>OZ023303.1:4407315-9564018 GCA_964007245.1 Hypomecis atomaria
TCTATGTTGCTCGTTACAACGTGCCATCAACGTAGGCCAATAATAAAATTAAAGTCGTCGATAATATTTTTTCCGGTGCCGAAACTCGTATGACACGCAGCGGTGCTGGTCGGTGACGGAACGGTCTAGTGGGCATAGTCTCTAAGGCATATTCCAAACGAACGTATCGCATAGCCACAAACAATAAAACGCGGCCACCGGGCTTTACCTTCTTCAGTGCTTTCTTCACGGTATTATAACCGTGTCAAAGCTGTCTCTGCTACATTTACAAATTAGAACAACTAGACATTGAATTTCCGAAAACCATACGTTGTACTTTTCAATCATACTTCGTGTAATTTCGATTTGATGTCTTTTAACTTAACGAAAGATATCGATTAAAGTTTTCGAGCCTTCCATCAAGAAGACAAAAATATATGTAACGTTTGTGTTTTGGAAATTCACTTGCAGTACTTTTTTTATCATGATACATAAACCACACACCACATAGACACTACACACACTCTGACCCACACACACGCGTTTCTTAAACACATCACACACACATTCACATCCACTCTAATTTAAACAAAACGTCGGTGGCGGTGTTTTTTTGCTGAGATAATACGCCCGTTTGCGAAAGCGATAAACATGACACGGGTATGAAAAATTACGGATATGAATAAGAAACGAATTGACACTATGCGGCTACTTTATTGTGTAACTTGCGACTTGCTGTTTGTTATAGAAAAACAAATAATAAGACGAACCCGAGGTCTTTTTAAATAATTAATTTTCGAAAATCGCATAGATTGCGAGATCGAACTTAAAAAACTAAAATTGACATTCGATTTTTTTACCGTTTCTGCAAACTATCTTGGATATCAGAATTGTTTATGTTGCGTTCAATGAAAGTATAATTAATATTGAATGCTAATAAGTTAGATGTCGTCGAACTTGCGACTTTTAATATGTTAACATCAATTTTACCTACTTCATATTACGATCGCAAGTAGTAAGGTACATAATTAGGCAGCCGACAAATTAAATGATTAAAAGCCGTACCGCCTTACCACAAAAGATTTAAACACGCTTTAAACACTGTTTGACCGTGCAATTTGTACTTTAAACATAGTCTAAAGCGTGCGTAAATCTTTTGTGGTAAGACGGTAAATCTTTAAAATGGCAAATTTAATGGTGACACTAATTTTTTTCTGGGAGTTTGTTGATTTCCTTTGAAAACATGACAGTGGCTCCTTTGATTTTTACCACAATTGTCCGGATTAAAATGTTGTACATTGTCTTATTTAAATAGACTGGGGTATTTGATCATTAGTCTCAATATAGGCTTTACTTGACAGATCTTAACTTACTAATAACATAGCTGTCTTTTTCATTGCGATCTATTTAGACAGTGAGAAAAACTGTAGAACTGTCGAAATTCTTCAAAATCGAGCTCGTTACGTACGTAGAGATTTTACGCAACGGAAAAAAATGACGATTCAACACCAGAGTTTATCTTATCCAAATAACTCTCTGTGTAACGATTCTGTGCGCAATGAAAAATGGACGTGGCTAATAATTAAACTTAAAGTACGTTAACTTCAAGCTAAGAAATTAAATTGAAATGACGAAATTTATTTTGTATTTTGTGCGTGTAAAAATGTATAGAATCTCAATACAACGCAATAACTGATACATGATCATAAGGGTCGTTTTTGAATCGAATGCCTTGAATTTGCGTGATTCCCTGGGGCTCTATTTTTGAACGGAAAGCACGTTGTCTTGTTATGACGCATACGACCACGTATACGTCATAATTAAACAAGGCAGATACCGAGTAAGAGCTAATGGCCACGAGGCCGAGTGAGAGCAGGAGCAAGCATTAAAAATCTGTCTTAGTGCGACAGGGATAGCATACCATGCGATTAAAAATTACTTTTCTAACGTTTAAAAAATTAAACTTCTGGATTGGTTATATGAATCTTTGTACGAAAATACACTCTAATGTGCTAAATGTTGCTTTTCGTATAAAAATGTCCGTTGACTGAAAACCTACAATTTATTTTGATTTTTTGGTTGTACAAGTCACCATTAATGAAAAATATGCATGTCCAATCAATGGAATATGGTCCGTAACTGTATTGACATAGAGCTTATTTTTCTAGGCGAAACCTAACGGTTCAATGGCCAACCGCGGATTTCCCAAGTAACTTTTATTGATGTTTTTAAACATGATTTGTGCGATATTTCTGACGAATGTGACTCAATTTCGACCCTGAGTCATTATTACTCAATATTATTCACATAGTTACTCGTATCAGTAGCGATTTACATTTTTGCCACCCCTGTCTACATACGAAAATTGTTGAAAAAATCTTATAAATTTACATTCAGAATTGTTTCTGTGGGCCTATCAACATTTAGGTGAATAATTAATTTTGACAGCAGTAAAAACATGTTCCGAAATTTGCCGCCCTCATTAAAATCTGCCGCTCTTGGCTTACTTACCCTAGGGGTAAATCCGCTTCTGATAGTTACACTGTGTAGAGTTCCAAAAAGTATTATCAAGCGAAGCAATAAAAAAAAGCAAAGACTTGTCTACTAAACGGATAACGACAATAGCTTAATTTTTGTCAAAATAATCTCATATAGTGTTTAAGAAAAAAATATATCCCAAATGTTACATATTATAACGTACATGTCAGAAATTATAATAATTTCACGAATATTTGAAAGTTATATCTTTAATGGTAAGTCGTTTTTGATGTTGCGATGTTTTGTAGAATTAAGCGTGACGCAGACAGCTGCGGCTTAGTGGTCGGCCAATCACAGCTCGAAATGTTTAAATGAAGATTTGTGATTGGTTGGTGACCAGGCCGCAGCGAGATTTGTCTGCGGGACGCCTTAGGCGGGTATTTTTCTGATTAAACTATTCCTTGGGTAATTTTTTACTTAAATCTTGCACATATTGCGTAATATTATGCCCTACGTAAAATTAAACAGTTGACGAAGATATTATAGGTAATAGTATAATTCAAGAAGTAGTAGGGAGAATGCTCGCCTTTTAAATGTATACCTTTTGGTGAATTTTCAATGCCACATATCTAGGGAAGCGGTTTTCTGAACAATTTTACTATATTTAACACTCACATAAATATATTTCAAAATATATTAACAGTTATGTGAGTATTAAAAATATATTCTTGTATATCTGAGTAGTATAGTATTTGATACATAAGCTTCGTAACTGAAAATATATATCGACTGTCGTATATTTATACAATAATAATATATATTATTATAAATTTTTGTAAGCATAGATTTTTTTAGGTAGACGCGTACTAATGCTAAAGTTTTTATTATTTTTTTAAATTATAGCATATATCTAGATAAATATAATATAGACTCGTTCGTTCCTTTCTCAACTTTGTCAGATGATTAATTATATTTTTTTTAACTTTATGTTGTTTATTTAACTTCTTTTTTTAGTTTATTTGTACTGATATTTTCTAGTTTGAATATCATTATTAATCTAAGAGTGTTTATAATTAGAGTAGGATAGATGTTGTCAACATATCTGATTAATGATTATAATTAAAAAAATACATAATTAATAGCATGACGTCCAATATTTCATTACAATATGAAAATCCCCATTTGTGAGAATCGCCATGTTTATTTGAATGTGTTTCATTTTTCGAAATTATTTGAGTCAAACCATCTATTGTTTCTATTGACGCTTATTTACAACTTACAGGAATAAATAAGGAAATAACAGTCTATTCTAAAACGTTATACAAGGTGTTCGGTTAAGTGACTAAGTAAGCTGTACTTTAAAAGGTTTTTTAATATGATTCCAAACCGTAAGATGTAAACAATAAGAGCTTACAATTTATTAAAATGAATTGGCTGATACAACCTCTTAACACAGATCAGTTACCTACTCTGTGTTTTGCTTAGTTTGAGTTAGTAATACAATGTTATATACCTACATTCTCACGATAGTATTTTAGATAACATAATATTTGGATAGAACAGCCATAGAACGATTTGCTTTCATTAATGTTTCATATAAAGGCCCGAGGTTTGTGTATTTATTTTTGATTTGATTTATAGTGAAAATACGTTGAAAGTGACTTTTGAGATCCGTAATTTTCTAAGTATTTTATTTGGTACACTGAAACTCAATATTAAGTTGCCCGAACATCCTGTAGACTTTGTATTATTTAATATAATAATAAATAATATATACATTACCATTATTACAATACCATTGTTTATTTCTTGCCTCGAATTGTTTTAATTACAGAACTATTGGGTTATTCTGATATTCGAAGAAATACGAGCTCTTTTGTAAAACTATGTTCAAATCCCGTTCCCTTACTAATGAGTTTCTTGGAATTTATGCACGGATTTTCACATCACTGTATTTCTGGTGAAGGGATAAAATTCTGAAGCAACTTGCATACGCCCGGAGAAGGAATTATATGTACCTTTGGCTAAATTTGTGGCGTTTTGATACTTATGGTGTTATTCTCGCAAAAGTCCCTACTTCCAATTTGCGTTACTAAAATTGTATTAGATAAGAAGATAATGTGTATTCTAATTGATTTGGTCAAATAAATCGATATTATGTCCCTTTCTTATTTGTTTTATTTACACCAGCACGGGTAGGTATAGCATGGCAAAGGGAAGATACCATTTTATCCATTTTTAATGTACAATACAAACTTTAAATCCTCTTTCAGGGGATGTAATGGTGGAAAGACAATTCGTCCCTATGCCATGCTATCCATGCTGGCTTACAACAGGCCTTCCCTTTAGATCTCTAATAAGAACGCCGAACGGTGGAGGCTGTCCAGCGCGATTCTGTGGTCTCTGTCCGCTTTGTGGGTGGACGTCCTACGCTGCGCGTGCAGGTACGTGATCTCCACTTGAGATATTTCTCAAGTGGAGATATAGTCGAGATAGCTCTAGAGACTTACTGATAAAGTTTGTGTAAGGACAATATGCACACTCTCGATGGCTATAATGTTCGGAGGCGGAATGAGGAGATTCGCAGACCAACCAAAGTTACCTTTAGTTTGATAAACTAAAGTTATCAAAGTTACCTTTAGTTTATTAGCAAGTTAGTTAGTCGAACAGGTGACCTATGGGGCCGTAAAGTTTACCAAAGAAATAAAGAATCAAGAATCTGATTTGACCCCAGGAAAATAGACATACACGTTTATAAAACCATGTATTGCTCGACTTATAGTAAATTTGCGTAAATCGCAAGATGTAATAGTCTTTGTTGCTAACGTCTCCGACTTGTTTTGGAGGAGAAGTCTGATGAACATAGTACAAAAAAAAAACACCACGTACCGGCAATCGCAGCGTAGGACCTTCAGCCTCAAGGTGGAATAACCATCTCGTTAAGATCACAGGATCGCCCTGGATCCTGAAATGGCCAAACCCAAAATCGTAAAAAAAAAACAGCTATTACATTCAAAAAGGGGAGCTTTTTGAATGGAATAGCTGTTTTTTCGTCGGACGTCGATAAAATGGCTTGTTCTGAAAAGTGCAGATTTTCAAAAAGACATTCTCAAAAGAACATACTCTCAAAAAGACAGAACCAATTTTATGGAAATCATTTAGCTAAGACAATATATCGAATGATATTTTGTTTGTTGTAAATGTATGTTACATTTCATGTATTGTTCTCGTTATAAATTTAACATTTACTTAAAAGTATGTATGGAACAGCTGATTTTAGCAAGTAATAAATACCTACCTAAATAAAATAAAATTAAATTTTTTCTTCGCGACTAGGAAGTCCTAGACTAGAGTATTGCGAATGAATTTGCAATCACCACGTAGATACCTATTAGTATTACAGTAGGTAAGTAACGTAGATAAACAGTGCGTCTATTTACCTGTATCGTCTAGGCCTAGGGCTTTTCCAGAAGAAGCCGTGCTGTGAACTTTGAAATCGCGCTGAATGTTCGTTACCTTTTCATGACTAATTGAAGTGTTACTAGTAATAGGTAGTCCTAGTAAAAATGCACTGTCATGTAGAGAAACAACGGTAATTCATTTACCGTTCTTATACTACTGGTACTAAGATTGGTAGTAACACTGGTAAAAGCCGTCTAACTCTACTCATACCTATCAAACAAACAAACAATAACACTTTACTAGACAACCACATTACATAAAGAATAAATTACAGGGATACAACAATAATATTTAGGTTTCTAACTGGCGGCCTTATCGCTTTAAGCGATTTCTTCCAGGCAACCAAGACCAATCGAGGTATGAGTAGATTTGGGCAAAAAGAGTACCGTCGTGGCGTTACGGTGAACTAACAATAAGATTTTAATCATATTCATATTCATAAACTTTATGTGCTACTAAGTGTACAACTAGGTCTTTTAATTATCTCAAAGCTGTTAAGACTTAGTTGTCCTTGCCGGGCATTGCAAATAATCAGCAGCCAAGGTACCGACTATACTTGGTAGACGCGAGTACTGATGAAAACCGAATTGGTGTCTACCAAGACAAGTATTAAGAAATATAATAATAGGTACACTAGAGCCCTTAATTTTGCGTACTTTCACGTTTGCGTGTGGCTCCATACATTTTGGTTAGTTCTTCCTCGTTACCGCCAGGGGGGCTGTACAAAAATGTATACGGAAACAACTGTAAACTGTGTTTCAATTTAGGTGTAGGTAAACCTGTACTAAGTCCTCTGGTAAAACCGCGAGCAACGAACTGATAAAAGACTGGTCTCAGGCACTGACTTAGTTGTAGAATGGTCTGAAAAACATTTTTTTATCGCGAATAAGCCTGTGCATGACTACCTGATGGTAAACGACGTTTTAGCCGTCTTCGGCTTCTTCTTAAGGCTGCGTGCCTCTAATAAGAGGCATTAGAAGATACTTAACTACCTACTATCTATAGGTAGATACCTACTTATTCACTCTAACTTTTAAAAAGTTTGGCTTATATTCAGGAAAAAGGAAAGCCGGCAGTTTGTTTCATTGCCTGCCCGACGGATCAGAAACTCTGAGTGATGTTAGCTACAAGCTGTGAATAGCCCAATCCTGACTGAAGCTCACTTACTGCGCAAGGTTTGAGTTATCCGCAGCTTGTAGCCAACATCACAGCCGCCAAGTTGTATGATTCGATTTATTTTCTATTTTCGAATCTCACACTCATACTTCCCAGACACGTAAATGATGAATTCAGTCATAGATTAGGTATTGGTCACTTATCTTTCTTTGTTGGATTAGGGTAAGTACAATACCAAAGCGCATTCTGTAGGCGTGTGACATGCGTTACGACGCGTTTGGCGTCACAGGGAATCCTGCTCAATGTAAATAAATCAAGCTTCGTAACTAATGCATTTTCCTCTATTCGTGGGAATTAAATACATAGGCCTGCGGGCTTAGCAAAAGGACCATAAAATAACTCTATCGACGTGTCAGAGCGTGACAAAGTTATGATGAAGTATATATCTGTCACCTTTGCACACGTCGGTAAACTCTTGTCGTGGTCTTGTATGCTAAGCTAGATGGTGACAGGAACGATAAAATTCGCCTAGTGACATTGTTAAGTAATTTAATACAGAATCGTCATTAGGTATAGGGGGTAAACATTAATGTGGACATAACTAGATGCCTTAGATTGTCCGTGTGAATGGAGCTGAGACCATTTATCTATACTAGGCTCTTATTCCCTATCGACGTAATGTAACTTAACTTAGGTATGGGCCGAATCATACAAGTCGTCGGATGTGAAGTTAGCTACAAGCTGCGCAATGTCCAATCCTGACCGAAGCTCACATAAAGTTGCGCGTTGATTGAATATTGTTTGAAATTTTGTTTGGAACATTTTTTATACCTTGGTAGTCTGTGGTTTTTATTAGTTTTTAACCCTGAAATAGTGAAAAAATAGCTTGGCTTTTATAAAGCAAATTCATAAATTGTTTTATTTAAAATCAATTTATATGAGGTTTTAGGGAGCTCTAGCTGCCAAACATTTCGGTATTGATCCCATATTAAAAGCTAGCCATAAATTCATAATGACGAGTATACCTATAAGTACAGTCTGAAAGTAAGTACCTATCGTAGTTTTGCAAAACAATAAAAACACAAAACATATTCATTTATTAATTTATGTAACACCAACAGTATATAGGTATTATAAATTAAATATTAACTAGAATTCACACTTTCATAACTATTTGTTATGTACAATACAAGACAACAACAACATCCTTATTAACCCCCGACGCAAAAGAGGGGTGTTATAAGTTTGACGTGTCTGTTTGTCTGTGTGTCTGTCTGTGTGTCTGTCTGCCTGTCTGTCTGTCTGTGGCATCATAGCGCCCGAACCACTGAACCGATTTCAGTTTAGTTTTTTTTGGATGAAAGGAGACTTAATCGAGAGTGTTCTTAGCTATGTTTTATAAACATCGATTGAGCCGTTTAAGAGTTATGGTGGGTTAAAGTGGGGATGAAAGAACCAAAATTCTACAAATGTGCCCAAAATGGTTGTCAATTGAAAGTTTGTTGTCAAATATTTTTGTGTCGGGGGTTTTTTAATTAGGTATATTATTACGTACTTACTTGCAAAATGGTGACTATAGGCCGAATCATACAAGTCGGCAGATGTGAACTTATCTACAATCTGCGCAATATCCAATCAAAGCGCAGCTTGTAGATAACTTCACAACCACCGACTTGTATGATTTGGCTTCGGCCTTCGACGAACAGATGAAGGAGACTTGACTTGTTATTGAATTAACTGAAACGATAATATAAAGAAAATAACAGACTGATTACTTACCAAATGAAAGTTTGTCTTTACTCGTATAAGAATAACATAAGTTGATTTTGACAATAGACAATATTTTATTGACGAAAACAAAACACAGGAAATACAGCAACAAAGATTAGAAATACACTAAAGACTAAACTACCTAGTCATGTATGCTGGAGCACCGACAGCAACTATTACTGTTGTCCACTAGCCCACTACCGAGAATAGCCAGACGGCAAAACCGCTGAGTACGCGTCTGGCTCCACGGTGGTCCGGCCATGCATTACCGTGGGAGGCGGTAGATAACACCGCTCCCGTTAGCTTTTAGTTTAGTTGTAAGTTAGTTATAATTCAACTCTTAATATGATCAGACGTATTAAATAAGTAAAAATCAATTTTTGTCTTTTTAAAAAACAAAACCCGCGATCCTCAATTTTGACTGGCGCAGCCGGTAGGATTGCTGGGATACGTCGCGTAAAGTCGTAAAGTGATATTCGCGCGTACACGTAGTTACGGTTTCTTAAATTCAGTGACCGAGCTCGCAGCAATCCGAACCAACAAATACATTTGTCTTCATTGGACGCGGCAGTTTTTACAAGGCACTACTAACTACAGCAGAAGGATGAAGACGGGTGTTATGTGAGTAAACCTTTTCGCATTCCATTCCCTGTTTTCATTTATTTCCGTTGGTTAGACCAAATAATCGTTATTTGATTTTCAATTGCGTACCGACATCGTCGCTATAATTTCAAGTACTTAGTTAAACTAGTTGATAAATTGTGTTAAGATAAATATATCAAAATGGTAGACCAAACGGTGAGAATAGTACCCAAAGATTTATTATGTATAATACCTAAATATGAGGGGGAACAAAATCTGCTAAATCTTTTTATAAGAAAATCGCAGTACATTTATAACGGATATAGCTCAACAACTAATGCAGTACAGCAACAATATGTATTTCACGCAATTACCAGTAGGTTGCATGGTAGGGCCGCTGCTTTACTAAGTGAGCGCGAAGACATAAACTCATGGCCCGCACTCAGAGATGTATTAGTTCAGCATTTCGGCGACCCACGCTCCGAGGAGTGTATCGCGATTGAATTAGAACAAATGCGTATTAACAACGGGGAAAGTTACATAGATTTTTGTCACAGGATACAGCAGACCCGTAGCACACTCTTTGCCAAGGTTAATCTTTTAACCGACGAAGGAGTAAAAGCGGCTAAAATGATCGTTTATAATAACATGGCTCTAAATGTATTTCTGTACAACCTCACTGAAGATCTAATTCGCATCGTGCGCCTGAAAGGGTGCCCCAATTTAGAGGCCGCGTTGAGCATCGTCACCGAAGAAGTTAACTTCATGACGCAATTTAATGGCAAACAAAAACAGAGACAGGCCTCGGCCGCACCCACTAAAACAGTAAGCAACATCCCTAATAATAACTTTAAATTCGGAATACCAAACCAAAACCAAGTCGCAGCGCCTAACCCAACCTTTAAGTTTGGGATACCGCAACAACCCCAAGGTTTTAGATTCGGCCTTCAGCCCCAAAACACACCCCCACAGATTGGTTTTAGACCCAATTTTCAAATGAACACCCCGCCAACAGGTTTCAGATTTAATCAAAATGCCGGGCCCCAGAACTTCAGATTCGGCGCCCCACGGCCAAATTTCAATTTTGGACAAGGTCCTAGACCACCATTTAACTCAAACTTCGCAAGACCACCTATGCCGCAACAACATTTTGGCCAAGGATTTAAATTCGGCATCCCGCCAAACGCAAATCGCCCCAAACCAATAGAAGAACCGGACGTCTCGATGAGGACAGCCCGACCATTGAGGCAAAACATGTTGAATGCCTCGGCGGACACAGAAAACGTATTCTACAATAACGAAATTGTAGAGGAAACCACTGAGCAAAATGTCGATGCCGCGTACTACGATGAAAACTACATGTACAATACAGAGGTCCCGGAAGCCCATGACATGCCCGGGGAGGCGTACGAATACGCAGATATGACGGGCACGGAAAATTTTCAGTTAACAGCCTCCAGTTTTCACCCGAAATAATAGAGCTAAATTGCAGTTCTGTTCTAAAACTACCGCATATAGTAATACCCGAAATTAAAGCACGGTTCATGATTGACACCGGAAGTACAAGGTCCTTCATTAGCCCTGCAAAAGCGGACGAATACTTTTCAGCTTTCAAATACTACGAGCCGTTCGAGGTGATAAGTACACACGCCCGTAGCCAGCACAGCGAGGCTATCTGCACACCGCTATTAAAAACCTTCCAATGCGTAGGCAAGCACAAGTTCTATGTGTATGACGTCGATAGTCGCTACGATGGTCTAATAGGAAGCGACCTATTGAAGCAACTGGAAGCTAAAATCGACATGAAAAACCAGATCCTACAGACACCCTACGCAAACATACCAATTATGTATAACCCACCGTACGAAATACTACTAGAGCCCCGAACGGAATCAAGAGTCAAAGTCCCAACCGATCTACAAAATGGCGAGGCCATCATAGACTTTGTTGATTTTGGACAAGGAGTAAGAATGCCAAGTGCCCTTGTCACGTGTGAAAATTCATTCGCCTACACCGTTATTCAAAATACTTCCGAAGACACCATTTCAATGGCATTTGCTAAGCCACTTAAAGTAACCAAACACGAGGGCGAAGTATGTAACACAAACGTAACCTCGAGTAGTTGCGAGGTTGACCAACTCCTAAAAGAAAATCTAAAAAAGTTACGGCTAGATCACACCAATAAAGAAGAACGAGAAGCTATAGAAAAGTTATGCACTGAATATCGAGACATCTTCCACTGCGAAGGTATACCACTTTCATTTTCAAACAAGGTCAAACACGAAATTAGAACCAAAAACGAAGACCCCATATTTATTCGACCGTATAGACATCCACCCCTCTACAACGAAGAAATCCGAAACCAAGTGACCAAACTCTTAGAAAATGACGTCATAAGGGAATCGCACTCACCTTGGAGCGCGCCAGTACACCTGGTACCCAAAAAAACCGACGCATCAGGTGAAAGAAAATACCGTATGGTCATAGATTACAGACGTCTCAACGAAGTGACCACGGATGATAAATACCCGCTGCCTAATATCGCTGATCTCTTCGACAAATTAGGGAAATCGGTGTATTTTAGTACCATCGATTTAGCAAGCGGATTCCACCAGATCGAAGTGAGGGAAGAAGACCGACAAAAGACAGCGTTCTCCACGCAAGCGGGTCACTACGAGTTCACCCGAATGCCATTCGGTCTAAAAACCGGACCAGCTACGTTTCAGCGCGCAATGGACAACGTGCTCAGAGGATTACAAGGACTGCATTGCCTTGTGTACCTGGATGATATAATCGTGTATTCATCTAGCCTGCAAGAACACATTGAGAAGTTGCGTATGGTTTTCGACCGATTGAGGGAAACAAACCTGAAAGTGACATTGGACAAGTGTGAATTCTTCCGCAAGGAGGTACTTTACCTTGGCCATATGATAACTAAGGATGGACTTAAACCCAATGATGATAAGATACAGGCCGTTCTGAACTTCCCAATTCCAACAACGACTACCCAAATTAAAAGCTTTTTGGGATTAGTGGGATATTACCGTAAATTTATTAAGGACTTTGCCAAAATCACCCGTCCCTTGACGTCCTGTTTAAAAAAAGCGAAACAAAATAGAACTCACAGACGAATTTGTGGGCGCTTTTGAGAGATGTAAAGAGCTGCTAGTGAATGCGCCTATTCTACAATTCCCGGACTTCTCAAAACCATTTATACTCACAACTGACGCGTCTGATTTCGCGGTTGGTGCAGTAATATCCCAGGGCCCCATAGGCTCGGATAAACCAATAGCCTATGCCAGTCGCACCCTGAATGACGCTGAAACCAGGTATAGTACCGTAGAAAAGGAGCTATTAGCCATCGTTTGGGCCGTGAAGCATTTCAGGCCATACCTATACGGTAGGCGGTTCACCATCTATACCGACCATAGACCCCTTGCCTGGCTCAATAATATGAAAGAACATAACAGCAAGCTCACCAGGTGGAAGCTCCGCTTGGCAGAATTCGACTATGACATCATCTATAAAAAAGGCAAACAAAATTGTGTAGCGGATGCCTTATCGCGTATCAAAGTCAACGCGATAGAGAAGGACGTCGACTCTATGAAGGTCAACGTAGAAAAGAAACAAAAGCAAATCCCAAAAAAGGAAACAGATAAAGAAACTCAAGACGGCGACCATATGACCGTCTACCAGATAATACTCTCAGAATCAGAAGAAGATCAAAGCCAAGACACAATCGTTTTGTCATCCGAATCAGAATATGGCCCGCTAACCCCTATATACGAACCAAGGTCTCCTTTTTCTATTCCATCCGCAACAAGCGACACGTTGACAGCATCGGAACACTCAGAAACTGAACATTCCGTTTACGAAACGGATTCCTCCGGAATTCCCATTATGAACGAGGCCATAGATACTAAATCTAACCAAATCTTAGTACACACTTGGTTCAGAGGAGAATTGACAGTTAAGGACTTATCAAGGCCAAAACAAAAGATTTTGGAAGTCCACTTACCACTGGAAAGACCAGATTTAGTGAAACAGTTCCTTAAAGAATATATTAAACCAAAAGTTAAATATTTCATCTATTTTGAAGACGAAGGACACCGGAAACAATTTGCTGAAGTAATTACCAAATTATTTAAAAAGGATACCGTAAAGATTTTCGAATGTACCCAGAGGGTCATATACGTTGAAGATGAAAATGAGCAGAAAGAGATTGCGAAAAAGTACCACATTGGAAAAACCTGTCACCGAGGAATAAAAGAGACGACTACGCATCTGAAACGAACATACTATTGGAATAACATGGAGGTTACAGTAGCCACCATAATAAATTCGTGCGACGGCTGTAAAACTATGAAATACGACAGGAAACCGCTAAAACCAGAGCTACAACTCACACAGACCCAAACAAAACCATTCCAAGAGATTTTCATAGATGTCTTCACCATAGAAGGAAAATCATACCTAACTTTAGTCGACGCTTTCAGCAAACTCGGACAAGCCATGGGGATTGAGAACAAAACCACACCTGAAATAATTAGGGCTCTCATTAAGTATTTTTCAATGTATGGAGTACCACATAAAATCAGTGCCGACTCCGGGTCAGAATTTAATAACGCCCTGCAGAAGGAAACCTTAAGCCTCTATAAGGTAGACCTGCATATTGGTACCCCACATAACTCAAACTCAATGGGGGTGGTCGAACGGTTTCATTCAACCCTTATCGAAATTTATCGGCTTGCCAAATACGAACACAAACTCACAGACGCAGCGTCAGTAATGACCTACTCGCTCATGTCATATAATCATACAATCCACTCCACCACAGGACTAACGCCTTTCGAAGTAGTATTCGGTCACACCGACTCTAAAAATCCATTTAATGTCGAATTTAACAGGGAATACACACAAAAACTAGTACAAGATCACAAAAACCGTATCAAATTCTTATACAAATATTTAACCGATAAAGCTATTAATATTAAAAAGAAAATCAAGGAGAAACTTGGAGGAGAAAAAGAGTTCAAAGTAAAAGAGGGAGATACAGTTTTCGTAAAAGGCGTAAACGTTAGAAGAGGCAAGGATAAACCGCGGTACGAAAAGGCGGAAGTCGTAGGTGAATTAGACAGGAACATAGTACCGATTAAAATGAAAGGTCGTGAGACTAAAGCACCAATTAAGGATTTAAAACGTCCTTCACAGGTGCGCCCTGGTCCTGCTGCAGACGTCAGCTGCCCTGGCCCTTCTACTTCAGCAGATCAGGGATAACCCCGGGGTCTTCCCGATCAAAGAAGGTCACGCCCTTATAAGTAGTGATAAGTGGTCTATTATCAAAGAATATATAATAATACTACGTATAGAACGGCCACTCGTTACCCCCCACCCGTTTGAGTCTTCCTCACTTCCACCCCGCGCTACGTACCGCATCGTGTACTCTGCGCGCGGGCTGCACTGGTCGGTGGATTTTCTAATAAAAACTACCTAGACTGTGACAATAGGGAACACTTGTACTGTGTATGGTTGAATATCAATGATACGTAACAAAACAAGAAATTTTAATGTTTCCCTAAGGATAAATAATAGGAACTTATTTTACATTATTTGGTAACTTCCTCTTGATATTATCTTACAAAAGAAGTAGATCGGTTACTTTTTGTTAAAATGCTTCCAAATTAAGTAATTGTTATACTTTTTTAAGCACTAGATTAATATTCATTTTTGCAAATTAAGTACGCAACTGTCTCACTCACGCGGCATGTCGTCACGTTGTGGTGATCGCTGACAGCCATAGACGTTCCGCACACAAATGCGCGTGTAGCGACCGTGCGTAAGTGTGTTGTCTGTGAGTAAGTACTGTGTAGGTGTGCGTAAGACAGCGGATTTTGTATGAAAAATCGCGGAGTGTCCGGGCTGTGCTATTATTAAAACCCTAGATTTAAGTTTAATCAGAGACGATTTAGATTTTAATGTTAATAGATATGTAGATTTGAATAAGCATGTAGAGAACTATTTCGGAAACAAACCCATTAACGCAGGCATCAATGACATAAAGACTCAGACAGATTTTATCAAAAATATTACACTGCAGAAATTAAACCAGCTAATTCCTGTTAAAAGAGTTAAACGCGGCCTCCTAAATCCCCTGGGATCGATAATCAAATTAATTTCCGGAAATTTAGACAATGACGACGCTATGAAGTATGACGCGTTAATACAAAATGTAAAATCGACGCAAATCGCAGAAAATAAAAGAGTAACAGTGGTCGCAGAAATGCTGAAGTCATTGGTGAATATTACAAACAATACTAAGAACAATTTCATTCAATTGGATAAGGCAATTTGGGAAGTTAAACAACAGTTAAGTAGTAATAACGCCACTACAGATACGCTCAAGATCATTAACACATATCACTTATTTTTCCATAACTTCCAAACTCTCTATACCATATTGAACGAGATTGAAACTACTGTAGCTTTTAGTAAATTAGGAATGTTACATCAAGCCATTTTAGACCCTAACGAATTGTTGTTAATACTTAAGGATGTAGAACGTAAAGGTAAACTCATGTTCACGGCTAACTTTGAAAATCTACTGAAATTAGAGCAATGTATAGAGCTAAAGGCTTACGCAAAGGAAAATCAAATAACTTTCATTATGGACATACCCCTTGTAGAAAACGATACATTTACATACTACAAGGTCCTTCCCCTACCTGTTACAAATTCCTGTAGCCAAACTCACCTTATCCTGCCAAAATTTCCTTATTTACTGACGAAAAGGTTGAAAACAGTGTCGCTATCACGCCCCTGTAAGGAAATAGAAGAATACCTATTTCTCTGTGAAGAAGACAACTCATCCTCCTTGGTTAAGGATACCTGCATTGCCGACCTGCTCCGATTCGCATCAGATACAACTCAGTGTCACCAGATACCAGTTGACGTAGAAGAGGTAAAAGTAGAGAAAATACAGGATAGCCGATGGATGGTGTTTGCTAGGACTGACGTCCTCCTCACTCAAAACTGCGGGAACGAGATAACTCACCACCACCTTCGAGGGACCTACATCGTGACTACAGACGACGATTGCGAAGCCGAAGTTAAAGGCTTAGAGTCATGAGAAGACATCGAGAGCACTCAGGAAGAATGTCTCTACCTGCATTACCCATCATAAACCTGCCTGAATTAATGCCGCCGGAGAAGACGCGCTTTGTGGAGCCGTTGAACGTAAAAGGGATGGACCTCACCAACCTGCAGCAACTATCCAGCATTTTAGTGAAAAGTGAAAGTGAAATGAGTCAATATAGTGAACGTGATAGTGCGATTAACATGAAGAGAATAAGCATAGGAACTTTAATTTTATATGTAATTTTAGTCATAGTTTTTGCATTTTGTGTCTCAGTATACTTTTACAGACGAAATTATCGTGGCAAAGAAAATCCGCGCGATAATTTCGATCTTAAGGAGGAAGGAGTCATGTATGCTGGAGCACCGACAGCAACTATTACTGTTGTCCACTAGCCCACTACCGAGAATAGCCAGACGGCAAAACCGCTGAGTACGCGTCTGGCTCCACGGTGGTCCGGCATGCATTACCGTGGGAGGCGGTAGATAACACCGCTCCCGTTAGCTTTTAGTTTAGTTGTAAGTTAGTTATAATTCAACTCTTAATATGATCAGACGTATTAAATAAGTAAAAATCAATTTTTGTCTTTTTAAAAAACAAAACCCGCGATCCTCAATTTTGACTACCTAGTGTTTTATTTTCGTCACCAGCCGTGTTTTGTTTTATTTTGTGATAAATACACTTAATAGTTAATAGATAGTTGATTTTTGAATCTGCAATTAGTAAGATAATATGAAGATATTATATTTTACGGTATGATTGTTACCTGACTGTCTCAACGAGTGCTTTAATAAAAAATATTATTCTCATTTCAACAACGCGTTCTATTATAGCATTATTTTTATACATTTCCTAATACGATATTGGAATTACATACAATTCCTAGGAAACGTAGACATTTCCCAGGATATCTATGTATTAAACAGTTTTTGAAACAGTATTTTATACATTTCCTAGGATTTGTTTACAATTCCTAGATTTCATACATTTCCGTTAACATGGATATCTAGAAGAGGCATATCCTGCAGCGGATGTCTTTCTACTGATAAACATGATGATGATAATTGAATTAGCCTGATAAGCATTGCCATTCAGCGTGGCAATGCAGCCAGCATGCTGGGCACGTTGCCAACTGGCAGTGGGCTTGAGCATTTGGATTATCTTTAGACCTTCAAGGGTCTGTGGATGATCCAATGCTATTTGTGTAGTAGCACTGTAGGTAGTTTTAGCAAATAAATTAATTTTGTATGTAGTTGTAGATAATAAAGGCACTTTTGCCCATAAAAAAATCGCCCACCATGTTTCTCGCCATTATTTCCAGTCCTGTGCAAGCCTCATTACCCTACGACATAGTTGATGACATCATCTGAACATCGCGCTAGTAATAAGAATAACAATAATATTATTTAATCACGTCATAGTAAATTAAGTTTAATTTATTACCTAGTAGTAGTGTAGCAACTTGGTCAGGTAGGCAGCGGGTACCTATGTATTATTTCATTGCGGTTACATGTAATGAAACGTCACAAATCGCCGACGAATTAATAGTACTAAGTAAAATATCTAATATTAATTAGAACTTTCCTAGTATTCTCAGTATTTCCGATATGAGGGGATGAGCTGTATTGTACAGTATTTTACCCGATGATCCATCATAATACAGCTCATCCCCTCGCAACCGATTATTATTAGGTACACGCACACCACCACTGACAGCCATGAAACACAATTTGTAGCTTTTTTAACAAGGCTTTTTTTGTATAAAATTGACAATATTTTACAAGCTTTTATTTAACTTGCAATGGATGTACCTACGAGTATGTAAGTTCGGGTGGAATCTTGCAAAATAAATTTGACCAACTTCCCGGTTTTCGAATAAGCTGAAATTTTGCACGCATTATGCATATCGCGTGACAATGCGATAATAATTATGGTACCATGGAGCTGTTCTGTTGATGGAGTTGGAAGGTAGCCATATGAACTCCTGTACTAAGCAAGATAGACCCGTCGTGTTTGGGCTCGTTTTACTTGTCTTGGCTAGCACTCTGCTGCTACATGATATCCAGGACCTCAAAAGCTTGTATTTTTAAAAAGTTATATTTTTATGATAATTTATTTACGTTTGCGTTGTTTACTTTCTGTAATGGTCGGTTTACATTATTTCAGTCCATGTACCTAATAATGTAAACTAGAACTCCAGTGCATTTCAGTATCCATCCATCAGCCATATGCCTGTCATCAGTCTAATGCTGGACATAGGCTTGCCCTATGGATCTCCTATAAGGCCTGTTAGAAGCAGCTTGCATCCAGCGTGATCCTGCGGTCTTAATTAGATCATATGTCCACCTCGTAAGTAGACGTCCTATGCTTGGCTTGCCGGTACGTGGCCTCCACTCGAGAGCTTTTAGACCCCATCGGTCGTCAGTCCTCCGAGCTATGTGCCCATTCCAGTGACATGTTACATTAATTCTAGTTGTAATCCACCGGTGGATTCATTCGTTCATGCACGAGGGTGAGTCCACTACCGCTTCTGGCTAATTTACATTGACATTTTGTGGAAAATGGTAGGAAAAACGTTGTGGCGGCGTTTTACTAGTGATGTGGCGCGTGGCGTGATCTGCGGTCATTGTCATGTCACCGCGTCATGAAGCGATATTATACAGCCTAAAAGTTATGTTATTTAATCACGTCACAGTAAATTTAGTTGAATTAGTACCTAGTTATTAGTAAAGTGCTATAACAACTTGGTCAGGTAGGCAGCGGGTACCAATGTACTTATTTCATTGCGGTTAGGTGTAATGAAACGTCACAAATCACCGACGATTAATTAGAACTTATATACCTAGTATTCTCAGTATTTCCATCATCAAGTAAAAACTGTTACGATACAATATAGCTCATCCCCTAGCAACAGTTTAATTATTAAGTAGGTACTTACGGAACTTCAGGTCCGACAGCCATAAAACACCGATTCCAGCTTTTTTTTATTCATTATTTATTTTCACAGGATTTTTTAAATGACGCTTTTTTTATGTAAGTACATATAAATATAACAACAAATAATTAACACAATTCACGTTTGCCTTGTTTTCTATCTGTAATAGCCGGTTTACATTATTCCAGTCTAGCGTTTGAATCTATCGCCAGCGCTGGACTAAATGCACCTAGAAAAACGAATGAAACCCTAATAAAATTACTTAAACTAAATTTAAACTAAATGAATCCAAATTGCAAACCGCCTCAAATCAATCTGGTACGCCGTACCAGATTAATTTGAAGACTCTGCTAGTACACTAAACCTCCCGCTTGCCAGATAACATGATTGCTGCCAAAAAGTTGACAACACAGTCCTTCGTTCCAGGTCATTAAGTACCTAACCAGGTCATTTAGTATTGACTTGGCAGACTTTGGTGCTTAAACGTGTCGACTTCTTTTGGTTAGGTACTTAATGTTCCAGGTACCTACATTCCATTAAAACATGGTAAACTAAGTAAACATTTTCTATCGAGCCACAACGGTCACACGAGGACTTAAAGTCAAAGTCAAATCATTTGTTGCAACATATGAAATTTACATGCGTTTTTTAATTTACATGTTTTGTATAGTTATACATATGACCCTGATAAGGGTATGGCATGTTTATTATTCGTATGATTCGTATTGGAACGATTTATTTTTATGTTTTCTAGATTTTCGTTAAAAATTCGTCTAATGTGTAATAACATTTGGATAATAGAATAATTTTTAGTTGTTTTATAAAACAGTTTTCCTTTTCGATAATCTTTTAGACTATTTGGCAGTTTTTTTAATATTTTTATAGCCATAAAATGCGGGCTGGAACTATGCATTGCTAAGTTGGACTTTGATCCCACGAGTTTATGTCTGTATTGTGATCTAATTTTGAGGAAATGTGTCAAATATAATTTATTTCACACATTTCCGTGCGATTTTAGGAATTACATACATTTCCTAGGAATTGTATACAATGACGGATTACATACATTTCCGTTAACATCCATATAAAACTGGTTGGAAACGGCTTGCATCCAACGCGTTCCTGGGGTTTAATCAGGTCACCGTACCACCTGGTCGGTAGAATGTCCTTCGCTGCGCTTGCTGGTACGTGATCTCCGATCGAGAAACTGGCCTAGAGACCAACTTAACTAATAGATATATTCTGTGACGACGTTAAACTATAAAATAGGGTGTTGCTATGTTTTTAGAGGTGTATGTGCTCATCATTATACTTTAATTAGAGTTCCCTACAAAAATATAAGAAATCGAAATGTTCTTAACATCAGTTAGTGTATAGGAAACCTACTTATAAAAAAAATGTATGGGAGTGGCTACTGCGCAAAAAATGCATTCTTGAAAATAAAACAATGGAAATGATTGAAAATATATAATTAGTCTGTCCGTCAGTTAGACTTGCACAAAATATTAAATACCTACGAATTTTGCTTTTGCCACAAACAAAAATGATGAAGATGTAGCCCGTTGAAGTTCCACGTCTAATTTTGAATTCCTTTATCTTCATAATTTCTTATTTGTTAAACTAAACAAAAAATACATAGCTTACAACATTTTTTGATAATCTAACTGACGCACTAATTATAATTATTACATCATATTAATAAGTAAGTTCGTATAGGCCGGGTGGCTCCCCTGGTCAAAGAATAACAAAATACAGTAGGTACTACATACTTAAACTATTACTACGTTAAAGCTTAATTGCTGGTCGAGGCGCCGTGACATCATAATATCGTCATATAATCCTTTTGAATGCCTAGTATCAATAATAATCGGCCAAGTGTGAGTCGGACTCGCGCGCAAAGTGTTCCACGCCGTGTTAGAGCCCCCTTAGCCCATTCCTCTCTCCATTATTAATAGAGAGCAAAAAAATCACGTGTGTTGTATGTATTGTCCCTTAAATATTTATTTTGTTCTGTTTTTTGTTATAGCGGCTACAGAAATACATCATCTGTGAAAATTTCAGCCGTCTAGCTATCACGGTTCATGAGATACAGCCTGTTGACAGACAGACAAACAGAGAGACGGACGGACAGCGCAGTCTTAGTAATAGGGTCCCGTTTTTACCCTTTGGGTACGGAACCCTAAAAAGTACCTAGTAGGAAATAGGTTTCAGTGCCTATCGACCTAAATACCTATACAGTGATCATACTGGTGACCTGTCACAGCTATGTAGGTATTATGTGAGGTTTGGCTGACACATGGTGGTTGTATGTACCTAGAACTTTGAGGCCTCACCGTTACCATCATAATTTTAGCCATAGGTGTTATCGGGGGCCTTATTTTTCAAGTTCGACTGGAAACGTATACGGAACTTTGACAATTTGTATGAAAATAGTCTATATTATCTATGGAAGTTCCGAATGCTCCACTCAAGTGCTGTATACGACCAAAACGTGCGAAGTTGAAAAACCCGGCCACAGGTCTTCTCTAATTAATAGGGTCCCGTATTTATCCTTTGGGTACGGAACCCTAAAAATTCATGTTCAAAATTTGTCATTATTAATAAATGAATCTAACTGAAAGGCTATTTTTTTATTTATTATTCTTTTTAGGGTTCCGTACCCAAAGGGAAAAACGGGACCCTATTACTAAGCCTTCGATGTCCGTCTGTCCGTCTGTCTGTCACCGGGCTGATCACAGATGATGTATTTCTGTTGCCGCTATAATAACAAATACTAAAAATAAAATAAAATAAATATTTTAGGGGGGCTCCCATACAACAAACCTGAATTTTTAGACGTTTTTCGCTCTATAATAATAATGGCATCAGGTAGAAATTTTCACAGAACATTTAAAATAAAATAAATATTTAAGGGGGGCTCCCATACAGTACGGAAACCGCCGTGCGCGAGTCCGACTCGTACTTGGCCGATTATTTTATTTACCCTGTTTGCGTGCAACGGATCCGCTCTGTCCCAGCGTGGTGGATGTGGCCCAGTCGCTCTAGGTTGCCAAATCTATGTTAGTAGACTCTTGTATAGCTAGCATATATATAATTCGGCCATTTGTGTAGAAACTACCAAAAACATCCTCGGGGCACTCATGCCACCAATCAATAAATAACAATTCTTACGCCAGGGGCATTTTAATAAAAATAATCATTTGTTAACTTCATCATTTCATGCGTCATTTTCTATGCCGAGACCAAAACAAGTTGTCAGGGACTCTACCTAGTATAAATTCATTATGTCTCTACGGGCTAGCTATAAGTATACTCTAAGTAATTTTAGCTATAAGAAACCGTTTAGGAATTGATTGTATAGGTATATCTAGAGATTTTCTATAGAGGGCTTCCCCAGAGAAAATCTGTAACTTTAGCTAGTAAAAATAGCCAGCTGTTCATCTGACTATTTTGCCTAACCCAGAAAACAAGAATGTACTAATTGACCTGCAAGTTTTCTAGAGTACGCAAAACCCACCCCTGTCCCGCCTACCTTCACCCATATGTGGCATAGTGGTAGAAAGCTTGTTTTAAAATTGTGAGGTCATATTCATTTCAATTGTGTGCCAATAAGGTCTAAAGCATTTATATGCAAAGTTCCACACCTTTTTTGGGCGAAGGAAAACATTGTGAGGAAACCTGCCAAAGTAAGCGCCACACAAGTCGGCGGATGAGAAGTTAGCTGTAGATGACTTCGCCGCGATTCGCTAATTATTGTGCATGTGTGCACAATGCCGACGCCGCGTGGCGTAGTGTTGAGCACGGGCGAAGGGAGCGCGCGGGAGGCATGAGATTAGCGTCTCGTCTCTCTGGCTCCCGCGCATACCTATATTTCGGCTTTTGCGCAGCGTTCTGCGCATAACTTCCCATCCGCCGACTTGTGTGGCGCTTGGTATACTATGTTTGGAGAAGAAATTTCAAGTTTGTGAAACTAATAATCATGTCACAATCGCCTTTCGATGGAGAGTCGACGAAAGAAATAAGTTGAAGCTTTTCAAAGTCAGAATGAATCCATCAGACATATGACGTCTACTGCTGAACATAAGCCTCCCCTGTATTTATTCACTATTATTCTAAGCTTACTGGATATAGGACTTACCTACAAATTTCCAATATGACCGGTTGGAAGCGGCTGGTATCCAGCGTATTCCTGCAGTCTTGATGAGGTCATCCGTCCACTTTGTGGGTGGACGTCCTATGCTGCGCCGGCCTGTACGAAGTCTCCACTTGAGAATCTTTCGACCCTATCAGTCATCAGTCCTCCGTGCTTTGTACCCTGCCTACTGCCATTTCAACTTGCCAATCCACTGGGCTATGTCGGTAACTTTGGTTCTTCTACGGATTTTCTAATTCGATCTCGCAGAGAGACTCCGAGCCCTTTCCATAGATCATTGGGCCCTAGCGTAAAATTAGCTTCTTCAATAGAATTGCGCTATAATAACTTAATAGTAGCGCTCATACTCGTAGCATAGTTTAACTAGGTGTTCGCTAGCGGTCATCAAAGTTAAGCAACGTTCTCTCGGTCGGCCTTCGGATAGGTGACTGCAGGTGGCATTTATAATTGAGCGCCACCATGGCTTCTCAAATTGTAGTCCCGGTTGTTTTAACCGTTTAGGATTAGCCATGTCAGAGGCCTTGAGGCGGCTTAAAAACTCTGACAGAAGCGCTGGCCACCCGGCCTAAACGAACTTACTTTTTTAATAGTTTCATTTTTTTTCTAATAGTCATTTATTGCGTAATTATTATTTACATGTCAATTTTATAATATTATTATTCATAATTAATAAGCGAAACAATCTAAAATCACAATCAAATAAAAATAATTGAATAAAAATAAATTAACCCTTCGTCCGTCTCAGCGCTTTCCGGCGACAACGCTAAACTGCGAATTTTTTTAAATTTCCGCTGCGACCTACTAAAATCGCGATTTCTCGTAATTTTTCTATGAAACGTCCCAATAAACGATACATCATAAGAATCGTCTTGAATTTAGCTATTAGAATCTATTAATATAATGTGCAAATTTAATTTCAGGTTATGTGTATGAAAGTAGGAAGTTATATTTTTTTTAACTTCCTACTTTTATCAAAGGGGTTATGTCCACCAAGTGGGTCAAGCGGAGCTCGGACGCCTAAATCGCTATTTTCGGTACATCGTACGTCGTCTTTAATAAAAATACATGAGCCGCCATGTTGCGTTCAGTTCTACAAATATATGAAGCTAGTTTATAACCACTCAAATGAACACATTTCAGCCTGTCCGCCGATAGCCAGTGCTCCGTCAGGGCTTTAGCCGTGCATTTAAGTTCACTCTGCAGTAACACTCCCAATCGTTGTGATTTCTTTCCTCCCAGCGACGCGATATTCTGGTGGCAGATTATTACGCTCCGACATTTATTACCTAGCTGTGAAGAACGTCATCGTAGCAGCATCAGACAAGCGCGCGCTGCGGCGCCCGGCGGCTCGGTGCGACTGGTGCCCTCGGACCGCTCGGCGGGGAGATCGCCCCGCACGGAGCGGGGCTTTCTCGGAAACCACCAATCTGATAATTGCACACGCTTTCTGGGAAGCTTATTACAAACGCTGCATGAAGATCCGTTTTAATCTACCTTTTAATTACACTGTAGTCATCACATTTGGCAATTTTGTTTATGTGATTCATAATGCACATTCATATAAGTTGAAAGATTTATAGCCTACTTGTTCCCACGTTTTCTATTAAATGGTCGGATATAGGACGCTGCGCTTGCAGGTGATCTTTTTCGAGAATTTTATGGTATAGGTACATATCCCCACACCCATTAAACCCTATATATACCTATAAAACACCCGTGCTACTATCATTAAATAACAATATAAATAAATCACTACATAGTATAAAGCAAATTATAATATTATGAAACGATGGAGCGGATAAGGAGCTGCTCCTGATAGCTTTTTGCCAATCGATTCAATCCTAATGCATTCTTGCTTGGGGTAGCGCTGCAAAAACATTCATGATAAAGATTGAAAGAGCCCAGAAAGCGGTCCTTAAAGTAATGTTTCGCAAGCCTTATAAACTCAACCAGGACTCTCTACGAAGAAACGCAAGTACTAACAGTCCGTAAACTATTTGTACAAAAAGCGGTACTCACACATCATAAAGTCGCTAGTCAAGCCTCATGGGACAACTCTATAATCAAAAAGCAGAGACCTGATGTAAAAGTTCCCCGTGTGAAGTCCGTGTTTGCAAGATGTTTTAGTAATTTCGTGCTTCCGTTTCTACATAACCGCGTAATTAAGTTTTGTAATCTAAGCGGTAGTTCATTTTGTGGCACTAAAGAGAAGGTAAAAAATGGCTACTCACTTGATTACGATGCTGCTGAATCTCTGTTTATAATTCAGACCTAAAATAATTTATTTAATAATGACTAGCTAAAATAAAGGAATTAAAATTTAAATGTAACAGGAACATGACCTGCACAATATCTGAAACTGCCCACACGCATACACAACGCACACACTCATACTCACACTCACATACACATCTTTCGCAGTGTTTCCTGTCGTTGTTTATTAAATTTGTAATCACGTAGATAGTCAACATTTTAATAAACCACATGTTCTCTACCATATTTAAGTAATAAGTTTCCCGCGATACAGGGCCAGCCCTAGTGCGGGGACTATTGTCAATCTGGTATCTGTACATATTTTAAGGCAAATAAATATTTTTGTATTTTTTTTTGTATTGTATTTGTAAATCCGCTATTTTTGTGTGTCTGTCTGTGTATCCGCCTATAAACTAGACAACAGATTACAATGCGATTTTCACTATCTTTTAGAATATTTCTTCTGGAAGGTTTTATAGCTATAAGTCAACAACCGGGCGAGGCCATGACGGGCATCTAGTATTACATAAGGGTATTAACATCATGTAAGTAAATAAAAGCAGTCAGAAAGAAGAGAACAAATCTTTAGGATACTCAACATTTTTTTTATCTAATATAGAATTTTTTTTAACATATATTTTTTAAATGAGTAGGAAAATGCTACCTTTTTTTAATTGGCAGCTTATGATCAGCTTAAATTCTGCGTTTTTCTTCTATTTTCTTTGCGTTTTCTTCAAAAGGATGAATAAGCTTAAACTTTTCTGGTTATTGCAGAAATAGATGCACTCATTATGAAATAATATTCTTAAACCACAATCCGAATATGGCTTTCACTAAGTATTTCTTGAAATATAAAATTTTCACAATAACAACTTCGACTTACTCCACCTTTTTAAGAACAATCTATCTTAATTATTCCCCTTTTTCAAATTGTAGTCCCGGTTGTTTTAACCGTTTAGGTTTAGCCATGTGCCGCCTTGAGGCGGCTTAAAACTCTGACAGAAGCGCTAGCCACCCGGCCTAAACGAACTTACTTACTTTTTTAATAGTTTCATTTTTTTTCTAATGTAAGTTGAAAGGCTTATAGCCTACTTGTTCCTACGGTCTTGATCTGATCGTCTATCCATTAAATGGACTGACATAGGACGCTGCACTTGCAGGTGATCTTTCTTCGAGAATTATACGGTATACATATTATATCCACACACCCATATATACCCATAAATCACCCGTGCTTCTATCATTATTAACAAGTGATAATAAAGAACAATATAAGTAAATATCACACAAGGCTATAAACATAATGTATGTAAATAGAAGCCGTCAGAATGAAGAGAACAAAATTGTAGCTAAGCAAATTTTTTTATCTTAAATACCTAGAGTTATACTTTTTTCTTAACGATTCAGTATTTTTTTAAAAATGTAAGAGAAAAATCTACATTTTTTAATTAAAAGCTTATGTATATGAGCAGCTTTAATTCTGCGTTATTTTTATTTTCTTTGTGTTTTCTTCAAAAGGATGAATAAGCTTAAACTTTCATTATTGCAGAAATAGATGCTGCACTCATTATGAAATAATATTCTTAAACCACAATCCGAAAATTTCATTACTAAGTATTTCTTGAAATATAGAATTTACACAATAACAACTTTGTTTACGCCACATTTTTAAGAAATTCAATCTTAATTATTCCCCTTTTCCCTAAAAGGAGCTTACTTACTTACAAGTGACGTTACCATCGCATTTTCAGAGCTAGCTTGTTCAGACTCGTGGCAAAATTTTCAGGTTCAACTCCATTGATAAGGTAGTCCAGTTAAAACTGAATTTACATATATAGTGACGTATTGAAGGAGGATAACTGTCAATATGATTTGAAATGCCGTAGCGTGAATAACAGGATAATTTGTTACTCGTACTTCGAAGCGAATCGATAGTTGGAGCCTTAGTCCATATAGACCCTGCGCCTTAAGCGGTCGAGGACTTACCTTGGCGGAGGAAACCGTTCATCCTAAAATCCCTTCTGGGTTAGGATACAATTTATTTTAAGTTAATTTTCAATAGTGCTAAATTCTAAATTCCTAATCATGTTCAAAAAATTGTTCAAGCTAGTGATTGGTATCGCAGTGGTTTCTGTGGACTGCTTGCCGTTGGAAGAAGCCGGTAAGTTTGGTAAATTACTTATAATTAATACAGTAAACTTTTATTTATAATAAAAACAAGGCATAATAAATTAAATATTATGATAAAAGTCAGCTTGTATAGGTCAGGTGGCTAGCCCTGGTGTCAGAGTAAAATACCTGTAGAGTCTAGAGGTGTGGTATAAGCTGCCTGAAGAGCCTTTCAAGCCCCCCAAAAGCTTCTCACAATGCTAAGCGGTGAAAAAAAAGACTAATAATAATTAAACGTGTCTTGTAATTGAACGAGTTGATTGGTTTCGGTTTTTTGTAGGTTTTAGGGGAAAGTAGAAAGAGCAGTTTGATTTTGTGAAAATTGAAATTGCCGAATTGAAAATATAGCGCCTGGCTTGCTGATTTTGGGTAGATATTAGTATCAGAAATTATAAAGTTTTGTTGATTTTACGACTTGTGTGCTTTGTTTTTATGATAAGTGATTAACAAGGAAAAATCTTAAAAGATTATTAATCTAAGGAATATTAATAGGTGAATATTTTCTTGAGTTGTGTCTATCTGAGTGCTATATGCACCAACTTTGTAAAAATTAATATCATGATATCGCGTAACTATTTTTTCACAAAGCCTCGTTAGACTGTAGTTTATTTCACGAAATAATACAGATTAAAATTATAGTAACGAGTATTTCTATAGGATCACATAATGAAGGAATAAAAACATTAGACTCTAGGGCAGTAAAGGGAGTATTGGAAGTATTGAAAGCATTGCAAAATTGCGTTGTTGTAAAACTTTCTGAAAGTTTCAGATGTAAGGTAACTTACTCTGTACAAGTTAAAATAAATAAATAAATAAAATAAAATAAGTAAATAAGTAGATAAATTCTTAATATTGTTGAGCTTTAGCGAAAACAACGATTAGGTATACTTTTACATAGATGACGTAAATGCGTCTTTAATAGCAAATAAGTAATTTACAAAAAATATTTTTAACACTAGCATTTTCGCTAAATTAGTTACTGTCATTATTGATACTTACTGTCATTCGAGAGGGTGAAAAAACCTAAGCCAAACCTAAACCGAAGTCTTAAAAGATGTCAAGTAAAGTCACGTGCGCTAAACCGTCATACTCCCTATACCTATATAAATATCCCAGTGTCTAGAAGTACAAACAACTTACAAAGCAATACCCAGAAAAACAAAATTATAGGATTTCCCGTAAACAAGAGCGCGCGCGCAAATCTCATTGAAGAGGGAAAATAATATAAAATACTAATGAATACTCACTACGAACCAGTAATACCACGTTTTTATCGCAATACGTAGGTACAGGGCACGCTTCATGAATGGAATTCCATTTTATTACGTCAAAGTGATGGCTACTATGTAAATAATGAACTTGTAGTAGGTAGTTATTTAGTTAAAGTAATATTAGAATTGGTGGCAGTGTTAATAATATAATAATAATATTATATCTAGGTCAGGTTCTACCATGTATATGGCTGTCAACTTACGAAAAAACCAAACAAACCATTATATACAGGGTTATTCCTAAACAATTAGCATCCTTTTAGGGGCTTATTCTGTACATCAAAACTAACAACTTTTAGTCAAAACTAAAAAAAAATGTTGTTCCATAGAAAAATATTGTTCATCCGCGGCAAAATGTATGGAACATCTGTTTTTTTTTAGTTTTGATAAGTCATGGAACAAAAGTTGTCAGTTTTGATGCACAGAATAAGCCCCTAAAAAGATGCCAATTGATTAGGAATAATCCTGTATACTGTCAAGAGCAATTTTCATAAATAATATCAACAATGTTTACTATGGAACCCTGAAATCGCAAAATAATAGTTTAATAGTTTCGTACATTTTTTGAGTTAATGAACTTTTCGCATGGAACACTTTTTTTCCGATATTTAGCAAGTGGATCCTTATAAAAGTTGTTAATTTTGATGACTAAAGCTTCTACATTTTGCAAAACATTATCTTACAAACATATTTGTTTGCAATGACTAAGAATAATAAAGACATATCACAAAAGATTTAAACACGCTTTAAACACTGTTTAACCGTACAATTTGAACTGTTAAACAGTGTTAAAGCGTGCTAAACTCTGACACTAGGGCTAGCCACCCGGCCTATACGAACTTACTTAAAGCGTGCTTAAAACTTTTGGGGTAAGACCGTTACATTCCAACGTAATGTTAGTCTTGCCGGTTGCTTTAACAGATGCGCGAATTTCCTCATTATTACGAGTATGGTATATGGTTGAAACCTTTGTTAGGTGTCCTTAATAATTATTTATACCTATACGAGGCTAATCTATATATTAATTAATTATTCACACGTTATTGTATTATGATAAAACTCTATTTATACTTTTTGAATGTAATTATGATACAATTGTATTTTTAAACGTACAGTTTATTGAGTAAAACAATTGTTTGAACATATTGAAAAGTACTGATTTATTTGTGATAAAACAAAAATAGAAATACAAATGTTGAAACCAAGCCTAAAACGTCAATACCTAATGTTATAAGAAAATACTTCATCAAAGAAATCACATTAATGTACACTGTAAAACTGTTTTTTAACAGTACCTATTTATGTGAATAAAAAGAAACAGATGAAAGATAACGTGAGCCATTTGCTGACAAAGTATTTTTGAACATACCCATACCTACCCGTGATATCTATCAAAAATTCCAAGTTTTAGATCAGTTTCAAGTTATACAAGCTGACGTATCCAAATTATACAAGTTGACGTCTCCCGTTCAATTTCAAATTGTAATATTCATGTTGATTGACGTGACACGATGAGCTAACTGCTCGCTTGATGCGATTGGCAATTTATCCCTTTAATAACTAGCTTTATTCTCTTTGTCCCTTTAGACCGGTGCGGCATCCAGGCGAGTTCAAACCCAGTGCACCAAAACCCATGGACCGTTTACCTGGAGTTCCTCCTGGAGGGCAGCCTGACCCGCGTGCGCTGCGGAGGCACCCTGGTCGGCAAACGGCATGTCATCACCGCTGCGCATTGCATGAAGCACCCCCGATTCGATAAGTAAGTTTTATTTTTTAATTTATAGTGTTGCTAGCTTTATACAGAAATTCGCCCAGATACCTTAAATTTTTCTGAAATAAAAAATAACTCCCACCTTTCAACTGTTTCGTAGAACTGTACTAACTTCAAACCCTGTAGCCCTGTAGCACGGCACAGAACTGAGCTCTTATCAGTCGTATATTTCAAGATCTTAAATCTCATGTTACCTTAATGCTCTTCAATACAAACATTGCTCATAAATTGAGAAGAAACAGAGAATAAGTACGCACAAGTTATAGACCGTCAGTCGAGTTAAAAATTCTGACACGGGGCTTACTTACGGTGTATGCTACGTTTATACGAACTTACTACTGCTTGAGCGTCAAATAACTGGCAAAAGTGTGATATTTCCCCAAAGCATCTCTGCAAAAGACCCTTCTTAATAAGCATGATGAGTAGGTAAAAAAAATAATTATTATACCTCTAATTAGTGCGTGAGTTAGATTATCATAAAATATTGGATTTATATTTTTTCTTTTGTCAATCAAACTACAAATGACATAGATAAACCTTGTCAAAGTTCGGGAGTGGGGGTCATGACGTCACCTCTCTTACATTTGTATGGCACTTGTGACGTCACGCGGAACTTTGATGGGCTATATCTTCATCAATTTATGTTTAGTTGACAAAAAAAAAATACTTGTCTAATATTTTTTGATAGTCTATCTGACGGACTAATTATATTTTTTTACTCATCATGCCTGTTATGAAAACCTCATCAAGATCATATTCATTAACGTTTACTGCTGGACAAAAGCCTCCCCTTTGGATTTCCAATAAGCCCGATTCGTAGCGGCTTGCAGCTAGTGCGTTCTTGCTGTCTTAATTATATCGGCGTCCATCTAGTCGGAGGATTTCCTAACTTGACGGTGCGTGATTGGTGATATAAAAACCTAATATTAAAATTTCTTCAGGCTGAAAGTCCGGCTGGGAGAGTACGACATCGAGCACGGTCGCGACTGCGTCGGCGACGTCTGCACGGAGCGCGTCGTGATCGTGGACGTAGAGACCATCACCGTGCACCCTCACTACGACGGGAAGGAGGACGACATCGCCGTGCTAACACTGAAAGAAGACGTGCCTTATACTGGTAAGCTATCTGCCTCTTTATAGATTCTACATACAAAGTAGACAATGGACAATAGTAAAATTTAGGGCGCATTCACATGCGATACGTCATTGACGATTCGTAAAAAAAAAAACGATACGTCATGACGGATAGACGTTCACATTGCCTACGAAATCGTGTTTTTTCACGATTCGTCAAAAAACTCGAATTGATGTTCACATTTGTTTCATGATTGAGTTAAGTCTTAGTTGAAAGTTGGCGCAGGCAATCCATCACAAAATATTCCCGATTCGTGTTTTTTATCGTACGTGATTTTTAAGACGATACAATAAAAATGACGTATCCGTCATTTTCCACGATTCGTGAAGCGTGTGAACAAGGGTATTTAAAAAGAATTGCTACCGTCAAAAAAAAAGAATAATCGTGAAAAAAAAAACGTTTCGTCAAAAACACGAATCGTCCACGTGTGAATGAACTCTTTGAGAAAAAAAAACGAGATAAAATTTTAAAGAGATAAACATCGCCTGTATGTATGCATGTTTGCATGCTTTGCAAAGCGTAAGGATTTACAAAGGACTAACAGTAGAAGATCAACCTATAAATTCCAAAAAGACCCTAATTAGTTGTTCTATTCAAAAATTCAACGACTTATGTGCAATACAAAATGCCTGTATCAGCGATGTCCTTTTTGCGAATGTAAGAGTCGTCATTTTTGCAATTTTGTTTTCTAATTTATGAAACTCACATTTCTAACAATGGTCATTCCAAAACCGTAAAAGTACTGCCGAGACTGGTATGTAGGTATCGAATTTTAATGAATGACTTGAAATCACTTTTCCTTCCCGTTTAGATCGGGTATTTCCTGAAAGGTCTTTCGTTTTAGTACTATGAGTAGGTAATGTTGAGTAAACAAATAAAATTATTCACTCTGGGGGATCCTGGTGGACGAACTGTACTCTACAGTCATAATGGGTGGATAGGAGTTCCCCTTCTTCAAACAATATTTATTACAATAAAATATTTCAAATGCTGTTCTTATCTTATTTACTGTACTTTACCAGCCTATTTAATAGTCCACTGCAGGACGTAGGCCTACCCACGAAGGGTGATTAGGTCATATCCAACTCGCTGGCCTATTGCGGGTTGGTGGAATCACATACGCCATCGAATTTCTTCTACGGACGTGTGCAGGTTGCCTCACGATGTTTTCCTTCACCGAAAAGCCAGTGGTGTGAAATTCCGTACATACATTTTAAGGAATTCATTGGTACGGGACCAGGATTTGAACCCACGGCCTCAACATTGTAAGGCAGGTGTCATTACCACTAGACCACCACGGTTCACTTATGATCTTATTTGGTTCGTTGTTCGAGACTATAATAAATTCTATAATTAGTTTCTATTACTCTACATAAAATTAATGCGATCGCATCGGTGTATTGTTTACATCAAATAGTTTTTAAATCAACAACAGCTAACACAACCAATCAATCAGCTAACACAGTCAATCAAACCAATGTTATTACCAAAACAGGTAACTCCTACGGTAACTTTCAGTTGTCAGTTCTGAACTCTTACCAACAATAGGAAATATCAAACTGATCAATGTGTTCCTTGTCTCCAGATTTCATACGCCCCGCGTGTTTGCCATCCGGAGATCTCCCTGACGATGCAGTCTTCACCGCAGCTGGCTGGGGCGTCATTCCCAAAACCGGCGACTACAGCCACAAAAAGAAGTCCATCAACTTGCCGTTCTTCAACCTCGAAAAGTGCCAGGCAGCTTTCGGCAAAAGGCAACTGCCCAGAAACGTCATCTGCGCTGGAGGAGAGCCAGGCGTCGACACCTGCAGCGGGGATTCTGGTGGACCTCTGATCTTCATGAAGGAGCGAGCGGAACTTCGTGGTGTTATCAGCTCTGGCAGTGTCCATTGCGGCACCCCAGGCATTCCCGGCATCTATACCGACGTGGCGAGTCATTTGGAGTGGGTGAAATCTGTTATGAGTGGTGCGAGCTCGTGAATTCGCGAGAACGCTGCGATTTCTAGTGAGTTGCGGAGTTTATTATGTAAGATAAGATTAGCGCGAGACGTTGTGTAAACTTCTTTAATTTGTCATGAAAGATTTCTTGCGCTTATAAACAGCTATCATTATAAATGCTATGCATGTGAAATGAAATGCTGTGATCAATGCGACTTTAGATCTTTCATGAAGTGTGGGTTATATGTTACTTTATTATTGGGCCGGTACCAAATGATGTTATTTAATGTGTTTAGGTTATAACGGAATGACAATAGCGATGTTATATGGACTCATAAATAAAATACAGAACAGGGTACTTACGTTATTGTATAATTCATACACTTAATCATGTTTATAAATTCTGTTCGTTAGAATACAATTATGTACATTAAATGTTTCTCACAAAAATCCACTGAAATGAAATGCACATATTGAGTCGCTACTTATAAGTCGGTTTGTTATGCTAAAGCCATGTAGGTATTCACTAAGCATTCGGATAATGTTTCGGGTACACAGTTTTTGAAACATCACGTAGATGTTTCCAGCTACTGACTTAATTCCGTGTTCCCCGTCGCAAGCGGAGAGCACCAGAACATAACGTTAAACACGTAGTGTTTACAGAAAACAAATAATTGTCTCTGAAACATTATTTTTAACAAACACGTAGATTTTGTTTCTGATACAGAGTTTATAAACTATTGTTGGCTTAAAGTTAAATCAAGCTAGATATACCTAGAAAGAAAACGTGAAAGACACGATAAAAGATAGAATAAGAAAGACACTTTATAAGACTGAATGAACAATTGTTCTGAATACGTAATGTTATTTTACTAAATAAATTAATTCTTTTCACTAAGAGCTTTTAATCCTCGACTTGATTTGTAAGTACCTAGTGAAGTATGATTGTAAATTTACAATTTTTTGTGAAATACAGTATTGTTGTAAGGTACAAAAAAAACATGTGCTAAATAGTCACAAAATAAAAAACTTTTGCATTTAATACAAACTATTTCTTTTCTTATATCACCTATCCTTATACTCAGCGTAGGGTGTCCACGGAAACCTCATGTTACCCACCTCTCAATTTATACGTAGGTATACACGATGCTGCACTTTGCTAACTAAGTGAGACTTTGCAGAGCTATTAAAATAAATGTATACACAATAATACACAATTAAAAAAAACAACCTCTGAAATTGACTTTCTACTTTGTCGACCTAAACAAACTATTGAAATATCTTATGTACATTGTACATGTGCTAACCTGGTGTTGACAAATTCATAATGATCATAATTATTCATTACTGAAATAAATTTGAATTATTCACTAATCATTGAAAGTTCTTAATAAAAACCTTATTTAAAATCACAATATGAAAATGATTGAAATTCGATAAAACGTGCGTTGAGCAAAGCCACGGTAATGATATCTAATTACCGTGACAAAGCTAACGGCTTAACAACTGACTGAGCCTAACCCCCTGCACCCCTAAAAATCAATCCTATTGTGCTCCATTTACCTATGTACCAGGTAGCATTACTCATTTCTCGGAAAACAGTTGTTTGTGAATTGCCTTTTGCCCAGCTTTTTAGGCCAAATCTACGTACGTGGGACGGACGGACGGACGGACACAACTAAGTTATAAGGGTTCTTCGTTTTACTACGGAACCCTAAAAATGAGTATATCCTTGATAAAAGCGATGTGACCGGCGTAGCCCAGCAGATTGGCAAATTGAAATGGCAGTGGGCTTAGCACAGTACGGAGGACTGATGTCCGATGAAGTCTAAAAGTTCTGGAGTGGAGATCATGAACGGATAACCTTATTAAGTCAGTAGGATCACGCTGGACGCAAGCCGCTTCCAACTGTTAGCTAAATAAATGAAATAGCGTTAATAATGCAATGATTTATAATATTGTCCACCGAATTAATGCAAGTACAAAGGTATTCGTCTAAGTATAACACGTCTAGCGCCGCGCGTGTCGTCACGAGCTCTCTGTGGTGCAGCTGGCGGGATGACCGCTCCTGCCGCCCGGCACCCCGCTCTGGTAGGTACCGGCCCTGTAGATTCAGCATTGCTAACACAACCGATTTAAGTATTAGAAATCTACAGGAGAGACCTACGTCTAGCCGTTGAACTCATATGAATACAAGTGAAGTCAGAGAGACAAATCTTAGGCATTCGTCATCACTTTTGGCAATTAACTTGATACTTTTAGCAACCTAAAATATATGGTACGTCATAGCAATTTATATGTCACTGGTTTTTACAGCTGCTATATCATTACCTATGCAGTATCATTGTAGAATATTTTTAGTATAATAATATTAATTGGCAAAAAATATAAGGAAATTAAAATAATGTATCCTCTTAGAATTATTTCGACAATAAGACCGGTTGGTAGCGGCTTGCATGCATATTTCGCGATCCAGCGGCCTTAATGAGATCATCAGTCTTTGTTGATAGACATCCTACGCTGCGTTTGCCGGTACGTGGTCTCAAAAATTACTCGAAAACGCTATTGGTCATCAGTTTCCCGTGCTATGTGTCCTGCCCACTGCCACTTGCCAGTCCGATGGGTAAATTTGGTTATTCTTCAGATGTTCTTATTTCTGATACGATCTCGCAGACGTAACTACTACGTAGAGTTTGTGCAAAAAGGGAAGCGTCGTAGGTGAGGTCGCCCGTGTGCCATTTTACTAATTTTGTTACGTTGACAACACTGCTCTGTCATTGCTAGTACGAGTAGGTACTAAAAGTGTTTGATACTTGGTAGACACCAATTCGGTTTTCATCAGTGTGTCATCAGTAGACTCGCGTCTACCAAGAAGTCGGTACCTTGGCTGCTGATTAAAATCTTAGTTTTAGTTCACACCACGATGGTTTTCTTTTTGTACAAACTCTATACAGGGTTATTTCTAATCAATTAGCATCTTTTTAGGGGCTTATTCTGTATATCGAAACTAACAACTTGTGTTCTGCGACTTTTGGCAGAACTCAAAAAGAAATGCTGTTCCATACATTTTGTTTATGGAACAACAATTTCTTTTTTAGTTTTGATAAAAGTCGCAGAACAAAGTTAAAAGTTTTGATGTACAGAATAATTAGTTTCTATTCAATTAGTATCCTTTTAGGGGGTAAAATGATGCTAATTGTTTAGAAATAACCCTGCATTTATATATGCATACATAAAGCCCGATTACAGAGGCGCCATCGTAATTATATTAGCTAAATAGCATAGTTCTGTTTCTTTTTCACTTTAGCCATTTGATAGAGAGAACGCTTTTTACGTTGCTATTGAATTTACGCTGGCGCCTCTGTCATCGGGCTTATATAATAGGTATATTATAGGTTTAGTAGTACGTACCTACCGTCTAAAGCTAGTATAAAGATTAAGGATAGACAGAAACCGCAAGTGCGTCATTTCTCACAAATTCAACCTCACAATTGCGTACTTTATTTACAACTTCTTATTCTTATTCTATGTGGGGGCGATAAGTCCTGCACTGACGTCCCGCATGGGGTGTTTTATTACAACTTATAACGAAACATTTCTGATCGCAACGTTATCGCCTTTTGTGAAATAATAAGAAAAATCGGTCAAGTGCGAGTCGAACTCGCGCACGAAGGGTTCCGTGCCGTGATGGAGCCCCCTTAGCCCCATTCCTCTTGCCGTTATTAATAGCGAGCAAAAAACTCATAAAAATCACGTTTGTTGTATGGGTGCCCCCTTTAATATTTATTTTATTCTGTTTTTAGTATTTTTTGCTATAGCGGCAACAGAAATACATCATCTGTGAAAATTTCAGCTGTCTAGCCATCACGGTTCATGAGATACAGCCTGGTGACAATCAGACGGACAGACGAACATCGGAGTCTTAGTAATAGGGTCCCGTTTTTACCCCTTGGGTACGGAACCCTATAAACTTGTAGATACCTAAAGCATGCTAAAAAAAATATTTTTCTTCAAAAACGGCATAACATAAGCATACTTGACTTCAACCGTGTGCAGAATTCGAATAGTTTGCACGGATCTAAGTATGCACATCGATGCAATGCACATTGTAATTTTCACATAATTGTTGAATAACAACACGCCCTGGCTTCGCACAGGTGTATAATATAACATATGAATTCCATTTGAATCATTCTATCTATTAAAAAAAAACGCATCAAAATCCGTTGCATAGTTTTAAAGATCTAAGCATACAGACAGACAGCGGGAAGCGACTTTGTTTTATACCATGTAGTGATAGTGATTTTCAAAAACAGCTCAGTTAATTTCGATTCGAGATACCAATTTTGATGATTCTTTTTTTCGGTAGGTTATGATAAGTTCCTAAAATAAGTGGGTCCTTCCTGATGGTGAAACTCGATAGTCTAACTGATTTGTCCAACAGTACATAATTTGCGGATTGGCTACATAGTCTGGCCAACGAAAGCTGTCCAAGAAAAAAGGCGGGAATTTTAAAAAATCAAGAGCTGTTAGCTTGTTTTCTAGTACCGCTCAGCTGATCTCCATGAAATTTAGCATGCACATAGTTTATAGACCTACGTGCATGCTATAGCATGCACGTAGGTCTATAGCATGCTATAGCATGCACGTAATTTCATGGACGTAGTTCTATAAACTACGTGCATGCTAAAATTCATGGAGATCAGCTGAGCGGTACTAGAAAACAAGCTAACAGCTCTTGATTTTTTAAAATTCCCGCCTTTTTTCTTGGACAGCTTTCGTTGGCCAGACTCTACAAGTCCTTTTTTGAAGTATGTTAAAAAAATGTCATCGACGAAGCTTTTGCAATATTTTTATACATCCTACTAATATAATAAACGTGATAGTTTGTAAGGATGTATGGATGGATGGATGTAAGGATGTGTGTTACTCTTTCACGCAAAAACTACCGAACGGATTGAGATGAAACTTTGCAATTATATAGTTTATATAATTATCAGAATAACATAATGATAAGCTATAAATTATAATGATATATTGTAAATTTTCCATATTATGACAATAAGTGTTAAGTAAGTAGGAAAAATTCCGCCATCTGCGAGCTATTCTAGCGTGCGCACCTAGAACTTTATTAAAGGTACCTTACCTTGCCTCGAAATATCATGCGGGCGAAGCCGCGGGCAAAATTTAGTATAATATATAATAGGACCACCTCGGGAGTATACCCTTTCGAAATAAATTTTTTTTTATTGGTTCACAATTTGCGTAAATATCGATAAACATAAACAAAAAAATACATACAGACGAACATAGAATCTCCTCCTTTTACGAAGTCGGTCCAAATGTTGCCCTAGTTCCGTTATTGTTTCCTGACGATTGCAATCTGGTTAGGTATATTTAAGGCAAGAGTGAATAACTTAGGTATCTTCTAGGTCCAAGTTATTTTATAACGCCAATAAGTCTCGCCTCACCACCAACTCGCCTGATGGTAAGCGACGTTGTGGTTGAAGCTGAAGCACGCAGACCTAGAAGATACCTATTCGCTCTGACCTTGAAAAGCTTTAGATTATATCTCTTAGGAAACAGGAAAGCAGGAAGACTGTTCCATTCCCTGGCGGTACGAATCAGAAATGTTGAGTCAAACCGCTTCGTACGTATCGAAGGAAAATCGACAGTGTAGGGGTGGTAATGTGGCGTCTTTCTACTTGTCCTGTAGTAAAAAGGGGATGGTAGGATAAGGTCGTGTAGCTCAGATGCACACTCTCCGAAATTAATCCTATAGAAAATGGACAGACTCACAACTCTACGGCGATGCTCCAGCAAAGAACTTTTTTTGCAACTAACTTTTCATCACTACATAGTATAAAACAAAGTCGCTTCTTGCTGACTGTCCCCATGTATGCTTATATCTTTAAAACTACGCAACGGATTTTGATGCAGTTTTCCACCGATTCCAAAGTCTCGAGCTGAAACTTAGCCGAGCCATCCCAAAGATGGCAGCAGTATTCCAGACACAAACGGATCTGTGCTTGATAGAGATAGATAGAGCCCTGTTATGAATAAAAAAAGTTTAATTTATTGTCTTTTATTTTTGATATTTTTACTTTAGATCCATAAAATCATTACCCCGTAGGTTCCGTATCGTATACCTACTTCCATGTTATGAGGATAGTATGAAAACATATTGTAATCTCGTAAAGGAAGACAGGGTGACGCAATATTACCATGTTTTTGAAAAAAACGGAAGGAAGTGCCAAATAGGTACTATGGTGGATTATATAAATTAATTGTTTTAGCATAATATTTAAAAAATAGAAAACCCTTGACGTCATACACACACGTTTTGTGGCTACTTAGTAATTTATTCACCCATACCTACAGGTAAAATAAATGAAATTACGCATTACTCTCTAACATTTATTTTATTCGTAACTACATCAAAATTGTATAGAAACTGAACAACAATATAAGATGATTAATCAGTCTTTTTAGATAATGATTTAATACATAATATCAATAATATAATTAGCATAAGTCCGCTACGAACTGACAAAATTCTTATCTAATATTTACATGTAATTAATTAATTAATTAAGAAATAAAATGTCTACTTAACAAAGATTACAGATAGTGTCCGAAGTAAAAATAAATACAAAATACTGTTTTCCAATATGCAAGGACTATACTCATGATACGGTAATAGATATCATTACCGTGCTCATGATTATGGACTAATTTTACTATGAAACCAATCTCGAAGTCGAAAATGCCTGTTTCAGACATTTCTTCGAGATTCAATGACATATTTGTATGTAGTCTTATAGTAAAAGTTAGTAATAGTAGTAGTAATAATAGTGAGTATTTACACACCTCTTAAAGTCCCTGAATCACACTTCGTGGGTAGGCCTACGTCCTGCAGTGGACTATATAAAAGGATGGTGAAATTATATTTTTTTGCAAGACAATTTTTTTACATGTGCTGTTTTTAATATTACTAAATCTTTATAATTATCAAACTAAAATATCGAATAGCTGGCCTAAAATTTAATGAAAATATAGCTAGAAGCCGTCTCGATTTCATCAGCTTAAACAAACAAACAAAATAATTCAAAATCTGAGAGTGAATTTTTTTCATAATGATGAGGATACCTATACAGGGTTATCTGCTTGGCCAGTACTAAGCCAAAAGGGGTGACTAAGACCATCATTGTGAATAGCTTTTCTATGGGGACAACCCTAACAAAATTCTATAAAAAAAAAACAAAATTGCAATTCCAAACTGACAAAATGTATGAAACAGCTGATATTTTTTCTCGAATTCTGCGGGCTTAGCATAAGGACCATAAAATAACTCTATCGACGTGTCAGAGCGTGACAGAGTTATGATGAAGTATATATCTGTCACCTTTGCACACGTCGGTAAACTCTTGTCGTGGTCTTGTATGCTAAGCTAGCTGGGATGACCCTGTTGATGGCGGGGTCACCAATTGTTGGGACTTCTATACACCAACTTATTTAGATCAAGATAAATGAATCAAGGACCTAACTACAGGCTTATGCAAGGCGCGTTTTACTTCCTAATTATTCCTACGGTAGGGTTGGTACACAGAGCTGCAGAGCACTGGGTGGTAGTCCATGGAAAGGATACGACAATTTTTGACTCTAAATATAACTATTATATTTTCCCTTAATATCCCAATTATGAAAACGCCCATTCGACCCAGTGCGCAGTAACTGGTTGTCGAGCGCCGCTCATACATCTCGCTCGTAAACAAAACCGCGAATACAGAGAACTCGTTCATACTTACACGGTCCTACAAACCCATAGTACTGATAATAAAAGAAAATTAAAATAAATAAATAAAATAAGTTTTTATTTCTGTAACCAATAATTCATTAACTTACTGTAGATTGGGGCATTCTATTAAGTATAAAATACCTGTGTCAGAAGACCCCGCTCTTCGATATCCATACTATGGTAACAATCTTGGTTAATTTAACATTTTTTAACAAAAATAAAACATTTTAAATTTACTCTCTAACCTGCAATCATTTTCCAAAAAATATAAATTTTTATTTTAATATTTGTGTGTGTGTGTGTGTGTGTGTTGTGTGTGTGTGTTGTGTGTGTGTGTTGTGCGTGTGTGTGTTGTGTAATGCTGGTCTGATTCACCTCTTTTCAGCTTAGCAGGTACACCAGTTCTGGTAGTTTTGGATAACCCTGTAGTTATACACCTGTGAACCAGCACTTTGTAGAACGTCACCAGTCACGAATATTAAGCGTGATACAAAAATGATGTAAACAGGAATGCTGTCCTGATAGTGGTAAAACCATGATTCTAACAATAGGTGTAAACGATCCAAACAATGGCAAACATTTCTATATCTATTGTTATTTTATTATTTTCTAGGTATAACTATGATGGATAGCATTTATTTTCAGGATTATGTAATAAAAATGACGTCTCAATTGTTGATTGAGAAAACGAAGAGAGAGCGATCTCCGTTTTAACACAGCGATTTGGGTTTCGTCTGTCCAGATGTTGGTTTTCGTCTACAGGTAGTATTTTTCAGCGAATCTCGACGAAACTTAGTGTAGACCTAATTTGGAACTTCTTCTTCTTTTATGTTTTGGCGTCGCATTATTGTGCATTTGCCAGTGTCAAGTATAATTTTTGATATTTTATCAAAATAGTCACAGTCGTAGTCACGTCTAGTCCAATAAAGTTGCGGTCAAGTCCAAACATAGTCCAAGTCATACCTCAGTAAAGCAGCGGAGACTTTCCCAGAGGCGTCTATGGAGTAAGTATTGGTAACAACACGGAACAACATGATACGTCACATTATATCACTTGCCTACACTCATGCACGTAAATCAGCTCATAATCAACGAAATACCACAAATTTTCACTAATTACCACTGATAAAAACACAAGTTTAACAATAATACAATGAGGCGACATGATTTTTCCGCGTTCCCGCCAAAACTCCATCATTTGGAACTTCGTACGTCTTGGTCGTATACGGAACTTGTAGCACTCGCAACTTCCATAGACAATAATTATGGAGTTTTTTCATACAGTCTGTCAAAGTTCCGTACACGTTCCCAGGCGCTCGAAGTTCAAAATTAGGCCTCCTGGGTCCTATACAGTATTAGATTTTTTTGTCGTTGATGGAACATTGTGTCGCGCTATTTATCAGCCGATTTCGACAATATTTGGCAAGATTATTGAGTTTCTACATCATAACAATATTTGCGAGTATGTACTAAATCGTTCAAGAGCGCTTTCCACTTTGGCAGTTTACATTTTCTTTAAGAATAGCCGTGTTTACACGTACTCGTAGTTTCTAATACGCGTAGCGTGAAATTGATAATTTTAACTATTGAAAATTTGAAATAATCTTTTTAATAAGACTTTAGTACTGGACACGGCTATTTTAAAAGAAAAGGTAAACTGCAAAATAGGAAAGCATCAAAAAGTTATCGATTTTAAAACCGCTGTTTTAAAGTCATACACTTTTTTACGTCGATTAATTTTACTCTTAAATGATTTTATACGCGTAATCCCATTTATATATGAACTTTGTACTTTGTTCGAATTTCAAGAATTTCCTGAGAGTGTTTCTATAATTGAAATAAACTCGGAAATCTGAGTAACCGTGCAACAAATTATCTTCACTTCCGTTCAGTTTCTAGAAATCGCACTATGATGACGATGCGTCTGGTATATGCGAAATAGGCCAAATGACTAAAAGACTAAAACAATATAATTAGTGCTCAGTTAGGCCGCGACTCCACCAAAGCGGAGACGAGACGAGCAGAGAGGAGATGTTTTTAAACAACCAATAGAATTGTGTTATTGACACATCTCCTCTTCGCTCAGTTCGCTGTGCGGAGATGTGTAATATTTGTATGGCGCGATGGAAGCGGAGATGCTGTGCGCGGACGATGCTCAGTGGAGACGAGAGATGTGAGCGGCGTGTAGTGAGCGATGTCACCCTCCACACTCTCGCCCGCCAGCAACCAGCAGAGCCCCGCGCGCGCGCCGGCTGGCCATCTTGTTAGTACCGTGCAGTGCCTTCTCGCACAGCACACAGCGCACATCTACGCTTTGGTGGAGTCCCCCGAGCTGAAAAACATCTCTTCTCGCACAGCACACCGCACACATCTCCGCTTTGGTGGAGTCCCGGCCTTAGATTGTAAAATAATTATTTTTCGCAAAAAATGGAACCACCGACTTCCATCGAGTACAGAATTCGAATACCTCTAGTTTGCACAAATTGATGTGACATCACTTAAAAGTACTTTTTGGTGACATCCACGTAGGTACATTATTGTTGATTTATCAGAAACGGCTCAGCCAATGTCGATAAAATTTTAATAGGACCACCTCAGGAGTATACCTTTTTAAAAGATATAACATTTTTTTAAATAGGTTCACAATTGGTGAAAATATCGATGAACATACAAAAAAATCCTTACTTTTTTTTTTTTTTTTTTTATTTTTTTTTTTTTATTTTTTTTTTTATTTTTTTTTTATAATATTATTATTTTTATTTTTTATTTTTATTTTTTATTTTTATTTTTTATTTTTATTTTATATTTTATATTTTATTATTTTATAATATTATAAATGCGAAAGTAACTCTGTCTGTCTGTCTGTCGCGCTTTCACGCTAAAACTACTGAACAGATTTGAATGAAATTTGGTGCACAGATAGTCTAGAGCTTGAGAAAGGACATAGGCTACTTTTTGATTCAAAAAAATAGTTTTAAAGGGTTGAAAAGGGGGGATGAAAACGCATTGGCTAGAATCTTAGAAGAAAAAACTTATATTCTTCCATGACAAATGGTAATTTGCATCTTGACTTTCCAAATTACATTCTCTATGCCCAATGCCCATTCAAGGCTGGTCAAGTTGCAAATGTCAAAGTCAACCAATCTTTTCCTGTAAACTTTAGAGAAGGTTACATGTATTTTTTCAGTTTAATTACGTAGTTTTCATTCTAATAGGTATGCCTACAAAACGCAAATCGAATCTAGCGCGTAGTTCTAGCGGAGCTCGCGTAATGAAAATTTCTAGAAGCCAAGAGTCTGAAGAGCACACTTAAACCCGTTTGACATTAGATGCCGAGCGCCACGCATCTCAAAGAGCTGCTAAGACTCAAGAGCAAAACCAAGCGCGTCGAATTTTAGATGCTGAGCGTCACGCAGCTCAGAGAGCTGCTGAGACTGAAGTTGAAAGTCAAGCGCGGCAACTTTTAGATGAAAGAACTGCTGAGACTCAAGAGCAAAACCAAGCGCGTCGAATTTTAGATGCTAATCGTTAGACGTTAAGCAAAAAATTGCATAGTTCCTGTAGGACAGGACAAAAACTATCGAAAGCAAAACTGTCGCCACTATCACAAAGACGCTAAGTGATTAATTCCTCTATGACGCTAATATGGATTAATGAAACGTCACAGCGAAACGTAATTAGATGACAGGTGACATTTTCCGCAGACTTTTATAAATCACAGGTAGCATGGCAAGGGGACAAATTGTTTTTCCACCATTATATCCTCTTGAAGAGGAAATAAAGTATGGATTGAAAATGAAAACTGACATTAAAATTAGATAAAATGTTTTTTTCCTTCTGCATGCCACATGCTACTCTGACGTTTAATACCAGGCCGTCATTTTGTCTGACATTAAAAATATTTTTAAATCTACTATCATTAGAGGTTTAACATGTTTATTTATTCTACTTTTATGGTACATAATCATCATACCTACTTTAATATTATCAATCCGAAAAGTTTGTTGGTTTGTTCCTCTTTGACGCAGCAACGGAGCAAAAGATTGACTTGATTTTTGGTATGGATACCTATGGTTTAAAAGACAGAAAGTGATAATAGGATACTTTTTTATCCCGAGAAATTCGTGATTCCCATGGGATAGGACAATAACTGTTTCTCAGCAATGGAACAACGGATTGACTTGGCTTATTGCATGAATATAGTTTGAAAGACGAAAAGTGACATAGGCCACTTTTTATCCCAAAAACTTTAACAGTTCCCGTAGGATAGGATAAAAACTAAGCGAGCGGGCCGCGATAGCAGCCGTCTAAGCGCCAGAAATAACCTTTCATTTCAAGTTTAGGACGTTCCTACATTTTCCGCACTCCTTCGCGGCACTCAACAGCGCTAGCCCAGACTCGGGCTCCATAACGGAGCTTGCGCTCCCGCCATAATGACGTTGTGTTTCGGAGCACAAGACACATCGTCATCCACCACTCGGGACTAACCAGCACTGAGCGTCGGACAGCATTCCAACGCCCAGCGGGGCAATTCTGTCAACCAATCTCTTCACCGAAGTGATACGCTCCCGAACTCCTCTAGCTTTTCTGACAGTTTTGATAGCTCAAAGCTGTCTTAAAAACGAGAGAAGCTCAAAAACACGTCACCTCAGCAACGAGATCGGTTAACAGAATAGCCGCGCTGGTCCCAGTGCAACGGGTCAGTCATAGTAGCCCAGCGCCTGCCTCTTCAACTGCAGAGGGCAGTGAGAACGGCCATCGCGATACCGACACTTCTCTTCCCCTGCAGCTCCACTGCGTCTGCCATCAGGTTGACGGCCTAGCGGAAGGTAGGGTAGGTGGCGGCACCCACACAACCAGTTCCATCCCACCGCGGCCCCTAATCCTCGGCTGCAGCGTCGCAAGAGCGGCACTGTAGCCCGCCTCAGAAGCAATACTCCTCATAAGGCAGGCAACCTACCGGCCATCCTCTCAGCTGCTTTAGTTAAAAGCGGCTGAACAACGAGTGCCAGCCTCTAAGCTGCCTTGGGGGAAAGACCCAAAGAAGAGGGAGACTTCGAGCGCCGCCTTTTCAGCTGCCTTAGACCTCCCCCGCCACGACAAGGCGGGAATACACAGGGGGGTTGTATATATGTTACAGCCAAAGTAATAAATCTGGATATTATATATACTGTCTAGCCATTATATATAATATCTACTCAATTTAGATAAAGTGATAATTGACACAAAATTAATCACATTAACTAGCTATTTTATATAATATTTTCGAAGACTTGGATAATGTAATAAAACAAACTCGTAATAAGGACAGATTGTCTCTGGCGCTTCGCCGGCCGCTGCCGCGGCACGCTCGCTTCGCTCGCAAGGCTCGCGCGTTGTTGTCACTGTTCAAACCTAACCTAACCTAGTAATAGTTTTCCTTGGACTCTTGATCTGCCTACTAGGTTAGGTTAGGTTTGAACAGTGACAACAGCGCGCGAGCCGAGCGAGCGAAGCGAGCGTGCCGCGGCAGCGGCCGGCGAAGCGCCAGAGACAATCTGTCCTTATTACGAGTTTGTTTTATTACATTATCCAAGTCTTCGAAGATATTATATAAAATAGCTAGTTAATGTGATTAATTTTGTGTCAATTATCACTTTATCTAAATTGAGTAGATATTATACATAATGACCAGTCATTATGTATAATAACTATTTAATCACTATGACTGTAACATATACAACAAACCAACCGTAACTTAACCAACAAAAGCATTCCTCTAAGGTATTTTGATGTTTGTCGCTTAGGTTAGGTTTCGCAGCCGACATAAACATATATAATCAAAATATAACGCGGGCGAATCCGCGGGTAAAAGCTAGTAAACATATATAATCAAAATATAACGCGGGCGAAGCCGCGGGTAAAAGCTAGTAAATATATATACAGACCTCCAGTTCCTCAGTTCCTCCTCCTTTTTGCAAGTCAGTAAAATGTATTAGAAACCTGTTGTTTTATTGTAAATTAAACAAAAAATGATTAAGTGATGCAAGGAGTGACGTCTCGCTTACACTTTTACATAGAAGTGACGTCGCTTACTCCTCCCGAAATTTTATGCGGTTTGCGACAAAAGAAAAAATACGTCTTCTATATTGTTAACGCAAGTCGACGCGTATATACTCGTATTTTTTGTTCTAAACATAACTTTTTACAGAGTAGTGCGATTTCGATAATTCTTTTTTTTCAGTTGATCATACTTAAGAAGTGGATTTGTTTAAATTTTGTAGAAATCGTCTGAGCCATTTTTGATAAATCAACAATATTGTGAAAATCACTACATCAATCTGTGTGCACTATTCGAATCCTATACCTACACGGTTGAAGTCGGATATGCCATTTTTGTTAAAAAAAACATTGATAATCAAACTAAAAGTAATACCCCGACTTACGCTATCCCGTTTTACGTGAATTCGGAGATACGCGGTTTTATTTTTTATCTACACTAATGTTGTAACATTCTACTTATGTTTCCAATACTTGACTTATAATGACTACTGTTATAGCGCAGACAACAAAACACTCAATTTAAGCAATTTCACATGATGTTATAATATCCACATCGATATCGTAAAATCTCATTATAACATCGCGCGCTCGCTCCTGATTGGCCCTGCGCGCGCAGCTGCGCTCTCATTGGTTAGATTTTAATGGCGCCAAGTTCACTGTGACAATACACGTACGCGTGAATTTAATGTTTCGCAATATGTTTTTTTTTTTTTTTTTTTTATTAGTGAAGATAAAGTAAGTAGTGTATGCAACTGCATATAACACTTCATTATATGACAGTTGCATAAACTACTATTATCAACGCACGCTTCAACGTGTTCGGTTTACGAAAAATTCGAATGTGTTCCGCGTGGTATTGTTTTACGTACGCAGTGAACATTTTGCTTTTATAGCAATTTCGAACGTATTTGTACGCGTTCTTTACAATACATAGCAAAGTGGAACCCCGACTTACGCGGCTATCGCTTGGTCCCGTCTATCGCGTAAGTCCGGGGTATTACTGTACTGTTTTTAGGGTTCCGTACCCAAAGGGAAAAACGGGACCCTATTACTAAGACCTCGATGTCCGTCTGTCTGTCTGTCTGTCCGTCTGTCACCGGGCTGTATCTCATGAACCATGATAGCTAGGCAGCTGAAATTTTCACAGATGATGTATTTCGGTTGCCGCTTTAACAACAAATACTAAAAAACAAAATAAAATAAATATTTAAGGGGGGCTCCCATACAACAAACCTGAATTTTTAGACGTTTTTCGCTCTATAATAATAATGGTACCAGTTAGATGCTTGAAATTTTCACTGAATGTTAAGTTTTATATTCCCTTCAATAATTAATAATAAAATTAAAATAAAATAAATATTTAAGGGGGGCTCCCATACAGTACGGAACCCTCCGTGCGCGAGTCTGACTCGTACTTGGCCGATTATTTAATTATGTCATCGCATACCTAGGTACCTACCTGTTCTGTGGCAACGAGTAATGATACCTAGTAATGGTACCTAATATTCGTGAAACAGTTGAGTCAGCTAAAGTACATTTAACATGAAGAAAATGTTGGCGTATAATATTATGACGTTCACTGTTGGCCATATAAGGCACGGAAAGGCAGGAAAAAATAATCGTTTACAACAAACTTTCGACCAAGTGTGTTGAAAGTTAGACGCAGCAATTTGCGTGTTTGTTTGTGGCTAGAATACTGATTTGAAGCATTTAATTTTAACCGACTTCAAAAAAGGTTCTCAATTTGGCTTTGTTTTTTTTGTTTGTATGTTATATTATGTGATCACTCCGCCAATTATGAACCGAGTTTGGTGATTCTTGCGAATTATTCTGATCCTTTTTGTTTGGTAATTCATACTTCAGAAGTGGTTCTTTTTTTAACGAATTTGGTTAAGTCATTTATGAAAAATCAACAATAATGTGAATGTTCATCTACATCTACAAATATTAAATCGATCCGTGGGAACTATTCGAATTTTATAATTTACACGGTTGAAGTCGGTGGTTCCATATTATTTGACAAACTGAGCGCTACCGTGGCTCAGATGACACACATTAAATTGTAGGTCCCGGTTGTTTTAACCGTTTAGCCAAGTCAGAGGCCTACATAACAGTTGGCCTAAAACCTTGACACCAGGGCTAGCCATCCGGCCTATACGAACTTACTAATATTATTGGACAATCTAACTGAGCAATAACTATATTGTTTTAGTACCTAATTTGGCTTAATAGTATAAATAATTATTTAAAGCCTATACACCACTACTTTTTATGAACATCTAAAAAAAATTTGGGGGTATCAGTGCACGATACTAAACATATATATGCAATAAAAAGTTAATAAATCAATATCCTAAAATTATCCCTTAAAAATTGAAATAATTGGTTATTCTAATCCATTAGACTCCAACTACAGCTGTTTTGCGTAAACAAGACCGTAGGTACTTATCACCATTGATAATTGATACATGAATGAAATTGACATTATGTGCATAATTTTAGTCTAATTTTCGGATAAAATAAAACCTAAATAAATAGGCTACCTAAGATCTTTTCTGTACACATTTGTTTTACATCGCGTACTGATACCTACATTTTTTTTTTAGATGTTCATAAAAAGTAGTGGTGTATAAACGAGATGGCATAATTTCGTATAGGTAGCCCGGGTAGCTAGCCATGCTGTCAGAGTTGGACAAATAGAACACACAATATAACGTGTGATCCAAGCCACGGCAGCGATTAGTTGTAAAATGCCACCTGCGGCCACACATGCAAACACTGATCGAGATGGGTTTAGCTATATCTTAGTAAAATCTATGGAAATTAAAAAATATCTGTTGGGTTTTTAACGAAACTTCCATAACGGGTTTTGAAGTTTCATTTCTGAGATGTTTGCAGGGTTTTGAACTTAACTGTTAGAAATTAATCTAAATAGCAAGGGACTGTCTAACCGTCGAAAAAGATAGAAAAAAAAAAAGAATTTCTTAAAAGCTTATTTCAAAATTTCCTACCTGATCCTTTTTAATAAATCTAATTATTTACATTGTTTCTTATAAATCGACTAGAAAGACTTAGACCAAAAGAAATGATGTGATAAAAAAATTGTCACCACTAATTAAAATACCTAATAACATAAAAACACACTTAACATATTATTAAGGAATAAAATTACTTTGTGCTTTGGTAACAGCATCTGATATTTTCTAGTGTTTATCACAAAGAGAAACTAAAGAAAAATGTGCGATTTTCATGAAATCTTACGGTACAAAGATTATAAGTGATGAGATATTTTTTAACCGCTATAATTTATTTTCATTGAGAATAGGTACCTCTTAGTTACCTACCTAAACACAATACCCGTAATACAAAAACAATTTTGAATAACATTTCATGAACAATAATTCGTATGTTTCTAAGAAAATATAAAAAATATCAATAAAATCCATACTAATATCTAATATAATGAGAGGAAGAACAATAATTTTGTTAGTAAAATATGCTATACGGGTTGATACTAGGTTGCCGACAAAATATGAACACGTGAATTCCATTCCAAGTTTTCTTTAACTCGAATACCTACTAGAGTCATTCGAGTGAATTATTTGAAGCTACAAAAATGCACAGGAACTGTAATTCCGACCAAATCCCACGTAAGAAGTGGGCTTTACTTCAATTTAAGTATGATTCAAATGAATCACTTCCGAGGTTACCAATAACATTTTTGGAGCTCGGTATAAATTCAGAACGAAAGCAGAGATTGGTTACTCGCTTGCAAGGAAAATGTTCGATATATTATGGTGACACGCTGCTGGACAGTGGACACCACTTTTAACTCCAACACACTTGTACACAATTTTTGTTGGTTCATTTTTAACACGGTTAGAATTCTGATTTGTATTATTTATACGCAGATTTTGTTAGAAACATTAATATTGTCCATGACAGCACTTTGTTGACATTGACGGTTGTTTGACAGTTCCTTTTTCTTCTGCAACACAAGTTTGACGTGAAAGATTGTGGTTACAATAAGTACCTCCAAATTATAGTTTTGCGCCGAATAAAACTGTAATATAGGACATCATTTTACATAATATTTGAAGTACATAATTCTTTATACCGTAAGACCTGCACTGCAATCGTCATAAAGCTTTGAAATAAATTCAACAACGTTTTTAAAAAACTTTTTGTCGCACGCTGTTATCACAGATTCTGTGCTCTTCATGCACCGATGTGAACAACTAAATATTTTTACGTGAAGTTTCATCGAATGAAGGATCTGGTCCACGGAAATAATCGTACGAATTATTACTACTGGAGATGTAGCTGCCCTGGGGAGGTTACCTGTGGTGCGGTGTTCGGCAGACTTCTGGAAACATTAAAAAAAACATCTTAGAAACAGAAAAGCGGAGTCACAGAATAAAAAAAAATTAGCGCCATTTCATAGAACTAAACTGGATGTGGCTTTGGCTTTGTACTAGCATACCTAAAGATTCAAATAGGTGTATCACTACATATAGTACAAAACAAAGTCGCTTCCGCCCTGTCTGTCTGTCCCTATGTATGCTTATATATTTAAAATTACGCAACGGATTTTGATGCGTTTTTTTTAATAGATAGAGTGATTCAAGAGATAGAATCCCGCGCGCGGTGGCGGCGGCGCGAGCGGCTGCCGGCGCTGCTGGCGCCGCTCGCGACTCCCCGCACACCGACACCCACGCACCACGCACTCACACTGCTCAACGAACTGATTGCTCGACAAACGGATACCGATTTGTTCTTTTCAAAAATCAATGAAATAGTTCAAAATTGTAAAATATGCTTGCCTGATATTTGTAATTAATCTTAAGTGATTAGAGATAAGTTATTTTTAAGCCCAAAAACGTTTTGGTTTTTTAACTGTGAGTTTTTGAATGTTGTAATAAAATAAAAATAAAAAAGAGGAGGATTTACATGTATAATACACCTGTGCAAAGCCGGGGCGGGTCGCTAGTGCTTAATAATCAATAACAGTATACTAATGGTAATTTTATCAGTTTAATTGTATGCGATTTGGAGGAAAATAAAAATAATAACACAAATATACCACAATAAGATACTAGATAACTTAAAATCAATCGTCACAAACTTACTTCTTGGAACACTTTTTAGTGTAGACTTTGATATGCTGTCGCTGTCTTCAGATTCGGAGCAAACTTGGAAACTTGTTTCTGAAAAAAATAATAGTACAAATAAAAACATTTTGCATTGCTACCGAATGAAACAAGACTAAATTGTAGGTTGAAAATTTGCACTGACAGACTATTGTGTTGCGATGATTTACGAGAGAAGGTTACCTACGATTACAGTTTTCTTAACTTTTCCCTTAAAAAATAATAGATGTCGTTATATTTATGATTCAGTGGAAAACATTTCTTTCCTCCATCCCACCCCAAGATCCCACCCCGCATATGATTTAAAATATAGATATTAATTTTGAGAAGCATCCATGCAATCGTTAGACTTTTGCATGCGAGCGCCTAATCTTTTTTCATCTTTGAATAAATCAAATGTCGTTGCTGTAATGGTTTAGGCGTCATGACACTTTTTATTTAACGTTATATCGTCGTCAACTAATGATGTCCGGAAGATATTAATTTACTTTCTAGAATTAAGAAGTAGGTAAGGTTACCTGTATCGTATCGGTGCTTGAGGTGTCGTGGCGGCAGGTCCTGATTCTCCACGTGGCCGAACGTCCTAAAGCCCACCGCAAACTGCGCGTATGGACTTATCTCGTACAGCTCTGGAAAATGGAATGAAATCGCAATGTTTTTTTTTGTATAGGTAAGCAAGTGGTTCCATTTGGAAAGCGTTCGGAAAACTATATGATATCTTTTCACCCGACAAAACTCAGCCCTTCAAAACGAGATTTTTCTACCGTTGTTCGTTGCCAGTGGTGACAATTATGGAATTGAAATGTGGAATTTACTACGGGCCTTATGAATAAGCTCAAAATAGCCCAACGTGCTATGAAGATGGAGAGGGCTGTGCTGCTGTGCGAGATCAAATTAGAAACGAGGGCATCCGCTGACGAATCAAAGTTAACAGACATAACCCATTGGATTAACAGTTGAAATCGCAGTGGGCAGGGTATGTTGCTGGCCGAACGGATAACTGATGGGGCCGTTAAGTTCTCGAATGGAAACTACGTACCAGCAAGCGTAGCGTATAATTAAGATCTTAAGAACGTGCTGGATGTAGGTTGCCGGATGTATTTCTAGTCGGGTCCATACTTCTTGGAAGTCGTTTGAAAAAGTCATCACCATGTTTGCTATTGTTCCTCTTGCCATGTTTACTATTATTCCTCATATTTATCGGCGCGTTTTAGATCATGTTTTGATAGAGACGCGGTACACTGTTAGGTAGCTGTTTCTGAAAAATATCCTTTACCTTGCTTGCCATTGCTCCTATTACCATGTTTGCATAGTTTTCTTGACATTTTTGTTATTATTTAGGTTGCTGTTAGGTTGCTGCTTCTGAAGATAGTTCTCACTCATCTATTTCTCTTACCATGTTTGCTATTGTTCCTCATATGTATCGGCGCGCTGTAAATCCTGTTCTGAGCATTGATGGCGTTTTCCTTCACATTGGCCAGGTTGGTGTGGGAAGTGTTGGCGGTCAGGTTGCCGCTCTCCGACTTGTTGTCCACGGTGATCGAGTCGCGATACTCTGTTAGGTTGCCGCTTCTGAAAGAGAAATGTCGTAAAGTTCGTCATATTATCTAGGTCTTTAGAGTTTGAAACTGCACGTGTAAAGTGTTGTAAATAAAACAATGTTTCTGGCGTTCGGCTCCTGAGGCGCAGACTGATGGGCTTCAGCACCAATCGCCTGTTTTGACTCAACAGAAAACAGATTTGACGTATAGTTTGATTTAGTAAATGTTTTCAAGGTTTAATTTTGCTGGAGTATGTATTATTTAAATCACAAACGTGAGATGGGTAATGAAAAAAGATCACTGAACCGTGCATGTTTAAGATACAGTCGCACTTTGATCAAAAGGGTTAATGCTAAATAAAACCTACCAGCTTGCACCACAAGAGCCAAACTACACAGGAAATGCGGACATATCTACTCATTTTTCATAACATAAAGATTTGATGTTTATGAATGCGCTGCGACCCCTGCAGCGTTTTAAGATGTTCAAAATTAACAGCATTCCGTCGCACTGCGTCGCGGCAGATTCTCATTGTCTCATAATCAATTAATTATTATAGGTTCTGGGGTTTTCAATAAATTTCATACCTTTGCCGTTTGACAAGTATGTAGACACAGCTCATCAGGCAGATGGCGAGAAGGATGGAACTGCAGATGATCACCACCATGTTGATGTCGAGGAACTCCGACGGAGGACCCACTTCACCTGCGCAATAAAAACCTTATTTGTAAAAGATTACACGCGCAAGATTGCTATCATTGGTGCCATGGGAACCTTTTATTTTTCCGGGATAACAGTAGCCTATGTCACTCTCCAACTATTGGATTATATCCAAGCCATAAATCAAGTCTATCCGTTGCTCTATTGCTGCGTAAAAGAGTGAACATACCAACATACTTGCAAATATATTGACCGTCTGAACAAATTGAGAGAAATAGAACTAAAACGTAGACCGTTTTAATTCTACGATTTGGTTTTCGTCTGTTCGGTTGTTGATTTTTCTGAACAGGTCGTATTTTTCAATGAATGACAACGAAACTTGGTACACAGGTTCTATAGTACCTATAATAATGTTTTTTCGTTGTCGGCGATTTTTTATAGATCGCTTCGGGTAAATAATTTTTAAAAGATTTTGATTAATGCCCCCATCTATTACTCTATTAAATTCTAGAAGAATTGTAAAAAATGGAGCAGGAACTGAATGAACAGTTTATCCTCTTTATCTTCTAATATTGCTCACGGAGGAAGATCAGTAGATTTAGCTATTTTTTCACTACATCTGGCTGGCATTTCTTCAACTTTAGGGGCTATTAACTTCATAAAATGTATAATAATCATACATCTTATTAGTAATTTATTTATTCATCGGGTAGGTATTTGTTTCAAAACTGGAAATTTGTTGTCGCGCTATTTATCAGCCGATTTAGATAATGTTAAGTATCTGAATCCTAAATCTATATCAATATTATAAAGAGGAAAGGTTTGATTGTTTGTTTGCATTGAATAGGCTCCAAAACTACTGAACCGATTTGAAAAATTCTTTCACTATTGGAAAGTTACACTATCTCCGGATGACATAGCCTATAATTATTATGTTTTCAAAAAAATTAGGGATCATTACTAAAACCCACATACCTACATTACGTAGTAGGTAATTAGACACAATATTTGTAAAATCTGTCTTCTTTAGCATCAATTTAGGCCGCCAATTTAAAATCATGTTTAGTCCTTAGTGTGTACATAATGTTTAATTATTGTTTGTGGTTATGAATAAAGAGTTTTGTCTGTCTGTCTGTCTGTCTGTCAAATCATACCCGGGCAAAGCCGCGGTGGGCAGCTTGTAGATTTATAAGTGTGAATCAAATCGGTCGAGCGAGTCGAGAGCCTTATGAAAATTGAGTTAAAGAGATGTGCCACGAGGTGTACTGCTCGGAGAACTACTAGTAATATTAGTAAGGATAAGGATAAGCAAGTTAAAACACCCAGTAAAACATGTTTAAAATCTTCTATTCGAAACCGGAAAACCAAACTATAATCAGTTGTAAATTTTGACGTACGACATTACATTTTAATTGCAATGAATTAATATTTAGGTATGGCATTTATTTCCTTAAGATTAGCAGGGATTTTCATAGCAATACCAGGTAATTATTTTCTTACCGCGGTGGTATAACAAGAAAGAGAAAGAGGCCAATCGCCGAATCCAACTCGGCTGGGCAGCGTTCGGAAAATTGCGTAGCGTCTTCTCGTCCGACATACCTCAGTGCCTCAAGTCGAAAGTTTTCGACCAGTGTGTGTTGCCAGTGATGACTTATGGCACAGAAACGTGGTCTCTCACTATGGGCCTTATTAGTAAGCTCCAAGTAGCCCAACGAGCTATGGAGAGGGCTATGCTCGGAGTCTCTCTGCGAGATCGAATCAGAAATGAGGAGATCCGTAGAAGAACCAAAGTTACCGACATAGCCCAACGGATTGGCAAGTTGAAATGGCAATGGGCAGGGCACATAGCGCGGAGGACTGATGACCGATGGGGTCGGAAAGTTCTCGAGTGGAGACCACGTACCGGCAAGCGCAGCGTAGGACGTCCACCCACAAGGTGGACGAATGACCTTATTAAGACCGCAGGATCGCGCTGGATGCAAGCCGCTTCCAACCGGTCTTATTGGAGATCCATAGGGGAGGCCTATGTCCAGCAGTGGACTTCTTATGGCTGATGGATGGATGGATGGATGGTGGTATAACCTTCAGGACACAGTTTAAAATATATAAATTGGCAAAATATAGGTATAAATCTTGTCATAAAGTAACTTATCGTTAGTTTGTATTAATTATAAAATGAGATAAGAACCCCCTTATCATATGAGGGAATAACATGTAAGTTTAACTTTAAATAATCGGCCAAGTACGAGTCGGACTCGCGCACGGAGGGTTCCGTACTGTATGGGAACCCCCTTAAATATTTATTTTATTTCAATTTTTATAATTTATTATTGAAGTGAATATAAAACTAAATATTCTGTGAAAATTTCAAGGATCTACCTGTTACCATTATTTATATAGAGCGAAAAACGTCTAAAAATTCAGGTTTGTTGTGGGGAGCCCCCCTTAAATATTTATTTTATTTTCTTTTTAGTATTTGTTGTTATAGCGGCAACAGAAATACATCATCTGTGAAAATTTCAGCTGCCTAGCTATCATGGTTCATGAGATACAGCCCGGTGACAGACAGACAGACAGCAGACAGACAGACAGACAGGCAGACAGACAGACAGACGGACAGACGTACAGACGGACATCGAAGTCTTAGTAATAGGGTTCCGCTTTTCCCTTTGGGTACGGAACCCTAAAAAAGCTAGGAATTCCGTAGAGGAACCCAAGAGCCGACCTAGCCCATTCGGTTGGCAAGCTAAAAAGGCAGGATACTTAGCACAGAGGACGGATTACTGACGTTTCTATATTTTTTTCGAGTGGAGACCACACGTACTGGCAAGCACAGCGTAGGACGTCCATCTATGAGGTGGACAGACGATCTCATCAAGACCACAGGATCGCGCTAAATGCAAGCCGCTTTTAACCGGTTTTATTGGAAATTCTTAAGAGAGGCCTATGCCCAGCAGTGGACGTCCTATGGCTGATGGATGGTGGATGAACTAATCATTATTTGCTATCCCCATTCTTGTTTGCGAAGTTGTGACAGTACTGACGCTGCCGCGCTGCCAGCTTCGTTCGTGGCTATTACGCATACCTGGTATAGACAGAATCGTACAAGTCGGTGGATGTGAAGTTAGCTAGATGCTGTGTGTGCGCTATATCCAATTCTGACAAAAACTTACATAAAGTTGTGTGTTGATTGGATTTCCCGCAGCTTGTAGCTAACTTCACATCCGCCAACTTCTATGATTCGGCCTATACCTGGTAGCTGAAGCCAGCTCGTCTATTGAGGTTGTCCCGGTGCGGTTCGTCCAGAGATAGGTTGAATTTACTCCCATCCTCATTCTTGGTACCGAAGTCGTAAACCGTAGTCGTAGTGGGTTCGATTCCCACCCAGGGCAACTATAAATAGTTGCCCTGGGTGCAAACACCTATGTTCATCACATAAATGTGATGAACATAGGTGTTTGCTCTGTGTCTGGGTGTTATTTAGGTACTATCTATATAAGTATGTATTTAAAGCCTTTATCATTATTAGCCTGTATCAAGCCGTGGTGGTCTAGTCAATGAATAAATAAATTAATTAATTAATAATGACACCCGCCTTACAATCGTGAGGTCGTAGGTTCGATCCCGTACCAATGAATTCCTTGGTATTTATGTACGGAATTTTCACACCACTGGCTTTTCGGTGAAGGAAAACATCGTGAGGTAACCTGCATATGTCCAAAGAAGAAATAACATGGCGTTTGTGAATCCACCAACCCACACTGGGCCAGCGTGGTGGATATGGCCCAATCTCCCTTCGTGGGTAGGCCAACGTCCTGCAGCGGACTATTAAAAAGGCTGGTACAGCACATGTATTTAAAATATGTATATGTAGTATATCAGTCTCTGGCAGCCATATCACAAGCTATACTTAGTTTGGGGTCAGAGACCGTGTGTAAGATGTCCCCTGATAATTATTTATAGGTTGGCGATTGAGAAGGTCTCGGTAGGATACGTTTTGGTGCTGTTAGGTTTACTCACTTCCATCCTCATTCTTGGTGGCGAAGTTGTAGACGGTAGTGACGCTGCCAGCCTCGTTCGTGGCTATGACGCGGACCTGGTACCAGGTGGCTGACGCCAGGTCCGCGATTGAGAACGTCCCGGTGCGGTACGTTTTGGCTTGGTAGGGTAGCTGCCAGGATAGGTGCTCTGTGTAGGCTTGCTGAAATGCGAAAGAGTATAATAGAAACCCTGCAATGTATTGATCGAAGTGAAGCGAAGTTGTCGTCGGCGATTTTTGAATGGGGGTATATTTTCCTCAAAAAGTAAGAGAGCAGTTAGGCGCTATTTGTCAGCCGATTTCAATAATATTTGATAAAACAGTTAAATATCTAAATCCTAACAAGAGGTGCTAATATGAACTAAATCAGTCAAGAGCGAGTTGAGATATAGGCTTTTGAAGATTCAGCTAATGAGATGAGTCACGAGATCTACTGTGTACAACTACTAGTTATAGCTTTGTATGAGTTGATATGTTTGTTTTATTTCTTGCCCTGAGTAAATTTTTGTCCACCAAGGGCTGGTAGACGAGGTCCCCAGATCTTCGACAGTAATTAAATACTGTAATCTAAACAGTTGGGATAGCTTACCCCAGTATCTCTAGCTCTAAGCCAAGTATTGCTCCCTGGAGGTCGGTAGTCTAGTTTCCAGATCATCCGAGCCCATCAGCAGCACCATCGCTGGCGCAACTCCACAATAGCGTTAACAGCCTCTTTTGTTCTATTACTAATGGACCCCAACAGTTATGGCTACGGCTAATGCTGCCTTACCCCAGTATCTCTGACCCTAAGCCAGATTTTGCTCGCCAGAGATCAGTAGACAAGTCTTCAGGCCCTTAACACGCAGCCGCCGTCGTCCCAGCCCACCAGTTGCACCACACATTTTGCAGTTTGCTGCAGACGAGTTTCACACATTTTCGACAAGTGCTACCCAAAAGTCAAGGTACCTTACCCCTGTATCTCGGGCCCGGAGCCAAGTCTTGCTCCCTAAAGGTCGGTAGTCAAGTCCCCAGGCTCGCAGTGCGCATCCACCGTCGTCCCAGCCAGCGAGCTGCACCACAACGTGGCTGCTGTTACTCCACAGCCACTCGCTTGTTGACGGCGCGATGGGGACTGTGAAATAAATCTTAGGTAAGATAAGGTAACATTTATTGCTCCAAACTCGAAAACATACGTGTCCAGAACAATCTTTAAACACCGATATTAGTCCTATTTGACATGTAATGTTATGCTCTTCTGTGGCTCGCGGCAAAGAACCAGTTATTAAAACAAACTGTCGGAAGATCTTAAACGAAGATCAAGAACCCCTCTTTCGTTTGTCAAAAACACTTAGTAAGCTAAAGGAAATTTAATTCAAGGCATCTTCCGTCTATGTTTTGTGTAACATTGCTAAACAAGTTTTTCAGTGATAAAATTCACGTTTAAATTAAAAAAGGCGTGCACAAAAAAAAGGATCCCGAAAATTTAAATTTACACTACCAGACCTCCAACAATTTCCAGAAGAAAATTGCTACTAAAATATTTCCGTATTGAACCAATCAAAATTTACATTTCATTCGCCTGGGTTATAAAATTTAAATACAATTTATTCGAATTAAGAATCTCTTCCCTTTTGGAAGACAGTTGAAAACACAGTCTATTCTGTGGTTATAAAAGAGTACTTACCTCCACCTAATGTGCTGACATCCATGTACGCTGGCTGCGAAGTCCCCACGCGGTTGGTGGCGGTGATTCGCAGGGAATACTTGGTTCCACACTTGAGACCAGTGAGAAGGTGCTTCTGTACACCCGACAAGCTGGGTAGCTTGTTGGCCGGCCAGGCTTCTTGCCATGGGCCGTTGGACTCCTTCCACGTCAAACTGTATGCTGGAAAATGTAAGGATTCTCTTTAGTCTAACAGAAAGAAATCGTTACATATTTTTTTATTTTAACCTGTATTTTTTCATTTAAATTCGCCCAAGCGATGTGTTAAAGGATATGATTTTAGGGTCCTACATTCAACACAGACTTAAAATAGTGGACCAGGAGTCATAATAGTCTTTTTTCGAAATTCGCAGCAAAAAAAAAAAAAAAATTGATGAATTTAGGTTAAGAACATGTCCAAATCTCCCATAAAGGTGGTTCTGCGCTTATTCCCTTTTCAGACTCACTCTTTTGACATCTTTTGACTGGAACTCCTGTTACTAATAGAGTACCTATTATGGTTGCTCCCACTCCACCAGTATAGAGTTTTTAGACGGCGTAGTTCTCAACATGGAATTTTATCAATCCATACATTGTCTCCAGGATTGTTGTTTTAAAGAGAGAAGTTGGTGGAAAGATAATTTCTCTTTTTGCCATAAATAAAGTGCCGAAAGGTCATAAAGAAAGCAATACTACTCACTGATCTTCTGACTGGAACTCCTGTTACTGATAGAGTAGTACGGTTGCTCCCACTCCACGAGTATAGAGTCCTTATACGGAGTAGTTCTCAACACGGGCGCATCCGGTAGAGGCAGCACTGTCACCGTATACTCTACCGAGTCTGACCCGTACAGGTTCTTGGCTAGGCAGGTGTAGTTGCCGCTCAGGGATTGGTCTATGTCTGAAAAAAAAAACATAAAATGTTAGAAATGACGTCCACAATAAAAAGTGAAAAAATCCTTTTTTTACCCACGACGAAACGGAGCAGGTATATTATGCGTTTAGGGTGAGAGATGTTTGTGTGTGCGTTTGTGCAAAGTAATGTTCCCACCTATCTTCTAAACTAATGATCCGATTTTGATGCGGTTTTCAATAACGGGTTTGTGTTTGATGAGTTCACGTTCTTAGACAGGTGTCATGGCTGTAACGGCTGGCATGAAAACGCATTGGCTAGAATCTTAAAATAAAAAACTTATTTTCTACCATGACAAATGGTAATTTGCATCTTGACTTTCCAAATTACATTCTCTATGCCCAATGCCCATTCAAGGCTGCTCGAGTTGCAAATGTCAAAGTCAATCAATCTTTTCCTGTAAAATTTAGAGAAGGTTACACGTATTTTTTCAGTTTAATTACGTAGTTTTCATTCTAATAGGTATGCCTACAAAACGCAAATCGAATCTAGCGCGTAGTTCTAGCGGAGCTCGCGTAAAGAAAATTGCTAGAAGCCAAGAGTCTGAAGAGCACACTTAAATGCGTTTGACATTAGATGCCGAGCGCCACGCATCTCAAGAGCGAAACCAAGCGCGTCGAATTTTAGATGCTGAGCGTCACGCAGCTCAGAGAGTTGCTGAGACTGAAGTCGAAAGTCAAGCGCGGCGACTTTTAGATGCTGAGCATCACGCAGCGCAAAGAACTGCTGAGACTCAAGAGCAAAAAACCAAGCACGTCGAATTTTAGATGCTGAGCGTCACGCAGCTCAGAGAGCTGCTGAGACTTAAGGAGAAAGTCAAGCGCAGCGACTTTTAGATGCCGAGCATCACGCAGCGCAAAGATCTGCTGAGACTCAAGAGCAAAACCAAGCGCGTCGAATTTTAGATGCTAAGCATTAGACGTTAAGCTAAAAAATGCATAGTTCCTGTAGGACAGGACAAAAACTATCGAAAGCAAAACTGTCGCCACTATCACAAAGACGCTAAGTGATTAATTCGTCTATGACGCTAATATGGACTAACGAAACGTCACAACCAAACGTAATTAGATGACAGGTGACATTGTATGCAGACTTTTATAAATCACAGGTAGCATGGCAAGGGGACAAATTGTTTTTCCACTATTATATCCCCTTGAAGAGGAAATAAAGTTTGGATTGAAAATGACAACTGATATTAAAATTGGATAAAATGTTTTATTCCCTCTCCATGCTACATGTTACTATGACGTTTAATAACAGGCCGTCATTTTGTCTGACATTAAAAATATTTTTAAATCTTCTATCATTAGAGGTTTAACATGTTTCTTTATTCTACTTTTATGGTACAGAATCATCATACTTTAATATTATCAACCCAAAAAGTTTGTTGGTTTGTTCCTCTTTGACGCAGCAACAACGGAGCAAAAGATTGAATTGAATTTTGGTATGGATACCTATGGTTTAAAAGACAGAAAGTGATAACAGGATACTTTTGTATCCCGAGAAAATTCGTGATTCCCATGGGATAGGACAATAACTGTTTCTCAGCAATGGAGCAACGGATTGACTTGATTTTTGGGGTGGGCATAGTTTGGAAGACGGAAAGTAACACAGGATACTTTCCTTTCCGAAAAAAATGCGGTTCCCGTAGGATAAGACAATAACTTTTACTCAGCAACGGAGCAACGGATTGCCTTGACTTATTGCATGAATATAGTTTGAAAGACGAAAAGTGACAAAGGCCACTTTTTACCCCAAAAACTTTAACAGTTCCCGTAGGATAGGATGAAAAGTAAGCGAGCGGGCCGCGGTAGCAGCCGTCTAAGCGCCAGAAATAACCTGTCATTTCAAGTTTAGGACGTTCCTACATTTTTCGCACTCCTTCGCGGCACTCAACAGCGCTAGCCCAGACTCGGGCTCCATAACGGAGCTTGCGCTCCCGCAATAATGACGGAGTGTTTCGGAGCACAAGACACATCGTCATCCACCAGCGTAACCAGCACTGAGCGTCGGACAGCATTCCAACGTCCTGATCCCAGTGCAACGGGTCAGGCATAGTAGCCCAGCGCCTGCCTCTTCAACTGCAGAGGGCAGTAAGAACGGCCATCGCGATACCGACACTTCTCTTCCCCTGCAGCCCCACTGCGTCTTCCAACAGGTTGACGGCCTAGCGGAAGGTAGGGTAGGTGGCGGCACCCACACAACCAGTTCCATCCCACCGCAGCCCCTAATCCTCGGTTGCAGCGTCGCAAGAGCGGCACTGCAGCCCGCCTCAGAATCAACACTCCTCATAAGGCAGGCAACCTACCGGCCATCCTCTCAGCTGCTTTAGTTAAAAGCGGCTGCACTACGAGTGCCGGCCTCTAAACTGCCTTGGGGGAAAGACCCAAAGAAGAGGGAGACTTCGAGCGCCGCCTTTTCAGCTGCCTTAGACCTCCCTCGCCACGACAAGGCGGGAATACACAGGGGGGTTGTATATACACTCCAACCGTAACTTAACCAACAAAAGCATTCCTCTAAGGTATTTTGATGTTTGTCGCTTAGTTTAGGTTTCGCAGCCGACATAAACATTAGCCAAAATCAAAATATAACGCGAGCGAAGCCGCGGGTAAAAGCTAGTGCAATGTAATCAAAACGAAATGTCCGATTACAATTCTGTTTTCAGCGATGTGTACGTGGTAGCTTAATGCATGTTCCCAAATAATAAAAATTACGTCTTTTGTTCTTTTTCGATGAGATTTTTATCGTCGTGGGTTTTTTTTCAAAATTTTTTATTTTGCTTAATAGGAAACGTGACTTTAGAACCCAAGCTAAGCCTAAAATCAATTCAACGTAAATAAACACCCACAATCACGTATTTAGGACTATATCCGTCTTACTACAAAAGTTTTACGCACGCTTTAGACAATGTTTAACAGAACAACTTGAACGGTTAAAAAGTGTTTAAAGCGTGTTTACATATTTTGTGGTAAGGCGGTATATGTTTGACTTCTCATAGAAATCAAATTTAATAAAATCTCTGCCTAAAATCACTTATGTACATAAATGAACCTTATCATATTACTTCTTAAGTATAAAAATCAAGTTGACAAAGTTTGGGTCCGAACGAGGATAAAATAATATTTCACTATTTTAATAATGGTCATCAAAGCTCTGCGAATTTCCATTTTAATGTAGTCAGACCCTTCATAAATTGGAATAATACGAATTCTAGAGTAAATAATTTCAACAGAAAATAACCATATTTAATGGTTTACCTAAATAATGATTTATTTAATAAGAGCCAAGCCCAGGATAAGTTACGAGGATTTTATGTTACATCACAATGACCCATCCAATTCCGAGTATTTATCTATTATCCTTCTACCAAAGCGCAAATGACGAAGATGAGTGACGATTCTACAAATACATAAACAAATAATTACGTTACTGATTAAAAAGTTATTTTTAGATTATCGACTCGTTTTCCTGAGAAAAATATAATGTAATACTACGGACGTAATGTTATAATAGGAAATACAAAGTGTGCCGTACAGTTCTGCGTCCTTCGTCGAAAAGACTATTATCATCATCAGATCAGCTGTAGAACGTTCACAGATGGCCGTAGGCCTCCTCAACGGATCCTTACTAATATTATAAATCTAAAAGTATATTGTTGGTATGTTTATTGGTTTGTTCCTCTTTAACGCAGCAACAGAGCAACGAATTGACTTGATTTTTGGCATGGACTAACGCGGGCGAAGACGTTGGTATAAGCTAGTTTTTTTCCTAAAAGACTAGTTGAAAGCGAACCGGACGCGTCAACCCCTAGCACAAACCGATGAAGTCACTTTACCCTTTGAATCCCTAAATCGTGTGACATGTAGTCTTTTTACGCTAAAAATCCCTAAATCCCTGTTACAATTCAATACGTCCTACATAAGTAGTACTTGAAACATGTACTTACTTTCGCCCTAAAACAAATATTATATTTAAAAAAACTTTTTTTTTGAAATCAATCTTTTACTGAAAAAGTACTCGCCAAGACGAATCAAACGAACCGAAACTCAATAGGGTTGCGTCGTTTTATTACAGAGTTCCTATGACCACCTTCCAGATCCATCATCAGACCCTGGTTACCATTGAAAGACAAACTACTCGCCAAGACCATTCAAATGAACCCAAACTCGGTGATTGTGTCATTTCATTGCTATGTTCCTTTGGCCACCTTCCAGCTCCATCATCATATTAGCAACATGACATCATAATATTGCATTTAAACATGTAAGCAAAATTTCAGCTCCATCGGTAACCGGGAAGTGGATCAAATTTAACTTGCAAGATTTTATTACAGACCGACAGACAACGGGACAGGTGAAACTAAATAAAACCTTGTAATAGGGTGAAATCCCTAAAAGTGGAACAACTGCAGAGATGTTAATGAGAAGACTTACTATTGATAAGCAGACTGTCATCGTGGTTCCTGGTGAAGCGCGGGTGGTGAGTGATGATGTTGTGGTTGTGGTACCACACCGTGCGCGGCGGCGGCGCGCCCGCGCACTGGCACACTAGCAGCACCGAGCTACCCACTCCTACGGAGACTGGTCCACCGAGGGATGCCACTCCTGCCACCACTGGAATTGACAAAAACTCAAATATAGGGTTGTAGCACTATTCTGTACCAAACCGCAGTTTACATTTACTGAAGCAGTGGTCCTTAGAAGCACTACTTTTGCCACTAAGGGCGCTAGTTAAGGCGATGGTTTCTACCCGATCCGGCCCGTTCGTACTTTAATTTTTAGGGTTCCGTACCCAAAGGGTAAAAACGGGACCCTATTACTAAAACTCCGCTGTCCGTCTGTCCGTCTGTCAGTCACCAGGCTGTATCTCATGAACCGTTATAGCTAGAAAGCTGAAATTTTCACAGATGATGTATTTCTGTTGCCGCTATAACAACAAATACTAAAAACAGAATAAAAGAGGCTCCCATACAACAAACGTGATTTTTAGCCGTTTTTTGCTCGATATTTATAAATGGTAACATGTAGATGCTTGAAATTTTCACAGAATATTAAGTTGCATATTCACCTCAATAATTAATAATAAAAAAATAAAAATAAACATTAAAGGGGGGCTCCCATACAGTACGGAACCCTCCGTGCGCGAGTCCGACTCGTACTTGGCAGATTTTTGCTTTTTTGTGTGCTATCTGTGATCAATAGTTCCATTTTCAAATAAAGTCTTTATAATGCAGAACATATACCCTGTTCTAATTATGCCAATAAGTTTTAATTTTTGGAGGGTTCATTTAACATAACCCCCCAATCCCCTGGATTTAATTTTTTGTTTCACATTTCAAATTTTTGGGGCACATTATATTTCCCGTTTCCATGATTGTCAAGAGCAACAGACAGACTGACGAACAACAAAGCGATCCTATAAGGGCTCCGATTTTTCCTTTTGAGGTACATTTCCTAAATGAGGAATATTTCCTAAAACACCATGTCTAAATATTATTTGAAAACATAAATAGCGAACAAATTCTAGCAATATTTTATGTTACATCATTCCCATTACACATTTCTATTTCATCACCATGTTCATTTCAAAAGCTACCTTTGAAAAACCCTATTCAGAAGTTCAAATGCAATCTACCGCATAAACGGCATAATTACTCGTAAAATAGAGTGTCAGTACAAAGATTCCTAGTATATTTTCTATATATGGATACATAAAACCGTGATGATTTATTGAACCATAGTTAAGAAAATAACACAGTGAAAATTGTTATTCGTGGAAGACAGTTGGGGATTATCCCTAAGGAAAACGAGTCACGTGCCAGTGTTGTTATAAGTAAATTTTAGCGTGGCCGTATTATCTCAATCTCAAAGCCGTATTTTAGTGAAAAACTATGAGAAAATTTTATGAAAAGACCGTAGTTATTTAAAAAAAAACTTAATGTTTTTATACAAAATATTTGTATGAAAAAAAGGGCAGGAGCAAGCCGTATCTTGCCATATTTTGGGTTTTTAAAAGGCTTAAAAGCCGTCTAATAACGGTTAAAGCTGCACCAGGAACATCATCACTGGCATATGCCACGGGAAGTTACAATGGGGCGCGCGCTATCATGTACTGTCCATTCACACTTATTTTATCCTGACACGGTGTTCCAACATTAGTCGCTGTCTTTGTCTAACCTGTGATGGTGTGTAATGACTAGACAGAGACACAGCGACAAATGTCAGAGGTAAAATAACTGTGAACGGACTGTAGTTTTGAATTAGCGAAAGTTCGCGCATCGTATTTCTTCACTGATCGCAAGCGGCAGAGAAGATTGTGGGCACGAGTGGGTACCGCGCAGGCAAGGACTAAGTTGCGGTAGGATTATAGTAACCATATTTTTTCATATCGATGGTAGTAACAATATAGCCGACCTCTGGTCGCGTTTACTGGCAGTGCCTTGCTCTCGCAGCCCTGCTGAATGTCACCCCGTATGTTGCGTCGGTCGTCACTCCTTCGTGCTGCGAGTAGTGGTGGCGTGGTAAAACTTAGGTAATCCAGCGATGTGTAGATAACTGTGTATATGACAGACCTGATGTTGAATCTAAAATAATTATCGTTCTTTGCGACAAGACCATTTTTTGTGTTTTTCTTCTGTCTTTGTTCTTCGTTACTTACATTCCTTTTTGTGGTGTCAACAAAGTGTTTCCGTATTGTACCTCTAGAGCTAAAGTGAGACGCGTTTGCTGGCAGTGCCCTCTCCCGCGGCCGTGCTAGCTATCACCCAGGCCTTGTAAATCACTCCAGTCGTCAGTCCCAGTAGTTCCGTGGAGTTACGCATAACCCTGCACTGTGAGAGGAAGATGACTGTGCAGTTATTAACTTACCTCTAGAGCTAGGAGTGTGAGTAACGCGTTTGCTAGCCGCACCTTCTCCTGCGACAGTACTGACTGTCACCCAGGACTCGTACGTCACTCTGGTCGTCAGTCCTCTCAGTTATGTCAAACAGCGAGCAGCTCTGGCGCAGTAAAATTGAACTGAACTGTCAGAGTAATAAGTCGGTAGTTACAATGTAACTGACCTCCAGAGCTAGGAGTGTGTGACGCGCTTGCTAGCCGTACCCTCTCCCGTGGCCGGTCTGGCTGTCACCCAGGCCTCGTAAGTCACTACGGTCGTCAGGCCTGCTCCGTCGAGCTACGAGTAGCACCGGCGCGGTAGAACTGAGCAAGCCTTACACTGTTAGAAGAAGATGACTGAGCAGTTATGTAACAGACCTCTAGAGCTAGGAGTGTGAGTGACGCGTTTGCTGGCGGTGCCCTCTCCCGCGGCCGTGCTGGCTGTCACCCAGGCCTCGTAAGTCACTACGGTCGTCAGGCCTGCTCCGTCGAGCTACGAGTAGCACCGGCGCGGTAGAACTGAGCAAGCCTTACACTGTTAGAAGAAGATGACTGAGCAGTTATGTAACAGACCTCTAGAGCTAGGAGTGTGAGTGACGCGTTTGCTGGCGGTGCCCTCTCCCGCGGCCGTGCTGGCTGTCACCCAGGCCTCGTAAGTCACTACGGTCGTCAGGCCTGCTCCGTCGAGCTACGAGTAGCACCGGCGCGGTAGAACTGAGCAAGCCTTAAACTGTTAGAAGAAGATGACTGAGCAGTTATGTAACAGACCTCTAGAGCTAGGAGTGTGAGTGACGCGTTTGCTGGCGGTGCCCTCTCCCGCGGCCGTGCTGGCTGTCACCCAGGCCTCGTACGTTACTCCAGTCGTCAGTCCCCCTAGTTCCGTGGAACTTCGCGTGGCTCCGGCCCGGTGGGACTGTGCTAGCCCTGCGCTGTTTCAAACATAGTTGGGTAAATGCAAGGTGATGAGGTTTAAAAAGTCATAGACTCATCTTTACAACTTTTGTTAGAATGGCTATAAGTCCAATGTGGCAATTGCAAAAAATCTATTGATTTATTCAAAATGTTGGACTGACTTTCTACAACGCATAGAACTGTTGTTTTTTTTTTTTTTGATATTATCGTTTGTTGAAAAGAAGAAGCAGGCAAAAATATGTAAGATAAATGTTTGGATACAAATGTTACAATACATTTGGACAACACGTTTTCGGTGTATTTCAGAAGTAAAAGATTGCAAGGAGAAAATAAAATCTGTGATACCTACGTGATACTTTGAACTACCACTTTTTAATTGATATTTTTCGCTTTTCACAGCTCTTTGACTGCCTTGATGGCTCAGTGGTTAGTGAACCTGACTTCTGGATCACAGAGGCGTGGGTTCGATCCCCACCCAGGGCAAGCATTTAAGTGATGAACATAGGTGTTTGCTCTGTGTCTGGGTGTTATTTAGGTACTGTCTATATAAGTATATATTTAAAATATGTTTATGTAGTATATCAGTCTCTGGCAGCCATATCACAAGCTTTGCTTAGTTTAAAATTAAAAAAATAATAATAATTAATTAACATAAACACAAGAGAAAACTTATGTTAATGGATAGTTTTATACAATGCTAAATAAACAGCGGTTCCCGCACTAGGCTGGGCCTGTATCACGGGAAACCCGATACGATTTAAAATGTAATATTTACATTTGATGTACTTAACACCACTGTTACAATTTACAAGTAAGAAAAATAAAAATTACAAAAAATGAAAAGCTAAGTATAACCTACTCGTATTTTGTTTGGGGTCAGAGACCGTGTGTAAGATGTCCCCCAATATTTATTATTTATTATCTTTATTTGTAATTTTACAAGTCTCATCGTGTGAAAGTTAAAATTGCATGTGGGTACATAAGATATAAATAGTGTTTGCCCTTTTGGTACCCACTTCTGTCATAAAAACTATCATATTTAACGGGACAATAGCTTTAAGTTTAATTTTAAATAGTGCCACTTAGTATAATTTCGAAGGACTAGGAATGGAAGTGGCAACATTCCTGGGGTAACGCTTGTGACAAACGCTGTTGATTGATTCTAAGGAGGTTTTAAGTGACACTGACATCGCATGATCGGCCGATGGGCGGGAAAGTGCGAGGTGACATGTCGGACAGATGTCAGTGAGTTGTAAGTTGTAAATAGAGCTTGTTCGGAAGAAGTTGTGGAAAACTGAGATTAGAACGGTTCAAGTCTGGTGATTCTTGATAGAATGCTGGCAGCGTGCGTTACGTTGCGGAACGCCATGTTCTTCGCTTAAAGTTCTCTCTATAATTGTAATCAAACGTAATCTTCTGTGCAATAAACTGATTGTTCGTGACGTCGCCTTTATCTCCTCGCCCGCTAAACCCACGCCATTGCCACACTAAAACATTTTTGGGTCAGTGGTATAAAATCATTACCACATTGAAGAAACATAACGGATGCGGTGCCTTTTTATGGATCCGACATATTAAAAATCCAATATGGAAAAATTTGCCTTCAGAAAGATTACCTACCTCGATGTGGGTTTGACATAAACAGTGTAGTGTAATATTTCTCCGTTGGGGTGGTCGGGCCGTTTCCAGCTGACTAAAAGAGAAGTGGAGGACAGCACGAGGACCTTTATATCAGCTGGAGAGCCGGGTACTGCAATGAAAGTTGATTTTGGTAAGAAGAAGTTGTTAGAAGAAATTCTTATTTTTTCTATTCTGTGACCGTAGTATGGAGTTTCTTCTATTAGGTGTGTGGTTAAGGTCAGCACCCTTCGTGGGTAGGCGTCATTCAGTTAATAAAAACTGGCAAAGGATAGTGCGCTGCAAATTCTATGAAACATGCACCAACAACGCTGTGTTGGCAAAATATACACTTCAACTAATTTGTCGTGAGCATCGGAATGTGGCCACGCTCAATTGGTAAAGCATCGGGACAGTAATCCGAAAACCATTTCAGCTGGTTACAGGGCTAGTTACCCGGACTTATTACCCGGATATACGAACTTACTTAATAACTAGTTAAGCTGGTTCAAATCCTGCGGTCACGTAAACTTTTTGAGTTGTTTATGGCAAAAAGTAGTCTAGTTAGTGCGATAAAAAAAGTACACATGGCAACTCAGACCAAAAAAGAAAATGAAGACTGAACGTCGTGAACAGACAAGTGAGGCCGATTTTTGGCGAGTGCGTCGGTGTTGCGCCGCCATAGTTCGATTGACGAGCCAAGGTGTAGTTTCGTTGTACACCCTGTAGGAATGTGTGTGTAATTTTGTCTGTACACGGCGAGGCGTAGTTTTGGTGGCCTCATTTGTTTGTTCATAACATTCTGTCTTGATTTTTTCATTTGGTCTGAGAAATGGCAACTTCAAGTTGTTAAGAGTAAACAAGTCGCTCATCACTCCATACAAACGTCGGTGGGTAATCACACCAATGTTTGCTGTTGAATATCTAAAACTAACATTTATATCAATTTGTCTTTACAAAACGTATGATTATTGCTAATAAAACTGTGAAAAAAAATCTACACTCAAATGATATAAGCCTTGGAACATTTGAATTTTGACTCAAATTTTTAGGAAACTTCGGATGCAATAAAAACACAGAAGAACTAAACTGAGTCATTTTTTAAGAAAATAGCGGCCTAGTTTATGTATTCGTTAGTTCAAAAAACTATTATTTAAATAAATTAACATAACAGTTTTTTTATAATTTACTACGGAGAAAACCTTATGCGCATATAGAACGCAGCTGTAATTATAGGTATTTTAAAACAAATAAAAACAAAATTATATTACAATAGGTGCACACGCACTATACCTACTGTTTATCATCGAATCTATCTCTTCATCAGACAATACAGCTGAGATATGATTTATTTAAGCAACGCCAAATATGAGTTCGTGCCGTCAACTTGTTGCACCTTAACTTACCATCCTGTAACGTAGCACAGACTATAGGGTAAGAGAAGGGTCCGACTCCAAAGTTAGAGAAGCCAGCCACTTTGATAGTATAGTTGGAGTACTTCAGCAATCCTTGCAGGTACATCTCCGTGTGGAGAGAGGTCTGGTTCTGCCAGGCACCTTCTGCGAAATGGAATTTTATTAACATTGTCTTCCTTATTTAAATCAGACAGACAACATTCAAAATAAGGTATCGATAGTTCTGAAATAAACCAAAATGTAGAAAACTTTTTTACATGGAAAAGAACCGATAGATTGAGAGACTATTTCATAGTTTTCTTTAATAATTTTTTATGTATTGTTCTCTTTATTTTTAGGTATTTTAAATATTTATACTAATTATTTTGGTATGTTTGTTTATGTTCTATAAAATAACTTATATTTGAAACTAATGCGCACCCCGTCCATTATTTATTCGCTTTCTGTCCTCTCCATCCTAAGGTTGCCTGACAGAGATCGCTATAAGCGATAAGGCCGCCCATTGTTACACTGTTTATGTATCTTTGTTTCTTCTTTTTGATTATTTCTTGGTGTGCAATAAAGAGTTTATCTATCTATCTAAATACTATTGAACACCAAATCAATTGTTTAAAGAGGTTAAAATTTTTGTTCTTAAAAAATCGATGAATACGAAAACGAAAAGAGTAACAAAATAACAACACCTCATTGTTTTTAGTGGCATACGAAATGGTGTATGGAGCTTGCTAAAGTAAAAAGTGTAGGTATATAGCTAACAATCATATAATGGTGTCTTCAAAAAAAAAATGACAACATGGCTCTGCAATCCGTACACAATGAAGTTTGTTCCAGGGTTGTAAAAATGAAGCCTATATGTATATCTTCAGTAGCGTGTAGAATGGTGTATCCGACCAAAGAGCTTCTCTTCCCAGGTTATGTCGACAATACGGCGATACATTTCACAGACGATATATCTCATTCTAGGACTGTAAAAACAAACCATCTAAGCCACTGGAGCAGTTATGCCAGCAGCCCAGAGCCACACTCTGTTACTTTAAGGAGCTGAACTGGTTCGGGTAGAAGCTGGAGAAAGAATGCGCAAACACCCCATGCGGGATGTCAGTGCATTATTGCCCCTAGTTCAAATTAGAATTAGACTGTAAAAAAAATATAACTAAATCTAACCTTCAGTGGCATAGAGAATGGTGTATCCGACCAAGGAGCTCCCCTGACCGGGCAGCACTATGGGCTGCCACCCGACACGTAGCGACGTCGACGATACAGCCGTGCACTCCACTGACGATGGGGCTTGCTCCGGAGCTGAAATACGTTTTAAATGTTATTTAATAGAGGCCAGACATTTTTTATTGTTAGGTCATATTTAGCAGCAACTTTTTGAATAGCAATCTGCAACTGTTATTAAAAATGTAAACTATTTAAATAGTATCTATAAGTAGTAAATCACTATACTATTTATACTACGGGTGGTAGTAGTACAGCGTTGTTTATCTTCTGCCAGCGTTAAAATGCAAACTCAATCTCTCAATTCTAATCACTATCACTACATAGTATAAAACAAAGTCGCTTTCCTCTCTGTCTGTCCCTATGTATGCTTATATCTTTAAAACTAAGCAACGGATTTTGATGCGTTTTTTTAATGCATAGAGTGATTCAAGAGGAAGGTTTAAATGTATAATACACCTGTGCAAAGCCGGGGCGGGACGCTAGTGAAAAATAAAGTTATCAAGCAGTTGTCTTTGTGATAATCATTTTAAAAATTTGTCGCGAACGAAGGACTTTATCCTGCTTCTTTCGGATCACTATCCCCATGCTTTACCAACAAAGCTAGGCCTGTGACACTCCTGCTAAATTTTGCTAAGAAGCTCTAATAACTTCAAGTTGAGTGAAAACCTGTCTAACACGGGTATCACAGGTGGCGCCACCAACGCTGTAAGTTGGTAAAAATGATAAACACTTCACAAAATTTGGCAGGAGCGTCACAGGCGGACTAGCTTAGTTGGTAACGCATCGGGCTACTGATTCGAAAAAGGCACGTTCAAGTCCTGCGTCCGCGACAAATGGTAGCGTTAAACGTTTAACGTAACCTTGTTGGAAGTCGCATTACAAGTTTCACTTCAAAATCGTTTTATCGAGCAGTGTCAAAATAATTACCTCCTTCTCTTGTATCTTGATACACAGGCAACGAAAAGGGCCCTGCTCCAGCACTTGTGTAAGCTGATACTGAGACAGCGTATCTGCAATAAAAGTGTTAACTTTAATTATCTACATGGAATCAGATGAATAAATAAATAAATATTAGGGGACATCTTACACACGGCCTCTGACCCCAAACTAAGCAAAGCTTGTGATATGGCTGCCAGAGACTGATATACTACATATACTTATTTTTAAATACATACTTATATAGATAGTAACTAAATAACATCCAGACACAGAGCATTATGTTCATCACATAAATATTTGCCCTTGGTGGGGATCGAACCCACGCCTCTTTGACCCAGAAGTTAGGGTCACTAACCACTGAGCCACCGAGGCTGTCAACCTTGCTAAATGCTAATCAAAACGCAAACAAACGAAAGAATCTTAATTTTCATACTGAAGTACTACTTTTATCATGAGACAAACCCTGAAATCGCGATACAGCTGTTCCCTTTATTGACTTTGGGTATAATAATGTATGTAACAGCTGTTTGTCATAGTCATAGTCATAGTCATTTATTGCGTAATTATTATTTACATGTCCATTTTTATAATATTATTCAGAAATTAATAAGAGAAAAAATCTAAAATCACAATCAAATAAAAATAATGATTATAAATAAATTATAGTACATTTCGTGTACAGCTTTCATTAGGTACTCTTCCAGTTTAGGAATTCATTAAGACTATAGAACGTCTGCTCGACAAGCCATCGCTTGAGACGACATTTGAAGCACGCGAGACTTGGAGCGCTAGTGATGTTCTCCGGTAACTTGTTGTATACGGTTGGCCCCATGACGTGAGTGAGTCTATCCGATTTAGCCAGTTGCCTCGGTACCTGCTTCAGCTTCCCTGCACGCCTACTTGGAAGCGTTTGTAAGTCGCTGTGCCCTGTAAATTCACTGTAATCTTGCAGATGGCTCCTCACAAACAGCGCTATTTGTAATATTACAATGCAGGGAAGCGTAAGAATTCTAAATTTTTTAAAATATGGTTTAGCCGATTGATTTGCTTGCGATTTCAGGATTGGTTTCATATAATTACCTAATAACGGAACAAGATAACTGACCTTGTATTCTTCAGAAGTCCACTCAGTAAGGATTCTTGTTTTCCAGAAAGCTGAGAAACTTTAACGGTTCGTGCTTCAGCGTCATCTGAAATTAAATTTTAAAGTCTATGGACTTACGATCGAGTTCGAGTAACAATGGTAATTGCAGTAAAAGCAAAGACCTTGTACTTACTTACTAAGTACAAGGTCTTTGAGTAAAAGACATCAGACGTGTCAAAATATCAGAAACTCCGAAGGAACAAAAAAGATACTTAATTCGTCACAAAGCTTGCATAGTAGTCTAAAAAAGTGATGGCCTATGTGAACGGGAGTAGAGCCTAGGGCCTAGAGAACGCAGTGATCACAGTGCTACGGTGCAGTGTAAAGTATGCATTGTAAGCGTTTGCTAACTGTCCCAATTTTCTGCGGTACAGCCCTCATATGTTACCCCGGAACCATTCTGTCGTGCGTTGCTTTCAACGGAGATAACCATAACACGTGCTCACTGAGGCTGTCCGTCGTAGTTCTTAGTGCTATCCAAATACTTTTTCAAACACACTGCCAATAGGACGCTGGCAACATTTCCACGCTAAATTACTACATTTAGTCGAATAAACTTAAGCGTCTTGGTTGCTGCGAGTTAAAGTTACCTGTCCCAATATTCTGTGGTACAGCCCGCACATGGTAGCCCAGTACCATTCCGTTGTGAGTTTCTTTTAAGGGAGGCAGCCACGATACGTACAGCTCGCCAGGATTGTCCGTCTGTTCTACTTGCACGTTTATCGGGGCTGATGATGGTGCTGGAAACAAAACAGTACATTTTCCATAAGAACATTTAAAGTACCTCTGCCCGGGTAGCACGGCAAAGGAAGAAAACCATTTAATCCACTTTAAATGTCAGTTGTCATTGTCATCATTTATTTCCTCTTTAAGGGGATATAATGGTGGAAAGACAATTAGTCCCTTTGCCATGCTTCCCGTGCAGATACTGACTCTGAATGGTTGAGTTATACCGAAGGTGACAACTTAAGTTGGTTACTTTTATTGGTCATGCAATATAACTTGCTTTGAAAGAAATAGCTTATTAGCTACGCGAGATGGCATTGATCTTCGCATTCCACCCTTCTCTGCTTGTCCACCTCACTATCTGTGCCTTCGCTTCCTTCCTGCTTGTTCACGTGGTGCAAATGATTTGCACGAGCAAGATAAAATGAAAAGTCTAGTGCCACCTAGCAAAACCGATAAAGAATCAGGATAGAGCACAAGTTATAGTTCTATTATTTCGTCTATGACAGTAGAACAAGTTATTATTTGTTGTTATCAGTATTTTTACCCTCTTCATGTGTGGTGAAGTGCACGGGTGGTGTGTAGACGCTGACTCCGACCTGGTTCCCCGTGGCCACACGGACAGCGTACGACGAAGCTGGTCGCAAATTTTGCAGCTCTACAGCTTGACGGAGATCGTTGTCCTTTCTGGAAAATGAAAAAAGCACTTTCGTTTATTGTGCATGGCATGAAAGAGTCCAATTGTGTTGTGAACCCATTGATTCTGAACCAATAGACACTTCGTTTCCAAAGTAACAATTTGCATGAGCAGCGTGTTTTATTTTATTACAAGCTTTTATTTAACTTGCAATGGATGTACCTATGTATGTAAGTTCGGGTGGAATCTTGTAAATTAAATTTGATTAAGTTTCCGGATTCCGATTGAGCCGAAATTTTGCACGCATATGTATATTGCGTGACAATGCTATAATATGGTATCATGGAGCTGATCTGATGATGGAGTCGGAAGGTGGCTAAAGGAATTCCTGTTCAAAACAAGATAGACCCGTCGTGTTTGGGTTCGTTTTAATTGTCTTAGCTAGTACTATGCTGCTATATGATATCCAGGATCTCAAAAACTTGTATTTAAAAGGTAATACCTATTTTTATAATAATTTAATTCCTTCGTAATCAAAAATATTTCATCAAAAGTATTTCTTTCATAAACACAAAAGGCTGCCATTTTCTGCAGCCTGAGTGCGGGAAAGGCCCACGTGTCCGGGTTGAAAGGTTCAAGGCTCACCTGGTAACGTTAACAGCAGTTCCGTGCTCCCAAGTATCAGTATAGTGTGTGTGGGAGTACTGCACGGTGTAGTGCCTCGCGTGCGCTCGGAGTGTGTCGCGCCACGAGATGCTCGCTGTACGGGACCGGACCGAGTCTATGCGCAGATCTGACGGAGGCGTTGGCGGCTCTGGAAAACAGTGATAAAACATTAAAATAGCTTACAGCTTTTGCCCGCGGCTTTGCCTGCGTGGTATTTTGATCTTTGTGCAATCTCTTAGGGACCTTTTATTTTTTGGGAATAAACAGTAGCTTATATCACTTTCCAATCTTTGGACTATACAGGGTTATTTATAATCATTAGCATCCTTTTAAGGGCTTATTCTGTACATCAAACTAACAACGTATGTTCTGCGACTTTAAAACTAAAAAAATCAGCTGTTCCATACATTTTGTCGCGGGTGAACGATATTTTTCTATGGAACGACCACTTTTTTTTGGAGAATTAATAAAAGTCGTGGAACAAAAGTTGTTAGTTATGATGTGCAGAGCCCTTAAAAGGATGCTAATTGATTAGAAATAACCCTGTATATGCATGCCAAAAATTAAGACCATCCGTTGCTCTGTTGCTGCGTGAAAGAGGAACGAACCAACGAACACAGTCTCAGATTTATATTATTAGTAAGAATAATCCAGGTTCCGATTCGCAAAATTCAATGTACAACTACCACACCCCACTTCTCACAAAATCTGTTAACCTGTTGACATGTCCGGGTTCTGGACTCTAAAATCCGAGGTTATTACCCGACTTATCCTGGTTGCCGAATTTTAGAGATGGCTACCCTAGATGAACTTGACTATTTTGAAAAATATTAGTAAAACTGGCAAAACTCGAAGAGTGGGATGGAGGCTTTTATCTCACAGTGAGACTCACCAGGATAAAATGAAAACAACAATAAATATATGAGTTGCTATTTCAAAATTTATTGAAAGTATCTTTGGAAAGAAAGTATGGGGTGCACCCCCATAAGATATTTAAAATGTCTACCACCAACGTGTCTACCAAAATCCCATTCTTCGAGAATTTTTCGTTCTTGTCATAGTAAAATTATATTTTACGATCACGACACGGACGATCGACACGTTGCTATGTAACTTTGTTAAAGTGAGAAAGATATCTGGAGAGATACAAACCAAAAAGCCTTAGAAATAAAAGCTGCGAGACAGACAGGTCGACACGTTGCTATAAGAAAAGTTAATGAAATTGAATTAAGCGGGGCAAAGTTGACTTTAGTTAGGCGAGACTTTAGTGGGTCACACGCGTGTTTTGAATGTTGAAATGTGTGGCAACGCCACCCGATAACTTTTAGGATTAGATGTCACATACATGGAACTCATTCTTTATAATCAAAATCATCATTTCAGCTGTTTAGATCTCCACTACTGGACATGAGCCTTCCCTAAGTAAGTTCACATAGGCCAGGTAGCTAGTCCTGGTGTCAATTTTTTAAAGCCAGTTGAAGGCCTCTCATCATCATCATCATTATGAGCCGTAGGACATCCACTGTTGTATACAGGCCTCCCCAATGCATTTCCAATAAGCCCGGTGGGAAGCGGCCTGCATCCAGCGAGAATTAATGCCTCTGACATGGCTAAACGGTTAAAACAACCGAGGCCTACAATTTAACGTGTCATCCGAGCCACGGCAGCGCTCACTTGTTAATGCCCCCCGCGAGCCTTTCCTGTAGATTTCTCAGAACACGGTTTACCAAGTGAATTTCCGTGATTTCAGTAAGATTTACTTTGTCAGTGGACGTTTTCCGCCGTGCTTGCCGTCACAGTGTAGAGGTGTAAAACAGTAACAGTCTCACAGAAGCCAATATGACTTCGTTACATCAAGTTTATACAATTTCAGCTCAATATTTAAGCTGAATAAAACAAGATTACGTATATTGATCTATTTTTAGAGTGATTTCTCACAGTAGGTTTATATCAAAAAGTTTTTTTTTGTGATAAGCAGTTCCAAAATTTGTCGCGAACGCAGGATTTGAACCTGCCTCTTCGGATTACCGGCCCAACGCTCTACCAACTAAGCTAGCTCGCCTCCTGACGCTCACACCAAATATCATTTGTTGTCTAGCTCAGTTGATAGAGCATCTATAGCCGGTGATCCCCAAGAAGCAAGTTCAAGTCCTGCGTTCGCAACATATTTTGGAAATGTTAACCAGAGAATTGGCCAAGTGCGAGTAGGACTCGCTCTAGAAGGGTTCCGTACCCTATGGGAACCCTCTTTGCCCCATTTCAAGCGTCTAGCTACATGTTGCCGTTATTAATATGGAGCAAAACACGGCAAAAAAATGCGTTTGTTGTATGGGAGCCTCTTAAATATTTAGTTTATTCTGTTTTTAGTATTTGTTGTTATAGCGGCAATAGAAATACATCTGTAAAAATTTCAGCTGCCTAGCTATCACGGTTCATGAGGTACAGGCTGGTGACAGGCAGACAGACAGACGGACACACGGACGGAGAGCGGAGTCCGAGAGCCTATTACTAATAGGGTCCCGTTTTTACCCTTTGGGTACGGTACCCTAAAAATAACTCTTTAAAAACAGGATATAAACATTACCTAAGATAGTGAGGTGGACATTAAATGCAGCCGTGCCGTAAGGGTTGCTGGCGCGGCATTGATACACTCCTGCGTCGCTGGTCTCCGAGTACTGGAGGCTGATGGTGCTTGACAGCCCTAGAGGCGTCTTGCTTTCGGATATCTTGACCCTGGAATGAGATTGATATAATTTGGTGAAACAGACCATCGTGGTCGTTGGATAAGATGCCAACTGCATAATAATGTCCTGGTAAGTGCATAAATTATGCTGTTCTATGGATATCGTATATGAATCCGCGTTTGATTAATATTTCGTGTGGTTTTGATAACGTGCTTGACGATGAAGCACGCTCAAGATTAAACGTATTTTTACCTGATATTCTAAAAGAATCAACCCTCACTATTTCAAGTATTCCTATCTAAATAGTACTAATTCTAAATTAATTAATTCTAGTTAATACGAGTACAATATCTTATAATAATGCGCGCCCGTTATGGGCCCACTATTGAAACTACATATTATATTTATTTGTAAGAACATTTTACACATACTATAAACGTTTTCTGATTTCTTTCTCTAAAGTATAGATGACTTAAGAGTAAGCCAGTATCTTTAATAGAATCTTATAGTAAACCATTTACCAACGTTACCGCAGCGCGCCTCACGCGGCCGTGTTCCGGCGCGTTTCCTAGACTGATGCGTCTATAACCGTCTCGCTCGCACCTACGCGCATTCGACGCTAGGTGTCTCTTTCACAGCACGGCGCTGTCGTCGTCGTGTTTGCTCCGCCGCGCGTCCGCGCCGCCATGACAGTCTGCCACCGATCTCACGAGCGACACGATTGTAGCGCGCGCTTAAACCCACGATACGAACTGTTCCTAATATTAAGTGTTTGGGAACAAATATATACCATTCCCTGTGACTTTCTTGTGTTTCTTTTCATATGAGTTCGAATCCTCATATGTGGCGCCCAACAATTAAAAAAAGCGCCCGCGTCGCGGTCGTGTTAGCTTAAAAACATTACAAACTGTGTTGTCGCGAGTGAGTGAACTGCTTGTGATCGATACAAAATGCAAACAAGAAGCCAGCGGAACGTTAACGACGCCGCCGGCGCCGCCGGTGCTAACATGTACACCCCGGCTGTGCCGCCGTCTCCGGCCGCAAACTTAGAAGACAACACATCCGCCGCATCCGGTCATAACGTCGAGCCGACACCGCAGCGCCCGCGCCGCGTGCCGGACGACCATGTACCAGTAACGTCGACTCCGATAAGCTCCGAGGCGACGTTTTCGCAGGCTAATGTGTCAGCTCTTATTTCTGCATTACAAAGATCGCAAACAGAAGCCCTCCGCGATGTCATAGAATCGGTGATGAGAACACCTCCAACTGTAAGTGACTCTCAGACCTTAGCTCGCTGCCGAGCCACCTTCAGCAATTCGTCATCAGAGTCCGTGACCGCTTTCATCGACAGTGTCGACAGCTACATCGACTGTTGTAAAGTCTCAGACGCTAATGTGTTAAAAGGCCTAGCTATGCTGCTGCAAGGTGAAGCCGCTATCTGGTGGCAGGGGCTGAAAGAGAAAATTACTACCTGGGCTGAAGCGAAGGAAAACTTAATTAGTGCCTTTGGAGACCGCCGACCGCCCCACAAGATCTACATCGAGATATTTAATAAGCCACAACGAACAGAGAATACCGATTTATTTGTATCAAAAATCCGAGCGTTGTTTGCTAAATTACCAAAAAACGATTTGTCCGAAAATGCTAAATTGGATATGACATACGGCCTTCTACACTCGAGAATTAAAGTGAAGCTACGAAGAGAAGAATTCTCGTCGTTTGGCGAGCTGTTACGCTTAGCCAGAGAAGTAGAAGATTCCTGGGAAGAAGAGCGAAAAACCGCGCGAAGCGACCAAGCGCCGCGCGCGCCCGCGCCCCCTCCCAGAACATCGAACACGCCGGTCGAGCAAGCGCGAAACCGCTTGCCGGTTTCAACCGCACTGCCCCCGCCCCGCGCCGCGCACGAGTCGCCGCGCATCTCCAATGCTACACCGACACAAGTCGCCACTTCGCCGACACAAGACGCCACTTCGCCGACAACTTACACCGACACCGGCGCCAAAAAGCAGCGACCGCAATGTTCCTACTGCAAACGGTTCAACCACACCCGGGACCAGTGCCGTAAGTTGGCAAGTCGAGGTGAGTCCAGCATAAATAACTTTTCCGCGGAAGTGAGAGATAGTGGTGATAAGGGTAAAGAAAGCTTTTATAGTATCGAACTTCCTACTTCGCGTAATAAAAATACGTGCGTAAATTCGGGAAATAAGTGCGAGCGTTCTAACCGTGGTGTTTTGTCAAATAATAATTTGAACGTAATAAACTCTAGTAATAATACTAAAAATGCAAATAATAATATTAATTATGATTTGTGTGCATGTTTGCCTGTTTTGAATGATGCAAGTAGCTATTTGAAAAATAGCTCTGACACCTGCAGTTCCGACTTGTGCCTCCCGCGTAGGGATGCGCGAGAACAAAAATCACCAACAACAAAGTATCCGTCGATGTCGGCAAATTCTTGCAACATTCAAAACGACTTTAATGTTTGTTATCGGAATTGGGTCTCGCATAATACCGCATGCGCATGTACTTTGTCAGTGAAAAACACGGACTCCGATTTCGTTTGTATTGCCGAGCCAAAATATGTTTGTAGCAACGAAATCGATGACGTGACGCGTTATAGTGCGAGAGCCAACTGCACAGAAAAATTACCTGTGTGTATAAATAGTTCGGGTACTAACGGTACAGGAAAATTACCTGTCAATGTAAATAGTTTGGGTACTAACGGCACAGGAAAATTACCTGTCTCTGTAAATGATTCTGAAACTAACTGTATGGGAAAATTAACCTTTAATATGTGTAAGTGTAAAACTAAATCTCGGAATATGTCAACGGATAATAATGATGTGAATAATTTTGCTATGAGTGGAGTTTCGAATGACTGTATATTCATATTCATATTCATATTATTTTATTGATATCAACATACAAGATACAAGTCAATACAAATCAATAGTCATATAAATCATCAAATATTAAATTGTGTAAACAAAAAATAATAATTCAATAAATATAAGTCAAATTTAAATATCAAAAATTGCATTAACAAAGTAATAACATTTTCCAATATAATGGAAAATATTCTAAAATAAATACATTTATGTCAACACTTTCATATAAAATAATTTCAATGTCAAAGCATAAATAATAATTATAATTCCCTTAACCTAGTCAACTCACTAAAATCGTAAAATGCATGTTCGATCAGCCAGTTTTTCAGTTTATTTCTAAATGACCCCTTAGAAGGGGCGTCAATCACCTCTTTTGGTAGTCGGTTGATTATAATTGGCGCGTTCATGTGTATTAATTTAGCCGCCTTCGCCAGTTTGCGAGGCAGCGCACACAACCGACGCGCGTGCCGCGGCGGCTCGGCGCCATCGCGGGCGGCTCCGAGGCGCGGGAACTCCTCCGGGTGATCCCTGGCGTACATACCCGCCTGGAAGTAGAATAGACTCGGCACAGTCAGTATCCCCATGGATCGGAAATACGTCAATGCAGAAGTGTCCTGTGTCACTCTTACTATAGCACGGACGGCTCTTTTCTGCATTTTGAAGACACGCTCCCAGTCGGCAGCGCGTCCCCATAGCTCGATACCGTACTGGATTAAAGAATGCACAGAAGCGAAGTAGCATTGCCGAACCATGGGGTACGGCAGAATTGAGGACACTCGCCATAGTGCAAAGCAGGCACTTCCTATTTTGCCGCACAGTCTCTCGATGTGGCTCTCCCAAGTCAATGCAGCATCAAGTTGAAAACCCAGAAAATTTGTTGATTTCACTTGGTCCATCTCAACTCTACCGATTTTTACCATGAGTGGTCTGTATGTTCGGCCTGATAAGTTGAAATGGACAAAGTGAGTCTTAGTCGCGTTCAACTTTAGCCCATTGACTCTGAACCAGGCGTCTAACTCAGCCGCCACTGTGTTGAGTTTTTGCTCGAGCCGGTCTACAGACGGGGCGGTGACAATTGCGGCTACGTCATCCGCATACATCAGTACATGTGCGTCTGCAATGTTCTCTGGCAAGTCATTAAGGAGGATAGAAAAGGTGATATTAGAAAGCGAGGAGCCTTGAGCAACTCCGATCACGGTCTCCAGTGGCTTTGACTTCACTCTACCCCCATCTCCCACAACGACCTGGTCTCGTCCGGACATTTGGTCCGAAAACATATTTAGCGCAGAATCTTGAATCCCGTAGTGCTCCATTTTCGCGGCCAGGACGCCATGATCCGCTACGTCGAAAGCTTTCGACATATCACAAAAAATCACAGCGACCTGCTGCTGGGCTTCACGAGCTTCGATTATACGTCGGACCAGTTCCCTAGCCAGTGAGGTCGTGGACTTACCTCTTCGGTACGCGTATTGCCTGTCACTTAGCGCCCCACTCTCAGTCAGATATTGCGTCAGTCGAGCACTCAGTCCGTACTCGAAAATTTTTGCTACTCCGGGTATGATGGAAACTGGTCTGTAACTGTTCATGTCACCCTGATCTCCTCTTCCCTTATACAGTGGCGAAATCTTTGACCTCTTTAACGCGGGAGGGTATCTACCTTCTCTACAACACTTATTATAGAGGCAAGAAAGGATCTGCGATAATGGTCCCGCTGAAGTGTGCAGTAACTCTACTGAGATTTCATACACGTCTTTGGTTTTTTTCCGGGCTATTCCCTTTGTAATAATTGTATAAACCTCAAACGGTGTAAACGGCCTAATTCTGAGTGAGCGGTCACTCGGTGGGCGCACCGCCTCGAGCGCACGCATTGCCTCGGAAACGTCTGCCGTAGGCGCCCCGGCGGCGCTAGATGCGCCTGCGAGATATTCGTTCATCGCATCCACAGCTTCTGATTTGGATGAGAAGCTGGAACCGTCAGGTCGTTTTAATAACTCAGTATATTCTGTAAAGACTGCCTTTCGACCAGTTTCGGATTTAACTACTTCCCACATTGTTTTAGTGACGTTCTCTGAATGATGAATAATATTATTGTAATACTTGGTCCTCTCAGTTTTCACTAGGTCGTCAAATTTATTTTGATAGTCGCCTATCTTTAGCTCTAGGTCATTATTGCAAGGAACTTTTAATTTTAACTTATTCATATCAATCAGTAAATCATTTAGGTTGATAATTTCACTTGTGGCCCAGATAGTTCTTTTTCTCTTCGCGCTCTTTCTTTTTATCGGGAAGCATACATCATGGTTATGTTGTAGAATGTTTATTACAGCTTGAGCTAAACCATCGGCCGATGCTGAATGCTTCCTCTCTAGCTCTACCCAGTCTACACTTGTCAACGCACCAACAAAATTACATTTATTGGCGCGAGTGTAAAATCTCGCACAATATGAAGGCGCGTAATCCGGACCCGGATCGCACGGGATGACCGCGCGGACCGCGAGGTGATCAGAGATCAAGGTGGAAACGGGGCGCGCGCGCGCCGCACTCACAGACTGGCGGCTAACGTACACATGATCGAGGCTGGTACTTGAAGAGCCCTCTATTCTTGTGGGAAAGTCCACAATATTGCACAAATCGTGTGATGACAATATATCGTTTAGTTTTTTAATATCAGACTTAATTGGGTCAATCGTATCAATGTTTACGTCCCCAAGTACCACAAATTCTTTATTTTCATGCATAAGCATATCGAACATGCATTCAAGAACAGGAAAAAAGGATGTAGTGCTTGTTGAATTCGATCGGTATACACATATAACGATAATGTTTCTATCTAACAGCTCAACAGCAGAAAGTTCGCATACTTGTTCAACAGATAGTTTAATGTACCGTTCTAGATTTTTATATTTAGTAGCATTACTGACATAAATACAAGATCCACCGTGCATTATATTTGGTCGGCAGTAGTGTGAAGCAAGTACAAAATTATTTATGCTTACCGATTTCAATTCATGTGATTTAAGCCAGTGTTCCGATAAGCACAGAACATCGCATTTAATATTATTTATTAACTGAACTTCTAATTTACTAGTCTTACTCTTCAGAGAACGCATATTTTGGTGACAAATAGAGATTGTACCGGTATGCTTGTCATTGCCGCTGCTCACCATTCCAGTTGTCGCCCTCGTCATCGCAAGCGCTGGTGCTGGTGCATCCCGATCTGCTGGTGTGGTAGAGCCAATCGCGTTTTTTCTTACTTGCTCGCTGCCTGTGGGAGCGAGCGACCGCGAAAAAACCAATCGGAAACACGAATTCCTTGCGGCCATACATTTGGAGTCGTCAATTGTGGTTTAGCGCTATCGGGCATTCCTATTATGAACGACGCGTGCCTGGTTGATTTTATTTGTCGTTTTTCAACATAATATTCAGCTTGCACAATCGAGTTCAAATAATGTTTGACTTGTTCTATGGTGGTGTCAGGTTTGAACTGCCACGCCTGCATATAATATAGCTGTTCAACGGCTTTTATTCCACATTCATTTTTATTAGCTCCTACGACAACTAGTTGGGGTTGCTTGTTGCTCCTGCGACGCCTGTTAGCCACCGTCCACTCACCAGTACCGTCATTGCTTTGGTCCATATTTAGAGTCTGTGAAACTAATTTTAAATTATTTTTTGGCATATTTCCCTTGCTTTCTTTATCAATATCAAGCGATTTCATAGTATTTTTTTCCGACATATTAAGTGGAGCTCTACCATTAGGCTTAGTCTTGGATACACTGACTGTATCTTGGTCAGGCAAGCTTGCTATTTCTTTCCGCAAAGTTTGATTTGATGTGATGTCAGTTGCTCTATATGTAGTGGAGATGTTTCAACGTCCCGGAACGGTCGTGAGAGGCCCCTTGCATGCCGCGAAATACGTCCGATTTTCAAAATTGAAATTTTGGGTATTGGTGGTACAGCTTTGGTAGATACCGGTGCGAAACATTGTATAGCTGGTCACACACTATATGCTCTCCTTCTACGAAAGGGTCAACCCCTCGTTTCCTCGACGCGTCAAATCAAGCTTGCTGACGGTCATGTACGAAACATGGAAGTACTTACAACTACATTGGCGGTAAGTTTAGCCCTTAAAGTCATTACGATTCCTTTCATGATTTTTCCGGATTCCGGCAACAACGAGACGCTTCTGGGTATTGATTTCATCACTGCTGCGGGAGTTGTCATAGATTTTCATAAAGAAATCTGGTATTTCAGCGAGAATATGAACATTAAACATAAACTGCTTTTCGAGCCTACTTCACAACAAATAGGTTGCTCCTCTGCAAACGTTCTCCGTGAAGATGAGGGTGCTCATCTCAATCCAGCCGAGCGTAGCGCTCTTGCTGAAGTCCTCATCAGACACGCGAATATTTTCGAAGCAGGGGGAGGTCCAACTCCATTCGCCGAGCACTGCATCGAGACAGGTAATCACCCACCGATAGCCGTGCCTCCGTATCGTCTCAATCCAGCGAAAAAGGAGTTGATGAAGCAGGAAATAGATAAATTACTTGATGAAGAAGTTATTGAGGAGTGTGAGTCAGCTTGGTGTTCTCCGGCATTGATGGTGCCGAAGCCTGATGGTACAGTTAGATTCTGCGTGGACTATAGACGCCTCAACGCAGTCACCAAGTCTGACAACTACCCGATGCCGCGCATCGACGAACTTCTACAGTCTACAAAGAGAAACTGCTATATGAGTACTCTAGACCTTCGCTCCTCATATCATCAGGTCAGTGTCAGGGAGTCCGATAGAGACAAGACTGCCTTCATATCTCCTCTCGGCACATATCGCTTCAAAAGGATGCCATTCGGTCTGAAGAATGCACCGGCGACCTTCCAACGCTTAATCGACCGACTCCGTTCCTGTGCAGCTCTCAAAGAGGTAACTATTTTGGCCTATCTCGACGATCTCCTGGTCATCTCTGAGGGAATCGAGCGACACCTGGAAGACCTGGAGCTGGTGATGAAACGGCTGGAAGAGTTTAACCTTCAGGCGAACCGGAAAAAGTGTTCTTTTGCGAGAGAGAGTGTAAAATATCTAGGACACGTAATCACTCAAGAAGGTATCTCCGCTGACGCTCAAAAGGTAAGCGCAGTTCTAGAAATGAACGAACCTGCCAATTTAAAACATTTGCGAACCTTCCTTCAGACATGTTCCTGGTTCCGGAAGTTTATCCCAAACTTCTCTAAAGTCGCCGAGCCATTAACACGCCTGACTAGAAAATCTCAAATCTGGATCTGGACCGCGGAACAATCCCAAGCTTTCAACGAGCTGAAACGGTTACTTACTTCTGCACCGATACTGGTTCAACCGGACTTTAACAGCCCCTTCGTTTTACGCACGGACGCGAGCAACTACGCGTTAGGCGCAGTCCTGTTGCAGGGAGAAGGTAAGCAAGAGCGTCCCATTGAGTATGCGAGTCGACTCTTAAACGATGCAGAGCGCAACTACTCGACAACAGAACGAGAGGCACTCGCCGTAGTTTGGGCAGTCGAACGTTTTAGGTCATACCTCGATGGCCAGCCAGTAATCATCGGAAGTGACCATCAGCCGCTGCGTTGGCTGCTCACTTTAAAATCGCCAACAGGTAGGCTGATTCGTTGGGCTCTAAAGCTCCAGTCCTTCAAAATCAGGTTCGAGTACACTCCGGGAAAAGCAAACGTCGTTGCAGACACACTCAGCAGACCAATCTGTTCAAGTGGAACTGTTAACGATTGCGGTATTTGCTCTGTAGTATGCGATCTTCCTACAAAGTCTCCTAACCAACTACGACAGGAGCAGCTGTCCGATCCCGAGCTCGTAAAAATCGTCAAAGATCTCGAAGGTACTGACGAAGTATCTTCTCAGCGATGGTACGACCGCGGATACCTCATGAATCAAGGTGTTTTATATAGGTACAACCCGGATTCAGAATGCGAGTCCCCTCAACTCGTGATTCCTGCTGATCAAGTAGTACACATTCTTAAAGAACTGCATGATTCTCCTTTAGCAGGGCATCCCGGAATCGACCGCACATACCAAAAGGTAGCGCAACAATTCTATTTTACAGGAATGCGGAGAGTAATAACTGATTATGTTGGAGCCTGCATTCACTGTCAAAGGTACAAAGCATCCAACGCCAAACCTACTGGCCTCCTACAAACTCCGGTAATGAGTCAACGGAACGAGGTGCTCGCCATAGATCTTTTCGGCCCTCTACCAGAAGGAGACCAGGGGGAGCGTTGGGTTTTTCTCATTGAGGATACAGCGACCAGGTGGGTTGAACTGTTTGCCCTACAGGACGCTACAGCAGAAGCCTGTGCCCGTATCCTTATTGAAGAGTACTTCATGCGTTTTGGCTTGCCTCGCCGAATAATATCCGACAACGGGGTCCAATTCGTTTCTGCTGTCATGCGCCAATGCATGTTAGTCTTGGACATAAAGCAAAATCTAGTTCCACTTTACCATCCACAGGCAAACCCAGCAGAACGCAAAAATAGAGACTTAAAGGCGATGCTAGCACATTTAGTGGAGGAAGACCACACATCTTGGCCAAAGAAGTTGCCGCTGGTTCGATTTGCCCTCAACGGTTCTAAATGCCGAACAACAGGTATGTCACCAGCTTATTTGACCTTTGCCCGGGAAATGAGGTCTCCTACCGAAGTTACACACGACGTTCGCGCGATTTTGAGTAAGGACAATTTCCAACCTCAAATAACTCCCTACCTTAGGAAGTTTATTAATTCACTTTCAGCAATCCGTGAACGCGTTGAAATCCAACAGGACAAGACGAAAGAATATGCTGACCAATCTCGTCGCCCTGCCGAAACCTTTCAGGTAGGTGATTTGGTACTGCTTAAGTCCCACGTGCTCAGCAGCGCCCGAAAGCAGGTGACTGCGAAGTTTGCACCAAAGCGTGACGGGCCGTACCAAATTTCAGAGAAGGTGAGTCCAACAACTTATATCTTGTCAAAGGTAGACCATCCTAATGAAGTTCTTGGCAAATATCACATCCAGGATCTTTCTGCATACAAAGGTAAAGACACCTCACTGCCTAATCCAGTTAATCCAAAGAGGAAGAGAGGTCGTCCAGCAACAGCTGCTAAAGTCCTAGTCCAGGAGCGAGGACGTTCACCTGGACTAGAGGGGGAGCGTATAGTAAACCATTTACCAACGTTACCGCAGCGCGCCTCACGCGGCCGTGTTCCGGCGCGTTTCCTAGACTGATGCGTCTATAACCGTCTCGCTCGCACCTACGCGCATTCGACGCTAGGTGTCTCTTTCACAGCACGGCGCTGTCGTCGTCGTGTTTGCTCCGCCGCGCGTCCGCGCCGCCATGACAGTCTGCCACCGATCTCACGAGCGACACGATTGTAGCGCGCGCTTAAACCCACGATACGAACTGTTCCTAATATTAAGTGTTTGGGAACAAATATATACCATTCCCTGTGACTTTCTTGTGTTTCTTTTCATATGAGTTCGAATCCTCATAATCTGAGTTCTTCACATTTCCTAATCTCTATTGCTGCAGGATTCGTAGCCCAATTGGTCAACGTGATCTAGTTTTATTTGCGCTCGTTTGTCCGCCATTTCGATATGCGGATTTAGAAGCAGCAGAGTCGAAGTCAACCAGCTCTGTAATGGACAATAGGCTACTAATTTGACAACTTTGAAAATATACTTTTGATTGTGGCAATCCTTAGGTACAGATAATAGCTTGAATAAGACATATATCACTTTATTTAAACTAAAATATGTTTAATTTCAGCATATTGCACGAATTAAAATACGATACTTTTTTGAAATTTTATCTGTGACGAAAACGCTCTAAGATGGGCGGCAACTCTGGTGACGTCACATGCTAGAAAGCGAGAATTCTTGAATCTTGAATCTTGAATTTCTCGATCGACTGTTGTTTGTTTAATTTGTGTTTTGGGTTTTCGTATTTACTAGTATTAACTAACGGTATTTTCTAGCGTGTGTCGTCACAGACCAGCGCCATTACAGAATGTCGTTTTTGACGGGATCTTGAAAATCTATTCTTTAACACTGATTTACTTTGTAAATACAGTAGATCTCTCGGAAATATAAATGTGGTGTGCTTATTGTGTACTATTGTTCGGCCGTTCAGAGAATACGTTCCTGACACGTCATCGTGAAAAAATGTTTTTGGGCGATTGTACAAAATAAAATTTTGTTTCCAATAAACTTTTTTGTAAAACTTACCGTTTACGATTTATGGACCATTTAATGTTTTAAGGTCCATTTAATGAAATTTCATTAAATGGGCCATAAATCGTAAACGGTAATTTTTACAAAAAAGTTTAATGGAACCAAAAGATGCGAAATTTTATTTTCTAGAATAATGATCTTAATGCTTTTTGCCCTTAAGTACATAGTTTCCGAGATATCGGCCAAAAACATTTTTTCAAGATGACGTGTCAGGAACGCATTCTCTGAACGGCCGAACTATAACGAATAAATTAAAAAGATTTCCAAAAAGTAGTAGTAGTTTCCAAATAGCCTGTTGATAAGACAGAAAGAAGAACAACTAACCTCTGGCTCTGTCCATCCATGGGAGCTCCGTTGTGCATCCACGTGACTCTGACCGGCTCGTCACCGAGCGGTCGGCACTCCAACGTGACAGGGTGCCCGAGACGTGACGTCACGTTAGACGCACCCGAGTCGAAGTGAACTGGCTCTGAAATTGATTATAGTTTTTTTTTTATGATCGATTCGTTTTTAGGGTTCCGTACCCAAAGGGAAAAACGGGACCCTATTACTAAGACTTCGATGTCCGTCTGTCCGTCTGTCTGTCTGTCTGTCACCGGGCTGTATCTCATGAACTATGATAGCTAGGCAGCTGAAATTTTCACAGATGATGTATATCGGTTGCTGCTATAACAATAAATACTAAAAACAAAATAAAATAAATATTTAAGGGGGGACAAACAACAAAACTCCCATACAACAAACCTGAATTTTTAGACGTTTTTCGCTCTATATTAATAATGGTACCAGGAAGATGCCTGAAATTTTCACAGAATATTTAGTTTTATATTCCCTTCAATAATAAATAGTAAAATAAAATAAACTAAATATTTAAGGGGGGCTCTCATACAGTACGGAACCCTCCGTGCGCGAGTCCGACTCGTACTTGGCCGATTTTATTTTTTATTTGGTCTGAGGATTGAGTGACCAAAAAGTAGTGTGCGATGTCAAGCGATCACAGGTCGCATATCGATGACACTATCTAAAAAATTAAACATAATTTACATAAAACAAAAGGATGTATACGAAATTTTGCGGATACTCAATACAATCTGTCAAAGTTTCGTATACCTATTTCCTGACCGTTCGAATATTTAATTATTATAGAATAAGGGCGTAATATCATCCCAAATATAATCTGAGTCATACAAGTCGGCGGATGTGAAGTTAGACTATAAGGTGCGCAATATCCAATCCTGACTCAAGCTCACATGAAGCTTCGCATTGATTGGATGCTACACACCTTGTAGCTAACTTCAAATCCGCCGACTTGTATGATTCGACAAATAGCAATGAGTGTATGGACTGTTAGTGACATTTGCTTTTCTGTATTTCTTCAGTTATAGACTACTAGACGACCCGCCCCGGCTTCGCACAGGTGTATTATACATATAAACCTTCCTCTTGAATCACTCTATCCATTAAAAAAAACCGCATCAAAATCCGTTGCGTAGTTTTAAAGATTTAAGCATACAGACCAACAAACAAACAAACAAACGAAAATAGCGACTTTATTTTATACTAGCAGCGCCCCGCGGTTTTACCCGCGTTGTGCCCGCTCCCGTGGGAATTTCGGGAATTTTTATACATATAAACCTTCCTCTTGAATCACTCTATCCATTAAAAAAAACCGCATCATAATCTGTTGCGTATTTTTAAAGATTTAAGCATACAGACAAACAAACAAACAAACGAAAATAGCGACTTTATTTTATACTATGTAAGGACTATGTAAGGATAGTAGAACTACGAAACGTGCATGATTTTTATCTTCAATTTTTATCTGAATCCAAATATTCATATTGTATAGGTAAATTTCTGGGACGGCGTCAATTTTACTCCTAACTTTCCCTGTCTACCAAATCATAAAACGGAATATTTAAAGCACTAAACCGTTTCAGTAAAACAAACTTCAAATCGAATCCATTGTGTAAAGAAATTGAACCGATCTAAATCTTACGCCGCGCCGCCGCAACAATTGTCGCCAGCAAATTCCAGACAAAGTTGTAAGTAAGTAGGATACCTTCAAAGGATAAATCTGGGACAACTAAGTTTGCCTCAGTTGCTTGTCACGACTTTGCTGGCCAGGGAAACTTTGTATAAGCTGCTACCTAAATTCAAAGTTCTGAAGTGTTTCGCGTTTTACGACAAAATTAAATGTTTAAATTAGACCGTTTCGAGAGATTGTGTGGGAGTTAGGGAAAAGAATATATAATAATAGTTAGGGTGAACATTTTCTAGAATTGTTCCCCTTTTTCATCTTCTTTTCAGCCATAGGATGTGCTGGACATAGGCCTCCCCTAACGATCTCCAATAAGACCGATTAGTAGCAGCTAGCATCCAGCGCGATCCTGAGGTCTTGATGAGGTCATCCGTCCACCTAGTGGGTGGACGTCCTACGTATTGTTCCCCTATTTGCTCTATATCTTAGAGATATCTGTGCTTTTAAAAACTAACAATAATCTAAAAATACTAATTATAATTTATACACAAATCAATTATTCGAATTTGTACGTAAATGGCAATGGTTGAAGTAGGTTGCGTCATTTTTAGGGTTCCGTACCCAATGGGTAAAGAAAGGACCATCCATCATGTTTGTCCGTCTGTCTTTATGTCACCAGGCTGTATCTCAAGAATGTTCAAGAATTTCTGATGCCGCTATAACAACTAATACTATGAATAGAATTAAACAAATATAGGTACAAGGGATTCCATACAACAAAAGTGATTTAGAAACCATTTTTTGCTCGATATCAATAACGGCAACACGTAAACCCTTGAAATGGGGCTAAAAGATCTGCCATAGTAATACGGTACTGAACCCATCGTGTGCGAGTTCAACCTGCACTTGGCAGATTTTTTAAAAAAATATGATTTCTATTGGATACTCACTGTTAACGCTCATCCATATAGTCTTGCTGAGCGGCTGTCCCACTCCGTTCTCTACATTGCAGGAGTACAGACCCTCGTCTGCCAGAGACACCTCCTCAATCACCAGGGTCCCGTTGGGCAGGCTCAGGATGCCACCTCCAGCTAGCTCTAGAACTGGTTGCCACGTTCCGAGAAGTGCTGAAAAATAACAAGTGAGTATTATAGTATAAGGGCGTGAGTTTTTGAAATGTTTAAAACAAAAGAACATTTCTCTGAGATAAATTTTAGTGTGCGAAGCACTATAAACTTAAATCATTTTCAGTGAGTATTCTTACTATCTTTAGCCTGCAGCTTCGCCCGCGTGATATTTTCGTTTGTGTGCCGAACTGTGGGCACCGTTTATTACTCTAGTATAAAAAGTAGTAGGTATATGAAACTCTTGCCCTGATGCCGGGGCACTAGAATACGGCTTCGGTATCCCCTGCTTGTAGTAAGAGCCTACTAAAAGGGGACCCCTGGGCTCGTGGCTGGTCAGAGTTGGGGCTCTGGCCATCCACTCAAGCGGGCCCGAGGAGGACGGCAGCGTGTGTGGCCACGCTGTCGTAAAGGACAGTACAAGCCTGGTTTCATCACCAGGCGAGTAGTCGTGTAAAGTGCTGGGAGCACTGGTGCGTTCCTTTGGAGATCCCGGAGCTCCCAAGAAGGCACAAAGGCTGGCCACCGAGGGGTTGAAATTTTTACAGATGATGTATTTTTTTGCTGCTATAACAATAAATACTAAAAAATAAATTCAAATGGAAGGGGGGCTCCCACACAACAAACCAGAATTTTAAACCGTTTTTGCTCGATATTAATAATGGTAACAGGTTGATGCTTGAAATAATTACAGAGTATTTAGTTGTATATTCATTTTAATGTAAAGTAATCAAATTAAAATGAAATAAATATTAATAAATATTTAAGGGGGCTCCCATACAGTGCAACCCTTTGTGCGCGAGTCCGGCTATGAAGTAGTTACGTACCATCTTTCTTCATCCAGTGAACCTGGGGCTGAGGATATCCGTTGGCGCTGCACGAGACTGTCCCCTTTTTCCCCAACAGCAACGAAGAGTTGGATGGTTCCTCCAACCATTTCGGAGCCACTGAAGATCAGGAAAATACAATTTGAATCATCAAGCAAAAAACTACAGGTATTTTTTGAGCGACGAAATGAGAGAGGTACTCAATTCGACGCGTGTATATATTTTTATGTTTAACCACGCATTACTGTTTATACAGTGGTGGTATTTCAATGTTTTTTTTATTGGAAAGGGTATAAATAATCGAAATATCGAAATTTTATTGACATCGGCTGAACATTTTTCATTTTTCATAAATCAACATTAATGTGCTACATCGATCCGTGTGAACTATTCGCAAATTCTGTACACGGTTAAAGTCGGACATGCCATTTTTTGCGAGAAATAATTATAATTTTTAATCTTAAATTGTAAAGCACCTGATCAAAAATATTTCGAAACATCCGTTTCCGTTTCTTTATAGTAAATAAATCAATAAATAAAAAATTCATAGCGGAAAATAAAACACCGCGTCGCTCCAGTCAGGACGAGTTTTGTTTTTCGACAAACCAATGTGGTACTTATGCAACCGAGTCAATTGTATTTATGCTACAACGCCCTGCTGTGATGGAATCTAGACATGAGTAAATTTAATAATTAATTTACGTAGTTCGAGTTATAATCTTAGAGCGATTGTCAGGCTTCACCTTTGATGTAGAGTTCCGTGGATCGATTAACCTTTGCTACGTGGTTGGAAGCCACGCAGGTGTACGTCCCGCAATGTTCCAGCGAAACTTTCTTGATTACTAGAGCGCTGAACAGTTCCGAATTGCGTTCCACGACCTGCGGAATTGGTAAAGTTAATTACATCTATTGTGGAAACATTTGTTTAAGTCGTACAGCGAGGCAATTTTTTATTATTATTAGCAGTAGAAGCTACATAGGTAACATTTTTTTCCGGTAGCTATAAGATCTAATAACAAAATAAATTTAATTAATGGTACATATCATTAATTATTTTACTGACTATCAGACTTCGCGTAATAAATAAAAAACATATCAAAGAAGGATGCAGCGAATGGACCTGTCGTTTTTTTTTTGCAAGTAGGTAGAAAACAAAACATCATTTATAATAATGATATGTGCTTCAAAAATTTAGTGATTTTTTGCTGTTTTCATATCACTAGTTAAAATTAATATTAGACCACCAGAAAAATTACAATGATTTTTTATTGTTTTAACATTATAGATTACATACATAAGAAGTGGCGGTATGACCTTAAAGGCTTTAGCCTGTCCAAAAATGGGCACATTATTTAAAAAAAAACACTATTTTATTACTGTTGCTGTCAAAAAAAAAGGAAATGTCAAATTCAGTCGATCAGATGATGTATTCAGTATTACCAGATTTCGTTTTCGGTATTCCGACTTAGCAATTTTTTGGAGGGGTTGATATAATTATTTTCTTTTTCAACAGTTGGTACATGCTCCTTCCTTAACTCGTTTTAAGTGTTTCAACTAGTAATTTTACGAACTGAGGTGTCTTTTTACATATTTTATAGAAACATACATTTTTGTATACTAAAAGATTATCAAAAAGGAAGAATACTTATATTTTTAGGTTTCACTCACTTTACTACTAACAAAAAGCTGCAGTTGAAATTATCCGAGATATTCCTGATTATTTTGATATTACTCGTAATAATCCTTAAAGGTGCTATTCGAATCTCGGCAGCAGGCTACAGCTACAAACAGCACTTGCAGCAGCTGCACGAAGCCGGCTGTGGCTGCACAACTGAGGGGTTAATCCAGGTTTACACGTAAATTGAAACTACAGCTGTTTCGGTATGGCCCTATACATTTTTGTACAGCGCCCCTAGCAGAAACGAGGAAGAACTAACCAAAATCTATGGAGCCACACGCGAACGCGAAAGTTTGAGTAAACTTCGCAAAGCCTGGACTACGAGTAAGGGCTCTGGTTATCTATGTAGTAGTATGAATTTCTGCAAAAAAGATTCCGATTGCGGCTCCGGCAGCACGTGCTACCGAGCCTCAGCTGCGAGTGTTGTTCACCTGTTTAGACAAGTCCGACGTGCTGCCTGTCGCAGCACGTGTAGCCAACCTCGGAATCACTCTCGACTGCGGAAGCAGGCAGTGGCTGCATTTCAGATGTGTGTTACCTGCAATCGCGACCTGCATCCGCAGGCTGCGGCCGAAGTTCGAATAGCAGCAAGTTCTGGTTCTTATACTATTGCTAATGAAGTGGATGAATACCGAAATTCATTATTATTCATTTTTTCGTAGTACCAGTCGTCGTAGTTACCATTTAGCGCTTCTGGCGCGTTTTTGACGTGCTGATAGCGAATTTTTGCCAAAAGGAGTTGGCAGCACTGCTATGGTCTATAATTCTATAAATCAAAGTAGGTACATATAGCTTGAAAATTGTTTTCGGTTTTTCTTATTTTAACTTCATTTTAAACAAACTTGTACATATCAGAACAGTTTTAGAAGCGTCATAAATTACTCTGGTGAAGATAACATTTTTATAAATGAGCTTGGGAGAAACTGAGTGTATTCGTACACAACAGGTATTCGTATGTATGAGCTGTCGACATCCTTCTTTTTGTTAATGTGTAGAAAAAACTAACAAAAATTTGTACTCCTAAAGAATCAGTTTAGTACCTTATGAGTTGAGACTCAAGATGCAGCTATCAAGATTTTAGACCATAAAAAAGCCAATTAATGTATATTCCATACAAACATTTCACACACTTTTTGTTGCACGTATAGCGTCGGTCTCACGGACCGATTGGCCGTACTTGCACAAGCTTGTTCAGCGTACTGAAGTGAAGCTATCAACAAATGAGGCAGCTAGCAAAAAGCTCAAAGTCTGTGCATGTTTGAATACTAAATAAATGCGAAATAATATTTCGTCGGTCTCACAGACTAACGCGTGGGTAAAGGTAGGTTAATAGTCGACTGCGGGCCTACCCTCGAAGGGTGATTGGGCCATATCCACCACGCTGGCTCAGAGCGGGTTGGTGGATTCACATGCGCCATCGAATTTCTTCTCCGGACGTATGCAGGTTGCTTCGCGATGTCTTCCTTTACCAAAAAGGCAGTGTTGTTAGATTCCGCACATAAATTCTAAGGAATTCATTGGTGCAGGGCCGGGATTTGAACCCACGACCTCATGAGGCGAGGCGGGTGTCATTACCACTAGACCACCACGGCACTGATATACGAAGCCGGAAAAAGGTTATTCAGACCATAATTATGAACAACTTTAAGTATGGGGCCAAAGCGGTAATTGAGATAATCAGCCAAGTACGAGTCGGACTCGCGCACGGAGGGTTCCGTACTGTATGGGACTCCCCCTTAATTATTTATTTTATTTCAATTTTATTATTAATTATTGAAGTGAATATAAAACTAAATATTCTGTGAAAATTTCAAGCCTCTACCTGTTACCATTATTAATATAGAGCGAAAAACAGAATGAAGCTGAAAAATCAGGTTTGTTGTATGGGTATTGTAAAATATTTAAGGGGGGCTCTTAAATATTGTTTTTTTTTTTGGTATTTATTGTCATAGCGGCAACAGAAATACATCATCTATGAAAATTTCAGCTGCCTAGCTATCATGGTTCATGAGATACAGCCCGGTGACAGACAGACAGACAGACGGACAGACGGACATCGAAGTCTTAGTAATAGGGTCCCGTTTTTCCCTTTGGGTACGGAACTCTAAAAAAACCGTTCTCTTCTAGGTCATTATTGCTCCTTGTACCGATGATTTCTTTGGAATATATTATTTCCACTACAATCATGCAAGTTACTTCAAAGTTTATTATGAGTTTTATCTTAGGCGTTGTATTAGTAATACTCTGAAGCTCTCCGAAGTACTTCGAATTCTATAAAGTAAGTAAGTTCGTATAGACCGGGTGGCTAGCCCTGGTGTCAGAGTTTTTAGGCTGCCTGAAGGCCTCTGACTTGGCTAAACGGTTAAAACAACCGGGACCTACAATATAACGTGTCATCCGAGCCACGGTAGCGCTCCGTTTAGTAAATGCCAACCGCGGTCACCCATCCAAATACTGACCGTGCGGAACGTTTCTTAATTTCGGTGATCGCTAGTCAAACTACGCTACGAGCGCTACGCGATCGAATTCTATAAAACCTATCTTAATCGCATCATCCTCATTATATCAGCTGTAAGACGTTCTCTGCTGGACACAAACCTCTTGAATAGATTTTTGGCCGATGGTGGAGTTAGGTACACCCGCCTTACAATCGAGAGGTCGTGGGTTCAAATTACGGTCCCATACCAATGCGTTCTTTATGTACGGATGTAATTTATGTACGGAATTTCAAACCACTAGCTTTTCGGTGAAAGAAAACGTCGTGAGACAATCTGCATATGTCCGTAGAAGAAATTCGTTGGCGTATGTGAATCCACCAAGTCCTCCAACACTCACCCGCGTGGTAGATATGGCCCAATCACCCTTCGTGCGTAGGCCTACGGCAAGTAGTGTAAAAAGCCTGGTACAGTACCAATCCATCCAGCGCGATCTTTCTGTTCTTATCAGATCATTGTATTAACCTTGTAAGTGGACAATAGGCCCAATTATGAAGGCGCCTTATTAATTATAATAGCTAATAAGAATCTTTCTGTTTCTTTTTCACTTTAGGCATTCGATAATAATAATAATAAATAAATTTATTTAATTGAAACCAAAAATGTACAACACATATTAATTAAGATTATTACAGTAAGTATTAGATAAATTAAGTAGGTAGTAGAGATGTTATTCATGCAATTTTATCTTATAATCAATTTTATTAATAATTGTAACAAACATGATGATTACGTGGGGCACTAACTCCCACAGTAGGATTCCCTGAGTTTGTGGGAGTTAGTCCTCTTCTTAGTGCTAAGCTAAACAGTGCGTGCCAATTTATCTGTTTGGTGTTTCAGAGAAAGTTAGTATATGTGTACTTATATTTTGTTGAGTTGGTGATGTGGCACGAGTTTAGTGTGAGTGATAATGTATGTATATGTTTGTATTATATATATTTCTGTTACATTTTATTATTTTTTAATTCTAATAATTTCTTCTGTTTCATTGTAGTCCAAAGAAGTTAAATATTCGTATATTTTCTTTCTACATACGTATTTGGTATCTTTTAGTATATTTAGTTTTGTTTGCATGTGCTTATATATCAGAGCACCTATAAAGCTATAACATTTTTGCCCAATGGAGGTTTTTGTTCTGGGGAATTCCCATCTGTGAGTCCGCCTGGAGTGAGTGTTCCTCTGGTGGCAGTTACTAGTTATGTGAGCTGTTCGATGGAATCTTAAAGCACAGGCTTGTATAAAAAGCTGTCTGACACGAAGGTGATGTCGATAGAGACAACACTTTTTACGTTGCTGTAAAATTTCCTCCTTATAATTGGGCCTATTGTGCCTAATTTTGAAGACGCCATCCTAAACTTAATAGCTGTTTACAATGTTTATTTTTCACTATATTATGCATTGAAAGAGAGAACAACATTTAAAATTGCTATCAAATTCAGGATTGCGCTTTCATATTTGGACACGATCAACGTTGCTCTTGCTGATACGTGGTCCACACAATTACACACCTTCAAATTACTAGGAATCCTTTTCCCATCCTTCAACCACTCAAAATGTATCGGTAAGTCTCCAGTCCTGACATTGCAGTAGATGTTAGCGACTTGCCCTTCCTGAAGATTGCTGCCCAACAGAAGGTCGTCCAATACTGGTGCCTCTATAACCTGAAGCAGAATATAACATTTTTGCCGTTTGGGGTTGAAACGTCTTACACTCTTTGTCACTCTACAGGGTTATCCAGAACTAGTGTACTAAGCCGAAACGAGATGATTTATACAATCACCATGAACAACTTTTACTATGGGCTCTATACGAAATTCGAGAAAAAAAATAGCTGTTTTATAAATTGGTACATTTTGTCTATTTTGAATTGTAGTTTGGTTTGCAACATCTGATCTGATCTATTTTCTCGAATTTTGGTTTGGCCCCCATAGTAAAAGTTGTTCGTAACGATAGTCTTAATTGCCCTCTTTTGGCTTAGTACAGGGAAAGCAGATAACCCTGTATAAAGACATGGCCAGGCATTAGGTAGAGGTGCCGCGTTACCAGAATGCTGGCGACTACTTTGGTCTAAAGCTCAGCAATGCTGACAGTATTCTTGCTACGTTTCCTTCTGCAAAGGGGCTTTTAAGTTACGTTTTGTTTTTTTTTTAATTTAGTTTTGTATATAAATTTATGTATTTTATATGCATAAATTTAGGTTTTTTGGATGTATAAATTTAGTTTTTTTTTATACTGCAACATTTTTATTTAAAATATATTTCAACAAAATTAAAAAAAAATATTTCATGAACTATAATAAATTAAAATAAACCTACCTACCTAAACTAAAAAACCTAAACTAAAACTTATTATTAAACTTATTTTTGTTACTGTTTTGTGACTAAAAATCTTATTTACCTGAATCTCAAACGCTCTCCTTGCCATCTCACCACTTGGACTAGTTACTATGCAAGTGTAAATAGCCCCGTTTTGTTCTTTAGTAACTTCTGTGATAGATAAAACTCCATTTATGTTGATGCTTGGAGACTCTCGTCTGGTTTTTCGATTTCGAAAGCCTCTCTTGTATCGTGTGGAGAAGAGACTGTTGGTGTTTAAGGTCTTTCCTTGATATTCCCAATCTATTTTGCTGTAAAAAGGTTGAGGACGTTATTTTAACGGAATCTATCTTGACTGTTTAGGGTCTGAGATATTGTTAAGGCTCCCACTGACCATCGCTTCAAGAATAGATGACGTTACCAATTTAGCGACTGTCGTTGGCGTATTAATGGCGATCCCTTCGAGCAAATATCTACAGAGCCACAGTCACTATGTGAAAGTAGTAAAAAAATGTCCGAGCCGTTATACATACCGACATAGATAATTACATTAAATAATTCACAATGACCCGTTTTTCGAATCTCGACGTTATGTCACCTAATTAGTGCTTGTATCCGAGGACTTTAGCATTGCACGGCGTTGTAGTCGGCTTGCAATCGCCTTAAGACTAACTGAAAAGCTGGCCCACTACATAACTTAGGCAGAGTTTTGCCTCGGACACTTTTTTTGCACGACTGTGAGTCTATAGCTATTTGCTCAAAGGAGATAGCACAAAAATTAATTTCAAAACAAAAGCGGGTACTCGTAAAAGCTAGTAATTTATGTGATGGTAGTAGTAAAAGAACGTAAATAATAACATTACCTAAATAATCAAAAGTTCCCATACCTGATAGGATAACCATAGTATGGGCATCTGAAGTTGACAGCATCTCCACTCTGGACTTTTAATATAGGAAAAGCTCTGATGTACGGAGGACCTGGAACAATAACTATCTGTTACTTTATGAATTGCTTATCTTAACAGGACGAATCAAACAACTTGGTGTGATGTTAGCTACAAGCTGCAGATAACCTAATCCTGACTAAGGCTCACTTAAGGTGAAACTAGTTGACAGCACGAACTCAGATTTGGCGTAGCTTAAATCAATCATATCTCAGCTGTATTGTCTGAAGAAGAGATATGTAGATTCGATGAAAAACAGTAGATATAGTGCATGTGCACCCATAGCAATATAATTTTGTTTTCATTTGTTTTAAAATACCTATAATTGTTACCTAACACGGCTGCGTAATAAATGCCCTTAACTTTTTCTCCGTAGTAAATTATGAAAAAACTGTTGTATGGATTTATTTAAATCATAGTTATTTGAACTAACGAATACATAAACTAGGACGCCATTTTCATAAAAGATGACTCAGTTTAGTTGAGTTTTTTTGCATCCAAAGTTTCCTAAAAATTTGAGTAAAAATTCAAATGTTCCAAGGCTTATATCATTCGAATAGAGAATTTTTTCCACAGTTTTATTAGCAAAAAGAAGCATAGATTTTGTAGACAAATTGATATAAATCTTAGTTTTAGATATTCAACAAACACTGATGTGATTACCCACCGACATTTGTATGGAGTGATGAGCTACTTGTTTACACTTAAAACTACGAAGAAAAGGTTATCCGCGGCTTGTAACGAACATCACAGCCGCCAAGTTGTTTGATTCGGCCTATACAGATTTTTTAACCCGCGAGCACTCGCGCCGTTGGCAATTCCCTCACAGTAAATTTAAAACACGCACCATTTTGTCAAAATTATGCGCACACATAATTATGGTTTACTCAGTTGCTGGGTTTTATTTCCACCTCTACCCCTAGTACAGTTCACTTTTCGCCATGCATCAGTTATTCGTACGAGGAGGATTGTTGTGCCGTGTACCATGAAGCGACATTTTGCTCATCGCGCGAGTGAGGATGTAAGTATATTTTTACACAGAAATGTACCCAAAAATAAAAAGTACAGTTTTATAGCAGTAGTAGCGCGCGGGTTGGTCTCGCATAGCACTGCGAGTCGCGACAGCGTGTAACGCCGCCGCACAGAGAAAATCTTTGTCATCGGCATCATGACAGATCCCGACTGATCGTAGTGTCAGTGAGAGTGCTCGAGGCGCTGTCTACCCTCGCGGGTGGTCCAAGAACTCGCACTACCCAATGTTCCTGGGGGCCGTGTCTCCCAGCGCTCAGCCTTAGTAAGCTGATTCCAATACTACCGCCGGTTTACCTACTGACACCACTCCCACTCCCTTCCACTCCGGTCCAAAGAAAATCTTACCCTCATGACTCCTTCTGCCCGCTCCGAATTATTTTACGACAGGTCCTGTTGTACTCGTTTATTGTTATAAGTCATAAGTAAGTCATAAGTAATTTATTAATAAAATGTCAATTTACACGTCATAAAAAATATTACATACAACTGTAATACAAAAAACATCATTTTTTTACATAGTGAAAAATTAATTACAATATAATAATAATAACAAAAAATAATTGTGTTAAAAAAAAAAAGAGTTCATGTCATAACAATATTTACAATAGTACTCAATCTAAAAATGACACATTAATACATTTAAATTGAATAATTCATTTATCATAAACAGAAATCAATTCTACATTAAGTATCATATTATTTTACAATAATAACACTATTAAATTAAATATTAAATGAATAAAATTCGTCAAACCTATAATAATATTGCTCGATGAGAAACTTCTTTAGTCTCGTTTTGAATAACTGTAGACTAGGGGATGATGTAATGTCTACAGGGAGGTGGTTATATACAGTCGGGGCCATGACGTGAGTCAATTTGGATGACTTAGTCAGAGAACGGGAGACAGCCTGCAATTTATGACTGTTTCGAGTGCCGTAGCCATGTACGGAGCCTCGCTCTGCGTATATAGCCAAGTTTATCCTGGCGTAGACTGCCACTTGATAGATCAATATGGCCGTCAACGTCAAGATTCCCAGCTCTTTGAAATATGGGCGAGCTGGAGCATCCCATGGTGCTCGCGCGATGCACCGCACCGCACGTTTTTGCATTCGGAATGCTCGCTCCCAATCCGCAGCTCCAGCCCATATCTCAGCTCCGTATTGTAGCTGCGAGTGTACGGTCGCAAAATAACACGCCCTCGCTACCTCTCTTGGCACTACGCGCGCCACCCTACCCAATGCGAAACAAGCACTTCCCAGTCTACTACAGATTTTTTCGATGTGGGTGTCCCACTTTAGACCATGGTCTATCTCAAAACCTAAAAACGTAGTCGTTTTCTTTTCTTCAATACTCACTCCATCCACGAATACTGCCAAAGGCCTCGCAGGCCTTCCCGACAGACTGAATTGGATGAAGTAAGTCTTGGAGAGGTTAAGAGCTAGACCGTTGACGCGAAACCATCCTGCCAGCTGGGATGCCGTGTCATTAAGTTTCTGCTCCAGAGCGTCGACCGTGGGTGCCGTGACTACCGCTGCTACGTCGTCAGCGTACATCAGGACTTCAGCGGCATTCACGGCGTCCGGAAGGTCATTCAGGAGCAGAGAAAATTCTATATTAGACACAGACGATCCCTGTGGCACACCCATTTCGGACGTCATAGGATCTGATTTGTGTAAGCCCCCACCACCGACGACCACCTGCGATCTGTTTCTCATTACATCCGATAAGAGAGAATGTGTAACACCCACTACCCCGTAATGCATCGTTTTAGCAGCGAGAACAGCTCGGTCCGCGACATCAAATGCCTTGGATAAATCGCAGCAGAGAATTGCCACCTTCAGCTTAGGTCTGGAGTCGCGCGCTCCCACGATGCGGCGAACCACCTCTCGGGTTAACGACGTAGTCGACCGCCCCTCTCGGTATGCATACTGCCGGTCGGATAAGGCGCGCGTTTCCTTCAAGAATTCTATTAGACGAGAACTCAGACCATTCTCAAATATTTTCGAAACAGCTGGAATTATGGAGACTGGCCTGTAGCTATCCATATTATTTCGATTTCCTTTACCCTTATATAATGGCGATACTTTGCTAATTTTCAGCGGGTCTGGGAACGATCCTTCCTGTAAGCAACTATTGAATAAGTCAGCCAGTACCGGGGCGAGCGAAAATATAGCCATCCTAACTACTTTCATCGATAAATCGTAGACATCTTTTGATGGTTTTGGTGGAATACGGGTCATCACAATTTTCACTACCTCATCAGAACTGAACCTACGGAGCCAGAGCGAGCGGTCGGCAGGTTGACGCGCTGCGCTTAGGTAGCCGAGCGCTAATGCGACGCTAGCGCTCGGCGAGCCACTCACGACGGAGGCACCGAGGAACCGCGCGTTAATTGAATTAACGGCGGATTTTTTAGTGACAAAATCCGAGCCATCAGATTGTTTGATCATATCCGTAAAATCCACGCGGGGAGAATTGAATTTGCCTCGTTCTTTATTCACGATCTGCCACATCGTTTTTGAGGAATTATTACTGAAATTAATTAATTTTGAATAATAGATAGATTTATTATTTTTAATCAATATGTCATAATAATTATTCATGTCAAATATAATAGAATTAATTTCGTCATTATTAGGATATTTTTGACCAATTTTTATAACGTCAAAAAGTAGATCTTTATAATTAATAACATCTGGATTAACCCAAGATGAGTCATAGTTTTTTTTGGGAATTGCTCTTTTCATAGGAAAACAAATGTTGTACTTGCCTTTAATTATATTTAAAATAGCAGTCGCTTTCGATGACGCACTCCTGTTGCGAGACCTAAATTCCACCCAATCAATGCTATCTATTGAGTTAACAAAGTTCATCCGATTTGTACTAGAATAACACCTAAAGTACTGTGGCGGTTCAGAAGGTGTATTCATGTTACAAGTAATAGTGCATCTAATAGCATAGTGATCGCTGAGATTAGTGATGACGGGTTGGGCGGCGAGCGCGCCCGCCGGCAGGTTTGTGTACGCGTGGTCCAAGCTGGTGGACGCCGTCGATGTCACCCTGGTGGGAAAGTCAACCTCATTCCTCACGTCATGACACGACAATAGATCCGAGAGTGTTCTTAGATCACTCTTAGATGCAGCCGCTAAATGTAAGTTAAAATCCCCAACAATTACATAATGCACGCCTAATTCCGAATTTTTTTCGAGCAATCTTTCAAAGTAAGATAAAAAACTTTTTGTACTAACTAAGTTTGTTCTATACACACATACAATTGTCATGCTATATTCAACAACATCAATAGCGGATATTTCCATGAATTGTTCGACTGACAACGATGTTAATTCTACATTCTCAACGCATTTTACTCCGTCTCTGACAAATATACAGGATCCACCGTGCTCATACTCTTTCCTACAATAATAAGAAATTAGTTTAAAACCATCGATGTTTATACACTTTAAATGATCTTCCTTTTGAAAGTGTTCCGTCAAGGCTAGCACGTCACACTTTAAATCCCCCCGCAGTTGCACTTCGATCCTACCAGTCTTATTAGCAATAGATCGAATGTTTTGATGACAAACCACGAGTTTCCTTGGATCGGGTGCAGCATTCGAGATATGTTGCACAGACGTGCATCCGCTAGGCTTGCGTGGACGAGGACTGGCCGCCGCGAGTCGCGCCCCTCTCTTCGCTCCGGCGGCGCACGAGAAACCAGTCCGACACTTTCACTAGGGATGGCCATGTACTCGGCGCACTAATTAACTCGTACAAGCGTTCAGGAAACCCTATAACAAACGCGGCATGCCTGTCTGATTTTATGTCGCGCTTTATCACTGTATATTGATCATACGGCTTTATCTTGTTTAAGTAGTTCATGACATTCTGGGCTGTAGTTTCTGGTTTGAAAGACCAGGCCTGTATATGTTGCAGTCGTTCCACGGTCTGGAGTTCGTCATCGGCCTTACCAGACCCAGTAATTATTTTACGCGCCTTTAGGCCCTGTCGTTTTTTCTGTACCTTTTTCCAGTCACCTTGATCTGTGCTTGAGTTCCCTAGCTCATTAATAGAAGCTGGAATAGTCTCATCGATAGCCAAGCACTTCCCATCACTAGCTGCTAGTGCCTTGTTATGGGTGAAGTTCATTTTGCCTTGCTTCAGTTCGGGTTCACTAGCCTCCGGTGCTACCGGTGTTGTCGACACGCCGCCGCCCGTGTCCGGGGTGCGCGTACTGACAGCCCTAGTTTTTTTCTGACCTGCTGCAACGTTGACGGCTGCAGTGGCTGCGTTTAATCTCACTTGTCTTATCGGCCGCTGCGCTGTTGGCGGGGTATCGGCGCTCGTCGGTTTTGGCTGTACCCTAGCCGGCTGGCTCACGGGCTTACCCTCCAATCCGGATTTTATTTGTGTAATGACTTCACCTTGGGATTTGATAATCTCGGCTTGTCTAGATAACAAGGTGTTTTGCTCCATCACCATGGATTTTAACGAGGACACTTCATCCGTCAGGTACGAGATAGACTTCAATAACTCCGGCATATGATTTTCGCGCGGTTTTGCAGTCATTTTGAAATTTTAGAAAAATTAAAAACGTGTGCGCTTGCGTATCGTTCGGTGGTTACCCACATACTTATATTGTCGATTGTGTGAACAATAAAGCGTTTCTATTCTATTATATACTAAAATATAGTAAAATAAATGCCAAGTACCGTAAACATCGAGTCTGTTCTCATGGCTGGCAGTGTGCTCTCCCTCCTTCGCCGTGCAGGAGTAGAGCCCGCCATCCTCCACGCGCACTCGAGTGACGTTCAGCTGGGCCACCACCGAGTTGTCTGACGTCATCACTTGCCCTAATGCATACCTGAAACGTATCCCTTCATTTTTAACCGACTTCCAAAAAGGAGGAGGTTCTGTGTTCGTCTGTTTGTATCTTTTTTTTGTGTATGTTCATGGATAATTTCGCCAATTCTGATCCGAATCGAAAAGTTCTTTTTTTTTGTTCGAAAAAGTATACTCTCGAGGTGGTCCCATCAAAATTTTAAAGAAATCGGCTAAGCCGTTTCTGAAAATCAACAATAATGTCAATTTGAGCGAAAAATTCCAATTTTCTACACGTTGGAAGGCGGTTTTGCCATTTTTAGGGTTCCGTACCTCAAAAGGAAAAAACGGAACCCTTATAGGATCACTTTGTTGTCCGTCTGTCCGTCCGTCCGTCTGTCAAGACCCTTTTTCTCAGGAACGCGTGGAGGTATGAAGCTGAAATTTATATCAATTACTCAGGTCTACTGTCCCTTGAAGCTGTGAAAAAATCAAACTTCTAAGCCAACGCAATCAAAAGATACAGCCGTTTATGCCGCAAATTTTGAAACTCGCAAGTACTCGCAAGGGAATCAAAACCTAAAGGGTACTTCCAGTCGACCTAGAATCTTGAAATTTGGCATGAAGCAACGTTTTATAGCACACATAAAGGAAAAATTCCGAAAACCTTAAATTTTTAGTTACATTACAAAATATATATTTTTTAATAAATATAAACTTATTACTTTTTTTGTCGTAATGAACGAACTTTGTAAACCTTGCAGGTTTGTACGGAACCCTCGGTGCGCGAGTCCGACTCGCACTTGGCCGGTTTTTTGTGAAAATCATTATATCGACTTCCAAAAGGATGACATACTATGTTCGTCTGTTTGGTTTTTTTAATGTATGTTCATTAAGATTTTCGCCAATTGTGACTATTCAGAAAACACTGCTCTAGCGGAAACGTCTTTTGCACTGAGATATCGAAGAGCAAAAATACTCTTTCCGAGATGGGGGGATGAAAAATCGTTTTTTTTTTATTTGACCTCCAGATGGTATGTATGATAATGTGTTTAGACAAACGGCTATTGCCATAGTAACGGCGTCACATGTAGCAAGGTCCACAAATATTGTGACCAGGGGTCTTATTGTGTAAGCGCTCTGACGTTCGGCTTCGTTTTTCCTGCCGCTCGCACTCATGGCGTGAGTATCTGGCGCGAGCAGGAGAAAAAGCGAAGCCGAACGTCAGAGCACTTACACAATAAGGCCACTGGTAATAGATAACGCTCATACAGGGTTATCCAGAACTGTCGTACTAACCCAAAAGGATTTTTATTCTCCAATTTCGGGTTGTCTCCATTGTAAAAGTTGTTAATACTCGTAATAATGGTCTTGATCACCTCTTTTTGGCTTAGTACAGGGTAGGCAGATAACCCTGTATAAGTTGCACGGTTAATTACCTTGCATCAGTGTTGCTGGACACGATGATTCCGTCTCTTTCCCACATGAACTGCGGAGGTCTGTCACCGGTGGCTGAGCATTGCATGCTTATCTGAAAAAATACATAAATGAAATAAAAATAAAATAGCTTTTATTTCCTGAATTAAATAGTAATATAACTATAATTAATTTGTAATTATTCCGCCTTGTCGTGGCGGGATGGCTTAGGAGCCAGGTGCCCTGGAGCCTGGTGAACCAAGAGGAACCCGAGGTGGCGCCACCTCTCCGGGTTTTTTCCCCAAACCCGTGTGGAGGCTGGCTGGTTGGCTTGCCAACTGAGGTGGACTGCGGTGTCGCGCTTCTCGCGATGCGGCGGCCGAGCCCATCGAGGCGGGGGCGGTGACGGGATTAGGGCTTTCGGATACGGGTGCTGTTTCTTTATTTCTGAGTTGATTTTATTTTTGTTTTTGTTAATCGGCTCTGTTTATGGTTTTCCGTTACAAGAGAACATCAAAAAAATATTGTCATCTAGCCTATTGGATATTGCGCAGGTTCTAGCTAACTTCACATCCGCCGACTTTTATGATTCAACCTATAGGTATATACTTACATCGCCTCCGGGTGTGACCGTCCTCTCCGTGAAGTGCTGCGTGATCACCACCCGACCATCAGACAGTCGTTTTCTTCTGTCTAAACCTGAAAAGAAAAGAAAAAAAAATTAACCGACTTCACAACCTCCCTGTTCTTAATAAGTCTGTATGTCTTTTTTTCTTTTTCTACCGACTTCGAAACAGGAATAGGTACAATGTTAGTCTATATATGTATAACGGAGGCAGAGATCATCTCCGCTATTCAGATTCAGATTCAGATTCTTTATTTGTCAGAACATGGTAAGTACACTTCATACAAAATACTTAGCATACAAGTTGGAATTATTACATATCTAAAGTCGCTCATGTCCTTGCCGAGTGTGGCGTACAAATATAAAAAATAACGAATGAAATAAATAAAAGATAAGTAGTGATCGAAAGTTTTACAAAACAAAAAATACCAACTAAATTAGACTTTCGAAGTCATGTTTTTAATATTGTAGATTAAATTGATATGCAAACAAATACTCAAAAGTTACCAGGGGCATTGAACGGTTTTCTGTAATTTAGAAAGTCAGATACTTCGTAAAAGCAGTGATGCAACAAGTAGTTCGTTAAAGTTTGCTTAAACTTGAAATATGGTAACTTTTTTATATTTTCAGGCAATTTATTATAAATTTTGATTGCCATACAGTATGCATTACGCAAAGAAAGCTCTAATTTGATCCTTTTCGGCAGTTTTAACTTATCATGTCTGGTAGATAAACATTTTTCACAAAGTTGCCTGTTCCTTACAACAAATAAGCACATTTCTTTAATATACATGCAGGCGAGTGGCAGAACTTTCAACCTTTTAAAGAGTGGCTTACAATGGGCGCGAAAGCGAGCTCCGCAAATGGCCCGTATACATTTTTTCTGCACTCTAAAAACTTTCTTAATATCTACAGAATTGCCGTACATTATTATTCCATAATTTAGTACAGATGACACGTATCCGTGATAAGCGCATAAAGAGGCAGTTTCGGAAGCAACTTGTCTAAGTCTTTTGAGAGCAAAGACAAACCTATTTAATTTATCACAAACGTTGGCACAGTGAATCTTCCAGTTCAGATACTCGTCAATATGAATGCCTAGGAATTTTGTATATTTAACATTATTGATTTGATTATTGTTGTTGTGTATATTTAGATTAGTGTTATTTGAATTATAAGTTTTAAATTGTATTAAATTCGTTTTACTGATATTGATATTCAAGCCATTATTATTGAGCCAATTGACGATGTCAGTTATTGTATCATTTACATCTGTTTCAAAATTTGCCGTATCCCGACATTTTATTAATACTGTGGTGTCATCGGCAAACAAGATACATTTGTTGGAAGTAGCATCGGGTAAATCATTTATATATAATATGAAGAGAAGAGGTCCTAGTATGCTACCCTGTGGAACACCTGTTTCATTTTGTATGTAGTCTGATCTATATGTACGTCTTACGTTTTTTTTAAGCCGGGCTATCTCAGTACATTGTTTTCTGTCTTTCAGGTAACTTCTGATCCATTCTAGGGCATTCCCTCGTATGCCATATTTCTCTAATTTATTTAGGAGACGTTGATGGTTCACAAAGTCAAATGCTTTGCTCATATCGAGAAAGACAGAAGCTATTTGATTTCTATTATTAAGACTTTCTACGACAATTTTGACCAAGTTAAAACATGCTAGCGCTGTCGAACTGCCCTTTCGAAATCCGAACTGTTCTGGTTTTAATATACTGTTTTTTTCTAAAAATTGGGAGAGTCTATTGTACATAGCTTTTTCAAGTACCTTGGATATTACTGGTATAAGTGTTATGGGCCTATAATTATTCATGTCATGACGTTCACCCTTTTTAAATATTGGTTTCACAATAGACGATTTTAAGCTACTTGGAAATTTGCCTTGTTCAAATGTTAAATTAATAATGTGGCTGAGAACAGTGCAGATCGATGGTGCAATTAGTTTTATCATTTTAGTATTAAGACCATCATACCCTACTGCTTCGCTGTTGTTCAGTGACATTATGATCTTATGTATTTCCTTAGGGTCAGTTGGCGATAAAAATATTGTATTTTCCTTATGGGGTATTTTTGCATTCGATTGTACATTATTTCCATTACTAGCTAAATTTGTAAAATAATTACTGAATGATGTACTTATCTCTCCGGGATCAGTTATAGTCAGTCTCTCCAGTATCAGTAATCATCTTTGCTATCTGGAGAAAACTCCAGATACTAAAGGAGCACGGGTGGGGTGAACTCTCAGTGAAACTACTGTTTAGACTTTGCTAATTGCATTATGCATGGGCTCGTCGATTTATTTCGATAGTCAACACCCTACTAATACACAGAAATGTAACGCTTGCGCGTGTTAATTTGCTGTGTGGCGCCATCTCTCGACAAAGTCAGGAACTAAATGTTCCTTGCATTGGACACTATCTATACAGTGGGCGTTACGTGGGTAATTGTTGGTTAGAATTAAAGAGGTACTGTAACCTTTAAGTACAAACTTATTCAGATACACAAAAGTAATTTCACTGGCTTTAGGACTGATACAGAACGCGGATAGTTTCTACGACGTTATTGCGAACCGACCGCCGCACTCTTCTTTTGTGACGTGTGACAAGTGACGTGCATTTCTTCGCTCGCCACGCCATAGACTCCATCGAGTGTCCTTAGACGACACTGGCGTTCCAATTACCCGAAAAATTTTGATATTTTCAACTCGATTCCGACATTTATTTTCTTTTGTATTATGTTCATCGATGTTTTCGCCAATTGTGAACTAATTTAGAAAATTATTTTTTATTTCGAAAGGATATAGGTACTTCCAAGGTAGTCTCATTTATATTTTATCGAAATCAACTGAGCCGTTTTTGATAAATCAACAATAATGTACATGGTTGTCAGTTTAATTCGTGCAAACTATTCGAATTCTGTAAACGATGGAAGTCGGTGGTGCTATTTTAATTATTTGTAAGTTTGTATGTTACGCGATTATTCCGCCAAATAATGAACCAATTTTGGTGTTTTTTTTTTTTTATTCGTAGATCATACTTTTAGTATCGTAGATAGTTGGCCGTGGGGTGCCGGCAGAGTAGAATAGCACCCCCCTCCAGTACCAGGTGTCGTAAGAGCCGGCTGAGGTACAGCGGAACCGACTAATGGCGGTATAACCATTCAATTCAGACGTAGCTAAAATGGCACAGGGCAGGGATGGGCAGCAGCATCCCTGTCGCGAAGCTACGTCTCTGCGATCGCCACCACGCCTGCCCAGCGAGGCGATTATTGGGCAAATACCCCCTATGATAAGTACAATTAAGACCAGGCCCCCAGTCCCCAGCAGCTCCGCTAGTCCGGGCTACGACAGCGGCCCCGGTAACGGCGGAGCAGGGGGTGCTAAGAATCACTGGAAGATGCACGGCTGTCACTCCAAAGTATTCAAACGACGACTGGCCCTGGTAACACACAACGTGCGCACTTTAAGGACTGACGAGAAGATTGCTGAGCTGGAAGAAGAGTTGAGTAGGTTGCGCAGGGATATTGTGGGGTTGTCTGAAGTCCGTAGAGAGGGGGAGGACACGATAACCCTAAAGTCCGGCAACCTGCTTTACTACCGGGAAGGTGACCAGCGGTCCCAAGGTGGTGTCGGTTTTCTCGTTCACAAGTCCCTCACTAACAACATTATTACCATCGAAAGCGTGTCGAGCAGGGTTGTGTACCTAATACTCAGAATATCTGAGAGGTATTCGCTGAAGGTCATTCAGGTATACGCACCGACCTCGTCACACCCAGATGATGAGGTGGAGACTATGTATGAGGACGTAAGTCGAGCCATACGTATGTCTAAGACCCACTTCACTGTTGTTATGGGGGACTTCAACGCAAAGTTGGGCAGAAGAAGCGATGATGAGCTGAGAGTGGGGAAATTTGGATATGGACAACGGAACCCCAGGGGCCAGAGGCTGGCTGATTTTCTGGAGAAAGAGGAACTCTTCATGATGAACTCTTTCTTTCAGAAGCCGCCTCACAGGAAGTGGACCTGGATGAGCCCCGATGGTTCCACGAAAAATGAGATAGATTTCATCATGACCACCGAGAAACGGATATTCAATGATGTCTCCGTGATACACAGGGTGAAAACCGGTAGTGATCACAGAATCGTAAGAGGAACATTGGATATAAACGTTAAACTCGAAAGATCACGCTTGATGAAGTCCACGCTCCGACCTGCACCTTCCGATATCCAAAACCCCGAGAGCTTTCAGCTCGAGCTCTCAAATCGCTTTGCTTGCCTGGAGAACTTTGCGTCGGTGGACGAGATCAACAACGGGCTCGTAGAAACTGTCCAGACGGTGGGTGCTAAATTCTTTAGACCCCGTCGTACAAATAGACCTCAAAAATTTTCCGATCAAACTCTAAATCTCATGGCCGAACGACGCTTACAGAGACTGCAGTCTTCCGATGATGCAAAGTCATATAGGCAGATCAATAGACAAATTTCGAAATCCGTGAGGCGCGACATTCGTCTCTTTAATACTAAACATATTAAAGAGACAATAGAGCAGAACAAAGGCTCCAAAGTGTTTGCGCGGAATTTGTCTATTGGCCAAAGCCAGCTGACAAGGCTGAAGAGAGAAGACCCATACAGACCCATCTCGCTTCTGAGCCATGTTTATAAGCTGTTTTCAAGGGTCATTACGAACCGTCTCGAGCACAGGCTTGATGACTTCCAGCCTTCCGAACAAGCCGGTTTCTGAAAGGGCTTTAGCACCATGGACCACATTCATACGCTGCGGCAGGTTATACAGAAGACCGAAGAGTATAACTTGCCACTTTGCTTAGCGTTTGTGGACTATGAGAAAGCCTTTGATTCGGTCGAGACTTGGGCTGTGCTTGAGTCTCTCCAACGATGCCGTGTTGACTATCGGTACATCGAAGTGTTGAAGTGCTTGTATAATAACGCCACTATGTCGGTCCGAGTACAGGAAGAGAGCTCCAAGGCGATCCCTTTAAAAAGAGGCGTAAGACAGGGAGACGTAATCTCTCCGAAACTGTTTACGGCTACTTTGGAAAACGCCTTCAAGCTCCTGGAATGGAAAGGATTCGGCATCAATGTCAATGGCGAATACCTCACTCACCTTCGGTTTGCCGACGATATAGTAGTCATGGCAAAATCGATGGAAGAGCTCAGCACGATGCTCGAAAGCCTCAATCGGGTTTCTCAACAGGTGGGTCTTAAGATGAACATGGACAAGACGAAAGTCATGTGTAATTCCCATGTTGTACCCACCCCGATCTCTGTTGGGAACTCAGTTCTTGAAGTCGTTGACTCGTACGTCTACCTAGGACAAGTAGTCCAGTTAGGTAGGTCCGACTTCAAGAAAGAGGCCAATCGCCGAATCCAACTCGGCTGGGCAGCGTTCGGAAAATTGCGTAGCGTCTTCTCGTCCGATATACCTCAGTGCCTCAAGTCGAAAGTGTTCGATCAGTGTGTGTTGCCAGTGATGACTTATGGCACTGAAACGTGGTCTCTTACTATGGGCCTTATTAATAAGCTCCAAGTAGCCCAACGAGCTATGGAGAGGGCTATGCTCGGAGTCTCTCTGCGAGATCGAATCAGGAATGAGGAGATTCGCAGAAGAACCAAAGTTACCGACATAGCCCAGCGGATTGGCAAGTTGAAATGGCAGTGGGCAGGGCACATAGCGCGGAGGACTGATGACCGATGGGGTCGAAAAGTTCTCGAGTGGAGACCACGTACTGGCAAGCGCAGCGTAGGACGTCCACCCACAAGGTGGACGGATGACCTCATTAAGACCGCAGGATCACGCTGGATGCAAGTCGCTACCATCCGGTCTTATTGGAGATTCATGGGGGAGGCCTATGTCCAGCAGTGGACGTCCTATGGCTGATGGATGGATGGAGATCATACTTCAGAGATGGGGTCCTATTTTAATTAATTTTATCGAAATGGGCTGAGCTGTTAATGAAAAATAAAAATTAATCAAAATATGGTATATGGGAAGAAGCTAGTATTTTGATGAAATATTAATCAAAATACTAGCTTCTGCCCACGGCTTCGCCCGAGTGAAACTTTTATTACATCGCCTCAAAATTGTTCGTCTACTTATAGCATGTCGCGTGACGGTCGGCCGCGGAGTAGGGGTAAAGTGAAAGGCGCTCGACAGAGTAGCCGAGGCCACTATGGCGGCGCCTATGGTTCGCATCAGCTGACTGTGTAGTGTATACACTATTACTCATTTGTGCCAGAAAGTTTCATTTTTACCGTGGTTTCGTAAAACCACACGGAAATATTTTTTCTGCTTCCCAACAGGAACCTTTTATTTTTTCGTGATAAAAAGTAGCATGTGTCGCTTTCCAACCTTTGAACTATATCCATGCGAAAAATCATGTCTATCCGTTGCTCCGTTAAAGAGTAACAAACAAACACATTTATAATGTTAATTTAATGTACCAACCTTTTTAATAGTCCACTATAGGACGTAGGCCTACCCACGAAGGGTGATTGGGCCATATCCACCATGCTGGTCCAGTGCGGGTTGGTGGATTCACACACAACATCAAATTTCTTTTATGGACGTATGCAGATTGCCTCACGATGTTTTCCTTCACCGAAAAGCCAGTGGTGTGAAATTCCGTACATAAGTTCCAAAGATTGGTACGGGACCGGGATTAAACACACGACCTCAAGAATGACAGGTCTGCGTTACAACCACTAGACCACCACGGCTTTTATAATATTACATAGTGGCATATATCGATTCGAGAGAACTATTCGCATTTTGCACGCTATTGAAGACGGTTGTGCCACTTTTAGTCAAAAAATAAATAATATCAGTTATTTTTCAATGCTCTATGCTTCTGATAGGTACATCAAGAATATAAGTTTCAACAAACACACTTTCGGATTTGTAATACATATTTGTAAGGAAGGATACTCATGATGGTTAGATAGATAGATAGATAGATATGACGGGAGGGGTCAACAAACGTGTATTATTGTCTCGATAACCTCCTTGATCTTAGTGCTAGTTATTGAAATATGAACACCAGCGAATTTCCGATATCATCTTTATTCTGCTTACAGAGTAATTCTTCAAAAATTACAGTAATTGTCTTCGAATCAAACAATTGAACACTCCGATCATTTTCCAACATCTTCTTGTATATTCGTCAAAACAAAAGTGACTCAAGCCACGCCTTTTCCCGCCAATGTGTTCGTCAGTGTGACGTGGGCACGACATTGAAGTTGACAGAAAAGTCATCTGTCAAATGCATCTCGAAATATTATCTGTCTGTGTATTGCCAGTAATTAAATAAGGCAAATCAGCTCAAGGGGCTGCTCTCCGACACGGCTGTCCTGCGCATCACACGTCCGCGTGTGGTTCGTTTCATAGATTGCTAGCTTTCCAAAGTTTTCCACGGTTTCCTCCAAATTCCTGGGGTCTTAAAGGCTGCCAAACGATTTCGGGCTAGTTGCACTGTCGCTGGTCCACTGGTATAACATTGCCGCGCGTAGTTTCAAGAATACAATTGTTTTGAATACTCATCTTCCGCGTAGCTGAAGTTAGTCATGTGCGTGCGTAATTCTTTCACCCTGGAACAAGTTTACTTGATGAGGTATATTATTTTCCTCGGCCATGCCTGACCAGGATGGTCAGGTAATTTAAAACAAGACTTTCTAGGAACTTCTTTTTTTTTTTTTACTGAATATTATAATCCAACCGGTCTTATTGAAGATCCATAGGGGAGGCCTATGTCCAGCAGTTGACTTCTTATAGCTGATGGGTGGATGGATGGAATATTATAAGTACAAAGGCAGGTCAGTACTTCAAGTAAACTAACAAAATTATTCACAATGTTATTAATAACCAAGGTTTCACGTTTCGTGTCAGATTTACAGTTTGTAATTAATTCGTCACAGATATTCAAACCAAACAAATGGAGCTCTTATGTCTCTCTTTTTTTAAAACACTTACAGAACTCCGTAGAGTTACGGCGACAACTCGCCCTTTTTTTTTTACTTTTTTTTTTGAACCATTTACAGAACTCCGTGGAGTTGCGGCGACACTCGCCCTCTTTTTACTTTCTTCTTTTTTTTTTATTTTTCTCTTTCCTCTCTTTTTTGTATTGTGGTTGTTTAATAGTGTTTTGTTTTTTTTTTGTCTGGTTTGACTTCGTCACTTTACTGGCGACGGCATCGTCACTTTGCCAGCGACGGATCATCTCTTTTTTTTTTTTTTTTTTTTTTCATGCAAATATAACACGAAATGCATAATTAATGTAACCGTTGGTCATAAGTAACCGACTATTTTTCTTGATCATATTACAATAATAACTCGGTCATTGGTCAAATAAACCGAGATTATCTTGTCTGAACTTTACAGAACTATATCGGGTCTGGTTTTATGGCAAGCTTTTTTTTTTTTTTTTATTGTCAACGTCATGTTGAAGTACGGTTTTTTTTTTTCATGAAATACTGACCGTCTGCACAGAATTGCTTGTATGGTTGGGGGATGGGTTAATGAAAATATTTCACAGGATCAGGTGACACCAACACACTCGCTAGGTAATACCAGAATATCCCAACCAATATAATACCTGCATTTCTCATGTCTGTCTGACACGGATTAATTGTATTCGTGATCAATAGATTTTTATGATTACTACTAAGTACTGTATTCAATATTGGTCTTGAAACTAATAAATGTTAATTGTTAGTTTTTCGTTGTACAACCTACTTGGTCTTAAATTTGTAGGCAATATTAACAAATTATTTTAAAAATCCCGCATCCGCCATTTCATTACACATATAAATCGGTTGTCTATTTTTCATCTAATTTTTGCTCTAACATTTGTATGAACGTAGAACTAATGCATCTCTTTTATTCCCTCATACAATTAAGATTCAGTTTTGCTCCACGATTCCGATAGGTACTCGAAAATGGAATGAATACAAATGAATTATCTGATTTAATTTGAATGGTCTTTACAAAATATCATGATAATACAAATATTAGGATATTATAGTTTGTCGGATATGAATACTCAGATCTTTTTAGTATTAATAATCTCTATAATACTAATACATCAACCACACACTTAATTGCTTGTCATTATGAATAGTAGTTTATAAGGGCTAGCTGCTTTTAAATCGATTTTCACAAAAAAGTCTCAATTTGGATGTGTGTTCTTTTGTTTCTTCAATCTTAAAGAATTCTGAAAAATTGTTTCATAAAATGTTTAAAATTAAACTCTATTCAATGAAATAATGCTATAAACACCTTAAAATAACATGGTAAAATCTTAGAAGTTAGTTAAATCGTTTAAAGGTCCCTAGTTATTAAACTTTGACAATATCACAAATATCATTTTGTCAGCTAATCAGTGAGGTTTGATTTAGATAACTTTAGTAATAGACTTGATCAACTGGACTAACTCGTGTCATGGAGCATTGGGGCAATCGAATATCTAGATAATTGAATTAATGAAAATAGCGGTTTCTTTTATTATCTTGGCTACTTACAAGCTTCTCATTTTTAATGACTCAATCATATTTATTTTATCTTTGATTTGTAACACTGCTCGCTTAAGTACGCTTGTGTTTATGAGGTGACACATGGCACCTAGTACATCAATAGCAATACGGGCACCTAGGGCAGTATAGCGCTTGGGGCAGATGGGTTATGTAACATTGTACATGTATATGCATGTATTCTACTAGAACTCACTACAGTTTGTTGATCATGAGAAGTAGTCCAGATAATCAAGAATCCGTATAACTGGGGGCCGGATAATTAAGTGGCACACCATAGCACAATTAAAAACCTTTACTTAAACTTGTGTATCTGATTCGGTAGTACAAAACATTGAAATCAATTAATAGCGTCAATCATTTACCATAATTTAGAATTTAGATTGTACGTTATGCACTACTTTGAGAAATCTTGATCGTTATGAAAATGCAGATGCCCTAAAATTAAGATGCTATTAGTTTCTAGTCAGAACATTAACTTTGCTTTAGTTTTAACAACATGAAAAGATCTCACCCGAAAGATGTTAGGATTCTTAGCAGGCCTTTATCAACGCACAAGCGCCGCTCCGCCCATTCCAATTTGCAGAAGTCTTCATAGCAAATGTGTTAGAGGCTAGGTGTTCGCTCCAACTCAATCTCCATTTAGGTCCATCTCAAGACAGGTAGTGGCGAGTTTTTGTCAGCTGTCTATGTTTGTTTGCCATCAATGACATCGGACTTGCATCTTGTTGTTGTTTGTTCGGACATTGTTATTGTGGGAGTTCAACTAAGGAAAAGGTACTTCGCCATTAGTTTAGCCTTTCATAGTCATTGTCCAAAGTGAGAAACATTTTAGTTATGCTACTTTAATAAGATTTTCCATTCCTTGTTGTTATTTTCCACTTGTGAGCGCGTCTTTTTATCCCGACTTCTGATGACGGGAGGGGTCAACAAACGTGTATTATTGTCTCGATAACCTCCTTGATCATAGTGCTAGTTATTGAAATATGAACACCAGCGAATTTCCGATATCATCTTTATTCTGCTTACAGAGTAATTCTTCAAAAATTACAGTAATTGTCTTCGAATCAAACAATTGAACACTCCGATCATTTTCCAACATCTTCTTGTATATTCGTCAAAACAAAAGTGACTCAAGCCACGCCTTTTCCCGCCAATGTGTTCGTCAGTGTGACGTGGGCACGACATTGAAGTTGACAGAAAAGTCATCTGTCAAATGCATCTCGAAATATTATCTGTCTGTGTATTGCCAGTAATTAAATAAGGCAAATCAGCTCAAGGGGCTGCTCTCCGACAGATAATTCTTTATTGTTTCACACCAAAAACAGAAAATAGAAAAACAATACAATTAACACTTAAATATTTGTTTTATTCTGTTTTAAGTATTTGTTGTTATAGCGGCAACAGAAATACATCATATGTGAAACTTTCAGCTATTACAGTTCATGAGATACGGCCTGGTGACAGACAGACAGACAGACGGACGGACAGCGTTGACGGGTTTTTTACGGACGGGACGGAACGGGAAATTTTAGAAATATCGTTTCATACAAAATGTATATGGAAGCGCATATGTCACGGAGAAACGGACGGGACGGGAACGTGGCACTGACGGGGCGGGAAAAATATCGTCTCCAACAATGTTTAGCACGTCCCGCCCCGCGCGTGCCCCGTCCCGTCCGTGTTTCCGCTACGTATGCACAGACACTCCGTTCGTTCCGGAGAGAAAAGTAGAGTTGGACGTTTGTAACTACTTCGTCATCTAGAACAATAGCAATCAATGCCAGTTTTCGAAATGACAAATCCATCTTTCCTTCTTCAGAACAGTTAGATCCGAATTACTGTTACGGTACGTATGCATTAAAAACACGTTCCCGTCTCGAACGAGGCAGTCACGTCCCGTTCCCGTTCACGCCCCGTCCGAGGTATTATCTCGTTACGTATGCAGCGGCCTTTAGTTAGGGTCCCGTTTTTACCCTTTGGGTACGGAACACTAATAGGCAAGTCTCCAAAATGGCCACGTCTCGTTGCCAAGCGACGTGTGACGTCATCGATACAGTGGCACAGATATTCAGCAAGGCGCTGGACCGTGAAAGCGTTGATTGGAGCATCCTCTGCGCTAACTAGTTCTTCCATGTCATAATTTTACTGGTACTTCTCCGAATAAAGTAAATCTCGTGACACATCTCTTCTGAATCTTTATAAGACTATAATAATCTCAATAGGCTATTTTACTAACTACTTTTTGAAAATCGTTTTAAATTATTCGTTAGTACATATTATAAGCAAGATCTACTGTATAATTTTGTATTCTGCTTAGTAAATACACCAGTTCTAGTTAACCTTGTATACATAAACACATACACACACAGACATTGTATCAGCAATATCCAATAAAATTCTTGATCAAAACAACCAATTTATATCCCAAGTTGGACAACTATACGTTATGATTTAGAGCGGGAAATTTTCAGTTTCTATTACGGTGATGCGATAGTAGCGCCAATATGGATTACGTAGATAAGATGGGAGTTTCGTAATACGATCTAAATATAGCTCAAAGTAATTCTTTCTGCAAATTGAACGGGTAAATCAAAATAAATAACCTTTGAACTTCTGAAACGAAATTGATCAAACTTAAATATGTTTTTTGTTTATCTAGGGCCTTTTTAGGGTTCCGTACCCAAAGGGTGAAAATGGGACCCTATTACTAAGACCCCGCTGTCCGTCCGTCTGTCAGTATGTCTGTCATCAGGCTGTTTCTCCTGAACCGTGATTGCTAGACAGTTGAAATGATGTATTGCTGTTGTCTATGACAACAAATACTAAAAGCAGCATAAAATAAATATTTCAGGGAGGCTCCCATACAACAAACGTAATTTTTTTGTCGTTTTTCGCTCGATATTCACAACAACAGGTAGACGCTCGAAATGAGGATTAAGGGGGTCATACGCCATCCCCCCGAGTGGGTTCCCGCCTTGTTTGGGTTTTGGTGGGTATACTGTCCAGTCGGCAGGACTCCCACATAACCAGCTTGCCCACGAGGTGTGGTGGTATCTATGAAATATTTCCCCTGGCTAAAAAAAAAGTCATACGCCATGCCATACGGTACCCTTTTGGCGCGTGCCCGACTCGCACTTGGCCGATATTTTATTGACTGGGGCGGCAACGGTTGCATTGGGATGCAATCGAGATGTGTGGACTTAACGTCTGCTGCTGTTAATAGTTGATTTTTCAAAAACCGCTCAGCCGATTTCAGTAAAGTTTAAATCGAACCATTTCGGGAGTACTTATACCCTTTTTTTTGATGAGGAAAAAAAAATTCTCTTAGAACGTAAATTTTATCAAAAATTGTCTTAAGTATACTACTCGTACTTTGCTTTCGTAGAGATACATCCATTGCACGGCGTGAATCCATTTTTAGGATGAAACTTCTCCATATGAACTGTATTGGGGTAACTAACTGTATATTGGGTTATTGGGTTTCTAATCAATTAGCATCCTTTCAGAGGCTTATTCTGTACATCAAAACATTCAAAACTAGCAAATTTTGTTCTACGCCTTTTATTAATTCTCAAAAAAGGATGCTAATTGAATAGAAATAACCCCGTATAGTAGTTTACCAGCCGTCGGCTCTTACGACAGGCAGGGGATACCGAAACCGTTTTTTATTTTATTTCTATAGGTTTGCGTTTGACTGAACACTGCCTGATGTTAAGTAGATATGCGTATTTTAAGACCCCGGTTCCAGGGCTCACTTATGGAGCCCTAGTACAACCATTATCAAGACTCAAGATTTTTCAATAGTTCAGCTACGAACATCTGCTGCTGGACATAGGCCTCCTCCAGATAGTCCTCCGATAAGATCGTTTGGAAGCGGCGTGCATACGCGGTGATCTTGGTTCCTAATTGCTATTGGTTCACCATGTGGTTGGGTTCAATTCTACTCGTAATAATGAACATAAATGCATAGTAATGGTATCTAACAGTAATTCGTCTTCATACAAACAGTCGGATCATGAATCATAACTACGCGCCTCGGAGTTCGGTATACACTCGGTACACCAACAGTCGCAGATGCGGCGTAGTGAAGAACGAATGTGTGGGCTTGTAATCAGTAAGCGTGCTATTTACCTACCAGACGGGCAGCCCTAACGCGTGTTACGTACTGCGTGGCCACGTGGGGCTGTAGATATTTATTTCAGGGCAGGTCCGAGTCATAGTACCATTACCTTGATAAATTTATAGGTATGCCTTTGAAAGTTCCTACACATTGCAAAGCAATATCCTGTGGATGAGCTTTTCCTTTGCCCCCTTTTCACACAGTCAAAGTCAATTCAAAGTCAAATTCTCTTTATTTCGTAGACACATTACATGTTCTTGAAAACGTCCGATAACAATACTTTTAATAATATTATAATTATAGAATTATTTCTTAAAAATTAAAATTCATTTTAAAACACACCTAAAAATTATCAAAATACAACAAATTAAAAATAGAGCAAATTAAATACCAAATAAATACTATACAAGCAAAAAATAAATATCAGTGTCATTTGAGGTGACAATTTGGATGTCAACAGGTACCGGTAGGAAACAAGTAGCATTTTAATACGTTATGTTATCGTTATCAACGATAACATACTAATAGCAGTTACGTTATCGGCAACAGTATGTTACAGTATGTTACACAGCGTCGTATCGTAAGCGTATGTTAATACGCGCGTGTTAGATCAGGGTTAAAAGAGGCGGTTACTTTATCTATTTTCTACCAAAATATTACTGTTAGGATGGAAATCTTACTTTTAATTAATGCAGCAACCCTGATTCTAACTTAATAACAAAGAAACTCTTCAATCTGATCCTTTAAATGTTTGTGAGGGTAGTTACCTAACTTGAGGTTTCTAAATTAGTAAAGGAAACAAGTAAGTAAGTATACTTTGTATATTTTTTATACTTCATGGGTCCCTCGAGGGTACCACCATGTATTGCAATAATTATGCCACGTTCGCAAAGCCCTAGACGTTTTGAGAAGAAGTGGCAAGAAACTCAAGACGCCATCAGTATAATCTTTTGATGCAATATACAATGATCAGTCTCCTTAATTTAGATATTACACAAAGTACTTAACTTTAGCAACATGGCGACGTCCACTCGGCTTGGCTTCGAATATAAAAGGTACCGACACTCAGCATAACTAGCTAAGCAAGACTTCAACGTTATTATCAGAATACCGGGAGAACACCAAGAGAGATTCAAAGATACTAAGCGATATTAAGAGATATTAAGAGAGCGAAGCCGCGCCAACAGACTGTTTTATACTGATTTCACAAGCTTCCACCATGCCTTACTACCACTGCTCGATGTAAACATTACTAACAACCAATAGGAAACGAGCAAGATGGCGGGCACGGTGGTAGCCTCCATTTTACACAATTGTTACACATAAAATCATCTTAAACTGTATTTCATACTTATTAGAATTATTAGAACAATTATTGATACGTTTCAAGTCAAATATAACATTATGAAATCACAGTATTAAATAAATAGTGTATGTAAACAACAATGGCCGACATTCGGACGTCATGATATTTCTCAGTTCCATTTAGCTACCAATAAGTCTTATATTACTTAATACATCTTGTAATCTTATTAAATATTATAATAACATTATTAATCTAACACGCGTATAACGACAGCAATACGAGCGCGTAGGTACATGTTCAAACAAGCCCGCAAACGAAGCGGTGCTGCAGCGAATCGTAGGAGATATTTATTGTCATTACAACAGTCGTAGCGTACTGGCGTAATGAGCAAACGTAAAAAAATTCAATAATTTCTCTAAACCTTTAACTGCTTTTTAGGGTTCCGTACCCAAAGGGAAAAACGGGACCCTATTACTAAGATTTCGATGTCCGTCTGTCCGTCTGTCTGTCTGTCACCGGGCTGTATCTTATGAACCATGATAGCTAGGCAGCTGAAATTTTTACAGATAATCTATTTCTGTTACCGCTATAACAACAAATACTAAAAACAAAATAAAATAAGTATTTAAGGGGGGCTCCCATACAACAAACCTGAATTTTTGAACAACAAACGTTTTTCGCTCTATATTAATAATGACATCAGGTAGATGCTTGAAATTTTCACAGAATATTTAGTTTATATTCACTTCAATAATAAATAATAAAACTAAAAAAAAAAAATATATTTAACCCTACAGTACGGAACCCTCCGTGCGCGAGACCGACTCGTACTTGGCCGATTATTTTTATAATCTTTGTAACTTCTTACGACTTTTTATTTCAATATGACTGAAAAAGACATTACTTTCGTGAAACTGCTTGAACTTGGCCATGATTTCTACTGAAATCTTACTTAACGATACGTCTAACGATTCGTGTGTAGAACACAGCAAGTCTCGTACGCGTTGCTTCGTAAAGATACGCTTACGATACGACTACGCTTACGACTCGTGTGTGAAGGACGTCACCTTCGCCAGATGTTACGACATAGTAACGAGATATAGTGTAATAATATGCTAACCGATGGACATTTCGATTTAGCCGTAGATTGCTTCGAAATTGAGGTAAATTGGACCTCTCTGCCCCGGGCGTAAGCAACTCGAGAACCTAGAGCCTCTAGAGGAAACTATATCTGTAGCTGTGCCAATTATCACAGGATATCTCATTAATACCGTAGGGTGGTGAAATTAGGCTTGGTTTTTTTTAAATAATTATTTTTGCAAAAAATGGCTAAACCGCCTTCCATCGTTTACAAAATTCAAATATTTTGCTTGAATTGTTTATAAATTATTGTTGATTTTTTTAAAAACAATGGGACTACCTCGGGAGTATACCTTCGGATAAAATTTTTCGTTTTGGTTCACAAAAAATTGGCGAAATTATCGATAAATATAGGCAAAAAAAATACATATAGACGAACATAGAACCTCCTCCTTTTTAGAAGTCGGTTAAAAAGTATAGGTACCTAAGTAGGTTCGTAAGTATGAGCCGGGTGGCTAGCCCCTTGTATCAGAGTTTTTAAGCCGCATGAAGACCTCAAACGGCAAAAAATATAATTAGTCAATATTTTATTTTATATATATCTTCGAAAAATATTGGACAAATCAAAAAGCATATTTTCATTTGAGTTTTATAGAACCTTATATACCTATTAGAATTTATATTGAATTTTTTTTAATGCAATACAGAGTTACATTTGGCCACCAACTCGCCCGATGGAAAGTGAAGTTGTTGCCGAAAATGGAGTATGTAGATCTAGCAGTTACCTATTTACTCTTGACTTGAAGATATTCAAATAGTAATTGTCAGTCAGGAAACAATGACGGAGGCAGGGCATTTCAATCCCTGGCGGTCCGCATTATGAAGGAAGAAGCAAATCGCTTAATACGAGCTTGTATGTCGACTATGTAGGGATGGTATTTAAGCAATTTCTGGATTGGTCGTGGAGTTCGAGCGGAGCGCCTACTCGCCGAAATGGAATTAAATAATAGGCTTGTTTATTAAAAAAATATAATTAGTCCGTCAAATAGATTGTCAAAAAATATTAGACATGTATTTTTTCTTTTGTGAATATAACAAAAAATTATGACGATATAGCCCATTAAAGTTCCGCGTCACGTCACTAACCGCTATAAAAAGTACCGGCCAATGCCGTCACGAGCCCCCACTCTCAAACTTTCACAAGGTTTATCTTTGTCATTAATTGTTTGATTGACAAAAAAAAATACGTGTCCAATATTTTTCAATAATCTAACTGACGGACTAATTATAATAATGATTTTAATACCCAGTAAACATCCCTATTGTGGAATTGAATACTCGCGGTTGTGAATTTAGCTTCTTCTTTTCGAGTCAGCGATTCGATCATAAAATTTATATTTGGCTATATGCTGTTCGGCCAGTAGGAGGCCACGGATACTGTGGCGGTGTTGGCCTCGTGGAGGTCTTCTTGTGTGCAGATGTTAGGGCATCGTGGGCATTGTAGAAAAGCCTTTTTAAATAGTCCATCGCAGGACGTAGGTCTACCCACGAAGGATGATTGGGTCATATATTGGGCCTTATCCACCACGGTAGCCCAGTGTAGGTAGGAGGATTCACATTTGTACGCCATCGAATTCCTTCTACGCACATATATGACATGTATAGGTTTCCTCACGATGTTTTCCTTCACCGAAATGCCAGTGGTGTGGAAATCCGTACATAAATTCCAAAGAACTTATTGGTACATGAACGGAATTTGAATCCACGGCCTCACGATTGTAAGGCCGGTGTTACTACCACGGCTGTGGTTAAGCTTAGCTTAGTGTGAAAGCGCCCGTAAAGTTGAAACAAATGGAAACGATTTTGTATTTGATGTTAGGAATTTTCAAAAGTCAATGGTTCGGGTGGTCGCTCTATTAATTATGCAGTTCACTGAGCTGTTCCGTCTCTATTTAATATTGTACAGCAGTAACCATTTATTAGACGTACGTAATCAAATGATATAATTAGTTCAATCGGAGAACATATTAATAAATAATAAATAAATATTAGGGGACGTCTTACTCACGGTTTCTGACCCCAAACTACGCAGAGCTTGTGATATGGCTGCCGGAGATTGATATACTACATATACATATTTTTAAATACATACTTATATAGATAATACCTCAAGTAACACCCAGACACAGAGCAAACACCGATGTTTATCACATAAATATTTGCCCTGGGTGGGAATCGAACCCACGCCTCTTTGACCCAGGAGTCAGGGTCACTAACCACTGAGCCATCGAGGCAGTCAGCTAATAAATTAATGAATACCGTAGGAACACTTTAGATGAACGTTTCTCAACCTGTGGTCCGCGGAACCCTGGAGGTCCGCGAGTATGTGTATAAGGGTTCTATCGTTATCTATGAACATATGAATTAGTAAATAAATGCCAGCACGTCTCGGAATCAATCCCATGCCCCAAAAATTTGTGAGTACGAACGAAATTGGTCAAGAGCGAGTCGAGATGAAGATTTAGTTAAACAGCTGATGTGAGGCCTATTGTTCAACGAACTACTAGTACTAAGGGGTCCTTGAAATTATACTTAATTTTATAAGAGTCCGCAGATTGAGAAACGTTTAGAAACACTGCTTTCTAGATGAAAACTTCTTCCACCTGGGGCCTTATTTTGTAAGCGCTCTGACGTTTGGTTTCGCTTTTTCTCCTGCTCGCGCCACGAGAGCGACCGGGAGAAAAAGCGTAGCCGAACGTCAGAACGCTTACAAAATAAGGCTCCTGGTCTGATTGGAGTTTTTGGATACTTACAGGGTTATTTGCATAGAGTAAATAAAGCTGAAAAGCAGTGTTTTATACCATTATTATGAATCACTTTTACCATGAAACCAACTGGGAAAAAAGTGTGTCCCATTGTGAAAGTTGTTTATAACAATGGTCTGAATTACCTTTTGGCTTAGTATACTCTACCACAAACCTTGTATATGGGAGGCATGTGTTCGCCGGTGGACTTTGACTGCACTGTGCCTAAGAAGAAAATGACAATCACCAAAATCTAAACCAGTGTTTTTTGATCTGTTCGAATACGTGACATTTTATGAATTTAACTGCATTTTAGCGATTCTCCTGAGAATCAAAATCAAAGTTAGTTTATCAAGTCACTAAGTGAACCTACTTAGTGTTAATGTTTTTTTCATTACGAACCTACCCTAACTAAAATTATAAATCTAAGTTCGTATAGGCTGGGTGGCTAGCCCTGGTGTCAGAGTTTTTTGGCCGCCTGAAGGCAATCGACATGTCAAAACGCGGGTTTAACAAACGGGACCTTCAATTTAACGTGTCATCCGAGCCACGGTAGCGCTCAGTTGAAAAATATCACCCACGGTCACCCATCCAAATACTGACCGTGCGGAACGTTGCTTAATTTCGGTGATCGCTGACAAACACCTAGTCAAACTATGCTACGTGCTACGCTCGTAGCATAGCTCACACACGAAGGGTTCCGTACCGTATGGGAGCCCCATTCCCCTTGCCGTTATTAATAGCAAAAAACTCCTAAAATCACGTTTGTTGTATGGGTGCCCCCTTAAATATTTAATTTATTCTGTTTTTAGTATTTGTTGTAATAACGGCAACAGACAGACAGACGGACATCGAAGTCTTAGTAATAGGGTCCCGTTTTTACGAAACGGTACGGAACCCTAAAAATACTCATCTATCTACAACTATTTGTCAATAAAGAATACCTAGTCATGTATGCTGGAGCACCGACAGCAACTATAACTGTTGTCCACTAGCCCACTACCGAGAATAGCCAGACGGCAAAACCGCTGAGTGCGCGTCTGGCTCCACGGTGGTCCGGCATGCATTACCGTGGGAGGCGGTAGATAACACCGCTCCCGTTAGCTTTTAGTTTAGTTGTAAGTCAGTTATAATTCAACTCTCAATATGATCAGACGTATTAAATAATTAAAAATCAATTTTTGTCTTTTTAAAAAACAAAACCCGCGATCTTCAATTTTGACTGGCGCAGCCGGTAGGATTGCTGGGATACGTCGCGTAAAGTCGTAAAGTGATATTCGCGCGTACACGTAGTTACGGTTTCTTAAATTCAGTGACCGAGCTCGCAGCAATCCGAACCAACAAATAAATTTGTCTTCATTGGACGCGGCAGTTTTTACAAGGCACTACTAACTACAGCAGAAGGATGAAGACGGGTGTTATGTGAGTAAACCTTTTCGCATTCCATTCCCTGTTTTCATTTATTTCCGTTGGTTAGACCAAATAATCGTTATTTGATTTTCAATTGCGTACCGACATCGTCGCTATAATTTCAAGTACTTAGGTAAACTAGTTTATAAATTGTGTTAAGATAAATATATCAAAATGGTAGACCAAACGGTGAGAATAGTACCCAAAGATTTATTATGTATAATACCTAAATATGAGGGGGAACAAAATCTGCTAAATCTTTTTATAAGAAAATCGCAGTACATTTATAACGGATATAGCTCAACAACTAATGCAGTACAGCAACAATATGTATTTCACGCAATTACCAGTAGGTTGCATGGTAGGGCCGCTGCTTTACTAAGTGAGCGCGAAGACATAAACTCATGGCCTGCACTCAGAGATGTATTAGTTCAGCATTTCGGCGACCCACGCTCCGAGGAGTGTATCGCGATTGAATTAGAACAAATGCGTATTAACAACGGGGAAAGTTACATAGATTTTTGTCACAGGATACAGCAGACCCGTAGCACACTCTTTGCCAAGGTTAATCTTTTAACCGACGAAGGAGTAAAAGCGGCTAAAATGATCGTTTATAATAACATGGCTCTAAATGTATTTCTGTACAACCTCACTGAAGATCTAATTCGCATCGTGCGCCTGAAAGGGTGCCCCAATTTAGAGGCCGCGTTGAGCATCGTCACCGAAGAAGTTAACTTCATGACGCAATTTAATGCCAAACAAAAACAGAGACAGGCCTCGGCCGCACCCACTAAAACAGTAAGCAACATCCCTAATAATAACTTTAAATTCGGAATACAAAACCAAAACCAAGTCGCAGCGCCTAACCCAAGCTTTAAGTTTGGGATACCGCAACAACCCCAAGGTTTTAGATTCGGCCTTCAGCCCCAAAACACACCCCCACAGATTGGTTTTAGACCCAATTTTCAAATGAACACCCCGCCAACAGGTTTCAGATTTAATCAAAATGCCGGGCCCCAGAACTTCAGATTCGGCGCCCCACGGCCAAATTTCAATTTTGGACAAGGTCCTAGACCACCATTTAACTCAAACTTCGCAAGACCACCTATGCCGCAACAACATTTTGGCCAAGGATTTAAATTCGGCATCCCGCCAAACGCAAATCGCCCCAAACCAATAGAAGAACCGGACGTCTCGATGAGGACAGCCCGACCACTGAGGCAAAACATGTTGAATGCCTCGGCGGACACAGAAAACGTATTCTACAATAACGAAATTGTAGAGGAAACCACTGAGCAAAATGTCGATGCCGCGTACTACGATGAAAACTACATGTACAATACAGAGGTCCCGGAAGCCCATGACATGCCCGGGGAGGCGTACGAATACGCAGATATGACGGGCACGGAAAATTTTCAGTTAACAGCCTCCAGTTTTCACCCGAAATAATAGAGCTAAATTGCAGTTCTGTTCTAAAACTACCGCATATAGTAATACCCGAAATTAAAGCACGGTTCATGATTGACACCGGAAGTACAAGGTCCTTCATTAGCCCTGCAAAAGCGGACGAATACTTTTCAGCTTTCAAATACTACGAGCCGTTCGAGGTGATAAGTACACACGCCCGTAGCCAGCACAGCGAGGCTATCTGCATACCGCTATTAAAAACCTTCCAATGCGTAGGCAAGCACAAGTTCTATGTGTATGACGTCGATAGTCGCTACGATGGTCTAATAGGAAGCGACCTATTGAAGCAACTGGAAGCTAAAATCGACATGAAAAACCAGATCCTACAGACACCCTACGCAAACATACCAATTATATATAACCCACCGTACGAAATACTACTAGAGCCCCGAACGGAATCAAGAGTCAAAGTCCCAACCGATCTACAAAATGGCGAGGCCATCATAGACTTTGTTGATTTTGGACAAGGAGTAAGAATGCCAAGTGCCCTTGTCACGTGTGAAAATTCATTCGCCTACACCGTTATTCAAAATACTTCCGAAGACACCATTTCAATGGCATTTGCTAAGCCACTTAAAGTAACCAAACACGAGGGCGAAGTATGTAACACAAACGTAACCTCGAGTAGTTGCGAGGTTGACCAACTCCTAAAAGAAAATCTAAAAAAGTTACGACTAGATCACACCAATAAAGAAGAACGAGAAGCTATAGAAAAGTTATGCACTGAATATCGAGACATCTTCCACTGCGAAGGTATACCACTTTCATTTTCAAACAAGGTCAAACACGAAATTAGAACCAAAAACGAAGACCCCATATTTATTCGACCGTACAGACATCCACCCCTCTACAACGAAGAAATCCGAAACCAAGTGACCAAACTCTTAGAAAATGACGTCATAAGGGAATCGCACTCACCTTGGAGCGCGCCAGTACACCTGGTACCCAAAAAAACCGACGCGTCAGGTGAAAGAAAATACCGTATGGTCATAGATTACAGACGTCTCAACGAAGTGACCACGGATGATAAATATCCGCTGCCTAATATCGCTGATCTCTTCGACAAATTAGGGAAATCGGTGTATTTTAGTACCATCGATTTAGCAAGCGGATTCCACCAGATCGAAGTGAGGGAAGAAGACCGACAAAAGACAGCGTTCTCCACGCAAGCGGGTCACTACGAGTTTACCCGAATGCCGTTCGGTCTAAAAACCGGACCAGCTACGTTTCAGCGCGCAATGGACAACGTGCTCAGAGGATTACAAGGACTGCATTGCCTTGTGTACCTAGATGATATAATCGTGTATTCATCTAGTCTGCAAGAACACATTGAGAAGTTGCGTATGGTTTTCGACCGATTGAGGGAAACAAACCTGAAAGTGACATTGGACAAGTGTGAATTCTTCCGCAAGGAGGTACTTTACCTTGGCCATATGATAACTAAGGATGGACTTAAACCCAATGATGATAAGATACAGGCCGTTCTGAACTTCCCAATTCCAACAACGACTACCCAAATTAAAAGCTTTTTGGGATTAGTGGGATATTACCGTAAATTTATTAAGGACTTTGCCAAAATCACCCGTCCGTTGACGTCCTGTTTAAAAAAGCGAAACAAAATAGAACTCACAGACGAATTTGTGGGCGCTTTTGAGAGATGTAAAGAGCTGCTAGTGAATGCGCCTATCCTACAATTCCCGGACTTCTCAAAACCATTTATACTCACAACTGACGCGTCTGATTTCGCGGTTGGTGCAGTAATATCCCAGGGCCCCATAGGCTCGGATAAACCAATAGCCTATGCCAGTCGCACCCTGAATGACGCTGAAACCAGGTATAGTACCGTAGAAAAGGAGCTATTAGCCATCGTTTGGGCCGTGAAGCATTTCAGGCCATACCTATACGGTAGGCGGTTCACCATCTATACCGACCATAGACCCCTTGCCTGGCTCAATAATATGAAAGAACATAACAGCAAGCTCACCAGGTGGAAGCTCCGCTTGGCAGAATTCGACTATGACATCATCTATAAAAAAGGCAAACAAAATTGTGTAGCGGATGCCTTATCGCGTATCAAAGTCAACGCGATAGAGAAGGACGTCGACTCTATGAAGGTCAACGTAGAAAAGAAACAAAAGCAAATCCCAAAAAAAGAAACAGATAAAGAAACTCAAGACGGCGACAATATGACCGTCTACCAGATAATACTGTCAGAATCAGAAGAAGATCAAAGCGAAGACACAATCGTTTTGTCATCCGAATCAGAATATGGCCCGCTAACCCCTATATACGAACCAAGGTCTCCTTTTTCTATTCCATCCGCAACAAGCGACACGTTGACAGCATCGGAACACTCAGAAACTGAACATTCCGTTTACGAAACGGATTCCTCCGGAATTCCCATTATGAACGAGGCCATAGATACTAAATCTAACCAAATCTTAGTGCACACTTGGTTCAGAGGAGAATTGACAGTTAAGGACTTATCAAGGCCAAAACAAAAGATTTTGGAAGTCCACTTACCACTGGAAAGACCAGATTTAGTGAAACAGTTCCTTAAAGAATATATTAAACCAAAAGTTAAATATTTCATCTATTTTGAAGACGAAGGACACCGGAAACAATTTGCTGAAGTAATTACCAAATTATTTAAAAAGGATACCGTAAAGATTTCCGAATGTACCGAGAGGGTCATATACGTTGAAGATGAAAATGAGCAGAAAGAGATTGCGAAAAAGTACCACATTGGAAAAACCTGTCACCGAGGAATAAAAGAGACGACTACGCATCTGAAACGAACATACTATTGGAATAACATGGAGGTTACAGTAGCCACCATAATAAATTCGTGCGACGGCTGTAAAACTATGAAATACGACAGGAAACCACTAAAACCAGAGCTACAACTCACACAGACCCAAACAAAACCATTCCAAGAGATTTTCATAGATGTCTTCACCATAGAAGGAAAATCATACCTAACTTTAGTCGACGCTTTCAGCAAACTCGGACAAGCCATGGGGATTGAGAACAAAACCACACCTGAAATAATTAGGGCTCTCATTAAGTATTTTTCTATATATGGAGTACCACATAAAATCAGTGCCGACTCCGGGTCAGAATTTAATAACGCCCTGCTGAAGGAAACCTTAAGCCTCTATAAAGTGGACCTGCATATTGGTACCCCACATAACTCAAACTCAATGGGGGTGGTCGAACGGTTTCATTCAACCCTTATCGAAATTTATCGGCTTGCCAAATACGAACACAAACTCACAGACGCAGCGTCAGTAATGACCTACTCGCTCATGTCATATAATCACACAATCCACTCCACCACAGGACTAACGCCTTTCGAAGTAGTATTCGGTCACACCGACTCTAAAAATCCATTTAATGTCGAATTTAACAGGGAATACACACAAAAACTAGTACAAGATCACAAAAACCGTATCAAATTCTTATACAAATATTTAACCGATAAAGCTATAAATATTAAAAAGAAAATCAAGGAGAAACTTGGAGGAGAAAAAGAGTTCAAAGTAAAAGAGGGAGATACAGTTTTCGTAAAAGGCGTAAACGTTAGAAGAGGCAAGGATAAACCGCGGTACGAAAAGGCGGAAGTAGTAGGTGAATTAGACAGGAACATAGTACCGATTAAAATGAAAGGTCGTGAGACTAAAGCACCAATTAAGGATTTAAAACGTCCTTCACAGGTGCGCCCTGGTCCTGCTGCAGACGTCAGCTGCCCTGGCCCTTCTACTTCAGCAGATCAGGGATAACCCCGGGATCTTCCCGATCAAAGAAGGTCACGCCCTTATAAGTAGTGATAAGTGGTCTATTATTAAAACCCTAGATTTAAGTTTAATCAGAGACGATTTAGATTTTAATGTTAATAGATATGTAGATTTGAATAAGCATGTAGAGAACTATTTCGGAAACAAACCCATTAACGCAGGCATCAATGACATAAAGACTCAGACAGATTTTATCAAAAATATTACACTGCAGAAATTAAACCAGCTAATTCCTGTTAAAAGAGTTAAACGCGGCCTCCTAAATCCCCTGGGATCGATAATCAAATTAATTTCCGGAAATTTAGACAATGACGACGCTATGAAGTATGACGCGTTAATACAAAATGTAAAATCGACGCAAATCGCAGAAAATAAAAGAGTAACAGTGGTCGCAGAAATGCTGAAGTCATTGGTGAATATTACAAACAATACTAAGAACAATTTCATTCAATTGGATAAGGCAATTTGGGTAGTTAAACAACAGTTAAGTAGTAATAACGCCACCACAGATACGCTCAAGATCATTAACACATATCACTTATTTTTCCATAACTTCCAAACTCTCTATACCATATTGAACGAGATTGAAACTACTGTAGCTTTTAGTAAATTAGGAATGTTACATCAAGCCATTTTAGACCCTAACGAATTGTTGTTAATACTTAAGGATGTAGAACGAAAAGGTAAACTCATGTTCACGGCTAACTTTGAAAATCTACTGAAATTAGAGCAATGTATAGAGCTAAAGGCTTACGCAAAGGAAAATCAAATAACTTTCATTATGGACATACCCCTTGTAGAAAACGATACATTTACATACTACAAGGTCCTTCCCCTACCTGTTACAAATTCCCGTAGCCAAACTCACCTTATCCTGCCAAAATTTCCTTATTTACTGACGAAAAGGTTGAAAACAGTGTCGCTATCACGCCCCTGTAAGGAAATAGAAGAATACCTATTTCTCTGTGAAGAAGACAACTCATCCTCCTTGGTTAAGGATACCTGCATTGCCGACCTGCTCCAATTCGCATCAGATACAACTCAGTGTCACCAGATACCAGTTGACGTAGAAGAGGTAAAAGTAGAGAAAATACAGGATAGCCGATGGATGGTGTTTGCTAGGACTGACGTCCTCCTCACTCAAAACTGCGGGAACGAGATAACTCACCACCACCTTCGAGGGACCTACATCGTGACTACAGACGACGATTGCGAAGCCGAAGTTAAAGGCTTAGTCATGAGAAGACATCGAGAGCACTCAGGAAGAATGTCTCTACCTGCATTACCCATCATAAACCTGCCTGAATTAATGCCGCCGGAGAAGACGCGCTTTGTGGAGCCGTTGAACGTAAAAGGGATGGACCTCACCAACCTGCAGCAACTATCCAGCATTTTAGTGAAAAGTGAAAGTGAAATGAGTCAATATAGTGAACGTGATAGTGCGATTAACATGAAGAGAATAAGCATAGGAACTTTAATTTTATATGTAATTTTAGTCATAGTTTTTGCATTTTGTGTCTCAGTATACTTTTACAGACGAAATTATCGTGGCAAAGAAAATCCGCGCGATAATTTCGATCTTAAGGAGGAAGGAGTCATGTATGCTGGAGCACCGACAGCAACTATAACTGTTGTCCACTAGCCCACTACCGAGAATAGCCAGACGGCAAAACCGCTGAGTGCGCGTCTGGCTCCACGGTGGTCCGGCATGCATTACCGTGGGAGGCGGTAGATAACACCGCTCCCGTTAGCTTTTAGTTTAGTTGTAAGTCAGTTATAATTCAACTCTCAATATGATCAGACGTATTAAATAATTAAAAATCAATTTTTGTCTTTTTAAAAAACAAAACCCGCGATCTTCAATTTTGACTACCTTTTCAGATATATAACACAATACTGAAAAGATCATAAAAAGCCTTAAAACCTTCCATTCACCAACTACTTAGTAAAGGTCACGCCACAACGAGCAGAACGCTGCGACACGACAATAAATGAAATCGAAATTATTTTCATGTGTAGTCATGTTACTAAGAACTCTTAAATTGAATTTTAAATATTATTTCAGATACGACCTAGTGAATGTCGAACCAGTGTTACCAACCTCGACTTAGACTAAAACTATAAATACAAATGTCTTTATTGGGTCTTTAAATTATAATTTACACGATTCTCAGCATTTAACAAATGTAGGTAAATATTTTATTTAAAATTGAATTACTTTAGTAGTTATGTTCTGTTATTAGAGGTTACCCTCTAACATACATATTTAATTTTTAGAAGGACATAATAAAAATAAAAAAAGACGTGTGGCACTCGGGGACTGCCGCGGTAAAGCTATTGCATAGCATATTCCGGAGCAGCTCGTCTCGATTCGTGCGAGTTTCGTAGAGTCGTACATGTACAATACGTCTAATCGCAAACAACGCCGTGTCGAAGACTGCCGAACTGAAACGACGTTAGACGATACACGGCCTTCAAGCCACACCTCCTTGCCTGTCGGAGTGGGGAGCGTGAGGTTTTTTCGTTACGGAATTTCTGGATTCGGTCCCCGCGCTCAAGGCCCGCGATAGAAGCTATGCAATAGCTTAATAAAAATATTGGAAGGAAATTAAAGTCAACAAAAAAAAACGTAAGTCTATAAAAAACTCTATATTTCAACTTAGAAACTTTAAATCTACGGTTTTCTTTTTTGATACCTAAACTGAAAAATTAAAGTATTGAAAAAACTGTACATCTATAGTTTAAGTTGTACTGTTGAGTTTGGTAAGGTTATGCAAGTTTGTATAGGCCGGGTAGCTAGCTAGCCCTGTGCCGCCTGAAGACCTTTGACATGTATAAACAGTTTGAACAACCAGGTCCTACAATTTAACGAGTCATCCGAGACACGATGTCGAATGTCACCACGGCTCGCGTCGTACGTTGCTAACTTCGGTGATTGCTGACAAACATCTAATGATCTAATCAAACTACTCTATATATGAGCGCTGTAGAGTTAGTGACGCTGGTTGGATCGCACCGTGTCGCAGGCCCAAGTGTGGTTTTACTCCGGACAGGGCGGGCCGATTCAGAGGCAGATAAATAACGGTGATAAATAATCTGCGCGTGACGCGGGCCGTGTGGAGTGCCCCTTATGGCGGCGAGCACGCCCGTCCGTCACACAGTTGGGGCCTGAGGTGGGGACTACTACAGAAGGTCTTGCACAATATAATTATTTTTGAAGCCGTGGTGGTCTAGTGGTAATGACACCTGCCTTACAATCGTGAGGTCGTAGGTTCAAATCCCGATCCCGTACCAATGCATTCTTCAGAATTTAAATTTTATGTACGGAATTTCACATCACTGGCTTTTCAGTAAAGGAAAACCTCGTGAGGCAACCTGCATATGTCCGTAGAAGAAATTCGATGGCGTATGTGAATCCACCAACCCACACTGGGCCAGCGTGGTGGAAATGGCCCAATCACCCTTCACGGGTAGGCCTGCGTCCTGCGGTGGACTATTAAATAGCTGATACAGTACAGTATATACTCTGACATTCAGCGTGGCAATGCTGCCAGCATGCTGGGCACGCTGCCAATGGCAGTGGGTTTGAGCCAGATGCTCATTATCTTTAGACATTCAAGGGTCTGTGTTCCAACTGCTTTTTATGTCGCAGCAGTTTAAATACTGTACGCGCGCGAGTTGAATGCAGAGCTCAGGAATGCGAATGTCTCCCCCCGCTATCCGCACGCCCAACCCGCCCAGGCGCGTGAGGTGGGGCGTGCGGATAGCGGGGGGAGATGCTCCCGCTCTTTACCTCAGACCCCGACTGCATTCAACTCGCGCGCTATCAATAGGTATGTTATTTTAGCTGAAGGATATAGTATTGTATTTTGTTGTAGTTATTATAAGCACTTGCCTATGAAATAATAGATACCTATCTACTCGGTTTAAAATTCCGATGAGAATTTATTTAAAATCGTCTATTTTCGGTGTGACGCGCGGCCATGTTTTATCGGAATGCCCTTTGTTGTTGAAAGCGCGAATTACGGTTGTTTTGTTTTCAACACGGCGCTGTTAATGATTCATGGAACATGGAAATATGGGTCATGTGTCATGGACCCGTCATCTAGAAAGGCCAACAATTTGGCTCCAAAAATCCGCCATTTCATACTTGGTTTTCAAATACTTATCTAAAGACACTTGGGTTCTACTAATATTATAAACGCGAAAGTTTGTGAGTATGTATGGATGTTTTTACTCTTTCACGCACAAACGGCTTAACCGATTTGGATGAAATTCGGTATGAAGGTAGCTTGGACCTTGGATTAACACATATGTAGGCTACTTTTTATCTCGGGGTAACGCGGGTAACACCGCGGGCCGCAGCTAGTATGGTCATATAGTCATTTATTCATAATACCATTTGTTACAAGTCAAGTAGTAAACATTACATAACAAAACATTAATATGTCACATTACATATAAGTAGCACTAAATAATCATAGCACGAATTAAAATTAAAAATAAGTTGAAAATTAGAAAGAAACACAATATGTACATTGTCGAAAGGCATCCAGCCTTGTGGAAGATATGACGAGGGAATAAAAAATTACAAACAAACATCAAGACACACGCAACGAACAATAGCCATCCTTGGCAGTCGGGTAAAAAATACGGCCATCAATTGCGGCTAAAATTAATCTCTACATTAGTTAGTTTTCCAACTTGAAAATTTGTCGGAGGATATTCTGACTGCTTTGCTGTTTTAGCCATTGTACGTCTACTGTTGGACATAGGCTTCCCCTATACATCTCCAATAAGTCCGGTTGGAAGCGGCATGCATCCAGCGCGGTCCTACAATCTTGATGAAGTGATCTGCCTGCCATGTGGGTTTCCACTTGACAACTTTACTCTTCGATCACATCGTTTATCGGTCCTGCTATGTGCCCTACACCCGGCCATTTCAACTTGCCCATCCGCTAGGATATAATGGTAGCTTTGGACCTTCTACGGACAATTCGTTTCTGTTATAAAACAGCGATTCGAGCTATTTTTTACATTAGTCAAAATAGCGGGAACATCTGTTAATGTCAAAATGGCATTGTAACAAACCTCAGATGGTTTGATCGTCCACATCTGAGTAATAAGGCATAGGAAGAAGACATTCTTGTAGGTCAGGAGTCTCTCACATGAGGATATAATTCTTTCTAATATTATCTAAATAAACTTTCCATTCAAATTAAATATTTTAAAAAAAGCAACAGATCTTCAATCTAGGTATGAAAACTCTTTGCAGAACTTGAGTATTTAAAATAAGAGAAAAAAAAGAACAGAGAATTGGACGGGACTGACAGCAGGGACTTCACTGGAGAAAATTATAGGAAAAATGTTGGAATATTTCATTTTTTAGGATATTTTTAGTTTTGTACCGCAAAATTCAGAGAAAAGAAGAGCAGAGAAGAGTTTACTAACTAGGAGAATTTTGTTCCTGGTCTAAAAAGTGGAAGTTGGAAGAAAGTTGTTTTCGATCGAAGGACGAGGATGTTCCTAGAGGATTTGGTTTCGTATAAACGTATCACTTTTTAAATAGATATGTCATAGTAGGTATAGAATTGTTCAGCAGATGATGTTCCTGCGAGTCGGCCAGATCAGTACTGCATTGGACTTTTGGATGATTTACTGTTGTATTAATGTACAAATGGACATCAGATGAAAAGAGGAGGTCTATCATATGGAGATAGGCCTATATCCGCCTTACTGAAACGATGCGGTATGGAGGATTCTCACACGTATCTATTCTTTTATGAGTATGAACGAGTTGCTTACGACGCTACGCTACACCACAGAAACAAGGCAATATTATCTACTCAGACTTGTTGCGGGTTGATAAATACGCATACATCTTCAGGTTCCTATGGCGGTCTTGCATAAGTTGACTTACGATGTTTCCTACTCTATAGAAGTATGTTACTGACGAAACTATCCTTCATTGAGCATTTACTCACGAGTAGAAGATAGAAGCTTCTAACTCTCGCCCTTTATGATTCTATGTATGAATTACATATGTTTTAATTATTTGTCTTTTTCAGCTTCGACTATTTGTGCACATAAAATCTTAAGATATTATATTCTATGCGGATTAAGAATCTCCAGAAATTGAGAAATTTCCAGACATGACGTGCTTTACCTACTCGTACAATTTGCGAAGGACAGAGTGTTCATAGATAAAATGTCATTTATTTATATTACGGGGATTGAAGAGTCGACTATTGCTATATCTTATTATTGCTACATCTCATTATTTTAATACTAGCCGTAAGTGCTACTCGATCAATGCTGTATTTTCATTAGTGTGCAGAACTCTTGAAGCCAGATAGAGCTTGGGCCAGTGATTCTCATTTCCGTAATGGAGGGATATCCCGTGTCCGTATTAAGAGTGTAAATTCTGATCACTTTGAAATAAAGCTATTGATAGCTTATTGATTTTAATATTATTTTACAAGGCGAAGTCGATTCTCGAACCTTTATCTATAATAATCTTGGAGCTTTTCTTGAGAACACTCTGGATTTCATGCAAGTTTTATGATTTTCCTGACTTTATGAAGTGATGTAGATAAGATGACTACTGACACACTCGCGACTCCTGGTTTTCTTTCCTGCTTTCTTTTTCCAGGATGGCGTTAGATTTACGAAAGCAGAGTAGAGTCATTTTCATGGTTTTCAGCTCTCTCGAGCGCCATGACTAAATAATCAGAGATAAACATACAATAAAATAAATCTCTGATACCTAAATAAAATTGAATAAATTTAAAATATTAAAATTAATTGTCAGAAATAAATTAATACTATTCTTTCTGGCATTCCAATCTTTTATTATATTCGTAGCTTGATAATAATATTAGTTCAATAATAGAGTTTCTTTGTTCTAAAGTACTAATTTAATGGAATTTCCTTTTCATCTCATGTCTAATATTTTCTTAAGCAACTAAATTAATATTTTATACCTAGCTTTGTTGAAGCTTATTTACGTTATACACAAATATTCTAAATTAACACCATATATAACAGAGAAACTCTAGAATCACTATTTCTATATAGCTTTTAGTTAGGTACTGCATTTCACTCTGAGATTAGTAATATACTTTCAAGTTCAAAATAGATAAAACATAGGGTTTTTGTTCTGAACTTAGGTTGGTAATCAATTAGGTAGTTATGTATTTCGAATCACCTTTACCTAGGGTTTATGCGGTCTATAATGCAGGATCCACTACTAGACGACCACTGACCAAACTAACGTATAAATAGGTAAATAAATTAGATAAATAAATTAGGTAGTAGTAATCACACAGCAGAATACTAGTGTCAAAATGTAGGCTGTCTTTTATCAAGCAGATGGCGTTAGGAGTATAATTCTACCTTGATCCTACGAGGTTCATAGTTACGTTTTTTGTATTTCTTGTTATTTATCATTACAAAATGTAAGTTGGGATCTTATTGAATATCTGTATCAATATGTAATGCATACTTAATATTTTAGGATATTTCTTTCATGAGGTTCAATTTATAATTTGTTCACAATTAGGTGGAATCAGGACGCATAGCTAGTTTGACATAAAGCTAGGATTCATTGAAGGCAAATGAAGTTTCTATAATCATTTTCACTGACATTTTTATTTAGACAGGTTTCTTAAAATAGGTTCTACAGTTCTTAGGTTTATTGATGAGGTTTAATAGGCAGGTTAGGCTAGGGATTTTTACATTTCGGCGTCCTTGACCAGGATAGGTTTGTTACAGCATGAATGAATCCCTTGTGAATCTTGTGATGCTTAATTCTTCCTTTAAGTCTTTACTTTATTTGAAATTTTTTTAGTTTTCAATTTAAGGATTTAGTTTTTTTTCTAATAGCTTTTATGATTACTATACAGGTACTAGCAAATACCTAAAAATTATCATCTTTCGCAAAAAATTGCAAAACCACCTTCCATCGTGTACGGAATTCGAATATCTTGCTGAATCGTTTACATTTTTGTTAATTCATCAAAAACGGCTCAGCCGATTACTAAACAAACTAAAAACGACCACTTCGGGAGTTTCGACTTTCGAACTAAAAATTTTTTTTTTGATTCTGTTCACAATTGGCGAAATTATCGATGAACATACAAAAAATACATACAGACGAACTTAGAACCTCCTCCTTTTTGGAAGTCAGTTAAAAATGCCAAGTCGATGGTACCTACTCACTATTTGTGGCTCAAAATAATGGCGGCGTCAGCTCTCCGGCCAGTATAATGGACAAGGTGCGTATTTAAGATTAAGAATACCAGCGCTGGTTGTTTACAACCAGCTTTCAACGCTGTGTTGGGGGACCGGTTTCGTGGCAAACATTTGGGTGCGTTTTAGTTGACGCCTATTTGTAAATGTAATAAGTTGTAAAGTGCCCAGGGGGCAATTCTGTTAGCCGATCTCTTTACTAAAGTGATACGTTCTTGAAACTCTCTCGTTTTTCTGACAGTTCCGACAGCTCAAAACTGTCAGAAAAACGAGACAGGTTCAAGAACGTGTCACCTTAGTAACGAGATCGGTTGACAGAATTGCCCCACAGAATTCGTTCTATTTCTTTTTTTTCTAAGAAATAGTATCTAAAAATGTGCAGGGACGAAACTATTATAAAACGATACCTACATTCTTTCTTAAACAACACAAACAAATAATGTAGGAGTTCGTATTTACAAATAGAGCTGGAGAACGTATACAGATGCAATCGGCCGTGAAGTTATGACTCCTGACATCCTGTCTCCCCACATCAGCACAGAAATAATATCGCGGTATTGATGTCGACAGTTGCTTAGTTTCCCCATGAATACATTTATTCCGTGTGACAGATTCACGTGTGTTGGTGTCAAGTCTGGTGATTCGAGACGATGCTCACAAATTATGAGTCTCTGTGACCAATCATAATTATTATTGTATTCACGGTCTGAGCATCCTTACATAGTCCTTACATAGTATAAAATAAAGTCGCTATTTTCGTTTGTTTGTCTGTATGCTTAAATCTTTAAAACTACGCAACGGATTTTGATGCGGTTTTTTTTAATGGATAGAATGATTCAAGAGAAAGGCTTATATGTATAAAAATTCCCGAAATTCCCACGGGAACGGGCACAACGCGGGTAAAACCGCGGGGCGCTGCTAGTATAAAATAAAGTCGCTATTTTCGTTTGTTTGTCTGTATGCTTAAATCTTTAAAACTACGCAACGGATTTTGATGCGGTTATTTTTAATGGATAGAGTGATTCAAGACAAAGGTTTATATGTCTAATACACCTGTGCGAAGCCGGGGCGGGTCGTCTAGTATAATATAAACGAGCAGCCTCCCTAATTTTTTTAAATAGAATATAGCCTATGACACCCGGGCATTGTGTAGATTCACAACAGTGAAATAATTTTTCAAATCGGTTCAGTAGTTTCGGAGTCTATTCAATGCAAACAAACAAACAATCAAATCTTTCCTCTATATAATATTGATATAGATAATACACCGAATAATAGGCTCTTAATCCAATTTAAAATATTAAGCATCCTGGAAGAGTACTAGCTCCCGCAAACTCGGGGTATTAGGCTACCGTGGGAGCAAGAGTTTTTTGATTAAAATCTTCTAAACTTATTTTACCTACCGTATAAGATTTGTATTTTTTTTAATAATTATTCAGTATCATATCAAGGGCTAGGCCCGGTCTTTTGGTAGGCATCAGTGGAGCCGAGGCCAAAACTGAGAGGCCTTTTTTAGGGTTCCGTATCCAAAGGGTGAAAACGGGACCCTATTACTAAGACTTCGATGTCCGTCTGTCCGTCTGTCTGTTTGTCACCGGGCTGTATCTCATGAACCATGATAGCTAGGCAGCTTAAATTTTCACAGATGATGTATTTCTGTTGCCGCTATAACAACAAATACTAAAAACAAAATAAAATAAATATTTAAGGGGGGCTCCCATACAACAAACCTGATTTTTAAGAGTTTTTTTGCTCACTCTTGATCGGCAAGAGCATTCGTGCGCGAGTCCGACTCGCACTTGGCCGATTTTTGTATACATTATTTAGATATGTAGTAGGGGTGATTGTACGAGGTAAACTATTGAGAGTAATAGATTAACAATATACTGGCCTATTGTGGTGAACTTTTTACGATACTGGACTGGAATGGGGTGCGACCCGCCAAGTAATGCCTCATCTTAAAATATTTATGTGACTTGCCATCCACTAAGCGATATTTTTGTTGTATTTTTAAAGTTGTAATTTCAATACTGTTAATAAATCCATTGTACAAATTAATACAAAAATGATGGAAGGAGCGTTTCCTAGAACATTGATTCGGAGAGGTGAAAATATTCTGACAATAATACAAGGTGACGGAATGAGGGAGGAATTTCATTATTTTCATTCAAAAAGCTATAGATATGTTACGCAGTAAGCAGCGCGCGGTACGACGGCTAGTTGTTTACACCTAATCGCGAGATTTATGGTTTTATGACTCAGGCGGCACCCGCCTTTGTGTCGCGTCTATTGTTTGTTGTTTGTTAGATTTTTTTGTGGTGTTTTTGTAATAATTAAGAACAATAGGGTTTCTCGAACTTTACACTTGTTTACTTTGTCAGTCACAATGGCACCGAATATTCTACAGATTTCTAGAGAACCCTTATTCCGATATAAATAGGGCGATGGTTTTCGTTCGTGGCAGTTATCGCGTTTATACCGGAGTGAAAACATCTCGTGTTCAAGTGCGTTACCAGTGATTGTGAAGTGACTAGTTGTGTGAATATTCGTGCCAGTGTGAAGTGTTGTGCGAACCAGTTGTGTCGTGTGTACTGTGATTTTGTGCAATAAAGTGCAAAGTGTACAATCGGCGTTTTAACTGATTATCCAAGAACCCATCTCGTAACATTTGGTGTCAGAAGGGTGGATAATTGAAAATGCCGGTAACACCATACGACGAAGAGACGCCGCGCACACGGAGTCAACGCCGACAGGAGGAAGCGCGCCGACAAGAGGAGCAAGAGCGCCGCCGGGAGGAGGTCGACCAACGACGCTTCGGAAACGATTCGCTGTTAATGGAAGCCAGCGAGTCCGAGGCAACCAACGACGACTTCAGGCACTCGGAAGCACCTGCTGTGGCACCTGCCACGGCACCAGCTGTTCCTGCGGCATTTGATATGGCGGCATTGATGTCCATGATGCAGTCTATGACGCGGCAGCTAGAAGAACAGTCCCGAAATAACGAGAGACAGACTCGTCAGCTGGAAGAAAAATTAGACCGTAACAGAGAAGAACAGGCCCGCAACAACGAGAACCATATTCGCCAGCTGGAAGAAAAATTGGACCGCAACAGAGAAGAACAGGCTCGTCAAAAAGAAGAACTGCTTTCAAGCTTGCAGACGACTTTAGGCAAAGAGATAAAAGAGGTCAAGGACACGGTCAAACAGCTTGATACCAGCGTAAAGGAGCACGAATCCCGTATTGTCGAAGCGGAAGCACAAATCGCCGACGTGAGGAAAGCCCTCAAGGTTATCAAGTCTGGAAGCGGAACTGGTGCATCTACAACCTTGTTGCCAGCCTCACAGAAGATTAAAGTGACGCCTTTCGACGGAACATCATCATGGTCAGCCTATAAAATTCAATTTGACGCCGCTGTTAAAACCAATGGATGGGACAAAGACCAAGCCATGAACGCCCTCATAATGAGCCTTCGCGACGAAGCCCTGAGTATTCTCGATGCCGTGGGCAAGGAAGCGACCTACGATAAATTAATGGAAACGCTGGAGAGTCGCTACGGTGATGAGCACCTGGAACGTGTGTACCGAGCGCAGTTGAAGAACAGAGTGCAACGTCGTAACGAAAGTCTTCAACAGTGGGCCGTCGAGGTGGAGAAACTGTTCCGGAAGGCTTATCAGTCAGCACCGTTACCCAACGACGAGCATCTAGTGGAAGCGTTTTCTAACGGGATAGCAGACTTCGAAGTTAGAACTGCAGTGAAACTCGGGCATCACAAAACACTAAAGGAAGCTTTGGCCCAAGCCTTGGAAGTGGAAGCAGTACGAAATCCATCGAGAGATGTTCAACACTTAAGAGAAGTAAAAGAAGCGTCACATCGTACGAGGTTTGGTCCAAGATGCTACAACTGTGAAGAGAGAGGCCATTTATGGCAGAATTGCCCAAAGCCATGCCGAACCAGGGACGATCGACTATTGGAAGAACGGAAGGATCGCGAGGCAACGCATTCACTATGGAGGAATAAACGACCTGCTGAAGAAAGCGGAAAATGGCGAGTGTTATCCGGGCCAGAAAAGCCAAAGATTTTGATCTCACAAGCTCACGATGGGAACAGCCTGATCATCAATGGTGCCATCAATGGAACTTCTTGCAAGCTGACATTGGATACTGGAGCTTCTCGTACTGTCATCAGTTCCCGACTGGCTAAGCGCTTTCTTGCGAACTTCGAAAGCTGCAAAACTGTTCAACTTCTGACGGCGACCGGTCAGCACATATCCGTCCGAGGAGAGAAGCTGGTGGAGTTACAGTTGGGTGAAAAAACTTTCCATCACAAAGTCATTGTGGCTGATATAGTCGACGATTGCATTCTGGGTCTTGACTTCATGCGAGAACATCATTGCGAGATAGACGTCAACCAAGGAATCTTGAAGTGTGGAAGAGAAGAAATCTTCATGGAAGGCGCCACATCAGGAAAGGTTTATTGTCTGCAGAGAACAGTTCTTCCACCTAGATTGGAGACCATTGTGGCAGTTAGATTACCGCCGAAGTTGGGACATTAACGACGATGTGTGCTAATAGAACAGTCGGAAGGTGATCAACCATGGTTATTGGCCCGAACTCTGGTGAGGACTACTAATACCGCTGTGGTGCGTGTTCTCAACACAAGTAACGAGGAACAACTCATCAAAGGAGGAACCCCAATTGGTACTTGTGAAGAAGTAGACTGGATGCGCAGATGCCAAGAACAACCAAAGGAGAAATACAACTGTGCTGAGAGTTACACCGTGTCAACGCTATTGGAAGATTCCCGTAAAGACCTGACCGCAAGAGAACTTCTGATGGCAAAGAAGATGCTGCAGCGCTACTCCGACATATTTGCTCTCGACGATGCTGTCAACGGGAAGACTGGGTTAGTGAAGCACACAATAAATACAGGAAGCGTGTCACCGATTCGACAGCGGCCAAGAAGGATACCAGTGGCTCGAGAAAAAGAAGTTGAGTCAATGATCGAAGACATGGCACGCAATGGTGTGATAGAACCTTCATCCAGTCCGTGGTGTTCGCCAGTGGTTCTAGTGAAAAAGAAGGATGGCAGTATGCGGTTCTGCGTTGATTATCGACGACACAACGACGTAACAAAGAAAGACAGCTATCCTTTGCCGAGGATTGATGACACGTTAGATACACTGACAGGTATGAAGTGGCTCACTACGCTGGACTTGAAGAGCGGATACTGGCAAGTGGAAATAGATCCTAAAGATAAAGAGAAGACCGCATTTTCGACGGGAAAAGGCCTGTGGCAATTCAACGTGATGCCGTTTGGATTATGCAACGCGCCCGCTACGTTCGAAAGACTAATGGAGTTAGTGCTCGCGGGACTGATTGGAGATGCATGCCTAGTCTATTTAGACGACATCATAATTGTGGGAAAAACCTTCGAAGACCATCTACAAAACCTGGAAAGAGTGCTAACAAAGATTCGCGCAGCCAATCTCAAGCTGAGTCCGAAGAAATGTTCCTTTTTCAAGAGGCAAGTGAATTTCCTGGGACATGTGATTTCCGAAGCTGGCGTACAGACGGATCCAGGGAAAGTGAGTGCTGTCAAGGATTGGCCTGTGCCAAAAGACAAGACAGAAGTTAGAGCATTCTTGGGTTTATGCTCCTACTACAGGCGATTCGTGAAGAACTTTGCTGACATCGCTAAGCCGTTGCATAGACTGACTGAGGAAAAACGACCCTTCCTCTGGGACGAAAATTGCGACGCAGCTTTTCAAAAACTAAAGGAGCGACTTTGTAATACGCCTATTCTTGGCTTTCCGGACACAGAGAACGAGTTCATCGTGGACACTGACGCCAGCAACACCGGCATTGGAGGAGTACTGTCACAAAGAAAAGGAGACCAAGAAGTGGTGATTGCGTATATCAGCAAATCCCTGTCCAAGCCGGAAAGAAACTACTGTGTGACCAGAAAGGAGCTACTTGCAGTGGTGAAGACATTGCGACATTTTAGCAAGTACCTGCTCGGGCGAAAATTCCATCTGAGGACCGACCACGCTGCTCTTAAGTGGCTACTACAGTTTAAGGATCCCGAAGGCCAAGTGGCAAGATGGATTGAGCAACTACAAGAGTTTGACTTCACCACGGAGCATCGCAGTGGAAAATCTCATGGCAACGCGGACGCACTGTCAAGAAGGCCATGCTCAGAGGACTGCAAGCATTGCTCAAGACATGAGTCGAAAGATTCAGTGCCCGTCAGAATGCTCAAAGCTGACATCGGTGACGAATGGAAAGAAACCCTTCAGGTTGCACAAGAAGAAGACGCCGACATCAAGCCGATTCTTGAATGGATGGAATCAGATGCCCCTAAGCCAGACTGGAGTGCTATTGCTTCAATGAGTGTTACGACAAAGAGCTATTGGGCGCAATGGGATAGTCTGGTGCTTCAGGACGGAGTACTTTGCCGAAAATGGGAAAATGCTCGTGGCAACCAATGCCATCTCCAAATGGTTGTACCCAGAGCAAAGATACCTGAAATTTTGAAGCTGTACCACGAAGGGTTTTCGGGAGGACATCTGGGTGTGAAACGGACACTCTTGAAAATTCGAGAAACGGTTTTACTGGATCAACTGCAGAGATGACGTAGAAGACTGGGTACGGAAATGTACGAGCTGTGCATCAGTGAAAGGTCCGCATACCCGCAGCAAAGGAGCATTAAAGCTGTATAATGTTGGAGCACCATGGGAGCGAATCGCGCTGGATGTGGCCGGACCATTTCCTGTGAGCGAAAATGGCAACAAGTACTTCCTTGTCGTCATGGATTACTTCACCAAGTGGCCGGAAGTCTTCGCAATTCCGAACCAAGAGGCAACGACGATAGCAGACAAATTAGTGCATGAAGTATTCTGTCGATTTGGAGTAGGTACCATTGGAAATCCACAGTGACCAAGGAAGAAATTTTGAATCTCAGCTGTTTCAAGAGACGTGCCGGTTAATGGGTGCACACAAAACAAGGACAACGTCTTACCACCCGCAATCAGATGGAATGGTGGAGCGATTCAACCAAACTCTGGAGAGGTACCTGGCAAAAGTAGTCGGAAGCAAACAACGGGATTGGGACAAGCATATCCAGCCATTTTTGTTGTCATACCGAAGTGCTGTTCATGAGAGCACCAATGTCACTCCCGCTTTTGCCAACTTCGGACGTGAATTACGGCTACCAGCCGACTTAATAACTGGCATTCCACCGGATTCCCCACAACCCATAACTGAGTACGCCAGTGACCTCCGGAACAAGATGAACGACATCTATGAGCACATTAGAGAGCATGGGCAGCAAGCATCTGAAAGAAGCACAATCCCATACGCAGCAAAGGAAAGTCTCCAAAGCTACAAGCCAAATGGGATGGACCGTACCGAGTGGTGACCAAGATCAACGACGTGACGTTCCGCATACAGAAAGGATCTCGAGGTGCCCCCAAAATAGTTCACGTGGATCGATTGGCGCGATATCACGGATGCAACGATGCTCGGGACGAGCATGTCTTGGGAGGAGGTGGTGTTACGCAGTAAGCAGCGCGCGGTACGACGGCTAGTTGTTTACACCTAATCGCGAGATTTATGGTTTTATGACTCAGGCGGCACCGGCCTTTGTGTCGCGTCTATTGTTTGTTGTTTGTTAGATTTTTTTGTGGTGTTTTTGTAATAATTAAGAACAATAGGGTTTCTCGAACTTTACACTTGTTTACTTTGTCAGTCACAATGGCACCGAATATTCTACAGATTTCTAGAGAACCCTTATTCCGATATAAATAGGGCGATGGTTTTCGTTCGTGGCAGTTATCGCGTTTATACCGGAGTGAAAACATCTCGTGTTCAAGTGCGTTACCAGTGATTGTGAAGTGACTAGTTGTGTGAATATTCGTGCCAGTGTGAAGTGTTGTGCGAACCAGTTGTGTCGTGTGTACTGTGATTTTGTGCAATAAAGTGCAAAGTGTACAATCGGCGTTTTAACTGATTATCCAAGAACCCATCTCGTAACAGATATTTGCTAAAATATTTTGTTCCAAACTTCGAGCAAATATCTAAAGAGCCACAGTCCTGTGAAAGTAGTAAAAAGTGTCCTAGCGCCGTCATACATACCGACTTAGATATTAATACATTAAATATTTCACAATGACCCGTTTTTTCGAATCTCGACGTTATGTCACCTAATTAGTGCTTGTAACCGATCACTTTAGCATCGCGCGGATGTTAATTTTTTCTACAGGTCGAATTTTTAACGAATCTCGTCGACAGTAGGTGCACCGGTTTGAAATATATTATGTATATCTATTAAGAGTAAACAAGTCGCTCATCACTCCATACAAACGTCGGTGGGTAATCACACCAGTGTTTGCTGTTGAATATCTAAAACTAATTTTTATATCAATTTGTCTTTACAAAATCTATGCTTTTGCTGCTATGAAAAATTTCTCCATTCGAATGATATAGATATGTAAGCCTTGGAACATTTGAATTTTGACTCAGGTTTTTAGGAAACTTTGAATGCAAAAAAAAAACACAGCAGAACTTAACTGAGTCATCTTTTTGAAAATATTGGCCCGTTCATATATTCGTTAGTTCAAATAACTATTATTGAAATAAATCCATTCAACAGTTTTTACATAATTTACTACGGAGAAAACCTTATGTGCATATAGTAGGCAGCCGTGTTAGGTAATAATATATGTTTAAACAAATAAAAACATAATTATATTGCAATAGGTGCACACGCACTATATCTACTGTTTATCATCGAATCTATCTCTTCTTCAGACAATACAGCTGAGATATGATTTATTTAAGCTACGCCAAATCTGAGTTCTAGCTGTGAACTATAATTAGATTTTTTTGTTGTCGGCGAAGTTCACTTAACTGCTGCTTGTGGATTGGGTTATCCGCATTTTGTAGCTAACATCACAGCCGCCAAGTTGTTTGATTCGGCAGACTTGGCAGATAATCTACCTAACTGTTTTTACCATGTAGTAATCGAGACAAGCCACTTATCGCTGTATTTTCGGCCGACATTTATTATTGTTGGGCCTAAAAAACATTTGCTAAAAATATGGTTTTCTTCGAAAACTTGGTCCTCCGGGGCGGAGCAAAAAGTCAAGATTTGAGAAGGGTCTGCGAAATCTACATAAAATAATAGACAGAGCGCTGGAATAAGTACAGACTACACCAAAGCGGAACAAAGCAGAACGACGTCAAAGTCAAAGTCAATTTTTGAAGTGAAAACTTCTTTAACGGCGTTGTGCACTTTTTGGGATGGGTAAAAAAGGGTTAAATTGCGTCAGGACACGTGACCTGATTGAAAGTTCATAAGACGGAGAGTAGACCGCCAGCGCGGCGTAGGAGAGAAAGTAATATCCCCTCTCTTTCTACCGCGCGGCTCAAATGTATGACTGCTCTTGCTGTTTCGTTTAAGCGGCGCAGGGCGCATGCGTGAGTGTGCGTATGTGTGATTTTGTATTTTACCATATAAATGATAGTAGGTGAGGTAACTAATGTAGTTTATTCGTTTCTGAAATCTTGATCCGAATAAATGAAAATTATTAACTAATATCTACGTACAGTGCAGCGAAGCTTGGTTTGTTCTTCGCTAAGCAAAAATGACACTTTTGGCATTTTGACATTCAAAGTTATAGGTTTATGGACTACAACGCTGTGAAAGCTATTAATTTTTAATCTATGATCAATAACTTCTTATTTCTTATTCGTTGTCATTAATATTAGAAATTGACATTCTGATCTTGATTGTTTTGCGAAATATTTGAACGTATTAGTATTTTAATTAAAATGAATATTCAGACTGAATTTTAAATATTATTATCTGAAGATTCCAAGTACAACTGTAGTAATATCTAAGGAGTACATACATTTTGACTTTGACTTGAACGCCCTCCACAGCTGAGAGCTCGTCTCTACTCCACGCCGTTTTGGTAGAATCTGATCCTAAGTACGCACTCACCTACTTTCCTATTGAATTACTTGATGAATTTCAGTTTTCCGACATTAAAGTATTTAAATTAAAATGCTGATTTATTCATACATAATTTAAGACCTTGGTTTCAGTAGATAGATTTATCAGGCTTCGCGAATTGTTTTTGCCTACTTAAATGATGTTAAATCTGTCTTGTTATCAGTGGTAGGCCCGCATTTTATGACCCAGAGATCACGAAATGGACGTCTTTCACCTGACTTCCAAAAAGAGGTTAGGTTCTCATTTCGTCTATACAAGGTGTTGCTGTTGCTGTGCAGAGATGGGTATATATGTAATATGTATACTCGTTATTATGTACAACTGTTGATGTGGGACCACCTGCGAAATCGCGAAATAAAGTCAGCTTTTCCATAGAAGTCCATCGATTCTCAGCATAATGTATGAAATAGATGTTTTTAAGGGTTCCGTACCCAAAGGGTAAAAACGGGACCCTATTACTAAGACTACGATGTCCGTCTATCCATCTGTCTGTCTGTCACCAGGCTGTATCTCATGATAGCTAGACAGCTGAAATTTTCATAGATGATGTATTTCTGTTAGAATAAAATAAATATTTAAGGGTTTCCCTTCAAACGTAATTTTTAGGAGTTTTTTGCTCGCCAATAAAAACGGCAAGAGGAATAGGGCTAAGGCTCCAACAAAGTACGGAACCTTTCGTGCGTGCCGATTTTCTGTTTTTCGTGAGATTGAAATCTAATGTTGCAATTGTAATCGTATTGACTGTTCTCTTTTTCGGTGGTACTAATCTACGCTTTCCGGTACCCGGTACACTCCACTCAACAAAAGTTTTAACGGACATCAGTGCTGCATGCGAAGTGCACTCTGCCAATCCTCAGAGCCTGCATCAGTTTTATTCTACGGATCCTTATTCCTCATTCGATCACGGCTTCAAACCCCATGACAATTTTGCTTTCCACGCAAACTCTACCAGATAAACGCCAAGCTTACAAGTCACAATACATCACCTTCTGTATATTTATTATTTCATTATTTCCCAGGTCACTGAACAGTCAAAACACGAGACTCTAACACCAGTTCCAAGAGAACCCCGAGAGGTATCAATATCACGAGAAATCCGAAGAATTTCAATCTAAGTTCGCGAGCTCAAGGTCAACTTACATTTGTCATCTCTAATATTTTTCTTGTGTCGATTTTTTCGTGGAAATATCTGCGAGGCGTCGAATGTTCGCAATATTTTATGTAACACTAGTGATATCGTGCGGGTTTTTTACAATAATGTCTTTATTTCTGTTCTTGTTAGGTTTTTTTGATGTTGGATAGGATTTATCTATATCAAATTCATACTTTTGTTTCAAATAATGTAGGGATCCAATTGGTTTTAAGTTTTCTAAAGACATCTAGCTGTAATTTAGAATGAACATATTTAAAAAATTACTACAAAAGTATGGCATATATACATATACAGGGTTATTCCTAATCAGTTAGCATCCTTTTAGGGGCTTATTCTGTACATCAAAACTAATCCACTGGCCAAAAACCTTTGTTCTGCGACTTCTGTCAAAACTAAAAAATAAAATGTTGTTCCATAGTAAAATATCGTTCACCCACGACAAAATGTGTAAAACATTAAAAAATGTTTCTGACTCGCGGAAGTAAGCAGACGATGAGTGTTATAGTTATAAGTCTCATAAGTTCCTATTTCATTTATAGTTTCTATGAGTTTCTCAGTAATTGTATTATAATTATACTTGCGACGCCCTTACAGGGTTGAATATGTACCTAGTGCTAAGTGAGCAAATTTTTACATATTTATAAATTTAATGCAAGGTTTGAAATAAAGAATAAAGAACAACTGTTTTTTTTTGAGTTTTGACAAAAGTCGTAGAACAAAAGTTGTTGGTTTTGATGTACAGATTAAGCCTCTAACGGATGCTAATTGATTAGGAATAACCCTGTAAAGTTAATGCATTGCGACTTGGCATTTTTTTCTGTTTTCAACTATAGCTAAGTATAGCTATATCACTAGCACTTTTGTAAAATTGAGTACCAACATAGGTAATGCAATGAATTTTGAACAACTTGATATTTTAAGAACGCTTAAAATATATACGAGTACTTTACAAGCGTGAAGATGGGTTCAAACCAGCTCCTGTACCAATGAGTTCTTCGAAATGTATGTACGGTTTTAAATCTGTACATTACAGAAATTCCACTATTATACTACTGCTATTCCATACACTAACCTTCCGCTGAAGCATCGCATCGCGACTAGTTTATTATTTTATCTACACTAATGTTGTAACATTCTACTTATGTTTCCAATACTTGACTTATAATGACTACTGTTATAGCGCAGACAACAAAACACTCAATTTAAGCAATTTCACATGATGATACACACATAATATCCACATCGAATTCGTAAAATCTCATTATAACATCAATAAAACGCGACCAATTAACCTGGCGAGCCTTATGTCAAAATCCTCATACAAGTTGTATAAAATTTTGATATTAGGCTGGCTTTTGAAAACAGTTGGGTTATACGTGAAAACTTCGTCGAAACTACTAAACTTACATACACAAAACTCTTTGGTATGATCTTGTGCCAATGAAAAAAAAAAGAACAGCGCGCGCTCGCTCCTGATTGACACTGCGCGCGCAGCTGCGCTCTCATTGGTTAGATTTTAATGGCGCCAAGTTCACTGTGACAATACACGTACGCGTGAATTTAATGTTTCCCAATATGTTTTTAGCCGTGGGGTGCCGAGCAGAATAGCACCCCCCTCTTGTATCAGGTGTCGTAAGAGCCGACTGAGGTACTACGGAACCGACAGATGGCGGTATATCCATCCAAAACAGCGTAGCTCAAGTGCAACAGGGCGGGGATGGGCAGCAGCATCCCCGTCGCGAGAGCTACGCACTGCGATTGCCAACACGCCTGCCCAGCGCGGCAATTACGGGCAAAACCCCCTTAATGATTAGTAAAAATAAGACCAGGCCCCCAGTCCCCGGCAGCGCCGCTATTCCTGGCTCCGGCAGCGGCCATGGTAACGGCGGAGCACGGGGTGCTAAGAATCGCCGGAAGAGATCCGGCTGCCACCCCACCCGACAACTGGCCCTGGCAACATATAACGTGCGCACAATGAGGACTGACGAGAAGATTGCGGAACTGGAAGAAGAGTTGAGTAGGTTGCGATGGGATATTGTGGGGTTGTCTGAAGTCCGTAGAGAGGGCGAGGACACGATAACCCTGAAATCCGGCAACCTACTTTACTACCGGGAAGGTGACCAACGGTCCCAAGGTGGTGTCGGCTTTCTCGTCCACAAGTCTCTCGTTAACAACATCATTACCATTGAAAGTGTGTCGAGCAGGGTTGTATACCTAATACTCAGAATATCTAAACGATATTCGTTGAAGGTCATTCAGGTATACGCACCGACCTCGTCACACCCAGATGATGAAGTGGAGGCTATGTATGAGGACGTAAGTCGGGCCATACATACGTCTAACACCCGCTTCACGGTTGTTATGGGAGATTTCAACGCAAAGTTGGGCAAAAAAAGCGATGATGAGTTGAGAGTGGGGCAATTTGGATATGGGCAACGGAACCTCAGGGGCCAGAGGCTGGCAGATTTTCTGGAGAAAGAGGGACTCTTCATGATGAACTCTTTCTTTCAGAAGCCACCTCACAGGAAATGGACCTGGATGAGCCCCGATGGTTCTACGAGAAATGAGATAGACTTCATCATGACTAGCGAGAAACGGATATTCAACGATGTCTCCGTGATCCACAGGATAAAAACCGGTAGTGATCACAGAATCGTGCGAGGCAAACTGAATATTAACGTTAAACTCGAAAGGTCCCGCCTGATGAAGTCTACGCTCCGACCTACTCATGCTCATATACAAAACCCCGAGATCTTTCAGCTCGAGCTCTCAAATCGCTTTGCTTGCCTGGAGAACTTTGCGTCTGTGGACGAGATCAATAACGGGCTCGTAGAAACTGTCCAAACGGTAGGTTCTAAGTTCTTTAGACCCCGCCGTTCTGATAGACCTCGGAAATTTTCCGATCATACTCTAAATCTCATGGCCGAACGACGCTCGCTAAGACTGCAGTCTTTCGATGATGCAAAGTCATACAGGCGGCTCAATAGACAAATTTCAAAATCAGTGCGGTGCGACATTCGTCTCTTTAATACCAAACATATTAAGGAGACGATAGAGCGGAACAAAGGCTCCAAAGTGTTCGGAAGGCATTTGTCTATTGCGCAAAGCCAGCTGACAAAGCTGAAGAGAGAAGATGGCAGTACAGCGTCGACCAAGGCAGAGGTATTGGAGGAGATCGAAAAGTTCTACGGACAGCTATACGCTTCGGTAGCAAAGCCTGTAAACAGCGCGGCTAGAGACCCAAGAGCCAAGCTGACCCGACACTTCACCGAAGACATCCCGGACATCAGCCTGTACGAGATTAGAATGGCCCTGAACCAACTTAAGAACAACAAGGCGCCGGGTGACGACGGAATCACTTCAGAGCTTCTGAAAGCGGGTGGTAAACCGGTACTTAAAGTCCTTCAGAAGCTTTTCAACACCGTCGTCCTCGAGGGCATAACGCCAGAAGCATGGAACAGAAGCGTGGTGGTGCTATTCTTTAAAAAAGGTGACAACACCTTATTGAAGAATTACAGACCCATCTCGCTTCTGAGCCATGTTTATAAGTTGTTTTCAAGAGTCATTACGAATCGTCTCGAACGCAGGCTTGATGACTTCCAGCCTTCCGAACAAGCCGGATTCCGAAAAGGCTTTAGTACCATGGACCACATACATACGCTGCGGCAGGTTATACAGAAGACTGAGGAGTATAACCAGCCACTTTGCTTAGCGTTTGTGGACTATGAGAAAGCCTTTGATTCGGTCGAGACATGGGCTGTGCTTGAGTCTCTTCAACGATGCCGTATTGACTATCGGTATATCGAAGTGTTGAAGTGTTTGTATAATAACGCCACTATGTCGGTCCGAGTACAGGAAGAGAGCTCCAAGGCGATCCCTTTGAAGAGAGGCGTAAGACAGGGAGATGTTATATCTCCGAAACTGTTTACTGCTACTCTGGAGAACGCCTTTAAGCTCCTGGAATGGAAAGGATTCGGCATCAACATCAATGGCGAATACCTCACTCACCTTCGGTTTGCCGACGATATCGTAGTCATGGCAAAATCGATGGAGGAACTCAGTACGATGCTCGAAGGCCTCAATCGAGTATCTCAACAGGTGGGTCTTAAAATGAACATGGACAAGACAAAGGTCATGTGTAATTCCCATGTTGTACCCACCCCCATTTCAGTTGGGAACTCGGTTCTTGAAGTCGTTGACTCGTACGTCTACCTAGGACAAGTAGTCCAGATAGGTAGGTCCGACTTCAAGAAAGAGGCCAATCGCCGAATCCAACTCGGCTGGGCAGCGTTCGGAAAATTGCGTAACGTCTTCTCGTCCGACATACCTCAGTGCCTCAAGTCGAAAGTTTTCGACCAGTGTGTGTTGCCAGTGATGACTTACGGCACAGAAACGTGGTCTCTCACTATGGGCCTTATTAGTAAGCTTCAAGTAGCCCAACGAGCCATGGAGAGGGCTATGCTCGGAGTTTCTCTACGCGATCGAATCAGAAATGAGGAGATCCGTAGAAGAACCAAGGTTACCGACATAGCCCAGCGGATTGGCAGGTTGAAGTGGCAATGGGCAGGGCACATAGCGCGGAGGACTGATGACCGATGGGGTCGAAAAGTCCTCGAGTGGAGACCACGTACCGGCAAGCGCAGCGTAGGACGTCCACCCACAAGGTGGACGGACGACCTCATTAAGACCGCAGGTTCGCGCTGGATGCAAGCCGCTACCACCCGGTCTTATTGGAGATCTTTAGGGGAGGCCTATGTTCAGCAGTGGACGTCCTATGGCTGAAAGGAAGGAAGGAATATGTTTTTATTTTTATTAGTGAAGATAAAGTAGTGTATGCAACTGCATATAACACGGGTATTAAAACAATCGTTACTATTATGAAACTCGCTGCGCTCGTTTCATAAACTCACACTCGTGTTTTAATACCCTTCATTATATGACAGTTGCATAAACTACTATTGTTAAATATTTCTTACGATATAAAATTTAATTGACTAAATTATAACAAAGACGGTAAGTCTATCTTCTTTGCATGTTTCTAATATTTCTGAATATTCATGACTTCGAAAAATACAAAATACTTTTATTCAAAAAAACATTTTTTTCGCTAAACAAAATATGCCAACAAGTAGGTAGGTAAATACGTGTATTTTGTAACTAGGTATATTTTAAAGTTTGACTGTTTATTGTTATTTAAACTTGATTGAATGTAAAATTCCGTCATGTTTAATCTTCAAGGAGAAAACTTTACTAGGTATATAACTTATTTCACACTCTGAGCTCAATTCTTTACACTCCGATAAATGTACAAATTCTCAGTTACAGTATTTTGTTTCGTGTCGTCGATGGCAGCCTGGCGTGATGAAGGCTTTGGATCAGCGGAGCGCGAAGATTTCTGGCGGCTTTGATTTTTCTAATGAGATTAAATAAATAAATAAATAAATATTAGGAGACATCTTACACTGGGTGTCTGACCCCAAACTAAGCAAAGCTTGAGATGTGGCTGTCAGAGGCTGATATACTACATCAGCATATTTTTAATTATACACTTATATAGATAACTAGCTGTCCGTCCGGACTTCACCCGGGTACAATTAGTTAAAAAAGCCAAATAGTAAGGATCCTGTTTTTAAATATAATATAACCTATGTTCACCGGGGATAGTGTAACTTTCCGAGAGTGAAAGAATTTTTCGAATCGGTTCAATAGTTTCGGAGCCTATTCGATGCAAACAAACACAGAATCAAATCTTTCCTCTTTACAATACAAAATATTTTTTTCAAAAAAAAACTTTTACAACAACCTTAATGATTAGATTGACAATTAATTTTATTTAAGAAAGTCATATTGGTGTATATTACAATTTAAACTTAAGTTAATTTATACAATTAATTTATATTTTAATTTATACAAATAAAAGACATCGTCAGCAAAGCATAAATAAGGTTTAACAGTTTGATTGCGAGACCTGCACTAGTAACAAGTACTGTATCGCAGGGCTCAACAGTTCTAACGAGTTACCAGACTAAGCATGTTGGTGCGGCTTTATTGAACAAATGGCCTGAAGGTGGTTTAAGTGTGTGTGTGTGTGTGTGTGTATGATGTGTGGTGCGTGTGTATGATGTGTAGTGTGTGTGTGTGTAGTGTGTGTGTTTGCTGTGTAACTTGTTATTTACTTAATTATTTTCAGAAATTCTTCAGTCTCGTCATACGTGAGAGTACTTAGGAATTTTAGTAGAGCTACTTTGCATTCTCTAATTGTTTTGTCACGAATAGGATACTGTTTGTTTATTTTATTTCAAATGTAGGGATATCTGAATTCAGGAATTAATACAATAATAATATATAAAAATAAAAATAATATTTTAAAAATAAATAAATACAATTTTGGTATAGATTAAAAAAATGAATATCAGGGGTCTCTGACCCCAAACTAAGCAAAGCTTGAGATATGGCTGTCAGAGACTGATATACATATATACAGCATATTATTAATTATAGACTTATATAGTTAATAACATCCAGACACATAGTAAACACTAACCGCCTTACCAAAAAATATTTAAACACGCTTTTAACACTGTTTAACCGTGCAATTTGTACTGTTAAGCATTGTCTAAAGCGTGCGTAAAACTTTTGTGGTAAGACGATAAACACCTATGTTGATCACAGAAATGCCCACGCCTCAATGGCCTAGGAGTCAGGGTCACTAAATACTGGGTTACATTGACATTGAGTACCGCAGTCTCGCCAACAGTACTCAAACGAGCGCGTGACGTCACAGTGGTAGGTACACCCTCAGAAGAATGACAAGTAAAAGTAATAGAAACCGTACCAAAATAGCAAGATATACATCAATTTGTCCCACTTTAAATAATATGAAATTTAAAAGGCGTTAGAAAAAGATGCACATACAGCTGAACTTATGTAATTTCGAAGTGTTTCACAAACTAGCATTGAGCAATATAGGGTGTCCAAATTCAAAAAGGTAAAAAGTAGGAAGGGAAAATGATCAAAGATTTGAACCTTCTGCTGGAACTAGAGGGTTCAAATTTCCGATCATATCGCAAAAAACATAGTGGAACCAAATTTTAACCATTTTGACATTTCAAATTGTGATTTTAGACGTATGCCGACAGTCAATGCGTTTTTTGTTCCACTCACTCTCGCGTATGCTGTATAACCAGATATGAATAAGACAGCTGTAACGTAGTTTTGAGTAAAATTTAGCAAAGTTTCTATTACTTGTCATTCTTCTGAGGCTACACCCCTAAGTATTTATACAGCTGTTACTGTGTTTTGTATTTGATTAAATCTTTCGTTGTTTTTGTAGCTATAATATTAGTAATTTGTAATTGTGCTTTAAAGAATTTGACTGTTTATTACTTTTATTATTTGTTTTATTCTTATTCAGTAATTTCAAACCTCTAATATAATTTATACACGCCCTAAATTACATCGTTTTATGAGCATAATTCTAACATTTATACTTCGATAAATATACAAATTCGCAGTTACAGCATCTTGTTTCGCGCTGTCGACGGCAGGCTAGGCCCCAGACTCCACCAATGCGAAGTAGAACGGGAATGGGCAGAGGTGTGCAAAAAGCCGTGGTGATTTAGTGGACATTTTATTTTATTTTTTACAAGTTCGGTACAAAAGTGACGAGCAAACTTAAAAACTTCAGTACAGTACAGTACTGTACAGTGCACGGTACAGTACAATACAGTACTGTACAGTGCACTGTACAGTACTGTATTGTACTGTACCACCCTATTAATAAATAGTCCAGAGCGTACCATTGTATTCCATAAACCTATTGCAGTATTCCGTCTTTATCCAAACGGTCGGAACACGAATCATATACGTCAAGCCACGTAAAAAGAAAGCTGGATTGTCAAGGTCAAACGTCGTAGGAGTTAAATCTCCTTGCTGCAGTCAAAACTGCCTACTGGGAGATTTAACTCCTATTACTTGAACAATAGCACTTAAATTTCCTTGTGCGCAGCTTGAAGCTTCAGCGTTCTTTTTACATGACGCGACCTGTACTTACGAATCTTGAGGTTTGGTACACACTCAGTACTGTCTTGGTACACAGCAGTCGCAAATGCGCCGCCGTAGTGACGAACGAACGTGTAGGCTTGTAATCAATAAGCATGCAATTTACCTATCAGGCGGGCAGCCTTAGCGCGTGGTACGTACAGCGTGGTCACGTGTCGCTCTGACACGGTAATGATATCTAACAGTATTACGTCTTTATACAAACGGTGGAACGCGAATCATAACTACGCGCCTCGGAGCTGGGTATGCTCTTGGTATGCTAGTTAGCCGCGGCGCGCCGTAGTGATAAACGAACGCGTTGGTTTGCTACTAGTAAGCGTGCGATTTACGTTTTTAAGGTTCTTTGTTTTACTACGGAACCATAAAAACATCAGAAACGCAATACGCTTTATTTCACAACGGATTTCTTTTTTGTAATAAATTTAATAATATTACAATATTATCATAATAGGTACAATATGATTCAAAACTAGAAAAAAACTCAAGTAGGTAAAGATGAAATTGAAATTGAAGTAGATGAAATTAAAATACTAAAGGGCTGCCCCTAGCTCGTGAGACGTTCTGCGTGGCCACGTGGCGCTGAAGGTATATGTTTCAAGGACAGGGCCGAGTCACAATACTGGTAGATATCATTAACGTGGTATAACGCTCCGAGTTCCGCACCGCTTTGGTGGAGTCATTGCCTAACGTGATGCGAGATCGGGCCAGTGGAGCGCGAGACTTCGGCTCGGGATCTGTTTATTTTTACGAGATACTCGTACAGCCTTAAATTATGGTAATGAAATGTATGGAATTAAAAATGATTTTAGGAGTTCAATTTGGTTGCTGAACGAATGCAAAGTTAAGTTTGGATTAAGAAATATGAATTTATTTCATACTTATCGATGAAGCTTTTTAACCGACTTCTAAAGGAGGAGGTTCTATGTTCGTCTGTTTGTTTTTTTTTTATTTTCGTCGATAATTTCCCCAATTGCAAACCGAATGGATTTTTTTAGTTCGAAAGGGTATACTCCCGGGCCCAAGGTGGTCCCATTAAATCTATTCAGAAATCGGCTGAGCCGTTTTTGAAAAATCAATAATAATGTAAACAGTTCTGCCTTTTTTTGCGAAAAATAATTAGTAACCAACAACTCGTAGCGTAGTTTGACTAGGTGATTGTCAGCGATCACCGAAATTAAGCAACGTTCCGCACGGTCAGTACTTGGATGGGTGACCGCGGGTGGCATTTTTCAACTGAGCGCTAACGTGGCTCGGATGACACGTTAAATTGTAGGCCCCGGTTGTTTTAACCGCTTAGCCATGTCAGAGGCCTTCAGGCGGCCTAAAAACTCTGACACCAGGGCTAGCCACCCGGCCTATGCGAACTAACTTACTTTCGTGATATAAGAACTTAGCACATTTTACGAAACCACAAATTTCCATGTTTGCAAGTATCATTTTCCGTTGCACTTTCTGCATGAACGAGTTGAGCTCATGTCTTGGCTGCCGACGGTGAACACTCATGCGTGCTGTGCAATGGATAGCATTCCCCATTCTATACTACAACAACCATCTAGGTTATAAATATGTGAAATATCAGACTGATTGATAAATTTTCTCTTTACTTTGCAAGAATTACGAAACCACACATTTCCATTTTTGCATGTTTAGTGTCATTTTCTGTAGTACAGCTTTCTGCATGAAAGAGTTGAGCTCATGTCTTGGCTGGCGACAGTGTACACTCATGCGTATTGTGCAGTGGACAGCAATCTCTATTATATACTACAACAACCAAGCAAGTTTTTCGCAAGTTGTCTTCGCCTGTAATTACTGTGACATTTGACTCTGTTTGTTTAATATGATAAGCTTTTTTTTGTGAATGTGTTGATGTACATAGTGTAGGCGGACTATTTGATAAAATAAAATAAAAATAATACCATCTAGGTTCTATTATACGAAGTAACCATAGAGATACCAGAGGCATAATGTGGTCGATTGAGAAAATCTGAAGGAGATGCATTGATTCAATATGGGATGAATTAAATAGAGACATGAACAATATCTCAATTCAGTGGCTGTTGCCATGTTTCCTCCCGATAGTGTCAAATTCCAATTCATATTTGACAGTTTTACATCTCTGGGCAGGATTTTCTATACATTTTTGTGGTTGGGAATTGCCTCAAGCGACATCAGTGCTATGTCTCCGGTTGTATTAGCTCTGTGGAAGTAACAGAGTGATTGTCATTTTTCATTGACAATTGATATTTCCTTTTCATCCAACTTCAAGACTTCAAAAGTTACGAACTCTGTTACGAAACAACACATTCCATGTTTGAAAATGTCATTTTCTCTTGCACAATTTCTGCATGAACGAGTTGAGCTCATGTCTTGGCTGGCGTCAGTGTACACTCATGCGTGATGTGCAATCGATAGCATTTTCCATACTTGTACGTATCTACAGCAACCTGTATCTGTTATGTGTGTTTAAAGCAAAACACACATGTGTTTTAGCAAACGATATTCAATAGTGATGTTGAAAAATTGCTTAAATGTTTCTCGTTTGTGCACAAAACGCTTTAATTCATAAAAATCTCATAATGATGTAGGTAGGTACTATAAAATAATTTCAAAGTATAGTCCTGCCGGGCTAGTATACGCGCCACGAATTATTTCGTTCGTAGTGTCACGAGACAGCAATATGGCAAAGTATATGTCTGTCACTTTTTCACAGCTAGAAATGAGTTACTTTCGTAACTTTCGTGGCTTTTCGTGGTCGCATGCTTGACTAGCTGGAATCAGAGTTTTAAGCTGCCTATAGGCAGGGCTAAACGTACTACTCGTACGAACGAACAAACGCAGTCTACAATTTAACCATCTGACTCACGCGGCAGCGCTCAGTTGTAAATGCCACTCGTGGTCACCCATCCGAAGACTGGACAAATGTTGCTTAACTTCGATGATCGTTAAGAAACACACAGTCAAACTACGCAAAGAGCGACCGCCTGAAGGTACGGCGAAACCTTTTTACGGCGAAACGGCGTTTGGAACAACCGGGGTTTACAACTTAACCATCTGACTCACGCGGCAGCGCTCAGTTGTAAATGCCACCCGTGGTCATCCAAAAACTGCCAAACGTTGATTAATTTTGATGATCTTTAAGAAAAATCTAGTCAAACTACGTTATGAGCGCTAAGTAGGTAGGTATACTCGTATACTAAAGTCAATACTGCCCAAAAAATACTGTAACAACATTTCCGGGATAGTACCAGAATTTCCTCATACATTGCAAATAGACAGGTCTCGCATCATATCATACCCCAATGATTCGAGTTTCGACGTAATTGCTTGTTAGGATAGTTCCCTCTCCTGAGCCAGCCTGACATTCGATCTGGAATCAGCATTCTGACTTCTTGTTATCAACTAGCTATGTCACTTATAACTGTTTCATCAAACACTGTACTTACAAATGAAATGATTTTAATTTTATAGTGCATCCCACACTAGGTTTACATATCTCAAAGAGTATTTTTATTATAAACATTTCAAAAATTCGTCGCGGATGCAGAAGACGCAAGGTTAGATTCCTGCATCCGCGATGAATTTTTGAAATGTTTTTCATAAAAATAACTCTTTAATGTTCTTATAATGTTTTTTTTTTAAATAAATATTAGGGGACATTTTACACACGGTCTCTGACTCCAATCTAAGCATAGCTTGTGATATGGCTGCCAGAGACTGATATACTACATATACTCGTACATATTTTAAATACATACTTATATAGATAGTACCTAAACAACACCTAGACACAGAGCAAACACCTATGTTCATCACACAAATGTTTACCCTGGGTGGGGATCGAACCCACGCCTTTTGACCCAGAAATCAGGGTCACTAACCACTGAGCCACCGAGGCAGTCGATTTAACAAAAGTCGTCAATTGATTAAAGGTTATTAAATTCTTGATAATTTGTAACTTTTCTGCTTTGTTCTAACTGCCTCGGTGGCTCAGTGTTTAGTGACCCTAACTACTGGGTCGAAGAGGGATGGGTTTGATACCCACCCAGGGCAAGTTATTATGTGATGAACATAGGTATTTGCTCTGTGTCTGGGTGTTATTCAGCTACTATTTATAAAAATATGTATTTAAAATATGTTTAAGTAGTTTATCAGTCTCTGGCAGCCATATCACAAGCTTTGCTTAGTTTGGAGTCAGAGGCCGTGTGTAAGATGTCCCCAAATATTAATTTATTTTATTATTTACTTCATCTATGAGTGTTAAATTTTGAAAACTCCTGATCATAGATTTATCAAGAGCTATTTAAACATAACACGCGCATGATAAGGTACCGAAAACGACCATGGCGACGATGATTACTTTAATTATTTCACACCAAAAACCCGGTTTTAACCGTTTAGCTATGTCAGAGGCCTTCAGGCGGCCTAAAATCTCTGACATTTTGGCCTATACGAACTTACTTAATCACCAAAAACTTTTAATTGGAAAAACCAACAATGCCAATTAAGTTTTTAAATGACTTCCAAAAAGGAGGAGGCTCTATGTTCGTCTGTATGTATCTTTTTTTAAGTGAAAGTTTCTGTAGCGGTGTAAAAAAAATTTAAACTTGCGTCAGGACACGTGAACTGATCGAAAATTCGTAAGACGGAGGGAGCAAGTTTTCAGTTCTGCCGGCACTCCCGGAGTGTGACCCGTTGTTTTTTTTTGTGTAGGTTCATCGATATTTTCATCAATTGTGAACCGAATCAAAAAATTATTTTTCATGGGAGCATATAATATATTTTATTTTTGTTTTTTATTTTTTTTTGAAAGGAATTATACCACTTAATATTTCAAGCATCTAACTGTTGCAGTTATTAATATCAAGCAAAAAAATTACGTTAGTTGTATGGGAGCCCCCCTGTGCCTATTTTACTAAATATCTACGCCTACGTCTTAGTAATAGGGTCCCGTTTTTACCCTTTGGGTACGGAACCCTAAAAAACAGTCAAACTTTATAAACCGCATCAAACGTCCAATACACAATACGGCACTCGAAATCTCCCAAACCCCATTGACCCAAACCCCTATTCAATAAATCATACCGAAGAGCATACCAAAAAGTCTTAATTTGAAAACTTTTTACATTATTAAAAGTCTATTCATCGCAAGCTGCGAAAACTCGGCGAAAGGTGTTCGACGAATGAGTGGACGGAAGGTCCGCTAGGGTTGACACTTTAGGAATAGTTGAAAAACTTTATTAATTATAGTATTTAAGGGAATTATTCAAATACTTTAACATTTTTGTAAAGTCATGCTACCAGCAAACAGCACGAACGTTTAAAACATTTTTTAAGATTGAGTGGCAAAGTTATGCATTCCACTGATTCTAAGGTACGGTAATGGTATCATTGCAATGTTGCGATTCGGCCCTGTTCTTGAAATAAATTTCTACAGCTCCGCGTAGTCACCAACAGACGGGCAGCCCTAGCGCCTGCTACGTAGCGCAAGAGGTTCCTGTATGGTAGGTGAATCGCACGCTTACTGATTAAGTGATTACAAACTCACACGTTCGTTCGTCACTACGGCGCGCCCCTGCGACTGTTGTATACCGAACTCCGAGGCGCGTAGGTATGTTTCGCGTTCCAACCGTTTGTATGAACACGGAATACTGCATAGATGTACTATGGCTAAGGTGACTAATACTAATGACAGGTCTGGCACAAAGGCATGGTCTCTCACTATGGGCCTTATTAGTCCAAGTAACCCAACGAGCAATGGAGAGAGCTATGTTTGGATTTCTCATAGACATCGAATCAGGAATAAAGAGATCTTTATTTAAAAATATGTATAAGCAGTTTATCAGTCTCTGCCAGCCATATCACAAGCTTTGCTTAGTTTGGGGTCAGAGGCCGTGTGTAAGATGTCTTCAAATATTTATATTAATTACAGTCCTATGGCAGCAAAGAACAAATGAACGAAAATAATGTTTTGCTTAAAATGGCAAAACAGACTTCAACATAGTATAGACTTAGTTCGCACGAATCGATGTAGTAATTTACACATTATCGTTGATTTTTCGAAAACGGCCCAGCCGATTTTGATAACATTTTAGTAGGTAGTCTCACACTTTACCCTTTTAAACTAAAGAAGATTTTTTAAACCGGTTCACAATTGGCGAAATGATCGATGAACATGACACAAAAATAATTATTTTTCGCAAAAAATGGCAACACCGCCTTCCATCGTGTACAAAATTCGAATATTTCGCTCGGATTGGTTACATAATTGTTAATTTTTCAAAAACAGCTCTCTGTAAAATTTAAATGGGACCACCTCGGGAGTATACCCTTTCGAACGAAAAAATAATTTTTCGATTCGGTTCACAATTGGCGGAATTATCGATGGACATACACAAAAAAAATACATACAGACGAACATAGAAAACTCCTCCTTTTTGGAAGTCGATTAAAAAATTCAAACGAGGAACATAGAACCTCTTCCTTTTTGGAAGTCATTTAAAAATAATGGACACCCCTACGCAGAATAAAGTAAGCCGTATTAAACTTTTCTTGTTGCATTGTCGCTAAACAAACTCGGGGGCGGATTCGTCGCCCGCGGCCGCTGATAATATTTAGATTTTCAAACTTTGAAATGATTTTCAGAAGAGCTAATAGCATTTTGTGGTCTACATTGACGGCAATTTTCTTCATGGACTAACTCTTTGAAGTAATTTTATCAAGTTAACATTTAACAAAAAAGTTTACAGGAAATAAAAGATGCCAAATTAGATTTTTTAATTATAATATTTAGGGGGCATTTTACACACGGTAGCTTCTTAGCTGGTTGCCAGACACTGATATACTAATTCTAATTCGAAGTGGGGGCTATAAGTCCTGCACTGCGACCCGCATGGGGTGTTTTGTGCATTTGCTCCTCCAGCGTCTACACGAGCTAGCCCAGCTCCTTAAAATTTCAGATTTCCCCCATTTTAGGGGAAATACCTTATCAAAAAACGCCGTCTACAAAAATAACTATTAATATGTGTAGTTTGTGTGCCACGTTTAAAAATGCAACATGTAAACGAAAACCAACATCTGGACAGACGAAAGCAAAATCGCCGTGCTAAAACGGAGATCTTCGCTCTGGCTCGATCAAATAATTATTAATTTTTTTGGTATAGAAGTGTACCATTTGTACTACCTACTCTATCTATTCTACAAATATGGGGAGGAGTGTCCGAGAGAGCGTTACATAGAGATATAATGAGTGGCCTTCTCTATATTCGGCTTACTTCCTATTTATGCAGCGAGTATCATAATACCCTGAAAAATGATATCAATACATTTATTACAGAAAGCAGTTTGATTATATGATAATGATAGGTTTATTGGCCTTCTAAGTTATACTAGACAAGTCAAATTTACAATTTTATTTACGTTTTAAATATTTTTATTTTAAGGAAATTACGAAATGACACTAAACTTATTAACAATAGAAATACATCAAATCTTAAATCTAAAATAAATAAAAAACTTTTTATAAGGTGTAGGTATTGAATTTACATTATAAATAAAAAACTGCTTTTAGGTCGCTGTCCGCTGGCAAAGCACCCAAGAGACTGGTGACATTACCCCGTTGGATAGCAAGGCTAAGTCTTTGACCGAGGTAAGCACCAGCTCTTGGGTCATTTGCTCTTTCTATCAATTTTTTTGATAAATCTCTATACAAGCGCCAGGCACTAGGACCCCACGGACCTAAAGTTTCAACTCCAAAAGGCAAAAACATGTATCCATCGCCGAGCGATTCATATTTCTGCCTTTTGTGGTTTTCGGCCGTTACCGCCGCCGCGCCTGCCCATTTAGAGGTGTAAGGTATGTGAGATGCTGCCAACGTATCGACGCAGGTAGCATCCCACACAAGCGGTCTGCCACGACTCCATGGAACTAACGTCATACCGTCGGGTCTCTTACCATCATCACGTGCAATACCGTTCGGCTCCAATATAATATGGCCGGCACGTTGACAGTAGCAAGAGCTCTGCGGATGACGTCGTTCAAGGAGGCGTGGCGAGACTGTCGTTTTAAATACATTTACAATGTTACAATTTTTCAAAAATTTTAAAATTCTACGTATGTTCTAAGACCCGTATAAACATTACAGTGCAGTGCAGTATTTAAATAAATGTTTTTGAGGTGACAACGTCTAATAAATCGATGAACGCCGGTTACACACCAAAAATAATGACTCATTGTCGCGTTCCGCCTGAGCCGATCGTGCAAGCGAGAGCGCGGAACAAGCGATAGAGAGGCACGATCGGCCTAAGCGTTCGGCTTGTGAAGCATATCCATCCATCCATCAGCCATAAGAAGTCCACTGCTGGACATAGGCCTCCCCTATAGATTTCCAATAAGACCGGTTGGAAGCGACTTGCATCCAGCGAGATCCTGCGGTCTTAATGAGGTCATCCGTCCACTTTGTGGGAGGATGTCCTACGCTGCGCTTGCGGGTACGTGGTCTCCAGTCGAGAACTTTTCGACGCCATCGGTTTTCAGCACGTGTGACGCATATTTGGAGACAGCGAGTTTGTTTTATACTATGTAGTGATAGTGAAATCCCTTTCATAGATGCATGTAGTTAGTATTTCACAAATTACGAGGCGTATCCTCTTTTCTCCCCTTACCGGGGACGATGGCACTTGTGTTGTGTCATCTGGCCTGGTTAATATATCACCGGGCCAGTTAAAACTTTTTTTCCCATGTGGCCCGGCGCCGGGCCAAGACACCGGGCCAGATGGGATACACTCTATATTATGACGTTATCACGTAGAATTCTTGTCCGTAAACTAACTTAACAGTCAACTAATTTTTCTTCATCATTTTCTTTGATTAAGAGGTGTTGGGCGGTGTCAGTGATAGGTAATAGTGCAATAAGGGCCCAATAAATAATATACCAATTGATTCTCGATATCACAGACCTATGCGGGTGTGGAACTATAACGCCGTACTTGCAGTGGATCCACTGTAGTTTTATAAAATTATTGTATGAAAATAAAATAAAAATGTGAACAACTTATATTGTCAAAGACAATAAATTTTACCATGAATTTTTTAGATATTTTTTTGGCGTTATTCGTATATGGCGTTTCGTGCAAATTGTCTTTCCTGCTACATTGTCATGACCCATAGAATTAGAACTAAAGTAATAAAATACTTACAAAATTTTGCTCAAATAAAAACTAAGTTACAGCTGTCTTATTCATATCTGGTTATACAGCATACGCAAGAGTGAGTGGAACAAAAAAACGCATTGTCTGTCGGCATAAGTCAAAATCACAATTTGAAATGCCAAACTGGTTAAAATTTCAAATTCTTGTTTTGAATAAATATTTAGTGTATTTCCGCTCTGTCGTAGTCATATAAGTTAAGGGTACTATTCAAAATCCAAATTAAATCACAAACAAAATTAGTAATTAATCATCAAACTGTATCATGGTTCAACAAAAGTTAGGCTTAGGTATGTTTACAAAATATGAATGAACCTGAAACAAAATTTTTAATTAATCCGTTAAAAATAATAAAAAATAATTAAACCTGTAACAAAATAGTGATTAGTAATCTATTTAAAAAATGTAGTAAACCTGAAAATAATATTTAATTAATATGTTAAAATTACAAATATAATTTATTTATAAAAAATGGTATAAAATAATTGAAAAAATACTTAGTCAATAAATAGCACCCCTATTCTTACTGTACTCTATTCGACACCTCTTCTCTTCTCTTCTCTTCTCTTCTTTTCTCTTCTTGCGAGTGAGCTCGAAGAGTCAACACGTCCTGAAGATGCCTCGTTTAGAGGCGAAACACGTGTCGAATAGAGTACAGTAAGAATAGGGGTGCTATTTATTGACTAAGTATTTTTTCAATTATTTTATACCATTTTTTATAAATAAATTATATTTGTAATTTTAACATATTAATTAAATATTATTTTCAGGTTTACTACATTTTTTAAATAGATTACTAATCACTATTTTGTTACAGGTTTAATTATTTTTTATTATTTTTAACGGATTAATTAAAAATTTTGTTTCAGGTTCATTCATATTTTGTAAACATACCTAAGCCTAACTTTTGTTGAACCATGATACAGTTTGATGATTAATTACTAATTTTGTTTGTGATTTAATTTGGATTTTGAATAGTACCCTTAACTTATATGACTACGACAGAGCGGAAATACACTAAATATTTATTCAAAACAAGAATTTGAAGATGAACTTCCGCAAAGTAACGCCTGATTCAATAAACTATGGTTAAAATTTGGTTCTAGATCGGAAATTTGAACCCTCTAGTTCCAGTAAGAAGGTTCAAATCTCTGATCATTTTACCTTCCTACTTTTCACCTTTTTTAATTTGGACAGCCGAGATAGCTCAATGCTATTTTGTGAAATCCTTCGAAATTACGTAAGTCCGGGTGTACTATATGTGCATCTTTTTCTAAACCATTTAAATTTCATATTTAAAGTGGGACAAAGTGAAGTACATCTCTTGCTATTTTAGTACGGTTTCTATTACTTTAATTATAATTCTATGACATACCCCATCTCGCAAAATCTGTGGAGCGTTACATATTTTATATCGGCCATCAGCGCAAACGGAATAGCGAATGTGCGAATGAAAGCTTCCTATGTCCGAGCTTTAGGAGTCCATTTAAAAGGTCGAAATATGATTCATGCTCTAACCCAGAGGTTCTCAAAGTGTTTTGCATAGATTTTACAGAGTTATAGTGACGTATTACGAATATGCCTACTAAGAGGTTTTGAACGTTTTTCCTGATCTTACAACTAGTTGTGCGAAAGCAGTTGGTCCACGAGGAATTCCCCCCGTAAACAACTAGTATTACTACTAGTACCAGATTTTAGATAATACCACATGTGAAATGATTTTTTAATTTTATAGTGCCGGGATGCACTATAAAATTAAAAAATCTAATCACTAGGTTTATCTCAAAGAGTTATTTTTGTGATAAACATTTCAAAGTTCGTCGCGAATGCAGGACTCGAACCTTGCGTCTTTGGATCACGCTACTATAGTCAAACCGCTAAACTCAGACTTCGCCTGCGCGGGTACGGGGGCGCGGGGGTAGACGACAAAGAGGACTGAGACAGGTGCGGGCGCCGGGGACCCGCTGCCCGCGCCTGTCTCAGTCCCCTGTGTCGTCTCCCCCGGCGCCCCTGTACCGCGCAGGCGAAGTCTGAGTTTAGCGGTTTGACTATAATTAGCTCAGTTGGGAGAGCGTCGGGCTAGTGATCCGAAGACGCAAGGTTCGAGTCCTGCAATCGCGACGAATTTTTGAAATGTTTATCACAAAAATAACACATGTGCTACTCACGCAATGTTTTAAGTGGACAGCAAGTCCATAGTTTCAGCAGTATGTGGCGGGCTTTATTATTATGGATTGCTTCAGTTTAGCTTAATAATAATTGTCTTACATGGTAGAGTTTATATTACATCAATTTTCAAGTTAGTGTGATAAAAATTTCAAAAATTCGTCGCGAATGCAGGACTCTAACCTTGCGTCTTCGGATCACTATACTAATTAGCTCAGTTGGGAGAGCGTCGGGCTAGTGACCCGAAGACGCAAGGTTCGAGTCCTGCAATCGCGACGAATTTTTGAAATGTTTATCACAAAAATAACACATGTTACTCACGCAATGTTTTAAGTGGACAGCAAGTCCATGGTTTCAGTAGTATGTGGCGGGCTTTATTATTATGGATTGCTTCAGTTTAGCTTAATAATAATTGTCTTACATGGTAGAGTTTATATTACAGGCTTCTGAGTACTGACTTGAAAATTGATATTTTAATTAGAAGCCTAAAATAAAAATAAAGCAAAAATAGTAATGGTATACTGTACTGGATCAGCCTTTTAATAGTCCACTGCAGGACGTAGGCCAACTGATTAGGCCAATTCCACCATCCTGGCCCAGTGGGTTGGTGGATTTACATACGCCATCGAATTTCTTCTATGTACGGACGTATGCAGGTTGCCTCACGTTGTTTTCCTTCACCGAATAGCCAATGGTGTGAAATTTCGTACATAAACTCCATAGAACTCATTGGTACGGGACCGGGATTTGAACCCAAGACCTCACGATTGTAAGGCGGGTGTCACTACCTCTAGACCACCACGTCACGGTAATACTATAGCTAATTCGAATACAAAAAGTTCAGCTTATCGACAATGTGATTTTTTTGCAATTTTTGGGTTGGTCACAAAAGTTGTTCATAAAGTCCATATTCCGTAGGGGCGAGAATGCAAAATACTTTTCCATGTCAGAGGCCTTCAGCCGGTTAATCAACTCTGACACCAGGGCTAGCCACCCGGCCTATACGAACTTGTTATTATTCATTCGTATATAAACCTATTACACCAACAGCAAAGGTATTGTAGGTCTCGGTTATTTTAACCGTTTAGCCATGTCAGAGGCCTTCAGGCGGCCTAAAAACTCTGACACCTGGGGTAGCCACCCGGCCTAGTCGAACTTACCAACAGAAAAATAAAGGTACCTTGTTTACCTGAATGACTCAACGTTCAGCTAAAAATGGGGATGATATATCATTATCGTGTTCCGATAACGATCGTGTTGGCGATAACGATTGAGCGATAGAGCTGCTGTGTTTGATTCTGATAAATGGATGTTGCTTTAATGAATTATCTAAATACAACACATCCGTCCATCAGGTGCAGGACGTCCACTGCTGGACATAGGTCTCTCACATGGATTTCCAATAAGGCCGGTTGGAAGCGGCCTGCATCCAACGCGTTCCTGCGATCTTTATTATATCGTCAGTTCACGTAGTCGGTGGACGTCCTACGCTGCGCTTTCTTGTCCGTGGTCTCCATTCAAAAACTTTACGGCCCTATTGGCCCCCCGTTCTTCGGACTATGTGCCTTGCTCACTGCCACTTTAATTTGCTAATCCGCTGTGCTATGTCGATTTCTTTGGTTCGTCTGCGGATCTCCTGATTTCTAGTTTAATCTCGCAGAGAGACATCGAGCAGAGCCATGTCCAGCACAAAACATCCAGGAATTAAATTAATTTTTACCAAATTTGGCACAATCGGCTTCGATTAATGAAATCTATGTAAAAAATCGAATAGTTCAATCAAATCGATATATGTATGTAAAATTTTATCATTAATAGAGTGAAATGATTTTATTTTATAGTGCATCCCACACTAGGTTTATCTCAAAGCGTTACTTTATATGATAAACATTTCAAAAATTCGTCGTGGATGCAGGATTCGAACCTTGCGTCTTCGGATCACTAGCCCGACGCTCTGGACCACTGAGCTGACCCGCTGTATTGACCCGCGACGAATTTTGTGAAGTGTTTATAATTTTTTAACCAACTTATAGTGATCCGAAGACGCAAGGTTCGAATCCTGCATCCGCGACGAATTTTTGAAATGTTTCTCATAAAAAGTACCTAACGCTTTGTGATTAATAGAGTGGTTTTAAAAAAATCAACAATAATGTGAAAAATACCACAACGATATATAATAACATCGATTCTTGCAAACTAATCGATTTTTTACACGGTTAAAGTCAGTCGTGCTATTTTTGGCGAAAAATCACTATCATTACATAGAATTAAAAAACGTCGATCCCACTCTGTCTGTCCCTATGTATGCTTATATCTTTACAACTAGGCAACGGATTTTGATGCTGTTTAGTTTAAATAGATAGAGTAATTCAAGAGAAAGGTTTACATGTAAAATACACCTTTGCGAAGCGTGGGCGGATCGCTAGTAATTAATAATTTAAAATGATCTGTACAATAATGTGTACCTGCTTACCTAAGGCCAGTAATTAACTAAAAAATCCGTTGAGTTTAAAATGAAACGAAATGATTTACTTATTTATATCGGGTCCTGTCATTTGAGTAGATAAATAACATTACGCGGCTCAGCGAAGCTGAAAATTGTTCGAGGAAAGGGTTGGGGTGCAGTTATAGCGGATTGCGATTTGTGCAAAATAGTTGTAAGAAAATCCGACAGATGGCGCTATTCGTTCCTTACTTTTATACGTTGATCCAATAAGTTATAGTAATGTACCTTCTACCAATATCATAAAATATGGTTCTTTAATTGACACGTGTGCTTCTGTATAGACAACAATAGCTGCAAGAACATCCGATAAATTACGATATTACTTTCTCTTTTTTTTTTTGATCCGATCCATAAAGCGTAAAGTTGTAAATCCTACTGCTTAACTTAGTACTCGCCTGCGCGTTACAGGGGCGCCGGGGGAGACGACAAAGGAGACTGAGACAGGTGCGGGCGGCGGGTGATTATAGTACCAAAATTAAATGCTGCAATTTATCGATAAGAAATAAAATTGACAGAGCTACAAAATTACTAGGAAAAATGTAGTCGATCAAAAAAATATGAAGGTGTGACATTAAAAATATCTTGATTCGGTGTCGATTGCCGGGTTTTTTTGTACGGAACTTCAAATTCTTATCAAATTCCAATACATATTATTTGACAGTGACAACTCTGGGCCAGATTGTCCCTAAATTTTTGTGGTTGAGAATTGCCTCAAGTAACAACAGCGTTATCGTGGCGTTATCTCTCTGGGATCTCTGTGCTTAAATCTGTTTTTTTAGTTGACACGCGCATTCGTATTGGCTACAGCACTTGTGAAAACATCTGACAGATAGCGCCCTCATATCCTTAATTATTTTCAGCCTCGTTATCCGTTAAAAGAGTCAAAGTAAAGTACCAATTTGAGCACTCTATTAAACAAACAAGCAAAGTTTTCTGAGACGTGAGTTGCATAATTTCAGTTTCATACAAAACTCATAATATAAGGCCACTCATTTTCGGTAGATGTTTGGCACAAACTTTAGTATAAAACTTTACAGGACTTTAATATAAAACCAAACACAGCGTAAATTCTCCAACTTATTTTACGCGACTCAAAACAATACGTCCGTTTATCTTGCTTAGAGAACTTATAAGCATTTTAGTTCCTACTATCTCTTTCTTTTTAACCAACTTCCAAAAAGGAGGAGGTTCTATGTTCGTCTGTATGTATTTTTTGTGTATGTTCATCGATATTTTCGCCAACTGTGAAACGAATAAAAAAACGTTTTTAGTTTGAAAGGGTATATTTCCGAAATAATCACGTTTAAATTTTATCGAAATCGGCTGAGCCGTTTTTGAAAAATCAACAATAATGTAAAAATTGCATGCATCAATTCGAACGAACTATTCGAATTTTGTACACAATGGAATTCGGTTTTGCCATTTTTTCGAAAATTAATTATGTTTCTAATTGTACCCATGACGGCAATATAACTAAGTTTAGTAACATATAAGCAGCAGGAATTAATTTCATTAACTACTCGTACTACAGGCCTTCCCCATTGATTAACCGACTAATTACTTTAAAGCCTCGTGTACTTTAAATCGCTATAACTGTGACCCTACTTTATTTGGAGCTTTCGAGTTTCGTTTGCAAATAATCTTTTCGGTTTTATTATGGCCTCTGGGATACTGAATGAAATTGTGTTGTTTCGTCTACTTGATGTTTTTTGATGAGTCACAATTTGTGGGATAAGTTTTAATGACGGTTATTTCACGGTGGGGAAATTTCGGGTTCTAAAAACAGTACTGAGTTAGTAATTATCATCATTTTCGTCATCATCATAAGTTTTTCTATCAATCATCCCTATCAAATTAAAAATGTGAATGTAAGTTTGTTTGTTACTCTTTTACGCAGCAACAGAGCAACGGATAGACGTGATTTTTGGCATGGATATGGTCCAAAGGTTGGAAAGTGACATAGGCTGCTTTTTAAACCAAAAATAAATAAAAAGTTCCTGTGAGATAGCAGATAAAAATGCCAAAGTTCGTCTTCTCTTAGGTACTCACTCTCATTTAGCAATGGCAAGCGAAAGGACCCCCAAACATGTTTATTTGAAACAATTAAAATAGACCGATTCAAATTTCTTGGCAGCTGTGAAGTTTTTTTTTTATATAAATATTAGCGGACATCTAATATTTATGATCTTGGGCCTATATAGGCTGCGCCACACAAGTTGGCGGATGTGAAATTAGCTACAAGCTGCGCAATATCCAATCCTGACTGAAGCTCACATAAAGCCGCACGTTGATTGGCTATTGCACAGATTGTAGCTAACTTGACATTCGCCAACTTGTGTGGCGCGGCCTATACCTACATTACGCGTGATAGCTAAGGATTATTTTGCCACGATACTAGTCACGAATCGAACCTGGAAATGATAAGCACAGGTCCGAGACAAATGGCACCTTACTTGAGAGGCCTATACTCAGAAGTGGGATAGAACAGTCTGCGGATGATGATTATGATGATGATTTAATATTATGCGTTGTAGGAAATTTCCTTAGCCAAGAAAGAATTAATAAAATGCTTATTTAAACTTCTTACAAAAAGGCGTTTAGTTAAACGTATGCCATTTGAGAAACTACTTCGTCTTCTAAAATACGCAAAAACCAGCACATTATGCAGAGTATAAACAACTCTCGTAATTATAAGGTCTTAAATTGAGGTTTCTGTCATTTAAAAATAACTCTATGGAGCAGTCATAAGAATGAAACTGCCTTGAGATACTGTAGACGATATTTGCCTATACTGAACTGGGTGCTTTTCCAAGATTGTGTTGCAGTATTTTTCAGAAACAGTAACTGAACTCAGTACAATATGATACTTTTCTAAGATTAAAATATAATGTCTGTATTTCAATGTGATTAAAGTTCTGAGTGGCACGCAACTTTCAAATATGGGCAATCAAGATCTTTATTTCTTACTCATCACTTTGCTTTACAGATTACTAAGACTACATTTCTGCATGATATCTTAACGCTTTGCTGCCGCGGCCCCAAGGTTAGCTCAGTTCAAGTATAGTATACAGTAGGAATTGGAAACCTCAAAAAATAAATTTAAACTATTTAAAACTAAAAAGAGAGACATAGCAAATAAGTATTACACTAGAACAGAACCTATTTTTTAAACAAGCTTTTACTGAACAAGTACTCGCCAAGTAATAGTAATAGTAATAACTTATTGGCCTTATAACATTCCGTCACATTAGGCAAATCAATTTACAATTATTCTTAACGATAGTACTTACATATCCAAAAAATTCAAAATTATCATACATTTAAATCATCACAAATATTAGAATTTGAATACACTATAAAAACAAAACTGTTTAATAAACATCACTAGATAATAATAATTAAACACAATCAATATAATCATTATTCATTCGTATTGCAGAATGAATACTTTGTCAGGCGCAGTCGCATAAACTCATTAAGAGAATAAAAAGGGTTGGATTTGAAAAATTCTTTAATCTTTTTGCTGAATTCATTTGTTTGCAAGGCTGTTATGCTACGTGGTAATAATCGAATCAAACGAGTGGAAACTCGATAGGGTTACGTCGTTTTATTACAGAGTTTTTATGACGACCTTCCAGCTCCATCATCAGACCCTGGTTACCATTGAAAGACAAACTACTCGCCAAGACCATTCAAATCAACCCAAACTCGATGAGGTTGTGTCGTTTCATTGCTTAGTTCATTTGTGTCCACCTTCCAGCTCCATCAGCAAGTCAGCACCAAGTCATCATAATATTGCATTGTCACGCGATTTACACATGTATGCAAAATTTCAGCTTAATCGGTAACCGGGAAGTGGATCAAATATAACTTGCAAGATTTGATTACAGACCGACTACACAGACAACTGGCCAGGTGAAACTAAATAAAAGCTTGTAAAAATATTAGCTCAGGCTATTACCTATTACCTTTAACCGTACCTGTATATAAGATTACTTTGTTTTATTACATGATTTCGCTGTTATTTTCTTAATAAGAATTATTACGTCATTGTTGGAAAAATATGACGGCCATGCAGATAAAAAAAACAATCTAGAAAATATTTATCTGTAAAATACCATAAATAAATGATGCATAAAATATGTGCAGATTTAGCAGCTGTCGTCTTATTTTTACGCTTATTTTGAAGCATGCTACAAAGTCTGGGCCTTCAGTGAAACATTTTCTTTTGTACCGAGTTGAGTTACTGTACATTTCACACGCGTTGTGATTTCGTTGGCATAAAGGGTGGAAGAGATATTGCGGGGCGAATGTGAGGAGACAGCTCCGTTGTTTGCTCGCCAAATGTAAGGTGCTGCTGGAATAAGACGTGGTTTCTTACGAAAATCTTATTACTGTGGAATCTACATAGATACATCGTATAAGATTTACATAGTACGAGATATATCATAACCTTGTTTTGTTGGGTTTTGGGCAAAAATTGCATATTTAAATAATGTGCCGTTTTTGTACGGACACAATAGTTCGAGGGTGGTGGTCAACCATAGACTTTTACTAACATTATAAATTAAAAATTTAAAAACCCCTGACACAAAAATATTTTACAACAAACTTTCAATTGACAACCATTTTGGGCACATTTGTAGAATTTTGGTTCTTCCATCCCCACTTTAACCCACCATAACTCTTAAACGGCTCAATCGATTTTTAAAAAACATAGCTAAGAAAACTCTCGATTAAGTCTCCTTTCATCAAAAAAAAAACTAAACTGAAATCGGTTCAGTGGTTCGGGCGCTATGATGCCACAGACAGACAGACAGACACACAGACAAACAGACACGTCAAACTTATAACACCCCTCTTTGGCGTCGGGGGTTAAAAAGTAAATGCAACAGGAAACGAGCTGTGGTTGGCTATTACAGAGGAAGTCGTAAAAAATAATAAAGAAATTTAAAAAGAATACGTGGTCAGAGACTCGCAGAGATGGGTTTTGAAGATCATTCTGGTCGAGCCGTCGGAGCGAAGAAGTCTAGATTTGTTATTTTTACAGCTTAAGGAACAATGTGGAAGGAATAAATCTGTAAATTATATTGTAACTAGCTTTTACCCGCGGCTTCGCCCGCGTTATATTTTGATTTTGGCTAAAGTTTATGTCGGCTGCGAAACCAAACCTAAGCGACAAACATCAAAATACCTTAGAGGAATGCTTTTGTTGGTTAAGTTACGGTTGGAGTGTATATACAACCCCCCTGTGTATTTCCGCCTTGTCGTGGCAGGGGAGGTCTAAGGCAGCTGAAAAGGCGGCGCTCGAAGTCTCCCTCTTCTTTGGGTCTTTCCCCCAAGGCAGCTTAGAGGCCGGCACTCGTAGTGCAGCCGCTTTTAACTAAAGCAGCTGAGAGGATGGCCGGTAGGTTGCCTGCCTTATGAGGAGTGTTGCTTCTGAGGCGGGCTGCAGTGCCGCTCTTGCGACGCTGCAACCGAGGATTAGGGGCTGCGGTGGGATGGAACTGGTTGTGTGGGTACCGCCACCTACCCTACCTTCCGCTATGCCGTCAACCTGTTGGAAGACGCAGTGGGGCTGCAGGGGAAGAGAAGTGTCGGTATCGCGATGGCCGTTCTCACTGCCCTCTGCAGTTGAAGAGGCAGGCGCTGGGCTACTATGACTGACCCGTTGCACGGGATCAGGACGTTGGAATGCTGTCTGACGCTCAGTGCTGGTTACTCCCGAGTGGTGGATGACGATATGTCTTGTGCTCCGAAACACACCGTCAATATGGCGGGAGCGCAATCTCCGTTATGGAGCCCGAGTCTCGGCTAGCGCTGTTGAGAGCCGCAAAGGAGTGCGAAAAATGTAGGAACGTCCTAAACTTGAAATGACAGGTTATTTCTGGCTCTTATACGGCTGCTACTGCGGCCCGCTCGCTTACTTTTCATCCTATCCTACGGGAACTGTTAAAGTTTTTGGGATAAAAAGTGGCCTATGTCACTTTTCGTCTTTCAAACTATATTCATGCAATAAGTCAAGGCAATCCGTTGTTCCGTTGCTGAGAAAAAGTTATTGTCTTATCCTACGGGAACCGCAATTTTTTCGGAAAGGAAAGTATCCTATGTCACTTTCCGTCTTCCAAACTATGCCCACCCCAAAAATCAAGTCAATCCGTTGCTCCATTGCTGAGAAACAGTTAATGTCCTATCCCATGGGAATCACGAATTTTCTCGGGATACAAAAGTATCCTGTTATCACTTTCTGTCTTTTAAACCATAGGTATCCATACCAAAAATCAATTCAATCTTTTGCTCCGTTGCTGCGTCAAAGAGGAACAAACCAACAAACTTTTCGGATTGATAATATTAAAGTATGATGATTCTGTACCATAAAGGTAAAATAAAGAAACTTGTTAAACCTCCAATGATAGAAGATTTAAAAATATTTTTAATGTCAGACAAAATGACGGCCTGTTATTAAACGTCATAGTTACATGTAGCATGCAGAGGGAATAAAACATTTTATCCAATTTTAATGTCAGTTGTGATTTTCAATCCATACTTTATTTCCTCTTCAAGGGGATATAATGGTGGAAAAACAATTTGTCCCTTTGCCATGCTACCTGTGATTTATAAAAGTCTGCAGACAATGTCACCTGTCATCTAATTACGTTTCGCTGTGACGTTTCGTTAAGTGTCATAGAGGAATTGATCACTTAGCGTCTTTGTGATAGTAGCGACAGTTTTGCTTTCGATAGTTTTTGTCCTGTCCTACAGGAACTATGCAATTTTTTGCTTAACGTCTAATGATTAGCATCTAAAATTCGACGCGCTTGGTTTTGCTCTTGAGTCTCAGCAGTTCTTTGCGCTGCGTGATGCTCGGCATCTAAAAGTCGCTGCGCTTGACTTTATCCTTCAGTCTCAGCAGCTCTCTGAGCTGCGTGACGCTCAGCATCTAAAATTCGACGTGCTTGGTTTTTTGCTCTTGAGTCTCAGCAGTTCTTTGCGCTGCGTGATGCTCAGCATCTAAAAGTCGCCGCGCTTGACTTTCAACTTCAGTCTCAGCAGCTCTCTGAGCTGCGTGACGCTCAGCATCTAAAATTCGACGCGCTTGGTTTCGCTCTTGAGTCTCAGCAGCTCTTTGAGATGCGTGGCGCTCGGCATCTAATGTCAAACGCATTTAAGTGTGCTCTTCAGACTCTTGGCTTCTAGCAATTTTCTTTACGCGAGCTCCGCTAGAACTACGCGCTAGATACGATTTGCGTTTTGTAGGCATACCTATTAGAATGAAAACTACGTAATTAAACTGAAAAAATACATGTCACCTTTTCTAAATTTTACAGGAAAAGATTGATTGACTTTGACATTTGCAACTCGAGCAGCCTTGAATGGGCATTGGGTATAGAGAATGTAATTTGGAAAGTCAAGATGCAAATTACCATTTGTCATGGTAGAAAATAAGTTTTTTCTTTTAAGATTCTAGCCAATGCGTTTTCATCCCCCGTTTTCAACCCTTTAAAACTATTTTTTCGAATCAAAAAGTAGCCTATGTCCTTTCTCAGGCTCTAGACTATCTGTGTACCAAATTTCATTCAAATCGGTTCAGTAGTTTTAGCGTGAAAGCGCGACAGACAGACAGACAGACAGAGTTACTTTCGCATTTATAATATTAAAAAATAAAAAAATATTAAAAAATAGTAAGGATAGTAAGGAAAAGGATAATGGTGTTTCTACTGTATCGTATCCTCGGCTTTCCTAACAGTATACAAGATATATTATCTTGTACTAGTTTTGTGCAAACCCATAGGATTTTTTTTATTTTTTCGGAATAAAAAGTAGCACATGTCACTCTCCATATTTCAAATTATATCCATGTAAAAATCAAGTCAATCCGTAGCTCCGTGGCTGCGTAAAAGAAGAACCAACTTATAAAGCAATAAATACACTCTTGGATTTAGATAGATAGATAGATAGATACTCTTTATTGGTTCACAGTTTACACACATTACATAATACAGAAAACAGATGTTTAGATATGTGAAGCAACCGGCGGCCTTATCACTGAAAGTCATTTCTTCCAGGCAACCTTAGGATGGAGAGAGACGGTAAAGAAAGAAAAAACGAGGTGTGCTTAGTTAGAGGACAGTTAAAAAAATCGAATTATACAATAATTACATACGAATATTATACATCTTAATACATACATTTACTTAGTATTATAATGAATAAACTAATAAATACTATTAACTTCTAACATACACATAGAAACAATTTATGAGCAAAACAAAACAATAACAAGGAAACTAATTGATAATATGAAACCTAAAACTAACAACGAATTAACGATTGCAACAGATAAATTTTTTTAACCTCCTCTTTAAAGACAGCTAGCGACGGGGCCCGTTTAACGGAAATGGGTATTAGGGGATTTATAATCTGAGTAAAGATATAGATACACAGTACAAGAAAAATATAACTTTTGACCTTGCTTCTATCTGGTACCAATGAGTCCTTTAAAATACTAACGGCTTTTCGGTAGGTACAGAAAATCATCTTGTGCTAACCAGTACGCGTCCGTAGAAGGAACCCATAGCGTATGTGAATCAAACCCGCTCTAGGCTAGCAAGGTGGATATGACCCAACCACGCTTTGTGGATAGACCGATGTTCAGCGGTTAACTTAATTTTAGAATAAAAGGCCGCTACAGTAGACAGGAAGCAGCTCCGTTGTTTGGTCGCCAAATGTAAGGAGCTGCTAGAATAAGACGTAAGAAATTACGTCTATCCTAATATATCTTAACAAACACATAATGTTAATTTCAAAAAAAACTACAGGTAACATTTTCTGATTATACACATACCCCCACCGGGCCACTATTTCTTTCTAAACTACAAGAATGCGACGAAAAGTGACTAATTTATATTGGTGGATTTATGCTTGGTACATTGTCAATACCTACCTACCTACATAAGTATTATATTTATGGTTTCTACGAAAAAAACTAAGAATTTTTCATCTTCTCTTTGGGAAATTGTATGTATCCGTCTGTCTCATATCTATCGGTTTGTCTGTCGAATGTCTGTCTGTCTATTCTAACGTTGCAAAGCTTCATCTTCTACATTTACTATCCAAAAATTAAGAATTATCAAAATACGTAGAAACTTTGATATCAGTGGCTATTCGGTGAAGGGAATCATCATGAGGCAACCTGCATACGTCCGTAGAAGTAATTCGATAGCGTATCTGAATGCAGTAACCAGCACTGGGCCAGAATGGTAGGTATGGCCCAATCACACTTCGTGGGCAGGCCTACGTTGGATGGTGGACTATTAAAAAAGGGTGGTACCTGCACCACCAGCAATTCTCAATATGGAATAGAGTGGATACAGAGAGTATAGCAATTAATTAGGTACGAGTAGTACGCAGAAATAACAAAAATCACGAAAGGAATTATAAATTATCTGCAACGTTATATCAACAGTATTATAAAACCAACGCGAATAATTATTTCTGATATTCGTCGTGTTATTATTTCAACTTGAGTATTGTTAGAATTTAACATAAAATCATTCCTCGTTGGTGTTAAAAAAAATTGAGTGACAAACACATAGTTGTTTTTTAGGGTTTTATACCCAAAGGGTAAAAACGGGACCCTATTACTAAGAATTCGCTGTCCGTCTGTCTGTCTGTCACCAGGCTGTATCTCATAATCAATCTCATAATCAGAACAATGAAATTTTCACAGATGACGTGTTTTGTTGCCGCTATAACAACAAATACAAATAATAGGAAAGAAATTAATATTCGAGGGGGGCTCCCATACAACTCACCTAATTTTTTCTCTCGATAACAATAACGGTGACAGGTAGATACTTGAAATATTTACAGAATATTTAGTTAACTATCCACTTCACATATTATTATAAGTAATTAAATTAAAATAAAATAATTATTAAAACCGGTCAACCGGTCTTATTGAAGATCTACAGGGGAGGCCTATGTCCTGCAGTGGACGTCTTATTGCTGATGAATGAAATATTAAAAGGGGGCTAAAATAAACATTGAGTAGTATTATTATGTTCAAATCGAAATCTATAATCTAATCTCTATTGAAATAACGTAACGTACGTAAATAAGTACTTAAGCATATTTTATATCTCTGTTCCTTGTTCTTCATCTTGGCTGGACACGCTGTTGCATGTCTAGATGTGCGGAAGTTTAGTTTGGAATAAAATTATCATAATATGAAAAATGGTGTAAAATTAAAAAAAAAAATCATTGGTAAACTCTATATTATTTTTCACGTGAATATCAGACAAACAAAACTTAACTCTGGCCAAGTAACGCTCACAGCGTTGTATGACTATGTATGTTTGTTAGCGATCATCGAAGTTAAGCAACGTTCAGCACGGTCAGTCTTCGGATGGGTGACCGCGGGTGGCATTTACAACTGAGCGCTACTGTGGTTCTGATGACATTAAATTGTAGGTCTCGGTAGTTTTACCGTTTAGCCATGTCAGAGGCCTTTAGGCGGCTTAAAAATTTTGACATCAGGGCTAACGAACGGCTAACGAACGCTTGTACGAACTTTACTCTGGGCAAGTAAGTAATGTAAGTATATGTTATACAGAATCACCCTGCATATATGAATATCTAATTTTTATGTTGGTTAAATATTTTCTTTAATATTACGCGGGCGGCACCGTAAGTAAACGCTAGTCGAAGACATAGTTACGCAATAATCCGGAATAATCCCAGATACATAATACGGATATTATTATTGTTCTATTTACCGTCAAACATCGGATATTGGGCGCTGGGCAAACACGAGATATCCTACTGGGAAATTAAGATAATGTTGAATAGGATATTCGATACGTAATATATTATGTGAACGTATCGATAGGAAAGGTTTAGTGGTATTGAGTGGGTATTGGATTGAAGTATATTTTATGTTTGTTCAGGTTATGGATATAGAAAATAAGTAATACATGTAATTATTAGCCACAGTAATAAACATCGCCATTCGTGGAAGAGCTACCAGCACGTTTACACGCTGCTGACTCTCAGTGCATTATCTGTAAATATTTGGTTTGTGAATTATCTAATCTGCAGTTGATATGACCTGAAAATTTTATGTTGATAAAAATACTATCCTTACTTCTTCACTATCACTACATAGTATAAAACAAAGTCGCTTCCGCTGTCCCCATGTCCCCATGTATGCTTATATCTTGAAAACTACACAACGGATTTTGATGCGGTTTTTTTAAATAGATAGAGTGATTAAAGAGGAAGGTTTATATGTAAAATAAACCTGTGCGAAGCTTGGACGGATCGCTAGTTGTATTATAAATCCGAATGGGTGTTTGTTGGTTAATTGGTATCTTCTTTTTTAACCCCCGACGCAAAAGAGGGGTGTTATAAGTTTGACGTGTCTGTTTGTCTGTCTGTGTGTCTGTCTGTCTGTCTGTAGCATCATAACGCCCGAACCACTGAACCGATTTCAGTTTTTTTTTTTTTTTGGATGAAAGGAAACTTAATCGAGAGTGTTCTTGGCTATGTTTTATAAAAATCGATTGAGCCGTTTAAGAGTTATGGTGGGTTAAAGTGGGGATGGAAGACCCAAAATTCTACAAATGTGCCCAAAATGGTTGTCAAATGAAAGATATTTTATCAGTGGTAGGACTCTGGCTAGTCTGTCGGGGGTTTTTTTAAATTTTAAATTTAAGTTTTTCACGCAGCAACGGGACAACAGTTTGACTTGATTTTTGGAATGGACATAGTTTGAAAGACGGAAAGTGACATGGACTCCTTTTGATCCCGAAAAAAATCGTGGTTCTCGTAGGATAGGCAAAAATTTTTTTTATTAGATTACTAATTTATTATATCCATGTCTAACATAGACAGGCAAAATGAAACGTTTTAATGCATAATTGGTGATATTGGCTGTTATCCATAGGAGAAGGAAAAAGGGAAAATGCCCACATAATCACCACAAAATGGCATTGAAAATGAATAGCAATTGATTTTGTGTAAACAAGGAAAATTTCCTATGGCTTGAATACTTGATGTTGTAATTATAGCACTTAATTGTAATAATTTTATGTTTGCATAAAATAACTTTTTGTAAAATGACGTGTAAATTGTTATTTGCCCATGTGTATGAAACGGGTAAAAGCTAGTTGCAAATAAAATATTGTAGTTCTAGTTTCGCTCGCCGTTTTGGAGATTTTGTTAGAACTGATATTTATAATGTAGTAAACATATATACACACGCTGGGTCATATTGACCCGAGGTGATTTCTAATGGCCGTATTTTTGATTTTACGTGCTCTGCAGTTATGATCCTTTTAGTAACTGGAGATACATCATTCCTCCACATGCACTGCCTATAAACTCAGTGTCATATCTACAGTCTTTGTAGGAAGATATAGGTGCGTCAAGCATAAACGGGTCAATATGACCCAGCGTCACTAATGGAGTGGTATTTTCGTGACATATTTTTATTCGTATTTTTTGTGTTTATCGATATTTTTTTTGTTTGTCATTAAGAATTAAACATAACTGTATATGACTAATCACTATGAAAATAATACTGACTGCCTTACATGAATCAAACTCAAAAATGATATGAGAGAAACTTTTTCGGTCGATTTTTCTGAACTTGTGCTTCGGCAATTGAACGACTGCCAAAAAGCAAACCCGGAATTTTCCTAAAGCTTGTGTTTAAGTAAATAGTTCAGGTTCAAAAATGTAGATGGCGCTGTGCGTTCTTAAAACGCGCAAGCGATTTTCTCTTAACATATTAATCGAACCAATATGTGGTTTGGGTACAAAAATTGTAGATGGCGTTGTACATGCTTAAAACGCGCAAACGTTTTTCGCCTGGCATCTGAGTCTCGGTTAAGGTTTGGAAATGTTTGTGGATACGCAATAAACCCGTATTACCATAGGCCAACTTGTCTCATTTGTACCCCCGTGTTAGTATTATTATATTATATTCTTTGCCCGTGTACAGCTTGTAAAACTATTTCAATTGTGTCCTTCAACAGAACATAATAAATTTAGCCACCAATTTTAATGTTTATCATATATAATTACGCCTTAATCATTGCGTCCATATACTAAATATTCCAGAAAGTTTTTGGCCAGGTACGAGTATAAGGACGCTGAAGACTAATTTTAAAGGTATAATTGAAGTTTGTGATTGCAATATTGATCTCAATATTACTGAACAACTTTTTTTTATCATTATTAGAGTATGGTTTCTATATGAAATTTCAAGTAATTACTGAAGTTTTCAAAGCTGATTTTCCACATGTTCCTAAAAAAATTATTAAAATTGATAAAATGAATAAATTTTTATTTTAAATAATAAAAATAGTCTATAACCGTTACGTAACATTTTGAAAAATACCGATAAACTTCGGGTCACTATGACCCGGCGGCGTCACAGTCCGCGTAAATATTTTAGCGTCAACGGCGCCGGGTTAAAAGAAAAATATCTGTACGAAGCTGAAAAGGCTATTAATAAATTTCTGTCTACAATGAGTAATACAGAGACTGAGGATTTGTTAAAAATTAAGAAATTATATTCTATCATAATGAAATGTAATGTATTCACTGATTTTATAAAATTGTACGTATCAATATTAATTATATAATTATTTAATTTATTAATTAAATGTAAAATTTATTTTCAAAATATAAGCATCCATTACTTTATTATATCTATTAGCAGAAATTTACACGCAAAGAAAAATAAATTATCAACATAATATGGAGGTTCCAAATCACATGGAAAATCGTATTAGATGTCCGCGACACAGGCCTAGCCTAGTGCGGAAATCGCAGTAGGTACCTAATAAGTTTTGTTAGTATAACACTGTCATAAACAGCATGTAGCATGTGTGTAATTTTTTTCCTGTTTGTGTTTTTAAAAATATTTTCATTCTAATTAATCTCAATAGCAAAACAGCTTTAGATATTTCAAGTCAAAACGTCTACCGAAATTCTATCAGGCCGACAGACGAAAATCACCCGAAATCTAAGAAGCTGTTCGTAAAAAACGCCAGTGTTGTTATTTCGCGACGAAAATGCGCCAGTTTCCATTGTCTTCTTTTAAATTCAAGCTGAAATTTTCAGTAGCCACTTAGGGAGGTGAATTTTTCATCACGTACTTAGAGAGATGTACAGAGAACACCTGTCGTAAATAGGGTACAAGGGGCCGGAGGAGAGAGCTTTACTGGATGGCGTAAGAGGCATTGAGCTATTCAAATTGTTACTATGCTTTGCCGTTTTTACTATTATGAACGGTTAACCTCCGGTATAAAAGTATATGCACCGGTTGTGACCACTGCCCCGGTTTTGGACATTTGATATCAAAAATATTGCATTAATAGATTTTAAACAGTTTACATTATAAATTTTGTTTGTGTGAATGTCAAAGTTTGAAAATTTCTTAAAATATGATTTTAACATTATAATTGTCTACACAATTATTAAAATTACCCTAAAACTGAATTACTATAATTTATAGGTATGTAATTATTTAATAAACAAGTACATCATCATCATCATCTTTATCAGCCGTGGGACCTTCGATGCTGAACCAGGGAACATGGGCCACTGCGACAGATTCCCAATAAGACCGGTTGGAAACGGCTTCCATTCAGCGTTCCGGCGGTCTTTTTTAGAATAAATTTAAAGCATATCACAATGGACTTTTTAGGTATAGACCGTTTATCCAATTCAATTTAGGAAAAATAAAGTCACATATTTCACATTAAAATAACTAAAAAAATATTTAACATTTCAAACTTATCATTTCGTTATTATTTAAATGCCTGAAGGCATATCAGTAAGATCCTTCCAGAGACCGTGGATTCTTAGGGACTTGGATAAAAATGAGAACTGTGGTAAAATATACTAAAACTGAGCTGTAAAATGTAAAATACAAAAACATGTTACCAAGCAGGTCAAAATAGAAATCCCCTACTTATCATATAAATTCTTGAAGACATATCAGTAAGATCCTTCAAGAGACCATGTATCTGAAGAGACCGTTAATTTATGTAATGTAGGCTTAAATATACTGGAACTAAGCTGAAACGTAAGTTAGTGACAAATCCATATTACTAAGTAAGTGTGAGACAACAAAAAGCCCCTACTTATCATTTAGTTATCATATAAATGCTTGAGGCCATATCAGTAAGATCCTTCTAGCAGCCGTGTATCCTCAGAGACAGTGAGGTCGAGCTTGCAATCACCTAAAGTGCCTTCCCGCAAGGCGGAGTGATCCAGTGTCCATGATATATTTTGTTCTCGGATAAACCATGAATTTATTTCTGTCACTTGCCCAGTGAAGAAATATTTTCTATCGCGTTGCTAATTTCAAATTGTGATTACTTTTCGCTCTTGAGGCGTTCGGTACTTATAAATATGCTACTTAGAAAATGCAAGTATCACATGCTTTTATGCAATATACTTACTATAAAATAATTTCCACTGATTTTGAGAATTGTAAAGTAACAAATTAGAGGATAAGAAACCAACTGTTTCATAAATTTTGTATGAAGCAGTTGCAATTGAACCCAAATAAATAACAATAATTTAATCCACAAACCCGCACTAGGTCAGCGGTGGATATGGCCCAATCACCTTTCGTGGGTCACGTACTTAGTCGTCACGTAAATGCTAAGACGCTTATGACTCCATTCAAGACCATCTATTCTTATTACAACATTTTTGAATGACAAATAATCTAGTTTTAGCCCGCGAAAATGATTTATGATTTTTGTTCTACACCTGAACCTTTTATTTATTCAAGATAAAAATTAGCGAATGTCACTTTCTGTCTATCAAACTATGTCCACGCTAAAATTCATTCATCTCGTTGCTCCGTTGCTGCGTGAAAGAGTAACAAACAAAAAATAAACAACAAATACACTTTCGGATTTAAGGAAGGATAATTCCATCCATCCATCAGCCGTAAGACGTCCACTGCTGGACATAGGCCTCCCCAATGGATTTCCAATAAGGCCGGTTGGAAGCGGCCTGCATCCAGCGCGTTCCTGCGATCTTTATTATATCGTCAGTCCACCTAGTCGGTGGACGTCCTACGCTGCGCTTGCTGGTCCGTGGTCTCCATTCGAGAACTTTACTGCCCCATCGGCCATCCGTTCTCCGAACTATGTGCCCTGCCCATTGCCACTTTAATTTGCTAATCCGCTGGGCTATGTCGGTAACTTTGGTTCGTCTGCGGATCTCCTCATTTCTGATTCGATCTCGCAGAGAGACGCCGAGCATAGCCCTCTCCATAGCACGTTGGGCTATCCTGAGCTTATTCATAAGGCCCACAGTAAAAGACCACGTTTCAGTTCCATATGTTATCACTGGCAACACACAACTATCGAAAACTTTCGTCTTGAGGCACTGAGGTATATCAGATGAAAAGACGTCACGCAGTTTTCCGAAGGCTGCCCAACCGAGTTGGATTCGGCGATTGACCTCTTTCTTGAAGTTGGACTTACCTAGCTGGACTACTTGTCCTAGGTAGACGTACGAGTCAACAACTTCAAGAACCGAGCTCTCAACAGATATTGGGGTGGGTACGACATGGGCATTACACATGACTTTTGTTTTATCCATGTTCATTTTGAGACCCACCTGTTGAGAAACTCGATTGAGGCCTTCGAGCATCGTGCTGAGCTCTTCCATCGATTTCGCCATGACCACGATATCGTCGGCAAACCGAAGGTGAGTGATGTATACGCCATTGATGTTGATGCCAAATCCTTTCCATTCCAGGAGCTTAAAGGCGTTCAAAGTGGTAGTAAACAGTTTCGGAGATATCACATCTCCCTGTCTGACGCCTCTTTTCAAAGGGATCGCCTTCGAGCTCTCTTCCTGTACTCGGAACGACATAGTGGCGTTATTATACAAACACTTCAACACTTCGATATACCGATAGTCAATACGGCATCGCTGAAGAGACTCAAGCACAGCCCATGTCTCGACCGAATCAAAGGCTTTCTCATAGTCCACAAACGCTAAGCAAAGTGGCAAGTTATACTCTTCAGTCTTCTGTATAACTTGCCGCAGCGTATGGATGTGGTCCATGGTGCTAAAGCCTTTTCGGAAGCCGGATTGTTCGGAAGGCTGGAATTCATCAAGCCTGCGCTCGAGACGATTCGTAATGACCCTAGAAAACAGCTTATAAACATGGCTCAGAAGCGAGATGGGTCTGTAATTCTTCAATAAGGTGTTGTCACCTTTTTTAAAGAATAGCACCACCACGCTTCTGTTCCATGCTTCCGGCGTTATGCCCTCGAGGACGACGGTGTTGAAAAGCTTCTGAAGGACTTTAAGTACCGGTTTACCACCCGCTTTCAGTAGCTCTGAAGTGATTCCGTCATCACCCGGTGCCTTGTTGTTCTTAAGCTGATTCAAGGCCATTCTAATCTCGTACAGGCTGATGTCCGGGATGTCTTCGGTGAAGTGTCGAGTCAGCTTGGCTCTCGGGTCTTTAGCCGTGCTGTCAACAGGCTTAGCTACCGAAGCGTATAACTGTCCATAGAACCCTTCGATCTCCTCCAATACCTCTGCCTTGGTCGACGTCATACTGCCGTCCTCTCTCTTTAGCTTTGTCAGCTGGCTTTGCCCAATAGACAAACTCCTTGCAAACACTTTAGAGCCTTTGTTTCGCTCGATAGTCTCTTTAATTTGTTTGGTTTTAAAGAGACGTATATCACGCCGCAAGGATTTCGAAATTTGTCTATTAAGCTGCCTATATGACGCAGCGTCCCTAGTAGACTGCAGTCTTAACAAACGTCGTTCAGCCATAAGGTCTGAAGTGTGATCGGATAGTTTCTGGGTTTTATTTGAACGGCGTGGTCTAAAAAACTTAGAACCCACCGTCTGGACAGTTTCTACGAGCCTGTTATTGATCTCATCCACCGACGCAAGATTCTCTAGGCAAGCAAAACTATTTGAGAGCTCTAGCTGAAAGCTTTCGGGGTTTTGGATGTGGGCGAGAGTAGGCCGGAGCGTAGACTTCATCAGACGAGACCTTTCAAGTCTAACGTTCACATTCAATGTGCCTCTTACCAATCTGTGATCACTACCGGTTTTCACCCGGTTGATCACGGAGACATCATCGAATATTCGTCTCTTGTTGGTCATAATGAAGTCTATCTCATTTCTCGTGGAACCATCGGGACTTATCCAGGTCCATTTCCTATGAGGCGGCTTCTGGAAGAAAGAGTTCATCATAAAGAGGTTCCTCTCTCTCCAGAAATTCAGCCAGCCTCTGACCTCTTGAGTTCCGTTGCCCGTACCCAAATTGCCCCACTTTCAGCTCATCATCAATTTTCTTGCCTATCTTTGCGTTAAAATCCCCCATAACAACAGTAAAGTGGGTCTCAGACATATGTATGGCCCGACTTATGTCCTCATACATAGTCTCCACTTCATCATCTGGGTGTGCCGAGGTCGGTGCGTATACCTGAATGACCTTCAGCGAATATCTTTTGGATATTCTGAGTATTAGGTATACGACCCTGCTCGAAACACTGTCGATGGTTACGATGTTGTTAGTGAGGGACTTGTGGACGAGAAACCCGACACCACCTTGGGACTTTTGGTCGCCTTCCCGGTAGTAGAATAGGTTGCCCGATTTCAGAGTTATCGTGTCCTCACCCTCTCTTCGGACTTCAGATAACCCCAAAATATCCCAGCGCAACCTACTCATCTCCTCTTCCAGCTCAACAATCTTTTCATCCGTCCTCAAAGTGCGTATATTGTGTGTCACCAGGGCCAGTTTCCGTTGGGGGTGATAGCGGGGTGTCTGCCGGAGATTCTTCGCACCCCCCTCTCCGCCGTTACCGTGGCCGCTACCAGAGCCAGGGATAGCGGAGCCGCCGGGGACTGGGGGCCTATTTGTGTGGCTTAAATTCATTTGGGGTTGTTGCCCATAATCGCCGCGCTGGGCAAGCGTGTTGGCGATCGCAGGACGTAGCTCCTCGCACCAGTGCCGCTGCTCCCCGACACTGGTCTGTGGCATTTAGGCTACGCCAAATTAGGATGGTTATACCGCCATCAATCGGTTCCGTAGTACCTCAGTCGGCTTTTACGACACCTGGTACAAGAGGGGGGTGCTATTCTACTCTGCCGGCACCCCACGGCCAGATAATTACCTAAACGTAAAAAATCTCAGCAAGCTGAGGATGAGTGTCACCCTACAGTTACACCAACACGCTCTTGAGTGATAAATGTGTGACATTTCGCGAAACATTCGTTACCATTACGGCGTTACCTGCTACGGGTGATGTTATTAATTGATTTATGAAGCGTAGCAAGCAACCTCTACGCTCACTCTACGTCGTAGCAAAGTTGCTACAGCGTAGCAGAATAGTTGAATGCTGAGTTAGTCTTTATAGAAAATAATTAGGATGTTCTATTTTTAAACTTAATTACATTATAAAGTCTTAGTTGTGATCAATTTTTAACAGTTGGGTCCAAATATCACGGTACAATAATAAGTTGTGCGTACAACAATATGGTTGCAAAACGTACACTAAAATGTCAGTATAAATTGTCGCAATGTTACTAAACATTGTATCAATAAAATTATTAAACCTTTACTGTATAGTATTTAATTGTTTATATACTAATTAGGAATTTAATTTTCTACATTATGTGCCAGTTCTTGATACGTGTATTTTTGAAGGAAGATTTTTTAACGTTTTTGGAAAATTTGTTTTTTCTTTGATTTGATATCAAAGAAAAATTCATAACCAAGTTAATTCGTCGTTTGCTGCAGGAATAGCAAAATATTGAAAATTATTTAAATATTTTTTCTATACAGAGCAAGCTGTACTTAACCGAAAGGGGGTAAAGAGGGGGAAGGGGATGAGTAAAGCCTTCAATAGGAACAACTTTCATTAAGAGTCCAACCCGGAATCTAAGAAATAATATCTCTGGATTCTGGATAACACTACATTTTATATATTTGATTTCTCTGATTTATTGCAGGTTTCCATACGATTTTTTCCATTTCCATAAAGAAAGTATATTCAATAATAAACAAATTTTGCAAATCTGATAAACGACGCATGAATGAATTTAACATGAACGAATTGTTTTTCACCCAAGGGATGAAAAACTACATATCCAGAACGCGAGTGTTGTGAAAATGAATTTTTAATTAAAAATCTTTACTGCGTTTTTATTGGAATGTTTTTGACGTGTGGCGTGAAGCAAATGTCTTTTTAAAGGTTCCGTAGAAAACAATAAAACTTTATAAGATCGTTGTGTTCGTCTGTCTGTCTATCTATTGGCTTACATAGGCCTACACTAAGACAATTGAGCCATATCCGCAGCTGTAGTTATAGTACAATACAATATAATTTCAATGCACACCAAAAGTAATAATTGGCTGCGCTAATTTCGATTAAATCCAAATAAAACGAATTTCAAAGTATACCCTTTCCAATAAAAAATGAATTATCGAAAACGTACCACTCTAAAAAGTTATGTACTATACATAACAATAAAATAAAATATGCGTCGACTTCAGTACCTCCTCTGTTTTTTCGTCGGTCCAAAATGGAAAGTATTTAAACCTAACTAAAACCTAGTGTTTATAACTAACTTAAAATCACGTATGTAGTGCAAGGGTGACTTTATTATCTTAAGTAAATAATAGTAGTACAGAAAGATCACTCTGAGGAAAGAACCACACAAATAGCGACTCTTATGACGACGCAATTAAGTGCAACTCAGTTCGCATAAGTGCCCACTTTGCCGGCAAACTTATTTATACTTTCTCTCTCTAACACATATTTCTATCACTGTCGAGTGCGAAATATTGGTGTTTGAAAGTACCTGAACTGCGTAGTGGCACCCCCTAATAATACTTTACACAATAATAATTAATCAAGAGCGGATTTAATAAACAGACGAAACATGCAAAAATACGTCAATAGGACATTTTATTTTCAGTCAAGATAGCAGTTTTATAAGCATCATAAACAATTTTTTCTTCATAAATAAAATGTAAGATTACAACAGAAATTATGCAGGAATATAATAGACTTTTTATAAAAATGAATTATTCATCAAATTAAATTCGAGAGAGTTAAAAGCGTTTTTCATTTTGAGTCACTTTTGAGCCGCACCGTTTTATAAAGTTTTTACTGGAAATGCCATTTACTGAGTTTTTGAAGATAAAACTTTTTAGTGGCTATGTGCACTTTTTGGGATGGGTAATAAATGGTAAGCTCACGTCAGGACAGACGCGTAAGCGACCGAAAATTCGTAGGATGGGGCGAGAGTAGACCGCCGGCGCGGCGTAGAGAGGAAGTAATATCCCCTTCTCTTTCTACCGCGGGGCGAAAATGTATGAGCGGCGCAGGGCGCTTGCGCGAGTGTGCGTTTGTGATATTGTATTTTACCACATAAATGATAGTACCATACATATTCAAGTTTTTACTTCTGCCGGCACTCCCGGAGTGCAACCCGTTTTATTATTAGGGTTCCGTACCCAAAGGGTGAAAACGGGACCCTATTACTCCGTCTGTCACCAGGCTGTATCTCATGAGCCATGATAGCTAGACAGCTGAAATTTTCACAGATGTTGTATTTCAGTAGCTGCTTTATCAACAAATTAGGCAACGAAAAACTGAATAAAATAAATATTTAATGGGGGGCTCCCATATAACAAATTAATTTTTAGGATTTTTTTGCTTGCTATTAATAACGGCAAGAGTGATGGGGTTAAGGGTGCTCCAACACGGTACGGAACCCTTCGTGCGCGAGCCCAACTCGCACTTGGCTGATTTTTTACATCTTTTATTTTGAATGCATAAGATTTACGTGCGGGTTAAAATTCAGATTATATGTTTCATTGTTCACTTATAAATTACATAAAAATATAGCTATACTATAAGCTATTCTATTTACTGATTATAAGTCTTGCTTGTCTATGGGTCAATCAAATTTATGAGTTCCAAGCCGCCCAAAGAGCTATGGAGAAGGCTATGCTCGGAGTCTCTTTGCGGAATTAAATCAGAATTGAAGAGATCCGTAGAAAAACAGTAGTAACTAGCATATTTCAGCATATTGATAGGTTGAAATGATAGTGGGCAGGGCATATAGCACGGAGGACTCATGACCCGCTGTTTTATACATATTTGTAACTCGGTATCGACAAAATGTATGAAATACCTGTTTTTTTTCAATTCTGGGTTGGTCCCATAGAAAACACTGTTCATAATGACGGTCTTAATCACCCCCTTTCGGCATAGCCAACCAGCTCTGGTTAGCCCTGTATAGAACCTATGTACTAAAATTCGTTGATAAATGAGACTTGTTGAGGAAACCCACCATCAGATGAAAGAAAAATAGCCTTGCCAAAACGGAGATAAAAAGGGATTTACACGGGTCGATTTTTGTCGTGCGGCTAGTCGTTTCACAAATCGCCTCAACAAGCCGCATGCTAGCTCATTTAGGAGGGATTTACATGGGTGACTAAAGGCGCACGATTCTTACCGCGCGGCTAAAATCGTCTGTCTTAATGGCAATTTGACTAGACGTATAGACAGTTTAGTCAGTCGATTTTCGCCGCGCAACAATAATTGTGCGGCTTTAGTCACCCGTGTAAATCCCCCTTTACCTATACAGGTGACTAAAACTGAATGCGGCTCAGCCATCATGCATTCCTTCATACGGCGGGCGATCGCCTGCAAGTGATTGTTTACCTTTACACGGTCGATTTTGGTCACCAGCCGCATGCGGGCAGTCGCATTGTTAAGCAGCCAAAGTCGGATGCTACCCCACTTTGGTGCTTGCGGCTGTGGTATTGGGGGTGTGTGATGATACACCGTAAATACCTGAATGCTTCCTTGCTATGATATTCGGGAATCCAGGCAATCACATAAACACTTGTACCACAAAAAGTTTGTTATAACACTTCCAAAAAATCAATGTCTCTATATCTTAGGAAAGTCCACTGTTAAGAAATAAATATAAAACGGCGGAAAGAAGGATCTTTTACATCGATTATGAAGAACAATATTATAAAAGAATGCCGGTTGCAAAACAAATATTCACGAACTATCTCAGTTGTCGTAGTTTTTCTAACTGAGGGTGGTAGCAGCGCGTTGCGCCAGCGCACATCGCGCCGGACGTCGAAGTAGTGCAAAGGTTACAAGCGACGACCGCGACCCGACATTTACATATGTCGGAAGGTAAGTTACATTGTAGACTTTAGTATAATTCTTTTTTTTTTTTAATTCTGAATAGGTTTGCGTTTGACCACATACTGCCTGATGTTGAGCAGATAAGCGGTCTAGGTTGTAATACGCTTACCTAGAAGATACTTTACTCGAGATTTGAAGACGCCCACGTTGTACTTAAGCGGGAAGACAGACCCAGGTAAAGCGTTCCACATTCTGGATGTTCGTATTACCACTGTTTTTTCAAGGTTTATCAAGTATTTTTTAATTTTAAATAATGAAGTTTAATATTGTTTAGTTGTCAATGTAAGTTTAGTATAGGATGGATTTAAGTTATATAATAAGTAAAAAGTAATATGGCATCGGCAAGTATGCCACACGGCTTTAGTCACTTGCAACAGTTGCAACCTAGTCGAATTGCCATTCAGAAGGTCGATTTTCGCCGCGCGGCTAATATCGTGCTGCTTTAGTCACTCGTGTAAATCCCCCTTCACGGAGAGAGTTTGCTTTAACTCGAACAAAAATAGCGAATTAGGTTATAAATGCCACATCCAGGGAAGCTTTACCTCTGCGTTGAATTCGCTGCAGAATATTGAAATTTTCCGGAAACTTTTGGCGGTCCCTCTTGACGTTTGACAGCGGCGGCCGATAATTAGAAATGATTTTCGAATGACGTTCATTGGAAAACTCGGGGAATTCCGGGATATTGGGGCAATCGGAATTGTTCCCTACTGACTTTTATACTTGTACACAAACATAATAAATGTCAGTGAACGTGACAAAAATAATAATACCTAGATACACTGTACACTGTGTTTATACGTAGTCGCGAGAAATTCTACTCGTTACCTTACGGTTTGGGTCACCAAGACACAGGCCTAGCCTAGTTTGGGGCCCACTAGAGTCTAGAGTAATACAAGACGATGTTAATAGGTACCTAATAAGTACCTGCCTACTCCGGTAATTTTGTAAATTTCAATTTGTGCTTTTACTTCATGTGTATGTACCTATCTGAATTTTACCGTTTAGCCATGTCAGAGGCCTTCAGGCGGCCTAAAAGCTCTGACACCAGGGCTAGCCACCCGGCCTATACGAACTTACTTACTTTATCTGAATTTTAAATATTTTGGTTTAGTTAATCAGTACTCAAATTGAATCTTTATTGTTTGATGTTTAGTTTAAGTATTTATGAATAAATAAATTATGTTATCTTATAACAGTCTGCATCTTGTATACTACTTGTATTAAGTGTATTTTATCATGATCTAATAAATAAAGAATAAAGTAAGTAGGTTTGTTTAGGCCAGGTGGCTAGCCCTGGTGTCAGTTTTAAAACCGCCTGAAAACCTCGGACTACGTTAAAATAATCATATAAAAATTGAATGAATGAATATGCTCATAAAGAATAAAGTAGGATTCATTGGTCAACTCGCACGTTGGCATCTCGTCCACGTTATTTTGGTTAATTTGATTATTCTACGGATCTCTTCATTTCTGATGCGATCTCAAACGTACAGGCACGTATCTGTCACTGTGGACAAGCAATTTGATTTGACAATTCAAAGTTATTATTTGTTATCATACATGAATAACAAAGTTACATAAGAGGCTTTTCAAGCGGCTTAAAAACTCTGACACCAGGGCTAGCCACCCGGCCTATACGAACTTACTTACTTACATAATTGATTTTGATGATCACAATAGAAATATCAGTCCCTCCCGCGCGCTCGCGAGGGTGAAAGCAAATATTGTGTGTTCCGTCAATAATTAAAGCTCATTGCACTCAAAAGTTAACTTACAATTGTGCGTTTTATACCATTATGCAGCTTAAACATAAACAGTGATAGTGTTGTTTACTGAAATCAATTCCAGCGAGTGGCTTAGAAGATATAAGCAAAAACATTTTAAATATTTTGATGGAAGTCCTGTGACTCGCGACCTACATTTGGTTAAACTGAGTGTGCTACGCCGGTGAGTCATCGCAACGGTCATCGAGTGCACGATCCCCGCCGCTGCTGACTGAGGTGCTCCCGCGCCCGCGCACCGCTGCAACACCCCCGAGCCTGTAGCCCGCTCGGCCGGGCCTGAGTCATCGCTGGCAGCGCACCCGCGCCCGCTCACCTCAACCCCCGTGTCCCGAGCGGCCGGCTTGCACCGGTCTGAGTCATCGACGCGTCGCATCGCTCGCTTACCTGTCGCCGTAATCAGCTGTGCGTATTTATTTACTTTACGCTTCACGAGTACATTCTTGCACCCGAACACTATTCAAAATGAATTGCGCAGCGTGTCGTGGTGATATAAAAACTAAAGAGGAACTTACTTTGTCTTGTACTTTGCAATGCTGTAAAAAGACTTATCACCTTTTGTGCTCTGGGGAAAAAGACACGACAATATTATCTATCAAGTCGTGGGTCTGCCCCGAGTGCCGATGTGCCACTAAAAAGGGAGGAGATAATAGCCTCACTCCAGTAGGTGCAACAAAAAAGAATAGAGATCCGAATGTTACAGTGCGCAATAAAGTACCGAGAATTTCCGCACAAGAGCAGTCATTTGTTGAGGATCCTCAAGATGTTTCCCACGAAATTCGTGAGTTACGCACAGAAATAATCAGGATGAGGGATCAGCTCACTAATTCTAACTCTCTCCTTTCATCCTATGAGACGCAACTGAAGAAGTCGACAGCTATTATAGCCGATTATGAGCTTAAACTTTCTAAATCTGTCTCGATCATAGTGAGCTATGAGAAAAAGATTGAAAGGTACGGTGACCAGATAGGAAACCTCCTCGGAAAGCTTAAGGCCTCTGAGAAGTGCTCACCTTCTTTCTGCCCTTCTGTAAGGTCAGACCCTGCCGTACTAGGGCCTGAGGCACCTGCTCAGTCAGGTAGGTCTCGGACCTCAACTGCATCAGCTACACCTCTTTCTCCTGTTGGCATGTCACCGCAACCAAGCCGAAACAAACAAGTGAAGTACTGCGACCTGGATAGTTCATTAATTGATACAGCGGTACCTGCATCTTCTAAAAGACCATTGCTTGAAACTGGTTCCCATCAGTTACCTCAACCCACTTCTGATAAAGGTTGGACGGAAGTACGTCACAGAAGGCCGCGCCAGTCACTATCTCTGCGCTGCGTTGCTGGACCCGCCGTGACGTCCCTTAAGGCAGCCGAGTCGCGCAAACACTTCCATCTATGGAATATGCTATCGGACGTGGATGAGGTCCGAACATATTTGGGTGAGCTATGTCCACAAAGAATAATCACCGTTGAAAAGCTAAAGACTGCTAACAATTACAACTCCTATAAAATAGGAGTCCCGGAGGATTGTTACGAAAAATGTTTCTCGGTAGACGTTTGGCCAGAAAATGCGAGGGTGAAGAAATGGATCAATTATTACAAGAAAGGCAAGAATCCGTTAGAGGGGCAGTCATTTCGCCATGGAGTCGGCGCACAGTGAGCCGCGCAACAATACGTTTCCGCAGTTTAGCATTTTTTACCAAAATGTTCGTGGTCTGAAGACAAAATTACCGTCATGGCGCACCAGCATGTTAATCGCCGACCATTCGTTAGTTACCGCTACTGAAACTTACCTAGATAGTTCAGTGGAAGATGCTGAGGTGGTGCCCCAGGATTGGACGCTTCTACGCCGAGATCGGTGGTCCCGCGGCGGGGGAGTTTTGCTTGCTGCAAGGCCGGGGGTCACTGCTATCCGTCGACGGGAGCTCGAATCTGAATTAGCAGAGGACTTATGGGCTACTATAACTTACCGTGGTATTTCTTGTACGATTTGTGTAGTGTACATCAAGCCGACAGCATCCGATGCTATTTATATGAATATATTCACAAAAATAGAATCTTTTTTATCCTCGTCTAGACATGATTTCTTTCTTTTTGGTGATATTAATATGAACAGTGCTTCGAATAATATTAAAAACTATTATTGTTATTTTTTGACATACTGTAATTTAATTGATTATAACGGAATAATTAACTCTCATGGAGGTATTCTTGACGTAGTGTTGGCACAGGAGTGTACTGAGGTGCAGTTCCAGCGGGTATTTGTGAAGGAAGCCGTCGACGGTTTCGTTCCAATTGATGCGTTGTACCATCCCGCTCTTGAAATCCAAATTGCTCTCCGAGTGCGCACAAACACTTGTACTCCTCTGGAGCCGAGTAATATCGATCCTTCACGCGACTGGAATTTCAGTAAGATGGATGTCCCGCTCTTTCAGTCGTTACTTGCTGAGGCTTCGTGGGAATCCGTACTTGAATCCACCGATGTGTCGGTCGCTACGGATGCGTTTTATAATATTTTGTATCAATTGTTTGATGCATCAGTTCCCAAAAAGGTACGAAAAGTAACAAAATGTAGCAGATATCCAGTTTGGTTCGATGCAGATATCATAAAGATCTCAAACGCAAAACTAAACTGCACAAAGTCTGGAAGAAGTCGAAGTGTATTGCATCTTACTCAGACTTTTCGGATTTGCGAGCCGACCTAAAGTATCGAATTTCCCAGGCATACAAGTCTCATATGGCCAGTATAGGAAAGAAACTGCAGCAGTGTCCTCAACATTTCTGGAGGCACGTACATAGCTTGAGATCGAAGGGAGGTTTTGAACCCCGTGTTTCGTATGAGGGATGTACTTTTACTGGCGTGAGGGCTGCTGAGGCATTTGCAAAATATTTTTCTAGTGTTTTCCTAAATGATCCGCCGGCACTGAACGCTGACTTGTGTCCTGATGGAGACAATCACAGTGGCTACGTTACTATACCTAGTGTGTCACCCGAGGACATCGATCGCGGTATAAATAAACTGAAATCAAGTAGCTCACCAGGTCCCGACAGCTTGCCAAGCTCAGTTCTTAAGAGTGGTAAAAACACTTTCTCCTCCCTTTATACCATATTTTAAATTTGTCACTTAGGAATGGAAGGTATCCTGACCAATGGAAAATCTCTAGGGTGACCCCCATCCCTAAGGGTAATAATAGGACTCTTGTAGAAGAATACCGCCCAATTGCAATCTTGTGCGCCCCTGCCAAGGTATTCGAGTATATTTTGCACAATGAGATTTATAGGCAAGTGAAGCAGCAGATTGGGGAAGAGCAGCACGGGTTTAGGCCAGGTCGCTCAGTAAACACTAACCTGCTATGCCTGGTCGACTATATTTCTAGTGCTTTGGACCGTGGGTCTCAGGTGGATGTAATTTACTTCGACTTCCAAAAGGCTTTCGATAAAATAGACAACGATATATTGCTACGCAAGCTATCATGTTCATTTGGTTTTGCCCCCAGTCTCTCTATCTTTATCTCAGACCTTATGCATGGCAGGTATCAATTTGTCAGGCATGGGACGTATGAGTCGAGTCCCTATCCCACCAGATCTGGAGTAAGCCAGGGTTCCGTGACCGGTCCGCTCTTCTTCCAGATGATGATCCATGACTTGGCTAAGGTATTGATTTCCGCTCAATGTCTCCTGTACGCGGATGATCTGCAACTTTTCCTTGAGATAAAATCACCCAGTGACTCATTAAGACTGCAGGATGACATCGACCGCATTTATGAGTGGAGTGTGAAGAACAAAATGCTATTTAACTTGGGCAAATGCAATGTCATGACCTTCGATCGGAAGAAGCGACCAACCCATTTCGATTATCGCTTACACGACATAGCTATAAATAGGGTGAGTCGTATCAAAGATTTAGGTGTAGTTTTTGATCGTGGCCTCACTTTTCACGATCACGTCAGTGACCTCGCTAAAGAGGCATTTCGTCGTCTAGGTTTTGTGCTTCGCAATTCTAGGGATTTCGAAAATCCTCAAGTCGTCAAAACTTTATACAGCTCACTGGTGAGAAGCAAACTGGAGTCTAGCGCATGCGTCTGGAACCCGCATCATGTGACTTACGCTCGGATTCTGGAGAAGGTTCAAAAGGCATTCCTAAGATCTCTATATAAGAAGCAATATGGTTATTACCCATACCTATACCCGACAAAATTTTTACTTGGCCAACTTGGCTACAATTCTTTAGAAGTAAGAAGAATCCTAGACCAGCTCATTACGTGTTGCAAAGTTCTACGAGGGTCAATTGATTCGATTGTGTTGCATGATTTGCTGTGTGCTTTATTTGTACCTGACGAGCCTGGTGTACCGACTAACAGACGGGGCCGGCTGCCGAACCTTTTCTACGTAGATCATAGTCGTACTGTCGCACGTTCTATGTCACCTCTGTTGCGCTCTCGCACTCACCTCAATGCACTCTTGTTTGCCAACACTGATTGTGATATCATCTTTGACAAATGGAGATCTATTGTAGCCGTCCTCACGGCATATTGTGAAAATCTCACTGACCAGTGGGATCGATGCAAACAACCTGACAGTTCGTTTGTAATCGAAGAATTATGAATTTGTGACATTTAATCTAATTTTGACATTATATGCGCTGATTTTTTTATTTGACATTTTATTGACATTGTATAATTATAATTTATGCATGCTTTTTCTGTTGTGACATTGAACCTAATTTTTGACATTGTATCTAGTTTTTTTTTTTTTTTAATTTGACATTTTACTATTGAAATTGCGTGACTTATGTTTATTCAATTTTTAATATTATTTTTTGATTTTGTACTGTATTTTTTATGCTTTCTTTTTTCCGATGGTTTTTTATTTTACTTTAATATTGTGAGGCAAATGTAATTGATTCAGATCGTTTTTCCTCAATAAAGAAATTTGAATTTGAATCCTTTATACTACACCTGCTCGGAAAGTACCTTGATACTTTATCAAATTTACGGTAGAAAGTACGTCATTGCATATCGAACAAATATGCGGGGAGAAAACGCATCTGAGCGGGAGAGAAAAGTGTATGAAAATCAATTTCTTACGTGGTTTTTCTTTTTTAATTTTGGGTAAGACTATGCGCTGGTAACCTAAATATCAAAAGCCAAAAAGTTTTTACAGTGAGTTTTTATCTCCAAGTTCGCAAAATGACACTGGCCACTAGCTGTGTGTTGGATGGTGTCAAACAATTTGAAAAAAGAACATGTGAAAATTGCAGACGCCATTGGCGCCATTTTCAAGTGTTACATTAAGCTTCACTAACTGCAACAATTTCAATATAAATTTCAATTAGTAAAGATTTAGTTTTTTATTTTCCTCGTAGGTGTAGTATAAAGCACTATGTATCACTCGAGAGAAAGTGCGATTCCCGACACCCTCGACGGTAATCGGTCACTTTCTCCTCTCGGTGAACAATGTACTATCGCTTCCACACTAGGCTCGAGGTAGTAAATATATTTATATCTTCTTTGGATCGAGACCCACGTTGTGGGAACCATAGAAAAAGCTATCTTATGAAGGACTTAGCCTACGAATTCAGAAATTAAACAACGATTTGAACGACTTTCATGCACTTTTTATTTCACACGCGCAATATCAACCGCCATTTTTTCTGTCGGTGACGAGTATCTGTCTGTGTTATCAGTTGCATTTTAAAATATCTCCAAACTGGACAGATGCTCGTCATATCAGATTACGAATATTCTAGGTTTAACTGCAAGGTTTTTAACAATATTTAATATGATTTATGCCTGTAATCTTACACTTATGAACAAGCACAAAGCAGCCCAACAAACTAATAGAGAGAGCAATGCATACGAAAACTATATTAAAATACCTAGCCATTTATCCACAGCAAAGCCAAAACTCTAATCTCCAGAGTAAAATACAATCGTGATTGTTACCAAAAAAAAAAACATATAAATGTCAATAAATCAAAAGTACCCTCATCAAGTAAGGCTCAGCATCTGACAGGTGAAATTTACAATTTTCCATTTCGTCTATCGATAGATTGTAATCACGGGCCTCGGATTTTGAGAAAGGTATTGGTTCTAAGGGTATTGGAATGTTGAAAATATTTAAATTGGAAAAAAAAATTGATATGGACGTTTTGTGTGACATTTTGTCAAGGTATATGATATTCAGTGCTATTTTCAATGGAATTTCTAATCGAAAAAAAAAACCGACCAAGTGCGAGTCGGACTCGCGCACCGAGGGTTCCGTACAAACCTGCAAGGTTTACAAAGTTCGTTCATTACGACAAAAAAAGTAATAAGTTTATATTTATTAAAAAATATATATTTTGTAATTTAACTAAAAATTTAAGGTTTTCGGAATTTTTCCTTTATGTGTGCTATAAAACGTTGCTTCATGCCAAATTTCAAGATTCTAGGTCGACTGGAAGTACCCTTTAGGTTTTGATTCCCTTGCGAGTACTTGCGAGTTTCAAAATTTGCGGCATAAACGGCTGTATCTTTTGATTGCGTTGGTTTAGAAGTTTAGAAGAAGTTGAAGTCACAGCTTCAAGGGACAGTAGACCTGAGTAATTGATATAAATTTCAGCTTCATACCTCCACGCGTTCTTGAGAAAAAGGGTCTTGACAGACGGACGGACGGACAGACGGACAACAAAGTGATCCTATAAGGGTTCCGTTTTTTCCTTTTGAGGTACGGAACCCTAAAAAACAAAATTTTGGCGTTATTTCAAATAAGAAATAGAGTGGACTTCCATTCTATTGCTTATTTTCTCAATCACAATAAATGTACAACAAAACGCAGAACACTGTAGAACGCAAGCCTATTGAAGAATTGCCATATTTGCTTAGCAAAGAACGAAACGAAAACCTAGACCTGGTTAAGGTTTTCGTTTCGTTCTTTGTACCTACGAGTACATATTTGGGTGACGAGTTAAAATATTGCTTTTTTTTCTAGATTTAAGTGTTACCTATTTTTGTCGATATATGTTTAATCTATTGCACCTACGATACAACAAATCCTAGTAAAAGACTACGGGCGTACAGCGTTAAAGTACTGTCTTTTAAAAACATAATTAAATTGAAATGTAAAGCAGCTGATTGACGTGCAACCTTTAAAACTCTGTTTTAAGGTTCGAAAAATTTTGCTCGTTGGCTCGTCGACGCTGGTCAAACTCGACGAGCCGAGAAACATTTCAACAAATTGTTTTTCGAGCCGCGAGCCAGGTTTGTCGGTTTTTAAAACCGGCGAACTTTGTCGACGAGCCGTAAAACCAGCCGGGGTAGGATGCGCACCACGCAATATTTCTTTCGACGTGTCAGAACGAGACAGAGTTATGGCAAAGTCTATAGGTATCTATCACTTTTTCACATGTCGAAAAGAGTTCTTTTCGTGGCTTTTTGTGGCCGGATGCTTGGCCTACTGATTCGCCTCGCTCGTTGACCAGCGATAATTTTAGCGCTGTCAAACTATAGCACATAATTGAGAAACAAAGATCCTATTTGTTTTACAGCACTTTGGTGCATCCTATCTCTGTTTTTCTGTTTGTTTTAGTAAAAGACAGCAGTATTATTTTGTGTACTTTAGTGATACTACACGCAGTTGACTCCACTGTAAACTAGAGAACATAATTGGCCAGCGATGCGATCCCTACTTACGAACTCGTTAGACAGCTCTCATGGCTTTGTATCGACGGTAAATACCGAACAGAAGACGTAGAATGCAGTAACAGAGGTTTTATCTTCAATATTTCAGACAGGACGTCCAGTGTTGGACATAGATCGAAGAAAACTGATCGGAGAAATCAAAAAACAGTTAGGATATCAAGTAAATTATTGAATGAGTGAATTTATTTTTTTATTTAGTAGATGCACCGGTTGTGGCTCCCTTAGTGTAATTTTTGGCCACTTTGAATTTTAATGATTGAGCAGACAATTTTAATGACGAAATAATATTTTAAAATAAATTTTCAGACATACACACAAACAAAATTTATAGTGTTACATTGATTATAATCTACATACAATAATTTGACATCAATTGGCCAAAACCGAGACAATGACCACAACCGGTGCATTTACACTATCTTGTCAAAGTTGAGAGTTGTCATTTATTCACTGACGAGGTAAAGAGGAGGTTTCGCCCATTTATTTACACGGATTATATCTTAAGGCAATATGCTTAGGCAGCACAATATAATAAATACACAATGCTCAATAGGGTAGTTCACTGGTATTCAATTAATTAAAAGTATTAGGATTAATACATTCTGCAATTAATTATGATTAAATACTGAAAAAAATAACTCAAATTGGCTAATCAAGTTCAGAAGATTTAAGCTTCTAAAGATTTTGGTAGGGATAGAGAGGGGACGCCTTGTCCCTGTCCCACAAAGCATAACATAGTATGGCATATGTAAGACACTAACGGGCAGTGACGTCATAGCCTGCCATAGCGTCATTTGTCTAGCAAGAAAATAAATATGCTTGTGATTTCTTTATTTCTAAGGTGATTTTATTTTTGTTTTCGTTTATGGTTAGCTGTTACAAGACATCCAAAAAAATATTGTCAACTAGTCTATTGTTTACTTACGAAGAGTAAATCTAGACGACGACGCCGACAGATATATTCTAAAATATCTTATTACTCATAACTACGAATTATGCTGTGAAACCAAAGTTGAAATCGAGAAACGATTCAAGACGTTTTGTCAAAAGTCGACGAACGTATTGTTTTATGTTTGAAAGTAGTGACAATCTTATGTACTGCATAAAACTGTTCCATACACCTCCTGTTATCCAGGCTATCATCGCAAGTGGCTCGAAGGGCGAAACAAAAGGGGCTTAAATTGGGCTCCAATGAAGAAAAACACGGCTTCTGTTTGCCAGACCCTCACATGTAACGAGATAGTTACACTTGGGGACATGATGTAGTACGAAATTAAGTTTCCTTCCGATAGAACCAATGTTCTTTTTGGAAGCAGATGTTTTTTTCTATGGGTCACGGAGAAGGAGCTTTTGTAGGTAAGTTTACTGAGAATTAAGTAAGTATACTCGTACTATATAGTCAAGTATAGTCTAGAATCATCAATTGCGTATAGGATGTGACAAAAAAGATGTGCTATGCATACTTAGACATTGCATTTTACTTAGCTGTAATTTACACGTTGTTATGATTTTATCATAGATAATAGTAAAAACTTGCATAATACTGATAGAAAATAGATAATGGTAAACAAAAAATGTTGATTTATTTAAAGCATCTCATCAAAAATTCAACAGTGTAGTTTTTGGCGCGAATTTGTCTGACCACGACGTCTAGGCCGTGCGTCGTGGTCAGACAAAAAAAAAGTATACGCAAACAGAGACAAAAGATATTAGTTTCGTCCTGTTCACACTTTCGTAATTGCACATCACGCCTTCTTACTTTTGTAGTTATTATTATTTTTGCGCCTTATCTAGTTATTTCCTTACTTAACTATATCGTACCAAGATACTGGTAACATACATACAACCTATTAAAGCTAGTGTGGACCGCGAACTTGGCAATACAAAAATAATAAGCTGTTATCTACCTCTAAATATATTATCCGTTTTAAGAGTTTTTTTAACGTAATCAGCATTTCAATCACTAGGGTTAAATAACTTAGTTTATCTACACTAATGTTGTAACATTCTACTTATGTTTCTAATACTTGACTTATAATGACTACTGTTATAGCGCAGACAACAAAACACTTAATTTAAGCAATTTCACATGATGTTTTAATATCCAGATCGATATCGTAAAATCTCATTATAACATCAATAAAACGCGACCAATAAACCTGGCGAGCCTTATGTCAAAATCCTCATACAAGTTGTATAAAATTTTGATATTAGGCTGGCTTTTGAAAACAGTTGGGTTATACGTAAAAACTTCGTCGAAACTACTAAACTTACATACACAAAACTCTTTGGTAAGATCTTGTGCCAATGAAATAAAAAAAGAACAGCGCGCGCAGCATAGATCATTGGTTATATTTTAATGGCGCCAAGTTCACTGTGACAATACACGTACGCGTGAATTTAATGTTTCGCAATATGTTTTTTTTTACTTTTATTAGTGAAGATAAAGTAGTGTATGCAACTGCATATAACACGGGTATTAAAACACGAGTGTGAGTTTATGAAACAAGCGCAGCGAGTTTCATAATAGTAACGAGTGTTATCATTATATGACAGTTGCATAAACTACTATTTTGCAGTTGCACTCAATCAGGTAACCTTACAAGTATATCGAAAATGATTCATACATTGATTACAAAATGCAGTGACAAAAACAGAGAGACCAAAACAACATAGGTTTTGAAGCACCTTTATTCGGTTTTGTTTCGGTTTAGTCGGATTTAGAAAAAAACCTTTTGATCAGCGAAAATATCGCGATACAAAAATACAGCCAAAAGAGAATCAATTTGGTTTTAAAAGGAACCGACACCAACAACACGATAATCAATATTGGCGTCCAAATTATAAGGTTCTTTTTTCGTCGACAGGACCCTAATAAATTTGGCAACCCATTACAACTCCAGTTCAGAAGATGCAGTCATCCAGAAAAAAATTACCGTACTTCCGTGTTTCCCGACAAAGGTAACTTGCGGCAAGAAAAATATTGCGTTCGCTCTCTAAAGACCTCGACTCCACTAAAAGAGAAAAATATAGTACGAAGTCTCAGATTTCATATAGAAACTCAGAGTGGAGCTGGGTGCAGCTTTACGGTCCGTGAAAAGACGACAAGAATGCTATATTTGTCAAGCGGTTTTTTTTGTAGAATCGGTCTACATTTGGCCACCTCCCTGATGGAAAGCGAAGCTGTAACCGAAGATGGAGTATGTAGACATAGAAGATCACTCTTGACTTGAAGATATCCAAATTGTAATTGTCAAGAAAAAATGACGGAGACAGGGCATTCCAATCCCTGGCGCATGTCCGCATCATGAAGGAAGAAACGAATTGCTTAGTACGAGCAGGTGGTACGTCGACTATGTAGGAATGACATTTAAAAACATTCTGGCAATTTCCGGCTTGTTCTGTTGTCAAAAGGAGATGAAGAAATCAGGTCATGGAGTTCAAGCGCACACTCGCCGAAATGGAGCCTATAGAAAATTGCCAAACACGCTACTACGAGTATACTACACTACTATATATTTTTACATTCATTGTTTTCCTGTGGAATCTTCAAATCAGGAGATTCGTAGAAGAACCATACATATTATTATACTGACATGGCCAAGCCAATTAACAGGTTGAAACAAGTAAGACTATGGGGCAAAAAGTTCTTAAATCAAGACTACTATGGGGCAAAAAGTTGTTAAATGAAGACTACGTATTGACGAGCACAGCGTGGGTCATCCATTTACTTATTTTTTTTATTATTTAAGGTGGACAGACGCTGCACGCCTTGCATGGCCAGTAAAACATTTTATCCTTTTTTATTGTCAGTTGTTACATTGTTTTTTAATGAAAGGCAAAAATTGGTGAATAATAAATAATTTGCCTGTTTGCATCCAGGACCATGATAGGGATAGGATCAGCTGGGTTAGTATAATAACCCCGAAATGATTCTTTCGAGGTGTCAGAACGAGACAGATTTATGGTGAATTATACAAGGTTATTTCTAATCAAATAGCATTCTTTTAGGGGCTTATTCTATACATCAAAACCAACAACTCTTATTCTGCGAGTTTAGTCAAAACAAAAAAAAATTCGGCTGTTCCATACATTTTGTCGACGAGAGTAAACGATATTTTTCTATGGAACAAAAGCTTTTTTTTAATTTAATAAAAGTCGTATAGTAAAAGTTGTTAGTTTTGATGTACAGAATAAGCCCCTAAAATGATGCTAATTGATTAGAAATAACCCTGTATATCTGTCTCTTTTTCACACGTTGACAAAACTCTTTTCGTGGTACGCAAAGCTAGCAGGACAGGATACAAACATGTCTATATAGCTTTTACTAGCACCGCACCGCTTTACGATAGTGAAGTACTTGCCTAAAGGATCACCGAAGTTTTTCTTAGGATACTTTTGTATCTATTTACTCTCTGAAACGACATCCTTTACTTTGAGGGCGGTTTCTTTAGAATGATATATTGTTAGCAGTATGTTTATTTATCTTGGCGTACTTTTGATTTTTTTGGGATATATTACCTACACTGAACTCTCTATTGATCACAAATAATAATATAAATATGTATTTTTGTAACTGCTTCTGATAAATCACGATGAGTAATTTTGTTTTAATTTGTGGTACGTCAATTGTGTCTTATTGCTGAACAACATGTTTTTATTGCATACGAAAAGCATAATCTTTCATGTCTTTTATTTTATTTTTTATTTTATTTTTTACAAAAGTGACGAGCAAACTTAAAAACTTAAATAAACTAATACACAAAAACATTATGAATTTGCCAATCAAAATATTGTACACAGCATTTTCAGAAAAAAATAATTCAAATCAAATATATCAAACGCCAAACTAGTTAAAATTTATTTTATACAGTGCATTTTTATAATTGAACAAGTTGTGATAAAAAATATCGAGTTAACTGCACACCTCTGTGCTTAGATGGTTATATAAATGACACATACGATAAAGGGGATTATTGCCTCCTACATTAATACTGAAAAGCGTACTTGTTTGTCTTCGCTTTACATAGGTACTTTATTTTATTAAATTTTATTATTTTATTTTACAGTACGTAATCTGCCGAGATATTTTTTTACATTTATGTTATATCTAGCTGTAATTACACAAAAAAACCATTGAAAAGATTTGTAGTTTAATTTAGTAATGGTTCCTATAGAATTTAACTTTTGTATGGTATTGTTATGATAATATTTAGATTTGTTTTTAATTAAAATTTAAATTAGGCCTATCATAGTATCAAGCCAAGTAATATTAGGAACTATAAATAAATTGACATAATTTTTCGTAAATATAGGAGATGACGCTGGTTCTCGTAGTACAACCCCTGGGTAGTTCGGGAACCAGAGGCTTCATTATTATTTTATCATGTACCTTATTTTATGTCAATAAAAACTTTTGATTGATTCATTTAGTTGTCCATGGTGAAACAGTGCCTATGTACATAGTTCAAAGGATGAGCGGGGCATATTAACCACGCTGGCCCAGTGAAGTTTAGTGGATTTACAGTCACATATGAATTTCTTCTACGGCCCTTTGCAGTTTCCTTACGATTTTTAGCGACTTCCAAAAGGGAGGAGGTACTATGTTTGTCTGTGTGTATTTTTTATTTTTTTTGTGTATAAACATTACGATATTTTCGCAAATTTTGCAACGATTTAAAAATAAATTGCGAAAAGGTAAACTCACGAGGTGGTACCATTTTAATTTTATCGAAATCGGCTGACCCATTTTTATATATCAACAATAATATACATGACGATGCGATACGATTCGTGCAAACTATTCGAATTCTGTGCCCAGTGGAAGATGGTGGTTTCATTTTATGCGAATAACAATTGTTCCTTCAACATTTCAAAGTAGCTGTATTACTAAATAGTTTCACCTATGACCAGTAGTTGACGTCCTACGCTATTGTAGCAGCCGTAGTACGTCTGATACTGATACTGTCTTGATGATGTAACTACGAAAAGCGTAGCGCTCGTAGCGTAGTTTGACTAGGTGTTTGTCAGCGATCACCGAAATTAAGCTACGTTCCGCACGGTCAGTATTTGGATGGGAAACCGCGGGTGGCATTTTCCAACTGAGCGCTACCGTGGCTCGGTTGATACGTTAAATTGTAGGTCCCGGTTGTTTTTAACCGTTTAACCTTGTCAGGGACCTTCAGGCGGTCTAAAAACCCTGACACCAGGGCTAGCCACCCGGGCTATACGAACTTACTTATTTTACTACTAATGTACTTGTCTTGGAATTAAAACCCACATTCCCTTTAAAATCAATTAAGGCTCCAAGTTAAGCCACTGTAATATCCTGTAAAAACCTAGCTTTTGAGAAGAAATAAAATATAACATAAGGATAAGTGTGATGTGAGAAAATTGAAAAATTCCGCGAAATGTAGCTGGCATACATTTCCGCTTGCAAAGAGGATGTTACAGTCTTTATTTCCTTGGACGTGACTGTACACAGGGTACAAAGGAAAGTGAGAATTGGAGACAAGTGGTAAATACAAATGTTGCAGTCTCGGAGCAGAAATATCTGGAGACGCGGCGTTTTGGACTTTCCACGCGATATGAGAACAAGAATGCATAAGACTGTCTAATGTTACAGTCTTTATTCCTTTGGACTTGACTGTGCATAGCGTACAAAGGAAAGTGAGAATTGAAGAAAAGTGGCAAATATAAATGTCGCTCTCTCGGGAAAAAAGTGTGAAGACGCGGCGTTTTATACCTTCTGCGCAGTTCGAGAACGAGAACACATAATATTGTCTAACTTTGCAAAATTATTGTTCTATTTGGATTATACAGGAAGAAAACAATAGTATATAAACTAAGAACAGTTATTCTGAACGATATTTAAAAAATTTATATCAATGATAAGCTATCACTGTTGAGTTAATACATTACTAGTTAAAAAGACCGCCTTTGTAAGCATTGCACACAGTTGAACAACAAAGTTTTTTTTCTATTTCTATCACAAACCTAACCATAGATATATGTCAGTATTCACAGCCTTTTTTATGGACGCAGTAGCCAACGTTAAAGGACGCAGTAGGTGGTAACTGTTCGTATTTTTAGGGTTCCGTACCTCAAAAGGAAAAAACGGAACCCTTATAGGATCACTTTGTTGTCCGTCTGTCCGTCCGTCCGTCTGTCAAGCCCCTTTTTCTCAGGAACACGTGGAGGTATGAAGCTGAAATTTATATCAATTACTCAGGTCTACTGTCCCTTGAAGCTGTGAAAAAATCAAATTTCTAAGCCAACGCAATCAAAAGATACAGCCGTTTATGCCGCAAATTTTCGACACTTGCAAGTACTCGCAAGGGAATCAAAACCTAAAGGGTACTTCCAGTCGACCTAGAATCTTGAAATTTGGCATGAAGCAACGTTTTATAGCACACATAAAGGAAAAATTCCGAAAACCTTAAATTTTTAGTTACATTACAAAATACATATTTTTTAATAAATATAAACTTATTACTTTTTTTGTCGTAATGAACGAACTTTGTAAACCTTGCAGGTTTGTACGGAACCCTCGGTGCGCGAGTCCGACTCGCACTTGGCCGGTTTTTCAGTGTAACCCAGCCCGGCTTATGCTGAAAAATTACCTACGTATGGTTTCCTTCTATACATTGTTTTCATAGTATTATTTATAAGCACCGGTAGATCAGACAATAGCGCACCAAAATTCCAACGACGAAATGCTATAATACATTGACCCGCTGTGCTTATCAAGAAGTAGAAAATTGTTATGCAAATTTGATTTATCTCATCGTATTCTTATTCATTATATTTTATTACCTACGTCGTCAAATTAGCGCATAAAAGATAAGTGCTTTGTCGCACAAATGTAGCGCTATTGAAATGTTAGTTAAGTTTTATTCTAAATAATCTCTATAATGGTAGCAATTCGGCGACATTCGCATTAAACTATAACTAGTCGCACTAAAAAATTTAGTTTAGTGCAAAACTAGCGAAAGGCTATTCGGTGTTTGCGTCGAACTAAATTTAAACTGATTATAGTCGTCCGCCATGAAGAATTAAATTGAGTAACGCCACTTACGCCATCTAGTGGTGAGTAGCAAATTAGTTCGAAAAAGCCCACTAGATGGCACAAATATTAATTATGGTTGTTATTTTATCTGTGGCTGATCCATGGATATATTACGTAAACATAGAAAATCCTGGGGCTGTTCCCAATTTGTTACCATATCAATAACAAAGTTACTATTATGTTCTTTTCTATTTTAAGTCTCAAGAAATACTTACTATATCTGTTACTGATTATCACAATCGATTTTACTCCAAAAACGGTGCAACACGCTTTATTTTGGAAAGACTTTTACATTATTTTATTTCCGTTGAATGCACTAGCTTTTATATCTATGATTTGATTAAAAGGTTGGAGGTAAAATACAACTCGTTGGCTTTTATCGTAACTTTAGCTAAATTACTTTGGCAACACTTTTGTTTACATTTGTTTTCAGTCAGTTCACATTTCACAAAAACTTCGTAAATCTTTGCAATATTCAGAGGTAAAAGGTGTAAAATCCAAAAACTAGAGTAATGAATACAGTACATCATATTGGAACCGTTCAAATTCTCTACGTTTGGTGGCAGTGAAATACAAGACATTGGCAAAATTGTGAAACACCTTCACAGAAGCCATAAACAAGAATTGAATTGAATTGCAATATCACTACGACTTTTACAATGAATAATGCCAATAAAAAGCAAAGGGAGATGTCCTCTCCACGCCAACATCACGATACTGAGAGACATAGGAGTACATTATGTGAAAGGTAAGCAATTCTAATTGTCTTGTAAGTAGATCTCTTTTTGATAAATCAAGCAACTAGGTACTAGGAGTCAGGTACTCAAGCTGTCGTGTTCCGAAAATCTGGCCAGTGAACTCAATGTCCTGGCCGCTACTTGTACCTCCTTTGCTTGTCTTGTGATATCTTCAAAAACAATTCTTGTAACTCTTGTGTAGGTACCAACTAAATGAATATAATGATAAAGTTTTAATTTGATAAAAATTGTCCAATAGGTTTGGAATGTATGGACCTAGACAAAAATGAAAGCGAGAAAGATCAGACGGTCTATACATACTACTGGAAGAGACGCAGACCTAGACGATACAGAAACAAAGATTTTGGAAGAAATCGGGTCTTCATTGGTCTTTGGCCACAACAGCATAGAACTGGTAATTTATTTAATTTATTTTTACTTTCACTAATATTTTACAGTCAATAAATAAAGCAAGTAACTTGAATAATCCTTATTAATAAAAGAAATATGTTAACTACTAATATTATACTTATGTACTATGTAGGTATAGGTACTACTATTTAAATTTAATTTTGTAATAAAATATTTTGTTTTACAGGGTATACTGCCATTACCATCTGAGCAGACAAAGCAGGGATTGTGGGATCTTTCTAGGATGATCTCCCAGAAATATATTATATCGAGGTACCCATACAACCTCCATCAGCAAGCCAACCTGCACTTCCGCATTCAACAAGCCAGCCCACAGCGTGTCAGTCAGCACAAAGCCAGCCCACAGCGTACCAGCCTGCACCAAGCCAGCCCACAGCGTGCCTGCATTCTGATCTGCCTCAACCAAGTGGAAGGCAGCCCCTGCCTCGTCGTCATAGATCCAGTTGGCCAAGAACAAATGCAGCCTCAATCAAATGAAAGGGCTTGTTGAGCAGAGTGGAATTCGCCAAATTATTTTTATTTAGAATAATATTACTGATTAATTTTTGTTGACACAAATAATAAACGATTTATGTATATTTTTATGATTTTATTATTTAAAAAAATCTAGTAATTAAATTTGGGCATATCTTGCTTGCGATGGGAAATCTTGATCTTCATTCTATTCTGTCTCTTCTGTTTCACCAAGACTTGGTTGAATTTGCTGCAGCTTCTTGCAGTTTTCAGTACCACATTGTTATCTGCAACATGATAATATAAACAATAATTACTGTTTGTTTGTAGGAAAACGCATAGGAAAGCCAGAGATAGGGAGCACTGGCAACTTCTAGAGGCCTATGTCCAGGGTGGACAACCTAGTGAAATATGTAGAAATAAGAAAAATGTTTCATAAGGATTTAATATACTAGAGAATAAAGGCTATTTTTATTTTATTTTATTAATTTTTGTTGGAACAAATAATAAACCATGTAGTACATTTTTAGCGTTTCGTACCCAAAGGGTAAAAACGGGACCCTATTACTAAGACTCCGCTGTCCGTCTGTCTCCAGGCTGTATCTCATGAACCATTATGCTAGAAAGCTGAAATTTTCACAGATGATGTATTTCTGTCGCCGATATAACAAAAAATACTAAAAACAGAATAAAATTAATAATTTAGCCATTTTTTCGCTCGATATTAATAATGGTAACAGATAGATGCTTAAATAATCACAGAATGTTTAGTTGTATATACAATTAAATGATAAATTAAAAATAAATAAATATTTAAGGGGGGCCCTTAATAAGGGGGATATGGGCTCCCATACAGTACGGAACCCTCTGTGCGTGAGTCCAACTCGTACTTGGCCGATTATTTTATTTTGATGTTTTTATTAATAAAAAAATCTAGAACTTACTTCAATTTTGGCATATCAATCTCGCTTCTGACCGGAAATCTTTATCTTCATCATATCAGTCACACTTCTATCGCACCAAGAATTAATTGTTGCAGTTTGTCTTCAGTACCTCATTGTTATCTGCAATGTGATATAGAATAATATAATTAAACAGATATCAATCTTTATAGGTCTCTTATCTTTTCTCATAGATGAAGGATGGCTCTGCTAGCGGAGCGAAGACCAATCCTTCATCTATGAGTTTCTTATTGTAAGTATCTAACTGTTGGATAATTAATTAAGGAGTTTAATTGCTTTGAATAATTAAAGTTCTCTGTCAATGCGGTTTGTTTGTCAGCTGGCGTCATTGGGAATTTGATGATTTTAGGGCCCAGTTGTGAGACTTGACTGTGGCGTCAAGACATCTGCTGACGGTTGGCTGGCTTAAGCCCAAGAAATTGTTTTGGCCACATGCTGAATGGAAGATCATAGCATACAACCTCTATATGTTTTGGGATATCTTATAGAGATGTGCTTTCTCAAATTACCTAAGATCATTTATTAACCGTTGAGCAACTCTATAGATACCTACAGATTTCTAAATTTTTCCTCTTCTATCTGAAAAGGGTCTGAAACGTCCCTAATATTATAATTCGAATTCAAACGCTGCAATAATTTGGAACTAGATGAACCACACAATGAACTCTCACTTGTTTAGTGAATCAAGCAAAAACAGGTTTTTGGCTTTTTACTTACCCTTCCAATAGATCAACAGTTGCTGCCACAATGAAATATTCCATATTTCAGGATTAATTCGACAATAAAACCTCGATAAAACACATCAAATTCTCCAAACTAGTTTTAATCGCCATGTTTTTAATGACGACTAGTTTGACATTTGACAACTAAATTTTAGACGTAAATCACTCTAAAATGTGGGCCGCCGAATGCATTTCGACCAAATTGAGTAACTAAAATCGATTTAGTCGACTCGACCTAAAAATTGTTTAATCGTGTAGACATCCGAATACCAAAGCCTAGTTTGACAGGACTAAACCTATTTTAGAGAGAACTTAACTAAAATGCGTGTCGCCGAATTGCTACCAGTGTCAACACCGCCGCAGTTTTAGTGGCGTCAAACTAGTCTAACCATAACTAGTCAAATATTTTTTATGATCAAATCGCTTCTTCTTTGCGAGTCGATGTAGCGTGCTAAAAATTATATTCCGGCTTTTGACCAAAAATTAGCCACCTCGATGGCACTTTCAGTTGCCTCATTTAGCTCCTACCTGGCTATAAAAAGCCTTGGCCCACCTGAAAAACCCTAAACCGCCTCCGTTCCCAAGTGGGCCGAAGCCGAGACAATCTTGCAAAATGGGAATACATAGATAGCTCCAATATCGAATGCCTCTGCGGCGTGAGACCATAGACTATGTCACATCTGACCAACTGTACAGCATGGCTTCAAACCTGCACCACTCAAGACCTAAATGAGGCAACTGAGAGATCAAATCGCTGACTCGAAAGGAAGTAGAAGAGTTTTGATTCTAGATTGAAATTCGAATTCGATGATTCCACGATTCATTGAGCTAATAGCGTTCCTGGCAACGCATAGCTCGAAGTTAATAGCGCGTCTGGCTATAACAGTGTAATGGTAGCCATACTAGCTCGGAAAATGGTGTGGCTTACGGTAAAAAGGAATTGCCTCTGAGAATACAGCGAGGTCAAGGTTAACAATAAGTTGTAAGTATTGTAAGCATTTTCCTTGACTTTTGTGGACTATTGTTAGTTATATTTCAAGCTCATTTTAGTATCATTTTATCCTTTGTTTCGTAGAGAAATGGCACTGAATTGCTACGCAGAAAGATGGGTATGAAATGAAAAGATCTTATTGTGTTTATCGCTATGAACCACTTTTAGCGTTTACTATTTTATTGGAAAAGGAAATTGTCTTTATGATAGAAATTAACTATTGAGCTTATATTATGAAACAATTAAAACTGCTATTTCCAAACAAAGGCATTAATAAGAATTCTAGGAACAATGGAGCAGACAAAACAATCTAAAACCTATAATGGTTTTTTAACAGTCTTACTGCCAATTGGTTATTATAGGTACTAAGTATTTATGTTTTGAACTCAATCGTAAGTCCTAATAATAGATACTAACAATAATAGTTAGTACCTATGATATTTCAGACAGTTTTGTACAAGGTTTTCAACTACGAAAGCCTGAAAAAGAATATAAAGGTCCGTTGAAATCGCGGATAATATCGTAAACTATCACTATTGCTAGACGTAAATATGCTTTCCTTAAAAACCTTAGAAAAACCGGTTCATTAAATGTGCCGTAAACCGTAAACAGTAAGTTTTACGAAAAATTCTGCAAAAAACAAAAGATTTGAAATTTTACTCTCTACAATTAATAATCCCCTAATAATGACTTTTGCCCTTAAGTGCCTAGTTTCCGAGAAATCGGCCAAAAATAGTTTTTCATGATGGCGCTTCAAGCTCCAAGACCTGTCAGCATTTTGTTATTTTATGCTCAGCAAGTGATCCTAAACCTTCTAAAAAAATGGATCGGAAATTTAGTGCAAAGTTGACCAAAAAAAAAACCGTCTTTTTATTGCAGTACCTGGATTTCCAGCAAGATCGTTTGGAAGAAAGTTGCACCCAATCGAGTTCTTGCGGTCTTGAATATTAGATAATTGGCCTACATAAGGCATACATATAAATGTAAGTATTTATAAAACATGAAATTAAAAAATACTTGTAGAACATAGCGTAGTTTTACAACGTAATGTTTTTATTGAAATATTTCTGTACCTAATTTTCTCTTACTCAAGAGTCCATAAATACTATTTTTAGTTGACGCTTTAACAAACGCTCTTAAATAAAACCCGTGATCAACGAAGCATACATTTCTAGTTTACTATCGGAGCTTTCAATTTCCCCGTAATTTCCGTTCTGCTCTGAGCATGCAGAACAATAGAATGTAATTTCACAGATAAATGGATTTTTCTATACGGACAATACGCAGACTAATAAAATGTAGAATTAAAATACATAATATTTAGCTGCGCGCTATGGTAGAATTCAAAAGAGAATAGAATTTACGTTTAAAATAACGCTTAACACTTATAGGATTCCTTGTGTTCGAGTTCCACAAAACATTATAATCAATTGTTACTATAGGCCTATCCAAAAATTTGGTAAAAAGATTATTCTATTATTTAAAAAAAAGTATTCCGTACGAAATCGCAACTAGGAATCGACAAAGCACTGAGACTGTGTCATACGTCTTATTGATTTTTTTTCACAAATTTCATGATCCAAATGACCCCCTATTGGCTAGGTAGATTTTGACGAGAGAAAGATTTTCCATGCATTTGTGTGGTTGAAAATTTCCTCAAGTATCAATAGCATTATCAATCTGTTTTATATAGATACTAGCTTTTACCCGCGGCTTCGCCCGCGTTATATTTTGATTTTGGCTTATGTTTATGTCGGCTGCGAAACCTAATAACCTAACCGACAAATACTTGTTCCTAATTATTGCATTTTTACAAATATTTGTGCAAAAATCGATAAATTTGTTTCTAAGGTTTTTACGTGTTAGATTAATTCCAATTTTTTGTTCTAAATAAAATCTCTGCTTTCCATAAACTGGGCATTCCAAGATTATGTGCCACTGCACATGAGTCTCCTCTTTTGTGGGTTCACAGATGCACGATGGGCTTTCCCTCAACTTAAATCGATGTAAGTATTGGGAAAACCCACCATGCCCCGTCAGCACTTGAGTTATGATTCCCACTGGTGCTATTTCTCTTACGATCTTGTATGCCGCCCTTACATCCGGAAAATATGTTTTGGTTGCCGCCGCTGTGTGGCCATCCTGATAACGCCGGTTCCACTCGTCAAGAGAGTCCTTTCGGATTTCTCGCTTGACGAATGAAACGGGGCAGTTATCGTAAATAGGTCTGCACTTCGAGTGCAGTGCTGCTTCCTTTGCTAGCTGGTCCGCTCTCTCATTTCCCTCCATCCCCGCGTGTGCTTTAATCCAATAAAGTTTCACTATTTTATTTTGTGCGTGTAGCAACTTTATGTTAGCTTTGAATTTACTGCTAAGGGATGGAGGGAAGATACGCCAACTACCGTTTCCAGTGCAGACCTGGAGTCACAAAAGATTTTTGCTTTTTCGGTAGCCTCAAGAAGTGTCAATAACTCGGCCTGGTACACGGAGCACCAATCGGCCAATTTCAGCTTGCGGGTACTGATCTCAGTGGCATCATCCCAAATGGATAATGCCGCCCCAACTTTCCCTTTAACTTTGCTGCCGTCTGTAAATATGTTAATTTCTCGGTTAAGATTTTGCTCTAGTGCTGCTCCGTCTGCCAGGCATATGAACTCCAGCTCCTCCTGCTGCGCTGGGTGATGCTTCTTTTCTGTCTCTCTATCTCCAGTTACTTGCTGGGAATAACCCTTCTCAGTTTCATAAAGCAAGGCTGCTACCTGGACTCTGATATGACAGCCGTGGATTAGGGGCCGCGGAGGGATATATGGAACTGGTGGTGTGTGTGCCGCCACCTAACCTACCTTCCGCTAGGCCGTCAACGTGTTGGCAGACGCAGTGGGGCTGCAGGGGAAGAGAGGTGTCGGTATCGCGATGGCCGTTCTCACTGCCCTCTGCAGTTGAAGAGGCAGGCGCTGGGCTACTATGACTGACCCGCTGCACTGGGACCAGGGCGTTGGAATGCTGTCTGACGTTCAGTACTGGTTAGTCCAGAGTGGTGGATGACGATGTGTCTTGTGCTCCGAAACACTCCGTCATTATGGCGAGAGCGCAATGCGCAAGCTCCGTTATGGAGCCCGAGTCTGGGCTAGCGCTGTTGAGTGCCGCGAAGGAGTGCGAAAAATGTAGGAACGTCCTAAACTTGCCATGACAGGTTATTTCTGGCGCTTAGACGGCTGCTACCGCAGCCCGCTCGCTTAGTTTTTATCCTATCCTACGGGAACTGTTAAAGTTTTTGCGATAAAAAGTAGCCAACGTCACTTTTCGTCTTTCAAACTATATTCATGCAATAAGCCAAGGCAAGTTGCTCCGTTGCTGAGAAAAAATTATTGTTAAGTCCTACGGGAACCTCAATTTTTTCGCGATGGAAAGTATCCTATGTCACTTTCCGTCTTCCAAACTATACCCACCCCAAATATCAAGTCAATCCGTTGCTCCATTGCTGAGAAACAGTTATTGTCCTATCCCATGGGAATCACGAATTTTCTCGAGATAAAAAAGTATCCTATTATCACTTTGTCTTTTAAACCAAAGGTATCCATACCAAAAATCAGGTCAATCTTTTGCTCCGTTGCTGCGTCAAAGAGGAACAAACCAACAAACTTTTCGGATTGATAATATTAAAGTATGATGTATACCATAAAGGTAGAATAAAGAAACATGTTAAACCTCTAATGATAGAAGATTTAAAAATATTTTAAATGTCAGACAAAATGACGGCCTGGTATTAAACGTCATAGTAACATGTAGCATGCAGAGGTAAAATAACATTTTATCCAATTTTAATGTCAGTTGTCATTTTCAATCCATACTTTATTTCCTCTTCAAGTGGATATAATGGTGGAAAAACAATTTGTCCCCTTGCCATGCTACTTGTGATTTATAAAAGTCTGCAGACAATGTCACCTGTCATCCAATTACGTTTGGCTGTGACGTTTCGTTAGTCCATATTAGCGTCATAGAGGAATTAATCACTTAGCGTCTTTGTGATAGTGGCGACAGTTTCGCTTTCGATGGTTTTTGTCCTGTCCTACAGGAACTATGCAATTTTTCGGGATAAAAAGTATCCTAAAGCTCCTTCCGCCTTTTAAACTATGTCCATGCCAAAAATCAAGTCAATCCGTTGCTCCGTTGGTGCGTGATGGAGTAACAAACCAACAAACCAACAAACTTTTCGGATTTATAATATTATAATAAATAATAAATAATAAATAATAAATAATAAATAGTAAGGATCTGTGATGACAAAGGATTTAAAAAAATATCTACTTCTGATGTCAGTTGTCAATCCATATTATGCTTTGTTTCCTCTTTGAAATGTATCTTCGAAGTACAAACTTCGAAGGAATAAGATGGTGGAAAGACAATTTGTCTATTTGCCACGATAGGTGTACTGAAGTTCAATAATTATTTATCGCAAAAAATGGCAATACCTCCTTCCATCGTGTACAAAATTCGAATATTTCGCTCGACCTGTTTACATTATTGTTGATATTTCAAAAACGGGTCAGCTGATTTTTGTAAAATTAAAAGTAAAAATTTTCGATCCGGTTCACAATTGGCGGAATTATCGATGAGCATATACAAAAAAATACACATAGTCGAACATAGAACCTCCCCCTTTTTGGAAGTCAGTTTTAAGTTTTTTTTTATTTAATAAAGGTTTGCGTCTGACAACGTTCTGCCTGATGTTAATTAGGCAGATATGCAGTCTAGGGTCTAATTTTGCCTAATTTTGTAGTTGTGTAGCACGTTTACTTAGAAGATATCTATTACTCAAGAGTTAAAGACATATATGTTATACTTTAGTGGAAAGACAGAATCGGGTAAAGCGTTCTACATCATAAGGTTTAAAAGCCTTATGGCATAGATGAATAATTGGTTTCGCGCCGCTAGACCAGATACCGCACTCTTTGAAAACAACTCCTCCTTAAATGCATTAACTCATTGTTGAATAACTTATGGCTGCTTTTGAACTACTATAATTAACAATTTAAAATACAGTAAGCAAAGTAAAACAAAACAAAGATTTTCATGTGGTGTCATCTTTATAGTGAAGTTTGTTTGTTGAATTGTATGTTTAAAGTCTACTGTAAACAAATACTATGATATGAGTATAAATAAAATATTGAAATAAAGTCTATTGAAGTTATATGAATGTTTTTCGTATTCCTACTATCATACTTCATACTTTATATTATAAACGTGAAAGTTTGTGAGGATGGATAGATGGATGTTAATTACTCTTTCACGCAAAAACTACCGAACGGATTGAGATGAAACTTTATAATTATATAGCTTATATATCAGAATAACACATGGGCTATACATTATAATGATATTGCGTAAATTTTCCATATTACAACAATAAGTGTTAACTAAGTAGGAAAAAATCTGCCATCTGTGAGCTATTCTATCGTGCGCTCCAAGAAATGTCACAAAAGAACTGTTGAATCGAACAAATCTCAAATCGAATGTTTTGTTTTTTTATTTTCCATCTCCTTTATTAAGAGTGGTAAGGTAGGGCCTCAAAATATCATGCGGGTGAAGCCGCGAGCAAAAGCTAGTTATAATTACATCATTGTATTGAATGTTTAGTATACATTTAATTTGACGTGTAATTTGCCATTTTACGAATAAATGACTTAAGTATGACTTAAATTGTCGTATTTTCTGAGTACGTCAGCTCTTTTTAGTCTAGCAAAGCGTGACCGATTATTCATCTATGCCTTTTAGGTTTAAAAAAGTGTTGCATCAGTAAGACCGTTGTTTTTATATGAGGCGTCCATCACAATAGTGCTAAAGTTTCAGCGGTTTACTGAAACAGGTGTTGTACTGAAACTCCTACAAATACAGAGCGAGTTGTGTAGTTTTATTGTAAAAGTTTGATGTGAACGTGTAACGCTCTTATAAAGGCTTTTGTTCAGTTTTGTTTAGTTGGGTAAATGTTAGAATGTACTTTTAAAACGGTTTATTTATGGAATAGAAAAGGTTTAAGCTTTTAGGGATCTGTAGTAAACTAGTAAACAGGACTTTAAACGACCCGTCGGGGTTCATACGTCGTTGAGTAGTGTTTTAAGTTAATTAAGGTAGCGTAAACGTAGTCTGACTAGGTGTTCCTAAGCAAACATCTAAGTTAAGCAACGGTCAGTACCGTCAATTTTCGGATGAGTGACCGCGGGTGGCATTTACGAATGACCACTGCCGTGGGTCGGATGACATGTTAAATTGTAGGTTCGTTTGTAATATCCGATTAATGTTGTTTTTAAACTTTCGCGATTTGAACACATCATTATTATTAAACATATATGCAGTCTACCCGTGACCACGATCGATGCAACTCGGTCGAAACGTCACGTCAGGATGATGAGGTATTTATTTATCTAGCAATTTTAGTGCGCGATTAGTCCTGTAGTATATACCAATAATAATATCCGATTAACATTAAAATTCTAAGAGATCGATGTGAATCAGAGAGTGATTTTTTTGGCACAAGAATAAGAAAGGTGGCACCTTAGACACAGGCCTAAGTACGAGTACCTATTTCCAAAGGTGGGATGAAGAAGCCTGCGGATGATGGTGATGTAATATTTTTATTTTACACTTCTTGTATGTAGGCAGTATGTAGTCTAACGCCAACCTATCCTATCCTACTTCCTAGTACTGTTATAAACACGTAAGTTTGTATGTATATATGTATGTACCTCTTTCGGGCAAAAACTACCGAACCGATAAAGATGAAACTTTGCAATAGTAATGTTTATACATCAGCATAACACAAAAGCTATAATTTATTAAGATATTGCGTGAAACGAAGCTTGCTGCGTCAGCTGGTTTGAAATAAAAATAAAACTTACTTAGAAATTAAATATGGATTTATAACACGTTGCTACCTACACACGTACTTCCAGTATGTATCACATGTTTGTTAATATGTATATGTGTGAGTGGGCTTAGCAACGCAAATTAAAAAATACCACAAGGGCGATCACGAGTTAGATTCATCAAATTGTATTTATTTTGATTCATTAAAAGTTTTAGACAGACAGAGTGTTGACCTATTTAAGGATTTTCATAAGTGTACATACTCATCTTTAGGTTTGAATAATTTTTACACTTTTACTGGGAAAATACGAATATCAGCAATAAATTTGGTCGCGAAACTATGAACTTTTTGTATCGAATAGTTTTTTTTCTGAGATCTTGCAGTAGGTCTCATAGCAAACGTTGTTTGTTATGATGACCTTCTATACCCATATATTTACAAACCAAACAAATTAATAATAATAAAATAAAAAAAACGATGAAAACCCTAATCTAAAAATCCACTACTAGCGGGCACAGTTCCCAAAATTCTGGCCCCATTACCACGTTGGATGCCAATACTGATCCTCTGGGCAAAATAGAGGCCAGCATTTTGGTCACTTGTTGCGTCGACCAGTCGTAATGATAAATCTTCTTTTTTTGCTCCCGGTCCCCACGGTCATAAAGTTTTGACCCCAAAAGGTTCAAATAAATAGCCACCAACAATATTGATTAATTCCGGTAATTTCAAAAAGTCATTAATATCATAAAATAGTTGTTCACAAAGTCACGACTTAAGTTTATTTTACTAGCTTTTATTTAGTTTCACCTGTCCCGTTGTCTGTCTGTCGGTCTGTAATCAAATCTTGCAAGTTAAATTTCATTCACTTCCCGGTTGCCGATTGAGCTGAAATTTTGCATACATGTGTAAATCGCGTGACAATGCAATATTATGATAACATGGTGGTGATCTGATGATGGAGCTGGATGGTGGCCAAATTAACTTAGCAATGAAACGACACAACCTCATCGAGTTTGGGTTCATTTGAATGGTCTTGGCGAGTAGTTTGTCTTTCAATGGTAACCAGGGTCTGATGATGGAGCTGAAAGGTGTTCATATTAACTCTGTAATGAAAAGACGCAATCCTATCGAGTTTCGGCTCGTTTGATTTGTCTTGGCAAGTACTTGTCCAGTAAAAGCTTGTTTAAAAAAAATGTTTTTAAAATAATACTTGTTTAAAAGACACAACGGAAGGTGCGCCACGCACGTCAACAGGTTCTATTATAGACAGCCGGTCCCCCAATAGGCACGGATTTCTCTGACCGTGCTAATCTGTGATTCGGTGTCACTAGTCCCTCCTTACTGGCGTTGCTTCTCAAAACAAAGCATATTCCAAACATTGCCTGGCAGAGATCGCTATAAGAGGCCGCCTCTTGCACGCTATAGTTTCAACACGTTTTTTATCTGGCCTTTTTTCTTTGTGGTAATAATAAAGGATTAATCTACCTACTGTACTGTAACTGCACCAGCCTTTAATAGTCCACTGCGGGATGTAGGCCTACCCACGAAGGGTGATTGGGCCATATACACCACGCTGGCCCAATGCCGGCTGGTGGATTCACACACGCCATCGAATTTCTTCTACGGACGTATGCAGGTTGCCTCACGATGTTTTCCTTCATCGAAAAGCCAGTGGTGTGAAATTCCGTACATAAGTTCCAAAGAAACTCATTGGGACCGGGATTGAACCCACTACCTCAGGAATGACAGGCCAGCGTTACAACCACTAGACCACCACGGCTTTTTAATCTACGTATCTATCATATGTGTATACCTATATAATAATAAATAATAATAATAATAATAAAACGTTTATTGATCCAAAAAGTTTACAAAACAAGTTGTACACTAGTTCCCAAACTAGGGTGACCTGTGTCGTGGGAACTAGGCTCTTCCTTATTAAGTATTAAGTATTTTAGGTATCCAACATTACAAATACAGTAGGTACTAGGAAAGTAATTCATGTTATCTAATTAATCTAGGTATACTTATAGATATTCACAAACATTCACACACCACGGAAGCGCCAACACCACACCCACACCTCAACAATGACACACCGCACACATAGATAGAACGCAAATCGTGAAAGTACTGTAGTGTGAGTGAGTGTCAACACTAGGTTAGAGTTGGCAGTGCAGGTATGTGTGCATCAGCCTATTTGAATGCAGCTGTGATGAATGTTGTGTAGCGCAATTTACACAGTAGGTGATATTATACTTTACTTATATTATGTGTTTGTGGGATATTTAAAATTTGCTAAAGTTATATCATAATATATAATACACAAGAATTAGAATATTAATGTATAACAAAAAATAAATAAAAAGTATAGGTATGTAAGATTAGATAAGTTAGTTACATATTTATTAGTGAAAATAATGTTACACATAATTATACATATATATTTATATATATGATAAAAGGTTGAAATTTTTTTTTTTTTTTTTCCCTGTCAAGATACAGCCTCACAGGTCATTTTGTCACTTGCAGTAATTTTTCTGTGCCACTATAGCCCAGGTTAGTCAACCATAATGTGATCTTTTTCTTGCACACAAAGCGGGATGTTTCTAAGATTTCAAGGTTTTTTTCGAGGATTTGATAAAGAAATGGACCCTTGAATGAGTAGGCGTTTTGAGCAAACATAGTTTTTGTCACAGGGAGCAACCAGGTATTACGTCGATCTGACCTTTTTTTGGAGTGAACTATGTTTGCCAGGGCCGTTTTATGAAAGCGAAGAACTGTTGCAGCAACGTACAGCTGTCGGACAGTAAGGTAAATATTAACTGAGCTTTGCAAATATTAAATGTTGCATTGAACATTATTAAATTATTAAATCGTTTATTTCAGGAAATTATACACCCATCCCTCCTCCTTGCGTCGATTTCCTCATGTCTGAGGGTCGTGACCTCTGCCTCCCAGAAGCTTCTCTCTCACCCATAATAAATTAAGAAAAGAAATTAAATTAACACAACAGAATATAACTATTAGATAGAGATAGAACTAATCAATGACATTTAGTTAGTTGTGCCTTAGGGAAATATTTTAAAATAATATTCCTGACAACACAATTAGTTGTGCGAAAGCAGTTGGTCCACAAGGAGCTCCTTAACTAATCGTTAAGATTCATGCAGTTTTACTGCACCTTTAATTTTGCCATTATCTCTTCTTTAAATGTATTGACATTTCTTCGTTTTCGTGATAACTGATGACTTTTAAATAATCTTTTTGGACTTTCCTTTTGTGTGTTCTTGTTGTTTTTTTCTAGATCTATTAAACTATCATCGCCTTCATTTTAATAAATTTTTTTTTAAAAGGAGCTGTTTATATAAATGATATTCTTTAAGTTTGTTAGCGCCTGCTGCAGATTTATTTATTTCTTTAAGTTGTTTTTACGTACTTGGCATAGTTATTTTTAATACCAGTCCATTTCTTTATCCACGCTGTGTGAATTACCTGAAACAAAAGTATTATTATGTTTAGACACGCATAAATAAATAAATAATACAGTCGCTCGCCAAGTCAGAGGCCTCGTGGGGTTCTCAGAGGCGGCTAATTAACTCTGACACCTCACACGGAAAGAAAGAAGACTGCACCACCTCTGAAGTTAATTATCTGAAAGATCTCTAAAAACCTTTTAAGTTAAAATTAATTTACAATGTTATACATCTAAAATGTTATCCAGGAAAATACAGTATACAAAACTTAATTAACACTATCTTTGAGAACCAAAGCTCAAAGTTCAAATTCTTGGTAAACCTTTTTGAACAAGAATACTTAATTAAGCACATTTTAATTATTCTGTTTTGGCTACATCTAATAGCTTAACTTTTCTCTACGACTAACTAGTTGAAGAGAAAAATTGTAGAGATAAATTTACCTCTTCTCAAAAAATATAGCAACACATAAAAATAATCAAATCAACACTTCCTTTGATCCTATGTCACTCATTATAACTTACAATGCCCTCACTAATGATCTAGACCTCATGCCTCACATTGTTCTCCGCATAATGAGGCCGTATGTGCTATCCCTTTGGTCCTTTACCTTTCCATGCCCTTTTTCGAGCCTCAAAGGCTTTGAAATTCAGGACTTTTCAGTGATATGTGATTATCGAAGTTCGCGCAACCTCCAACAGATTTGTTTTTTGTCTGGTTTTTTGGACGAAATTCGTTTGCTTTTGTGATGTTTTTAGAGTTTTTTTTTGTAGAGTTTGTGATGGAACGCTGTTGCTTTATGGGTTAACTAAATTTTGTGATACTAAATAAATATGCTCTTTTAGGTATTTTTCGGTCCGTTTGCTTAAAAATATGTAGCTTCTAGTGGGCCGCTGCAGGGATAACCTCGTGAAATGGGGATACTCAGAGAGCGCTTAGTGCTCGTGTGGAGCCCCGGTGCAAAACATGCAGCACTTGCTAGCATGCCCGCAAGGCCCAACCTGCACTCTCCAGGACCTATACCAAGCATCTCCTCGCGGAGTGGCAGTGGCGAAGCGTTGGGAAAAGGCCTTGTAAACAGACATTAGTAGTTAAATATTATTAATATTTGCAAAATGCAGTGATTTGCACTCATTTTTATGACCCTGTTTTAATATGAGACTAACCTTGAAATTGTGAAAAAACAATCGCTTAGAAAGTTAAAAAAAGTTTGACAAGAACTATAGTTTTTTTACCATTGGATGGTTTTAAAATTTTACCGTATGTATTTCTACACGACGCCGCAATGGACGAACTCATTATTATGATTTTTTTTTACTATGGGTCAGATCCTGAAATGGCAATGGCCTTTTTTTTGTTTGTATAGATTTTCGTTTAACCACACCTCAATCATCAGCTGTTCCATACATTCGGTGCACTGTGTTCATTAATATTGTTTATTGATTATACGAACCCACCTAGAGTTGGCTCCAAAATAAATGTCTAGATATCCTGGAATTTGTCCTGTATTTAGTTCTAAATACACCCGCGTAAGTATACTAATAAGCGTAAGTATATTATAGACTCTATAGGTATAGACAACTGAAGATCTAGATCCAAATAGATTTTTTTAGCTGAGCTCAAGCTCACTGCCAGCTGGCGGAATATATTTTTGCATTAAACGTAATGTTCTGAATTAAACGAAATTCTTATTCTGTACCCTGCAGGGGTAACAATCAATCACGTACACAAACTCTGATTGCAATCGGAATAATCCCAATGAAGCAGCAAGAGATTGGACTAAATAATCTCCAAACTTCCAACCACTTACACACATACATACAGAATACACATAGTTACATCCAGCCCTTAATCACTCAAGTTTAGGATGAATACTACGATACCTTGGAATATGTCTGTTGTCTAGTTATAAGTAAATACATCCAGTAAACGTCTAAAGATAACGCAAATGGATTATTTCTACCTTGGTTCGAGCCCATTGCCAGTTAGGAAAACACATTTTAACATTAAACAATATTCTGCATCAAACGACATTTTCATTCCAAATATTTAACCCTGCAGGGGTAACAATCAATCACGTACGCGAACTCGGATTGCAATCGGAACAATCCCAATCAAGCAAGAGATTGGACTAAACAATCTCCAAACTCCCAACCACTTACACATACATACAGAATACACATACATAAAGCCCTTAATTAGTAAAGTTTAGGATGAATGATACAATACCTTTGAATATAATTATCTGTTGTCTAGTTATAAGTAAATACATCCAGTGACGCTATAATATGGACTAATGAAAATCTAAAGAAAATGCAAATGGGCTATCTCTACCTTGGTTCGAACAAATTGCCAGTTAGCAGAACAAACATTAAACAATATTCTGCATCAAACGATATTTTCATTCCAAATATTTAACCCTGCAGGGGTAACAATCAATCACGTACGCGAACTCGGATTGCAATCGGAACAATTCCAATCAAGCAGCAAGAGATTGGACTAAACAATCTCCAAACTCCCGACCACTTACACATACATACAGAATACACATACATAAAGCCCTTAATTAGTAAAGTTTAGGACTGCGGTCGCGCCCTCGCAGGGTCAAACAGAGTTGGTACTTATCAGGATTATATGGGCCGCGTTAAGTGATCAAGTTTACTTGACAGGGGTGTTAGGCTAGTGTAAAGCTTCAGGATATAAGTTGTATACCTATCGCCCTTTAATCTAGTATTTCGGGTATAGTGTAACATTTCGTGTGGTTACATTAGGTTGTCAGCACTATTTTCACTTCTATACCTACATTTTCAATAAGTGTTTTTTAGGGTTCAGAATACAAAGGGTAAAAACGGGACCCTATTACTAAGGCTCCGATGTCCGTCTGTCCGTCTGTCTGTCTGTCATCAGGCTGTATCTCATGAACCGTGATAGCTAGACAGCTGAAATTTTCACAGATGATGTATTTCTGTTGCCGCTATAACAACAAATACTAAAAACAGAATAAAATAAACATTTAAGTTTGCTCCCATACCACAAACGTGATTTTTTAGGAGTTTTTTTGTTAATGGCAAAAGTAAAGGAGCTAAAAGGGCTCCAACATGGTACGGCCTTTCGTGCCTTCGTGCGCGAGTCCGACTCGCACTTGGCCGATTTTTATTTTGTTACCATTTGACTCTAAACTACAGGACTGATTTCAAAAATTCTTTCGTTTATGAATATGAATACCTACGAGTATAATAGGTATCGTACTTGTAATTTAGTACCTACTTGAAGGTTTAATGGAACATGTTATGTGCTATAAGGATAATGTTTTTCATAAATTATTTAAACATTATTAAATTTCAAATACTAGCGGCCACATTTCGCAACGGTTGCCTTGGGTTGGTTTAAATATATTTTCCTTTTCAAATAATTACGTAAAAAATTGGTCTGAATCATGGACGCTATGAGCTATGGGATGATCCTGCAGGGGAATCTCGGGCTATAACGATACCTTAAATGGCAAAATCCATCCAGTTTTTTGGAACATACGCTAACGATATTACCTTTATTTCCGACTGTCGACTGCGACATATCTATTTTAGTACGAAATCCCAAGTACGCGCGAAAAACAAAACCCTTAATTGGCAGTCGGGTAATAAAGAAAATAAGTAGCTAAGTTACTCTAGACATAGCCGAGAGTTTGATCGTTTACAAACAGCTTCGCGAGCCGAACTTTAACTTCAATCTACGAGTAACAGTACAAGTGGCGCCTAATCCTAGTATACACTGTACTGCAGTAGCATAAGTCAAGTGATTTTTTAGACTGGAGGCAACCGACCTATTTCATACTTTTTCGTAGCCATCTTTTCTATTTAACTACAATTAGTTTCATGCGTTCGTTATTGCTTCTAGACCAAAGATCCAGCGGTCGTCATGCGATAACTGCACGGGAAGCATGGCAAAGAGACTAATTGTCTTTCCACCATTTTATCCCCTCAAAGAGGAAATAAAGTATGAATTGACAATGACAACTGACATTTAAAGTGGATAAAATGGTTTTCTCCCTTTGCCGTTCTACCCGGGCTGGAAGACTTTAGACATGTTGTGACGTCACAAAGATGGCCACCGACCGTAGTAGGTATTTGCTTTTGTCTCGAGTTCTATTTCTTAAAATAGTAAGACTTAGGTTCGTTTCGCCGCCCTACCATTTACTATCAATACAAAAAATTCTTAAGTAAGTTCGTACAGGCCGGGTGGCTAGCCCTGGTGTCAGAGTTTTTAAGCCGCATGAAGACCTCTGACATAGCTAAACGGTCATAACAACCGAGGTCTTCAATTTAACGTGCTATCTGAGCCACGGTAGTGCTAGTTGGAAATACCACAAAAAGTCTTAAAAATGTGTTTTTTTGTTTAAAATATTTTATGCGAGAAAAATGACTTAAAGATTTTATGACAGAGTGTAGAGGCGAAAAGAATGAAACTTTTTAGTATAATTATTTTACCCGCACTAGAATTCATATTTATTTGAAAAGGTTAATAGTACGGGGGCATTCTGGATGCAAGCCAGTGCTAACCACTTTACGATTTATGACTTGATGATGGTTATGATGGTCATACCTACTAAAATTATGATAAACCATAGAAGTGATACAAACACTTTAAAATACGTAGGTACCAACGCTGGATACAAGTAGGTAGTTAACATTTGACTAGAATTAATTTTATTTGTATTTTAAATGGATCAAGTGCCTGATTATTTATTTTTATAAAAAAAAAACTTTGTAGTAAGCGTCGCTTAATTGCGTACCTTGTCATCCTCGTTTTTTAAGCCACTCCACTTTACTTCTAGACATAGGACTCTCCTAAAGATCTCCAACGAGACCGGTTGGTAGGTAGCGGCTTGAATCCAGTGCATCCTCCGGTCTTCATGGTTTGCGTACCTACCTAGTACCCAATGCTGCCAGCATGCTGGTAACACTGCCAACTGGCATTGGTCTTGACTTGAGAAATTGAGCATTTAGATTATTCCTTGGCATTTAGAGTTTTATAGATGCTTCAATGATTTCTATTTAGTAGTCGATTGTTTTTTGTTGTAAGTTATAAGGCAAGGTTATATTGCCCAATCAAAAGGAAAGTATAAAATAGAAAGTTTATGTACTGTCAGCATGCAGGTATGTAGAATCGTCTGTCTTTTCAAACTTTTCGAGACAAAACATGTGTATTAGACAAAACTTTGCCTGTTTGAAGTGTAACAACTGTTTCTTATCTAGGTATAGTGATGTTTTATTTGTTCAGGATGTTCGGATAGATGCCAATCTCATTTGTATGATTTGACATTATTAAGTTCTTGAAATGCGAACAAAATGTCTTGTAAGAGAATAAAAGCTTCAGCAGTTAAGTAATCTCCAAAATGTTTACTTGTATGAAATTATAAATACGTAAATGTGTTTGGTAGATTGTTGGTTTGTTTGATTATCTTCTACTAAGGAACAGCGGAAAGGATCGACTTAATGTTTGGCTTAGATCTTTACAGTTCAAAGGTCAGAAAGTATCATAGACTGCTTATGACACTGAAAAAAAAAAACAAAGAATCTGTGGTAAGCCGCGATTAATTATGATGAATGTGCAAAATAAATTTTGAAATTGCAATATTGTTGATTTTTAGTTATATTTTTCAGTAGTAATATTATGAAGGATCTACCTACGGTTTACTTGTTTAATTAATTAGAATTTTGCTTGTCTAGAAATTCAGATATTCTATTCCTATTTCTTCGTAATTGTGTAACAAAACTGAAACTTTAGGTTGGATAATTAAATGACGAAGGTTACGCTACAACGTTTAAGTCAAATGGTCTTTCTAAACCAAGACCCTAACTTGCCTAGTAAAATTATTTGGGTGAAGTGTCATAGTCACAAAATGCTAAATTATTTGGGTTAGGAGTCATAGTCACAAAATACTAAATTATTTGGGTTTGAAGGCACAAAATATTACAGCAAAGTATTATGTCCGTCGTCAAACCGAACACCCTGTACACTTACTTCGGGGTAATATCTGTGTACTTAGCAGTTTTATGTTACTTTGGACAGTTTTATTTAGTTCTTTTCTGCGTTGTACGAGTAAACAGAAAAACTGTAATTTATCCCTGCTATATTGCTATTTTATGCCAGTTTGAAGTAAAATTTGTTTTGAATACATTTTTTTTGTAATTTTAAGCCAACTGCAGGCCTTTGTCACGCCTATGCAGGGTTACTGGTAATCAATTAGCATCCTATAGGGGCTTATTCTGTTCAACTATTGTTCTGCGAATTTGTTAAAAAGTTAAAAAAAAAACAGGTGTTCCGTACATTTTGTCGAGAGTGAACGATATGTTTCTATGAAACAGCATTCTTTTGAGATTTCATAAAAGTCGTAGAATAAAAGTTGTTAGTTTTGATGTACAGAATAATTGTTGAAATTGATGTACTATATAAAAGGATGTTAATTGAATACTAGTTACCCTGTATACACCTTTTTGACTCCTGCACTTTGTAAAACAACATTTTGTATACCTAAGCACAGATACCCGACATACAAACGCAAATATACAGAATCATACAATTAAACCTTAATACATCCCTCGGGGGGCTAAAACACAGAAATAAATTTGTAAAGAACAAGCGAACCCATGGATTAATTACGTTCTAAAAACACTTACTTATTTATCCGTAAAATAACCGTCTCACTCTCAAAGTAATCGCTTCTCGAGAAATAATTTATCACAAAATCTTCAAACAATTTGTACAGCCAAGGGAATGTTTAGGCCTTGATTCCATCAAACCAGAGTGAAACTGAAGGCGGAGTTTGAGCTGAGCGTTGTAGCCTATACACCCCGGGAAGTGAGCGCAAAAAATGCAAGCATTTTTCGTAACGTCTTATGAAGTCATAAATCAATGAACACCGGCTGGACGCACGAAAAAATATGAATCATTGACACGTTCCGCACCTGAGCCGAGCGTGCAAACGAGAGCGCGGAACAAGTGATAGAGAGACACCATAATATTATGACGTTATATTACGTAAAATTACCGTCCGTAAACTGACTTAATGCTCATATTATTATGACCTAAAATTAGACGAGTAGGTATATTTTTTTCAGTTGTGTTCTGAATTCGAATAGTTCACATGAATAATGTATCAGCGATTTTTGACATTATTGTTGATTTTTAATGACTCAGCCGATTTTGATATAATTTAAATAGGACCACTTCTGAAGTATGAAAAAAAAAACATCAAAATCGGTTCATAATTGTCGGAGTACATATTCAATTCAATTCATTTATTTTTCAACAGAGATACACATAGTGTATAGTTGTGAATGTCCAACAAAATACATTTATTTTAAGATTACAATTGAAATAACACTTAATAAATATAAAATTACATTGGAATAGGAATAATAAAAAAAGAATGTCAGATCCGACATACCATACATACAAAAAAGCTTTAATACATTATAAGAATTACAAAAACATACAGTCGAATTGAGAAAATCCGGTTTTGAAGTTGTTTAAAAATAAAAATTGTTGTTCTCCAGCTCACGGACTAGCTCTGGCCAGGGGCATGATTTTTAAGTTCGCAAGGCTTGGTCGTATGCGGAACTTGTATAGAGTACTCGCAACTTCTATAAATAATATAGATTGTTTTCATACAATCTGTCAAAGTTCCGTAAACGTTCCCAGGCATTTGAAGTTGAAAAATAAGGCCCCTGCTCTGCTCCGCTCTGCTTTGGTGAAGTCTCGGTTATAAGACCCCGAGGTAAGTATTTGGGGAATCCGGTCGGTTGTCCTTTGATCTCGGGAGGATTGTACCCCATTATCGGGACGCTCGGGATACGGGTCGAATATCGCGATGGGCTGTGAAACCTTAAAGTTTAGGACTAGGAATAGATTGTTTCAATAGCGCCGGATAGTTTTCGTGGATTCGAGAATTTGATTTAGGGCTTATTGGGTATGTATCGAGACTTGGATTATCCTCCCTGAACATTGTCGTTGAAATAAATATTAATGATATACGTAGCAGCTTGTTTGCAAGAGCTTTGTCTAGCGTACTTAAGTCTAACTATATTACATAAATAGTTCCCCAATTGTCTACCTTTACAGGTATACAAGTAGTAGTTCTTCAAATACATAGCAGATCTCGCGACACATTCCTTTAAATGAATCTTCATAAACCTATATCTCAACTGGTTCCTGAACAATTTGGATCATACTCGCAAATCTCGTTAGGATTTTGATACTAAGCAATTTTGCAAAATATTATCAATATTAGTTGATCAATAGCGTATCAGTAATGGTCCCTTTTGAGGGAAATAACTCTATAATTAATAATTATTTTTCGCAAAAAATTGCATGACTGACTTCACCCGTGTAAAGAATTCGCGAATATTTCGATCGATGTTACATTTTTTACATTATTGTTGATTTATCAAAAATGGCTCAGCCGATTCAATAAAATTTTGATGGGACCAATTTCGAAGTATACTCTTTCCAATAAAAAAAATAATTATTGAAATCGGACCACTACGAAAAAAGGTATGCGTGGTTATACATACAAATATTTATATTTATATATACGCTACGAATTGAGTACCTCCCCCAGTTTGGTTCGTCGGTCAAAAATCGGCGACGACAAAAAAGTTATAGAGCGTGATTACTATAATTACTTTGATTCGTTGGAAACTGCGTCTTGTTGAGAAAAATCAATACCAGAAAATATGAAATCAAAATCTTCAAGGCAAAACTGAGACTCTCTCTCACTTCGGTGGCTCGGCTTATCCAAAATCTTTATCAAGGTCTTAATGAAATAAACAGTATCAAAAATTCTGCGGATTACGAAATTTTGAATGTTTCCTTTTATTTATTTTAAATCTTTTGCCGACTCTAAATCCTATAACAAAGATATTTTTATAGATGTTTTGAAAACATAGAAACAGTACAAAATGGATTACCCATCAACGCGCAATAAGCAGTGGGCACGCCTCAGGCAAAGTTTGCTGAGTTCAACGACTGTCTATTTCTTAGACATCTGAAATGGAGCGAAGATTTTCAGTAAGCACAGAGGTAGGCAGTGCATACGCTTTTTATACAACGGCTTATTAAGGGAAAAAACCACAACCCAGTAGCAACTTACTATCCGAATGTTTATTAAAAAACGTAGGATGATTTGAATCAATATTCAGCACATGAGTATAGGTATAATGACGATAGATCAATAGATAAATGGCTATTGATCTAAAACTTATCTAAGTATCTTATAAGATCTTTGTGATGAATGATAGCGACTGACACGCCGCTCAAACACCTTTTTTTTTAATTTTGGCGCACCTGTTGTTTTGAAAAGTAAGTAAAAAACAAATATATACCTAATTTTAGTAGGGGACGTTTTGATTTAAGCATTTGCTTAGATCAAAAAGTCACACATGTGTATATGCATAAGTTGTGTGTTCCATGATATTCCTAGTGTCACGTGTTTTAAGTACTACTTACTAGTAAGTAAACTTGCAGTAGTACCTACTACTGCAATGTCTATAGAGTTTGCAGTCGCCGTACGAATCAATGTTCCCCGTCTGCCGGCAACCCTCAGGGAAATAAGCAAAGTTTGAACTACCGAATTGACTCTGGAGTGGAAACAAATAACGCGAGAATTGCACGAGACAGCCTGATCTTTGCTGTATTGGTTCTTCTCTGAGGTTATGCAGAGTTGATCAATCACTTTCTACTGCGGTTACTGCTTTTGCGGCGATGGTGACTAAAATAACGGCCCAAGTGAAAGTCAGACTTGCATGCAAAAGCTTCCGTATCTTCCAGAGTGCATGTTGTGTTATTAATCGACTTTCGGTGATTGTCAGCGATCACCGAAATTAAGCAACGTTCCGCACGGCATTTTCCAACTGAGCGCTACCGTGGCTCGGATGACACGTTAAATTGTAGGCCCCGGTTGTTTCAACCGTTTAGCCGTTTAGTTTTTAGGCGGCCTAAAAACTCTGACACCAGGGCTAGCCACCCACCCGGCCTATACGAACTTACTTACTTACTTACCGACTTCCAACAAGGAGGAGGTTCTACATTCGTCTGTATGTATTTTTTTTTTGTGTATGTTCATCGATAATTTCGCTAACTGTGAACCGAATCAAAAAGTGTTTTTTAGTTCGAAAGGGGTCCCTCTCAAAAGTATACTCCCGAGGTGTTCCCATTTAAATTTTACAGAAATCAGCTGAGCCGTTTTTGAAAAAAAAACGACTATAATGTAAGCAATTCGAGCGAAATATCCAAATTTTGTACACGATAAACATCGATAATTTCGCCAATTGTGAACCGAGTCGAAAAATTGTTTTTAGTTCGAAAAGGCATACTCCCGAGATGGTCCCATTTAAATTTTACAGATATCGGCTGAGCCGTTTTTAAAAAATCAACAATAATGTAAACAATTCTAGCGAAATATTTGAATTATAATAATTAAAATGTACACGATGGAAGGCGGTTTTGCCATTTTTTGCGAAAAATATCTATTTATTTGCAAATTTTGAACACTTAAAACTTCAAATTGAATGTATACAAAGTAACACGAGTAATGGAGATACTTTTTTGGTGACAAAACTAAAATCAAGGCACGGATTTTGGAATTTTGATGTGATCATCCCGAGGTATTGTTATGGCCACTACCGTCCTGTGTGCTTAGCATACAAGACCACGACAAGAGTTTATCGTCGTGTGCAAGGGTGACAGATATATGCTTCATCATAACTCTGTCACGTTCTGACACGTCGATAGTATAATTTTATGGTCCTTATGCTAAGCCCGCTGGAGCCCGTCAGTATGAATTGACTATGAAGTAGAAACAAATAACGAGAGAATTGCACGAGACAGCCTGATCTTTGCTGTATTGGGTCTTCTTTGAGCTTGCCTAAGAGATGATGAGTTGATAAATCTCTTCCTACTGCAATGTCTTTAGAATTGCGGCTTTTGCAGCGGAGTGGCTACTTTGCAATAGGCATGATGAATGGGTAAAAAAAAAATTACAAAAATTAGACCGTGAGTTAGATTATCAAAAAGTTATGAAGACGTATTTTATCTTTTGTTTATCAAACTTCAATTGTTTAATTGGATTGGAATTGAGTGATACTGTGTATTAGTCTTTTAATTTTCGAAATGTCAATAGTTTGTTAGCTGATTATTGTATAATGGTGTAAGTGTAATTTAGTTTTGATCATGTAAGTAGTTCTCCCCTAAAAACAACAACATTCTTGCATGCTGACTGCGAAAATAGAGTACTTTATTATAAGTTATTTAAGATCACAATACAATTGTTAACCTATTTTGCAAGAAATAAATGAATGTGAATACAACAAATGACAAAGATAAACCTTATCAAAGTTTGGGAGTGGGGGTCGTGATGTCACCTCTCTTACAAAAGCGTATACAATACAGAAGTCTTTTGTATGACACTTGTGACGTCACGCGGAATTTCGACAGTCTATCAACATAAATTTTCATAAATTCAGATCTTCATAAATTTTTGTTTAATTGACAAAAGAAAAAATACGTGTCTTATATTTTTGATAGTCTGTCTGACGGACAAATTATATTTTCATCCCTGTAAGTGTAGGCCGAATCCAAACAACTTGGCAGCAGCTACAAGCTGTAGCGTAGCTACTAACAATACTTATTTCTTTCTCGTTGCACGACATTTAAACATCACAATCATTCGTTTTATGCACTTTTGGACTTTACTTAATAAACAAATCGTTAACATTAAATAGCAAATGAAATTGCAAATGCAGTGACTTTGAAGTAAGCAAGTAATGAGACAGTAAAAGTGACAGTTGGTTTGACGCTGTCATGTATGGACTGCTTGTCGCTGTCATGTATGGACTGCTTGTCGCTGTCATTGTTCGGACTGATCCATAAAGAAAAAAAAAGAAATTATTTGTGTCTGTATTTTTCATAACCTTGTTGGGAGAATGGAACGTAAATAAGTATGTTTTGTTTACAAGGCGTAGTAGATTAAGTGCGGTGACGTCATAAGTGGATGCGTGATTCGAAACGGTTGAAAGGTGACAAGTGAGTTATCAAATTTTCATTTGCAATTGCAAAAAGCCTTTTCTGGAGACTTCGTTGAAGAATGTGGTGCTCCGGACATCCATCTGCCTTAGGGCGGAGGCGTTTAAAAAGAGGCGATTGAGGTTAGTCAATTGATTTAGTGATTCTCTCGTCAATTTGATCTAAATTTTGATTCGCTGGGAAACATTTTTTGATCTTGGAATCATCCCGGTGAAAAAAATACGAGTGATACTTATTTGCCGTCTGGTTTGTCCATAGCCTCTTCCTGCGACCCGATTGATCTTCCTGCGACCCGATTGATCTTCCTGCGACCCGATTGATCTTCCTGCGACCCGATTGATCTTCCCGCGACCCGATTGATTCCCCGACGGACCCCGCGCTGATGATTCCGGACTCCTGATTTTTTGCACACGTCATTTTGGTCGTATCGACGGGCCAGCCTGGTGGCGTACCTGCCAGCCTACACCTGTTTCCACTTGCGGATTTCATCCTGCGAGCATGCCTGCCACGGATCCACAAGTAATACCTATTTAGTTTTTTTTTACATAACCCAGAGCCGCATGGTCACTTTGGTATGAATATTAAGTTCATCCTCTTCTACAAATTTCCACGATTGAAGCCTTCTGGACAGAGTTTAGACGTATGAGACATTCCTCGTTTTCACTGTATGATCCATGCTTTAGTGAACATAAGTAGACTTTATTTTTATCCACGGACTAAACGACTAGCTACCGTTTTGTTCGCTTGATTGTAATTAATGTTAGAAATCACATTAGTTTGTATTTTATGCAATATCGCAGACGGTATATGCACAGTCTTTAATAATTAAGTTAATTACCCGCCACATTGTTAGAAGTTTGGTTTAATTAGGTTCGCTTTAATTTAAGTATTGAAAATATAGCAATAAGTATTGAGTTTATCAATATTTATTGCTAATTACAACGGTTAAGTTTGTGTAATTTTAAGCCCGTTGGCATTAAGACCCTTCTGGTCACCACCGAGTAAACTTACCCGCTTTAGACTTAAGATAATTTAATGTAAATTCAAAGAGTTAAGGTCATTACAAATAAATTTGTTGTGATTTAAATTACAAAACAAAATCTTTTAATTTTGTCCTCGCTCAACAACTCACAGGTAGATAATAATACGGTCTTTGGGAACAGAGGTTCTTTGTTCTTATCGACTTAGTTTATCCAGGTAACATTTTGTTTATGTGTCAAGTAACTGCGACACCACACCTTAGAAGGTGTTGTATCATTTGTCCCCTTTAGTATCATTAGTCCCTTTTTGTATCATTTGTCCCTTTGCTCTAACTGGTAACGTTTTACATCACCAATACCCCTTTTAAATCGCCACATTTAATCCTTCTTCTTTTAAATTATTTTTTTTTATATATCACCTTACAAAGCTGCGTGAAATCCAATAATCGCGCAGCTGTTAAGGGGACGCCTAATGCCAAAATCAAGCGAAAGGTGTACTTTTAAAGACGTGGTGTAAAGGTAACGAACATAAACATCAATATTAAAAAATACTATAGGAAAGAAAAAATCTAAAGTGGCAGAGAACTTGCGTGGAATTTTGGAAAATAATATACTTAGTTACTTTAGAAAAAAATGAAAACTTCGCATCATAAAAAAATACATTTCATTTCAAATGCTCCAAATTATCAGCGACAACACCACATTATTTTTGGCAAATTACGTAGCCAGGCTAATGTTCAAGCCGAGTAATAATTTTTTTATTGCATGCTTAAATTTTGAATATTTTACTTATATTATAAGTAAAATCGCACCTAAAAATATAAGCTGGAGCTCGAAGCCAATATCGTCATAAACTGTGTCAAGCTAATTTTGACTCTAAACAAAGCCCTATAGATGATAGCGGGCGATGCAAGAAGCGCGGGTAAAATCTGATTTTTTCCTAGCATTAGGCGCAGCCTTAAGTGAGCTTCTGTCAGGATTGGGTAATCCGCAGCTTCTTTCTAAGTAATATCATAGGCCTCAAGAATTTGATTCGGCTTGTAGCTAAAATTATACCGAGTTCAAGCGCAAGACAATCTCACACGCGAATGCGTCCTTACGAGTATTTTCCTTTCGTAAGCGCAAGTTAGCGCTTCTTCTTTATATGTTGGAATCCTAGTACTTTTATAATGGTATAAAGGGAGAGCTATAAAGAAAATTACAATTTTTGGTTACCTACGAATCTAACACCATTAATTACCGAGCTTTTAACTGGCGACTTCCAAAAGGAGGAGGTTCTAATATGTTCGTCTGTATGTTTTTTTTTGTGTATGTTTATTTATATTTTCGACAATTGTGTACCGAATAAAGTGGTTCCATTTAAATTTTATCGCAATTGGCTGCGCCGTTTTTGAAAAATCAACAATAATGTAAATATTGTAATCATCTATTCAAGCGAACTATTCAAATTGTGTACATGATGGAAGTCGGTTTTGCCAATTTTTGCGAAAAATAATAATAGTACTGTTATTCGTAAGTATTTTAATTGAGACAAGGATTTCGGAGCCCGTCGGTCCAGATTGAGTTAGAAATAGAAATAAATAACGTGGCAATTGCGCAGGACAGCCTGATCTGAAGGTCAAATTGGTTCTTCTCTGAGACTGTACAGAATTAATCAATCACTTTCTGTTGTGGTAACGACGTACAGAAATAATTTAACAAAGCGTCTGATAAAACGCACAAAATCGGATCGCAATATAGACATAAACTCGTGGAATAAAAGTCTAACTTTGTAATGCACAGTTCTAGCCCAAATTCTATGGCTATAAAAATATTCAGTAAATTGCCAAATAATCTAAAAGATATCAAAAGAGAAAACTCGTTCATAAAACAGCAAAGTTTTTTAACGATAATCTAGAAAACACTAAAAACCGCATGTTAACTTCATATGTTGCAATAAATGATTTGAGTTTGAATATAGATGCGTTTGTAAGACATGATGTAAGACAGCAAGCTAGCGTCAAAAACCCATAGAAAATGCTCTGCAGTCAACGACATAATTTCACACAAGTGACACTCGAATTACTGATCTAATAACTAATTAGCGTCTCAGAAATGTAAAGGACAATCTTCAAAGCCGTTCAACACTGAACTAATATTCACAACCTTACAGCATAATGCTATCTCATTTGTAACACACTATACCCACTTCATAGTACTTTCACGGGTCTGACAGGTACCATTTATGTCTTGAAACCTGCCACAATACTCGTACCTCTCAAAAGTATTGTTACAGCGAAATTGACATCCAATTTAATATTAACTCATGCCCACATGACGCTGTAATTTCAGTTCGCCTTTTCCAGTTCAACATTAAGGAACCCCCCCCCCTTCACCCCCCTCCAACTGTCACCAAAGTAGCACGTCTCCGAAACTCGTCTTTTGTAACGAAAGACAATCTCTTGGTTATCAAAACTCTTGTTTTGCACTTTGTTAACAACTTTTTGAACTTGTTAAATAGACAAGGCTTTGTTGTGTCTGTGTTTTGTTTGGAAATGAGTGATATTTTCTCGGTATTTTTGGCCTGTGGCGCAAAAGACATCGACTTGGCATTTTTTCTCCTAATATTGATGGATTGTAATCGTCATTTCAGCCCTTGAACGGCGATTGCTGACAGAGTTGCTATTGCTACGGCAATTGCCGTATTACAATCAGAGTAATGAAGAAGTATGAAAAATTTTGTTTCAAAACACGGCAATATCTTATCGGAAACACGACAGTGAATTCTTTTTTAATGGCATGGCAACCCTGACTGCTTAGCATAAACTTTTATTTCTTAAGACCAATCGTAAATGGCTTAAATTCGGCATGATTCGGTAGTTTCAATTAGGTTATTGACCATTTTGTGAGTAGTTTTTCTATGCTGCACTTGCCAGGACGTGGTCTCCATTTGAAAATTTTTAAAGCCCATCCCAAAAATATGTTGTTCTCCCTGCTATATACGCCCGGCCCACTTTGGCGAGGCTTGCGCGGTCGCCAGCGCTAGGTACCGACCTCCGCGCGACGCTTCCAAGATCTGCGAACCGCGCGAAATATTTTACTTTCAGCGCAGTTATACCACTGCCATTTCAACTTTCCAATCTAATGGGTTACGTTGATAATTTTGGTTGGTTCTTCTACCAATCTCCTCATTTCCGATTTCCATCCTCAAAATAAATTCTCGAGTGGCTGCCGCACAAACTAACGTTAGTCGTAAAGTTTCTGCAAAGATGCAAAAATGGACGCTAAGCCAAATTGAAGATTGCTTTCGATGCTCCAAAGATCTCAGTCAAATATTTAATTTGAAAGAATACCTACTTTTTGGTGTTTTCAAAGCTAACACTCAGCAAAAAAGTTCCAAGTCTTTTTAAGAAGTTTGTTATCCTTTTTTCAGCAAGTGCTTTTATTATCTACTAACTGACCCGGCGAACTTCGTTTCACACATATTTTTTTTTACATAACTAGACGACCCGCCCCGGCTTCGCACAGGTGTATTATACATATAAACCTTCGTCTTGAATCACTCTATCCATTAAAAAAAAACGCATCAAAATCCGTTGCGTAGTTTTAAAGATTTAAGCATACAGACAAACAAACAGACAAAAATAGCGGCTTTATGTTATACTATGTAAGGATAAGGATAGCACATGTGCTATTCTGGTGCTGTTTCATCTCAATCCGTTCAGTAGTTTTTGCGTGAAAGAGTAACAAACGTAACATACATGCAAACTTTCGCGTTTTTAACATTGGTAGGATAATAAATTACAATAAACTTAAAGACATACACCCATTGGATCATTAACAGACCTGTTAAGTCAGTCAGTTAGTTTCGGCAAATGCACAATAAGTATTCCGATTCCTATTGTTTACGTACGTTGATGGCAAGTTGTAGTGTGCATAGTAGAACGTATCGTGTTGTTTTCCTTTCCTCCGTCATATCCCTCCCTATCACGGTCATGGTAAAATTTATTATACATAATTTTGACAACCTGAAGCAGAGACGCTTTGCTTGGTAAAAGAACAGATAAATCGTTTAACTAAAATCAGTGAGTATAGCAAGCAATAATCAGCAATATATCGTGTACCAGATGCTCTTGTTTAGTTCTCAAGTTGCAAAGTAACCTTCAGCCCGTGTCGTTATAACATGTATTAATTTAAAACGATATAAAACGGGACTCGCTCACGTGTTCGTATAGTCATAACACGACTATAGTTTCGGTCGCGTTCGGCGACCTTTCTCAAGTAGGCGAGTGCGTCGGAGCGGAGCCGTCTCGCAATGCACTGCGGGCACGTGAACACGTGAGTGAGTCCCGTTTTATATCGTATAAAATGTGTGAAAACCACGTTAATTTCCATAGTAAAACATGTATTCAGCTTAACGTCGATGAGCTAACACCTTCACAAGCACATTTACATTACAGTAATGTAGCGCTCGTAGCGTAGTTTGACTAGGTGTTTGTCAGCGATCACCGAAATTAAGCACCATTCCGCACGGTCAGTATTTGGATGGGTGACCGCGGGTGGCATTTTCCATCTGAGCGCTACCGTGGTTCGGATCACACGTTTAACTGTAGGTTCCGATTGTTTAAACCGTTAAGCCATGTCAGAGGCCTTCAGGCGGCTGACACCAGGGCTACCCGGCCTATACGAACTTACTTTTTTTTTAATACAGTATGGTTAGGTAAGTTAGTTTAATAAAAAAGTATGTACTTAAATAAGTCGGTACTTTGTTAATTCGATTCCATCTGTCCAAATGAAGTACTTACTCAGTGCAGAGGGCACCTCTTCATTAAGAATTAGAAGATGTCGTCTCATAAATATGCAGGGTCGCTCGCGGACGGGGAGCATGCCTTATTAGCACCTAGTGAATTAATTTTCTAACATAAGCTTATATTATAGAATACACATTTTATAAAATAATTATGTAGACATGATGACTGGGTTAAAAAACCATTAAGTATTATAATTAGTCCGTGAAGATTATCAAAAAAATATTACACTTATTTTTTAGGGTTCCGTACCCAAAGGGAAAAACGGGACCCTATTACAAAGACTTCGATGTCCGTCTGTCTGTCTGTCTGTCACCGGGCTGTATCTCATGAACCATGATAGCTAGGCAGCTGAAATTTTCACAGATGATGTATTTCGGTTGCCGCTATAACAAATACTAAAAACAAAATAAAACAAATATTTAAGGGGCTCCCATACAACAAACCTGAAGTTTTAGGCGTTTTTCGCTCTATATTAATAATGGTACCAGGTAGATGCTTGAAATTTTCACAGAATATTAAATTTTATATTACCTTCGATAATAAATAATAAAATTAAAATAAAACTAATATTTAAGGGGGGCTCCCATACAGTACGGAACCCTCCGTGCGCGAGTCCGATTCGTACTTGGCCGATTATTCTTTTGGTAATCAAACAACATAATATGACATAAGTAGATAAACTTTGTCAAAGTTTGGGAGTGGGGTCGTGACGTCACCTCTCTTACAGAAGTCTATACATTTGTATGGCACTTGTGACGTCACGCGTCATCAATTTTTGTTTAATTAACAAAAGAAAAAATACGTGTCTAATATTTTTTGATAGTCTATCTGACGGACTAATTATACATATTTATTTAATTCATGTGAAATTGCTTAAATGTTGTCTGCGCTATAACAGTAGTCATTATAAGTCAAGTATTGGAAACATAAGTAGAATGTTACAACATTAGTGTAGATAAACATATTTAAATGATAGTACTTTTGTACTGAGAAATAAAGCAATTCGTGCGAAGTTATTCCCTAACTATTGCAAAATATTCAATACTGCACAAGTCACAGCGTCACTGTTCAAGTTTTCACTTCAGTTGGCAACTCGTTGTTTTTTTTTTAAATCACGAGATGTGTGTAAGTGGTGAGCGACAACCTTATGAACTCACTTCGGTTCATTACTCATTGGTGTACACTGAATATTTTTTCTTTAACAAGATTATGTTAAATTAAATAGTCGAATACAGCTCGGCTGGGAAACTGCGTGACGTTAATTTGGAAAACTGCGTGACGTCTTTTCATCCGATATACCTCAGTGCCTCAAGCCGAGATTTTTCGACAGTTGTTTGTTACCAGTGACATTGGAACCGAAACGTTTTCTTTAAATGTGATCCTTATGAATAAGCCCAAGATAGCACAACGTGCTATGGAGAGGGCTATGCTCGGTGTCTCTTTGCGAGATCGAAAATGAAATGAGGATACGAGTATCCATAGACGAACCCAAGTTACCGACATAACCCAGCGGATGAGCGAAATAAAGTGGCAGTGGGCAGGGCACATAGTTCGGAGAACAGATGGCCGATGGGGCCGTAAAGTTCTCGTATGGAGACCATGGACCAGCAAGCGCAGCGTAGGACGTCCACCGCCTAGGTGGACTGACGATATAATAAAGATCGCAGGAACTCGCTGAATGCAGCCGCTTCCAACCGCCCTTATTGGAAATCTATAGAAGAGGCCTATGTCCAGCAGTGGACGTCTAACGGCTTCTGGATGGATGGTAAATTTTTCATGACTTTTTTGCTTGTTAACTGATTTAGGTAGTTAGTTCATAGTTCTTTAATTCGACAAATAGGTGTCAGAGACACACTTTTGAATATTCAACAAAAATCTACACAATGGTAAAGATTTAACAAGAAATCAATTACTCACATAAATAAATCATCCATTTCAAACTAATTCACACTCCATGATTAATTAAATCACATTACATTATTACATTACAGTTTACACATTAAAAACAAGTAAACACAACAAGGTGCCAATTGTATGAATGACGAAAACCTACCAAATGTGTCCAATTTGGTAGATTTTCGTCAGTCAGTCAGTATAAATGAAATGGAATGTCGCAAAAGTAAAAATAAAAGTAAACATTTGTTTTCTTTCTGTCCAAATGAAATACTCCATGAGACTTCATTACAGCATAGTCTTATGAATATGCAGGGTCGAGTACGGACGGGGCGCGAGCATGCCTTATTAGAACCCAGCTGAATTTCTAACATAAGCTTGTTAAATAACTTCTATGTTTATCACACAAATATTGCGATGTAGAGCATGTATGATGCATGGCTTTTCTATAGGACATGCAATCTCAATAAAAGCGTCTTCCAAACAGCTGCAGCTCTGAGGGTTTAGTACGAGTTTACACGTAACTTGAAACTACAGTAGTTTCCAAGACTTCATACATCAACTGGCGGAAACGAGGAAGAGCTAACAAAAATGTGTATGGAGTCACACGCGCAAGTTTATGCATACTTAGCAAAACCGCAGCATCACCAGATAATAAAAAGAGCCAACGTTTAGTGATGTCAGAGGTTTTCAGGCGGTTATTTAACTCTGACACTAGGGCTAGCTATAGGGTCTACACGAAGTCACGAACATAGGGAACGGAAAGTAAAACGGACCCTGTGGGCATAGAGACCTTGGTAATTTTAAATCGTGTAACGCTAGCTATGTTTGTTACGTCAATATGTTGGCCCCCATGTCCCCTCTCTCAGTCAGTGTACTCAGTTCTACCGACCGCACCTGCACTGATTTAACCAGATAAGTTACTTTTTGTGGGGCTCAATGTAAAATTTACATTTTTCAATTAGCCTAAAGTTTGGTTTGGTTTGTGATAATATGTTCTGGTGAAAACTGTATGTACAATATATAAATAAGTTAATAACCAAGCTGACTATACCTCAAAATATAACTTTTTTTTTAAATATATGTTGTTTATAGCAAAAAGGCAAAACGGACCGGAAGGAACTGAAGGAAAAACTAACAATAGTACAAATAGAAGGAAAATCAAGAAGGAGGGAATTAAAAGTAGACTAAACTGTAAAAAAAAGGAACCACAAGCCAGAAATCTAATTTGAAAAGATAAACATAGGAAAACTGATAGTTCATTTGATGAAAACGGTGTACTGTTCTCATTTTGTCTAAATCAAGCGGACGTTGGGTACAATATCCAAAATATCGTTTAGGGCATACTGCGCCTTCCTTACTCAGTACAGAAGAAGATAATGATTTTAGTATTTTTATGTGAAAGTGTCAAAGTCCGTTTTGCCTTCATGGGTGGTCCGTTTTACCTTCGCCATAAAGGCAAAACGGACTAATGGAAGGTTTTAGAAATCATTTAATGTCTTCATTGTTAACTTCTTCTTTATTAAAATGTGATTTGTAAGTTAAATAGAAAAGATCTGATATAACTGTTTAATTTGATAACAAAATTATATGTGTAATTACGACTGTTTGAAGCAACAGAACATAAAATTCTTTAACCAGAAAAACAATGCTGTTTATTTTAAACTTTCAAGAAATTTTATAACATTAATAGTTTTATGTCTGTTTATAATTAAGTGGTCCGTTTTGCCTTCCTAATAATAGGGGAATTATTTAGGTATACACCTACACTTTATATTGTCATAAAGATGCAATCAATTAGTAACTACTTACAGAGAATCAAAATCCAAATTCTTATAATATTTCAAGAAGTCTCCAAAAGGCAAAAAGCTTGATGAAAATAAAACGTGTCACGTGTAATTTACAAGATAGCAATAAAGTAGGAATATCCGCCGCCGTCGTTCAATCACAATTACCTCGCTTGTTTTATTTACCGACAAATAACTCCATATTTTATTCATCGTATGTAAAAGTCATTCGTTAAAGCTGACGTGGTAGAATTCAGTAGCTTGAGCGGCTTAAGCCATACTAGGCGGATTTAGATTCATTTAAATTTTGTTGATCGAGCGAAAGCGAAAATCTTCGTTTTAACACGGTGAAATTGCTTTCGTCTGGCCTGATGATGAGTCGGTGGTCTAGCGCGGACTTACTCGTACATATTTACGTTAGAAAATAATTATTTTTTCTCAAAAACATCGCAACACCGACTTCCACCGTGTAGGTACAGAATTCGAATAATTTGCATGAATCGATGTGATATCCATGTACATTTTTGTTGATTTATGATTCAAAAATCAAAAATGTTTAAATCAAAAATGTTTATTCGTGCACAAGATTTACATGCAAATTGATTGAATCCACCAATTCCGAACTAGTTAGAAACTGTGTTTCGGAAACCGGTGGCTTCTCCCAAAATTTATACATAAATTAGATCAAACAGGTGATTATATAGATTATTGTTAATTTATACAAAAATAATTATTAAAATCATATACAATCTTGCATAGGTAATTTTAAATTAAATTAAAATGGTACATTTATACTTTACTTTATACTTTATTTATTTTTGCAAGATATTTATACATACATACATACATTTCTAAAAATCATCGGAGACACTATCATCTGAAACTATGATAAACATAGTTAGGAGATTGAAATGCTAAATTAAATCAGAAATAATTAAGAATAAATAAGCCGAAAAGGAAAAGCATGTCACCTACCAGAGATAAAACGTTCAGTGTTCTGATAGTCCATGCCCTTTAAGAAATATATCATGAATTTTTTAAGTTTGTTTGAGTTTAGGGTCCGTAATGTTGAATCTTTACTAAGTTTATTGTATAATGCTGGACCTAAATAATAGCCAAAGTGCATCGCAAATACTGTTTTGGTTAGCGGTACGCTGTAAATATTTGATTTGTTTCTATTATTACGTTTTTTGGGCAGGTTATTATCTAATAGTATCGGTGTTATAGAGTGTTGGTGTAAAAATAGTTGTAGTATATAAAGTTGACGAACGGTAAGTACATTACATTCTTTGTATAGATCAGTAGTGGGATAAAGGCGCGGTTTTAGATGAGCTACTTTTAGTATAGCTCTTTGTGCACATTCTATAGGTTTGATGGTCGTTTAATTGTTTATGATTGATTTATTCGAATGATTTATAATAAACGGCTCAGCTTATTTTGATAAAATTTAAATGGAACCACCTCGAACGAAAGTATATTCTTTTGAACAAAAAATATTTTTTTTAAATCGGTCCACAATTGGCGAAAATATCGATCAATAAACACAAACAATACATACTCGTACTTACAGACGAACATAGAACATAGTCCTTTTTGGAAGTCAGTAAAAAAGATGATGGTTTTACGCTTCAGCTGGGCTAGTTTGCGCGCCACGAATTATTTCTTTCGTAGTGTCAGAACGAGACAGCGTTATGGCAAAGTATATATCTGTCACCTTTTCGCACGTCAAAATGAGTTCTTTTCCTGTCTTTTCGTGGTCGCATGCTTGACTAGCAGGTCGCATTCTTCAACGAATCTCGGTACTACACAGGTTCTTTACAATTATTTACAGTTTTTTTTAATGTTTTTTTCTGTAGGTATAAAAAAATTAGTCGATAAATTCGTTTTACTTTTCACTGCTGAAAGATGATTAATTAATTGCAATACCTTTAGTAGTTGTAGTACCTTACTTAATAGGTACTTTATCAAGTAACTTCTTAAAAAATATACCAAAAACCTGCTTATTATTCCTTACCTTATAATTCAAGTTACGTCTGCCGCCTAGTGTATATGTAAGCTCCGTTCCTAAATAACTATGCGTGGTCTCTAATTTGCTAATCAATTTTAGTGGTCAGTGCCTAATTGTAAGAAGAACCATAATGGCGTAATAGAAGGTGTCTCTCCTTTGAGTCCATTCATCCATCAGCCATAGGACGTTCACTGCAGGACATAGATCTCCGCTATAAATTTCCAACAACGTCGGTTGAAAGCGGCTTGCATCCAGCGCGTTTCTGCGATCTTAACTATATCGTCAGTCCACCTAATCGGTAGACGTTCTACGCTGCACTTGCGCTTGTTGAGTCTTGACGTGATTTTAATTCCCGGTCCCGCGCGAACACGTACTTTGGAATCTATGTATGGATTTTCACAACATTGGCATTGTTTTTCAGTAAAGGACAACTAAGAATTTGTGAAAAAAAAAATGACTTCCTAACATTTGCAGAAGAAACATGGCGTATGTGAATCCAGTAGCCCACACTGGGCCAGGGTACCTATTAAATGTTTTGCCACACTTGACACCATAATCTGTCGTAAATAAGTTTGTGTTCAGTAAGTGACCTTATAACGTGATAACAGAGCGGAAATACATTAAAACAAAGATTTAAATAAACTGTTATCTTAGTTCTTAATTGACATAGTTCAATCAACTATTAGCACGATTTATTCAGATCATATAATTTATTTTTTTGCATTTGGCCACCAACTTCCCTTATGGAAAGCGAAGCGAACGCCCCAAATATAAATTCAATTTAACCATTCCTCAAGCTAATAACGAAATGTTTCATTGAAGTACCTACATGACAACAATTAACACTTTTAATGATTTGCCAAATCATCAAGTCATTGTGTGGAAAGAATTTCAAAAAATGCCTTAGAAAATGGCTTGTCGAGAAAACCTTTTATATCATGAAGGAATTCTACGATTGTACGCATGGGTCTGGGCCGTACCTGTACTTTAAAAAATATAAGTGATCTCTTTAAAATTAAAATTTTTTGTAATGTATAAGTTGTTGCTATTTACTTAGGTACGAGTAATTATTAAGTATATAATATTAAGATATAGAGTATGGTTGAAATGTAAGTAAACTTACTGTTTATTATTTTAGAGTAAAATATTTACTTATCATGATCTCATGTAAATATGATAATGTCCTGTAAATGTAATGGAAAAAGATAGATTAGTTTTTCGGATAGGCAATAATACATTTTATAATTAGATTTTATGAAGCCAAAAATTGCATGTCCGCTAGGATATACTGTTGAGACTTAAAAATTGTAACACCATTTTACACAGTTAATGCAATAAATTTTAGTGCTTTAAAAGTTGTAACCGAAGGTGGAGTATGTACTCGTAGACCTAGAAGATACCTATTCAGTCTTATCTTATAGATATCCAGATTATTAATAATTGGCAGAAAACAATAACAGAGGTAGGGCATTCCAATCCCTGGTGGTCCGCATTATGAATGAAGAAGCGAATCGCTTAATTCGCTTGGTTTGGAAAAAAACTCTGTATATTTTTGTACCACACGCAGATACATAATTCAAGTTACGTCTCCCGCCTAATGTATTAGCTCCGTTCCTAAATATTTATGCGTGATCTCCAATTTGCTAATGAATTTTAGTGGCGGGTAATTGTTAGTGAACGGAGAGCGGATGCATGATTTATTCAGATATGTTTGGGAAGTTTCGGAGATACACTGGCAAGGCACTTACAGGTGGAGGTGTTAGCCTGAATATTTAGTTTCGTTTTAAGTGATCATTAAATAAATTTGGGATCAAAGATATAACCAGTTAGGTTAGGGGTAGAAAAATGACATGCGAACGCCGGCAGGACGGCGGAAGATCTTCAAAACATCCCTAACAAATATGATTAATATAATTAGATAGAATTTTGTGCTTAAAATTTTGATGGCGAAGTAAATCTTTCAACACGCATTGAGTTTGCGTAGTAGATGTGGTCCAATCGCTCTTCATCTTTTTCATTAATATTAATAACGGTGACAGGTAAATGCTTGAAATATTCACAAAATATTAAATTAAATATTAGCGTTAATATAAATAATTAAATTAAAATAAAATAAGTTTACGGGGGCTTCCATACTGTACGGAACCCCCCGTGCGCGAGTCCGATTCACAGTTGGCCGATTATTTTGTGTATGTTGTTTGAAAATAGATCGTAAGATAATATTATACCCCTAGGTGATAACGGTGGTAATATATTTTTATAAAAGCGAAACGTTTGCTGGGTCAGTTAGTAGGTAACCTTTGAGAAACTTAGTATCTTTTTAGTCTGGATGCTTTATCTTCAACCACAACATTGTTTAGGGTACTTCTTCGAAATTTCATTCTTCGGCTGATTCATCTGGCCAAAATTTTGTTTCACTTTCAGCTATGTCACACATGCTCATATGTAAAAAAGGTAACTAAAGAACATATATTTCAATGAGGGGCTTGTTTTTATAAAGTAGTTTTCAAGATATCTACGTTCAAATGTTTTGGGCCCAGATGAATCAGAATTGATTACAGATTAATCAGAATTAAAAATGAAAAACTTAATTTGGCTGTGTAACATGGAAAAATATTTGTATATACGAAAACAACAATCATAGCACGGAAAAAAAATGATGAATTAACAATATTTCTTGTAATACATTTTAGAAATCTAAAACAGTATTAAATTATAATACTTAGTTAAAGGTATTGTACTTGAGAGTTGGTATAGTAATTGGTACAATATATTATTTTCTGTTTATTTATTTCCATATACAACTCACGAATCCTGTTTATTATACTTAACGACTTGGCTTATATATAATCTTCCATAATTAAATAATTATTATTGTAAGTATTTTATTACACTATATTACACATAAATGGAATTTCTGACAGTAATCTTTCTTGGTAACTATCAAAGAAACATATTTTTCTCAGTACTGTTAACTATAAATAATGATGTCACAGTACTACAAGAAAATAATCTTTAGCTTATTGCAAGGGCCCGAGCTAAGTACCCACTTTCAATGTATTCCTCAAAACCTTTTTCTTGTTGACGAGATCTTGATTGTTTAAAAGAAGATGGAGTAATCATATCTTCACCAGTGGCGTGAGACTCTTTTGTAAGTTTATTTAATACCCTCATCGTCAGAATCTGAGCAATCATATACGGTTTTCTCACAAACTAAAGGATACTACGGTTTTCTGATGAAGGGTCGATATGACATCTCTGGTGAGTGTTGAAGTAGTAATTTTTTCATCGATTGACGAAGTCTCAATACAAAAGCCTTCGTCATCGAGGCCTTGTTGGGCTGTATCCGAAGCTTTTCCAGTATACATTTTATGATTTATATGGTGTTTTGACCATATAAATCAGGCACAGATGATTCAGGATTTTGCCGTCATACATGCATAACTCATCATACATACTGATTTCAGTGTTGTCTTTTTTCTACTTGAATCTATAACCCAAAAGTATTACACGAAATACAGATTGAAGTTGTAAAACAATAAACTGAATTTTATAAAGTAGGCATTGTAATCACAATGCCACCTGAACTAAGCACAGATGAATCAGATATTTATCTTTGTAACTCCGGGATCCAAGCGAACCAGCCGCATGTCTACCTTCTAGCTCGTCCGTTGCACGACTGGCTTCCCCTTACGCGGGAAGTCAGACTCTCATCATCATCACCCGACCAAGCACGGTCAAGCGCAACATACTCCATATTAATCAGTATTATGTGCCGGACACTTCTTATATGCCTATTTATTAACATACTAAGGTAGTAATAACTGATACACATTTTTTTTTATATAAGAACAATTCATTTCCTTTTGATATAATTATAATTCATAATGGTGTACCAAAGGGAAAATGCGATATCGATCATTTTCTTTCAAAAAATGGCAAGCGGACGCGTCATATGAATCAGAAGAACAAACTTCAAATATTTTTAATTTATACTTAGACTGCAATTATTTGTAAAATATTACTTGTCCCAATTAGAGTTAAAGCTAAGCTGTATAGAAAAAAAAAATACACACCGTTTTGTTAGTCGGTTTCAGAAATAAACCCATAGAAGTCCAAAATTTTGTCTACGAAGAAGTACCCCATTGACCACCAGGCGAGTTAATGGCAAAGCGCAGAGTTATTCGCACTTAGTAAATTTTACCTATACCTCAAACCCGTACCAAAACATCCAGATAAAATATACATTAGTCCAATAATTCACTCATTAGATACAAAGTGTCAGTAGGAACGTAGGAACCCACGTCCAGATCGACCCTCATTGGGTATTACCCTGTCAGAGGGACTTACAGACTCCACTAGAACAAAGCGAAACGGAAATATGCGGAGCTTGGCTAGTCTCAACTCCTTATATTTCCACTTATCTTGTTTATTTTCATTATATTTAGCGCTAAAATGTGACATATATTTTTGAATTTTTAAATTCACACCACTTTAAAGTTAATATGTCGTCCGTTCGATCACGAACCTTCAGGATTGCATTCTCTCAGCGATTAGACTCCAGTTTTTCAATTTTAACAATTTATCTGGATTGATAGGTTATAACAGCCGTGGTGGTCTAGAGGTAGTGACATCCGCCTTACAATCGTGAGGTCGTGGGTTCAAATCCCGGTCCCGTACCAATGAGTTCTTCGGAATTTATGTACGGAATTTCACACCACTGGCTTTTCGGTGGAGGAAAACATCGTGAGGCAACCTGCATACGTCTGTAGAAGAAATTCGATGGCGTATGTAAATCCACCAACCCACTGGGCCAGCGTGGTGGTAATGGCCCAACCACCCTTCGTGGGTAGGCCTACGTCCTGCAGTGGACTGCTAAAAAGGGTGATACAGTACAGTAGGTACAGATAGGTTAACGTGAGATTACCCGTTGCTTACAGTAGTTGTAAAACATATACTGTACTGTACCTGCTGTGTCCTATTGAAATCTATTCCAAAAACTTCTAAAGCATTTAAAATAGTTTGATGGGTATAGGTACTTTTCCTATCTCCACATATTTCCTCTCCGCTTTGTTGGAGCCTAGCCCTTACCCTGTCAGAAGGACTTATTGCGGAGTACAGATGTTATTTGTAATGAGGGGTATTGTGCCCCGTTTTGTGGGAAATAACTGAAGGTTTTTGAATTTATGTAAGCTTTTTTGGCAAACGTAATTGTTGGGATTATACTCTTTATGAAGAGAATTATTACGCAACTTTGTTTACCTTATAAACTATTTTATACCAGGAGCATTCACTTGTAATTTTATAATTTCTCATTGACTTTAAAAACATTACGTTACAAATGTAAAGTAATGGAAAATGCTCGGTTTTCCTACGCCACTGACTAAATTTGTCATCGTCGTCATTGTTTCAATCATTAGACGACCACTGCTGGACATAGGCCTTCTCTATAGATCTCTAATAAGAAAGGTTGGAAGCAGCTTACATCCAGCGCGAGCCTGCAGTCTTGATGCGGTCATCCGGCCAACTTGTGGGTGGACGTCCTACGCTGTGCTTGCCGGTACGTGGTCTCCACCCGAGAAATTTTGATTTTTTTATAGCAGGTAGGTACTCACAGAACAGCCTTCTGTGTAGGTACTCAACCGGACTCTCAAAAATAGATAATTTGTAATATTATTGGAATTAGCGCAACAAAAACTATGGGACGAAGTTCACAAAGTAGGTACTTCATTGTTTTTTTCTGCTAAATACATGCATTGTTACACGAAATACATCCCAGATAACACTAAAATATAATAATATCATAGTCATTCAAATTATAAACCGATATAAAAAAGAAATGCTTGCATAATTTAGACAATTTACAGCGACCCGCCCCGGCTTCGCACAGGTGTATTTTACCTCTTACATAATTATAAGCCTTCCTCTTGAATCACTCTATCTATTAAAAAAACTGCATCAAAATCCGTTGCGTAGTTTTAAAGATATAAGCATACATGGGGACAGACAGCGGGAAACGACTTTGTTTTATACTATGTAGTGATAGCTAGTGATCTAGTCGGTATACCTATAATTATATAGGTAATAAGAAAAAATCCTCCCTAGCGATTTTCCAATAGCTGTAATAAACACTAGAAAAATAAAGTAAGTATATTAAAGAATTACTCTTTTAAAAATTAAGGAATGCAAAAATATACAACAGATATTCAATTAAATATTCGTTCAGAAATCCAATTTATTTTCGAACAAAACAACTCTTTTCCTTATTGTTTTTTCCGTCGCACAAAATTGTTCCCTAAATACAATCTCTGCAAAAATATGACCGCATAATATATACAAATCATAATGTTTGCTTTGAGTGGCATATTGGACATAATCTGAGGACATAATACAGGGAAGTTGACAGTTTGACTGACAGTAAGCTTGGCTTCACTCACAAAGATCCCAGAAGGAGAAAATCTGAAAGAGATGCATTGATTTAATACGGGACAAGGTAGAAAGAGACATGAATAATTATTTTTCGCAAAAAAAGGGAAAACCGTCTTCCATCATATGCAAAATTCGAATATTTCGGTAGAATTGATTACATTATTGCTGATTTTCAAAATCAGCTCAGCCGATTTCTGTAAAATTTAAAAAGGACCACCTCGGGAGTTTGACCTTTCGATCTAAAAAATGTTTTTAATTCGGTTCACAATTGGCGAAATTATCGATGAACATACACAAAAAAATACATATAGACGAACTTAGAACCTCCTCCTTTTTGGAAGTCGGTTAAAATATCTCGATTCGGTGGATGTTGTTGGATTTTTCATTGTATAACATCAAATTTTTGACAAATTTTAATGCATAATTTGACAGTTTTGACCACTTGGTTAGATTCTCCTTACATTTTTGTGGTTGAGAGTTACCTCAAATGAAAACTGCGTTATCCCTCTAGGATATCTCTGCATATTGGCCATAATACAGGGAAGTTGGCAGCTTGACTGACAGTAAGCTTGATGTTGGAAGGGTGGTTTAAGGGAGATTTAGTTTGTCAGTTGTCTCACTCTCTCATTCGTATATTTTGAACGATACAAAAGTGTTGTAAAGATGTTATTAATATTATTGAAGTGAAACTTCTAATGCGACTTCTAACAAGGTTGCGTTAAACGTTTAACGCTACCATGGAGGGGGTATGAAAGCACTGTTACGCCGAAGTTTCACTTCTTCGCGATGGGACTCCACTTGCATTTTTTAAAGACTTTAATAAAGAATAGCGGTTCCCAAAGTACAAATACCTGAAAGTTAACATCAGGACGCACCTTCATTGCTGCCAAGAAATACGAAATATTTATACTACTCTGCACAGGTACCACGGCAAAGGGACAAATAAAATTGTCGTTCCACCATTATAACCCCTCGAAGAGGAAATAAAGTACAACCCGGTCACAACATCTGTGCACCTGACCTCGTGACGGAATTGATTACAGATTATTACAGATTCAGTATTATCTATATATTTTTACCAATTCTGTATCGGCAACGAAGATGCTAACCGTACTGTCGCACCGGGGAGTGCGCGGAGAGGTGACAGGGGAAGCGGGAGAGGCGCCGCATTCCAGCGAGGTGCACAGATATTCTGACCGGGTTGTATATAGGTACATGACATCAAGAAAGTAATCATTTGAGTATTTTGAAACTTATAAATAACACCGTAATTTGACTTGTAGGCTCTGACTATAATTAATCTTAACAATATTATTATGTTTTTAGTTAAGAAGTTAAGAATTTTTGATTACTATAAAAAATAAAACTGTACAATAGGGTGGAATGAAAAAGACTTTTTTTTTTAATTTTAAAACTCCCGTGTTTCCAATCATTGACCTATATGTTTAGGAGTATTTGTGCAAAATTTAAGCTTTCTAAGTTTTTATCCTAAGGTGGCGCGTTGAACTTGAAGTTTGAAAAAATAATAGTGTTTGGAAAAAATAAAAGTGTTCAGAAGTCTTATAGCATAGGTTTATATGTGTTATTAGACCAAATAGAAGATACATTTTCATTGAATTCAGGAAATAACCCTCGAAAGCACATCCTGTCATATAACATCAAATTTTCGTAAGTCGGTCAAAATCAAGGTGGTGTAATTTCTAATTTCGTTAATTAAAAGATAAATTTATTATTATTTAATGTTTGTTTTATATAGTTACATATTTTATGAGTATTTAATGTGAATTATGTGATAATGTTAACAGAAATTAGGTTCTGGGAATGTGCCAAAAAGTAACATTTTTTCAAACTTCAAGTTCAACGCGCCACCTTAGGATATTAACTTAGAAAGCTTACATGTTGCACAAATACTCCTAAACATATAGGGTAGTGATAGGAAATACAGGAGTTTTAAAATTTAAAAAAAGTGTTTTTCACTCCACCCTACTGTACAATTCATAATGATGTAATTATTAGAAAGGCTATCCATCAAAATACAGGTGTTTTCACACCTAGTTTGATGGCCATAGCTACATATTTCATGTATTTGGTACTAAAGGAAATACATTATTTTTCATTTTCATTTTCATTGACAACTGACATTACAAGTGGATAAATGGTTTTATCCCTTTGCCATGCTACCCGTGCTGGGACGTAAGATTTTCTACCGTAGGTAACTTTTGTTAAAACTTTGAAATTTACAATTATTTTTGTTCAGTTTCAATTACAAGAAGTTTAGTTGCCTAATTTATTGTGAAATTTCAGCAGTTGCCCTTACATAAGTTTATTTTTCAGGTTCTATCTAAAATTCGCACACTACCCACTTGGTGGGGCGTGACCCATAGTTTGAGAAGCGCTGAGTATGGAGCCACTCCTACTGTAGTTACCAGTTACGTACTCTCATAATATCCTCTATTTACTACAATTCAAATAAATGCAAAATAAAAAAAAAGTGTAAAACAAACAGATTTTTATTGACATTTACAGATTTCTACAGCTTTTTAGTGGCGCTCATTGCGTAGTTTGACTAGGTGTTCGTTAGCGATCATCGAAGTTAAGCACCGTTCAGCACGGTTAGTCTTCGGATGGGTGATCGCGGGTGGCACTTACAACTGAGCGCTATCGTGGCTCGGTTGACACGTTAAATTGTAGGTCCCGGTTGTTTTAACCGTTTATCTATGTTAGAGAATTTCAGGCGGCTTAAAAAACTCTAGGGTTAGCCACTTGGCCTATACCTAAAAACTTCCTTACTTACTTTTTACAGCCTTTTGAAAGTTTTTTACACAAATTCTACAGTTTTAGTATAGGTTTGGGTTGGTATCACTGCCTCTAAGAAATGGCACGGGCGAGATGGAAATTCGCGTATGCAAACGCCTCAAATCATCCACTATTAATTCCTGTGTAATAGGGCCTATTCTGTGCTATTAATGTTTGACTGACTTTTGTGATGGGGAAATGAGGGGGGAGGGGGGATCCACGCTTCTTCCCCCGTTCGTTGTAACGTGAGTCAATCTTCACAGACAGACATGCCAGTACTTAGGTACTTGTGTGATATGGGTTGTTCTGGCAAATTATTCGAACAGAGTACCTAAAGAGAATTTACAAATTGGAAATTAATGTTCCAGGACTTAGTTACCCTGAGAACTAATGGACTGACATATTTTTGCTAGATAGGAGTATCTAGCAGAAATATGTCAGTTCTGTGTTGGCAATTTTTTGACCTAGTGAGAGAGAAGTGAAAGAGGTCTTCGCTTCAACTCGACGATTTTGCTTTCGTCCGACCGGATGTTGATTTTTCTTTCTTCAACAAATCTCAACAAAATGTGGTACACATATTCAATACCCATATATTGATGGTGACCACGATCGATACAATTCGGTCAAAACGTCGGGATGATGAGGTATTTATTTATCTCGTAATTTTAGTGCGCGATTAGTCCCGTAGTGTATAGTAATATTGTGTTCAAATCGCGAAAGTTTACAAACAACAAATGTTTGGAACAGATGATGACAAAGGTGATTTGGTTTCAAAGCCTGCACGGAAAAAAAGGATATCTTACGCCAAGAATATTGATACTCTCGGAAAAATTGTTTCAATAGAAGTAAACATTTGCTTAGCACAAGTAAGTTATCTTTATTCAAAAAAAAGGGTATTCTCCAATCAACAAAAATAAATTCTTCAGTTTAATTCTTGCTTGAAGAAAAAAATGTTCATTCAAGAATATAGTATTCTCAATCGAAGAATTTTGTCGCTTTTGAGTGAAAACACTGAAACTTTTTTAAGTCAAAATAATTTAGTCTTCTTTCAAATATATTCCAGTCTTGATTTGAGTCAACTTTATTATTTTTGGCTCAAAAAATACATTTTGTTCGTTCAAGAAACATTTTACTCAATACAAGAACGTGGTACTCTTATTTTAAAATCATTAACTTTTCTTGATGTAAGAATATAAAGATTAATTAACGCAAGACTTTCATTCTTGATTTAAGATATCAAAAAAAATACCAAAACAATTGTATTCTCAAATGAAAAAGATTTTTGGTTTTGTTTAAAAACTCTGAAAATTTATTGCATCAAGATAAATTTGTGTTCACACAAAATATACCTGTCTTGGTTTAAGTCAATTTCATTATTTTTAGGTCAAGAAATACGTTTTGTTCCTTCAATAACCATTTTGTTCAATACAAGAACTTGGTACTCTTTTTTTAAAATCATTCACAGTTCTTCATGTAAGAATAAAAAAACGTATTAACGTAAGACTTTAATTCTTGATTCAAGATATCAATAAAATATTCAAACAATGGTATTCTCAAACAAAGAAAATTTTTGGTTTTGTTTAAAAACTCTGAAAATTTACTAGATCAAGATAAATTTGTCTTCACTCAAAAATATACCTCTCTTAGCTTAAGTCCATCTCATTATTTTAAGGCCAAGAAATCCATTATGTTTGTTCAAGAACCGTTTTGTTCAAAACAAGAACTTGGTACTCTTATTTTAAAATCATTCACTTTTCTCGATGTAAGAATATAAAGATTTAATAATGCAAGACTTTCATTCTTGATTCAAGATATCAATAAAATATTAAAACAATTGTATTCTCAAACGAAGAAAATTTTTGGTTTTGTTTAAAAGCTCTGAAAATTTATTAGATCAAGATAAATTTGTCTTCACTCATAAATATACCTGTCTTAGCTTAAGGCCAAGAAATCCATTATGTTTGTTCAAGAACCGTTTTGTTCAAAACAAGGACTTGGTACTCTTATTTTAAAATAATTCACTTTTCTTGATGTAAGAATATAAAGATTTATTAATGCAAGACTTTCATTCTTGATTCAAGGTATCAAAAATATATCAAAACAATTGTATTCTCAAACGAAAAAGATTTTTGGTTTTATTTAAGAACTCGGAAAATTTATTAGATCAAGATAAATTTGTGTTCACACAAAAATATACCTATCTTGGTTTAAGTCAATTTCATTATTTTTGGGTCAAGAAATACATTTTGTTCGTTCAAGAACCATTTTATTCAATACAAGAACTTGGTACTCTTATTTTAAAGTCATTCACAGTTCTTCATGTAAGAATAAAAAAACGTATTAACGCAAGATTTTCATTATTGGTTCAAGATATCAAAAATATATCAAAACAATTGTATTTTCAAACGAAAAAGATTTTTGGTTTTGTTTAAAAACTCAGAAAATTTATTAGATCAAGATAAATTTGTGTTCACACAAAAATATACCTGCCTTGGTTTAAGTCAATTTCATTATTTTCAGGTCAAAAAATACATTTTGTTCGTTGAAGAACCATTTTGCTCGATACAATAACGTAAAAGTCTTATTTTAAGATAATTGATTTTTGTCAATGTAAGAACATAATGACATATTAACGCAAGACTTTCTTTCTTGATTCAAGATATTGAAAAAAAAACAATAATATTCTCAAACGAAGACGATTATTAGTTTTGTTTAAATTACTGAATACTAATTAGATCAAGATAATATTTGCCTTCACTCAAAATGTACCTTTCTTGGTTTAAACAATTTCATTATTTTTATGTTAAGAAATGTTTTTTATTATTTGTTTCATACAACAATGTGGTGAACTCTTATATTAATATCATTCAATTTTCTTAATATAAGAATATAAAGACACATTAGACTTTCATTCTTGATTCAGAATATTTAAAAAAAAACAAAGAAATGGTATTCTCAATCGAAGAAGATTTTTGGTTATGTTTGAAAACTCTGAAAACTTAGATCAAGATAATATTGTCTTCTCTAAAAATATACTTGTCTTGGTTTAGTTTTTTTAATTACTTTTGTCAAGAAATACAAAATTCAACATTTTAAGAATTCAACTTTTTGTACTTAATGATTATTTATCTATGCAGCGTTTTGCTCAAAACAAGAACGTGGTACTCTTATCTTAATATCATTCATTTTTGAGCTTGTTATATTTCGTGGTATATTTCTTTCATAAATAATAAATAAATGAAAATAAAATAGGTTTAGGGTACTATACGGTGCGGAACCCTTCATGCGCGAGCTCGACTCGCACTAGGCCAATTATTTGATTTCCGTGAATTTCGTTTGGAGAAATGTTTGATAAATGTAAAATTACGTTAAAATTAATTATAAACCGAGTTTAAGTTAGTTGCCAAAATGTTTTTATTTCACACAAATCTCTTAAAAACATGAGCATGTTAGAGCGCGTTGTTTTTATACAGAATCCCCCACCTGGTGATAGACGGACGGACAACGGAATCTTAGTAATAGGGTCCAGTTTTACTCTTTGGGTAGGTATCTGTGGCGGGGAATAAGCGCAATACTCATAATTTCTTTAATTTTGTTTCAGTACTTTTTGAACCAAATCAAATAAGCTCCAATAACATGAATATACAAATTTTGTTCGGGTGCCTACTTATTTAGCAAAGAAACACACAATAATACATAATCATACTATAGTAATAATACTATAGATACATCCGATAAGTTTGTTGGTTTACACGCAGCAACGGAGCAACAGATCAACTTGATTTCTGTCATGGATATAGTTCAAAGGCCGGGAAATGACATGGGCTACTTATTATTCAGAAAAAATAAAAGGTTCCTGTGGGTTAGCACAAAATTCAAAATGCCACGCGGGCGGAGCCGAGGGCAAAAGCTAGTAATTAAAAACTATATCCCAAAAACATTAATAATAAACAAAATAGTAGAGTCTCCGTCCTTTTTCTGCAGTCAGTTAAAAATTAACATTTGTGAGTAATCAAGATTAAACTTGGCTCGAATAATGTTCTAGGTACTTTTACGAAGAACTTTGTTCTTATTCCAAGAATACGTTTCTTAGATATATTTACCTACCTCTGTAATCAAGATTTTTATGCTTGACTCGAAAATTTATGATCTAAGTAGGTACTTACACGAAAAAATATTTTCTTATTTCAAGAATACGTTTCTTAGTAATATTTAGGTAGTAAGTATCGAAGCCGTGGTGGTCTAGTGGCCTTGCATTCTGAGGTACTGGGTTCAAATCCCGGTGCCGTACGAATGAATTCCTTGGAATTTTTGTACGGAATTCCACACCACTTTTCGGTGAAGGAAAACATCGTGAGGCAACCTGCATAATTATGTCCGTAGAAGAAATTCGATGGCGTATGTAAATCCACCAACCCGCGCTGGGCCAGCGTGGTGGATATGGTCCAATCACCCTTCGTGGGTAGGCCTACGTCCTGCAGTGGACTATTAAAAAGGCTGGTAGGTATAGTACAGTATCGAAAAATAGTAGAAATGAGAAAATCTGTATCTAGACAAACCAAAGTTACCGACACAGCCTAGCGGCTTCGCAGTTAAAGTAGCATTGGGCAGGGTACATAGCATGAAGAACTAAGTAATGGCCGATGGGATCGTAAATTAAGTTCTCGAATAAAGACCATAAATCGGCAAACGCAGTGCGCCTATTAATTTTCGTTCCATAGTTCTTGTAATAACTTATAATTATATTACGTCATAATTACTTAGAACAAGTAGCTCTCCTAACAGTAGGTAGACTTAGGGGCACACTCATTAGATGATCATGTATCCAGAGGCGGCTCGTCCTAAAGAGCATTGCACTGTCGCAAAAATTATAAATGTATTTTTTTTTACAATACCATACAATCCGTACATTCCATTATTTCTGTTCTTACTACGCTACAATAATCTGTCATGTTACATAAACCTAGGCGTAATTTGGCGCCAAGTTGTAACGAGTGGAGCGCCAGCGATTGCGCTCCTATGAAACGAAAATTAGTACAATTCCTAGCATTGTAATCAATGAGTGCGAAAGAGAAACATTGACACAGCCCGACACGTGAAACAGAAGATTTCGTATGAAAAATTAACCTAATCTGGAGCGCCGCTCACGCACGACCACAGAGATCCACTTTTAATTTAATCTAATTTCTAATTTGCACAAGCAAGTAATAGATGTCTTCGCTCACCAAAATACCGACAAATGGATTTTTTGTACAAATAAAATAAAGTGGTAAATTCGGATTTCTTTTTTGTTTGTGCACCCCCATCGAAAAATATCACGAGCCGCCTCTGCTTGTATCCAATATCTTTCTTGCTCTTGTCCTTTGGTTCATACTCGCATATCTTGTTAGGATTTAAATACCTACGAGTACTAAACAATCGTGCCAAATGTTCTCGAAATCGGCTGATAGATTGCGCGACCATGGATTTATCATATAAACAGGATTGAGTACTGGCAAAGAAAAACGTGCCGACAAGGATACGACATCAGATGATTGTGTCTCTTTTCCAAGTAGGATGACCAAGACATCTCGATCATCTCGGGATATAATATTTCTTTGGAATGTTACTGCACGCAGGAATTGCAGTTATCTTACCCCTACCTCGTCGTCCTTCGTCATCGTCGTCGTTTTAGCAATAGGACGCCTACTGCTGGGCATAGGTCTTCCCTAAAGATCTCTATAAACCACCAATCCCCATAAAAGCTGGTATAGAATTAATTTATACGGAGATAATTCTGTTTCAAGTTTGACAGCTGTTATCGGAAATGTAGATATCGAAGAGTTCTTTCGCCTCTGTTAAGATAGCAATGGTCTAAAATTGATAATGACGGAGGTGAACCACTTTTAAGTTTGACAGCTGTCATCGGAAATGTAGATCTCGATGAGTTCCTGCACTTTTGTGATGACAGTAATGGTCTGGAATCCATGTATACATACGGTGTTAAATAACTTTTAAGTTTCATAGATGTTATCTTGACACATATCACGCAACCCGTGTCAGTACTTAATCACGAAAAAACTTTGTCACAAATAGACTTTATCACGAAAAGACCTTTTCACGAAAAATCTTAACCACGAAAACTTTTCCACGAATACACTTTGTCACGAAAAATCTTAATAAACTTTATTACGAAAAGTCGCAATCATTTTTAAGCTTCCGTAGTAAACAAGGCATCTATTTTGAAATAAAAAATGGCGGACTCACTTTTTTGAAAAAGTCGTCATGAGCGTAGTTTTCGAGGTTTTTGGGGTCGTATATTTCTAAATTGGCATCCATTTTGGAATTAAAGATGGCGGACGTCACTTTTCTGAAAAGGCTGTCATGGGTGTCGTGTTTCATTTTTTTGGGTTGTAGATTTCAAAAATGGCATCTATTTTGGAATTAAAAATGTTTTCCAAAGTCGTCATGGGTGTCGTTTTCTAGGTTTTTGGGGGTGTAGATTTCAAAAATGAAGTAATGTTCGCCATCTTTAATTCCAAAATGAATGTCAGTTTTGAAATATACACCCCCAAATTCTCAATAACGACACCCATGACGACTTTTTCAAAAAAGTGACATCCGCCATCTCTAATACTAAAATAGAAGCCATTTTTGAATTCTACACCCCCAAAAACCTCGAAAACGACACCCATGACGACTTTTTTTTTAAAAGTGACATCCGACATCTTTAATTTCAAAATGGATACCATTTTTTAAATCTACACTCCCAAAAACCTCAAAAGCAACACCCATGACGACTTTTAGCAAAAAGTGACATCTGCCATCTTTAATCTAAAATGTATGCCAATTTTGACATCTACACCCCCAAAAACCTCGAAAATTGCACTCATGACTTTTTCAAAAAAGCTGACGTCCGCCATCTTTAATTCCAAAATGGATGCCAATTTTGAAATCTACACCCCCAAAAACCACAAAAATTGCACCCATGATTTTTTCAAAAAACTGATCCGCTATATTTAATATCAAAATAGATGCCGTTTTTGAAATCTACAATCCAAAAAAATGAAAAACGACACTCACGACTATACACCTATTGTACATTCAGCGTGTTTAAGAAATATGTCCAGCATAGTCACCCTACCACAATTCTTTGTATACACCCTAGTACGCCATTTGCAATCGACGGTGATACTCTAGTCAAAAATAAAAAATAACCATTTATCATAAAGACGTAGGTATATTCATACAAAATAAATATCAAACTCTATTTTATTAGCATCTATTCGCAATTTTAACTAAAATCTTATCAAACTACATTGTTATAAAAACTAAGAAATGGTTAAGATAGTCGCGGCTTTCCAGGTAATAATTCTACCATCCAGTGCGAGCGAGTCACCCTCATCACTTTGGGAAGTATCACTCGGCACATTGTCTCTCTTATGTGATTTCAAAGGAATATATGTTTTGTTGCAACGCGTTAAGGTTGAATTTTCCTAAGCTAACTTTGAGCCAAATTTCGTCTGTGCGCAATCCAGATAGTATACAAAATCCTTGAGCGCGATAGTAAAAATGTCCACCTTTTTTGAGAGAAACTCCGCCCCTATCTATTAAAAAAAAAACCTGTTATCTATAGAAAACTGAGTACAGAAGTTCGAACCGAAAGTTTTCTTTAGACTCGTACGTGCAAGATAACTCTGCGCACGGCCAAAATCGGAAAATAATTCAATGCTCCCAGGGAATTAAAAATGCTAGCATCATAGCGTACGTGGCGCTACGGCTCGCGCGCCGAGTTCGAATCGAATCGAGAATCCGGCAATCGACAACGAATTGAGATATTTTTCATGTCTTTTTCTAACTCAGACTATATTAAAAAAATGCATCTCTTTTTGATTTTCTTGATCGACCACATCATGGCCATAATATGGCCATGATGATAATATCATGTCTGTGGTTCACATCGTTCTAGTGTGACCAGAATTAGTTATTTCAATACTTTTTCGGTAGGTAGATATATTTTATTGACTTTTTCGGATTTTGTGTTATTTTTTTGTTATAAAGTATTTTTGAGCTACATTGCGAAAACATCAAACTTGCGCGATTTGTGTCATAGATTTATTTCTATTTATGTGATTGAAGCCGTGGTCGTCTAGAGGTAGTAACACCCGCCTTACAATCGTGAGGTAGCGGGTTCAAATCCCGGTCCCGTACCAATGAGTTCTTTGGAATTTATGTATGAAATTTCACATCACTGAGTAACACCCGCCTTACAATCGTGAGGTAGCGGGTTCAAATCCCGGTCCCGTACCAATGAGTTCTTTGGAATTTATGTATGAAATTTCACATCACTGAGTAACACCCGCTTTACAATCGTGAGGTAGCGGGTTCAAATCCCGGTCCCGTACCAATGAGTTCTTTGGAATTTATGTATGAAATTTCACATCACTGAGTAACACCCGCTTTACAATCGTGAGGTAGCGGGTTCAAATCCCGGTCCCGTACCAATGAGTTATTTGGAATTTATGTACGAAATTTCACATCACTGGCTTTTACACACTGGCTTGCACAGATTAATGTTCTTTTTATAAACCGAGTAGGTAACATTACACGTAGTACATTCAGTTTAGTTTTAGTTTGAAAAATGTTATTGTAATTCAATTCCAAAAAATAACTACATGATTAAAATCATTATCGAAGGTGTTTTGTTTTTGCCTTGTTGGTAATTTTGTGCTCCATCTAGACCTTGTTTTTGCTAGAATTTAGCCCTTTTTAGCTTTTACAATAGCCTCAATTACTAAAACTAAGGTGGCAACACTGCTTTCTATAGCTGTTTGCTGCACGTGGAGGCAGTGTGACCAGATTCAGTATTTTAATTCTTTTTGAGTATATTTTAGTAAGTTTTCCAAGAGTCAGTATTTTTAAAGGTACATTGACGGAAGCCAGTATCTTTGGGTATATTTTGGAAAAAAGTTATGGTAATACCATAGCCATGTCATAAAATAATTAAAAAAAAACTGCGTACTTTCATGTTCAGGGGAATTTCCGGCTTTAGTCTATATTTCATTTTGGAGCAAAGATCAGTAAGTTACAGATAGCTAGGACATGACAGGTGGGCCCCCTAGAATTACAACTAGTATCGAATCGTCTAGTCGGTTTTTGGCGGGAACGAGGAAAAATCATGTCGACTCATTGTATTATTTTGTTAAACTTGTGTCTTTATCAGTTATAATTAGTGAAAAGTTGTAGTATTTCGTTGGTTATGAGCTGATTTACGTGCATGAGTGTAGGCAAGTGTTATGATGTGACGTATCATGTTGTTCCGTGTTGTTACCAAAACTCCGTGGACATGCCTCTAGTAAAGTCTCGACTGCTTTACTGAGTTAGTTATGACTTGGACTTGACCACGACTTTATTGGACTATGACGTGACTGTGACTACGACTGACTACTTAATTTGATAAAATATCAAAAATTATTCAAATTAATACTTGAAACTGGCAAATGCACAATAATGCGAGGCCAAAACCAAAGAAGAAGAAGAATCATCTATATAAAATTATAACTATAAAATTTAACTTGATCTCTGCGACAGCTGTCAGAAAAATCACGCCTATGAAGTCCTGAATTTCTTAATAGTACAGACAGTACCTGTCAATGTCATATTTTATGGACATGCCGATTAGTGATGGGCGACGAATGATCGTGACTACAGAGTTTTAGATAGAGTTTTAACTAAAATATCGATAGTTTATACTGACGATATTTTAAATAAAACTTGATTTATCATTAATTTTATTGTATATTTTAATATCATAACATTTTTTACATGTGTAATTACATTAAACCCAATTATATGTTACATTAGCATCGATAATAGTGAAAAACGTCGATAAATACTATCGTTACATTATTAATATCATAACATTATTTACATGTATACATACTTGATCTTAAATAATAGTAAGTAAATAAAATCCAATTTCTCACCTTCAACTACTCATTCGATTTCATTACAACATTGTTTGAAAATCGATTTTTTCCACCACTATCCCAACTCTAAAAATGTCAATCTTCTACTGTCGCAGAGATCAAGTTAAATTTTATAGAGTATAGTCACAAAATGATTGATTTGATAATGATGATGATGAGATGATGAATTCTATTCTGCACTTGGTTAATCTTTGAAGGTTTGGTTTCAAACTTTCAAATTGAAACTTAGGGAAATCCCAAATTATTGAAACTTTCAATAATTCGGGATTTTCCCTAAGTTTATACGAGTTCGTCGTAATATGACCACACTGCGTGGAGGTGCGGGGTGCCCCTCACCTCATTCCTCAATCGGCACGTGGCCAGTAAGCTTGCTAGAGGCAGCCTGACGAAACTCCGAAGGAAAAGTCGCTTCCAATCCAATGTATGGGATGGGTTCAAAATGTTTCTGTCATTTTCTATTCATTCGTAACATTGACAAAAAGAATGAACATTTTTTTCATTCATCGTTCGCTGAGACTGATATTGATGTGATATTGACATATTGTCATATTGAATTTGTTTTGGATTTATTCGTGGTAGGTTATTTTTACTGATTTTAAATGACTATCATATTATTTTTCCCTCAAAAATGGTTTTGGTAGCTAATACAGTGATTATTTAGTGTATGTTATTGTTTTTACAGTTTAAAACAATCAAAATGTCGTATAAAACGTGTGAAATGTGCGGTGTTAGAGGCCAAAGAGAAAACGGGCAAAAAAGATGTTTCATGGCGAAATTTCCCATAGATGAAGATAGGTAAGTGAAATATCTCAGAAATACACACAATTTCTATTAATTCTGCACATATTATGCAAAATATTTACTGAAAAACTTATATCGCTTGAGTACCTACCCAACATGTTAGTGCGGTTCCATGTTGTTATCGATATTTAGGCCAGGGTCGATAATTTATACAACCAAAAAAAATAATAGTAGGATGAAACCCATTAGAAAAGGAGGGGAAACACACACTAGTAAAATCCTACTAATATTATAAACGCGAAAGTTTGTGAGGATGGATGGATGGATGGATGTTTGTTACTCTTTCATGCAAAAACTACTGAACGGATTGAGATGAAACTTTGCAATAATATAGCTTATATATCAGAATAACACATATGCTATCAATTATAATGATATATTGCGTATGCGGGCAAAGCCGTAATAAAAACTAGTGAAGAATATTATTTACTATTGAATTGATGATTGCATATCATGAATAATCAAAAAGTTTGTAATACCGCTAACTTAATAATTTTAATAATGTTCCAACCATATAACATCAAGTCTTATAATTTGCAGCGCCTTCACCTCTCGACGCGCAGCCACAATTTTCACAAAGTAGTGTGGAGGGAAACATTAGAAAACGCAAGCGGGAAAATAGTCCAGGTAAAGTAATATTCATGTTGCTTATACATGCTTTAATAAGTATTATTAAGAAGACGAGATTAGTGTTATATCACCATTCTTGAGATACAGCCTGGGGACAGACGGTCAGACAGACAGACGGACAGCGGAGTCTTAGTAATAGGGTCCCGTTTTTACCCCTTTTACGGAATCCTAAAAATTGAAACTTAGGTAAGTTTCAAATTTTAGGCTTCGTGGTAAGTGTAAAATCAAACCTAGCACCGCCGCCGCCGCAACGTCCGCCTTTTTAAAAAACCTTTATTTGGCGGCCAATGCTGAAATTTCTGTCACTCGACAGAGTATTAGTTGTTGCAAACAAAAGGTATTTTAAGAAGATACTTCTATCCTCTTGTATTCTTCTGTAAATCTCTCCTCTGTGTCCTAAGTGTATACTACTTTATAGGATTTTAGCGAATTTAGTGCTTAGTAATTAAAGAAATATAATAGCCGCGTTTTACCTGAAATAAAACGCATATTAAAATACTTACCTAACTGGAAGCTTTATATATGAGAGTGCATTTCCGTTTCCGTCGAGTTGTTCCACGTTTTTGATTGCCTTGTAACCGGAAGTGCTAGGTGGCGCCCCTGCAGTTCGCGCCATTTTATTTTCCTTAAAAATCGGTCGCCATTTTAAATCATTGGCTCAGTTTCCGAATTTCCACCAGGCAGAAATTAAAGTGAAAGCTTCCAGTTAGGTAAGTATTTTAATATGCGTTTTATTTCAGGTAAAACGCGGCTATTAAACTACTTGACCGTAACTGGAAGCTTTATATATGAGAGCCTGTTTGTTATCGCCTGGTGGCGCCACCTAGAGTATAGTTTAAAAAGTAACGCCAATGTGAGCAGTAGTTATAATATATAAATTAAGAATTAAACACCGTAATCCAAAATTACTCAAATTTATTTCGATGTCCTCAAAAAGGTATAATTCGAAATATCATTAATCACATTTTCTTCTTTCATTTAATCAATAGCAACCATATTAATTAATAATTACAATTGGAACAAGGCAAATTATTTTCTTTAACTCACTGGTTCAAATAATTGTGTTAAGCTTTCAGAATCATTGTCTCTTAATACGTCACGCCTATAATATTTGTGAAACGTATTTGCTGAGCGCCAATTACCCTGCGCTAAGATGTCATCGATTGACGCATTTTCTAGCCAGCGTTTTGAAGCAACCGCTGATCGGATACTTCCCGGTGAAGCTGTGATGCCAGCTTCCTTGAAAATCGTTTTTATCCAGCCTGCTATAACCGTGCGTGAGGCGGGTTTAGCAGCTCCTCTGACTGTAATAAATAAATTAAATGATTTTGCAGTATTGCGTCTTTCATTTAGCAACGATATAGTCTTGTTTATCCAATAGATTGGATTGAGGTTATTGTTATTAGAGTTGGAAAGAAATTTCCAACTAGACTGCCTATAGCCATCAGTATCGGTTTTTGAGCCAAACTCAGGCAAAAATACTATAGCATTTTCTGTTTTCCAAAAATGATTAGGGTCAACTTTAAGCAATGTCAAGTCATGGACACGTCTCCCAGAGCACAGTAACAACAAAATCGCTGTGTGACGCGATGTCTGGAATAAGTTATTTGAGTTGACTGTATAGCTGGCCAAAAATAAGCTTAATTTACTAACATCCCAAATAGGAGATTTAGATTTTTTTGTATTTTTCAGAGCTATTGATTTTAAAATATGTTTGACTAGTACATGTGAGCTTAACTGACTTGATGTTTCAGAATTACATAGGGTAGAAACTACTGATTTGTGTAAAAGAATGGTATTGTAAGATAATTTATAAATCAAAAATAAATCAGATAAAAATTGTGCTACTTGAGAACCAGTAGGCCTTTTTGGATCAACTTGTTTGTCCTTACACCATGAAACCCACCGTTTCCAAGCAACTTCATAAGTTTTTAAGGTAGATTTACGCCAAGAATTTTTAAGTAGGGATAATTGCTCAGTGTTCCATGTTTCTAGCGCTTCGGTCCACCCCCACATTTCCACACTTCCAGAAGGATGTGTTTGACTTGTGGCGGTGGGTGTCCTGTTGACATGTCTATCAAGCGGTTCTGTAAGTTGTTCAGAGTGAATGGGGCTTCGAGCGCTCGGGCTCTCAAGTCTGCTCGCCAGAAGACTTTCTCCCAACGAGGAACTATTACTAGGTATATGCCTGATGACCGATTCAGGTGAGCGAGTACTTTGGGGACAAGAAACGGCGGCGGGAAGACCCATGCTAGCGGGTAGTTCCATGGGACGCTGAATGCATCGTGAAATAAGGCTTGGTGATCCCGCAGATCGTAGGATACACAATTGTGTACTACATGGGCCCTCTCCGACGCAAACAAATCTATCACTGGAGTTCCCCACTTTGCAAACACCATTTCCGTACAGGCTGGTAGCAGGTGCCACTCCGGGGTTTGACGATAACGCGATAGGTGATCGGCGTGATTGTTGAATTTGCCTGGGATATGGTGTATGCTGAAGTGAATTTGATAATGATCTAATAATGTCAAAATTTGGTAGGTTGTGTTCAAAAGAGATATTGATTTCGTACCTCCCTGTTTCCGTAACTGAGCCACTGCTGTCGTGCTGTCGCATTGTATTAGAATCGAGCTGCCTTGGAGCCGATGGGCATGGTTCTGGATAGCGTGTAGTATAGCCAGCATCTCCTTTTGATTGCAATGTAAGTGTTGCTCTTCCGGGGACCAATTGCCGTAGAGAGCTTTGTTGTCCAGTTGTGCTCCCCATGCTATATCCGAAGCATCGGTCACTAGAAAGTGAACTGGAGGAGGGTAATGTAAAGGTGTTGATAGGTGGCAGTTCTGGAGCCACCACCTTAACTCGTCGTGGACAACTTGTGTCACTGGGTATGCTTCCAATGATAGTTTTGGTAGCGAATTCAGAAACATTAAGGTTTGCCGATAATTCAGTCGACCGCGCGGAACGACAAAGCTGGCAAAATTTAAGAGTCCTATTACTCTTTGCAATTCTTTTACGGTTGTTTTTCTTTGTTCGAATACGTGACTTACTTTTTCTTTTATGGCGCTTATCTTTTCGTTTGGCAAGATTTTCTGATTGATCCAAGGCCTCCAAATTATTCCTAGGAAGTTGATGCTTTTCTGAGGGGACAAAATGGACTTCGCATAATTTATCTGCCATCCTAACCTTTTCAGGGTCTGGATAATGAGTTTGATTTGATCGAGAAGCATGTGCGCGTTCTGATGTACAATTAAGAAATCGTCCAAGTAGACTAGGACTCTTATGTGCCATTGGTCTCGTAATATTTGAGCCACCCAATTCGTGAGCATTGCAAAGGTTTTCGGGGCTGTGCTCAAGCCGAAAGGCAGGCATGTCATTTGAAGCAATTCCTGATTGTATAGAAGTCGTAGGAAGCTTCTTTGTGATCTCTTCACTTTTAGATGAAAGTAAGCTTGAGATAAATCGATTTTGCACATCCAGTCTTGTGGTTGAAGGAAACCTGGTGTTCGGTTCGAGTTTATGAGATGAAATGGATCGGTCAGAACATACTCGTTGAGCGCTTTTAGATTGAACACTGGACGGGCTGATCCGTCTGTCTTGGGAACCAGAAATAGAGGAGAAATGAAGCTTGGTGTACGCGGTGCTGCTTCCAGAATGCCTTGAGATTTCATTTTTTGTATTACTAAAGACATTTTCATTGAGACAGGGGTTTGATAGGGGCTTTTGACTAAATCTGGATAAACAAGAGGGGGCTTTTGAATAAATGGTATGCGATACCCTTGAACTAATTTTAATATTATTTCTGGAGCTCCCAGTTCTTTCCATTGCTGGTAATAGTGCGCTAACTGACCTGCTCGAAACCGGTTCGAGTCATTGTTTTCTATTGTAACTATAGCCTCCTCTGGAAGCTCTTCGAGCATTTCCACGGCCCCTGTTGCTTCCACGGTTAACCCGCGAGCCTCGGTTCTGAAATGATCTTATATCACGATTGACGTGAGGTTGTTGGATTTGAAGAAGAGGAGGAGGGTAGTTTGCAAAGCTTGTCTCACCCTGCGCGGGTGGATAATCGCATGGATGTGAGTGCGTTCCGTATTTATAAGCAGTTGTACTACCGTAATGAGTTCCACGCGACGGAACTGTTGGTGGTAGTTCACCTCTCCCCTGCGCGGGGCGGTGGTTTGCTTGTTTAGGCTTTGCTCTTAGGGGACGGCTAGATTTTACAGACCAGAAGGATTTGCGCACCCCGCCAAGCTTTTCTAATGCCGATGTGAAAGGTTCGGGATCAAATATGTGCGTCGCTGATGGCGGAATTCTCTTTAGTGCCGCTTTAACTAGGGGATCACCAGCTTGGCTCAGAACTTCTTCTCGGCGCAACTCAACACTTTCAGCTCTATGACCACAAACTATTTGCAAAAGGTCTGAGGAGATTTTGAAGAAATCTCCCTTCAAAAACAACTCGTCAAGTTTGCCGCTTAGATTGTCAGCATTGACATTAGTGTTCTTTGCCCACGAGAGAAGGTCACAAATGCCTTCTTGTAGCGAGACCTTTTGTTTTAATAAGCAAAAAGTAATGGCTGCATATGATTTGTCAGCACTTAAAAGCCGATGTGAGCCTTCAAACATTTTAACTTCGTCGTTGGTTTCCAAATCAGTAAAACCTGGGGTATGATTGTAAAGCTTTTGAGTCTCAGCATATCTTACGTCAGACCACGAGGTACTGCCTAGTCGTTGAGCATCCGACAACATCTTCAAGAAACTATCTGGGGTCTTAGGGACAGATGGTTCTTTTAATTTTGTTTCTATGTCGAAAGCAAAAGTGTCTTTATCTCGAAATTCATGCTCAGAATCGAGTTGTTCATAAGATTCCCCGCCGGGATATATTGACACGCTGTCCAAACAGTCATTATCATTTTTGTTTGAATTGTTAACTAATTTTCTGAGCTCACCCATTTCCTTTAAGAGTAGATCCATTCGGGATTCGGAACGTCTACCGCGCTTACTTTTCTTATGCTTGCGCCGTCGGGACCTCCGGTTGCGGTCCACTGAAGAGGATGAGCTCGAAGAACTGCTGCTAGTACTGCTACTGGAGCTGCTTCTCTTTCGCTTGCGCGCCTCGCCACTTGGGCCGGCTATGGCCTGTGGCTCGAACGCTGAGGCGTTCTCATTCATCTGGAAACAAATATATGTTAGATTCCAAAAAAAAAATATATTTTTTAAGATAATTTCGACCACGCTAGTAAAAAGGGTCATATGATCACCTTTCCGACAGCCACAGAGGGTTAAAGAACCCCTGGCATACTGAAAAAACTTCAATTATTAATTCAAGTAATTCATATCGAACGGTTAACCCGTTTTAAAATATTATAGTCACTTTCAACTTATTAAAATGTGGGTACTTACTGCGTAAGTTAGTTTTAACACTAAAGCTATTTTAGAATAACTTTTAACGCTTCAAAATGTTACACCACTTTATAATTCTAAATTAATTTATATGCAATAGCCGTACGCCAGCTAGGGGCTGTTACGGACTTGTTGCCTCGACGAAACTTCAAACGCCAATGATTTAAAATGGCGACCGATTTTTAAGGAAAATAAAATGGCGCGAACTGCAGGGGCGCCACCTAGCACTTCCGGTTACAAGGCAATCAAAAACGTGGAACAACTCGACGGAAACGGAAATGCACTCTCATATATAAAGCTTCCAGTTACGGTCAAGTAGTTTAATAAGAAATTACTACGACATAAAACCAAGTAGGTAGAGGCATCTACGAGTAAATATTTTACGAACAACATAATGGCTGAATAATTTATAAAAATTGGGATTTATTCTTATTGGTATACTAGGCCCAATTACAAAGGCGCCAGCCTTTAGCTAGGATGGCGCCTCTGTAATTGGGCCTACTATCCGGTTTTGATGCTTATGACTAATTTAAATCGTAGTGATTTCAAAATATATAATTATATTTTAGTGATTTCAAAGGTTTAGGCGAGGAATGACCATTGACCAATATCCAATATTCAAAATTGGAAAATAATTTAAATTGGAAATTTCATAAAAAAAAATCATGTAAGTAGGTATTTTATATAAATGGTTTCCGGTTAGTTACGTCGAACCTCTCAAAGGCAAGTTTAGTACATCAAAATGAACAACTTTTACTATGGGACCAACCAATCCAGATTCCGCGAAATAAAAATCGGCTGTCCCATACTCATATTACATTCTCTTGATTTTGTCAATGGACTTTTTCTATAGAACTGCTAACTTTTTCGCGAATTTGGCTTCGGTTGGTCCCATAGTAAAATATATTCTTTTGAATGTACTAAACTCGCCCTTAAGAGGTTGTTACCATTAACTACCGATCATCCTGTGTGTGTATCCAACCCGCACTGGGCCAGCGTGGTGGATATGGCCCAATCACCCTTCGTGGGTAGGCTTACGTCCTGCAGTGGACTATTAAAAAGGCTGGTACAGTACAGTACAGTACAGTACCCTGTGTATAGAAAAAAATCTTTTTTTAGGGTTCCGTACCCAAAGGGTTAAAACGGGACCGCCAGGTCATTTAGGTATATAAGTTATCTTAAAATAGTTATAAATAGGCTACGCATATAATTTAAAGCAGATTCTACAACTTTCTCCAGCTATTGTAGAAGACTTATTAATATTATTAACTTTTTTATTTGTTAATTATAGTAGAATATTTTGATTTGCAATTTTTTGTTTATTAATGTAACATGTAATCTTACGTTTTTCGAGTAATTAAAGTGAAAATTTTAATAAATAGCTCAAGAAAATAAAAAATCCGCAATTTAGATTTTTCGATTTTTTGCTTATTCTGAGAAGATTTACTATAATATGGTAAGTTATATATTTTTTTTCATACCAACTTTTTGAAAAAGCTGATATTTTGACGTTTTGAGCGTGAGAATTTTCGATTGAAAATGAGGATGCTAGGTTTCGTAATAATAATGTGTTCCGAGTCGCGAAAGTTTAAAAACAACATTACCGGACTACTTGAGAATTATGTGAATTGGAGATTCCTCACCTAAACCATTTTAAAGCATAATTGTAATAATTAAAATTAAGAAACAACATTGTTTAGATTGTGTAAAATTGTGTATTTGTGTTGTGTAAAATAGTAATAATATTTGATTTAAGAATAAAATATACTTTAAAATACTAACATACGTTTTTCTCTTCAGGTAACAATACTAGAGACTTTACCTAAATTAATTAAAACTACGACTAAAATAATCACAGATAAAGTCCCTACTATTCTTTGCCGAAGAGATAAATGTTTTGATGCAAGACTCTTATCTTTCTCAGCTGAAGAGTTGTTTTGATTCAAAATAATTCTTCATCTAAGAAAATTACAAGCTTTCTTTAAGATTGTTGTCTTAGACCGTTTACTAAGACAACATAACATAATCTTATGTAAAAGACAAAATAATTTTAAACGACCGTACTATTCTTACCTGAAGAGCTATTTATTTCGGGGCGAGACTCAAATGTTTAAAAGACAAAATAATCTTAAACGACCGTACTATTCTTACCTGAAGATATATTTATTTCGGGGCGAGACTCGAATGTTTCATACTAAAATAATATTCTTAGGCAAAGACTACTATTATTTTCCGAAGAGATGAATGGTTTTATGCGTGACTCTGTCTGTTTCTTAGCTGAAAATTGGATTTAATCGAATAACTCTCAAACTAAAAAAGTTATATGCCTTACTTAAGATTTAGTTGTCTTGTACGTCTTACTAAGACAACATAATCTTATGAAAAGCCTATACTATTTTTAGCTTAAGAGTTTTGACTAGAAACAACTCTTCAGCTAAGAAACTCGCAGTCTCGCATCCAAACATTTATCTCTTCAGCTAAGAATGGTATGGTCTTTGTTCAAGATTATTTTTTTTAGCATGAAACACTTGAGTCTTGCCTCGTAACAAATATCTCTTCAGCTAGGAATAGTATGGTCTTTATTCAAGATTATTTAGTTTTAGCATGAAACACTCGAGTCTCGCATCAAAACAAATATCTCTTCAGCTAAGAATAGTATGGTCTTTGTTCAAGATTATTTAGTTTTAGCATGAAACACTCGAGTCTCGCCTCGAAACAAATATCTCTTCAGCTAAGAATAGTATGGTCTTAGTTCAAGATTATTTAGTTTTAGCATGAAATACTCGAGTCTCGCCTCAATACAAATATCTCTTCAGCTAAGAATAGTATGGTCTTTATTCAAGATTATTTAGTTTTAGCATGAAACACTCGAGTCTCGCATCAAAACAAATATCTCTTCAGCTAAGACTAGTATGGTCTTTATTCAAGATTATTTAGTTTTAGCATGAAACACTCGAGTCTCGCATCAAAACAAATATCTCTTCAGCTAAGAATAGTAGAGTCTTCGGTCCAGATTATTTTGTCTTAGTATGAAATATTTGAGTCTTGTTTTGATACAAATATCTCTTTAGTTAAGCATAGTAGGATCTTTACCTAAGATTACGCAGTCTTAGTATGAAACATTCGAATTTCGCTTCAAAACAAATATCTCTTCAGCTAAGAATAGTATGGTTTTTATTCAAGATTATTTAGTTTTAGCATGAAACACTCGAGTCTCGAATCAAAACAAATATCTCTTCAGCTAAGAATAGTAGAGTCTTCGGTCCAGTTTATTTTGTCTTAGTATGAAATATTTGAGTCTTGTTTTGATACAAATATCTCTTTAGTTAAGCATAGTAGGATCTTTACCCAAGATTACGCAGTCTTAGTATGAAACATTCGAATTTCGCTTCAAAACAAATATCTCTTCAGCTAAGAATAGTAGAGACTTTGTTAAAGACTATGTTTTCTTTGTATGAAACATTATAGTCTCACTTCGACACAAATATCTCTTCAGCTAAGAATTGTACGGACTTAGCCTAAGACTATGTTGTCTCGTTATAAAACATTCTAGTCTTACCTCAAAACACATATATTTTCAGCTAAGAATAATATCCGCTTACTTCAAAACTTTATTTAATATTTAAAGACTATTTTATTCTATATGTAAGAAAAAAACATTCTTCGAACGAGTCTTAGATTTACTTGTGTAAAATTCAAGAATATATTGTTTTCCCCATATATGAGACTACACTTGTCTTGACTAGGAGGATGTCTTAAAATAAGACATCGTTATTCTCCGTGTAAGGAAACATAAATTCTTAATAAAATTCAAGAACATATTGTTTTCCCCATATATGAGACTACATTTGTCTTGACCAGCAGAATGTCTTAAAATAAGACATCAGAATTTCTTGATTCAAAAACGAAAGTCTTATTCGAAGACGATAAAACTGAGAAAATATTTTACTTAATCAAAGAATATATTGTTTTCCCCATATATGAGTCTATATTTGTCTTGACCAAGGGGATATTGTCTTAATTTAAGACATCCTTTTTTTCAGTGTGTTAGCCAATTACCGTCTCAAAAGTTTTACGCACGCTTTAGACAATGTTTAAAAGTATAAATTGTACGGTTAAACAGTAATTAAACGTGTTTCTTTTTCTAAATCTTCTGTGGTAAGACTTAAACTTTAGGTAAAGACTTAATTATTTTTCGCCAAAAATAGCTTTGCTGTCTTTAACCGTGTGAGTAGAGAATTTAATAATTTGCACTGAAATTAAATTGATTAATTAATTAATTTAATTAATTTTCAATTTAATCGATATAGTAATGTAGATTTTTAACCGACTTTCAAAAAGGAGGATGTTAGTCTGTGTATTTTTTGTGTATGTTCATCGATATTTTCGCAAATTGTGAACCGAATCAAAAAAAATTTCTCACTTAATTTTTTTTAAATCGGCTGAGCTGTTTTTGAAATACCAACAATAATGTATAAATTGTATACATCGACTCGAGCGAACTATTCGAATTCAGTACACGAAGGAATTTGGCTTTGCCATTTTTCGCGAAAAATAATCAAATCAAATTAGCGACTCAGCCGTTTTAACACATTTTAAATGAAACCACCTCTGGAATCCTCCTATGCGTCAAATCGTATATGGCGGAGTAATCGGGTAGTTTAAATTCGAAAAATTAAACCATTTACTTAGTCAAATTGAGAATCTCTTTTTTTGATAAAAAAAAATCACTCCAATGTACAAGCAAAATCCCAAAAACATCACGTGCGGTGCTAATTAAGTTATTAACGGATATAGGTACATGTAATAACATCAAAAGAGCTAAATTTCACGTTTCCATTCCCACCGAAAGATGTGTTAACAAAGCTGACAAATTCAGAGAATTTCTTCTTCATTCAGCTATTTAAAATCTCTGAATTATGGAATCATTCAAATTCATTCTCAAATCTTCTCTCTCCACAATACTGAGAACACTAAACAGGGCTATTCAAATAAAACGTGAATAACCCAAAAGGGGGGAGATGTTTTACTATGGAGCCAACCTAGAATTTTAGCTAAGTTTCAGAAAGGTTCATAAAATATCTACTTAACCTAGAATTTGATATAAATATAGGATATCCTATTTGAAATCTTTTTAGTAGAAAGAATATACTTCGGAAGTGGTCTCATTTAAATTTTATCAAAATAAATGTCATATCGGTTCGTGCAATTTATTCGAATTCTGTATACGTGGAAGTTGGTGTTGCGATTTTTTGCGAAAAATAATTATTTATAACAGTGTGATCAACCCTTTTCCGCTTAATACCTTCCTGAGTAACTCTGTACAGGTATGTGAAGGTAGTGTATGTATCTGCATATCCACGGTTACGCAATAATGTTGAGTGCTTCTTACTCGTCAAAAGGTTGGCACATACCTACTGGGTAGGATAGTTTGACTATGCGACTTAGTGCCGATACTGTACCAGCCATTTTAATTATAGTCCACTGCAGGACGTAGGCTTCACCATGAAGGGTGATTCAGCCATACCTACCCACCACGCTGGCCCAGTGCGAGTTGATGGATTCACATACACATGCAGGTTGCCTCCCGATGTTTTCCTTCATACAAAAATTGAAAAGTAAAATATTATCCTGTGTTTTTTTTCTTCTTTGTACACTTACTTAATTTGTTTAATTATTTTATCCGAATAATTTGTTTTCCTCAAATAAATTTCTATCTATCCATCTGTAATTTATTTTTATTCTTATCACTACATAGTATAAAACTAAGTCGCTTCGCGCTGTCTGTCCCCATGTATGCTTAAAAATCGGCCAAGTGCGAGTCGGACTCGCACACGGAGGGTTCCGTACCGTATGGGCCCCATTCCTCTTGCTGTTATTAATAGCGAGCAAAAACTCCCAAAAATCACGTTTGTTGTATGGGAGCCCACCTTAAATATTTATTTTATTCTGTTTTAGTATTTGTTGTAATCTGTAAAAATTTCATCTGCCTAGCTATCATGGTGACAGAGAGACAGACGGACAGACGGCCAGACGAAAATCGAAGTCTTAGTAATAGGGTCCCGTTTTTACCCTTTGGGTACGGAACCCTAAAAACTACGCAACGGATTTTAATGCGTTTTTTTATTAGATAGAGTGATTCAAGAGGAAGGTTTATATGTAGAATACACCTGTGCGAAGCCGGGGCGGGTCGCTAGTATTTTATAAATCGAAATTCTTCTACGGATGTACGCAGGTTGCCTCACGATGTTTTACTTCATCGAGAAGGCCGTGGTGTAAAATTCCGTACTACATAAATTCCACTCATTGGGACGGGAACCTCAATGGGATTTGAACCCATGACATCACGATTGTAAGGCGGGTGTCACAATAACTAGACCACCACGGCTTTGTGCTAGTATTATTATTATTTACTTTGACACTATTAAATAATTTCTTAAAACTGTAAAATATAAAAACTGGTATTTTTCCAAACAGCAGACCTCGCGAGGTATGTATATTTTTTACTGACTCCAAAAAACGGAGGTTTCTCAATTTGACTATATGTTTTATTAGTATGAAGGTACCTATGTTACACGATTATATGAACCGATTTAGATAATTGTTTTTTTAATTAGTACCTACATCATATTTTAGAGATAGTCTCATTTGAATTTTAACGAAATCGTTTTAGTCGTTTTTGAAAAATCAACAATAATGTGAACATTACCACATCGATGTTACATCGATTCGAGCGAACTATTTAAATTATAAGTACACACCGTTGAAGTAGATTTTGTCATGTTTGGCAAATAAACAATCACTATCACTACATAGTATAAAACAAAGTCACTTTCCGCTGTCTGTTCTTCCGTGTCTGCTTATATCTTTAAACTACGCAACAGATTTTGATGCGGTTTTTTTTAAAGAGTGATTCAAGAGGAAGGTAAACCTTCCTCTTGAATCACTCTTTATAATATAAATATTAGGTATAAAAAATACACCTGTGTGAAGCTGGGGCGAGTCGCTAGTTACGAGTATCAATATAATAATACTATCTCAAATGTGAACCCAGCCTTACTCTGCCGTGTGAAACATCTCAAAATCCCGAGTTTATAGTTGAAGCGTATATAAAATGAAGTATAAGGTCAGAATTCTCCACCGAGAATATATAATGCACGGTAGAATTCCCAGATATTTTCCGAGACAGGTTTATCTTGACTCCTTGACTTATAAGCCACGAGATTTTATTAAAAGAAATATTACTGAGAAAGGACTGAAATATTAGAACTGAGGGGTTAGAATGAGTTTATACGTAAATAGAAACTACAGTTAGTGTCCGTGACTTGCAAATAAATAATTGAATTGAACGAAGAAGAACTAACAAAAGTGTATTTAGCCCTGAGAATAATGAAAGACGAAAAAATGCCCTGTAAGTAGTAGAAAAATCGTGAAGTAAGACATAATAAAATCTTAATGACATCACTTCTAAACTACTGATCGAATGGCATATAGGTAGAAGTAAGAATGCTCTGTATATTATGCAAATAAATAAAATACACTATTTATTGGTAGCCACGACGCGATCGAAATTATATTACATCAATTATAGCATTATTACATAGTACCTACCTATAATACACGTAAAAGTTTTCATAAGTACCTCAGCTTTAAAATCTAATTACGAATTCTAGGTACCTACACGCTCAAAACAGATGTTTGGAACAGTGCTGGTTATAGTTGTTTATTTACCAACCTACCTAATCTATTCATAAATTGTAGATATATCTATGTATTTTGTCCGTTCAAACACTTGCAATTTATTCTTATGTTAGATGAACATGTATTTTCTCTTTTAAGTGAATTTTATTGTAATTCTTAGAGTAAAAAAATATCTGAAACCAGAAATTCAATTCAATTCAATTCAACTTTCAGAAATATGGCGGATAAACTTCAAAGTCGTCCAAGTCAGAGAAAATAGTTTAAGCCTCATTTCAATAGCAACAATGCCATCTAATTTCTAACACCCAGTCTACTCTATAGTATGTTTATGAATAAGCCACACGATAACGATAAAGTTTTCGTTAAAAACTCACACTAAAACACACTCGCAGTAGGTGCTCAGAAATAGGTATTTTTCTTGCCATTTAATTTGCCTTGACTACTTACCTGCTACGCGTAATTTACAAGGTAAGTAGAAGTTTTTCTTAGAACATCTATTTTTTCCTTTGATACAAGGCTTTGTTTAGTTAAAATATAAAATAAAATTAACAAAACCCACTGTACTTTACCACAACAGAACAAAAATAATCTACATACTGTAGTTTAACACAATTATTGTTATTGATTAATTTAACGATACTACATTTTAAGTAACTCGAAAAAAAAAACAGATCCATCGAGCATCATTTTCATATTTTTTTAACAAAGCCTGTCTATCAGCTTTAAAGTTGTGCTTCTATTAGGGCCTAACTGACAGCCCCTACTACATGTTTCAGATTGACTTAGAAGAAGTTGCAAGATATTCATTTGTTTAAAAAACATACGGATATCCCCACCGAACACTAAGGAACCCAGGTGACTGACACCGGGGAATTGTTGTACACCACCTTGGTAACGTTATACCGAAAATTTAACAAATTAAATCATAATAAGTGTGTAATACATATAAATTAGCATTGCGTACATGCCCTGAGCATTCATGCTCGCCATCGAAGGCACCTTCTTGCGGCGGCGGCGTGGTTCTGTTGCCTTAAATATGGTCGAGGAGAGCGATGGCTGGCACATGCGTCACACTCGTGATCGGGTGCTGCAAGCGGGACGCCGGTTTGCTCGCGGCATTCACGCAATGCACTGAAACTACTAACTTAGACTAAGATTTAAACTAACCTCTTTTAATGTACAGTCGAATTCTTTCAAATGTAACTTACTTAACAAACGGCACAGACCCTGGAGTCTGTAGGTAATACATTTAAATAAAAATAAAAAATTAGCTTGTAGAAAGTATATTAATAACAATACGTTCCAATCTAAACCCTTACAAATTTGTGAGAATGAACTAAATCGATCACGAACGAGTCGAGATTCGGTTAAAAAGAGGCTTAGGCTTATGAAGATTCGGTTAAAAAGATGTGCTGCGAGGTCCACCATTCTAAGAACTACTAATTAAAATATTAGCGCGTAATATACTGCGCTGTATCAAATCTTTTTGAAATTAAGATTTAACATTATTATATGGAATGGAGACTGTCTCTTGCTGTACAACTGAAAGGAATTTATGATCCTACTTTAAAAGTACGAAAGTGCACAAGCAACGCTCACACCGACATGTAACTAAGTAACGGAAAGGTTCTGATTATGAACTAATGATGTTTCTATCAGTCCTTGATTTATTTTCTTCAGGCAATTGTGAACCGCGATCTTGGCATCGATAGTAACGGAGATAATCCACTTTTAAGTTTGACAGCTGTCACTGGCACCTGTCATGCCATTCCAGGAACAAAACAAATGATATGATGTTTATAATTATACTAGCTTTTACCCGCGGCTTCGCCCGCGTTATATTTTGATTTTGGCTAATGTTTATGTTGGCTGCGAAACCTAACCTAAGCGACAAACATCAAAATACCTTAGAGGAATGCTTTTGTTGGTTAAGTTACGGTTGGAGTGTATATACAACCCCCCTGTGTATTCCCGCCTTGTCGTGGCGGGGGAGGTCTAAGGCAGCTGAAAAGGTGGCGCTCGAAGTCTCCCTCTTCTTTGGGTCTTTCCCGCAAGGCAGCTTAGAGGCCGGCACTCGTAGTGCAGCCGCTTTTAACTAAAGCAGCTGAGAGGATGGCCGGTAGGTTGCCTGCCTTATGAGGAGTGTTGCTTCTGAGGCGGGCTGCAGTGCCGCTCTTGCGACTATTAGGGGCTGCGGTGGGATGGAACTGGTTGTGTGGGTGCCGCCACCTACCCTACCTTCCGCTAGGCCGTCAACCTGTTGGAAGACGCAGTGGGGCTGCAGGGGAAGAGAAGTGTCGGTATCGCGATGGCCGTTCTCACTGCCCTCTGCAGTTGAAGAGGCAGGCGCTGGGCTACTATGACTGACCCGTTGCACTGGGATCAGGAAGTTGAAATGCTGTCCGACGCTCAGTGCTGGTTACTCCCGAGTGGTGGATGACGATGTGTCTTGTGCTCCGAAACACACCGTCATTATGGCGGGAGCGCAAGCTCCGTTATGGAGCCCGAGTCTGGGCTAGCGCTGTTGAGTGCCGCGAAGGAGTGCGAAAAATGTAGGAACGTCCTAAACTTGAAATGACAGGTTATTTCTGGCGCTTAGACGGCTGCTACCGCGGCCCGCTCGCTTACTTTTCATCCTATCCTACGGGAACTGTTAAAGTTTTTGGGATAAAAAGTGGCCTTTGTCACTTTTCGTCTTTCAAACTATATTCATGCAATAAGTCCAGGCAATCCGTTGCTCCGTTGCTGAGAAAAAGTTATTGTCTTATCCTACGGGAACCGCAATTTTTTCGAAAAGGAAAGTATCCTATGTCACTTTCCGTCTTCCAAACTATGCCCACCCCAAAAATCAAGTCAATCCGTTGCTCCATTGCTGAGAAACAGTTATTGTCCTATCCCATGGGAATCACGAATTTTCTCGGGATACAAAAGTATCCTGTTATCACTTTCTGTCTTTTAAACCATAGGTATCCATACCAAAAATCAATTCAATCTTTTGCTCCGTTGCTGCGTCAAAGAGGAACAAACCAATAAACTTTTCGGATTGATAATATTAAAGTATGGTGATTCTGTACCAAAAAGGTAGAATAAAGAAACATGTTAAACCTCTAATGATAGAAGATTTAAAAATATTTTTAATGTCAGACAAAATGACGGCCTGTTATTAAACGTCATAGTAACATGTGGCATGCAGAGGGAATAAAACATTTTATCCAATTTTAATGTCAGTTGTCATTTTCAATCCATACTTTATTTCCTCTTCAAGGGGATATAATGGTGGAAAAACAATTTGTCCCCTTGCCATGCTACCTGTGATTTATAAAAGTCTGCAGACAATGTCACCTGTCATCTAATTACGTTTCGATGTGACGTTTCGTTAAGTGTCATAGAGGAATTAATCACTTAGCGTCTTTGTGATAGTGGCGACAGTTTTGCTTTCGATAGTTTTTGTCCTGTCCTACAGGATCTATGCAATTTTTTGCTTAACGTCTAATGATTAGCATCTAAAATTCGACGCGCTTGGTTTTGCTCTTGAGTCTCAGCAGTTCTTTGCGCTGCGTGATGCTCGGCATCTAAAAGTCGCTGCGCTTGACTTTCTCCTTAAGTCTCAGCAGCTCTCTGAGCTGCGTGACGCTCAGCATCTAAAATTCAACGTGCTTGGTTTTTTGCTCTTGAGTCTCAGCAGTTCTTTGCGCTGCGTGATGCTCAGCATCTAAAAGTCGCCGCGCTTGACTTTCAACTTCAGTCTTAGCAGCTCTCTGAGCTGCGTGACGCTCAGCATCTAAAATTCGACGCGCTTGGTTTCGCTGTTGAGTCTCAGCAGCTCTCTGAGATGCGTGGCGCTCGGCATCTAATGTCAAACGCAATTAAGTGTGCTCTTCAGACTCTTGGCTTCTAGCAATTTTCTTTACGCGAGCTCCGCTAGAACTACGCGCTAGATTCGATTTGCGTTTTGTAGGCATACCTATTAGAATGAAAACTACGTAATTAAACTGAAAAAATACATGTAACCTTCTCTAAATTTTACAGGAAAAGATTGATTGACTTTGACATTTGCAACTCGAGCAGCCTTGAATGGGCATTGGGCATAGAAAATGTAATTTGGAAAGTCAAGATGCAAATTACCATTTGTCATGGTAGAAAATAAGTTTTTTTCTTCTAAGATTCTAGCCAATGCGTTTTCATCCCCCGTTTTCAACCCTTTAAAACTATTTTTTCGAATCAAAAAGTAGCCTATGTCCTTTCTCAGGCTCTGGAATATCTGTGTACCAAATTTCATTCAAATCAGTTCAGTAGTTTTAGCGTGAAAGCGCGACAGACAGACAGACAGACAGAGTTACTTTCGCATTTATAATATTAGTAAGGATAAGGATTTATGCAAAGACATTAAGAAAGTGGTTAGTATCATTACCAATATTAAAAGAAGTTTTTTTATAAGAATAATATTTTGATTGTAGTTGTGTCACAAGTAATAGCTTAAAAATTTAAATTGTGCATAGTTGTGCGATTAGGAATCCGTATTTTGGATGTCCAATTAGTTGTGCGAAAGCAGTTGGTCCAAAAGGAACTCCTCCTTTTAAATATTATCCGATTTGACTGTTTTTATTTTGGTATGTCATCAAAACTTAAATCGCTAGGGTTAAACGTCTTAGTTTTTACAGTTTTTAAATAACATTAAAGTTATAAGCCTCTAAATAGACATATTTTTACGCAAAAACTTGGCTGAAAAGTTATTGACTTACTATACAGAAACTTAAACTTTTCTGAAAAAATAAGACATACATACATGTGCAATATTTCTTACTCAAGCGACTGGCACCAAAACTATCTGGAACTTAATACCTGCAAAGTGAAAACAGTTGTCGATTCACATTCCTCTTAGTATATTTAATATTAACGTACTGGTGCATTTTATGAAAACATCTTCATTGAGACAAACCATAATCATGTGAAAATTAAAGAAGAAAATGAATAATTATAAATAAATCTGTACAAATCTACTTAGGCTAATTACTACTTAAATTTCATTACTTTAGAAATTAAATGGCATACATATGTCTAAAAATATTACGTCTTAATGTAAAGAAGAGGCATTGTGTAACATTTAAAGTTATCTAAAGCTTGTCGTATAATTGTACTTAATGATTATAAGATGTAAGCTATGCATACAGCTACTAGCACAACGTTGTTGGTTTTAATAAGTCGAATTGTTCGGTTTTATTTATGTGAAAGGTTAGATGCACCGGTCGTTGCCACTGTCCCGGTTTTGGCCTTCAGATGTCATAATTATTGCATAAAAAGATTATATAAACAATGTAACACAATGAATATTCTTTTTGTGAGTGTCAAAGTTTGAAAATCTTTTTAAAATATTATAACAATATAATTGTCTACGCGATTATTAAAATTCAAAGTGACCAAAAATTACAATAAGGTGGCCAAAACTGGTGCATTTACTATAATTCGTAGTCTTAAGGGAAAAAATATAACGCTTAGCAGTTATTACATTTAAAAAAATAAATAATAATAAACATGTTTGGAGACTTGGTAAAAAAACTTAGAGAAGAAACAAGAGACCGCTGCTAGGTTAAGTAAACTCACTAATAATAATGAAATAAGAAGAGTTTTAAATTTACTGCAGATTTTTTTTTTTTCTGTGTGACTCGTATCATCGTATTTTTCTATGTAAATGCAGCCAGCCTACCTATTCCGCACTGAGAATTCTCACATAGACATACACACACGTCTCGCAGAGTCATAAATATATCACACGATATTTCTACAGGGAAACCGGTGAAGCATACACTTCGGTTGAAAATGTTGTGTAAATATCAATGATACTTTGCAAAAGGAGGCTTTTATTACAGTACAAAAACTTACGTGTCCAAAAATTAACGTAAGATTTCAATTAATTAGAAAACATTGTTTTAAATCTTTAGTTTTTGATTTTTTGACTGAATCATAAAATATAAAAGGGTTATTTGTGGAATAAAACATCGAGCAAATGACCTCCACGGCTTTGCAGACACATACAAACTCTTTTAACGAAATTTTTCATGACCATCTTGCATAAATGTGGCTTAATTTTGTTGCTGCACTCTTTAAATTGTTCCTGTAATGCACGGGTGGTTGTAAACTTGTTGACATAGACCTTTGATTATAAATAACCCCATAAAAAGAAATCATAAAAAGTATTTCAGTACATCTCGCGACAGAAGTTCCTCATATACAGTGTTACCGAATCACACATATCGGAGAAACCATAGTTCCTACACAGTACTGTCACAGTGAAAAATGTTCTATCATACATTCTCTAATACTGTGCTGGAACTGTGCCGGAACAGTGTCGGGACTGTCATCATCATTATTATTATCAGCCTTAGGACGTCCACTGCCAAACATAAGCCTCCCCTATGGTTTTCCAATAAGCCCGGTTGGAAGCGGCCTGCATCCAGCGCGTTCCTACGGTCTTAATTATATCATCGGACCACCTAGTCGGTGGACGTACTACGCTGCGCTTGCCGATGCGTGGTCTCCATTCGAGAACTTTACTGCCGCATCGGCTATAGTTCTCCGAACTACGTGTCCTGCCCACTGCCATTTCAACGTACTTCGTTGGGCTATGTCGGTAACTTTGGTTCGTCTGCGGATCTCCTCATTCCTGATTCGATCTCGCGATCGCTTCTGACGAGACTCCGAACACAGCCCTCTCCATTGCGCGTTGGACTAACTTAAGGTATAAAGCTATCGAGACGTGAACTGTGGTCGGGACTGTCGCTCCACTGATATTTGTGTTGAACGTTCTTTATAGTCACATGGGCGATCTCGTCCATGAGTTTACGACGTAACTGCTGTTTGTATGCCCTAGTCTTAATGAATGCAATATTACCGCGTAGCTTACTTCAATGGCTGTTGGAAACAAAGTTGCCGGAATTTAGGTGTCTTCTTTGAAACTTTGCAGGTTCCGTTTTAAGTGCCTATTTACTGCAGGCTTCTGTGTGCGATGGCCTTAATTGCTAGCTAGTTTTTCAAGACATATCTTGTAAGTTTCTGTTTTTGTTTGGAAGAGATATGAGAGTTTTAAGAGTTTTGCTATATAATGCTCCCACTAATAATGTTACCAATTATTTAGTGACTGACTGTCGTTAGAAATGGCAACTTTTCATTGTTTTAGCGGACAAATAAACGCTTTAAACCTCACGGAAAATATGTTCTAAAAGATATTGCAATCCGCATTAAAATCTGTTTTGTAGTTCTAAACTCTCTCTCTAATCTAAGTGAATTTACAGACAAACGTAATAAAACGACTTTGCTTTAAATTATGTGCATTATAACAATTCCGTAATGATTACAGGCCGAATCATACAAGTCGGCGGATGTGAGCTACAAGCTGCGCAATATCACAGCTTGAAGCTAACTTCACTTCTGCCGACTTGTATGAATCAGCATATTACGCAGTGATTTTTTAGAAGTACATAATAATTATTACAAATTTTCGATCAGTTCACCAAGTGTTTACGGAAGTTTTACTGAGACGCTGCGTCTTACAGGATACCTAGCATGTTGTACAGCAGATATGTCCTAGCAGGTTGGAATGACAGCAGAGTATAGGTACATAATTCACAAGATTGAAGACGGTGTTGCATCGTTGTTTAGGGTTCCGTACCCAAAGGGAAAAACGGGACCCTATTACTAAGACTTCGATGTCCGTCTGTCTGTCTGTCACCGGGCTGTATCTCATGAACCATGATAGCTAGGCAGCTGAAATTTTCACAGATGACGTATTTCTGTTGCCGCTATAACAACAACTAAAAAGAGGATAAAATAAATATTTAAGGGGGGATCCCATAAAACAAACCTGAATTTTTATACGTTTTTCACTCCATATTAAAAATGGTAGCAGGTAGATGCTTGAAACTTTCACAGAATGTTTAGTTTTATATTCACTTCAATAATAAATAATAAAATTAAAATAAAATAAATATTCAAGGGGGGCTCCCATACAGTACGGAACCCTCCGTGTGCGAGTCCGACTTGTACTTGGCCGATTATTTAATGGAGACCACATACTGTCAAGCGCAGCAGCCCAGTATCTGCCTAACCGTGAATTGCTGACCTCTGGCTTTCATGCAAGAAAAGTCATACTCTTGCATGGAAAGCAGAGATCACCAACGTGAAATGGTCATTTTGTCATATGTGATTAATTCAACTACGTCAGGAAGGTCGTCGCAGAAAGTTAATTATAATAATAGTAAAAAAAAAAAATTAAAAACTTCCCGACACAAAATAAACTATCTCCTTTCAATATCATTGAAGTAACGCAGTACCAAATTTCGAATCGATAGGAAGGTAGTCAGATCCCCTCGTCGACTAGAAAAGAGCGGATGATCTTCAAACAGCTGAACAGATTTTAATGAAACATGGCTAAGAACACTCGGGATAAAATTATCTATGACACAAAAAAACTAAACGAAAATCGGTTCATCCGTTTGTGAACTACGATACCACAGACAGATACACAGACATGTTAAACTTATAACACCCATCTCTTTATCGGGGGTTAAAAACAAATTTAAATGTTTAATTTTTAGATGCACTACCTACGCCAGGAAAGTCGTTCTAGAAAATTAGTTAAAACAAACGTAAAAGTTTTAAAAGGCGTCTTCACTATGTTATAGTTTCAGCTACGTTCAGAACTAAGTAAGCAGTAAATCATAGTTCCAGTCTACTGACGCCATATTTTTGCATTAGTCTTTCCATCCGCCTGACACGGAAGTTTACTCGGAAATACGTTCCTTTAATAATGTTAAAAGATTAGTTTGAAAAAACTGCTGCTTCAACTTTAAAGATGTTTCATTTTTACAAGCTTTTAAATAACTTGCAATGGATGTACCTATGTATCTAGGTATGTATGTAAGTTCGGGTGGAATCTTGCTAGTTAAATTTGACCAACTTCCCAGTTTCCGATTGAGCTGAAATTTTGAACGGATATGTATATCACGCGACAATGCAATAAATAATATGGTACCATGGAGCTGATCTGATGATGGAGTCGGAAGGTGGCCAAAGGAACTTCTGTACAAAAAAGATATACCCGTCGTGTTTGGGCTCGTTTTATTTGTCTTGGCCAGCACTCTGCTGCTACATGATACCCAGGATCTCAAAAACTCTTATTTAAAAAGTTATATTTTATAATAACTTATTGCTAGGTAAGTTCGTATAGGCCGTGTGGTGTCGGAGTTTTAAGCTGCCTGAAGGCCTCTGATAACCGGGACTTAGAATTTAACATGTCATACGAGCCACGGTAGTGCTCAGTTGTAAATGCCTCCCGCGGCCACCCATCCAAAGACTGACCATGCTGAACGTTGCTTTACTTTGATGATCGCTAACGAAAACCTAGTCAAACTACGCTATGAGCGCTACTTTGTTTTTTTTTTGTTTAAAATATAACACGTGTTTTCTTACGCGAAATTTTTGACGGCAGACAGCAAGATACGAGTAGATACCTATTTAAGTTTTAATCACACTGGATGGTCTTTATCAAGGTCGAGATAGTACGCGGGAGGACATTTTTTTTAGTAGGATTTAAGTCAGTTCGAGTACCTATACCTAAAACCTTATAAAGAAAATAAGAAGGAAAATACATTCTGAAGGTTTTACATATTTAATAATGATTATTTTTTGCATAAACTAGCAACCGATTTCACCCGTGTATAGAATTCGCGAATATTTGGCACGGATCGATGTAGCATTTTTCATATTATTGTTGATTCATCAATAATGGCTCAGCTCATTTCAATAAAATCATAATGGGACCAATTTCAAAGTATGTTCTTTGCAATAAAAATAGTAGTTTATGCAACTGTCATATAATGAAGAGTATTAAAACACGAGTGTGAGTTTATGAAACGAGCGCAGCGAGTTTCATAATAGTAACGAGTGTTTTAATACCCGTGTTATATGCAGTTGCATACACTACTTTATCTTCACTAATCCTTACTATAATATTATAAATGCGAAAGTAACTCTGTCTGTCTGTCTGTCTGTCGCGCTTTCACGCTAAAACTACTGAACCGATTTGAATGAAATTTGGTACACAGATAGTCTAGAGCCTGAGAAAGGACATAGGCTACTTTTTGATTCGAAAAAATAGTTTTAAAGGGTTGAAAACGGGGGACGAAAACGCATTGGCTAGAATCTTAGAATAAAAAAAAAACTTATATTCTACCATGGCAAATGGTAATTTGCATCTTGACTTTCCAAATTACATTCTCTATGCCCAATGCCCATTCAAGGCTGCTCGAGTTGCAAATGTCAAAGTCAATCAATCTTTTCCTGTGAAATTTAGAGAAGGTTACATGTATTTTTTCAGTTTAATTACGTAGTTTTCATTCTAATAGGTATGCCTAGAAAACGCAAATCGAATCTAGCGCGTAGTTCTAGCGGAGCTCGCGTAAAGAAAATTGCTAGAAGCCAAGAGTCTGAAGAGCACACTTAAATGCGTTTGACATTAGATGCCGAGCGCCACGCTTCTCAAAGAGCTGCTGAGACTCAAGAGCGAAACCAAGCGCGTCGAATTTTAGATGCTGAGCGTCACGCAGCTCAGAGAGCTGCTAAGACTGGAGTTGAAAGTCAAGCGCGGCGACTTTTAGATGCTGAGCGTCACGCAGCGCAAAGAACTGCTGAGACTCAAGAGCAAAAAACCAAGCACGTCGAATTTTAGATGCTGAGCGTCACGCAGCTCAGAGAGCTGCTGAGACTTAAGGAGAAAGTCAAGCGCAGCGACTTTAGATGCCGAGCATCACGCAGCGCAAAGAACTGCTGAGATTCAAGAGCAAAACCAAGCGCGTCGAATTTTAGATGCTAATCATTCGACGTTAAGCAAAAAATTGCATAGTTCCTGTAGGACAGGACAAAAACTATCGAAAGCAAAACTGTCGCCACTATCACAAAGACGCTAAGTGATTAATTCCTCTATGACACTTAACGAAACGTCACATCGAAACGTAATTAGATGACAGGTGACATTGTCTGCAGACTTTTATAAATCACAGGTAGCATGGCAAGGGGACAAATTGTTTTTCCACCATTATATCCCTTGAAGAGGAAATAAAGTATGGATTGAAAATGACAACTGACATTGAAATTGGATAAAATGCTTTATTCCCTCTGCATGCTACATGGTACTATGACATTTAATAACAGGCCGTCATTTTGTCTGACATTAAAAATATTTTTAAATCTTCTATCATTAGAGGTTTAACATGTTTCTTTATTCTACCTTTATGGTACAGAATCATCATACTTTAATATTATCAATCCGAAAAGTTTGTTGGTTTGTTCCTCTTTAACGCAGCAACGGAGCAAAAGATTGAATTGATTTTTGGTATGGATACCTATGGTTTAAAAGACAGAAAATGATAACAGGATACTTTTGTATCCCGAGAAAATTCGTGATTCCCATGGGATAGGACAATAACTGTTTCTCAGCAATGGAGCAACGGATTGACTTGATTTTTGGGGTGGGCATAGTTTGGAAGACGGAAAGTGACATAGGATACTTTCCTTTCCGAAAAAATTGCGGTTCCCGTAGGATAAGACAATAACTTTTTCTCAGCAACGGAGCAACGGATTGCCTTGACTTATTGCACGAATATAGTTCGAAAGACGAAAAGTGACAAAGGCCACTTTATATCCCAAAAACTTTAACAGTTCCCGTAGGATAGGATGAAAAGTAAGCGAGCGGGCCGCGGTAGCAGCCATCTAAGCGCCAGAAATAACACATTTCAAGTTTAGGACGTTCCTACATTTTTCGCACTCCTTCACGGCACTCAACACCGCTAGCCCAGACTCGGGCTCCATTACGGAGCTTGCGCTCCCGCCATAATGACGGTGTGTTTCGGAGCACAAGACACATCGTCATCCACAACTCGGGAGCAACCAGCACTGAGCGTCGGACAGCATTCCAACGTCCTGATCCCAGTGCAACGGGTCAGTCATAGTAGCCCAGCGCCTGCCTCTTCAACTCTGCAGAGGGCAGTGAGAACGGCCATCGCGATACCGACACTTCTCTTCCCCTGCAGCCCCACTGCGTCTGCCAACAGGTTGACGGCCTAGCGGAAGGTAGGGTAGGTGGCGGCACCCACACAACCAGTTCCATCCCACCGCAGCCTCTAATCCTCGGTTGCAGCGTCGCAAGAGCGACACTGCAGCCCGCCTCAGAAGCAACACTCCTCATAAGGCAGGCAACCTACCGGCCATCCTCTCAGCTGCTTTAGTTAAAAGCGGCTGCACTACGAGTGCCGGCATCTAAGCTGTCTTGGGGGAAAGACCCAAAGAAGAGGGAGACTTCGAGCGCCGCCTTTCAGCTGCCTTAGACCTCCCCTGCCACGACAAGGCGGGAATACACAGGGGGGTTGTATATACACTCCAACCGTAACTTAACCAACAAAAGCATTCCTCTAAGGTATTTTGATTTTTGTCGCTTAGGTTAGGTTTCGCAGCCGACATAAACATTAGCCAAAATCAAAATATAACGCGGGCGAAGCCGCGGGTAAAAGCTAGTAAAAAATAAATTTAAAAAAAAACATATTGCGAAACATTAAATTCACGCGTACGTGTATTGTCACAGTGAACTTGGCGCCATTAAAATCTAACCAATGAGAGCGCAGCTGCGCGCGCAGGGCCAATCAGGAGCGAGCGCGCGATGTTATAATGAGATTTTACGATATCGATGTGGATATTATAACATCATGTGAAATTGCTTAAATGTTGTCTGCGCTATAACGGTAGTCATTATAAGTCAAGTATTGGAAACATAAGTAGAATGTTACAACATTAGTGTAGATAAAAGAATTATTGAAATCGGATTACTACGAAAAAAGTTATGAGTGGTTACATAAAAAAAATATAACTCCTCCGGTTCGCTTCGTTGGTCAAAAATAAAATTATCCATTTTAATGATACACAGTTTTAATGTTATTGAGTGTATTTACTTACCAACTATACAAAGACAGTAATATCCTCACGGTACGACAGTTTTACATCCTCAATCTCACGCGAGCCCAATACAATAGGGCAAAAGCACTTATTCTAATGTTAACATTTCTAAGAGGCAAAAAGATAAGAGTGTTGTCGGAACCACTGGGCAGAACATGGTCGGCACAAAAGCTCAAAGGTTTTGTTGGCCCATATATTTACAATAAAATTAACAAACAAATTCATAATTTCGTATTAAGTATTGGATAAATCTCGGGCAAAAAACACACAATCTTGGGACACCCCTTCCTATATGTACGTTGGGACAATATTAGTTTTAACTATAGGTATACTAGCTTTTACCCGCGGCTTCGCCCGCGTTATATTTTGATTTTGGCTAATGTTTATGTCGGCTGCGAAACCTAACCTAAGCGACAAACATCAAAATACCTTAGAGGAATGCTTTTGTTGGTTAAGTTACGGTTGGAGTGTATATACAACCCCCCTGTGTATTCCCGCCTTGTCGTGGCAGGGGAGGTCTAAGGCAGCTGAAAGGCGGCGCTCGAAGTCTCCCTCTTCTTTGGGTCTTTCCCCCAAGACAGCTTAGATGCCGGCACTCGTAGCAAAGAATATATAATAATACTACGTATAGAACGGCCACTCGTTACCCCCCACCCGTTTGAGTCTTCCTCACTTCCACCCCGCGCTACGTACCGCATCGTGTACTCTGCGCGCGGGCTGCACTGGCCGGTGGATTTTCTAATAAAAACTACCTAGACTGTGACAAAAGGGAACACTTGTACTGTGTATGGTTGAATATCAATGATACGTAACAAAACAAGAAATTTTAATGTTTCCCTAAGGATAAATAATAGGAACTTATTTTACATTATTTGGTAACTTCCTCTTGATATTATCTAACAAAAGAAGTAGATCGGTTACTTTTTGTTAAAATGCTTCCAAATTAAGTAATTGTTATACTTTTTTAAGCACTAAATTAACATTCATTTTTGCAAATTAAGTACGCAACTGTCTCACTCACGCGGCATGTCGTCACGTTGTGGTGATCGCTGACAGCCATAGACGTTCCGCACACAAATGCGCGTGTAGCGACCGTGCGTAAGTGTGTTGTCTGTGAGTAAGTACTGTGTAGGTGTGCGTAAGACAGCAGATTTTGTATGAAAAATCGCGGAGTGTCCGGGCTGTGCTCGTAGTGCAGCCGCTTTTAACTAAAGCAGCTGAGAGGATGGCCGGTAGGTTGCCTGCCTTATGAGGAGTGTTGCTTCTGAGGCGGGCTGCAGTGTCGCTCTTGCGACGCTGCAACCGAGGATTAGAGGCTGCGGTGGGATGGAACTGGTTGTGTGGGTGCCGCCACCTACCCTACCTTCCGCTAGGCCGTCAACCTGTTGGCAGACGCAGTGGGGCTGCAGGGGAAGAGAAGTGTCGGTATCGCGATGGCCGTTCTCACTGCCCTCTGCAGAGTTGAAGAGGCAGGCGCTGGGCTACTATGACTGACCCGTTGCACTGGGATCAGGACGTTGGAATGCTGTCCGACGCTCAGTGCTGGTTGCTCCCGAGTGGTGGATGACGATGTGTCTTGTGCTCCGAAACACACCGTCATTATGGCGGGAGCGCATGCTCCGTAATGGAGCCCGAGTCTGGGCTAGCGGTGTTGAGTGCCGCGAAGGAGTGCGAAAAATGTAGGAACGTCCTAAACTTGAAATGTGTTATTTCTGGCGCTTAGATGGCTGCTACCGCGGCCCGCTCGCTTACTTTTCATCCTATCCTACGGGAACTGTTAAAGTTTTTGGGATATAAAGTGGCCTTTGTCACTTTTCGTCTTTCGAACTATATTCGTGCAATAAGTCAAGGCAATCCGTTGCTCCGTTGCTGAGAAAAAGTTATTGTCTTATCCTACGGGAACCGCAATTTTTTCGGAAAGGAAAGTATCCTATGTCACTTTCCGTCTTCCAAACTATGCCCACCCCAAAAATCAAGTCAATCCGTTGCTCCATTGCTGAGAAACAGTTATTGTCCTATCCCATGGGAATCACGAATTTTCTCGGGATACAAAAGTATCCTGTTATCATTTTCTGTCTTTTAAACCATAGGTATCCATACCAAAAATCAATTCAATCTTTTGCTCCGTTGCTGCGTTAAAGAGGAACAAACCAACAAACTTTTCGGATTGATAATATTAAAGTATGATGATTCTGTACCATAAAGGTAGAATAAAGAAACATGTTAAACCTCTAATGATAGAAGATTTAAAAATATTTTTAATGTCAGACAAAATGACGGCCTGTTATTAAATGTCATAGTACCATGTAGCATGCAGAGGGAATAAAGCATTTTATCCAATTTCAATGTCAGTTGTCATTTTCAATCCATACTTTATTTCCTCTTCAAGGGATATAATGGTGGAAAAACAATTTGTCCCCTTGCCATGCTACCTGTGATTTATAAAAGTCTGCAGACAATGTCACCTGTCATCTAATTACGTTTCGATGTGACGTTTCGTTAAGTGTCATAGAGGAATTAATCACTTAGCGTCTTTGTGATAGTGGCGACAGTTTTGCTTTCGATAGTTTTTGTCCTGTCCTACAGGAACTATGCAATTTTTTGCTTAACGTCGAATGATTAGCATCTAAAATTCGACGCGCTTGGTTTTGCTCTTGAATCTCAGCAGTTCTTTGCGCTGCGTGATGCTCGGCATCTAAAGTCGCTGCGCTTGACTTTCTCCTTAAGTCTCAGCAGCTCTCTGAGCTGCGTGACGCTCAGCATCTAAAATTCGACGTGCTTGGTTTTTTGCTCTTGAGTCTCAGCAGTTCTTTGCGCTGCGTGATGCTCAGCATCTAAAAGTCGCCGCGCTTGACTTTCAACTCCAGTCTTAGCAGCTCTCTGAGCTGCGTGACGCTCAGCATCTAAAATTCGACGCGCTTGGTTTCGCTCTTGAGTCTCAGCAGCTCTTTGAGAAGCGTGGCGCTCGGCATCTAATGTCAAACGCATTTAAGTGTGCTCTTCAGACTCTTGGCTTCTAGCAATTTTCTTTACGCGAGCTCCGCTAGAACTACGCGCTAGATTCGATTTGCGTTTTCTAGGCATACCTATTAGAATGAAAACTACGTAATTAAACTGAAAAAATACATGTAACCTTCTCTAAATTTTACAGGAAAAGATTGATTGACTTTGACATTTGCAACTCGAGCAGCCTTGAATGGGCATTGGGCATAGAGAATGTAATTTGGAAAGTCAAGATGCAAATTACCATTTGCCATGGTAGAATATAAGTTTTTTCTTCTAAGATTCTAGCCAATGCGTTTTCGTCCCCCGTTTTCAACCCTTTAAAACTATTTTTTCGAATCAAAAAGTAGCCTATGTCCTTTCTCAGGCTCTAGACTATCTGTGTACCAAATTTCATTCAAATCGGTTCAGTAGTTTTAGCGTGAAAGCGCGACAGACAGACAGACAGACAGAGTTACTTTCGCATTTATAATATTAGTAAGGATTAGTAAGGATTATAGGTAAATCAATCAGAAATCGAATCAGAAATGAGGAGATCCGTAGAAGAACCAAGGTTACCGACATAGCCCAGCGGATTGGCAGGTTGAAGTGGCAATGGGCAGGGCACATAGCGCGGAGGACTGATGACCGATGGGGTCGAAAAGTCCTCGAGTGGAGACCACGTACCGGCAAGCGCAGCGTAGGACGTCCACCTACAAGGTGGACGGACGACCTCATTTAGACCGCAGGATCGCGCTGGATGCAGGCCGCTACCAACCGGTCATATTGGAGATCTTTAGGGGAGGCCTATGTTACGCAGTGGACGTCCTATGGATGAAAGGAAGGATATTAGGTAAAACAAAAGTTACTTTTCTTTGTCATAAAATACCATTTTAAATGCTTAATGCAGCGTGGATGATTTTAGATCTGTTTGGAAACCACTCTGAATATTTTTTACAAATCAGTGTAAGTATAGTTAATTTTTTTCAACCCTAATTATTTGGCTACACGTCTTATTTTTCCTCTTATTACTTTTTCAACAGCGTGTCTAAGACGTCTCGAGTCATTTGCCAGTTTTTCTTCATGGCACTATTAAAAACTAAAACACGTGGTTACTCAGAAGTGTCCAATGTTCATAGGTTTAAGCGTCCCAAGGTGCAAACAAAATCACGTCCCAAGGTACAAAAACAGCCATGTTTTAACCAAATGTCTATCTTATGTTAGAATATATCTTCACTTTTATGTTAGGAAACGGTTTTGGTATTCATCGTATTGTAAAAAGGAAATAACAGACAAAAAAGTACGTGATTTCATTTTATCATTTAAGTGCACATATTTCAAACATAAAATTACTCAAATAACTATAAAGAATCTACTTATGTCTCCAAAAAATTATAAATTGTTCTCACAATTCACTTGAAGCCGGAATGGTCACGAGACTCACTAGTTGCTTGCTAAATTATAAAAATACTACGCATGTGATATTATTTTACATATTGTTTATTGTCGCCAGTTTTTGAAATAAAACGGATGTCCCAGTGTCGAAGGTACCAGCGTCCCAAGGGCGTTGACACACTACACTACACTACATGACCAATCTATAGGTTAAGTTATATCATACTTAATTATTTCTATACTACTATCATACTATATCATATTGGGTTAAGTACTTGTAATACATCAACAACCTCGCAAGACATGTTACAGGGTAACTAAAGTAAGTAAGTTCGTATAGCTAATAGGACGGGTGGCTAGCCTTGGTGTCAGAGTGTTTAGGCCGCTTGAAGGCCTCTGACATGTCCAACAGTTGAAATACCCGGGACCTACAATTAAACGTGTCATTCGAGCCACGGTAGCGCTCAGTTGGAAAATGCTACCCGCGGTCACCCATCCAAATACCGACCGTGAGAAACGTTGCTTAATTTCGGTGATCGCAGGGTTACTGGCAATCAATTAGCATCGTTTAGGAGCTTTTTCTGTACATAAAAACTAACAACTTTTGTTTAAAGATTTTTATCAAATCTCAAAAATATTCTGTTTTATAGAAAAAATTCGTTCATCCTCGACTAAATGTATGGAACAGCTGTTTTTTTTTAGTTTTGAACACAAATGTTGTTAGTTTTGATGTACAAAATAAGCTCCTAAAAGGATGCTAATTGAATACCAGTAAGCCTGTATAGGTAGCTAACATCATAAATAACAACATTGCTTGAATGAGTTCTTTAACACCATACATCAACACATTAATTAACAAATTATTTTTATTTTTTATTGTACTGTCGTGACATTTGTAGGTGTATGGCTACCTCAGAATAACTAGTAGTCCGCCCCGGACTTAGACCTCGCGCTATTCCTATTTTATATCATAAATACTGTGATTTCAAAAAATAAAAATAATATTGGTATGAAAGTTAGGCGAATTCTTTTTAGGGTTCCGTACCAAAAGGGTAAAAACGAAGCCCTATTACTAAGACTCTGTTAGCTACTCGTAATCGTTACACACTTACTCACCTACATAATAATATAAATTTTACATAGATTTATAATCCATTTATAAAATATAATATTTAAATACATTAATATAAACATTAAATATTATATGCATAACACAAGATATTATTTTATATTATATATTATTTACACATACAGACAGACATACTAAAACATTCCAAATTCCTTTTATATATATTTATTTACGTAATTTACAATTATTTGTATGGTGTGTTATTAAACCTATGCGGAGACAATAAATACGTAATATTCGTATAGTGAGTTGTTATTCGACGACGCAACCTACCGCCGACGCACCACCACATATCCACAACTCCGCTGTCCGTCTGTCTGTCACCAAGCTGTATCTCATGAACCGTTATAGCTAGAAAGCTGAAAATTTTTATTTAAGTCCCATACAACAAACCTGAATTTTTAGCCGTTTCTCGCTCGATATTAATAATGGTAACTGGTAAATGCTTGAAATGTTCACAGCATATTTAGTTGTATATTCAATTTAACAATAAATAATTAAATTAAAATAAAGTAAATATTGAGGGGGTTTCGTACAGTACGGATCCGTTCGCGGGCGAGTCGTACTCGTACTTGGTCGATTATTTAAACAATTTTGAATGAAATAGATTACATTAGGTGAAATATTTAAAATATAAGTTTCTTCCTAAAATTGCTATTGTTCTGCTACAATGTTTGAATTATGCTACACTGGACATACTGAATGGAATCTAACACTCGCAGAAGTCGCATAATATAGCATATCGGGCTTCATGGAACAATAATGTTTGCGACAACTCCTACTCTATCTGAACGCTCCTGCACGGGTAGCATGGCAAAGGGACAAATTGTCTTTCCGCCATTATATCCCCTCGAAGCGGAAATAAAGTATGGATTGACAATGACAACTGACATTAAAAGTGGAAAAAATTGTTTGTTCCCTTTGCCATGCTACCCGTGCTGACGTGAGATGAGAATGAATTAATTCCGAACAGTCGCGGTCTAAAGCAAGCTATGAGTTTATTTCATACAAAGTGGCGACACCATGCAATAAGGCCCAAACATGAATTATTCTGACATCGACCTGAGAAAAGAGTTCGGCCAAGTACGAGTCGGACTCGCGCACGGAGGGTTCCGTACTGTATGGGAGCCCCCCTTAAATATTTATTTCATTTTAATTTTATTATTTACTATTGAAGTTAATATAAAACTAAGTATTCTGTGATAATTTCAAGCATCTACCTGTTACTATTAATAATATAGAGCGAAAAACGTCTAAAAATTCAGGTTTGTTGTATGGAAGCCCCCCTCAAATATTTATTTAATTCTCTTTTTAGTATTTATTATAGTTATAGCGGCAACAGAAATACATCATCTGTTAAAATTTCAGCTGCCTAGCTATCATGGTTTATGAGATATAGCCCGGTGACAGACAGACAGACGGACAGACGGACATCGATGTCTTAGTAATAGGGTCCCGTTTTTCCCTTTGGGTACGGAACCCTAACAACCGCTAAGTGAAGTTTACACTTTGATAGTACTAGGTGGCGCTAGGCGTCCAAAATTAGCTTAATATTACATAAATATTATTACAAATTAAATATTATCATGAAATTTGCCTGAACAATTACAAACAAAATATTACTCTACATTTTGCGTGAACATGAGCGGTTATTCTTACAATTTTAAATAAAATACTCGAGCGTGCAGAAATTTTACTCCGCAACTCCCGCAGAAAGTGGCGCCGTTTTGCCTCTTTTTACCACCGGTCCTGGTATCTTCGACACCACTGAACAGAAGATGCTCATATTCGAACTTAAAAATTCTATATATATAAACTACGTGCATGCTAAATTTCATGGAGATGGGCTGAGCGGTACTTGAGTTATCGTCGAACAAAGAAACATACAAACATACATTTGACAGCTCAAGTGCCGGCTCGTCCCATTAGACTCAGAGACCTCGCTAACGCTCGGTCAATGAAAAACAGTAAAAGTGAAATAAAATAAAAAGGCGTCAAAAACGCATAGAAACTGCTGTAATTTTGACACAAATGACACTAGCGATCAAATGTCAAATTCGATTTCACAATAATGGTTGACAAACTTCAAACGTCTCTTAGCCGGACTTTAATTTTGAACCCTAATGTCATAGTAATAATGCCATGTCAATTCAAACAGCGCTCTTATGACACGGTAATGATATCTAACATTACCGTGCCTATGATGGCTACGGCACCAGCACCGCGTCATCCGCGTCATTCGCCATTTGCAATGCGCGTAGGGTTAACATTCAAACCGAAAATTAAATAAGTATTTATTTTAGTATGAATGATGGTAAAATCGAATAAACTAGCTATAAAACTCCGTAAAACAAATATCGTTGTTTATGATGTTTTACAAGTCAGGGTCACCTGCAAATTGTGATTAATCTCTTCGTATCTACAGAGCCACAGTCCCTAAGTGAAAGTTGTAAAAAAATGTCCGAGTGCCGTCATAAAAACCGACTTAGATAATTTATCTACATTAAATAATTCACAATGGCCCGTTTTTCCGAATTTCGACGTTATGTCACCTAATTAGTGCTTCTAACCGAGCACTTTGGCATCGTGCGGCGTTGTAGTCAGCTTGCAATCGCCATACGACTAACTAAAAAGCCTGCCCACTACGTAGCTTGGACAGAGTTGCCTCGGACACTTTTTTTTTGCAAGATGATTGTAACTCTATAGATATTCGCTCGAAGGTATGAGTCTAAAGCGTCAATACACATGTGTCAATTGTATAACCACGATAATGTACGTGGCACACAAATTAATAACTATCCATGTAAGGTTGGCATCGAGCGGGATCACTTTCAGGATTTTGAACTTCAGCTGGTGAATTTTCACGTATCCGATGAACCTCTTAAGTTTTTCGAGTTTCACATCATCTAAAAATAATTCATAATCTAAAACCGTAGTCATGAAACTGAAGTGGAGCTGGGCAGGACACCGGGAGGCGAAGTGACGACAGGTGGAGTAAGGCTATCACAGAATGGTGGCCGAGGCAAGGTAAGCGGAGCATTGGTCGTCCGGCTGCAATATGGGTCGACGATAAAGACGAAATCACGGGTCGAACCTGGACACGATTGGCACAGGACCGAGGAAGATGGCACAATAAGAGAGAGACCTATGCCAGCAGTGAGATCAAGAAGGCTGTGGATGATGATGATGATGAAAAAAGAAATTTTGTTACAGCTAAGCCCTGTCCTTCATTACAATACGCATACACTAAGACTCAGAGACTAGTCACCACAAAATATCGCCAAATGTATGTGACATACTCCGTTGTGAGACTAGTTTTCAAGACTAAAATGGTGTGTGTGTAGTGTAATGGGTAACAGTCCCTTTTGGGTAAGATACCCGGCTACTTGGTGGTGCAGCCAGGTTATGTGGGATTGTACCCACTAAAACCCTATCGGTGGCCTGCCTTTGTGCTGTCTTGAGAGCTTCGGGATCACCAGGGATCTCTGGAGCCCCCAGCACTTTTCTATTGATGTCCTGCGTTTGATTTACAGTCATATCTCGAACGTCCCGAACGACAGTATTATCCAGATGTCCCCAAATATTTATTTATTTATTATTTATTTTATGTATATACGACTATGTGGCCAATCAGCGTTGTCCTCCTCCCCGGGACCATTTGAGCGGATTGCTAGAGCCAAGCACCCACGAGCCCACAGGTCCCCTATTAGTAGGCTCTTACTGACAAAAAAAAACAATGCTCTTACTACAGGCAGGGGACCCCGATGCCGTATTCTATAGCCCCGACATCAAGGCCATGGGAAACAGGCCACCGCCGCCGTCGCCGAACCGTCATGTCACGGTAATGAAAACTACAGTAGAGTGACTCGGCGCTGTCCTTGAGATATATACCTACGACGTCACGTGGCCTCAAAAAGCGAACCACGAGCAAAGAATATATAATAATACTACGTATAGAATGGCCACTCGTTACCCCCCACCCGTTTGAGTCTTCCTCACTTCCACCCCGCGTCCACGTACCGCATCGTGCACTCTGCGCGCGGGCTGCACAGGCCGGTGGATTTTCTAATAAAAGCTACCTAGACTGTGACAATAGGGAAGACTTGTACTGTGTATTGTTTAATGTCAATGATACGTAACAAAACAAGAAATTTTAATGTTCCCCTAAAGATAAATAATAGGAACTTATTTTACATTTTTTGGTAACTTCTTCTTGATATTTTCTTTAAAATGAAGTAGATCGGATACTTTTCGTTAAAATTCTTCCAAATTAAGTAATTGTTATACTTTTTTAAGCACTAGATTTGTATTCATTTTTGCAAATTGAGTACGCAACTGTCTCACTCACGCGGCATGACGTCACATTGTGGTGATCGCTGACAGCCATAGACGTTCCGCACACAAATGCACGTGTAGCGACCGTGCGTGTGTGTGTTGTCTGTGAGTAAGTAGTTCTGTAGTGTGCGTAAGACAGCAGATTTTGTATGAAAAATCGCGGAGTGTCGGGGCTGTGCCACGAGCTAGGGCTGCCCGCCTACAGTATTTTAATTTCATACTACTTACTCATTACCTACTAGAGTTTCTTTCTAGTTTTGTGTATTAAACTTATTACACTATCATATGGTACCTACATATAATGATGCAAAATTTTTATATTTAAGTACTTATTACAGAAAAGAAACTCGTTGTGAATGAAAGAGGAAGCATTCAATAAAAATACATAGGTATACACAACCATAAACAGCACAATATGATCTATATTTTCTCATATTTAAAAGAAGTAGGTACGTAAATCGCACGCTTACTAGTTGCAAACCCACACTTTCGTTCGTCACTGCGGCCGCGCCGCGACTGACTGGTATGCTTCTGAACATACTACGCTCGAGGCGCGTAGGTACGAGTATGATTCGCGTTCCGACCGTTTGTATGGAGTCACTCTACTGTAGTTTTCATTACCGTGGTCATGTCATCGAGAACGAGATGAAGGCGCCAAAGTAGTGGTACATAGGTACATTTACTATAACTTACATAGGTAGGTACTCCCGAAGTGCTCTCATTTAAATTTTATTAAAATTGGTTGGGCCGATTTTAAAAATCAACAAGATACTTCAATTTGTGCGAACTATTCAAATTCTGTGCAAGGTTGAAGTTGGTTATGCCACTTTTAGCGAAAAATAATTCTAATGCAAAACATTTATTACCATTTTTACGTTTTATATCGATGAGACTCATGTTTACTTTTTATAGTCATTTATTTTCTATGTAGTAGTAGTATATGTAGTTTTAGCATATAACGTAAAGTAGTATTGTATCTTATTGTAGTTAAGGCACTTTTGCTCACTATACCATTACTATGTCATTACCATAGTACGACCAGAGATTCGATGGCATTCGGCGATCTTTCTCAAGTCGAGTGCAGGCGGAGCCCTCTCGCAATGCACTGACTATCATTACATAGTACCTCTATAAAAAAGTCGCTTCCCGCTCTGTCTGTCCCTTTGTATGCTTTAAAACTACGCGGATTTTGATGCGGTTTTTTTTATAGATAGAGTGATTTAATAGGAAAGTTTATATGTAAGGTATAATACACCTGCGCAGAGCCAGGGCGGGTCGCTAGTTAAAAATAAATGTGAGTACAATCCCGTGATATGAAACATAAAAATTTGTGAAAACCGCGTTCATTTCTATAATAAAACATTTATTACCATTTTCCAATAGCATCATGTCGATTAATATCGTCTTTATTTTTTCGGTTTTCCAAGAAATGTTGCCAGCTGCTATTGCAGGAGAAAGAACTACAGAGAAGTGTATCATTGCTAAAATATTCTCTGCTAATAAATGAATCCATTTCTGAAAAATATAAATTCAAATTGAATATTGTACTTTATATTTATAATAATTTAATAGTACTAACAACTTATGTTACTCACATTGTTGTCTTTGTAAGATACGACGCTGTTATAAATAAATAGTACGGTGGATACCATCTTGAATAGTAATAATATCAGATACTGTAATAAAAACAACCAATTTAACCCTAACTGTGATCAATTCGGTTCGAAAGTCTCAGGTTTAAATCTCGACGGAAAATGAAAGAGAGGTGTCACAATTCAAAACAAAGTTAAAAGCCTGGCTGATACAAAAAGCGTTTTATTCAACGAAATAATACTTTAATGACGATTGAACATTGTGATAACCAGATGCCAAACATACTGTAACACTTAATTACTAGCATTTTTACTCTCTTCTTCTTCTTACCGAGACTATGTACAAAACATATACCTATAAAGCATATATAGGGAGGTAGATATTTTTATGTATCTTAAGTTTTTATTTATTGTAGCTTATGCTATATCTAAAATTCTAAGTAGGAAGTAAGAAACCTTATTTTATTGTACGTACATGTATTTATGTGAACTTTAACATTGCACGCCCGAAAAGGGTAAAATTGTGATACCTACTACAATAATATTTATAACACCTTTGTACCAGTTTTATGCAATAAAAATGTCTGATTCTTATTAGAGTTTGACATCCATTTTCCGGCTCATTTCATTTAGTTAATGTTATAAGCTCATTTCTGCGCCAAACTCTACATTTCCCTTCAGGACCAACTATAGTCAAACCGCTAAACTCAGACCAGGCCTGCGCGGTACAGGGGCGCCGGGGGAGACGACAAAGGAGGACTGAGACATGTGCGGGCGCCGGGGACCCGCTGCCCGCGCCTGTCTCAGTCTCCTGTGTCGTCTCCCCCGGCGCCCCTGTACCCGCGCAGGCCTGGTCTGAGTTTAGCGGTTTGACTATAGTCGACGGCAGGAACTCGACTATGGGCGTAGCTTAAAATAATGATATCTCAATGCTATACCTTGTCTGAGGAAGAAATGAATTCAGTGATGGGCAGTAGAGATAGTGCGCGCGGACACACTACAAAATACCTATTTATTTTATTAAGCAACGTTCCGCACGGTCAGTATTTGGATGGGTGACCGCGGGTGGCATTTTCCAACTGAGCGCTACCGTGGCTTGGATGACACGTTAAATTGTAAGTCCCGGTTGTTTTAACCGTTTAGCCAAGTCAGAGGCCTTCAGGCGGCCTAAAAACTCTGACACCAGGGCTAGCCACCCGGCCTAAACGAACTTACTTACTTAATTATTTTTATACGTTATATCTATTTTTAAACAAACCAGGATCTGAATCTAGAATCTAGAGTAAATTATGAATTAAGTACTGAATGTTTTTGTTCAAATAAAAGTTATTTGAACTTGTGAACACATAAACTACCTATGTCGACAAACATCTTTAACCAATGTGGACTAAGTTAGTCATTCTGATCTGTTTGACTCCCAAGGCTTTCCTTAAATCTGTGTGAGAATTCATATGTTTCCATGCTAACTTCATTCGAATACATAGCTTTGTGTACAGTTTTGTTGACAACAGTAATTGGTTATGTAAAGACAAATTGATATTCAACGTCAAACAATGGTGTGTTTTAGTTACCTAATACTCGTACCTACCGACGTGGACTTTTGTTTGTAATGACGGCTGACTAGTTTATCCTGTGTTTAGTCTGTAGTATGTTTGTCGTGATTCGTGGGTAGGCCGATGTTCAAGTTAAAATTCGAGTTCAAATACAGTACAGTATGCCTTTGTGTCTGATAGACCAATTTTGATGCAATTTTACTTGAACGCTGATGTGATCGCATTGATATTTACATAAATTTGAAAAATCAAGGAATTAAAGTGCCTTTATTAACTACAATAAGATACAATACTACTTTATATGCTAAAACTCCTACACTACTACTACATTGAAAGCAATTGGATCATCCACAGACCCTTGAAGGTCTAAAGATAATCCAAATGCTCAAGCCCACTGCCAGTTGGCAGCGTGCCCAGCTTGGTACTAAAAAAGGTATTAAAGTATTAGGTACATAATATGTAATGTATATTTCAAAATAAATATTATTTCGATCGCATTGTGTATGTACAAATGCGTCATATGATTTTCTTGGTCAAATTGAATTCGAAATGACTTATTATTACTAAACTTTTTCGAGCTAAGCTACACCTCGATTTACAAATAATGTATTTGCATTGAATAAATAATTATTTCAGACGCGTAAATTTTTTATTCTGTATGCACTGGTCTTTTCGTAATTCATTGAACACAGGCCTACCCACGAAAGGCATTGTTTTTATGTATTGGCATAACAGTAAACCATATTACTCACCAGGACTGCATAAGTTCTTTTAAATTTAACAGCAAAATTTACCAGCGATTTATACAACATTAATGTATTGTGACTATAAACTAAATCACAAGAAATCTTCAAATAAGCTTCAAATTTGACAAAAAGGTTACCAATTTCGTGGAACGCGAGAGCAAAAGACAAAAATATCGTATCAAAACACATTTGATAATAAGAAAGTACGAACTGCCCAATTAAGTTCGGAAATTGATAATTGAAATAGCTACGATATGAAAGAACTAACACTCGATATGCGTAGAATAAAACAAATAGAAAAACCATTTTATAAAACCGATGCCGAGTCGCTATTCCACAACGCAGAGACAAATCAAAGTCTTTAATTTTATACAATATACTACACAGCGTGGAATCCGATGGTATACAAATGAAAATAATCACAAAAAGTACGTATCTGACACCATTAGATGTAATATAAAACAATGCATCATTGCTTAGCTCGTAAAAAAAGAACCAAATGCAACTACAACTGCAAGCGCTAATAAGCAAACATCGAAGAAAAAGGAAAATTATGGTGTATGGTCTTTTAAGCGATTTGAAATCGTAGCCAAAGTAGAATCCCACTACGATTTGAAGACCTTTTAGGAAATTCATTTTATAACCGATAATTTTACTACGGTAAGTGTAACTTTGATATTAACGATGATAAATAATAGTAATATTTAGTGTCAAAAATATTCTAAAATTTCATCAAAAATACACAAAAGCTTTTTTTTTTTAAATACTGAACTGAAATCGAAATCACAAAGATTAGCTGATAGTCGTTTATCTAAAAATAGAATCCTGACACAAACAAAATTTTTACTTTCAGTTTGGGTCTCGTGTTGGTAACCAACGTCCGTTTCTTGTAATTCTGTGAGTGAAAATATTGATTAATAACAAACAATAACTCTTACATTACTCAACAACTAAGTAATTGAATCAGTTAAAAGATACCCCAACAAATATATTTTCATATAAAATGTTGCCAAGACGAGACCATAATATGGCTTAACTGTCAAAAACATTTTCACCTCTTGTCAAACCAAGTTTCAAAACTTGAAACTTGGTTTGATTGTAAAGTTTACAAGCCCTAAACTCACACACTCTACACGTATTTTATTTTTACGAGGGGGAAATCTTCCAACCGCTTTGGGGTGCAGTCGGGTTATATGGGATTGTACCCACTAAAACCCCCTCGGTGGCCAGCCTTTGTGCCTTCTTGGGAGCTCCGGGATCTCCAAAAGGAACGCACCGGTGCTCCCGGCACTTTGTGTGTCTACTCGCCTGGTATTAGAACCAGGCTTGTACGGTCCTGTACGGCAGCGTTGCCAACTCGCCACCCGTCCTCCTCGGCCCGCTTGAGTGGATGCCTATAGCCCCAACTCTGACCACCCACGAGCCCAGGGCTCCCCTTTTAGTCCTACGTCAAAATATGCAGCGAGAGAGTTTCGCTATCGTCCTTGAGCTAGCTAAATACGTCACATGGGTATAAGGTGCACGAAAGTACCCATATCCATTCATTTTATTAAACCTAAGTTTTTTTACAACATTTACAGAAAAATAAGATAGATACTATAAAAAACTTAAACCTAGGGTGCCGCTGGCAGCAAGGCGGGGCCCAAGCTACTGGTGGTTGGGGCTACAGAGAGAGGAACCTCCTGACCAGAATGACTTATTACTATTATTATCATAAGCCTGTTCTGTCCCACTGCTGGACAAAGGCCTCTTTATTCTCCTTCCACAATTGACTGTTAATACAATGAAATTATTAAATATACGGCCAAGCCTCTAATAAAGCTATTAAATCTACTATTGACATCATATTTATCTGTATTTATTTGTTTTTCTGGTATAATCCAAAGTTATGATACTCGTAATAAAGTGATGATAATTCATAAATAAATACATTTACTAGTGTGGGACCACTTGGGCCAGACTTGCTGTGAATCTACCGTAGTTTTTAGGGTTCCGTACCCAAAGAGAAAAACGGGAACCTATTACTAAGACTTCGACGTCCGTCTGTCCGTCTGTCCATCTGTTTGTCTGTCTGTCTGTCTGTCTGTAACTGGGCTGTATCTCATGAACCATGATAGCTAGGCAGCTGAAATTTTCACAGATGATGTATTTCTGTTGCCGCTATAACAAAAAATACTAAAAACAAAATAAAATACATAATTAAGGGGGGCTCCCATACAACAAACCTGATTTTTTAGATGTGTTTTGCTCTATATTAATAATGGTTGAAATTTTCACAGAATGTTTAGTTTTATATTCACTTTAATAGTAAATAATAAAATTGAAATGAAATAAATATTTATGGGGCCCCCCTTACGAGTAAATATACAGTCCCATACAGTACGGAACCCTCTGTGCGCGAGTCCGACTCGTACTTGGCCGATTATTATTTGATTTAATATATATTATGTGTCTTAATTTATAATATGATAAATCTATTGTATTCCACTGTATGTTGTCAAAGATAGTCATAGTCATAGTCATATATCTTTATTGCGTATATGGGTAATACAAGTTGGTAAGATAGTAACAATAAACCGCCATATTCTACCTGTTTGGCATGCAATAATAAAATCATTGTCAATAATATACTTAATAAGTGTAGGTACCACACAGAGCCATTATGAAAAAACCCAAAATCGGAACCGCATAACATTACACAATTTAAAGTAGGTACATTACAAAGTAATCACATAAACATAATAATCAAATATATGAAACGAGAGAAAAACAAGATAGATATCCAACAGAACCAATCAAAAAACGTTAAAATTGTAAACAAATACCAATCAAGCCGAGCAATCTCACAAAGATAACCTAAAACCGTCACATAAAATATCTTAGATCTAAATCATTCATAGCATTCACTCATTCGTTCCGCAGTACATGATGACAGCTGGATTATAAAGCGTGCTATGCATGGTTATTTTTATTACAGTTAAGATATTTTTTAAGCTTCATATTTTATAGTATTATGCAATCATTATATCAAATTTATTCACCAATAGTTAAAATTAAAAGATGTCAATATTTCAAATAAAATTTCGGATAAAATACAAAGTTTATATACAATGTCAGATATTAATTTAAATAAAAATGTCACATAAAATCCAGAAAAAAATGACAAATTAAATGTCAAGCATAATGATAAAATTATATTTTAATCCAATGCCAAATTCAAAAATTAAAATTTGTCTTCCAAGTATTCTTTCACAGTATAATATGCCTTTAGTTGAAGGAAACACTTTAATTTGTGTTTAAACATCTGTGTGCATTCTGTATTAATGATATCTTCTGGCAATTTGTTAAAAATAAGAGGAATCATGCACAATGCACTATTGCCAAATAGTGACGTCTTATGTTTTGGCATCTTAATCTTATATTTATGACGTTTAGCATTTAAGTTGTCGAAAAGGCTTGGGTTATTACGCACAAACATCACACATTCATAAATGTATAAACATGGAAGTGTAAGTAATTTAAGCTCTTTAAAATGTGGCTTGCAGCTGTCTGTTTGACGCAATTTGCAGATCGCTCTAATGCATTTCTTTTGTGCCTTAAATACTTTTTCTTTTCCGGTACTGTTTCCCCAAAATACAATGCCATATCGAATCACTGATGAAACATAACCATTGTACGCTGCTAGCACTGTAGGTTTACTAACAGATTTTGACAGCATATAAAGCGCATATGAGTGCTGGTTTAGTTTTTGACATATGTAGTCAACATGATCTTTCCAATTTAAATTCGAGTCAATATTTAGGCCTAAAAATTTGGTTTTATTTACAATGTCAATTTTATGTCCAGAATAATTAATGTCAAGGTTTTCTAGTCTATTTACTTTATTACTAAATGTCATAATATTTGTTTTATTAAGATTTATTTTCAAATTCATTGATGTCAACCATTGTATAATATCATCTAATGTTTTATTTATTTCATTTTCTACATACGTTTTGTTAGCTCCAGTAAACAGTACAGTGCTGTCATCAGCAAATAGAACTGTGGGATGGGAGGTAGCCTTGGGCAGACTATTTATATAAATTATAAATAGCAATGGCCCTAACACACTCCCTTGTGGTACACCATATTTTACTTTCCTGTATTTTGAAAAGTAAATTATCTCTTTTTTTAATTTGGGACAAATATTTGTTATTTGTGTACACTGATGGCGGTCTGTCAAATAAGATTTGATAAGATCATTTGCATTTCCTCTAACACCGTTCAATTGTAATTGGTTTAGCAGTTCAATATGATCAACGTAGTCGAACGCTTTCGTCAAATCCATATATAATGCACACGCTGGTTTGCTGACGTCCATATTGGGCATTACTGTTTTAAGAAAATTAAAAATTGCCAAATTAATGTTCTTCTGTTTTCTGAATCCCACTTGTTCTGGTGCAAATAAATTATTTATTTCAAAAAAATTGTAAATCCTGTCGTGGATAACTTTTTCGAAAATTTTAGACATTACTGGTACTAAAGCTATCGGTCTATAGCAACTCATATCGCATTTATTGATTTTCTTAAAAAGTGGTTTGATAACAGTGGTTTTGAGCTTACTAGGGAAAATTCCATCAGATATACATAGGTTTATTATGTGACTGAGCACAGAGGACACTTCAATTGATACGTGTTTAAGAACGTGAGTGGCTATACCATCATAGCCAGTGCTACTAGTATTTTTCAGATTCATGATGATACCATGTATATCCTGGGGAATCGTTGGTGCCATAAATAAGGATTTCGGTTTACTTGTCGTGGTATTAGTTTTTGGTCTTGTAGTTTTTTCGGGTATTTGCTCTAAAAAAAAGTCATTAAACAGAGCAGCGACACTATCAGGATCATTTATGATTTGACCATTAACATTAAGTTGTAATGGTTCATTCGGTATACTATTTTTGGCACCATTTATGATCTTCCACATAGCCTTACTTTTATTTTCCGCTTTCTTAATAAAATTGTCATTTTGGGACTTTTGCGTAAGCTTTATGACGTGGTTAAGTCTTTTAGATAATGATTTGAATTTGTTTTTATTTTCTCGTGAGCGATATTTGCGATAAGTCCAAAGCAAAGCTCTTTTTCGCTTACAACAGTTTCGTATGCCTGTAGTAAGCCATTTTGGTCGTTGCCGCTGAGTGATCTTTATTTTACGCATCGGAAAGCATAAGTCGTAAAAGAGCATGAATATTTCATGAAATTCATCAAATGCCAAATTAGCATCTTTTTGCTCAAAAACTTCACTAAATGATATCGAATTTAGGCATTCTTTAAATTTCTTAATGTTTTCACTACAGTAATTGCGCCTTTCAATATACCAGTGCTTTAAAATGTACGTTGGCTTAACGGGACATGTAAGAAGTTGTGCCGTGTGGTCTGATACGGCGAGCTCAAAAATTTGGGATTTACTACCTCGAACATTGCTAAATATATTATCTAGGCAAGTGCCACTCGCAAGTCTAGTCGGTTCATTAATAGTAAATTTAAGGTTATAGGCCGCTACTAGATCCCTAAAATTATCTGTTTTACTATTTTTCTCCAGTAAGTTAATATTAAAATCACCGCATAAAATCACCCTATTTTTGCCAAGACTTGTTTCCTCGAGTATTGAGTTTAGGCTCTCAAAAAATGAATTATAATAGTGCATTAGCTGCTTTGGAGGCCTGTAAACGCATAGAATAACGAGCTTATGATCAGTGAGTTCCACGCCGCAACACTCTATAGTGCCTTCTACACAATGCCTTCGTACTCCAGTAATTGGTTTAAACCTATGTGTACTGCGAACTAAGATGCATGTACCACCGCGTCGGTTTTTTCTACAGTAGGTAGAACCTAAATTGAAATTGGGAATTTGTAATAGACTTGTGTCATCATTTTTCATATTGTGTTCAGTTATGCATAAAACGTCAACTAACATATTATTTTCGGATTCCAGCGATTCTAAGTTTGCTATTAACAAATCAGATTTACTTATCAAACCATCTAAATTTTGGTGCATTATATGTAGTTTATTACGGACGAAAAAACTGATTCATTTTTTCTCCGTTGGTTATACCATCTCCGATTTCACACGGCATTGTATATGTTTGCGTACCTTTGTCAGTTTTAGAAATTACATCAATCGCAGCAACAATACTGTCAGTTGGCAGGGTAGAATTAATCATGTGTGGTGATTGTTCGCTAGTCACATTTGTGTCATGTATTTCATTTTGATAGCGGTAGAAATTCATTCTATACGTGATACGCAAAATTTCTCTCAATAAACTCCTACACAGATTGATGCAGAATTCATACCTTTGGAGTCGTTGGATATTATATGACATATCTATATACATTGCGTGGCTATACTGGTTACAGATCAATTTTAATTCATAGTTCATTTTTTGCTCTCTAAGATGCTGATTATATAGTATTTCTGGTATAATAACATTAGTATGCGAAACTGTTTTTAAAAATGAGTGAAGGTTTGTTTGGAATTCATATGGAATCCGTTCATTAGTTCCGGCTAGTACAATAATATAGTCGTCCTTTGTAAAGTCCAAAGTGTCATTGTCGTTCACTATGTCACGAAGTCGAGCTCCTGGTTTAAAAATGCACCTAACTTCATAGTCTTCGCCTAACAGTTGTTGAAGTGTGCTTCGTGTGTGTTGCCCCTGGTCGTCAGCTAAAATTAAGACTCTTCTAGAGGTTTTCTCTTGTTTGCCGATTGCGTATGAATTTGCACTTCCGATTTGTTTTTCATTTGTTTCAGATCTTTCCGTTAATTCCGTTTTCGAATTACATTTGTTTTTCAATGTTTTTTTCGGCCCGTTAACTTTTGTCAAGTTATCTGTTAATAGGGCATCGTTGACATATCCGTCACTGGCTGTTTGAGTTTCTACTACACTGTGAGTATTATTTGAACAGCAAACTTCGTTGTATCGTTCTTCGTTTGTCAAATTATCCAAAAAAGTATTTTTTGCACCTTCTGTCTCGACAGTCGAGGTCATTTGGGGAGCATGTGATATTTCAGTAATAGATTGAGTCAACGTTTCTGTCAAAGTTATTTGTCTTTCGGTCTTCGCTACACGAGGTCGTTTAGGAGTAACAATTATACTGTCATTTCCCCTACTCGTACTTACAGCACGCATTCTTTTTCTGTGTGCTAGCGGGCTCCCGATAAATCCTACTTTTTTGTATCTTTCTATTACTAGTTTGAGACTATCATTTTCAGATTTTAAGTTGTTGTTCTCCAAACAAAGGTTCTCTATTTCTTCGTGGGCTGATTGCAATTCGGTGCTTAACTTTTCAATTTGTCTACTGAGATTTATATAGGTATTACTTTCATCTAGTGTATTTTCGGGCAAGCTCAATATGGTACTCTCAAATAATGTTGAACTTGAGAGATTGGTCAAGGAAACTGATTTAGCTTTGGCGAGTCGAAAAGTAACATTTTCAGAATCCATGGTGTTAGGGAAATCGGCCCGTGAATAGATAGCTTTATATTTAGTCTGCTGCTACTTTCTTTGCCTTTACTATACTTTAATAGTTTTTATCTGTGCTACACTATTAATTACGTTTATCAGTCACGGTCATGTTCGGTCAGCGTTCACGTTAGTGTCAAACTAGTAGATGTCAGTGCATGAGTTGAACATTATTGAATGTGTTGAAAATGCAGTAAAATTATTCAATTCAAATTTAAATAATATAACGGTAATTCAAAATATCGAAATGTTGTTGTGTTCGATATTCTATTAGTGAATTATTTCATTAATTTGTTCATCTCACCGGCGTCAAAATGTCAGGAAATGTTGTAGGTTATCACTGGATGTTGTTTATGTTCCGTAAGTAGCACAAATTCTTCATTTAATATTTATTTTCACAAATTAAATAAGATAATAAAATTTTACTTTACTTTATTTTTACTTTTATTTCTCTTGGCTCGTTATATCGCTCGTGTTGGCGGGGCATTACCGTGCCTTTAAATGAAAGAAAACTAATATTAAAGGAAATACTGAATGTTCCTTTCTAAATTCATTTGATGATTAATTAATTTTGTATGGAGCCCCATATGAGAGGAAAAATGTTATTACCTAATTTGTTTTAGTCTTCACAATTACTTATGAAAAAAACTATTAATAAAGTAAATACTGAACGTCGCAGTTTCTTAAATAATTTGTTGATTTATTTTATATGGAAACCCATTTATGCGAGGGAAAATGTTGTTGGGTTATTACTTAATTTCCATTCATCCATCCATCAGCAGTAAGACGTCCACTGCTGGACATAGGCCTCCCCAATGGATTTCCAATAAGGCCGGTTGGAAGCGGCCTGCATCCTGCGCGTTCCTGCGATCTTTATTATATCGTCAGTCCGCCTAGTCGGTGAACGTCCTACGCTGCGCTTGCTGGGCCGTGGTCTCCATTCGAGAACTTTACTGCCCCATCGGCCATCCGTTCTCCGAACTATGTGCCCTGCCCATTGCCACTTTAATTTGCTAATCCGCTGGGCTATGTCGGTAACTTTGGTTCGTCTGCGGATCACCTCATTTCTGATTCGATCTCGCAGAGAGACGCCGAGCATAGCCCTCTCCATATCACGTTAGTTACTTAATTTATTACTTTTAATTTTCACAAGTACCTAAATGAGTAAATTTTTTTTTTGTGGGATTTTTGGTTTCTATTTATTTGGACCTTAGATTTTAAATGACACACTTTTGTGCATTTACTGATCCTTATTATGATTTTAGATGTTTATATCTTGTTAACACTATCACTTAATGGCTGATAAATGATTTTTTATTAGTTTATCTGTAAATGTCAAAGAACCCAAAAAGTAATCGAAATATTGCACGTAGAACGCACAGAAATCGTACTGAAATAGCAAGAAATATGTATACATCACTTTGTCCCATTGAAATTTAAAAAGTGTTAGAAAAACATGCACATCCACCCAAACTTACTTAAGTAATTTCGAAGGGTTTCACAAACTAGCATTGAGCTATATCGGGTGTACAAATTCAATAAAAACTTAAATTAAAAATTTAAAAAACCCCCGACAGGCTAGACAGAGTCCTACCACTGATAAAATATCTTAAACGGCTCAATCGACTTTTATAAAACTTAGCTAAGAACACTCTCGACTAAGTCTCCTTTCATCCAAAAAAAAAACTAAACTGAAATCGGTTCAGTGGTTCGGGCGCTATGATGCCACAGACAGACAAACAGACACGTCAAACTTATAACACTCCTCTTTTGCGTCGGGGGTTAAAAAGGTAAAAAGTAGGAAGGTAATATGATCAGAGATTTGAAACTTATAACTGACTGGAGGGTTCAAATTTCCGAGAAAGACAAAAGACCAAGTGGAACCAAATTTTAACTATTTTGACATTCCAACTGGTGATTCTGATAGTATGCGACAGATACTGCGTTATTTATTGTTCCACTCACTTTCGCGTATGCTGTATAACCAGATATGAGTAAGAAGACTGCTGCTGCTGTAACGTAGTTTTTATTTGAGTCAAATTTAGCAATACTTATTTTACTTGTCATTCTTCTGAGGTTCAGTCTACATAATGTACAGGGTTATTTCTAATCAATTAGCATCCTTTTAGGGGCTTGTTCTGTGCATCAAAACTAACAACTTTTGTTTTACAACTTTTGTCAAAACTAAAAAAAAAAATTGTTGTGCCATAGAAAAATGTCGTTCACCCACGACAAAATGTATGGAACAGCTGTTTTTTTTTTTAGTTATGACAAAAGTCGTAGAACAAAAGTTGTTGGTTTTGATGTACAGAATAAGCCCCTAAAAGGATGGTAATTGATTAGAAATAACCCTGTATAAGTATATACTTACGGCGCCACACGTCTATTCCCATAAAATACTGTAGATGTTAATTGCAAGAACATTTTATAGCTTACAGTATCGCCGTATAGTTGCGAGTCTGTTGCAATCAGCTCCTGCGATGCAGATAGGTGGGCGTTCAGCCTTAGCATGTATTGCCAACCGTTATCCCGTATAAGGCTTTGTCCTAGTTACACAATTCTAGGTACAATTCCCGGCTAATCCTACCTGCGCAGATGCGCTCGCTATCTGCCCGGGATCCGATTGCATTTGCCTAATTCCCAGCGCTCTGCGGCCGGCTTAAAGTAATATATTTGACCGGGTGTTGGTACGTACGGATTAAACGGATGTTACGTAACGAGTGGTAATGCTGATACCTACCTTTACCTATCTACCTTTATGAAGGATAAATATGGATATCAATTTTTAGGGTTCCGTACCCAAAGGGTAAAAACGGGACCCTATTACTAAGACTTCGATGTCCGTCTGTCCGTCTGTCTGTCTGTCACCGGGCTGTATCTCATGAACCGTGATACCTAGGCAGCTGAAATTTTCACAGATGGTGTATTTCTGTTGCCGCTATAACAACAAATACTAAAAATAGAATAAAATAAATATTTAAGGGGGGCTCCCATACAATAAACGTGATTTTTAGGAGTTTTTTGCTCGCTATTAATAACGGCAAGAGGAATGGGGCTCCCATACTGTACGGAAACCTTCGTGCGCGAGTCCGACTCGCACTTGACCGATTATTGAAACGTTTGAAACAGCATGTCATTCTGTGCTATCCTGTTTTTACTAACTACAGATTAGGGAAACAAATCTGAAAATCAAAACAATCGGAGATAAAATGGGACCAATTGCGATAACGGGAAATTATAATTATACTCGTAATTATTTTCCCCCAAAAATTACATTTATAACCGTCTTCCACCGTGAACAGAATTCGAATAATTGCGCACGAATCGATGTGTCATACAAGTAGTAATTGCGCGATTCGCCCCGCGATGAGGACCGCTTGCAGGCCGAAACGCCGCAGTACCCGTAATTTTTAGGGTTCCGTACCCAAAGGGAAAAACGGGACCCTATTACTAAGACTTCGATGTCCGTCTGTCCGTCTGTCCGTCTGTCACCGGGCTGTATCTCATAAACCATGATAGCTAGGCAGCTGAAATTTTCACAAATGATGTATTTTGGTTGCCGCTATAACAACAAATAGGTACTAAAAACAAAATAAAATAAATATTTAAATATTGGGGGGCTCCCATACAACAAACCTGAATTTTTAGACGTTTTTCGCTCTATATTAATAATGGTACCAGGTAGATGTTTGAAATTTTCACAGAATACTTAATTTTATATTTCCTTCAATAATAAATAATAAAATTAAAATTAAATTAATATTTAAGGGGAGCTCCCATACAGTACGGAACCCTCCGTGCGCGAGTCCGACTCGTACTTGGCCGATTATTATACATGATTGTTGATTTTTAAGTCGATAAAAATCAGCTGTTCCATATAAAAAGTACTCCAACGAATCTTGACTATATGTATGAAACAAGCTGAGCTGCTCCAATCTGGCATTTTCGAGATTTAATTGGTGCCTTTTAAAACTTATGCAGTTGAGCTTATGTTCTAAGAACCGCTGAAGATCGACCTTCATCCACGTGACAACCAGATGAGACGAATTTTTAAAATAATATTATTCATTCATTAAACACGCCTATGATAGCTATCGAAAAGTTGGCTATTTTCTTATTATCTTTAAAATATGTCATGTAGGATTTTTTGAAGACAAGCCTGTATGATTAGTTTTGTAGTTAAATTATCTTTCTTTTGAAACCAATTTTGACTGATTATAAGATTGGTTTCGTACTTATTTTGACATGTTTGTACATAGTTGCTTGCCAGGTAGTATGAACTAAATTAAGTTGGCAAACCTACCAATGTATACACTGGCTTATCGAGCAGACGTTCTACAGCTATAATGAATTTATAACATTCAAATCATAGATTTCACTTATGTACATACCTATTTCTTGCGAGTGAGCTCGAAGAGTCAACACGTCCTGAAGATGCCTCGTTTAGAGGCGAAACACGTGTCGAATAGAGTACAGTAAGAATAGGGGTGCTATTTCAATAAATATAGTCAATACTAAGTATTTTTTCAATTATTTTAAACCATTTTTTTTATAAATAAATTATATTTGTAATTTTAACATATTAATTAAATATCATTTTCAGGTTTACTACATTTTTTAAACAGATCACTAATCACTATTTTTGTTACAGGTTAAATTATTTTTTTATTATTTTAAACGGATTAATTAAAAAAAATTGTTTCAGGTTCATTCATATTTTGTAAACATACCTAAGCCTAACTTTTCTAGCCTGACCTAACCTAAGCCTAACCATAGTCGAACCATGATACAGTTTGATGATTAATTACTAATTTTGTTTGTGATTTAATTTGGATTTTGAATAGTACCCTTAACTTAAGTGACTACGACAGAGCGGAAATACACTAAATATTTATTCAGAACAAGAATTGATTGTATTATTGATTATTTATTTTATAATTTTAATTGTGAATAGTTTTTGGAGAATGATGTATAGTAGATATGTTATTTTTATAAACTGACCAATTATCACGATAATTATTACAGGTACAATACCGTACCTTTTTTATGTTTTTAAATTGGAAATTTATAATAATGTATTAACTATATATTTTTGACTTTTAACATTGTTATCAATAAATTGATTATGATTATGTATATTGTGAACATTATAGTTCAGCCGTTCAGAGAATGCGTTCCTGACACGTCATCTTGAAAAAAATGTTTTTGGCCGATATCTCGGAAACTATGTACTTAAGGACAAAAAACATCAAGATCATTATTGTAGAAAAAAAAATTTCGCATCTTTTGTTTCTAGTGAACTTTTTTGTAAAACTTGCCGTTTACGATTTTTTATATGAAATTTCATTAAATGGACCTTAAATCGTAGTACATAGTTTCCGAGATATCGGCCAAAAAACATTTTTTCGAGATGACGTGTCAGGAATCATTCTCTGAACGGCCGAACTATAAAGACTATCAGTTGGAATAAAAAATACCGGCTTTCAATAGAGGAAAGGTAAAAAAAAACATTTCGAAAAAAAAATATTGAATTAAATATAGACATGAACATTTTTTGAAAGGCAAGCTATCATAGGCCTATTTGTATGTAAATAACATTTTATATAAATTATGTCTCATAGATCGGTGAAGGTCATTCTTCCACGTTCCTCCACCTATTAGCAAAAGTTGAGCATGAATAAGAAAGACCATACTCTGAAACTCCCTGCGCTTGGCAAATTAATACTTTGTAGATAAACTGTCGTCCAATTTCGTCACTATACATTGTTAGACAAAATAACTGGTTTATTCAAGTCAGACCAGCTTAGTTTTAGTGACCGTTGCAGCAGTGCTGGAATTCGTGATCATTTCAAAACGACGGATTACAGTTCACGCCATTTCACTTCCGATAGTGCGTGCGTTGTTCACTGAACTAAGTTCTACATATTAAATAGAGGTGGTTCTGAACTGAAATGTAAAAAACTAATGTTGATCTACGTTACATTAAACAAAGCTACCAAGAAAAATGTATGTAACCCTATTACATGGGTCAGAGAGGGGTTTTGTCGACAATATTATTATTGTTACTCTTTTTTTGTTCAAGATCTTTTCTATTTACTACCACGGGATTTAATATTTTCTTGTCACCTTTTTTTTGAACCTGCCTCTGGATGTTCGGAGACCACTTGTCGACAATAATAATAGTAACATTATTGTTTCATCTAATTAATAACTTCATACGCATTGCCATTCTGCGTGGCAATGCAGCCAGCATTGCCTTCTTTTGCATTGTATTTAGACCTTCAAGGATCTGTGGATGATCCAATTGCTTTTTATGTAATAGTAGTGTATGTAGTTTTAGCTTATAAAGTAGTATTGTTTTAGTAGTAGCTAATAAAGGAACTTTTTCTCGAGAAAAAAATGTGCTAATAATGCTTTTGGTGTTGAGTTAGTGGTCTTACAGTGATTTATCAATTTATTTTGACCCTACTTGTGAAGATGACATAGACAAATCGATTCAAGACAAGGGTGTCCAGATTTATTTTATTTCATGTATTCATGCTATACACTGCCTTGCAAATGACCCCCTCTAGAATTATACAACTCAGTGGCGTTTTCAGTTGAATTTATGCCTCGTAGAATTGCTGATGGCAACTAAATTAGACAGTTCGCTTGTCAACTGTGAGTGCTGACTTTAATATCGGGACTACGGCTCGTAATTTATGTGACCCTGGTATGTGGTGATGTGTTGTACCCTATTGTGTGCAGGAATGGGTGTAAAATTTACACAGTACGGAGAGCTTAATTTGGCAATACAACCAATGAAATAAAATGTATGCTTTGATTACTATCTTGTGCTTTGGCACGCAATGATAGTTTGTATGGGCAGGGTGGCTAACCCTGGGTGTCAGTGTTTCTAAGCTAGCCTGAAAGCCTGTGATATGGCTAAAATAACCCGGAGCCTACAACTTAACGAGTCTTTCTAATCACGGCAGCGCTCAGTTGTAAATACCACCCGCAGGTACCCATCCAAAGACTGACCGTGCCGAAAGTTGCTTAACTTCGATGATCGCTAACAAACACCTTGACAAACTACGCTATGAGCGCAACTCGAATTTTGTTTCGACAATGATTACCTATTGTAAGTTAGTTCTTATCTAAAAAAAAATCGAGTCTCCAGACACGCAGTTTTGTATTTTCATAGTTATGTGTGTATTGTCAATAAAGTATTGTTGCTATTTTACTGAACCTTTGTGCCTATTTCCAGAAAATAAGCTCGTTAAACTTTAATATCTCTTCTTATCGAGAGCAAAATACTGTTCAGCTATAGGTACTAGGTACCTAACCGCTATTACTTACTTTGCAACCTCATTTCATCATCTTGATATAAATCTTGCAAACATCCACCTTTATATCAGCCTATCTGAATTTCGAATAAAATGGCCATTACAGAGATCTGACGAGATGGGGCAAGTCGTCTCAATCTAGCTCAGACTCAATTTCGCAAGAAAATCACAACTACGAGTACCTATACGAAACGTCAATAATTGCACAGTTGAAATGATTTTAATTTTATAGTGCATCCCACACTAGGTTTATCTCAAAGAGTTACTTTTTATGATAAACATTTCAAAAATTCGTCGCGGATGCAGGATTCGAACCTTGCGTCTTCGGATCACTAGCCCGACGCTCTAACCCCTGAGCTAACCCGCTATACTGGACTCGCGACGAATTCTGTGAAGTGTTTATCATTTTTTAACCAACTTATAGCGTTGGCGGCGCCACCTATGATACTTGTATTAGACAGGTTATCACTCAATTCAAGTTATAAGAACTTCTGTATTGACGAGAGATGGCGCACTGCTAATCAATGAAATGATTTTAATTTTATAGTGCATCCCACACTAGGTAATTGCACAGTTATTACTTACAGAGCCTGATAAATCATTGTTTGAGGGAAACGATATTAGTGAGGCGGAAAAACCAAAGGTAATATAAATAATTAATAAAATAAATATTAGTGGACAACTCACACACGACCTCAAACTAAGCGAAGCTTGTGATATGGCTGCCAGAGACTGATATACTACATATATGTCGGAGGAAGCTATGAGTCGAGTTGATTGTTGTTTGCATACGTAAATCACAATAGTGTTTGTTTACATTATAATTACTTTGAAAACTCTTAATTTAATCTCAATTGATTTGTTACATTTTTTATAACTTCAAATCTCAATAATTCAACAAAAAAATAAGAGTATTGTAGTACACTTTGTGTACGTAACGACCAATCAGAGCAGAGTACTTGCCTCGAGCGAGGTCGAGGCGCCATCTTGGCTTGTTTTGGTTGACAGTTGGTGCGAGGCTTTTGCGCGGGAGCAAACGATCGGGTTGGAACGTTGTTGTGTGGTTAAGAAAAGTAAGATCGGTGCCCCGAACTCGCTGCTCGGTCTTAACAGTTGATTTTACATTGCATTATCGTGAATTCATCAGAACTAATGTGTAAACAAACCTAAAATTTGAACTAAAATAAGTAGTGATTTTTGTTTTGTTGTGTTTTGTGCTCGCATTTTACCCTGATGACGCCCACTGAGCCCGCAACCACTAATGACGATGTCGGTCGGCGGGAACAATGACTATCTCCGACATCAGAAGTGGGGATCGGTGCAGGCACTAAACGTGAGTGAACAGACAGCGGCAAAAGAAGGATGGCGTGCGTTATTTAAAGCGCAACAAACCAGCATGAGGTTATTGGTGGAGGCGCTAACCGATCCACCGATTACCGAAGGATAAAAGCATTACGGTGCCTAAACTTCAAGCGGAAGATGCTGACATTGATGCCCGGGCCTAGCTAGCAACGGATATCTGCTCATTTGATCGTGATAAACAGGGAAGTAAATTAATTCTCATACTAAGTAAGGCTTTGAAAGGTCCTGTTGCAACATATTTTTCTCAGATAGCTTTTCCCTACATAATGTGGGAAGAATTTAAAGATTTTTTCTCTTGCTCGGTATGATACGTTGGAAACATGCGTAGACATTAAAAATTATTACGGTCAAACAGTAAAAAAGGCAATCCCTTGCTGCATATGCAAGCCGTTTATTCACTTTTCCGATGTAACTATGGGCTAGGTTGGGTAAGGAGGAAATGGTTGTATCTTAGATGGGCCACTCGCAATCTTTTTTTTCTAAATAACTAACTACCCGCAGTAAAATGCAACGTAAACTAATTACCCGCAGTAAAATGCAACAGCTTTCTCTTATCGCAAGTAATACGCTAAATTAATAAACGTCCTAGGTTAAGTTTTGTTTCAACAAAATGTTACGCTTGTGGAAACGCGGTCGTTAGGCCATTACTAGGTGGCCCCTGGTGTCTTGCTACAAATGTGGTTTTGAGGCCCATGTCACATCGCGGTGCTCAAAAACATTGCCAGTTGCAAGCAGCAGCGCTCAGCCCACCGCCGCTGCACCTAGCGTTGTGAACTGAGTAAATGTATGCGGCCTGAAACCTGTCATCGGAAAAATTACGCAATTTGGTGAGCGGTTCTTATTTTGTTTTGATTCCGGTGCCGATTGTTCCTAAATTAAAGAAGGCATCTCTCGTAAATTTGTTGGTACGTTTCAGCGCGCAATTATTATTTAGACTGGGGTAAAAAAATTATCTAGAATTTTCCTTAATCGGGGACGGTTTATCTACGGACTGGAAACGCACTGCGGTTAGCATTCGCTACATTCAGACAGATTTGCGTGAGGCGCAAGGGAGGTGTTTACTGAAGTTTCGACCTAATGCCTAAGACATGGGGTCGAAATGTTATTGTGTGACGGGTTTACGGAGCGGGCGAAAGCGATGCAGCCCAGTTTTTGGTATTTCAGTTTCGCCTTGATTGCTTCGGCTTTAGGGTCTGAAATTGTACAATGGAGTATCTGGTGTATCGTTTATACGTAGGTACATTTTTTTATACCATGACGGTACGTACGTTTGCTAAATCCTGCAAGTTCTTAATAGTCATGACGTAGATATTTCGTTTCACATTATACTCGTACCTGACGATTGATTACTTAAACAACAATAATCTTATTGGTCACGAATGTCATGATTTATTGGCCTTAGGGTTATCCGTACACATATCGAGTGATCAACTTTCTATATTCCTGTACTGTTAATATTTGCGATGTAGGTAACGTGGCGGCTGTCTTTGACGACGTGGATACCTTAACAACAACTAACAAAACTTCTTAGCTGCCTTAAGAACTCATTCGTTGGAGCCACACCTACTATTAGAGTAAAGACAGGTGAATTGGAAATAAATTTAATAGATCCTATCAAAATCGTACAACAGCGACCATATCACTTGAGCCCTGAAAAGCAGAAGTCAGTATAGAATAGGTGTAGTGAGTAATTATCTGCTAGAGTTATTAGACCGAGCAAATCGCCCTTCTTCAGATACTTTTAGTCAAAAAGCGCAATGGCATGGGCTGAATGATCATAGACTACTGAGAATTAAATTCCAATACAGTCTATGACCGGTATCCTTTATGTCTAATCGGCGGTCAAGTTCAGAGGTTATCAGGCGCAGAATTTTACACGTGTGTTGACATGGATAGTGGATGGTATCAAGTTCCTATAACCATAGAGTAAAAATCTATGAAGGTAACCGTTTTTGTTACCCCCGACGCTCGTCATGAGTTTACTGTGATGCCATTGGGCCTTCTAAATGTCCCCTCTATATATCAGAGAGCTATTAATATGGCGTATCGCACTCCTATGTGACTGTCTACATAGACGGTCTCGTCATTAGTGGACGGTCTCTTAGTGGCACTGAAGCTTCGTTCAATATGAAAAAAAATGAGCCTTTCTAAGGAAGCAGGTCCAGTTTCTGGGATCTGAAATGTCAGAGGGTAAAATTCAAGTTCCCCCAATCTTGTGTGTCCTACCGAGCCAGATCCGTGCCTGTCAGATGAATATGATGGTAAGATTTTTACACTACATTTATTTTGTTTGAAGTCGTTAGCTTTCAGACTGTGTGTGGCGAATACTCAAGTTGTTTTGTAAGAAATCCTATAGGTTGATGGTGGCGCATCACGAGGTAGCTGTTAAGATTTGTATAAGGCGAGGTGGCCTTTGAATGGCGAGTTGGCCAAAATAAAAAAGGGCGAGTTGGCCAAAAGAAAAAAAAAGGGCGAGTTGGCCAAAATAAAAAAGGGCGAGTTGGCCAAACCAAAAAAAATGGCGAGTTGGCCAAAATAAAAAAGGGCGAGTTGGCCAAACTAAAAAAAAAAAGGTGAGGTGGCCATTCAAAGGCGAGGAGGCCATTTCGATATTGTCAACGGCAGAACGCGTAACGTGAAAAACGAACTACAAACGTGTCGTCAGGAGTGGCCGAGCTCTACAAGAATTTCTTTCTTTTCTGCACATGATGCGCTGCCTTCAACATCACACGAGGGCGTGTAATACGTCAGGAAGGCCGTGTCGGAGGAAGCTATGAGTCGAGTTGATTGTTGTTTGCATACGTAAATCACAATAGTGTTTGTTTACATTATAATTACTTTGAAAACTCTTAATTTAATCTCAATTGATTTGTTACATTTTTTATAACTTCAAATCTCAATAATTCAACAAAAAAATAAGAGTATTGTAGTACACTTTGTACGTAACGACCAATCAGAGCAGAGTACTTGCCTCGAGCGAGGTCGAGGCGCCATCTTGGCTTGTTTTGGTTGACAGTTGGTGCGAGGCTTTTGCGCGGGAGCAAACGATCGGGTTGGAACGTTGTTGTGTGGTTAAGAAAAGTAAGATCGGTGCCCCGAACTCGCTGCTCGGTCTTAACAGTTGATTTTACATTGCATTATCGTGAATTCATCAGAACTAATGTGTAAACAAACCTAAAATTTGAACTAAAATAAGTAGTGATAATAAAATTGTGTTTTGTGCTCGCATTTTACCCTGATGACGCCCACTGAGCCCGCAACCACTAATGACGATGTCGGTCGGCGGGAACAATGACTATCTCCGACATATACATAATTTTAAATACAAACTTATATAGATAGTACCTAAATAACACCCAGATACAGAGCAAACAGCTATGTTTATCACACAATTGTTTGCTCTGGGTGGGGATCGAACCCACGCCTCCTTGTCCTAGAAGTCAGGGTCACTAACCACTGAGCCACCGAGGCAGTAGATGAATAATTGTAGGAAAGATGATATGCAAGGGTAAGGAATCGATGCCAAAGTGACGTATGATAATGTGAAGTGGCGAAATAGGATCTCAACATCACTTCTTCATGATACGAGTATACATGCCCTCAGATCTCTCTGCTAAGCTACACTCAGCAATGTACGTTCTATACTGTATACTCAGCATTTATTTATTTGTGAATAATCTATAACTAGCCACCCGCCCCGGCTTCGCACAGGTGTATTATACATATCGACTACGGAAATATGAATTAATGTAAGGGACAAAAGGCCATTTTTCAGGAGAGCCAAAAAACGATCGCAATTTTTTTTATTTCTTTATATCTTTTTTGTTTCTTGTCTGATTTAAATGACTTCTAGGGCGAAATTACATAAAATTTTGAACTGTTTATGTTAAAGATATCATTATTTGAGATATCCCTGTAGTTTAGGAATTGACATGTCCCTTACATTATTTTTTTCTGTTAAAATGACCGAAATTTTTAAAAAAAGTTAAGGTAACGTACATCTCATAATCAAATACGAGGTAAAATTGCAGTGAAGGACATCGCTTCAATAGGTTTTTTTAAATAAATAGCCCCAAAAGTTTATCATAATCATTTATTTTCAATGTAATTATATTTAAAAATGTGTCACTGACGCTAAGTTAAAAAAAAACAACATAAACAACTTCTTATGTAATTAAAAGTCTTAAGCAATACTTTTAAGTAAGTAATATCACAATAAAATGCCTTAGAAAACTTTTTAAATAATGAAAAACTAACGTTCATTATCATAAAAAGACCGTGTAGGAACTTTTTTATTCAGTCTTCCATAATTTAACAATAAAAGTTTCCAAAAAAAGTAAAACTACGTATAAATCTTTGTAAATTAAACAAAATCATAATATAGTTCTGAACCATGTAACAAGAATAGTATTTATAAAAATTAAATTGGATTCTTTTATGGCAACAGTTGTTTTAATTATTTGTGGAACTATGATTAAGTTTATCATATTCGTTTGACAAAACAAGGAAAGGCATTATTATTATTTCAATTCACTAAAGATGACTGCAACGTACTAGGCTTGTAAAGGTATAATTTGACTTTTCAAGACTTTCCTTGTGTTGTCATATTAAATTTACAAGATTATATTAACTTATGTATTTACGTAACACTACTATGTAGGAACTGCCTATTGCAATCAGGCACATAAAAGGCGTAAGGCAATAAGGCAAGGCTGATTGCAATAGTTCCTACATTGTAGTGTTACGTAAATACATAAGTTAATATAATCTTGTCAATTTAATATGACAACACAAGGAAAGTCTTGAAAAGTCATATTATACCTATTAATTAGTTACTATTAGTCTTCCATAAAGAAACAATAAAATCTATTAAAATAGATGATAAAATACTTATGCCTAGAAACATGTTCACTCAAAATTAAACAGAATCAAATAGGGCACCTAAATATCCATGGCTTACCTATAACAACCTATTTAAAAATAACAAGACAATAACCTCGATTTTAGCAAGTAAATTATTTGTAAGATGAATCTTATCCAGTAAGTTTCTTTTATTTTACAACAAAAGGAAAGACGTGAAAAACCGGATTCAAACACTTTTAAGTGACAGTTACAAATTGGCTATATGTTTTCAAGACTTTCCTCGTATTGCCCAATGAAAGTCATAGAATTATCTTAACTGTGATAATAACTTGTTAATAATGTTTACCAGAATTAACATAAATTCGAGTATCAAAACAATGAGAAAATCTTAGTCAACATTTCTGTAGCAATGCTTTCATGATTAAATTATAGTGAAGAAAAAATAAATGCTTATTCATCATCATCTATTCATGATTTATTGATAATTTAAATGATTATTCATTCATTTGAGGTTAATCCTAAAATTTACTGTGCGTCTTCATCTTCTTCGTCTGTTTCCAATGAAGTGTCTAAAACTGTACCATCATTTAGGTAAAGATTTAGGTAATCCGCGTGAAATCTTCTGGGAATGTTGTTTTTATTATTTATTAAATGTTGTTTTTATTAGTTATTATACGTAAATACATAAGTTAATATCATCTTGTAAATTTAATATGACATTACAAGGAAAGTCTTGAAAAGTCATATTATACCTTTACAAGCCTTGTACGTTGCAGTCATCTTTAGTGAATTTAAATAATGATCATGCCTTTCCTTGTTTTGTCAAATAAATAGGATAAACTTAATCATACTCGTAGTTCCACAAATAATTAAAACAACTGTTGCCGTAAAAGAAACCAATTTAATTGTTATAAGTACTATTCTTGTTACATGGTTCAGAACTATATTATGATTTTGTTTAATTTACAAAGATTTATACGTAGTTTAACTTTTTTTGGAAGCTTTTATTGTTATATTATGGAAGACTGAATAAAAAAGTTCCTACACGGTCTTTTTATGATAATGAACGTTAGTTTTTCATTATTTAAAAAGTTTTCTAACGCATTTTATTGTGATATTACTTACTTAAAAGTATTGCTTAAGAATTTTAATTACATAAGAAGTTGTTTGTGTTGTTTTTTTTTAACTAAGCGTCAGTGACATATTTTTAAATATAATTACATTGAAAATAAACGATTATGACAAACTTTTGGGGCTATTTATTTAAAAAAACCTATTGAAGCGATGTCCTTCACTGCAATTTTACCGCGTATTTGATTATGAGATGTACGTTACCTTAACTTTTTTTTAAATTTTAGTCATTTTAACAGAAAAAAATAATGTAAGGGACATGTCAATTCCTAAACTACTGGGATATCTCAAATAATGATATCTTTAACATAAACAGTTCAAAATTTTATGTAATTTCGCCCTAGAAGTCATTTAAATCAGACAAGAAACAAAAAAGATATATTAAAAAAAAGTTGCGATCGTTTTTTGGCTCTCCTGAAAAATGGTCTTTTGTCCCTTACATTAATTCATATTTCCGTAGTCGTACCTATATTAATGTAAGAGGCCAACTATTATAGGACACGTCCCGTAGAGGCTGCAAAAATTATAAATCTGTAATCAAACCACTTTCCTATAAAAACCTCTGTCTGTTTAAGTTTGTTTGATTTTCAATTAATATTTGTTTGTCTGCGTAAGGGCCAGTGTATATTTTTGTAAATTGATGTAAGAGGCACATCGGATTTGAAAAACGTAACTTGTAATAGCGTAAGGGAAATCAATTGGTTAATAGGATGATAAACTTAACGTATGAGGCATATTGCATTTTTTATGTCTGTTAACGTACTTTTTACCCCTTATTTTTGATATTTTTGCTCACTTTTTTTTGTGGTAAGCGACATTTTTTTCAAGATATTAAAAAGTTATATATACCATTCGATAGAGCTCGGAATTCTGAATCCAACGATGTATATAACTCAAAATCACCAAAATGTCCCTTACATTAATTCATATTTCCGTAGTCGATATAAACATTCCTCTTGAATCACTATATCTATTAAAAAACCGCATCGAAATCCGTCGTGTAGTTTTATATATATATATAAGCAAACACGGGGACAAACAGCGGGAAGCGGCTTTGTTTTATACTATGTTGTGATAAGTTACAATGTTTTAAAATATTCACAAAACATCACAGATTTTTATCTTAATTTTACGATCTGTTTTATTTGTCAAAATATTTTTTTATAATGTTGTAAACAACATGTGCAAACAACGATAGTTATTGTGGCACTGCGAAAATGGAATGAAGTGTCGCGTATGCGTATAAGTGAATAAAATAAAAGCCCCTCTTTAGATCTCTATGGGTCATTAACATGATTAAGAGTTCCCCAGCTGAGATCGCTAAAAAGATTTCTCGAATATCATCCGCCGCAACTTTATGAGGGTATTTTATTTCTGAAAACGTTTGTGGATTTCTAATTATAGCAGTTAGCGGGAATCACAATGTTGTGATTTGTGAATTCTAAGAATTTCGACGTGGAAGTTTTCTTTGAGTTAAATTATGTTTAGGTATTTATTTCGATTCTATTTAAATTGTTCGTGATTTAATTTATAGTCAATGTGAAGAAATGTTATTATGGTATCATCTGCTCCATAATTTTATTTCGTGAGGCAATGAACTCTTTGTGTGGATCGGCTGTTTTTTTTTTTTTTGCTATTTTACAGTTGGTTCCACAGTAAAAGTTGTTCGCCCTTCTGATACTCCCTGCTCTTAATAAAGCAACATCCTGCATAAATGCAAGACACGGTCACCCATCCAAAAACTGTCATTGTTGTCCGTTGTTTAGCATCAAATTAGTGACCGGCTAGAAACACGGTATCTTGTCGGACTATACCTACAATGTTTGATACACTAACAATGGAATAGTTCAATCCTTTGGCGTATATATGTTGGTGATACCGTGATGTGATGAATTAATACACACGTTAGAATAAGTAAGTACGTATAGACCGGATGGCTTGCCTTAGACACGAGTTCACCAACGCTTGTTTAAGTTAAACGTGTGATTACTGTATTTCAATAGCGGTTAAACTCGGGTCCTATATCTGAGTTTACCAACAGATGTTTAATTTATTACCCATTGGTTAAATCTTAAACAGCTTGCTAACGAAATGTTGCTGTTCACCAACCACTAACCGTTGTTTCAATAGTAATCACTCGTATCTTAAGCAAGCGTTGGTAAAGTCGGGGCTTAGTCATCTGAGAGCCTCTGCTGGACATTGGCTTATAGATTCCCAATTAAACCGGTTGCAAGATATATCATAACTACGTCATGTTGAAAATATTAATGACGGTCTCCACAAAGAGCTCACATAAGTGACTCTGCGAGGTTAAATATAACTATAGTATAACTTCTACTCACAACTATATTGGATAGTACAGTTAAACAAAAATAACACCTTTGGCGTAACAGTAGAGTTCATTACACAATATCTCCCGCACAATGACACTGGCACTGTCTCACTGATCACTCCAAATCCAGGCGTACTTACGCCCCCCACCACCTAAAACCGCCTGAATCCGCACAGCGCTGGATAAAACCAGATTTATGCAGTTTCCACCGGATTCCAAGCTCCGAGACGGGAAAATGCAAATGCGCCCTCGAAACGAGATCAAACGGAAAATTGTCCGACTTTTCGTAGGTTTAATTAAGATTTATTCTGGTTTGAGATGAATATTGATGAGGCGTTTTACCACTTGAATGAGTAAGGGCCCTATTGCACTAGAGTGGCAACGCAACCTACAACAATGAACTTGTTAGCGCAACCTACGGGCATCATCATAATAAATACTTACGATTTAGTTGAGATTCATGTGATGAGTATTATGATTTCTTTGAGTATTAAATGTATATTTTATAACTATATTTTTTCAATTCGTTTTCAAATTATAATAATTTTTGTAACTAATATAAGTGGTAATTAGTGGTACCTTCTTAGATTTTTATATAAATTAAATGAAATCGCTCAAGGCCATATTATCCTTGTATCCTTGGACACACTGACCCCAAACTAAGCATATTACAACACTACTATTACACAAAAAGCATCAGACCTTCAAAGGTCTGAGGATGATCCAATGCTTTTTGTGTAATGGTAGTGTAGTTTTGTTGTAGGCACTTTTGCGCGATAAAAAAAAACAGCATATTACATAAATGTCTCTCCCAACAGGTAAAATTAAGCATCTCTATGGATCGCGATGGTGGCGCCACCGTGACGTCCTAGTGAGTTAGAGCTTTTAGCCGCAATTTAGATAGACAAAATAGCTGTGCTAGAAGATTCGCCGTCTTGTATATGCCTTTAAAGAGCTATTGCGGTTGACGTGTTCGGAAAACAAAGTAGAAGGCTAATTTCACTAAGATCATACGAATCTAAACTACGGATCTAATTAACAAAGATTAGATGAAATTAATCTATGGTGAAGTATCCATTTTTCCGTCTTGTAAAATGTTAAGATATCATGCTTTTATGTCATCTCTACCGTTAGTAGAGCGTTTCGATCAATTATAGAAAAGTTCAACGAATTTAACTGAATCTTAGACATTTTTCCATCTTGGGAAATGTTAAAACATCACATGCTATTGTGCTATCTCTACCGTAGGTAGAGCGTATCTTGACAGCTTTTACGAAGCAAAAATACGTCTAAATTTTACGATCGTTGAAGTTCAGTTTCATCTCGGTAGATTAATTAGGATCCAGAACGTACAATTAAGCAATATATAATAGTCTTAGGTTCCTAGTCAAAACAAGGAGGTTATGAGTTTGATGTTTACTGTGTCTTTGTAGGCGCTTTTTGGTCTGCAGTGGTGCCAGCATTACAAATGTGTTTATTTGTGTATTTGGTTTATAACGTTCATCTCATAATGAGTAAAAAAATGCATAATCTCTTAATTTTTTGTCAAGTTATGTCAACTGTAGAACGATTAAATAAGTGTACTGATATATATTATGTAACATACTTATTACGAAGAAGATTGTTTTGGGTCTGGCCGGCACTCGTTCTCATATATTTTTTTAAGAATATCACATATTGATTGTTTTAGGTCTTACCTTTGAATTGATTCCTTTGACTGAGATTCCTGCAACAAAAACACAATATTTTGAATATTTATCAATAACAATTAGACAATAACACCTTAGAGTTCAATCGCTTTATTAAAATAATAAACCATCGACTTGTCATTTTTTCTAAACGCAGTTTTTTTGGACTCAATCTTTTGACTTAAACAAATACAAACAAATGAACAAATTAATTCGTCTCTTTTATAAAATAATCAAAGAAATAAAAACACAAAACACGACATAACTAATCCAAAGTAACTCTACGTTTATTAGTCCGTTAGACTCTACATTCTCGTTCTGTTATATTTTAAACTGACTTTTCTAAGCAGCTTTGTGTACCTTCAGTTTCCTAACAAGCGCGGGACTTAGCACAAGACCTGACTAAACAAATACAAGGGAATCCCCGCCAACTAAATCCTATTATGGAACAGTTGAGTTCGCAAGTTTTTCCAATCGGCTTACTGGACAAGCGAAGTCGGGAGTAAGCTTGCAGAAGACACTTGTTTGAAAATACCAGAGAAAAAAATGTTATTTTAAGTTTAAGCATTTGATTTTTTAATATCCTGTACTGTACAGTACTGTATTGTATTAGCCTTTTAATAGTCTACTGCAGGACGTAGGCTTACCCACGAAAGGGTGATTGGGCCATATGCAGGCTGCCTCACGATGTTTTCCTTCACCGAAAAGCCAGTGGTGTTAAATTTCGTACATAAATTCCAAAGAACTGATTGGTACAGGATTAGGATTTTTGAACCCGCGACTTCACGTTTGTAAGGCGGATGTTACTACATCTAGGCCGCCACGGCTTCTATTTTAATTTAAAATCATTTTTTTTCTATTATCCTGTACTGTACTTTATTGGCATTTTAGGTAATAGTCCCCTGCTAAACAAAACCCTACATCCAAAGGGTACTTACTGTACAGGTTTTTTAATAAACCATTGCTGAACATGGGTCTACCCAGGAAGGGTGATATGATTATATCCGAAAGGCCAATGATGTATGATTCCGTACATAAGTTCCAAAGAACTCATTGGTACGGGACCGGGATTTGAACCCACGACCTCACGATTGTAAGGCAGGTGTTACTACCACAATGCTTTCTCAACATTATTTAATTTATTTTATCTTAAATCTGATCTGCAAATCTCTAACTTAACGCCTCTATAATTCTTTTTCTTTGATCTAACTTTTGGAAAGAAAGTGAAACGAGAATAAAAATGTTTAAAATAAACTCTAAAGACATTCCCAAAAGTAACGAAACAAAAGCATTTTTAACATCTCTTCGGAAAGGTCAGATGTTGAGAAAAATGTGTTTAGTCGTTGGCGGCGTTTTATCTCTAAAATTGAATCTTAAAAAGTTTTAAATTCACGAGTTCCTTCTTTTTTGGTTGAATTTTTCTGTAAAATATAACTTAAGCAGGAATTATTATTATTAGGGGAATCAAACACGAATCAAAGTAACCACCATAGTCCAGATTAATATCAAGTTGAACTGGCAATGGGCAGAGCACATAGCTTGTAAAACGGATGGATGATGGGACCGTGGCATAGATCGAATAGAGACCACACATGAGTAAGCGCAGCGTAAAACGTCAATCGACAAAATGAAGCGACGATTTCATCAAGGCTGCTGGAACATGCTTGATGCAAGCCGCTTCCAACTGGTTTTATTGCATACAAAGAGAAGATGACGATGTGTATAAAATGCGAATAGTAACGTACCTTTGACCCTTAGTAAATATTTATAAATACTATTGACCCTTGCATGACAAGGCTTTCTCAACGTAAAAAAACTACCTATTTTGAATTTCAAACAGACCTTTCACGTGCAGCAGCATCCCTTATTCCGCTTCACATGCTCATTATAATATTAAAACTACCCTACAAACGTTATCCAAACAAAAACCACTCTTAAACTCTACCCATAAACCACAAAATCGACTAGCAAACTTCTACAAAAGATCGAAGGAGTTATGACCATATCGTATCACACCAAATTCAATCTTACGTTTACGGTGTAAAGTCTATAGTTTATTACTTGGTTATGATATGAGAAAATAAGAAAAGAACACGTCTATTTTTTCTGTTCGAAGAAGAACCTTACGGCGATGAAAATAAAGTGGTATACTTACGGCGATGTAGAGATGCTGGATGTGTCAACATCGGATGGCAGCCCCGTGCCATAGACACGCAGAGTATCTGTAAACAACAGGAATTTTGTTATGTCTCTTATGGAGATGGGATCTAGGATTTTCTTTGGTATTTTTCTGACAGGCTTCACTGGCATGGCTTCGTATAAGCTAAAGAGAGCGAATGATAAACAATGGGAACAGAAAATCTTTTATTTTTATAGAGCTTAATAGCTATCTGGGCAAACGTTGTTTTACTATAATAATATTGCCACTTATATCATGTTGGGCTTCGAGCAAATATCGATAGAGTAACAATCGTGCAAAAAAAGTGTCCGAGCTAAAACTCTACTCAAGCTATGTAGTGGGCAGTCTTTTTAGTTAGTCGTGAAGCCATTGCAAGCCGACTACAACGCCGCGCGATGCCAAAGTGCTCAAGCTCAAGTTACAAGCTCTAATTAGGTGAGATAACGTCGAGCTTCGAGAAAACAGGTCATTGTGAATTATTTAATGTAAATATCTAAGTCGGTATGCGTGACGGCGCTCGGATTTTTTTTAATCCTTTAACTTAGGGACTGTGGCTCTGTAGATATTTGCTCGAAGATGTTGGGGGATGAAAATTTGCCTAGGATCTATTCTCTGACCTACGTATCGAAAACAACACGATTCGTTCTACTATGCCCACAACAACGCGCGACGTACTACGAGTATCACCGTATTTAAATAGTCGTCAGTCGTCGAGAATATTTAATTGCACATTTTGACGATGGATCATATTTTTTTTTAGCCCAAACACAATTAGGCTTCTACTCATTGAACTTCCGCCGCGTTTTGACAGTGCCGAAACGCCCCGTGCCTGGCACGTCTGGCCGGTAACAGAACAGTCAGTCGGCACTGGGGCCTTATTGTGTAAGCGCTCTGACGTTCGGTTTCGCTTTTTCTTCCGCTCGCGCCAGTTATTCACGCCACGAGAGCGAGCGGGAGAAAAAGCGAAGCCGAACGTCAGAGCGCTTACACAATAAAGTCCCTGGTCAGTTACAGAACAGTCTAGTGGGCATATACCTTGCAATGACTGCATAGTATAAAACAAAGTCGCTTCCCGCTGTCTGTCCCCATGTATGCTTATATATTTTAAACTACGCAACGGATTTTGATGCGGTTTTTTTAATTATAAACCTTTAGTATAATTATAAACATTCCTCTTGAATCACTATTCAAGAGAAAGTTTTATAATTATGTATAATACAACTGTGCAAAGCCGGGGCGGGTCACTAGTAATATATAAAACCTGCAACATATACCTTCTCATACTTTTCAATACAAAGACTTAATTTTTCTAACATTTTTCTAGCACGGTCATGATATTTTACGTTACAGTGGGTAGAAAGAAGTAGGTAGTAACCTTTTTACCAGAAATTCAAATTTCAAAAATTATCTATTCATGAACGTAAGTACATAAAGTTTTTGGAGGCTCTAGCTGCCAAACTGGGTGTTGGGAACCCGTGTTTTAGATTTTTGCTTATGTTTTTGAACATTGCAAATAAGTACAAAACATATCCATAGCTAAATTCAATAACCTGCCAAGTACGAGGAGGACTCGCGTTCGAAGGGTTCCGTACTCTATGGGAGCCCTTAAATATTTTTTTTATTTCAATTTAATTATTTACTAATAAAGTAAGCATGCAGTTAAATATTCTGTGAATGTTTCAAGCATCTACCTGTTACCATTATTGATACCGAGGGAAAAACGGCTAATAATTTAGATTTTTTTTTATGGGAGCCCCCCTAAAACTTTATTTTTATTTTTGTTTTATTTGTTATTTTTAGTATTTGTTGTTATAGCGGCAACAGAAATATATAATGTCTGTTTAGGTTTCTAGTTATACCGGTTCATGAGATACAGCCTGGAGACAGACAGGCAGACGGACAGCGGAGTCTTAGTAAAAGGGTCCCGTTTTTACCCTGTCGGTACGGAACCCTAAAAATGCACAACCAAACTTAGAAAAACAATGGAAAATTAAATAAATATCAATTGCCACACAAAATTCAGTTAGAATAAACAAAAACCGATAGCGAAAAACGGTTCGGCTTACTGACAAACTGGAACTTAACTAACGAGCAAAGTTATTAATCCACAAACATAGGAGCTTTCAGAACATGACTGATTATATTTTACGTTACAGTTGCCCACAATGACTTACGGTGTCGAAACATGGACGCTGACTAAAGAGGCTACATACAGAATGAGAATCGCACAAAGGGCAATGGAGCGTGCCATGTTAGGTATCAGTTTAAAAGAGCGAGTTCGTAATACGGAAATCCGAGTAAGGACAAAAGTCACAGATGTTGGAAACCGTATTACGAGACTCAAGTGGCGCTGGGCAGGACATGTGGCTAGGCGTGTTGACGCCCGGTGGAGTAGATCTCTGACTGAGTGGCTCCCAATAGCAGATAAGCGTTCTATAGGTCACCAGCCCGATGGGTCGACGACATCAGACCCATCGCTGGTCAAGCGTGGAAGCGATTGGACAAGGAACAATGGCACACAAGAGAGGAGGCCTATACCCAGCAGTGGGTCGACACAGGCTGATGATGATGATGATGAGTAAGAATTTTACATTGCACTTATTTTATTTATTTGACAAAAGCTAAGCGAAGCTCTCTGCTTTAACTCGATGACTTAGCGTTCGACTGCTCGGATGTTGATTGTGTCTACAGGTAGCATTTTTCAACAAATCTCGACGAAGCTTGGTAAGCAGGTTTTATTGTGTATTAAGTATTAGATTAGAGTGGAGACCACGTACCGGCAAGCGCAGCGTAGGACGTCCACCCACAAGGTGGACGGACGACCTCATTAAGACCGCAGGATCGCGCTGGATGCAAGCCGCTACCAACCGGTCTTATTGGAGGTCTTTAGGGGAGGCCTATGTCCAGCAGTGGACGTCCTATGGCTGAAAAGAAGAAGTATTAGATTCTTTTCGTCGTCGGCGATTTTGATATTTGGGTTATTTGAGTATTTCTCTCAAAAAAGGGGGAAATTTGCTTTCACATTATTTATCAGCCGATTTTCAGCCGAGTATGAACCAAATCGGTCAAGAGCGAGTCGAGAGAGAGTCGGTTTATAAAGATTCGGATAAAGAGATGTGCCTACTGTGCGGAAACCTACTAGTTTTATTTACTACAGTACGACTATTTGTAGATACAGGTACCTACCTAATATGATAATTTAAACTGTGGTACCAATTAATTCTTAAATTAAACATTAGGGGAATTTTATCAATAGTTAAGGTACTTACCAAAATTATATTAAGAAAATCGTTTCAGCTTCCGTGGCATAGCTCAAACAAAAAACTAATTTTGGAATTCATTCAGAGAAAGCTAAATAGGTCCTCTAATTAACCGCATTGAGGATGATAGTGCGCAGTCCGCGCGTCAGTAGCACCTTAAGTTTGTGGGTAATTCTCTACGTCACGTTTCTCATCGTCACTTTTGTGCCTTATTTTATGTTTCATTATACAGGGTTATTTCTAATCAATAGCATCCTATTAGGGACTTATTCTGTACATCAAAACTAACAACTTTTGTTCTGCGACTTTTGTCAGAACTCAAAAAAAAACAGCTGTTCCATAGGTACATTTTGTCGCGGGTGAACGATATTTTTCTTTGGAACAACAACATTTTTTTTTGAGCTTTGGCAAAAGTCGCAGAACAAAAGTTGTTAGTTTTGATGTACAGAATAAGTTCCTAAAAGCATGCTGATTGAGTAGAAATAGCCCTGTATAGGAAAATACTATATTTTTGTTAAAAATGCTGTAGCGCTTGACGTTCCGATTGAATTTATACATTTAAAAATATTAGAAAAATATGTCATAGATCGAATCATACAGCTCGGCAGATGTGAAGTTAGCTACAAGCTGCGCAATATCCAATCCTGACTGAAGCTCACATAAAGTTGCGCGTTGATTGGGTTTCGCGCAGCTTGTAGCTAACTTCACATCCACCGACTTTATAGACTCGTTTGAAATAGGTAACTGTTAGGTTTTAAATATTTAAGTGGTATTTGTTTTTAATATGAAGTTTTTAATTTGACTCGGATATTAATCAACTATTTGTCAAGTCTTCAATTTGATTACTTATTCAGTTCAAAAAAGACTACCCACTTAAAGTTGGAAGGGGAAAAAGCATGGCGGTAGTGGGGCGAAAGAAAGCCGGCAGTCTGTTCAGTGGACCAGTTATAAAGTTATATATAAGCGAGTATAATTTGTATCTGAAGACCATAAATAATTTTGAATTTTGTTTGAATTGATCACGCAGCGGACGTGACGCTGATACCTATACGCGTTCAGGAGAAGTAGCTAGCAGCGTATTAAAACGCCTACCAACTAGCTAGACAAAACCACTTCCAACCAGCATTATAATTATGGAATATATGGGAGGCCAGCAGATCTAAAGAGGATGCCCATAAACCACCTTTTTTTTTTTTGACCAGGGGAAATCTTTTATAGATACCACCACACCTCGAGGGCAGGCGGGTGGTTATGTGGGAGTCCTGCCGACTGGACAGTTTACCCACCAAAACCCCTGGGTGTTCCACCACTGCGCCTGGTGTCGGGGCTACGGGCACGCTTGCGCACTCCTCCGCGGCACCCGACAGCGCTGGCCCAACTTGGGCTCCACCACGGAGCCTTGGCTCCCGCGAGAATGACGATGTGCCGAACACCAGACACATCGCCATCCACCACCTGGGACCAACCAGCACTGGGCGTCAGACAGCACCCGTGTCCGACAGCCCTGGTCCCGATGCAACGGGTCAATTAAAGTGGCCCCGCGCCTGCCACTACGGCTGCAGAGGATAGGGAGAGCGGCCGTCGCGATACCGACACTCCTCTTCCCCTGCAGCCCCACCGCCTCCGCCAACACGTTGGCGGCACCCGTTAGGGCCGCTGGCAGGTAGGATTGGCAGCGGTGTCTTCACCGCCCATCCCACCCGCCGTCGCCCCCGCCTCGATGGGCTCGGCCGCGGCATCGCGATAAGCGCGACACCGCAGTCCACCTCAGTCGGCAAGCCGACCTACAGGCCAGCCTCCGCACGGGCTTGTCTTGGCCCAAGACCCGGAGAGGCCGGCCCCACCTCGGGTTCCTCTTGGTTCACCGTGCCTATAGACATCCTACGGCTGATATGATGATGACGACATAAACTAAACTTACAACTAACTTACGATAAGAAAGCTCTATTGTTTTGATCTCCGTTTGTTCAATAAAGCCGCACCAATATGTCTAGTCTGGTAACTCATTAGAACTATTCGAACCCTGCGCAGTACTTGTTACTAGTGCAGGTCTCACAATCAAACTGTAAAACCCTATTTTTGCTTTGGTGACGATGTCTTTTATGTAAATTGTATAAATTAAATTGACTTTAGTACTAAATGTATTTATATTAACATGACTTTCTTAAATAAAAATTTAACTCTTAACCGACTGCGGACACAAGTGGGCCGGTGCAGGACCAACATGGCCAAGTGGGGATACTCGGACACTGCAACGGTGCAGTGCGACTGCGGAGCGCCTGCGCAGACTATGCAGCACCTTCTGTCATGCTCTCAGTGTCCGAATGCGTGCACAATGCGGGACCTCTACCAGGCTACCCCCGGCGGGACGAGTGTAGCTGAGTACTGGGAGATAATCATATAATGTTGAGGATCATCGACACGACGAAGAAGAAGAATAAAAATATTACTCGTTGTCACTAAAGTTTTTGTATATAAATTATTTTGTATTTTTTTGTAGGTATTTTGATGAAATTTATTTCAAAAAAGAGCTTTTTATTAATCTTGAACCAAGAATTTCAATATTTGAAAATTACCAACCGTCACAGCCATCCATACTACATTGACCGTCAAATTTATTACATAACCAACTTCACTCATGGTTTCCCATAAAATGCTTGAATTTTTCCTGGTATAAAAATAGCCTTAATAACTGTTTGACCACAGAATAAAGAAAATGAAAATCAAAAAATCTCATGCAAGAAATCAAGTAGATCACCAAAGTTAAGAAACGTTCGGTCAGTCTTCGGATAGGTGACCGCGGTTGACATTTACAACTGAGCGATACCGTGGCTCGGATGACACGTTAAATTGTGGGTCCCGGATGTTTTAACCGTTTGGCCATGTCAGAGGCCTTCAGGCGGCTTAAATGCAATGACAATAGGGCTAGCCACCCGGCCAATACGATCTGTACTAACTTTTATCAAGTAGCTCAGTTTCTCCGTTGCTGAGGGAAAGAGTAATAAACAAACCAACAAACACACTATAGGATTTATAATATTAGTAAGGATATCTACAGTCGTTTCCATCTTATCCCGAAGCACACATAAAATGTCATATTCATATGCCTTTTCACGTTCCTTTCATAGTCAATACAAAAATGGAAAATAGTTTTCCAGGGCAAAAACAAATAAAAAAGGCATAAAAATGTCGACCAGGGCAACGCATTCAGCCCATGTTTGCATACGGGGCATACGGACGATGCTCTATGTTCATTAAAATGCATGAAGTTACGGAAAACAGACATAGAGGAGGACACAGAAGGGCAAAATGGTGCTAGTTGTTTGTCTAACTTTAGGTGGGTTTAGTTGCAAGGTGTAGTTTACCTAATATTGTTTAGGACCGTTACGATGTGCTATAAACGAGTATAGGTACTACTTGCTGCACCTTGTCGTTTAAGCTTAAATATTTATAGTATGATTTTGTTTACTTCCAGTTTTTTTTTCTATTGAGATGCATTTTTGAACAACATTAAAATGTATTGTTTCAGAATAGTTGTTTTTTGTCACAAGCATGTGTTTCAAGCATCTACATGCTATAGTAGAAGCGCTGGTTGTGTCGACTGGTCCGTTTTTGGCCATATAATGTCAAAATTATTGCATGAAAGACTTACTTTTTTAGACGTTCTCTTCGCGCAATGTTTTACTTCTAAACAATGAATAATTCACTCACGTAGTTTATACAGTTTAGTTTTGCACATACTGCGGTCTTTCTCAAATCGCTGAGTATGCTAGTTTACATACAGTCATGCATAGGTACTGTTCATATGATGACATAGTGATGATTTATGGCACAGAAACGTGATTTTTCATCAAGAGCCTTATGAACAAGGTCAAAGTAGACCAAGATTCCAAGCTAAGGAAAGAGGGCTACGCTTGCAGTCTTTCTGCGAGAACAAATCTGAAGAAGAACCAAAGTTATATTTCCCTGCGCACTCACATTTTGAAATTAATCATCTCATTATGCCCCGCAGGCTCGCGCTGGATGCAAGCCACTTCGGTCTTATTGGAAAATCGTGAAAGCCTATGCTTGAAAGTGACCGTCCTACGGCTGAAACAATGACAACGGATATTAGTGAAAACCATACAATCGAACACATTGTCCCATCTGTAATAGATGGATCGAATCGATAATAATGTGATCGATTGATTGAATGGAATGAAGAAAGGAGGAAGGCTGTTACAGTACACTGTACCAGCCTTCTTTAATAGTTCACTGCTGGACGTATATGAAGGATGATTGGGTCATATCCACCAGGCTGGCCCAGTGCGGGTTGGTAGATTCACATACGCCATTGAATTTCTTTTACGGACGTATGCAGGTTGCCTCACGATGCCTTCCTTCACTGATAAGACAGTGACCTCTAGCTCTCTCTCTCTCTCTCTGTGGCCACATCTCTCTCTGTGGTCTCTTTATGGCCACATGGCTTTATTGTCCCATCTGTTTTAACTTATCTACATGCCCATTATTTTTTATATGACTTCTGTCACTGTCCTTTACCAGTCGGAATAAAAAATAACATTCTTTCGTGAAACTTCTTTCTCGTGCGAATGTTTTTTGTGAAAAAACTAAATGAGTCTTCCTTGTTTATGAAAATCTTGGTTTTAGCTTTAAAACACATCTTTGTAGCAGATATGTGTATGAAGCCTTGTTTTTTATATCTTTTAAAAAAGTTGGTATCGTTAAAATGTAGAAAGAATAATCTTGAAAAGCTTTAAATTATATCTCTTAGAAAACAGGAAAGCATGAAGTCTTTTCCATTCCCTGGCGGTACGAATCAGAAATGTTGAGTCAAACCGCTTCGTACGTACGTTTCGAAGGAAAATCGACAGTGTAAAGAGAGGGTGGAATGGGGTTTATTACCAGTGTTACTACCAATCTTTCTACCAGTAGTAAGAACGGGTGTCTTTTTTAGTTCGAAAGAGTAAACTTTCGATGAAGTCCCATTTAAATTTTATCGAAATCGGCTGAGCCATTTTTGATAAATCAACAAAAATGTACATGGATGTCACATCTATTCGTGCAAATTATTCGAATTCTGTCCACGGCAGAAGTAGCTATTGCGATTTTTTTGCGAAAAATTATAATCACAAAATACATTGGAATACGTTAGCAAACACCGGAGTTAAACAACGTTTAGCACAGTCAGTCTATCAATGGGTGACCGCTAGTGGCATTTACAACTTATCGCTACCATGTGGCTCAGATGACATGTTAAATTTTGGTTCCCGGTCGTCTTAACCATTTAACAACGTCAGAGGCATTCAGGCTGTTTAAAAACTCAGACACTAGGGCTAGACACCCGGCCTACACGATCTTACTTACCATATACATTTTGTTTAAGTGGCCCCACACTAATTGATCAAACTTTGGCGTAAAACGATATTTCCCAACGCTACAAAACATCGATAACCCAGCTTTATATTCGATTAGTGTGATGTACAGGATGTTACCAAAATGTATGTTCTCATATGTCACTGTCACACCAAAGTCTCAAGAAATACGTCGAGGCGGTGATATGAAAAATGCCGAACATTTATCATTGAGTTGATACTTATTGTATTTTTGGACCACGCTGTATTAAATAGAACTAATAAGAAAAATATTGATACTTGGATTGCATTTTAAATGTTTTTTAAATGTATTGTTTGTTTAAAAAGGGGGGTGCCGACCCCACCTAGTGGGATAAGGGCAAGATGATGAGTGTTTGTTTAAAAAAGTTTTTAATCTTAAGAATTTTTAATTTGTAATTTTTTTTATAATTCGTAATTTTTTTTTTTAAACTTATGTTGAAAGTAACTAAATACTAGTCGTAATTATACAATATCCAGAATCAAACTTAGTCATAGATTATACAAATAGCTTATGGGTCTGGCTGGTTCCTGTACTAGTAATTAAACTGTGCTACTGGCTACCAGCGCCCTCCGTATACAGGACTACCTACTAATTATAATGCGTAGCAATCTTCATCGCAAATTCAACATAATTTGAACGAAAGAATTGAAAAAAATAGTTTAGAATTTAAAAAAAATCGATAAAATAACTTTTTTCGAAACATAACTCTTTTAGTTCTTAATTTAAAAAAAAAAGTAACATGGTTGTTTTTAGGGTTCCGTACCGAAAGGGTAAAAACGGGACCCGAGGACTCCGCTGTCCGTCTGTCCGTCTGTCACCAGGTTGTATCTCATGAACGGTGATATCTATGACGTTGAAATTTTCACAGATGACGTATTTCTTTTGCTGCTATAACAACAAATAAAATCAGAAAATAAAATGTTTAAGGGGGGCTCCGCATACAACTAACCTGAATTTTTAGCAGTTTATCGCCCGATATTAATTACGGTGTCAGATAGATGCTCGAAATATTCACTGAATATTAAATTAAATATTCCCTTCAAGAATAAATACTTAAAATGAAATATATTAAGAGGGGCTTCCATACGGTACGGAACCCTTTGTTCGCGAGTCCCAATCGTACTTGGTCGATTATTGTATTTTGTTTTTATGAATGAATTGGAATTTAGTGAAATAATTTCCTCTACTTATTGGCATCCATTATAATCATATTGTGAAAAACGATATAATAAGGCTCAGATAATTGATAACAAAAATAAGGGAAACAAAAAGTATAAAAAAGTGGGAATTGAATTCGTTTTAAAGTAATTTCTTAAAGTAGTCCTTTGAGAAATTACTTTAATACGAATTCAATTCCCACTTCTTTATACTTTTTGTTTCCCTTATTTTTGTTATCAATTATCTGAGCCTCTATCAAAGACACAAATACTCACAATACACAACTTTTATTTTATTTGTTTTTTTTTTTTTTGCTTTCGTTGTCCACGCACCACGAAAGGCCCTCGTCACAACCAAGCAGGCATAAAATACCTATTCACTCTGATCTTGAAAAGCTTTTTTGTCTTGTTTGTTGATAACTTCAAATAAGAGAAATATACAAGCTTAACGCAAGGAAAATGAACATAGAAGCATACCATCTGATTAAGATAATAACATTTTCTCCGTGTTTATAACAAGATTCCTAAGCAAGCTACCACATCTGAAGCTTCAAGATTTCATAACTCAATGTCGTTACCTCCACCAATTACGCATCAAAGAGCTTTGAGCAAAATATTGTTTCATCTTTAGCTATTTTAACCGTTTGTAGAGTAATTACAACATATTCTTGTTTATATAACCGCTGAGATGAAAACGGAAAATTTTACGGAATGGAAAGGGTGCAAAGTAAAATAAGCATGATGGCTGAGTTTCCAATTTTAATACTATAGCTTCGTTGAATTCATCTACCTATATACCAATATTATAAAGAGGAAAGATTTGATTTTTTTTTTTAAATCTTTATTAAAGTGCTTTTTCGCATAGCGAAAATGTCGCACTAGTAGGGAAAACAATTATATAATATTTACAATAAATTAGTCCTATTAGCTAGACCTGCTTTCACCATGGCTAGTATCTTCTTTGTCTCATCAGATGTAGGTTGAGCTAAATACGAATTACATAAACCAATGGAACTGTCCTGGAATAACAGGCGTCTGGGCGCCTCGTTCCGGACGCATTCCATCAAAATATGGTAGGTATCTTCTATTTTCAAGCAGTCGCAACAGAGTGGCGAATCGGTCTTGCGCATGAGGTGGGCAAACCAAAAAAAAAGAAAAAAAAAAGAAAGATTCGATTGTTTGTTTGCATCGAATAGGCTTCGAAACTACTGAACCGATTTGGAAGATTATTTCACTGTCAAAACAATAAGCAATGAATTTTCATAGAATTGCACACAATTTATAATAAAAAAGAGAATGGAAATACTAAGTACATGAAAAAATAAGACCATGGCCAGCTCGATTATAGACTAACACGGACATTGCAAAGAGGTTTTATTCTATAAAATCGAACTGATACAGGCACCAAAAAGATTTTATTCTGTGAAGTCGAGTAGAACCTCCTTACAATGTCAGTTGCCGTACAATGTAAAGAGGTTATATTTGATTTTGCAAAATGAAACCTCTTTACGATGTCCTTAAATGTCCTAAGTTGAGAGATTTTCATACGAATTAGACGTTCCAAATTTAAATCACTTTAAACCCTAGGGAGTTTCATACAACCTTATTGACCTGTCATAGCCCTCGAGATTTTGTTAAGATAATAATGATTCGTTTTACGTAGAGATTCTATGACACATAATGGGTCATTTTCGAGCAGGTGGTTTGAAAAATACATTATCACACACGCACACTCGCTCAAGCGCCATGCGCAGTTTAAACGAAACAGCAGGAGCCGGCATACATTTTCGCCGCGCGGTAGAAAGAGAGGGGATATCACTTCCTCTCCTACGCCGCGCTGGCGGTCTATTCTCCTTCCGCCTTACGCATTTTCGATCAGGTCACGTGTCCTGACGCGAGTTTAACATTTTTTACACATCCCAAAAAGTGCACAACGCCGCTAAAGAAGTTTTCACTTCTCAAAAACATTTGTATAAAATAAACTTAAGGAAATTAAAAAAAAACTTAACTAGCTACGTTTCGTTTTGTCGTTAGAAAATCAGGCCCCTGGTCTTAATTTCACATAAATAAGCTTACTGATAAGCAGTGAACTTTCTATAGCTGAGATGATGATGATGGCATGTTTACTATAAAAAAATATAATTAGTCCGTCAAAGAGATTGACAAAAATTTTTAGACACGTATTTTTTTCATTTGTCAATTTAACAAAAAACTATAAAGATATAGCCCGTTAAAGTTCCGCGTGACGTCACTAACCGCTATCAAATGTACCGGCTAGTGCCGTCACCAGCCCCCACTCTCAAACTTTGACAAGGTTTATCTTTGTCACTAATTGTTGGATCGACAAAAGAAAAAATACGTGTCCAATATTTTTTAATAATCTAACTGACGGACTAATTACAATAATGATTTATACACCCAGTAAACATCCCTATTGAAGATAAACTCCCAACTCCCTAGGCCATTTCAAACTAACAGAAACAATATGACAATTAAATTAATTTACCCATATTAAATGTCTATTCTGATGTTAGGTCGCCAATATGTCTTGGCGAAATTCAATTTTGACTGTTAATAGTCACGTCAGGGGAGGAATGAGGAACAGCAAAATAGGTCAATTTGCACAGAATGCGATCTTCTACGAACGGTACATTTTATTCTATCGTTTCGAAAATTGGGCTTCAGATAGTATAGGCCGAATCAAACATCTAAGTAGTTTTGATGTTGGTTACGATTTGCGTTGTTTTTTTTAAATTTAACCCGTACTGTCCCACTGCTGGACAAAGGTCTCTCCCAATTCCTTCCATTCCTTTCTGTTCTGTGTTACCTCCGTCCAATCTTTTTTAAACCTCTCGATTTCATCGCGCCATCGTGTTGGTGGACGACCTCGGGGTCGATTGGACAGAGGAACACACTCCGTTGAGACCTTTGCCCATCTGTCTGGGTGCATACGACTCACATGTCCCGCCCACTCCCATTTGAGCTTTGCCGATTTCGGGCCGACGTCGCTAACGCCTGTCATGGAACATGATACAAAAATAATCTATCTCACTCTCACATCTAATGTTTGTGAGTGTTTCTCTTTCCTTCACGATGTTTACAAGTAAAATACCCCTTTGTTCTAACCTACTTACTATGATTTCTTTACCACTGTCTTTATAGAGCTTTGCTAGACGGCACTCGCACCTATCCTACCAAATATCGGTAAATAAATGATTTACATTTTAAACCGATTAACTAAGTTTTTTTGGGTAAAACCCAATCATCACGCAGATGTTAAGTGAACTTCAGTCAGGATTGGGTTTTCCGCAGCTTGTAGCTAACTTCTCATCGACATTATAAGTCCTGCCTTCCTACCTCCGGCCCAGTCGGATATCAAACTATAATTTGATAATAAATTATACGTACATAGGGTTTCTCTATCATCGTCAAAGGACCGCTTTCAACTCTACTGAGCCCTTTACTTCGTGCCCTATTAATTATTTCAGTAATTAATACTGTAATATCGGCCTTTGAATTAATGGAGCGCGTATGATATTATACTGTTGATGTTATATATTATGTACCTATTATATATTACATTATGCCTTAACGGCTTTTAAACCGACTTATGTTAATATATATTTACTGCTCGTACATTTGCAAGTGTGAGTAGGTACACATAATATATTTAAATTCTAATGCCTAATTATTTTTTCCCAAAATTATTATTCGCAAAAAATGTCACCACCGACTTCCACTGTACATAGAATTCGAATAGTTTGCACGAATCGATGAGACATACATGTACATTATTGGTGATTTATCGAAAACGGCCCCACCGATTTCGATGAAATTTAATTGAAGCCACATAGAGAGTATGCCCTTTCGAAATAAAAAAGAATTGTTCACAGTTGGCGAAAATATCCATGGACATATACAGATGAACATTGTACCTCCGATTTTTGGAAGTCGGTAAAAAATGCCACAACTAACTTCAATGTTTGCAATCTATATACATAATTCGAATAAATTGCTCAAATTGATGCATGTCATTTTTATTTGTGATTTTTCTACGGATTGAAATCATTTGATTGAACTCGAAAGATTGATTTAAATCAGCTATTTTAATTTAATCTAATCTAAAAAAAATATGTAGTTTGAACAAATGCTAAGTATGTATTATGATCTGACTTGGTATATGACCTATATAAAATTTAATAAAGCATTTTTGTAGCTGACTGTACATAAAATCACCGTCGAGCGAGTTAACGACACAAAAAATAGGTAAAATCGGATGGCGGTAACTCGCTCGCGTGAGCGAGTATCCCTCGAGCGAATCACTGAATAAGTCTAATTGTTATTATAATTATCGTGTGAAACGTTATAGGTAATAATTATATATCGTTGTAAATGTAAGCATTTTATAAATGCTGTTAAATCGAAAACCTCTTCTTTTTGTGTATGGTTGAAAAAAGATTTGTAATTAACGAGAATGTCACACTGAAACAGAAACTCATTTGTCTGCCATTAATGATACAAAAATAAAAAATATTGGCGGTTACGTAGAACCGTTGTTGTAAAATGAAAGGAGTTCATTATTAATTTTATTTTACCACCTTATACGAGTACTAAACATTATGCAGTGGTATTACTTCAATAAAGTTTGTAAGTAATATTTTTTTATATTATAAACCCGAAAATGCGTTTGCAGATTAGTTTGTTACTCTTTCATGAAGTAACGGAAGAAGAAATCTATCTGATTTTTCGCATGAATATAGTTTAAAAGTTGCAATATGTAATAGACTACTTTTTATTCCGGAAAAATAATATGCTCCTGTAGGATAACAAAATGGCATAGCGGACGAAGTCTCGGGCAAAAGCTATAGCGAATTAAAGGAATAAATATGTATTAATAGTAACATACATATTAATAGAAACCTGTCAACTGCTTTCAATCAAACCAATTTGGGAGTAAACAAGTACAATTATATCTTTTGAAGTAAAAGAAAACCCAATTCTGAGTTGTGAGGTAATAAACAATTGAAAAATTTAATTAAACGCCACTAATTGAGATGCTTTAATGTAAACTTGCTCCAATAATTAAATAACTCAATATTAATTGAATGATTTAGTTCACGTTTCATTTATTTAATTAATAATTTCTAAGATCGAAAATAGTGAATCGGAACTTAGTTTTACTTAAAACAGAAAAAATATCAAGTCGATGGTTATACGTAGTATTATTATATATTCTTTGGTTATACTGAACCAGTTAATTTTAGCATTATTTCTAACATAAACTAGATAATAACTAGACATAGGCCTCTCATAGTTATTTTTATACAGGGTCATAGGTAGTAAACGCAAAACCTTTTAAGGGCGGGTCTAGTAAATCTAGACAAACAACTTTTGTTCTAGGACTTTTGGAAAATCACGAAGAAAAAAACAGCTTCTTCAAACAAAAAGTTCGTCAATGCGCGGCAAAATGTATGGAGAAGAACTTTTTTTTTTGTGAATTTTCAAAAGTCGTAGTACAAATGTTGTTTGTCTGGATGTACTAGACCGCCCTTAGAAGGTTTTGCGTTTGATACCTACGACCCTGTATAATACGGTTGGAAGCAGCTTTATTAATAAATCCATTTACTTAGTGGCAAATTGTTTGGTCTGCGCTTTGGAGCAGACACAGATAATGTCTTGTATTTTAGATCATTGATATCAAGATTTTTAAAATCTTACAGAAATCCAATTATGATGAAAATAATAAATAAATAAATATTAGAGGGTTATCTTACACACGGTCTCTGACCCCTAAACTAAGCAAAGCTTGTGATATGGCTGCCAGAGACCAATATACTACATATATACATTTTTAAATACATACGTATATAGATAGTACCTAAATAACACCCAGACACAGAGCAAACATCACATAAATGCTTGCCCTGGGTGGGGATCGAACCCACGCCTCTTTGATCCAGAAGTCACGGTCATTAACCACTGAGCCACCGAGGCAGTCCTCCATTCGGCTCAGCACCACTGTTCTGCAAACCCCTGTATATTTGTTTCACAGTAAGTTGTAAATCTACTTGTGAACGCATCGGTCTGAGCAAATTTTAATGAGTCGACCATTGCAGTGGATTTTATTTGCTTTTTCATTTTTGTATTTATTTTGTAACAATTTTTACTGGTACTTTCCAGTGGGATTTTATGATATTTCAAGTGGAATTCTTTGATCGTTGAAATTTAAGGGCACCTTGCAAACGTAAATGCAAATACGGACGATTTGCATTACAAAGAGTGTTTCTGTGTAATTTATGGTTACCTGAATCTGTTAGCAGTCATAGCTTTGTTAGAGAACTAAGTAGGTACCTATGTACATATGTTCATAATAGGCTAGATGGCTAGCCCTGGTGTTAGACTGTTTATGCCTCCTTGAGGCGTCTAACAAAGTATTAATGATTGTAGGAACGCGCTGGATGCAGACCGCTTCCAACCAGCCTTAATGGAAATCCATGGAGGAGACCTATGTCCAGCAGTGGACGTCCTACGGCTGATGGATGGATGGAAGCGTCTGATTAAAACGAGAAAAAGCTCTATCAGTAACTTCTTTTGTGTACACACCTGCGTGCGTGCACGTGTGTGTGTGTAGTGTGCGTATCCACTTAGTCGCTTTTATTTACTGTACTGTGTGCTACCAGCCTTTCAATAGTCCACTTCTAGACATAGGCCTTCTCACGAAGAGTTACTATACGATTTTAAAAACAAAATAAAGCTTTTAAGCCCAGAAAGCGAGAGAATTCCGATTCTCTCGAAAGTCCATTCGCTAAGTTTTGATTACTCCACAAATTAATACGGGATTAAGTTTCAACTCATTTCGTGTTTGTGTAAGGATCAGATATACAAATTGTTTATTAGTATTATAAATACACAGCAATCAAAATAAAATACTTTTTAGTACCCTACAACATAATTATAGGCTAGTGATAACTATTTTTGAGGTGCCTATGATCTTTTTGAATGTACCTACCTACGTAATACGTATTAAAATTATGCCCGAATTAATAGTTATACTTATGTTTAAATGATATGATGATTATGAATGACGATTGAATTCAGCTACACAAACATTTGTACAGCAATACGTCTAAGAAATATAATAAAAATCTAAATTAGTATAGAATAAGAATAAAAGAATAATCTAAACAAAAAATACTACCCCAACAAAATACTGTGTCAGTATAACTTATGTGAGTGTTTCGTTTCATTTACGAATATACTCACGCGCACTAGTGTGTGTTATATCTGTATATGTGTGGTTGTGTATGTTTAGCTGTTTACTCGACTATACCACTTTAAAATCAGAATAAAGCTCTCGGGTCCAGAAAGTGTCACAATTCCAATTTGCTCGAAAGTCCACTCGCAAAGTTTTAATTACTCCACAAATTAATACCTGATTAAGTTTCAACTCATTTCGCGTGTTTGTGTAAAGATCACAAACACAAATACTTTATTAGCAAAATAAATAAAGATCAAAATTACTATTTTAAACTAGTTGTCAACTGAATTGCAGGAGCCCATGGTGAAAAGACTGACATAAATTTCATTAAATTGACCTTAAAACATTAAATGGTCCATAAATCGTAAACGGTAAGTTTTACAAAAAAGTTTTATGGAAACAAAAGATGGGAAATTTTATTCAACAATAATGATCTTAATGTTTTTGCCCTTAAGTACCGACATAGTTTCCGAGATATCGGCCAAAAACATTTTTTCAAGATGACGTGTCAGGAACGCATTCTCTGAACGGCCGAACTATAGTAAGTTTGTTTCGTTGAGAATGCGCGCTTGCGCTGTGTGAAGGTATGTGTTTAGTATTGTTTAGCCACTTTAAAGATATTTTGTGTAGTGTGTGTGTGTATGTGTGTACGTGTCCGTGTGTGTGTATGCATGTGTGTCTGTGACTTGCCACTTAGTCGACTATACCACTTTAACAACAAAATAAAGCTCTCGGGTCCAGAAAGCGTCACAATTTCAATTCGCTGGTAAGTTCATTCGCAAAGTTGTAATTACTCCACAAATTAATACGGGATTAAGTGTCAACTCATTTCGCTTTTGCAAGTATTGTTACGTAAATGTTGACTTGATGCATTTAAATTGAGTTTTTATTGGAAATAGTGTTTGGTAGTTAAGTTGGTGTTTTTGGTATTGATTCAATGAGGAGATTTCAAAGCGAACTACGTTTAATAATGTTACGAACTTTTGTACTTTAAGGGCATGGAACCTATATACTAATTATTATAAACAATAAATAATTTTACTATGGCACCAATCGTAAAATCGTGAACATGAAGTCATAATTTGTCAATTTTTTTATAGCGCTCACAGCGTAGTTTGACTTGGTGTACGTTAGCGATCATCGAAGTTAAGAAATTTTCAGCACGGTCAATCTTCGGATAAGTGACCGCGGGTGGCATTTACAACTGAGCGTTACCGTGGCTCGGATCACACTTTAAATTGTAGGTCCCAGTTGTTTTGACTATTCAGCCATGTCAGAAGCCTTCAGGCGGCATAAAAGCTTTTGCCCGCAACTTATTCCGCGTGATAATTTGATTTTTGTGCTATCACATAGGAACTTTCTATTTTTTTGTGATAAAAAGTAACCTATGTCACTTTCCGTATTTCAAACTATGCCCGTGCCAAAAATTAAATCATTCCGTCGATCAATTAAAACAACAAATACACCTTCATATTTATAATATCACTAGCGATCCGCCCCGGTTTCGCACAGGTGAATTATACTTTTAGACCTTTCTCCTGAATCACGCCATCTATTTAAAATAACCGCCTCAATTTCCGTTGCGTAGTTTTAAAGATATACGCATACAAGGGGACAGACAGCGGGAAGCAACTTTGTTTTATACTACTCGTATGTAGTGATAGTGATAATGAAGTAAGGATTGTTACTTACCCACGTGTAACACCGTGATGGATACAATCAAGATAACCGCTCGCTTGAACATTTCACCGAAACTGAAACAATAGATAAAAAAAACAGGATTAGTCCCATGATAAAAGTATTTTTTCTTAATTTTTTTTCTAATCTTTTCAAATTAGGCCTCATTTTTAGATTTCCAAAATAACGGGTTGGAAGCGGCCTGTGTCCAGCGTGATCCTTCGGTTCTACTGAGAACATCGTTCACCTTGAAGGTAGTTAGTAGTTAAGGTAGGTAGCGTATGAAACCATTCCGACGCTGCGATTTACTCCAGCTTTTCGACCTCGTCGGTTTTCTGATACTATGTAGCCTACCTTCTACCATATAAATTTGTTAATCCAAAAATAAATAAACAGTCAAAAAGTATGACGATAAGCCTTCGAGCAAATATCTATAGAGTCACCCTCGTTCAAAAAAAGTGTCCGAGCTATTACCCTGCCCAAGCTACGGATTGGGCAGGCTTTTTAGTTAGTCTTAAAGCCTGTGTAATAGGGCCTATTCTGTGTCTTAAAGCGATTACAAGCCAACTACAACGCCGTGCGATGCCAAAGTGCAAAGTGCAACCACTAGTTAAGTGACATAACGTCGAGATTCGAGAAAACGGGTCATTGTGAATTATTTAACGTAAATATCTAAGTCCGTACGTATGACGACGCTCGGACATTTTTTTACTCGAAGCTGTAAGCACATAAAAAAATCACCAATGCCACGTTTTCCTACTTCCATTAAAAATAATGCTACTAGTTTTATCAAAAGGTACAAATAATAAAAATAAATATAAGAGGTGCTTCGTAAATTTATTTTTGGAAACCAATATATTTTGTTCGAGTTGGGAAATGTATGCTACAATACTTTATTTATTGGTTTCCAGAGAAATAAGTAACAAAGATATTGAACATTACAATGGAATTTATTACAAGCTTTTATTTAGTTTCACCTGTCCCGTTGTCTGTCTGTCAGTCTGTAATCAAATCTTGCAAGCTAAATTTGATTCACTTCCCGGTTACCGATAGAGCTGAAATTTTGCATACATGTGTAAATCGAGTTACAATACAATTTTATGATAACATGGTGCTGATCTGATGATGGAGCTGGAGGGTGGTCAAAGGAACTTCGCAATGAAACGATACAACCTCATTTGAATCGTCTTGCCGAGTAATTTATCTTTCAATGGTAACCAGGGTCTGATGATGGAGCTGGAAGGTAGTCATAGAAACTCAGCAATGAAACGACGCAACCCCATCGAGTTTCGGCTCGTTTGATTCGTCTTGGCGAGTACTTTTTCAGTAAAGCAAAAGAAGGTTTTTTTTAGGATGATTCTTGTTTTGCATCAACTGTACGCCTGAAACAATCTTAGAGATACAGGGCTACTTAGAAAGAGGCGTACTAAGCCAAAATTGGGTATTAGACCTATGCTATTAAATTTTTACTCTACAGGGTTCTTAGTAATCAATTAGCATCCTTTTAAAGGCTTATTCTGTACATCAAAACCAACAACTTCTGTTCTACGAATACTATCAAAACTAAAAATTTTATTCATTAAAAGAGTTTTTGGACAACGCATCTTGCCGCCTACATATTTATCAAAAGAAATATTATTTTATTTTTTATGTATGTAGTTGAAATTGTCGTTGTATTGTTAATTGTAGAATTGAACAAACGTGTATATTTGCATACCTATCTTGTATTGGGTTGATATTGGCAGGTAATATTATTTTTAAGACCTTTATTGTTACCCATTAACTTGCAACTAAAGAATTGAATTGATTAATCAAACAGGCCACCCCTAATGGTGCCCTGGCCAAAAGTACCCATTATACTGGCGGCGTTACCGCGCTGGATCGCCAAAGATAACTAAATGTATTTATTATATTAAACATTTCTACCAGCATTATAACATTTTATAGTATATGTTGCCAAATAATAACGAAATCAGCTGATAAATAACGCGACAGCAAATTTCTCCCCCTTTTGAGGGAAATACCCCTTAAATGAAAAATTGCCGACCACAAAAAAACAATAATAAAAACGATTTGAAATAATAATTAACTTTATTAAAAGACTTCTCTATTTTTCGAAAAGCGGTAAAAAATATAACGTAAGTCAAAAAGACAAAAAGCGTGAACACAGTACTCCTATTTTATACGTTAGGGCGCAATAAACCCTTTCAAGTACCATCTTCGACACTTTGAGTAATCCCCACCCCTCTCAGGGACTCCAATCCGAATATTAAAAAACTCTCCATCCTTCAAAGTATCAAAGTAAACAAACATCTTCAGAAATTCTAGAGTTAAAAAAGTTTAAGTGTGGATCGCGCCGCCTTAAGTAGAACTTAACACGCACTTAAGGGCCTGCTTCGCCGGCGAAGCTTTAGGATGATAGGGTTGACGCTAGGGTTAAAATGACAGAAGATTATTTTTATGAAATTTGGTATAGTGGTGAAAATAGATTACCTATATTGGACCTACATTAAAAAATCAATGTCTCGTCCGACATACCTCAGTGCATCGAGTCGAAAGTATTCGACCATTGTTTATTATATTAACATCGATGTCCTAGGGGAATTAAATGTAGCCTATTACTGTGGACATTATTAATTAGCTCCAAGTAGCCCAACGAGTTATTATGAGGACTATTAGATTTCGAGGGCTGTCTGCGAGATCAAATTGATTATGAAAAAATTCGTAAAAGAACCAAGGTTACCGACATAGTCCAGCCGATTGGCAAGTTGAAATGGCTGTGGGTAGAGCGCGTAGAACAGAAGACTGATGACCGATGGTGCCAAAAAGTTTTCGAGTGGAAACCACGTGCTAGCCAGCACAGCGTAAGACGTCCTCCTTCAAGGTAGACTGTCAATTTTATTAAGACTGCAGGATCGTGCTAGATGCAAGCTTCCATATATTTTATTGGAGATCGATATGGGAGGCCGATGTCCAGCAGTCCCATGGCTGATAAATGGAGGATATATATTACAACTATTAAAACCAATGACAAAGATTAGTTAGTGATAGTTTTTGTGGTAACCCTGGCTAAGGATTTCGAGAACAAACTTGAGTTTAATGTTAGACAAGATTTTTTGCGCCCTAAGATGAAAAATACTGCTGAGGAATTTAAAATTTCATAAGGAAATAGGCGAGAGTCAGGCGAATTACCACCTCGCCTTGGTTTTTAATTATTTTTCGTAATAAGGAAGGGAAATAGACGAGTCGGCGAGAAAAATTGAAAATACTGGATAAACTTAACGACTGGGTTGACTACATCTTTCAAAATCTGAAATAAAATATACAAAAAGTCGGTATCATTTAGAAAATATACTTTGTTATCAATTGCATAATGATATAAGTAAGAAGTACCTAGCTTTTTTTTTAAATATTATAAAGAATATTTTGGAAAATTATTCTTCTTCTTCGTCATTTCGATGATCCAAATGTCTGTTTACAAGGCCTTTTCCCAACGCTTCACCAGGAAAAAATATTGAAGTGAAACTTTCTTGTAATGCGGTTTCCAACAAGGTTGCGTTAAACGTTTAACGCCACCATGGAGGGGGTATGAAAGCACTGTTGCGTCGAAGTTTCACTTCTTCTGCGCGGAGGGACTCCACTTGCACTTTTTTTGTAGCAAGTAACTAGAAACGTTTTCCAGAAAACACTACGATCAAATAATAATTAACAAAATAATCATACTACTTCCCATAGATAAATCGACAAAAGAGAGTGAGGATATATATACGTTTTATATTGCAAACGAGTTCATGTAAATATTGATGTTTGCACGCGTTCGGTTCCATTGTCCCTTGAAAATGAGCGGTATACATGGCAAAAAGTTGTTTAACTTTTCTGATTAAATACGAGCTGTAATGGATCCATAAATTGCCTTCACCCTATGTTTAGGTATGACCGGTATGGAAGCTGGTAGGCGAAAATATGATTGAAGCATTTTATAATTTCAATTTTGTAAGCCAAAAAATTAACGTCATTCTGATGAATCATATTATTATTAAAAAAAGAATTCATTTAAGGAGACAAAATTTTTGTGAAATAATGTTTTGACGAGAAAGAATTTATGGATTCTTATATGTAGTATTTGTCCAATACCACTTTTGTTTCTTGCGATACTCAATAGACGGTATATGTTTGGTGACATTTTTTAATTTATTACGTTGACATTATTGCTAGATTTTTAATGTTAGCAATAAATAATATTTATGAGTTGTAGACATATTTTTGTGTTTAATTAATTATAGAAGTGTAATTTTACTATATTTACGTAATAGTAATTAATTGAATTGATTGTCTAATTACATGATCAATAATTGTCTTTTTACATAGTAAAAAGTATGAATTGTATTTGTAGAATATTCAAGGCGCGATGTTTATAACTGAATTTAAATGACTTGTAATAGAATGATATGAATAAAGTGATTTGATTATACTCGTAACTAGGCTACCCGAACTATGGATAATTAAGTGAACCTTACGAAAGTGAGTATTCGAAATAAAAAATATGATTTTTTTTTGTCTTAGGTGCTCTAGTTTTGGACCAATAAATAGCCCGCTATGATGTGTGACAGTCACGAACTAGTCACGAAACTGAGTACAGGTTTTGAAAATCTATCAAACGGGACATCATAGTCTGAACTTGAACTTAAAAAGTTGGTTAAATTAGTATTTTTGGCTATAAAATCTAATATTTTCCATCACCACACCCGTAGCAAAATGTTCCCCAATTTTTTTTATAGGTACCTACATAGTCTTTTTAGATGTGGTCAAAACAAGCCAAATTTTACAACCACGCCTGCTGTTTCATCCCTTCATTTAATTCCACTTTAAGATATAAGTACACCGTATAACTTTTCGAACAAACGTCCAATATGATAGACCTCTCATTCTTCTAATTTATAAGGAGGAGCTCGGTCAAACTATACTGGACAGTAGTGTCAGTATTTTCACAAAGTTTTGAAGGTTTTTGAACGAATATGAAGTTAGTTTAGTGCCGGTATCTTTTGTTATGTTAAACCTGGCTCTCTATTATTTTAAAAGAACCGTCCAATATTTTAGTTAGAAAATGGATACGTGTAGTACTATGTAGACCAGGATCAGGTGAACTGTATTGGAGAATGAATTGTTTAAAAATACAGTACTTTTTAGGCACCAAAATTTAGGATTTTGGAGGTAATTGCGTTGAGTAGTAGTGAAAATAATTTAAAGTAATGTGATATGAAAAACGTGTTTTGTAGTTTTATAATAATCAAAATTTTAATACCTACTCTCAGTTTTCAAGGAAAAATAAAGTATAGGTACATTACGTTTTAGGATTTCTATAAAGCGCAACGGTTTCTCGATTTTCTACTTGAAAAACGCAAACAAATCACGTAATAAAGGAACGTACCTACGAGACTTTTACGGTTCGTTGACATTGGTACCATTATAAAATTCCGTGGTGGTACTCTTGATAATAATTTACAACATTAGTTCCACTTAAAATAGACCATTGACAACGCTGAAATTCGACGCGTATATATATTTTTTTTATGTATAACCACGCATAACTTTTTACGTAATGGTCCAATTTCGATAATTATTTTTTTGTTGGAAAGAATATACTTAGACATTGGTCTCATTTAAATTTTATTGAAATCGGCTCAGCCATTTTTGATAAATCAACATTAATGTGAAAAATGCTACATCAATCCGTGCGTTATATTCGCAAATACTGTACACGGTTGAAGTCGGTCATGCCATTTTTTTGCAAAAATTAATTATCATTTCTACATTAGAAAATGTATACATAATACATATTATCCTGCTGTAGAATAATCACCATCATTGTCTTAGATCTTACGACAGACACTAACATAAGCCTCCCATTTAGATTTCCAATATGACCAAATTGTATCCAATTGTATCCAAAGCCGTGGTGATCTAGTAGTAGTGACAGCCACCTCACAATCGTGAAGTTATGAGTTCAAAACCTGGTCCCGTACCAATGAGCTCTTTGAAATTTATGCACGATATTTAACACCACTAGCTTTTCGGTGAAAAAAACATCGTGAAGCAACCTGCATACATCCTTAGAAGAAATTCGATGGCGTATGTGAATCCATCAACACGCACTGGGCTAGCGCGGTAGCTCAATCACCCTTCGTGGGTAGGCCTACGTCCTGCAGTGGACTATTAAAAAGGCTGATATAGTATAATATTCAATGTAAACCTGCAAATGTTTAATCAGTTTATAAGTATATCTTGGATTCTCTTTGTATCATCATTACAATTTCAGCAATAGGACGTCTACTGCTGAACCTAGGTCTTCACAAAAATATCCTATAAAACCAGTTGGAAGCGTTTTGCATCCAGCATCATCCTTGTCCTGTTAATGAAGGCCTCTGTCCAATTTGTGGGACACTACAAGTTCGATAGATAGTAATAATCGGCCAAGTACGAGTCGGACTCGTGCACGGAGGGTTCCGTACTGTATGGGAGCCCCCCTTAAATATTTATTTTATTTTAATTTTATTATTGACTATTGAAGTGAATATAAAACTAAATATTCTGTGAAAATTTCAAGCATCTACCTGTTACCATTATTAATATAGAGCGAACAACGTCTAAAAAATCAGGTTTGTTGTTATAGCGGCAACAGAAATACGTCATTTGTGAAAATTTCAGCTGTCTAGCCATCATGGTTCATGAGATACAGCCCGGTGACAGACGGACAGACGGACATCGAAGTCTTAGTAATAGGGTCCCGTTTTTCCATTTGGGTACGGAACCCTAAAAATATCTCATTAATTACGTAGCATGTTAAAATATGTAGCTATATTTACAAAAGAACTAGCGTAAAAGTATTTTAAAAATTGGGAGCCTCAACAATCGAAGATATCATTCCAGTCTACTTTTGTGTGGATACTCTAGATTAAAGTAACTTCTTCTAATTACACAATACATGTCATCTATTCCATCAGAATTTTAGAAGATTCATAACAGAGGAAAACGCAATAATAAGGCTATAACACGATATGAGAAAGGGAACACCGCACATAAGAGCTTTCTCATAAAATCCGACCCTGGGCCATACAGCCCGTTTTTATGTATTATTAGATGACATAGTTTTATGTGTGGACCAACTGCGGGTGACGGCCGGGAAATAGGATCGAGATCTTTATTTTTTAGAGTTTTTTAGTGTAGGTTATTATGGTAACGCTGCGTTTTTATAGCAGATTGGTTGACCGCAATATTTATATCGCGTTAAGCCAGAAATCATAATAGAGTAAGTAAGTTCGTATAGGCCGGGTGGCTAGCCCTGGTGTCAGTGTTTTTAGGCCGCCTGAAAGCCTCTGACATGGCTAAATGGTTAAAATAACCGGTTTTATAATCAAGAGATTTAAATAACGGTCATTGATGTTGCAGCAGCCAAAATCTTTCTTGCTTACGCAATTAGATATTTTTAAAATAATTATAATTAATTTTCAAAAGTTAAAATTGTATTTGTTTATTATTTTAAGATGGAAGATTTTTTTTAACAAGTTAATAAAATTTGGTACCTATTATGCGTTATTTGCATTTAAATATTTATTAATATTATACAATATAGCCCGTGCTACAACCAAGAAGTAGTAGGTTTAAGTCCCGATTCCGTATCAATGAGTTTCTTTGGAACGTGCAGAATTTCACTCCTCTGGCTTTTCATGGAAGCAAAATATCATACGTCCGTAGAAGGAATTGGATAGCGTACTTATGTGAATCTACCAACTCCTACTTGGCCATGGTGGTGGATATGACCCAATCACTCTTTGTGGGTAGGCCTAAGACATGCAGTGGACTATTATAAAAAGCTGGTACAGGTACACAATATTAAACATGCGTATAATTTATACACTGACTTATGGCACAGAAACGTGGTCTCTCACTATGGGCCTTATTAGCAAGCTCCAAGTAGCCCAACGAGCCATGGAGAGGGCTATGCTCGGAGTCTCTCTGCGAGATCGAATCAGAAATGAGGAGATCCGTAGAAGAACCAAAGTTACCGACATAGCCCACCTGATTGGCAAGTTGAAATGGCAACGGGCAGGGCACATAGCGCGGAGGACTTATGACCGATGGGCTCGAAAAGTTCTCGAGTGGAGACCACGTATCGGCAAGCGCAGCGTAGGACGTCCACCCACAAGGTGGACGGATGACCTCATTAAGACCGCAAGATCGCGCTGGATGCAAGCTGCTTCCAACCGCTCTTATTAGAGATCCATAGGTGAGGCCTATATCCAACAGTGGACTTCTTATGGCTGATGAATGGATGGATAATTTATTTATGGCTGCTATAGTGCAACTCAATTTGTAGGCAGGAAAACTCTATACGTATCTTATATCGTCGTTGCTTATAAAACCTCCCATGTGACATTTTTCTTATAAATGAGATTTTCACTTTTGTGCAAGATTCATTTAGGAGCTATCGTTTGCAAAAAATCTTATGTGAATATCTTAATATTTAACTGACACACGGTGCATTTATAAATTGCCTCATGTGACAGCTTACTAAGAACTATTGATCAGTATTTTTTCTCAAAATATTTCTAATAAGAGATTTTAAATTTGGAACGACGCTATTATAATTTGTATAAGTTACCAGCTGTGGTGTAATTCCCATCCGTTCCCCAATTTCCTCGCATATTCCCGTCGACGTCGCCGGCCGATGGCTCACTAATCGTCGACGCCACGAGTTATTGATGACGGCAATTAATCTTAATCACTCCTTTCACTTAGCGACCGTTTGTTTTTCTATGAGGGGCGATTGGGAATGGGCCTTTTGGGATTTTTTCCGCGGTGAATTGGGTTAGTGGAACTCTCTGCGGATGTTTGAACAGATAAAGATGTTAGTTTGACGACAAACTATACACGTTTTGTGCCTTAGTTATGTTGAGTTAGCCGTGGTGGTCTAGAGGTAGTGCCATCCGCCTTACAATCGTGAGGTCGTGGGTTCGAATCCAGGTCCCACACCAATGAGTTCTTTAGAACTTATGTACGGAATTTCACACCACTGGCTTTTCGGTGAAGGAAAATACTGCACACGACTGTAGAAGAAATTTGATGGCGGTTATAAATCCACTACCCCACATTGGGCCAGCGTGGTGGATATGGCCCAATCACCCTTCATGGGTAGGCCTGCGTCCTGCAGTGGACTATTAAAAAGGCTGATACAGTACAGTAGGTTGAGTTAATTTATCTAATTGTATCTCTTACTAGTAGATTTAGATATATACTCTCACACAAATAGTACCAAAAAGAGACAAAAATAGATGCCAAAACATGTGAAGTAACCGGCGGTCTTATCACTAAAAATTCTTATTTCTTCCAGGCTAGTGGAGAACGCTTGCCATAAAATGATGTTTCAAATCTCGAACCCAAACAAATATTTTCTCCTGAATATAATTATGTACGAGTAAGTACGGATTTTTACCATTACCTTTACGGTGAAGAAAAATCATGCAAATGCAACATAAAACTGTACACGTAGGAAAAATAAATTCGATGGTTAATATAAGTATAGGTAGATAACACTCTACTAGACAACTATACTGTACTGTATCAGCCTTTTTTTTTAATAGTCCACTACAGGACGTAGGCCTACATAGGCGAAGGGTGATTGGACCATATCCACCACGCTGGCCCAGTGAGGATTGGTGAATTCACATATGCCATCGAATTTCTTCTACGGACGTATACAGGTTGCCTCACGATGTTTTCCTTCACCAAAAAGCTAATAGTGTTAAATTCCGTACATAAATTCCGAAGAACTGATTGGTACGGGACCGAGATCTGAACCCACGACCTCACGATTGTAAGGCGGGTGTATCTACCACTAGACCACCACGGCTTCTACCATAATACAATATAAAAGATTACAAGAACAAAAAATTACAACAAGCGGTCTATATGAGCGATTTCAGTGCGCGATTAGTCCCGCAATGAAAATAATGTGCTCAAACGCGAAAGTTAAAAATAATAAATGTTACGATATTACGATTAATTTAAAAATAAGCCGAATCAATTACAAATAAAAGTACATTTTCTAAATACGCATATTTCTTCTTTTTAGTAACAGGAGTAATCTCAACATTTCAATACGAACATCCAGCAATCTCACAACAAGGACATATTCCTGCTTATCCTTACCCACTCGCGTGTAGGAGCTTTCAAACAAATGACATCGCGTCCTAAGCTCTGCGCTAGTGAGGGGCCGAGTTATCCATATGTCGAGTAGATATCGATAACTTTCATACTTCGACTGTAGATACTCTGAGTTTATATACATTGAGTAATAAAAATATTATTATGTTGTATTTGTGATACTACATTTAATTACTTAGGAGCTATCAAATGGAATGATACTACGTAATGAAACAAAATATTTTTTTTATTTTTGTGAAGGTATATGAACCTTAATAAAGGCTAGGTTTGGGTTATATTAGATCTCATACAGTAATTTCACAACGAGGACATATTTAACTAAAAACAAATCTGCTTAAATCCTTACTCACTCAGGTGTAGGAGTTTTCAAACCAATGTCATCGCGTCCTAAGCTCTGCGCTAGTGATGGGGTGTGTTGAGTATAATATCGATAACTTTTCATATTGAAATTGATATTTTTCAAGAAATGCATATACATTAAACAATTATCTCTTGGACGAACAAAATCAGCAAACTGAAATAAATCGCTCCGCACAATATTGCTATACCCTATAAGGGTCATATGTGTAACTTAGACTGAACATGTTATTTAAAACCTGCATCTAAACGTAACATATGTTGCAATAAACGACTATTGACTGTTTCGATGATCGATATTTTAAGTTTATTGACATTTTTAAACGGAATAAGTAGTGCTTTGTGTTTTTTAGTAATACTAAAATTAAGCTATTGAATGGAATGATGCTTTGTAATGATAAAAATGATAAAATAAAATAAAAATAAAAAAATTATATTCATGTGAAGCTATATATCAAAGTATAGGTTTTAAGTCAGAGATTAAATTTCATGCAGTAATCTCACAGCACGGACATATTCCTGTTTATCCTTACCCACTCTCGTGTAGGAGCTTTCAAACAAATGACATCGCGTCCTAAGCTCTGCGCTAGTGATGAGGAGTGTTGAATATAATATCGATAACTTTTCATATTGAAATAGATATTTTTCAACAAATGCTATTGTACATCAAACGATTATCTCTTGGATGAACAAAAAACAGTATAAATATACAATGAGTAATATAAATATAATAATGTTGTATTTGTGATACTACATTTTATTACGGATAGGAGCTATTAAATGGAATGAAAAAATATTTTGTATATTTATCTCACAACAAGGGCATACCTATTTAAAAAAAAAACTGCTTATCCTTACCCACTCAGGTGTAGGAGTTTTCAAACGAATGCCATCACATCCTAAGCTATGCGCTAGTGAGGGTGTGAGCTATCAATATTACAAGTGTATATCGCTCTACCATATTTTGACTATTATATTCTGAGTAAAATTTATTAGAGATAACAGCTATTTTAACCAGGTCAGGAGTAAAGAATCGTGCAAAGTAAAGGAAATGTAGAAAAACAGGATAAAAATGGGCTTTGGCTTCTTTTTCTACCGTTTTCCTCGTCAACCGGCCACTTCATAACCTGGAGCATCGCCGTAGGGTTGTGAGTCTGTCCATTTTTTATAGGATTCATTTCGGAAAGTGTGCATCTGAGCTGCACGACCTTATTCTACTATCCCGTTTTTACTACAGGAGAAGTTGGAAGACGCTACATTACCACCCCTACACTGTCGATTTTCCTTCGATACGTACGAAGTGGTTTGACTCAACATTTCAGATTCGTACCGCCAGGGATTGGAACAGTCTTCTTGCTTTCCTATTTCCTAAGAGATATAATCTAAAGCCTTTCAAGGCCAGAGTGAATAGGTATATTTTAGGTCTGCGTGCTTCATCTTCGACCACAACGTCGCTTACCATCAGGCAAGTTGGTGGTCAAACGCAGACTTATTTGAGTTTAAAAAAAACGTTGTCGTATTTGTGGACGTCCTACTCTGTGTTTGCCGGGACGTGGATCTTGGCTCAGATGTCGTACTAATTCTTAGAAAAATAAAATTTGCTTGACATAATTATCTACCTATTTACTGCCAAAACAGTACTTGATGGAATTAGAATCCGAAATACTCATTTTTAGGGTTCCGTACCTCAAAAGGAAAAAACGGAACCCTTATAGGATCACTTTGTTGTCCGTCTGTCCGTCTGTCAAGACCCTTTTTCTCAGGAACGCGTGGAGGTATGAAGCTGAAATTTATATCAATTACTCAGGTCTACTGTCCCTTGAAGCTGTGAAAAAATCAAACTTCTAAGCCAACGCAATCAAAAGATACAGCCGTTTATGCCGCAAATTTTCGACACTTGCAAGTACTCGCAAGGGAATCAAAACCTAAAGGGTACTTCCAGTCGACCTAGAATCTTGAAATTTGGCATGAAGCAACGTTTTATAGCACACATAAAGGAAAAATTCCGAAAACCTTAAATTTTTAGTTACATTACAAAATATATATTTTTTAATAAATATAAACTTATTACTTTTTTTGTCGTAATGAACGAACTTTGTAAACCTTGCAGGTTTGTACGGAACCCTCGGTGCGCGAGTCCGACTCGCACTTGGCCGGTTTTTAAAATTTGTGAACTCTGAGCTTAAACTAATTAAACTGTGTTGCTAATTTAAAATAACAGGCACTTTAAAACGCCAAAAAAGATTACAAATACTTACAATTTATTACAGAGACAATTTTAAAAGATTTTTAAAGATATTCGATATCAAAATATCGACATCACCCATCCCTAGTCCCCGTATCACTCGAAATATTAATAAAAAGCCATCGATGCACGTGGATCCCGCAGAGAGCGTATATCGGAAAGAAACGCACTGGCATTAACGTGTTGCGAATCACGCCACTCGGGTGTGATGCGCTTCACAATGAACACTCTCAGAAATTGAAATGTGACATACTGTGGAAAAGATTGTAATTTACTTAAAATCGATGACGTAAATAAGTCTTTAAAATATGGTTTTTGATACAAAGATCTTCTAATATATGATATCGGAGTGACGTCGAGGACTATAATGCGGGCGACCTTAGAGGACCCTTATTTACGAAAAGTTTAATGAACAATCTATGAAATAAAACAATTTTCAGTTTGACTAGGAGACATTTTTTTACAAAATTACAACCCATAAGCTTTTCAAAGTTGTGGCGGTACCCAAAGTACAATTTTGGCGGCATTCAATAGCACCAAAGTCATTTTTTTGTACCTTGATAGTGAAACATTGTTGCCTGAAAATGACTTTCCAATTCGTAGTCAAAATATATTTTTCTTTTCAGAAACTTCAAATTTAGAATCTTTACAATTATTTTCTAATTCTTACTTACACTCGCCTTCAAGAGTGTGATCCACTGAAATATATTTAACGTAATCGTATTCTTAATTTGGATGTTCTGGCACATTTTATAGGTATTAAGAGACTTTATCAACTACCTCTCACCGTTGTAGTACGTCTTATTCAGTCATTAGCCATCATCAAAGACACGTACCTTAAAAATCGGCCAAGTGCGACTCGGACACGCGCACGAAGGATTCCGTACCGTATGGAAGCCCCATTCCTCTTGCCGTTATTAATAGCGAGCAAAAAACTCCTAAAAATCACGTTTGTTGTATGGGAGCCCCCCTTAAATGTTTATTTTATTCTATTTTTAGTATTTGTTGTTATAGCGGCAACAGAAATACATCATCTGTGAAAATTTCAGCTGCATAGCTATCATGGTTCATGAGATACAGCCCGGTGACAGACAAACAGACAGACGGACATCGAAGTCTTAGTAATAGGGTCCCGTTTTTACCCTTTGGGTACGGAACCCTAAAAAAGTAACCTAAACAAACACCTGACGTCGGTCTCACAGACCGCAAGTGAAATATAATTGATTGTAACTTTTGATTGCGTTCGCTTTTGGGGCGATAATTACAAAAGCGACGACTAGATTCCCGACGACTACATCAGTGATGACTATGACTATCATGACGGCGATGGTGATGACGCCATTTTCGAAATTCGTATATCATTCCATGCTCGAAATATCTCTTCCGTATTCCCTTTCGCAATTAATCTGTTACTCAAATTGTCTCATTTACCCCATTACTGAGACGAAGCTACACTGGCTTTGCCTTTCAAATCCATCTTCCATTCAAACCCTTAATCAGCGTGTAGATTATAGTACATATTATTTATAGAGATTTAGGTGGTAATTACACTAAATACGTAGGTTTCATCTAGTTTCATCATTCCTCGAATATCTGACGGCTTCAGCCTGGTATTTAGCCAAAACTTTGCTAATTACTAAAGTTCGTGATACAACCTTCACATCTGCGACTAATAGTTTGACGCAGTGATGGGGTAAAGTTATAATTTTGGTCTTGAAAATAATAATTTTGTTTATCAATTATTTGCAAAAGAAACCTACTATCCCTACCTACTATCACATCGTGTTGAGGTAGTATTAGAAATAATGTAAGATTTTTTCGGGTCATTCAGAGAATTTGGACTACAATCTCCGTATAATTATTTAAATACTTTTTTTCGGGCAACAGTGCCTTTATTAACTACAACAAAATACAATAGGTACTATGCTAAAACCTACACTACTACTACATAAAAAGCATTTGATCATCCACAGACTAAAGATAATCTAAATGCTCAAGCCCACTGCCAGTTGGCAGCGTGCCCAGCATGCTGGCAGCATTACCACGCCGAATGGCAATGCTTATGCGTTGAGCCAAAATAAGCGCCAGCATTTTGGTCACGCGTCACGTTTTCATACTTATCTGGGCTTGGTGACTAGAAGAAATTCGTAATTGTGAAATGTAATGGAATAATACCTACTCATTAGTCATTTTAGATTTTCAAATATATAAATAGACTTAGCGCGATGATTTGATGTAGTTTTTTTTGTAAACAAATCTTTCACATCCATTTAATGAATAATAAATTATAATTAATTTTAAAAAATTAGCACAATACAGTACAATGTAAAATATAAGATAGTGATTTTCATGCAATCTCACATATAATCAAATAACACAGAGTTACATAGAACATTGCAATCTCACATTGTTTCTTCAATTTCAGTGCATCTTGAGACAAAAAAGATAAGATGACAAGGGTGTATTTTTCTGAACACAACGCTTTACGTCAATTTGTTTATTGTCTTTTTTTATTACAATCATAAATCTGGTCTTTGTTCATTATTATTATTGAGCCATATAACAGATGTTACATAATAAACTCGAGCAGTAAGCTAAGTAATGAATAGTGAATCCATTTCGTTAGGTATCGTTGACATAAACAAACGTTTTTAGGAAACATTTTTTGGGGAAAATTTTGGATGCCGAGGAACTGTGTAGCAGAAATCCTAAGTATAATAATATAGCTTCTCAGTACTATGTATCAAGGAACAGTTTTAGGGTTCCATACCCAAAGGGTAAAAACAGGACCCTATTACTAAGACTTCGAAGTCCGTCTGTCCGTCTGTCCGTCTGTCTGTCACCGGGCTGTATCTCCAGAACCGTGATAGCTAGAAAGCTGAAATTTTCACAGATGATCTATTTATGTTGCCGCTATGACAACAAATACTAAAACAGAATAAAATAAATATTTAAGGGGGCTCCCATACAACAAACGTGATTTTTAGGAGTTTTTGCTCGCTATTAATAACGGCAAAGGGAATGGGGCTTCCATACGGTACGGAACCCTTCGTGCGCAAGTCCGACTCGCACTTAGCTAATTTTTTTGTAATTTACTTTAAAAAGGCGAAGATTCTTGATTCGGCAGTAGCAATTTTTTTTTGTTTAAATGTTATGCAATGACCGGTTGGCAAGTTTTTTGGCAATGAGTAGAATAATATTGCGTAAGGGTATGGTGTAAAATATCTATAAGAAATATTTTACGTTGATTTAACAGTTTTGAAGTAATGCTAGAAAAATGCATCGCCTACCGAAATCCAGTTGCGAAATCGTTATTTTCGCTCGAGTTTGACTGTGTGAAGTCAGTTTTCAGTAGGACAGCATTTTTTTAAGATTACTTGTATGAGAATTTTTAAGCAGCTTGCGTCCAGTGTGTTCAAACTTAACAAGACTTTGCCTTTTTTTAGTTTTCACGCTTAGACTTTTGAATAGCTAGTATAATATCCATGCCAAATAAAATCAAGCATAATTTATGCGTTGCTTTGCTGCTGCGTTAAAGAGTAACAATCAAACCAATATACCTACTAACAAACACACTTTCAGATTAACAATACATATTAGAAAGGATTAGATCAGTCCACTTTTCCATGACTTTTTCACTATTTTATTGAAGTGGCAGTGGGCAGGGCACATAGTTCAAAGAACGGATGGCCGATGGGCCGTAAAGTTTTCGAATGAATTCACGGACTAGCAAGCGTAGCATAGGACGTCCACCGACTAGGTGGACTGACGATAATAAAGATCGCAAACGCGCTGAATGCAGGCCGCTTCCAACCGGCCTTATTGGAAATCCATGGGGAGGCCTATGTCCAGCAGTGGACGTCATACGACAGACGGATACATGGACTTTATTATGTGACCTTGTTAGTGGTCTTGCAAGACTATGGACTAGATTTACGAAAATTAAAGTAATCCCGTCACTAAAACTAGCATATAGTTCAGAAACTCGAAAATAACTTGAAGTTGGGTCGCACACATTTATCCACCACGGTTTTATTCTTCACGGCCCATAAACACAACGAATTTATGGCGTTTCGGTACAATATACTTGTATCTCGTATTCGGTTTTAAAATATCTGAATATTTTACTGCAAAATGTTGGCTTTAAATTTTGTACATACTTTGTAACTGTATACCTAGTTTACTTTATTACGACGTGTTTATCAAAACGACGGACATATTCTAAGATATTATAATTCCTCTTTATTCGATATATTTAAACATATATCTCTTGGGCCACGCCCAGTTCTTTGATGGGCATCGGAAGAGCCGAAGCCAACACTGAGAGGCCCTTTTTAAAACATCACTTAGCTATGTAATAGGGGTGATGGTACATGTTATAATTGAAGTGAAACTTCTAATGCGAGTTCCAACAAGGTTGCGTTAAACGTTTAACGCTACCATGGAGGGGGTATGAAAGCACTGTTGCGTCGAAGTTTCACTTCTTCCGCGCGGAGGGACTCCACTAGCATTTTTTTTATTATTCTTCTTCCTCGTCGTATGGATGATCCAAATGTATGTTTACAAGGCCTTTATTATTGTAACAATTAGTATAAGTAACTTAATAGGTAATTACGGGAACCACCCCGAAACGGCGAAAAAAGAAATTCTTCCATACAAAAATGTCTCCACAAAATCAATGGAACTGTTGATTTTTTAGGGTTCCGTACCCAAAGGGTAAAAACGGGACCCTATTACTAAGACTCAGCTGTCCGTCCGTCTGTCCGTCTGTCTGTCACCAGGGTGTATCTCATGAACCATGATAGCTAGAAGTTTGAAATTTTCACAGATGATGTATTTCTATTGCCACTGTAACAAAAATACTAAAAACAGAAAAAAAAAAATATATGTATATCCCATACAACATACCTAAATTTTAGGCCGTCTTTCGCTGGCTTTTAATAACTGTGACAGGTAGATGCTTGAAATTTTCACAGAATTTTTAGTTAAACATTTACTTTAAAAATAAACAATTAAATTAAAATAAATATTTATGGGGGGCTCACATAAAAGAAAAATGATTTTTTGGTTGATATTAATAACGGCAACAGGAAAATACTTGAAATATCCACAGAGTATATTTTTTTTATTCCCTTCAAAAATAAATAGTTAAAATGTATTAAGGGGTACGTACGGTACGGAACCCTTCGTGTGCGAAAGCGACTCGCACTTGGGCGATTATTTTTCTCGGTTTCGGAAGGCTTCGACATGGTCGAACAGTTAAAGCAACCAGGATCCACAATGACACGTGTCACCCGAGTCACGATAGCGCTCAGTTGTAAATGCCACCCGCGGTCATCCATCCGAAGACTGACTGCGCCAAAAGTTTTTGCATCAGTACTTTTACTGACTCGAAATTTGAGATAAAAATTAATGTTTGCATTATTCCATGAAATAATAACTAACTAGGAAAGGAAAACGAATAATTATTTTTCGCAAAAAAAAAATGGCAAAATCACCTTCCATCGTGTACAACTTTCGAATATTTCGCTCGAATTGTTTACATTCTTGTCGATTTTTCAAAAACGGCTCAGCCGATTTCTGTAAACTTAAATGGGACCACCTCGGGAGTATACCCTTTCGAACTATATAAGCTTTCGATTCGGTTCTCAATTAGCGAAATAATAATCAATGAACATACAAAAAAATACATACAGACGAACACATAACCTCCTCTTTTTTGGAATTCGGTGAATAAAATAAATTAGTTTTTAATATGGTGATTGTCAAACAAAATAAACAGCACGTGAAAACGGAAACTAATAAATCCATGATCCGACCTCAACTCTACTTTCACAGAAAAAAAACTTTTTATATTAATCTGAAGAAAAATATATTACCATCCATTCGCGAACTTTTAACTTGTGAATAAAAAATCCCAAGTCAATAGAGTACGAAACTTTCCTTTTCATTCGGTTTCTTTTTGTTTGAAACGACTTACAAGTGATGTTTTTGTTATACTACCCTCATTTTTGTACTGTTTATCTTTCGAACAGGTAAGTGAGCGCTTACTCTTCAATCATTTGGATTGACCTTTTGAATTTGGCGGCTTTCTGACTCGCACATTTGTACATTTTGAATGCACATAACAAATAAAAAAAAAAATCGGTCAAGTACGAACTCACATGAACACATGAAGTAGGGTTCCGTACCATATGGAAGGGCCTCGGCAATAAAATCACGTTTGTTGTATGGGAGCCCCCCTTAAATATTAATTTAATCATTATTCAATTTTTAGAATTTGTTGTTTTATCATCAATCGAAATACATCATGTGTGAAATTTTCAAGTCTCTAGCTATTACGGTTCAAGAGATTCAGCCTGGTGACAGACAGACGGAGACGGACTGCGGAGTCTTAATAATAGGATCCCGTTTTTACCCTTTGGGTACGGAACCCTAAAAAAACAAGACAGAACGTTGTGAACAGACAACTGAGGCCGGTTTTTTATACATGTGGTGAGTGCGTTGGTGTTGCGCCGCCATAGTTCGACTGACGAGACTTATAGTTTCCTTGTACGTGTATGTGTGTAATTGTGCCTGTACACGGCGAGGCTTAGTTTTGCCAGCCTCACTTGTTTTGTTCACAGCTGTTTCCGCAAATATACAGGTAGACTGGAGACTCCAACCAATCTACGACATGCTGGGCCCAAACAATTAACACAAACATAATCATTTTTCGCAAAAAATTGCATGACCGACTTCACCCGTGTACAGAATTCGCGAATATTTCGCACGGATCGACGTTACTATTTTCATAATATTGCTGATTTATCAAAAATGGCTCAACCGATTTCAATAAAATTTAAATGGGACCAATTTCGAAGTCTTTTTTCAATAAAAAAGAATCATTGAAATCGGACTACTACGAAAAAAGTTATGCGTGGTAAAACATTAAAAAAAATATATATAGGGTTATTTCTAATCAATTAGCATCCTTTTAGGGGCTTATTCTGTACATCAAAACTAACAACTTTTGTTCAGCGACTTTTGTCAAATGTTGTTTTTTTTTTAACGTGTGCATTTTTTGTTGTACGGTATTGCTCCAATGACATTTTTTGTAGATCTCGATGCCCTCTACATTTTGTCATCAACCGAATTTTCTGTGGAATGCATACTTTTCGAGAAAAATGCGTTTTAAAAAAATTTTGGACGTTTTTTTGAGTTTTTGAGCGAACGCACTTTTGAAAATTTTGCCCATCGCGAGAGTAACTTCAGTACATCGAAACACATCAGAAAAATCAAACTTTGCCCACTTGGGAATTTTATCATCACTATATCGACAGATTGACTGAACTAGCCGTGTGCCTAGTTACTCTCGCGCTTGTACCTCCTTTTATTCCCAACAACAACATTCTGTCAATTTTTTTTTGTTCTGAGTTTGAATGATATAAAATTATCAGAAAAGTCTTAGGTAAAATACCTATTACGTTAATAATTATACTATTGTTATTAATTTTTTGTCAATTACATGAAAGTTTGACTTTTAAAACTTGACTTTTTAGGGTTCCGTACTGTTATAATACCTACCCCTTACACGCGCCACACTGGGTAAAGTGCTTAGACTGCAAACCGCATCTAGGGCATTACACAGTTGTTTGGTTATTCTACGTCATTTCTAATATTTCTTAATAATTCAAATACCAGCTTTCAGTGACTTTACAATCAGATTTCCTTGTGGGCACTAGGCTTTTGTTATTACTTTTTCTACCCAAATAAAAGGTTTAAATTTAAAATTGTTTTTTAAAAACCTTCTCTGAACCCACTCCGTAACAGTGGTGTCAGAAGTGGGATCTCAGGTGCGTCAGTTTTTGCCTGAGACTCACTTGTTTCTGCCAGTGCCCACACTCCAACATCTACAATCGTCACCGAGTCCTGCCGATAGCCACTTGACGCTGCCAACGAGAATCATTTTCACGTCATCGAAGCCCTAAGAAACCACTGCCTGACGATACCCGAGTCCTGCCGATAGCCACTTGACGCTGCCAACGAGAATCATTTTCACATCATCGAAGTCCTAAGAAACCACTGCCTGACGATACCCGTAGCAGTTCATCGTGACCCAACGCTGTTCTTCCTGTGAGCTGCCATCGGAGAGTCCCGTCCGAAAGCCCTAAGAAACCACTGCCTGACGATACCCGTAGCAGTTCATCGTGACCCAACGCTGTTCTTCCTGTGAGCTGCCATCGGAGGGTCCCGTCCGAAAGCCTACCATACGGATCCGGAGTCCCGCAAGAAGCTGCCTGGTCCTAGTTATCGCAATTCGACGCCGGTTCTCCCGTGAGCTGTTTCCAAAGGAGCCTGTCCAGAAGTCTAAGTCCAGATCCGGAATGACCATCCCGTGCGTGCTAATCCTGTGAGTAGAAATATTCTATTTCCTGTTTTGCCAACGCGTTAGTACCAAACTACCCTACCCTCTCTTCTAAGTCTCATATCAGTAAAAAAAAAAAAAATGTCACAGGCAGATAAATCGGCACCCTTGTTATCGGAACAGTTCCCGATACAAGTGCTGTGTAATTTTATTAGTGAATATAAAGGAGAAAGGGAGACGCTTCCGGGATTCCTCACCAATTGTAAAAATGCCTTGGAACTGGCCTCCCATTCCCAAAAGGAGCTCCTACTTAAATACATAATTTCAAAACTAGGAGGAAAAGCACAAATCGCCTGTTCGAATAAAGTATTTTCAACATTCGAAGATTTAATGGACTTCCTCAAACAAAATTTCGGACAGAGGAAGCACTATAACCATCTGCTAATTGATCTTCAAGGTTGCAAACAGCACGCCACTGAAACGGTCGCCCAATTTTCCCTTAGAGTCGAAACCTGTCTAACAGCCTTGCAGTCCGAAATTTACAATTCGGATTCCTATAAGAAAGAACTTCCGGGAAGAATCGCTATGACTGAAGATCTCGCTCTACATGTGTTCACATTAGGCTTGAACCCTAGTATTGGTAATATCGTGCGATGTCGCGACCCTCGGAACTTAAACGCCGCAGTTAACATCGCGGTTGAGGAAGAAAAAATATCAAACTTAAATAGAAACATGATCGTAAGGTTAAAGACCTGCACATTCTGCAAAAGAACGGGGCATTTAAAATCCGAGTGCAGTTACAAACAGAGGCGTAATATTACACAACATTCACAAGTCCGCTCGCACGCGTCAACTAATTCCTCAGATTTCAAAAATTCTAAAGACAATACGACACCAGTTGTATGTCGCTACTGCAAAAATGTAGGTCATGATATTTCACAGTGCCGTAAAAGACAGTATAACAATTCGAGACAGACTAATCAAAATCCGAATTCTAATAGTTTTAAGGGCTATCGACAACACTTTATTGATACAGACTCCGAGGCATCATGTCCCCCTCAAATACAAGAACTGGAAAACGAAGACTGTTTAAACTAAATGTAGAGCCTGCGGTTCGGTACCGACGCAAGTCTCTATTCTCAGGTACCAAAAATACTACTAAATCCACTGTTTCTCAACCTACTAGGTCCACTGTTTCTCAAAATACTAAATCCACTGTTTCTCAACCTATTAGGTCCACTGTTTCTCAAAATACTAAATCCACTGTTTCTCAACCTATTAGGTCCACTGTTTCTCAAAATATTAAATCCACTGTTTTTCAACCTACTAGGTCCACTGTTTCTCAAAATACTAAATCCACTGTTTCTCAACCTATTAGGTCCACTGTTTCTCAAAATACTAAATCCACAGTTTCTCAACCTATTAGGTCCACTGCTTCTCAAAGCACTAAATCCACTGTTTCTCTACCTATTGGGTCCACTGCCTCTCAAAATACTAAATCCACTGTTTCTCAAACCATCAGGTCCACTGTTCCTCAAAGTACTAAACCCACTGTCTCTCTATCTAGCAAATCCACTGTTTCTCAAACTAATAAATGCACTGTTTCTCCACCAAATAAGTCCACTGTTTCTCAATCTAATGAATCTACTGATTCTTCGGTTGGTAAGTCCACTAAGTCTCGGACTATTAAACCTACTTATGCTCAAGTTGTTAAGTCAACGGTTCAATCTAATCTTCGAACTAATCATCCTTCTGTGTCTCAACTTTCTAAATCCACTATTCCAGAATCGAAAGAGTCTGTTGCTTCCCAAGTTACCAAATCAATTGAAGTCGGACCTGAATCAACGCTGTTCTCCAAAAATGATAACATCGATACTGTTCATTCCGAGTCTCTGTCTCAAATCGGTGACTTAACTGGTTCAGAATGTCACCTAGAAACCATAGGTCAGTATTTCAATGAACCTGAAGAATGTCCAATGGTATACGATATTTCACAACATAAGAAAACGTCATTACCATATATCGAAGTATATACGTCACACTCCGATAGCTCCCTAAAATTTCTAGTAGACACAGGTAGCTCTATCTGCCTTGTTAAAGATACAAGTTTGTCTAAACCGCCAATACTAGACTCAAGCATTGTTAAATTCAAGGGTATTAATGATGTAAACTCATACGCAGAGACTAAAGGAAAATTCCTACTAACAATCAAGCCCTATGAATCCAGCGATATTTCGATATCATTTCATTTCCATGTCGTATCCGGTGTCAACCTCGATTACGACGGTATTATCGGTTCAAATTTCTTTTTTGCACATAATGCATCAGTATCATATTCCGAAGGAAAACTGAATATGTCGGGTGAATGTCCTTTGCACTTTGATTTAAAGTTTCAAGATATTACTTACTCTATTCCTGCTCGTAGTGAAATGTTGGTTGAATGTTCAGTCACAAATCCTGAAGTAAAAGAAGGATTAGTTTTGATCACTAAGGTGACAAGCTACCCGAAGCTCATATTTTCTAAGTGTCTGACTAAAGTGAAGTCAAACAACAAGGTTAATATCTCGGTACTTAACACTTCCGAAAAAGATATTATCCTTAAACCGCTAAGGTTAACTTTAGAACCTGTTTCCCATATTCTTGAACCAAATACGTCTGAACATTCAGCTTCTCAAGCTTCACCTCCGGATTCAGAAAATTGCTTCACTACGGCTTTTCCCGATATTGAACGTGAAAGGCGTGTTCAAAACGCGTTAAGATGTGATCACCTCGTCCCAGAAGAAAAAAATGCGTTAAGAAAACTGTGTTCTGAGTTCCATGACATATTTTATCTAGAAGGCGATACTCTAACTGCAACTAAAACCGTCCAACACGAAATCCGTACGACTTCTCAGATTCCAATTCACGCTAAAACCTATCGATTTCCTGAATGTCATAAAGACGAAGTCAACAAGCAGATTAAAAGTATGCTTGACCAGGGCATCATAAGTCCTTCCGTATCTCCATGGTCAGCGCCCATATGGGTAGTACCGAAAAAACAAGATGCGTCTGGGAAACCTAAGTGGCGCATCGTTATTGACTACAGGAAGCTTAATGAGGTGACCATCGGAGATGCCTATCCCATTCCCAATATAACGGATATTCTAGATCAACTTGGTCATAGCGTATTCTTCACCACACTTGACTTAGCATCATCTTTCCACCAAGTGATGATAAAAGAATCCGACGCAGAGAAGACGGCGTTCAACGTTCCTGGTGTTTCTGGCCAACCAGGACACTACCAATTCAACCGCATGCCTTTTGGGCTCAAAAGTGCTCCTTCTAATTTTCAAAGACTTATGAATGTCGTCCTTTCCGGCCTACAAGGTCTCCACTGTTTCACGTACATGGACGATATCATCGTCATGGGATCCAGTCTCCAAAATGCCATAAATAATCTCAAGTTAACCTTTGAAAAACTCAGAGAACATAATTTAAAACTGCAACCCGACAAAAGTGAGTTCCTACGCAGGGAAGTTCAATACCTAGGTCATATCATAACCAGCAAGGGCGTGAAACCTGATCCTAAAAAGATAGAATGTGTACAGAAATTTCCAGTCCCTAAGAGTCCCCGTGATATCAAATCTTTTCTTGGTTTAGTTGGTTACTATCGGCGTTTTATAGACAACTTTTCTCATGTAACCAAACCACTAACTAGCCTCTTAAAAAAAGACGTCAAATTTAGTTGGCTATCTGAACAACAAACCGCATTTGATACCCTAAAAAATAAAATAACTACGGCACCTATTCTACAGTACCCCGATTTCTCTAAATCTTTTCTACTAACAACTGATGCAAGTAACTATGCAATTTCTGCAATTCTCTCTCAGGGCGAAATTAACAGTGACTTACCCATTGCATACGCATCACGTACATTAAACAAAGCCGAAGGAAATTATTCTACCACCGAAAAAGAATGCCTTGCAATTATTTTTGGTACTAAAGTTTTCCGACCTTATTTATTCGGTCGCCGATTTAAAATAGTCACAGACCACAAGCCCTTAGAATGGCTTTTCAATATAAACGATCCCAGTTCAAAGCTTGTTCGTTGGCGTCTTAAGCTCGAAGAATTTGATTACGAAATAGTTCACAAAAAGGGCAAAATAAACTGCAACGCTGACGCCCTGTCCCGAAATCCTGTTCTTGCTATTAACTCAGATACTCCTTCTACATCAGAAACTTATGAGAAATATCTAAAAATCTGCCAACAACAGAACACGTCATATAATACCGTAATAGAAGAACATAACGGTTCATTACTTAAAACTAAATGTAAGATGATAGTCTATCCGTCCTCAATCGACCTCGATGACTCAATTCCTTATTGTTCTGATATACTCGAATCATCAGTATTCAGTGAAACATTACCCAATATACGGTTGTCAGAGCGAGAACTCTACACCTATCAAAGTACTTCCAATGATAAACACGTGTTTACACATCTCTATTTACGTGTACATCATTACGATGAAATGTCATACAAAGATATATTTGTAATGATGAGAGATTATCGAGATATGATTTCAACTTGGTACGCGGAAGAAAAAGAGTTCGCTATTTCAGATTTTAAGGATCCTTTCAACAAATTGTCTTTTACTAAGATCTACAATATTTTGACTTTCCTATTCCATGACACGGGCATTAAGATACATATTTACCACAACAACATCCTATTTCCAACGCCCTCTGAGATTCCTCGTATTTTAAGAGATAACCATGACTCACCCGCTGCGGGTCACCCTGGCATATCTCGCACCTACGACCGACTCAAAACTTTATATTGGTGGAAAAGCATGCGCCAAGACATAGAAAACTATGTTAAAAATTGCAAATCATGCCAAGTCAATAAACCATTGCGCTGTACTAATAGAGCTCCTATGATTATCACTTCAACTGCTACTCGTCCAAATGAAAAATTATTTCTAGACCTCGTTGGTCCTCTTCCCGAAACAAGAATCAATAAATACAAGTTTATCTTAACACTTCAAGATGATTTAACCAAATATTCACAAGCTTACCCTATGCAATCGTGTTCAGCTCAGGAAACTGCCCGACGTCTTGTACGTTTTATTTCACATATAGGTATCCCGAAAATCATCGTAAGTGACCAGGGGTCAAATTTTTGCTCGGATGTGTTCAAACAATTAGAAAAACTGTTTGGTATAAAACACATCTATGCGGCACCATATCACCCTCAAACATGCGGTGCTTTAGAACGCAGTCACTCTACACTGAAAGAGTATTTACGATCTTATATTGAAGAAAATTCCCATACCTGGGACTTGTACCTGAACACCGCAATGCTAGCATACAATTCAAACATTCACTCTACGACAGGGTTTTCCCCATTCGAGCTTCTACTAGGCCATAAACCATATATTCCTAAATCTATAGACACTCTCGAAAACAACACTTATACCGATTACATTCGAGCACTCAACCATAGGCTATACTATAGTAGACAGAAGGCGTTACAAAATATACACTCTTCAAAACAACGTTCTAAACAATATTATGACTCACATGCGCGTCCTATCACCTACAACACAGACGATATGGTATATATAAGATGCCATCATAAACAAAATAAAGCCTTACAACCAATTTGGAAAGGCCCTTTTAGAATAATTAAGATTAATGGTAACCATACCGTTACCATCCAAGTAGGTAGAAAGCACATACGTCATCATTATGACGAGATAAAGCCCGCCTTCTAGTTCTTAACAAATTTCTATCATTGTCCTTTCCAGATTAATATCAGCAGTTTCCGGGAGTCAGTTTGTCACGAAAATAACAAGCAGTCCAGGCCTTTACTTCGATCAGCTTTTGGACGTAAAGTTCACCAACGATAACTGGAACGTGGTCACCTTCTTAGACTTAAGTCATGTCCAACCACACTTGGAAACAGTAGAATTCTTATTCGAACGCATCACGAAGTTTTGCGATACAAACAAATCTCTTAAGATTCAAGCTGAGTGCTTTAATGCACTAACTTCCTTAAAAGCTCAACATGCTAACAATATTAACAAGTTTTCTTCTATCTCATACTTAGTACAGGTCAGAGAGACAAAACGCTCTAAACGCGGTTTAATGGACGTTGGCGGCTCTTTATTAAAAACACTATTCGGTACGTTGGACGCAGAAGACGCCGCTGCATACACAAACGCTATAAACCGTGTACAATCAGACGAAAAAGAGCTAGCCGTTCTTATGCGCGACAATATCCACGTTATCAAATCTACTATTTCTACTTTTAATGACACTATTTCTAAGGTTAACAATAATGAACTTAGGTTAAATCAGAATTTAGCAACCATAGAAACCGCTTTCGAAAAATTATCGCAAGCTACCGATAAGTTAGATATTCGGTCACAATTGTCTCTTTTGCTTAGTTCATTAGAGAGCATCATAATATCACTGTCATTCGATATCAACGATGTTAATGACGCGATATTGTTTAGCAAAATGAATATTTTGCACCCGACTGTACTTAGTCCCGCTCAGCTGTATAAGGAGCTCGAGTTACATATGAACCGACTACCTAAACATTCCGAGTTACCTATTTCTTTATCATTACATAATATCAGTCAGCTGATCACCTTATGCGACATCGTAAGCTATTACCAAGACAACAAACTTGTAGTAGTAGTGAAAATACCTCTGGTTCTTTCTCAGACTTATAACTTGTATCACAACATCCCATTCCCTGTACCGCTCGATATCAATACACCAGATACTTATGTTCTTATCGCACCACAGAAATCGTACTTGGCAATAACACGAGATAGGCTATTTTATTCACAGCTCGCGAGTGTCAGTGAATGCAAAAGGATCAAGGATGTATCCTATGTGTGTCCCTTAGACAACGTTTACTCCACTCTTGCGAATCCTACATGTGAAACAACTTTGCTGACGGATATCATCGACAAATTACCCAAGACTTGCCAAACAAGAATTCTCAAAGGATCAGTTGATGTATTTCAAAAAATTTCCAACAATAGATGGATTTTTGTGCAGTCTGACCCTTGTAAGTGCCATTTAGTCTGCAACGAAGGTTTAGATAACGCCGACGAAACCTTGTTTGGTACAGGTATCCTGCATATCCCAAAACATTGTAAAGCATACTATAAAACTTTGACTTTTTCCCCTACAGATAATTATTCTTCAAATACCACTAATTCTATCTCAGATTTCCAGATAGTTAATGATTGCTGTGACACTTCTCAAAATTTTAACGGCACTATACATAAAATACCTTTAGTAAGACTGACTGAGTATAACAACATGGAATCATTAGTAAAAGCTAGTACTCATTTGAACAGTTTCGAACAATAACTAAATAATATAGCTCAGCCATCGCATTTTGAAAGGTATTCAACTCATTATCTGTCTCTCACTTATGTAATCTCGTTCTTATGCGGTATTTATTTGTTAAGTAAGTTTAGAAAGCTAATAAATCGCCAGTCTGGTTGTTGTGTGAAAATTTATAACAAAACTTATGCCAGCCATAAGACTGTAAGAAAAACGACACCTCAGTTAGTCCAATCAGTCAGTAGTCAATGCAATCATGATGAGTATCAGTCATCATCATCTGAAGAGTCTGAAGTTGACAATAACTCAGTAAAATCTTTACCAGCTCCAGCTCTCAGACGTAATATAATTGTATAGATTCCTAATTAGTATTATATTCCATTTCGCTTATTCCTAAAGTTAGCTTTTAAATATTTTTGCCACTTCATGATTAATTACTATATCTTTATTTCATTGGTCCAGGATTTTTCCTATAAAATTAATTAGTTATAATGTTTCAATTTCTTCGTTTGTAACACAAGGACATCTGATCTTTTAAAGACATTGATCATCCCTTAAACTGAGATGATCAATCTTAACGGGGGGGTTGTTATAATACCTACCCCTTACACGCGCCACACTAGGTAAAGTGCTTAGACTGCAAACCGCATCTAGGGCATTACACAGTTGTTTGGTTATTCTACGTCATTTCTAATATTTCTTAATAATTCAAATACCAGCTTTCAGTGACTTTACAATCAGATTTCCTTGTGGGCACTAGGCTTTTGTTATTACTATTTCTACCCAAATAAAAGGTTTAAATTTAAAATTGTTTTTTAAAAACCTTCTCTGAACCCACTCCGTAACAGTACCCAAAGGGTAAAAACAGACGTCTGTCCGTCTGTCTGTCTGTCACCGGGCTGTAGCTCATGAACCATGATAGCTAGGCAGCTAAAATTTTTTTCTGTTGCCGCTGTAACAACAAATACTAAAAATATATTAAAATAAATATTTCCCATACAACAAACGTGATTTTTGGGAGATTTTTGCTTGCTATTAATAACAGCAAGAGGAAATGGGGGTCTCCCATACGGTACGGAAGCCTTCGTGTGCTCATGGGCCCGAACAGTGGTATCTAATACTAATTTAAGTAGGTAAACGTCTCGTTTCTGAAAAAATCATGACAGACATATTTAGTTAGAGGCAGATAGGTACACAGATGAACAGACAGACAGACAATAGAGTAATCTTATTATAACGGTTTACGTTAATTTTTTATTTACTATATTTGAGGCGGCCTAAAAACTTTGTCACCAGGGCTAGCCACCACTTACTTACTTTATTTAGTTTAATGTTGTCCTAAGGTTGCCTGGAAGAAATCACTTTCACCGATAGGGCCGCCGGTTGCTTCACATGTTGTAGCATCTACTTTTCTTTATTTTACTGTTTTAAATGTGTGTGAATGTGAATCAATAAAGAGTATCTATCTTTCTTTATTTGTTATATTTACGTTTCACAGTACGGAACCTCAAAAAATAACGCACAGGAAACCCAAAACCAACAAGGCAGCCATAAAATATTTCGAAATATGCTAACAACTTCGCTGCCATATTTAAAAGAAGTTCGTACAAACAGAGATCTTATTTGAAACGGCTCAGAAGTTTTTCGACTCGAATTCTCGGCAGTAAACATGGCTGTGCTTTGCTTCACAGTGTGAAAAGAAAACAGTTTACCAGGTTTTATTTAACTTGCAATGTGTGTACTGAGCCGTGGTGGTCTAGTGGTAATGACACCCGCCTTTACAATCGTGAGGTCGTGGGTTCAAATCCCGGTCCCGTACCAATGAATTCCTTGGAATTTACGTACGCAATTTCACACCACGGGCTTTTCGGTGAAGGAAAACATCGTGAGGCAACCTGCATACGTCCGTAGAAGAAATTCTATGGCATATTATGTGAATCCACCAAGCGTGGTGGATATGGCCCAATCACCCTTCGTGGGTAGGCCTACGTCCTGCAGTGGACTATTAAAAGGGCTGGTACAGTACAGTACGGGTGTACTTGTGTTTGTGGAATATTGCAAATTTGACCAACTTCCCGGTTTCTAATTGGGCTGAAATTTTGTGTGTACATGTAAATCGCGTGACAATGCAAAAATATGGTACCATGGAGCTGATCTGATGATGGAGTCGGAAGGTGGCCATAGGAATTCCTATACTAAACAAGATAGACCCGTTGCGTTTGGGCTCGTTTTACTTGTCTTGGCTAGCAGTCTGCTCCTACAAGATATCAGTCTCCTACAGGACCTCAGAAGCTTGTATTTAATATTTATAAAATAATTTATTTTTGATACTGTCAGGTCGCGTTTTTCTACGAATCTAGACAAAATTGCTGTAGCTATTTATCAGTCAACTTTGATAATGAATGTATTTCTTAACGATAATAAGACCGCCTTTGACCACCATCTCGCCTGATGGTAAGCGACGTTGTGGTCGAAGATGAAGCTTTGCCTTAGAAGATACCTATTCACTCTGATTTTGAAAAGTTTTAGATATTTCTTAGGAAAAAGGAAAGCAGGAAGACTGTTCAATTTCCTGGCGGTACGAGCGCGTACAGAAATGTTGAGTTAAACCGCTTCGTACGTATCTCTGCATACGGTATAACTTTTCTCTGCATACGGTATATATTTAAAAGATAAATTATATATTATTATTTCTTCTTATAATATATACTTCGCATTTTCCTCTTAAAAAAATTATTCCTATCCAAGTACAGATAGCGCGCGAGTTGAATGCAGTCGGGGTCTGAGGTAAAGAGCGGGAGCATCTCCCCCCGCTATCCGCACGCCCCACCTCACGCGCCTGGGCGGGTTGGGCGTGCGGATAGCGGGGGGAGACATTCGCATTCCTAAGCTCTGCATTCAACTCGCGTGCGTACAGGAGATCTACTGTAGAAAAATAATTCTTACACTGTGTCTCAAACTTCTGTTTCCGTGGTCCGACTTGCAGAGTGACTCGTCCCGCGCAAGTATTAATTGCGCAAGTTTGCTGTTTATTGCTGGAGAGTTTTTAAATTGATGTTTATCTTGTAGCTTGAGATTGATGTTAAGTTTTATTTTATTATTCATAGAATTATGAGTGATTACGGTCTTTGGTGGTAACATAGGTTTTTAACCCCCGACGAAAAAGAGGGGTGTTATAAGTTTGACGTGTCTGTTTGTCTGTGTGTCTGTCTGTCTGTCTGTGGCATCATAGCGCCCGAACCACTGAACCGATTTCAGTTTAGTTTTTTTTAGATGAAAGGAGACTTAATCGAGAGTGTTCTTAGCTATGTTTTATAAAAATCGATTGAGCCGTTTAAGAGTTATGGTGGGTTAAAGTGGGGATGGAAGAACCAAAATTCTACAAATGTGCCCAAAATGGTTGTCAATTGAAAGTTTGTTGTCAAATATTTTTGTGTCGGGGGTTTTTTAATTAGGTATATTATTCGAGAAACTTTTTACTAAACTTGTACTTTCATTTAGTGTTTTTTTTTTTTATAAAAAGGGTAGCATGTTTATACAGAGTCATTCAGAAAAAGTGCACCAAGCCAAACGGGAGCGATTGGGACTTTTAGTAAAAGTAACTTTGACGATTTGTCTAACTCGGAATCGACTGAGTTGTATGGAATGAAGGGTTTTTCGTTCATAACATAATTATATGTATAACAATAAACAAAAAAAGGATTGTGCATGGATAGGGCCACATATGTATGCCAAAGACATCACAATAAACAAAAAAAGGATTGTGCATGGATGGGGTCATATATGGCAAAAAAAATGTTTCATTTCATGCCCCATCCTTTTCATCCTACCAATTTTCACCTCTGTCCATCTTTCTCTATCTCACGCATGGATGCAAAAATTGTAAGCACGTTAAATCATCCAAGGGTAAATTTAAAAATCCATACACACTTCTCTATATTGCTACATTCATAATCCATAGACGAGACACATAGTACTCCAACTTCCACTATGTCATCAAACATCGACCACGGTTAATAACTTCAATATGTAGTAAAGGGACGCCATAAAGTCTGGTTGATGCATCCTATATGAAGTTTCAAAACTCATTACCTCGGCGAAGGTCGGGGAAGACTGATTATGGAGAGTTAGATGGATTACTTCTGTCGAAAGAGCAGTGGGGAAATTCCGATAACCGACCTAGCTGCTGAGGTGAGACGCTCTGGAACCTCACTCAAAAATGACAAACAAATGAGGTTTACATACTCTTAACTTCAGTGACGTCACACTTTTTTAAGGTATTTGTCACAGAGATACCAGAGGGATAATGTGGTTGATCGAGAAAATAAAGAGATGCATTGATTTAATCTGGCATGAGTTAGAAAGAGACTAAACAAATCTCGATTCAGTGGTTGAAAATTGCCTCAAGCGACAACAGCGCTATATCTCTAGTTGTAATAGCTCTGTGGGAGATCCCTCCACTGTGGAGGGATAATGTGGTCGATCGAGAAAATAAAGAGATTCATTGATTTAATCTGGCATGAGTAAGAAAAAAAACATATAAACATCTCGATTCAGTGGCTAGTTGCCGTGTTATTCTACTGTAGAAAAATAATTCTTACACTGTGTCTCAAACTTCTGTTTCCGTGGTCCGACTTGCAGAGTGACTCGTCCCGCGCAAGTATTAATTGCGCAAGTTTGCTGTTTATTGCTGGAGAGTTTTTAAATTGATGTTTATCTTGTAGCTTGAGATTGATGTTAAGTTTTTTTTTTATTGTTAATAGAATTGTGAGTGATTACGGTCTTTGGTGGCTAGTTGCCGTGTTATTCTACCAATAGTGTCAAATTCTTGTCAAATTCCAATGTATATATTTGACAGTGACAACCTCTGATAGTGATGGTCCATACATTTTTGCGGTTGAGAATTGCCTCAACTCTCTGGTTGTAATAGCTCTGTGCTTTTCATCATCGATCGTTTTATGACAGCTTTTGAGTGGCAAAGAAACAAAAAATGTTCACGAGCGTCTCGCTTACCTAGTTTTTAGGGTTCCGTACCCAAAGGGTAATAACGGAACCCTATTACTAAGACTCCGCTGTCGGTCTGTCCGTCTGTCTCTAGGCTGTATCTCATGAACCGTTATAGCTAGAAAGCTGAAATTTTCACAGATGATGTATTTTTGTTGCTGCTATAACAAAAAATACTAAAAACAGGATAAAATTAATAACTAAGAGGGGCCGCCAAGCAACAAAGCTGATTTTTTGGCCGTTTTTTGTTCTATATCAATTATGGTAACAGGTTGATGCTTGAAATTTTCACAGAATATTTATTTATATATATTTACTTCAATAATAAATAATAAAATTAAAATAAAATAAATATTTGAGGGGGTCCCATACGGAACCCTACGTGCGCGAGTCCTACTCGTACTTGGCTGATTATGTATCTCTTTGAGCGTCACAATAACGAGGTCGATTACCGGAATTATCCCGCACTACCTACTAAGTTATTACTACAATGAGAGTTTGTGCAAAGAAGTTTTCACTTAAAAACAAACGTGAATAGTTTTAATTTAAGTGTGATATTTATCTAAGTACCTATATAATAAATGTTATGCTTCTGGCTATTTTAGTTAGTTGTTACCACAGATTAGAACATAATATGTACCCAAGTGACACAGATTCTAGCAAACTACGTATAATTAGCTTAGCTGAGCAGTAAGTGCCGCTAGTAGTTTAATTAACTTAAGTTTTACAGTTAATAGCTTCAATAGTATGCTTATCTTTTGATAAGATATAATAATTTTTGATCTAAATAACATATTAAAATGAGACGTCCACAAATGGAATATTATTCAGAGAATAATCTGACCAATAAGATGATACCTATATGTTTCGTATTTTGAAAGTTTGCTTTATGTGCTTCTCAAAAATATTTAATTTAGATTTTTTCATCCATCCATTTTTTTTAAAATGATAAAAATAAATTGTATGGAAAATGGAAATTCAGCTCACATTTTTTTCTTTTTAGCCATACGAATGTGCTTCTATCTAATTTTACTAGCATTATTACTTGATTCTTCTATGTTTATGTCATAATTTGCTAAAATTATAGAATTCATAAAAAGTTGGTGTATCCAGTTAGATCAATATTTCAAGAAAATCTTTAAAAGTTGGGTCTAATTGACAAAAAAACTTTTTATTTTAGCTAATTCAAGGTTGCCTAATCAGAGTTGCCAGAAATAAACTAGCTATTCGAGCTATTCTGTCAAATATATTATTTATTTATCATAAGAAATTAAAAAATATTATTTTAAATCGGAGGACTAATTTTTTGGGTTACTTACCCAAAGGGTAAAAACGGGACCCTATTACAAAGACTCCGCTGTCCGTCTGTCTGTCACCAGGCTGTATCTCATGAACGGTGATAGCTAGAACGTTGAAATATATTCAAAGATGATGTATTTTTGTTGCCGCTATAACAATAAAAACTAAAATAGAAAAAAAAATAAGGGGTGCTCCCATACTAAATACATACATATAAAACTTGATATTTTTGTTCGATAATAATAATGGCGTCAGGAAAATGCTTGAAATATAATATTAAGTGGTATATTCGATCCTTTAATATATATCGCCCTTCGTGGGTAGGCCTACGTCCTGCAGTGAACTATTAAAAAGGCTGGTACAGTACAGTGATATTCCTTTAAAAAATAATAAATAAATTAAAGGGGTTTCCATACGGTGCGGAACCCTTTGTGCGCGAGTTCGACTCGCACTTGGACAATGTTTGATTTATTTGATAAGAAAGTAGGTACTATTTCACACACCAATATAGCGACGATGTATCGGTTTATGTTTTCATGAATATAGCGAATATAGTTTAAAAGTAGGAGAGTGGCAAAGCCACACAGTACGCGAGAAAAATCACGGGCAAATGTTAGTAAGTAATAAACAAGATATACAAGAGACTAGCAAAATTTGTCCACAGAAAATTCGCGAAAGTTCGAAACAGAAGTTTGTGCTCACACGAAAATGTAACCAAAAGTCAGAGATGTTAGATTACCCTCAAAAACATGCAAATTTAGGGACGTTCGAATTACAAATTCAAGCCGCAGTGCTAAACAAATTTTCGTGAAACTTTTGCCCTGTTTGTATTTACTGATGCGTGACTGATTTAAATAACATGAAACTTTTATGTAAAGACATCATGAATTTATTTACAGCATCATATGAGCTCGTCTCCATGTAGACTGTGAATAATATATATGAATATTCATCAAAATCAGTGCGATGTTTTACACGTGAAATTATTTTTATTTAATGGATCTTTTTGGTTCTTTTCAAATTTGAGTTTACGAGTATAACTCATAAAAAATATTGAAATTTGTGATTGCAGAAATTATTGAAATCTAGCTGAAACTATATCTATTGTTTACCACTTACTGGCAAGCGTAGCGTAGAATATCTACTGACAAGGTAGACGAATTATCTAATCAAGACCAAAATCCTTATTGGAAAGTAATAAAGACTGTAATTGTTTAAACCGTTCAAAACATAGAATATTTTATGTTTGTTACAAAGTTGTCACAAAAGTAAACTAGATGGCGTATGCGTCGAGTTAGTTCGCGGTGGCGTTTGGTTTGCGATGCATAAGACACTGTTTGGCAAGTTTCAATAAACGGTTTCTCTGAAAACAATGCATGGTTGTTTCGCTATCCTCTCGCTTAAGGTACCTCCGTAAACAGTAATTTTAACAATAATATATATTATACTAATAATAACAGTAGTTCCTATCAATAATTACAGTCCTTGATATGAAAGCATTCTAGATTTCTGAAAAGACCAGTTGAAAGCGACTTGGATACATCATCGGTCTTTCTTATCATTGAGCATCCAACGCTGCATGGTTTCAATCATCATCATCATCATCAGCCTGTGTCGACCCACTGCAGGGTATAAACCCTTCTCTCCTGTGCCAGTGTTTCCTATTTTGGGCCAATCTCATCCACGCCTGACCAGCGATGGGTCTGATGTCGATCCATCGTGGTATCAATAGTCCATCATTTATTTATGACCAGCACTGAATTCCAATAGCTGAAATTATGTCGATGAAGAAATACATTTAGACCTTCAAGGGTCTGTGGATAATCCAATTGATTGTGGTGTAGGTAGAAGTAGTTTATGTATTTTTAGATTATGTAAGTCTTGTATTTAGTGGTAGTTAATAAAGGCACTTGTCCTTTAATTGTAAAAAAAAATACTATGTTATCATAAAAATTACTTCGATGTTAAAAATAATTTATTAACTACCACTAAATACAAGACTTAGGTATATATTCTAAAACTACATGAACTACTACTACTACTAAAAAAAATGATCCCAACACTAGACATCCACCCAAAGTAGCACACCAACAAACCTTGAGAGAAAACAAGAAGAGCAAAAGTTACTTCTTACCGCGCATTTAAATCGAGATTTTATTGAGATAATCGCCCTCCGAAGAATTGGTCTTGAACAAACAAACCTACAGGCGAGTTGGAAATGCAAAAACCGAAATAAATCTTCGAGCAGACGTAAGACCGATTCTCAAACGTTTCTCATTTAAAATTCCAGTCCGCGGTGTAATTCGGAACGAATCTGGAGTGCTACTCTGCACTTACAAGTTAACATTGTAGTGGTGAGCAACGAGACTTTTTATCTTCTACATACTCCTGATACATTATATTGTTTTGTTGAGAATTCTCACCAAAATAATATAATGGTTTTTCTTATTTTCCCTGTCAAATATCTATTGAAATTTAACGTTTTTCAAAGAAAAATCTAACAAAAGCCATTGGGAATCGAGATATTTTTCATATTTCTTTTTGAGTTGTGTTGTTTAACATCAATGCATCTCTTTTTGATTATCTCGAAAGATCACATAATCTCTTTGGATCTCTGTGTTTTGAGTGAACTAAATCAGTGATGCTTCATTACAAAAATTAAATGTCTAAAGTGGGTAATCACAGGGCGACACTAGTTTTTTCGTGACCATAGATCTATTTCTATGACAAGAATTTACTTCACACGAATTGGTATTTCGGTAGAAATAATTTCATCTGGTCGCATGCTCAGTCAGCAGGAGGCTGATAGGCAACGAAACCTTGACTAAGTCGAAGCTGCAAAGTCTCGAGCACCAACGTATGGTGGCGTTTCTATCGGCCTTCTATCGGATACACTTCGGTGAGTGCGCCCAGATTGTGCAGAGTTGCACAATCTGGTCCCACCTGCCTCTTTCTTCTATGGTACGGCTAGACGGACGCGATCAAAGCGCCACTCTTTTATAGTAAAAACTCTGTGCATTAGAACCAAGCGTTTTGAGTCCTTATTCCTCATACGAACCGCCAGAATGTGGAACGCTTTGCCTGAGTCTGTCTTCCCGCTTAAGTGCAATGTAGGTGTCTTCAAATCACGAGTAAATATATATCTTCTAGGTAAGCGTGTTACACCCAAGACCGCATATCTCAATTATTAGTCTAATTTTCGCTGTTATTTTCGGTCGAAACGTCGGGATGATAAGGTACGAGTATTTATTTATCTCGTAATTTGAGTGTGCGACTAGTCCCGTAGGACATAATTGTAATAAACAATTTAATTCAATTCAATGTGAATTTTTCTTTGTTATTATGACATGTAAATTATAACACATTAATTCAATAGGTATCACAAACGGTTTAAGTATAATATATATGATTAAATTCTGTTATGTCTAAGAAATTAAAATAAAATCTTACCGATAATACAATTCAATTCAATTAATTAAATTTAATTCAATTTTAAACATGAAAAAAATTCTAAAATAAAAGCGAAAATTAGACTCAAGGTGAACCAGATCCAGACTCAGAGTATCTCCCCAAGTTCATTTGAATTCCGTCGCTATTTGAATTGGAGATTTTACTGCCTTTAATCTAAAACCGACGTCGGATGATGCTGCCAACGTGTGCCGCCCGCTAATTACGGCCCTGGTGGGGCAGATGCTGGGTAATAGACAACAGATCTGGAGTAAGGGCACAGTTTGAATGTCCAGGGAAACGCACTAATGCTCTCGTCACTTTTCCATTGACATGACTGCTCCATTGGCCCAGTGGTTAGTGACCCTGTTTCTTGTCAAAGAGGTGCAGATTCAATTCCCACCCAGGGCAAGCAATTTTGTGATGAACTTGGTTGTTTGCACTACTAGTAAAAATGTACTGTTCAATTAATACGTAGGTTTACGCAGTACATTTATCAAAACAATATCTTCCTTTAATTAACCGACTTCCAAAAAGAGGAGGTTCTATGTTCGTCTGTCTGTGTGTGTGTGTGTGAACAATTGTGATCGAAAAATTCTTTTTTAGTTCTAAAGGGTGTACTCCCGAGGTGGTCCCATTTAAATTTTACAGAAATCAGCTGAGCCGTTATTCAAAAATCAAATATAATGTAAACAATTCGAGTGAAATATTTTTTTGTTTCGCGATGGATGGCGGTTTTGCTATTTTTTGCGAAAAATAATTACACATTATCATTGACTAAAGGTTAGTGGTAAAACTGTACGTATTATGATTGATAACAAATTGACCTCTAGACAGGCTAGAAAAAGATGGCAAGACGAGCTTCACGCCCACTTTAGCGGATGTAAGAACAAATTTCCGAGAAAAGTGGCAAGAAGAAAAGGAGACCTTTGCTCTGCAGTGGGACGATAATGGCTTAAATAATTACTTTTCGCCTAAAAATCGCACAACCGACGTCAAGCATTGTAATCTACGAACAAAATTGTAATAGTTCGCTGTAATCGATGTATGATGATAGGCCGTGGTGGTCTAGTGGTTGTAACGCTGGCCTGTCATTCTTGAGGTCGTGGGTTCCATCCCGGTCCCGTACCAATGAGTTTCTTTGGAACTTATGTGCGGAATTTCACACCACTACTGGCTTTTCGGTGAAGGAAATCATCGTGAGGCAACCTGCATACGTCCGTAGTAGAAATTCGATGGCGTGCGTGAATCCACCAACCCGCATTGGGCCAGCGTGGTGGATATGCCCCAATCACCCTTCGCGAGTAGGGCTACGACCTGCAGTGGACTATTAAAAAGGCTGGTACAGTAAGTAAAAAGTAAGTTCGTATAGGCCGGGTGGCTAGCCCTGGCGTCAGAGTTTTTAGGCCGCCTGAAGGCCTCTGACATGGCTAAACGGTTAATACAACCGGGGCCTACAATTTAAAGTGTCATCCGAGCCACGGTAGCGCTCAGTTGGAAAATGCCACCCGCGGTACAGTACAGTACCTACAGTACAGTAATCGATGTATCGAAAAACTGCTTAACCGATTTCGATGAAATTTAAATGACCACATAAAAAGAATCATCAAAATCGGTTAATGCTTGGCGGAGTAATCGTACCACATACACAAAAAAAAAAGCAACGTTCCGCACAGACAGAACTTGTATGGGTGACCGCGGGTGGCATTTTCTTACTAAGCACTACCGTGGCTCGGATGACGTTAAATTGTGGGTCTCGGTTGTTCTTCCGTTCAGGCCTTCAGTTGGCCTTAAAACTCTGACACCAGGGCTAGCCACCCAGCCTTTACGAACTTACTTAAAAAGAAAACATGCTGTCAAATTGAGAACCTCATGTATTAAAGTCGGTTGATAATAATAATTAGCATATATAACTACTTCATAGGGTTTTTGAAAATTAAAAACTTTGTACTCATTTTGAAAGTGTGAGAGTGAGACAGCTGTTAGTTGGAGAACCGCTAGAGTATGTGCAAAAAGAGAACCGTCGTATGTTACTGTGAACTAACAATAAGATTTTAATCAGCAGCCAAGGTACGAGTACCTACTATACTTGGTAGACGCGAGTACTGATGCAAACCGAATCGGTGTCTAACAAGTATCAAACAGCAATGACAGAGCAGTGTTGTCAACGTAACAAAATTAGTAAAATGGCTCACGGAAGACCTCATCTACAACGCTTATCTTTGTGTACAAACTTTTACGAAAATTATTCGAATGCTTCTGTATTTATTTAGGTAAGGTACTCGTATATATCACGTGTACTTTTGCGTGATAATGTTTTCCTTAAGAGGCATGTTTATGGATACCAGACCTTCCAGGAAAATTCCGAAATGGACAAAACACAGCAATCCATACTAATAATATCAATCCGAAATCATTGTGTTTGTTGGTTTGCTTGTTATTTTGTCACGCAGCAGCAAGAAGAAGAGAGAGAGATGCGCAGAGATGCGAGTATAGTTTTGATACCGGAAAGTGTCAAAAAGTCAAAGTGTCAGAAAAGATAACTTTTTATTCTGGGTTCCCACGGGCTATCGCAAAAATTAACACACCACGCGGGCAAAGACGCGCGCAAAAGCTTGATATTTATAAAACAAGGATAACAAGGTATTATTTAGGATTAATAAGTCTTTCCTTGATTATTTAAACAAATTACTTTTGTTGTTTTAATTGAGTATGTATAAGGTACTGGGTATTCTATCATATGGATAAACGTATCACTTTTTGTTAAATTTATAATATATAAAGTGTTTAAGGATCTGTTGAGCTTGTTGAAGCTTGAAGTTTTATTGGCATTTTAGTTTGATTTACCATTGAGTGAGAAAATGAACCAATCTACGATTCATTTCACTACTAGAATTATCTACGACTCATTTCAGGATACGACTAAAAGAGATAGTAACAATGTAACACATGATTACTAAAAATATAATTAATCCGTCAGATAGAAAATCAAAAAATAGACATGTACTTTTCTTTTACCAGAAAAGCAAAAATTGATGAACATATAGCCCGTTAATCTCTGTGTGACGTCACGCTTGCACTTCAAATGTACAGACTATGTCGCACTCGTGACGTCACAAGTCCTCACTATCAAAATTTGACAAGGTTTATATTTGTCATTTATTATTTAATTGGCAAAAGAAAAAAAAAAGTGTCCACTATTTTTTAAAAAATCTAACTAACGGACTAATTATAATAATGCTATATTACCCAGTCACAATGCCTATCGTACCTACGAGTACATTGACAAAATCGTCGGCATGACTTTTTCACTCCGCGATAACTAAGTCTGTCTACGCCGTAGATCATGCTACGAAATAATGTCGTAGCATTGTAGCGTAGCATATTATGAGCGTAGCACGCGTAGCATTTTTTTCATATGAGACGAAACTAAGGGGCATAGCCAAAATACTATGATAGCCTAGCGAATTATATATTTGAAAAAGCGGTAAGTTTGTATAGACTGGGTGACTAGTCCTGCTAGCTTAGCATACGACCACGAAAAGAGTTCTGTTAAAGTGTGAAAAAGTGACAGACATATACTTCTCCATAACTCTGTCTCGTTCCGACACGTCGATAAGATTATTTCGTGGTGCGTATGCTAGCCCGGCAGGTGTCAGTGTTTTTGAGCCGCCTATAGGCCTCTGCCCGGGTAGCACGGCAAGGGGAGAAAACCATTTTATCCACTCTTAATGTCAGATGTCATTGTCAATACATACTTTATTTATCTTCGAAGGGATATAATGGTGGAAAGACTATTACTCCCTTTGCCATGCTTCCCGTGCTGCCGTGCGTAGCTATACGGTTAAAACAACCGCGACCTACCAACCGACAACGCGACTAATCACACCGACACAAATCTGAGCACTTACTTGAATATACCACGGCAGCAATTACTTGAAAATACCACCGCGGTCACCCATCTGAATGCTGGCCGTGCCAAACATTGCTTGACTTCGGTGATCGCTAAGAAACTCCTAGTCAAACTATGCTGTGAGCGCTATGTAGAAAATTTGTATTGGAATCGCTGATATTTTTTGCTACTTCAGGCTTGGTCTCGTAATAAAAATTGCTTATACTCGTAATTACAATCAGTACAGTCAAAGATATACTTGAATATATCTTCTACATTTCGTGTATCGGGATAGATGAGTCTGTTAATTGAATTGATTTATTTCTAACAGCTCTTAAAACAAAATAGCTCAGTAATTTAAAACGCTTAAACAATCCATTAATTTTTAACGATAATGTTAATTATTATCTCCATAAAATTAAGCTTTTTACAGCTTAACTTCGGAGTTAAAGTTAATTCACGCCATCATCATCATCATCACAGCCGCGAAAACGTTCTCCACTAGACCTTTTAATAATTCTTTATATATAAAAATGTCGTGTCACGTTGTCTGTTCGCGATGAACTCATCAACTGCTGAACCGATTTACAGAAATCGACTGAGCTGTTTTTGAAAAATCAACAATAAGGTAAGCGATTCGAGCGAGATATTCGAATTTTGTACACGATGGAAGGCGATTTTGCTATTTTATGCGAAAAAAAATTATACTACCACTGTTCTGTTCGCTTGAAACCTTGTGTTTATTCGGACATTTTCCGAAAGGAACAGGAAGTCATAACGACATTTGTGTGTAAATAGTTGAGTAAACATGAAACAATCCCGTAATATCCAATTACACATGTGGATACAAATATTATTATGTGGATGAGCAAAGAGAAATAAACATTATTAAGAATCAAGGAGCTTACAGGGATGGATACCGTACGCATCTTACACGGGTTAGTAGTTTCTTTATTACATTAATCATTCCAGTTATATGAATCTATAAAAGAGTATGTGAATATTTTAAACTGGTGTTTAATATCAAAATTATTCATCTGGATAAGCGCAAAAACTTCTTTCTATATCTTAAAAGTACCTACCGAGTTTTAAAACCCAAATTCTTGTAATGTAATGCGGCATTCACGCAATGCACTGAAACTACTAACTTAGACTAAGATTTAAACTAACCTCTCACTATAGTACAGTCGCATTTAAATATTAAAAAAAAAGAAATTCTGGTAAAAAATTAAGTAAAACTCTGTGGAAAAACAAAGATGTCGGACTTTAAAATTTTGACCTTATGGCTCTGAGCTAATTAATTATTAATAGTTACCTATACGGTAGAAGATCTATTACTTAAAAAAGTTAGAATATGACTTTAAAATCATGCATAATATTCCGTAGGAATATGTCCTAATGAGCTATTAGTTCCAAAATACCTCTATTTTGGAACTTTGGACTAAAATTAATTTGTTTTACAAAACTACAGCACCTGTTGAATCACAAAATAAAAACGCACACCACAAAATGAAAAGAGAAAATAATCGCAAAACGAGTTCGTAACTCACATTTACCTACAGACACATTCAATCAAAAGAACTCACAAAATAATCTCAACTCACGAAAGATAATATTTGATCTCGAAACTTTTCTTTCAGCTAAAGCTTACCTTTTGACGAACACCATAATTTCCAGTCCTACATCACATCAATCCTTTTAAAAGTATCAATAACATTTCGAACTTCCACAGAAAATCCAAATAGCATTTATTTTTCAAGTTTTCGAATTACGAACTTCGCGACAAAGTTGCTCACTCGACCGGATACGTCCTCTCGGGTCGAAGGCAACGAACGAACTGAATGGAATGGGATGAAATGGGAAAGATACATTTTAACCGAATCTGGGAACCTGAAACAAGGAAATTTATGCTTTCAGTTTTAGAGGGTAAGGTTTGCATTGCGTTAGTGGGGTTTGATTTGTGTTTGGAACAGAAGATTTTCGTATGTTAGAAATTATGTTCGAAGCGAGTCTAGTCACATTCCGAGGTAAGCAAGCAAGAAATCCGTTAGAATTTTAATGATGGCACTCTATTAATGGAAGAGTTAGGGTGGGAATACATTTATGAATTGTTTATTATCTTTGTAGAGCATCTTCTTCCTCTCAGCCAAAGGATGATTGATAAAACTCTTTAATGATTCACACACAAAAATCAAAATTCAAAGGTAAACAGAAGCTTAAATTTTGAAACCCCCGGCGGCTTATCAAAAAGAGTGATTTCTTTTAGGCATGGATGTGAACTGTTGAACATTTACAAGTTGCCAATTTGTTCGATTTAGAAAACTATATGAGGACTACCTATGCATTTTACACGCACAAATTCATCTCTGACTATATTTCTGCTTAAGACATAGAGAACATGGTCACGCGTTAATAAAATATTATCTTATTTTATCTCGCATAAAAAGCATTAAAAAGCTGATTATGGTGACTGACAGACGTTTGACTCTTTGTCGTCCTTTTAAGCCATAGGATTCGTCGGACGTACACTGCTGAACGCACATAGGCCTCCCCCATACATCTTCAATATAATAGACGGTGACCTTATCAAGGCCGCAGGATCACGCTGGATGCATGCCGCTTCCGACTTGCCGTATTGTACTATCTTATACTACTGTTAGTTTCATTCTATGCAATAGGCAACAAAGTCTGACACCATCAAACAAATGTTGCCAATGTGAACACGCCATTACAACCGCGGATACGTAAGGTAGAGCCGTAAAGACTTGTTTACACGCGCTACGTGATGTAGTGTTGCTCAATAAAAGTTTAACGGTGCTGAGTTCGCGGTTTGCCCCTTTAAAGTTTTTACTACGGTCTGGACTGTGCTTAATAAAATGGTATGTTTTCAACCGATTTCCAAAAGGAGGAGATTACCTTAAAAAATTCAGCTTTAAATTTTGATGGATTATGTTTTATTTTTTTACATTCTGTTTTTTTTTTGTGGGCCATAAAAAATCGTAAATGCTTGTACGTGAGTTTCTTTTTTAGGGTTCCGTACCCAAAGGGTAAAAACGGGACCCTATTACTAAGACTCCGCCGTCCGTCTGTCTGTCTGTCCGTCTCCAGGCTGTATGTCATGAACCGCTATAGCTAAAAAGCTAAAATATTCAAAAATGATGTATTTCTGTTGACGCCATAACAACACATACTAAAATAGAATAATAATAATATTTAAGGGGGGCTCTGATACAAAAAAATCTAAATGTTTAGCCGTTTATCGCTCGATATAAATAATTGTAACAGGCAGATGCTTGAAATATTCACAAAATATTTAGATGCATGCCTACTTTAATAATAAATAATCAATTTGAAATAAAATAAATATTTAAGGGGGGCTCCCATTCAGTACGGAACCCTTCATGCGCGAGTCCGACTCGTACTTGGCAGATTATTTAATCTGTAATGGAACTTAAAAAGTACTTCTAATTTACTTTGTTTCCTTTGGGTTGGTTACTTTCAACTTACTTTGGTTCTGTATTTTTGAAGTACCTACTCGTATTTTTTGAAAAATGATAAAATAATGTACTTTTAACAGAAAAAGAAAAGCAAAAACTGGTACTTTTACCAATATAGTTTTATTTGTTGTGATCTTCAAAGACTTGAGTAGATGTTGTTGTTGAAAATAGTGTATTAATGAAAAATATTATTACATTCTGTTTCGGAAAATAAGTTAATTGAATGACAAAAGTTTGAATGACAAATGTTTCTTTTGGATTTTATAATAGGTATATTCATCGAACACGAACAAAACCCGAGGCGCTTTAAAAATATCGACTTTTAGATAGAGGCTCGGAGATCAGAACCGGGTAAGACAAATGCCTGGATTACCGCTTTTATAATATCAGAGTGACAAGTGTGATGTAATACACTTTCATGATAAGTCACATACCAAAACTGTGGTCAAACGCTTTAAGCCTCGGTAGCCTAGTGGATGAGTGCTTGCTTCAGAAGCGAGGGATCTTTATTTTAAATACCGGTCCCATTATCCCATATCAATAAACCCATCAGCATCTCACGATAATCATAAAGGTCCTCACAATAAACTACTAGATAGATAGATAAACTTTTTATTGATTCACAGTAATTCACACACATTACAAATAATACAAGCCGTGGTGGCCTAGAGGTAGTAACATCCGCCTTACAATCGAGAGATAGTGGGTTCAAATCCTAATCCTGTACCAATAAGTTCTTTGGAATCTATGTATGGAATTTCACACCACTGGCTTTTCGGTGAAGGAAAAAATCGTGAGGCAACCTGCATACGTCCGTAGAAGAAATTTGATGGCGTATGTGAATCTAACAACACGCACTGGGCCAGCGTGGTGGATATGGACCAATCACCCAGTACAGTACTATTAAAAAGGATGCTACACTACAGTACTAGCCTTTTTAATAGTCCACTGCAGGGCGTAGGCGTACCCACGAAGGGTGATTGGGCCAAATTCACTGGCCCAGTGCGGATTGATGGATTCACTTACGCCATCAAATTTCTTCTACGGACGTATGCAGGTTGCCTCACGATGTTTTCCTTCACCGAAAAGCCAGTGGTGTGAAATTCCGTACATAAATTCCAAAGAACTCATTGGTACAGGACCGGGGATTTGAACCCACGACCTCACGATTGTAAGGAGGGTGTCACTACCTCTAGACCACCATGGCTTAGTACAGTACAGTACATAATACAGAAAACAGATGCTTAAAACTTGTGAAGAAACCGGCGGCCTTGCCACTGAAAGTGATTTCTTCCTAGCAATACAGATTCTTAGCTGAAAAAGCTTCCAATCATTTTTCTCAATGTCAGTACATGATGTCCAGTCCAACCCCAAACTACCCCACTATCCCTCGTGCTTCGTTTCCGGCCGTAAAATTACGTCGCCGCTCCATGTCCCCACCCTAATGATTCAGGAATTAATGGCCCGTTTTCAAATGCCTTGCATATGGGAATTGCTTGGGACAATACAGAAAACTTATAGTATGGATTTATGCTTACGACTAATTTTATTAAAAGGTATCTGGGGCCAACTCTGATGTATATCTTTTCCAATAAATAATTTTTTTTTTTATTAAAATCAGGCTTCCCGAAAACCGTTATTCTTGTCCATACATCATCACTTCATGGTATACAACAAAGTCACTTCCCGCTGTCTGTCCCCATGTATGCTTATATCTTTAAAACTACGCAACGGATTTTGATGCAGTTTTTTTTTAAATAGATAGAATGATTCAAGAGAAAGGTGTATAATTATGCATAATACACCTGTGCAAAGCCTAATCAAACTACGCAACGAGCGCTACTGAAAAAGAGGTATTTAACGATTTAAATATCTCATGATTTATTGCACGATAAGTCTCGTAGTAAAAACGTGTATTCAAATTGCGAAAGTTTAAAAATAACATCAACCCATTGTTGAATTTCTACAAGTTTTTACTCAGAGCTTATGTGCGGCTAGATTGTTCATGCTCATACTGATATAATAATGTTTCTAAAATGAGTTCTTATTTCGAGGCCTTTACGCGATTATTACGAAAAGTTTTGCGAGATGAGGGCATTATTTTCATATCGTCCTTTTTAGGGTTCCGTACCCAAAGGGAAACCGGGACCCTATTACTAAGACTGCGATGTCCGTCTGTCCGTCTGTCTGTCTGTCCGTCTGTCACCGGGCTGTATCTCATGAACCACGATAGTTTGGCAACTGAAATTTTCACAGATGATGTATTTCGGTTGCCGCTATAACAGCAAATACTAAAAACAAAATAAAATAAATATTTAAGTGGGGCTCCCATACAACAAACCTGAATTTTTTGACGTTTTTCGCTCTATATTAATAATGGTACCAGGTAGATGCTTGAAATTTTCACAGAATATTTAGTTTTATATTACCTTCAATAATAAATAATAAAATTAAAATAAAATAAATATTTAAGGGGGACTCCCATACAGTACGGAACCCTCCGTGCGCGAGTCTGACTCGTACTTGGCCGATTATTTAAAACTCTAAGTTATATTTGGTGGAAGAAATAAGTTGGCAAAGTTGAAAAATGTTAGAAAACTAAGTAATTTATATAAGCAGCAGCATTTTGATAGTCCATTGTTGAATATAAGTTGATCAAGATTGTGGGTGGCTGGAAACAGTACTTAAATAGCAAGAGATTTAAATGACTTTGTCCCATTTTAAATATGAAATTTAAAAGGTGTTAGAAAAGATGCAACACACCCGAACTTACGTAATTTCGAAAAGTTTCACATACTAGCATTTGGCTATCTCGGGTGTCCAAATTCAAATAGGTAAAAAGTAGGAAGGTAAAATGATCAGAGATTTGAACCTTCTTACTGGAACTAGAGGATTCAAATTTCCGTAAAAGACAAATGACCAAGTGTAACCAAATTCTAACCATTTTGACATTCCAACTGGTGATTTTGACGTATGCGACAGAAATTGCGTATTTTGAAGTGGCAACTGTGATAGTTTTGTGTTGCCAGTGATGACATATAGAACTGAGACGTGGTCTTTTAATGTGGACCTTATGAATAAGCTCAAGATAGCCCAACGTGCTATGGCGAGGGCTATGCTCGGTGTCTCTCTGCGGGATCGAATTCGAAATGAGGATATTCGCAGAGGTATCAAAGTTACCGACATAGCCCAGCGGATAAGCCAATTAAAGTGGCAATAGGCAGGGCACATAGTTCGAAGAACGGATGGCCGATGGGGCGTAAAGTTCTCGAATGGATAACCAGCAAGCGTAGAATAGGACGTCCACTGACTCGATGGACTGACGATTTAATAAAAACCGCAGGACCGTGCTGGATGCATGCCGCTTCCAACCAGCCTTATTGGAAATCTATGGGGGAGGCCTATGTCCAGCAGTGGACGTTTTACGGTTGATGGATGGATGTGAACTGTGCACTATCGATGCTCGGATGACAATATGTTCAATTCTAGAATCCCGTTGTTTTAACCATGTAACCAAGTCAGAAGCCTTTGAGCAGCTTTAATCTAGTGTTAGCCAGCACACCAATGCGATCATTTAATCTATGGATCCGTTACAGTTTATACAGTTTTATTTCTAAATAAACAGAAAAATCTCAGAACAGTATGCTTTATATAATTTCTAGAATCCAGTTGTTTTAACCATGTAACGATGTCAAAAGCCTTTAGCCTAAATTTAGTGTTAGCCAGCACACCAATACGATCATTTCATCTATGGATCCGCTACAGTTTGTACAATTTTATTTCTAAATAAACAGAACATTCTCAAAACAGTTTGCTTTTTAAAATAGTCTTAAATATTATCAGTAACGTGACAATGCTAGTTCCATTCCAAGCCCAGAATTCTATAACGTTTTTTGGAATCTAGATGGTATCTACAATCTGGAGGGACCAATTTAAGGTTCGAATCACGGAATTCAATCGAAACTTTGCAATCCGGTGTTGAAATAGATTCAGATTTGCATAACTGTGAAGTTTTAGTCGCAGAAGTCGAGGAGTCGAGGTAAGTAAGCAATTTAAATATAATTATACAGGGTTACTTCTAATCAATTAGCATCCTTTTAGTTAATTCTAAAAAAAAATATCGTTGCATAGAAAAATATCGTCCACCCTCGACAAAATGTATGGAACAGCTGTTTTTTTTAACAAAAGTCGCAGAACAAAAGTTGTTTGTTTTGATGTACAGAATGAGCCCCTAAAACGACGCTGATTGATTAGAAATAACCCTGTTTATATAATATAATATTTTAAGTAATTAAAAATAATATTATCATTGTGTAAGCTTTTTTCTTTCCTGCAATTTAGCTCGCCTGATCTAGAAAAGCAAAATTTGACGATATAATAATGAAACCTTTCGTTATATTTAAACGATATATTTAAAAGTATAGTTTATTACGCCATAATATACTGGAAACTTATGGAAATAATCGGCCAAGTGCGATTATATCTCGCGCACGAAAGGTTCCGTACCTACTGTATGTTAATTAATGTAATGGCCACCCTTAAATATTTATTTTAATTTGTTTTCAGTAATTGTTGTTAGAGCGGCAACAGAAATACAGTATCTGTGAAAATTTCAACTGTCTAGCTATCACGGTTCATGAGATACAGCCTGGTGACAGTCAGACAGAGGGACAGCGGAGTCTTAGTAATAAGGTCCCGTTTTTACCCTTTGGGTACGGAACCCTAAAAATGAATAAATGAATATTATGGAAAAATAAACAACGATGTCAAAAACTTTGCAAGCCGTTCATTTTAATTTTGACGGCATTTAACAGTACCTATGCAAAATTCTGTTGAAATTAAAAAAAGGTATGAAAACAATAAACACACGGTAGATGATAAATAAATGAATGGAAAAATTCGTGTAATTATCGATATGGCCACCTAGACATTATGAGGCGCGGTTATTTAAAATCTACTCAATAAGTCCAAAAACCTCACTTCTCTGAGAACAGCAAATGAGCTAATTGACTTTCTTATTATTTTGCCATAAGTAAGGTAAATAATCGGCCAAGTACGAGTCGGACTTGCGCACGAAGGGTTCCGTACCGTATGGGAGCCCCCTTAAATATTTATTTTATTTTAATTGAATTATTTATTATTGAAGTGAACATAGAGCTAAATATTCTGTGAATATTTCAAGCATCTACCTGTTACCATTATTAATGTCGAGCGAAAAACGGCTATAAATTTAGGTTTGTTGTATAGGAGTCTCCTGAAATATTATTTTTATTCTGTTTCTAGTATTTGTTGTTATAGCGGCAACAGAAATACATCATCTGTGAATGTTTCAGTTTTCTAGCTATAACGGTTCATGAGATACAGCCTGGTGGCATTGGAGTCTTAGTAATAGGGTCCCGTTTTTACCATTTGGGTGCGGAACCCTAAAAACTAATTTAAGTTTCCAGTCGAGCGGTGAACTATCAGACTAATAACATCACGTTCCGGCGACGATACGACGTTCGGATGCCGACATCATTCCGCGACTTGCTGAGATTGGGTGCTGGAACTTTGGCGCGAGCCGTTCATTTTGATGTTTTTATTTGAATAGAAAGCTAAAAAATATAGACGCACTAATTAAAAAAAATAAACATAAATATGGATTAAAATATCTTTCATTTTGTGCTTTTTTTAAATAAAAATGGAAGGATTAAACTACTTTAATATTCAATGATATCAGAAAACTTTGGTGCAAGCCGTTCATTTTGATTAAGACAGCCGTTAAAAATAAAATTAAAGCTGTTGAAGAAATAAATAAATAAAGACTGTGTTAAGATAGAACTATTAAAACTAATGTACCTATTATGGATGACATATGTAAGTAAATATATACAGCACAGATTTTGTCTTATTTTTATTATTATCAATAGAGTAATCTGGAAATTCGAACGCACCATATAAAATTATCTGTACGCCTAAAAATCTTTCCGCTTAAAAACAGTAAAAATTAAATTAACCATCTGATTGTGCTTCCATAAGTAAGGTGAAAAACTACATTAAGTTCCCAGTCAAGCGGTGAACTATCAGACTAATAACATCACGTACCAGCGGCGGTAGGACGTCCGGATGCCGACGTTCTGCAACTCGCTGAGATTGGATGCTGGAACTTTGGCGCGAGCCGTTCATTTTGTGATCTTTGGAATTAATGAATTGAAGGACATGTGTGACGTTCCATCGTTGATATGAAATGCAAATTGGGATGTGGTTAGTTTTTTTTTGTCGATCGAAAAGTTTTCTTGAAAACAAATGTGTACCTAATTAAGATGATATAGGGGAGGTCTAAATATATATGCACGTGCATGCATTTTATACAATGTCAATGTTTTGTTAATTAATAAGGAGAGTAATGACAAGACACTTAGTTACGAGCAACTTATACATACTCGTAGTTTCGAAGCTCAATCAGAGTAGCAGGTTATTTTATTTTTAATTGTAACATTCGATAAAATTGTATGCTACGTATTATTTAGTTTGCTAATAAGTGAAATTGAATTGATTTGCATTGAAACACGTGTACTTACAAACAAAACTACATAAGTACAGGTGTGCTTTTTGTTATCTTTTTCTAGAACCAAAAACATACCGAAATGCTTTATTTTTAACTGTTTAAAAACAAGATTAAATTGACGATAAAATATTTACCATTTTTATATAGCTCTGAACGTAAGCGCGTCTGGTATCGAGCGAGACTAAGTACATGTGTGTTTTTATTATCTTTTGTAGAAGACTCAAAATATACTAGTGTTTTTGTTGGCATAAAAAAATCAAGATTTGAAAACTAAACAAATCAAAGTTTGTTTAATTGGTTTGAAGCGAAACTGTTAAGTATTTAAATACATTAATTCATTATATTTAAAAAATAAAATTATCTCTCTAAGCGCCACGTCTCGTCAGTATTTAGAAGTTCTTATAACTTCAATTGAGTGATAACCTGTCTAATACGGGTATCACAGATGGCGCCGCCAACGCTATAAGTTAGTTAAAATGATAAACACTTCACAAATTCGACGCAAAGTCACAACTGCGAATTAGCTCAGTTGGGAGATCGTCGGGCTAGTGATCCTAAGAAGCAGGTTCGAGTCCTTCATTTGCGACGAAATTTTGAAATGTTTATCACAAAAATAACTCTTTGATATTTGAAATAGTTCCCCAGATCACACAAAGGCTAGCTAGCTCAAATATTTGGTATTTTAGCTACTTCTCCAAATAGCTATTTGAAAGTTCCAGCGGTGGGGAATCTCGACTCAAACTTCGCGAATAGTTCAGCCAAGTTCATCGTCAAGAAATGCACTTGGATTTTTGATCGCACTGAAAGGACTTGAAGTTGAACACTTCGGATCATTCTTTGCAAGTTGAATTTAAGTTGCGGAAACTTTACGCCAACTTGTCAAACTTTGAAATTTTTGGAACGACCAAAAATGTTAGTATTTTACTCGTCGTCTTAGTAATTTTAGGCTATTTAAGACAACTTGTGATTTTGGTATACGAAGTAAATAGTTTTGAGTAGAATAATCTTCCATAAAAGCCGGCCAGTGCAGCGTAGGACATCCAACCACAGGGTGGACGAATGATCTCATTGAGACCGCAAGATTGCGCTGGACGCTAGCCGCTTCCGACTGATCTTATTGGAAATCCATAGGCGAGGCCTATGTCCATCAGTGGACGTCCTATGGCTGATGGATGGATGGAATTTACAACAAACGTGATTTTTATCCGATGTTTGCTCGATTTTAATATTGGTAATAGGCAGATGCTTGGAATGGGGCTAACAAGGCCCCCATCAGGTACAACTCGTACTTAGCCAATTTTTTTTCAAATAAATACGTAACCTCGCTTAGGTCGGACAGCTAGCCCTTTTTTTTTTCACAGCTAGCCCTGGTGTGAGAGTTTTTAAGCCGCTTGAATGCCTTGGCATGGCTTAACGGTTAAAACAACCGGGACCTACAATTTTACAATTTATTTTTTCAAATGCTGACTACTGAGGAGAAAATTTAGAATGTTTTAGAAAGTGAAAGAAAAGCAAATTCTAACTCGAAAACTTTCGATTTTACTCACACTTAATTTCTGTTTTCATAATAATTCATCTCATATTACAAGGGTTATGTTATAATTTATGAAGCCATTACTTTTCCAGGTTCTTAATTTCACAACCAAAATCTTCAAGCTACATTTAACCTCACCTTAACCGTCTTGAAATTTCTACAAGAATATTTACCTAGTACGAGAACCTTCTGAATAAATTATTGTTTGTACTCTGAGACTAGCATAGACATTATAAATATGTAGACTCAAAAAAGGTACAAGTAAAGAACGGCAAGTTCCACAGGTCAAGTGTCTCACAATATGGCTGCCATTACTTGAGTACGTTAATCGGCTGTCCAAAATCAAAACGTAGCAATTGTGCTGCTTATGTATCTTACGATGTGATCTGAAATGTAAACCTTTTGACTGGAGCCAGAAGGTTGCGTTTTCGGATCGCGTTGCGAGGCACATGTCTTGTTTTTCATAGTACCAAGGTGCAGTAAACGTTAATTGCTAGGTTTGATATTTAATAGCCGTGATAGCATAGATAGGCATCATAAATTTTGCATTATGTTAATACTTTTCGCACTTCCAGAAACAAATAGACGCTTCTAACGTGTACAAAATTCGAATAGTTCGCTCGAATTGATGTGTACAATTTTTGCATTATTGTTGATTTTTGAAATAAGGCTCAACCGATTTTAATAGAATTTAAATGGGACCACTTTGAAAGCTAGCCCTTTCGAACAAAAATATTTTTTTTTTTTTGGTTCTGTTCGCAATTAGCAAAAATATCAACGAATAAACAAAAAAAAATCATACAGACGAACATATAACCTCCTCCTTTTTGGAAGACGGTTAATAAAACAACGGCATTCAAGCAAGTGTCAAACAATATGGGTAAATCAATGGGTACCTCCACAGAGATACCAGAGGGATAATGTGGTCGATCGAGAAAATCTGAAAAAGATGCATCGATTTAATATGGCACGAGTTAGAAAGAGACTTGAAAAATATCTCGACTCGGCGGCTGTTGTCGGATTTTTAGAAAAGGAACGTCAAATCCCAATACTTATTTGACTATTTTTACAGCAGCTTGGAAGATTTTCCATACGTTTTTGTGGTTGAGAATTGCTTCAAGCGACAACAGCGCTATCTCGCTAGTTTTAATAGCTCTGTGGGTGACTCTATATTTTTCTTTCTTCGTAGGAATCCAGTGAGACGCCAAGAGGCCGTTCCAAAGCTGTTTAATATTGCATTAGCTATGATTTTTTATACTAAAATAGTAGTTTTACTACACCCTGGACACTCAGAACAAATAAATAAAATCGCTCATGCAAAAAGCGTATGGTTATACTCAAACGTACACACGTGAACAAAAATTCAAATTACAGATATTTTTGTAGTTTAAAAAACAGTATATTTATACTATAATTAATTAATGCTAATTTTTATTACTTTCCAGTGCGAATTCTTAATCTTTTGTTTAACTAATTTATTCCATACATAAGATTTGTCTTGTTTTTTATTTTGCGAATGACAAATACCTACTAACTATTTTGGCAGTATAAAGTAGTAATGTTAGAGAAAACGGTTGTAGGTAAATGAATATTTTTATTTTATTTTGTTGTGATGTTTTGTTTTTATGTAGTATATAGAATATGATAAACAGTGAAATTGCAGACTTGAACAAATTAATTACAACTTAACTAACAACAAATTAATAACAATACTAGGCATAATGTTGTAATTGATTTGCTAAAACATTGTGATTTAATAACTTCTATAACTTTTCTGCTCAAAATAAAATTTTGTGATAAAAATATCTAATCTATCGAATGTATATACGGTACGTATCGATAAGCCTAGCAAAAACGTCTACTCTCAAGGGGTAACTCTAGAAAATCAAAAAGTTAGTTTCAAGCAACTTCCATCGCGTTCTTTTGAGCAACATAAATCAATCAATCATTGAACGACGCTTCTGGCTTAGACAGTAGTATGTACCTATAGCCTTTGAAACTGCGACCCTGGAATCGATTCCCAGCCGGACGATATTTGAAAAGCTTGACCACCAACTCGCTTGATAGAAAGCGACGTTGTGGTCGATGGTGAAACACATATATTTAGGGGATCATCTAATTTACTCTGACTTTGAAAAGCCCCAGATTAAATTTCTGAAACAGGAAAGCTGGCAGTCTGTTCCATACTCTGAGCGTTAAATATCATTTTAAATTTGTACAGCATAGTTTTCATAACTGTGCGGTAGAAATTTAATAAATTATGGAATAATTTTTTTTGAGATCCTGGAAATCACGTAGCAGCAGAATCAAGACAAGTAAAACAAGCCCAGACACGACCAGCTTATTTTGTTTAGTACAGAGTTCTTACGACTCCATCAATAGATCAGCTCCATGGTATATTATCGCATTTTCACGCGATATACATATATGCGTGCAAAATTTCAGCTTAATCGGAAACCGGGAAGTTAGTCAAATTTAACTTGCAAGATTCCACCCGAACTTATACATTCACACATAGGTACGAGTACATCCATTGCAAGTTAAATAAACGCTTGTAAAAAAGATGTAGTACCTAAGTAGTATTAGTTTATGTCAACGCTTTTAATACAAATCTAAATAAAACAAGTTTTCAACACATAACCCTGACCACACGTGTCCGAGTCGCACTCATCCAGATTATTAACCCTTTCCCTCTAACCATACACATTTGTGTACACACATAATTTTAAACAATTACTTAAACATACAAAAGCGCCCCCTCGATTCATCATCAGTACCCCGAAAACCCGCATGTTAAAATCCCCTAATCCCAAATTACCCCCCATCTGTACAAATAAATCACCAAGCTTACGCAAATCATTAAATCCGAATAAATGTACGCAACGTTCCTAACAACGGCTCGAGAGCTCTCGATTCCGACCGAATTAATCGAGAATCGATTACGACAATAAAGTCTTATTTGAGTCGATTCGAGTGCAAATCGAATAAGTTTGGATAGGCGTATCGGCTCATTGTGGATTCTAAGAAAACAATAATTTAATCAGGGCCATAGAATAAGTAATTGGAAGTGTAGAAGGGAGAATCGCTATGTTGTCTATGGACGTTGTGAATGCTCCATACAATTTTGCCATACAATTTTGGCTTAACTATTACCTACCAATTGTTAGCTGCGCTTATTAAAGAGGGTACCTACACATAGTCGCAACACTCTTCGGTATCGCGACGGTGAGGAGTATATGGAATGAGGGTAGACAGAGAGATGGTTTTGTGCGAGAGGCTGGAGTGGCAGTCTGTGATAGTGATCAGTGGTGTATGGGTGAGTCTAAAACAACTTTGATAAGCCAGTAGTTGGAGCAAGCCTTGTAAGTACTTTGAGTTTTGTAATGACTGCAGAGATATTGGAGGTCCGTATTATTGTCCAATGATGTATCATCTGAGTGTCCTACTAGAATCTTAGTGATGCTGTTGGAGCACTATGCCCATCACCTAACACAATGTTATCGAAAGATGAGATTTGACGAGAGTCAGTGGTGGGGGATCTTGCGCAGGTACAGTCGTGTACAAACTAACTATTCAGAATTTGTATATCCACTAAACGTTTTTTAAACGTTTGTGTATAATCTATTATCCAGAATTTGTATATTTATTACAAACTAAAGTGGTTTCTCAAGTCTCATCTTTGGTGGCACGTACTATACATGTAATGTGCCTACGAAAGAAAGAGTTTTAACTTTGACTTTGAACTTGACTTCTAAATGACTTTCATTGAAAGTTTGATGTTGCAACAAGGTTGATTTCGTCATCAATTAATTGTAATTAATTAAATTAATAATGTTAATATAACATACAATCAGATTTGTTTAAAAGGGGGTGATTAAGACCATCAATACGAATCACTACTACTATCAGACCAAAACTGATAAATTGAATAAGTTTGGATAGTCGTATCGGCTCATTGTGGATTCTAAGAAAACAATAATTTAATCAGGGGCATAGACTAAGTCATTGGACAAATCTAGAAGGGAATTTCTTTTGACTTTTGGATAGTTAGAATCTTTAGCGTTAGGTAAGTATTTCAAAGTGTTACAATAAAATTATTTCATAAATAACAATTTACCTACAAAATCACTACCTAGTAGTTCACGCACAATCTTTTAAAGGCGTCTTTGGTACTTACATAAAGGTGAATGATAGATAGATAGATAAACTCTTTATTGCACACCAAGAAATAAACAAAAAGAAGAAACAAAGATAGGTACATAAACAGTGTAACAATGGGCGGCCATATCACTGGTAGCGATCTCTGCCAGGCTGGCATGCCAGAATGATGATTTTTATTATAAGACCAATCTTACTCGTAATTCGCGGAAAAATAGATGTTTCATAAAAAGTCCATTGACAATTGACAAAATGGAAACGTCTTGACGAGTAGTTTATGTCACAGAAGAGAGAAGGAAATAGAAAGGCGATGTGGAGGGGAGGTTTGTCGCCACGTACATGAGTTATAACTCAAGTTACGTGAAATCGTGACATTTACTGTCTTAGTCGTTCAAGTGATTTCAGAGGTAATTTTTGCCAAAAAAATGCCGGTTTTCGCTATTATAACGTGTCGAATACAAAGCAAAGACTTTAGTTTACAAAAAGGAGGAATGTCCTTTCACTGGTAAGTCTAAATTGTGGGCATTTTTAAATTTAAATGATTTATTTTACTGCCTAGATTTTCGTTGATAGTGGTTGCAAACATTTTATCGACATCGATAAATTTCGCTAGTAAGTTAATATTTCGCAATTCGAAATTTATTGTTATTAAGTATCTGAATATTTTGATTTTATTTTATTAATAATTGTATTTGCATCACACTTTAACCTTCCTTATGAATAAAAGTTATCAGGTCCAATATATATACATATAAATATATAGATTGAACACGAAGCCGACTGCCGTTGCATGTTTGCTTTGATTTTCATTGATACATTGTATCTTCATTGCAGCTTTCCAGCCGATCCTCTGACGGAGAGTAAATGGATCGAGGCTACAGGACGGCAAGACTGGATTCCTACAAAATCGTGTACAATTTGCTCCAAACATTTTTTGAAAACTGATTTCACTAGCACTCATAAAAAAAGACGCTTGAAGCCATTTTCAATAGGTACCGCAAATAGAAACCATAATTAAATTAATTAAATTTAAATTAAAATTAAATTTCATTTATTGAGCTTATAACACGGCAAAACCAATTACATTATAACTCACTTAATTATTTAACAAAATGTCAAGAAATAATAAATGATAATAAAAATAGAACAGAAAATGTCAATACAAAATTCAAAATGTCAAGAAATCAAGCTACTGTCCGCATCCGTCACATCGCGTCCAGCCCACTGATCCGTTATGGATCGCAGTATACCAGAAGCGATGCCACAACATGCTTCCAGTCGTCAGCTAATATATCTATATCGGTGTTGGCAGCACGGAGTGCGTTGAGGTGACGACGAGAGCGCAGTAGAGGCGACATAGCGCGCGCCACCGTGCGGCTGCTATTTACATAAAACAGATCATGCGGCCGGCCGCGCCTATCCGTTGACACCCCGGGCTCGTCTGGCACAACCAATGAGCATAGGATGTTATGTAGATCCGTAGAGTCGACCATCCCCCTGAGCACCTTACAACACATAGTGAGCTGATCGACCATGCGCCTCACCTCCAGCGAGTAGTAACCAAGCTGGCCGAGCAGGAACTTGGTTGGATACATGTACGGATAATATCCGTAGACCTTCTTGTAGAGCGATCTCAAGAAGGCTTTTTGAACCTTCTCGAGCATACTCGTATATGTGACGTGATGCGGATTCCACACACATGCAGCCGACTCGAGTTTGCTTCTTACCAGTGAGTTGTACAACGTTATAACAACTTGCGGGTTTTGGAAGTCTCGAGCATTACGAAGGACAAAGCCCAAACGACGAAAGCCTTCTTTAGCGAGATCGGTAATATGGTCGTGGAAAGTTAATTCCCTAATAATTATACACTCGACGGTATGTTGTACACATAATACATTACGAATAGTGTTTTTCTTACCAAAATTGTAGATTATTCACATTCTTACCCTCACAACATAAGACTCGAAGGAATCCCCTATACGGAATTCGTTGAGCCTGTATAATAGATAGCAAAAAGCCATGGTGACAAGTGAGAAAATGGTCGTTGTGTTGACGTTTAGTTTTTCGATGATTGATGGTAACACAATATGCATTTGTATGCAGGAGAAAATCGAAGGCGTGTCTGAATGCATTAATTTCCACTGGATAGGTGTGGTGTGTATACGTATATACTCTAATTGGCTTTAATAGGTGCGCTTAGGTTTAGCAGTGGACTATTAAAAGACAGCGGGGCAATTCTGTCAACCGATCTCGTCACCGAAGTGATACGCTCCCGAACCCTTCTCGCTTTTATGACAGTTTTAATGACTCAAAGCTGTCAAAAAAACGAGAGAAGCTCAAGAACGCGTCACCTCAGCAACGAGATCGGTTAACAGAATTGTGCCGCTGGTGTAATATAGTACATTACAGTATATACGATGATGTTTTTTTTTTTTTTTTAAGATATATAAGATATTTTTTTAAGTAATCGGCCTATTGTCAGTAAAGATTAACCTTTTCCTTATACCATTGTATAGTTCCAATAAACAAAATAGCAATGTATGTCTAGGTATAAGGGTTCCTTGTTTTGAGGTATGGAACACTACTTAAAGATATTTATAAATGTTGACTTATAATAAGGGACGCTAAAATAGAATGTTTCGAGAAAAAATGTATACGAACCACCCCGAATAATCTCTCCCGCTAGCACAAGCACGCGCTCTTACTCGCCCACGTAACCATTTACGTCTACTATCAGCTAATCCAATGAATTAAGTAATTATATTATCGAGCTCCAAACTAGAAAAATATGATTGTAATTATTCTTCTCCTTATAAATATTGGCGTCGCATGGAATATGCATTTGCCAGTGTCAAGTGTAAGTTCTATTATGATGTTATAATAACTAATATTGTCACATGTAATTCAGTTGTATTCACATGTAATGTTAGTTAAAGCTTGTTTTGTATTTACGATGTGAAAATAAAGTTATTTTTTATTGTATTGTAATTATGGTGTAATTTAATAAAATATTTGTACTATGATAATATTCATTATGATAAATAGTTAAGTACAGTCGTGGCCAGCACAAAATATCTAAATACAGTTGATTAGCCAACAATGGAATTTAGGCGACTTCCACCGTGTACGAAATCCAAATAGTTCGCAGGAATTGATTTGGCATCCATGTAGTACCTATATTAGAACTGATAGAAACACAAGTTTTATAAATTACTACAATACGGCACGTTGACATGATTTATCAGTGTTAATTCCAAAAATTCCTAAATAGTAATAAAACTGCACAATCATTTTCATCAATTATATACTACATATATCTAGTTACATTATCCATAAATTATGCAATACGTATAAAATCACATTATCGATAAAATTAAACTGCACAATTCATGTCGCCCATCACTAGCTAAATGCCAAAAAACAACTGTGATACCATATTCAAATTCGAGATTGGCCCATTTTTTTTTTTTTGGCTTTACATGTACCACGCATTTGCCATTGTTATGTAACATTAATAAAATAAAGTGAATTTAATAACTTTAACACGGCATTTAAATTATGACCAAATTAATGTTATGGGTCTTAGGTACCTTGGTGATGTGACAGAAAGTATACTACGCTATATTCTAAAGGAAAAAAAAAATCTCCGATGCTAGTGAAAATTGCACAGTTATTGTGCAGATATTTTACAGTGGTAATACACACTTGGCGACAGCGGTTTTCATAGAAAATTTGTATGGATTTCCTTTCTAATTTAGTTCTGCTGTTCTGTGGTTTATGTGATGATAAGGCTGGAATGTGGTCCTAGGAAGTCTGCAACGAAACGACGCAAACCCATCGAGTTTCAGCTAGTTTGATTCGTCTCGAAGAGTACTAGTTCAGAAAAAAACGCAATTTTTTTAATATAAAACTTGTTACTAAGTAGTACCTAATACTATTAGTATTTTTTGCAAAAGGCCGCTACAGTTATGTCAATTAGTCAATCAATTTAGTCAAGCAGATTATTAGTTTCATTAACTGGCAGAAAATGCCCATCAAAGTTACCTCCATAAGGATACACTTCAACTCCGTTATTCGCAATTTCCTACAATATCGAAAAGCAGTCGCGCGAAACAGTTCTCAAGGGCGCGACTAGCCGGCTCATTTCTACGACATGCGACATTTGCCGGACTAGTCATTATTTTTTTAACAAAGGTGCCCGTCCATCCCTTTGCTGCCCCTGCCTCGATGCGCTAAGCCACGGTATCGCGACAAGCGCGACACTGCGGTCCAGCTCAGTTGGTAAACCGACCTACTGGCCAGCCTCCACACGGGCTTGTCGAGGTCCAAGGCCCGGAGAGGCCGCCCCACCACGGGTTCCTCTTCGCTTCACCAGGCTGCATCTACCTGGCTACTGAGCCCCCCCGCCACGACAAGGCGGGAACCCACTCGGGGGGAACGTACCATACCATGACCGTGTTAGGAACGTATCAGGCGCGGAAAATAACACGATGCGTTCTACTACGAGCCCACTACAACGTACCATCAAAGTACGTCAATAGACGTCGAGAATATCTTGCCGGTACCGAAACTCTCCGTGCATGGCACTTATACTTATAACCACAAAGAATATGGTTTTGCATTCCTAGCACGGTCATGGTATAGTGGTCTATAGTATATCATGGTATAGGTAACGACCGAACTCCTACAATTGACCCAGAGCTCGGTAATGATACCATTACCGTGCTCAGATCCAATTTTATTATTTGATTTCAGTAGGCGCTGAAATCCTTCACAATATTCTGGAATGGGTTTAAAACCTCTCAACGTAATTTTTTGAGAAGAAAAATTGTAATAGGACTTGAAAATGTGTACGTGATTTTTTTTAAACAAGCCCCAAGCATTCATGCTCGCCATCGAAGGCTACTTCTTGCGGCGGCATCATGTGTCGGGTCGTACTCTTCCCTCAAATACTCGTATGGCCGAGGAGAGAGATGGCTGGCACATGACATGTGTACGACATACTCGTGATCGGGTGCTGCTTGCAGGTCGCCGCCGGTCTGCTTGTGGCATTCACGCAATTTACCGACTAAATAACTTGGGCTAAGATTTAACTATGTTCTAACTCTCTTTGTACAGTAAAATCGAAAAATTGTGTTTAGTTAACAGAAGGCACAGACCCTGGAGTCTGTGATTAGTAAATTTTCTTTAAAAAAACGTGATGTTTTTATTATTACATATCTCAAAATGCTATTTGCGGATAGTATAGAATCTCCTGAATTAGTTCTCAATACATGGAGATTTGTGATGCAGATATCTAACCTCGGAATAAAATAAAAAATCTTGCAGGTTTCTTTTGAGCTTTGAACTTTGATTCGCATTTCATATCGCACTGAAGAATGTCAAAAATCATGTTAATTAGCCGACTTCCAAAAAGGAGGAGGTTCTATGTTCGTCTCTATGTTTTTTTGTATATGTTAATCGATAATTTCGCCAATTGTGAACCAAATCGAAAAATTATTTCTTATTTCGAAAGGATATACTCCCGGAGTAGTCCCATATAAATTTTACAGTAATCGGCTGAGCCGTTTTTGTAAAAAAAAAAACAAAAATAATGTAAACAATTCGAGCGAAATATTTGAATTTTATTCATGATGGAAGGCGGTTTTGCCATTTTTTGCGAAAAATAAATATTTTATCATTGATGTGCAGTCAATATCTCAAACTATGAACTAGAAATAATAACACTGTCAGAAAATATGTACTCGTAATTGTACTCATTCAGGCAAAGAATAAATCATCTATTGCATAGTGAATCCGTTTCAACTGTGCCAAGATAATAAAAAGGTCAATTTTTTTTTCAAAAGACCCTACAGTAGTATTGGCGTATTTTACATTGTTACTTATAGAGATAAATTAGGTAAACAGTAGCTTAATATTTTTCGTCATAAGCAGCTAACAGTCATACCACAAAAGGTTTACGCACGCTTTAGACAATGTTTAATAGTACAAATTGCACGGTTAAAAAGTGTTTAAAGTGTGTTTAAATATTTTGTGGTAAGGCGGTAAGTGTTTTGCTTTAGAGATAAATGTTGAATAAAAGTGCTAAAATAAACATCAAAACAAATTAATTATTCAATCGAATCCGGCCAAAACCGTCACCTCATCTCTATTAAGACTTAGCGTAAAAACTGTTTTTTTTTTATATAATACCAAATTATTTTTCCTTTCATTGGTTGGACAATACGGGTCATAAAGTTTTATAGTGACGGGGCCGGCGCCTCGACCGCAGGTTAGGACGTACTAACCATGTTATTTAATCCATGCTTAGGGTACGGAAGTGTTTTAAACGGTTGATTAAAAATACGGTTCATTTAGAGATTACAGATTTTTAATATGCAAAAGATAAGGCTTAAGTTTTTCAGGGAGGCTTTTATTTGGACATTGATTATTATTTTTTTAAGAATCAAAATGTTGGCAACTATACACTTATGTTTACGTGACATATCTAATGGTATTATTAAAAACACGACTATTCTGAAACCGTACAACTCTAAACTTTATTGAAGACTTTTAAAGCATGATAAAAGCATTTAAAAATTTAAATCTGTCAGTTAAAATATCTTTTATTTAATATATTTACCTACAAAAATACCACGGTAATAGTATCTATACAGTATTGCGACTTGGCTCTAACCTTGAAATAAATACCTACAGCCCCGCGTGGCCACGCAGTACGTAACACGCGCTAGGGCTGCCCGTACCCGTATGGTATAACAAAATAAATAGGTAAAATAAAAATGTCTTTTATTCTTACAGTAAAATAAATTTTAAAGGTTATAAAATTATATTGTTTTACCCGTATGGTATACATATGAGTAAATTGCACGCTTACTAGTACTACTTACAAACCCACACATTCGTTCGTCACTATGGCGCATCTGCAACTATTAGTGTACCGAGTGTATACCGAATTCCGAGGCACGTAGGTATGATTCGAGTTCCGACCGTTTGTATGAAGACATTACCGTGGTAATACGCTGTTATAGCTAAAGTTTGTACATACGAGTATGTGTGACTAACTAGTCAGTCTAAAGATAATCATTATCTAAGATCCTGTCACTAGGCATTAACAAGCCTGTATTTTACCCAAAGATTATTATCAATTATCACATAGCACTATCATGCAAATTTGCTAACCAGTGGTTAGTATTAGTACAGTATAACCGGTCCCTAAATGCAAGGCTTATTACCGATCGTCCCCTATACCGGATTAGTGCGGAAAGCACTTAAGGTTTTATTTTTCGTCATTTCTCTCCACTCGTAAAGATCGTACGTGGCACAGGCAGGCTTTGTGGTGAATTATTGCACACTTATGGTTTGTTATTTGCTAAAATCTTTTTTCTGCGACCTTTTAAAAAAAAATGTTTGGAGCATTGTAATTATGAAGCAATCTGTGGAAGAAATGTTTTTTTGAATTGTAACCTTCAGAAAATAATAATAAATAAGAAATAACTAAGATTACACTTGGTATTTGTACAAGTGACCGCATCAATTTCAATTGAGCATTAGCTTGTTTTGAATGACACTATGATTTAAAGGCTTCTGTTTTTAACAGCTTTCTATGTCACAGGCTTTAAGGCTGAACTCTGACCCCAGGGCTAGCCACTCGGCTTTAACGTACTATATTATCATCACCTTTGTTGACCTACTGGTGGGTATACAGAAGAAATTCGCCCGAGATAGAGAACAATGGCACAAGAGAACGGAGGCCTACTTTATTTATCCATCCATCCATCAGCTATAGGACTTCCACTGCTGGACATTTTCCTCCGCTATCTCCAATGAGACCTTGGAGAGGTTGGGAGCGACTTGTATCCAGCCCGTTCCTGCGGTCTTCATGAGGTCATCCGTCTTTGTGGGTGGACGTCCTACGCTGCGCTTGCCGGTACTACAAAATTTATAGTAAGGACATTTCCAATGTGTAAACTAGACAATGTAAGTCGAAACATCTTCAAGTGAATGAAAAAAAACACAACATTAATCGTTCCGATGCTGCGCGAAAGAGTAAGTAACACGTAAACTAAAAATACACTTCTGAATTTATTCTATTGATAAATATTCTATTATAATCTTCAACTTGAAATTCTTGCAAGAAAACTTCAAGTAAAGTCTAATTGTAAAAAAAAAGCTTGGTGGTCATAACGTTATAACTCAGTTTGAATACATATTTCTAGGTTATCGCTGAAGTTTAGCAACACTTGGCGTGGCCAGTCTTCGGATGGGTGACCGCCAGTTACAATTTTTTTTTTATTCTTAATAGGTTTGCGTTTGACCACATACTGCCATTTGACCACATTTTAATGCTACCTTGGCTCAGTTGACCCGTAAAATTAAAGAATTCACTTTTTTTACTGCTCTCCATATTAAGAAGCCTTCAGGCGGCTTTAAAATGACACCAGGGCTAGCCAAGCACCCCGGCTTTAATACAAACATTTTCCGAAGTGTACCTAGACAAAGTAAGCACAAGAATCTTCAAGTTAAACTCAACACAACATTAATTGCTTGCGACAGTGCTCATGTGGCCACAAGCTGGAGCGTCGCCAACACATGTTGCTGCATTTAGCCGAGTATAATTGTTCCGCATAACCCTCGCTTCCACTTCAAATATCGGTATAATTGATCGTTAATATAAGTTAAAGCCAAGTAAAAAATAATTATACTACAGCTAGAGCCTTGTCGTTTTGAAGATAACCGAGTTTTGATATTAGTTAAAGTTAAAACCGTGATAATCAAGTGGTAACCCGCCCTATAATCGTGAGGTCGTGGGTTCAAATCCCGATCCCATGCCAATGGGTTTCTTAGAACTTACGTACAGAATTTCACATCACTGGCTTTTCGGTGAAAGAAAACATCGTGAGATAACCTACATAGGTCCCTATAAGGTATTCGATTGCATAATGTGAATTCACCTACCCACATGTATAGAATATGGCACAACCAACCTTCGTGAGTAAGCTTATGTCCTGCAGTATTCTATTAAAAAGCTGATACAGGGTGGTAGTTAAAACCGTCATCAAATTAGCCATAAGTTCATTCATAGCCGAACAAAAATCTTATGTGAAGATATTTACAATCACAGTAGGCCCAATTATAAAAGCGGCATCGTAAATTTAATAATAACGTAAATAGTGTTCTCTCTATCAAATTTACATAGTGAAAAAGAAACAGGACTACTCTAAATTGCTGATAAAATAAATAAATAGTAAATTTATTTGACTTTTCTTAACGCTGTGTACCATAAATAAATAGGTACAGTTAAACAGTTTTACGGTATATAATTAAATAAATACAAGTTAAACTTATTATGCTACATACATTAAGTCCGTGGAAAGTACATACTTGTAGGTGAACCCTAGATCCCACACTAGGAAAATTCCTGTGTCGTGGGATTTAGTTTTGGCCTTCCGTATCAATATTGATTAAAATTAATGGTTACGTGTAGTCATGCAATATAATATAGTTGCGTAAATAAGTTAATGTAAGTCTATACCAATATATTAAAGAGGAAAGATTTGATTTTTTGTTTATTTGCATTGAATAGGCTCCGAAACTACTGAACCGATTTGAAAAATTCTTTTACTGTTGGGAAGCTACACAAACCCCGGGTGTCATAGGCTATGTTATATTTAAAAAAAATAGAGAGGCTGCTAGTAATAATATAATTATCATGGCGTTTTTAAAATTGGGCCTAGTGTCTAGTGTGCTAAAGATAAATATTTATTTAACCGTAGTGTCTCTAGACTACCATAATATTCTAAAATACTTTTACAATTTGTTGTAAGATCACACATGAAGGCGCTGAAATAAAATCAGCGGTTGATGTCCTACGCTGTGCTTGCCGTTACGTAGTTATCCAGAACTAGTGTATTAAGACGAATAAAATCGGCCAAGTGCAAGTCGAACTCGCGCACGAAGTGTTCCGTACTGTATTGGAGCCCCCCTTAAATAAATATTTTATTATAATTTAATAATTGAATTTTAAAAAAACATAAAATTAAATATTCTGTGAATATTTCAAGCGTCTAACTGTTACCGTTATTAATATCGAGCGAAAAACGGTTAAAATTAGGTTTTTTGTATGGGAGCCTCCCTTAAATATTTATTTTATTCTGTTTTTAGCATTTGTTGTTATAGCGGCAACAGAAAAAATACATCATTTGTGAAAATGTCAGCTGCCTAGCTATCGCGGTTCATGAGATACAGCCTGGTAACAGACAGACGGACATATGTTTTATATGTATTTCTATTGCCGCTATAACAACAAATATTAAAAACAGAATTAAAATAAATTTTAAGGGGTACATACTACAAACACTATTTTGCCGGAGGGCTCCCGTACGGTACGGAACCCTTCATGCGCGAGTCCAACTCGAACTTTGCCGATTTTTTACTCTACGAAAGGACATCCATTGAATTTCGTCACAATCTAAAAGCTTTGAGAAGTTATTTTACATTAAAAGCGGACATTTAAGTGCCAGATGCATCCGACAATGAATAGGACATCATTAGGACGTTAAGCCGGCCGTGAGTAGCACAGCTGGGGAAAAAGGAGGGATTAGTAAGGCGCCACTATCGCATTTATTTCCTATCTTGGAGTCTCTAAACTACGTAGACTAGTACCCCTCTTCGGTATCCCTAGTAAGATGATGTATTTTTTACGTGTTAAACACCGTACCTTAGAAACAAGTTTACGGAGTTAGTACATGAAAATATTATGTCAATGTTGACATATTTTCATTGTCATATATCAACACATTGACATAATATATTATCTTGTTTTAAGGGTTCCGTGCCCAAAAGGTAAAAACGGGACCCTATTACTAAGACTCCGATGTCCGTCTGTCTGTCTTTCACCAGGCTTTATCTCATGAACCGTGATAGCTAGACAACTGAAATTTTCACAGATGATATATTTCTGTTGCCGCTATAACAACAAATACTAAAAACAGAATAAAATAAATATTTAAAGGGGGCTCCCATACAACAAACGTTATTTTTTGGATTTTTATTGCTCGCTGTTTATAACGGCAAGAGGAATGGGGCTAAGGGTGCAACTCGCACTTGGCCAATTTTTATTTTAATACATAAAGTGATACGACAAAGGTTTATAATTATGTTTAATACATACAAAATTTAGTAGAGAAACTCTGATAATATTAGAGGTTTCCAATGTAAATAATATAAATTATGATAAAGTAAGTAAGTATTATAAATAAATACCATGGTTTTGAAATTCTGTAGAACCTACCCATATTTAGTATCTGCTATGCACCCGTGCGAAGCCGGGGCGTGTCACTAGTACTCAATAAAAATGGATACATTCTCATTTGCACACAAAATTAATTTCAATATCTGACTTTTATTAAGCTTTAAAGCCGCAAAGAAGCTGGTAATGTATTTTTGTAGACGAGTTTTTTTGATTAATCTTAATCTAAAATTTGTACATACATAATCATATTTTTGTTTTTATCACGATCATAAAAAAACAGATAACATTACTTTCATGAAAGAACAATATTTAAAATAAAAAAATTATATTTTCGACGTTCTTTGTCCGGGTTTAAGGCTCAGTTACACTGAGAATCTGATTCTCTAATATCAAGTTACATCGTAAAGCCTACACTCTACCAAAGCGGAGTTGGGCAAGCTGATATAGTCCGTTAGCCCACTGTATAAATGCTATGTTTGCTTGGTGAGAAAAAAAAAACAATTAAAAAGTTATTGTTTGGTTATTTGCTAAACAAATATTGCATTTCTGCAATGGGTGTGTGACCTAAAATGCTCTGCCAGCTCCGTCCGTCTTCACTGTACTACGCTATAGTGGACTCGGGGCCTAAAGGCACCCACTAGCGATACAGCCAAATGGACTTCATGGATTAAAATTAATGTAACTGGTGTTGCCAATGTACTGACTTTGTCCTAGAAATAACGTAAAATATATTCTTTCACGCTGCAACAGAGAGAGGTGTTTTTTTTTTGCATGGATATGCAGTTTAAATTTCGGAAAGCGTCATTGGTTCCTCTTTATTCTGGAAAAATAAAATGTTCCTATCGAATAGCACGAAAAATTAAAATATCACGCGAGTGAAGTCGCGAGCATGAGCTAGTTTAATATGATTGAATACTTAATTCCAATTGAATTTAAAACAATGTGTATAAGATGACAAAGATTAATAAATTAATTATGATCTGAATCTTTTGATTCTAATTGGAGACACTAATTACATCCATTTAGACGCCGTCTACTTGGATATAATATCATCAGTGGGCAATTTAAATGCCTTGGAGACACTTATATATTAGAATTTGCTTTTCTAATATCGTGTTACAGCATAATGCTGGACACTTGACTCCTATCCCTTAATTAGAACACAGAGTATAATGAGATGGAAAATAAGGAAAAGTGGGGCAAAAACAAGAATTTGAAGAGTTTTATTAAATATGTTTGTTTTGCTTTGTGGGTAGACTTATGTTTTGAAGTGGACTTATAAATGGCCATCATAAAAGGTGCTGTCAAGCTTTAGTCCAAATAAACTATTTTTATTTTCAACCAAGATTCGATGAGGACGAGGTTCTCAATTCGTTAAGATGTATTGAAAAAGGAATTTTTAAATTTATTTTCGATCACAAATATAAATATCTCATTATTTTTAGACAAAATTGTAAACCATGATCTAGGCTCCAGATTGAAAAGCATTGCTTCCAATGAACTAAACTATGTTATGGTATAGCAATGCCTACCCTCCGTGCTCCCTTCTTTTATGTTCCGACTTTACCTGATTTTGGGCCATGTATGTCATTTCTCGTGTTTTTGTCCAACTTGTAGACAAACATCGCAAACAATTTTTTATCCCAGAAAAATTAAAGCATCCTGTAAATAGCCGCGGATAAAGCTAGAACTACTAATTAAAACGAAAGCTTTTTAACTTCCTTTTACATTTAAAAGAGTTCCACGTGTTGATTTTTTCTTGTATGAAGGTTTTCATGTATTCCTTTCGTAAAGTAGAATATAAGATTCTGATAAATGGAATGTAATAGTCACGTTGCTTAATCAAGAGACCAAGTTAGAGCCACAAGGTAGGTAAACGTGATAAAAAATTAGAGAAATATGAGATGTAATGCCTCGAGGCTCGAGGAACTTTCAAAGAAATTGTATTGAATTATTGTTTATTGATTGCAAAAAAACTATCAGTGAAATTGAACTGTAATGGGTAAAATGATATCCTTGAAAATTTCTACATCTTGTAGAAATTGACTGCGTAATCATTACTGAACATTGAGTAATGATTACGCAGTCATCTTATAGAAATTTTCAAGGATATAGTGTAGTTGTAGTAGGATAGTTGTGCTTTTCTCTATCATCGATCATCTTTTGCTATGAGGCCAACTAACTCGAAAATAACGAAATAAACATCAGCTGTTTCATACACCTTGTCTATATTGGACGAAGTTTTTTTACAGAATAGCAATTTCGGGTTTAGGTTCATAGTGAAAGTTGGTCATAATATAATGATAAGCGCAACTTAACCTAGGTCCTGGGAGTTAATTGTAGACAACTTGGGAGTTAATTTTGGTGTTTTTTATTTTTTTATTTTGTATAGGTTTGCGTTGGAAAAAAAAGTGTCTAGGGTGTAGCACGTTTACCTAGAATAGGTAAATCTATTTTCTCAAGATTTCAATAAATAAATAAATATTTCGGGACATCTTACACACGGTCTCTGACCCCAAACTAAGCAAAGCTTATGATATGGCTGCCAGAAACTGATGCACTACTTATACATATTTTTAAATACATACTTACATTGAAAGTAACTAAATAACACCCAGACACAGAACAAACACCTATGTTCATCACATAAATACTTGCCCTGGGTGGGGATCGAACCCACGCCTCTTTGACCCTAATTAGGGTCTCTAACCACTGAGCCACTGAGGCAGTCCTAACCACTGAGCCACCGAGGCAGTCAAAGGTGAAGGATCTTATTGTTCCTCAGTTGGCTTAAATCAAAGATAACCCAATTTCTATCTCTCCAGTACAAAGGCCGTCAACTAGTATAAAGGCCGTCAATTTAAATGCTAAACCAGAATTGATGCGACAATCAGTCGGCTATCTGCGCAGGCAGCTGCGTCGCACTAATTCGTACTGGCGGATGTCAGTCAAGCCTCGTTGGTATCAACTATCTTAATGAAAACTATCCTATTCTTATGTATTAGTAGTTATTAATGGTAAGATTTGATAAAAACTTGATACACATTTTGATCACTAATTAGTGTTAAATAGTTCAAAAAGACTGCATAAACATTTTGATCTTATGTATGATTTGTCTAGTTACCTAGCAGAATACAAATAAACACATTTCGTTTTTATTGTTCAAAACAATTGCCACCAAATCAATTTCAGACTTATTCATAAACGCAAGTAGGTCACGGTAAAAATAAATCTCATCAAAAACATAAATGTGAAATGGGAGCCAAAGTGTCGCCACCAAAAGAATTGAGATCTAACACGGGGGCCAAGTGTTCTGTAGAAAATCCTAGAGTTTAAGCTACAAGAATATATCTACAACATTTAAAAGAAATTTACTTATGTAACTCAAGCTCGTGATTTGACTTGGCTAGTTTAAGAATAAGTACAGTGCAAATAAGCATTTCTCTGTACGTGTAAACTAGCCAAATCAAATATTGTAAAGCATTAATAATTCAATTTCATTCCATTGCAAGTTAATTAAAAGCATTAATAATTCAATATTTTCAAGGAAATACTCACATGCTTTGATGCTTTTGCACACTTACTCGGCCAACCCAAACGCTCCACGACTCCTAAGCCGAAATTCATATGTGGCTTGCAGCTCTCATATTGTTCTGTCACGACCCAGAGATCGCAGCGGAATTAATGCGTTATGCTTTTTCCAACGTTTTTCAACGCTACTGACGGTTTTCCAACATTTTCCCAACGTTTTTTTGGAATGTTGGCGGAGTTTTTTCAACGAAATTCGTGGCTTTAGAGGTCTGTAGGATGAATTAATTGGGTGACTCTGGTTTTTTGTGCAAAATGCGGAAATAATGAGCCCGGGCTTTGGTAAAAGGATTTAATAAAGACGCTGGGGACGGCGGAACTAATTTCAGAGCTAGGATCTGTTTGGTTTCTTTTGCTGTGTTGGTATCTCGTTGTGAACTATCAGGTACTCGTATGCTCTAAGTTACTCAACCTTATTTTATTTTTATTGTGTGTACATGTAATTTAATGTCTTTGATTCGTATGGCCAGGGAATGGAAAATACTGCCGAATTATCCGTTTCTTGAGAAATATGATCTGACATTTTTAATGTCAGAGTGAATAGGTATTTGTATCTTTTACTCGTACGTCTGCAAGTTTTATCATCGAAAGAAAAAAATGCCAAGTCAATGGTTACAACGTTGTTTACCATCAGAAAAGTTGGTGGACGCGATAAAAAGAAACATTTTTCGTAGTCAAAAAATCACAATGAAACCTGACTTATGACATTTTAAGAATCACTGCACTTTGCAAAACAACAGCCTCAGACCTTATGAGTTGAGTATGAGTTTGCACAGTACACGAAAACTATTATGGTTTTCGTGCGGCGTCATGATTTTTTTCATAATTTCCACCTAAACAACAAATTTTATCAACAAGCAATCAACATTGTGTTTGTATTTATTTATCTATTAATATTTATCATTTAATATTTGGTCCACTCAGTCTACGTTAAAGAAGAGGCTGGCTATTGTAATACAGGTTTTTAACCTAGCACAATAGTCAGAGAACTTGTTGTTGCGTTAATTTAATTTTGTTGGTCACATAAATGTCTTCATGTTTTTTTACAAAAATGTCTCGAAAAGAGCCTCGTAAACTAATGTTGTTTCAGCTTACGTTTATAATTTTTAAGACTTCATACTATAACAGGTTTGCACTTCGTTTACTTAAAGTACGTTTAAACTCATACTAACTCTGTACCTTATGGGTTATATCCCAAATATCAAATTCATTGAATTTAATGTGGGTGATGCGGTCAGACCTGCGGTGAAGCCCTGAATTTTGCAGAAAAATCCGCTCCAAACCACACGCGCGCGGTCGCCGACGTGTCAAAAACTGCGCTGCCTCCGCAACGAATCGTGTGACTGATTTTTTTTTGTCGCAACATCTGTGTTATGTGTCCACTATCATATGTGAGCAATTTTATTGTAGCAAAGTGAAAAACGTGCTTTAAAAATAAATTGGTAACTCCGCACAGCAAGCCTGGCGGCACATCTCTTTAACTGAATTTTCATAAGCATATGTCTCTACTCGCTCTTGATCACTTTGGTTCATACTCTCAAATATTGTTAGAATTTAGATACTAAAGAATCTTACCAAATATTATCGAAATTGGCTGATAAATAGCGTAACATAAGATTTTATGGGTGATTACCCATTTTGAAGGATCAGTCAAAGAACGCTCGACAAAATAAATCGATAATTAGGTAAACAGAACGGAGTGAGTTCTGCGGTAAACTGGCTTTTACGGTGAAGGAAAACATCGTGAGGCAACTTGCATATGTCCGTAGAAGAAATTCGATGTCGTATGTGAATCCACCAACCCGCGCTAGGCCAGCGTAGTGGATATGGCCCTATCACCCTATGTGGGTAGGCCTACGTCCTGCATTGGACAATTAAAAGAATGATACAGTACAGTATATAGAACCAGACCTGTCTACAATGTTTCGTCAAGATTCATTGAAAATGCGATCTGTAGAGGAAAATCAACATCCGGATAGACGATAGCAACATCGTTGAGTTGAAGCAGAGACTTTTGCTTCCATCCATCAACCAAAGGATCACTGCTAGACATAGGCCTCCCCTAAATATCCCCAATAAGACCGGCATTCTTTCTTCGCTTCGCTTCGGAGATTAATATATAAAAGCTCGCTTAGACCGGGTAGCTGATGTCAGAGTTTAGGTATTTCTCTTAAAAAATTGCTATTTATTAGCTAATTTCGACAATCTTTGGCGAGATTGCATATTCAATATCCAAATTTTAACACGATTCGCAAGTGTAAACGAAATCGGAAATGCGAGCCGCGATAAGTATATGATTTTATGAAGATTTAGTTGAACAGATGAGAAGACTACTGTTCAGATAACTACTAGTTACATATTAGGCTTGAGCATTTGAATTATCTTTAGACCTTCAAGGGTCTGTGGATGATCCAATGCTATTTATGTAGTAGTAGTGTAGGTAGTTTTAGCATATAAAGTAAGTTAACAAGTAGAAATTGTAAAATAATAATGTATTTGTAAATAGATGATGTCATTAGCAAGTAGGTACAACTATGTGATTATAATTCTGAATAGGAGTAGGAATTCTAAAATAATAGTAAATTTTCCTAAATAGACGATATCGAGAATATAGTGTAACATATAAAAATATTTCTAAGTTTGTAAATATCTAAGATTGGATTATAATTATTACTAGATGTTGGAAATGCTAAATAGTATCTATCCTGTTAGGTACTCGTACATTTGTAATTGATTCTTTGGGTAGGTGCTACAATTTAAATAAATTGCATGTCTGCTAGGACAAACTGTTGAGACCAACCATTTGTTACACCTTTATATCGACACAGTTTAAAGCAATAAAAATATACTTTACTTTACAAAATACAGTACATTTTGTTGTAGTTAATAAAGGCACTTTTGCCCGATAAAAAAAGTTACATATTTATGTACCAACTATAACTACGACATACATAGTGGTATTTACATTCAAATATCCCATCTGCAGACGGCGGGCGGTTAGCAGCTGCCGCACAATTTGCATGTACGAGTATATGGGGTGATTCAGAACTAACACGAATTGAAATGCCGCGTTTAGATCCAGAATTGGATCTGCATTCGTTTGTGCGTTTCTAATATTATTTTGTATATAGAACTCTTTAGTAGATGGTGTTCTTATTTCAAAGTAATCTTTTATGTTGTCTTTTGTTCATGTAGGGCAGTCGTCATCTTCTTTTACATTTTTATACGACTTTCAATACCCTCTTAATTATTTTTCACTCACATCAGCGAGGAAATGACTAAAATCGTCTACATATTGTACTGTTTCAAATACTTCGCGCGTAATTGTTGATGGAAGAAAGCTTATTTAGAAACTTGTTTATTTCAGTAAATAAATCCTTCCTTTCCTTCCTTTCAGCCATAGGACGTCCACTGCTGAACATAGGCCTCCCCTAAAGATCTCCAATAAGACCGGGTGGTAGCGGCTTGCATCCAGCGCGAACCTGCGGTCTTAATGAGGTCGTCCGTCCACCTTGTGGGTGGACGTCCTACGCTGCGCTTGCCGGTACGTGGTCTCCACTCGAGGACTTTTCGACCCCATCGGTCATCAGTCCTCCGCGCTATGTGCCCTGCCCATTGCCACTTCAACCTGCCAATCCGCTGGGCTATGTCGGTAACCTTGGTTCTTCTACGGATCTCCTCATTTCTGATTCGATCGCGTAGAGAAACTCCGAGCATAGCCCTCTCCATGGCTCGTTGGGCTACTTGAAGCTTACTAATAAGGCCCATAGTGAGAGACCACGTTTCTGTGCCGTAAGTCATCACTGGCAACACACACTGGTCGAAAACTTTCGACTTGAGGCACTGAGGTATGTCGGACGAGAAGACGTTACGCAATTTTCCGAACGCTGCCCAGCCGAGTTGGATTCGGCGATTGGCCTCTTTCTTGAAGTCGGACCTACCTAACTGGACTACTTGTCCTAGGTAGACGTACGAGTCAACGACTTCAAGAACCGAGTTCCCAACTGAAATGGGGGTGGGTACAACATGGGAATTACACATGACCTTTGTCTTGTCCATGTTCATTTTAAGACCCACCTGTTGAGATACTCGATTGAGGCCTTCGAGCATCGTACTGAGTTCCTCCATCGATTTTGCCATGACTACGATATCGTCGGCAAACCGAAGGTGAGTGAGGTATTCGCCATTGATGTTGATGCCGAATCCTTTCCATTCCAGGAGCTTAAAGGCGTTCTCCAGAGTAGCAGTAAACAGTTTCGGAGATATAACATCTCCCTGTCTTACGCCTCTCTTCAAAGGGATCGCCTTGGAGCTCTCTTCCTGTACTCGGACCGACATAGTGGCGTTATTATACAAACACTTCAACACTTCGATATACCGATATTCAATACGGCATCGTTGAAGAGACTCAAGCACAGCCCATGTCTCGACCGAATCAAAGGCTTTCTCATAGTCCACAAACGCTAAGCAAAGTGGCTGGTTATACTCCTCAGTCTTCTGTATAACCTGCCGCAGCGTATGTATGTGGTCCATGGTACTAAAGCCTTTTCGGAATCCGGCTTGTTCGGAAGGCTGGAAGTCATCAAGCCTGCGTTCGAGACGATTCGTAATGACTCTTGAAAACAACTTATAAACATGGCTCAGAAGCGAGATGGGTCTGTAATTCTTCAATAAGGTGTTGTCACCTTTTTTAAAGAATAGCACCACCACGCTTCTGTTCCATGCTTCTGGCGTTATACCCTCGAGGACGACGGTGTTGAAAAGCTTCTGAAGGACTTTAAGTACCGGTTTACCACCCGCTTTCAGAAGCTCTGAAGTGATTCCGTCGTCACCCGGCGCCTTGTTGTTCTTAAGTTGGTTCAGGGCCATTCTAATCTCGTACAGGCTGATGTCCGGGATGTCTTCGGTGAAGTGTCGGGTCAGCTTGGCTCTTGGGTCTCTAGCCGCGCTGTTTACAGGCTTTGCTACCGAGGCGTATAGCTGTCCGTAGAACTTTTCGATCTCCTCCAATACCTCTGCCTTGGTCGACGCTGTACTGCCATCTTCTCTCTTCAGCTTTGTCAGCTGGCTTTGCCCAATAGACAAATGCCTTGCGAACACTTTGGAGCCTTTGTTCCGCTCTATCGTCTCCTTAATATGTTTGGTATTAAAGAGACGAATGTCGCACCGCACTGATTTTGAAATTTGTCTATTGAGCCGCCTGTATGACTTTGCATCATCGGAAGACTGCAGTCTTAGCGAGCGTCGTTCGGCCATGAGATTTAGAGTATGATCGGAAAATTTCCGAGGTCTATCAGAACGGCGGGGTCTAAAGAACTTAGAACCTACCGTTTGGACAGTTTCTACGAGCCCGTTATTGATCTCGTCCACAGACGCAAAGTTCTCCAGGCAAGCAAAGCGATTTGAGAGCTCGAGCTGAAAGTTCTCGGGGTTTTGTATATGAGCATGAGTAGGTCGGAGCGTAGACTTCATCAGGCAGGACCTTTCGAGTTTAACGTTAATATTCAGTTTGCCTCGCACGATTCTGTGATCACTACCGGTTTTTATCCTGTGGATCACGGAGACATCGTTGAATATCCGTTTCTCGCTAGTCATGATGAAGTCTATCTCATTTCTCGTAGAACCATCGGGGCTCATCCAGGTCCATTTCCTGTGAGGTGGCTTCTGAAAGAAAGAGTTCATCATGAAGAGTCCCTCTTTCTCCAGAAAATCTGCCAGCCTCTGGCCCCTGAGGTTCCGTTGCCCATATCCAAATTGCCCCACTCTCAACTCATCATCGCTTTTTTTGCCCAACTTTGCGTTGAAATCTCCCATAACAACCGTGAAGCGGGTCTTAGACGTATGTATGGCCCGACTTACGTCCTCATACATAGCCTCCACTTCATCATCTGGGTGTGACGAGGTCGGTGCGTATACCTGAATGACCTTCAACGAATATCGTTTAGATATTCTGAGTATTAGGTATACAACCCTGCTCGACACACTTTCAATGGTAATGATGTTGTTAACGAGAGACTTGTGGACGAGAAAGCCGACACCACCTTGGGACCGTTGGTCACCTTCCCGGTAGTAAAGTAGGTTGCCGGATTTCAGGGTTATCGTGTCCTCGCCCTCTCTACGGACTTCAGACAACCCCACAATATCCCATCGCAACCTACTCAACTCTTCTTCCAGTTCCGCAATCTTCTCGTCAGTCCTCATTGTGCGCACGTTATATGTTGCCAGGGCCAGTTGTCGGGTGGGGTGGCAGCCGGATCTCTTCCGGCGATTCTTAGCACCCCGTGCTCCGCCGTTACCATGGCCGCTGCCGGAGCCAGGAATAGCGGCGCTGCCGGGGACTGGGGGCCTGGTCTTATTTTTACTAATCATTAAGGGGGGTTTTGCCCGTAATTGCCGCGCTGGGCAGGCGTGTTGGCAATCGCAGTGCGTAGCTCTCGCGACGGGGATGCTGCTGCCCATCCCCGCCCTGTTGCACTTGAGCTACGCTGTTTTGGATGGATATACCGCCATCTGTCGGTTCCGTAGTACCTCAGTCGGCTCTTACGACACCTGATACAAGAGGGGGGTGCTATTCTACTCTGCCGGCACCCCACGGCTAGTAAATAAATAAATTGATTGAAATTGAAATTGATCGCCTTCATCACGATTAACAGTATTGAAAAGCATACTGGGATATGTAATGAACCATTATGATCAGTTTATTATTTGACGTATTTTTAAGAAATATTTTAACTCCATGTCGCTTTAATACTTAATTTCCGCTATTAATACCCCAATTTTGGAGGTAAATCCACAATATTAATACCATGTTGTTGGCATATAAAAAGTTTGCGAAAAAATCGAGAAACAACTTTTATTAGTCGGACTTATCATATCATGAGCTGATAACATGTCCAAAATATAAGCTACAGAAATAATATGAAAACTCCGTTCACAACTCGGAATATATTTTAGCCTGTGATAGCATAATCCAGGGGTCTAGAGATGTGGCGCGCAGCTGTACACAATTTGCATCCAAACAACTTCGGATAACGCAGTCGTTTCTGTATATTGGAAGCAAAAACTTAGAATGACCTACTTTTGCTGGAACTATGCGTTGTTTAATTTATAATATGAACACTGAGGTTGAGGATAAACTTAGTTTATTTAAACTTAAAAATCCGAAAGTGCGTTTGTTGGTTTGTTCCTCTTTCATGCAGCAACGGAGCGACGGATTGACTTGATTTTTGGCATGGACATAGTTTGAAAGACGGGAAGTAAGTAGCCTTTGTTTTTGTTTCGGGGTACAACCCGAAAAAATAAAATAGCCCTAAAAAAGCCGCAGGAAATAGCTAGTTATAGACAAATAAAACCCGTTCATTATAGGCACAAGACCCAAACACCTAGAATAGAGCCGTTTTGGTTGAGTGGTAGAGACACTCGCCTTACAATCTTGAGGTTTCAAAACCAGTCCCGTAGGTACCAATGAGTTTATTGGAATATTTGTACGGATTTTCAAACTACTGGTTTCCAGTGAAGGAAAACTCGATGAGGATACCTGCATAAGTCCGTAGAAGAAATTTGACGGCGTATGTGAATCCCCCAACCTGCACTGGGTCAGGGTGGTGGATATGGCCCAATCACCCTTCTTGGGTAGGCCTACATCCTGCAGTAATCGTCATCATTCTGTGTTGACTCACTGCTGCGAAGGCCTATAGGCCTTCTCTTTTATGTGCCATTGTTTGCTATCTTAGGCTTATCTAATCCACCCATGGCCTGCGATAGGCCTGATGTCGTCAACTCACCTGGCTAGTGGTCTGCCTATAGAACTCTCATCTGCTGTTGGGAGCCACTCAGTCAAGGATCTACTCCACCGGGCGTCACTACGCCTCAGTGGACTATTTAAGAGGCTAGTACAGACCCAAAACTACAAAGTCAAAGTTCTAAATTCTAATAAGTTGTAGTATAATACCTATACTTTCGTAATCACGTTTTGGGATATAACTATTATTAATTAGTAGCGCTCGTAACGTAGTTTGATTAGGTGTTTGACAGCGATCACCGAAGTTAAGCAACGTTCCGCACGGTTAGTATTTGGATGGGTGACCGCAGGTGACATTTTCAAACTGAGCGCTACCGTGGCTCGGATGACACGTTTAATAGTAGGTCCTGGTTGTTTAAACCGTTAAGCCAAGTCAGAGGCCTTCAGGCGGCCTAAAAACCACCAGGGCTAGCCCTGGTGTCAGCTTTTTTAGCCCGGCTTATACGAACTTACTTACTATTAAGTTACTTATTATCTATGGCATCAGGGGTTAAAGTAAGAAGAAAATTAAAGGCAAGACAAAACAAAGCGCCACAATAAAGCGCTGTGCAGCGCTGCCCATGTAATTCTGCTAACCGAATCTACGCCGTATCGCGATGCGGGCAACCGATATTCCCAATGATACGGCTACAAGCGGCGCGAGGACCGTTTACTTCGAGAGAGTTACTCGGCAACTTAGATTATTGAACATGATGAATTGGTAGAAGACTCTACCCATCTTACCACAAAAGTTTTACGTGCGCTTTAGACAATGTTTAATAGTATAAATTGAACGGTGAAGTGTTTAAAGCGTGTTTATATCTTTTGTGGTAAGGCGGTACATTTTTAACTTTAGATCTAGGTACAGGTTTTTCGATATCTTTATAGTTTTTCCTTTACACCCCAAAAATGTAAAACTGTAGATTTACTGTTATTTAAGTTGAAAACTAGAGTTTTGCATATCTTAATGGGCATCACTCATAATTGTCACTTGGAGAAACTCTTTCTATGCGCTATAGATCTTCAGAAAGCAAATGCTGCTGCTACTACTGTTTTCTATGGGCTGAGGAAACTAGGAGCTGTATTGAGGGCGCCCTATGTACTACGTTCGGCTTCGCTTTTTGTCCTGCTTGCGCAAGTTACTAACGTCACGAGAGCGAGTTCGAGGAAAACATAGGAGGAAAAGCAAAGCCAAAGCAGAACGAGTGCACAATACGGCGCCAGATCTGACTAAAGTGTCACATCAACTTGAACCGCTGAGGCGACAAGAAAAAGTATCGGATGTAAGATGACCCGGGTGAAGTCAACGTTTTTAAACGGTGATTAGTTTCCTAACGTGGATAAAGCCATATAAGAAGAACGTTGCAGACATGGAGCAGTTTACTTCTTAGTAATTAGGTTTTTAATTTTTGTTAATTTAATGCCAGTAACTGTCCTAAAGAAATCGGGCTATAACATGTTATCTAGCGGCGCGGCCAGGCGCCATGCGCCACCGGAATGAGTTCCCGCGGCCTAGCTGCCAGAGCCGATATCTGATGGATTTACCTCAAAGAGTTATCTTTGTGATAAGCATTTCAAAAATCTGACGCGAACGCGAGTTTGAACCTGCACCTTCGGATCACTAGCCCGACGCTCTACCAACTAATGATGCACCACGCTCTATCAAATGGATTTACGTTTAGTAGGGCTCATAGTGTTTGTAGTCTAGATGTACTTTAGTGATCACTGAAGTAAATACAGAGTGAATGCAGAAAGTTTTTTGTCGGGTAACCGTGGATGGCATTTACACCGCTATCTTAGCTCGGATGACAGGTTAAATCGTACCATTCAGCCTATTACTAATTAGTAAAATCAGAAGCTTTGAAGCTATAAAAGCTAATAACCTGGGACGAACTTACTTTCTTAGAGTTCTGTTAATACTATAATTTTATAAATAAATTTTGTGTTTTTTGATGTTTTTAGGGTTCTGTAGTAAAAATGCAATTCTAAAAACGTAATTCGCTCGCTTACCAGTTAAAAATCCAGACGTGCGTTCGTCACTACGCCGCGCCGCGACTGACTAGCAAACCGAACTCCGAGGTCTTCGAGGCGCGTAGCTATGATTCGCGTTCCGACCGTTTGTATGAAGACGGAATACTGTTAGATATAATTACCGTGCCAGTAGCTATCCTAAACGAACGCGGCTCCGGCTGTAACAACATGTTATCTGGCGGCGCGGCCAGGCGGCCACCGGAATGAGTTCCCGCGGCCCAGCTGCCGGCTCCGGTATCTGATAGATTTAGACGCTGTTTTTGGTACCAGCTAGAATTTTGCTTTGGCGATGTCTAAGTTATAGGTACCTACTTGTTTTGATTTATTGAAGGGATGCCGTCTAAGTTTGGTTGTAAGGCAATGACTGATTGTTGTAAGGTGCCTATCTAGTTATAGAATTAGAATTAGAATCGTTTATTGATGTATGTATTAACAGTTTGTACAATAACATAAAGTACCGCAAAATATATCTCGTCATTTCACAATACATAATAGGCAACGAATATATATTTATATATCGCTAATAATGTATTGATTGCCATAAATAGCGTTTTTAGGGTTCCGTACCCAAAGCCTCCGAGCAAATATCTACAGAACCACAGTCCCTAAGTGAAATCAGTAAAAAAAAAATCCGATCGCCTTCATACTTACCTACTTAGATATACTCGTATACGTAAAATAATTCACAATGACCCGTTTTCTCGAATCTCGACGTTATGTCACCTAATTAGTGCTTGTAACCGAGCACTTTGGCATCGAGCGGGTTTGTAGTCGGCTTGCAATCACCTTACGACTAACTAGGTTTTGGTTCGGACACTTTTTTGCACGATTGTGACTCTCATAGATACATGCTCGATGACCCACAGCGTAAAAAAATGGAACCCTATAACTCCTAAGACTCCGCTCTCCGCCTGTCTGTCTGTCATCAGGCTGTATATTATGAACCTTGCTGTTAGAACATTGAAATTTTCACAGATGACGTTTTTATGTTGCCGCTATAACAACAAATAATAAAAACAGAACAATAATTAAGATACCCGTACAAGAAACGTGATTTTTTTGCTCGACATTAATAACGACAAAAGGAGATGCTTGAAATATTCACAGAATATTAAGTTGTATATTCCTTTCAAAACTAAATAATTAAATTAAAATATATTAAGGGGGGCTTCCATACGGTACGGAACCTTTCATGCGCGAGTCCAACTCGCACTTGACCGATGAATTCTGAATAACGTGATATTTTCTTATCGGATTAGAAGTGTAGATACTTCAGCTAAATTCGGAAATTTATAGTTCGATAGGTTTCACAGTATTTATTATTTGTGTGAATAATTTTAGATCAGCAGGGACATACAAGTTCCTGTGATCACTTTTTAGCAGATTTTTGAGAACTCGGTAGTTCTTTCTGTAAAATAAAATGTGTGTGTGTGTGTAATGTAATATCTGCATCTCTTTAGTTCCATATAATTTCGAGTTAATATGTATCTTCTAGGTCTGCGTACTTCATCTTCGATCACAACGTCGCTTACCATCAGGCGAGTTGTTGGTCAAGCGCAGACTTACTTGCCATAAAAAAAGAAACTTCCTATCCCGGAAGAATAAAAAGTCCCTACGGAATAGCACAAAAACGAAAATATCACGCGGGCAAAACTACCGGCAAAAGCTACTTTAAAAAACTAATCATAATTAAAATACTCCAAGCTAGAATATAAAATAAAACCCTTACAGCAGACCTCTATAAATCTGACTCAGAGAGTGACTATCAGATTTCCACCAACAAATTCATGCAACCTCGTAATTTGGTAGCATCCGAAAAACAGCGAAAATCCCAGTCACTGGGGACGTAAAATCTAGTATTCAGTAGCGGATAAAGAGGCTTTTGTGCCCAAAAACTAGGTCATTCTGTGTCAGCGGTACACGCCAGTGCATAAAAAGTGCACGTGTGTTTTTGTGATATTTTAATTGGAGCGCGGAATGTGTATGATAGCGTGAAATTTCATCTTTTGATTATAAAATGGAAATGGAACTTTGTGCTATTTTTTTAATAACACAACCAGATAACAAACATGGTTTTTCAATTAGATTTTAAAAAGAAATAGCTATACCAGCGTTTATGTTGTGTAATTTATTTAGATATGACATTATTGTATTGACATTTTGATTGCAGTATTAAACGTGTGTGACTAAAATAATCGGCCAAGTACGAGTCGGACTCGCGCACGGAGGGTTCCGTACTGTATGGGAGCCCCCCTTAAATATTTATTTTGTTTTTATTATTAATATTAAAGGGAATACAATACTAAATATTCTGTGGAAATTTCAAGCATCTACCTGGTACCATTATTAATATAGAGCGAAAAACGTCTAAAAAGTCAGGTTTGTTGTATGAGAGCCCCCCTTAAATATTTATTTTGTTTTGTTTTTAGTATTTGTTGTTATAGCGGCAACCGATATACATCATCTGTGAAAATTTCAGCTGCCTAGCTATCATGGTTCATGAGATACAGCCCAGTGACAGACAGACAGACAGACGTCTGTCCGTCTGTCTGTCTGTCTGTCACTGGGCTGTATCTCATGAACCATGATAGCTAGGCAGCTGAAATTTTCACAGATGATGTGACATCGAAGTCTTAGTAATAGGGTCCCGTTTTTCCCTTTGGGTACGGAACCCTAAAAAGAAAACAAAAATTTAATGATACTAAAATAAATCTAATGATCAAGTTGGCTAACAAATGACAATGCACTCAACGTGTTGATTGCAAAGCATAATTGACCAGAGCGAAACAAAGGTCTCTATTTTAACTCGACTATTTAGCTTTCGTCTGTTCGGTTGTTGACTTTCCTCTAGAGGCGGTTTTTTAACGAATCTCGACCAAACTTGGAACCAATAATGGATTTATTTTATCGTCGGTAATTATTTATTGGGGGCAGCGGGATATTTCCCTTAAAAAGGGGAAAATTTACTGTCCTGCTATTTGTCAGCTGATTTTCATAACATTTTGCAAGATCATTTAGTATTTAAATGATAACAATATTTGCTAGTATGAGCCATATGTAAAAGATCTACTGTCGGAAGCAGATTGTGATTAGACCGGTTGATAGCGGCCTGCCTAGTAATTTTACTAGGCTTTTAATATCCTATGCGTGACACTAATTACGTTTTCCATATCACAACCGTCAAGTTGTTTGATTCGCCCTATGCAGTGTTATATCTAAATTGTCTCCAAGTGTACGTCACGCGAGTTGTCCGAAGTGCATGTCACGCGTATCCACTGGACGCAGTTTCCAATTATCGCAGAGCTTTATGCCGGAAATGATTGTCACGTTGAGGTTAGCTTGCTTCGTATTCGAAATTATACGACGATAGTATGTTATAAAATAAATACAATAATAGTTACGATCTAATTAATTAATGTGGTTGATAACAATATAGGAATATATTGAACTAGCTGCCCACCCTGGCTTCGCTCGGTTACGAATGAATTATACCTTTATACCTTCCAAAAAATATATTTTAAAGATAGTCAAAACAGCATTGCAATCTGTTATCTAGTTTGGAAAATATAAGCGGATAAGTACACAGACAGATACACAAAAATAGCGGTTTCGCTTTATACTATGCAGGTGATATTTTCTAAATACGAACATAATCTAAATATGACGAACTCTATTGCAAATTGGCACTATAATCTACATACTGGCAGCAATATAATTTCGCAAAGGCAAATGATTGCACAGAGCCAGTTAACTTTATAATGATAATTTTCTTAAAGTTTGTTAAATGATTATATCCCTCTCCAAGTGTTCGTCACAAAGTGCATGTCACGCGTGTCCACTGGACGCAGTTTCCAATTATCGCAAGTTTGGATTTATGCTACGATTTACCAATAAAATAATTAGGATATTAGTAACAATCTTATTATATGCTCCATTAAATTGTAATCCTACCGCTTAATTTAGTCTAGTTATCGCCTACGCGGTAACATGGGCGCCGGGGGAGACGAAAAAGGGGGACTGAGACAGGTGCGAGCGCCGGAGACCACAGAACAGAAGCCGGGGACCCACCGCCCCCACCTGTCTCAGTCTTAGTCTTAGTAAGATTATAAATGGAGAATTGGGTTTTTAAACAGGAATAAAACCCAAAGAATACTGACATGTCTACGAGTATCTCCGCTGTCAATTTGCAATATACTAATTAAACATTCTGACACCACCATCACACAAGCAAACAATTGCATAAAGCTTAAATACTAGAAAATAATAATAATAGTTTCTCCCCATATATCCGCTATCCCAACTGTTTCCAAGTGCTCGTCACACACGATGTCCGAAGTGTATGTCACGCGTTTCTGCTGGACGCAGTTTCCAATTATCGCAGAGCATTGTGCCGGAAATGATTGTCAGGTTGGAGCTTGCTGCTTCGTATTCGAAACCATGTGACGTGGTATGTTATAAAGAAACTAAAACACTACTTAGTGGGATATTTGATCATACTTTATATCTCCTAAAATGTCTGTTGTTTCCCAATTTTCTCTAAGTGTACGTCACATGTCACGCGTTTCAACTGGACGCAGTTTCCAATCATCGCAAAGCATTGTGTCGGAAATGATTGTCAGGTTGGAGCTTGCTGCTTCGTATTTGGAAGTATGTGACATGGTATGTTATAAAAAACTAAAAGACTAGTTACGATGTAATTATTTTATGTTACTACAATAAAGAAGTGGCATATTTGATCATACTTTATATCTCCTATAATTATTTTTCGCAAAAAATGGTAAAACCGCCTTCCATCTTGTACAAATAGAATTGTTTACATTATTGCCGATTAATCAAAAACGGCGCAGCCGATTTCTGTAAAATTTAAACGGGACCATTTTGGGAGTATATACACTTTCGAATTATTCACAATTGGCGAAATTATCTATGAACATACACAAAAAAAATACGTACATACGAACATAGAACCTCCTCCTTTTTGGAAGTCGGTTAAAAATGTCTGTTGTTTTCCAAGTGTACGTCAAATGTACGTCGTGTCTACTGGAATTATCGCAGACTATTGTGTCGGAAATGATTGTCACGTTGGAGCTAGCTGCTTCGTATTCGGAACTAACTATGAGATATTTGTAGCTTTGGTACGGTATGAAATATGTGTAGGTTGAATGACTAATGATTGCCTCGATTTTAGGTGACGCAACCTTCTAGCAAATATCTATAGAGCCATATAGTCCCTAAGTGAAAGTAGTAAAAAAATGTCCGAGCGCCGTCATACATGCCGACTTAGATATTTACATTAAATAATTCACAATGACCCGTTTTCTCGAAACTCGACGTTATGTCGAGGTTAAGGGTTAAGGTTAAGGGTTGCCTGGAAGAGATTGCTGTAAGCAATAAGGCCGTCCTTTGTTGCACTAGTTAGTTACTTTATTTTTCCTTTCTGTGTATTCTTCTGTAATTTGTGTTAACAATAAAGTGTTCATTCATTCATTATGTCACCTATTTAGTGCTTGTCATGAATCTGTATACTTCGGTGCTTGTAACAGAGCACTTCGACATCGCGCGGCGTTGTAGTCGGCTCGCAATCACCTTACAACTAACTAAAAAGCCTGCTTACTACGTAGCTTGCGCAGAGTTTTGCCTCGGACACTTTTTTTGCACGATTGTGACTCGATAGTTATTTTAAACGATATAAAACGGGACTCACTCACGTAACGTTTACGTGCGTGAGTCCCGTTTTATATCGTTTAAAATGTGTGAAAACCACGTAAATTTCCATAGTAAAACGATAGATATTTGCTCAAAGGACGCAACAACAAACGTTAAATAAACTACCTACCTACTTATAAAGGCCGAATCAAACTTATTGACGGCTGTGATATTAGCTTCAAGCTGCGGATAATCCAATCCAGACTGAAGCTCACTAAACAGCTGCGCGAGGATTGAGTGATCCGCTGCTTGTAGCTAACTTCACATACGTCAAGAAGTTTGATTCAGTCTATAAATATACTACGACACCGATACTGAAATCGAAAAAGAATAGCAATTTCACACAATAACTTTTGACGTGACAACGTCTTATAAATTGGTTTGCCGGGTGACACTTCAAGAAACTGCGTTACGCTCCGCTCACGTTATGCGCTCACAATGAGTCTCATTCGTCTCATTCGTCTCAAAGTCGTTGTCACGTAAAACTTTCGCCCGTGTACCGACTTTACAGGCAACCAATTTTTTTTTTAACGCGAATAAGTCCGCTCTTGACCACTATCTGATGGTAAGCGACGTTGTGGTCGAAGATGAAGCACGCACACCTAGAAGATACCTATTCACTCAGATCTTAAAAAGTTTTAGATTAAATTTCTTAGGAAACAGGAAAGCAGGAAGACTGTTCCATTACCTGGCGGTACGAGTCAGAAATGTTGAGTCAAACCGCTTCATTCCATACTTCCATCCATCAGCCATAGGAAATTCACTGCTGGACATAGAACTCTCCTATGGATCTTCAAAAATACCTGTTAGAAGCAGCTTGCATCCAGCCTGATTCCGCGATCTAGATCAGGTCTTCTGTGCACCTCGTGGGTACTGTACCAATACTGTACCAACCTTTTTAATAGTCCACTGAAGGATGTGGACCTACACACGAAAGGGTGACTAGGCCATATCCACCACGTTGGCCCAGTGCGGGTTGGTGGATTCACACACACCATCGAATATCTTCTACGGACGTATGCAGATTGCCTCACGATGTTTTCCTTCACCGAAAACCTAGTGATGTAAAATTCCGTACATAAGTTCCAAAGAAACTCATTGGTACGGGACCGGGATTGAACCCGCGTCCTCAATCACGGCCTGTCATTACCAGCGTTACAACTAGACTACTAGACTACTAGACCACCTCGGCTTTTTCCTCGTGGGTACACCTCGAAAACTTTTTGACCATTGATCGAAAAGTTTTCGAGTGCTCTGTGCTGTGTATCCGGCCCACTGCCCTTTCAACTTGCTAATACATTGGCATTAAATAAATAAATAAAATAAATATTAGGGGACATCTTACACACGGTCTCCGACCCCAAACTAAGCAAAGCTTGTGATATGGCTGCCAGAGACTGATATACTACATATATATATATATTTGAAATACATACTTATATATATAGTACCTAAATAACACCCAGACACAGAGCAAACACCTATGTTCATCACACAAAAATGTTTGCCCTGGGTGGGGATCGAACCCACGCCTCTTTGACCCAGAAATCAGGGTCACTAACCACTGAGCCACCGAGGCAGTCATCAAGTTCGAGGCATAGCATCAAGTCTCATTTTGTCTGACATTAAATTAAGTAAAAAATTACGAATGATGTAAAAAGACGTAAAGAAAAAATCGGCCGAGTGCGAGTCGGACTCGCGCACGAAGGGTTCCGTATCCTGTTGGAGCCCCCTTCTTGCCTGGAAGAAATCGCCATGGGTGATAAGGCCGCCACTTTATAATCATATTTCTTGTCGTATATGTGTAAATAATGTTTATTTTTAAATTGTGGTTGTAAATAAAGAGTTTTGTCTGTCTGTCTGTCTTGCCGTTATTAAAAGGGAGCAAAAAAACTCCTAAAAATCACGTTTGTTGTATGGGAGCCACCCTTAAATATATATTTTATTCTGTTTTTAGTATTTGTTGTTATAGCGGCAACATAAATACATCAACTATGAAAATTTCAGCTGTCTATCTACCACGGTTCATAAGATACAGCTTGGTGACAGACAGACAGACAGACGGACATCGGAGTCTTAGTAATAGGGTCCCATTTTTACCCTTTGGGTACGGAACCCTAAAAACAAGGCAGCACTTAGAGAAGCTTTCTGTTCGCATTGTCTTAATTACAGAGATACGAATAAGCAAATCTTGTTTTACCAGACCGCAACGTTTCACATTTAAATTCTTGCATCTAGACGTTTTCTAGCGAACATAGGCGAGGAGCTAACGTGTCGGTTTAATAAATATGTTTAAAAATAAATATTTGGCTACAACTTACAAACGGCCTCTGACCCCAAACTAAGCAAAGCTTTTGAAAGACTGATATACTACATAAACTTACTTTTAAAAACGTACTTATATTATTTAAATAATACTTAAATAACACCCAAACGCAGAGCAAACACCTATGTTCATTACATAAATATTTGCCCTGGGTGGGAATCGAATCCATGCCTCTTTGACCTAGGAGTCAGGGTCACTAACCACTGAGCCACCGAGGCAGTCAATATATTACTCAAGACAATCAATTTGAAATAACAACAGGTGATTTTTACGGGCTATAAGTAGTTCTTCTGTATACATTGTAGTTTTAGTACTGAGTAAACGTAAAAAAGCCTTCATATCAACTTCATACAATTACATCATTACAATTTACATTAAAATTCCAATTTAAATTTCATTAAATATGTTAGAAGTTGGTTTATTGTTTATTTTTAACTTGCTAATTTTAGTCTAATTGAGTCTTACAATTACAAAATTCTAAATTGCAATCCAAATTATAATGTTAGAAACATTAAACATATTTCAATCTTCTTCTTCTTCTTCCTGGCTGTATTCCCATTTTATTTGGGGTCCGCCCTCCTAGTATTTTTGCGCCACTCCGCACGGTTGTGGGTTGTCTGTTCATTGGTATTTGTAATTTTCATGTCATTGTTAACGGTTTGCATCCAGGTCATTGGTGGACGTCCACGGCCTCTTCTTCTCTCTTCTATGTTCATTACTCTATTGTTATTAAACATATTTCAATCGTATTTATATTTCAATTAGTACTGTAAGTAAGTAATGATAAGTAGGTACATGCATTTTCCATAATTTACTTTTCTCATTCGTTAATTGAACCCTATCTCTGCCTATATTAAGAGGAAAGAAAAAAGAAACTTATTTGTGCAGAAGCTCTGTACATAACAAATTATAGCAAAGCTATTGTAAATAATTTTGTTTATTTTGCAAGTACGTAGCTAAATTTAACTGAAAAATGCTGATTTACTATACGAGGCAGCCTACATCTGACTCGTTGACACAAAACTGAGGGTAATTAAAAAAAACTATTGTGTACATTTTTACCTATTGGTCCATAAAATCATTTCAACAGATAGATACATAACCTACCAACAGTGGCAGATTTTCCAGCCAACAGAGAAGGCTGAATTCTAGAGCGCCTTTTTCTGCGGGCTGCAAATTTAGGACAATTTATTTTATACTATTAATACTATTAATAAGAATAAAAGATTAATTTGTTTCGTCGTCGTCATTTCAGCCTTAGGACGTCCACTGCTGGAAATAGGCCTCCCTTAAAGATCTCTTATAATTGGATTAATTTGTTTACCTAAATATTATGAGGTCTAAAAATATATGACTTGTTTTACTGCTTAGAATCAAAGTCTGAGCTTGAGAAGGCAAAAAAGTAAGTATGCAACTACCTTCCGAAAAAATAGAAATAAAATGAACGTCAGCTCTCGGACTATTACCCACATTTTCATAGCGATGTTTGGCCGTGAGCCAAATGGCATTGGTTTTTAAATTTTTAACTCGCTCGTGAGGTAAAACGGGTAGAATTGATGGCAACATTAATATTTCATTCCATGTCCGTATGTTGAAAACTACACTGTTTCTGTGATACCGCTTTTTGGGGTAAATGTTTTTAAATGGATTTGGGGTGTGGTTTTAACCAGAAAACAATAATACACAACTTTCCAGAAAAAAGAGAATTCGTGTAAGTTACAATTAATATAATTGCACGTTGATAACCAAACGGAGGCGCTCTAAGTTACAGAATATTAAAACATTATAAATGTAAAACTAGGAGTTACTTAATTGTTTTATTTTCTAATCAATTTATTTACCTTATCAGCCTGTATAAATTTTACGATTATGTACCAGGAAGATAATTTAAAAAGTGGATTTATAGAGGTATAGTGACGAGTAAAAATACATTTGTAAATCCCCGCACTTTCAAAACAACATCTTATGCATGTAAATATTTAAAACAGAGACTTCTCAGAATATCATCATCATCATTTTCATCCGTAGGACGTCCACTGCTGGAAAATCTGGACATAGGCCTCCCTATAAATTTCCAATAAGCCCAGTTGGAAGCGGCCTGTATCAAACGCGTTCCTGCGGTCTTAATTTTATTGACAGTCCACCTAGTCGGTGGACGTCCTACGCTGCGCTTGCCGGTGCGTGGTCTCCATTCGAGAACTTTACTGCCCCTTCGGCCATCAGTTCTCCGAAGTATGTGCCTTGCCCACTGCCATTTCAAATTACTAATCCGCTGGGCCATGTCGGTAACTACGGAATTATCGTTACGTAGAATGTCATTGTACTTATCATTGTGACCAACCTTTACTATAAGACCGACCCCAAAATCACGAAAATAAATCAAGAACTTTTAACAAAATTTAAGGAACACCGGGGCAATTCTGTCAACCGATCTCGTCACTAAGGTGACACGTTCTTGAACCTGTCTCGTTTTTCTGACAGTTTTGAGCTGTTGGAACTGTCAGAAAAACGAGAGAGGTTCAAGAACTTATCACTTCCGTTAAGAGATCGGCTAACAGAATTGCCCTGCAGCTAATTGATATTTCATGAGTTCAAAGTTAGTCCCATAGTAATGACGAGCACACTGATATTCTATAATATCACTGTCACCAATCTTTAATTACTTACTAATTATTATTAACTGTATATTTAGCTTAAATAAAGATAATGTAGCCAATTATGAAGGCGCCATCCTAAAATTAAATAGAAAATAACATTGAAATTTCTTTTCACTACAAGAATTTGAAAGAGATAACAATATCCTAAATTGCTACATTTAGGATGGCGCCTTTATAATTGGCCCCAAATTTACTAAGACAACTTAGTGCATAGTTAAGTCAGTTGAGAATAAAACACTAAGTCAAAGCCTAAACTTTAGCTGCAGTCGGGAACTGGGTCATTCGGTTGACCATCTGGAAAAAATATCTTTGAAAGTTCAATCATAAGCTCAACTACTTAATTAATTAATTAAGTTAGTGGTTTATTTTTGACTGAACTTTATAAATGGTCAAAGTCAAAGTTATTTATTTGCCAGAACATAAATTATGTACGCATCTAGTGCAGGTCTTAAAATCTTAAATGTTTCACTATATTCTATCCGTGTTGGACATGCAAATATCTATTGTCATAATAATAATTGTCGAATTTAATTTATGTGATAAAATATAGAATAGAATAGAAAACACTTTATTGTACACAGTAAAAATAAGACAACAGTAATACATGAAAAACTTATTAGTGTAGCTCAAGGCGGCCTTATCGCTGGAAGCGATCTCTTCCAAGCAACCCATGCACGGAACGGAATGATCTTAAAATATATCACGGGAGTACAATAATGTGAACTGAAATATGAATACATATAATAAATTTATGGTGTGTACACAAATATTTGCTTCAGGATTGTTTCCTATTTTAAAGTCTACTTTTATATATTTTATGAAGTCATGTATTTAACTGGTCTTTTTATAGTGCACTGTTCAACATAGAGCTACCCACGAAGTGAGATTGGAAAAATTTCACCACGGGCCATCGGGGGTAGGTAGATTCACATACGCCATAATATAATTTCTTCGAGCGTCGGCTAGTGATCCGAAGGGGCAGGTTTACCCATTTACTGCCTTTCTGAAAAGTAACGATATTACCCAGATGCCGCAGTTATTATTACAGTTTAAAATCAACTGCCCATGGGCGGTCTCGGCGTGAAAGTTAAAAAAAAATGCCCGCCGATGGGCGAGCTCGGCGCTGAATGGGTTTAAATACTGCGTTCGCTTCAGATTTTTGAAATGCTTATGACATAGATAACTCTTTGAGATAAAAAATCTAGTGTGGAAAGCACTCTAAATGAAAATCATATCACACATTATACTTACTCGTGTTTTATCATGAAGAAAAACAGTATTAGTTAGGACCTAGGCCAATTGCAAGGTCTAGATGTAATTAGGTTTGCTAATCGAACCACTTGACTGTTGTACAGAATAGATGAAGCCGTTTTCACACGGCGGGTTGGTTAAAAGCATCGAATTGGCATTACTTTTCTAATTTATAATTTTTTTTTTGGAAAAAGGATACTTCGCAATTGGTCCTATTTAAATTTTATTGAAATCGGCTAAGCCATTTTTGATTAATCAACAATAATGTGATAAATTCTACATCGATCCTTGCGAAATGTTCGCGAATTCTGTACACGGGTGAAGTCGGGCCATTTTTTTTTTTTTTGCTAAAATCAATTACTTATGTAGTAGTAGTGTATGTAGTTTTAGCTTATAAAATAATTTTGTATTTAGTTGTAGTTAAAACGGCACTTGTAGCTGATTAAAAAAAAAGTAAAAAAAATAAACGCGTTGAATTGAGTACCTCCTCCGTGTCGTCGGTTGAAAATAAAGCTTTCCACCAGTGGCTTCTCCCTTCCCAAATTCTCCGACTTTCAAGCTTAATCTATTCAAATAAAATTATTATAGTTCCTTTATTTTATACGTAGTTAAGGTATATATTATATAATGATTTGTTATAGAGGTATTATTATTGCCACTAGAATGGTCGAGCAATTGTACGCAGTACATTTAAATAAAGTCTTCAAGAAGTGAGAATTTTCATACCAATATGTTTCAGTCCTTATGTTTTCAATTTTCTAAAAAGATTTACATACAAAAATATATCGAGCTCAGGCCATTGCCAGGTACAGTATTTTACTTATTTGCTTTATATGTTTTATTATTTTCTTTCATATCAATCTTCATTTAAAGGAATTCATATTTTCGGATCTTGTTATCTTTTGACATAGATTGTAAAATATGGCGGCATGATGGTGGCCTTGAACAAAAATCAAATTGTAAAACATGAAATTCCATTCAATTGAAGCACTAAATGCGGTTGTCTTACTCTGTGTATTTATTTACCACATTATAATGGTTTTTTGAGCTTGCACACAGTCTGATTAGCAAGTTGAAGCGGCAATGGGCAGGGCACAAAGCGCGAAGAAAAGTTATCGAATGGAGACCACGCACCGGCAAGCGCAGCTTAGGACGTCCTCCCACAAGGTGGACAGATGAACTCATTAAGACCACAGGATCGCGCTGGATGCAAGCCGCTACCACAGGTCTTATTGGAGATCTGTACGGGAGGCCTATGTCCAGCAGTGGACGTCCTATGGCTGATGGATGGATGGATGGACAGTCCGATTCCACTTTGCAAGATCTTCTTTTCTGTTGTCGCTGCCGCCGAGTGAGAAGAGCCCAAGTACGCATACCTTAGGTAATTTGTTTAATCACATTTATAATTCATTGGGAGCGGCCATGTTTGCTCTAGTGATGAATAATGAGATACGAAATGAATAAGTATATTCTTTTAAACTTTCGCGATTTGAACACATTATTATTATATTGACTGCCTCGGTGGCTCAATGGTTAGTGACCCTGACTTCTGGGTCAAAGAGGCGTGGGTTCGATCCCCACCCAGGGCAAACATTTGTGTGATGAACATAAGTTTTTGCTCTGTGTCTGGATGTTACCTATATTTAGGTACTATCTATATAAGTATGTATTTAAAATATGTATATGTAGTATATCAGTCTCTGGCAGCCATATCACAAGCTATGCTTAGTTTGGGGTCAAAGACCGTGTGTAAGATGTCCCCTAATATTTATTTTTTATTATTATTTATTTAAATTAGTAGACTCAACCCTATACCGGTCTACCCGTGACCACGATCGACGCAACTCGGTCCAAACGTCGGGATAATGAGGTATTAATTTATTTCGCAATTTTAGTGCGCGATTAGTCCCGTAGTATATAATAATATTGAATAAGTTAAATGTTGTCCTTTTCTTCGTATAATTTATTTTCGTCTTCGGCAATTTTAACTGGGGGAAACCCTCTAAAAGGAGGGATTTTTTCTGTCGCGCTATTTATCAGCCGATTACGATGATATTTGGCGAGTTTGCAAGTATAAGGTCAAAAGCGAGTCGAGATGTGGGCTCAGTTAAAGAGATGGTTCGCGAAATCTACTGATCAGAAAACTATTAGTTAGTTGCGGCGAGGTTACGATAGCAGTGTTGTAGTGTGAGATCAGCCCAAGTACGACCGCATGGGTAATTTGTTGAATCACATCTAGAATTCATTCGGAGCGGCCATGTTCGCTCTAGGGATGGATAATGAGATACAAAATGAACAAGTTTAATGTTATCCTTCGCATGCTGAAATAGTTTGCTGAAATTAGAAATTTGGTCACGACTCCATCACAGTGGTGCGGACCGCCCATTTTCGTATTAGATAATAATATAGCGCTCAAGCCGCTATAATCAATAATATAAGAAAGCCGTGGTGGTCTAGTGGAAACGGCACCCGCATTACAATCGTGGGTTCAAGTCCCGGTCCCGTACCAATGAATTTCTTGGAATTTATGTACGGAATTTCACACCACTGGCTTTTCGGTGAAGGAAAACATCGTGAAGCAACCTGCATACGTCCGAAGAAGGAATTCGATGGCCTGTGTGAATCCACCAACCCGCACTTGGCCAGCGTGGTGGATATGGCCCAATCACTCTTCGTGGGTAGACCTACGTCCTGCAGTGGACTATTACAAAGGCTAGTACAGTACAGTATTGCGCTCAAATCGTAGCTTGACTACGTGTTTGTCAACGATCACCGAAGTTAAGCAACGTTCGGCACGGTCAGACTGGATGGGTGACCGCGGGTGACCTTTACAACTGGGCCCTACCGTGGCTCGGATGACTGGTTACATTGTAGGTCCTGATTGTATTAGACGTTAAGCCATGTCAGAGGTCTTCAGGCGGCTTAAATACTCTGACAACAGGGCTAGCTACCCGGCCTATAAGAACGTACTTACTTATTTATTTTGTGTATTTGCCATGAAAAGATTATTTGTCTACCTTCGTTACATGTTAAAGATGCAGTTAGATAAAGAAATCTTCGAATTTCTTCTAAGGTTCTTCTTGACCAAAAATCCATAGGTATTCAGAAATGGATTTATTAATACTACATAGCTTGAGTAGTATATACAGTTACATAGATGAATCTCAAAATTTAACATAATAATCAATAAAACTGTTTGAATTGAGGACAGAATTAAACAGATTTATTCACTGGCTACTCGGAAGAAAAACCAAAAATCTGGTTCAACTGTAACATGCTGCTTCTTTTTTGCGACAGATGCAAGTACGGGACGTTAATTGGTTGTTTCACATTTAGAATTCATTGAAGGCGGCCATGTTTGCTCTCGGGACTACATGTGTACTGGACTACTTTAGTAGAGACAATGTTTTGTTTAAATCACAGAGCTATTACAACCAGAGACATTGCGCTATTGTCGCTTGAGGCAATTCCCAACCGCAAAAATGTATAGATAATCAATACCAAAGGTTGTGACTGTCAAATATATTTATTGTAATTTGACCAGCATTTGCCACTATTGGCAGAAAAAAATGGCAACTGGTCACTGAATCGAGATATTTTTTATATTTTACTATGGAAATTAACGTGGTTTTCGCACATTTTAAACGATATACAACGGGACTAACAAGTGCTAGCACGCGGAGCCGTCTCGCAATGCACTGGCAACAACGGCAATGCAACGGCTCCGCGTGCTAGCACTCGCCAACTTGAGGAAGGTCGCCGAACGCGACCGAAACTATAGTCGTGTTATGACTATACGTACACGTGATTGAGTTCCGTTTTATATCGTTTAAGATATTTTTCATGTCTCTTTCTATCTCATGCATCTATTTCTTTACTTTCTCAATCGACCCCAATATCCCTCTGGTATCTCTGTGGTTTAAATGGAGCTTATACATTGTATTATTTCAAAAAGTTTACAATAAAACTCATTAAGTTCGCAACAAATTGTTCATTTGTCCATAGCAACACCGCCAGTTTTTTTTAGCTGACAGTTTTCTAATATACCACTGTAATGAGTATTACGGCCTACTTTTACTATGGAATCAGTCCCGAAATTGCGAAAAATAAATAATCAACAGTTTTGTACCAAAACCTAATTGACTCTCAATAGTCAATAATAAGTGAGTTCGTATAGGCCGGGTGGCTAGCCCTGGTGTCACAGTTGTTAAGCCACCTGAAGGCATCTGACATAGCTAAACGGTTATAACAACCGGGACCTATAATTAAATGTGTCATCCGAGCCACGGTAACGCTCAGTTGTAAATGCCACCCGCGGTCACCCATCCGAAGACTGACCGTTCCAAACGTTGCTTACGAGTAACTCTCAATAATACCATTAAGCATGAAACTTGCAATAAGTTGTAGTAAGTTTGTATATGGCACATTTGTAAATTTCAAACATCATGTTGCAGGAACATGTCAGTTACATAAATCTTATTGTTAGGTTGCAACTTTTTAAAAGTTATTTAGTTAAGTTACTGTTATATTTCACATGAAAGTTTATATTTCAACTTTGCAGGGATATATCCTCTCAAACATACCTCAAGGTAAGTAATTAACATTGTTGCAAAAATGTAATTGTGACGTTACAAATAAAACTTTGCAGCAATATAATTTTACTAACTTCACTGTCTGGCATTGCCTGTACCTTACAAATGAAAGTTACTGAAATGTTATTCTGTAACATCGCAACAATATGTCTTTTGTTATTATTTTTTTTCAACTTTCCTACAACATTGCGATTAGTGCTCGTTATTTACTTTACCTATGTAATGTTGCTGGAACTTAATTTTTGTAAGTTGTAGAATTTCTTAGTTAACATTAAAAAACTAGATGGCGTTAGCATCGCACATTGATTTTCTGCATCGCGATGGCGTTGTGTTTGCAGAAATTAGTCTCCCCAATTGTGAATTTGATTAATACATTCCTTACTGTAAATAGAAAAATAAAGTTTCTCATTGTACTTGATACAAACGCGCCCCTCGGACTTGTACTAAGAACTAGAACCTAACCTTAAAAAAAGTTTTTTTTAGAAACTGGAACTGAAAACCTACAAATATGTAACTTTGCGACAACTAAATAAATGCACAGTGCAAGTTTCATTTGTAACCTATAAGCAAGATAATTGAGACAAGTTACTAATACCTTTCAAATTTGAAGTTGTGGAAATGTTAAACGTTATACTTGCGGGAAGTTAATTTTACAACTTTCAGACATGTTTCTTGTGTAATGTTACTGCAAATTCACATTTTAAAGTTATTAAAAGTTTTGGTGATCAGCTCTGGGCAAGTTACAGGGCTTATCTACAGCGCGGCCGTTAGGGCTTCGTTTCAAGCTCGCTGTAAGCTTGCATGAACGTTGCAACCTTATATTTGTAAGTTACAAGCTTGTTGATGTTACTTTCAGTAATGTTATTGCAACTTTTGCTTGCTTAGCGGGTGTATGGGACAGCTGATTTTCTTTAGCAATTTTCGAAATGTCCTATGAGACTGTCAATTAATCCAAAATCCATCTATTCATCCATCAGTCGTAGGACTTCCCCTGCCGGACATAGACCTCCTCGATGGATTTACAATAAGGCCGGTTGGAAGCGGCTTGCATCCATCGCGTTCCTGCGAATCGCGCAATCTACGTGTGAAAAGCGTGTTATTCCAAAATATCAGTTTTAAAATAACAGTAGATACTTTTACTTTTGCAGCTGGGCCGAAGTTGATCCGCGTGGACACTTGATTTGTGACAATAATATAAAATCTATAGAGTAAAAAATAAACTGTATTAACTGATAAGTTTCAGGCAAAAACGGCTTCATCAAAACTTAGATATAGGTATGGGAAAATCAATCATAAAACAAAAGTCATAAGACCAAAGACCGCCAACTTACTTTCAGAATTCCATTGAAGATTTCTCATTCCACATTATCAAATCATATTTTCAATAAAATCTACATTTCAATGGCAATTCGTCTGAGGTTAAAATCGTATTTCTTCCTTTACACTGCTCTTGCTGCCTTATCATAAGGCGTAGATTCGTTTGACAAATGTAGCTTTTAAGTCGGGATGATAGATTTAAGTTTATAGGGAAATGAGCTTTGTATTGGTAGAGTTATGGTGTAGATTGGAATGGAGAAGACTCTGGATAGGAGGCAGTGGGGCGTAGTATAACCGGAACGCTTGGTGTAAGTGTAAGCCGCAATCTGCCGACACTCAGGTGGTATGAAAGGTGGGCTGATGTGGAAGAGGCTTTCCGCAATATAAATTTATACGGTTTAATCGGAAATGCCGAGTAAAACGTATGTACCAGTACATAGGTCCAGCTCTAAACTGTACTGCACGTGTAAATATTTGTACTGTACTGTAATTTTATAGTTTTAAAACTGATTTATATTATAAGTATGTATGGGTTCGTTCGCCAGTTCTAAAATGCCGAGTTCAAAACTTCTATATAAACTTGTACAGACCAATTTGGCCACTCAGCATAGTCATTTGGCAGGATCCAATCGATTTTGTCGCTTGGCTGTACCGATTAGTGAAGAGCTAAAACATTTGTTTGCCCCGCAATGATAACTATTCTCAATGCTGAATCACAGTTTTGCCATTTTTTTGCGAAAAATAATTATATAATGTGCCGTTTAAGAATAATTAGTTCTAAGTTTAATAAATATTATCAATATGATGAAAGATTTTCTTAAAATTTATATGCCGAGCCGTAGTCTACACAGAGCTCGGCTGAACCAATCGGTACCGCGGAAACAACTTTGTCATAATATATAATTTTGCCGTCCGGGCCAAGCGTCAAAATACTTTCTTTTATCAGTAAAAAGCAGTCTCCACACTGTAGAAGCCACTTTATCTGAATCCGAGCAGATCTACCCGTGAAATATCGGCGGCGCGCGCCGAATGCAAAGAGACTCGCATTACCATATCGCTTGACGTTTCAGTGCCAATTTTATTGGTGCCGTTATAGACGTGGCGATGGAATTTAAACCGCGCATTAAGCGCTTTGCTGTTCAAGATGTTTCGGATGCCATGCATACTGAGTGCGTACGCCACAAATATTTTTCATGACGATTGCGTAGGGTTATAATGGGGTATTAGACGTACATGGTAGTTGAAATATTTGAAGCACACTCTCGCATGCAAAAAATATTTCTGTCATTTTTTCCAGATGCAATGTATTAAGTGCGCCGCATTTTTTTATGAAGATTGCGTAGAGTTAGAATCGAGTTTTATTGACTGTTTGATTGTTGAAAATATATGCTATCTGAAAGATGATAATAAAAGATAATAATCAAAGCAAAAAACAAAACGAACCAAATAAAGAAGTGGTAACAACAATCACTCTACAATTAAAACTATTTTTTATTATAACCATATCCGCGCATCAAGCGTTTTGCTATTTTCAAGATGTTTCGAATGTCATGCATACTGTGTTCGTACGCCACAAATATTTTTCATGACGATTGCGTAGTGTTAGAATGGGGTATTAGACGCACACTCTCGTATGCAAAAAATATTTCTAGAAATTTTTACCAGATTATTATTACTAAGTGCGACAATTTTTTTTTTTTAAGAAGATTTCGTAGAGATTGAATCGAGTTTAATTGACTGTTTGATTTTTAGAAGTATATGCTACCTGAAAGATGACAGTAAAAGATAATAATCAAAGCAAAATAATCAGCCAAGTACGAGTCGGACTCGCGCACGGAGGGTTCCGTACTTTAAGAGAGCCGTTTTTTAAATATTTCTTTTCTTTTGATTTTATTAAATTTTATTATTAAAGTGAATGTAGGTACAACTAAATATTCTGTGAAAATTTCAAGCATTTACCGGTTACCATTATAAATATGTATCTAGCGAGAAACGGAAAAAAAAACATCAGGTTTGTTGTATGGGAACCCCCCTTAAGTATTAATTTCATTCTATTTGTTGTTATAGCGGCAACAGAAATACATCATTAGTGAAAATTTCAGCTTTCTAGCTATAACGGTTCATGAGATACAGCCTGGTGACAGACAGACGGACAGACAGACAGCGGAGTCTTAGTAATAGGGTCCCGTTTTTACCCTTTGGGTACGGAACCCAAAAAACGAACCAAATAAAAAAGTTGTAACTACAATCACTCTACAATTACCATCAGGCGAGTTGGTGGTCAAACGCGGACTTATTCGCGATAAAATGAAATCGCTTATTTAATTTGACACATACGATATCCGCGCATTAAGCGCTTTGCTAAGTATCTTCAAGATGTTTCGGATGCCGTAAATACTGTGTGCGTACGCCACAAATATTTTTCATGACGATTGCATAGGGTTAGAATGGGGTGTAAGACGTATATGATAGCTGAAATATTTTACAATACGCCTTTTATACACGCTCTCGCATGAAATATTTAGGTGCAAAAAATCTTTCTTATTTTTTTTCCGGATGAAATTTAAGTGTAGTGCGCCACAAATTATTTATAAAGATAGCGTAGAGTTAGAATCGAGTTGTATTGACTGTTTGACTGTTGAAAGAATATTATGTTAACTGAAAGATGATAGAAGAAGATGAAAATCAAACCAAAAAAAAAAAAAACAAAACGTTTAAAAAAGTGGTAAGATGCCCTTGATGTAATGCAATTGTTTATTTTTTTCCATCAACTACTTTTCTACTTAAATTTACAGATAAAAAAGTGAATCGCGGGGCGAATCGACGAAGACTCTTTTTTAATGCCCCTTTTCGCCCCGCTCCAAACAATGCGGGGCGAAAGAGAGCCTTCAAAAAGAGTCTTCGTCGATTCTCCCCGCGGGCCAAACAGCTTGCGGGGCGAAACCACGAAAGAGCCGTAACCGCAATCATTCTAAAATCAAAACGTATTTTTATATTGACACATACGAAATCCGCGCATGTGCTCAAGATGTTTCGGATGCATGTCATGCATACTGAGAATGAAAATGAGATTTTGAATGAGATTTTTTCATGACGATTGTAGGGTTTGAATAGAATAAATTTATATTTTTGGCAGCTGGTAGATTTCAGATGGTAACTGAATGATCTTAGAGCTGAAAATTGATCTTAAAAAATGTCATAATTATCTTCAAATGAAATTGATTTATTTAACTACCGTGCCAATTTTGTTTTTTGTGAAACTGTGACACCTATCTAAAAATAATTATAGATTTTGTTCATATTTGTTTTTGGAGTTTAGCAGAGGCAGTGCTGGCAAAGTTTCAATACCAAAAAACTCAATAGTACCTAAAATAAATTATTGTCAATGTCACACCCGCTTCTGGATTATTTTTCACGACAGTGTGCACTCCGGAAAATCTCAAAGCTTCTGTTCGAATGATAATAATAAAGCAGATGTTAACATAACAACTAAAATATCCGTACTGTTTTTATAAAAATGATTTTTTTATGACTAAGAGTTCTGAATAAATAAATTTGAAAGGTTAGTAAAAAATTATGTACTTACTGGTTTTGAAATAAACTTATTTTAGCGCTTACATAAGCCTTACTCGTACGTATGCTTTTGTTATTTTATGTATTTACGTGATACTTGTTTTTTGTAGCACGTTTTACGACAATTTTATAAATTAAAACAAATATATATATTTAATGATACGGATATATCTCGCGACCGGCGACCCCGAAGGAAGAAGTTCTTTATGATTTATGTACAAAATTCCACATCACTGGCTTTTCGATGAAGGAAAACATCGTGAGGCAACCTGCATTCGTCCTTAGAAGAAATTCAATGGCGTACGTGAATCTACCAACCTGCACTGCAATAATATAATAGATATGGCCCAATCACCCTTTGTAGGTAGGGCTATGTCCTGCAGTGGACTATTAAAAAAGGCTGGTACAGTACGGCATCCACTAAAAAAAAGTATCCCTTATAGATTTTTCTAGTGCCCCGGCATCAGGTCGATTTTCCACCTAGTCGGTGGAGGTCCTGTGCTACACTTGCTTTGCGGCCCCATCGGCCACCAGATTCTATGTGCCCTGCCAATTGCCACGATGTCTTGATAGTCATTAAAATTATTTTGGTAGCTTAGTTTATTAATTAATTTCTGATTCCATATCGCCGAGAGACTATTACGAGCATAGTATTCTTCGTTAGCTTACTTGAACTTGTTAATAAGACTCAATTTATTGGTTAGTACAAACGCTAAATTACATTAAGAAATACGATATTTTTCTTTATTTTATAGAGTTTGAAAACTATCTCACGAGTGCATTCGTACTTGGCATTTTTTTCGTACATTTTAGACAATACAAAATGATCATGAAAGATTGTTATAACAAGAAAACAAATTGGATAACATTATAGAAATTACAATTTTATTTTAGTATATTTGTTTACTTAATAGTTGTAGTAGCTTTTAATTTGACGCAGTTATAAGATAATTATTTTTCGCAAAAAATGGCAAAACCACCTTCCATCGTGTACAAAATTCGAATATTTCACTCGAATCGCTTAAATTATTGTTGATTTTTCAAAACCGACTTAACCGATTTATGTAAAATTTTAATGGGACCACCTCGGGTATATATATTTTTTGTGTATGTTCATCGATAAATTCGCTAATTGTGAACCAAATCGAAAAATTCTTGTTTAGTTCGAAGGGATCCTCCCCCGAGGTAGTTCCTTTTAAATTTTACAGAAATTGGCTCAGCTGTTATTGAAAAATCAAAAATAATGTAATCAATTCAAGCATAATTTTTGAATTTTGTTCACGATGTAAGGCGGTTTTGCCATTTTTGCGAAAAAAAACTGTTTCATTTTAAAAATGCTTTTACTTGAATTGTTACTGTCAAAATCATGTAGAGGTGATGCAGGCATCATCTTGCCCTAATTACACTAGGTAGAGTCGTCACAGGACATTTCCTTTCGCCACTTCACTCTATCATACGTCATCTCTACATCAACTGCTTTCTTTCGCTACACACATTTCAGTCACATTCTTTTTAGTCATACATCCGACTTCTGCCGCTTGCCATCATGTATAAAATGACTGATAAAATGGAGATGTGACAAAGTAAACTACCTATTGTTAAACCTTACTTAGTACTAAGGAAAATAGACTTAAATGTCCTGTACAGTGTACCCATGTGTGAACAAAATCCTCTGTCTTCTGTAAGTAGATATTTAAGAAAAAGGTAACAAATGATGGCAATTAACTCTAAGCTCTAAGCTCTGGTTTCCTAGACAACCTGACTTTAAGGACTAATGCTTTAGCTTGTTACTTTTGTTTAACTAAGAAAATGTTACGTTTCTCTCGTATATGCATTGTGTATTAGTGTACTCATGTATTCGCACGCGTAAATGCGAATTTATTTGAAACTAGCTGTGCCCCGCGGTGTTACCCGCGTTAGCTCGTGATAAAAAGTAAGCCTACGTGTTATTCCGAGGTCTAAGCTATCTTCACAGAAAATTTCATCTAAGCCAGTTCAGCCGTTTGTGTGTAAAAGTGTAACAAACATCCACACATACTGACAAACTTTCGCGTTTATAATATTAGTAGGATAATCTTACTTGTATTATTATCTCTTACTTATACTTATATTTTAGTCGTACTTGTCATTGTCATACTTTTATTATAGGGTTAAATCTGAAATCACAAAAAAATCAGCAATTCCCAACACAAAGTTTTTCGAATCTCTACAAATATTTTAGAACAGATGTTTTTATTCTTTTGATTTCGAAGTTGTAAAAGTTGGTTGTAGCGGAGAACACAATAATTACATCCTAGAATACATATTACTATCGAAATTCAGTCAATTTGTATACAACACGTCTATTACGTAAAAGTCTTGTAATGCTGCAACTACGCGGTAGCTACGTCATTATTGAAAATGTTGTTCCATATCACGAAAAAAACAGCCATTTTATAAATTTCATTGCAATTCGAATGACTTTTTGTATAGACTAGCTTGAAATCTTCCATCGTGAAAGATGGTTATAATGATGAGCACAACTGCAACTATCCTCCGGATCTACAGTATTTAGTACTTTTTATATGGAACAGCAGATATATTTTATTTGGTCCCATAGTGAAAGTTGGTCAAAATGACGAACAAAATTACATCCTAGAGTAGTTAGTACTAATTTTTGTACGGAGCAGCAGATTTTTTCTTTGCGATTTGTTCATAAAGATCGGCCAAGTGCGAGTCGGACACACGCACGATATGGAAGCCCCCTTAATATGTTTTATTTTAATTTAATTATTTATTTTTAAGGGAATGTACAACTTATTATTCTGTGAATATTTCAAGCATCTTCCTGTTGCCGTTATTTATATTGAAAAAAAAAACACCTTTCTTGTAGGCTCCCCTTAAATATTTATTTTATTTTAATTTAACTGTTTATTTTTTAACTTAAAATTCTGTGAAAATTTCAAGTATCTACATATAATGTCACCGTTATTAATATAACAGTGGCCAAAAATTCAGGTTTGTTGTTAGGGAGCCCAATATATAAAATGGTATTCTTATAAAATTAACCTAAATTAATAAATATCGTAGAGAGTAAATTAAATTATTGCCAAAGATTTGTAGATAAAATATAAATTCCTAATACAATTGTAAATGTTGATTAAGTACTTACGCCTTTATCAGCGTTTGCAAACATTTCTGCCTTAAAATTGATCTCTTTGGAGCCAGGTTAAATTCCTTTGAAGCCCTCGTAAGTTTATAAAGCTTGCCATAAACATTAAAGGATACTGTATCCAATTCTGGGTAAATTTGGTACAGGAGCTCCTGGATAAATGTTGCACTTCAAATGACAATGGAAACTTTTTTACACTATTGCCTAGCTAGGTATTTTATGTTGACGTCATTTTGTAGTTTCAAACTACTTGTAGTGTGCGATGTAGTCTTTGACTATTACTGAATACAAAAATGGTTGTCTGTAAAGGTTTATGTACAATAATTTACATGATAACGGCATTAGAAAAAATTGTTGAATCAACAAATGAAACAAGACGAACGGTTTAGCCGATCGTGCCTCTCTATCGGTTGTTCCACGCTCTCGCTTGCAAGCTTGGCCCAGGCGGAACGTGACACTTTTTTGTGGGTGTAGACGGCATACATAGATTTATAAGACATTACTTCGCCAAAAAAGTTACAGACATCAGTATCACTACATAGTATAAAACAAAGTCGCTTCCGCTGTCCCCATGTCTGCTTATATCTTTAAAAATACGCAACGGATTTTGGTGCGTTTTTTTTTTAAATGGATAGAGTAATTCAAGAGAAAGATTTATATGTATAATAAACCTGTGCAAAACCGGGGCGGGTCGCTAGTTTTGAATAAAATGATGATACTTTTCTTTTGTTTCCAATGTGGTCTCTATTATTTCTTTATAGTCAACAATAGATATTAATTAGACAAGTCACCTTCTAAGTAAGTGTGCTCCTTCGTAGACATCAGTTCCGCTTTCCAGTATGTAGAAATAATAAGCCTTAGGTTCTATTGAAAATCCATATTATCATATCCAACAGTAAACGTTCTACGGCTGTTGAATAGAATAAAATAGAACATAATATAATAATATGTATACAGAGTTATTCCTAATAAATTAGCATCTTTTTAGGGGCTTATTTGTACATAAAAAATAACAACTTTTGTTCTGCAACTTTTGTCAAAACTCAAAAAATGTTGTTCTAGACTCTAGAGAATAATATTATCGTTCACCTGCGACAAAATGTGTGGAATAGTTGTTTTTTTTTTAGTTTTTACAAACGTCGCAGAACAAAAGTTGTTAATTTTGATGTACAAATAAGCCCCTAAAACGATGCTATTTGATGAGAAATAAACCTGTATATTAAAATAAGATTCCGCCTAGGATTTAATTTGATATAAAATATTCTTCCCCTTTTCAAAAGTAGAAAATACATAAAACCGATATTTTTTCCTCGTGTAATAATATCAACCTTTATCCGCCCACCTATGAAACATTAAACGTTGCAGCTATCCAATTCTGCTGAATGTAAATAGGAATGTACAGGATAAAGCAGAATTTCGTTTGAGTCCGCCTTGAAAAAACGCTGAGCTAAGCACGGAGCTCAGACAAAAACTCTACTGCCGCGCTGAATTGCTTTGTGACATACGGGGCGAAAGAAAAATAAATAAATTTGAAAAGAAAATTATTTCCGTTCGTAGTCGAACCAAAGTTACCAACATAACCCAGCGGATGTTGCTAACTTTGTAAGTACATATTAACCCAAAAAAAGCTAGCGCATTCGCAAGTTGAAATGGCAGTGGACATGGCATATAGTTTGGAGAACTGATGGCCGATGGGGCAGTAAAGTTCGTGAACGGAGACCACGCACCGGCAAGCGCAGCGTAGGATGTCTACCAACAATGTGGGCCGACGATATAATTAAGACCTCTGGAGCGCCCTGGATACAGGCTGCTTTTAACTGAACTTGTTGGAAATCCATAGGGGAGGCCTATGTCCAGCAGTGGACATCCTTCGGCTGATAATGATGATGATAAAGATTATCTTAAAATCGCGGATTGAACTACGATATGATTGGCACAGGACCGAGATAAATGGCACTGTAAGAGAGGCCTATGCCCAGCAGTAAGATAAAAAAGGCTGCGGATGATGACAATGATAAAAAACATTTATCAAATTCTAAATTTTTTCCTGAACAAAGTATTAGACATTTTGTCGCCATGACTGTCACCTAGTTTGAGGAAGTAAGTAATAATCCAAATACTGGCATATTCTGGCAACCTAAAGCCTGCACTTATAGATTTTTTGCTGTGTCGTTTTTGATAAAACAACAACAATGTACATAGATGTCACATCCATTCGTTCAATCTATTCGAATTCTTTACACGATGGAAGTCGGTAGTGCCATTTTTTGCGAAAATAATAAATAATTTACATAGTTCTTTCAGTAATAAAGTCACTGAGACGTGGTACCTAATATGTGTTATAATAAATTTTAATATGGACTTCCATGGTGTGTCTACCATTACCCTTGGTCCTTTCATACTTAATTTCATAAAAATAAAAGTCCGTGTGTAACACGCTAGCAAAGTTTCAATTAAAATAAGTCCAACTCAATATTCCGTCTGAAACCATTACTTTATACAGATCCTCGGTGTCTTTAACTGGGATATAATTGTTTAAACCTTACGCTACGGAGCCTTCACTGAAATGTCTGTACTTAAGAGAATAGTGACGAGAACTGAAACAGAATTTGTTATTTTTAATTGGTGTAATTAATGTATTACTTAGTAGGATCCGCTACACGGGCTGGAGCTGCAAAATGATTTTATTATTTTTCTGAGCCATTGTAAAAGTACCATATTTACCTATAACTAAGAACACAATTGACAAGTGAGTTAAAATGGCAGTGGGCAGGGCTCATAGCGCGGAGAACTGAGAACAATTTTCAAATGGATACCACGAACTGGTATGTGTACTCGTAGCATGCACGTAGCAGTAGCCACGTAGCGGTGGCGTAGCACGTCTACCGTGCATGTGCTACGCCACCGCTGCTACGCTACTATGCCAACTGCTTCCAACAGATTTTATTGGAAATCTGTAAATGATGCCTACGAGTATATACAGTAGTGAAAACCATCATTGAAGGAAAGGTAGGAGGAAAGAGAATAAGAGGCAGACCACGGAGGACATTCTGAGATCAAATTAAGGAGAAGGTAGATGTGATGTCGTATATGAGTTCGTCCACCAGGATCCCCCAGGGGATCCCCGTGAACCAATCTTCACCAGGATGCCCTTTAAGAAAAATTAAGTGAAGATGATAACACATTGGGTATTTTTACGTATTAAACAATTTATTATTTAGGGAAAATACTGGACAAGGACCACGAGACGTGGAAGTTGCTCCACCGAAAATAGCAAAGCTTTTAAGTTATAAATGAATGAATGTATATCCAGAAGTATTTCCTGCGTTTGATGGATGGATTGATCAATCAAAGCCACACCACGTTTAGGTGATAAAAGAGTGTCGATCTAACATGTGACGCTTGAAAATATGACAGCATTTGTTTCGAAAGAACAGTCGATTAATAAATATTCGTTGAAACGTTCAGTCGAAGCAGCAACGTTAAGCTACAACAAGTTGTTATACAATAAATTCCATTCAAATTTTAATTGTTCGGTCGAATTTCCATTCATCGTACTCATGATGCAACGTGCATGTTGTTTCTTTTCAAAATGAATACTTAAAATCTTATTAAAATGGCATGAAAATAAAATGAATCGATCATTCTCCAATTTGGCGATTTTTGTCTTATTTACCGTCCCTTTATTTATTTTTCGTTGACGTATGAAGTGTTATAGATACAGTGTTATAGCTTGCCCTATATGCGAAAGGATGTGATTAAAACCAAAATAATGAACAACGTCTACCATGGAACAAACCCAAAATTAAAAAAAATAATCTGATAAAGAGAATTGCAACTCTGATCCAAAAAAATGTATGAAATAGAGGATTTTTTTAACACATTCAAGTTGGCTCCGTAGAAATAGTTGTTTTGGTTTAGTAAGCCACTTTTGGATAACCCTCTTAAGTCATAGCTACTTACGATTTATCTACCTATCTTTTTATGATTTACCAAAAGTAGGTAGATAGTTATACAACCCGGTCACAATATCTGTGCACCTGACTTCGTGACGTCATATCGAATTATCGGGACGTATATACATTACCGGACGTCTAGTATACCGTCCGGACGTAAATTATTATAGGGACGTGTATCGCCAACGAAAATGCTAACCGTCGCACCGGGGAGTGCGCGGAGAGGTGACAGGGGAAGCGGGAGAGGCGCCGCATTCCAGCAAGGTGCACAGATATTCTGACCGGGTTGTACCTAAGCGACGCGACGCGTAACCAATATGCTGGTGTTTATTTAGCTCAACGTATAAGCATTGCTTTTCAGCGTGGCAATGCAGCCAGCATGCTCAGCACGCTGCCAACTGGCAGTGGGCTTGAGCATTTGGATTATCTTTAGACCTTCAAGGGTCTCTGGATGATCCAATTGTTTGTTATGTAGTAGTAGTTAATGTAGTTTTAGATTATTATATCTTGTATTTAGTGGTACCATAAGTAGGTGCTGATACATAACATGAACCAAAAGAAGCTATAAATAAAATTGGCAGCATATTTTACAAATTCCTATCACAACCAAAGACAGACATACCGTTGTGAAAGCGCGCAATTATACGGAATCAGTAGGTAAAGTCGAAACTCAGGCGTCCGGATCTCAGGTAGAATAAATTAACGCGGAGACACTGTAGAAACAACACGGAATGAGAAAAAGAGTGTTTTGGGATATGGCATTTTGAGAAAAAATAAAATTTAGTGCATTAAAAAGTTGCAGTTGCCAGATGACTCAATTTTATGTTTATCTACACTAATGTTGTAACATTCTACTTATGTTTCCAATACTTGACTTATAATGATTACTGTTATAGCGCAGACAACATTTAAGCAATTTCACATGATGTTATAATATCCACATCGATATCGTAAAATCTCATTATAACATCGCGCGCTCGCTCCTGATTGGCCCTGCGCGCGCAGCTGCGCTCTCATTGGTTAGATTTTAATGGCGCCAAGTTCACTGTGACAATACACGTACGCGTGAATTTAATGTTTCGCAATATGTTTATTTTTGTATTATGTAATACATGTATGTTGATGTGTCTAGGTAGGCATTTAAACTTATTTCAATAAATATTATTTATTTATTGGTTTGTTTGTTATAAGTGTTCATTGTTTATTTTTAAATTCTTTTTGTTAAGGCCGCTGTTTTGTTAATTTGCTATTTCCTGTCCGTTCTTGGTTGCCTGGAAGAAATCGCTTGAAGCGATAAGGCCGCCATTTGGTATAACTTTGTAATGTTTTTATTTTTCGTATGTTTTTGTATTGTAATTGTACTAATAAAGAATTATCTATCTATCTATCTATCTATGTTTTTTTTTTTTTTTTTATTAGTGAAGATAAAGTAGTGTATGCAACTGCATATAACACGGGTAAAACACACTCGTTACTATTATGAAACTCGCTGCGCTCGTTTCATAAACTCACACTCGTGTTTTAATACCCTTCATTATATGACAGTTGCATAAACTACTATTTTGGTATATCCTACTAATGTTATAAACGTGAAAGTTTGTAAGGATGGATGGATGGATGTTTGTTACTCTTTCACGGAAAAACTACTGAACGGATTGAGATGAAACTTTGCAATTATATAGCTTAAGTATATATCAGAATAACACATAGGCTATAAATTATAATGATATTGTATAAATTTTCCATATTACCTATAACAATAAGTGTTAAGTAATTAGGAAAAATTCTGCCATCTGCGAGCTGTTCTAGCGTGAGCTCCAAGAAATGTCAAAAAAGAACTGTCGAATCGAACGAATGTCAAATCGATTTTTTTTGTTTTTTTTTGTTTTCCAGCTCCTTTATTAAGGGTGGTAAGGTAGAGCCTTGAAATATCATGCGGGTGAAGCCGCGGGCAAAATCTAGTCAAGTCATAAATTTAAGTTTGTGAGTTTGCAAATTGTACCTTGTATCACGGCCGCCATCTTAAAACCACGGCTACCATCTTGAAAAATTATTACGAATGAGTAAAGTCAAAACTCAGGCGCCCGGATCGTAGATAGAACAAATAAACGAGACACTGTAGAAACAACACGGAGTTTGGATGAGGCAATTTGAGAGGAAAACATCTGATTGGTCATAATTATGGAATTTACGTTTGGAGTTGCATTTGCATTGCTCACTATGAACTGCTGTTACTATGGAATCAACCCGGAATTGGAAAAAAAACAGTTGTCTCATTCGAAATTGCTACACAAAATCATCAAAATACATACAACTGGTTTTTAGGGTTCCGTACCCAAAGGGTAAAAACGGGACCCTATTACTAAGACTTCGATGTCCGTCTGTCCGCCTGTCCATCTGTGAACCGTGATAGCTAGGCAGCTGATAGATATTTAAGAGGGGCTCCCATACAACAAAGGTGATATCACTGCTCAAAAGAAGTCTTAAGCATTACATTCTTAATAAAATAAATTAAAGCTAAAAATATAAACAAAAAAATTAACTACCCTATAAAGAGACATAAAAAAAAGTGTAATTAGTTAAATAAATAAGAATGTAATCACTTACCAATATTAATTGTAACCAACCAACCGTAAAATGCCCACTGCTGGACATAGGCCTCCCATATGGACTTCCAATAAGCCCGATTGGTGGCAACTAGCAATAATAAATCAAAGATGTTAGAGTAATAACTTATTAATTTTAATAGATCTGACCATATTTACGTCAATTCATTATTCGTTTTTTACAGTAATCCCAATCTAACATTATTAATATTAGGTATTATTGATCTACATAAACCAATGTTAAAGTACTATAGTTAAATATTAAAATTAAATTATAAGATTAAGTTGTTAACATAATTATTCATAAAAAAATACAATCGCCATTGGAACGTAAACTCCCATTGCAATACGTAATGAAGCCTTTCACCAATAGGTAAACAAATACCTTCGATCAGCTACCACGCTATCTACTTGCCTACCGCTTCTAAATTTTAGTAAAAATCACGTATAGAAAATACAACTCATTATATTTTGAATGAATTTGTATAATAAAAATAAAAAACTTAAACCAGATTTGTCTAGGTCTTATAAACTTGGATTATTGTTATTTAAATATAACTTATCTACGTGCAGGGCTTGGACAATGTATTCTTACTGAAATGAATTAACTGGGTATGTACCTATACATATATTGTGGAATGCGTGGTTGCGTTTAGGTGTGCAAGGTCACCGTATACCATACACCAACAACAAATAAACATTAAAATTAAAACGCAATGACGTTATCACCTATTTTACCTAATTTACTGTATTTATAATATCTTCTTACAATACTTGCCTATTTCAATTACCTAATATTTATTTACTTACCTACTTAAGTACCAACATTCGGTACAATAAATAAATAAAAGTAAAAAAATAACTTCGCTTTTAACACACATATATATTATATTATGTTAACCTACCTATACATTGTCTGCATATTTATCTACCTATTTATTTAATATATCACGTTGGTGCGGAGTCCTTGTGTTTACACTTGCTATTTTAATCTAGCACTAGTATACTCGTAGCATGTATTATCTCTAATAAGTGAATTTTATGTAATTCTTTGAGAGATTAAATATCTTAAACCAGATTTTTGGGAGAATTTCGCTCGCTATTAATAACGGCAAGAGGAATGGGGCTCCCATACGGTACGGAACCCTTCGTGGGCGAGTCCGAGTCGCACTTGGCCGATTATTTTTTCCGCTTGGCTCATAACACTCCCAGAAAACCCGGACTCTCGGACTGTATTTCCATCAAATTATCTTACCTTCTTCTTACAAATCAAATGCAGTAGTTTGTGCTTTTCTATTCATCCAAAGGGTGAAAATTGTTTCTGGCGATAAGATTGCTTTTTTGCCTCTCTACTCTTGGACTGGCGTGTAAATAGCCAACTCCTGTGTGTGATTGTTCACGAAAGTTTTTGAAGAAAAATTAAAGAAAAGAAAGGACGGGAAGATCATACACGAAAGAATTTGGTGTCGACGCATTTACAGGCACTAAGCTAAGACTAATCTGCAAATGACCGCCTTCATCCCCTCGTGATCGAGACCGGCTGGAGAAGACTTGTCTGCCACTGATGCACGGCGCCTCCTGGTATCGTCCACTAAAAGTCCTGTGTTTTATCGAGGCGAAATACGATTATCCGAACTGCACTGCACACAATAAAAGGTTCCAAAGTTCACGACATAAACTTCAAAGATATGTTTTTCGTCTTAGTGGATGAAAGTAAACTTGCGGCGGATGGAAGTACACTGACAGAATGATTTTTCTGCCATTCAAAATCACGGCAGTGATACGGCACGCGATGAATATCGCGTCATTTTCGACCAATAGTAGCGGTCAAGGGCAAAGCGGTTCAAGACGGCTAGCGCCATCTCTCGCAAAACTTCGGGACGTCAACGGAACATTGACAGATAGTCCCAGCGTTGCTCCTGTTTTACCTACGACACCAGAAAGCGAAGTAAATTTAAATTATAAAATGAAAATATTAAAGAAATGCGGAATTATTAAATAAAAGATGTTAAGGCGCACCAACAACTCTCTTTGTCTCATCTTTTATTTTTGTTCTGTCAATGAAGTGTTGGTGTATTATATCAAAATTTTACAAATTACCTTCTCCATCTTTCTAGGATCATTTTCCTCCCTCCCCCTCCCTCCGCAGAGTATTGCGGCCTTAATCTGCATGTCGTTACGTGTCCCAACTCATCCATAATGTAAGTAATGAGGAGCTGAACCGAGAGACGGAACCCACTGAGGTTTTGTGAATACTTCGCTAAGATAACACCGACGAATGATAAGTGGTCTAACTCTGTTTGGATTCTGTACTCCTAGTATGTTTTGTCGAATTCTTCATACTCGCTGTATACGGAGTGACTGCCAAAGCGGTAATTTTCACTTTTGCACCAAACCGGTTCGCGATTTTGAAGTTGGTCATGGCGTCAAGTACAACTACTTTGCAAGTTGAAGCGGTAGTTGGCAGGGCACAAAACGCGAATAAGTGATAGCCGATCCCAGCTTATACATAATGTAAGTAATAAGGAGCTGAACCAGGAGACGGAACCAACTGAGGTTTTGTGAATAGTTCGCTAAGATAACACTGACGAATGATAAGTCGTCTAGCTCTATTTGGGTTCTGTACTCCTGGTATAAATTGTTGAGTTCTATACTTGCCTGTGAATAGTTTTAGTATCAATGGGTAATCACTGTGTATGTGAATAGATTTAATATCAATAGGTACTCCAGGACATATTTGTGCTTGTCGTTATGACATTCGATGTAGAATTGGTCGTAAACTACAATTTTCAACGGGATTTAGAAATGATACATCGATTTGTGCCAACTATTCGAATTTTGTACACGATCGAAGTCGGTCATGCCATTTTTGGTGAAAAATAAATGTGGTTACAAGAAGTGCATGGACATCCAACAAAATGCTTGAAGCAGCTGATTTTGATTTTGTTTTCGTGATTTAGCTGTTGATTTATTTGCAAAAGTTTTTATAACCATGAACATACTATGAAAATCCCTGCAGGTTTGCACTTTGCAAAGGTAATATTACCTTTTTATGCTTGTTGGTATTTAACTTGAATAAAGTGTTGGGTATTGGATATTATAATAAATCTATTTATACCAACTTCTTACGTACAAAGATAAGTAATAGGCATTTGGTGTGACTGCATACATTATGAAGCAGAACATCTGTTAAAACTACCAATTTATTTTCCCGCTCACTCTATTTAAATAAACTATTTTCAACTGTAACAATGGGGAATAGAATCTATTTTCGCATTGCATAATTTCCAGAACTGCACATTTTATTCTGGTTCCATCTTTCGTGGTCTCAGATTCTTGCGTCTTGAATAGGTCTTAAGAAAAGGAAGTAGAGTTTAAAGTTGAAGTTGCCACCAGCCAAGTTAAGATGGTAATTTTGATAACTCCCAAATTCGTCAAGTTAGCTTTTAATGTTGATATTTCATATTCTAAGCCTTTAATGGACCGTATGTTTGCACTGCCAGGTTTGTTTGACTTGATGTAATTTCGTTAACAATTTATAAATGTTTGAGTTGTCGTTTGATTTCGTTTACTTGGGATCTTGGCTATGAAAGAAAATTAATCATATTTTGAACTCTAGCTGCGCCCTGCGGTGTTACCCGTGTTAGCCCGAGATAAAAAGATTTTTTCTAAAAAAAAACGTAACCTAAATTACTCCTTATTACATCAGCTACCTGACAATGAAAGTCCCGTCAAAATCGGTCCAGCCATTTTAGAGATTAGCCGGAACAAACTGACAGACAAAAATTGTAAAAAATGTTATTTTGATGTACGTTTATATATTCATATACATGTAGTAAAAAAACGGTTATTTCAATATTACAAACAGACACTCCAATTTTATTTGTATGTATGTATGTATGTATAGACGTATAGAAGATGACTTTGTTATTTGGTTATGAAATAGACTTAGGTAAGATAACCCAAAGTGCATTGTAGATGGATTTGTAAGAAATTAAGATCACATAATTGAACTAAACATAGATAAGAACACAATAAGGTATTAAATGCTAATCAGTATTAGGTTTTTTTTTCTAAATCAGATTCATGATTTAAGGAATTTAAAAAGAAATAATATTCACAATCAAACATTAGGAAATCAATTCTAATATTTCTTGTAAGAAAATAAGCTAGCTGATAACAAAAAAGCTTATTAAGTAGATATTAAATTTACTTACATACTTTACGACGGGAAATTTTAACAGCATCGAAAGAGAACATCAATTGATCAAAATTATTAAGGAATAACTTGACTCCAATTTGAAAACAAAAACCTTATATGACAGGATTTTTGTCATTTTTTTCAACAGAAATCTTTTCGTTATGTTACTAAAATAAACGTATTTACTGTAATTGTTAGCTGCCTACTGGCAACTAGTTTAGGCTCAGAGAAAATAGATCTAATATTCCGCCTACACTGACGCCGCCCAAGCGTTCCAAAGGGAACGCTTTTATTCTATACTAATAATTAAAGTATCATGACAAAACAATACTATAAAAACCTGAACGTACTTTAAAAATAAACTCTGCCACACTTTCAATATCTTGTCATTAAGGTTACTTAAGCACAATAATGTATAAATATGCCGCTAACTTAGACTCAGAAAAATAGATCTAATTCTAGGCCAGCTCTAACGCTGTCCCAGTTGTTAAAAATATATTGAAAAAATAACTTATTCCATCTTCATTGTATTACCATCATAACAAATCATCAACACGAAGTATTATTATTAAAAAAAAGTACAAGTGGAGTCCCTACGCGCGAAAGAAGTAAAACTTCGACGCAACAGTGCTTTCATAGCCCCTCTATGGTAGCGTAAAGCATTTAACGCAACCTTGTTGGAAGTTGCATTAGAAGTTTCACTTCAATTAAAAAACCTGACAGTAATGTAAAAAATAAAGCTTCAGACTTTCAAACTACTACACAATCAGATTTTCACTGATTGTGTTTTCAGAAGGTTACTAAGGCATCAACGTAGTAGACAGCTAGTTTACGCTTAGAGAAAATAGATCTAATAAACCGCCCGCCCTAACACCGCCCAAGCGTTCCAAAGAGAATTCTAACTTCTTAAGCCCATGTCTGTTTTATTACAATTGTAACAAATAAGAAACACAGCATAATAAGCTATTTGTAATGAAAAAAAAATCCTGACTGTAATGTAAAAAAAAAAACCTGCCACATTTTCACTGAACATATTTTCATAAGGTTACGAAAACACAAACGTATTTAAGATCTATTTGTTTTCCCTGTGCCAAAAGGAGGTGATTTTAACTATTATTATGAACCACTTTTACTATGGGGCCAACCCGCGGAGTTTGAGAAAAAAACAGCTGGTTTGTACATTTTGTCGATTCCGAGTTGCAACTATGTATGAATGAAAGTAACCGCTCTTTTTTTTCGAATTCCGGGTTGATCTCACTTTTTTTACTTAATACCAGTTCTGGATAACCCTGTATAATAGGCAGCTAGCTTAGGCTCAGAGAAAATAGATCTAATATTCCGCTCTCCCTTACACCGCCCAAGCGCTCCAAAGGGAATGCTGGATGAAGCGCACTGCGTAGAACATACGCTAACTAAATTACATATTCTGATTGTAGCTACGTCTGCCTGGTTAACAGAACTGAACTGTCTGGGAAAATTTTCTGCACTACTATGTATAGCACTCTTGAGGCGAAACTGAAGGATCAACTATTAAATGCCTCTAGGCTGTTCGCAATAAATGATTATACGAGTAAATACTAAAATAAATGATGGATAGATAGATATTTATTTGAGGAAAACAAATGAAAAAAATGATTTGGATTAAATAATATAACAAATTAAGTAAGTGTGCAAAGAAGAAAAAACAAAGGACATTTTTTACTTTTCAATAATTTTATGAAGGAAAACATCGTGAGGCAACCTGCATTCGTTCGTTCGTAGAAGAAATTTGATGGCGTTTGTGAATGCACCAACTCGCACCGGGCCAATGTGGTGGATATGGCCCAATCACCCTTAAGTGGGTAGGCCAAAATCTTCCAGTTGACTATAAAAAAAATGTTACTAGTAAAATATTGTATAGAAAATATTACATGCGTTACACTATACACCACTACTTTTTATGAACATCTAAAAAAAAAATGTAGGTATCAGTACACGATGTAAAACATATGTGTACAGTTAAAATTTAAAAAAGATCTTAGGTAGCCTATTTATTTAGGTTTTATTTTATCCTAAAATTATGCACATAATGTCAATTTTATTCATGTATCGCTATTGCATTCATTCCCTTTGCTAGCTCTCTCGCTCGCAAAAGCCCGCCCACAATTTTATTACCTACAAGTCTTGCAACATGGCTAGCAAATAATTTAACCAATTATTTCAATTTTTAAGGGATAATTTTAGGATATTGATTTATTAACTTTTTATTGCATATATATGTTTAGTATCGTGCACTGATACCCCCAAATTTTTTTTAGATGTTCATAAAAAGTAGTGGTGTATAACCTTAAGGTTTGACAAAAGTGTTCGATTTCTCTACTTATAATTTGTAACAAGTATCAGCTCAGCACTAAAATAAAACTAAATTAATCGAGCAAGCTCAAGCTCCAAGATATAAACGTTCCTCGATTTGTGTAGGTAGTTTTAAAAAATCAGTTTACCAAAACCAGACGGTGTGTGTAGAAAAAAATGTCCTTAAGTTTAAATCTAAAATATAGAGATTAAAAAAACTAATTATTTAGGTCTTTCTGATCGTCTGGTGGACGCGACGCGTGACCAAAATGCTGGTGTTTATTTGGCTCAAGACATAATCATTGCTATTCAGCGTGGCAATGCAGCCAGCATGCTGGGCACGCAGCCAACTGGTAGTGGGCTTGAGCATTTGGATTATCTTTAGACCTTCAAAGGTCTGTGGATGATCCAATGCTTTTTATGTAGTAGTAGTGTAGGCAGTTTTAGCATATGGTACCTATTGTATTTTGTTGTAGTTAATAAAGACACTTTTGCCCGAAAAAAATTCAATTATTTAGAGTTGTAGTTACTCAAAACAAAACCAAAATCCCCAATGTAGGTCAGCTCCTGTTTATCTAAACTTAGATAGAGTTTCAAGTTCAAGTTTTACTTTGGGCATCCAAATTCTCGTATGACCACCTAACACCAGACACGTGGTGATAAAGGTTCACTTACGGAATGAAGACGCTGTAAAATAATCCCGACTCGAAACAGACATTATCTAAAGGAGATATAAAATAACTGGAAGAGAGTTTTCCCATTTTATTCTGGCTACTTTTTAACGTTTTGGGTTAATTCTGCTATAAGCATTGGTACCAACTGCAAAAATGGCAAAAAATAATAATAACCTACTCTAAAATATCTCTACAATTTCAAACAAAAAGTTCACTGCCTGTATATTGCAATGAATGAGGTATGGATCAGCTGATTTTTTCCGCGACATTGCAGATGATTATTTAAAAGTTTTTTTTTTTTATAATGATGACCATATGGCTCCTGAAAATCCTTGCACTATGCCAAAAAGTATGAACAATTACGTTAGTAACACGGGTAATTTATTATTGCTGTTCTGATACCTTTCAACTGCAGTAGTAACAATGGTAATTCATTTACTGTTCTTACTACTGGTTGTAAGATTGGTAGTAACACTGGTAATAAACCCAAATTTTATGGACTTGCACAAAAAAGGTTATTACACAATCTCTTTTTAATTTAGATTACGCTCATATAATTATCTTGGATCGTTGTCTTAGACAAAGGCTCATTTTCTCATTTTTCATCTGTAAACATTAAATTACAATAATTTTTCGCAAAAAAATGCATAACTGGCTTTAATCGTGTACAAAATTCGAAAAGTTCGCTCGAAAATGTAAATGGGACTTCTTCTTCTTTTTTAATTCGAAAGAATAGGTAAAAAATGAGTCGGTTCTCAATTAACGAAAATATGATGATGATACACAAAAAAATACACGATGACAAACATAAGGCCCTTTTCTTTTCGGTAAACGGGTAAGAAATTTAAAAAAATGTGTTTAAAATATTGTGTCGATTTTTATTGCTATACTTATTATTGGCTCATCCAGCGCATCTGAGTCGGTCCGACCTACATAAGGCAAACGTTTAGCAGGTGTGTGTAATAGCCCCGTAATAGCTGTCTGCGATATTGTTCTATCATATTGTTTTCCTTACGAGCGTGATATTAAAACTAAGCATTTTATGGGCTTACGAAATGAGCATATTATTATTAGCACTGTGCACATACGGAATCATTATACTATTATCATATAGATAATATTATTCTTGTATTACGGAACTAATTTAGCACCGAAATTACAAATAAATTATAGCGACGTTTTGACCGAGTTGCATCTACCGTGGTCACGGGCAAACTGATAGATAGTATTGAATTAATAAGCTATTGGGGCTTGATGGCAAAGACTCTGGCCTAACGAGGGTACGAATCATGCAGGTACTTAGAGCTTTTAAGTCTGAGATTTTTGTGACTTATGTACTAGAGATTGCAAAGCGGGCCCGGTGCCCTTTAGGCACCCACCGGGCCCGGCCATTCTTACCGGGCCCGGTCACTGGACGCGGTAATCTAAGTTGTTATGACACGTTTAGTACTATAAGCTGCGTTCTTAGTTTCTTATTCTAATACTATGTTTTCAAATAAACACAATAGAAGTAACTAATATAAATTAAAAATTTAAAAAAAACCCCCGACACATTGACAACAATTTTGGGCACATTTGTAGAATTTTGTTTCTTCCATCCCCACTTTAACCCACCATAACTCTTAAACGGCTCAATCGATTTTTATAAAACATAGCTAAGAACACTCTCGACTAAGTCTCCTTTCATTCAAAAAAAACTAAACTGAAATTGGTTCAGTGGTTCGGGCGCTATGATGCCACAGACAGACATACAGACAAACAGACACGTCAAACTTATAACACCCCTCTTTTGCGTCGGGGGTTAAAAGGAAAGACCTGGTTGTCGAAACTTACAAAAATGAATAGGTACTAATACTAATGCTACTTTTCCTTCCGTAAGTAAAAGTAAACGATTCTGTACTAAGTGTGATTTTGCGACTTGAGTGAGAGTTGGTGTTGGGATTGAATGTTGTGATAATTGTTCATAAGCCAGTTTGAAATAAATATTAACCTTTGATCATTGTCTTTTTACTTTCACATATAGAAAATTTTCATAAAATACTTTAAAGGTTTCATCGCATTTGGCTTGGTTCTATTTTGTAAGTTAAATATTGTAAGTATTAATGTAGTTATCAACGTGAAGTCTAAATTAATAAAATAAAAATAAAAGACACGACCCGGCCGGGCCTGGCGGACTCGGCCGGGTTGGCGACGAGTGCTACCGGGTCCGGCCGGGTTGAGAAACATACCGTCACTAAAAGTAAGTTGTGTAAACTGGGTTTCAGAGTTTTTAAGTCACTTAAAAGCCTCTGGCTAATAAAACAACAGGGACCTACAATTTAACGTACCACACGTTACCAGTAGCGTTCAGTTGTAAATGCCACCCGCGGTGTTCTATCTAACTGACCGTGCCGAGCGTAGCTAAACTTCAGTGATCGCTGACAAACACCTACTCAAATAAAGCTATGAGCACTACATTGCCAACTCTTCAGTAATGTCCTACTTTTAAACGCTAATAAGTACTCTATTTCAAGTTGTCTTACTTTATCACTAACCTTGCAGTACTCATTCCCGTTCTTGCAGTTCTTCCCATTATATTATGACCCTGTTGAATGGAATGAGCAGGAAATAAGATACAGCATTCATATTTTAGCGCCAAGTCAATGGCGTGTCTATAAATCAATATCTAGACTTAAATAAGGAAAAAAAACATGTTGTTTCCTTATTTGGCTGATTGATTGTACCTAATACTTGATCTTGTAAAATCTAAAGGGTGTGCTTACTTAGTTGTATTAAAAATGTAATTTGGTTGAATTTTGAAATATTGTTACCAGACGATGCCAAGTGCCTGTATTGTGTCTACGGAATAAAGAAATTTTGACTTTGACTTTGGTAACTACCTGCTACACCTACACTTTGTACTTGAATACTTTAGCCAAAAAACTTAAATTATACTGGCAAATTTCCCATTCAGGAGCCTGCTTACAAACACAGTGAAAATATTCAAAACATTCGATATCAAGTATTACTCGATCTCGCTACATTTGAACGAGAAAATACACAAAAACAAAGTTCGACATTGTGTATTTATTTTCATAAAAATAAGGCCTTATTTTCTGGTAAATAAGGTTCATTAAAATTTAACTGAGATTGGTTCTGGACTTAAAACAGTTGTGATGCAAACAAGATGCAATTTGCAAAGCGTTCAAAGAGCAAATTTTACTTTAGATTATTATAGTTAAGATTTTATAGAAATCTGGGTCGAATATTAAAGCTTAGGAAAGGCTGGCATTTGACCCGATTTCTATTTTCTCGCTTTATAAGCTGTCCTCGAGTGCAAGCTGTTTTTACTCTGAAAAAGTTGGATGAATTCAGATTGAAAGCATTTTTTTTTTTATTTGGACAGCTATACATACAGCTGGATGCACTGACGGAGAAATGAAACAATTTTAGGGGGATTTTTTTTTATTCTACGTAGCTTCAAGTGACTTACGTAATTGAATAGTAGTAAAAACTACAGTCCGGGACGTCGGAACCGTAGAAGCGAATCTTGTGGAGCTGGACAGGACACGTGGCAAGTCGAAGTGTCGACAGGTGGAGCAAGGCGATAACAGAGTGGTGGCCTAGACACGGTAAGCAAAGAATTGGTCGTCCGGCTGCAAGGTGGGTCGAAGATATCGTCAATATCGCGGGTCGAACTTGGACACGATTGGCAAAGGACCGAGACAGATGGCACTATAAGAGAGAGGCCTATACCTACCAGTGGGATAAAGAAGGCTGTGGATGATGAAAGAGAAACTTCTCGCAATGCACTCAATCCTCTTCTTTAGTTTTATCTTATGGGGATAAAAATAAGAAAGTTTGTATAGGGCTATGGCTACCCCCGGTGTCAGAGTTTTAATAGGCTAAAGGCTAAATAAAAGGCTTAAGCAACCGGGACTCATAAACACAAAAACACACACACACACACACAGCTCACAGCGTCACAGCAGACTGCTCAGTTCTAAATGCTACTCTGAGGTCACCCATCCAAAGACTGATCGTGCCGCACGCTACTTAACTTCGGGATCCTAAAAAACTAAGTAGAGAATAGAATAGTCAAACCATCAACCTGGCATTTTTTCTTTAAATTGATGAATCAAACCATTAAACTATTTTATGAGTGCTAAGATTGCTGTCAGGATAAATGTCATGTTTTGAACGTCGGAGAAATTTATCCCTCAAGTAAGAGCCCACACACTAAGCTTTCTTTTTCATTACATCTACTTTATTCAGGTTGCCTGAAATAAATAAATAAATATAAGAAGACATTAATTTTACACACGGTCTCTGATCCCAAACTAAGCGAAGCTTGTCACATGGCTGCCAGAGGTTGATATACTACATATACATATTTTTAAATACATACTTAGATACATAATTACAACACAGAGCAAACACCTATTTTCATCACAGAAATACTTGCCCTGGGTGGGAATCGAACCCACGCCTCTTTGATGTAATAGCCAGGGTCATGGTCGAAATAAATCGTTGTAGGCGGTAAAGCTAACGTTATACCACCTGTGTGCTAAATAGTATTGTGTTTTGCTTATAGTAGTTTATGCAACTGTCATAAAACAAAGGGTATTAAAACACGAGTGTGAGTTTATGTTTACACAGGTTTATGGAACTCGCTGCGCTCGTTCCATAAACCTGTGTTATATGCAGTTGCATACACTACTTTATCTACACTCTTTTAATTTGTATTTTAAAAACAAAACGCATTGCGAAACATTTAATTCACGCGTACGTGTATTGTCACAGTGAACTTGCCGCCATTAAAATCTAACCAATGAGAGTGCAGCTGCGTGCGCAGGGCCAATCAAGGGCGACCGCGCGCTGTTGTTCTTTTTTTATTTCATTGGCACAAGATCTTACCAAAGAGTTTTGTGTATGTGAGTTTAGTAGTTTCGACGAAGTTTTCACGTATAACCCAACTGTTTTCAAAAGCCAGCCTAATATCAAAATTTTATACAACTTGTATGAGGATTTTGACATAAGGCTCGCCAGGTTAATTGGTCGCGTTTTATCGATGTTATAATGAGATTTTACGATATCGATGTGGATATTATAACATCATTTGAAATTGCTTAAATTTAGTGTTTTGTTGTCTGTGCTATAACAGTAGTCATTATAAGTCAAATATTGGAAACATAAGTAGAATGTTACAACATTAGTGTAGATAAAGTATTTTTATGTATATTTAGTGTGATAATAAAGATATATTTTATTGTGAGCAAAGTAGCACTGTACCACCTCTTTACACTGCCTGAAGAAGCAATAAAATGTGTTTTTATTTCTTTCCAAGTTTACAAACATTTAGTCCTAACGAAGCAGGTTTGGGTTTGTTTCTGCGCCGATAGTTTTCTCATTTGCTACGATGATTATCCTCTGAAGACTTATCAAAACTCACCGACAGAGAGATAGGGTGGGGTGGGGGAGGGGATAAAGGTGCGTACTGGCCTTTGGATTTTCCATGATATTATTTCAGTTTGCTTACAGGATAGCCTGTAGCCCTGTTTTAAAATGAGAGGTGAGGGATTGTGGTTGTAACGCTTTACAATAGAACGTTTTTTGACGTGGGTTCGGATTTTTTTAGGTTCTTTTAGGTATATATTATAAAAATATTTTTGAAATATTTATAACTAGCTTTTACCCGCGGCTTCGCCCGCGTTATATTTTGATTTTGGCTAATGTTTATGTCGGCTGCGAAACCTAACCTAAGCGACAAACATCAGAATACCTTAGAAGTATGCTTTTGTTGGTTAAGTTACGGTTGGAGTGTATATACAACCCCCCTGTGTATTCCCGCCTTGTCGTGGCGGGGGAGGTCTAAGGCAGCTGAAAAGGCGGCGCTCGAAGTCTCCCTCTTCTTTGGGTCTTTCCCCCAAGGCAGCTTAGAGGCTGGCACTCGTTGTTCAGCCGCTTTTAACTAAAGCAGCTGAGAGGATGACCGGTAGGTTGCCTGCCTTATGAAGAGTGTTGCTTCTGAGGCGGGCTGCAGTGCCGCTCTTGCGACGCCGCAGCCGAGGATTAGGGGCTGCGGTGGGATGGAACTGGTTGTGTGGGTGCCGCCACCTACCCTACCTTCCGCGAGGCCGTCAACCTGTTGGCAGACGCAGTGGGGCTGCAGGGGAAGAGAAGTGTCGGTATCGCGATGGCCGTTCTCACTGCCCTCTGCAGTTGAAAAGGCAGGCGCTGGGCTACTATGACTGACTCGTTGCACTGGGACCAGGGCGTTGGAATGCTGTCCGACGCTCAGTGCTGGTTAGTCCCGAGTGGTGGATGACGATGTGTTTTGTGCTCCGAAACACTCCGTCTATTGCGGGAGCGCAAGCTCCGTTATGGAGCCCGAGTCTGGGCTAGCGCTGTTGAGTGCCGCGAAGGAGTGCGAAAAATGTCGGAACGTCCTAAACTTGAAATGCCAGGTTATTTCTGGCGCTTAGACGGCTGCTACCGCGGCCCGCTCGCTTAGTTTTTATCCTATACTACGGGGACTCTTAAAGTTTTTGGGATAAAAAGTGGCCTATGTCACTTTTCGTCTTTCAAACTATATTCATGCAATAAGCCAAGGCAATCCGTTGCTGAGAAAAAGTAATTGTCTTATCCTACGGGAACCGCAATTTTTTCGGAATGAAAAGTATCCTATGTCACTTTCCGTCTTCCAAACTATGCCCACCCCAAAAATCAAGTCAATCCGTTGCTCCATTGCTGAGAAACAGTTATTGTCCTATCCCATGGGAATCACGAATTTTCTCGGGATAAAAAAGTATCCTGTTATCACTTTCTGTCTTTTAAACCATAGGTATCCATACCAAAAATCAAGTCAATCTTTTGCTCCGTTGCCGCGTCAAAGAGGAACAAACCAACAAACTTTTCGGATTGATAATATTAAAGTAGGTATGATGATTCTGTACCATAAAGGTAGAATAAAGAAACATGTTAAACCTCTAATGATAGTAGATTTAAAAATATTTTTAATGTAAGACAAAATGACGGCCTGGTATTAAACGTCATAGTAACATGTGGCATGCAGAGGGAAAAAAACATTTTATCTAATTTTAATGTCAAATGTCATTTTCAATCCATACTTTATTTCCTCTTCAAGGGGATATAATGGTGGAAAAACAATTTGTCCCCTTGCCATGCTACCTGTGATTTATAAAAGTCTGCAGACAATGTCACCTGTCATCTAATTACGTTTCGCTGTGACGTTTCATTAATCCATATTAGCGTCATAGAGGAATTAATCACTTAGCGTCTTTGTGATAGTGGCGACAGTTTTGCTTTCGAGAGTTTTTGTCCTGTCCTACAGGAACCATGCAATTTTTTGCTTAATGTCTAACGCTTAGTATCTAAAATTCGACGCGCTAGGTTTTGCTCTTGAGTCTCAGCAGTTCTTTGCGCTGCGTGATGCTCGGCATCTAAAAGTCGCCGCGCTTGACTTTCTCCTTAAGTCTCAGCATCTCTCTGAGCTGCGTGACGCTCAGCATCTAAAATTCGACGCGCTTGGTTTTTTGCTCTTGAGTCTCAGCAGTTCTTTGCGCTGCGTGATGCTCAGCATCTAAAAGTCGCCGCGCTTGACTTTCAACTTCAGTCTCAGCAGCTCTCTGAGCTGCGTAACGCTCAGCATCTAAAATTCGACGCTCTTGGTTTTGCTCTTGAGTCTCAGCAGCTCTTTGAGATGCGTGGCGCTCGGCATCTAATGTCAAACGCGTTAAAGTGTGCTCTTCAGACTCTTGGCTTCTAGCAATTTTCTTTACGCGAGCTCCGCTAGAACTACGCGCTAGATTCGATTTGCGTTTTGTAGGCATACCGATTAGAATGAAAACTACGTAATTAAACTGAAAAAATACATGTAACCTTCTCTAAAGTTTACAGGAAAAGGTTGAATGACTTTGACATTTGCAACTTGAGCAGCCTTGAATGGGCATTGGGCATAGAGAATGTAATTTGGAAAGTCAAGATGCAAATTACCATTTGTCATGGTAGAATACATATAAGTTTTTTCTTCTAAGATTCTAGCCAATGCGTTTTCATCCCCCCTTTTCAACCCTTTAAAACTATTTTTTCGAATCAAAAAGTAGCCTATGTCCTTTCTCAGGCTCTAGACTATCTGTGTACCAAATTTCATTCAAATCGGTTCAGTAGTTTTAGCGTGAAAGCGCGACAGACAAACAGACAGACAGAGTTACTTTCGCATTTATAATATTAAAAAAGTAAGGAAGTAAGGATTAGTAAGGATTAAAAGCCATTTGCCCCGTAATACAATCAAAACAAAAATCGTCAATCTAATATTTGAGATTAATAAAAATTAGATTGACGCTTACACATCTTTGATTATGTACTGTCAGTACTTACATAATCCAAAGTTTATTATTAAAATTTTTGCCTATTTTTATTTTGAGAAAACTGGGTATTTTGAGAAGAAAATAGTGAGGTTACTGCATGTATCCTTTAAACAAATCGATGGCGTATCTTATGTGTACATGTTGACGTGTAGTTGGTCCCGATTTTTTAGTTCCACAATACAATAAAAAAACATATTTTATACGGAGTAATATATAGGTAGGTGGGTGGGTGAAATATTTTCCTTCGAATCGTACCAAGCGTTTTTACTCAACGTTTGTAATTCATACGTCCGAGGAATGAAACAGACTAAACTTTTTTGTTTTAGAGATATATAATTAGAAGCTTTTCAAGCTTAGGGTGCCTTCTTGCGGCATCATGTGACGGGTCGTTCTCCTTCCTTAAATGTGGTCGAGGAAAGCGACGGCTGGCACATGTGCCACACTCGTGATCGGGTGCCGCTTGCGGGTCGCCGGTCTGCTCGTGGCGAAACGGCCTCTTCTTTTATCGTTCTCGGCGTTTCGCCCCACGGGGCGAAAGATGGCATTCAAAAAGAGGCTTCGTTGATTCACCCCGCGGGCCGAATAGCTTGTGGGGCGAAACCACGAAAGAGCCCCACGCAGTGCATCGACTAAAGGCCGCTGCATACGCGACGGGTTTTTTCACGTACGGGACGGAACGGGAAATTTTAGAAATATCGTTCCATACAAAATGTATATGGAAGCGCATATGTCACGGAGACACGGACGGGACGGGAACGTGGCACCGACGGGGCGGGAAAAATATCGTCGCCAACGATGTTTAGCCCGTCCCGTCCGGCACGTGCCCCGTCCCGTCCGTGTTTCCGCTACGTATGCACAGTCACTCCGTTCGTTCCGGAGAGAAAAGTAGTGTTGTACGTTTGCATCACCGTCGAAAATGGACGACGAAAAACTAATCAAGTGTGTACGGTCACACATCCAGCTTTTTACCTTTATAATTTAACTAACTCAAAGTATTTTTTCAATTTTAGGGTTCCGTACCCAAAGGGAAAAACGGGACCCTATTACTAAGACTTCGATGTCCGTCTGTCTGTCTGTCTGTCACCGGGCTATATCTCATGAACCATGATAGCTAGGCAGCTGAAATTTTCACAGATGATGTATTTCTGTTGCCGCTATAACAACAAATACTAAAAAGAAAATAAAATATACATTTAAAATATATATTTTCCTTGCGCGAGTCCGACTCGTACTTGGCCGATTATTTAGTTTATTATAATATATGTTGACATTGTTGTTAGTATTTTGTGAGCAATAATTAATATTAATGCATTGTAGACATATTTTTGTGTTTAATTAATTATAGAATTGTAATTCTATCATATTAACGTAATTGTAATTAATTGAATTAATTGTCTTATTAAATGATAAATAATTGTCTTTTTACAAGGTAAAAACCATCTTTTTAACTGAATAAATATAACTTGTAACAGAATGTTATGAAATTATCTGTGGCATAAAATTGCATTCGAATTATCACTCACTGGAGACGGTAATCATTTATTGCATTGCAATTAAAGCCAATTGTTAAAATGAAAAAACCATCTTTCCTGTTTCACAACACTAGCACGTTAGATCCGAATTTACGTTACGGTACGTATGCATTAAGAACACGTTCCCGTCTCGAACGGGGCAGCCACGCCCATTTCCCGTTCACGTCCCGTCCGAGGTATTTTCTCGTTACGTATGCAGCGGCCTTTACTTAAGCCGTGATTCTCAAGTTTCAAGAATTTCTGACGGTTTGTAAGAAGACGGAATACTGTTAGATACTATTGCCGTGTCAGTGTGAACGCCGGTTTGTCCCTTACATTGGTAGAGAAGCAATCCAACTTAGATTAGTTGGTCTGTTTGCTTCGCTCGCAATTACCGCAACTCGCACCTACCGCCTTTAATATTATATTGGAGCAGTTTGTCAGTCCTCGAATAAACATTGGTTTTTGAAGCTTCGGTGAACATGTGATAAAATTGTTGATAGTATTGACGTAGAAGAAATAATATTAGGTCCTAGGTATAGATAGACACTAAGTATTTCCATCTTAAGAATACCTGCTATATAATAATTCGCTGAGTAAGTTCAAAGTTTTAAAGTCGCATGAAAGCCAATGGTTAAAACAACCGGCACTTACAATTGAATATGTTATCCGAGCCACAGTAGCACTCAGTTGTTGACATCCCTCCGAAGTGAAGTCACATATAGACTGAGAGTATAAGCCAGTCCATAATTATTCATAAATATTTTAAAAATCAAGTCAAACATCCTCATACATTAAGTTTATATTGAGCGTTTAACAATCTCAAGCTATTTCAATTGGTAGACTTTGTAGAAACTTATTAGAGTACAATTAGCTGTTAGTTGCTAAGATTGTAGAAATAAAATAAAATAACTCTTGTGACACAACACACGCTGGTCGAAAAATTAGAAATTGAAGCGCTGGGTGTAAAATAGGTTACAATTTCAACCACGCGATGAAATCTTAAGACATGTTTGACATACCTAAATGGGTCTAATAGTTATGTTTCAAATACGAGTAGGACCCATTCTGTAGACCTCCGCATGGCGCTGGATGCAAACAGCTACAAACCGGTATTTTCCCATTACCTACGTAAAAAAAATACCAACCCGCTAAAATCCGGAGATCAGTAGGGCAGGCCTATGTCTAGCAGTAGCAGCATTGTAATCGGCTTGCATCTAGTGCGACCCTACAATTTTAATCAGCCCTCTGTCCACCTTTTGGTGTGGACGTTACAAGCTGCGCTTACCAGTATGTATAATGAAAAAAAATTACACCACACGATGTAAAACAAAAATAGTTCTGTTGCAAAAACCATACAGCACAAAATCCCCTCACAAAATGCACAGAAAACCAGAAAAAACTCATCAAGGCTGTGCAAAAAGCGGCTTTATTCCTTTTTGTTTTAGAACTGCAATCAAAGCACCCGCTCGCTGGCAGCTGCGAATGCAAACACTGCATTCTGCATGTCCTAATTCAGAAACTAGCAATTAGGTTGTTACGAATGTGGGATAAAAAGATTATTTAGAACGTGGAACGAACAAGTATTTACATATTAACCTTGTTTTGCGGCAGTTGGAGGAAAATTAAGAAAGTTATAGATAGATGACCTATTGGTTCGGATACTTTTTGACGGAAGCAAAAGGAAAGGTTTTCGTTTTAATACGGCGTTTTTGATTTCGTCTATTCAGGTGTTAGTTTACCTCTACATGTCGCATTTTTATAGGAATGCCGACGAACTTGATACACTTGGTAGGTTTTATAAATTAGGTACAAGGATTTTATTGTCGTGGGCAACTTTTGAAAGGAGGAAAAGAGGGGTGCTATCGTGCTTTTTATCAACCGATTTCGATGATATTTATTACCTAGCGACCCACCCCAGCTACGCACAGGTGTATTATACATACAAACCTGCCTCTTAAATCACTCTATCTACTTAAAAAACCAGCATCAAAATCCGTTGAGTAGTTTAAAAGATTTATCCATAAATAGGGACAGACAGTGGGAAGCGACTTTGTTTTATACTATGTTGTGATATCTAGCCGATTGTTTAGTATCTAAATTCTAACAAGATTTGCGTTTATGAACCAAATAGGTCAAGAGCGAGTCGAGATATAGTAGGCTTATGAAGATTCAGTTAAAGAGATGTGTAGCGAGGTCTACTGGTCAGAGAACTATACTCGGAATTTTAATTCGATTCCATATTTGACATTAGCTACTGTCATTTTTGACAGTATGTACTGTCAAAAACTGTCAAAAATGACAGTAGCTAATGTCGAATCTGGAATCGAATTAAAATTCCGAGTATAGTAAGTATAGAAATGGACAACGAACATTAGAACTTACGTTGCATTTGTAACCATGACATGACATGACATGGATTAAACCAACGTCGTGAATGGTCAGAAATGGGGCTCTGACCATCCACTCAAACGGGCCCGGGGAGGACGACAGCGTGTGTGGCAACGCTGTCGTAGAGGACCGCACAAGCCTGGTACAAGTAGATACTAGTCGAGTAGTCGTACAAAGTGCTGGGAGCACCGGGTGCATTCCCTTGGAGATCCCGGAGCTCCTAAGAGAGCACAAAGGCTGGTCACCGAGGGGGTTTAAGTGGGTACAATCCTACATAACCCGACTGCACCCCAAAGCAGTCGGGCATCTTTCAAAGATTTCCCCATTGAAAAAAAAAAACAAAAAAGAAAAGGATGAAACCAACCAAGTTTGTCATGATGCCCTGATATTTTGCCGGAAATAATGCCTTCAATTTGGAATACAAAGTTTGCATAGTATAGTTTGGCGGTCACATAACGCTTCTTATCATAGTGTTCTTTTTACTTATAGGGTTTGGAGCATTTTCAAATAGATTAAATTGATGAAAATTGCGGCGCCTTTCAGAAATCGGAAAGCAAAATCGTTACTTTCATTGCTACTTTCGGCATGAAGTCGATTTCATAAAACTATTTTTACGTTTTTGTGAAAAAAACGTTATTATTATGTTATCTTTACTAATATTATAAATCAGAAACTATGTCAACCTAAATAGAAAGTTTTGACATAGCTTATGCAGGTAAACTTCATAATTTAAGTTACCAAATTGCATGTCCGCTAGGATAAACTGTTGTTACTAAGAAATTTTGTACCACCATTTTACACAGTTTGTGCAATAAACTTTTACTTTACTTTACTTTACTATGACAGTTGGTTTTTGTTTTGTTTGTTACCTACTCTCTCCCACAGCAAAGCAACGATCAATCTGGGTATTTCTTGCTCCCAATTTTGCAGAAGTCAAAAATCAAGGTCTAAGTTATCCTCCTTGCTTAAGGTGGGCACTGGTACACACTGCCCCCGAGGAGGTGATTCAGACCATTATTATAAACAACTTTCACTATGGGGGAACTCTCGAATCCGGCATAGCCAACCCGGATTCGAGAAAAAAATCTGGTAATTTATACGTTTTGTCGATTCCGAGTTGCGAATTTTGTATGGAACATTCGCAACAGGCTGTTTTTGTTTCGAATTGTGGATTCGTCCCATAGAAAAAGTTGTTCATTATGATAGTTAATCACTCCGTTTTGGCTTAGTACAGGGCATGCACATAACTCTATAGTTGATCGATTCGAGAGTGTCATAGTGTACTTTTATTCAGAAAAAAATTAAAATGCTGTCGAAAGCCGCGGGTAGAGCTAGTTTACATATTTTCAAAATGAACGTAAGCCTAAACTATCCCCTCAATTTACGAGCGCATCACGCACGCCTTTTGTATTGCAAACAATGGCCATCAGATGCAAACTTTACTATTTTTATTGTGAAAGCGAACCATTGTTTTTCGGCATCATTGCGAATATTTTCAGCCTTTTTTATAGTTAGTTTTCCGCTTTTGAAATTAATAATTGTACCGTTTTTGTATGGTTACAAATATTTACGTTTGATAGAAATTTAATTTTGACTAATAAAATACTGATAGCCGATAAGGTCGTAAAGTTCTCGAATAGAGACCCCTTAACGACGAGCTCAGCGTAGGAGTAGGTTAGCATGAATACTAGTTTACATTTAGAACTAATTAATGTCAATAGTGATGCACTACTGCAGTTCTCTTAGTTTTTATGGTTCCGTACCCAAAGGGTAAAAATGGGACCCTGTGACTAAGACTTCGATATGCGCCTGTCTGTCTGTCACCGGGCTGTATCTCATGATCCATGATAGCTAGGCAGCTGAAATTTTCACAGATGATGTATTTCTGTTGCCGCTATAACAACAAATACCAAAAACAAAATAAAATAAACATTTAAGGGGGGCTCCCATACAACAAACGTGATTTTTAGAAGTTTTTTGCTCGCTATTAATAACGACAAGAGGTATTGGGGCTCTCATACGATACGGAACCCTTCGTGCGCGAGTCCGACTAGCACTTGGCCGATTTTATTAGGTCTCCGTACCCAAAGAGTAAAAACGGGACCCTGTTACTAAGACTTCGATGTCCGTCTGTCCGTCTTTCTATCACTGGGCTGTACATCATGAACCGTGATAGCTACGAGTATGCAGCTGAAAATTACATAGACAATTACAATGTATTTCTGTTGCAGCTAGTCAAATTAATAAGTAGTACCTACATGCCAACTTATTCATATTACTTATCAACGGTCATCCAATTAAAACTTAGAAATAATAAAGTTACCGTAGCTGAACCAGCTTGGAGGACATATTAATAGTACTAAAGATCAGATCGCATTTGGGTGGCCCTGCGGCCCTACTCTGCGCGCCAATCATATTTTCGCGGAGGCTACTATACTGCGAATTGCAATGATGCTCACTACAGCTGCGCCAATGCAATGTGTACGAACCAAACAAAAAATACTACATTACTTATTTTTCAACTGAAAATTTCAACACTAGGCAGAAAACCCATTGTGGAACGCCCGCTGCCGCGTCAGCACCTCTCTATTTTATACAGAGAGAGAACGAGCACATTAGTTGTCTGTTAGTACGAGGCATGCCTAGTACGGTTTTTCGTATGAAATAAAGCTAACTATCATTCAGCTACAGATCCTCCGCAATTGAAGCCCCACCACGTCGTAATGAGCCGTGCTACTTAGAGCCGCTTCAATGTGGTCCGACCTATGCCAAAGTTTACCCACCTGAGGCCTTACTGTGTAAGCGCTCTGATGTTCGGCTTCGCTTTCCCTCCCGCTCGCTTTCGTGGCGTGAGTAACTGGCGCGAGCAGAAGAAAAAGCGAAGCCGAACGTCAGAGCGCTTACGCAGTAAGGTCCCTGGTCCTTAAAAATACCTCATCCAGTGGCAGGTACCTTGAATGGAGTAATTTCAAACTAACTCAACTTAACCCGACCAAATTGTCTTAATGCACAAAAAGCCCCATTTAAACTCGTTTAGGATATGACGTCATGTAAAGTTACCTAATGTCGTCACGGGAAAATCACCCTTCCGCTGGTACCGTTATTAAATTTAATAACCCCATTGTACGCGTCGTTGAGTAGGTATGACGCGCTTTTATTAGCTTTATGTTGGGTCTAATGAAATTTTGGACCTTGGATATTTTAATTAGAATAATTGTAAATGTGACTTAGGTCGAAAGTTTTCGATCGTGTTGCCAGTGACTTAAAAGGTTCTTAATAAGTGATATGTCACAGTCTGTTAACAGTTATAATTTGGCACATATATTATTACTGATTCATTTTTGATTTTTATCACCATATTATCAGTGTACCCGAAGAAAACCTATATTTTTGTCTCCATACTTCAGTGATGCACCCTAGTGTATAAATACACTTAGTTCTTTAACCCTAAAAGCCTAATCTACGTCTGCGAGACGTACATAATGTCGAAATTTGGCTTTAAATCTGACTTAAATTCACGGCGAATAACTGGCACAAACAATTTTTTTGTGTACTTTGATGAAGTGTGGGTAGTATTAAAACTAACAGAAGAACAATGACGGTATTTTATAGCATCCTGAAAATGTTTTTGATAAATTAAGCTATAATTTATATCAAAAATGTGCTTAGGAGTGAAAAAAAATCGTACCAAATAAGAAAATTTATAAAACAAATAATTAAAAGTTTAGTCAGGCCTTGGGTGGAATAGAGACTTGATGTCCCGACTTTAAAGAGAATCTAATGAAAAATAAAATATTTTTTTATAAAAGATAATGCTCTCATTCATCACTACATAATATGAAACAAAGTCACTTCCCTGTCTTTTTGTCCCTGGTTATATATTTAAAACTACGCAATGCATTTTGATGCGGTTTTTTAATAGATAGAGTTTTTCAAGAGGAAGGTTTATATGTATAATAGACCTGTGCGAAGCCGGGGCGGGTCGCTAGTAAATATTAATTTGGAAAACTTCGAGTCCAAAAACCTAAATATAATATGAAAAGAAAACAGGGTCAAAAATCTGTACTAAAAAAGCATGAAATTGATGTCTCAGTAGATCTATCTAAATCTAAAGCTAATCATCGAAAATTTAATTACTTGTACAGATTGTTGCAATGATAAGCAAATAAAATTAAAATACATTTGATAATTTAAAAAAAATAAGTATATTCCTCTTATTTTTTGCGATGACGTCATTCCAATCTAAATTAATCTACATTTTGTTTATTGTTATAATTAACAACTTTAATTATTTTCTTCATTATTGGTGCTGCCGCAGCTAAAGCGGAAAACCTCAAACGGCACAAATATGGGTCCTTAGACAGGATGTACCATTTTGTGCCGTTTGGGGTTGAGACTTTAGGTCCGTGGGGGCCGGACGCTCATACTCTTTACAAAGATTTGGCCAGGCGTTTGGTAGAGGTGACACGTGACCAGAGTGCTGGCATCTATTTCGCTCAAAAGCTGAGTATTGCTATCCAGCGAGGCAATGCTGCCAGCATTCTGGCGACGTTACCCTCTGCCGAGGGGCTTGTAGACTAGGTTTTTTTTTTTTTTTTTTTTTTTTTTTTTTTTTTTCTAGTTAAGTTTTAGTATTAGTTTAGTCATAGCGGAAATTGTTATTTAAGTTCTTTTTTGTTTTTCAGTGTAAATAAAGTGTTTTAGTTTTATACGAAGAATGTATTATAGAACCAACTAAGAAGTACCCTTTCTAATAAAAAAGAATTATCAAAATCGTACCACTCTTTTCTTCATTGAAAAATGATTTTTCTATTATAAGTTTACATCCCAATCTAAAACTTACTTTCAAAATTGTTCTATAAATATAACTGTTTTAGCCTTAAAAATAATTTAAATATGTATCTACGTTTTGAGACGTATGTTTAGGCTTTAAGTACATCTAAAATAGAATATGCTTCTATGGTTAAACTGCTCCAACTGCTAACTGCTATATTCATTACCTATTTTATCAAACGGGGAGACGCAGCAGTAGCAACTATAATATAGCTCAATTTCCGAACGAAAATTACTTTTCAAATGCATATTGCATCCCGTTCGCACAATAAGTAAAAATATAATTAATACATAAAATGTAGTAAAATAAGAAACCAATGTAGCACGGCGAGCTATCATACTCGTAGCTTCCTAAATGATGCTCGGAGATTCTATATAAGAGATCAAATCACCATTGCACAACACTATTAAATTACTAGATTTTGCCCGCGGCTTCGCCCGCATGATGTTTCGAGGCCCTACCTTACAACAGTTACAACCCTTAATAAAGGAGGTGGAAAATAAAAATAAAAACAAAAAAAACTGTTTAACGTTTGTTCGATTCGACAGTTCTTTTTTGACATTTCTTGGAGCGCACGCTAGAATAGCTCGCAGATGGCAGAATTTTTCCTACTTAATACTTATTGTTATGATATGGAAAATTTACGCAATTTCATTATTATTTATAGCTTATGTGTTATTCTGATATATAAGCTATATAATTGAAAAGTTTCATCTCAATCCGTTCAGTAGTGTTTGCGTGAAAGAGTAACAAACATCCATCCATCCATCCATCCATCCTAACAAACTTTCACGTTTATAATATTAGTAGGATCTTCACTGGAAAACTGGCAGTAAATATGGAACAGACTCTATTGAGTCGTGAAATATGAAAGAAAATACATTTTGAGAACTATTTAATTTAATCAATATTCTAAAAAACATTTTAATTGCAAACAAGCCTGCATTAAATTAACGTTAAATCAAGTAAAGTAAGCGTCCACGGTGAATCGACACACTTTTTGAGGCGTAGGAGACAGGTTGTACGCCTCCGGTGTCATTGCATGGCAGCAGATGTGGGGGGTGCAGGTGCACTCTTCGAACTGAAACAATTACTTTTCTGAAGTTAAAATCTTTAGGTATAAACTTAACCTACGTAAAGAGATCGGGCAGATAGTTGTTTAACTGTATGGAGATAGATAAAGCTTTTTAGGGTTCTGTACGATACTTCGATGTACGTATGTCCGTCTGTCTGTCTGTCCGTCTCCAGACTGTATCTCATGAACCGCTATAGCTAGCAAGCTGAAATTTTCACAGATGATGTATTTCTGTTGCCGCTAAAACAACAAATACTAAAAATATAATAAAAATAATACTCTACAAAAATTTAAATTTTCCGTTTAAAAATCTAGTTTTTCGCTCGAAATCATTAATGGTAAAAGGTAGATGCTTGAAATATTCACAGAATATTTAGTTACATGCTTACTGTAATAATAAATAATCAAATTAAAATTAAATAAATATTTAAGTGGGGCTCCTATATAGTACGGAATCCTTCTTGCGCAAATCCAACTCGTACTTGGCAGATTATTAATTCGTATGTGCCTGCTATATGGCAAATCTTATTTGCTTGCTGCTCATACCAAATAAAAAAAAAGACAGAATGTTGTGAACAAACAATTGAAGCCGGCAAAACTACGCCTCGCCTTGTATAGACTCAATTACACAAACATACACGTACAACGAAACTACGCCTTTGTTTGTCAGTCTAACTATGGCGCAGCCACACTGACGCACTCACCACATGTATAAAAAACCGACCTCACTTGTCTATTCACGACTTTGTGTCTTGTTTTTTTTTATTTGTTCTGAGGCTTGCTGACACAAAATTAACACAGTAGAGAAATCACGTATATTTAGTACTTATTTTATTGCAATTGTCCATGACTGCAATCATGGTACGTTTTCAGTTGCTGTTTTTAAGCGCTATGTTACATGACTTCTACGTTGATTGATTGCCAATTTATGAGTGTTTTCTTAGGATTCACAGAAGAATATTACGAGACGGTTTTAAAAAGAAAATATTTACATAGGGAAAATTCAGAAAATCGTAAAAATAGCGCTTACAGTCAAGTGCATAATCGGTTTTTCTGCTCGCTGTTTTCGACTTAATGCAAAAATAAAATACTTTATCTACACTAATGTTGTAACATTCTACTTATGTTTCCAATACTTGACTTATAATGACTACTGTTATAGCGCAGACAACAAAACACTCAATTTAAGCAATTTCACATGATGTTATAATATCCACATCGATATCGTAAAATCTCATTATAACATCGCGCGCTCGCTCCTGATTGGCCCTGCGCGCGCAGCTGCGCTCTCTTTGGTTAGATTTTAATGGCGCCAAGTTCACTGTGACAATACACGTACGCGTGAATTTAATGTTTCGCAATATGTTTATTTTTATTTTTATTAGTGAAGATAAAGTAGTGTATGCAACTGCATATAACACGGGTATTAAAACACTCGTTACTATTATGAAACTCGCTGCGCTCGTTTCATAAACTCACACTCGTGTTTTATTACCCTTCATTATATGACAGTTGCATAAACTACTATAATTGATTCTCATTTAACGCCTTCCCGTTGTAGTAGCTAACAGAATTCATGGTATTTTTCTAGGTATACTTATATACTTATCTCAGGGTATCTCACTTAGGGATGAGAGCTAAGGTAATCAGAAAACCACGTCAGTTTCTGCAGTAAAAGCGAATACCTTAACTTTCTTCTGCCTTTTGCCAGTCCGTCGCCGCAACATCAGCCACTTGGGCCTGGTGGAACAGTGGCATCTGTTGTTCCGGCGCTGCTGGGCTGACTGCTGCAGACTGGCCTTCAGCTCGGCAAAAGAGGCTCTATAGCAAGGGGCGCCGCAGGAGCATGATGAGCCTATGAAATGAAATATTCGACAAAGAATGCGTTGAAACCATATTTGCCGATTAAGTGACCATAAGGGGCAATTGGTATTTTTTTTTTATTTTTGATTTTTATTTTTAATTATTCAATAATCAAACTTTGTTACGTAACTTTTTTTCCAAAAATAACAAATTGCTGTCTTTGATTCTTAATCACTCAAATACGAAAGGGAAATTTCAAGAAATGTTTGTAAAATTGTAAGTGTCTTTTTTTCCATCCAACAATGGGTACATTTATTTCAAACTAGCTGACCCGGTGAACTTCATCTCACCATCTGTCAACTGGAACATTTTGTGTGGGAAAATCAAATTCATGTTTTTATTACATTTCTCACTACATTTTTATAATTTCTCACCGTTTAAACCTTCCCTTAGCTTCCACGGATATTTCAAGACCAAAATTAGCCCAATCGGTCCAGCAGTTTTTGAGTTTTAGCAAGACTAACAGCCAACATTCATTTTTATATATAAGAGATTGAACAAACAAAATGGACTTATGCTTTTTTGATTTGTCCCTCCTAGCCCCTCTGCATTTAATGCTCTGCATGTGAGCGATATGTCATAGAAATTGTTGATTTTAAGAAAAAAATAATGAAGTCATAATCTCTATGTATTCACATAATTTGTCATATGTATCTAATTCGTCAATGTATAAAAATAACTGGTATAAGGTAATGTAGTGCGAAGTGCATGGCGTAATGCTTTCAGTATGGTCCTTATTAGTAAGCCCTATTAGCCCAACAAGCTAAGGAAAGAGATATTCTCAGATTCGAGTCTTTCTGACCACATAGGCTAAGAGTAAATAATTTGGCATGAACAATGCCAGTATCTAGTATCAAAACAATGTTCTATCTAATCTTACGCTACAAAATATTTTTTTATGGTAATATACAACGATGATTTTATTCTTACCCATAAATATCCTCAATTCACAAACAGCAATAGGTAAAACCGCTGCGACAGATCATGACCGACTTGAGTTTTCACCTTTCTTGTCAAACAATGTTTGTAATATCCTGATAACAACATAAATGAGTATAATTCACCATGTATTTTCATAGGTATACAATAATTTTATATTAGTACTGCGGGTGTGCAATAGTTAATTAAGTGAAGGATTTAATTAATTAATTATTGCACACCCGTAATGGGTAAGATGTCAGGTCAGGAAATTAGCAGTTTTAAGAAATTATGCTTCTTAATGAATTGTTTTTGAATTGCACAGAGTTTCTTTTCAAGATCGATTTAGGAATGAGAACTATCCTGAGATCCGTAGATGAACTAAAATGTCCTACTTACCCCAGCGAATTGACAAGTTCAAGGCACAAAGCATGAAGGACTGATGACCGTTAGGGTCGCAAAGTTCTCGAATAGAGATCATGTAGGTATTAATCGCAAGCGTAGCGTCGGACGGTCTTGTTGTAAATTCATAGAGTAGGCCTATGTCCATCAGTGAAAGTCTTACCATGTACGATGATGATGATGACTAGCTTTGACAAATTATAGTATACTTGCGATATGCCTGAATATGTTGGAGGGATACCGTGATCCAGTCACACTGTTGGCCCAGAGGTTAGTGACAAAGATAAGTGAGTTCGATTCCCACCCAGAGCAAGCATTTATGTGATGAACATAAATGTTTGCTCTGCTATCATCCGTATTAGTATGCATGTATTTAAATAAATGTATATATAATATAAGTATATCAGTCTCTGGCAATAGCCATTAGCAATATGACAAGCTTCGAGCAAATATTTATAGAGTCACAATCGTACAAAAAAAGTGTCCGAGCCAAAACCCTGCCCAAGCTATGTAGTGGACAGGCTTTTTAGTTAGTCGTAAGGCGAGACTACAACGCCGCGCGATGCCGAAGTGCTCAGTTACAGGCACTTCTCGTAATTAGGTGACATAACGTCGAGATTCGAGAAAACGGGTCATTGTGAATTATTTAATATAAATATCTAAGTCGGTATGTATGACGGCGCTCGGACATTTTTTTACTACTTTCACATTGGGACTGTGGCTCTGTAGATATTTGCTTGAAGATGACCAGCTTTGCTTAGTTTGGGGTTAGATCGTGTTTAAAATGAACCACCTTATTCCTTCTGAAATGCCAAAAACACAACAAAACTGTTTGTTTGGAAATTAACTGTATAGTCTGCTCTAATAAATCCAAGCTCCACTAATACTAACAGATGGGAACCTGCATCAAAGTCGTATGGTACTTAAATACAGATAAACTACAAGACAAACTCAAATAGGCAATTAAACTGTAGCGTCGTGGATTAATTATTTGTTTGCTAACAAACTGAACGGGTTTGCTCGTACTAGTTGAACTCGAACGGAGGTTTATCGAATTTGAACTTTATATTTATCGACTTTCAAAAAGGATTACTAAGAGGATTATGTTACTTTTTTTTTTTGGATGTTCATCGACATTTTCGCTAATTGCGAACCGATTTAAAAAACAATCTTTAGTTATTCAGAAGGGTGCATACCCTTTTTATACCCTTTCGGGAGTATTCCCGAGGTGGTCCCATTTAAATTGTATTAAAATCTGTTAAACCGTTTATGATAAACCAACAATAATGTTCAAAGTTCAAAGTTCAAATATATTTATTTCAATTAAGTACCAAAGATACACTTTTGAAACGTCATGAATCTAAGCACCTTTAAAATCATTAACAATAAAGTTAAAAACAAAAAATAATAAATAACAATAAATAACCTTAGATTAATGATTGGCCGCGCGACCATTCATCACAAACTAACCAATCATTAATCCAAGAATACCACGGAAAATAAATAAACAATAACAAAATTAGTAAAAATTAACCTCATCTAAAAATAACAACACAATGTTGCCATATGCGAGTTATGGAAACCCACCAGCTGGTTTGGTTGGTTGGTTTACACCACTCAGATAATAACGATGAACTAAAATGAGATTAAATTGAATTAGATTTGCTTACTACAACCTTTGCGTACTTACAACCTCCAAGTACAACCTCGCGGACAAACTCGCGGTGGTCAGCACGCGACTCACGCGCTCCAGGAAGCTGACTCACGTGGTGGGACCTGCAGTGTACAACTGTCTGCCGACTGACATCACTGATGCAATCAGTGACAATATATTTAAAACTAAATTGAAAAACTGGCTTGTCTCAAAGACATATTATTCTATTGACGAATTCTTCAAAGCGGAACGAAAATGTTATTTAAATTGTAACGGCAGAGACCTTGTGACTTAGTGAATTGTACTTTAACTTATTGTGATTGAATCATATTATTATTTTGATTTTGTTTAATTTTTAATAAAAAATTTTTCCAAATCAAAATTAATTTTGTAACTTTAATTGTTACGATTTGAATTATTTTAATTTATTTCTATACTTTTGTATTGAAAATACTTAAGAAAAAATTGTTTAAATGATTTGAATGACATGTAATTTTTAAAACCGAAATACCAATAAATTTGTTTATCTGTTTACATGGACGTCACGTCGATTCACGAAAACCATTCGAATTCTGTTCACGATGGAAGTCGGTGGTGCCATTTTCTGCGAAAAATAATAATTAAGTATGTCACAAACTATACCGTCCAAATACAAATTATAAAATTGCCATACCGACCTTCATAGATATATAATTTCTACAAGTATATTTCAACATTTTATCATAAAAGACCTGTAAATATTACATGTGTTTCAATAAATGATTAAATATTGAGTATTTCACAACTTAAACAGGCTTAATAAATAGTTAACTTCATTTTCTAAAAGATACTTTTGATTTTTACAAAAACTACATTTTCCACAAGTTCGCTTTTGATTTTTACAAAAACAACATTTTCCACAAGTTCGCTTTTGATTTTTACAAAAACAACATTTTCTGCAAGTTTGCTTTTAGTTTAAGATTTACCAACCATTCTGCCGGCTACTGCTGGACATTAGACTTCTCATCCCTTATCTCATCCGATCTCACATACAGACTCTTAGTCTAGCCCTCTCTATATCACTTTAGGATGTAGGTATTTAGGATGGAACAACCACGTGGACGTCCACATGAAACTACCATTTTTACCACCACTGGTTACACACACTTGTCGAAAACTTGACAGACAAAAAGACACAAACTTCGGTGACGTCAAAATTTACAAAGTCGAAAACAAGTAGTATTAGTCCAACTCTAGTCAACTATTCCAGCAGAAAACTTTATATTATTGTAGTTAGCAAGTTGCGGACGCCCAGCGTGCTCTCGTATCTCAAATCTGAGGGAACTAAGTTGAACTTGAAGGCTATGGTTTAATGTTAGTTCAGATCGTAAGTTTGTATGGACTTAGCCTTGCTACTAGGCTAGCCCGGTGGGGCCTAAACGGCCACCTTGCTTGAGTCACATTATTAGGGTTCCGTACCCAAAGGGTAAAAATGGAACCATATTACTAAGACTCCGCTGTCGGCGCTGTTCGTCTGTCCGTCTGTATGTCTGTCTCCAGGCTGTATCTTTTGAACCGTTATAGAAAGGTGAAATTTTCACAGATGATGTATTTCTATTGCCGCTATAACAACAAATACTAAAAACAGAATAAAATTAATATTTAAGTAGGGCTCCAATACAACAAACGTGATTTTAGGAGTATTTAGCTCGCTATAAATAACGGCAAGAGGAATCCCATACGGTACGGAACCCTTCGTGCGCGAGTCCGACTCGCACTTGGCCGATTTTTTGCTCCTTGCGGTGCCAAATTTTTATGACGTTGCCAAACAGTAATACAAGCAGGACCTATAACTTAAGATCAGCACAGCACACTATACCTACAATACTATGAAGGTCATAGGGGCTAGAAACGTGTCTAATACAAAATTAGCAATTCAAAACACAAGTAATATTACCGCATACGTAATTACGACTTATTTGTTCAACTGCAAAATATTGAAAATAAATATTCAAACGCGTGTCGATACATGCGTATTGGGTTTTGTAGATCATGATATTTGTACGCCATGACTGCTATGAACATAGCCTCTACTTATACTATGTTTTAATAACATCAATACGCGACTTTGTACCTATATTGTAAACGTTACCATGTTTCAGAAAAAATAATTAATGATTGTGATGATTAAAATAAGGAATGGAAAAATAAAGTGGCCGAAGACCTGCTGGAGTTTGGGGTGCAAGACTGGCATCTACTCGCGCAGAATAGAAACGGATGGCGGACCTTAGTTCAACGAGTTTAGCTCAGGAGGCCAAGACCCACTTTGGGTCGCTATGCCAAAGATACGTACTAAAATTATATTTCACAATATTATTTGGCAGAATGTAATTACACAGGACGTACAGACTTGTACTTATTTTAGACTTTGACTTGTGTTAGTTACACTTGGCTGTCGAGAGAGCGTTAAAACACATACCTTCCAGCGTGGACTAGTAAGAATATTTATAACTAAACTTTAGCGATCTTGGACTTCTTCGAAGATTCCACCACGACATGACATATGACTACCCATGATACAGACAAACAGACTTGACGATCTTAACAGACATTTTTTGGTTCATCACTGAACCCTGAAAATAATAATAAGTAGGCAGGTAAGTGTCAATTTATCAATTACTCAAAAATATTCATAATGGAAGTACGTGTAAGAAGAGTAATTTTACATTTCACTTTAGTATATTCTCTTTTAAAACTTTTTCAAATATTAACATTAGAGAGCGATATTGATGAAGTATTATTGTCTGATGATGCAAAATTTTCTAAAGAATTGAATACATCTGAGGTGATCAACAAAATTGGATACAAAGCAAAGGATTACTATGTAACCACAGAAGATGGACATATTTTGACTGTGACAAGAATTGCGAATAACGGACCAGTAGTTTTATTAACTCATGGTATGTTTGATACTGCTGATTTCTGGATTACACTTGAAAAGGATTCTCTACCGTTTGTATTATTTAACGCCGGGTATGATGTATATCTTGTTAATACTCGCGGTAATAAATATACTAACCACACTCAGCTATCTTCAGAAGACAAAGAGTATTGGAACTATTCTTTCCATGAAATAGGATATTACGATTTGCCCGCATTGATTGACTTTGCTTTGGAGATTTCGAACAAATCCCAACTGACATACGTGGGTCATTCGCAAGGAACGGCAGAGTTTTTCGTAATGGCATCTTTAAAGCCGGTGTATAATAGAAAAGTGTGTTTGATGATATCTATGTCGACGATTGCGTGGATTCACCACGCCAGTGCACCCATATTAAAGCTGTTAGTGCCATTATTATACGAAGAAAAGTACATGGAAAATCTAGGTATATATCGGTTGATACCTCAAAACTACTATTTGAAGTACATCTTTAAAGGGTTCTGCCCTAAAAATAGGATGACAATGTGGCTATGTGCGTCATTTTTGTTTCTAAACTTTGGTTTCGACTATGAACAATTAAACTACTCGCGATTCGCAGATCAAATAAGACAATATTATCCCGAAACATCAACAAAAAATATCTTGCATTTCGCACAGATAAGAATAAGTGAAAATTTTAGACAATATGATTACAAGCTTGCTAATTTGGAAAAATACGGCTCAGAAGTACCTCCATCGTATCCGGTAGAAAAAATTACTACACCAATAGCAATTATGCACTCAGAAAATGATTTGCTGTCTCCATCCAAAGATGTTGAAATTTTGACCAAAAAACTCTCAAATGTGGTAGAAATTTACCAAGTCCCGTTCAAAAATTTTAACCACTATGACTATGTATGGGGCAAATATGCAAAACAGCTGGTTTATGACAAAACTGTGGCTTTATTAGAGGAATACACTTGTAGTTAACGTTCAGTTGCTTCATTTTCATGCTGCCAATACCAACAACATTATATGATCAACATCAATTGATGAGCATTTTGCTAAATGATCTAGTTGTGTTTTGAAATTTTCATGTAGGTACCTACTTGTTTTGTGTGGATTTGTTAGTTATAAAAAACTTTGTTTTATTAAATATCGTAAATTACCAGTCTACATTTTTTGTAGTAAAATAGATACGAGTACACTTTTAATAAGAAGACATGAGTGGATGAAAGTGTTATGATACAAAAACAAAAACTCGAGAAAATTAGCGTTAAAGGTTTTTTAATTGTAGAAATGGTAGTAGTAGAGTTACAATGCTAAAATTTTCAAAAAATATAGGTTATTATGTCTTTTTTCAAGTACATAAAGCTGTTAGAAAAGTATTATATTTATGAGGGTAATTTATGTAAAAAAATGATAAATGAAACAACTATTCTGTATGAACGTGTTTATTAACTGAAAGTTTTTATGAAAGTATTAAAATGAAAGTTTACTGTAAGTATTAAAATTAAAGTTTACTTAAAATGAAAAATGACATTATTTTTTTTTAAATTTCTTCAAAAAAATATCGATATTCAGGTTTCACATATGTACACAACATGACACTTTCATCCATATCAAAATACGGTTTTATTCGTTTTAGCACGTTTGGTCATGGATGAAGGTGCTATGTACGTACATAACACTTTCTTCCATTAGACGATTTTGTTTTTTATCATTGAAGTCGAGCGTTAAGTGCCTTTAACACTTTCTTCCACTAAGAAATTAAGTGTTGTGTGTACATAAACCCTTCATCCATTATTTTTCACACTGTTTACGCTTATAACTATGAAATCTGAAGGTGCCATGACTTCCGAGTTGACATAACACCTCCATTCATGACTAAAAACCGAAATTAAAAAAAATGCGACATAACACCTTCCACTCATGTCTTCTTACATTAGGTATACTACTTATATAATAAACGGATAGTTTCTTACATTTGGATTCATCAAATCAATGTGTTTTACAAGCAAATCTGTTTAGTATATTTTATTTAAACAGATAGTGTTTTTTTACAAATTTAAACGATAGAATTTTCCGATATCATTACCAGATTTTATGTGAATCTACAAAAATGCCTCCAAGAAAACTGCCGTCTGTTTTATCAGGTGAATAAATTTTATGTAAAATAAAAGTTCAAAATTAATTAAGATATTTAAATTCGCTAAACAAATAGTTTCAGAACTTAAATCATCAAGACTTATTTATCCAACTGAAAATTATAAAAATAATAGGCGACAAATGCCAATTTACAAACTATATTCAACATGGCAATACGTGTCCAGATACTATTGATCGTGATTTTGGAATTCATCGTGGCATTGAATATTATTTCTGAAGCTTTTTCTTTCGATGAAAATATAACGAATGAAGCAATGCTATCAAATGAAACAAAAGCATTTAAAGATTTGAATACATCTGAGCTAATTGCTAAGTACGGATACATAGCAAAGGATTATTATGTGACCACTGAAGATGGATATATTTTGACAGTTACAAGAATGGAAAACGCGGGAAAGGTAGTGTTATTAACACACGGTATGGTAGATACAGCAAAGTTTTGGCTTACTCTTGGACTAGACTCATTACCATTTATATTATTTGATGCAGGATACGACGTATATATTATTAACACACGTGGTAGCAAATATTCAAAACATAGTTATTTAACTCCGAAAGACAAAGAATATTGGAATTATTCGTTCCATGAAATTGGCTACTACGACTTGCCTGCATTGATAGACTTTGCCTTGGAAACTTCACAACAATCTCAGCTGGCATACATTGGTCATTCTCAAGGAACGGTGGTGTTTTTTGTAATGGCATCTTTAAGACTGGAGTACAACAGTAAAGTTAATTTGATGATATCTATGTCTACAATAGCATGGATTCACAACGCAAACGCGCCTGTTCTGCGAATGCTAAAGTCAGTGCAAAATTTAGAAAATTACATGACAATGCTAGGTATCTATCGGTTGATGCCACAAAATGATTATTTGGAGCACATATTTAAAGATGTGTGCCCTAGGAATAGATTTACAATGATGCTCTGTGCTTCTACTTTATTTATGTGCTTTGGTTTTGATTACTACCAATTAAACTTCACGCAGTTTTTAGACCAGATAAGTCAGTATAATCCTGAAACGTCAACGAAGAACGTTTTACATTACGCACAGATAAGAGAAAGTGAAGATTTTAGACAGTATGACTATAAGTTCGCTAACGTGGAAAAATATGGTAAAGAAATACCTCCATCGTATCCTGTGGAAAAAATTACTGCACCAATAGCAATTATGCACTCAGAAAATGACTGGTTATCTCCATACGAAGATGTTGAAATGTTGACTAAAAAGCTCCCAAATGTGGTAGAGTTTTACCATGTGCCTTTTCATAGTTTCAACCACATTGACTATATATGGGGCAAAGATGCAAAGAAATTGGTTTATGAAAAAGTTTTGTTGTTATTAAAGGAACATTGTAAAATTTAAGCTGTTTGTTCTCTGCTTAAATAATGTATAATAATAACATTGCATATAAAAAAAAGGCCAAGTCTTGTAATTCTTTTATTAAAGAATCAGAATCATTTATTGACGTATCGAGCTTAATAATATAATTAAAAATACAAAATCTGTATGGGACCGCCAACAATAGGTCTCGTCATTCAACAAAGAAAATACACAATCAATTTATACAAAATCGAAACGAGTATAAATATTTAAAACAATTGTATAAAAATAATTTAAAAAAAAAAACAATAAGATTGGATGCTGTACAGAGGCAACTATAATTGTAAAATCTTCTGAGATCAAATGTAAACTCAAGTCGGCTATCTAGGTAATATATTCAGTACCCATCAATATAGTAGGCAAAAAATTGTCATAAATTGGTTAAGATAAGATAAGATAAAGTTTATTGTCAAACTGTGTTACATTATAAGGTCTTAGTTCTAAAAAGTGCCAACAGTTTGGTCCATTATGAACATACAATGTCAAATAGATTTTTACAAAAAATGTCAAATAAAATTTCATTATAAATTGTCGCAAGAATCAACATCATGTAAATCAATAAAATCAACAATTCTTAACTATGCATAACAAGCTAACAATAACTGACAAAACTATAATTACTAAAATTTGTCATCCAAAAACTCTTGCACCTTATAATATGCTTTTGATGCTAATAAACTAAATAGCTTCCTTTTAAACATAGCTACACTAACCGATTCCAATATGATTTTTGGTAAATGATTGTATATTACCGGAGCCATACCACAAATGCCCCCACCAAAACATGTAGTTCTCCGAGTCGGCACACGTATTTTAGCCTTGTGTCTTTCACTCTTGAGATGTTCATACATCTGTATATTGGTCCTGACAAAAACGGCCACCTCGTAAATATAGAGGCATGGAAATGTCAATACATTCAATTTCACAAAGTATGGTTTACAAGAATCTGTGGATTTCAAGCGACACACTGACCTCAGACACTTCTTTTGAGCTTTAAAAATATTTTCTCGCTCTGAACAATTCCCCCAAAATATTATGCCGTACCGCAAAGTTGATGTCACATAAGCGTGATATGAGGTGAGTACTGCTTGCTGATTAACTATCTTAGACAACATATAAAGGGCATATGAAAAACTGCTAAGTTTCGAGCGTACAGTTTCAGCCTGAGCCTTCCAGTCCAGGTTAGAATCCAAATGTAGACCTAAAAATTTCGTCGTTGTAACTTCTTTAATGTCATTGCCTTGAAAACTAATTTTAGATGTTTTATATTTTTTCAACGTTTTAAATTTATAAAATGTCATTATATTTGTCTTGTCAAAATTGATTAATAAATTATTCGAATTCAACCAACCTACTATATTAATTAAAGCTATATTTATTTTTGTTTCCAGCGTATTATTATTTTCCCCGACAAATATGGCAGTGCTGTCATCAGCAAATAATACCATTGGATGGTCAATTGCCTGGAGTAGGTCATTAATGTATATAATGAAGAGTAGAGGCCCAAGCACACTACCTTGAGGAACACCATGTGTTACCGGGCCAGCAGAAGATGTATATTTTTGTTCCATTTTTGTTCTAGGACAGATCCTCGTGATTTGAGTCTTTTGATACCTGTTACTGAGATAGGACGCAATCAACTTTAGCACATTACCTCTTACTCCGTAGGCCTCCAGTTTACGTATCAGAATATTGTGATCCACATAATCAAACGCCTTAGTCAGGTCCATATACATTGCGTACACTGGTACTTTCCTTTCCCGGCCTGATTAAATTTCTTTGATCAAACGGAAAATGGCAAGGTTTATTGACTTCTTTTTCCTAAAACCTAGTTGCTCATCAGTAAGAATATTGTATTTGTCTAAGTAAGAGAACAAGCAACCATGGATATATTTTTCAAATATTTTTGAAAATACAGGGATTAAAGCCACTGGTCTGTAGTTATTGATATTTTCTCGATCCTGTTTTTTAAAAAGTGGTTTAATAATGCTAAGCTTTAAGCGAGTTGGGAATGCTCCCTTTTCGATGCAGAGATTATTAATATGGCTCAGTACGGGAGCTATAGAAATGGCCACATCCTTCACGACTTTAGTACTTATTTCATCATATCCCGTACTTGATGTGCTTTTCAACGATTGGATCATACTAAGTATATTTTCTGGAGTTGATGGGCCCATAAACATAGAGTTCTCTTTATCCCATTTTATATTTTTCGTATTTTTTCGTTCATTAGTGTTAGCAGTATTGTTAGTATTTTTCACCTGATTTATGTAGGAAAAATTAAATGCTTCTGCAATATCTTTTGGATCAGTCAATATTTTATTGTCATATTTTATTTGTTTTATGTCAGTGTTTGTAGGTTTATTAATTTCATTATTATTTATGATATTCCATGTTGCCTTTGATTTATTTTTAGCAATATTGATAGTATGGTTATTTTTAGCCTTTTGCGTTAACTTTATAATAGATTTTAATTTTTTTGAGTAATTTTTAAACATAGTACGGTTTTCCACACTCGGAGATTTCCTGTAGTTCCATAACATGGTTCTTTTTTTTCTAGTACACATCCTTATTCCCTTAGATATCCAAGCTGGTCTTTTATGAATTGAATGTCTCCGTTTCACAATAGGAAAGCATAGGTCGTATATCAATTTAAAAATGTCATAAAATAGGTTATACGCTTTGTTAGGACAATCGCTTTCAAAAACTTCACTGAAACTGAGCTTAGATAAATTGTCTTTGAATTTTTTCATATTTTCCTTACTAAAATCACGCTGAAGGGAGTACCAGTATTTGAGAGGAAAAAAGTCTTTTACAGGGCAATTAAAATATTGTGCCGTATGATCGGACAATGCCAGTTGTAATATGTCACATGAGGAGCCTCGGACGTTGTGAATAAAATTGTCAAGGCAAGTTTTGCTAGCTGGCCTTGTTGGTTCATTTAGTGACATTTTAAGGTTGAAACTTTTGACAATGTCTTGGAATGATCTGGTAGTGACATTATCTTCTAAGGTATTAATGTTGAAATCACCACACATTACAATTTTTTTCTTTTTGAATGATACATGATTTAGTATATTATTTAGACCACTATAAAATAATTCTTTAGCAGTATTAAGTTTTCTAGGAGGTCTGTAAATACAAATAACCACCAAGTTATGCTCAATTAACTCTACTGCACAACATTCAATATTATTTAAAACACTGAAATCTTTGACTTCCTTAATTTCTCGGTATTTATGACTATTATGTAATAGTATGCAAGCGCCACCTCTTCGAGTTCTCCTACAACAACTAGCCGCCATAGTGAAATTCGGCATATTTAGTAAAGATGTGTCACTGCTTATCATGTTGTGCTCGGTAATGCATAATATATCTACAAATTTATCTTTTAATTTTAATTCTTCAATTTGTATTGTAAGTGAGTCAGTTTTACCTATCAAACCATCAATATTCTGGTGTAGGACACTTATGGTATTTTTAGGGCCGAAAAAACTGCTTAGATGTTTGTTTTTCAGTCGTCTCAGAGTCATTTACAATTGGATTGTCAACACTTCCGAAATCAGTCTGTGTACCGGTGCTAATTTTTATAGTTCTGTTTTTGTTTTTCAAGATCATTTCACTTCGGGCATTAACTATTTTTAAATTGTAATCAGTTTGTGTTATTACTTTTGATATATTTTTACAAATGTTCGCGCGTATAATATGTCTATTTGGGGTGTATCTACTATAGCCCATGTCAATATATTTAGCATGACTGTAACTTTGACACACATGTCTCATCTCATAGTTTAATTTCTTTTCGTTTAGGAATCGGTTATAAGGAACCTCAGTTACAAGAATGTTTGTGAAGCTGAAGTAATTTAGGAAGCTATTTAGAATAAATTTTACATTTGTAGGGTTATCATCATTCATACCACCTAGAATTATAATATAATCGTTTTTAGTCAAAGTCATCAATTCTTTTTTAAATACATTCAAAACATCCTCCAACCTAGCATGAGCTTTCCAAAATGACATTACTTGAAATTTTGATCCCATTAAATATTCCAGCGATTTTTGCAGCCCGATGCCTCGTTGGTCTGCTAAAATGATTATTCTCTTCTTCTTTTTTTCAGGTTTATTTTCAATATAGCTTTTAGATGAGTTGGGCCGGGAATTAGCTTCATTACAATGTGTTTCCTCTTTCTCTGCATCATCTTGCATTGTACTGGTTAGATTTATACATTGTGGGCTCTTAGAAGCATCGTATAATGTTTTATTATCTTGGTTGATAGGTTGTAATGGAGTTGATTCAGAAACTTTTCCTCTTTTTTTATTCTTTTTACCAGAAATGGGAGTCGTCTTGTTTAAGCAAGGAGTTTCGGCAATACTCACCTTCTGCAATAATTCTATAGTTTTCTCTCTCTTATCTAGTTCTATTTTTAGGTATGTATTTTCGCTGATAAGGTTTTCAATTTTGTTATTAGCGCTAGTTAATTTTAAAGTCAAAGCTGTAATTTTTTCATTAAGCTTAGTTATAGCTTCACTTTCTTCCAGTGATGTACTTGGCAAACTTAACACAGTCTCGTCAAATACAGTGGAGCAATCTCTAGATACCTCAGACAAAGAACTGCATCGACGGAGCGGCTTGCGATACGTTACGTTATTGTCTTCCATGTTGAGTCCTCTTTAAGTGAATTAAAAAATAATTTCTTGATTAATATGTTTCAGAGGATTGCAATATTGTAATAGTATTAAAAAGAAAAATAATTTTTCAATGCAAAAATATTCCAATCGTTATTGGTTCGATACCGGTACCTTCGGCCCAGGCGGACCATGTAACCACTGATCCAACCAGACAGTTACTAAAGTGACAAATTTTGCTATAGCATTCGTCTCCTAGTCACTTTTGTTTATTTTTTAATTACTAATAGCGGGTACCTTGATTCACCACCGAGTAGTTATCGTATTTCTGTACGATGGGATTGGAATTTCACTTCTGATTATCCACACAATTTCAAAATATTACGCCGAACACTTATCCAAGCAATAATATAGTAAAACCATTATGATGACAAATTAATATTTGACACTTTTCTGCGTGTTATACATAATCATAGGTTTACGATTCACTGTCAGTCTATCGGTGCACTAAATGGTAGATTTTACGTCATTTACTGATTTTTATCTTCTCGCAACAATCTCAATAAAGCATCACTAGGTACTTTTTACTGTTCAATAACTTAATCACTGTAAATCAAACAATTTGATTTTTTAAATTAAAAAATATACGGAGCCGTTCTTGTGCGTGGCGCCCTCTTGCGGCGACCTCCTACATACATAAATGGTTTTTGAAAATGAAAATATATTTAGTTACATAAACACAGGTTAACAGTAAGTACATGACCAAGGTAATAAAAAATAGATAATAAATTAAGGTAAAACATATGTTTATGGGTGTTTTACTCGTATATACACTACAGAAATAATGGCGATTCCCGCACTAGGGCCTGTATCGCGGGAATCTGGTATGATTTAGCTTAATTAAATGTACATTTAGCATTTACACCTCTATTTTTTATCTTATAACAATATATATAAAAATAATCAAAACATATATAAATATTAGAATACTACATAGTCTTTTCACAGATGTTACATAAAAAAAAAAAAAACTGAAAATATTGCTCGCAAAAAAAAGATTTTACTATTTATTAATTTTTAATAAAAAATACTTTTGATCCCTTGGGAGGAATATAAAACTTAAGATATAATCCTTAGTAAATCCTCAGTCCCTTTATGGTCCAGAGTAGACAAAAACATTCGAAATGTGGATTTTATTAATGTCTCTGTCTGTGCTTATCTGTAGGCTACTATTAGAACAGCTGTTTATTGTGTAATAGTTAAATTGTTAATAACATCTGCTGTGTGGTTTCATTACCAATTTACCTACGTATTTGACCTTTCGTAAATACGTATAAGTGCTATCGATTTCATGAAACAATTTCTGCGTACAATACCACATGTAATAGCCATAAGTGTTAGTGCTATCACTTTCGCGAAACAATAACTGCTTGCGATACTCACCCATTAAGCGTTTAGCAAACTAATTAAAGTAATAGTATATTTATTTAATTGTGACATAACATAAAATAAATTCAACATGCAAGCACGCCTGTGCGAATCCGTGAAAATAATTTTAATAATTACTTTAATTGCTATATTCAAAATATCTGAAACTGTTATTTTGGACAGAAATGTTACTAAGAAAGTGCTGCAGCCAAATGAAATCGTATCATCAACGGACTTAAACACGACTGAGCTGATTACTATGTATGGTTATAGTGCAAAAAATTATAATGTGACTACTGAAGATGGATACCGTTTGACTATAACCAGAATACCGAACACAGGACCGGCAGTGATATTGGTACATGGGACAATAGTGAATGCTGATGTTTGGCTCAGACTTGGAACGAACTCTCTGCCATTCATATTGTTTAATGCGGGATACGACGTATACCTAGTTAATACACGAGGCAATAAATACACAGAGCATACCCGCTTTACTTCCAAAGACAAAGAGTTCTGGAACTTTACCTTCAACGAAATCGGCTACTACGACCTGCCTGCAGTGATTGACTTTGCCCTGGAAACATCGCAAAAATCTCAACTGACATACGTGGGTCATTCGCAAGGGACAATGGTGTTTTTCGTAATGGCGTCTTTGAGACCGGAGTATAACAACAAAGTGTGCCTAATGATATCGATGTCTACCTTAGCTTGGATGCACCACGCCGACACGCTGACACTAAAAGCGTTGGTGCCATTGAAAGATGCCGAAGAATACTTTACCAAGCTTGGCATATACCAGATCCAACCTCAAAATAGACTGTTTAAGTTTATCCTTAAACAAATGTGCCCTATAAATAAGTTTACATTGCTGTTCTGTGCGACAAACTCATTCCTTGCTTTTGGATTCGATTATGGGCAACTGGACTACGAGGATTTCTCAGTACAGATAACTGAGCTTAATCCTTGCACTTCGATCAAAAACGTGTTGCATTTTGCGCAGTTAGTAGCTAGCGAAGATTTTCGACAATATGACTATATGGACAAAAATATGGAAGAGTATGGCTCAGAAGTGCCACCAACGTATCCCGTGGAAAACATAACGACACCGATAGCAATAATGTACTCCAATAACGATTGGCTATCTTCGTATGAAAATGTAAAAACTTTAGTCAGCAAACTTCCGAATGTGGTAGATATGTACAAAGTACCATATGACAATTTTAATCACGTTGGTTACATTTGGGGTAAAGACGCAAAAAATTTGGTTTATGACAAAGTTATATCGTTGATGGAGGAATATACTTGTAAGACATAATAAAAATAATATTTTCTGGTAGAAATCCTGGTTTACATTTTAAATATTTTATAAATATACCAAGCATGTTTTTATAGAATTATCATCATCGATAACGATGAAATCCAACATGATCTAAAGGCATTTATTTAGCAATTTGGTATAAACGCGCAACAATCTCAATTCTGTATTATTTCAACTTTCGAGGTACGTGATAGCCGAGTTTTAGGCAGATTTTAGTGTATAATTTTCTTTTGGAAAATAATGTGTATGACTGTATGTATTAGCTAGCAAAATTCCAAAATTTTAATGTACAATTATTATTCTTGTATATTTTTTAACCCTAGAAGCCCAATCATATTTTTATACCCATAAAGCCCAATCATACGTCAATTTGACGTGTACTATTAAAAGTCATTATATTTGTTTGTTTTATATTGTATATACCAAATTTCTAAATTACAGGGCTTAACCCTAGAAGCCCAATGTACGTCGTTTTGACGTACACGCCGAAAAAAAACCGCTATATCTTTGGAACACATTGTTGAATCGTCACGACCTTCCAAACCAACCTAGTGCCTGTCGAGACCTAACAGGAGAAGGCTGTATCGCTTCGGTAAGTGCCTCCATTTAATTGTAATCACAATGATGCACGTCAATCTGACGTATGATTGGGCTTTGTGTAAGTTTTGCAACTATTATAAGTTTGCAGTATTGATGTTTATTTTTGCTTGTTGTTTTGTTTTGTTTTATATTATTACTAAATATATGTTATATGTTATTTTTAGGAAATAAAATACAATGGCGTCCTATAGATACCTAAATTCAGATGAAATTGCGTCACTTGGAACCTGAAGATGATTTTTCTCCCGCTGATAGTGACTCTCAAGATTTTGATCCTCAAGATGATATCAGGAGTGATATTGAAGAAAAGGTGATGGATTTTATGGGAAATGCGAGTTCGGAAACGAGGAACTTGCCCTGTCCCGACTCCAGAGTCAGCAAATCTTGAAGAAACACTTTGGACTTCACTTCACAGAATCATCACGTTGAATCAGGCTTCTATTCGGTTACGCAGTTTTTGTGGGATGTTAAACACGACTTTTGTGACTTCATAAGTCACTGCCACAACAAGCTGACAAATAAATAAAAACATTGAGCCGTAGGGAGTTAATGCAAAAATTGAGCACAGAATTGACCACTGTGTATGCAAAAACGACTGGAAACACCAACTTTGACAAGACTTTACGTGAAAACATCGCATATGTGTTGAAAACCGTGCCAGAAACATCAGCAGCAGTTACATTGTGATGATCCAGAACCAAAAAAACGACGCTACTGTGGTTGTTGTATCTGTAAAAAAGGTGGATGACAACAGCACTGTGCTTCATATGTAAAAAAGCAATGTGCGGAGAACACTAAATTGACACATGTCAAAACTGTGTATAATTACTGAATAATTATTTTTGACCATTTTTATATTTAATTTAAATTTTATATTTAATATAAAAACGTTAATTTAAATCAAATGGTTATTTATTGCTACTTTTATAATCATATATTAGGAACTATAGTAAAATTACACAAAAATTGTGATCGTCTTAGTTATTTTTTGATACAAATAAAATTAATACAAAAATCAACCTTATTTAAACAGTTTTTAGGAAACAAATTAACTCTCTTCAATATAAAAATAGTTAAAAATAATTATTCAATAATTATATACAGTTTTGACATGTGTCAATATAGTGTTCTCCGCACATTGCTTTTTTACATTTGAAGCACAGTGCTGTTGTCATTCACCTCTTTTACAGATACAACACCCACAGTAGCGTCGTTTTTTTTTATTCTGAATCATCACATGTAACTGTTACTGATGTTTCTGGCATGATTTTCAACACTGATGCTATGTTTTCAGGTAAAGTCTTGTCAAAGTTGGTGTTTCCAGACGTTTTTGCATACACGGTGGTCAATTCTGTGCTCAATTTTTCCATTAACTCCCTATGGCTCAATGCTTTTGTTTATTTGTCAGCTTGGTGTGGCAGTGACTTATGAAGTCACAAAAGCCATGTTTAATATCCCATAAAAAACTGCCTAACGGAATAGAAGCCTGATTCAACGTGATGTTTCTGTGAAGTGAAGTCCAAAGTGTTTCTTCAAGATTTGCTGACTCTGGAAACGGGACAGGGTTTTCAAGATTCTCGTTTCCGAACTCGCATTTTCAATAAAATTCACCATCTCTTCTTCAATATCACTCCTGTTATCATCTCGAGGAACAAAATCTTGAGAGTCACTATCAGCGAGAGAAAAATCATCTTCAATTTCCAAATGACGCAATAATGTCTGGATTTAGTTATCTAGAGGACACCATTCTATTTTATTTCCTAAAAATAACATATTTAGTAATAATATCAAACAAAACAAAACGACAAGCAAAAAATAACATCAATACCGCAAACTTGTAATAGTTGCAAAACTTACACAAAGCCCAATCATACGTCAGATTGACGTGCATCATTGTGATTACAATTAAATGGAGGCACTTACCGAAGCGATACAGCCTTCTCCTGATAGGTCTCAACGGGCACTAGGTTGGTTTGGAAGGTCGTGACGATTCAACAATGTGTGCCAAAGAGAAGAAGTGTGAAGTGTGCGTGCGGACGCGACACGCTTAGCAACCGCTTGAATATAAAAAATCACCACATCGAGAAATATCCATATTTTCTAAGATTTTAAAGTAATGTTCCAAAGAAATAAGCTCCAGGGAGCTCAGTGACTCAATTCAGGAAGAACATACAAGCAATTGTGATTTTACGAGTGAATTAAAATTTAGCTAACCGCCACTGTCGATTCTACAGAAACCGCCATTCAAATAACTGTCAGCTGTTCGAAAGTGACAATCGAAAATCAACCTTATCGGAGAGTGATACGATCTACGAGTAAAATCTGACCCAACCGAGATTTACACCGTACATTCAGAATACCAGATAAGTACATTTATTCACATTTATTTATTTTTGCTTAAATACTCGCACACGCCTGTATGATGGACTGCAACGCTTGCAAACAAACCCTAAAATACGAGAACGAGATTTTGAAATGTACTAGCTGTGCCAAAAAATACCATTATGCGTGTCTTAATATCACATCAGCCTATTATTTAGATAATATGTTCGAGCTAAAAAAGTCATGGAGATGTCCCTGTTGTCAGAACGTTACAAACAGGCGAGCTAGAAATGACGACACGCCCGTAAAAAAACAATTTCTAGGCTTAGACGAAACTGTGATGTCGTTAGATGACTCCATAATTGAAAAACACGATTCATCAACAATGAACACAACACGAACCACATTAGAAGAAAACACTATACTCGATAAAATAAGCTTACTGCTAGATAAAAAGCTAGAAGAAAATAGAATATCTATGTTAAGAGAGATAAAAAATGCCATAGACGTACAAATAGAACAAAAAACAAACAACTTAAGAAAAGATCTAGATAAAAAGATAGATGTAATAATGAATGAGCAATCTGTTTTAAAAAATCAAATAAATAAACTAACCGAAACGATTCATAACCTACAAATTGAAAACTCAAAGCTAAAAGAAGTAAAACAGCCCAACGCAAACAACATACAATACAATTTAGAAAAATCCAAAAAATTCGTATTATATGGCCTACCCGAATATGAACAAGAAACTGAGGCTCAACTCCACCAACAGCTCATTTGCATCTTCCGGGACATAGTGAATGTCGACCTTACAGGCTATGTCGAGGAACTAGCTAGAATCGGAAGAAATAACCTGTCGCGTAGACCTATCATGATTGAACTAATCAGTAAAAACATGGTGCGGTACCTGCTACAAAACAACCGCCTTTTCCGAAATACAGGATTGTACATAGCGGAATATCTCGACGACACTGCCCTGCAAGCTAGGAAAAACCTACAGACCCATCTCCGCGCAGCGCGAAATGATGGACACCACGCAATCATCAGAGATAACAAACTGATTATTAATGGTAGAATAGCTCATACATACCTTAGTAATCCTCAGCCATCGTCGTCTCGTCCCTCGTCATCGACACAACACGGCTCGCCCACACCGCATGGTTCCAGATCCACAGTACCACAAATCATTAAAACACCAACACAACAACTAGTGCAAGATTCTTTGAAACACCACCACTTTCGCCACTAAACAAACAGACCTAAAAATTATAGCCCAAAACTTTCAAAGTGTCTTTGGGAAACGACACATAATTCAAGAGTTTCTACAGGAAAACTATGAAAGTTTGCATGCACTTTGTATTACAGAAACGTGGCTATCGGAAGCCAAGCTTGAACTAATTTATTTCACTGGCTATAAAGTCGCAGCCGCATTCTGTAGGCGTACCCATAAGGGTGGAGGGACCTTGATTTTACTTCGTGACGACTTCGAGTTTACGGAGATAACCGAACTATCCGACTTATCTATTGAATATTGCATTGAAATTAGTGCTGTGTTGATTCATAAATGTAATACTTTGTTAGTCACCATCTACTGGAATAACAAACGGAGCGACTTATTTTATGACCAGCTAAGGAAACTCCTAGAAATATTGTTAAGAAAATATATATCAATGGATATACTTTTGACAGGGGATTTCAATACAGATTTAACGGTGAATACTACAAATTCGAGTGCGTTACTTGACCTAATGCGAGAATATAATTTCGAGCAATTCGTGGAAAAACCAACTAGAATTACTAATAATACATCTACTTGCTTAGACCTCGTCTTTTCAAACTGTAATAGGAGAAAAATTAATGTTTTAGTTCAAGATTTCGGTTTCTCAGACCACTTAGGGCCTGTGATAACATTGAAAAACATATTGAACCCAAATAAAAACAAACACAGGACATGGAAAATAAGAAAACGACTATTTAATACACGTAACATGAATAACTTCAAAAACGAATTAAAAAATGTTGACTGGTCTGAACTATTAAGCTCAAAGCCAAATAAAACAATAAACCATAATTACGACATATTTAATGAAGTATTGACCCAAATATTAGATCGCTGCATCCCTAAAAAACTTATAAAACTAAATGCAAACAAAAAACTTAACTGGTTATCACATGGCATAAAAACCTCCTGTAGGAATAAACGCTTACTAAAATCCCTAGTTATATGCAGTAAAAATTCAACATTAACTAAACATTATAAAACATACGTAAAATTGTTAAAAAAAGTAGTAATTAAATCAAAACGAAATGAGTACATAAACGAAATGAAAAAATCTGATAATAAAACAAAAACGATGTGGAAGATTATAAAGGAACGCCCAATAAAAATATAAAAAAACAAAAAAATAATATAAAACTAAAAATTGATAACAACGTAATATCCGACCCACAACAGATTTCAAATATTTTCAACCAGTACTTTGCTTCAGTAGGGCGCAGAGAAGGCGCCGGACCGGCCGCGCGCGGCCGGCCCTTGCTGCAGCGTACTGGAAACTCGATGTTCCTAAGTCCAGTTCAACCGCGCGAAGTCTATTTGATAATAAAAAGCCTGAAAGGGAAATATAGCTGCGGTATTGACGAATTACCCCCTGTTCTTATTAAGTTCTGCGCAGAGGAACTAACTCTTCCGTATTACCTACTAATAAACCAGTCGTTCATAGAGGGCATATTCCCTGACCACCTGAAAAGAGCCCTAGTTAAACCGATTTATAAAAAATCCTCAAAACTAGAACCCTCTAACTACAGACCAATAGCTCTCTTGCCTACCTCTTCAAAAATATTTGAAAAGGCAATGCAGACGCGTTTATTATCGTTCTGTGAAAAATTCGAAATTTTCGACGATAGTCAATACGGATTTCGAAAAAATCGCTCGACAGTTTTAGCCGTATATAAAATTATACACGAAATATTAGAGAAAATAAACAATAAAGAGTATGCTATCGGTATTTTATTAGATATTTCTAAAGCTTATGAAAATGTACAATTCGACATATTATTAAACATAATGAAAGACATTGGAATACGAGGTACAGCACACAACTGGTTTTCATCATATCTAGAAAATCGTGAACAGTATGTGGAGGTGGAAAATTTTGATTTTGACACCAACATGATAAACACAGCAAGGTCCAACCCAATAAAAATGAATAACTCAATCCCCCAAGGCAGTGTCCTTGGGTGTATAAAATTTTTAATGTATATAAATGACTTACCCAAAATTATAAACGAGTCCTGTGTAATTTTCGCGGATGATATAACAGTTTTGACATCTTGTAAAAATAATTTAAATTTAAATGACAAATTAACTGACATTTTTAATAATATAATTAATTGGATGACTGACCATAACCTTAAAATAAATCTATCAAAAACTTCAATTATACAATTTCGACCTTATCAAAAAACACCTCTTGACATAAACTTTTCATATAATAATAATAAAATTGACTCAGTGGACATGACAACGTTATTAGGTATAGATATAGACACGCACCTTAATTGGAAAAGCCACGTTAGAAAAATAAAAGCTAAACTATCAAGCTTCACTTATGCACTCAGGGAACTCCGATATGCAACTAATCTAGACACAGCTTTATCAGCGTACTACGCGTACGCATATTCGTGGCTAAACTATGGCATCATTCTTTGGGGAAACAGTGTAGATGCTAAGAATCTGTTCATAGTCCAAAAAAAGTGCGTTCGGATACTGGCTAACATCAAGCTTCCAAATGCAACTATACCACATTTTCATAAACCGTATTTCATTAAATTAAAAATACTAACAGTGATTTCAATATATATCCTTGAAGCGTGCAAATTTGTAAAAAAATACCCCCTTTTTTTTACAAAACTATCCAGTACACGTGTCCATCCTGCCAGATCCCAATATAAACATAATTTGACTTTACCCCACTCAAAATTTTCAATACACAGCTCTGGGCCAAGCTCGATGGCCGTCAAAATATTTAATAAACTTCCGGTTGATATTAAGGAAATTGAAGACGAGGTCGATTTCGCAAAAGTATTGAAGGAACTACTTGTCAAGAAATGCTATTATTCATTAAACGATTATCTCTTGGACGAACAAAAAACAGCAAAATGAAATAAATCGCTCCGCACAATATTGCCATACCCTAATAGGGTCATATGTGTAACTCAGACTGAACATGTTATTAAGACCTGCATGTAAACATAACATATGTTGCAATAAACGATTGACTATTGACTATTGACTATAGATATGGCGGTTTTTTTTCGGCGTGTACTGTAACGGGATTTCCGGTTTTCGTTGATTGAAACACGCAGAATTCCGTATCCAATAAATTTATTTAATAAAAATAGGGACTGGGTCGCCACCTCGTCCAGATGTCTGGTCAAATTAAGCTTAAACTAGTCACAGACTTATACTAATTAGTTAACCTAACTTAATTTTAGATAAACTAAGGCTTAAAGGCTAATAACGGGTAAGAAGCCCCTCGAACCTACGCTCTTGGTGAGTAGCACGATACCGCAGTATGCTAAGTCGGTGGCCGCGTTCTCAACTAAGGGTCGTCCCTACCGTAAAGTCATCGTCAAGGCGTCCTCACGGGAACCTAGGCCCGTGGAAACGTCACGTCCACAACGGAAACGTCACGTCCGCCAAAACGTCGCCCCCCTCCAAAACGTCCTCCTATAAAACACGAGACCACACAGCTGTAGTACTCCACTCACAATTTCACATTACAAGGTTTGGATAATATACCCCAGCAAACGAAGATTTACATAAATGGTAAAACCCCTGCATATCTAACATTGTAGTACCATGGTCACCCAAGACCAACAAAACTATTAACATTAGAAAAATAAATTGGATACAGATAACAGTGAAAACCTAATTTAGACATTCGGGTAAAATCTTGAAATGGCACTCAAACAGCTTTAATCACTACTACACATCTCTAATAAATCATTTTAAGCTTAAAACAAATTTTAAACACACCGGGCAAAAAAATCGGGCCGATGGGAAAATCTTAAAATCACGTTAAATAGCTCTAAACTCATTAGTACATCGTTACTAAATCACCTCAAGCTTAAAACAAAGTTTTGAACACATCGGGAAAAAAAGGGGACAGATGGGAAAATCTTTAAATAGCTTTAAAATAGCTTCAAACCCATAATACATCGTTACTGAATCGTTTCAAGCTTGAAAACAAAGTTTTGGAACACATCGGAAAAAAAAGGGGACAGATGGGAAAATCTTTAAAATAGCTTCAAACCCATAATACATCGTTACTGAATCGTTTCAAGCTTGAAAACAAAATTTTGAGCACATCGGGAAAAAAGGTGGGTCAGATGGGAAAATCTTAAAATCACGTTAAATAGTTTTAAATACAATCCTTCATCGTTATTGAATCGTTTTAAGCTTAAAACAATCTCCGAACAAAAATTTAATCCATTGGGAAAATCACATTTAGGCTGAAATCAACTTTAACACTACTACATTGAAACTTAAACTGGTATTTGAATAATATCAAAACAAAATAAAACATCAAAACAAGTAAAACAAATGTATGAGCGGGCTCGGAGAAAATACCAAAGTTTTAATTTTGAATATTTCATAAAAACTAAACTTAAATGGTTAAAAAACCAATAAAGCAGAATTAATGCATGCCTCAGATCAATATATTGGAATCATTGCAATCCAGGATCAACAAAATCATCATTTTAAATGTAAATAATTTTCATCGTTAACATTTGACGGAGAACTCCAAAACAAATTCACTTACTCGCTACACTTTTTATGTATTCTACTGGACTTTTCAATAAGAAATGGCCAGTCCCAACATTGCCCTACCCCTTAAGAACCATTCAGGCATCTCATAATAATTTATTATTATACATGTTCTTCAGCGGAACGTTTCAACACGAGGTATGGGGTCCCCAAAAATCCAAGAATTTGTTTCCCAAAAGTAATTGAATTTAGCTTACCGGTTTAGAAGGACGAATAACAATCGAATCCACGAAGGCAGCCACCTCTCGATAGTTTCAATCACGTTCAATTACACGGAACACGTGTCGCAGACTTAGCCTACAACCAGAAAACATCTTCCTTAACCCAAAATCACATAAAAACCGGCAGTTTACGTTCTTTGTATAGAAAGAAAGCTACTCACTCGAAAAAAGGTTAAAAATCTTCAAGCAATATCGTCGCAGAAAGGCGTCAGTCTGACCGCGTGGTCATCCCACCACGAGAATCCACTACAAAACAAAAATCACGATTTACTCAATGAATCACGGCCTAAGCAACACTTTCAAGTATGAAATATGCAAAATTGCATCAAAACTCACCCCATAAACACCTTCACAACCACTTGCAACTCAACGCCACCGCGTTTCATTCCAAAATGGAGGTTTCCGCTATCCGGTCCATAGACTCGCAAGTACTTTACAACAGAACCATCGATCGATTCACTTAGAATCGATCAGTTTGATTCATAAAACCTTTTGACTGAATCAAGCGCACATTCACAAATTTCGCTTGAACACTAAATCACATCAACAACTAACAAGCAAATGTCAAGTTTAAATGAAATGTCACTGTTCCCAGTGGCAACTGATGGAATGTCAAAACTCCAGTCAAAACACAACTGTTGTAAACGATAATCTGAAATCGAAGTAAAAATTAATTGATATATTCCACAACAAACGATTAGTGTTCATTAATGAAAATTCGGATTTACTTCATACAGTTCCAAGACAGTACACTAATGCCCGTCGCAAATGCAAAACGACGCGGGAAATTCGAAATGGTAAGTGTCTTAGATCTATGAACAAAAAACAGGGTTACAGTACCCCCTTCTTCGCCAGAATTTTTTTTTAGGTACGAGAAAAAATTCCGCTGGCCCTCCAGCCACTATATCGGGAAACACTAGACTACAAAAAAAATAGCACTTAAAAGACGACGGCCCAATCAAAAACAAAATAATTAGACAGAAAAGTCAAATGAACCTAATTACCGAATAGAACCTATAAGTTAACATGCAACATTAATCTAACTCAACCTAAATGTAGGATACGACTTACTATTTAACATGCAGAATTAATTGACAGAACCTACAAACTATCAAACAGAATTAACCAAACTTAACCTAAGTGTAGAGCAGAACCTACAACTAACAAGCAGAATTAACCTAACTTAACCTAAGTGTAGTAGCCTTGGTATCGCTGACGAACTCGACGAGTTTGTCAACACAATTCTAACAATTGGCCTACGGCCCTACACTGAGCAAACAGTGTAAGAGCCACAATCATGCAACACTTTTTATGTCTTTCACGTGACATTCAGAACGTTTTCGGCTCTCATCCTCCAACACATACACAAGCTTCGATAATTTTCCAACCACCGTACACTTCTCAAAACGCGGAGCCAATTTATATGAAAAATGCCTCGCAGCATCACTACGAATATGAGTACGACGCCAAACTACGTCACCCACTTGAAATTCTACATCACGCCTACGTTGATTATAATACTTCGCATTACGCGCATGCGACTTCCTCAAAGCCACATCAACACGCTGATAAATCTCTCTCAGCTCACCCAACTTATCTACATAATCATCACGAGAGCTGATGGCGATGTCGTCAAGATCCACGCTATCGCCATAGACATCTCCACTAATCACTGCTTCACGGCCATGCACGATCATAAACGGAGTGAAAGAAGTAGATTCATTCACAGCCGTGTTCACTGCCAATTGAATTTGACACAGATTAGAATCCCACGCACGTTGATCATCACCAACCAAAGCAGCAATGGCTGTAACAATTGTACGATTATACCGTTCCACCGTGTTGACCTGTGGACAATACGTCGGAGTATAATGCACTTGAGGAACACAATACTTCGCAAACAAAGCTCGCACCTCACGACCTATGAACTGGGGGCCGTTGTCCAAAATCACGGTCTGGGGTATACCATGGACCATGAACACGCGCTCCTCCAACCTTTGAGCCACAGCAGCACTCGTGGCACGTCTTAAAGGAAATAACAAACAATACTTTGAGAAACAACATACTACCACAAGAAGATACTCGTTCTGTTGACGCGATTTAGGCAGCGGCCCGACAAGGTCAATTGACAAGCACTGGAAAGGTCTATTGCAGGTTTTGGGATTTCCGAAGAGTCCAATAGTCGGGCGATTAGGATGTTTATACGCTCCACAAGTCGTACATGCGGAAACATAATTTTCCACGTCTTGATACATACCCGGCCAATAAAATCTGAGGCGCAACCTCTTATAGGTCTTATCCACGCCCAAATGAGCACCTAGGGCAGAATCATGACACTCCTTGATACGAGCTTGCCTTGAGTCAGCAGTAACTACCTCCTTCCAATCAAAATCACCAGTCAATGAAAATTTTCCTTTCGTATATCGATAAAGCTTCCCGTCAATGATTTGATAATTGGGGCACGTCTGCGGCCTGTCCCGACAACGAGCAAAAACATTTCGAAACCACGGATCACTCACTACCGCCGGATCAATAGCACAAACAGGCACTCCACGAGAAAGAGCGTCCGGCACCACGTTTTCTCTTCCACGTCTGTGCACAATCACAAAGTTATAGGGTGATAAACGACACCCCCAACGTTCCAAACGCCCAGTTGGGTTCTTTAAATTCAGAAACCACTTGAGGCTAGCATGATCTGTAATAATCCTGAACGGTCTGGGACCTTCCAGATATGGACGAAAATGCTCCACCACATTCACAACAGCCATCGCCTCCTTCTCAGTCGCCGAATAGTTCCGTTCAGGTTTATTTAGAGAACGACTAAAGTACGCTATAGGGTGTTCTTCGCCATCGAACAGCTGGGTCAACATCCCCCCGACACCCACATCTGATGCGTCACAGTGGACACTAAAAGGTAACGAAAAGTCAGGACACGCCAACACTGGGGCTGAAGTCAAGGCACTTTTCAATTCTAAAAACGCGTTCTCCGCCTCTTCACTCCACACAAAACGAGGTCTATCCTTGCGCGTCGAAGTAAGCGCATTCAAAGGGGCAACAATGGTGCTGAACCCTCGTATAAAACGACGATAATATGAAGCGGTTCCCAAAAAACGCTTCACATCTTTAGGACACTCCGGTACAGGAAAATCAAGGATCGCCTTGATTTTATCAGGATCAGTCCTCAAACCCAACTCATCTACCACATAGCCCAAATATTTCAGCTGTTTTCTAAAAAAACAACACTTCGACATGTTAATTATAAGATTAGCGGAACGCAGACGTTCCAGCACGTCCCGCAGGAGATCTATATGCTCCTGGAAGGTTTTACTCACAATGATAATATCATCCAAATAAATAAATACCCGCCCGCCGAATTCAGGCCCAAACAGTTGATCCATCAGTCTCTGCTGAGTAGCAGGGGCTGAGGTCAAACCAAAACACATCACTTTGAATTGAAATAACCCTCTAGAAGGGACAGTAAATGCTGTCTTCTCTTTGGAAGAAGGAGTGAGCGGAATCTGCAGAAAAGCAGCTTTCAAATCCAGAGAAGAGAGGAATCGAGAATCCCTGAGCTGATCGAGGATGCTATTGATGTAAGGAAGTGGATAGGCGTCATGTTTAGACACTTCATTCAATTTACGACTATCCAAACAGAACCGCATTTCGCCATTTGCCTTGGGAGCCATAGTGATTGGGTTATTCCAGGGGCTATTGCTCGGCTCCACGACGTCCATCACTAACATTTCATCAAGCTGCCGATTCAATTCACTTAACTTATCAGGTGACATCACATAATAACGCTGTTTAATAGGGGCAGCATCTCCCGTATCAATATGATGCTGGATCAAATGCGTCCTACCCAAACCTTTCTTCTCCGCAGAAATTTCCTCAAACTCTCGACATAAGTTCGCCGCTAGAAGCTGCTGTTCACCAGTCAACTCATCAAAAGGATGCAAACGATTCACCCTACTCACTACAGCCTCGCTAGGTTTCTGATAAAATATTAAGTCTGCCCGAGGTTCCAGCAAGCTCAACACATCGGGCGCTAAATTGAACGCCTTCCAAAAGTCAATACCAAATATCAATGACGACACTACTCCAGGAATCACATAAAACTTTACTACACGCTGAGTTTCTTTCACAGTCACTGGCAGATACATAAATCCGATAACGGGAGAGGAGGACCCATTCGCCGTAACGATACCACTTAAATTTTCGGACTCGTGCATAGTAGCCAGATCAGTAAAATACTCCTTAGCCGAACCACCAATAATCGAAATCTCCGATCCAGAGTCCAAAAGACCGGAGAAAGGTAAACCACAAATATCAACATTCAAAAAAGGACGTGCATCAGCACATTTACCATGGACCGTCGCTACTTTAGATTTAGGTGTTAGGAAATCACGCACAAACACACACCAATCATCCCACTCTTTACGAGAGGTTAAACAACGGCCCGAGCTCCCTAGTTTTTTGGCAGCGCTTCGTTAGGAAGAGTACACTTCGGACAACTTCTAATAGTGACACCTTTAGCTCCGCATCTGTAACACACCAAAGAAGGCGGAGCCTTACACTGGGCAAGACAATGGTCGCTCACACGACAACGGACACAGAATTGATCACCACCTACTGACACAGCTGCACTTTTACGACTGGTTCCCCCTTTGTAAACCAAATCTGGAGCTACCGATTGTTGCACACCTAGCCGAGGCTCAGCAAACATTTCCGCCTTCTGCTTCGCGGCTTCCAACTGCCTACAGCGTTTTTTGAATTCCGCCCATGTTGGACACTCCACCAACGCTAACTGGGTTGAATAGAAAGGCCTAACGTTATGTTTCACGATCTCTAATTTTTCCTCATCAGACAATTTACGGATCAACCGGGCAAAATAACCATGCATGACGCTTAGGTATTGGATTATAGTCTCGTCGGAGCCCTGAGTCCTCACGCGGATTTCCTGCAGTAACCTGTAATCAAAATCAGGAGGCAGAAATTCCTCTAACAACAGCTGCTTGAGTTCCGTCCAACTGGACGCCTCATCACGGACACTCCGATACCAGTACAAAGCCTCATCGCTGAAAAGTTCAGCCGCCGAATTAAATAATTTATTGGAGGAAATATTCCTCGCCAAACACAATTCTTCCAGCCTTTCCAAGAACCCGTGTACACTCCCCTTACCGTTAAACTTCAAATTTAAAGAATTTAAATGCGAGGTGCGATCGCACGTCACCACGCGCACTCCAGGGACACAATCACCATCATCTTTTACCACAGGCTCATCTGCCGCAGGTTTGCTTTCGTAGCTCGACCGAAAATTATCTTACGCCCTATCCATTTTTGTAGTAATACGCTGCAAGCGTTCATCCAGCTCAGCTTTGAGATCACATCCGTCACCATCACCATCAGGCATCACCCTACTCAACCGGTGGAAAAGATGGTTGCCTAGCGCTTGAATACGATGCAAGTACTTAAGCAACATGGGCTTCCGAGTACACAACTCTTCTAGCTCACCTAATTTGCATTGGATGGTTTGCAATTCCGCCAATACATCGCCTTCAAACATACTTATCTCATCCGTAGGAATTTGAGTATTTAAAGTCCGGATTTGAGCACGCAATTTATCTACTGTGTTCTCGGGAACACCATCACGAATTGCCACCTCATACGTTAGTTCATCTTTGTTTAGAAGATGGAACATAATAGGGCGTTCCTCCATCATGACGAGTCAGTTCACAAAAAAAAACACTTAAAATCTACACAATTAAAAATACTATTAAAACAGCAAATCTTGCACAGTTTTCACAAAAATAAAAGTTTGACCGAAAAAATTTACAAGACATCTGGATCCATCACTGAGCGAAAGACCAGTGGTGGGGAGTAATACCCGAGGCAGCTAAACAAGCCCCACGTTGGGCGCCAAAATTGTAACGGGATTTCCGGTTTTCGTTGATTGAAACACGCAGAATTCCGTATCCAATAAATTTATTTAATAAAAATAGGGACTGGGTCGCCACCTCGTCCAGATGTCTGGTCAAATTAAGCTTAAACTAGTCACAGACTTATACTAATTAGTTAACCTAACTTAATTTTAGATAAACTAAGGCTTAAAGGCTAATAACGGGTAAGAAGCCCCTCGAACCTACGCTCTTGGTGAGTAGCACGATACCGCAGTATGCTAAGTCGGTGGCCGCGTTCTCAACTAAGGGTCGTCCCTACCGTAAAGTCATCGTCAAGGCGTCCTCACGGGAACCTAGGCCCGTGGAAACGTCACGTCCACAACGGAAACGTCACGTCCGCCAAAACGTCGCCCCCCTCCAAAACGTCCTCCTATAAAACACGAGACCACACAGCTGTAGTACTCCACTCACAATTTCACATTACAAGGTTTGGATAATATACCCCAGCAAACGAAGATTTACATAAATGGTAAAACCCCTGCATATCTAACATTGTAGTACCATGGTCACCCAAGACCAACAAAACAATTAACATTAGAAAAATAAATTGGATACAGATAACAGTGAAAACCTAATTTAGACATTCGGGTAAAATCTTGAAATGGCACTCAAACAGCTTTAATCACTACTACACATCTCTAATAAATCATTTTAAGCTTAAAACAAATTTTAAACACACCGGGCAAAAAAATCGGGCCGATGGGAAAATCTTAAAATCACGTTAAATAGCTCTAAACTCATTAGTACATCGTTACTGAATCACCTCAAGCTTAAAACAAAGTTTTGAACACATCGGGAAAAAAAGGGGACAGATGGGAAAATCTTTAAATAGCTTTAAAATAGCTTCAAACCCATAATACATCGTTACTGAATCGTTTCAAGCTTGAAAACAAAGTTTTGGAACACATCGGAAAAAAAAGGGGACAGATGGGAAAATCTTTAAAATAGCTTCAAACCCATAATACATCGTTACTGAATCGTTTCAAGCTTGAAAACAAAATTTTGAGCACATCGGGAAAAAAGGTGGGTCAGATGGGAAAATCTTAAAATCACGTTAAATAGTTTTAAATACAATCCTTCATCGTTATTGAATCGTTTTAAGCTTAAAACAATCTCCGAACAAAAATTTAATCCATTGGGAAAATCACATTTAGGCTGAAATCAACTTTAACACTACTACATTGAAACTTAAACTGGTATTTGAATAATATCAAAACAAAATAAAACATCAAAACAAGTAAAACAAATGTATGAGCGGGCTCGGAGAAAATACCAAAGTTTTAATTTTGAATATTTCATAAAAACTAAACTTAAATGGTTAAAAAACCAATAAAGCAGAATTAATGCATGCCTCAGATCAATATATTGGAATCATTGCAATCCAGGATCAACAAAATCATCATTTTAAATGTAAATAATTTTCATCGTTAACATTTGACGGAGAACTCCAAAACAAATTCACTTACTCGCTACACTTTTTATGTATTCTACTGGACTTTTCAATAAGAAATGGCCAGTCCCAACATTGCCCTACCCCTTAAGAACCATTCAGGCATCTCATAATAATTTATTATTATACATGTTCTTCAGCGGAACGTTTCAACACGAGGTATGGGGTCCCCAAAAATCCAAGAATTTGTTTCCCAAAAGTAATTGAATTTAGCTTACCGGTTTAGAAGGACGAATAACAATCGAATCCACGAAGGCAGCCACCTCTCGATAGTTTCAATCACGTTCAATTACACGGAACACGTGTCGCAGACTTAGCCTACAACCAGAAAACATCTTCCTTAACCCAAAATCACATAAAAACCGGCAGTTTACGTTCTTTGTATAGAAAGAAAGCTACTCACTCGAAAAAAGGTTGAAAATCTTCAAGCAATATCGTCGCAGAAAGGCGTCAGTCTGACCGCGTGGTCATCCCACCACGAGAATCCACTACAAAACAAAAATCACGATTTACTCAATGAATCACGGCCTAAGCAACACTTTCAAGTATGAAATATGCAAAATTGCATCAAAACTCACCCCATAAACACCTTCACAACCACTTGCAACTCAACGCCACCGCGTTTCATTCCAAAATGGAGGTTTCCGCTATCCGGTCCATAGACTCGCAAGTACTTTACAACAGAACCATCGATCGATTCACTTAGAATCGATCAGTTTGATTCATAAAACCTTTTGACTGAATCAAGCGCACATTCACAAATTTCGCTTGAACACTAAATCACATCAACAACTAACAAGCAAATGTCAAGTTTAAATGAAATGTCACTGTTCCCAGTGGCAACTGATGGAATGTCAAAACTCCAGTCAAAACACAACTGTTGTAAACGATAATATGAAATCGAAGTAAAAATTAATTGATATATTCCACAACAAACGATTAGTGTTCATTAATGAAAATTCGGATTTACTTCATACAGTTCCAAGACAGTACACTAATGCCCGTCGCAAATGCAAAACGACGCGGGAAATTCGAAATGGTAAGTGTCTTAGATCTATGAACAAAAAACAGGGTTACAGTACGTCAAAACGACGTACATTGGGCTTCTAGGGTTAAATATACAAGTATGATTAAACAAAACCACAGCTGTTGTCATTTAAGTAGGTATGTATTGTATTAATTTTCTTTATACATGTAACGAGTATTTACGTCAAAGTAAGTAATTAAATGATTACGCTAATTTACAAAAAAAATACTAAACGATGAATAGAACGTAATTAAAGAATATTAACATTTTAGGTTAGCTTAGAGGCTTTTGATTGTCCATTCCATCAAAAATAAACCATCCATTTAATAATCCAATAAAACAATGTTCTTCTAAAACTAAATCACTACGGAATTTTAGATAAATCTATTAAATAAACAGTGAGCACTGCTTAGGCTTATGAAAATATAAATAAAAGGGTGATATTATAGGAATTCCAAAAAGTAACTAACAGAGAATAAGTCGTATGTATTAAACTGGGCGTGACACAGGGCTTAAATTAGGGGTTGTTCTTTTTCTTGTTATACACAAGATGTTTGATCGATGGAATAGATATATTCCAGGATGCCAGTATTATTTTGACAAACCTTTCTTTAATATATTTTCTGAACTTGGTACTTCTTACCTCGTACTTCTGTTCACGAGATAGATGGTCGACGGGCTGACGGATTTCAAAATTATCTCCACCTTGTTAACACCGTCACAACTCACTCTATTAAGGCTTTATTGCTCTACCGTACTATAGTTCTCTAGAGTTCCGTTCCTGTACGAAACTAGAAAAAAACCTAAAACACCAAAAAAAAAAAACTCAACATATCGCAGAATACTCTTTATTTCTTGAGATTCCATCAGTAAGTACATATTAAATCAAAGACTCATATATCAGTCCATAAACTTGCAATGGATATGATCAGTCACTAGCCGGGTGAATCCCAATAACTTATTCAAACAAAACAATTTTTTAGTCGTTCGTGTCCGGTCGAGCGTGAAATTGGATCTGTCGGAATCGATGACCTAATTTGAGAAGGTTTGGCGATTTATTGTTCTGGAAGGCTCCATTCTCGAGTGTCATGGGTGTGTGAATTGATAGAGATTCAATTTGCAGTCAGAAACTTATGTATAAATGGCAACGACCCGGAAATTGTTAGGATGAAAGAAATGTTTGTCGCCTCTTTTTTCATTGACGGAAATTTTATTGTTTATCGTGCTCAGATGAAGAAGATATATGTCTACGTTATCGTGGAAGAAATTAAATAAACTTGTAATAAATTATATTACTGTTTTCCGACTTCTGTATGTATTTTTTGTGTATGTTCATCGATATTTTCGCCAACTGTGAACCGTATTTTAAAAGTTCTTTTTTAGTAATTTTTTTATTGGAAAATTACTATCCACTGACTCCAGGGTCTGTGCCGTTTGTAAACAAAAATGTACAATTATTTGATCTTGCTGTTTAAAAAAGTTAGTACAATATAAATGGGTTAGTTTAAATACTAGCCTAAGTTAGTAGTTTCGGTGCATTGCGTGAATGCCGCGAGCAAACCGGCGTCCCGCATGCAGCACCCGATCACGAGTGTGACGCATGTGCCAGCCATCGCTCTCCTCGACCATATTTGAGGGAAGAGAACGAGCCGACACACGTCGCCGTTCTTTTTTAGTTCAAAAGAGTATAGGTACTCCCGAGGTGAACCACTTAAATTTTATCAAAATGTTATTGAAAAATCAACAATAATTTAAAAATTTCACTATGGAAACTAACGTGGTTTTCGTACATTTTAATTAAGTAAAACACAGGTGTTACTCACGTTTGATTTTAGTAGGATACTACTATAGTTTCGATCGCATTTGGCGATCTTTCTCAAGGTTCTCACTACGTCACCACCAGCCCAGCGGTCAAGTTCCTTGGTTACTGGCAAACACGGCTTCCAAGTCGGTGGTAGATTCCATACCCCGTCTCTATTGATGTTAGAGCATCTACTAATTTCAATAGCCTCTCTAACTTTTCTCTAACTTTTTTTTAACTTGAGAAAGATCGCCAAATGCGATCGAAACTATAGTAGTATCCTACTAAAATCAAACGTGAGTAACACCTGTGTTTTACTTAATTAAAATTTAAAAATTGTTTACACTCATTTCAGCAAACTAGGTATTCGAATTAGCCACGAGGGATAAACGGGATTTTGTACATGATTAAAGTCAGTTGTGCCACTTTTTGAGAAAAATAATTATAGACTAGTACTACCTTATTTTATTCGGAATCTAAGTGATTTTTTCTTCTCGATTTTCGACTTGCCCTCATTGTAAAGATTGCTCATAATAATAGTGTGAATTAATTTATTTTGGTCCAAGAGCCGTTGAAGATTGACTTTCACTGACTTGATAAACTGATGAGACATATTTTTTACCAATATTTTATTAAAAAGTTATAATTAAGCTAAAGTAAGCTAAGTTGTTCTAAGCCAAATAGGGGAGACTGACAAGAACGATCTTCACTCATCTAATAACCAAATGTATGTCTCATTTTCTTACTTACTTTTTATGAAAAGTTATTTACATAGAAACACTTTATCATAGACGTTATTGTATGTAAGTAACATTTCATAAGCTTACCTATCGAAAAAAAAAAGTATGGCGCCAGGTCCCTAAGAGTGTTTTGTTTCATTAATTGATTTGTTGGCTACAGTCCATTTTCAACCTTACCTTGCTGTGAATAGAGTAGAATTGTCAGGATAATGAAATATATGACCATTTCAGTTCGAACATAATATGTCGGAACAGCAGGTATCGACTTTTTACAAAAAAACATAAAATGTCACGTTAGCAGTACAGGGGTTCATATTTTGTCTTTTTGATATTTTCGATAGGCAAGCTGAAATGTTACTTACATACAATTACGTCTATGATAAAGTGTTTGTAAGTAAATAAGATTTTATAAAAAGTAAATAAGACATTCATTTGGTGTCAGATGAGTGATGGTCGTTCTCCTAGTGCTCTCCTCCTAATTTGGCTAAGTTCACCTTTTCTAGTTAGCTCTTCTTATTATATTTACCTATTTCATTTAGATTAATTATAACTGTCACATTATGTTTAGACAGCTATAGTAAGAATATAAACTGTTGTCAGGAGTAAACTTGATTTTTAGAGTTCCTTATACAATGGGTAAAAACAGCACCCTATTACTAAGACTCCGCTGTCCGTCCGTCTGTCTGTCTGTCAGTCACCAGGCTGTATCTCATGAACTGTCACAGAATATTAATTTGTTTATGTATTCCCTCCAAAAATCAATTATTAAATTAAAATAAATATTTAAGAGTCTCCCATACAGTACGAAACCCTGCGTGCGCGAGTCCTACTCGTACTTGGCCGATTATTTAACCATTATCAAATATGAGTATGTATAAATCAAACAACATTGTTATTGTTTTCTATCATTATATTTAATCAATGTTTTTGAAATCTTTACACATTTTCTAAGTAAATCGAGGATTTACATTATTTTAAAATAAACATTAAATAATCAGTCTTTCAGAAGATAATTTCAATTTTGGCTACTTCGATATTACATTCCAGTCACTTGTTTTTATCAGTTACCTCATTTATAAACGATCAGTACGCTAATTATATTATTAAACGAAAATATATCTTATGGTAAACATTTTATTCGCAAAAAAAGTTAAAATTATAAAGAAAAATTTAAATTTTTTGGCAATAAAGAAAAAAGTATATAGAACTTTAATCCGTAATAAAATCGGGCCTCCTTGCATTACTTGACTGCCCTCAGTGCCTGGATATGTTTGGAACATGATAATTCTATCTTTCTCTAGTACGTAATGTTTGTGAGTAAAAGGTCGTACATATAAACACGTTACGACGTCACAACGTTCTACGACACGACATCGTTTCACCATGCGACGTCGTCGACGTCTTTAAGGAACACCACATCGCTACAATAAAGAAACATTTCAAGAATCACAAAAGATACTGGATACATCAATTTCTATGAATTATGAACAACAAGAGTTATTTTATGAAGAAATATAACGATCTGGATCCCCTATAGGTACGACGTCACACGATGTAGCGCGACGCAACGTCGTATCGTGTTTATCTGTACATGCCCTTAATATTTCTTTTTTCTTCATAATATTTACTTCACTACATAGTATTAAACAAAGTCGCTTCCCGCTCTGTCTCCCTCCGTCTCTCCCTATGTATGCTTCTATCTTTAAAAGTACCTACCCAACGGATTTTGATGCGGTTTTTATTAATAGATAGAATGATTCAAGAGGAAGGTTTATATGTATAATACACCTGTGCGAAGCCGGGGCGGGTCGCTAGTTGTAGTATAAAATACCTCTTTTAATTTTGTTCTACAGCTAGCTAGTTTCCGTAACTAGCAAGTTGTGATACTTCCCTTACACAAGAACCTGCCCCCGTATTGTGTACGCGTTTCTATGTTTGGCTTAGTTTTTTCTCCCGTTTGCTCTCGTGGCGCGAGTAACTGGTGCAAGTAGGAGAAAAAGCAAAGGCGAACATACACCATACGGGCCTTGTAGCAGTACCAACGTTTATAAATAAGGCTAATATTTATCGTTAAAACATTTACAATTAGAAGACTAGATTTTACAATATGATATGAAAATTAATATCTAATTTATAGTAGTTCCTACTACATTACATAAATGTTATAAAATTCACTGCAGAATAATGATTAAAAAGGTAGTTTCGTTTTATCCAGTCACAAACGTATAAATAGGTAAATTGTTTACAGTTCATTGAATTTTCTTATTTTTTATGATAATTATGAAAAAGTTTCATTAAAATTAAATTATATAGAAAAATGAACACAACCAATTGATAGATTTAACTAGTTAAAATGTTGTTGTATTTCTAAGTTTTGATTTTTTCAGCTACCTATGGTGTGGTATTCTGCATGCTTCTGAAAAGCAAATAATAATATTTTATTAAGCATTACCTTTAAATTCTTACGTAAACAGAAATTATCAGGATTTATTTTACATACATAATAATTTTATTGACAATGACCCGTTTTTTTCGAATCTCGACGTCATGTCACCTAATTAGTGCTTGTAACCGAGCACTTTGACATCGCGCGGCGTTGTAGTCGGCTTGCAATCGCCTTACGACTAACTTAAAAGCCTGCGTAGCTTGGGCAGGGTTTTGCTTCGGACACATTTTTTGTACGATTGTCACTCTATAGATATTTGCTCGAAGGCTATGCCATTTAAAACTGCTACTCGGAATCGACAAAATGTATGAAACAGCTGTTTTTTCTGGAATTTCGAGTTGGCCCCTTTCTTAAAGTTGTTTGCAATGATGGTCTTAATCATCCTTTTTCAGCTTAGTACACCAATTCTGGATAACCATGTATATACAGGTTTATTCCCAATCAATAAGCATCCTCTTAGGGGCTTATTCTGTACATCAAAACTAACGACTTTTATTCTGTGACTTTTGTCAAAACTCAAAAAAAAAATCAGCTGTTCCATACAATTTGTCGCGAGTGAACAATATTTTTCTATGGAACAACCATTTATTTTTTGAGTTTTGACAAAAGTCGCAGAACAAAAATTGTTAGTTATGATGTACAGAATAAGCCCCTATAATATAATACCAACTGAAAATTCAATATGTAGGAATTTTCAGAAACAGGGTAGCACCTTGTATATTTGATTTTTTTATCGTACTCACTTCTCGGTGCACTCTTCAACGTCGTTGTCCGAGACACGCAATCGCTCTCCTCGGACTCGGATCTCATTTGAAAACTTGTTTCTGTAAATAAAAAAATAATAACAATTAAGACAAATGATAAAACCCGAGGAACACCATTTAGGAATCTATGTGAATTTTTCAAAAAAAACGTATTTAGTTTTCATCCGAAAAATCGGTTCATTACCAGTGTTATAACCAATCTTCCTTGAAAGTTATTTGATGTTGAACAGCAATAAAAATTACCCGTGTAACTACCGCAAAACTAAAATAACAAAACAAACAAAATATGCCGGAAATTGTAGTACCAGTTGTACCTATAGTACTACTACTAAGCAGTCTAGTAGTAGATTTTTTCAGGTCATAGTTCAGGTCAAATATGACAGATGTCAGAGTGACATAATCGTCTAGTTTTATTGGAATTAGGTTGAAAAATAACGCAGCTCATTTAAAAACTCAATGATTTTCGAAATGAGACGGTATACTACTCGTATTTTATCTGTGCACATAAACTGTGTCTAACAAATTTTGGCTAAATGTTGTCCACTACCTATTTGAATTAATTGTAAAATAAATAAAAAATTAAGCGATAAAGGTATTATCATATAAATTAGAACCAAAATGGCGTGTTTTGTGCATCTGTAGCACAATGGAAACATCGGGGGCATGCTTACTTATGTAGTCACTACTGCGCAGTGGCACATTCTATTCCTTTCAAGAAAATCTATTTTCACACAAGATTTTCTTATGTAGCGTGAGTTGTAGTTACATTTTAACACTTACCACTGTCATATCTAGGTTTACTATTCCCTGGCAGATGCAACCTCGTGGGCGCTTCTTGGTTGTCCTGATGACCAAATGTCCGGAACCCGAGAGCGAACTGCGCGTACGGACTTATCTCGTACAGTTCTGGAATGAAAGAAAATGGTATTTCATCATCGTTAGGGTGTTCATACTGTGCTCGTGGGCTCGGGTGGGCCTTGTCTACCCTATAAATTTAAATGATCCACCCCAGAAAACTTGGAAGACACTGATTAAACTTTTCTAGGCCAAGTTATATAGCCGTGGTGGTCTAGAGGTAATGACACCAGCCTTACAATCGTGGGTTCAAATCCCGGTCCCGTACCAATGAGTTCTTCGGAATTTCACACCACTGGCTTTTCGGTTTGTTCTACCAACCCGCACTGGGCCAGCGTGGTGGATATGGCCCAATCACCCTTCGTGGGTAGGCTGCTAAAAAAAGGCTGCTACAGTACAGTATAGTCCCGTCCACGTCACGTCACCATCACTACCTACCCACGTTACATGGTAGTGGGTCAAGCCCACAACCAGTTGGCGGCGTACCCGGGATGTTTAGGCTAGTTTCCGTAATGTTAGAAACATACCATGTTTGGCGTCAGCAGTCAAATGCACAGGAGTGCTGTACACCCTGTTGATGTCCTGTGGAGCTCCTTGAGGAGTGTTCACCGTCACGTTACTGCGCTCCGACTTGCACTCCGTAGTCAGAGAGTTGCGGTACTCGGTTAGGTGTTGGTGGCTGGAAAAAAAAAGTAGGGGAAAGTGGTCACTCTTCGTACGCGGGGCACATTCGTACAGTTAGTATAGCAGAACAACTAAACAGCACACAATGACGCCTTTGCTTGTGTGCATAGGCATACCGGCCGCCATGTTTCTCGCGGAGTGTCGCTCCAGTCGCACATCAGTGTGTCAGGTGACAAGACGTTAAGTGTTTTCGCGCGCGGTAAGTAAATTTTTTACCTAAGTTTTTTTCGTGATTGTAAGTAGAGTTTTCATGTTTTCGACATACTGGTGATTATTAATTACTGTTTACAATGTTCATAATGAGCTTTAATAGTTATATTTCTCAAACTAACATAGAATTTGTATAGTTTGTATTTTTATTTTGCCTTGCACCATGGGGTACATTCGGACAGACAGACGGGGGGCACATTCGTACGCGTACGAATGCTCCCCTTTACTTATTATTAACCCAAAATTGATATTTATGAAATAAAATATTAAGATTACTTTAAAAATTATCGTCTATCTGCACGATACGACGCAATAACATTTTTTCCCTTTTAATGATATATTCTGCTTCTAACAAATTAAAATATTTTTATTCAATAAACCTTACAATTCATATTTCATTGCAGAATCATGGTGCGAAAATATAAAAAAAAAGGGTACGCGTACTCAAGAAGTGGATGAAGAGTCCATGAATTTAGCAATTGATGATGTAATACAAGGACGGTTGTCGTATAGAAAAGCCGCGTTGAAGTACAACATCAAAACATCAACGTTGGAAAGACGAGTCAAGAAATTTAAAGATCGCTGTAACGCCGATGAAATCGGGTCTATCACGGTCATTCTTTTTCCCTGATATAGAAGACATACACACTCTGTATTTCAGCGACATCGCCATGATCCTCCCTGATCCTAAAACTTTGTTAGACTTAGACACATAAACAAGATAAATCCGACAATTAATGACAGAGTAAAAAAATAAAATCTAAAAAGTGTACGAAGGGTAACCACTGTATCAAAAAAAAAATACAGGGTTATTTCTAATCAATAAGCATCCTTTTAGGGGCTTCTTCTGTACATTAAAACTAAATTTTTTGTTCTGCAACTTTAGTCAAAACTAAAAAAAAATTGGTGTTCCATAAAAAAATATCGTTCACCCGCAACAAAATGTGTGGAACAACTGTTTTTTTTTTAGTTCTGGCAAAAGTCGCAGAACAAAAGTTGTTAGTTTTGATGTACAGAATAAGCCCTTAAAAGGATGCTAATTGATTAGAAATAACCCTGTAGATGATTCTAATTACTTTTTTCCATTAGTCATAGGGCTCCACTGCTGGAGACGTCCCCAATAAATCTCCAATAAGACCGGTTGGATGCGGTTTGCATCTTCTCATACCCACCTCCTGTGGGTGGACGTTCTACGCTGCGCTTGCTGGTTATCATAAACCAGTGAGACAGAGTTCATATGGGTGTCATAGACATACTTTTGAATAGTCAACAAAAATCTACATAATAGTAAAAATTTAGCAAGAAACCAATTACTTACGATAAATATTAATTATACAGCTAAACAATCAATCATTCTTTTGAACTCAATTCCCATCAATCCATCAATTAAATCACAATAATCACACTAGATAAATAATAAATACAAGTAACCACAACAAGCCAGTTGTATGAATGACGAAAATCTACCAGATCCATCTAATTTGCAAGCGTGGCAGATGAGATAAAAGTACGATTCAGTAGCTAACTATACGTAGCAGCGGAAGACTACAGTATCGTATGGCGAGTTGGCGACACGTAGACAAGCACTGCGACAGAGTTCGGCCGTTCAGAGAATGCGTTCCTGACACGTCATCTTCAAAAAATGTTTTTGGCCGATATCTCGGAAACTATGTACTTAAGAGCAAAAAACATTAAGATCATTATTGTAGAAAATAAAATTTCGCATCTTTTGTTTCCATTTAATGAAATTTCATTAAATGGTCCTATCGTAAACGGTAAGTTTTACAAAAAAGTTTAATGGAAACAAAAGATGCGAATTTTTATTTTCTACAATAATGATTTTAATGTTTTTTGCCCTTAAGTACATAGTTTCCGAGATATCGGCCAAAAACATTTTTTCAAGATGACTTGTCAGCAACGCATTCTCTGAACGGCCGAACTATAACTAAAAAGCCTGCCCACTCTGTAGCTTGGGCAGAATTCTGGCTCAGACACTTTTTTGCACGATTGTGACTCTATAAATACTTACTCGATGGCTTATGATGATGTAAGTAAAAATTACTCACTTATGCCTCTTGACGAGGATGTAAACGCAGGTGAGTGAGCACAGCATGAGCAGGATGGAGCTGCAAATGATCACCACCATGTTGATGTCGAAATACTCAGTTGGAGGGCCGATAGTTTCTGTAACATTTTACATTAATAACATGAATTATTTTTTACCAAAAATGGCAGAACCGACTACCAAGGTGTACTGAATCTGAATATGTATGTCGCATAAATATATGTCATACTCGTACTAGCTGCGCCCCGCGGTATTACCCGCGTTAGCCCGAGATGAAAAGTAGCCCAAAGTCTAAGCTACCTTCGTACTGAATTTTATACAAATCGGTTCGGTCGTTTGGGCGTGAATGTGTAACAAACATCCATACATACTCACAAAAATTCGCCTTTATAATATTAGTAGGACAATATGTAATTTTCACATTATTGTTGATTTTACTAAAATGACTTAGCCGATTTATGTACTTAAAATTTAAATGGAAATACTTTTCTTATTCATTCTTTCTTCTATCGTACGGCTACAGACGCGACCAAAGCGCCACCCTTTTATGGTGAACATTCCGCACGTTAGAACCAAGCGTTTCGAATCCTCATTCCTCATACGAAAAGCCAGAATGTGGAACGCTTTGCCTGGGTCTGTCTTCCCGCTAAAGTACAAAGTGGGCTTCTTCAAATCCCGAGTAAATAGGTATCTTCTAGGTAAGCGTGCTATACCCTAGACCTTATCTGCTTAACATCAGGCAGTATGTGGTCAAGTGCAAACCTATTCAGAATGAAATAAAATATATCAAATTAAAATATATTTTTACACTTACATATTTCTTTGTACACCAGCTAGTTTCATTGACCAGTAAATTTTCATAACTTCATTGAAACTAGCTGCTCCCAGGAGCTCGACAGTGTTTAGTTATAACGAGAGTTTAGCCGTATCCTTACATAGTATAAAATAAAGTCGCTATTTTTGTCTGTTTGTCTGTATGCTTAAATCTTTAAAACTACGCAACGGATTTTGATGCGGTTTTTTTTAATGGATAGAGTGATTCAAGAGGAAGGTTTATATGTATAATACACCTGTGCGAAGCCGGGGCGAGTCGTCTAGTTTGCTTATAATTTAAATTTTCATAAATTAAGGTTATTATTGTATCTCCGCCGTTCATCTAGTCTGAACATTCTATATTATTATCTCTTGCGCTTGCCAGAACAAAAAACAGCCAATTAAGAGTCGAACTCGCGCTCGAAGGGTTCCGTACTGTATTGGAGCCCCCTTAAATATTTATTTTATTTTGTTTTTAGTATTTGTTGTTACAGCGGCAACAGAAATACAGCAACTGTGAAAATTTCAACTGTCTAGCTATCACGGTTCATGAGAAACAGCCTAGTGACAGACAGACAGAAAGACAGATGGACGGACAGCGGAGTCTTAGTAATAGTGTCCCGTTCTTACCCTTTGGGTACGGAACCCTAAAAATATCACCAAAATCAATCTTGCCAAATCTTACCTCCTTGTAAGGTAGTGGTAGCGTAGTTATAAGTGTGTACGTCTCGTCCAGCTGAGTTGGCGACAGAAACTCGCAGTTGGTACCACTGTGCAGGTAATAGGGGCCCCACTGCGAACGAAGACGGGGGCCCCGCAGTGTACGGGGGCCACGGGTGTTCTATCTGTGGCTGGAAATATAAATTGTGTAATGATTATTTTCATAACCATTTCAAGATCATCATCGATAGTTTTCTTCGTTTCACTATTGGGTGTAGACCTCTCTTTTACTGTACTATCTGCCTCGGCCCTGAACAGTGTAGCATCTGAAAATTTTGAGGCGGAAAGGTAGTTTGCCGTTCTAAAATCTTTAGTTTGACAAGCATACTTACTGTTTATAAATTGAATCCATCTCTTTGGAACTGCAGGGCAATTCTGTTAACCGATCCCGTTTCTAAGGTGATACGTTCTTGAATTTCTTTCATTATTATGACAGTTTTGAGCTGCCAGAACTGTCAGTAAAACGAGAGAGGTTCAAGAACGTGTCACTTTGGTATCGGTAGAGATCGGTTAACAGAATTGCCCCGCTGTTCTTTAAAACGGAAAAAATCAGCGGGGCAATTCTGTTAACCAATCTCGTTGCTGAGGTGACGCGTTCTTGAGCTTCTCTCGTTTTTTTGACAGCTTTGAGCTATCAAAACTGTCAGAAAAGCGAGAGGGGTTCGGGAGCGTATCACTTCGGTGATGAGATCGGTTGACAGAATTGCCCCGCTGAACATAGTATCTCTAACTATTAATAAAGTGCGTATTCTTTTTCGAAACTTTTAATGCTGCCTGTCATAATTAGTTCAATTTAATATTTATCACTTGCTTTATCAATCCCTGCTGCCATGGGACCACGGGTAAATAAAATTCCCCGTGGAGACGTTAACGCGTTAACCCAACGGGACCACGGGTAACGACTAGATTTTTCGACCTGGAAAATCGAAACATCTACATACGGCTGCAGTAATTGCTGCAGCTTTGGTAACACTGCTTTTGTGTCAATCATGTCCAGGTTTGACTCGCAATTTCGACGATGTCGTCGACTGCCGGTTAATCCTTACTAATATTATAAATGCGAAAGTAACTCTGTCTGTCTGTCTGTCTGTCGCGCTTTCACGCCAAAACTACTAAACCGATTTGAATGAAATTTGGTACACAGATAGTCTAGAGCCTGAGAAAGAACATAGGCTACTTTTTGATTCGAAAAAATAGTTTTAAAGGGTTGAAAACGGGGGATGAAAACGCATTGGCTAGAATCTTAGAAGAAAAAACTTATATTCTACCATGACAAATGGTAATTTGCATCTTGACTTTCCAAATTACATTCTCTATGCCCAATGCCCATTCAAGGCTACTCGAGTTGCAAATGTCAAAGTCAATCAATCTTTTCCTATAAAATTTAGAGAAGGTAACATGTATTTTTTCAGTTTAATTACGTAGTTTTCATTCTAATAGGTATGCCTACAAAACGCAAATCGAATCTAGCGCGTAGTTCTAGCGGAGCTCGCGTAAAGAAAATTGCTAGAAGCCAAGAGTCTGAAGATCACACTTAAATGCGTTTGACATTAGATGCCAAACGCCACGCATCTCAAAGAGCTGCTGAGACTCAAGAGCGAAACCAAGCGCGTCGAATTTTAGATGCTGAGCGTCACGCAGCTCAGAGAGCTGCTGAGACTGAAGTTGAAAGTCAAGCGCGGCGACTTTTAGATGCTGAGCATAACGCAGCGCAAAGAACTGCTGAGACTCAAGAGCAAAAAACCAAGCACGCCGAATTTTAGATGCTGAGCGTCACGCAGCTCAGAGAGCTGCTGAGACTTAAGGAGAAAGTCAAGCGCAGCGACTTTTAGATGCCGAGCATCACGCAGCGCAAATAACTGCTGAGACTCAAGAGCAAAACCAAGCGCGTCGAATTTTAGATGCTAATCATTAGACGTTAAGCAAAAAATTGCATAGTTCCTGTAGGACAGGACAAAAACTATCGAAAGCAAAACTATCGCCACTATCACAAAGTCGCTAATTGATTAATTCCTCTATGCCACTTAACGAAACGTCGCAGCGAAACGTAATTAGATGACAGGTGACATTGTCTGCAGACTTTTATAAATCACAGGTAGCATGGCAAGGGGACAAATTGTTTTTCCACCATTATATCCCCTTGAAGAGGAAATAAAGTATGGATTGAAATTGACAACTGACATTAAAATTGAATAAAATGTTTTATTCCCTCTGCATGCTACATGTTACTATGACGTTTAATAACAGGCCGTCATTTTGTCTGACATTAAAAATATTTTTAAATCTTCTATCATTAGAGGTTTAACATGTTTCTTTATTCTACCTTTATGGTACAGAATCATCATACTTTAATATTATCAATCCGAAAAGTTTGTTGGTTTGTTCCTCTTTGACGCAGCAACGGAGCAAAAGATTGAATTGATTTGTGGTAGGGATACCTATGGTTTAAAAGACAGAAAGTGATAACAGGATACTTTTTTATCCCGAGAAAATTCGTGATTCTCATGGGATAGGACAATAACTGTTTCTCTGCAACGGAGCAACGGATTGACTTGATTTTTGGGGTGGGCATAGTTTGGAAGACGGAAAGTGACATAGGATACTTTCCTTTCCGAAAAAATTGCGGTTCCCGTAGGATAAGACAATAACTTTTTCTCAGCAACGGAGCAACGGATTGCCTTGACTTATTGCATGAATATAGTTTGAAAGACGAAAAGTGAGAAAGGCCACTTTTTATCCCAAAAACTTTAACAGTTGCCGTAGGATAGGATGAAAAGTAAGCGAGCGGGCCGCGGTAGCAGCCGTCTAAGCGCCAGAAATAACCTGTCATTTCAAGTTTAGGACGTTCCTACATTTTTCGCACTCCTTCGCGGCACTCAACAGCGCTAGCCCAGACTCGGGCTCCATAACGGAGCTTGCGCTCCCGCCATAACGACGGTGTGTTTCGGAGCACAAGACACATCGTCATCCACCACTCGGGAGTAACCAGCACTGAGCGTCGGACAGCATTCCAACGTCCTGATCCCAGTGCAACGGGTCAGTCATAGTAGCCCAGCGCCTGCCTCTTCAACTGCAGAGGGCAGTGAGAACGGCCATCGCGATACCGACACTTATCTTCCCCTGCAGCCCCACTGCGTCTTCCAACAGGTTGACGGCCTAGCGGAAGGTAGGGTAGGTGGCGGCACCCACATAACCAGTTCCATCCCACCGCAGCCCCTAATCCTCGGTTGCAGCGTCGCAAGAGCGGCACTGCAGCCCGCCTCAGAAGCAACACTCCTCATAAGGCAGGCAACCTACCAGCCTTCCTTTCAGCTGCTTTAGTTAAAAGCGGCTGCACTACCAGTGCCGGCCTCTAAGCTGCCTTGGGGGAAAGACCCAAAGAAGAGGGAGACTTCGAGCGCCGCCTTTTCAGCTGCCTTAGACCTCCCCTGCCACGACAAGGCGGGAATACACAGGGGGGTTGTATATACACTCCAACCGTAACTTAACCAACAAAAGCATTCCTCTAAGGTATTTTGATGTTTGTCGCTTAGGTTAGGTTTCGCAGCCGACATAAACATTAGCCAAAATCAAAATATAACGCGGGCGTAGCCGCGGGTAAAAGCTAGTAGGAAATATACCTTAGATTTGTAGCACATCATTATTATTCACCAAAAATGGTACATTCGACTTCAATCGTAGCAATCTACGTACAAAAATTACAAAATACAAATAGTTTCATCGAATCGTTACACGCCAATTTGAGATTATTGTTAATTTTTCAAAAATGATTTCACCGATTTCGATATAATTTAAATAAGACTAATTCTGAAGTATGCTTAATTATACTTCAGACCAAACAATAAAATCATAATTATCTTTCGGTCCATAATTGGCGGACATACACCCAAAAAATACATACAAATTAAGAACCTTCTTTTTTGAAATTGCTTAAAAATGACCACGATTCAATAGCCAAATATCACCCACCATTTTGTTCTCAGCCTTCCTCCAAGCCTTGTTGCCATATTCTCTAAAGTCGACTTCAACGTTGAGGATTTCACAGCCATTGTCGTCCCACCCGCTGAGCTGGATGTAAATGTGGGTCGCGTTACTCCAGAGCCACTCTGTCGTCGTCGGGGCTATTGGCACTGGAAAACAAAGTGTGATATTGAAGTTTTTGACAACTCTTAACCTTAATTTCGTAACAATATGAAATAATTTAACCGTTCAGCCATTCGAGCAAATACGAGTATATAGAGTAACAATCGTGCAAAAAAAGTATCCGAGTCAAAACCCTGCCTGAGCTGCCAAGTGGGCAGGCTTTTTATGGTTCTGTACCCAAAGGGAAAAACGGGACCCTATTACTAAGACTTCGATGTCCGTCTGTCCGTCTGTCTGTCTGTCTGTCTGTCACCGGGCTGTATCTCATGAACCATGATAGTTAGGCAGCTGAAATTTTCACAGATGATGTATTTCTGTTGCCGCTATAATACCAAATATTAAAAACAAAATAAAATAAATATTTAAGGGGGGCTCCCATACAGTACGGAACCCTCCGTGCGCGAGTCCGACTCGTACTTGGCCGATTATTAGTTAGTCGTAAGGCGATTGCAAGCCGACTACAACCACGCGATGTCAAAGTGCTCGGTTACAAGCACTAATCAGGTGACATAACGTCGAGATTCGAGAAAACAGGTCATTGTGAATTATTTAATGTAAATATCTAAGTCGGTATGTATGACGAAGCTCGGACATTTTTTACTACCTTCACTTAGGGACTGTGGCTCTGTAGATATTTGTTAAAAGGTTCAGCCATCTGACACTAGCGCCAGCTACCCAGTTTATACGAACTTACTTACAATACGCGTAATTCTTTTAGAAGTCTTGAAAGTGACGCACGAGTTGAGCTCTATTACACAGGTACAGGTCGCGGCATATAAGTCTAGCGCTGAGCGAAGTGTGGAGGGGGTGGCTGCGTATGAGTTTAGTTTGGCGCTCAACATGCGCAGCCATCCCTTCCACAGTACCCTCAGCGCTAGACTTACGTGCCACTACTTGTATACGCAGACCCTACACCTGAAATATAAGTTCTGCACAGCCACTAGTACATGCCTAGCTTCTAATATGTAAAAATACTTGCGCGTACTTTACTTATTAGAATACGAGCTGTTTGTGGTTTTCCAAAGTAGCGGGGACTTTCAGATGTATAAACCAAACCAACTGTATGTACAGAAAAGAAAAAAAAACCGTTTTATCGATGATTATGTTATAGTTACTCTTTGAGGTTTTAACAACTTAACAGTTCCCAATTTCGTGCTATTTTCAAGATTTGTACGGAACCCTTGGTGTTCTAGGCTGACTCGCACTTTTCCGGTTTTTTTTATTTTCAGGATATAAATAGCCCATGACCTTATCTGACTCCTTAATTATGTCCGTGTAAAAAATCAAGTCATCACGTTCTTGGGTGAAAGAGTAACCACCGAATAAACCAACAAGCACACTATCGGATTTATAATATTAGTAAAGTATACTAAGCGCCACACAAATCGGCAGATGGGAATTTATGCGCAGAACGCTTCGCAAAAGCCGAAATATAGATATACGCGGGAGCCAGAGAGATGAGATGCCGGGGCACACCAGCCCGCCAACCTCATGCCTCCCGCGCGCTCCCTACGCCCGTGCTCAACACTACGCCACGCGGCGTCAGCATTGTGCACACATGCGCAATAGTTAGCGAATCACGGCAAGTGTCTGCGGCTAACTTCTCATCCGCCCATTTGTGTGGTATACGTAAATTTTATATAGTTACCTCCTCCTAAAGTAGAGACATCAATATAAGCGGGAGGAGAGGATCCCACTGCATTCATCGCAGTTATTCTCACAGAGTATTTAGTCCCACACTTCAACCCCTGGAGGGTGTAGTCTTGTACCCCCTGAAGGGCAGTTTCCTTGTTACTCCACGAGTCCTGCCAGGAGCCAGTCGTTTCTTTCCAGGTCAAGTTGTAAGCTGTAAAAAGAGAATGAATCAGGAATTCAATTACATTATTTTTAAATCATTGTATTTGGAGTTGGTACACATTTTATGTTTGTAATTTAGTTTGTTTGTATATATGAGCCACCAACCCGCAATGGGCCAGCGTGGTGGATATGGTCTAATCACCCTTCGTGGGTGGACCTACGTCCTGCAGTGGACTATTAAAAAGGCTGGTACAGTATATGAGCCTATATTGTCCCATTGTTGGGCAAAAGCCTCCTTCCGAGATTTCCAGTTTTGTCGGTCTTGTGCTGATTCCTGCCAATTTGGATCAAAGGTGTTCAGTTCGTCTCGAGACGAACTGTAATTTAGTATCGCCTTATATTTTGAAAAGATCGTGGGCTGTTTAAAACTACGTAAAAATATCGTCATCTCTATTGGCAATACCTAGGTAAGTTTAAACATAAACTAAGCTACTCAAGTAGACCAGCAATTGCCAAACTATAGTTCGGCCGTTCAGAGAATGCGTTCCTGACACGTCATCTTGAAAAAATGTTTTTGGCCGATATCTCGGAAACTATGTACTTAAGGGCAAAAAACATTAAGATCATTATTGTAGAAAATAAAATTTCGCATCTTTTGTTTCCATTTAATGAAATTTCTTTCTTCTCTCTGTGGCTTTGCTCTCATAGATAAGTACTGACTGAATAAACCGACCTGTGCTTACATTTTGATCTCACCACTTTTTACTGAAGAATTGTTGCTCGACTTGTTGTACGTTTTACATGCCATGTTTTTGTTGGGATAGAATTGATACCCGAACCGTTTGGGCAATCGTTTGGCTAGGCATGTGTACTATCAGCTTAAAATTAGACGTTCTTCCACTGACTTAAAATACTTACTAATCTTATTCCCATGTTTCCCAGGCGGTGGGTCCCACTGCAGATGTATAGAATGCTTGTGAGGAGTTGCAGTAAGAGCTGGCGGAGGCGGCGTTGCGAGCACTGAGACGGAATATGACACTGAGTCTGAACCGTATAGGTTCTTGGCTAGGCAGGTGTAGTTGCCGCTTAGTGATTGATCTATGTCTGAAATGAGAAAATATGAATAATTTTAGATTACGAGTACCTATGTCAGAAGCAGCTTTCCATTCAAATTTCGACTGCATTTTTTTGTACAGTGTATTACAAATATTTTTAATCCAACTGAATGTTTTTTAGGTTTTCATAATATGTTCTCATAATACTATTACTACATAGTGTAAAGCAATACCGTTATTTCTGTGTCTGGCTGTGTGTTTGTCTGGCTGTATATCCGCTTATATCTTCCAAACTACACAGCAGATTTCAATGCGAATTTCGCTATCTTATAGAATATTTCTTCCGCAAGGTTTGTAGTTAATTCGTTCGTCACCGGTCAAAATCAGGACGAGCAACTAGTTACGTATAAGACGTCACATGCCCGATCACTCAAAATTCTGCAGGAAATATTGCCCTTACAGTAGAAACACTGAAATTTAATGCACTGTTTCTCAATGTAAAGTAATAGGCATAAGCGTAATTTTTTTCGTAGACACTGCAGAAAATACAACCTTTACAAAGGTTAAAATTGACGAAAAATATCAGTAATGAAACAGAAAACTGACTGTTAATAAGTAGGCTGTCGTCGTGGTTCCTGGTGAAGCGCGGGTGGTGAGTGATGATGTTGTGGTTGTGGTACCACACCGTGCGCGGCGGCGGCGCGCCCGCGCACTGGCACACCAGCAGCACCGAGCTACCCACTCCTACGGAGACTGGTCCACCGAGGGATGCCACTCCCGCCACCACTGGAACAAGCACAAACTCAAAATCATAATAGCTATACCATTCTGATAAAGACCCTGGACTCATATCTATTGAACCCAGGGACGCCACTTTTGTCCCCGTGGGATAAGCTGAAAGTCTTAATCATTAGGTTGCGGAATCACACGTCGTGCACTGGTATACCAACAGCAAAGGACAAGCCACTCCCACCGAGACTGGGCTATTGAGAGATTCTCTTCTGTCTACACGATTTATATATTAAAAAGGTTGGAATATCTTATTAGGTACTTAACCTTTGCAATCTTTGCCAGAATACTATACTATATTTAAAAGACGATGCGACACTCCTAATTGAAGATTGAGAGGTGATCGTAAGTTGCGAATTGAGTCTTACTTATAGTTAGTTCTAATTAGAGTAATGACGAGTTTCCTGCTGATTGTTCTTCTTAGTCTGGGCTTTTCCAAACCGGTGTAGTATAATTGCTCTTAACGGAGTACCCTCGCAAGGTCCCTGACATTAGGACATGCTAGCGAGTTAGCACAAGTCTACAACAAAGTCAAAGATGCAACTTACCCCTGTCAGTTAGTGTGGCAGCTGCCACGCTAGAAGTGGCACCCTCCCCGGCAGAAGTGTGCGCTGTTACTGACACTTCATACTGCCTGCCAGTTAGTCCCGCCAGAGGAAACGTCAGTTGTCGGCTGTCAGATGCTTCTACACGATAGCTTTGTGGAGAGCTTGGGCTGGAACATAATTACATGTCTTTCTCATTTTTTATCTCTGTACTAGCGACCCGCCCCGGCTTCGCCCAGGTGTATTTTGTATAGGTACATATAAACCTTTTTCTTGAATACTCTATTAAACTTTTTTTTGTGTATCGATAATTCCGCCAGTTGCGAACCGAATCGAATTTTTTTTTGTTCGAAAGAGTATACTCCTGAGGTGGTCCCACTTAAATTTTATAGAAGTCGCCTGAGCCGTTTTTGATAAAACTAACAATAATGTAAGCAACTCGAGCGAAATGTCCGAATTTTGTACACGATGAACATCAATAATTTCGCCAATTGTGAATCGAATCGAAAAATTATTTTTTTGTTCAAAAAAGTATACTCTCAAGGTGGTCCCATTTTTTTTATACATACACACGAACATAAAACCTCCTCCTTTTTGGAAGTCGGTTAATCAAAACCCCTTGCGTAGTATTAAAGATATAAGCATACATGGGGACAGACAGCGGGAAGCGACTTTGTTTTATACTATGAATGTAGTGATAAACTGCTGTCTTACCGCCAAAGCTGTAACATTTATAGACGAGCAATTAAAATTTTCGATAGACTCCAGTTCACCAATTTCATTATTAATTTCCTTATACATCTTCACCTGCATGGCTCATTTCTGGTGGAAAAACAGCTTGAATACGCTCCAAAAGTAGTTACTACACAAAAAAAAAATCAATCTGGATAAACTTTTCAAAGTCACTGTTGTGATTAAACTTCATGGTAAGTTTCGTTCCGTATACGGTACGTTATTGTAGTTATAAAGCTTGACTGAAGATTTTATAGATTTCTGGATTCCTAAGTTATTACATTCGTACGTCTAAGTTTAAAATTGCTTGAGAACGTGTATATATTCGTCAGGAAAGGGAATGCGTCAGGGAATGCTCACTTAGGTACTTGTGGGAATGTGTGTGCATATTTTTTCCAAGTACGAGTTATTTCGCGAAATTCTACTCGTTTACTCACGGTTTGGATCACCAAGATACAGGCTTAGCCTAGTTTGGGGCCCACTAGTAACACAAGACGATGTTAATATCTATTAAATACCTATCTTACTACTCCGGTAATTTTGTAAATTTCAGTTAGTGCTTTTACTTCTTACCTTTGTAACTATCTGAATTGTAAATTTTTCGTTTAATTAATAAGTATACTAAAATTGAATCTGTATTGTTTGGTGTTTGGGTTAGGTATTTATGAATAAATAAATTATCTATCTTATTTCTGACTAGCTGACCCGGTGAACTTCATCTCACCATCTGTCAACTGTCAATGACAACTTTTACATGTAGGAATATTTTGTATTGGAAAATGAAATTCAAGTTTGTATTATTTTTCTCGCAACTTTTATAAATTTTCTCACCGTTTAAACCTTCCCTTAGTTTCCACAAATATGTCAAGACCAAAATTAGCCAAATCGGCTCAGCCACTCTCGAGTTTTAGCAAGACTAACAACCATGATTTATTTTTATATATAAGAGAAGAAGATATAGAAGATACAACTTACCCAGAAACTGGCTTCACATAGATAGTATAGTGCGTGATTTCACCATTTGGCTGCTCCGGTTTTTTCCAACTAACAAGCAATGATGTTGCAGACGATACAATCACTTTGATGGCCGCGGGAGGGCCAGGGACTGAAACGAGATAAGTCCTCATTATTCTATATACAAGACTGAAAGAGTAAAAATTGTTAAATATAAAGTTGATTCAAATCTTAATAAGTGTGTAATATTTAGATGTGAATTATTTAGAAATTAGCATTGCGTGCGTGCCCTGAGCATTCATGCTCGCCATCGAAGGCTCCTTCTTGCGGCGGCGTCGTGTGTCGGCTCGTTCTCTTCCCTCAAATATGGTCGAGGAGAGCGATGGCTGGCACATGCGTCACACTCGTGATCGGGTGCTGCATGCGGGTCGCCGGTTTGCTCGCGGCATTCACGCAATGCACTGAAACTGCTAACTTAGACTAAGATTTAAACTAACCCATCTCTATTGTACAGTCGCATTCTTTCAATTGTAACTTAGTAAACTCAGGGTACAGACCCTGGAGTCTGTGGATCATTAATTTAAATAAAATAAAAAATATAAAGTTTGTTATTATTTTATAGATGGGTGACGGTGGGTGGTATTTTCCAACTGAGCGCTACCGTGGCTCGGATGACACGTTAAATTGTAGGCCCCGGTTGTTTTATGACATGTCAGAGGCCTTCAGGCGGCCTAAAATCTCTGACACCAGGGCTAGCCACCCGGCCTATACGAACTTACTTATTTTATATATCCTATTCTATATTGTACAGAACACAATTAAGACTATTCCATAGGGCAGCTTTCCCAACTCTGAATAAAAATATCACAAACGACCTATCACCATTTCATTACCATCCAAAGCAAGTGCAGGGCCAATCCCCCCACACCGAATGCTAATAAGGCTACTCGTATTGTCCTCAGACGTATTTCTCTGTGAAAATCCCATCACGGGACTTGAAACTAGTGTGGGACTAAAGGATAATTCCTTGTGAATTAAATGTTGTTCTTGCTGGATTGTCTGGAAGAGATCGCTCCTAGCGATAAGGCCGCCTAGTGTTGCACTACCTTAAAAATTTCACTGTTGTATTTATTGTTATTTTTATTTTGTGTGTACAATAAAGAGTTATTTGTTTGTATTGTTTGTTTGCTTGCTAAAATCAAAAATGTATTTCGTGTATTGATTGTATGCTAAATTCAGACAAATAAATCATTTTTTAAAATAAATTTGATACTAGCTGACCCGGCGAACTTCGTTTCACGCGATATCTTTATAAATTATAGTCTTTGAGTTATTCTGATATACATAAAAGATATATTACTATATTACTGCTAAGTTTCATCTCAATCCGTTCAGTAGTTTTCGCGTGAAAGAGTAACAAACATCCATCCATCCATTCTCACAAACTTTTGCGTTTATAATATTAGTAGGATTATCTGGAATTCGGCTTCATCATAATTTCAGCCAAGTGACATCCACTGCACTCTTTCTGCGAGACCGAATCAGGAATGAGGTATTCCGCAGACCAATTAAATTTACCAACGACATAGATAGCCCAGCGCATGAGCAAGTTGAAATGGCAGTAAGCAGAGCACATAAGTTGACTGACGAAGCTGTAATAAAGTTCTCGAATGAAGACCACATATCGCAAACGCAGCGTAGGACGTCTAGCTGGACCGATGATATAGTCAAGACAGCAGGAACACGTTGGGTGCAAACCGCTTCCAAATTTTGAAAATCCATAGCGGAGCTATGAGCGGAGAGTTCCAGCAGTCCCATATCGCCATTTAAGAATAGACATAGGTCTACTCTTAACAACTCAACAGTAGACTATTAACAACTAAGAAAACTGATACGGCGCGGTACAGAAAAACATTAACCACTTTATATAATAGCCATCACAGACAACTTCAACTGTCTTATCTTGCTTCACCACATTCACAATGAATAGCTGTGACATGACAAATTTAATTTAATAACGTGTGACATGCCCAATGTAATGTATTAATTTAATTTGATTTATGTATTTAATTTAATTTTTTAATCAATTTGTAATTTTTAATGTGTATGAAATTATGTATCTTCTTCTTCTTTCTTTTCTTATTACATATACAATTTTTAGAACATATTTATCATTCTTCGCGCATGTAGCTACATACAAATTAGTCATATTTTTTAACCTCTATAAGAGAGAGTAGCCACTTTCGAAACTGGATAAGTGAGAAACCTGGATAAGTGAAAAACCTCTATAAGAGAGAATGAGATGGCGGTCCCTTCAACTCTCTCTTATCCAGGTTTGACTGTATTACATTAATATTTTTTAATTTGATTTGATTTTATAGATCACCACTATGATAGAAAGTTAAACTTACCGTCCTGTAAAGTGGGGCAAACTATGGGGTAGGAAAATGGTCCCACCCCATAGTTAGAGAAACCAGCAACTTTTATAGTGTAGTTGGTGTACTTGAGTAGCGCTTGTAGGTAGATCTCGGTGTGAGGAGAAGTTATATTTAGAAATGGACCATCTGAAACATAAAGCATATTTTTGCGTCACCAAGAGATTGTATGGCCTAGTGAAATGATCTTCAATACTACTATCCCATTTGTTTGGACTCCAAAGAAATACTGTTGAATTAACTAGTTTAAACTTTAGACTATAAAGCCATCACTAGGATAGGCCATAATTATTTAGCAAAAAATAGCATGACCGACTTCGCGAATATTTCGCACCTAACGATGAAAGTGAAAATATTTTTATTTAACAACTTAAATTATTTATAACAAATTAATGTCGATTGCCCTACTTGGCTGAGCCTGTTTTAGGGCAACCTGTGAACCTGATTACAAATGTCTTAAATTATCAGACCTCGTTTACAAGTCAGTCTTTTATGTTTTTTTTTTTTTTACACAGCTTACTAACTAAAACGTTTTTATATTAGGAATCTATGTTCTGAATCTTGAGATTAAAAATTCTAATGTTATTTCTTTAGAATGTCTTCCGTGTCATCATATGATAGAGATTTAACCAAATTTTAAACGATGTAGCATTTTTCACATTATTGTTGATTTATCAAAACTGGCTCAGCCTATTTCGATAAAATTTAAATGGGACCAATTTCAAAGTATGCTCTTTCCAATAAAAAAATAAAAATAGTTATTGAAATTGGACTTCTATGAAAAAAGTTACGCATGGTTATAAATAAATAAATAATACATCCTTATCCTTACTTAATATTATAAATGCGAAAGTAACTCTGTCTGTCTGTCGCGCTTTCACGCTAAAACTACTGAACCGATTTGAATGAAATTTGGTACACAGATAGTCTAGAGCCTGAGAAAGGACATAGGCTACTTTTTGATTCGAAAAAATAGTTTTAAAGGGTTGAAAACGGGGGATGAAAACGCATTGGCTAGAATCTTAGAAGAAAAAACTTATTTTCTACCATGACAAATGGTAATTTGCATCTTGACATTCCAAATTACATTCTCTATGCCCAATGCCCATTCAAGGCTGCTCGAGTTGCAAATGTCAAAGTCAATCAATCTTTTCCTGTAAAATTTAGAGAAGGTTACATGTATTTTTTCAGTTTAATTACGTAGTTTTCATTCTAATAGGTATGCCTACAAAACGCAAATCGAATCTAGCGCGTAGTTCTAGCGGAGCTCGCGTAAAGAAAATTGTTAGAAGCCAAGAGTCTGAAGAGCACACTTAAATGCGTTTGACATTAGATAAAACTTTAACAGTTCCCGTAGGATAGGATGAAAAGTAAGGGAGCGGGACGCGGTAGCAGCCGTCTAAGCGCCAGAAATAACCTGTCATTTCAAGTTTAGGACGTTCCTACATTTTTCGCACTCCTTCGCGGCACTCAACAGCGCTAGCCCAGACTCGGGCTCCATAACGGAGCTTGCGCTCCCGCCATAATGACGGTGTGTTTCGGAGCACAAGACACATCGTCATCCACCACTCGGGAGTAACCAGCACTGAGCGTCGGACAGCATTCCAACGTCCTGATCCCAGTGCAACGGGTCAGTCATAGTAGCCCAGCGCCTGCCTCTTCAACTGCAGAGGGCAGTGAGAACAGCCATCGCGATACCGACACTTCTCTTCCCCTGCAGCCCCACTGCGTCTTCCAACAGGTTGACGGCCTAGCGGAAGGTAGGGTAGGTGGCGGCACCCACACAACCAGTTCCATCCCACCGCAGCCCCTAATCCTCGGTTGCAGCGTCGCAAGAGCGGCACTGCAGCCTGCCTCAGAAGCAACACTCCTCATAAGGCAGGCAACCTACTGGCCATCCTCTCAGCTGCTTTAGTTAAAAGCGGCTGAACAACGAGTGCCGGCCTCTAAGCTGCCTTGGGGGAAAGACCCAAAGAAGAGGGAGACTTCGAGCGCCGCCTTTTCAGCTGCCTTAGACCTCCCCTGCCACGACAAGGCGGGAATACACAGGGGGGTTGTATATACACTCCAACCGTAACTTAACCAACAAAAGCATTCCTCTAAGGTATTTTGATGTTTGTCGCTTAGGTTAGGTTTCGCAGCCGACATAAACATTAGCCAAAATCAAAATATAACGCGGGCGAAGCCGCGGGTAAAAGCTAGTATACATATATACGCGTCGAATTGAGTACCTCATCCGGTTTGTCGGTCAAAAAGTGCGCAAAAACGGAGCGAAAATGTGTGAAACTATGCAAAATTTCGTAGTCCACAAGTCCATAGCAATTGCCGTACTCGTATTTGCTTAGCGTAATAGAGAACTGCACTTTGCTTTTACATAAGGAAAATATGAGTTTTTTATGCAGATGACTACAAACTACAACATTCCCGCATTTCCGCTACGCTTTGGTGGATTCTAAGTCTGTTACGCAGTCGTCAAAAACTTTTGGCACTAACTTTATATTGGACGAGAAAAGTTCTTAGTAACTTTCCAAATTCTAGCCGAGTTACTATATTGATCGATCAGCTATTTTATTTGATTCACAATAATATTCATAAGTATTTTATTACCTTCTGTGCCGTAATATACGGAGTAACCCAGTAGTGAAGTTCCTTGCGCGTTTATGGGCTGCCACGATACTCTCAGAGAAGTTGAAGACACGCCTCTGCACTCCACTGCGGCAGGCGGATGTTCTGGAGCTGAAATATCATTAAACATCAATGGATTATTTTACTGGTACACTGAGGACTAATAACAAATGGTGGTGGAAAGTTCTCATTTCGGCATTTCGGCAAGCGCAGCATAGGACATCAGGCGAAGGACCATACAAAAACCGCAGGATGACGCTGAGTACAAGCTGCAACCAACCGGTCTAATGAGAGATCTTTATGGGAGGCCTATGTCCAGCAGTGGACGTCTTATGGCTGATGGATGGAACCTTAGAATAAGGACTAGAGTAAGTCCTTATTCTGAGGATTAATCAATGGTTTACTACACACGTATAGTAAAACGAAGCAGAAAGGAAGTAAACAATAAATGCATACCTCCTTCCCTTGTTGTTTGGTATACTGGTAGTGAGTACGGCCCATCACCCGCCGAGTTAAAAGCAAGCACCGATACCGCATACCTGAAACAAACCATATATTTTACTACTTTGAACCTCCCATACCGTACCTCTGACATCCTATACCGCATCGACTTATAATATACCATTGATGAATATAGATTTAACTCTGGTCTAGTTTCAGCTGGCGGCTTCACATACATCGCCGGCTTTCTCCTATGACATAATTATACCTGAGGGCTAACTCGGAGTTTTGCAAATCAAATCGAATTACTTTTACGTAGCGTTGACCGAGCGCGCCGAGCACACACGCTTGAGTTAGTCAATCACTGACGTTGCCGCGCTTGTGTTGGATCGGTTTGGCGCTCGTTACATTACCGTAAAAAATACTCACACTTAGCTAGTCAGTTTTCTGTACGTGACACAAGATGGCGCTGTGCCATTTCCATAGAAATCACATCAAACGTTAACGCGATCGAGTTCGAGCAAGAAACTCCAACTTAGCCCTCTGGTTGCATCTCGCAACTCGCGATGTTTTCCTTCAGTGATAGCCCAAAGAACAGTAGTGTGAAAATGAGATAATCACATTGATGCGGACCCGTACAAACGTTTTATTTAAAATAATAAATTATAAGGGTAAAGAAAAACAATACAAGTAGCGAAAGTGAGACCTCATCATGACCTTCAGACATGATGGGAATACGATGTAATGAGGAGGATCATCAAAATAAAACCCAATGGCCTCACTGGTATATGAAGCAAAATAGCCTCACCTAGTATTTTTCAATAGTCCTGTAAGAATTGTCTCTTGTTTGCCTTGCCTCAATGACACCTTGACTGTTTTGGTTTGAGTATCGTTGGGACCTGAAAAAAGAAAATGACTTTGGTAACTTTAGAACAGATTTATTGATTCTTTAAAATACTGACTTTGTATCTATTGGTTGATATTTTTGGTATTGTCATCATTATTATCAGCCGTAGGACGTCCACTGCCGGACATAAGCCTCCCCTATGGATTTCCAATAGCCCGTTTGGAAGCGGCCTGCATCCAGCGCGTTCCTACGGTCTTAATAATATCGTCGGTCCACCTGGTCGGTGGACCTTCTACGCTGCGCTTGCCGGTGCGTGGTCTCCATTCGAGAACTTTACTGCCCCATCGGCCATCAGTTCTTCGAACTATGTGTGTGCCTTTACCATTACCATTTTAACTTACTAATCCATTGGGCTAAGTCGGTAACTTTGGTTCGTCTGCAAATCTCCTCATTCCTTATTCGATCTCCAGCGAGACTCAAAGCATAGCCCTCTCCATAGCGCGTTGGGCTACCTTGAGTTTATTCATAAGGCCCACAGTAAAAGAGCACGTTTCAGTTCCATATGTCATCAGTGGCAACACACAAATGTCGAAAACTCTCGACTTGAGGCACTGAGGTATATCGGACAAAAATGCCTCACGCAGTTTTCCGAACGCTGCCCAGCCGAGTTGGATTCGGCGATTGACCTCTTTCTTCTCTTTCTTGAAGTTGGACCTACCTAACTTAATATTGACTTTAGTATTGTGTGCAATCGTAAAACAAAATCATGGTGGCCCACACTTTTCTTTTTTTCCCGAGTTAATCCAATCATATAGGACGTGCACTGCTGGACGTAGGTTTCTAATGAGATCAGTTGGAAATGACTTGCATCCAGCGACTGATCTTAATGAGATGATCAGTCCACCTTGTGGGTGGACTTCCCACGCTCCGTGTGCCGGTATGTGCTCTACACTCGAGAACATTTCGATCCCATTGGTCATCGACTTCGTTCGTGCTATATGTTAAATTTAACCTTAATTATAATTAATATAAGCATGTTACCAGAGAGCATATCGACAGCGGGGGTGGCCCGCACACGGTACCCCTGCAGACTACCGCGATTTCCTCTCGGTGGCACCCACGACACTGACAGAGATCCCGCCTCTGTGGACTGCTGGACTTGCACTCCCAGCGGTGGAGATGATGGAGCTGCAGAAAATAACAACAAAACCATCGTTTTCATCAGCTATAGATGAACCCACTAAGCATGAAACTTGCAATAAGTTGTAGTAAGTTTGTATATGGCACATTTGTAACTTTCAAACATCATGTTGCAGGAACATGTCAGTAACATAATTATATCTTATTGTTAGGTTGAAACTTATTAAAAGTTATTTAGTTATGTTACTGTTATATTTCGCATGAAACTTTATATTTCAACTTTGCAGGGATATTGCCTCCCAAACATACCTAATCGTAAGTAATTAACATTGTGGCAAAAATGTATTTGGAACGTTACGAATAAAACTTTGTAGCAATATAATTTTACTAACTTCACTGTCCGGCATTGCCTGTACCGTACAAATGAAAGTTACTGAAATGTTATACTATAACATCGCGACAATATGTCTTTTGTTATAATTTTTTTCAACTTTCCTACAACATTACGAATTGGGCTCGTTATTTACATTACCTATGTAATGTTGCTGGAAGTAAATTTTTGAAAGTTGTGGAATGTCTCAGTAACATTAAAAAACTAGATGGCGTTAGCATCGCACATTGATTTTCTGCATCGCGATGACGTTGTGTTTGCAGAAATTAGTATCCCCATTTGTAAATTTGATCAAAACGTTTCTTATTGCAGATAGAGAAATAAAGTCTCTCATTCTTCCTCACACAAACGAGTCTCTCAGACTTGTACTTAGAAATCAAAAAATTTAAATAATTTATTTTTTATTTTTTAGAACCTGGAACTGAAAACCTACAGATATGTAACTTTGCGACAACTAAATAAATGCAATGCACGTGCAAGTTTCATTTGTAACCTTAAAGCAAGATAGTTCAGACAAGTTACTATTACTTTTCAAATTCAAATTGGGGAAATGTTACACGTTATACTTGCGGAAAGTTAATTTTACAACTTTCAGACATGTTTCTTGTGTAATGTTACTGCAACTTCACATTTTAAAGTTATAAAAAGTTTTGATGATCAGCTCTGGGCAAGTTACGGGGTTTATCTACAGCGCGGCTGTTAGGGCTTCGTTTCAAGCTCGCTGTAAGCTTGCATGAACGTTGCAACCTTATATTTGTAAGTTACAAGCTTGTTCATGTTACTTTCAGTAATGTTATTGCAACTTTTGCTTGCTTAGCGGGAAGTCAGGAAGACCAAGTAGGCACAATGGACAAAAAATGTTCTAATAAGTCTTCTGCTTTCATTTATTCTTGATGCTTAGACAATAGGTACTCATTCTCTCAAAATCAGGTTGGAAGCCAGATAATACCAAAAACTACCAATGAATTTTTTTTTATACGTTAATATGGCAAAAAAAATGGGCTGACTCAAAGAGGTCATAGTTAGGTGCCGTCTATGGCTTTCTTGTTTATTGGGAGAATGAAATTAAAGCTTTTCAAGACAGAAAGAAAGGATAAGTTTGTGTGCTTGATCTTAGACTACAATGCCGTTTACTATCAGGCGATTTCGTAGTCAAACGGGTTTATTTTCGAGTTATTTATGCTTAATGGTTAGTTGGTTACCTTCTTCTTGTGTAGTAAAGTGAACCGGTTGAGTGTGCGAGCTGAGGGCCACTTGGTTTCCCGCTGAAACTCGCACGCGGTACTCGGTCGCCGATAGCAGATCACGTATCTCTGCGCTTTGGCGGATTTCGTTCCCTCGCCTGGAAATTACAAGGATACCGATAGTACAGCGTGCAACGATGTACAACGATTGAATAATAATCGGCCTAGTACGAGTCGGACTCGCGCACGAAGGGCTCCGTACTGTATGGGAGCCCCCCTTAAATATTTATTTTATTTTAATTTTATTATTTATAATTGAAGTGAATATAAAACTAAGTATTCTGTGAAAATTTCAAGCATCTACCTGTTACTATTATTAATATAGAGCGAAAAACGTCTAAAAAATTCAGGTTTGTTGTATGGAAGCCCCCCTTAAATATTTAATTTATTTTGTTTTTAGTATTTGTTGTTATAGCAACAACAGAAATACATCATCTGTGAAAATTTCAGCTGCCTAGCTATAATGGTTCATGAGATACAGCCCGGTGACAGACGGACTGACGGACATCGAAGTTTTAGTAATAGGGTCCCGTTTTTCCCTTTGGGTACGGAACCCTAAAATCAGGTTTTAACTATTGAAAGTTATTTATTTGGTTCAGCACACACAACATATTACATGGTAGGACGCCATTCTCCAAAGACTAAGCTATACCGGGAAGCGGATGTGTAGGGGTTTTCACTACAAGACAAATAGTAACTAAAGTTGCAAGACTAAAATATTACATTGACATATTTCAACAATTTTACACAAAAATATATTTTTTTCCACAATACAACTATCTTGACAATATCTGTCACCTAATTAAATTTAAATTATTTCGTTTTAAAGTGAAGAATTTTTCAAAATGATTGATAAAACGAGTATTGCGGCGTAGCAATGTACTTAGACAAAATCGATAGAAGGGTTTTGTGATGACGAAAATAATATAGAAAATAAGTATTCTATACAAGAATCTCTTCCCTTGAACCACTTTTTCGATGTTCTGGCCTAATGTTTCTTCTCTGAACCAAGAATAAAAAGATTCGTATGCGATCCATTATTATTATTGCCTAGCGATTTAGCAAGTTCAATTTAACGTGCTAAATTGCTAGTACTAGAATCTTCTGAATCTTTATCTAATGTTTTATGAGGATTAGAACACATTGGCACTTCTGAGCAGAAGTTGTTCTCACCTGGTAACGTTGGTAGTTTTAGCAGTATCCCACATCTGGTACTCGTTTTCATTGTATTGAAGAGTACTTATAGTAGTGCTAGTGTAGTCTTCATTTCGCCAGGAAAAGCAAACTGAGGTGCTTTTAACAGTAAACGTTATGTAAGGATTTGGGCGGATACAACGCTAGAACGGGAGTTTGTGGCGCTTTGTGTATAAATAATAATAATAAACAAGTTTTATAAGGATAATGTTTACTCTCTAAACCATGACAGTTCTGATCAGAATTTGGTCTCACCTGGTAACGTTGATAGTTTTCGCAGTATCCCACATTTGATACTCGTTGTCTGTGTACTGGAGAGTGTAGTAGTGTGCGTGTGCGCCGCTGTCTCGCCAGGAGAGGCGAGCTGAGGTACTGGACACCGAGTCAAGTTGTAAGTCGTGGGGTGGCGTTGGAGGTTCTGAAATAAATAATACAAAAAAATAAATAAATAATGTAACAATAATTGGCCAAGTGCGAGTTGGACTCGCGCACGAAGGATTCCGTATTCTATGGGAACCCCCTTAGCCACATTTCAAGCGTCTATCTGTTACCATCATTAATACATAGCAAAAAATGGCACAAAAATTACGTTTGTTGTATGGGAGCCCCCCCTAAATATTTATTTTATTATGCTTTAAGTATTTGTTATTATAGCGGCAACTGAAATACACCAACTGTGAAAATTTCAGCTGCCTAGCTATCTCGGTTCATGAGACACATCCTGGTGACAGACAGACGGATGGTCAGCGGAATCTTAGTAATAGGGTCCCGATTTTACCATTTGGGTACGGAACCCTAAAAAATCCATACACTTAATCAATCTCATTCTGCACCCCTAGCGTAGAAAAATTTTTGATGGATCAGCTCAATACCAGATCGAAGCTTTAGATTCGATTGAACGTCGTGCCATGCGGATAATCGGGGATAGTAAGCTTGTCGCTTCCAAACTGAAAAGCCTGGAACATAGTAAGTAGCGTGTTTAGCAACTTTCTATAGGCTCCATTTCGGCGAGTGTGCGCTCGAACTCCACGACCTGATTCCTTTATCTCCCTTTCACAGCAGAACAAGCCGGAAGTCGCATAAATATCATCCCTACATAGTCTACATACCACCTGCTCGTACTAAGCGATTCGCTTCTTCCTAAATAATGCGGACCGCCAGGGATTGGAATGCTCTGCCTCCGTCATTGTTTCCTGACAATTTGGATATCTTCAAGTCAACAGTGAAAATATCCCTATCTTCTAGGTCTACACACTCCATCTTCAGCTACAACTTCGCTTTCCATCAGGCGAGTTGGTGGCCAAATGTAGCCCTATTATATAATTATGCAATAAAATTGTCTTTTCGCCAATTTGTACTCTTGGAATGGGAAAAAAGTGTGAATTGACATTGAAAACTGAAATTAAACTTCAGTGAAATGATCCTTATGCCATGCTAGGTGGTTGGTAACTGGTGTTGCAAAATTTCTAAATGTCTGCACACAAGGAGCATATCTGCACACCATCACTGTAAGGGTCTATGGAGAATGAGGGGACATGGAAAATGAAATAAGAACTCCCTAATAGTAAGGATCCTCCAAACGGAATACTCCCACTGGTTAACTGTTGTGCCTAACGATAGCTTTCCAATAGTGTTTGACTTATACTGTAAATTTGTCGCTACAGGTTTTGTCGTCTTCAAACTCCCTATCCAAAATAAAATCTGATCTGGGTGCTTGCAACTGATCAAGATGTCCTCCTCCTCGCATCGTATTCCTCATATCTGAGGATCGTGACCTCCACCATCCATAAGCTTCTATTTCACGATGTTTCTCCATTGTACTCTATTTTTAGCAATACACAAAAAATGATGAGTCGAGGGTGGTGCGAATCTGATCGGACTACAACCTCGAGACCTATGACCATCGACTCGACTTTTCCTATGACCATCAGTTTCTCGAGATTATCGTCTTGTTTACTTGCAAATCTTGCAATGTGGCACGTTTGACAGATGGTAGAGTTTGCTCGTGACCTAGAGCTGTTTCAATATCGATACGCTAGTCTGATGAGTTGTCCACTGTATCCTAAGCATTATCATCCAACACCTCACATAGAAAAAAAAAAAATATTAGGGGACATCTTACTCACGGTCTCTGGCCCCAAACTAAGCAAAGCTTGTGAAATGGCTGCTAGAGACTGATATACTACACATATTTATATAAATAAACTTATATAAATTATATAATACCTAAATAACACCCAAACACAGAGCAAACACCTATGTTCGTCACATAAATATTGCCCTGGGTGGTAATGGAACCCACGCCTCAATGATCCAGGAGTCAGGTTCACCAACCACTGAGCCATCGAGGCAGTCAACAATGCGAGCTGTACATACTGGTATAAAATATTCTAAATAAACCTACCAAGTATATTGAGATGCACGTTGAACACCGCCATTCCATACGGGTTGCTGGCTCTACATTCGTATGTTCCTCCGTCTCTTGTTTCCACGTAGTTTATGTTTATGACGCTGCTCACACCGTTGTTGGTTAGCGTTTCTGATATGGTTATTCTGAAAATTAAAAAGGAAACATCAAAACATTATAATTTTGGAAGATTTAGTTACCGATCAAGTTAGATAAACCACCCCAGATTATAATTATAACCAATCTGTCAATAATCCAGCATCCAATCTATGAAAGTATCTAAGCAATGTTTTTCTTCACCGAAAAGTCCGTGATGTCAAAGTAAATAGGTACATAAATTTAAAAAAAAACATGTAAACAGGTCTTGGAGACACGTCACACTACGTTTAAAACGAATCCGATTCAAAACACCATTCGACGTATTATCAAAGTTTGTACATAGATCGCAAATAATTTATAGCGTAGTTTGATCAGTCTTCAAATGGGTGACCGCGGGTGGTATTTACAACTGAGCGCTACTGTGACTCGAATGACACGTTCAATTGTAGGCTTTCCCATCCACTTGACCTTGATAGGGCTGTCCCCGAGTGGTCAGCAGGGCATCGCTTCGAGCAGAACCACTTTTGTCGTTAGCTTATTTTACTGCACCAACTATACCAACATACCTTTTTTTACGAGAGGGAAATCTTCGAAAGAATCCCGACTGCTTCGGGGTGCAGTCGCGTTATTTAGGATTGTACCCAATAAAACCCCGTCGGTGGCCAGCCTTTGTACCCTCATGCGAGCTCTGGGAACTCCAAAAGGAACGTACCGGTGCTCCCAGCACTTTATATGACTAAGGTAAACGTACGTAATTGCGGACGAGTCCCAGAACGCGGACGTTACTCGGTTTTTTAATTTTTGTAATTTTCTACGAAAGTTTAACTTAATCTTATGAATGACAATGAATTCTTGGTTATTTTTTAAAGTATTATTCAGGCAAAACTGTACACGTAGTGTAATAGTGTCCAAACCAAATGATCTCAAAAGTGCGGTGTCGTAAAATTTTCGTTAATCTGTTAATTCAGTAGCTGAATTTGGTGCCTACCCTGTCATCAACTTTAGTTCATTTCTTAGTTGTGTAACGTGATACGGTAACTGTGCTATTTTATTACGATACTTAGATAAATTACCCAATATTATAACCTATAATCTAGACATAATCTTGTTGATTATTTATAATATTTGTGTGTCCGCCTACTGGTACTCACTAAACCCGTACTTGTCCTAATGCACGGACAATAATCACATTTTCCGTCCGAGAAGTGGGACTCATATCAGTTCTTTAATACCCGTTGTACCAAAGTTCGGATCTCGACCTTATTGCCTTGAACTAAGTCTTATTTTTCCTTGCATGTAAGAACATCGTTTTAAAAACCGTGAAAAATGCAATTATTATAGTTCGATTGCGTCTTATTCCTTTTAATTTAGAATTATTTTGGACTGATTCAAGCAATAGTCGTATCTTGTCTGCTTTAGTATTGCTTACTCTTGTCTGACAAAGAAAATTTTTTTTTTTTTGATCGATTTATAATATTTAATTAAAACAATATTATAATATTGAAGCATAAGCTTAAATATTTTTACATAATGTTTAAAAGATTATCTTAAGTAAAATTTTTTGTGCTTAGATTTTGATATTATGTTTTTATTTTCTATGAAACACTAAACTTTTGGTGTTTCATAGAAAAAACAAACACTGGATTTGTCATAAATAAGTAGTAAAAAGTAAATAAGTAAGTTCGTATGGGCTGGGTGGCTAGTCCTAGTGTCAGAGCTAAAATCTATCTCGTGATTCAGCCATTTTTTTTGACAAAGTTAATTATTATAGATAACATAATGATCAACTATAGAACTAAAAAGTAGGGATTAAGATTATAATATAATAAAACAATTTGATTTTCTAAGTTACAACCGAATCTTCTTATACCTCTATATACATGTGATGGTGATACATAGTTAAAATTAGAAGAAAAATTACTACTATGTAATTTGTTATTTTTCTGTGTGGAGGCGTAATTCGTCCCGCGTGGGGTGTTTTGTGCATTTCTTTTTTAAGAAAGCGTGGCTTTAGACCACTGGCACAACTGCTGCAGTGGCTTGGATGGTATATGAAATGATAACGATATAGATGACGAAACTGATGACAATGGAGAAGTTTCATGCAATCTGTTAATTATTCTAGTGTTTTCTGTGATCAGCCACGAGAAAGTTGGCTATCAGTGGCTCTCAGGCTCTCGCTCAGCTCTCAAGCTCTCAGCTCTTAGTGCAAGTTACTATTTAAGTTGCAGTGACTAGTTATGAGGCCTACTAAAAGTCTTGCTGCTAAAACTTCAATGGGTCGTTGTTGTGTTTCTATTCAAATTTATAAAAGCAGCTTAAGAGTGCCTGATTTCCTTCCTTTTATTCCACATATTCTGTTTTTTTCGTTATCACGGCGCAGGAACCTGAGAACTTCCGACGCTGTCGGCTTACAGTATTTTATCGCCTCGTCTTCAATCGGTTTTTTTAAATCTGAAGAATTAAAGATCTCATTTTTCAACGGGCAAGCTTTTTCATAGTTCTTTATCAAAGGCTGTATCAAGACTTCTGTCATGGTCTCTATTTCCTGCGACAACAGTTCCGTACTTTGATCTGGCGGTTCTTCTATATAGCTATTTTGAGTTCATTTCTAAAAGTTGCTGTGTCAGTTTGCCTCAGGTTCGTGCTTCAGAACCAAAGTATTTATCAGTTGCCACGCGCCACTCATTGATTGTTTAAGAGATATTGCTTGAAGCCAGTGTGATGTCGATAATTAATGCCTAAAGCGTTACGAAAGTAAACTCAGCGCCATGGTTTAATAGGTTTGAATAATGTCTGAAGATGAAGTCGAGTGTGTTAGATCAGGGTTAAAAGAGGCGGTTACTTTATCTATTTTCTACCAAAATATTACTGTAAGGATGGAAATCTTACTTTAAACTAATGCAGCAACCCTGATTCTAACTTAATAACAAAGAAACTCTTCATTCTGATCCTTTAAATGTTTGTGAGGGTAGTTACCTAACTTGAGGTTTCTAAATTAGTAAAGGAAACAAGTAAATAAGTATACTTTGTATATTTTTTATACTTCATGGGTCCCTCGAGGGTACCACCATGTATTGCAATAATTATGCCACGTTCGCAAAGCCCTAGACGTTTTGAGAAGAAGTGGCAAGAAACTCAAGACGCCATCAGTCTCCTTAATTTAGATATTACACAAAGTACTTAACTTTAGCAACATGGCGACGTCCACTCGGCTTGGCTTCGAATATAAAAGGTACCGACACTCAGCATAACTAGCTAAGCAAGACTTCAACGTTATTATCAGAATACCGGGAGAACACCAAGAGAGATTCAAAGGTACTCCGAGATATTAAGAGATATTAGGAGACGAAGCCGCGCCAACAGACTGTTTTATACTGATTTCACAAGCTCCCACCATGCCTTACCACCACTGCTCGATGTAAACATTGCCAATAACCAATAGGGAACGAGCAAGATGGCGGGCACGGTGGTAGCCTCCATTTTACACAATAAAATCATCTTAAACTGTATTTCATACTTATTAGAATTATTAGAACAATTATTGATACGTTTCAAGTCATCTATAACATTATGTTATCACAGTATTAAATAAATGGTATATGTAAACAACAATGGCCGATATTCGGAAGTCATGATAGCTACCAATAAGTCTTATATTACTCAATACATCTTGTAATCGTTATTAAATTAAATATTATAATAACATTATTATTCTAACAAGTGCTTCATTTCTTCTCTTATTTATATTGGGACAGTCCCACACAGTACAGTGGGCGTTTGAGTCAGATCCTACTTTACTTTCTGGTTTTTTACTTGTACTAAAAGCATTAATTCTTCGACCGCCAGGTGTTGCGCCACTTCTGTGATATTTAGGTACGAATACGCCGTGTTCTAAAGGTTTAACTATACTACTAGATTGTTTTAGAGACTGGTATCTAATTTAGTTACAGTGAGATCATCATTACACAAATGTGTCACCTAAGACGCCTAATACGGACCTGTGGGATATAATTATAAAAGAGTACGCATTTCATTTGGTATGGGAAGACTGAACACATTACTTTGGGGATCATTAAAGCCGCTTATATTGCCACGGACTAAATACGGTTCCTATACCAGTGCTTATGTGTTAACTATCGTTTCAGCATTTTTTTTCATAATTTGATTATTGTTTTGTTTGAAATATTATATTTTATTGCACAGCATGTAAAGTATAATTTCTTAGATTTACGAGATCTTAAATGGCTTAAACTAAAATATCATGTAATAATAAAAAGTAATAATACAATATAAAGGCAATTTAAATCCTAATGTAAAGTAAATAGAGTTCTAATTCGTATGGCGTCCGGGAATTGGGACAATTTGTCCAAGATTTTAAAGTTCATACAAATAATAATACATTAGAAGGGCAATTTAAATTCTAACATACAGCAAATAGAGTTCAATTTCGTGTAACGTCCAGGAATTGGGACGACATTCCGCGCATTAGGACAAATCGTCCGCGATTTGGTACATTTGGGTATTTTTTTACATTTTGGGTATTAATTCCTATTAAAGCTATAACAAATTAGAAAATGTTTAATTATTATAAAACTCAGATAAATGCCCTATCTGGTCATATTCATTTTGTTGTTGTAAGTCTATTAGTATCAGCGTAGTATTACTGCAAAGTCGGCGAAGTTCAAAAACGTCCGTACATTGGTACGTTTACCTTACTCGCCTAGTACTAGAACCAGGCTTGTGCGGTCCTCTACGACAGCGTTGCCAAACAAGCTGTCGTCCTCCTCGGGCCCGTTTGAGTGGATGGCCAGAGCCCCAACTCTGACCACCCACGAGCCCAGAGGTCCCCTTTAGTAGGCTCTTATCAACATACCTAGTCGAAGTCAGGTCGTTAAGTTTCCCATCAGGCGTCCCCTTGATCCTGATAAGGCTGTCTCCTAGCGGTCGGCAAAGTAGCACCGCAGGTAGCCCTACCTTTGTCTTCAAGTTCTCTGACTTAGTACCAACATACCCACTCGAGGTCTGATCGATATGCTTCTCATCAGTCGTCCACTTGATCCTGATAGGGCTGTCTCTAAGTAGTCGGCAAAGCAGCGCTGCAGGTAGCCCCACCTTTGTCGTCAAGTTCTCTTACTTAGTACCAACATACCTAGTCGAAGTCAGGTAGATACGTTTCCCATCGTGCGTCCACTTGACTAATAGGATTATCTCCGAGTAGCCGGCAAGGCAACGCCGCAGGAGCAGCGCCACTTTTGTTGTCAAGTTCTTTTACTTACAACCAATATACCTAGTCGAAGTCAGATCAATAAGTTTCCCATCGTGCGTCTACTAGATCCTGATGGGGCTAGCTGTCTCCTAGCGGTCGGCAAGGCAACGCCGTACGTTACCCTACCTTTGTCGTCAAGCTCTTTTACTGAGTAGGTACCAACATACCTAGACAAAGTCAGGTCGATAAGTTTCCCATCGTGCATCCACTTGACTAATAGGATTATCTCCGAGTAGCCGGCAAGGCAACGCCGCAGGAGCAGCGCCACTTTTGTTGTCAAGTTCTTTTACTTACAACCAATATACCTAGTCGAAGTCAGATCAATAAGTTTCCCATCGTGCGTCTACTAGATCCTGATGGGGCTAGCTGTCTCCTAGCGGTCGGCAAGGCAACGCCGTACGTTACCCTACCTTTGTCGTCAAGCTCTTTTACTGAGTAGGTACCAACATACCTAGACAAAGTCAGGTCGATAAGTTTCCCATCGTGCATCCACTTGACTAATAGGATTATCTCCGAGTAGCCGGCAAGGCAACGCCGCAGGAGCAGCCCCACTTTTGTTGTCATGTTCTTTTACTGAGTACCAACATACCTAGTGGAAGTCAGGTCGATAAGTTTCCCATCATGCGTCCACTTGACTCTGATAGGATTATCTCCGAGTGGTCGGCACGGCAGCGCCGCGGGCAGCCCCGCTTTCGTCGTCAAGTTAGAACTCACGGACTCAAAGTGCACCGGCTCTAGAAATCATTGTTTTAAATTAGGTAGGCTTTAGAAAAAGTTACCATCATCACTATAGATCCATCAGCCATAGGATATTCCACTGCTGGATATAAGCGTCTTTTATAGATCTACAATAAGACCGGTTGGTAGCAAGTTGTATCCAGCGTTATCCTGCAGTTTTAATGCGGTCAACGTCTACCTTGTGGATGAGCGTCCTCTAGCAGGTTCGTAATCTCTTTGTTCGTAAATTCTTCAAATTATGTACCCTTACCTCTGCTATTCAAAGTTGCTAATCCACTTGGCTATGTCGATAACTTTCGTTCTTCTACAAATCTCGTCATTCCTGATTCAGTCGCGCAAATAGACTTCAAGCATGGCTCGCGCCATAGCTTGTTGTGCTATTTGGAGCTTACTAATAAGATAACAATAAAATAAATAAATATTTGAGGACATCTTATACACGGCCGCTGCGCTGACCCCAAACTAAGCAAAGCTTGTGATATGGCTGCCAGAGACTGATATATTGCATAATATATTTATTTTCAAATAAATACTTATATAGATAGTAACAAAACAACACCCAGACACAGAGCAAACACTTATGTTCACCACATAAATATTTGCCAAGGCTTTTTGACCCAGAAGTTAAGGTCACTAACCACTGAGCCACCAAGGCAGTCCCTAAGAGTTAGGTATACTGAGCACCACATAAATCGGCGGATTAGAAGTTAGCCGCAGATGCCACTTCACCGTGATTCGCTAATTATTACGCATGTGTGCACAATGCCAACATCGCGTGGCGTAGTGTTGAGCACGGGCGTAGGGAGCGCGCGGGAGGCATGAAATTGGCGGGCGGGTGAGCCCCGGCGCGAGTCTCTCTGGTTCCCGCGCATACCTATATTTCGTCTTTTGTGCAGCGTTCTGCGCATAACTTCCCATCCGCCGACTTGTGTGGCGCTTAGTATACCGACACATAGAAAAGGAGGTACTTACTATTAACACTGATCCACAAATTCCTATTCAGCGGATCCCCCACCCCGTTCTCGACGTTGCAGGCGTACATTCCCTCGTCGGAAAGAGACACCACTTCTATGACGAGTGTGCCGTTTGGTAAACTCATCACCCCACCTCCCGCCAGGTCCAGCACTGGTCGCCATATGCCTAGCGTAGCTGCAATGAGAAAACAATCTTAAGATAAATAAGTAACATATAATTATGATTTATTAAAAAGCCATGGTGGCCTTGAGGTAGTGACACCCGCCTCACAATCGTGAGGTCGTGGATTCAAATTTCGGTCCCGTACCAATGAGTTCTTTGAAATTTATGTAAGGAATTTCACACCACTGGCTTTTCGGTGAAGAAAAACATCGTGAGGCAACCTGCATATGTCCGTAGAAGAAATTCGATGGCGTTTGTGAATCCACCAACACGCACTGGGCCAGCGTGGTGGAATGGCCCAATCACCCTTCGTGGGTAGGCCTACGTCCTGCAGTGGACTATTAAAAAGGCTGGTACAATTATTTTTTGCAAAAAATAGCACGACCGACTTCAACCGTGTACAGAATTCGCGAATATTTAGCACGGATCGATATAGCATTTTTCACATTATTGTTGATTTATCAAAAATGGCTCAGCCGATGTCGATAAAATTTAAATGGGACCAATTTCAAAGAAAATAAAAGAATGATCGGAATCGGACTACTACGTAAAAAGTTATGCGTGGTTATACATAAAAAAAATATATAAATATACACGCGTCAATTTAAGTACCTCCTCCGTTTTTGCGGTCAAAAAGTAAATATAGAGGCGATATTTGACTAGACGCAAGAATTGGAATCTTCTTTTTATTTTTATATTGCGAGACTTTTTTTTTTTATTCTGAATAGGTTTGCGTTTGACCACATACTGCCTGTTGTTAAGCAGATAAGAGGTCTAGGTTGTAGCAGGCTTACCTAGAAGTTACCTATTTACTCGGGATTTGAAGACGCCCACATTGTACCTACTTTAGCGGGAAGACAGACCCAGGCAAAGCGTTCCACATTCTGGCTGAGACTTATCGCACAATAGAATAGGATAAAATGAATACCTTTTTTTGGTGACGTTTTAACTGAGTAGCATCAGTTGCAATTATATTACGCAAAAAGTTCTGTAGTATAAAAATAATGATTTCAAAGATTTGGCCAGGCATTTGGTAGAGGTGACACGTGACCAGAGTGCTGGCATCTATTTCGCCCAAAAGCTGAGTATTGCTATTCAGCGAGGCAATGCTGCCAGCATTCTGGCCACGTCGAGAGACTTTTAGACAAGGTTTTATTTTATTATGTGTTATTTCTGGTTTTAGTTTTTTAGTTCATTATATTTCTTTTCTTTTTTGTTTAAGTAGGTTATTTAATTTTAGTCATAGCGGAAAGTGTTATTTAAGTTTTTTTAGTTCTTCTGTGTAAATAAAATTGTTATTTTTCTTTTGAAAATAGGGAAAAGTTACCTTACCATCTCTTTTCATCCAATGTATCTGAGGCGTGGGGTAGCCGTTAGCATTGCAAAAGACAACACCTCGCTGGCCCAGTAACAACGACGTATTCTGGGGCTCTTCTATCCATTTTGGTGCCACTGAAAATGAAAAATATTTGTTTGTACTGGTACTACAGCTACAACTGTACTAAATTGGGCTTTTAATATTGATGATTAATGACGATTTTAAAAATGAATATGGTTTAATTTACTCAACTTATGAAACACTAGATTTTGCCCGCGACTTCGCCCGCATTATATTTCGAGGCCCTACCTTACCACCCTTAATAAAGCAAGTGGAAAATAAATAATAAAACAAAAAAAATCGATTTGACATTTGTTTGATTAGACGGTTCTTTTTTGACATTTCTTGGAGCGCACGCTAGAATAGCTCGAATTTTTCCTACTTACTTAAAACTTATTGTTATAATTTGGAAAAGTTACGCAATATCATTATAATTTATAGCCTATGTGTTATTCCGATGTATAAGCTATATAATTGCAAAGTTTCATCTCAATCCGTTCAGTAGTTTTTGCGTGAAAGAGTAACAAACATCCATACCTCCATCCTTACAAGCTTTCACGTTTATAATATTCGTAGGATTGAGTTGTCATTCTACACTACCTAAATACTACACAAAATAAAAATCCTACCTAAATATATACAAAAACAGAGGCTAAAAATCGAAAAAAGAACTGTGTCCATGTGGAAGGGTGCTACAACATGTGAAGCAACCGGCGGCCTTATCACTGAAAGTGATTTCTTCCAGATTTCTTGATTGAGTCCACAGAATTGTGCTGGATTCAAGCCATTTTCTAAACTGTCTTAATCTGTAGGCAAAACTCAATTTAGCATGCAATGTACGCTAGCTGATGGTGATTATGATTTGGAGACAAGTTTATTTAATTTTTAATTTATTGAAGAAAATCACCATTAATGTAGAGATCCGCAGTCTGGTTGACCTTCCCCACGTGATTCATAGCTATGCACGTGTATTTCCCGCAATGCTCGAGTGACACTCGCTTTATGATAAGAACGCTGAATAGTTCTGAACTGCGCTCTGTTATCTGAAATGTTACAGCAAAAATATTAAGACAAACGTTTTGATCACGAAAAAATGCCAAGTCGTTGGTTTTGATACCAAATTGACGTGTAAGTTAGCGCTACAAAAGTAGACCCTGCGCGAATGTCGATTTTAGAGGGGTTTTGAGATGCGGTGAGGAACAATACTGCGCAGAATCGACAATCCGTACAAAGCGCATGCCCAACATTGTTCTTTTTAAAATAAAGATGCACAGACGCATCTTTGTTTTAGTTTTTTGGGGGAGCTGACTCCCAATGTATGCATACGAATAGGTATATCTTAACTAATAATTAAGTCCGATTTGGACAACATTGACACAGGATCGAGAAAGATCAACAGACAATCCATAAATACTCCCGTGCTTGCGACAAAAAGGAAACTTCTTAAAGTTTTTAGTGGATATACAGTCATTTCGGCAAGACTTCCACATACCTTGCCTTCCCTGGGGTGGTGTCCATCAATATTTTTCTCGGGTAAAAAAAAGATCGAGAGAGACGGTAAACGAATACGTGCTGTGGATGATGATGATCATGTTTACATTGACTGAACCGTGGTTGTCTAGTGCTTGTAACGCTGGCCTGTCATTCGTGAGGTCGTGTGTTCAATCCTGGTCCTATACCAATGAGTTTCTTTGGAACTTATGTACGGAATTTCTCACCAATGGCTTTTCGGTAAAGAAAAACGTCGTAGAAGAAATTCGATGGCTGTTGTGAATCCTCCAACCCGCACTGGGCCAGCGTGATGGATATGGCCTAGTCACCCTTCGTGGGTAGTCCTACGTCCTGCAGTGGACTATTAAAAAGGCTGATACAGTTACATTGTCAACTAAATTCGATAAATATGGACAACAGGTTTTAATATAAACTTACCTTAAGACTTGCTGGCATTTTCTTCCCATCTTTCAGCCAAGAGAAGTATATCGGCGGGTCCCCGCTGATGATATTGCAGGTGATCTGGACTATCTGCCCTTCTTTCAAGCCCGTTCCCATACGGAGTTCGTCCAACTCCGGTGCTTCTACTACTTGGATCTCGAATGATCTGGAACACGTAAGAAATCAAGCAATATACACTTTTGTCATTTTAGATAGCCTCAGACCAAATAAAAATATCAAGACAGAACGTCGTGAACAGACAAGTGAGGCTGGCTTTTTATGGATGTGGTGAGTGGGTCGGTGTTGCGCTGCCTTAGTTCGACGAGCCAAGGCGTAGTTTCGTTGTACGTGTTTGGGTGTGTAATTGTATCTGTACACGGCTAGGCGTAGTTTTGCCGGCCTCACTTGTTTGTCTTGATTTTTTTATTTGGTCTGAGTGGATAGCTATATTTAGCTCACGTCAAATAAGTGATACCACAACGGCACGTTTTACGTAAGTATTGTACTACAAACAAAACATTGTTCAAATTCTTAGAATTTGAACCGGAATAGCTAAAATTATTGATGACTCCGATTTCAGACGCAAGTGTCGTGCTTGTTGCGTCAATCCTTTTTAACCCTAGAGTAGTCGCGCATTTCCATGAAACGTGAGTGCTCGCGTGGGGAGCATTTTGCCGCCCATACTCAATCATTTTTTTAATGATAAATTGTAAGTAAATAAATTTACAATAATTATAAAACGACAGAATAAAACATAAACTTTCAAAAGGAGAAATTAATTAAAGTTTTATACTTAGTATTTATGAAAAAAAAATGCTTTGGGATATCTTAGGTATTTTTTTAGGAATTTTAACAATTTCTTTACCTTAACCTTCATAAAAATTAATAAAATAAGATTTAATAACAAAATTAAACGTTTTCAGTATCTACGATATGTACTTAATCAAAACAGTCTTGAAACATAAACATAAAATGTTCGTTGCACAGTAACTTTGCGCATCTATTGCACCCTTTTTTGAGCGTCTTGCTTGTTCATTTTGCTTACCTTAAAAATATTAGTTTACTAAACAAAAAGAAGTTAAGGAACAAATTAAAGTAAAAACCTTTTTAAAATATATTTTGTCATCCAAACTAAGCGTGTATACACAATTTCAGCTAAATTTGTTGAAAATATATGCTTCAAAATTGAGTTGCAAGATTCCACCTGAACATACATTGCAAGTTGAATAAATGCCTGTAAAAATCGCCTAAAATTAATAAAAACATAAAGAACATTAATGCTACTACGATATTTACATCAAAACAACATTTTAAACAACGAAAACTAATAATATTTCAATTACACTAAAAAACAGTCAAACGATTTACTTACGTGAGTAGTCGCGCAGTGAGCAATTTGCCGCCAAATTCGACACACTGACAATAACCGCTTTCTCCTGCGGTCACCCGTGCACTGAATTTATTCTAATTTCTAAAACAAGGAGCTGAGAAGCTGGGGGGCAGCTACTACGACGCTTGACCTTGACAAATGCATCGTGTATAAAATAATACGATTTTTTCCCCGCGGGCGGCAATAATTATGCTCATAGCGCGAGCACTCTAGGGTTAAAAAAAAATGCGCAGAGGGTTTTGTAGACAACTTCTAACCATCTGCCCATTAGTGCTTACAGGTTACCGTATCCATGTTATCTTTGTCTTAGCTACCATAGCTCTAGAGATCCAATCCTACTGAGCTAGCATACTCACCACGAAATATTTTTTTCGACGTGTCAAAACAAGACAGAGTTATGGTGATGTATATATCTGTCACTTTTCCACACATAAACAAAACTGTTTTCGTGGTCGTAAGCTAAGCTGTAGACGGTGCCGTATGGATTGGCAATAAAGTGCGTTGACCTTTCAGTGGTCTAGGAGCGGTAACAAACCTTTTATGACAGTGATTATAATTACTTATTTTAGTTTTTATTTAGCAGCTTGTTTCTTTAACAGAAGTTCCTGTAGGTGGCACCAACAGAAATATCAAATATTATGCTACCAAGCAGTACGTGAAGTTAACGCACTTTATTGCCAATTTATAATGGTACGGACTATAGCTGGCTACATTGAGCAATCCTCAATGTAGCCGCGAAGATAGCTATTTATTAATAGTAAATAAGCTATTTACTATTAATAAATAGCTATCTTCAAAAGACTGCAAAGATAGCTTCTTTGCAGTCTTTTGAACTGTATTTAGTGCTGTAATTGATGTATGGCAGTATAATATACATATAAAATGTTGATGCAATTAATACTGCTGCAAGATATAGTTTATAACACTAACCTTATAGCCATCTCTCCATTAGTGCTAAAACAACACAAGTGACGGTATCTCCGCTGTCCATGTCTAGCCTGGCTATGTTGAGCACGCCATTTCTACTCTGGTTAAAAGGCTTCTCCACAACCTTTTTCTGTATCTTCCTACCAAATGTTATGTAGTTCATAATACTCACTATCCAGCCATCTCCCCATTAGTGTTATAAACAACACATGTTATTTTCGCTGTCTTTGTCTACCTTGGGCAAAAATATCTAACCTGACTATTTCGAGTACTCCGTCTTCCTTGTTTCTAACAGCTGCCTCTATAGGATAGAACTGTGAATAGAAAACTTTTGTATCTATTGTACGGAATGAGTTGTACCACTAACCTTCTAGCCATCTCTCCATTATTGCTATAAACAACACAAGTGACAGTATCACCGCTGTCCTTGTCTACTCTGGCTATGTTGAGCACGCCGTCTCCTCCCGGCTCGAACAGCTGTCTCCGAGGTCTTCTGCTGTGTCTCTAGTACCGAATGTTCTATAGCTTAATCATTAATAGCTGTACTAACCTTCTAGCCATCTCTCCATTAGTGCTATAAACAACACAAGTGACAGTATCACCGCTGTCCTTGTCTACTCTGGCTATGTTGAGCACGCCGTCTCCTCCCGGCTCGAACAGCTGTCTCCGAGGTCTTCTGCTGTGTCTCTAGTACCGAATGTTCTATAGCTTAATCATTAATAGCTGTACTAACCTTCTAGCCATCTCTCCATTAGTGCTATAAACAACACAAGTGACAGTATCACCGCTGTCCTTGTCTACCCTGGCTATGTTGAGCACGCCGTCTCCTCCCGGCTCGAACAGCTGTCTCCGAGGTCTTCTGCTGTGCCTCTTGTACCGAATGTGCTGTGGCAGGGACACGCTTACGACTTTCTTGCCTCTGTACTCCCATTCTAGTTTACTGTAATGTAAATGAATTACTTCTTTGACACTTTTGTACATTTCTTTCTTATGTGTTTTAGGTAATTTTAGTACTTGATCAGCTTCACATGGGTTAGGAAAAAAGATGAAAATAAGGAGTCTATTGTAAAGAAACTGGCTGTATTAAGTAACTGAAGGATTACTATCAGGTTTCGACGACATGTGAAGTTTTTCATCCCTTGAGGACTGTGCAGAGCAATGGAATACAAAACAATACGACAGTCACTAAATTATATACCTGATGGGATATCCATAGTAGGGACATCTCAGCTTCAGTGACTCCCCGCTTTGTACTTTAATGGGTGGCAGAGTTCTGATGTATGGTGCACCTGAAAACATTAAGATTATCTCATCAATAAAATCACAGTAGATTTTAAGCGACGTCGAATTTTTCGAACACTTATTTAGTTCAGCAATGCACTAGATGCATGCTGCTTATACTTCCAACCATTCCTACTAGTAGACGTTCTATGGCTGATGTGATAACTTTACAGTTAACAATTCGAATATTCTTTGGTTTGCTCTGGTGTAAGAGTTTTAATGCGGCCTTGTGAACGCCTTTAACTTGGTAACACCGGCAGTTGCAAGTTCTACATGTTCCACAAAGTATTGCAGAAAATAATAGAAAATTGAGGTTGGAGTGCATGGAAAGTCGCAAAAACCGTTAAAAATCATAACAAAAAAACTCACGATTCAAGACTTAGAATCTTTGATCCAGCACAACAACAAACACTGGGCAAGAATGGAGCACTGAAACAAGCACTGTGAGTGATATTTATCCATTAAAGTTTCACACTAATATGTTTTGAACACATTTTAATGGATAAACACTACATTATTGAAAAACACAAAACGCGAACAGCTGAGTTTTGTTATTCAAATACGCCGTAATATACCCGTTTACTCACTACACTTACATACGCTGCTTTACCGACACTGTAAATTTTCGACCCAAACACCACGAAACAACATATGCTGCTTTACCGACGCTGAAAATCCTCTAGCCAATCAACACGAACAAACATCGTACTGCTTTACCTATACTTCCGCCAAATTCGATGTGAAATGTTTACCAACAAAGCGTTGCCTAGCAACCACTGACTGCAGGTAGGGTTATCACTTCAAGACAGTGTTACGGATATCAGAATTTCTATAGTTTGTCATATAAATCGTCCAGACTTTTCGTAATTTCAATCGAAAAGTCATATTCACTATATTTATAGATCAATAGCAATAACAAATTGCCAAGAAGTGAGTTTTAAAAGAAATCAGAATATTCAGTAATTACTTACATTGAAATTTGCATCAACCCTAGCCATTTTTTCGTTTTAGTGTAGAAATCTCAAACAATTGGGAACTTTTTCATTTCTACATACTATTTTTCATATTTTTCTTATTACATCATCGAAAAAGTACTTTTTTCGATTACAAACTTATCATTGCAGCTGAGTCACGTACATCTATCAATAAGGTTAATCAACTGCAAAGTTCAGTTTGTCGTGACATTCATCCAATGTTGAAGTCGGATAATAGTTAGAGTTATAGTACCTAGTAATGTTTTAATAGTTTATGTGTAAGTACCTACCTACTTACATGCCAGTACGGAAGCCTTGGAGTGCGAGCTTAACTAGTTTTTTTTAATACAAAATCACGTTAAATATAATCGAGATGCATATAGTCGATACAATTCGGCGCTCTTGTGTACGAGCCTTTAGATCCCTCTCTCATCTTTAGCTCTCTCTCTCTCATTATAAACTTACAATAAAGCGAGTAAAGCCACGGGCAGAAGCGTGAGCAATTGAGCATTAGAAAAAAAAGTTCTCCACCCCTGCTGTCAGTGGTTGCTAGGCAACGCTTTGTTGGTAAACATTTCACATCGAATTTGGCGGAAGTATACACAAACAATTCACGACCCCAAAATATACTTGACTTGATGACCCCAATCAACACGAACCAAATTCAAAATTCAAAAAGTTTTTATTTACGAAAGCACATCAAGTTTTCGGAGGCTCTAGCTGCCAAACTGGGTTGTTTTGGAAACTAGTTCCTACTCAAGGAACAACATTTTGTTGTTAAATGATATCAGTATAAAACCGAGATTTGTACCATTTATAGAAAATAATATTTATAGCATAATTTGGCGTGGGCGTCAGTAAGCGATCTACCTAAATTAGAAAAGCATCTGGAACGGTATTTCGAAAGATTCAGGTTCAAGTCTTGCGAACGCGAAATTTTTTGTTTCTCACAAAAATAACTCTGAGAATAAATCTCATAAGTTATTTTGTACCATAAACATCTATACGCAAGTCTTGTGTCCCGCATTGGAGTCTCCGAAGGCTATACAAAAGTACAGGCCTCCATTTTGGTTCCTCGACCGTGATATGTTGAGCTTTACCACTAGGCCTTGCCCAGAGTAGTAAGTAAGCAGATTAAATAACTAAGTACTTTTGATATAAGTTAGCGCATTGAGAGCGAGTTTGGTGATATTTTTTACCATTTGGGACAGATTAAAACATTAGACATATTTTTAGTAGCTAAATGGAAATAAGAAAGTATAATAATAGTACTTCTTGTGACAGATCAGCCCGAGACAGTGAAAACTGGCACAAGGGAGAAGAGGCATATACCCAGCAGTGGGTCGATACTGGCTGATGATGATGATGAAATGGAAATAAACGACCAAAGGTAGCCTAAACCTAAATCAAGCGACAAAATTTTTAAAACGGAAACTGTCGTCGAGTGGCTAGATTTTAATATCACCTTTGAGTAGGTACCACAAGTTTTAAGCCGTTCAGACAGCAGGCTGTTATTATATGCTAGTATTATTGTACGTAGTTCTCAGTACTTCTTATTGATTCAACTGCCCTCTGTTTTGTTTTAAATAGGTTTGCGCTCGACTACATACTGCCTGGTGTTACGCAGACATTATCCGCCTAACCACAAAAGATTTAAAAACCGTTCAAACACTGTTTAACCGTGCGATTTGAACTGTTAAACATTGTCTAAAGCGTGCGTAAAACTTTTGTGATAAGACGGTATGCGTCTAGCTAGGTAGTAGTACGCTTACCTAGAAGATACCTATTTACCCGAGATTTCAATACTTATGTTTTACTTAAGTGGAAAGACAGACTCAGGTAAAGCGGTTCACATTTTGGCTGCTCGTGTGAGGAATTTGGACTAGAAATTATAAATTACCATATACATCTACGCGAGCCATGTGGCCCACGTTGGAGTCCCCTTCGAAGGCTATACAAGAGTACAGGCCGCCATCTTGGTTCCTCGACCGTGATATGTTGAGTTGAGCTACCACGCCTAGCCCAGAGGGTGACATCATCTGCCCTAGTGTATACCTGGAAATAGGTAATAGTAGTATTATTATATATTATTTGGTAATAGGAAAAACTTTAATTCTAGTATTTAACTTTTGCACTATTTGCGATCAATCTCACAAATGGTACATGAAACAAAAGTTTTATGGAACCATTGCATTCATTTAAAAAATACCCTATCCAACGATAAGTATCGTCGGATAGGGTAGCTTTTTTTTTCAGGCGAAAAAGTGTGTTCATACATAAAAAACACTTTTTATGTATGAGAGGCTACCCCCTAAAACAATTTTGAATAGGTATTTAAAATGCATATCTAATATTAAATTTTATGCAATTTGGTTTATAATTGTGGAAGTTAGAAGGCTTTGTAACATTAGGACGTTATAATTAACAAAGGGTTCATTAATATTATGAAACTAATCGAGCACTAAAATTATGAGATAAATAAATACCTCATCATCCCGACGTTTCGACCGAGCTGCATCGATTGTGGTCACGGGTAGTATTTATCTCGTAATTTTAGTGCGCGAGTAGTCCCCTAGTACAAAATAATAATGTGTTCTAATCGCGAATGTTTAGAAACAACAAAGGGTTCCTCGTACAGAACCTTAAAATGGTTGAAAGAACGATAATAATATGCTGGGTTAGTGTGCGTTTTTAAATACGGCACCTTTTTTTTTCTACTCAGGTACATGCAGTTTTTTTTAACTTTTCTTTTGACATAAAAGCCAGTGGTGTAAAAATCCGCACACAATTTTAAAATTATGCTACGAAACCGGGATTTGAAGCTACGATGTTACGGTCCTATTACGAGTTTACAAGTGTTCAATTTCAATTTAATTTATTTTATTCTCATTAACACGATATGTACACCAATTACGTTAAATCATAGTTTACCATGTTTCATAAGATTATTAAAAATGTGAAATTCTTTCTAACAATATCTTATTAAAAATAGCAGTATTTTGATTACCTGGGATCAGTATTGGCTGATATGACGACTCCATCCCTCTCCCATATAAACCTCGGAGGCCTATCAGCGGTAGCTGTGCACTCCAAGCTGACCTGCAAAATGAACGAAAATGTTTAGCTAAAGTTACAAAGATATCCAAATTTAAATTTGTTTGTTTGTCTGTATTGTCCCATTGTTGGTTGGGCAAAGGCCTCCACTCGAGATTTCCAGTTTTGTCGGTCTTGTGCTGATTTCTGCCAATTTGGGTCAAAGGTGTTCAGTTCGTCTCGCCATCTAGTGGGAGGTCTGCCACGTGGCCGCACCGAGTTGGGGCTCCATTTGGTGGTGATTTTCGCCCAAAGATCTTCTGGCATGCGGCTGACGTGCCCGGCCCACTGCCACTTCAGTTTAGCGGCTGTTAAAGCTACATCTCTAATTTGAGTTCTGAAACGCAGTTTGGTGTTTCGTACTTGTTCTATTTAAAAAAAAAAAACAGTTTTCTTTCGTTCCATTTTTTGGGGGCTTTTGAAGTGAAACTCTAAGCCTCTTCTTATAAATGAAAACTTACAAATTATCCACACTTCTCGCAAATATTCCTTCCTTCCTTCCTTTCAGCCATAGGACGTCCACTGCTGAACCTAGGCCTCCCCTAAAGATCTCCAATAAAACCGGTTGGTAGCGGCTTGCATCCAGCGCGATCCTGCGGTCTTAATGAGGTCGTCCGTCCACCTTGTGGGTGGACGTCCTACGCTGCGCTTGCCGGTACGTGGTCTCCACTCGAGAACTTTCCGACCCCATCGGTCATCAGTCCTCCGCGCTATGTGACAAAAAAATCGTGAAAAAAAAATCTCGCTAATATTATAAATCGGAAAAAATATTTGTTCGTTTGTTACACTTTAACGCAACAAAAGAGTAACGAAAAGTTTTTTTGGCATGAATATATTTTAAAGTTTGTAATGTGATATAGGCTTTCTTTCATCCAGGAAAAATAAAAGGTTTTTATGGGATGGCACAACATTGGTACTTACATCTTCGCCTGGTGTGACAATCTTATCATTAAAGTGCTGTGTGATGATTATGTTGCTTGAACCCAAGTCTCTTCTTACTCTAATAAAGTTTAATTCTGAAAAAAAAACACAAGCGTAAACTCAAGTACAAGTACCGGCACGTAAGTCTAGCGCTGAAGGTAGTGTGGAGGAGGTGGCTGCGCATGTTGACCGCCATACTAAACTCATGCGCAGCCACCCCCTCCACACTTCGCTTAGCGCTAGACTTATATGCCGCGACCTGTAGTAGTCAACAACTCAAAAGTTTGAAACTGTTCTACGTCTCAAATTACAATAAGAATATTTTTGATGGAATGTCATATATCAACAGAAAATCTCTTGAATCATAGTCAAATTGTAATATACTATAGGTCTACAACCACTTAGCTTCAAAATAAATATACACGACTTACACGCACACATATAAGTGTCTACGCTTGCGAACTAGGCTCTAATACTCAACGTTATTTTTTAATTAAAATGCTCATGTTATTAGTTTATCCAACACTACAGTTTTGGTACCTATGCTTCTTCAAAATATATTTTTTGTCTCTAAATAAGTTTGTAGTTCCAAAATAATTCTACCTAGATATTTATTAAAAATTATTTATCAACATACCTATTTCTAGAAAGTACGAGTTGTTTTGCCTTCTTTTCGTCTTCCTGTGAGGTACTGACCTGAAAAAAGGAAGAGTTTTTTACGCTTACGCATACAAATAGATGTTATGTTGTACAGGGACGATGGCAACACCAGCGGGTGACCACGAGACGTGGAAGTAGCTCCACCGATACGAGCCGCGCTTTTAAATTTCGAAAAAAATCCCTTGAATGTTTAATTTAAAGTACTAACTAATTTTACTGCATAAAACGAGTTTATCTCTACCAAAGAATAGATGTTTCTACGATATTTATATAATAATAATAATAATACATCGTTTACTAGTGACATCTATGGAAATATGCTTGTAGCTTTTTGGGTAGAATGAACATCCTTTTATTTAAGGCAGTCGTTCAGTTGAAATTTCATGTTGTGTATTTTAATGTAGGTATTGCCAAGTTTTCTCAGTGCTGAAAATTTAAGACAAGAAACCTAGATGGCGCACACGGAAATGCACCATAATTTAGTTATTAAAATAAATTATTTAAATACAGTAACTCTACTTACATAGCAATGATAAAAATGTAACCATTAAATTGATGTAGAGACAGAGACTATAAATACTGCTTCCAATCAGAATTAGATTTCCTCGTATTAAGAAATGATTTGCGTTTGTGTTTCCGAGATTAAAATTTTGTAGATACAAACAAATGAATAAATGCACAATAGTAGCTTGTTTCAAGGTATGAGTTATGTTTAAATCTACTAATACTTACTCATACTAAATACTAATAGTAAATTAATAGCAAATTTCATAAAAAGAATATCTATATAACACGGAAATATCCTACCTACCATCCTATTTAACAAATATCCCTGCTTACATTACAAAAGACATTATTTATCTCCGAAAAAGAGAAACGTGCTCAAAACAGATAGCTTATGAAAAGAGCGAGTCTTTACCATAAAAAGCCTTTAAAAAAGTATTAAACCTGCATTTTCATGATCCCGCACAGACGTCTTAGTATGAGTTTGTATGGTAAACGAAAACAAATATCGTTTTGTGTAGTTTTATGTGTTCTTGCCTTGTTTCTGCCAGGGACGCTGTACATAATAACCCACTAAGCATGAAACTTGCAATAAGTTGTAGTAGGTAAGTTTGTATATGGCACATTTGTAAATTTCAAATTCAGCTACAAATAATTATGTCTCTTTAAAATTACAATGTTGAAATGTATCTGTATTTTGACTATTTTTTTTTTTTTAGCTAAAAACATTTATTTGTGACAATTTATATTTCGCAAGATATTTTATGCTCCTGATTTTTAAAATGTTTAATAATTACAAGCTCAATTGCAATTTAATTACGTAGTTATTAATGCGTGATCCCTAATAGTTCGTACCCATAAAACAAAATTGAATATAGATAAATGGACACGGATACTACTGTAGTTTCCGTTTCCCTTTAAACTCGTACTAACCACTCAGAGCGCCAGCAACCAGCAAGTCATAAATTCAAATCGAGCATTATGCGGTGTCATGGCTCGCGCGCGTAATTTCATTAATCTCACTAATTTATGCAACTAACTGACGGTTAGCTGAGATTGCTGTTGTGGAGTACCTATATTTGTCGCAGAGTTGAACCTGCGTGGTGGACCTTTTTTATTGCGAATAAGTCCGCGCTTGACCACCAACTCACACGATGGTAAGTGACGTTGTGGTCGAAAATGAAGCACACAGACCTAGAAGATACCTATTCACTCTGACCTTGAAAAGCTTTATATTATATCTCTTAGGAAACAGGAAAGCAGGAAGACTGTTCCATTCCCTGGCGGTACGAATCAGAAATGTTGAGTCAAACCGCTTCGTACGTATCGAAGGAAAATCGACAGTGTAGGGTTTGTAATGTGGCGTCCTACTTGTCCTGTAGTAAAAAGGGGATGGTAGGATAAGGTCGTGTAGCTCAGATGCACACTCTCCGAAATGAATCCTATAGAAAATGGACATACTCTCAACCCTACGGCGATGCTCCAGGCTATGAACATTTTTTGCAACTAACTTTGTCAGACTTTTTGGGTAAGGTTAGGATAGACTAGACCAGTCATCTTCTATATTACACAATACTCAATCGAGTAGGGCAACGATCTCCTATGTTACGCGATACTCAAAAATTACCTATGACAAAAATTGTGTCATTTGACTAGGAAAGACTGTGGTATTTTTTTGTAGAGGGCAGACAGTTCAGTGATTCAGGGTAGTGATTTTCCATATTATACAATACTCAATGAAACAAAGCATGGAAATTCTATGTTACGCAATACTCTCTATAACAAGGCATTTTTTATACTATTTCATTGTCTAAAATAAGAGGATTTTGCTTTGAGGGAGACTGGTGTTGTAGAGTAGGTACGTGTATTCGTCGCAGAATGGAACCGTCGTCGCGGCGCGGCGTAGTGAAGTGGTTGGATTTTTAGAATGACAGAATCAATGATCGACTATGTGGTACAGAACTAGAGTAATGGTCTTTTATGTAAGCTTGCCGGTTATGATAGGGATTGAATCCATCCATCCATCAGCCATCGGACGTCTACTGCTAGACATAGGCCTCCCCTATAGATCTCCAAATAAGACCAGCTGGTAGCGGCTTGCATCCAGCGCGATCCTGCGGTATTAATGAGGTCATCCGTCCACCTCGTGGGTGGACGTCCTACGCTGCGCTTGAAGGTGCGTGGTCTCCACTCGAGAATTTTTCAGCCCCATTGGTTATCAGTCCTCCGCGCTATGTGCCCATAGCATAGTGTATGATGGGGATTGCAGTTGCTGAATGACTACTTCTAGGTATTTTTCGTAGAATTTGAACCAGCCTGATGGATCTTTCTTGGATTAGAGTTAGACAGAATCAGACTAGGGTCGTTCGTTCTGAACAAAAGATAGTTCTTGAGTATTAGGCAATACTCACTGGACTAGGGCAATTATTTTTCTATATGAGCTTGTAAAATAGAGCAAAAGATTGGTGTCGCAAAGTGCCTATATTTGTGGCAGGATTAAACTCGCATAGTGAACTGGATAGTCATATGGGAGCAGGAGTAGTGTCATTATATTAAACAATTTTCATGGAACTAATAAATTGTTAAATAATTATTTAATAAATATTAGGGAACATCTTACACACGGTCTCTGACCACAAACTAAGCAAAGCTTGGGATATGGCTGCCAGAGACTGAAATACTATATTCATAAAATTTACATACTAATCTAGATAGTACCTAAATAACACCCAGACACAGAGCAAAACACCTATGTTCATCACATAAATACTTGCCCTGGATGGGGATCGAACCCATGCCTCTTTGATTAAGAAGTCTGAGTCACTAACCAGTGAGCCATCGAGGCAGTCGCTAGGATAATACCTATATTTCTTATTACCCATTGGTCATAGAATCAGGGCAATGATCTTATATGTTTATGTACTATTTAGGATGCGAAGACTATCTTAGACGGAACTCTGATGAGAAGATTTTAGTTCTTACTAAAACAGGATTTATTGGACGCTAAATTTAAGATTTTGATATTATCAAATCCAAAGCTTTTAACGGAATAAGTAAGAAGTACAGCGCTTTCAAGATTTCAGTAAATTATAACTTACTTAGTGGAGTGCTTAGTCTTCTCTGCGTAATTTGGTCCTGAAAAAAAAACAAAGAGATGTTAATAAAATAAATGACTTAGCTTCATAAGAAACACTTACCTACCTTACAAACATATTATTTAAAATACCCTTCGATCACACAAAATCATTGGGCTTAATACCTGACGTTATAAATTTATTTAACAAAATATTGGTGTCTATGGTGTAGAAATGTAAGTAAGAATCTAAACCAACTTAAACAATAGCAAAGATGTGTGTCTAACTATAGATCATTGAAATAGTCCTAAGTTCGATCATCGAGTCAAACATTTATCTTGAGGCCAACATTCTATCCACAATACGAAGTCATCGAGATCTATATTTATGATATAAAATAATTCCGTCTAATTTTTGATGAGTTTTAAAGTGATAGGTATAAATTGAGTTTTAATGATAATAATTAAATAAACAAATAATAAATAAATATTTGGGGACATCTTACACATGGCCTCTGACCCCAAACTAAGCAAAGCTTGTGATATAGATGCCAGAGACTGATATAGGTACTACTTATACAAAATTTTAAATACATACTTATTTAGATAGTAACTAAATAACACCCAGACACAGAGCAAACATCTATCATCACATAAATACTTGCCCTGGATGAGGATCGAACCCACACCTCTTTGACCCAGTAGTTAGGGTCACTAACCACTGAGCCACCGAGGCAGTCATATTATAAAATCCTTGAGTCCAATACAACATTTTACATTGAACCAACCAACCGTTGCTTAAACCCCAGTAAAACTACCCACGAGCGCACCCAAAACCAATTACGACTAAGCGAAATTAAATCTCAATCCTTAAATAAAAACAAAATGAAACCCAAGCGCAGTTTCGTAAAGCTTCGGAACTATTTAAAACACCGATCTCGTAGTTCCTACTTCAGTTTACTGGAGTGCTACGATGCACTACAAACTTTTGCACTGGCACAGTACTGTATGAAGCAGTAAACAAGCTTATGTATTTGTTTGTTTTTAAAATATTTTCATCATCATCATCCCTATCACTCATACCACAGAGCTATTACAACTACTTAGAGAGATAGCGCTGTTGTCGCTTGCGGTAATTCTCATCCACAATAATGCTTGGAAAATCTGGCTCACAGCTATCAAAACTGTCAAATATGCCACTGAATCGAGATATTTTTCATGTCTCTTTCTAACTTTTGCAATCTTAAATCATTGCATCTCTTTCTTTCTTTTCTCGATCGACCACATTATCCCTCTGGTATCTCTGTGACTCATACCTATTATAAAGCAAAGCCGTTATTTCTATGTGTCTGTCCTCCCGTCTGTGTATCCGCTTATATCTCCTAATTATAGATTTTTTGTTATCTATGAATTACGACAAAATGGAGAGGTTACTGGAGACGATGAAGTGAAATATATGTCATAAGACCAAAAGAACAGCTGATACATTTGAAGACACACACACCCACAAACACACACACGAGCACACGCGCGCACTAACACACACAACTACCCTAGGTATTGGGGAGAGGTTCAAGAACGTATCACTTCCGTAAAGAGATCGGCTAACAGAATTGTACCGCTGTACTCTCCAACACAGGCTCCTCGGAGACCTAGTGCAGAGTGCAGCGTACGGCTATGACGGCAAGAGGAAATGGGCTCCCATACGGTAGGTACGGAACCCTTTGTGAGCGAGTCCGACTCGCACTTGGCCGATTTTTAGATTAAGATCATCGTACCTATAAAATATGTCGTAAAACGTTTAGCCATATTGTAAGTTTTTAGGTGGCTAAAAACTCTAAAACCAGGGCTAGCCATTTGCCTAAATGAATTTACAGGCCGCGGCGTAGCGGCATAGTTTACCGCTGAGCGAAGTGTGGCGGGGATGGCTGCGCATGGGTTTAGTATAGCGGTCACCATGCGCAGCCATCCCCTCCACACTACCCTCAATGCCAAACTTACGTGCCGCTACCTGTACTTACCTACGATAAGTAATCATCCCACATATCATTTTCACAAAAACATTCGCAAAACAGGAAGATAAACAAATGTTTTGAAACGTTATTTAACGTACATCTAAAAATGTGACTATTTTGATTTATGGTATCTACACTCTGTTCACATTTATTTTACCTCTGACATATGTTTCTGTCTCTGTCTAATCTGTGATGTTGTGCAACGACCAGGCAGAGTCAACGAAAATACAGCTAGAAATGAAAGAAGCGAAATAATTGTGAACGTGTTGTGAATGGACTATACATATGACAGTCATATGACGTCAAATGTTTGACGTAAGTAAACGTCCTCCTTCTCATTTGAGTTAAAATAGTAATAGCCAATAAGCTGAAAAATATAGTGTTAAAACCAAGAACAATTAATAAAGAACCCACTTCATAATTCTGTAATCATTTTCTCCAAACAAAACTTGATTTGTACCAACTTCAGTAACTGGCAACATCGACACTGCAGTGTGGTCCAAAGTTCTCCGTTTCCGCTCACTAATCTATAACGAACTTTGCTAATAAACTGATCCAATTTCAACTTTAAGACGAAGACATACGCTGCAACCCGAGTGCACAATATTGTTGAAGAACTTGCAAAAGTTTGGCACCGAGCGAATTTCGAAAAAAGCGGATTTGTAAAATATAAACTTTTTCGTTTACTACCGCTTATCCGTGTACTTGTTTTGACTTTAAACGTAATATTTATATGATAATGCTATTTATTTTTTGGTGAACTAGTTCAAGAACTAGCCAATTAAACGGATGTAAGTTAAGAGTCTTTCGTACCAAATACGAGGTATGTACTGTACTGTACCAGCCTTTTTAATAGTCCACTGCAGGACGTAGGCCCAGTGGGTGTTATTACCTCAAGACCACCACGGCTTCTACGAGGTATAGTTTTGCAGAATACAAAGATTTTAGATAAGTTATAAAGCATAGAATTAACGAGTACGGATTCTACAATTTATATACCTACTAGCGACCCGCCCCGGCTTCGCACAGGTGTATTATACATATAAACCTTCCTCTTGAATCACTCTATCCATTAAAAAAAACCGCATCAAAATCCGTTGCGTAGTTTTAAAGATTTAAGCATACAGACAAACAAACAGACAAAATAGCGACTTTATTTTATACTATGTATTGATTGAGCCTTTTCAGGAAAATTACCGTAGCTGACAATTTCCCTTTTTTACAAGAGCAGAGTTTTTATCGCGTCAAACCGCTTCAACAAGAGGTTACGATATAAGAGGTTGCCTGAAAAGGCTCGATATTTTGAATTGTTATTTTTTTGTCGTGACCAATTTTTTTACTACCCTGTTTGAATGGAGATAGATTAGTTACTTACTTACTTACTTACTATGTTGGCGCAGCGACCCAAATTGTACAGTAGCACATTATTATAGTCATTTGGTCTATAGAGAACAGCTTAGTGGGGCCAATTCTAAAATAGAAAAAATAAGAATAATTACCTAGCTATTCCGCTTTCATGGATCATTTGCAAACCTAAAATATTATGTAAATCATGGAACAGTTGATATTTAATGAGTTAACTCATTAAATATCAACTCTACGAAGACATAATTATGTCTTCGTAGATGGATGTCCCACTCTGCGTTTTCCAGTACGTCGTCTCTAATTGAGATCTTTACAACCTCATTGGCCTGATGAATGAGTTAACTCATTAAATATTAACTCTACGAAGACATAATTATGTCTTCGTAGATGGATGTCCCACTCTGCGGTTTCCAGTACGTCGTCTCTAATTGAGAACTTTACAACCTCATTGGCCTGATATGCCTACTAACTACTGCCACTTCAACTTGCCAATCCGCTGAACTAAGTATAACGTGCTTTCGGTTACGGAATTGTACCTTGGCTGTTTAGTCTTGGTATCTAAATTTTTAAGCCGCCTAAAAGCGGTACATAACATATTTACCGATTCACAATAGCTCCCGCATTACAGAATGTGTTGTATTTCTAATGCATTCCCTTACTTTCACAGAAAATAGAAAGGAACCTTTTATGAATATATTTTTGTCAAGGAACATTTTGTTTCTCTTATCAATACTCAAGGCAATTCTCTGCTGTCAAACCAAATGACAACCAACGAACTAAGAAAAACGTAGAAGCGGCCACAGCTTTTTATTGATGTAATTTTACATTTCGCCGCCCACACTTTTTCCATAATATGTTCCCATATTTCTTTGGTAAATTTATCATGTGTAAAGCAACTGCGAAAATAATTGGTTTAGTGACTTTGGCGCCTATTTACCTAAAGAAGAGCGGATATCACATTTCCGCAATGCATAAGTGCATGATGCTTAACGATGCTTTCCATATTGAGTCCACTCAGCCCTGCGATGTAATTTGTAGGTATTTCGCGTCTGTGCACACACAGGATGGAGATCTGATTTCAACATTAAATGAAATCACATATTTGGCATTCCGGTTTCAAGCCTTCCCTATATTTTGAATTTAATAAATACAGCTATTTACTTAGTGATCAGAATGCTGGCGTCTACTTTGGTCAAAAGCTAAGCATTGCCATCCAGCGAGGCAATGCTGCTAGCATTCTGGCCACGTTTCCTTCTACAAAGGGGCTTTTAGATAAAGTTTTACATGTTTTTTCTTAATTTGATTTGTATATTAGTTATTATTGGATCAAATTTTAACAAAACAGAGTAGGGAGACGTTGTCAGCTATCGACGCGCGTCAACCCAATGTCAAAATAGCATGAATGGTTTCCTGAGGAAGCATGGTTCTTATTTACTTCCTAATTATTTTTGTTTTTTTATTATTATTTTGTTAAAAAAATGTTTTTTCTTTCAAATTCAGGTTTTTTATTGCTTTTATAATTACTGGTTACTAGTTCTACTTGTAGGTCAAATTAGTTATAGCGTATCCACTCTGTATATTCATATGTCTATGAGGACAACTCAATAATCCCGAATTATGTCCATTTATAAGTTACTTTTATCGGATTTTTCGGATTTAAGTGGATTTGCCGCTTTCGGGGTTTCTGAAAGTTTTCGCGAGCTTGTTATAGATATAGAGTAAAACAACTTTCGCCAACAGCATTAGCTTTAAATGTATAGAAGAATACAGGCATAAAAGTATTGATTTACGTAATTTTCATCAAATCCTTGTTTTGAATAAATATTTAGTGTTATTCCACTCTGTCATAGGCATATAAGTTAAGGGTAACACTCAACTAACCATATTAAATCACAAACAAAATATGTAATTAATCATGAAACTGTATCATCATTTTGCTATGGTTAGGTTAGGTTAGGCCAAGAGAAAAAAAATGTTAGGTTAGGCTTAATAATTTTAAAAAATGTTATAAAATAGTGAATAATACTTAGTCAATCAATAGCACCCCTATTCTTACTTTACATAGCTATACGTTTAGATGTCACAGACTAAGTAATAGTATGTATGGCATTGTAGGCAGAGGGGTGAAGAATGCGGGGGGCGAGGTTGTACACAGCTACAGAGGTTGGCTCCTTATACAGGGTTATTTCTAATCAATTAGCATCCTTTAAGGGGCTTATTCTGTACATCAAAACTAACAACTTTTGTTCTGCAACTTTTGTCAAAACTGAAAAAAAAATCAGCTGTTCCATACATTTTGTCGCGAGTGAAAGATATTTATCTATGGAAAATCAATTTTTTTTTTTTAGTTTTGGCAAAAGTAGCAGAACAAAAGTTGTTAGTTTTGATGTATAGAATAAGCCCTTAAGAGGATGCTAATTGATTAGAAATAACCCTGTATACTGTTCACTTGTCGTGAAGCACCGAAATAAAGCCGTTGTGACGGTAGTTTGATCGTTTAGCAACACGTTTATTTATTTTTTATTTTAAATTAGCACGGTAACAATAACCAATTACACTAATGACAATAACAACACTAATGATAAACAATATTACTTACGTCAATGTCAAATAAGTTAACAATGATAATAAATTACAAATCACTTAACACACACAAATACAAATCACTTAACACCAATAATATTACATCAATGTCAAATTTAGTTTACAATAAAAATAAATTACAAAGCACACAGAAATCATTTATAAAAATAATAGTAATATTTGTCGTAATAAATCTCGTTGTCTCCGTTTTGATGTTTCGTTATTTCTAAATGCTCCAAAACATTTAAGCGAAAACTTTTATCACACACAATACGTAAAATTACAAAAGTGTTGTTGTAATTTTCATCATTGATCGAGCGAACAAATACCTACTTCGCATACCTACATGCGACGTCTTCGTCTTAACTTGAAGATTTGGTTATCGTCTGTCCAGCTAATCAAGCATGCGACCACGTATAGCCACGAAAAGAACTCATTTCGACGTGTGAACAAGTGACAGATATATACTTTGCCATAACGCTGTCTCGTTCTGACACTACGAACGAAATAATTCGTAGCACGCATACTAGCCCAGCTGATGTTGATTCTCATTTTTCAGCAAATAGTGACGAAACTTGGTATACGAATTTCATATATTAATTTTTTGTCGTCTTGCTGTAGCGCTTTTATGAATCGATTTTGATAATACTTGGCAAGATTGTTTAAATATTTCAATCCTAACAAGATTTGTGAGTATGAACGAAATGGGTCAAGAGCGAGAAGAGATATAAGGAGGCTTATGGAGATTCAGATAAACAGATGCAAGGTCAACTGTTCGGACAACTACTAGTCATTAATATTAATTGATGTAGAGAGAGCACCGACTGTTTTAGGATTCTGTACCCAAAAGGTAAAAGGGGACCCTATTACTAAGACTCCGCTGTCCGTCCGTCTGTCTATCTGTCACCAGGCTGTCTCATGAACCGTGACAGCTAGAACGTTGAATTTTTCACAGATGATGTATTCTGTTGCCGCTATAACAACAAATACTAAAAAAAAAAAAAAAAAACATTTAAGGGGGGCTCCCATACAACAAATCTAAAGTTTTTCGCTCGAATTTTATAACGTTAACAGGTATATACACTTGAAATATTCACATAATATTTAATTATATATGCACTTTTAAAATAAAAAGTAAAATAAATATTTAAAGGGGGCTCCCATACAAGAAACGTGATTTTTTTGCTCGATATTAATAACGGCAACAGGAAGATGCTTGAAATACTCACAGAATAATATTAAGATGTAGGTATGTTCCTTCACAAATATATGTATGTATAATTAATTTAAAATAAAATTTATTAAGGGGGGGGCTCCATACGGTACGGAACCCTTGGTGCGCGAGCCCAACTCGCGCTCAGTCGATTATTTGGTTATAACAATAGATTTGAGTTTGATCCAAATATGCAATCGAATTTTTTTACAGACATTCGGATTGACTCAGGATGTGTTCCTTTGGCAAAACATAGTGGTGTAAAATTCTGTAGATAAATTATACACAACTCATTAGTGTTCCTATGGTTTAGTCAATTACCTAATACGTACAATATTACACACGCTCCCATGAAATTAGCTTGATTCCTAAAATAACTGTGAAAATTCTAAAAGCTATTCGTTTCAATAAAGTTTTAAATGAAGTTTTAACTGTTTGCGAATAGCAGTAACCGAAATTTTGGACGCTCGAAAACAAATTTCTGAATTATCAACTCTACACTACACTCGACCAACTTTAACACTAGAGTGCACGCGCCCATAAATACTCCTTAAGCGCACGCGCGGGCTACAGGTGTAGGCCACTTATGGGTCAATTATTTCTCTGAATAAGGCAAAAAAATGAGTAAAACACAGCATATAATTACTAAACATATTTATTTTTATCAAAATGGCTCATAAAATCGACAAAATTTAGATTCTTTATTATAATTTGAAACTTAAACATAAACTTCTTAAAAATCAACAAATATTTGGAAGGGTTGAGTTCTCTTAGTCTTATTTTCATTTAGGAACGTAATATTTATCACAAAAGGCGTTTATTTTAATCTAATTGAATCTATTATCAAAGTAACGGGTAATAAATCACTCTATTGGCATACATTCCGGACACACGACTGCCTGATGTTCGCTACAAATACGCCTCATACATTTGCTGCATTGCTTGCGCGTGCTACGGTCGCGAGCCCTACTGCAAAAAGCACACCGACCAACTCCTCCCCGAATAGGCATATTTTGTTGCAAGGGTTGTTCTGCCAATCCTAGAAGTAGTCTGCCTTTCAGTTTAATACCTCTGGGTATATTTTGTTGGGATATACGACGCTCAATAGAAGGTCTTACTGGTACACCTACTGGGCCTGGTGGACGGACTAAAATGTTGTGAGATCTGGTTCTTGAAGTGGGCGGTGCAATCTTGCTCCATTTTGTACCATTACGAGACTGATAGGAAGCCAAAGTCGATAGAGGCACGTCTTCATCTTCGTCCTCGTCTTCCTCGCCATCTTGTTCCGTATCAGAATGGTGAGGAGATCCAAGCGGGCCACTTTGTTCCGCGGATTCTCCGCCTTCCTCACTTTCGCTCGAAATGTCGTCGTCTTCATTATCCTCCATCTCCAGCAGCCATCTTTGTATTTGGTCGCACAACCTGTTCGAGTTACCCGCCATCTAAAAAGTGAACAAAACAGAATAAAGATACATGAAAAACCCATAAATACAAACAACAAACATTTAAAAATTAATTAACAGTACGTTTTGTAGTAATACTGCAACAAATGTTTCATATTTACCTCAATTTCACCACTTGCACACTAAACACTTAATTTCCTCCAACGCTCGCGCGGGCTACAGGCGTAGCCCACCAACTTCAAGGGCGATTTTTGCAGACGTCCGTGAGCCGCGGGAGTCGGCACGCTACTGGCGGGAGCGGGGGGTAATGCTTGAGGAATACATTAGACGATAGCGCTGTAGCGCGGCAAACAAAAATTATATACGACAATATTACACGCTGGGTTACATATGTAGCCCGCGCGTGCACTCTAGTGTTAAATAGGTACAGACAGTAATACACATTTTTATACAGGGTTATTCATTATCAATTAGCATCCTTTTAAGGGCTTATTCTGTAAATTTTGTCAAGACTCCAAAAAAAATCAGTTGTTCCATACATTTTGTCGCGGGTGAACGATATTTTCTGTGGAACAACAATTTTTATTTTTGAGTTTGACAAAAGTCGCAGAACAAAAGTTGTTAGTTTTGATGTATAGAATAAGCCACTGAAAGGATGCTTATTGACTGGGAATAACCCTGTATATTGTAGTAGGAACAGAACTGAATTCCTAAAGATTAATTGGTTATTACGTATCTCCAGGAATAAGCTCAAAGTAACACAAGGAGTTATAGAAAGGCCTATACTCGGAGTCTCTCTGCGAGATCGAATAAGAAATGAAGAAATTCGTAGAAGAACCAGTGAAACCGACATAATATGCACTATTTATTTGATGTGTGTGTGGGTGTGTGTGTACCTATCTATTACATTTCCTAAAGTATGAAATATACTTTAGTTTTTGCTGGGCCCACGGCCAAATTTTTAACCGACTTCCAAAAAGGAGGAGGTTCTAAGTTCGTCTGCATGTATTTTTTTTGTGTATGTTCATTGATAATTTCGCCAATTGTAAACCGAATGGAACAATTCTTTTTTAGTTCGAATAGTTATACTACAGAGGTGGTCCCATTTAAATTTCAAAGAAATCGGCTGCGCCGTTTTTGTATAATCAACAATTATGACGTAAACAATTCGAGCGAAACATTCGAATTTTGTACACGATGGAAGGCGGTTTTGCCATTTTCTCCGAAAAATGATTACCAAATTAGGACTAAATGCAATAAACCTTTTATTTTTATGTCGATTAACTTCCCGAAACAATGTGAAGTTTAATTTGGTTTGAATGTTATTTTAATTGATCATTATATAATGATCAATTAAAATTACTATTTACTATTTATTATAATTTATTTACTATTTATTAAAATTATTATTTAATTGATCATTATAATATAATGATCAATTAAAATTACACAATATTATTGTGAATCAGTTCTACAATTTCTGTGGCTGGAGAAAGAGTATGATCAATTAATATATATTATAAGATATTTCAAAACTTGTATAGAGTTTACCAATTGCATGGCTTCCACTGTGTCCCCATCGAAAAACTTTCCGTCGGTACAATAGCGGGCAATCTAAGTTATAAACATTATTTATTACGCCATTAAATGTTTATTAGCTTAGTACAACTCAGTAAATTTAGTACATTCAGTAAATTTGTTTAATGGGCCGCACTTAGTTATTTATCGGGGTTTGTGGCGGTTATTGTTGAAAGATTGATACAATTTTGCGTTAATATCTTCACTTAGATACGAGAAGTAAAAGTCTCTATTCTATTTCTGTACCTACTAGTTTTTGCCCGTGGTTTCGCCCATGTGATAGTTTGGTTTTTGAGCTATCTCATAGGAACCATTTGTTTTTTCGAGATATAAAGTAGCCTATGTCACTTTCATTTCATTTATTCATGCTTCCATACAGTATGAATGAATGAATGAATGAACACTTTATTGTTAACACAAAATACAGAAAAATACACAGAAAGGAAATATAAAGTAACTTAAAACTAGTGCAACAAAGGGCGGCCTTATTGCTTACAGCAATCTCTTCCAGTACAAGATGTTGATAACAAAGTGTAGGTACAAAGTTCAGTATGGACCCTGTCGGGCACTGCATATTCGAGTGAGAGTGGTCTCTTATGTCCAGAATATAGGTACCTATTTACAAAACATTGAATTTGACTATTATTTCCAATCTTTGAATTATATTCATGCCAAAACTCAAGTCTAACATCCGTTGATTTGTTGCTGTTTGGAAGAGTAACAAACCAACAAACACATTTTCAGATTTATAATATTACTACCCGTACTTAATATTATTATAATATAGCTACCCTCCCCGGCTTCGCACTGATGTATTTTTCAAAGATTTTTTTTTTTTTTGATTTTCAAAGATTTATTTCATAATACTTAAATACGTTACAACTCTAGAATACATAAATTACATCTAACAATATATTATATACCTAAGTTACCTAGATTTTGTATTCTAGATGATAAAGATATTGCAGTGAGCCCCAAACTAAGCTAAATGCTTGTATTTTGGAGCTCGAGTGCGAAGTTTTTTTAAAAAGTTTGTGCGATGAAAATTAAACATGCATTAAACAAATTATAAAATTAAAGAGTAAGTAAATGAAAATGAAAATTTGCGCTTGAAGAAATACAACTATTCAAGTCCGTCTCTCACTGTAAACGCTATGAATGAGGCTCTCAGTCTCCTTGTAAGATAATTTTGAAAGCCAGCTTTTGACGTTTCTCTTAAAAATAAATTTAGGAAGTTCTGGAGTTAAGTTTACTTTTCTGCAGACATTGTTGAAAACACATGGTAGAGAGTATGCTGGGCTGCGTTTGGCTAACAACGAATTAACACGTGGTACATGTACTCTACACAAGAAACTACGCTTATTTCTTAAGTTATCGTAGTCCGGGTGACTTTTCAGATTTTTGCGGATGATTTGGACTGCATTCAAAACAAACAGTTGCCGAACTCTGAGCACGTTGAACTCAGCGTACAGTGAGTCAGTAGGAAAGCGAAACGGCTTGCAGAGCATAACCTTAATCAAAGCTCTTTGCGCCCGCTCCACGGCCATAAATACCGTTTGCCCAGCGCTGCCCCATACAGGAATGCAATACTGTATTATTGGTTGGCATAGCGCAAAGTATATTCGCCTCAGGAGAGCCAAATGAGCACAGTGTCTCAAATTCTTCATGACATATATTAATTTGCGTGTGCGAGATGCAACGTTAATAATGTGCTGTTTGTAGCATAAGTTTTCGTCAATAATGACACCAAGATATTTCATGTGATTTACACGCTCTATAGATACACAAGAGCAGGAAGAGTGTGAGGGTTGAGAATGGGTAGCGCAGTAGTGAATTTTTAGGTCTAAGTTAACTGGTGGCTGGGAGACGCACGTCTTAGTGAAGGCTATAAATTTGGTCTTTTTGGTGTTAAGAGTGAGTAGATTTTTGTCTAGGATGTTAGCAATGACCGACAATCCATCAGTGGCCAGTTTGTACACTCGTTTCCAGTTTTTCTCGTGAAACACTATCGCGGTGTCATCAGCGTATGCAATGATTTCTGCGTTTAATAGTTTGGTGTTGAGTATGTCGTTAACGTAGAGAATAAACAGGGTAGGACCGAGTATACTTCCTTGGGGTACGCCGAAATTTACAGGTAAACAGTCACTGGTATGGTTATCGACTTTGACATATTGCTTGCGATTCAACAGGTAGCTTCTGAACCAAGCCAGTGCAATCCCTCTGATGCCATATGCGTCCGATAGCTTTTTAAGAAGCAGACCAACCGAGATCGAATCAAAAGCTTTTGCCAAATCGAGGAATGCAGCAATGCATCTTGCACCCTTTTCAATATTAGAAGACACGGTATTAGCAAGAAGTGAAACGGCATCTTCGGTTGATCTGCCTCGTCGAAAACCAAACTGTTTGTTGGAAATTAGGTTGTGTCGGTCCAAATGTTTGATTACTCGATTGTTCCCTAACTTTTCCAACAGTTTAGAAATGACGTTAAGCAACGCAATGGGCCTGTAGTTATCCGGTACACTTTTGGGGCCACTTTTATGGATGGGTGACACAGCTGCCACCTTCCATGATTCTGGGAAAGTACCAGTTTCCAGACTCAAATTAAAAATATAGGTCAACGGTGTAATGATGGAGCTTAGAGACCTCTTGATTAGTTTAACAGAAATAGAGTCTGGCCCGGGGGCGCTGTCATTTCTGAGACGCGCTACTGCTTTCGTTATTTCGACCTGATCGGTGGGGAAAAAGAACAATGACTCCGTGCAAAGAGACCTAGGCTTATGCGATTTGATTAAGGATTCCTCCGTTTCATCTAACTTAGACAGAATGGCGTCAGCAAGTTTTCCTCCCACCGAAGCAAAATGTTGATTGCAGTGATTCAATGGATTTGTAATTCCATCGCGTTGAAGAAGCGCCGAAGACGAACTTTTTTGCTTTGTGACGTAACATATGTCTTTAACCGTTTTCCAAAGGCGTTTTGGATCGTCCTTATTTTGTTCCAGTAATTTACTGTTGTGTTGTTCTCTCACATTGCGAAGAAGTTTGTTACAGAAATTTCTGTACCTAGCATAAACTTTGAACCGCAAGACGTCATTTGGATGGTCTCGAGAGTCACTGTGTAGTTTGTCTCTATGACGCATACATCGTATTAAACCTGGAGTTATCCATGGCTTGAGGGGCGTCTCTTTTTTACTTAATTTTACATTTTTAGTGTGCTTTGTAATAATGGTGGATATAATATTATTAAACACATTTACCGCGGAATCTACGCATTTGCTCGAGGTGACTTCAGACCAGTCTGTGGCATGTATATCAGAGACAGCCTGGTCCAGATTGAACTTTGCATAGTATTTTGAAAGACTGTTGTAATGATGCGACTGTCTTGAAATACTCGTCACTACAATGGCGTGATCAGTAATAGAAGACTTGCAAATCAAACCCAGGACCTTACTTGTAGTTTTAGTATATATAAGGTCTAGGCAGGCATTTAAGCGGGTTGGATTTGTGATAGCTGGAAGTAATCCGTGTGAAGCCATCAAACACATGTAGCTAGTAACTTGCTTGTCTCCGGGGTCGCATAAGTTTATGTTAAAATCGCCTGCAGTGCACAAAGTGGGAAATTCTTTAAGGTTATTTAATAAGAAGTCTAAACCGTCCAGGAATTGTGAAATATTACTAACGGATGGAGTGCGATAAATGCCCAGAACTGCAGTGTGGTTCTCAATTTTGATTAATAAAGCGTCTGCGTCGGCAATGTGTGGCTCTATGCATACCGATTGATACTGATTTTTTATGTACATTACTACTCCACCGTTTTTGTTTTGTTGCAATTTCGTGCGATAATAATTATATCCAAATAATGGTTGAATTAACGTTCCTTCTGAAAGCCAGCACTCGGTTAAAATAATAACGTCGAAATCAACTTTGAAACGTCTCAGAGAGACAACAAAATCGTCAAAGTTACAGTTGTAACTCCTAATGTTCATTGAGATGACCTTAAAGTTACTACTAGAGTCATTGGTTATGTACGGTATACATTCCTCGACAGAGTCTTGTGAGTGACACTCAATCGAGATTTCATCGTCCACGTCGTTAATAGTGTTAACCAAACCCATTGTTATAACAGAGAATTTGTAAGTAATTTTTGGACAGAACCCGTCGTGTCAGACGCAATACAAGATTTTTTGGATTAGGCTGTGAGATAATAATGTGTTTTTGTGAGAGACAGAATTGCATTTTGAGTTTAGCGCAGTATTTGGCATTAATTAGGTGTTAATATTTTGCTTATAAACGAGATGTATATCAATAACAATCTGAATAGTTGAAGATTAAAATAATTTAGACAGTGATAATTTCGAGCTTTCAAGAGGGAGGCGATGTCATTAGCTGAGCGGGACTGGCGGAAGAGCGCTTCGAGATAACAGGCAGCGATCCAGGTCATCCGGTGACTTAATGACGATTGCAGGAGTTCCTTCTTGCCTACGGACGTGTACGTTCCCATTTCTAGTCCAGCAGTATTTAAAGCCGGCCTCGGCTGCGCGTAGTCTGGCAGATCGAAATAATAGCCGGTTCTCTTTGGTTAGTCGCTCGTTAAAATATAATTTCTTACTGGGGCCGTCCAACCCGAGGTCAGTACTCGCTAAATTTCGTCGAATTTTGGCAGCCTTTAAAAAAGCCTCTCTTTTATGGCGACGGACAAATCGGACAACTAGGGGTCGTGGTTGTCTGGACGGGGCGGATGTTTCGTTGGCGCTGTATGAAACGCGAGGTCCTACTCGGACCGCAAAGTCAAGGTCGTTTTCATCAAGAACGATGCCAATTTTGTGCGCAGCAACTTGAACTAAATGAAGGGGGGTTTCATCCTTTGTCTCGGGAAGTCCAGAGATTTCTATTTCATTTTTAAGGCGTGCTTGTTCCTTCGCATTCAGTTCGTTTCGTAGCTCTATGATGGTTGAATTTAAAGAACAGATTTCGATCCTGCGAGCGGCATCGCGCTCCTCAAACTCACGGCACTTGGAGCTGTATTTATCGAGCCTTGAAGTGACATGCTCGGTCAGGAAGTTCATTTGCGCCTTTAAGTCAGAAATTTGACCACTCATAAGCCGCATCTCAATAACAATCGTCTCCATTGGGTCCGGGTCTGGAGTCACAGCCGGAGAACAAATTGGCGTGTTTTTACGGCTGCCCGCGCTGGTACTTGGCACGCGTAACTCGGGCGCCGCGGGCACCGGCAGCGCAAGCGCCGCCGGCGGCGCGGTTGCGGTGCGAATTGGTGTATTCGAGTTATCTTCCTTTGGCATGCGACTTTTACATAACGGACATACCCAAGCGGACCTCACGTCTTCTGACAGATTGCGAATGTTCGACACATTTACGCATATAGCGTGAAAAAAGCTGCTACATTTCGAGCATTTTATCTGCTGTGTGGATCGCACAGATTTAGTGCATGCAGCGCAGTGATTTAGCGGCGGCGGTTGGCTTGGCATCATAGAATATTTTTGTACTTAGACTATTTGTTAATACCTCCTATTTACGTCAAAGCGGGAATTTGCTATCCGGCACTATCCGCTACGGCACGGGCAAGTCAAGTGCAAGGCGATGTAGCACGTAGGCAGCGGCAAGATCGTAGCGCGTAGCACTGTAACCGGTTCTTGGCGCGCGCGGAACAGAGACGAATTATTTTTGAGTAGGAGCCCGTCTTGTTTACCCCAGGTGAGGAGGTGGTTACCTCGGCGCGCGGCGTTCGAACTTGCAACACTTGGGACTTTGTCGCAAGGAATTTATTCTGGCGTCTTCACACAACAATGAGGCTAAGAAACTTTAACACAATGAATATAATGTAGTGCAGTAACTGACAAAATTAGAAGGCCGCACAAGTACACGTCCACTCACTAAGCTGGTCACGGTCGCACCAATTACTCCTATACATATATTACTCCTATACATATAAACCTTCATCTTGAATCACTCTATGTACTAAAAATAATCGCATCAAAATCCGTTGCGTAATTTTAAAGATATATAAGCATACATGGGGACAGACAGCGGGAAGCGACTTTGTTTTATACTATGCAGTGATAGTGAAGGGTTTTTAGTACTTTATTAAGGTTGGAAGACAAGTGAAAGCACTCAAATGTGATACTATATTCTATAACTAGCTTTTACCCGCGGCTTCGCCCGCGTTATATTTTGATTTTGGCTAATGTTTATGTCGGCTGCGAAACCTAACCTAAGCGACAAAGATCAAAAAGATCAAAATACCTTAGAGGAATGCTTTTGTTGGTTAAGTTACGGTTAGAGTGTGTATACAACCGCCCTGTGTATTCCCGCCTTGTCGTGGCGGGGGAGGTCTAAGGCAGCTGAAAAGGCGGCGCTCGAAGTCTCCCTCTTCTTTGGGTCTTTCCCCCAAGGCAGCTTAGAGGCCGGCACTCGTAGTGCAGCCGCTTTTAACTAAAACAGCTGAGAGGATGGCCGGTAGGTTGCCTGCCTTATGAGGAGTGTTGCTTCTGAGGCGGGCTGCAGTGCCGCTCTTGCGACGCTGCAACCGAGGATTAGGGGCTGCGGTGGGATGGAACTGGTTGTGTGGGTGCCGCCACCTACCCTACCTTCCGCTAGGCCGTCAACCTGTTGGAAGACGCAGTGGGGCTGCAGGGGAAGAGAAGTGTCGGTATCGCGATGGCCGTTCTCACTGCCCTCTGCAGTTGAAGAGGCAGGCGCTGGGCTACTATGACTGACCCGTTGCACTGGGATCAGGACGTTGGAATGCTGTCCGACGCTCAGTGCTGGTTACTCCCGAGTGGTGGATGACGATGTGTCTTGTGCTCCGAAACACACCGTCATTATGGCGGGAGCGCAAGCTCCGTTATGGAGCCCGAGTCTGGGCTAGCGCTGTTGAGTGCCGCGAAGGAGTGCGAAAAATGTAGGAACGTCCTAAACTTGAAATGACAGGTTATTTCTGGCGCTTAGACGGCTGCTACCGCGGCCCGCTCGCTTACTTTTCATCCTATCCTACGGGAACTGTTAAAGTTTTTGGGATAAAAAGTGGCCTTTGTCACTTTTCGTCTTTCAAACTATATTCATGCAATAAGTCAAGGCAATCCGTTGCTCCGTTGCTGAGAAAAAGTTATTGTCTTATCCTACGGGAACCGCAGTTTTTTCGGAAAGGAAAGTATCCTATGTCACTTTCCGTCTTCCAAACTATGCCCACCCCAAAAATCAAGTCAATCCGTTGCTCCATTGCTGAGAAACAGTTATTGTCCTATCCTATGGGAATCACGAATTTTCTCGGGATACAAAAGTATCCTGTTATCACTTTCTGTCTTTTAAACCATAGGTATCCATACCAAAAATCAATTCAATCTTTTGCTCCGTTGCTGCGTCAAAGAGGAACAAACCAACAAACTTTTCGGATTGATAATATTAAAGTATGATGATTCTGTACCATAAAGGTAGAATAAAGAAACATGTTGAACCTCTAATGATAGAAGATTTAAAAATATTTTTAATGTCAGACAAAATGACGGCCTGTTATTAAACGTCATAGTAACATGTAGCATGCAGAGGGAATAAAGCATTTTATCCAATTTTAATGTCAGTTGTCATTTTCAATCCATACTTTATTTCCTCTTCAAGGGGATATAAAGGTGGAAAAACAATTTGTCCCCTTGCCATGCTACCTGTGATTTATAAAAGTCTGCAGACAATGTCACCTGTCATCTAATTACGTTTCGATGCGCGATGTGACATTTCGTTAAGTGTCATAGAGGAATTAATCACTTAGCGTCTTTGTGATAGTGGCGACAGTTTTGCTTTCGATAGTTTTTGTCCTGTCCTACAGGAACTATGCAATTTTTTGCTTAACGTCTAATGATTAGCATCTAAAATTCGACGCGCTTGGTTTTGCTCTTGAGTCTCAGCAGTTCTTTGCGCTGCGTGATGCTCGGCATCTAAAAGTCGCTGCGCTTGACTTTCTCCTTGTCTCAGCAGCTCTCTGAGCTGCGTGACGCTCAGCATCTAAAATTCGACGTGCTTGGTTTTTTGCTCTTGAGTCTCAGCAGTTCTTTGCGCTGCGTGATGCTCAGCATCTAAAAGTCACCGCGCTTGACTTTCAACTTCAGTCTTAGCAGCTCTCTGAGCTGCGTGACGCTCAGCATCTAAAATTCGACGCGCTTGGTTTCGCTCTTGAGTCTCAGCAGCTCTTTGAGATGCGTGGCGCTCGGCATCTAATGTCAAACGCATTTAAGTGTGCTCTTCAGACTCTTGGCTTCTAGCAATTTTCTTTACGCGAGCTCCGCTAGATTCGATTTGCGTTTTGTAGGCATACCTATTAGAATGAAAACTACGTAATTAAACTGAAAAAATACATGTAACCTTCTCTAAATTTTACAGGAAAAGTTGATTGACTTTGACATTTGCAACTCGAGCAGCCTTGAATGGGCATCGGGCATAGAGAATGTAATTTGGAAAGTCAAGATGCAAATTACCATTTGTCATGGTAGAAAATAAGTTTTTTCTTCTAAGATTCTAGCCAATGCGTTTTCATCCCCCGTTTTTAACCCTTTAAAACTATTTTTTCGAATCAAAAAGTAGCCTATGTCCTTTCTCAGGCTCTAGACTATCTGTGTACCAAATTTCATTCAAATCGGTTCAGTAGTTTTAGCGTGAAAGCGCGACAGACAGACAGACAGACAGACAGACAGAGTTACTTTCGCATTTATAATATTAGTAAGGATTGATTTGAATTGTCATCTATTGTGAAACTTGAAGGGTTTGCCTTTGTCATCTTATAACCGGTATTAACTATCCGATTTAAGGCATTAGACAGTGTATTAATAGATAGGCAATAAAGGTCTATAGAAATGTGTCTATTGGACTAAACTAATTCAGTTGTTAAAGAAGATAGTATAGATGGCAATATCGCCGCCCCCGGAGAACAAAATGGCAATCGCAAAATCACAACTTTCCAGGAAAAATAAAAAACCGTTTTTTGTTGATTGCTGATGATTCACTGAACAGTATTGTAAGTGAATGAGCTCATATGAAAGATATTTTTTTAAATATTTTTTTTGTAAAAGTATTGTAATTAACAGTAGTATAATTAAATAGATATTAACAAAATAAGATATTGATAAAAATTAATCAACGTCATTTTTTTTCTATGTCCGTTGTCTTTTTATTCTCGGTTCATCTAAGCGAAAACAAATATTGCAATATTGTATAATAATTTTATTCAATGATTATTAACAGCTCAATTGTCGAAATTTAATATCACTTACCATTGTATCCTCGTTATAATTTTTCCATTTTTGTATGGTAATAGAACTTTGGACTGTTGTTCTTGCCTTCAAAATGAAACAAATTATTGGTAAACACGATATTGCCAAACACGGTATATTTTTACTAGAATAAAATGACAACATCCATAGCACTATTTTTATAGACTCGTTTGCACGGGAATATTGTGGCTATCGATATTACCTATCATTTTGATACTAGTTGAAAATGTTTACTATTGTTATCTGGCAATTTTATTCGCGAAACTATTTAGGTAATAAAAAACTTCGAATACTATTGCATTATTTTATAACTTCATGAGTAACGACAAAAAAATTATGAAAAAAATTGTGTAGATGTATTAAGCTCCATTAAAGTCGAATATGGTATAACATTAAAATCAAGACAATAGCGATTGTCATTTTGTTCTCCGGGGGCGGCGATATAGTTTTGACAAAAGAGATCGAAATATTCTATGGACAGTGCGCTTATCAAGTTGGTCAGATATATTTATATGAGCTGTTGTAGCCTAATGATAAAAACATATAACATTGCAAAATAACCAAAAGTGTCAAAAGGGACTCCTATAATAAATGCTGGTTTTAGTGTGCCCATTTATTCAAGGGTAGGCAAAACTAAATATCAAACAGATAACAATAAAATCCATGTGACAAGGGCGCTTAATAGCAAAAACTGTAATTACACAAATTGACCACACTGGTCCAATTGTGGGTTATTTAATTTCACATACGCTATTGTTTGTAATCATTTCCGCCAAAGGATGTCCACTGCTGGACATATGCCTCCCCTATGGATCTCCGATTTGGTCGGCTATATCGGTAACTTTGGTTCTACTACGGATGTCCTCATTTTTTATTCGATCTTGCAGCGAAACTTCGAGCATAGCCCTCTCCATAACTCGTTGAGCAAATTAGAGCCTACTTAAAAAGCCCATAGTATGAGACTATACACGCTATAATTTATCCAAATCAATTCTAATCCTTCCAAACGTACGTAGTTACCTCAAAAATATTTTCTTACTTGATACTTTCACCAAAAATAATTTCTCTCCCCTTCCGGCCCCAGAGTACCTAAACAATGAGCAAATTTGGCACACAACCATATCTGGAACAATTTGTCACCGCTCGAGAAGACAGTGTTTTAGCGTGACACCTAAACAGTGAGAATAACTACACTTTTCCCTGAACACGAGCCAATTTTGGCCAACGCGGTCAAATTATTCACAACAGGTCCCGACTGGTTTGAATGACACACGAGTGTCCTGTGTGGTATAATGTTAATGGTGCCGCCACACTCTCCACGAGGCGACACGAGCACCGCAGCTGTAGCTAACTTCACATCGTATACAAGTATACAAGACAGCGATGTGAAGTTAGCTACAAAAGCGGTGCTCGTGTGGCCTCGTGGAGAGTGAGGCCGCACCATAAGAATATTATTATGAACAGTCTAAATTATTTTATTTTCTTGTTAAAATAGTGTTGTGTAAGTAACTATCGATATCTTGATCGGATCATGGATCGTTGTGATTAAAACAATAATCAAAGAAAAACTCGATTAATAAAAATACCGATTCAAACGATTATCAATGGTTTACTATCTCTACGTGCAACTACTTTAGAAGCATGCTCGTATCACCACAATATTGCAAGCTCACCACACAAGTTCAAAGCTGTTCTAAAACTAATTAGCTGAATAAACATAATCCAGGGTTACGTACTATGACACTCTCTCCACGGAGGTTCCCCCGCAGGATGTCATCGATATATAAAAAATAGAGTGGAACGAAACATCGACAATTTACCATCTCTACATGCAACTACCTTATACATACGTCGTAAGCATATCATCGCCAGATAGAAAAAAAATCTAAGAAAAACAATCGATGATTAAAAATATCGAGGCAAACAAAATATCTATAACTTACCATCTTTACATTATAAGCACATCATAGCAACATACAAAAAATTATCAAAGAAAAACAATCGATAAATTGAAATTTCGAGTCGGTTGAATTTTATCGATAGTTCATCCGACCATCTCTACTTGCAACTACTGTATCCTTTCATCATAACACTGCAAGCTTACCAACGAAGTTCAAAGCTGTACTAAAACTAAACAGCTAAATACACATAATCCAGGGCTACGTACCATGATACTCTCTCCCCGGAGGTTCCTGCGGGTTGTCATCTCTGGAACAAAGGCGCTAGTTAATTATGAGAAGGCTAATCAACAGGGATCATGTTTCAGTGGAAACGCTAGGATGAATAAGCTGTGAGATCTGTCAGAGAGATATTGGAGTTATTCTTCTAAGTACAATTAGGTGTATAGTAAATCTATAATTATAGAGTCTTTGCGAGATGCACCCACGTGATAGTTTTTAGGGTTCCGTACCCAAAGGGAAAAACGGGACCCTATTACTAAGACTTCGATGTCTGTCTGTTCGTCTGTCCGTCTGTCCGTCTGTCCGTCTGTCTGTCTGTCTGTCTGTCTGTCTGTCTGTCTGTCACCGGGCTGAATCGTATGAACCATGATAGCTAGGCAGCTGAAATTTTCACAGATGATGTATTTCTGTTGCCGCTATAACAAATACTAAAAATAAAACAAAATAAATATTTAATTACAACAAACCTGATTTTCAGACGTTTTTCGCTCTATATCAATAATTGTAACAAATAGATGCTTGTTTTTTTTGTCTACATTAGAGATTTTGCACATCATTATTTCAGCCGTAGAATCACAAGTGCTGGCCCTCAGACCAAATAAAAAACCAAGACAGAATGTTGTGAACAAACAAGTGGAACCGACAAAGCTATGCCTCGCCGTGTACAGACACAACACGTACAAAGAAACTATGCCTTGGCTCGATATGGCGGTGCAGCAAAACCGACTGAGTGCGTCGGTGTTGAACATGTATAAAAAAACCGGCCTCACTTGTCTGTTCACGACGTTCCGTCGTGATTTTTAGAGTTCCGTACCCAAAGGGTAAAAACGGGACCCCATTACTAAGACTCCGATATGCGTTTGTCCGTCTGTCTGTCTGTCTCCAGGCTATACTCATAAACCGTGATAGCTAGACAGCTGAAACTTTCACAGAAGATGCATTTCTGTTGCCGCTATAACAACAAATACTAAAAACGGAATAACATAAGTATTTATGGGTGGCTCTCATACAACAAACGTGATTATTTAGGAGTTTTTTTGCTCGCTATTAATAACGGCAAGAGGAATGGGGCTCAGGGGCACCAACACGGTACGGAACCCTTCGTGCGCGAGACCGACTCGCACTTGGCCGATTTTTTTTATTTGATGATAATGATGATAATGATAATTTTATTGGTAATTGTACAATATCACACGTCAGATATAATTATAATAAAATAAAAATTGAAAAATAATACCTATTAAGTAGGAACGTAAATACAATTACATAATTACATACCCTTGAGGTGAACATTGTTATTAAAAAATGATGTAAAAAAAAAATTACAATTTTATTCAATTTTTGGAATGAATTCCTTGACGCTATAGGGTGCCATGTCTGTAAGGAATATTTTAAGCTTTCTTTTGAATATTGCAAGAGAAGCTGCGTTTTTTATAATATTTGGCAAGGCATTGAAAACCCTTACTCCAAATATTCGGGTGCACTTATGGAACTTAGCTAGCTTCAGGATGGCGTGAGTGGTTAAATTTCCTTCTCTCCTGCCATGTTTTCGATGCCCTGTCGAAAAAGAACCCAAGTTTTTATATACATATATACTGGTATGGTATAAGTACAATGCCGGCATAGTCATTAATTTATGTTGAATAAATAGTTGTTTCGCTGGTGTCAGCGGTTTGACTCTGGCAACCACTCGCACAGCCCGCTTCTGGAGGACAAAAACTCGATGCCAGTCCGCGGCGCCACCCCACAAGTCGACGCCGTAGGTCAGCAGAGACTGAATTGTCGCAAAGTAGCAATCGCGTACCGCTTGCTGCGACAACACGCGTGAAACCTGTTCGAGGGCGAAACAAGCACGCCCCAGTTTGTCACACAGGGCGTCTATATGACCAGCCCAGCTTATTGATCGATCTATGCGGAAACCGACCATAGTAAAAGCGTCCACCTGCTGCAGAGTTTCTCCCTCCATTGATACGCATAGAGGTGGATAACGCCACCCGGACAAGTTGAAATGAAGCGTGTTTGTCTTTTTAGGGTTCAGTGCCAGGCCGTTCGCTCTGAACCAATGAGCCAGTTGACTGGCAGCATTGTTCAGTTTTTGTTCCAGCTCCGATCCTGTCGGAGCTGTAACAATCGCCACCACATCATCCGCGTACATTAGCACCTCGGCATCTAGAACAGACTCAGGCAGATCGTTCATGAGGAGACTGAAAGTCTGGTTTGACACGCAAGATCCTTGGGCTACTCCTATCTTCAGCTCAATCGGATGTGATTTGATCTCTCCCGAGTCTGCGACTACAGTCTGCTCTCTGTCTTGCGTCGAATCCGTAATTAGAGCCAGAGATGGTCCTCTCACACCGTAATGGTCAAGTTTCAAGCTAATTAGGCGGTGGTCGCAGACATCGAAGGCACGCGACAGGTCGCAGCTGATAACTGCGACCTGCCGGCCCGCCTCTCGCGCCAGCGCCACCTGCCACACGAGTTCGCGCACCAGATCCGACGTGGAGCGCCCTGCGCGGTATGCGTATTGTTTATCAGACAAGGCTTCTGTCGTGTCAAGGTGCCCTTGAAGCCTGTTACAGATGCCCGCTTCCAGCGCCTTTGCTACTGCTGGTATTATGGATATGGGCCTGTAATCTGAACAATTTTCTTTCTTTCCTTTTCCTTTAAAGATAGGTGACACTTTAACTTTTTTGAGAGTTTTAACAAAGCTGCTCTGGGCTAACATACAATTATACAAATCTTTAAGTGGAACAATCAATTCTTTTTCAGCAGCTCGAATCAGATAGCACGAAAGTCCATAAATGTCCTTAGTATTTTAGGCGCGATTTTTCTAATGATTTTTTCGATTTCCTTTTCTGTAAAAGAAGTCATCCTCATTGAACTTGGGCAAGGGGGGCGACTGGTATTTAGTAAGCGCATAGCTTCTACTAAATTACACGCGGGTGCATTTGCGAGTTGTGCTGCGTTTGCAAAACGGTGATTAAAGTGATTGACAATACTCATACGCGAATCGAAAGCCATCCCATCGTCCTGCCTTACATATTCTGTGTATTCAGTACGATGTTTTAAATGGGGCTTAGTTCTTTCGCGCACTATTTGTCAAACTTCTTTCATTCTGGCTTTGTTCGATGCGACGCGAGTAAAAGGCAGCGCATTCTGTGGTTAATTTAGAGTCGAATACTTTGGAATAATTATGCGCAAATATTTTTAAAGCTCCGTTAGTCGGGAAAATGCGTTCCAGATCGTGAAGCTCTTTGAGGAAATCTTTCATAGCGATGATATCATCACTGATCCAGCTTCTATCATCTCTCTTTATAGGGACTAGTTTTTTTGGTCTGAGTGCTGGACATAGACCTCCCCGATAGATTTTCAATAGGATTGATCGTAAGCGGTTCATCCAGTGTGATCCTGCCGTCTTAATTACGTTTATTGGCTTACCGTAAAATTATACCCACACATTTTGTAGAAAATATTTTTGGTTTCTTAATGTGTTAAGAATGACGTTTCAAGATCGTATTTCACTAACAAATTTTCTTTAAAACATTACACGTAAATGGCCACGGCATGATAACCGGGTAAAAATTAAATATAACATAGGGAATAAATGTTTTAACACTCTATTTACAGTTAGGAAAAAACAGAGAAACTGGTATTTTACCGTTTAAATTCTGGTTAATTTTAAACTGGCCCCAAGCCCTGTAAATGACACCCAACATTTTGAGAAAAATGCGTGATTTTGTATTCAAACTTGCAATTGTGCGACAGAGACAGCTGTGGCTAGTTGAAAGGCATACATATATCACACTGATGTTCAGTACAAAAAGAGTAGTCACAAAAACAGTAGTCACAAAAAGCTAAGCTAAAAATTTAGGCAGTCAGAAACGTGCTATGATTTAAACATTTTCTGTCATGTCATGTCCAACATCTTACTCATTTAATGGTAGTCGGTTTGAACGTAGGTTTAAGTATTTCAGGGCCAATTTTGTAGCGGAATTAGGGTTGAAATGTTTCAGTCATATGATATGAAGTATTTATATTTCATACTAAGACTTGGGCTATTTTGGGGGCAATGAAATTAGTAACATTTTGTGAAATAAGAACTGGAGTACCAAAAAGTGTTTCACAAGCCTGTCATCAGATTTTCTTGTACTTATTTTATAACTATTAATACGTTATTGAAATTACATACCGAGCGAACAATGCATTTATGTTTCAGGTAGCAACATGTTCTTTCATTAGGCATGTTGGTTTGTATGTTACAGGTCGTATTTTTTCAAGTAATCTTCACGTAACTTAGTACATACGAGTCCATGAGATTTATACATTTTTACATTTTTTTAGTAGAGCGTTACCATTGATTGGATATTTCCCTAAAAGGAGAAATAGGCTATTGAGCTATTTATCCGCTGATTTTGATAATATATGGCAAGATTGTAGAATATTTAAATTCTAGCAAGGTTTGCAAGTGTAAACGAAATCGATATAGTAAGAGAACCAAAGCTAACCGAAATTCAGAAAAAGAGAAATGCCTCGAAATTAACCGTGGGACCACTGTACTGTAAACATGTTTGCATGTACAAACTGTGCATTTTTGAGAACAGATTAACTTGAAAATATTACAAAGTTATAGCAGCCAGGTCCACTGTTTGTAAAGTCAAAGTCAAAATATTTATTTTGCGGAGACATGGGTAAAATGTAGGTGTTAAATTAGTTACATAATTATGTGCACCATGTTCTAGCATCAATTTATAAGTACATTAAACATTATATTTGCATAAAATAAAGATTTGTCATTTAAGAATTCATTTATAGAATAATATGTCTTGTCTATTAGTAATTAGTAAAAAGCTACAATTTATATGTTTTTTAGGCAACTAGTTGATTTAAATTTTTTATACTTTAAACAACGGAACATGACTCATATAATTACAGTTAACGTAAATAGTCATAACGACTATAATCAGCACTCGTGAACTTGAGAACGACCTCCAAAGATGGTCGAAACTATAGTCATTATGTTAGGCACTTCCCGTTATGTAACGTAAAAAAAGTTTGCGAAAACCGCTTTAGTTTTAATAGTAAAATAGCCTATTTTAGTATTAAGTTGACGATGCCATGAGTTCCGATGATAAACAGTGGTGCTGTACCCACGTACGGAGGACATTTTAATACCGTTCTCTCAATTTAACATTTCAACGCTTTACGGGGCTGTTACTTTGTCAGCCGCGCTCGTAAATGAGTAGGTGTTGGGCACACTGGAAGACTCTGTCATAGATTTTGTCTACCAATTTTTAACCAATTTTGGGCTCAATTTTTGAATGGAAAACCACGTCAGTCACGAAATCAAGTAAAAGCAGGAGTGAGCATTGAATATATTTGTTTGTGTGAATGGGATAGCGTGCGATTATAAAAGTAATATTTGAACGTTTTAAAAATAATCTCCTGATAGTGTCAGGTATGATGTTTTTTTTTTAAATGCGAGCCTATGAAGTAAATATTAAGTAAGGAAAAACCTGATGAGTAGATTTGGTGTCAGTTTTTAAGCCGCCTAAAGACATCTGGAAACGATAGTTTAACGTGTCATCCGAGCCATGGCAGCGTTAAGTTATAAACGCCACTCACAGTCACTTAGTGTCAGTGACAGTGTCGAACGTTGCTTAATTTTGGCTTTTTAAACACCATAACAAGTAAACAGGTACCTGTTTACTTATTTAAATGAAACGATAATAACAGCTCATCAAAAAAGGCGTGTAAATATTTTTAATTAGCTCCCAGTGTACCTAAAGCCTTACCGGTACATTCAGTGTCGTAAAACTTTAAAGCCAATAAAACGGGGACCATCTCCGAAACAGCTGATAAGCGCTTTTTTATTTAACTGTACATTGGCCACGCTCGCTCGGCGATTTCCATTTTTCAGGCAAGTGAATTTTAGGACTAGGGTTTTAGGACTTAGGACTTAAAAACAAAGAGTTTTGTTTTCGTAAAACGCGGCTAAATTCTTCTGTTTAATGAAGGACTTTTATACCTGTACCAGCCTTTTTAATAGTCCACTGCAAGACGTAGGCCTGCCCACGAATGGTGATTGGGCCATATCCACCACGCTGGCCCAGTGCGGGTTGGTGGTTTTTATGTCTATCTATTGTAAAAATTATAAGCTAATAAGTTTTTTTCGTCCACACAGCAAAGAATCGTTTTCATATTTAACTGTGCTTTAAGCACGCTCGCTCAACGTCCCTTTTTCGGGTAAATACATTTTAGGACTTTAAATTTTTAGGACTTTGGGGCTTAAATTACTACAGATTTCGTTTTGATCCAAACGAATGAATTTTTATTTTCATAAAACTTTTTATAATGCCTTTAGGATATTCGTAGGATGTATGTACTTAGATAAATTGCATATTGATGGTGTTGACTTACTTCTCAATAACATCTAGTAAGAAATCCGTATTTTCTTTTTCGTCGGTTATTGTGATGGCTGCATCTGAAAACAAAGAAAGATAATGTTAGACTTTTCGTTTTATTCAAGTTTGATATTACTTTTTTTTTATAAGGGGATATTTTACATACGGTCTCATACATTTAAATATTTTTAAATACATACTTAGATAATTACTAATAACAACTAGACGCAGAGCAGACGCCTATGTTCATCACATAAATGATTGCCCTGGGTGGGAAACGCACCCACGCCTCATTGACCCAGTAATCACTAACCACTGTGCCATCGACGCAGTCATAGTTTAGTCATAAATTAGTACATTTTTATTTATTTAGTACATCAAACTATAGAACTTTTTATGGTTGATTTTAAGGATAAATCTGAAGAATTTAATAACAGCTAAAGATTCAGTACAATGATCAAATGTACCAGATTTTCGCGATACAAAACACAGTACAGAATTGCAATACTTTCATCTATGTATGACGTATATTTCATATAATTACGTTAACTTTATCTTACTTTAATGTTAATAATGTTATGTATTCGGTGCGAAAATTAAGGTATATTGTACTGTAATAAGTCGAATGTATGTGTTATATACCTATTGTTAGCCGCATAATCGACTCTCCGAGTCGATTGGTATCGGCACATCCCTAACGCGCGCCAAGAGAGGGCACAACACTAGCGACGCTACAGATTTAGAGAGGAACGAGCAGTGGCGCGCATTAGTATCTTTTGTAATATTGATAACGATTGGATTGTAATTGTAAATGGTGCTATGCCAGACTTTATAATTCGCCCACGATCGACCACTAACAAAATAAGGGAAATCAGGCACATCCTTTAATACTATAATGTAAGTCTGTTTCACTTATGTAACAAAAACATTTTTCAGATGTACACAAATTTTCTCAAAATTACGTCCTCATAATATTTTCTTACACCAAAAAGCCGGGATACTAAAACTGTTTATAAGAATTATAAAAATATCATTGACATGGACAGAACCAGGATTTGAACCAAATACCTATCGATTGGAAGGTGAACATTCACCAGGCAACCACGGCTAACAATTATGTAAACCATGTATGGTTTATTAAATTACAGTTCCAAAGTACGTGTTTACTGAACTACTATTTCGAGACATCTACAAGCTCTCCGAAAGTTGGAAAATGGTCCTCATTTCCATAACAATAGAGCTCAAATGTAGGCCAGGAGCGGACAGCTTTTCAATACAACTTGTTACCTCTGCCGACAAAATTTGTAATTTTCAGTGAATTTTCAGGCTTTTCAGTGAATAGCGCCTCATTAAACGGTGCTCGTATACCCGCAAATTGGGATTTATTGTACTGAAATGACATAAATTTGTTTGAAAATGTTTATTCGGATGGCGTTTTGGGGATTTCGCGCTTCTTTTTCCGCTGGTTATCGTGAATTTGAGACTGTCATTTTGATAACTTCATTAGCTACGAGCATGCTACGACGTAGACCTTAGTTGCTACGGTGTAGCTCTTTGTAGCATTGACGCAATTTTAGTTAAAATATTGAGAAAGACAGAATACAAGTCTCATATAGAAGTCATAAGAAGAATAAAATGCTTAATTACCATGTTTTAGTGAATAGCACTCTGGGGATTTCGCGCTTCTTTTTTGCTGCTGTTGGTTATCGTGATTATGAGACTTTGTCATTTTGATGAGTTCATTAGCTACGAACATGCTACGACGTAGACCTTAGTTGCTACGGTGTAGCTCTTTGTAGCATTGACGCAATTTTAGTTAAAATATTGAGAAAGACAGAATAGAAATCTCATACAGAAGTCATAAGAAGAATAAAATGCTTAATTACTACGTTTTAGTGAATAGCACTTCATTGTGGCCGTAAACCCGCAAATTGGGATTTTATGTACTAAAATAATATAAATTTGTTTGGAAATGTTTATTCAGATAGCGTTTTGGGGATTTCGCGCTTCTTTTTTGGTTATCGTGATTAAGAGACTGTCATTTTGATGAGTTCATTGCGAACATGCTACGGCGTAGAGATTGGTTGCTACGGTGTAGCTCTTTGTAGTTTTGACGCAATATTGGTTAATACTGATAAGAGAGAGTAAAAAATAATCATAGACAGAAATCTCATTAATACTTTTTTACTATGCTATTTTGTTGATTTATCATATCTAAGTGGAGGTTGTAAGAGGGAATATAAATTAGAGAAAAGTATGTTCAGTTAGATTGCTCAAAGCTAATCGTAGAAAAGCTTCGATTGTACCTGAATATTAGCTTTGTTTGTTTCGTTAAATGTTTTTGAATTATTTTCCTACGTTTAGGTAGGAAAATATTTTACGATCGCATTATAAATTGATTCACATTGATCGGCAATATAAATGAGGATCAATGTAGAAAATGTTTTTCAATTAACTGAGTAAGCACCAAATGTGCTCAAACCAAATTAAAAAAATAGTTGGTCTGAGCAAATGTGGTTATTTTTGACCGACGAGTTTTAGTATTTTTAATTGACGGAGGAGGTCGAATTGAGTCGACGCGTATATTTTTTTTAAGTATAAACTTGCGTAACTTTTTACGCAGTAGTCCGATTTAAATATTTTTATTGAAAAGAATTTACTTTGAAATTGATCCCATTTAAATTTTATCGAAATTGGCAGAACCATTTTTGATGAATCAATAATAATGTGAAAAATGCTACCTCGATCCGTGCAAAATATTCGTGAATTCAGTACACGGTTGAAGTCGGTCATGCTATTTTTTTGCAAAAAATAATAATTACCATCGACCCGCCCCGGCTTTGCACAGGTGTATTATACATATAAACCTTCCTCTTGATAATGATAATGATGATAATGAAAAATTTTATTGGTAATTGTACAATATTACACGTCAGATATAATTATAATAAAAAAAATTGAAAATAATACCTATTAAGTAGGAACGTAAATACAATTACATATTTACATACCTGAGGTGAACATTATTATTAAAAAAATGTGTAAATACAATTTTATTCAATTTTTGGAATGAATTCCTTGACGCTATAGGGTGCCATGTCAGTATGGAATATTTTAAGCTTTCTTTTGAATATTGCAAGAGAAGCTGCGTTTGAATCACTATATCTATTAAAAGAAACAGAATCAAAATCCGTTGTATAGTTTTAAAGATACAAGCATACATGGGGACAGACAGCGGGAAGCGACTTTGTTTTTAACCCCCGACGCAAAAGAGGGGTGTTATAAGTTTGACGTGTCTGTTTGTCTGTGTGTCTGTCTGTGGCATCATAGCGCCCGAACCACTGAACCGATTTAAGTTTAGTTTTTTTTGGATGAAAGGAGACTTAGTCGAGAGTGTTCTTAGCTATGTTTTATAAAAATCGATTGAGCCGTTTAAGAGTTATGGTGGGTTAAAGTGGGGATGGAAGAATTTTGTGTCGGGGGTTTTTTAAATTTTTAATTTAAGTTTTAGTTATATACTATGTAGTGATAAGTATGCATATTCTGTGATGATTTCTACGATCTTAAGCTCCTCTCTCTCTACCAAAACACCGTTCCATAATGGAAAAGCCTGTTCGAGTGTAACACAATTAAAGTTTGTTACGCATAAAACAAATTAGCTCCTCACCCTTAGTTGTAAAACAAACGACGAGTACTAAAATTCAAATTGCTCCGGCGAAACAATTTGACGTTTTTAACTGCTGAAATGTCAGGAAGAAAAATAAGTAATAATGTTAAAATTTGAGCAAACTATTTGAATTTTGAAGTCGGTTTTGCCATTTTTTGCGAAAAAATATGTGAGTGGTTGACCAAAAAGGGACCTGGAGTGATTGGAAACCGTTATTTTTTTTTTTTTAAATTTTTTAATCTGTGGTCTTTTGGCTTTGTTTTGGTCTAACCTGTATATTTTTAGGTGCCGTAGTTTTTTTTTTATGATTTTTTTTGTGAGCCGAGCCAAGTCGAAACTTGTTTCTACACGAAATTTCAAACGCGATTGACTCGAAATCAATTATTTTCCCTTGAGGTCCCTTTTTGGTCAACCACTCACATATTATAAACAACCAGCCCCGTATACAATAATCATAAATTTACCTACACAACAAAATTAATAAAAATCACTGAAGCTATTTTAGAGGGGCTCGATAACAAACACAAACTCAATAATATAAAAATATCAAGGGACGCGAGATTTTTATTATTTAGAAAGCAATTGCATCGGGGCTAAAGAAATAAAATTTCAAAACACTTAGTAAACTGTTAGTTTACAAAGCTTATTTGTAAAGTGAGTTGTGCAAGATTGTGTACACAATAGAAAATAGCTTGTACAAGTTAGCACTTTAACTCTTCCTGGGTAAAAGTTTCAAGAAAAGCTTTAACTTGGCGTGGGGTAAAACGAGAATACAAATTATAGGACGCTTTTAAGACTTGAATCTTTTTACGTAAAACTTATAAACATTGAAATACTATAATACTGGCGGATGATATTTCATTAAGTACCTAATTCACCGAATCGCATCTGTTTAACTAATTCTTCATATTATTAATTGTATGCTTCGGGACTTATCGCGCACTAAAATTACGAGATAAATACACCTCATCACCCCGACTTTTTGACCGAGTTTCATCGATTGTGGCACTGTAATGTTTGATATCGTTACCGTGATCGTGGTCATGGCTAGACTGGTAGTATAGTATACTAATAATGTGTTCAAATCGCGAAAGTTTGAAAACAACATAAATCTTCATAAGCGAATCTTCATAAATCGATCATGAGCGAGTCGAAATATGGATCTTGACTCGCTCTCGATCGATTTTGTTCATACTCGCAAATCCTGTCAGGATTTAGATATAAACAATTTTACTTACTTTCGAAAGCTAATACATCCGAGGTGATCCCATTTAACTTAATCGAAATCAAAGTCAAAGTCAAAGTCAAAGTCAAAAACATTTATTTCCGTAGGATCACATATTAGGAACACTTGGACACGTCGATGTATACAGTTATACAATCGGTTTAGCATGTGTGCAAACAATAATGTGTTGGGTTTTTTAGCAAAAATTGCATATCTTAAAACATGTACGGTTTTTGAACGGACACAATAGTTCGAGGCTGGTAGTCAACCACATACTTTTAAAAAGTAAATGCAACAGGAAACGAGCTGTGGTTGGCCATTACAGAGGAAGTCGTACAAATTTATAAAGAAATTTAAAAAGAATTCGTGGTCAGAGGCTCGCATGGGATTTGAAGATCATTCTGGTCAAGCCGTCGGAGCGAAGGACAAGTCTAGATTAGTTATTTTAAAGCATAAGGAACAATGTGATGGAAAGAATAAATCTGCGAGGTATTATTGTAATAATGGTGTTTCTACTGCATCGAGTCCTCGGTTTTCCTCACAAATGTAAAAATTGTATGAATCAATTCTAGCGAATTTATCGAATCTTTTTGCAAAAAATATTACTGTGTCTGCTCTTTTTGACGTCCCGCTAGCCCGCTACGCATCCTTTTCCGTAGTTTCCTTTCCAAAACTAACGAATGAGGTTAAATTGTAATTAAATCTTGCCCTCAGAGAGGTTATTCAGAGCGCGGCAACGTAACAAGGACAGAGCGCGTGCGTGTAATGAGATCGTACCTCACTGTCGTGCGTTCGTCTCTAGTGCTAGCGATTTCATATGCGGAGCGATGAGCGGAAAGTATATTATATAAAGGATTTTATGGAACCACTACAGGATTTAAGAGTCTTATTCAAAACTATGGATTCATTCAGCTGGCATGATCATTGTAATAACTGCTAAGTAAAAGTAGTGCTATAGCTTGATCAATGTTCGCTTGATATTCTTCAAGGAAAAAGTAAAATAGTGAATTGCAAAAAGAAGACTTCTAAATTGCAAATCATGTTTTTTAACAACCTTGTTTGCAAATGTTCTACGCTACGATTTTCAATCCGTAGTCTCCATTCCATAACTAACAAAAAGGATGGAGAAAGTGCTTGCAAGGGACCGTACCTCACTGTCAAGGGTTCGTGTGCAGTGATAGCGATTTCATAAGCGTAGCGAAGCGAAGCGACTAGTGGAAAGTAGACTATAAGAAAAACGGAAACATAATGAAACCTCTACTGTGTGGATAGGATGTTTAACTAACAACTGCAATAGATGGCACGATAATCATGATATTACTACTGAGTAAAAAATGCCATCATGGTCTTCCTTTGAATTTTTTCACATTTTTCGATGTCCGATATGATATAGATATTTTTGAAATTGATTCACAAACAAACATACTTTATCTGAGTTCAACTCTAAACTATTGTAAACGAGTTAAGCTTCAACTAACATGTTCCAATTTCAGCACCAATGAAAACTAAATAAAATCGCTATCCGCTCGCAAGCGGGCCGTATGCTGAACGCAGCAGTAGCTAATGGACCGAAAGACCGAAACGCATTAGGGCGGTGTAGTTAGGGCGGGCGGGGACAATTTCCGTTTGTTTCTTTCTCTTATGCAGAAACTTTGGATTCTCTAAAGTTAAGCTTGGTTCACACTGGCACGGTTTCATCTATTTGCAGTTCTTCCATTGCATCATTCTTACTTTCTTACTAATATTATAAAATTGTTCAAATAAAATATTTTTCTTAATTTTTTTTTTATTAAACCCGAAAGTGTGAAGGTTATAGTTGGTTACTCTTTCACGCAGTTATTCTAACTAATAATATCGTAATCAATTTGAGAGTGTGTTCGTTGATTTATTACTTTTTGATGTAGCATTGGAACGAAGACGGAACGATTTGATATTTTTACCGACTTTTAAAAGGAAGAGGTCATTTATGTTCGTCTGTGTGTATTTTTTATGTATGTTCATCGATATTTTCGCCAATAAATTCACCGATTTAAAAACCTTTTTTCTTATTTCGAAAGAATGTTAGTACACAAGGATAAAATTTTAATGACACCAGATTTAAGTTTTATCCCAATCGTTTGAGCCGTTTCTAAAATTGTAAAAAATACAAAATGGATGACACACCGATTTGGAAGTCGGCTATGCCATTTTTGGCGAAAAATATAAACTATATTTTTATGTGTAGCCACGCATAACTTTTTTCGTAGTAGTCTGATTTCAATAACTCTTTTTTTATTGGAAAGAGTATACTTCGAAATTGGTCCCATTTAAATTTTCTTTAAATCGGCTGAGCCATTTTTGATAAATCAACAACAATGTGAAAAATGTAATATCGATTCGTGCGAAACTTTCGCGAATTCTGTACACGGGTAAAGTCGGTCATCCTATTTTTTGCGAAAAATAATTATATGAGATAACTTGTCATCTCGATAAGTTAGACTAATACAATACTTAAGATAAGCAGAAAGCTCATCATTATTATTACCAACTAGGTAACACTTTATAACCGATTTCAAAATTGAGAAAAGATCAGCTGTTTCATACGTATTAGCAAAGTAGTTTTTTTTTTTGTTATTAGAATAGCTAATATTTTCCTTGATGTTACCGTCGTAGTAAAAAGCTGCTCATGATGATTAGTATATCTCCTTACGTCCGTACACTTTCCAAAACGACACTTTGTATAACATTTATTTTTCTTTCTATTTTACTTGAAAACTGTTCAAAACACCTAGCTTCACCTGGCTTAGTGAGAAGCTTAGCTTTTGTTGTCTAGGTGCTATTTTCTTTGTCATTGTATAGGTTCAGAGTATTCTGTTTCAGTGAGAGAGCTTAGTGAAAAGATTTCTGAAGATTCACAGTAGGTAAGTTAAATATTTTCCAAGCTACATTTGGGTCTGGCTTGACCGTTTCTTTGAAATTAGGAATACAAAGTAATTTTAACCCCCTTACGCCTCTTCGATCAGTGGCAACCGCCGAATCAGTTCGTGTGTAACGAAGTCGCTTTAATGGTTGACAGTTGTCGGGTCCAACCAGTCAACTGTACACCGGCACAGTGTAGTGAGGTCTGTGAAAACCTTTTAAAAATAAAAATAAATCGTTCGAACTTTAGTTTAAAAGAACACACTAAAATAAGAACCAGTATTTGATAAAATTCCATTCCTATCTAAAACAATACAACACATTACAATACATTAAAACAATTGCTGTCATTATTTGGTCAGCTGTTAAAGTATTACATCAAAAAATCTTCAGTTTAATTATCAGACCTTATTTATTCTTATAAATTATAAAACCTTTGGTTGGTAATGTTATATCATTATCAACTTTATTTTACTCACTATCAAGCATTAATATGTAATTGATAACAATTAAGACAAATTAACTGCATAAGCATAAAATACGTTAAAACAGTTTTAACTACTACTTCATAAAAAAGAACTGGATCTTGTACAGACCACTGAAGAATTAGAGATGATCCATTGCCCACTTTCACAAAAGCAACAACAGGTTGCACTCCGGGAGTGCCGGCAGAAGTGAAAACTTGAACATATAAAGTACTATCATTTATGTGGTAAAATACGCTCGCGCAAGCGCCCAGCAGCAGGAGCAGGTAAACACTAAACTTTCGCAACGCGGTAGGAAGAGAGGCGGATATTACTTCCCCTCCTACGCCGCCCTGGTGGTCTACTCTCCCTCTTTCTTACGAATTCTCGATCAGGTCACGTGTCTTGACGTAAGTTTAACATTTTTTTACTCATCCCAAAAAGTGCACAACGCCGCTAAAGAAGTTTTCACTTCAAAAAACAACTATCCGATTTGAAAGCTCAGCTGATAAATTATTTTGCAGCCAACAGGTTGCTGGCCAAAGTAAATCATTGCGAACTATCCAAACTTACCAATTGATAATGTCCCATCCCAAAAACAATATACCCTTGAAAACAAACACTTTAAAACATAAAAGGGTTGCGAGACGACCCCACAAAATGTAGGTACCATTGTGTGGCCGGCCTAAAGTATCATTCGTTACTAAGTAGGTATCATTGTATGGCTGCCCTAAAGTTCGTCTACCAAAGCGAAGCTTCGCAGAGAGTAGCCGGAGCTGCGTACGTTACAACGTTTAAAGCGGCGTTTAAACGGCGCGCAAACACGCAAGCCGAGCCTGGCTCCGCTCGTGGTTCGCTGCGCCACGCGCTGTGTAAACAACTGCGCTCGGCGCGGCTCGGCAAAGTTCGCACGATCCATCACTTGTCGGTTTTTTCGACACAGATCAAAGGCGTGCGCGCCATCTGCGGCTCGGCTTGTGTTAATACGCGCCGTCTAAACAGATGTCACAGACACAGAGCGCGCGACGAAGGAAGACCTATTTTGTTTTTTTAGCGAAGTTTTTAATTGGGGATTGGTTTTGTACGAGATGGAGTGGAGCAACGAGTGCTACCCCGCGTCGTTTAAACGAGCAGGCTTGCGTCCGTATTTAGCCGAGCCGCATCTCCACGGACGGCTCGGCTCGCGTAGGATCGGGCAAGCCCGCGTCGTTTAATCGCGCCTTTACGTACTAAGTCTCGGTACAGATTGAAGGCGGATTGCAATTTTTTTTTTTTAAATCTCGAAAGATTAAAAGACCGCGCTCGGGGTTTGCCAACGAGCAATAGAGCGAAGCATATTGGGAGTCAAATGAACCGATCGAATTAGGAACACTAAAATTGCTGACGTTTGTCTAAAAGCCGGACAGTTGAAATGTGATTGGGCGGGACACGTCTGTCGCATGCCGGACGACCGCTGGGCAAAGGTCGCCACCGACTGGATTCCAAAATCCAAACGACCTTTGGGTCGACACAGACGTAGGTGGCGCGACGAATTGAGCTCGCACGACAAACACTGGGCCACCAACGCAGTAGATCGCGCAGTCTGGAAGGAGGGGAGGGAGGCCTTTGCCCAGCAGTGGGACAATCCAGGCCCAAAATAATAATAATAAATCTCGACAATACAAGTCGGTGTATGTGAAGTTAGCTTAAAGCTGCGCAAAATTCAATGCTGACTGAAGCTCAGTTATAGCTATGCGTTGATTGGGTTTAGCGCAACTTGTAGCTAGCTTTACATGCGCTGACATGTATAATAAATAGGACCCTTATTCTCACTACACTGCATTCTTTTTCTACACGTGTTTCGCCTCTAAACAGGGACGTTTTATCTCCGGACTAGAACCGCACTACGATTCGCATTCACTACATACTCGTACTGTCAGCTTTACATGAGACGCGGGGGAGGAGGTGTTCACTGAAGTTTCGACCTACTATATATGGGGATAAAGTCAAAATGTTAACGGTTGACGGGTAAATGGAGCGGAGCGAGCGAGAACAATGCAGCCCAGTTGCTGATAATCCATTTTCGTAATTAATTGCTTAGACGCTTAAGTCTAAAATTGTACAATAAATGTCTGGTGTCTCGTTTACGCGTAGGTACAATTTTTCTTATACCTTGACAGAGGGGTACGCGCGCTGAATTGTTCTTCAATAGCTAAATCCACCAAGCCTCTAAAAAAGGCATCTTCAGGACGTGTTGACTTTTCGAGGTCAATCGCAAGAAAAACCTACTTAAACTTATTTACTATAACAGAGCGGAAATACACTAAATATTTATTCAAAACAAATATTTAAAGATGAACTTCCGCCAAGTAACGCCTGATTCAATCAACTACCTATTGCGGACAAAACAATCCGAACGCCCCGCTCCGTTTTAGTGAAATTAGAAATAACGTAACATTTGCCGCTAACGACGTCTCCCGTTACATTAGTAGGTAACATTATCTGCAGATACATTATATTTATAGCTAGATATGCATAGGTATAATGTTCGTTAGATATGTTATGGTTTCCCTAACGAGCGTTATTAAGACGCTTTTACACCTTATAGTTTAGAAATGATTAATCATTATTAATCACTATTATTACTAGTAGTTCTCCGAACAGTAGATCTCGCGACACATCTCTTTAACTGAATCTTCACTTGACACCAAGTTTGATATGTCCTATAATATACCTACTTATGTTCATAAAATACCTATAAGTAAGTAAGTTCGCATAGGCCGGGTGGCTAGTCCTGGTGTCAGAGTTTTTAGGCCGCCTGAAGGCCTCTGGCTTGGCTAAACGGTTTAAACAACCTGGACCTACAATTTAACGTGTCATCCGAGCCATGGTAGCGCTCAATTGGTAAATGCTACCCGCGGTCACCCATCCAAATACTGACCGTGCGAAACGTTGCTCAATTTCGGTGATCGCTATCGGTATTTTATATGTATAAAATACCTATAAAAATGGCTAAAAATCTATTGATTTCGGTGTAGAGGCACCTTAGCAAAGTCGATAATAATTTACCGTCTCTATGTAATTTGATTCATTGTGGTAATTAATTTGGTAGATCTGTCGAACCATTAACATAATCTACTGCACTGCGAGCATTACGGTAACTTAACACACTAATTAATACTAATAGTACTATAGAAGCCTTTTAATAGCTCACTGCAGGACGTAGGCCTACCTACGAAGGGTGATTGGGCCATATCCACCATTAGGCTCAGTGCGGGTTGGTGGATTCACATACGCCATCGAATTTCTTCTACGGACGGATGCAGGTTGCCTCACAATATTTTCCTTCACTGAAAAGTTAGCCGAATTGTTCCTAATCTGTCACTTGGCGAGACTCAAACTTTTTGTATGAAGCAGTAGATCTTTTCGATTGACTCATAATGATGATAAATTCGTCGTCTAAAGAACTACCCAATCTAAAAGATTTATTTAACGACTGAGAAATAATCGACTAACCTAAAGTTCCATTGAAACATACGCTATATTCTCATTAACGCCTGTCCCGCATTAGTAGGTAATAATATGTACATTGTAACCTCAACGGCACACCTAATGTTCCTGCGGGTATTATGAGGCGGATATATTATGCACTAATTGCTGTATTCATTCATCATCATCGTCATCTTGCGCTTATCCTACTAGGTGGGGTTAGCACAGCAATTATCTTACGTCACTTCACCCTATTATATGGCATCTCATCATCAATTGTTTTCTTTCGCATATCATTTTTCACACAATTCATCTACACTTTTTTTGGTATCCCCTTGCCATTCCTGTCGTTAGCCATCAATTTCTGTATTATTTATTCCAGGACTCCGCCGAAATCGGCAAAAAATACGGCTATTTCACATAAAAAGTTCTTTGATGTATGAAACAGTTGATTTACGCGATATGAAAGTTGGTAGGTACTCGTACTATTGTAAAAGTTGATCGTAATGTTTTTTTTAAAAAGTCCATCTTTTCAAGACACAGCGCTATAAGAATTATAAAAATAATCCACGAAATATAAAGATCTATTCAAACAATCGCTACATTCTAGGCCGTGTGTAAGATGTCCCCAAAATATTTATTATTTATTTATTATTTTATTCTCATTAATTATTGCCTGTATATATCGCCTGTATTAGTAGGTAATAATATGTACATTGTAACCGCAATGGCACACCTAATGCTCCTGCGGGCATTACGAGGCGGATATTTGCACTAATTGCTGTATTAATTAACGTGAGCCTTAATTATTATCGTAGAGGGATAATTATAGTAAATCGGGTTTTGCGGTTGTAATCCTTGCCGCAAACTGACAAGATGTCAGAAGCCAGGACTGACCGCTAAATGTAAAGGGCCCCACTGACCATCACGCCAAATGGATGACATCCATTCGATGTTACGAGATGAGACTTCGTCGTCAGAAATGGCGACTTTTCATTGGTTTAGCGAGCGCTTTAGCGTCAAAAAAAGTTTAGCAACTTGTCTGATTGATTACCTTCAACTGAACCATCTGTGGATGTATCTCTATGTAAATTGTAATTCTGGTTACCTATATAGGTAACCAGAATTACAATACAGAAACATTATTTGAAGATATCTTCAAAAAAAAATGAATGAATGAAATGTTTCTGTAAAAAATGAAGTCTAAACTTAAACACACTAAATTGGCAACATTAGCCACATCCATTTGGCGTGATGGTCAGTGGGACCCTTAAGGGCGGTTTCAGACTAGCGTTTTATAAGTGCGTATAAGCTCGATTTTAGGTGCGTCTTTTAGCACACGCGCAACTTGTACAAGCATTGACGCGCTTCTAAGCTCTTGAGCTAAGTAGCGTAGGACATCTACCTTGTAGGTAGATGTCCTACGCACTGCACTTGCCGAGACGTGTAGTCTTCATTAGTAAACTTTTCGGCCCTATCGGCCTTGATGAGTCCTCCGTAGGTACGAGTTCTATGTGCCCTGCTCCACTGCCATTCCAAGTAGATTCTCTACAGACAGTCGAATACACAAACCTTACAACGGATCTCTAAAAACTTGATGCTTCTTTTTCCCAGTCTGTTAAGTGTAAAATGGAGCTGCAACAAGGCATTAAGCCACTAAGATAATTACCCCTATGAGGTTTCAAAAAGCGCCTCTATTTACACAGTACATTAGATATTCGTATAAACAGTAAGGGAAGTCCCCCTTATATTTTATGAAAGTAGTTCTCTGAACAGTTGATCTCGCATCTGTCAAAGAGATACCAGAGGGATAATGTAGTCGATCGAGAAAAGAAAGAAAGAGATGCAATTATTTAATATGGCATGAGTTATATCTCGATTCAGTGGCTAGTTGCCGTGTTTTTGTCCCGATAGGATCAAATTCTTGTCAAATTCCAATACAATTATTTGTCATTGACAATAAATAATAGTGATTGTCCATACATCTTGCGGTTGAGAATTACCTCAAGCGACATCAGCGCTATCTCTTTGTTTATAAACCAACAATGTAACAGTCACAATAATTTGACTTTGACATTAAAATTGGACGAACCATTTCTCCATACTGCTATATTTTTTTCCAGTAACAAACTGCCCGCAAAAAGGGAAGCAGAAAAACCATTACCTAACGGCGATGTTAGATCGAGCGAAACTCCGCGTCATTAGCTTAATTACGAAGATGGCAGGGTATTGAAGCTTTTTGCGCCGTGTAGGGCTCGACTGATATATTGGATTGAGATACATGAAAAAAGGTATTCAAAAAAGGCTGATAATTACAAAAATGTTTTATTATTTACCTACTCGTTTTTGCCCGTGGTTTCGCCCCGTGATGTTTTGTTTTCTATGCTAGCCCATAGGAACCTTTTAATTTTTCGGAATAGGTAATAAGAAACCTAGGTTGCTTTTTGGTTTTTGGTTTTTAGTGATATAGCTATGCCACATCCCGTCTTTTAAACTATGTCCATGCCAAAAATCAAGTCAATCTGTTGCTCCGTTGCTGCATGAAAGAGCAACAAACCAACAAAAACACTTTCGGATTTATTATAGTGAGAATGAGAAAATCTCGTACTTATCTCGACTATTAAAGAAATTAACTTTTAGACCTTTCTAGTACCTATACCTACTCAAGTAAGAATATACTCGTATGTAATGTAATATGCGTACCAGTTTTGGCCATTGTGGGGGTTTTGGGCTTTTGAAGTCAAAATTATAGCACAAATAGATAAAATATTAAGAAAAAATCTGGGGCCGACCAGGCGGGAAGATGGAAGTTGGAGGATCCGAAAAAAACCGTGAAATTGAAGAGCTGGTGGCGGAGCCTAATTATATTGGTGAAATTAAATCCCAAAGACTCCGTTGGCTCGGACATCTGGAACGGATGGAAAAGGATCGTGCCGCAAAGAATTATTTGGGCATGCCGGAAGGGCGAAGACCAATTGGGCGTCCCAAGTATAGATGGAGAGATAAAGTGGCCGATGACCTGCTGGAGGTTGAGGTGCAGGACTGGCACCTACTCGTGCAGAATAGGGACAGATGGCGGACCTTGGTATCGAAGGCCAAGACACAATTTGGGTCAATGTGTCTATAGAGAGAGAGAGAGAGAGAAAGTTCAAAATTTAGAAAATTTGTTTCAAAAATTATTATAAAATTAAAATTGTTCACGCAATCAATAAAACTAAAAGTGGCCATTTATTCACTAATTTATTTGTTTCCATTTATCTATATTTTTGTGTACGACAAAGGTGTAAGTGTACGTAGAATACATAAGAAATAAACCTGGCTACACCTTTAACATAGGCACAGTCAGTGTCAATAGGCAACAATATCTTCTCAATTATCTTCAAACCCAAATAAACACATACAAATAAATATGACATACTTATACTTGGCACGTTCACGTTGGAACGTCTCGATTCCAATATGGCGGCACTTCCGTTTCCTGTCACATTAGCATCAGCTCGAAATATTACGCGCAATTTTCGAACGCTCGGTTTTACGAAGAGTATTTTAACCTAAAATTAAAAAAGGGGTGTTAAAGTAAAGTAAAGTAATTTTTTATTGCTTCAAACTGTGTCGGTACATAGGTGTAACAAATGGTTAGTCTCAACAGTTTGTCCTAGCGGACATGCAATAGTATAATTAAGTTATAGCACTACCCAACGACTCAATTACAAAGGTTATGGTATAAATGTACCATTTGGGTTTCCTACATTTAGTAATAATAATATTATAATTAACTTTTTATAGGTATTTACAAAATTTGAAATATTTACTTATATGTAATAAATAAATGTTACACTATATTTTCGAGATCGTCTATTTAGGAAATCTTTTATTTGAAAATTCCTACATCTATACAAAAATATACCACTTCTGTACGAAATTCTACTTCTATATACAATAAAATACTATGGTCAACTTTTCTTGGATATTTACAACATTAGACATACCTACTTTTATATCTTTAGTTACACAATATTCTCTAAAACGTCTGTTTAAAAAAATAGTTATTTTGTTTTATGCTTGCTGTTATAAGTTAGACTAGCATGTCTGTCTACATCTACATGAAGACTATCGTTATAATTATTATTCGAAAAAAAATTGCTATAGTATTAAACAAAATATTCAGATAATTGGCGCGGCGCGCATCGGCGCACCCGCTCGCTATCCGGCAGATTTGCCACTACTCCTGCACAAAATGTTATAAGACGGTCGCGCTGAAGGCGCCACCTACCGCGTATAAATTATTTTTAAAAAACTATCGGAATCTACCTTACAGCTAATTATTACTGAGCGCGTCGCTAACACCAACGTTTCAACCGAGTTGCATCGGTCGTGGTCACGGGTGACTGGAATGTGAAACAGCTGGTACCGCCAATTCAACTTGAACTTGCAAAATTGACATTCTGACACACAACACTGACGGTATCTAATAATGTCTTGCTACCTACACTACGCGATTAACATTTGTTGGCAACAGGATTCCACGACGCCGATAACTTAAATCTATCCTCCTGGTTGAAATTGTTTTTTGATTTCTACCGCTTCACAAACTATTCTTGAAAAATGGTGTCGATCCGTGGAGAGGACTTTTGGGTCGTGGAGCTCGATAGGTGTACCTCTGTCAAGCAAATGCTCAGCTATAGCATTTCAGTACCTGGCGGTTTTTGACTGCCGCGATATGTTCTTTGATCCGTTCTGCAATAGTACGCTTCGTTTGACCTATGTAGGAACTACCGCAGCTGCAATCCACCTTATATACACCAGCGGGCTTAGCATAAGGATCATAAAATAATACTATCGACGTGTCAGAACGTGACAGAGTTATGATGAAGCATATATCTGTCACCTTTGCACACGTCAAAAAACTCTTGTCGTGGTCTTGTATGCTAAGCACACAGGAGTCTGAAACGGAATGACATCCTAGTTGTAGACATAGTTTGGATAAGGGAGTAATTTAAACACTGTCTTGATAGAGTAATCCTTTAGCAAAGTCCCCACCTTTTCCGTCACTCCTTTAACATAAGGGATGAAAGCCGTAATTTATCTCGTAATTAGTTTATTAATCGTTCATTTATCTCGTAGTTTTAGTGCGCGATTAGTCCCCTAGTATATAATAATAAAACAAGAACTAACAAGGATTGTAATGTTCGCCACGCTTACTCAGTTTCGTAACTTGAAAACAAGTGAGAGCAAGGGAGACCATTAGAATTCTAAGTTAGTGCAAACGGAATAGCATTATACGAGTATGCGTATATCTTTTAGTAATTTTAACGTTTCAAATATTTAGCTCCTGACCTTTTTTTATTTCGTACAGTTTTGACGTTTGACTACACATTGCCTGATGTTAAGCAGATATGCGGTCTAGGATGTAACACGCTTACCTAGAAGATACCTATTTACTCGGGATTTGAAGACGCCCACATTGTACTTTAGCGGGAAGACAGACCCAGGCAAAGCGTTCCACATTCTGGCTGTTCGTATGAGGAATGTGGACTCGAAACGCTTGGTTCTAATGCGCGGGATGCACCTTTTCTAAGCACGTCGCATAAGTAGGTAGCGAAACTATGTGGCGTTTAGCCATTCTGTCGCTGGACTTTTTATCACAATAGGATTTTTTATCGCGAATATGTCCGCGCTTGACCACCATCTCGCCTGAGGGTAAGCGAAGTTGTGGTCGAAAATGAAGCACGCAGACTTAGGAGGTACCTATTCATCCTGATCTTGAAAAGCTTTAGATTATATCTCATAGGAACAGGAAAGCAGAAGACTGTTCCATTCCCTGGCGGTACGAATTAGAAATGTTAAGTCAAACCGCTTCGTACGTATCGAAGGAAAATCGACAGTGTAGGGGTGGGAATGTGGCGTCTTTCTACTTGTCCTGTAGTAAAAAAGGGGATGGTAGGATAAGGTCGTGCAGCTCAGAATCACACTCTCCGAAATTAATCCTATAAATAATGGACAGACTCGCAACCCTACGGCGACGCTCCAGGCAATAAAGTTTTTTTGAAAATTTTGTTAGTTTGTTAAGTAAATCCTAAAATAGTATTTAACCAAGCAAATCATGGGGTACATTAAATATTTTATTAACTAAAACAGATAACCAATTCATCTATATCTTCATTTATCTTAACAAGCTCCATTTCAAAGTAAAGTATTATTTGCTTTCGAAAATTAAGTACCTAATCAAACCTTAGCAAGATGTTTATTTGTATTTCTTAGTCAAGAATTAGAAGATATCAGAGCCATCGCGCCGGAATGAACCGGTATAAACCAGAATTAACCGGAATTAACTAGATTGAACAAGATTGTGAGCGAAATTGCTGCCAAGGATTCGGCCGCAATCTGAGATTTTGTAACGTGAAACATTGATGAGGTTTTTTGTGGATGTGCCATTTCATTATTTAAGAACATGATAGCGTTTGAAAGCTTTAAATCACGTATCCGTACATTTAAACGATATTAATCATTGGATATATTTAAAATATGTACAGAATACTGACAGAAAAGTATTGTAACAATACATCTAGGATTATTTTCTTTTTTCTGAGTATAAAGTAGTCTCTTTCCGGCCTATAAACTATTTTAATCCTTAAAATAAGTCGATCCGTCCCTTTGTTGCTGTGTAAAAGATTATGTGTAAATCATCTACCGCAACGTCGCTTAAATAAGCAAGTTGGTTTCAAGCGTTGAGTTATTCGCGACAAAGAAAGAATAATTATAATCTGCATAAATTTACAATATTTTTGAAATAAAATAATAAATTATACTCATTTTTTTTAATACACCTTTAGGAATATGAACTAAAAGGTACTTATATCAAATTTAATACTTACAAATTATGCCATATCCAATTATAATCTGTATAAATTTACAAATTCAAATTATACTCATATTTTTGAATACGGCTATTCATACAATATGGAACTAAAAGGTACTTATATCAAAAATACTTACAAATTATGTCATATCCACACAATCATGGCTCAACGTAGAAACATCGGAGGCGTGAGCACAGTTAGCTATCTTCTTACATTTCAATTATCTAGAACTGTCTTTATTTTCCACGAAGGAAAATTTGATAATATCTCAGAAGAAAATAATAAGAGTTTCCTTCAATTACATTTGTGAGAAATCTACGCCTCGGTAAATAGAAATAGTATCGTTTATACAGAAGTCAAGAATTGTTTTGAAATAAACAGTGGCTGAGACCCGTTCGGTGTATAAAAATAATCGCGTTTTCTCGCCTCTCTAAAAGCCGCGACTCAAATAAAGTTATAAAGAAAATGTACACAAATACATAGGTATCTACACACAAGAATAGGCTAGACGCTTCGAGCAAATATCTACGGAGCCACAGTCCCTAAGTGAAATTAGTAAAAAAATGTCCGAGCGCCGTCATACATACCGACTTAGATATTTACAATATTAAGGTATTTATAATTCCCGTTTTCTCGAATCTCAACGTCATGTCACCTAATTCGCTATTTGACAGTTGTAGCAATAAAATATGACATATATTTTTTATGTTAGCTTGTAAGTAAACAATAATCATGCAGTATGTTAAATAATATTTAAATTTTACTTTTGAAAAATTAATCTGGGGTATTTATATCTGTGGTTGACATGGAGCGGCCATGATTGATCATCGTGTGACGTCATAATTCAATAAACAAAACGTCGTTAAGTACTCTCAAGTCACTTGTTCTATAGTTTGCTGAGAAAAAGTGGAGAAAAATCACTCAAATGTTTCAATTTGTGCTGTCTAAAGAGTTTCACAAAATGGAGTTAGGCTTTATTAAAGCGGATAGTGGAAATCTGCCCAAAATCGATTCGTTTATGATCGCAAATTTCTTTGCCTGTTATCCTGATTTTTGTTCTGCCGAGTTTCGGAATGCAAAAACTTCCGTGTAAGTACCTACCGAAATAAAGTACATTATTATATCTGTACAAGACGTTGTATATAATTTTTAAATCAATCAAATACCTACTTTAAAATTTAATAAAACGTTTCAAAATACTTATAGGTTATGTTTTTAATTTTAGATCTTCGCGACAGTCGTACGGCGATGACGCCATAGGATATGTCTAGCTGAAAAGGGAAGGAAATTTGTGTGTAGTAAAGGCAGTGTAGGTATACAATCGTAACCATTGCTTTCGACGTTTTGGGCATTTAGGAACGTGTATAAACAATTTGTTGGGACATTTAATTGTCGTACTTTGACACATAGGCACCGCGCATGTTTTGTAGCTTGTTATTTTTACAATTCCATTTAAATCTATATACTTATCACTCAAAACAGTTAGAGCGCCGTATTAGCCTTGTCTTGTTCATTGAAATATGACGTCATAGCTCGGAAATGTCACGTGACAAAGTGTTTTAGCGCGAAGTTCTAACCAAAAGATAAAAAAATCATGTTTTCTCCACCAATAAAGCTTTTTTGATAAAAAGATTATTGTAGGGGGTTTAAAGTAAGTCTACAAAAATTATAAAATATATTTCAGAAAATTGGCAAGTAGCCAATTAGTGCTCGTAACCGAGCGATTTGGCATCGCGCTGCGATGTAGTCGGCTCAGAAATCGGCTGAGCTGTTTTTGAAAAATCAACAATAATGTAAACGTTTCGAGCGAAATATTCGAATTATGTACACGATGGAAGGCGGTTTTGCCTTTTGTTTCGAAAAATAATTATGTGTTTCATTGACAATATAAAAAATACGTGTTCAATATTGTTTTGTAATGCCACTGATAGACTGGTTATAATAATGTTAATTGTATCTAGTCGGTCATGCCTACTGCACGTAAAAATGTAGGTACAAAAATATTTTTGTGTGTCTATTTTCCATACAAAAAGTTCTTTGACTCAGGACAAAATGTTTTTTTAGGGTTCCGTACCCAAAGGGTATAAACGGGACCCTATTACTAAGACTTCAATGTCCGTCTGTCCGTCTATCTGTCTGTCACCGGGCTGTATCTCATGAACCATGATAGCTAGGCAGCTGAAATTTTCACAGATGATTGTATTTCTGTTGCCACTATAACAACAAATACTAAAAACAGATTAAAATAAATATTTAAGGGGGGCTCCCATACAACAAACGTGATTTTTAGGAGTATTTTGCTCGCTATTAATAACGGCAAGAGTAATGGGGGCTCCCATACGGTACGGAACCCTCCGTGTGCGAGTCCAATTTGCACTTGGCCGAGTTTTTCAGTCACCTATGTCTTACTAATAAGTTTTACTGTCTATCTAATAAAAAAATCTTTTTACCGATACAAATTAAGTATGTTAGAATTATACACAAATATGGTTTAATTTCATAGAAAAATATAATAAAGTCTTTCTCATCACGAGTAGCATGGCAAAGAAACGAATTGTCTTTCACCATTATATCCCCTTGAAGAGGAAACAAAGTATGATAAAATGGTTTTCTCCTTTTGCCGTGCTACCCGTGCAGGTATATTACTTTCTCAACCATAATATGTTTGGCTTCACTCACTCAATATATTAAAAAGAGTTTTGGGGCTTCTTTTTCATTATATCATCATAAAAGAAATGGGGTTTCAAGCATAAAACGAGTGTCATGGAATTTTATGAACAAATTTGCTAGCGGGTTAAATTTCGGTGTGACATTTTTGCAGTAGAAACTCGGTTGAAAGTCTGACTAAAAATGAGGAATGTATAGTTTTTAGGGTTCCGTACCCAAAGGATAAAACGGGACCCTATTACTAAGACTCCGCTGTCTGTCTGCCCGTCTGTTTGTCCGTCTGTCTGTCTCCAAGCTGTATCTCATGAACCGTTATAGTTAGAAAGCTGAAATCTTCACAGATGATGTATTTCTGTTGCCGCTATAACAAAAAATACTAAAAACAGAATAAAAATAATATTTAGGGGGGATCCCACACAACAAACCTGATTTTTTAGCCGTTTTTCGCTCTATATTAATAATGGTAACAGGTAGATGCTTGAAATTTTCACAGAATATTAAGTTGTAAATTCACTTCAATAATAAATTCAATATTTAAGGGGGGCCCGTACAGCACGGACCCTCCGTGCGGGAGTCCGACTCGTACTTGGCCGATTATTTCGAGTCTGTTTTGCGCTGAGTTTATTAAAGTTGTGAAGTTTAAATTTTGGTTGAGTTTGCTTCTTATTTTTGACCTATTTCATAAAATGGAATTTAAAAAATTCAGCGTAGCGTTAAGGGAGACTGAAAAGTGAGGTCTGGAATATTTATTTTTGTTTTTTGGAGTTTATTTTGTGCTGAGTTTATTAAAGTTTAAACTTTGCTTAAATTCATCTAATTTTTTTTTTTAATCCAACTTATTGTGATGCAACGGGATGTTTTTTAACATTCGTTCTAAAAAGAATACTGTTATAAAGTTGAAATATAATTATAGATGATTTTAAACAGATAAACTGATCCTATAGCAGTTTTACTTTCTTTCAAATTTACCTTAAAGACACGAAATGTGAAAAAGAATGAAAATTAAAGATTCTAAAACATTCAAGAAGAACAACCAAAATCTTCAACTGTAAAGAGATATGGAATCAAATGTACCGGATTTAAAAATCAATAAAAAATATATATATTCCATCGATCCTTTTTACCGACTTTTCAGAAAATATTTTGATAAATATTAAGAAAATATTTTCAACAATTATTTTTCGCAAAAAATAGCATGACCGACTTCACCCGTGTACAGAATTCGCGAATATTTCGCACGGATCGATGTTACATTTTTCAATTATTTTAATTTTGATTTTTTGAAATCAGCTGAGTAATTTTTGATGAATCAACAATAATTTACATAGATGTCCCAGCGACTCGTGTGTTCGAATAGTATGCTATTCGAACACTATACACAGTGGCAATCGGTTGTGCCATTTTATGCAAAAAATAATTATCATTTAACAAGTTCTCGATAAAATGTTCACAATAAAATGTATCCAAACCATTTTACACTCGAGATTTCTTTATTCATTACGCCGTGAGGATGTTCTTAAGTGCTCTGAATGCTCGACGAAGTGCTTCTGACAATAAAAAAGGCTATTATTTCCTGCCGCTATCTACGGCTGCCGTTCGTGTAACGCCGTTCGTATAACGGCGTTAGAACTTAGCCACAAGACAGGGCAAAAAGCCGCACACTAAATAATTTTGCCGCAACTACAAATCTCAAAAGAAAACACTTGTTGTCTCGATTTTCGTTTGTTCGTTTTTGACATAAGATATCCACGGCTGAACAAAGAGCTTTTAAAGATAAATGTTGGTATAGGCCGGGTGGCTAGCTCTGGTATTGTTAAGCCGTCTGAAGACCTCTGACATGGTAATCTAAACGGTTAAAACAACCGAGTCCTGCAATTTAACGTGTCATCCGAGACACGGTAGCGCTCAGTTGTAAATGCCATCCGCGGTTACCCATCCGAAGACTAACCGTGGTGAACGTTGCCGAACTTCGATGATCGGTAACGTACACATAGTCTACTACTACTACTACTTTTACAGATCTCCAATAAGACCTCCTCAGAAGCTGCTTTTAACCGCTTTTAATTCTGCGGTATTGATGTGGTCTTCATTTGCCGGGACGTAGTTTCCACTCGATAAATATTTCGGTTATCGGTCCTACGTATTTGCCCTGAATATTGCCGTTTCAACGAGTTTTTTATTATTTTTAATTTTTATAACACTTAAGAGATTGAAAAATTGTTCATAAATAGATAAGTACTTATCTATTTATAAACTACATGATAAACGACAAAGTAATAGACGTAACAAATACAACCTTAATAAAGACCAACGTAAAAAAAAAGATAAGTAAAAGTTTTTTTCTGTATGGGACCTGTAATCTACAACAAAATACCGAACTCGCTGAAAAAACTCAGCCACAGTCTGTTCAAAACAAAACTAACGAAAGTCCTTCTGACTAAGTGTTACTACACTGTTAGTGATTTTATGACTGAAAAGAAAATTAATTGGAATACTATTACCTATTGACTAATCAATCTATGACATTGGAATCTACTAACATCATATTGGCTAACTAATCTTGACATTGTAATCAATTCAAAAACACTCGTATGTATTTGACTTTTAAATTTAAATTTGATTTGATTTAATAATAATAAATAGAACTGCCAGTAACGTTGCGAGCCTTGAATAGGCCAGAAATTTAAACTTTGTGTATAAAATCCCTCTAAATCTTTTTTCAGAACACGTCGTGACGCCCGCTGCCGCATCGCATCGTGTGACTTGGCCTTTAGCGTGCACCAACGTTTGCCTCTAGTCTAGTATTTAAGAGAGCTTGGTGCGAGGTTCAATTATCATTATGTGGGCGAAGAGCGTAAAACAGCAGTTTTGATCAGATATATAAAATAAGTAGCAATATAAATTCACATGAATTTTTTTTGTAAGAAGACAAAGTACATTTATTTTTATCAACTCCGACGCAAAAACGATGGTTTGTAATAAGCTTGACGTCTCTATGTGTGTGTTTGTGGTATCCCGAATGGATGAACCCATTTTGATTATCTCTTATTAGTTTGAAGGTATGTTTCGTCAAAATCGGTTTAGCTGTTTCATTGTTATTAGCTCTTTTGTTAGCTGCCGTAGAAAAATTATTATATATTAATTATTTATTATACGTTGGGTTTCTTTTAAATTTTTAATTTTGTGTTATACAGACATAATTAAACTTTTTAACCGACTTCCAAAAAGGAGGAGGTTCTATTTTCTTCTGTGTGTATTTTTTTGTGTATGTTCATCGATAATTTCACCTATTATGAACTGAATCGAAAATCCCGAGGTGGTCTCATTTAAATTTTACAGAAATCGGCTGAACCGTTTTTCAAAAATCAATAATAATGTTAACAATTCAAGCGAAATACTAGAATTTTGTACACGATGGAAGGCGGTTTTATTATTGTTTGCGAAAAATAATTATTTGTTCTCGTTTACTATGGACCTTGTTTTACATGGATAAAAAATTGATAATGTATAACATTCATTGATTCAAAATGGCTCAAATTAAATTTGGTCAAAATTTTAGGACAGCTGATTTTTTCACCATTTCGGCCCCATAGTATAAGGGTCGTAGTGATGAATAAACACACTTCCGAAAGTTCCTGCGCCTTACAAAAGACCGATGAGGTCAAAAGTTCTCGAGCGGAGACCACGTACCGGCAAGCGCAGCGTAGGACGTCCACCCACAAGGTGAACGGATGACCTCATTGAGACCGCAGGATTGCGCTGGATGCAAGCCGCTACGAACCAGTCTTATTGGAGATCTTTAGGGGAGGCCTACTTCCAGCAGTCATAGCTGAAACGACAAACGAACGACAAAACAACACCGTTTATCATGTTTCCGTATCAGAGCATAGTAAAAATAGATGCCTTAAAGTGTGAATATTCATATAAAAGTGCCAAGAATAAATGGTTTGTAAATAAATGACGGAGGTATATTTTCTAAAGGCAGTTTTACATTGTAACGTAATTTCTAGTACTAAACTTTATCAATAACTAGCCGACCCGCCCCGGCTTCGCACAGGTGTATTATACATATAAACTTTCCTCTTGAATCACTCTATCCAATAAAAAAACCGCATCAAAATCCGTTGCGTAGTTTTAAAGATTTAAGCATACAGACAAAGAAACAGACAAAAATAGCGACTTTATTTTATACTATGTAGTAATTATTTAAAAAATACCACATGGCATATACAGAACCCATTACCTACAACTAGAGAAATAGCGCTGTTGTAACTTGAGGCAATTCTCAACCACAAAAATGTATGGAAAATCTTGCCCAGAGCTGTCAGACTGTCAAAAATTAATTGGAATTTGACACTACTGAGAGATAAATTCGGCAACTAGCCACTGAATCGAGATATCTCTTTCTTATCGAGCAAGAAATCACATTAAATAAATAAATAAATATTGGGGGACATCTTACACACGGTCTCTGACCCCTAAGCAAAGCTTGTGATATGGCTGCCAGAGACTGATATACTACATATACATATTTTAAATACATACTCAAATAGATAATACCTAAATAACACCCAGACACAGAACAAACACCTATGTTTATCACATAAATGCTTGCCCTGGGTGGGGATCGAACCCACGCCTCTGTGATCCAGAAGTCAGGTTCACTAACCACTGAGCCACCGAGGCAGTCATTACTTGTATGGGAGCTCCCCTTAATTATTTATTTTGTTTTAATTCAACTTTTTAATTTAAGAGTGCATATTCAACTTAATACTCTCTGAATATTTCAAGTATCTACCTGTTATATTGAGCGAAAAAGGTCAAAAATGGGGTTGTGGTTGTGGTATGGGAGCCTTCCTTATGTATTTTTTTCTGTTTTTAGTATTTGTTGTTATAGCGGCAACAGAAATACATCATTTGTGAAAATTTAAACGCTCTAGCTACCACGGTTCATGAGATACAGCCTGGTGACAGACAAACGGAAGGCGGGGTCTTAGTAATAGGGTCCCGTTTTCGCCTTTGGGTACCTACGGAACCCTAAATATGCTTTGTCTCTACGACTATGCCCCGGATGTGAATGCACCCTAACCGAAGCATTGTTAGGACGTACTCGCGCGAAACGGAGCTTCCTGCGATCTACGATTTATGCAAAACTAGCAACCCGCCCCGGCTTCGCACACACAGGTATATTATACATATGTATGAACCTTTCTCTTGAATCACTATATCTATTAAAAAAAACCTTATCAAAATCCGTTGCGTAGTTTTAAAGATATAAGCATACATGGGGACAGGCAGCGGTAAGCGACTTTGTTTTATACTATGTGGTGATGACCCTTTTTTTTATGTTTTCTTGTTTTCCATAATCCAACAAAACCGTAAGTAAGTTCGTATAGGCCGGGTGGCTAGGCCTGGTGTCAGAGTTTTTAGGCCGCCTGAAGGCCTCTGACACGACTAAATGGTTAAAACAATCGAGGCCTACAATTTAACGTGTCGTCCGAGCCACGGTAGCGCTCAGTTGTAAAATGCCACCCACGGTCACCCATCCAAGTACTGACCGCGGGTGGGATATAAGAATATAACAGCAAGATAAGGCAACTGTACATTAGTAAATCATCACACATTGTACAGTTAAAAGCAAGTGTATCCATGACACTATGATAACGCTTTGCTATACTAAGCAGTGGTAGGTTCACAATGTTGTTTGTCTCCACGACTAAGCGGCGGATGTGAATGCACCCTAACTGAAGCATTGTTACGACGCACTCGTGCAAAACGAAGCTGCGGTCTATGATTTATGCAAAACGACGCCGGAAGGTTTTATCGGAAGCAATAATAAAGTAGCAATTTTGAAGTAAAATTGTAGATAAAAAAATATTTTTTCGCTAAAAATGGAAAAACCGCCTTTCATCCTGTCCATAATTCGAATATTTCGCTCGAATTGTTTACATTACTGTTTATTTTTCAAAAACAACTCAGCCGATATCTGTAAAATTTAAATGGGACCATCTCGGGAGTAAGTATATCTTTTCCAACTAATAAGGAATGTTTCGATTCGGTTCACAATTGGCGAAATTATCGATGTTCATCGTGTACAAAATTCGGATATTTCTCTCGAATTGCTCATTCTATTTCTGTAAAATTTAAATGGGATGACCTCGGAAGTATGCCCTTTTGATAGTTTATTGAATCAGACGTTACTTTGCGGAAGTTCATCTTCAAATTCTTGTTTTGAATAAATATTTAGTGTATTTCCGCTCTGTCGTAGTCATATAAGTTAAGTTTCTAACCTGACCTAACCATAGTCGAACCATGATACAGTTTGATGATTAATTACTAATTTTGTTTGTGATTTAATTTGGATTTTGAATAGTACCCTTAACTTATATGACTACGACAGAGCGGAAATACACTAAATATTTATTCAAAACAAGAATATGCCCTTTTGAACTAAAAAATAATTTTTCGATTCGGTTCACAATTTTATTGGCGGAATTATCGCTGAACGTACACAAAAAAATTATGTATAGACGAACATAGAAGCCTTCTATGTGGAAGTCGGTTAAAAAAATCAGCTGTTTCATACATTTTGCCGAGGGTGAACGGTATTTTTCTATGGAATAACACCTTTTTTGAGAATTATTATAAGTCGCCGAACAAAAGTTGTTAGTATCGATGTACAAAACACGCCTCTAAAAGGATGCTATTGACTAGAAATAACCCTGTACATTTTAAGGTCATTTTGTCCACGGCGATTTTTGATTGAGGTGGAGGGTGTATTTCCTTCAAACTTGGGGGGAATTTTCTGCGCCTTGTTTATCAACAGGTTTTAATATTATTTGGCTAGATTTTAAACATTTAAATTCTAACAAAAATTGCAAGTAAGAACGAAATCAGTCAACACACAGGTGGTGTGTTTTTGTTGTCGCTATAACAGCGAGTACTAAAAATAGAACATACAACAAACCTGAATTTTAACCGTTTTTCGCTCGATATTAATAATGGTAGGAGGAAGAGACTTGAAATACTCACAGAATTTTAAGATAAACACTAACTTAAAAATAAATAATTAAATTAAATACTTAAGGGGGGATCCCATACAGGAAACGTGATTGTTTGCTCGGTATTAATAACGACAACAGAAAGATGCTTGAAATATTCACAGAGTATTAAGTTGTAAATACCATTCAAAAATATATAGTTAAAATAAAATTTATCAAGGGGGCTTCTATGCGGTACGGAACCCTTCGTGCGAGAGCCTGACTCGCACTTGGCTGATTATTATAAATAAAATATGCTGCCATTTAAACGGAACCCATTGCTATAATATTTCACTTTTTTTTTTTCGTCAACGTCATTGCATGAATACACATTCATTTAAACTACGGCGTAGCTATTCGTAGTATTTCATCTACAAATCCTCTACGGCGTAGCGTTTTCTAACTACGAGTACAACTTTGTAAGCTGCATGCATAGAGTAGAAAAAGTTGGTAATAGAAAAAGTTCCACGTGCAAAGTTGCATTGAGTTTCATACAATTGACTTTAAACTGTGGCTTGGGCTTGTTTGAAGGTATTCTGCTAGCGTTGGAGTATTTTCAATTGCATTTTGTTTTTTTTATTTGTGTGTGGTGATGTTAAGCTAGGAGGGATCTGGTCTAGGATTTAGCACCCTTATTTAAAGAGATATTTATGGACGTTACGGTAATTACAAAAGGTGTTGATTAAATATTCTTGCGTGATTTACAAAAGTGGTACTTCGTTGTCGACAACTTTCATTATAGAAAAAATCGAAAAAAAGTCATCTGTTCCATACATTTAGTTCAGAGCCAATATTTTTTTGTATGGGGCAACGGATGTTTGTAGTTATTCTGGGGTTGGTCTCGAAGTAATAGTTGTTCATAATAATGTGCACAAAGTAGGTATATTTAATACGTAAACTAAAAAAAATCTTCGATTGTTATTTTTAAATTTCCGCGAGTTGAGCTCATTTTATTGCGCTACAACTCCTGTAATTTACTGATAATGTTTCTAACTATGTTATTACTATGTTGTACAGTCTGTAATATCGTGTTCATCAATTTATAATTCCATGTTCATCAATTTATCGGTACAAACACGTCACACACACGACAGGCCATTAATTGGATTCGCCGGCGGCTCCCAAACTAATAACTTTCAGCGATCGTGATAAAATAATTACATCAGCTTTTTGCCAGGAAAATAGGAATATTTGTTATGATTTATCGTCATCACTAAAACATATATGAAATAAAATCCTAACCGTAACACCACGAACGCACTATGCGGATGCGTTTGCAATTTTCATACGTACTACCTAACCCTTCGTGGGTAGGCCTACGTCCTGCAGTGGAATATTTAAAAAAAGGCTGGTACGGTACGGTATACCTAACAGGCCGAGGAGAGATCCGTAGAACACCCAAAGTTACCGACATAACCCAGCGGATTGGCAAGTTGAAATGGCAGTGGGCAGGGCACATACTACGGAGGACTGATGGCCGATGGGGTCAAAAAATTCTCGAGTGGAGATCACGTACCGACAAAGGTAGCGTAGAACGTCCAACCACAAGGTTGACGGATAACCTTAGTTAGACCGCAGAATCGCGCTTTATGCAAGCCGCTATCAACCGATCTTATTGGAGCTCCATAGGAAGCCTATATCCAGCAGTGGTGTCCTGTCCAACGAGGACTTATTCGCGATAAAAATAAATAAATAAAATACATATAATAATTTAACTAATGAAGTTATATTGTGTCATTTTCGATTATTCAGTGTTTTTAATGTTGTTCTTTACCACGCATTCTTATATCTTAAACCACTCACACAATAACCGCTCTGTAGCCACATCCGCAGAACAACCGTTGCGAAACGTTAATTAGTATACGATAATTAAATTTCACTACCACGCGCCCTATTGTTGCTAATTGATAAATAGGACTTCTATAACTGTGACGACATTGAATATTCGTCTCGCATTATAAGTAACTAGCTGCGCCCCGCGGTGTTATCCGCGCTAACCCGAGATAGAAAGTAGCCTATATGTTAATCCAAGGTCTAAGCTACCATCATACTGAATTTCATCCAAATCAGTTTAGCCGTTTGAGCGTGAAAAAGTAACATCTATCCATCCATTCATCCATCCATCTATCCATCCATCCATACTTACAAACTTACGCGTTTATAATATTAAGTAGGTTAAATAAATACATATTAGGGGATATATATGTAGTCTGAAATGGTATTGGGCCGGACACATCTGCCGCATGCACGAAGATCTGTGGACCAAAACCTGTACAATGTGGCCACCTAACATCAAGAATTCCCTCGGGAGGCCCAAAAAAGATGGCGAGACGAGCTCGATTCCCACTACAGTGGATGGAACACCAAAGCTCTCGACCGAGAAAAAACGAAAAGGGGAAGGTAGGCCTTTGCCCTGCAGTAGGACGATAACGACCCCAAACTAAGCAAAGCTTGTGATATGGCTGCCAGAGACTGATATATTACATATACATATTTTAAATACACACTTATACAGATAGTACCTAAATAACACCCAGACACAGAGCAAACACCTATGTTTATTACATAAATGCTTGCTCTGGGTGGGGATTGAACCCACGCCTCTTTGATCCAGATGTCAGTGTCAACAACCACTGAGCCACCGAGGCAGTCAAATGTTTATAAAACCATGTTTTGCTCGACTTATACCATATTAAATTTGCATAAATCGCAAGATGATGTAATAGTGTTTGTTGCTAACGTCTCCGACTTGTGTTGGAGGAGAAGTCTGGAAGTCTGACGATCATTTAAAAAAAAAAAAGTCAAATGTTTCAAAGGCATTATGTGCGTATCTACATTTGTCACATAAAAAACCGCACCTAGAAATGATAACAGGGTAAAAAAAAATCATTACTATAATTTTATTAGTCCGTGAGTAAGATTATCAAAAAGTATTAGACACGTATATTTTCTTTTATCAATACAAACAATGAAGGGCAAAGATAAACCTTGTCAAAGTTCGGGAGTGGGGGTCGTGGCGTCACTTCTCTGAGATATGTCACATTTGTATGTGACTGGTGACGTCACGCGGAACTTTAACGGGCTATATCTATAATTTTTTGTTTAATTGATAATACAAAAATGATGTTTCTAATATTTTGTGATTAATAATGTCTGACGGACTAATTATTATTTTTTTGTTATCTTGCCTATTAGATCTGATTGATTCTTGCGATACAGTGCTTGTAGGTACTCAGGTTACTCCAAAAGGGAAGTTACCCCGAAGCCAAAACTAGCTGAAGACCATCATTTTGAACTTCTATTGAACCACGGGGCCAACACACAGTTCGAGAAACACACACAGTTTCCATACAAAATTATATGAATCGACAAAATGTTTGAAACAACTATCTTTTTTCTTATTATTCGGATTATTCTCATAAAAGAAAAAATTACATAATGACGCTGTGAATCACCCATTTTTGGCTGAATAACCCTCAAATAAACTTGTTAAGTTTCTATATTTTGAAATGTATAACTATAATTTAAAATATATTTGACAATACGACGAGCTGTTAGACTGAGCTTTAGAGTTCTTTAAAAAAAACAACTCAGTTACTCGAAATGATGACTTTAATAGTCTAACTTTAAAACACATTAAAACTTTACACTTTCACTAGGCACCTTTCCTAGACCAATAGACTTGGTGGAGAATATTCCGCGCGCGAGATTCCTTTTGGGAGACTTCTTTCTCAGGACCGGCGGGCAGGAACCAGGTCCGTAGCCTGAGAGGTAGAGTAACCTTCGGAGAACTAACTGGGAGATTTAGATTGAAAATGTGAGTTTATATACGCAAAATATTGGAGAGTCTCCATAGTCATAGACAGTGCATAGTCAGCAATGTGTTGGTTGTAACAGAGCGTTTACACACTTTCATTTTAATGAATATTTTTTATGTGCCACTATGGTTGATTTATATCATTTGTACACTTGTTTTCCTTGGTGCAGTTGGGTAGTACAGTTGACCGGACCACGTTTAAACAAAATTAACAGTCGTTGTGAGATAGCGCAATATAAAATAAATTATTTATTTGAGCTTCTGTAATTCCATCCCAAATTATGTAATATTTATGTGGCAATTGATGTAATCAGTTTTCCAATTACTGATTCGGCAATAATTCCACGTATTTGATTTAAGAGTCCGATTTACAGACACTGGATATTGATATTTTCTTTTTGATTATATATGCATACGATATCTTATGAAAAGCAACGTTTTACGACAACAAAAATATACCTATATTTCAGAACACTATCTCGTAATATTTTGTTTTAGTCTTAAACCCGGTAGGTCAATCGCCTATGTATATAGTAACAATAATATAATAATGCATGGATAACTACTACTCGTATTAAACTCTATTTTAACGATTGACGTACAACTTGAATTGACTTGACGTGACTTGGGGTACGCTCTAAATTTTTGTAGCATTAATTAAATATAAAATACCATTTTATTCATAATTGACAATATTTTGCAAGAAAATCCTAGATATTATTTACTACAATTTGTATTGTCATTCCATATTCGTTATTTAAGTAGACGATGAGACAACGCATGACAAAGTGAAATTGCGAAATTAATGGTGTATTGCCGACCCCAACAAGTTAGATAAGGAAAAAACAACAACAAAATATTTTGATTGATTTTTATAAGGTAAAATAATTATTTTTCACAAAAAATGGCAAAACCGCCTTCCATCGTGTAGAAAATTCGAATAATTCGCTCGAATTGCACACATTATTGTTGATTTATCAAAAACGGCTCGGCCGATTTCTGTAAAATTTAAATGGGACCCTCTCGGAATATACCCTTTCGAACTAAAACAGAGTTTTTCGATTTAGTTCATAATTGGTGAAATTTTCGCTGTTCATCGTGTACAAAATTCGGATATTTTGCTCGAATTGCTTACATTATTGTTGGTTTTTTTAAAAACGGCTAAGCCGATTTCTGTAAAATTTAAATGGGACCACTTCGGGAGTATACCCTTTCGAACTAAAAAAAAACTGTCGATTCGGTTCACAATTGACGAAATTATCGATGAACATACACAAAAAAAATACATACACACGAACATAGAACCTCCTCCTTTTTGGAAGTCGGTTAAAAAAATATAATAACTAGCAATTGGCAGCGGACTCTTAACAATAATTCAATGTCATCACTGCAGGCAATAATTCATGCGAGACACAGTAATCATTAAAATTTACGGATATACATTCCGTGACGATTTGTGAGAATATGTGTTAGGTCATTCGGAAGTGACATTTTTATGACGTCTGTAACCATAAAATGACATAAACGTGACTTAAATTGCTAACTACAAATCACAGTAGATAAGTAAAGTTGATGGGGACTAAGTCAGATGGCGTATACAATATTTTTTTTTATTAATAACACCATTGCTACATGTCAAATCAATTCATCAATTGTTACACTACATAAAATATGATACAATTGGTACAATTCATTAGGAAATAATAAGTAATTAAATGTCAATGATAAATAATGAATTAAAATAAATAATTGTCCTCCGTGTTAATCAAATTAAAATCAGATATTAATTTATTCATTACAATTTCAATCAATTACAATTTCAATTATATTTTTTAGTATAATTTTATTCAGAATACAGAATTTTTTATTTGCAACAAAAATAAGAGGTATTCTCTTGCTATAATATTCTCTCTCTGAAACGCAATGGTTAACTGAATCGGCATCCAGTTCAAAGCCAATTTGTATGAAATTGTTAAATTCAGATTAAATAAAATTATTTTGTTATTTTCATTAATTTAATCTCAGAAGTTCAATTATAAGATGGGCGACCAGGAATGGTATTTCATGTGTAATCCGATCCGAGCCACGGTAGCGCTCAGTTGTATTTGCTATCCGAGATCACCTATGCAAAGGCTGACCGTGTCAAGTATTGCATAACTTCGGTGATCGCTAAGAAACACGTAGACAAATTATGCTATGAACTTTACGCTAGTACTTCATTTGAATCATTGAGTTGTAATTTTTTTTGGTTTTCGAATATTTAGTTGAACCATAAATGTGAAATAGAAAAAAAGCTAAGTCGATGGATCGCATTCTGATCACTGCATTTCTTCAATTGAATTCAATGTCCATGTACTCACACAATGGTAATATAATTTTTATCTCTACAATAATGGTATCTATCTAGGTATGACTTTTGCCCTAAACTGCACAGTTTCCGAGACATCGGCCAAAAACGTTTTTTCAAGATGGCGCTTGAAGCTCCACCTGGGTCTGACAGCATTTTGTGATTTCATGCTCAGTAAGTGATTAAAACCTTGGTAAAAAAATAGGATCGGAAATTTAGTGCAAAGTTAAATTCTATTTTTACTGACCTAAACTTGCAAATTTGCAAGTGAGACAACCGTAGCCAGTCAAAAATCCCTTAAACGAGCAAACGTGGGTAAACGTGGGAAAATACGGCCTTAAATATAAACAAGCCTAACTAACTTTCCGAAACAAACCGTCTGCATCAGACAGACAAATGAATCACGAATTTTAATGGCGAAACAATAATTATTGCTAACAATCTGAAACAACATTCACAACTTTAGCGCCTAACTATAAGACTTAATTTAGCGTAACGCTTCAACTAGGTAAGCAGTTTTGAAACCTGAAACAAACGCACCAAAATGGAGCTTTAATTCAAGTTATTACAGTCGATTATTCAATAGCTGTATAACATTTTTATAAACAAGCGAATAGCGACCTAATTGCAATCAGATAAAACCTCATTCGGAGTGTCGTTTGCAGCTGTAACATAGATTTAATTCATGATCAAAATTGATGCTTATTTCTGTGGGTAAAGGTCCATAATTGAGTCAAGAGGAGTGTGGTTTCCAACAGTAATTTTCGTGGGTACAAGTAAAGACCCTGTTAATAAATGGTGTTTATGAGATATTTTGGTCGGTATCTGTTTAATAGTTGTATTAAATTGAACAAACGAGGCAATTGTACTGAATTATGATTGAAGAAAGAGAATTTATGTAACGTAAAATTGTTAGACTACATAGTAATTTTCCAAACAGTAGACCTCGGGAAATCATCGAAATCGGCTGATTAATAGCGCGACAGCAAATTTCCATTCTTTTTGAAGGAAATACCCCCCAATCAAAAACAGCCGACGACAAAAAAAAATGCATTAATACAGAGTTATCCAGAACTGGCTTACGAAAAGAGGTGGTTCAGATCATCATTACGAACAAATTTTACTCTGGGGCCAACCCGAAAATAGAGAAAAAATCATACATTTTGTCGATTTCGAGTTGCGATTTTATATGGAACAGCTGATTCTTTATTCTCGAATTCCGAGCTGGGCCCATAGTAAAAGTTGTTCATAATGATGGTCTCAATCAGCCCCACTCTTTCGGCTTAGTACAGGGTGAGCAGATAACCCTAATACTTATAATTATGAAACCCGTGTACATAGCCCGAGATCCCAGCGCAAGAACATCCCGCTCAGAGTGTACACGGTTTATACCAATTTTTTACACAATTATACTCGTATGATTAGGAGAATATATTTAACAGGGTTGATTTATAAAATGTGGCCGCAAGTATTAGAAATTTAATCTTCTTCTTCTTTCTTCTTTTCAGCCATAGGACGTCCACTGCTGGACATAGGTATCCCCTAAAGACCGGTTGGTAGAGGCTTGCATCCAGCGCAATCTTGCGGTCTTAATGAGGTCGTACGTCCACCTTGTGGGTAGACGTCCTACGCTGCGCTTGCCGGTACGTGGTCTCCACTCGAGGACTTTTCGACCCCATCGGTCCTCAGTCCTCCGCGCTATGTGCCCTGCCCATTGCCACTTCTACGGTAACCCTGGTTCTTCTACGGATCTCCTCATTCCTGATTCGATCTCGCAGAGAAACTCCGAGCATAGCCCTCTCCATGGCTCGTTGGTAGAAATTTAATAATTAGTTGGTAGAAATTTAATAATGTTTAGTTAATTTATATGTAAAGATTCTTGAAAGACCGGTGGCAGCGTGCGTTACGCTGCGGAACGCCATGTCCTTCGCTTAGTTTTCTCTATAATTGTAATCATACGTAATCTTCTGTGAAATAAACTGATTGTTCGTGACGTCGCATTTGTCTCCTCGCCCGCTAACCCACGCCACGCCACACGCATTGTTGGGTCAGTGGTATAAAATCATTACCACATTGAAGCACCATAACTGATGCGGAGCCTTTTATGGTTCCGATAGATATATTCTAAGCTTCGTAACGAATCTAAAAAACAAGTGAATGATAGGTTTTATAAAAAAAAAAACTTTTTTCAATTTCATATTCATCAAAAAACTGGCAGCCACATTTCGCAAGGGAACCTGGATTATATTTATTATCCTATTCAATACATTTATATCAAAAACAAATGAAGGATATGTTGTCCTATAAATTAATTAAATTAAGCACTATTAAATTTCAAATACTGGCGGCCACATTTCGTCAGGCTACTCTGTTAAATATATTCTCCTAATCATTTAATTAAGAAAAAATAGGTTTGAATCGTGTACGCTATGAGCCGGATGTTCTTGCGGTAGGATCTCGGACTACAAGTGTTGTCGAGATTCGTTTAAAAATACGAACTGTAGACAAAAATCAACGTCCAGATGAAAGCAAAATCGTCGTTTTGAAGCATAGACCTTAGTTTTGCTTCGGCCAATTATTAAATCACTAGGACAAATTCTGAAGCATAATTATAACAGCTTTTATGCAAAATTACCAAAAATTCAACTTTGCCAAAACCGTCCAGAGCAGAGTTCAAGCCAATAAATGCAATATCAGCAAACAATATTTTTCATTGCAAATTTATGACAGACTATGAATCGCTCGAAGATATTTAGTTCTCGATTTTCTGTTTTATCGGAGCGTATTTTTTATTGCTTACTCTAAATTAATGGCTGCAACTGAATCGCATATTATATTTCTATGCAACTGTATTTTTATCTACTTTTATGATTACAGCCAATTATAAAAGTAGACATAATTTTGCGCAAAACTCTCTGCTTAAAAATACACAAACTACAAAACATTACATAACCCCAATGTTTATATTATTTTCTTTACATCAATTTAGCGGTATTGCGATATTTCCTACATAAACAGTTACTGGTAATTAAAATTAGCATCCGTTTAGGAGCTTATTCTGTACATCAAAAGTCAAAACTAACAACTATTGTTCTGCAACTTTTGTCAAAACAAAAAAAACAGCTGTTCCATACATTTTGATACATACGATATTTTTCTATGGTCTATTGTACGTTAAGTTTAGTTTGCACTCATTTTTATTGTGAACTCCGTTCAAAGACATTTATTGAGCATGGTAATAGGTACGAGTATTTAGCTCCTCTACATAACGTTATACTCAACTTACCCACATGCTTTCATTAAGCCCAATACATCAAGGGTAAATACGTCTTCTCTCCGCCCTTTGCACTATCTCAACCATGAGGTGTCCATGTAGTAATTTTTAACCCCCGACGCAAAAGAGGGGTGTTATAAGTTTGACGTGTCTGTTTGTCTGTGTGTCTGTCTGTGTGTCTGTCTGTCTGTCTGTGGCATCATAGCGCCCGAACCACTGTACCGATTTCAGTTTAGTTTTTTTTTGGATGAAAGGAGACTTAATCGAGAGTGTTCTTAGCTATGTTTTATAAAAATCGATTGAGCCGTTTAAGAGTTATGGTGGGTTAAAGTGGGGATGGAAGAACCAAAATTCTACAAATGTGCCCAAATTGGTTGTCAATGTGTCGGGGGTTTTTTAAATGTTTAATTTATGTTTTTTATATTAAAGTTGATTTTTCAATAATTATTTTTCGCAAAAATTGCATAAACGACTTCAACCGTGTACAGAATTCGTATAGTTCGCACGAATCAATGTAGTAATTTTCAAATGATTGCTGATTTATCTAAAAAGCTAAGCCGATTTAGCCCTTTACAACATGCTCAATATAGACGTGAAATCGTCTTAAAAAAATTGAAGTGAAAACCATGTTGATTTTGTGAACGCAACCGGTTTCATACGGACATGCGGTTATCTGCTCATCCTGCACGGACGTATGAGACCAATTGTGCTTACAAAATCAATATGGTTTTTGTAGCAATTTCTTGTCGATCCTCACGATTGTATTGAGCCGGTTGTAAAGGGTTAAATAAATTTAAACAGGACCATTTGAAAACGTGTGATCTACAAAAAAAAAAACTAAATCGGAAAACTCTATAAGAAAATATACGTGGTCATACCTACATAAAATAAAACAAACAAAAAAAAAAAACATATACACGTCGTCTTGTAAACCTCCTCCGTTTTGTCGGTTAAAAAAGGGCCAAGCGTGTAAATGACAGACTAAAAGTGTTAAGATGCTAACTCCATTTTCAACCATATTGAGATTTTGATACCATTAGAAAGAGAAAAAAGACCTTTATGACGGTAAACAATGTTAAATACGACTGAATCGTCGAAAATCATAAAATCCAACGCAAACATAACTGCTATCTCCACTGTTTAAAATTGCCCACGTAAAATCTGACAACTCCGCCATTTTGTTTGAGAGTTCAAGCCGAAAAAGAGTGTTTGCAACATTTCATCGAAAAATAAATGGTTTTTGACGTATCACAGTATTTCTGCATTGATTTGCTTCGAAGGTACTAAATGATGTTATTTTACAATTGCTTTTCAATTAATTACCTACGCTTGCGGCTGAGAAATGTCACTATTTATTATGATTGCCTAGTTTGTGATGGAGTTTGGGGCTTTCCCTCTCTCCTCTTCCACTTTCCGGTAATTTAATGGTATGCCATTTTTTTCAACCTAACCAACTTAAGTGGAACTCCGGGTTCTTTGACAAGGTTAAAAAAATCTGATATGTTTTGGTTGATTTCCGGGTTTGGTTTTCCTACTTTGTTTCAGATGAGCAAAAACTACAACCCTGACAGTAGCCAAAAATGCTTTCGTAGAAAACGCATGGTTTAAATGTGTAATAAAACCCTGCCTTATTTTGATAACCTTTCCACATCAATGGCTTTAAGTTTGGATTCCAAAGCTGCTGACGACTGCATCGAATCTTTTGAACCTCACAGCTTACCTTCCGCTTCAGATTTTAACTTTTACTCATCAATGGCTTCAATTTGTGAAACCCAAGCTACCGAAGACTGCATCGAATCTTTTCAACCTCACAGCTTACCTTCCGCTTCAGATTTTAACCTTTTCTCATCAACGGTTTCAATTTGAGAAACCCAAGCTGCCGACGACGACTGTTTCAAATCTTTTGAACCTCACAGCTTACCATCCGCTTCAGATTTTAACCTTTTTTCATCAGTGGCTTAAATTTGTAAAACCCAAGTTGCCGACGACGACTGCATCAAATCTTTCGAACCTCACAGCATACCTTCCGCTTCAGATTCTATAGACCCACACTCTAATATTTTAACAAATGATAATGACAGTGACGTTCAAATGGTTGAAAACAATGAAAATACCCAATGAGACATCAAAAGCTTACCTGTATTTCTTACATTATCTTCTGTCCTGTCGGAAATGGAAACTGCAACATGCTCTTTTAAATCGCATGATATTTTGCCTTCTACGTCTACGATCAGAGTTCTATCGCCTGTTAAATACATTGAGCAAGAAAAATTAGGTCTCGAAGAAGATAAGAACGATATCTTATCAATAAGGTATTGAACAATCAGGTCCCGAAGACGATTACTGGTAATTTCTCTTCGAATCGTCCATCAAACCAGCAAGTAGTAAACTTGGATGAAAGCCCAATATCTGACACAGAAATGACTGGTGTTTTACAAGATGTAATGCATATCAATCGCAATAAATGGTTTTCAGTCAAAAAGAGAATTCAAAGAAAACCTGGATCAAAATACTATGGAAGGATAAAAAAGATTCTAAGTGAAAAAGAAAAAGGACCAAGAAGTCTGAAGGAGCGATGCAAATGTAAGGGGTCAAAAATTATGCAATGTAATGAAATAGAAGACGAAACCAGAAAAGGAATATTTCATAAATTTTGGAAGAAGCTAAACTGGGGTGAAAAGAAAATATATATTGATGACGAACACGTTAGAAGCATACAAATAAAACGTCCAAATAGGAAAAATAACGATGTATCCAGGAGGACGCAATCTTTGCTCTAAACATTAATAATTGCTAACTCCGTTTTTTTTTTACTCTTTCGTAAAAAAATTTGCTGTCAATACTTCTAACTCCATTTTTTTTACGATATTTTAATGATACCAAAATTAATTACTCTATTTGTAGTATAAATAAGTAAAATATAACTTTATTTACCAACGGGATTTTCAGTTTTGTATTAAACGTAATAGGATAAAAGTAATAACGTTTTAACCGTCTACTGAAAAATCGTGCTAATGGAGTTAGCATCTTAACACTTTTAGCCGACGCACTGTTAATCCTAAGTATGAACTCTGTTCAATGACTTTCTTTTTAACCGAAAAAGGAGGAGGTTCTATGTTCGTGTGTATGTATTTTTTTTGTGTACGTTCATCGATAATTTCGCGAATTGTAAGCCGAATCGAAAAATTATTTTTTAGTTCGAAAGGGTATACTCCCATGGTGGTCTCAATATAATTATACAGAAATCGGCTGTGCCGTTTTTGAAAAATCAACAATAATGTAAGCAATTCGAGCGAAATATTCGAATGTTGTACACGATGGAAGGCGGTTTTGCCATTTTTTGCGAAAAATAATTGTAGCATAGCAACACAGGTCTACATAACCTCACTTAACTTTACCACATGCCTCCATTAAGCCCGATACATCAAGGGTAAAAACCGTCTTCTCCGCGCCCATTACGGTATCTCAAAGTAACGGAAGCGCGCGCCTCTTCCTGTCGTTACACCGACCTACTGCGTACTGTCTGTGGCATTTCATGAGAGAAACGCCAATGTTTTGCTATAGAAACAACGTTGAATCATCATCACTATCACTACATATTATACAGGGTTATTCTAATCAATTAGCATCCTTTAAGGGGCCTATTCTGTACATCAAAGCTAACAACTATTGTTCTACGTTTTTTATTAATTCTCAAAAAAAAGTTGTTGTTCCGTAGAAAAATATCGTTCACCCTCGACAAAATGTATGGAACAGCTGAATTTTTTTTTTTGAGTTTTGACAAAAGTCGCAGAACAAAAGTCGTTAGTTTTGATGTACAGAATAAGCCCCTAAGAGGATGCTAATTGATTAGAAATAACCCTGTATAACAAAGTCTCTTTCTCTGTCCCTATATCCCTATGTATGCTTAAATCTTTAAAACTACGCAACGGATTTTGATGCGGTTTTTTTAATAGATGATTCAAGAGAAAAGTTTATATTATGTAAAATACACCTGTGCGAAGCCGGGGCGGGTCGCTAGTACATAATAAATTGTTAATGCGTGTCTCGATACGCGTATGATAGGCTTCCGTAAATGGTGACAATGATTATGATGGTGATAACAACCGATTTTATTATGTCATGAGATGGCATTATTATTATTAGTGCTAGAAAAAAATAACTAAAGTCCCCGTCACGAGAAGCTATAAATTATGTAAACAAACATCTTTTACTAAGTAAACATTTTATACTGCGAGATAATAATAAATTGACCATATTCAATCGACACGAAATATAGACGGGTTATACGAAAGTAACAACCAATTTAATTTAGTCGGATCATATTTTAACGACGCAAAGCGCTATCGTTTGTGTTTCCTTGGTACCGGAACGCGTCCTTCGCAGGGATTGTAAACCATCGGGACGTCATTTTGAAATAAACGCGTCATTCGAGTTTCGAATGCGTACGAGTTTGTTTCATTGCTTTGCATATATCGCGGATCTGGTTGTTATTGTTAATTTTGTTATTGTTTCGTTATATCTTTTTTATTGTTGTTACTTTAATTGTTGCGTTAATTTTATTTGTTATTACGTATAATGGAGCCAGTAGCCAGTACATCTAAGGAAATAAATTCTCCTCGAAAAAAACGTCAAAAGGTGCGTAATACAATTTATCTAAAATATATAAGGTAAGTAAAAAGAAAGAGTTGTTTGTTCAAACGCGCTAATCTTTGGAAACTTAAGGTTAATATTGAAAGTAGGTTTTAAATTGTGAAATAATTGGTTAGATTAATTGGTATACCTGCTCAAAACAGTTTTGAGATAAAGATTTTAATGTAATAATGTAATGTCTATAATATCAGAAAGTTTGTACATTCTATCCTGTATACTTTAGAAATTAAAGACACTCTTTTTAGGGTTCCGTACCCAAAGGGAAAAACGGGACCCTATTACTAAGACTTCGATGTCCGTCTGTCCGTCTGTCTGTCTGTCGGTCACCGGGCTGTATCTGATGAACCATGATAGCTAGGCAGCTGAAATTTTCACAGATGATGTATTTCTGTTGCCGCTATAACAACAAATACTAAAAACTAAATAAAATAAATATTTTAGGGGGCTCCCATACAACAAACCTGAATTTTTAGACGTTTTTCGCTCTTTATTAATAATGGTAATAGGTAGATGCTTGAAATTTTCACAGAATATTAAATTTAATATTCACTTCAATAATAAATAATAAAATTAAAATAAAATAATATTTAAGGGGGGGCTCCCATACAGTACGGAACCCTTCGTGCGCGAGTCCTACTCGTACTTGGCCGATTATTTCAATTTTGGCGACTTATATTATATCTCACAAATGGTACACATAACAAAAAATTGTTCAAGAAACCTTACATTCATTTTAGAAACCCTATTCAACGATACCCCACTCGAGGGTAAGTATTTGAAATTGAGATCTACACTAGAAATATTATGTTTTCAAATTTAATTCAGTTCGGTTCATAAATGTGGAAGTTTGAGGCTTTGTAGCATAAAGACGGACGGACGGACGGACGGACACAACGAAGTTATAAGGGTGCGTCGTTTTACTACGGAACCCATAAAATGAACACACTATCGTGTACGAAATTGCAGTCAGTCTACCCGTGTCCACGATCGATGCAACTCGGTCGAAACGTCGGGATGATGAGGTATTTATTTATCTCGTAATTTTAGTGCGCGATTAGTTCCGTAGTATATTATAATAATGTGTTCTAATCGCGAAAGTTTAAAAACAACAACTACTAGTAAATACAGTAACCAACAGCTGTTATTCATAGTTGTGGAGATAATGTGATTCAGTTCACCAGCCTCTTTAGACGGGACGAACTCGTAAATATGTATGCGCGCTCCCGCCGCGACCATTATTCAGAGCAGGAGCCTTATTGTGTAAGCTCTCTGACGTTTGGCTTCGCTTTTCCTCCCGCTCACTCTGGTGGCGTTAGTAACCGGCGCGAGCAGGAGAAAAAGCGAAGCCGAACGTCAAAAAGCTTACACAATAAGGTCCCTGGTTAGTGCAAAACGCTTGCATTGTTTATCCAGTCATTAGTAAGAACAAATCTATCCATCCATCAGCTATAGGACGTCCGCTGCTGGACATAGACCTCCCTATAGATCTCCAATAGAGTATGTACAAATACTACCACTATAATTATTTTTCGGTAAAAATAGCACCACCGACTTCCATCGTGAACATAATTCTTAGTCGATGTGACATCTAAGTATGTACATTGTTATTGATTTATCAAAAACGGCTCAGCCTATTTCAATAAAAACTTGATTGGGAACATCTCAGGATTAAAGCCTTTTGAAACATTTTTTTTTTTTTGTAATCGGTTTTCTATTGGCGAAAATATCGATGAACATTACATTCCTTTTTGGAAATCGTAAAAAAGTATCTAAAAATGCATTGTGCCTATATTATAATAGTAGCTGTGTTTGTGTAGTCTTTCAAATTCGATATTACTTCAGATAAATAAACAATTCAACTTTAAAGAATTCCTCAGCGCCCTAGTAACTAGTGATCCTGACTCCCAGGCCAAAGAGGCGTGAGTTCAATTCCCACTCAGGACAAGCATTTATGTGATAAATGCAGGTGTTTGCTCTGTGTCTGCATTAATATTATCCATAGAAGTATTTTAAAAAACAATTTAACGTGTCATCCGAGCCGTTAAATTGTAGGCCCCGTTTGTTTTAACCGTTTAGCCATGTCAGAGGCCTTCAGGCGGCCTAAAAACTCTAACACCAGGGCTAGCCACCCGGCCTATACGAACTTACTTACTTACTTTTTTTATTTTAAAAAACCCGTATAGGTATGTGGTACGTATAGTCTTTGGCAGCCATATCACAAGTTTTGTTTTGTTTGGGGTCTGAAACCATGTTGAAGATGTCAAGAGTAATTATAAATAACTAGCTGCGCCCCGCGGTGTTACCCGCGTTAGCCCGAAATAAAAGTAGTCTATGTGTTAATCCAAAATCTAAACTACCTTCGTACCGAATTTCATCCAAATTAGTTCATTCGTTTGTGCGTGAAAGAGTAACAAATATCCATACATACTCACACGTTTATAATATTAGTAGGATTGAGAGGAATTAGAGCGAGACTGTGTAAAAACTCTACACGGTGGCGATTAGCATTGTCTCCAGCACCTGATCAACAGATTATCTTTAAACATATAATTACAATTCTGCTGTACCTACGTGTGTATATCACTGAACTCCTCCTAAACGGCTGGACCAATTTGAATGAATTGTTTCGTATGCGTTTAGGTGCGCCCTGCAAAGTTTAGATTCACAAATAAGCCCGGCAGATGGCGCTGCAGTGGGTCCGCTAGTATATTACAGTAATTCTTGAAAAAAGATCACGTTTTTGCAATTGAATGCTATGATGTGACGCCTGGTTGCCTCGAATATGAATTCCATAAGCAGTTTCATTAGGAGCAAAGAAAATTAGAAGTTTATATTTATACCAACTATCTATTAATTTGGGTTGCTGGGTTGCTGGTGAAGGCTTTATATTTTAATCATAGACATAATGATAATAATGAGTCTTTTTGATATTGAGCACACATTTTTATTTTACTCCATTGTGACACAAAAAATCAACAAATCAAATATGACCTCAGGGTCTCTTCAGGTCTGAGTGACTCCCAGTTTAGTCCTCAAAACACTCCGTGCGTAAACCCAATTTTGAAATACTCGTACACAATAGCCCTCTTAAGCCTTGGTTGCGGTAATGCCGTGGTAAGGAGATCTGCTTCCATCTTCTCTGTGCACTCTGCCTATAAGGCTATTACTCTTTGTTTCTTGGCTTCGTAACTTATCCATCCACCACCATATTTGAAAATATATCCCATGTAGGATCGTCTATCCATGGTGCAAGCTGCCCAATAAGCGCCTGCCATGCCATACTACTTCATGCCACTTTTTTATATTTTAGTCCAACCTTCTTGGTTCCTTTAAATAACGGATGACCCGTTTCGTTTCCGTAGCAAGTATTAAATTGGCTTAGATACCTTACGGCAAACGTAATATCTGGCCTTGTTGTAATTGCTAGATACATCAACGATCCGATCAAGCTGTGGTCCCACAAGTGTTGGTTTGTTAAGACAGCTTTCGCGTGAATACGCCAGTGTGCTTAGCATACAAGACCACGACAAGAGTTTATCGTCGTGTGCAAGGGTGACAGATATCGTCTATCCCCCGTGGCTCTACTGCTTGGCTCAACTAGTAGAGCCAAGGGAAATTTTACTTTCCCGTGACACTACTAGTAGTGCTACGGGTAAAAGTACATTTCCCATAACACTACTCTGTTTCCAGTAGTGTCACGGGCAATATTATTTCCTGTGACACAACTGGGATAGCCATTATGAAATTTCATTTGTTAACACGTCTGTCATACATATCAATCTTCTTGAATCAAAACTACTTGGAATAAGGAAGGTACTGGCATTTGAGAGAAAATTGATGGCTAGAAAATAAAGTCATGATGTCATGTAATGTGATTGTATTTTGTTTGACTCCAATCAATCCTTCTGTAAATCATAATCGTAACATAAATATCATCCATTGCTCATCCATAGTTCCATACCTACAGAAATATTAAAATATTTTGAGAAAAAAATCAAAAACAAGACCCATTTTTAATGGAAGGAAAAGAAGGAGGGTTGTTTTTCCGACAGTATAAAGGTGGAACGGTAGTTTTGAATGGAGACTACCAGTACCACAAGATAAGAGTTTTCAAAAATGGTTCGTCCATATGGCGATGTTCTGCCTATAAAAAATGTAAATGTCCAGGGACAATTACAATTAAAGTAAGTGGATACGAGTATATAGTGCGATTCAAACTTAGTGGCATCTCACATCTGTGAACAAAAAAATGTGACTGTGAGCTCAGAGCAAATAAAAACATCCAGAGGGAACGTCGTTGAACAGTCAAGTGAAGCCGGTTTTTTATACATGTGTGAGTGCGTCGCTGTTGCGCCGCCATAGTTTGACTTGCAAGCCAAGGCGTAGTTTCATAGTTACCTGGATGTGTGCGTAATTGTCTGTACACGGCGAGGCGTAGTTTTGGTTGGCTTCACTTGTTTGTTCACAACATTCTCTCTTGATTTTTTTATTTGCTCTGAGACTGTGAGTTGATGCGTAGTAGCAAACTCGTATGTCAGTTCATCCCTATGAAGAGTGGGGTTTTGCGCAGATTGCAACTTCACAGACTCCATTAAGTTTGATGCGCCTTATGAATAAATTCCATTATTCTGTTAATTCCATCCTCGCCTACAAGAACCATAATAGGTATTCGCCGGCAGAATATTTCGAAGTACTTAGCCTCTAAAATAAAGTCTCATATTTGGAGCGATAATATTAAAAATATAGGAGGTTCAAAGTAAAGACATTGACGAAATCACAAGGACGATAGCATGTAATGAGATCTTTATGGATCTGGTGACGTGCGACTATGCATAAAAAAATACGCATACCTAGTACTAGTTTTGTATGAAGCTCTTTCTTTACACAGTAGGTAGAGCCTCGATTAACATTGAACTAATTCGTGTCGTTACGCATTTCGTCAACCGAACGAATGAAAAAAGCTCTTTTCTTATTATTTTAGCTAACTTACGACCAGTTGCTCCCTTTTTAAATGAATAAAATTAAATAATATTTTATCTCTACGCGAAAACACCACACTTTTATGCTTTGAAATTTTTAACTTCGAAGATTGCGTGGCGATACTGCGCTGCGGAATACATTGCAATTGAAACGATAACAATTCGCCAAGAATAGAAAAAGAGCTGGGCGCGAGCGGGTTACGTTACTTTTGACATGTCCGTCTATGTACACCTAGAGTCAATCAATTAGAAAAAATAATTTTCTTGATCGCGGGTTGTAGTCTCGACAATCGCAAATCCGTATAACTAAGGACCGGATAATAGAAGTTTCACTGTAACGTAACTAACTTTCAAGCAATGTAATGCCTTTGTTTCTGTTGTCCTACTCTAGTAATACGAGTGTATTTTACCTGTTTAATAATTATCTTCATGTTTGATTTAAGGATGATAAATTGGTCAAAACATCGCAGAGACTTCACACATGTGAACCTTTTCTAGGAAGAAACGTGGTTACTAGAGAAATTGAAAATTTAAAGACTCAAGTAATACAATCTGACAAACCTATCACTCAGTTATACGATGAGACCTATAATTCATTTCAAAATAAAGGTCTAAATTTTGTGGCATCTCTACCCACACTTTCAAGTGTGCAACATTGCTTGTATGACACAAGAAACAAAGCAATGGGTGTGTTAAAAACAGTATATTGCTGTTTTGAAGAAGTTCAAATACCTGCCAATTTTGCTGATTGCATTTTGGCCGACTACTATAATGAAGGGACTCGTATTATATTGTTCTGTTCGCCAGATTGTAGACAAACAACTGGTGAAATCAGGGAATTTTTTGGGGATGCGACATTTAAAAGTTGTCCTCTGCCGTTTGCTGAACTATACAGCATACATGGTGACATTGGCAGCTCGATAGACACTACAAATGTCATTCCCTTAATTTTTGCTTTGCTACCAAACAAGCAACAGAAAACTTATGAGACCTTATTCAGGTTAATAAAAGCAACGCTACCAAATTGGTCCCCTAATACATTCCACTGTGACTTTGAGTTAGCAGCCATTAATGCATTGATAGAGGTTTTCCCTGACGTTCAACTAAAAGGTTGCTTTTACCATTGGTCAAGAGCAGTATGGAAGAAAGCTAAAGCTCTCGGCTATACTAAAAGAAAAGGTCACAAACGCATTATAGGACTTACAGCAGTCCTGCCTTTGTTGCCGGCTGAAGAAATAGTACGGGGTTGGGAGTATATTAAAGAGGAAAGTAATGATTTGGGCATGCAAAAGTTCATACATTACATTCAACGTTTCTGGTTTAAGTCATCTTTTCCAAAAATGTTGAGTGTTTATGGTCTGCGTCATAGAACCAACAACGTTTTGGAAGGCTGGCACTCTAAAGTCAACAAGAGGGTGACGAAAGGTACAATAACGTTACCAAGACTGCTAAAACTATTGATGGAGTTTCAGAATACCAATATGTTGAAAAAAAGAACAAAAAACAACAAAGGTATAAAACGAAACCAAATTGATATCGATAACGATGACTATATACGAAATGTTCTCCTTCAACTCATCAGTGGAGAATTAACTGTTGGTCATACGTTAGACAAGTTGCGATAATAGGGGGAGAGACGTGAAAGAACGACCTTCACCCATCTGATAACCAGATAAGACACACTTTTTATGAAATTTTATTTACATACAAATAGGCCTAAGGTAGCTTGCCTATCGAAAAGCCTGATAGCCGATATATTGTTATTCCAACTAAGTAATAGTTTTTAATGTAGAGAAAATACCTTGGTAAGTTTGTCTACTTGATTTTGTTCATACTGCCTGGCAAGCAACTATGTACAAATATGTTAATTTAACTACGAAACCGATCTTACAACCAGTCCAAATTGGTATCATATTAATTTAATAAATTAGGATAATTTAATTACAAAATTATTCATACGAGTTTGTCTTTAAAAAATCATTCACGAAATGTTTTAAGTATAATAAAAAATAGCCATGAACATTTTCGGGCAGGCAAGCTATCATAGGCATGTTTATAAATAAATAATACTTCTCATCTGGTTATCACGTAGGTGAAAGTCGATTTTCGGCGGCTCTTAGGCCATAAATATGCCACCGGTTTGTTATGACATATTATCGCAACTTATTTCGGGTTCCGTAGTAAATATAGATATATTATGTAGTAAATTAGTTGTCGATTGATAAATTGTAGGAGAATGTTCAAGAGTTTCTGAACTCCTCTCTCACCTGTCTTGTCTGAGATACATTCGGTGATATATTAATTATATGACTGACCTGACTAAACGGTTCAAAAACCTGAGACCTACAATTTAATGTTTCATCCGAACCAAGGTAGAGCCCAAACGAACACCTAGTCATAATTTGCTGTGGAGATATAATAGATTTAGAGTTTGTGCAACAAGGAAAGCGTCGTAGGTAAGGTCGCCCGTGTGCCATTTTACTAATTTTGTTACGTTGACAATTGCTCTGTCATTGTTAGTACAGCTAAAAGTGTTTGATACTTGGTAGACACCAATTCGGTTTTCATCAGTACTCGCGTCTACCAAGTATAGTTGGTACCTTGTCTTATTGTTAGTTCACCGTAAAGCCACGACGGTTCTCGTTTTGCACATACTCCAGTAGGGATAATGTGTGGCATGCACCTACAATATAACTTTGTTTTTATTTCATTCGAGTGCATAAGTACCTAATTTGTTCACAGTTTTATTTACAAGAAGCATTGATTTTGTTAACATTTATTTTCGTCTACCAGCGAGATTAGGTAAGTAGTAGTCTTACTCGTACTTTATGATTATCTTAGTTAATAAAATACTGTTTAGTTTTTAAAATTATAGTTTTATTTTTCGATATCTATTAGATTCTTAGATTATTTGGCAAATTACTTTATTATGCCCATAGAATTTTGGCTAGAGCTGTGCAGAGCAAAGAGTAAGTTACGAGGATTTTCACTTATGTGAATTTAATCAAAAAGCTAGATAGATCTAATTGATTAAATAAAAACCGACAGTTATAGAAATAATCCACTTTTTAGTTTAACAGCTGTCATCCAAAATGTAGATCTAGTTGAGCTCTATCACTTTTCTGAAGACAAAAGTAGCCTAAAATCGAAAGTAACGGAGATAATCCACTTTTTAGTTTGACAGCTGTCATCCGAAATGTAGATCTAGTTGAGTTCTATCACTTTTCTGAAGACAGAAGTATCCTAAAATTGAAAGTTACGGAGATAATCCACTTTTTAGTTTGACAGCTGTCATCCGAAATGTAGATCTAGTTGAGCTCTATCACTTTTCTGAAGACAAAAGTAGCCTAAAATCGAAAGTAACGGAGATAATCTATTTTTTAGTTTGACAGCTGTCACTTTGACACCTGTCATGCAAGTCGTATGAATTCCAGAATATGACAGCTGTCACTTTTACACCTGCATGCAAATTTCGTATGAATTCTTGGATATGACAGCTGTCATTTTGACATCTGTCATTTTTTAAATTGCAAAATACAATATTCAGCGAGGCAACGCTGCCAACATTCTGGCCATGTTATTTTAAGTAGGTTAATTTTAATAGTTATAGTTTATAAAATGTTTTTTTAAGTTTTGTTAAAATATAATCTTTATATTTTAATAATATAGGTATTTCATATTATTATTTATTTTTTTAATAACATTTCAAGATACAAATAGTTATATCATATTTCTAAATTCAGTAGTGCCACGGGTAATGACCAAGATCACGGGTAATTCGATTGTATAGACTAAGCAGCCATAGAAAATTAATCGTGTCACGGGAAAGAAAAATTTCCCTTGGCTCTACTAGTTGAGCCAAGCAGTAGAGCCACGGGGGATAGACGACAGATATATGCTTCATCATAACTCTGTCACGTTCTGACACGTCGATAGTATAATTTTATGGTCCTTATGCAAAGCCCGCTGGAATCATAGTTTTCTCGCTTAAGCGATTCTACTCGTACATGACCATGACTCTTTGATTTTTCCCACGATTTACGCACTTTTTTACGAATATTAAATCTAGAGTTTTATGGATATCTCGAATAATGAGTCTTTTTAATAATGAGCACACATTTTTAGTTTACAAAGAAAATACAAAACTATCTACTCCATTTTGACATACAAAATCAACAACTCAAATATCTCTATAGCAACCAAAACTCTATGGCAACATATAAGTATATCTATAGACTTGAAATAATTACAAAATATGACACATAGGACTCAATATGGCCGCCATTACATACTTACAAACAAAAAGTAGGTACAAAATTCAAATAATTTGCTCAAATCGATAATATGTGTACCATTTTTTCATAATGATGATCTTTCAAAAATAAATGATGAACTGAATGGAACCACAAACCACAACATCATTTAGGTATGTAATTAGTTTATTCTTGATTTTTACAAACCTGCTTAACTTATTTCGATTTATCATTATTTAATATATTTGTTTATTTTATAATCTCAAATGAGACTAACTCTGAAGTATCTAGCAAACAAAAAAATAATCAACAAAATCGGTTCATACTTAATTGACCGAATAATTGCGTTACTTACATACAAAAAAAAACATACTTACCGCTGAATTGAGAACCTTCTTTTTTCAAGTCGGTTATAAATATTGCTATTCTTAGCTGTATAATAATGAAATAATATATATTTATGCATTATATATATTTATTTAAGTACAATAATATGTAATAATGTATGTAGGTTTATTATTATTTTATTTTAGATAGGTAATATGTAGTTTATATTTTATTTATGTATGTATCATTTATTGGAATGTGTGTTAAGTAGATTTAGGTATTACTTTTGTTAAGTGTTTGTTTATGAGTTAATTTCTTCTTTCTGTTAAGGCCACGTTTTTTTTGTAAACTTATAATTTCTATCCGTACTTGGTTGCCTGGAAGAAATCGCTTAAAGCGATAAGGCCGCCAGTTAGAAACCTAAATTGTATTGTTTTTGTCCTTGTAATTTATTCTTTATGTAATGTGGTTGTCTAATAAAGTGTTATTGTTTGTTTGTTTGTTTGTTTGCTATGCACTCATGCATAATGACAATGTGATTCCCGCACTTTCTTAGGTAAATTTGCGCTCGCACTCACTATTAACCCAATTATTTTCGCAGTACGCAGTATGTATTACCAAAGAAATATGGGAACATATTATAACTAAAGTGTAGGCAGCAAAATGTCAAATAACTTATATAAATAACCTGTGGCCGCCTTCTCTATTTTCTCAAGTCATTGATACAATCGGATTGAGTTTACAAAAATGTGTCAAAATAAAAAGTAATTTAAATCAAAGTTATTACTAAGTTGCCAAGGAGTATTGATGTCACCTTGGAAGCAAATCACCCCCAAATTAACTTTCTAATCCTTTTTAACCCCGATAAGGGATGAATTTCAATAAACTACGAAACACGTCTTCCGTCAATTCAATTACAGAATGTTTATGCCAATTTTCAAGTCGATTGAACCATGGGATCACGATGTTCCATAGAAACTTTGACCCCGTTTTTTACCCTCTTAGGGTTAGAATTTCGAAAAATCCTTTCTTATCGGATGCCTACGTCATACAAAGAACCCACCCTCCAAATTTGAGGTTCCTCCGACCAGCGGTTTGGGCTCTGCGTTGATCCGTCAGTAAGTCATTCAGGACAAAGCATTTTATATATATAGATAGATGAATAATAACTGCAATGCTACAATTAAACAACATAATTACGTTCTCAAACGTAAATGAAAGAAAACTAAATGTTCATACTAAAGATATTACGTCTTTTACCACAAAAAAACTATTCCTAATATTGCCAGAAATTGTGCCTATTTATATTTTCAGGTATTTTTCTTCCAAAAAGGTTTATGGAAGGAAAGAAACAGTTTAGCTTGCTCCTGATAAGGATGAATGACGTAAGATAGGCCGCCTACTATGGCTGCCACACATTTTGAAAAATATTCAGGATAATCCAAATTTTGAATGAAATCTTTAGTGAAGCTATTGCTGTTCCAATGTGATAAAAAATGTTTTAACCGTTTAGTCATATTTGAGGCCTTCAGACGAATTTGGCTCTCTATCACTAGAGCTTCCGGGCCTGTACTTACTTACTTACTCACATAATTAAGAACAAAATAAAATTATTATTATACTAGCTGACCCGGCAAACTTCGTTTCACGCATGATCTTTATAAATTATAGCCTATGTGTTATTCCGACGTATAAGCAGTACTATTGCAAAATTTTATTTCAATCCGTTCAGTAGTTTTTGCATGAAATAGTAACAAACATCTATACATACTCACAAACTTTCGCGATTATAATATTAGTAGGACTAGTAGGCAGTAGGCAGTTTAAAGTGCATATTTGTAGATGAATTCCAAAGTACCTTTTGCCTGATTTAATCCACTATTTAGGAAATTTGATCAGTTGAGTGTTTTGACTATTCAATGGTTTCTTTTTTATGTGGATTTATTGTATTTATGTTCACTAAACTACTCTGTATGTACCTCTAAATAATCTAAGTACATTTAAAAACTACGTATCTGCGACAACTCTAATATACCTAATACCGTTTTAGATATTAATATCGTGTGTTAAAACATTATAACAACATTTAAAATTAATAACTGTCAACAAATGTCAATCTTCAATGTTGGAAAGGACACGTCCACAAAATGTATGGAGGCTGGTGTCAAAAAATCTAACTACAACATGCGTTAAATTTCGAGAAAGTACATATTTTTCTGAGTCTATAACATCACCTAAAATCAATAAAGAGCCATCCGATTTTTTTGAAATTAATTTTGAATATCTTATGATAAATAAATATATTTGACATAATAAGTAGATACTTGTAGCTCTGATTAAGCGACCTTGAAATAGCTAAAATAGAATCATTTTTAGCAATTAGATTCAATTCTAAATGATTTTTTTGAAATATTGCTCTAACAGGATGCACCAACTTTTTATGAATTCCATAATTTTAGCAAAATATGACGTAAATATGGATGAATCAGGTAATAATTCTAGTAAAAGAACAATAGAAGCACATTAAAGTGGCTAGAACAGAAGAAAATAAAAGCAGTTTCCATTTTCCATACAATTTACATTTATCATTAAAAAATGGAGGAAATGGAAATTTATCATTAAATCATTATAAATTATATATTTTTGAGAAGCCCATAAGGCAAGCTTTCAAACGATGCATGTGTCATTTTAGTAAGATTTTTCTCTGAATAATATACCATTCATGGACGTCTGTTTTATTCCGTTCATTCAAAATCATGGTGACTGTGTCGACCCTACAAAATGTATGAGGCAGTTCGCCTTCTGAAGTAAATATCCCGCAGCAAATCTCTCTGTCGGGGGAATCATGGTCACTGTACAACGTATCAGCTTTATGGATTTAATAAGCCAAATAGTCAATTATTTAAAATCTTAAGTAATGACTGTGCCTTCTACAGAACGCTAAGTTTTATTAAAAGTGAAGTCACGTCACTTATAATATGTAGCAGACAAATTAGACGTTCTTAACGAAGGCTGCTTATAAACATCTCAAACATAATTTAGAAGTTAATAGGGTGCATATGAACAGACAGACTTGTGAAAAACGTAATCATCACCACAGTTGGGTACTGTAACAGCATTTTTATTAGTCCAATGCAGTACGTAGGCAATAAGCCGTGGTGGTCTAGATAAGCCGTGGTGGTCTAGAGGTAGTGACGTCCGCCTTACAATCGTGAGGTCGTGGGTTCAATCCCAGTCCCGTACCAATGAGTTCTTTGGAATTTATGTACGGAATTTCACACCACTGGCTTTTCGGTGAAGGAAAACATCGTGAGGCAACCTACATATGTCCGTAGAAGAAATTCGATGGCGTATGTGAATCCACCAACCCGCACTGGGCCAGCGTGGTGGATATGGCCCAATCACTCTTCGTGGGTAGGCCTACGTCCTGCAGTGGACTATTAAAAAGGCTGATACAGTACAGTACAGTACGTAGGCTTACCCACAAAGGGTGATTGGGACATTTCCACCAAGCTGGGCCACTGCGGGTTTGTGTATTCACATACGCTGTCGTTTTTTTTTCTACGCACATAGGTATCTAGAGGTAGATTGCCTCACGATGTTTTTCTTCACCGAAAAGCACAGCACAAAAGCACAGTTGGGTAAACAATCCGCGTATTTTCAGGATCATGGTCACTGCGCTGTCTCGTCCCTAAAAAATGTATGAGGCAGTCCGCCCTCTATCGGGTAATGAAGTAAATAGCCCGCAGCAAATCTCTCTGTCGAGGGAATCATGGTCACTATACAATGTATCAGCTTTGTTGGCTTGATAACAGTACTTATGTGTACAAAAGAAACGGGATCTTTATTGTACTGGCCTTTTTAACAGTCTAGTGCCGTGATTGCTTTCTGATAATGGACTAGATGAATAAAAAGTATAATTAAAATTCATCTGTCAGTTAGATTAAACTAGTAGTTCTTGAAAAGTAGACCTCGTCTGTTTAACTGAACTTTTCTCTATCTACGATCTACTTTTCAAGAACTACTAGTTTAATCTAACTGACAGATGAATTTTAATTATACTTTTTATTCGTCTAGTCAATTATATTTTTTAGTCATCATGACTACTGCTATTATAACCGGATGACAAATAGCGTAGCAGCAAAGTATCCCCCTTTTTTTAAGGAAACCCAAATCAAAAAACACCGTCGACAAAAAAACATTAAAATTTAGAGCATGTGGTACCAAGTTTCGTGAAAAATTTCAACTAATTTCGCGACCTGTAGAAGAAAGTCAACATCCGGACAGACAAAAAGCAAAATAAATAACAGTAGATACCTATTCCGTCTTCATACAAACGGTCGGAACGCGAATCATACCTACGCGCCTCGGAGTTTGGTATACACTCGGTAATTGCAGTCTCGCAAATGAACCCTAAATGTGAAGCAAGCTAATTTCCTAGGCAGACCTAGCGCGTGTTCCCTACTGCGTGGCCACGCGGGGCTGTAGGTATTTATTTCAAGTACGGGGCCGAGTCACTGTTAGATACCATTAGGTACCGTGCCTATACCACGAGACATGTGACAACACCGATAAGTATCTAATGTACTCAATTTATTAAATTATATCCCTGTCCAAATAACATCGATCATACGGATTACCTTAATAGCCTACTTTAGTTAAATTGATTACGCAAAGAAGGATGTCTGTCTGCAGCTCATACATACAACCTATTGTATACGAATACACTCATTTTCCATCAAGTTTATTTCTAAGAATGTTATGTTTGTCAGAGTAATTAATGACCCTTCTAAACTGTTCTGATATGTACAAGTTCGTTTTTAATGAAGTTTTAAAATATTTAGCCACACAAGCAGTGTTAGGGAATTTAGGTGGTAAAAACAATAAGAAATCATTGTAATTTTTTGGTGGTCTCATTTCAATTTTTACTAGTGATATGGAATCAGCAAAAAATCACTAAATTTTTGAAGCACATATCATTATTAGAAAAGATGTTATTTTGCATGATTGCAAAAAAATAAAATAAAAATGTTTTGACAGGTTGAGTCTCTGCATCCTTCTTTAACCGTACAATAGTATTATAATGGTGATGTTTAAACATGATTAGGATTAATGTTGAATTGAATTTATTTATTCCGCAATTAGCTGAAGTAAGTAGGAAAATTTTCGCCTCAGCTGCTTCGCTCAGGAGACTACGTAATTTTCTCCCTGTTGCTACCAAAACTGCGCTTGTGAACTCTCTTCTCTTCCCGATTCTGGACTACGCAGATGCTTGCTATCTGGATTTAACCGAAGAGCAACTTGACAAGCTTGAACGTCTACAGAATGTCTGTATCCGGTTCATATTTGGATTACGCAAATATGATCACGTGTCTGAATTTCGTCAAAAGCTCAAATGGTTACCAATCCGTCTTCGCCGCAACTCACATATTCTGGCCTTTTTGTATAAAATCCTATTCTATCCCACCACTCCGCTATATCTGAAGGAGCGTTTTACGTTCCTTCAAACCTACTCTAGTCCTTTACGATCCTCCCGTGCTCTCCAACTTAAATTTCCTACTTCCGGTCACTCGAATCTATCCTATCATCATTCCTTTACCGTACAATCCGTCATGCTGTGGAATGCGCTGCCTGTCACGATTAGACAGGCAAAATCACTAAATATTTTTAAATCTCTTGTTTTTAATCACTATCTATCTACTTCTTAATTTGGTACATATATGTATATATTTTATTATGTTTTATGTATGTATTATATTGTGTATGTAGGTATATATTATTTAATTGTAATTATTACATTATGATTATTATTTTTTATCATGTATTGTAGGTTATGTATATATTTTTGTCTATGTAGTTTATGCTATTGTGTAGCACCGACCGCATCAACATTTTACTTTAAAATTATTTCATTTAGGTTGCCTGGAAGAAATCACTGCAGGCGATAAGGCCGCCCATTATTCTACCAGATTGTTTCTTATTTTCTAGTCTAAGCTTTTTGTTATACTGGTGTGAAAATAAAGATATATTGTATTGTATTGTAATGTTGTAACATTCTACTTATGTTTCCAATACTTGACTTATAATGACTACTGTTATAGCGCAGACAACAAAACACTCAATTTAAGCAATTTCACATGATGTGCTATCCACATCGATATCGTAAAATCTCATTATAACATCAATAAAACGCGACCAATTAACCTGGCGAGCCTTATGTCAAAATCCTCATACAAGTTGTATAAAATTTTGATAATAGGCTGGCTTTTAAAAACAGTTGGGTTATACGTGAAAACTTCGTCGAAACTACTAAACTTACATACACAAAACTCTTTGGTAAGATCTTTTGCCAATGAAATAAAAAATAAAAAGCGCGCGCTCGCTCCTGATTGACACTGCGCGCGCAGCTGCGCTCTCATTGGTTAGATTTTATTGGCGCCAAGTTCACTGTGACAATACACGTACGCGTGAATTTAATGTTTCGCAATAAGTTTTTTTTTTTTTTTTTTACTAGTGAAGATAAAGTAGTGTATACAACTGCATAATAACACGGGTATTATATGACAGTTGCATAAACTACTATTTCATAGTATACAGAGCATTCTTTAAAGCTAAGTATATAAACTGCCCAGAAGGGCATTATATTATTAGATAACTGTCTTACAAATCTTAAAAATAACTCACTAAACCTATCTTATCTTTAAATATTTTATACTTTACTATAATTTTACTTAGTACCTACAAAATTTTATTATAATTTAAATTTTTAATAATTATACGAATAATAATATTATCTAGGCTAGCATAAGCTTGATCATTTGCGTTTTCTGTAAAGTGAAGTTGGCTTTTAAAAATCAATCATTTGGATTTTCCATAGACTTTCAATAGTCTGTGGATGGTCCATTTGCTTAATATTCAAGTAGTCGTTGTCATTTTTAGTAAATTGTATTTTGTTATAATTAATAAAGCCACGTCCCAAATATTAGTACCTACTTAATAGCCATAATAATATTTTGTATTTAATTGATTAGAATTTTCGTATTAAATTGTACAAATAACGGATATTGGAAGATAGGAAATTACTTTACTTAATTTGATTACTTGCACCTACCATTTAAATGCCGCATCATAATTATTGGTTTAAGTTCATTTAAGTCCGTAACTTCGTCTCCTCGACTCGACTTTGACTTTGCCCGCATTTCAGATTTCAGAAATTTTTCAAATAAATTAAAATTTACAAACATGGATCGACCAAAAATAAATTCATATTTACAAAAGCCTTACGATGACGACAAAAAATATTATAATTTGTTTTACAAATCTTTACACGTTTTATTCGGAATGAATTTTGGATTTTTTGATACGTCCAACAGAAAATGTTTGATAAAATATTTCCTTCTGCTCTTTAATTTTACCATATGTACATGTAATATGTTGTATACTTATAAAAAAACGAATTCAGCAGCTACGTGGTTTACTGCGTATTATACAACAGAGCATCTGCTATACGTTATAATTCTTTTTGGTCAAAAAGATACATTATACAAATATATCCTTGCGTTGAAAGACATTGACGAGACATTAAATGTCACAAAATATACGTTCCGTGAAAATAAATTTAACTTTGTGACAATAACGAGTTCGGTGGCATTTCTTAAAGTTTGCGTTGGAATATCATGGGTTTTTTATAAACCGAATCAAAATAATCCACCATCAACGATAATTGCGTATTTTCTCTTAAGGGTTTGCCATGATGTTGTAACAACAACTTTTTTATTGGTCTTTATTACTTTAAACCGAAGGTTGAAAGAACTTTCTCGACAATTAGAAACCGCAAACGTTGGTTTTTTGTCATATTATAATTTTGTCTACAAATCTATTGTTGATACAGCCGAGGCGATCAAAAAGTCGTTTGATTTATTAATAAGTTATTTTACTTTTTTAAAACTTTTGTCTCTAGTACTTTTTAGGTCAAAATATTTTAGCAGCCTAGTAAAGTATAATTGATTTCTTCTTTTCGAAAAAAAAAACAAAAATAAAATCCCATTTTTTTGCTAGCTGTACTTTATTTTATAACTAAAGAATCGAATCGATTCTGTTCCCAAAAAAGCACTTGTTGGCTAGACTAAAAATATAAACCTGTTTTCATGAGCGAACAACGTGAAGAGCGTCACAGTTTTGACTTGACGATTTTCTTGACTATTTCATCTGTCCGTAGGTCGACTCTTCTCTACACATCGATTTTTTATACCCGAGTTCTATATTTTAATGGAAATTTTCGTCATCGATTTTTTTTTAATTAATTTAGACGGAATTTCCCTCAAAAAGAGAGGAAATTTGCTGTCGCGCCAATCAGCCAATTTTGACTATATTTAGCCGAATAATTATATGTATCTATACTGTATCAGTCTTTTTAATAGTCCACTGCAGGACATAGGCCTACCCAAAGAAGGGTGACTGTGCCATGTCCACCACTCTGACCCAGTGAGGGTTGGTGGATTCACATACGCCATCGAATTTCTTCTACCGACGTATCCAGGTTGCCTCACGATGTTTCCCTTCACCGAAAAGCCAGTGGTGTGAAATTCCGTACATAAATTCCAAGGAATTCATTGGTACGGGACCGGGTTTGAACCCACGACCTCACGATTGTAAGGCGGGTGTCATTACCACTAGACCACCACGGCTATGAATAATGTATAAATCCTAACATATATAATAAATAAAATATTTGCGAGTAGATAATGAATCAAGTCGGTCAAGAGAGAGTAAAGATATAGATACCTATATATAGATACAGACTTATGAAAATTCAATTAAACATGAGTGATGTCTACTGTTTGGAGAACTACTAGTAGTATATGATAGATTCCTTATTTTTCAGTTTGTGGTATTACTTCTATTCAATGTTCCTGAGGCTATGCTGTATATATATTTGGTGGTGGCTTATTTCAAATTGAAATTTATTCCGGTAAGTGATTAACTGATTATCATAATGTATGGTCGAACAGCTCAACTTGAGTCTGGAAGCGGTATTTGCTTCTTGATTGGGTGCTGCTGATCTGGTCAAGTAAATGCCAGGGAAACTCAAGGCTGTTGCTTTTCGGCTAAAAAGAGGCCCTTACAATTGTCTCCTGCTTTCCGAAAACTATTAGGCGTTACACTATCATCGACTTTTATTTAGAGTTTAAGCCCAATTAGCCTAAAAAATCTTGGTGTTCTCTCTAAGGTGAGACGGTATTTCACAACTGCTTAGTCTTAACAAAGCGCAAGCCAGATCTTGCATGGAATACTGCTCTCACCTTTGGGATGGCTCTGCCAAAAGCGAGAGTCTTATATCCTACTTCCTACTAATATTATAAACGCGAAATTTTGTGAGTATGTATGGATGTTTGTTACTCTTTCACGCACAAACGGCTAAACCGATTTGAATGAAATTCGGGATGAAGGTAGCTTAGACTATGGATTAACACATAGGCTACTTTATTTTGGGCTAAAGCGGGCAACACCGCGGGGCGCAGCTAGTACTGCATAATTATACAAATGTTTAAATACATACTGATGTAGATAGTAACATCCAGATACAGAGCAAGAGGCTACTTTATATTTATATACCGAAAAAGAAAAAAGTTCCTGTGGGATAGCACAAAAATCAAAAAAACACAAAGGTGACGCCGCGGGCCAAAGCTAATTACAAAAAAGACAAAGAAAAATAAAAGCTTTTTTTACAAAATAATTCTACACTTTTTTGTGGGCAAAAAAGCTTTTAGTAACTACAATAAGATACATTTATAATTATGCTAAAACTACCAACACTACTACTACATAGAAAGCGATTGGATCATCCACAGACCCTTGAATGTCTAAAATAAATCCAAATGCTCAAGCCCACTGCCAGTTGGCAGCGTGCCCAGCTTGCTGGCAGCATTGCCATAAATAATGTGAGTATTGTTATTTTCAGGTTGATTCTATGATTGTCGTTCTAGGGTTTATAACAGTGGTAATTACAATGATCCAAATGTTGATGCCAGCGTTGATAGCAGGCATGCTCACTACTCAGGCAGCAAAAATAAAAATCATACTTCATGATAAGCTGCCAACAGCTCAAGGCAAGTATTATACTCATCAACGGAGAAATAAGTGTGGGTCAATTCTTATTAGTCCATAAAAAAAGGGAAATACTTTTTTAAATTATACGGTTATACGCACTATGAGCTAAAACATAACAACTCTAAAATAAAATCGTGGGTCTTCGCATGGAAAATGTCATTATGTACGATAAGCCCCACGATTTTATTTTTCTTTTATTATTTATTGGCTTTTAGTACATAAAACCGTTTAACTTAAAAAGGTTTTTTCCCAATTTTAATATTTGTGTTAATCGTTTTTATTTTGTTACTAAATTTCTGTGTTCTACATGAAAACCCCTTTCATTTGAAATAAATATATAAATAAATAATAGGGGAAATTTTACACATGGTCTCTGGCCCCAAACTAAGCAAAGCTGCCATATGTGATATGTCTGCCAGACACTGATATACTACTTACACATATTTTTAAATAAATACTTAAATAAATAGTACCTAAATAACACCCAGACAGAGAGCAAACACCTATGTTCATCACATAAATGCTTGCCCTGGGTGGGGATCGAACCCATGACTGTTTGATCCAGAAGTCAGAGTCACTAACCACCGACGCAGTCAAAATTTGATACCCATATTGAGGGGATTGTGTAAAAAATGTAATCCGCCATATTGCGTCGGTGGCCATCTTGTATTTACGTCAGTTCTGAATACAAAAATTGTATTGTCATCGAAACTAAAGCTGTGTATCAAATTTCAAATCAATCTGTCCACGGTAAGTGGGACAAATGAAGTGAAGTTAAATAAACCCAATTGAAAAATTGGTCAAATCCTGACCAAATGTTCAACGGTTGAACAGATCGTTGAACATATTGGAGTAAGTAATCCGAAGACTGACCGTGCCGAACGTTCCTTATCTTCGATGACCGCTAACGAACACCTCTCAGGGACGTTAATGCTGCGTCGTGACGCTGCGTTGGGGTGCATACCGCAGCGTTGTGCGTCATGATCACCAGACCAAAGCTTTAAGTAGTAACAAGTTAAGAAACATGTGACCCTGTCAGGCACTGCTATATATATTAATTGTAGGACAAGAGATTAAATCATGGACTAATTAGTATTTTATAATCTTTTATTACCCAAAAAATGACTACAAAATAGGAGGTTCTCAATTCAACTGTATGTTTTTTGTATGTATGTTACGCAATTACTCCGCCAATTATTAACAGATTTTTATGATTTTTTCGTTTAGCAGACTATATTTTATATTTTCCGCTTATATTTTATTGAAATCGCCATAATCCTTTTTGAAAAATCTACAAAACTGAAAATTATAATATCGATATTATACATCGATCCGTGCGAACTATTCGAGTTCGACACTGATGAAGTCCGTTACGCCATATTTAACGGAAATGATTATTATGCTAATTATCTATTTTCTTTTAGATGTCACAAGTGCGAAAGAAATCAAGAAGTTCATACAGTACGTGGAGGCACGACCGCTTAACTTTTATGTCTACAAAATTATACCTCTAAATGCAGATTTAGTCTGCATGATATTTAGCTTTTGCGTCACGTATCTTATTGTCATTTTACAGTTTACCCACGTGTACTAGTTTAATAAGATCGACAAGCTTTAAAACCTGGTTTTACTTTATTAAAGCCTGTCAATCACTGGAAAAACGCGATCTTATTTGAGCTGTCGATCTTATTTAGTGTCTAATCAGAGGTTTCAATTGCTTTACTTTTCATGTAGTACGACTTCAAGTAGTCATTGTCATTGTTATAACATTGTACTTTGTTGTAAGTAACAAAGCTACATATTTGAGCTATTGGAGTTGAGACATTGGGTCCGCCGGGAGCTCATCTTGTTTTCAAAAGTCTTTCTGAGCGTCTGGTGGACGCGACGCGTGACCAAAATGCTGGTGTAGATTTGGTTCAACGCATAAGAGTATTCATCCATCCATCCATCAGCCATAGGACGTCCACTGCTGGACATAGGCCTCCCCCATGAATCTCCAATAAGACCGGTTGGTAGCGACTTGCATCCAGCGTGATCCTGCGGTCTTAATGAGGTCATCCGTCCACCTTGTGGGTGGACGTCCTACGCTGCGCTTGCCGGTACGTGGTCTCCACTCGAGAACTTTTCGACCCCATCGGTCATCAGTCCTCCGCGCTATGTGCCCTGCCCACTGCCATTTCAACTTGCCAATCCGCTGGGCTATGTCGGTAACTTTGGTTCTTCTGCGAATCTCCTCATTCCTGATTCGATCTCGCAGAGAGACTCCGAGCATAGCCCTCTCCATAGCTCGTTGGGCTACTTGGAGCTTATTAATAAGGCCCATAGTAAGAGACCACGTTTCAGTGCCATAAGTCATCACTGGCAACACACACTGAACGAACACTTTCGACTTGAGGCACTGAGGTATATCGGACGAGAAGACGCTACGCAATTTTCCGAACGCTGCCCAGCCGAGTTGGATTCGGCGATTAGCCTCTTTCTTGAAGTCGGACCTACCTAACTGGACTACTTGTCCTAGGTAGACGTACGAGTCAACGACTTCAAGAACTGAGTTCCCAACAGAGATCGGGGTGGGTACAACATGGGAATTACACATGACTTTCGTCTTGTCCATGTTCATCTTAAGACCCACCTGTTGAGAAACCCGATTGAGGCTTTCGAGCATCGTGCTGAGCTCTTCCATCGATTTTGCCATGACTACTATATCGTCGGCAAACCGAAGGTGAGTGAGGTATTCGCCATTGACATTGATGCCGAATCCTTTCCATTCCAGGAGCTTGAAGGCGTTTTCCAAAGTAGCCGTAAACAGTTTCGGAGAGATTACGTCTCCCTGTCTTACGCCTCTTTTTAAAGGGATCGCCTTGGAGCTCTCTTCCTGTACTCGGACCGACATAGTGGCGTTATTATACAAGCACTTCAACACTTCGATGTACCGATAGTCAACACGGCATCGTTGGAAAGACTCAAGCACAGCCCAAGTCTCGACCGAATCAAAGGCTTTCTCATAGTCCACAAACGCTAAGCAAAGTGGCAAGTTATACTCTTCGGTCTTCTGTATAGCCTGCCGCAGCGTATGAATGTGGTCCATGGTGCTAAAGCCCTTTCGGAAACCGGCTTGTTCGGAAGGCTGGAAGTCATCAAGCCTGCGCTCGAGACGGTTCGTAATGACCCTTGAAAACAGCTTATAAACATGGCTCAGAAGCGAGATGGGTCTGTAGTTCTTCAATAAGGTGTTGTCACCTTTCTTGAAAAAAAAAAAAAAAACATAAGAGTATTATTGAATTGTAAATTTTATGGACTTGTTCTGAAATAAATCCTTACTAATATTATAAATCCGAAAAGTTTGTTGGTTTGTTGGTTTGTTACTCTATCACGCGCCAACGGAGCATCGGATTGACTTGATTTTTGGCATGGATATAGTATAAAAGGCGGAAGGAGCTTTAGGATACTTTTTATCCCGAAAAATTTCATAGTTCCTGTAGGACAGGACAAAAACCCTCGAAAGCGAAACTGTCGCCACTATCACAAAGACGCTAAGTGATTAATTCCTATATGACGCTAATATGGACTAACGAAACGTCACAGCCAAACGTAATTAGATGACAGGTGACATTGTCTGCAGACTTTTATAAATCACAAGTAGCGTGGCAAGGCGACAAATTGTTTTTCTACCATTATATCCCCTTGAAGAGGAAATAAAGTATGGATTGAAAATGACAACTGACATTAAAATTGGATAAAATGTTATTTTCCCTCTGCATGCTACATGTTACTATGACGTTTAATACCAGGCCGTCATTTTGTCTGACATTAAAAATATTTTTAAATATTCTATCATTAGAGGTTCAACATGTTTTTTTATTCTACCTTTATGGTACAGAATCATCATACTTTAATATTATCAATCCGAAAAGTTTGTTGGTTTGTTCCTCTTTGACGCAGCAACGGAGCAAAAGATTGACCTGATTTTTGGTATGGATACCTATGGTTTAATAGACAGAAAGTGATAATAGGATACTTTTTATATCTCGAGAAAATTCGTGATTCCCATGGGATAGGACAATAACTGTTTCTCAGCAATGGAGCAACGGATCGACTTGATATTTGGGGTGCGCATAGTTTGGAAGACGGAAAGTGACATGGGATACTTTCCATCCCGAAAAAATTGTGGTTCCCGTAGGACTTAACGATAAATTTTTCTCAGCAACGGAGCAACTTGCCTTGGCATATTGCATGAATATAGTTTGAAAGACGAAAAGTGACATAGGCCACTTTTTATCGCAAAAACTTTAACAGTTCCCGTAGGATAGGATAAAAACTAAGTGAGTGGGCTGCGGTAGCAGCCGTCTAAGCGCCAGAAATAACCTGTCATGGCAAGTTTAGTACGTTCCCACATATTTCGCACTCCTTCGCGGCACTCAACAGCACTAGCCCAGACTCGGGCTCCATAACGGAGCTTGCGCTCTCGCCATAGTGACGGAGTGTTTCGGAGCACAAGACACATCGGCATCCACCACTCGGGACTAACCAGTACTGAACGTCAGACAGCATTCCAACGCCCTGGTCCCAGTGCAGTGGGTCAGTCATAGTAGCCCAGCGCCTGCCTCTTCAACTGCAGAGGGCAGTGAGAACGGCAATCGCGATACCGACACCTCTCTTCCCCTGCAGCCCCACTGCGTCTGCCAACACGTTGACGGCCTAGCGGAAGGTAGGGTAGGTGGCGGCACCCACACCACCAGTTCCATATATCCCACCGCGGCCCCTTATCCTCGGCTGTCATATCAGAGTCCAAGAAGCAGCCTTGCTTTATGAAACTAAGAAAGGTTATTCCCAGCAAGTAACTGGAGATAGAGAGACAGAAAAGAAGCCACACCCAGCGCAGCAGGAGGAGCTGGAGTTCATATGCCTGGCAGATGGAGCAGCACTAGAGCAAAATCTTAACCGAGAAATTAACATATTTACAGACGGCAGTAAAATTAAAGGGAAAGTTGGGGCGGCATTATCCATTTGGGATGATGCCGCTGAGATCAGTCCCGCAAGCTGAAATTGGCCGATTGGTGCTTTGTGTACAGGTCGAGTTATTGGCACTTCTTGAGGCTACCGAAAAAGCAAAAATCTTTTGTGACTCCAGGTCTGCACTGGAAACGGTAGTTGGCGTATCTTCCCTCCATCCCTTAGCAGTAAATTCAAAGCTAACATAAAGTTACTACACGCACAAAATAAAATAGTGAAACTTTATTGGATTAAAGCGCACGCGGGGATGGAGGGAAATGAGAGAGCGGACCAGCTAGCAAAGGAAGCAGCACTGCACTCGAAGTGCAGACCTATTTAGGATAACTGCCCCGTTTCATTCGTCAAGCGAGAAATCCGAAAGGACTCTCTTGACGAGTGGAACCGGCTGTATCAGGATGGACACACAGCGGCGGTAACCAAAACATATTTTCCGGATGCAAGGGCGGCATACAAGATCGTAAGAGAAATAGCACCAGTGGGAATCATAACTCAAGTGCTGACGGGGCATGCTGAGTTTTCCCAATACTTACATCGATTTAAGTTGAGGGAAAGCCCATCGTGCATCTGTGAACCCACAAAAGAGGAGACTCCACTGCACATAATCTTGGAATGCCCAGTTTATGGAAAGCAGAGATTTGATTTAGAACAAAAAATTGGAATTAATCTAACACGAAAAAACCTTAGAAACAATTTTATCGAATTTTTGCACAAATATTTGTAAAAAAGCAATACTTAATTAGGAACAAGTAGGTATAAACTTTGCTGTACCATTGTAATGTTTATTATAACTGCAAACAGCCAAAAACATTGAAATATAGGTATACTTAGTTTTTATTCATTTGTAATTAAGACCCCTGATCATGTCAGGGATATTTCGCGATATAATAAAAAAAAATCCTCGGATGCAGCGTCGCAAGAGCGGCACTGCAGCCCGCCTAAGTTGCGACACTCCTCATAAGGCATGCAACCTACCGGCCATCCTCTCAGCTGCTTTAGTTAAAAGCGGCTGAAACTCGAGTGCCAGCCTCTAAGCTTCCTTGGGGGAAAAGACCCAAAGAAGAGGGAGACTTCGAGCGCCGCCTTTTCAGCTGCCTCAGACCTTCCCCACGACAAGGCGGGAATACACGGGGGGGTTGTATATACACTCCAACCGTAACTTAACCAACAAAAGCATTCCTCTAAGGTATTTTGATATTTGTCAGTTAGGTTAGGTTTCGCAGCCGACATAAACATAAGCCAAAATCAAAATACAACGCGGGCGAAGCCGCGGGTAAAAGCTAGTATACATATATTTATTATTATTATAAGCATTCGCGTGGCAATGCCGCCATCACGCTGCAAACTGAGAGTGGGCTTGAGTTTGGATTATCTTTAGACCTTCAAGGGTCTTTGATTTATTTATTTGCTTTTTATGTAGTATTAGTTTAATTATGTAGTTTTAGCATAAGTATTAGTGCTGTATTTGATTGTAGTTAATGAAAACACTTGCTAACTAACACTTAAGCTACATCCTAAATAAAATGATTCCCATAATATTTTGTCTTTAATTGATTAAAAATTTTGTAGTACTTTGTACAAATAACGGATATTAGAAGATAGGGAATTACTTTACTTAATTTGATTACTAGCACCTGTCGTTTAAATGTCACATCATGATTGGTTTTAGTTTATTTGAGTCCGTTACTTCGCCTCCTCGGCACGACTTTGACTGTGCCCGAATTTCAGATTTCAGATTATTTTTAAACATACTAAATACGTATTTTCACACATGGATCGACCACAACTAAATTCATTTTTACAAAAACCTTGCGATGATGATCAAAAATCTTATAATTTGTTTTACAAATCTTTACACGTTTTATTTGGTTTGAATTTTGGATTTTTTGATACGTTCAACAAAAAATGTTTGATCAAATGTTTCCTTCTGTGCTTTAATTTTGCTCTATGTACTTGTAATATGCTGTATACATATAATAACGCGGTATCAGAAGCTACATGGTTTACTGCGTATTATACAACAGAGCACCTGCTATACGCTATAATTCTTTTTGGTCAAAAATATACATTATTCAAATATTTCCTTGCGTTGAAAGACATTGACCAGAAATTAAATGTCACAAAACATACATTCCGTGAAAATAAATTTAATTTTGTGACAATAACGAGTTCAGTGGCCTTTTTTAAAGTTTGCGTTGGAATATCATGGGGTTTTTATAAGCAGAATAAAGAAAATCCACCATCTACGATAATTGCGTATCTTATCATATGGGTGGGCCATGATCTTGTAACAACAACTATTACATTGGTTTTTTTTACGTTGAACCGAAGGTTGAAAGAACTTTCTCGACAATTAGAAACCGCAAACGTTGGTTTTTTGTCATTTAATTTTGTCTACAAATCTATTGTTGATACAGCTGAGTCAATCAAAAAGTCGTTTGACTTATTGGTAAGTTATTTAAATTTTTTAAGACTTGTTCCTGAAACGTTTAGTATCCTTTAATTTAATTACAATATTCAATATTCAGAAAGTCAGCCTCGCAATTCAGCGAGGCAATGCGGCCAGCATTTTAGGCACGTTGCCTGAGATTAGAGACTGCTTAAACATTTTATAGGTTTAAACAGTATCTAATTTTTTTTTAATTAATTATTGAACTTTAGATATAAGATATTTTAGTTTAGATAGGATAATTTAGTTTAGATAAGATATTTTAGTTTATATAGTTTTATTTAGGTTTGGATTAGTTATTTTAGTTTAGATAGGTTATTTAAGTTTTTATTTTTGTGTTTATCTTTAATTGTGGTTGTAAATGAAAAATAAATTTATTCAAAATTATTCAAAATTGAGGTAGTGTCAATAAAAAACTACAATACCGTTATTTACGTTCAACTTTGTCAAAAGAAAAGTTGTTTTTCATATCATTTGCTCGATAATGACCAATTCCATATCTTACAATCTCAACGTAAAATAAGACATTATAATCCTTACACAATCTCGATGGCTATGGCGGGGCATTAATGTTGTATGAAAGTCTCTAAGGAGTAAAGTGATTTAAACTTGGATAATCATAATGATTGAAATTTTTTTTACCCAATATAGACACGGGTATTGTAAATAGATTTTATTCGATAACCGAGCTGGCCATGATAATCACGTAGTAGTATTTACATTTTCTGTTTTTCATTTTGGATATAGGTTGCTTTTCTGTGAAAATTATAGGTACATTCTACTTTGTTTGATTGTTTTGTGAACCATACCATACTACGAAACTCGGTATGGTTCTCGGTATGGACGCTGTATTTAGTTTTATTCATATTTCTGGGTTTTTATTATCTCGGAAGATGTATGAAAAGTAGAGTATGTAGCACTAGAACAAAGAAGTAGTTATCTCTAGAGTCCCTCGCAACCCATATATTTCGTTAATTTTATACACAAATGAGATAACTGCCTCTCGATCTCCAAATTTTAAAGTCTCATATTTTTAACTGCGACGTATTTTTGTTTATAGCTTTATTTTATCTATGGCATGGTTTAGTCAACAAGTACCTTTTAGGTCAAAAAAATTTAGCAGCCGCGTAAATTGTGGCTGAGGTTAAATTTCAATTAAATTATAATTGTTCTCTTATATTGAAAAAAAAATCAAAAATTAAATTTCCTTTTTTGCGAGCTGTCATTTTTAACTAAATAATTAAATTGATTCTGTTCCCAAAAAAAAAAAAACACTTGTTGGCTAAACTAATAATATAAACCTGCGTTCATGAGCGAACAACGTAAAAATCGTCTCAGTTTTGACTTCACGATTTTGATTTCGTCTGTCCGAGTGTCGAAAATCTAGACGACGAATTTTTCAATGAATTTTTGATACACGAGTTCTATATTTTAATGGAATTTTTCGGCATCGAAAAATTTTAATTGACGGAATTTTCCTCAAGAAGGAAGGAAATTTGCTGTCGCGCCAATCAGCCAATTTTAACTATATTTGGTAGAGTAATGTAATACCTATTTAAATCCTAATATTGCATGAGTCTGTCTTCCCGCCAAAGTACAATTTAGGTGTCATCAAATCCGAGTAAATAGGTATCTTCTAGGTAAGCGTGTTACATCCGAGACCGCATATCTGCTTAACATCAGGCAGTGTGTAGTCAAACGCAAACGTATACGACATAAAAAAAAAAACTATAACAATATTTGCGAGTACATACTGAATCAAGGTGGACAAGAGAGATTAAAGATAAAGATATAGTCTTATGAAGATTCAATTAAACATGAGTGATGTCTACTACAATTCGGAGAACTACTACGTTAATGATGGATTCCTTTTTTTTAGTTTGTGGTATTACTTCTATTCAATGTTCCGGAGGCTATGCTGTATATATACATGGTGGTGGCTTTTTATAAAATGACATATATTCCGGTAAGTAACTGATTATCATAATTTATGGTCGAACTCAACTTGAGTCTGGAGGCGGTATCTGACTGGGGTGCTGCTAACCTGGTCAAGTTTAATGCCACAAAAACTCAAGGTCAGTTTTCAGCAAAAAGAAGCTCTTCCAATTCCCTCCTGCTTTTCGTGGTGTGTCGGTTTTGTTAACGAACTACCTGGAACTATTAGGCGTTATGTTATTAGGGTTCCGTACCCAAAGGGTAAAAACGGGACCCTATTACTAACTTGGCTGTCTGTCCGTCTGTCTGTATCTCATGAACCGTGATAGCTAGGCAGCTGAAATTGTCACAGATGATGTATTTCTGTTGCCGCTATAACAACAAATACTTAAAACAGAATAAAATGAATTTTTAAGGGGAGCTTCTGTACTGGATACACCTTACTATGCTGGTGTGTCGAGGAGGGTGTTACTTGAAAGAAACTAGTGTTGAGAGCTTCTTGTTATTTATTCTTCAGACTTGTTATCTCGAGGCGAGGTGAGCACCGAATGAATTTCTCGGCAAAATGGGCCTACTGATAAGCCGCCTATTGTCTACAGCCTAGTCGTGCGCGGCGAGAGTGCGTGAAGCGCGCTCGGCTCGGCCAATGGGAGAGGCGTATGTTGCCTCTCGCTCAGGCGCATGTTCCCTCTCGCTCGCACCTATAGCTACTCCGTTGGTCGGAGCGTTACCCTATTGAGAGCACTTACTCTATTTTTATTTATTTTCACTTACAAATACGGTACTATACAATTTCAACTATATTACAACAATCTATAACTTATGAACTAATCTTGAAGGCGTCGTCCTGCACATCTCTCCCGCCGTGTGACCTCGGTCGCATCTGCTGCCGGTGCTGGAGAGACGTCTTCAATAGGCAGGATCACCATCTTCCTTACTGGACGCCGCAGGATGCCTCCTTTAGTCTTCACGTCGACGGTGCGCACGACTGCGTCAGGCCCTGGATACGTGGCGATGACCTTTCCACGAACCCATACGTTGCGTGGCAGATTGGGGTCGATGATCTGGACTAGATCCCCGATCTGTACTGTGGGTCCTCTTCCGTGTGGCTCCCGCCGGTTTTGAAGTTCTGGGAGATACTCTCGTAGCCATCTGTCCCAGAACATGTCGGCCAGTCTCTGTGCTGCGCGCCAGCTGTCCTTCGTCAGGGTATCTCGTTCGTTGAAGGTTCCAGGTGTCGGTACTCGTCCGGGTCCTCCCAGCAACAGGTGATTCGGTGTCAGGGCTTCCGGGTCGTCCGCGCTGACGGATACGTGGGTCAGCGGGCGACTGTTCACCGTGTATTCGGCTTCTGCCAGAAGGGTGGAGAGGACTTCTTCTGTTGGACTTCTCTCGTGGAGTGTCGCTGTGAGTGCTGTCTTCACAGATCGCACCATGCGTTCCCATGCCCCTCCCATGAACGGAGCTCCAGGAGGTATGAAACGCCAGGAGATCGTGCGCTTTGTTGCCTCTTCTGCTGTCGCGGTCTCGATGGCTTGCCGTAGTTCCTTGTCGGCTCCCTTTAGGTTCGTCCCATTGTCCGACCAGATTTCTGTTGGGCAACCTCGTCGGGCGACCATTCTTCCAAGTGCCATGACTGCTGAAGATGTACTGAGTGAGTTCGCCAGTTCTAGGTGAATGGCGCGGCTCGTCAGGCAAGTGAAGATGGCCACGTATCGCTTCTGATGCGTGCGCCCCACGGTAACTGTCAGTGGGCCGAAGTAGTCGAGTCCTGTGAGAGTGAATGGTCTTCTGTGGTGTGCCAGGCGACATGACGGCAGGTTTCCTGTTCTCGGGTACGGCGGTGCTTGAGTTTTCATTCTGCAGTGAAGGCATCTTTTTACTATGGTTCGAGCTGTAGGTCGAAGGCGCAGGACCCAATATTGTTGGCGACATTCGTTCACTGTTGCTTCGACGCTAGCGTGATGCAGCTGGACGTGTACACTCTTGATCCATAGCTTGACTGTAGGATGATCTCCGTCTATGATCATCGGGCTTTTGACGCTTTCTGTGATTTGCGTGGTGGCGTCTATGCGGCTCCTAAGCGTCAATCTTCCATCGGCGTATACGACACTCAATTGACGTAGACGGCTTTCTTTGTCGATGGGCTTCTCTTTTGTAATGTTATTTATGTCTTCCGTGAAGGACTCTTGTTGCGAAGAGCGCATGAGGAGTTCTTCTGCCCTTATTAACTGTTCTGCAGTGACGGGGTGGAAGTTTCTTTTTTCTGTCCTTATTTTCTGTGGTTTCTGTTTAGTCTTCTGATCTGTGGTTTTCTTGTTGACTTTGTTCCACGCGGGATCTTTCTCTTGGTTCCTTTTCGTTCGCCTGTAGTTGACCTTTTCTATTTTCGTCCTGCAGAGTTGTATGAACTGCAGGACTCTCGCGGTACTGTAGCGAAGTCTCTCCCAGTTGGAGAAGCGAGAGACATCGGGTAGCCCTTCTGCGAGCCTCTGTGTCTTGCTGTTGGCTATGTGGTTGACTCTTTCATCTTCCGTTGATGTTGGGGTCGGAGGTGACGTGTCCTTGGGCCAGTTTTCCTCGGCTTCGTACAGGAATTCCGGTCCTCTGAACCATCTGTGGTTTGCGTCAAAGGATGGTGGAGCATCTCTGGTAGCGTCGTCTGCTACGTTGAGTTTTGTTGGTACCCAACGCCATTCGTTGACTGTGGAGCTCTCTTCTATAGCTGCGAGATGGTGAGCCACATACGGTTTGTAGGATCGCGAGCCCGTCTTGATCCAGGCTAAGACTGTTTTGCTGTCAGTCCAGAAAACCTTGGAGTCTGGTTTTCTCTCATGCTCCTTGATGACGGCTTCGGCGATGCGCGCGCCCATTACTGCGGCTTGCAGTTCTAGTCTCGGTATCGATGTGAGCTTGAAAGGCGCGACTCTTGCCTTCGCTATGACGAGTGACACGTTGACTTCGCCGTTTGGAGCTTCTGTTCGCCAGAAAAGGACTGTGGAGTAGGCCACTTCGCTGGCGTCTGTGAAGATGTGAAGTTGAAGGTTGGTGGCGTCGCTGTAGCCGAAGTAGCATCTCGGGATGGCCACGTCGCGGAGGTTCTTCAGGTGGATGATCCATGCCTGCCATTCGATGGACAGATCTTCATCTATTTCGTCATCCCAGGCTGTTCCTCTGCGCCATATCTCTTGCAGAATCTGTTTCGCTCTGGCTGTTACTGGAGAAGCGTATCCGAGTGGGTCGAAGAGAGACATCACAACCTTTAAAGCCTCTCTCTTGGTGGGCTTTTTCCCTTCTATGATCTGTGGTGGTACTCTGTTCAGGTTGAGATTGAACGTGAGTTTGTCTTCTTCCGGTTTCCATACCAGCCCCAGAACTCTTTCTGTCTTCTGTTCAGTCTCGTAGAGTTCTGTATCTTCTGAAGCTTTCTGTTCACCGAGGGCTTCAAGAAGTCTTGTCGAGTTAGACTTCCACTGCTTGAGGATGAAGTGGGCCTTCTGGTGTACGTCTCGTACTCCCTTAGATATTCGAATCGCATCTTCTATGGTTCTGAAGCTGTCGAGGTAATCGTCAACATAGTGCTTTTCTTTTATGGCGATTGCTGCTTCGGGATGAGTCTGTTGGTTTGCTTCGGCGTTTAAATTCTTCACGAAGATGGCCGTCGATGGAGAACTGGAGGCTCCAAAGATGAGCGACGTCATCCTGTACTCCTCTGGTGGTTTGTCGTCCCGTCGATCCCGACGCCATAGATATCTGAGCGCGTCTCTGTCTTCTTTCCGAAGTTTCACCTGCATGAACATTTCCCCAATATCGGCTGTCACTGCGATCTTGTGCTGTCTGAATCGCATCATGACACCTGGCAGTGACTGTAGGAGATCAGGGCCTTTAAGTAATGCGTCGTTGAGGGCCACTCCCTTTGTCTTGGCTGCGGCGTCGTGCACAACTCGTAGCTTGTCGGGCTTCATTGGGTTTATTACCGCAAAGTGTGGGAGGTACCAGGTTTTGCCTGGAGTCTTCTCTTTCGGAGCAGGTTCTGCATACTTCTTGGTGATGAGCGCTTCCATCTGTTCTGTGTATTTTTCTTTAAGTTTCGGGTCGCGGTCGAGCTTCTTCTCTATGCCATAGAGTCGTTTCAGCGTGTTCTCGTAATTGTCGGGAAATGTGAAGTCTTCTTTCTTCCAGAGCAGAGAAGTTTCGTATCTTCCTTCTTCTGTGTGGACTGTATTCTGTGTAAGGATACGCAGGGCTGTCTCCTCTGGATCTGTTGACGGTTTCTTCGCATTGAGGCAGAGTGCGTCTGTGGCGAAGTATTGCTTCATCATTTCCTCCAAGTTATCTTCTTCTCGGGCTTCTGTTATGTGTGAGACGAAGTCTATGCTGCGGCCGAGAGAACGTGTGTGGTTCCCGTGCAGTACCCAACCCAGTGGCGTGAGTGATGCCACCGGTTGGTTTTTGTCGCCTCTTCTTATTTTTGATGTCAACAGCAGGTGCCAGTTATCTTGGCCTATCAGGACGCGTGGCTTCGCATCTTCATAAGTGAGGAAGCGGCTGAGGTCTCGCAGGTGTTCGCATTTCTCTATTTGTTCTTTCGGAACTTCCTGCGTTGAGACTTGTAGATTCTTAACTGTTCTCGCTTGAATCGGTTCCTCGTGGTTATTGAGACCCTTAATCACGAAGCTCACTCTTCTAGATTGAGTCTCTGCTGTCTTCATCTTGTTGATTGCTTCAATGCGTAGCGGGTCTATGGGCCCAGTTGCCCCGATCCTGTCGCTGATGTTGCTGTCGATGAGCGTGACTGTGGATCCGTCGTCAAGCAGCGCGTAAGTGTCAATTGTTGCTGTAGGCCCCTTGACTTGGATTGGTATAATCTTGAGGTAAGATTGCTTCTGTGTGGTGGTCCAAGTAGTGGTGACGGCCTCTGTTGTTTCCTTTTCTTTAGCAGGTTCTGTCTTAACGAAGTGTAGCAATTTGTGGTGATAGTACTTGCAGCCGTTGGTGTCGCAAGTAAGTCGCTTGCAGCTGTGGTTCCTCGTTCTGTAGCGTAGGCATCGAAAGCAAAGATGCTTGTTCTTGGCAATGTCCCATCTTGTGTTGCTGTCTGCGTTTTTAAACTTTTCGCAGTCTGTTGCAGAGTGTCCGGTATTGTCACATACCGCGCACTTTGCTGTTGTTTGCTGTTCTTCTGTGACTGTGTGCACTTTGTATGTGCGCTTGTTCTGTGAGGTGGGCTGTGTTTGAGTGCCCACTGGTTCGGGTTGTGCGTAAGGTGCGCACAGATCGGCTTCTGTCTTCATAAACTTCTCCATCTTCAGTAGGTCTGGGTCTTCTCTCGGTTGTTTGGCGGCGAATTTGTAGAACTTGTGACGAAGCGTAGGCGTGAGCTTATCCAGCAGTATCTTGCTTGTCTCTGGATTAAATAGGAAATGTGCGCAGCCCAGAGCTTGAAGTATGCACACAGCGTTGGTGATCTTGCTTGAAACTGTGCATGTGTCTTGCGGGTTCTCTGTGAGTCGTGGCAGCGCCTTCAGCGTATTAAGTTCCGCTATGGCGATGGCTTCTGGCTTCCCGAATCTGGATTCGAGTGCGCGCATGACGTCTGCAGGATCGCTGTTGCTAATGAGTAGCCCTTCAACGGCTTCGCTGGCTTTTCCTTTCAGGTTTCTTCGTAATCTGTTGATGTTCTCGAACTTTGTAAATGATGTTGCCGTCTCGTTGTAGGCGGAGCGGAACATCAGCCATTCTTGATGATTCCCACTGAAGACAGGTAGTTCGATGTATCTTGGATGACTGGCGGCCTTGACTGCCATGGTGATCGCTGAAGACAGTTGGGCGAGCTCTTGACTATGAAATGCTCCCGCCGATGTCGATGGTACTTGACGCGAGTCTTGATGACGCGGCGCAGGTACTTGCTGTTCTGTCGCAGGAATTTGCTGTGCTGCGGGTATCTGTTGATGCGCAGGTTCTCGCTGTGCTGCGGGCATCTGTCGATCCGCAGGTTGTTGCTGTGCTGCGGGCGTTGCAGGTTCTTGCTGTGTTAATCACGTGTCCACACGCGATTCGACATCTTCCTTGGAGTATACGGAGACATCATCATCGTCATCCGAATCTTCAACTTCTATTGCGGCTACGCGCGCTTCCATAAGCATTACTTGGTAGCGCGCGAGTTCTGCCTTTGCTTGAGCCAGCTTCTGTGCCTTGGTCCGTGACTTCGATTTAACGGACCCAGTAGTCTTCATTGCTGGGCGAACGGGCGGCGGCTTGTCTACGGCTCTGAGACGAGCTTGCCGTTCTTCTGTCGGAGGGTCGCCCTGCCTGGCGGCTGGCGGGGCGACCGATTCGGTTTTCGACCTCTTGTCTGGCCTCACTGTGGTGTCGGTGCCCTCCGTCGCGCTAGGAGGGTGCGCAACGGAGGTTTGTGCCGCAGCGGATGCGTCCGCCTGCGACTCCGATGAATGACGGCTCATGACGGTATGAGCCGTGGTCTCCGTCCACGCGCTTTGACTCGTCGCGGTAGTACCGGACGAAGACGAAAGGGGGTCTTCGGCGGCGAGGCGCCCTTTTCCTGTAGAGCGTGTGACCGGCATATCGACCGACCGGTTTCTTCTTTCTTCGAACGGCGTTCCTCGACGATCCGGCTCGATGCGACCAAAAGATGTACTGGATACACCTTACTATGCTGGTGTGTCGAGGAGGGTGTTACTTGAAAGAAACTAGTGTTGAGAGCTTCTTGTTATTTATTCTTCAGACTTGTTATCTCGAGGCGAGGTGAGCACCGAATGAATTTCTCGGCAAAATGGGCCTACTGATAAGCCGCCTATTGTCTACAGCCTAGTCGTGCGCGGCGAGAGTGCGTGAAGCGCGCTCGGCTCGGCCAATGGGAGAGGCGTATGTTGCCTCTCGCTCAGGCGCATGTTCCCTCTCGCTCGCACCTATAGCTACTCCGTTGGTCGGAGCGTTACCCTATTGAGAGCACCTACTCTATTTTTATTTATTTTCACTTACAAATACGGTACTATACAATTTCAACTATATTACAACAATCTATAACTTATGAACTAATCTTGAAGGCGTCGTCCTGCACAGCTTCCATACAACAACTGTTTTTTTTTTGCCGTTTATAGCGGCAACAGGTAGACGCTTGAAATAGGGCTAAGGAGGTGCCCATAGGGTACGGAACCCTTCGTGCGCCAGTTCAACTCGCACTTAGCCAATCATTTTCAAACTTTCGCGATAGTCAAAAGTCCAATTACTCGTAGCCTCAAAAAAACTGGGGTTCTCTCTACGGTGAGACGGTATTTCACACCTGAGCAACTGCTTAGTCTTTATAAAGCGCAAGTCAGGTCTTGCATGGAATACTGCTCTCACAATTCGATGAGTGACCGCGGGTAGCATTTTCCAACTGGGCGCTACCATCGCTCGGCTTACACGTTAAATTGTGGGTCCCGGTGGTTTTAATTGTTTAGCCATGTCAGAGGCCTTCAGGCGGCCTAGAAACTCTGACACCAGGACTAACATAGACAGTAACATCCAGATACAGAGCAAACACCTATGTTCATCACAAAAATGCTTGCCCTGGGTGGGAATCCAACCCTCGCCTCCTTGGCACAGTAGTTAGGGTCACTAACCACTAGGACATCGAGGTATTTAATCGATATTGAGAACGCAGAACCCATTTTTAAAAGAAACGAGTGTTTGCTTATGGAATGCTTTTAGATTGTGTGCATATTTAGGTGTTTGCTTTTGTTTTTGAACATCCCTATTAATAATATTATAAATCTGAAAGTGTATTTATTGGTTTTTTCCTCTTTCATGTAGCATCAGAGCAACGGATTGACTTTATTTTTGGCATGAACATAGTTTGTAAGACGGAAAGTGACGTGGGCTACTTTTTATCTCGAAAAAATAAAAGGTTCTTGTGGGATAGAACAAAAATCAAAAAATCACGCGGGCGAAGCCGCGGGCAAAAGCTAGTTACAAATAAGACAAAGAATAATGAACCCTTTTTTACAAAATATTTCTACACCAAAGATACAATACTATTTTATAATTCTGTTAAAACTAATAACTACTACTACATAGAAAGCAATGGAATCATCCACAGACCCTTGAAGGTCTAAAGATAATCCAAATGCTCAAGCCCACTGCCAGTTGGCAGCGTGCCCAGCATGCTAGCAGCATTGTCATAATGTAAGTATTGTTTTTTTTCAGGTTGATTCTATGATTGCCGTTCTAGGGTTTGTAACAGTGGTAATTACAATGATACAAATGTTGATACCAGCATTGATAGCCGGCATGCTCGCTTCTCAGGCAGCAAAAATAAAAATCATACTTCATGATAAGCTGCCAACAGTTCAAGGCAAGTATTATACTCATAACGGAGAAATAGCTGTGCGTCAATTCTTATTACTTCATTTAAAAAAAGGTAAATACGTTTTTAAATTAAACGGTTTTATGCACTATGAGCTAAAAATAACAACTCAAAAATAAAATCGTGGGGCCTTCGCCTGGAAGATTTCATTAAGTACGTTGCGCCCCAGGATTTAAAGTGGAGTCATTTTAATAGGCCACATTTGACAGTTCATGTATGCAAAGAAAAATATACCTTACACTAAAGGAATAAAACTCCAAGCCGTCTTCGAGAACAATTATCGGTCGTCGTCAATATTGTTTTCATGAGTTTTATTCCTTTAGTGTAAGGTATATTTTTCTTTGCATACATGAAATGTCAAAAATGACCTATTATCTTGTCCTTACTTTAGTTGTTATTATTTTTTTAACTTTTAGTGCATAAACCGTTTAATTTAAAAAAGTTTTTACCTACATTAATTTAATGTTTTTAGTTATAATTTTGTTACTAAAAACTGTGTTCTACTTGAAAAGCCCTTTTACTTGATACCCATATTGTGGAGATTGTACACAAAAATGTAATCTACTATGTTGTGGCGGTGGCCATCTTTTATTTACTTCAATTCTGAATACAAAAATTGTATTATCATCGAAACTAAAGCTGTGTATCAAATATCATATCAATCTGTCCACGGGAAGTGGGTCGAATTTCAATTACTAGATTTGACACAAAAAATGTGCAAGTGAAGTTAAATAAACACGTTTAAAAAATTGGTCAAATCCTGACCAACTGACTAATGTTCAACGGTTGAACAGATCATTGAACATGTTGGAGTAAATAATCCGAAGACTGATCGTGCTGAACGTTGCTTGACTTCGTTAATCGCGAACGAACACCTAGTCAAACTACGCTAGGAAAGCGCGAATGTCCTAGTCCTACACAGTTATTAATAAATTTTATATATAAATGTTTCTAGAAACATGTGAATGGACCCCGTCAGGCACTGCTAAATTTATAAATTTATTAATAACTGTGACAAGAGAATAGATCATGGAGTATTAATATTTTATAATCAATTTTTTATTATTTTATTACCCAAAAAGGACTACAAAATAGGAGATTCTCAATTCAACTGTATGCTTTTGTATGTATGTATGTTATGCAATTACTCTGCCAATGATGAACATTTTTTTGTTTAGTAGACTATATTTCATGGTCAATTTAAGGTAGTCCCGCTTAAAGTTTATCGAAATCGGCATAATGCTTTGTAAAAAATCTACAATACTGTGAAAATTACAATATAGATGAGACATCGATTAGTGCGAACTATTCGAATTCGACACTGTTAGAGTCCTATACGCCATTTTTGGCGGAAAATATTTGTGGATCTAGAGAGACAGCGCTGTTTCGCTTGAGACAATTCTTAACCACAAAAATGTATGGAGTATCTTGATCAGTGCTGTCAAATCTGTCAAATATGTATTGCAATTTGACACTACTGAGAGAAAAACACGGCAACTAGTCACTGAATCGAGATATTTTTCATGTCTCTTTCTAAATCATGCCATATTATATCATCTCTTTCTTTCTTTTCTCGATCGACCACGTTATCCCCCTGGTTTCTCTAAGTGGAGGATGGAAATGATTATTATGCTAATTAAATATTTTCTTTTAGATGTCACATGTGCGAAAGAAATCAAGAAGTTCATAAAGTACGTGGAGGCACGACCGCTTAACTTTTATGTCTACAAAATTATACCTCTAAATGCAGATTTAGTCTGCATGATATTTAGCTTTTGCGTCACGTATCTTATTGTCATTTTACAGTTTACCCACGTGTACTAGTTTAATAAGATCGACAAGCTTTAAAACCTGGTTTTACTATGTTAAGGTCCGCCTGTCAATAACTGGAAAAACCGTGATTTTAAAAATCGACGAGCCGTGGCTCGTGGCTTGTCAATGTTGAAATGGCTGGCTCGCTAGTCGATCATCGTCGTTGAGCCCACTATCCAAACCGTAGAATTTTAAAACCAAGTTTTAAAAAATGTACATCGATCAATGGCTTTAGATTTGTAAATGTTAGTGTAATGCCGTGTTTAAATGTATCGAATAAAATCAATCCGTTGTCCTGTGGCTGCACGAATGAATAACGAATCAACAAAAACACTTTCTGTTTTACTTATAATATAATAGTAAGCTTATGGAATAATGTTATATGACTTCAATAAGTACTACATTGAATAAGTCTCAATTTGTACCTTTTGTAGATACAAATTGAGACTAGTAAAGTACTTAAATATTTGTATTTGTTAAAAATTGCCGTGTTTTAACAATTATAAAGCACTTTAAAAAAGTTCTGTTTTTTATTGTTTAATTAATCATTAAAATTTAAACGGGCCCCAATTGACAATAAGGTGGTCACAACCGTTGCAGTTGTTGGTGCGGTTATTTACTAGGATTTGTATTTCAAAAAAAGCCAAATTTATTTGTTTTAACCAGTACGTAAGTGTATTATCTCCCGCTTTCCGTGGTGTCTCCGTTCCGGTAACTGACAGCTTGGAACTATTAGGCGTTTCACTCTCATCGACTCTTAACTTCGGCTCTTACATAGAGTCAAAGGCCCAACTAGCTTCCAAAAAACTTGGTGTTCTCTCTAAGGTGAGACGGTATTTCACACCTGAGCAACTGCTTAGTCTGTATAAAGCTCAAGTCAGGTCGTGCATGGAATACTGCTCTCACCTTTGGGATGGCTCTGCCAAATATCAACTGGAGGCTCTGGAGTCGATTGAGAGGCGAGCCAGGAGGCTGATTGACAACGACACCCTGACTATGTCGCAGCTGCAAAGTCTCGAGCATCGACGTAAGGTATCGTGTTTGTCAGCCTTTTACCGGATTCACTTCGGAGAATGCGCCCAGGAGTTGCACAATCTGGTCCCACCTGCCCCTTTCTTCTATCGTACGGCTAGACAGACGCGATCAAAGCGCCACCCTTTTACGGTGGACATTCCGCGCATTAGAACCAAGCGATTTGAATCCTCATTCCTCATACGAACAGCCAGAATGTGGAACGCTTTGCCTGGGTCTGTCTTCCCGCTAAAGTACAATGTGGGCGTCTTCAAATCCCGAGTAAATAGGTATCTTCTAGGTAAGCGTGCTACAACCTAGACCGCTTATCTGCCTAACAACAGGCAGTAGGTGGTCAAACGTAAACCTATTCTGAATGTGGTTTAAGTGTTTGTGTGTAAATCTACTATTATTTGTGTGTATATTTATTTGCCTATTTTAAGTCTCGATTGACTTTTTCTTTCTTTTCAATGCACACGCCGTCGTTTTTATCTTCTAGTACTTAGTTTCTCTCCATCCTAAAGTTTCCTGGAAGAAATAGCTTGTAATGATAAGGCCGCATGTTGTTGTAGGTATTTATTTCAAGGAAAGGGATGAGTCACAATACTGTTGGATACCATTACTGTGTTACAGTTTAATACTATCGTAGCTATATATTTTTATGGAACTATAAGTTGGTACTCTTCAGGGATTTGTTTGTACTCATACTAAGTCGAAAAGGGAAGATTTAGACTATTACTATAAATTTCCTTTACTATTAGGTCCACCTGTAATTAAAAACAAATTGCTGTCCCATACAAAATTGGGATTCAGAATAGATAAAATGTATGAAACAGCTGTTTTTTCTCGAAAAAAATAAAAATAAATAAATATTAGGGGACATCTTAAATACGTTCTGGCCTCATAGTAAAAATTGTTAAATAAAAATGTCAACCCCTGTTTACTTAGTATACCCAATGCGGATAACTCTGTTTATTAACTATTAATGTAAATGAATAATACAATAAACCACTCAGTCAAATAGGTAACTATAACTTTAATAAGTATATTACAAAAACAAAAGATAGCTACGTTATCTGAATTCCAAATAAATTGTTATACCTAGTTATTTTCCTTCATTTACAGTTATTAAGGTGATAAGTTCATAAAACTCATAGATATCTATTTATTTATTTATTCACATAAGAAACACCAACAGTATATACATTAAATTTTAACTAGAATTAACACTTTCATAACAAACAGTATAGTTCTTATATATACCCCATAAAGGTGTTTACAGCATTTTTTATGTAAAGGTAGAACAATGATGTATTGTCACAGTGATAAAAATTTCAAAATAACAAAAGGAGGAAATATTTTAAGTTTGATACTTAAACAGATAAACAATATTATTTTGATTACAATAGAAAATTAAAAATAACATAACATTATCCATTAGTGTTGTACTTATCTAAAGAGAGGCTTGCCGAGATAATCCGTTTTTTGTGAAATTCCTAGGATTTAAAAAAAAACACAGATTAAATCAAATGTTCCTACGACATATACACACGTTTTGTTTGGGTGACAATGCATGGTCAGTTATGTCACGGTAATTATCATTACCGTGGTTATGTGACGTAAAAGATGGCGGACTTGTTATTTTTAGTACACTTCTACAATATAGGTATCAAATGCCAGGAATAACTCGAAAAATGAAATGAAGTCACTCTTAATCCAACATGGCAGAACACCCAACTTGGCGGACTAGTTATTTTAGTGAACTACTACAATATGGGTATCAAATGAAAAGGCTTGCTGAGAATTACTCGTTAAATGAAATGACATCACTCTAAATCCAACATGGCGGTATACTAAAGATGGCGGACTTAGTATTTTTAATGCGCTCTAGCTAAAAATAAATTAAATTTAAAAATCTTTTTAAAATCAAGCTTTTATTTGAATAGTAGAAAATAAACTTTAAATTTAAGTAAGCCTATAAATTTTGAATATTACACAATTATAGAGATATAAAAGGTTGTCGCGAGATTTACTTGATAAATTAAATATCATAAGTAATATATAATTAATATTGATCTAAGTACCTGAGCAATATATCTCAAGATATATCGACAAGATTTTTTATTATCTTTAAAATTGTGTAATATTCAAAATTTATAGGTTTACTTAAACTTAAGGTTTAATTTTGTCTTTTAAGACTATTAAATTAAAAACTTGAATTTAAAAAGTTTTTTTAAATAATTATTTTTTTATTCCAACCGATAGTTTTTAATGTAGAGAATATTCATTGGTAGGTTAGCTTACTTATTTTTGTTCATGGTGCCTGGCAAGCAAGTTTGAACAAATATGTGAATATAAGTACGACACCGATCTGATAAAATAACCAATCAAAATTGTAAAGTATCATAAGTAAGAAAATAATTTAATTACAATATTAATCATAAAGCTTGCCTACAAAAAACCGTTCTTGAAATATTTTTAATTTAATAATACTCGTAATATACCTAATTAAAAACCCCCCGACACAAAAATATTTGACAACAAACTTTCAATTGACAAACATTTTGGGCACATTTGTATAATTTTGGTTCTTCCATCCCCACTTTAACCCACCATAGCTCTTAAACGGCTCAATCGATTTTTATAAAACATAGCTAAGAACACTCTCGATTAAGTCTCCTTTCATCCAAAAAAAACTAAACTGAAATCGGTTCAGTGGTTCGGGCGCTATGATGCCACAGTCAGACAGACAGACAGACAGACACACAGACAAACAGACACGTCAAACTTATAACACCCCTCTTTTTCGTCGGGGGTTAAAAATAGCCGTGAACAAAAAAAAATATGTCTCTGGTTATCACATCGGTGCAAGTCGATCTTCAACAGCTCTTAAACTATGATAATAGCCTACTTTACTTAATATGACATCGCCTATTTACCAGGACAATGATAAAATAGTAGGTAATGTTTAGATTAATGATTGGCCTCGCTCGTCAAGCGGAGCAGAGGTAATGTTTAAATGTAGATAATCGGAATTCTAGTTTTGACAGTCAAATTGACAGCAGATAATGTCTTATTTTACTTCATTTGATTACTATTTATGTACCGCATCAAATTCAGTTTTAGTTCACTTGAGTCTTTTACTTCGACCAAACCGATTTTAAGAAATACCTATCTCTGATAAATATTTAAAAATTCAAACATGGATCTACCAATAACAAATTCATTTTTACAAAAGCCGCGAGATGACGGCCAAAAATATTATGATTTGTTTTACAAATCTGTACACGTAATACTCGGTTTGGATTTTGGCTTTTTTGATACGTCCAACAGAAAATGTTTGATCAAATGTTTCCTGATGTTCTTTACTTTTGCTATGTATACTTGTAATATGCTGTATACATATTATAACGCGGATTTTGGAATGTTATGGCTAACTGTGTATCATACCATAAAGCATCTGCTATACGTTATAATTCTTTTTGGTCAAAAGGATACTTTATACAAATATATCCTTGCGTTGAAAGATATTGACAAGCAATTAAATGTTACAAAGCATACATTTCGTGAAACTAAATTTTTCTTTGTAACAATTACAAGTACAGTGGCATTCGTCAAAGTTTGCATTGGAATAGCATGGGGTTTTTATAAATTTAAATATAATAATCCACCATCTACTATAATTGCGTATTTTCTCTTGTGGATTGGCCATGAGTTTGTAACAACAACTTTTTCGTTGGTCTTTTTTTCGTTAAACCAAAGGTTGAAAGCACTTTCTCTACAATTAGAAACCGCAAACGTTGGTTATTTGTCTTATAATTTTGTTTACAAATCTATTGTTGATACAGCTGAGGAGATCAAAAAGTCGTTTGATTTACTAGTAAGTTATTTTACTTTATCTAAAATTGCTGTGTTATATGCAGTTTGGTGCTGATTACAATATATTCGATTCGTATATAAAATCAAATTGAATTTATTAATATTGTCGCAATAATAAATTGCAATTTTTTTTTTTTTGTACTTTTTTGTCGTTTTAACTTTTAGGTGCTTTGCACATACACCAACTTGAGTTTAGGCAACCATACCTTAACTTAAGTTTTTTGAAAAAAAATAGTAGTTACCATAACGTTTACGGTTGCTGCAATTTTGTGGCAATCTGTGAGCAAATTGTCGTCGTTATACAGAGTTTCAATTAACATCCCTTTAGGGGCTTATTCTGTACATCAAAACTACATTTGTTCTACGACTTTTGTCAAAACTCCAAAAAAATAATCGAACAACATGTTACTTAAAACTGTGTTCTACATTAAAATCCGCCATGTTGACGAAATGTAATCCGCCATGTTGTGGCTGTCGCCATCTTGTATTTACGTCAACACTGAATACAAAAAATTGTATCGTCACCGAAACTAAAGCGTGTGTGTATCAAATAAAATACTAATCTGTCCACGGGAAGTGAGTCAAATTTCTATTACTAGATTTGACCCAAAAAACGGGCATGTGAAGTTAAATAAAACCGTTTTATGAAAATCAGCCAGTTGCCAGTTTCCAGTTGCTGCAATAGTTGCTACTTGTGCAAAGCGCCTGAAGGTGTACGATTGCGCGAATGAGATAACTGCTTTGCTCGATCCCCGAATTCTTTGACTATAAAAGAAGGATGCAGCGAATGGACCTGTCGTTTTTTTTTTTTTTTTGCAAGTAGGTAGAAAACAAAACATCATTTCTAAAAATGATATGTACTTCAAAAATATAGTGATTTTTTGCTGTTTTCATATCACTAATTAAAATTAATATTAGACCACCAGAAAAATTACAATGATTTTTATTGTTTTTACATTGTAGATTACATACATAAGAAGTGGCGGTATGACCCTAAAGGCTTTAGCCTGTCCAAAAATGGGCGCATTATTTAAAAAATCATTATTTCATTACTGTTGCTGTCAAAAAAAAGGAAATGTCAAATTCAGTCGATCAGATATGATGTATTCAGTATTGCCAGATTTCGTTTTCGGTATTCCGACTTAGCTATTTTTTGGAGGGGTTGATATAATTATTTTCTTTTTCAACAATTGGTACATGATCCTTCCTTAACTCGTTTTAAGTGTTTCAACTAGTAATTTTACGAACTGAGGTGTCTTTTTACATATTTTATAGAAAAATACATTTTTGTTAACTAGATTATCAAAAAGAAAGAATACTTATATTTTTAGGTTTCACTCACTTTATTACTAACAAAAAGCTGCAGTTGAAGTTATCCGAGATATTCCTGATTATTTTGATATTACTCGTAATAATCCTTAAAGGTGCTATTCGAATCTAGGCTGCAGGCTACAGCTACAAACAGCACTTGCAGCAGCTGCACGAAGCCGGCTGTGGCTGCACAACTGAGGGGTTAATCCAGGTTTACACGTAAATTGAAACTACAGCTGTTTCGGTATGGTCCTATATATTTTTGTACAGCGCCCCTAGCAGAAACAAGGAAGTACTAACCAAAATCTATGGAGCCACACGCGAACGCGAAAGTTTGAGTAAACTTCGCAAAGCCTGGACTACTCGTATGGGCTCTGGTTATCTATGTAGTAGTATGAATTTCTGCAAAAAAGATTCCGATTGCGGCTGCAGCAGCACGTGCTACCTAGCCTCAGCTGCGAGTGTTGTTCACTTGTTTAGACAAGTCCGACGTGCTGCCTGTCGCAGCACGTGCAGCCAGCATAGCTGTTTAACTTATATTCCTATCTTATAGTTGCGATTCTTGTACTATTGCGAATGAAATGGATGAATACCGAAATTGATCATCATTCATGTTTTCGTTTACTTTTTATATCGGTCCTAAGCATTGAGCTTTTTTGACGTGATAACGTCTTATAAATCGATGAACTCCAAAACGTAGTCCGATATTACAGATAACCATTTTTTTTAACAAAATGAGATACACTGATAAAAAAATCAACATAAATATCATTGAGACAAAATTAACTAAAATGATATGACTTCAAGTCTTAAAATATCTAGCACCATTTTAGCACTCTATGTATTACAAACCTGGCAATCCTTAATCTTTGGCCTATAATTATATACCTAAGTATTCTACATATAGCTTGAAAATTGTTTTCGGTTTTTCTTATCTTAACTTCATTAAAAACGAACTTGTACTCATCAGAACAGTTTTAGAAGCGTCATAAAAACATAACATTTTTAGTAATGCACTTGGGAGAAACGAGTGTATTCGTATACAACAGGTATTCGTATGCATGAGCTTCCGACATCCTTCTTTGTCATAATAATATTATTTTAACTCCGAAGTAGGTATACTAAGCGCCACACAAATCGGCAGATGAGAAGTTAGCCGCAGATGACACTTCGCCGTGATTCCCTATACTTATTGCGCATGTGTGCACAATGCCGACGCCGCGTGGCGTAGTGTTGAGCACAGGCGTAGGGAGTACGCGAGAGGCATGAGATTGGCGGGTGTGTCCCGGCGTCTCGTCTCTCTAGCTCCCGCGCATATCTATATTTCGGCTTTTGCACAGCGTTCTGCGCAAAATTTGCCATCCGCCGATTTGAGTTGCGCTCAGTATACCTCTTTGTTTCTGTTTATAGTTGGTATAACATGTATTGTGTTCGTAATTTGATGTACCTACCTATGCCTATTTTTTCAGTTTGTAGTATTACTTCTATTCAATGTTCCGGAGGCTTTGCTATATATATATACTATTGTGGCTTATTTTAAAATGTCATTTATAATGGTAAGTAAACAATTTATTATAATATTTGAAATATTTGCTTAAAACTTAATTTACCTAAACTCAACAGTTTCCTACAGCTTGTGTCTCATCAAAGACAACTAATTTTTCCAATACGAGTAAACATATTTTACCTGAACCGAATAAGCCACGGCTTGCAAGGCACGGCATCGTTTTACCTATTTGTTAAATTGTCTCTAAGACATTTTACTAAGTATTGTTACCAATACACAATCGTGAAATGCGCGGGTGAAACCGCGGGGCGCAGCTAGTTCTAAATACAATTCTAAGTTTTGGTGTCTCTAGCTGCCAAACTATGGGGTTAGGGGATTGTTTTGTATACTATTTCCTTCTCAGGAAACGCTATTAGATTGTTGTACATATTCGGTTTTTTTTTGATATCACAATGACAAATATGATACTAAATGTAAGTATTCTTATTTTCAGGTCAATATTATGATCGTTTTTCTGAGATTTATAACATTGGTAATTGGAATGATCCAGACGTTGATGCCAGCATTGATAGCTGGCATGCTCACTAGTCAGGCTGCAAAAATAAAAATCATTCTGCATGAAAAGCTGATAACAGCTCAAGGCAAGTATATTTTTTTAACCTAGTCTACGGACCCAGCAAAAACATTGAAACAAAATAATTTATGATCGTTTTTCTGAGATTTATAACAGTGGTAATTGGAATGATCCAGACGTTGATGCCAGCATTGATAGCTGGCATGCTCACTAGTCAGGCTGCAAAAATTAAAATCATTCTGCATGAAAAGCTGATAACAGCTCAAGGCTAGTATATTTTTTTAACCTAGTGTACGGACCCAGCAAAAATATTGAAACAAAATAATATTCACTTTGAAACTTTTGTTGATCGCAATAGATCATAAAATCAAGAATCAGTAGAATAAGTAGGATCACAGATCTTACATAAAAGAAAAATATCTAAATCACGTACAAAAAAACTTAAAACGCATCGATACCGCGTTTTAGAAGGTTCAACGCCATCTATCGGGATTCGTACGAACTACATTACTAAACTTATCGATAGATGGCGTGAACTGCGATTTAGAATATTGAACACCTAGAATCTTCCAAGATGAGAAGGTTCTCAACTGCTTTGTCTGTTCTCTATTATTCTACTTATTTTGTTTTGTTACGATGTTACTTCCGTTGTTCATGGGCCCATTTGCAAGTTTCTTTTTACAATCTATAGAAAAACATTGTGACAAAAGTTGCAGTAACAAGCAAAAGTTGCAGTAAGTGCAGTAACATTACTGAAAGTAACATCAACAAGCTTGTAACTTACAAATATAAGGTTGCAACGTTCATGCAAGCTTACAGCGAGCTTGAAACGAATCCCTAACGGCCACAGTACTTTGCATGTTTTTCATAACGGTTGCTTTAGGTTGTAACAGAAATGATATTAAATATCAATTCAGTTACGAGCGAAAGTAAACATTCAGGAGGAGCTAAGAAGCTCCTTCTCGTCGTTTTATCTACGTGTGTTCATTATTATAGTAGTAAGCCCTATGCTATACGCTCTGTTACACATACATTATTAAGTAGACATTTCAATCCCGCTAAGCAAGCAAGAGTTGCAATAACATTTCATGAAAGTAACATCAACAAGCTTGTAACTTACAAATATAAGGTTGCAACGTTCATGCAAGCTTACAGCGAGCTTGAAACGAAGCCCTAACGGCCGCGCTGTAGATAAACCCTGTAACTTGCCCAGAGCTGATCATCAAAACTTTTTATAACTTTAAAATGTGAAGTTGCAGTAACATTACATAAGAAACATGTCTGAAAGTTGTGAAATAAACTTTCCGCAAGTATAGCGTGTAACATTTGAATTTGAAAGGTAATAGTAACTTGTCTGAACTTTCTTGCTTTAAGGTTACAAATGAAACTTGCACGTGCATTGCATTTATTTAGTTGTCGCAAAGTTACATATTTGTAGGTTTTCAGTTCCGGGTTCTAAAAAAAACTTTTTTTAACTAAATTTTTTGAGTTCTAATTACAAGTCCGAGGGACGCGTTTGTGTGAGGAAGAATGAGAGACTTTTCGCTATCTGCAATAAGGAACTTTATAATCAAATTTACAAATAGGGATACTAATTTCTGCAAACACAACGTCATCGCGATGCAGAAAATCAATGTGCTATGCTAACGCCATCTAGTTTTTTATTGTTAACTGAGACATTCTACAACTTTCAAAAATTAACTTCCAGCAACATTACATAGGTAATGTAAATAACGAGCCCAATTCGTGATGTTGTAGGAAAGTTGAAAAAAAATTATAACAAAAGAAATATTGTCGCAATGTTACAGTATAACATTTCAGTAACTTTCATTTGTAAGGTACAGGCAATGCCGGACAGTGATGTAAGTAAAATTATATTGCTGCAAAGTTTTATTTGTAACGTTCCAAATACATTTTGCCACAATGTTAATTACTTACGTTTAGGTATGTTTGGGAGGCAATATCCCTGCAAAGTTGAAATATAAAGTTTCATGCGAAATATAACAGTAACATAACTAAATAACTTTTAATAAGTTTCAACCTAACAATAAGATATATGTTACTGACATGTTCCTGCAACATGATGTTTGAATGTTACAAATGTGCCATATACAAACTTACTACAACTTATTGCAAGTTTCATGCTTAGTGGGAATATACTTTATCCTGGTTTAGTATCTAGTTAGTTTTGAAATGACATCAGAAAATTTGACGAATACTGTATCGTCAACAGAAATCAAATACCTAGCATAATTATTTTTCGCAATAACAAAACCGCCTTTCATCTTGTAAGTACACAATTCGAATATTTCGTTCAAACTGTTTACATTTCTGTTGATTTTTCAAAAACGGCCCAGCCGATTTCTTTAAAAGAGCATAATTTTTTTGTCGTGACCGTTAAATAGGATACTTTAATTATGAGCTTGTGTGAACGGGCTGCTAGTGCAAAAAACTTTAAAATCTTATTGTGTACGTTAGTGGACGCCGTCAGGCACTGCTAAATGTTAATAGCTGTGTAGGAGAAGAGGACAGATCATAGGCTAATACATATTTTATTATTATTATTTATACTTTTATGGAGAAAATGATCAATATGCTAATTAACTATTTTCTTTCAGATGTCACAATTGCAAAAGAAATCGAGAAGTTTATACAATACGTGGAGGCACGACCGCTTAACTTTTCTACCTATGAAATTATACCTCTAAATGCAAATTTAGTCTGCATGATCTTTAGCTTTTGCGTCACGTATCTTATTGTCATTTTACAGTTTACACACGTGTACTAGTTTGATATGATCTACGAGCGAACCGACGAGCTTTAAAGCGGCGGTTCTAAAGTCGACGACTTTTTGACGTTCCATTTCTCTTCTGCAGCATACTTTGTCTTCAAAATAGCCGTGTCTAGACTGCACTAAAGTGTTGCGTGGAAAAAAAAATCTATCAAATATAATTAAAATCATCAATTTCACTTAACGCTATAGTACTAAACACGGCTATTATTTTACTTTAGCGGTTTTAAAGTCGACGACTTTTGGCATGTCAATCAGCAGCTTAAAACATACTCGCCGATGAAATACGCCTGTCGACCACTGCAAAAACCGCGGTTTTAAAAACCGAAGAGCCTGGCTCGCGGCTCGTGGCTCGTCAAACATATTGAAATGGCTGGCTCGACGAAACAACGAGCCAAAGTCGTCGTTTAAGTCCAGAGTTCACCAACGCTTGTTTAAGTTAAACGTCTGATTAATGTATTTCAACAGCGGTTAAACTCATTCAATTCAATTTATTTATTTACTAAAAATGTAACTTAGTCTATTGTAAAACTAAACGTTACATTTTTTATATAGGTACTAGGAACAATTTTACTTAAAATGACTCTGACCTATACCCGAATTCACCAACAGATGTTTAATTTTTTAACCGTTGGTTAAATCTTAAACGGATTGTAAACGAAAATGTTGCTGTTCAGCAAGCACTAACCGTCGTCTCAATACAGTAATCACGCGTTTAACTTAAACAATCGTTGGTGAACTCGGCACTAAGAACGTGTTTTAAACGTTGTTCATCGATCGGCGGCTTTAATTTAATGTGTTAGTGTATAGATATGTCGTATGAAATTACCTATTCGTAAACAAAAACTACAGTAAGTATAGAATAGTAATAGTATTTAGTTCGGCCGTTCAGAGAATGCGTTCCTGACAAGACATCTTAAAAAATGTTTTTGGCCGATATCTCGGAAACTATGTAGGTACTTAAGGGCAAAAAACATTACGATCATTATAGTAGAAAATAAAATTTCGCATCTTTTGTTTCCAACAAACTTTTTTGTAAAACTTACCGTTTACGATTTATGGACCATTTAATGTTTTAAGGTCCATTTAATGAAATTTCATTAAATGGGTCATAAATCGTAAACGGAAAGTTTTACAAAAAAGTTTACTTGTAACAAAAGATGCGAAATTTTATTTTCTACAATAATGATCTTAATATTTTTTGCCCTTAAGTACATAGTTTCCGAGATATCGGCCAAAAACATTTTTTCAAGATGACGTGTCAGGAACGCATTCTCTGAACGGCCGAACTAGTAGTAGAATAGTTTCCGTTTCGATATTTTAGGGGCTCCTTACAAAAATGTATAGAGAAAAATTTTGTTTACGATGCAAACTCATACAAGGCCTCAGTGGACTGTTAAAATTCTCCAATCAGTATTAAGGTTCTTAGTAAACTGAGCATATATAATTAAAGTTAACAGTAATAATGTAACCACAGAGACAGAATTATATTTTATTACCTCTTGCTTGCGGCTTCGCCCGCGTTATATTTTGACTTTAGTGCTATCCCAAACCCTTTGTTTTTTTGTCGCAAATAAGTCCGCGCTTGACTCGCTCGAAGGTAATCATCAAATCCTACGACTTTTGACCTATATTAATGCCGAAAACGAAATCAATCCTTGTTGCTATGTGGCTGCGTGAAAAAGTAACAAACCAAAAAATTCACTCACGGTTTTATTATATTAGTAATCATAAGGATTAATGTTAGATAGGAATATGACTTCAATAAGTACTGTTTTAAATAAATTTATGTCAATTTGTACATACAAAGCAAATACCTATTTGAATCTGTTAAACACTGGTGTGTGTTATTTAAACAATTATAAGGTATTATTTAACAAAAAATGTTTTTTAATCAATATCCAGAAATAGTGGTTAGACCATCATTGTAAATAACTTTTTTTACGGAAGTAGTGCTTTATTAATAAATGAAATAAATAATTTTAATTTAATAAGGCACTACTAAAAAAAACATTGTTTTTTAAGCAATATTCAGAAATAGTGTTCAGACCATCGTTGTGAACAACTATTACTCGGGGACCAACCCGAAATTCAAATGGCAAAACCGCCTTCCATCGTGTACAAAAATCGAATATTTCGCTGTTATTATTTACATTATTGTTGATTTTTCAAAAATGACTCAGCTTAATTGGGACCACCTCGATAGTATAACCCTTTGGAACTAAAAAATAATTTTTCGATTCTGTTCATTGGCAATTTCACCAATTGAGAACTGAATCGATCGATGATCATACACAAAAAAAATGTACAGACGAACATAGAACCTCCTTCTTTTTGGAAGTCGGTTAAAAATCAGCAGCTGAATGCATATTTTCAACCAAGTTGCAATTTTCTATGGAACAGCTGAATTTTTGCGTTGCTTTGAGGGTAAACCTACATTAGACTCATTATTGTACTCACGTCGATCCAAAAGCTTTTTCTACTTTTTCTCGTGGTTTTGACTGCACAAGTCAAAAGTCCGTAATGCTTGTTGATATGTAATCCGGTCATACAACTCAAAATCCTCTTGAGATAACGCAACACTGCATTCCGTATGCACTTGATATAAATCACAGTTCGCTTTGTCTAAGATTGTAGTGACAAATACGTATTAATTGTTTTGGCAAGCGGTCACTAGCATTCCTTAGAATTTCTCTCGAACGTGGAATACTCGTATCACTACGCGGTTTAATTCTAACACATGTTGGTATTAAGTCCCAATCACGACCTTTCGTTTAAAAATATCAATTATGTATTTACGCCCTCGTTTTTTGCTGCGAAATTCTAAATGACGAATTTTATTTGTAACCTCCGGCCCGTAACGGTTAACAAATGTTGTTTTTAAACTTCCTCGATTTGAACACATAATAAACGGAACTAATCGCGCACTCAAATTACGAGATAAATAAATACCTCATCATCCCGACGTTTCAACCGAGTTGCATTGGTCGTGGTCACGGGTCGACTGGAATGTGAAACAGCTGGTACCGCCAATTCAACTTGAACTTGCAAAATTGTCACTCCGACACACAACACTGACGGTATCTAATATTGTCTTACTACCTACACTACGCGATTTACATTTGTTGACAACAGGATTCCACGACGCCGATAACTTAAATCCATCCTCCCGGTTGAAATTGTTATGTTTTTAGGGTTCCGTACCCAAAGGGTAAAAACGGGACCCTATTACTAAGTATGTGTAACAGAGCGTATAGCATAGGGCTTACTACTATAATAATGAACACACGCATATAAAACGACGAGAAGGAGCTTCTTAGCTCCTCCTGTATATTTACTTTCGCTCGTAACTGAATTGATATTTAATATCATTTTTGTTACAACCTAAAGCAACCGTTATGAAAGACATGCATTATTGACCAAAACTCTCTACGTATTCGACATCTGATACTAGTCATAGTATGACCAGTATCAGATGTTGAATAGGTACGTAGAGAGCTTTAAAGTACTGTTCCGAGGATATCGACCTGAAACGGCGCGTACCAAACGATAGCGTGTTTTAACTCAACTGCCAGCGCCATCTAGTCTCGTTGAATAATAAACAAAAAGAATATCGGCAGGATCGTAGACGGTTATCTCAGCAAGCTTCCCGCCTGGTGATTAGCTAAATACAACATTATAATTATTTTTATTAATATTACGTGACTTCCAGAACTATTGAAACTAAATAAATTGGATATTTTTTAAAGATGGCATGAAATAACAAAATTTGTCGATATCATATCATTTATTTGTATATTTATTACGCATGAAGACTGTAAGAACAAAATAAACACTATTAAACTTGAATAGAATAAGTCGTTTATTTTCCAAAGTACCATCAGACATAGTTCCTTTATTTAATACGTGTAAATAGGGGTGAATGTTCGAATATTTTAGTACTGTTTACGGATTCAAATTTGGTGCATGTGTTATGGAATTTACCATGGCGTGGCGTTTTTAACCGACTTCCGAAAAGGAGGAGGTTCTATGTTCGTCTGTATGTATTTTTTTGTGCATGTTCATCGATAATTGCGCCAATTGTGAACCGAATCAAAAATACTTGTTTAGTTCGAAAGGGTATACTTGCAAAAAGGTTCCATTTAAGTTTTAGAGAAATCGGCTGAGCCATTTTTGAAAAGTCAACAATAATGTTAACAATTCTAGTGAAATATTCGAATAATGTACACGATGGAAGGCGGTTTTGCCATTTTTTGCGAAAAATAACTATGTCCGAGACTTCTCATCATCATCCTGCCCTTAACTCTTATCCCACTAAGTGGGGTCGGCACAGCATGATAGTCAGTGTCGAACAAAATGCATGCTGAAACTATCATAATTACTCACGACCGTGACTCGTTTATATTAAAGAGTGACGGCTTACAAAAATTTTAGAGTCGATAACTGTGAATCTGTGATTAAAATTATGTGTAAAATAAGCTGGCTGATGTAAAAAACGACTTGTTCCTGACAGAGGTGGACAAACGTTTGCGCGTTTTAACATCATACAGTGACATCTAGCGACAACCTTACATACTAACGAACACTAATCATTGTAACTTTAATGCATTGAACAGGAGTTTAGTATATAACTATTTGACCGTGCAAAGGAAGCAAGCAAATCTCCTCAGACGTTTTTTTTTCATATATCTCGTCGTAAGTTTGTATGGATGTCGTTTCTAGCATACAGGCGCATTTGTCAATTAATCTTGGTACACCAGGTATTTTAGGTAGGTTTGGTATATTTTCAGAATTTATGTCGGCAGCTATTTTTGAATGGGAAATTTCGAAGTCTAATTGTAGCGCTATTAATTTACCAAACAATTTTTATAATAAAATGTTGGGCGAGATAGTTTAATGTTTTACTGATGGTATGATCCAAATCGGTCAAAAGCGAGTCGTGATATAAGTTTCAACAGTTCGCTGATTTTTGGAAACCGTCACTCTCTCAGAGTCACGGTTGATTATAGTGATTGTCTCAAACAGAATAAATGTCTTAAATTATGAATCTTCAAATCGATTTGCTTTTTACCGAGCATACTAGTAGCTAATTTTGTAATTTTTTTGAGCCATCATTTGCTGAAAGTAACGGTCATGAGTCATAATTGTAATTTTTAGTCTTAGTCTCAAACGCAATGCCAATTCCTGAAGTATTAAAGACGAAATTTTTTGTTACCAGCCATCTATGTTCAATTGCGGAACTAATGATTATTAAACCTGTTCAGCAGGTAGATATTGTACGTGTTCAATTTTTCGACTTATTTCATTCAAAGCTACCTATTTAGGTGATTGATGGTTCAATAATTTGGTTTTGGTTAGTAAGTAAACTTGTCGCTAGATGTCACTGTACGGCGTTAAAACGCGCAAGCGTTTGTCCACGACTGAGGGGCAGACGTCGTGTCTTTTTAGACAATTTGAGACTGAGTTGTAAACAAATCATTCTCATATTTATATATTTATTATATGGTAATTGTAACTTTAAGACATTAGGATTAAGGTATGATCACTGTATAATAATATATTTCTTTATAATTTTTGAAAACCGTCACTCCCTAAGAGTCACGGTCATGAGTCATGGCCTTAAACATTTGGCATTGTGCCATTCCAAATCCTATCTCGCTGGCGCCAATTTAAATTTATAGATGGTAAACTCGCAACATTTACAGTAATAGTCAAATTAAATTTCATCGAAACCAGGGATGTTGCGAATATTCGCATCCAAATCCGCATATACGAAACTTCCGCATCGAATTAGACATCTGCATCTGCATCCACATCCGCATAAAATCATTGCGCAAATTAATGCAAATGCAGCTGTGGCATAATTATTTACTTAACTTATTTAATAAAGCGTTAATGTAGATATAACTGGTTGGATTAGACGTGTGCGATTCAATAAATGTTTTGGAAAACTTTGTCATTGTCAAAATATTGACAGGACTAAAAAAAAGCGCTTGAGGATCGCAATAATAACACAATATTGCATTTAAAAATAATATGAGTGCAATAAGGTAATTTGTATGAGTATTTGAAAATCAAATAATCTGCTATGTGTGTGTAGTGCCGTGACCCCGGTCTCACGGATCGGCTGGACTCCAAAACTCCGACTTAGACTTTTCTGTTATTAGAATTGGACCAGCGTGAGCGGTGGTAAGAGTAAAATTAGGTAGCTTTTTTTTTTAAAAAAAATAGTAAAATCACGACATCTGTGTAGACGATGCTACTTGTCGTAAACAATCGCTTGAGCGTTTTTACACCACACAGTGACATCTAGTGACATCATTTGACTATGAGGGAGTGGCATAAGTCGGTTCTAGATTCATGATTGGATTGCTTCTCGCATACAACCTGCAATTTTCAACGATCTTGATCTTGATCGATTAAAGACTCATACTTACTTTAAAACATTTTTGTGTTAATGGAGACAATCTGTTTGATTTACCGTGACTCTGAGAGAGTGAAAAAAATGGTTGTGGTAAAAGTAATTACGTACTTTACATTAAATCAACTAATACTTTTTACTAAGTAGGTAGTTTTCCTAAACTAACAGTCTGAACTGACGAATGAAATCGGCGATGTCTGTGCGGCAGTCATTGATAAACGGTTATGCGTTTTAACATTGTACAGCGACATCTCGCGACAAACTCACTAACTAATAAACAACAATCTATGAGTCATAACGTACAGAGCAAGACATCATGGCAAATAGGCAAATTTTTGCGTAGAGGAGATTATGTAAAATGGGCTCAGACTAGGTACAGTACCTCAAAAAATCCGTCAAACAATGAAAAATAAATGCGCAGAGTAAAACAACCTCATTAAATGCTTAATTAAAGAGTAATTGTACATTTCCAATATGATTTATGTTCAGTCATTGAATTACGGCCATTTTGGTCACATTATGTAACCTTTTTGATATAACCTACATAGAATAAGTAACCTACATGTAAAAATTGCACTGAAGAGTTTATAGATCTAAACAGCTGTGAATTATTTCGAATATACTGCACTCGTATAATGGTGTATGAAGATTACGTAGCACATAGAAACCTCTTTAGTAATCAAACTCGCGGGAGAAGTTAGATCGGATGTTTAAAAAAAAAAGAGAATTAAGGTGGAATACTTTTTGGCGGGAAAGCGGAAAAAAGAAGGAGAAATTAAGAACGATCGATGATGTAACAATATATTACCTACTAGAATTATGGAGATTACTGAATAAAATAATAATAATAAATTTATTGAATCTTTACAAACATCAAATTTTTCACTTACAATCAATGTGATATAGACAAATTTAATAACATTCCATGTAGAATGACCTTGGTACCCAAACTAGGAATAACCTGTGTTATGGCATACCAGGGCCCTCCGCCTATTCATACGAGTATAAACAGTCTAAAACAAAACAATAGAGAATTTATATTTAACTTCTTAACAACAGCATGATGAATTAATTAATTAATTAAAAACAGTAATAAAATCATGCAAATTTGGAAAAATAATAATTGTAAATAAATAACTAAAATATTTTGACTACGTGGTGTTTAAATCCTATAATTATTGTAAACAATCAAAAACCATCCATCGAATTGTAAATGCAACGTGTTCTTTTCATTGTTACGAGTATAAATATCCAGGATAGTTTAAGAATCAATTTAAACAGGCCTTTAGCCTATTTTTATTTTTGTGACATTTCAATTTTGGTAATATTTCAAGTCAAGTATGGCTATGCGTGGTTTTTGGCGGGAACGCAGAAAATCATGTCGCTTCATTTTATTATTTTGTGAAACTTGTTTGAGGTATAACTTGACCGCGTCTTTTTTTGGAATATGACGTGATTTAGACTGAGTTCAGTCTAAATCACCAACAAAAGGTTCAATAATTATACTTAACACTAGCATAAACCAAGCGACACCAAAATATAAAAGAAGAAGAGTACCTATGGCCGCTTTATTTTCAAGCAATGTCAAAATCATTTAATCCGAATATATGAAATTAATTTTAATGGACACTGTTATTGTAAAAATAATGGGAAAATCATTTTCCGAAAGAAACGAAGCAAATTATGTAATACTGTACCCTTTAAGTGCCAAATTCCCATATATTTTTGCAAAATCTCCTTATATATTTCATAGACAGTCATTTATTCATAACATAATGATGTTACTTGTCAAAATATTAATACAAAAAATATCCTTAAAGTCACATTGGAATACGTACAATAAAATAATAATTACAAATTTAATGAATGTGAAAATTAAATTTCATAACGAATGGTTACTACGAGTATGTTTGATACATTGGGACTATTTGGGACTATATAGCAGTTTGAAAGATTCCAACCTAGGCAACAAAATAACTTTTTCTAAATCAGCGCTGAAATAAATTTTATTGTAGTATTTTCAAGTATTTCTCGTGATACTTGGTCCAATCCACACAAACAGCGCAACCATAAGTCTAAATCATGAGAAGTTCCTTTTTTATGCAAATTGTTAGCTTTGCACACTTCGAATTTTCATTGTACAAAGGAGCCAAAGATATATTCATACATTTTATATGATTTCTGCATAATTAGTAGCTGACTTTTTGATCTGGATGTTATTGAAGAAAATCTATATCATACGAATCGCTTGGTAGGTAGCGTCGTAGTTTTGCATGTTTTCGCTTGTAGTAAAATTCATCGCGTCTTCGATTTTTGTGGTAAATGCCGGTGATGCAATGGATAACCATTGGTTAAACAAGGTTGACGACGTTGTGTGATTACTGTATTTAAACAACGGTTAGTGCTTGATGAACAGCAACATTTCGTTAACAAGCCGTTTAAGACTAAACGAGCTGTTAATAAGGTAAACATTGGTTGATGAACTCGGGTCTAAGAGTGATTTTCCGCGCGATGAGAATGGCATCGACAAAAAGTCATAAATTGTATTATTTAAGATTAGGTTACTTTTAGGGTTCTGTACCCAAAGGGTAAAAACAGGACCCTATTACTAAGACTCCGCTGTCCGTCTGTCTGTCTGTCTCCAGGCTGTATCTCATGATCCACTATAGCTAGAAAGCTGAAATTTTCACAGATGTTGCATTTCTGTTGCCGCTATAACAACAAATACAATAAAAATTATATTTAAGGGGGGGCATACAAAATATCTAAATTACTTAAATTTTTAGCCGTTTTTCGCTCGATATCAATAATGGTAACAGGTAGATGCTTGAAACATTCACAGAATATTAAACTGTTTAATTTAATATTAAATAATTTAATTAAAATAAAATAAATATTTAAGGGGGGCTCCTACACAGTACGGAACCCTTCGTGCGCGAATGCGACTCGTACTTGGCAGATTATTATGCTATAATAGGTATCAAGGATTACAAAAGAGGTGTACCAAACTGAAAAGTGATAATTAAAACAGACCATGATTATGTCTATTTGCTATGAGAGTGATATGTACGTAAAAGTTCAACGATATAAGTTTATTAGTAAGAAAACTTGACGCTAGATGTCACTGTATGATGTCAAAACGCGCAAACGTTTGTCCACAACTATTGCATAGGATGTCGTCGATTTTTAGCAAGATTAAGACTGACTAGATTAGCTTAAGTGGGTTGGGTAGATTAGTTTTATTTTAAAACTGACATTGTGACTTATTGCAAACGCATTCGAATTTTTGAAAACCGTCTCTCTCTAAGAGTCACGGTCATGAGTTCATGAGTGATATTATAGCCAGCCAGTCTAAAATAATTACACTGCCACGCTAAATACCTTTTTACTTGCGCAATTCACGTAAATAATAATCGGCCAAGTACGAGTTGGACTCGCGCACGAAGGGTTCCGTACTGTATGGGAGCACCCCTTAAATTTTTTTTTTTTTTTAAATGTTATTACTTAAGTCAATATATAATTAAACATTCTGTGATTGTTTCAAGCATCGATAGGTACATGTTACCAATATTAATATCGAGCGAAAAACGGCACAAAAAATCAAGTTTGTTGTATAGGAGCTCCCATACGAGTAACTATTGATTTTATTTTAGTATTTGTTGTTATAGCGGCAACAGAAAAACAAGATCTATGCAAATTTCATCTGTCTAGCTATCACGGATCATGAGATACAGCCTGGTGATAGACAGACAGACAGATGGAAAGCGGAGTCTTAGTAATAGGGTCCCGTTTTTACCCTTTGGGTACGGAACCCTAAAAACGAGTAGTAGACTAGTTTTTCGAAATTGAAACTTCGCGAGTAAACAGTGATCATATCCTAATCCTTTTTAGTCTTAGTCTTACAATTACAATATAATAAATATGAGAATGTTACGTTTACTTAGAAGTCTTAAGTTGGCTCAAGAAGAAACGACGTCTGCCTCAGAATCGTGGACAAACGCTTGCGCGTTTTAATATCGTGTAGTGACATCTAGCGACCAGCTTACTTACTAACCACAAACCGCAAAGAACCACAAAGAATTAAACCATCAGTTACCGACACAGATCGATATGAATGAAATGCGTCCGAAAATTAAATTGAACATTACACGTAGGTACTATAACAAGCTGCTGAACACTAAATAGGTTTCCAAAAATTGTACGAGTTTCTGACCATGACATCTTTCTTACATTTAATTTTAAATACCTATTTGACTACTTCCACTGTAATAGCTAACCGCAGCTCGTTTTCTGCTGCTTTTACTTTTTAAAAGTCTGTGATCGATTATCCTCTTTGAACTGTCGTGTCCGTTCAACAGCTGCATAATTAAAAATACCTAATTAAATTTGCAAGTTTTTCTCAAAGCCCAACATCTAAATCAAGTTTTTTAAACAATAAATTGTTACTACGTCCGGCGTGAACAACGGCTTGAGTGTTTTAACATCATACAGCGTGGTGGTCTAGTAGTAATGTCACCCGCCTTAGAATCGTTCGTGAGGCCGTGTGTTCAAATATCGTGAAAAAACCAAAGAATTCATTGGAATTTATGTACGGAATTTCACACCAATGGCTTTTGGTGAACGAAAACATCTTGAGACAACCTGCATACGTCCATAGAAGAAATTTGATGGCGTATGTGAATCTACCAACCCGCACTGGGCCAGCGTGGTGGATATGGCCCAATCACCCTTCGTGAGTAGGCCTACGTCCTGCAATAGGCTGATACAGAGATAGTACAGAGTACAGAGAGCGACATTTAGCGACAAGCTCATTTACGTCATATTGTAGGATTTGACTAAAAGGGATTGGCATAAGATAATTTAACAGTATTAGCAAAGGACGTCTGTTTCTGGTTGGTATTTTTGTTAATTATCTACCCCAGCCCCAGATAAAAAATTACTTTGCTTGTCTCTTACAAATTGACTTCTTAACGATCTTGACGAAACTTGAAAACGGGTTTATCTTTATTTGAGTGATTTAGTTGTGGTTTATGCTTCCCAATAAGATGGGGAAACGATATTATTTGCCGGATTTCTCTAGTAAAAGAGTAGCTCTCATTGTAGCTGTGTAACTTATCTGAAGATTTTTATAGTATGTACTTGGCAAGATCGTTTTTAGGATTCCGTAGTAAAATGAGAAACCCGACTAACCATAACTTTGTTGTGTCCCTCCGTCCATCCGTCCGTCCGTCCTATTAATACAAAGCCTCATTTTTGTGTTATTTTATGATTATTTTTGACGAGGCTATTGCACATACTTTAGAGTACTATTTCGCTATTTTTTTTAATGTATGTAAATGCTATGTGATTTTTAGTTATTTTTAATTGTAATTTTTGACGATGCAATTGCAGACATATTTCTTCAGATATTTACAGTGTTTCTGAAATCCTAATTTTTTTAATAAGATAAGATAAGATAATATATTTATTTGACCAAAAAATTTTTACAATTGCTGTTGGAAGATGTGCCATAAAGTATATTAAAGACAAGAGTTTTACACTTTACAGTGGGTTCCAAACTCGGCTAGGCCTGTATTTTGGTAACCCATGAAGTTTAGAATTGCCGGAGTACAGTTTGTGCGCGCTCTCGTTTACAGTAGATAGTTAGGTATATAGTATAATTATAGTGAACCGTTTTGGATACAATAATAAAATAAATTAGATAAGATAACATTATGATAATATGGTAGACAACTATATTATATTAAAGTTCGTGAGATTATTGCCAAAATAAGGTAACTAAAATTTAGAATAGGTACATAAAAAAATAATAATAATAATAATACTCAAAATCTTTCAAAAATTCAAGAAGCATTCAATCCACGGGTCGCCATCTGCCCTTAGGCATTAATAAGCTTACAACCAATATCACAAATGGGTATGTATGTTGGAGTAACGCTGCAATACACGAGATCTCTTGAGTGTCAAGGTTTGCAGCGTTACTCCTATGTGTGAGTATGTGTGTGTTTGTGTGTGTGTGTGTGGGAGTAACGCTGCAATACACGAGATCTCTTGAGAGTCAAGGTTTGCAGCGCTACTCTTGTGTGTAATTAGTCATAATTATGTCATATTTTTAACCAAATCTTCAATCAAAGAATCAGATTTATTTGCCATGATAGAAGGTTAATGAATGTAACGATTCAATGATTATTAGTAAGTGAATTTTTCGCTAGATGGCACTGCATGATGTTAAAACGCACAAGTGTTTCAATCTACAACTGTCGGACAGAGGTCGTCGTTTTTAAGTCAGATCAAGACTGATTAGTTTTAGGTTAGATTAAGTTAATTTAATAATTTGCATTTTACAATGCGTTTGTAGAAGGGGTTTGCAGAAGGTGATCCTTCTGCAAACGCATTGTTAAATGCTAATTATGCAAATGCGTTTGCAGTAGGCTTACCTTCGCAAACGCATTTGTTTTATTAAATTTTTGGAAACCGTCACTCACCAAGAGTTACGGTCATGAGTCGTAGTTTGTTATCATAGTCTCAAACGCAATGCCAGCTTAATTTCATTTCTACAGATATGGCGCCATGTTGATTTCACCTTTATTTAGACTAGGTTAGAATTATTCTTGCCTGGCAAGGAATAAGTTCCGTTTATCGTAACCCGCGCGACACTGACGTGGCGATAGTCTAACTAAAGAGTCTAAACTAAATACGGCTACATAAACAGTTAGTGATGAATGAACTGTAATTCTTGTTGTAATATGTCCTATTTAGCTTGGTGTAAGAAATGCGATTTTTCCTCGGTTCTGGCACCATGATAAATTTTCCATTATTTAGCTTACTTAACACTTATTTTTGCTTGGCAATAAATAAGCAGCCCAGTGGGTGGGCTTTTAGCTATGTTCAAAACTTGTTCAATCGCGTTTACGCTTGTTGTGATATCTATGGAAATGGCACAGCGCCATCTTATGTTACGTAGAGAAAACCGAACAGCTAAGTAAAATTACGATAATGCAATGAGAGCTAAACGTATTGAGCTCATATTTCGTAACTGTGTATTTATTCATAAATTTTGACAGCATTTGGAAATATTTTATTCAACATATAAATATTAACAATATTCACTATAAGTATGAACTAACTAGGTAAAAGCGAGGTGACTAGAAGACTCATGTTTCAAAACATTTTTGTTATGTTTCTGGCGATCAATATAATCTACCGTGACTCTGAAAGAGTGACGGTTTCCAAAATTTATGGTGTATACTTGTAAACTTACACTTCGACTTCACTAACCTATATCTATATACAATTACATACACTTACATACTAAGCCTATAATAACCTATGGCTAACTTAGTTCTACATATTTTTACATAGGTACCTATATAATAATGAGTATTATAATAGATGGATGAGTATTACATATTTCAACTCAGTCTGGAACTAACGTGGAAATTCGTGGACAAACGTTAGTGCGTTTTAACATCGTACAGTGCCATCTAGCGACCAATTCGCTTACTAACACCAAACAAATCATTTTACCATCAGGTACACTGTTTGCCGCAAAATTGAACAATACCCATTCCTTAGAGATTTTTTACATTAGGACGGGGCGCGGAACGGGACCGTTCGACGCACGTTCCACACATTTTGTGTGAAAGGCCCGGACGGATCCCGTCCGCGCTTTTACACAAAAAATAAAAACAAGTAGTAGACTAGTTTTTCGAAATTGAGACTTCTCGAGTATATATTATTATTATAAAGTATTCGACATGTTCTCAAAAATGCACATGCAAAAATATTCTGAACCACAGAAAATAGTTTTATGAGGCAAAAATGAATGTTTTATTGAAAATATGACCAAAGAGATGTGACGACGAAACTGAATTTACTACTACTGTAATTGAGAATGCTGCCAGGTGTACCGTTTGGAAGACTTTTCTTCACTTATTTGCTTTATATCTGCATATATTGTAAGAATTTAGATAGGTACTAATCAACTTTGCCAAATATGTTTTTAAATCATCTGGAAAATACCGCAAAAGTAAAGTACCTTTTTGGAGAGAAACGTCACCTCAATATTATGGACAAAAAGTCTATTAAAATAATAAAATTATAGAGACTGAGTACCAAGATTCGTTAAAATTATTTGAAAAATACGACTTGTAGATGAAAATCAGCATCCAGAGAGACTTAAGCAAAATCTTCGTGTTAAAGTAAACATTTATTTTGCTTCTCTCCGCTCACTTGAAATTATATTTAAAGATTTTTGCGGTATGTTTTTCTATTGGTTTCATTTATCCGTCCATTATGATAATGTTTAACACAGTCGTTCCATATTTAAATTCTTTACAAGATTTGTAAGTATGCACCGAATCAGTTAAGAGTTAAGAGCAAGTTGAGACTAACGCTCATAAAGGTTCAATTAAAGATATGTTTCGACGAAATTGTACCTTACTATTGTTACTGAGAATGGTGCGAGGTCAACCATCTATTAACAGGGACGTTTTATCTCCGGACTAGAAACACTACGATTCGCATTTACTCCATTATGTCAGCTCTATGTGAGGCGTGGGGAGGAGATATTCACTGAAGTTTTGACCTTATTCATAGCCAATAAAGTCCAAATGCAAACGAGTGACGGCTTTATGGAGTGGAGCGATCCAGAACAATGCAGCCCAGTGGCTGATAATCCATTTTCGCCTTCATTGCTTAGATGTTTAAGTCTTTCTTAAATTGTGCAATAAAATGTCTGGTGTCTCGTTCACATGTAGGAACAATTTTTCTTACACAATTTTTCTTACGCGCGCCGAATTTTTCCGCAGTAGCCAAATCCTCCCATGTCTATTAATGGAAATTGGCGCCACCGAGATGGAATTTGGCGTGGCACAATGCCGGATGTTTGAGGCTATGACTATAAACTACTGCTATGACTCATGACCGTGTCTCCTAGAGAGTGACGGTTTCCAAAAATTTAATTCTATGATAATTATTATACAGTGATCATATCCTAATCCTAATTAGTCTTAGTATTACAATTACAATATAATAAATATGAGAATGTTACGTTTACTTATAAGTCTGAAGTTAGTTCAAGAAGTACCGACGTCTGCCTCTGAATCGTGGACAAACGCTTGCGCGTTTTAACATCGTATAGTGACATCTAGCGATCAGCTCACTTACTAACCACAAACCAATAATTGAACCATCAGTTACCAATACAGATGAAATGCGTCCGAAAATTAAATTGAACATTACACGTATGTACTATAACAAGCTGCTGAATACTAAACAGGTTTCCAAAAACTACGAGTTTCTGACCATGACATCTTTCCTATATTTGACTATTTCCCCTGTAATAGCCAACCACAGCTCGTTTTCTGCTGCATATACTTTTTAAAAGTCTGTGGTCGATTATTTTCTTTTGTCCGTTCAGCAATCACATAATACCTAATTAAATATGCAAGTTATTCTCAAAACTTAACATATAAACTAAATTAAGTTTTTTTTTTTTTTTTTCAATAGTAAAAAGCTACATCCGTCGTGAACATCGCTTGAGTGTTTTAACATTATACAGCGACATCTAGCGACATGATGATTTATAAATTTTATCATTTAACTCTATGGGATTGACATAAGATCATTTAACCGTATTAGCAAAGCAAGTGTGCTTCTGGTGGTTATTTTTTTTTATTTATCTACCCCAGATTTAAGATTGGATTGCTTGTCTCATACAGGTTGACATCATTAACGATTTTGACGAAATTTTAAAACGAGTTTATATATATTTTAGTTATTTTAATGGTATTTGCTTCCCTAGATTCTTCACTGATATTTTTTAGTAACGAAGCCCCTATACAGCGGATTAAAAAATACAAATATTACTTTGAAAACATTGTTATTTACTTTGTTTAGGTATGAGTTAACAGTACAGCTGATCAACGCGACGTTTTTAGTGCAGTAGACAATGTGCGGGTAGATTATATTTGTCGCTTTCTGACGGAGACACAAAACGACGGAGACGGAGGTTTTTGAGTATGGTTTTATTTATTTTTTATTTAATTATTAATTTACTTTCATGTTATTAATTGTTATGTATTGTCTTATTATGATATTAATTTGGACGAGTCCATGAATAGGAACATCGATGCTAATAGTTAATTATTTGTTATCAGTGTAACTATTTTGACACTAAATTATTTCTTTTCATTTCAAGAAGACGGGGAAATAATACTTTTGCCGCATTTTTCTAGTCAAAGAGTAGCTCTCAGTGTAGCTGTGTATCTAAAGATAATTTGCAAATAAGTCTGAAATAGGCTAAAAAATCGACGACGTCTGCCCCACATTCATGGACAAACGCTTGCGCGTTGCAACATCTACCGACAACCTCGCTTACTATCAAACACTAATCATCGATTTTATTTGTACGTTGTACTCGTATTATGACCAAAAGATTATTTGCGTACATGTTACATTATTTGGTGCGAATCTTTACAAGAAAAATTGTTTTTTTAAGTCGTCGGCGTATTTTTGACTTATGTATTGTAATATTTTTGCTGCCTTCAAAAATTTGGGCAGTTAGCTCTGGCGCCATTTTTCCATGTACTTATTTGGTAAGATACTCGTATTATTAGGTACTTTAGATTTAATAAATGTTCGACTAGCTGACGATATAAATAAACGCGCTCGATGCAGGGCGCTCCCAACCATCCTTATTGAAAATCCACAGAAGAGGCCTATGTCTAGCGGTTGACATCCTAAGGCAGATGGATGAAGGGACGGAGATGAGTATTGAAATCTTAGTTATAATGTGAATATGAATACAATCAATCAGGATTTAAACGTTAATAGAAATGCGCTGTGGAATCGAATAACTAGCAGAACTAAGTTTTTAATAATTTAAAAAGCAGACATAGTAATTTCATAGTTCCCCGTTATTATGTAGATATTGATGATTTTCTCACAATACGTATGAAGCGGTTACACTCAACATTTCTGATTCGTACCGCTAGGGAATGGAACAGTTTTCCTGCTTTCTTTTTTAAGAGAATCCTATGAGATATAATAAAAAAGCTTTTCACGGTCAGAGTGAATGGGTATCTCCTAAGTCTGCGTGCTTCATCTTCGACCACCACAATATCGCTTACTGGTCAAACGGGGACTTATTCGTGTAAAAAAAAAAAAAAAACTAAAGATGGCGTACAAAAAATCGTTGACATCAAATGCTAATTTCTGAAATGTGGTGATGAGACAATTTTAATGAATTGTGGCTCAGTGTTCCATGTGAGTCAACTAGTTTATACCAAAAAGTTAATAAACGAATGGCAAAATGTACGGAATCCAGCTAATTTGTTAACAATTTCGAGGTTAGTATCATAGTAAATCTAAAGATTCGGTTAACAATGTAACATAATTATGACACCTGAAAAATTGGTTTATTTGCTATGATTGAAGGTTTGAACGAAAAACTTAACGATTCAATGATAAATTAGTAAGTGAGTTTTTCACTAGATGGCATTGCAAGATGTTAAAACGCGCAAGCGTTTATCCACGACTGTCGGACAGAGGTCGTCGTTTTTTTTAGTCAGATCAAGACTGATTAGGATAAGATAGATTAAGTTAATTTAATTATTTGCATTTAACAATGCCTTTGCAGAAGGGTTACCTTCTGCAAACCCAGAAACCTTCTGCAGAAGGTAACCCTTCTGCAAACGCTTATGCATATTTTAATTTTTGGAAGCCGTCACTCACTCAGAGTCACGGTCATGAGTCGTAATTTTTATTCATAGTATTAAACGAAATACCACGCTAAGTTTCATTTCTACGGCTATGGCGCTATGTTAATTTCACCTTTATTTCAAGTAGATAAGATTCATTCATGCCTGGTAAGGAATAAGTTCCGTTTCACTGCTACCCGCGTGACGCGGCGATGGTCTAAACTAATCACGGCTACATTGACAGTTAGTGATAAATTAATTAATTTAATCTCTTTGCATAAGGTTCAACTTAGCTTACTCTGAGAGATGCAGTTTTTCTTTGGTTATGTGTGGCACCATTAGAATTTAACCTTTATTTCGACTTAACACTCATTTTTGCTTGGGCAGAAAAAAGTAGCCGTGTGGGAATTTTTAGCTATGTTCTAAACTAGTTCGATTGCGTCTACGTTTGATGTGATTTCTATGGAAATAACACAGCGCCATCTTGTGCCACGTAGATAAAACCAAATAGGAAAGTAAAATTAAACTATATTGCTATGGAGAGGGCTATGCTCGGCGTCTCTTTGCGAGATCGAATGAGAAGACCCGTAGACGAACAAAATTACCGACATATCTCAGCGGATTAGCAAATTAAAGTAGCAGAGGGCAAGACACATAGTTCGGAGAACGGATGGCCGATGGAGCAGTAAAGTTCTCGACGACTACTGACGATATAATAAAGATCGCAGGAACGCGCTTGATGCAGGCCGCTTCCAACCGGCCTTATTAGAAATCCATAAGGGAGGCCTATGTCCAGCAGTGGGCATCTAATGGCTGATGGATGGATGGATGAAGTAAAATTACGATAATGCAACGAGCGATAAACGGATCGAACAAGGGTCAAAATGTTTGTGATTGGTTAACTCAAGTGTGTGTGTTAAAGTACTCGAGTACGCGCTCGATGCATTCGGTCAACGTGACGTTAAAGTTATTAGATTTGATTAGCAAAACTCTCACTCGGCACTCTGGTTTTGCGAGTGGCTAGTAAAACAAAAGTAGCTGTGTTGTTTGAAAACGTAAAAACCTAGCTGTAGCAGCTATTAATATATAATATCAGCATATCAAATACAATTTGAAGAGGGCTTGCTATGAAGGTGCGCTAAATGAGTATGAAAGCGTGGAGTAATTTATGAGTATCCGGTATTTGATTTGGTAAATAAATACACCCACTGAAATAGACCATAAATATTGCAAATCAACTCGAATGCGCGTTGTAATTTATCAAGTGGCGCCATCTCTTGACAACTTAACTAAAACAATGATCTTTAAAATAAGCGATTGATGCTCCGAAGTGAATTCTTTGTATGAATTTTTGTAAGGATTTTTAAGAGGATTAGAAGGACTGCAGATTAGAGATAAGGCCGATGTTTCTGCCTAATATTAAGCCTTTGCAATCAACGACCGTGTCTCACATAGTGAGAAGCGACGGTTTCCAAAACTAGTAACTTGATGACCTCAAGTCGAATCTAGAGACTCAGTGTATATCACAAGGCCTACCCAACAGCTGTGGATAACGTTAGCGCGTTTTAACAACGTGCAACGTCATTTAGCGACTACACTACACTACTAAACACTGTCCACTACAGAAACACTATGATTTTGCATAGCTGTACATTTCTTTCAACGCAAACATAACACAGATTATTTTTGAAAAAAAAAATCCTGTATGACGACAAGCTAGTGACAGATTCTATTCTACAGATTCTATTATTTATAGGATTTTTTTTTCAAAAATATCTGTTGTATGTTTGCGTTGAAAGAAATGTACAGCTATGCGATATCATAGTTTATATTCGCATACATTGTTGATATTTCGATTTACTACACTGTTACTACACTGTTAGCGACTTTATGACTGATAAAAAAATTAATTGGAATACCAATATTGACTAATCAATCTATGACAATGTAATTTACTAAATAATACTTACACTAATCCTTGACATTGTTATCAATCTATTGTAATCAATTTACTTAAACATAACCTTAGACTTTTATTTTTGTAATATTAATTCGATTTGATAATAATAAATTGAGCTGCCAGTAACGTTGCACGCCTTGAATAGGCAAGTTTGTGTTGAGCCATCATTATATCAGCGATAAGGCCGCCTAGTGTTGCACTACCTTAAGAAGTTCACTTAAGTATTTTTTTGTAAGTTTCATTTTTGTGTACAATAAAGAGTTATTTGTTTGTTTTGTTGTATATATTTACACCACCAATGTAACATGCAAACTGCAGTAAAAATTTTGACTTTGACTTTGACTAAATCAGTAAAGCCTGACTAAAAGGCCTTGTTACTTGTTTTAGGTAATTGGCTTCCATCAAACTCTTTTTTTAATTAATTATCTATCCGTACACCAATTTTCAGCTTTTAAATGTAGTCGGAAGATACTCTTTGAAAATGATTTTTTTAATTTTTTTTTTTTTTTTTATAGTGCATCCCACACTAGGTTTATCTCAAAGAGTTACTTTTTATGATAAACATTTCAAAAATTCTTCGCGGATGCAGGATTCGAACCTTGCGTCTTCGGATCACTAGCCCGACGCTCTGGACCACTGAGCTAATCCGCTATACTGCTTCCGCGACGAACTTTGTGAAGTGTTTATCATTTTAACCAACTTATAGCGTTGGCGGCGCCACCTGTGATACCCGTATTAGACAGGTTATCACTCAATTGAAGTTATAAGAACTTCTGTATTGACGAGAGATGGCGCACTGCTAATCAATGAAAATGATTTTTTTTTAATTTTTTTTATAGTGCATCCCACACTAGGTTTATCTCAAAGAGTTACTTTTTATGATAAACATTTCAAAAATTCTTCGCGGATGCAGGATTCGAACCTTGCGTCTTCGGATCACTAGCCCGACGCTCTGGACCACTGAGCTAATCCGCTATACTGCTTCCGCGACGAACTTTGTGAAGTGTTTATCATTTTAACCAACTTATAGCGTTGGCGGCGCCACCTGTTATACCCGTATTAGACAGGTTCGCCGTGATTCTCTTATTATTGCACATGTTTCACAATGCCGACGTCGCGTGTTGTAGTGGTAAGCACGGGTGTAGGGAGCGCGCGGAAGGCATGAGGTTGGCGAGCGGGTGCCCCGACGTCTCGTTTCTCTAGCTCCCGCGTATACCTATAGTTAGGCTTTTGCGTAGCGTTCTGCGCATTACTTCCCATCCGCCGACTTGTGTGGCGCTTAGTTATAAAGAGGGTGATTAAAACCATCATTACGAAATAATTTTACTATGGGGCAAACTCAAAATTCGAGGAAAAAACTGATGTTTTATACATATTATCGATTCCGAGTTGCAATTTTGTATGGAAATTTTATTTTTATTTCTTGAATTTTGGAGGTGGTGCCATAGTAAAAGCTTTTCGTAATTATGGCCTTAATCACCCCCTTTCGGCTTAGTATAGGGGAAGCATATAACCCTGTAGGTATATTATTATATTTTAATTAAGTAAAGCACAGGTGTTACTTACGTTTGATTTTAGTAGAAAACTGCTACTATAGTTTCGATCGCATCTTTCTCAAGGAGTACTAGCACGCGGGCTCGTCTCGCGTAGCACTGCCTATACTGCTATATTATTATGTTTTGATTTTTTTTGTCGTCGACGATTTTAGGGGCATTAGCCTCAAAAAGGGGGGAAATTTGCTGTCTCGTTATTTATTAACCGATTAAAATATTAACAAGATATAATAACAAGTTAACAAGATTAGCGACTATGAATAAAATCGGTTTAGATCGAATCGAGTTAAAGGTTTATGAAGATTCAAACCTGTGCGAGGTCTACTGTTCGGAAAACTACTGGTCCTGTAGTCATGTTTACTGCTATTCTAATAAGTTTATTGATATTACATATTAACCCGCCGTTTGTGACGTTAATTTGACTTACATCGTTTGTGACCCCGGCGTCACGCACCGGTTAAGTCATTTATCCAATTTTAAATGACGTCTTTAACAACGTCATAAAAGCACATGTTTTCATTATCATTTAACATAGGTATTAGGTACTTGTTACAAATTACATGATATCTATTAGGTCTTATGGAAACATACCTAACTGAATTTGCCATTTTAAGTACGCACAATTTCCCGTACATTTCATCTTAAATTGTTTCCTCAATAATTATTTTTCGCAAAAATTTGCACAACCAACTTCAACCATGTAAGCACCTACAGATTTCAAATAGTTCGCACGGATCGATGTAGTAATATTCACATTATTGTTGATTTATCAAAAACGGTGAGCCGTTTTAGATTGATTTCGATAAAATTTAAACTGGACCATCTCTAAAGTATGATCTACGAAACAAATAAATAATAAAGGAAATCAGACTACTCTGTAAAAAGATTTACGTGGTCAAACATTAAAAAAAAATACGGGTCGACTTGTAAAGACATGTATTCACTGAGCAACAATGTTTCGGATACACAGTTTCTGAAACATCACGTAGATGTTTCCAGGAACTGATTTGTTTCCGTGTTCCACACGATAGTGTATACAGAAACAAAACGATTGTATCTGAAAGATTACTTATTGTGTCGGAAACACGTAGATTTTGTTTCTGATACTGATAAACAAATGTTGCTCAGTGAATACATGGCTTAAACCTCCTACGTTTCGTCGGTGAAAAAGTTGTAAGTAGGCCTACGCAGCGCGCTTAACATTATTAACGAGCTGTTGTAACTTAATTCCCAATTCATGTAGCAGGAAACTACGCTGCGTCGGCCTAAAGGCTCTTACACATAAACACCAATACCGTGACGTCGTGCTGCGACGCGACATCGTTTCACGATGCAACGTCGCGCGTCGTATCGTGGAAATCTTTAACGATCAAGCGACACCACATCGCAACGTGAAACGTAATGAGTGCGACGTCGTTTGAACTATTTTTTCGCCGGTGCCGCATCCATATTTGTTATTCAACCTCGAAATGTCGACCGCACTATAAGTAGCGTCACGAAAAAATATTCTGAAGTGTTAAGCATGCTGCACTTTATTGCACAAAATCACAATACACACGACACAACTGGTTTGCACAAACACTTCACAATCACCGGTATTGCACTGTTGTCCGATATTACAGTCTGGAATTCACTAAATAATTCACAACATTACTCGATCTAATAAACGCTATTGTGTTAACAGAATACCAGGTTAAATGTTCAAGAAGTTCAAAAATAACACCAAAAAAACCGAACACAAAAGACCGGGAGACAATAAGCACCAAAAAAAAAACGCAAGACAATAGAGCACCCCAGAAGCGTAAACTCGTAAACATCACAGATTCCATCATAGTTACTGCAAAGTGCGCGCGCCTATTGCGTTACAATAACAAATCAATGCGGTATCAGCGAAAAGATAGTGTCAACGACGTCGTACCATGCATCGTGGCAAATTGCGATGTGGTGTCGCTTGGTCGTTCTAGTTTCCCACGATACGATGTCGCATCGTGAAACGATGTCGCGTCGTAGCACGATACAACGTCGCATCGTGAAACGATTTCGCGTCGTAGCACGACACGACGTCGCATCGTGAAACGATGTTGCGTCGCACGATTCGACGTCATATCGTGAAACGATGTCACGTCGTAGCACGATACGACGTCAAAGTCAAAGTCAAAGAACATTTATTGTAGAACTGTGTTACATTGAGATCTTAAAACTAACGACAAAAATATTGAATCAACAGTTAAGTCCAATATGACCATACAATATTTATTAAAACACAAAAATCATACAATTTATTATTATTAAATTAATTTCAAATATTCTGCAATTTATCATCTAAAAATTCACGAACTCCGTAATAAGCTTTAGACACAAGCAAATTAAATAATTTTCGTTTGAAAATAGGCACACACTCTGATTCCAGTATAGATTTTGGTAGATGGTTGTAAATAATCGGACCCATACCACAAACACCCTTACCAAAACATGCAGTTCTATGCGCTACCATACATATTTTATTATTGTTACGTATACTTTTGAGATGCTTATACATGTGCAGATTCATCTTAACAAATAATGCAATCTCATATATGTATAGACATGGATAGGTCAAAATCTTCAGTTCTAAGAAGTGCGGCTTGCACGAGTCTGTTGAGTTCAAATGACAGAGAGACCTCAGGCATTTTTTCTGCGCTTTGAAAATACTCTCTCGTTCTGAACAGTTTCCCCAAAATATTATGCCGTATCGTAAAGTAGATGTCACATAAGCATAATAAGAGGTGAGAACTGCCTGCTTATTTACCACCTTAGATAACATGTATAGGGCATAAGAATAACTATTCAGTTTTGCACGTACCGATTCGGCTTGCACTTTCCAATCTAAATTCGAGTCCAAATGGAGACCTAAAAACTTAGTAACGGTTATATCCTTAATGTCATTGCCTTGAAAATTAATATTAAGTAGATGTAATTTTTATTTATTTATTAAATGTCATAATATTGGTTTTGTCAAAATTAATTAATAAATTATTAGTTGTCAACCATTCCACTATATTTGTTAATCCTAAATTTATATCTAGTTCAATATTTCGACGTCGCACCGTGAAACGATGTCGCGTCGTAGCACGACACGATGTCATTCGTTATGTGTGCGATACGAACCGTAACCGAGCTTACAGGATATCGTGGCGGGCGCTTAATTATTACTGAGGACATGAACCTAGAGAGCAGTTAATAGTGCATTAGGGAGATCTCCAGTAAGACCTTGGTAAAGTATAGCCGAATTAAACATCTTGAAGTTAGCTACAGGCTGTGCAAAACCTAATCCTGACTGATAGTCACATAATGGCTGTGCGAGTATCTCGTGCAAAATCGCAGCTCAGCGGGGCAATTCTGTCAACCGATCTCGTCACCGAAGTGATACGCTCCCGAACCCCTCTCGCTTTTCTGACAGTTTTGATAGCTCAAAGCTGTCTAAAAAACGAGAGAAGCTCAAGAACGCGTCACCTCAGCAACGAGATCGGTTAACAGAATTGCCCAGCAGCTCAGCTTCTCAGCCGCCATGAAATACGATTCAGCGTAGTTCTGTGGGTATAGCAGGTGCCCCGGTTGTTGCCATTTTGGTTTCGAAATCATTACATAAATGGTAATTATAAATAATTTTACAAATAAAAATTTTAATTGTATGAATCTCAAACCGTTTTCATTTTTTTACAATTAGTGACATTAAATTGTCTCGATTTATAGTGGCCACAAATGATACTAAGGTGGCCAGAACTGGGCTGGGGCACCTACCCTTTTTTTTTTTGACCCAGGAAAATCCTATATGGATACCACCAAACCTGGGGAGGCCGGTGGTTATGTGGGAGTCTCAACCGCTAATCGGTGGCATACCCACTAAAAACCTGGGGTGTTTCCGCCACTGCGCCATCTGTCGGGGCTACGGGCACGCTTCCGCACTCTTCCGCGCCGCCGACCGCGGCCTCGCTCCGTCTGCTAGCGACGTCGAGCGGGCCGCCCTGGCTTGCCGCACTCAAGCACCGAACGCATTAGTGCGCACCGTGCGCCAGCTTGCGGCCGCCTGCTGAAATGGCATTTGCCCCGCAAATGTTGACCTAGCCGCGGCCGCCCTGGAATAACCTATGAGGGGCGTGATTACGCCGCCGGCTGTCGTGCCCGGGTGCGACCTGTCCCGGAACGAGCATCGCGTCCCTCCATCACTGCCACCACTTAACGACGCGTCGAGCTGCTCCGCGTCGTCCACCCACACCTGACAAGACAACCAGCGCCGGGCTCGAGCGGTCGCTCGCCCGGCGCACCGGCGCGCCATCGCCTGCCTTGCCTCGACCGAGGGCTGCATGGCTCCATGTCCTGACGGAGTGCACGCCGTCGGGCGGGAAACCCACCGGCCCGCGGACGGGGCGACACCACCGAGACGCGCCGCAACTGAAGCCACCATCGGAGTCGAGACTCGCCTCCCCCGATACAATACCTGAAAACGACCAGAGGGCGGCCTAGCAAACCACCCTCTTCGGCCCAAGCGCACACGGCGCCTGCCGACTTTGAATGACGCATCGGCGAGTGCGCGAAATGCGCCCCGAGCACACCGAGCCGCTCGTATATCGAGCGACGCACACTCCAGCGGCCTGTCGACGTAGTCCAGGCCACAACCCCGCAGACGTGACCAGGGACGTGCTGGCGCCAGGCCCGCTGACGCGCCGCCTCCCGGTTGGTGCCCGGCGACGCCGCGCGCGGCGGCCTGATGAGTCGACGACCCGACACGACTGCGGCCTCCAACCCCGCCGAAGCGACAAGGGACGTCTAGCTAGCCGCGCCGCTCCCGTAGGGCTTATACGGTGACGCAGCGCGCGGCGGTCAAGAAGCAGACGACCCGAAGCGACGGCGGTGCGGCCCGCTCCGCCAACTCGTGTGTGCCCCACCGAGTGGGCTGAAGCCGGCCGCCTACTCCCATCAAGACCTCACGCGCCCCTTGACTTTGATCGGGGCGCACTCAACCGGACATACAGCCCACCTGACTTCCTGCGCATCGCGCCACATCACCTGACCCTCATCTCGCGACGCCCAGCGTCGCGACGTCCAGCCTTGGTGCCGCTGCTGTCGCTTATGCGACGCGCGGCCCCCCTCGGGCTCCGCCACTACGCGGGCCTGCCTCGGCGGCCGGGGTCGAGTCTCTCCCCCGGCGCCGCTTCACTGCAACCGGTGCCTAGAGGCACACTACTGAACCTACCTGAGTAGGCGTCGCTCCGCCTTACGCGTGAGCTTGACGCCGCTTGACCATCGTCGTCGACACAGCGCTCGACGACCATCTACCAAAGGGGCAGTTAGAGACGTGGTGCCTGGCTCGCGCGGCGGCGCGCTTGAGCCGGGCCAGCGATCCCACTCCCCATCTCCGCATCGCTACGAGACCGGCAGGTTGAGAGAGCATTGCTCCGCGCTTCAGTTGGACTTGGTCGAGTTTACTCCCGAGTTCAACCACTTGAAGCTGCGTTCGCCTGACCGAGTACGCCACCGGATCGACGTGCATCACGTCGAACACCAATTCGAAGAGGAGGAGATGCCGCCTGCACCCGGCGGTTGCAGGTTGTGAGGACTCCGAATCCTAGAACCGAAATGCCATGACGGCCGACGAATTGTCTGCCAGAATGGCGGGTAGAGGGCGCTGAGAGATGCCGCCCGACCTCGCGGTCGGGATTGGGTACTCGCGCCCTCCCTTTACAATGCCCTACATCCAGTGTGGTGTAGCGTCCAGCCACAGTAAGGAGGTTCGCCTCGACGCTGTTTCCTGACTCCTATGTATAACAGGAGGAGAAGATCCACATGTCATCTTATTGTTAGTTCGCCACAACGCCGCGACGGTTCTCTTTTTGCACAAACTCTAATTTATCTCCCTGCTATTGCTCATAACCAAATACAAGGTTATCTGTTTACTGTGTACTAAGCCGAAACGCGGTGATTGAGATCATTATTATGAACCAGTTTTACTACGGGGCCAAGCCGGAATTCGATAAATAAATCAGCTGCTTCTTACAAAATTGCAACTCGGAATCGATAAAATGTATGGAACAGCTGAATTCTTTTTCAGTATAATATACGCCGACATTATACAAAATCACATAATTATATTATTTGGCCCCCTGTTTTGATGCCTATTTCTATAAAGCCTAAACATACTGTGTATTTGATAAATAAAGCTATTTATAACATATTTGCTCGTAAAGTGGCTGTAATTACACCAATTTCTATATCGTAATGTATTTCATTACGCACTTGTGTTTTATTGTAATGTAAAACGCACGCTGCCACTGACTGCAGAACTCTGTGGTCTCGTTTCTCCTACTTTCACTCAAGAGAGTGAGAGACATTACGGCACTTGTGCGGTAATATAATGTAAAACGCACGATGCTTCGACTGAGGCCTTTACTCAAAGTCAGAGTTTTATTAATTTCCTCACAAATACAACTATGTTAGAAAACGTCGTATGACAAACGTGCGCTTTGAAAATTACAGCCTCTAAAACGTCGTATGACATACTGCGCTTTGAAAATTACAGCCTCTAAAACGTCGTATGACATACTGCGCTTTGAAAATTACAGCCTCTAAAACGTCTTATGACATACGTGCGCTTTGAAAATTACAGCCTCTAAAACGTCGTATGACATACTGCGCTTTGAAAATTACAGCCTCTAAAACGTCGTATGACAAACGTGCGCTTTAAAAATTACAGCCTCTAAAACGTCGTATGACATACTGCGCTTTGAAAATTACAGCCTCTGCTTCCATATAGCCCTCACCTACGGCTCGTGCTTGCTATATCGCCTCGGCTGTAATTTTCAACTTACCGCACTTATATCATAATGTACTAGGGTAAGTGTACACAAAGTCGACAATGTCCCAATGCCCGTTAAAATTAAATAAAAAGACTTTTACTAAATTATACCTAAACTTACATCAAAACTTTTTATGGCAAAAAATTCTCGGTAATATTAGCTTCAATTTCAATGGAAACTCTTAGTCATATCTGTTATGGCCTAGGCGCAGTGTTTATCTAAAGTGCAGCACTCCGAAATTTTGTGTTTTTTGCAAAGTTTAGCTCCTGAACCTGACGACTGACTTGCCGTGTTCAATTCAATGTTTACTGGATCAGTTGTTCGTTTTTGTAAGCGAAATTATAATGAGATTAAAGCTTGATTAATATTCTAACATTATAACCTATAAAATTGTGCTTTCCTTAATCATAGATTTTTTAATTACGTGTGTCAGGTAATGGTGCGCCGTAACTCCGATTTGTCCCAATGCTCGTCATAATAATTAATAAATTTACGGCTATCGGGACACACTTGATATTCACTTTGAAAGGTGCACCTTATGTCGTTATTTTTTTTAAATTAAACTTTAATAGAGACGACATAAGGTACATTTTTTTATGGCTCAGTGTCAAAAATATGCATAAGATAATTTATAATTTAATAAGCTATTTTTGATCTAGATATGAATAATTATACTGACGTTTACAAAATGCGCGCGCCTATTGTGTTTTAATGCATTTTGTCGGAATATTTTTGTCCTATCATCTATCAAGCTTTTCGTTTGTATTTCGGTACTTGGCGGTTACGTATAAAGCAAGTTTTGTGTTAGAATAGGACGCGCAAATCTTTTCTAAGTCTTAGGATTTAGGCCGTAGGTCCGAATGTTTGCTGCTGGATACAGATTTCCAATACCAAAACCAGTCGGAAGTAGATTTCATCTAGTGTATTCCTGCGGAAGCAGCTTGAATCTGGTCTGTTCTCACAGTTATAATCAGAGCACCGTACCTACTCGTAGGTACATTCGTCAGAGCCACCTTGTGATCAACGTTCGACGTAATAAGATTTTTAGTTTTCTAGTTTAACCCAGAAAAAAGGATGCCCGTAGCTCATACATATCATGATCTGACACTAGGGATGCCAACTCTAAAACTCGGCAACCAGGACAAGTCGCGTGAAAATCCCGGATTTTAGAGTCCAGAACCCGGACAAATCAACCCTACCTGACACACGTGTTTTCTCTAAAAGTTTCTCATGACAGTGTTATGTGCATCAGACTAATTTATGATGTTTCTTAATTTATGTGCAATTTATACCTAAGCATTGATTGACAACATTTAATTACATCAGTTTGCTTGAATGAAAATTTACAGATCATCATGGCCGAGAGAAAATACACAACAGAGGCTATGATAAAGGCTATGGAAGCTGTTGCAAAAGGCATAGATAGATAAACTCTTAATTGCACACCAAGAAATAAACAAAAAGAAGAAACAAAGATACATAATCGGCCAAGTACGAGTCGGACTTGCACACGGAGGGTTCCATACTGTATGGGAGCCCCCCTTTAATATTTATTTTATTTTTAGGGTTCCGTACCTCAAAAGGAAAAAACGGAACCCTTATAGGATCACTTTGTTGTCCGTCTGTCCGTCTGTCAAGACCCTTTTTCTCAGGAACGCGTGGAGGTATGAAGCTGAAATTTATATCAATTACTCAGGTCTATTGTCCCTTGAAGCTGTGAAAAAATCAAACTTCTAAGCCAACGCAATCAAAAGATACAGCCGTTTATGCCGCAAATTTTCGACACTTGCAAGGGAATCAAAACCTACAGGGTGCTTCCCGTGAACTCAGAATCTTGAAATTTGGTACGAAGCAACGTCTTATAGCATAGATAAAGGAAAAATTACGAAAACCATAAATTTTTAGTTACATCACATAATATTTATTTTTTTAATAATTTTAACCTTACTACCCATTTCCTCATAAACGCGTAGAGGTATTAAATTGAAATTCATACCAAATACTCAGGTCTATAATACCTTTAAGCTGTAACAAAATCAAACTTCTATGTCAACGCAATCAAAAGAAACAGCAATTTAAGCTGCATATTTTGAAACTCGCAAGTACTCGCAAGGGAATCAAAACCTAAAGGGTACTTCCAGTCGACCTAGAATCTTGAAATTTGGCATGAAGCAACGTTTTATAGCACACATAAAGGAAAAATCCCGAAAACCTTAAATTTTTAGTTACATTACAAAATATATATTTTTTAATAAATATAAACTTATTACTTTTTTTGTCGTAATGAACGAACTTTGTAAACCTTGCAGGTTTGTACGGAACCCTCGGTGCGCGAGTCCGACTCGCACTTGGCCGGTTTTTATTATTTATTATTGATGGGAATATAAAACTAAATATTCTGTGAAAATTTCAAACATCTACCTGGTATCATTATTAATATAGAGCGAAAAATGTCTAAAAATTCAGGTTTGTTGTATAGGAGCCCCCTTAATATTTATTTTATTTTGTTTTTAGTATTTGTTGTTATAGCGGCAACCGAAATACATCATCTGTGAAAATTTCAGCTGCCTAGCTATCATGGTTCATGAGATACAGCCCGGTGACAGACAGACAGACAGACAGACGGACAGAACACATCGAAGTCTTAGTAATAGGGTCCCGTTTTTCCCTTTGGGTACGGAACCCTAATAAACAGTGTAACAATGGGCGGCCTTATCGCTGATAGCGATTTCTGCCAGACAACCTTAGGATGGAGAAGACAGAAAGCGTTTAAAAATGGACAGGGTGCGCATTAGTAAAAAAAATAAGTTTGATTATACATCATAAACACACATACTAATAAAATTGATATAAATACTTAAAATACCTAAAATTAAAGAAAACAATACATATAAAAAATTTTAAAAGAAACCTATGACTAAATAATAAACTAATACATTACAATATACTAATTACATAAAACAACATAAATAACAACAACAACAGTTAAATAGTTAAAGAATTGACAATTTCAGCAGGTTTTTAACCTGATCTTTAAATACGTTGAGTGATTAAGCTTTTCTGACAGTAACGGGCAAGGCATTCCATAACTGGACTGCCTGAAAGGCAAAAGACCGTCCGTAAAAAGTTTCACACCGTGCGGTAGGGGTCATATGGGAAAGTTTATCCTTGGATCGGATGGGAAGGGAATATGCATCTTGCCAGAAGGAAAAAGAGTCTTTAAGATAGCATGAAGTAGAAGGATTGAAGAGGATATTATCAAGGAGATTAAGGATATGAGCATTCCGACGAAGACGAATTGGAAGCCACTTGAGCTTAGTACGAAAATGAGAGACGCGGTCATATTTGCGTAACCCAAATATAAACCTAATGCAATAATTTTGGAGACGCTCAAGCTTATCAAGTTGGACTTCAGTGAGATCTAAAAAGCTGGCGTCATCGTAATCTAAAATAGGAAGAAGAAGAGACTGTACGAGCGCAACTTTAGTAGCAGTAGGTAGGAAGTTTTGGAGCCGTCTAAGAGAGCTACCAGCAGCAAACAACTTGCAGCTGATTGTTTTAATATGAATTTCCAGCATAGCGTACGATCAAACATGACACCGAGGTTTTTCACAGATTTATTATATGGCAAAGTGACTCCATCGAAGTCTACGCAAGGAATTTCGGACCAGTCGATTCTTGTAATATTATCTTGTATTTATCTTGTAATATTATAAGAGCTGCCAATTATGATGACTTGTGACTTTGCGGGGTTGATCTTCAAGCCAAATGATCTGCTCCACTCTGTTACTTGGTAGAGATCAGAATTTATAGCAGCTATCGCTGAATCTAGATCATCTAGCCGAGCTTGCGAATAAATTTGGAGATCGTCTGCATAAAGATGAGGGGAAGAAGTAAGCCGTTGCGATATAGAATTAATGAAAAAAGCAAAAAGAAGAGGAGATAGCACGCCGCCTTGTGGCACACCAGCAGTAGTGTCACACCAGGAAGAAAAAGTATCTCCAAGGCGAACCCGCTGCCGGCGTCCGTACAGATAACTGTGAAGTCAGTCGATTGCTGATGGAGACATGTTAGAAGAGCGCAATAATACTAATAAAATGTCGTAGTCAACGGTGTTGAAAGCATCACTGAAGTCTAACAGGGTTAGAACAGTAAGCTTACCGTCATCCATACCCAAGCGTATGTCGTCGGTGATCTTAATGAGCGCAGACACAGTGCTATGCCCAGGGCGGAAACCAGATTGGAAAGGATTGTGGAGATCATGTCTATTAAGGTCGTTCATCTGTCTGTGGACAAGACGCTCCAGAACTTTGGATAAGAATGGAAGGATAGAGATAGGTCGGTATTTGGAAAAGGATTTGGGATTGGATTGTTTTGGTAGTGGTATAATCTGTGCATCTTTCCAGGCTGTAGGAAATATTCCACAAGAGATGGAATTATTAAAAATGGTACCCAGGATAGGAAGGATGATATCTAAAATAGGCAAAAGGATGTTCCGGCTCACATTGTCTCCGCTAACCGCGTTGGAGGATATCGACATTAGAATCCTCCTAACATCACATTCAGTGAAACGATTGAACTCAAAAGGAAGAAAGTCGGGAGGAGTAATGGCAGCAAGATAACGTAGAGTATAGCTTTTATCAACATCCGACATAATGGGAGCTGATGAGAAATATAAATTTAAGGCATTAAGGTCAATATTGTTAGCAGAAGTGTCTGATTGAGAGATTTGCCAATTCCCACAGACTTGAGAAATTTCCGGACTTTAGCTGGATTCCCATCATCATCTGATGCATGAACATAGCGACGCATTGCATCCCTACACACCTTATTGCAGCGATTTCGGGCCTGAACATATTTATCATGGTTGACCTCAGTAGGGCGCGACTTCAGCATACCTCCTTCTTCTGCTGCAAAAGAATTTGACGTACCAAGATTGACTTTGATTGATAAAATTAATGGCAGAAGTTCGGTCGAATGCTCAATAGGACCGCCTACTGTGTTGACAAAAGAAGAAGAAGAGCATTTGAAAAAAAGAAATCCACATTTTTTAATATGATAAAAGTGAAACTGAAACCTAAGGTTTTGTAAAACAAAAGTCATAGGCCATAGTAGCAAAAGACTGTTGAATTATATATTTAATTTATTATGTTTAAGATTATAAAGATTTAGGTACATTTTTGAGTTTTATAAACTGATTTTCGCGGGCACTTAGAGAAGCATTGCAATAAAGAATAGACTATCCGCGTAGAATCAAGACTATGTATTCTAAGAACCTATAAATAATTTTTGTGCAATAAAAACAATATTACCCCTCTCACAATGAGCTTACTCATTGGGTGATAACGTTTCATATTATTGATCACCAGATCTCAGATTTTTTTTGAGTGTCGCTACCATACAGTTTTTTTAGCTGTTTTTAATATAAATAATTATGACAATGTTGTTTTAGTAAAAATGTTTATTTATTGTATCACATGTGCCTAATAACCGGATTATTGTTGGATATAGGACAAGGGACTGATCTAACGTATTCCTTACGTATTTCACTCAAAGTAAATTTTGAAATAATTAATTTTTTGTTGATTCAAGATTTATGTTGTTTAAATAATAAAACAATATATTGCGTTTTATTATTTTACAAATTACATTTAGAGGACAAAATAATTAGACTCTATTTAATAGCGAATAAGGTTCAAATTCAGTAAAAAAAATCACGACTTTTGGGTCACTTTGACGATAATTACCTCAAACGTGACGGGCATTGGGACATATGGGTCTTTTTTACTATTTTAATATTTATATCGATCTTATTGTTATTATATTATAATAATAATATATTCCACGTACAGAATGATAAGTGTATGACCTCTCCAAAAATTTTCAGACCTCAAAGTTAATTACCTTCAGCATGACAGAGCTGCAAAGTCACCGAAGTTCAGAAATTCACGAGTATTGGGCCATTTACCCTAATACTTTTGGAGCAACCTGTATCCACTATGACATTCGAGCTAATCAATAGTTATATTAATCTTATATCAAAATACTATGAATGAGTTCCTTACGAAAGGTGATGCCTGATTGGTTTCTAACCAATATATTAAATAATACTAATGATTAAACTTAAACGTATATTATTATTAGTAATCAATGCATGCTTCAAAATATTAATATTTATAAAATACGTTTATTTATTACATTTCCAAAGCCAATTTTTCTTTATCCCTTAGAAGAGACTAGTTATCGCAAGCGCAACACAGGGTATCCCATAACGACGCGGAATAAAACTCTTACAATATAATTGTTAAAATTACATTTAAAAGTTAGTTGATAAGCAAAATATGTTAAATAAGTTCCCTAATTACGTTCGTGATAATTGATTTTCTAATAAAAAAAAACACACTACAGAGTATCCTTCAGCGATGACTAGAGTCATAAGTGCGCAGTATTTGAAAACTCGAAGATCTATGTCAATCAAGTTCAATAATTTCACTATAAAAACTTGCGTGGTTTTCGCACATTTTAATTAAGTAAAGCACAGGTGTTACTCACGTTTGATTTTAGTAGAAAACTGCTACTATAGTTTCGACCCCATTTGGCGATCTTTCTCAAGGTTGGAGTACTAGCACGCGGGCTCGTCTCGCATAGCACTGCTATAGTAGCAGTTTTCTACTAAAATTATGCGTGAGTAACACCCTGTGCTTTGTTACTTAATTAAAAAGTTCAATAATATTCAATACCTAAAAATTGTTATTTTATGTCACTTTTGTTACTGAATACTATGTTTAGCATGATATTATTGGCTACAAATAAATTTTTATTATTTATTTAATTAATTTGTCTGATAATTTAGATTTTTTTTCAATTTGAGTTTAGTTTTATTGCTTTTGTGATTACCCACTGGTTACTAATAGGTAGGTATGACTTGTGAGTCAAATGAATGTCTGCGTCAGCTCTCCACCCTAAACAAATTCGAGCTAGTAAATAGTTAGATTAGTCTAATGTCAAAATAACATGAATGAGTTCCTTATAAAGTGTGATGCCTAATTTTTGTTTAGTTATTTGAAAGTATAAAAAAGCCATTTAGTAAACCAATTTCCATACTCCCATCGATTTCCTTACCGGCCGAAGCGAAAGTACTGCCTGGGTCAGTTCTCCACCCTGTATACTAGTGTTGTGTACCTCATACAAGAGGCACTTCAAATGTCCCATACAAAGGAATGAATTGTCCCATCACCTCAAATACTTATTTTGTACCACTACAAACTCGAGGTGTTGAGCTTGTGTGCAGTGTGAAAATGTCGCTCACTCGCTCACTCCTCAAGAAAGAGTAAATGAATGAGCGAAGTGCGAACGCGCGCTTAGCATTTTGAAGTGTTTTGTCCTACTCACACTTCTCAAGTTCTCATGCTTAACAACAAGGTGATTGAAGTGAATGAAATAATAAACGTGACATCTTTTGTCTAAAGTTTGAAAGCAACAAAGTTATTATTAATAATTATTTAATATGTAAAAATTGCAATGAAATTTGATAATTATTTTATTAATTAAAATATCAATCTTTTCAAATTATTTTTACATAGTAAAAGTACCCTAGTACCAAAACACTTCAAACTCAAGTCATAGTTCTGTACTTTATTTGCTATATACCTACTTCATTCCTACTTCTAAAATACGAGATGACCTCATTTTCTGTATACTGCTTCTTTTGAGGACCACCTCAATTGAGAAGGTACATTGTCCTACCTCAATCCTCATTTCCCAAAATGAGTACCTCATACAAACTCATTATTTTGGTTTGTTTGTCCTACCCATCAATACTGTATATGTATACTATCTCAGGCCTTCTAAGCTTCTAACTACTATACTATAACCGGTTCATCACTGAAATTAGTGACGACAAAAAAAAAAGCAAATAATAATTTCGCAAATATTTGAAGAATACGTAACAAGATACAGAAATGGAAAATGCCTACTCGACAGCGATGGCCAAATGTTAGCGCGTTTTAAGACCGTACAACGACATCTAGCGACAAAAATTTATTAGAGTTTGTCCAAAAAGAGAACCGTCGTGGAATTACGGTGAACTAACAATAAGATTTTAATCAGCAGCCAAGGTATCGACTACTTGGTAGACGCGAGTCTACTGATGAAAACCGAAATGTATCTGCCAAGTACTCGTATCAAACACTTTTTAGTTGTACTAGCAATGACAGAGCAGTTTTGTCAACGTTACAAAATTAGTAAAATGGCACACGGGCGACCTCACCTACGACGCTTCACTTTTTGCACCAAATCTACTTGAAACATGAATTGGGAAGCAGATTACAACTTGATGTAAGTGGAATCAAACTTTTTTGCGGATGTGAAGTTAGCTATTTTTACTAGTAGTTCTCCGAAGTAGACATCGCGGTAAATATTTTAAAAATTAACCTAGAATTTCAAAGATCTTTAGTTAATTATTGTTTATATTATGATCTTTTAAGATTTAAGTTAAAATTTGATCTCTTCTTTATACGTAGGTATTTAAGTGCTAATAGTGTGAACAGCTTTAAGTCAAATCGTGGTTAGTTATAATTTATATTTTACTGTATAATTTTGAATGTAAATATAAGACCTAATTTGGTTCATCTAGGTGTAAGATACATAGGTATGTATATCCCATACATAGCTCTGTAAGTCATAGATACTAAAACAAATACCTATTGCATGTCCGTTAGGATTAGCTGTTATGTCTAAATAATCCTTTAGCACCTTAGTGTTTACAGTTGAAAGCAATAAACGATATCTTTATCTTTATCATCTCTATTGGTATAGGGGAAGCGTTCACCCTCCTTGAATGTTTTCAATCAACTTGTAAAAGCTCACTATCTGAAATCATTATGCTAAATTTTCCTATACTTAGCTACTATTTTATAACGTATGTAAGTATATGTATTGTATTATAACGTATATATGTAGGTATATCAATATGTAGTTAATATTTAAATAGGTATGTTTATTTTATTATTTTTAGTTTATCAGTTTAGATCTAAGCAGTATTGTTTTTTAACAACTAGGTGTTTTCTATGTTAATAATTGTCTCTAGTTTAGGCCACTATTTCTTGTTCTCGTTAGTTAATATTCGTGCATGGTTGCCTGGAAGAAATCGCCATGGGTGATAAGGCCGCCAACATTTTTTTTTTTTTTTTGCAATCATGGAACAAAAATCTTTTCTAATAATGATATGTGATTCAAAAATATAGTTATTATTTGCTGTTTTCATATCACTAGTTAAAATTAGTTAAACCACCAGAAAAATTACATTGATTTTTATTGTTTTTACCATCCAAAAACCCCTACCAATGCTTGTGTGGCCAAATATTTTAAAACTTCGATAATATTTGACAAAATAGTTAAATATCTAAATCCTAAAAATATTTGCAAGTATGAACTTATTCGGTAGTGGCGTAACTATACCATCTTAGGCCCGTGGCATATTATTTAGATGGGACCCCATCTAAAATCTCTCTATAATTTAATTTTAATAAACCACTTCAGTAATTACCCAACACTATTAATAATATTGTGTGTGTTTTAAGTTAAATATCTAATAAGTACATTATATTTTCTAAAGCGGCAACTACAAAGTCTTTTGAATTTAACTTTCGAATTAATTCCAAAATTTTGTCATATGAAAACTTAGCCAACGGAAACAATTTATATTTTTACTAAGCGCGAGCGCAGCAAGTGCATTTTTTTGCGATTTTACAATAAACGACTGGTTTTAATTTGAGATAATAATAAAATGATTAGGAAATAATTAACTAAAGTACTTAGTATGAAATTTTATTCAAAATGTTAGGTCATTTTTGAGTTCGCGGCGTCTTGGGCCGGGGCCCCCTCGGGTCGAGGGCCCATGGCATTAAGCTAGTCCTGCCACCCTATAGTTATACTAAGCGCCACACAAATCGGCGGATGGGAAGTTATGCGCCGAACGCCGCGCAAAATCCGAAATATAGATATGCGCGGGAGCCAGAGAGACGAGACGTCGGTCACCCGCCCGCCAACCTCAAGCCTCCCGCGCGCTCCCTACGCCCGTGCTCAACACTACGCCACGCGGGGTCGATATTGTGCACACATGCGCAATAATTAGCGAATCAAGGCGAAGTGTCATCTGCAGCTAACTTCTCATCCGCCGATTTGTGTGGTGCTTAGTATACGCCATACTGTAATTCGGTCAAAAGCGAATCGAGATATAGGCTTATATGAAGATTGAGTTAAAAAGTGATGTGCCGCGCTAATGTTCGGAAATCGGAAAACTACTAATTATAAGTATGTAAAAAACTCATTAATACATATTTATAACCAGTTTCTGCCACAAATGTGTCTCCGCTTAGGTGAAGGCAAATGGCCCGTATGATTAGGGCGTAATGAGTGACCGCCTTGATCTTTATTTATAGAGGCCCTTGGCAAGTCAAGTAAGTAATTATATCGAGCTCAACCTTTTAAGGGGGTTTTATCGCTCGTTTTACCAAAGTTAAGCAACGTTCGGCACGGTCAGTCTTCGGATGGGTGACCGCGGGTGGCAGTTACAACTGAGCGTTGCCGTGGGTCGGATGACACGTTGAATTGTGAGTCCCGATTGTTTTAACCGTTTACTTATGTAATAACTTCAGACGGCTTAGAAACTCTGACACCAGGTCTACCCACCGGGTATTTGAACTTACTTAATATATCGCTCACGCAATTTAAAGATTAATAATCGGCCAAGTTCGAGCCCAACTCGCGCACGAAGGGTTCCGTACTGTAGTCATAGTCAATTTATTGATAACAATGTTACAGGTTAAATTACAATGTTTGCTTTGGCTACATGCCCTTCCTTCAAGTAACGTTGGCAACCTTTTGGATAATAACTCTTTCCGGATAGGCGTGTCTCTCCGTTTAGGTGCCCCATGTCTGGTCCCGCACCGCTGCCAATGTGGCGATATGGTCGATCGTTTCGGTCATCACGCATTGTCATGCACAAAAAGTGCAGGGCGCTTTTCGCGGCACGCCACCTTAAATGATTTCATCCGTCGGGCCTTTGTCAGTGCTGGCGTCCCGTCGGTCCTAGAGCCTAATGGACTGTTGCGGGACGACGGTAAAAGACCAGACGGAATGACGTTGGTGCCATGGAAGGTGGGACGACCTTTGGTGTGGGACGCGACGTGCGTCGACACACTGGCGTCGTCTCACCTTCCTGACACAGCAGACAGGGCTGGTGCTGCTGCAGCTAAAGCGGAAAACCTCAAACGGCACAAATATGGGTCCTTAGACAGGATGTACCATTTTGTGCCGTTTGGGGTTGAGACTTTAGGTCCGTGGGGGCCGGACGCTCATACTCTGTACAAAGATCTGGCCAGGCGTTTGGTAGAGGTAACACGTGACCAGAGTGCTGGCATCTATTTCGCCCAAAAGCTGAGTATTGCTATTCAGCGAGGCAATGCTGCCAGCATTCTGGCCACGTTACCCTCTGCCGAAGGGCTTTTAGACTAGGTTTTATTTTATTCTGTGTTTTTTTTTAGTTTAAGTTATAGTATTAGTTTGAAAATGTTATTTAAGTTTTTTATTGTTTTTCTGTGTAAATAAATGTTACAGGTCAAAAATATGGAGTTAGTACATTATTATAAATTTCCAATTTAAAAACCTAAAAAAAAGGTACGGTATTGTACCTGTAATAATTATCGTAATAATTGGTAATAAATCTGTATGGAAACCCCCTTAAATATTTATTTTATTTTTTCAGATTCAGATACTTTATTAGTCAGAACATGGTAAGTACACTTCATACAAAATAGCATACAAGTTGGAGTTCTTACATAATGTTGCTCATGTTCTTGCCAAGTGTGGCGTACAAATATAAAAAATAATGAGTGAAATAAATAAAAGCTACGAGTAATGACCGAAACTTTTCCAAAAAATGAGCAATAAAAATAAAAATTACAAATGCAATAAGAAAATTAAGTTACCAATGTCAAAATACAAAATTAAAATGTCATAGAAAATTTAAAATGTCCAATAGAATTAAAGATGCAAAAAAAAAAAAAAACTAAAGTTGTCAAGATAATTATGTCAAACAGTATATAATATTATAGAATACGTAAACAATTAATATCTATGTCAAACAGGTCAGGTTTATGTTTATGTCAGTGCTGAGAACCTTTTATCACTGAGGAATTCTGTAATTTCATAATAGCATTTTTGGGTTAACACAGATTTCAATTTACTTTTAAACATGCTAATATTTAAATCTCTTATATCTTTGGGAATTTTAGAATAAATAATTTTTAATCTAATAATTAATTATTGAAGTAAACATACAATTAAATATTCTGTGAATATTTCAAGCATCTACCTGTCACCTATCGAACGAAAAACGGCTAAAAGGAGATATTGCAAATATGCATAGAAATTGGGCCAATAAGGGGTACAGTATTTGATAATTTGCTCTGTTTCTTTCGGAAAATGATTTTCCCGTAATTTTTTACAATAACAGTGTCCATTAAAAGTAATTTCGTGTATTCGGGTATTAAGGTTACATGTGACCAAAATGACAGTAATTCAATGACTGAACAAAAATCACATTGGAAAATGTGAAATTACTCATAAATTAAGCATTTGATGCGGTTGTTTTACTCTGCGCATTTATTTATCATAGTTTAACGGATTTTTTTAGCTACTGTACCTAGTCAGAGCCCATTTTGCATTATCTTCTTTCAGGTTTGTTGTTTGTCTAGATGTACTAGGCCCGCCCTAAAAGGGTCCTTAAAAGTTTTGCGTTAAATACCTATGACCCTGTATAAAGATCGTTAACCCAGTCATCATGCCTGTTGGGTAGATGGATGTCCTCTTCAAGACTGTACAATCTAGGAGTGGGTAATATCGCCTTTGTCAAGATATCGTATCGAAACTATATATCGATATTCGATATCGGATTTTGAAACTATATATTGCTAGAAACCATATACATATTTTGTCAACCGAATTCAGATTTCGATTTAATGATCGATTAGGTTTTAGCGTGCATCGGCTACCGCAAAATAAAATATCAGGTTTAATATCTGGTTAAATTTGGGTTAAAGATTAAGTATAATTTTATAATATTATTGTGATAAATTTTCCTTCTTACTTAACCAGGCTTAGGAATTGCTGCATATATATTGTATTTATTTCTATTACCATAAGGTTCAAAATAGAACGTACAACACTGTTATACTTACCTACCTAATTAATCGATTCAATATCTCGATATCTCGTTCGATATTCCATTATGACGTATAACATTACGAATCAAATCAGCAATATCGTGTTTTGGAGAAATATATAGTTTCGTCGCGGATCAATATCGGATATCCGATACGAACCTGATATATAGTTTCTATATCTATATACGATTTGTATCACTCATCCCTAATACAATCACGCTGGATGCAAGACGCTTTCAACCGGTCTTATTGGAGATCCATAGGAGAGGCCCATGTCCAGTGGATGTCTCATGGATGTTGACTTAAGGATGTTTATGGAATTAGAGTTAGAGATGTGTTAGCTAGCTCTGTCAGACGAAAAAAACTTCTAGACGTAATAAGCTGAATACGAGCTAGCAATCAGAGCGCAAACTAGATAATTCACCCGACGCCGCCCGCTGTAACTTTATCACTTACTAATTGAATATCCTGCTTCCGGGTATACGAAGTTAAATTAATGGAAGTGTCTCCAAAATGTATACAGAGTTTATTACCTACTGTTTCTAATACTATAAAAAATCGGCCTAGTGCGAGTCGGATTCGCACACGAAGGGTTCTGTACAGTTTTAGAGCACCCTTAGCGCGTTTCGGGCAAAAAACGATAAAAAATCACGTTTGTTGTATGGGAGCCCCCCTCAAATATGTATGGTATTCTGTTTTCAGTATTTGTTGTTATAGCGGCTACAGAAATACATCATCTGTGAAAATTTCAACTGTCTAGCTATCACGGTTCTTGAGATACAGCCTTGAGGTGACAGACAGACGGACAGACGGACGGACAGCGAAGTCTTAGTAATAAGGTCCCGTTTTTACCCTTTGGGGTACGGAACCCTAATAAAAACTATCGGCCAAGTGCGAGCCGGACTCACGTACGAAGAGTTCCGTACCGTATGAAATATCTTTTAGCTCCATTTCAAGTGTATAAATTATACATTCCTGTTGCCGTTATTAATTTCGAGCAAGAAACGGCTAAAAATCACGTTTATTGTATAGAATCCCCCCTAATATTTGTTTTATTTCTGTTATTGTGTTAAATACATCATTTGTGAAAATTTCATTCTATTTATTTTTAAGATAATACTTAGTGTTTTATAATAGTATGTGAGTTATAATGTAATTGGCATGTCCGTTTTAAAGACTCAATAAGTAAATACAATTTAATTTAATTTATTTCATCTGTCTAGCTATAATGATTCTTGAGATACAGCCTGGTGACAGACAGACATATGGACGGATGGATGAACGGATAACGGACTTAGTAATACTTAGGGTCTCTTTGGGTACGGAACCCTAAAAAATATCGGTACAGTTAAAAAAGTCAATACAGTTTAACAAGCACACGCAAATAGGCTTGTTTCGTCTTCTTGAAATAAAAATGATTTTCATTATACATACTCGTATAAGCTCATTTTCACTAAGGAAAAGAAATCTTCAGAATTCCAAAAATAGACTCTTTTATAGTAAATCTACGACAGCTAAAAATTTTCTTTGATACTGTCGTTTACTGCTTATCTCTTTGCAACTATTGCTAACGCCCACAGATAATGGGTGGGGCGTTTCTTGTCCTGAAGATTTCATCCCACGCAGTAATCATTTTATACTTGCTTTTGACCGCGGCTTCACCCGTGTGTTATTTTAATTTTTGTGCCTACGTATACGAAAATTTTATTTTTCTGGGATAAAAAGTAGCCCATGTCACTTTCTTCCAAACCATGTCCAGTCCAGTTTGTGTGGTGGTACTCACCACAAAAGAAAAATTATCAGTAAATTTTATGAGTAACAAGCAAACAAAGGCAGAAGAAAGTCACACAAGGCAGTCTTATCACTTAAAGCGTACTGTTCCAGACAACCTTCTTAGGTATCTTCTAGGTACTCATACTCTGGTTGCCTAGCAGAAATCGCTATCAGCGATAGAGCCGCCCATTGTTACTTACACAGTTTTTGAATCTTTATTTCTACTTACCAGTTGTTATTTTTGGTGTGCAATAAAAAGTATATTTATCTATATATCATACTTCATCTTCGGTTACAACTTCGCTTTCTATCAGGAAAATTGGTAGCCAAACGTATCCCTATTATGCAAAAGAAACATACGTTCCTGACACGTCTTCTTGAAAAAATGTTTTTGGCCGATATCTCGGAAACTATAAACTTAAGGCAAAAAACATTAAGATTATTATTGTAGAAAATAATTTTGCATCTTTTGTTTCCATCAAACTTTTTTGTTAAACTTACCGTTTACGATTTATAGACCATTTAATGTTTTAAAGTCCATTCAATGAAATTTCATTAAATGGGCCATAAATCGTAAACGGTAAGTTTGACAAAAAAGTTTAGAGGAGACAAGAGATGCGAAATTTTATTTTCTACAATAATGATTTTAAGGTTTTTTGCCCTTAAGTACATAGTTTCCGAGATATCGGCCAAAAACATTTTTTAAGATGACTTGTCAGGAACGCATTCTCTGAACGGCCGAACTATAACATTATTATTTATACTATAAACAAAAATCCAGTGTCATTTAAAAAAAATATTAGCAACTTCGAGCAAATATCTATTTGCTTTAGTAAGGATGTTTATTCATAATTATATTACATATCTATATTCTAACTCCGTGGCGTACGAAGACTTTTTGCGTCAAAACTTAGTATCTCCATTACACGCCTCATCCAGCAAAACTTTATGTCCAGGGCTAAGTTTTGATTGGTTCAGAGTTCCAACCACATAGGAGTGCTCGAGCAACTCTGAGCTAACATGAAAGTACTAATTGCGTATTGATTTTGACGCTGTACATTCCCTGTATTTTCGCAATAATAACACAGTTCGCGGGGTTATTCAGAAGGGGCGTATTTGGCAGAAGGGTGAAGATTCAGACTATAATCTTTGAGCAAATATCTACAGAGCCAAAGTCCCTTAGTGAAAGTAGTAAAAAAATGTCCGAGCGCCTTCACACATACCGACTTAGATATTTACATTGTACCAGCCTTTTTAATAGTCCACTGCAGGACGTAAGCCTACTCACGAAGGGTGATTGGGCCATATCCACCACGCTGGCCCAGTGTGGGTTGGTGGATTCACATACGCCATTGAATTTCTTCTCCGGACGTATGCAGGTTGCCTCACGATGTTTTCCTTCACCGAAAAGCCAGTGGTGTTACCTAGATTCCGTATATAAATTCTAAGGAATTCATTTGTACTGGACCGGGATCTGAACCCACGACCCCACGATTGTGAGGCGGGTGTCATTACCACTAGACCACCACGGCTTGCATATATGGCTTGGCAGACTATATGCAAAATATTTACATAAAAATAGATTTTCCCTGAGTAAAAATAAGGTACGAAACATCTAAAAAATAGTTTAGTTTTCAAAACTAAGAAACTACTCATACGAGGCAACCTGCATACGTCCGGTGCTGGCGCAACGTGGTGGATATGGCCCAATCACCCTTCGTGGGTAGACCTGAGGTACCACGACAAACCTGTCGGATTTTTGGTATCCTTTGTAGTCAACTATATTATGTAACTAGCTTTTACCCGCGGCTTCGCCCGCGTCATATTTTGATTTTGGCTAATATTTATGTCGGCTGCGAAACCTAACCTAAGCGACAAACATCAAAATACCTTAGAGGAATGCTTTTGCTGGTTAAGTAACGGTTGGAGTGTATATACAACCCTCCTGTGTATTCCCGCCTTGTCGTGGCGGGGGAGGTCTAAGGCCGCTGAAAAGGTGGCGCTCGAAGTCTCCCTCTTCTTTGGGTCTTTCCCCCAAGGCAGCTTGGAGGCCGGCACTCGTAGTGCAGCCGCTTTTAACTAAAGCAGCTGAAAGGATGGCCGGTAGGTTGCCTGCCTTATGAGGAGTGTTGCTTCTGAGGCGGGCTGCAGTGCCGCTCTTGCGACGCTGCAGCCGAGGATTAGGGGCTGCGGTGGGATGGAACTGGTTGTGTGGGTGCCGCCACCTACCCTACCTTCCGCTAGGTCGTCAACCTGTTGGCAGACGCAGTGGGGCTGCAAGGGAAGAGAAGTGTCGGTATCGCGATGGCCGTTCTCACTGCCCTCTGCAGTTGAAGAGGCAGGCGCTGGGCTACTATGGCGATCAGGGCGTTGGAATGCTGTCGGACGCTCAGTGCTGGTTACTCCCGAGTGGTGGATGACGATGTGTCTTGTGCTCCGAAACACACCGTCATTATGGCGGGAGCGCAAGCTCCGTTATGGAGCCCGAGTCTGGGCTAGCGCTGTTGAGTGCCGCGAAGGAGTGCGAAAAATGTAGGAACGTCCTAAACTTGATATGACAGGTTATTTCTGGCGCTTAGACGGCTGCTACCGCGGCCCGCTCGCTTACTTTTCATCCTATCCTACGGGAACTGTAAAAGTTTTTGGGATAAAAAGCCTTTGGCCTTTGTCACTTTTCGTCTTTCAAACTATATTCATGCAATAAGGCAAAGCAATCCGTTGCTCCGTTGCTGAGAAAAAGTTATTGTCTTATCCTACGGGAACCGCATTTTTTTCGGAAAGGAAAGTATCCTATATCACTTTCCGTCTTCCAAACTATGCCCACCCCAAAAATCAAGTCAATCCGTTGCTCCATTGCTGAGAAACAGTTATTGTCCTATCCCATGGGAATCACGAATTTTCTCGGGATAAAAATGTATCCTGTTATCACTTTCTGTCTTTTAAACCATAATAGGTATACATACCAAAAATCAAGTCAATCTTATGCTCCGTTGCTGCGTCAAAGAGGAACAAACCAACAAACTTTTCGGATTGATAATATTAAAGTATGATGATTCTGTACCATAAAGGTAGAATAAAGAAACATGTTAAACCTCTAATGATAGAAGATTTAAAAATATTTTTAATGTCAGACAAAATGACGGCCTGTTATTAAACGTCATAGTAACATGTAGCCTGCAGAGGGAATAAAACATTTTATCCAATTTTAATGTCAGTTGTCACTTTCAATCCATACTTTATTTCCTCTTCAAGGGGATATAATGGTGGAAAAACAATTTGTCCCCTTGCCATGCTACCTGTGATTTATAAAAGTCTGCAGACAATTTCACCTGTCATCTAATTACGTTTCGCTGTGACGTTTCATTAATCCATATTAGCGTCATAGAGGAATTAATCACTTGACTTTCTCCTTGAGTCTCAGCAGCTCTCTGAGCTGCGTAACGCTCTGCATCTAAAATTCGACGTGCTTGGTTTTTCGCTCTTGAGTCTCAGCAGTTCTTTGCGCTGCGTGATGCTCAGCATCTAAAAGTCGCCGCGCTTGACTTTCAACTTCAGTCTCAGCAGCTCTCTGAGCTGCGTGACGCTCAGCATCTAAAATTCGACGTGCTTGGTTTTTTGCTCTTGAGTCTCAGCAGTTCTTTGCGCTGCGTGATGCTCAGCATCTAAAAGTCGCCGCGTTTGACTTTCAACTTCAGTCTCAGCAGCTCTCTGAGCTGCGTGACGCTCAGCATCTAAAATTCGACGCGCTTGGTTTCGCTCTTGAGTCTCAGCAGCTCTTTGAGATGCGTGGCGCTCGGCATCTAATGTCAAACGCATTTAAGTTTGCTCTTCAGACTCTTGGCTTCTAGCAATTTTCTTTACGCGAGCTCCGCTAGAACTACGCGCTAGATTCGCGTTTTGTAGGCATACCTATTAGAATGAAAACTACGTAATTAAACTGAAAAAATACATGTAACCTTCTCTAAATTTTACAGGAAAAGATTGATTGACTTTGACATTTGCAACTCGAGCAGCCTTGAATGGGCATTGGGCATAGAGAATGTAATTTGGAAAGTCAAGATGCAAATTACCATTTGTCATGGTAGAAAATAAGTTTTTTCTTCTAAGATTCTAGCCAATGCGTTTTCATTCCCCGTTTTCAACCCTTTAAAAGTATTTTTTCGAATCAAAAAGTAGCCTATGTCCTTTCTCAGGCTCTAGACTATCTGTGTACCAAATTTCATTCAAATCGGTTCAGTAGTTTTAGCGTGAAAGCGCGACAGACAGACAGACAGACAGAGTTACTTTCGCATTTATTTCGCATTTATAAATTATAATTATAATTTATATAATATTGTATAATATATAATATAATAAAAAAAAAAATTAATAAAATAAATAAGTAAGGATGTGCGGTGCGTTGACAAACAATAAAAATAACCTACGTGATGCAGGAGGCTATTAAAAACAACGGATTGCACTCCGGGAGTGCCGGCAGAAGTGAAAACTTGAACATTAACGTTGTGCATTTTTAAATATTTTGGAATGGTTAGGGAATAATTTATCAGTACGAAAATACTACAATTTGTTTGTGTTTGTGTGGTAAAATACAATATCACACACGCACACTCGCGCAAGCGCCTTGCGCCGCTTTAACGAAAAAGCCGGAGCAGGCATACAATTTCGCCGCGCGGTAGAAAGAGAGTGGGATATTACTTCCTCTCCTACGCCGCGCTGGCGGTCTACTTCCCTCCGTCATACGAATTTTCTGGATCAGGTAACGTGTCCTGACGCGAATTTAATATTTTTTACCCATGCCAAAAAGTGCACAACGCCGTTGAAGAAGTTTTTACTTCAAAAAACCTGGGTCAGTAGTGTCAGTACAGGTCGCGGCATATAAGTCTAGCGCTGAGCGAAGTGTGGAGGGGGTGGCTGCGCATGAGTTTAGTATGGCGGTCAACGTGCGCAGCCATCCCCTCTACAGTACCCTCAGTGCTACACTTACGTGCCGCTACTTGTACAGTACTTATGTTGGTGCAGCGACCAATTATATGTCCTGAACTGCGATACCAATAGTCGCCACTCTTTTCTGTCTGGAGCAATTTCGTGTCAGGCATCAATACCAAGCTCGCAAAGATCTTTTCCTACTTTGTCTTGCCATCTGTACCATTGGCCCTGCGACAGTTCCAATAAGCCCTTTTTACGTCACGTTACTCTCCCATTCTCTCCAAGTGACCGACCAGCATAGCCTATGGGATTTTATGTCTCCAATAATATTATTACTAGCTGACCCAGCGAGCTTCGTTTCTCGCGATATCTTTATAAATTATGGAATATGTGTTATTCTGATGTATAAGCATTATTACTGTTAAGTTTCATCTCAATCCGTTCAGCAGATTATGCGTGAAAGAGTTAGAAACATCCATACATACTCACAAACTTTCACGTTTATATGTGTAATATTAGTAAGAAGTAGGATATTGATATAGTTTTCATCATAGAAGATGGTTTTCCGTCGCTAACCCCCTGACTCCGAAAATAACAAACATGCTACACCTCCGCAAACATTTTTCAAGATACACAAGTTCCAAAGTTAGACAGAAATATCTCCCAAGTTATGTAAATAGGTGCCCGCGTCACGACCCTTCGATAAATCAAACGAAAGATACGCTTTATCGCAAGAAAATGCACGGAAATATTGTTACTTACTTATACGTATTATATTTGTAGCGAACATAGCTCTTGCGAGTATAGATTAAAAAATATAACATAACATATTGCATAACAACATTGTTATAGGTATAACATGTTTCAGTAATGTGCAAATGAGTTAAAGATCTTGCAACGTCGGCCAGACTTTGTACAGTAGTAGCCCAAAAAAGCGAATATGGGAAACAAATTCACAGAAAAAAAACAACGGTATTTAATGCTTCATTATTGTGGAATTTCATAAATTCTAATTTGAATTTTGTTCATGGCGGCCATCACGCCCCATATTTATAAGATAACTAGCTTTTACCCGCGGCTTCGCCCGCGTTGTATTTTGATTTTGGCTTATGTTTATGTCGGCTGCGAAACCTAACCTAACTGACAAATATCAAAATACCTTAGAGAAATGCTTTTGTTGGTTAAGTTACGGTTGGAGTGTATATACAACCCCCCCGTGTATTCCCGCCTTGTCGTGGGGAAGGTCTGAGGCAGCTGAAAAGGCGGCGCTCGAAGTCTCCCTCTTCTTTGGGTCTTTTCCCCCAAGGAAGCTTAGAGGCTGGCACTCGAGTTTCAGCCGCTTTTAACTAAAGCAGCTGAGAGGATGGCCGGTAGGTTGCATGCCTTATGAGGAGTGTCGCAACTTAGGCGGGCTGCAGTGCCGCTCTTGCGACGCTGCATCCGAGGATTTTTTTTTATTATATCGCGAAATATCCCTGACATGATCAGGGGTCTTAATTACAAATGAATAAAAACTAAGTATACCTATATTTCAATGTTTTTGGCTGTTTGCAGTTATAATAAACATTACAATGGTACAGCAAAGTTTATACCTACTTGTTCCTAATTAAGTATTGCTTTTTTACAAATATTTGTGCAAAAATTCGATAAAATTGTTTCTAAGGTTTTTTCGTGTTAGATTAATTCCAATTTTTTGTTCTAAATCAAATCTCTGCTTTCCATAAACTGGGCATTCCAAGATTATGTGCAGTGGAGTCTCCTCTTTTGTGGGTTCACAGATGCACGATGGGCTTTCCCTCAACTTAAATCGATGTAAGTATTGGGAAAACTCAGCATGCCCCGTCAGCACTTGAGTTATGATTCCCACTGGTGCTATTTCTCTTACGATCTTGTATGCCGCCCTTGCATCCGGAAAATATGTTTTGGTTACCGCCGCTGTGTGTCCATCCTGATACAGCCGGTTCCACTCGTCAAGAGAGTCCTTTCGGATTTCTCGCTTGACGAATGAAACGGGGCAGTTATCCTAAATAGGTCTGCACTTCGAGTGCAGTGCTGCTTCCTTTGCTAGCTGGTCCGCTCTCTCATTTCCCTCCATCCCCGCGTGCGCTTTAATCCAATAAAGTTTCACTATTTTATTTTGTGCGTGTAGTAACTTTATGTTAGCTTTGAATTTACTGCTAAGGGATGGAGGGAAGATACGCCAACTACCGTTTCCAGTGCAGACCTGGAGTCACAAAAGATTTTTGCTTTTTCGGTAGCCTCAAGAAGTGCCAATAACTCGACCTGTACACAAAGCACCAATCGGCCAATTTCAGCTTGCGGGACTGATCTCAGCGGCATCATCCCAAATGGATAATGCCGCCCCAACTTTCCCTTTAATTTTACTGCCGTCTGTAAATATGTTAATTTCTCGGTTAAGATTTTGCTCTAGTGCTGCTCCATCTGCCAGGCATATGAACTCCAGCTCCTCCTGCTGCGCTGGGTGTGGCTTCTTTTCTGTCTCTCTATCTCCAGTTACTTGCTGGGAATAACCTTTCTTAGTTTCATAAAGCAAGGCTGCTTCTTGGACTCTGATATGACAGCCGAGGATAAGGGGCCGCGGTGGGATATATGGAACTGGTGGTGTGGGTGCCGCCACCTACCCTACCTTCCGCTAGGCCGTCAACGTGTTGGCAGACGCAGTGGGGCTGCAGGGGAAGAGAGGTGTCGGTATCGCGATTGCCGTTCTCACTGCCCTCTGCAGTTGAAGAGGCAGGCGCTGGGCTACTATGACTGACCCACTGCACTGGGACCAGGGCGTTGGAATGCTGTCTGACGTTCAGTACTGGTTAGTCCCGAGTGGTGGATGCCGATGTGTCTTGTGCTCCGAAACACTCCGTCACTATGGCGAGAGCGCAAGCTCCGTTATGGAGCCCGAGTCTGGGCTAGTGCTGTTGAGTGCCGCGAAGGAGTGCGAAATATGTGGGAACGTACTAAACTTGCCATGACAGGTTATTTCTGGCGCTTAGACGGCTGCTACCGCAGCCCACTCACTTAGTTTTTATCCTATCCTACGGGAACTGTTAAAGTTTTTGCGATAAAAAGTGGCCTATGTCACTTTTCGTCTTTCAAACTATATTCATGCAATATGCCAAGGCAAGTTGCTCCGTTGCTGAGAAAAATTTATCGTTAAGTCCTACGGGAACCACAATTTTTTCGGGATGGAAAGTATCCCATGTCACTTTCCGTCTTCCAAACTATGCGCACCCCAAATATCAAGTCGATCCGTTGCTCCATTGCTGAGAAACAGTTATTGTCCTATCCCATGGGAATCACGAATTTTCTCGAGATATAAAAAGTATCCTATTATCACTTTCTGTCTATTAAACCATAGGTATCCATACCAAAAATCAGGTCAATCTTTTGCTCCGTTGCTGCGTCAAAGAGGAACAAACCAACAAACTTTTCGGATTGATAATATTAAAGTATGATGATTCTGTACCATAAAGGTAGAATAAAAAAACATGTTGAACCTCTAATGATAGAATATTTAAAAATATTTTTAATGTCAGACAAAATGACGGCCTGGTATTAAACGTCATAGTAACATGTAGCATGCAGAGGGAAAATAACATTTTATCCAATTTTAATGTCAGTTGTCATTTTCAATCCATACTTTATTTCCTCTTCAAGGGGATATAATGGTAGAAAAACAATTTGTCGCCTTGCCACGCTACTTGTGATTTATAAAAGTCTGCAGACAATGTCACCTGTCATCTAATTACGTTTGGCTGTGACGTTTCGTTAGTCCATATTAGCGTCATATAGGAATTAATCACTTAGCGTCTTTGTGATAGTGGCGACAGTTTCGCTTTCGAGGGTTTTTGTCCTGTCCTACAGGAACTATGAAATTTTTCGGGATAAAAAGTATCCTAAAGCTCCTTCCGCCTTTTATACTATATCCATGCCAAAAATCAAGTCAATCCGATGCTCCGTTGGCGCGTGATAGAGTAACAAACCAACAAACCAACAAACTTTTCGGATTTATAATATTAGTAAGGATAAGATCCGAAAATATTAAATAAAATGTTGTAATTGAAAGCTGAAACAGCGGTTAGCAGTTCACATAATTATATTATCATGGAATACTGTCGGAAATTTGTCGAGAGGAAATTACGTACCCACTTATCGGCAAACGCAGCAATAATAACTTTAATATAAAGGCAGAAAAAAATTAAATAAAGAAAAGATTCATAGATAGCTCACTAAAACAGTAGCGCTAGATAGAACAAAAAGGTTGGTTACACATCTACATACTTTTAATATCTCGCGCTAAGAGAATGTTTATACAAAAAGTTTCTTGACAAAACATGTGGATTCTGCGGATAGTCAAAGAAAGTGCGGGCCCCAAGTTGAACCCGGTGATTATCATAACAGAGAGAAGTTTCATACAGAATTAACATAGGGTTTGGGATTCAAAGTTCTAGCGGGGAAGAAGCAGAGTTCGCCAACACGCGTTGGCGAAATTATATGCTTCATGAAACACTGACTGACGCAGATGGACAGACATTACTCCTTATCGTGTGCACTAATATTAATAGGGAAGTAATTTTTTGAGCTGCTTCGACACAACCCAATCGACTTTGGGCAAACGAGCCCAAACTTGATAGGGTTGTGTCTTGTTATTGCGGAGTTCTTATGACAACAGAGGAGGCCTATGTCCAACCGTAGATTGACAGACAACTGAAATGATGATCATGTTACACGCTGAATACACGGGGGTTACGTATTACGTCCTTTTTTAGGGTTCCGTACCCAAAAGGTAAAAACGGGACCCTATTACTAAGACTCCGCTGTCCGCCCGTCCGTCTGTCTGTCACCAGGCTGTATCTGATGAACCGTTATAGCTAGAAAGCTAAAATTTTCACAGATGATGTATGTCTATTGCCGCTATAACAACAAATACTAAAAACAGAATAAAATTTATATTTAAGGGTTGCTCCCAGACAACAAACTTGAATTATTAGCCGTTTTTCGCTCGATATTAATAATGGTAGGTGCTTGAAAAGTTCACAGAATATTTAGTTAAATATTCACTTCAATAACAAATAGTTAAATTAAAACAAAATAAGTATTTAAGGGTACTTATTCGTAGACAAAATTTTGGACTTCTATGGGTTTATTTCTGAAACCAACTAACAAAACTGCTTGTATTTTTTTTTCGAAACAGTTGAGATTTTAATCTGCCTGGGACAAGTGATATTTTTCAAATAATTGCATTCTAAGTATAAATTAAAAATATTTGAAGTTTGTTCTTCTGATTCATATGTCGCGTCCGCTTGCCATTTTTCAAAGAAAATGATCAATATCGCATTTTCCCTTTCGTAAATCACGATGAATTATAATTATATCAAAAGAAAATGAATTTCTCTTTTACAAAAAAAATGTGTATCAGTTATAACTACCTTAGTATGATTATAAATAGGGTAAATAAGAAGTGTCCGGTACATAATACTGATTAATGTGGCGTATGTTGCGCTTGACCGTGCTTGGTCGGGTGATGATGATGAGAGTCTGACTTCCCGCGCGGGGGGAAGCCAGTCGTGCAACAGACGTGCTAGAAGGTGGACATGCGGCTGGTTCGCTTGGATCTCGGAGTTACAAAGATAAATATCTGATTCATCTGTGCTTAGTTCAGGTGGCATTATGATTACAATGCCTACTTTATAAAATTTAGTTTATTGTTTTACAACTTCAATCTGTATTTCCTGTAATGCTTTTGGGTCATAGATTCAAGTAGAAAAATTATAATACTGAAGTCAGTATGTATGATGAGTTATGCATGTATGACGGCAAAATCCTGAATCATCTGTGCCTGATTCATATAGTCAAAACACCATAAAAATCATAAAATTCATACTGGAAAAGCTTCGGATACAGCCCAACAAGACCTTGATGACGACAGCTTTTAGATTGATACTTCGTCAATTGATGAAAAAATTACTAGTCCAAAACTCACCAGAGATGTCATATCGACCCTTCATCAGAAAACTGTAGACGATTGCTCAGATTCTGACGATGAGGGTATTTTTGTGTTTAAAAAGCTTCAATAAAATAAACTTAAAAAGAGTCTCACGTCACTGGTGACGATATGATTACTCCATCTTCTTTTAAACAAGAGTTGTATGCATGGAAAAAAATAAACAGAGAAAATAATATATTGTACCAACTTTCAAGTACAATACCTACTCGTACCTATTATCAGAGTTACAAATATTAGCAATAATTTATGTTATTTTAAAATGTTTTCGGTTTCCCAGTTAATATAAGAATTATAATTAAGTATTATAGTTCAATACTGTTTTAGATTTCTAAAATGTAATGCAAGAAATATTGTTAATTCATCAATTGTTTCCCGTGCTATGATTGTTGTTTTCGTATAAACAAATATTTTTCCATAAGACACAGCTAAATTACATATTTTTTATTTTTAGTTCTGATTAATCTGTAATCAATTCTGATTCATCTGGGCACAAAATATTTGAACGTAGATATCTCGAAAACTACTTTATAAAAACAAGCCCCTCATTAAAATATATGTTCTTTAGTTACCTTTTTTACATTTGAGCATGTGTGAAGGAGCTGAAAGTGAAACAAAATTTTGGCCAGATGAATCAGTCGAAGAATGAAATTTCGAAGAAGTACCATTAAGAGGGGCTCCCATACAGTACGGAAACCTTCGTGCGCAAGTCCGACTCGTACTTGGCCGATTATTATTTTAGAGCTAGAATGAGATGTAACCAACCAATTTCCTTTGATTGCCGACCCATATTTACCTGCCCATTTAATACATTTTAGCGACCAAAAATCTATTTCATTACCCATTATACATTTTTCTACAACTCATTTCTGTTGACTTCAAATAAGCCAGAGTTATTTGCTACCAATCCTTTTCTAATTTTTATTTACCTAAAGTACAGTATACACCTACCCGGTTAAATCAGTGCCATATTAAAACTAATACAGAAGGTACCAACAAATTATGTCTTTTTCCACCAATTCTAACCACATTCAGCTGCGGGTCGTGTTGGATTTACAAAATGTCCGCTCTCACCCGCCAGACTCCAACAAAGGGCTCTAACGAACTCAGCTTAGTTGAATCTAGGAGAAAATCGCATTTTAGATACTTTTGGGACTTATTTCAATCGCAGGATAGATATAAGAGTACTTATGGGCGTAAGATTCATATAGGTATTGCAAAGATAGTATCAATATAACGTAAGTAGGTAAGTACCGTAGATGTATTCAAAATTAAAAAAATGTTTAAAAAGAAAAATTGATTAATTGATTTTTCTTATACACTGTGCAAAAAGAGAAGTGTCGTAGGTGAGGTCGCCCATATGACAATTTATTAATTTTGTTACGTTGACAACACTGCTCTGTCATTGCTAGTACAACTAAAAGTGTTTGATCCTTGGTAGACGTAGACACTAATTTGGTTTTCATCAGTAGACTCGCGTCTACTAAATATAGTCGGTACCTTGGCTGCTGATTAAAATCTTATTGTTAGCTCACTGTAACGCCACGACGGTTCTCTTTTTGCACAAACTCTATTACATTTTTGTACCAAAAAAAAATGTCTGTAATTTTAGAATAGCTAATCTTTCTGGCTGCTGCATCTTCGCCGTCTTCACATAACATCCAGTAATAATTATGACTTGCGTGGTCACACCTAATAATCAAAATACAAAAATACCTTTGTTGTAAAAGTTTACTAAAATGTTATTTTATCAGAGAAGTGAAGTTTTATTTACATTGCAAATTTTGCCCAAAACAGATTAAGATTAACTTTTTAACGCCAAAAAACGACAAAACGACGGATGAACTGATTTTAGCTTTTTTTTAGTTAGAGGGAATCTCTTTGAAATTGTGTTTCATCAAAATCGGTTCAGCCATTTCAAAGTTAACATCTCTTTTTTTAGTTGAAGTAGGAATTTTATTGCGTTGGAGATTTTAATCTTTTTAATTAAAACTTGTGGTTCAATTTGCGTTCTTTCGTAAATTTGGGATTTGGTCAAAAGTATATATTTTTGCAACCTAACTATGTAGTTCATACTAATATTGTGTGTGATCAATATTCGCTCAAAACTGATATTTGAAATTATCACTTCAAATTATTTTAATATTTGACATAATCTTAAATTCTGACATTAATACTTGACTATAATTTAATTTTTGTCGACATAATTTAGTAATGTTTTTAAATTTTGTTTAATATATTTGAAATTGTACATTCTCTTCTCAAATTTATTTGTGTGACATTTGTGCGCCACGATGGGCAAAAACATGCGTTCTCTATTATATTTAGACCTATTTACGACTTTGTATGTTGTACACGATCACCATGTTCTCACAAATAAATGATCTTGAATCTTGAACATCTGAGGTAACAGCTTTAATAATAAATTCCAAAATGGCAGTCATGAATGGCTCTTAATATATTCAATTCACGGTGAATTCGGGGTGTTCACGAACATGAATACAGCTAACTAAGAGTATCTAGGTCGCAGCAGTTCGTTACAGTGCCATTGTCTCATTCCACAGGAGGCTTGGTTCACACAGTACGTGGTACTGACACATTTTCAGGGTAGAAGAGTGGGTACTGTAGTAGTACTGGGTGTGGGTAGGTATTTACTTGCTCCGGAACCCCTGTCATGGTAAAGGGATTAAAATCAATTCAATTCCATTCTTGTTTTTTATGAGACAATTATTTTTCGCCAAAAAATGGCAAAACCGCCTTGTATCGTGTACAAAATTCAAATATTTCGCTCGAAATGTTTATATTACTGTTGATTTTACAAAAACGGCTTTAGTCAATTTCTGTAAAATTTAAATGGGATCACCTCGGGAGTAAGCACTTTCGAGTTAAAAAATAATCTTTCGATTCAGTTCACAATTAGCGAAATTATCGATGAACACACACAAAAGAATAAAATACATACAGACGAACATAGAATCTTCTCTTTTTTGGAAGTCTGTTAGAAATCCGGCCACACTTATCTGTTCACGACTTTCTGTCTTGATTTTTTATTTGGTCTGAGTTCGAGAACTTTACAGCTCCATCGGCCATCCGTTCTACGTAAGTAATAATTTGATATAGTTACGAGTAACTTGACCACTGCCATTTAAGCTAGCTAATCTGCTGGGCTATACTCGTATCAGTAATTTTGGTTTGTATAGGTACAAACTCCCCTCAATGTGTAAATCATTTTTGTACATTTTCCAATGCAGTGTGCATTGGATAATCATTTTTTGCAAAAAATAGCAAGACCGACTTCACCCGTGTACAGAATTCGCGAATATTTCGCACGGATCGATGTTACATTTTTCACATTATTGTTGATTTATCAAAAATGGCTCAGCTGATTTCAATAAAATTTTAATGGGACCAATTTCGAAGTATACTCTTTCCAATAAAAAAGAATTATTGAAATCGAACTACTACGAAAAAAGTTATGCGTGGTTATACATAAAATAAAATAAAAATACGCGTCGAATTGAGTACCTCCTCCGGTTTGGTTTGTCGGTCAAAAATGCACAGAAAGTTTGTAATGACAATTTTTCCGGCTGGTGCACTTATCCCTACCGAGCTACCCCCCCTGGTAGGGATAGGTGCACTATTTGTGTAGTACCTATACACTTATCCCCACCAAGCTATCTCCTCTGGTAGGGATGGGTGCACTGCCCTTTTCTATTATTAACGTGTATAAATGGTTAAAATACATTCGTTTCTTTGTCACTTTAAATAATTGAAGTTTCACCCTTTTTGTATGAATAAAACGACGGACTGTCCACAGCATTGAAAACATAATTTACATAACTCTTCATTTCTGGGATTTCGGCGGAAAAATTGAAGCAAATAATTTCAAAGTAATGGAACCATATTTCACAGACAAATGGGTAAATTAGTTGCAGACCCGCCGTTTCTTTTTAATAAAGTCTTTTAAAACAGCCAACCCGAAAGTTTTTGTGCGCCTCATCAGACCGAATTCAAGTCAATTTTGTAGGCCCGGAGTAGTTCAAACCGCGCGCTTACTTGCTTGCCACAGTATAAAGAGATCAGTGGAACTTCTTTAGCAATAGGCATAATGACTGAGTGAAAAAAAAATTTAGTCCGTTAGGTAGATTATCAAAAGCACGTATTTTTTATTCTGTCTATCAAACAATAAATGACAAAGATAATCCTTCTCAAAATTCGGGAGTGACTAGTTAAGTGTAAAAGTGATGTCACGAGGGGCTCGTGACGTCACTTCTCTACTACTACACTTCTCTATTATTTCCCTATAAAAAGTATAAATAAGCTCACAACAAAGAACTAAGAATAAAACAAAAAAAAGAAAAAAATTGGTTGCCTGTAAAGTCGGTATACGGGCGAAAGTTTTACGTGACAACGACTTTATGTCTGTCTCTCTCGCTCTTAGGCGGGCTAACCATGCCCGAGTGGAAGGGACGCGTGCCTCTCACTCGCTCTCATTGTTAGCGCATAACGTGAGCGGAGCGTAACGCAGTTTCTTGAAGTGTCACCCGGCAAACCAATTTATAAGACGTTGTCACGTCAAAAACACTAGCAAAACTGTTAAAATTCTGGTAAAACATACCCCAGACAGGTTTGAGGCCTAATAGACCGAACCTGGGGTTCCGTGACACACTGTGATCATGCCACTAGCGCATCCCGCGCGTCCCTACCTGCAGCAACTCAGAAAGCTAGTGTTCCCAGATGAAGATTGTAAAAGAAATACTACTCTAAAATTATGAAAGGGTATGAGATACCCTACGCCACTTACGGTTAAGAATTCGGTACCTATACAAAAGTAAGCTCCGCTTTGTTTTTTCTCTAATTTGCTGAGATATGTATTTGTAATTTATAAGAAATAAGCATTGCGTGCATGCCCCAAGCATTCATGCACGCCATCGAAGGCTCCTTCTTACGGCAGCATCACGTGCCGGGTCGTTCTCTTCCCTCAAATATGGTCGAGGCTGTCACATGTGTCACACTCGTGATCGGGTGCCCCTGGCGGGTCGCCGGTCTGCTCGTGGCATTCACGCAGTGCATCATTTAACTAAGGCTAAGATTTCAAGGACCTACTAGGTAACTCTCTTGTTATTTTAACTGTTATAATACACTTTGTAGAGTAAAATAAAATAAAAATGTTTTTAGTTAACAAAGGGCACAGACTCTGGAGTCTGTGGTTACACAATTTTGAATTAAAAAAACTCTCATTTTACAGTTTAATCAAACAATTGTAATTTTAGTAAACAAAAAAAATATTGCAGAGATCCCAAAGTGACAAACGAACAGTAGTTCTATTTTTGATAACTTACGTCGTTGATTACACATCAGTTTTTATCCGTTTTGGACGCCATTTTCAATTACAGTGACGATGGATTTACAATAACAAATAATGAATACCGAAACAATCTGACTGATTATATTGTATACTATGTACAGTCCTTGTTCGCTCTAACAGGCTAACCGCTGTCATCTTTCACTACGCGGCTAGAGTCACCTCAGTCGGTGCGAAGTTACCCCAGAGGTGTGAAGTTTGCCACGACGCCGAGTTTGACGCTAATGAAGTGCGCGGTAGACTGCCAATTATTGTGGTGGGAACCCTCGGTTTCATATAACGAGGTACAGTGCGACACAAAAGAGATGAAATTAATTATTCGGGAACTAAATTATCACTTTTGCTGGAACCACAATCTGAGCTGTCAATCATAGTTAACATCCTAGCATTTTACTCGTTTTGTGTTATTTTGTGGATTGTGAACAGGAAAACAGTATCATTATGCAAAAAATAATGCAAAATATGCTAACAAAGCGATAGTGGCGACCTCATTAATTTTCAAGTATTTTATGTCGCACTGTACAACATAGCGTAATGAACTGTGCTGGTGTACCTACGCAGTCGGAAGGAAAGAACAGAATATAATTATGTTTCAGGAGACAAAAGAGATAATTAAGACCAAACTTTAAATATACGTCTCGAAGACTGAGGAGACGACTAATGTGACATTTCAAAAGTACTTCATTCACTTATGTCGTGTCTTACTTAGTCCTAAATTTTGGATGATACTGACTGATCATGGATATGCGTGATGTAATCAGCACGGCTAGCGTACGCACCGCGACTTAATTTTATCGACGTGTGAAAATGTGACAGTTATACCAATACATACTTCACCATAACTTTGTCTCCTTTTGAAACTTCGATAAAGTTATGTCGTGGTGGTAGGTACAAATACTTAGTTTAAACGAATAAACGGATGCCATTATTTGCTGTTGTTTTGTTTTTAAACGGCTCGGCCGAATTCGAAAAAAATTAAAATGTTTCATAATTGGCAAAAATATCGATGAACATACAAAAAAATATACATACAGACCAACATATAACACCCTCTTTTTTGGAAGTCGGTTAAAAAGAGGTTTAGCCGTTTGAAGCTGCAGTTAAATGCTAGTCCTTTAACTAAATGACTGTAATACTCGTAATATAGCCTAACTTATGCCTATTTGACAATATTCAACGATAGAAATATAGGCATAACCATGTGTAATTTTACCTTGCTTTCAAAATAGCTTATTCTAAGAGCAAATCGAATCGCAACTTTGAAAAGATTGAAGCAAAGAAACTCGATTCCGTTCAAATGACTTTCTCGTAAGAAATTCAAAGAAAATGCCCCGCCTTGCAGTGATTGCAATTCACTCATTAATTATTTCGTTCATTCGTTCTTCCGTTCATTCATTCGCTTTATAGAAGGTAATTTGCATTCATTGAGACCTGGTAATATTGTCTTCGGAACTTCGGGTTCTTTCTTTGCATTTCAATAATTACTTAATGCGTCCTTTGCAATTTGCTAAATAGTAAATTAGGTACCTACATAGTGGATTTGCAACTTGAATTTTTAGGCTTGACAAATCTATGGATACTAGTTAAGTTTGACTGCCTCGGTGGCTTAGTGGTTAGTAACCCTGACTCCTGAATCAAAGAGGCGTGGGTTCGATACCCCACCCAGGGCAAGCATTTATGTAATGAACATAGGTGTTTGCTTGCATTACGGTCGCAAAATAATAATAATAATATCTATATTTCTTAAAACTTAGCCTAATTACTTAATCAACGAGGAAACTAACTTAAATAATTACTAAAGGTACTAAAACTATTCACCATTGACCATACCATACCTACCTTCATTATACGAGTACAATTTAAATACAAACTGCAGATTATCTACGGCAATGCGCTGTAGGTACAATACAAATAATATGCTATAACAGTTAATCTTGGCTTTAGTCATTCTAATAACGATAGTTAATCAAATATTTCACAAATTATCAATAAATACTTTGAAAAATAGTTTGATTCGTCATGCTTTTTGGACAGATATAGGAAAACCACTCGCCTTAAGGCACACTCAGATACTCGTATAAGCGGTTTTTGCTACCGCTAAGGGGTATTACAGCTAATCATAGAAAAAAAAACCCTAAGGTAGACAACTTGGAAGACATCATCCCAGTAAGATGGCACAGAAATTGCTATGTAATCAACGGCATAACTTGGCACAAGTGACCCTTGAACTACTGATCAAATGTCACATTGGCATCTCAACAATATGGCGGACAGAGTCCAGAGCCGTCCAAGGTGGGGGATACTTTCAACCTTGTTTCAATAGGAATAATGAAATAATGCATCTCATTAAAAAAAAAAATACTTCTAAACCATTGCCACGAAATGATGATGATGATTTCTAACACCGGTCCACTATACAGGGTTGTTTCGCACTGGTGTATCTACTAAGTCGAAAAGCGGTGATTGAGACCGTCATTACGAACAACTTTTACTATAGGGCTTACCCGGAGTTTGTAAAAAAAAAAAACAGTTGCTTCTTACATTTTGTCGATTCCGAGTTTCAATTTTGCACGGATCAGCTGATTTTTAGGGTTCCGTACCCAAAGGGTTAAAACGGGACCCTATTCCTAAGACTCCTGTCCGTCTGTCTGTCTGTCTCCAAGCTGTATCTCATGAACCGTTATAGCTTGAAAGCTGAAATTTTCAGAGATAATGAATTTCTGTTGCCGCTATACAACAAATAATAAAAACAGAACAAAATTAATAATTAAGGGGGGCTCCCATACAACAAATCTGATTTTTTTAGCCGTTTTTCGATCTATATTAATAATGTTAACAGGTACATGCTTGGAATTTTCACAGAATATTTATTTGTATATTCACTTGTATAATAAATATTTAATGGGGGCTCCCATACAGTACGGAACCCTCCTTTCGCGAGTCCGACTCGTACTTGGCCGATTATTTTCTTGAGTTTTGGGTTGGCCCCAAAGTGAAAGTTCATAATGATGATCAGAATCACCTTCCGGCTTAGTACAGGGCAAGCATATAGCCCTTCATAATACGTTCATAATGCCAGCCAGTCTAAAAATGTCTGGATCCTGAAAAATCTCATTTCAATCATGGAACCAAAGCCTGAAATAAAGCCAGACAATACAAGCGGTAAACAAAAAGAACAGGGACCTCTCATTAACCCAGAACGAAAAGGGTCACGAACATCCGAAATTCTTTTGAATTCCCAGATTTCATTCATTTCATTGTGACGAAATTCAGTGCTCATTACAAACATAATGAATGCGATACCTCAGCTTTGTGCTGACATACGAATGAATGAACGAGAACTAGTGAATGAGTGAATAGGAGTGAATGCGGGCAATGGTGCATGTAGGCGATTATTTCTGTACGTAGAACTCTCGTTAAAATAATATTTTCAAGTTGTTAGCTGTGTTTTATGCATAGAACATAACACGTACTAATATTCGTTCGTTAGTTAGTTTCAGACATAAGACGACACAGCCCAGCGGATTGGCAAGTTGAATTGGCAGTAGGAAAGGCGCATAGCTCGGAGGACTGATGACCGGTGCGGCCGAAAAGTTTTCGAGGGGAGACCACGTTTCGACAAGCGCAAAGTAGAACATCCAACCACGAGGTGGACAGATGATCTCATTAAGATACTCTACTATGGCTGATGGATGGATGGATAGGACGTCCACAGCTACACATGTACCTACCTCTTTAGATCTCCAATTAGGCAAATGTTTGTTTGTTCCAATGTTTGTTCAGGTGGATATGGCCTTGGCGATATTATAAGCTTTTATTTAGTTTCACCTGTCCCGTTGTCTGTCTGTCGGTCTGTAATCAAATCTTGCAAGTTAAATTTGATCCACTACCGATTGAGCTGAAATTTTACAAAGGTAAGTACATGTAGATGTGTAAATTGCGTGACAATGCAATATTATGTTGACATGGTGCTGATCTGATGATGGAGCTGGAAGGTGGCCAAAGAAACTTAGCTATGAAACGATTTAACCTCATCGAGTTTGGGTTCAATTGAATGGTCTTGGCAAGTAGTTTGTTTTTCAATGGTAACCAGGGTCTGTTGATGGAGCCGGAAGGTGGTCATAGGAACTGTGTAAAGAAACGACGCAACCCTATCGAGTTTCGGCTCATTTGATTCGTCTTGGCGAGTACTTGTTCAGTAAAAGCTTGTTTTAAAAAAAGGATATTTTTTTAAAATATAATAACATTTTCCATGTGTTTTTTTTTTCTTGTTACGTGTTGTAGCATTAGTTATTATAGTTTAAATTTTCTATGTCTCTTTTGTGACAAATGGCGCATTCGTTGCCGTCGTTTTACAAAGGCGAGTTTTTGCTTTAGGTACTTATTCTATTTATTTCTGTACACAAGATACAAGTAATAAAATAGGTTTACCTCAATATAACATAGCTATCCTCGTATCTTCAATATCATAATGCTACGTCTAAGACGCAAAAAAGATACAGAGAGCAAACTTCGTACATGAATTCCCAAAAAAGGAATATGTTTCTCCTTTTTCTTTTCAGCTTAGGACGTCCATTACTGGACAAAAGCTTTGTCTGAAGATCTCGAATAAGACTGATTTGAAGTAGTTTATGCATCCAGTGCGATTGTGCGGTCTTAATTATCTTTTGGGTATTATAAAATGTTCGCTGTAGATACTGTATTGGCATTTTGTACATGTGTTGTAATAATCTGATCCGTAAGAAGACGTTAGTAGCCCATGATTTAGATTTTCTTGCCTGGTTAGTAAGTAACTCACATTTGATGACATTAATCTAATAATATACACATTAGCTTTAGTATTTATTATTTACCATAGAAATATGTTATACAGCGCTTACTTTTCGAAATATCCAGCGCGGTTCGGAGAAATAAAATTTTAACGTTTAAAAAACATCAGAAAAACACGCTTTACGTGGCCTTCCTCACATGTACAAACACGACTATGATACAATATTCCATCATGGAATGCTAGTACCTATCTTCCGGATTCATCATCAGACCTTGAAACCTAATCGTGGACAAAGTTCATTACAAGACTTTTCTAAGAAATCCAAAACAGCAATGTAAATGTGATTTATTTAGAAATTAGCATTGCGTGCATGCCCTGAGCATTCATTCTCGCCATCGAAGGCTCCTTTGCGGCGGCGCCGTGTGTCGAGTCGTTCTCCTCCCTCAAGTATGGTCGAGGAGCGCGATGGCTGGCACATGCGTCACACTCGTGATCGGGTGCTGCATGCGGGTCGCCAGTCTGCTCGCGGCATTTACGCAATGCACTGAAAGTATACACACACTACCACACTCCACACACTACGTGGCCCGATGCCATCAAGAAGCTGCGCGACGCCTTTGGTGAGAGGCGCCAGCATTTTCGTATTTATATGGAGTTATTTAGCATGAGGCAAGGGGAAGACTCTATCAATCTTTTTCTGGCAAAGGTACGATCTCTTTTTAACCGACTTCCAAAAAGGAGGAAGTTCTATGTTCGTCTGTATGTTTTTTTTGTGCATGTTAATCGATAATTTCGCTAATTGTGAACCGAATCGAAAAAATATTTTTTAGTTCGAAAGGGTATTCTCCTGAGGTGGTTCCATTTTAATTATACAAAAATCGGATAAGCTATTTTTGAAAAATCAACAATAATTTGAGCAATTTGAGCGAAATATCCGAATTTTGTACACGATGAGCATCGATAATTTCGCCAATTGTGAAACAAATCGAAAAATTATTTTTTAGTCCGAAAGGGTATACTCTCGAGATGATTTCATTGAAATTTTACAGAAATCGGCTGAGCTATTTTTGAAAAATCACACATAATGGAAACAATTCTAGCGAAATATTCGAATTTTGTACACGATGGAAGGCGGTTTTGCCATTTTTTGTGAATAATAATTATGTCTGAGATCATAAGTATTCATTTATTTCTCTTTTGGGTCCTGAGCTGTTATTGCTCGTTGGTCTCCGTAAAAAAGTCATGTCCATTGTGTAAAAAGAAGAACGAAATTGAAGTTATGGATCTGCCTTTTTTAATCGTAGTCTAATATCTCGCTAAATATCAAGTAGAGTCGAGCTGAAATTACTGGCCCGGGGCAATCATTGGGACGGTGTTTGAAATGACGTGGCATTATTGCTATGAAAATAAGGTTCAAAATAAAAGCCCTACCTAGGAGACGTTTGAAGTTTGTCCACCATATTTGTGAAATCAAATTTGACATTTGACCAGCAGTTCAAGTGTCATTTGTGTCTAGATTACATAGCAGTTTCTATTGATTTTCGACGCCATGTTTGTGGAATCATGCATTACAACTTTTTTACTTTATGTCACTTCTACTGTTTTTCCTTATTCTGAGGGGGCAATACATGTATGAAACCCGTCTGACGTTGACGTAGGTACGTCAGGAATGTCAGATCTGGGGTTACTATGTTTAGGCCTGATTTCACCGTACCATGTTTGTTAGCTCTTACCTATTAGCTAATGGGTCTTTAAAATAACAGGAATGTTAGATCATTTTTATGTCTTATGAAAAAAATATAACAGACTATTATATTTACCTATACTAGATTTAACATCTTGTCAAGAGAACTAACACACCATTAGCACTTGGTGGGACACTCGTAGCGTTTGGGTGTAATATTATAGGTATAACAAGGTATTAAATATTTTACATGGTTTGGTGAAATTAGGCCTCAGTCTTTTGCCATAGGTAATATTGTACATTTCAGTGATTTGGTATGCCAGAATTAACGTAAAATTATGATATCCAGAATTTTCTCAACAACTGCGTTACTAAATCTACTACAGCATTGCGTTCTGATTTTCCTGGGTTGTATGATGCAAAATAAAAAAAGAAATGTCAAATATATTTATTGGCCTTTACATTAAACGTTACAGGCAAGTCGTGATTTACATTTGATTTGATTTTTTGTGGTATCAAGGTACCATATGTACTGATTGTCACAGTGCTGCTACTACTAAAAGTTTTTTTGAAGTTTTAGTGAAGGAAAAACACCTGATTAAGACCGGCAAATAAATTCGATGGCGTAGGTATGTGAACCAACCGTTCTGGACTATAGCGTAGTGGATAATAACTATGGCCAAATCGCCATGGAAAAAATATGTTCGGCAGTAGACTATTAGAAAGCCAGTCCAGTATAGGTACTACCTAATAAATTAGCTGACACGATACGTGTTCACAACTTTTTATAATAGAAAAAATAATCGGCCAAGTACGAGTCGGACTCGTGCACGGAGGGTTATTAAATATTTATATTATTTTATTATTTATTATTGAAGTGAATAATACAACTAAATATTCTGTGAAAATTTCAAGCATCTGTATCTGTATCAGCCTTTTTAATTGTCCACTGCAGGACGTAGGTCTACCCACGAAGGTTTACTGTTACCATTATTAATATAGAGCGAAAAACGTCTAAAAAATCAGGTTTGTTGTATGGGAGCCCCCCTCAAATATTTATTTTCTTTTCTTTTTAGTATTTGTTGTTATAGCGGCAACAGAAATACATTATTTGTGAAAATTTTAGCTGCCTAGCTATCATGGTTCATGAGATACAGCCCGGTGACAGACAGACAGACGGACAGACGGACATCGAAGTCTTAGTAATAGGGTCCCGTTTTTCCCTTTGGGTACGAAACCCTAAAAACTAAGATGCAAGAGATTATTCAAATGGTCGTTACAATACGGTAAGAATATTGCAGATTTTATTACAGAAAGATATGTTGCTTTAGCACTATTACATAGGTAGTACATTCATCTGGCATCCTTGGTTAGGCTACTAATTTATTTGTGTATCGGTTCCTGTGTGGGAGAAGGGTTTAATTAATTGATATGGTTATCAGAACGGGTGTCTTATCTATAAACTATACACAAAGCTATTTAATATGTCTGGAACATCTCCTTGTCATCTTACCTACACATGTATAATAATATAAGGGTTCTGGGGACCTATTTTTAAACATCGCACGCCTCGGAACGTTTACAGTGCCACCAACTTAGCTGTACAGTTGACGGCATCTCTAGTGGCGCAAATTCAAATGACGAATTCAAAATGGCGGCTGACGCACATGTAGTTCAAATTTTGCATCTGAATAGCTAAGTTGAAGGCACTGTACTTATTTTTAAAAACAACTTTTTTAGTTATCCATTTCACGTAAAACTTCAGTACTGAATGTGACAATTTTAAAAGAAACAATAGACTGCAAAGGTGGAAATCGTGAAATGGAACGTTAATTAAGAAGAAAACATAATAAAAAATATGGTGAATGGTCTTAGAGCTGTCACTGTCAAAGTTCCGAATACATTCCGAGGCGTTTGAAATTCAAAAATAGGTCCCCTGGGACTCTATAATTTCATTAAAATGCCTGAAGGTATGCATAAATGATCGCGAGACTGAGTAAGAGCAGGAGCAAGCATGGAAAAACTATGTAACTCTATGTACCTTTGTACCAGTTTTATGCAATAAATGATTTCTGATTCTGATATGCTTGTGCGAACGGGATAGCATAGCATGTGCCATCCTTTCCGCAACGTTAGACAGCGCTCCTAGCGGAAATCCCTACTAATATTATAAATGTGAATGTAAGTTTCTTTTTTACGCTTCAACGCAGCAACGGAGCAACGGATAGACTTGATTTTTGGCATGGAAATAGTTCAAAGGTTGGAAAGTAACATAGGCTACATTTTATCCTGAAAACATAAATGATCCCGTGGGATAGCATAAAAAAGCGCGGGTGAAGGCGCGGGCAAAAGCTAGTGAAGAGTAACTTACAAAAAAAGGTTGGAGCCATACGAACGGTAATAGTTTTCGTTTGCTATGCAAACTCATACTAAAACCTCTCAATAGAAGACATCTAAAGGCTATTGCCTATTTAGCAAAGTCACGTTTGGCTCCATATATTACACAATAATTGGTTTAAAGTATTGAAAACCTTAAGTAAAATACAGGGTTATTTCTAATCAATTAGAATCCTTTTAGGGGCTTACTCTGTTTAATTTATTCTACGACTTTTATTAATACTCCAAAAAAAATGTTGTTCCATAGAAAAATATCGTTCACCCTCGACAAAATGTATGGAACAGCTGTTTTTTTTTTAGTTTTGATAAAAGTCGCAGAACAAAAATTATTAGTTTTGATGTACAGAATAAGCCCCTAAAAGGATGCTAATTGATATAGCCTGTATACTTACGTACATAGATAAAATATACAAATGTCCTACTTCCAAATTAACATTTTATAGTTTTTTATGTATTGTTTTCTTTATTTTTAGGTATTTTAAGTATGTATATCAATTTTTATTAGGATGTATGCTTATGATGTATAATCTAATTCATATTTTTAACTAATGCGCACCCCGTCCATTATTTATACGCTTTCTGTCCTCTCCATCCTAAGGTTGCCTGGCAGAGATCGCTATCAACGATAAGGCCAATGTTCCACTGTTTGTGTATCTTTGTATCTTCTTTTTGTTTATATCTTGCAGTGCAATAAAGAGTTTATCTATCTATCTAACCAGAAAAGTCGCCGAAAATCGATTGATGTCATCAAAACTTTTACAAAAGTAAGCAGGTAGGTACTACAAATCTCTACTTAAAAATAATTTCTCATACTTACTTTTACCTATATAATAAAATAAACTAAGTACTCACATGCATGTAAAAATACAGCTGCAACTGCAAATTTCCAAATATTCTGCATTGTGTGTGTTGATTTTCTGAAACAAAAAAATAGAAGCTATTTAACAGTGTAGTATAAAACCTTGCTCTATTTACGAGGCAAATTACAACCGTCTTAGGAAAAGGTACCCAGTATCAACTAAAATACAGGTGTATTTACAACTATTATTATTATGTACTACGGGACTAATCACGCACTATTTACGAGATAAATAAATACCTCATCATCCCGACGTTTCGACCGAGTTGCATCGGTCGTGGTCACGGGTAAAGCGTGCGTAAAACTTTTGTGGTAAGATCACAGAGATATCGGAGGGATAATGTGGTCGATCGAGAAAAGAAAGAAAGAGATGCAATGATTTAATGTGACATGAGTTAGAAAGAGACTTAAAAAATATCTCGATTCAGTGGCTAGTTGTAGTGTTTTTTTCTCAGTAGGGTCAAATCCCAATATATTTTTGAAAGTTTAGTCAGCGCTGAGCACGATTTTCCTTACATTTTTGTGGTTGAAAATTGCCTCAAGCGACAACAGCGCTATCTTTCTAGTTGTAAAAGCTCTGTGGGTAAGATGGACAAAGTTTAGAGTGCTATCATTTATTGGCCGAAAAAGATTGAAGTGAAAGAGGTATCAGATTTAACTCGACGATTTTGCTTTTGTCATTTCGAAAAAAAAAAACGCCAACAAGTTACAACAAGTACACTATTCTGTAGCCGATAAATAAAGCTTTATTGTCAGTAAAAATCAGATAAGTAACTACTATAGATTTGGCCACGGAAGAGCTATAAGATAACTGTAGGTAATATTGTAGTACAAAGGTCATGTGTAATGCCTATGTTGTACCCACCCCAATATCGTTTCTTGAAGTTGTTGACTCGTTCGTCTACCTAGACACAAGTAGTCTAGTTAGGTAGATCCAACTGCTTTAGACATTGTTTGGCAGTTTAAATTACTCGGTTAAACAGTGTTTAAAGCGTGTTTAAATTTTTTGTTGTAATTCGGTTTGAGTTTAAGTAAACAAGCAAGTTTGCTTGTTTAATTAAATTGGCGTGCTACTCAAATTGCTCCGATATTCAACTCTCGCTCGTATCTAGTTCTGGCACATTCTCTATCGTAAAGGTTTAATTGAAACATTTCTAGAAAGTTTTTCGAGCGAGAATGCTGACCTGGATGTGTCCGGTCGAACTTTGTACGCTAGTTGTGGTTATTGATATGGGGGAAATCGGGGCAACGTTTAAAAACCTGAGCATATTGCCATTCAGCGTGGCAATGCCAGCCAGCATGCTGGGCACGCTTGAGCATTTGGATTATCTTTAGACCTTCAAGGGTCTGTGGATGATCCAATACTTTTTAAGTAGTAGTAGTGTAGGTAGTTTTAGCATATAAGGTAGTACCTACTGTAGTTTGTTGTAGTTAGTAAAGGCACTTTGCACTGATGTTTTCTTTATAATTATCGTCATTACCGTCCGGACATAGTTCCGGCCATAAGACCACGTGGTAGACAGACCACTGCATCGCGCTACATGCAAGGCGCTAGGTACTAACCGGTCATATTGATGTATTGGAGATTTGAATGAATCTGTCTTGTAGTAGAGATTGTATTGTGTGATAAATGATGATTATGATACTATAAAACTTAATCTTATAGACTATGGATAGATGAGACCAGGCAATAAGCGTTATACTATGGCTGATATAATGATGATACAATGCAACATACATAAATTAACAACTGCTTGTTTGCTAAGTAATTGATTTTTATTTTTGCGTTCTATGATCTCTATTGAAATATTAATTTAATCCTGAATGCGGATAAAGTGGAAGCGAAAATCTATAAATAATTCCTGCTCCTATGAAATGCAATAAATACGGTTACTCAAAGCGAACAAAAACGATAAGTGTGTATTTCACAATCGTGGTAAGGTTCCGTAGATGCTCGTATCACAAGGCGGTGTTTTGCAAAGTAAGGAAACTTTATTTTTCTGTATAAACTTTTTCATTGTACATACTCATCAATTCAACAAGTTGTTCATGTTTTTATTGGACCACTTGCCAAAAAAAAAAAACTGTTTTGCCTGTTTTACACCTTTTTTTACAATCAATGATCATTTTGTAAGGAACAGCTGTTTTTTTTTTTCACGATTTCACTCCAGTATAATGATTAATGTGTACCTATTCTGCATTATGAACTACTTTTACAAGGGGACAGTCGGACCAAAGACGGAAAAAAAACATTGACTCATGATACAAACTATAAAACAGCTAATGATTTTCTCAATTTCTGAGCTGATTGAAAAAAATAGGCATCACATAGGTTTAACTAGTCGTTGTGGCGGGAAAAAGGAACGATTATTATCGATTAGTAAACAAAACACCATTACGATACGACTCAACATAACGAGAAGATTTCCCAGCGAACCACGGAACCCTAACAAAAAGAACCTTCATAAAATTACTTAGCAACATATATTGACGTACACATTCCTACCAGCATTTTATCGCATTTATATACGATATTTTTTCAGCCATTACCGAAGTAGCAGTAAACACGGCAATATACCGAAAACTGCCTATTGGCAGTTACGAGGGGCCTATGAATAAATTTCCAAGATTTTTCTAGCGTTTCTCAGAGGCATTTGTTTTTATAAGAAACTTTGGTGTCTGAATCCTTGGGATGTGTCTTAAGGCTATTGAAGGCCTAGGGTATTTAGTTGGACCGATAATACAAATTCTTCTTTGGTCAAAAACACCGAAAAACACAAATACATAACTTAGACACTATCATCATCATATTGTAAATATACATTTACAAAGCAATGTGGTAGCAAATGTGCTTTAGAGACCAAAATTGCCAGATTTTGGTCTCCAGATTGGCAAACCGCGACTGCGTCCTCGGACGGCAGATCGAGGTCAGTTTGGGTGCAGCGTTATGGCACAGCGGACAGACTAAGAGATGTAAGCCATTGTTTGAATGTCAGCACCGTATCCACACGGTTCCTGCTTTGAAAAGCCCCACCTCGCCATGTTCTCGTTACAGCGACCACGAAAGACACTATGTTACCCAAGCTTAAATAGTTTTCCTAAATGCTTCTTAGCGATCATCGAGGTTAAGCAACATTCAGCACGGTCAGTCTTCGGAAGGATAACCTCGGGTGCATTTACAACTGAACGTTGCCGTAGCTCGGATAAAATTTAAACTGTGGATCTCGGTTGTATTGACCGTTTAGCCATGTCAGAGACATTTTTACGAGGGGTAAATCTTCGTAAGATACCCAGCTGCTTTGGGGTACGGCCGCGTTATGTGAAATAGTACCCACTAAATCCCCTCAGAGGCCTGCCTTTGTGCTGTCTTGGAAGCTCCGGGATCTCCAAAGGAACGCACTAGAGCTTCCAGCACTTTTCTATTGACGCCCTGTGATTTATTGACGCATACACGTCATAAACGACAACGTGGCCACTCAGCATTGTCGTCCTCCCCGGGCCCGCTTGAGACGACTAGTGCACCATCTCCAACCACCCGTGAGCCCAGAGGTCCTTAGAAGGCTCTTACTACTGGCAGGTGATACCGATGTCATATTCTATTGCCTGGAAGTTGCTTAACCTTTAGACGGCTGACACCAAGGCCAGCCACCCGGCCTAGATACAAACTTACTTTTATCAGGCAGATAATACTAACAGGTACTGCTGTTGAAAAAACACAGGACTACTCGTATATCACAGAAATTTCGGATAAAATGTGACTCGTAAGTAGTGATTGGACAACATACTTAGACTTAGGTACCTTCATAAACGAGTTTAGAATAAACGTCGGCACATTGTCTCGATTCCCAGAAAATGGGATCCGTGAGCTTTCCCGATTTCATACGGAATTAGGCTTCAGGTAATATGGTAAAAGGGTAAAGTAGGGTAAACAAAGTATCGGTAATACAGAATAAGTGAGTTTTCTGTTTTATCGATAAATGTATTACTAAAATGAATATTACTGAAACGAGCAAACGAAAACGCTCAACTTTTGAATGCCTCCTATTCATTACAAGGTTTTATTTAATTTCACCTGTCCCTTGTCTGTCTGTCGATCTGTAATCAAGTCTTGCAAGTTAAATTTGATCCACTTCCCGGTTACCGATTAAGATTAATTTGCATATATGTGTAAATCGCGTGACAATGCAATCTTATGATGGCATGGTGCTGATTTGATGATGGAGCTGGAAGGTGGCCAAAGGAACTTAGCAATGAAACGACACAACCTCATCATTTGAATATTTGAAACTAGTTTGGGTTCATTTGAATGGTCTTGGCGAGTAGTATGTCTTTCAATGGTAACCAGGGTCTGATGATGGAGCTGGAATGTGGTCATAGGAACTCTGTAATGAAACGATGCCACCCTATTGAGTTTCGGCTCGTTTAATTCGTCTTGGTGAGTACAGTACAGTGTACAGTAATAGGTTGTTTTTTTTAAAGGTTTTTTTAATATAGTATTAAAAACTCGATTTCTTTCAAACAGGCAGTAAATTTGCTTTATAGCGTAATTTTCAGCTAAATTCGATAATATTTAGCAAGATTTTTTTGTATCTAAATTCTAAAAAGTTTTGCGAGTCCAATCAGTCAAGAGCAAGTCGAAATTATTATAGGGTTATGAAAATTCAGTTAAAGGAATTCGCGAGATCTACTGTTCGGATAAGCCGTAGTGATCTAGTGGTTGTAGCGCTGGCCTGTCATTCTTAAGGTCGTGGGTTCAAATCCCGGTCCCGTACCAATGAGTTTCTTCGGAATTTAACACTACTGGCTTTTCGGTGAAGGAAAACATCGTAGGCAATTACGTCCGTAGAAGAAATTCGATGGCGTATGTCAATCCACCAACCCACACTGGGCCAGCGTGGTGAATATGGCCCAATCACCCTTCGTGGGTAGGCCTACGTCCTGCAGTGGACTATTAAAAAAAGGCTGATACATACTGTTCAGATAACTGCTAGTTTGTTGTTTGTAGACTGCTAGTTATCAATAAAATATTGTACTGTTTAAAAAAATAAACATAACATTCAACATGACTTGAAGAGTCGCACTAAGATCTCACAGTACAGTTCCAATCTAAAATTGAATTCTCATTATCATAATGAAGGAGAAGTACCCTCCGTCTTTTCCAATAATTAGAGCAGAGCCTCCAGATAATTAGACAAATTGCTTCTTCCATATTAGCTTTCATTTCGATTATATTTTTTCGATTCTCTGAATTACTTTTCTTTTTATCCGACTTCCAAAAAGGAGGAGGTTCTATGTTCGTCTGTATGTATTTTTTTTGTGTATGTTCATCGACAATTTCGCCAATTGTGAACCGAATCGAACAATTTTTTTAGTTCGAAAGGGTATACTCCCTAGGGTGTTCTATTGAAATTTTACAGAAATCGGCTGAGCTGTTTTTGAAAAAAAAAAACAATAAAGTAAACAATTCGAGCGAAATATTCGAATTTTGTACACGATAGAAGGCAGTGCTGCCATTTTTTGCGAAAAATAATTATCTTTTATACAATTTAGTAATGAAATACTTCAGTTGAAGGGAAATATCGTTGTTATATTATTAATCGTATTATCATAATCATTATCAGCTATGGGATGCCCACTGGTGGACATAGGCTTCTCTTGTGGATTTCCAGCTAGGCCAGTTGGAAGGACGTTCAAATCACATTAACATTTTTTTAAATAAAAAATAATTACCCAGTAGAATGGATATCTATATTAAATAATAATCGGCTAAGTACGACTCGGACTCGTGCACGAAAGGCTCCGTACTATATGGGAGCCCGCCTTAAATATTTATTTTATTCTAATTTAATTATTTACTATTTAAGTGAATTTCTAACTTAATATTCTGTAAATATTTCAAGCATATACCTAATACCGTTATTAGTATCGAGCGAAAAATGGCTGAAAAATCAGGTTCGTTGTGTGGGAGCCTCCCTTAAATATGTTTTCAATTTTTTTTTTAGTATTTGTTGTTATAGTGGCACCAGAAATACTTACATCATCTGTGAATATTGTAGCTTTCTAGCCGTAACCGTTCCGCCTGGTGACAGACAGGCGGACAGACAGATGGACAGACGAACAGACAGACGGACAGCAGAGTCTTAGTAACAGGGGCCCTTGTTTACCCTTTGGGTACGGAACCCTAAAAATGAATCGTGGTTGTTAGTCTCGCTGAAACTTGAGAATAGCTGAACCGGTTTGGCTAATTTTGGTCTTGAAATATCAGGTTTAAACGGTGATAAAATGTAGAAATGTAGCGAGTATTTAATAAAATCACGATTTAAATTTTCTCATACAAAATGTTCCTGCATGTAAAAGTTGTCATTGTCAGTACATACATCATACATCCATGGTCATGGATGTATTAAAAAAAAAAAAACAAAACGGGTCAGCTAGTAATATTATAAATAAGAAATTGGCAGTTTAGATTGATAACAAGAAGTTCTTGTTTACATGTACAAAAACCGTTTACCTATATAAATTGGAATTTGCATCCGAATATAAAAATCTTCCAAAGTAGGGATAAAAGAAATTCACATCGATTGTTTGGTAGCTTTGGAGCTTCTCAATGTCTCGAATAGACGTCTCAACATTCCTCGAATAAGACTAAGGCCAGACTCCACCAAAACGAGATGGGCGGAGATAGGCAGAGCGGGTCTAAAATGGCCACTCTGCCCCAAACACAAACTCGTCTTGAAGTGCTCACAGCGTAGTTTAACTTGATGTTTCGATGCGATCACTGAAGTCAAGCATCGTTCGGGACCATAGAATAAGAACAGTAACAGAAACCGTACTAAAATAGCAAGATATAGTACATCACTTTGTCTCATTTTAAATATGAAGTTTAAAAGGTGTTAGAAAAAGACGTACATGCACCCGAACTTACGTAGTTTCGAAGGGTTTCATAAACTAGCATAGAGCTATCTCGGATGGCCAAATTGAAAAAGGTAAAAAATAGGAAGGTAAAATAATCAAAAATTTGAACCTTCTTCTGAAACTAGAGGGTTCAAATTTCCGAAAAAGACAAAAGACTAAGTTTAACCTAATTTTTAACCATTATGACATTCCAACTGGTGATTTTGATGCATGCGACAGACATTGCGTCCACTCACTTTCGCGTATGCTGTATAGCCAGATATGAATAAGCAGCTGTACCGTAGTTTTTATTTGAATAAAATTTAGCAATACTTACTTCTATTACTAATATTACCGGCAAACGCAGCGCAGCGTAGGACGTCCACCCACAAGGTGGACGGATGACCTCATTAAGACCGCAGGATCGCGCTGGATGCAAGCCGCTTCCAACCGGTCTTATTGGAGATCCATAGGGGAGGCCTATGTCCAGCAGTGGACTTCTTATGGCTGATGGATGGATGGATGACTTCTATTACTTGTAATTCTTCGAATGGCTAATTGCAGGTGGTATTTGCAACTAAGCGGTACCGCGTGGCTCGGAAAACTTTAAAATATGGGTTCCGGTTCATTTAACCTTCTAGTTATGTTGGAGGCTAGTAAGGTGCCTAAAAAACTCTGACACCATGGCTAACCATCCGGCCTATAACAAACTTACGTTGTCTTGTAATTCATATCATTTCACTCAAAAGCAAAGCCGCTATTTTGAAATGAAAACGAAAAAGTTTGCAGCTATGACAATAGTACCTAGTCGTATATAAAAACACTCTACATCCATTATTCGAAGAACGTAGATTGTTGGACACAAGCCACCCCTACGGATTTAATTTCCCATAAGCCCGGTTGGAAGCGGCTTGCATTTAGCCGAGAAACTTTGACTCTACCTCTCTCCGTATTTTTATTTACTTATTATGCAATATTTTAACTGAGTGTGACGCGTGTGTGACGTCACCTGTCGGCGCCATCGAAAGATCAGCGCCGGTGGTTCGCAGCCGGCATTATGCTGAGATGGAGCCGACTTGTCCCAAAAATAAAATAATGGTTTGTTAGTGTATTAGTAAAGTCTAGTGTTAAGTTCTTTTTTCTTATTTTTGTTACATAAATAAATTACTATTTCTCCCCTCCGCTTCGCTCCAGTAGAGTATAGTCCTAAGCTTACGTATTTCGCTCTGATAAATATTCTGGGAAACCTATGTAATATTGGCTGGAATACGATTTCATAGATTATCGTGCACGGTGGAATAATCATTGATTTCGATCAACTGAAAAGGCTCAATTTCAGTTGATTTAGAAATTGTAAGATGAGTATTTTAGTGCTCAACTTAGAGATTAAATTGGTAAGAGTTATTTGCAATTATTATTGCTAAGCTACGAGTATGTTGCATAATTTTATTAATTATATCACGTAAAATTTATTTTAATATGTATAATATAATATTATGTTCGGTTATTAACAGAGAAGATATTTGAAAAAACTATTATTATCGTTGTTTTTCGATACATTCCGCCAAATCAAATCCGCCAAGTCAAATTTTAAAACTTTAAAAATACTTCAAAACACAACGTGTAATTTTATTATAAACAAATGCTATTTAGTTTCAAATCACATGTAATGTTTTTATATCTTTATTGGTGTAACTAAAATAATGCAAGTGGAGATCCTCCGCGCGGAAGAAGTGAAACTTCGACGCAACAGTGCTTTAAAACCCCCTCCTTGGTAGCGTTAAACGCAACCTTGTTGGAAGTCGCATAATAAGTTTCACTTCAATAGGGTGTAATAAAAATTTTCCTAATTCGAATTTAAAATCGAATACAATGGTTATAATGTATATAACGATACTGTACTTAAATAAATAAATAAATAAACAACTGTTTAACATCGCGTTTGAAAAGTTTTTTGGGCCAAAATTGTGCTAGGCATTCTAACCCTAAGGCTCGGCGCAAACGGGCCACTGACCACATCCACCTGAAGCGGCGCGGTGGCGCGCTACCGCCACATCTGTACTCGTAATTCTGTATTATCGCGGACATTATTGGAGCGATTGACCGCCACTGGCCGGTGGTCCATCTGCGCTGAGCCTTAGAGCGCTTTCACATTTACCTAGGCGTTTTTGTCGCGCGATGTTTATTTGGTATTTAATTTGTTCTACTTTTAATTTGTTGTATTTTGATAATTTTTAGATGTGTTTTGAAATGAATTTTAATTTTTAAGAAATAATTCTATAATCATAATATAATTAAAAGCATTGTTATCGGACGTTTTCAAGAACATGTAATGTGTCTACGAAATAAAGAGAATTTGACTTTGACTTGACTTTGACTTTGACTGTAATGCTTATAATAAGCGCAGCTGCAGCGCGAGAGCCGCGCGACTGCAGCGCTCGGAGCTAGCGGTGGCAGATACAGTCGGCGGTAGACAAGGAAGTTACAAACGAAAACGCTACCTATACCTTGTTGTTTCTTTTTTTGGGTGTTCTTCCGGTCTAGATTCTTGTCCTTTTGGCCGCTTATATGTCAAATCATACAACTTGGCGGCTGTGATGTTAGCTACAATCTGCGAAAAACCCTATCCTCGCGTTTTGTAAGCTTCAGTCAGGGTAGGGTTATCCGCAGCCTGTAGCTAACATCACAGTCGCCAAGTTGTATGATTTGTCATATTATTACAAGGTGAACTATAAGAAGCGGCCAAAAGGACAAGAATCCAGACCGGAAAAACACCCAAAAAAAGAAATAACAAGGTACAGCCTAGCGTTTTTGTATGTAACTTCCTTGGCGGTTGATCAGTGTTACGAGTGCATGTACATTGTGTAGCAAGTTGTAAATTTTCTAGTCGCGTCTGCAGCGCGACTGTGCTGCACGGCTGTAGCTAGCGATTGGAAATGATCGATGATGATGAATGATGGAATCGCGGCATAGCCTTGCCACAGACGCTGTAACGTGAAGACATTCGCTCTGCAGCGCTACAATCACGTGACAAAAACGCCTAAATGTGAACGCGATCTTACTTTCAAACAATATGTAGCTGAGCTTGACACTTTTCCCACACAAAAAGCATTGAACATTTTACGTCAACGCCGCAAATAGCTTATCTCCGAACCTATCTCCAAATCACAGATGTAAGAAATTTAAGCAGATTCGGTGTTTAGTAATCTTTCATACAAAAATTAACGCCGTCTTGTAGTCATTTAAAGATTTTCCACCATTTTGTGCAAGCGCCAACGAGACATTTGTTCAGTAGTTCAGTTGTCACTCATGTTAACTTATGTGGTACATTACATCAGTTTCTATCATAGAATATTGAATTGCCACATGATATGGTAAGCTACATAATTAGAGCAAAATGACGTTGAAAACGCATAGAAACTGCTATGTAATCAATAAGATAATTTGACACAAGTGACACTTGAACTGCTGATCAAATGTCACAACAGCATCTCAGCAATTTGGCGGACAAATTTTAAGACGGCAGACAAACTTTAAGGTGGGTCTCGATGCGGAGCTTATCACTATCATTACATATAAAACAAAGTCGCTTCTCCCTGTCTGTCCCCATGTATGCTTATATCTTTAAAACTACGCAACGGATTTTGATGTGATTTTTAATAGAGTGATTCAAGAGGATGGTTTATATGTATAATACACCTGTGCGAAGCCGGGGCGGGTCGCTAGTACTGTATCTCATATGTAAAATATGGCGGCGTAATAGCGGCCTTGAACAAAAATCAAAATGGAAAATTACAAAACAATAAGTCACCGTACCGTAATTCTTTTCTGCTGTTTTATTTACTATAACAATCATATATTTAACGCTTTTTTGGGCTACTGTACAAAGTCTGGGCCGACTTTAAGATATATTTTTTTCGGGTACAGACTCGTGGTTACACCGCTGTGTTACACCAGTGTGACTACGAGTAAACTTTTTTACTCATGGTTACACTACTCTAAAAGGATCGCGCTTGACCAAACAATATATTGGGTAGGTAGTGATGTGCCTGATAGTTGAAAATCTTTTTAAGGTCAAGATGTTATGCTGTTGCAAACTGTTTAGTAATGTCATGGTAAATAAAATGTATAGGTACACTAACATTGTAGTATAGAGTTTTTAGTGTTTTAGCTTCTTTTCAAAGAAAACCAAGTGAAGCAACAAATAGTAAAAATAATTAAAAAAAATCGGATGGAAACCGGAAAAGATCTGTCTAGATTTTGAACTAGCAATCTCCAAAGCTATCAAAATAATTTTAATAAACATCGAAAAAAAAATGCCACTAGTTACTTCACAAATAGTTTGTGGCGAAAAACAAAATTTATAGGCATAAAGACAAAACTTCATCGTCGAATAGTAGGTTTGTGCACTGCTCTTTCACAATGCGCTCTTTTAAACTACAATAAAATTAACGCTTTCATGAAGTATATGAACAGTACGTTGCTTAAAATGATGCATTTGCTCTTACAAATGCGTGTGGTGTGTCGGCAATGAACGTTCGTTAAAATCACGACGCTGTGCCGTTATCGGCGTATGTTTCAATATGTATCTGCATTATTTAGCTACACACACATAAGCGATTCATTTAAAAAACGATGAAGCGGGGGAGAGGGAGGCGACTCGGCGATCCGCGGCTGATTGGCGATCCCTTACGCAGTGCGCGGTTACGTAGTAAAGTTTTTATTTTTTGCAGAAAGGTGTCTTTTTAATTTCAATTTTAATAAAAAAAAAAAAATATTGTTTGTTTTGTTTTAATAATTAAAATATATAAAAATATGTTACTCTAACATTTATACAAAAAGAATTAAATGCATTCCTATTATAGTTACTTTTCTATAGAATTTATAATAATGACAAAAATGGCCGGCGCACAGGTGGATACGGGTTGTTCATATTTCGCAATATTTCATAATTGTTTTATTTTTGTTTCTTAAAAGACCTATAATTATTATTTTTGTTACTTAAAAAAAGACATAATTTTTTTATTGCTGAGTAGGGATCGGAAATTTTTAGAATTTAGTTAAACGCTTAGTATGTACTAGCAAAGAAAATATAGTATGGTACTAGTATATATTCTGAGCAATATATATTTAGTCTCTGGGTTTACAAGGTCATCTTATAATTATAAAGTACAGATTTGTTTTATTTCCCCACACTAGCAGTGTTACCACGAGTCCTACGTTTTATTAGTTTACTTGTGGTTACACCACTCGGTGTAACCACGAGTAAAAAAGTTTACTCATAGTCACACTGGTGTAACAAAGCGGTGTAACCACGAGTCTGGACCCTTTTTTTCAACCTTTAGACACTTCCTCTCTGTTTTTATCTTCCACGCTTATCTCCGATCCCATCTCCGAAGCGACTCCCCTAAACTTCAAATTTCACGTGTCTGTAACATTCATTCCATTTCAGACTCTATTTCATGGCAAAATCACGTAAACGACGATGAAATTTGAAAAGCAAAGCAGATAGAGGGCTTGATTGTCAAAAATATCGGAGAAACCTTCAAGAAGACAGCTTGAAAGGAAGGATGGAAAGTCGTTAATAGCCACAGTGTAAAGATAGAGTGACATCTTGTGAAATTTCTTTGGATTTGTGAATTTTAAAATGGCGCAGTAAGTACAAGTTTTTTGAAGTGATTATATGTGTGTCGTCTTATAAATCGTCTGATGGACGCTGGCTGCATGCACTAAAACGTGTCAAGTTCCCCCTGAGCTGAGCGTGCGAGCGAGAGCGCGGAACAAGCAATAGAGAGGCACAATCGGCCTAAGCACGGTAAAGATATCATTACCGTGGCCTAAGCGTTCGGCTTGTTCCTGTTGTTGATGCATTGTGTTGATGTAACAATGTTTTCTTATGACGTTATCACGTTGGTTGTTTGTAAATTCGGGCAACAGACGATAGTATTTATCGTAAACTGAATTTACAGACCTTTTTTTACCATTTAACAGTCCACTGCTGAATACGTTAATACTTTTAAGAGTATTACACTGCATACATATTCTTACTATATAAAAATAAGTCGGGTTTTCCTTCCTGACGCTATAACTCCAGAACGCACGAACCGATTTCCACGGTTTTGCATTCGTTGGAAAGGTCTCGGGCTCCTTGAGGTTTATAGCAAAAAAAAACAGGAAAAATTTCAACAGAAAAGCGGGAAAATCTTTTTTCACATACAGCGCCATCTCTGATACATAGCATGTACTACAAACCAATCTTGCCCGCTGCATAATGGAAGATAAAGGTCGAACTATCAAAGTTAAAGTTCAAAATCAAGAGATTGAGATCGGAAATGAATTCATTGTACCATATTGCCCGCTGCTATCACGAATTTGATTTGAGAGTTGTCATTCGGCCAAATCAATCAAAAATTTGTGCAAGTACGTCACAAAAGGCAGCGACATGGCTGTGTTTGGTATTGCGTTGGAAAATGCGAATGACGAAATCAGCAACTTCCAAATGGGATACGTCAGTACTAATGAAGCACTGTGGCGCTTCAAATCAAAATATTGTCATTTCAAATTCATGAAAGATATCCCACAGTTGTATATTTAGCAGTGCATTTGGAAAATGGCCAAAGAGTTTACTTCACTGAGGCTAATGCGGCACAACGAGCTGAGAGACCACCATCGACAACATTGACTAGCTTCTTTGCAATGTGTGAAGCAGATCCATTCGCAGCGACGCTGATGTACGTTGAAATGCCCAAGTATTACACTTGGAATCAATCAACAAAGAAATTCCAACGTCGCCAACAAGGAACCCCAGTTCCAGATTGGCCACAGGTGTTTTCCACTGATGCACTAGGTCGCATGTATACTGTTCATCCTAGAAATGATGAATGTTTTTATTTGCGACTGCTAATGGTAAATGAACGTGGACCAAAATCATTTGCGGATTTGAAAACTGTGAATGGCCACCAATGCCAAACATATCGAGAAGCATGTCAACTATTGGGTTTGCTGGAGAACGATTCTCATTGGGATTTAACACTTGCGGATTCAGTTGTTTCATCAAAAGCGTACCAAATACGAACGCTGTTCGCAATTATCATCACCACATGTTTTCCTTTACAACCAATTCAGTTATGGAACAAATACAAAGACGACATATGTGAAGATATCTTGCATCGCTTGCGCTTTCAAACGAATAATCCTGACAACGTTCCGCACAGTCAGTACTTGGATGGGTGACCGCGGGTGGCATTTTCCAACTGAGCGCTACCGTGACTCGGATGACACGTTAAATTGTAGGCCCCGGTTGTTTTAACCGTTTAGCCATGTCAGAGGCCTTCAGGCGGCCTAAAAACTCTGACACCAGGGCTAGCCACCCGGCCTATACGAACTTACATTTTTTATCCTGACATCCAAATAACCGATGAAATCTACAATGAAGGATTGATTCTGATTAAGGATCAATGCTTGACTATTGCAATCAAGCTACTGATTGAAGTAGGAATGATTGCGCCAAATCGGTCGATGCACGATGCATCCAACCAAGAATTAAATCAAGAGCTGCAATACAATGTTGATACATTGCAGGAATTCGATCGAAATAATGTGCCGTTGCTGAATGAGCAGCAAAAACAAGTATACGAAACATTAATGCAAGCGGTGGACAATCTATTCTTCGGTCTATTCTTCCTGGACGCACCTGGAGGAACAGGGAAAACATTTGTCATTTCATTGATTTTGGCCACTATTCGATCAAGATGTGACATAGCTTTGGCGTTAGCATCATCTGGAATTGCGGCGACTCTTCTAGATGGCGGTCGTACTGCACATTCTGCGCTTAAGTTGCCACTCAATTTAAACACAATTGATACTCCAACATGCAATATTTCCCGATCCAGTGCAATGGGAAAATTGTTGATGCAATGCAAGCTCATTGTTTGGGATGAGTGCACAATGGCACATAAGAAATCTCATGAAGCACTTAACTTCACACTGAAGGATCTTCGGCGAAATAACAACATCTTTGGCGGCTTGACGATATTGTTGGCAGGCGATTTCAGGCAGACGTTGCCAGTAATTCCCCGTGGAACGCCTGCAAATGAATTGAATGCTTGCCTAAAGGCATCATTCAATTCATCTGCAGGCATCATTCAATTAATCATATTCCTTTATGGAATAACGTAAAAACATTATCGCTAACCACTAATATGAGAGTTCAACTTCAAAGCTCTTATTAAAAATGTTTTCCTAAACATTAGTGAGAATTATCAGAATTATGCTTGGTTAAGTCAACGAGCAATTCTTGCCGCAAAGAATAATGATGTACACGCACTGAATTTCACCATTCAATCAAAAATTGCTGGCGATTTGGTGTTATACAAATCCGTTGACTCCATAACAAATCCCGATGATGTAGTAAATTATTTAACGGAGTTTTTGAACTCCGGAGTTACCAGGATTTCCACCACATAACTTGCAACTCAAAGTTGGTACAGTTATTATGATATTGCGTAATTTGAATCCACCGCGACTTTGCAACGGGACTCGACTTTCGGTAAAAAGACTTATGCCGAATTTGATTGAGGCAACCATTATTAACGGAAAGTACGCAGGTGAAAATGTACGTATTCCTCGAATACCAATGATTCCGACTGATCTTCCGTTTGACTTCAAACGATTGCAATTTCCAGTTCGCCTTGCGTTCGCAATGACAATTAATAAGTCGCAAGGCCAATGGCTTAGTGTTTGCGGGATAAATTTAGAAAATCACTGTTTTTCACATGGGCAGTTATACGTTGCGTGTTCACGAGTTGGGAAACCATCCGCTTTGTTTGTGTTAACGTCAGACCAAAAAACAAAAAATGTGGTTTACCAAAGAGCACTTCAATGAAACGGATAATTTGCGGACACGTATAACGCTTCGATTCAGTATTTACTTTGGATTCACTTTCATTTACTTAGAGAAGTTCAACTAAATAACACTTCATTTTTGTAATCGAAATGAATTAATTACTGTTGTGAAATGAAAAAAAATTTTCCTTTTCAATCAAATATAAAACAAAAAAAAAATTCTTCTTTTAATCACCAAACGAAATGTTACATAAAACGAAGCCATCTGGTGGCGAAACGGAGTTCGCCGGGTTTGCTAGTTTTGTATAAACACTTACGAAACAAACAATGTTTGCAATGTCTGCACTAATTTTCGCACGCCATACTGGCTAATTGTGTTTGAACTATGCATACAATTTTTAATAAGACCTTTTGTAACCACAATTATTGCGAATAAAACTTTTGACTTTTTTTGACTTTTGAACGTAGGCCTATCCATCCACGTAGGGAGATTGGGCTATCTCCACCACACTGGCCCAGTGCGGGCTGGTGGATTCACATACGGCATAGAATTTCTTCGACGGAAGTTCGCAGGTTTCTTCAAGATGTTTTCCTTCACCGAAAAGCCTATCAATGATGTGTAATTCCGTAAATAAGTTCCAAAGAACTCTATTCCAAAGAACTTTACTACCACTAGATCACCACGAATTTTTATTACGGGCACTGCAAAATTACTCCAAATATGAGTTTGTCAATTTTGTTCGTTTGTTTTTTGTATTTATTTTCGTTTGTTCGTTTGTATTTTCGTTACCCACAATAATTTGATAATTTGATAATGATTTATTTCGTGATTAATACATTGCTTCTTAAGCTAAATCTAAATAACATAATTAAGTACATTTTTGTGTTTAAAATTAAATTAAATTCATATTAATAGATTGCATGCATTAACATAAAACAGTTCACATAACATAATTATAATAAGTATTTTTTAACAAATAGTAAGTATATAATTATTATAACCAAGATACTGATTTCATTTATATTTAATTTTAGCTGATTGTGAGGCGCTAGCTTCCACAGTAGGATTCCCTGTGTTTGTGGAAGCTAGTTCTCTTCTAGGGTGTTTAATAACGTGCAGTAATAGAATGCGTAATAGAATCCAACACTGCCCCTCAGACCAAATAAAAAAAAAATCAAGACAGAACGTCGCGTCGTGAACAGACAAGTGAGGCCGGTTTTTTAAACTGTTGTGAATGCGTCGGTGTTGCGCCGCCATAGTTTGACTGACGAGCCAAGGCGTAGTTTCCTTGTACGTCTATGTGTGAGTAATTCTGTCTGTAGACGGCTACACGTATTTTTGCCAGCCGCACTTGTTTTTTTCACAAAATTCTGTCTTGATTTTTTCATTTGGTCTGAGCACTACCCGAAAAGTGGTTCGACTGACTTTCTATAACCACCTCTAGATATAACGTTTTCTTTCTGTGATCAAACTCAGGACACATTTGCCGCGCAAACAGCTGTCAAGTCCGTCTTTAACGTCACCGGGCCCATTTTTAGGGTTCCGTACCCAAAGGGTAAAAACGGGACTTCAATGTCCGTCTGTCTGTCCGTCTCCAGGCTGTATCTCATAAACCGTTATAGCTACAAAGCTGAAATTTTCACAGATGATGTAATTCTGTTGCCGCTATAACAACAAATACTAAAAACAAAATAAAATTTATTAGGTAACTTATAAAATTTAAAATGATCTGAATTTTTTGCTGATTTTCGCTCTATATTAATAATGGTAACAGGTAGATGCTTGAAATATTCACAGAATATTTAGTTGTATAATCACTTTACTAACAAATAATAAAATTAAAATTAAAACATTTTTAAGGTGGGCTCCTATACAGTACGGAACCCTCCGCGCGCGAGTCTGACTATCACTTGGCCGATTTTATTTATTTGGTCTGATGTTCTTTGTTATTGAAAACTACAATCCCAATTTTTTGCCACAAATGGTATACTCCGCGCTACACAAGTCGGCGGATGTGAAGTTAGCCACTAGCTGCGCAATAGCCAATCCTGACGAATACGAATCAGAAATGTTGAGTCAAACCGCTTCGTACGTATCGAAGGAAAATCGACAATGTAGGGGTGGTAATTTGGCGTCCTCGTACTTGTCCTGTAGTTAAAAGAGGATGGTAGGATAAGGTCGTGCAGCTCAGATGCACACTCTCCGGAATGAATCCTATAAAAAATGAACAGACTCGCAACCCTACGGCGGTGCTCCAGGCTATGAAGTTAGGTTTTTAGGGGCTTATTCTGTACATCAAAACTAACAACTTTTGTTCAACGACTTTTATCAAATCTTATAAAAAATGCTTTTCCGTAGAAAAATATCGTTCACCCTCCACAAAATGTATGGAACAACTGTTTTTTTAGTGTTGACAAAAGTCACAGAACAAAAGTGGTTAGTTTTGATGTACAGAATAAACCCCTAAAATAAATAAATAACAATAACTTCTTTAGTAACATCAATGCAATAATTACATGTAAAAAGTAAAAACAATTTAATAAAGAACACACACACACGTTTTCCTGAACTAGGTTAAACTTGTAATTCTGGCTGAAAAAGGCAAAAGAAATAAAAATCAATACATAATTTTAAAAACAGTTTAAATACTATATATAAATATAAAACAACTACGGATGCTAAATAATTACCAGTAACCCTCTATATAATCGGCTAAGTACGAGTCGGACTCGCCCACGGAGGGTTCCGTACTGTATGGGAGCCCCCCCTTAAATATTTATTTTATTTTATTATTGAAGTGAATATACAACTTAATATTCTGTAAAAATTTCAAGCATCTACCTGTTGCCATTATTAATATAGAGCGAAAAACGGCAACAAAATCAGGCTTGTTGTATGGGAGCCCCCCTTAATAATTAATTTTATTGTGTTTTTAGTATTTGTTGTTAGAGCGGCAACAGAAATACATCATCTGTGAAAATTTCAGCTTTTTAGCTATAACGGTTCAGGAGATACAGCCTGGAGACAGACAGACGGACAGACGGACAGCGGAGTCTTAGTAATAGGGTCCCGTTTTTACCCATTGGGTAGGGAACTCTAAAAAAGCAGATTTCACGACTCGTTTTGAATGCGCGGTTGTTTGCGGGTCCCGCTGCATCGGGCGACGCGGCGCGGCGGCGGCGGGCCGCGGTCAACCGGAGGCTCGTTTAAGAGGTAGTGGGTTTTGAGGCTCCTTGCCTACCAGACATCTTCACCCACGTCAAAAAAGTGACAACTGACAAACCAACAAATTGGAACGAAAATAATAAACCGACATTTTTTTTATTCGGGAGCTTAACGAGCCTCCCTTTTATACTTTTTCTGGGGAAATAAAGAAAATTCCGGAATAAAATAAAACGAAATATTTCTAAATGAAGGCACGTTTATTTGATATCGCCATATTCGGCTAGATACGCTTTTGACGTTTATTTGACGGTTATTTGTTGAGAGATTTTTGTGTAACTTCGTATCTACCTGTAGATTAGATTCTGAAAATAGATTTTTGCTTGTTATTTTTCATTTTTGTTGTTGGCACATAATTTTTCTAAAAGATAGGGCTTATTTGTAATTTTATGTAAGTATGTAATTATATAACTAAAGTTGTGCCGGTATTATAAGGAAAATCAGATTTTCACAGATATTTATACAGAGTTCTTCTTAATCAATTAGCATCCTTTAGAGGCTTATTCTGTACATCAAAACTAACAACATTCGTTCTGCGACTTTTGTCAAAACTTTAAAAAAATAGGTGTTCCATACATTTTGTCGACAACTGAAAGACGAATCGACTTAATTTCTGACATGGATATTGTTCAAAGATAATAATATCGTAAGCTATTTTCAATCTAGGAATACAAGTATTATTTAAATTGTTCAAAGATGTGATAATGTCGTAAACTATTTTTAATCCAGGAAAACAAGTCAAATTTTATTAAAAAAATTATAAAATAAGCTTTTACTGAACAAGTACTTGCAAAGACGAATCAAACGAGCCAAGATTCGACAGGGTTGCGTCGTTCCATTACAGAGTTCCTATGACCACCTTCCAGCTCCATCATCAGACCCTGGTTACCATTGAAAGACAAACTACTCGCCAAGACCATTCAAATGAATGTTATGTCGTTTCATTGCTACGAGTAAGTTCATTTGGCCACCTTCCAGCTCCATAATCAAATCAGCACCATGTCATCATAAAATAGCATTGTCACGCGATTTACACATGTATGCAAAATCTCAGCTCAATCGGTAACCAGGAAGTGGATCTTTAACTTGCAAGATTTGATTACAGAACGATAGACAACGGGACACGTGAAAGTAAATAACAGCTTGTAACGATTTGCAACACCCTTAGACAGGGTATAATATGTACGAAAGTATTGTACTTGATGTATTATACTAGACATCCTTATCCTTACATATTATAAAATAAAGTCGCTATTTTCGTTTGTTTGTTTGTTTGTTTGTCTGTATGCTTAAATCTTTAAAACTACGCAACGGATTTTGATGCGGTTTTTTTAATGGATAGAGTGATTCAAGAGGAAGGTTTATATGTATAAAAATTCCCGAAATTCCTACGGGAACGGGCACAACGCAGGTAAAACCGCGCAAACAAACAAACAAACAAACGAAAATAGCGACTTTATTTTATACTATGTTATATTATATGGCAACTATATATTTTAATTAATAAATAATAAATTTAGGATACCGAGTGAAACCGCGGATCAACCTTACCTTGTATAAGTCAGTACCAACTGACCAGAGCCACCTGTTAGCCCTTGCTACGAGAAACTCCTTCGCCCTGAAGTTGTAAATCATCCCTTCCCTTATAATTTCCCTCGGGCCCGCCGGGAGACTTTCGGCCATTTTGGTGCCGTCCCGGCTCTAACTGACACATTACTACCATCCATTACTTGATTTGTTTATCTACTTCTTATGTGAACTAAAAAATAAAAACCCCATCGAAGTTTCGTTAAAAACAAATCGAAAGAAATCTTGTACACTTCACTATGGAAACTAACGTGGTTTTCGTACATTTTAATTAAGTAAAACACAGGTGTTACTCACGTTTGATTTTAGTAGGATACTACTATAGTTTAGATCGCATTTGGCGATCTTTCTCGATGCGATCGAAACTATAGTAGTATCCTACTAAAATCGAACGTGAGTAACACCTGTGTTTTACTTAATTAAAATCTTGTACACGTTTGGAGAGGGAGGAGACAGCGTTGTAGATATTTATGACCGGACCAAATGTCGAAGAAAATCAACTGTCTAGTTATCACGGTTCGTGAGATACAGCCTGACAGACAGACAGACAGACAGACGGACAGCGGAGTCTTAGTAATGGGGTCCCATTATTACCCTTTGGGTACGGAACCATAAAAATAAATATGTATTTTTTAAATGTTGGTACGGTCAAAAACCAGTGGTCAGATTATTGTTAAAAGTAGGCCTAAATTATACAGAGATTGATGCTGTGGCTTTAATCATGCTAAATATTTTTCACAAATAATACAGCAATAGGCCAATAAAATGTCTAATATATTAGATAGCTAGTGCTAGTTCTTAAATGACAAATCACAAGATTTACTCAAGACTGATTTGGAGCGGTGTAGTTATAAAAGTCAGTAACAACTGATTAGCACCACCTCAGTTTAAAAATGTTTAGGCTAGGCCGAATATAATCTATCTCACACACTCACATTCACTCATAATACTACACACTTAACATATGATTTTATTTACACAAGCATTGCCGCGTGAACAAAACTAGTCATTAGATTTACGGTTGTACACGCGGTGAGGTGATTCAACGTTGTTGGCGGCCGGAGACGATTCAACGTTATTGGCGGTCGGCTTGCTAACCTTGGCGCGCCCGCCCGTCAGTCGCCCTTGCAGTGGCATAACGCCTACACGCGCTCGCTTGTATCATTTTCTTATATCGAGACTTTCTCCCAATATTTTAATATCTCGCCCACACAGTAGTCTTAACATCACAACTAAATAGGTTAGTTGTGTTGCTAAGACTACTGTGTCTTCGGTTCTATTGTGAATGCATTGTGGCTTTTTGAACTGAGTATTTCGTGGACTATTTATTACTGAGGCAAACAGCTCCTACTACCTGTCCTCCGCACGACTAAATGATATGTGCTAACTGACCACAGTCACCTGTTTCAAGAAACTCTTTCGCCCTGAAGCTGTAAATCATCCCTTCCCCTATAATTTCCCTCGGGCCCTCCGGGAGACGCTCGGCCATTTTAGTGCCATCCCGGCTCTAACTGACGCATTACTATCGCACGATACGTTGATAAACGACGCTGGAGAGCCATTACTTGATTTGTTTATTTTATTTTTATGTGCTTATCTTAATTTTAGAAGGAAAATGAAAGGTATCGTTACCTTTTTGACAACTTCGATTCGTTTATAAGAGAAATTCGATGATATGGGTGAATCCACCGCCGAATATTTAAATGTATGTGACCGCAGAGATCCTTGGGTCAGCATAGTTAGTTACTGTAGATCGAAGGTCTTCTCAGAAAAAATATCTTGTGAATTAATAATCAGCCAAGTGCGAGTCGGACTCGTACACGAAGGGTTCCGTACCGTATGGAAGCCCCCCTTAATATATTTTATTTTAATTATTCATTTTTGAAGGGAATATTCAACTTAATATTCTGTTGATACATATTTCAAGTATCTCCCTATTGCCGTTATTAACATCGAGCGAAAAATCACGTTTATTTTAAACGTCACTTAAACATTTATTTATTTTAATTTATTATTTAATTTTTTCGTGAATATTTAACTATTTATTCTATGTATGTACTTATATTTCAAGCATCTACGGGTCACCGTTATAAATATCGAGTGAAAAATTGTAAAAAAATAGTTTTTTTTTAATGGGAGCCCCCCATAAATATTGTTTTTTTTTCTATTATTAGTATTTGTCGTTATAGCGGTAGCAAATCGGTCATCCATAAAAACTTTAACATTCTAGCTATTACCGTTCATGATATACAGCCTGGTGACAGATAGACGGACAGCGGAGCCTTAGTAATGGGGTCCCGTTTTTACCCTTTGGGTACGGAACCCTAAAAAGTCAAAAAACAAAGCTGTCAAAAAGCAAGGAAAAAATTAAACCTATAGAGCTCACAGTGCAAGTAAAGTAGTTTAACTAGGTGTTCGTCAGCGATCACCAAAGTTAAGCCACGTTCGGCAGAGTCAATCTTCGGATGGGTGACCGCGGGTGGCATTTACAACTGAGCGCTACCGTAGCTCAGATATCACATCAAAATGTAGGTCCTGATTGTTTTAACCGTTTAGCCATGTCAGGTGCTGTCGGGCGGCCTAAAAACTCTGACACCAGGGCTAGCCACCCGGCCGATACGAACTTATCTAACTGACGCATTACTATCGCATGATCCGTTGATTTATAATTAACGACGCTGGAGAGCGATCAAAATTGATCAATTCGTGTATTGTAGAAAGTGTTGCAAAACAAGTTCTGCAACCTTTAACCTCAGACCAAATAAAAAATAAAGACAATGTTGTGAACAAACACATGAGGCCAGCAAAAGTACGCCTCACACCGTGTACAGACACAATTACACACACAACACCGACACTACGCCTTGGTTTGTCAGTCAAACTATGGCGGCGCAACATCGACGCACTCACCAAATGTATAAAAAACCGGCCTCACTTGTCTGTTCACGATATTCAGTCTTGATTTGTTTATTTGGTCTGAGCGTTTAATTCGTGACTTTACGAGTATTTTATTACTTCCGGAAGTGAGAAACTTTATTTTGAATTTCGGTAATCTAAATTTTTGTGGTATCTAGCAATCAGCTGTACGATGTCCAATGCTGAACATGGGTCTCAGGTATGGATTCCCAATAAAATCGGTTAGAACTGGCTTGCATCCAGCGCGTTCCTACCGTCTTAATTACATAGTCAGTTCACGTCAATGAGTTCATTGGTTCACCTAGTTGGTGGACGTCCTGCGCTGCGCTTCCCGAGATGTGGTCACCATTCAAGAACTTTACGGCCCCATTACCTCTTCGAATTATGAGCCCTGCTCAGTGCCATGTTAATTGTTCATATTTTGGTGGTTTGAAGACCTCTAACACGGCCAAACGGTTAAAACAACCATCCATCCATTAGCCACTGGATGTCCACTGCTGGACATAGGCCTTCCATATAGATTTCCAATAAGACCACCGCTACTAACAATTTAACGTAGGTATCACCAGAATCATAAATATTGTTTGGTAACTAATAACCTTTCTTTGATCTTAGGTCAGCTCAAAGAAAAGGTAGATGTCATGTCATGTCGCAGGGAGGTGAAGACACTGGCGGAAGACCGCGAGACGTGGAAGAGCCTCCATCGACAAGAGCCGCGCTCTTAAATCCTGAATAAATGAACTAATAACCATCAAAAAGTTCAGATTCTTCTTGCTTTACCGCCGACCGAGCAGAATTTTCAATATGAATATTGTATGAAGATAGATCATCCAAAATTAACTTCCTGGGGTCATTCAGTACGCCATTAACGCAGTACATAATTTCTTATTACAAAACGGAAGTGGAATCTCATGAATAACAGCCATTGGTGAAGGTAAGATACCTTTTGACCCTAGCGCAGTATTGGCAGTAAGGATAACCAGTGTTAAAGTTTCTGCCCACTATAATTAAGTCCTAAGAATGTTTGTATCTGTTTTTGTTTGGTGTACAATAAAGTATATATTATTATTATTATTAACGTACCATACCATGCCCGTAACTCCTCGAATCATTTCTGGTTCAATCTCGCAGAGAAACTCCGAGCATAGCCCTCTCCATGGCTCGTTGGGCAACTTGGAGCTTGTTAATAAGGCCCATAGTGAGAGACCACGTTTTAGTGCCATAAATCATCGCTGGAAACACACACTGATCGAAAACGAAAATCAACACCGTACGGTGCTCTGCTATGTGCACTACAACGTACCATTAACGTAAGTCAACAATAGTTGTCGAGAATTTTTGCGATTTTTATGGAATTTCATATTTATTTTCTTATCTGAATTTTGTTCAAGGCTGCCATCACGCCACCTTATCTTACAAGCAATGTCAAAAGATAATAAGGTTCGAAAATGTGAAATTCCTTTTTAATTAAGGCTGTTTTGAAAGAAAATAGGGATATCTTATTCCAAAACAAAGATAGCAAATAATTGATTACTGTACCAGGTCATGGCCGAAGCTTGATATATTTTTGCATTATCTTTTTCAGGTACAGTCCAAAATGAAATATTTCGAATTTCCTTACTGTTTCTACGATAACTTTATTATGCAGCCGGTGAGCGCGGGACCCTTCCGGTTAAGGTCCAGACTGAATGAATTTTACAGAAGCGATGCCATATTTTTAAACATTTTGCTTGTTTTTGTTCTTTCTGTTCAGTTAATTTTTAAACAGCTTTCCGGTAATGTTGAAAGTTTAGAGGAAAATCGGGAGCTGTTTTCTTGTATATTTTCGTTGTTTTCTTGACTAACTTTTAATGCCTACGTACTCGTAGATATTATTTTTAGAAACACTTTTGTATTCTGTGAAAGTTTGGAATCTGTCTACAAAAATGAAGTATACACAGTTACACACTCAAAATAATAAGCAAAACATTTAACTAGAGAAGATCTTAATTTGTACCTATATTTGATTATTTGAATGTTTAATATATTATTATTCGAATATTTAATTTTGAAAGCCTTTTAAATTAAATTAGCAATGAGCAAGTTTGAATTGAAGTGAGCAGAACCGATGAAGTTCAAAAGTTTTCGAGTGGAGACCACCCAGCAAGCGTGATGTAGGATGTCTACCCAAAAGATGAACTGACGACTTTATTACATCGCACCAAATGCAAATTTCTATCAACCAAGATCTAATATCATCTGTAATCATTTATATTTTCTGTAGAACATCCACTACGGCCTATAATAGACAGTACCTAGTGGACGTTTTACAGCTGGTATAATGATGATGATGATGAGAAGTCTTTTTGGCAGTCAGTTGTAAATCGAAACATACGAAAACTGAACTAATTTTCGTCGTCATCGTCGTTTCAGCTATAGGACGTCCACTGCTGAACATATGACTCTCCTACTTATAGATCTTCAATAACACCGATATAAAGCGGCTCGCATTCAGCGCGATCCTGCAGTGAAAAATGAAAAAAATTTATTGGCTTTAACAAACGTTTCTTATCAATAATATTAACACTAGTCATGAACACAGTAGGTAATTTAGCAAGTTGAGAAACATTGCCATCCAAGTTAGGAACTAACCTGTGTTTTGGAATAGCAATGCCCTCCGCCGGATAACAGTAGGAACTAGATCATAATTATACAATCGAAGAAAAAATAGTAATAAAATACAATGCCAATTTAAAATTTTAAAATTACTAATAAGTTTTTGATATGGATGTGAATGGAAGTGTGTAGTGTAACTGAGTGTGTGAGTGTATCATCCCTGCAATACGCGAGGTCTCATGAGAGCCAAGGTTTGCAGGGATGAAGTGCATGTGTGTAAATGTGAGTAAATGAATGTGTTTAAAATCTAGATTTTACAATGGGACCTTATGAAGGTTCATTTAAAATATCTTCAGTAGATGGATAATCTTGAGTAAGTAGCCAGGTAGTCGTTTTAAGTACGGATGACCTCAGTCTTGCTTAGGTCATCCGTCCATCTTGTGCTTGGACGTCCTACGCTGCGCTTGCCGGTACGTGGTCTCCACTCAAAATTAATTATCGACCTCATCGGTCATCAGTCCTTCATGTATTATACCCTGCCCACAGTCATTTTAACTTGGTAATCTAAGTTAAATTAAATTAAGCTTAAAAGTATATATGTACTTAGAATCGCCTAAAAACAACACTATGGAAACTAGCGTGGTTCGCACATTTTAATTAAGTAAAGCACAGGTGTTCCTCATGCTTAATTTTAGTAGAAAACTGCTACTATAGTTTCGATCGCATTTGGTGATCTTTCTCAAGGTTGGAGTACTAGCACGCGGGCTCGTCTCGCATAGCACCAGTTTTCTACTAAATTAAGCGTGAGTAACACCTGTGCTTTATTTAATTAAAATTACCTAAAAATAAATCTTTGAATCGACAATGGTGGTTAAATTAATTTTGAGATTACAAGATATCTCTCGATTTGCGTCAGAACTAGAGGAAACTAGTAAACAATGTTGACGAACCGTCTCTAGACAAGACAGCACCCTCGTCATCTTGAGATGGACATGAAGCTTGTGCTTGGAGCGTCTTAAAGAGGTTATACTTATAGTACAGTTGGATTCACTACATAGTATAAAATAAAACCGCTTTTTGTTTGTTTGTTTGTCTGTATGCTTAAATCTTTAAAACTACGCAACGGATTTTGATGCGGTTTTTTTTAATGGATAGAGTGATTCAAGAGGAAGGTTTATATGTATAATACACCTGTGCGAAGCCGGGGCGGGTCGCTAGTATCCTAAATTCATGATTTTAACCATACACCAACCTATTTAACGTACAAAAAACCTGATTTTTAGGATATTTTTTGCTCGGTATTATGGCAACAGGAATGGGGCTCAGGGGGCTCCAACACGGTACGGAACCCTTCTGCGCGAGTCCGACTCGCACTTGGCTGATTATTAATAAACACAATGTTGTATTACATTGTGAAGTGCAATGGCTTTAGAGGCTTTTATTTCTAATCACTATAGACAAGTTATTCTTTACAGGATAATTGTCGGGTTTGCGTCAGAACTAGAAGAAACTAGCAAACAATGTTGACGAAAAGACAGCACCCTCGTCAACGTGAGACGGACATAAAGCTTGTGCTTGGGGCTTCTTCAAGAGGTTACACAGGTAGATTATCGTATAAATACATAACTTGGATCTTACACACGGCCTCTGACCCCAAACTAAGCAAACCTTGTGATATGGCTGCCAGAGATTGATATACTAGATAATATGCAAATTTTTAAATATAATATACTGATACAAGGTTATTTCTAATTAATTAGCATCCTTTTAGCCCCTAATTATTATTTTTTCCCTTATTCTTTACATCAAAATTAACAACTTTTGTTCTGCTACTTTTGTCAAAACTTTAAAAAAATCAGCTGTTCCATACATTTTGTTGAGGGTAAACAATGTTTTTCTATGGAACTACAACTTTTTTTTGAGATTTAACAAAAGTTGTTGAACAAAAGTTGTTAATTTTGATATACAGAATAAGCCCCTAAAAGGATGCTAATTGATTAGAAATAACCCTGTATAGATAGTACCTAAATAACACCCAGACACAGAGCAAACACCAATTTTTATCACATAGATGCTCGCCCTGGGTCCACCAACCCACGCCTCTCTGATCCAAAAGTTAGGGTCACTAACCACTGAGCCACCGGAGCAGTCGGCTTTTGGAATGATCAAAACGAACGTAGAAACAGAATTGCTGTACCAACGCCACACATACGTGGGTGCAGAAAAAAAGAAAGTTTACTTCGTGATATTTATAATATCCGGCTATGCAATAGTTGTTATCATGATTCTAGAATCTTTTTGCGGGATAAATAAAATGCACAAGTACATTAAGGACATCTCACACATTAAAGCACAAATAGAGATCACGTGCGCGAAGCTTGTGCTTCAGGAGTCTCGAAGTGGTTTTTTATGCATATTTAGCGGATTACCGTATAAACCTTTAAAATTTGACCCTATAATTATTTCGTACTACTTTTTTTTACAAATGAATTATAGACAATATGTTGCTTTGCACACACACAGAGGTATTTATTTATTAACAACTTAACTGTGAGGCCAACTCCAAGACCGACGAAAAGGAGGAGGATCCCAATGTGTAACCACGCATAACTTTTACACAGTGGTTCGATTTCAATACATAATTCTTTTTTATTGGAAAGAATATACTTCGAATCCCATTTAAATTTTATCGAAATCAGCTGAGCCATTTTTGATGAATCAACAATAATGAGAAAAATGCTACATCTTTCAGTGCGAAATATTCACGAGTTTTGTACACGGTTGAAGTCGGTCATGCCATTTTTTGCAAAATATAATTATGAAAAATTCAACTATTTCATACAAATGTCCTTCCCCGTACAAAATACTTTTAATACGAAAAAATATGTCGTGACTCGATAGATAATTTTAAATGCTGATTCTAAAGGTATAGTTAATAATTAAATTATGTATTGATCTTTAATGATCAATACATAATATAATTATTTTTGAAGAGTATACATATTTGTACTGTTCCTATTTTTGTTATTTTCAATGTTAGCTCTAAGACGTCAAGAACGAATTCTATGAAAGTTGTTTAAAATTTGTTGTTTAGCTAGAAAGACTCAAGGCTTATTGGAAATTTATTGGAGAGACCTGTGTCCAGATGTGGATAGGATACGTGGTATGAAACTTTTGCTGTAGAAAGAGTTACCCTTAAATAACTAAATAAATCAGCTGTTCCATACAAAAGTTCATTACTTTCAAGAACACTGCTGGAGCTAATTTTATTTTGCCATTTCCAGATTCGTCTAATAGAAAAATTAGTTATAATGATAACGATTGGTTACAGTAATGTTCTAGAATAAGTTGCATCGTCTAGACATACTTACATCTCTTAAGTAAAACATGCTTTTAAACAAAACAAATAACATAGCTGATTACGAAACTTTAATTATTAACCGTTTCACGTTTGGCGGAATTATCGATGAACAAAACACACAAACATAGAACCTCCTCCTTTATTTCCAAAAAGGAGGAGGTTCTATGTTCGTCTGTTTGTATTTTTTTTGTCTTTGTTCATCGATAATTCCGCCAAACGTGAATCGAAGCAAAAAAATCTTTTTTAGTTCGAAATGGTGTACTCCTGAGGTGGTCCCATTTCAATTTTACAGAAATCGGCTGAGCCGTTCTTGAAAAATCAACAATAATGTGAACATTCGAGCGAAATATTAGAATTATATACACGATGCAAGGCGGTTTTGCCTTTTTTTACGAAAAATATTTATGTTAATAATATGAATAATTTATGAAAAAACTGTAAATAAAAACAACATACTTAACAAACAGATGAAATCCTATTTTAATTCGTCGAACTAATATTAAAAACAAAGGAATTTTCAAATTTCAAACAATGAACCAAAATTATGCACATAATTTATTTCACACAATACACGATAACAATGCTTGTATGTTGTAAATAATAAACTTACCCATTCAAAATCCCAAGAAACCACGTATAGTTTCACGTAAATATTGACGCTGGCACACAAAAAAGTTTCAATTTAAAAACAAAACTACTTTCGAAAAAAGAACTGTCATTTTTCCCGCCGAAAGGAGAAAATCTGACACGACTTTCCCTCGCCACAGCTTTCGCGGTACTGAGGGAAACTTTGGGGGTTGGCTCGTGTACCAGGGGTGGATTCGAGCAGTTTGAAAAATTGCAGTAGGTAGCGTCAAAATAGAACGTATTCTTAAGATATTTGGCTTTAAAATATACTTTACAATGTAGTCTACTAAAACCTTTTTTAGGGTTCCGTACACAAAGGGTAAATACGGGACCCTAATACTAAAACTCCGCTGTCCGTCCATCTGTCTGTCTGTTACCAGGCTGTATCTTAAGAACCGTTATAGCTAGACAGTTGAAATTTTCACAGATGCTGTATTTCTGTTGCCGCTATAACAACAAATACTAAAAACAAAATAAAATTAATATTTAAGGGGGGCACTTGGCCGATTATTGGGAGGTATTTTGGTCCAAAAGGGGAAAATTTACTGTCAGTAGCGTTATTTATCAACCGATTTTGATAATATTTAGCAAGATTGTTTAGTGTGTAAATCTTAACAAAATTTGCGAGTATGAATGAAATCGATCACTAGCGAGTCGAGATATATGAAGATTCAGTAGTCTAACAGATGCGAGGTCTACTGCTCGGAGAACTACTAGTACTATAAATCTGAAAGTGTGTTTGTTGGTTTGTTACTCCTTCAAGCAGCAATAGAGAAACGGATCGACTTTAGTTTTGGCATGAATATTGTTACAAGGTCGGAAATTCACTAAGGCTACTTTTTTATTCCGGAAAAATAAAAGGTTCCTATGGGAAAGATTGCTGCCGGGGTGACCTAGAGGTAGTAACATCCACCTTACAATCGTCTTGGGTTGAAATCCTTTACCCGTTATCCCGTACCAATGAGCATTTTGGAATTTATGTATGAAATTTTACACCACTGGCTTTTCGGTGAAGGAAAACATAATGATGATACGTCCGTAGAAGAACTTGTGTATGCACCAACCCGCACTGGGCCAGCATGGTAGATATGGTCCAATCGCCCTTCGTGGGTAGGCCTACGTCCTGTACTATTAAAAAGGCTAGTACGTGTACTTACAGGATGTATGATACGTATATCCTAAAATATTTACGTCGTCGAGAAAAGCTCTTAGTAAGTATACAATTCGACCCTGTATGGGGAGGGGAGATTTGGGGGTAGGTTGGAAGCTGCAAATGATAGCGATGTTCCAAGTTTGAAAGTTAAGGGAGCGCTTGGTTTATGGGGGAGGCGATTCGAAAATTGTTGGGAAACTTTTCGTAGATTACTTGTAGTTCGGGTGCTGAATTTATTTCGATGCAGCGTGTGAAATATCGCGAGCGGGCTAGTAAACATTTATTAGGTTATGTGTTTTAGGTGAAGTGTTTGGTACTTGTGACTTTTCAAGCCGTCTTTTGAAATTGTTTGTCCGTAAACTTGGTTTATAGATTACAATAAAATTTAACATGATAACGTCATAAGAACACATTGTTGAATCAATAACTAAAACAAGCCGAACGCTTAGGCCGATCATGCTTCTCTATCGCTTGTTCAGCGCTCTCATTTTCACGCTCGGCTCAAGCGGAACGTGACATTTTTCGTGCGTGCATCCAGCGTTAATCGATTTGTAAGAAGACGTTAAAACTTTGTGACCATGAAAATCGCTCCGCCGCCGTGCCAGCTTATTTCGATAAAAACTTGTGACCATGTAAATCGCTCAGCTTATGTATTAGCTCGCTGCCTTCGCCACGTGATCGACCAACATTTCGTATTACAGTTATTGAGTTATGAATTTTGACGACAATTTGTTTCCAATGTCGATTATCGATTTAGAGCAACGTGTATGGTTATAATTTATTGCTACAAAAAAACAAAAAAATAACCGTGTGAAAAAAAACAAAACCCGGTCCTTTTTTAAATGTCCAATGTATTTTTTTTTTTCATTACAATAAGTAGGTAGGTACGTAAGGTTTTATTGACCAGCGGGGCAATTCTGTCAACCGATCTCGTTACTAAGGTGACACGTTCTTGAACCTGTCTCGTTTTTCTGACAGTTTTGAGCTGTCGGAACTGTCAGAAAAACGAGAGAGGTTCAAGAACATATCACTTCAGTGAAGAGATCGGCTAACAGAAATGTTCCGCAGGTAGCTATACTCGTATAGCCCTGGTCAGAGATTCTAGGGCCTTTGACATGGCTAACCGGTTAAAACAACTTGAACCATAATGTAAGGAGTCATTAGAGCCATTTTTTTTGTAAATACCACCCGTGGTCAACGTTACGAACACTAATCGTGTCGAAAGTTGCTTAATAATTACACCATGAGCGCTACATATTCAGTACTAGCAGCCTCTCTATTTTTTTTTTTAAATATACCTTAATATATCCTTACATAGTATAAAATAAAGTCGCTATTTTCGTTTGTTTGTTTGTTTGTTTGTCTGTATGCTTAAATCTTTAAAACTACGCAACGGATTTTGATGCGGTTTTTTTTAATGGATAGAGTGATTCAAGAGGAAGGTTTAAATGTATAAAAATTCCCCAAATTCCCACGGGAACGGGCACAACGCGGGTAAAACCGCGGGGCGCTGCTAGTTTTTTATAAATGACCCCCGGGGATTGTGTAGCTTCCCAACAGTGAAAGAATTTTACAAATCGGTTCAGTAGTTTCAGAGCCTATTCAATGCAAACAAACAAAAAATCAAATCTTTCCTCTTTATTATATTGGTATAGATTTTTACTCAGCACGTGTTAGACGCGAAACGCAAGACATTTTGTCGACAGTTGATTAACTTTTTGTATGGAATAGCTGATTTATTTTGCAATTTCTAGGTAGTAGGTATCGTGGTAGGTTTTAACACAATTATTTTTCGCAAAAAATCGCAACACCGACTTCTAGTACACGGCGTGTACAGAATTCGAATAATTTGCACGAATCGGTGATATCCATGCACTTTTTGTTGATTTATCAAAAAATGGCTGAGCCGATTTCAATAAAATTTGATTGAGACTACCACGGAAGTATATTCTTTCGAACTAAAAAATAATTATTGAAATCGATTCAAAATTAGCGAAAATACCCAAAAAATATACATTCAGACGAACATAGTACTTAGTACCTTCTTCATTTTGGAAGTCGGTAATAAGCTGATCATATTGATGAACTAAAGATACTATGTAGTAGACAGTCATAGACCTACCCACGAAGACTGCAGCAGTGGACTATTAAAATCCGGTACAGAACTCTTTTTGAAATTAGGTATTCTAAAAGACATGATCAGAACGTGATGATAAACCAAGGTCTTCAAAGGCCCAGAAGTGCTAAATTATGGAGGACAAGTTTGGTCTTGGTCGCGCGGCGTTATAGTTGGCTTGCAATCGCCTAACGACTAACTAAAAAGCCTGTACGTAACTTGGGCACTACGTAACTTGGGCAGGGTTTTGGTTCGGACACTTTTTTTGCACGATTGTGGCTCCGTAGATATTTGCTCGAAGTGTCGAATACAAAAATTCGACCAACCTCAACAAACTGTATGGAACAGCTAATTCTTTTTTCGCAAATTTCGAGTTAGCTCCATAGTAAAAAATGGAAATGATTGCGAGTACACCTACATCCCAGATTGGTTTTAGCGATAAGGCTGCCACTTGATGCACTTCTTGTAATTTTAAATAAATAAATAAATATTAGGGGATCTCTTACACACGGTCCCTGACCCCAAACTAAGAAGAGCTTGTGATATGGCTGCCAGAGACTGATATACTACATATACATATTTTAAATACATTGATAATACTTAAATAACTCCCAGACACAGAGCAAATACCTATTTTCGTCACATAAATATTTGCCCTTGGTGGGAATCGAACCTACGCCTCTTTGACCCAGGAGTCAGGGTCACTAACCACTGAGCCAACGGGGCAGTCTTTTGTTTTTGTATTTTCTTGATGTTAACAATAAATCAATTTCTTTAGATATTCATGTAACTTAATAACTGCACAGCAAGCAGCATAATTATAAATTGTAAAGGGAAACTTCTGGATCTTAGCATACATTTTTGAACATTAACTCTAGAGTGGGGAAATGCTTTAACACCCAATGTGTCAATTGACATCAGTGCAGGACTTATGGCCCCCACACCAAATGAGAATAAGATAATTATTTTTCGCAAAAAATGGCAAAACCGACTTCCATCGTGTACAAAATTTGAATAGTTCGCTCGAAAATATGTATACGATTTTTACATTATTGTTGATTTTTCAAAAACGGCTCAGCTGATTTCGATTAAATTTAAGTTGGACCACTTCGGAAGTATAACTTTTCGAACTAAAAAAGAAATATTTTGATTCGGTTCACAATTGGCGAAAATATCGATGAACATACACAAAAAAATACACACAGACGAACATAGAACCTCCTCCTTTTCGGATGTCGGTTAAAAAGATTTGGATTTACAAAACACATCTACCTACATATTTTAGTAAATAATCATTGGTTTGTACTTGTTTCACCAACTCATTATGAAGATTTCGCCAAACTTAAATTGACTTGCCTTGTCGTCAAAACAAACTTAGATTAGGTATTGACAAATCTATTTGCTAAGCTATTCTCATCTCAAATGCTAAAGAAATAAGATTTATATTAGCTGATTGCAGGTTTAGTGATTAAGTTGGTATTTCGAAGTGCCTAGTTCCTCAGATCAATGGAATTGATAAGTGCTATGAAAGGAATATGGCTTCAGAAATTGAGGCTGTTTAGCAAAAGTGTCTTGTTCAAGGTTAATTGATTGAAAATTGACGTTTTCTAACGGTAGAATCGGTTGTCGAAGTTGTTGACTCGTACATCTAGTTAGGACAAGTACCCCAGTTAAGTAGGTTCGAATTCAAGCAAGAAGTCATTCATAGAAACCAACTAGGCTCGGGAGCTTGTTCTTGAGTATTTTGGCCACATAGCTAGAAAGGACGGAGAAAACTTGGAAAAGCTCATGGTTACGGGGAAAGTCGACGGCAGGCGGTCACGAGGTCGGAGCCTGATGCGTTGGTCCGATCAGTTGATTCGACCTATACTTACCTATACTTCAACTGTACTGTACTGTATCAGCCTTTTTTAATAGTCTACTGCAGGACGTAGGCCTACCCACGAAGGGTGATTGGGCCATATCCACCACGCTGGCCCAGTGCGGGTCGGTGGACTCACATACGCCATCGAATTTCTTCTACTGACGTATGCAGGTTGCCTCACGATGTTTTCCTTCACTAAAAAGCCAGCAGTGTTAAATTCCGTACATAAATTCCGAAGAACTCATTGGTACGGGATCGGAATTTGAACCCACGACCTCACAATTGTAAGGCTTACTAAGGGATACTTCAACATAGGCTCAAAATTCAAATAAATACTTCAACTTAATAACAGAATATAAAAGAATCAAAATGTGATATGACATTTAAATTTAGATTAAAGAAATTTTTGATTGAAAAAGCATATTAAGGTTAAGCATGCCTGGAAGAAATCACTTTCAGTGATAAGGCCGCCGGTTGCTTCACATATTGTAGCATCTATTTTTCTCTATTTTTCTGTTTTATGTGTGTGTGAATCAATAAAGAGTTTTATCTATCTGTCTATTACACTATTAATGAATTTTTAAATGAAAATGCATGATTTAATTTAATAAATTTTAATTATTGACATTATTAAATTATTAACAATTGGGATATACTTACCTATTTTAAAATAAATCGTAATAAGTTGTAACTTTTAGAGATGACTAATTGTGTAATTTGCCATATGTACTCGTATATTATACTGTCTAAAACATGTCACTTGTGTACTGCACGTAATATCTACATTTTTGCATATAAATGATTGAAATTGAACTTTTGAAATATTCAAATACCTAACATAAATACTTGTATTACATGTACACAAGATATGAGCAAACCGACGCTTATGAGCATTTCGCTTATACTCGTAAGCCGTAGCTCGACTGCGGCCCGCTAAATATTTGATTTGCACCGAGATGGGATTTAATGCGGGCCCCGAATTATGAACGTCTGGTTGAGATTGGTTGCGGCGGAGATGTACTGAACGCTTTTATTTTACAAGTTTTTATTTAACTTGCAATGAATGTACCTATGTATGTATGTTAAGTCTTGCAAGTTAAATTTGACCAACTTCCCGGTTTTTGATTGAACTAAAATTTTGCACGTATATGTACAGTCTATGCAATTCGCGAAGACGCGCCCCACCACTCCTCCCAACCGTGTATAGCACACGTGTGCAAGTCTCCGTCAACGTCCGAGTGCTACCGGCACACACTAATTACCTATGAATGTGTAGTAGTGTGTACCGATAACACCCAAACACCGACGGAAACCTGCACACACACTATAAACGGTTAGGAGGAGTGGTGGGGCGCGTCTTCGTGGATTGCATAGACTGTATATCGCGTGACGATACAATAATATGGTACCAAGGAGCTGATCTGATGATGGAGTCGGAAGTTGGCCATAGGAACTCCTGTGCTAAACAAGACAGACCCGTCGTGTTTACGCTCGTTTTACTTGTCTTGGCTAGCACTCTGCTGCTACATGATATCCAGATTATCCAGGATCTTAAAAGCTTGTATTTAAAAAGTTGTATTTTACAAAAATTTAAACATCATTTAGGACCAAAGAGAGTTACAGTTCTGAAAAGATTGCCATTGTGTCGATTCTATTATATATGTACACTAGCAAACCCGGCGAACTCCGTTTCGCCACCAGATGGCTTCGTTTTATGTAACATTTCGTTTGGTGATTAAAAGAAGAAATTTTTTTTTTTGTTTTATATTTGAAAAGGAAATTTTTTTTCATTTCACAACAGTAATGAATTCATTTCGATTACAAAAATGAAGTGTTATTTAGTTGAACTTCTCTAAGTAAATGAAAGTGAATCCAGAGTAAATACTGAATCGAAGCGTTATACGTGTCCGCAAATTATCCGTTTCATTGAAGTGCTCTTTGGTAAACCACATTTTTTGTTTTTTGGTCTGACGTTAACACAAACAAAGCGGATGGTTTCCCAACTCGTGAACACGCAACGTATAACTGCCCATGTGAAAAACAGTGATTTTCTAAATTTATCCCGCAAACACTAAGCCATTGGCCTTGCGACTTATTAATTGTCATTGCGAACGCAAGGCGAACTGGAAATTGCAATCGTTTGAAGTCAAACGGAAGATCAGTCGGAATCATTGGTATTCGAGGAATACGTACATTTTCACCTGCGTACTTTCCGTTAATAATGGTTGCCTCAATCAAATTCGGCATAAGTCTTTTTACCGAAAGTCGAGTACCGTTGCAAAGTCGCGGTGGATTCAAATTACGCAATATCATAATAACTGTACCAACTTTGAGTTGCAAGTTATGTGGTGGAAATCCTGGTAACTCCGGAGTTCAAAAATTCCGTTAAATAATTTACTACATCATCGGGATTTGTTATGGAGTCAACGGATTTGTATGTCACCAAATCGCCAGCAATTTTTGATTGAATGGTGAAATTCAGTGCGTGTACATCATTATTCTTTGCGGCAAGAATTGCTCGTTGACTTTACCAAACCTAATTCTGATAATTCTCACTAATGTTTGGGAAAACATTTTCAATAAGAGCTTTGAAGTTGAACTCTCATATTAGTGGTTAGCGATAATGTTTTTACGTTATTCCATAAAGGAATATGATTAATTGAATGATGCCTGCAGATGAATTGAATGATGCCTTTAGGCAAGCATTCAATTCATCTGCAGGCGTTCCACGGGGAATTACTGGCAACGTCTGCCTGAAATCGCCTGCCAACAATATCATCAAGCCGCCAAAGATGTTGTTATTTCGCCGAAGATCCTTCAGTGTGAAGTTAAGTGCTTCAAGTGATTTCTTATGTGCCATTGTGCACTCATCCCAAACAATGAGCTTGCATTGCATCAACAATTTTCCCATTGCACTGGATCGGGAAATATTGCATGTTGGAGTATCAATTGTGTTTAAATTGAGTGGCAACTTAAGCGCAGAATGTGCAGTACGACCGCCATCTAGAAGAGTCGCCGCAATTCCAGATGATGCTAACGCCAAAGCTATGTCACATCTTGATCGAATAGTGGCCAAAATCAATGAAATGACAAATGTTTTCCCTGTTCCTCCAGGTGCGTCCAGGAAGAATAGACCACCAGTATTATTGTCCACCGCTTGCATTAATGTTTCGTATACTTGTTTTTGCTGCTCATTCAGCAACGGCACACTATTTCGATCGAATTCCTGCAATGTATCAACATTGTATTGCAGCTCTTGATTTAATTCTTGGTTGAATGCATCGTGCATCGATCGATTTGGCGCAATCATTCCTACTTCAATCAGTAGCTTGATTGCAATAGTCAAGCATTGATCCTTAATCAGAATCAATCCTTCATTGTAGATTTCATCGGTTATTTGGATGTCAGGATAAAAAAAGTAAGTTCGTATAGGCCGGCTGGCTAGCCCTGGTGTCAGAGTTTTTAGGCCGCCTGAAGGCCTCTGACATGGCTAAACGGTTAAAACAACCGGGGCCTACAATTTAACGTGTCATCCGAGTCACGGTAGCGCTCAGTTGGAAAATGCCACCCGCGGTCACCCATCCAAGTACTGACTGTGCGGAACGTAGTCAGGATTATTCGTTTGAAAGCGCAAGCGATGCAAGATATCTTCACATTTGTCGTCCTTGTATTTGTTCCATAACTGAATTGGTTGTAAAGGAAAACATGTGGTGATGATAATTGCGAACAGCGTTCGTATTTGGTACGCTTTTGATGAAACAACTGAATCCGCAAGTGTTAAATCCCAATGAGAATCGTTCTCCAGCAAACCCAATAGTTGACATGCTTCTCGATATGTTTGGCATTGGTGGCCATTCACAGTTTTCAAATGCGCAAATGATTTTGGTCCACGTACATTTACCAACAGCAGTCGCAAATAAAAACATTCATCATTTCTAGGATGAACAGTATACATGCGACCTAGTGCATCAGTGGAAAACACCTGTGGCCAATCTGGAACTGGGGTTCCTTGTTGGCGACGTTGGAATTTCTTTGTTGATTGATTCCAAGTGTAATACTCTTGAGCATTTCAACGTACATCAGCGTCGCTGCGAATGGATCTGCTTCACACATTGCAAAGAAGCTAGTCAATGTTGTCGATGGTGGTCTCTCAGCTCGTTGTGCCGCATTAGCCTCAGTGAAGTAAACTCTTTGGCCATTTTCCAAATGCACTGCTAAATATACAACTGTGGGATATCTTTCAAGAATTTGAAATGACAATAATCGCCACAGTGCTTCATTAGTACTGACGTATCCCATTTGGAAGTTGCTGATTTCGTCATTCGCATTTTCCGACGCAATACCAAACACAGCCATGTCGCTGCCTTTTGTGACGTACTTGCACAAATATTTGATTGATTTGGCCGAATGACAACTCTCAACTCAAATTCGTGATTGCAGCGGGCAATATGGAACAATGAATTCATTTCCGATCTCAATCTCTTGATTTTGAACTTTAACTTTGATAGTTCGACCTTTATCTTCCATTATGCAGCGGGCAATATTGGTTTGTAGTACATGCTATGTATCAGAGATGGCGCTGTATGTGAAAAAAGATTTTCCCGCTTTTCTGTTGAAATTTTCCTGAATTTTCTTGTCTATAAACCTCACGGAGCCCGAAACCTTTCCAACGAATGCAAAACCGTGGAAATCGGTTCATGCGTTCTGGAGTTATAGCGTCAGGAAGGAAAACCCGACTTATTTTTATATAGTAGATTTCATTTTTCTCCACTCATGGATTCCTGAAACAAGTTTCTATAAGCGATAAGGTACCAGAAAAAAATAGCTGATCTAAATGCCAATGGAAACATTACCCATAAAATTTATTTTAATCATATTAAAAAATGGAGGGATGAAAAAGTATAAATAAAATATTTTATCTACACTAATGTTGTAACATTCTACTTATGTTTCCAATATTTGACTTATAATGACTACTGTTATAGCACAGACAACAAAACACTCAATTTAAGCAATTTCAAATGATGTTATAATATCCACATCGATATCGTAAAATCTCATTATAACATCGATAAAACGCGACCAATTAACCTGGCAAGCCTTATGTAAAAATCCTCACACTAGTTGTATAAAATTTTGATATTAGGCTGGCTTTTGAAAACAGTTGGGTTATACGTGAAAACTTCGTCGAAACTACTAAACTTACATACACAAAACTCTTTGGTAAGATCTTGTGCCAATGAAATAAAAAAAGAACAGCGCGCGCTCGCTCCTGATTGACCCTGCGCGCGCAGCTGCGCTCTCTTTGGTTAGATTTTAATGGCGCCAAGTTCACTGTGACAATACACGTACGCGTGAATTTAATGTTTCGCAATATGTTTTTATTTTTTATTTTTATTTTTATTAGTGAAGATAAAGTAGTGTATGCAACTGCATATAACACGGGTATTAAAACACTCGTTACTATTATGAAACTCGCTGCGCTCGCTTCATAAACTCACACTCGTGTTTTAATACCCTTCATTATATGACAGTTGCATAAACTACTATTATCTACACTAATGTTGTAACATTCTACTTATGTTTCCAATACTTGACTTATAATGACTACTGTTATAGCGCAGACAACAAAACACTCAATTTAAGCAATTTCACATGATGTTATAATATCCACATCGATATCGTAAAATCTCATTATAACATCGCGCGCTCGCTCCTGATTGGCCCTGCGCGCGCAGCTGCACTCTCATTGGTTAGATTTTAACAGTTCACTGTGACAATACACGTACGCGTGAATTTAATGTTTCGCAATATGTTATTTTTTTATTTTTATTTTTATTAGTGAAGATAAAGTAGTGTATGCAACTGCATAAAACACGGGTATTATATGACAGATGCATAAACTACTATTTGGGAAGCCCATTAAGCAATCTTTCAAACGATACATATTTTATAATTTTGGTTAGATTTTTCTCTGAATAATATACCATTTGTGGACGTCTCTTTTTAAGGCCAGAGTGATGCTGTGTTTTCGCTCAGTATGCTACAAGCTTTAAGCCCAACAGACGTATCACATCAGACTTCTCATCTAAGATCGAGACGTGTTAGATTATTATATTTAGTTTGATTTTGGGCTCTAATTTGAATATGTCTAATGCAGATCCTATCTATCCAGATATTATTATATCTAAGGCTTAGAATGAGTTTAGACCAGTAACGCTCATAATGTAGTTTGACTAGGTTTTTGTCAGTGATCACCGAAGTTAAGCAACGTTTAGTCTTCGGATGAGTGACCGGAGGTGGCATTTACAACTGAGCGTTGCCGTGTCTCGGATGACAAGTTAAATAGTGTTTAATAGAGACAAAAAAAAATCGGTCACATGGAAAATCGTAACTGAAAGTCAACAATGTACGAAACTGCTAATTTTAGACAAATTATGAGTAGGTTCATATTAAAAGATGATCATAATCATAATGATCATTGTATTATATGACTCCCTTTCACTTGTTTGGAATAACTCTAGAATTGATGGCCACTGGGCATACGAGTAGTTTCCAAAATGTTATAAAAAGGCCCCACCGCCCAAAAAAGAAAGAGAAATTTGTCAAAAGAAATTTTAATTTTCTATGCAACAAAATGGACCAGTCGAGAAATCGATTGAAATAATTGGCCAAGTACGAGTCGGACTCGCGCACGGAGGGTCCCGTACTGTATGGGAGCCCCCCTTATTTATTTATTTTCATTTTTTTATTATGGAAGTGAATATACAACAAAATATTCTGTGAAAATTTCAACTATCTTCCTGTTACCATTATAAATATCGAGCGAAAGACGGCTAAAAAGGTTTGTTGTATGGGAGTCGCCCCCCTTAAATTTTTTTCTGTATTTGTTGTTATAGCGGCAACAGAAATACATATATCATCTGTAAAAATTTCAGCTTTCTAGCTATAACGGTTCGTGAGATACAGCCTGGTGACAGACAGACGGACAACGGAGTCTTAGTAATAGGGTCCCGTTTTTCCCTCTGGGTACGGAACCCTAAAAAGTAGCCATCTCAGTAATACCAATATTTACTTATAAATGCATTTAACGTCCCAACTAAATAAGGCCCAGAAAAACTTGGTTAAGGTTAATGCGTAGATTACCCCTGTAACCCTGTTTTGGCAAATAGGTGCCAAAACACTCTAGTGTTGGCAAATCATCGGGTACGTTGGTGCCAAAAATTTACAAAAAGTCACTGACAGCTTAAGTCGGATCTGCCAGCGACTTGGCTGTCAAGTGTCAACAAACAAGGTCAGGAACGAGAACAAAATATTAAAATTCGGTCGGAGTGAAATAAAATCACATAAAACCGTGATAGACGGAATGAAGTCTTTCTTTGTCCAGCAAGCAGCCAACGGAGCGTACACGGGGTCGTAGTGGGAACAAGGCCGTAGCGGCGTTCTAACGAAGGTACGTGTCGGCAAGGTTGGTTTTCTAAACGATTCACTTGTTGTACAAGAACCAAAGGAATTGTCCCTTGATTCTGCAGAAAACCACCGAATCGAGTGAGAACAGGACCGCGCGCCGACACCCTGGTTCCCCGAACGACGAACACCGTGCGACGTGGGAGTTCCCTTGGCTGAACTGACTTCGAAACCTCGAAAAGAAACCCCTAAGACATTAGGGTAAGTTTTTAATAGCCTCTTATTCCTACTGTCTCGGTTAGGCTCTGTCTTTGTCAGTATTTTCCTAGACCCGATGACGTGTCGCATCCGATATCATTGTCGGCTTACCACCCCCAACTTGAAATGGAGGGCCTCGCTCTTCAAGCGAGGTCTGACCAAAGAACAAGACATTCATACTTGTTTTCTGTCCTCGGACAGGGTTTTTTTTTGTTTTATATATAGAAATTGTGGTCTACAACTGCACTCCAAGGCGCGGCAAGCGTCCTCCGGCGCGTCCCTCACAGTGCGGCGACGTGGCCTCTTTCTGCGTCTCACCCCGAGACCGCTACTAGCTTCTTGCTGCTTCTATCTGCGCGTTTCCGCCGTGGGCGACGTGGCTACCGCCCCGACTTGAATCTACCCCCGAGTATTATTGGTAACGCAGCCAACGGCTGCGCCTTTCTTACATTTCGTGCTGTGCTTTCATTACTCAATTAACTTAAATAATTAACTAACACAGAGCATATTTAAAATTGGTTGCAAACTCAGCGAAGTTAGGTACTCTCGCTTTCACGCCCTTTTCTACCCGGCTATCCCGGTAGAACATTGAAAGCGTTATAGTGGCGCCTCAACTGGTTTTAAGCTGAATTTGCAATCAATTCATTATTAGGTAGGATCTGTTAGGCAGCTAGGATGTACTAACATACTAATAAACAAGAACAATTTTGAAAAAGAAATTTGTGTTGTTTTAATCCTTGTGTACCCTATAGCTGTAAGATTTAACAGAATAGGTATTGTAATTCTCATTTTTAGGCAGTTTTTGTATTTTCAGATTCATTGCTATAGTATACCTGCATTATTTTGTTAACAATACCTACCTACAATATTCATTTTATTTGCATTATTGCAAAATAATGTACTGAAACTAAACTTTGTTAACAGTACCTACCTACATTATTCATTTTATCTGCATTGTTGCAAAGTATGTACTGTAAATAAATGCTAAAGTAGTTTTCACAAAGAAATTGTTGCGGTGAAATATTGTTTAACGTATTATGTTTATAGGATTAGTATAAATTGTGAACATAGCAGTTTGTAAGCAATAATTAGGCAACTTAAAACTACCTGCGCTAGTATTTTAGATATTTCAGACAATTGTAAGCTGATTCTGCAACCACTTTATTTAAACTATCACAACTTAGTCTCTGTTTGTCTAACTTAAATTGAATATCTTTTAAACTTAAACAGCACGATTTAATGTTCTTTCAAAAAAAATTATATTTTACTACCTCTTAGGAATATGCCGGAAACAAAGGGTTCAGTATATCGAATCATGTTCGACATTGAACATTTTGGTAACCGACATATTGTAGTATTCTCAGGCGATTACTTTACTAGGAATTCTATATCTCGGCACAATAAAACAACAAAAACAGCACTATAATCATATATTGTTAGCTTCGACAACTCCCACAGCGATCTTTACATAATCTCGGAAACAGAATAATCAGGATGTTAGGTCACCATGCCTGAACCTGAAGCAAAACGTTTCAGACGTTATGAACTGATCCTAGTCTTCCAAGTAGGGACGTCTCTTATATCCTAATGAGTGATCTTCAGTTCAAAATCTGTATAGGATGATTCGCAGTCCTCTGGTAAACTTTTGTTCGTTCACTTTATTCACTAGGAACAGTCTATCACACACATGTTTGGAGAAATCTTTCAGATAGATTAGTATTGTTGCACATTCTATCGTTCCAGGAACCTGAAACAAGGAGAAACAATTGCAGTTACACTGTTTATAGCACTAAATTCTTGGAAAACAACGGTCAGAAGTTGTCATTTGCAATACTTACTGTAGCTTCGTTGATTATTCTGTTTGCAAACAAGCGTTTGAAACAACGCTTTTGTTTTCTACGAGTATAAGATGGTAGGAAAAACAATGTCAATCCTGTTTTTCTAATCTTTTACTAATTTACTGAAGAATATTATCAGTAAACAATATAGAAACAATAATACTGCGTAATTTAATTTTGTTGTGAAATTTTTTTTTCTCAATCTTTGACTATTAACTTTTATCGCATAATTCGTGCCTGGAAACTAAGTCTTTAAGGTTTTAATTTTTTTATGTCGGTGGTAAAAAATATTTTTTTTCTTTCTTTACCTTTAGACCGCTCGGAGTGCAGTCCTTATGTCTTACAAACTAAGATAAGCTATTATATTGTAGCCCTTAGTACCTTAATACTACACTTCTAAGCTAGAATAATAATCTTTAGCTTCCTACTTTCGGTAGCAATTATAATTCTAGCTTAGCTTAGAAATACTACTTTAAATAGACAATACTACCCACTACCGGCAGTATTTGTACTATTTACTTGCTTATACTTACATGTACTACTTACTCAGTACTGTCCTACTATCTTCTAAAGATAGTACCTTGTATATTCTGTACGCAGTACTACGCAGTACTGTTGATAACTTGCTTCTACCACTTGTGCTGCCTTGAGCAGTACCTTACTTGACCCTTTTGTGTGCCCACTTCGTTGGACACCCAATGTACTACCCCTACAAGGTAGTACCTTTTGCTACACTCTAATAGTTCCTCTTTGCTACTCTAAAAGATGCCTCTTTGCTACTTTCTAAAAGTAGTACTTTAGCGTTGGTCCTGTCAACTAAAGGCAGTACCAATCAGCTATACTACCCCTACGTGGTAGTACCTCTTGCTCAGCCCTGCCCACTAACGGCAGTGCTGATGCCCTCTTTGCTACTCTCTAAAAGTAGTATCTTAGCGTCGGTCCTGTCAACAGGCGAGTCCTGTTAAGGCAGTACCGATTAGCACTCGCTACCCCCTGAAGGTAGACGATAAATAGAGCGGTCGTAGAACTCTTTAACACAAGCCTATAACTACATACTTGACATACAATAGAGCGGTGGTAGAACTCTTTAACGAAAGCCTATAACTACATACTTGACATACAATAGAGCGGTGGTAGAACTCTTTAACGAAAGCCTATAACTACATACTTGACATACAATAGAGCGGTGGTAGAACTCTTTAACTGAAGCCTATAACTACATACCTGACTACACTTAATCATTTAGCTGTGCCCACTAGTCTGATCCACTATGTGGTCACACTAAATGAACACACCCATTTCTTTACTACACTAGTAAGGTTACGCGAACCTTAAGTAGTAATGATCCTCCTGTGCCCACTACGATGGTCACATCCTCAAGGCATTGCCTTCTTAAACCATCGGCGTCAGCATTACTCTGTATACTGACACCGATGGTCACACCTGAATTGACTAATTTTTCATATCATAATAGTATGATTTCCCCGGCGATGGCTTAAATAAGGGATTCCACCCTCAGGTAGGAAGAACCCCACTCCAAACTTTGACTAATATTTATTTTTTAGCACTAACATGTAACAATAGTTACACCGTATCTTAAGTTTAGGTTAAATGCACCTAGATTTAGAAGTGAAATACCCCTGACTTTGTAAACATTCAAATTCCAACAATTTTAGCTTCAGTAACCCATATTCGCTCAATTTTAAGCTCAATCTCCAGAAAAAAGCGGGCATTAGAATGCATATATTTTAGTAGCTTTGTTTCTTAGTTGTACTGGCAATACTCACCAAGTCAACCTCGAATCATGCTTAAATTAGAAATCGTGGTTAAAACAGTAAGAATAAGAATAAGAATAAGAATAAGAATAATTTTATTTTGTTACCATAATGTTGTTCCTTAAGCTAAAGTACTTAAATAAACTAGATTATGTATTACTAAAGAGATTTAAATACATGCATTACTTAAAATTTATTATAAATTAATGAAATTAAAATTGAATTGTATTAGGTAGGTACATATTTTAGGGTTAATTAAATATTAATCAAATAGGGTAAGTTACATATTATAAAAGTATTTATATTTAAGTAAACATTTTACATTTAATAATATTTAGCCAGTTGTGAAGCACTAGCTTCCACGGTAGGATTCCCTGTGTTTGTGGAAGCTAGTTCTCTTCAGGGATGATTTAGAACAGGGGGTTAGTAGGAGTGGATTATTAATAGTGTGATTGCTGGCGAGTATGTGCAAGAGTTGTATGATCACAGTAATAATAATGACAATTTAAATGTTCAAGTCACGTGATGACGTATGACATTTGTCAAATTAATGCAAAAGAATACCTACTAGTTTGTTGGACGAAGCATTTCTTCGGTGCTTTTATAGCTGAGTGTAAGGAGATATTTTTTAATTTTGTTTTTACATATGTATGCAGTGTCATTTACTAAATTCAGCTTTTTGTTTAGTTGGGCATAAATAAAGCTTCCAAGAAAGTGATAACATTTTTGTCCTAATTTAGTTTTAGTGTTAGCCACTTCCCATCTGTAGGTGCGTTTAGATTTGCAGGTATGTAAAGCCGTTTTATGGAATTTGCTAGCGCATGCCAAAATAAAAAGCTGTCGAACACGTAGCTGTTTTGAGACCCGGTATAGCTCATCAGTTGGGTACCTGAAAGGTTTTTTGTGGGCTACCTTGAGTAGGAGCCTTTGTGCACGTTCCAACTTTATTAAATAAGTGCTGCAGGCTGCACCCCAGGATGAAATGCAATAGCTTAAAACAGATTTACATAACGCGTTGTACACCATGTCGACGGTTCCACTGTCTGCTACGGCTCTAAGCTTTTTGAACACAAACAACAGTTTTCTTAGGCGGTTACTAATCATTTGTATATGCTTTGTCCAAGACAGTAATTCATCGATAAAGACACCCAGATACTTTATCTCTTTAACCTGTTCTAAAGTCGGGCAGTTACAGGAACATTGTTGGTAGTAATTATCGCTGCAAGTGTGTAGTTGGATACAGAGAGGATAAAGAGGGGCTGAACGGCTAGAAACTCTAAAAGCCATTATTTTGGTTTTCGAAACGTTAAGCGTGAGTAGATTTCTTTGTAGCCAGGTTGCAACGTCACGTAGGCCTTTATTTGCGGCATTTGAAACTGCATCCCACTTACGCGCATGAAAAACTATGGCAGTGTCGTCCGCAAATGCAAATATTTTTGCTTGAGCAATTTCAAGTTGGCACAGGTCATTTATATAGGCTAGAAATAACATTGGACCCAGCACGCTTCCTTGAGGAACTCCATAGGCTACTTCTTCAAAATCACTACACAGACCATTGATTTTCACCCGCTGTCTACGACCAGACAGGTAAGATCTGAACCAATTGAGTGCAGTACCGCGAACGCCTAATTTTTCTAACTTTTTCAGAAGGATAACACGTGACACAGTGTCAAAGGCTTTGGCTAAGTCTAAAAATGCGGCGATGCATCGTTGTCCTGAGTCCAGTTTGCTAGCTACATGGTCAACCAGAGAAGAGACCGCATCCTCTGTGACAGTGCCTTAATTATGCTTGAGTCGGTCCTCGGGTTGGTCCAACCTACTCCATAATTTTCGTGCATCCTTGTTTTACTTCTAACCACAGATTATATGCTAACAAAAAAAATTTTAGCTTAATTAATACCGCTTACAGGAAAATCTTATCAGTTGAAAACAAAGAAGCCACAATTATGCTTGAGTCAGTCCTCGGTTCTTGGTCCAACTGACTCCATAATTTGGTACCTTTATGTTTTTTAACAATCTTAAATTCCCTGCGGAGTCAAAGTAAGATTTCCACTCAGTTGTTTGCTTTCCTGATTAACTCACTCAACTCTAGAAAGTCAGGGTACTTTGACACTTTTTTTAGTTATAAGGATCTTTTATTTTTATCGTTTGGTCTATATTTCGTCTGTTCGGCAAATAGCCACTAACTATTCTAGCGGCTAGGTTGCCCATTTCTTTGTTGCTCCCTACTCGTTCTTGTTGTTCTACTTTTCGGCTGGGGGCAGCCGTCGAATTCACTGCGTGAATTCTTTCCCCGGGTGGAGGGGTATTGTAACCCTGTTTTGGCAAATAGGTGCCAAAACACTCTAGTGTTGGCAAATCATCGGGTACGTTGGTGCCAAAAATTTACAAAAAGTCACTGACAGCTTAAGTCGGATCTGCCAGCGACTTGGCTGTCAAGTGTCAACAAACAAGGTCAGGAACGAGAACAAAATATTAAAATTCGGTCGGAGTGAAATAAAATCACATAAAACCGTGATAGACGGACTGAAGTCTTTCTTTGTCCAGCAAGCAGCCAACGGAGCGTACACGGGGTCGTAGTGGGAACAAGGCCGTAGCGGCGTCCTAACGAAGGTACGTGTCGGCAAGGTTGGTTTTCTAAACGATTCACTTGTTGTACAAGAACCAAAGGAATTGTCCCTTGATTCTACAGAAAACCACCGAATCGAGTGAGAACAGGACCGCGCGCCGACACCCTGGTTCCCCGAACGACGAACACCGTGCGACGTGGGAGTTCCCTTGGCTGAACTGACTTCGAAACCTCGAAAAGAAACCCCTAAGACATTAGGGTAAGTTTTTAATAGCCTCTTATTCCTACTGTCTCGGTTAGGCTCTGTCTTTGTCAGTATTTTCCTAGACCCGATGACGTGTCGCATCCGATATCATTGTCGGCTTACCACCCCCAACTTGAAATGGAGGGCCTCGCTCTTCAAGCGAGGTCTGACCAAAGAACAAGACATTCATACTTGTTTTCTGTCCTCGGACAGGGTTTTTTTTTGTTTTATATATAGAAATTGTGGTCTACAACTGCACTCCAAGGCGCGGCAAGCGTCCTCCGGCGCGTCCCTCACAGTGCGGCGACGTGGCCTCTTTCTGCGTCTCACCCCGAGACCGCTACTAGCTTCTTGCTGCTTCTATCTGCGCGTTTCCGCCGTGGGCGACGTGGCTACCGCCCCGACTTGAATCTACCCCCGAGTATTATTGGTAACGCAGCCAACGGCTGCGCCTTTCTTACATTTCGTGCTGTGCTTTCATTACTCAATTAACTTAAATAATTAACTAACACAGCATATTTAAAATTGGTTGCAAACTCAGCGAAGTAGGTATTCGACCACACGCCCTGTTCTACCCTGATAGCCGGCAACTATCAGCCCTTGTATTTTATGGACCTATAGTCCTGGCGCCCATTCTATTGTACCATTTAATTAGTAATTTAGTCTTAAGCCCCTCCGGCAATCCGTAATCCTAAGTTTTTAATATTAAGCCCTTCCGGCACATAGATCATAAGGTGTCTCATACCGATCTACGCCCCTCAGGCATGTAACTTAAAATTAACATTAATAAAACCAACATTACTTACTTTATAACTTTTATTTATCACACCTGAGCATACTTCTATCTACCTTACATTTAATGTTGAACGCTTTACCTTTTACCCTCGCATCACATTTTCAAAGCGTTATACCCCTATAGAGACAACATAAATATTTTCCCTGGGTGGGAATCGGACCCACGCCTCTTTGGCCCAGGAGTCAGGGGTCACCGAGGCAGTCATTACTGTTACCGTGTCATCTGTTGATTGCATTTTTCAACGATTCAATATTATTGTCCAAGTACTATGTATATAATTTATTTTTATAATTTTTTTTTCGTTAGCGATTCAGAGTCATTCAACTTTGACGTTAAGTAAACATTTATTATTCTAATCCAGTTCGTTTAATATTATGATGAAAAATAAAGCAGACCAGTTGTTGCAGCAGCAATAGTTGCTTCTTAATCCCTTTTTAGGGTTCCGTACCCAAAGGGAAAAACGGGACCCTATTACTAATTATTTCTGTTTACCGCTTGCTTTTAACTATTTACTGTATACATCGACGTGTCCAAGTGTTCCTAATATGTGATCCTACGGAAATAAATGTTTTTGACTTTGACTTTGACTTTGACTTTGACTTTGACTTTGACTTTGACTTAAGACTTCGATGTCCGTCTGTCCGTCTGTCACCGGGCTGTATCTCATAAACCATGATAGCTAGGCAGCTGAAACTTTCACAGATGATGTATTTCTGTTGCCGCTACAACAACAAATACTAAAAACAAAATAATATAAATAATAGATAACTGTTACTTTAGTTTCGACGTTGAAAAAGAACCTCAACCTTGAAAAAGATCTTTGTAAAAAGTTGTATGTTTTGTTTTGTTCAAATAAATATCTTTCTATTGCCTAAATCCCAACAAGATTTGCTCATAAAATTCAGGTGATTAGATGGTAAGTTTTTATAGTCGTCAATGCGGAATCTAGCGGGATAACCTATATTAGTAGCGAACTTCTAAAAATAAAGAAGTTATCCCATCAAAACGTCGTCACCACTTATTTGAAGTCATCTGATTCCCAGTTACGGCGACACGGGAACCCAATTTAACTTTGGCGAGAACTTGTTAATAAAATTCATGAATTACAAAAATCTTATAGTCGAGGAGATACTGGACAGTTTGTCAACGTTCCAGGGCTCCGATTTGATCAGATGGTTATACGTGTTGAATTGTGATAGTAATGAAACTGAATTACAGGGTTATGCAGAACTGATGTTTTGCAGCCCTTTTCTTTTTTTTTCTTTATTATAGGCCATATTATTGTGCTCAGTTTGGAGCATAGTACAAAATTCTTGCATCTTGGTAGGTTATCTGCTTTCCCTGTACTAAGCTCAAAGGTAAGTGATTCAGACCGTTATCATGAATATATTTTAATCTGGAGCCAAACCAGAATTCGAACAAAAAAACACTTGTTTCGAACACATGAAGGGTGATTGGGCCATATCTACCACGCTGGCCCAGTGCGGGTTGGTGGATTCACATGCGCCATCGAATTTCTTCTACGGACAAATGCAGGTTGCCTCAGGATGTTTTCCTTCACCGAAAAGCCAGTGGTGTTAAATTCCGTACATAAATTCCGAAGAAATCATTGGCACGGGACCGGGATTTGAACCCACGACCTCACGATTGTGAGGTGACCGCAATAAGCCGCATCAAAATCCGTTGCGTAGTTTTAAAGATATAAGCATACACGGGGACAGACAGCAGGAAGTGTCTTTGTTTTATACTACGTATGTAGTGATTTTCTCTCATCTGAAAATATATCCGTTGGTTGTAATAATTGTGGACATACCATTCGGAATTTGCTTGGTCTCTATCACCCAAATCCAAAGTCTTTAGTTCCAATTTTTTATATTTTGCAGTACCACTGATAATAAATTATCAAACTTTAAATTAAAATATTGGTATAACATAAGCAATATTATGTAACTAAGGTAAAAAAATATGGATTTCAAGTTTGATAACTTTAAATTAGAGTATTAAAATTTGCTTCAACTGGGAGCTGTAGCCCCCTGAGGGGTAGTAGGGGGTTGGTATTTTGTACATCAGTTATCTCTACACAGGGTTATTGGTAATGAATTAGCGTCCTTTTAAGGGCATTTTCTGCACATCGAAACAAACATGTTTTGTTCAACGACTTCTGAAAATTCATATTTAATTTAATTTAAAAAAAAAAATGACCGGTCTAAGTATTATAATTAACTCTATGTAAAAAGCGCGCGCCGCCACCCGCGAGGCTTGAACCTCAGAGGAGATACTGTGTAAATATGCAAACAAGTGTAAATATTAGTTAGGTATGTGAAAAAACAAATATATATTTTGTACGTATTATGCTGCTTCCACTTTAAAAAAAATCGAGAAATGTTGTTGAGATTTGGAAAGTCGTAAAACAAAAGTTGTTTGTTTTGATGAACAAAATAATATGCCTACATAAGGCTAAATGCTAATTGATTACAATTAACCATAGCTCCGAACCCCAAGATTTGGGAGCAATTTTCTCAAAGCTGTAGTGATAAAAACAAAATAATTTTGGAATAAAGGGTCTAATACCAAATCAAGCGTTAAATACGGCCTGAAGCATTAAGACTGATACTAAGGAGTGTTTACTCTAATTTTGGGCTGCAAGTAAGACGGTAAGTAAGCCCCTGATTTCCTTCGAATCAGGGGCTTACTTACCGTCTTAGTTGTATCTAAATCCCACTTAACATGCAAATTTTAGCGATTCAGGCTATGTCTTTAGCTTTCGTCGAATATCATCATCATTTCAGCTTTAAGACGTCCACTGATGGACATAAACTTCTTTATAAATCATCAATAAGTCGGCGTATGGCATCTTAATAGCGTACCTCGAATGGAGAATGCGTACCGGTACGCAAAGCGTAGGATTTCTAAGAACAAGGTCAAAACCGCAGAATCTTGAAAAAGTCAGCTTTTTTTCAACATGCCTTTTTGAAAATCTATTGGAAGAGGCCTATGTTCACAGTTTTAATATTACTACCAAAACACAAAGCTGTCCATCGTTGTAATTTAACCCAATAATGTTTTGCAGTTGGTTATATTTTTAGCACAAAATTATTTGATTACAGCAATACAATCACAGTGGGCGTTACCCGTATCAGGTGCCAGCAAACGCAACAGCTAGGAAATTAACCAGTGCTTTTTTGGCAATGAAGCTAGCAACAATAATTCTGCTGGTCCATCATAGTCTAGCCCAGTTTTACAACCATGCTCTAGCTGAGCTGATGAAAGATAAAAAATGCGCTATCGATAACCGGTCTACAGAAAACATGTGGGAGTTAAAAATAGTTGAAGATCTTCTGAAATGTGGCTACGACTCCTTCGAACCACCACCGGTAAACGGAACAAAACCGCTGGACGTTGGTGTCCTCTTCATCCTTAAATCTTTCAAATTCAACAGTGAACTGCAAGAATTCTCCGCTTACACGTGGACTTATATTTATTGGAAAGATGACCGATTGAAATGGGACCCAGAGAAATACGACGGAATCAAACAAGTCGTTGCTACTACACTAGAAGTGCTATGGGCACCAGGTCTTCGATTAATCAACAGCATTGGAGACTATTATGATGAAAGATACCTCTTTATTCCTTGTGAACTTAATAGCGATGGTGAAGTACAATGCATTTCAGCCACAACTTATGAAGCAAAATGCAGTACGGATTTGAGAGACTGGCCGTACGATGCGCAGAATTGCAATTTGCAATTTGGCCTGTATAAAGAAAAGGCCATGAATATGACGTTAAACAGTGAACGAAAATCTATATCAACGATAGGAGCTAAATATGGAGCAGAATGGGATATAATGGACTACGAACAAGCTATGAACAATTCGTCAGAAGTACAGTTGATAATTAAATTTAGATTGAAACGGCACGCCGGAGTTCTTTCTGCTATAGTCATTTATCCTTCCATAATCTTGTCTGTCTTGACTCTTTCTTCATTATTTATCGATGCGAGGCTAAACCTCCGTTTGATTGTGATTTGTTTCAGTTTATTTTGCCATAATTATTTTATAACTGATCTGTCTTTTGAAATCCCGGAGAATACTAAAGACCCTCCAAGGCTTCTCATGTATTACCGTGGCTCTTTGATTTTGACCAGTGTTCTTATTGTTTTAAGCTTTTTTTTGAATGCTATCTGTATGAAAAATGTGATATGTCCTGATTGGATAACTTCTATCAATGATTTTGTGTTAACAAAGTTTTTGAAGTTTACTATTCTTCCGCGTTGGGAAACTGTTAAGAAAGAAGACGTAAGTGAAAGTAATTTTGTCAGAAACTGGACTGATTTTGCTAATATAGTAAATAGCATCGGTATATTCGTTTCTGTGATAGTTTACATAAGTTTGTATTGTGCATTTATGCCTCATCCTATTCCTTTATATTAAATGTTATTTAAAGTTCTATTTATATTTGGTTTTACATGTTTTGTAGCTCGTATATTGCATATATTATTTATTACAGGATACCAAAAGTCATTCGATGCAAACAGAACTTAAATATTTTCAAGAATCAATTAAACAATTTCTTAGTTGACAAAGCCTATTATAGTGTAAATGATTTTTTAAATGACAAGAGCATCAATGACTATAAATTGTAATTGTAATATCCTGACATTATCTAAGTATTTTGACATTATAAAACTAAATCCATTGACATTGACATTATCATACCTTTAACATCAATTTACTAATAATTCTATTGTTTAATAATACGTAAACGTAAACGTCTGTACACCTATTTAGGTTAAGGCTAGAGAGCATAACTTTAATTTAAGACCTTTGTATTTCACCTAGTTTTACAGACAAATAAATCATTCATTCATTCATTCAATATACGAGCTATTTGCCACTATTTGTACTACTTGGGTGGCTGCTCGTCAGACCATATGACTATCAATGCAATTAGGGGTCAGTGCTCTTTGCGACTTTCTTCCTACCGGGCTTTAGCAGGTTGTTGATATGCAGTAAGAAGAGCGTCGCAGAGAGCACTGACCCCTGAGGAAATTGGCACCAATAGCCATTGGGTCTGACAAGCAGCTATCTACACTTGGACTCTCCAAAGCTTTTGACAGGGTCTGGCACGAGAGCTTTATTGGCAAGCTGCCATCTTATGGCCTGCCTGCTGATATCTTTGCTTGGATATCAGATTTCTCAAGGAATCGGTCGATACGAGTAGTTGTGCTCGTATCGACCGATCGTCAGACCTATGAGTAATTAATGGTTAACTAACCATTAATTGAACGATAGCGCATTCGTTCATGCAACGCGCTCGGTCATTGAGTGCTAAATGAGACGCAAAACTTGTTTTCAGTGGCGACAGTCCGCGACAGCTGTAAAACTGTAATTATATTACACTTAGGATCCATCTTTGGATTGAGTTGTGCGCAGCCATATTGCATTACATAACTTAGTTGGTATTTCTAAAAACCTGACAAGATCGTTTGAGGTTAAGTATGATGTTAAAGCACATCAGTCACAACTATCAAAATTTTGTGATTACGCGTTAGTTTGATAAAATTCATGTTCAAATCAAACATTTTCATGGTCTCCATTTTCTAAACGTAAGGAAATCTTAAAGTTTTTACTATCACTTGTTTGTTCTCTATTTACAACTGCAAGATCTAAAACTCACTTATTTGCATGTAGCTAGTGCCAAATCAGTAAATCTTATTGCCAACAGTAATTATTTTATATTTTGTAGATCTCCCAGTGCTCGTGAATTTTGGGGTTCTCTGAAGTATTCTAAAATCCATAATCGAAGTCGCGATAGACAAATTAGCTAAGACTTATGATAGCCAAAATATAGTAACAAAAAAAAACCGGACAAGTGAGATTCAGACTAGCTCACCAAGGATTCCGTAAAAATCCTGAAAATCACACGAAACCTACGCTAACTAAGTTAGCTTAGGATGAAATTGGTCATCGATTGTTGACGCGAAAATAAACTAGATGGCGTTAATTGTCTCTTAAAACTCACAAGGGTTTCTTACATTTCTCATCATAGGAATTCATGAATAGAAAATCACGTATAGTAAAAATAGTTGGCAACCTGTTTTATACTGTGCTATGCTTTTTCGTACAATACCCTACAATGCCCTATATGATACGATTAATTCACTTTAAGTTTAAAATTTGGACCCTCATCTCCTGCTCCTGCATTTAGGTTCTTCATTTACGTAATTGAACAAAAAATTTACAATTTTCAGATTTATTCCTATATATTGTGTACTCTAACACAATGCCCCGTTTCAAATTTTTTAGTTCTAGATCAACGGAAAGTACCCTTTGTTGGTATTCTATTGTGAGTTTCGAAATATATGGATTTTTTTGACATATAAACGAACTGAACTATTTTTATGATAACCGAGAAGTTTTGTTATTTCAGAACTGTAAAAGACCGTAGGTAAAAATTAAAAAAAAAAAATCAGGGGACACCTTTTTTTTCGTTTGGTTTTTTACGTAATGGTTTTAATTTCAACTTGATATCTTTAACCGTTCCCGAGATAGAAGGTCTTGACACACGGACGGGCAGACAGACGGACAATAAAGTGATCCTATAAGAGTTCCGCTTTTTTTTTTCTTTTGAGGTAGAATAATAGTGAAATATACGGATCCCTAAAAATTATTGCATTAAATATTTTGAAACTGTTAGACCTTTAATGGTTTCAAATAAGTGGGAAGTTCTGCTTTTGGTTTTCCAGAACCCCTATAGAAACTTAGTTCTGCGTTGAAGTGGTATATTGGAGTATACTAAAAATTAAAGTTACAAATAGAACTAGTTTTAAAGAGCTGCGAAATGATACCTTTATCCAATACAAGTGATATATTCTTCTATTATATTACTCATTTGGAACTAGAAGTGCCAAATAAGGTTACGATAGCGCTTTGATTTAAGCGTTGCATTGCATGTAAGTGATTTAGAGAGCTTATATACAACCAATACCTCTATTTAAGTGGCAATTGAAACCTGTATGTTACTTTAAGTGACAAATTCGGTTTTATGCGACCGTAGGGAACAAAGTAGAAACAAAAAAGTTTCCTATGCAACTACGAGTGACAAGAAGTACTCATATACAAATATGAGTTACATTTCTATATGAGTTGTGTGTGTAATAGTTATAAACTACAAGTTTTATCAAACTCTGCTATACAACTTATTTGCAACTTAAAGCTATAATACAAGTTGCAAAATTCACTAATTTCCTACTTGGGCATCTACAACCACTCGTATCGACCGATTCCTTAAGAAATCTGATATGCAAGCTCAGAAATCAGCAGGCAGGCCGTAAGATGGAAGCTTGCCAATAAGGCTCTAGTGCCAGACCCTGTCAAAAGCTTTGGAGATGTCCAAGGAGACAGCCAAGTAAATGAGTTGCATTTCCCTATTTGTCTGTCTGGGTTACTAGGTATTTCTAAAATTCATTAAAGTAGTTGATAAAATTATGTTTTTTGTATGTTTTTTTTTTGTCAAAACCTTAGATTGTTATACCTCATTGGATAGCTGATTAAAGATAGATATTTTTAGGTTCATCTGCAAAACAGGCACCATAATATTTTTTTTAATTTTTAGCTCACAATTCTATGATTACAGCAATTCAATCACAGTGGGCGTTACCCGTATCAGGTGTCGTCAAATGCCACAGCTAGAAACCTAGCCAGTGCTTCTTTGATAATGAAGCTAGCAACGCTGATTCTACTGGTCCATCATAGTCTGGCCCAGCTTTACAACCATGCCCTAGCTGAGCTGATGCAAGATAAAAAATGCGCTATCGATAACCGGTCTACAGAAAACATGTGGGAGTTAAAAATAGTTGAAGATCTTCTGAAATGTGGCTACGACGCCTTCGAACCACCACCGGTAAACGGAACAAAACCGCTAGAAGTTGGTATCTTTTTGATTCTCAAATCTTTTAAATTCAACAGTGAACTGCAAGAATTCTCCGCTTACACATGGACAATTATTTACTGGAAAGATGACCGATTGAAATGGGATCCAGAGGAATACGACGGTATCAGACAAGTCGTTGCTACTACACTAGAAGTGCTATGGGCACCAGGTCTTCGATTAATCAACAGCATTGGAGACGATTATGATGTAAGATACCTCTTTATTCCTTGTGAACTTAATAGCGATGGTACGGTACGATGCATTATAGTCACAACTTATGAAGCAAAATGCAGTACGGATTTGAAAGACTGGCCGTATGATGCGCAGAATTGCAATTTGCAATTCGGACTGTATAAAGAGAAGGCCATGAATATGACGTTACGCAGTGCCCGAAAATCTATATCAATGATAGGAGCTGAGTATGGAGCAGAATGGGATATAATGGACTACGAACAAGCTATGAACAATTCGTCAGAAGTACAGTTGATGATGAAATTTAGATTGGAACGGCACGCCGGAGTTCTTTCTGCTTTAGTCATTTATCCTTCCATAATATTGTCTGTCTTGACTCTTTCTTCATTATTTATCGATGCGAGGCTCAACCTCCGTTTGATTGTGATTTGTTTCAGTTTATTTTGCCATAATTATTTTATAACTGATCTGTCTTTTGAAATCCCGGAGAATACCAAAGACCCTCCAAGGCTTCTCATGTATTACCGTGGCTCTTTGATTTTGACCAGTGTTCTTATTGTTTTAAGCTTTGTTTTGAATGTTATCTGTAGGAGAAATGTAATTTGTCCTAATTGGATAACTTCTATCAATGATTTTGTGTTAACAAAGTTTTTGAAGTTTACTATTCTTCCGCGTTGGGAAAGTATCATGAAAGAAGACGTAAGTGAAAATAATTTTGCCAAAGATTGGACTGATTTTGCTAATATTGTAAATAGCGTCGGTATATTCGTTTCTGTGATAGTTTACATAAGTTTGTATTGTGCATTTATGCCTCATCCTATTCCTTTTAATTAAACTATGCTTAAAGTTTTATTTGTATTTATTCTTAAAAGTCATCTATATACAGGGTTATTGTTAAACAATCAGCATCCTTTTAGGGGCTTATTCTGTACACCAAAACTAACAACTTTTGTTCTGCGACTATTGGCTAAACTAAAAAAAACAGCTGTTCTATACATTTTGTCGCGGGTGAACAATATTTTTATATGGAAAATATTTTTTGAGATTTGATAAAAGCCGTTGAACAAAAGTTGTTAAGTACTTTTGATGTACAGATTAAGCCCCTGAAATGATGCTAATTGATTACCATTAACTCTGTATTTAAAAGTGAATGTTTGTCTATATGTCCTTCAGTCCTTTATAGAATCGTAAACTGATTTTGATCATGTGATGATTTACGTACCTATAACAAAGTTGTTGTGCATGTGCCAAAGGTTAGACTTAGTGCGACTAGTTTTCGACAGATGGCGCCAGCAACGCGCGCAGGGTACATCTAGTTCTTTCTCTAAGTTTTTGAAATATTACCATGTTTTTTATGTTAGCCACAAATAAAAATTTTGAAACATTTTTAGATTGTAGTTGAAGTTCGAGATGGTCTCATAGTAAAATTGTAGGTAAGTACATAATTAAATGATTGTTTGAATCAATTTCTGTCAGCTTAGAGAATAATCCCTTTCTAAATGGCCTGTAAGTAGGTCTCAAGTCATCTGAAACGTTAGAACTTTAGGGTTCCGTAGTAAAACGAGGAACTTCGTTGTGTCCGTCCGTCCGTTCGTCCATCTTATTAATACAAAGCCTTATAACTTCCTCTTTCATCAACTAAATTGCATAAAATTTTATATTATGATAGTTGAGGTATAGATCTCAGTTTTGTAAAACTTAAAAAAAATGTGTAATAGCTCCTTAATAATACTATTAATATATGGAGTTTATACTTAATTTATATAGCTCCTGTGTAATAGCTATTAAAAGGGGTAGCTCCCAACTCCCATACATGTAAAGTGGGGTTCTACATTTTTTTTCAACCCCCACCCCCTTATGTGGGGTTATCGTTGAAAAGAGTTTCTAAAATGATTGTAAGGTTTCCTAAACGATTTTTTGTCACATGTAGTATTGGTGAGATATAAAGTCGACAAAGTTGAGAAAAAAATAGTAACATAATTTCTAAAGTATTCAAGATAAAATATTCAAACTTTCTGAGCTTATAGACCACATTAAAAAACTTTCCATGAAAATTATTTTAAGCAATATGGGATCATAAATTTTTGAGTCATAAAAGAAAATCGAAATTTCTAAACCTACACATAGCTCACAGGTCATTGGCCTCACAAACATATCTCATACTCAATTACGTTTTTCTAGTAGTCAACCATCTACTGAAATCGTAAAAATTGGTTTTTATTATCACCATAATCATCGTCACCATCTACGGAAGCCTATCATACGCGTGTCTCGACACGCACTTGTCAACTTATTGAAACGTAGGAATCATTTCTAACATTTGCAGGGCCATGCTCTTCCGTCTGCACAAACATAGATTCTAATTTTAGACGTTTTTTAGGGTTCCGTACCCAAAGGGAAAAACGGGACCCTATACTAAGACTTCGATGTCCGTCTGTTTGTCTGTCCGTCTGTCACCGGGCTATATCTCATGAATCATGATAGCTAGGATGCTGAAATTTTCACAGATGATGTATTTCTGTTGCCGCTATAAGAAAAATACTAAAAAGAAAATAAAATAAATATTTAAGGGGGCTCCCATACAACAAACCTGAATTTTTAGATGTTTTTCACTCTATATTAATAATGGTAACAGGTAGATGCTTGAAATATTCACAGAATATTAAGTTTTATATTCACTTTAATAATAAATAATAAAATTAAAATAAAATAAATATTTAAGGGGTACTCCCAAACAGTACGGAACCCTCCGTGCGCGAGTCCGACTCGTACTTGGCCGATTATTTTAATTGGCAAGTGCGTTTATCAACTACAACAAAATTTAATACCTATGTTAAAACTACATGCCTAATTAAACTACTACTTCATAAAAAGCAATTGGATTAACCAAAGACCCTTGAAGGTCTAAAGATAATCCAAATGCTCAAGCCCACTGCCAGTTGGCAGCGTGCCCAGCATGCTGGCGGCATTGCCACGCTGAGTCAATGATTATGCGATGAGCCAAATATACACCTGCATTTTGGTCTTGCTAAATTGTTTCCCTGACGTTTTTATTGTTTACTCATGTGAAAGGCCTTGTTCGGTATTCACCGAACAATAATAACACAATTTTATGTTGTGTAATAATCTTCTATATTTCTTGCAATAATTACATTTATATTTCGCTTGTAGTTTGATTTTTAGGTTAGTTTTTAGATAGATGATTCACGTTGAAAGGCTGATGATCGAATGTAATGAAATGAGTGAGTGAATGCAAAGGTGAAAGATGAATGAATGGTTGAATGATAGTAGGTCGCGAAGACGGCGCGGACATCCTCCCGGACGTTGAAAGGCTGGAGGCCTTTCAAGACTCAGCTTCTGGCTTCGGCAGTAGGCACAGGCGATTCAGAGCTCTCCGTACTACGTTTCCATTGGCAGTGGCAAGATCAGCGACGCGTGGCAGACCATCTGGACCGTAGAAGAGTTTAGACACACGTCCCAAGCGCCAGTGTAGTGGAGGCGTTTCTTCCTTTATGAGCACGAGGTCGTTTAGCTGCAGCTCTGCTTGTGTTGTACGCCATTTCATGCGCTGTTGTAGTTCGGCGATCATTTCCTTTGACCATCTTGCCCAAAAATGCTGCCTTGCTTGTTCCAAACGTTGAAACTGGTCTAAGCGGTTTGTGTTGGCATCAATTAGATTTGGTGATGGAATTGACATTAAAGGCCTGCCGATCAAAAAGTGTCCCGGGGTAAGAGGTGAGAAGTCGTTGGGCGAGGGGCTGAGAGGACATAAAGGACGGCTATTAAGGATAGCTTCTATTTGAGCAAATAAAGAAGATAGTTCCTCATACGTTAAGTGAGTATTTCTAAGGACTCTATGAATGTGCCGTTTAGCTGCTCCAACTCCACTCTCTGCTAGACCGGAAAAGTGAGGACTATACGCGGGCGCGAAGCGAAATTCAATGCCTTGATCAGCTGCAAAGTCAACGATAGAGTCTCTGTAAGTTTTGAATAAATCTTTAATCTCTTTTGCTGCTCCAACAAAATTTCTACCATTGTCGCAAAAAATTAAATTTGGCCTGCCCCGGCGAGCTATGAACCTTTTAAGAGCTAATATAAATGCATCCGTTGTAAGTGCGCTTACCGCTTGTAAATCGACACATTTATAGCGGAAACAAACAAAAATACATAAGTAGCATTTGGTGATTTTACATCCGCGTCCTTTGCGATCAGCCGTTAAAAAAGGACCGGCGAAATCCGTAGAGACAGTTTTAAAGGGAAAGTCTGGCTCTACCCGCTCTGAAGGTAAGTCTCCCATAATTTGGGTCATTGTTTTTGCTCGGAAACGTCGACAAATCAAACATTCGCGATATACACGCCTGGCTAGATTGCGGCCACCGATAGGCCAGTAGCGCTCTCGTACAGATGCGAGCATTTGTTGTGGACCGGCGTGAAAAAGTCTTTTGTGTTCATTCTGAAAGATTAATTTAGTAAGACGATTATCAGATTTTAAAACGATAGGATGTCTTTTGTCGTAAGAGTAAAATGACGAGTCGATTCGACCGCCGACTCTAAGGATTCCCATAGAGTCTAGAAATGGATTTAAAGAAAATAGAGCAACCTCTGACTTCAGGGGCTTATTGTTAGACAAACGCTCTATCTCTTTAGCGAATGATTCTCGTTGCGATATTTTGATGAGTTGATTTAAGCTACGTTGTCTCTCATCCACCGACAAGGGACCAGAAAGTTTATTAGTAGGATTTTTTGTGTTATGCACAAATCGCAAAACCCTTGCTAAAACGTTTTGTGCGAAAGATAATCTAGCATAATTCTCTAGATTAATTATTTTGTCATCGCATGCTAGTGCAGTCTCCCTGACGAAAGCGAGTTGAGCTTTCATATCGGGTAGCTCTACTGCGCAGGATTGCTCTACAGGCCAAGATTCTTCGGGCTGCATGAGGAAATTAGGTCCATGCCACCATAAAGAAAACTGTACCTTATCAAGATCCGCACCTCGACTAACTAGATCAGCAGGATTGGATGCAGTTCCAATTTTTCTCCAGCTCGAGGGATCGGTGAGATCGGTGATAGAAGCTATCCTGTTGGCGACAAATGTTTTCGCTCTATCGGGAGATCTAATCCACCCTAGAACGACGTTAGAATCTGTCCAGTAGATTCGACGTGAGATTGGATGTCTCAATGCTTGCATGACAGTATCGGCAAGTTGTGCTCCTAGTAGAGCGGCGCAAAGCTCCAAGCGCGGTATGGTTGTCGGCTTGATAGGTGCCACGCGTGATTTGGCGCACACTAAGGAGACCTTAATATTACCGTCAGCATCTAGAGACCTTAGGTAAATGGTAGAGCCATAAGCTTTTTGGGACGCATCGTTGAAACAATGCATTTCTATGATAGAGAAGTTGTTAATGACGACGCATCTCGGAATTTTGATGTCAGCCAGCATTGGAAGTTGTTTGGTGCATTTAAGCCAAGATTTGCGTACTTCGTCGCTGACTGGTGTATCCCAGTCCAGTTTTTGCTCCCAAAGCTGCTGAATCAGGATTTTAAATTTAACAGAAAAAAAAACGAGTACCCCAAGCGGGTCGAACAGTTTAAAAGTCGATGATAGGATCGATCGTTTTGTTAGAACTTCGGGCGCAGTATATTGAAAATTGAAATGGAATTCGTCAGACGTCGGATTCCATCCTACACCTAAAGTGCTGGAAGCGTTGCTTAACATCAGGTTTCTGTCTTGGAGTTCGACGGAATCCGTTGACAAAAGGTTTGGTAAGTTCGAGCGGTACTTACGGAGATGAAAACCATGTTTGGCTAGCTCGGTAGAGACTGACTGCTGAATGTAGAGCAAATCAGCTTCGGTATCAGCACCTGTAAGTAAATCATCACACAGAAAGTCTTTTTGTATGATCTCTTTTATTGTAGAGTCACTACATTCTTCGCCGACTTGAAATATGCATCGTGTGGCAAGAAAGCTTGCACTTGCAAAACCGTACGTTACTGTATTCAGCTGCAAAACTTCTATGGGATCGGTTTCGTTTTCTCGCCACAAGATTCGCTGTAGACGTCGGTCGGACTCTCTAACAAAGATCGCTCTAAACATTTTTTCGATATCCGCACAACATACGTACTGATGTTGACGAAACCGTACCAAAAGATTAAATAGAGGGTCTTGAATTGTAGGCCCTACTACTTGTAAATCGTTCACTGAAACGCCACTAGTTGATTTCGAATTAGCCTCGAAAACAACCCTTGTTTTTGTAGATTCGCTACTTTCCTTAATCACAGGATGATGCGGTAGATAGTAAGCATTTTTAGACTTACTTGGATTTGTTTGTAGTTTAGTTAAGTGCCCGAGATCATCATACTCCCGCATGAAGTCAACGTAGGCCTTTTTTATTTCAGGTTGCTTACGAAAACGAGCTTCTATATTAATACGCTTATAAGCTAGGTTATAGTTGTCTCTTAATTTGTGGTGGTCGTCTCGAAGGGGTATTGCTACAGAAAAATGACCATTAGGAGTTTTAGTAGTGTTAGCTACGAAATGTTTTTCACATAGGCGCTCTTCTTCAGAAAAAGCTTTGGTTTGTGGAAAGCTTTCAAGCTCCCAGAATTTGGTTAACTCTTCGTGTAGGTTAGGTTCGTCGCTTAGTGTAAAATTACACATTACTTTGGTCGACTTACCTTTTGGATTGTAGATTGGTCCGGCGATAAGCCACCCAAGCTTAGAGCTTCGGAGGGTAGGGCTTCCGGGTCCTAGAGATTGTTGTTTGGAACCGATAATGTCCCGGAAAAGATCAGCTCCGATGAGCATGTCGATTGGGCCTGGCTGGAAGAAGTCAGGATCGGCGAGCTGGTACTCGGTATGTAGTTGTAGATGACTAATGTCTATAGATGTTTTAGGCATCGTGCCTGATATATTAGGCAAGATTAAACACGACATTGTAACATTGAATTGATTGTCGCTTGATTGTAGCGTAATAGCACATCGTTTTGTAGGTATTTTAAGTGGCATGTTGCCTATACCTATAACGTCAGTATTAGAAGGCTGTGGCGCAAGGCTAAGTTTTTGCATTACAGCTTCTGTTATGAAACTGGATTGACTGCCACAGTCTAGAAGAGCACGTACTATTGTGGACTCTTTAGTTGAAGGATTGGTCACGTGGACTTTGGCTGTGCACAACAACACTTCAGGTGAAGACTGAACAGACATGGAAAACTCACCGTTCGGCTTCTGAGTGTCCTGATCAGCTTCGTGGAGCAGGGTGTTGTGTCTTTGTTTGCAGGTGCGACAGTTACCAGGCAGCTTGCATTCCTGGGCCTTGTGACCCGCCTTCAGGCAGTTAATGCATAGTTTTTTAGAGCTTACTAGCTGGTGCCTTTCTTCCACAGGTTTATTTTTGAACACGGCGCATTGGAAGACGTGATGATCTCCCTGACAAGCTACGCAGTGAGGCTTGGTGCTGGAATTGAATGCGTTATTTGGTTTAGGTAAGGTAGAAACTAATGCTTTAGTTTGTTGATACTTTTGATTAAAAGTATTGTTTTGTTTTGGTTTTTCAGGTCTGTCCTGCTTCGAACGTTGGTATGTTGTTTCAAGAACATCGGCGCGACTCTTCAAGAAGGAGAAGAATTGCTCTAAGGTAGGTATCTCAGGTAAGTCGTTTCTATGTTCTTCCCACTTCATGTAGGTATTATTATCTAGCTTATTTGCTAATTGATAGATTATGATCACGTCCCACTTATCAGTAGGCAACCCTAAGCTATTTAACGCTCGAAGGTTCTTGGTGATGTGATCAATGATAAATCGTAATGATTTATCGCTTTCACGAAACGATTCGATGTTGAACAACGATTTTAGATGATTCGCAATAAGTTGTCGCTTGTTGTCGTATCTCGCACAGAGAAGTTTCCACGCTTCGTTGTAGTTTTTATCTGTAATTTCTAAGTTTGAAATTACGCGACTAGCTTCGCCCTGCAAATAACTGCTTAGATATACAAATTTATGTACATTTTTAATTCGATCATTCTGGTGTACCAACGAAGTAAATATCTCTTTGAATTCCAGCCACTTGTAATAAGTTCCTTCGAAAGGAGGTATTTTAATTTCAGGCAAGCGGAATCCCAAAGGATTGTTGGTTTCCTGGGTGTAATTATGACAACAGGAATGATGTGACGAGTTATGCAAGGTAGGCGCAGGTGTGGTATTCTTTTCTAATAAAGTTTTTGCGAACGAAATACAATGGTAGAAATCTTGTTCAATAAGTTCCCTAACAGCAAGCTCAGCATCTTGGTTATCAATATTTACGATTTCGATTTGATTTTGCAGCTCATCAAAGTCGATGAATAATGCTTCAAATTTCGTTAATTTCATCGCTAGCTTACTAAGTTCAAGCGCAGATATATCTTCCAATGTATTTAGAATATCTAGGTTATTTTTAAACTTTGTAACGCTTCCTTTAATGGAACTGCGTTTTGCATTTAATTCTTTAAAGTCTTCACTGGACATTTTGAAGTTTGCGATGAACGTCTATTTTTAGAATGTAAACAAAGTGTTTTATGAAGCTTAGATCACAGTATGAGATATAGATACCTGTACTTAGGTAGGTAAATAGTTCGAAGTGGAAAGATTGAAACTAAGTGACTACAAGCGAAAAATAACAAAGTTATGTGTAATATCTATGTACCTACTTGTTTACGAAATACGCTTTGGATTAGAATTCTTGGAATGTTTAGGTAATCAAACTGTAAGATATTGCTTTAGTGCAATTTTATTTACGTACTATATGGTATTAATCTTAAGTTATAGTTAGATATATTTGTAAAACAAAATATTTAAGGACTGCAATGACGACTTAAAGTTTGAATCGAACAAAATATTATAGTCGGTAGGTATGTTCGAACAGCCGTTGACAGACGGGTTAATGACCGGTACGAAGGTACTTATATGTCAGCACTCGGCATACCTACATAGTTAGATTTAAATTGCTAAAATTGCACAGCTAATGAATGCACAATGATACATCGAGTCGTAAGAGGAACTTAACTCCCTTAGATACCGAAATAAAAGAGGAATTAGGTTAGGATGTGTGAAATGGAACGAGCTCACCTCAAGATCGACTTGCCCGTGTCACTCCACGGCGTTGATTCTCCACTTTCACAACACGATTCCTTGCAGAATGCGATGAAATGAACACGTTGCCGCGTGCAGGATGTAGCAAACTTGGTTGGCGTCCCTTGGTGTTGATTATCCTCGATGGTCTCGATGAAACGAACACTGTGCGGCGTGCAGGTGGTTGTGTATCAAAATCACGAAGTCCGAAACGCAGTCCTGTCACGGTCGCCACTTTTGTTCGGTATTCACCGAACAATAATAACACAATTTTATGTTGTGTAATAATCTTCTATATTTCTTGCAATAATTACATTTATATTTCGCTTGTAGTTTGATTTTTAGGTTAGTTTTTAGATAGATGATTCACGTTGAAAGGCTGATGATCGAATGTAATGGAATGAGTGAGTGAATGCAAAGGTGAAAGATGAATGAATGGTTGAATGATAGTAGGTCGCGAAGACGGCGCGGACAGGCCTAAAATCTCTGACACTAGGGCTAGCCGCCTGACCTATATTTACTTTATCTCATCTAATCTCAAGCTGTAGTTAATAGGATAACAAACAAGCAAACTAAATAGATAATCCAAATCCAGGAACGTAATCCACAGAGAGAAACTGGATAAAATGTTCCTTATCTGGGCACATTTCCTGTGACGCTAAAGGCCCCGGGAGAAGCGTTCTGAATCTGTCGCTCTATTCAGTTTGTAACTCGGTGGTGAAGGAATATAAACAGTAAGGTAAATACAGTAGAACTCCAATTATCCGAATTAGTGGGGACCGGGACCCATTCGGATAATCAAATATTCGGATAATCGGAGTTTTTTTAAAAAAAATGCCATTGGAGAGAAAAAAAGCTACGTTTTGATATTGCACTATTTTTTTTATTGAATTAAATGAAAGAAACATGATATTTTCACATGTTTTAAATATAAATAAAATGTACTTATGTACAAGTTTAGAAATAAAAATCATTGCTTTTCAAACATCTCCGTCAATGTAAGCTGTTTTGCGGTCTTCATCCGTTTTCGGGCAGCCAGGTCACGCATTCACTTGACGGTGAGCAGTTGCAAGTGGTCACACTCGGGCTGACGCTCCATCCACTTCAAAGCAGTCTCGAGGCCGGCTTTTTCTGAAAGTGATTCGGATAATCGGCGATTCGGATAGTCGGAGTTCGGATAATTGGAGTTCTACTGTAGTGCAAAATCACCATACAGGAAAAACAGTTGTAAGCACGATGACATTCACACTGTACCTGTATCAGTGAAACTGATAGCCGATGGAGATAAATGCCGACAAGCGCAGCGTAGGACGTTCAACAAGATGCGCGGATGAACTCATTGGGCCTAAATACATAATCGCGTTGCGACGCCGCAACGCTAAAATCGGCAGTTTGCGTTGCGGCATCGCGAAAAAGAGCGTTATATGGTACGGTAGGGTAACCAGTTCCTCGTGAATTTTGATTGTGGATAGACGTGTCTCTGACATGGATCGATTATTGCTTATTTGTTATTGAGGAGACATTACTCTGTTTTAAATATACTACAAAGAAGATATTGGATACATCCATTTAATAAGGCTATGAATTCCGATTGCGAGTACTTTTCTTGAGAATACAAAGCATTAAAGATATACGAAAAAAAAATTCGCCTTTAGAATGAGTGTATCATCATTTGAAGAGCTATTAAGCGGGTTATCAAAATATATACAGAAAAAAAATCTTAAAGGAAGGAAACCTGTTACTGCTTTGGAAATGCTGGGCTTGACTGTAAGGGAAAGAAAAACAAATACATTTTAGTGATATTTTTTATTGATAGAAACAAACTGAATCATTGTCAACAAGTATGACTTCTTAACGCTGGAATTCGCGCCGCAACGCGGTTAAATTAAATTAAATTAAATATATCTTTATTGCACACCAAAATTACAGTAATATAGGTACAACAGAAACCACACAAAAAAATGTTGTACAAGGGCGGCCTTATCGCCTTTGGCGATTTCTACCAGGCAACTTTTGGATGGACTGGACACGAAAAATAGAAATACGGTCGGTGGTGTATAAATACTGTGAAATAAATAATGAGAGAGAGAGAGAGAGTAAAAAATACTTAGATACAAAAAATAAAATAAAAATAAACAGATGAATGTAGGTATTTTATAAACATACATAATATACTAATCTCATAACCTACATACATACACATATACAAATACATATATACCAATTTTAGCTAACATAACGAAAGATAATGCTTATAAACGAGATTTTTAAATATGGGGAGGGATTTAGCCTGTCTAATAACAACAGGCAGTTCATTCCACAGCAGGACAGCTCTCAAAGAAAAAGACTTGGTATAGGAAAGGTTTGAGTGGGTGGAGGATTTGAACGGTTGTGTGTTTACACTCAAGAGGATTTGCACCGCGATATTGCGCGGGATGCAACTCGCATCCGACCGGTCTTATACGTGACTCTGACTATAGAGAAGGCCTATGTCCAGTAGAGGACGTCCTACGGCTGATAATAATTTAATGATAAGTGTAGCTACTCGTACAGGCTGAATCAAACTTTTTGACGGCAGCTTAGATGCTTAATTCGGTCTAAAATTGTTGTATAAATGTAAACTGGACCAAGGCCACCATTCCTTCGGGGCAAATCCATTTCTGGTAACTTTTCATGAGGGACATAAAACTGTCTAACTTTTAAATTTGATATGAGATACATTGTGTTTTAAATTTTTATTAAAATTGACTTATATAAGGGTTGGCATTCACATGTAGGTATCATGTAGTGGCATAAGTTTTTGTAATTACAAGGTTAGTAACATTTATTGTAGATAATAATTCAATTTCAGTACTTAAGCACTACAAATAGACCCTTCCAGACCTGTGGTGCGCAATTGAAAAATTATAATACGTTTTGTTATGTATAAATTTTGACTATAAGATTTGAAATCTTGCTCTGTACCCTAATTTTTAAATTTTATTGGAAATAAAAATATCTTATCTTATTTTAATTATTATTTTCGTCCAAAATTAGCATAACCGACTTCAACCGTGTACAGAATTCGAATAATCCGCACGAATCGATGTATAATTGATGTAGTATTTTTAAATTATAGTTGATTTTTCAAAAAAAAATACTCAGCCGATTTAGATAAAATTAAATAAAACCACTTTTTATGTATGACCAAGCCAAAAAAGAACATTAAATACGGATCAAAATTGGCGTCGTAATCACTTAACATATGAAATAAAATACAGTAGAAATGAGATCCTTTTTTGAAGTTGGTTAAAAAATCTTTATAAAGACTACAACAACCACGTTCCAGTTAAGAAAGTACTGGAAAAGCTTACAACACACAGTGTTTAATGAAATACTCTCCTAGGTATAGGTAGGCCTAGGCACACAAAGTGCTGGGAGCACCGGTGCGTTCCTTTTGGAGATCCCGGAGCTCCTAAGAAGGCACAAAGGCTGGCCACCGAGGGCCGGTAGGGCTGCCTATCTAAGGCCTTATTGTGTAATCGCACTGACGTTCGCCTTCGCTTTTTCTTCTGCTCGAGCCAGTTACTCACACGCCACGAGAGCTTGCGGGATGAAAAGCGAAGCCGAACGTCAGAGCGCTTACATAATAGGGCCTCTGGTATGTATATTGCACGCTTACTAATTACCAGGGCTAGCCACCCAGCCTATACGAACTTAGGTAGGTACTTACTTTTACTGATTACAAACCCACACGTTCGTTCGTCACTGCGACGCATCTGCGACTGTTGGTGTACCGAGTGTATACCGAACTCCGAGGCGCGTAACTGTGATTCGCGTTCCGACCATTTTTGTGAAGACGGAATACTGTCCATCCATCCATCAGCCATAGGACGTCGACTGCTGGACATAGGCCTCCCCTATGAATCTCCAATAAGACCGGTTGGTAGCGGCTTGCTTCCAGCGTGATCCTGCGGTCTTAATGAGGTCATCCGTTCACGTTGTGGGTGGACGTCCTACGCTGCGCTTGCCGGTACGTGATCTCCACTCGAGAACTTTTCGACCCCATCGGTCATCAAAATAATCTACTATATAAAAATAAGTCGGGTTTTCCTTCCTGACGCTATAACTCCAGAACGCACGAACCGATTTCCACGGTTTTGCATTCGTTGGAAAGGTCTCGGGCTCCTTGAGGTTTATAGCAAAAAAAAAAAAAAGGAAAAATTTCAACAGAAAAGCGGGAAAATCTTTTTTCACATACAGCGCCATCTCTGATACATAGCATGTACATACTACAAACCAATATTGCCCGCTGCATAATGGAAGATAAAGGTCGAACTATCAAAGTTCAAAATCAAGAGATTGAGATCGGAAATGAATTCATTGTACCATATTGCCCGCTGCTATCACGAATTTGAGTTGAGAGTTGTCATTCGGCCAAATCAATCAAATATTTGTGCACTGTGGCGCTTCAAATCAAAATATTGTCATTTCAAATTCATGAAAGATATCCCACAGTTGTATATTTAGCAGTGCATTTGGAAAATGGCCAAAGAGTTTACTTCACTGAGGTTAATGCGGCACAACGAGCTGAGAGACCACCATCGACAACATTGACTAGCTTCTTTGCAATGTGTGAAGCAGATCCATTCGCAGCGACGCTGTTGTACGTTGAAATGCCCAAGTATTACACTTGGAATCAATCAACAAAGAAATTCCAACGTCGCCAACAAGGAACCCCAGTTCCAGATTGGCCACAGGTGTTTTCCACTGATGCACTAGGTCGCATGTATACTGTTCATCCTAGAAATGATGAATGATTTTATTTGCGACTGCTGTTGGTAAATGTACGTGGACCAAAATCATTTGCGCATTTGAAAACTGTGAATGGCCACCAATGCCAAACATATCGAGAAGCATATCAACTATTGGGTTTGCTGGAGAACGATTCTCATTGGGATTTAACACTTGCGGATTCAGTTGTTTCATCAAAAGCGTACCAAATACGAACGCTGTTCGCAATTATCATCACCACATGTTTTCCTTTACAACAAATTCAGTTATGGAACAAATACAAAGACGACATATGTGAAGATATCTTGCATCGCTTGCGCTTTCAAACGAATAATCCTGACAACGTTCCGCACAGTCAGTACTTGGATGGGTGACCGCGGGTGGCATTTTCCAACTGAGCGCTACCGTGACTCGGATGACACGTTAAATTGTAGGCCCCGGTTGTTTAACCGTTTAGCCATGTCAGAGGCCTTCAGGCGGCCTAAAAACTCTGACACCAGGGCTAGCCACCCGGCCTATACGAACTTACTTTTTTTATCCTGACATCCAAATAACCGATGAAATCTACAATGAAGGATTGATTCTGATTAAGGATCAATGCTTGACTATTGCAATCAAGCTACTGATTGAAGTAGGAATGATTGCGCCAAATCGATCGATGCACGATGCATTCAACCAAGAATTAAATCAAGAGCTGCAATACAATGTTGATACATTGCAGGAATTCGATCGAAATAATGTGCCGTTGCTGAATGAGCAGCAAAAACAAGTATACGAAACATTAATGCAAGCGGTGGACAATAATACTGGTGGTCTATTCTTCCTGGACGCACCTGGAGGAACAGGGAAAACATTTGTCATTTCATTGATTTTGGCCACTATTCGATCAAGATGTGACATAGCTTTGGCGTTAGCATCATCTGGAATTGCGGCGACTCTTCTAGATGGCGGTCGTACTGCACATTCTGCGCTTAAGTTGCCACTCAATTTAAACACAATTGATACTCCAACATGCAATATTTCCCGATCCAGTGCAATGGGAAAATTGTTGATGCAATGCAAGCTCATTGTTTGGGATGAGTGCACAATGGCACATAAGAAATCACTTGAAGCACTTTACTTCACACTGAAGGATCTTCGGCGAAATAACAACATCTTTGGCGGCTTGATGATATTGTTGGCAGGCGATTTCAGGCAGACGTTGCCAGTAATTCCCCGTGGAACGAACGTGGTTCATCATTCAATTAATCATATTCCTTTATGGAATAACGTAAAAACATTATCGCTAACCACTAATATGAGAGTTCAACTTCAAAGCTCTTATTGAAAATGTTTTCCTAAACATTAGTGAGAATTATCAGAATTATGCTTGGTTAAGTCAACGAGCAATTCTTGCCGCAAAGAATAATGATGTACACGCACTGAATTTCACCATTCAATCAAAAATTGCTGGCGATTTGGTGACATACAAATCCGTTGACTCCATAACAAATCCCGATGATGTAGTAAATTATTTAACGGAGTTTTTGAACTCCGGAGTTACCAGGATTTCCACCACATAACTTGCAACTCAAAGTTGGTACAGTTATTATGATATTGCGTAATTTGAATCCACCGCGACTTTGCAACGGGACTCGACTTTCGGTAAAAAGACTTATGCCGAATTTGATTGAGGCAACCATTATTAACGGAAAGTACGCAGGTGAAAATGTACGTATTCCTCGAATACCAATGATTCCGACTGATCTTCCGTTTGACTTCAAACGATTGCAATTTCCAGTTCGCTTTGCGTTCGCAATGACAATTAATAAGTCGCAAGGCCAATGGCTTAGTGTTTGCGGGATAAATTTAAAAAATCACTGTTTTTCACATGGGCAGTTATACGTTGCGTGTTCGCGAGTTGGGAAACCATCCGCTTTGTTTTAGTTAACTTCAGACCAAAAAACAAAAAATGTGGTTTACCAAAGAGCACTTCAATGAAACGGATAATTTGCGGACACGTATAACGCTTCGATTCAGTATTTACTTTGGATTCACTTTCATTTACTTAGAGAAGTTCAACTAAATAACACTTCATTTTTGTAATCGAAATGAATTCATTACTGTTGTGAAATGAAAAAAAATTATCCTTTTCAAATATAAAACAAAAAAAAAATCTTATTTTAATCACCAAACGAAATGTTACATAAAACGAAGCCATCTGGTGGCGAAACGGAGTTCGCCGGGTTTGCTAGTACTGTATAGATACCATTATCGTGTTCATACTGTTTATATGTTACAGGCGAACATGATCAACAGTTTTATCAGAAGTTTATAGGTATATTGGCAAGTAATATTGACGCCGAGATCCATTGAGAATTGTTATTTTGCAACCAACTTTCAAAAAGAGGAGGTTTGTATATCGTGAAAGATATATTAACCTACAAGTTGCTTACCCTGTACTAAACCCTACGAGCAAATATCTACGGAGCCACAGTCCCTAAGTGAAAGTAATAAAAACATGTCCGAGCGCCGTCATACATACCGACTTAGATATTTCGTTACATTAAATATTTCACAATTACCCTTTCTCTCGAATCTCGACGTTATGTCACATTATTAGTGCTTGTAACCGAGTACTTTGGCATCTTGGGGCGTTGTAGTCGGCTTGCAATCGCCTTACGACTAACTAAAAAGACTGCCCACTACGTAGCTTGGGCAGAATTTTGGCTCGGACACTGATATATATTTGCTCGAAGACTAAACCGAAAGAGTGTAATTAATACAGTAATTATTTACAACTTCTACTACGGGGCCAACCGGAAACTTCAGACAAAAAACATAAATTAAAAATTTTAAAAACCTCCAACACATTGACAACAATTTTGGGCACATTTGTAGAATTTTGGTTCTTCCATCCCCACTTTAACCTACCATAACTCTTAAACGGCTCAATCGATTTTTATAAAACATAGCTAAGAACACTCTCGATTAAGTCTCCTTTCATCCAAAAAAAACTAAACTGAAATCGGTTCAGTGGTTCGGGCGCTATGATGCCACAGACAGACAGACAGACAGATACACAGACATACAGACACGTCAAACTAATAACACCCCTCTTTTGCGTCGGGGGTTAAAAATCAGTTGTTCCATACAAAATTGCAACTAGAAATCGACACTGTTTTAGATTTTTTTTCTAATTCCGGTTTGAATCCATAGTGAAAATTTGTTCATAATGATTCTGAATCGCTTCCTTTCGGATTTGTACACCAGTTCTGAATAAATCCCTACAAGATTATTCGTAAGTGTAACTTTGCCGAAGAGTGGTGATTACAGTCTTCATTATGAACAGTTTTCACTTAGGAACCAACATAAACTTTGAGAAACATACCTATCAGCTCTTCCCTTCTCTTTTAAAATGTTTTTCAATTCTGAGTTACAATTTTGTTTAGGACAGCTGATATTTTCTCGACTTCTGTGTTGGTCCCATAGTGAAAGTTGTTCATAATGAAGGTTTGGTTTACTTCCAAACCAAACCGTTATGAAGTTTGGTTTAGGTGTTAAGCTTTTAAATTATGTAATCATGTCTAAAATCTGGATCTGGATGTTTTATAAAAAATGTATTACGATAGATTTCCTATGATATGACGATATATCTTTTTTGTGTAATAATTTTACCTAACATTAATACAGCGAAAATATCTTATTTAACATCTAAAAATTTCATTATAATTTTTAAATCTTACATTTAATATTTGTTTACTAAAGTATAACTACTAAAATTATCAATAGGTACTTAAAAATGAGATCATTAAATATTTTAACCTAATGTTTAAAATTTAAACAACAACACTACAAGATAAATATTTAATTACAAATAATCTGATAATATACCTAATCATTATAAACTTCGTACAATTTGTAAAATAATAAATATCCTAAGTATAAAAACAATCTGAATTTATTCAATAAGATCATCGTTGACTACAGTCATTTCAAAATCATCGTCAATTTTTTCTTCATTCAGTATTTCAAAATCAATGCTATAAAAATTCTCGAGTTCTTGTAAATTCTTATCTTTGGTTTCTGGCACAAATTTTAAAAACAAAAATAGTCCACAAAAATTAACAATAGCAAAAATCATAAACGTACCAGATATACCCAACGAATTAAACAAACATGGAGAAATTTTCAAAGGTACTGAATGAAATATACAAGATATTATTATATAAAAAGATTCGCTCAATCTTTTATGTTTTGAAGGTAATAATTCTGCAGACAAACTAAATGTTAAATGAAAACTACCAAACATAGAACAGAATAAACAACTTAACATAGATGCAAATAAAGCATTCTTTGCTATTACATCTGAGTCCTTGAAGTACAGAAAAACGCTCGATAAAACTAAAAATAACCCAGTACTTAGCAAACTAGCAATAAAAACAGATTTATTTTTGAAGTATTTCAATAATATTAAATGAACAATAGATGCTGAAATAATAATTACATCCATGTAAATAAAACTAATAGCTTTTGAACTGTTGGTAACACTAGCAAAAATGTCCATTGCATAGATGAAAATAACTAGAGGACCGCTAAAATAAAAAGTGAACATAATTAGTACAAGATATGTAAAAGGCACGATGAAATCTTTTCTAACACAAGTAATCCAAAAATCCTGAAGAAATGAAGAAGTATAAAGCGATTTTCGTAAAGCTATCAAACGCAGTGACTCTTTTTGTGTTCTTAATAACTCCGATAATTCTTTGGTAGCTTCATTACCAGTTCCTCTAAGTAAAAATAATGCTTTTTCACATTCTTTGAATTCGCCGTTACTAGCAAGCCAAGATGGTGATTCAGGCCAAACAAATACAGGCAACAAAGCGAATAATGTTGGAATACCTAAGACTATACTAACTGTTTGCCAATGTAGAAAGTATCCAGCAAAAGTGACAACTGCCAATCCTAACGCTTGAGTGAAATTTAGTAACACTACAGATGTGCTTCTAAGTTTTGGATCCACCATTTCGTTTATGATTACTAAGTTGATTGTGATCAGACTAAAGCCTCCGAAGCCGTGGAATGATTCGCCAACAAGAATGGTTGCAGTGTCCATTGCGTAGTAAGTAAGTATCCAGCCAATGAGTGTGCTTAGACAAGCAATGAAGAAAGCAAATCTTCTGCCATGTCTTTCCATGATGATTGGGATAAATATACTCGGGATACCAGCGATGCCATGGATGGATGCTGCAAAGACATAGGATGTAATTAGACCAATCGTTGAAAAAAAATGTGTATAATATTGTCGTTCTAGATTCTAGATGTAGGTATTTACGAGTAGCAAATAAAACAGTAAGGGATGATTTATATAATAATTATTTTTCGCAAAAAATGGCAAAACTGCCTTCCATCGTGTACAAAATTCGAATATTTCGATCGAACAATTATTGTTGATTTATCAAAAACGGCTTAGCCGATTACTGTAAAATTTAATTGGGACCACTTTGGAAGGATACCCTTTCGAACTAAAAAAAATTTTTCGATTCGGTTCACAATTGGCGAAATTATCGATGAACATACACAAAAAAAAATACATACACACGAACATACGAACGGTAAAAAACGGAACGGGCACGAGACCGGCTTAGACGGGACTCGTCCGGGCCCGTCCCGTTCTAATATAAAATCATCCCTAATCATATTTTGTTGATAATAAGCCGTATTCAGCGTAAGTGATAAACGATTTTTATTTTTTTGAAAATTTTTGCTGGAAATATTAATTTCATCAATACGAGTAATAATTAAATGCTGGAGTGAGTTTGCAAACAATAGAACGTAAATAATTATAATAGTGATTAAATCTTGACAGGTTAATTAATATGCAGGCGTAAACGATAATCATTTTATTGCCTGCCATTGTAGGCATACATAGTCTTAAAATATTGTTATTTTGAACATAAAATAACCGAAAGACAGAATTGAAACGATGAGTAGATACCTATAACACAAGCATGGATGTATTACCCAAACATCACAAGAAACAAGTCATGTTAAAGGTTCTGTCAATCTTTATTGTAGCCATCGCTGACCAAAAAAATTGCTACAACGCATCGACTTGCCTCGTGTTCCGGGCCGCCATTATAATTATGTATGTACAACCCGGTCACAATAGCTGTGCACCTGACTTCGTGACGTCAGATCGAATTATCGGGACGTATATACATTACCGGACGTCTAGTATACCGTCCGGACGTAAATTATTATCGGGACGTGTATCGGCAACGAAGATGCTAACCGTACTGTCGCACCGGGGAGTGCGCGGAGAGGTGACAGGGGAAGCGGGAGAGGCGCCGCATTCCAGCGAGGTGCACAGATATTCTGACCGGGTTGTAGGCTTCCCTTAAGGATTTTCAATGGAACCTATTAGAAGCAGTTTACACCTGCAGTCTTCATATGTTCATTTTCCACCTTGTTGTGGACGTCCTACAGAGCACTTTGCCGGCACATGGTTTCCATTCAAAAACTTTACGGCTCCATAAGATATACATTATACAACCTATATGCCCTACCTACTGCCACTTTGTTTCGTCCATAAAATGAGTATTAATCATTTTAATTAAGAAAAAAATTGGGGATTCGTGTCCTCTAGCTTGCAGCTTGCATTGCGAAATGAGACCGGTCAAAACGAGACGAAAGTTCGGATGCTTCAGCCATAGGACGTCTATAACTGCTGAACATAGGCTTCCCCATAGATCTCCAACAACACCGGTTAGAAGCAACTTGCATCTAGCGCAATACTGCGGTCTTAATGAGGTTATACGTCCTCCTCGTGGATGAATAAAATAATCGGCCAAGTGCGAGTCGGACTCGCACACGAAGGGTTCCGTACCGCATTGAAGCCCCACTTTATTTATTTTTGAAGGGAATATTCAACGTAATGTTCTGTGAATATTTCAAGCATCTTTCTGCTGTCGTTATTAATATCGAGCAAAAAATAGCTACAATTTAAGGTTTGTTTTATGGGAGCCCCCTCTAATTTTTTTTTAGTATTATTTGTTGTTATAGCGGCAAGAGAAATACGTCGTCTGTGAAAATTTCCCCGTTCTATTTATTACGGCTTATGAGATACAGCCTGGTGACAGACAGGCATACCGACGGATAGACGGATGGATAGTCTTAGTTGACCTGTTTTTATCCTTTGGGTACGGAACCCTAAAAAACAAAATGAAGTACTGACCAATCCATGAACCCGTGTCCAGATCTAACACAATAGAGCTGTCATTTCTCTTCAACTGATGGAGCAACACAGCCGGGTATCCCATCAAACCGCCAATCGACAGCGCCGCTAGTTGTGGGGAGCTGGCTACTAACAACTGAAAAATAAATAAACAATCAGCTAAGTACGAGTCGCACGCACGGAGGGTTCCGTACTGTATGGGAGCCCCCCTTAAATATTTATCTTTTTATTTATTATTGAAGGGAATATAAAACTAAATATTCTGTGAAAATTTCAAGCATGTACCTGGTACAATTATTAATATAGAGCGAAAAATGTCTAAAAATTCAGGTTTGTTGTTCCCCTTAAATGTTTATTTTATTTTGTATTTAGTATTTGTTGTTATAGCGGCAACCGAAATACATCATCTGTGAAAATTTCAGCTGCCTAGCTATCATGGTTCATGAGATACAGTCCGGTGACAGACAGACAGACGGACAGACGGACATCGAAGTCTTAGTAATAGGGTCCCGTTTTTCCCTTTGGGTACGGAACCCTAAAAACGTGTCAAAGCGAACCGAAAAGTTGAGAAGTCCAAACATTCACTTTATAGTAGTACCTATTAAAAAATAATCATTTTTGTCAATTCGTCATTGATACTTAATTGACGGATACTTTCAATTCCTACTAATAAATTATACCTACAGACGAATTTAGAACCTCCATTTTTACAGTCGTTTAAAAAGACACGACAAACAGACAAACTTCTGGAGTGGGGGTTTTTCACGTCACTTTGATATGAAAAAATGTAGTGTCGACGTGACGTCACGCGGAATTTCAATATGTATCTACATCATTTTTTTGTCCAAACAAAAACAAATAGATGGAGGAACTTATTTCTACGAGTAATATAATTTACAAGATATTTTCAAAAATGGTCAAAAAACTCCAAAAAGAAGTCATTTTGGCAATATGGCGGCGTGGTGATAACAAGAGGTTGAAAGGTAAAAGTTGTAATTGGAAAAGAGCATATAAAAATCAATAAAATAACGCATTTTCATAACTTTTCCGGTAAAACTACCCAATGACTGAAGTAGAGTGACATAGTTAATTTTTTATAGCGGGCAAAGCCGCGGGTAAAATTTAGTAGTTTTATAATATTCTTGGATAATATCTAGTTTGAAATACAAATTCAGCTGGATATTTTAACATCAGCTAAGTATATTGACAAATTTATTTACTTACCTGTCTAGCCAGCGGTGGAAGAAAATTCATGGTTGTAATAATATTTTCAAAGTTTGATTTCTCACAAAACTTCAGCACCGTACACAGTATTTAAATAATAAATAATTTAAGTTTTAGAGTAACCATTATTTTTGTATATGTTTCATGGCTTTAATTGTATAAACACAATTAAACACCAACTTTAGCAGAAATGTGTGATGCCGTCAAGTTTCACAGATAAAATAAATAGCTCATTAAAAATATATACCTACTTAGTGAGAAAATTATAAGATGTAGGTAAGTACTTCGGGAAATAAAATTATGCTACTTAAATCTTACATAAAAATAAGATGGTTTTAATGATTGTAATTTTCTTAATTATGCTTTGTATTGTTTTTTTAACGCGAATAAGTCCGCGCTTGACCATTGACTCGCCTGATGGTAAGCGACGCTGTGGTCACAGATGAAGCACGCAGACTCAGAAGATACCTATTCAATCTTACAATTGACTTTCTTACCATTTATCTATTGACTTTGAAAACCTTTAATTATATCTCCAAAGAGACAGTAAAGCCATACTGTGCCATTCCCTGGCGGTAAGAATCAGAAATGTTGAGTCAAACCGCTTCGTACGTATCGAAGGAAAATTGTCAGTGTAAGGTCAACGAGATTTACATACAATGGTGTAGGTGTGGTAGTGAGATGTCTTGCTGGCTTTAAACATTTTTAATTTAAAATAATGTAGTATCCTATTGATTTTTATAACTTAAAAAACATCCCACTAATATTATAAACGTGAAAGTTTGTAAGGATGGATCGGTGTATGGATGTTTGTTACTCTTTCACGCAAAAACTACTGAACGGATTGAGATGAAACTTTGCAATTATATTATAGCATCAGAATAACACATAGGCTATAAATTATAATGATATTGCGTAAATTTTCTATATTATAACAATAAGTGTTAAGTAAGTAGGAAAAATTCTGCCATCTGCGAGCTATTCTAGCGTGCGCTCCAAGAAATGTCAAAAAAGAACTGTCAAATCGAACAAATTTCAAATCGATTTTTTTTGTTTTTTTATTTTTCACTTCCTTTATTAAGTAAGGGTGGTAAGGTGGGGCCTCGAAATATCATGCGGGCGAAGCCTCAGGCAAAATCTAGTTGGAATATGATTCTAAACTACCTAATATATACCTATACATATGCACAAAAAATTTGAAACCTACCTTTAAACAAAATAAAATAAATAAATAAACAGAGGCTAAAAATCTAAACAAATACTGTGTCCGTGTGGTAGGGTGCCAAGAACGCTGGCTGCATTCCCACGCTGAACGGCTAAAAAAAGTAAATCAGAAGTTACGATAGACTTGAAATAGTAGTTTATGCAACTGTCATATAATGAAGGGCATTAAAACACGAGTGTGAGTTTATGAAACGAGCGCAGCGAGTTTCATAATAGTAACGAGTGTTTTAATACCCGTGTTATATGCAGTTGCATACACTACTTTATCTTCACTAATAAAAATAAAAATAAAAACATATTGCGAAACATTAAATTCACGCTAACGTGTATTGTCACAGTGAACTTGGCGCCATTAAAATCTAATCAATGAGAGCGCAGCTGCGCGCGCAGGGCCAATCAGGAGCGAGCGCGCAATGTTATAATGAGATTTTACGATATCGATGTGGATATTAAAACATTATGTGAAATTGCTTAAATTGAGTATTTTGTTGTCTGCGCTATAACAGTAGTCATTATAAGTCAAGTATTGGAAACATAAGAAGAATGTTACATTAGTGTAGATAAAATGTTTTATGGGTGTAGCATTATAACTTTGTCAGTTTTTAGGGTTTCGTATCTCATAAGGCGAAGCTTTAATTATTTTTTTTAAATACGGCTACATTTGACCACCAACTCGCCTGATGGACAGCGATGTTGTAGCCGAGGATGATACAGTAGACCTGAAAGATACCTATACTTTTGCCTCAAAGATATCCAGAAATGTAATATCCAAATGCAAGAAATGAGAATCCAAACATAATAAGTTTACCGTATCACGTGAGGTATCATTATAAAAGAGCTTCGTTAGTTAGCCAAATAAATTTCGTTTCATTTCATTATTTCATTTCATTTCAGCTCATGCTAAAATAGATTTTTAATAATATTCTTACGCTGTGTAATTTTGAAATTTGTGACGAGAAAAAATGTGTCCCCTTTTATTACTGACTAGTTTCGAACTAGGTCTAACAACCTACCGCCTTACCACAAAAGATTTAAACACGCTTTAAATACTGTTTAACCGTGCAATTCGTACTGTTAAACATTGTAAAGCGCGCGTAAAACTTTTGTGGTTAAGACGGTTAGTTTCCTGATTTCGTGGAATTTCTGGGATTTGTACGGAACCCTGGTGGATGAACCTAACTCGCACTTATCCAGTTTTTTTCGATTTTGCGAGGTAATTTTGTAAGAGACAGCTGATTTTTCTCAAATTCTGTGTTAGCTCCATCGTAAATGTTGTTCATTCAGTTTTTATAATAATATACGGTTACGGCTTATATACGGCTTAGTAGACTATACGCCCTTTATCTCTCGTCGCATCTGTTTCAGAAGATAAATCAAGTTTTCAATTTCTTCTATTTAGTTAAATAATAATATGGAAGTAGTAGTGTAGGTAGTTTTAGCATCTACCTATTGTATTATATTGTAGTTAATAAAGGCACTCTTGCCCATATAGTGTGAACTAAACAAAACTTTATAATTATGTTTAAATGTTTTAATTACATATTTAATAGACAACATATATTTACCTACTGACAACATGTGTTTTTGGTTGGACTATTCATTCATATATAAGACACACACACACACACACGCGGCGCGCGCGAATAAACAGCGCAATTGTATGATAAGTATTAATAAGTACTTACTTTTATTGTAAAATTGCATAAAATATGTTTGATAACATACATAGTATAAATCAGTTATTTGCCTCAAACGAGTGTGAGGTGTCAAATAGTCCATACAAGAACAATTAGCTGACTACCTCTAAATATTATAAAATTAGAGTGATTTTGTTTCATGTAATCAGCACTTCAATAGCTAGGTTAATCCGACTTAAGTTTTACAGGTTTTAAATGATCGTAAAGTTAAAAGCTTCTAAAAGTCATATTTTACCCAAAGTTTTTGGCTAAAAAGTATACAGAAACTAAAAAAAAATCTGAAATAAATTAGGTATTATAAAAATTTACTATTTAAAATACAAGCTTTTGAGAACTTGGATATCATGTAGCAGCACAGTGCTAACCAAGCCAAGCCACGTAAGACGAGCCCAAACACGACGGAACTATCTTGTTTAGTACAGGAGTTCCAATGGCCTATGGCCACCTTCTAACTCCATCATCGGATCAGCTTCATGGTATCATATTATTTAAAAAGTTTCTGACCGATATCTCGGAAACTATGCACTTTAGGCTTCGAGCAAATATCGTACAAAAAAGTGTCCGAGTCAAAACTTTGCCCAAGCTACGTACCTACGTAGTGGGTGGGCTTTTTAATTAGTCGTAAGGCGATTGCAAGCCGCGCGATGCCAAAGTGCTCGATTACAAGCATTAATTAGGTAACCTAACGACGAGATTCGAGAAAACGGGTCATTGTGAATTATTTAAAGTTGTCTAAGTTATGATTACGCAGACGGTCGTCAAATACTTGATTCGTCAATTGTCTAAGTTGGTATACGTATGACGGCGGCGGCGCTCGGACATTTTTTTTACAACTTTCTCTTATGGACTGTGGCTCTGTAGATATTTCCTCGAAAATTTTAGGGCAAAAGTTATTGAGAGCGTCATTGTAGATAATAAAATTTCGCATATTTAAAAAAAAATTATAAAATTATAAAAGTGAAAAAAGCTAAGATTCAATCTTGGCTTAGCAAAAAAAACACACACAGATAAAAAGTTTATCACTTTCATATATCGCTGAATTCGAATTCCTCGCAAACTTCTATTTCTATTAGTCCAAAATTGTAATAACTCTCTATCTCTTGTAACGTTTTACCTTTCGTCTCAGGTACAAACTTCCATATCAATAACAGTCCAAAAATTGATACAAAAGCAAAAACCAAGAATGTTCCCGACATGCCGATCGATTCAAATAAATATGGTGATAGTTTTAATGATCCTGAATGAAACAAGCACGAAATAACTATATATATAGCTCCACCCAATCCTCTATGTTTAACGGGAATTAACTCGGTAGAAACACTAAATGTAAGATAACAACTGCCAAACACAGAGCAGAATATGAAACCTAATACACAAACAAGTAAAGCTTGTTTTGGTATAACATAAATATCTTTACAATACATTACAATACTGGCTGAGACTAGAAAAATCCCACATCCGAGGCAACTAGCAATCAAAATAGATTTGTTGTTTATAAATTTCAATAACACAATGCTTACAATAGAACCTAATATGACTATAACATCGATATAAAGAAAGCAAACAAAATCGGATTCATTGGTAGTATTAGCAATAATATCGACAGCATAGGTGAAGATGGCTAAAAGACCGCTAAAATAAAAAGTAAACATAATAAGCACGACATGCATCATAGGAACTAAGAAATCTCTTCGAGCCAATCTAAACCAAACGTCTACAAATATTGATTCTTTTAAAGACTTTTGCAGATTCGTTTTGTGTATAAATTCCTTTTCAGCTTTGAGCAATTCGTGTAATTCTTTTAAAGCTTCATGGCTTGTTCCTCTCAGCAAGATAAACGCGTCTTCACATTTTTTGAATTCTCCTTTGCAAGCAAGCCAAGATGGTGAATCGGGCCAGGTTAGTGCTAGCAATAATGCAATCAATGTCGGCAAACCCATGACTAAGCTCACCGTATGCCAGGTAAGAAAATATCCGGCAAAAGTTACCACCACAAGTCCTATCATTTGCATGATGCCAAACAAAACCATGGAGGTGCTTCTGAATCTTGGATCAACCATTTCACTTATAGTGATTAGACTGACGGCGATGAGACTATTTCCTCCGAGGCCATGGAATGATTCTCCAACAAGGATGGTGGTAACGTTGGTAGCAAAGTAAGTGAGGATCCAACCGATGAGAGTACTGAGACAGGCGACGATGTAGGCGAATTTTCTTCCTTTCCACTGCATGACAGTTGGTATGAGAATGCTTGGGATACCGGCTAATCCGTGGATAGATGCTGAAATATAAAACAGTCACTTACATTTTCATACACTTAAAATATTTTCCCTTACAACGATGAGATGACAAAATAACAAAATGGAGTAGTGAAAAGGAACTGTGTTAATCGCATCTAGTAGGACAAAGGTAGGATAACAATGGTGATTTTACATTCAATAGTTGTAGTATAAAAATATGATGCAGTCAATTTAATAATTCAATTTAATTTGATTTAGTGGGATAAGAGCAACATGATGATGATGATGATGCAGTCAATTTAATAATATTATACTATTACGAATCATAATTTATTGTTTGAAAGTGTTTTTGCTAGCAGCACTTAATGTATTAGTAAAAAAACGGCCAAGTGCGAGTCGGACTCGCGCACGAAGGGTTCCGTACCGTGTTGGAGCACCCTGAGCCCCAATTCTCTTGCCATTACTGATAGCGAGCAAAAAGTCTTCTAAAAATCACGTTTGTTGTTTGGGAGCCCACCTCAAATATTTATTTTATTCAGTTTTTAGTATGACTGTGTTGTTATAGCGGACACAGAAATACATCAGGTGTGAAAATTTCAGTTCTCGTAATAAATCGTTTTCAATAATACCTACAAATACTGAAGTAGCTTATGACATAACAATTAGGTATAATCAGCGCCACACAAGTCGGCGGATGGGAAATTATGCGCAGAACGCTGCGCAAAATGCAAAATATAGGTATGCGCGGGAGCTAGAGAGACGAGACGCCAGAGCACGCCCGCTAACCTCATGCCTCCCGCGCGCTCCCTATGCCCGTGCGCACTACTTCGCCACTTGTATAAGCATTGTGCACACATGCGCAATAGTTAGCGAATCACGGCGAAGTGTCATCTGCGGCTAACTTCTCATCTGCCTACTTGTGTGGCGATACCTATACCTACAGAATTTTGTTAATCTGTAGATATAGTATCTATACCTAGAGCAGCTAAAAATAACCAGATTTAAAAATGGCTGTCTTTTTCCTTATTCATAAAAAAACTTTTAGTTAATCATGTCCCATTGGTGTGACTTTAATGAATAACAATGACGTATAAAAACAATTTATTTTATTGATAACATTTTACATCAATGCCACTGTTTTCCTGCTCAATATAATACACAGGAACCAACATATAGTCCAGCGGAAAAGCCAATTTAGTGGGCACATGGTTTAAAAATGGATATCTAATGAAACTGTTATGTTCTCGATTGGACTCTAGGCGCCGCACCGGCAAGCGCAGCGTAGAACGTCCACCGACTTATTGGACCAGCGATATAATTAAGACCGCAGAAATGCACTGAAATGCAAGCTTGTTCCAACCGAGCTTATAGCCCAAGAGCCCACAACGGCCAGACCTTCGTTATTTTATAAAGGCTGACAGTTTCTCTCCGTATGTCTCCAACACAGATAATAACGATCGGCGACTATTTGGTTCCATTGTGGTTACTTGGTCAGGTAAGAGGTAGTACTGTACTGTACTGTACAGTACTACCTCTTACCTGACTGAAGAGGTAGTAAAGGTGTTTAAAATAGTACCTTAAATTCGGCAAAGTAGTAAATATTTTTCATATTTTTATTTTTTGTTTTGTTCTTCTTTATTTTGTTTCAATTAATTTCGCTATTATTGTACACCCCGTCCCTTCCTTCCTCTATAATTCTTTCCTCTCTTAATCAGGTTGCCTGGAAGAGATCGCTCTAAGCGATAAGGCCGCCGATTGTCGCACTATTATAATTATGTTGTACTCTTTTATTGTAATATTTTCGATTGTGTGAACAATAAAGCGTTTCTATTCTATTTTTTGATATTTAAAACATGAACTTTATACTTTAACGTAGAAGTACTATTTTACACACCTTTACTACTTGTTACCTCCCCAAGTAACCATAATCGAAACTAAAGTCGCAGGTCGTTATTACCTGTGATAGATACATACATATACAGAGAAACTTTCAGCCTTTATAAAATAACGAAGGTCTGGTCGTCGTGGGCTCTTGCTCTATTATTGGAAATCCATAGGAGAGGCATAAATTATGTCTAGTAGAGGACGTCCTACGGCTGGTAATGAAGAAGCTCATACTGACCAACCCATGAGGAACTGTCCAAGTCCAGTTCAATAGCACTGTCGTTTCCTTTAAGCTGATTGAGCAGCACGGCCGGGTAGCCCGTCAGCCCCCCAACAGATAGGGCTGCCAGTTGCGGAGAACTAGCCACTATGAGCTGCAATAATAATGTAAAACAAGTATTATATTACTAAAAAAAAATCTTTAACTGAACAAGTACTAATCAAACCAGGAGAAACTCTACAGGGTTGCGTTGTTTCATTATAGTTCCTATTACCACCTTCCAGCTCCATCATCAGACCCTAGTTAACATTGAAAGACAAACTACGCGCCAAGACCATTCAAATGAACCGAAACTCGATGATTGTGTCGTTTTATTGTTAAGTTCCTTTGGCCACCTTCCAGCTCCATCATCAGATCATCACCATGTCATCATAATATTGCATTGTCACGCAAACATGTATGCAAAATTTTAGCTCCATTGGTAACCGGGAAGTGCAAGATTTGATTACAGAACGACAGACAACGGGACAGTAAATAAAAGCTAAGTTTAGTTTTTTTTAGCTATTGAAGTTCTAATTTATTTATATTATCATCAAAAAAATACATCAGTAACAAAGAATTACATGTCATATAGTCATATTATAAATTAATAATTATGCAAGTAGTTACACATGTAACGTCACACAAACGTCGTCCACAATATAACAGCTGTTAAACAAATTACACAAACTTACACATAAAACTTATACACTTTTTAAAAACTAAACATACAGTCCACCGACACTTGCCCCTCTCCCAAACGTCCCCATCAAACCAGCTGCGTTGCCCCGCTGAATGGCCAATGAAATTTGTTGGGTTATATAACTGCCCGCTCTGGGATCTCGGCCTCTTTCTCGCATTCGACGACCCAGCTCGCCGACGAATTTTACCGCGTCCGAGCCCCAGGAACCCGCCGTCTCGACGGCAAACGGGACAAACTCGTACACTGACTCCAGACTGCCGTACTTGAGACGCTTGCCCTTGGCGGCTGCCTCCGCTCCCGCACCAGCCATCTGCTGGGTGGCAGGAAGGTGGCTGGACGCGAAAGTGCTCACACAAGTTGCGTCCCAAATAAGGCAGCGCCCTCTACTCCATGGAATCAATGTAAGGCCGTCCGGTCGCTTGCCATCCGATCGCGACAAGCCAGGGGGCTCCAGTACGCACGGTATTTCCGCTGCAACTAGAGCTCGCCGAATAATTTCATTAATTGCGTGGTGTCGAGGTCGCCGCCCCACGCATTTCATACAACTCAGGCCGTGGTGGCCGTTCCTTTCAACCCATGCTCCGCATACGCAATAATGGGGACAACATACGTCGCATCCCAGCCTTAGACCTACCGCCACCCGCAGAGAGTCGTTATCTAGGAGCGTGCCCATATGAGGAGATGGTAAGGCACGCAACCATGCACCCGACTCCGGCGAAGCAGCGGCGTTTAGTCTCGCCAAATCGGCACCCGAGTTCGCATTGCGAAGTCGAGTGACGATTATTTTAGACGTAATGTCGTCCCAACACCTTTGATTTGCTAATTTTTCTGGGGGGTCAGTGTCCGGGCAAAGAGTCAGCCATGCGCGATAAGCCTCTGCAGCAAATGGAATGGCGATCCTATCACCGTTGGCCGACATAATGTGGCTGACAAGATTTCCAGCACCATGCGAGGAGGATAAGAACGCGATGGGGCCTGATTCTCTTAACCTCCGCACGCCCAAACCTCCGTGACGTACCGGCAAGCCAGCTTGCAGCCACTGAGACTCGTTTAGCTGTATATTGAGAGTTACCTCCAAGATACGTTTCAGCGTCTCATCAAAGCATTGTGCCTCATCAGGATACATCCAAGTTGGAGCCGTTCTGATTACGTAGATCAGTTTTGGCATCGCGAAGCAGCTCCTGAGAAGCGACAATGCCACATGCGCCGGTAGATGCTTGAAGTGCTCGGAAAGTGATGACAAGATTTGCGTCTTGGACTGCATGCAGCTCGGCACACCCTCAGCAAATATGGGAGCACCCAGAAGGCTTAACGACTCTCTATCCATGATTCTTAAACCAGGTATTATAGTTTTAAAAGTCGCTATCGATTCTGCGGCCACCGAACTGCAGGCAAACAATTCGCATTTTGACGTGCTCACCTCCAGACCGAGCTCCCTGAGTGCCGGAAAAAGAAGCCTCACATCCCTCTCGACGACAGCTGGACACCCACCTATAGTACCATCGTCCAGGTACCAAATGTTAAGTGGTGCCTCCAGGGACTTTATGACCTTGTGGATCGCTACGCTGAAAATAAGTGGACCCAAAGGATCTCCCTGCTGATAAAAGCTTGTAATTAAACATTTTGCAAAATCCCTAATGCCACCAAGCTTTGCTTAGTTTGGGGTCAGAAGCCGTGTGTAAATGTCTAATATTTATTCATTATTTAATACTTTTTACCTCTTTTTTCGTCTCTTACTCAGTCTCACCTCGGTTCCACTCTACCTACACTCTACACGTCTCAATTTTTTTTGCGAATTATTAATATTCATACCTTCAAAAAGTTCGTCAACGCGCGGCAAAATCTATGGAGAAGCGAATATTTTTTTATGCGAATTTTCAAAAACTGTTTGTATAGATGTACTAATGACTGTTTGTATATGTGCCCTTAAAAGGTTTTGCGTTTAATATCTATGGCCCCGTATATGTAAAAAATAAATACGAATTGCAAAAATTAACTGAAAAAATATATATTTTCAGATATCGTTATTGAAGGTCTTTGGCGTATATACGGCTACCTTGTAAAACTTGTTAGGTACCTACTACCTTTTAAGACATTAACCTCGTATCATTGATATTTATGTGCACATCTCAATGCTTTGTACAATACAAGACATATACATACATTGTATCTAACGAATGACCGGATAGTACCGCAAAGAGCACTGCTAATATACAGCGTTACTGGTAATCAATTAGCATCCTTTAAGTGGCTTATTCTGTACACTAACAACTTTGTTTAACAACTTTTTTCAAATCTCAATAAAAATGCTGTTCCATAGAAAAAATGTTCATCCTTGACAAAATGTATGGAACAGAAAAACAATAAGGTATTTTCTCACTAAAAGTAACAATGCTGCATGCAGCATACTGAGCACTTTTTCAATTTGCAGTAGGCTTGAGCATAATATTATGGATTTATTCTAGACCTTCAGTGGTCTGATTTTATTTATTAGGCATTCAAAGCATAACATTTACTGTTACAAGTAGCGGCACGTAAGTCTAGCGCTAAGGGTACTGTGGATGGGATGGCTGCGCATGTTGACCGCCATACTAAACTCATTCGTAGCCACCTCCTCCACATTTCGCTCAGCGCTAGACTTATATGCCGCGACCTGTATCAAATGTTTTAAGTATAGATACTTACGTACTTCTACTACGTACTAAATAAAAATCAATTGCAGCATCCATAGACTACTGAAGGTCTAGAATAAATATATATATCGTCCTCCTTGACGTGTCCGTCAATGGCGATCCCTGGCTAGCTGTTAACGGTTATGAGCTCTTACATGGCTCGCAAAACCGAACTTGTTTTTGAATGACCTGTTGACGCACAGTGCAACTGGCCACTGGCGTTATATGTGTAGGTATAGGAAGGCTTTGGGCGGGTCTTATAGATAAGGCGTTTGGCGTCCTGATCTTGTAGACGCTTTTCCTCAAAGATGGTGACAGCCTTATAGACAGAGTTGCGCCACTCTTGCCTCTGTTGCGCTAGCTCTTCCCAACCTTCGCACGGGATGTCTAGTGCGGAAAGATGGCGCTTTAGGAATAAATACAATTGCTCGAGCCCACGGTGAATTGACAAAGTGCTCAGTATGCTGGCAATACGCTGAATGGCTGTGCACACTAGCATTTTGGCATAGCATTTATAATATAACACTAATATTCATTCATGCTGCTCTACTCTAAAAGCCACATCGAAAAGGATGGGGCAAATAATGTTGCCAGTTTAGTGTAGTTAAGTATTAACTTCATGTTTTACACAATCATTGTTTAAATATATAAGATATAGGTAACCAGAAATACTATCTTTATACTTATAGATAAATCCACAGATGTTTTAATTTCAAGTTAATTAGATGATAGTATTTTGATGCTAAAGCTCTAAATATGTTCGATGAAAGAAAGAAAAGTCGCTATTTCTAGCAACAACGTTTATAACATTGAATTCATTCGGAACGATGCGATGGTCAGTGGGACCCTAAGTCTTCAATAATGTGAAATAAATGAATGTGTTTTTATGCAGAAATATTTGGGCACCAACTCGCGTTATGGAAAGCGAAGTTATAGCCGAAGATGGAGTATGTAGACCTAGAAGATACATATTCACTCTTGACTTGAAAATATCCAAATTGTAATTGTCAGGAACAATGATAGGAAATTATAGACTACCACGTCAGCCCCAGTAATGTTGCCAGCGTTTTGGGCACGCTTGCGCCAATGATAATAAGGAGTTGGGTTATTTCCACAGAGCTATTACAACCAGAGGGATAACGTGGTCGATCGAGGAAATCTGAAGGAGATGCATTGATTTAATATGGCATGAGTTAGAAAGATACATGAAAAATATCTCGATTCCAAATTCCAAAAAGTGTCAAATTCCAATTCATATTTGTCAGTTTTGACTAATCTGGGCAAGATTTTCCATACATTTTTGTGGTTGACAATTCTCTCATGCGACAACAGCGCTATCTCTCTCGTTGTATTAGCTCTGTGGTTATTTCACTAACCTTGTATGGTGGTTATAAACAGTAATCAAAATTACGTTTTTAGCTAACTTTTGCTGACTTTATTAGAATATTTTCCCTTTTAAAATATATCTATACTAAAGATAATGTAGTGGTTAATTTTAATTTTCAAAAATAACGTATTTACCTGTCTTGCAAGCGGAGGCAAGGAATTCATTTTAAAAACAAATTTAAATAGTAATTTTTAACTTTCAAAACACATTGAATCAGTAGAAACGTATAAAAATAATGAAAATAAGAACAAAACGTCTGTTATCTTTCTTACGCTTATAAAAACCTTTTATTACATGTTTTTTTGAATCTCTGAATTAAAGACCGATTCAGACATATCAGTAAATCCACAGTTCCGACACAGTACCGGGACAGCGCATTTTTATTTTTACATTCTCTATGAATGTTTTCACACTTTTCAGTGTCACTGACGATACAGTGCCCTTCGTGTCAGTGCCGTCACCGACAATCACTGACACTGACATATTGTGGGGATGCGTTTATAGTTCAAGATAATGGAAGTAGGAGACAGTAGAAGTGACATAAAGTAAACAAATTGTTATGCATGATCACAGCAGGATGGTTTCGAAAACTCATAGAAACTGCTGTGTAATCTTGACAGAAATAACACTTGAATTACCGATCAAAATCACATTAAGTTGCATTAATACGGCAAACAAACTTCAAGGGTTTATATTTTGAACCTCAAAATGATAGTTAAAAAAATTAATGTCATCCTGGAAGGGTAGGTATTTATTTTGCAGAAGCGAGCTGTGCGGTACATTCTAGGCCTTGAGATATTAGACTCGTGTAGGAATGCATTTAATAAGCTATAGGTATTATGACAATGACAGGAAAAGTTGTGTACCAAAATGTTTTGTATGTTATTGAAAACATTGATAAAGTGAATAAAATTAGCGTCGATGGTCGTAATAGCAGATATAAGAATCATACTTATAGCACGGCCCCAAATACGATTAAGTAAAACAACAAATAGTTTATATTTTGTGGGCACCGAAATTTATAATAAACTACCAGAATGTACTAAGGCTAGCCCAAAAATTGACATTTTAAATTTCGTAAAAACACATATTTTAGAAAAAAGCTGTAAGGCTCATCTGAAGCTATTTCTGACAACTCCCAGTTTTTGGGTAAATACTTTAATGTGCAATTATTGATTTGTAATTTTAATTGATGATATTGTTCTTGACGATGTTATTTCTGATAATTCTTACCTATATGTCGATTTATTGAATATTTCTATTGTAGGTATTCAATTATAACAAAATTGCAATGATATTTATTTTGTAATGAACTAATGACGATTCTAAGCACGTGATATGTCAATGGAATAAATGAATTTTGAATTTGAATCTTATTTCGAACACCCAGTCTACTCTATACAATATTTTTTTATTTCCAATCAATTAGCATCCTTTTAAGGGCTTATATTCTGTACATCAAAAGTAACAACTTTAGCTCTTAAACTTTTATTATTTCTCAAAAAAAAAAATGTTGGTCCATAGAAAAATAACGTTCACCCTCGACAAAATGTATGGAACAGCCGATATTTTTTTTATTTTTGACAAAAGTCGCAGAACAAAAGTTGTTAGTTTTGATGTCCAGGATAAGCCCCTAAAAGAATTCTTATTGATTAGAAATATCCCTGTATACGTTCATGGTACACAAAGAATGTATGAAAAAGTATTTTTCAGTGTGACGGTACTGTGTCGGAACTGTAGTTTCACTGATATGTGTGAATCAGCCTTAAATGCACTGATGATTGTTCCTTTGAAAGAAATACCTGCAAGTAAAGCCGTTGATAATTTATTTATTGTCTCTTTTTGTTTTACTCGGAACTTCAATTTGCATATTTGTATCTTTTGCACAATAAAAGTTATACTGGTAAATATTTTTTCAGAATATAAACTTAAGAGAGTAGCTGAGCGCCAATGAATTTGAGAAGTAGGTATTTGAACTAAACTATTGCTGTCGCGATGCCCCCAAGACAGGGAGCTTCTATGTGTGGTGTGATGCAATTGTATTTGTGTGTGTGTGCTGCGCACCATTTCCGCCCGCGCCCTTCCCGCGCCCGCCCGCGCTCTACGCTCAGGCTGCCGGCTGATTTACTCGTATTCTTTTGAATTGTAGCAAAATATGGTAGGTACATAAGCTCCGGTTTTTTGGGATAGCGCATGGCAAACGAAAACATTTATACTGAATATTTTTTATCGAATTAGAAAGCTACATTATTTTTTACACATAGAGGCGAAGTAGGTATATTGATTTTAATTTTCTTTCGAAAATTTTTTTTTGAAAAAACCTTTATTTATAGCCAACTTTGCACAATTGACCTCAAGCCAAGAGCCAACTTTACACAAGCTGCGAACAAAAATAGCTATTTAACTAATCGATTTCTGTAGGCGCTGCAATATACATACTGAAAATTCTACCAAATACCTAACTTAAGATATCCCAAATAACTTTTTTTAAGGAAAACACGCACATAATTCTTCAACAGACAATAAACAAAGTTTAAATAGCTTTTATTTAAATTAAATAGTCCAAAAAGAAGAATCTAAACTTTAAAATGAATTCAACCTATAAATTTTGAATATTACACAATTTTTGGGGTATAAAATCTTTCAAGAGATTTAGGTACGTAATAAATAACAGATAGCTTCAATATCTGCTTTGAAATTGCGTTGCATGGTTTGACCCAAAAAAATATATTATTTACATACATACATTGCAAGTTAAACAAAAACTTGTAAAATAAACTAAACTGTTCGTAATTTATTTTTAAATGTAATGCTTCTCCTAAAAGCTTGCAATAGCAAATCAAAATGTTACTTATCCTCTTTAATTTTATCAGACGCCTTTTTTTTTAATATTTACATTTATGTTTTAAGTTTTGTATAAGCCAAGTGTTTGCAGAACAATCATTATGTTAAGTTTTTATAGTACTAGGATAGAATTAACACTGGTATTGTATTTATTAAATTAATTGTGTGTAAATAAAGACCTTTTGAAATTGAAAAATTGTAAAATAAACTTGAGAATTGGCTCAGAAAAATCGAATATGTGAAGTAATCAGAACATACACAAATTGCAAATCCCTTTCTTTTTGTAGGTCAGTCAAAATGAAAGGTTTCTCAATTCATCATCATCATTTCTGTTACGTGACGTCTACTGGTGGATACAAGATACCTCTTTACAAGTGAAGTTTTACAAAGTGAAGGAAGTTTCAGAGGTGTACCTACCTACACGTTCGTTATTATGAACAAAGTTTACTATGTTTACTATATTTTGTTACAAATTCATATTTGTTAATTTATTAACTATGCAATTTTTGTCATTTTAAGTTTTGATATTGTAGCATTGTTCAGATTTATATTAAATGATTATCATTTTGTTTTTACGATTTAATATTTAATCATTTATTTAAATATACAATTTAATTAATTTAACTACAGCTATTTTAAGTTATAATTTTAAGATAATTATGCTTTGCTTTAGCTAGGCTGAAATTTTAAGGATATTATAATTATAACTACAATTGTAATTGGTTTGGACTGACTTGTATCTTGTATTTTGATACCAATAAAATAACATGAATATATGAATATGGGTCCAGCTGCGGATTTCGTGAACTAAAAATCAGCTGTTCCATACAAAACTGCAACTTGGACTCGACAAAAGGTATGACACGATTGGTTTTTTTCTTGAATTTCGGTTTGGCCACATATATTAAAAGTTGTTCATAATAATAGTCCGAATCACCTCCTTTCGGCTTAGTACACCTGTTCTGGATAACCCTGTATATCTGGACATATAAAACTTCTTGCCTTTTATATTGTAACTATTCCCGTATTTTCATTGCGCGATTAGTCCCGTAGTATCCTTACATAGTATAAAATAAAGTCGCTATTTTCGTTTGTTTGTTTGTTTGTTTGTCTGTATGCTTAAATCTTTAAAACTACGCAACGGATTTTGATGCGGTTTTTTTAATAGATAGAGTGATTCAAGAGGGTTTATATATATAAAAATTCCCGAAATTCCCACGGGAACGGGCACAACGCGGGTAAAACCGCGGGGCGCTGCTAGTAAAAAATAATTAAGAATTCAATTAAACAGATGCAATGCTTACTGTTTGGAGAACTGCTTGTCATACTTAGGTTCTACTTTGAATAAGTTTAAAAAAGTTGAAACTATTAGCAAATTAAAGCAGCAGTGCGTAGCACACACCATATAAATACAGGATAGAACATCCACAAATTACTACACACTTTTCAGCAAAACTCAGCGGATAGGCAAGTTAAAATGACAAAGGGCAAGGCACATAGTTCAATGAACGGATAGCCAATGGGGCTGTTTTCTCGAATGAATTTCACGTATAATCCGCGCCACACAAGTCGGCGGATGGAAAGTTAGGCGCAGAACGCTGCGCAATAGGCAAAATATAGGTATGCGCAGGAGCCAGAGAGACAAGACGCCGCACGGGCACAACCGCCCGCCAACCTCATGCCTCCCGCGCGCACGCCCGTGCTTACCACTACGTTGCGCGGCATCGGCATTGTGCGCACATGCGCAATAATTAGCTAATTACGGCGAAGTGTCATCTGCGTCTTACATCTCATCCGCCGACTTGTGTGGCGCTACCTATACTGGCAAGCACAGCATAGAACTTATTTATTTTATTAGATACAGATTTATTTATTTTGTTGTATTTGTAATGTGACTGATAATGTGTTTTTTAATTATTTGATGTTGTGTCTTTGATAATTTAATAGAACGTTTTTCGCTTAGGTAAGTGGACTAAGGATAATTATATTTTATACGTTACAATTATTACACGATTTTAGAGAGCACGTGATTTTCCTGATTAGAACTATTATTTCGCTTTAGGCGCAGAATTCTAATAATGGCACATAGTTTTAAGAAAGTTCAATTTTACGAATGCCCAATTCTATAAATGCCTAATTCTCACAATGTTCACTTCTAAGAATGCTCAATTCTCAAAATGGCAAAATAATTTCAAATGGAAAAAATCGGCCAAGTACGAGTCAGACTCACGCACGGAGTGTTCCGTACTGTATGAGAGCCCCCCCCTTAAATATTTATTTTATTTTAATTTTATTATTTATTATTGAAGGGAATATAAAACTAAATGTTCTGTGAAAATTTCAAGCAACCTGGTATCGTTATTAATATAGAGCGAAAAACGTCTAAAAGTTCAGGTTTGTTGTATGGGAATAATTTTATTTTATTTTGTTTTTAGTTAAATATTTATTTTATTTTGTTTTTAGTATTTGTTGTTATAGCGGCAACCGAAACATATCATCTGTGAAAATTTCAGCTGCCTAGCTATCATGGTTCATGAGATACAGCCCGGTGACAGAGAGACGGACAGACGGACATCGAAGTCTTAGTAATAGAGTCCCGTTTTTCCCTTTGGGTACGGAACCCTAAAAACACATTTTCATTAAAAAAAAACACCGGTAATGAAAGCACAACCTCTTTAGGGCAAAGGTAATAGGTTTGAAAAGAACAATTAACTCCGCATTGGCGATAAAAAACCAGCTGTTCCATGCACTTTGTCCATCATCAATGGACTTTTTTCATGGTATAGTTGATATTTCTCGCGGATTCGGCTCTGGTCGGTCCCATAGTAAAAGTTATAATGTCCTTAACTCGCAAACGGAGGTTGTTTTAGGTACTGGTAAGCCCTTACATGTATTTAAATTGTATTTTTTTTTTTGAAAATTCCTAATCAAAATTATGTTGCCACTTTGAGAATTGGGCATTCATAGAATTATGCTTTCGTAGAATTGAGCATTACTTGGACATATGAGAATTGGTTATTCTGCGCCTAACTCATTTAGATGTCTGCGGATACAGCACGATATTCTGTATAATCGCTGCAATATGTCGCAGCAACTAAACGCCTATATTCCAAACATAAAATCTTTTCTTCAAAAGTAACAAACATACAACGGTCAAACAGGATTTGAAAAAATAACTAATATTTTTAATAAACATCGATATCGATGGACATCACTAGAGCATCGACAAAAATATCGACTATTACTACATCCCTAGTGCTTGTGTACGTATAGGTTTGAACCTCCCTCACCTCGACCCTACCCCCGCATCGTGCGATAGGGACAATTGCAGCTCAGAGCGATTTATACCTACAAAAAACATGGCGAGACAAAGTTTCGTATTACGCTGTTTTCTTCTTCAAAAACTAGATCTATCAAGTATTTTTTTATGTCAAAATTTAAAAAAAATATGTGTTCATGATTCTATCATTTTTTATTTTGTTAGATATTATTTAGTCTCTTCTGGTAGGTCTCTAAAGACGTCGGTAATAATGGTGATTTTTTTTGTGATTTTGAAGGGTCATATTTTGCCTGATAATTAACTTATCAAGAAATAGAAAAGACAGAGTAGCCTAAACAGCTAAATTTAATTTTATGACAAAAAATTGAAGCTCTATAAGTATTTTCCAGGAAGAAAACAGCGTAATACGTTTGTATGGAAAATTACAGACCACCGAGGCTCTTAAGCATACAACATTGCCAATTTCATGCATTTTTAAGCTAAAATTGCATTCTGAAGAATTTTCGTGATTTTATTAATTTCCATTCATTTATTCCTTTGTTTTTGTCGTGAAAACTTAGAAGTTTCCGCTTATTTTACTTGATTGTAAAATGGGTACATGGATGTATTAATTTTATGAACGGCAGTACTTAACGTTGCGTTGTCTTTGAAAAATATTCTTTGCTTTCTTTCTTTTTTTCTTTTATACCTATTTGGCAACGCATTGTTTAAGTGTCTGCCTAGAAGTAGAGAAAGTTTTGTGAAGATTTTTATTAGATTTTGATTTTACCCATAACTTCACCCACGGCTTGCAAAAATCAGGTCGATCAGTTGCTCCGTTACTACGAGAAAGATTATCCAACAAACCGACAAACAAACAGATTTCCAGATTTAAAATATTAAGAATAGATAGTCGCAGTTGTAGTTAAAGTTATTCAGCTCATAAATTAAAGAAAAATAACCACATTTTTACAGAATTTCGTTTCTGCAAAATACAAGTTTTACATAATGCAAGTATAACAGTGGGCGTGTTAACGCCAAAAACTTCAAATTCTAGTTACCTGGAAGACATTTTCGAATTTAGAAAATAAATCATATGTCACTTTTGTTTAAAGATTTCGTGACCTTATCTCTCACGCCTCGTCTGCCTTATGTTACATCCATGACGTCCATACTTAATTTTTTTAAATTACCTAATTCGCAAAAAAATATTTAAACCAATTCTTTTGACACTGAATTAGAAAATATTTTAATATGAGTTCAACACGTTGAGTTCAAGAGTGTAATAAATAAATCCCGAGTAAATAGGTATCTTCTAAGTAAACGTGTTACATCCTAGACCGCATATCTGTTTAACACCAGGCAGTGTGTAGTCAAACGCAAACCTATACGAAATAAAAATAATGTTTTACGTGTAACTTTATAAATTACTTTAAACGAAACTTATTGTATTTACCTTTATTTATTTATTTAAATATACAGTTGCTATATAATATGTCTAGTACAATACATCAAGTATTATACATTCGTACATATTATACCCTGTCTAAGGGTGTTGCAAATCGTATATATTATTAAGCTTAATTGTAATTACTTTTACAAAATAAAAATCATCAATTATTTATCTTAATTCTAAGTTTCACGACCTTACGTCGTAATCAGTTACTTTGGCACATTATTTTTATTATTTATAAGCTGCTTTAGTGTAAGGGCTACCCATAGGCCGAATCATTCAAGTCGGCGGATGTGTAGTTATTGCCCGAAATTGCTGAAAGTATCTGCTCCCACACGATCAAACGAAATTCCTTGTAAGTGAATTTCGATTTAGATTTTGTTGTATGACACGATGAGATTTAATCAAAATAAATAATAATTAATAAAATATTTATTACCAAAAAACTTGTACAAACTTTTACAATTATAGTGATCCCAGAACTAGGCGATAAGACCTGTGTTTCAGGGTACTGAGCACGAGTTGCTTACATAATGTACAATAACATGGGGTAGGTTCGGAAATATATAATAATAATAATGTAAATCACACCACTAACTACGATATATAATAGACATTTGGTTACAATTTCGAGATGGATATTTATGACACGAATTCCATTAACTGTGCACTACAGTGAATAATTAAACCCAGCATCATTTATTACGAACGTCTAAACAAAACAATCGAATTGGGGCAACAAATCTCGTATAATAGGGATTCATTAATTTTCAGTTTGCGCTCAAATAAGTAGGTGAATGCGTAGATATAGTCGTTGCAGAAGTGACAGACATCAATATGGAATTTAAAACAAAAAAATGACACACTATTTTGTTTTTTTTTTTACGAACAAATGCCTTTACTTCATCATCATTACATAGTGTAAAACAAAGTCGCTTCTCGCTCTGTCTGTCCCTATGTATGCTTATATATTTAAAACTACGCAACGGATTTTATTGCGGTTTTTCAAGATATAGTGATTCAAGAGGAAGGTTTATCACTACATAGTACAAAACAAAGTCGCTTCCCGTTCTGTCTGTGCCTATGTATATATGCTTAAATCTTTAAAACTATATACGTTTTTTTTTAAATAGATAGAGTGATTCAAGAAGAAGATTTATAATGTATATTACACATGTGCGAAGTCGGGGCGAGTCGCTAGTTATTATTAATAGTCATCCAAACGGTAGAGCCCGCGACTATGAACTTGTAGCATTTTCTAGTGAATCTCTTCACAAAAATACAATTTGGACACGCAAAAATAGTTTCAATAATTGTAGGCAAAATCTTCTTACTTACGCCATACAGGCTTATGAAGATTTAGGTAAAAAAAACTTGCCCGTTGGTTCGTTTGTTTCGCCTGCGACGTCGTTCCACTGAAGGTTCAATAATTTTGAAAATGTATAGAACCTGTGAAGCAAGCTTCGTTAGGATTCGTTTAAAATTTGACTGTACGTGAGAAACAACTAAACAAACTAACATCCAGAATCAAAGACAATTCTTCCAACCCAAAGGAGACGCAAGTGGGCCGTGATTGTCTAGTGGTAGTATAGGAATACCCCACTTGTCTTTAATTTTCTGTAAATTCAAATTGTACAATAAAAATAAAATAAATAAATATATGGGGACATTTTACACACGGCCTCTGACCCCAAACTAGGCAAAGCTTGTGAAATGGCTGCCAGAGACTGATATACTACATATACATATTTTAAATACATACTTATATAGATAATACCTAAGACACAGAGCAAACACCTATGTTCATCACACAAATGTTTGCCCTGGGTGGGGATCGAACCAGTAAGAAAGTACAGTACAGTTAAGAAATTTTAGGTCAATACAGCATTTATTTATTTACAGTGGCTTCGGAGGTTGCAGCCGCAGTAGAGAGGGAGGCCGTTCCTCAGAACTGCTATCTATCTTAAGACGTTATATGGGAAGAAGAAGAATCCGAATGATGCAGTTTGTTGTCACATCTAGGGCTTCTCCATCGCTGTATTACGAGAACAACAGTAATCGTGATAATTTCCCGGCGAATTGGAAACATTTCCGGTTATTTCACGTTTAAATGCAAGCTTCAATAAATTATCACGTATTTTGTATTAGCTCGTATTGATTATATTTGAAACACAACTCTCATTGTACGAACCGTTTTGCATTCTTGCAATATTTATTTACGTAGATAATAATAATTATGAGGGCGCCATCGTAGTTATAATAGCTAATTAGAATATATCTGTTTCTTTTTCACTTTAGGCTTTCGATAGAGATAACACTTTTTACGTCGCTATTAAATTTACGATTGCGCCTTCATAATTAGGCCTAATATATTCGTTATGGGTTCAATTTGTGATAATGAAAAGAAAAAAAAACAACTGGTTGCACTCCGGGACTGCCGGCAGAAGTGAAAATTTTAACATTAACGTTGTGCATTTTTGAATACATTGAAATGATTAGGGAATAATTTTGCACGAATTGCTTTATTTATCAGCATATTTTTGTGGTAAAATACAATATCACACACGCACACTCGGGCAAGCGCCCTGAATTCAAAGAAAGAGCAGGAGCAGGCATACGTTTTCGCCGCGCGGTAGGAAGAGAGGAGGATATTACTTCTTTTTCTATGCCGCACCGGAAGTCAACTCTCCCTCAGTCTTACGAATTTTAGATCAGGTCACGTGTCCTGACGCGAGTTTAACATTGTTTATCTATCCAAAATAGGCAGTATTGCAACTTGGCCCCGACCTTGGAATACTACACTTAATACTACTAAACTTGGACCTACTGCCCCACGTGGCCGCGCAGTACGTAACATGCACTAGGGCTGCCCGCCTGTAGTAGGTAAATCGCACGCTTACTGATTACTAGAGACCGGATTAAATGCATATGCATGTTTCCATATGCATTTGCATATTTAGTGATTCAACGGTCCAGTCCAACTTCAGCGGTGATTGCATATTTTACCTAAGATCTAGTTATGATGCATACCTATTATCGGTACATTTACAATATTTTTCTGAGTGCAATGCTCTCACCCTGCGTTCCAATATGCGATAAAAGTGAAACTGTCGCGAATTCAAGATTTAGTAAAAATATTTTTAAGATCGAAATCACAATTTAACCACTGAACATTTGGAACAATACATTATAGTTTATTGTTTACGTTTACAAAATATTCTAAATAATTTTAATGTCATGTAATATTACTGTGCCTATTATCGCCTATCAAAGGATAATTTACTAATTGTATACTAATGAAAACTTACTTTTCTTCTTTTTTGGGTTGCATATTCTGTCAATCTTAGTGCATATTTCAGAGATTTTTCATGCATATTTGCATGTATATAACAAGCTTTTTATGTTGCATATAATCCGGTCTCTACAGTTTACCAACCCACACGTTCGTTCGTACTACGGCGCACCGGCACCCCTGCAAATGTTGTGTACGAGTGTGTACCGAACTCTGAAGCGCGTAGGTATATGATTCGCGTTCCGACCATTTATATTAAGACGGAAAACTGCATAGAGACCATTACCGGACTTGGATATCCGTACCGGTGCTTTACTAATTAAGCTTAGAGTTATAATAATATTTCACCAACTCTCAATTGTGTGTTACAATACTTACAATCATGGGTAAAGCCCCTGATCGACGTTCAAAATAATACCGCGGCTTTAAAGTTTTCTCTGTGGTTATACCGTTAAACCTTACCTAGTTCCATAATGGAACTGAATGGTATTAGTGGAAACTCTAAAATTAACACTAGTTCCATTATTTCTAGTTCCATTTTAAATGGAACTAGTGTTGTAAAATATTAACAGTATTTCCATCATGGAACTGATAATGGTACTAGTGGCGACGAACGTTTGAGGATAAGAAACCCGCACGGGAGGCCTATGTCCAGCAGTGGACGTGCTGTTGCTATCGATAACTATGGTGATGATGATGAGAAGGTATCTGTGTCATAATCACTTACTGTGTCCTCGTCAGAGTTTTGGAAACTTCCAGTCTCAGTGGCGCTGTGGACGTCAGAACTCTGTAGCTAACGGAAGCTTATCAACTGTCCAACTTGGGAAACGGTTTGCGCAACTAGATAGTAAATTATACTACTGATATTTGCTGAAACTATGAGGCCTAGTCTTCGAGCAAATATCTACAGAGCCACAGTCCCTAAGTAAAAGTAGTAAAAAAATGTCCGAAAATAATTCACAATGACCCGTTTTCTCGAACAAACAAACAAACAATAACACTTTATTAGACAACCACATTACATAAAAAATAAATTACAGGGACAAAACAATACAATTTAGGTTTCTAACTGGCGGCCTTATCGCTGCGATTTCTTCCAGGCAACCAAGAAGCTCGATGTTATGTCATCTAATTAGTGTTTTGTTACCGAGCACTTTGCAGTCGGCTTGTAATGACCTTACGACTAACTAAAAAGCCTGCCCACTGCGTAACTTTTAGCTCGGACACTTTTTTTGCACGACGATTGTGACTCTATAGATCATTGCTCGAAGAGCCTAGTAAAGTCTAGTGGGAGAACGAACCTTTAAGTTGAGAGGTTTTTGATTCAAATCTCGGTATTCCCAGTACTGTAGAAATCTACGAGTATCGTAGCGATCTATACTACATACAGGGTTATTTCTAATCAATTAGCATCCTTTTAGGGGCTTATTCGGTACATCAAAACTAACAACTTTTGTTCTGCGACTTTTGTCAAAACTCAAAAAAAGTTTTGTTGTTCCATAGAAAAATATCGTTCACCCGCGACAAAATGTATAGAACAGCTGTTTTTTTTTGTGTTCTGACAAAAGTCACAGAACAAAAGTTGTTAGTTTTGATGTACAGAATAAGCCTCTAAAAGGATGCTAATTGATTGGAAATAACCCTGTATAGGTAGTAGTTTGACTAGGTGTTTATTAGCGATCACCAAAGTTAAGCAACGTTCGGCATGGTTAATCTTCGGATGGGTGACCGCGAGTGGCATTTCCAACTGAGCGCTACCGTGGCTCGTATGATACGTCAAATTGTATATGGTAAATACAGTATACATTAGTTTCAAAGAACTCATAGGCGGGGACCGGGATTTGAATCCACGACCTCTCGATTTTAAGGCAAAAATTCCTAACCACGTGGCTCATTTTGTAGAACATGTATTACATGTAGGTATCAACTGTTATTATCGCTTCGGTATAATCCGTAAATCCATTGCTTAATGACAAGCCATGGCAATTTAGTGACATACAGGCGGAAACTCCTGTTTAGGCGTTGGCTTTCGACCTCATTACACGCTTGTTTTAAACTACCGACATAAAAAGTTAGTGTATATCAGGGTGAGATACGTGTGTGTGTTATTCTTATATTACGGGATTTATAGCGCAATGAAAATATGAGATAAATAAATAACCTCTTTTTACCGACGTTTCGACAGAGGTACTACGTTTAGGCCAAGTCAAATCTTCTTGGCGCCCGTGAAATTAGCTATTCAGCAAAGCCTAATCTGTTGTACCCTTCGAGCAGATATCTACAGAGCCACATTCCCTAAGTAAAAGTATTAGCAAGCAGCTTAGCAGCCTCACTTTTAGCTATATTAGCCAATAAATGGTTTGTTTGTTTGTCGCAAAAGAATCGACCCGTCCTTGTCAGTAAGCACTGGGTTGATTCTGAGGTGCTAAACTTTAGGCACTTACTTAATGATGCCGCAGCATTAAAGAATATCTTCCCGGAAAATGAGCCGTTGAATATCAAATACGACGAGCTGTCGGTAAAATACCAAAACTTATTTAAAAAAAAGCGCGTCAGCTATTACTCGAGCATCATTCGGAACAACCCACGGTCTATGTGGCGCGTTATCAACTCGGAGTTGAACCGTGGAACCGCTTCTAGAGTTGATTTTACGGATCTAGTTTATGGTAACGATGGGCAGCCTTTTGGCAGTAAAAAGCTTTTGGTCGATTCGCTGAACTTCGAGTTCGTAACGGCGGCTAGTAGGTGTGGTGCTCCTACAGCAAACAATACTCGCACTCTAGCTGCGCTGGGTGATTAGGCATCTGCCAGCGATGTGTCACTATGGATGCAGCCTTTCACACCCACAGAAATAATCACAATAGCTACCAAGTGCATAGCTCCTAAAAAAAATACCGATATCTATGGGCTGTCGGCCGATCTTATAGGGTCAGCCCCTCTGCCATTGCCCCTCTAGCACATGTTACTAACTCAATTATTTAACTTGTGCTTACGCCAAGGCGTGTTCCCATCAGCACCAAAAAGAGTTAAAATTAGCCCCCTGTACAAAGGAAAAGGTAAGAAAACGGACCTTAACTCACATCGTCCAATATCGTTAGTACCTGCAATTAGTAAGATGTTTGAAGTTGGCTTAAATAGAAGAATATTAAATTTCGCAGCAGATCGCAATATCTTATATGATAGGCAGTATGCATATCGTGCCGGCCGCTCTACTACGGATATGGTGCGAGAGGTAGTGTGGAAGGTTTTAAGCGCTCGTGAGGCAGGGTTGCAGGTGGCGTTAGTATGCTGATCACAGCATACTAACGCCACATGATTTTTAGGAGTTTTTTGCTCGCTATGAGGCATGGCGCTCCCATACAGCACGGAACCCTTCCTGCGCGAGTCCGTCTCGCACTTGGTCGATTTTTAAATAATTGCTTTGTTTTGGAAACATATTTTCCTATTAATTTCTCTAAAATGACAATCTCTATTTAAAGGAATATCTCATTTTCGGATCTTATTATTTTTTGAAATGGGTTGTGAAATAAGGCGGCGTGATGGGAGCCTTAAACAAAATTCAAATTTGGAATTATGAAATTCAAAATCAATCCTTACTAATATTATAAATGCGAAAGTAACTCTGTCTGTCTGTCTGTCTGTCTGTCGCGCTTTCACGCTAAAACTACTGAACCGATTTGAATGAAATTTGATACACAGATAGTCTAGAGCCTGAGAAAGGACATAGGCTACTTTTTGATTCGAAAAAATAGTTTTAAAGGATTGAAAACGGGAGATGAAAACGCATTGGCTAGAATCTTAGAAGAAAAAACTAATTTTCTAACATGACACATGGTAATTTGCATCTTGACTTTCCAAATTACATTCTCTATGCCCAATGCCCATTCGAGGCTGCTCGAGTTGCAAATGTCAAAGTCAATCAATCTTTTCCTGTAAAATTTAGAGAAGGTTACATGTATTTTTTCAGTTTAATTACGTAGTTTTCATTCTAATAGGTATGCCTACAAAACGCGAATCTAGCGCGTAGTTCTAGCGGAGCTCGCGTAAAGAAAATTGCTAGAAGCCAAGAGTCTGAAGAGCACACTTAAACGCGTTTGACATTAGATGCCGAGCGCCACGCATCTCAAAGAGCTGCTGAGACTCAAGAGCGAAACCAAGCGCGTCGAATTTTAGATGCTGAGCGTCACGCAGCTCAGAGAGCTGCTGAGACTGAAGTTGAAAGTCAAGCGCGGCGACTTTTAGATGCTGAGCATCACGCAGCGCAAAGAATTGCTGAGACTCAAGAGCAAAAAACCAAGCACGTCGAATTTTAGATGCTGAGCGTCACGCAGCTCAGAGAGCTGCTGAGACTTAAGGAGAAAGTCAAGCGCAGCGACTTTTAGATGCCGAGCATCACGCAGCGCAAAGAACTGCTGAGACTCAAGAGCAAAACCAAGCGCGTCGAATTTTAGATGCTAAGCGTTAGACGTTAAGCAAAAAATTGCATAGTTCCTGTAGGACAGGACAAAAACTATCGAAAGCAAAACTGTCGCCACTATCACAAAGACGCTAAGTGATTTATTCCTCTATGACACTTAACGAAACGTCACAGCAAAACGTAATTAGATGACAGGTGACATTGTCTGCAGACTTTTATAAATCACAGGTAGCATGGCAAGAGGACAAATTGTTTTTCCACCATTATATCCCCTTGAAGAGGAAATAAAGTATGGATTGAAAATGACAACTGACATTAAAATTGGATAAAATGTTTTATTCCCTCTGCATGCTGCATGTTACTATGACGTTTAAAAACAGGCCGTCATTTTGTCTGACATTAAACATATTTTTCTATCATTAGAGGTTTAACATGTTTCTTTATTCTACCTTTATGGTACAGAATCATCATACTTTAATATTATCAATCCGAAAAGTTTGTTGGTTTCTTCCTCTTTGACGCAGCAACGGAGCAAAAGATTGACTTGATTTTTGGTATGGATACCTATGGTTTAAAAGACAGAAAGTGATAACAGGATACTTTTTTATCCCGAGAAAATTCGTTATTCCCATGGGATAGGACAATAACTGTTTCTCAGCAATGGAGCAACGGATTGACTTGATTTTTGGGGTGGGCATAGTTTGGAAGACGGAAAGTGACATAGGATACTTTCCTTTCCGAAAAAATTGCGGTTCCCGTAGGATAAGACAATAACTTTTTCTCAGCAACGGAGCAACGGATTGCTTTGACTTATTGCATGAATATAGTTTGAAAGACGAAAAGTGACAAAGGCCACTTTTTATCCCAAAAACTTTAACAGTTCCCGTAGGATAGGATGAAAAGTAAGCGAGCGAACCGCGGTAGCAGCCGTCTAAGCGCCAGAAATAACCTGTCATGGCAAGTTTAGGACGTTCCTACATTTTTCGCACTCCTACGCGCCACTCAACAGCGCTAGCCCAGACTCGGGCTCCATAACGGAGCTTGCGCTCCCGCCATAATGACGGTGTGTTTCGGAGCACAAGACACATCGTCATCCACCACTCGGGAGTAACCAGCACTGAGCGTCGGACAGCATTCCAACGCCCTGATCCCAGTGCAACGGGTCAGTCATAGTAGCCCAGCGCCTGCCTCTTCAACTGCAGAGGGCAGTGAGAACGGCCATCGCGATACCGACCCTTCTCTTCCCCTGCAGCCCCACTGCGTCTGCCAACAGGTTGACGGCCTAGCGGAAGGTATAGTAGGTGGCGGCACCCACACAACCAGTTCCATCCCACCGCAGCCCCTAATCCTCGGTTGCAGCGTCGCAAGAGCGGCACTGCAGCCCGCCTCAGAAGCAACACTCCTCATAAGGCAGGCAACCTACCGGCCATCCTCTCAGCTGCTTTAGTCAAAAGCGGCTGCACTACGAGTGCCGGCCTCTAAGCTGCCTTGGGGGAAAGACCCAAAGAAGAGGGAGACTTCGAGCGCCGCCTTTTCAGCTGCCTTAGACCTCCCCTGCCACGACAAGGCGGGAATACACAGGGGGTTTCTATATACACTCCAACCGTAACTTAACCAACAAAAGCATTCCTCTAAGGTATTTTGATGTTTGTTGCTTTAGGTTAGGTTTCGCAGCCGACATAAACATTAGCCAAAATCAAAATATAACGCGGGCGAAGCCGCGGGTAAAAGCTAGTTAACCAATAAATAGCGTTGTTTTTGACTGACGAACCAAACCGGACGAGGTACTCAATTCGACGCGTGTTTATATATTTTTTCATGTATAACCACGCATAACTTTTTTCGTAGTAGTCCGATTTCAATAGTTCTTCTTTTATTGTAAAGAGTATACTTCGAAATTGGTTCCATTAAAATTTTATTGATATCGGCTGAGCCATTTTTGATACTAATGTGAAAAATGTAACATCGATCCATGCGAAATATTCGCGAATTCTGTGCACGGGTGAAGTCGGTCTTGCTATTTTTTGCGAAAAATAATTTCCTGTGAATTTGTTTACCATATTTTGGTCTACTGTACAATGTCTGGGCTGAATTTGCAAGTTCTGTTACCCATCTCTGTTAATTCCTAGCTGTCAATACCCGGAATGCTTCATGTTTCCGAAGCACGCCCTCATTGCATATTCCAACGCGTTCAGTATTAATGCTCGATACAGTATGTAAATTGATTAATAAATGGATGAAACGGCGCACTTTGTGTAGCAGCTTCTGGCGGTTTTATGATGTATAGCTAGGAGATTTTAAGAGTAGGTAGGTACGAACTGTGGTGGACTATTGGGAACATTTAACCCTTTTTTAACTCGCAAGCATTTTTTTATTCATTTTTAATATTTTTTCAAATTGAGGGGTTATAAATAACCTTACAGGTAACTTACCCTAGAAAGCTGACTGCCTCGGCGGCTCAGTGGTTAGCGACCCTGACTTTTGGATCAAAGAGGCGTGGGTTCGATCCCCACCCAGGGCAAGCATTTATGTGATGAACATACATAGGTGTTTGCTCTATGTCTGGGTGTTATTTAGGTACTATTTAAATAAGTATGTATTTAAAATATATGTATGTAGTATATCAGTCTCTGGCAGCTATATCAAAAGCTTTGCGTAGTTTGGGGTCAGAGACCGTGTGTAAGATGTCCCCTAATATTTATTTATTGATATTCATTTATTTAGAAAAATGACAAAAAATACTACTACTACTTTTTGAGAAATCCAATTAAGGTGAGAAACAACATTGCGTTGTACATAGAAATGTACTGAGCCGTTTTTATGTTGTTCACCGTCGACATTGCGGCTTGACCGAAGAAATTGATATTCACAAACAAAAAATAAGAAAAAAATAAAAAATAAGAAAAAAATTTATTATTAAATTTATAGTAGAAAATGTGTTTTTATTTATAGATCTTTTTCTCTTCTCGCCATGTGGTTGGGTAGAGTCCAGCCTCAATGCCATCGTTCTTTTAGGGTTCCGTACCCAAAGGGAAAAACGGGACCCTATTACTAAGACTTCGATGTCCGTCTGTCCGTCTATCTGTCTGTCTGTCTGTCACCGGGCTGTATCTCATGAACCATGATAGCTAGGCAGCTGAAATATTCACAGATGATGTATTTCTGTTGCCGCTATAACAACAAATGCTAAAAAGAGAATAAAATAAATATTTAAGGGGGGCTCCCATACAACAAACCTGAATTTTTAGACGTTTTTCGCTCCATATTAATAATGGTATGTACCAGGCAGATGCTTGAAATTTTTACAGAATATTTAGTTTTATATTCCCTTCAATAATAAATAATAAAATTAAATAAATATTTAAGGGGGCTCCCATACAGTACGGAACCCTCCGTGCGCGAGTCCGACTCGTACTTGGCCGATTATTTCTGTTTATTTTATACGATGCGAGTTAAAGCGTGAAAAATGCGTTCTAGCCAAGTAACAGAGTGTTTTCTCTTCAATGATTCATTCATTCCCCCGTTTAATCAATAGAACTCATTGGTCCTACAAATTAGGTCTTTTAATTTTATGAGCGAATTTAAATACCACTGACTTTCCGGTGAAGATTAAAATCATGAGGCAACCTGTTTGTGTCCTTTGAAGAAAATTCACTTAGGAAAACGTAAAACATTTTTAATAAGAATAAAACATTACATACACGTTACACGTTGTGTGTTTTTAATGGCAGACAACAAGACTACTTTTTTTTATCGGGCAAAAATGCCTTTATTGACTACAACAAAACTACACTACTAGGTACCACATAAAAAGCATTGGATCATCCACAGACCTTTGAAGGTCTAAAGATAATCCAAATGCTCGCGCCCACTGCCAGTTGGCAGCGTGCCCAGCACGACAAGACTAGGTACTATATTTTCGACTGCATAAAGTTGTTTAAATAATCAGCTAAAAACGAGTCGGACTCGTGCACGAAAGGTTCCGTACCGTATGGAAGCCCCCCGTTATATATTTTATTTTAGTTATTTATTTATTTTGCAATGAATACACAACTTAATATTCTTTGAATATTTCAAGCATCTTCCTGTTTTATATCGAGCCAAAAAATTACGTTTCTTGTATGGGAGCCCACCATAAATATTCGTTTTATTTTAACTATTGACATTGTTAACTTAATCATGTTTTGGTAAATAAAATTTTCTTTCATCTTCAATTCAATAATTAGTTTTTAAAGTAAATATTTAACTAAAAATTCTGTGAATATTTCAAGCATCTATCTGTCAACTTTATTAATAGCGTGCAAAAAACGGCTCAAAAATCAGGTTTGTTTTATGGAAGCCCTTAAATGTAGATTTTATTTTGTTTTTAGTATTTTTTGTTATAGCGGCAACAGAAATACATCATCTCTGAAAAATTCAACATTCTATCTATCACGATTCATGAGATACAGCCTGGTGACAGACGGACAGACGGATGGACAGCGGAGTCTTAGTAACAGGGTCCCGTTTTACCCTTTGGGTACGGAACCCTAAAAAACTTAAAGTGCGCTTGGGAGAATCACATAGGTATAGTTGCCACTTTCCGATAAGTTCAAGTTTTACAGTTTTGCTTTCCCAAGTTATTCAGTAGAGGAGCTATACTGACATCTGTGTCTCCAAGTTCACATTTAACTAGCTACTTGGGACCCTCGCGGTGTTGTACTCGCTCATTGAAATGCGTGTTAACTTAGTTAATTACGAGTAGGTGTTGTTTGTGATACGCCGCTGGATATCTCATGCATGCCAATAGGACTATAGTGGGAGCGGGATGGACTGGCGTCTATCATATTGTGTTAGAAAGAAAGAACGTTTATTTCGTGACATACATAAACAATCACAGCTAATAACAAAAAGAAGAAATAATCGGCCAAGTACGAGTCGGACTTGCGCACGGAGGGTTCCGTACTGTATGGGAGCCCCCCTTAAATATTTATTTTATTTTAATTTTATTATTTATTAATGAAGTGAATATAAAACTAAATATTCTGTGAAAATTTCAAGCATGTACCTGTTACCATTATTATTATAGATCGAAAAACGTCTAAAAATCAGGTTTGTTGTATGGGAGCCCCCCTCAAATATTTATTTTATTTTGTTTTTAGTATTTGTTGTAATAGCGGCAACAGAAATACATCATCTGTGAAAATTTCAGCTGCCTAGCTATCATGGTTCATGAGATACAGCCCGGTGACAGACGGACAGACAGACGGACAGACGGACATCGAAGTCCTAGTAATAGGGTCCCGTTTTTCCCTTTTGGTACGGAACCCTAAAAACGAGCAAACGACAAACAGGAGAAACAGTAGTTATGCAGCAAGTGCTCGCGGTATGCCACGAAAACCGATCCCAACTCAGCGTGAAATGCTGATTGAGGACAATCAGCGCTGGTATTCTGCTGAGACCGATAGGTGACGTCACGTGCAACATTCATGCAAATTTAAACATTAACAACGATTCAGAGTATAAGACTATAAATACATATGAAAACACCTACACATGTTAGTATATAAGACATCAAAATCATAGCTTGCCTGTAGAGTTACATGTTATTTTATAGCCAATAAATATTTCTTATTCTTATTCTTCTTATTCGTCAGCACGGGAAGCATAGCAAAAGGAATAATAGTCTTTCCACCATTATATCCCCTTGAAGAGGAAATAAAGTATGGATTGACAATGACACCTGACATTAAAAGTGGATAAAATGGTTTTCTCCCTTTGCCGTGCTACCCGGGCTGGACTTTATATCGGCCGCGCATTTTTAGATGACGTATAAGCATTGCCATTCAGCGGGCAATGCTGCCAGCATGCCGGGCACGCTGCCAACAGGCTAGGCTTGAGCAGTTGGATTATCTTTAGACCTTCAAGGGTCTGTGGATGATTCAATTGCTTGTTATGTAGTTGTAGTTTATGTAGTTTTAGATTATATATTTCTTTTATTTAGTGGTAGTTTGTAAAGGGACTTGCCCTATTAAAAAAAGTAACTTTTGTAGACCAAATCATGACAGATTCACTACATCGAATTGTGGAGTTGTGACGTTGAGTGACTTAGATCAGCGACTGATTGCGTCTCGCGGCGAACACGGGATCACAAAAGTTTATCAACCATGAAAGTTTAGGAACTCGGATACTAAGTATATGCAGTGGTGGATTTACGTATTGGCTGCCTATGGCCTCTTGATTTAATAAATTGCCAAATAATTTAAAGGATATCGAAAGAGAAAACTGTTTCATAAAACAACAAAAATATATCCTATTATCGAAATGCTATTTTACATTTGACGAATTTTTTAACGAGAAAAACTTAATAATAAATCGTTCCAATACAAATAATAAAATTGCCATACCCTTATAGGGTCATATGTATAACTCAAAACATTTTAACTAAGAATCGCATGTAAATTTCATATGTTGCAATAAATCATTTGAATTTGAATTTTGCCCGGCTTGACCCTAATCAGCCTGCTGGTCATCAATATAGAAAAAATGCCAAGTCAAGCCGCTGGTAAATTTTATATTTTTCAATAGGCTCTATTTCGGCAAGTGTGTGCTCGAACTCCACGACCTGATTTCTTCATTTCCTTTTCACCAAAGAACAAGCCGGAAGTCGCATAAATACCTTCGCTACATAGTCGACGTACCACCTGCTCGTACTAAGCCATTCGCTTCTTCATTTTTCGCTTCCATCTTCGGCTACAACTTTGTTTTCCATCAGGCTAATTGGCAACCAAAAATAACTATTCTGCATTAAAAAAATATAAAAAATCCGCCACTATCAAAGTGTTAGGTTGTTGTAACGTCTACGTAACATTGTTTGCAGGTGGTTCAGACCATTACTATGATAAACTTTTACTATGCAGCCAACCCGGAATTTGAGAAAATAAAATCTGCCAAGTACGAGTCGGACTCGTGCACGATAGGTTCCTTACTGTATGGGAGCCCCCCTTAAATATTTATTTTAATTTAATAATTTATTACTAAAGTAAGCATGCAGTTTAATATTCTGTGAATATTTCAAGCATAAACCTGTTACCATTATTGATATCGAGCGAAAAACGGCTAAAAATCTAGATTTGTTGTATGAGAGCCTCTTTAAATATTATTTTTATTTTTAGTATTTGTTGTTATAGCGGCAACAGAAATACATCATCTGTGAAATTTTCAGCTTTCTAGCTATAACGGTTCATGAGATACAGCCGGTAACATACAGACGGACAGACAGACAGACAGCCGGACAGCGGAGTCTTAGTAATAGGGTCCCGTTTTACTCTTTGATTCAATCATTTGTTCATCAAATAGGTACATAAAAGTACACCTTTGAACGTCATATACATAATCAAGACAAATAATAAATTACAATAAATTAAATCAATGCGTGTCAAAAACTAATAATCATAAATCAATATTATCCAATGTCACATGTATTTCCAAGCCAGTTTATCCTTCAAGAAGTCGTCAATGGTATAGTATGCTTTCTTTATTAACAATTTTTAATAGTATTTTTAAAACGATTGTCATTTAGACTTGTCAAGCTTACAGGTAGAATATTATAAAAACGGACACAATTATTTTGGAAAGATTTATCAATCTTGCTTAACCTAGTCTTTGGTATTACAAATTTCAACTTATTTCTCATGTTATAGTCATGCGTATCACATTTTTTAAGATATTTATTGCAATTTTTCCGTGCATACATAATACTGTCTAGAATATACTAGCATGGCATGGTCAAGATATTTATTGATTTGAAGAGTAATAAGAGGTCAAGATATTTATTTATTTGGGTACGGAACCCTAAAAATCAGTTTTTCCATGCAGCGGCCTAGACGAACTTACTTTAAAAACTTAATTCAATACTTATTTATTAAATACTTACTTAGCAGCTTTTTAAAAAAAATAAAGCTAAGTAGCCGTTACTTAACGGCTCTAGGAGCTAAGGGACACTCGAAACTCTATGCTTAGAGCTAAGTATAGGAACTGCACTTAGTTTGAGAACTACGCTCAGCGAATAACTTGGAATTGGCTAAGGATTAGGGCTGCAAATTCAATTTAAAATGGCGTTCAAAACCCAGGAGGTTTTGCAGAAATTTTAGAAACATTTTATAATTCAACTTGACTGCCTCGGTGGCTTAGTGGTTAGTGGCCCTGACCTCTGGGTCAAAGAGGCGTGGGTTCGATCCCCATCCAGGGCAAACATTTGTGTGATGAACATAGGTGTTTGCTCTGTGTCTGGGTGTTATTTAGGTATTATCTATAAAAGTGTGTATTTAAAATATGTATAAGTAGTATATCAGTCTTTGGCAGCCATATCACAAGCTATGCTTAGATTGGGGTCAGAGACCGTGTGTAAGATGTCCCCTAATATTTATAGATTTTATCGGAAACGTGGCCAGAAACGTGGTCTCTCTCTATGGGCCTTATTAATAAGCTCCAAGTAGCCCAACGAACTATGGAGAGGGCTATGCTCGGAGTCTCTCTGCGAGATCGAATCAGAAATGAAGAGATCCTTAGAAGAACCAAAGTTACCGATATTTTTTATTTTATTTTTTTTTGCCAGGGGAAATCTTTTATAGATACCACCACACCTCGAGGGCAGGCGGGTGGTTATGTGGGAGTCCTGCCGACTGGACAATGTACCCACCAAAACCCCTGGGTGTTCCACCACTGCGCCTGGTGTCGGGGCTACGGGCACGCTTGCGCACTCCTCCGCGGCACCCGACAGCGCTGGCCCAACTTGGGCCCCACCACGGAGCTTCGGCTCCCGCCAGAATGACGATGTGCCGAACACCAGACACATCGTCATCCACCACCTGGGACCAACCAGCACTGGGCGTCAGACAGCACCCGTGTCCGACAGCCCTGGTCCCGATGCAACGGGTCAATTAAAGTGGCCCCGCGCCTGCCACTACGGCTGCAGAGGATAGAGAGAACGGCCGTCGCGATACCGACACTCCTCTTCCCCTGCAGCCCCACCGCCTCCGCCAACACGTTGGCGGCACCCGTTAGGGCCGCTGGCAGGACGGATAGATAGCGGCACACTCGCCGCCCGTCCATCCCGTCGCCGCCACCGCCTCGTTGGGCTCGGCCGCGGTATCGCGACGAGCGCGACACCGCAGTCCACCTCAGTCGACTAGCGACCTACTGGCCAGCCTCCGCACGGGCTTGTCGAGGCCCAAGACCCGGAGAGGCCGGCTCCACCTCGGGTTCCTCTTGGTTCACCAGGCTGGCGAGACCTGGCTACTAAGCCCCCCCGCCTCGACATGACGCGTGAATGTGAATCAATAAAGAGTATATCTATCTATTCTTTAAATTGTGTGAAATGGCGCCAGCGAGAAGGGATTCGGCGTGGTATTGTGTTTGAGGCTATAACTATAAACTAATAGCTATGACTCATGACCGTGACAAGACTCTCTCTAAGAAGAGAGTGACGGTTTACAAAATTTTGTATAATTTGTATTATACAGTGATCATTAGGGGATTATTAAAGGTAATAGGACATAGGACAATAAATAAATAAAGTATACAGGGTTATTTCTAATCAATTAGCATCCTTTTATGGGCTTATTCTGTACATCAAAACTAACATATTTTGTTCTGCGACTTTTGTCAAATATGAAAAAAAGATGTTCCATAGAAATATATCGTTCACCCGCGACAAAATGAATGGAACAGCTGTTTTTTGTTTTTATTTCTGACAAAAGTCGCAGAACAAAAGTTGTTAGTTTTGATGTACAGAATAAGCACCTAAAAGGATGATAATCGATCTCGATGCCGCCAATTAACATTAATAGATTGTCATCCATCCATCCATCCATCAGCTATATGACGTCCACATATGCTGGACATAGGCCTCCCCTATGGATCTCCAATAAGACCGGTTGGTAGCGGCTTGCATGCAGCGTGGCCCTGCGATCTTTATGAGGTCATCCGTTCACCTTGTGGGTGGACGTCCTACGATGCGCTTGCCGGTACTTCCACTCGAGAACTTTCGCGCGGTCATCAGTCCACCGCGCTATGCACCGCAAGGCAATAGCTTGCCAGCGGATTGGCAAGTACATCATCATCTGTACATCAAAATGTACAGAATAAGCACCTAAAAGGATGATAATTGATTATAAATTACCCTGTATAGGTACATGTTTTTTATAACTGTTTAATGTATAATATGGTGAATGAAGGTAGTAGTCTTCCGAACAGTAGATCTTGCGGCAGATCTCCTTAACTGAATCTTAATAAGCCTATATCTTGACTCAATGTTCATTATTTGTTCGATTTTCGCGTATATTGTTAGAATTTAGATTAAATTAAACCAAAATTTGGGAAGAACAAAAGTTACCTATATAGCCCAGCGGATTGGCAAGTTAAAATTGCAATGGTAGCCCATTGCCAATATTCATGTATTTGGGTTATAAATAAGTCTAAAATTGGATACAAAAACGACGAAGTCTGCTCCACAGTCGTAGACAAACGCTTGCGCGTTTTAACATCGTACAGTGACATCTAGCGACAAGCTCACCTACTACCCACAACCAAATCATTGAACCGTCACCGAACTACTTTCAAGGAGGGTTTCATAGTTAATCGTTTAATTAGCTTATTATATTATAGCAAAGCTGAGCCCCATTGACTTATTGAAAATAATCTCGTTACTACTATTCAAATATTGTCATGAAATTCCAATTATAGAATAGTAATGATGAGATTGTTTATTATGCGCCATCTATGTTCAATCGCGGAACTAGTTACTTTTATTTAAATCTGTTATAGTACAAGTAATGTTCAATTTTTCATTCAGCGCGAACTGTGTAAGTACTCGTAACTTATGGTTCAATGATTTGTTTGTGGTTAGCAAGCCAGCTTGTCGTCGCTTATAGAGAAGCTGTGTACCTAATTAATGAATAATAATTATTATCAAAATGTAATTTTCGCTGGGTCACTGTATCAAAATGCGAAAATAGAATTTGTTAGTCCAATGTTTTAATTTAAGCCGCCGTATATTATGACGTCCTGACACAAAAAATACGGATGCTATCGTCTTCCCACTTCTGAGGTGGATCTCATAGTTTAGTGTTAGAACAAAGCTAAGGGTCTTTGATATTTCGAAAATAATACGATTACTACTATGATTCAAATATTATTGTCGTTTTATGATAATTTGAATAAATGACGAAATTGTTGTTCTATGTTCAATTGCGGAACTGATTATTTTTTCAAACATAGCCGTTAATTAAACTTGTTTAGCAGATTTTTATACCTTAGTACGCGAATGTTACATTTTCAACGTATTTCATTGAACGCTAATTATGTAGGTAATTGATGGTTTAATGATTTGGTTTTGGTTAGTAAGTGAGATTGTCGCTAGATGTCACTGTACGTCGTTAAAACGCGCAAGCGTTTGTCCACGGCTGGGAGGCAGACATCGTTTCTTTTTGTACCAATATCAGACTGAGCTGTTACTCGTAACAAAACATTCCTATATTTATATTGCAATCGTAACTCTAAGACTAATTAGGATTAGGATATGATCACTGTATAATAATTATTATTAATTATAATTTTTGGAAACCGTCACTCTCTAAGAGGTCATGAGGCATAGCAGTAGTTTATGGTCACAGCCTCAAACACCTGGCATTGTACCACGCCAAATCCCATCTCGATGCCGCCAATTTACATTAATAGATTGTCATCCATCCATCCATCCATCAGCTATATGACGTCCACATATGCTGGACATAGGCCTCCCCTATGGATCTCCAATAAGACTGGTTGGTAGCGGCTTGCATGCAGCGTGGCCCTGCGATCTTTATGAGGTAATCCTTTCACCTTGTGGGTGGACGTCCTACGATGCGCTTGCCGGTACTTCCACTCGAGAACTTTCGCGCGGTCATCAGTCCACCGCGCTATGCGCCGCAAGGCAATAGCTTGCCAGCGGATTGGCAAGTTGATTTTAACTTGCCAATCCGCTGGGCTATATAGGTAACTTTTGTTCTTCCCAAATTTTGGTTTAATCTAAATTCTAACAATATACGCGAGAATCGAACAAATAATAAAGATTGAGTTAAGATATAGGCTTATTAAGATTCTGTTAAGGAGATATGCCGCGAGATCTACTGTTCAAAGGACTACTACCTTCATTCACCATATTATACATTAAACAGTTTTAAGAAATATATACATCCCAATAAAAAATCTGTTTTTCGGATGTTAATAATGTCTTGATTCCTTCACGTGTGTCATAGCTAATTAATTTTTATCTTATTACTTTTAGGTCTTGCAATGTCCTTTATTTTAGATCAAACAAAAACGAGCCCCGCTATTTGGCAATGTCTTAAAGATGTGACATCGACTTTTGTGATAACTTTACTCGAGAATTGTATAAAATTGTCATAAAAATTTACTTTGTTTACTTGATTACACTTACCTCTTAAGGTAAGCACAGTTTCACAAAAAGTAGGTAAAGAGATTTTATACCTGTTAAGACAATAAATATTCGAACTTGACATTATCATTTCTCGATTGGTGATTTTACAAAGATTTTTTTCAGATAATGACCAAACGCGTGTATAAAAGGTATAGGTCCACATACCTTGTTTTTATTTGAATTCAGATCATAAAGATGATCACATAAGTGTGCAGTTATGAAATATTTGAGTGTTAAGTAGTTGCCCTAAAAATGCGACGAAAACATATTGTTACGAGATGGGTTCTTGGATAATCAGTTAAAACACCGATTGTTCACTTTGCACTTTATTGCACAAAATCACAGTACACACGACACAACTGGTTCGTACAACACTTCACACTGGCACTGAAATTCACACAACTAGTCACTTCACAATCACTGGTACCGCACTTTAACACGAGATGTTTTCACTCCGGTATAAAACGCGATAACTGCCACGAACGAAAACCATCGCCCTATTTATATCGGAATAAGGGTTCTCTAGAAATCTGTAGAATATTCGGTGCCATTGTGATTGACAAAGTAAACAAGAGTAAAGTTCGAGAATCCCTATTGTTCTCAATTATAACGAAAACACCAAAAAAATCTCACAATAGACGCGACACAAAGGCCGGTGCCACCTGAGTCATAAAACCATAAATCTCGCGATTAGGTGTAAACAACTGGCCGTCGTACCGCGCGCGGCCTACTGCGTAACAATATTAAGAGTTAACATCATACATTTATAACAGTGACATCTAGCGACAAACTCACTTACTAACACCAAACAAATAATTTTACCAACACTGTTGGCTTTGAATGAAATATTATGACAATCTTGTAAGTTGGTTGCATAAGACGTACCTAGTTGCATGGATTAATTATAGTATTATAATAAGTAAGCGCGGGCGAGGCCGCGGGCAAAGGCTAGTTTTCAATAAAGTAAGCGCTGGTGTTGTTCAAATAATTAGCTATGGGACCCAACGTGAAGGAAGAAAGACATAAGCATCCGAGAAACATTTGTTAAACACAATCGGTGAATTAAGGTTATTATTACTAGTAGTAATCCGAACAGTACTTTTTGCAGCATATCCCTTTAACTGAATCTTCATAAGCTTATATCTTAAACGGCTATGACTATAAACTACTGCTATGACTTATGACCGAGACTATTAGAGAGCGACGGTTCTAAAAATTAATAATGGAATAATTATTATTAAACAGTGATTATTATGGGAATATAAGTTAGGAAGTTATGAGGCTTTGTAACATTCAGACGGATGGAAGGACGAAATGAAGTTACAAGGGTTCCTCGTTTTACAACGGATACCTAAAAAAGACGACGTCTGCCTCATAGTCATGGACTTATGGACAAATGCTTCGCGATTTAACATTTAGCAACAATCTCACTTATTTTCCACAATCACGCCAATTTCTAAGTTCTAAGTTGTGACAACAAGATTATTTTCAATGAATCTAATTCTATACACTATGCTTGCTTCATTCAAAACAATGACGTCACGGCAACTCGAAAAAAATTGGCGTTTAATGTCATGCGCCATCTATGTTTAATCGCGGAACTTATTATTACGTCTCATTCAACCAGTTCATAAGAAGTACGGGTAATGTTCAATTTCGCGGTAAATGATTTGGTTGGTGTTAGTAAGTGAGTTTGTCGCTAGATGTCGCTGTATGATGTTAAAACGCGCAAGCGTTTATCCACGACTACCCATGCTAGTTCCAGACAGATTTTAAATACGTAATACTCATCCATATAATATAATACTCATATTTATATAGGTACCTATGTAATAATATGTAATACTAGTTAAGCCATTAGGTAATATTGTAAAAATGTTGGCATAGTATGTGAATGTATATAGTAGCTATAAGTTAGTTTAACCAACGAAGACGAAACGAACAACAATTTTTGGAAACCGTCACTCTCTCAGAGTCACGGTAGAAAGTTTTCATGTATGAGTCGTCTAGTCAACTCCCTTTTTAGGGTTCCGTACCCAAAGGGTAAAAACGGGACCCTATTACTAAGACTCCGATGTCCGTCTGTCTGTCTGTCTGTCCGTCTGTCACCTGGCTGTATCTCATGAACCATGACAGCTAGGCAGCTGAAATTTTCACAGATGATGCATTTCTGTTGCCGCTATAACAACAAATACTAAAAATAGAATAAAATTAACATTTAAGGAGGGCTCCCATACCACAAACCTGATTTTTTAGACGTTTTTCGCTCTATATTAATAATGGTAACAGGTAGATGCTTGAAATTTTCACAGAATATTTAGACATAAAAAACAATCTTGCCAAATGCTGTCAATTTTTTTGGATAAATATAGTTACGATGAGAGCTACCCTTTTATTAGAAAATGCGGCAAAATAAATAATTATTTGTCCATGTCTTGTTGCAACATTCATAATGTTATTCTGTGCGAGTAGAGATAAAAAACATTGATAAACATAACTTTTTAACTAGTTTCTTCTCAGACTACAAATACAACGAATCTGGCGTCCCTCAGGGCAGTGTTTTAGGACCTCTACTATTTTTACTGTATATCAATGACCTCCCAAATATTATTCCTCATAAATCCGTTCTATTTGCCGATGACATATGCATTATAATTCCAAAACAAAAGAACATCAATTTCGAGGACAACATTAATGACACGATTAAAACTGTAGTAGAATGGTTAAACATAAATAACTTAAAAGTTAATATAGACAAAACCAAGTTTATGCAATTCTACAACATAAAGACAAAGCCACAAAACCTAAAAATTGTATATCAGGGCAACCAAATAAAAGAAACAAATACAGCCACATTTCTTGGTATTAATATTGATAGCCACTGTAATTGGAAAGCACATGTAGAAAAAGTTTGCTCAAAACTTAGCAGCTTCGCATTTGCTCTTCGCAGATTGTCCTTAGTAGTTTCCAAAAAAACCGCCCTTATGGCTTACCATGGTTATGTATCGTCAATTCTGAGATATGGTCTGATAATTTGGGGCAACTCAGTTGAGCAAGAGAGAACTTTCATTGCTCAAAAACGGTGCATACGAGCAATCTGTTGTGCTGGACCCTTAGATTCGTGCAAGCCATTATTCAAGGAATTAAAAGTGCTTCCACTGCCATCAATGTACATCTTTGAAATCTGTATGTTCGTCAAAAAACATCCTGAACTCTTTGATAAGTTATCAGTTAATCGTAAATATAACACAAGGTATCCTAACAAGCTCGTGTTTCCACAATGTAATAATGAACTCTACCGACGTAACTGTTACATAATGGCGCTAAGAGTGTACAACAAACTTCCAGAGTCACTTCGTTTACTTCCTTATTCTAAATTACGACTCAAGCTTTTCAAATGGTTAGCTGAACGCAACTTCTACAAAATCAAAGATTTTCTTGAATATAATGACATCAGATACAGTCCATCATTAAGATAGAATAACCATCACCATATATGGTAAGAAGTATCACCTGTATAATTATATTTATATCATAATTTTAAATTATTTTGTATTATCTGTTAGCGTTATATCTTTATAAATTGTATATCCTTGTAAATTGTATAGTATTTATTTAGCCTTTGTAAATTCTTAAGTACCTAATACTTAATTCATCGTAGTCTATCGAAAAAGAAAAAACAATTTTTTTATATATTATATAGGTTGGAATATCTTAGTAGGTACTTAACCTTTGTAATCTTTGCTAGAATACACTATCTTTAAAATGGAATTGATTTCAATTCAATTTTCGTATGCCACATTGGCTAATTGTGTTGTACTGTATATTTATAAAATAAGACCTTTGTAACCACAATTTACACGAATAAATACTTTTGACTTTGACTTTGACTTTGCCTCCTGTGATAAGTGATACAAACCAAAAATCACTATTTTACAGGACAGCAAAAACAAGCTTAACCCGTGAGAAGGCGCGCCTAATTTTCTTACACAAGTAGGCGAGCGCGAGCAAATTGCTCACACTATCATACATGTTAATATTTTTAGTGTTTCTATATTTATTGGCTTATAATGTATTTAAATAAAGAACACAAGGTTTAGTAAGTAAGAAAACAAGTATTTTAATCAAAACTATTAAACACTAGCTTTTACCCGCGGCTTCGCCCGCGTTATATTTTGATTTTGGCTAATGTTTATGTCGGCTGCGAAACCTAACCTAAGCGACAAACATCAAAATACCTTAGAGGAATGCTTTTGTTGGTTAAGTTACGGTTGGAGGGTATATACAACCCCCCTGTGTATTCCCGCCTTGTCGTGGCAAGGGAGGTCTAAGGCAGCTGAAAAGGCGGTGCTCGAAGTCTCCCTCTTCTTTGGGTCTTTCCCCAAGGCAGCTTAGAGGCCGGCACTCGTAGTGCAGCCGCTTTTAACTAAAGCAGCTGAGAGGATGGCCGGTAGGTTGCCTGCCTTATGAGGAGTGTTGCTTCTGAGGCGGGCTGCAGTGCCGCTCTTGCCACGCTGCAACCGAGGATTAGGGGCTGCGGTGGGATGGAACTGGTTGTGTGGGTGCCGCCACCTACCCTACCTTCCGCTAGGCCGTCAACCTGTTGGAAGACACAGTGGGGCTGCAGGGGAAGAGAAGTGTCGGTATCGCGATGGCCGTTCTCACTGCCCTCTGCAGTTGAAGAGGCAGGCGCTGGGCTACTATGACTGACCCGTTGCACTGGGATCAGGACGTTGGAATGCTGTCCGACGCTCAGTGCTGGTTACTCCCGAGTGGTGGATGACGATGTGTCTTGTGCTCCGAAACACACCGTCATTATGGCGGGAGCGCAAGCTCCGTTATGGAGCCCGAGTCTGGGCTAGCGCCGCTAAGTGCCACGAAGGAGTGCGAAAAATGTAGGAACGTCCTAAACTTGAAATGACAGGTTATTTCTGGCGCTTAGACGGCTGCTACCGCGGCCCGCTCGCTTACTTTTCATCCTATCCTACGGAAACTGTTAAAGTTTTTTTGATAAAAAGTGGCCTTTGTCACTTTTCGTCTTTCAAACTATATTCATGCAATAAGTCAAGGCAATCCGTTGCTCCGTTGCTGAGAAAAAGTTATTGTCTTATCCTACGGGAACCGCAATTTTTTCGGAAAGGAAAGTATCCTATGTCACTTTCTGTCTTCCAAACTATGCCCACCCCAAAAATCAAGTCAATCCGATGCTCCATTGCTGAGAAACAGTTATTGTCCTATCCCATGGGAATCACGAATTCTCTCTGGATACAAAAGTATCCTGTTATCACTTTCTGTCTTTTAAACCATAGGTATCCATACCAAAAATCAATTCAATCTTTTGCTCCGTTGCTGCGTCAAAGAGGAACAAACCAACAAACTTTTCGGATTGATAATATTAAAGTATGATGATTCTGTACCATAAAGGTAGAATAAAGAAACATGTTAAACCTCTAATGATAGAAGATTTAAAAATATTTTTAATGTCAGACAAAATGACGGCCTGTTATTAAACGTCATAGTAACATGTACAGAGGGAATTAAGTATTTTATCCAATTTTAATGTCAGTTGTCAGTTTCAATCCATACTTTATTTCCTCTTCAAGGGGATATAATGGTGGAAAAACAATTTGTCCCCTTGCCATGCTACCTGTGATTTATAAAAGTCTGCAGACAATGTCACCTGTCATCTAATTACGTTTCGGTGTGACGTTTCGTTAAGTGTCATAGAGGAATGAATCACTTAGCGTCTTTGTGATAGTGGCGACAGTTTTGCTTTCGATAGTTTTTGTCCTGTCCTACAGGAACTATACAATTTTTTGCTTAACGTCTAATGATTAGCATCTAAAATTCGACGCGCTAGGTTTTGCTCTTGAGTCTCAGCAGTTCTTTGCGCTGCGTGATGCTCGGCATCTAAAAGTCGCTGCGCTTGACTTTCTCCTTAAGTCTCAGCAGCTCTCAGAGCTGCGTGACGCTCAGCATCTAAAATTCGACGTGCTTGGTTTTTTGCTCTTGAGTCTCAGCAGTTCTTTGCGCTGCGTGATGCTCAGCATCTAAAAGTCGCCGCGCTTGACTTTCAACTTCAGTCTTAGCAGCTCTCTGAGCTGCGTGACGCTCAGCATCTAAAATTCAACGCGCTTGGTTTTGCTCTTGAGTCTCAGCAGCTCTTTGAGATGCGTGACGCTCGGCATCTAATGTCAAACGCGTTTAAGTGTGCTCTTTAGACTCTTGGCTTCTAGCAATTTTCTTTGCGCGAGCTCCGCTAGAACTACGCGCTAGATTCGATTTGCGTTTTGTAGGCATACCTATTAGAATAAAAACTACGTAATTAAACTGAAAAAATACATGTAACCTTTTCTAAATTTTACAGGAAAAGATTGATTGACTTTGACATTTGCAACTCGAGCAGCCTTGAATGGGCATTGGGCATAGAGAATGTAATTTGGAAAGTCAAGATGCAAATTACCATTTGTCATGGTAGAAAATAAGTTTTTTCTTCTAAGATTCTAGCCAATGCGTTTTCATCCCCCGTTTTCAACCCTTTAAAACTATTTTTTCGAATCAAAAATTAGCCTATGTCCTTTCTCAGGCTCTAGACTATCTGTGTACCAAATTTCATTCAAATCGGTTCAGTAGTTTTAGCGTGAAAGCGCGACAGACAGACAGACAGACAGACAGACAGAGTTACTTTCGCATTTATAATATTAGTAAGGATAATAGCAACTTCTAACGCAAATAACAAAACAACCTAGTATTAATTAAATTTTTTGGCACGTTTCATAAAAATCACAATAAAAACTGTTACAAAACAAAAACTAAAAAGTGTTATTCATCCATTAAATCTACACTAATGTGCCTCTCGAAACATACTGAACACATGTATTTTACATGTGGATGATGTTTTTTTACATGTGGCGCGTGATGAGCAAATTGCCGCACGTTGGAACACGGCTTCCACAAACGCCTTGCTGCGCGTTCGCAACGCCACTGAGCGGATCGAGAATTGCGTCAGGGGAGAGGGGGTGAATATTTAGGAAGGTACTTAAGTGCTTGAATTGGTGTGGCAAGGGAAAGACAAAAAAATGTTGAATTAAATTTTTGTGTGAGCAAATTGATCATAGCGCGCCTTCTCACGGGTTAAAATAAAACAAAGAGCGTGAACTAAGGGAACTTTAGTTACAGCATAAACTAAAGGTTATTAGTCTATGGTTACAGTTAAGTGCTTTGTTTTGTAGATAAAATATTTTTTTTTAATTTTATTGTGCATTTAAATTTTCATTTTACATTATATTATAGTTTTAAAGTAATTCATGAAAAATGTGTTCGGAGAACCACTAGTTTATATAAGTTCCACGTGTGCCAGCCCTATGTTATGATAATTGTTACAAGCGAAGTGAGGTACTCCCAACTTTGCCCAGTGGCTGCAGATCTGGCCGTTTCAGAGTTGTGTAATGGCTTCCACTCAAATAAAGTGATTGAACATCAATCAGAGCTTATTGTAAAAGAAAGATGGTATTTACATTTCATTATACGTACAGTGAATAATAGGCAAAAGTAGATTTTTGTTGATTTCAGTACCGTGTTCATCTAACTTTTATTGCAATGGTATTTTTGATGGTACGGTATTTTTAGTATTTTTATTAAAATGTATGATATACTTACATTCTTTTATTTCTCACAGTTGTCAAGCCGTAGAGATATTATTTTATAATTAAATGTAAACTTTGATACAATACTTTATTCGAAAGTCATCCAGTACTATCTAGAGATGAGAAACAAATGTCTAAAGCAAAACTTTCCTCAAATAAATCTAAAGACGCCACAAAACTGCTCTGTTATTCCTAGCCAATTGCAACAAAGTAAATCAAACTCGAGTTAAACTAATAGACGTTCAGATTTTGTTGGAGCTGACAGCCGAAGCTCGACCAAATCGGATCCGATGACTGAAATGTATAAGGAAGTCATATACGCGTTCAGGATGTTGTTGGGGCTCCCTCGCTATTGCAGTGCATCGGGGATGTTTGCCGAAGCTCGTGTAGATTGTTTCTATACAATCATGCGAAAGAGAGGCGCGTCCCTGGTGCGGCGAGTGCGAGGGAGCACCAATGGCTTGCTGGCCGCGCTCGCCGAGAGGCTCGACTGCCCGTGTATACAGCACGCGTGTGGGTTACACCTTGCACACAGAGATGAAGTCGTAGCCAGAATTTATTGAATTTTAATGTTGTAAATTATTTAATAATGTTGTACAATTATGTTAGTAATTTTTAATGATTTTTAAATGTGTTTCCAAATCATTTTTATTGTATTTGTAATGTGACTGATAATGTATGATGTATTTTTTTTTAATTCTTTAATGTTGAGTCTCTGATACTTGAATAAATGAATATTTAACATACGCGTCGGCCGTTAGCGGTGTAACGTTATTTTTATACTCGTACTCAGTTGTTTATTTAAAGATTCAGTGAAACATATGAAGTCTATACTTTTCGAAAAACTACTGGTTTAATTTTCTTCTTAATTTTTTACTATATATCGAGCCATTTCAGCGCATTAATATACGAAATTTCTATTTTTATCGTTACCTCTAGTTCAAGCGGTTTTACGCAAGAAAAACTCGTCCAACTTACAAAACGAATTAGTCGATAACAAACTTGTTCCTGAAAAGGGATAATAAAACTTAAATGTATACTAGTTATAGCCATGTCATGAAACGTCCACTGCTGAACATAGTTCTCCCCTATGGATCTCCAATAAGACCGGTTAAAAGTGGCTTGCATCCAGCGCGATCCTGCGGTCCTAATGAGGTCATCCTTCCACCTTGTGGGTGGAAGTCCTACGCTACGCTTGCCAGTACGTGGTCTTCACTCCAGAACTTTTCGACCCCATCAGTCATCAGTTCTCCGAGCTATCTTGGATGTCAAGCCTCATGTAACTCCAACTAAATCGGAACATCTATGAGAGCTTTTCCCGAACACTAAAACAGCTTTCGCTGTAAAACTGGCAAAATGGCGACCATTCAATCCAGATAAAAGGCTCTGATACTCTTCCCAGATGTCTTTGTCCTTTCGATAATATATTGCAAGATAAGAGTTTGTATTTCTTGCCATGAAAGCGTGGCTAATCTTAGCTTTTCGGGAAATTTATGGAAATTCTTTTATTGCTAAAGCGTAGTTTGTCTAGGTGTTTGTCAGCGATCACTGAAGCTAAAGGAAGAAAGCGAATCAAACTTCTTGAGGGCTGTGAAGTTAGCTACAAGCTGCGCCAGTATTGAGTGCATTATTATTTTGCTATTGACATTGGGTTCAATTTAATTTTTAATATCTTTTATTCATTTTTTTTTAATTAATCAAACTTTTATTCACAAAACTTAAGTAACATAATTTATTCTAACTTATGCTAAAATATTTACAAAATACCTTTACTATATCCAATATAAATATATTGTTTTAAATTATTTCTTTTGTTTTAAACATCATTTTTAAGCAACATGTACCTGACTTACCTAATATAACGCAACGTTGTTATAAGGTCAATAAAGAATCTGAATCTGAATCTGAATCATTAATTAACATTTTAGATTATATACAAGACTTAGAGTCTCTTACTATATAAATAATAACAATAACTGTAAATAAAATATGTACCTAGCTAGAAAGTTAATCGAATAACCTGCCCCTCATCGTCCCCGGTGCAAAGGTGCCCATAACACTTGCTGCATTGCCGCGTTGGATGGCTATGGACATTCTTTGCACCAGAAACGAGGTAGAACGGGAGTTACCTCCTCTTTCCCGGATCCTGCGCCCTATTTCAGCGTTAACATTTTGTTTTAAACTAAATTTTTGTGGAACAATTCAATAAAAATGCTATAAAGATTAAGAAAAGAACTATGTGAAAGTGCACAGCGAACAAAGATAATTATTTTTCGCAAAAAATGGCAAAACCGCCTTCCATCGTGTACAAAATTCAAATATTTCGCTCGAGTTGTTTACAATATTGTTGATTTTCCAATAACGCTTCAGTCGATTTCTGTAAAGTTTTAATAGGACCACCTCGGAAGTATACCGTTTAGAATTGAAAAAATATTTTTTGATTCGGTTCACAATTGGCGAAATTATCGATGTTCATCGTGTACAAAATTCGGATATAACGCTCGAATTGCTTTTATTATTGTTGGTTTTTTCAAAAACGGCTCAGCCGATTTATGTAAAATTAAATGGGACCACCTCGGGAGTATACCCTTTCGAACTAAAAAAGAATTTTTCGATTCAGTTCACAATTGGCGAAACTATCGATGAACATACACAAAAAAAGTACATACACACGAACATAGAACCTCCTTCTTTTTGGAAGTCGGTTAATAACAGGCAGCACCTACAGGTCATGAATAAGTAGATACAACTTTGAAAAGAGCTTACAAACTTAAACCTCACTGCTGTGTCTGTAGCGACCTCCGTAAACAACACTTGAATCCCTAATAAACTGACTAATTAACGACGCGTATACACGAGGAGAGCTGGCGGCTGGTGACCACACTTTTGGAAAATTATGGGACATAATTTTTGGAAGGACAGCTATATTTGGTATGCTGCTGCTTTGGTTAAAATATTATTAAGCCGACAGCATTTATTTTTTTTGACAAGGATTTAACTAATTTTGTGACGATGACAACACTGATTTGTCATTGCTAGTACAACTAAAACTGTTTGATACTTGGAAGACACCAATTCGGTTTTCATCAGTACTCGCGTCTACCAAGTAGTCGGTACCTTGGCTGCTAATTAAAATCTTATTGTTAGTTCACCGTAACGCCACGACGCGACGGTTCTCTTTTTGCACTCTACTCGATAAATTATAAGACATTAAACACTTTGCGAAAAATATTGGACCAATATAAAAAACTACACAAACACATATACGTCAACACACATCATCTTGTTAGGTACATTACATACTACATCTCTGCACAGCAAAAAAAAAACATCTAACCGACACATGTCAGCAGCAATTGAAAAAAATACGTAGGTACAGCTGTATTTATATGTGCTGGGCCAAAAAAATCACTTGACAAGTATGTAATATTTACTGTATCAAATCTGTTGACGACAGCAGAGCGTTTGTAAAGAGCTGACTTTTTGCTGTATCTGTAGCGACCTCCGTAAACAACACTTGAATCCCTAATAAACTGACTAATTAACGACGCGTTTTCACGAGAAGAGCTGGCGGCTGGTGACCACACTTTTGGAAAATTATAAGACATTTTGATTTTTTCCTAGTCGTACTGTACTGTACTGTATCAGCCTTTTAATAGTCCACTACAGGACGTAGGTCTACCCACAAAGGGTGATTGGGCCATATCCACCACGTTGGCCCAGTGCGGGTTGGTGGATTCACATACGCCATCGAATTACTTCTACTGACGTATGCAGGTTGCTTCACGATGTTTTCCTTCACCGGAAAGCTAGCGGTGTTAAATTCCGTACATAAATTCCGAAGAACTCATTGGTACGGGACCGGGATTTGAACCCACGACCTTACGATTGTTTGGCGGGCGTCACTACCACTAGACCACCACGGCTATCGTCCTAGTGGTGTTTTAGTTAAAATATTATTATTTGAGAATAATTTTCCTGCTGAAGCTGACAGTTTGTGCCTGACAGCAATCTCAAGCTCGCAAAGATCTCAAATTACCTACATATTTTAATTTTTCTACCCAACTAGTGTAGTCAACATTTTACTAATACAAGCTCATGGGAGGATTTTAACATAACATTTTTTTTAGAATCCTGTTTGATTGAAAAGAAACAGGAAACTTTTTCCTAATAAACTATAATTAACGGACATTTTACATAATGATAAAAATGTTGTAGGTTAGCCTATGTTAAACAGTAGACTATTTAAAGAACGATAAGAAGAACAGTTCGGTAACACATCAATGATTTTTTTGAATGACTGTTATTTTTAGAATTCCATCCTTCGAGCATATTTCTAAAGAGTCACAATCGTGCAAAAAAAGTGTCCGAGCCATAACTCTGCCCAAACTACGTAGTGGGAGCTGGCTTTTTAGTTAGTCGTAAGGCGATTGCAAGTCGACTACAACGCCGTGAGATGCCAAAGTGCTCGGTTTCAAGAAAATATTAGGTGACATAACGTAGATATTCGAGAAAACGAGTCATTGTGAATTATATAATGTAAATATTTAAGTCAGTATGTATGACGGAGCTTGGACATTATTTTACTACTTTCACTTAGAGACTGTGGCTCTGTAGAAATTTGCTCGAAGATTCCAACTAAATATTCTTCCTCAAAACATGGTCACCCCAAAACACAGCCCCGAGTGTGCAATTAGCGTATACTTGTTGACAGATTATAACCATCCGCCGTCTCTGTCCCTCGCCCCAATTATTGCGAGTTAGACAGAGACAGACTGATTGTAAAGGATGCATCATTGAGCTCGGATCTGTTTTTGCAAGTCTGTTGAATGCAGGAATAAAATTTTAGTTTCATTGCGGTTTCTAGGAATAGGGGGCTTGGTTTGCAGTATTATAGTATTAGTACTTTGGTTTTTGAGCCTAGGACACAAAAAAGGGGTTCTATAAAGACAATGTGGCCAATATGAAAGTCGCCATCGTAACAAACAACTTAAAATTTTGTCCTCTCTTTAATAAACTGCATTGTTGAATAATATTTTTTTAAATCAATTATTTTCACGGTGTGATTATACAGGGTTATTTTTAATTAATGAGCACCCTTTTAGGGGCTTATTCTGTACATCAAAACTAACAACTTTTGTTCTACGGCTTTTATTAATTCGAAAAAAAAAAATAGTGGTTGTCCCATAGAAAAATATCGTTCACCCTCGACAAAATGACAACAGCAGATTTTTTTAAGTTTTGTCAAAAGTCGCAGAACAAAAGTTGTTAGTTTTGGTGTACAGAATGAGCCCCTGAAAGGATGCTAATTGATTAGAAATAACCCCGTATAACTCTTTTACTTTTTTACTTATCTCCCAAAAGAGTGCACCAATTTTAATGCAGGCTTTTTTCAAAGCTGATGTTTACGCAGATAGTTTTTGGTAATATTTTAGTAAAATTTATGAAATGGGTTTTGTTACATATAAAGAGCTTTTGCTCAATAAAAAATTTAATAAGCCATTGGTTCATTCGTGTAAAAATTATACAATACACACAGTCATATAAATATAAATATACAGACACGCAGTTTAAAGTTCTAAAACTTTCTTTTTAAATCTAGGTTTTTAAAAAGTTCGTCTGTTAACCGCTACATGAATTATAACAGCTCCAAGATTTTCCACGACAAAGTTTCCTCGGTGAAACTCAAATCTCGTGCCGACAACAAATCGAATAAGCAGGCGAGCGCTTCATTCGAATACAGAAGGATTCTATTCGAATTCAATTCGATTTAAAACGTGCACTCACTCGATGTTTTGGCAGAGATACGTGAGATACACGCAGAGTGGGAGATGGTTTTTCTCTAGAGATAAAATGAGATGATGATAGCTATACCTACGTATAGCTATCATGAGAGCGAGAGACTAGACGAACGAGACTATTTTAGCAGACTTCCAAAAAGGAGGAAGTACTAAATTCGTCTTTTTTATTTACAAGCTTTTATTATCAAATTGCAATGGATGTACCTATGTATGTAGGACGCAAGTATGTAAGTTCGGGTGAAATCTTGCAATTTAAATTTGACCAACTTTCCGATTTCCGATTGAGCTGAAATATTGCACGCATATGTATATCGCGTGATAATGCAATAACATGGTGCCATGGAGCTGATCTGATGATGGAATCGGAAGGTGGCTAAAGGAACTCGTGTATTAAACAAGATAGACCCGTGTTTGGGTTAGTTTTACTTGTCTTGGCTAGCACTCGGCTGCTACATGATATCCAGTATTTCAAAACATTTAAAAAGTAACGTAATGTTGTTTTTTTTTTTTTTAATTAATTTTTGTGTATGTTTGTGTGTAACCGATTTTAAAAAAAAACAGTGCTAGTGGAGTCCCTCCGCGCGGAAGAAGTGAAACTTCGACGCAACAGTGCTTTCATACCCCTCCATAGTAGCGTTAAACGTTTAACGCAACCTTGTTGGAGTCGCATTAGAAGTTTCACTTCAAAATTGTTTTTTGTTTGGTGGATAACATCTTAGAGATGGTTTCATTAATTTTTTTTCGAGATCAGCTGTGCAGTTATTGAAAAATCTACAATAATGTAAAAATTACTACATGTATGACACGTTTATTTATTCGTATTCTCTACACGACTGAAGTCGTTTGTACCAGTTTGTTTGGCGAAACATTTTTCGAGCCAATATCTATGTATAGAGTCACAATCGTGCAAAAAAAGTGTACGAGCCAAAACCCTGCCCAATCTACGTAGTGCGCAGGCTTTTTAATTAGTTGTAAGGCGATTGCAAGCCGACTACAACGCCACGCGATGCAAAAGTGCTCGGTTTCAAGCACTAATTAGGTGACATATCGTCGAGATTCGAGAAAACTGTTCATTGTAAATTATTTTATGTGAATATCTAAGTCGGTATGTATGTATGACGGCACCGCGCTCGGACATTTTTTTACTACTTTTACTAATGGACTGTGGCTCTGTAGATATTTGCTCTAAGGAAACATAATATTACGAGTATCATTACGTCGAAAGTCGTGGTGGCTTATTGGTCGTCCTAACAATCATGAGGTCGTGGGTTCGAATTCAGGTTCCGTACCAATTCGTTTTTAGAACTTGAATTTCACACTATTGGCTTTTCAGTGAAGTATAACGCTAGGTATATATAACATGAAATTGATCTGAGTATGAGACCAAACAAAAAAAACTGCTATTAAATTCCTTACAAAAATAATTAGTGAAATACAAAATATACAAATGAAGTCAAATTAAGAACCTTTGTTTTGAAGTGGGTTGAAAACACTAATAAACTCCGCGTGTACCCTTCCTACAGGGCTCTCGGAACCGCGTAGTGTAATAGGCGCTTTAACTGTGAGCCATATCTACAAAGAGGTTTACTGAAGACGTATTGTTTACGTAAATCTTACGAACAGATGCAGCGAAATTGGGATAAATTCACGGAGATTTGTCGGTGAAGGAATTACGAGCATGGTAAGGCTGTGCGTTTTATATAGGGTTTAAATAGAAAAATTCTTTTCACGTTGTATTTTATCGTTACTCTATACTGCTATATATGCTCTATACTGCTTGTAGTAGAGCCACGTGTCATAAGATGTCCTCTGGTGGACATATACCTCCCGTATAGACCATGTGGGTGAAAGTTCCATGCTGCGTTTACCGGGCACATATTCCTTGAATAATTTCCTACTCTCATCAGTCTTGTGTGCTATGTACCCTGCTTACTGACATCGCTACTTGTTAATCCGCTGAGCTATGTTGTATTTAACTTCAAATAAGGAGAATCACAGTCGAAGTCAATATATTTGTTTTGAGGAGACATGGGTAACATTTAGTTGTGCACCATGCACATAATAATGTGTCTAATGTAATGATTGCTTGAATTATATTATTACATTGCTGAAGCTAGTTCAGGGCATGCAAAATTACTATTCTTAACTTTATAGGTATGAATCTATGAATGATTGTGAGTTTTTTTTTTTAGTTATGTCAAAGATAATATAATAATACAATCACAAGTCGGACTTAAAATTAAGTACTCACTAATTAACTTATAGCTAATAGAATGTACAATGTATATGACGGGGAGAGCAACAAACGTGTATTATTGTCTCGATAACCTCCTTGATCATAGTGCTAGTTATTGAAATATGAGTACCAGCGAATTTCCGATATCAACTTTATTCTGCTTACAGAGTAATTCTTCAAAATTACAGTAATTGTCTTCGAATCAAACAATTGAACACTCCGATGATTTTCCAACCTCTTCTTGTATTTTCGTCAAAACCAAAAGTGACTCAAGCCACGCCTTTTCCCGCCAATGTGTACGTCAGTGTGACGTGGGCACGACATTGAAGTTGACAGAAAAGTCATCTGTCAAATGCATCTCGAAATATTATCTGTCTGTGTATTGCCAGTAATTAATTAAAGCAAATCAGCTCAAGGGGCTGCTCTCCGACATATATATTGTCCGAAGAGACAGTTGTTGTGAGTTTATATTTTACATTATATATAAATCTATGGTTTTAACTTCAAAATCACTCAAAAATATTCTGATTGATGTAAAAGCTACACGAACAGCTACAACGATAGTTAAATACATACTTACAAAAAGTTCACTGAATCTCTAAAAAGTACAGAACAGTTTCTCACACTGTCTGGGTCGCAGTTAGAAAAGCGGATCATATTGAGATAGAAGTTTACTTAATAAAAACACTTCTAAAAGTAATTGTCATATGCAAAGTATTACCTCTCTGGTCTGTAGGTGTTCAGCATGATGTTATGACGATGATGATACATTTTCTTCACCAATTCGCACCTATTTCGTGTCAAAACTTATCAGTCTGTAACAACAGTGTAACAAGGTAAATAAGGTGTAAACCAACGAATTCACAACACACACACGTAGCGCGATAGACTTTAGTTCTGTACGTGAGTTGGAGCTAAACTTCCATTTGAGATAAATAGACGCCAAATCGCTGAGGGAGTTTGGTCCTCTGTCCTGTATAGGATGTACATGAACAAAGCGACAAGTACGCGACGCGATACGCTACGCTACCAAAAAAATGCCAAGTCTATTTAACTTTTTAACCGACTTTCAAAAAGGAGGAGTTTCTATGTTCGTTTGAATGTATATTTTTTTGTGTGTGTTCATCGATAATTTCGCCAATAGTGAACCGAATCGAAAAATTCTTTTTTAATTCGAAAGGGTATAATCCCGAAGTGGTCCTATTTAAATTTTATAGACATCAGCTGAGCCGTTTTTGATAAACCAACAATAATGTAAACAATTCGTTAAATTTTCAATTTACAATTCGTTAAAAACCGAGATATTCGAATTTTGTGGCGGTTTTGCCATTTTTTGCGAAAAACTATTATTGTATCTAGACACGCGGCAGCGTTTCCAGCCATTATGGATTACTTAAGCCTGAGATACACAAAAACTTGCATATTGGAGAATGGCCGTAAATTTAAAGCAATGAAAAATAATAAAGGGGACGGTAGTTCGGCAAAAGTCGCCAAATTAAAGAATGGCCGAAGTACTTTGCGATTGCGACTCGATATAAGACTCGTCGTTGATTTATATTTATTTACCAAAGCGAAGCGAAGGTTTCACACACCGGCAACGATTTCGCTTTCCTCTGTCCGGGTGTTGATTTCTGTCAACAGGTCACATTTTGGAACGAATGTCGATAAAACTTAGTACACAAGTTCTATATTTTGTCGTTGGAGATTTTATTTAGGGTATTTTTATTTCTCTTAAAAAGAGAGAAAATTGGCTGTCGAGCTATATATCATCCGTTTTTTATAATATTTGGCAATTTTTTTTTTGTATTTATTTGCGGGTATTTAATTGTTCAAGAGCGAGTCGAAGTATAGATTTACGAATATTCAGTTAGAGAGTTGTGCCGCGAGGTTTACTGTTCAGAAAATTACTAGTTATTAATAGCGTTGAGTATCGTAATTGGTAACTAACTTTTCTTAATCTTTACTAATATAATAATTCCGAACGTGTATTTGTTCGTTTATTGGTTTGTTCCTCTGTCACGCAGCAATGTAGCAACGGCTAGACTTGATTTTTGGCATTTACATAGTTTGAAAGATGGAAATTGACATAGGCTATTTTTTATCCCACAGAGTTGTAATAGCTTCGTGTTTCATCCCAAAAAAATTAAAAGGTATGTTAAGGACAAAATTCAAAATATCACGTCAGCAAAAACTAGTAAATTATATTTTCTGTTGTTTAGCATCGCTTTGCCGTTGGAATACATGTAGGACAATGGGTTAAAAGACTCCAATCGTTCGGCAAAGTTAAACTTGTCTGTGATTGTGTAATAAAGTTTATAAACTTTTTGTCGACGTGAAAAATGGGTTTGTTTTTCAACTATTGGAGGTAGAACTCTTTTGCAGAGTCTGTTGTTTTAGAGGGGTAAACATTCAGCACTCAAATTCTGATTGCTGACAAAGAATGTGCTGTTCTATCGTCAATAAATAAAATCAATCTGCCATAAGCATGGTGGATGCAGGCTACTTCCAATAGGTTACAACGAAAATCTTTACATATTTCCGACAAGATATTTTCGAAAAAGAGTGATATTATGATGATAATGATGTTTAGATGTGGCTAGAACTACTTTCTACATAGCTCGTTAATAAGACAAGGTTGCTGCTCAGAACAAAAAAAAATCAAAACAAAATGTTATAAACAAACGAGTGAGGCCGGCAAAACTACGCCTCGCCGTGTACAGACACAATTACACACACAGATACGTACAGCAAAACTACGCCTTGGCTTTTCAGTCGAAGTATGGCGGCGCAACACCGACGCACTCACCACATGTATTAAAAACCGGACTCACTTGACTGTTCAACGACGTTCTGTCTTGATTTTTTTTGGTCTGAGGGTTGCTGTTTAGCCTAAAATATACATATACATATTAGCTGACCCGGCGAACTTCGTTTCACGCGATATCTTTATAAATTATAGCCTGTATGTTATTTTGATGAATTATTATTGCAAAGTTTTATCTGAATCCGTTCAGTAGTTTTTGCGTGAAAGAGTAACAAACATCCATACATACTCACAAACTTTCGCGTTTATAATATTAGTACTTATGATTAGTAGGATTTTGGCTTTGAATTTGAACTAATGTACCAGCAAGTTAAAACGCTAGTGGGCTGGGCACAAATCACACATAGAGAGTCCCAAAGTTATTGCATGGATATCACATAGGTACCGGCAAGAACAGCGTTAGACATCCACTGACAAGTATCTATAGACTAAAACTGAATGATCAATTTGGATGAAAGCCGATTCCAACCGGTTTTTGGAAATCTAGTAGTCTTTATTTATTTACACGCAACGCAGCACACAACTATACTTACTTGGGTGGAATATAAACGGAAGCAGTACACAAGCTTCCTTATTTTTAAAAACATCGGGTCATTGGTAACGCTTGCCTTCTTAAGGTGCAACAAGTTGACGGCACGAACTCAGATTTGGCGTAGCTTAAATTAATGATATCTCAGCTGTATTGTCTGAAGAAGAGATAGATTCGATGATAAACAGTAGATATTCATATAGGGCGTGTGCACCTATTGCATTATAATTTTGTTTTTATTTGTTTTAAAATACCTATAATAACAGCTGCGTTCTAAATGCGCATAAGGTTTTCTCCGTAGTAAATTATAAAAAAACTGTTTAGGTAATTTATTTAAATAATAGTTATTTGAACTAACGAATACATAAACTAGGCCGCTATTTTCTTAAAAAATAACTCAGTTTAGTTCTTCTGTGTTTTATTGCATCCAAAGTTTCCTAAAAATTTGAGTCAAAATTCAAATGTTCCAAAGCTTACATTATTTGAGTGTAGATTTTTTTTCAGAGTTTTATTAGCAATAAGCATACATTTTGTAAAGACAAATTGATATAAATCTTAGTTTTACATATTCAACAGCAAACACTGGTGTGATTACCCACCGACGTTTGTATGGAGTGATGAGTGACTTGTTTACTCTTAAGGATAACTTTGATACATCAAGGTAAACAAGTTTTACTATAAGACCAACCCTACAATTCTTATCCTAAACCAATTATTATTATGCTGTTTTTTTTTATCGAGCAAAAAAGCCTTTATTAATTACAACAAAACTACACTACTACTACGAGTACATAAAAATCATTGGATCATCCACAGACCTTTGAAGGTCCAAAGATTATCCAAATGCTCAAGCCCACTACCAGTTGGCAGCGTGGCAAGCATACTGGCTGCATTGCCACGTTGAGCCAAATAAACACCGCTACTGTATGTATTTGATTATTTTTAAATCTAAGTTTTTTTTTAAATATAACAAAAAATATATAATAATCAGTTTATTTCCGTTATAAAAACCATACAGACAACAAATAAACGTATCATGTTTAGTGGCAGGGCGTACAGTTTTGGACTGAAAGATCACTACGTAAAAAATGCGCCACGCAACTATACCTATACCCACCTTTGTTCTCGTCATTATCGTGTCAGCCATAAGACGATATTCTGCTGGGCCTCCCCCAATCCAATACGTCCGTTTGAAAGCGGCTTGCATCCAACGCGATCTAGCAGTCTTTATTAGGTCATCCTCCCACCTTAGCGAGCCACAGTAGCGCTCAGTTGTAAAATGCCACCCATGGTCACCCATCTGAAGACTGACCGTGCTGAACGTAGCTTAACAGGTGATCGCTGACAAACACCTAGTCAAACGACGAACGCTTAGGTGACTTTGGTGGTTAAAAGTTTAACAACTGTCAACCAGTACACTGCACCAAGAGGGATGTAAAACAATAGCTATTTGTTCCCCGCGCCCAAGTTTTCATCCCTTACACAATACAGCTCTTACCTTATCCGTTCATTCATTCACCCTCGGGAGTACAGACTGTTCGCGTTATGAGGGGGCAATTTTATTGGCATATTATGCCATCTGTTGATTGGAAATTTAAACAGATTTTTGAGTAGCGTTTAAGATTTATAAGTATTTTATAAAAGGTCCCTCGTTAAATACTAACTTTGCAGTAGGTACCACACTACACATATTTGTAAAACACCAACTACCTCGTAGCACTATACAGGGTATTTTTTTTTTACCTGGGGAAATCTTTTATAGATACCACCGCACCTCGGGGCAGGCGAGTGGTTATGTGGGAGTCCCCGCCCATTGCTGGACGGTATACCCACCAAAACCCCTGGGTGTTCCGCCACTGCGCCTGGTGTCGGGGCTACGGGCACGCTTGCGCACTCCTCCGCGGCACCCGACAGCGCTGGCCCAACTTGGGCCCCACCACGGAGCTTCGGCTCCATTACAAGCAACTGCATTACAAGTTACCATGAACTAAACAGTTTATGGTTGTTGTATGTTCTGTTTTTTCGGGATGTTCAATTTTTTACTGACAAATACATATAATTTTCGTACAAATCGATTAGTATTATGTTATCGCGGAATAAAACTCTAACAATAAATTGTTAAAATTACATTTAAAAGTTAGTTTATAAGCAAAATATGTTAAATAAGTTCCCTAATTACGTTGGGGATAATTGATTTTCAAATTTAAAAAAAAAAAAAACAGTTTATGGTAACTTGTAATGCAATTGCTTTATTAAAACTGATGAACGACTGATGAATGATCATAATGATATTTGATTTACTTACCTATATATCCACATTTATATCCATAGTATATATCCAACAACATAACAATATGTTTCACTATGGAAACTAACGTGGTTTTCGTACATTTTAATTAAGTAAAACACAGGTGCTATGCGAGACGAGCCCGCGTGCTAGTACTCCAACCTTGAGAAAGATCGCCAAATGCAATCGAAACTTTAGTAGTATCCTACTAAAATCAAACGTGAGTAACACCTGTGTTTTACTTAATCAAAAATAACAATATGTTATTAATGACATTTGAATTTCAAAGAGTTACTTTTTATGATAAACATTTCAAAAATTTGTCGCGGATGCAGGATTCGAACCTTGCGTCTTCGGGAAGTGTTAAAATGATAAACACTTCACAAAATTCGCCGCGGGGTCAGTATAGCGGGTTAGCTCAGTGGTCAGAGCGTCGGGCTAGTTATCCGAAGACGCAAGGTTCGAATCCTGCATCCGCGACAAATTTTTGAAATGGTTATCATAAAAAGTAACTCTTTGAGATAAACCTAGTGTGGGATGCACTATAAAATTAAAATCATTACATTTGAATTTGATGAACTTTTCAAATTCGGCTCAAATATCATGATGGAACTAATCTTTTACCTCAAGGTTTAAAAACAAAAACTGTATTGAATTGAATTCTGAGCAGTTACATTTTATAGCGCTCGCTAATCGCACAATGTCATAGCGCATTTCCTTTTAGTGGTGCATTAAGAGATATCAAAGATGAGACAATAGGCTATTGTGTACAATGGTCCACAGAGGCTCGTATCGGATCATTTATAACGGTTTTAATCATACGCCATCAGGGGATAGTTCTGTTTCTGTACAAAGACCACTTGGAGAGGGCACTCAGGGGAAACGAGGGTAACTTGTAATGCGGTTGCATTATTAAAACTAAAGAGGGACCCAACCCAGCGTTGATCAATGGAAATAAAATTGTTTTTTGTCCTAAATTCAGGAATCTGAAATTCAAGAATCCAGAAGATATGATATACAGGGTTATTTCTAATCAATTAGCATCCTTTTAGGGGCTTATTATGTACATCAAAACTAACCACTTTTGTTCTGCAACTTTTGTCAGAACTCAAAAATATATTAAACATTATAATTTTTAACACAATTTATAGCACGGACTATTGTTACTTGGTATTTATTACAGTAACTACCTAATGATGACCCCCCTACTCCCTCCCCATCCATTACCCATTTAACATTATTATAAACCAACTAATTAACGTAATTAATTAATAATAAATCATTAATGGTCCCATGGAAGTGTGGACGGCCCTTAGTATGGGACGCAACTTGTGTCGATACTTTGGCACCGTCACATCTTTCTGAGACTCAGAGTAGGGCTGGAGCTGGGGCCAATTCGGCGGAGCAGCACAAGCGGCGCAAATATGCTAACCTCGGTAGTGGTTACATATTTGAGCCATTTGGAGTTGAGACATTGGGTCCGTGGGGGCCGGGAGCTCATATCATTTTCAAAAGTCTTTCTGGGCGTCTGGTGGACGCGACGCGTGACCAAAATGCTGGCGTTTATTTGGCTCAACGCATAAGCATTGCCATTCAGCGTGGCAATGCAGCCAGCATGCTGGGCACGCTGCCAACTGGCAGTGGGCTTGAGCATTTGGATTATCTTTAGACTTTCAAAGGTCTGAGGATGATCCAATGCTTTTTGTGTAATAGTAGTGTAGTTTTGTTGTAGTTAATAAAGGAACTTTTGCCAGATAAAAAAATTAACGTTATTTTCGCGATTTGCCTCATCGCCAGTAGAATATTTGGGTAAATATTGGCGGAGCGGTAAAGGACACTAAGAGGTCGGTGACACAACTGGTTTATTTCACGACTTCTCTAACTACTCTACAAAACACATAATATATTACCTACATTTGAAACATATACCTCACATACCATTCATATTTTTGACATCTAAATCACTTAATATAATATTATCTAAAATAGTCACTCAAAATTATGTTGACTTTAACTTTAGGATATCACAAAGTATCTTCAAAAACAGATATCAAACTGTATATCTTCGCAAATAAAGTAGACAGTTTAAAAATCTAAACTTTAATGTTTTCGAAAAAGGGGAGTAAGGAAAGAACGCAAGTTACGTCTTTTTGGCGTCGTAAAAACACAGTGTACTAAGAACAGAGAGTCATCTTTATAGGAATGAGCTACTATTACTGGTGTGAATGTGTATGCGTTCCGGCTCCTCGTGTACGCACGCACTGCCACGCACACATAAGCAAAATACTCCTGATGTAATTCGACGGGCCACAAATCAAAAAAAAATCAGTCGTTTTTTTAGGGTTTCCTTACTCAAAGGGTAAAATCGCGACCCTATTACTGAGACTCCGTTGTCCATCCGTCTGTCACCAACCGTGATAGCTAGACAGTTGATTGCATACGATGTACATATTTCTTTTCCCGCTCTATCAACACATCCTAAAAACAGAATAAAATAAATATTTAAGGGGGGCTCCAATACAACAAACTTTATTTTGTTGCCATAATAATTGCTCGATATTAAAAACGGCAACAGGAAGACGCCTGAAATGGGTCTAAGGGGATCCAACGGAACCTTTCGTGCACGAGTCCGGCCCGCACTTAGCCGATTTTGTTTGCAAAAAAAAATTAAGACAAGCCTCCAAATCTGCAGTTTTTCGCGGTCCACCTTATTTCCCTGTGCAACTACTACTTCAAGTACCATCTCAGTTTTCGTAAAGCACACGCCTCTTTTTCAAGGGTTTTATTTTCAGTTAGAATTTACAGTTTTCCACAGCTTTTTCTTTAGTTATTTAGTGCAGTTAAATAATAAAGTAAACTAGTAGGTACTAGGTCCGACAAAGGCTATATCTCAACTTGCCAAAGCACCCCCGCCCCCATAATTAGACATTTTCGACCAAAAACCCATTAGTATATGTTTAGAATGTCTGTACAAAGTTTCGTCAAGATTCGTTAAAAATGCAACCTGTAAAAGAGAATCAACATGTGAACAGACAAAAGCAAAATCGTCAAGTCAAAACTGTGACTTTCTCTCAATTCGTTCGCTCGATTAATTAGAGAGCTTGTAAACAGCCGCCGTCATTTTGTTTGTTCTTTTTATTTTATTGTAATGCATACATTTACTAAGGTGTAGAGTTTGTGAAGTAAAGACTTGTAGAGTTAAGGCGTGTAGAGTTAGAAGCTCAGTGAGTGAGTGAATGAATCAGTCAATAAAACCCCGATTTTTAAAAGTTATTATATCATTAACGGTTAATATCAAAGTTTCATATATTTAGGTTAAATAGTTTTCAAGTTATGAAGAGGTCAAACGAGCCCAAAATGGTTCGTGTAATATTACACACGGCTGCTGCGTCGCCTTTTTAGGGTTCCGTACCCAAAGGGTAAAAACGGGACCCTATTACTAAGACTTCGATGTCCGTCTGTCCGTCTGTCCGTCTGTCCGTCTGTCACCGGGCTGTATCTCATAGACCGTGATATCTAGGCAGCTGAAATTTTCACAGATGATGTATTTCTGTTGCCGCTATAACAACAAATACTAAAAATAGAATAAAATTTATATTTAAGGGGGGCTCCCATACAACCAACGTGATTTTTAGCAGTTTTTTTGCTCGCTAGTAGTAATGGCAAGAGGATTGGGGCTCCCATACGGTACGGAACCCTTCGTGCGCGAGTCCGACTCGCACTTGACCGATTTTTCTTTGTCTTGGCTGGACACGCTGCCGCGTGTCTAGAACAGCCATGTACAAGCGCTCAGGCTATATTAACTCGCCAACTAGGTTACATGACCCACTGTTTTTAGTGCACTGTGGTAAGTAACAGGCAAGTGGTCGGCAGTTAAAACTATTCTTCCTGCAAACTGGGAGCAATTTGGGTGAAAGCTTCTCTGAAATTGTTTGAGTATCTGAGTGTAGGGTGTGATTGTGTAGTTTTAGCGGTTTTCTGCGGGTCATTTAACTTTGAAGTGTGTAATATATTTTTATTAGAACATTCAGTAGTTATTAAATCAACTGAATGGATTTAGACGTCATATTTTACTTTGCTTGCGCAATTTCAAATTAATAAAGATAATGAACTGTTATAGAAATATAACTTTTTTTAAATACAAGCTTTTGAGGTCCATCATGTAGCAGCCGAGTGCTAGCCAAGACAAGTAAAACGATGGAAAACTTAATAAATGGAATAACAATAATTACTGAAGACGATTAACGAAGATCCTTATTATATTTTTTACATTAAGAACGATTATAAATAAGCAATAGCTCATATAAAAACAAAACCAATTTACTTACACAGAATAAAAAATATGTAGGAAAGCGCTGCATTCACATTTCCAATTATTTAATTGCTTTTATTGGTCGCATTACATCACATTGCTTTGTAAATATTATAAATACATTTAATAAACATATAATTAAAAAAAAGCCATTGAAACGAAATGATGATGATGATCATTGGTCGCATTTAATATTCACACAAACACATATACATTGAGTTTCTTTGTGCTGTACTGTATCAGCCTTTGGACGTAGCTAGGCCTACCCACGAAGGGTGATAGGCGGCCTTATCCACCACGCTGGCCCAGTGCGGGTCGGTGGATTCACATACGCCATCAAATTTCTTCTACGGACGTATGCACTATGCAGGTTGCCTCACGATGTTTTTTCTTCTAAAAGGTTCTTTTTCTTTTCTTTTTAAAAGCCAGTGGTGTTACATTATGTAAAAAAGCCGTGGTGGTCTAGTGGTAGTGATAGCCGCCTTGCAATCGTGAGGTCGTGGTTTCAAATCCCGGTGCCGTACCAATGAGTTCTTCGGAATTTATGTATGTTGGTATGGGGTTTTCTTAAATGAATATAATTATTATAATTTTTAATGCCTGTCCTTATCTTACCAATATTATAAATCGTAAAGTGCGTTTGTTGGTTTGTTCCTCTTTTACGCAGCAACGGAGCAACGGGTTGACTTGGTGTTTGGCTTGGACATAATTTGACAAACGGAAAGTGACATTAGCTACTTTTTTCCTTGAAAAAATAATGTTTCAATGGGATCGCACATAAATTAAAATACCACGCGGGCGAAGCCGCGGGCAAAACTAGTTTCTAATAATTCAGCCAACGTAATAAATTATCCTGTCGTAATTTTTTCAGAAAACCACAGTCCCTGACCAATACGTAAGTAAGTTCGTATTGGCTGGGTGGCTAGCCCTGGTGTCAGAGTTTTCGCCGCCTAAAGGCCTCTGACATAACTAAACGGTTGAAACTACCGACACCTACAATTTGACGTGTCATCTGAGCCAAGATTCTGGAGAGCGTTCAGTTGTAAATGCCACCCGCGGTCACCCATCCGAAGTCCCGTGCCGAACGTTTCTTAACTTTGGTGATCGCTGAGAAACACTTATTCAAACTACGCTATGTACACTGTACTGTACCAGCCTTTTTAATAGTCCACTGCAAGGCTTACCCACGAAGGTTGATTGGGCAATACCCACCACGCCGGCCCAGTGCGGGTAGGTGGATTCACATACGCCATCGAATTTCTTCTACGGACTTAGGCAGGTTGCCTCTCGATATTTTCCTTCAACGATAAGCCAGTGATGTGAAATCCCGTCCAAGGAATTTATGTACGGCGTGCTTCATCTTCGACCACAATGGCGCTTGCCAACAGGCGAGTTGGTAGGTAGTATTATTATATCTTCTTTTAGGTAGTAAAGTGCAGACTTATTTGCGTCAAAACAAAAAAAAAACATTGGTACAGAACCGGGATTTGAACCCACGACCTCACGACTGTAGGGCGGGTTTCAATACCACTGTCCACTAGACCACCACGGCTATAAACACTACAGCCAAAATAATTATTTTTCACAAAAAATGGCAAAACCGCCTTCCATCGTGTACAAAATTCGAATATTTCGAATATTATAAAACGGCTCAGCTGATTTCTGTAAAATTTAAATGGGACCATCATCCCTTTCGAACTAAAAAAGAATTTTTCGATTCGGTTCACAATTGGCGAAATCGATGTTCATTGTGTACAAAGTTCGGATATTTCGCTCGAATTGTTTACATTATTGTTGGTTTTTTTACAAAAACGGCTCAGCCGATTTCTGTAAAATTTAAATGAGACCACCTCGGGAGTACCCTTTCGAACTGAAACAGAATTTTTCGATTCGGTTCACAATTGGCGAAATAATAGATACACACGAACATAGAACCTCCTCCTTTTTGGAAGTCGGTTAAAAAAAAACAAGTCGATGGATATAGCCACGCTGTATGTAGCGGATTGTCTTCTTACTAATAATTTTAGCCAAAGTAATAAATTATATTCTCGTATATTTCTCAGAAAACCACAGTCCCTGACTAATGAGGCAAACTGATCCTTAATGCTCTCAGGACAGTGACTAATCCACAAAAAGGAGATCGTTAAAGAATTTTAATTTTCCTAAATTAATTCCACGCTATTTTTCAGTGGTTTCCAGATCCCTGTGAGTGGTAAGACGGAATTACGTGGATTCACTAAACATTGGATAAGAACTTAAATATCACTATATGGGGTTATTTCTAATCAATTAGCATCCTTTTAGGGGCTTATTCTGTTCATCAAAACTAAAAACTTGTGTTCTGCGACTTTTGTTAGAACTCAAAAAAATACTTGTAATACCTACTTTAGAAGAGGATATACTTACTTGTTCGCGTCCACCATAAAAATCCACCATTACTATGAGACCAACCCAAAAATTAAAAAAAAAACAGCTGTTTCATAGGTACAAATGTATGTCATGGTCAAATACAAGATAATTATTTTGATTCATACGAAGTACCTAACTTAACTACTATACGTTTACCATCACCTTTAATTTTTTTTTAGGTTGTTAATGTTGTTATCAAAGTAGATAAGAATGACCAATAATATTGAAAACTCTCTAGCTAGTCGAAGTAGGAAAACTGAATAATATCATCGTCAGATTAACATGTTAAATTTCGACACTAACATTCACCGCCGAAATAGCTCAGTTGGGAGAGCGTTAGACTGAAGATCTAAAGGTCCCCGGTTCAATCCCGGGTTTCGGCAGTCTTTTTGCGATTTGCGGTCTTTACTGAAAACTGAAAACTGCCCGCCATCCTCTAGCCTCCCGCGCGCTCCTTACGCCCGTGCTTACCACTTGGACACTTGCGTCGGTATTGTGCACACATGCGCAATAATTAGCGAATCACAGCGAAGTGTCATCTCATCCGCCGACTTGTGTGGCGCGGATTATACAAGTCGGCCTAAACGGCTTATTAGTAGACTTATCAGTATCCTTTGGTTAAACTGTCGAACATTGAAAATTGTTGGAAATTTTCGAATTTCAATGTGTTAATTCTTGTCCAGAATATCCAAAACTTGGCGAAATTATGACAGCGACGAAACTTACAAGCAAGACGGATTACCGCGTCATTTCAGTACCGGCGCGGGTTTATTTAGTCTATACTTCTGTACGTAGCTTTACTGTGGTGGGTACAGTTGAGTTACTTGAGTAGCTAACTTTCGAAAAAAAATCTAAGCTGTTTAGTAACATTTTGGTAATAGACTTATAAACTAAATGAATATAGTTTCAAAAAACTAAAAAAGACTCTTTTTAGTCTGATAATCCAAGAATAGCATATCAAACTAAAAAGTGTAAAATAATTTTCAATAAACGCAGAAAATAATTAATGAACGAAAAATACTGTTGTAAAAAAATCGGCCAAGTACGAGTCGGACTTGCGCACGGAGAGTTCCGTACTGTATGGGAGCCCCCCTTAATTATTTATTTTATTTTATTATTTATTATTGAAGTCAATATAAAACTAAATATTCTGTGACCATCTCAAGCATCTACCTGTTACCATTATTAATATGGAGAGAAAAATGTCTAAAAATTCAGGTTTGTTGTATGGGAGCCCCACTTAAATATTTATTTTATTTTCTTTTTAGAATTTGTTGTTATAGCGGCAACATCAATACATCATCTGTGAAAATTTCAGCTGCCTAGCTATCATGGTTCATGAGATACAGCCCGGTGACAGACAGACAGACGGACATCGAAGTCTTAGTACTAGGGTCCCGTTTTTCCCTTTGGGTACGGAACCCTAAAAAGCGTGGGGAGCTTTGTGCAATATTTTTTCGTAAATCGAGCACCCCACGCTTTTATCACAATAGTATTAATATTTTTCGTTCCTTATAATTTTTCTCCCAGAAGATTTATAGCTATAATTCATTCGTAACCGTGGAAAGCCGGGACGGGCAGCTAGTATTTTATTACCGACTTCTGAATAAGAATCTGTGTGTTTTTTGTGTGTGTTCGTCGACATTTTCGCCAATTGTGTGCCAAATGTACACAAAAAAATATTTTTTTATTTCGTAGGGGTAGTCCCGAGGTAGTCCCATTAAATTATCCATATCGGCGGAACTGTTTTTGTTAACCGTCAACAATATTGTACTTACCTACATGGATGTCACATCGATTCGTGCAAACTTTTCGAATTCTGAACACGGTGGTAGTCGATGGTGCCATTTTTTGCGAAAAATTATTATTTACCATTGAATAATTCATACTTATTGTGGAAATATATCCTACTGCTTTCGTTTCGTTAGACCACATCGAGTTGTTGATGGACTTTGAAACTGGATCTTGGTCTTTTTATCCAGTTTTTTATTTGCGCGGTTGAATTTTATCGAGTTTGTAAAATGTGTGCAATATTATTTATGGAACGGAGGAACTTTGTGCAGTAAACTCGTAATTTTACATCCTGTTGTAAAGTAGTTTCCCTAAGTAGGGTTTTTATTTCTTAACCGACTTCAAAATACGAGGTTCTTAATTCGACGGTATATTTCACTACATAGACTAAAACAAAGTCGCCTCCCGCTGTCTGTTCCTATGAATGTAGGTATATCTTTAAAACTACGCAACGGATTTTGATGTGGTTTTTTTTTCGTTCATATGTATAATACACCTATGCGATTCCGGGGCGGGTAGCTAGACTAGCTAGTATTGTATAATTATGTCGCAGCCAACTAGCCTAATTAGCCGTTCAATCAACAACTTAGCCTCTTTACTAAGCAGCGCCGTTTACCTAGCGGTAATTTAAGTTTTATAGGAGTTATATATCAAAAATCACCGATGACAAAAAAAATGCTAAAATTATATAGAACCTGAGTACCAAGTTTTGTCGAAATCCATTGAAAAATGTGACCTAGACAACATCTGGACAGACGATAGCAAATTCGTACTGAGTTTTCAAATTAATAAGAAGATCTTCGCTTCTCCACGAGGCGAGACAAGCACTGCCGCTGCCTTGTTTAAAAGTCAGCGATGTGAAGTTACCAAACAAGTCAGCAGAATATGTGAAGTTAGCTGGGTTGGTAGATTCACATACGCCACAGAATTTCTTCTACGGACTCATGCAGTGCAGGTTGCCTCACGATGTTTTCCTTTACCGAAAAGCCAGTGGTGTGAAATTCCGTACATAAATTCCAAGAAGTTCAATGGTACGGGACCGGGATTCGAACCCCTCACGATTGTAAGGGGGTGTCATTACCACTAGACCACTACGGATTTAAAAAAATGAAAAAACCGTTTAGTCTAGTTGACTTATTTTATTGTCTAGTAATAATATTCGTACCTATTTTTGTCTGGGTACAGTTTACATTTAATCGTTTTACTGCTACCCAAATTTTTTAAATTTTTTTTGGTCTTGGCAGCAAATAAGTAGGTACCCATCTAGTACTAAAATTTTAATTCGAAAGATAAATATTTTTTGGGCAATATTTTTGGCCACTACCTCACGTCACTTTAGAAAGCGATATTGCAACCTAATGGTGCGGCTTCACTCTACACGAGGCGACACGAGCATCGCTTCTGTAGCTATAAGGCTATAACTTCACATCGCCGACTTGCATACGATGTGAAGTTGCAGTTACGGTGCTCGTGTCACCTCGTGGATATGTGGCTGCACCATATCGTGAATCAAGATTTTATTTTCTCGCATTCTGGGTTCTTCACGTACCTTATAGTTAGGTAGGTACAAGTCTCGTGGGCTACATAAAAAGAAGGCATCTTTCTTTAATGTTTATTATACTTAGGTACGTAGATGTACATATTTCTGTGAGGTAGAAACAGCAAAGTCCTCGGTGTAGGAACAATAGCAACAAGCCTCGCGCCGCGGATTGGAAAGTATTTGCCAGTCAAATGAGGCTTAGTTTGAATTGCAAAGCAGATGTTTCGTCTCGTATCTGTCTCCGCCACTCCTAATGACTGTATTGAGTTTGCTTCCTTTATGAGTACAGTCATCATAATCATCGTTACTTAAAATCTTCAGATAATCTCACCCTTAGTTTCCCTCGTCATAAAACAACTTTCTACGATTCTTCTTTCTCAGCGGAAGCAGTCAGGCTGTGGAATGACTTACCTTTAGAAATTAAGCGTTCACCTTCCTTGAATGTTTTCAAACAACTTGTTAAAGCTCACTGTCTGAAATCATTATGCTAAATTTTCCTATACTTAGCTACTATTTTATAACGTATGTAAGTATATGTAGATATATGTATTGTATTATAACGTATATATGTAGGTATATTAGTATGTAGTTAATATTTAAATAAGTATGTTTAGTTTATTATTTTTAGTTTATCAGTTTAGATCGAAGTAGTATTTTTTTTTAACAACCAGGTGTTTGCTATGTTAATATTGTCTCTAGTTTAGGCCACTATTTCTTGTTCTCGTTAGTTAATATTCGTGCATGGTTGCCTGGAAGAAATCGCCATGGGTGATAAGGCCGCCAATTTATAATCATGTTTAGTCCTTAGTGTGTACATATTGTTTAATTATTGTTTGTGGTTATGAATAAAGAGTTTTGTCTTCTGTCTGTCTGTCATTATGTTTTACATGCACCACATTAGATTTATCCAACAAAAACATTTTCATGTGAAATGTAGCCAAGACCAAATCACAGTTCACGCTGTCAAAAAGTTGTCAGCGTAAAGCCAAGCTTCTAACTCTACACGCCTTACTCTACAAGTCCTTACTCCACAAACTCTACAGCTTAGTCAATATATGTGACTTGGCAGTTTCGTCACAACAAGAACTGTTTGTTTAACAGAATAAAAAATAATCTTTATTCACTTTACGACCACGCGCAGTTAGCAAAACAGCTAAGGTACATATATTGACTGGTGTAGAGTTTGTGAAGTAAGAACTTGTAGAGTAAGGCGTGAACTGTGATTTAGTCTTGGCTACATTTCACATCAAAATGTTTTTGATGGATTTCACTTCTTTTTGTAGTACAAGTTCTTTTTGCGAGTCAATTAGAGCGTTTTTTTTTTGTCATTGGTACCATTTAGCGCGTTCTAGCGCGTTTTTGACGTGCTGTTAGCGAGTTTTTGCCAAAAAGAGTTGGCAGCACTGCTCAGTCCTGTCCTTCAAATAGATGACAGCCGCGGCTGGCCACGCAATACCTACGTAACACGCGCTAGGGCTGCCCTCGTGGTAGGTAAATCGCACGCTTACTGATTACAAACCACATGTTCGTTCGTCACTACGGCGCGCCCTGCGACTGATGGTGTACCGAGTGTGTACTGTGTACCGGACTCCGAGGTAGAACTGTAGGTATAATTTGCGTTCTGACCAATACCAAATACTGAATACGGAATACTGCATAGATATCTACCATTACCGTGATAAATTATAAGTATTTATTATATCAAATCAAATGTAGATGCACGTGAAACATAATCATGACTATGATGATATGATTGAACGCATCTTGCAAAGATCTGTGGCGCAGAAGCTATTATTGCCTACTCCATACGACATGTCGCATGTTGCGAGATCTGTGGCGCAGACGGTCTTATTGTCTACTACATACGACATGTCGCATGTCGCGAGATCTGTGGCGCAGACGGTCTCATTGTCTACTTCATACGACATGTCGCATCTCGCGAGATATGTGGCGCAGACGGTACATATTATTGTCTACTCTATACGACATGTCACATCTCGCGAAATCTGTGGCGCAGACGGTACATACCCACTAAGCACGAAACTTGCAATAAGTTGTAGTAAGTTTGTATATAGCACATTTGTAAATTTCAAACATCAAGTTGTAGGAACATGTCAGCTTATTGTTAGGTTGAAACTTATTACAAGTTATTTAGTTATGTTACTGTTATATTTCGCATGAAACTTTAAATCTCAACTTTGCAGCGAAATAGCCTCCCAAACATACCTAAACGTAAGTAATTAACATTGTGGCAAAAATGTATTTGGAACGTTCCAAATAAAGCTTTGCAGCAATATAATTTTACTAACTTCACTATCTGGCATTGCTTGTACCTTACAAATGAAAGTTACTGAAATGTTTTACTGTAACATCGCGCAATATGTCTTTTGTTATAATTTTTTTTCAACTTTCCTACAACATTACGAATTGGGCTCGTTATTTTCATTACCTATGATATGTTGCTGGAAGTTAATTTTTGAAAGATGTAGAATATCTTAGTTAACATTGAAAAAACTAGATGGCGTTAGCATCGCACATTGATTTTCTGCATCGCGATGACGTTGTGTTTGCAGAAATTAGTATGCCCATTTGTAAATGTGATTAAAATATTCCTCTTTGCAGATAGAGAAATAAAGTCATTCATTTTTCCTCACACAAACGCGTCCCTCGTACTTAGAACTCAAAGAAATTAAATATAAAAATAATTTTTTTTAGAACCTGTAACTGAAAACCTACAGATATTTAACTTTGCGACAACTAAATAAATGCAATGCACGTGCAAGTTTCATTTGTAAGCTTAAAGCAAGATAGTTGAGACAAGTTACTATTGCCTTTCAAATTTAAAGTTGTGGAAATGTTACACGTTATACTTGCGGAAAGTTTATTTTACAAATTTCAGACATGTTTCTTGTGTAATGTTACTGCAACTTCACGTTTTAAGGTTATAAAAAGTTTTGATGATCAGCTCTGGGCAAGTTACAGGGTTTATCTACAGGGCGGCCGTTAGGGCTTCGTTTCAAGCTCGCTGTAAGCTTGCATGAACGTTGCAACCTTATATTTGTAAGTTACAAGCTTGTTGATGTTATTTTCAGTAATGTTATTGCAACTTTTGCTTGCTTAGCGGGTATTATTGTCTACTCCATACGACATGTCGCATCTCGCGAAATCTATGGCTTAGACGGTACATGTTATTGTCTACTCCATACGACATGTCGCATCTCGCAAAATCTGTGGCGCAAACGGTACATATTGTCTACTCCATACGACATTACGCATCTCGCGAGATCTGTGGCGCAGACGGTATTATTGCCTACTCTTGGGGTAATTATGATAATGATGATGGAACTGTTTACTTGGACATTATTTACACAAGTGTTCAAAATACGCAACACACACGTTTAAAAGAAATACAGATCAGACAAAGACATTATAATTTATAGATAAGTCTGCCTGGCTATCTCTCACTACTATTTGAATCTGTACTTTTACACAACATTTGTTGAGGCCATAATTCTGATTCCAATGTTATCAGTTTCGGTATTGCCTGTCATTTTCATCTAAACGTTCCACAAAGGTAAATGACAATCGAGTCACTTTATCGATATCGAGCAATTCATCTGAAAATCGAGTCATTATATCGAGACTGATCAACTCTAGCTGGCCGGACACTATGTTGTACCAGCCTTTTTAATAGTCCATTGCAGGTCGTAAGTCTACCCATGAAGTGATGGGCATAGTGATTGAGCAATATCTACCACGCTGGCCCAGTGCGGGTTGGTGGATTCATATAGGACAACGAATTTCTACTACGGACGAATGCAAAAATTGCCTCATGATGTTTTCCTTCACCGTAAAGCCAGCGGTGTCTAATTCTGTACATAGGTTTCAAAGACCTCATTGGTACGGGACCGGGGATTTGAACCCACGTCCTGAAGATTGTTAGGCGGGTGTCACTACAACTAGACTACCAAGGCTTTTTCGAGGCTTTGGCCGGACACTGCTAAAACGGATTATAAGTCTTTGTATAAGTATTGAACAGAATTTCGTCATACCTGTTTCATGTGAATATATATTTTTGTTCATTTATTTTATGTCGTCTTATGTGTTATGACTTAAAGACCTGTTGGTTTATTGCTGTGACTATAATTAGTATCTATTTTAATATCAAAAACCCAATTAAAGAATGTTTTCGGTAAGTTGAGCTCTCTTGATGAGCTACGAGTATTTTTACCGACTTCCGAAAAGGAGGAGTTACTGTGTTAGTCTGTTTTTTTTTTGGGTTCATCAATACTTTTGCTAATTGTGAACCGATTTAAAAAAAAATGTTTTGTCAAACTTCCAAAATAGTCTTATTTAAATTTCATTGAAATCGGCCGAACCGTTTTTGATAAATCATCAATATTGTATTTTGATGTCACATCGATTTGTGCAAACTATTCGAATTATGTACATGGTGGAAGTCGGTGTGGCGATTTTTAGCGAAAAATAATTATTACGCAATATTTTTTTTATTATTAAAGACTACTGTACTGTAGTTACTAGCCTTTTTATAAACCAATAGTACATTGATGGACATAGGCCTACCCAATAAGGGTAACGGGTCATATCCACCACACTGGTCCAGTCCGGGTTGGCTGATTCACGTACGCCATCGAATTTCATCTACGGATGTATCCAGATTGCCTCGCGATGTTTTCCTTCACTGAAAAGCCAGTGCAGTGTTACAAAATTCCTTAGTGTCAAAGAACTTATTGGTACGGGACTGGCATTTGAACCCACGTCCTCACCACTGTAAGGCAGCTGCGACACAACCACTAAACCACTATGGCTTATTAAGACTTCCTACTCGGTGTTTTTTTTCCATTATTAACTGTACAACACAATACTACTTCCTTAAGCTAAAACATACTAAACTGCAACAAACAAAGAAATTGGATGAACCTTGTGAGGTATATGTTTAGACCTTCAAGGGTCTGCCCTTGAAGGTCTAAAGATAATCCAAATACTCAAGCCTACTGCCATTTGCCTGGTAGCATTGCCGCGCTGAATAGCAATGCCTATACGTTGAGCCAAATATACACCAGCACTTTGGTCACGCGTTGCGTCCACCAGACGCTCAGAAAGACTTTTGAAAACAAGATGAGCTCCCGGTCCCCACGGACCCAATATCTCAATTTTGTATTTTTTTAATGCATTTGTGTTTAGTTTCAGAGTTGGCCGTGGTTCGTAGTAGCGCTAGCGTCGCTCTGCGCAGGACTAACAGCAATGCCTCAACTCGGCGACTTCTGGACTGAAATGATGAAGCCCGCTATATCCAGGAATACTACTATCATTATGAGCTTTTTCAAATCTTTTAACTCTATTGACTGAATTTTACCATGACTAGAAATAAAGAAAATTAAAAAAAGTTTTTATCTATGTCATCTAAAGAAATAACAACAGAGCAATCCAAATAATTAGATAAACTCATTAAGCTGAAATAGGTCAATATTAAGTTTCAAGCTGGATTATAGAGCAGAATTATTGCTATATTTGCTACATACATTTAATACCTAATATAATTATTTATTTATGGCAAAAAATCGCTCTAGCGACTTCCACCGTGTACAGAATTTGAATAGTATCCACGAATCGAAAGGACATCCATATACAATATTGTTGATTCATCAGAAACGGCTCAGCCGATTTCGATATAATTCAAATGAAACAACTACGTGAGTATACCCTTTCAAAAAAAAAAGATGTTTTAAATCGGTTCATAATTGGCGAAAATATCGATGAACACACACAATAAAATACACACATGCAGACGAACACTGTGTCTCCTCTTTTTGGAATTCGGTAATAGTAAAAAATTAAAACATAAATAGATGAAATTATATTTTCATCAAAGGTAACATATAAGTGCTTCTTTAGGTACAAGATGGCGTAGGACCACACTCATTCACAGTTTTTCATAACGATGGTATTAATCACTCCCTTTTCGAAATAACTTATTAACCTGTATACCTAAATTAAGAAGATACATAAATCAGAAACAAACATTTGTATGTTTGTGTGCGCTCTAGAAAGGAAAAGAAAGGGCTCAGTCTACCCCCCATTGAGTGATATGTTCCAAAATGTATAATTTAAGTAGCTATTAAACCTATTCAAATAAAATTATACTGAAGAGTGCTCCAAGCCTACTCTAGAGCCTAACGTCTAAACACGACGTTTGATCCAATACGCGATCAAAGCAAAACTCAGCAACCTCATTGCTTTTCAATCATCGAATTCGAAAAACAAATCGTAAACAACTTCGACTCGGGTCGTAATCGGCTGCAATCGAGTCAGCATCGGTAAATCGAGTTATTCATTTCTGTGCCTGGTCCACAATTCGATTAACTGTTCAGTTTTAAACTCGTTAGGGTATAATCATTATCGCTGCAACGGTATGCCTCTCAGTTTTGGACTTTTCACTGACACAAGGGAAGCGGGGTCTGTGGGTTCTCGATGATTTTGTTTTCGTCCTTCCGAATGTTGATTTTGATCTACAGGTCGCATTTTTTAACGAATGTCGACGAAACTGTAACAAAACAGGTTTTACGAGTATATATTAATGGTTTTTTGTCGTCGGCGATTTACAATTAGCGGGGTATTTCCTTCAAAGAGAGGGAAAGGATAGTGCCCAAATTGCCCTGTGCAACAAAATGTATTGGAATACACGATAATTAACTGTCAATTTTATTACATTAGTTGCAAATGCTTTTGCAAAACGGACTAGCTGTTTGCCAAAATGAACAATAGAAAGTATTTCACGCGACTAATGACATCAATGGACGCCATCTTCGCCAAACGTCATGTCGTGTCGATAAAGATTAGGGATGCCCAATTAATTGAAATAAAATAAATAAATATAAATATATTAGGGGACATCTTACACACGGTCTCTGACCCCAAACTAAGCATAGCTTGTGATATGGCTACCAGAGACTGATATCCTTACTATCCTTACTTCCTTATCCTTACTTTAATATTATAAATGCGAAAGTAACTCTGTCTGTCTGTCTGTCTGTCGCGCTTTCACGCTAAAACTACTGAACCGATTTGAATGAAATTTGGTACACAGATGGTCTAGAGCCTGAGAAAGGACATAGGCTACTTTTTGATTCGAAAAAATTGTTTTAAAGGGTTAAAAACGGGGGATGAAAACGCATTGGCTAGAATCTTAGAAGAAAAAAACTTATTTTCTACTATGACAAATGGTAATTTGCATCTTGACTTTCCAAATTACATTATCTATGCCCAATGCCCATTCAAGGCTGCTCGAGTTGCAAATGTCAAAGTCAATCAATCTTTTCCTGTAAAATTTGGAGAAGGTTACATGTATTTTTTCAGTTTAATTACGTAGTTTTCATTCTAATAGGTATGCCTACAAAACGCAAATCGAATCTAGCGCGTAGTTCTAGCGGAGCTCGCGTAAAGAAAATTGCTAGAAGCCAAGAGTCTGAAGAGCACACTTAAATGCGTTTGACATTAGATGCCGAGCGCCACGCATCTCAAACAGCTGCTGAGACTCAAGAGCGAAACCAAGCGCGTCGAATTTTAGATGCTGAGCGTCACGCAGCTCAGAGAGTTGCTAAGACTGAAGTTGAAAGTCAAGCGCGGCGACTTTTAAATGCTGAGCATCACGCAGCGCAAAGAACTGCTGAGACTCGAGAGCAAAAAACCAAGCACGTCGAATTTTAGATGCTGAGCGTCAGGCAGCTCAGAGAGCTGCTGAGACTTAAGGAGAAAGTCAAGCGCAGCGACTTTTAGATGCCGAGCATCACGCAGCGCAAAGAACTGCTGAGACTCAAGAGCAAAACCAAGCGCGTCAAATTTTAGATGCTAAGCATTAGACGTTAAGCAAAAAAATGCATAGTTCCTGTAGGACAGGACAAAAACCTTAGACAAAAACTATCGAAAGCAAAACTGTCGCCACTATCACAAAGACGCTAAGTGATTAATTCCTCTATGACACTTAACGAAACGTCACAGCGAAACGTAATTAGATGACAGGTGACATTGTCTGCAGACTTTTATAAATCACAGGTAGCATGGCAAGGGGACAAATTGTTTTTCCACCATTATATCTCCTTGAAGAGGAAATAAAGTATGGATTCAAAATGACAACTGACATTAAAATTGGATAAAATGTTTTATTCTCTCTGCATGCTACATGTTACTATGACGTTTAATTTAAAAACAGGCCGTCATATTGTCTGACATTAAAAATATTTTTAAATCTTCTATCATTAGAGGTTTAACATGTTTCTTTATGCTACCTTTATGGTACAGAATCATCATACTTTAATATTTTCAATCCGAAAAGTTTGTTGGTTTGTTCCTCTTTGACGCAGCAACGGAGCAAAAGATTGAATTAATTTTTGGTACCATAGGTATCCACTATGGTTTAAAAGACAGAAAGTGATAACAGGAACTTTTGTATCCCGAGAAAATTCGTGATTCCCATGGGATAGGACAATAACTGTTTCTCAGCAATGGAGCAACGCATTGACTTGATTTTTGGGGTAGGCATAGTTTGGAAGACGGAAAGTGACATAGGATACTTTCCATCCCGAAAAATTGCGGTTCCCGTAGGATAAGACAATAACTTTTTCTCAGCAACGAAGCAACAGATTGCCTTGACTTATTGCATGAATGCAGTTTGAAAGACGAAAAGTGACAAAGGCCACTTTTTATCCCAAAAACTTTAACAGTTCCCGTAGGATAGGATGAAAAGTAAGCGAGCGGGCCGCGGTAGCAGCCGTCTAAGCGCCAGAAATAACCTGTCATTTCAAGTTTAGGACGTTCCTACATTTTTCGCACTCCTTTGCGGCACTCAACAGCGCTAGCCCAGACTCGGGCTCCATAACGGAGCTTGCGCTCCCGCCATAATTGCGGTGTGTTTCGGAGCACAAGACACATCGTCATCCACCACTCGGGAGTAACCAGCACTGAGCGTCGGACAGCATTCCAACGTCCTGATCCCAGTGCAACGGGTCAGTCATAGTAGCCCAGCGCCTGCCTCTTCAACTGCAGAGGGCAGTGAGAACGGCCATCGCGATACCGACACTTCTCTTCCCCTGCAGCCCCACTGCGTCTTCCAACAGGTTGACGGCCTAGCGGAAGGTAGGGTAGGTGGCGGCACCCACACAACCAGTTCCATCCCACCGCAGCCCCTAATCCTTGGTTGCAGCGTCGCAAGAGCGGCACTGCAGCCCGCCTCAGAAGCAACACTCCTCATAAGGCAGGCAACCTACCGGCCATCCTCTCAGCTGCTTTAGTTAAAAGCGGCTGCACTACGAGTGCCGGCCTCTAAGCTGCCTTGGGGGAAAGACCCAAAGAAGAGGGAGACTTCGAGCGCCGCCTTTTCAGCTGCCTTAGACCTCCCCCGCCACGACAAGGCGGGAATACACAGGGGGGTTGTATATACACTCCAACCGTAACTTAACCAACAAAAGCATTCCTCTAAGGTATTTTGATGTTTGTCGCTTAGGTTAGGTTTCGCAGCCGACATAAACATTAGCCAAAATCTAAATATAACACGGGCGAAGCCGCGGGTAAAAGCTAGTACTACATAATTATGCATATTTTAAATACATACTTATATAGGTAGTACCTAAATAACACCCAGACACAGAGCAAACACCTATGTTCATCACAGAAATGTTAACGCCCTGGGTGGGGATCGAACCCACGCCTCTTTGACCCAGAAGTCAGGGTCACTAACCACTGAGCCACCGAGGCCATCAAAAGTCAATCGGTAGAATTTTTAAATTCTTGTTTTGAATAAATATTTAGTGTATTTCCGCTCTGTCGTAGTCATATAAGTTAAGGGTACGATTCAAAATCCAAATTAAATCACAAACAAAATTAGTAATTAGGCTTAGGTATGTTTTCAAAATATGAATGAACCTGAAACAAAAATAGTGATTAGTGATCTGTTTAAAAAATGTAGTAAACCTGAAAATAATATTTAATTAATATGTTAAAATTACAAATATAATTTATTTATAAAAAATGGTATAAAATAATTGAAAAAATACTTAGTCAATATATAGCACCCCTATTCTTACTGTACTCTATTCGACACGTGTTTCGCCTCTAAACGAGGCATCTTCAGGACGTGTTGACTCTTCGAGCTCACTCGCAAGAAATTAGTAAAGAATTTTTACTTTTTAATTACCTTAAATTATTACTTAATGGAATTATTAGTTCAATTTATTATTACACCTTAAAGTATTACTTTAAAAACCTACTAAGTAGGTATATTAAGTACGATTATATTGCCAATTAGAGACCTATTGTTTTATTTTATTCCTTATAATCTGTTTTGTTATGTAATGCCGTTGTCTTATAAAGTGTTGTTGTTTGTTTGTTGTTGTTTGTATATTGAATGAGGTTATACTAGATTTTAAATAAGTAGTATAATTATCCACTGATAATAACAATAGCGTCGCTTGCTGTTTGTAATTGTTTGTATCGGTGTGTTTTGGTGACTTTCGGGACTATAATGCATATACGACTTGGCTATTTTAACGGACTCTGATTGTTTTCAAAAACGACTGACTTGGATGTGATTTTCGAAACTGAGTACCGCTCAAACGACAACCTGGCACTCTTACGGACTTACGCATACGCAATGGAAAGTGTATTTTGTGTAAATTGTGGCTCCGCTGGTGGTTCCATGTTGTTGGAAGATTCTTTCTCATTTCAAATCTAATACAAAGAATACAGGTACCTATGTTAATTAGATTCTATGCATTTAAATGTTGCACTAACATACACTTAGGCCTTAGAAAAAAACTGCATATTTAGGTACCTAATTAGGTGCTAAAAATAGTCAAACGTATTATGATATTGCTTTTGATTTTTAAAAATCACTAAAACTATACCTATTTAATTTCGTTGTTATAGTTCCATTACAACCTCAAAATCTGATTCTTTTTTTTTGGAATATATCTATTCAGCGGCTTGTCCGTTATCTTATAGGAGTTTACTAATGATCGACAATACAAAATATACTTTTTCCGATGCTCTTGGTTCCAGGGCGAATAATGTATGTATGGGCGCAGAGCAATGTCCTTTGCTGTCACGTTGTTTATCAGGCGATTTCAGTAATATTCGGCAATATTTCTTTGAAAAGAGGCGTCAGACAGGAAGATGTGATATCTCCGAAACTGTTTACTGCCACTTTGGAGAACGCCTTTAAGCTGCTGGAATGGAAAAGCTCCTGGAATGGAAAGGATTTGGCATCAACATCAATGGCGAATACATCACTCACCTTCGGTTTGCCGTCGAAATCGTGGTCATGGCGAAATCGATGGAAGAGCTCAGCACGATGCTCGAAGGCCTCAATCGAGTTTCTCAACAGGTGGGTCTCAAAATGAACATGGATAAAACGAAAGTCATGTGTAATGCCCATGTCGTACCCACCCCAATATCTGTTGAGAGCTCGGTTCTTGAAGTTGTTGACTCGTACGTCTACCTAGGACAAGTAGTCCAGCTAGGTAAGTCCAACTTCAAGAAAGAGGTCAATCGCCGAATCCAACTCGGTTGGGCAGCCTTCGGAAAACTGCGTGACGTCTTTTCATCTTACGCTCAGGATAGCCCAACGTGCTATGGAGAGGGCTATGCTCGTCGTCTCTCTGCGAGATCGAATCAGAAATGAGGAGATCCGCAGACGAACCAAAGTTACCGACATAGCCCAGCAGATTAGCAAATTAAAGTGGCAATGGGCAGGGCACATAGTTCGGAGAACGGATGGCCGATGGGGCAGTAAAGTTCTCGAATGGAGACCACGGACTAGCAAGCACAGCGTAGGACGTCCACCGACTAGGTGGACTGACAATATAATAAAGATCGCAGGAACGTGCTGAATGCAGGCCGCTTCCAACAGGCCTTATTGGAAATCCATTGGAGAGGCCTATGTCCAGCAGTGGACGTCTTACGGCTGATGGATGGATGGACGGCAATATTATTAAGTATCTAACTCCTAACAAGATTTGCGAGTACGAACCAAATCGGTCAAGAGCGAGTCGAGACATAGGCTTAGATGTGTCGCTAGGTATACTGTTCGGAGAACTGTAAAGAAATAAAACTACCACGTATCGGCAAGTGCAGCGTAAGACGTCCACCGTGGACAAAAACACCTCGGGATCGCGCTAGATACAAGCCTGGCATCCATACATCAGCCGTAGGATGTCCACTGCTGGACATAGGACTCCCCCATTGACATTGATTTCCAATAAGGCAGGTTGTACACATTTAATAGGGCATTAAGGCACATTTTGTGTTCCCCACTTTTATTTGTGAAAATGTTACGCTCAATATATTAAGGAAACAGCTAGTTGATGTTTTTAAAGCCAGTTTTAGAACTCAGACTTTTACGAACGAAGTATGTACTCACATACTTCGTTCCCACATTTGTTTTCCCAATTTTGCTTTTTCTTTTTAGTTTTGAAAATGTTCCGCTCGCCGCTGCCAGGAGCTAGGATTCAACTGTCAGGTAATCTCGTCAAAGGGAGTTTTTTTGGTTATTTACCGAAAGTTTAATAACTACTCGTAGTTCGTGTAGTTTAAAAATGAGAACTATTGGCTTATATTGCTATGCGACCACGTATTTGCTGGCATAATGGAAGTTTTTCTGCTCTATATTCTCAAAATGCTAGATGAAGCCATGAATGATATGGAGAAGAAAAAAACATCAGTATTGAAAAAAAAATGATGCTATCTTGAACAATACAATCACATGAGTAAGTTACTCCCCTGTACTTACAGGGAAGCTAACTATACGTGATAAGTTGTAAAAATAATTAAAAGTCAAGTCCTATGTACGTTGCAGTGGTCTAGTCTTAGGGCGCGTTTATATGGCTATGACTATGACGGCCGCGCGGCCGCCGTGATATCGAAGAGCGGACGCCGCGCGATCGCCGCGCAGTTAGTTACTCACAAAGAATTTCAACGTTAAATCCAAGTTTATAAAACATAAATTTGCTATGACTGAACTGTTAGTACGCGGTCACCGCGCGGTCGCCGCGCGGCGGCCGCAAGAAATTTGTCGCGTCGTCTAACTGCAGCCTGATGCAACATTTTATAAAAGTACAAAAAATTCACAACAAAACTTTAACAACTAGAGTCTGGCCAACGAAAGTTGTCCAAGAAAAAAGGCAGAACTACGTGCATGCTAAATTTCATGGAGATCAGCTGAGCGGTACTAGAAAACAAGCAAACAGCTCTTGATTTTTTAAAATTCCCGCCTTTTTTCTTGGACAGCTTTCGTTGGCCAGACTCTACAAACAATCATTCATTCTCTTCTTAAAATTAAGGAACCTCTTCACAATCTTGAACATGCGTCGGCAAAAGTCTTTGGTTTCTTAAAGGCCGCGAACTGACCACCAGTGCTCATAGCGTAGTTTGACAATATTTTCGATATTCCTCTGATGGGTGACCGCGGGTGGCAATTACAACTGACGGACCATAAAATAATACTATCGACGTGTCAGAACGTGACAGAGTTACTATGAAGCATATATCTGTCACCTTTGAACACGTCGATAAACTCTTGTCGTGGTCTTGTATGCTAAGCTAGCAGGGTTAGCACCCGGGCCATATGAACTTACTTACTTTTGCCAGTTTCGAGGGTCGTAGAGCCAACTGGGTTAGGGTACTTCAAGCTAAAGATGTAGTCTATGTCCTGGTTGGTCCCATAATGAATAACAATAGTGATATCTATGGATGATCCAACACATTTTGTGTAGTAGTAGTGTAAGCAGTGTTAGCATATAAAGTATAGTTGTAGAGAGATATAAAGGCACTTTTGCTCATATAAAAAAATCGCCTAAGTCAACGTGCTATATTATTTTCGACAAGTTTGATACTGGTAAAGTTGAACATACACAAAAAAAAAGAAAATACATACAGACGAACATAGGACGTCCTCCTTTTTGGAAATCAGTTAAAAAATGACTGGACAAATGCATTTGAACGCAGCGTGGGATCGCAAATTTTCTCTAACACCTTGGGAACTTATAGGCATGGCAGTTGTTAGCGAAGAGTAAAGAATGGTGGGAGGCATCTGACACGTTTTGAAAGAATATTAAATTAAGTAGCGACTTTACAATCTGATATAAATAAAGAATTTCCAAATTCACATAAAACTTTAATACAACCAATCATTCATTCACTTCTTAAAATTAATGAAGCTCCTCACAGCCTTGAAGACGTCGTCAGCAAAAGTCTTCGGTTTCTCAAAGGCCGCGAACTGGCCACCAGTCTCGAGGGTCGTGGAACCAACCAGGTTGGGGTACTTCCAGCTTAAGACGTAGTCGGAATGCTGGATGATGCCAAACTTCAGACGAAGAGCCCAGGTAGGAACTGGTGTGGGGATCCTGCAAAATTATGTGGAGGATGAGACTTGCTGTTTGCTTTTTTTGAAGATGATGATGTATTAACAAAACTTTGTTTATGCCTCATCATCTTTTTTTCTGTTTCAATGATTCAAAGTCCTGTGACACAGGACTTTTAGTGGACAAAATAGCCTAGATACAAAATGGCCTAGGTAGGAAAAAAATCAGTAGAACTGGTCAGAAGTGAATTCATAGCATTTATTAGAGAGAGATATTGAGCAGCCATCCGTCTCCCATGTCCATAAGCAATCGACCTTTATACCAGTTCAATACTCTATGCACAAGAATAACAAACAGTAACTGTCTGTTTTTTGTCATTAGCTGTTACTTTTACCTTGGATGTAATTTAGAATGTGTAGATCTTTCAAATTGGATATTTTTGCCGACAACAACTCGTTTGAAGTAACTGGCAGCGCAACTAATTAACATAAGACATCTAAGTTTTATTTTCATCCATCCATCATTCAGCCACAGGACGTGTTCTGCTGGACATAGGCCTCTTTTATGGATCTCCAATAAGACCGGTTGGAAGCGAATTGCATCCAGCGTAAGTTTTATTATAAGATTGTTGTTTTAATATTTTTGAGATAATTAAATCTTTGCAGTCCATGCCGAAAACAAATTGATAAGAATTGAAATTGTATACTTACGAAGCCAGAGCTAGCTGCACGTCATTAGCCTGTACACTCTCCTTATACAGCCTCAAAGCTGTAGTAATACTCCTGCTGTCCCAGTACAGCATGATATTGTCGAACAGCTTCTCCAAGCTGTAGTGTTTATTAAGGCCTCCCATTGTTTTCTTCCTGTTCTTGGGATCAGTGAGGATCATGAAGCGGTCGACCATGTAGGCAGCCAGGCCTACTGGGGAGTCTTGGAGGGCGATACCTGGAAAGGAGATAGAACTAAACGGTTTGGTCTGTACTGTACTTAACAGTCTTTATTAGTAACCTTTAATAAGCCACTGCAGAATATAGGTACCCACAAGGATTGATTGGGACATATCCACCACGCTGGCCCATTGCAATGCGGTTTGGTCTTCCTTTCTTTGGATATGTTTGATCACGATCTTTTTATTGTAAGGCGAGCGTTACTGTCAACTAAACCACTTTTTCATCTTCTGTAAAATCACAAAGAAGCAACACGGCAGCTAGTATAATATTCCAACTTAATGTTTAACATATTTTTCGTGGAGTCGATATTCCATTTATTCTCTCCTAGAAGTTACTAGGCTACTATAACGCCCTGAAGGTAGTCTCTTGACAGTTTTACTTTGTCTACAGAAATCCACCATCATATATACACATACATTGGCTTTTCGGTGTAGGAAGACCACGTGAAGTATTTATGAGTGTTTTGGCCACGTACGCAACTAACTTTCACAACCAGTTACCAATGAAAGTAATCAATAGAGGAACATTAAAAAGGCCGGTACTACACAGTACATAAAATGATTTTGAACTTACCAATAGTATCAGGTTTGGTGGCCTGCAGATGTAAATAACCTGACTCTGACAAGAAGAATTTAGCCTTCTTGGCTAGTGGGTACATTCTGGTCTCCGCACCTTTGGCTACGAAGCTGGGCCACAAGCTACCTAACACCCACAGCCATTGGGCGCCTTTTGAGAAACTAGCTGGAAAACGAAACAAAATTCATGTTTAATGATAACTAAGATTAGACATTAATTTACTAAGGACTAGAACAAAGCAGATATGTAACATCTAGACATGTAATAATTATATTATTTTTTGCAAAAATAGCATGACCGACTTCAACCGTGTACAGAATTCGCAACATTTCGCTCGGATCGATGTAACACATTTCATGTTATTGTTGATTTATCGAAAATGGCTCAGCCGATTTCGATGATATTTAAATGGGACCAATTTCGAAGTATACGATTTCAAATAAAATAAAAATATATCAAAATCGGACTACTACGTAAAAAGTTATGCGTGGTATACTCGTACATAAAAAAAGCAAAAAAAATATACGCGTCGAATTGAGTACCTCCTCCGTTTCGTCAGTCTAAAATTAGCATTTTATTTCATCGTAAACCGGTTTTTAATAAACCTTTAAAAATGAATTTAAATTATAACTTTTCTATCCGAATTTAGAAATCACTCGGAACTACTATACCACTATCAAGTTTCGTCAGTTTTTGGCAAATTTTAGTTGAAAAGTGAACTAACTGTACGCTAGTACTTTATCTAAATAATAAGCGCACTTAAGAAAGAAAAAATCATTTGCTCAGTATAATCATCACTACATAGTATAAAACAAAGTCGCTTCCCGCTGTCTGTCCCCATGTATGCTTATATCTTTAAAACTACGCAACGGATTTTGATGCGGTTTTTTTAATAGACAGAGTGATTCAATGGGAAGGTTTATATGTATAATTCACTTGTGCGAAGCCGGGCGGGTTGCTAGTACAGTATAATTCAAATGTAGTAATGTAATAAATACCAGGGAAACTTGTGTGGAAGCCCAAAACTTCATCTGGGAAAATAGTGGCCATGTGAGAGCCAATGATATGTCCTAAATCCCCGCCTTGAACGTAGTACTTAGTGTGGCCAACTCTATGCATTAGGTTCCTCATGATCACTGCTATTTTCTCAGGAGACATGCCTGGTCTGGTGGCTGGCTGAAAATAAAAAAATATAAATGTATTCCATTGAACAAACTGGTAACTACAAAAAAAAGGTTTTTTGTAGTTTCTTTATTTCAGTTCAAAGCCACCAATGAGATTTTTTTAAGCTGTCTTAAAAAATCTCATTGGTGGCTTTGAACTGAATCTGATTCTGAATCTGAATCTGATTCAGAGTCAGAATATCGTTTATTGCTATAAAACAATGGACATAAAACATCCACTAATTGAATTAGTTCTCCTCTTTGGGTGTTTAAGCAATAGATGAAATTGAGTATCAAAATTGCTTATTTTTTCATGGAAAAAAATGCTTCCCATGGTCGTGAAAGGGTCAAAAGAATTCTTGGCAGTAGTTTACAATTATTATGTTCCTGTATTCTTAATTTTCTATAAAATTAACTACATCATAATATTGTAGACCACACAAACACAGTCCATTAATCCATATATCAGCAATAGGAAGTGTTGGTGAATTCCCTGTAGATTTCCAATAACCTCGTTTGGAAGCGGCTTTCATCCAGCGCTGTTTCTAGGTCCTTAATTATATCTTCGGTCCACCTATCCGATTGACCTCCAATGCCGCGTTTGGTTGCATGCGTATACAAAGAACTTATGCAGAAAATATGGGATAGCCTCAATATGAACAGAAACGAATTTTGATTCAATTTGTAGACATCATCCATGCATCAGCCAAAAAAGGCCACTGCTGGACATAGGTCTCCCCTATGGATCTCCAATAAGACCGATTGGGAGCGGCTTGCATCCAGCGCGATTCTGCGGTCTTAATGAGGATGATATCATTAAGAAGTCCACCTTGTCGGTGGACGTCCAACGTTGTGCTTGCCGATACGTGGTCTCCAGTCGAAAACTTTTCGACCCCATCGGTCATCAGTCCTCCGCGCTATGTGCCCTGCCCATTGCCATTTCAACTTGCCAATCCGTTGGGCTTTGTCAAAAACTTTGGTTCTTCTACGGATCTCCTCATTTCTGATTCGATCTCGCAGAGAGATTCCGAGCATAGCTCTCTCCATAGCTCGTTGGTCGTTGGATTTGTAGACATGCGTGGTGTTTATTTTGAAAACTAAACCTTACCTCAGAGTAAATGAATCCAGGGTAACTTGGCACAATAACTTCGAAGACAAAGTCGTATCCCGGCTTCACAGTGGTCAGTTTCGGAATGGCTTCGTAGAACTCCCTGACGGACCCTGGCCATCCGTGCAGCAGCAACAACGGAAGAACCTATGGAAGAACAGATGTCTCGTACAAAAGGATCTTGAACATTAGTTATGTCAACGTATTTAAACTTCTTCATTTCCCAATGTAATTATTAACCGACTTCCAAAAAGGAGGAGGTTCTATGATCGTCTGTATGTTTTTTTTTGTGTATGTTCAACGATAAATCCGTCAATTGTGAACTGAATCAAAATATCTTATTTAGTTCGAAAGGGTATACTTCCGAGGTCGGCTGAGCCGTTTTTGATAAATAAACAACAATGTAAACAATTTGAGCGAAATATTCAAATTTTGTACACGATGCAAGGCGGTTTTGTCATTTTTAATTATTTTAGCACTTTTACTAATATACAGGGTCAGAGGAATTAAACAAAAAACCTTTTAAGGACGGGTTTAGTACACTTAGACAAACAACTTTTGTTCTAGGAATTTTCGAAAATCATCAGGAAAAAATCAGCTTTTTCATACAATAAGTTCGTCAACGCGCGGCAAAATGTATTGTGAAGCGATTTTATTTTGCGAATTTTCAAAAGTGGTTTGATAAGATGTACTAGATCCGCCCTTAAAAGGTTTTGCGTTTAATACCTATGACCCTGTGGATATAGTCGTTAGCTTATCCTATGTCATGAAATTGAACACCGAGAGAGAATCCCAGCAAAACTGGCGTTGGGCTTCGTTTAGCCTTAAGATGGGTTAACACGGATTGATTTTTGCTGTGCGACTGGTCGCTTCACCAATCGCCTCACCAACCCGCATCGCTAGCTCATTTAAACAGGTGACTAAAATCACATGCAGCTCAGTCATCATGCACTCTTTCATGCGACAGGTGATGGCCCACAAATGATCGTCACGATCGATTTTAGTCACCAGCCGCATGCGGCCGGTCGCCGCGCGATCAAATTAGCACCCAACTTTAGGACTTGCGGATTTCATTTGTGACCTAGTCGATTTGCCATTTAGACGGTTGATTTTCATAGCGCTGCAAAAATCGTGCGGTTTTAGTCGACCGTGTAAAACCCACATTAGGGCTTGAGAAGAACTGGTAAAAACTCATTGCCATCAGAAACAAAAATGCAAGTGGAGTCTCAAAAGTGCTTTCATACCCCCTCCATGGCGTTAAACGTTTAACGCAACCTAGTTGGAAGTCGCATTAGAAGTTTTACTTCAAAAACAGATCCACGGTAATTTACGAGTAGATTTAATATTTACTGCTGTTTATGTAGAGTGTATGATAGTGGCCATAGGTTCTAATATCAAAATGGAAGTTTACGTCCAAATAAAAATTTCGTCTTACCTTAACATTTTTGCCCTCCACATTTGGCTTTACATGCATAAAGTGCAAATCCAGTCCTTGCACTCTGGTCTTAAAGTGGTTGAACTTGTTCAAGAACTTGGCCCGCTCCCTGAAGCTATAGTCGAAGATCCAGTTGGTCATGAAAGTGGCAAAGTCGGTAGAGTTGACGCCGTACGTCCAGGCGGATTTCTCCAGGCTCACAACTTGCGTGTTACGCCGGTACAGCTCGAAGAGAGTGCGGATTTCTTCTTGCATCTGTGGATCGGAGTGAATTTTGGTTCATACTTTGGAGTTCGCTTCCTATTTCATAAGGCAGCCTGACAATTACAAACTGGATATCTTTGAGGCAAGAGTGAGTAGAGTTAAGAGTAGGTCTACATACTCCATCTTTGGCTACAACTTTGCTTTCCATCAGGCGAGTTGGTGGCCAAAAGTAGCCATATTATGTATAAAAATATCAGTACCTAAAATTTAAACAGGGCAGCACCTTTTCTACCTTGTAGGTAAAGGCAGGAGAGATCTGCTATCAGTTGTGAATATGGAATGTGGCCCGCTAATAATAGCGGGCCAACCAACTGGAATTCGACAAAAAATCTTGTACAGATATTTAATTTTTGTCGATTCTAAGTTGCACTTTTATTTGGGGCAGATAATTATATTTTCTCGAATTCCGAGTTGGTCCCGACATCAGATGTTTATAATGATGGTCAGAATCATACCCAGTATGCCTAGCACACCCTTTCTGAATAATACTGTATAGATCTTTGACAATCTCAGGCTTGCACTCAGCGCGATCTCGAAGTTATTTGTTCACCTGTTTGACTGAGTAAGGTATAAATCCCCATACACTAAACGGATTATTCCAGTCTGTCCCTCGGATCTGTCCCCCGGGGGACAGATAGCCACAAGATAGCCACAAATTAATTCGCAACCAAGCTTTTCCATCCTCTAAATATCAATTTCTTCTTATTTAAAAACACGATCCGGAAATTAAAACTAGGGAATTGACTACGCTATCGAAATCGAAGCAGAACTCAATTTCAACTTCGATAGAAACAAAACAAAAAAGCGATGCTAGCGCGAATCAAAATTCTAGACGCGTAAATGCTCTGAACTATCGGGTTACCGAAGAGCTTTAACTTCACAGAATTTTTCGAGCTTGGTCATCGGTTTTTCGCTGAATATTATGTTCTTTGTTTTGAGTGGAATTATTTGCTCGGGGTTCCTCAATTAATAGGAATCAAAATACCTACAGGCCTAGGCTAGACTTAGACCTAGGCAGGAGCTGCATTCTACAAATTCTAAATTTACTTTTTTTTATCGGGCAAAAGTGCTTTTATTATATTTACTTGATCGTCTTTTTCGTAGTATCCATATAAATACTGTCGCCTCGGTGGCTCAATGATTAGCGACCCTGACTACTGGGTCAAAGAGGCGTGGGTTCGATTCCGACCTTTTTAACCCCCGACGAAAAAGAGGGGTGTTATAAGTTTGACGTATCTGTTTGTGTGTCTGTCTGTCTGTCTGTCTGTCTGTCTGTCTGTGGCATCATAGCGCCCGAACCACTGAACCGATTTCAGTTTAGTTTTTTTTGGATGAAAGGAGACTTAATCGAGAGTGTTCTTAGCTATGTTTTATAAAAATCGATTGAGCCGTTTAAGAGTTATGGTGGGTTAAAGTGGGGATGGAAGAACCAAAATTCTACAAATGTGTCCAAAATGGTTGTCAATTGAAAGTTTGTTGTCAAATATTTTTGCGTCGGGGGTTTTTAATTAGGTATACTTCCCACCATTTCAATGATTCCCAGGGCAAGCATTTATGTAATAAACGGTGTCTGGTGGTTATTATTAATCTAAGTATGTATTTAAAAATATGTATACGTAGTATATCAGACTCTGGCAGCCATATAACAAGGTTTACTTAGTTTCGGGTTAGAGACCGTGTGTAAGATGTCCCCAAAAATTATTTATTTATGAATAATTATATTAGCCATAGGATGAACTGCAGCTGGATATAGGCTCTCCCTATAGATATCTAATAAGACCGGTTGGTAGCCGCTTCCATCCAGCGCGACCCCTACGCTGCGCTTGATGGTACGTGGTCTCCACTCACGAAATTTTTGACCCCATCGATCATCAGTCCTCCACGTGACCTCATGGAAGCCTCTTCTTCCCCAGGAAGCCTAGTCGCTAGCTACTGGGCAAAACTTATATAGTTAGCACTCACACTATTATATATTGACGGACTCGGTGGCTCAGTGGTTAGTGACCCTGACTTCTGGGTCAAAGAGGCGTGGGTTCGATCCCCACCCAGGGCAAACATTTTGTGTGATGAACATAGGTGTCTGCTCTGTGTCTGAGTGTTATTTAGGTACTATCTATGTAAGTATGAATTTAAACAAATATGTATATGTAGTATATCAGTCTCTGGCAGCCATATTACAAGCTATGCTTAGTTTGGGGTCAGAGACCGTGTAGATGTCCCCTTATATTTATGACTATTTATTATAAACCACCATCGAAATCATCCCTGTGGGAGTGTAGTTCGTATCCTACCGACTGCAACATGTAAGACTATTATATCTAAATGGGAGTGACGTGAGTAAAACAAGTGCGTAGCTATTACTAATTTTACCGAATACCCACATTTATATTAATCATTCACAACTACCTCACAGACACGACGAAGAAGAAGATCAATCCTCCGTTCACTTTGGCTCTTCTACGGATTTCCTCTTTTTTTTGATTTGGAAAACTAATAATATAAGTACTTATTCTAATCAGTGGGCTTGATCATTTTCTAAAGAAACGTAGGCATTTGGATTACCTCTAGACCTTCTTGAGTTTATGTAGTAGTAGTTTAAGTATGTACTTTTAATTAATAAATGCACTTAATCTATAATAAAATCAATACTTACAGAGTCCGTAAACACGATCCTATAGGGTCTGATTTCTGTGTCCTTCAAGTTAGTTCCCTTAGGACCCCAGTATTCATTGAGGTCTATCTTCGGCATGGGCGCAACATGGCTGACTACTGCGTAGACCTGGTACGCTGCTATGGCCGCTAATACTGCTACTATTGATGATGATATTGCGAGCTGAAATAAAATAAAATATTGGTTGTCTGTAAAATCGGTATTCAAACGATGAATAATTTTTGACCGACGAAACAGAGTACCTCCTTAATATTTTTACATATAACTTTTAACATAGTAGTCCGATTTCGATAATTCTTTATTCATTGAAAAGAGTATACTTTACAGTTGGTCCCATTTTAATTCTATCGAAATCGGCTGAGCCATTTTTGATTAATCAACAATAATGTGAAAATGCTTCATCAATCCGTGCGAACTATTCGCGAATTCTGTATACGGTTGAAATTGGTCTTGCCATTTTTTGCAAAAATTGATTATACGTGATAACGTAATAAGAAAACATTGTTGAATCGCTTTGGGCCGCGTACGCAACCAATGTTCGCAACTGGTTACGTACGCGGAGTTTTTCCTCTTCGTGCGCAACTAGTTGCCAAGAAAGAATATTTTTTCCGCATACTCAACCAACGACTTTTTTACATTACTACGAGCGATAGACACAGAAGAGAGAGAAGGAAATCTAATTCTGCTGTTCTGTGATCGCTTGTTCCGCGGTCTCGCTTGCACACTCGGCTCAGGCGGAACGTGACACTTTTTTGGCGTACATTGGCATACGGATTTATAAGAAGTTATCATGTTAAAAAAATTGGGTTTTTTTTTAAAAAGTGGTTTATTCTATTGACTAGATTCTTCTTCCTAAACGGGATAAATTCAGATGTTTCCAAGGGTGTTTAAACCTCCTGGGTAAGTGTTTCCTAACCCCGGTTTCCTAAACGGCCGAAGCGGGGTGTTTCATATCAATTGTTGTCAAATGTCAATAGATTTTTGTTTGATTTTGCGGTTTCAGGGTTGGCCCTATGGTAAAAGTTTTGACAACTTGTTACGATGATATATTCTAGATTATGTATGTATTTTTAGAAGGTAGTGGCTATATTGCCCTGATGCCGAGGTACTAGAATACGGCATCGGTATCCCCTGCTTGTAGTAAGAGCCTACTAAAAGGGGACCCCTGGGCTTGTGGGTGGTCATAGTTGGGGCCCTGGCCATCCACTCAAGCGGGCCCGAGGAGGACGACAGCGTGTGTGGCAACGCTGTCGTAGAGGACCGCACAAGCCTGGTTCTACTACCAGGCGAGTAGTCATACAAAGTGCTGGGAGCACCGGTGCGTTCCTCAGAGCTCCCAAGAGGGGACACAGGCTGGCCATCGCGGGGATTTTAGTGGGTACAATCCTACATAACATAATCGGTCATCTTTTGAAGATTGCCCTCTTGCAAAAAAAAGGTAGTAGCTATAATGATATTTTAAGTAAATGTTATTATTTTCTATTGCAATTATAGTCATGTCATAATTAACTTTATCATAATCAGTTAGGAATGAACTGGAATGGAATTATCTGTCAGCAGTTGATAAAGGTTGCAGCGATTGACATGATTTCTGTTCATGAAAAGTTAAATATTGAATTATGGTTCATAAGTATCTAGGTATTTGACCCACTAAAACTGCTAGAATAATTATTATATTCCATTTTCTTCACAAAAACAATTAAAATTTTATTCTTATACTTCCAAGATAATGATTTTGAAAAGCTTCTGGGCCCTGACTCTATATCGACATAATTTGACATAAAATGCTTAAATAATTTTTGATATAGCGAATTTCGTTTGAGATGACGTTTTTTATACAAAACAACATTGCTTTTAAATAACTGATCTGTCTAAATTGTAATTTACACTTGCTAAAAAGTATCTCAGATAAGTGAGGAAGTAAGATCGTCGTGGCTAGCCCTGGTGTCAGAGTTTTAAAGAATGCTTTAAATGTCAAAGGCCTTCGCCTGTAGGCCTTTGACTGAACGGTTGATGGCTAAACGGTTAAAAGAACCGGGACCTACAATTTAACATGTCAGCCTAGCCACGGTAGCGCTCAGTTGTAAATACCAGTCACCTATTCGAAGACTGACCGTGCTAAACGTTGCTTAACTTCGATAATCGCTAAAGATAACACTAAGTCAAATTACGTTATAAGCGATACAGTAGTATCTAGTATCCCAGATAGAATATTAATTTGTGTAATTTTTAACAAATTTGCTGATGTAATTTCGGTCATGGATTTAAATTTAAAAACATATTTAAGAACTTACACATTTGAGAACACTACATCCTTTACTTTTTGCACTTTCTTTATCCGCTTTCGTTCCTTTTACTTTATCTTTCGCACTTTTCACATCTTTTTCTGTCTTTTCTGCTTTTTCTGATTTTCCTTTTTTAGCCATAATTACTATTTACAACGGCCTATCAATAACTGCAGTACTTAAACTAAAATCAGAAGTGTATTTAGGTAATTTATCTTATCTTCACCGGCTTCTTATCAAAGTTATGTGATTAACACAGTCATTTATCTCTTTTATGTAATTTTTAATCCATAGATAGGCCAAGAAAACTTGTAAGTTATCTTGTTATCTGTAAATACACCTAATTATTATTGGCTGCATTTAAGGACACGTCATGTAGTTGAGCTATTTATTTCTGTAAAACAGAAGTCATTGGGCCACGTAAAAGGTAATTGAGTAACTAAAATGACATCTGATTGATGGCTTAGACGAAAATCATGACTTTACCGTTGTAATAGCTCCGTGATTTTACCTGACAATGTATTGTGTCGATCAATATTTAAAACAGAAAAAATGTTATGTCGATGATTTTGTCGTTCACAGCGAGCATGATCAAGGTTTGTCTTATGAAAATACGTGCGCATTACGTGCCCCAAATTCTTTTTGTTCAACAATTGCGCATGGAATATATTACATACTATAACTTAAACTAGGTTTTTCACAAAGTCTATGTAGTTATAAGTACTACGTCTTTGGTTTAATTTTGACTTCATGATCGACCTAAAAAAAATTTTAAGTTATTTTGTGGGGCGCCAAGCTTGTCCAAGCAAAGACCATAAGCTGTTTTCTACCTCTAAAAATTATCAGATTTGAGTGATTATATTTTTTAATAATAATAATGATTTATTGACAAAAATTAATAATTTACAATTTTGCTAATAAACTTAAAATGTATCGAATTTAACATAATTATCAACTTAAAATTAACTTATTTATTAGCTACAATATTCATGAGCTATGGATTGCCGAACTAAGCTTTAAGCTTGTGTCTCGGAAATCCGTGCTCCCCTTATAAAGGTGGCTCTACATTAAATAATTGATTGACGTCGTCAAATTGAAAAAAAAAAAAAGGAAAATGTTTTAATTTACTTACTTAACTAACAAAATATTGCTTAATTAACAAAGTATTCTAATTTTTTTAAATATCTGAAGTCAACGTTTAAAATGTAATGCAAATAACAATAATCATACATTATTTTCACAATAGTTGTAAAATCTCTTCAAAGCAATTTTTTCAATTATTCAATTAATTAGAATTTTAACGAATGCTACAATAATATACCTATAGAATACCATATACTATGCGTGCGTGCTTACGCGTGTGTGTGTGTGTGTGTGTGTGTGTGTGTGTGTGTGTGTGTGTGTGTGTGTGTGTGTGTGTATGTGTGTGTGTGTATGTGTGTGTGCGTGTTTATTTGATAGTTCGATTATCTCAATACCGAGAGCAAGCTCTCAGTGTCTTTGTAGGAGAGTTTTTGAAGCATGTCTGTCACTGTCTTTTTTAGGCAAAATGTATTTAGTTGCTTTAACTCTACTTTTGCTGACAATTCGTTATAAATATAACCTCCCAGGAAACAGGAGAATCTGTTTATGAAAAATGTTTTGGCGCTAGGTATGCTGAACACCTTGTCTGTACGGCGTTTGTTGTGAGCTTGGCTGTCTGTGGTCAGAGGACATAACTTGTGCTGTTTTAGAATGATTCTCAGTAAAAAAAGTTGTCTAACTGTGAGCACACCAGTGTCGCGGTAAAGGTCGGAAGTAGGGTACCTGAAGGGGAGAAAATTGCTCACCTTGAGGATAGCTCTTTGAGCTTTTTCTAGAGCCGACAAATGTATTTTCGCAGCTCCTCCCCATGCTTCAATACAGTAAATAATAAGTGATTGACATAGAGCGAAGTAAGTAGTTCGCAAAATATTTTTGTCAGCAACGTGCCTAATATTCCTGAACACCGCAACCAACTTCCTAACTCTACCGGCTAAGGTTTTTATATGGTTTGCAAAGTTCAGGTGCCGGTCGATGACAACACCAAGGTATCGAATTGTGACTACTCTTTCCAGAGGCTTACAAGAGCAACTATTTTCCTGAGACTGATTGTTGTCGGAGCAAGTGTGAGCAATTACATTTAAGTTAGGGTGAGTGGAAGGTTGAGTTCTTTTAAGGATAGAGAAAGGTACTATTTTCGTTTTGTCAGTGTTGAGGCTAAGTAAATTTTGAGTTAACCAGGCATTGACCTTATTGAAGCCTTTTTGAGCGTAATCAAAAGCTTCGTCCCAGGTTTTCCCACGGAAAATGAGGGCCGTATCATCTGCAAAAGTGATTATTTTGCCATTTTCTAGAGCCAGGTTACACAGTCCGTTAATATACCCCAAAAAATAGGTTGGTCCCATAATGCTGCCCTGTGGGACACCGTAATTGACGGTTTCAGTGTCGCTAATCACATCACCAAGTTTGACACATTGTTTCCTGCCTGTCAGGCAGTCAGTGTACAAATTGAGCTGAAGACCACGGACTCCGAACTCTTCCATCTGTTTTATTAGCAAGGGAATTGAAACGGTATCAAACGCCTTTGCAATATCGAGGAATATTGCAAGGCATTTGCCACCAGAATCTAGCACTTCAGCTACGTGGTTTGTGAGTTCACTGACCGCATCCGCAGTCGATCTGTTTTTTCGGAAGCCGAATTGATGATCAGAGAGAAAGTGGTGGTCTTCTAAGTATTTCATCAACCTATTATTCATGACTCTCTCTAGTATTTTAGAGAAAGCTGGCAGGATTGAAATAGGTCGATAGTTGCTAATTATATCCTTTGGGCCGTTTTTGTGTATCGGAATGATGATAGCTGTTTTGAAAGCCTCTGGAAAATGCCCTGTATTAATAGAAAGATTGCAAATATGTGTGAGTGGTCCAGCCAAAACAAATTTGTTTTCTTTTATAATTCTAGTAGAGATATTGTCTATACCAGCAGTATTACTATTTTTAAGAGAGTTGATAATTGTTACTATTTCTGTGAGGTCTGTTTCCGCCAGCGAAAAAGAAAACACAGGTCGATTTGTTTGAGTAGAAGATGACACTGAAGACTGAACAGTTTGAGAAGAGTTTACAATATTTAGAGCCAATGTTTCACCCACGCCAGCGAAATATTTATTTACTTTGTTTGCTGCTGCCTTCGGATTAGATGCAGTGGACATAAGATCGTTTGAACTAGCTTTTCGAGGTTTGAGGTTGCCAATTTTATTTATCGCTTTCCACATCTCTTTAGCATTTTTCGCTTTTTCGATCTCAGAGCGTTCGTACTGAGTTTTTACCTTTCGAAGAAGACAGGTCAGAAAATTGCGATATCTTTTGTATGTGGTTTTGGCAGTGAGATTATTCGGCTCGTCTTTATGTTTGTTGTGTAATTTATCCCGGTTTTTCATGCAGCGTATTAGGCCTGGAGTAATCCATGGCTTAATGGGAGCTCTACGTCGAGATATTTTCACAACACTAGTATTTGAGGTGATTATGTTTGATACTGTGGAAACCAATATATTCGCCGCGATGTCCGCATCGTTAGCTTTAAGAACTGAAGTGAAATCTGTTGCTAGTAGTTGTTCATTTATTTTTGAATAGTTTAATTTAGAAATGTAATTATTTCTAGTGATAGATTTTTTTCTGTCCAGAGAAAATAGTAATGTAAAGTGATCTGTAACACTATTTTCAATGACAAGTGTTTTGGAATTCAGTCTAGATTTTAGAAAAACATGATCAATACAACTGCTTCCACATGTCGAGAGTGTGTGAGCCGGCAGGAGGCCATGTGAGGCTAACATGTTTAAATATTTATTTACCCTCCTGTCCGGTGCGTCTTTTGAAATGTTCACATTTATATCGCCACAAATCACTATCGTCTTGTAGTTTTCTATAGATGACAGCACACAATCAAGAGAATTTATGAAAGTATTAATATTTTTGAATTCTGGTGGCCGATATATTCCTATTATAGCTAAAGAGTTAGACGTAGTTGCAACAATACAGTTACCTTCGGAAAAGTTAGGCTCGAAAACGTTAAGGTTAAGGGAACTTTTTGAATATAAAACCAGACCGTCATTCTGATTATAGAGTTTAGTTGACATACTACAGCTATAATCGTCGAGTTGAGGAACGAGCTTATTACCGGACAGCCAACATTCGCTGAGTATTATAACGTCTGGCACTATTTTGACTCTATGTAAAAGTGTTGCAAAGTTGTCGAAATTACGTGTTATACTCCTTATGTTTTGACTAATTATGTTAAGATTGTGGTTGCTATCTGTGACGTGAGAAATACATTCTTCCGGCACACAGACAGCTGATGTCGATGGAGTAAAATTATCTATGTTTCTAGTTATATCATGAACTGTACTATCCATTATCCAAATTAACAGTTGTTGAAAGACGCATGTATAACATGATACTGATTTCCGTAAGAGAAATCATGAACCATATAATATTAAAGACGACACCAGGGGTAGAAGTGCATATAGATACTTTAAGGTATTTAGACGGGTTTTGACTAGTTTTTGACGAATTTAGAATACATATTTGCTGACTTGAACTATCATGATCTACTCGTATGTACGAACTACTAAAATAGTTTACTATGGTATGTGTATTTGGATATTATCAGCAATCACTAGAATTATTCGTCTCAGTTTTAAGATATAAGCCTCAAAAAAGTTACATTTTTACGTAAAACTTTCGCTGAAAAGTAAACATTAAGTAAAACATGTAAATTCATTAATATTTGCTTAACTGAGTATTGAATAAAATAGTAAAAACTTTTCTGAAAAAAAAATTACAAGCGTGCAATATTTCTTACTCAAGCCTCAGACCAAATAAAAAAATCAAGACGGAACGTCGTGAATGGACAAGTATTTTTTTAAGGTCGGTTTTTAATACATTTGTGAGTGCGTCGGTGTTGCGCAGCCATAGTTCGACTGACGAGCCAAGGCATAATTTCTTTGTACTTGTACATGGATGGTGTTGTGTCTTTACATGGCGAGGCATAGTTTTTCCCGGCCTCACTTGTTTGTTCACAACATTCTGTTTTGATTTTTTTTATTTGGTCTGAGACTCAAGCGATTGACAAAAAAAAACATTAAGTTACAATTAAGGGGTGAATAGAGTTTTCTCCCGGAACGTAAATTTTATCAAAAATGTACCGCGAATCTCCTCGATGTTCTACAGAAAACGCGAAAACACTGGTCGATTTAGAATCCTCTTAATAAAAAAAATACTTGTCAAGTTACGTTACGTTTTATAAAAATAATGATTTTAAACGTTACGTACTTACTTAAACGTAAACTTGAGAAACAACGCATAACTTTTTTATTTTGCATTTAAAACCCAATACATACCTATTTCTAATAAGAGCTGTTGGAAGCAACTCACATTCCAGCGTGTTCCTACAATCTTGATTAGATTATTACCTTAGGTGGACGTCTTACGCTTGCCGTTACGTGGTTTCTACTCGAGAACTTTTCGACCACATCGGTTCTGTCTTCCGTGTTCTGTCCACTGCAATTTTCCATTTTCCAATCCGCTGGGCTATATCGGTAATTTTATTTTTTCTACGGATCTTCTAATTTCTGAATCGATCTCGCAGGGAGACTCCGAGTATAGCCCTCTCCGTAGCTCGTTGAGCTACTTAGAGCATATTGTTATGGCGATCACGTTCCAGTGCCATAAATATGTCATCGCTGGTAACCAAAATTTAGTAGTTAAAATATTGTATACCTACAAATCCAGCTTCCGAAAAACTAAAGTCCTTTAAAAGTTCGTTAACGAGAAACTTGGGGCTCTAAGAGCTCCGGGAACATGAAAGTTGAATATCCTTTGCGCCAGGATAAGGTGCACCTATAATAAGCTTGCACATTGCATTTTACACTAGAAGTTGGTGCTTGCCAAACTTTGTGACTGCTCTTAAATTTTGTAGCTATACAGAGCTGGTTTGCAAATGTGCAGGGAGCTTAAGAATTATATAACTACTAGCTTTTTAGGTGGAAAGATGAAGTGGAAAAAGATCTTCGCAAGCTCGGGATCGATGTCTGGCAGGAACTTTCCCAAGACAGAGAAGAGTGGCGACACGTAGTATCGGAGGCCAAGACACAATTTGGGTCGCTGCGCCAACATAGTAAGTAAGTAAGCAAGCTTTTACCCGCGACTTCGCCCGCGTCATAAAAAGTAGCCTATGTTACTTTTCGTCTTTCTAACTATGTCCATGCCGAAAATTAAGTCAATCCGTTGATCCGCTGCTGTGTGAAAGAGGAACAAACTAACAAAACAACAGACCAATAAACCAATAAATCAACAAACACACTTTTGGATTTATAATATTAGTCAGGAATTTCGGAGCTAATTCCATATCCTTACGGAACTAGCTCCGAAATTGCGAAACGAATTAGATGATCGATAAAAAAAATTCACTCATTGCCTGTCGACGAAATATAGGCATTCGATGCGATTTATAACTAGACATCTCCTGACGAAGACTGGATCCCACGACACAGGTCACTCTAGTGTGGCTTCCAACACTATGAAGGCTAAGGCATGTTTACACTTTGATTAGTGATTAGTGCAAGTGTTAAATGATTAGTAGATAGTAAACACGTGTAGACACCAATTGACTATAGTCTTTTTCAAATAGCAAGTCACTTATGACAGGTCCATAGAACGTAAAATATTATGTAAATACATTTTGTGACGTCACACCAATAGTTGAATATTTCTATTTATCAGTGAAAACATTAAGCAAACTTACAAGAAAAACTACTAAAATAAACGACAAAGGACGCAAGAAATAGAATACAGGTTATTGATTCGCGTAAACATATTCGCATTCACTTTTCAATTTAATAAAATATTAAATTCGTTGAATTGTTATGTTACGTGCTATTGCCGATCGTGACGTCATGATAAGAGGGCTGGTGTAGGCGTTGTGGTCACTATTGGACGTGATCCTTATGAGAAAAACACACTGGCACTTTTAACAACTGTTTAATTTACAGAAACACAGATTTATAACACTTTTAGACCGTTAATTTAGAAAATAGGTATATGGCGCAGTGCGTGTCGACGCACCCGCTCGGTTTTCTTGCGAAATGGAAGACATTTTGACATTGACGTTTTATAATTATAGTCGACCGCGCTGACAGCACGGCCTACCATCGTGGCGGGAAATTAAAACGAAACTATAACATGACATTTTACAATAAAACTTAAATAACAATGAGCGCGTCGCTAACAGCTGGGAAATCGACTACTGTTGAAATCGAAGAATATCGAAAACAAAACATATTAATCGACTTGATTTAAGCAAGGGCTATCGTTAATATGTACCCCTAGAGTCTGGCCAACGAAAGCTGCCCAAGAAAAAAGGCGGGAATTTTAAAAAATCAAGAGCTGTTAGCTTGTTTTCTAGTACCGTTCAGATAAACTACGTGCATGCTAAATTTCATGGAGATCAGCTGAGCGGTACTAGAAAACAAGCTAACAGCTCTTGATTTTTTAAAATTCCCGCCTTTTTTCTTGGACAGCTTTCGTTGGCCAGACTCTAGTACAAAAATTATAAAATATGTAGTGCGTATTCGATACAAAAATGTATGAAAAACTTAGTTTCCATTTACCTCCGATGTTCACATAGACAATATAACGGATAATCAAATGATTATAAATCTGGAAGATTCGTCAAATGATGATAGCTCCGATGACGAAGTGACGAGGACATTATTTCCCAAATAAATCTTTTTTTCCCTGTCACTTTTTTATTTCTTTTTGATTCCTCTATACTTATCGTCTAAGTAAGTCCTACTGACTTGTAGATAAATTCACCAAAACAGTTTTAGGTATATTGTTCGATAACTTCGATAAGTACGTAAAATCGAAAATAATCGGTAATTACAAATCGAATATAGGTGCGGTACATCATTAAAATTGTCAAGTTATGTTTGACAGCTGACATTTCGGAAGTGTCATAAGTGACTAGCTCTTTGAAAAAGACTATAGTGCGAGTGTATAACTGTATAGTAGGTAACCTGCGTAGTGAATTGATTAGAAGCGTGTTTTTTTTAGGGTTCCGTACCCAAATGGAAAAACGGGACCCTATTACTAAGACTTCGATGTCCGTCTGTCCGTCTGTCTGTCTGTACGTCTGTCACCGGGCTGTATCTCGTGAACCATGATAGCTAGGCAGCTGAAATTTTTACAGATGATGTATTTCGGTTGCCGCTATAACAACAAATACTAAAAACAAAATTAGTCACATTACAATCTAAAAAGAAATATTCAATCTTAACAATAAAAAAACTATAATAAGAACCGCTGCCACAACGCGAACACGGTAATGATATCTACAGTATATCTTCGACTATTTCAGTTCGTCTTTCAGTTTAGGGCTGCCATGCTGATATTTTTTTTAATTTGCCGCGCTTTTTCGGTGTCAGCTTTTATTAACCAGACTCTTTACCGTAATTGCTGTTTTTAAGTCAGTTGTCTCTTTTATTTCGCGCTATGCATACACAAGTGAAAATAACTTTGATTTGGTTTTCAAAATATGCGGCTGCCAGTTTACATGAGTGTCAATAGTAATACCTAACAATGAAAATTCCTTTGTTACCGCGATAGCTAGTGAACTGTAAAGCAAAATGTACATACACGCAATAGGTAAAATTACGAGTAGTTACAATCAATATTGTACTGACCAAATAATATCCGAGCCGCCGCCGCTGACCACGCACAAAATCACCTTCACCTTCTGAAGAATACCGGAGGGATGTCATCTGGCGAGGGTCGCCTGACAGTCCGCTGACAGGTGACACTGACAGCTCGGCGCGGGCGGCGCTTTGGTATTGGTGCAGAACAATAATGATTGCAGGAAACTTAACCAATTAGCGAGAAACTTGAGGTAATATTTCCATAGCCGTTCTGTAATCCAATAAGAAAATGTCAAGGGCCCTCAGCGAGTGCTGCAAGATTGTTGTTTCAGCGGATAGCGAAAGCTTACTGTTATTACATGTGAGTGAAGTCAGCCGATGGATAGGGTGGCCATTATTTAACCCTTTAAAACAGGACATCATTGATGTCATCATGGATGTTTTGCACTAAAAGTTCAATAACCTTCAACAAGATAAATCTTAATGCTGATTTTCCGCATTTTTATAACGCATGGTCGATTTCCCAAATTCATTACGGTGACCTAATTGACAGACAAATTTGTTAGGATTTAATCCGGATTTGAAACCCAAACCCAAGGCACACAGTTTATTTCGAATAATATGAATTGTGAAAGTATCGTGCCATCGTAATAGTTGATTATATGAGCAATAATTTTTTCACACAATACTTTTCAATATTTTTTATAAATAATGGTGCGTACAGCACCAGGTATTTTCCCCGAGTTTAAATTCGCGCCTTATGCGCTTTGTAATGTCATGCGACCACACATAGACAAAAATATTTTTCTGAATATGGTGTTGGTAGTATGACCACAAACCTAGAGGAGTTCGTTGTGTTGTGTTGGCAACACTTCAACGTCCGACACCACGAAGGACAGACGCATCCGCGCACGCGCTGGTTTTAGTGTCTTTGAGGAGTTCAATTGGTTGCTGGAGCAAAAGCAACCACCCACGACCTATGGAATCTTCGAAGCGAGCGTCAATAAACCACCACACAGGTCCGAGAACCAGTAACAGCTACCTCAGCACGAGGAGCCTCAAGGTGAGCGCTGTCTCCACTCCAGATAACAATTTCAAAAAAAAAATTGATTTATTTTTTGCAGTTTTTTTTTGACTTTTTCAAATTATCCAGAAACGTTCAGCAGTGTAGACACTTCCCGCCCGCCTTTGAAGGCGCTGCACTTCACCGCATGAAGCGGATGACCCAGAAACTGTTATCTCAAAATGAAAGCTGTATACTTGCCGCCTCCCGTATCCCGTAAAAAGCAAAGCCTGTAGTTGGGGCCAAATTTTATGGGCTCTTTAAGATTCACTAGTGTTATTTTGAATTCTTGTCGAGCTATTCCAATCGCTTTCAGTAGTAAGGCGATTCGCGGTTAGGCCAACTATTTTCATTAGTCGACTATCAATAGGCCGGTGCAGTTTAATACGGCATATTTTACTCATGTTCAAGTTCTGGTTGAAAACCACTACATATTTTTTCATTATTATTTATTATTATTATTTTCAAATCTATTTTAAACTAGTTACTTTTATCAGAATAGGCTATAGTTATAGCTACCAATATTTAAAAACAAATCAAAAAAGAGGAAGTTCTGAATTCGTGTGTGTGTTTTGTTTTAGTTCCGTTATTAGGTACATTCCATAGAATAAGTACTAAAGTAATATAAACCGTACTCAAATAGCAAGAGATATACATCACTTTGTCCCACTTTAAATATGAAATTTAAAAGGTGTAAGAACAAGATGCACATACACCCGAGCTTACGTAATTTCGTAGGGTTTTACAAACTGAGATACGAACATAGAGATATCTCGGCTATCCAAATTCAAAAAGGTAAAAAGTAGAAAGGTAAAATGATCAAAGATTTGAACCTTCTGCTGGAACAAGATGGTTCAAATTTCCGATCATATCGTAAAAGACAAAGTGGAACCAAATTTTAACCAATTTGACATTCCAACTTGTGATTTTGACGTATGCCGACCAACGATGCGTTTTTTTGTTCCAGTCTCGCGTATGCTGTAATACCAGATGAGAATAAGACAGCTGTAACTTAGTTTTTATTTGAGTAAATTTAGCAAGGTTTCTAGTATTTGTCATTCTTCTGAGGTACCTTCACAAATTACGGACATTCGAACACTATGTCAGGTCGTTCTGACCAATAGCGTCGCGTTTGGTGACGTCAGCTATGCACGTTCAACGACGACAGCCAGCAGTAACAGATTTTCTAACGGAAAATAGTAGTTAAATTCAAGAACAAGCTTTTAGCTAAGAAAAACAGTCGCGAGAGCCCTCGAGGCGTCAAATAACAAGAAAAGTTGGTTCGCTCCGGGCTCGGTCTCGTATCGGAACTCGGCGATTCCCAAATAATTACGGTTAAGTTTGAACCATAGATATAAAAGGAAACGGTACTGGCATCACCTTTTAACCGATTTCCAAAAAGAAGCCTGGAAGAAATCGCCATGGGTGATAAGGCCGCCAATTTATAATCATATTTTCTTATGTCGTATATGTGAAAATAATGTTTATTTTAAATTGTGGTTGTAAATAAAGAGTTTTGTCTGTCTGTCAAAAAGGAGATTCTATGTTCGTCTATATGATTTTTTTTTGTGTATTTTCATCGATCATTTCGCCAATTGTGAACCGAATCGAAAAAATATTTTTAATTCGAAAGGGTATACCTACTTCCAAAATGGTCCCATTTAAATTTTAAATACAATCAGCTCAGCCGTTTTTGTAAAATCAACAACAATGTAAACAATTCGAGCGAAATTTTCGAATTTTAGCGCAAAATAATTATTAACCAACGAAATGGAGAAGGTAAGTACCTACTCAAGTCGAATTTTTTTATGTATAGATACGCATAACTTTATAAAGAGTAGTTCGATTTTGTTAAAAAAAGTTATGTTCGAGAATTGGTAAGTTATTCGTAGTTTCTTAAAAATCAACAATAAATACTGTAATGTACTGTAACAGCCTTTTTTAATAGTCCACTGCAGGACGTAGGCCTACCCACGAAGGATGATTGGGTCATATCGACCACGCTGACCTAGTGCGGGTTGGACTCACATCCGCCATCGAATTTCTTCTACCGACGTATGCAAGTTGCCTCACGATGTTTTCTTTCACCGAAAAGCCAGTGGTGGTGGAATTCCGTACATAAATTCCAAGGAATTTATTGGTACGGCACCGGGATTTCAACCCATGAGCTCACGATTGTAAGGCAAGTGTCATTACCACTAAACCTCTACGGCTTCAATGAATAATGAAGCCGAAATAATTGTATAGTAACTATAATTACACTATATAAAAATCTATGGTCTAAAAATGCCGATTCGAGCTAATTATTCGATTTTGTTCGTAGATTGTAATATTGAAGTCGGTCGAATACCTTAAAATACGTGAGTAATATTATACAAATAATATAGGTACCTGTAGTGCATTTTAATTTGAATATGCGAAAGCCAGGTTTGTTTCCATAATCAAATTATTTTAGTTGGTACCTCAACTGAAATTATCCCTTGCTTGACGTGTCTGTTTGTCCGTGTGTCTGCCTGTGTGTCTGTCTGTCCGAACCACTGAACCGATTTCAGTTTAGTTTTTTTTGGATGAAAGGAGACTTAATCGAGAGTGTTCTTAGCTATGTTTTATAAAAATCGATTGAGCCGTTTAAGAGTTATGGTGGGTTAAAGTGGGGATGGAAGAACCAAAATTCTACAAATGTGCCCAAAATGGTTGTCAATATTTCGTACTTTTTTTAGGTAGGTTTTTGTGTCGGGGGTTTTTTAAATTTAATGTAAGTTTATAGTTGCAAAAAATAACTACCTATGTCAGTTACTGTTGTTACTTCCGTTTTTGTAAGCCGTGTGTTATAATTAACCGTTATGTAGTACCAAATCACAGCTCTCGGAATATAATGAAGTGTCGTCATCTCTTCGTTATAGCTCTAGGGTTTGAACTCAACAATACGGTTTTTGATAATGGCCTCAGCTGGACTCTGAAGTTTTAACAAGTTCCTCACTGCTTCTTTGAGGGAGTTTCCCGAAACTGGGATTAACATTGAATTTAGGAAATCACGGCTTTCATTTTGTAAATATCTTTGTTGGTTTTTAACCAGCAACGCAAAACGAGGTTATTAGTTTGACCGCTGTGTATGTCTGTCTGTTTGTGATACCGTTGCTCTGAAACGGGTGAACTTATTTGGATACGGTTTTTTTATTTGGACACAAGTTTTCTAGCGATGGTTTTTATATACGTTTGTCATTTTTATCAGGCTTGTTTACCATCTGGTGAAATACGCACAACTTACTATGGCGGTATGCGCGGTACAGAATACAGACAAACTTTTACGATAATTATAATAAAACCCAAGTTCACCAACGCTCGTTTAAGTACACATGTGATTATTGTTTTCAAACAACGGTTAAAAACAACAACACAACAACAGATGTTTAATTTATTAACCGTTGGTGGTATCTTCTACGGCTCGTTTACGAAATTTTGCTGTTCGCCAAGTACTAACCGTTCGCGTTGTGTCAATACAATAATCACTCATTTAACTTAAACAAGCGCTGGTGAACTCAGGTCTTAGTCATCTGATAAACATAAAAGTATTAGGTTAAAGTTTGCAATCTGTTTCTTTTTTATCCAAAATAAGCATTTGGCCACCAACTCGCCTGACGTAAAGCAAATTTGTAGCCGAAGATGAAATGTAGACCTAGACGGTATCTATTCGCTCTTGTCTTAAAGATATCCACAATGTAATTGTCAGGAAACAATGACGGAGGTAGGGTAGATCATTGGAATTCCTGGCGGTCCGCATTATGAAGGTGGTGGTGGAACGTTGTTCTCGTAAATCTTTGATTATGTATCTGTAATCAAAGTCGTACGTACATCTACCCCTCAGAAAGCACTTTGCATAGCATCACCCTGTTTAATTTATTTCTTTTAATTCTCCATGAATTGAAAATCCAAGATACAAAGATTTACACAAAATCCGAAGAGACAGACCGTCCCAGATCGTAAGCACCAAAACTTTATAAAACTCTTTCGTTTCGCATATCGAACGTTCCTACATATGTAGTGCTATACCTACTTTTCTTTATGTAAGTATATACTTACTCATAAAAGACAATATTTTATTTTTCCAGATTCTATATATTGGGTCTCGTACCAATGAGATCTTTAGAACTTATGTACGGAGTTTTACACCACTGGCTTTTCAGTGAAGGTAAACAATGTGAGGCAAAATGCGTACGTTTGTAGAAGAAATTCAATGGCTTATGTGAATGTACTAATGTGATGGATATGGCCCAATCAACCTTGTAGGTAGGCCTACGTACTGCAGTGGACTATTAAAAAGGCTGGTACAGATCCTATATGAATAGAAAATCCAAGATACAAAGATCAACGAGATAAATCCGAGGAGACAGACCGTCCAAGATCGTAGGCACAAAAACCTCATTGGTATTCACGAGCACAGCGCGCTCGCTTCTGTAGCTCGGAGGGATATGAAATTCTCTAAACTTTATCTGCTGTAGAATCATTGACATATTATTCTCTAAATACGCACGAGTAGTTCTACAAACAGAAGACCTCTTGGCATATTTCTTTAACTAAATCTTCTTAAGCCCATATTTATATCTTTAGCCTCAACTTTGACTCATACTCGCAAATCTTGTTAAAATTTAGATACTCAACGATCTTGCCAAGTAGTATCGAAATTGGCTGATATAGCGCGACAGCTTCGAGCAAATATCTACAGAGCCACAGTCCCTATAGTGAAAGTAGTTAAAAATTTCCGAGCGCCGTCATACATATCGACTTAGATATTTACATTAAAAAAATCACAATAACCCGTTTTCTCGAATCTCGACGTTATGACAACAAATCAGTGCTTGTAAACGAGCACTTTGGCGTCGCGCGGCGTTTCAGTCGCCTTGCAATTGCCTTACGACTAACTAAAAACTCACTAGATCAGGCCGCTGGTTGTAACACTAGCTATAAGTTCTACTATACTTGTTTTCCTAGTTTATTTAAGTTTTGGTGTGACAATAAAGAATTGATCTATCTATCTATTTAAAGAATGTGTGTAATTAAACTAATTAATGAATACACATATGTATGTATTGTACGTGAGTTCGGGTGGAACCTTGCAAGTTAAATTTGACCAACTTCCCGGTTTTCGATTGAGCTGAAAATGTGCACGCAATATACATATATTGCGTGTGAATGCAATATGGTACCATGGAGTTGATCTGATGATGGAGTCAGAACGTGGCCATAGGAACTCCTGTAATGAACAATATAGACCCGTCGTGTTTGGGCTCATTTTACTTGTCTTGGCAAGCACTCTGCAGATACATGATATCCAGAATCTCAAAAGCTTTTATTTAAAAGTGATATTATATAATTTAATTGTTAAACTAAGAGCAAAATTGTTTTAGCGCGTAAAAAATTGCCGAATTTTCTCAGGCGCTATTTTTATATAAATTTTACAGAGATTGTATAAAACTACTAGTAAATCTGTGTTTTTGTCTATTTTTAATCTAGCTAGAGTAATCTAGCGAAGCAAAAAAAAATACAGCAAATGGTAAGCTTCTTGTCAGTCGGTTGGTTAAAAAGCGCATTCGATTTAACTCTACAATTCAACTCTTCAAATGTAAGTCGATGGATATAATTTACTTAATGTGCTATTCAGGAAGGGATTGAGGAAATTGCGATTATTGATATAAAATGAAATATTAGTCGGCGAGAACTGAGTACGCGACGCAACCCGTTGTTTCCGCTACAGAGAAACAAACGTTTTCTTCAGGCAAATGCTTTGTACCTATAGTTTGAGTAAAATAATCAGCCAAGTGCGAGTCGGACTCGCGCACGAAGGGTCCCGTACCGTATGGGAGCCCCATTCCTCTTGCCATCATTAATTGCGAGCAAAAAAACTCCTAAAAATCACGTTTGTTGTATGGGAGCCCCCCCTAAATAGTTATTATTTTTATTATATTTTTAGTACTTGTTGTTATAGTGGCAACAGATATACCTACATCATCTGTGAAAATTTCAGCTGACAGACGGACATCGAAGTCTTAGTAATAGGGTCCCGTTTTTGCCCTTTGGGTACGGAACCCTAAAAACGTACTCCTAGTTTGAATTTATTAGTAAAAAAAACCACAGTTGTTTTCGTGTGGCTGCGTACATCTTTGGAAAGCGGCCCTTACGGAAAAGAGAATTACGAGTAACTAACCAACATAATTGTATGGAGCTACAAGAAAATGAGCTAACAGAACAGTGAATTTAAATATAATATCATATTCATAAACAAATTGACACAATGATACAATACTATTTAAGATCCTTAATTTCATATCTACTAAAAATAAATCGTCAAATTCGAAATGGCATTACCACACAATCATTTCCGCCACGTTGCCGACTCGATTGTCGAATTTCTCGCAATAAAAGCGGATAAATCGATTTATAATTCAAAGTGAAATCTGTTACGATTTCTGCGAGGCGCGCAAATCTTCATCCATTATCTGGATTACGAGACTATGTGGTTTTGGCAGCGTGTGCTTTAAATAAGCGTAAGCGGATTACAAGAATAAAGTTCTCATAACCCGTGATGACATAAGGACATGATGATGTAGTAACACCCGCCTTACAATTGTGAGATCGTGGTTTCAAATCCACGTCCCGTAGAAACGAGTTCTTTGGAACTTATAATATGTACCTACGTAATGACACACCTTTGCTTTTTCGGTGAAGGAAAACATCGTGATTTGTGGTTTGATTGACAAAAGAAAAAATATGGGTTCAATATAATCTTACTCACGGAATCACCTGCGTACGTTCATAGAAGAAATTATAGATGGCGTAAATGAATCCATCAACCCGCACTGAGCCAGCGTGGTATATATGACCCGATCATTCTTCGTAGGTAGACCTACGTTTATCAGTTCACTATTAATGAGGGCGGTACAGTATAGTACAGTACAGACACTCACTATAAAAACTCCAAGTAGCCCAACGAGCTATGGAGATTGTTAAACTCGAAGTCGGTGGGGTCGAACGGTATGATGACTGCGTAAAAAACCATTACAAAAATTACTAGCGACCCGCCCCGGCTTCGCACAGGTGTATTATACATATAAACCTTCCTCTTGAATCATCACATTAATTTCCTTTCTTTTTTGAAACTGATCCGTCATTTCGTAGCTGCGTGAAATAATACCAAAAAATAAATCAAATACACATATAAATATTCTATTAATATGAATATAATTTATGGAATGTAAGCACAAAATAATTTAATTTAAATGAGCACACTCGAACGTAAGCTAATTGTAAGTAGTTATGAATATATTAAGTGAGAATACAGTAAGGTTTGATTAATATATCATTGCGTCATTACTATAAATGTTATACTTTCTCATTTTACATTGCACTTATAATTATTATTATTACCAACAATTTTAATATTTCTCTACAAATCTAGGTACTATAACATTTTCAATGTGTAACATATTTTCTATAAAACAGTTAATTTAAGTTTGGTAGAAAACTTATCCATAATGATGATATGATGAGTACTTACACAAAAATACTAGATACATGTTCAACTACTCAACGCGAACAATATCTTTATAAACATTTTGATAAAAGCAAACACGTGGTTAAGTTGTTAACACTGATTAGAAAAAAAAACAAAACAGATGGGCAAAAGTTTACAAATAACACTGATTACTATAACATTAATACAGATAGTATCCATGGGGTCCGGCTGCTCTCCTTGTTTTCAAAAATCATTCTAAGCGTCTGGTGGACGCGACGCGTGACCATAATGCTGGCGCTTATTTTGGCTCAACGTATAAGCATTGCTATTCAGCGTGGCAATGCTGCCAGCATGCTGGGCAGGCTGCCAACTGGCAGTGGGCTTGAGCATATGGACTGTCTTTAGACCTTCCAGGGTCTGTGGATAATGCAATTGCTTTTTATGTAGAAGTAGTTTATGTAGTTTTAAGAAGGTAAGTAGTCATGTATTTTGTTGTTGTTGATAAAAGCACTTGCCCTACAATAGCAATACAGATAAAGATTATTGATAACTTCTAAAGATTGCTTGTCTAGTAATGTAAGTAGTCTTAGTTTGTTAGTTATATAGCATTGATAATCGTAGTGTAGATAGAATCATACACGATTCATATTCTGATAGAAAAATCAATGTCGCATTGAACATTTTCTGCAGTGATCACTTTTAATACCAACTTGTCACGTATTGTTTACCACGATGTAGCAGTGATACTCATAGTTTAGACAGAATCATACACAATTTGATATTCTGATACAGAAATGATAACTTTCTATCATTGTCGTGTCGTATATATTCTGCTGATCACTTGCAATACCAACTCATTACGTAGCGGTAGCATTAAGTGTAGATATTACTTGGATTGGTATTGACGTAGAAGCAAACTGAAATAATCTTCGAAGTGACCAATTAATCTTTCGACAATCAAGCACGCAATCGTAGCGGCGGCATCTGTAACAAAGATACATTACATACATTATTTGTTTTACGTGATATTATTTCCATAATTTACTTTGGAATAGTCAGATGTCTCAGCACCCCTATTTTTGGCAAATTATCTTTTCATCAAGAAACAAAGTATGGATTAAAATTCGTAACAGAAATTAAAACTGAATCAATAAGTAAAACCTCTTGCCATACTAAAGATACACTAGACTTATCGATTATAACAATGACTGTGTTTCGTTTTTTCAATGTTTAAGTTAACATGAACATCAAAATATTAATCCATATTATAATATAAGATTCTGAGCTAAGATTCTAAGATGGCTCGATCAATTAATGTTTTGTAATAAATATATACTTACATTATATCATTCGAGCAAGTCGCAAACGCTTTCTTCTCTTCCGGTATCTGTCCAAATGTTCTCTTGAAGATCTGTTCAATAGTGCGACAATAGTAAGAGGAACAACTCGATATGACTTCAATACTTGAAGTACGATACTAAATGAATTACTGAAGACTATATAGCCAGGACCGTAAAATTTAAACATTGCTAAAATGAAATATATGGCAAGATTTAAGTCACATAGAATAGCAACGCCTATGAGAGCGCTCACGTGGCTAAAAGTACGTTTCGACGTTTTGTTTTTTCTACAACGCAGGACTGACAACATTATTTTTACAAATAAGACAATTGAGACAGTAATTACAATAGATGAACATAAGAATAATGAAAGTAAAGTAAAAATAAAATTATTGTAAATATTATCAAGTATCTGTACCAAAACAACAATAAATATTGTAACCAACAAACATGAAATAGACACTATTCTTTTTCCATAACTTATTTTACCGTTAAACACAAACACCAACTTTAAATATGCCAACAAAATAGCATTGAAAGACCAGCATATATTTAATAGAAGCATGGCATGATAACAATAAACTATAAATAATAACCAATTGGAAGAAAAGTAATGTTTCAACATAAAACCAAATGAGGAATAAGCAGTCCCAAATATAATTTGATTGACTACTATGTAGTTCTGTAAAGACCTCCATTGCGGTATGAGACACCACACACCTAACACTAATGTAGTACATAATACAGACAAGAAAATTCCCAATGTATCAATAGTGAATATTACAGTATCTAACATGATATAGATTGATGAAACTATTTTATTTAAAGTGCATTTAACGCTAGTTTTATCACAAATACTTATTTCGCGACCAACGTTGTAAGTTGGTAAAAGATAAACACTTGAACTAATTTGGCACGAGCAACAGAATATGGCCTAGCTTAATTGGTATTGATGTTATGTAATAAATATACACTTACATGTATAATGGAAATATTTACAATTCTTTAGATCATTCGAGCAAGTCGCAATCGATTTCTTCTCTTCCGGTATCTGTCCAAATGTTCTCTTGAAGATCTGTTCAATAGTGCGGCAACGGTAAGAGGAACTACTCGGTATGACTCCAATACATGAAATGCGATACTAAATGAATTAGTGAACATCACAACAGAACGGATAGCCCTAAGCATAGCTAAAGTTAAATAAATAGCCAGAATCAAGTCACACAGAATAGCAACGCCTGTGAGTGCACCCACATAGCTAAAAGTACGTTGCGACGTTTTATTTTTTCTACAGTACGAGTATAAGAGTGTTAACATGATTTTTACAAATAAAACTATTGAGATAGTCATTATAATATATAAACATAAAACTATTGGCGTAAAACTTAAATAAATATTTTCGTTAATATTAATATTGATCTGTTCACAAACAACGATAAATACAGTCATCCCAAAACATGACAAAGTGACTATTCTCTTTCCGTAACTTATTTTACCGTTAAACACAATAACCAATTTTAAATACGCCAACAAAATAGCAATCAAAGACCAGCATACATTTGATAGAAGCAGGGCTCTCCATACTTTATGTAAGGAATTGGAATAAAAATAGTTATGCAATAAAAAACCAGATGAAGTGTAAGCAGTCCCAAATATAATTTGATTGACTACTATGTAATTTTGTAACGACCTCCATTGCGGTATAAGACACCACACACTCAACACTAACAGAAAACATAATCCAGACACAATAGTTCCCGAAGTATCGATTATGAATAGTATACTATTTAACATGATGTAAATTAATGATACTATTTTATTTATAGCGCATTTAATAATAGGTAGGTATTTCTCAAATATTAATTTTGCTACCGACGCTGTGAATTGGTAAAAGATAAACACTTGAACAAATTTGGCGTGAGCATCAGAACATGGTCTAGAACTAGATTAATTGGTAAAACACCGGGACGAAAACCCTAATATCTGTGCCGGTTCAAATCCTACGGTAAGTATTATTTTTTAATCACGAAAAAATTTTTTTTATAACGTAATTTGAATAGTGGTCTATTTTTAATTAGCGCACAGCAAAAATACATGACACAACAATAATAAACGAATGAGCAATTTGAAAGAGAGTTGATACCAGTACACTTACATATGTACATAATAATATTGTGTTGTATAATTTTATTATAATTAATAACTACTAACTAATATGAAACAAAATATGAACATATGGTACGGTCAGATCAGTAAGCGATAGAAAAGGGGTCTGTTATTTTTTCCTTCATATCAAAAAATAACTATACATTAGTACCTACTTACATCAAAAATATAATGCGATAAAATAAAAAATCTTAATGTATCCTAAACATGGAATGCACAAAATTGTGTAGCAATTTGAAAACTGGAATTATTAATTCAGAAAAGGTGTGTAAGTTCGTATGGGCCGGGTGGCTCGCCCAGGTGTCAGATTTTTCAAGCAGTTTGAAGTTTTTTTTTCTACGGATCTCTAAAAATTTTAACTTTGTCATAATCAATAAACTATAATGATAAAAGCTCATTAGTATTTTTTTGCAAACTTTATTGTTATAGCTCTCCTATCGGGTAATTAACTGTGCACAATAACATCGGTTTCCTTTCATTAAACGTTTTGATTTAAGTACTATGTCTACATAGTTCACTGCTGAACATAGCCGTACTGACAAAGAGCGATGATATAAATAACATGGAATAATTAGGGTCCTTCTGGATGGTCAAACTTGATTTTCATGTCGGGTACAATAAGCAGATACGTAGGTATTACTTGTTTCTTTTTTGCTTAAGTCTGTCAGACCAGCCTTTTTTTTTTTTTTTTTAGTCAGGGGAAATCTTTCATAGATACCACCACACCTCGTGGGCAGGCGGGTGGTTATGTGGGAGTCCTGCCGACTGGACAGTATACCCACCAAAACCCCTGGGTGTTCCACCACTGCGCCTGGTGTCGGGGCTACGGGCGGCACGCTTGCGCACTCCTCCGCGGCACCCGACAGCGCTGGCCCAACTTGGGCCCCACCACGGAGCTTCGGCTCCCGCCAGAATGACGATGTACCGAACACCAGGCACATCGCCACCCACCACCTGGGACCAACCAGCACTGGGCGTCAGACAGCACCCGTGTCCGACAGCCCTGGTCCCGATGCAACGGGTCAATTAAAGTGGCCCCGCGCCTGCCACTACGGCTGCAGAGGATAGGGAGAACGGCCGTCGCGATACCGACACTCCTCTTCCCCTGCAGCCCCACCGCCTCCGCCAACACGTTGGCGGCACCCGTTAGGGCCGCTGGCAGGACGGATAGGCAGCGGCCTTCTCGCCGCCCGTCCATCCCGTCGCCGCCCTCGCCTCGATGGGCTCGGCCGCGGCATCGCGACAAGCGCGACACCGCAGTCCACCTCAGTCGGCAAGCCGACCTACTGGCCAGCCTCCGCACGGGCTTGTCTGGGCCCAAGACCCGGAGAGGTCGGCCCCACCTCGGGTTCCTCTTCGTTCACCAGGCTGGGAAGACCTGGCTTCTAAGCCCCCCCGCCACGACAAGGCAGGAACCCACTCGGGGGGGCTGTCAGACCAGCCTGCGGGAACTTTGACATACTCGTAACAACCCAACAAATATATATACTTAATTTTTTTTTTTTTAGCTCAAGTGTTTGATTTTTATTTTTTAATTTGTTTAGGTTTGTACATATAGCATAGTAGTTGTAATATATAGTTAAGTTTATGAAATGTTTGATAAGTTTTGCCTGAAATAAATACATTAATACCCAACAAAACAAAAATAACAATTTCGCTAGGTGAAAAGGGTTCAAATCGGATTGATACATCGCTGGCGGATGAGTCGTCACCCAGCGCTGCTAACGCGCGACTATTGTTTGCCACAGGAGAAACAAATTCAAGGTTCAGCGCGTCAACCAAATGTTTTTTGGTATCGAATTGCTGACCACACTCGTCCCGTACCAGATCAGTGAAGTCAAATCTTTCGCGGGTTCCGCGCCCCAGTCAATATGATAAACTATCAATGACTAATAGCTCATTAGTACCTGTTTTGTCCAAAATTTAAATAAATTTATAGCTTTTTCATCGTGTAAATAACGGTACCTACACAATAAATTCATAAAATGCTTTAAGTACTATATTCTATCGGCCTTTTTATAGTGACTGGCCACTGCTTAACATAGCCCTAATCACGAAGAGTTAATTAATTATATTCCGTTTTAGTTAAATCATCATATAGCTCTGTTCGTAAATTACATTCGTTCTGCAACATCACTAGTAGTTCTCCGAACAGTAGACCTCGCATCAGTTAAACAAATTTTCAAAACCATATTTCTCGATTCGCTCTTGAGTATTAAGATACAATACGATCTTACCAAATACCTACTACAAAATCGGTTGAAAAACACGGGTGGTAGTGACACCCGCCTTACGACCGTGAGATACTGGGTTCAAATCCCGTTCCCGTACCAATGAGTTCTTTGTAATTTATGTACGGTTTTTCACACCACTGGTTTTTCGGTGAAAGAAAACATCGTGAGCAAACCTGCATATGTCCGTGGAAGAAATCCTATGGCGTATGTGACTCCACCAACCCGCACAGTGATAGCCTGGTCGATATGGCCCAATTACCCTTAGTGGGTAGGCCTACGTCCTGCAGTGGACTATTAAAAAGGCTGGTACTAGGTTTCCTGATTTCCAATCGACACAACGTAACTTGTCATGTTTTTTTTATACTTTCGCGAATTTATCATAATGTTTTATGTTAATTACGACGTCAATAATCCTAGTAGTACTAGAATACGAGTATATGGTTTATAGAATTTATAGTTAATTACCAGTGTTACTACCAGTAGTAAGCGTCATGGGGCCAACCGTATACAACAAGTTACCGGAGAACATCACTAGCGCTCCAAGTCTCGCGTGCTTCAAATGTCGTCTCAAACGATGGCTTGTCGAGCAGACGTTCTATAGTCATAATGAATTCCTAAACTGGAAGAGTACCTAATGAAAGCTGTACACGAAATGTACTATAATTTATTTATAATCATTATTTTTATTTGATTGTAATTTTAGAATTTTTTCTCTTATTAATTTCTGAATAATATTATAAAAATGGACATGTAAATAATAATTACGCAATAAATGACTATGACTATGACTAAGAACGGTAAATGAATTACCGTTGTTAACCCCCGACGAAAAAGAGGGGTGTTATAAGTTTGACGTGTCTGTTTGTCTGTGTGTCTGTCTGTCTGTCTGTCTGTGGCATCATAGCGCCCGAACCACTGAACCGATTTCAGTTTAGTTTTTTTTGATGAAAGGAGACTTAATCGAGAGTGTTCTTAGCTATGTTTTATAAAAATCGATTGAGCCGTTTAAGAGTTATGGTGGGTTAAAGTGGGGATGGAAGAACCAAAATTCTACAAATTTTCCCAAAATGGTTGTCAATTGAAAGTTTGTTGTGAAATATTTTTGTGTCGGGGGTTTTTAACTAGGTATATTATTACTACTGCAGTTGAAATAAATTCATATAATATGTTTCTCACAATGTTCTTGAAGAAAAAACTACGTAATCAACAGTGAAATTTACATTCTCTCTGCAAGTATAAGTCGATTTCTTCTCCGCCAATACCTTTTCCAATGTTCTCTAGACGATCTATTCAACAAAATAACAATCGTTTTAGGAATCAGTCGAAATGCAAACAAACAATCAAGAAATACACAATAAATTAGGTCAAACTTATACAAAAATATTTCACTTAAAACATAAGTTACGGTAAACATATCACAGAGTACAGCGACACCAATCAATGCAGTAATGTTACTGAAACGTCGTCGAGACATTTTTATCTTACAGCAAGACATGACAGAGAACACAATCTTTCCAAACATAATAACTGATCCAGTCATTATAAAACAAACACAAAAGTTGCCATTAAGGTAGCACAACATATCTCCGTAAATACTCCTGCTAACTTCGGTCCAAATAACAACAGCAAAAGTCATTAAAAAGGCTGACAGAGTCACCTTTCTCTTCTCATAACTTATCTTTCCACTAAACACTAAAACTAAACGCAAATACGCTACCAGTGTTGCGTTAAAGGACCAGCATATTGTTAGAACGAATAGTCCAATGTTTATTCTGAAAAATGTTTCTGGATATGACTTGTCTAGAGAGAACGTAAATGCAGCAGCGCACCAACACATGTGTAAAGTTCCGTGGACCACTTGGCTGACACTTATGTAGTTCTGAAGAGTTCTCCATTGAGGCATTATAATCCATGTTCTCAACAATAATACAGAACACAATATTGATAAAACGGATCCCAATGTCACAAGTGTTTTCAAACTCGTTAAATATTCCGGCATTACGGTTGGTATAAATAAAAGTATTAATAACTCTCGATGATTTTAAGTTCTCTTCTATATTTTAGACGATGTTAATATCATGATCGACAGTGAATTAATATGGAAAATAAAATTAGATCATTATAATGATTGTGTAAACAGGAAAAAATCCAATAATTACAACTAACAACAACCTTATTAGTACAGGGTCACTGGAAGCGTTAAGAGGATATTATCCATCCATCCATCAGCCTTAGGACGTCCACTGCTGGACATAGGCCTCCTTTATAAATTTCCAATAAGGCCGGTTAGAAGCGGGCGCGTGTCTACCATCTCAATTATAACGCCAGTCCACATAGTCGAAGAACGTCATACTCTGCAATTGATGGTCAATAGTCTCCATTCGAACTTTACGACCCCATCGGCCATCCACTCTTTGAACTACAGCAGGGCTGGGCACAACCCATCCATCCATCCATCAGCCATAAGAAGTCCACTGCTGGACATAGGCCTCCCCTATGGATCTCCAATAAGACCGGTTGGAAGCGGCTTGCATCCAGCGCGATCCTGCGGTCTTAATGAGGTCATCCGTCCACCTTGTGGGTGGACGTCCTACGCTGCGCTTGCCGGTACGTGGTCTCCACTCGAGAACTTTTCGACCCCATCGGTCATCAGTCCTCCGCGCTATGTGCCCTGCCCATTGCCATTTCAACTTGCCAATCCGTTGGGCTATGTCGGTAACTTTGGTTCTTCTACGGATCTCCTCATTTCTGATTCGATCTCGCAGAGAGACTCCGAGCATAGCCCTCTCCATAGCTCGTTGGGCTACTTGGAGCTTACCAATAAGGCCCATAGTGAGAGACCACGTTTCTGTGCCATAAGTCATCACTGGCAACACACACTGGTCGAAAACTTTCGACTTAAGGCACTGAGGTATGTCGGACGAGAAGACGCTACGCAATTTTCCGAACGCTGCCCAGCCAAGTTGGATTCGGCGATTTGCCTCTTTCTTGAAGTCGGACCTACCTAACTGGACTACTTGTCCTAGGTAGACGTACGAGTCAACGACTTCAAGAACCGAGTTCCCAACAGAGATCGGGGTGGGTACAACATAGGAATTACACATAACTTTCGTCTTGTCCATGTTCATCTTAAGACCCACCTGTTGAGAAACCCGATTGAGGCCTTCGAGCATCGTGCTGAGCTCTTCCATCGATTTTGCCATGACTACTATATCGTCGGCAAACCGAAGGTGAGTGAGGTATTCGCCATTGACATTGATGCCGAATCCTTCCCATTCCAGGAGCTTGAAGGCGTTCTCCAAAGTAGCCGTAAACAGTTTCGGAGAAATTACGTCTCCCTGTCTTACGCCTCTTTTTAAAGGGATCGCCTTGGAGCTCTCTTCCTGTACTCGGACCGACATAGTGGCGTTATTATACAAGCACTTCAACACTTCGATGTACCGATAGTCAATACGGCATCGTTGGAGAGACTCGAGCACAGCCCAAGTCTCGACCGAATCAAAGGCTTTCTCATAGTCCACAAACGCTAAGCAAAGTGGCAAGTTATACTCTTCGGTCTTCTGTATAACCTGCCGTAGCGTATGAATGTGGTCCATGGTACTAAATCCCTTTCGGAAACCGGCTTGTTCGGAAGGCTGGAAGTCATCAAGCCTGCGCTCGAGACGATTCGTAATGACCCTTGAAAACAGCTTATAAACATGGCTCAGAAGCGAGATGGGTCTGTAGTTCTTCAATAAGGCGTTGTCACCTTTCTTGAAAAACAACACCACCACGCTTCTGTTCCATGCTTCTGGCGTGATGCCCTCGAGGACGACGGTGTTAAAAAGCTTCTGGAGGACTTTTAGTACCGGTGTTCCACCCGCTCTCAGGAGCTCTGATGTGATACCGTCATCACCCGGCGCCTTGTTGTTCTTAAGCTGATTCAGGGCCATTCTAATCTCGTACAGGCTGATGTCTGGGATATCTTCGGTGAAGTGTCGGGTCAGCTTGGCTCTTGGATCTTCGGCCGCGCTGCTAACAGGCTTAGCGACCGAAGCGTATAACTGTCCATAGAACCTTTCGATCTCCTCTAATACCTCTGCCTTGGTCGACGCTAAACTTCCATCTTCTCTCTTCAGCTTTGTCAATTGGCTTTGTCCAATAGACAAATCTCTTGCGAACACTTTGGAGCCTTTGTTCCGCTCTATTGTCTTTTTAATATGTTTAGTATTAAAAAGACGGATGTCGTGCCGCAAGGATTTCGAAATTTGTCTATTGAGACGCCTATATGACTTTGCATCATCGGAAGACTGCAATCTTAGCGAGCGTCGTTCGGCCATGAGATTTACAGTGTGATCGGAGAATTTCTGCGGTTTATTTGAACGGCGGGGTCTAAAGAACTTAGCACCCACCGTTTGGACAGTTTCTACGAGCCCGTTGTTGATCTCGTCCACCGACGCAAGGTTCTCTAGGCAAGCAAAACGATTCGAGAGCTCGAGCTGAAAGTCCTCGGGGTTTTGGATATGTTCACGAGTAGGTCGGAGTGTGGACTTCATCAGGCGGGACCTTTCGAGCTTAACATTAATATCTAATGTGCCTCGTACAATTCTGTGATCGCTGCCGGTTTTCACCCTGTGGATCACGGAGACATCATTAAATATTCGTCTCTCGGTGGTCATGATGAAGTCTATCTCGTTTTTCGTGGAACCATCAGGGCTCATCCAGGTCCATTTCCTGTGAGGCGGCTTCTGGAAGAAAGAGTTCATCATAAAGAGTTCCTCTCTCTCCAGAAAGTCAGCCAGCCTCTGGCCCCTAGGGTTCCGTTGCCCATATCCAAATTGCCCCACCCTCAGCTCATCGTCGTTTTTTCTACCCAACTTTGCGTTGAAGTCCCCCATAACAACAGTGAAGTGGGTCTTAGACATATGAATGGCCCGACTTACGTCCTCATACATAGTCTCCAACTCATCATCTGGGTGTGACGATGTCGGTGCGTATACCTGAATGACCTTCAGCGAATACCTCTTGGATATTCTGAGTATTAGGTATACCACCCTGCTCGACACACTTTCGATGGTAATAATGTTGTTGGTGAGGGACTTGTGAACGAGAAAGCCAACACCACCTTGGGACCGTTGGTCACCTTCCCGGTAGTAAAGCAGGTTGCCGGAATTTAAGGTTATCGTGTCCTCCCCCTCTCTACGGACTTCAGACAACCCCACAATATCCCAACGCAACCTACTCAACTCTTCTTCCAGCTCAGCAATCTTCTCGTCAGTCCTCAACGTGCGCACGTTGTGTGTTACCAGGGCCAGTCGTCGTTTACGGGAGTGGTAGCCGGGCGTCTGCCAGCGATTCTTAGCACCCCCTTCTCCGCCGTTACCGGGGCCGCTACCGTAGCCCCGGGCTAGCGGAGCTGCTGGGGACTGGGGGCCTGGTCTATTTGGTTTTTCCATATCGGGGTTTTTGCCCATAATCGCCGCGCTGGGCAGGCGTGGTGGCGATCGCAGAAACGTAGCTTCGCGACAGGGATGCTGCTCCCCATCCCTGCCCTGTGCCATTTTAGCTACGTTTTATTTGAATGGTTATACCGCCATTGGTCGGTTCCGCTGTACCTCAGTCGGCTCTTACGACACCTGGTACTAGAGGGGGGTGCTATTCTACTCTGCCGGCACCCCACGGCAACCCACTGCCATTTAAACTTGCCAGAGGATAGTATATCTGCGGCTTTTTGAAACGATTGCTATTGATCGAGCGAGAAAAGCGTCTCGGCTTTGGATTGGCAAAATTTAGTTTCTCTGTCCGGATGTGAGTTTGTTTACTTGAATGTTGTTTCTCGCATACAGATTTATTTTTAACTGACTTCCAAAAAGGAGGAGGTTCTATGTTCGTCTGTATGTATTTTTTTGGGTATGTTCATCGATAATTTTGCCAATTGTTAACCGAATCGAAACTTATTTTTTAATTCGAAAGGGTATACTCCCGAGGTTGTCCATTTAATTTCCACAGAAATCGGCCGACCCGTTTTTGAAAAATAAACTATAATGTAAACGGTTATAGTCTGACGGGGACCCGCCGCTCGCACCTGTCTCTGTCCCTGTCTCGCGAGGTTCTCAGTTAAACGGTCAGACTATAGAGCGAAATATTCGAATTTCGTACACGATGGAAGCCAGTTTTACCATTTTTGCGAAAAATAATTATTTCAACGAATGTTGACACAGGTTCTATATTATAAGATTTCTTTGTCTTTGGTGATTTGATTAGAGAGGAGGATATGTCTCTCTTTAAGGAGGATATTATTACCATTACATTTCATAATATTTGGCAAGATTTTTTAGTATTCAATTCTTAGTAAGTACCTAATGCAAATGTGATTTGAATTGTTTCAGTCCCATACAAATTTGTAACTCGGAGTAGTGGATATGGCCCAATCATGCTTCGTGGGTAGGCCTACGTTCTGCAGTGGACTATTAAAAAGCTGGTAGTAAGATGTCAATTAAAACGCTCTGTACTGACAGAGCGTTTTAATTGACATCTCTACATTACACATTGCAATCATTCTAATTATCGTTTTCGAAAACAAATATTATTCAGTTATAATTAACTCAGAGTGTTAATTATAGCTATCTACGTAATTAAACAAAATAGGTACCGTACTTTTTATCAAAGTTTCTCTTCCGTTCCGTCCCCATTGGCCGCTCACATGATTGTCGCCCACCCATGATATTTTTCACCCGTTTTATTACTATCCTTTTAAAACAGTTAAACAGTAGTTAACAACAGTTAACAGTTTAATGGTAGATTTTCAGTAGTTTTTGATAAATCAGTAGAATCCATAAATACGATTTTCGAGAGGGGACGGCTATATACGAGTACTTTTGCTTAAAGCGAAAGGCTCTGCGCTGGGATCCCCCAACCCCTAGAATGATGGCAATTCCGGAGGACGGCAAGATATAATAATATACAGGGTCATAAGTATTAAACGTAAAACCTTTTAAGGGCGGGTCTAGTACATCTAGACAAACAATTTTTGTTCTAGGACTTTTGGAAAACCACGAAGAAGAAATCAGATTTTTCACACAAAAAGTTCGTCAACGCGCGAGAAATGTATGGAGAAGCGTATTATTTTTTTTTCGAATTTTGAAAAATCGTAGTACAAAAGTATTAAGACCACTAAACCTGACCAACTTATTTCCTAATATACAGGGTTATAGGTATTAAAGTACATCTAGACAAACAGTTTAGATGTACTAGACCCGCCCAAGGTTTTGCGTTTAATACCTATGACCCTGTATAGTAGGAAATAAGTTGGTAAGGAAATAAGTTGGAAATAAATTGGTCCGTTTTAGTGGTCTAAACAGTTTTGAAAACCGTCACAATGATGATAGGTGACGGAACGGTCCTGTCACGGTAGTGGTATGGTACGTTACAGTCCATCTATCAGCCATAGGACGTCCACTGCTGGACATAAGCCTCCCCTATAGATCTCCAACAAGACCGGTTGGTAGTGGCTTGCATCCAGCGCGCACCTGCGATCTTAATGAGGTCATCTGTCCACCTTGTAGTTAGACGTCCTACGCTGCGCTTGCCGGTGCGTGGTCTCCGCTCGAGAACTTTTCGACCCCATCGGTCATCAGTCCTCCGCGCTATGTGCCCTGCTCATTGCCACTTCAACTTGCCAATCCGTTGTCGGTAACTTTGGTTCGTACGTGTACTCCTCACGTACCACGTATCTCATTCCTAATTCGATCTCGCTGAGAGACTCCGAGCATAGCCCTTTCCATAGCTCGTTGTGGTACTTGGAGCTTATTAATAAGGTCCATAGTTAGAGATCACTTTTAAGTTATAGTAGGAAGGACACATTTAGAAGAAAAAAAAATCGGCCAAGTACGAGTCGGACTCGCGCACGGAGGGTTCCGTACTGTATGGGAGCCCCCCTTAAATATTTATTTTATTTTAATTTTATTACTTATTATTGAAGTGAATATAAAACTAAATTTTCTGTGAAAATTTCAAGCGTCTACCTGTTACCATTATTAATATAGAGTGAAAAACGTCTAAAAAATCAGGTTAGTTGTATGGGAGCCCCCCTGAAATATTTATTTTCTTTTCATTTTAGTATTTGTTGTTATAGCGGCAACAGAAATACATCATCTGTGAAAATTTCAGCTTTCTAGCTATCATGGTTCATGAGATACAGCCCGGTGATAGACAGACAGACGGACATCGAAGTCTTAGTAATAGGGTCCCGTTTTTCCCTTTGGGTACGTAACCCTAAAAAATAATCCCGCTTTTTCTTTTACACGCAATTTCTTCCTTAGAAGAACGCGGGAATACGTCGACATTATGTAAATTAGTCGAACGCTTGTCTTGAAGAATCCCACCCGAGCTCGATTTAAATTTCATAAATGCACGATTCTGTGTTGTACCTACGCGTTAATGCTTGTCTAATATTCGTATAATGTAAAGAAGAATTGTTTTTAGAACGCCGTTGTTATTCCATCTATCAGCCACAGCTGGCCATAGGCCTTCCCAACGGATTCCCAATAATCATGGTTGATCCAATTTACATTTTTAGTAAAATTCATTCCAGAATTTAACATTTTCCGTCGAAAAGTCGCTTTATAAAATGGCGTTTTTATCTACGACACGGCACATGACGTATCGGTTGCGAATATGGCCGCCACAATGGACTTAAAACGTTTTTTGGAAAACTTTTTCTGGTAAAAATATGATAAATTGCATATTAATAACACTTGTAAAACCATAGCTTAGTGATGGGATAATGAAATAGAATGAAAATTAACAGATCCTACTACCTAATATTATAAACGTGAAAGTTTGTAAGGATGGATGGATGTATAGATGTTTGTTACTCTTTTACGCAAAAACTACTGAACGGATTGAGGTAAAACTTTGCAATTATATAGCTTATATATCAGAATAACACATATGCTGTAAATTATAATGATATTGCGTAATTTTTCAATATTATAACAATAAGTGTTAAGCAAGTACTTAGTAAAAATTCTGCCATCTGCGAGCTATTCTAGCGTGCGCTCCAAGAAATGTCAAAAAAGAACTGTCGAATCGAACAAATGTCAAATCGATTTTTTTGTTATTTTCCACCTCCTTTATTATGGGTGGTAAGGTAGGGCCTCGAAATATCATGCGGGCGAAGCCGCGGGCAAAATCTAGTTTTGAAATAATTTTGAGTAATTTTTATGACTTTGATGAAGTAAGCGATGTCACAGTGGGACACATGATTTTTGTGTGGAGAGCAAAAGTAGCTCCTAACATCTATACCAATATTATAAAGAGGAAAGATTTGATTGTTTGTTTGCATCGAATAGGCTCCGAAACTACTGAACCGATTTGAAAAATTCTTTTACTATTGAAAAGCGACACTATCCCCGGTGAACATAGGCTATTGATATTTTCAATAAAAAATTAGGAATTCTTACTATGTATTTGTCTTCTTTAGCCAATCGTACCCTAGCCAGCAGCTAGTAAAAATGTATAATTATTTTTTGAAAAATTAGCACGACCGACTTCACCGAACTGAAGCGTGTGCTGAATTCGCGAATATTACGCACGGATCGATGTAGCATTTTCCACATTATTGTTGATATATCAAAAATGACTCACGATTTCGATAAAATTTAAATAGGTTTTAATATAAAAATATGTTTTTTTTACTTCATTTGAGAGGGACACATTTTTTCCTAAACGTACATTTTTGGCTACCTTACCCGTCTTAGTTCGAGTAGCTATTTTCTAGATGGATTTCTCGTAGAATAATTGCTTTGTATTCGCGGTCATTTTGTATAGGCTTTGATCTATATGGTGCGTTAATTGTCATCCACAGTTCTGGAATATATTGCGTTGTGGCCAGAAATAATTATGTGTGGAATTCAACCAAACACAATATAGCACGGATGTGGGTCTCAGAGTCTCAGAGACGTGGCATTTTTATACATAATATAGTTTTAGCGTAAAGTAAAATTTGTTCATAACTATGTCTTTACCAACTTCAAACAAAAAGATCTCAATTCGACTTCATTTCAATTCGTATGTTACGCGATTTCTTCGTCAATTATGAATCGAACCACAAAAAAAAATAGGTAGATCATACTTTATAAGTACTTGGTCCCATTTAAATTTTTATCAAAAACAGCAGTCGTTTTTGAAAAATCAATAATATTGTTAATTTACTACATCGATGAAACATCGATCCGTGCGAACTGTTCGATTTCTATTCACGGTTTAAGTTTATTATGGCATTTTTGGAGAAAAATATAGATATAAACCTTCCTCTTGAATCACTCTATCTATTAAAAAAAATCGCATTAAAATCCGTTGTGTAGTTTTAAAGATATAAGCATATATAGGAACAGACAGACAGGAAAGCGACTTTGTTTTATACTACGTAGTGGTAGGTACTTACATATTAAATTCACTTAAAATACGTTTTTTACTAAATTATCTTTTTTCGTCATTCTTTTCCTTGATATCAAAAAATTAAGATAAATAGGTGCGTTAAAAACGAAAATCTGTTTTATAACCTAAACATAAAATGCAGGAAATGATGTTATTAACAATTTTAAAACTGGAATTTTATTTCATATAAGGTGTACTTACTATAACAATACTGGTACCTAAAGATATAAGCATACATGGGGACATGGGGACAGCGGGAAGCGACTTTGTTATATACTACTCGTATGTATCGACTGTTTAAGTATGTACCACTATAACCTACTAATTTGTACCATTGGTACCATATATGGTACATTGATTAACAAAAAATGGAGGCAACAATAAAATGAGGCTCCAAAATTGACGCCTCCAATGGCGCTCCGTGGTGCGAAAATGTCTGCCGGTGACGTCACAAATTGTCCCCTATTCTGTTTCGAAATTACAAGCGCCGACGTGTGCCGAACTAATTTCGCGCAAATTTCGAACGAAACATGTTCCTGTTGATAATCCTTAATATTTATAGACGCGAAATGTTGTATGTGTGGATGTTTGTTCCTCTTTCACGCAAAAAATACTGAACGGATTGAAATGAAACTTTGCAATACTTAGTAATGCTTATACATCAGAATAATACATAGGCTATAATTTGTAAAGAGATTGCGTGAAACGAAGTTCGCCGGGTCAGCTAGTTTGGAATATACCGCGAAGCACGTTTTGAATTTTGTGAATATTTTTAATTTAAATTTTGGTACCATAATTAATTTTTGAAAAAAATAGCATGACCGACTTCACCCGTGTAAGTGCAGAATTCGCGAATATTTCGCACGGATCGATGTAGCATTTTTCACATTATTGTTGATTTATCAAAAATGGCTCAGCCGATTTCAATAAAATTTTAATGGACCGATTTCGAAGTATGTCCTTTCCAATAAAAAAGAATTATTGAAATCGGACTACTATGAAAAAGTTATGCGTGGTTTTATATAAACACAATATATACGCGTCATTGAGAACCTCCTCCAGTTCGGTTCGTCGGTCAAAAAGAGACGTTTTTCGTGATGTTTTTCTTACTAGACGAACGGATATTTTATTCTAGGATGTAATTATTACCAAGTTTTACCATAAAATCCACCAACCCGCACTGGGCCAGCGTGGTGGATATGGCCCAATCACCCTTCTTGGTTAGGCCTACGTCCTGCAGTGGACTATTAAAAAATGGTGATAGTACTATAGAATGAATCTTGAACTATCGAACAAAAATGATATTGCAACATTATGTATTAAGTATGTGTGCATAGCATGATATCAGCAAGCACTATACAATACGTAAGTTGACTCGTCTATAATTTTTTTTTAGAACATATCTCACATCTTTTCAGAAATGTATAGGGCAGTTGCAGTTTCAGTAATTATTGCAACACCGACTTCCACCGTGTAGAGAATTCGAATGATTTGCACGAATCTATGTGACATCCATGTACATTTTTGTTGATTTATCAAAAACGACTCAGCCGATATCGACCAAATTTCGAACTAAAAAAGTTTTTCTAAATCGGTTCCCAATTGGCGAAAATAACGATAAACATACCCAAAAACGTACAGACGAACATAGTACCTCCTCCTTTTTGGAAGTCGGTAAAAAATCTCTGTTAACATTTGGTCTGTAAATTGTTTAAATCTACTTTTTCTAGAAACAGCTCATATCTTTCGCAATTTCGGTTTTAGACACAGGTTTGGGACCCAAATATCAGTCACAAAGACAATTCTCTACGACTCAGAAAAAAGTACACTTTAAAATATTTAACAAATCTTCAATATTTTTTTAATCGGGTAAAAGTGCCTTTAACCACAACAAAATACAGTACTACTTTATATGCTAAAACTACCAACACTACTACTACATAAAAAGCATTGGATCATCCACAGACCCTTGAAGGTCTAAAGATAATCCAAATGCTCAAGCCCACTGCAGGTTGGCAGCGTGCCCAGCATGCTGGCAGCATTGCCACGCTGAATAGCACTGCTTGTACGTTGAGCCAAATAAACACTAGCATTTTGGTCACGCGTCGCGTCCACCAGACGCTCAGAAAGACTTTCGAAAATATATTCAATAAATTAATTCCTACGAGTAAAAATGGAGCACAATTTCCTAAACGTTAGAATCTTTTCTAACGTTCTCAGAAGATCGCATGCTATGCTCTCCCGCTCGCACATACATAAATCTTCTATGCTCGCTCCTACTTTTACTGTCTCATGACTGTTTACGCATACGTTCAGCCGTTCTAATAAGTAAGTTCGTATAGGCCGGGTGGCTAGCCCTGGTGTCAGAGATTTTAAGCCGCCTGAAGGCCTCTGACATGGCTCAACGGTTAAAACAACCGGGTCCTACAACTTAACGTGTCATCCAAGCTACAGTAGCGCTCAGTTGTAAATGCCACCCGCGGTCACCCATCCGAAGACTGACCGTGCTGAACGTTGGTTAACATCGATGATCGCTAACGAACACCTACGCTATGAGCCGTTCTAATGATTAAATTATAGAGCCCTAGTACCCAGACTGATCTGTATCCGCAATCGTTTCTAAAAAAAAGAAAACCCTTTAAGCGATCGATGACGTCATTACGGGTTCCCAATGCGCCATCCAATTAACCTGCGTCGAACTCAGTGTGACCAGATTCAGTATTTTAATACTTATTCGGTATATTTTATTGACTTTTTCGAAAATCAGTATTTTTTGGAGGTTGCTATTTTTGGGTTTATTTTAGTTTCTTTTTTGTGAAAAAGTAGGTATTTTTAGTACCTTAATTTCGAGTTTTTTTTTAAGAAGGTATTTTTGAGTATGATTGGTTAATTGAGGGTACTTCAGGTGAAATCTGGCTCCGCGCTGGCACCCCCTTCCCTTTAGGATTAGGATTTTGGTGGGAAATAGTGTAATTTACCGATTTAGTATTTTTCGGTATTTCGGTAGTTTTGTGAAATTTTATCTGGTCACACTGTTCGAACTACCCTCAAAATTGAATTACATTTTAAGCCTTACTCTCTCAGATACAGGCGTGATTATCCATTGGCATATTATTGTTATGTGCTAGAGACTTTAATTATTTCGCTGTGTTTTGAACAGACGTGTTTGATCATAGGAAATGGCGGGATTATGTGCCTTACAGGCTACAGCCAATCATCAGTGTGCAAGACAATTCAAAGCTAACTTTGAAATAAAGAGGTAAGTAATTAATCCTTTGTACTTTATTGTTGTTGGCACAATAAACTTGTAAAGGTATGTCGAAAGTTGGTCTCCAACATGAATTGAAAATTGAATTGAATTGACGTATACTTACTTTTCGTCTTATCATACTAAAAATATTGAAATGGGACTCCTAATTAGATTAGTTAGAAATTTTACACACGCCCCTTAAGCGTTTAAGGGACGCCATGTATAAAATGTCAAACTAGAATCCAGATTTTAGTGAAAAAAAATGTTTGACGTGAATACGTCCTTAAATCCGAATCATACAACTTGATGGCTGTGACATTAGCTACAAGCTACGGATACTCCAATCCGAACTGAAGAATATTTAACAGCTGCGCTAGTAAATGCCAATTACAGCCAATTCCATTGGCTTTCAGACAAAACGAAATCGCATCAAATCTAAGTATGTAGTGTAAATTATACAACTAGGTGATGTGATGTTAGCTACAAGCTGCGGATACAGATAGCCTAATCTTAACTGAAGCTCATTTAACAGCTGCACGAGGATAGGATTATACGCAGCTAGCTATAGTTCGGCCGTTCAGAGAATGCGTTCCTGACACGTCATCTTGAAAAAATGTTTTTGGCCGATATCTCGGAAACTATGTACTTAAAGGCAAAAAACATTAAGATCATTATTGTATAAAATAAAATTTCGCATCTTTTGTTTCGTATAATTTTTTTTGTAAAACTTACCGTTTACGATTTATGGACCATTTATTTAATAATCTTAATGTTTTTTGCCCTTAAGTACATAGTTTCCGAGATATCGGCCAAAAACATTTTTTCAAGATGACGTGTCAGGAACGCATTCTCTGATCGGCCGAACTATAACAACTCAGCCAGCAAGTTGTATGATTCATGATTCAACCTATAGCCGATTTTAAGCAATGATATGCCACAGATATATGTACAAACACACAAACATACGGGCACGCTGATGCACTCACGTCAAAGTTACACAACCTCTCCTTTTAGGTCGAGAAATAATATAATCGGCCAAGTGTGAGTCGAACTCGCGTACGAAGGGTTCCGCACCGTATGGAAGCCCCCCTTAATATATTTTGTTTTAATTTAATTAATATATATTTTTGAAGGGAATATTAAACTTAATATTCTGTGAATATTTCAAGCATCTTCCTGTTGCCATTTTTAAAATCGAGCAAAAAAATGATGTTTCTTGTATGCCAGCCCCCCTTAAATATTTATTTTATTTTAATCTGAATATTTATTTTTGAAGTAAATACTTAACTATATATTCTGTGTATAATATAAGCATCTACTTGTCACCGTTATTAGTATCGAACGAATACATAAATATAAAAATATCAGGTTGTTTTTATGGGAATTAAATATACATATTTTTTTCTATTTTTAGTATTTGTTATCCTAGCGGCAACAAAAATACATCATCTAGCTATCACCGCTTATGAGATACAGCCTGGTGACAGACAGACAGACAGACGGACGGCGGAGACTTACTAAAAGGGTCCCATTTTTACCCTTTGAGTACGAAACCTAGTGAAAGTCAGTCTAAATCAAGACATGAACAGATTGATTCCCAAAAGTACCACGGAGATGCCACGTACGTACACAGCTAATGTTTTGTCACGAGCCATTTTGTCATCCTCATTTGGAGCCTCTCGTCACTCCGGCGTCACGCTGTCACGGCAATCGTGGCACGTACGATGACAGCAGCTGTCAAACTTTAGAGCACTTCAACCCTCGACGTAAAAAATCTTATATTTAAGAAAAATCATTTACAGCTGGTTACATCGGCTGTCAAACAAAAACAGTGCCCTTTAAATCGGACTAGAAGTTTGTGAGCAATACGACATAAACACATAGGCACTAAATAAATATACCTCAAACCTACACACCACTCTTTTTTAGTCAAAAAATAAAAAACCTTGTAAAAGATTACCTAAAACTAAATGAAGACATGAACAAATTGATGCAAAAGTACCACAGCGATGCCACGTACGTACGCAGCTAATGTCGTGTCACGCACCATTTTTTCATCCTCATTTGGCGCCTCCCGTCACTCCGGCGTCACGCTGTCACGGCAATCGTAGCACGTACGATGGTACAGCGGCTGTCAAACTTTGGAGTAGGTACTAAAGGTAAACGTATACGACATATGTTTTACCATCTTCCAAAAAGGAGGAGGAACTATGTTCGACTGTATGTATTTTTTGTGTACGTTCACCGATAGTTTCGCCCATCATGAACCGTTTTTTTAGTTTGAAAGAGTATAGATCCAAGGTGGTCCCATTTAAATTTTATCGAAATCGGCTGAGCCGTTTTTGATAAAACAACACTAATGTACATGGATGTCACTTCGATTCGTGCAAACTATTCGAATTCTGTACACGGTGGAAGTCGGTATTGGGATTTTTGCGAAAAATAATTATTCGTGTGGATTTTCAAAAACTATATCTATTGATCGTGAGAACCGTGACCTTTTGAGATCTTTCTATCTGCGTGCAGTCATTGTAAGAACAAAAGTCCGTTCCGACTGTTTACCGCTGCCGGATATTAATGGTAACTGGAAACCGGAAACTGCTAAAAAGATCCATTTTTTCCATACAAAACGCTCATTAACTTTCAGAAAATTTATTATAACTACAACAAGTAAATTAATAAATAAATAAATGTATTGCAAGTTAGAATGATTAAATAAATGTAACCCTTTCGGAATACTTTTACTTTCATAAGATTTTTTTTTCGATATCAGAATGTATTTAATAAAGTGGGTTAAGTAGGTCATAATAGTCATATTTCAATATACGAATCGCAAAACAGTGCCAATTTAAATGTGTGAATATTTTACTAAGATTATATTTCTAACCTTATTAATTTAGATTTTGTGGGCCTTATGAATAAGCTCAAGATAGCCCAGCGTGCTATGGAGAGGGCTATGCTCGGTGTCTCTCTGCGAGATAGAATCAGAAATGAGGACATCCGCAGACCAACCAAAGTTACTGACATAGCCCAGCGGATTAGCAAATTAAAGTAGCAATGGGAAGGGCACATAGTTCGCAAGCGCAGCGTAGGACGTCCACCGACTGGGTGGACTGACGACTGACGAACGCACTGGACGCAGGCCGCTTCCAAACGGCCTTATTGGAAATCCATGGGGGAGGCTTATGTCCAGCAGTGGACGTCCTACGGCTGATGGAAGTATCCATAAAATACATCCATCAGCATAAAACTTAAAAGAACCTTGATGCATGGAAGAAGCTCTATCGATACTCTTTTCGGTAGAGTACCGGCTTGCTCTTAAGTTTTAGTAAATGAATATTCTTAACAAAAATTCCTAAGTTAAGTTTAATATGGATTAGCGCCTGAAATAAATGGTTTTATTTTACAGCTCGTCACTCAGCCTTAAAAAAAGAAGACTTCACCAAAATTTGAGAGCCAGTGAGCGGTATTCGACTCACGCCGACGGGAATCGAATCAGCGACCCACACCGAGTTTATTCACCGTTTCCCGACGGCGCGTGACAAATCCAATTTCAACACAAATCTGCTTGCTTTAGTATGGCACACGCGCCCGGCGTAGTTCCTCAAACTGATTTGTATTTAGAAGGCATACCTCTAGTACTAGTAGTTCTCCAAACAGTAGACCTCGCGAGTGTAAATTAGTTAAAAGTTAAATTGTAGCGTTTTCAAAAATATTCTCAATTACAAAACTCTGTCTTGGGCTTCAATTTTACAGCACATCTCTTTGAATTAAACTTTATGACTCTACATCTTTATTCGCTTTTGAAAGATTTGATTCATACCTACTCGGAAATCTTGTTAAGATTTAGATTATGATTTAATACATATTAGATGAAATATTTAGGCAAACTATTAAAATCGGCTGAAAAATGGTGCAATAAAAGAACTCCCTATTTTTGATGAGAATAACCCCGTAGTCAAAAATCTCCGTCGACAAGAAATTATCCTAAAATCTTCTTCTCTTCTTCTAATCCTAAGGCCCCACATCGGGGCTGAGGGCAGATACAATACTTCGCCAGTCGGTTCTGTCTTGGGCAGCCCGTTTCACCTCGCTCCACGTCTTGCCGATGCTCTTCGCCTCTGCCATGACAGAGCGCCGCCAGGTCTGCCTGGGACGACCACACCTGCGCCGGCCCGCCGGATTCCAATCCAGAGCCTGTCTTGGAATATGATCCACGTTCCTGCGCAGAGTGTGACCAATCCAACACCACTTACGATGCCTAATTTCCTAAAATACTAGGTATATATAGAATCCGTTGTACCTACTAAGTTACCAACCTGCACTGGGCCAGCTTGGTGGATATGGCCCAATCACCCTTCGTGGGTAGGCCTACGTCCTGCAGTGGACTCTAAAAAAGGCTGAGAAACGAAATAAAGTAAAGTATTGAGTTTCGTTAAGATTCGATAAAAATGTGACGTTTAGAGCAAAATCAACAACCGCATAGATAAGAATAAAATTGTAGAGTTAAAGCTAAGATTTCGCTCACTTCTTTCGCTTACTTAAAACCTCAAATTAATTGTTATTTATACCATAGATACCTATAAAGAAGACCTTGCAAAGTGGGACCAGACTGTGTACAGTAGCTCAAAAAATCCATTAAAATTTGGTAAATAAATACGCAGAGTAAAACAATCGCATTGAATGCATAATTTGAATGGAATTTCATATTTTCAGATGCGAAAATATGAAGTGAATGGAGATTGTTATGAAAGAAATAGTTTATTTACACAGAAAAACAAAAAAAGAACTTAAATAACAATTTCTGCTATGACTAAACTAATACTAAAACTTAACTAAAAAAAAAACACAAAACAAAATAAAACCTAGTCTAAAAGCCCCTCGGCAGAGGGTAACGTGGCCAGAATGCTGGCAGCATTGCCTCGCTGAATAGCAATACTCAGCTTTTGGGCGAAATAGATGCCAGCACTCTGGTCACGTGTCACCTCTACCTACCAAACGCCTGGCCTATTAAAGAAATTAATAGGAAAATCATTTTCCAAAACAAATAATTGAACACTGTACCAGGTAATGGCCTACGCTTGATATATTTTTGCATTATCTCTTTTGCCTCCTTTTAGGGTTCCGTACCCAAAGGATAAAAACGGGACCCTGTCCGTCTGTCTCCAGGCTGTATTTCATGAACGGTGATAGCTAGAACGTTGAAATTTTCACGGGGTTCCATATAACAAACCTGATTTTTTAGCCGTTTTTCGCTCGATATAAGTAACGGTGACAGGTGATGCTTGAAATATTCTGTGAATATTTAATTGTATGTTTACTTCAGTAATTAAGTATTAAATTAAAATAAAATAAATATTTAAGGGGGGCTCCCATACAGTACGGAACCCTTTGTGCGTGAATTTGACTCGCACTTGGCCGATTATTGAGACAAATATGGGCTGCTGGAAAATTTCACCCCTACCGAAGTCGAATAAGACCAGTTGGAAGCGGCTTATATCCAGCGCGATCGTGCAATCTTAATGAAGTCATGTGTGTGTCACCTTGTGGGTGTATGTCCTACGCTATACATGATCTTTACTAGCTAACCTTTCAATTCCATCGGTTATCACTACTCTGTGCCATTAGCCCTGCCCATTGCCACTTTAACTTACCAGTCCGCTGAGATAAGTCTAACCTACAGGGTTATCTGCTTGCTCTGTACTAAGCCATAAAGGGATGATTAAAACCATCAGTAGGAACAACTTTTACTATGAACCCAACCCGAAATTCGAGAATCAGCTGTTCCATACAAAATTGCAACTCGGAATCGACAATAATTTTTTTTCTCGAATTTTGGGTTGGTCCCATAGTAAAAGATGTTCATAATGATGGTCTGAATCACCTCCTTTCGGCTTAGCACACCAGTTCTGAATAATCTTGTATAGAATGCGTGTTAATAATCACTAATCCCGGATGTTGGCAGTATTATTATCAACACGAGTCGCATCGTAACGACCGTTTAACGGCGCTAAGTTGGCGCGTTAGTAACGGCGTTACTAGCGAACTTGGCTCAAATTACCGCTCGCGTTGGTGTAAATCAGTGCCATTACAAGAATATTGGTAAGTATAGGTCGAATCACACTAGTTGGCGGCTGGGATTTTAGCTACAAACTGCGGAAAGTCTAACCCTGACTGAAGTTCACTAAACAGCTGCGCGAAGCTTGGGCTATCCGCAGCGTGCAGCTAATATCACAGCCGCCTAGTTGTGTGATTCGATTGATTCGACCTATAACTTTCATCTAACAGATTAGGATAAAAGATAAAAAAAAAGTACGTTTATTGCTTCGAACTGTGTACATACCTAGAGGTGGTACAATAAAATTTTAGACACAACAGTTGTCCTAACAGACATGCAATTTGTTAATTAGACTTGACTAATCTCAAAATTTTGAAAAGCTATAACATTAAAGATAATAACATTTTAGGAGACACTAAGTAAGCTAACGTTTATACAGTTTTATACATATACATAGTTATAGTAGTGTCGACACAATTTTTCACTTCACTAGTTTTTGGTTAGGCACTTATTTATTCATCCTTCCATCTGCTGTAGGACGTCCACTGCTGGACACAGGCCTCCTCGATAAATTTCTAGAAAGACCGGTTGAAAGCGACTTTCGTTCAGCGAGTTCCTGCAGCCTTGATTATATCGACGGTCCACCCATTTGACGGACGTCCTACGCTGCCTTGCGCATACGTAGTCTCCATTCGAGAACTTTAGGGTCCCTCAAGTTGAAGCAGAGACCTTCGCTTCGGTCAACTAAGGGTACTTGTCACTTCAACTTGCCATCTATTATTATTATTACAAGCTTTTATTTAACTTACAATGGATACATCCATCCTATGTATATATGTAATTTGGCAAGTTAAATTTGACCAACTTTCCGGTTTTCGAATAAGCTGAAATTTGCACGCATATGTATATCGCGTGACAATGCAAAATTGGTGATCTGATTATGGAGTCGGAAGGTAGCCATAGGAACTCCTGTAATAAACAAGATAGACGCGTCGTGTTTGGGCTCATTTTACTTGTCTTGTCTAGCACTCTGCAGCTACATAACATACAGGAATTCAAAAGCTTGTATTTTTAATAATTTTTTTTGCAAAAAAGTTGCATGACCGACTTCACCCGTGTACAGAATTTGCGAATATTTCGCACGGATCGATGTAACATTTTTCACATTATTGATGATTTATCAAATATAACTTAGCCGATTTTGATTAAATTTAAATGAGACCAATTTAGATGTATATTCTTTCTAATTAAAAAAAAAATGAAATCGGACTACTTAAAAGTTATGCGTGGTTACACATAAAAAAAAATATACACGTCGAATCGAGTACCTCCTCCAGTGGTTCGTCGGTCAAAAAGTGATATTTTTAGGTATAATAATTATTATCTCTATAAGTAATAAAATAATTATTCCTAAACTAATTATGAAAGAACATCCATTAGAAGTGTAATTTCGGGAAGATCTCTCAAAGATTCTGGGAGGTTCGGCAGCGTTCGTTAATTTTAATTGTATTCCAAAAGTTCCCGCTACGATGAAACTTTGTAATTTATCGCCAAACAAAGAAAACTTGGTAATTTTCCACAAAATAACATGATCTCGTTTCAGAACATGATGATAGGTGTTTTGTTGTTTCTTTATTAACCCTAGAATACTAATCATCGCCTGACAGGCCGCACGCGGTTAGTTTTTTCCGGTTATTTAAAAAACGCGCGCGCGAGTCGTATTGAGCTCTCGCGCCAATTCGGTATACACCGCGCCGCAGACGTCAGAGAACGCGGGCCCGGCGCGGACGCTTCATTTTCAAAATATAAGCTACTGCATCGCCTGGGAGGCGATCATTAGTATTAATGGTAAGTTATTTATTTTTTCGTTACTTGTTGTTTTGCGCTTTTTTAGCATGTAGCCTTGTTATAACTTAGCAAAATGTTCATTTTCTTTTTAGATGAATCTCAACGATGAACAAATAGCCTTGTGCTTACTAAATGAGAGCTCTGACAGTGAAACTGAGGACTACCTGGAAGTCGATCCTTATGATTCGGATGATAGCGTAGAAGATCCTTCTTACATGCCTTTACAACTGGAAGAAGACCTTCAAAATATTGTATTAGAAGACTTTGAACCCCCGAACATTTCAGTACCACATCAAGCCACAAGTCATTCGTCAATAAAAACTATTGCTTGGAACATCGATCTCCAAACTGCAGTTCCTGTGACAAAAAATGAAAGGCTGACTCAAATTAGTTTGTAGACAAAATTGTGATGTTACCAAAAGTTAGATTTAGTTTCATATAAAGTTTATATCTTGAATAGTAATATTGATGCCAAAAAAATAGAAAAATACATATATTTTTTTTTTACCAGACTGTTCAAAGACTGTTATGTTATAAGAAAAAATGTTCATACCTGTAAGTTTTAAGTCTTATTTTAAGCCTAATGTTGATTTTAAAGAAGAATTTAGAGTTTAGTTTCTAAAAAGGTAGAATTTCACCTGTTAATTAATGTGATTTTTATACAAAAATAATAAACCACTAATGTGATAAATTGGTTTTATTTAAAAAGTAGCCTCCCAAGCGATCATTAGTATTAAAGTGTGGTAAATTTATATTAGTACTCTAGGGTTAAGTATACAAAGACTATGATTAATTCTTTTACGGGAAATTATACAATACTAGCTTTTGCCCACGGCTTGCGTGATACTTTGAGTTTTTTGCTGTCCCATTGGAACCTTTTATTTTTCCGGGACGAAAAGTAACTTTCCGACCTTTGAACCATAATTCTAAGCCAAAAATCAAGTCAATTCGTTGCTCCGTTACTGCGTGAAAGAGTACCTAAGTAACAAACCAAAAAACACACTTTTATTCTACTATGAATTTAACCAACCCTAAAATCACGAAATAAAATCAATTAGTTGATAGTCAATAAACGTTTCTTAAGAAATTGTAAAAAAACTTAGGAATCAGCACACAATAGAGATGAGGTAACATTACATTTTTGGAAGTCCGTAAACTAAAAACTAAGATTGGAAATCTGCTGGTGAATTTTTGTGCTTATACTGACTACATTTTTATTTTTATTTTTTAGAAACGTGCTGTGCCTCACCTAGTGGGATGAGGGCAGGATGATGATGATGACTGACTACTATTTTGGTTTTCAGGTGTTTGTACCTCGTATCCATGGCTAAATTAGTGTTTGTAAACTTACAATGATTATTTTATCTGTAAATGCCAAAAAAAACAACGGGTTGTACTCCGGAAGTGCCGGCAGAAGTGAAAACATGAACTTATAAGTACGATAATTTATGTGGTAAAATACAAAATCACACACGCACACTCGCGCAAGCGCCCTGCGCCGCTTAAACGAAACAGCAGGAGCAGGCATACATTTTCGCCGCGCGGTAGAAAGAAAGGGGGATATTGGTTCCTCTCCTACGCCGCGCCGGCGGTCTACTCTCCCTCCATCTTACGATTTTTTTATCAGGTCAGGTATCAAAAAGTGCACAACGCCGCTAAAGAAGTTTTCACTTCAATAATTATTTTTTACAAAAAATGGCAAAACCGCCTTCCATCGTGTACAAAATTCGAATATTTCGCTCTAATTGTTTACATTTTTCTTGGTTTATCAAAAATGGCTCAGCCAATTCCTGTAAAATTTAAATGAGACCACCTTGGGAGTATACCCTTTTGAACTAAAAAAGAATTTTTCGATTCGGTTCACAATTGGCGAAACTATCGATGAACATACACAAAAAAATACATACACACGAACATAGAACCTCCTCCTTTTTGGTAATTGGTTAAAAATGATTTTTTTTCGCTTTCGCTGATCTAGGCTATTAAAAAATAATAATTGCTGAATGAAACAAATATTCAAGTGATACTCGAAAAACATTTTTAAAACTTTTTTGAACATTTTGCTCGAGGTTCGAAAAATAAAGAAAGGAAAATCTTGTTTTCAAATTTTCTTTTATTTTGGTTTCGCATGTAAGATTAAGATTGCACAGCAGACGCGAAATTGCAATTTTTCTTGTTCTATAAAAAACTTTTTTTTAGTTTAGTTAAACGTTTAGTTCGTTCGTTTCGATATATGTATGCCAATTTTAGATTACTGATTTTTCAAAGAACCTTTTTTTAGGGTTCCATACCCAGAGGGTAAAAACGGGACCCTATTCCTATGACTTCGTTGTCCGTCCGTCCGTCCGTCTGTCTGTCACCAGGCTGTATCACAAGAACCGTGATCGCTAGCCCAAAAATAACATTGCGCAAGTTTTACTTTTGTATGTGAGGTGCACAACTTTATACCTTGATAAGATACCCTTTTAAATATTTGGTGTTGTTGTTTTGCAGCTCAATGGAAGGTTTGCAACGTGTCGTGGGTACTGGCCTGCATAGCTGATTATTGCCCTTCGTTGGTGGAGCTCAGCGTGGTTTTCACAGATCACCATCTGTGAAAATTTCATATTTCTGTTGCCGCTATAGGTAACAACAAATCAATCAATACAACAAAAATCGGTTTATAATTTGTCAAGTCAAGTCAGTGAAAATACATTCTTACGTCAAAATTATATTTCAAGTACTGTAACAATACCTACCCATATTTGAATCTAATTACCCTAAAACATCAAGCGACTGAAAAATTGCAATTTCTATCCTGCAGTGCTTATTTCTTGTTTGGTGGGTGCCTGAATCAAAAGTTTAATTTAAAGTTTGGTAGTTGCAAACGTGATAACGCTTAAATGCTCTCAAGTTGCATGTAAGTTACACACAAGTTTAAAGTACTTGAGTAAACGGTGACAGGTAGATGCTTGAAATATTCAATGAATCCAAGAATCAGAATTCTAATTAAATATTCACTTTAAAAATAAGCCATTAAAATAAAATAAATATTTAAGGGGGGCTCCCATACAACGAACGTGATTTCTTTGCTCGATAATAATAACGGCAACAAGAAGATGCGTGAAATGTTCACAGAATATTAAGTTGTGTATTACTTTCAAAAATTTGGCATTTTCCAACTGAGCGCTACCGTGGCTCGGATGACACGTTAAATTGTAGACCCCGGTTGTTTTAACCGTTTAGCCATGTCAGAAGCCTTCAGGCGGCCCAAAAACTCTGACACCAGGGCTTGCCACCCGGCCTATACGAACTTACTTACTTACCTTCAAAAATAAACAATTAAAATAAAATATATTAAGGGGGGCTTTCACACGGTACGGAACCCTTCGTGCGCGAATCGGACTTGCACTTGGCCGATTATTTTAGTCATCATGCCTATTAGCGTGAGAGCTGGGTTCAAACCTGGGCCCATACCAATGAATTCTTTGGAATTTATAAGATTTACACACCTCAGGTTCTTCTGTGAAAGAAAAAATCGTGAGGCAACCTGCAAACGTCCGCAGAAGAAACTCGACGGCGTAAGTGAATCCACCGCCCCGCACTGGGTTAGCTCGACATCTTTACGGCACAGTTCTTTCTTGTCTTAGTGCCTCTTCAAACTTCTCCTCTTAGGGCTTCTAGTATGGAAACTCAAGAGCCGTGGTGGTCTAGTGGTAATGACACTCGCCTTACAATCGTGAGATCGTCGGTTCAAATCCCGGTCCCGTAACAATGAATTCCTTGGAATTTATGTACGGAATTTCACACCACTGGCTTCTCGGTGAAGGAAAACACCGTGAATTCGTGAGGCAACCTGCATACGTCCGTAGAAGAAATTCGATGGCATATGTGAATCCACCAACCCGCACTGGGGCAGCGTGGTTGATATGACCCAATCACCCTTCGGCTGGTACCGTATAAATAAATATAAGGGGACATTTTATACACGGTCTCTGACCCCAAACTAAGCAAAGCTTGTGATATGGCTGCCAGAGACTGATATACTACATATACTTATTTTTAAATACATACTTATATAGATAGTACCTAAATAACACCCAGACACAGAGCAAACACCTATGTTCATCACATAAATGTTTGCCCTGGGTGGGGATCGAGCCCACGCCTCTTTGATCCAGAAGTCAGGGTCACTAACCACTGATCCCCCGAGGCAGTCACAGAAAAAATCAGAAAAGGCTGGTACAGTACGGAAACGCAATCTTTACTTAAAAGGTTGGTTATTTTTATACTTACTCCCGTTCTTGTATCTTCATGTGACGTAAGTTACTCGTATCCCGTGCCATGGTGAAGCGTGCTCTCTATGATTTCTCAGGGGACTACAGAGGAACACTACATGGTTTTATTATGTTCTAGAGACTAGGTTGTTTGGTATATGTACTTAGGATACGTGCGTAAGATAGGTTAGTGGTTTAAAATTTTAAGATACGTATCATAAGTACTATCTTATTACCTATATACAGGGTATATTTCTATGCGATGGACTTATAAATAGAGTAGAACCTAGAGCAGAACGATAGGTATCATTGTCCGCATTATGATCAATTTTTAGGGTTCCGTACCCAAAGGGTAAAAACGGGACCCTATTACCTACTAAAACTCCGCTGTCCGTCTGTCTGTCACCAGGCTGTATCTCATGAACCTTTACAGCTAGAAAAATAAACACACACTTTAAGAATTAATTAATTAAAATAAAATAAATCTTTAAGGGGGGCTCCCATACAAGTAACGTGATTTTTTTGCTCGATATTAATAACGGCAACAGGAAGATGCTTCAAATATTAAGTATTTCTTTCAAAAATAACTAGTAAATTAAAATAAAATATAATTAAGGGGGCTTCCACACGGTGCGGAACCCTTCGTGCGCGAGTCCGACTCGTACTTGGCTATTTATTATTTTAGACTTCAACCCCGAAATCGCGTCTCGGTTTCAAACAATAATCGGCCAAGTACGAGTCGGACTCGCGCACAACCCTCCGTGCGCGAGTACTGAATGGGAGGGCTCCTTAAATATTTATTTTATTTTAATTTCATTATTTATTATTGAACAACTAAACTACAACTAAATATTCTGTCAAAATTTCAAGCATCTACCTGTTACCATTATTAATATAGAGCGAAAAACGGGTAAAAAATCAGGTTTGTTGTATGGGAGCCCCCTTAATTATTAATTTTATTCTATTTTTAGTATTTGTTGTTATAGAGCGGCAACAGAAATACATCATCTGAGAAAATTTCAGCTTTTTAGCTATAGCGGTTCATAAGATACAGCTTGGAGACAGACAGACAGACGGACAGCGGAGTCTTAGTAATAGGGTCCCGTTTTTACCCTTCGGGTACGGTACCCTAAAAAAGGTTAGTCCAGGAGTCTTATTGTCTAAGCGCTCTGACGTTCGGCTTCGCTTTTCCTCCCGCTTGCTCTCGCGGCGTGAGTACCTGGCGCGAGCAGGAGGAAAAGCGAAGCCGAACGTCAGACCGCTTACACATTAAGACCCCTGGACTAACCTTTTTTAGGGTTCCGTACCCGAAGGGTAAAAACGGGACCCTATTACAAAGACGGTTCCGTACCCGTAAATTGAAACTACAGTTGCTACCGTATGGCTCTATACATTTTTGTACAGCGTCCCTGGAGGAAACGTGGAAGAACTAACCAAAATGTATGGAGCAGTTCTCTTTTTGCACTAACTCTAATCGTTAAAAAATCGTCTAAAGTCAAGTAAGTAAGTCTTATAAGTCTTCAGACGAGTTTTACGACGAATTGGGAAAACTTTAAAGTCAATAGGAAGATGCTAGTCTAGTGATAAATAAATGATTTGTTTAAAAGCCGCAAATTTTATGCATAAGTATTTTTAATAATCCTAGATCTAATCAATCTTATTTCTTACAACATATTCGTAAACGCTTTTGATGACGTCAGCGGATCCGGACGCTCTCCAGCCATCCGTCTCGGTTACATCCGCAGCTGCACCATTTTTGATAAACTCCAAAGTTTTCCGTTTCAAATAAACCGCTCCATACAAATTTGCAAGCTCCGCAGTCTTTATCGCATTTTTGATGCTCAGTTTCCGCGCCAACGTGATCTCGCACAGGCTTTTTAATCCATTTATATGGTAGTAGTCTGCCGCTACAAGTAATTTTCGCGGGAGTTTGTTGATGTTTGGGGCAGTGTTGGTGTAAATGTATCTGAATAGTTCTTTTAGGATGACGGCCTTGAAAGGAGAGTCGACAATGTTGGTTTTGCTTTCGACCATGTCGTGGTCAAATAGCGCTTTGAAGACAGGACTGCGGACGCCGAGGAGTGCCTTGTGAGCGGGGAGTTCCAAACCCTCTGTTGACCTCACTGTCACGTCAGAATAAGCATCGTTCATCACAAGGACTGACAATTCATCGATAACTTTGATCTCGGGCATCGTGGGCACGATTATTTTCTCATCTTCAACTGTCATCAGTTTTGATAGACCTTTCTCCTTTTCTTGAGCGACCAGAAACTCAAATCTAAGTGTAAAAATGTTTTCACATCTCCCTGCTAACTGTCTTTTGTATTGTATTGCGAGTAATTGCCATTTGTTTTTATCTACCAAACGATACTGTTCGTTGGTTAAGGAATCGTAATATGACTGGTCGTCATGCAGCACAGAGCAACTAGGTTTTAGTGTTAGAGTGTCGTGGGCCATGTAATAAATCTCTATCAAATCGTTTTCTCTACCGACGAGTTCTATCTTTACTTGAAATTCACTTTCTTCAACGTCATCTGTTTCAAGATTGTCAGTTGCGTCTTCTGTGTCACTGTCACTATTGTCACTGTCAATATCACTGTCTCCCTCCTTTGTGAGACACCTACCTTTCAATGCTTCCGTCTCTGTCGGTTCATTCATTTCATTATGTTCAATAACTTCAATAGGTTGTTCAATTTTGGACAGTGTGCTAATTTCGCGATTAGTTTGGTTGTTTAGAAGCCACATGAAGTTGGGAATTTTCCATACCAAAGTGTGCATTATTTTTAATTCGTCTTTTGTTTCAATTTTTTGTATGCTTCTATCAAGACTGAATAGCTTACTGTCCATTTTGAAATGCAAAGGCGCAGAATTAAAATCAAAGATTAAATAAAATACAGTTTTAACACGAGAGCCAAAACACTGGTCACAGTTATTATGAAGGAAAAAACTGAAATAATTGTTACTGTGACACGAATGTAGATAATATAATCAAATGATTTTGCACAGGATATTTGGTTAGATATAGTTTGTGCATAAAGAGAAACGTCGTAGGTGAGGTCGCCTGTGTGCCATTTTACTAATTTTGTTAAATGACAACACTGCTATGTCATTGCTAGTACAACTAAAAGTGTTTGAAACTTGGTAGACACCAATTCAGTTCTCATCACTACTCGCGTCTACCAAGTACTCGGTACCTTGGCTGCTGATTAAAATCTTATTGTTAGTTCACCGTAACGCTACGACGGTTCTCTTTTTGCACAAACTCTAGATGAGTTGGTCTGACGGATGATTAGCGGATGAAGCTGTACAAGATTCAGTGTTACCAACCGTGTCTTGAAATGTGCCAAGTATAGTAGATGCACTTGTTGTGGTCACTGCCCCGGTTTTGGCCATTTGAAGTCAAACTTACATTAACAATTTAAACATCATAAACAATGCAATACCATTGTGTGAATGTCAAAAGGTGATATTGCAAAAAGGGCTAAGACTAGGTACAGTAGCTCAAAAAATCCAATAAACTATGATAAATAAATGCGCAGAGTAAAACAACCGCATTAAATGCTTAATTTATGAGTAATTTCACATTTTCCAATTTGATTTTTGCTCAGTTATTGAATTACTGCCATTTTGGTCACATATAACCTTTTTTATATAACCTACATAGAATTAATAGCCTACATGTAAAAAATGCAAAGAAGAGTTTAGTTTTGTTAGCAAAACTTCTCAGACGTTAATGATACATCAAATTGATACGTTTATAGGTACTTTATACTTCGATCAAGACTTTATACGTTTCTTTTGTTTCATTTATTTCGTGGATTTTTTTAATATTGGACCAACAGCAATCTTCAGTTGTTCATAATAACGTAGGTACTACATATAAGTGGGTTCAGTATTATAAGATCTCTGAGAGACACACGGTATATGTATGTATCTACCTTTCATGTATCTGTAATTTTTAAAAGTATACTGCTGAACATAGGCTAGGCCTACGAGTCATATCTACTGCGGTGGCCCTGAGGAGGATTAAGTTGTTACTTGGTGAAGTCGCGGGTCACCGAGAAAGTCGAAGGCAAACGTGTAAGAGGTTTGTTTTTATTTTCCTGTTTATCGTAAATAGTCAAGAACATTTTGTCGTTAAATTAATTTTGTAAAACCATCATTAATAGTGTGATGAGTGTAATGTTGTTTATATTCTCTTAAAAGTATTATATTATATCATATTTCGGTATAAATGGATCTAAACAACTGTGAATTATTTCGAAGTAACTTGCCCCGCATTCACATTGCTGTATTCTTATAATGGTGTGTGAAGATCACGTAGCACATAGAAACCTCTTTGATAATCAAACTCACGGGACAAGTTAGATCTATATATTTAAAAAAAAAAGGAGAATGAAGGATGAATACTTACTTTTTGGCGGGAAAGAAACTAAGGAGGATCAATGATGTGAAAATGGAGCGAAGAATAAAAAAAATGTTTGTAACCATATATTTCTAAGATCGGAGAATGCTGAATAAAACATTTTGACTACGAGGTGTTTAAATCCTGTAATAGTTAACAATAAAAAATCATCCAACGAATTGCAATGAAACGTGTTCTTTTCGTTGTTAAAAGAATACAGGATAGGTAATATAGAAATCGGTTTTAAATAGGCCTTTAGCCTATTTTTGTTATTTGTGACATTTTATTAATGTTTCAAGTCGAGTATGGCCGGGGTTTTTGGCGGGAACAGGGAAAAATCATGTCGCCGCATTTTATTATTTTGTGAAATATGTTTCTATCAGTGATAATTAGTTTGCCGATGCTTTACTGAGGTCTAACTTGACCGCGACTTTTTCGGACTACGACGTGACTTAGACTGTAACTATATTGATAAAATACAAAAAAAGGTTCAATACTTATAGGTAACACTAGCAAATGCATAAACCATGCGACACCAAAATATAAAAGAAGAAGAGTATGGCTGCCTTATTTTTAAACAATGTCAATGTAATTTTCAATCCGAATTCATGAAATTACTTTTAATGGACACTGTTATTGTAAAAAATAACGGGAAAATAATTATCCGAAAGAAATGAAGCAAATTATGAAATACTGTACCCTTTGGTGGCCCAATTTCTATATATTTTTGCAATATCTCCTTTGTGTTTTTTATAAATGTTATTTTAACGTTAGAATTGTCAATCCAATCATTAAACTTCAAAGTGGAATCGAATATTTAATGATGTCTCCGTGATCCACAGGGTGAAAACCGGCAGCGATCACAGAATTGTACGAGGCACATTAGATATTAATGTTAAGCTCGAAAGGTCCCGCCTGATGAAGTCCACACTCCGACCTACTCGTGAACATATCCAAAACCCCGAGGACTTTCAGCTCGAGCTCTCGAATCGTTTTGCTTGCCTAGAGAACCTTGCGTCGGTGGACGAGATAAACAACGGGCTCGTAGAAACTGTCCAAACGGTGGGTGCTAAGTTCTTTAGACCCCGCCGTTCAAATAAACCGCAGAAATTCTCCGATCACACTGTAAATCTCATGGCCGAACGACGCTCGCTAAGATTGCAGTCTTCCGATGATGCAAAGTCATATAGGCGTCTCAATAGACAAATTTCGAAATCCTTGCGGCACGACATCCGTCTTTTTAATACTTAACATATTAAAAAGACAATAGAGCGGAACAAAGGCTCCAAAGTGTTCGCAAGAGATTTATCTATTGATATTTGTATATTTGTCTATCGCCAGAAGCATGGAACAGAAGCGTGGTGGTGTTGTTTTTCAAGAAAGGTGACAACACCTTATTGAAGAACTACAGACCCATCTCGCTTCTGAGCCATGTTTATAAGCTGTTTTCAAGGGTCATTACGAATCGTCTCGAGCGCAGGCTTGATGACTTCCAGCCTTCCGAACAAGCCGGTTTCCGAAAGGGCTTTAGTACCATGGACCACATTCATACGCTACGGCAGGTTATACAGAAGACCGAAGAGTATAACTTGCCACTTTGCTTAGCGTTTGTGGACTATGAGAAAGCCTTTGATTCGGTCGAGACTTGGGCTGTGCTCGAGTCTCTCCAACGATGCCGTATTGACTATCGGTACATCGAAGTGTTGAAGTGCTTGTATAATATCGCCACTATAACGGTCCGAGTAAAGGAAGAGAGCTCCAAGGCGATCCCTTTAAAAAGAGGCGTAAGACAGGGAGACATAATTTCTCCGAAACTGTTTACGGCTACTTTGGAGAACGCCTTCAAGCTCCTGGAATGGAAAGGATTCGGCATCAATGTCAATGGCGAATACCTCACTCACCTTCGGTTTGCCGACGATATAGTAGTCATGGCAAAATCGATGGAAGAGCTCAGCACGATGCTCGAAGGCCTCAATCGGGTTTCTCAACAGGTGGGTCTTAAGATGAACATGGACAAGACGAAAGTTATGTGTAATTCCCATGTTGTACCCACCCCGATCTCTGTTGGGAACTCGGTTCTTGAAGTCGTTGACTCGTACGTCTACCTAGGACAAGTAGTCCAGTTAGGTAGGTCCGACTTCAAGAAAGAGGCCAATCGCCGAATCCAACTCGGCTGGGCAGCGTTCGGAAAATTGCGTAGCGTCTTCTCGTCCGACATACCTCAGTGCCTCAAGTCGAAAGTTTTCGACCAGTGTGTGTTGCCAGTGATGACTTATGGCACAGAAACGTGGTCTCTCACTATGGGCCTTATTGGTAAGCTCCAAGTAGCCCAACGAGCTATGGAGAGGGCTATGCTCGGAGTCTCTCTGCGAGATCGAATCAGAAATGAGGAGATCCGTAGAAGAACCAAAGTTACCGACATAGCCCAACGGATTGGCAAGTTGAAATGGCAATGGGCAGGGCACATAGCGCGGAGGACTGATGACCGATGGGGTCGAAAAGTTCTCGAGTGGAGACCACGTACCGGCAAGCGCAGCGTAGGACGTCCACCCACAAGGTGGACGGATGACCTCATTAAGACCGCAGGATCGCGCTGGATGCAAGCCGCTTCCAACCGGTCTTATTGGAGATCCATAGGGGAGGCCTATGTCCAGCAGTGGACTTCTTATGGCTGATGGATGGAATAAATATATTATGTGTTATGTATTTAATATTTAATGTTTATATTAATGTATTTAAATATTATATTTTATAAATGGATTATAAATATATGTAAAATATATATTATGTAGGTGAGTAAGTGTGTAACGATTACGAGTAGCTAATAGAGTCTTGGTAATAGGGCTTCGTTTTTACCCTTTGGGTACGGAACCCTAAAAAGAATTCGCCTAACTTTCATACCAATATTATTATTATTTTTTGAAATCATAGTATTTATGATATAAAATAGGAATAGCGCGAGGTCTAAGTCCGGGGCGGACTACTAGTATTATTATCAGGCTATAAAGCATCGAAAAGCGACGAAAAGAACTCATTTTGACGTGTGAAAAAGTGACAGTTATATACTTTGCCATAACGCTGTCTCGTTCTGACACTACGAACGAAATAATTCGTGGCGCGCATACTAGCCGGGCAGGATCGCGCTCGCTGTATGCAAGTGATTTCCAACCAGTTTTACAAAAAAGGGCTATGTCCACTGTATGGCTGAGAAGGAGAAGAATAATATGCGCTTTGTTACGGGGAAAAACGGCTAGGTTGGCAACACAACCAACTCTGTGTAGGTGTTAAGTACGAGTATCCTTCGAATTAAGATAAGGGCACTATTTGGCAACTTGTACCTACTCATTACATGCTTTGGAGTTCTATAATTGAATCATTCGAACCGTGGTCGTATGCGTAAATGGTAACGAGGCCGAGTGGGAACGGGAGCAAGCATCGAAAATGTATATGTAGTTTATCAGTCTCTGGCAGCCATATAACAAGCTTTGCTTAGTTTGGGGTCAGAGACCGTGTGTAAGATGTCCCCTAATATTTATTTATTTACCTACAAGGTGGACGGATGACCTCATTAAGTCCGTAGAATCGCGTTGGATGCAAGCCGCTTCCAACCGGTCTTATTGGAGATCCATAGGGGAGACCTATGTCCAGCAGTGAACTTCTTATGTCTGATGGATGGACGGATATTATGTACAAGCTGCAGATAATCCAATTCTGACGCAGCTGTTAAGAGAGCATCAGTCAGGATTGGGTTATCCGCAGCTTGTAGCTAACATCACACCCGCCAAGTTGTTTGATTTAGCCTATAATTACTAGCAAGAATACATTCAACGTGAATTTCGGTTGAATGGGCACTAATAAAGCCGTGTACACAATGTAGCTGCAAGCGGTATACTTAATCAACGCGCGCCTACACCATACAACATTCATAAATACGGTCAACTCTGGCAAAATTTGGTGTCGTGAAACTTATATCATCCGGTCATTTTCGAAATTAGTCTTCTTACTTTTTGTCGACCGTCGATTGAGTTTATGACGTAAGTATTACTCATATTCCTGGGTTTTTATTATCTCGCAGGAGGTATGAAAAGTAGAGTATGCACTGCTAGAACGAAGTCTGTCTTCGTCTTGGGTGACTTGAACCGACTCTATTTGTCGCCCTTGAAGTAAGACAAGACTTGGTTCTCTTGGTACATAATCTACTATTAATGGGAAGGCTGAAATTGTTTACTATATTTCGCCATCAATTTCAACTCGAGTTACTTTTAAGCGCAATGAATTTGATAAGTCTAATTTATTTCGGTGTTTAGTTTTATGTGGTGGCCCACTCAATACATATATGCACGATTCTGACTCGCATTTGGCCACAAGATTCCTATAGATTTCCTAAATAGACGATCTCGAAAATATAGTGTAACATATATTTAATATATATAAGTAAATATCTCTACTGTTGTAAATACCTAAGAAAAGTTTTTTATAATATTATTATTACTAGATGTAGGAAACGCAAATGGTACATATTATACCATTACCTTTGTAATTAAGTCGTTGGGTAGTGCTACAACTTAATTATACTATATTGCATGTCCGCTAGGACAAACTGTTGAGACTAACCATTTGTTACACCTATGTACCAACACAGTTTGAAGCAATAAAAATTTACTTTACTTTACAATTTTTTTTAGTTTTTACCTTTTACAGCTGAACTACTCTTCGCAAGTTTACGAAAACTAGTTTAGTATAATGAAGATACAAAAATACATCAATCAAAAACGTAGGTAGATGTAGCTCATTTGAATGAGGCAACGAATGCTTGGAGGGTCGCTTACCCAAATATCGAGCTTCCAAAGACTTTGTCGTCGCAGAGACTGTGGGATCGGCCGGTTTGCGAACTAGCACGGAAATCTCTTCTAGATATGTCCTAGCGTCGCGGATTGCGCTCGTATCCTTGCAGTCTCTGTATGGGAGTCCGGTCTTTGGTTGCAAGCTTTACCTTCTTTCAATACTGGTAACCTGTTAGACCCAACTGCATTTCGTCTAGCTGCCAGCTTACGCTTGGGTACAAGGTGTTGTGAGGCCCATCGCTGTCAGTGTGGTATTGCAGTTGACCAGCTCGGTCACCACGGTCTCTCTTGCTCAAGAAGCGCTGGTCGGATTGGTCGCCACGCCAGCCTTAACGATGTCATACGCAGGGCTTTTGCCACCGCCAATATCTCAGCCATACTCGAACCAAGTGGGCTCGCGCGTGGTGATGGCAAAAGGCCTGACGGCATGACGCTGGTCCCATGGAGGTGTGGCCGGCCCTTAGTATGGGACGCAACTTGCGTAGATACTTTGGCGCCGTCGCACCTTTCTGAGACTCAGAGTAGGGCTGGAGCGGCGGCCAATTCGGCGGAGCAGCACAAGCGGCACAACTATGCTAACCTCGGTAGTGGTTACATATTTGAGCCATTTGGAGTTGAGACTTTGGGTCCGTGGGGACCGGGAGCTCATATTATTTTCAAAAGTCTTTCTGAGCGTCTGGTGGACGCGACGCGTGAACAAAGTGCTGGTGTTTATTTGCGTGCCATTCAGCGTGGCAATGCAGACATCATTCTGGGCACGCTGAATAGATTATCTTTGGATCTGTGGATTATCCAATGCTTTGTGTGTAGTAGTAGTGTAGGTAGTTTTAGCATATAAATTAGTGTTGTATTTAGTTGTAGTTAATAAAGGCACTTGGCCCAGATTTTTAGTTGATGCACTCTTGTGCATAGACTGACCACTATGTTTGTCATCGCCGCTAAATGAGTTTTTGTAAACGCACAATTGTGTAGTTTATCTGTAAACGTCAAAAAATCCAAAAAGTGGTTGTTGTAAAGTCGTTTTACGGACGATAGTATAATTTTACGTGATAACGTCTTAAGAAAACATTAGGCCCAATTTTAAAAGCGCCATATCGTAAATTTAATAGCAACGTAAAATAATGATCTCTCTATCAAATGCATATAGTGAAAAGAAACAGAGCTACTCTAAATTGCTATTATAATTACGATGGCGCCTCTAAAATTGAGCCTATTGTTGAATCAACAACTGAAACAAACCGATCGTGCCTCTCTATAGCTTGTTCCGCGCTCCCGCGTCCACGCTCGGCTAAGTCAGAACGTGACCTTTTTTCGTGCGTGCAGCCGGCGTTTAATGTATAAGACGTTCTCTCGTCAAAAAAAATTTTTTGTTCGCTGACCTAGGACAACATTCTCAAGTTACACAAGCAAACTATATTCCCCAAACATCGTTAAGCCATGCCATAGAAGATTACGTCGATTCAATTTCAATAGTTTATCCTTAAAAATGGCGTCTCGCGGGGCTCGAGTCACGAACCAATTTTCAATATCTCGAACGTGACTTCCCGCGTCACATTCAATTTACGGAGCTTGTCGATATAACCTGTTTTAAAGTGTTTGTACAGACTTCCAATTGGGGTTTTCTTTGTGGCTCTGCTCTACTAAATCATCTGTTTTGTGGCCTTATATACTAACTAGATTTTGCCCGCGGCTTCCCCCGCATGATATTTCGAAGCCCTACCTTACCACCCTTAATAAAGGAGGTGGAAAAAAAAATCGATTTGACATTTTGTTCGATTCGACAGTTCTTTTTTGACATTTCTTGGAGCGCACGCTAGAATAGCTCGCAGATGGTAAGTAGAATTTTTCCTACTTACTTAACACTTATTTAGATAGATAGATAGATTATATGAGGGGTCTAGATTCAAATCCTCCACTGTCCACCATTTGACTTTTTTCACTAGAGGACAAAAACTTCTACCGGCTAACCAAATCTTATTTTGTCAAGTGATTTGATATATTTTCGTAGAATGAGTATCAATACTTATCTCGTTTTTTAAATTATAACTGCTTTGTAGCCAGAAAAACAGAAAATAAAGAATAAAAAATGGACAGAGGTGGTTATGCATCTTATCGACTGATAGAGGTGGTTTTGCACTTTTTTCTTATGGATAGAGGAGGATTTGCTCGTAAGTTACAGAACAGATTGTGTTATTCAAAATGGCACCATGAACGTTATTAAGGGCAAATAAAGCTACATCATTATATTTTGATATCTACTTATCTCAAATAAATGCGAGGAAATTTTAACTGCGAATTAGTTTGTTTTGATGGTGTTATCAAATGAGACAATTAGATGAATTTTGCCAAGAGCATTTTACTCGTATCCAGTAACAAAACTCTGTTTCAAACACAAGTTAATCGGGCGTTCTATCGCAGGCCGTTTCACCGCTTATCATCAGGCAAGTTGCAGTCAAGCGCAAACATGTAAATAAAAAAAAACTATGCAAAATCAGTAAATTATGCTCCAATTGACGACTCCGTTGGCGTGATGGTTACCATGCCGGACTGCCAACCAGAAGGTCCGAAGTTCGATTCCCGGCACGGCCAACATCTTTGTGATGAGCAAATTGTTGGCTGTCGGTCTGATTGTTCAATATGTATCGATATAAAGTACTTAGTAGTATTTACATGTAGTATATCAGTTGTGTTAGCACCCATTACACAAACTATAAATAGCTTAGCATGGGGCTAACCAGCTGTGTGTAAAATGTGTCCTAATATTTATTTATAACTGCTTTATACGCAATGTATCCAAAAATTATACCTAATCGAAAAAGCCCAAACCCCCTAACTTTATTTGCTGAGAAATGGGATAAGATGAGAAACGTCTTCATGTACACCTTACAAAAAAAAACATTGGAAACACTGGTTGAATTGTTTTATTTATATTTAAATAGACATCCCTACCTCTTCTAAATATTCACATGGTTCGTTTTCAGGACCTGAATACCCTTCATAATTCTTTTCTAAAACGTTTTTGTAATAAGACAGTAAGTTATCGCCATGATCTTTCTTCCAATCTTTCCCAAAATGTTTGGTCAGTAATTTTTCAACGTCATCGAGCTTAGGCTTTCCAATGTTCACCCTGTTGTGCTGAATGTCATCGATTCCAAAATCGTTCATGGACTTGACGCGAGGTTTCATAATACTTTTTGCTACGTCCTTATCAACTTTGTAATTTTCTTCACCTCGAATCACAAACCGTTCTGAATTATTTTTGACCCTCTTAAGATAGTATCTCTTGCAGTCATTAAATTTGAAGTGATATTGACCTGGCAACTTTGTAGTATTCTTTGCATAAGATTTCCAGTTTTTGACAGGACAATCAGAACCAAGTTTGATGACCTTACCATGTTCTTTGTAAATATCCAAATACTCAGACGGTTGCACTATCACTTCCTTTCTTTTAATTTCTTTTTCAATGTGCCCAAACACTCGGTCAGCAGGCATGAAAGAATGACCCGGAACAGGAAAAATTAATTCCACAGTTTTCACATTTTGAGGGGCACACATTGTTAGCCAATATGCACACATCGATATAAGAATCGAATTTTTATTTTGTGAGCCACAACCATCAGCCATTAATCTAATTTTTTTTATGTCGGTTAAATTAATTTGAGTTGTAAGTTGATAAAATACCGCTGAAGCTATTTCATTTGCGGATTTGGCATGAGCGTCTTCCGTCCAGGCGTAACAAAATACATTTTCCTTGGAAATTTGGTTTGTATTAGAACCAAGCACTATTGTAAAATTATACATATATAGTTGTCTGCTGTAGTAGGCTATCTGGTCAGGGATCTTTGGAAGTACTTGGTTCTTTTGGCAATCAAACGACAAAGTTAGCATACTTTCTTTGTTTTCGCGTAAATAATCATAAAAACATTTCGATTTCAATTTGTGAAGTCGAAGATTTGCCATTAAGGGGTAATGCCACTGTAATGGTCCAAAAAGAAAGGTTTTTTCACGAATTTTTTGCTTCCGAAATTGAAGGTAATTGAAAAAAAACTTTTAAGGGTGTTATCGGGCACACATTAAACTTTATTATCCAATTTTTTTACAGCGAAAAAAAAACAAAATGGCGGTTCCACAGCCATCTTCCCGGGGCATGTTTTGCTTGCAGGGCTCCGCGGCACGCAGCACCACTGCTGCACTTTTGAATCTAGAACAAAAAAAAAAAAAAACGTTAATCTAGAGGATTATAGCTAGAGAATGTCGATCGGATTTTAAAAAGTATTAATTTTTGTGGATTTGGCGTGCGTTTGAAAAAAAAAATGTTTTTTTACGAAAAAAACGGCTAGTTTTTTGTTAATAAAAAAACAATAAATAAAGTTATTGAAAATCCCGATCGACATTCTCAAGATAATGTTAATGTTCACATCTGGTAAAAATTTCAAGTAAAAAAAATGAAAATTGTTCGAGTGATGCTGCGTGCCATTTTGAAAAACCGTGTTTCGAGAAAAACGCGTTAAAAGTTTTACGACTATTTTTTTATGGGAAAAAATTAAAAAAAGGAGGTAAAAAAAATTTGTACCGTTAGTCTGCAATTCCAGCACCATACATTTGTCCTTCGATGGCCAAATTTTTGTCTTCTTCGTCTTTCCTGGTCGATTTTTGGAGCGTGCGCGCACTTTTTGCCGCGTCGCTCAGAGATGCCTCGGCGTGCGTGATGCGTTTGGCGTCGGCTTCGGTGCAGAAATTATATAATTGGGCACCAATTTCCACCTCCAACATCTTGAATATTTGCAAGACGTTGGTAAGGCCGCCATTGAATGTGCAAACAGCGATATCCGTCGCGATATCCAGTACAGTTTTTCCGCTTGAGGATGATTTGGGGGCCAAACTCCAAACGGTAGCGTTGAAGCTTTCGCTATTGTTTTGAGTATAGGCCCCCAAGCAACGCTCCAGCAAGTCGTCCCGGCTCAATTCCACGTAGATGGGTTTAATGGCTTGATAAACCTCCTCACTCATTGGCTGATTGTGATGATACGCATCCAAGGCATTTTCCGCTTTCGCTTTCTTCCAACTGCACCAATTCTCTGAACATTTTTCGTGCTGAGGCTTTTCATCCGTTGACATTTTGTGAAAAAGGGTTGCCCAGATCTCATTTTTCAGTGAAATTATACAGTGAAATCGTAAAAAAAAACCACGGAAAACACGCAAAAATCGTCACTTATGAAGAATAAATCGCTCTTTACTGTGCGCTTGCTGCAGCTAAACTAACGAAATTTTTCTTCATAATGCTCAAAAGGCTCGAAAGGACACGTGGAACAACAATACAGGCGGTTGGGAGCATTAGGGGGGGCCTATTGTGCCGTCCCTTTTCACCGTTATGTTTGCCGCAGGTAGTCGTTTCGGAGCAAGTTTTGACGCGCTTGGCGGCGACCTCTATTTCCTACGGAAAAAAAATTGTTCTCGCACGGGACCTTTTTTTTCTTATTCTAAAGGGTTTAAACTATTTTTTAAGCCAATAAAAAAAAAATCGATTTTTCAAAAAAATTACAGTGGCATTACCCCTTAAGGTGACTTTAGTTGCGTTATCGTTTTGATTTTTGGCCTTTTTTATTTTTTCCGATAATTCTGTACATTTACTACAGACGTCGACACGTGGAGTATTAAAACCAATGTTATAATGTTTGTTAAATATATCGCGGAAAAAACATTCCTTCACTTTCAATGACGTATCACTTTGTTGTTCCTGATACATTCGCCACATTTTTTTAATGTTTAGATCCGATGACACATATTTTCTTTCCGATGTCGCTGAGCGACAATAGTGTGCCTCAATGCATTTAAACGATTGAATAAAATGCATGACGCTCTGTTTTTTGTCAACATTTTTCATTGAAGCTCTATCACCGCCTCGTCGGTCTTCTGGTAGCTGTCCAGTATGCAAAAAAAATTTTGAAATCCTTCTCAGTCTGCTAACACCAATATTAAGAATCGTCAAAAATATTGCTTGACAAACGCGCAACAGTTTGTAAGGCTTGGTAAATGTTCTGACGTACATTGCAGTAAACGTTTCAGATTTTTTACGTTGTCCCACTTTACGTCTGCGGCGAGCTGGAACCTTAGTCTTCAAATATTTCAAAATGAAATTATCTTGATGCCTTTTCTCTTTTTTTGCATAAAATGCTGAATGAAATTTTCTGACATCTTGCGGGGTTAGATCATTACATTTAAATTTTTTCTTATTGTGGCTACATTTTCCCAACTTACTTAGATCAGGTAGTTTTTTTGGAGCATACCTAAAACCAAACACAAAATCAGTAGATGAAAATACATAACTTTATACATTTAATTTATTTATTGACTATACACAAAAATAAATGTAGGCATGTAAGTCAGTGATAGCCTAGGTCGGAGTGTGCTCGACTTATAAGCGACACCTGGGTTCGAACCCAAGCCTGCACGCTTGGTCTTTTTCCAAGTGCTGCAGAGATGTTTAATCATCACTTGTTTATGGTGAAGGAAAACATCGTGAGGAAACCTACTTGTGAAAGATGATTGAATCTTCTAAAATCAAGTGAAGTCCCCAAACCGCATTAGACCTCTACTGTGGCCTATCGCTTTCCTAGGAGGAGACCCAACCCAGCAGTGGGGGTATATGGGCTGAAGCGAAAAGAGCAAAACCGAAAAAATAACTATTTTAGTAGCCCCCGTTATGTTTGACACAATATACCTAGTCAAATTAAAATAGAAAAATGTATGTGTCATGTGTATACAAAAATCGTGTAAGTTGATACTCGTACAAACTACCCATTTGGATCAAATTCTACTCGAACCTATTAACCTGTTCGAGTAGAATTAATATTTATATATTGCAATACTTTTTCAAAGAAAAACAATCTATCTATTATCTATTATTATAAATAATTATTTTTTGCAAAAAATAACATGACCGACTTCACCCGTGAACAGAATTCGCGAATATTTCGCACAGATCGATGTAGCAAATTTCACATTATTGTTGATTTATTAAAAATGGCTCAGCCTATTTCGATAAAATTTAAATGGGACAAATTTCGAAGTATACTCTTTCCAATAAAAAAAAAGAATTATTAAAATTGGACTACTATGAAAAAAGTTATGCGTGGTTACACATAAAAAAAATAGATATACCTATAGGTAAATAAATAATAGGTACGCGTCGAATTGAGTACTTCCTCCGGTTGGTTCGTCGGTCAAAAAACCGAGTCCACTAGTGAAAAAAATCCTTTTATATGTTATTGGTACACACAGGGTACACAACTACGTTGCTTTTTCTTGCATAAATCATCCACTTCACTCCAAACAGTGGGCTTGGTAAAACTTACCGATTCTCCTTCTCCTTGTTACGTTTCCATTGCTTCTCGTTGCGAACTTTCTTCCTTGCTTTGTTTCCAGTGACTGGGGTAACATTTATCTCCATTTTAAAGCCAAAAACGCAACAAATTTCAATAAAATAACGCACAGCAATCAAACCAAAACATATGCAGCAGCCATATTGTTTTCTAGTTGATACTGTTCTGTGATTGGTTGACAAGGGACAATGGCGGTTTTGTACTTTATCGTAAGGATAGAGAAGCTTTTGCATCTAATTTATATGTTTTGAAGGTGATTTCTATGGGATAGAGGCGTTTTTGAGACAAACTGTTAAAACAGAACCAAAAACAACGATGACAAGATGTTGTCAGGATAAAAAAATTAAAAAAACCTAATTGTGGATAGTGGAGGATTTGCATCTAGACCCCTCATATAGATTCATTTATTTTCAGTAAGGATAATTACATACATTGGTATACAACAATATACTATGAGCAACACCTTACGAATTGTCAAAATAACAATTATTATTCAATACTCAACAGAATTATTAGGCATAATTTTACAATAAATTAATTATTTGGTACATTACTTACATAAAATTCAAAATACAATATTAAAAAATTAAGATGTCAGAAATACCTACTGTAATTGAAATATCTGCAATAGCATCGTCAAAAATAACAGTTTAAAATAAATAAAATCACATGTCAAAAATTGCGTTTATTGTTATAATATAGAAAATTTACGCAATATCATCATAACGTCGTTTATAACCTATGTATTATTCTGCAATGTACAAGCTATATAATTGCAAAGTTTCATCTCAATCCGTTTAGTAGTATTTGCGTGAAAAAGTAATAAACATCCATCCTGAATCATGAAAGTTTGTAAGGATGGATTTCCTTACAAACTTTCACGTTTATAATATTAGTAGGACTAGCTGCCCGTCCTGGCTGCGCCTGGTTACGGATGAGTTTTAGCTATAAACCTTCCAGAATAATTATTCTAAAAGAGAGTGAAAGCGCATTGCAATCTGTTGTCTAGTTTGGAAGATATAAGCGGATACACAGACAGACACAAAAATAGCAGATTTGCTCTATACTGTGTAGTGAAACCAAAATTACCGACATAGCCTTTTTTTAGATGGGGAAATCTTCGAATGATACCCGACTACTTTAAAGTGCAGCCGGGTTGTGTGGAATTGTACCCACTAAAACCCCGTCGGTGGTCAGCCTTAGTGCTTTTTTTGAGAGCTTTTGGGATCTCCAGGGGAACGCACTGGTGCTCCCAGCACTTTATATGGCGACTCGAGCCTACCTAAGCTTGTGCGGTCCTCTACGACAACGGTGCCACACACGTTGTCGTCCTCCCCGGACCCGTTTGAATGAATGGCAAGAGCCCCATCTCTAACCATTCTCGAGCCCAGATGTCCCCTTTTAGTAGGCTCTTACTACAGGCAGGAGATACCGATATCCTGTTCTAATGACCTGACCCCGGCATCAGGGACATTGTAATATGTTGGACGACATGTTAAAATGTAGACCCCGGTTGATTCGACCTACTTATATATCCCTTCAATAAATATTGCACATTCTATTTATAGACTCAAATATAGGCTGATTCAATACGATTCTAACGTTACTACATTTATTAGATCGTCAGATGCGCAAAAAATAAAAAAAATCAAGGCGCGCACGGCCTAATGGCAGATATCGGCGCGGGCGTGCCCGGGCCACTGAAGGGATATGGTTCCTTGCCGATTTCGGCTATGGCGACCTTCGAATCTGCTCTAACTACAGTGAGATAGGCTTCGTTCATGTGCCTTCATATGGCTGTAGTAGCCTATTTTGGCTATAAAAGTGCGTGAACACAGGCTACATGTTAAAACACCATTGACAAAATTATAGGTCATGTTACTCGGAGATCGATTGCTAAGTTCGTCTCGCCTGGCGTCAAGTGCGCGTCTTCTACCATCTTCAAACGTATACACATTTTCCTGCACAAGGCGACGCCACTCAAGACGGTTCTGGGCTAGTTGTTCCCAAGAGGAGGGTTCAATCTTACATCTTCTCATGTGCCTTTTCTGAACATCTTTGTATCTTAGGAATTGGCCACCGCTCTTACGCTTACCGTCCTGGAGTTCAGAATACTTATAAGATGCGCTTTGCCAATCTTCCCTCAGACATTCGCACAACATGACCGCACCAACCTACTTATACCTACATACCCGTATCCGTAACTGTACAAATAAATACGTAATACAAACAAGTCAATTTCTATAATAACCAGTAGGTATAATGTTATTTCGAGTCCCTCTGGGCCGCGTCAGGCTGATAGTTACCGAAGCCGCAAATGACTACCGACCTGAGGGATGTTGACTTGGGAACTACAGAAATATTATTATTGACTTGCCTAGTTTCTCTCAGATGGACGAGAAAGTTATTAGGTACAGCTGAACAGAAGTAAGACTGGCGGTTCTGACTTCAATATCATCATCATTCAATAACATAATTATGTAATAATACAAGTGTTCTCAAGATAACACACTGCTAGCTTTTTGTACCCCTCGTTTGTATGTTAATCTCGGTTTGTCCAGCGTTTTTTTTCAAGAGGAAATTTTTACACGGTCTCTTAACCAAACTAAGCAAAGCTTGTCATATACTGACAGAGACTGATATACTACCTACATATACTAATGACTCCCGCTCCGGCTCGTACTTGGCGCAAAGGATGGCCATCGCCATCCAGCGAGGTAATGCGGCCTGCATTTTGGTCTCTTATGCGCCGGGTACGGTCGGAGATGGGTTGTGTGTTTAGTTTTTAAGGTTGACCATGTTCTGTTGTATTAAGAAATAAATACTACACATACATATTTTCAGATACGTAACAAATAATACCTAAATAACACCCAGACGCAGAGCAAATACCTATGTTCATCACATAAATATTTGCCCTGGGTGGGAATCGAACCCACGCCTCTACGACGTCAGGGTCACCAACTACTGAGCCACCGAGGCAGTCAAATCAATTGTGTCGACCCTAAGAGCTGGTGAGCTCCCTACGCTTCTTTTTCCGTTATGCGATTTACTAAATCGTCAACGTTTTAGTAAACAAAAATAATCTGCCAAGTGCGAGTCGAACTCGCGCACGAAGGGTTCCGTACTGTAATATCCTTTAAATATTTATTTTATTTTAATTTAATAATTAATTGTTGAAGTAAACATACAATTAAATATCCTGTGAATATTTCAAGCGTCTAATTGTTACTTACCGTTTTTAATAGAGCGAAAAAGGCTAAAAATCAGGTTTGTTGTATGGGAGTCCCCCTTTAATATTTATTTTATTTTATTTTTAGTATTTGTTGTTATAGCGGCTACGGAAATACAGCATCTGTGAACATTTCAACTGTCTAGCTATCCCGGTTCATGAGTAACAGCCTGGTGACTGACAGACGGACGGATAGCGGAGTCTTAGTAATAGGGTCCCGTTTTTACCCTTTGGGTACAGAACCCTAAAAAGGCCAAGTCGATGGTTTTAGTCTACCGGCCTCTATCTCTCTCGCATCCTTCAAAATGTCGTATGTACGAGTAACTAGGGATATTACTTCCACTATTTTGAATTGGAAATCGGATTGTCAAGTTGAAATGGTAGTGGGCAGGACACAGCACGGAGAATTGATGACCGATGGGGTCGAAAAGTTCTCGAGTGGAGACCACGTACCGGCAAGCGCAGTGTTTGATGTGCACCTACGAGGTGGAAAGATGACCTCATTCAGTCTGCAGGATCGCGCTAGATGCAAGGCGCTACCCGGTCTTTTTGAATATACAAATACAAATTTCTTTATAGAGGTCAAAAGGACCTGAATGAATCTCATTTGCCTCACAATATTAAAATAAAATAAAAAATCAACGGAAAAAAGAAAGCATAAACCATACAATACGAAATCAAAAAATAATATTAAAAATTGAATAAACATGAGTCACACAATTTCAATAGTAAAATGTCAAATTAAATAAAAAACTGTAGATACAATGTCAAAAATTAGATCTTTAGGGGCGGCCTATGGTCCCATCGTATATTTTAACAATAACAATGAGTAGGTTTTACAAAGACATTATAAAACAGATCACTAGTTAAAAAATTCGTATTGAATTTCGACCAAATGCATACCTATAGTTAGGATAATACTCGAGCTCAAAAGCTCTATATATGTACCTACATAATTTGAATAGGTACTAACTTCACACACCTCGTCGTTTTTTCTTTCTTTACCGTCTCTCTCCACCCTAAGGTTGCCTGGAAGAAATCACTTTCAATGATAAGGCCGCCGGTTGCTTCACATACCTAAACATCTGTTTTCTGTATTTTGTAATGTGTGTAAATTTTTCCATCTATCTATCTATTTCGGTACACGCACTTTTTCAAATTACGATCGTAATGAACAAAAAAAACTCACAGAACGTAAAAAAAAACTAAAACATTATTAATCTCCATCACAAACGCTTTACCAACGAAAAGCGTTCGTTTCCGTGCTAACTAGCTTTGAAGCCTTTGAATGCATCCTACAAATCCTTCAGAGCAGCAATTCCTGGTAAAATATGATGGAAACAAGCAGAAACAACCGGATATAACTCGATATAACCGGTTATAAGCGGCTAAAACCAGATATTCTATGAAACAGATTACCAGTCATATGCTCCGCTCGCGCGAAAGGAACGGACAAAAGACGAAACGTGATAACTATAGGGCTGTCTCACAACATGGCGATGGCTCACTATGGACCTTATTAGTAAGCTCTTTAGGAGCCTAAGACAAGTCCTAAGTCTAGTTAGATCCCACTGTAAGAAAGAGGTCAGTCGTCGACTTAAACCAAACAATTCTGGAAAATGTTCTCGTCCGATAAGTATCAGTGCCTCAAGTCGTAAATATTCGACCAATGTTTGTTACCAATGATGACATTACAAAAGAGTCTCTCAGTATGATATAAGTATAATAGTACCTCAAAATAGGCTTTATTTGTAATCTAGTAGTCTAACGAACTATAGATAGAGCTATGCTGGGAGTCTCTCTGCGCGGTCGATGAGCATCAGAAAGTATGGAGTAAAAAAAGCCAACGTTACTAATATAGCTTAGCGTATTCACAAGTTTAAATGGCAGGACATACAGCACGGAGGACAGTTCAGGTCGAAAATTTCAATGAAAATCATTTACCGGAAATCACTGGCAGACATATTCTAACATATCATTGTATTCGTAAGTATAAACAAATTATGAACAATATCTATCTTCTATGGGATCAGCCCTGGACTCACGAAAAAGGAATCGGCTGTGCCATAGAGAAAATTCATTGACTTTCCACTAAAAGTAAGAAACGGCTGATTTTTTCGCGATAGGGTTGCTGTCAAACTAAAAGTTGGTCGTGTTATTACGACCGACTTTTAGTAGAGTACAATGATATCCTAAAATACGTTTCTATGTACTTTCTTGTTGGTTGTTTTTTATTTGAGAAATTTTCAACCCCATCTGTATGACGAAAAGAACAATGATATCTTTGAATTTATGTCCTTCTTCGCTTCCCGGTAGGTTAGTAGGTACGTGGTTTTCATTTTTTTTTCCTGAGGGGACTTCCAAAAGTAATGATGATTATGAATGATGATGAAGTAGACAAAGAGTACGATGGTATCCTAGATATATTCGTTATTATCCGTAAGTACACGGCGCGAATACATTGACAAGTTTAAAATGCATACTTTTTAGAGTGGCCATTTTAAAATTTAAAGAACGAAATATTTATAGAAATATATATAATGTAAATTCGATTTGAAATAAATCGACTATACAGGGTTTTTTCTAATCAATTAGCATCCTATACTGTACATCAAAAGTAACAACTTTCGTTCTGCGACTTTTGTCAAAACTCAAAAAAAATCAGTTCCATACATTTCGTCAAGGGTGAACGATATTTTTCTATGGAACAACCACTTTTATTTTTGGGGATTAATAAAAGTCTTAGAATAAAAGTTGTTAATTTTGATGTACAGAATAAGCCCCTAAAAGGATGCTAATTGATTAGAAATAACCCTGTATAGTCAATGTTGTCACGCCGTGTTCGAAAAATATATTCGCGACAAAAAAACAAAATAATAGCACCAGAGCCAAAATTAGAACTTGTAAGGAGAAGTTCTGAATACATGATGAAAATTTTTTTAATAAGCTCCCTGAATATTTACGAAAAGAATCAAACCAACGAAAATTCTATAAAAATCTAAAAAATATGCTAATCCAAAAGTGCTACTACAGTATAGAAGATTTCTTTAATGACAAAAATGTTTCAGTCTCGCGGAAAGTATGTAATGATGATAAGTAGTGGGTATTGTTATTATGTAAGCTAATAATACTCAGTAATTGTATACTTGCAACGCCCTTACAGGGTTTAATATGTAACTAGTGCTAAGTGAGCAAATTTTTGCACGTTAAATGGCAAGGTTTGAAATAAAGAATATCCTAGATTTTATTCTAATATATTCGTGGTCAAAAAATACACCTTGTTAGAGCAGCCCTAGAGGTTCTTTTATGCGCGCTTGATATATCGCCCTAAGAACTAATGTACCGAGAATTCAGAACTTTATCTGCCAGTTACGAGCTAAATTTCAATAAAATACTTAAAGCATGTTACCACTATGCTCAGGGTCTCTCTGAGAGATCGAATCAGGGTGAGAGAAAAAGATGACGAACCAAGGTTGATCATATAGCCCAGCGGATCAGCAACTTGAAATGGCAGTGACAGGGCGCATAGTTTGAAGGACAGATGGCCGATGATTTAGTAAAGTTCTCGAATGGAGACCACGTACTGACAAGCGCAGCGTGGTACTTAAGTCCACCGACTAGATGAACTGACCCGCAGTAACGTATAAAAAAATGGTTGTCTGTAAACTCAGACCAAATTATTTGGTTTGAGTCTGTAAGGTAGGTTTATGGACCATAATTTCACTTCATAACGTCATAGGAAAACATTGATGACGTCACAGGCCGATTAAGCCGCTCGTGCCTCTCTATCGCTTGTTCCGTGCTCTCGCTTTCATTCTCGTCTCAGGCGAAACGTGACAATAACTCATGTTTTATCGTGCGTGCAGCCGGCGTGGAGTTCATCGATCTATAAGAGGTTATTACGTCAAAAAACACAAGCCGATTCAACCAGGCTTATTAGAAATCCATAGGGGAGGCCTATGTCACTATGTCTTCTCCACTTCTTCGTCTTATACTTTAGTACCACGTTTAATTTAACAAAGCTATGGTATTTGTATAATTTTTAGCCATTAGGAGTATTTTCCTTATTACATGTGATACACGCTCGTCTTACAGCTTAGCACAAATTAGCACACTCTCGGCGAAAGTAGCTGTTACTAGAGATAGCGAATGCGACGGTGTGCTTATCTTGGTCGGAAATGAGATAGGTACGAGCAAGAGAGGGTGGTACTTCTGTCTCGCTTTGATTTTGCAAAAAAGGTTAGAAAAATCTTTAGTAGTAAAAAAATCAGCCAAGTACGAGTTGCAGTAGTAAGGGTTCCGTACCGTATGGGATCCCCTCGGCAAAAAAATCACGTTTGTTGTATGGGGGCCCCCTTTAAATATTTATATTATTTTGTTTTTAGTATTTGTTGTTATAGCGGCAATAGAAATACATCATCTGTGAAAATTTCAACTCTCTAGCTATTAAAGTTCATAAGATAGGTACAGCCTGGTGACAGACAGACAGACAGACAGACGGACAGCGGAGTCTTAGTAATAGGGTAGGTAATAAAAGGGCGTTTTTACCCTTTGGGTACGGAACTCTAAAAAGGGGGAAAATTCGCGGACCATGAACGGTGAAGGTCCCATCTACATAAAAGTTGTTCATAATTATGAGTGTATTCGGCACTGAAAGCTTTTGAACTTTGCCAATCAATACTCTGAGGCATTGCCAGCGTACGATACAATCTTTGTTACTACTGAAATCATAAGCAAAAGGTATGATGGTATTTCATACCTTAATTCAGCAAGACAAAAAAAGACGGCTTGAACAAAATGAACTTTGTCGTGAAATTGTATCTACAGCAGCGTAAATAGATAGGGCATTTATAATATTAGTTATAAAGAAAATATTATTATTTACCATAGTCTCAGACCAAATAAAAAAATCAAGACAGATGTTGTAAAAAAACAAGTGAGGCCGGCAAAACTAAGCCTCGCCGTGTACAGACACAATTTAACACACATACAAGGAAACTACCTAAGCCTTGTCTCGTCAGTCAAACTATGGCTGCGCCACACCGACGCACTCACCACGTATAAAAAACCGGCCTCACTTGTCTGTTCACGATGTTCTGTCCAGTTTTTTTTAATTTGGTCTGAGACCATGATGTAACAAAGGCTTTTTGTTTTAATTCAGTTTCGAATACCCACAGTAGCACCCCTGTAACTTTATCACCCGTGAGAAGCCGACAGGTGGCTCAGAAATTAGACTCGGGCGGCAGACATCTTGCCGAAGAATTATTATCTTATGGTAACGACAATTTTCTTAGGCCCTCCGTAAACACCTCGAAGTTTTTCTTTCCCGATTACGTCGGTAAATACAGACTCTTTTGGGGGAAAATGAATTCGGTTGGCTCTTTGTAATTTTACCTTGATCCGATTGTCCTGTTACATTGGAATAGCAATCCGTTTTTTCTTCCATTTAGATAATTTATTTGTTTAAGCAAGATCACAATATTATCTCTACCATACTTGTGAATAAAGTTAGAACCATCAGAAATGGAGTAGGTACTTACGTTATTTTGTGTATTATTGTAGTTTCTAGTCGCAAAATAAGCAATGAGTTATTGTGCCGCGATAATTAATAGCAAGCGCGAGCGTGGGGCGTGTTTTAGCAACGCGTCAGTGCGCGCGTTGCTGACGGGAAAACGTCAGGCACTTGTACATCAAGAAATACTCGTCCTTTAGGTATTCAAATATTATTTATTTAATGATTTATTCATTTATTGCAAATATTTACATAATTCGGTTAAAAACTAGATTTACTAAATATATGGTCTATTTACCCTGTATTGAGGGCGCAGCAAGTACAAACTACAATATTACATAGTATACCTTAACTTAGGTAAGTACATACACAATTACGCAAGGTCAATTGCATTATAATTTTAGACACCAACAGTAGCATTGATTGATTAGATAACTGCGAAAGAATTTGCTTCTTAATCACAATCTACATGTAAATATTTGAAGAGATTCTCGCATTTCGCGCCGCAAATAGAATCCTTGACATACTCGTAGTATAAAATAAAGTCGCTATTTTTGTATGTTTGTCTGTATGCTTAAATCTTTAAAACTACGCAACGGATTTTGATGCGGTTTTTTTTAATGGATAGAGTGATTCAAGAGGAAGGTTTATATGTATAATACACCTGTGCGAAGCCGGGGCGGGTCGTCTAGTATAATACAAATACCAATTACGTAAAATTATTCTATGATTATTATTTTAAAACTAGACGACCCGTGCGAAGCCGGGGCTTCGCACAGGTGTATTATACATATAAACCTTCCTCTTGAATCACTCTATCCATTAAAAAAAACCGCATCAAAATCCGTTGCGTAGTTTTAAAGATTTAAGCATACAGACAAACAAACAAACGAAAAGAGCGACTTTATTTTATACTATTTAAGGATAAGGATGGCGGTAGAATGCACTTTTTGAAGGAAATGTAGGTAGGTATAATAAATTATAGACGTTTATGGGATGTTCCATTTTTGTCTTGTTTTTGATACAAAAACTTAGGCACACGGTACAAAAAAACAGAATAGTTCTGGGCATATATGGGTTAAATAAATAAATTGTGGCAAGGAAATTTTATTGAAATGTAAGGTGCAATGATCCGCTTATTCACTAATTTCATTACCTATTACCTATGATTTATTTACGATGTTTTAGGAAATTCAATCGAAAAACTGTAACATAATTTGTCTTTTTCGTTGCGATACTTGCGATAAGATCTATAAGGGAATATGATTTAGTGATTAGGTACATACGAGGTTTTTTTTAAATAGGGCAGATGCCTTTATTAACTACAACAGAATTAAATACTAGCTACATAATTACTTAAACTGAAAAAACATACAAATATTATTCGTACACTTAACTACTGAAATAAAAGAGCAACCACTAGGAGGATTGTTGCTATCACCAAAACATAACTAATGAAAAAAGGCCTTTTTTAGTTAGATGATTAGATCTCTGTGCCTTTTTATTACGATTGAGACATATCATTAAAAAAAATGAAAATTTCATAATTGAATGCGCCTGATGATTTGTTGTTGGAAATACGTTAAAAATGATTTCATGTTAATAGTTTCCATGCTTTCCGACCTATAACTGGTCACCCTTATCTTCTTACATTTTGTAAACTAGCTGCTCGTCCCGACTTCTCTCGGCTACGAATCAAGTAGGTACCTATAGTTATTTACTCGTACTTTGCGGAAGAAATGCTCTAAGTAAAAGATATTGAAAACCGCATTGAAATCTGTTGTGTAGTTTAGCGATTTAGGTGAATGCATAGACCGACACACAAAAATGGCGACTTTGAATTCTAAAATAAACCTATCTGAGAGTAATAAATGTACCTATCTTAAGTTACCGACATAGCCCAGCTGATTGGCAAGTTGAAATGGCAGTAGGCAGAGTACATCACGGAGGACTGATGACCGTTAGGGTCGAAAAGTTCTCGAAAAAGCGCAGCGTAGGACGTCCACCCACAAGATAGACGGATGACCTCATTAAGACTGCAGAAGCGCGACCTTTCGCGACAACAACGACCTTTCTGAGCCCTTAGTAAAGGTTTAGCTCGCGTTTGCGTGTGGTTCAATACATTTTGTTTAGTTCTTCCTCGTTTCCGCCAGGGGCGCTGTACAAAAATGTATGGAGCCATAAAGAAACAGCTGTAGTTTCAATTTACGTGGTTTTCAATTTAGTTTCAAGTTACGTAAACCAGAGGGGTTAGTGCAGGTTAAAAGTGAAACTACAGCTTTTTCTGTATGGCTCTAAACATTTTTGTACAGCGCCCCTGGTGGAAACGAGGAAGAACTAACCAAAATATATTGAACCACACGCGAACGCAAAAGTTTAAGTAAACTACCCAAAACCTGGACTAAGTGCTCTGGACTAACCACTCTGAGTATACTACCAATGCCCTTGTCGACCGTTCGCGTTGCTGCAAGATTAGGACCAGCTACCCGAGGTGCGATGAGAGCTATAATTCTCAGCTGCAAATAAATCGATATAGATAACAATGTTATGCTTTAATTAATAGCTTCTATGTATAGAATTGTAGTAAATATATACCATGTTGGAAACATACGAGACCCAACACTGGACGCACATACTACTGTGCTGTGCCAGTTTTTTAGGGTTCCTAAAAAACGAGGAACCCTTATAACTCTGTTGTGTCCGTCCGTCCTCAAAATACCTACAAAGCCCTATAACTTCCACATTTATAAACCAAATTACATGAAATTTAACATTATGGTAGTTTTAGTTTAGATCTCAATTTTAAATACTTAAAAATTTCCAAACTGGGGTAACTCCCATTCACGTAAAGTGGGGATGAAAAATTGTTTTTAACTCCACCCCCTCATGTGGGTATTGTTGAATAGGGTTTCTAAAATGAATGTTAGGTTTCTTAAACCATTTTTTGTCACATGTACCATAAGTGAAATATAAGTCGACTAAAGTAGGGACAAGATAATAGGTCACTTTTGACATTTCATGTATGCAATGAAAAATATACCTTACACTAAAGGAATAAAACTCATGAAAACAATATTGACGACGACCGATAATTGTTCTCGAAGACGGCTTGGAGTTTTATTCCTTTAGTGTAAGGTATATTTTTCTTTGCATACATGAACTGTCAAATGTGGCCTATTAAAATGACTCCACTTTAAGTTGAAAAGGAGCGTCCCCCTCCCCTCTTAATTTCTAAAGCATACAAGATAGGATATTCAAAGTTTCTGAATTTATAGACCATACTAAATACTTTCTTTTAAAATTATTTTGATCAATGCCGAGCAATCGCCGATTCTGAAGCAATGACGTCACCAGCCGTGACATTAGCTTCAATACGCATATTTGCTAATGACTATCAATTAGGTGACAATTAGGTTGATGGGACTTTAGTTAAACTAGGAAGCTCATTAGTTGATTATACATAATAAAGGTTAATGAAGTACTTAGAAGTATCTTGATTTAGTTGAATTTTTAGGGTATAAAACCATTTGTATTATTTTTACAATAAACCACTCGCGAATAAACGCTCATACAGTGCACATGATGGTGAACTATACTGATTCTTCTATGCACTTTGATAGCACACAAGTTGATGCTAATTTGTGTGAGGTGTTGGAGACTTTACAAGTGGAGTTTGAAGAAGTGGCTAATATTGATTGGGAAGAAGAAGAATTTACCCTTCTGTCATGTGAGAGTAATAAACGTGTTGCACTACAACCGAGCAATAACAGCAAAGTCCGAAAAATAGCGACGACCTTCAGGGATTCATGTATACCTGAGATTTATGAAAATGAAAACATTGAGATGGAGTTGGCTGCGATTACTGAAATGATTGAAGACAATTTGTGTAACTTAACTCAAGAATTTGACACACCATTTGGTTTTACTACTCAACGAAGAGACCAGATTGATCAACGTGTTACTTTGGTTAGTAAGCAAGTTGGCTATGGTGTCATCGATGAAACAGCCGCTGGGGATGAACCATCAACTTCAATTGGTCAGTCTTGCGAAGATGATTCTGAAGAATGAAGAAAGCCTGAAACTGAAGAAAGCCGTAACTTAAGTGTGGGACGAGCGCGTGATGTTGGCATCGAACATATTTCAATTCAAGAAGAAGTCAATGCTACTCATCTTATAAAAATTGAAATGTATTATTTAGATAAAATTCGAGGAAAATCAGAAACTGAAAAATGGAAGCATGCTGATTTTCGACTTAAATATTTGACATCTAGTTCAGATGAATAAAAACAAGATTGTGAGGATATAATATGTAATATAACTAAGTCTCTAGCTGAGCACCCTATATGTAAAAGTTGTTTCTTTAATCATGATTTAAAAAATAAATAATGCAAAAATTATTTGCCAATTTTTATTTATTCACATTCATTAAATAACTTATACAAGTAACTTATTATGATATCATTAAACAGTTTCCACCATCAAACATGATTAGGAAATATTGCATAGAATAATTCTTGCTTTTGAAATATAAGTAAACTACTAACTGATATCAGTTCGTTCTGAAGCGGTGTACTAATACATTTCCACGCTTTGCAATTTCTAATCATTAAAAACCAGGTTGTCGTCCAAAGCTATCAAAATATTCACCAATATTAAGTACTACTAGGTATTTCTGTGTACGCAACCCAATGCAAGCCGGGTTTTGTATCAGGATCCATGTTAGTTAATATACTCGTATGCTGGAGTCTTAACAAGTATTGGTAAACGGGCATACACATTTTTTTCAGAACTTGAATTTCCTAGCCTATATCGTAACCTTTATTGAATTTCTAATTACAATAAACACAGAAACAGTCATGAATATTTCGAAGTGTGCAGTGATACGCCTCGTAATAGTGGAGTCATTGTGCTTCCAACTATTTGTGGGTATTTTACAATATCACAATAAATAAACATTTGAGAAGGTAGACCCAATTTAGTAGTAGTATCCCAGTAGTTTTGATAATAACTTTATCATGATGATTAAATCCAAGTTGTAGGGCGAGCTAGATGCGATTTCAATGTTAATAACTTAGTCACTCAATTTTTGAAATTTTACGTATTTAGTTGTTATCATAATGAAACTTTATTTTATTACGTAAAAACTTGTGATCATTTATCAATGTCAAAATGTCAAAAGTGGAATATGAGCTGTAATTATTTCATCTTTGAATTCTTTTTCAATACCATCTATGATCATAATACGTACATAATTTTCTGTTTTCTGAACACTATAGATAGTACAAGGATATTGAAACTCAACTATCCCCACATTCCTTTCTCCATTTAATTGTATAGATTTCGGAAGCTTAGTAGGTAATAAAGTTTGTGGTATTACCTGGAAAATACTTCATCGAACTATTACTTAAAAGCGTTACATAAAACTCGCTTTCTAACATTTTTAATGACTTTCCCCTTTTATCTATTTATATTTTAATATTTACTGTACTTAATCATTTTTTAAATTTAATTTTGTAATTATGTATTGAACAAAAAAAACCATGACATTTTCATTTATTCTTTCTGACATTTTTTAATTTTGTATTCAATTGTAAAGTAGATAGCTATTATTTTAATCATTGTTTAAATTCGTTGCTACGTATTATGTATTGTGAAATGACGAGATATATTTTGCGGTACTTTATATTATTGTACAAACTGTTGTATATATAATTTTAGTATTAAGCTCAATACATCAATAAACGATTCTAATTCTAATTCTAATTCTAATTCTAATTCTATGATGTCATTCTAAGTCATTTATAAAAATGTTGTAGTTAAATAAAGTAAAAAAGGATATAAATAATTTAACTCACAATTGTCATTTTCTAAAAATACATGTTATTATTATTTGAAATACTAAAAGTCAATACAGTCAATAATCCTTACTATATATATTTTTAATATTATAAATGCGAAAGTAACTCTGTCTGTCTGTCTGTCTGTCGCGCTTTCACGCTAAAACTACTGAACCGATTTGAATGAAATTTGGTACACAGATAGTCTAGAGCCTGAGAAAGGACATAGGCTACTTTTTGATTCGAAAAAATAGTTTTAAAGGGTTGAAAACGGGGGATGAAAACGCATTGGCTAGAATCTTAGAAGAAAAAACTTATTTCCTACAATGACAAATGGTAATTTGCATCTTGACTTTTCAAATTACATTCTGCCCAATGCCCATTCAAGGCTGCTCAAGTTGCAAATGTCAAAGACAATCTATCTTTTCCTGTAAAATTTAGAAAAGGTTACATGTATTTTTTCAGTTTAATTAAGTAGTTTTTATTCTAATAGGTATGCCTACAAAACGCGAATCTAGCGCGTAGTTCTAGCGGAGCTCGCGTAAAGAAAATTGCTAGAAGCCAAGAGTCTGAAGAGCACACTTAAACGCGTTTGACATTAGATGCCGAGCGCCACGCATCTCAAAGAGCTGCTGAGACTCAAGAGCGAAACCAAGCGCGTCGAATTTTAGATGCTGAGCGTCACGCAACTCAGAGAGCTGCTGAGACTGAAGTTGAAAGTCAAGCGCGGCGACTTTTAGATGCTGAGCATCACGCAGCGCAAAGAACTGCTGAGACTCAAGAGCAAAAAACCAAGCACGTCGAATTTTAGATGCTGAGCGTCACGCAGCTCAGAGAGCTGCTGAGACTTAAGGAGAAAGTCAAGCGCAGCGACTTTTAGATGCCGAGCATCACGCAGCGCAAAGAACTGCTGAGACTCAAGAGCAAAATAAAGCGCGTCGAATTTTAGATGCTAAGCGTTAGACGTTAAGCAAAAAATTGCATAGTTCCTGTAGGACAGGACAAAAACTATCGAAAGCAAAAACGCTAAGTGATTAATTCCTCTATGACACTTAACGAAACGTCACAGCGAAACGTCACAGCGAAACGTAATTAGATGACAGGTGACATTGTCTGCAGACTTTTATAAATCACAGGTAGCATAGCAAGGGGACAAATTGTTTTTCCACCATTATATCCCCTTGAAGAGGAAATAAAGTATGGATTGAAAATGACAACTGACATTAAAATTGGATAAAATGTTTTATTCCCTCTGCATGCTACATGTTACTATGACGTTTAATAACAGGCCGTCACTAAGGGCCGTCACTTTGTCTGACATTAAAAATATTTTTAAATCTTCTATCATTAGAGGTTTAACATGTTTCTTTATTCTACCTTTATGGTACAGAATCATCATACTTTAATATTATCAATCCGAAAAGTTTGTTGGTTTGTTCCTCTTTGACGCAGCAACGGAGCAAAAGATTGAATTGATTTTTGGTATGGATACCTATGGTTTAAAAGACAGAAAGTGATAACAGGATACTTCTGTATCCCGAGAAAATTCGTGATTCCCATGGGATAGGACAATAACTGTTTCTCATCAATGGAGCAACGGATTGACTTGATTTTTGGGGTGGGCATAGTTTGGAAGACGGAAAGTGACATAGGATACTTTCCTTTCCGAAAAAATTGCGGTTCCCGTAGGAATAAGACAATAACTTTTTCTCAGCAACGGAGCAACGGATTGCCTTGACTTATTGCATGAATATAGTTTGAAAGACGAAAAGTGACAAAGGCCACTTTTTATCCCAAAAACTTTAACAGTTCCCGTAGGATAGGATGAAAAGTAAGCGAGCGAACCGCGGTAGCAGCCGTCTAAGCGCCAGAAATAACCTGTCATTTCAAGTTTAGGACGTTCCTACATTTTTCGCACTCCTTCGCGCCACTCAACAGCGCTAGCCCAGACTCGGGCTCCATAACGGAGCTTGCGCTCCCGCCATAATGACGGTGTGTTTCGGAGCACAAGACACATCGTCATCCACCACTCAGGAGTAACCAGCACTGAGCGTCGGACAGCATTCCAACGCCCTGATCCCAGTGCAACGGGTCAGTCATAGTAGCCCAGCGCCTGCCTCTTCAACTGCAGAGGGCAGTGAGAACGGCCATCGCGATACCGACACTTCTCTTCCCCTGCAGCCCCACTGCGTCTGCCAACAGGTTGACGGACTAGCGGAAGGTATAGTAGATGGCGGCACCCACACAACCAGTTCCATCCCACCGCAGCCCCTAATCCTCGGTTGCAGCGTCGCAAGAGCGGCACTGCAGCCCGCCTCAGAAGCAACACTCCTCATAAGGCAGGCAACCTACCGGCCATCCTCTCAGCTGCTTTAGTTAAAAGCGGCTGCACTACGAGTGCCGGTCTCTAAGCTGCCTTGGGGGAAAGACCCAAAGAAGAGGGAGACTTCGAGCGCCGTCTTTTCAGCTGCCTTAGACCTCCCCCGCAACGACAAGGTACACAGGGGGTTTGTATATACACTCCAACCGTAACTTAACCAACAAAAGCATTCCTCTAAGGTATTTTGATGTTTGTCGCTTTAGGTTAGGTTTCGCAGCCGACATAAACATTAGCCAAAATCAAAATATAACGCGGGCGAAGCCGCGGGTAAAAGCTAGTATCATTATAAGCTAATTATCTTATCAACAATCAATTTCATGTTATGTCACTAACATCAGAATAAGATATCAAACTACTTCTATTTGGATAACCTTTCCATTTGACAAACACTTCCTTTTTACCCGACTGCGCCACGCAAAGGGTGGTAATGTGTTTATCAGCTATAATTATGTATGTATGTTTGTATTTTCCTTTGAAGCACTATACAGACCAAACGCCTGGGTCGATTTTTATGATTCACACGTCAATCGATTCCTCTTAGTCCGGCGAGTGTCACTAAAGAGTAAAGACATGACGTTAGTGAAAATTCAAAATGGCGGCAACTGGACGCCATATTGTGAAAATTAAAAAAAATAAAGTCAACAAACTATGAAGTGGGGTGTCGTTGAATAGGTATTTAATAAACATTTTTAGTTTTCTCTCATCATTTTTCAATTTGACTGACAGTTTAAGAATTATATCAATTTAAAGAAGGATGTCGACAGCTCATACATACGAATACCTGTTGTGTACGAATACACTCAGTTTCTCCCAAGCTCATTTATAAAAATGTTATCTTCACCAGAGTAATTTATGACGCTTCTAAAACTGTTCTGATATGTACAAGTTTGTTTAAAATGAAGTTAAAATAAGAAAAACCGAAAACAATTTTCAAGCTATATATACCTACTTTGATTTATAGAATTATAGACCATAGCAGTGCTGCCAACTCCTTTTGGCAAAAATTCGCTATCAGCACGTCAAAAACGCGCCAGAAGCGCTAAATGGTAACTACGACGACTGGTACTACGAAAAAATGAATGATAATGAATTTCGGTATTCATCCACTTCATTAGCAATAGTATAAGAACCACAACTTGCTGCTATTCGAACTTCGGCCGGATGCAGGTCGCGATTGCAGGTAACACACATCTGAAATGCAGCCACTGCCTGCTTCCGCAGTCGAGAGTGATTCCGAGGTTGGCTACACGTGCTGCGACAGGCAGCACGTCGGACTTGTCTAAACAGGTGAACAACACTCGCAGCTGAGGCTCGGTAGCACGTGCTGCCGGAGCCGCAATCGGAATCTTTTTTGCAGAAATTCATACTACTACACAGATAACCAGAGCTCTTACTCGTAGTCCAGGCTTTGCGAAGTTTACTCAAACTTTCGCGTTCGCGTGTGGCTCCATAGATTTTGGTTAGTTCTTCCTCGTTTCTGCTAGGGGCGCTGTACAAAAATGTATAGGGCCATACCGAAACAGCTGTAGTTTCAATTTACGTGTAAACCTGGATTAACCCCTCAGTTGTGCAGCCACAGCCGGTTTCGTGCAGCTGCTGCAAGTGCTGTTTGTAGCTGTAGCCTGCTGCCGAGATTCGAATAGCACCTTTAAGGATTATTACGAGTAATATCAAAATAATCAGGAATATCTCGGATAATTTCAACTGCAGCTTTTTGTTAGTAGTAAAGTGAGTGAAACCTAAAAATATACGTATTCTTTCTTTTTGATAATCTTTTAGTATACAAAAATGTATGTTTCTATAAAATATGTAAAAAGACACCTCAGTTCGTAAAATTACTAGTTTAAACACTTAAAACGAGTTAAGGAAGGAGCATGTACCAACTGTTGAAAAAGAAAATAATTATATCAACCCCTCCAAAAAAATTGCTAAGTCGGAATACCGAAAACGAAATCTGGCAATACTGAATACATCATCTGATCGACTGAATTTGACATTTTCTTTTTTTTGACAGCAACAGTAATAAAATAGTGATTTTTTTAAATAATGTGCCCATTTTTGGACATGCTAAAGCCTTTAAGGTCATACCGCCATTTCTTATGTATGTAATCTATAATGTAAAAACAATAAAAAATCATTGTAATTTTTCTGGTGGTCTAATATTAATTTTAATTAGTGATATGAAAACAGCCAAAAATCACTAAATTTTTGAAGCACATATCATTATTATAAATGATGTTTTGTTTTCTACCTACTTGCAAAAAAAAAAAACGACAGGTCCATTCGCTGCATCCTTCTTTGCGTCACAACCGCTCTCACGTTAGGTTTTTTTGACAGGAATTTCAATTTTGGTGACCTATATCTCACAAACGTAACACGTGACTAAAATACGGTTTAAGAAACCTGAAATTCATTTTAGAAACCCTGTTAACGACACCCCAAATAAGGGGGTGGGGTTAGCAAAAATGTTACATCCTCACTTTACATGTGTGGGAGCTAACCCTTCAAGACACCATTTTGAAAATTTTAAGATTTTCAAATAGAGATCTATGCTTACACTAATATAATGTCAAATTTTATGCAATTTGGTTTATGAATGTGGAATTTATAACATGAGCCATGAGATTTTTCAACCCAACTACATCCCGTCCGTCCGGACTGGCTGTGTCCAATAATTGACGTCCTATGACTGAAACGAAACTCACGCGTAGATTATAGCTATTGGAAAACGTCACTATAAACGCTGCAAACACTAAGTATAAACTAGGCCCCGTATGTTCCCTGAGCCATCCCGGTATTCCCGGTACAACCACGGGCTTAATTAGCTGATGTACTCAGCGACACGTGATAACGCACGCTGTGTTCACCTAACAGGGCTATACGGTACGTTTACTGAGCCAGAAGGAGGTCACGATATAAATGACGTATGGCATCGTAATTAACTCAAAAAATAAGTTGCGCGAGATATTGCTGTGACAACCACGAAGATACACAGAACGGCTACAGAGCCAAAAGGAGGGGAAAATATGAGGCGTTCTCAACATTTAGATCAGCACAGTATGCCACAAAATAACGATCTCAATTGATGATATCATTTTAAAAATTAAAAAAAAAGAAACACGATTATTCATGATGGCGGTTAAACACTTTTACAAAGTGAGTGAACCTGCAAAATAAAATTATAAAGATATTCTAGTTTAGTAGATAATTATAATGACCTCCTTCTGCTTTCGTCCAAACTTTCTACATCATCCTGTGTATAACGAGCTTAATACGAAATTTGCATAGTTTAGGCTAAGAACACGAAGTAAAATGGCATTTATACAATAGCGCCCCTTGGCATGCGCAACTTGCGCAAGCATTCATCATATTATGTGCAGCAGGAATTATGTAGGAGAACATTTGAATCCTTGAGGTACACCAATAGATTCATTAATCACTTGAAAAGTAGACTGAGTAGTCAACAGAAACTCAAATCAATCTACATATTTAGAGATAATTTTCTATTCAAAAGCAAACTGGACAGATCTGTAAGAAATAAGTTTCTAAATATAGGTAATATCCCAAGTAGCACTACGTAGTACCACGGTTGTATAATCGTTGGGCTACAGATTGATTGAAAACTCGATGCTGTATTAATTAATTAGGTTTATTTGTTAAGACTTTCAGGCTGGCTACACAGTTCTAGTAATTCTAAAATGGGCCCCAAATTAAACAGCTCTAAGCATTGAAGTAGCTTTTTAACAGTTGCACAGATCTAATCAAGAACAGTACAAGGGTTTAAAAAGGCTTCAACAGCTACAATACAGCTCCTTAAAAGCCAATACATTTTGTAACGATACAACGTCTTCGTTAACATAAGTCTCCAAAAAATATTTTAATGGTTGCTGTTGAGTAAAAGAAGTGTAGTGAAGTGTTATATTGTTTAAAAAAGATTGTCAGAACTTGTGAAGTTAAAAGTACGTTTTTATTTTTCATGTTTTTATAATCTAACTCTAAACTAGAAACAAACTGTCATGCGCATGTCACTTTACTGTTAATGTGTAGGGTAATATTGATAAATTTTAAACGCTCCTCTAAATAATTATTTTGTAAGATATGTATGATGTAAGACATAGTTCAAGATACTTACTTTTATTTAATAATTTATCTCAAAATTAATTATTACGATATATTAAAGTATAATAAAATGAGGATTTCTGCTTTAAATATCTCCAAAACATTGTAAAAATATGATGTTAATCGTCCATCCATCCATCCATCCATCAGCCATAGGACGTCCACTGCTGGACATAGGCCTCCCCTATGAATCTCCAATAAGACCGGTTGGTAGCGGCTTGCATCCAGCGTGATCCTGCGGTTTTAATGAGGTCATCCGTCCACCTTGTGGGTGGACGTCCTACGCTGCGCTTGCCGGTACGTGGTCTCCACTCGAGAACTTTTCAACCCCATCGGTCATCAGTCCTCCGCGCTATGTGTCCTGCCCTCTGCCATTTCAACTTGCCAATCCGCTGGGCTATCTCGGTAACTTTGGTTCTTCTGCGAATCTCCTCATTCCTCATTTCTCATGTTAATCGTACTTGTTTAATATTTTATTTATACATTCAATGGCGTAATTTGTAACCCAGCTGTAAATTCTATTAAATGTTATTTTGCTGCTACTTGCTTTTTACTCACCTACACTTACTCTTTATTAGTTCCAAATGCAGAATAATGGCGTTAATTTACACTTTATGCTTTTACTTAAAAATGGAGTTAGACTACACTGTTTTACTGCTTTACAGACTTTTGGTGCTTATACACAGCTAACGGCATTTATACACACTCAATAATTTATTTTAATCAGTTACTATCAAGTTCATAAAATACGCATTATAAAAGAATGCATTTACACTCTATAAAAGTCAATTGCAATATTAGATCTATATAATACAGGTCACAGTATTGAAAGAGTCGTTAACTGACTACCTAACGTGACTGATGACGACGAAGGCTGAATAACAGTGGTTTTAAATTCTTCTAAAATGCCTTTTGTCCAAATCAGCTCAGCTGTATAAAATAATGAAGTACGAACCCTAATACAGTCTCAACACTCCTTCTATTCCTTAATAAATCTACGTAGCAGCCTTTGGCTGTAAAATAGCTTTTTCATGGCTATAATTTTCGCTAATGTGCTACTTGGATAGGTACTAAAATGCATGCAGTAATGCATTTGCAGTATCGTGTCAAAAGCCATTGCAAAATCAATTGAAGTTTTAATGTTGACTTTGAAAATTTTGTCGTCTCTTTCAACGCCCTTTTGATAATGTGTGAAGGTCCTAAGTCGATCGCTTTCGTAACCAATGTTGACGGTCACTGAGGAGAACATTGTCTTCTCGGTATTTGAAGGATTTTCTACATAATGTATGTAACAAACCAGATCTAATTAAAGTTAGGCACCTACACGAAAGGATTATCAAGTTGAAAAGAAAGTGGGCAGAGTGTACAGCATACAGAATAGATGGGAAAAATGTAGCCAAAAAACTATAAGCCAAATCAGACAAATCGGCGGATGTGAAGTTAGCTACAACCTGCACGAAACCCTATTCAATGACTATCCCTGAGCGCTGTACGCGTAATTGAGGCATCTCATATTTAATTTCATTTATTTTATTTATTTACAAAAATTCGTCGCGAATGCAGGACTCGAACCTGCGTCTTCGGGTCACTAACCCGACGCTCTCCCAACTGAGCTAATTCGCAGTCCTGATTTTGCGTCGAATTTGTATTATTATATTTGTATTTGTATTGAAGCTGTACGCGTACTCGTATTTGAGGCATCTCATAGATAACATCATGGGAAATTGGAATTCAACATTATGAGAATTCAACTTTATGTACCTAAAGGATTTTATAGAGAGAGGTGTGCATACTTGGTCAATTTTAAAACATCTCATTTTTCAAATAATATATTCGTGGCTTAATGAGAAAATATTCATAACGCTTGCATCTGAGATCCATAGACGAAACCAGAAAACAAACTTAATATTCAATCGACGTAACCCGCTATCTATGGTAATTATAATACGAGCCGTGACAGTAACACACCCGCATTTATAAATACCTATGCAAATGCACGTTAGATACAAATTGACGTGTTTTCTGTAATAGGTCGTATTTTGTTGTATGGTGGGCTCTTAATAACCAGGGGGGTAAGTGCAAATACTACTTTCTAAAAGCTGATTTCTAGGGTTCCGTACCCAAAGGGAAAAACGGGACACATTACTAAGACTTCGATGTCCGTCTGTCTGTCACCGGGCTGTATCTCGTGAACCATGATAGCTAGACAGCTGAAATTTTCACAAATGATGTATTTCTGTTGCCGCTGTAACAACAAATACTAAAAAGAGAATAAAATAAATATTTAAGGGGGGCTCCCATACAACAAACCGGATTTTTTAGACGTTTTTCGCTCTATAATAATAATGGTAACAGGTATATGCTTGGAATTTTCACAGAATATTTAGTTTTATATTCACTTCAATAATAAATGCGTAGTTTAACTAGGTGATTGTCAGCGATCACCGAAATTAAGCAACGTTCCGCACGGTCAGTACTTGGATGGGTGACCGCGGGTGACATTTTCCAACTGAGCGCTACCGTGGCTCGGATGACGCGTTAAATTGTAGGCCCCGGTTGTTTTAACCGTTTAGCCATGTCAGAGGCCTTCAGGCGGCCTAAAAACTCTGACACCAGGGCTAGCCACCCGGCCTATACGAACTTACTTACTTAATAATAAATAATAAAATTAAAATAAAATAAATATTTAAGGGGATCTCCCATACAGTACGGAACCCTCCGTGCGCGAGTCCGACTCGTACTTGGCCGATTTTTTGGTATTAGGTAGTCATAGTGGTGTACAACAATACCCAGGATTCAGTCAGCAGGGATGCTTAGCGTTTGGTGGGGTACTCGTTTGAATTTTCGGAAATATAAATGAGTATCTTGCAAGTACCTACTTCTAAAAGCTGAAAAATTTTTGCGCTTACCTCCCATGGCTATAGTTTTCTTGTTTTGACGGTATTGCTACTGATTTTCTGTCAGTTCTCTTCATTTGCCGATAATATATTATTATGACATCACTGCTTTTCGGTAAAGGAAATATCTCTAATTAGGTAACTAGAGGTAGAAAATTCAATGGCGTAAACCCACCAACCCGCGTTGGGCCAGCGTGGTTTATATCCCTCATCCCTCATCATATTGACTGCCTCGGTGGCTCAGTGGTTAGTGATCCTAACTTCTGGGTCAGAGAGGCGTGGGTTCGATCCCCACCCAGGGCAAATATTTATGTGATGAACGTAAGTGTTTGCTCTGTGTCTGGGTGTTATTTAGTTACTATTTATATAAGTATGTATTTAAAAATAAGTATAAGTAGTATATCAGTCTCTGGCAGCCATATCACAAGCTATGCTTAGTTTGGGGTCAGAGGCCGTGTGTAAGATGTCCCCAAAATATTTATTTATTTATTTATTATTTATATGCCAACAGCCGTATAGGAGTACCTATACAGGGACGGTTTCATTTTTATTACTAAAAGTAATGATACAAGCGATTCCGATGAAAGCAATTAAGGTTTTGACTACTATTGTAAGAGAAATATTTGACCACATTTGACCTGACTTATTTTGCGAAATATTTAATGAATCCATTTGCTGCCCATAGACATAGGCAATGTTGCCAACACTACTGTTTTGAAAGAAGATTTGATGTTTTCCGTTTTACTGTTTTCCAATTACTGTTTAGCACTCCCTGATAACACTATGAAATATAAGAAAAAAATTGAAAATACTGAAGATGGTGATACTGAAGGTGGCAATTGAGGATGAGAGTGAAAAATAATTTTACTTTGATCTTTGTTTTTTAATATGTTGTAATTCTTAGTTATCTATAATTTTACCGTGTTTGTTAGGCCCAGTAAGTAATAAAAGTAGATAAATTGTTTTAATTATAAGAAAAAAGCTACAAAATCTATCTCTTTACACTTCATTTAAGTACTGTTTTCTCCTGTTTTTTTTTTGGTGAGCTACTGTTTTTTTAGTTTTCTGAGATTGGCAACACTGAAAATAGGATTATTTTCATCTAGAACATTTTCAATAAATAAGGAAATCGTGGCATAGTGACACGGTTATTACTTGTCGTCGTCGTCCCAGCCAAAGGTTAACAGGATGTCCACTGTTGAACAAAAGCCTCCCTTATAGATCTCTAATAAGACCGGTTAAAACGGCCTACATTCAGCGATCGATTGATTTTAATTTCGGTTTAATTTTCTGATTTCAGAAACGGAAGAAACAGAACTAAAGCCCGAGAAAATTAATCGAAAATGTCAACATGCCGAAAATTTGGCGACAGACGTTAAATGCCCTGCTAGTCCAGCATGCGACAGCGAAAAGCCACAAAAATAACTTTTTTCGGCGTGTGAAAAAGTGACAGATATAACTTTGCCATAACGCTGTCTCGTTCTGACACGTCGAAAGAAATATTGCGTGGTGCGCATCCTAGCCCGGCTGGACAAGACTAAATAAGTAAGTATGTCCATGACGATGTTGACTGCATGATCGGGAAGTCCTGGCTTTGGCACTCCAAATAGGAAACGGACATAATAACTTTTTAAACAAATCCGTAGGTACGTAAAACCCGAGTGACAACCAGCCTCGTCACCAAGGGTAACGCACGCAAACATTTTCGCAATTTTAATTCTGATTCTGACTAACATAACACCTAAGATAACCGCACGGGAAAACCTGATAGCGTAAATAAAATCCTTGTTAAATAAAATGCCAAACAATCTTTTCATTCAATGAAGAAACTAATATTGTTTTCTCAGTTGTTGCAGACTACGAGTGCACCATATTAGTATGTGGTACCTATTCCTGCATCTGCGCAACCTCACTACCACCCCCACACTGTTGATTTTCTCTCGATACGTATTACGTACGAAACCTGGTAATAAACGGACGTATCTTATCTATACAGCCAAGTACAGATATATTTAGACGCGGTTTCTATCTGATAATATAAACTAAATACCAGAGGTATAAGATAACGCCCTTGAAGCAATTTTAGGTTTTAGGAGGGCTGAATTAATACAACAAACGTGATGTTAAAAACGGCAACTGAGAGGCAACGCTTTAAATAGGTATTCACAGAATATTTAGTTGCATATTCACTTGAAAATAAAAAATTAAATTTTAATACATTAAGGGGGGCTTTCATCCGGTACGGAACCCCTGATGCTCGACTCCGACTCGCACTTGGCCGATTTTTTTTCTCGAATAAGGCAATAGTGTGTCTGCCCAACGGAAGGATTGGTCGTACTACTTACAATCTACATAAGTACGCATGTATGTAACGGCATAAAGACATTCGACATTCATTTGCTACAAATATATTTAAATTAATGACAAACCATGGTTTTCCTTGAAGGAAAATCGAGGATGAGGAAGTGCAAAGGATACTCAGCACGTGGAAAAGATATATGAGTTGTAGATAACGCACATGTAAACAAAGTTTTATGTACTTACTTATTTTTATCTTTCAAAACAAATGCTGATATGAAACCGTTTTATATTTAACCCACGACGTAACAAGGTAAATAAACAAAACTAGTAGTTCTCCGAACAGTAGACCTTACATCTTTGCGATTTTTTTCTATCGAGCCGAATTTTTTGAATTGTGTTTCTGCTCCCGACATTCATCAGAATATTTTGTGAACATCATTTATGCAAAGACATTAAAAAAGTGGCTAGTTTCATTACCAACTTCAAACTAGACTTTTAATAATCTTAATTATGTTTAAAATTTAAAAAACCCCCGACACTTGACAACCATTTTGGGCACATTTGTAGAATTTTAGTTCTTCCATCCCCACTTTAACCCACCATAACTCTTAAACGGCTCAATCGATTTTTATAAAACATAGCTAAGAACACTCTCGACTAAGTCTCCTTTCATCCAAAAAAAACTAAACTAAAATCGGTTCAGTGGTTCGGGCGCTATGATGCCACAGGCAGACAGACAGACACACAGACAAACAGACACGTCAAACTTATAACACCCCTCTTTTGCGTCGGGGGTTAAAAAGAATAGTATCTATTTTGATTGTAGTTGTATCACAAGGAATAGTTAAAAAAAATTAATTGTGCATAGTTGTGCTTAATTGTGCGTAGTTGTGCCATTAGTGATACGTATTTTGGATGTCCAACTAGTTGTGCGAAAGCAGTTGGTCCACGAAGAATCCTCATTTTAATTACAAAAAATATTTCATAAATAATTCGTTTTTTAGGGTTAAGTTTCAAATATACTTAACAACGAATCGACTAATTTGAAACCCATCTCGTCTTAACTATTTTGTCATAAGGCTATTATATACATACATTATGTCACATTAAATATACATCGACTCCCTCTTGACCGATTTCGTTTATACTCACTAATCTTGTAGCAATCTTGCCAAATATTAATCTAAATCGGTTGATAAATAGTTCCACAGAAAATGTCCCCCCTTTTTAAGGGATGATTGCCTGAATGACCTGATGAGGCCCGTAGTCCTGGTGTCAGAGGTTTTTCCTGCCAGAGGGCCTGAACATGGCTGAACCGTTAAAACAACAGGAGCCTACAATCTATTGCGTCATCCGAGCCACGGTAGCTGTCAGTTTTAAATGAAATCCGCCGTCACCTATCCGAAAGAGAGTCAAGTCAGGGGCCTTCAGGCGGCCTAAAAACTCTGACACCAGGGCTAGCCCCCGGCCTATACGAACTTACTTTTTACCTATCCGAAGTCTGACCATGTCGAACGCTAATCGATTGCTAAGACACATAATTTAAAATATCGACGACAATTTTAAAACTTTACCAGAAAATCGATTGAAAATAAATATACATCGATTTTCGGGTAAATTTTAAAAACTTTTAAAGATATATACCTAGAAAAGCTTTAAAACCTCCACCTTTTGAAAACCCCTTTTAATTCGTTCAAAATAATATTTGTGAGTACTTACCTACTTAGGTGCGATTTCATGCAAAAATGCATTTCGATGAATTTTTTAATCAATTTCCTACAGGCTAGAAGTAAAGCGTCCGTAATCGGTTTTCTCCTTCCTGAATTATTTATTACTTCAATTTATTCGTGTGAATTAAAAATTAATCCAATATTTATTGGTGAATCGGAATCGGATAAAATTGAGCGTAGTCACAGAGATACCAGAGGGATAATTTATAAAAACTGAAAGAAACACATCGATTTCATTCGGTATGAGTTAAAAAGAGACGAAAAATATCTCGATTACTCTCGGTGGCTGTTGTCGGATTTTTCGACGCGGAACGTCTAATTATTATTTTCAAATCCCAATACCTATATCTTCGAAAGTTTTCGACCAGTGTGTGTTGCCAGTGATGACTTATGGCACAGAAACGTGGTCTATCACTATGGGCCTTATTAGTAAGCTCCAAGTAGCCCAACGAGCTATGGAGAGGGCTATGCTCGGAGTCTCTCTGCGAGATCGAATCAGAAATGAGGAGATCCGTAGAAGAACCAAAGTTACCGACATAGCCCAACGGATTGGCAAGTTGAAATGGCAATGGGCAGGGCACATAGCGCGGAGGACTGATGACCGATGGGGTCGGAAAGTTCTCGAGTGGAGACCACGTATCGGCAAGCGCAGCGTAGGACGTCCACCCACAAGGTGGACGCATGACCTCATTAAGACCGCACGATCACGCTGGATCAAGGAGCATGATAACCATTGGAGAGCGCGTGGGCCCCTTTTTTCTTGAAACAATAGGTCACCGATTTTAAGCGGGGCGAGAGGTAAGCTCCGCTGGCTGTAATTGGCTGACGCCAAAATGACGCAATGACAACAGTTCTTGTAGTGGTGCCAAAAATGTTACTAGCAAAATATCGATATCGATATTTTTGACTTATCAGTTTTCTAAGTGTTGGTAAGCACTGCGTACGTAACGGGTGCAATTTTAAAATAAATAAAGTGTAAAAAAAAGAAAAAAGATTACTCATTACATCATTAATTATATTATATATATTATATTAAAGGCCAAGAGTGTGTTGGACATGCTCAAATGTGGGGTTCCATAGTTATGTATTTGCCTTAAACAACTTCATTTTGTTCAGAAATTCGTTTTGAACCTTATACGAAAGCTTTAAGAAACATTTCACCTTGACAAATACAGTATAACGGTTTTTAATAAATATTTCTAATAAATGTTATATTATAGGAGAAACATATAAATGCCTACTCCTGTTATTTGAGATCTTTGAAAGGACAGGACAGGATAGTATACGAGTAACAGGTATTTTCTGTTACATGTGAATATCTATTCTTTTATCTGTTCCGATAAATATGTCTCACTGCTATTTCAAAGAAACATCTTTAGACCTGTCTAACGATACCCCACTCAATATGGAACAAAAATACAAAACGTTGTTTTGTGTCCCCCTTTCACGTCTATGGGAAGGGGGTCTAAAAACAAAACTATTGATTTTTTTTAACATGTCCAAATTAACTTTATTATATCTTTGTACTAAATTTCATATGAAAAACTGACATTGTTATTGGGGCGTGACATACAGACGGACAGCCCGACAGACATGATGAAATTATAAGGGTTCCTAGATGTCTATGGAAATAAAACGTGTCTGTTTGCCTACAAAACATACACCAATCAACAGAGAAAATTGTTTCAAACAACAAGTACTCTTAAATAAAATGTCGTAAATAATAATGCTTATATTATTATGATATTCTAACTTACCTATTCTTGAAAATATAGAACATATTCATGTTATCAAATATTTACTTAAATGATTATATTATGACTTTAACGTTGTAGATATAAATCGATGCGATGCAGCAGCACAGCACTATCAGAACAAAAGAGACGGAATGCTAACGAATGTTACAGTGTATCAAAAAGAGACAACATGAAAGACATCAACGGGTGCGGTTGACTAATTGAATATTCGAAACATTTTTTGCCAAAATTGTTAAATTGATAAATTTGAGTAGAAAATCACTTATCTTTGAAATGATATTCCATCTTTAGTGTAACTTGAAGATTTGGAACTCTTTCCACACCATTTTACGGCACAATTCGGCATTATTTTAACGTATTTACGTATTTAAAACGCAAACGCATGACGTGTTGACATTGGCACAAAATTACTTCGACTGACGAAAATACCGTCGGTGATTATCTAAAGCGCCTATCGTTGGTGAGGGTGGCCGCCCCGCGCGCTTTCTCCACTTATGCTCCTTGCGCTGGATGCAAGCCGCTTCCAACCGGTCTTATTGGAGATCCATAGGGGAGGCCTATGTCCAGCAGTGGACTTCTTATGGCTGATGGATGGATGGATGGAATACCTATATATTAAAATTTGACAGTTTTGACAACTCATGGCTAGATTTTCCATACATAGAGCTGTTGTCGCTTCAGGCAATTCTCAACCACAACAGTGTATGGGAAATCTTGCCCAGAGCTGTCAAAACTGTCAAATATGAATTGTAATTCGACACTACTGAGAGAAAAACACGACAACTAGCCACTGAATCGAGATTTTTTCATATCGCTTTCCAACTCATGACATATTAAATAATTGTAGGTACTTATCTCTTACTTTCTTTTCCCGATCGACCACATTATCCCTCTGGTATCTCTGTGATATTTTCGTGATGTAAAATTACCTCAAGTGCCAACAGCGTTATCCCTCTCCTATCTCTGCAGACGTACTGGTGAGCCTTGTTCAAAATCAATATTTAAAACAAAAAAAGTGCCAAGCCCATGGTTCGCACCACGAGCGATTCCTACCGCGGTGCGTACCGTCATTTGGCCAAAGTCCTCCTTATGGGGTCTTTCGCACCGTGGAACTCCTTTGCTCGCCGAAGAAAACTTGAATGAAAATCAATACCTTTGATTACTTAACTAGGTATAAGAAAACTTGAATGAAAATCAATACCTTTGATTACTTAACTAGGTATAAGTAATCAAAGGTATTGATTTTCATTCAAGTTTTCTTGGGCGAGCAAAGGAGTTCCACGGTGCGAAAGGCCCCATTCATAAGGAGAACTTTGGCCAAATGACGATACGCACCGCGGTCCGAATCGCTCGTGGTGCGAACCATGGGCTTGGCACTTTTTTTGTTTTAAATATTGATTTTAAACAAGGCTCACCAGTATGTCTGCAGAGATAGGAGAGGGATAACGCTGTTAGCACTTGAAAATCAATACCTTTGATTACTTATACCTTACTAGGTAAACGTTAACAAAGGTATTGATTTTCAAGTTTTCTTTAATCCGAAACTGTATTTTTTGATTTGTTCCTCTTTCACGCAGCATCGGATTGACTTGATTTTTGGCAAAAACATAGTTTGGAAGACGCAAAGTGACATAGGCTACTTTTTATCTCGAAAAAATAAGGTTTCAATAGGATAGCACAAAAATCAAAATACCACGCGGGCGAAGCCACGGGCAAAAATTAGTTTATTATACCTTATATTTTAAGTTTCAAAACTAGGCATTTACACCTTTCCTATAGGTTTAGGTTCGCGATTTGAACCAACGATATCACAATTAGATATACAAGATTTTTCCTACTAGGTTACCACAGCCTCTTGCCCTGAGGCCGGGGCACTAGAATACGGCATCGGTATCCCCTGCCTGTAGTTAGAGACTACTAAAAAGGGACCTCTGAGATCTGAGAGAGATGGGGCTCTGGCCATCCACTCAAACGGGCCCGGGGAGGACGACAGCGTGTGTGGCAACCTTGTCGTAGAAGATAGTTTTATTATATATTCTTTGGCATAAGACCGCACAAGCCTAGTACTAGGCCGACCGCTTAACGCGCGTATCGCCTGCGCGGTAAAAAGGGAGCGGGGGGAGATGTTCCCGGGTGGGTGAGAGAGGTACTCGGGGCAGAGCTCTGCTCTGTCTCAGTGGACTATTCATATTCATATGTATGTATTTTGGTAGAGTATTTGGACAATACACACACACACTAATGCATACACACAAACACACACATGCGCGCACACAAATATTGAAATAGGAAATATTTTATAGAAATTTTGTAAGTTAGTAAGTTTAGAGTTAATGTTTTTTGTTAAAATTAACCAAGATGTTACTACAGTATGGAAATCGAAAAGCGGGGTCTTGTGACACAGGTATTTTTAACCCCCGACGCAAAAGAGGGGTGTTATAAGTTTGACGTGTCTGTTTGTATGTGTGTCTGTCTGTGTGTCTGTCTGTCTGTCTGTCTGTCTGTGGCATCATAGCGCCCGAACCACTGAACCGATTTCAGTTTAGTTTTTTTTTCGGATGAAAGGAGACTTAATCGAGAGTGTTCTTAGCTATGTTTTATAAAAATCGATTGAGCCGTTGAAGAGTTATGGTGGGTTAAAGTGGGGATGGAAGAACCAAAATTCTATAAATGTGCCCAAAATGGTTGTCAAATGAAAGATAAGAATTCGTACTTTTTTTAGGTAGGTTTTTGTGTCGGGGGTTTTTTAAATTTTTAATTTAAGTTTTTATTATACTTAATAGAACGCCCCAATCTACAGTAATTTAAGGAAACATTGGTTACAGAAATATAACTTATTTTATTATTTATTTTATTTCCATATTGCAGCTGACTTAACAACCGCCAAGATATCTGTTTCAGCCGGTACAGCTACCGAAGTTTTTTTATTTTATTTTTATGTGTAAACTAGACCTTACTCTTCTGGTTAGTGTGGTGTAGGCCTTGACTTATAAAATCCTGTTATGTATGTGTGAGTTTCTTCCGATCAATGAACCGTTTTTGTCATAAATAATTGGCCAGGTGCGAGTCACATACGTTCTTTGAAGGTTCTGTGGCATTATTTTTGACTTTCATACGAGTTGGACGTATACGGAACATGTTTGGAGACGGTTAGGGCGCATACGGAACTTTACGGATTCTCCATACAATCTGTCGAAGTTCCTTATATGTACGTCCAAGCCTTACGAAAGTCAAATAAAAATCGGCCAAGTGCGAGTCGGACTCGCACACGAAGGGTTCCGTACCGTGTTGGAGCCCCCTTAGCCCTTTAATCTTGCCGTTATTAATAGCGAGCAAAAATCTCCTAAAGAATCGCGTTTGTTGTATGGGATCCCCCCATAAATATTAATTTTATTCTGTTTCTAGTATTTGTTGTTATAGCGGCAACAGAAATACATCATCTGTGAAAAATTCAGCTGCCTAGCTATGCTAGCTAGCTATTCATGAGATTCAGCCTGGTAACAGACAGACGGACATCGGAGACTTAGTAATTGGGTCCCGTTTTTACCCTTTGGGTACGTACATTACACAGTACATAGATAGTTACATAGATACATTACACAGTACTTCTATTGCAAATTAAATAAAAGCTTGTAAAAGTAAAGGTTTCACTGACACAACTTGAGCACGGAACTCTAGATACAATAAATATGCAGCACCAAGGTCCTTGATCTTCTTGCAGCAGTAATAGTGAATACGGTAAGAAGATAAAAAGAAACAAAAGCTAGTAGGTGTGGTTGAAGCCTTACTGTATCCTGCTTTGAGGAGCAATATTTGTATAGTGTCAAAATCTTATCTAAAAAACTTATAGGTACGAGTACAGGGTTATTCCTAAACAATTAGCATCCTTTTAGGGGCTTATTTTGTACATAGTAACTGCCAAGTACGAGTCGGACTCGCGCACGAAGGGTTAAGTACTGTATGGGTAATGGGTACCCCCCTTAAATATATATTCTATTTTAATATTATTATTTATTGTTAAAGTAAGCATGCAGCTAAATATTCTGTAAATATTTCAAGCATCTATCTGTTACCATTATTGATATCGAGCGAAAAACGACTAAAAATTGAGATCTGTTGTATGGGAGCCCCCCTTAAATATTATTTTTATTCTATTTTTAGTATTTATTGTTATAGCGGTAACAGAAAATACATCATCTGTGAAAATTTCAGCTTTCTAGCTATAGCGGTTCATAAGATACAGCCTGGAGACAGACAGACAGACAGACGGACAGCGGAGTCTTAGTAATAGGGTCCCGTTTTTACTCTTTGGGTACGGAATCCTAATAAAAACCAGCACTTGGTACTGCGACTTTTGTCAAAACTTAAAAAAAAAAAATTATTGTTCCATAGAAAAATGTCGTTCACCCGCGACAAAATGTATGGAACAGCTGTTTTTTTTTTTAGTTTTGACAAAAGTCGCTTACAAAAAAATGTTAGTTTTGATGTACAGAATAAGCCCCTAAAAGGATGCTAATTTATTAGGAATAACCCTATGAAGCTAGTAATTTTTTTTGTAAATTCAAACTTGGTCAAAAATTCAATAAACTATGATTCCAGGTACTCAATTATTTAATCGATCAAAATGCTATGCTTTTGGGATAGCATGTTTTCCATCAGAAATTAGAAAAAAAATGCAATACAGCATCCTAGGTTGGATGTACCGGTTGTAGCCACGTCCTGATTTTGGCTATTCGATGACAGAATTATTGCAAAAAAAATTATAAAATGTGACACCATAAATTATGTTTATTAAATTTCAAAATTTTAAAAACTGAAATGATTTTAATTTTATAGTGCATCCCACACTAGGTTTATCTCAAAGAGTGATTTTTGTGATACATTTCAAAAATCCGAAGACGCAAGGTTCGAGTCCTGCAAACGGATTTTTGAAATGTTTATCACAAAAATAACTCTGTGATTTTAAAAACTCTTCAAAATTTTTGTTTTAATTATTAAAATTGTCTACACAATCATTAAGTTAAAAGTGACCAAAAATGACATCGCATATGTTTTGAAGTTGCTCCCTAAATCGCAAATTTCAAAGAATATAAATATTTATGTCCTCGGCCCTCGCACCAATAATAACAAGTTAATTTAACTTAGTTTTATGGGTCGCCTAGCCATAAATCTTAAAATAACATAAATACGTGTATATAGCCCCATCGTATACCTAGTTTATGACATTAACGAGGCCTTAGGCCAGACGACAACGATATCTCGTTAGATAAAATGTCAGATAGAAACTAGTAGATCGCTGAACAGTAGACCTCGTGACTATAAACTATTTGCACAGCATATTTTTTTTAACGCGAAAAAGTCCACGCTTGACGACGAACTTGCCTGATGGTAAGCGACGTTGATAATTATGCAGAAAAATGCAAAACAGCATCCTAAGGTAGATGCACCGGTTGTAGCCACGTCCTGGTTTATCGGAAAACAAAAAATATTTCTGTTTTCCAGAATCACAAACATAATAGTTAAGATTTTTTATAACTAGGAATATTTCTGTTTTTTTTGTGTAATTATTATTAGAGTGCACTCTACAGACTCCGAGGCCTGTACCTTTTATCAACAATGTTTTGACTTTTTTTTTCTAAACGAAGACATTTTTAACACAGGGACGGCTTTGTGGCGAGCCGTCGGTGAGTGGCGACACCGCGAACCCTGATTCCCTGGGGCTAAATGAGACCCCTGACTCCTCTCTTGCCTTAACCGGCCGGCTTGGAGTGGAAATCGCAAGAGCTAGGAACCTAAGCTCCAGGATGGAAGTGTTAAAGGGCATAACGCCGCGAGTAGCGTCTAGTGAAAGTGCAGCACACCTCTCGACACCCTAAGCCGTCCACACCAATGTTGCCCCTCCGCCACCAATATACGGTAGCTATTACGGGGGGCCCATTTAGTGGATGGCAAGTCACCACCCGCCTGGATATTTGAAATGAGGCATTATTCGGCGGGTGCCGTACCTCATTCCATAGACCATATTTTTAAGTCATCGATCACTACATCACAATAGCCCGATATCCTGACGGTCACATCTAGCAATAGTTATTTATAATTATTTTCATTCTACTTTTTGTACACAACATTTTATGTTTTATCATAGATTATGTTTACTATAATTTCTCTATGGTTTTATAAAAAGTGATGGAAAAGGGCCTCTCAGTGTTGGCTTCGGCTCCACTGATGCCTACCAAAGGACCAAGCTTTGCTTGTGAGTTAATGTGAATAAAAATTATAATTTAAATTTGGTAAGAAGAGTAGGTACGAGTTTACCTTCTAACTTTCTAAGTCAAAGGATTTAATTATTTTTTACAATAATTATTGTTCACTAAATAAAAGACTTCCATCGTGTACAAAATTCGAATATTTCGCTCGAATTGTTAATATTGTAGTTGATTTTCCGAAAAGGGATCAACCGATTTCTGTAAAATTTAAATAAGACCACGTCGGGAGTATACCCCTTCGAATTAAAAAAGAATTTTTCGATTCGTTTCACAATTGGCGATACTATCGGCGAAATTACACATAAAACATACAGACGAACATAGAACCTGGTCCTTTTTGGAAATCGGTTAAAAATGGCACCACCGACATCCACTGTATACAGATTTCGATTAGTTCGCTCAAATCAATGTTTTATACAATTTTTACATTATTGTTGATTTTCCAAAAACGGCTCAGCCGATTTCGATAACATTTAAATGGGAACACCGGGAAGTATCACGAAATAAAAAACTTTTTTTCTAAATCGGTTTACAATTATTGGCGAAAATATCGATGATATGTTAATTGATCGGCACAAAGAAAAAAACATATGGAACATAATACTTCCTGCATTTTGATAGTCAGTAGAAAGGTTTTCTACAGGACATTTAAATCATTAGCCGCGTACCCACCTAGCGCACAGGCTCGCGCGGCAGCCTCGCGAGCCAATTGCTCGGCTGGTGTGGACGTGCCTCGGGCTGCCTCGAGCGCGCGTTTGCTCGGCTGAGCACGGCTCGCCCCCGAGCCATCTGTTGTCGGTAAACTTGACGCGCTCAAAGGTGCCTCAGTGAGCGCTGTGTGTTAGGTGGGGACGATTATGTTTTGGCTCGCGCGCGAATAGCTGCAGCTGAATATACACTACTGTCCATTTCGAATACTCGTGGACTTATGACGGCTCAGCCTGCCTCGCGAGGCGGCCTCGTGTAAATCAAATCGTGTGATCAAAACTACTGAGGCTGCCTCGGGAGCCATCGCTCGCGAGCATGGACACCGAGGCTGCCGCGCGAGCCTGTGCGCTAGGTGGGTACCCGGCTATTGCCAATTAACAATATGTGATAGCATAAATAAAATACAGCCACGTAATACTCATTATTATACACATAAATATACCTAATACTCCAAGAATTATTGGGCCGACTGGTTTATTAATTGTTATTTATGTTCAAGTGTGCAATATAACATGTTATGTTAGACTGAATTATACAGGGTTATTTCTAATCAATTAGCCAAATTTTAGGGGTTTGTTCTGTACATCAAAACTAACAACTTTTGTTCTACGACTCTAGTTAAAACTCAAAAAAAAATTGTTGTTCCATAGAAAAATATCGATATCGTTCACCCGCGACCAAATGTATGGAAGAGCTGTTATTTTTTTGAGTTCTGACAAAAGTAGCTGAACAAGTTGTTAGCTTTGATATAGCGCAGAATAAGCCCCTAAAAGGATATGCTAATTGATTAGAAATAACCATGTATAAGTACAATACCCACTAATACAACGATACTGGAAAATTGATCATTTGGTTTAACTTAATAAAGTACATAAGTAAGTTATAGGCCGGGTGGCTAGCCCTGGTGTCAGAGTTTTTAAGCCACCTGAAGGCCTGTGACATGGCTAAACAGTTAAATCAATCGGGGCCTACAATTTAACGTGTCATCCGAGCCTCGGTAGCGCTCAGTTACTCTAATGCCACCCGCGGTCACCCATCCAAAGATCGACCGTGCTGAAAGTTGCTTAACTTCGATGATCGCTAAAGAACACCTAGTCAAACTACGCTATGAACTCTACGACTTAATTAATAGAACTTAAAAAATATCTTTTGTAATTTAAATACAAAATTATTTTTTATGCTAGAAGTAAATGCAATAATGGAGGGCGTTGTGAGCCGAAACACAGGCCACTGGCCTAGTTCGGCAACAGATACAGATATAGTAACTTTTTCTAGCTACATAATTAATTTGAAATGTGATTACCTATTGAAAAATGTTATTTGGTGAATAACGAATTTATTATTTATTTATTTTAACTAGACACGGGCTATTTTACGGCCGATACGGTTCGGTTCGGTTAACATGTACTGTACTGTATCAGTCTTTTTTTTAATAGTCCACTGCAGGACATAGGCCTACCCACGAAGGGTGATTGGGCCATATCCACCGCGCTGGCCCAGTGCGGATTGGTGGATTCACATACGCCATCGAATTTCTTCTACGGACATAATGCAGGTTGCCTCACCATGTTTTACTGCATCGAAAAGCCAGTGGCGTGAAATTCCGTACATAAATTCCAAAGAACTCATTGGTACGGGGGTGGGATTTGAACTCATGACCTCACGATTGTAAGGCGGGTGTCACTACCTCTAGACAACCACGGCTTCTTTAGACCACCACGGCTGAGATTATTTTGTAAAGTGCAGAACTTTTATAGATGTAAGAGCTCATCATTACGAACAACTTTTACTATGGGCAAAGAATGTATAATAATACCTAAAATGTACTCTGGGACCAACTGCGACCGCGAAAAAACAGCTGCTCCATAAGTACTTACATTGTATCGAGAAGCGATGAACCTTTTTGTATGTAACAGCTGTTTTTGAGCAATATAATTTACACACATAATATATGATAAATATACATGTAATAAGTACATTTAATAAGTATTTTAATATAATTGTTTGACGCCAAAAATAGCACAACCGACATATGCCATTTTCAGATTAGGTAGGTACTGTTGATTGTTTAAAAAAATAACTAAACAATTTCTTCAAAATTTATATGGCATCAAATTAGGGTTAAGTATATCCTTCAAAATAAAAATAAAAAGTATCAAAATCGGACCATTCTGTAAAAAGTTATGCGTCTAGAATCTCCTCCGTTTTGTGTCGGTTAAAAATAGGATTAACTATAATAATTATACAGTTTGGAACCATAACACAATCGTTACGTGTCTAGTACCCAGTTGTTTACCAACAAATGTTCCTCCGCAAAAATTACAATGACATGCAAAACGTCAACACGATAGTCTAGCGTGGTCGCATAGAAATAACCTTGAAAGATAATTCCAGCACGTCATAGAAATCATAAGGGCTGACAACGAATACTAATAACAAATTAACTCTCAGCCTAGTAGGAATGACCTGACAAGGCCGCCGATAACAGATAACCACAGGAATCCTCAGACAAACACCCGGCTATATAGACTACGTTACTAATGACGCTGAATCAGAGATGGAATCGTATCCAACGTAATAACACTTAAATAAACCTGCGAAAAACGTTCTCAACCAGTTAAAATACAATCATTGTGCGCCGCACACGCGAGACTTGTTCAAAATGTTTAAAGTTTTAACTCTTATATTCTTCGTGAGTTGTGCCCTGGCGGCCCCCAATAAGGTTGCCCTTGACTTTGCACCACTGAACGAGTTTTCGCTACAATTACTGGACCATACGCACACGTACCAAGAGAATTTCGGAAAGAGTAATATCGCTATTTCTCCGGTATCGGTTTGGAATATCCTGTCTTTGCTGGCTGAAGGATCTTCTGGACAAACTTTCCAGGAGCTGATGGCAAATTTACGGCTACCCATGGCACTGAGGGAGACTCAAGCGCTTCATATGGAAACCAGCAATTTGTTAAAAGGTGACCGAAATGACGTGACACTGAAAGGACAGTCTACGATGTTCTCCGACTGCACTCTACAAATCCATCCGGAATTTTGCGAAGCAGCCGCGTCGTACAACACTGATATTTACTCCGTAGATATATCAAACACTGCAAAATTAGCCCAAGATATAAACAGATTTGTGTGCTTAGCAACGGAAGGAAGAATTTTGAATGCTGTCAAGGAAGAAAGCTTGCAAAACCTGCGATTGATTCTCGTCGACGCTCTCTATTTTAAAGCAAACTGGACGCTACCATTCGACTCAACACTAACCAAAGAAGAAGATTTCTATGACTATCAAGGGAAGTCTATCGGGAGAATCAACATGATGTACCAAAAAGCTCCCCATCGCGTTGTAGACGTCAACCAACTCCAAGCGCAAGTTCTCGAAATGCCTTACGGAAACAACAAGGAATTTTCCATGCTGATTCTTTTACCATTCGACGGGACGCCGCTTAAGCAAGTCTTATCAAATTTAGCCTCTCAACCTTTTACCTGGATTAACGATTTAAGGACTGACGAAGAATTGTCCGACATAGACGTATACGTGCCTCGGTTTAAGATTTCTTCCCAAGCGGATTTGATTCCCCCTCTCCAGTACTCAGGAATCCAATCCATCTTTGATATACAGAAGGCAGAATTACCAGGAGTTTCAGACAGTCCGTTGTACATAACTTCTGTGATCCAGAATGTTGATTTAGAAGTGACAGAGGAAGGGACTGTGGCGGCTGCGGCTGTGGTGGTAGGCTTAGAAGATAGGTTCTTAGGGAACAGGTTCGAAGCCAACAGAAATTTCGCTTTCTTGATCATGGAGCGAACGAAAAATGTAATATTATTCGCTGGCGTCTACCAAGACCCCTCTGTGGTATAACTTTACTGTGATTTAACGAGTGAATGAATGTGGTTAAACGACCACAATTTGTGTCAATTAGATGTATATTTATGTTGTGATTGCCGGTTATTATGTAATTGCGTGTGTTTAAGTTATTAAATCGATAGTTTTATTGATGAGAGGTTTTTTTTTGTGAGTCGGAAAATTTAAATGGTGATATGAGAGTTGAAAAAATCAAATGTAACAAATAAACCTTGAAATTTTAAACGCGTATCTTCGTTTGTGTTGTGATTTAGTTTGCTAATTTTTTTCCTGTCTTGCGATTATTTTTCAAGGTTTATGAGAATTTTTTGTGCAAAAACATGTCATTATTTTATCTAAAGTCGTGCTTAACTTGTATGTTACTTTTAAAGTACTACGGTAATCGTACAAATAGGTATAATTGTTTTGATAAACAGTAACAATAATTTAGTATGTTCAGGATTACCTACATGTTGGTTTGAAACAAGCTTATGTAGTAATCGACAGTTTTATTTTATTTCTCGAAGTAATTTAAAATATCAGTATTTTTCACTATATTTTCAAGCGAAAAGTTGATTTACAATTATATTTTGTGTATATTCAAATTTGGCGATGCTAAATATTTTTAGACATTCAATGGTCTGTGGATGATCAAATTGCAGAAAATGTAGTAGGTAATGTATATAGTTTTATTGTATTTATTAATGTAGTAAAAGGCTACTATACTATATGACTTGGCCGTTGAGGAAAACAATCTGGAAACGGCCATTGCGAATAGACATGATAACTGGTTAAAATAAAAATCGGCCAACTGCGAGTAGGACTCGCGCACGAAGGGTTCCGCACCGTATGGGAGCCCCTATTCCTCTTGCTGTATTAATAGCGAGCAAAAAACTCCTAAAAATCACGTTTGTTGTATGGGAGCCCCCTCAAATATTTATTTTATTCTGTTTTTAGTTTAGTTAAATATGTATTTGTTGTTATAGCGGCAACAGAAATACATTATCTGTGAAAATTTCAGCTGCCTAGCTATCACGGTTTATGAGATACAGCCCTGTGACAGACAGACAGACGGACAGACGGACAACGAAGTCTTAGTAATAGGGTCCCGTTTTTACCCTTTGGGTACGGAACCCCAAAAAATCATTATTATAACTATAGTCCCTTAGTTAAATTATCAAAAAATATCGTACACGTTTTTTTCTTTAGTCTATCAAACAATAAATGACTAAGATAGGTAAACCTTGTCAAAGTTCGGGTGTGGGGGGCTCGTGACGTCACTTCTCTGACAAAAATCCATAGTTTTGTAGTCTAATCGTGACGTTACGCAAGACTCTTATTTTCATCAATATTTGTTTAATTAAATAAATAAATATTAGGGGACCGTGTGTGTACGATACACGGTCTCTGACCCCAAATTAAGCAAAGCTTGTTATATGGCTGCCAGAAAACGACATACTACATATAAATATTCTAAATACATACTAATATAGATAGTATCTAAATAACACCCAGACACAGAGCAAACACCTATGTTCATCACATAAATGTCTGCCCTGGGTGGGGATCGAACCCACGCCTCTTTGATCTAGAAGTCATGGTCACTAACCACTGAGCCACCAAGGCAGTCAATTGACAAAAAATACGTGTCTAATATTTTTGCCAATCTATCTGACGGACTAATTATATTTTTTTAGTCATCTAGCCCCATTCTTCAGCAATACTCTAGGACAGTCTAGGACGTAGTTGTGTTGATAGCTATAAGCCCAACTTTTACTACTCCGAATAGGTACGTGCAGAAAAATCAGGTGTTCCGTGCATTTTGTCGAGGTTCAACGATTTTTTTCAGTTCAATTCAATTTTTGTCATAGTCTTTTTAGAATTACTGTTTTTTAACCGATTTCCAAAATGGAGGAGGTTCTATGTTCGTCTGTAGACGTTTGTTTTTTTTTTTTGAGTATGTTCATCGATATTTTCGCCAATTGTGAACCGAAAAATAACTATTATATGTATGTCGCGATTACTCAGCAAATATTATGAATCGGTTAAAATGATTTTTTTTTTGGCAAATCATACTTCGAAGGTGGTCCCATTTAAATTGTATCGAATTCGGCTAAGCGGTTTTAAAATAACAATAATCTAAAATGATTCGTATTCGATTTTTTAACTTCCAAAAAAGAGGATGGCCCTTTTTGGAAATCGGTAAAAAACATAGTTACAGTTGAATTGAAAACCTCCTTTTTAGAACTCGATTGATCAAAGTACAAGTTCAGCTAATTAGGTGCGCCTTACTTAGATTTTTATGTCCAAAGCAATAAACTGATTTCCTCGTTGTCGGATCGGCATTGAACTGGGTTGACCGCGAACATAATACAAACAACAATAAAAATAAATGATTAAACGACAAATTTACTTCAAGCAAGGCTATGCAAATTTTATTATCTAACCAAAATTCTTTGATTCACTCGATGTATTTTTCTCACAGTAGATAAATTGCATGCGATGATTAGATAATAGCAGATGTACAACTCTGAGGTAGCTACAGAAAAGTGGCACAACCGACTTCAGCTTTGTAGGTGCAACATTCAAATAGTTCGCAAGGAGCAATGTATCATCAATGTAGTATTTTTTTAATGATACTTAAATGGGTTCTCTTCTAAAGTACGATCCATCTAACATAAAAGAATCACCAAAATCGGACCTACGAAAATAACACCAATCACTGAATCTGCGTGGAATTCTGTCCTATCAAAGAGAGCCGAGCAAGGGCGGATTCCACTCCAAAAAATGTAACAGTGGACTAAAAATTTAAATGGGATCACTTCTAAAGTACGATCCATCAAACAAAAAAGAATGACTAAAATCGGACCTACGAAAATAACACCAATCACTGAATCTGCGTGGAATCTATCATATCAAGGTGAGACGAGTAAGGGCTCATTCCACTCCAAAAAATGTAACAGAGGACTAGGCCTCACCAGTGAGGCGGTTTAGTGGGGAAAAGTGGAAGTCCCCCTTCAGCCCATCCCATAAAAATAGAATGTATTGTATCGATGAACGCCGGCATGAAAATGTGTCACGTTTCGCCTGAGCTGAGCGTGCAAGCGAGAGCGCGGTACAAACGATAGAGGCACGATTGGCCATTCGACTTGTTTAAGTTGTTGATTCAACAATATTTTCTTGTGACGTTATCACGTAAATTTATTGGCCGTAAACGGACTACACAGACAAAAATTTTTTTTATAATTAAAAATTGTTTTTAAATTGAAACGGGCAACTAAAAAATTGTTTTTAAATTGAAACAGGCAAACCATTTAACTCGCGGAACGCCCGCGGGTTAAGAAGGGAGCGGGGGGAGATGTTATCGGGTGTGTAAGAGGGGTGAGACGTGCGCTCTCTGCTCCGCGTACCCCTGTCACCCACCCGGTAACATCTCCCCCCGCTCCCTTCTTACCCCGCGGGCGTTACGCGAGTTAAATGGTTTGCCTATAGTGGATAATATTTTAGCAAATAAGATTTATTACGCTACATTTAGCTGTAAGTAAATACCTCAAGTTGTTCATCTGTTTCATGAACTATTCTGCGTTACATGACATCATTTGAATAAAAAACTATAGCTTGCCTTCTCCAGTTTTTAGCTTAATTTTAACATGACTATCCGGTTTGGAATGAGTATACCTAATTAGTGGATATTTGATTACATAGTTACCCGATTCTTTGATTACTGAAAGTTTGTTAATTTTTGTTTTAGCTCTATAAAATGGAAAACAAAAACTGGCCAAGTGTGAGCCGAGCTGTCTACAGAGGGTTCCATATTATACATCAATTAACATACAGCAAAGGTGCTTGAAATGTGTTTAAAAATCTTTGATAGTGTGAACTGTGATTTAGTCTTGGCTCTATTTCACATGAAAATGTTTTTGTTGGATTCGAACTTACTTACTTAGGTCTAATAGCTTAGAAATAAAACATTTTGTGGCAATTTCGTTGACTTATTATACTCATACTTTGTCTGCAACATTTCTCTTGTACGTACTAGTAGTACCTATCAGTTGTTTTTTTATTAATTTCTCTTTCCAGCTGCCTCAACCAGGTCTAGATTCGCACAAAAAAAGTATGGTAATATAGCTGCAAGACTGTATACAAAATTGAATAAGGAATTACATATAAAAAAACACAGTAACAATGAAATAAAGAAGGTCCTATTAAATTGGCTAAAAAAATATGATTATGAAGGTATTGAAATTCTACTTGATAGTTTATTTATATAATGTATTTTTTGCTAAACATTGGTATGCATAATGAAATATATTTATGTAAACATTTTTTTTTTGTTAATTTTTCAAATTATTGTTTAATGTTTTCTTTATAATCTTTGTTTTGTATTATTTTTTGATGTTAATGTATAAATAAGTATGTTTAATTTATAGCTCAATTCATATGTTTAAATTTAATTTATCAGATTTCGTTTTTGTTTTCTAAATTATTTAAGACAAGTCAAGTTTTCTTTATTATATAATCTTTGGTTTGAAATATATATTTTTTCGTCAATGTATAATTTAGTATTTACAATTTATATCTAAATTCGATTATTTTTTTCAAATAAGTTTTTAAGATTACGTTTTTTTTTTCCAAATTAGTTAAGTCTACTTTTTATTTTTATTTTGGCATGCTTTTTTTTTAAATATTAACATGGAGAAGCCACTGGCTCCTGAGACACAGTCTTAGACTAGTTCAGGAGCCTATGGATCATGTACTACTGTAACATGTTTATTATGTCAAAATAAATGATTTGTTTGTTTGTTTGATTTGTTTGTTGGAAACTACTTGAATTTGATAATTTTTGTACATGCTCCGTAAGGAAACTTAGGTAAGTTATATTTTCGTGGTTCTGTGGTTGATATGTTTAACCTCATTTCATTAGAATTATTAATTAAAACATTTGAAATAATATTCTTTTTTAACAGTAGGTATCCATCCATTCATCTTTCAGTAAAAAACGTCCAGCACTGAACCTACCCTATGGACTAAAAGTTAGTATTACTCATACCTAACATAATTCATTTAGCATACCAGTATGAGTAGCAAAAAACGCTTTTTTGCACTATGGACAGAGAACCCTAAAAATATTTTCTCAACTAAAAATTACATCATTTATACTTCACTTGATGACACAAGTAAACCTTAATTGCCACTATAAAATTACCCACATACTTACATAGAGGAAAATATCAGTATATAATAGTACAAGGTTACTTTAAAAATACTAAAAACCTCATTCGAGTATCTCTTGCTCAATGCCTTGCCTTTAAAATAGTTTTTTTCCTATTCAAGTAGAAAAATGTTATTAGTACTTATTAGCATTTAATTTATTCTAAATGACAGTGACGATGGTAACGGATATTTTTATCGTTATGATGAGATGATTGCTAAACTAAGTAAAAAAATGGGCGAAGTGCGAGTCGGACTCACGCACGAAGGGTTCTGTACCGTATGGGATCGCGCTTAACCCCATTTCAACCGTCTCCCTTTTGCCGTGATTAATATCGAGCAAAAAAAGACATAATATCACTTTTGTTGCATAAAAAATATTATTTTATTCTGTTCTTAGTTTCTATTCTTTTTGTCGTTATAGCAGCAACAGAAATACATCATCTGTGAAAATGTCAGCTGTCTAGCTATAACAGTTCATGAGATACAGCTATAAAGACATACGCCAATACGCCAAACAATAAAAAAATCTTATTAGCCATTGCCACGAAATGATGATGATGATGACAGACTTAAGGACGCGACGGACAACGGAGTCTTAGTAATCGTTGTTACCCTTTCGTTACGGGACCCTAAAAATAGTAAAGATTATATTAAATGCATCTTTTGTGGCCATCTTAGCGTCATTTATGGCCACTTTGAATTTTAATTATTGCGTAGACAATTTTAACGTCATAGTAATATTTTCAAAAATTTACTCTTTTCTACACAAACAAAAATTATGGTGTACATTGTGTGTAATCTATTGTAATAATTTAGACATGAAATGGTCAAAACCGGGGCAGTAAAAATTTTGAGGACTGGGACATTGTAAATTAAATTATCTTTATTTAAATTAAACAATTATTAATACTCCTAAATTAAAGTAACCCTGTATACCATGTCAATAAAATATGCAGGAAGCGCACGCTGTTAATTAATGCATGTATAATGTACCAAAGTACCTATTTCTGTTTAACCATTAAGTAAATTAAAATACTTGAAGGCAACAAGACGATGAATTTAATATGATCGATCAAGTCGTGCCGATCATTTATCATCTATCCGCATTTTGTACGTTTTTTTGTGAGATTGCTGATAAATAATTATTAATAACTAGATTTTGCCCACTGCTTCGTCCGCATGATATTTCGAAGCCCTACCTTACCACCCTTAGTAAAGAAGGTGGTAAACAAAAATACAAAAATATTCGATGTGACATTTGTTCGATTCGACAGTTCTTTTTTGACATTTCTTGGAGCGCACGCTAGAATAGCTCGCAGATGGCAGAATTTTTCCTACTTACTTTACACTTATTGTTATAATATGGAAACATTACGCAATATCATTATAATTTAAAACCTATGTGTTATTCTGATATAAAAGCTATATAATTGCAAAGTTTCATCTCAATCCGTTCAGTAGTTTTTGCGTGAAAGAGTAACAAACATCCATCCATCCTTACAAACTTTCACGTTTATAATATTAGTAGGATAGTAGTTGGACACCTTGGCTTGGTGGTAGTGACAACCGTCTTACAGTCGTAAGTTTAAATCCCGGTCCCGCACCATTGCGGAATTTCACACCAACTGGCTTTTCGGTTAAGTAAAACATCGTGACGCATCCTGCATAGGTACGTCAGTAGAAGAAATTCGATGGCGTATGTGAATCCACAAACCCGCACTGGGCCAGCGTGGTGAAAATGGGCGCTGTCCACACCAAGTTAGCAGCAAGATATAAGTGGCTACTTATTATACACGTAAGAGGCAATTCACAAAGTAGGTAGGATGACCCTTCCGTGATTTTTGATCTAAGTGAGTTTTGATTTTTGAGTAAGTATTTCCGTCTTTCTCACAGTTGACCACAAAACAAGGAATACATAGTTACAAATTAATCTTAAGCAACATTCTGCACGGTCAGTATTTAGATGGGTGACCGCGGGTGGCATTTTCCAACTGAGCGCTACCGTGGTTCGGATGACACGTTAAATTGTATGTTCCGGTTGTTTTAACCGTTTAGCCATGTCAGAGGCCTTCAAACTGTGAAACAAGGCCTAGCCACCCGGCCTATTAGAACTTACTTACTTATCTTAATCTTTTATTTAAGTCAATAACATAAATGTTAAAACTTTCGCGATTTGAACACATTATCCTACAACGATTATACGGGACTTATCGCGCAATAATTCTTGAGATATGAGTTAAAATAATAATAAAAAATAATAAATTGGTCGAAACGTCGGGAGAAAAAGAGGTACTCTCAAGTTTTATTGCACGATAAGACCCGTATAATTAAGAATCAATCGAGCTTACCTGTTAAGTGAAGATTGATGATAATTATCCGAAATCACCGAGAAAAAGATTGCATAGTGACTGAAAAAATACGCGCCAGTACACGCTCTGCAACTGATTGAATTAAATAAAGGAGCTATGCAGTCTCTTTAGAGGTGGTTGAAGGATAATCGTAGTAGGATAATAACATAAATGGTCCAAAAATGGGCCGCCCCCTAACATCAGCCGGTCTATGCTCCAGCCTAATCAGCCTGCTGGTAAATCGGACACTGAAATGGATCCATAAGAACTACGTTCCAGCCAACTTAACAGCGGGCAGAGTTGCATCACCGAAGGTCCATCCGATCCACATACATGCTCCCGCGATGGTAATACCTATTGTTTATTGTTCGCGCGCCTTTCCCTTCCTGACCTTATGTACCATGGACCATGGGACTTAGCAGAAGGCCGCTTCACCATGGGCCAATTAATCAGACGAAATGTGGAGCACTACCTGAGTCTGTATTTCCATACTTAGGTGACTATAGATGATGAATCTGTATGTCTGTCCGTTTCCACGAAGCGTTTTAGCTCCCATGTTTAGGAACCGAATTGTTTGTTTAGTATTATGATAATATTATCATAGATCTCAATTTCAAGTTTTCATATACCTACCGACTTGTGCAGGAGTAAGTAGGTATCGTACGAGTATTACTTATTTTACCCTAGTTAAAATATTTGGCTTCACAGTTTTGTTGCTTTGACAGTAATTTGCGAAAGGTGAAAATGTATTCACTTTTTATAACTTTTTTGTTATAGATACCTACAATACTTCTTGTAGTAACGAAACGTCCAAGACACATAGGTGGGTAAGTATTTTAAAGTTGAAGCTTGTAGAGTCACTGCGTGTTGAGTGAGAAGCTTGGCTCTACACGGGATCTGATAAGTTTTTGACATTGCGAGCCACGACTATGGTCTCACCTTAGCAACATTTTCTACAAAAATGTGTTTGCTGGCTACATGATAATACATAATTATTTTCTATTTTTAGCACGAATTTATTATCTTTTAAAAACTACCAGAATATTGTGATATTCTTAAAGCAAACCTACCATTGTTAATTAAATTCGTCAGTGGTCGTCGCTACCTTAGTTCTCAGCGGTTATGGGCCGGAGTATAGGCAAGTGCTAGGTTTCATTTGGTTGGATTCTTAACGCTATTACAGTCTGATTTAAATTTTGTTTCGACCACAATGTCGCTTACCATCAGGCGAGTTGGTGACCAACTGTGAACTTATTCTCGATAAAAAAAAGCCTTGCAACGATGTTACCTGACTTGTTACATTAAGACATGTTTATTTGAGCACATCCTGCATTGTAAAACAGATACGATCTAGGATGGAGTCCAAGTTTACATAAAGTACACCTGTTTACTCGAGATTTGAAGAGATAGGTATCTACAAGTAGGTACTTACCTACCTTTAAAGGCCGATTTTGAAAATTCTTTTACAAATAGAAAGTCACATTATTTACGAGTGTCATAGGCTTTAAAAAAAGCGCGGGCGAAGCCGTGGGTAAAGGCTAGTGCTTCAATAAAATCGGTTCAGCTGTCTAAAATTTGTCAGCTCTTGTTAGCTGCGGTAGGAATCTTTTTGCGTTGGGATTTTTTTCAAATGTTTATAATTTAATCCTGTTTTTTGTTGATTGGCATCAGGAGATCCGTAGAAGTAGGTATAAGTTACTAACATAGCACAGCTGATTAGCAAGTTGAAATGGCAGTGGGCAGGGTACGTAGCGCGGAGGACTGATGACCGATGAGATCGAAAAGTTCTCGAGTGGAGACCACGTACCTACCTGCAAGTGCAGCGTAGGACGTCCAGCGTAGCGTGTCGTTGTACCTGCGAGGTGGAGATATGATCTCATCAAGACCGCAGGATCAAGCTGGATGCGAGCCGCTTTCAACCGATCTGGCGTTCCATGGCGTAGGCCTATGTCCAGCAGTGGACGTACTATGGCTGAAACGACGACGGTAAGGTTGGTCCCATCTTAAAATTTGGCCATTTTTTAATATGTAATAATGGCCTATAATAATCTTAATACTTAAGTAGATATATAAAAATTTCGTGTCACGTTGTTTGTCCGCGATGAACTCTTCAACTACTTACTGAACCGATTTTAACCAAATGTTGTAGACTGTGTGCAGTTTGTTCTAACTTGAAAAATAGGATAGTTTATATCTCAAATTATAATAGAATTCTTTTATTGGTGAAATTTTACTATTACTTATTATGCCAAAACAACGTTTGGTAGGTCCGCTAGTTTATTATAGGTATGCGTTAGGTAGGTATCTAGAAATATACCCCATAGGTGTCAAGCAAGATAAGCTCACCTATTCAACCTAAGTAGGTAAGTACCTAGATGGTTACCTACAGACTCTGAGAATGTAATGGCTCCCATGCCTCTAAAGTAAAGTAACTTGTAACACCAATGGTTTCTCAATGTAGGTACAATATATCTAAGGTATAATCACACTGATCAAAGATCACATTGTACTATGTAATTACATGGTAATCCCACGGTTTTCCAAATATTTTCCTGTGCATTATAAAAAGAGTTTTAAGCGCCATCTGTGTAGTACAGTCCTAACTATTTGGACTCGTCTGCAAGGCCTTTCTGTAGATAAACATATTTTCCTGTGACTTAAAAAAAAATATTTACTAGCGCCATCTGTGTACTACAGCTTTAACTATTTGAACACCAAGTTTTCTGCATTTAGAATCGTATTTTTCATCGAAATTAAAGTAATTACTTTTTAACGCCATCTGTGGATTACAGCGTAAACTATTTGAACTACGGATGGTTGCTGTTGAAAAAAAAATCGTTAATCCTAGAAGAAAGCCTGTGTAATAGGGCCTATTCTGTGGTTTCCAAGTAGTATTTTGCAAAGTAGTACGAGTATTAAAGCAGATGGCGGCAATAGCGTTATCTTAGAGCGTTATTTAATTTTTTTTTTAATTCTGTTCACGAAGGGATGAAATTACTTCTTGGAAGTGGCGCTACTATCTCTATTTTTGAGCATTTAATTTTAATTTTCGACGAAAAAGATACTTTTGTTATAAATTTTTTGTAGGCGTTACAATTTTCAGTTTTCGTCTAAAACTGCTTCAAAAAGGTCAACAAACACCAGTATAGTGAAATCAAATAACATCCAAACAAAAAACGTGGGGAATAACTGAAGGGTTAGTTTTACACGTAAATTGAAACTACAGTTGTTTCTATATGGCTCTGTATCATTTTTGTACAGCGCCTCTGGCGGCAACGAGGAAAAACTAACCAAAAAAATGGCTGAAAACCTCTTTTTTGAAGTCAGTTAAAAGTCAATTGCTCAGCTATGGTACTCATTTATTTTCAAGCCAGCGTCTACAAACACTATTATTAGGTAGGTATTTATCTACATTGTTGTGGTGAAATACAGATAGGTATGACCTATTCTACGATACGAATAACCTGTGTAAAGTACCTCATTATTCCCAGAAACCCTATTCGATCTACAGAAACCATTTAAAACGATACTATCAGAGATTATCTAGAATTCTAGATCGATAAATAATCGATTTAATCCCCGACTAAAAGCGCATTTTATAATCCCTGTATCGTAACGGCTAAGTAGGTATACCTAACAGTGTTTCTCAAACTTCGCCATTTGACCTTAAGGGGTTTTACGTTCCCAGAACGATTTATATACTTACAATGATGATTGAAGTAGTGGAGTATGCCATTCAAAAAAAATGCGATGTCGATGAGTATGCCATATTAGGTATAGAATATACAGTATTATTTATTTGGGTATACAATTGCCTTATAACATAATTATCTAGTTACAATTACACTTATATAATAGTAACACAGTGCACATTATACCCTGTCGTTAGGGTGTCGCAAATAGTATAAAAAGTATAACACAAAGTATAACATTCGTATCTTATTTACAGCGTTATTCACAGAATACTTTAGATACTGTTATTTTATGGTAATTTGTGAACTTGAAACTTTTTCGTTTAAGTAGCATTTCTTTGTTAAAAATCGTTTGAGTTTATTTTGGAATATTTTGTGATTAGTTTCTTCTTGTAGGTCTTTAGGTGGGTGGTTGTAAGTAAGTATATTCTTATCATCATATACTCCGGTCCTCGTCTAACTATTTCTAATTTTGGCACCGGGGCTATGATTTGGTTTTTTCTGCGAGAGTTTGTGTTATATATAAATATTTCTGGATTTTTCTTCACAAATGTCGCCGCTTCTAGTATATATAGGCTTGGGAGTGTTAGCATGTTTTGTTGAATGAAGTGAGGTCTACAGCTGTCATTTTGTCGGATATTCATCAGAATTCGCATACATTTTTTTTGCATTATAAAGAGTGCCACTAGTATGCCAAATTATGCCGCCAGTAGGCTATCGCATGCTGCTTTTGGTTGCTCTCGACTAGCCGGAAGCAAGCCGCTTCCAACCGGTCTAAAGATACTATTGCAATCGAGCTGTCAACTGCAACACCGACGACACGTGCATCGACTATAAGAAGTCGGCCGCAGCTGCACTACTGGTTAGTATGTATGTACAATTGTACATATATGATATGGCTCAAACTCAAATCATTTATTGCAACATATGAAATTTACATGCGGTTCTTAGTTAACATGTTCTGTATAGTTATACATATGACCCTATAAGGGTATGGCAATATAATTATTTGTATTAGAACGATTTATTGTTTTTTTTTTTATGGCTTCCAAGCACCATTACATCAGGCAGTATGTCGACAAACGCAAACCTCTTCAGAATTAAAAAAAAAGCGCTGCAGCAGAAGTTTGGCGGTGACTGTACGAATAGTAGACCGAATCAAACTTCTTACAGCTATGAAGTCAGCCATAAGCTGCACACATCCCTTCTCTTACACGGCTAACATATGAATGTATTTCTACTGCGCAACGACTCGCTTCGTGTTCATAGACACCAAGAACTTTGACTCTGCATATCCCTTTATTAAAGATCTATACTCTGTCTTCCCGCTAAAGTACAGTGTAGATAGATAGATAAACTCATTATTGGTTCACATTTACACACACATAAAACAGAAAAATAGATGCTACAACATGTGAAGCAACCGGCGGCCTTATCACTGAAAGTGGTTTCTTCCAGGCAGTCTAGGTGTCTTCAAATCCCGAGTGAATCGGTATCTTCTAGGTAAGCGTGTTACACCCTAGACCGCATATCTGCTTAACATCAGGCAGTGTGTAGTCAAACGCAAACCTATATGAAATAAAGAAAAATGTCTTCAGAAATTGTGCTAATATTTTTTTTCTCGGTACAATAACGGGATCCCACGCAGCTATAACTTTGAAAAAACCCCATGCTAATATTTTTCCTCGGACCTTCAACGGGGCGCTTAGAGCCCTAAATTTGAGAAACCTTGTGCAATTTTTTTCCTCCTTATAGTCGTGATGGGCCCTCACGAAGTTGTGACAACTATCACGTATCAGCCTTCCTTCTTATAAGTAATGGGTTTTACCGAAACACAGGTATGTTTATGATTGTTTTGAGTCGGTTACCTTATTTGATACTAGCTGCACCCCGCGGCGTTACCCGCGTTAGCCCGAGATAAAAAGTAGCCTATGTGTTAATCCAAGGTCTAAGCTACCTTCATACCGAATTTCATCCAAATTGGTTTAGCCGTTTGTGCGTGAAAGAGTAACAAACATCCATCCATCCTTACAAACTTTCGCGTTTGTAATATTAGTATGAAGTACTTAGCTGTTGACGAATTTCATTTCAGAATTTTCTAATTACATACCTACTCATACCCATTAATTGTACCTACTGTGCCAGAATTTTGACAGTGCACTGCAGGACGTAGGCTTACCCACGAAGGGTGATTGGGCCATATTCACCGCGCTGGCCCAATGCGGTGTGGATTCACATACGCCATCGAATTTCTTCTATGTACGTACCTATGCAGGTTGCCACACGATGTTTTCCTTCACAGGAAAACCAGTGAAGTGGAATTCCGTAGATAAATTCTAAAGAACTCATTGGTACGGTACCGGGATTTGATCGCACGGCCTCATGGTTGTAAGGCGGGTGTCACAACCACTAGACCACCACGGCTTACCTGCCATACCCAGTTATTTATATTTTAAAAGTAAGAACTTGAGGAAGTGTTTGCACAATATTTCAATTCGAGTTCAAACGTTTTATACTCGTAGCTTATGTACTTGGTAAAGCACAGAGGCGGAAATCCGAGTATGAGTTTTGCAGGTTCAAATCCTGCGGTTATTAGGGTTCCGTACCCAAAAGAGTAAATACGGGACCCCATTACCACGGTAATGATATTAGATATCCAATACCAAGACCAATACTACCAGCATGCGACCACGAAAATAACTGTTTTCGACGTGTGAAAATGTGACAGATATATACTTTGCCATAACGCTGTCTCGTTCTGATACTACGAAATAAATGTTTCGTGGAGCGCATGCTAGCCCGGCAAGACTTTATCGGATACACTTCGGAGAGTGCGCTCAGGAGTTGCACAATCTGGTCCCACCTGCCCCTTTCTTCTATCGTACGGCTAGACAGACGCGACCAAAGCGCCACCCTTTTATGGTGGACATTCTGCGCGTTAGAACCAAGCGTTTCCAATCCTCATTCCTCATACGAACAGCCGGAATGTGGAACGCTTTGCCTGGGTCTGTCTTCCCGCTAAAGTACGACGTGGGTGTCTTCAAATCCCGAGTAAATAGGTATCTTCTAGGTAAGCGTGCTACATCCTAGACCGCATATCTGCTCAACATCAGGCAGTATGTGGTCAAACGCAAACCTAATTGGAATAAAAAAAAAAAAAAAAAAGACTGCCGCGCGCCGTCCGCCTGCGTCCGTTATCTAGTCTGTCTGTCACCAGGCTGTATCTCATGAACCGTGATAGCCAGAACATTGAAATTTTCACAGATGATGTATTTCTGTTGCCGTTATAACTAGAAATACTAAAAATAGACGATTTACCATTACTAATATCGAGCGAAAAACGGTTAAAAATTCAGGTTTGTTGTATGGAAGCCCCCCTTAAATATTGATTTTGTTCGGATTTTAGTAAGTGTTTGTTGAAATAGAGGCAACAAAAATACATCATTTAAAAAAAATAAGCTTTCTAGCTATAGCGGTACATGAGATACAAGCCTGGTGACAGACGGACAGCGTAGTTTCGTAATAGGGTCCCGTTTTTACCCTTTGGGTACGGAACCCTAAAAAGACCCAATTATGAAGGCGTCATCGTAATTAGAGGTATAATAGCTATTTAGAATATAATTATCTGTTTCTTTTTCACTTTAGGCATTCGATAGAGAGAATACTTTTTACGTTGCTATCAATTTACGATGGCGCCTACATAATTGGGCCTACCATATCAAGCAAAGTCCACGACCCACGGCCGAAGTCTTATTCTAATTCTAGCAGTAATTGCCGTCGGATTTTCCCAGAAAATTACCCGATGCGTCAATGAATGCTCACATCCATTAAGAAGTACTTGATGCTCACATCGTAAAAATTATCTTCTACTCACGGCTGTGCTGAGTCAATGCACTGAGTAGGTGTATTGTACGTTTCTTATTACTTTTTAGGGTTCCGTACCCAAAGGGTAAATACGGAACCCTATTACTAAGACTCCGCTGTCCGTCCGTCTGTCTGTCTGTTTGTCACCAGGCAGCTGAAATTTTTACAGATGATGTATTTCTGTTGCCGCTATAACAACAAATACTAAAAACAAAATAAAATAAATATTTAAGGGGGGCTCCCATACAACAAACCTGAATTTTTAGACGTTTTTCGCTGGTAACAGGTAGATGCCTGAATTTTTCACAGAATATTTAGTTTCATATTCACTTCAACAATAAATAATAAAATTAAAATAAAATAAATGTTTAAGGGGGGCTCAAATACAGTACGGAACCCTACGTGCGCGAGTCCGACTCGCACTTGGCCGATTATTTATTGAAGTGAAAACTTCTTTATCGTTGTGCACTTTTGGGGATGGGTAAAAAATTTTAAACTCGCGTCAGGACACTTATATCTGATTGAAAATTCGTAAGACGGCGCAGGCCGCTTGCGCGAGTGTGCGTGTGTGATATTGATGTTCAAGTTTTCACTTCTGCCGGCACTCTCGGATTGCCCTGTTGTGGACCTGTTGTTTTTTATTTATTAATTAATTAGGTATTCTTCTTCTACGCTATATCACGTCCATAGCTGGGCAAAGAACCCTATAAATCGCCTAAAGCCGGAGTTACATCACGAAAATAGTGGCACACATACATAAAAAAAATAATTTCGTGAAACTTGTTGCAGGACTTGTAAAACTTGTTTTGTTAAAATAAATAAGTGTCATGTTTTATCCTAAGGTCAGGGAAATCAAACGTCGTCGTCCAGTATATTTCATACATTATGTATAATTTCCTTTTACACGTGATTATATGAGTTAGGCACATTTTGCATGTTCACAGTTACATAACTCTACCATTTAAATCATTGTAAAATTTATAATGCATTTTATAGAACAGGCGCGAGCGCCGTCTACTCCGTCTAATAATAAGGTATTTTATTATGGACGAGAAAAAATCTGTAAATGTATTTTTGAGATAGCTTAGGCAAAAAGCAATTAGCACTTAAAGCACTTAAAGCCTGAATTTATTTTATTGTTTTTTTTAGTGGTTTATTAGCCCTACACAATCTAATTGAGATACTTTTCAAAAATGACTATAATACCCTAAGCTGTCTGAGCCGAACTAAGAGGTATTTTACCATGATATAAACAATGTGAAGGAAACAGAAATACTCGCAATCATAACATGGTGGAGTGAGATAGAGTAGCCTTCAAATATGTAACCCTACACATGAAACCTTCGTATAGACCGCACCACACAAGCAAAGAATATATAATAATTACTACGACACAAGTTAGCGGACATGAAGTTAGCTACAGGCTTGCGCGGCTTTGTGTGAGCTTCAGTCAGGACAGAACAAGCCTATTGTGGCCCATCATTGCGGCTTGGTAAATTCACACACGCCATCAATTTTTTTCTACGGACGCATACAGATTTCATCATGATATATTATTTAGCAGCTGTTAAACCGTTTAGCCATTGTTGCAGTGACCTAAACTCTTTACCTATTGTCGCCTATTGTCATTGTTCATACTCATGTCGATGTTTTGTTCAATACAGTACAGTTGTTGCTGTACAGTTAGATACATTACTGCTTTCTACCTAAACAATGGATTCAGCTCTCGCTTCTTAGAAGAAACCTCTTTGACAAAATATTGTTTAGAGTTTCAGACAAAAGGTTTTGTGAATGACTCTAGTTTAGGGGAGATGAGGGGGAAAACTACTAAGCCAAAAATTCAAAAGGCAAATTTATGGATACTTGAGAAACTTTGAATCAGAACCTAAATCCTTACTTATCATTTAATCACAATGTTATTGCTACATTATTACGCATTTGGCCATAAATAGTCTTTTTTAGAAAAAACAGTATCGCTCCCATTACCCCACATTGCGGGAAATAAGAGCCTATAAATTTCCACATGTGTAATGGGAGCTACTTAATTAATAAGTCTGCCTCAAAAAAAATAGAACCTTCTCCTTTTTGGAAGTCGGTTAAAAAACAATTAAAACTCCCGTAGTAGGCCCCCAAGGATCATAACTGCATAAGTACAACTTTCTTTGCATCACTTTCTCTTCTTTTAGTTGTATTTCACGTCGGTAAAACCAGAATAAAACCCATTAAACTTGAAATGTTTATTGGCTTGGCACATTTTCCTGTTGAGATTATCAGTCATAGGGGCCCAGCATTCATCATTTTAATCTTTTGAGGTCAATGATTTTTAAAGAAATCCACGGATTGCAAAATGAGCCTACTCGTATCAACTCATCATCATCCATCCATCAGCCATAGGACGTCGACTGCTAGACATAGGCCTCCCCTATAGATCTCCAATAAGACCGGTTGGTAGCGGCTTGCATCCAGCGCAATCCTGCGGTCTTAATGAGGTCATCCGTCCACCTATTAAGTCCTACGTCCTACGCTGCGCTTGCCGGTACGTGGTCTCCACTCGAAAACTTTTCGACCCCATCGGTCATAAGTCCTCCGTGCTATGTGCCCTGCCCACTGCCATTTCAACTTGCCAATCCGCAGGCCCATGTCGGTAACTTTGGTTCTTCTACGGATCACCTCATTTATGCTTCGATCTCGCAGAGAGACTCCGAGCATAGTCCTCTCCATAGCTCGTTGGCAGTGGCGGACGCTTCATAAAGACAGAAAGACACTGCCTACCCTAGTTCTAATAATAGATCTAATAATATTTTATCAATAAACAAAATAACATAAAAACTTAAATCATAAATCAGCTCCACCTATCGAGTGCCGGTGGTATCATTAAGATAAAATCGACAGGTGATTTCGCATTCACCGATTCGCGCTGCACGAGCGCCACCCGCCCTTGCCACGGCAAAGACACAAACTATGGATCTCTTAATGTTTTGTATGTGTGCTCTCGTGGTAAGTCGTGGTCATGCGGATTTAATGTGTGTGCGTTCTTATAGCTACGTGGGCTTTGCTGACACACAATGACAAAAATCACGCACACAACTGCATGAAAAGACAGTGTCTTTTTGCTTAGCTAACACGAACAATTACGACTCGTACCGAACATTTCCGAAAGAAAGTTTGCTATGCAATGCAAATATTTTAGTAACATTGTTTCATTGAATTGTATACATTTAGATGGCCATCATTTTTTGTGGTATTATATTTCCCTTTTTTACTACTAATTTCAATAGTCAATAGTCGCCATATTGTTTGATGTGTATTGTGTTTTTGACTACGGTATCAGATATTTAGGATTTTAAAGTTGTTAATAGAGTGAAAAATGGATAATGTTGTCTGTGAAAGTTGTTCAGATGGTGTGTGTATTGAGAAAATAAAATATGATGCGTTTTCAAAACTATCTTTCGGTGAAAAAAAAACTAGTGTTCGAGATAGGTCGTGCTACACCGGATTTGCAATTAATACAAATTAAAGGTAAAGTCAGTCGTAAATTCAATAAAAAACAATATGATTCATATCATTATTTATTTATTTATTTATATCATTGGCTGACAGGTTGCATACACAGTAATCGGTTATTTTGTTTCATTTGTCTACTATTTTCAAATAATAAAACCGTCTGGAACGACATCGGTTACAAAACATTACAAAACATCTAACAAACGCGCCGGAAGGCCACTTCGAATATCCGTAAATTGATATGTCTATAAAAGCAGTCAATCTATGGATATTTGAGCTGGCATTTGGCAATTACCTACATTATAATGTTGATAATTATCAATCGACAAGACGACGAACCAAAACCAACGTGTTTTCGGTGAGCAAAATTTTCTGCCTACCCTGTCTTAAAACTGTGTGCACGCCACTGCTCGTTGGGGTACTTCGAGCTTATAAATAAGGCCCGTAGTGACCACGTTTCAGTGCCATAAGTCATCACTGATAACACACCCTGTTTGAACACTAAATGGTACACAGATTTATTTTTGGATTTTTTGTCGTTGGAGATTTTTGTTTTTGTTATCCTTAGTATACCTACTTAGGCCTAAAGGCCAAATTATACAAGTCGGCGGATGTGAAGTTAGCTACAAGCTGCGCAATATCCAATCCTGACTGACGCTCACATAAAGCTGCGCGTTGATTGGGTTTCGTGCAGCTTGTAGCTAACTTCTCATCCGCCGGCTTGCATGATTCGGCCTATACTAGTAATACCATCGATCAGTACTTTATTCAGTACCATTGATGGTACTATTAACACAGCTTTACGTTGATTGTAAGAACGGGAAGTTACTAAGTATTCAGCATAATTCTATTGATTCATACCAATACCTAGACACCAACAATTAGATAGGTAAACGACGGTAATAAACTATCAATCATGCGACAAAAAAAGCATTATCACTAGTTTACTCACGACTTTTTACTGATTTTTTGTTAGGGTTCCGTACCCAAAGGGTAAAAACGGGACCCTATTACTAAGACTCCGCTGTCCGTCTGTCTGTCTGTCTGTCTGTCTGTCACCAGGCTGTATCTCATGAACCGTGATAGCTAGAAAGCTGAAATTTTCACAGATGATAAAATTAATGTTTAAGGGGGGCATTTCCCATACAACAAACCTGAATTTTAACTGTTTTTCGCTCGATATTTATAATTGTAACAGGTAGATGCTTGAAATATTCACAGTATATTGAGTTGTATATTCAATACAATAATAAATAATTAAATTAAAAAATATATATAAGGGGGGGCTCCCATAAAGTACGGAACCCTTCGTGCGCGAGTCCTACTCATACTTGGCCGATTATTTGTATTGGCATCGTCGTTTCAGGCATAAGACGGACATAGGCCTTCCGTACCTACCGGTCTCTACGGCGGCGACGGCCTCTTGGAAACGGCCTACATTGTACATAAATATTCAGAGTTATTTTCTTACCCTGTACCAAAGAATATATAATACGAGGGTCAAACTGAAAGTTCTTAGAAAATCAAAAACTGATTACATTAGCCAGTTATTAGTTTTATTATATCTTTTCAAAATATTGTCCATTCACGTCAATACACCGCTGCATGCGATGGAACCACTGGGAAAAGCACTTTGCCCACTCGTCCTTAGGGGTCTCTTCAATGGCATCGCGATACGCAGCCACCGCTTCTTCAGCATTCATAAACCGCTTTCCTTTAAGTTTTTCTTTAATTTTTGAAAATAAATAAAAATCACAAGGCGCGAGGTCGGGGCTATACGGCGGGTGACCCAGTAATTCAACGTTTGATGTCGCCAAATAGTCGATCGTTCGCTTGGCGGTGTGCGATGAGGCGTTGTCGTGGTGAAGGAGGATCCTACTGCGAGGTCGTTTCTCTCGAACTTTTTCCAAGACAAGTGGCAAACAATTGGTAGTGTACCATTCTGCAGAAACTGTTTTTTGATCCTCTAACACAATTGTCGCGAAATGACCTATCCTTCCAAAGAACGAGGCCACCATTTTTTTCCCCGCACTTCGATCTCTCTTCACTTTAGTTGGCAACTCCTCGAAAGGAAACACCCACTGAGCAGATTGTCTTTTGGTTTCAGGATCATAACAGTAAATCCAGCTTTCGTCACCTGTTAGTATGTCGAACACAGCATTTGAGTCACCTCCGTTAAATCTTTCAATCATTTTACGGCACCAATCCACACGATGGAGTTTTTGAGCCTCAGTCAAATTATGAGGTATCCACCGGGCGCAAAGCTTCCTGACCGCTAAATGTTCGTGTAGGATTTTGTGCACTTGACTCATACCGATGCCTAAGCTTGTCCGAATCTGCTGATAGGTCACTCTTTTGTCAGTCTCTATCATACGCCGCACAACACAGATGTTATCTTCAGTCGTCGCCGTAGAAGGCCGTCCCTCACGTAAATCATCAGTGAGATTAGTGCGACCACGTTTAAACTCATTAAACCAGTTGTAAACAGTCGCACGAGATGGGGCTTCATCGTGAAAGGCCAATCGTAGTCTATCATAACTTTCTTGTTGACTTAAATGACATCGAAAGTCATAAAAAATCATTGCACGAAAATTTTCTCGTGTTAAATTCATGTTGACGTGACACAGACAATTTTCAATTTGCCGCCAAATCGTAAAACAAATGACAAATGAATGAAGTATATACTCAGTAATATTGGCAAAGAGTTCTATTTTCAAATTATAGAATTATTTTTTTATTATATTGTTTATAAGTGGCCAGTTCTAAGAACTTTCAGTTTGACCCTCGTAATACTACGTACTTGTACTAACCCAAAAGAGATGATTAAGACTATCGTTATGATCACCTTACACTACCATCCCCTTTTTACTACAGGACAAGTAGAAAGACGCCACATCACCACCCCTACACTGTCGATTTTCCTTCGAAACGTACGAAGCGGTTTGACTCAACATTTCTGATTCGTACCGCCAGGGAATGGAACAGTCTTCCTGCTTCCCTGTTTCCTAAAAGATATAATCTAAAGCTTTTCAAGGTCAGAGTGAATAGGTATCTTCTAGGTCTGCGTGCTTCATCTTCGACCACAACGTCGCTTACCATCAGGCGAGTTGGTAGTCAAGCGCGGACTTATTCGCGATAAAAAAAAACAACTTTTACGATGGAGCCAAACAAAAACATCAGCTGCTCCATACAAATCTGCAAATCAGTACGACAAAACGTATGAAACAGCTAATTTTTTTCTCGAATTTCGGTTTGGCCCCATAGTAAAAGTTGTTCATAATGATGGTCTTAAACACCTCCTTACGGTTTAGTACACCCATTGTGGATAACCTAAATACGTATTGTAGTATTTGCGTTTTTATTATGACGCATAAATTGCTACATACGAGTATACTTAGTTTAGAAATCCAATGCCTATGTAGGTACCTACATAACTCATAATCAAACTTTTTCCAAAACACGGGTTCCCTACACCCTGTTTGGCAGCTAGAGCCTCCGAAAACTGGATGTGCTTTCGTAAATAAATACTTTTGAATATTTTTTTTTTTAAAAACTTGAAAATGTGTGATTGAGACAGCTATAGCCGGTCGAAAGGCCTTAGATAATTAACGCCTAAGGCATTTAGAAATACAAGTGATATTTTTTAATACTTAAACATAGTAGGTGTACCAGTTGTGGCCACTGACCCGGTTGTGGCCATTTGGTGGCAAAATTATTGCATAAATGATAATTATACACAATGTAATACCATAAATATTGTTCGCCTGAAACTACATGTTAGAAATTAAAAAAATATATATTATTTTAACAATGTCTTTTTAGTCCTTAAAATTCAAAGTGGCCACAAATGGTACTAAGATGGCCACAACCGGTGCATCTACCCTATAGGTAGTTTTTGTGAGCGACTGAAGCGTACATGATATCGATAACAACTTATTTATTCAAACAAAGACTAGTTTTTTGGATACTAATGTACCTATTTATTTTGAACTGGTTTTTCGACCTTTGGTACCTACCTACTGCCTATTTTTGTAACTAATCCGGTCATGTTCTTCGATAAAAATATTGAAATAAAATTTGGTAGAAGACGCAAAATACCTACCTACTTAGATGGTTTTGCTTGGTAGGGATTTAAGCAAGTGTGTACACACTTGCTTGTTCATGAGATACAGCCTGGAGACAGACAGACGGACAGAGAAGTCTTAGTAATAGGGTCCCGTTTTTACCCTTTGGGTACCGAACCCTAAAAAAGTGCAAGTGGAGTCTCTCCGCGCGGAAGAAGTGAAACTTCGACGCAACAGTGCTTTCATACCCCCTCCATGGTAGCGTTAAACGTTTGACGTAACCTTAAATTGTTTGAAGGCGCATTAGAAGTTTCACTTCAAAAAAATCAGCTGGTCTTTACAAAAAGTTGATGGACTTTCGACAAAATTTATCAAAATTAAGTGATTCCAGGATAGGTCTAAAAGTTAAAACCCTAAGTCAAGATTTGGGGTAGCGCAAGTTAGCATTTTTGGTCTCGATCAAAATAATTAAATTTCAAAACAAAACGGCGCCGCAACTTTTTACATACACATTAATTTAAATCTGTCGCCATGTGCGATAATACAATTCCCCGAGCATTTCAGCCAAATGCCGCTCGGGCTTTTGTAGTTGAGATTTCCACTTCACGCCCCAGAGCAATTCGTCGAAGTCGAGAGCCGAGCCTTACAGGGTTTTTAAATAGATAAACTGTGCAACTTGCTACTACAAATCCCCGAACAGGCTATCGAATTAAGCAGGGTACTGTGGCTCTCATATCGCTTTAATACCCAGAGCGTATCAGTCTACGTCCCTCCATTTTCATCTATTTTAAGCTATTTGAAGAAATAAAGCCATTGGTTGGTTACGTTCATCAGAAGCAAGTGCGACACTAAATAAAAAAATAAAGAGTTCAGCCAACATCGATCGCAAGAAGAATTCAAAGAGGTATTAAAGGAAGAAACAAAATTCAGTCTGGACGTCCATCTCATAATAAACTAATTTAGGCGCCGGTTAATATACTTTCTATTTCCAGTCGGCGAAACCAGAAGCGAATAGCTTTTGTAGATTAGGTGTAAAACAAAAAAAAAGGGTTATGTTAAAAGAGCGAAGCGAGCGTGCTGCGGTAGCAGCCGGCGAAGTGTCAGAAGTGTGAACTTTATAGAAAAGCCATCGTCGGACAAACGAATTTCCACGTAATAAATTTCAAATGTAACTCCATATTTTACTGAATCAAAAAAAAACTACTTAGACTTTCAACACTCTTGTCAAGTAATGGAGTATAGGTAGATGAATTTTATAATTAACTTCGATTCGATGCAAATCCTATCAAATGTATTACTTTAATCTTTAGAACCGACCTCAATCGAACTTAGCAGGGAATTGTAGTGATAAGATTTGATAAATGTTACTACAATACCCAGTTAGGTCACAAAATGCAACTCGGCCATATCGCTCTGGGGTTTAAAGTGCAAATCTCAACTACAAAAGCCGGAGCAGTACTTAGCTAAAATGCAGGAGGATTTGTAATGTCGCGTGGCCAAATACTTCACATTAGCCTATTTGAGCTCTGGAGCTGGATAAAAATAGTAAACAGACTTATTTATTATTTTTTATCGTCTTTCCAAGTCTGGTAGATATCATAAATATTTATGTGTGGGCAAGAGCTACCTAGAGTTTATAGCTAATTCAAATTTTTATTAGGTAAATATTTTATTGACCGATAATACCTACTCAATTATTTGAAAGCAGGTAAACTCATTACTGGTTCCCAGCACAGGCATAAATCTGGACTATCTCGATAACCTCGTGCGTGACATTACATTTTAATCGCCCACATTAAGGATACAAATCGAGTGACACAGACTCGTAACTGTAAAGTCGTATAAATTAGTCAGAATACTCGTTTTGCATCGTTGTTGTTCAGTACATCGAGAGGCACGGTCGAGGACACAATGCTGCCTGCCGTGCTTATTTTGTTTTCGATCGGCGCGTGTTCTTGTGCAGTCGATTTTAGCGAGCGACCACGAAATTTTAGCATAGAACTCCTCTATCATACGCAAGCAGAGACCAACGGACATGTGGTGATATCCCCCTTTGGAATATGGACTCTAATGACGGGAGTGGCCTTAGGAGCGACCGGTAACAGCTACAGCCAACTAGCGCGAGCGTTTATACTCCCAAAAAACTCGAACACGCTTATCCAAGGTTACAAAGACTTGACTAGAGTTGTTTTGTCGCCGCCCAGTGCTAGTGGAGTGAGCTTAACGAGCAAAAACTTCGTGTTTCTGGACAATGACTTCACAGTCTATCCTCGGTTTATGGATACCCTACAGAATGACTTCTCGGCTTCGGTTAAAGTGCTGGATTTCAAAGACCCGAAATCTGCGGACGCCGCAAACACCTACATCGAGAGATCTGGCGGGAGAGTCTCTAATGTTCTACGCTCCGACGATTTCCAAGAATCAAGGATGATTTTGACGAACGTCATCTCCTTCAAAGGACTGTGGTCTTCCCCGTTCAACGTCACGGACACGGTGTTAGAGCCGTTCTACAACGAGCAGAAGGAAGTTATTGGAAGCGTGAATATGATGTACCAAAAAGGTCAGTTTCCTTTCTCGAACATCAAAGCTTTGAAATCTTTCGTCGTAGAACTTCCCTATGGAACGGATAAGCAGTATTCCATGGTGATCATCCTGCCGTACCCTAATCAGAAGATAAATGATATCTACAGGATATTTTCGACGTATACTTTGAAGGATGTGTTTGATAAACTGGCTAAAGATGAAGAGATGTTCGGATTGGATGATATTGACGTGAAGTTGCCGAGGTTCCAGATAAGCACGAATTTGGTGTTGAATAAGCCTTTGAATAAGATGGGTGTTTATGATATATTCCAGCCAGATTTGGCTAAATTTACGAAAGTGTCTGCTGAAAATATCTTTGTGTCTGCGATAGTTCACAAAGCTGATATAGAGGTCACGGAGTCAGGGACGGTGGCGTCAGCCGCTACGTCAGCCACGTTTGCGGACAGGATATCAGCACCTAGCTTCTACTGCAACCGACCTTTTATTTACTTCATCGTGGAAAAATCTACATCTACCGTGATTTTCAGCGGCATTTACTCAATCCCGACAGTTTATTAATTCGTTGAAGGTTTTTTTAGTGCTTGAAGCGCAAGCTTCAGAGACTGTACATACAAAGAAAATAGTTTATTATAATTAAGTGTTTCCCAGGGGAGCACCGTGGGTTCCTTGTTTCTCATAGTCTGCAATATTGTTATAATGTACTACAGGTAGGAACATAAATCTGTTATTCATCGAACAGATTTCCTGTTTATTTATAGTCAAGGTGCTGATTGTAATAGATAAGTGGCGCAACAAGAAGTCTGAGAAATAAATTGACTATAATATTATTTTGTTTCTATCACTGAGGCTTGAATACGTATATATACAGGGTTATACAGAAATAGAGTACTAAGCCGAAAGGGGGAAATTAAGACAATAATTATAAGCAACTTTAACTTTAAAGCCAATCCGGAAATCGAGAAAAAAAAACAGCTACTTATTTCATACAAAATTGCTATTCGGAATCCACAAATGTAAGAAAGAGCTGATTTTTTCTCGAATTCTGGGTTGGCCCCATAGTAAAAGTTTTCATAATGATGATCTGAATCACCTCCTTTCAGCTTAATACACCAGTTCTGGGTAACCCTGTAGAATCCAAACAAGTTTTGGTTTTATGAAGTCAAACCACTCGAATGACGAGTACGGACATGCTAATGGTTATTACTTGTTAGTGGAATTCCAACAAAACATTAATTTTTTCCTCTATTAGGAAATCGTCAGCAACACATTCATGACTAACAGACAGACTAAAGTAAAACGCTTACTGCCGCGTGACTAAAAATCATAACAGACCATTCGAGTCGTTTCTCTGTCTCATTTTTTTTTCAAAACTAGCCTTTATTAATCGCGAATAAGTCCGCCCTTGACCACCAACTCGCCTGATGGTAAGCGACGTTGTAGTCGAAGATGAAGCACGCAGACTTAGAAGATACCTATTCAATGTGATCTTGAAAAGCTTTACATTATATCTCTTAGGAAATAGGAAAGCAGGAAGACTGTTCCATTCCCTGGCAGTACGAATCAGAAATGTTGAGCCAAACAGCTTCGTACGTATCGAAGGAAAATCGACAATGTATGGGGTGGTAGTAAGGCGTCGCCGCGTCGTGACTCGCGAAGTTTTTTATTCGCAATGTTGGTGGATTAGTCCCATAGTAAATGTTGATCAGAACATAATGATGAGTACAATAATATCCTAGAACGTATCCGTGGCCTAGAAAAATACCCGGTATGGAATGAAGCCCTTTATTGCCTTTTTCCTTACTCCCGCCTAACCCGCGACGCAGCTTCAGGGAGTTGTGACGTCACACGCATAAATCCGTCGCGGGCTTTTTAGTTTTCTTTTTCTTCTTTATTTCATAACTAGCTGGCCCGCCCCGGCTTCGCCCGGGTAAGATTGGTTAAAGAAGACAGATTTTCTGAGTATTGTGCCTATTTACCTACCACGTAATGTAGATATGTCACTCACATGAACGCAGTTATTTTAGCACGTTTTCATATTACAGTATCATATTAGAAAATATTTTCTCCTCAGAACACCCACTGCTTAACATATACAGTCAAACCTGGATAAGAGAGAGTTGGAGGGACCGCCATCTAATTCTCGCTTATAGAGGTTTTTCACTTATCCAGGTTTCTCACTTATCCAGTTTCAGAAGAGGCTACTCTCTCTTATAGAGGTTAAAAAATACGTATAATTTGTACGTTGGTCCATTGGTCCATTGGTTTGTATGTATCTACCTATACATACGTGAAGAATGATAAATATATTTATGAATAGTATATAAGTAGGTACTAATTGTTCGGGATGTGTTGATTAGAATTGAACATAGATGATTGACTAATTCATTATAAAAGACCCTTTTTAAAATTGGGAAAATCAAAAATATTTTTGATAATTCCATGTCCTTTAGAGTACTGAGACCGTATGGGGTCTTTGGATTTTATTATTTTATAAAAGTTGGATTCTACTAAATCAAATTCATTGCGCACTTTATTTTCAGATTTTCCCCTTTTGAACACATTCAAGCTTGGCGATTTATTTGTTTATTCCTAAAGATTGATTTATTAACACCGAACCTTTCTCTTCAATTGAAACTTGTCAACTGTTGTTAGTTTGACCAATAAGATAGTGTAAACGGACGTGTGGCTATTTCAAAAGAATGTGATACAAAAATAATGTTAGGTAGATAAATGAAAAACACAAAATAATTTTTAATAGAACACTATTTCAACAAACGGGATAGTATAGACGCACACGTGTGCCCATTCCAATAAAAGTCGATACAAAAACAATGTTACTTATTTCTACGAAATACCAAAAAAATGTTTGAATAGAACACGATCTGAAATCAACGGTAGTTAGTTCCAAGAAATTTAAGAATGGGTCATAAATTGCAGATGTTTCATTACCCTCAACTCTCACTTATAGAGGTTCAGACAAGTAGTACTCTCAGTTATAGAGGTCCATGAGGGAAAAACGACTCTCTCTTATAGAGGTTTTGGTCTCTCACTTATAGAGGTATTTGAGGGGTAAAATGACGGGACCTGGCAATTTCTCTCACTTATAGAGGTTTCTCACTTATCCAGTTCTCAGTTAGCCAGGTTTGACTGTATTCTATCAACGTAATTTAGTTGACGATCTAATATACACTTGTTTTTGTTATTTTCTTCATTCGAGTACTTTGTAAAATATTAGCCATCAGTTCGACTTCTAGGAATTGTGTGCCCTACCTAAGGACTCTTCAACTTGTTAACCCAAAAAGTTGTGATAGAACCAATGGAAGCGCTGGCATCCAACGTGTTCCGATGGTCTCTATAAGATCTTAGATTCACGTGAAGACCTTCTCTACACTTGCCAATACATTGTCTACATTCGAGAACTTTAAAGGCCCATCGATCGTTCGTTTTACGTACTATGTATGTATCAGGACACTCACTCCATTCACTATCACTACAACAGAAATTATAAATCGTCTGAATGTCGGTTGCCTAACTTAGCTTTTCCAAATCTGTAGGTACTACATAAATAGACGCATTAATAGAGGAGGTATATAGCCGTGGTGGTCTAGTGGTAGTAACACCTATTTTACAATCGTGAGTTGGTAGGTTCAAATCCCGATCCCGTATCAATGAGTTTCTTTGGAACTTATGTACGGAATTTCACATCACTGGCTTTTCCGTGAAGGAAAATATCGAGTGGCAACCTGCTTACCTACGTCCGTAGAAGGAACTGGATTACGTATTATTATAGGAATCCATTAACCCGCACTGGGCCAGCCTGGTGGATATGGCCCAACCGTAGGTAGACTCTCTCGCTACTCAATAGATTACAACGCGGTCGCAGTTTCATCTCGTATTTCATATTACTTATTTATACTTTCGTCAAAATTATAAGCAGTTAAAGGATAAAATCTTTTTTTTAAACACTTTAGAAGACAAGTGATTTAGTATGATTAATTTTTTTATGCAATAAACGATTTCTGATTCTGATTCTGATACATTTACATTCGATGCCCGGATGCCCTATTATGAATCCGCCAACCCGCGCTGGACCAGCGTGGTGGATATGGCCCAATCACACTTCGTGGGTAGGCCTATGTCCTGCAGTGGACTATTAAAAAGGCTGGTATAGGTACTGATACCTACAGGAATAGCGGAGATAAAATATGGTGATGCCTAGCTAGCCGAGCGAGGTGAGCGGTGACTACGCGATTTTTTTCTAATACTTACCTACATTTTAAAACTCATGATATCTTTCGAATGAAATGTCTGAATTGAACAATTTAAAAAAGTATGTAAAGGTCCTGAATTATTCTTGAATTTCAAGTAGTTTATTTTGATAAGGGTCTACATAATATTATACCATGATACATGATTTAAATTAAGAGCCTTTTCTTGCGGCGGCATTTCAATTAAAATTTTCAAAAAAAGAACACTTCGTCGTGGCTTAACTATAATAGATAGACATACTCTGTCTCTCTATGGGAGTTTTAGTAAGTATCTTTAATTATTTAAAAAATATAATATATCCTTTGGCATCCAGGGATAACATAGCTTTCCAACAATGAAAGAATTTTTCAAATCGGTTCAGTAGTTTTGGAGCCTATTCGATGCAAACAAACACACAATCAAATCTTTCCTCTTTACAATATTGGTATAGATTTCATTCGCGCCAAATGAAGTCATCTGCTAGCTTAGCATGCGACCACGAAAAGCCACGAAAGGAACTCTTTTCGACGCGTAAAAAAGTGACAGATATAAATATTTTGCCAAAACGCCGTCTCGTTCTAACACGTCGAAAGAAATATTTCGTGGTGCGCATCCTAGCCCGGCTGGAAGACACTCTTGTACTTTCGTATGTTGTTTAAGAAATGTCCGGATAGTGAATGATTATACTTGTCAAAAGATTTTTTATTGGTTGTGGCGGCTCTTGAATATTGGGGAGACTAACTTTTCCAGCTGCACAGCATATCCCATTAGGTTCATTGTCCCATTTTTTTGCATAACACTTAGGGCAAATCTTATTCATGGTTCCAATTTGGACGGAGAGCTGTTGAGCATAATCTATTTGTGGATCGTATCTGAATGCTGATCTGTTACTGTGAGCTAACATTTGAGTTCGAACTCTAGTTGTTAACGACTATGTTGTCTTTCTCTCTGATCTCGTACGCGTTGGGAATGCTCAGAGTTCGATTCCGTAGTGCGAGTTAGAATATTTCTATTATTTTGCTCTTCAAGCCGCTGCGAACGCTTTGTACTCGAATCTCGCGCGCGGACTTGGGAGGTTCTCAAATGTTGTTCGAGCCTCTGCGAACGCTCGATACTGCAGCCATATTCTCGTTTCCGAACTCACTTCCGAATCGAGATCTACATTTTCCGTCGGATACGGATTCGCTTCCGAAGGAGCCGTGAAACTACATTCTAGAATCCGTTCGGAATGAACTTCGGCATTCTTCGGGTTTTTCCTCAGAATAAGGAAAAACAGTAGAAGTGACATAAAGTAAAAAAGTTGTGATGCATGATTCCACAAACATGGCGTCGAAAACCTATAGAAACTGCTATGTAATCTAGACACAAATGACACTTGAACTGCTGATCAAATGTCAAATTTGATTTCACAAAGATGGTGGACAAACTTCAAACGTCTCCTAGGTAGGGCTTTTATTATGAGCTTTATGGACATAGAAATAATGCCATGTCATTTCAAACACCGCCCCAATGGGTTTTTCCTATTGAAATACCATAGTCAAGGTAGACATTAAATCGAGGAAACATTTACAGAGAATGATTCGTATTGGTAGAAAAAAGAGACTATGGTAGAAATTTAAATGTATGGAATTGTAGTCAATTACGACCATCAATTATCAAAGTATATGATCTTTTACATAAAGCAGACGTCTATGAATATATAAACTTATGAATATTTCACATAAGCGACGTTTATGATTACTTGCGTCGACTGCTTTTTGCAGAAACATACTTCGTAAACAAAAACATGGTGGTTTATAACTGTCATTGTCACTCTTGACTTTCCAGTTTTCAGTTGCAGTCTTCTTCTTTTTTTATGTTTTGGCGTCGCATAATTGTACATTTGCAAGTGTCAAGTATTTAGTTTTAATATTTTTTGATATTTCATCAAAATAGTCACTGTCGTAATCACGTCATAGTCCAATAAAGTCGCGGTTAATTCCAAACATAGTTCAAGTCATACCTCAGTAAAGCAGTGGGAACTTTACTAGAGGCGTCTATGGAGTATTGGTAACAACACGGAACAACATGATACGTCACATTATATCACTTGCCTACACTCATGCACGTAAATCAGCTCATAATCAACGAAATACCACAATTTTTCACTAATTATCGCTAATAAAAACACAAGTTTAACAAAATAATACAATGAGGCGACATGATTTTTCCGCGTTCCCGCCAAAACTCCACAGTTGCAGTTGACTTTTGTTTACGTTTCTATACCTTTCTTTTGTTTACCTACCTGCGTGCGTTAAAGATATTGGCGAAATTGTGAAAACTTATATTGAAATTGTGTAACAACCTCGCAAAAGCCAAAAAACAAGAATTGAATTGAGTTAAAATAGTAGAAATGAACACAGTGAGTATAATTAGTTAAAGTAGTTTTACCTGTTTAACTTATTTGGATTCATATTATTTTATTATCGTGACTGTAGCATCTAATAATATCATAGTTCCCTACGATTCCTAGAGGACAAGGGTGTCATTAGAACAGCGGGAGAGAATGCTGGAATAGGTACATGATGGGGCACGACGACTTGGCCCGTGGTCGAGTCGCCGGTGCCGACGCTTCAAGAAGGAAAGCATTATTGATAAAAAACCTGGAAAAAACCGCTGAAAAGGCCTCAAAAAGTACTTTTTATGTTGCACTCACAGTTATCGGAATGCTTTCCGAGAGCAATTAGCTGTCGGGAACTTTTCCGACAAAAATCAGCTGATGCAGTCTGAGTTCTCGAATTGAAATGTCAAACGATCTCGAATTCGGAAACGAGAATCGCTGAAATGAAATTCGTGTCGGGAACGTTCCCGTATTCGATTCCACTGCCTTGAGAATAACCCTGCTGGACTCTCGCGCGCGGACTTGAGAGGTTCTCAAATTTTGCTCGGCAAGCCGCTGCGAACGCTCGATACTCGACTCTTTGGCACGCGATTGCGACGCGTATTCTCTCCGGCTTGCAAGATGATTTTCAGTTTCCGATAAAGATTCTTCATTACGACGTATTTTTGATGCCGTCGCCTGGGAACTACGAGTATGTCTAGAAAGTTGAGATCTTGATCTTCTGGGCATTTTAAAATGATAAATATAACTAAATTGCCTTTGTACCTTTGCCTTTGATTTGCTAACTGTTGAACAGGAATTATGACGGAAACGGGCCTGCAGCTACACAGTTAAATTAAATAATGCTGAATATGTGTTTAAGGAATGAAATTTATAATTCAAGCTGTAAACTGTTAGCTGTTTATATTTTAAACATTTGACAGAAGTGACACACTTATTTTTGGTTGCTAGGGTAACTATAAGCAATAGACTATGACAGTTAAATATCACATACTTTTTACATATTCTCATTACATAATATTTCAATTATAACGTAATTTTTTACACCTTGGGTTACGTTATTGAAGTTTTAGCAAGGATCCCTAATTTTTTCGAAAATGTAATATAGCCTATGACATCCGGGGATTGTGTAGCTTCCCAACAGTCAAAGAATTTTTTAAATCGGTTCAGTAGTTTCGGAGCCTATTCAATGCAAACAAACAAACAATCAAATCTTTCCTCTTTATAATATTGGTATAGATTCCGTCATTTTAAGGTGGGCATACACGATGCGATGATTTGATCAAATTTTCGCTTCATGCCAACTGGGAGATCATTCAGTTAATGAAAAGGTAGGAATTGGTGGTTCACGATTTGAACCACTACCTGAAGCTGGGCTCACACGAAACTATGATCGCATCTGTTCATCAGATCAGTGCAGCAGGGGCCATGTAGTATCATCATGTACTTAACCATTGCTGGTAGGTAGTTATTGAAGAAACAAAATGACACCACCCATCTTATTCGAAAAATATAGATCATACAAAAAGTTGATGGGAATCAAAGTTGTAGGAAATCAAATTTCAAACCATTTCGGCTCTGATAATATCTCATAAAAATTTAAATGACACCTGTTATTAAAGAAATAAAATGGCACCACTATCTTATTAGAAAAATATCAATCCTAGAAAAAGTTAATGGGAATCAAACTTGTAAAAAATAGAATTTCAAACTATGTACTTTGGATCCCATATCTCATGAAAAATTCAAATAACACAAGTTTTTAAAGAAACAAAATGGCACCACTATCCTATTCGAAAAATATTGTCGGAACAAAAGTTGTTTGAGATTTGATTTTCTACAATTTTGATTCCAACAACTTTTTGTAGGATCGATATTTTTTTAAATAGAGAGTTGTACCATTTTGTTTCTTCAATAACTTGTGTTACATAAATTGTCATCAGAAGTAGTCGGAACAAAAGTTGTTTAAAATTTGATTCCCATCAACTTTTTGTAGGATCGGTATATTTTTTTAAATAGTTGGTGGTACCATTTCATTTCTTCAATAACTTGTGTTGTTTCAATTTTACAGCAGAAGTTATAGAAACAAAAGTTGTTTGAAATGAGATTTTCTACAACTTTGATTCCCATCAACTTTTTGTAGGATCGATATTTTTTTTAATTAGTTGGTGGTACCATTTCATTTCTTCAATAACTTGTGTTATTTCAATTTTACAGCAGAAGTTATGGGAACAAAAGTTGTTTGAAATAAGATTTTCTACAACTTTGATTCCCATCAACTTTTTGTAGGATCGATTTTTTTTAAATAGTTGGTAACATTTCATTTCTTCAATAACTTGTGTTATTTCAATTTTACAGCAGAAGTTATGGGAACAAAAGTTGTTTAAAATTTGATTTTCTACAACTTTGATTCCCATCAACTTTTTGTAGGATTGATAGTTTTTTTAAATAGTTTGTACCATTTCATTTCTTCAATAACTTGTTATTTCAATTTTTCATGAGAAATCATCGGAATCAAAGTTTTTTGAAATTTGATTTTCTGCAACTTTGATACCCATCATTTTTTTGTTAATACATTTTCGAATAAAATAGGGGTGTCATTTTGATTCCTCAATACGAGTAACTACCTACCTACCGGCAATGCAACTATATTAGGACCTCGCTGGACTGATCTGATGAATCGATGCGATCATCGCATCGTGTGTGCCCAGCTTCAGGTACCTAGTAGTTCAAATCGTGAACAACCAACTACTACCGTTTGAATTAGTTAAATGAGCCCCCAGTGACGATAACTTCGCCGTTGGGCGTAGTTGTAGCCGGACCATTATAGGTTGGCGTACCTATATCAGATCATAGAGCTATTACAATTACAACCAGAGGGATAATCTGATTGTCATGAAAAATACCTATCTCATTTCAGTGACTGTTGCCGTATTATTCTCCCGATAACCCTGTTTGCCGCCTACGCAAAAACGACGGGGCGTTATAGTTATAGAAGAAAGAAAATTGCACATCTAGATACCTTTTTCGTTTTATTTGAAAAATATCAATCATAGAAAAGTTAATGGGAAACAAAAATGTAGGAAATCAAATTATAAGCAACTTTAGTTCTGACCATTTCTCGCGTAAAATTAAAATTACAAGAGTTAATCAACATTCAGGAAGTGGTTCAAATCGTGAACCACCAATTCCTGCCTTTACTTTAACTGAATGAGCTCCCAGTTGGCATGAAGCGAAAATTTGATCAAATCATCGCATCGTGTATGTCAAACTTTAGAAGTTCATTGAATAATAGGTATCACCATAATTTATTGCAGACTCAGTGTGATTTATTTAAAATCTAATTATTTTTCGCAAAAATGGCAAAACCGCCTTCCATCGTGTACAAAATTTGAATATTTCGCTCGAGATGTTTACATTATTGTTGATTTATTAAGAACGGCTCAGACGATTTCTGTAAAATTTAAATGGGACCACCTCGATAGTATACCATTTCCAACTAAAAAATATTTTTTCGATTCGGTTCACAATTGGCGAGATTATCGTAAGTAGAAATTATAGTGACCAAAATTATTTTTGTACACGATGAATTTGGTTTTTTCAAAAACGGCTCAGCCGATTTCTGTAAAATTTAAATGGGACAACTTTGGGAGTATACCCTTTCGTACTAAAAAAAAGTTTCGATTCGGTTCACAATTGGCGAAATTATCGACGAACATACACAAAAAAATACATACACACAAACATAGAACCTCCTCCTTTTTGGAAGTCGGTTAAAAACTAGAAAATGGGAATCTTTCTTATTCGAAAAAAGCTATTCCGAATTCCATTGACATACTGTGTGAAGTGAAAGCCTGATTTTTAAAGTGAAATCTTCAGTTCTGTAGCGACGTTGTGCACTTTTTGGGATGGGTAAAAAATTTTAAACTCGTGTCAGGACACGTGACCTGATTTAAAATACGTAAGACGGTGATGCTGTTTGCGCTTGCACGAGTGTGCATGTGTGATAATTATTGTATTTTACCACAAAAATTATAGTCCTTTATGTGTTCACGTTTTCACTTCTGCCGGCACTCCCGCAGTGCAACCCATTGTTTTTTTTTCTCGAATTTCGGGTTGGCCTATAGTAAAAAATGTTCATGGTGATTGTCTGAATCCACTCCTATAGGCTTAATACACCCTTTCAGAATAACCTAGTACATAATATATGCAACGCAAAAAGTTCACGTCATGATTTGGTTTCCAAAGTTGTACTATTTTTGGGAAACCCATAGTTGTGGTCAGTACTGGTTTCCAAAATATACGACATTTTATAATCATGTTGAATAACCAGACGGACATACATTATGAACATGACCAAAGTGTTATACTTACAGGTCACATGATTAATATGATTCAAAATAGGTCCTACTACGAGGCATGCCTTTTAAGTTTTGTCGTTTGAAGAAAAAACTAGAACCTTATGTACTTTTTAACCCCCGACGCAAAAGAGGGGTGTTATAAGTTTGACGTGTCTGTTTGTCTGTGTGTCTGTCTGTCTGTGGCATCATAGCGCCCGAACCACTGAGCCGATTTCAGTTTAATTTTTTTTGGATGAAAGGAGACTTAATCGAGAGTGTTCTTAGCTATTTTTTATAAAAATCGATTGAGCCGTTTAAGAGTTATGGTGGGTTAAAGTGGGGATGGAAGAACCAAAATTCTACAAATGTGCCCAAAAAGGTTGTCAAGGGTTTTTTAAATTTTTAATTTAAGTTTTTATTCTTTTTCTAAGTACACCACGTAGCTTAATACACTTTTCCATTCGCTGAAACCAGTTATCATAACATTTATTCCACTCTTAAGTTGAATTGGAAGCGTCGAATGCTTCTTCACCGGACTGGAACCTATGGTTCGCAAATGAATCTTAGTCTTCGTGGTCAACCACGAAGACTAAGATTCATTTTCGAACGTGACCTGACAGATTTCAATCGTTGCTGTGACTAAACAATAGCATTAATCCTAATACTTTTAACTGTTTTGAGATTCAAAATTTAAACACATTCCAATATAGAACAGTTCCAAATTTAAAATTGCCGGGAAATATGGAAACGACAGAACTTAAAAGACATGCCTTGTACAATACAATTTAGTTTTTTTTTCTAGAAATTAATACATTAAAGTAGTGTTATTAACAAAATTCCCCAGTCGTGACACAGGACATAATATTGCCCGAGACACTACTGGAAACAGAGTAGTGTCATGGGAAATGTACTTTTACCCGTAGCACTACTAGTTGTGTCACGGGAAAGCAAAATTTCCCTTCGCTCTACTGGTTAAGCCACGGGGGATAAACGTACCTACTGTTAGAGTTTGTGCAAAAAGAGAACCGTCGCGGCGTTACGGTGAACTACTCGTAACAATGAGGTTTTAATCAGCAGCCAAGGTACCGACTATACTTGGTAGACGAGAGTACTGATGAAAACCGAATTGGTGTCTACCAAGTATCAAACACTTTCAGTTGTAGGTACTAGCAATGACAGAGCAGTGTTGTCAACGTAACAAGTATTAAAAGAACTTTTTTTAAACAAGCTTTTAATGAACAAGTACTCGCCAAGACGAATCAAACGAGCCGAAACTCGATAGGGTTGCGTCGTTTCATTACAGAGTTCCTATGACCACCTTCCAGCTCCATCATCAGACCCCGGTTACCATTGAAAGACCACCTTCTCGCCAAGACCATTCAAATGAACCCAAACTCGATTAGGTTATGTCGTTTCATTGCTACGTTCTTCTGTCCACCTTATAGCTCCATCATCAGATCAACACCATGTCATCATAATATTGCATTGTCACGCGATTTACCTACAAAATAAGCTCGATTACAGAGGCGCCATTGTAATTAAATTAGCTAAATAGCATAGTTTTGTTTCTTTTTCACTTTAGGCATTCGACAGACAGAACGCTTTTTACGTTGCTAATTAATTTACGCTGGCGCCTCTGAAATCGAGCTTAATATGTAATTATGCAAAATTTCAGCTCAATCGGTAACCGGGAAGTGGATCAAATTCAACTTGCAAAATTTGATCATAGACCGACAGATAGACAACGGGACAGGTGAAACTAAATAAAAGCTTGTACCTATAAAAATTTTTCGCAAAAAAAATGGCAAAACCGCCTTCCATCGTGTACAAAATTCGAATATTTCGCTCGAATTGTTTACATTAATGTTGATTTATCAAAAACGGCTCGGCCGATTTCTGTAAAACTTAAATGGGACCACCTTGAGAGTATACCCTTTCGAACTAAAAAAGAATTTTTCGATTCGGTTCACAATTGGCGAAACTATCGATGTTCATCATGTACAAAATTCGGATATTTCGTTTGAATTGTTTACATTAATTTTGATTTATCAAAAACGGCTCAGCCAATTTCTGTAAAATTTAAATGGGACCACTTCGGGAGTAGGTATACCCTTTCGAACTAAAAAAGAATTTTTCGATTCGGTTCACAATGTGCGAAATTATCAATGAACATACAAAAGAAAACATACAGACAAACATAAACCTCCTCCTTTTTGGAAGTCGGTCAAAAATGGCACACGGGCGACCTCACCTACGACGCTTCTCTTTTTGCACAAACTATAATATTTAAAATTTAGATTTAATTAAGGGTGTTTAGTTTATTATTTATAGATGTTTTTTTGTTGGGCCACTATTTCTTGTTCTTGTCAGTCCACATTCGTGCAAGGTTGCCTGGAAGAAATCGCTATGGATGATAAGGCCGCCACTTTATAATCATATTTTTTGTCGTATATGTGCAAATAGTGTTTATTTTTCAATGGTGGTTGTAAATAAAGAGTTTTGTCTGTCTGTCTGTCGATTCATACATTCATACTGTACTTAATGCGTTTGTTAGTCACAAAGTAGGTACCTACGAGTACCTATGGGTATAACATCGTTGACACTATATTTACATTGACGTCGTACAATGCCTACTCATAATTCTTGATGCGTTTGACCGCTAAGCAGCTCGTTGATGTTATTTTGATGGACTTTGTTATTTACGAGACGGTTTGTCATCCATTTTCATTATAGACTGACGTGGCGTAGAATAAATCCATCATGTATGGAGTCACACGAAAACTATAATAGTGTTCGTTTACTACGTAAGTGGCTTCAAACTTATACTATGACTTTTTATTCAGTTCATTCTCATCTTTGCAGAACTTTCTTCAGCCCTTCATCAAAAAGATATCGAAAATGGTAAGCGCTCGCTGCGCTCGCACAATATTATAAAGTGTTGAGATGGTGCTTTCAGAAGATTTATAGGTATAGGTACTCACAATGATAATTAAGAACAACTTTAATTCCGGGACCAAACTCGAAATCGCGACACAGGTTAAGCAGATAACCCTAATAACCCGGTATACTTAATACTATAGGCCGAATCATACTTGTCGGTAGATGTGCATGAAGTTAGCTACAAGCTGCGTAATGTCCGATCCTGACTGAAGCTCACATAAAGCTGCGCGTTCATTGGATATTGCTCAGCTTGTAGCTAACTTCACATCCGCCGACTTGTATGATTCGGCCTATATCTTCGTTATGTTAAGATACTATGTAACTACCCCAGAAAGTCCGACAGTGGCGCCGCCCCGCCGTGTAGTCTACAAAATCTGTCTAGTGTTGTACTTGTAGGTAGCTGACAAGACGGCGATAACATTGTCAGTGCCTATAATAAATAAATTTTTGATTTCAATTGAAACACTAAAACACAATCACTATTTAAGGCTATTCGTATGGAGTATACCCACTAAACCGAAAGGGGCTTAGACCATTATTATGAACAACTTTTACTATGGGGCCATCCCAAAATTCAAGAAAAACTAATCTCAGAATCGACAAAATGCATATTATAACAGTTGATTTTTTCCTAATTCCGGGTCAGCTCAATAAAACTTATGATAATAGTCTAAATAACCCCCTTTCGGGTTAGCATATCCTATGCGAATAACCCTCTACATATTATGCTATCCAGTTCACTCAACTCAATTCCCAATTATATAGCGACCCGCCCCGGCTTCGCACAGGTGTATTATACATATAAACCTTCCTCTTGAATCACTCTATTTAAAAAACCGCAACAAAATCCGTTGCGTAGTTTTAAAGATATATAGGCATAATAAGCCCGATTACAGAGGCGCCATCGTAATTATATTAGCTAAATAGCATAGTTCTGTTTCTTTTTCACTTTATGCATTTGATAGAGAGAACGCTTTTTACGTTGCTATTAAATTTACGCTGGCGCCTCTGTAATCGGGCTTAATATGGGGACATGGGAACATGGGGACAGCGGGAAGCGACTTTGTTTTATACTATGTAGTGATATGCAGCAGCGGAGCAGGACCAAAATTGTATGTGGGCAATATATACCTACTCGTCGATTATTGCGAGGCGCTTTGGTAACACAAAAATATGGGCTTAAATTTTTTATCGCTGTTATTCCTAAATAAGTAAGTAGATTTGGTTTCATAAAAAGATAAGTGAATATTTATTGTCACTAAGAATTTTTCCTCTTGTTCATACTACTCGGTCCTAGTAGGTATTTGTGATTGATAAAATAACAGTAGGTAACATTGGTTACTCAGCAACTGTTATTATAAGAAAATGACCTAATTTCCGAAAATGGGACAAAGTGACTAAATCAATGCAACAAATAAAGAGGGGATGTTATTTCTATGACAACAGTATATCGATCCAAGGCATTGCATCTCGTTAAACCAAACCCACGAAACATTCAACTTGTGACTATAGCAGAGAATAGTCGAGCACCAAAGACGCTATTCAAATCTGAAATCATGACGTTTGTGTGTATTCTTGAAAATGGAATATAAAAGCTAAAAGCTCATAATTAAATAAAAGATCTAACTGCGAGTAAAATAAAATAAACGCTCTAACAAATAAATCCAAGAACGAAGTCGCGTTGTATCATAACTAAACGTGAAAACTACAGAACTGCCTATGCTTTAAAATAATTACTTAAAATACGTGCTAAGAACCACAAAAGAAGATTAAAACCGGTGGGTACGAACATACACCATCTACGGTAACTCTATAATAAGAAGAAGAAATAATTATTCTTCACCAAGATGGCACAAATAACAACAGCAGAAAACGGCGACTATCTTTCATTCGGCGACAGAAACTTTGGACTCTCCACTATGAAGAAATGGCATGAGCACAACGAACGGGTCCTCAAAGGAGACATCATTCACATCACCGATGACAACACATCAGTCACCAAAAACTGCATAGTAAAAGTGAACGAAACTTCTTGTCACGACTATGCTGACACAACTGATCAGCTAAAGCACAGAGCGAGACATATCAATTACTGGAAAGCCGAATTAGAGCGTGCAATAAGAGATATTGACGCTGAAATCATTGTTCTAGAAGATCTGAGACAGCAACTGAAAAACGCAATGGACATACTCAAAATACCCGAATACATCACGGAAGAATGTTTAGATTTAAGAAGACTCCGAATGCAATCTGATCTAATTTACGATATGCCACAAGAAGAGCTTTTCACAGAATCGGCGTTAATAGAAAACGTAAAAAGATTGCACAGAGAGATGTTACGAGACATCGAGAACCAGATGAGAATGAACGTAGCAGCCAAAACTGCTCTGGAAAACGATTGGGGCGATAAATATCTGGCTTTTAAATATGAGACGTTCAATCATGAATTGAAGAGCAAATCTGAAGCTGTTAAAGAGTCTGCTGGAGCTACGAAGCTGTCTGAAGGACAATCAGATGTGCAATCTTGGGAACACTACACAGTCAACGCTCTGGTGCAATTCAAACATGCTATCACCAGCTCAAAGGAACTTAGAGCTAAAGTTGACGCTACTCTCATCAACACATCTAGAGACTTACGATCTCAAGATATAAAAGTAAACAACGCTTTGACAGAGCGCATCGCTAGAACAGAACAAGTAAAAACTGAACTCGAGAACCAGTTACGTCTAACATTGCAGAAGATAGTCGAGACAGAAAATATATTGGAAACTCTTCATGAAGAAATGCTGAAAGTGTCTCAGAGGATTCAGGTCGCTCAAACGCGATTGAATACGAAGAATTGTCGTCCAAACGTCGAGAACTGTCGAGAAGGTTCTTTAATCGGACTGATAGAAGAAGTGAAAGATCTGAACGATAGTATGAGTCTTTTGCGAGAAAGATCGATTCAAACTGAGAAGTTGCGGGCGGAGTTGATACATGAGCGGTCTCAGTTGGAGAATGAGATCATAGTGAAGAACAAATCGTTGCATATCGATAACGAGAGATGCCTACATCTGAGATCGTATTATCAATCTTCGGAGAAAATGTGTGGGTTTTAAATATTTCGATCTTTTTATCCAACTTTGTAATCAACTTATAGAGGTTATCAATTCGACCCGTATGAATAATACCTATTGTTAGAATTGCACAGAAATTGCATTGTATGCTTAGATTAATGATTGGTCTCGCTCCGCTTGACACTGAGACCAATCATTAATAAGATTGTATGTTTTTAAACAGATGCCCGAAATTTCATAATAGGTACCTAAAGGAATTTTATTGGATGGATTACTAGTTAGTACATAACGATGAGTATTTATGAATCCTTGGCCTTGATTCGTATTAGCTATTTTAATTTTCGCGAATTTTGTTTGGAATAATGAGTTGTATGTAAAAAAAAAAATATTTCACAAAAAATGGCAAAACCGCCTTCCATCGTGTACAAAATTCGAATATTTCGCTCGAATTGTTTACATTATTCTTGATTTATCAAAAACGGCTCAGCCGATTTCAGTAAAATTTAAATGGGACTATGTCGGGAGTATATATCAAACTAAAAAAGAATTTTTCGATTCGGTTCACAATTGGCGAAATTATCGATGAACATACCTACACAAAAAATAAAAAACAAACTAAGTATAGCCTGAATCAAAGGTGTCTCTTGAGAAACACGAAACGAATCTTTGCGCGGTTTCCGAGGTAGCAATTCATATGTCAGCCAGCGGCGATGTGGAGTAGGGAATTTGCGCAGCTTGTTAGCTTGTTGCTCTCTAACTTGAGTTTGATTCGGGCGATACAAGTTATTGGTAAAACAAATACTTAGTTTTAGAGCTAATGTGTAGAACATGTGACGTGCTTTCGTAGAGAATCACACCCAGAGCAAAGAATATATAATAATACTACGTATAGAACGGCCACTCGTTACCCCCCACCCGTTTGAGTCTTCCTCACTTCCACCCCGCGTCTACGTACCGCATCGTGCACTCTGCGCGCGGGCTGCACTGGTCGGTGGATTTTCTAATAAAAACTACCTAGACTGTGACAATAGGGAAGACTTGTACTGTGTATGGTTGAATATCAATGATACGTAACAAAACAAGAAATTTTAATGTTTCCTTAAGGATAAATAATAGGAACTTATTTTACATTATTTGGTAACTTCCTCTTGATATTATCTTACAAAAGAAGTAGATCGGTTACTTTTTGTTAATATGCTTCCAAATTAAGTAATTGTTATACTATTTTAAGCACTAGATTAATATTCATTTTTGCAAATTATGTACGCAACTGTCTCACTCACGCGGCATGACGTCACGATGTGGTGATCGCTGACAGCCATAGACGTTCCGCACACAAATGCGCGTGTAGCGACCGTGCGTAAGTGTGTTGTCTGTGAGTAAGTACTGTGTAGGTGTGCGTAAGACAGCAGATTTTGTATGAAAAATCGCGGAGTGTCCGGGCTGTGCCCAGAGCCTAATTAGTACCTACACATTTTGCATTTTTAGTTACCTAATTAGAATTAGAATCATTTATTTAAATGAGGTTAATACTAAAATTAAATAGGTAGGTAAATGCAACAGTTTGTATAATAATATAGTAGTACCTACCGCAAAATTGATCTCGTCATTTCACAATACATAATCGCAAAATTAAATTTAAAAAATGATTGTAAAATAACAATCTGCTTCAACAAAAAGAATAAATGTTGTAGAGAGGCAATTGAATACAAAATTAAATAATGCCAGAATAATACTAAAGTTGCCCATAATGCGTGTGACAGTGGCTCCATAAATTTTTGTTAGTTCTATCTCGTTTCCGTCAGGGGCACTGTATAAAATGGAGCCATACGGAAACTATTATAGTTTCAATTTACGCTTAAACTTGCTGATGGATATATTTATTAGCATTAATTAATAAATAATGAATGGCTCCAATACCTATCTAAGTTAGCTTAATCTATTTTTCATACCACCTGCTCGAAAATGACCCATTTTATGTCATAGAATCTCAATGTTAAACGAGTTATTATTATCTTAACAAAATCTCGAAGGCTATGGCAGGCCAATAATGTTGTATGAAACTCCCTAGAGGTTAAAATAATTTTGAATTTGGAACGTCTAATTCGTCTGAAAATCTCTCAACCTAAGCTCTCAACTTAGAACATTTAAGGACGTCGTAAAGAGGTTTCATTTTGCAAAATCAAATATAGCCTCTTTAGATGGTTGAGTCCGGATGGACGTCAATAAAGTTCCCAGAAACTTTCACAGCGTATATTGCTTCCTTTATACAAATTTTCTTGGATGATGGTAAGGGAACAATGTTTGTCCAGTGACGTTCGAAGGCGAAGTGAAAAAGTTCCTTATATAAGATACTAGCTTTTACCCGCGGCTTCGCCCGCGTTATATTTTGATTTTGGCTAATGTTTATGTCGGCTGCGAAACCTAACCTAAGCGACAAACATCAAAATACCTTAGAGGAATGCTTTTGTTGGTTAAGTTACGGTTGGAGTGTATATACAACCCCCCTGTGTATTCCCGCCTTGTCGTGGCAGGGGAGGTCTAAGGCAGCTGAAAAGGCGGCGCTCGAAGTCTCCCTCTTTTTTGGGTCTTTCCCCAAGGCAGCTTAGAGACCGGCACTCGTAGTGCAGCCGCTTTTAACTGCTTTGAGAGGAGTGTTGCTTCTGAGGCGGGCTGCAGTGCCGCTCTTGCGACGCTGCAACCGAGGATTAGGGGCTGCGGTGGGATGGAACTGGTTGTGTGGGTGCCGCCACCTACCCTACCTTCCGCTAGGCCGTCAACCTGTTGGAAGACGCAGTGGGGCTGCAGGCAAAGAATATATAATAATACTACGTATAGAACGGCCACTCGTTACCCCCCACCCGTTTGAGTCTTCCTCACTTCAACCCCGCGTCTACGTACCGTATCGTGCACTCTGCGCGCGGGCTGCACTGGCCGGTGGATTTTCTAATAAAAACTACCTAGACTGTGACAATAGGGAAGACTTGTACTGTGTATGGTTGAATATCAATGATACGTAACAAAACAAGAAATTTTAATGTTTCCCTAAGGATAAATAATAGGAACTTATTTTACATTATTTGGTAACTTCCTCTTGATATTATCTTACAAAAGAAGTAGATCGGTTACTTTTTGTTAATATGCTTCCAAATTAAGTAATTGTTATACTATTTTAAGCACTAGATTAATATTCATTTTTGCAAATTATGTACGCAACTGTCTCACTCACGCGGCATGACGTCACGATGTGGTGATCGCTGACAGCCATAGACGTTCCGCACACAAATGCGCGTGTAGCGACCGTGCGTATGTATGTTGTCTGTGAGTAAGTACTGTGTAGGTGTGTGTAAAACAGCAGATTTTGTATGAAAAATCGCGGAGTGTCCGGGCTGTGCTGCAGGGGAAGAGAAGTGTCGGTATCGCGATGGCTGTTCTCACTGCCCTCTGCAGTTGAAGAGGCAGGCGCTGGGCTACTATGACTGACCCGTTGCACTGGGATCAGGACGTTGTAATGCTGTCCGACGCTCAGTGCTGGCTACTCCCGAGTGGTGGATGACGATGTCTTGTGCTCCGAAACACACCGTCATTATGGCGGGAGCGCAAGCTCCGTTATGGAGCCCGAGTCTGGGCTAGCGCTGTTGAGTGCCGCGAAGGAGTGCGAAAAATGTAGAAACGTCCTAAACTTGAAATGACAGGTTATTTCTGGCGCTTAGACGGCTGCTACCGCGGCCCGCTCGCTTACTTTTCATCCTATCCTACGGGAACTGTTAAAGTTTTTGGGATAAAAAGTGGCCTTTGTCACTTTTCGTCTTTCAAACTATATTCATGCAATAAGTCAAGGCAATCCGTTGCTCCGTTGCTGAGAAAAAGTTATTGTCTTATCCTACGGGAACCGCAATTTTTCGGAAAGGAAAGTATCCTATGTCACTTTCCGTCTTCCAAACTATGCCCACCCCAAAAATCAAGTCAACCCGATGCTCCATTGCTGAGAAACAGTTATTGTCCTATCCCATGGGAATCACGAATTTTCTCGGGATACAAAAGTATCCTGTTATCACTTTCTGTCTTTTAAACCATAGGTATCCATACCAAAAATCAATTCAATCTTTTGCTCCGTTGCTGCGCCAAAGAGGAACAAACCAACAAACTTTTCGGATTGATAATATTAAAGTATGATGATTCTGTACCATAAAGGTAGAATAAAGAAACATGTTAAACCTCTAATGATAGAACATTTAAAAATATTTTTAATGTCAGACAAAATGACGGCCTGTTATTAAACGTCATAGTAACATGTAGCATGCAGAGGGAATAAAGCATTTTATCCAATTTTAATGTCAGTTGTCATTTTCAATCCATACTTTATTTCCTCTTCACGGGGATATAATGGTGGAAAAACAATTTGTCCCCTTGCCATGCTACCTGTGATTTATAAAAGTCTGCAGACAATGTCACCTGTCATCTAATTACGTTTCGATGTGACGTTTCGTTAAGTGTCATAGAGGAATGAATCACTTAGCGTCTTTGTGATAGTGGCGACAGTTTTGCTTTCGATAGTTTTTGTCCTGTCCTACAGGAACTATGCAATTTTTTGCTTAACGTCTAATGATTAGCATCTTAAATTCGACGCGCTTGGTTTTGCTCTTGAGTCTCAGCAGTTCTTTGCGCTGCGTGATGCTCGGCATCTAAAAGTCGCTGCGCTTGACTTTCTCCTTAAGTCTCAGCAGCTCTCTGAGCTGCGTCACACTCAGCATCTAAAATTCGACGTGCTTGGTTTTTTGCTCTTGAGTCTCAGCAGTTCTTTGCGCTGCGTGATGCTCAGCATCTAAAAGTCGCCGCGCTTGACTTTCAACTTCAGTCTTAGCAGCTCTCTGAGCTGCGTGACGCTCAGCATCTAAAATTCGACGCGCTTGGTTTTGCTCTTGAGTCTCAGCAGCTCTTAGAGATGCGTGGCGCTCGGCATCTAATGTCAAACGCGTTTAAGTGTGCTCTTCAGACTCTTGGCTTCTAGCAATTTTCTTTACGCGAGCTCCGCTAGAACTACGCGCTAGATACGATTTGCGTTTTGTAGGCATACCTATTAGAATGAAAACTACGTAATTAAACTGAAAAAATACATGTCACCTTTTCTAAATTTTTCAGGAAAAGATTGATTGACTTTGACATTTGCAACTTGAGCAGCCTTGAATGGGCATTGGGCATAGAGAATGTAATTTGGAAAGTCAAGATGCAAATTACCATTTGTCATGGTAGAAAATAAGTTTTTTCTTCTAAGATTCTAGCCAATGCGTTTTCATCCCCCGTTTTCAACCCTTTAAAACTATTTTTTCGAATCAAAAAGTAGCCTATGTCCTTTCTCAGGCTCTAGACTATCTGTGTACCAAATTTCATTCAAATCGGTTCAGTAGTTTTAGCGTGAAAGCGCGACAGACAGACAGACAGACAGAGTTACTTTCGCATTTATAATATTAAAAAGTAAGGATTAGTAAGGATTGCTAATGCTAGTTGCCGAAGCGCGCTCGATTGCCATTGCACTTTGAGTAGGCGTTAACATTCAATATACGGCAACTGGCAGTGTAAGGTTCTACTCGACTTTACAGAATAAAACCTCTTTGGTGCCCGTATCAGTTCGATTTTAAAGAATATAACCTCTTTGCAATGCCTGTGTTAGGCTATGATAATTGAGCTGGCCATGGTGTTATTTTTTCATGTAGTATTTCCAATCTCTTTTTTATCCTTATCCTTACATAGTATAAAAAAAGTCGCTATTTTCGTTTGTTTGTTTGTTTGTTTGTTTGTCTGTATGCTTAAATCTTTAAAACTACGCAACGGATTTTGATGCGGTTTTTTTTTAATAGATAGAGTGATTCAAGAGGAAGGTTTATATGTATAATACACCAGCACGGGAAGCATGGCAAAGGGACAAACTGTCTTTCCACCATTATATCCCCTCGAAGAGGATATAAAGTATGGATTGACAATGACAACTGACATTTAAAGTGGATAAAATGGTTTTCTCCCTTTGCTGTGCTACCCGGGCTGTGCGAAGCCGGGGCGGGTCGTCTAGTTACCTATATAAATTGTGTGTGATTCTATGAAAATTCATATGTAGTTAAATTCAAAGTTTTATTTTATTCTGAACAACACCGAGTTGCCTAATGAGTAGCTACCTACACTTAGTGAATTTATGACGTAAGTAACTACTCATATTCTTGGGGTTAGGTATATTTTCTCGCAGGGTGTATGAAAAGTAAAATATGAATCTCTAGAATCAAGTTTGTCTTCGTCTTTTGCGACTTGAACCCCTCGCTTCACTCAGGACTCTCACTAAACTCTTACTAAATTAAAACACCCTCGCTGCGGTCGGGAGTTAACTATAGAGTCCCTCGCTACGCTCAGGGTCCAATTGTCTCCCGTGACATAAGACACCACTTGGTTCTCTTGGTAGGTACATAATCTACTATTATTCCCCTGCAGTGTGTGTTAGGATTAATAACAAATAGGTAACTATAGACCCTAGCTAATAGGTACTGGAGACATCTTACACAAGGTCAGCGGTCTTTTAATCTGACCCCAAACTACCTAAATTATGATATGGCTGCCAGACCCAGATGTTGCACATTATGAGTATACATATTATTTTTAAATACAGGATTATCCAGATCCGGTGTACTAAGCTGAAAGGAGGTGATAGACACCATCATTATGAACAACTTTTGCTATGGGGCGAACCCGGAATTCGCGTAAATAAATCAGCTATTTCATTCTTTTTTTCGCGCGTTCATGATGAAATTTTTAGTATGGAACAGCTGTTTTTAGGGTTCCGTACCCAAAGGGTAAAAACAGGACCCTATTACTACGACGCCGCTGTCCGTCTGTCTGTCACCAGGCTGTATCTCATAAACCGTTATAGCTAGAAAGCTGAAATTTTCACTGATGATGTATTTCTGTTGCCGCTAAAACAACAAAATAATATTAACTAAAAACAGAATAATATTAATATTTAAGGGGGGCTCCCATAAACAAACCTAAATTTTTACCCATTTTTCGCTCGATATTAGTTAATAATGGTAACAGGTAGATGCTTGAAACATTCACAGAATTGTTTAGTTGCATATACAATTCGATAGTAAATAATTAAATTAAAATAAATATTTAAGGGGGCTTCCATACAGTAGACGGAACCCTGCGTGCACGAGTCCTACTCGTACTTGGCCGATTATTTTCTTCCAATTCCTGGTTGGCCCCATAGCAAAAGTTGGTCTTAATTACCCCTTTTCGACTTAGTACAGACAAAGAAGATATTATTATATTCCACAACAAAGTTACAGGAGATTTGAGGGAATTGAAAATGGCCCAAATAAAAAAAAGAAAAGAAAAGTATGGTACCTAGTGTACCTACAGCGTTGCTGCCAAATACAAATTGGCGGACTACGAGTATATTGCGCAGACTATACTACGGTAGGTATAGACCATAAGGTAAGCAGGTACCTAACCCTGTAGGTGTAGCATAATAAATACTATTTTCATCGCTTAATGCTTAAATGCCTACCGTGGGAGGGAATCAAACCAACTCCTCTTTGACTCGGGAGTCAGGGTCACTAGGTAACCACTAGGCTACTGATGCAGGCTTAATAACTAAAAATAGCTTTAGTGATAAAGTTAGTAATATTGTTCTGACGACCCTAGGCGGCTCGATGCTACTGGTATAGTTAACGTGACCATACGGCCCGCTTTGGGCGGGACAGTCCCGCTTTCAGGCAGTCTGTCCCGTTGTCCCCTGCAAGGCCGACATTGTCCCGCTTTTGCAAAGAAACCAAACGATAATAGGTATAACTTATAATAACACTAAAAATAACTGAACATTCTTCGCGCTCGCTTCGCTCGCGTATGATAGCTATGGCTGGTTACTCATATATGTTTTCTAATCATTGAAAAAATAAGAAAAAAATTCACGCTCGGTACGCTCGCGCATAATAGCGGTATGATATTTTTCTTTGATTGTGCCTCTTATAAAATTTCTGAAATATTGAGAAATTTTTGAAAAAACGTCAATAAATGTTCGCTGAGATCACATAATTTTCGTTAACTAACAACTACAACTTAATGAACCCCCTCTGAACCAACGGCTGGATCCGCCCTTGCTGGAAGTAACGCACCTGACGAAAGAGTTTTTTCTCAAATGAACGAAATATGGACAAGTGATAAAAGCCGCTTCTTCGGTCTAATTGAACCGGTCTTATTGAATATCCATAGAGGAGGTCTATGTCTGGCAGTGGACAGTCTTATTATGGCTGGTGGACAAATGGATGGACAACATCAAAAACTTATTTTTCTATACTAATATAATAAAGAGGTAAAGTTTGTGAGGTTGTAGGGGGTAATCTTAGGATCTACTGAACCGATTTTGAAAATTCTTCTACCAATAGAAAATCACATTATTTGCGAGTGTCATATGCTATAAAGTAAGCGCGGGCAAAGGCTAGTATTATATAATTCCGCAGATGTCCCGCTCTGACAAAATAAATAAATGGTCACGTTAGGTATAGTCCAAAGCATATAACTTGGCAGCTGTGATGTTAGCCAAACTGAGGATAAGCAAATCCGATTGGGCGATGCAATCTCTGCCTACAGAGTAGTGAGAAAGATGGAAATTTCCGGCACCAGTACACAAATTTTGACGGGGCACGGTGGGTTCTCCGAGTACTTACATCGATTTAAGTGCAAGGGGAACCCATCGTGCGTCTGTGATCCAGAAAAGGCGGAGACAGTACCACACATTATAGCGGAGTGCCCTGCCTACGGCCTCGAAAGATTTGAAGCTGAACAAATGAAAGGGGAGAAAATAATTATTAGTAAATTCCATGGACGTAATAATAATAGCAGGACTGAGTACTAAGCAAAAAATCTCAATATTTTGCTTTTGTAAAACAAACTTTAAGTCGTCGTGTACAAGACATAGTTTTACGCTACCAACATATACAGAGGCAAAACGGTCCGAGCAGGATGGGTATAACGGAGGCTGTTTGTCACTTTCTAACACTTGCCACGCGGAAAAAAGTTGGCAGATAGTAGAAAATTAAAATGATTGTTTTCGACAATTAATAACATTTTTATCTATACTTAAAGCGTAAGTTATTTATTTAATTAAAATTTATGTAGTACTTTGTAATTTATCCATTAAACTTTAAAATAAACAATTAATATATTTTTGTGGAATTATTCTTTTTGATAAAGCTGACAACACTGTGAAAGTGTCATGGTGGATCGGCAGATGCGTAAATCTTGTGGTGTTAGTATTCATTCGAAATAATTCTCAGTTTTAAAGGACTTATAACTTCAAAATGGTGAAAAAGTGTTGTATCCAATTTTGTAAAAGTGAATCCTACGCTGGTTGTGGAATATCGTTTCACAGGTAAGTCAAAACAAGACTCGATAGACTTTTTACAAATAGGGTGACCATGCGGGTGATCGTTTATTTGTCCAATTAAGAAGCACAATTGATTTCTTGGTTCCCTGGCCCTTATGCTAAGTCAAAACCTGTATTATAAGAGTCAGTACCTTCCTACTTACAGTGACTGCTGACAATAATAATAATAATAATTTTAGTTACACAGAATTGTTTACTTATGTCTAAAGTCATAGAATAATAACGCCGAGAATGATAATTTCATGTCAAAAAAAACTCGAGAGTGAAGCATCAACACGATTGATGTATGCGCGAGTCATACGTATTTACGCGCGGCAACACGCACACTACGAAACAAGTAATGTTACTATCAGAATCAGATTACCCCAAAAAGTTGGGAAATTTGATCAGAGCCTTTAGTACAGATTTTGCATAACTTATACTTGTGCCTTTGAGTGTGGCTCCAAACATTTCTGTTAATAACTTTTTTTTTAAATTCCATTAGTATGGGTATTATATGTGTTAGAATTTCAGGTCGTGGATCGAAGGAAATAACATCACTGAGTACATTGAATTCGTTTATTGTTCATCAATTAACACATCCAATGTTGTTTATATGTACGATTGTATTAATATTCTTAGATAATCTTCTTACAAGTAAACGATTAGAAAAAACACACCATGCCGTGGAGAGGCAGGAAATAGGAAGAGAACGACAAATCTATTTTGACAGTAAAGTTGACGTTGACATAAATTAGATGAGATGTGTGTTGCTATGTTAAAAAACTACATTCTAACACTTCCCCTTAGGATTTTAACATGCTCAAACAAAAATAACATTTAACACACATATTATTTGAGTCAACATTCATAACAAAATCAAATTATAGTATGTCACATTTTTATGTAAAAAAAAAAACAAAATTACATTATTTTATACATGCATGTCACAAACCAATAAGAGAACAAGATGTATAGGTATATTACATACATTGCAAAAAGTGTGCATAATTCAAGAAATAAAAATCAAGAACTAAAAACAAAACTATCTTATCTTAGCATTACATGAACTTAAAATAATATGCCCATGCCTACTTAGGAATTACATTCATTTCATGCATAAAAGTTTTGTGCTTATTTGTGCTCAAAGCTTTTGTAAGTATATCAGCTGTCATCTGCTCTGTAGGTAAATACCTAATAGATATGAAACCTCTTTTTATCAGATCTTTTATATAATGATAACGAAGATCAATATGTTTGGTCCTTTTGTGACAGTATTCTTTACATTCCAAAAGCTTGTGTGCACTCTGATTGTCATTATGTAATGTTATATCAATATTCAAAACATTAATTTCAGATAAATAAAACAAATATCTTTGCACACTTCTGCTATTGAGACATACTCTGATTCTGTACTCGATAGAGATATACAACGCTGCCTACGTGATTCCCAGCTGATCATGTTAGAGCCAAGTTTAATTATAAAACCTGAATAGGACCTACGGTCTACATTATTTGCCCAGCTAGCATCACAGAAAGCAGTAACATTTAAATTATTAGACCTATAAAAACATAGACAATAATTTATTGTACCGGCTAGATACCTAAGGATGCGCTTCAAAGCCAACCAATGTGTCCGGTTAAAATTGTTATTAAACTGGCTCAGATGACTACATGCATACGATATATCGGGACGTGTAGTAACAGATAGCCACATTAGGCTACCTAAAAGTTCCCTATACTTAAATACATCATCATCCAGGTGTTCACTCTCATCATTTTCAAATTTACAGTTTAATACCATTGGAGTGGCTTACAATTTTGCATACCGAACTTAATTAATAACTTATGAATATATTCAGACTGGTCAAGTTTTATAATATGATTAGACTTATCTCTAAATACATTCATACCTAAACAGTTTGTAACTGAACCTAAATTTTTAATAACAAAGTTATTTTCTAGCAAGGTTAAAAGTTCATTGTTATGTGAGTAAAATATGTAGAAATCGTCCACATAAAGAGCCACAATAATAATATCTTTACCTATGTTTTTGCTATAAACACAAGGTTCACATTTACTCTGTTTATAATCATTTTCTGATAATAATGTATGAACTTTCTCATTCCAAATACGACTGGCTTGTTTTAGGCCATAAATTCCTTTTAAAAGTAAACAAACTTTATTATTATTATTACTAAAAAACCTGGAGGCTGCTCCATATAAATTGTTTCAGATAATTTACCATTGAGGAATGCAGTGGCGACATCTACATGATCAATGCTTAAATCTAACTCATTAGCTAAACTAAACAATATTCTCATAGTACAATGTCTAACAACTGGTGAGAAAGTTTCGCTATAATCTATTCCTTTAATTTGTGTGAAACCTCTGGCAACCAAACGAGCCTTATATCTATCAAACTTACCAGATGCATTGTGTTTACGTTTGTAAACCCATTTGCATTTTATGACATTTTTGTCAAGTGGCCGGTCGACAATTTCCCACACATTATTAGCGATAAGCGAATCATATTCGCTTTGCATGGCAGCTTGCCATTGATGGCTGTCAGCACAGGACATGGCTTCCTCATAACTTTGAGGATCGCCAGGTAGCGCCACAAGAGAGAAATCAGTTTCATAATCCTCATACCTGACAGGCGGCTTAGAGCGAGTAGTACGAACTGGACGGCTAGTAGAGGGCGGTGGCAGAGGCTCAGGTGAAGCAGAAACTTCCCCTAGAGGTGCCACGAGATGCGGAGACATCACTCGCTCAAGGAGCGCGTCTCGCATTGGCGAACACGAAGAGCCTGCCTCGTCCTCACTGCTAGTGCGGTAGTACTCGTCATCAGCATCTGAAAACATAGATTTATCTGTTTTAATATCAGCTGATAAATTATTCTGATTCGGCTCAACAACCTGACTAGAATTCGGCTGACTTTCTGTGCTAGAATTCAGTTCAGTAGTATGACTAGAATCTATAATGTTAGAACTTGGTTCTATAATACTATGACTAGACTTATAATTCAATTTATTATAATTAAATTCAAAATTATTATAATTATAAGAATTATCACAACAATTAGAATTATTATTGTCAGTTGCATAAAATAAATTTTCAATAAAAGTTACATTCCTAGATATGATGACCCTTTTAGGGTTAATGGGGTCAGCGAGTCTATAGCCCTTTGAGGTTTCACTATAGCCCACAAAAATATATTTTTTGCTTTTGGCATCTAATTTAGTCCTTTTTTGTTCAGGGATAAGTGAATATGCTATGCATCCAAATATATGTAAATGACTAAGATCAGGTTTTGATCCAGTCCATTTTTCATATGGAGTCAAGCCAGACAAAGCTGAAGTAGGAGACCTATTTTTTAAATAGATTGCAGTCATGACTGCTTCACCCCAATACCTCTTGTCTAATGACGCTCCTTGGAGCATGCATCGCGCTTTTTCTACAAGTGTCCTGTTAAGACGTTCTGATACTCCATTTCCCTGCGGACAATAAGCTATGCTTGTTTGATGCACAATGCCTTCCTTCTCAAGGTAGGTAGCTAAATTTTTATTTATATATTCCCCACCATTATCGGAACGAAAAAAAATTTATTGAGGTACCCATTTGCTTTTCTACAAGAGATTTAAAGGCAATAAATGTAGAACTTACCTCTTTTTTCTCTTTAAGTAAGTATCCGAATGTCTTCCGAGTAAAGTCGTCTGTGTAGGTGACTAGGTATCTTGCCCCGCCCCAACTTGTTTGTGAAAATGGACCACAAACATCGGAGTGGATCAGTTCCAATGGTCTACTGGCCCGGGAGGAGCTGCTGGTGGGAAACGGCTTAGCGGTCATCTTTCCCTCCATGCACGGTATGCAGTTTTTCAGATCCTCCTTATTAGTATTCTGAAACAACACACCATTAGCCTTACCATCCCTTAATGCTAGCATACCTGACAGACCAAGGTGGCCTAGCCTCCTGTGCCACATATCGATTGACGCCTCGGCTAAATTAGCACTCTGTACCTCCTGCTCTGGCAGGAGAGTTGAAGAATGCACCACCACACCACACGAAGACGACGGGTCAGAGACTTGAGACTTACCAGAAAACTTGTAAATTCCATTCCTATTACTAGCCTTAAAAATTGGTGTACCAGAGATGGAACATTTTTGGTAAACATGGCAACCAGTTTTAGAAAATATTACAGTATAACCTTTCTCACACAGTCTGCTAACACTAAGTAAATTTACCGATAATTTAGGTACATATTGAACATTTTCAACACATCTTACCAAGTTATTGATATTCAGTAATATATCTCCAGATCCTAGACTTTGAATACTATCATTATTTGCAATTTTTATATCACTCGTAGATTGCTTGAAGTTGTTTATCCAATTTTTGCTATTGCTCATATGGTTCGAGCACCCGGAATCAATTACCCAATCTTGATCTTGAGCGAAGAATGCAGTAGCGACAAGAGATTTTTCTTCCTTTGTGTTTTCCTTCTTGTCGCGTTTCAGTTTGAAGCATTTGTTCCGAATATGTCCTTTCTTCGAGCAATAACTACATACTTTGGTTGAATAATTCTTCTGTTTCATAACAAACGCCATAGAAGTTCCATTTTCCTTTTTGTAATCTTCTTGAAGAAGTCTGGATCTGACCATTTCAGTAGTTAGCGAACCAGTTATACAGAAGGTTTCAAGACCAGACACGATGACATCGTAGTCACTTGGCAATCCTGTCAATAATATTTCGGCGACTTCACCATCCTCAATTGGCTTTCCTATATCAGCTAGTTGATGAACTATGTTCATTACGGCTTCTATATAATGTTTGATTGACGAAAACGATTTTAGATCGATCCTGTGTAGCTGTCTAAGTAGCAGGACTCTTCGATACAAGCCTTTGTTCTCAAAGATGTTTGCTAGGTTATCCCAGGCTTCCTTACTTGTTTTCGCGTTCATTACATACTGGTAGCAATGAGGTTTGATTGAAAGGCAGATTCTCGCCAAGGCGCGTTGGTCTTTGTGTTGGTCCACATCATTTCCCAAAACACTGGACCACAAATCTTCCAAAAACAATGCCATCTTCATGGAAAATTTCCATGAACTGTAGTTGCTCATCCCTTCGAGCTTCTCCACGTTGAAATTAGCTCCAGAGTGGAAAGTCGATGTCCCACTGGATGACATGGTCGCTGCGGCAACATCGCACGCGGTCGGAATCGCTGTAGGCACAGACATCACGACGAGCAGTACGGCGCAAAACACACGCATTCAAACAGGTTTTTGTTTTTCCTTTATTTCTTGTTGAACTCAAATCAATGTACTTTACTTGTTATTTCCAATTAGCCAAATCTGGGCATAATAACCTGTTAGAATTTCAGGTCGTGGATCGAAGGAAATAACATCACTGAGTACATTGAATTCGTTTATTGTTCATCAATTAACACATCCAATGTTGTTTATATGTACGATTGTATTAATATTCTTAGATAATCTTCTTACAAGTAAACGATTAGAAAAAACACACCATGCCGTGGAGAGGCAGGAAATAGGAAGAGAACGACAAATCTATTTTGACAGTAAAGTTGACGTTGACATAAATTAGATGAGATGTGTGTTGCTATGTTAAAAAACTACATTCTAACAATATGAAAGGGCTTTTCGTGTGGAACACAGTTTGTGAAATGGATATTTTTTTAACTAAACGGTTTTAAGTACTAAAAGATAAAAAATAATAAAAAATAATAATTCTAAAATAAAATCGTGGGGCGCATCATACTTAATGAAATCTTTCAGGCGAAGACCTCACGATTTTATTGTTGAGTTATTATTTTTTATCTTTTAGTACATAAAACCGTTTAGTTTAGTTAGAATAAAATTTTGACCAATTTAATTATTGTGTTTTTAGTTTTACTTTGTTACTACGAACTGTTTTCCACACGAAAAGCCCTTTCATGTAATACTCAGTTTAATTTAAAAAAAAGTTGTTGTGTACTAAGCCGAAAAGAGGTGATTCAGGTCATCATTTTGAACAAAATGTACTATGAGGCCAACCAGGGATTCGCGAAATTCAATTCAATTCAATTAAATTATCAATTGCAACATATGTAATTTTTACATGCGGTTATTAGATTACATGTCATAATTATGTCAAATACATATGACCCTTTAAGGGTATGACAAATTATTAATTACATTGGGAAGGCTCATTGCTAAATTATCACTACAAAATTAAAAATTAATTGTCATTACAATATCAAAAACAAATCATCGTCACAAAATTAAAATTAAATCATCATTACAAAATTATATAATTTTATAATGAAAAAAAATCTGCTGTTTTATACATTTTGTCGATTCCGAGTTGCAATTTATTGTATATGAAACAGCAGATTTTTTTTATAATGTCTCGCTTTGGTACTTATCAAGTAGGATGTATGAAAACATAATAATATGTACTGATAATCCCGTGTCAAGGCAATGGAAGTATATTTCATTACAAATTTCAATATCAAAATGTGGGGGAAAAGTTTTACCCTTTACTTGCAACTTTTAGTCCTTATGGCGTCTGTCGAAATTTTGTGAATTTATATTTACATTGGAAGGCGTTTTACATCAAATTATTAGATAATTGGTAATACTTACATGTGGAATGTGATGTTGCATTGTTTGTTTGGTTTTGCCGATTCACTGTGGCACCCGTTTACCACACAAACCGTCATTTTAAAATATAAATTACGGGAGCTGTTTTTATCACGGTACTACTGTGAGTACTGCCGCGCGCCGGTCGCGTACCAAGCTTTTCAAGCTTGGTATTTCTTGCTTCACTTAGCGTGCGTGTTCTCGGTTTCTCGGCGTTATTATTCTATGTCTAAAGTTATTATCCATACAGTACTGACCATGGCAACCTGTGAATGTTAGCTTAACAAATATCTTACGACATAACCCTTTTCAACACGATTACAAAAACACAAATTTCGTTACATAGGTATTTATGATAGTGTATGTCATAAGCGAGAAAAATAACGTGATTTTATTTCTTTGACAGTTTTCCGAAGGATGAAGAATCTAAACAAAAGTGGCTTGATGTTGTTCCAGTATCACAAAAAATTACAAAAAACTCCGTTGTTTGTAGTCATCACTTCAAAAAACAAGACTTTTATGCAGCTAACTCGCGGCAGCTATTAAAAACAGATGTAATACCATCTATTTTTCCATTGGTAAGCTAATATTTTACTATAGAATACCTACTGTTTTATCCTTGTTCGTTAGACTTATGTAAATATGAAGCTATTATTATTACGTCCATGGTAAATTCAGAGAATATATGCAGGATAAAAATATAAGAGATAGTTTTATGAAATTTTGTATAAACATAACTAATAAAGTAATAAAAAGAAATAAATAGATATATAAGCATTATTGAATATTATATCATAAGATATAATTATATTAATAATAGTAGACATAGGAGTTCAGAAATAAATAAGGAAAATACTTATACAAAAATATAAATAGAAATAAATTGGGGATAGAGAAACAGGAGCACAACGTATGGCTCTAATGAGCCATAAGTATGTGCGACTGCCGTTAAAAATATTTACAAGAAATAGTTTAAATGTTTGTTGTTTGGAAAGTCTTTTGAAATTTTTGGAATATTTATGTTTTTCGGATAGTCTTTTGGAAACCTGCGTCAAAATCGATACGAAATTAGTAAACTTTACATCACATATATTATGTAAATTTGTATTCTGGTTAAAAATTTAAACTTTAAAATAAACAAAGCCTCCGATCAACTCCGAGGAAACTAAGAAAAAAAAAACCGATTGGGCAGTGGGCTATCCGCTGCTTGCCTATAGCTATAGCGTACCTGGTAATATTATTATATTCTTTGCCTATAGCTAACATCACAGCCGACAAGTTCTGTGATTCAGACTATAGTAGCGCCCCCTCTTAGCATTTTAATTAAATGCCAACTGAGTATTGCAAAATAATTTTATTTAGATTTATGTTTTACAAGTTTTAATCACTATCATAACTAACCTAACACTACAATGTATGTGAGTCCTAGTAACTAAAAAAGTAGATAATTGTTTAATAGGGAAGACAGTATGACATTATTAATTTTGCCTATATTTACGTTGCCTAGAGTGCGTTTCACGAAAAAAGTCCCTCAGACTCGTCGCCACAATCGCATGGCCGATCCCTTAAAATTATTTTCACTTATTTCGGGGCTCTTTTCGTGATACGGAATCTAGTTTACTCATACAGATAATTATACTAGTCCTTTTCACGCAAGAAGTTCCTTAGATGCGTCGCCTGACCGATCTTTTAAAATTAGTTTCAATTTTTGCCGCGGGACTTCTTTCGTCAAATGCACTCTACTATTTTTTTGGTAAGCTGCCTTTTTTAGTTATATGGGGTTGGCAGGACTGTGATAGACAGCGTGCTTTTGTCACTTTTGACGTTTGACTTTTTATTGACTGCTCAGAGCAAAACAAACAGCAGTAAACCAAAGATTTTATAACAAGAACAAGATTATGCACTATACAATTATTACAATGTAAACGGAATTCTATGCGGTTACAATAAAGTTTACTTTCCTATGCCATTACGCTAAACGGAAAATCGGTCTGAGCGAGACGCCCCTATTATGGCGTGCGTCTCTGTCTACTGGGCTGCCACTGTAAAATATTTTATCATGTTGTAGAATATCATTATATATTTTATTCCCAGTTGTCGAGATTATTTCAAAATATTTACTAGTTAAATGCAATGTTTAGCTTATTTAATGATGTCCATAGCATTTGTATTATTTTAAACCGTGGTAAATCACTTGCTTCGTTTTGTAGTCGGCGTTATGGTAGTTTTAAAAATATTTAATATGCAACACTAGGCGTCGTCAATCAATATGGCGATTGTGATTATTTGTGTCAACTGTGTGATGCGTAGTGCCTAAACGTGGTGAAAAATCGTAATTACATTGTTATAATTGTGTTTAAATATATTGAAATGGTTCTCACATGTTGCGTGAAAGAATGCAAAAGTGAATCATACAAAGGAAGCGGCGTATCTTTTCACAGGTGAGTAAATAGGTAAAGTTTTATTTTTGTTTAGAATAGGGTGTCCATGTTGATTGTAGTCTGTAGACCTAAATTTACTTTGTTAGCGCTCGTGTAGATGGGACCGTGACCGCCGCACTGCGCCGCTATGCTGTGTACACGGACCGCCGCGCGCCGCTTGGCTGACGCCGCATCATTTTAGACATGACTTAGTAATAGATTGCTGTCACGGACGAATACGCTTTTCGCAGCTAGCAATTTATCTCTAAGAACGTGTCTAGTGGTTTGGTAAATCGGCGCGACGGTGACGATGCAGACCACACGAGCGCTTACTATATTCCCAAAATAAATAATTGTTTCAGGTTTCCTAAAGATGAAGAAATTAAAAATAAATGGCTAACCGTTATACCTGGAAACGTCACTAAATATTCAGCTGTTTGCAGCTTGCATTTTAAAGCTGATGACTTCGCGACCCATCCAGCTGCATCAAGAAAAATATTGAAAGTTAATGCTATACCTTCAGTTTTTCCTGTTGTAAGTATATCACTTATATAATCCTTTATCAATGATATAGATATATATATATACATATTTATAAAGAGGAAAGATTTGTATATTTGTAATGAATAAATTCTTAATTATTAGGTAACAAAGGCTTTATTCCGTCTCAATACATTGTAAAGGAGCTGAGTTATAAAGTTACTCATGCGTAGCCACGGGCAAGTCTGTGAGTCACTCATATACAGGGTATAACAGAACAGTTCTTGTTATAAAATCTTTGGTTTGGGGTCAGAGGCCGTGTGTAAGATGTCCCCTAATATTTTTTATTTTATTTTATTTAACTAAAATCAAAGATTGAGTTTGATTTTCGCCTTCTTCTTCGCTTATTTTACGATACACATTGAAAACAATATTTCTCGCTTGAGATCGAAGTGGCTTTTTCGACATTGTCCCAAGAACAACAAAATAACAAGAAGAAATCACTAGCACTAGCAAAATCTCAGCAGCGGTTGACAGATCTCGTAATTTGATTAGACAGGTAATGAGGTCTCGCCGTGCTTGGTCGAGAGCTCGGGCTCCCAACACGCGCTTGAGGCTATAGTTTTTCTGTAAACCGCGACCACGGGCGGGGGTGCGGGCCCTTGCGGGTACCCCCACCCCCCCAATGCCCCGCAGCGATCGAGCGCCTACAGAAAAGCGCTTCCCCGCGCGCGCCGCCGACCGCGGCCTCGCTCCGTCTGCTAGCGACGTCGAGCGGGCCGCCCTGGCTTGCCGCACTCAAGCACCGAACGCATTAGTGCGCACCGTGCGCCAGCTTGCGGCCGCCTGCTGAACTGGCATTTGCCCCGCAAATGTCGACCTAGCCGCGGCCGCCCTGGAATAACCTATGAGGGGCGTGATTACGCCGCCGGCTGTTGTGCCCGGGCGCGACCTGTCCCGGAACGAGCATCGCGTCCCTCCTTCACTGCCACCGCATAACGACGCGTCGAGCTTGCTCCGCGTCGTCCACCCACACCTGACAAGACAACCAGCGTCGGGCTCGAGCGGTCGCTCGCCCGGCGCACCGGCGCGCCATCGCCTGCCTTGCCTCGACCGAGGGCTGCATGGCTCCATGTCCTGACGGAGTGCACGCCGTCGGGCGGGAAACCCACCGGCCCGCGGACGAGGCGACACCACCGAGACGCGCCGCAACTGAAGCCACCATCGGGGTCGAGGCTCGCCCCCCCCCCCCCCCCCCCGGTACAATACCTGAAGACGACCAGAGGGTGGCCTAGCAAACCACCCTCTTCGGCCCAAGCGCACACGGCGCCTGCCGAATTGGACTGACGCATCGGCGAGTGCGCGTAATGCGCCCCGAGCACACCGCGCCGCTCGTACATCGAGCGACGCACACTCCAGCGGCCTGTCGACGTAGTCCAGGCCACAACCCCGCAGACGTGACCAGGGACGTGCTGGCGCCAGGCCCGCTGACGCGCCGCCTCCCGGTTGGTGCCCGGTGACGCCGCGCGCGGCGACCTGATGAGTCGACGACCCGACGCGACTGCGGCGCGACCCGCTCCGCCAACTCGTGTGCCCTTCACCGAGTGGGCGCATGCGGGCCGCTTACCACCATCAAGACCTCGCGCCCCTCGACTTTGATCGGGGCGCACACTACCGGACCTGACAAACCTACTGGACATTCCTGCGCATCGCGCCACACACCTAAACCCTCATCTCGCGGCGCCTAGCGTCGCGACGTCCATCCTCGGAGCCGCCGCTGTCGCTTATGCGACGCGTGGCCCCCATCGGGCTCCGCCACTACGCGGGCCTGCCTCGGCGGCCGGGGTCGAGCCTCTCCCCCGGCGCCGCTTCATTGCAACCGGTGCCTAGAGGCACACTACTGAACCTACCTGAGTAGGTGTCGCTCCGCCTTACGCGTGAGCTTGACGCCGCTCGACCATCATCGTCGACACAGCGCTCGACGACCATCTACCAAAGGGGTAGTTAGAGACGTGGTGCCTGGCTCGCGCGGCGGCGCGCTTGAGTCGGGCCAGCGATCCTACTCCCCATCTCCGCATCGCTACGAGACCGGCAGGCCGAGAGAGCACAGCTCCGCGCTTCAGTTGGGCTTGGTCGAGTTTACTCCCGAGTTCAACCATTTGAAGCCGCGTTCGCCTGACCGAGTACGCTACCGGATCGACGTGCGTCACGTCGAACACCTACTCGAAGAGGAGGAGATGCCGCCTGCACCCGGCGGTTGCAGGTTGTGAGGACTCCGAATCCTAGAACCAAAATGCCATGACGGCCGACGAATTGTCTGCCAGAATGGCGGGTAGAGGGCGCTGAGAGAAGCCGCCCGACCTCGCGGTCGGGATTGGGTACTCGCGCCCTCCCTTAACAATGCCCTACATCCAGTGTGGTGTAGCGTCCAGCCACAGTAAGGAGGTTCGCCTCGACGCTGTTTCCTGACTCCTATGTTTAACCGGAGGAGAAGATCCCAAATAATAAAACAGGTAATGATTTACATTGCCATATGAAAATCACATGTTTTTTTTTATGCCATGAGATTCTGGTAGACCTATACAAAGAGTAGCTACTGTATATACGGAGAACGCACCCTGGGACAAAAAGGCTGCGGCTGACTTTTCATCAGCCGACTTCTGTGGCGCTTAGTATACAGTCTGAGCAACGAGGCTGCCTCGTCTTCAAGCACATTAGTTGTCGATGAAGACCCAAGATACTTATATTTTATTTGATAACTTGGTCAATTTAAATATAATTTTTGTGTATTAATAATCATTTTACAATTATATTACATTTTATATATTTAAAAAAATAGCACAATTTTTAGAGCAGTTGGCATAATTTCAACACCATTTTAGCACATTCTTTATTGAACTTGTTGGTAACACTGAGGTCAAGACAAGTAAAGGTCTTGCTTGGTCTTCCTAGTTGGTTGACATTCTACAACTTTTATAAACAAACGTGAACATAGGTACTTTTTCTTTATTTCTTTATTTGCACAATGTAGTGTACATAACAACTATAACTAATTGTAGTATAAAACATAGACCCCGTTAGGGCGCTGCAAGAGAACAATACTCTTAATTACTTTGGCGTCGTGATGTTGTAATAAAGATTTTGTACTGAAATTAGCAAGAAATCAGCTATTACATAGGCTGATATATTAGCGACAATAAATAGACAGTGAGCATAACAATGCGGTGCAGTGTAAATACCTGTAAAAATAATAATGAGCGTAAAATTCCAGGATTGTCTTTCCACGGGTAAGTCCATTTTTAAAACATATTTTGGTCATAACTTGCTTAAGAATCAGTAATACAGTAAGGTACCTAACCTACTGCTTTTATTTATGAATACAATCTACAATTAATGATTATCAATTAGGGTGGTTAAAACGATTATTCGTACGATTGGAAATTATGGTATGGAATGGATAAATACCTCTACATATTTGGTGCATAACAAACAAAAAGTGTAATGTTGACAGTCTCTGACCGTGAAATTTCCAATTAGCAACGATGTCGCGGATGTCGGATATATTATGATCTAGACGACCCGCCCCGGCTTCGCACAGGTGTATTATACATATAAACCTTCCTCTTGAATCACTCTATCCATTAAAAAAACCGCATCAAAATCCGTTGCGTAGTTTTAAAGATTTAAGCATACAGACAAACAAACAGACAAAAATAGCGACTTTATTTTATACTATGTAAGGATAAAGTAATTTTGTTAGTTCCGTAGCTAAACTAAAAACGAACTGTTAAAGTTTCGCTGTCTGTCTGCCGGCCTGTCTGACCATCCACTTGTCACTATTGAATTAAACATTTAATTATGGTATATTAAATGGTAGTAATTTTATCATATTCCGACGGTTTCGATAAAAGAATTGATGTTAATAGAACACCACACCAATAGTTTTATTTTACCGACTTCTAAAAAGGAGGAGGGTACTATGTTCGTCTATATATTATTATTAATTTTTTTTGTGTGTTCATCGATATTTTCGTCGATTGTGAGCCGAATAAAAAAAAAAACTTTTTTAGTTCGAAAGAGTACCTATACTTTCCATTTAATTACGTCCCATTGAAATGTTATCGAAATCGGCTGAGTAGTTTTTGATAAAACAACAAAAATGGACATGGATGTCACATCTATTTGTGCAAATTGTTCGAATTCTGTACATGGTGGAAGTTAATGTTGCGATTTATAGCGAAAAATAATTATTTTTATCTTATATTACAGGTTTCCCCATAATCCTAGTTTACTAAAAAAAAATGGATTGCTGCCACTGGCCGAAATGAATGAGCTCCGAAAAAAGGTTCTAAAATCTGTAGTGCACATTTTGATCCCAAGGATATTATAAAAAGTACCAAACTTACTTATGTACGTCACGGCGCGGTTCCTGTTAATATGGTGGTAAAAAAAGTTTTCTTACACATTATTTTTAATGTGGAATCATAATTTTATTTATTTATTTATTTTATTCATCATTTTAATTCAGACAATAATTTTCCATAAATTTATAAAAATTTGTATACAACTATGTCATTCATTATAAACATTAATTTACAAGATACAACTATGTCATTCATATCTATAATTTATAATTTGGTGCCCATAACAATTGACATCCACTTATTCTGTATGGGGCAATCCAATCGATCAGCAATCATTTGAAGAATGCCATTGCGACCGCCTCGCACTCTATGTCGTAGGGATGCTTCTTTTTTGCGAATACATACATAATGGCAAGCGAATGCAAAGAAATATTTTTGCGAAACCTAACTTAAATTCACGATCTAAATGACATACATAGATGTATTCATAGGGGGCTCCATTTTATTAGGTACCTACTCAAAAAATGTTGTGAATGCTACAAATAAATAAAACAATAGGTACTACTTTAAATGCTAAAACTACCTACACTACTACTACATAAAAAGCATTGGATCATCCACAGACCCTTGAAGGTCTAAACTGACTGACTTTAAAAAAGGAAAATCTCAATTTGACAATAGGTATGTTTTTTTGAGACGTTATCAAGTCAACAATAATCGGCCAAGTGTGAGTTGAACTCGCGCACGAAGGGTTCCGTACCGTATGGAAGCCCCCTTATATATTTTATTTTAATTTAACTTTTTTTTATTTTTGAAGGGAATATACAATTTAATATTTTTAACCCAGACAGAGAGGTTAGTCAAAAAAGGGCTTGAAATTGCAAAAATTCCCTCTCTCTCAAAATTCTGATATAAAATTTTAGGAAATGTAATTCTCTACAAATTTGTTTATGTAAATTTATGTCACAAAGTTAATAATAATCGAGGTAATTATACTTTACCACTTTTTTCGCGTATAACTCGAAAAATATCGATCGTTCGAAAAAACTTGCAAATAATAAATTGTAGAGATTCCTATTTACAACCACTTTAGTCCTCAGCATTTTTGTTGAAAAGTTGAAAATGACCGAGATATTAAGTAAACAACAACAAATGTATCAAATTAATTACGAAAGCTGTTTATTTCATACATTATGGTCGCCCTTTTAGAAAGAGACATGGGCCTTAGTATTTGGTCTCTTTCGGACCGCGTTTTTTGCACCAGTGAACCTTCCAGATACGTAGTATGGAAATTCCTTGAATTGAACAAAGATGAGCATTTTTAGCGCCCTCTCTGCATTTTTAGTGGAACTTTTCTGCAGTTTCACTCTATGATAATACATTTCTTTTCTGCAGTTTCATTCTATGATAATACATTTTTTACTCCTAGGTTGCCAAGAGGACGCTACTTCGTAGATGATTATTTGGTCGGGTGCCGGCCGACAGTCTCGAGCTTAGGTCTCGAGCGAGTGTAATGTAATAATAGCATCCTCATAATATCGGCCTTACATGCTTGTTGCTTTAGTGGTGCCTTCATACCCAAAGAAAGATGTTACAAAATAAAGTGCAGAGAACAGCGCCCGAACCCCGAAAAAAACGAGAACAGCTCAAGAACACAGATTTACAAAGGGAAGCAGATTCAACATAAGTTTACGCACACTTAGACATAAGTAAAGAATATCGTTTTCACATTCCCTCTTACCTAAAATTATAAATACGTTATCCCTTTTTTTCATCTGTTGTAACACCATCGCACACATAGACAATTTTGAAACCGTGGCAGTCGCCATCTGTCGCTTATCTCAAAATAAGATACGCATGGCGTCGTGTTGTTATTGCAGCAGAGTTTTAAGTGATTCTCAAGTGTTATTCGGACAAAAATATCATGGTGAAGTGCTGTGCTCCCAAGTGTTCTAACGCATCGTACAATAAAACACCAGAAATTACGTTACACCGGTAAGTGAATCTCTTTGATAATAAAAGTCAAAGTGTTTTTTGTTTACCATGTCAAAACCATTGTTGTTTTTTAGATAATAGCGAGCTGATATCTGCCCCTTGCTCTTAAATCGATTTGAACTAAGAATATCTTTGAAACACATGAGAATTTTAAAAATGTTTTTCGTATGAGACTTAATTTGACAGTTCATCTACTTGTACCGTATTGATGGGCCGAAATCAGGGCTGGAGTCTTAAAAAAATGTCTTATTATATTTACTAACACGTTTATTTTTTTACAAACAACAGTACTGACTTACTCTTGTACCTACTCGAGAGATGCCTATTTTTTTAATGTATGCTTTTATTTCAGATTTCCAAAAGATGATAGTTTAAGAAATATTTGGATTAGAAATATTAATAGGAAAAATTGGCAGCCCAATCCATCTAGTGTTTTGTGCTCAAAGCATTTCGAAGACAAATCGATATGTAGAAGAGAACACCGGACTGTACTGATACCTGGCGCCATACCAACTATATTTGAAGAAGAGTTGCTAGAAGAGGTAAGTCTACTTATGTGGCGCAAACAATATACATATGTATAGGTTGTACGGTATACCCCAGGAAAATTAGGTTTTGACCCGGACATAATTTATAATTATTAAGTGAGGTCTTCGGACACCTTCCAGGATTACGCTCAAAAAAGTCTAACTTTGGCAAGAACTAAGCGTTTTGACAAAAATTGGTCTAATTTTACTGAAGTATTATTACCTGAGATATCTGTATAATTATTCTTCCATTTTTAGGGTTCCATACCCAAAGGGTAAAAACGGGATCCTAAGTCTGTGTCTTAAGTCTGTGCTCAAGAACGCGTCACCTCAGCAACGAAATCGGTTAACAGAATTGCCCCGCAGGTATAGGCGAATTACTAAAATGCTATGGCCACATCTGCGCCCTACGGCGAAGTTATCGTCACTGGAGGCTCATTCACTAATTTAAACTGTAGTAATTGGTTGTTCACGATTTGAACTACTACCTGAAGCTGGGCACACACGCTGCGATGATCGCATCTATTCGTCAGATCAGTCCAGCGAGGTCCTAATATAGTTGCATTGCCAGTAGGTAGTTATTGAGGAATCAAAATGACACCCTTATTTTAATCGAAAAATATTGATTTAACAACAAAAATATTGGCATCAATGTTGTAGAAAATCAAATTTTAAACAACTTTTGTTCCTAAAACTTCTGCTGAAAAATTGAAATAACACAAGTTATTGAAGAAATGAAATGGCACAACCGGCTATTTGAAAAAAATATCGATCCTACAAAAAGTTAATGGGAACTAAAGTTGTAGAAAATCAAATTTTAACCATTTTTTGTTCCCATAACTTCTGCTGGAAAATTGAAATAACACAAGTTATTGAAGAAACAAAACGGTACAACCAACTTTTAAAAAAAAATATCGATCCAACAAAAAGTTGATAGGAATCAAAGTTGTAGAAAATCAAATTTTAAACAACTTTTGTTCCTATAACTTCTGCTGAAAAACTGAAATAACACAAGTTATTGAAGAAACAAAATGGTACAACCAACTATTTTAAATAAAATATCGATCCTACAAAAAGTTGATGGGCATCAAAGTTGTAGAAAATCAAATTTTAAACAACTTTTGTTCCCATAATTTCTGCTGAAAAATTGAAATAAGACAAGTTATTGAAGAAATGGAATGGTACAACCAACTTTTTAAAAAAAATATCGATCCTACAAAAAGTTGATGGGAATCAAAGTTGTAGAAAATCAAATTTTAAACAACTTTTGTTCCCATAACTTCTGTTAAAAAACTAAAATAACACAAGTTATTGAAGAAACAAAATGGCACAACCAACTATTAAAAAAATATATCGATGCTACAAAAAGTTGATGGGCATCAAAGTTGTAGAAAATCAAATTTTAAACAACTTTTGTTCCCATAACTTCTGTTAAAAAACTAAAATAACACAAGTTATTGAAGAAACAAAATGGCACAACCAACTATTAAAAAAAAATATCGATGCTACAAAAAGTTGATGGGAATCAAAGTTGTTTAAAATTTGATTTTCTATAACTTTGATTCCCATCAACTTTTTGTAGGATCGATATTTTTTTTAAATAGTTGGTTGTACCATTTCATTTCTTCAATAACTTGTGTTATTTTAATTTTACAGCAGAAGTTTTAGGAACAAAAGTTGTTTAAAATTTGATTTTCTACAACATTGATGCCAATATTTTTGTTGTTAAATCAATATTTTTCGATTAAAATAAGGGTTTCATTTTGATTCCTCAATAACTACCTACTGGCAATGCAACTATATCAGGACCTCGCTGGACTGATCTGATGAATAGATGCGATCATCGCAGCGTGTGTGCCCAGCTTCAGGTAGTAGTTCAAATCGTGAACAACCAATTACTACCGTTTGAATTAGTGAATGAGCCCCCAGTGACGAAGATTCGCCGTAGGGCGATAATGTGGCCACGCCAATAGAATAGCAAAGTCTTTTGCTATGGCCACATCTGCGCCCTACGGTGAAGTTATCGTCCCTGGGGGCTCATTCATCTAATTCAAACGTAGTAATTGGTTGTTCACGATTTGAACTACTACCTGAAGCTGGGCACACACGCTGCGATGATCGCATCTATTCATCAGATCAGTCCAGCGAGGTCCTAATATAGTTGCATTGCCAGTAGGTAGTTATTGAGGAATCAAAATGACACCCCCTATTTTAATCGAAAAATATTGAATTAACAAAAAAATTATTGGTTTCAAAGTTGTAGAAAATCAAATTTTAAACAACTTTTGTTCCTATAACTTCTGCTGAAAAATTGAAATAACACAAGTTATTGAAGAAATGAAATGGTACAACCAACTATTTAAAAAAAATATCGATCCTACAAAAAGATGATGGGAATCAAAGTTCTAGGAAATCAAATTTTAAACAACCTGTTTTTCATGACGCCGATATCGTAGTCAGACATTTTTTCCCCGCCAGAACTACCGAGTGACGAAGTGTTTTGCTCCAAAACAATTACAGCTTTGAAAAAATATTGTTTCCAAACCTTAATCCATATTCTATTGTAGTACTAACAGTGTGCAGTTATGGTACAATGCTTTATAATTGGCTGTAAAAACCGTAGTGAGCGAAAACAGCCAAACATAACCTTTCATCGGTAAGTTGAATTTTTGATGAGATACTTCAAGTAAATCAACAGAATAGGGAATCATTATCTAATTTCTATCAGTGCTATGCAAGTTTTTAATAATTCTAAAGTCTAAAATCCAAATCAAATAATTGGTGTTAATCTATCAAAGTGCGAATCACATTCATCGTGTGGTAGCGTATTCATACTCCGTGACATGTGTATTTGGTTGGATTACACCATTTACACCCTACTAATGAATACCAGCCCCGGACTTCTATTTTACTCCTAATTTAATTAATTATAAATGAAAATCTGTCATGTTTTATAGAAGAAAGTACATGCATGATGCAGTACATATCTCTTTATTCTTATTGTTTTACTTACAACTATTTATTTTTTGATGTTAAAAAAATACGCATAGAATTTTTATCAGTTATTTTGTTTGTATGAATATTTTGTACCTAGTTATAAGCCGAATCAAAATTCTCGGCTGCTGTGAAGTTAGCTTCAAGGTGCGCTAAACCCTATAATTATAATAATCATTGCAGAACACAACGGCACGGTTAGGGTATACTTCACAGAGCCATGAGCTAGCCCAGTGGTCTCGAACGAAAAAAACGCGAAATCGGTAGAAACGTCAATGAAAAATCGGCATATTTGTACCCAAACTCGGTAGAATCCTGGATGCTAGCGCAGTACCTGAATTACTGAATAAAATACGTCATCCAAGGAAAATCGGTATAGTCAGCGTAGTATTTGACCTCGACAGACTTTTACCCTACAGCACCTAATCCTAACTGGGTCCCCTAGTGAGTGGAGGTCTTGTGGTCTGGCCCATAGTCCTATCTCCTATCCTCTCTACCCCTCAGTTTTGTCTAGGCTCATCAAATAATTTGAGATTCGGTAGAAAATCGGGAGAATTTATCCTAATTACTTAAAATTCCGTAGAAAGCTGGAAAAAAATCGTGTAACAATCTCAGAAATCGTTGAAAATTTGCTTCGTTTCGGTATATCGGTAGAAGAGGGGCCAAATCGGTAGAAATACCGAAAAATTGGTAGGTTCGAGACACTGAAATCTTACACTGTAGAAGTAGCGTATGTGACGTCATAATTGCGAGAAAAGACAGGGGATATATGCTTTTACCAAGGAAAAAACGAGACAGAACTTCTAATCGTGCATCTCTTTTCCATGACCAAACTTGTGACAAAAAGTACATGAGCTGTCAAGTGATGCGTGTTTTGTGTTAGATTAAATAAAAAATTGTGAATTGTTGTGAATTTCGGTGTGCTTTTTATGAATAGACTCCATTATCCAAAAAAGTTAAAAGTATGGTTGGATGCAGCGTGTTAAGTTGCCAAAGCCGGAGTGAATACAAAAATCCGGAAATATCATTTCACACGTAAGTAGTGCTTTCCTTACTTTGTTTTCAACGTGTAATTGTAATATTTAAGTATTTTATTCACTGTTAATTGATAATTACGTTGTTTTCCATTATTTAATAGACAATTTCCTCGAAATAACGCTAATTTAAAATATTATAACCTATGAATATTGCTAGAAGAAATGTTGCCGTAAAATGTGTCCAGTTTTACCCTACTTTTAGGGAAAATTTTGTGAGGTCGAAATGATAACAAAATTTTATTAATTACAGTTTCCCCTTGGATCAATTTAAACGTGTTCAGTGGATTCAAGCTACTGGGCGCAAAAATTGGCAACCAAGCAAATTTGCAAAAGTTTGCTCATTGCATTTTGATACGACGCAAATTGTAATCAAAAAGAAAAATAAAAGCCTCGTTTTCGACGCAGTTCCATTTAAAAGTGTACACGTGAGTACCGAAATAAAAACATACTTTTTTTCTTTGTATTGTATTTAAGTACAAAGCAAAAAAAAGAGACTTACACGGTGAATCTGAAGTAATTTTAAAATTACTTACCTACACGAAATATTATCGTACCGTATCACGTGCCAAACATAATATGAAATAGCCGGGTAATTTAATTCATGTAGTGGAAACACCGACAAAAATCTATAGCTTTCTAAAAGAGGCACACGAACACTACTTCTACAGTGTAGATATTCTAAGGTTCGAGACCAATGAGCCAGCCTGCTATCCTCAGCGTTTATCAGTGCTGCCACCTTAGTTATAGTAATTGGGGCAGTCGAAAAAGCTAAAAAGGGCTAGGGCTAGTGGAGCACCACTTACCAAGAAAAGACTTGCTGAGAAAAAAAAGCAAAATAAACACCTTTACTAATGATTTCATTTGTATTTTTTAAAACATTTTTTTTAAATTAACCTAAATTTTATGACAATTGACACAGCAACTAATGAAATAACAGTGTTTTGATACACATCTAATTAGTCGGTTCATAAGAAGAACATAAAACACAGAGTGAAAGTCTGATACAAATCGCGAAAGTTCGATGTTACTGCAATGTTAGAATGGCGCAAATATCAGTTTCTGGTACAATATAGCAAGAAAAGGAAAAGGGCAAAAAGGGACTAAGCCCTTTCCTGCCTGAATCATTAAACAAAGAGTTCACTTAGTAAAAATTGCTAGATCTATCCTCAAAAGGGCTAAGGTGGCAACACTGGCTTTTATGTGCCCTTCAGTCAGGTTTGGTTTTTTTAGTGTTTATTCAAAACAAAGGTATCTAAGCCCATTCAACCAAAAATTAACCAGCACTTGTACACACAGGTTAGGTTGTAGCACATAGGTTATGCATCGCTAAGAGAACTACTGAAAATACACTCAAAGAATAATATTTTTAGGTTTCCCCGTGAACCATTTTATAGGACTAATTGGATTAAGTGTACAGGCCGAGTGAACTGGCAACCGCCTGAGCACTCGCGGATTTGCTCTAAACATTTTGCATCAAATTGCTTCCGACGGAGTAAAAAGGGCCACATGTACTTGAAACTACAGTCGGTGCCAACTCGTTTCATACAAGTAAGATAAAATTTAATAAATAAAATGTATTATACCTAGCTACGTAATTCTAGTTCTCGTACATAAGTTCCTTCATTATAAAACAATAAAATAAGTATCCGTGGATTCAGTGATAGTGTCTGTTGTATTTACACAAGAAAAATAATTATATAGGTACGCCTGTAACTTGTAAAAAATGGGACAAGATGAAACTATTCTTTGCACAAGCAGAAGAACTAAATAAATAGGTATCATCCTTTCTTCTGTTATTTTTTCGTCTCTCGTTGCGTATAGGCACGGTAATTATATCTAGATTACATTACCGTGGTATAGGCAGAATCATACAAGTCTGCTGATGTGAAATTAGCTACAGCTTGCGCATTATCCAATCCTGAGTTGAGGCTCACATCAAGCTGCGCGTTGATTGATGTGCAGCTTGTCGCTAACTTCACATCCGCTGACTTGTGTGATTCGGCCCATAATGAAGTATAAAACTACAAAGGATGCTAAATGATATTACAAAAGTAAGAGGACGAGATATGTAATTAAGAATGTGTGAACAGGACAAAACTAATTTCTTTTGTCTCTGTTTGCGTATACGTTTTTTTTTTGTCTGACTACGACGCACGGCCTAGACGTCGTAGTCAGACAAATTCTTCGCGCCAAAAATCCTGTTGTATTGACGTGACAACGTCTTATAAATTGGTTTGCCGGGTGACACTTCAAGAAACTGCGTTACGCTCCGCTCACGTTATGCGCTCTCATTCGTCTCAAAGTCGTTGTCACGTAAAACTTTCGCCCGTATACCGACTTTACAGGCAACCAATTTTTTTTTGATGAGATGCTTTGATAAATCAAGTATTTATGAACTATTATCTATTTTCTATCACTTCTATTAGTATTATGCAGGTTTTTACTATTATCTAGAGTCAAAATAATCATGATAAAATCATAACAACGTGTATAACGTGTTTTGTACTACAATTAGTTCTATAGTTGTTATGTACACTACATTGTGCAAATAAAGAAATATATAGCTATCTACGTATGTATAGCACATCTTTTTCCTCACACCTATACGCTACGCTAGTAGCTTCTCCACCTATCCTCGCTCCACGCTGCTGCTTTATCTTAAAGGTGTTTTTTTGCCATTTTTACTGCAAGTCTTCTTGGTGATTAGCCATTAGCCATTTTCTTGATAATTTTTGCTCCATCTAGCCATTTTAAGTTTCTTCAACAGCCCCAATTACTAAAACTAAGGTGGCAACACTGCGTGAAGCCGCATTTTATGATTTTACTTGTCAAAGTGACCAGCTGGTGACTAGCTGTGTTTTCGAATTGTGATGTTTTGTTTTGGTGAAATACTTTGTTGTATGAAAACTTGAATATTTTTTCTTGTGATGTCTTGTGTAGCCTATGGCTGTAACAGCCATAGTTCAAAGAAAAGTGAAGAAAATATAAGTGTAACATTTCACAGGTAAGAAGATTTTGGAATTTTCCTACTACTCAACATTTCCATGAAATAATCGAATAGTTTAAATTCATTGTTTTAAGACTAATATAAAATAACATAATAATGTCCATCCGATTTCAAAATTTTTGGCAATTTTAGAAAGTTTGCTCATTGTTGAATCATTGTGATGGGGTACAGTTGTAAATTATACGGATTCGTTTTGTAACACTGTTTTCGTTTTGTAATGGGGTCTTAGTTTCTTGAAATAGGGATACCTCGTACGCGACCACTGTGTTTCTATGTTTTAATGGCCGCTTTGCAATTCAAGCGTTTAGCGAAGCGGCGATTACAGTGACGAGTAGCTAGAGTCTACATAGTTGACTTTTTGAATATGGTAGCGCTTATAGGTACCTACTATGAATCTATGTATGATAAAATTAACATTATTAATAACTTTTTTTAAATGTTTTACACAGTGAGATGTAACTGTGAGTGTATATAAAAAATCATTGGTTTTACAGGTTTCCTGTAGACGAAAATACAAGGAAAATTTGGATAAAAAATTTGAGGCGCGACAATTGGGAACCCACAAAGTATTCCCGTCTCTGCTCAAATCATTTCACATCTGAATGTTACATTCAAGGGACGAAGAGAAAGACCTTGCGTATTGGCGCTGTGCCTACAATATTTGAAGGTTATCCTGCTTACTTTAAATTGGTATGTTAATTGGTCTATCTTGTTTTCTAAGTATTTTTGTATAAGTAAATGTTGTGCAAGGAAGACTAATGTAGAAAAGTAGCCAACGGGCTTTAAAGGCTTGGTTATTTCGTTACTACAAGAACTATCTGTATAACAGAGAAATAATGAACAGTGAATAAATCTTTACCTTACGCCTACGTGAAGTTAGCAAAACAACCAAGGCGCAAATATATACTAAGGCGTAAAATTTGTAAAGTAAAAGCTTGTGGAGTTTAAGGAGGCCCGTTTCGAAGGTCGATTTTTCTGCTCAATTCCTACTCTTTACTTAAAATCAGCTCTTTGTTGAAAAAAAAAAAAATCGCATACAAATATTTAGTTTAAAAAATGCGTGTATTTTTTGAGAATACGACCCATTTTAACAAATTTTTTGCTTATTTGCCTCTAAAATATGACTTTTTGAGGTTGACATGCGGCCACCTTAAAATTGACCTGGAACTGGAAATACTTGGAATGGAAGAACCGGTAGACAGAGAAGATAATAGACTGATTGATAGCTTTCTGTTGCATCCAAGCAAGTTTTTTACACGAGAAATGGAAAGCTTACGTGCATCCCAAAAACGTTCCGAAGAGTAAATCACCAACATTGGAATGTATCTCTTTCTACTAGTGTATCCATACAGTAACTTCATATAATAGAACAATCTACAAAACACTAAGTAGGTATATACCGTCGAAAGGTCTATACAAGACAGATGAGGGAAATCATGTATTTCAGGTGGGATAAATCTAAAGTCAAAGTCAAAGTCAAAAGTATTTATTCGTGGAAATTGTGGTTACAAAGGTCTTATTTTATAAATATACAGTACAACACAATTAGCCAATGTGGCATACGAAAATTGAATTGAAATCAATTCCATTTTAAAGATAGTGTATTCTAGCAAAGATTACAAAGGTTAAGTACCTACTAAGATATTCCAACCTATATAATATATAAAAAAATTGTTTTTTCTTTTTCGATAGACTACGATGAATTAAGTAAGTATTAGGTACTTAAGAATTTACAAAGGCTAAATAAATACTGTACAATTTACAAGGATATACAATTTATAAAGATATAACGCTAACAGATATTATAAAATAATTTAAAATTATGATATAAATATAATTATACAGGTGATAGTTATTACCATATATGGTGATGGTTATTCTATCTTAATGATGGACTGTATCTGATGTCATTATTTTCAAGAAAATCTTTGATTTTGTAGAAGTTGCGTTCAGCTAACCATTTGAAAAGCATGAGTCGTAATTTAGAATATGGAAGTAATATTACTTTATACAGGGTTTTTTGCTTACTTACCCTGTACTGAACCAAAATGATTGGGTGATTAAGACTTTCATCATGAACAAAGTTTACGATGGGACAACCCGAAATTCGAGATTAAATCAGCTGTTCCATAAAAAAACTGAAACTCTGAATCGACAAACTTTTGGGGGGATTCTAAGATTGATTTGAGGGGAAACCAATACAGTCATCTGGTAACACTGTATGTCTGAAATTATTGGCGACTCGCACTCTATTTTGTTTTGAACGATAAATTCAGCTTTTATGTTAATTAAATTGTAAAAAATGGTGCAACAATGTGTAGTGCGTGGTTGCGAAAGTATGTGGTTTCCAGGAACTCACATAACTTATCACACGTAAGTCCTTAAATTGGTGTTTTCTAAACACAAATTCTATCGCACGATTTCACCAAAATATCTCGAAAAAATTATGAATTATTGTACCATGATTAGGACTTTAAATATCACAATTTAGCTAATACATTGTAATGCGATTAAATTGTTATTACACATATTTTTATACATTAAAAAAGTGTTGATTGAATCGTAAAAATAAGGTAGGTACGGGTAACCATAAAATATTTTTTGTGTATGCATTGCCTAAATAAATACTATAGACTGTCGCACAGACTGTTATTGGGCACTGATATTTTGTCCCAATTAGTGCAATTTTTTAAACACAATTAAAATTAACAAGAACACTATTTGATTTGGTTATTTGTCATTATATTGACTCCTTTTTATTATCATCTATTCTCATCTATAGTAAAATTGTGTTCTTTTTTCAGGTTTCCCTCGGACAAAGCTCGGAGAACTTCGTGGTTAGCAATTGTGCCACTGAAATCCCATTTTTATGAGAGTTCCAGAATTTGTAGCCTACATTTTAAGGCAACAGATTATGATTTATCAAGTAAACGATTGAAGTCAACAGCTGAGCCATTTTTCAAAGAAATTGAGGCTGACCAAGTTAGTGTATTATCAATTAGGTAAATATTTTTTAACACAAATAAATCCTCGTTTGACCACCAACTCGCCTGATGGTAAGCAATGTTGTGGTCGAAGATGAAGCACGCAGACCTAGAAGATACCTATTCACTGTGACCTTGAAAAGCTTTAGATTATATCTTTTAGGAAACAGGGGAGCAGGAAGACTGTTCCATTCCCTGGCGGTATGAATCAGAAATGTTGAGTCAAACTGCTTCGCACGAAATCGACAGTGTAGGGGTGATAATGTGGCGTCTTTCTACTTGTCCTGTAGTAAAAAGGGGATGGTAGGATAAGGTTGTGCAGCTCAGATGCACACTCTCTGAAATGAATCCTATAGAAAATGGACAGACTCGAATAATGGTACATATGTTCTGGACTAAGACTAGAAAGTAGTAATAAGAGAGAAGTAAATAGATAAAGATAATAAGTTAAAATACTAAATGAAGTGTAACATACAATAATCTATCAAAAATGGTTATGGATTAGTATCATAGATTTAGTCAAGATTGAATTGATATTTCTTGGTAAACATATAAGTATATTCCATCTAACTGACCCATCAGTTAACATAGTGTGAATTGAGCTCGAGTGATGGCCTATTTTCACTAAAAAGTGTTTATTGACCGAGCTAAGTGAGGTCCACTGTTACTAAAGAGATCAGCAGTGAAATCCGGTACTATTATTTTTAGATTACTAGATTACAGAGAACATCATCTATATTACTATAAGGCATAATTATGCCTATTAAAATTATAAATGTGAATGTAAGTTTGTTTGTTTGGGTTTAAAGCAGCAACGGAGCAACAGATAGACGTGATTTTTGGCATGGATATTGTTCAAAGGTTGGAAAGTGACATTATGCTATTTTTTATCCCAAAATTCCTGTGGGAAAGCATAAAAAAAACGCAGGCAAAGCCGCGAGCAAAAGCTAGTATTATCATAAATTAAAAGCATATACACAATCATTTGTTTGGCTACAAACCGGGGGGGTTTGTATCACGTTTCCTTTCTATTTCTTTCTTCTGTGCCATTGAGCCATGAAATTTTTCAAGCAAGGCTTGTTGACGCAATAGAATTTTCAAGTTAGAATATGACTCAAATCTATCTAAGTCCTCAGACCAAATAAAAATTCAAGACAGAATGTTGTGAACAAACAAGTGAGGCCGGCAAAACTATGCCTCGCCGTGTACAGACACAACACCATCCATGTACACGTACAAAGAAACTATGCTTTGGCTCGTCAGTCGAACTCTGGCGGTGCAACACCGACGCACTCACACAAAAAAGGGCCTCACTTGTCTGTTCAGGACGATCCGTCTTGATTTTTTTATTTAGTCTGAGGTCTAGTGAAGTGTATCGAAGACGTAAGCGTCGCAAGGTATGCAATAAATTTCGCTAAAACACAAAATATTTTGATTTCAGACAGAAGAACTTGAGGATCCAACCATTGGTGTGTCCTTATCTGCATCCTCGCAGGATGTGACAGTAGTAAAATGTTTGAAGAACAGAAGGAAAGAAGAACAAAGGAACACCTTTGAAAAAATTGGGGAACATTGTTCGAAAAGGCAATGCTTGAAATCACTACAAAATCTTGAAAGTATTGAGCAGGTAAGTTTGCTCTAGTCGCTTTTCAATTTATTTTCTTGTATATTCTTTTTTGAAAATTCGAATGCTGGCCTATCTTAAAACTCATTCACAGAATATACTCAGCCATTTACATGGGAAAAGGCAAAAGCTCCACAAAACAGTTTTATTAAGGCCGGCCATACACGGGCAGCTGAAGCAGTTAGCCACTGATCAAAATACACGGACAGCTCTAGCAGTCAGGGTCACAGTTTCAAGCTGCCGTTGATAACGTGCTGCCAACCGCCCAAAGCAGTTGCAACTGCTCGAGTGGTTTGTGTATGTACATATGTAGACGTCTGTAGTTCACTATGCAGTCGCAGCTTGACGCAGCTGATCCTTACAGCTCCAAGTTGCTTGTTTATGGCCTTAGTCATGTGTGATCACTGACGAGACGTGCAAGACACAAGCCTGATAGAAAGCATCATGCTTGCCCATTCCAGTTTCAATGATGTTGAATTTTGAATTTCAAAACCAAACGTGTCATTGCTCTGTGCTCATCAAGTCATCACTAGAAGAAATGTCTCGTTGACATGACCCTGCAGGCCGAATTATTTACTTTTTTTTTAAATAGTTGTAAATTATGTGTGTTTGTTAATAAATTATTATAATTTGAATTACATTGTTTTTGATTAACTTTTTTCCTCAACATTTTGGGAGTTAACAAGCTAAGCTGAAGAAAATCAGTTATTAACCATTAGGTAAATATTGAGTTTCAATTTGAGTATATATTTTTCATTTAGGATAGGGTGTCGAACAATGAAACACAAAAAGTTCAAATTGTCATAGCTTCGTCATTTATATATATTTAGTTTTTTTTTTTTACACAGAGATCGATCAATTAATTGGCTAACTATTACCATTCTCCGTTTCCCTAACATATTAATGAAACATCTCCTAGAGAGGTTTTTTTAAAAAATGGGAAATGTTTCATTGTGTCCACCTGTTGGTACACAATGAAACGCAATGTATTCAACAATGAAACAGGGCAACTATTGCAGATGTCGCAACTATTTATCGGGAAATTATATGTATTTTAGAATTAAAAAACATTTAACGTAATTAATAAGGTTTTATTTAAAATCACAAATTGACAGGTAGACTTAAACAATAGTAATTATGTTAATCAGTCACGCAATGCTGCTTTGGTAGGTAATAATCAGTCAAGGGTTAGGAATAATTATTTATCTATCCGTATAGTTATAAAATATAACTTTCTCCTGGACGGAAACTTTAGAAATGTGCAAAAAAACAAAACAAAAACTAACATTTAATTATTTTTTTTTAATTTTTTAAATATTTTTTTTACCTTTTTTATGTTTTTTAATTAACGCAAATTAATTTTTGTTGAAATGCGCACAGGAAAAATGTATGCAGAGTTCCGATTTTTCGTTCCAGTTATTTGTGGCGGAGGAAGAATAATTTTAATGTCCCTAAGATGGATTTCTGAAAGGTCAGGTTCTAACGGCATTCGAAACTTCATTGTATCTTTTGCCTTCAGTCTCATAAAGGAAGCTCCGAATGTATTTGCACTGATAACCTCCTTTATCAATGCAACGTAATACACCTCCAGTTTCTTTGTTACGAATGAAACTAGCACATAATCATTTACTTTGGGTTTACAATCCATTTTGCTGAAACTCTCAGTTATCATCGGTAGTTCATCGTCGTCAGGGTCATCCTCTGACTCTATGTCATCGAGTTCACTCTCATTTAGAAGTTCGACTATCTCATCTTCTTCGGTGCTAGTTTCAGAATCCGATTTAGATGGTTTCGCCGTTTTACCCTTTTTTTTAGGTATTTCCGTCGTTTTACCCTTCTTTTTAGGTGGTTTCTTTTTTTCTACAGATAAAATGGGTCTCTTTATTTTCTTTGCAGCGGATTTTCTTTCTTTGGTTTTTTCTCGTTCTTCAGCTATTTGATTTTTCTCAGGAGTATCCGTCGCAATCATACTTTTTCCGAGTTTTCTTGGCTTACGTCGACCAGTTCGAGGGCCAGCCTTAAAAGGAGGCATAAACTCTTTGGGAGACTTGAACTTATTTTGGATACCAGAAGTGCTAGCAACAGGTGATGTCGGCGCTTGGTGGTTAGCGTTTGGATCAATGTTCTCTATAATACATTCAGCATTGCTTGCTTCACATGCAGAACTAGTGGCTTGAGCAGAAACCTCTGCAACGACGATAGGTTCATCATCGGGTTGATCAGTCTGCAATAATGAAGAACTAAGAGCATTCCGTAACTCCGTGTTTGAAATAATGGCTTGATTTTCTTCAATCATAGATGGACTTTCTGCACAATATGTGACATCTGATTCTGGACTGCTACGATTTTCCGTCTCGGTTTGTCGGTTACCAGGAGCATCAAAAGCCACCGTCTCAATTTGTTGATTGCCAGGAGCAGCCGAAGCCGCCATCTCTTTACCAGGAGAAGCACTAGCCAGCATCGCCAATTGTCGGTTATCGGGAACAGTGGGAGCTAGCAATGCTGAGGATGTACTACTAGGTTGGTCTCTATCGGTGACTGCTGATGGCATAAAGTCCAGATCATCAAACACATCCGGGTCATATGGATAAATGCCACACTTTTTAAAAGCAGACGCAATATTTACTGGGGTCATTGCCTTTGCATAAGCTTGGCCCACACACTCCGCAACGTTGTAAATTGTCAGGTTTCCCCGGATTACGCATCAACCAAGAATCTACAGCGCTGTTGTAGTAGACCTTAAAGGGACCATTTAATCCGACATCAAGTGGCTGCATCTTTGCAGTTGTATGAGGGTGCAACGTTAGAACTGTCACTCCAGATTCTTTGGCTAAATTCAAAGCTTCAATACTAAGGTGAGATTCATGGTTGTCAAATATTAAAAGCGCAGGATTTTCACGGCTTGCTGAGGTGTGTTTAATAAAATGTTGCATGACCTGAAAAAACAGTTCCGCATTCATCCACCCAGTTGGAGTCGCAAGGCCGAGGGATCCTGGAGGGGCACCATGCAACATTATGTCTTTGTAGTTTTTCCTTGGGAAAACGAGAACCGGAGGTAATGCTTGTCCTGCAGCACATACAATGGCGCAAGTAGTCACCAAAGTACCCCTTTCCCCGCTAGTTACTTTGCCAATGTTCTGTTTCCCTTTTGGCGCCAAGACTTTTTGAGGCTTTTGGACTGTTGTTGTGGCAGTTTCATCGAGGTTATACACTCTTGTACCATCGCCAAAAGAGGGATGACGATCCATAACAGTTTTCAGATTATCATAGAAAATTTTGACCGTTTCTTTATTAAATGCAGTGGTACGAGCCAAACTACAGGCCTCAGGTTTCTTCATTGATAAATCCGAATGTCTTGACTTAAAAGACCGAAGCCACTCTTTCCCTGCCATTTCTTCCTTCTTCCAAGAATCAGGACATTTGATGTCGTTGATTACCGCCATTTGATAAGCGACGCGGCGAACATCTTTGCTGGATAATCCATAAAATTTTAATGCGCAGTCTTTTATATATGTTTTGAGTGCTGCTTCTTGGTCGTCTGTAAACGTTTTGTTAACGTCGTAGTTAGGTGTTAACTTTTGACCTTCCAGTGATGCATCAATAACATTTTTATGTTTTTTGATGTACCGGAACAGTGTAGAATAAGACAAATTACACTCTTTTGCGGCTTTTCGTACGCTCATTCCTTCTCTATTGAGTCTTATAGCTTTTAACATACTTTTAGAAGAATGGTTCCCTTTTTTTCTTACTGCAGTTTTTGTACGCGCCATCTTAAAAAAAAGTGTATGTATTTGTCAGTGATTTAGTATTAAAAAAAATGGTATATAGGTATATAAAATGTTCACTTAAGTAAAATCATGCAGAACAGTACCTAATGAACAAACCACATTGATATGACACGACATGGTATACAACAAAACAAAGTAGGTAGTACACAATGAAACAGTGTTTTATTGTGTCCACCTTTGAACTGTGTCATTGTTGGACACCGAGGGTATCTTAGTCTAACTTCAAAATATAACCTACCAAAATTGAACTATTTAATAGGTTATCTAGCCCACGTGAATCTATGATACATGTACATAGCAACTTAATACTCAAGATAATGAATATCACTATAGCATTTATCTGAAAAAACAAATAAAACTGAGAAAAAAACTTACTTTTTTGTCAAAAAAACCGAAAAAGCTCCGCAGACACGTCCTTTCACAAGCGGCGCGCACGCAAACTAGGGAGGAGCGGGGAGCGTACGAGGCTTGTAGGACGAGGCCTACTGCACTATCTGGCAACGTCGCATAACAGAAATATGACGCTGTTTCATTGTGTACGACTGTTTCAATGTTGGACACTCGACCCTACACTTATTAACCGATTATAAACCTTGAAATTTTGGTATACTTTTTTGGGTTCGTTACCCAAGGGGTAAAAACGGGACCCTATTACTAAGACTCTGCTGTCCGTCTGTCTGTCTCCAGGCTGTATCTCATAAACCGTTATAGCTAGAAAGCTGAAATGATCACAGATGGTATATTTCTGTTGCCGCTATAACAACAAATACGAAAAAGAAATTAAGCGAGGCTCCCATACAACAAACGTTTTTCGCTCGATATGAATAACGGTGACAGGTAGATGCTTAGGGAGGCTAGGAGGGTTACGTACTGTATGGGAGCCCCCCTTAAATGTTTATTTTATTATTTATTATTGAAGTGAATATACAACTAAATATTCTGTGAAAATTTCAAGCATCTACCTGTTACCATTATAAATATCGAGCGAAAAACGACTAAAAATCAGGTTTGTTGTATGGGAGTTGGGATGGCCTTCTATTTTTAGTATTTGTTGTTATAGCGTCAACAGATATACATCATTTGTGAAAATTTCAACTTTCTAGCTATCACGGTTCATAAGATACAGCCTGGTGACAGACATAGACGGACAGCGGAGTCCTAGTAATAGGGTCCCGTTTTTACCCTTTGGGTACGGAACCCTAAAAAATAACTAAATTATAGAATATTTTTTTAGATTTGGTTTGAAAGATAAGAAAATAATATGGTGAAGTGCAGTGTTCTCACGTGCTTTAACTCTTCCCATAAGAAGCCACAAGATATAACGTTTCACAGGTAAGTCACGTGCTTTAACTCTTCCCATAAGAAGCCACAAGATATAACGTTTCACAGGTAAGTCACGTGCTTTAACTCTTCCCATAAGAAGCCACAAGATATAACGTTTCACAGGTAAGTCACGTGCTTTAACTCTTCCCATAAGAAGCCACAAGATATAACGTTTCACAGGTAAGTCACGTGCTTTAACTCTTCCCATAAGAAGCCACAAGATATAACGTTTCACAGGTAAGTCACGTGCTTTAACTCTTCCCATAAGAAGCCACAAGATATAACGTTTCACAGGTAAGTCACGTGCTTTAACTCTTCCCATAAGAAGCCACAAGATATAACGTTTCACAGGTAAGTCACGTGCTTTAACTCTTCCCATAAGAAGCCACAAGATATAACGTTTCACAGGTAAGTCACGTGCTTTAACTCTTCCCATAAGAAGCCACAAGATATAACGTTTCACAGGTAAGTCACGTGCTTTAACTCTTCCCATAAGAAGCCACAAGATATAACGTTTCACAGGTAAGTCACGTGCTTTAACTCTTCCCATAAGAAGCCACAAGATATAACGTTTCACAGGTAAGTTTTAGCTATAGAGCTTATTTTGAATTGCGATTATTTCGTGTTATCACTACATAGTATATAACTAATATAAATTTAAAAAACCCCCGACACATTGACAACCATTTTGGGCACATTTGTAGAATTTTGGTTCTTCCATCCCCACTTTAACCCACCATAACTCTTAAACGGCTCAATCGATTTTTATAAAACATAGCTAAGAAAACTCTCGATTAAGTCTCCTTTCATCCAAAAAAAACTAAACTGAAATCGGTTCTGTGGTTCGGGCGCTATGATGCCACAGACAGACAGACACACAGACAGACAAACAGACACGTCAAACTTATAACACCCCTCTTTTGCGTCGGGGGTTAAAAACAGTCGCTTCCCGCTGTCTGTCCCCATGTATGCTTATATCTTTAAAACTACCCAAGGGATTTTGATGCAATTTTGTTTGATAAATAAAGTGATTCAAGGGGAAGGTTTAAATGTATAATACACCTGTGCGAAGCCGGGGCGGGTTGCTAGTTTATCATAAACTTTGCAACTTGAAAGTTTGAGAAGATTGTGTTCTAATTTACATGTTTGGTGTGTGTAATAAGTTATTAATTATGTTTCGCAAAAAAAAGCTAAACCGCCTTTCTTCGTGTACAAAATTCGAATATTTCGCTCGAATTAGTAACTTAATTGTTGATTTTTCAAAAACAGCTCAGCCGATTTCTGTAAAATTTAAATGGGACCACCATTTAAATTTTACACGAAGGAAGGCGGTTTTGCCTCGGAAGTAGGTATTACCCTTTCGAACTAAAAAAGAATTTTTCGATTCGGTTCACAATTGGCGGAATTATAGATTAATATACACAAAAAAAAAAACATACAGACGAACATAGAAGCACCTCCTTTTTGGAAGTCGGTTAAAAAGTAATTTTCTTTATTAATTCATTGATTCGATCAATGTTTGACGTCCAATGTAGGTAGGTACTTAGATAATAAGCCCGATTACAGAGGCGCCGGAGTAATAGCAACGTAAAAAACGTTCTCTCTATCGAATGCCTAAAGTGAAAAAAAAACAGAACTATGCTATTTTAGCTAATATAATTACTCTTTAATCGGGCCTATTGTCCATGGAACGTATTCAGTTAAAATTAAAATGGTTTCAGCTTGCTGTGATTATGCTGACACAAACCATCTACACATCAGCCGTAGGACGTCCACTGCTGGACATAAGATCGGGCCTATGTCCAGCCTATTTCCAGTCGGAAATCTGAAAGTTGCTTGTTGGAAGCGGCATGCATCCAATGCGTTAGTGCTATCTCAATGATATCGTCAGTCCACCTAGTCGGTGTATGGCCTGCGCTACGCTTGCTAATCCGTGGTCTCCATTCGATAACTTTACGGCTCCATCGGCCATCCGCTCTTCGAACTATGTGCCCTGCCCACTTCCGTTTCAACTTGCTAATCCACTGAGCGTTGGTTACTTCGGTATTTTGGTCTGCGAATCTCCTCATTCCTGATTCAAACCCACAGAGAATCTCCGAGCATAGCCCTCTCCATTGCACATTAGGCTATGTTGAGCTTATTCATAAGGCCCACAGTAATAGATCATGTTTCATGCAGTTTCATTGTGACAAGAACCCTTTTCATTGATTACTAGCTACTAAAGTACCTATTGATTAGGCCTTCCAAACATTATGGCGGAATGAAGATAGCTACAAACTGCGCCAAACCCAATCCTCGCACAGCTTTTAAGTGAGATTCAGTCAAGATTGAGTTAAAATTCGCAGCTTGTAGCTAACATCACAACCGCCAATATGTTTGATTCTTCCTATACCTACCTAACCTAACTACTGTGGTTGATGTTATTTAAAGTATACCTATAGTTATTATATATTCTTTGCCTATAGTCCGCGCCACACAAGTCGGCGGATGGGAATTTATGCACAGAACGCTGCGCAAAAGGCAAAATATTAATATGGGTATGCGCTCCCGAGACGAGAGACTCGCGCCGGGGCACACCCGCCCGCGACCGAATCACGGCGAAGTGTCATCTGCGGCTAACTTCTCACCCGCCGACTTTTGTGGCGCGGATCATACCTAGTAATCTCTTGATAGTGTAATTAAAAGGTTAGATATATTTCAAGTAATAAACATTTTAATTTCATTTTAGATTTCCCAAGGATGAAAAGTTGAAAAACGCATGGTTGAAGAATTTGAAGCGAAAAAATTGGCAGCCCAAATCAAATAATTTGTTGTGCTCAAAGCATTTTGAGGAACATTTATTCGACCGGACTGGTTTCCGCACGATTCTCGCCCGAGGTGCCATCCCTACAATATTTGAAGATGTAAGCAATATATATTATTATATTATATTCCTCCAATTTTTTAGGGTTCCGTACCCAAAGGGTAAAAACCGGACCCTATTACTAAGACTCCGCTGTCCGTCTGTCTGTCACCAGGCTGTATCTCATGAACCGTTATAGCTAGAAAACTAGAAAGCTGAAATTTTCACAGATTATGTATTTCTGTTGCCGCTAACAAATACTAAAAACAGAATAAAATAAATATTCAAGCGGGGCGCTCCCATTCAATAAACCTGAATTTTCAACCGTTTTTCGGTCGATATTAATAATAGTAGATAGATGCTTGAAATATTCACAGAATATTTAGTTGTATATTCAATTCAATAACTTTAACTGGCTTTGCCCCAATGAAGTCACTAGTTTTGACGAGGCGTTGAGGTCTCTTGAGTCGATACTCAACGTCGCGCTTAGTGACTCGCAGTAGACGCAAGGGGCACTGGCAATACGGTTTGGGGGCCTTGGGGTGAGACGCATGAGTGATCTTGGCTTGCCGGCTTTTTTGGCCTCGGCTCATTGGGGTTGCGAACCTTGTCACTGACATTCTGAATAACAAAGGTGTCGGGGGTGAGCATTCCTTTTGTGGCCGGGGCTAAGACTGTCTGGGCTGATCTGAACTCGGGTGCTATAAGCTCTGTATCTCCTCATATTCAGAGGGCTTGGGACGATGCCGGAGCTACGCGAATTCACGACCAGTTGTTAAGCGTTGCTGCGGGGGTAGATCTGGCTAGACTGAAGGCTGTGTCGCAGTCAAAATCTGGGACTTGGTTGCACGCGCTTCCTTCCCCTCATTTGGGTACTCTGATAGACGATGACTCTTTGCGTGTGGCGGTGGCCCTTCGCCTGAGTTGCAAGGTGTGTGAACCTCATAGATGCACCTGCGGTTCTATGGTGCAGGCCGATGGCCACCATGCGTTGAGTTGTCGTCGGCGCACAGGAAGGTTTCCACGTCACCATGCCCTCAACGACATAGTCCGAAGGGTTTTCTTCTCTGCAAATATTCCCTGCGTCTTGGAGCCGCCAGGTCTGAGTAGGTCGGATGGAAAGAGCCGCTATTAGAAAACGGCAGAAATATGCTGCATTAGAGGCGCAATATTTATTTTGTGCCCGTCGCCGTTGAGCCTTTGGGTTCTTGGGGGACCGAGGGCAAGAAGCTGATTCGTGAGATTGGGAAACGGATCAGAGAAAGGAATGGTGACTAACATTGGTTTCCTTTTTCAGAGATTCTACCTGATGGAAAATATCGTTTTACTCGAGAAGTCGAGACTTAATGACGCCTATGTTGTAATTTAGTGGAAAGATAGACAATGTGATTTATTAAATTAAAATATTATGATATTATCTTGTTTTATTTAATAAAAGTAATGTATTTGTTCCTAAACAATGATCAATGACTCATTTTTACAGTTTTTACGAGATTAAAACATGTTTTGAACAACATCTTACTTCCCCTGTACAGAGTTGATCGATCGGACTAATTAATCGGACTAGTGGGAAGTTTCCGATATGGGGAACCTTCGATCGAGAAAATCTAGCATTTAATTAATATGGCACGAGTTAAGAGACATGAAATATCTCCATTAGGTGGCTGTTGTCGGGTTTCTATGATAAGCATTTTAATTTTAGTAATGACTAGCTGAACCGGTGAACTTCATTTCACCATCTGTCAAGTGTCAACTGTCAATGAGAACTTTCACATGCAGGAACATTTTGAATGAGAAAATTAAATTCAGGTTTTTATTATTTTTCTCGCAACTTTTACAAATTATCTAACCGTTTAAACCTTCCCATAACTTCTACAAATATTTCAAGATCAAAATTAGCCAAATCGGTTCAGCGGTTCTCAAGTTTTAGCGAGACCAACAACCACGATTCATTTTTATTTAGTAATGATGATGATGATGATAATAATGGAAATCAAATAATAATATGTACTTAGTAAAAGATATTTTTTATTTTAAGTGTGTAGGTACTTTCATAACTTGCTATGGAATAAAATCCCATCGAAAACATTTTCATGTGCCTAAAATTTTGTCAAAACCAAGCCCTATAGCTCGCATTGTCAAAAAGTTATCAAATGTATGCGTAGATTATTATCAGTATACGCGCTAAGTGCCCTGCCCACTGCCATTTCAACTTGCCCATCCGTTGGGCTATGTCGGTAACTTTGGTTCTTCTACGGATCTCCTCATTACTAATTCGATCTCGCAGAGAAAACTTAAAAGTAAGAGATTCAAAAGTATTTATTACTTACATCAGATATTTTTTGTTTCAGGAGTCCAGTTCTAAACTACGGCATCAGATAAAGATAAAAGAAACTGATCCCATACAAGTGAATTTCGAGACCGATGAAGACTCTCTGTCCACAAAGTCTGTAAAGGAAGAAATCACCGATGATGATGATGGCCATAATTCTGGTTACGAAACAGACAAGACGACCGATGTCCAGGCAAATTCTTCTTCGACTGATGATCACACTGAAGCAAAACGAGCTCGGCTAGACCAATTCGAATCGTTGTCTTCTGAACATGTGGCAGAGATTTACGAATTTGGAAAATTTGTCGCAGAACAACTGCTGTGTTTGGATGTTACACAAGCACGTAGAGTGCAAGAACAGATAAGGCAAATCCTGGCACATACATTGAAAACAGCATTGTTGAAAGGTCGATCGAAACAACCAAGGATAGAGAAGGATTCTGTAGATCAGCTAAAAATTGTTTCTGTTGAATCACTTATGCAACCAGAAAAAAGTGATAGACCTGTTGCTGCTCCACTAGCCAAAACAGAAGACCTAAAGATTTCTACATGCACAGTGACGAAATCAAAGGCAAAAAGTACCCCTGTGTTATCTTCAGTACGCTCCAAAGTCATTCCAGAAGTAGCAGCCAAAAAACCAGAAGTCAATACTGTTGGCAAGTCACAATCGGTGAAAATTATCGGATCGTCGGCTCCTATACGGGTTTTATCTACCCTTGACTCATCTGTAGCTAAAACAGGTAGACAAGTGAGGTTTCTTAAGACAGCTCTTGAATCTGGCTCCTCGTTACCGTTACCTAAGTCTGGTACGTCAAATGTGGAATGTGGTGCATCAAATGTGAAACCTGGTGGGTCACAAGTGAAACTTGTTGCGTCAAATGTGATACGTGTTGTGTCAAATTTGGAGCATAGTGCGTCAAATGTGGAATGTGGTGCGTCAAATGTAGAACACGGTGCGTCAAAAGTAAAACGCGGTGCGTCAAATGCCCCGGGAGGTTATCTCATAGTGTCAGAAGGGTTGTTGCTTGGCACGGAGACAGGGACCTCAGTGGGACTTAATACGTATAATTTAGGATCTTCCCGACTTGAGGAAAGTTGTAATAAGCCGCCAGAACAAGCTTTGAAGGCTTCAACTGATGCGTCTGTTGCAGACAATGAGTCAAGTATGCTTGTCGATGAAACAATAGTGAAAACCGAGGAGCCTGAGTTGGAATCAACGCATACTAACGTATTCCCACCTAGTTTAACGCAGTCAGAATATTCGGACTCTGAATTAGATCGCCATTGGACCAATTAGGCAGTATTTTTGATAGTACAACTAGCGCCGTGGTACAATGATGGAATAAGTGCTCGAAGATGTTTAAATGTTCCAATAGTTATTGGAATGGTTATAATTGGAACGATTGTTCCATTATTGTACCATGGTGCTAATGCATGTTCCATGGAACAATTAATGTTGGAACATGGAACATTATAACATATTTTGTTCCATTATCATGGTACAATTGGGACATTTTGATAATTAAAAAGAGGATGCCCACCAGGCTGACTCGAATTTTGTATTGTAAACAATTTTGGTTGTGTACATAAAGAGGATGGGTCTGAAGATTGAGAGTACCTAAAACTGTATTGCGTTTATTAATTGTATAACAAAACTATGAAGCTATTTATAGTCCTTTGTACAATAGCTTTATCTCAACGAGCTCTTTTTGAAATAAACTATTTTTTTTGTACCTGCATAGTGGATACTCGGGTTTCCACCCCGTTGATTTACCAATTAAGCGTTATCGATTCAATTCTTTGTTTATCACGAAACAATCAAACAACTTGCTACAATTAAAAAAACTAACGTTTGTGAAATGCTCGCTATCGCATGCGTTTTTATTGGTAAAGGATGGGAATAGAACTAAGTATAGTTTAGGAAAATTCAAGCTCAATGTAGTTTTTTTTTATTGGACAATCTGATGTAATCCGATAAAAAAATGACAAAACATTTTGTACAGAAAGAGAATAGTACTGTGGTGGCGCTGCCTGTCCTGAACTGCCTTATTTATTTATGTATGTTAAAAGAGTTTTATAATTTTGTTAGATCCAAGTTATTGTGTATTAACATCATACTTATCATCACGTTAAGTATTATGTGGCTATGATTATGTGGTCTTTTAAAAATTAATATTGTTTGTTCAGTTTTTATTGACGGTTATTCTCATTTTGCACAGTTTTGTTTTCATTGCCATAAAAAGCCACTGGGGCCAATTATGAAGACGCCATCGTAAATTTAATAGCAACGTAAAATAATGTTCTCTATCAAATGCATATAGTGAAAAAGAAACAGGGCTACTCAAAATTGATATTATAATTACGATAGCGCTTCTAAAATTGGGCCCAATAATAATGTAAAAAATGCTATAGGCCGCGCCACACAAGTTGGCGGATGTGACGTCAGCTACAAGCTGTGCAATAGCCAATCAACGTGCAGCTTTATGTGAGCTTCAGTCAGGATTGGATATTGCGCAGCTTGTAGCTAAATTCACATCCGCCGACTTGTGTGGCGCGGCCTATACATCGATAGTACATTGATCCGCGCGACCTATTCGAATTCTGTAGACTGTTGAAGTCGGTTATGTCATTTTTTGGCGAAAATTATTATAATTATGGTATACCTCTGTACCAAGTACTGTGATATACCTACCTATATTTCTTGCATGTGATTTTGTAAGTAAAGAGCCATTCAAGTATTACGTAATTGGGGGGCGGGGGGGGGGGGGTTTATCCTTTGCTTATTTTTGATGACATGGAGGGCGGTGGTGTCTAGATGGTGATTACATCAGCAATAGTTTTTAGGGTTCGGTACCCAAAGAGAAAAACGGGACCCTATTACTAAGACTTCGATGTCCGTCTGTCCGTCTGTCTATCTGTCCGTCTGTCACCGGGCTGTATCTCATAAACCATGATAGCTAGGCAGCTGAAATTTTCACAGATGATGTATTTCGGTCGCCGCTATAACAAATACAAAAAACAAAATAATAAAAAAAATATTTAGGGGGGCTCCCATACAACAAACCTGAATTTTTACACGTTTTTAGCTCTATATTAATAATGGTACCAGGTAGATGCTTGAAATTTTCACAGAATATCTAATTTTATATTCCCTTCAATAATAAATAATAAAATTAAAATAAAATAAATATTTAAGGGGGGCTCCCATTCAGTACGGAACCCTCCGTGTGCGAGTCCGACTCGTACTTGGCCGATTATTTCTTTTTTTACGCATAGGTATGTGTGTAAAAGTCCACTATCCTAAATTGATTTTTTATTTCTAAAATTAAATCTGCTGCTCATGAATCAATTATAAAAGAAAAATGCACACAGGTACCAATGTTTACGTAAGAATATGGGGTAAGAGCTTTGCTTACTTTTGCATACAAGGGGTGAGGGGGGGTAAATAATTGTGATAAATCTGCTTACGTAATACTTGAACGGCCTCTAAGTACCTAAATGTGTTTGACAAAATGCTTGGAATGTTTCATGCCAATGTCTGATAAATTTTGTTTGTAAGTAGGTTAATAGAATAATAAATTGAACATTTTTATAAGTCACTCGTTTTCTTTAACCTATTGATTGACTGTATAATGGGCCCCATTCACGATACGTCCACACGTCCATTTGGACTGGCGGACTTCTCGTGAATGTCGAAAACGCCATCCATTTCCAGGATGTCATCCTAGAAATGAATGACATCCACGCCCCGAAATGCGTTCAGTATTGCCACTTGTGGTTTTATGACCTTGTTTATGGGCAAAAATTGTATCTATTAAGGATTTAACGGGTAAATAAAAATAGGTTAAAGTGCATTTAGAGTTCCATTCAGTGACTTTTTTTAGTTTCACCGCTCACTATCTGTAATAAAATCTCGATAGTTTAAAGACCCACATCCCAGTTCCTAATTGAGATGAAATGTCGCACGGATATGTAGGTACATTGCGTGACAATGTAATATTATAATAGCCAGCGTTGTCCCAAGCAGTAATAAAATGTAATTTTTATGACGCACTACTTATCAAATTTTTACACGCAAGTAGGCCAATTGTAACATATTCGGGACAAATATCTTTTCGAGGCTTGCAAGTGAGTGGTAACGCGGATTTCTTCCACGAACCGCCCGTCAATGGGCCAGAAAATGAATGTCGTCCAATGGATGAAAACCGTGAGGATGTCATCCATTTGGACTGATGGTGAATGGGCCCATAAGGAGAATCAAACTGAATGGCGTCGTCTGTTAAACTTTCGCGTTCGCGCGGTTCTAATACTATGTATTTAATGCATTTTAGTTAGTTCTTCCTCGTTTACGCCAGGGGCGCTGTACAAAAATGTTAAGAGGTATACAGAAACAAATGTAGTTTCAATCCACAAAATAGGCCCTAATACACAGGGCAGTCGCTGTTTCAATCATAGTATGTACCTACTAGACATGGCGCTAAAGAATAATAATTAACAAAAGTAAGAGGGCAAGATTTTTATTTTTATTTATTTTTTTATTTTATTTATTTGCTTATAGAAAAATAACATTACAGTTATAACCATTGCGTTACTTATCTTACCTTATCGTTACTTATAATCTAAGCAAACAGGAATTCAATTATCTATAAATTCTAATAATCTAAACAATGTATAAAACTTATGAAATAGTCTAATCAATATAGTAACTTTGGTCTAAACAATATAAGAACTTTGGTCTAAGCTATGTAGGAACACAAATATAATCTAAGCAATATAGGAAATCAAATAAAGAAATTCTAATAGTCTACACAATATAGGAATCAAATATAAATTCATAATCTAAACAATATATAAGCTTAAGAACTATCTACGTAATAAAGGAAACACAATTATTGCAATTCCAATAACATAAACAATTTATAAACTTAGATGTGCTATTGTGGAAGTGTGAACAGGATGAAACTAATATCTTTTGTCTCTGTCGTCTCTGTCTGCGTATACGTTTTTTTTTTGCCTGACTACTACACGTTTTTGCGTGTAATAGTCAGACATATTTTTTCCGCCGCGGAACTGCCGAGTGACATGCTCTAAATCATTTACAGCTTGGTAGGTATTAGTGATAACAGTGTACAGTAAAGGTTCGCGCACATTATGTCGGGCCGCATCGCAGCGCAAAAATCGGCTCAAATCGCTTATAAGTATTTTATATGAACTAACGCATACTGTGCCGGGGCGCAGCGGGCCGCATTTTCCGCATTTCCATACTAAAATTGCGCTGGCGGCGCTGCAGCCCGCTCCGCCCCGCTGCGGCCCGACAAAATGTGCGCGAACCTTTATGGTGCAGTGCTGTGTAATTGACTGTAAAAGCAGCCGTACTGAGCGAAAAGAGCCAAACATAACCTTTCATCGGTAAGTTGAATTTTTGATGAGATGCTTCATGTAAATCAACAGATTATTAAACTATTATCCATTTTCTATCAGTATTATGCAAGTTATTACTCTGAAGTCTAATTATGATAAAATCCAAACCAAATAATTGATGCTAATCGACCAAAGTGCGAATGACATTCATCGCGTAGGTAGTGTATTCATACTCCGTGACATGTGTATTTGGTTGGATTACACCATACTAATGAATACCAGGTGCGGACTTCTTCTTTTACCCAAGCTTTACCCTAATTTGATAATAAATGATATTTATCCGGTTATGTTTCATAGATGTAGATACAGTACCTACGGACATCGTTTTTTATAGGGTTCCGTACCCAAAGGGAAAAACGGGACCCTATTACTAAGACTTCGATGTCCGTCTGTCTGTCTGTCAGTCTGTCTGTCACCGGGCTGTATCTCATGAACCATGATAGCTAGGCAGCTGAAATTTTCACAGATGATGTATTTCGGTTGCCGCTATAACAACAAACACTAAAAACAAAATAAAATAAATATTTAAGGGGGGCTCCCATACAACAAACCTGAATTTTTAGACGTTTTTCGCTCTATATTAATAATGGTAACAGGTAGATGCTTAAAATTTTCACAGAATATTTAGTTTTATATTCACTTCAATAGTAAATAATAAAATTAAAATTCGTGTACTATTTATTTATTTTATTAAGGAATTTGTTTATAATTTAATTTGGGTTGGCTATAGCCGTCCGGTACCTGATTTTGATGAAGGTGCGAGTTTAGGGGTATCATTGGGGTCCACCTGAAGCCCTTCCAGCAATTTTTTTTTGCCGGAAACGTAGTTTAAATTAATTATGATTAAATTAAAATTTGATAAAAAAAAGTGAAATGGAACGCAATGTTGAGAAAATGGTACAATATTAAGTTGTCAAGCACGAGCCGAGCGAGCGAAGCGAGCGTGCCGCGGCAGCGGCCGGCGAAGTGCCAGAAGCGAACCGCCTTAATAAGTTAGGTGTGAAACAAAAAATAGGTTAGGTTAGAACATGACAAACAACGCACGAGCCGAGCAAGCGAAGCGAGCGTGCCGCGGCAGCGGCCGGCGAAGTGCCAGAAGCGAACCGCCTTAATAAGTTAGGTGTGAAACAAAAAATAGGTTAGGTTAGGTTAGACCATGACAAACAACGCACGAGCCGAGCGAGCGAAGCGAGCGTGCCGCGGCAGCGGCCGGCGAAGTGCCAGAAGCGAACCGCCTTAATAAGTTAGGTGTGAAACAAAAAATAGGTTAGGTTAGGTTAGAACATGACAAACAACGCACGAGCCGAGCGAGCGAAGCGAGCGTGCCGCGGCAGCGGCCGGCGAAGTGCCAGAAGCGAACCGCCTTAATAGATTAGGTGTGAAACAAAAAATAGGTAAAAAATACTGATATAGCCGAAAGTGAGGTTAAGTACTAAAAAAATTATTACTCAAAAACTAAAGGCCTCCGGCGGGGGGGGGATGCAGGGGGGGCTTCACCCCCTCCCCCTCCCCCCCCTCCGCCCCCCCTCCCCCCTCCCCGCGGGTACCGGGCGACTATAGTTTAACCTTTAATTTCACAAATGTCAACTTAAAACTAGCTTATAAATAAATTAGTCGAAAAGCCCGCCAAAAAAAAAAAAAAAAATTTAAGGGGGGCTCCCATACAGTACGGCACCCTCCGTGCGCGAGTCCCACTCGTACTTGGCCGATTATCTCTTTTATTTAATATTGTTATAGTTTTTACATGTATTACATTATTTTGATGTTTGAAAAAATATGTGAAGAATGAATATGGAAATGTTTATCAAAATTGCTTTTGTTTGTTTAAAGATTTTGTAGGTAGGTATAGGCCGAATCAAGTTTCTTGGAAACTGTGAAGTTAGTTACAAGCTACGCCTACGCATTACATATGCGTAGGCCGTACAGCTTTTATAGTAAGCTTCAGTCAGGGATAGGGTTTTACACTAATTTCACAACCACAAAGAAATTATACCTAACTACAGGCCGAACCATACAAGTCGGCGGATGTGAAGTTAGCTACAGGCTACGAACATAATAAACCATGGGCTGCGCTGTATTCAATCCTGACTGCAGCTCACATAAAGCTGCGCATTGATTGTATATCGCGCAGCTTATAGCTCCACATCCGCCAACTTATGTGATTCATTCTATAATATTATTTTGTTTGAGATTTAATCTATATCAGTATTTCATCGGCGAACGGTAGCTAAATCATTTTATTTAAACCTATTCAGCCAAAAGTCAACCACCACTGGCCATAGATTTTGCTTTGCATAAAGACCTAAGTACTGGAAAAAACTAATTAAAAAATATTTTTAGATTTCCCCGTGAACCACATTATAGAACTAAATGGATTGAGTGTACAGGCCGACTTAACTGGCAACCACCAGAATATGGAAAGATTTGCTCCAGACATTTTGAATCAAATTGCTTCCAACGGAGTAAAAATGATGTCAAAACATACTTAAAACGACATTCGGTGCCAACTCGTTTCATCCAAGTAAGATAAATATATTATTTTGGTAAGCTTATTGAAACATATAAGTTAGCTTTACTAATAAATTACTGAATACATATAAGACATAGTTATATGTAGGTATATCGTCATTTTTAGCATTCCGTACCCAAAGGTTAAAAACGGGACCCTATTACTAAGACTTCGATGTCCGTCTGTCTGTCTGTCACCAGGCTGTATCTTATTAACCATGATAGCTAGACAGGTGAAATTACAGTGAAATTCACAGATGATGTTTTTCTGTAGCCACTATAACAACAAATACTAAAAACAGAATAAAATAAATATTTAAAGAGGGCTCCCATACAACAAATTTATTTTTTTGCTGTTTTTTTCGCCATATTAATAACGGCAACAGGTGGACGCTTCAAATGGGGCTAAGGGGTTTCCCATAGGGTACGAAACCCTTCGTGCGCAAGTCTGACTCTCACTTGGCAAATCGTTTTTAGGGGTTCCATAGTAAAACAAGGAACTCTTATTTTTTGTGTCTATGAATAAAAGAAAGAAAAACATATGTCTAAATTGCATATTGTGCAGTCATTATGTTTTTTTTAGTATTTCATGTACCACCGTACCAAATAGTGCAGGTGCCTTCCTTGTGGCCATCTTAGTATCATATGTGGCCACTTTGAATTTTAATGATTAATGACAAGTTAATGTCTAAATAATAATGAAAAAATATATATACTTTGTTTTCATAACTTATATAACATTCAATAATTATTCTAAACTACCTTATATATGCATTAACAGTATATAAACCTACCTATAGTTATACTTAGTAAAAATATCATCTAACATCAATCAAAACAAAGTCTGTGTCCGTGTGGTAGGGTGCCAAGAACGCTGGCTGCAATACGTTTAATTATTATAATTTGAGATTCACATAACAATATTTATATTGTTACATTGCTTATAATTATCATTTATGCGATAATTTTGACACCAAAATGGCTACAACCGGGGCACCTGCTCTAATAATAAAAACATGTGATTTTAAAATTATACCTAAGTAGGTAATTACTACATTTTGTTTTTGTATATAGTTATTAGAGATAACTCTATTTAATTATTTTTTGTTTCAATTTAAATTTTAAACTTTTATTTAAAAAAAAAAAATGCAACAGTATGGTGTTTTTTTTTCCCTTTTTACACGTATGAAAAAATACATTAATACATCGCCAACACAGCTATTACAACAATATTTTTCATGTCAACTCATGCCGTATTAAATCAATGCATCTTTTTCTTTCTTTTCTCGATTGACCATATTATCCCTCTGGTAACTCTGTAATCGCCAACGTTTAAATAAGACCGACGGCGACGGTTCAATTTGTCCTTTGAACCACGAATCTTCTTGTCGGAAATTCAGGTCATTTAGCTTGTAGCGTCCTATCTAAACTATGAACAATCTTAAAAAGTGATTAGGCTGAAAATATCAACTTTGTGAGAATCTGGGAATCGGCTCCGGTGCCAGGTCGTAAGCCAAACGTTCATACTGCTAGACCACGGACAGAGCATTATTTTACCCATAAAGTGGGGTAAAATTTGCTTGTAGGAATACTAATTACATCGAACATAGGCATATGGCGTGGCCACATTATTCATATTCATATTATTTATTGGTATCAAAAATGTAAAAGATACACGTCAAAAAATTATAAAAATTACATTTGTTATTATTAAAATAATAATATCACTTAAATAATATCATCTTTGCTTAGTAGCAAATAATTAAATTGTACTGAGTTGAAACATTACATTACAAAATAGTTGTGTTGTGTTTTTATAGACAACAACAAATAATAACAATAACAATTATCGCCCTACGGCGAAGTTTTCGTCACTGGGGGCTCATTCATCTAATTCAAACGGTAGTAATTGGTTGTTCACGATTTGAACTACTACCTGAAGCTGGGCACACACGCTGCGATGATCGCATCTATTCATCAGATCAGTCCAGCGAGGTCCTAATATAGTTACATTGCCGGTAGGTAGTTATTGAGGAATCAAAATGACACCCCTATTTTAATCGAAAAAATTGATTTAACAAAAAAATTATTGGCATCAAAGTTGTAGAAAATCAAATTTTAAACAACTTTTGTTCCCATAACTTCTGCTGAAAAATTGAAATAACACAAGTTATTGAAGAAATGAAATGGCACAACCGGCTATTTGAAATAAATATCGATCCTACAAAAAGTTAATGGGAACTAAAGTTGTAGAAAATCAAATTTCAAACAACTTTTGTTCCCATAACTTCTGCTGGAAAATTGAAATAACACAAGTTATTGAAGAAATGAAATGGCACAACCGGCTATTTGAAATAAATATAATGTGGCCACGCCATCATGGACCGGCCACACATTCGCCCTACGGCGAAGTTATCGTCACTGGGGCTCATTCATCTAATTCAAACGGTAGTAATTGGTTGTTCACGATTTGAACTACTACCTGAAGCTGGGCACATACGCTGCGATGATCGCATCTATTCATCAGATCAGTCCAGCGAGGTCCTAATATAGTTACATTGCCGGTAGGTAGTTATTGAGGAATCAAAATGACACCCCTATTTTAATCGAAAAAATTGATTTAACAAAAAAATTATTGGCATCAAAGTTGTAGAAAATCAAATTTTAAACAACTTTTGTTCCTATAACTTCTGCTGAAAAATCGAAATAACACAAGTTATTGAAGAAATGAAATGGCACAACTGGCTATTTAAAAAAAATATCGATCCTACAAAAAGTTAATGGGAACTAAAGTTGTAGAAAATCAAATTTTAACCATTTTTTGTTCCCATAACTTCTGCTGGAAAATTGAAATAACACAAGTTATTGAAGAAATGAAATGGCACAACCGGCTATTTGAAAAAAATATCGATCCTACAAAAAGTTAATGGGAACTAAAGTTGTAGAAAATCAAATTTCAAACAACTTTTGTTCCCATAACTTCTGCTGGAAAATTGAAATAACACAAGTTATTGAAGAAATGAAATGGCACAACCGGCTATTTGAAAAAAATATCGATCCTACAAAAAGTTAATGGGAACTAAAGTTGTAGAAAATCAAATTTTAACCATTTTTTGTTCCCATAACTTCTGCTGGAAAATTGAAATAACACAAGTTATTGAAGAAATGAAATGGCACAACCGGCTATTTGAAAAAAATATCGATCCTACAAAAAGTTAATGGGAACTAAAGTTGTAGAAAATCAAATTTCAAACAACTTTTGTTCCCATAACTTCTGCTGGAAAATTGAAATAACACAAGTTATTGAAGAAATGAAATGGCACAACCGGCTATTTGAAAAAAATATCGATCCTACAAAAAGTTAATGGGAACTAAAGTTGTTGAAAATCAAATTTCAAACAACTTTTGTTCCCATAACTTCTGCTGTAAAATTGAAATAATACAAGTTATTGAAGAAATTAAATGGTACAACCAACTATTTAAAAAATTATCGATCCTGCAAAAAGTTTATGGGAATCAAAGTTGTAGAAAATCAAATTTTAAACAACTTTTATTCTGAAAATTTCTGCTGAAAAATTGAAATAACACAAGTTATTGAAGAAACAAAATGGTACAACTAACTATTTAAAAAAAGATCGACCCTACAAAAAGTTGATGGGAACAAAAGTTGTTTAAAATTTGATTTTCTACAACTTTGATTCCCATCAACTTTTTGTAGGATCGATATTTTTTTAAATAGTTGGTTGTACCATTTCATTTCTTCAATAACTTGTGTTATTTCAATTTTTCAGCAGAAGTTATGGGAACAAAAGTTGTTTAAAATTTGATTTTCTACAACTTTGATGCCAATTTTTTTTTGTTAAATCAATATTTTTCGATTAAAATAGGGGTGTCATTTTGATTCCTCAATAACTACCTACTGGCAATGCAACTATATTAGGACCTCGCTGGACTGATCTGATGAATAGATGCGATCATCGCAGCGTGTGTGCCCAGCTTCAGGTAGTAGTTCAAATCGTGAACAACCAATTACTACCGTTTGAATTAGATGAATGAGCCCCCAGTGACGAAAACTTCGCCGTAGGGCGAATGTGTGGCCGGTCCATCATGGCGTGGCCACATTATCGCCCTACGGCGAATCTTCGTCACTGGGGGCTCATTCACTAATTCAAACGGTAGTAGGTGGTTGTTCACGATTTGAACTACTACCTGAAGCTGGGCACACACGCTGCGATGATCGCATCTATTCATCAGATCAGTCCAGCGAGGTCCTGATATAGTTGCATTGCCAGTAGGTAGTTATTGAGGAATCAAAATGAAACCCTTATTTTAATCGAAAAATATTGATTTAACAACAAAAATATTGGCATCAATGTTGTAGAAAATCAAATTTTAAACAACTTTTGTTCCTAAAACTTCTGCTGTAAAATTGAAATAACACAAGCTATTGAAGAAATGAAATGGTACAACCAACTATTTAAAAAAAATATCGATCCTACAAAAAGTTGATGGGAATCAAAGTTATAGAAAATCAAATTTTAAACAACTTTGATTCCCATCAACTTTTTGTAGCATCGATATTTTTTTTAAATAGTTGGTTGTGCCATTTTGTTTCTTCAATAACTTGTGTTATTTTAGTTTTTTAACAGAAGTTATGGGAACAAAAGTTGTTTAAAATTTAATTTTCTACAACTTTGATTCCCATCAACTTTTTGTAGGATCGATATTTTTTTTAAAAAGTTGGTTGTACCATTCCATTTCTTCAATAACTTGTCTTATTTCAATTTTTCAGCAGAAATTATGGGAACAAAAGTTGTTTAAAATTTGATTTTCTACAACTTTGATTCCCATCAACTTTTTGTAGGATCGATATTTTGTTTGAAATAGTTGGTTGTACCATTTTGTTTCTTCAATAACTTGTGTTATTTCAGTTTTTCAGCAGAAGTTATAGGAACAAAAGTTGTTTAAAATTTGATTTTCTACAACTTTGATTCCTATCAACTTTTTGTTGGATCGATATTTTTTTTTAAAAGTTGGTTGTACCGTTTTGTTTCTTCAATAACTTGTGTTATTTCAATTTTTAAGCAGAAATCGATCGATCCTACAAAAAGTTGATGGGAATCAAAGTTGTTTAAAATTTGATTTTCTATAACTTTGATCCCCATCAACTTTTTGTAGGATCGATGTTTTTTTTAAATAATTGGTTGTACCATTTCATTTCTTCAATAACTTGTTATTTCAATTTTACAGCAGAAGTTTTAGGAACAAAAGTTGTTTAAAATTTGATTTTCTACAACATTGATGCCAATATTTTTGTTGTTAAATCAATATTTTTCGATTAAAATAAGGGTTTCATTTTGATTCCACAATAACTACCTACTGGCAATGCAACTATATTAGGACCTCGCTGGACTGATCTGATGAATAGATGCGATCATCGCAGCGTGTGTGCCCAGCTTCAGGTAGTAGTTCAAATCGTGAACAACCAATTACTACAGTTTGAATTAGTGAATGAGCCTCCAGTGACGATAACTTCGCCGTAGGGCGCAGATGTGGCCATAGCAATATAGGTATGTATATCACATCTTTTTTCTCATGCCTTACTGGTAAGTTTACTGACAGTTGAATAAGGATGATTATTATTTATTTGTATTTGTATTTGCTGTGATTATATGTGACATTCAAATATTTTGAAGGTTATTAATTCAAGAATATTTTAGTACGAGGTTAGATAAAGCTGTATATTTGCAACTGAATACAGTACTGACCATGGACACCTGTAAATGTTAGCTTAACAAATATTCTACTAAATAACCCTTTTCAATATGGTTACGTTACATAGGTAGGCATTTATGATAGTGTAGGTATGTCATAAGCGAGAAAAATAATAGGTAGGTAATGTGATTTTATTTCTTTGACAGTTTTCCGAAGGATGAAAAATCTAAACATAATAAGGTGGGCATACACGATGCGATGATTTGATCAAATTTTCGCTTCATGCCAACTGGGAGCTCATTCAGTTAATGAAAAGGTAGGAATTGGTGGTTCACGATTTGAACCACTACCTGAAGCTGGGCTCTCACGAAACTATGATCGCATCTGTTCATCAGATCAGTGCAGCAGGGGCCATGTAGTATCATTATGTACTTAACCATTGCTAGTAGGTAGTTATTGAAGAAACAAAATGACACCACCCATCTTATTCGAAAAATATAGATCATACAAAAAGTTGATGGGAATCAAAGTGGAAGGAAATCAAATTTCAAACCACTTCGGCTCTGATAATATCTCATAAAAATTTAAATGACACCTGTTATTAAAGAAATAAAATGGCACCACTATCTTATTAGAAAAATATCTATCCTAGAAAAAGTTGATGGGAATCAAACTTGTAAAAAATAGAATTTCAAACTACTTTGGATCCCATATCTCATGAAAAATTCAAATAACACAAGTTATTAAAGAAACAAAATGGCACCACTACCCTATTCGAAAAATATTGTCGGAACAAAAGTTGTTTGAAATTTGATTTTGTACAATTTTGATTCCAACAACTTTTTGTAGGATCGATATTTTTTGAATTAGAAAGTTGTACCATTTTGTTTCTTCAATAACTTGGGTTATTTCAATTTTTTATCAGAAATTTTCAGAACAAAAGTTGTTTAAAATTTGATTTTCCACAACTTTGATTCCCATCAACTTTTTGTAGGTTTTTTTTTTTAAAACCGTTAGTGGTATCATTTCATTTCTTCAATAACTTGTGTTATTTCAATTTAACAGCAGAAGTTATGGGAACAAAAGTTGTTTAAAATTTGATTTTCTACAACTTTGATTCCCATCAACTTTTTGTAGGATCGATAATTTTTTGAAACAGTTGGTAGTACCATTTCATTTCTTCAATAGCTTGTGTTATTTCAATTTTACAGCAGAAGTTATAGGAACAAAAGTTGTTTGAAATTAGATTTTCTACAACTTTGATTCCTATCAACTTTTTGTAGGATCGATATTTTTTTTAAATAGTTGGTGGTACCATTTCATTTCTTCAATAACTTGTTATTTCAATTTTACAGCAGAAGTTTTAGGAACAAAAGTTGTTTAAAATTTGATTTTCTACAACATTGATGCCAATATTTTTGTTGTTAAATCAATATTTTTCGATTAAAATAAGGGTTTCATTTTGATTCCACAATAACTACCTACTGGCAATGCAACTATATTAGGACCTCGCTGGACTGATCTGATGAATAGATGCGATCATCGCAGCGTGTGTGCCCAGCTTCAGGTAGTAGTTCAAATCGTGAACAACCAATTACTACAGTTTGAATTAGTGAATGAGCCTCCAGTGACGATAACTTCGCCGTAGGGCGCAGATGTGGCCATAGCAATATAGGTATGTATATCACATCTTTTTTCTCATGCCTTACTGGTAAGTTTACTGACAGTTGAATAAGGATGATTATTATTTATTTGTATTTGTATTTGCTGTGATTATATGTGACATTCAAATATTTTGAAGGTTATTAATTCAAGAATATTTTAGTACGAGGTTAGATAAAGCTGTATATTTGCAACTGAATACAGTACTGACCATGGACACCTGTAAATGTTAGCTTAACAAATATTCTACTAAATAACCCTTTTCAATATGGTTACGTTACATAGGTAGGCATTTATGATAGTGTAGGTATGTCATAAGCGAGAAAAATAATAGGTAGGTAATGTGATTTTATTTCTTTGACAGTTTTCCGAAGGATGAAAAATCAAAACATAATAAGGTGGGCATACACGATGCGATGATTTGATCAAATTTTCGCTTCATGCCAACTGGGAGCTCATTCAGTTAATGAAAAGGTAGGAATTGGTGGTTCACGATTTGAACCACTACCTGAAGCTGGGCTCTCACGAAACTATGATCGCATCTGTTCATCAGATCAGTGCAGCAGGGGCCATGTAGTATCATTATGTACTTAACCATTGCTAGTAGGTAGTTATTGAAGAAACAAAATGACACCACCCATCTTATTCGAAAAATATAGATCATACAAAAAGTTGATGGGAATCAAAGTGGAAGGAAATCAAATTTCAAACCACTTCGGCTCTGATAATATCTCATAAAAATTTAAATGACACCTGTTATTAAAGAAATAAAATGGCACCACTATCTTATTAGAAAAATATCTATCCTAGAAAAAGTTGATGGGAATCAAACTTGTAAAAAATAGAATTTCAAACTACTTTGGATCCCATATCTCATGAAAAATTCAAATAACACAAGTTATTAAAGAAACAAAATGGCACCACTACCCTATTCGAAAAATATTGTCGGAACAAAAGTTGTTTGAAATTTGATTTTGTACAATTTTGATTCCAACAACTTTTTGTAGGATCGATATTTTTTGAATTAGAAAGTTGTACCATTTTGTTTCTTCAATAACTTGGGTTATTTCAATTTTTTATCAGAAATTTTCAGAACAAAAGTTGTTTAAAATTTGATTTTCCACAACTTTGATTCCCATCAACTTTTTGTAGGTTTTTTTTTTTAAAACCGTTAGTGGTATCATTTCATTTCTTCAATAACTTGTGTTATTTCAATTTAACAGCAGAAGTTATGGGAACAAAAGTTGTTTAAAATTTGATTTTCTACAACTTTGATTCCCATCAACTTTTTGTAGGATCGATAATTTTTTGAAACAGTTGGTAGTACCATTTCATTTCTTCAATAGCTTGTGTTATTTCAATTTTACAGCAGAAGTTATAGGAACAAAAGTTGTTTGAAATTAGATTTTCTACAACTTTGATTCCTATCAACTTTTTGTAGGATCGATATTTTTTTAAATAGTTGGTGGTACCATTTCATTTCTTCAATAACTTGTGTTATTTCAATTTTACAGCCAAAGTTATAGGAACAAAAGTTGTTTGAAATTAGATTTTCTTCAACTTTGATTCCCATCAACTTTTTGTAGGATCGGTATTTTTTTAATAGTTGGTGGTACCATTTCATTTCTTCAATAACTTGTGTTATTTCAATTTTTTATCAGAAATTTTCAGAACAAAAGTTGTCAACGATTAGATTTTCTACAACTTTGATTCCCATCTTTTTGTAGGATGTATATTTTTTTAAATAGTTGGTTGTATCATTTCATTTCTTCAATAACTTGTGTTATTTCAATTTTTCATAACAAATCATCAAAATCAAAGTTGTTTGAAATTTGATTTTCTGCAACTTTGATACCCATCATTTTTTTGTTAAATCAATATTTTTCGAATAAAATAGGGGTGTCATTTTGATTCCTCAATACGAGTATCTACCTACCGACAATGCAACTATATTAGGACCTCGCTGGACTGATCTGATGAATTGATGCGATCATCGCATCGTGTGTGCCCAGCTTCAGGTAGTAGTTCAAATCGTGAACAACCAATTACTACCGTTTGAATTAGTTGAGTGAGCCTCCAGTGACGATAACTTCGCCGTTGGGCGTAGATGTAGCCGGACCTTTATAGGTTGGCGTACCTATATCTGATCATAGAGCTATTACAATTACAACCAGAGGGATAATGTGGTTGTCATGAAAAATACCTATCTCATTTCAGTGACTGTTGCCGTATTTTTCTCCCGATAACCCTGTTTGCTGCCTACGCAAAAACAACGGGGCGTTATAGTTATAGAAGCTAGAAAATTGCACATCTAGATACCTTTTTCGTTTTATTTGAAAAATATCAATCATAGAAAAAGTTTATGGGAAACAAAAATCTAGGAAATCAAATTGTAAGCAACTTTAGTTCTGACCATTTCTCGCGTAAAATTGAAATTACAAGAGTAAATTAACATTCAGGAAGTGGTTCAAATCGTGAACCACCAATTCCTGCCTTTACTTTAACTGAATGAGCTCTCAGTTGGCATGAAGCGAAAATTTGATTAAATCATCGCATCGTGTATGCCCACCTAAAAGTGGCTTGATGTTGTTCCAGTATCACATAAAATTACTAAAAACTCTGTTGTTTGTAGCCGTCACATCAAAAAAGAAGACTTTTATGCAGCTAACTCGCGACAGCTATTCAAGCAGATGTAATACCATCTATTTTTCCTTTGGTAAGCTAATATTTTACTATAGAATACCTACTGTTTTATCCTTGTTCTAAAAAATATTAGATATTTATTTATTTGCAAGATCATGTAGGTACATAAAGTTATAATTAGATCTTAACATAAGACTAACTAACTTAAAGAGGTACATGTCACCCTGTAGGTTCATTAGACTTATGTAAATATTAACCTTTATTTATATTATTAACGAAAACATAATAACTAACTTAAAATAAGTCTAAATAGCTCTTTATTAAGAACTATCTGTTGCCCGTGGCTTCGCCCGCGTGATATATAATCTATATCTTTCTTCGTGTCATTATCAACGTATATGCAAAATTCATGACGATTGGTTCAATAGATAGAGCGTGAAAGCATAACAAACAAACATACAAACTCACTTCTGCATTTATAATATTACTTAGTTGGAATGACGTACCTAACTAAATATAAAGTAATAATAATACATTACAAAACTGAGTCATCCATTACTATTATTATTACGTCCATGGGTGTGGCTCTATCACAGACGTATAAGAGGAAGCAGACGTAACATTATATAATTTATATTTACAGTTATACTTTTATCTACGTCATATCGTCTCTTCTTCTTAGTTACCTAGTAATATGCGCTATCCTTTGATAAAGATATCATTTATTGCACGAACTGTGTACATTAAGGTGTTACAAAATTATTTAGACACAACAGCTTATCCTAACGGACATGCAATAGGTATTTGTTTTACTTACAATTTAAGGCTATGTAATTCCTTCTTACACCTAGATGAACCAAATTAGGTATTATATTTACATTCAAAATTACACAGTACAAATTAATTATAACTAACCACAATACGACTTAAAGATGTTTACATTACACTATTAGCACGTTTATATTATACCTACGTATAAAGAAGAGATCATTTTAACTTAAATCCTAAAAGATCATAATAATATACCTAATTATATACACATATTAACGAAAGATCTTTGAAATTCTCTCTTTTACATACTCTTTTAATTACATAGTATTTATATTTATATTAGTATTTTTTTTCTTATATGTATCTGTACAATTATAAAATTCTTTCATAATGTAGAAAGTATTATCTAACAGCCATTTCTTTAAACTGCTTTTGAATTTATTTCCATCTACAGATTTTATGTGTAGTGGTAAACTGTTATAAATGTTTAAAGCAGAGATTTTGTTTTCCCTTGTGACAATACTAACACATAAAAAAAAACATGACATATGACGTGCAGCCGGCCGCCATATTGATGAGTGACAGTGAGTGACGTTTGCGAAATCAATGGCGTTAACGTTCCGCAGTGATTGAGTAAAATATCGCACTGGCTATTATCATTAACTCAGAACTGTCAAAATAGGGTTACCATCCAAAATCATTGCCGCTTTACCCTATATTTGGGGAAAAGTTAGGCACTTTAGGGAAAAAATCAAGGAAGAAAATTCTTAATCTATACATCTTACATATTTATAAAATCGTAGTGTCTGTTTGTAATATTGAAATAACCGTTTTTAGTACATCTATATAAATTTATATAGGGTACGTACACCAAATTAACATTTTTTACAATTTTTGTCTGTCTGTTTGTTTCGGCTAATCTCTGAAATGGCTGGACCGATTTTGACGGGACTTTTATTGGCAGGTAGCTGATGTAATAAGGAGTAACTTAAGCTACGTTTATGAAAAAACTTTTTATCTCGGGCTAACGTGGGTAATACCACAGGGCGCAGCTAGTTATTAATAAATTGGCAGGTGCACCAGTTTTGGGCGCTGCATTGGCTTTTTAAGAAACAAAAGAAAATGGTTTTGAATTAGGATAATAATCTTCGGCTCTTTTTGACATGACTGTGGCATTTTATAGCACTGCAACTACTGCAAGTGCATAGATATTTTAATGATCTTTTAAAATCAAAAAGTGATAAATCATCTGATTTCTTATGGAAATATTCAAGAGCTCCTTTGAAGTCTTTTGTAACGAATTTTTAATGATAATGGTTTCGAATTTATAACAAATCTACAACTCTGAATAATGTTCTGGAATAATAATAATCAGAAAATGTGGAAAAACATTTAATTCCTAGCACTTTAACGTAATGTGACCACCTTACGTTGAAGTACTAGGAATTAAGTTACAGCCGGTGGAACAATTTGATTGCTTTCACGGGTTTTGGCCATTTCGCTGACTTGACCTTCTTCGTTGTATCATTTTTGGCCACTAATTTTAGTTCACATTATCATAATTATGCAGCTACTCTACACTTTTAATCATCATCTTGATAATCAAGATATTATTATTTTCTATTTCAAGTAAAACTATTAAATCATTATCATTGCAGTCACGTAACATCCATAGTTTGGCGCGGGCCTTTTTATGTATTTTCTTTAAGCTAAGTTGGAAGCGGCTTGCATCCAGCGTGATGCTCAGGTCAAAAAAAGATCACCTTCCTATATTTTCAGAAGGCATCCTACGCTGTGCTTGCCAGTACGTGGTCTCCACTTGAGAACTTTTCCTCCATGGGTTACCAGTGTTATTATTGAGAGTGCGCAAATGCACCCTTGATGTCAAAAAGATTGATTCAGCGTGAATTATTATGACCAACCTATACTAAAGCGAGGGCCAACTTTGCACTTTCAAAAAAAAAAATAGTGCGTGGAGTCCCTCCGCGCGGAAGAAGTAAAACTTCGACGCTTCATACCCCCTCCATTGTAGCGTTAAACGTTTACCGCAACCTTGTAGGAAGTCGCATTAGAAGTTTCACTTCAAAAATAAAATCAGCTGATCCATATATGTCATCAAAGACCGTAAGGATTTATTTGTGTGTCAGATAATTTGTGTCCAGGCTGTGTCTGGGACGGGTCAGACATGAACCATCCCGGCTCGGTATAACATAAATCATCACGTCTTATTAAATATTTTACACAGAATAGCTGATTTTTAATCATGATTTGAGGTTTAGTCTCATAGTGAAAGTTAGTCCTATTGATCAATACCTGTATGACAAACTTTGAATATTTCCCTTTTTCAAAAAAAACTTATAATTCGATATTTAGATTGTGTGGAATTTTGACTCATTGCTTATGGCGATATTTTCCCCAATGCGTGTACACAAACATATACAAAATTCCCATTGTTTTGACTATTGTCACTCACTACCATTCTAGAGAACGACACATCCATAGATATCTATAATGAGGGAATAGAGTTCATAATACTATGCAAAACTGCATAAGTGCTTGGTAACGTGCAAACTATCTCTGTGTGAGTGAAACTCCCTGTACGACACATACCAGTGTTGTCAGTCTAGAGCTACCTGACCTAATTAGTAGTATTTTCATTACCTAAATTTAATATCGCAATTGAGATTTGGAGTTTTAACAACAAATAATCACTTCGAAAGGGTAGATATGTAAAAACTCCAGAAAATGCCGAGACGTTATATTTTCTTATGACACATAGAAGAATACCACGCCGTTTTAAATTTTAGGTTCGTAGTTAAATTTTAAGCGCTAAGCCTGGCAACTTTGTTGTCGTCAGTGCGTGAGAATAGTGCTTGCCGTAAAATATACGTGGATTTTGTGTTAATAGCTGTGAATGAAATAATTAACTGAAAATGGTGAAATGCAGTGCGAACAATTGTAATAATAAAACTTCTAATAAAACACCTGGATTAAGTTTTCACCGGTATGTATTGCGTCTGTTTGTTTATAGCAAGTTGTTATCGCGTTTGTTTTTTAGTTTATGCAGTTAGAATGCTAAAATATTCCTAAAAAACATACACAATAACGTTATTGTGTTGTTTCTAATACCTATAGACTTCGTCGCTTTGACTGGTTTTATATATTATTTGTTTTTTAAATAACGCTACCATACTTTGACGTCTCATGTACTTACTTGTAAAATTACGAAGGGTCGGACTGGGTCGGACTCAGTGTGAATATTAATTTATTTCGTTTTATTAGATAGGTATTTTTACAATACACCATGGTAGTAATTAATAGATTGAGGTTATTGGTGATTAAAGAACTACATACCAATGTCATAGAATAGAAGTCTAATCTACGGTACCTGTTATATTATTATAAACTATAACCTAAATTGTTATTAAAAGTATCTATCGGTACCTGTTATATTATTATAAATGACCTTAATTGTTATTAAAATTATCTATCGGATTGGCCCATATCCACATACCGCTGAGCATATACCTTCTATAACCCATAGGTACCTGTTTTAAATATTGACTCGGTTTCAGGTTTCCGAAAGATGATAACCTAATGCAAATTTGGTTGCAAAACATAAACCGTCCAGACTGGCAGCCTTCTTCGAGCAGCGTTTTGTGTTCAAATCATTTTGGACCACACCTTAAGGACAAAAGTGCATTTCTTACTGTACTTCGGCCTGGGGCGGTCCCAACTTTATTTGAAGCAAATTCAGAAGTATGTTTACATCATTTGAATATTAATTTTCCTTGCATGTTAATGGCTGGATTTTGTTCTTTTTTAGGGTTCCGTACCCAAAGGGTTAAAAACGAGACCCTTTTACTAAGACTCCGCAGTCCATCTGTCGGTCGGTCACCAGGCTGTATCTCATGAACCGTGATAGCTAAAACGTTATTTTCACAAATGGCGTATTTCTGTTGCCGCTATAACTACAAATACTAAAAACAAACTTAAAGGTGGGCTGCCATACACCAAACCTGAATTTTGAGCCGTTCCTTGCTCAATTTTTATATTTTATTTACATATTTGATACACAAAACAGATAACAATCAAATTTTTATTTTAGACTTACGCTCAGCAGGGCGTATGTTTTTTGGGACGCTGAAGGAATAATCATGGTGGACTACTTGGAAAAGGGGGCCACTATTACAGGCTCCTACTATGCAGAACAAATAAGAAGATTACGGGAGGCTATTAAGGAGAAAAGGCGAGGCAAACTGCGGGCTGGAGTGCTGTTCCATCAAGACAACACACCGGTTCACAAAGCTGCAATTGCCATGGCTGCCATTCAGGAAGCGGGCTTTGAGCTGGTGGATCACCCCCCCTATTCACCAGATCTAGCCCCCAGTGACTTTTATCTCTTTCCACGACTCAAGGAACATCTCCGAGGCAAGAAATTTGACGATGATAGCGACGTGATGGCCGCGGTTGAGGACTTTTTTGAGAGTCAAGATAAAGATTTTTATTCTAAGGGAATTTTAGGTTTAGAAAAGAGATGGACTAAATGTATAGACTTGCTAAGAGACTATGTTGACAAATAAATTTATTTTTTTATTTTATTCATTGTGTTTGTTATTGATTATCATTACTTTTGGATCACCCCTCGTAGTAGCTAAAGGACATCTGACATTTTGGACCAAAACTCAAAGTAGCCGGCCAAAGAATAAAAGTTATATATTATGGTAGTACAGTACCATCTGAACATTTCTTATTACTACACCAAACTTCTATTTCTGATATTTGAGTAACTATATGAGTTTGAAAATACCTACTTGCAATAAAATAACAGATTCTTAGAAAGTATCCACATGTTCTGATAGACCATGATCAACTGAACATTTCATATTACTACACTAAACTTCTATGTTTGATTTATTTGCGCAACTACCTACACAAGATTCAAAATTCACTTGAATTTTTTAAAGCACCTTAGGCTTCAGACATAGAGGGTTCGGTGTAATAGTAAAAAATGTTCATACAGCCATAAGAAATCATTATAGAAAAATAGATTTCTTTAGCCATTTATTCCACTTTTTGATCTAAAAATATATGAAGCATGTCAGAATGTCAACATTAAATATCTTGCCAATCTAGATGAAAACGTTCAAAGTCGTTAGTTATGCTAGAATATGTCGTTAGTTTACATATTAAAATACAAATTAAGAATCTGGAAACATTTTATTATAGCAAAACTTAAATTTTCAAAGTGCATCAGACATAGAGGTTTGGTGTAATGGTAAAAAAAACAGTTAGTTATAGAGACTCATTATATAAACATATATTTCTTTGGCCGCCTATTTGACTTCTTGGTCCAAAAATGTATGGAGCATGTCAATTGTCCTTTACACTGGATTGTATGTGTGTACAGGAAAACCAAAAATTTGAAATTTAAATCATTATTAATAACATAATGGTGAGAGGTAGATTCTTGAAATATTTTTATAATTAAAATAAAATAAATATTTAAGGGGGCTACCATACAAGAAAAGTTATATTTTGCTCGATTTTAATAAAGGCATCTGATTTATGCTTGAAATATTTACAGAATAAATCAAATTAAAATACATTAAGGGGGGCTTCCATACGGTATGGAACCCTTCGTTTCTCGAATCCGACTCGTACTTGGCTGATTATATTATTATTTTAAGATCTTCACGCCAGTTTTCTGTAAATGATAAAGTATAAAAATACTGAATTACAGATGTTTTTGATTTCATCATTTGTGTAATATTAATTACACTAGCTGTAGCCTGCGGCTTCGCCCGCGTTGTCTTACTACTTGTTTAATTATGATAATAGCCTGTGGTTTGGCCCAAGCTGCCCTAATATTTGCTTAAAATGACAATATCCCGCAGCTTGGGTCGGTTGACTTAGTACTTCACTTTATGATAAATAGCCCACGGTTTGGCCGGCGTTGTCTTAATATATTTGTGGACTTTCAACGTACTTTGGTATTGTCCAGGGAACGTACATATTCAGATAAAATTAATTTATCTATCCATCAGCCATAAGGTGTCCACTGCTGGGCATAGGCCTTCTCTATGGATTTCCAAGGTCGGTTGAAAGCGGCGTGCATCCAGCGCTCTCCCGCCATGTTAATTAGGTATATCGTTAGTCCACCTAGTTGGTACGCGCGCAGCGATGCGATTGCTGATCCGTGGTTAGCATTCGAGCACTTTACGGCCTTAATTCTTTTTGATTAAAAACAAAACAATTTTATTGCTGACGAAAAAGTTTTTATTTAGGTTTAATTTTAAAACAAAATAATTTTATTGTACTTTATTCAGGTTTTGGCAATAGCCTACACATCTGGAGTCTCGTGTCCTACCAAGAACACGAAAACAAAAATGAAGAACATGAAAAAACAAAAGATAAAATTAAAATAAAATCCCTTCAAAACAAAACATTGCTTCAGAGTAAAATAATCAAAGCCCTGAAGCAACAAAACAGACGACTAAAAATTAAAGTGTCAAAGTTCTCAGATGTTATCTCCAGCTTAAAAGAAAAGCTGGATCACAGCGATGTTCACATATTATCTAGCATACCAATCAGCAACAAAGAGTTTTTCACAAGATATTTGAAAAAAGCTCAACAATCTTCAGTGGACAGGACTTATTCGCTAGAGTTAAGAGCATTTGCTTTACAGCTCCATTTTTATTCACCACGAGCCTACAATTATGTAAGAGCGTCATTTAATACGGTTTTGCCCCACCCAGGTACATTACATAGATGGTATAAAAAAGTTGATGCTGAACCGGGCTATACGTCAGAAAGCTTTGACACATTAGAAGCGATAGCAAAAACGTCAAATCGCAAAATTTTTGTAAATATGAGCACTGATGAGATGACCATAAGAAAAGGACTTGTGTGGGATGGAACCAACAACAAATTCAGAGGTAATGTGGATACCGGGACTAACGTAACAGACGATAGCTTGCCTTTGGCCACACAAGCGCTAGTGATTCTCGTTACGGCATTAAATTTTAACTGGGTTTTACCGATTGGATATTTTTTTATAATATCCGCAATGACTGGTGTACAAAGAGCGAGTATTGTCAAAATGGCAACTGAAATGCTATATGATATTAAAATATTTGTGTGTCGCTTGACATTTGATGGTGCGGCATCTAATATCAGCATGGCAACATATTTAGGATGTGATTTCTCTATAAACAATTTAAAACCATCGAGCTATATTAATATTTCCTCAAAGTTTAAAACCTAATTTCATGTTTAAAAATGTTCGAGTCAATGTATTCTATGATCCCTGCCATATGGTAAAGCTCATGAAATACTTTTGGCCAGTACGGAATTCTAATCGACAAAGACAATTCTGTAATTAACTTTGGATATCTTAGTTTATTGCATGACTTACAAACTGAAAAAAGTTTACATCTTGCTAATAAACTGAAAGAGGCTCATTTATGTTATTTTCAAAACAAAAAATGAAAGTCAGATTAGCAACATAGCTATTTAGTAAATCAGTCGCAGACGCCTTATTAAATGAAAATACTAAACGATATTATCTTGTTTTACTTAATATAATGTGTTGGTTCCTAAACAATGATCAATGACTTACATTTACGAGAACAAAACATGTTTTTGACCGACGAAACGGAGGAGGTACTCAAGTCGACGCGTATATGTATTTGTTTTTTTTTTTTAATTTTTATGTATAACCACGCATATTTAGAGTGCTACGATTTCAATAATTCTTTATTTTTATTGTAAAGGTTAGACTTTGAAATAGCTCCCATTTAAATTTTATCTAAATCGGCTGAGCTGTTTTTGATAAATCAACAACAATTTGAAAATTACCACATCGATCCTTGCCATTTATTCGCGAATTCTGTAGGTACACGGTTGAAGTCGGTCATGCCATTTTTTGTGAAAAATAATTATCCAACAACTTCTTCCTTCCCCAGTAAAGAGTTCCCAGAGGGATGATCGATCGGACTAATCAATGGCTACCTATAAGGTTCCGAAATGGGAAACCTTCGATCGAGAAAATTTGAACGAGATTGCATTGATTTAATATGGTGCGAGTTAAAAAGAGACATGAAACACAAATAGGTATCTCGATTCGGTGGCTGTATCGGATTTTTATGATAAGCATTTTAATTTTAGTAATGATAATAATGGAAATTAAATGATAGTATGTACTTAGTAAAAGATTTATTTATTTTAAGTGTGTACTTCCATAATTTGCGATAAATAAAATCCCAATGAAAACATTTTCATGTGCTTAAAATGTTGTCAAGACGAAGCCATATAGCTCGCATTGTCAAAAAGTTATCAAATGTATGCGTAGATTATTATCAGTATACGCGCTAAGTGCCCTGCCCACTGCCATTTCAACTTGCCTATCCGTTGGGCTATGTCGGTAACTTTGGTTCTTCTACGGATCTCCTCTTTTCTAATTCGATCTCGCAGAGAAAACTTAAAAGTAAGAGATTCAAAAGTATTTATTACTTACATCAGATATTTTTTGTTTCAGGAGTCCAGTTCTAAACTACGGCATCAGATAAAGAAAAAAGAAACTGATCCCATACAAGTGAATGTCGAGACCGATGAAGACACTCTGTCCATAAAGTCTGTAAAGGAAGAAATCACCGATGAAGACACTCTGTCCATAAAGTCTGTAAAGGAAGAAATCACCGGTGATGATGATGATGGCCATAATTCTGGTTACGAAACAGACAAGACGACCGATGTCCAGGAAAATTCTTCTTCGACTGATGATCACACTGAAGCAAAACGAGCTCGGCTAGACCAATTCGAATCGTTGTCTTCTGAACATGTGGCAGAGATTTACGAATTTGGAAAATTTGTCGCAGAACAACTGCTGTGTTTAGATGTTACACAAGCACGTAGAGTGCAAGAACAGATAATGCAAATCCTGGCACATACATTGAAAACAGCATTGTTGAAAGGTCGATCGAAACAACCAAAGACAGAGAAGGATTCTGTAGATCAGTTAAAAATTGTTTCTGTTGAATCACTTATGCAACCAGAAAAAAGAGATAGACCTGTTGCTGCTCCAATAGCCAAATCAGAAGTGCTAGAAACTTTTCCATGCATATTAACGAAATCAAAGGCAAAAAGTACCCCTGTGTCATCTTCAATACGATTCAAAGTAATTCCAGAAGTAGCAGCCAAAAAACCAGAAGTCAATATTGTTGGCAAGTCACAATCGGTGAAAATTATCAGATCGTCGGCTCCTATACGGGTTTTTTCTACCCTTGACTCATCTGTAGCTAAAACAGGTAGACAAGTGAGGTTTCTTAAGACAGCTCTTGAATCTGGCTCGTCGTTAACTAAGTCTGGTACGTCAAATGTGGAATGTGGTGCATTAAATGTGAAACCTGGTGTGTCACAAGTGAAACATGTTGCGTCAAATGTGATACGTGTTGTGTCGAATTTGGAACATAGAGCGTCAAATGTGGAACGCGGTGCGTCAAATGATAAATGCGGTGCGTCAAATGCCCCGGGAGATTATCTAATAGTGTCAGAAGGGATGTTGCTTGGAACGGAGCCAGGGACCTCAGTGGGCCTTAATATGTATAATTTAGGATCTTCACAACTTGAGGAAACTTGTTATAAGCCGCAAGAACAATCTTTGAAGGCTTCAACTGATGCGTCTGTTGCAGACAATGAGTCAAGTATGCTTGTCGATGAAACAATAGTGAAAACCGAGGAGTCTGAGGTAGAATCAATGCATACTAACGTATTCCCACCCAGTTTAACGCAGTCAGAATATTCGGACTCTAAATTAGATCTCCATTGGACCTCTTAGGCAGTATTTTTGATGGTACAAATAGGACGTGGTACAATGATGGAACAAGTGCTCCAATATGTTTCAATCGTTATTAGAATGGTTATAATTGGAACGATTGTTCCATTATTGTACCATGGTGCTAATGCATGGAACATTGTTCCAATAATGTAATAATAATGGAACGTTATTGGAACAATGTTCCAATATGCTTATATTATATTCCAACAATTGGAAGAATTTTATTGTTCCATTATTGCATTAGCACCATGCTAATGCATGTTCCATGGAACAATTAATGTTGGAACATGGAACATTATAACATTTGTTCCATTATCATAGTACAATTGGGACATTTTCATAATTAAAACTAGGATGCCCACCGGGCTGACTCGAATTTTGTATTGTAAACAATTTTGGTTTTGTACAAAAACAAGATGATTTTAAATGATAAATTACATAGTAAGCCCAATTTTAGAGGCGCCATCGTAACTATAATAGCGAATTAGATTATTTCTGTTTCTTTTTCACTTTAGGTATTCGACAGAGAAAAACTTTTTACGATGCTATTAAATTAACGATGGTGCTCCTAGAATTGGACCTAAGTGTGTGCTTAAAGAGAATGGGTCTGAAGATTGAGAGTACCTAATACTGTATTGCGTTTATTAATGGAAAACAAAACTATGAAACTATTTATAGTCCTTTATAGAATACTAGACGACCCGCCCCGGCTTCGCACAGGTGTATTATACATATAAACCTTCCTCTTGAATCACTCTATCCATTAAAAAAAACCGCATCAAAATCCGTTGCGTAGTTTTAAAGATTTAAGCATACAGACAAACAAACAGACAAAAATAGCGACTTTATTTTATACTATGTAAGGAAGATAAAGCTATCACTAGCTGTATCACAAAGAGTTCTTTTTAAAATAAACGTTTTTTTGTACTACAAGATGTTAACCTGTATAACTTATAGTGGATACTCGGGTTTCCACTGTAAGTTAAAAGTCCACCCCGGTGATTTACCAATTAAGCATTATCAATTCAATTCTTTGTTTATCACGAAAATAACTCTTTGACAATAAAGACTTGTATTTACCGAGCAACAATGTTTCGGATACACAGTTTCTGAAACATCACTTACATAGATGTTTCCAGGAATTGATTGGTTTCCGTGTTCCACTCGGTAGGGTTAACAGAAACAAAATAATTGTCTCTGAAACATTATTTTTTGTTTCGGAAACACGTAGATTTTGTTTCTGATACAGAGTTCAAACAATTGTTGCTCAGTGAATACATGGCTTAAAGCTAACAGTGTCAACTCGTTTATCTAAGCTTAATGTAATATCGCCGTCCTTCACTAATAGAAATGTTAATGTGAGATAGCAAGGTTTCCTAATGCTGTCGAATTTATCATTATAGCTCGAATTTTAACCGTAAAGAAAACGCCGTACTCTTGCTACAATTAAATAATCGGCCAAGTGCGAGTCGGACTCGCGCACGAAGGGTTCCGTACCGTATGGGAGCCCCATTCCTCTTGCCATTATTAATAGCGAGCAAAAAACTCCTAAAATCACGTTTGTTGTATGAGAGCCCCCCTTAAATATCTATTTTATTATATTTTTAGTATTTGTTGTTATAGCGGCAACAGAAATACATGATCTGTGAAAATTTCACCTGCCTAGCTATCACGATTCATGAGATACAACCCGGTGACAGACAGACAGACAGACAGACGGACATCGGAGTCTTAGTAATAGGGTCCTGTTTTTACCCTTTGGGTACAGAACCCTAAAAACTAACGTTTGTGAAACGCTCGCTATCGCATGCGTTTTTATTGGTAAAGGACGGAAATAGAACTAAGTAAGTATAGTTTAGGAAAATTCAAGCTCAATGTAGTTTTATTTATTGGACAATCTGATGAAATCCAAAAAAAGGACAAAACGTTTTGTACAGAAAGAGAATAGTACTGTGGTGGCGCTGCCTGTCCTGAACTGCCCTATTTATTTATGTATGTTAAAAGAGTCTTATAATTTTGTTAGATCCAAGTTATAGTGTATTCAAGTTAAGGTCTTTTAAAAATTAATATTGTTAGTTCATTTTTTATCCACGACCATTCTCATTTTACAGTTTTGTTTTTATTGCCATGAAAAGCCATTAGGCTCAATTATGAAGTATCGTAATTATAATAGCAATTTTGAATATCCCTGTTTCTTTTTCACTATATGCGTTCGATAAAGAGAACACTTTTATGTTGCTATTTTTACGATGATGCCTTTTTAGTTTGGCCTATTTGTATAATGTTATTAATTTTACACATTTTACTTCTGTATAATTCGCTATTTGACAAGACCAAAATTAATTGTTTCTTATTTTATTCTACACTAGCGACCCGCCCCGGCTTCGCACAGGTGTATTGTACATATAAACCTTCCCCTTGACTCTCTCTATTTATTAAAAAAAACCGCATCATAATCCGTTGCGTAGTTTTAAAGATATAAGCATACAATGGGACAGACAGCGGGAAGTGACTTTGTTTTATACTATGTAGTGATAGTGATAGCAAAAGGATGTCAATATTAGAATTTTCGTCAAATTTTATTTTGATTCAGAAAAGTTTTTGTTAAACATTTTTCTAAATAATGGCTGTATTCAACTCTTTGCCCACGTTTCAGTAGACGTAAGTCATTACTATAATTCGCAGTGTTTTGTATAAGTGTGTATTCTTATTTAACCTACTCTAAAAAGGAGGTCCTCATTTCGACTGTATGTTTTTAGGGTTCCGTACCCAAAGGGAAAAACGGGACCCTATTCTAAGACTTCGATGTCCCTCTGTCACCGGGCTGTATCTCATGAACCATGATAGCTAGGCAGCTGAAATTTTCACAGATGAGTATTTCTGTTGCTGCTATAACAACAAATACTAAAAACAAAATAAAATAAATATTTAATATCCCATACAACAAACCTGAATTTTTAGACGTTTTTCGCTCTATATTAATAATAGCATCAGGTAGATGCTTGAAATTTTCACAGAATATTTAGTTTTATATCCACTTCAATAATAAATTTAAAATAAAATAAATATTTCATCCCATACAGTACGGAACCCTCCGTGCGCGAGTCCGACTCGTACTTGGCCGATTATTTTATTGTATGATACGCGACTACTCCGCCAATTATTAAACCGATTTTGATGAGACTCTTATTGTTTGTAAATCATACTTCAGAAATGGTATCATTTAAATTGTATCGAAATCGGCTGAGTCTATTTTGAACAATCAAAAGGCCCAATTTTAAATGCTCCCTAGTAAATTTAATAGCAACGTAAAATAGGGTTCTCTCTATCAAATGCATATAGTAAAAAAGACTCTAAAATTGGACCTAATAATGACGTAAAAAATGCTATAGGCCACGCAGCACAAGTTGGCGGATGTGAAGTCGGCTACAAGCTGCGCAATAGCCAATCAACATGCGGCTTTATGTGAGCTTCAGTCAGGATTGGATATTGCGCAGCTTGTAGCTAACTTCACATCCGCCGACTTGTGTAGCGCGACCTATATGTACAAAGATCCGCGCGACCTATTCGAATTCTGTAGACTGTTGAAGTCGGTTATGCCATTTTTTTGGCGAAAATTATTATAAGGTGTACAATTCTGTACCAAGTACTGTGATATACCTAACTATATTTCTTGAATGTGATTTTGTAAGTAAGTAAATGTGTTTGACAAAATGCTTGGAATGTTTCATGCCAATGTCTGATAAATTTTGTTTTTAGGTAGGTTAATAGAATAATAAATTGAACATTTTTATAAGTCACTCGTTTCCTTTAACCTATTGATTGACTGTAAAAGGAGAATCAAACTGAATGGCGTCTGTTAAACTTTCGCGTTCGCGTTTGGTTCCAATACTATGCATTTTAGTTAGTTCTTCCTCGTTTCCGCCAGGGGCGCTGTACAAAAATGTAAATACGGAAACTGTTGTAGTTTCAATTTACGTGTAAACCTAGAGTAACCCCTCCTCGTAAAAGAGCTTCCTAGTATGAGTTTGCCTCGTTTTCTATGCGCAACCTGGTTAAAACAATTTTGTATTTCCAGTTTTTGCGCAAAATATACTTTATAGTACAGCGCCATCTATTGTCATTATAGTACAGCAGTTCCATACTTTACTGAAGAGATATACCCATATTTGTAACGTCTTTTGTAAAAGCTTGAAAGGTTGAACCATTGTTTTAGTTTATATGAACGCCAGCAGGTGGCGCGAAAACTTCTTTCGGTCTAGGACGTAGCACGCTTTTTAATCGACTTCCAAAAAGGAGGAGGTTCTATGTTCGTCTATATGTAATTTTTCTGTAAGTTCATTGATATTTCCGCCAATTAAGAACTGAATCAAAAAAATTTTTTTAGTTCGAAACTATAATACTTCCGAAGAAGAATAATTCCGAGGAATGGGACCCCATTTAAATTTTATCGATATCGGCTGAGCCGTTTTTGATAAGTCCAAAATAATGTAAAAATTGTATACATCAACTCGAGCGAACTATTCGAATTTTGAACACGATGGAAGGTGGTTTTGCCATTTTTTTCAAAAATAAATAATTCTGTCACTAGGTACATAACAGCACAGCGCAGGATTTCACATTCCAAATATTTCAATAGTGCTATATGATCTTAGATCAAATATACTATACCGGCCTTTTAGTAGTCCACTGATGAACATAAACTTACCCACGAATGATGGTTGGGCCATATCTACCACTGTGGCCCAGTGCGGGTTGGTCGTACGTACGCCATTGAGTTGAACGTCGGACGTATGCAGTTTGCCTCACATTTTCTTTAACCGAAAAGCTGATTTTTCGGTGGTATGAAAAATATGAAAATCCGTACATAGGCTCTAAAGAGCTCATTTATACTGGAGCAGGATTTGAACCCACGACCTCTCCATCGTAAGACGAGTGCACATTGTCGGTGGATGTCCTACGCTGCGCTTGTTGGAAGGTACGTGGTCTGCACTCGAAAACTTTACTACTGTACCGGCATCAGTCATTACTAGCTTTTATTTAGTTTCACCGGTCCCGTTGTCTGTCTGTCGATCTGTAACCAAATCTTGAAACTTTTTTTATCCACTTTCCGGTTACCGATTGAGCTGAAATTTTGCATACATGTGTAAATCGCGTGACAATGCAATATTATGATGACATAGCAATGAAACGACAAAACCTCGTCGAGTTTAGGTTCATTTGAATGATCTTGGCGAGTAGTTTGTCTTTCAATGGTAACCGGGGTCTGATGATGGAGCTGGAAGGTGGTCATAGCAACTCTAATGAAACGACGCAACCCTATCGAGCTTCGGCTCGTTTGATTCGTCTTGGCGAGTACTTGTTCAGTAAAAAAATGTTTTTTAAAAAAGGTTAGTTTTAATATAATACTTGTTTCAAATTGCCAATCCTATGGGCTTTGATGTTCTCTACCTTATTGATGTTGAAAGGATTATTCTAGTTATCTAAATATTCCTTTTGTGGTGTTTTTTTTTGTTGTCGAAACTGCAGGATCGCACTAGATACAAGCCGCTTCCAGCCGATCTAGGGTAGATGCACCAGTTGTGGTCACTGAACCGGTTTTGGCCATTTGATGTTAAAATTATTGCGGTTTTATTTTGTTTATAATCTTAAATAGAAACAATACCTACCTATATATACATGGTCATAGGTATTAAGCGCAAAACCTTTTAAGGGCGGGTCTAGTACATCTAGACAAACAACGTTTGTACTACGACTTTTGAAAATTCGCAAAACCGGGACCTTCAATTTAACGTGTCATCCGAGCCACGGCAGCGCTCTGTTGGAAAATGCCACGATGCCGCCAAATGTGCGGAACGTTGCTTAATTTCGGTTCTTAATTAGACGTCTTGAAATGATGATATTGCTGGCTCCAAAGACTCCAAACGGTGCTAGCTTAGAACAAAACAAAATCTACATAATTATTTTTTGCAAAAAATAGCATGACCGACTTCACCCGTGTACAGAATTCGCGTATATTTCGCACGGATCGATGTAGCATTTTTCACATTATTGTTGATTTATCAAAAATGGCTCAGCCGATTTCGATAAAATTTAAATGGGACCAATTTCGAAGTATACTCTTTCTAATAAAAAAAGGATTATTGAAATCGGACCATTACGTAAAAAGTTATGCGTGGTTATACATAAAAAAAAAATACGCGTCGAATTGAGTACTTCGTCCGGTAGATTCGTCGGTCAAAAAACATATCCCACCATCAGTCGAATAAAAAGTTTAGCAAAAAAGTTCTCCACACTTCCTTACGACTGCAAAAAATAAAACAATAACACACCTAGTATTAAAAAGTTAGTAAGTCAGCAGTCTACACAGCTTTTTTTGTCAAAATCAGGCTCTACACAAGTGCCTAAGTATAACTTAAAGCCTTCCAGACTCAGTCTGGTCCAAACCACCAAGGGACGCGCACGTCCCACTTAACCACAACTTATCGTAACTTAAACTTCAACTTACCGACGACAAAACATCGTCCAGTGTTTGAACATTGTAGCCTAAGTGAAATACAACTTGAAAGTTTTCTTTTTCGAGTATTGCTAGAACAATCGAATACTTGTGTTGTGTTTTTTGTTTTGTGTTGTGGAATGCGAATTTTTCGTCGTGTTGTTTTGTATGTAGTTTGTGTGTTTTTGTTTAATATTTGCTGCTGAGTAAGATGGGATTTTTTATTGAATCTTAAATGAAAATTGGCATAACAGCTGTAAGACGTTAACTACCAGAAAATAGCCGTTATCACTACATAGTATAAAACAAAGTCGCTTCCCGCTGTCTGTCCCTATGTATGCTTAGGTATATCTTTAAAACTACGCAACGGATTTTGATCCGTTTTTTTAAATATATAGAGTGATTCAAGAGGAAGGTTTAATATGTATAATACACTCACTACCTGTGCAAAGCCGGGGCGGGTCGTTAGTTTCCAATAAGTCTGGATGGAAGCGGCTTGCATCCACCGCGTTCCTGTGGTCTTAATTCAAGTTGTCTGTCCACCTTGTCACGGTAATTAGATATCATTACCGTGACCTTGTTGGCACAGGTTAGAACTCTATGTTCTATTTCTTAATTAATGTAGTTTATGATGTGAGTGATTTACTGATATTGTTTAGTAACGAAGCCTCTAAACAGCGGATTAAAAATTACAATTATTACTTTGAAAAAATTGTTGTTTACTTTGTTGTATGACTCGACAGTACAGCTGGTCGACGTTTTTAAGTGCAGTAGAAAATTTGCGGGTAGGTACATTAAGCCCGATTACAGAGGCGCCAGCGTAAATTTATTAGCAACGTAAAAAGCGTTCTCTCTATCGAATGCCTAAGGTGAAAAAGAAACAGAACTATGCTGAATATATTTAGCTAATATAATTACGATGGTGCCTCTGTAATCGGGCTTATTATACGAGTAAAAACTCCTACATTCAAAATATTTGTTGCTCTCTGACGGAGACGCGAAATAGGTTTTTGAGCATAGTTTTATTTAGTTTTTATTTAATTATTAATTTTAGTTAATGTTATTAATTGTTATGTTTTATTTTATCATGATATTATGGACGAGTCCATAAATAGGAACATCGATGCCAATATTAAATTATTTGTTATCAGTGTAACTATTTTGACAATAAATTATTTCATTTCATATGATACACATCTTTCACCACGCTTGCCGCTACGCAGTCTTCACTTGAGAACTTTTCAATTCCAACGGACGTCAGTCCTCAGTGTTATGCGCCGTTAACTGCTGGCCAGTGCGTGGTCTCTGTTCGAGAACTTTATTGGTATTTGATTTGTATCCTTTTAGGGGCTTATTCTGTACATCAAAACTAACAACATTTGTAACGACTTTTATCAAAACTAAAAAAAAGGTTTTTCGATAGAAAAATATCGTTCTCCCTCGACAAAATCTATGGAACAGCTGATTTATTTATTTTTGAGTTTTGACAAAAGTCACAGAACAAAAGTTGTCATCAGTTTTGATGTAAACTTGTACAGAATAAGCCCTTAAAAGGATGGTAATTGATTACCAATAACCTTGTTACACTTCTAGGTATGGCTATAAGATGCGTCCGGGATATGCAAGGAAAAAAATATCGTTTTTAACCACAGAGTATTTAATTGTTTACTTTTCAAACTTTAACTTCGAGCTAATCCTTTTAAAGCGATATAAACCTGAACTCTACAAAGTGACAGAAAAACGAAAAAAAATTCGAAACCACAGATTTAAAGCTTCTCTCCGACTAAAATTTTACCATACAGGGTTATTGAGAAATGGTGTACTAAACCGAAATGATATAGGCGGACTTCGACAATTTTGAATACCTATATTGAAGCTATGATGATAATTGCAATTGAGATTCTTACTAGAACTATTATGATATTTATTTAATGCAGTTAGGTTCATATAATATGTAATTATGTCCAAAATTATACTAATGCTTTTCGTTCCAATATCGATCGGGACGGATCCTTGTTTAAATACGGAATTCTAAAAAGGAAAGGTACAATGAGATTGTTAGCATTCAAAATAATTCATTGTCATCGTTTGTCGTTTAAACGTCCACTGCTGAACACATAGTCTCTCCTATAGATCTCCAATAAGACCGGTTCGTAGCGGCTTGCATCCAGCGAGATCCTGCGGTCTTAAGGTCATCCTTCCACCTTGTTGGACGTCCTACGCTGCGCTTGCCGGTACGAAATTTCGAAATCATTGAATAGATGTAATTACCTCCTTTCGTCTGACTACACCGAAGCGTGTAACCCTGTATAGAAAAAGTGCATGGAAATCAAAAATAATTACGAAGCAAGGGAGCTATAATTCTATGGACGCTATGCCTCCCCTAATCATTATAATTTCAAAATCACAATAGAAAAGGCAAAAGCGTGACTAATTTCTATAATATGGGAGCGACAAGCATAAGATCAGGGAGGCTTTTATAAGTGGCGATACGATAGCGTCACGACTTGTATACGATTTTCATTTTAGTAAACCAAAATAATTTGCTATAAGCAAATAATTTAAAATCACAATTGAAACATAGTATTCAAATATCTGACGAAATTAACATTGTTGTCAGATACATATTGTATTGCAAATACTAAATTAAAGTAACGTTAGGTAGATTAGCAAAATTTTTTTTAAATTGTAATTTAAACAAAAAAAACCGTTAAATTATACGTTTATCTATGCTCGCTTTATCATTTTTTTTGATCAACAAAATGAAAAATACGTGTCAAATATTATTTGTGATCTAACTGATGGACTATATGTAATTATATTTCTTTTTTTAAGAGATATATTGCAACATTGTTATCAAAAAATAATCTATTTATCAGAATGAGCACTTGAGCAAAAATAGAAGTACTTACTTAAGTATCATCTACTGACCTAATAAGTTAAACTTTGTCCACAATCGTACAGTGTAAAAGTCTTTATACCGACAACAATAACTGGATATTTTTTCTTCAGCTTCACTGGTCTTATTGTAAATCTGGTTTAAGCTCTGTGAGGTCTTGATAAAAATAAAATGAATACTTTAACTTATATTTATCTACTTCATACTCCTTAGGGTTCCATCATCATCAACATCAGCTTATTTCAGCCCACTGCAGAGCATGAGCCTCCTCCTCCTTACGCCTTTGGGTTCCATACCTAAAAATAATTGATTCGGCAAAAAATTACGTAGATAATTGAAATGTTGCCACCCTTACAATACAACCCTAGTTCACTTTAAATATTGTTAATTGCTTTTCAATAGCGATGTAATGTATTAGACATTCAACGAAAATAAAACACTAATTGAAAGACACTTAGATAAAATAATTAAATTTTGCAAAAAATCACAATGAACACCAACTTCCACCGTGTACATACGAGTTAATTCGAATAGTTTGCACGAATCGATTTGACATCCATGTACTTTATTGTTGATGTATCAAAAACGGCTCAGCCGATTTCGATAAAATTTAAATGCGACCTCCACGGAAGTACGCTCTTTCGAACTAAAAAAGATTTTTTATGTTCAGTTCACAATTGGCGAAGATAACGATAAACATACCCAAAAAAATACATACGGACGAACATAGTTCCTCCTTCTTTTTGAAAGTCGGTAAAAATATAACAATATGGCCTTTGATGATTTTAAAATAGTCAAAGAATATGGCTTAGCCTAGGTAGGTTTCACGGCTGACTAGAATACACAGGATCATCCGGATAACAGTTAAACAGAGATCTTTGACCGACCGACACACGTACTAAAGATTACAGTAATTGGATGAAAAGGGTGCAAGCTTACAAGCAACGAACATGGAAGAAACTAGTCAAACTATAGCTGTATTTGAATGAAACGATGTACTATAACGGCTTTTTGATAGACCACTGCTAAACAAAGGTCTATCTATAATGACAGGCCATATCCACCACGCTGGTGATGGTGTACCTATGTGAGCCAGCTCTGTGAACTCAGCACTGGTCCTGAGTTCGTGGATTCACACACGCTATCGCTATTTCTTCTACGAACTAAAGGCTGCTTCACGATGTTTTCCTTCACCAAAAAGCCAATGGTGTGAAACTAAAAAGTTGTTGAAAGCTATAAATCCAACCAAAACATTTTCATGTGAAAAGTAGCCAAGACAAGATCACAATTCGCACTACAAAAAAGTTGTCAGATTTCATGTAGAGCGAGAGATAAAGTTCTAACTTTATACGCCTTAACTCTACAATCCTTACTCCACAAACTAGCGCTCGTAGCGTAGTTTGACTAGGTGTTTGTCAGCGATCACCGAAATTAAGCAACGTTCCGCACGGTCAGTATTTGGATGGGTGACCGTGGGTGGCATTTTCCAACTGAGCGCTACCGTGACTTGGATGAAACGTTAAATTGAAGGTCCCGGTTGTTATAACCGTTTAGCCAAGTCCGAGGCCTCAAAACTCTGACACCAAGGCTAGCCACCCGGCCTATACGAACTTACTTACTTTTACTTCACAAACTCTACACCTTAGTCAATTTAAGGTGCGGAACCCATCGTGCGTGAGACACTGTCGCGTGTCTAGATTCCAATTTAAAGCTAAGTCTACAGTTATATTTACAGTAGTTCTACAGTTTTCTTTTGTGAACCCTAAATAAACTGTATACTAGGCCCAACTCCAAAGGCGCCATCTTAATTTTAAAAGCAATTTAGAATAAATTCCTGTTTCTTTTTCACTATATGCACTTGATAGAGAGAACATTACTTTGCGTTGCTATTAAATTTACGATGGCGCCTTTGAAATTGGGGCTACTGTGAAGATATCGAAAAAAAAAGTTAAAATTGTAAAGTTGGCTAGACTGCTCTACTCATACTCATTTATTGATAACAATAGAGTTACATGTCAAACATTTTGCAAATACGTAAAATTACATCATTAAAGAAAATACAATACAATAAGCCCAGTTTATTTAAATAATAGCAATTAAATGAAATTGTAGTCATATAAAACAATACTACTGGGTGCTGTTTTGCAAAAAACTTTCCGGTCTCGTACCAATTTGTTTTTTATGACTTCTACAGGGTTATTTCTAATCAATTAGCATCCTTTTAGGGGCTTATTCTGTACATCAACACTAACAACTTTTGTTCTGCAACATTTGTCAAAACTAAAAAAAATCAGCTGTTCCATACATTTTGTCGCGGGCGAACGATATTTTTCTATGGAACAACAAGATTTTTTTTTGAGTTTTGACCAAAGTCGCAGAACAAAAGTTGTTAGTTTTATGTACAGAATAAGCCCCTAAGAGGATGCTAATTGATTAGAAATACCCTGTATACGTAGGAATGTTTATAATCTGGCTCTGGCTTTTCGTGGAAAGAAAACATCGTGAAGCAACGTTCAATGGCAAATTCGCCATGCGTGTGTGAATCCACCAACCCTGCACTGGGTTGTCATGGCTATTATCATATGGGCCAATAGTGATTTGTGGGTATTTCTATGTTCAGCAGTAGACTATTAAAAAGGTACAAGGTACCTACAGCATATAACATATAGACTGTTTAATTTGGGATCTAAAATTTTTATCTGAAACAGAACATAGCCCTGAAAGAAAATAAACACATAAGTATTTTTTATGTACCGATCTCATCATTTTGAACACAGCTCCGTGTAAGTAATATTTTTAATTAATTAAAAGCAAGGTTTCCACCCACTCATATAAAATCAATTAATAGCAGAACGGGCGTTCAATTTGCTGGCTTTAGGCAATCTCTACCAAAACGGAGTGATGCAGATAGTTGAGGATTTGGCAAATAGAAATAAACTATATTGCGTTGCTGTGTACATACATACAATAAAAAGCGTATAGGTATTGTACTACGAGTTACTTTGTAATTTACAGGGTTTGTTAGGAGTACTTACATATATACTCTTACTCTACTTATGTACGACGTTTACTTTGGGACCAATCCGAAATCACAAAAAATATATAGTTCCAGGGTAATTCGAGAAAACGAATGCCACAGCTTTATTTTTTACATTTCGGGGTTTGTCCCATAGCGAATGTTTGTCATAATGTTGGCCTGTATGTTGCTGCACTTTTCTAAGCGATATTCTGTACAGCAGTCTCAAGTACACTGCCATAATTTCCTGTGTTGTGTCTTCATCATCATCATCCACAACCCTCCTTTATAGGCAATATTATTTATATTTTGCACAGGCCGCTCTCATACTGTGCCATCTGGCTCGGTGCTGTGCCAATCGTGTCCAGGTTCGACCCGCGATTTCGACTATATCGTCTCGCCATCTTGCAGCCGGACGACCAACGCTCCCTTTACCTTGCCTCGCCCACCATTCTGTGACAGCCTTACTCCACCGGTCGTCACTTCGCCTCGCTATTTGTGTTGTGTCTTGTGATTAATTATATACAATACTAGCGACAGTAGCGACCAGCCCCGGCTTTGCAAGAGTGTATTATGCATATAAACCTTCCTCTTGAATTATTCTATATATTTAAAAAAAACAGCATCAAAATCCGTTGCGTAGTTTTAAATATATAAGCATAGTACATAGGGACAGACAGAGCGGGAAGCGACTTTGTTTCATACTATGTAGTGATATTTAATATATATTTGAAAAACAATACATTGACATGTTTTGTTCTTCAAATATAGCATTTCTGCAACGTACTCACGGTCTACAAATCACTGCACAGTTCCACACACCTCCGCTCGTCTCCGTTTTAGTAGAATTTGGGCTTTACAAAAAGATAAAGCACCAAATTATCGATACAGATGATTGCAAAGCGCTACTTTCGCGATTCTTGAACTAAATTAAAAGTTCTACAAGGGATGGCTTAGTTTTATTTTTTTTACTATACAATTGTCAATCTAAGCGAGGTTATCGACCGAACGGTTACTCCAAAAAAAGATCTAGCTTCTTATCATAGACATATTTGAATGTTTTAAGGACGGGGCGTTAGAATCGTTGGTTTCCAGTGTTACTACCAATCTTACTACCAGTAGTAAGAACGGTAAAAAACCAGGAGGGACCCCCTCCATGATAGAGTTAAACGTTTATCGCAACCTTATTAGAAGTCGCATTAGAAGTTTCACTTCAATAAATTACTCTTCTTACTACTGCAGTTGAAAGTTGTTAGAACAGCAATAAAAAAAAACTTGTTACTACAGAATATTTTATAAAAAAAAATAAACCCCCTCATTTTACGCGTCTGTAGGAATATTCGTAGTTTGTTCGTTATGAAAGCTTTGGCCACCAAATGAGGTGAGGAAGTACTTTACCTATTATGCTTGCATAGAGTTTTTAAACACTTTTATAAATAACACTAAGTTCGAAGTAGTTTGCAATTCGTATTTTGTGGTCCCACATTTTTTTTATCTTACCATGCATACAGCTATCTATAGCTACACAAAATGTTTGCATCTCCACCTCTAGACTCCGTTTGTTGTTTAGTCTATGTATTTTTTTCAAGATATAGAGGCGTATAGGATTTGGAACTGTTATCAATCTGTAGTGAATAAAAACTAGTTGTTTTTACATGTAGTTTTGGCCAGATTGCAGTCGGAATTAGTCGGAAACGTTGTGGTTGTGTGGTTCTGGTTCAGTGGTCTGTTTTTTTTAACGTAAATAAGTTCACGCTTGACCACCAACTCGCCTGATGGTAAGCGACTTTGTGGTCGAAGTTGAGGCACCCAGTCTTAGAAGATACTTATTCACTCTGATCTTGAAAAGCTTTCGTTTGTTCGTTTCAGCCATAGGACGTCCACTGCTGGACATAGGCTTCCCCTAAAGATCTCTAATAAGACCGGTTGGTAGCGTCTTCGCAGTGAACGTCCTACGCTGCGCTTACCGGTACATGGTCTCCATTCGAGAACTTTTAACGAAGGAGAGGGTGAAAAGCTTTCGATTATAATTATCTCTTAAAAAAACAGGAAATCTGGAAGGCTGTTCAATCCCAGGCGGTACGAATCAGAAATTGGTTTTGGTGTAGTTGTTTTTGTTTTTTCTTCCGCCATTTGGCGTTGCATTCCTAAGCATTTTCTAGTGCCTAAAATCAATATGATGTCTTTTGATTTTTTGGGGATCTCTAGATTTTGGACAACAGGCAAAGATCAGTTTGAATGCGGTGCGGTAGGTATAGGCCGAATCATACAACTTGGCGACTGTGAAATTAGCTACAGGCTGCGCGAAATCCAGTCAGGATTGGGTTATATTCTGCAGCTTGTAGCTAACATCAAAGCAGATATGAAGTTTGATTCGGAACTCTTATGGAACTGGAAACAGAAGTTCCCCAGTTCAGATGAGACCGAATAACTCGTCAGTATTCATATCTCTGGATACAAGCCGCTTCCAACCAATTTTATTGAAAGAAAACCAAAATTTGGGGCTTTGGTTTTCTTTCCTTCTATGTCAGACAGTCGATGTCCCACAAATGATGATGATAGTCCTAGTAGATATAACGATCTTAAATATTATAAGTAGGTATTGTAGGGTACAAGCACCGGTGGTGGCCATCTTGGTATCATTTGTGGCTACTTTTAATTTTAAGGATTAATAAGACAATTTTATGTTTAAATTATATTTTTAAAGATATTTTGAAACATTTAAATTCACACAAACAATATTTATTGTATTATGTTGTTTATAATTATCAATTATGCAATAATTTTGTCACAAAATGGCTATAACCGGGTCGTGAGCCACAACCGGTAGGTACACCTACCATCGTACATAGGTAATCAAGCTCTTTGACTATCCATATCATTTATGTTTGCCTATCAGCACAGCAGTAAATATTATACATTTACTATTTATAATTCAGTGCAACAAAATAGCAGAAATGTGAACTTAATGTGAATACTTTAAAATGACGTAATCGAAAATCAATATGGCGGCATAAACAACCTAAGATGGCAATCAGTTAAATTCAAAATGGTGTCGTGAACTGTGGTGATTCAAGATGGCTTCCAACACTGTGTTCCGTTTTCTGATACTCCTGGCTTCGCTGGTGTGGATCCTGGCTGATGAGAAGGTGGCTCGAGGAAGAAGGGAGCCGTGGACCAATGGAAGCTGGTTGTGAGTATTAACTATTAACCCTTTCTTTACCTGCACAACATTTTACGATTATCAAATTGTGAAACATCTCAGTATAGTTCGAATCATACGATTTGGCGGCTGTGGTGTTAGCTACTACGCTAATAGGCCTAACTATGAAGGAGCCATTGTAAATTTAATAGCAACGTAAAAGTGTTCTCTCTATCGAATGCCTAAAGTGAAAAAGAAACAGAAATATGCTAATTAGCTATTATAATTTCGATGGCGCTTTCATGATTGGGCCTACTAGCTCGGATAACCCAATCGTCACGCAGCTACTAAGTAAGCTGCCGACAGGATTGGCGTATCCGCAGCTTGTAGCTAGCATCACAACCGCCAAGTTGTGTGATTCGACCTATACTTATCAATTTGAACAGCGTAGTCTGGTATTTTTGTCCGGATTTTAGTATTTCCAACTAGAAACTCTATTCAAATTAGTTACCTGAGAACCCTGTTACAATCTCGAGTCTGAAAGCTTCGACTATTCGAAAATTGAAGACTGAAGTTATCTGAAGCCTTCAAATTGAACTCTTAAAATTACCCGAAGGCTTCAATTAATGAATACCTACTGACGCTAAAATTAAGAAATAAATTTTGTTTAAATGTACTTGCAAATGAATGAGAAGTATTGTAATTTATCTACTTTAGTTTAGTACGATGTAAAAGTAATGCCACGTAAGTCTAGCGCTGAAGGTACTCTGGAGGGGATGACTGCGCATGTTAACCGCCATACTTAACTCATGATGACTTATGACACTGATGCGCAGCCATCCCCTCCACACTTCGCTCAGCGGTAGACTTATATGCCGCGACCTGTACCAACGTTTTTTTTTGTCCAAATTATGAGTGAATTTAATTTCAAACCCTTTTGTAAAATAAGACGTTCTGTCCAGCAGTGGACGTTCTACATCTTAGATCATTGTTTTTCAAACTGGGGGGCTCGCCCCTCTATTGGGGCGTAGCAAGATGTAAAGTGGGGCGCGGACGCTGCTGCAAAATATTTAAGTATTTACCCCAAAATAGCAAAATAGCCTTTTCTAGTAGGTACTAATTAATCCGAAAGGGTATTTTGGATTTAGGCAAACTGTTGGTTTGATTGCCTGGAAGAAATCGCTTGAAGCAATAAGGCCGCCATTTAGTATAACTTTGTATTTTTTTATTTTTCGTATGTTTTTTGTATTGTAATTGTGGTTAAACTAATAAAGAATTATCTATCTATTTGCTGTACAACCTACGATTGGAAATCGGGCGGTTTCATGGTAAGTAGCGGGGGGTGTGACGAAAAAATCTTTGGGAACCTATGTATGTCTTAGATGATAACGGAGCTGACGTTTACTCAGCTACCAGGTAGTTAAAGTATAAACCAATTACATTTATTTTTTAACGGTTCGGTAGAGATAGTGCTCCCTCAAGGTTGCCAATATAAAGGGTATTCCTGAATAGCGGGAAATTCGAGACCTTAACCGAATGATATAAAAGCAAATCTCTACATTTTTGAGATTTTCTAGAGAAAGTAATATTCATACTTGGAAACGTTTGGTGCTTAAATACGTACTAGCTGCGCCCCGCGGTGTTACCAACGTTAGCACGAGATAAAAAGTAGCCTATGTGTTAATCTAAGGTCTAAGCTACCTTCATACTAAATTTCATCCAAATCGGTTCAGCCGGTACAGTGCGTGAAAGAGTAACAAATATCCATACATACTCATAAATTTTCGCGTTTATAATATTAGTAGGATGTGTTGAATTGAGAACATAGACGCAATTCCTCTCAAACGTACTGAAAAAATACACATTTTAGGGATTTTATAAATTTCCAAATTTTTTCCTGTGAGGTATAATCCGAAGTTTTTAAAGTCGCAATGAATAGGTAGAGTTTGAGCAATAAGAGAGAGAACCGTCGTGGCGTTACGGTGAACTAACATCAGTAGCCAAGGTACCGACTACTAAGTAGGCGCGAGTACTGATGAAAACAGAATTGGTGTGTACCAAGTATCAAACACTTTTAGTTGTACTAGCAATGACAGAGCAGTGTTGTCAACGTAACAAAATTAGTAAAATGGCACACGGGCGACCTCACCTACGACGCTTCTCTTTTTGGACAAACTCTATCATTGATGTCAGCGTATCAACTACAACGTCGCATACCACCAGGTAAGTCGTAAAGCAGACTTCTTCGCGTGAAATAAAATTCTACAAGAAAATCCCAACGAATGATGACTAAATATGCGGATTTTATCATAAATTAACATTGAACTGCCCGCTATAGGGATAATTCCCCACAAATTGGCAACTCTGAGGGAACTCTACAGCACTTAATCCTAGAGTTTTTATGATCGTCTAGACGTCGCGTCGCGGCTCAGGTGGCTAACTACTAATAAACCTGCTTTTATACTACTTTCTTACAACCTAAGTACGAAAACAATCTGTAGATTGAACACATAAACTGTGCTCGCGCGTAGCTTAGGATCGTAAAAAGATTTAATGGTAGTGTTAGCCTGGAGACTGGAGGCTACTTTATGTGATGGTTACAGCCTAGAGCTCGGTTATGATTGTTACGATTGTTATAGCCTGAATCAAACTTCTTGGCGGGTGTGATGTTAGCTACAAGTTACGCAAAACCCAATCTGACTGGCGGTCACTTAACAGCTGTGCGAGGATTGGGTTTCCCGCATCTTGTAGCTTTCTGACTTCACATCCACTTGAAATACAGGGTTATTGGTAATCAATTAGCCGTGCCGTGGTGGTCGAGAGGTAGTGACACCTGCCTTACAATCGTGAGGTCGTGGGTTCAAATCCCGGTCCCGTACCAATGAGTTCTTTGGAATTTATGTACGGAACTTCAAACCACTGGCTTTTCGGTGAAGGAAAACATCGTGAGGCAACCTGCATACGTCCGTAGAAGAAATTCGATAGCGTATGTGAATCCACCAACTTGCACTGGGCCAGCGTGGTGGATATGGCCCAATCACTCTTCGTGGGTAGTCTAGGTAGGCCTACGTCCTGCAGTGGACTATTAAAAAGGTTGATACAGTACAGTACATACAGTAATTAGCATTCTTCTAGGGGCTTATTCTGTACATCAAAACTAACAACTTTTGTTCAACAACTTTTATCAAATCTCAAAAAAAAATTGTTCCATAGAAAAATATAGTTCACCCTCGACAAAATGTATTGATCAGCTGTTTTTTTTTGAGTTTTCACTAAAAGTTAAACAAAAGTTGTTAGTTATGATAATAATCTATACTCTATATCCTTACATAGTATAAAATAAAGTCGCTATTTTTGTCGTCTGTTTGTCTGTATGCTTAAATCTTTAAAACTACGCAACAGATTTTGATGCGGTTTTTTTTTAATGGATAGAGTGATTCAAGAGGAAGGTTTATATGTATAATACATCTGTGGTAAGTAAGAGGTAAAGTTTGTGAGGTTGTAAGGGGTAATCTCTGGAACTATTGAACCGATTTTGTAAATTCTTTTACCAATAGAAAGCCACATTATTTGCGAGTGTCATATGCTATAAAGTAAGAGCGGGCCAAGGCGCGGGCAACGGCTAGTAATTAATAAGACCCTAATAGGAAGCTAATTTGATTACCAATAAGTCCAATAATCCTGTATTTCTAGTGGCTGTGAAGTCAGAAAGCTACAAGATGCGGGAAACCCATTCCTCACGCAGCTGTTAAGTAAGCGTCAGTCAGGATTTGGTTATGCGCAGCTTGTGGCTAACATCACACCCGCCAAGATGTTTGATTCGGGCTATAACAATCGACGCCAATCGTAACAATCATAACCCAGCTCTAGGCCGTAACCATCAGATGACGCAGCCTCCAGTCTCCAAGCTAACACTACCATTATAGTAGTTTATGCAACTGTCACATAATACCCGTGTTATATGCAGTTGCATACAATACTTTATCTTCACTAATAAAAATAAAATAAAACATATTGCGAAACATTAAATTCACGCGTACGTGTATTGTCACAGTGAACTTGGCGCCATTAAAATCTAACCAATGAGAGCGCAGCAGGGCCAATCAGGAGCGAGCGCGCGATGTTATAATGAGATTTTACGATATCGATGTGGATATTATAACATCAAGTGAAATTGCTTAAATTGAGTGTTTTGTTGTCTGCGCTATAACAGTAGTCATTATAAGTCAAGTATTGGAAACATAAGTAGAATGTTACAACATTAGTGTAGATAAAGAATTTTACGATCCTAAGCTACGCGAGAGCACAGTTTATGTGTTCAATCTACAGATTGTTTTCGTACTTAGGTTGTAAGAAAGTAGTATAAAAGCAGGTTTATTAGTAGTTAGCCACCTGAGCCGCGACGCGACGTCTAGACGATCATAAAAACTCTAGGACCAAGTGCTTTAGAGTTCCCTCAGAGTTGCCAATTTGTGGGGAATTATCCCTATTGCGGGGAGTTCAATGTTAATTTATGAGCAAATCAGCATATTTAGTAATCATTCTTTGAGATTTTCTTAGGTTTTGAGAAGTCGGTTTAATACTTTTTGGTACAATAAACGTTTCACTTATTTATTTCTAACAAATAGTGAATATTTGTTATGTATTGTTTAATGTTTATAGTTTAAACACATAAATTGTACCCTCGCGTATATAGTTTAGGATCGTAAAAAGCTTTAATGGTAGAGTTAGCCTGGAGGCTGCGTTTTGTGATGGTTACGGCCTAGAGCTTGGTTATGACTGGTAACAAACTCGAGATGAAAATACTTGCCTTTAGCTAGTACAGCGTTTCTTAACCTTTGGTCCGCGGACCCCTGGACGTCCGCGAGTATGTGTATAGGGATCCGCCGATTTATCTATGAACATTTGAATCACTACATAGTATAAAACAAAGTCGCTTCCCGCTGTCTGTCCCATGTATGCTTATATCTTTTTGATTTTGATGCGTTTTTTTTAGTAGATAGAGTGATTCAAGAGGAAGGTTTATATGTATAATACACCTGTGCGAAGCCGGGGCGGGTCGCTAGTTAGTAAATAAAAGCCAGCAAGTCTCGCAACCAATCCCCCGGGCCCCTGTGCCGCCGGCATCATAGTTATGGAAAAAAAAACCAGGTCGATGACCGCCGAAATCAGTCAAGTGCGAGTTGAGACACCATAGCTGTACATACGTCCGCCATTTCAATTTGTTTATTTACAGAAAATGTAACTTACAGCACTTAATGCCAGGCATTACATTTTTTATCCTTAAAAACTACGAATTAAATTATTACACAAAGTAGAACAGATACATTATGTACATGTAGGTACAGATATAAACAAAATAAAATTAATAAAAACAACAACATATTACTATTAGAATAATTATGCTAACGACTTTACTGTTTTTACCTACTCGTAACTCAAATAATAGCTAAATAGGAAAGTTATAAGAAATCACAATTTGGCTTCTTCGGTATACAACAGAATGTTTTAGCAATAGTTTTTCATTCGTCAGCAAAGATATCGATCAGGGGGGTACCTATTTTAATTTCATCCACTTACTCTTTGCCAACATGAGTTTCTTTCTAGTTTCTATCTATTATGATGTAAAATTATTACATTAATTAAAAAAAAAACAAGTTCGTTGTAAATGAGAAAGGAACCCTTCAATAAAAAAATTAATTGGGTTATTTTGTTGATTTTAGGGTTTCGTAGTAAATCGAGGAACCCTAAAAACATAAATCGAACACTTACTCGTACTAGTTACTAATTCACACATTCGTTCGTCACTACGGCGCGCCGCGTCTGACTAGCATACCGAGAGCATACCAAACTCCGAGGCGCGTGGGTTTGATTCGCGTTCCGACCGTATGTTTGAAGACGGAATTCGTCGGATGCTACAAGAGTAAGCTAGAAGCTGCGCAATATCGAATGTGAGAGTGAGACAGCATTTGCCGAATGAAAGGCCGTTAGGTTTGATAAATAAAAATAAACAAAATAAATAAAACTTTATGTACATTTAAAGTTTCTAATGTTGAGGTTCTGAATGATGTAGTCGTGCTTCGGAGCGCCGTACACCCAGAACTCGTACGAGAGCGATGTGATCTGACGACTCACGAACGTTAGTACCAACGAATCCTGAAATAAAAATAATAATTGGTCAAGTGCGAGTTGGACTCGCGCACGAAGGTTCCAGGCTGTACTTATCTCAAGAACCAGTGAGTTAGACAGTTGAACAGATGTTGTATTTCTGTTGTCGCTGTGTCTAAAAACAGAATAAAATAAATATTTAAGGGGGCTCTCATACAGCAAATGTTTTCTTATATCTGTATAGGTTTGCGTTTGACTACATACTGATAGTGACTGATGTTAAGCAGATATTTTATGCGTTTCAAATCCTCATTCCTTATACAAATCGCCAGAATGAAGAACGCTTTGCCTGAGTATGTCTTCCCGCTTAAGTACAATGTAGGTGTCTTCAAATCCCGAGTAAATAGGTATCTTCTAGGTAGGCGTGTTACACCCTAGACCGCATTTCTGCCAGTGTGTAGTCGAAAGCACGCCCATATGAAATAAAATAAAAAAAGTTACTAAGTGTTAGCTGCGCTTATTAAAGAGGGTACCTACACATAGTCGCAACACACTTCGGTATTGGATAGAGGGTAGACAGAGAGGTGGTTTGGGCGACGGGCTGGAGTGGCAGTCTGTGATAGTGATCAGTGGTGTACGGGTGAGTGTGAAACAACTTTGATAAGCCAGTAGTTGGAGCAAGCCTTGTAAGTACTTTGAGTTTTATAATGACTGCAGAGATATTGGAGATCCGTATTATTGTCCAATGGTGTATCATCTGAGTGTCCTACTAGAATCTTAGTGATGCTGTTGGAGCACTATGCCCATCAGCTAACATAAGTTACATGTCCTTACATGTAGCACGCCTCCGTCGACGATGTACCCCTTGGTCTCTAGTCCGTCGATGTACAGCACCACTTGGAACCCCGTTATTATGTAGCCTTCGTCATCCCCCCACTCGGAACGCATCTGTAAAAGTGATAACACACACATATATATTATATTATGTTAACCTACCTATACATTGTCTGCATATTTATCTACCTATTTATTTATTTATATAAATCACGTTGGTGCGGAGACCTTGTGTTTACACTTGCTATTTAATCTAGCACTAATGTAGCATGTATTTTCTCTAATGCTATGGCCACATCTGCGCCCTACGGCGAAGTTTTCGTCACTGGGGGCTCATTCATCTAATTCAAACGGTAGTAATTGGTTGTTCACGATTTGAACTACTACCTGAAGCTGGGCACACACGCTGCGATGATCGCATCTATTCATCAGATCAGTCCAGCGAGGTCCTAATATAGTTGCATTGCCAGTAGGCAGTTATTGAGGAATCAAAATGACACCCCTATTTTAATCGAAAAATATTGATTTAACAAAAAAAAATTGGCATCAAAGTTGTAGAAAATCAAATTTTAAACAACTTTTGTTCCTATAACTTTTGCTGAAAAATTGAAATAACACAAGTTATTGAAGAAATGAAATGGTACAACCAACTATTTAAAAAAATATCGATCCTACAAAAAGTTGATGGGAATCAAAGTTGTAGAAAATCAAATTTTAAACAACTTTTGTTCTCATCAACTTTTTGTAGGGTCGATCTTTTTTTAAATAGTTAGTTGTACCATTTTGTTTCTTCAATAACTTGTGTTATTTCAATTTTTCAGCAGAAATTATCGGAATAAAAGTTGTTTAAAATTTGATTTTCTACAACTTTGATTCCCATAAACTTTTTGCAGGATCGATAATTTTTTAAATAGTTGGTTGTACCATTTAATTTCTTCAATAACTTGTATTATTTCAATTTTACAGCAGAAGTTATGGGAACAAAAGTTGTTTAAAATTTGATTTTCTACAACTTTGATTCCCATCAACTTTTTGAAGGATCGATATTTTTTTTAAATAGTTGGTTGTACCATTTTGTTTCTTCAATAACTTGTGTTATTTCAATTTTTCAGCAGAAGTTATAGGAATAAAAGTTGTTTGAAATTTGATTTTCTACAACTTTAGTTCCCATTAACTTTTTGTAGGATCGATATTTTTTTCAAATAGCCGGTTGTGCCATTTCATTTCTTCAATAACTTGTGTTATTTCAATTTTCCAGCAGAAGTTATGGGAACAAAAGTTGTTTGAAATTTGATTTTCTACAATTTTAGTTCCCATTAACTTTTTGTAGGATCGATATTTTTTTCAAATAGCCGGTTGTGCCATTTCATTTCTTCAATAACTTGTGTTATTTCAATTTTCCAGCAGAAGTTATGGGAACAAAAAATGGTTAAAATTTGATTTTCTACAACTTTAGTTCCCATTAACTTTTTGTAGGATCGATATTTTTTTCAAATAGCCGGTTGTGCCATTTCATTTCTTCAATAACTTGTGTTATTTCAATTTTTCAGCAGAAGTTAAAGGAACAAAAGTTGTTTAAAATTTGATTTTCTACAACTTTGATGCCAATAATTTTTTTGTTAAATCAATATTATTTTCGATTAAAATAGGGGTGTCATTTTGATTCCTCAATAACTACCTACCGGCAATGTAACTATATTAGGACCTCGCTGGACTGATCTGATGAATAGATGCGATCATCGCAGCGTATGTGCCCAGCTTCAGGTAGTAGTTCAAATCGTGAACAACCAATTACTACCGTTTGAATTAGATGAATGAGCCCCAGTGACGATAACTTCGCCGTAGGGCGAATGTGTGGCCGGTCCATAATAAGTGAATTTTATGTAATTCTTTGAGAGAATAAATATCTTAAACCAGATAATAACAAGGTGTGTTGAGTATTGAGGTGAGTTTTTCACACAAAAAACAAAGTTTAAATAATCGGCCAAGTACGAGTCGGACTCGCGCACGAAGGGTTCCGTACTGTATGGTATATACGCCCCCTTAAATATAATAAGTGCATATAAAGTTAAATATTCTATGAATATTTTAAGCATCTACCTGTTACAATTATGAATATCGAGCGAAAAAATTTCAGGTTTGTTGTATGGGAGCCACCCTTAAATTTTATTTTTATTCTGTTTTTAGTATGTGTTGTTAAAGCGGCAACAAATATACATGATCTGTGAAAATTTCAGCTTTCTAGCTATAACGGTTTATGAGAAACAGCCTGGTGACAGACAGACGGACAGCGGAGTCTTAGTAGTAGGGTCCCGTTTTTACCCTTTGGGTAAGGAACCCTTAAAAAGAGGTCTGAATCGGCCCATTAACTAAGATATTTTAGGCTATTCGCACCGCTCCAGACAATGCATGCGGTGCGAATGGCGACATTCGGAAAGACTCTTGGGTAATTCGCTCCAGATTCAGATTCAGATACTTTATTTGTCAGAACATGGTAAGTACACTTCATACAAAATAGCATACAAGTTGGAGTTCTTGCATAATGTTGCTCATGTCCTTGCCAAGTGTGGCGTACAAATATAAAAAAAATAATGAGTGAAATAAATAATAGCTACGAGTAATGAACGAAACGTTTCCAAAAAATGTAACCAATAAAAATAAAATTTACAAATACAATAAGAAAATTAAGTTACCAATGTCAAAATACAAAATTATGAATGTCAAAGAAAATTAAAAATGTCCAATAGAATTAAAGATGCAAAAAAAAAAAAAACTAAAGTTGTCAAGATAATTATGTCAAACAGTAAATAATATTATAGAATACGTAAACAATTAATATCTATGTCAAACAGGTCAGGTTTATGTTTATGTCAGTGCTGAGAATATTTTTATTACTGAGGAATTCTGTAATTTCATAATAGCATTTTTGGGTTAACACACATTTCAATTTACTTTTAAACATGCTAATATTTAAATCTCTTATCTCTTTGGGAATTTTAGATTAAAAAATGAGGGCAAAGTCTAGCTCCTCCTGGCGGCGAGTACGTACACCCGCATTTGTCCAGTCACCAAACAGCGAAACTCGGAGGTGCGAACCGCCCAAGGACTCTTTAAACTGACTCCGACATGGCCCATGCCCTCTACCCATTGGATCCGCGCCTTTTGCACTAGAGCATTTTTTCAATGTTTCGTCAGTATATAAAAGTTAGCATTTGAAAGTGCGAAAGTGAGAGCGCGAAATTTTTCCACATTTTTCAATAAAGCACCGATTTAAAGTGAAGGAAAAGACGTGAGCAGATCTTCTCCATCTTCACTTTACGCCCATGTGCAGTTAGCGAAACAGCCAAGCTGCATATATTGACTAAGGTGTAGAGTTTGTGAAGTAAGGACTTGTAGAGTTAATACGTGTAGAGTTAGAAGCTTGGCTCTACATAAGATCTGACAACTTTTTGAAAGTGCGTACTGTAGTCTTGGCTACATTTCACATGAAAAAAAGGCGCCTCTAAAATTGGGCCTATAGTCTCGTTGTTTTTTTGTCAAATGCTGTTTTCTATCCGTGCTTGGTTGCCTGGAAGAAATCGCTTAAAGCGATAAGACCGGCAATTAGAAACCTATTGTTTTGTTTTTATCCTTATAACGGGCGGCGGGTCCTAATCGCCAGTGCCCCGTACCTGTCTCAGTCCCCTTTGTCGTCTAACCCCGCGCTCCTCACGCTCGCGCTCACGCTCGCGAGGATTGAGTTAAACCAAAGAATATATAATAATACGAGTACTACGTACGTGGTTAAACGGTAGGATATTCATATTCATGTTATTTATTGGTATCAAAAAATAAAACATACACGTCAATAAATTATAATAATTACATTCGTTATTATTAAAATAATAATATCACTTATAATAATACAATCTTTGCTTAGTAGCAAATAATTAAATTGTACTGAATTAAAACATAATGTTACAAAATAGTTGTGTTGTGTTTTTATAGACAACAACAAATAATAACAATAATCAATATAATGAAATAATAATAAAATGTCAGAATTAAATGATAATAATAAAGTGTCGTTGTTTGTTATAATACTTACACTAACCGTTGGGTAGGAAAGAGTCAGATTCACGTCTTGAGAGGGAAACGTCCACGACTTGGTCCCGTATAGTATCTGGGTCTGATCTGGAAAATAAACTGATGGGTACTCATAGACAATGGACAATATTTTATTGACGAAAACAAAACAGGAAATTCAGCAACAAAGATTGGAACCACACTAAAAACTAAACTACCTAGTGTTTTATTTTCGTCACCAGCCGGTCTCATGTATATAACCGACATCCAATAATTATTATTCGCAAAAAATGGCAAAACCGCCTTCCATCGTGTACAAAATTCGAATATTTCGCTTGAATTGTTTACATTATTGTTGATTTTTCAAAAACGGCTTTCCGATTTCCGTAAAATTAAAATGGGACCACCTCGGTAGTATACCTTTTCGAACTAATAAAAAGTTTTTTTGGATTCAGTTCACATTTGGCGGAATTATCGATGAACATACACAAAATAAAATACATAAAGACGAACGTAGAACCTCCTCCCATTCGGAAGTCGGTTAAAAATGGAAGAAACTTCAATTCGGCCGTTTTTATTTACCGCCTTCCAAAAAGAAGGAGGTTCTATGTTCGTCTGGATGTATTTTATTGTGTATAAGCCGAAAGGAGGTGATTCACACAATCATTATGAACAATTTTTACTATGGGGACAAACCGGAATTCGAGAAAACAAATCAGCTGTTTAATAGATTTTGTCGATTTGCAGTTTTGTATAGAACAGTAGATTTTTTCTAGGATTTTCAGTTGGTCCCATAGTAAAAGTTTTTCGTATCGATGGTCTTAATCATTCTCTGTTGGCTTAGCACAGGGTAAGCAAATCAAAGCTTAGTTTGGGGCTCACAACTAATCTATTTGAAAATGCATCTCTATCATAATATAAGACAAAATCATGTATAAAATCAAATCGTAGACTTGTTTTCGATTTAAGCTCTTAGTAATAATTATGTATTTCTACTTTTGGTTATTAAATTTATTTGTATTTGTATTTGGTTATTCTTAATCGAATGGCAACCTTTTAGGAGCTTATTCTGTACATCAAAACTAACAACTTTTGTTTTGCGACTTTTGTTAAAACTCAAAAAAAATGTTGTTCCATAGAAAAATATCGTTCACCTGCGATAAAATGTATGGAACAGCTGTTTTTTTTTGAGTTTTGACAAAAGTCGCAAAACAAAAGTTTTGCCCCTAAAAGGATGCTAATTGATTAGGAATAATGCTGTTCATAGGAATACCTTGCATACTATAGAGTAGTTAATAGTTAAGTGCCTTTAAAAAAAAACATTTTTGCTAATATAAATCAAATGTTACTTTTAAACTTTCGCGATTTGAACAGTTTTATTGCGCGATAAGTCCCGTATAGTAGTATGATAATAAATCAAATGGTTCAAGAAAGCTTGTCTATCGGTTTTACCGTTTTAAAGCTGTTTTAAACAAGATGAGGAGGTTCTTTTTCAATGATTTTTAAACCGCGGAAGAGATAACGCAGTCAAGCTATACAAAGTGAGTAATGTTTAATGATTATCACATTTTTGACAATCAAATTGATTAATCGGTTTATTATCAGCTGTTATCGCAACTAGTAGCGAAATTTTATGTTTAATAAATTACATTTTACCACCTTTCTGATAAAAATAGAATAGCGATCGCGGAGGCTCATCAAAATGTTTGCTAAAAATGTTATTTTAACAGACTTCCAAAAAGGAGGAAGTACTATGTTCGTTTGTATATATTTGTTTGTCTATGTTCATCGATATTTTCGTCAATTGTGAACCAGTTTGAAAAATTCGTTTTTATTTCGATTAGGTATATACTCCCGAGGCGGTTCCATTAAAATGTTATCGATTTCAGCTGAGCCGTTTTTATGCCTTTCATGCCAAACATAATGTGGATGTCAAATCGATTCGTGCAAACTATTCGATTTCTGTACACAGCGAAAGTCGGTGGTGCCATTTTTATTTTGCGAAAAACAATAATTTAGATTCTAATTTCATTACTTAGTCAACCTGACGTATGGTCAAATTATTACAATACAATATTACTTTATTTTCATACCCATATATACAGAGCAAACTTAAACTAGAAAAATAAACAATAATTCGGTAGAACAATGGACGGCATTATCGCCTGCAATAATAATAAATAATATTATCAATAATATTTAACTGAATTTAAAAAAAAAGGCACATTTTTTCTGTTTCATAAAACTGCTACAGTTACTACCACTAGGCGAAGACGCAAGTAAACGTAGGTCCACTATAACATAAATTGAAAACAATTACGTGTGTGTGGTTGAACTTTAAAATGAATGATCTGCTGCACTTTTTGAATTGACACTTAAATGAGTGAACTGCTATGCAGATTGACCTGAATCTAAATCTAAAAATTGAAGAACTGACCTGTGATCTTTTTAGCTGTAGTTAAAGTGGTTTACGTACCTACATGAACATTATAGAGTTTATTTAATCACCGTTACCACCACTGGCGACGGACCCTGTTGTGTATGAATTGACTCTAAAATGAGTGTACTGCTACACTGTATGAATTGACTCTAAGATGCAAATACAAATATAAATCATTTATTGATAACAAGCATAGTTATATGTCATTACAAAATTTATAATAATATAATTTAATAATTAATAATAATAATTTGTTCTTTCAATATAATAATGTACAATAATAATCAACATAATCACAATGATCAATTGTCATAATTAAGAGTAATTCCACACTCAAAATAATTTAAACTAATTCCGGTAATTTTAAAAATTCATTGATATCATAAAATAATTGTTCTTTTAGCCAAGACTTAAGCTTATTTTTAAATGATACAACGGAGGATGCACTACGCACGGCACTTAACTAGGTATCCGGTTATAGATAGCCGGTCCTCCAATATACACGGATTTATGAACTGCTACGCTGTAGGTATGAATTGACTATAAAATGATAGAACTGCTACGCCGTTTGAATTAAGTGAACTGACCTGTGATTTCTTCAGCAGAGCAGTAGTAGTGGTTGACGGACATAAAGACAGTAGAGTTCATTTGGTCCCCGATGCCGCCGGGCGGCATAGCGCCGAATGGTGGCGCCATCAGCCCCGGTAACCATTGCGGGCTGTGCGTGCCGTCATCTGTGTTCACCCTAAAACAATAACAGAGGCCTTATTCTTATTCGGTGTGGGGGTAATAAGCCCCGCACTGACGTTCCGCATGGACTGTTTTGTGCATTTTCCCCTCCGGCGTCTTCCCGAGCCAGCCCACTCCTTGAAGTAACGGAGCGTGGCTTCAGGCCTCTGGCATTACTGCTACAGTGGCTTGGATGGCGATGTTGATGACAAAACTGATGATAATGCAAAAGCATCGTGCAATCCGTTAGCTATTCTAGTGTCTTATGTGTTTTTTTAATGCCACAGAACATGGTCTACAATTTCGTTTTCTTGCAAACACCCACGACAAATTGAGCTGTCAGTGGCTCCCATTTTACAAGCTTGCAATGGATGTACCTATGAATGTATGTAAGTTCGGGTGGAATCTTGCAAGTTAAATTTGACCAACTTCCCGCTTTCCGATTGAGCTCAAATTTTGCACGCACATATAAATCGCGTGACAATGCAATAATATGGTACTGTGGAGCTGATCTGATGATGGAGTTGGAAGGTGGACATAGGAACTTCTGTACCAAACATGATAGACCCGTCGTGTTTGTGCTCGTTTTACTTGTCTTGGCTAGCACTCTGCTGCTACATGATATCAAGGATCTCAAAAGCTTGTATTTCTTAAAAGTTATATTTTTGTAATAATTGATTAACACTGGCATTATAGTATGAGCTTATTCTTAAACGAAAAATACACTAGTTTCCATGAGACCCCACACACCTACGACTGTTAATTATGATGGCAATCATTCATTCAATCGATTCACTCGACATCTAAGGTGAGGTATAATAATCAGCCAAGTGCGAGTCGAACTCGCGCACGAAGGGTTCCGTACCGTATTGGATCGCCCCCTTAATGTATTTTATTTTAATTATTTATTTTTGCAGTATTCCTTATGCTGTCTACACTTGTTAGGTATCCTTACATAGTAAAAATAAAGTCGCTATTTTTTGTCTGTTTGTCTGTATGCTTAAATCTTTAAAACTACGCAACGGATTTTGATGCGGTTTTTTTTATTGGATAGAGTGATTCAAGAGGAAGGTTTATATGTATAATACACCTGTGCGAAGCCGGGGCGGGTCGTCTAGTATTGAATAAACTTTTGTATCTACTTACCAACCCAAATCCCTACAACGCGTAAGTATGTCATATTTCCATCATATTTTTTATGTATTTCGCGCTAAAAAGAGATTTTGTAAAACTGCATAGAGCTTAGGACAGTACCTACCTATTGTATCTGAATATTAGCTGTTTGGTTTGTACACTGTTTCCCTATTCAATTTCAATTTTTTCCAAATTGAAAAATTGAAAATTGGAATGTTTCCCTATTATTTTCTTTAATTCGGCCTCCAGGGAATTATTAACCGGTCTTAAATTTACATTGTTCGAAGAATATGGCGGCCATTTATCAAAAATTAGTTTAGAAGGTACTAGCTGTTACCTGCGGCTTTGCTCGCGTGGTATTTTAATTTGTGTGTTATCCCATGGGGACATTTTTTTTTTCTAGAATAAAAAGTAGCACTTTCAGACCGTTAAGCCGTGGTGGACCAGTGGTTGTAACGCTGGCCTGTCATTCTTGAGGTTGTGGGTTCAATCCCGGTCCCGTACCAATGAGTTTCTTTGGAACTTATGTACGAAATTTCACACCACTGGCTTTTCGATGAAGGAAAACATTGTGAGGCAACCTGCATACGTCCGTAGAAGAAATTCGATGGCGTGTCTGAATCCACCAACCCGCACTGGGCCAGCGTGGTGGATGTGGCCCAATCACCCTTCGTGGGCAGGGCTACGTCCTGCAGTGGACTATTAATAAGGCTGGTAGAGTAGAGAGAGAGAGTATGTCACTCTCCGTTTCATCCAAAAATCAAGTCAATTCGTTGCTCCGTTGCTGTGTCAAAGAGGAACAAACTAATAAACTAACATACACACTTTCGGATTTATAAAAAGGATTACAAAGTAATTACTAAGATTAATGTAGAAACGACATCTTGTTTGTGTTAGATTCAACAATAACGAGCTAAGCACTATCAAGATAAACCAAGTCTTGGTTTCGAAACCACTTACCTAACACGGTAAAAAATGTATAGCAAAAATCGGTATTTAACGGTGCGGCATTTTTTTATCACTTAATCTAAACAATGATACCATAATAATAGTAATGTATGATACATTACTATTATTATGGTCTTTAAACAGAGAATGTATCATTGTTTAGATTAAATAAATAAAAAATGCCGCAGCGTTAAATACCGATTTCTGCTACCCATCTTTTTCCAAGTCAAGTTTATATCTATTAAAAACTATGGCACAAAGCACAGATCTAATACAACCAGAGAGCAATTCTCAACCACATAAATGTATGGAAAATCTTGCCCAGAGCTGTCCAAACTGTCAAATATGAATTGGAAATTGACAATTTGACACTATCGGGAAAAAAATACGGCAACGGCCACTGAATCGACATATTTTTTTCTCTCCCATCATCAACTCATCCCAAATTAAATCAATGCTTCTCCTTCCGATTTTCTCGATCGACTACATTATCCCTCTGGTTGTAATAGCTCTGTGGCACGATGTCTACGTTATCATTCATAAAAAAATTCAAAAATCACCTCCTTTCCTTCAACGCCACTTCCCCACTGACATTAACAAATAATAAAAACACTACACTGTAAATAATCACATTCACATTCATAATCAAACAATAAATAACAAGATCGAACGGAAAACAGCTAGTAATTTTAATAATAGGTACCTAATTAATGTACAAAGATATGAAAAGATACCGAATTGATACGACGGATAAAACAGCATGATAATAGGATTTTTATGTAATCGTAAGATTTTTGCGAAACACTTTGGAGAATTGTATAGGTATTTACGGAATAACAAAGTCATTTTCCTTAAGTTTTTATTATGTTTTATAGCAATAAGAATATACTCGTACCTAGTAGGTTGTAATCTAAGACCAAATAACGTAGTCGAAACTATAGGTAGGTACTTAGACTTGCAACAAGTCTATAGGTTTAATATTTTTTTTAACTCTGCTCCTAATTAAGATAGAAAGACGGTTGTTTTGGCTTTAGATTCAGCACTTTTTATGTGAATTTGTTTAAAAAGAAGGTCTTTCGATAGGTTTTAATTTTGGACACCCAAACTCTCAAAAAAGTAACACTTGTGTTATATTCTAATTAAAATGTATCAAAACCACCCTAGTTTCATAATAAATATTAATGTACTCGTATGTTACCCTTATACTATGGGACTTATCGCGCAATAAAACATGAGATATGTACTAATTAAATACCTCTTTTTTTACACATGGTCTCTGACCCCAAACTAAGCAAAGCTTGTGGTATGGCTGCCAGAGACTGAATAACTACTTATACATATTTTTTTAAATACATACTTATATAGATAGTCCCTAAATAACACCCAGACACAGAGCAAACACCTATGTTCATCACATAAATACTTGCCCTGGGTGGGGATCGAACCCACGCCTCTTTGACTCAGTAGTTAGGGTCACTAACCACTGAGTCACCGAGGCAGTTTTACAGCGTTTAGCGAATAGTGCTCAAATCGCGAAAGGTTAAACATAACAAATAATAAAGTAGTTTATTAATAGTCATATAAAAGTTTGATAGGAATTATGAAACCAAAAAACTCTATAAGGAGCCACACACACTGACGAAGTTATAAGTTTTGCGTTTTAATTCTGGGTCTTCATTTATAGCTATCTTACGCTAGCACAATACATAATAAGATTATTTGATTTGCTTGCCTTGCTTTGTAAAGATGATTAAGAACCATCTAATTAGTTACAAATAACTATAGAGCCAACCCGGAATTCGCGAATAAAAAAACCCTGTTCTATATAATATTGCGACTTGGAATCTAGAGGTATAAAATGTATGAAATAGCAGTTTTTTTTTTTGAATACTGATTCGGTCCCTTAGTAAAAGTGGCATAATGATGGTCTTTCTTACCGTATCAGCTTAGCACAGAGCAAGGAGATAACCCTGTATAGACGAAGTTACGTCGTATAAGAGTAAAAAGTTCTCAGGGAGACCCATTCACACCCGAGATGAATTAAACAGGTTTCACACAAAGGACCCTATAAAGAAACCCAGAGACCTCATTAAGGCTACTTAAACATTATTACGGGTCATTATACAGTCGCGCCTATGAGATATGGGTCTCTATCGTCCATAGAGGGATATTTATAGAGTTGATAAAACCCCCTCCCCCCCAAAAAAGGGATATATTTATAGAGATGATAAAAATACCAAAAATAAATAATAAAGAGAGATATTTATAGAGGTGATAATACCCCCGAAAAAAGAAATCAAATCCCAGCGCAGAAAATAGAGTTTATAGAGATGGTAAAACCGCCCAAAAATATAATAAATCCCCTCCTGAAGAAGATTATTTGTCTATGTTTGTAAGGACTAAGTCACCAAAAAAGGGACAGCTCCCTTCTTTCGCGAATTCATGGTCGGCTGCATAGTAAAGTTGATCACAATAATAAACAATGACTTCTTTTTGGCTTAGAATTTAGATATACGAATTAGGTCTACCGTGACTTGGATGACATTAAATAGTGGGGTGTGGTGAGTTTAGTGTAAAAAAAACATAGGCTCTGGTTGATTAACCATATCAGAAGCCTCTGGGCGGATAAAAAACTCTACGTCCATAGGTAAATCATATTTTTCGCAAAAAATGTAACCACCGACTTCCACCGTGTACAAAATTCGAGTCGAAATCAGCCGATTTCGATAAAATTTAAATGGGACTATCTCGGAAGTATACCCTATCGAAACAAAAAAGATTTTATTAAATCGGTTCACAATTGTCGAAAATATCGGTGAACATACACAAACAAATTACATGCAGACGACCATAGTATCTCCTCTTTTTTAGAAGTCGGTAAAAATTAAACTACATTCAAGCCGAATTCTTAGGCTATCCTATTCACACCATAGTGGTTTTAACAGCTCTACAACATTCCATCCTAACAAATCAAGAAATGCATTCGTGTTTTGATACACTAGATCTTACAGCCCTACCAATACACCTGTGCAGGTGGTGAAGTGATGGAACTAAATATCTTCTTAAGAATCTATCGGTTTTCTTTAGAAAATATGATAGTAGCTCCATCACTAGTTAGGAATACATAAAGTAATTTACTTTAAAAATGGCATCTTATAATTCAATGTACAGTTTTCTACTAACCATAAAAGCGGTTAAACCACAGAACTAAAATAATCTTTACAAATCTGTTAGCTATGTTTCGGAAAAGCGATATTAGCTCCCCCACGACTGCACTCAAAGTAACGTATGCCAAACAACTGTCCATAATTTCTTAGCATCCGACCAAATCACCTGAGGAAATGACGAAATGGTGGAACTAAACATTTACTTTAAAAATCCACAAGTTTACATAGAAAAAAGCGACAGTAGCGACCTCGTAAAACTCTAGCTGAGTAGAATACACAGTAATCTACAATTTATCTGTCTCTCCATAGAGCAAGGAGATTTATAGCGTTTTATTCTGTAACATGTATCGATAAAACGTTATTTAATAACATGTTATTAGTTATTTTTATTGCCTGTGTAATTTAACTATCGTAAGTAATTATTGTGATGTATTTTGGTGTAGGTACTTTTTAGGATTCTGTACTGAAAGGGTTCTAAATTTTGTATAAGTATTATTTGTTTGCATGAAATTTAATTCTCAGTATCTGCTTTAACAAGTTAAACATTGTAATATTCATTAGGATGATCTGAATCGCACCTTGTGGTTTAGTACACCCTTTCTGAATAGCCCTGTGAATTAGTGTGTAAAATGTCCATGGTATATTTTTTTATTTTGCAATACTCTACCACTGTACAGAACCCTGTATAGTGGTAGATAATCAATTAGGGCATTTTCTGTAGGTACATCTTTTGTTCAACGACTTCTAAAAATTCGTATTAATTTCCTTCCATACAAATATTTTAAATTAATTTAACTGGTCTAAACATAATTAACTCTATGTAAAACTTTGACCTCAAAGAAGATAGGTACTGTGTAAATATTCAAACAAGTGTACCTAAATATTAGTTAGGTATGTAAAAAACAATTATTTGTACATAATTATGCCGATTCCGTGTTTGGAAAAAGTTGTAGAACAAAAGTTGTTTGTTTTGATATAAAGAATACGCCTAAAGAATGCTAATTGATTACCAAAGACCTTGTTTATTATTGTTTAGAAGCTTAGAATATCATAGAGAGAGTAGAGGCACTTTTTCTTAGATAAGTAGGTACAATATTTACAGTCCCAGAAACTGGAGCTACATCTCCAGCAGTGTTTGCTATTGTATTACTGAAAGGAGCGAACCAGCACCTTGTGAGGAAAAAAAATATTTTCATAGTATTATGTCACTCAATATTTTTAAACAAACTCCTGTGCTAATGATGAAAGACTCTCCATTATCTATTTATTTATACCTTTTCTATTAACTTTCCGATTAACGTGTCGCTCAACAACTATTTATCTTAACGACTGCAATTAACCTCTTTATATAAATCTCTACCACAAAAAAGAACTCTTATTTGTTTACATAATTCAAATCTACTTGTCAAAAACGCAACAAAAAAGTTTTTATTCGTCAATTCAAAATGGCGTCTTCTTTGATTTTGACAGTTCTGTGTCTAACCTCTGCAGTCTCTATAGCGTATTCGCGCGGAAGTTTTGAAATTGGAAACATGGTGTATACTCATTTGATTTACCATGAAATCCATGAAAAGTATGCTATGCCGTTGGCTGTGCGACATGAAGACGTTTTTGTGGAGGGTGTTGACAATGAAAGGATTGAAGCTGTGTTGGTGCAAGACTTGCATGGACATAACATTGCGTTTATCAAAGATGGTGGTATCGGATCCAAGAATGTTACGATTCGGCTTGAAAGTGGAGAGTCAGGAGTGGGTTACAAGTTTATTGTCAGTGTTTTCGCTAGCTAGTATAAGTTACGAATAAGTGATCTATGGTTTCCGCTCTTTTGAAATGCGATTTTCAATAAAATGTTTTTGCGAGAAAATATTTGTTTTTGTTGATTGAGTAAAAATGTAGTAGGTACGAGTATACATTAATTACATAGGAAAATATAACAAAATTACAAACCCCAATGAATGTATGTAAAAATCTTACCGTATAAATGAATTCTTTGAAGTAGGTATATGTACCTACGGAATTTCGCGCCACTAGCTTTTCGTTGAAGGGAAACATTGTGCAGCAAAATGCATACGTCCGTAAAATAAATTCTATGGCGCATGTGAATCCACCAACCTGCACTGCACGGGAAGCATGGCAAAGGGACAAATTGTCTTTCCACTATTATATCCTCTCGAAGAGGAAATAAAGTATGGAACCTTAGTTTTATTTAATTTATTGCGATAATATAATTGACGAGATCATTTTTGTACCTACCTAAATCTCATTTATTTTTATTTCCACTGAAAACATGTCAATATACCATTAATTAGTAACACAAAAATACAAAAAATTCAATAAAAACTAACTACAAAATAAAATGTCAAAATTATCAGGAATAAATTAAATTAACAAAATACAATTTCGCTTGTCTATAAAACTAACAAAGGTGTGCTTTGCGCCTACCTATATTAAAAGATTTTAATTTTATCTGGACTAATGTGGCCAATTTTAAATGCGCCATCGTAAATGTAATAGCAACTTATAATAATTGTTATTTCTTTCAAATGTAGTGAAAAGGAAACAGGAACATTTTAAATTAAAATTACGATGGTGATTGGGCCTTATTTATAGGTATAGGGAAATAAACTCGGACCCCTGTTTCGAAGGCCGACACCACGGCGTGTCGGCACGGTAATGATAGATATCATTACCGTGCCGACACGCTATCCTTAGCTCCCATCTAGGCATACCCTGACGGTGATCTCATCAATTCAATAGTTGCCTGGAAGAGATCACTCTTAAACGCAAAGGACGTCACTTATGGCTTTTATGTGTATGGTTGGGAACCGATTCTCAATTTGGTTGTATTATTTATTTAGTCATCGTTTATTTTATTAGTGAGCGCTGTAACAAGTAGGCTCTATCTTCACCGAGCTAAATGCCTTTTCAAAGTAATTACTAGGCGAACATAATCAGCGAGCAGGTAGCTCTATGCTTTACTCTCGAATACCCACAAATTGATGAAAGGCAAATGTTGACCGAAGTCGCCAACGTCCCAATATCCTGATGGCATCCATTACGTTAATTAACCGTTTAAAACACCTAGATAGTTTGTCAATCTGATTCTCTTCTCTCTTCAATCAATCTAGTCAAAATGATTAGGTACCTACGTGTTTCAATGAAGGAATTCGTCATATGATGAATTTGAGTTTTAAATCACTCGTTTTGGTATAATTATGTATTATGATAACAAAGAGAGAAGCGGTCTGTGTGGTATATCACGTCTTGGGGGCGGGTGGGTATTGAGCACCCTTTTTTACGAGTGAAAAATCTACCCACGATACCCGAATGCCTTGTGGTGCAGCTGGGTTATATGTGGGATTTTACATACTAAGTATATAAAATCCCCTCACTGGCCAGCCTTTGTGCGCTTTTGGGAGCTCCGGGATCTCCGGGATCTCCCAAAAAACAAAAAAAACTTCCAAAATTTTGGCTGATTTCTCGAGCTTCTAGATTGACCAGCCTTGAAACATATTAGTACACTCCAGAAAACTTGAAAGTCAATAATTATTTTTTGCAAAAAATGGTAAAACGCCTTCCATCGTGTACAAAATTCGAATATTTCGCTCGAATTGTTTACATTATTGTTGATTTTTCAAAAACGGCTCATCCGATTTCTGTAAAATTTAAGAGGGGCCACCTCGGGAGTATACCCTTTTGAACTAAAAAAAAAGAATTTTTCGGTTTGGTTCACAATTGGCGAAATTATCGATGAACATACACAAAAACAACATACAGACGAACATGGAACCACCTCCTTTTTGGAAATCGGTCACAAACTGACTGCCTCGGTGGCTGTGTGGTTAGTGACCCTAACTTTTGGCTCAAAGAGGCGTGGGTTCGATCCCCACCCAGGGCAAGTATTTATGTGATGAACATAGGTGTTTGATCTGTGTTTGGGTGTTAATAAGGTACTATATATACGTATGTATATTAAAGTATGTTTAAGGCTTTGCTTTGGACGTTTGCAGGTTGTTTCGCGATCTTTTTTTTTCATCGAATAGGCAGTAGTATGTAGGTACTGTACCAGCCTTTTTATAGTCCACTGCAGGACGTAGGTCTACCCACGAAGGACGATTCGGCCATATCCACCGAGCTGGCCCAGTGCGGGTTGGTGGATTCACATACGCCATCAAATTTCTTCTACAAGCATAATGGAGGTTGCCTTACGATGTTTTCCTTCACCGAAAAGCCAGTGGTGTGTAACGTACGTTAATTCCATACATTCTATAGGTACGGAAAAACACTAACCTATGATAGGATCTAGGTACCTGCGTTGATACAATAAAATAGTTATAGTTTTTATTTAACAAAAAAACTAGGATCTGAACTTTACGTTTGATGAACTGTTCTTCTTTTATATTCAAAATACATTCTTATCTCTATAAGGCCAAAGTTCATTATTGAACGATTAAATCAATACAATTCATACATTTAACTTTATTAATAAAATCAGTTTTAATTCCTAGGGAATAAAGTAAAATTTCGATTACACGAAGTAATGTAAGATAGTTGATGACCTCTGGCCAGCCTTGTTGATACACTTGATATGGATGCCTTCGGCAAAATAAGGACTAGTTCATGCTAGAGACAGGAAAATGTATTCAATCTATAAGAAGGTATAAATACAAGTATAGTTTTGATTGATTTTTACTACGGGACTAACACTGAAATAGCCAACTGATTGCATTTAGTTTCATTGATAGATTTCTGTTTTAGATACTTTTGAACAATGTAATCTACTAGATTTTACCCACGGCATCACCCGCGTGATATTCTGGTTTATGTGCTTCATAGCCTCCATAGGCAATTTCCCCGGGATAAATAGTAGTCTATATTTATCACTCACCTCACACCTCCCTATCTATGGAAATAATCGGCCAAGTACGAGTCGGACTCGCGCACGGAGGGTTCCGTACTGTATGGGAGCCCCTTTAAATATTTATTTTATTTTAATTTTATTATTGAAGGGAATATAAAACTAAATATTCTGTGAAAATTTCAAGCATCTCCAGGTACCATATTAATATAGAGCGAAAAACGTCTAAAAATTCAGGTTTGTTGTATGGGAGTCCCCCTTAAATATTTATTTTATTTTTAGGATTTGGTGTTATAGAGGCAACCGAAATACATCATCTGTGAAAATTTTAGCTGCCTAGCTATCATGGTTCTTGAGATACAGCCCGGTGACAGACAGACAGACAGACAGACGGACAGACGGACATCGAAGTCTTAGTAATAGGGTCCCGTTTTTCCCTTTGGGTTCGGAACCCTAAAAATCAAGATTATCTATTGCTCTTCTTTTGCGTATTTTACTAATTTTGTTACGTTGACAACAATGCTCTGTCATTGCTAGTACAACTAAAAGTGTTTGATACTTGGTAGAATTCGGTTTTCATCAGTAGACTGACGTCTACCAAGTTGTCGCTTTTTGCACAAGCTCTAGTAAGTATTTCAGGAAGGATACTTAATACTTATAGGCTATTTAAATTCTACTTTCATTTGCGAGACTACAATTCAAGATATTAAAAATCATCCATCAAATCTGGACACAATATGTTGCACCTAATCTATTCTACAATATTAACACTAGACAAACCGACTTATTTTTAACTTAAGGAAAACCAGAAACAAAACATAATAACCAACTTGAACTAGCCTTAACGAACATTGCCCATCGACCTCTGGTACTATTTACTCACTAACTAACCACCGACTTAACAACTTGCTTGCAAACTTAAAAATAAGCAAAAATGTTTAAACAATTGTTCATATTATGTGCTCTGATTTGTTTTGTTCATTGTAGAACTGTGATTGTGGGTCAGATCCATGACTATGGTGGACAAGTGAGGAAAGTCTATGAGAAGGAGGTGGAAAGGAGCTCCATTCCGTTGTTCAAACGGGAGGAGGAGGTTCTATTTGAGTATCCACATGGAGATCAGAAGATTAAAGGTTTGTACTTGTATCAATTATTTTACTTTTACTTAAACTATGCACCTATTGTAAACATAGAAAGAAAGAAAGAAAATAAATTTTTATTTACCAAAATATGATTAAGTTAGCAATGTCAATAAAATTATACCAATACTGTACCTAACTATACATTGAAATCAACAGTGGGTCCCAAACTCGGCTAGGCCGGTCTCTTGGGAGCCGTTACAAGTGGAGTTATCCTGATCAAATTCGCGCTTTAACATTTAAAAAGGGTCTTTAAGAATTATATTAAAAATTAGATAGTTTAATAACATAAAATTGGAATCAGACAAGGATTGACAAGAGCGCGAGCACTGTCCGTCAAAGTTTTACGCACGCTTTAAACAATGAAAATGAAAAAAAAATATGAAAAAATTATTTCTTTCAGTACAATACATTAAATATGTAGCCATTAAGCTAGGTGTGAGAACACCTGTATTTTGATGGATAGCCATCCTAATAATTACATCATTATGAATTGTACAGTTTTATATCTAATGGTAACTAAAAGTTTTAACTAAAAAATAATAATAGGTACTTATTGTTAGGTTTAATTATGGTCTGAGCTTACGAGTCATACTACAGTGTTTTTTAATATTTAAATAAATAAATATTAGGGGACATCTTACACACGGCTCTGACCCCAAACTAAGCAAAGCTTGTGATATGGCAAGTATAACAGTACCAATTGCACGGTTAAACAGGGTTTAAAGCGTGTTTAAATCTTTTGTGGTAAGGCGATGATGTTTGAGTAATTTTCCACCTGGGTTACTAAAATACAGGCCTAGCCGAGTTTGAAATTCCCAGTTGAATCCAAAAACACAAGTTAGTAATTTCATTTATGGTAACTCATCCGATGGTTTTCGCAAACAATTTTGTCTAATAAATATAAAATTTCTAGTTCAATTTGTTACTAGTAGTTTTCCGAACAGTAGACCTCACATCTGTTTATAAACGGAATCAAACTTCTCTGAAGCTATGATTAGCTACAAGTTGCGCAAGTTTTCCTTTACCGAAGAGCCAGTGGTGTTATCCTGTTAATAACATTGAAAACACAAGCTTACTACTTTTATTTTTGTTCAGGTATAGCCATCAAAGACCTGGAGAACGGTTTATCTGAGCCTTCCATCACCCGCGGCGGACTTGGCTTCAACTTCGTCAACATAAAGCTGAAAAGCGAGCGGGGTTCCGGATACAAATACCTCATTGAAATCTACGCCTGATTGAACGCGCTATTTAGTTTTACTTATATTCTACTTACCTAGTTTAATAAAAAAAATATATAAAGCCAGTGTATATTTTATGAATTGGTCCTTTCCATAGACAACGATGCATCAAACGTAGATCAGAGGGATTAGTACCTATAGGCCAGTAAAAATATAATTTAACTTTGCACTAAATTTCCGATTCATTTTTTATAAGGTTTGGGACTTACTGAGCATAAAATCACAAAATGGTGACAGATTCAGGTGCCTTCAAGCGTCATCTAAGAAGATGAAGAAGATACGTTTTTGGCAGATATATCGGAAACTATGCACTTTAGGGTAAAAGACGCCATGGAGATCATTATTGTAGAAAATTAAATTTCGCATCTTTTGTTTCCAGTAAACTTTTTTGTAGAACTTACCGTTTACGATTTATGACCCAATTTATAAAAAAAAAAATTGGATCGGAATTTAGTGCAAAGTTGACTAAAAAAACCTCTATTTTTACTGTAGTACTATGAGTTTATACGTAAAGGAAACCTACAGTAGTTTCCGTTTCCATACATTTTTTACAGCGCCATTGGTGGATTTGAGGAAGAACCAACAATATTTTTACAGGGCCACAGGAAAACTATGACAGTTTTTGTTTACTATGCAAACCTAGGCCTAGACTTTAATAAAACTGAGCTCGGTCACGATCCTCATAATCCGTTGGGATATGTCGGTGGTACATGTCCCCAAGACTATACTCACTAGATACTTACACACAAATAACCAGTTACTTATATGGAATAAAACCATTTTGTTAGTAAAATAGTTTATTTATCAGGCCCATGTTGACCTCTTCATCTTGTTATCGGATGTTGAGTTCAGACATAATAAACGTGTCTAAAATGTTTCATTCAGTACAAATGTACCAATAGTTAAATCATATAATGGATTTTCCTGTGACAAAGTAAATATTGTGACAAGAGTGACAATTGGATGCTTCCTGCAGTTTACTCCGAAATATAAAAAACTGATAGAACGATGTTTCAGTGACTAGGCTTTTATCAAATATAAGGTAAACGTACGTAATTGCGGACGAGTCCCAAAACGCGGACGTTACTCGGTTTTTTAATTTTTGTAATTTTCTACGAAAATTTAACTTAATCTTATGAATGACAATGAATTCTTGGTTATTTTTTAAAGTATTATTCAGGCAAAACTGTACACGTAGTGTAATAGTGTCCAAACCAAATGATCTCAAAAGTGCGGTGTCGTAAAATTTCCGTTAATCTGTTAATTCAGTAGCTGAATTTGGTGCCTACCCTGTCATCAACTTTAGTTCATTTCTTAGTTGTGTAATGTGATACAGTAACTGTGCTATTTTATTACGATACTTAGATAAATAACCCAATATTATAACCTATAATCTAGACATAATCTTGTTGGTTATTTATAATATTTGCGTATCCGCCTACTGGTACTCACTAAACCCGTACTTGTCCTAATGCACGGACAATAATCACATTTTCCGTCCGAGAAGTGGGACTCATATCAGTTCTTTAATACCCGTTGTACCAAAGTTCGGATCTTGACCTTATTGCCTTTAAATAAGTCTCATTTTTCCTTGCATGTAAGAACATCTTTTTAAAAACCGTGAAAAATACAATTATTATAGTTCGATTACGTCTTATTCCTTTTAATTTAGAATTATTTTGGACTGATTCAAGCAATGGTCGTATCTTGTCTGCTTTAGTATTGCTTACTCTTGTCTGACAAAGAAAATTTAATATTTTTGATCGATTTATAATATTTATTTAAAACAATATTATAATATTAAAGCATAAGCTTCAATATTTTTACATAATGTTTAAAATATTATCTTAAGTAAAAAGTTTTGTGCTTAGATTTTGATATTATGTTTTTATTTTCTATGAAATACTAAACTTTTGGTGTTTCATAGAAAATAACAAACACTGGATTTGTCATAAATAAGTAGTAAAAAGTAAATAAGTAAGTTCGTATGGGCCGGGTGGGTAGTCCTAGTGTCAGAGTTAAAATCTATCTCGTGATTCAGCCATTTTTTTGACAAAGTTAATTATTATATAGATAACACAATGATAACTATAGAACTAAAAAGTAGGGATTAAGATTATAATATAATAAAACAATTTGATTTTCTAAGTTACAACCGAATCTTCTTATACCTCTATAAACATGTGATGGTGATAAATAGTTAAAATTAGAAGTAAAATTACTACTATGTAATTTGTTCTTTTTCTGTGTGGAGGCGTAATTCGTCCCGCGTGGGGTGTTTTGTGCATTTCCTTTTTTAAGAAAGCGTGGCCCTAGACCACTGGCACAACTGCTGCAGTGGCTTGGATGGTATATGAAATGATAACGATATAAATGACGAAACTGATGACAATGGAGAAGTGTCATGCAATCTGTTAATTATTCTAGAGTTTTCTGTGATCAGCCACGAGAAAGTTGGCTATCAGTGGCTCTCAGTTCAGATCTCAGGCTCTCGCTTAGCTCTCAAGCTCTCAGCTCTTAGTGCAAGTTATTATTTAAGTTGCAGTGACCTGCGGGGCAATTCTGACAACCGATTTCGTTACTAAGGTGACACGTTCTTGAACTTGTCTCGTTTTTCTGACAGTTTCGAGCAATCGGAACTGTCAGTAAAACGATAGCGGTTTAAGAACGTATCACTTTCGTAAAGAGATCGGCTAACAGAATTGCCCCGCAGTTATCAGGCCTACCATAAGTCTTGCTGCTAAAACTTTAATAGGTCGTTGTTGTGTTTCTATTCAGATTTAGGAAAGCAGCTTTAGAGTGCCTGATTTCCTTCCTTTTATTTCACATATTCTGTGTTTTTTTTTCGTTATCGGCGCAGGAACCTGAGAACTTCCGAAGCTGTTCTTATCACCTCGTCTTCAACCTGTTTTCTCGTACCCTCTTTAGAAAGCGTTTCTGCTATGTTGTTGCCCGAGTTCTTTAGTTTCACTCGTAGATTGAAATGATTTGCTATACGTTTTCCGTAAGTTTTCTAGCTTTTTTACCTTTACCTTGAAAAGGTGGCGCATATTTGTATACTCTTGTCAGTTCACTGGTGCATCGGTGCTCATAGCTTTGTTGAAAAGATTTCTGACCTTTTTTCTTAGCATGGTTATTATTCCACTGTCGGTTTTTTTTAGAACTGAAGAATTAAAGTTCTCATTTTTCAACGGGCAAGCTTTTTCATAGTTCTTTATCAAAGGCTTTATCAAGACTTCTGTCATGGTCTCTATTTCCAGCGGCAACAGTTGCGTACTTTGATCTAGCGGTTCCTCTATATAGCTAATTTGAGTTCATATCTAAAAGTTGCTATGTCGGTTTGCTTCAGGTTTGTGCTTCAGAACCAAAGTATTTATCAGTTGCCACGCGCCACTCATTGATTGTTTAAGAGATATTGCTTGAAGCCAGTGTGATGTCGATAATTGATGCCTAAGGCGTTACGAAAGTAAACTCAGCGCCATGATTTAATAGGTTTGAACAATGTCTGAAGATGAAGTCAAGTACTTCATTTCTTCTCTCATTTGTATTGAGATAGTCCCACACAGTACAGTGGGCGTTTGAGTCAGATCCTACTTTACTTTCTTATTTTTACTTGTACTAAAAGCATTAATTCTTCGACCGCCAGATGTTGTGCCACTTCTGCGATATTTAGGTACGCTGTGTTCTAAAGGTTTAACTATACTACTAGGTTGTTTTAGAGACTGGTATCTAGTTTAGTTACAGTGAGATCATCATTACACAAATGTGTCACCTAAGACGCCTAATACGGACCTGTGGGATATAATCATATAAGAGTACGCATTTCATTTGGCATGGGAAGACTGAACACATTACCTTGGGGATTATTAAAGCCGCTTGTATTGCCACAGACTAAATACAGTTCCTATACCAGTGCTATTGTGTTAACTACCTAACGTTTCAGCAATTTTTTTCATAATCTGATTATTGTTTTGTTTGAAATATTATATTTTGTTGCATGTAAAGTATTATTTCTTAGATTTACGAGATCTTAAATGACTTACACTAAAATATCATGTAATAATAAGTAATAATACAATATAAAGGCAATTTAAATTCTAATGTAAAGAAAATAGAGTTCTAATTCGTAAAGCGTCCGGGACTTGGGACGATTTGTTCAAGATTTTAAAGTTCATACAAATAATAATACATAAGAAGGGCAATTTAAATTCTAATATACAGCAAATAGAGTTCAATTTCGTATAACGTCCGGGAATTGGGACGACGTTCCGCGCATTAGGACAAATCGTCCGCGATTTGGTACATTTGGGTATTTTTTTACATTTTGGATATTAATTCCTATTAAAACGATTACAAATTAGAAAAAGTTTAATTATTATAAAACTCAGATAAATGCCCTACCTGGTCATATTCATTTTGTTGTTGTAAGTCTATTAGTATCAGCGTAGTATTACTGCAAAGTCAGCGAAGTTCAAAAACGTCCGTACATTGGTACGTTTACCTTACACCGTCTTACCACAAAAGTATTTTAGACAGTGTTTAGCAGTACAAATTGCTCGGTTAAACAGCATTTAAAGTGTGTTTAAGTCTTTTGCGGTAAGGCGGTCAATGTATAAAATAATATACCTAGTATGTAATGGGTGTATCCGTAAACAAGGGATATATTCTAGCTAGGATATCATTATCAATCATCGTTATTACCTACCAACTTTTGCTATGGACCCAATGATACCTACTGGTGATGGCAAAGGTAAGTAAAAGACATCAAGAGTAAAACAAAAAAAAACTTTAATAAATAAAAGCACATAAGAACTAATTACGAACTTAAACATAATAAAATCTGCCAATTACAAGTTGGACTCGCGCTTGAAGAGTTCCGTACCGTATGGGAGCCCCTCGGCAAAAAAACACGTTTGTTGTATGGGAGCCACCCTTGAATATTTATATTGTCCTGTTTTTAGTATTTGTTGTAATAGCGGCAAGAGAAATACTTCATCTGTGAAAATTTCAACTCTCTAGCTATTACGGTTCACGAGATACAACCTGGTGACAGACAGACGGACAGCGAAGTCTTAGTAATAGAGTCCCGTTTTTCGGAACCCTAAAAACTAGCAAAAACGGACTCCATTATTACTTAAACAAAAATAAACATCAACATTTATTACTTACTACGAGTAGCTGCCCGTCCCGGCTTCGCCTGGGTACGATAGACTAAAGAAGGCAAATAGTAAGGATCCCTATTTAAAAAAAAAATATAATAAAGCCTATGTTCATCGCTAATAGTGTAGCTTTCCAACAGTCAAAGAATTTTTCAAATCGGTTCTGTAGTGTCGGAGCCTATTCGATGCAAACAAACAATCAAATCTTTCCTCTCTATTATATTTATTAATTTATGTGCCTCAGATATTTACAATAATGCGAAATTCATCACTAAGAAAATCTAATATTTTAAAACAAAGTCGCATTTTTGTGTCTCGTAAATCTTCAAAATTACACAACAGATTGCATTGCGGTTCTCAAAGAGCCTGAATAAGTCACAAGTAATTTATTTGTAAAATGGCAATTTACACGTCAAGTTATAAACGAGAGAATATATTTCTTGCAATATGTTTTCAATTTTTTATCTATCATTAATTTGCGAGTGAGACCGGGACGAGCAGCTAACACTTTATTATTAAGGGCAAGGACTGTTTAATTCGTAATTACGTTCTGCCTCTAAAATTACCCTTCCATACGTATCAATTACTTTCCATGATTATAGGCAAAATTGTTCGTTTGAAGTGCGAACACTTCCACCCAGAAGTTGTACCCTCTGAATATAGTAGGACTATCCAGTTCAATAGTGACGTAGTTTTGTCCAATACCACCTCCCTTGATGTACGCTTCTCCCCACTTATCGTGCCGTAGGTCGGTGATCTTGATGGCGTTGATGACTTCACCAGGAGAGCATTTGACCGTGAAGGTGTCAGACCTCAACCAGATGGCTGGATTCTCTTGGTAAACCTGGAAGATATGATGTCTCGTTAGTGTTAGTAGGCTACAGATAGGTGTTGGTTTAGTTAAGGCTCTAAACCAACACCAAATCTTTAGGGACTAGTGTCGGACATATAGCTGGCACAGGTTGAACAAAAACTAATTATCGTACCATTTGTTGTTTAGAACCAATTACAGTGATCATTCGTCACAACTATAAATACCTTTACAGAATATAGTATTACTACACTGTATACACAACATCCTTACTAATATTATAAATCCGAAAGTGTGTTTGTTGGTTTGTTCCTGTTTCACACGGTAACGAAGCAACGGATTGACTTGATTTGACAATTTTTTATCCCGGAAAAATAAAAGGTTCCTAGGGGATAGCACAAAGTCAACATTTCACGCGGGCGAAAGCTAGTATTGATAGAAAACTATTTTAAGTTGATGTCTCATTGGAAGATACGATGGGCATCGCCGAATTGATAGTCAATGGGGTTGTGAAATTCTGGAATGGAACTTTCTAAAAAAATTAAGTGATATGAATGGAAAATTAATAGAAAGGCAGCTCAGAACGCCTACCTACATAAAATTCTAACAACACGATGGATGCAAGATGTTTCAGACGGATTTTTACAGATATCTACAGCGTGGGTAAAGCAGTGACTATATTCTATGAATTCTGAGATGGTGAAGACCTGTAGTGAAGACGATGATGATTATGAATAACAAAACTGTTCTAACCTTACTAAATATCAGCTTCGACGATATATCCGGATATCCCAGGAACAAATCATTGCAATTCACAGAGAAAATCAAACTAAGCAATGACACTATCAAAAGTAAAAACCTTGTAGAAGGCATGATTAGTTTAAAGATGCGTGTGCTCCATTAAATAACAAAGGTAGAAATGTCTCGAATTTCAACCGAAAATCTATAACATTTAAATACACAATTTACACCAACTTGCGAAGTTTACAATTTTAGCTGTGAATGACTGAGTACTCAACAAAATCACCAAGTTATAAAAGCAAAGTTGCTCAAATTGACGAACTAAATTTGTGTTAAGAATATTCTCAATTCTGTTCAGATATTACATTAGTATAGCAGCGTTTCAACCGTTTGAAATAAACTTGTCAAGCACAAATAAGTACTTAGCTGAACACAATCGGTTCTTCAGAAGTTCTGCTTTACATCAATCAAAATATTTATCTTCCATGACGCCATTTCCTCGTAATATCTATGGTTATCTATTAGCACAGTTATGTGAAACGGTTACTCAGAAACATGATCTAATGATCCTAATTTATTTAAAAGCGAAGTTTTCAATACAAACCTTCATTTGGTATCGATACTTCGAGCAAAATGTTCTATTTCGTCTTTGCGTTGTGTGTTGCCAGTGTGGCTTGCAACGATATACGTTTAGGCTATACCAGTGCGCAATCTAGGAAGATCTTCAGTGAAATAAAGGAAGCAGACCCTGCAATATGGAAAAGAACAGATGATGTCGTTGTCACAGCACCTACAAACGAACTAATCAGTGCTGTATACGTAACAGACTTACGAGACGACAAAGACGGCGAAGCATTTATAGAAAGTGGCGGTATCGGCACGAACAGTGTTACCATTGGCATAAAAAGCCCTTCGATCCTTAGAGGATACAAATTCTTGATCGAAGTGTACGGGAGTGATGCCAACGCGAGATATTTGACTAAAGGAGTTTATAATGAGCAGTATTACGACGGGCAGTATCCTAGAAAGTACTAAATGTTGCTGTTGAATTTTGAATTATTGTAATGTGATTTTTTTGATTAAACTTTTGTATTGTACATTTCTGTAGTTGGTTTTACTGAATTTATAAAGTTAGTGTTAAGTAATAGACTAAGCGATATCACAAATGAACGTGGTTCCACAGCTACAAATGCTGCCACTGATTTCTTCCATACATCTGTATACGCATCGTATACGGCAGAGTTTATGGCTTTGGGGAGACATTCGTCTGCGATAGCACTTACCACCTACGATGATAGACTTCGCATTTTATTCGTCATCGTCGTCGTTTTAGCCATTGGACGTTCACGACTGGACATAGGCCTACCCGATATATCTCCAATAAGACCGGTTAGAAGCGGCTCACATCCAGCGCGATCCTGCGGTCTTGATGAGGTCATCCGTCCACCTTGTGGGTTTACGTCCTACGCTGCGCTTGCCGGTACGTGGTCTCCACTCGAGAACTTTTCGACCCTGTCGGTCATCAGTTGCATTTTCGGTCGCATAATAAATAGGACGTCCAATGCTAGACCAATGGACCTATGGATTTCCAATAAGCCTAGTTGGAAGTGGCTAGCATCCACCATGTTTCTACGGTCTTAATTAAGTACATAAATCGTCGGTCCATTAAATCGGTAGACGTCCACCCGACATGACTGCCTCGGTGGCTTAGTGGTTAGTGACCCTAACTTCTGGGTCAAAGAGCCGTGGGTTCGGTCCCCACCTAGGGAAAGTATTTACGTGATGAACATAGATGTTTGCTCTGTGTCTGGGTGTTATTTAGTAACTACCTATATATAATATATACAGGGTTATTTATAATCAATTAGCATCATTTTAGGGGCTATTCTGTACTTCAATACTAACAACTTTTGTTCTACGACTTTTATTAATTCTCAAAAAAAAGTTGTTGTTCCTTAGAAAAATATAGTTCACCCTCGACAAAATGTATGGAACAGCTAATTTTTTTTTGAGTTTTGACAAAAGTCGCAGAACAAAATTGTTAGTTTTGATGTTGCCCTGTATTTATAAGTATGTATTTAAAAATATGTACCTATATGTAGTATATCAGTCTCTGGCAGCCATATCACAAAGCTTTGCTTAGTTTGGGGTCAGAGACCGTGTGTAAGATGTCCCCATATATTTATTTATGTTTATTTATATATTTATAGTAACTTACTAGTGTCTCAGAATCTTTAACCTACCTACATAGGTACCTATTGTGTCCCACGAGGAAAATGAGATCATTACACATGTCACGGCCATAGCATATGCTCTAGGTATCACTGATTCTCATCCTGACAATTACATTCAGATTACTAAGTACATAAGTATTGTAACACAGTAGGTAAATATACGTAATGTCACTGATAGGGATTCCCACGTATGTAAAGTTACTTGTAATTATTGTTCTTAGCTTTTATGAGTTTTACGATTTTGATCTGTGTCGTCAGTAAGTCAGTGACTCATATGTATGCCATAATGTTAATTATTTGAATAAGCATAATTAACATTATTTTGATATCATAATATAATATTTGTTTATTTCAGCAATCCTTCTCTCAGTTTACAAACATTTCAACTGATTAATTCCTTATTCATTCATTTTAGCGCTCGTAGCGTAGTTTGACAGCAATCACCGAAATTAACCAACGTTCTGCACGATCAGTATTTGAATGAGTGACCGCGGGTGGCACTTTCCAACTGAACGCTACCGTGGCTCGGATGACACGTTAAATTGTAGGTCTCGGTGGTTTTAACTGTTTAGCCATGTATCGTTTAGAAATTGACGAATCAAGTATTAGACGACCGTCTGCGTAATCTCAGAGGTCTTCAGGCGGCCTAAGAACTCTGACACCAGGGCTAGCCACCCGGCCTATACTTACTTACTTAATCCGAAAGTGAGACAGGCATCACTTGCATACCTATATACTCAAACAGAAAAACATATTTTTACTTACCTGCTTACCTTTTTAAAAACATACCTATTTATTTTACGAATGCAAACACAAGGTCACATACCTACACCTAAACCTGAACATATATTGGCCCTTCTCACAAGTGCAAACACGACTATGATACGATATTCCATCATGGAATGCCAGTGCCTATCTTCCGGCTTCATCATCAGACTTTGAAACCTAATCGTGGTCAAAGTTCATCACAAGACTTTTCTAAGAAATCCAAAACAGCTATGATACGATTTTTCAACATGAAGTTCCAGTTCATATCTTCCGGCTCCATCATCAGATCAGTTCGACAGTACCATATCATTGTATTGTCATCAGAACTACATACAGCTGCCAACTTTCATTACGCTACGACCCTTGGAAGATGGTTAAATTAGTTACCTTAGATTCCACTACCTACACGTCGACCTAATAAAAGCGCGTTAAAAAGAATCAGAAATATTCTAAATTGGTAATATAACTACGATGGCGCATAATTGGGCCTATTGTGTACCTAGGTACATAAATACATATAAAATACCTCCGCGTCGTCTACTGTGAAGTCCCTCAGATGACCTTACAAACTTAATGACAATAACTAAATATAAATTAAAAATTTAATAAACCCCCGACACATTGACAACCATTTTGGGCACATTTGTAGAATTTTGGTTCTTCCATCCCCACTTTAACCCACCATAACTCTTAAACGGCTCAATCGATTTTTATAAAACATAGCTAAAAACACTCTCAATGAAGTCTCCTTTCATCCAAAAAAAACTAAACTGAAATCGGTTCAGTGGTTCGGGCGCTATGATGCCACAGACAGACAGACAAACAGACAGACACACAGACAAACAGACACGTCAAACTTATAACACCCCTCTTTTGCGTCGGGGGTTAAAAAAGTACCTAGTTTCCAAGACGGAAAAATGTTCGAAATATTTGTTCAAGGAAATAAACTTCAAGTTTTCCTGCCAGTACACTTGTTAGTCTTCTTACACGTTTGTTTTGAGAGTTTTTAATGATATAAACTTGAGAGGTACAGTCAGCATAAAACGTTTTGAACTGGGTGGCTAACACAACCAGATTTGAGCTCGAGCATTTTATATCTCTAGACCTTCAGAGGTCTGTGGATGATCTAGTTTATTCTAGTAGATAGTGTTTATGTCAAAATGTACGGTAAAAATGAAAATGAATAAAAATCATTCGCGAATAAGTTCGTCTCTCTGCGGAATCGAATGGAAATGAAGAGATGTGCAGACTTACCAAAATTTTCCGAAATAGCCCAGCGGATTAGCAAGTTAAAATGTCAGTGCGCAGGGCACATAGCTCGAAGAACGGTTGGCATGGTTCGATTTAGCTGTAAAGTTCTTTAAAGGAAACCACGTACCAGCAAGCGCAGCGACTAGATGCACTGACGTTAAGATTAAGATAGCAGGAACGCGCTGGACGCAGGCTACTTTAACCAGCCTTACTAGAAATACATAGGGGAAGTCTAATAACACCAGTGAACGTCCTACTGCTGATGAAATGAGTGAAATAGTGGATGGTCCGTGAAAACTTACAAATACGTACTGTCATTAGCTTGCCATTGCCTACTTTTACTTTTTAAAAATAGAATGATTCGACTTTCAAGTTTACTGGGGTGTGCAAGTGGACGTCCTATAACTGATATTTTATTATATTTTTACATTCTAAAAAACTAACACTTTTATATTACAACTTAATAATTAAATAGATTAACATGTGAGCTAATTACAAGTCTCTACTGATACAAATATTTTACGATGATGATAATGTTGCTGACGGTACCGTTTGTGCATATTGAAATGTTTCAAAACATATGACTCATAACTAATCACCTATACTAAAAATATGACTTCCGTCGAACTATGGAAAGTCTTTACTTTGAAATTATGGATTATGTTATAAATTATAATGCATCTACGTGGTAAAGGTGTGTTCACATGCTTACACAAATATGGATATTTTTAAATATTATACTAATTTTGACCGTGGAAACTAACCGCCTTACTACAAAAGATTTAAACTCACTTTAAACACTGTTTAACCGTACAATTTGTTCTGTTAAACATTGTCTAAACGAGCGTAAAAAAATGTCAATGTTTTTTGGTAATATGCTCTACAATAAATAATAATTGTGCTCTTACATTTTATACACACCAAAAGCTTTATGTACTGTACCAGCCTTTTTTAATAGTCCACTGCAGGACGTAGGCCTACCCACGAATGGTGATTGGGCCATATCCACCACGCTGGCCCAGTGCGGGTTGGTGGATTCATATACGCCATCGAATTTCTTCTACGGACGTATGTAGGTTGTCTCACGAGGTTTTCCTTCACCGAAAAGCCATTGGTATGAAATTCCGTACATAAATTCCAAGGAATTCAGTGGTACGAGACCGCGTGGGTTCAACCACGACTTCACGATTGTAAGGCGGGTGTCAATACCACTAGACCACCACGGCACGGTAATGATAACTACGGCTTCAAAAAGCTTTATAAATAGAGATATTCGGAGAATAACGTACAATACCTACAAATAGTGACGTCATAGCGTCAAAATATTATGTATTGTGTTCACGCCTCTACCATGTTTTCTGATCGTGACATTGCAAGCAAACCCGCGTCATATGACTTGTCAAGTCGTGATGGATCGCTGAACCAATAGAACTTTTTCCTGAAAGGACGGTGTCATGCAGAATGTCGCCAAGCTTTTATGAAATATTATTACCATTTATTTTATATTAAGGATTTTTTTTGGCTCAGAGGGGATATTTGTTTATTATATTTGTTTATGCTCACAAGTTGGCTGGATTTATTCGCACTCTTACGATTGGTCTTGTTATTAACATTAATAGGCTATTTCTTCGCAAAGCTGCATGGATTTTATTCATCCATCCATCAGCCATAAGACGTCCACTGCTGGACATAGGCCTCCCCTATGGATGAGACCAGTTGGAAGCGGCTTGCATCCAGCGCGATCCTTGTAAACGGATATTTGGATCATCGAAACGACGAAGAAGAAGAATGAGGTCATCCGTTCACCTTGTGGGTGGACGTCGTACTCTTCGCTTAACGGTACGTGATCTCCACTCAAAAACTTTTCGACCCTATCGGTCATCAGTCCTTTGCGCTGTGGGCCTGCCCACTGCCATTTCAACTTCCCAATCCGTTGGGCTATATCGCTAACTTTGGTTCTTCTACGGATCTCCTCAATTCTGATTCGATCTCGCAGAGAGTTTCCGAGCATAGCCCTCTCCATGGCTCGTTGGGCTACATGGAGCTTATTAATAAGGCCATAGAGTCGTTAGAGAGACCACTTTTACTATACAAAATACGAGTATATTCTAAACATTATCAACAATTTGTATTATAGGGCCGACGTCGAAATATCTATTTGAGTGTATGAAAAGGAGATATTGCAAATATGCATAGAAATTGGGCCACTAAAGGGTACATTATTTCACAATTTGCTTTGTTTCTTTCGAAAAATAATTTTCCCGTTATTTTTTACAATAACAGTGTCCATTAAAAGAAATTTCGTGTATTTGGGTATTAAGGTTACACGTGACCAAAATGATAGTAATTCAAAAACTGAACAAAAATCAAATTGGAACATGTGAAATTACTCATAAATTAAGCATTTGATACGGTTGTTTTACTATGCGCATTTATTTATTGTAGTTTAACGGATTATTTGAGCTACTGTACCTAGTCTGAGCCCATTTTGCATTATCTCTTTTGCATCGACAAAAAAAATAGTTTTATTATCTTTTACTATTATTGTTTTACTTGAAGGAGCTTCTACTCCTTCTAATACTGCTGAGCATAGGCCTGTAACAACGGCGATATCTTTCAAGACACCGGCTACAATTTAACTCTACAAAAACATTCTTGCCTCACTACCGCACACCGCCGTCCAACCACATATAAAAACAATACCAACAAATTAGCACCTCAGTATAACGAACGAAAATGCGCGCTCTAGTCCTTTTGCTACTCTGTGCCGTGGCTGTCTATGGCCAAAGCCACGACTTAAACATTGGCCAAGCGACCTTCGGAGACGTGGTCATCTACAAAGTCAACGAGTACAAATATGGCTTCCCCCTCATAGTAAGAACGAGCATCATCGAGTACCCAGAACCAGGGCAACATAACTACGCGTACATCAAAGCTATATACGTGAAGGACAACGACCGAGATGGGTCAGGAGGATACCCGATCATTTCTTCAGGAGGCGTTGGTCAAAGATTCGTGAAGCTCAAGCTGAAGAGTCAACGAAGCTGCGGTTTTAACTTTACCATCACCATCTACGGGAGATATGTTTAAGTTTGAATTTGGAACGTTACGACGAAGAAGGTTAGAGAGGGAAGATCTTAATTGTTTTAACTTTACCATCACCATCTACGGACGATATGTTTAAGTTTAAATTTGGAACGTTACGACGAAGGACTTTGGAATGAATGGATGAAAGATACAAATTGTTAAGTACACGTGCACTGAATAGTGTCGACGTGCTGCGTATAAACATCGCTTGTTCAGGATATAAAATCTTATAAAAAGATGCACGAAATTCTGCAGAAGGAACGTTAATTTATTTTATTGCCTTTTTGAGATGAAAAGTTTTGTCCTGCAGTGACAAAGGTGTAGATGTTTTATGGATTTTGGAGGCTATAATTTTTTTTATGATTAAACACGTGCTTAGTGATGGACTTAATAAGTATTTAATCCCGTGCCAAAATTGTTATTGCCTATTTATATTGTTACTGTGTTTTAAATAAAATTATCGAAGTAGGCATTGTTTTCTTAGTAACCTGGCCGGTGTGGTTTGTTTGCGTATAAGAAAAATCTTGATTTATACAGGGTTATTCGGGAAGGTTTACAAATCAGAAAGAGATGATGATTCAGATCGTTATTAAAAATCGCTTTTACTCTAGTGGCCAGCCCGGAATGTGAAAAAAAAATCACTTATCATACATTTTATCGATAAGAGTTGCAGTTCCTTATTTATTTTAAAAAAATTCTAGTGCTTGCCGGTCTAACTGTGTTAGCCAAGGCACGATAGTTAGATACATATCTTTTCAACACACTTGCTCGCAAAGTGGCTTTGATTTCGCCGCAATTAGGCACATAATGACACCTGTAATCAAACTATGACTTTTTCATTGCTCAAAGAGTTATCTTTGTGATAAGCATTTCAAAAATCTGAAGCGAACGCAGGATTTGAACCTGCCCCTTGCTTTTTAGGGTTCCGTACCCAAAGGGAAAAACGGGACCCTATTACTAAGACTTCGATGTCCGTCTGTCCGTCTGTCTATCTGTCTGTGTGTCACCGGGCTGTATCTCATGAACCACGATAGCTAGGCAGCTGAAATTTTCACAGATGATGTATTTCTGTTGCCGCTATAACAACAAATACTAAAATGAGAATAAAATATATATTTAAGGGGGGCTCCCATACAACAAACCTGAATTTTGGACGTTTTTCGCTCTATATTAATAATGGTAACAGGTAGATGCTTTAAATGTTCACAGAATATTTAGTTTTATATTCACTTCAATAATAAACAATAAAATTAAAAAAAAAAAAATATTTAAGGGGGGCTCCCATACAGTACGGAACCCTCCGTGCGCGTGTCCGACTCGTACTTGGCCGATTATTCATTGCTATTATTCACAAGTGAGTCATACAGTTATTTTTTTATTGATTGAGTTGCTTTGTTATTGCTTGCTCATTTCATGCAACTTCGTACTTAAATAGATAACTTCAACTTGTACGACGACAAGTTTAAAAAATAAAATATTTACTCAAATATAACTTTTGTTTTCTCTGTAATCAATAAGAAAACTTGAAATTCCCCATTTTGTACGTGGCTAAAACGCTATCCGCGAAAAGCCAAAAAAAGAAACCTCATTCTTTTAGTCTATGGCCGATTGACATAAAGCCCGATTACAGAGGCGCATTCGTAATTATATTAGCTAAATAGCATAGTTTTGTTTCTTTTTCACTTTAGGCATTCGATAGAGAGAACGCTTTTTACGTTGCTATTAAGTTTACGCTGGCGCCTCTGTAATCGGGCTTATTGCGCGCGCATAGGAAAATTGATTAATTTTTCCCGCCATTTCGAAACATTTTTCACAACTCGTTTTCACTGTTGAAATTACAGTTATTTTTTAGTATTACTTTATTCACAAGTGAGTTGAATAATAATCGGCCAAGTACGAGTCGGACTCGCGCACGGAGGGTTCCGTAATGTATGGGAGCCCCCCTTAAATATTTATTTTATTTTAATTTTATTTTTTATTATTGAAGTGAATAAACTAAATATTCTGTGAACATTTAAAGCATCTACCTGTTACCATTATTAATATAGAGCGAAAAACGTCCAAAATTCAGGTTTGTTGTATGGGAGCCCCCCTTAAATATATATTTTATTCTCATTTTAGTATTTGTTGTTATAGCGGCAACAGAAATACATCATCTGTGAAAATTTCAGCTGCCTAGCTATCATGGTTCATGAGATACAGCCCGGTGACAGACGGACAGACGGACATCGAAGTCTTAGTAATAGGGTCCCGTTTTTCCCTTTGGGTATGGAACCCTAAAAACGTCATACGCTACACGTGTGTATTGATGATTACCGTCCTCGGCTCTCTTAGGCGCCTCAGCGGTAATCACTATTATTACACACTTATTGTATAATATTACATTATAGTACATGTAATATTATACATCCATCCATCCATCCATCAGCCATAAGAAGTCCACTGCTGGACATAGGCCTCCCCTATGGATCTCCAATAAGACCGGTTGCAAGCGGCTTGCATCCAGCGCGATCCTGCGGTCTTAATGAGGTCATCCGTCCACCTTGTGGGTGGTCGTCCTACGCTGCGCTTGCCGGTAAACCCCAATATTATACAATACAGGGTTATTCAGAACTGCTGTACTAAGCCGAAATAAGGTGATTCAGGCCAGGTTTTTGAACAACTTGTACTATGGGGACAACCCTAAATTCGAGAAAGTAATAGTTATCAGCTGTTTCATATATTTTGTCGATTCCGAGTTGCAATTTTGTACCCCGGTAGTTCCAACGAGCTATGGAGTCTCTTTGCTAGATCCTTTTAAGAATTAGAAGATCTGTAAAACCAAAGTTGACATAGCCCAGCGGATCGGCAAGTTAAAATGGCAATGGGCAGGGCACAAAATATGGAGCACTGATGACCGATGCCCTGATCAAGGCCGCATGCAAGCCACTTCCAGCCAGTCTTATTGGAGACCTGTAGGCCAAGCATGAAATGAAATGAAATGAAATGAAAATGAATGAAATGAAATGAAAAAAGTTTATTCGACATTACAGATGAAATATGACTAAGAATAGTAAACATAGAAATAGTTTATTGAATCAGGCGTTACTTTGCGGAAGTTCATCTTCAAATTCTTGTTTTGAATAAATATTTAGTGTATTTCCGCTCTGTCGTAGTCATATAAGTTAAGGGTACTATTCAAAATCCAAATTAAATCACAAACAAAATTAGTAATTAGGCTTAGGTATGTTTTCAAAATATGAATGAACCTGAAACAAAATTTTAATTAATCCGTTTAAAATAACAATAAAAAAAAAAAAAAAAAAAAAAGAAACCTGTAACAAAAATAGTGATTAGTGATCTGTTTAAAAAATGTAGTAAACCTGAAAATAATATTTAATTAATATGTTAAAATTACAAATATAATTTATTTATAAAAATAAATATAAAAATGGTATAAAATAATTGAAAAAATACTTAGTCAATATATAGCACCCCTATTCTTACTGTACTCTATTCGACACGTGTTTCGCCTCTAAACGAGGCATCTTCAGGACGTGTTGACTCTTCGAGCTCACTCGCAAGATCTTGCGATCAGTAATCACTAATCACTATTTTTGTTACAGGTTTTTTTTTTTTTTTTATTTTTTTTTTATTTTTTTTATTGTTATTTTAAACGGATTAATTGAAATTTTGTTTCAGGTTCATTCATATTTTGAAAACATACCTAAGCCTAATTACTAATTTTGTTTGTGATTTAATTTGGATTTTGAATAGTACCCTTAACTTATATGACTACGACAGAGCGGAAATACACTAAATATTTATTCAAAACAAGAATTTAAACATAGAAATGTCGAAAAGGGCTCACCTCAGCATTAATGCTGAGTGCTGGTTGACACCGAGCACTCAGCGCTGGTTTTCAGGTGACCCTTTTGTTAGAGGGTACAGTATGACATAAAAATATATAATAATATATAGAAGTAAAAAGTGCTTAAAAAACAATGCAAAAACAAAGTGCAGAAGTCAAATAGTGCGACCACGAAAAGTCACGAAAAGAACTCTTTTCGACGTGTGAAAATGTGACAGATTTATACTTTGCCATAACTCTCTCTCGTTCTGACACATCGAAAGAAATATTGCGTGGCGCGCATCCTAGCCTAGCCCGGCTATGGGGGTACCTACAGGTCTCTAACAAGATGGGTTAGCAGCGGCTAAAACGCAACATCTGCTGGACATAGTTCTGGGGAGGCCTATGTGGATATGGTGTATATGTGGTAATGGACGTGCTATGGCTGATAGATGAATGGATTAAACCTTTACCTCTAAAAGATGAACTAGCTAGCTAGCTACACTATTACGCATTCCACGTTTTCCGCCGATCTATAAACAATGCTATCTCGGAAACTGTTTGTTTAAACAAATTACTGAGAAACTCCGATAACAACGACTATGTAAATAAACCGATATACTCGTAAGTAATAACGTAACGAAACGTGACCAGTGATAATTAATTGTGTATAAAAAACATTAAATTGGGAATTTCTCGTAGCTTTTGCCCGGGGCTCCGCGTGTATTTTGACTTATGTGATGTTCCATTTTTTTTTATTAACCTGTAGTGTCCCACTGCTGGGCAAAGATCCCATAGGAACCTTTTGTTTTTTCTGGACAAAAGTAGCCTATTTCAATTTTTGAACTATCAATCCCAATCCATATCAAAACCCCAAAAATCAAGACCATCCATCCATACTTATTACTACTAAAACTGTTTCTGTTTGTTACTATTTCAAACAGAAACAGTTTTAGTAGTAATAAGTACCTAAGTAGTAGAAGTAGGGATGAATTGTGTATAGAAAACCAGGTAGGTAACTTTTCCAATTAACCTGCAAAATGGGACGAGGATAGGATTGGTTGAACTAACCTCGGTTTTGAATTTTATATTATTTATACATTGATTTTAAATTTTAGACACAAAATCCGTTTTTAGGGTTCCGTACCTAAAAAGGAAAAAACGAAACCATTATAAGATCTCTTTGATGCCAGTCCGTCCGACCGTCCGTGTGTCAAGACCCTCTATCTCAAAAATACGTGTACGTACCGAGTTGAAATTAAAAACACTGACGCAAATCTCTTGCAGTTGTATAAAAATTAAACTTCTCGGTTATTGTAAAAAGGTTTTAGTAGAGCCGTTTATGTATTTCGACACTTACAAGGGAATCAAAACCTACAGTGTACTTCCCGTTGACCTAGAACAATGAATTTTAGCGACGGACATTGTCGTAGAGTACACTTATAGGAATAAATCTGAAAACTGCATTTTTAATTTAATCATAAAAAAAGGGACAAAATTTCAAGAAATGGGGGGGTACCAAATTTTAAAGTGAATTAATCGTATCATTGTATTTGTATTTGTTTATTTCATTAGCACGGCATTACACCAATTACACTAATTACTTAACATTATGACATTAGTTAACAATATGTAATACCAATTTATGCACAATTAAAAATAAAGTAAAAAAAAAAAAAAAATCATATGGGTTATCATACGAAAAACTTCATTCCTGCAAACAAAAACAGGTTTTCGATTATTTTTACCATGTATTGTGTATATTTCGGCAAATGAGGAGATATGTTAAAAAAATCCTTTTTGTCAATGACTGAATTCACAGTCTTTTATTTCTTTCTTTTAATTTTGTGATTTGTACGGAACTCTCGGTGGGCGAGCTTGATTCGCACTTGCCCGGTTTTTTTATTCCCTGAGACCCTCCGATGAGCCTTAGACAAAAATATACTTACAAAAAACAGAAGAGAGAAAACAATAAACTGTTTGTTTTTTTAACAAATTACTGAGAAACTGTGATAACAACGACAATGTAAATAAGCCGATATAATATCGTGACGTCAGGTGACGATGGTCAATGATGATAATGAATTATGTATAGAAAACCTTATTGGGAATGATTTTGTGGTAATTTGCTACAAGGCACGAGAGGTCACGAACTAAACTGCTGTTTCATAGGTGAAGCTGAAAAAAGTTGTTTTGTTTTAGGATCTATTTAGGCAAAGAAGATATAATAATACTACGTATAGAACGGTCACTCGTTACCCCCGTTTAAGTCTATCTCACTTCCACGCGTTTAACGGACCGATCGTGTAATCTGCGCGCGAGCTGCACTGGCTGGTGGGTTTTTTTAAATAAATAATTATTTTTAAAAAAAATGGCAAAACCGCTTTCCATCGTGTACAAAATTCGAATATTTCGCTCTAATTGTATACATTTTTATTGATTTATCAAAAACGGCTCTGCCGATTTCTGTAAAATTTAAATGAGACCACCTCGGGAGAGGTACATAGACTGTGACAATAGGGAAGACTTGTACTGTGTACGGTTGAATATCAATGATACGTAACAAAACAAGAAATTTAATGTTTCCCTAAGGGTAAATAAAACGAACTTATTTTACATTATTTGGTACCTAACTTCCTCTTGATATTTTCTTTCAAATTAAGTAGATCGGTTACTTTCTGTAAATAATGTTAAGGATATACTTTTTTAAGCACTATATTTATATTCATTTTTCAAAAATATACTAAAATGTGAATAAGTAATAATATTATTACAATAAAATATGAGGCGCCTTTTATTTTTTCAAATTGAATACGCAACTATCTCCCTCACGCGACATGTCGTCACGTTGCCGTTGTGGTGATCGCTGAAAGCGTAGACGTTCCGCGTGTTACCTACCCTCAAAAAGGGCTAACCTGAAAACCAGCGCTGAGTGTTCGGTTCCTACCTGCATTCAGCATAATGCTGCGGTGAGCCCTTTTCGACATTTCTAAATTCCTAATTTTTAAATCATTATTGTTGTTTTTTTTTGTGTTTCTTTTAGTTCAGTTTTATTAATTTCAATAAGAAGATTTTGTATGCAAAATCGCGGAGTGATACTCATACTACGTGACTCTTTCCTTCATAATTTGTTACTCTTGATGTAATTCAAGGGCAACAAGGATTGGCGGTTTACAGGGTTATTTCTAATCAATTAGCATCCTTTTAGGGGCTTATTCTGTACATCAAAACGAACAACATTTGTTCAGCCACTTTTGTCAAAACATAAAAAAAAACAGCTAAAAAAGCTAAACATAAATAAAAAAACAGCAAATAGTCGTGGAACAAAAGTCGTTAGTTTTGATGTACAGAATAAGCCCCTAAAAGGATTCTAATTGATTAGAAATAACCCTGTATACCAAACCCCCTACCTACACCTATGAAGTGATTATTCTCAGAAACCGCATATATGTATGTATGTACTTACTTACCATACTCTTGTGTGTATTTTTGTTTAAAATGTGCATATTCAAATTAACATTCATTGTGACAAATTGCGTTTTCGAAGTAATGTCAACAACGTACCAAGGTAAAATTGTGGTAAACCAATGGCCCTTACTCATCAAAGAGACCTAGCTAGTCGACAGATTATGAACTTTTAACAAGAACGATCAGATCATGATAAGATAAATAAACAAATGCTACGCAAATAGGTGACGCTTACTTTCCAGTAAACTTTCTATAAGTACCTTAGAAATATATATTATAAGTACATAACGTGGTCAAATGCGAGACCTACGAGTATCTAGAAAAAAGTATGAATCCGAATTTGAACAATCTCATCTCTTGTTCCAGCTCAATGGGCCTGCTAGAATTCGAGCAATGGTCCAACCAGCCGGACTTATTCTCCGATCGCTCCCGCCTCTGTTCCAAACTCAGTCTGACTCCTGGTCAACGCCGCGTCTGCAGACGCCACAAAGAACACATGCCAGTAGTCAGTGCTGGCGTGAGAAGTGGGATCCATGAGTGTCAGAGGCAGTTCAGTGGGAGACGATGGAACTGCACTGTTAGTGAAGACGGAACCGTCTTCGGGCCTTTGAGCTTCATCGGTAAGTTCACTCCTTTGTTAGCTGTTAGCCTGGTAGTTCTAGTTTATAAATACCAGAACAAAAGATGCAGCAGAAAGGTTGGGTTGGGACGAATGAAGCAGGTAATTTTAGTATATAAGGCAATGGGAAACATCTTGAGATTTTAGATGACATTTAAAGATAGAGGCAAGTTGAAGTACGCCATAAAGGACACATGCCAGTTGTCAGTGCTGGTGTGAGAATCGGGATCCATGAGTGTCAGATGCAGTTCAGTGGGAGACGATGGAACTGTACTGTTAGTGAAGACGGGACGGTGTTCGGGCCTTTGAGCTTCATTGGTGAGCATTTACTCTTTTGTTAGCTGTTAGCCTGGTAATTCAAGTCTGCATAAAAAGAAGTTGTTAATTCTGCTTAAAACGACGGAAACCAACTAAAGAGGAGGTTGGAAAAATGCAGCTGCTAATTTTAGCCTTTTAGGCAATAATGTTTTTTTTTTAGGTTTTCAAAGAAAATTCCATGATACTCGTAGAAGCAAATCTAAAGACATCTTAAAGCATGTTCTTTAGTGATCAATGCTTTCTTAGTGATCAATGCTGGCGTAAGAGGAATCCAAAAGCACCTGCAGCATCAGCAGCATTCAACGTTTTATGCTGAAACTGAGATCCTCTACTCCTGAGCTCCAATGCTAAGCATTTTCATTCTTTCGTATGCTACTGTCCTTGTAAGTTAGTCTGCTTTGTATTCTCGATTTTGTTTAATTTTAAATAGAATTTTATGACTAGCCCATGGATGTATTGGACTAGCCCTAATCTAAATGTCGTGCATTATGACTTGATTTCTAAATTGACAAATACGAGTATGTGACAAAATCTATTACGGAAATATTAGGCGCGATTTTAAAGGCTTTTGTAGCTCTAAATATAATTTTAAACCAATAATTAGGTAGCTACTTTAGGGTACCGTACCCAAAGGGCAAAAACGGGACCCTATTACTAAGAGTCTGTCTGTCACCAGACTGTATCTCAAGAACGGTGATAGCTAGAACGTTGAAATTTTAAATATTTAAAAAATAACAAATACTGAAAACAATAAAGTAAATATTTAAGGGGGGCTTCTATACAACAAACTAGATTTTTTATCTCGCTCTATACTAATAAAGGTAACAGGTACGAGTAGATAGTTGAAATATCCACAGAATATTTAGTTAAATATTTACTTCACAAATAAATAAAATAAATATTTAAGGGGCATACAAGAAACGTGATTTTTTGCTCAATATTAATAACGGCAACGGGAAGATGCTTAAAATATTCACAGAACATTAAAGAACTTCTAAACTAAACGGAACCTTTTGTGCGCGAGTCCGACTCGCACTTGGCCGACTCTTTTAGAATCTGTCTAGTTAATTGAGCCATCAAAATTGAGCGCACGCGAAAATTGAGTATTACGAGTACATTTCATAAGAGAGATAAAACATTGTTACAAAGACAACATATTATTATGCTGACCTAGAATGCCATCCATAAAATAAGTAATAAAGCCTTTATTATTACAGTAAGAACATAAAATATGTATTCCGATACAAATCACTAAATACAGTAACAGATGAAACAAAGTTATTCATGGCTATCCGATACTGCTGGCTATGGCTATGTTAGGATCGATTTACATCGAACCATAATTATCATCATTAGGTATATCAGCTGTAGACGTTTACTTCTGAACGTGGGCTTTCCCTATACAGGGTCATTCTTAATCAATTACCATCCTTTTAGGGGCTTATTCTGTACATCAAAACTAACAACTTTTGTTCTGCGGCTCTTGTCAAAATTCAAAAATAAAATCAGCCGTTCCATTAATTTTGTCGCGGGTGAACGATATTTTTCCATGGAACAACAATTTTTTTTTGAGAATTAATAAAAGTCGTAGAACAAAAGTTGTTAGTTTTGATGTACATAATAAGTCCCTAAAAGGATGCTAATTGATAAGAAATAACCCTGTATATGTTGAATAAGACAAAAGACATAAATTAAAAATATTTTCTTAAATTATTTGGAATTTTTAATTAAGTGATGAAGAAGATACATAAATTGTTGTATATTTTCGATATTGTGATTGAATTGAATTGTGTGAGTGAATTGTTGTTTTGCGTAGTTTACAGGAAAGCACCTAAATAACTATTTTTAAATAATAGCAGAGAGAGTAACTGAAAGAAGAGAGAGTAAATGGAGGAGACCTTTGTCCAGGAGTGGGACTGTCCCACTCCTGGACAAAGGTCTCCTCCAGGTCTCATAGGTTTTTTAACCAGAGAGAGAGAAAGAGATATCAATGTTTTTAAATTAGATTGGAGATATTCACTCTCATCTCATTCGGAATCGTTTTGATAAGCATTTTCAGAAGCATTTTTTTTGCTATTTTAGAAAATCAAGTCACTATAGCAACTACTTCAGTATGAATCTAGCTTTACACAGGATTTCAATAAAAATATGCTCTCTGATTATTCAGGCCCTTCGAATAACTATCATAACATCTTCGAAATTTATGATTTTCCTAAAATATCCGGGTAGTAAGAAATACGAATAAGATAGAATATGAAATATTGTTTCATAAAACGCGAAATAGTGAAATAAAAGGATATTTATATTTAAACACTTTTTCAGATGTACGACAAATGCAATTGGCTGGGTAGGCGGGATACCTTTAGTGATATGAATGATAAGTCTAGTTCTGTGAAAAAATAGGAAACTTATTGATAATCTTTATTTTATAATATTTACTAGCGACCCGGCTTCGCACAGGTTTACTATACATTTAAACCTTCCTCTTGAATCACTCTATCTATTAAAAAAACCGCATCAAAATCCGTTGTGTAGTTTTAAAGATATAAGCATACATGGGGACAGCGGAAGCGACTTTGTTTTATACTATGTAGTGATGATGATTATTTAATAAAAAAGTCACACTTTTATTTTTCCGGAATACAAAGTTGTCTAGCCATCCATCCATCCACCAGCAGTAGAATTTCCACTGCTAGACATAGGCCTGCTCTATAGATTTTCAACAATAAGCCTATGTTACTCACCGACCTTTGAACTTTATTGAAGCCGAAAATCAAGTCTGTCCGTTGCTCTATTGCTGCGTGAAAATGTAACAAATAAACCAACAAACACACTTTCGTAGTTATAGTTCGAAAGTGGATTCGGATTTATAATTGACTAGATTTTGCCCGCGGCTTCGCCCGCATGATATTTCGAGGCCCTACCTACCATCCTTAATAAAGGAGGTGGAAAATAAAAAAAAAAAACAAAACAAAACGAATTGACATTTGTTTGATTTGACAGTTCTTTTTTGACATTTCTTGGAGCGCACGCTAGAATAGCTCGCATATGGCAGAAGTTTTAGAACACTTATATTGTTATAATATGAAAAATTTACGCAATATCATTATAATTTATAGCCTGTGTGTTATTCTGATGTAAAAGCTATATAATTGCAAAGTTTCATCTCAATCCGTTCAGTAGTTTTTGCGTGAAAGAGTAACAAACGTCCATCCATCCATACTTACAAACTTTCACGTTTATAATATTAGCAGGATTCGACTGCCTCGGTGACTCAGTGGGTAATGATCCTGACTACCGAGTCAAAGAGGCGTGGGTTTCATTCCTACCCATCTGTGTCTGGTTGTTATTAGTAATTGTCTATCTAAGATGTATTTAAAAATATGTATTGGTACTATCAGTCTTGCAGCCATATGACAAGCTTTGCTTAGTTTGGGGCCAGAGATAATGTGTAAGATGTCCCGTAATATTTCTTTATTAATTTAATAAAGCTGCGCCCCGCGATGTTTCCCGCGTTAGACCGAGATAAAATGTGTTATTCCAAGGTCTAAGCTACCTCTACACCTACCGAGTTTCATCCAAATCGGTTCAGCCGTTTGTGCGTGAAAGAGTAACAAACATCCATACATACTCACAAACTTTCACAATTATAATATTATAGTAGGATAGGATAGTAGGATTAGAAAGGATAGAGCGTCATGCCTTTATCCTGTTTTTATCGCAAGCTTAGCTCCCATGGTTCTTTTATCTTCTGTGTGTACAGTTGTAGGAACGGTACTTATGTCACGATAAATCTCGGGCTGCCAGTCGGCAGACAGCAATGAATTTAGTGCTTCAGCACAACACTTAGTTCGTAGCGTTTCAGCGAAAAGCGAGGAAATTTCCAAGTGAATTCTCCAGTTTGTTTTGACTTTTTGAGAGATGTGCTTGGGTTTTGCATCCGGGTTTACGGAAACTGATAAGTGTAACATTCTTGAAAATTATAAAATGAATGTAAAATTGTATGCTGGAAGAAGTGACCCTTAATTTAGGAACTAACAATCCATAATAATCCTTACATAGTATAAAATAAAGTCGCTATTTTCGTTTGTTTGTTTGTTTGTCTGTATGCTTAAATCTTTAAAACTACGCAACGGATTTTGATGCGGTTTTTTTTAATGGATAGAGTGATTCAAGAGGAAGGTTTATATGTATAATACACCTGTGCGAAGCCGGGGCGGGTCGTCTAGTTACTTATAAAAATCAAAAAGGGTAAAAAACCTCAGCGAGCGTTATAATCGATTTTTCGAGTTACAATATAATACCTGATGAGAAGTGAATCAAGAGAACAATTTTGAGACAATTTTGCACATTATTTCTATTTCAGGAGGTTCAAGATAAATCGGTCAAGTGCGAGTCGGACTCGCGCACGAAGGGGTCCGTACCGTGTTGGAGCCCCCTGAACCCCATTCCTCTTGCCATTATTAATCGCGGGCAAAAAACTCTTAAAAATCACGTCTGTTGTATGGGAGCCCTCCTCAAATATTTATTTTATTCAGTTTTTAGTGTTTGTTGTAACAGAAATACATCATCTGTGAAAATTTCAGATGTCTAGCTATCACGGTTCATGAGATACAGCCTGGAGACGGACAGACAGACAGACGGACAGACGGACATCGGAGTCTTCGTAATAGAGTCCCGATTTTACCCTTTGGGTACGGAGCCCTAAAAAAAACGGCATACTAAGTATTATACTATTCGGGCCCTACGACCTGCTACGGACCTATAAAAATGCATTTTTTATTAATGTCTGTCGAGTCATGTGGAGTATTCGGTAGTTTTGTTGGAACTTGTAACTCGTTTATTACTACTACGTTATTAAATAACATTTAACTTTAACCGGAGAACAGAAAAACGAGGAGCTCCATATATAATTTTGTCCACAGCGTCCCGCGAGACATGCAGCCATCACCTACGTCATCATGGCCGCTGGAGTGTCTTTGTCCCTCAGAATAATGGTTTGGCCTTCTTCCGCGCCTGTCAAGATGCCCGCACATACCTACTTTGTTTGCGTAGTTTTCTATTACACTTGTTACTCAATAAACTATCTTTCACCCGGAGTACAGTAAACCGAGGAGTTCTTACTATCATCTTGTCCACAACATCTCGCGAGACAACCTTACATACCCCATCACATCACAGCAGCTAGAGTGTTCCTGGCCGTCTCGTCTGTCGATATTACCTACATATTCTGCTCAATACCTAGAAAACTGTCACTCACTGAGTGGACTCCCGGTAGATTAGAACTAACCGTACTAAAATAGCAAGAGATATATACATCACTTCGTCTCACTTTAAATACACCCGAACTTACCTAATTTCAAAGGGTTTCACAAACTAGCATTGAGCTATCTTGGCTGTCCAAATTCAAAAAGGTAAAAAGTAGGAAGGTAAAATTATCAGAGATTTGAACCTTCTTACTGGAACAAATTTCCAATCATATCGCAAAGAGGAACCACTTTTAACCATTTTGACATCCCAACATTGTGATTTTGACGTATGCCGACAGACAATGCGTTTTTCTTGTTCCACTCACTCTCGCGTATGCTGTATGTGAAATGAATAAGACAGCTGTAACGACATAGTCCTAAGTAGCCCAGTAGTCTCAGAATAATAACTAAAGCTACCCGGAGCACAGCAAGATGAGGCGTTCTAACTTATTCTATAATGTTGTCAACAGCATCCCGCGAGACAGCCTTCACGTACGCCATCACAGCTGCTGGGGTGTCTCTCGCCGTGTCCCGCGCGTGTCGCGACGGCCGCCTGTCCAGCTGCAGCTGCAGTCGCGCTCCGAGACCGAAGCACCTACATAACGAGTGGGTGTGGGGCGGGTGCGGGGATAACCTGGATTACGGATACAAGTAAGTATAACAGATGTACTGGGGCAGTGGCCTGCGATTTAACAAACTATCGGATGCTGCTGACGGTCGCGACTTACTCTGTCCACTACGCCGTGCAAACTATCGGACATCATACGCGGACGTCACCTTGGGCTGACCTTGAGCTTGGACGTCCGAGAGCAATCTGGCGCGCCGGATGTTTTAAGACTGTGCACACTGCTAAGTCGCAACCGTCAGCCGCGTCCGTCAGCCACATCCGATAGTTTGTTTTCAGCTTTAGACCGTTTGACGTCAAAATTATTGCAAAAATTAATTATAAACAATGTAACACAAATTACAACAAAATACAACACGCTACTTTTTGAAATAAAAACACTGTATGCTTCCGTAACTTCGATTATAATTATTGCACTCCAAATGAAATTTACTTCTACAATGCAAAATCAGCACAAGTAAACACGTTCTATTGCAATTATAACTCCAGAGTGAGTAATAAAAGCCGTCTTTTGTTTTTTTTTTGTTTTTCCCCGAAATGCGCTAGCCCTTCTTTTTTGATAATCCCAGTAATCGGCCAAGTACGAGTCGGACTCGCGCACGGAGGGTTCCGTACTGTATGGGAACCCCCCTTAAATATTTATTTTATTATAATTTTATTATTTACTATTGAAGTAAATATAAAACTTAATATTCTGTGAGAATTTCAAGCATCTACATGTTACCATTAGTAAAATAGAGTGAAAAACGTCTAAAAAATCAGGTTTGTTGTATGGGAGCCCCCTTAAATATTTATTTTATTTTCTTTTTAGTATTTGTTGTTATAGCGGCAACAGAAATACATCATCTGTGAAAATTTCAGCTACCTAGCTATCATGGTTCATGTGATACAGCCCGGTGACAGACAGACGGACATCGAAGTCTTAGTAATAGGGTCCCGTTTTTCCCTTTGGGTACGGAACCCTAAAAAGTCGGTCGGCGCATCTCGGTTACTTTAATAAAGGTGGGCATACACGATGCGATGATTTGATCAAATTTTCGCTTCATTCCAACTGGGAGCTCATTCAATTAATTCAAAGGTCCTCAATAACTACGAACCAGCTATAGTTAACTACCTATATTTGGCCTCCACTGAACTGATCTGATGAATTGATGCGATCATCGCGTTCTGTGCGCCCAGTTTCAGGTAGTTGTACAAATCGTTAACTACCAATTCCTACCTTTGAATTAACTGAATGAGCTCCCAGTTGGCATGAAGCGAAAATTTGATCAAATCATCGCATCGTGTATGTCAAACTTTACAAAGTTCGATCTTATCATCTAATATAACAACTCGACCAAAACAGATATAATAACCGCTAAAATAGGTGCAAAATTAGAGCTGATTGCGTTATATGTTTAACCGCCAAGTCAGACAGCAACGCGGTACCATACTTTTATCGAAGCCATTCAGGCCAATTTCAACCCCATTATAACTTAATTGTGATTAAAGCTAGACGTCTGAATTTTTTATTACGATACTTATTTACACATTTCGAGAAATATGGAAAATCACATCATTACTTAAGCTAAAACTACATTCTTAAACTACTAGAATTACATAAAAATTAGATCATCTACAGACCCTTGAAGGTCTAAAGACCAAATGCCCAAGCCTACTGCCACTTGTCAGCGATTTTGTTTTCGTCAGTACAGATGTTGGTTCTCATCTGTAGGTCGCATTTTTCAATGAATCTCGGCGAAACTTGAGTACCTACACGGGTTCTATACAGGGTCTTATGTATTAATCGCAAAACCTTTTAAGGGTGGATCTACCTCTAGTACATCTAGACAAACAACTTTTGTACTAGGACTTTTGGAAAATCACGAAAATCAGCTTTTTAATCCAAAATGTATGGAGAAATGAATTCTTTTTTTGCGATATTTCGAAAGTCGTAGTACAAAAGTTTTTTGTCTAGATGTACTAGACCCGCCCTAAAAGGTTTTGTGTTTAATACCTAGGACCCTGTATATTAACAGTTTTTTTGTCATCGGCGATTTTATAGAGGAGGCATAATTTCCCTCAAAAAGGGGGGAAATTCGTTGTCGCCCTATTTATCAGCTGATTTCGATAACATTTGGCAAGATTGTTTACCTTTGGTATGTAAATCCTATCAAGACTTCCGAATGTGAACCAAATTGGTCCAGAGCGAGTCGAGATATACATAGGCTTAGGGATGATTTATATTAGGACGGGGCGCGCACGGGACGTGCCCGGAGAGCGCATTTTTGTAGTGGCCTGTACGAAGCTCGTCCGACGCCCGGCCGTGGCCCGTCTGGACACAACACAAAATGTATGGAACCTGCGTCGTACGTGCCTCGTCCGGGCCCGTCCCGTGCCCGCCCCGTAATAATAATAAATCATTCCTTATTCGGTTATAGAGATGTGTAGCGAGATCTACTGTTCGGAGAACTACTAGTTAGGGTTCCGTACTCAAAGGGTAAAAACGGGACCATATTACTAAGACTCCGCTGGCCGTCTAACTGTCTGTCTGTCACCAGGCTGTATCTCATAAACCGTGATAGGTACGAGTTTAACGTTGTAATTTTCACAGTAGACGTATTTCTGTTGTCGCTATAACAACTAATACTAAAAACAGAAAAATATTGTTGAAGGGGGCTCCCATACAACATACCAGAATTTTTATCCGTTTTTCGCTCGATATTAATAACGGTGACAAGTAGACGTTTCAAATATTCACAGAATAGTTAGTTAAATTGTCACTTTAAAAATAAATACATAATTAAAATAAAATTTATATTTAAGGGGGGCAATAATCCCATATAAGAAACGTGATTTTTTGCTCGATGTTGACAAAACCAATAAAAAGATGCTTAAATTGTTCACAGAATGTGAACTTGTATATTCCCTTCAAATCTAAATAATTAAATTAAAATGAAATACGAGTATATTAAGGGTGGCCCGGCTTTCATACGGTACAGAACCTTTCGTGCGCGAATCCGCCTCGCACTTGGCATTTTATTTATTAACTTCAACAATATACAATACCTACCTACTACATATGTACCTACTTAAACTAAAACTAAATTCTTACACTACTACTACATAAAAAGCAGTTGGATAACAGTAGATACAAGTTAGCAAACCACGGATTGATAAACAAAAATATTTTCTCTGAAGCAAAGGAAAGGAAACTAAAAACTATAGTAGGTAGATATTCTGCGCGAAAACCCCTCTTCTAGTGCCTACATAATTCCTAGAAGTAGAACTTCTAGTAACAACTCTCTACAATTCCTATTCGCCGGGTACAATAAACTATGGTCTACTACAACTTACTACAACGCCTCCTTGAAGTCTAGTAGAAAATCTATAAAGACCTCCTTATGTTTCTGCTATCCCAATAGGAAATTATTATTTTATTTAAATTCTTGGCTGGAACAGCGTCACGCTTGGCCGGTAACCTAGGCAACCACCGCAACGTAACAATTACCTCCTCACGACTTATAAGCGCCTAGTACTTTTCCCCCACTTTATCGAAATTTGCCCCGAGAACATTCGATCGGGGACTTTTTTTTCCTTTCAGTTAACCAATCCCATTCATGCATATTAATTAGTTTCTGTATTTTAACATGTTTTTTTTTTCTCATCAATATGAAATTTAAAACAGTTAAAATCGATATTTTTTCTAGAGTAAACATATTTTTTTTATTAGACTAGATTTAGATTCTGTCACATTTTTTAACAGAAATAGTTTTCCTAACATAACTTACTTCACCTCAAGGATTTTTCGTATTCACCTGAAAAATCAATGTCACCTGTTTGAACTAAAACGTTTCAGGTAGCGCTCACCTGTTTCACCGCCGTAGATTTTCACCAGGCAAGTAGAATAGCACTGAAGGTAACTTTACCTGTCACTTCACGCACACATTTTCTTTACGGCAGGTAAGACGCAGGTATTGCAATATGAACCTGTGTGTCATAGATGTGTGCGTTTCAGAATAATCCTTTTTCAGAAAAGCTATTTTCCCGAACAGAAAATTGAAAAATCGTTCCGTCCTCCTTGTTGCTCGCGAGAATATGGTAGCTGAAAAGAGAAAGACGGCTAAGGTTTATATTAACTGTGCCATTCACGTTCACGTACTTTCATTGTACGTTTACGTGCTTGTGTGAGTTTTCACCTGAAACGCAATTCCCGTGAGTCCCCGTGAGAAAGGTAAAAGTTAACTTCTAACAACTCCTTACGCCTTAGTACTCAGGTGAGCCGTAAGATAGGTGAAAAATCCACCTGTACTCTTCAGGCAGCAATTAACCTGAAAATTTTAACCAAACTCTTAGTTAAGTTGTTTTAAGTAACTAATTACAATGAGGTTTTAACTCGAACTCGTTTTAAGTGAAGCTTGACTTTAAATGATTTATAAGTACCATATCAGAAAAATTAAATCCTAATCTAATAATTCATTTCAAATCACAGTATTTCATCTTATTACTTACATAAAAGGTTTTTTAGTTAAAGGTGGGAAAAACAATCCTGTATTTTGCAAAATAGAGCACAAGGCAGTAAAAAGTCTTTACATTAATTATTTGTAAATTTGCAATAGTACGAGTAAACATCGGCAAGGAAATTGTGTTAAAACCTTACTTAGGCTAGACAATCTAGTTCTCTAAAGTTTTAACTATGATAATAAGCCCGATTACAGAGGCGTCAGCGTAAATTTAATAGCAACGTAAAAAGCGTTCTCTCTATCGAATGCCCAAAGTGAAAAAGAAACAGAACTATGCTATTTAGCTAATATAATTACGATGGCGTCTTTGTAATCGGGCTTAATAACATCATAAATAATTAGGTATACATATATGCCTATTTCCTAAAAAAACATTCCGTTTAGCGCTTGTTAAGAATATAATAATAATTACATTGAAAAGTAGTAAACAGATACATCCCCATCAGAAACCTATAAAATTAATTGACTTTCAAACGATCATTGTTCGAACGGCTAGGACGTATACGGAACATTACGGAAACTCTATACAATCTATCAAAGTTACGTATAATTATGTTCCTCAAAATTTCGTATACGTTCGAAGTTCATTTAGTACAGATCCTCAGAGGTAGTTTTATCCTGCTTTACCCCAAGTTGCCCCCTTATCCAGCTGTCAGTTGGTCTTCACGGTTGTCAAAGCATGGCTTACGACAGGTCTGGTACTAGGCGCGCAGAAGCCGGCAGGAGTGCGGAAGTACTTGAAACACTTCCGCGTTACGGGATAGCACGGTTCATGAAAACCGGAGCCTCACCGCCTTTCCACAAAAGATTTAAACACACACAATGCTTAACCGTGCAATTTGTACTGTTAAACATTGTCTAAAGTAGTAACTTTTTGTGTGGTAAGTAACTTTTGTGGTAAGACGTTCAGTTTCTTCGGTTGAAATCACAAAATAGTAAGTAAGACTAGGTTTAAACACGATAACGGAAAATGAGCTGTAGTAAATAGGTAATTTCATGAACAAAGATGTTTCACCGTTAGGCCCAGACTTTGTACCATGCTTTAAAATAAGCTGAAAAATATGACAAACTAATGGCATTTAATGCTTAGTTAACTTGTAAAAAATATTTTTTAACTGATTTTTGTTTGTAAAGCTGACATGTTTTTCGAGTAAAGTCACAAAATAACAATCTAAAAATATTTTGTTACCTAAATGAAAAAAAATGAAGGCGGTGCAAAGAAAAATTTACCTACATAATGTAAACTAATTTTACAAAACAAATAAAGCTAATATTCTGGTACAGTATAAGGCCATAGCGTAAGCTCTACCTATACATTTTTGTAAGGTCTCTTTCTTTATCGTAATACTGTATCAAACGAATACTATCAAACTGTTGTGTCATTGGCGTATATTGATTGACCTTTTTAAAAATGAAGCATATAGACATTTTCAAAAGTCTTTAAGTTTTTTTAGTTTTCTAAAAATAATCTTGAATATTGAGATAATCAGAAATCATAAGTCGTAAATATTCAACTTATGGTTACTGATGAATGAAAAAGCGTTGAATCAGTAAATTTATTTAATTACACAAATAATGTTATAATTTACTAATGCCATTGTTTTGAGAAAGTTTAGATGTTTAAAAAATCCTCCATAACTCCACAAATAACGAACCGCGTAGCGCACCCTGTGACGTCACGTACTACGTCGCGTAGCTGCCGTAGCGACGCCGTAGCAAACCGTAGACCACCTTCTACGCAGCTATGCTACCCCGAGAAGTTTTCACGTACTGAAAGGGTTAAACGCCTGAAATCTGAAGGGTTAACACCTGAAACGAACGAATTTATTAAAAGTCATTTATTTTTAAATAGCTGTTCTAAAGAAAAGTTCCAAGTCATTTGTTTATCGACTTTGTTATAAGTTTTTGTTTGTTTTGTTAGTTCATTGTTATTTGAAGTATTTTTATACACTGTCTTAGGTCCGAGTGTACCATTTCTGTTGATTATTAAACTGAGAGAACGAAGTGAGAAAGTCTCTGTTTTGTCTCTCCAATTTTTTTTCATCTGTCTGAATGTTAGTTCACCTCTACTGTTCAGATTTTTCAACGAATATACATTACGAGTATTTTTATTATTTATTTTTGTCGTTTTTGAGAGTTTTGACGTAGGGTATTTCCCTCAAAAAGGGGGAAAACCGCTGTAGTGCTATTTATAAACCGATTTCGATAATGTTTTGAAAGATTGTTTGGTATCTAAATCCTAACAAGATTTGGTACTATGAAGAAATTCGGTCAAGAGCGAGTTGAGATACACATTTATGAAGATTCAGTTAAACAGATGCGATGTTTACTGTTTGGAGAACAACTATTAGTATTATTCTTTGAATCCGTTTTAACTTCAGCACCGTATGTAAAAAACATTTTTATACTACACCTGCTCGGAAAGTACCTTGATACTTTATCAAATTTACGGTAGAAAGTACGTCATTGCATATCGAACAAATATGCGGGGAGAAAACGCATCTGAGCGGGCGAGAAAAGTGTATGAAAATCCATTTCTTACGTGGTTTTTTTTTTTTAATTTTGGGTAAGACTATGCGCTGGTAACCTAAATATCAAAAGCCAAAAAGTTTTTACAGTGAGTTTTTATCTCCAAGTTCGCAAAATGACACTGGCCACTAGCTGTGTGTTGGATGGTGTCAAACAATTTGAAAAAAGAACATGTGAAAATTGCAGACGCCATTGGCGCCATTTTCAAGTGTTACATTAAGCTTCACTAACTGCAACAATTTCAATATAAATTTCAATTAGTAAAGATTTAGTTTTTTATTTTCCTCGTAGGTGTAGTATAAAGCACTATGTATCACTCGAGAGAAAGTGCGATTCCCGATCTCGGGTGTTTTAAAGCCCTCGCCTACGGCTCGGGCTTCAAACGACACCCTCGACGGTAATCGGTCACTTTCTCCTCTCGGTGAACAATGTACTATTATACTACACCTGCTCGGAAAGTACCTTTATACTTTATCAAATTTACGGTAGAAACGTTAAATTGTAGGCCCCGGTTGTTTTAACCGTTTAGCCAAGTCAGAGGCCTTCAGGCGGCCTAAAAACTCTGACACCAGGGCTAGCCACCCGGCCTATACGAACTTACTTACGGTAGAAAGTACGTCATTGCATATCGAACAAATATGCGGGGAGAAAACCCATCTGAGCGGGAGAGAAAAGTGTATGAAAATCCATTTCTTACGTGGTTTTTCTTTTTTAATTTTGGCACAGCCCGGACACTCCGCGATTTTTCATACAAAATCTGCTGTCTTACGCACACCTACACAGTACTTACTCACAGACAACACACATACGCACGGTCGCTACACGCGCATTTGTGTGCGGAACGTCTATGGCTGTCAGCGATCACCACATCGTGACGTCATGCCGCGTGAGTGAGACAGTTGCGTACATAATTTGCAAAAATGAATATTAATCTAGTGCTTAAAATAGTATAACAATTACTTAATTTGGAAGCATATTAACAAAAAGTAACCGATCTACTTCTTTTGTAAGATAATATCAAGAGGAAGTTACCAAATAATGTAAAATAAGTTCCTATTATTTATCCTTAGGGAAACATTAAAATTTCTTGTTTTGTTACGTATCATTGATATTCAACCATACACAGTACAAGTCTTCCCTATTGTCACAGTCTAGGTAGTTTTTATTAGAAAATCCACCGACCAGTGCAGCCCGCGCGCAGAGTGCACGATGCGGTACGTAGACGCGGGGTGGAAGTGAGGAAGACTCAAACGGGTGGGGGGTAACGAGTGGCCGTTCTATACGTAGTATTATTATATATTCTTTGATTTTGGGTAAGACTATGCGCTGGTAACCTAAATGTCAAAAGCCAAAAAGTTTTTACAGTGAGTTTTTATCTCCAAGTTCGCAAAATGACACTACCTGTGTGTTGGATGGTGTCAAACAATTTGAAAAAAAGAACATGTGAAAATTGCAGACGCCATTGGCGCCATTTTCAAGTGTTACATTAAGCTTCACTAACTGCAACAATTTCAATATAAATTTCAATTAGTAAAGATTTAGTTTTTTATTTTCCTCGTAGGTGTTGTATAAAGCACTATGTATCACTCGAGAGAAAGTGCGATTCCCGATCTCGGGTGTTTTAAAGCTCAAACGACACCCTCGACGGTAATCGGTCACTTTCTCCTCTCGATGAACAATGTACTATTGACGGTTTCATGAATTTACCTATAAACTTATTTATACCATTATCATCATAATTTATAGCCTTAGGATGTCTACTACTGCATTGAACATGATCTTGATGATGGTAAAATAATTTAATAGGCCCAATTATAAAGGCGCCATCGTAAATTTAATAGCAACATAAAAAGTGTTTTCCCTATCTAATGCCTAAAGTAAAAAAGAAACAGAAGTAGTCTAATTAGCTATTATAATTACGATGGTGCCTTCATAATTGGGTCTATTATCCTAGTAAGTAATTAAAATTCTAATCCAAATACTATATTATTCTGACAATGAAGCCTTATTTATAATTATTATTATTTACTACGGGACTAATCGCGCACTCAAATTACGAGATAAATAAATATCTCATCATCCCGACGTTTCAACCGAGTTGCATCGGTCGTGGTCACGGGTAGACATAATAATAATGTGTTCAAATCGCGAAAGTTTAAAAACAACATTTATTCATAATTTAGATGGCGCGTGTATTACTGCCTAATTTTATAAATAGCGGTACTGAAAATTCACCTCTTTGTTTAGTAGCAACCAGACACAAAAGGCAACCGCAGCGCAGGCAGAATCTTTTTTCTCCAAACGTCAAAACATCCTACCAGGAAAAGATGAAATAAAAGAGGAATTAGAAAATGAGAAAAGTTAATACAAACTGAAATGCAAAGGCGGTGAAATAAATGAACGCGGAAAACAAATGAAAACCGTTTCAGTGTCATTATTTTTCAGAAAAACATGAGATTTTCTGCATATTTCGTAGCAGGGAGACTAAGGTAGCAGGAGTCGAAAGAGAGGTAGAGAAAAGTCCAAACGCCTACGCAGTTCTACGCCCACGCTCCCCTTTGTTCCGGCTACGTCACGTGATTGAAATAAGTGTACTAGGCTGATATAAACGGCGAAGAGAAAGCAGGGGAGCTTTTGAAAGAGCGTGTGAATAAAAGTTCATGTCGTACGTAACATTGTGTTATTTTTATCAAAATAAATATGCGATACTTATAACCAGGCTCAATGGGTCATTCTTTTGGTCAGAGTTTTCAAGCGGCTTTACTTAAAAATAATAGAAATTTTAAAGTCAGTGAGCTAGTTTTTTTTTCGCGCAAAGCTTAAAACCTCTCTAAACTGGGACACTGATTATTATTCAATTATATTTATAAATAAATATGATAAAAAAATGAAATATTCTTCCCCCATTCTTTGATTTTCGTGGAGTGTCCCAAGCCCCGATCTGATCACTTAGTGAATTATATATTTTAAACTAAACGATACATCGTGACCAAAAAAAACACACTAAGTCCTAAAAAGTTTAAAATACTATAAAAAATTAAACCATACTTCTGAAAGAACTACATTGCCTGAAAAAAAATTAAATGTAACTGTCCCAAGGTAGTTCCTGATTTGCGTGGATTATTATAATTTCACTAGCACTTCTCTAAATTCGCGACCTGATGTTGCGTAATCCTACTTCAAGTTAACAACTAATTGCGCTCCGACTGCCGGGCAGAGTGCTTGTGTGATGGTGCGTCGAGTTTAAAAAAAATAGAGGTAAGAACGTTGTTGCGTGGGTTTGGTTTCTCAAAACTTTGATTTGCGTGGTTTAATTATCTCCAGTGTCTGTGAATTTATTTATTTAGTAAAATATTGTAGCGAACAAATATAAAGTAACGTAACTTATAATGAAAACACAGTTTATTTGTTTAAAAGGTTTTTGTATATTTTTAGCATAAAGGATTTATTTTGATTTTCGTGGTCGTGATTTGCGTGGTTTACGTGGTAGTTTTGACCCGCGCAAATCAATTTTTGCCCATGCAAATAAAACCACTTTGAGTTTTGTATTAGTTATGAATGATAATATTTTATTTTACTTAAGTTAAATGTAACTTAGTTTAAATCAAACTTATAATGTCATGTTCTGTGGGTTTCTGACTTAACTGGCAGAGAATTCCATATACCATTAAGTTCGCGTTGTCACATTAATCGTGCATAATTATTTAATAAATAAAACAATTGAAAATATCTTTAGATTAGATGCCTATATTCAAGTTTAGTAAAATTATAATGGATTATCAACATTTTAGACCAAAAATGCCATTAACAAGATAAGAAAAAATAGAAAGAAAAAAGTTTTCCGAGAGAAGAAGACAGAGGCTTAAACATAATGAAGAGTTCAAAGCGAAAACCCGAACGAGATATTATGAAACAAAAACCGAAGGAAAAATACTTCTATTCATGACTTAAACCGCCACGAGCAAAAAGCAAAACGAAAGAAATGTAGAATAAGTTCCCGAAAATATAGTATAACCTCAAGAAAAAAATCAAGCTAAACGTTGCCTTGTTGAGAAACTCATACAAGTACCAGAAACTCATTACAAAGAAAACCGTGATCCATTGGAAGAAACTCTTACTCCATTGCTATTGTCACGTGCTGATTCACCAGTACCATCAGCTTCTGACCGCATAGTTCGTTTAGCAGCAGGTCAGCTAGTAATAAATAATGTTGCACTGATACCACTAAAAACGTTATCTGCTTTAGAAACCACCTATTTTTGTTATTTTTAAGATGTTTTTTATTTGTTTTATTTTTGTAATTTCTTTAATAAATAATGTTGGGCTGATACTACTAAATACGATTTCTGCCTTAGTAACCTACCTATTTTTTACCTTATCATAACATAATAACTTATTTTCAGTATGAAGTAACAGTAAGTAACTCATCTGAGAAAGTCAATTTAAAATTTTCATTTTCGTGGGGTGTTTTATGATTTGCGTGGCCTCCATTTTTTTAACCTCGATTATCTCTGTAAGTATATCGCTCTATGAGGTGCCTCTTCTATATAACATATTACTTTTACATATATTTTAAGATTCTGACAAGGATTTGAAAAAAAAATTGAATTCGAAAATTGCCACGAAAATCACCAAAGAATGCCTTACTCGAAGAAGTACCCCAATAAATGTTTTGAATACTTTTTAAGGGTACATTTAGTGTGATTTATTTCGATGTTTTTAATAATAGATCTTACACCGCCGAATAAAGCTGTTATATGTACGGGAGGCATAGTGAACCCTGAGATTAACGAGGAACTCTAGAGTTATATTAGACAAGTTATAAATACATAAGTTATCTAGAGTTCAGAGTGATGCGAAGGGCTCAAGGCGAAGACCTAAAAATCTTAGAATGTGGTAGTAAGACATAATAATAAGAAAAAAATTAGACAGAACAAACGCTCAAATAACTTTAACTTAAATAAAACTTTTATTTAGTAGTAAATAATATAAACTAAATCAACTTGATTTTTAAGAGTTATTTTCCTTTCTTTTATCTTTTATATATTATCTTTTGAAGGTTTTATAAAAATCCTAGCTCGGACACTAGGAGGTTATAATCTAAAAAGGGACGTAGGAAAACCTAAATAGCAACGTTTCTTTGTGTTTGTGAAACACCAACACGTAGGCGGAGCTTTGCTCTTGCACACATTCACACAAAATATAGGAGGAGCTTTTTTAACTTTCAGGCATCCGAACTTTAAAAAAGCTTTTCCGGCATCCCGCTTTGAATTTTCTCTACCAGGACCGCAAGAATTGAAAGAGTTAAAGAATTCGGGGAATGCGAAAATGGGAAATCCAACACGTGAGAATTGGAATTCTCTAAGAGGGAGAAGATTTCCTTTCCTTTCATAGAGGAGGTTTTCCCGCATTTGGGCATTTTTTATACTAGGGCGACATGGCGATTGGAATGTTGGGAACTTTCTGGGTATCCGGATGAATTTGCTCCCGGGCCCGGGATTTTTTACTATATTTGTACAGTTTCGCACTTACTTTAAAGTTGAGCACAAGTTGTCAATATATGACATGCTTTTCTGTATATTTCGCCTTTCGAGTTAACTAAGCACCAACTAGGTATTCCAGTTTGGATATGTTAGACTAGATTTTGTATTTCTAAGATCGTATACGTAGTACTTTTAAGTACCAAACGGGAACCACAGATAAACTATTCATAGAACCTATAGTACCTACCTAAGTAATATAGGTGGACGAAAAAAGGAGAACCAACACATAATTCAGTTTGGATACTAAATAAAATAATTAATGTAAACATATCCGGGTATTAACCATTAACCCCGGATAACCCGGGCTAAAACCGGTTATGCCAGAGTTAGAGTACCAGGCAAACATAGGAGTAAAGCGTTTGTTAATCCGCACCACGTCCGGTTAGCTTTGCAAAGCTGCGACGTAAAAGGTCAAAGCTAACAATACGACTTTAGCTCTCGGGTTGAACTTTTTAGACTTTTTGAAGAGAAACTTCTAAAACGACTTCCAACAAGGTTGCGTTAAACGTTTAACGCTACCATGGAGGAGGTATGAAAGATAGTTTCGGAGACGCTCACGGTCCCAACTTGCAATGTAGTTCCTTTTAGTGTAGTTTCCTTTATCGTTGGGGTTAAAATCGTACTCACATGTAAAGCAATCTCTACCATATATCAATAAACTATTTTTATTTTTTTAGCTTGTTTAGGTTTCAACAGCAATAGTTTTGTGCTCAATCTCAATAAGTTTCCAATAATAAGTAAAAAAATATTGAGATTAAGCACAAAACTATTGCTGTTGAAATAATTAACACACACACATAAACGTACAACGAAACTATGCCTTATAGTTTGTCAATCGAAATATATATACTACACCTGCTCGGAAAGTACCTTGATACTTTATCAAATTTACGGTAGAAAGTACGTCATTGCATATCGAACAAATATGCGGGGAGAAAACGCATCTGAGCGGGCGAGAAAAGTGTATGAAAATCCATTTCTTACGTGGTTTTTTTTTTTTAATTTTGGGTAAGACTATGCGCTGGTAACCTAAATATCAAAAGCCAAAAAGTTTTTACAGTGAGTTTTTATCTCCAAGTTCGCAAAATGACACTGGCCACTAGCTGTGTGTTGGATGGTGTCAAACAATTTGAAAAAAGAACATGTGAAAATTGCAGACGCCATTGGCGCCATTTTCAAGTGTTACATTAAGCTTCACTAACTGCAACAATTTCAATATAAATTTCAATTAGTAAAGATTTAGTTTTTTATTTTCCTCGTAGGTGTAGTATAAAGCACTATGTATCACTCGAGAGAAAGTGCGATTCCCGATCTCGGGTGTTTTAAAGCCCTCGCCTACGGCTCGGGCTTCAAACGACACCCTCGACGGTAATCGGTCACTTTCTCCTCTCGGTGAACAATGTACTATTATACTACACCTGCTCGGAAAGTACCTTTATACTTTATCAAATTTACGGTAGAAACGTTAAATTGTAGGCCCCGGTTGTTTTAACCGTTTAGCCAAGTCAGAGGCCTTCAGGCGGCCTAAAAACTCTGACACCAGGGCTAGCCACCCGGCCTATACGAACTTACTTACGGTAGAAAGTACGTCATTGCATATCGAACAAATATGCGGGGAGAAAACCCATCTGAGCGGGAGAGAAAAGTGTATGAAAATCCATTTCTTACGTGGTTTTTCTTTTTTAATTTTGGCACAGCCCGGACACTCCGCGATTTTTCATACAAAATCTGCTGTCTTACGCACACCTACACAGTACTTACTCACAGACAACACACATACGCACGGTCGCTACACGCGCATTTGTGTGCGGAACGTCTATGGCTGTCAGCGATCACCACATCGTGACGTCATGCCGCGTGAGTGAGACAGTTGCGTACATAATTTGCAAAAATGAATATTAATCTAGTGCTTAAAATAGTATAACAATTACTTAATTTGGAAGCATATTAACAAAAAGTAACCGATCTACTTCTTTTGTAAGATAATATCAAGAGGAAGTTACCAAATAATGTAAAATAAGTTCCTATTATTTATCCTTAGGGAAACATTAAAATTTCTTGTTTTGTTACGTATCATTGATATTCAACCATACACAGTACAAGTCTTCCCTATTGTCACAGTCTAGGTAGTTTTTATTAGAAAATCCACCGACCAGTGCAGCCCGCGCGCAGAGTGCACGATGCGGTACGTAGACGCGGGGTGGAAGTGAGGAAGACTCAAACGGGTGGGGGGTAACGAGTGGCCGTTCTATACGTAGTATTATTATATATTCTTTGATTTTGGGTAAGACTATGCGCTGGTAACCTAAATGTCAAAAGCCAAAAAGTTTTTACAGTGAGTTTTTATCTCCAAGTTCGCAAAATGACACTACCTGTGTGTTGGATGGTGTCAAACAATTTGAAAAAAAGAACATGTGAAAATTGCAGACGCCATTGGCGCCATTTTCAAGTGTTACATTAAGCTTCACTAACTGCAACAATTTCAATATAAATTTCAATTAGTAAAGATTTAGTTTTTTATTTTCCTCGTAGGTGTTGTATAAAGCACTATGTATCACTCGAGAGAAAGTGCGATTCCCGATCTCGGGTGTTTTAAAGCTCAAACGACACCCTCGACGGTAATCGGTCACTTTCTCCTCTCGATGAACAATGTACTATTGACGGTTTCATGAATTTACCTATAAACTTATTTATACCATTATCATCATAATTTATAGCCTTAGGATGTCTACTACTGCATTGAACATGATCTTGATGATGGTAAAATAATTTAATAGGCCCAATTATAAAGGCGCCATCGTAAATTTAATAGCAACATAAAAAGTGTTTTCCCTATCTAATGCCTAAAGTAAAAAAGAAACAGAAGTAGTCTAATTAGCTATTATAATTACGATGGTGCCTTCATAATTGGGTCTATTATCCTAGTAAGTAATTAAAATTCTAATCCAAATACTATATTATTCTGACAATGAAGCCTTATTTATAATTATTATTATTTACTACGGGACTAATCGCGCACTCAAATTACGAGATAAATAAATATCTCATCATCCCGACGTTTCAACCGAGTTGCATCGGTCGTGGTCACGGGTAGACATAATAATAATGTGTTCAAATCGCGAAAGTTTAAAAACAACATTTATTCATAATTTAGATGGCGCGTGTATTACTGCCTAATTTTATAAATAGCGGTACTGAAAATTCACCTCTTTGTTTAGTAGCAACCAGACACAAAAGGCAACCGCAGCGCAGGCAGAATCTTTTTTCTCCAAACGTCAAAACATCCTACCAGGAAAAGATGAAATAAAAGAGGAATTAGAAAATGAGAAAAGTTAATACAAACTGAAATGCAAAGGCGGTGAAATAAATGAACGCGGAAAACAAATGAAAACCGTTTCAGTGTCATTATTTTTCAGAAAAACATGAGATTTTCTGCATATTTCGTAGCAGGGAGACTAAGGTAGCAGGAGTCGAAAGAGAGGTAGAGAAAAGTCCAAACGCCTACGCAGTTCTACGCCCACGCTCCCCTTTGTTCCGGCTACGTCACGTGATTGAAATAAGTGTACTAGGCTGATATAAACGGCGAAGAGAAAGCAGGGGAGCTTTTGAAAGAGCGTGTGAATAAAAGTTCATGTCGTACGTAACATTGTGTTATTTTTATCAAAATAAATATGCGATACTTATAACCAGGCTCAATGGGTCATTCTTTTGGTCAGAGTTTTCAAGCGGCTTTACTTAAAAATAATAGAAATTTTAAAGTCAGTGAGCTAGTTTTTTTTTCGCGCAAAGCTTAAAACCTCTCTAAACTGGGACACTGATTATTATTCAATTATATTTATAAATAAATATGATAAAAAAATGAAATATTCTTCCCCCATTCTTTGATTTTCGTGGAGTGTCCCAAGCCCCGATCTGATCACTTAGTGAATTATATATTTTAAACTAAACGATACATCGTGACCAAAAAAAACACACTAAGTCCTAAAAAGTTTAAAATACTATAAAAAATTAAACCATACTTCTGAAAGAACTACATTGCCTGAAAAAAAATTAAATGTAACTGTCCCAAGGTAGTTCCTGATTTGCGTGGATTATTATAATTTCACTAGCACTTCTCTAAATTCGCGACCTGATGTTGCGTAATCCTACTTCAAGTTAACAACTAATTGCGCTCCGACTGCCGGGCAGAGTGCTTGTGTGATGGTGCGTCGAGTTTAAAAAAAATAGAGGTAAGAACGTTGTTGCGTGGGTTTGGTTTCTCAAAACTTTGATTTGCGTGGTTTAATTATCTCCAGTGTCTGTGAATTTATTTATTTAGTAAAATATTGTAGCGAACAAATATAAAGTAACGTAACTTATAATGAAAACACAGTTTATTTGTTTAAAAGGTTTTTGTATATTTTTAGCATAAAGGATTTATTTTGATTTTCGTGGTCGTGATTTGCGTGGTTTACGTGGTAGTTTTGACCCGCGCAAATCAATTTTTGCCCATGCAAATAAAACCACTTTGAGTTTTGTATTAGTTATGAATGATAATATTTTATTTTACTTAAGTTAAATGTAACTTAGTTTAAATCAAACTTATAATGTCATGTTCTGTGGGTTTCTGACTTAACTGGCAGAGAATTCCATATACCATTAAGTTCGCGTTGTCACATTAATCGTGCATAATTATTTAATAAATAAAACAATTGAAAATATCTTTAGATTAGATGCCTATATTCAAGTTTAGTAAAATTATAATGGATTATCAACATTTTAGACCAAAAATGCCATTAACAAGATAAGAAAAAATAGAAAGAAAAAAGTTTTCCGAGAGAAGAAGACAGAGGCTTAAACATAATGAAGAGTTCAAAGCGAAAACCCGAACGAGATATTATGAAACAAAAACCGAAGGAAAAATACTTCTATTCATGACTTAAACCGCCACGAGCAAAAAGCAAAACGAAAGAAATGTAGAATAAGTTCCCGAAAATATAGTATAACCTCAAGAAAAAAATCAAGCTAAACGTTGCCTTGTTGAGAAACTCATACAAGTACCAGAAACTCATTACAAAGAAAACCGTGATCCATTGGAAGAAACTCTTACTCCATTGCTATTGTCACGTGCTGATTCACCAGTACCATCAGCTTCTGACCGCATAGTTCGTTTAGCAGCAGGTCAGCTAGTAATAAATAATGTTGCACTGATACCACTAAAAACGTTATCTGCTTTAGAAACCACCTATTTTTGTTATTTTTAAGATGTTTTTTATTTGTTTTATTTTTGTAATTTCTTTAATAAATAATGTTGGGCTGATACTACTAAATACGATTTCTGCCTTAGTAACCTACCTATTTTTTACCTTATCATAACATAATAACTTATTTTCAGTATGAAGTAACAGTAAGTAACTCATCTGAGAAAGTCAATTTAAAATTTTCATTTTCGTGGGGTGTTTTATGATTTGCGTGGCCTCCATTTTTTTAACCTCGATTATCTCTGTAAGTATATCGCTCTATGAGGTGCCTCTTCTATATAACATATTACTTTTACATATATTTTAAGATTCTGACAAGGATTTGAAAAAAAAATTGAATTCGAAAATTGCCACGAAAATCACCAAAGAATGCCTTACTCGAAGAAGTACCCCAATAAATGTTTTGAATACTTTTTAAGGGTACATTTAGTGTGATTTATTTCGATGTTTTTAATAATAGATCTTACACCGCCGAATAAAGCTGTTATATGTACGGGAGGCATAGTGAACCCTGAGATTAACGAGGAACTCTAGAGTTATATTAGACAAGTTATAAATACATAAGTTATCTAGAGTTCAGAGTGATGCGAAGGGCTCAAGGCGAAGACCTAAAAATCTTAGAATGTGGTAGTAAGACATAATAATAAGAAAAAAATTAGACAGAACAAACGCTCAAATAACTTTAACTTAAATAAAACTTTTATTTAGTAGTAAATAATATAAACTAAATCAACTTGATTTTTAAGAGTTATTTTCCTTTCTTTTATCTTTTATATATTATCTTTTGAAGGTTTTATAAAAATCCTAGCTCGGACACTAGGAGGTTATAATCTAAAAAGGGACGTAGGAAAACCTAAATAGCAACGTTTCTTTGTGTTTGTGAAACACCAACACGTAGGCGGAGCTTTGCTCTTGCACACATTCACACAAAATATAGGAGGAGCTTTTTTAACTTTCAGGCATCCGAACTTTAAAAAAGCTTTTCCGGCATCCCGCTTTGAATTTTCTCTACCAGGACCGCAAGAATTGAAAGAGTTAAAGAATTCGGGGAATGCGAAAATGGGAAATCCAACACGTGAGAATTGGAATTCTCTAAGAGGGAGAAGATTTCCTTTCCTTTCATAGAGGAGGTTTTCCCGCATTTGGGCATTTTTTATACTAGGGCGACATGGCGATTGGAATGTTGGGAACTTTCTGGGTATCCGGATGAATTTGCTTTGCTCCCGGGCCCGGGATTTTTTACTATATTTGTACAGTTTCGCACTTACTTTAAAGTTGAGCACAAGTTGTCAATATATGACATGCTTTTCTGTATATTTCGCCTTTCGAGTTAACTAAGCACCAACTAGGTATTCCAGTTTGGATATGTTAGACTAGATTTTGTATTTCTAAGATCGTATACGTAGTACTTTTAAGTACCAAACGGGAACCACAGATAAACTATTCATAGAACCTATAGTACCTACCTAAGTAATATAGGTGGACGAAAAAAGGAGAACCAACACATAATTCAGTTTGGATACTAAATAAAATAATTAATGTAAACATATCCGGGTATTAACCATTAACCCCGGATAACCCGGGCTAAAACCGGTTATGCCAGAGTTAGAGTACCAGGCAAACATAGGAGTAAAGCGTTTGTTAATCCGCACCACGTCCGGTTAGCTTTGCAAAGCTGCGACGTAAAAGGTCAAAGCTAACAATACGACTTTAGCTCTCGGGTTGAACTTTTTAGACTTTTTGAAGAGAAACTTCTAAAACGACTTCCAACAAGGTTGCGTTAAACGTTTAACGCTACCATGGAGGAGGTATGAAAGATAGTTTCGGAGACGCTCACGGTCCCAACTTGCAATGTAGTTCCTTTTAGTGTAGTTTCCTTTATCGTTGGGGTTAAAATCGTACTCACATGTAAAGCAATCTCTACCATATATCAATAAACTATTTTTATTTTTTTAGCTTGTTTAGGTTTCAACAGCAATAGTTTTGTGCTCAATCTCAATAAGTTTCCAATAATAAGTAAAAAAATATTGAGATTAAGCACAAAACTATTGCTGTTGAAATAATTAACACACACACATAAACGTACAACGAAACTATGCCTTATAGTTTGTCAATCGAAATATGGCGGCGCAACAACCGACGCACTCACCACATGTATAAATAATCGGCCAAGCACGAGTCGGACTCACGCACGGCACGAGTTCCGTACTGTATGTGTGCCCCCCTTAAATATTTACTTTATTTTAATTTTATTATTTATTATTGAAGTTAATATAAAACTAAATATTCTGTGAAAATTTCAAGCATTTACCTGTTATCATTATTAATATAGAGCGAAAAACGTTAAAAAAAACAGGTTTGTTGTATGGGAGTCCCCCTTAAATATTTATTTCATTCTCTTTTTAGTATTTGTTGTTATAGCGGCAACAGAAATACATAATCTGTAAAAATTTCAGCTGCCTAGCTATCATGGTTCATGAGATACAGCCCGGTGACAGACAGACAGACAGACAGACGGACAGACGGACATCGAAGTCTTAGTAATAGGGTCCCGTTTTTCCCTTTGGGTACGGAACCCTAAAAACCGGCCTCATTTCTCTGTTCACGACTTTCTATCTTAATTTTTTTATTGGGTCTGAGGGTTCGACCTATACCAGTTAAGCTGTAAATGACGGAAAACACGGAAAGTTTAAATTTCGCGAGTAACTTCAACGTTGGGCCTTAACACTTTTAATGTATTCAATAGGACACCTCCACTTAAGTTGTCTTGATTCTCGAAATCTGAGATTACCACAACAAGGACTTAGAGCCTAGTGTGTAACCGCTGGATAGACTGTAGTTTTTATTTTGTAGTTTGTATTGTATTGTCTTATAATAATGAGAAAAATCTATTGTATTCCACTGTATGTTATCAAATATAATGAATTGTTACTTTACTTTATTATAATAAAATTACTAACAAAAAAACTAATCATGTACCTACACAATAAGTAAAATAAAACTTTTCAAGTACAAAATCATACTACGCAATACCTACTTTTAAACGAGACAGAGATACGCTAACTAGTAAAGTGTGGCCGAATAAGAGTTAAAACGTAGGTACCAGGATTGCAGAAATACTGTTTCAATAGAGATGAAAATTTTCACCCCCTTCATTCGTTTACTTGTCGATTCTGAATCCTATAGATGTGACGTAAGGTAGAATTTTCTCCGACTGTGTAGCGCTACGAATCAATAGCTACCCTTGTAGAACGGTGGGCGTAGCTTTCCCCTACAGTCGTAGCAGCGTAGAAGTGGTTCTGTCTTTCTCTAATGATAGCTCTTTTATATTACCTTTCTCCTTCTAGAAAAGTTTTTTAAATGACATGGAAAAGTTAACTGATAAAATTATTATTTTAATAATATTACTTAAGGCAATCGTGAGGCGCCAATTTGATCATAAAAAAACCAAAAGCTGTTATCTGCCTCTAAATGTTATGCGATTTGAGTGTTTTTTTTCAATCAATAAAATTAAACGTCTTAGTTTTTCAGTTTTTATATGACATTATAGTTACACGCCTCTAAAAATCACATTTTTAAGCAAAATCTTGGCTGAAAAATACACATAAACTAAAAACTTTTCTAAAAAAAAGTACCTACGAACGTGCAATATTTCTTACTGAAGCAATTGACACCAAAAACATAACATTTTGTTACAATTTAAGGGGTGAAAATGATTTTCTTCCGGAACGTAAATTTATTAAAAATGTACCGAAAATTCTCTCGATGCTCTACAGAAAACGCGAAAACCACTGTTTTCGATTCACAATCTTAGCATAGAATTTCACATTATAGCGATGACAGATCAATGTTAGACTCGTTTGGTTCATACGCCAAATGGTATTGGTTCCAATCCCAACTATGATTTTGAGGAATTGGTCATACTAACAAATCATATTCAAAATTTTCCAGACGCCTGACATGAAAGTCTCATTAAATTACTCGTAATAATGTGACCATCAATATCTTAAACTCATAGTTGGCATTGTAACCAATCCACAAGCTTAAAAAGTATCGGCCCAGTACGAGTCCGCGCACGGGGGGTTCCGTACTGTATAGGAGCCCCCCTTAAATATTTATTTTATTTTAATTTTATTATTTATCTAATTTTATTATTATTCTAGCAGCCTCCCTAATTTTTTAAAATATAGCCTTTGACACCCGGGGATTGTGTAGCTTCCCAACAGTGAAAGAATTTTTCAAACTACTGAACCGACAGTAGAGCCTATTCGATGCAAACAAACAAAAAATCAAATCTTTCTTCTTTATAATATTGGTATAGATTCTAATTGGTATTCTGTTTTTACTGTTAGTATTTGTTGTTATAGCGGCAACAGAAATACATCATCTGTGAAAATTTCAGCTTTCTAGCTATAACGGTTCATGAGATACAGCCTGGAGACGGACAGACAGACAGACGGACAGTCTTAGTAATAGGGTCCCGTTTTTACCCTTTGGGTACGGAACCCTAAAATTCGTCTACCTACTGACTTATCTCTTGAAATTATGGTCAAATATAACTTTTAGTAATTACAAGCGACCCGACCCGGCTTCGCACAGGTTTATTATACATATAAGCCTCCCTCTTGAATCACTCTTCTTATCTATTAAAAAAACCGCATCAAAATCCGTTGTGTCGTTTTAAATATATAAGCATACACGGGGGCATGGGGAAAGCGGAAGCGACTTTGTTTTATACTTTGTAGTGATAGTGATTATAGGTATGTAATCAAGTTATTCCACAATCAAACAGTGGTTTAAGGCGAGGCTCAAAACATTGTAGCGTCCATCCACGTATCTTTTCACACAAAAAGGTCGTTAATAAATTAGTGCAATTCACAAACAACATATTTCCAGGTTCACAGAGAGTTTCGTGGACATCCGCGAGCGGGAACGGAAGGTGAAGCGCGGGAGCCGCGAGCAGGGCCGCCAACTCATGAACCGACATAACAACGAAGCAGGCAGAAGGGTATGGATTGTTGATATAGGATTTCCATAGGTTCCCAAAGTTTTTATGTCACGCCCCCTGTGAGAGTTTCCCGATCCTAGGTTGTACAGCAGATAAACAACGTAAACCACCAGCAATGTCCAGTTTGCTCAACAACTGCTGAAAATGACCTTTAATAAGAACTAGAAAGGGCTAAAACATTTCCAATGTTTCTATTGCTATTTTGGGGTAAATATTGAAATATTTTGCCGCAACGTCCGCGCCCCCTTTTACATCTTGCTTCGCCCCCCTAGGGGGGCGCGTCCCCCAGTTTGTAAAACAATGACTATTTTATAGTCATATCATCCTTTTTTTTTGTATGTTCGTCAGGTCTTCCTCTGACAATAATATAAGTCAGAGTCGTTGTGTAACAAACATTATTGCATCATTTTTTTTGTTTTATGCAAAGTTTGCTGTTTGAGGTTTTCAGCCGCACACTTAAGTATAGGCTCGTCATAAGGGACATGGTTTGAAAGAGCTTTAATTTATTACATTTACATATCAGATTGCTTAATATTACTTAACATATTACATCTTATTTTTTTACCTCATTTTATACCTCATCCTCGACCTCATTCCAATAAACGAAGAGTTTCATAAGCTGAGGAAAGTGAAGCGCGTGAGCCCGCGTGTGCAGCGCAGGTAGGTATGGATATTATGGATCTTAGTTAGTTACTTAATTTCTTCGAGCAAATATCTACAGAGTCACAGTCCTTAAGTGAAAGTAGTAAAAAAATGTCCGAGCGCCGTCATCCATACCGACTTAGGTATTTGCATTAAATAATTCACAATTACCCGTTTTCTCGAATTTCGACGTTATGTGACCTAATTAGTGCTTTTAACCGAGCACTTTGCCATCGCACAGCGTTGTAGTGAGCTTGCAATCGCCTTACAACTAACTAAAAAGCCTGCCCACTACGCAGCTTGGGCAGAGTTTTGGCTCGGACACTTTTTTGCGTGATTGTGACTCTATAAATTTGCTCGAAGCTTAATATGCATTATTAACATTGACTGAGACGCGATGCGACGTAAAGACGCTAGTTAGGCGTTCGGAAAACTCTCAAACGTCTACAGGGGTCAGGAAAGGTGGGAAAGGTTCACCTTATTGATTGCCTTTGTGTGCGAGTTCGACTTGCAATCGTCATAATCATCATTTCGTTCCAATGGCTAAGTTGTGTAGTTTTTTCTAGGTAATTTATATTTACATAGCAATGTGGTATCAAATGTGCTTTTGAGACCAAAATCTGGCAACCTCGACCGCGTCTTCGGTCGGCAGATTGAGATCAGTTTGGGTACAGCGGGCAGACTAAGGTCTAAGAGACGTGCCAATGTTTGAATGGCAGCGCCGCATTCACACGTTTCCAGATTTGAGAAGCCCCACCTTGCCATGTTCTCGTTACAGTGACCAACCCCGGCACGGAGCCATTTAAGTGTCTTCTAGGTTGGTGTGAGGCTAGCTTGCCACAGGTCACATCTTTGTTCGGGTAGGTGTGAGTTTGGGGTGACTTGCAATTGGCCTGATATTAGGGTTTATTTTGCTACTGCAACTGGGGACATGAAATACTTACTGCGATTACTCTGTATCCCAAAATCCTAAAGTGATATTTCTCTAGTAATCATCATCCGCGGCTTTTTAGCCTACTGCTGGGCATAGGTCTCTCCCTTACGGCATACACCATCAGTTGTCAGAATAGGAGAGATTCAAGGATCTGACGCACTGGATAGTTCTGCGGTCTGCGGTCAGGTCAAATTGATCGCAGCCCGCATTATGTATGAACAACGTTGTCGATCTCAGTATATTTTGTATAGGTATGCGATAGGACCGCGAAAAGCGAGCGAGTGCGAAAATTTTTCAGTGTATTTTTGAAAAAAGAGTCGATTTTAAGTGAAGAAAAGGAAGAGAGCTGAAAGATCGACATGGGTACTTGGGATCTGCTCCTGCCTGCATCCATCGTAGACTATGCGCTTTTATGTCTGCTAGGAATAGGGCTAGAAATGAATTACAGCGTTGTTGTCATATGGTTACAGGCCGTGATCGTGAAGTCGAAGGTGACGTGCAAGTGCCACGGCGTTTCTGGCAGCTGCAGTCTCATCACCTGCTGGAACCAGCTGGCTAGCTTCAGAGAAGTTGGTAAGTAAGACGTCGCGCGTTGCAACTAAATGTTCGTAGTTCGCTGATTCTTTGGGAATGATGTTGAAGAATGGCGTTGTTCTTTAGTGGGAAACTATAAGTATGTACCAATAATAATCATATATTTTTTATCAACATGTCCAGACTCCAGATCCTTTTTCACCAATTGCCTTGGAAATACATCAACTCAAAAATAAATTTAATCAATTATTTTGTGAATTGAAAAAGAGTCGAGAAATATGAAGATAGAGCAAAGAAGGATTTCCATTAATTTTTTATTTTTATTTTATTGACCGAGCGTTAGCGAGGTCTCTGAGTCTAATGGGACGAGCCGGCACTTGAGCTGTCAGATGTATGTTTGTATGTTTCTTTGTTCGACGATAACTCAAGTACCGCTCAGCTGATCTCCATGAAATTTAGCATAAACGTAGTTTATATACATAGAATTTTTAAGTTCGAATATGAGCATCTTCTGTTCAGTGGTGTCGAAGATACCAGGACCGGTGGTAAAAAGAGGCAAAACGGCGCCACTTTCTGCGGGAGTTGCGGAGTAAAATTACTGCACGCTCGAGTATTTTATTTAAAATTGTAAGAATAACCGCTCATGTTCACGCAAAATTTAGAGTAATATTTTGTTTGTAATTGTTCAGGCAAATTTCATGATAATATTTAATTTGTAATAATATTTATGTAATATCAAGCTAATTTTGGACGCCTAGCGCCACCTAGTGCTATCAAAGTGTAAACTTCACTTAGCGGTTGTTAGGGTTCCGTACCCAAAGGAAAAAACGGGACCCTATTACTAAGACTTCGATGTCCGTCTGTCTGTCTGTCACCGGGCTGTATCTCATGAGCCATGATAGCTAGGCAGCTGAAATTTTCACAGATGATGTATTTCTGTTGCCGCTATAACTATAATAAATACTAAAAAGAGAATTAAATAAATATTTGAGGGGGGCTTCCATACAACAAACCTGAATTTTTAGACGTTTTTCGCTCTATATTAATAATAGTAACAGGTAGATGCTTGAAATGTTCACAGAATACTTAGTTTTATATTCACTTCAATAGTAAATAATAAAATTAAAATAAAATAAATATTTAAGGGGGGCTCCCATACAGTACGGAACCCTCCGTGCGCGAGTCCGACTCGTACTTGGCCGATTATTTTTGTAACTCTTTTCTCAGATCAGGTGTCGCCACTTTGTATGAAATAAACTCATAGCTTGCTTTAGACCGATTCCGCGACTGTTCGGAATTAATTCATTCTCATCTCACGTCAGCACGGGTAGCATGGCAAAGGGAACAAACAATTTTTTCCACTTTTAATGTCAGTTGTCATTGTCAATCCATACTTTACTTCCTACTTTACTTCGAGGGGATATAATGGCGGAAAGACAATTTGTCCCTTTGCCATGCTTCCCGTGCAGGAGCGTTCAGATAGAGTAGGAGTTGTCGCAAACATTATTGTTCTATGAAGCCCGATATGCTATATTATGCGACTTCTGCGAGTGTTAGATTCCATTCAGTATGACCAGTGTAGCATAATTCAAACATTGTAGCAGAACAATAGCAATTTTAGGCAGAAACTTATATTTTAAATATTTCACTTAATGTAATCTATTTCATTCAAAATTGTTTAAATAATCGACCAAGTACGAGTACGACTCGCGCGCGAACGGTTCCGTACTGTACGAAACCCCCTCAATATTTACTTTATTTTAATTTAATTATTTATTGTTAAATTGAATATACAACTAAATATGCTGTGAACATTTCAAGCATTTACCAGTTACCATTATTAATATCGAGCGAGAAACAGCTAAAAATTCAGGTTTGTTGTATGGGAGCCCCCTCTTAAATAAAAAATTTCAGCTTTCTAGCTATAACGGTTCATGAGATGCAGCTTGGTGACAGACAGACGGCGGAGTTGTGGATATGTGGTGGTGCGTCGGCGGTAGGTTGCGTCGTCGAATAACAACTCACTATACGAATATTACGTATTTATTGTCTCACAGTATTTATGATATAAAATAGGAATAGCGCGAGGTCTAAATCCGGGGCGGACTACTAGTTTAACTTATCTACTATACCTACACAATATTTAATAAAGACCATTGAACCCTTCCGACACAAAAGAACCTAACCATAAATAATTAACATAATTAAAATTTTAATCAACCCGTTAAACGAAGTACCAGGGCGACAGGAGAACTAAAGAGGACGAATCGTTCCCCATTAACAAAGTTGACTGCATTTAATCTGTGATATCGATCATTGGTGGAACAATAGCATAAGTACTTATTTAATGCCCTGTTCATTTCCTCATTGATCAACTAAGATTGTCGTTAGATTTTGTGCTGCAATCACATTTAATAATGACCTTTGAATTGGGCTAGATATTAAGTGCAATGGGCGGTAAGGTTGGAAATCCATCAGAGATGCGAGAAGATACGTAGCAAAGCTGTGTAGCGATATGACGATTTATTGCTACAGCAGGATCTCTAAGTTATGGTAAACCTCAGTACCAGCAGCTGTATTTTAACCGATAGCTAGGACGTGTGTGTTTTTGCTTATTGGTGACCAATGAGCAAACATCTATGCTTATTAATTAGTCATTGTTTTTGCTCGCTGGTGTGAATGGCATGGCACTCGTTTATAAAGTCATTTTCTAACATTTCACAAACTGATTTCATAGTCACTGCATCTTAAGTTGCCATTTGCATCATCTGGAAACCACCTGTAATCCAATCTGTCGTGGCTGTCTACAATAAAGCAAAACGGTAGTACGTGTGAAGCTACAGAAGAAACCAGATTCTCTAACGGTTTGCATGACGACGCTGCATCATCATACACATCGCAACCTCTAATACCATCCAAACCACTGGCACTATAAAATTATACCAATGGTTTTCAGTAGTGTGGTGCCATTTAAGAGTAAACAAGTCGCTCATCACTCTATACAAACGTCGGTGGCTGATCACACCAGTGTTTGCTGTTGAATATCTAAAACTGGCATTTACCTATATCAATTTGTCTTTACAAAATCTATGCTTCTTGCTAATAAAACAGTGAAAAAAAAATCCACTCGAATGACTCAAAAATCTATAAGCTATAAGGCTATAAGCCTTGGAACATGTGCATTTTGACTACAATTTTTAGGAAATTTTGGATGCAAAAAAAAAAAACAAAAGAACTAAACTGAGTCATCTTTTATGAAATTAGCGGCCTTGTTTATATATTCGTTAGTTCAAATAACTATTATTTAAACAAATCCATTCAACAGTTTTTTTCATAATTTACTGCGGAGAACACCTTATGCGCATTTAGTACGCAGCTGTATTTGGTAATAATTATAGGTATTTTAAAACAACTAAAAACAAAATTATACTGCTTGGGTGGGTGCACACGGACTATATCTGTTGTTTATCATCGAATCTATCTCTTTTTCAGACAATACAGCTGAGATATATGATTTATTTAAGCTACGCCAAATCTGAGTTCGTGCCGTCAACTTGTTGCACCTTAAAAGAGCTAGGTAGGCTCGTATAGTCTAGGAGAAGGAAATCCAAAAAAATATGCAAGACTTTAGTTCAGATCCTATCGTCCTTCATGAAAATGAAATAATTTTGAAGATAAGTATTTAACTCCTCGCATATCGCAAGTCGTGTTGGTGTAGTTATAGTAACACCCGCCTTACATTCGTGCGTCGTGGGGTTAAATCCCGGTCCCGTACCAACGAGTTCTTGGAACTTATTTAACGGATTCCACATCACTGGCTTATGTGACGAAAATCCATCAACCCACACGAGGCCATCGTGTTGGACATGGTCCAATAATCCTTCGTGGATTTGCTTCACCTAGGGCCTGCGGTGGACTATTAAAAAGGCACAACGGGCGATTCTGTTAACCGATCTCGTTACTGAGGTTACATGTGAACTTCTTTCGTTTTTTTGACAGCTTTGAGCTGTCAGAACTGTCAGAAAAACGAGAGAGGTTCTAGAACGTATCACCTCAGTAACTAGATCGGTTAACAGAATTTCTCCGCAGTACAATATATCGCATCTCATATTTAGTAGATACGTTGCCTTACAGGCTGCTGACTTTAAAATAAAAATCTGTTGATTGGTCATAAGCTTTTATTTACGATATTTTTAATTGTCCATTAAACAATATTAACCCTAAACAGGCCATAGCGTTTACGGGCTCCCGACAGCTCGTAAAAAAGAATTGGAATTTCATTTTTATTGCTTCTCTAATATTTTACGGTTAACTTTTTCTTCAATTTAAGCTTTAGGCTTTTGTTTCATTGGGTGGTCGAAGTGATAAAATTTGTTAGTAGAAAGTTGAAAAGTTGAGATTGAATTACTCGATTTTCGGGATTGGTTTTATGACATGCGGTTGTTAAGTATAGGTTTCACGGGACAATTATTACCTATCTTTTATTATTAAGTATATCTTTTGTAGTTTGCTCATCATACGCTTACCAATATAGGCAGCTAATTGTTGGTAGGTAGGTATATACATGTACTTCATGATTATACATAGGTAGCAGATAGAAAACCAGTGGAGTGGAAGTTCGGGAATATTTATATAGATCGTCCATAGTTAGTTTTTTTTAATCGGGCAAAAGTGCCTTAATTAACTACAGCAAAACTACATCACTACTACATAAAAAGCTTTGGATCATCCATAGTTAGTTAGACTTTACTAGTCCACTGCTAAATAATAGGCATGAAGACTGGCTAAAAAATCATTATTATAATTAGTCCGTGAGTATTTCATTACCAAAAAATATTGGACACGTATTTTTTCTTTTGTCAATCAAACAACAAATGACAAAGATAAACCTTGTCAAAGTTTGGGAGTGGGGGTCGTGACGTCATCTCTCTCACAGAAGTCACATTTGTATGACACTTCTGACGTCACGCGGAACTTTAACGGGCTATATTTTCATCAATTTTTGATAAAAGAGAAAAAAAAAGTGTCTAATTGTCTAATATTTTTTGATGGTCTGTCTGACGGACTAATTATAAATTTTTAGTCGTCATGCCTATTAAAGGACCTTTGGTCATACCCACCAAGCTGGCTCGGATGCTGATGTGTCGTTGATGTATTTACTATCGGAAATACGCATGCTTCCTCACGATGTTTTCCTTTACCGAAAAGCCAGTAGTGGTACAAAACCGGTCTGGATTTGACCTAATATCCCCACGAATTTATGGTAAACGTTTATCCACTGGGCTACCATCGAGAGTAGGGAACGTTTCTTACCAAGGGTGGTAATAAGGCTTCAAAAGTTGTAAATAATCTGCCAAGTACGAGTCGGAAAAGGGGGGCTTCCATACAAAAATATAAATGTTTAGCCGTTTTTCGCTCGATATCAATAATGGTAACAGGTAGATGCTTGAAACATTCACAGAATATTTAACTGCATGCTTACTTTAATGATAAATATCTAATTAAATTTAAATAAAATAAATATTTAAGGGGGGCTCCCATACAGTACGGAACCCTTCGTGCCTTTATTGATATCGAGCGAAAAACGGCTAAACATTTATATTTTTGTATGGAAGCCCCCCTTTAAATATTATTTTTATTCTATTTTTAGGGTTCCGTACCCAAAGGGAAAAACGGGACCCTGTTACTAAAACTTCGATGTCCGTCTGTCTGTCCGTCTGTCACCGGGCTGTATCTCATGAACCATGATAGCTAGGCAGCTGAAATTTTCACAGATGATGTATTCCTGTTGCCGCTACAACAACAAATACTAAAAGTAAAATAAAATAAATATTTAAGGGGGGCTCCCATACAACAAACCTGATATTTTAGACGTTTTTCGCTCTATATTAAAAATGGTAACAGGTAGATGCTTGAAATTTTCACAGAATATTAAGGTTTTATATTCACTTCGATAATAAATAATAAAATTAAAATAAAATAAATATTTAAGGGGGGCTCCCATACAGTACGGAACCCTCCGTGCGCGAGTCCGACTCGTACTTGGCCGATTTTTTTTTAGTATTTGTGGATATAGCAGCAACAGAAATACATCATCTGTGAAAATTTCAGTTTTCTAGCTATAGCGGTTCATGAGATACAGCCTGGAGACAGACGGACGGACAGACGGACAGCGGAATCCTAGTAATAGGGTCCCGTTTTTACCCTTTTGGTACGGAACCCTAAAAAGGAACGCTTTGTATGGATACGTTTCCTAGATGATGACAAGCTATAGTATCTTATAATAGATGAAGGGTATAAGTATTTATGTAGTAAGTTAAGTATGTATTCTGTGCTACCAATTTACTCTGAGCTAAAAAAATCTAGTTCTATAATTCTTTTTCGCCAAAAATGCAATAACCGACTTCAACCGTGTATAGAAGGAGAATAGTTTGCACGGATCAATGCAAAAAAAAACACATTATTGTTGATCAATCAAAAATGGTTCAGCCAATTTCAATAAAATTTAATTGGACCACCTCTGAAGTAATCAAAATCGTTTCACAAATGGCAAAAGTATCGATTAAAATACTCGAAAATAATACAAAAGTTCAGACAAACATAGAATTTCGTCCTTTTTGGAAGTCGGTTAAAAATTACTTCACGAATAAGAAATGACAATAATTATTTCATCATCATTGGCTAAAAGACTTAACGAGTATTGGATCGTAAATGTTGGCTGTAAATATTATTACAATGTTTTCAGGAGATTTTCTCAAAGACAAGTACGACGGAGCCACAGAGGTGAAGGTGTCGCGGCGAGGCAAGCTCCGCATCAGCAACCCTCGGTTCTCCCTGCCCACTGCTCAGGACCTGGTCTACCTTGAAGATTCGCCCAACTTCTGTGTCAGGAACGAGTCTGTGGTAAGTACGTGGTTTTCATTTCAGCCACGTGCAGTACGTGGTTTTCATTTCAGCCACGTGCAGTACGTGGTTTTCATATCAGCCACGTGCAGTACGTGGTTTTCATTTCAGCCACGTGCACAAAATGAATTGTTAAAGACCAAGACAACAGATACAGAGAGACTTACAGAGCCAGGGCCTTTAATGGCCCTTGTTTTAGTAACTGGGGAAATATAAACATCGTACGCTTGAAGGTGCAGTGGTCTGCATCTCTGCCGGATCATTAGAAAAATTGTCCCAAAAGACAAATTCACAGATGCCAAATCGTAGGTACGAGACTACTGCGACTGGCGAACCAGGGGCTACGTAGACTGCATTTAGTCTTAAAGGAACATGTTTCATAGATTTTCTGTACAATAAAACTTTTTCCTCGATGATCTTCCCTATATTGCAAAAATGAGTCCGCTTGCTCTCATTGCTTCTCCTATTCCAGGGTTCACCGGGCACTACCGGCCGAGAATGTAACAGGACATCATCAGACATGGAGGGTTGTTCACTTATGTGCTGCGGTAGAGGCTACAATACAAAGAGAACCGTTGCTAGGGAGCGCTGCAACTGCAAGTTCCACTGGTGCTGTCGAGTTGACTGCGACACCTGTGTCAAGTCTGTTGAAGTTTACACCTGTAAATAGAAATGCATAGAGTTTAGAGATACGAGTACATAATACTATGTACATACGATGGCATTGAAATGGATATTTTCAATCCGAAGGCAAATGAGTAGATGCCTTTCAAATAGTACCTAATGACAGATTTGGAAGCATTTTTAGAAAGTAGGCTACCAGGGCAGCATCAGACATGGAGAGGTGTTCACTAATGTGCTGCAGTAGAGGCTACAATACAAAGAGAACCGTTGCTAGGGAGCGCTGCAACTGCAAGTTCCACTGGTGCTGTCGAGTTGACTGCGACACCTGTGTCAAGTCTGTTGAAGTTTACACCTGTAAATAGAAATGCATAGAGTTTAGAGATACGAGTACATAATACTATGTACATACGATGGCATTGAAATGGATATTTTCAATCCGAAGGCAAATGAGTGAAGATGCCTTTCAAATAGTACCTAATGACAGATTTGGAGGCATTTTTAGAAAGTAGGCTACCAGGGCAGCATCAGACATGGAAGGTTGTTCACTAATGTGCTGCAGTAGAGGCTACAATACAAAGAGAACCGTCGCCAGGGAGCGCTGCAACTGCAAGTTCCACTGGTGCTGTCGAGTTGACTGCGACACCTGTGTCAAGTCTGTTGAAGTTTACACCTGTAAATAAGAGATGCATAGAGTTAATACATAATACTAGGTATGTCAATGGAACGATGGCATTGAAATGGATATTTTCGATCCGTAGGCAAATGAGTGAAGATGCCTTTCAAATAGTCCCTAATGACAGATTTGGGAGCATTTTTAGAAAATGGGCTACCAGGGCAGCATCAGACATGGAGAGGTGTTCACTAATGTGCTGCAGTAGAGGCTACAATACAAAGAGAACCGTCGATAGGGAGCGCTGCAACTGCAAGTTCCACTGGTGCTGTCGAGTTGACTGCGATACCTGTGTCAAGTCTGTTGAAGTTTACACCTGTAAATAAATATAAAATAGATAATAAAGATAGCATTAAAGTTGATTTCGATTCCTATGTCGGCAAATGAATAAAGATGCGACATGCAGTTCCTAATGACAGCTTTGGAAGCATTTTTAGAAAGTACCTACCAGGATATCATCAGACATGAAAAGCTGCTTGCTAATCTGCTGGAAAAGAGCTACAATACGAATCAGACTGTCGCTAGCACAGAGATGTCGCTAGGGAGCAACTGCAAGCTCCACTGGTGCTGTCGTAATGGCTGCGACACCTCTGGCTGTTTAAGTTTATGTAAGCCATACTGTATGCCGGCGCAGGTCAACCAAACATTGGTAGTGTGTGGGGACTTTCCGGTGTACCGCAGTTCTTTTTGCGATGGCATCGAATGAGGACGATGACGCACTGGCATTGCTAGGCCTTGCTTTAATTTTGAAGATGAAAGATTTCAAATGCTGTGGCATTCGTGGCAATACGATGCAAGCGACGAGACCACAGACTAGGTACTATAGATACTACGTATAAGACAGGAAGCTTGAAACTACTAATAGCGTTTAAACGGGGCCACCTACTTAAATGAAAATAAAAGAGATCCAGTAACAAAATTTATTTTCGGGTTTTAACAATTGCCCAGATCATCAAATGTACCGTTACGCGGCCACTAGGCAGTTATAGGCTAGCACTTCCCTTGTTCCTAACGGGAACCGACGCGGCGTCGCGGCGGAAGAACGCAGTAGTGGCGCCGCCGGAGTCCTGTGCGGAAATGAGGAGAACGTCGGTGCGAGAGGGTCGTAAAGTAAGCTCGGAGGTCTCTTCGTTCTAATCTTGGAAGAGTTCCCCCAAATCTCGGACGCGATGATAAAGTCCTACCTGAAGAATATAAGAATTTGCGAAATATTTTCATCGAATTCCGTGTTCGCCCCATAGTAAAACTTATTTGCAGTGATGATGGTCTGAATCACCTCCCACCGGCTTATTACGCCAGTTCTGTATGTTATACAGGGTCACAGGTACGAGTATTAAACGCAAAACCTTTTAAGGGCGGGTCTAGTACATCTAGTATCTAGTATTTATGTGATGAACGTAAGTGTTTGCTTTGTGTCTGGGTGTTATTTAGCTACTATCTATATATGTAAGTATGTATTTAAAAATAAGTATATGTAATATATCAGTCTCTGGCAGGCATATCACAAGCTTTGCTTAGTTTGGGGTCTGAGGCCGTGTGTAAAATGTCCCCAAATATTAGACAAAAAACGTTCGTTCTAGGACTTGGAAAATCACGAAGAAAAAATCAGCTCTTTCATACAAAAAGTTCGTCAACGCGCGGCAAAATGTATGGAGAAGCGATTTTTTTTGCGAATTTTCACAGTGCGTTAGTACAAAAGTTGTTTGACTAGATGTACTAGACCCGCCCTTAAAAGGTTTTGCGTTTAATGTCTATGACCCTCCATAGAACTAAGCGAAAATCATATTAGTTTCCGTTTACTAAACAAACTCATACTTTAAAGCGTCTGGGGCCTTATTGTGTAAGCGCTCTGAAGTTCGCCTTCGCTTTTTCTCCTGCTCGCGCCAGTTACTCACGCCACGAGAGCGAGCGGGAGGAAAAGCGAAGCCGAACGTCAGAGCGCTTACACAATAAGGCCCTTGATCTGACCATACCTTGGACACTAGCCAGTAAGTAGGTAGAAAGTTATTTAAAAATGCTCTGTAAGTACGTCTGTAGGCAATGAAATAAATTATTGAGATAAGTATATTAATTACCTATGTGCTAAATTAATTAAGAAATACGGAATGACTATCTAAAACTATTTGTCATTGGTTTGTTATTTATATTACTAATTAAAGTAGAATTGGAAGAATTTATAAATGTGTTTTAATAATCCGTTAAAATGTGTTTGGTACTACAGCTCTCGCCAAATTACTAAAACTAAAGAAAAGAGAATCACCCTTAGTGGGTAGGCCTACGTCCTGCAGTGGACTAATAATTAAAAAGGCTGGTACAGTACAGTAAAGCAAAGAGGGTGTATTGCAATAGTGGTAGTAACCTAGTAACACCCGCCGATCGTGAGTTAGTGAGAATGAGTTTCTCTGGAACTTATGCACGAAATTTCACACCACTGGCTTTTCGGTGAAGGAAAACATCGTGAGGCAACCTGCAAACGTCCGTAGAAGAAATTCGATGGCGTGTGTAAATTCACCAACCCGCACTGGGCCAGCGTGGTGGATATGGTCCAATCCCCCTTCGTGGGTAGGCCTACGTCCTGCAGTCTATTAAAACGGCTGGTAGATAGATACAGTAAAACAAAGAGTTGTGCATCAACAAACACAAATGTGACGAATAAGTAGTTGGAGTGTGCGCAGTATTGTTGCGCGTACAGAGAGAGATACCTACTACCAGAGAGATAATGTGGTCCGTCGAGAAAATCTGAATGAGATGCATTGATTTAATACGGCATGAGTTTGGAAGAGACATTTATCTACCTATATCTCGATTCAGTGGCTATTACTGCAGCACTAGGTAAGATTTACAATCACGGATTCTTGTAGTACATCCATGTTTTCAATACAATTTTGTGGTTGAGAATTTTGAGAATGGCCTCAAGCAAAGACCTTGTACTGTTATAAGTATGAAAAATGAAAATATTTTATTTAACACAAACATAGGAAAAAAAATTACACACATGCTACATATAATAAAATCAATATTACTTATGTTTATGACAGTTATAATTTACAAACAAAACGTGGTACCGTGATTTCCGCACTAGGCCAGCCTGTGTCGCGGAAATCTAATACGAATTTTCCATGTGATTTGGAGCTTCTATAAGTTGACAATTTTTTTCTTTGTGCTTAAATTTCTGAATAATAAATTCTGAATAATGAATAATAGTTTCTAATAGATATGATATGGTTACGAATGCTTATATATTGAGAATAAAAACAAATTGTACATATTATAAAATATTACATGTAAAAAATAATAATAATAAATATATATATTGACATGTATAATTATGTAAGATATATGCATATATTACATCTCACTATGATAGAATATTATTTATTAATTATGACATAATTTTTAAGAAATTCTCAGTCTTTGTATAACTCATTGAAGATAAAAAATTATAAATAGCCTTTTTAGCTTCATACAGAGTTTTCTCTTTTAAGTTACAGTGTTTGTTTACTACATTATATATGTGAGTTCTAACAAAATCTCCGAAACGACGAGCGAAACTAGAATTCATTTATACCTATAGGTATAGTGTAGTCTTATAGTCATTTCTTCATAACACCATTTGTTGCAAGTAAAAACGTAAACATTAAATTAGGGCACTATACAATATAGCAAAAAATAAAAATAGAAGAACTTGACAATTACTAAATCAGTCACTAAATCTTAAGTATCTAAGTACACGGTCATTGGCCCTAAGTGACTACAGCGCTATCTCTCTGGTTTGTTGGATCTCTGTGGCTGCGCGCTAACACCTCAAAATTCAAAGATTAAATTACCAGATTACCACATATCTAAGACCTAATAACACCTACGTATAACACAGACCTTTTTATGTACGTTTATTTCCGATAAACTTGGTGTTATAATCACAGAACAGCAGAACTAGACTTCCTTCTCTTTTCTGTGGTTATAATTCTATACCTACATTATTTTAGGCTTTAGCTTCCGTTCAGGGATAAACCGCCTAAGGGAAAACCTTAATGCAGTAAGTACTTAAACCAAACTTTACTTAGGTAGTTGATGTCATAATGCTATGTGCTTTAGGCTCTACATGGAAAATATTTTAGTAGATTTTTTTAAGTTGTTTTGATTTTAGTTTTCTTGCATTGCATTAGCAAATAAATAACATGAAACGAAGTATCGGATAAAAAAGTATAGTATCTGGGTAACGACACTGTCAAATCAATTTATTACAGATGTCAACGTCACATTTTTTCGATTATTGTGAAATAAGTAGTGACATTTGTTTCAAGAAAAAAGAATAGTATAATATGTACTATGTACTAGTGATCTGTGAAAAAGAACGTGTTTGTTTTCGTGATTTCCTCTTTATTTTTGGAGTTTTCGACTGTTTTTGTTAATATTGCGGGTAGTTTTGTGAAAGCATTTCGTCGAACAGGAATAATTCTGTGGCGCTAGTTCCATGAACCATGGGAAAACCATCGTCAACCCAACTTTCTGTTAGTTAATTTTATTCACGTTTTCTCCACATCTTGTGTATTTTTTACGTCCAACAGGTATAAAACTTAATATAATACGCATGCACACCATGTCAGCCTGTGGTCCTGCTGGTGCTGGGTTTTTGGAACAGACCTTAAAAATGCACCGCTTATTCGTGGGTTAATTTTTCATTTTGTGGCCTTCATTTTGTTTCGACATGTCGCATTAACCTGTAATGTTATTAATTTTTAAACATTTCCCAGCTTTTGTGATACGATAATGAAAGTTTTAAAGCAATCACATTCATGCCAAAAACAAAAAACTAAAAAGTTTGGCCCATGCGCCATACTGGCTTGGTTGCTATATTGTTTTTTGATTGGAGCATCACTCTTTCTCTACAAAATTTCCTATAATAATAAGGGCTGTATGATTAGGAATGAAGAATGCTTGCTCCTGTAGAAAAGTCCCCGAAGAAGTATGTACTTAGGTGAAAACAGTTTTTAATTCTGTACATAGGTACATTCTGTTGATTCTGCACATAAAGCTACTTGGACATACATAAAGGACATGAAATGTCCATGTAATCAAGCTAGTGCGGATAATACATAAAATCATCAACCATTAATCCATCTGTCAGCCATATGATGTCCACTGCTAGATGTAGGCCTCCCAATTGATCTCCAAAAGATCAGTTGGAAGCGTCTTGCATGCAGCATGATCCTGCGGTTTTGATGAAGTCATCAGTCCGCCTTGTGGGGGGACGAAAACATGATGTTTCACAAATTTAATCATTTAAGTTTCACTTCAAATCAAAGGCAGTTTCAAAATGAGAAGACTGGTGACATTCAAACACAATACCCATTATGTATGGCTCTGGTATGGTTCGGGTCAGCCCGGCTTACAATGTTACCTCCCCGAATGACAAAGATAGGCGTCAACACATGCAGTGAAAGCGAAACGACTACAAAACGAGTGAGTCCTGCTAGTCAAGCATGCAACCTCAAAAAGCCACAAAAAGAACTCATTTCGACATGTGAGAAAGTAACAGATATTATATACTTTGCCATAACTCGGATACAGATACAGATTAGTTATTGGTAAATAAACATTACAAGTCAAACATAAAATATGAATTAATACAATACTTAATATTAGGTACCTATATCATGGGTACTATATGGTACTTACAAATTTATCATTTTTAAATTCTTTTAGGTTGTAATACGCCTTACTAGTAAGTAAGAGCTTTAGCTTTCGCTGAAAAATTGTGTTTGTAGCTGCATCCTTTATGCTCTCCGGTAGATGGTTGTATAGGGATGTACCGCACACATACACTGATTTCGCTGACTTTGTGAGTGAGTGCGCAGGTGTTCTCAATCTGCCTCTGTACCTCAGTGAGGCAGGATCGCTAACTCTGTCTCATTCTGACACTACGCATACTAGCCTGACTGGATCCAGTTTAATAGAGCCAGAGGTTGTGATTGAGTAACTTGTCTTCCCTTTTTTGAAACTGTCAATGGTTCAAATTCATCTCATTACAATGAAATCGGGTCACAGGATAACTTTACTAGGGACATTACCTACTTACAAATATTTTTTTACACCTAAAACACTCCCAGCCCTACAAAATCTTCAACCACTTACAAAATACTCATAAAAACTAAAGATTAAATCATGACATTCAATCATAAAGGCTTGAGCATTTGAACTAAATTAGCTTGGCAAATAATACACATGCTATGTTTGGGATCAAGGGGCACAAAAAAGTGAAATATGGCCCTGCAGTGTGCAGTGTGCAGCATCTGCAGTAAGGGTTCTCTTGCATTTTGAGCTTTTGTAACTTTTTTGATGTGTTGTGTTTGCTTAAATTAAGTTATATTAAATATCAACTAACTACCTTTAGTGCACAAACTTAAACAACTAAGTTATAGTAAATATTAACTATATTAAGCACCACAAAGTCGGCAGATGGGAAGTTATGCGCAGGACGCTGCGCAAATGCCGAAATATAGGTATGCGCGGGAGCCAGAGAGACTTGCGCCGGGGCACTCCCGCCCGCCAACCTCATGCCTCCCGTGCGCTCCCTACGCCCGTGCTCACCACTACGCCACGCGGCGTCTGCATTGTGCACACATGCGCAATAATTAGCGAATCACAGCAAAGTGTCATCTGCGGCTTTAAGAGTTTAAATAAGTAACAATAGTTATTTATTCTCTAAGTCTGCGGCTAACTTCTCATCCGCCGACTTGTGTGGCGCTTAACACAAACCTTTGGTGCACAAACTTAAACAACATTAAAAAAATTATAGGTATAGGCCGCGTCACACTAGTTGGCAGATATGAAGTTAGCTACAAGTTGCGCAATATCCAACCCTGACTGAAGCTCACACGAAGCTGCACATAGACTGGATATTGCTCATATTGCACAGCTTGTAGCTAACTTCGTTTTTGCCAACTTATGTGACGCGGCCTATAGCAATATAAATTAGGTAACTGATTGTTATCCATTAGTTAATTATTAAACTCTATAACAATACTAATTAACTAGTTAGGTAAATGTAATCTACGTACATTAAATGGCTCAAATTAATTAGCCATAACTATTTCTAGCTAGAAGATCTTTCCATTTTGAATGTAATAAAGGGACAAAAAGTCATGTGAAATTTTAAACCCAGCAATATTTGCACTGACTTTAAAGTTTCTTAAGAAGTATTATCCCATTGATAAAATTGGTTGTTGCACAAATACTCTGTTGTCCTATATTAGTTGTTGAAGAGTGTTTTTAGTATTCTAGTAAACTAAACAAAGTTAATCAACCCATACTGCTTATTGTGTGACATTTAGTTATCCACTTTTGCCCTGATATACCTGACTCAGGGAATGAATGGCTTTTTTTGTTTTTTCCTCAGTTTGTGCTTTCAAGTGGTGTTTGAATGATGTGCTAGTTTAAGTTTTAATTACTAAAATTGGTTCAGATTGAAAATTAGAGTAAAATTGTGTTTCATAGTTCATCAAAGTGATTAAAAAGGGTAGGTTTGGTGTGATTTTGTGTGAGCTTATTTTATTTATCTATTACTGTTATGGATTTTTAGCTACTGATTCACTGATAAATACTAATCTTTAAAAAGTAAAGTCCTGCGGGCTTAGCATAAGGACCATAAAATAACTCTATCGACGTGTCAGAGCGTGACAGAGTTATGATGAAGTATATATCTGTCACCTTTGCACACGTCGGTAAACTCTTGTCGTGGTCTTGTATGCTAAGACTGCTGAATGCTAATAGTTTTCTATAGTTCTAAGGTCTATATCTATATGACAATCTTCTTGTCAGCCATAAGACATCCACATCTTAGACATAGATTTCAGAGTTATTCATAACATGCAAATATACCTACCTAAATAATCTGCCAAGTACGAGTCGGACTCGCGCACGAAGGGTTCCGTACTGAATGGGAGCCCCCCTTAAATATTTAATTTAATCATTGATTATCAAAGTAAGCATGCAGCTAAATATTCAATTTATGTACGGTATTTCACACCATTGGCTATTTGGTGAATTGTGAGGCAATCTGCATTTGTCTGTGGAATAAATTCAATGGCATATGTGGATCCACCAACCCGCACTGGGCCAGCATGGTGGATATGGTCCAATCACCCTTCGTGGGTAGGCCTACATCCTGCAGTGGACTATTAAAAAGGCTTGTACAGTACTCTTACTGCTCTTTGCAAAACAATATTGTATGATGCTTTTCCTCACCTCACCTCATATTAAAGATGTTTTTACACACACCCCTACAAAAATCTACGAATAATTAAAATTTATCACTTTCTAGCGTAACTCATCATCACACTCGATAAAATCTACGAAATCCAACATGGGCAAGGATAAGACCAAGGTCTCCAAAAAGAACCGTATTAAAAAGCAGCACCTCAAACTACAGAGAAGCATTCACAAACTCTTTGACCAACTGCGAGACACTAGTCAGAACTCACAACTTGATAACAGCGTTATAGACTTAGATGATACTACTACAGTACCTAACGAGCTTAGGACTATCAATGAAGTGAGCATAGTCATCACTGATGATGATCAGCAAGCCTGTTCCACTGCAAGACTGAAGAAGTCCGGTCTTCACACTTCCACACCCAAACGAAAATCCAAACTGGACGATTTGATTTTGTCGAGCTCTAATAACGATTTGCAGAGCTCCAATAACAATTTGCAGAATAGTCTGGATAGGAATTCGATGCACACTATTGATTTAACAGGATTTAACAATAGGTAAGACCTTATTTATTGGATTGTATAGAAAAGAGGGCTTATGTAAATTATGTGCATATAACATTATGTGTGACTGCCTCGGTGGCTCAGTGGTTAGTGACCCTGACTTCTGGATCAAACAGGCGTGGGTTGGATCCCCACCCAGGGCAAGCATTTATGTGATGAACATAGGTGCTTGCTTTGTGTCTGGGAGTTATTTAGGTACTATCTATTTAAATATGTATTTAAAATATGTATATGTAGTTTATCAGTCTTTGACAGCCATATCACAAGCTTTGCTTACTTTGGGGTCAGAGACCGTGTGTAAGATGTCCTCCAATATTTATTTATAAATATATAATTATTTTTCGCAATAAATTGCAACACTAAGCACGCAATATATTTATAAATTAAAGCTTGTGTTATTCTAATGTATTTAATAAATATTACTATTGCAAAGTTTCATCTCAGTCCAATCAGTAGTTTTTGCGTGAAAAAGGAACATCCATACATACAAACTTTCGCTTTGATAATACTTATATGGTCTCCACTCTTGCTTTTGGGTGCTAAAAACAGAAAACTCTTAGTTCCAGAAACGAGCCCACGGTGATCGACCTAGTAGACGCCACAGACGATGTGACCCTCATCGGCATGACAAGCAATACCAGCTCTATGTCCGGAGACTCCGATGTCACAGTACTAAGGCAACCAATCAACAGGAAACTGAGGAAATTCACTCACGGGATACAGAACCTGAATGCAGCGGAGAAGGGGAAGCTTTTGGAATTGATAACGGAGACTATATTCAATGGGTGCAATGTGCAGAGCTCCTCACAACCTAGTGTCCCTAATGTACAGGTTAGTGTTTTTTATAGTCACTGCAGGACGTAGGCCTACCTACGAAGGGTCCACCACGCTGGTTTGGTGCCAGTTGGTAGAGGATGAAAGTGGTTCTATACAAAAATTTATTTATTTGTTTATAGGCGAGCAGTATAAACTGATCTGCTTGATATGTTGATATATCAAGCAGAGTCGAATAAAATTAGTATTTATCTGTCAAGGATTTTTTTCCGTCTTTATCTTAAGATCCAGTCTATTCTTAAATGTGTTTATAATCCTTGCTGAGATTACATTCTCAGGCAACCAGTTCTAGATCTTTGTAAACTCTGTTGAATTTCATTGAATTTCGCTGAAATGTGTGGTATAATCTCGAAAGATACTTGCAGTCTAGCATTCCTAATGTACTCCAGGTTAGTATTAGTAAATCACCATACTAGTAACGCTCATACGATTAGCATAGTTTGACTATGTTTATGTCAGCGAACACCAAAGTTATAGACCGAATCATACAAGTCGGCGGATGTGATGTTAGCTACAGCTGCGCAATATCCAATCCGCACTGAAGCTCACATAAAGCTACGCGTTGGTTGGGTTTCGCGCAGTCTGTAGCTAACTTCATATCCGCCGACCTGTATGATTTGGCCTATAAGCAACTTTCGGCACAGTCGGTCTTCGAATGGGTGACCGCAGGTGGCATTAACAACAAAGGGGTTATTCCAGGTTTACACATATATTGAAACTACAGCTGTTTCCGAGGGGCTCTATAATACATTTTTGTACAGCGCCCCTGTCGGAAACGAGGAAGAACTAATCAAAATGTTTGGAGCCACGCGCGAAGGAAGTTTAAGTAAACTACGCAAAACCTGGACTAAGGGCTCAGAGCGCTACCGTGACTCGGATGAAACGTTAAATAATAAGTCCCGGTTGTTTTAACCGTTTAGCCATGTCAGAGGCCTTCAGAACTTCAATACTTTGACACCAGGGCTAGCCACCCGACCTATACGAACTTACTTATACTTACTAAGGCAACCTAGTGTTCTTAATGTACATTTTAGTGTTAGGAGGTCACCACACTTAGGCAACTGCATTAAATTAATATTAATATTTTTAGGGTTCCATAGTATAATTTTGTTGTGTCTGGCTGTATGCCCGTCCCTTTCTCACAAAGCCTCCTATTTCTGACGTTTATGGACCAAATTAAAATTTAATATTGTAATAGTTTTAGAATAGATCTCAATTTTAAATGTGGGTTCGATCCCCACCCAGGGCAAGTATTTATGTGATGAACATAGGTGTTTTCTGTGTCTGGGTGTTATTTAATTGTTATCTATATAAGTATGTATTTAAAAATATGTATAAGTAGTATATCAGTCTCTGGCAGCCATATCACAAGCTTTGCTTAGTTTGGGGTCAGAGGCCGTGTGTCCTCAAATGTGGCCGTGTGTGTCCTCAAATATTTATTTTTATTATTTTATTTTAAATACTTTATAAATTTCTTAATTGTAAATTTGAGGAATAGCTCCCATACATGTAAAATGTAGGTGAAACATTTATTTCTACTCCATCCCTTCGAGTGGGGTGTTTTTAAATATGATTTTTAAAATGAAAGTAAAGTTTGATAAAGTAAATTTATCATAATTATGTAAAGTGACTACCTACCTATAATGTCTGTTTTTTTTTGTATGAGTCTTAATTACTTGAAATAAACGTTTTATAGTTTTAATATTATTAAAAGACGTTTCACTACATAGTATAAAACAAAGTCGCTTCCCGCTGTCTGTCCCTATGTATGCTTATATCTCTAAATCTACGAAACGGATTTTGATGCTGTTTTTTTGATAGATAGAGAGATTCAAGAGGAAGGTTTATATGTATAATGCACACCTGTGCGAAGCCGGGGCGGGTCGCTAGTTTAACATATGACATTGTGACGTCACCAAAAATCTTGATCGTTCCAGAAATCCCTTCCCCGTGCTCCGGAAACGGTCGAAGACACGTACATAAAGGAGATGATTCTCAACGGCAAGGCGTCCCGGACAAGCGTCGGGAGCAACGTCTACCATCCGGACAGAAACAAGACTCATACGGGAAAGAGGATGGTTGTCATCGATGGTAGCAATGTCGCCATGGAGTAAGTTACTTGAAATTACCTCGATAATGGGGTAAGTACTTCCTAAACAAAAAATTGAGTAAGATACTCAAAATCACCATCATTACTCCATGATTACCTCAAAAGTAGAGGATGTTCAGTAACTTTTACAACTGAAAAAACAGAAACAGGTCATAAGTTACTTGAAATTACCTGAAAATTAGGGTAAGTAATTCATGATTACCTTAAAAGTAGTGTAAGTTCCTAAAAATTACCTCGAAATGGGGGTAAGTAATTCTTGATAATCTCAAAAGCAGTGCAAGTTACTTAGAAAATGTTAATCAATTTATGCGTGATTCATAAGTAAGAGTGATTATTGCAAATCAGGTAAAATAGGAGTCAGATACTTACACTAGGTTAGTAATCCAAAAGACTTCAATAATATCAAAATTATCTCAAAAGTAAAGTAAGTAAAATAATCCCTCCCCTGAGCGCCGGAAACGGTCGAAGTCGAAAAATGTGGTAATCAATTTATGATTACCTCATAAGTAAGAGTGATTATTGCAAATCAGGGTAAAATAGGAGTCAAGTACACTTCAAATCATAGGAGTCATGTTACTTAAGGTAAGTAATCCAAAATTATTTCAAAAGTAAAGTAAATAAAGTAATACCTCTCGAGCGCCGGACACGTACATAAAGAAGGTGATTCTCAGCGGCAAAGCGTCTCGGACCACGTCGGGAGCAACGTCTACCATCCGGACAGAAACAGGACTCGAACCGGAATGAGGATGGTTGTCATTGACGGTAGCAATGTTGCCATGGAGTAAGTCACTTGAAATCACCTCGAAATTAGAGTAAGTAATTCATTATTAATAATTAGAGTTAGTTACTTAAAATTACCTCTAAGTTGGGCCAAGTAGTTCATGAGTAAAGTACCTTACCCTTAACAGTAGGGTAAAGGTACTTTACTCTAAATTATGTTTAGTGATTCATAATAATTTCAAAATTAGAGTACATAAGCTGCAGCTACATAAGATTACCTCAAAATTAGGGGTCAGTAGTTCATGATTACATTAAGAGTACTGTAAGTAACTTAAGATTACATACCTCGGAATTGGGGTAAGTAATTCGTGATCACCTCATAAGTAGTGTAACCTACTTAAGATTACCTTATAAATCGGTAGAAGTAATTCATGATTAACTCAAAATTAGAGATTAGATTACCTCAAAGTTTTTTTTAAGATGACCTTAAAAATGTGGTAAGGTATTTCATGATTACCTCATAAAGAAAGTCAATTAATGCAACTAGAATTTAATTAATGAATGGAGAAATATTCATTCATTTGAGGTTCTATAATCATAATATTATTAAAAGCATTGTTAGCGGACGTTTTCAAGAACATGTAATGTGTCTACGAAATAAAGAGAATTTGACTTTGACTTTGAGGTAAGTAAATCAAAATTAACTAAGAAAACTTGGACCACAAATATCATGTCACGTAACAGATGGAGAGGAATTCAAAATTTTGTACTTAATGTTTTTTTATTTGTCATTTATTTTGTATTTATTATTTATATTTTTTTTTATCGAGTGACGATACAAATGGCTTGTGGCGAAGACGGAACGTATTCATGTTATACGAAGTTTGAATGGCATAAACCAAAGAGAGGCCTATGCCCAGCGGTGGATTTTCACAGGCTGATGATGATACGTTAGTTTGCCCAATGCTATTTTAACTTGCCAATACGTTGGCTGTGTAGTAGTAGTTATTTCTAATTACATCTCGCAGAGAGACTCCGATTATAGCTTTCACATTAGCTTTTTGGGTTCTTTTGGCTATGGCAATGGACAGGGCACATAGCACGGAGGACTGATGATCGATGAGGTCAAAACGATTTCTCGAATGGAGACCACGTAGCGGCAAGCGCAGTGTAGGACGTCCTCTGACTAGGTAGTCTCACTAATTACCTATATTATTAAGACCGCAGGAACGCGCTAAATTCATTTCTTATTGGGCATCTATAAGGGAGGCCTATGGCTAGCAGTGACATCCTAAGGTTAATATGACTTATCCACGCCTCAGACGTAGGTATGCAAGTTGCCTCACGATGTTTTCCTTCATCGAAAAGCTCGTTAGTGTGAAAATGCGTACATACATTCCTGAGTAAAATAGCAAGAAAACACTGGAAGCAGGAAGCTTCCAAACAGTTTCATGACGGAGGCCTATGTCAAGTAGTGAATGTTTTATGAAACATTTTAATGGAGAAATATACAAAATTGAAGAAAAAATATTAAAAGAGAGGTTTTTACCCTGCAGTTGGATAATACAATTAGGTATAAGCTAGAATAGCTAAATAAAGTCCTATGCCCAACATTGGAGTAGAACTAAGGCTGGTGTGACTATGTATAAAACTAGCTTAGTGTAGTTGACTAGCAAGTGAATTTAGCAGTGGGCAGGGCACATAGCATACAGACAGGTCGTAGAATTCTCCCAAGGAGCTTACGGACCTGCAAATTAAAATAGTTTTATTCAAAATCCAAAGTATCTTGTGTCGACGTTAGTATTTTTTATTAAATTTTATCAAAATTGGTTCGGCCGTTTCTATTTCTTAACGTGTTACGGAAATAGTCAAATTATGTTACAATATTAGTTTAACCTGTTGTTAAGTAACTGCGCAGTCAAAAAAATTTTTTTTTCTGTTTTAAGAATTTTAGTATAGCACTAATGACACAGAATAAACTTTGGGTTTCTAGAATATAGGTACGTAAATGGCATAAACCAAGGAAGGCCTATGCCCAGCAGTGGATTATTAAAGGCTGATGATGATGATGATGATCCTAAGCCAACCTGGCGCTATTTATATGGCGTGAAGCCAATTTTATTTCGCTTTAGCGGCCTTTTTATCAATAATCCAACGGTAAACATATGCCTACCCTGGTTCCCCATACGCTATCTATTTCTTTCTATGAACGTATGCAGGTTTCCTCACGATGTTTTCCTTCGCCGGTCCAGGATTGTGTCCAAAATCCGTGCATAAATTCCAAAGGTGTTATTAGTACGGTACGAGACCGGGATTCGAACACGTTCTCGTGATTCTGAGGCGAGCAAACTCGCAGCAGGACACTATAGTCCGAGATCCCACCGCAAGAACATCGCGCTCATAGCGTACTAAGACTTCGATGTCCGTCTGTCTGTCTTTCACCGGACTGTAACTCATGAACCATGATAGCTAGGCAGCTGAAATTTTCACAGATGATGTATTTCTGTTGCCGTTATAACAACAAATACTAAAAAGAGAATAAAATAAATATTTAAGGGGGGCTCCCATACAACAAACTTGATTTTTTAGACGTTTTTCGCTCTATATTAATAATGGTAACAGGAAGATGCTTGAAATTTTCACAGAATATTTAGTTTTATATTCACTTCAATAATAAATAATGAAATAAAAATAAAATAAATATTTAAGGGGGTCTCCCATACAGTACGGAACCCTCCGTGCGCGAGTCCGACTCGTACTTCGCCGATTATTTATATAAATGTATTGAATAGGAGAGTACATACATTTATAAGCTAGGTTGCCTTGCGAAATGTGGCCGCCAGTATTTTTGATTGAAAAAAGTTTTATTATTTTTTGACAAAACCTTTCATTCACTTGTTTTTTAGATAGTTATAGTCATAGTCATTTATTGATAACACCACTGTTACAAGTCACATTTTAAATACAATTCGCAATAATACATTTCAATACATACAAAACGCTTCAATGTCATATACATCGTATATGAAATTAATGATTATAATTATAATGTCAATGAGTATAGATTGAATGTCACAATAAATAATAAAACAAATTAATCAATAATACGTGTTATTCAATATTCCATACAATCATTAGTGAATGTATAATAATTATGTTTCATCAATATTTTCAATTTTGTCCTTCCATTAAAATTTCTGGTAACTTCAAAAAGTCGTTAAAATCATAAAATAGCTCCTTCAAAGCCAACTTCTAAGTTTAGTTTTGAAGGACGCAGCAGAAGTTGCATCCCGCACGTTACTGAGAATTCGGTTGTAGGTCGCCGGGCCCGATATATAGACCGATTTTTCCGACCTCACTATACATTGCAAAGCTTAGAATATACCTATTACAAGATTGCCTAGCGAATTGTAGCTTTTAATTTTTGATATTTCCTAACATTTGATTTCCACATTTCGTTAGGCAACCTTGTATAATTTGTATATCATATATTCTAAGCTTCGTAATGTATCTAAAAAACAAGTAAGTAAATGAAACGTTTTGTTAAAAAATAATCAATATATTTTATTCAAAAATACTGGCGGCCTCATCTCGCAAGGCAACCATGTTCTAATATATATTCTCCTGTTCATATTACGTAAAAATTGGTTTGAACCGTGTACGCTAAGAGCGGGATGTTCTTGCGGTGAGATCTCGGGCTACTAGTTATAATTTGAATTTGGAAGAAATCAGGACTCTTAGGTTTAAAATTGAGATTGAATGAAATGCGCTGTGCCAAAATTGACGCCGACAACATCATTTACTCCAGTTTGAATGACAAAATGAATAATAACAATAATTATGAATAAGCTCAAGATAGCCCAACGAGCTGTGGAAGAGGGCTATGCTCGGTGTCTCTGCGAGATCGAATCAGAAATGATAATGTCCGCAGACGAACCAAATGTACGGATATAGTCTAGCGGATTGGCAAGTTAAAATGGCAGTGGGCAGGGCACTTAGTTCGGACAACGGATGCCCGATGGGGCCGTAAAGTTCTCGAATGGAGATCACGAACAACAAACGCAGCCTAGGACGTCTACCGACTAGGTGGACTGACTATATGTATATTATAGATTGCAGGAATGCGCTGGATGCAGGCCGTTTCCAACCGGCCTCTTTGGAAATCTATAGGGGAGGCCTATGTCCAGTAATGGACGACCTACGGCCGATGGATGGACGAAAGACAAATAAGATGTGCTACTATTACTAAACTTACTAAATACTACTTTATACTTACTATTAAGTAAGTATAAAGTAGTCCACTGCTAAGCATATGCCTACCAACGTAGGGTGATTGGGTCATATCCAACACGTTGGTTCAGTGCGAAATTTTCCAACGGACGCGGCACGTATACAGAGGGTTTAGTCCAGGTTTACACGTAAATTGAAAATACAGCTGTTTCCGTATGGCTCCATACATTTTTGTACAGCGCCCCTGGCGGAAACGAAGAAAAACTAACCAAAATGTATGGAGCCACACGCGAACGCGGAAGTCAAATTCAATTTTTTTTTTTTCAAATTTAATTTAATTTATTTTTTTTCAAAAATTTTTCAAGTTCAACTGAACTACGCAAAACCTGGACTAGGGGCTCAGGTTGCCTCATGATGTTTTCCTTCACCGAAAAGCGCTTCACCGTCAGTGCATTGGTGTGAAAATCTGTACTTGTAACCAAAGAATTTATTGGTACGCGATTAGAATCTGTACCCACGACCTCTGGATTTTCTACGTATACAGGTTGCCTCATGATGTTTTCCTTCACCGAAAAGCCAGTGCAGTAGTGTAAAAATCCGTACATATAGTTGATACCAAAGAACTTATTTACCTCAGTAAAACTAGACGTTTTTTTGGTCATTTTTAACCCCCGACGAAAAAGAGGGGTGTTATAAGTTTGACGTGTCTGTTTGTCTGTGTGTCTGTCTGTCTGTGGCATCATAGCGCCCGAACCACTGAACCGATTTCAGTTTAGTTTTTTTTGGATGAAAAGAGACTTAATCGAGAGTGTTCATGTCGGGGGTTTTTTAATTAGGTATATTATTCTCTACAATAATGGTCTCCATAACTTTACCCTATAGTGTAGTTTCCGAGATATTGGCCAAAAACGTTGTTTTATGATGGCGCTTGTAGCTCCGCCTGGATCTGTAAGCATTTTGCTATTTTATGCTCAGTAAGTGATCATAAACATTATAAAGAAAAAAAATTGAAAGGAAATTGAATGCAAAGTTAAATTCTATTTTTACTGTAGCGCTCGTAGCGTAGTTTGACTAGGTGATTGTCAGCGATCACCGAAATTAAGCAACGTTCCGCACGGTCAGTACTTGGATGGGTGACCGCGGGTGGAATTTTCCAACTGAGCGCTACCGGGGCTCGGATGACACGTTGAATTGTAGGCCCCGGTTGTTTTAACCGTTAAGCCGTGTCAGAGGCCTTCAGGCGGCCTAAAAACTCTGACACCAGGGCTAGCCACCCGGCCTATACGAACTTACTTACTGACCTAATTGGTACGAGACCCGAATTTGAACCCACGACTAATGATTGTAAGGCGGGTGTTACTACCACGACGGCTTTTAATTTTTTTCCTAATGTAAACTATGTTTTCAACTTGCAGACACGGTCGCGGGCAATACTTTTCCGTACGCGGTTTGCAGATATGCATAGAATACTTCCTGAGGAGGGGACACGTTGTTAAGGCTTTTGTACCGCGATTTAGGTAACACTCAGAAAATGTACTAAAAAATTACTCTATCGGTAATATAAAATAATTAGTATTATGTACGGGAGAAGGCATGTTTACTGGGTATAAAAATCATTATTATAATTAATCCGTTAGTTAGATTATTAAAAAATATTTGACGCGTATTTTTTCTTTTGTCAATCAAACAATTAATGACAAAGATAAACCTTGTCAAAGTTTGAGAGTGGGGGCTCGTGACGTCACTAGCCGGTACATTTGTAGTAGGTTAGTGACGTCGCGCGGAACTTTAACGGGCTATATCTTCATCAATTTTTGTTAAATTGACAAAATAAAAAATACGTGTCTAATATTTTTTGATGATCAGTTTGACGGACTAATTATAAATGTGTAGTACCTGTAGTATTTTTTTTTGTAAACAAGCCTATTGCATAACAGGAACATAGTCCAAGGGATAAACAATGTCCGTTGGTGACCTCTGAAATAATTCGTATTATAAACCGAATTCAAAAAAGGAACTTCTCAATTCGACTGTATTTTTTTGTATGTATGTTACTACACCAATTATGAACCGTTTTTGACGATTTCGAATTCTTTTTTGTTTGGTAAATCATACTTCAGGGGTGGTTCCATTTAAATATCAAAATAAGCCAAGTTTTTTTTTAAATCAAAAACAATGTTAAATTACTCTTTACGTCGATGATACATCGATTTGTGTGAACTATTCGAATTCTGTACACGGTTGAAGTCGGTTATGTCATTTTTGAAAAATAATAATTATGAATCTTAGATTGTTTTGGTTTGATAGCTCATAATACAATTTTTATTCTAGATATCTAACATTTTGTGTACGATCACAATATACCAAATTTCAATCAAAATCTTTCCATAATATAAATATATAGTAAAATTGATTTGATTGAATTGAATGTCAATGTTTTAGAGCATTTTATGTCTACTTAGTGGTCTCAAAAGTATGTTGTGTTCGTACGGCTGCGTTTCAGGTGTAAGTTCGGAAAAAGCACCGACCCTCGCCTCCTGGACTACTTGGAGCGCACCGGCCTCGTCATCTACACACCATCTAGAGAAGTCCAAGGACGAAGCATCACTCCTTATGATGACAGGTATGTAGATCTTCTTCTTCTTCTTTTATGTTTTGGCGTCGCATTATTGTGCATTTGCCAGTGTCAAGTATTTATAATAACTTTTTATATTTTATCAAAATGGTCAGTCGTAGTCAAGTCCAAACATAGTCCAAGTCATACCTCAGTAAAGCAGTGGAGACTTTACTAGAGGCGTCTTTGGAGTTTTGGTAACAACACGGAACAACATGATACGTCACATCGTATCACTTGCCTAAATCAGCTCATATTCAACGAAATACCACAATTTTTCACTGATAAAAACACAAGTTTAACAAAATAATACAATGAGGCGACATGATTTTTCCGCGTTCCCGCCAAAACTCCGTTAGATATTGATTTGTTTACATTTCTTTACTTGTCACACTAACAGCCACCCCAAGGCGTGTGACGAGTCAACAATACAATGTACAAACGGAGTACAATAGTCAAAAATAATACTTTCGATATCCTAATTACATATTAACCCATTACCGCCCACCGTACCCGTGCGTGTACAGCTATTAAATAGATCATTGTGTTATATATAAATGTAATACTATGGAAGTGATTTAGTATTTTTAATATATACAGTGAAGATGTTTAAAAAATTAAAACAAATGCGAGATACGCAATAATAACCAGCTAATATTTAACTTTGTTTTACGAATTATAAATAAATAAGCTAAGGGAATACACATTTTTAACACACACAACATTTTTTTAAACTAAAAATAACCTATCTTTAGTTATTTTCTATGATTATATATCATTCGTCTGTATATTTGCAAGTAATATCGTGAAATTAAACGTTTCTCAATAAAACAGTGAAATGTTATGTTAATGTTATTATTTTGCACTGTACCCGATGATGTACAATGGGCGCTTATATGAAATATTTTTTTAATTAAATAGTGATACCACCTGATAGTCGCATTTGACAAGTAAAAATAGTTTTTTAAGACTAAAATTTATAATAATTGATAAAAAGATACTTTTCGGTACTATTTTTTAACATCAAACTATTGAACCTGCATTTTGTTGACTACCTCCTATCAAAAAGTTCGAATAATAAATTCGAAAATAATAAAGTCGAAATGATACCGTTGTGTTACTTTATACGACACTAGCGGCCCGTCCCGGCTTCGCACGGAGACATTAATTTTTTAAACATTTTGGCATAAACCTACAGTAAATGCAGGACATACTTAAAAATAATCTATTTAGCAAAAGTGTATCGCTAGCTCCCTTTGAGTACGGGACTTGATGATTGAAAACAAAATGATAATAGAATAAATAATGACATCAACGGGTAATTTTTAAAAACATTTTACTGAGGTTTAGAGTATAGGTATACTAATAAAATAATTAGATACATTATATACCTACTATTTTTTCCTGATTGTCTTACTTTTGCCAATACTAAATTGGCAAGAAAGGTTTTACCTTTTCCGCCAGGCGCATCCAAAAAAAATAGTCGACCACTGTTTTTTCCACACTTTCAATTATAGCATCGAATGCTATTTTTTGCTCTGCCACCAACTTGGATACATTTAAGTTGACAAATGCTAACAACTCATTACCGTCATATGTACGTCACGGTATGGCATCAATTACATATTGTGAATGATTCGGAAAAGGAAATCCAAAGTCTCTTAAATTTTGATCGTTCAATTCCAAAAGTTTGTTTTCAATTTGTATCAAGCCTTCGTTATGTACATCATAATCCTGACCTCGTTGTTGGGCTTCATGTCTAATGTCTTGACACAAATCGTCATTAAAAATGTCCCATAATTTAAGAGGTTCTGAGGGAAACAAAATAATAATATCACCACAAACAACTCTCTTAGCTGACATTCTGAAATTGAAGCTTCTCTCAAAGTAATTTCCCATTGGTTATCATTTTCCAGCAAACGTCTATCTCGGCAAGTGGCTTGGTAAGTTTCTTTAGTAACTCCGTCATTGGATTTTAAGTCTTGGAACGATGTTGGGCCTCGTACATGGTGAAGTAGTATCCTGAGGATAAAAGGTCAAGTCCTCTGACTGGGAAGGATGAACTCTGTGCACTCTTCCCAATGCCGCATCTTTTTTTTAATACCAGGATATCCAACTTTACAGCCTTGCTTGAGAAATCATTTATTAGGTAAGGGTTAAGGCAAAGGTATAAATAACTTAACGCTCGGTCAACGCGACGTAAAAGTAATTCGATTTGATTTGCTAATCTCCCACTTGACACTCTGATCAAGACTGCACAATCAAGCCGCTTCCAACCGGTCTTATTGGAGATCCATAGGACAGGCCTATATCCAGCAGTGGACGTCCTATGGCTGATGGAAGGAAATAATTTTGATTTGATTTAATTACAGGTATATAATCCAATGCGCGGCCGAATTCGACGCGGTGATCGTGACAGGCGACAATTATAGAGACTTGGTGAACGAGAACCCTCGCTGGAGGGCCGTCATAGAGACCAGACTCCTTCCCTTCACCTGGGTCGACGATATGATCATGTTCCCTCGGGACCCTCTAGGGAGGAATGGTCCCACGTTGGAAGAGTTTTTGAGACATACGTCGTGATATTCATATTCTTTTATTTGATATAGAAATGAAAAATTTAAAAAAAAACTGAAGGAAATTTTTGTCATAATATGACATTGTTGTGTGAATCAACGAACGTGTGTTTGTAAACGAACAAGAGTTGAGAGAACGTAAACTCTCGGTGGAACGGCGTCATAGAGACAAGACTCCTTCTCTTCACCTGGGTCAGCGGTATGATCAAATTCCCTAGAGAACCTCTAGGGAGAAATGGCACCACGTTGGGACAGTTTTTGAGACATACCTCGTGATAAAATAGAAATAAAACGTAAAAATAAAACTTTATGGGATTTCTTGTAAAATGACTTGTTCAAATTGTGCAATTGTGCACGAAAATAAAATATGCTATGATCTTGATGTATCTTAGGGCGAGACCAAAGGAGTGCTATTCTGTAAGTCATAAGTCGCGTAATTTCAGTTTCATACAAAAGTCACAAAATGAGTCAACTCATTTTAGGTCGCTGTATTACTTAATAACTTAATTATACGTGTGGCACAAATAGGACTTAATATGAAACCGAAGCGTGAATTCCGTGAAAAAATACGCTCGTTTGGTCTAACCCTTGGTAATTATGGAACGGACCCAATTCGAAAGTTTACGAGCCATTTTTAATGAATAAATTTTAAATTGTAATTAAAAATTATGCATTTGATGTGCAATTTTACGATACTGTGGGGTTGAATGGGCCCAATGTAAATGGAACAAAAACGTTTACAGCAAATGTTATTGATTTTATGTGGGATGATTGTCTCGTGTTAAATTTCTAATTGTGAAAATAAATGTACATTTTGTACCTAATGGGTACGAAATTTAATTTTATGTATCAACATTGTCTAATAGTTTTTGTTTTTATTTCGATTTGTTGTAATGTCATGTGAGGGTAGCTCTTTATTAGTTAAGTAAACATTGAATTAAAAGCCAAAAATAGCTTTCTAATATAAATTTAGTCCTTACTAATATGTATTATAAATCCAAAAGTGTGGTTTTTAGTTTCTATTATTCTGCTTGTTGGTTTGTAGGTTTGTTTATTACTCTTTCACACAGCAACGATTCACGGATAGTAGTTTAAAAAGAATAAAATCGGCCAAGTGCGAGTTGGACTCGCGCACGAAGGGTTCCGTACCGTATGGGAATCCTTTTGCCGTTATTAATAGTGAGAAAAAAACTGCTAAAAATCACGTTTGTTGTATGAGAGCCCCCCTTAAATATTTATTTTATTCTATTTTTAGTATTTGTTGTAATGGCGGCAACAGAAATACATCATCTGTGAAAATTTCAGCTGCCTGGCTATCACGGTTCATGAGATACAGCCCGGTGACAGACAGACGGACATCGAAGTCTTAGTCATAGGGTCCCGTTTTTACCCTTTGGGTACGGAACCCTAAAAATGACATGGTTATTGTATCCCGAAAGCCGTGCCAAAAATCTAGTTAATAAAATAATTCCGATTCGTACAATATTTGAAGAAATACTCGTATGATGTTCAAATGCTCAAGTTAATTAAGTTAGTCTAAATTAAAAGTTATTATAATTTTGTTACCACGTTTCCGTACTACATGTATGAAATAGTTTATTTAATTTATCGTAAGAATTTTCGTGATTGCTACAGAAGGGTGATGTGTTTTTGAAAGTGTGTATTTTTGTTTATTTCCATCCTACCTTATAAAACCTAAAATGCTAGACTGATTTTGATATGTAGTGTCGGTAGACTAGTTTTTTTTATATCCGAAGTGGCATGCTGGTGTTTTTTGTTTTCGGTTTTGTTCTTTTTAAAAGGTTTATGATATGATAATTTTAAGTTTATAGTGACGGTTCTATGTAATCGAATGTTAATTTAGTAGTAGAAATTATAAAATATTTTCAAGATACTGCCATTACTGAATATTAGTAATTAAAATGGTAACTTTGTCCCTTTTAGGCTCGAAAAGTTTAATGTTATACTACGATTTTCGATTAGCTCAAAATATGTCTTGTACTATACATGCATATAACAAATATTTTGATATTCAAAATATTTGCGATAATTTAGACACTTTGAATTGGCATATTTTTAGTTATGGGAAAATTAGTATGAACTGTAAAAAGTACAAATAACTTTTAGATGACATAAGAGGGTCTGATGTGAATTAAGGGGTTTCTGTCTTGGCAAATTATATAAAATGTTGTACATAAACGGCCTTATAATAAACACAGAGTAACTTTGGAGTATTTGTTTTACAAGAGAATTAAAATTTGTCAACGAAAGATAAAGACAAAACTTTGTTTTTTTTCGTTTGTAAATGTTATTGGGCTAACGGAATATGTCATTTTCATGTAGCTTGAGTTAATCTTAAAAGTATATTTTTTTGTCATGACATTATTTTCATAGAAGCGACTGTTAGCTAAAAATAAAAAAATAAGTGAAAAATGGGTTTTTCGCTAATTTTTTACACGTTTTTTGTTAATAATTGTTGCTTCAATTAAACTGCTTTGTTACAAAAAGCGTTACTTTTCAAGTAATGTTTACGATTGTGGTATTTCAGTGGCTATTTAGCTATCCACTTAATAAATGGCTTTCGAAAATTGAAATTGAATTCAATTTTCGAATAATAATTGAAAAATTCGATAATTGAATTGGAACATTTTGATTTCGAACTGGCAATTTGTTACTGGATCATGGTAGAGATTTTTCAGTCTAAAACTGCATTCCACCAAACGTGATAGCTTAATTTCGGATATGATACTCGGATGAGATAAAAAATATGTACTAATACTTTTCCGAACAGCATATAGACCTTGCGTCTCATAAACTATGTCTCGACTTGTGCTTGACATATTTAGTTCATACTCACACATCTTGTAAGGATCTGTGATTTAGATACAATATTGGCAATATTGTCAAAATCGGTTGATAATCGGCGCTTTTTGAAGGAAATCGAAAATCGCCGACGTCAAAGATTCCAAAATTATAAAGAACACGTGTACCAGATTTGTTGAAAAATGTAACCTGTTGAGATTCTGTATGAAAACAAGCACGTAGCGCGCTCTCGTGCTCTTAGTTTTTATGAAATTCGTGTGAAAAATATTTGTTGACATAAACTCGGTTTATCATTTATTTTAAAATTTTACATTTATCAAACATTTCTCCAAACGAAATTCACGTAAATAAAAAAAAAAATACCGCGTTACGTTACGTTTTGTCGATAAAGAATCAGGCGCATCTACAGATGAGAATCAACATCCGGATAGACAGCAAAATTGTCGAGTCAAAACTGTAACTCTTTCGCAACTCTTACCACAAAAGATTTAAACACTGTTTAACCGTGCAATTTGTGCTGTTAAACATTGTCTAAAGCGTGCTAATACTTTTGTGGTAAGACGGTCGTTCGCTTGGTCAATTAGTGTGATTACTTAAGTAATCGAACGTATTGTATAGGCTGAATCAAAGTTCTTGGCGGCTGTGATGTTAGCTACAAGCTGCACATAACCCAATCCTGACTGAAGCTCACTTAACAGCTGAGCGAGGATTGGGTTGTCCGCAGCTTGTAGCTAACATCGCAGCCGTCAAGAAGTTTGGCTTAGGCTAGGGCTTACTGCAATGCAGACATGTAAAAAGTTTCAATATCAGTCCTGTAATGAGCTAAACAAGTAGTGGTAGTGGTGGGGCGAGCAGTTTTAGACTGAAAGGTATTTACTCGAAATCTGTTCCACATTTTTGTGGCCAATTTAAAGGCGCTATCTTAATAGGCTTGTTTACTAAAATAATTAGTCCGTCAAATAGATTGTCATAAAATATTGGACACGTATTTTTTCTTTTGTCAATTTAACAAAAATTGATGAAAATATAGCCCGTCAAAGTTCCACGTGACCACAGCCCGGACACTCCGCGATTTTTCATACAAAATCTGCTGTCTTACGCACACCTACACAGTACTTACTCACAGACAACACACTTACGCACGGTCGCTACACGCGCATTTGTGTGCGGAACGTCTATGGCTGTCAGCGATCATCACAACGTGACGACATGCCGCGTGAGTGAGACAGTTGCGTACTTAATTTGCAAAAATGAATATTAATCTAGTGCTTAAAAAAGTATAACAATTACTTAATTTGGAAGCATTTTAACAAAAAGTAACCGATCTACTTCTTTTGTTAGATAATATCAAGAGGAAGTTACCAAATAATGTAAAATAAGTTCCTATTATTTATCCTTAGGGAAACATTAAAATTTCTTGTTTTGTTACGTATCATTGATATTCAACCATACACAGTACAAGTGTTCCCTATTGTCACAGTCTAGGTAGTTTTTATTAGAAAATCCACCGGCCAGTGCAGCCCGCGCGCAGAGTACACGATGCGGTACGTAGCGCGGGGTGGAAGTGAGGAAGACTCAAACGGGTGGGGGGTAACGAGTGGCCGTTCTATACGTAGTATTATTATATATTCTTTGACGTGACGTCACTAACCGCTATCAAATGTACCGGCTAGTGCCGTCACTAGCCCCCACTCTCAAACTTTGACAAGGTTTATCTTTGTCACTAATTGTTGGATTGACTTAAGAAAAAATGTGTCGTATAGTTTTAATAATCTAACTGACGGGCTAATTATAATAATCATTTTTATACTTACCCAGTAAACATCCCTATTATAAAACATTGCTGTTTCTTTTTCACTATATGCGTTTGAAAGAGAGAACAATATTTTAAGTTGCGATTAAATTTACGATGGCGCCTATAAAATTGGCCACAATGATTGAAATAATCCAATGAAACAGCTGTTCTCACTTTCTATGGAAAAGCAAGTTTTTTTATGTATAATATAATTCCTACAAAATGCTTGTTATAAAGATTGTCCGCCTTAACACAAAAGATTTAAACACTGTTTAACCGTGCAATTGGTACTGTTAAACATTGTTTAAAGCGTGCCTAAAACTTTTGTGGTAAGACGGTGTATTTCTAAAAATATTTTTTTCTATAAAAAACCTATTAAGTCTTTATAAGTTAATCATATTCGAAATTTTCCTATTTTATTTTTACGAATTAAATTATCCGTTGATTGGATATTTTAATGATTCAAAAAATATAAATATTATGTTGTGTACCTACCTCTTTGTATGCCAAAAATGTTTGGACAACTCGAACAAATGTTTGATTAATGTACATAATTAAAATTTTGTATTTGGCGACAACTGAGTTTGATTCCATCCTATTATCTCGGTTAGCAAATTAGATTAGGAATAGTCTTATTCTTGGATTAGTAAGTGCGTTTGGCAGTAGGCAGTTTTCTAGTAAGATATCTGCGTTACTATAGGCCGGATCCACAGAGATACCAGAGGGATAATGTGGTCGATCGAGAAAAGAAAGAAAGAGATACATTGATTCAATATCAATATGGTATGAGATAGAAAAAATATGTCGATTCAGTGGCTATAGTTGCCGTGTTCTTCTTTACGTAGTGTCAAATTCCAATTCATATTTTGACAGTTTAGACAGCTCTGAGCAAGACTTTCCATACCTACATTAGGGATGTTTACTGGGTATAAAAATCATTATTATAATTAGTCCGTCAGTTTATTAAAAATATTGTCTTTTAAATTTTCTTTTGTCAATTAAACAATTGGTGACAAAGATAAACCTTGTCAAAGTTTGAGAGTGGGGGCTCGTGACTTTAATCCAGCCACAGAGCTATTACAAACAGAAGAGATAGCGCTGTTGTCACTTTAGGCACTTAGTCACTAACCGCTATCAAATGTACCGGCTAGTGACCTCACACGGAAGTTTAAGGGGCTATAAGCCCGATTACAGAGGCGCCAGCGTAATTATATTAGCTAAACAGCATAGCTCTGTTTCTTTTTCACTTTAGGCATTCGATAGAGAGAACTCTATTTACGTTGCTATTTAATTTACGCTGGCGCCTCTGTAATCGGGCTTTATATCTTCATAAATTTGTGTTAAATTGACAAAAGAAAAAATACGTGTTTCATATTTTTTGAGAATCTATTTGACGGACTAATTCTATTTTTTTTAGTTAACAAGCCTATCGCCTAAAGCGACAACAGCGCTACCTATCTCTTCTGTTTGTAATAGCTCTGTGGCTGGATCAAAGTTCTTTGCGCAGATCCCCTCTCCTCACTCGGCTGACAAAACGAATTTGCTACTGCACAAAGACTCTTCGTGTTCACAGAGTCCACTAAGTTTTCGGATCATACGGTATAGGTACGGTAATGATATCTAATAGTATAATATTGCGACTCGGCCATGTCCTTGAAATATGTATATCTACTGCGCCACGTGGCCACGCAGAACGTCTCAAGCGCTAGGGCTGCCCGCCTTCAGTATTTTAATTTCATTTACTTTTTACCTACTTGAGTTTCTTTCTAGTTTTTATCTATTAATAGCGACCCGCCCCGGCTTCGCACAGGTGTATTATACATATAAACCTTCCTCTTGAATCACTCTATCTATTTAAAAAAAACGCATTAAAATCCGTTGTGTTGTTTTAAAGATATAAGCATACATGAGGACAGACAGCGGGAAGCGACTTTGTTTCATACTATGTATGTAGTGATAGTGATGATGTAAAATTATAAATTCGTTGTGAATGTAGGAGGAAGCGTTTTATAAAAATACTTAGTGTTTTTTGATGTTTTTAGGGTTCCGTAGTAAACGAGGCAAGTATCCTAAAAACGTAAATTGCATGCTTACTAGTTACAAATCCACATGTTCGGTCGTCACTACGGCGCGCCGCGACTGACTAGCATACCGAGTGCATACCAAACTCCGAGGCGCGTAGGTATGATTCGCCGTTTCGACCGTTTGTATGAAGACGGAATATTGTTCGATATCATTAGCGTGGTCAAGTATCTACGCATTTCGTCAAACACGGAAAATGACAATAAAACGTAAGTTTTAGCAATCCCATGTCAAACACTTACATTGCCAAGAACGCAAAATGTCAAAAACGTAAATGCTAAATAATGGGCGTTGTCAATCATAGTTAAATTGAAAAAGAAAGCTCCCTTTTTTAATTTACTTGTTTTGCTTTTGCTATTTTGCGTTTGACTTTATGCCAGTTTGACTTTTTGCGTGTTTGACCTTTTGCGTATTTGAGCGTTTGCCTTTGTATGAATTTTGACTTCATGCTTTGCTTATGCTATTTGACATTTAGCGTATGATCCTTTGATACGACTTATACCTATGTTAAATTTTTGGTGGTTCTTACATATAATGGAAATATCTTAATAAAAAACTCACGTATCATTCATAATAGGATAATTTTATTGAAAACTTCGACTATAAACATTCCATAGTTCGATAACGAAATACGAGCTGAAATAAGAAAAATCAGTGGATAAGGTAATGTAATTAGAAATAAGATTGTATCAGTATGTATTTGCATTCATAAAATTTCATAGGCTTATATTTTAATTCATGCACGACGTTACAGAAAAAAATCTTTTTTGTGTTTACAGTTCTAACGAGTAGGTTCATATTAATAGAGAAACTAGTTCAAACAAAATTCTACAAAAAAAAAATACGAAACATACGACAAGCACAACGTGTAAAAATATTAAAATGCAATCAACGTTCATATTATATTATAAAAATAACAATTATTAAATCATAATCCTTATCGTAATCTCACTTTCCTTAAATCCAAGCTCTTTTACTTAACCTATCCATGCAGTCTTTATTAAAAATGTGCGACAAAAATAACAAAATTGAACTTAAATAAATTACTTTACAGTAGACTAAATTACACTTTTACAGGTACAGTAGGCTCAATTTTGAAGGTTTAACTTGACATGTTTAATATTACTAAAAATGTAGCTGTCTTTTTCAAAGCGACCTATTAGAAAAAGAGAACAACACTGTGAAGTAGCCTTCAAAATTGAGTCCCATCTTAGGCTCAGAATAAATCTTAGGGCTAAACTCATAAGAATGACAAGTAATAGAAACCTTGCTAAATTTTATTCAAATAAATACTACGTTACAGCCGTCTTATTCATTTCTGGTTATAGGTACAGCTTACGCGAGTGAGTGGAACAAAAAAATGCATTGTCTGTCGGCATACGTCAAAATCACAATGTCAAAATGGTTAAAATTTGGTTCCACTTTGTCTTTTGCGACATGATCGGAAATTTGAACCCTCTAGTAGTCTAGTTCCAGCAGAAGGTTTAAATCTCTGATCATTTTACCTTCCTACTTTTTACCTTTTTGAATTTGGACAGCCGAGATAGCTCAATGCTAGTTTGTGAAACCCATCAAAATTACGTAAGTTCTGGTGTATGTACATCTTTTTCTAACACCTTTTGAATTTCATATTCAAAGTGGGACCAAGTGATGTGTATATCTCTTAATATTTTAGTACGGTTTCTATTACTTGTCATTCTTCTGAGGGGCTAACTATGCGTTTAGACGAAAAATAATTTTATGGAAACATATAGCAATATACCCGAATCAAAGTTATTGGCGGGTGTGAAATTAGCTACATGCTACGCAACACCCAATCCTCGGGGCTATTATGTAAGTCCCAGTCAAGATTGGGTTTTGCGCAAGTAGTAGCTAATTTCACAGCTCTATAATACATACATTATACTAATCGCCACACAAATCGGCGGATGAGAAGTTAGCCGCAGATGACACTTTGCCGTGATTCGCTAATTATTGAGCATGTGTGTACAATGCCAACGCCGCGTGGCGAAGTGGTGAGCACGGGCGTAGGGAGCGCACGGGAGGCATGAGGTTGGCGAGCGGGTGTGCCCCGGCGTCTCGTCTCTCTGGCTCCCGCGCATTCCTATATTTCGGCTTTTGCGCAACGTTCTGCGCATAAATTCCCAATTCCCGACTTGTGAGGCGCTTAGTATACACGATTTTATGCCCAAGATAAACACACTCTATTAATAAACACAGAGCAACTTTGGAGCAGTCAGTCTGTCTCTTTGACAATTTTATTCCCATTAAATTATTACGAGTATTCACTTAAACGCACTGACATTTGAATATCATGTTTACAGGCGTAGTTTCTAAAAGGAAGTTTAGTAATTTTGGCACTAATCTAACTCAGAAACAATTTTTTAGTGTCAACGACTTCTCATTTCTAGACATTAAATCAAATCATTAGCAAAGTATACCTACTCTTTTCTTTCCTATTAGTAAGCTCGTAAAGACCGGGTAGGTAGCCCTGCTGTCAGTTTACTATAATTTAATGTTTCATCCGAGCCACGGTATCGCTTGTTTCCTATAATTGGTAGGTACTTAATGCGATCAATTCCTACGGTTTCACTGAACTATTACTAATATTTCTGTTCCCACCATTCACGAAAAATAATCTTCGTGATTCGATTCTCCAATGTTTTTATTTTCACAAGTTATTTCAACACAGCAGCTAGTATGCTGTTAATATTTCAAGCCCTTGAAGGCTTCTGACAGCCAAACGGTTATACAACCGGGCCTACAATAGGGATGTTTACTGGGTATAAAAATCATTATTATAATTAGTCTGTCAGTTAAAATATTGGGCACGTATTTTTTCTTTTGTCAATTAAACAATTAGTGACAAAGATAAAGCTTGCCAAAGTTTGAGAGTGCGGGCTCGTGACGGCACTAGCCGGTACATTTGATAGCGGTTAGTGACGTCACGCGGAACCATAATGGGCTATATCTTTACCAAATTTTGCTAAATTGACATGAAAAAATACGTGTTAAATATTTTTGACAATCTATTTGACGGACTAATTATATTTTTTAGTAAACAAGCCTATTAGCATGGGCCGTATGGCTAGCCCTGGTGTCAGAGGTTTTAAGCCACCTGAATGCTTTATACATGGCTAAGCGATTAAAATAACCGGGACCTACAATATAACATATTATCCGAGCCACGGTAACGCTCAGTTGGGCCGATAATTTAACGCCAGTTACCAGTTTGAAGACTGACCGTGCCGAATTAACAATGAAAATTTTCCACTCAAAAACCTCACTCAATGTGGGGAACAAGAATTTAAAGATTTGTATCTAGAAAATCCAGATTCAGTCCTTTATACGCCATATAATGTTGATAATAGCGTGTCATTGTTTGACGGATATTTATATAAGCGCAATTTCGCTAATGTCACGTCTGAATTTTCATCATATACCCTCTACCAGGTAAGAAGTCGTCGACTAGAAAAGATAATTTTAAGATAAAATAGCAAGAAAGTGACTATCAAAATATCGATTTTGACCAAAACAGTTTGTATCACAATTCTTGCTTTTTAAAATACAAATTACAAAATAAAATCAAAGGAATCATGCAGACTTCATGCAAAATCAATAGGGAATATTCGATATAATTAATTAAATTACGACAATTATAAAAAAAGGATCAACGCCTTTTAATTAATATTCAGAAATTAAATAAAAATAACAATTAAAATAAAAAAATACCTAAAAAAATAATACTTGTTCACTATTTGGTAAAATCTGTTACAATTATGATTATTAATTACGATTATTAATTAATTAATTCCATACTTTTAAAAGCCAAGCTTGGAAGGAATAGTTTACCATATTTTTGGATGAATGCGATCTATATTTAAGATGGAACTTCATCATTTTGTGCTTATTCTAAGTTTATTTCGAGTAATCAATAACATATTAGTAATCTATGTTTTACTAATTTACACATGATATAGAAAGTACATTTTGTCAACTATCTCTTTCCTGCAATAAAGATTATAAAATCATTGTGGCCAATTAATTATAAAGGCTCCATCCTAATTTTAAAAGCAATTTAGAATATTTTTCTCTCTTTCAAGTGAACATAGTGAAAAAAGAAACAGCAATATAAAATTGCTATTAAATTTAGGATGACGCCTTCATAATTGGCCACGCTGAACACTCAAAACTTTTTTAGAATAACAAATCAAAATATTTAACCTTAGGCAAATTTTTGAAGTGATCTCGTTGTGTTTTTTAAAAAATCTTAGTAATTTAAAATCATTCATAAAATGAAATAAACAGTTGACAACCTTATAACTCCCTCTTAAGGTGGTAAATACTATTTCTTTGTAGCAAATTGAACCTATAAGACTCAGAAAATAACACATTTGTTTTGTGATTTTCTCTTTAGTACAAGGTAAATTCACAAAAGCCAATTACACATGATATTCCATAAAATGAAATCCCAAAAATACCTTTTCGGTTTTTTTTTTCGACCCATGGTGGAGGCCTCTCTCCAGCAGTGGATATGCTATGGCTGATGGTTGGATGGATATTTTTTTACTCGCATAGGCCTCGGCTGTAAAAATGTCTTACTGATGAAGCCTGGTTCAAAGGTCAAAGAATGCTAAAACAGTTAAGTATTTAACCACCTAATTTTTTTTTGAAAAAGCACCGAATTCTCCTACTAGGTACATTCATTTAGACACCATTTTATCCAGCTTCAGTTGTTCTAACTGCAATTGCCTCCTAATAGAACCTAACTGCGTTAAAATACTAACGCTTTTTCCTTCGTCATTTATCGATTTCAATATATTCTTTTGCACTGCAGGCACTTTCCATTTATCATCTACTTTCTTCATAGCATCGCTTAAATTTGAATTATTTTCGCTTGAAATTTGCTTATTTTTCGGAGAATGTCTCAAAAGCGGAATGGAAATATTATCAACGTCTTCGTAACTAATTTCTTTGGATTTACTTTTATTTACTTTTACTGCGTAATGTTTCCCGAATTCTTCCGCAGTGTTATTTTGTTTAAGACCCTTTTGTTGGTGATTTTTTTCTATATTTTCTTTGAAATCGTGTGCTCTGTAACTTTGATTTTCTTTAAGTTCTTGTATCGTGTAACTTTTTTCTGGTATTTCGTGCGACATGTAACTTTGTTTTTCATTAATTTCCTGTACATTAAAACTTTTCTGTTTTTCTTTAAGATCTTGTATAGTGTAACTTTTATGCGTTTTTTCGGGTAAATTGAAAGTTTTTTTATCTCCGAATTCATGTATTGTATAATTTTTTTGATTTCCTTCTACGTCTTGCATATTGTAACTTTTAGGTTTTTCTTGAATTGCATAATTTTTATGTATCTTTTCTTTGGGTTCGTGTATTAACGCTTTTTCTATGACTATATTTCTATCGTTTTTGTTTACTGTCGATGCTGTAGGTGGGTTATTATTGCCTATATTTTCGATATCTATATCAATTTGATCGCGGAAATTTAAATTCTTTCTTAGATACGAATCTACATCGTAATTGGATGAAAATACAGAATTATCAGGTATATTAAATGAGTAAGGTTTTTTGACTTCGTTTTCAATGGGTTGGAAGGTTTTTTCGGTGTTGTAGTAGAATGGTAGTTTAGATGTTGTGTCGCTTTTAGATGTGTTGTGTCGTGTTGCCACGTGGCGTGATGTAACGTCGGGTGTTGTGGCGAGTCGTGGTTGTGTTGTGGCGCGTAGAATTTTCTGCTGTTCGAGGTCTATTTCTTTTTGTAGTTCTGTGCGTTTGGTGTTGAAGTCTTCTGCGTTTTCTTTCATCTGAAAAAAGAAATATGTAAAAATGTTAACAAAATATGAATAACTCTATTTTATAGGACACACAAGGTCCTTCCCTATTTCGTGTTATAAAGAAGCTCTTGTTTTTTATATATGCCATATTGGCATAGGTATACGTGGAAGATATGTATATTAATTAAAAAACTTGTATGTTATGGAATCGAGGTTAAAACAACAAAACATAGCTGTTCCTTTCACAAACTTCGTTGATTTTCGACAAAATCAAATCAATAATTAAGTTTCGCAAAAAATGGCAAAACCGCCTTCCATCGTTGTACACGATGGAAGGCGGATGGAAGGTGGATACGAATTTTGTACAAATTCGAGTATTTCACTTGAATTGTTTACATTATACATAGTTAATTTTTCAAAAACGGCTCAGTCAATTTTTGTAAAATTTGAATGGGACCACGTCGGACCTCGTCGTCACCCTTTCGAATTAAAAAAGAATTTTTCGATTCAGTTCACATTTGGCGAAATTTACGATACATATACATACATACACCATACATAAAAAAATACATACAGACGAACATAGAACCTCCTCCGTTTTGGAAGTCGGTTAAAAATGTTTTTATTCGGACCACATCCTCTCTCAATAAATTCTAACTGCAGAAAAAAACTTTTTTTTTTTTTTTATTGTGGCTCCTATCCCCGGAACTTTTATCCAGGATTATATTACAGACATGTCTCTTCTTATTCTATTTGTACATTTCTTTACATGTTATATTTCTTGCCTTAATATCTTTACGTTCCACATTTCGTATTGCAATATTACACAACTTACAGATATCGTTATGCACGTGCGTTTTTTGTATACTTGTTTTTGGATTGATTCCTTAATTAATTATGGGATTAAGTAGATGATTTAAAACAGTACATTCAGTTTAATCTGATAATACAACTACAGTGCTACATAACACAAACTCGCGAGACAGAAACAAAAGATTTGTAAACCAATGACCGAGTTTAAAATGATCGACCTATATAATTTTAGTTTTGAATTACCTAATTTCAATTTTTTAGAAGTTAGAATTAATGTTACATTTTTAGAAATTTTTAAAGTTACAGCTTTATTGGTCTAGTGGTAATGACACCCGCCTTACAATCGTGAGGTCGTGGGTTCAAATCCTGTTCGCGTACCAATGAGTTCTTCGGAATGTATGTACGGAATTTAACACCACTGGCTTTTCGGTGAAGGAAAACATCGTGAGGCAACCTGCATACGTCCGTAGAGGAAATTCGATGGCGTATGTGAATCTACCAACCCGCACTGGGCCAGCGTGGTGGATATGGCCCAATCATCCTATGTGGGTAGGCCTAACGTTCTGCAGTAGACTATTAAAAAGGCTGAAACAGTTAAATTTTATTAAAATGATTTTTGATTTATTTGAATTACTACACTCCACATACTCTGGGGTCTGTGCTTTTTAAGATATACATTTTTTTTTAAATGACATTAAAATTTGGACAATATTTCTTATAACTCAAGGCTTTACAAGAGGACTCTACACTAAGTTAAATCTAAATCTAATTAAATTTTTAAAATACGATTAAATTATTTATTTGATCACTACTATTAAAGGATGCGCCTGATTTCCCTTATTTTGTTAGTGGTCGATCGTGGGCGTATTATAAAGTCTGGTATAGCACCAATTACACTTTTAATCCAATCGTTATCAATATTACAAAAGATACTAATGCGCGCCATTGCTCGTTCCCGTTTCAGTCTGTCGCGTCGCTAGTGTTGTGCCCTCTCTTGGCGCACGTTAGGGATGTGCCGATACCAATCGACTCGGAGAGTCGATTATGCGGCTAACACTACATAGTATAAAACAAAGTCGCTTCCGCTGTTCCTGTATGCTTATATCTTTAAAACTACAAGACGGGATTAGATGCGGTTTTTTTAATAGATACGAGTATAGTGATTCAAGAGGAAGGTTTATATGTATAATACACCTGTGCGAAGCCGGGGCGGGTCGCTAGTTTTATTATAAAAGTTTAAAGTAAATAGTAGAAGACTCACAGCTGTGGATATATCTCGTTGTTTGTCCACCTCCCGCTCCTGCGCGACTCGCAGCATCCTCAGCTGCTCCTCCAGGCGACGCATCTCCGCCTGCTCTAACATTCTGAAAACATCATCCAGTAATGTTCTTAATTTTCAACATTCGCGATTTGACCACATCACTATCACTATACATATTATACTTTCCTTTATAATATAAAGGAAAGTCGCTATTTCTTTCTGTGTGTCTGTCTGTCCGTCTGTGTATCCGCTTAAACAGGATTGTACCGGCCTTTTTAATAGTCCACTGCAGGACGTAGGCCTACCCACGAAGGGTGATTGGGCCATATCCACCACGCTGGCCCAGTGCAGGTTGGTGGATTCACATACGCCATCGAATTTCTGCTACGGACGTATGCAGGTTGCCTCACGATGTTTTCCTTCACCGAAAAGCCAGTGGTGTAAAATTCCGAACATAAATTCCGAAGAACTCGTTGGTACAGGACCGGGATTTGAACCCACGACCACACGATTGTAAGGCGGGTGTCACTACCACTAGACCACCACGGCTACAATATACAGGCCTTACAGGATTATTCCTAATCAATTAGCATCCTTTTAAGGGCTTATTCTGTACATCAAAACTAACAACTTTTGTTCTGCGACATATTTTGTCAAAACTAAAAAAAAATAGCTGTTCCATACATTTTGTCGCGGGTGAATAATATTTTTCTATGGAACAACAATTTTCTAATGGAGTTTTCACAAAATTTGCAGAACAAAAGTTATTAGTTTTGATGTAGAGAATAAGCCCCTAAAAGGATGCTTATTGATTAGGAATAACCCTCTATACAGCGGTGGCTATATGAATACTAAAAGCTTTAAGTACTTACTTTTCCCTGGATTTTCTTTCTTCTCTAATCCTCTGTTGTTCCAGAATTTGGTTTTTCAATTCTTGCTGGTAGAACTGACGGCGCGCCGCCGCCTCCTGGAAACACATGTATATAAAAAAAAAAAAAAAAAAAAAAAAAAAAAAAAAAAAAAAAAAAATACTCTGCCAAGTACGAGTCGGACTCGCGCATGAAGGGTTCCGTACTGTATGGGAGCCCCCCTTAAATATTTATTTTATTTTGATTATTTATTATTAAAGTATGCCTACTTTATGCAGCTTAATATTTTGTGAATTTTTCAAGCATATTATTTTTGATTAAAGCATTACCATTATTGATGATCAAGTGAAAAACGGCTATAAATTTAGATTTTTTGTATGGGAGCCGCCCTTAAATATTAATTTTATTTTGTTTTTAGTATTTGCTGTTGTAGCGGCAACAGAAATACATCATTTGTGAAATTTTCAGTTTTCTAGCTATAACGGTTCTTGCGATACAGCCTGGTGACAGACAGACAGACGGACAGCGGAGTCTTAGTAATAGGGTCCCGTTTTTACCCTTCCGGTACGGAACCCTAAAAACTGTAAAAACTAAGACGTATAATCCTAGCGATACACGAAAAATAAAATCACTCAAATGAGACAATATTTATAGAGGTAGATAACAGCTTATTGTTTTTGTACGGACGAGTTGGCGCCCCAAAATCGTCTTAACAGTTTAAAACTTAAATTAAAAATTTAAAAAACCCCCGACACAAAAACCTACCTAAAAAAAGTACGAAAGAATTTTGGTTATTCCATCCCCACTTTAACCCACCATAACTCTTAAACGGCTCAATCGATTTTTACAAAACACAGCTAAGAACACTCTTGATTAAGTCTCCTTTCATCCAAAAAAAACTTAACTGAAATCGGTTCAGTGGTTCGGGCGCTATGATGCCACAGACAGACAGACAGACACACAGACAAACAGACACGTCAAACTTATAACACCCCTCTTTTGCGTCGGGGGTTAAAAATATAGCGTAGTTTGACTAGGTGTCTGTCAGCGATCTTCGAAATTAAGCATCGTTCCGCACGGTCAGTATTTGGATGGGTGACCGCGGGTGGTATTTTCCAACTGAGCGCTACCGTTGTTCGGATGACACGATAATTTGGTTCCGGTTGTCTTAAACGTTTAGCCATGTCAGAGGGCTTCAGGCGGATCAAAACCTCTGACACCAGGGCTAGCCACCCGGCCTATACGAACTTACTTAACTAGATTTTGCCCGCATGATATTTCGAGGCCCTACCTTACCACTCTTTATGGAAAATGAAACAGTACAGTACAGTTAAAAAAAGGAGGTGGAAAATAAAAAAATAATTCGATTTGACGTTTGTTCCATTCTACATTTCTCGGAGCGCACGCTAGAATAGCTCGCAGATGGCAGAATTTTTCCTACTTACTTAACACTTATTGTTATAATATGGAAAATTTACGCAATATCATTATAATTTATAACCTGTGTGTTATTCTGATATATAAGCTATATAATTGCAATGTTTCATCCCAATCCGTTCAGTAGTTTTTGCGTGAAAGAGTAACAAACATCCATCCATCCATCCATTCATCCTTACAAACTTTCACGTTTATATTATACTAGCGACCCGCCCCGGCTTTGCACAGGTGTATTGTACATATAAACCTTCCTCTTGAATCACTCTATCTATTAAAAAAAAACCGCATCAAAATCCGTTGCGTAGTTTTAAAAATATAGGCATACATGGGGACATGGGGACAGCGGGAAGCGACTTTGTTTTATACTATGTCGTGAAGTAAGAAGTAGGATAATACTTATACCAAAGAATATATAATAATACTACGTATAGAACGGCCACTCGTTACCCCCCACCCGTTTGAGTCTTCCCCACTTCTACCCCGCGTTTCACGGACGAGGCTTGTACACCGCGTGTGGGCTGCACTGGCCGGTGGATTTTCTAATAAAAACTACCTAGACTGTGACAATAGGGAAGATTTATACTGTGTATGCTTGAATATCAATGATACGTAACATAACAAGAAATTTTAATGTTCCCCTAAGGATAACTAAAAGAAACATTATTCGGTAACTTCCTCTTGATGTTTTCTTTCAAATGAATTACATCGGTTAATTTTTGCTAAAATACTTCCAAATTAAGTAATTCACATACTTTTTTAAGCATTAGATTTATATTCATTTTTGCAAATTGAATACGCAACTGTCTCACTCACGCGGCATGACGTCACGATGTGGTGATCGCTGACAACTATATACGTTCCGCACACAATTGCATGTGTAGCGACCGTGTGTATGTGTGTTGTCTGTGAGTAAGTACTGTGTTAGTGTGAGTAAGACAGCAGATTTTGTATGAAAAATCGCGGAGTGTCCGGGCTGTGCTTCTACTTAAAAATAACAATTTTAAAATGATTCGGGTTAGTTACCTTCTCAGCCTGGAGATTCCTCATGTGAATAGCGTCGGCGTCGAATATTGAAGGCATGTACGAGTGACGGAGATCAGATACTAGTTTCTCGCGATTTGATTTCCTTATTGACGACGTGCGCTCTGCTGGAAACACAATTATTAGGTATTATAAATCTATAACATTTTTGACAATATATATCCTTGATAGGTAGAAATGTTATTTTTGTAATAAACACTTCAAAAATTGACGCGCTCGCAGGATTTGAATCTGCATCCCTCTGGGATTATCAGAAATTATCAGAACTTAAAAGTTCTGATCATTTCACATTGAGTGACGACTGTCTGGTTTAACACAGTTCTCACAGATGGCGCTTCCAACACTGTAGAAGTTGGTAGTAAAATGATAAACACTTCACTAATTTTGCGAGTTTATAGTACAGCGTTCTAGCTTAATTTGGACAAAGCATCTGGGCCGGAATCCCAGAGGGATGCAGGTTCAAATCCTGCGAGTGCGGCAATTTTTGAAGTGTTTATCACAAAAATAACATTTCTATAAACCTATTGTGTGAAGCACGATAAAAATCATTTCCTTGATAGTTAGGCCTACGTCCTGCTGTGAACTATTAAAAAAGCTGGTATAGTACAATACAAGGAGTTTTGGCGGCAACGCGGAAAAATCATGTCGCCTCATTGTATTATTTTGTTAAACTTGTGTTTTTATCAGTGATAATTAGTGAACAATTGTGGTATTTCGTTGATTATGAGCTGATTTACGTGCATGCGTGTAGGCAAGTGATATAATGTGACGTGTCATGTTGTTCCGTGTTGTTACCAATACTCCATTGACGCCTCTAGTAAAGTCTCCGCTGCTTTACTGAGGTATGACTTGGACTATGTTTGGACTTGACCGCGATTTTATTGGACTATGACGTGACTACGACAGTGAATTTTTTTTTAAATATTTCAAAAATTACTAAAATTAAATACTTGACACTGGCAATTGCACAATAATGGGACGCCAAAACATAAAAGAAGAAGAAGTACAATACAATTTAGATATATACATAACTAGCTGCACCCCGTAGTATTACTCGCGTTAGTCCGAGATAAAAAGTAGCCTATGTGTTAATCTAAGGTTACTTTTATACCGAATTTTGTCCAAATCTGTTTATAAGTTTGGGCGTGAAAGAGTAACAAACATCCATACATACAAACTTTTGCGTTTATAATATTAGTAGGGCTACATTTGGCCTCCAACTCGCCTGATGGAAAGCGACGCTGTAGCCGAGGATGGAGTATGTAAACCTATAATCTATTCACTCTTGCCACATAGATCCCTAGATTATAATTTTCAGGAAACAATGATGAAGGTAACGCATTCAGATTCGCAATATGAAGAAAGAAACGAATCACTAAATACGAGATACCTATTCAAAAAAATTCTCAATTTTTTATCGCGAATAAAACCACACTTGACCAGCAACTCCCTAGATAGCAATTATTGGCAAGCAACATTTTGGTTGTAGATGAAACACGTAGATTTAGAACATATCTATCCACTCCACTTTATAAAACTTCAGATTATATATCTCTGGAAACATACATATCCCATTCCCTGGCATCAAAGAAACGTGTACTAAGGTTACACAATTTTTTGGATTGTATTTGTTCATGCAAATTTCAGGATAATATTTTACTTGTAATTGTCAGACAAATTTTATGATAATATTCAATTTGTAATAATATTTATGAAATAAAAATAAGCAGATTTTGGACGTCTAGCGCCACCTACTGAATCTAAGTGTAAACTTAACCATAGCGGTTGTTTATGTAACTCTTTACTCAGGTCGATATCAGATAAAAATCATAAATAATCATCAAAATAAAAATCATCAAATAAAATCATATCATAAATGTACCGTCAAAATCCCCATAGCTCCGTCTCCTGCCCCCGGCGTCCCAAGTTTGTTGCCAGTTGCTTTTGGACTCGCTCACAGTTCGCGGAGATAATTCTCTTTCGGCTTGCGTCAGGCATTTCTCTGACGATGGGGATAGCTAAAAAAATACATTAAGCCCCGAGTTCACACGATTGTTTAAGTTAAACGTGTGATTACTGTATTTAACCAAAGGTGTTTGCTTCCTGAACAGCAAAATTTCGTTAAAAAGCTGTTTAAGATATAACCAACGGTTGATAAATTAAACATCTGTTGGTGAATTAGGGTCTAAAACCCGAGTTTAATCGTTGTTTAAATACAGTAATCACACGTTTAACTTAATCGTTAGTGAACTTGGGTCTAAATATCATCATAGTGAAGTATTAGAGCGGACACTAAAATAATAATAATTACAAAAGTAAGAGGGCGTGATGTGCAATTATGAAAATGTGAACAGGATGAAACTAATTTTTATTTTCTCTGTTTGTGTATTCGCTTTTTTGTCTGGTATCGACAATTTTTTTGCGCCAAAAACTACTGTTGAATTTTTGATGAGAGGTGGTTTTGCCATTTTTTGCGAATAACAATTATCGTGTAAACAATCGATAACCAGCTTTGCCCTAAAGTAACTAACTATCTAACATAAACATTTTCATGTAAAATGGGGCCAAGACGAGACTATAGTTCGCACTATCAAAGAGGTTTCAGATCTCCTGTAGAGCCAAGCTTTAAGTCTTTACTTCACAAACTTTTCACTAAATCAACATATTTATGAACTACATATTTTCTATTACTTCTATTAGTATTATGCAGGTTTTTACTATTATCTAGAGTCTAAATATGATAAAATCATAACAACGTGTATATAGCTATCTAAGTATGTAAAGAACATCTTTTTTCTCGCACCCTATACGCTAGTAACTTCTCCACCTATTCTCCCTCCACGAATATCATATTTATATTTCATTTGATCCATTTTCATAACTGTTTTTCTGGTAACTGTTTAAAATATGAAAAATTCAAACGATACCATTATCCACAACGAAGTTACAGGGGATTGAAAATGGCATGAGTGGCTTCGAGATTATTTTTCACAAAAAATGGCAAAATCGCCTTCCATCGTGTACAAAATTCGAATATTTAGCTCGAATTGTTTACATTAATTTGGGGACATCTCACACACGGTCTCTGGCCCCAAACTAAGCATAGCTTGTGATATGGCTGCCAGAGACTGATATACTCCATCTGCATATTTTAAATACATACTTATATAGATAGTACCTAAATAACATCCAGACATAGAGCAAACACCTGTGTTCATCACACAAATGTTTGCCCTGGATGGGGATCGAACCCACGCCTCTTTGATTCAGAAGTCAGGGTCACTAACCACTCAGCCATCGAGGCAGTCGATTCAGAAGTCAGGGTCACTAAAGTCATTATTCTTGATTTATCAAAAACGGCTCCGCCAATTCCAGTAAAATTTAAATGGGACCACCTCGGGAGTATACCCTTTCGAACTAAAAGAGAATTTTTCGTTTCGGTTCACAATTGGCGAAATTATCGATGATCATACACAAAGAATAAAAATAAAACATACACACGAACATAGAACCTCCTCCTTTTTGGAAGTCGGTTAAAAAGAACCCGGCTTGACAAAAGGAGGTTTTTCAATTTGACTGTAATAGCAATTTTTTTTGTACGTGGGTTCCGCGATTTCTCCGCCAATCATAGACCGATTTTGATGATTATTTTGTTGATAGATCATATTTAAATGATTTAAATTTTAGAGAATCAGCAGAGCCGTTTTTTGAAAAATTAACAATAGTCGAAAAATAATATCGATTTTAGCGAACTATATGAATATTGCGGGATTGAAGACGGCTGTGCCATTTTTGGTGAAAAATAATGATTTAGCTGATTGATTAGTAAACTAGCTACAAACAAGGAAAATGTCTGCAGAACTGGATAGCGCTGGATGCAAGCCGCTTTTAATTGGTCTTATGTGTGAGTGGAGATCTTTAGGGGAGGTCTATGTCTATGTTTAGATCAAGCAGTGGACGTTTTATGGCTAAAATAGATGTGACAAACAAACAAAATGAAGTTACCTGGTAAAGGTCGATGTCGTCAGTTTGAACCGCGACCGACAGGGGAGCCGAGAGTCCGTCCACTTGAACGCCCGTGTCCACCTTACTGCAATACCAAATAATAGATAGATAGATAACACTTTATTGTACATAAAAAAGAAATAAGAACAGTAATACAAGAAAAACTTATGCTATTGTAACTCAAGGCGGCCTTACCGCTGGAAGCGATCTCTTCCAGGCAACCCATGCACGGAACGGAACGATCTTAAAATATATCACGGAAGTACAATATTGTGATACTAAAAAATAAATAAATATATTATACACATAAATAATAATACTACATACTATACCTAACACACAATAATACTACTACTATAATATAAACATACGTAATAATATATAATCATATTCGTAATGACATAACGAAAGAAAAACAATGATACAGCAGATTACTTATTTAGAGAGAGAATGAATTTTTACAAGTCGTTTGAAAGTTTCCAGTGAACGTGCTTGCTTAACATCAAGGGGCAATTCGTTCCAGAGTTTCACAGCAAATAATAATAAATATTAATGATTAGATGTCGCCAATAGGCCTGATATCGTGGTGGTCGACCGGTCCCAGCGCCGAGCAGTGCTCGTCGACATCACCATCCCGCATGACGAGAACCTCGTGAAGGCCGAGAAGGACAAGCTCAGGAAGTACCTTGACTTGGCTCACGAGGTTACCGCCATGTGGGATGTTGACTCGACGATCATTGTCCCGATAGTCGTGTCGGTGAACAATAGCAAAGAGCCTCGACCAACACCTCAAGAGGCTCTCGCTAGACGGTTGGGTCAAGGGCCAGATTCAAAAGGCAGTGATCCTGGACACGGCGCGCATTGTCAGGAGGTTCCTCAGCCTGTAGCCCCAACCACCGGTAGCTTGGGCCCCGCCTCGCTGCCGGCGGCAACCTAGGTTAAGTTTTTATATTGTTTTTATAAAAATATTGTAAGAATCTAATCTAAGATGATAAATAAATACCTAAATATTAATGATAGAAATAGCACGCTAGTAGAATAATTAGCGCTCATAGCGTAGAATGATTTAATACAAGTTCTCCTGAATGCGTATCCGTTTTAGCAAGCGATGATATTGTCCGAATAACACAACTTTCGGATAAACCGATTACCAGCTGCGGATAACCCGATCCTGGCTGAAGCAGCGTGTGCTAACATCACAGACGCCAAGTTGTATGATTCGGCCTGTGCTATAGGCTCAGACCAAATAATAAAATCAAGACAGAATGTTGAGAAACAAACAAGAGAGGCTGGCAAAACTACGCCTCGCCGTGTACAGACACAATTCACACACATACACGTACAACGAAACTACACCTTGACTCGTCAGTCAAACTATGGCTGCCCAACACCGACGCATTCACCAAATGTATAAAAAACCGGCCTCATTTGTTTGTTCAGGACGTTCTGTCCTGATTTTTTTTTTCTGAGGCCATAGGTACTAACAATGGGGACCTATTTATCAACTTCCAACGCCTGGGAACGCAAACGGAACTTGGACAGATTGTATGGAGAATCTCTATGTTGTCTATGGAAGTTGCGAATACTACATACAAGTTCCGTATACGACTAAGCCGTGCGAAGTTCAATAATCGGCCAAGTGCGAGTCGGACTCGCGCACGAAGTGCTCCGTGCCGTATGGAAGCCCCCTTATTATATTTTATTTTGATTATTTATTTTTGAAAGGAATATAAAACTCAATATTCTCTATTTGTTGCTATAGCGGCAACAGAAATACGTCATCTGTGAAAATTTCAACGTTCTAGCTATCACGGTTCATGAGATACAGCCTGGTGACAGATGGACAGACGGACAACGGAGTCTTAGTAATAGAGTCCCGTTTTTACCCTTTGGGTACGGAACCCTAAAAATAGAGCCCCAGTACTGATAGGTGCGAGATTTCACGCATTGTTCGTGTGAATATTAGTATGTGAGCTCAAATGAACACAATGAACTATAAGGGCTTGGAGATTTTCCTCGAGATTGAGTCATAACTGAGGAAATCTGGAGACAAAAGATTCGATTCATTCATGTCTATTTCAATTAGAAACCTACTCTTATCACAAAAAGAACATTTCTGTAAACCTAGTGTGTGAAGCACGATAAAATCATCTTATAGATACCTACTATTTGCTACTATAATGTTTGGTGATGATGTTGTTGGCTTTAGTGTGTATCGAGCTAATTTTACAGTTATTACATAATACAATAAAAATAATTTTAATAAAAAGCAACGCGTTGCACTCCGGGATTGCCGGCAGAAGTGACAACTTGAACATTCGACTTTTGAATATTCTGGAATGGTAAGGAATATTTTCGAACGAATTGCTGTATTTATCAGCATAAAAATACTATCATTTATGTGGTATAATACAATATCACACACGCACACAAGCGCCAGCGCCCTCGCCGCTTTTTTAAACGAAATAGAAAGAGCAGGCATAGAAGGAGCTTTATCTTAGGGGGGATATTACATCCTCTCCTACGCCGCGCCAGCGGTCTACTCTCCCTTACGTATTTTCGATCCGGTCACGTGTCCTGACGCGAGTTTAACATTTTTACCCATCCCAAAAGAAGAAACCGCTAAAGAAGTTTCCACTGCGAAAATATTATTATATTATACGAGTACTATTTATTACAGACTCGTCGAAAAACAAGATATGTGTTCAAAACAGTGGTGACTTTGGACTTGTTTTCGATCAAGTGATGTGTTTTTCTTTTTTTCGTATAGGTTTGCGTTTGACTACACACTGCCTGATATTAAGCAGATATGCGGTCTAGGATGTAACGCCCTTACCTAGAAGATACCTAATTACGCGGAATTTGAAGACACCTACATTGTACTTTAACGGGAAGACAGACCCAGGCAAAGCGTTCCACATTCTGGCGGTTCGTATGGGGAATGTGCACTCGAAAAGCGTGGTTCTAACGCGTGGAATGTCCACCATAAAAGGGTGGCGCTTTGGTCGCGTCTGTCTAGCCCTACGATAGAAGAAAGAGGCAGGTGGGACCAGATTGTGCAACTCCTGGGCGCACTCACCGAAGTGTATCCGATAGAAGGCTGATAGACACGCCACGCTACGTCGGTGCTCGAGACTTTGCAGCTTCGACTCAGTCAAATTTTCGTTGCCTATCAGCCTCCTGGCTCGCCTTTCAATGGACTCTAAAGCCTCAAATACCAGCTGGTATTTGGCAGAGCCATCCCAAAGGTGAGAGCAGTATTCCATGTTATCCCGTATACGTATCAGATAAACATTGCCAATTGAAAATATACTCGAGAATAACATAAGTACATAATTATCTTTATTTCATTAAAAAAATATATTTTTCGTACAAAAACCTTGATTCTGGTTAGACGTTTTATAGTCAGCAAACCGTTAATAGAATAACGCTAGAGATCTTTGCAATTCAGACACGGATTTTCGTTACCATTGGCTTTTCGATGAAAGAAAAGTTAACTGTAAAAAATCTTCATTGCCTAGAGCACCGCCGTAGGGTTTCAAGTCTGCACATTTACTATAGGCTTCATTTCGGAGAGTGTGCATCTGAGCTATACGACCTTATCCTACCATCCCCTTTTTACTACAGGACAAGTAGGAGGACGCCACATTACCACCCCTACACTGTCGATTTTCCTTCGATACGTACGAAGCGGTTTGACTCAACATTTCTGATTCGTTAATGGAACAGTCTTCCTGCTTTCCTATTTCCTAAGAGATATAATCTAAAGTTTTTCAAGATCAGAGTGATTAGGTATCTTCTAATTACTTCTAAGTCTGCGTTCTTCATCTTCGACCAGAACGACGCATCAGGCGAGTTGAATTTTCAAGAGTTTTAATGGTTAGTCGTTATACTTATACATTAGTCGGTTCCGCTGTACCTCAGTTGGCTCTTACTACGCCTGGTACTAGAGGTTCCTATATTCAGCTGTGGACTAGTAAAAAGGCTGATATATAGGGGGAGAGACGTGGAAGAACGACCTTCACCCATCTGATAACCAGATGAGACACTTTTTATGAAATGTTATTTACATACAAATAGGCCTATGATAGCTTGCCTATCAAAAAGTGTTCATGACTATATTTAATTCGATATTTTTTTGGGAAATGATTTTTTACCTTCACTCTTTTAAATTTTTATTCCAACTAATAGGTATTGGTAGGTTTGCTTATTTGAAATTGAAATATATTTATTTGATAAAAATTGTTACATAGCTGTTGGATGAAATGCCAGGGAAATTACAAACAAGAGTTTTGGACTTTACAGCGGGTTCCAAACTTGGCTAGGCCTGTTTTTTGGTAACCCAGGAAGTGGAGAATTGCCGAAGTATACATTGTGCGCACTTAATTTTGATCATACTACCTGGCAAGCAACTACGTACAAATATGTCAATATAAGTACGAAACCGATCATATAATCAGATGACCTCAGGATTACATAGGATGCAAGCCGCTTTTCCGGTCTTATCGCTACAACTTTTCGGTCTTATAGGATTATAGGGGAGGCCTATGTCTAAACTTACGTAGTTTGTACCACACTGCCGGCTGGTACAGTACAAATACTGGCGCGTCGTCGCTCCGGGCTATATCTCTCTCGCTCCAACAGCAGCTGTCTCTCTCGCTCCTCCCGCTGTAATTCTCTCTCTTCTCTCTCGCGCCGCTCCTGCTCCGCTTGCTCTTTGGCTTCTTGATTCTTTTTGGCTTGCTGGAATCGGATGATAGATAACCCTTTGTTATTAATACCTCTCAGGGGATCGTTTTTTAGGGTTCCGTACCCAAAGGATAAAAACGGAACCCTATTACTAAGACTCCGTTGTCCGTCTGTCTGTCACCAGGCTGTATCTCATGAACCGCTATAACTAGAAAGCTGAAATTTTCACAGATGCTGTATTTCTGTTGCCGCTATTACAACAAATACTAAAAACAGAATTGAACCTGGTATCTGCAGAACACTCCAGACGCTGCCGTATCATCCGTAGCGTGTTGCATCATCTCTCGTACTCCCCCAGGCCGAGTAAGGCGGTCCGCCCGCGCCTCGCTCGGAGTTGAACTCGGCACGCAGTATAGAATTGTTGAACTATTCAAATTCTAATAAGGTTTCACAGTGAGCACTGCAGTAATCAGTTGTGTCACTATATTCAGCGAGATCACTGTATCATAGCCGTACTGCGCCTGCCCTCTTTTCCCTTTCTCGGTGTTTTGTGCTTCTTTCAGCTGAGTAAAGTTCTCTGCATCACTACAGCAATCCTTCTACACGAGATACACTTATCTACAATTTACTTGATAGCACACAGAAGTACAAATATACACAACACAAAAATGCCAGGGATTGATGGGGATCGAACCCAGTATCTTCAGGACACTCCAATCGCTCCAGCCGTTGAGCCACGGAGGCCTCAGCGACAAGCTCCGAAATTCCCGATGCATATCAACTCACCTGATCGAGATACTGCCTATACTGCGCCTGCCGTATCTTCCGCAGCGTGTTGCGTCGCCTCTCATACTCCCCCAGGCCGAGTAAGGCGTCGCCCTCGCCTCGCTCGGAGTTCAGCTCCGCGCGTAGTATAGGATTGTTGGGGGAGTACTCGCCGGCTTTCAACATGGCTGGGATGCCGATGTAGCGCTGGAAATAAATAATAGTCATTGTAAAACTAGCAGCTGTAAAAGGAACAGCGGGGCAATTCTGTCAACCGATATCGTCACCGAAGTGATACGCTCCCAAACCCCTCTCGCTTTTCTGACAGTTTTAATGGCTCAAAGCTGTCAAAAAAACGAGAGAAGCTCAAGAACGCGTCAACTCAGCAACGAGATCGGTTAACAGAATTGCCCCGCAGTAGTTGTAAAACTAGGAGTTCTGTGATCGAAACTGGAATTGTAAATCAATTTTTTGTAATTCTATAAGATTGACAATTAGATTACACAACAATAATTGGAAAAGTAGCAGTTCTGGAAACGAAGGGGTGATTGTAAAAGTAGCGATTCTGGTAATACAACAGTGATTGTAAAACTAGCAATAATTCCGGTATTAAAACACTTATTGTGAAACTAGCAATTCTGGAAACTGTAGAAGTGAGGGCAAAGTAGGGATGAAGGATATTTTTTACATACATTTTTATCAGTTTATTTGATTTGATTAAGAATTTACCCGATCATAGTATTATTCGAAAGTTTAGGATTGAGTACCATATAATTCCGTTCAGTTGTTCGTTGAGGAGGTACTCAATTCGACGCGTATATTTTTTTATGTATAACCACGCATAACTTTTTTCATAGTAGTCCGATTTTAATAATTATTTTTTTATTTAAAAGAGTATACTTCGAAATTGGTCCCATTTAAATTTTATTGAAATCGGCTCAGCCATTTTTGATAAATCAACAATAATGTGAAAAATGCTACATCGATCCGTGCGAAATATTCGCGATTTCTGTACACGGTTGAAGTCGGTCATGCTATTTTTTTGCAAAAAATAATTATTGAGGGAAATAATACACCGAATCAAACAAGTCGGCGGATGTGAAGTCAGCTACAAGCTGCACAATGTCCAATCAACGTGCAGCTTTATGTGAGCTTCAGTCAAGATTGGATATTGCGCAGATTGTATATAACTTCACATCTGCATACTTGTATGATTCGGCCTATACATCCTTTCTAACCAAGTAAATTGTAATGTACTTAGGTATACACATGGTAATTACAGGAGGAAGTTAAACCAAGTGTCAAAGACCGGACAAAAGGAAAACTGTCGAGTCAACGGCACGTAAATAGCTCTTTCCAACTCATTAGCATGCGCTCACTGGCCACAGATAGCTAGCCATTATCGATTGATAGGAAACACTCACAAGTTTGCTGTACAAAGTGTTGCTTGACCATTCAACTCTGAAATCGCGAAAAAATCACGAGCCCCACTCCCAAACTTAGACAAGGTTTATTTTTGTCATTGTTTGATTGACAAAACAAAAAATACGTGTCCAATATTTTTTTAATAATCTAACTAACGGACTAATTATAAAATATATATAAATATATTTATAATATATTTTTACCCAGTCACCATGCCAATTGAAAATCTCCTTTTCTGAAATCGGTTAAAAAACAACTATACCACCATGATATCACTTCACTATCACTATCTCACTACACATCCTTACATAGTATAAAATAAAGTCGCTATTTTTGTCTGTTTGTTTGTCTGTATGCTTAAATCTTTAAAACTACGCAACGGATTTTGATGCGGTTTTTTTTAATGGACAGAGTGATTCAAGAGGAAGGTTTATATGTATAATACACCTGTGCGAAGCCGGGGCGGGTCGTCTAGTATTAGTATAAAACAAAGTCGCTTCCCGCTGTCTGTCCCCATGTATGCTTATATCTTTAAAACTACACAACGGATTTTGATGCGTTTTTTTTTAGTAGATAGAGTGATTCAAGAGGAAGGTGTATATGTATAAAACACCTGTGGGAAGCCGGGGCGGGCCGCAGGTCTACAATAAAAATAAAACAGTCAATACACATGACCATGACGTCAGGGCACCGTCTTCAGCATAAATGTTTAGTTATCAATATTATCCTGAGTTTTCATGCCAGACACGTGAACGGCTTGGTAAAGGTTACTCAGACTAGCTACAGAATAGAAAGAGGCAGATGAACAACTCCGGAAGGAGGTGAAAATTTATATACCAAACTAAATTATTGCCAATTATAATAATTGTGATTAAGCTAGGAAGCTTACATGCTATAAATAGTAATTATACAAATTATAAATTACACTGATAAATTAATATAATCCAGATTACACGCGAACGAAGTTGCAGCAAATTATTTTTTTGGTTAGAATATATAACACCTTCTCGAAACACTACTAGAATTTTATAAATGTTTCTATTCATTATGAAAGGGTAAAATTAAAATTGCGTAGAAAATTTCACACCGCCGATAAAAATCATGATGGTAGCTTGCAAACAGGATTTATACATGAAAAAGGCCATAGAGAAACTATTTTGTTTTTAGTTACAAAATATTACAACTTTCATAGAGATACCTACTAAAGTCTTAATTAGTAGGTATTACAAGATTTACAAGAAATCTTTCTGTACTGTACTGTATCAGCCTTTTAATAGTCCACTGCAGGACGTAAGCCTACCCACGAAGGGTGAAGGGTGACGGGTGACGAAGAAATCTTTCATTTCTCTTTAACCCATTCACTGCCTTTCTGAAAAGTAACGATATTACCCAGATGCCGCAGTTATTATTACAGTATGAAATCAAACCGCCCATGGGCGGTCTCGGCGCGAGAGTTAAAAAAATTGCCCGCCGATAGGCAGGCTCGGCGCTGAATGGATCTTTGTCACATTTAGACTTTGCTAAAAGTTGACCTTCTGTTGACGTTTGATCAATGGCTACGTCTTCGTTATTGATGTATTTTTGTAGCCACGTAATGCTCGCTCGACATCAAAAATTCAATTATTACAATAGTAGTCATGATTACGATCGTAACTGTTCAATAAGTTCGTGTTGGACGGGTAGCTAGCCCTGGTGTCAGAGTTTAAAGGGATCATAGTTCTAGCATAGCCCGTAAATTCTACTCAGAGGTCACAGTTACATAACAAAGTAAAGATTTTTCAGCTTACTATGCGCCCCTCACTAAACGTGATAGCATGATTTCGGAAAAGATGTGAGTCAAATATTTAAAGATCTTTTTTTTATATTTCGTATAGGTTTGCGTTTGACTACATACTGCCTGATGTTGAGCAGATATATGCGGTCTAGGGTGTAGCACGCTTACCTAGAAGATACCTATTTACTCGGGGTTTGAATACACGTTCTACACGTTTAATCTTAAATATTGCATAGGGCGTATTGCAATGCACACAGATAAAATGTTTCAATATCATTCCTGTTACGAGCTAAAACAATCCTGAGTGTGCAGTTTCAGACTAGTAAGTTCGTATAGGCCGGGTGGCTAGCCCTGGTGTCAGAGTTTTAAAGCCGCCTGATGGTATCTGACATGGCTAAAAGGTTAAAACAACCGAGGGCTACAATTTAAAGTGTCAACCGAGGCACGACAGCACTCAGTTGTAAATGCCACCCGCGGTCACCCATCCGAAAACTGACCGTGCCGAACATTGCTTAACTTCGGTAATCGCTGACAAACACCCAATCAAACTACGCTATTTGTCTATATTTGTATTGCTCTATCCGACTGCAGCAAAAGGAGGATTACCTGCAGCACTAGATATCGTGACTGGGGGCCATTAATCACGCACAAGCGACTAACAACTCAATTAGTGGACACGATTGTTATTCGCATATTTTCTTAGACGAGAAAAAACATTATTATGTTCCGGTAGAGTAGTTTATTTGCAGCAGGGTTCCGTAGGAAACTATGGGAAAACCTTTTCAGATGCTATCATGTAGGTAACTACCAAGGGAGCAAGGCGTTGAGAAGTTGATAAAAAGCAGCTGATTTTTATCAACTTCACACAAATACACCACAGGCTTTGTGTGACAAGTATAGATCACTGTCTTATCTTCATTTCTGGAGCTCAATTTTTAAACCGATAGAAACTGACTTTTTAACCGACTTCCAAAAAGGAGGAGGTTCTATGTTCGTGTGTATGTATTTTTTTTCTGTATGTTCATCGATAATTTTGCCAATTGTGAACCGAATCGAATAAATCTTTTTTGGTTCGAAAGGGACCACCTTGGGAGTATGTCCCATTTAAATTTTACAGAAATCGGCTGATCCGTTATTGATAAATCAACAATAATGTAAACAATTAGAGCGAAATATTCGAATTTTGTACACGATGGACAGGCGGTTTTGCCATTTTTTGCGGAAAATAATTATCAAATCGCACGCTTAATTGGCTATCCCGTTTGCACTAACACAGATCTTCAATGCTCGGTCCTGATCTGACTAGGTCTCGTAACCATTTACGCATACGCATAGTTCGAAAATAGAGCCCCTGTCCGCTGCCGCCACCTGAACTTTATATTATTTCATGTGTCACCAGTAAAGTTGAACAAGAACTTATATACAGGGTTATTTTTAATCAATTAGCATTCAATTAGAGGCTTCTTCTGTACATCAAAACTAACAACTTTTGTCAAAACTCAAAAAAAATCTGCTGTTCCATACATTTCGTCACGGGTGAACGACATTTTTCTATGGAACAATTTTTTTTTTTTGTTCTGACGAAAGTCGCAGAACAAAAGTTGTTAGTTCTGATGTACAGAATAAGCCCCTAAACGGATGCTAATTAATTAGTAATAACCCTGTATAAGTAATTTGTGTTCCAAAGTGGTCAACGATTTACTTACTTAGTAGTTATTTAGTGAAACAATATAATCGATATTTGTGTTATCAATAAAATAAAATATTTCAGGCATAGAATGCCCACAATTTTTTTTAACGCGATTTATTTAAAATCCACGTAACACATCAAGGCAAAACTTTCCTCTTGATGCGGTCATTTGTCCACCTCGCGCTGGATGCAAGCCTCTTTCCACCGATCTTATTGGAGATAAGAGAGAGAGGCCTATGTCCAGCAGTGGACATCCAGTGACTGGTGGATGGATGGAAGTGAGATCACCCTTAGAGTCATTCTTTGTCAATCGGTGGTGAATTTTATATCTCGCCGGCGAAACCCTAAAACATCAGCATGCGACAAGAATTTATACAATTTGTGTTTGTAGTCGTCAACGATTCTCCAAGCTAGTAGTTATTTAGTAGCTAGTGGTTATTTAGTGAAACATTAATGTTCTGTAATTATTGATTTACTGCCATTATGAGGTGTGGCAGGTGGCATTCTAAGTAATTACTATTTAACGGATTAGTAGGCTAGATAATTAGATTTGATTGAGAATTTGAGAGCGATACTGATGTCTCATGTGATATATTTTTTTCTGATTTAGATGCAAGACCTTTGCAAGGGGGAGACCTTTGCCCATCCATGCATCCATCAGCCGTAAGACGTCCATTGCTGGACATAGGCCTCGCCAATGGATTTCCAATAAGGCCGGTTGGAAGCGGCCTGCATCCAGCGCGTTCCTGCGATCTTTATTATATCGTCAGTCCACCTAGTCGGTGGACGTCCTACGCTGCGCTTGCTGGTCCGTGGTCTCCATTCAAGAACTTTACTGCCTTTGCCCAGAAGTGGGCAAATAGGTTAGGTTAGGCAGCATAGGTTGAGAAAATAAAAGATGCAAGAAGGCAGTGAAAATAATAACAATGTTATCGACTTGCTTATTACAACTTGATTTATTACAACGAATATTCTATGACTTTTTTCAGTTTCGGATGTTATTTAGGTACTGTTGTGATTTTATAATAAAAAGGCTTTTATTTTTAGAAGGGTCCCCAAAAATTTTGTTTCATAGACTAGTTGGTCAAACAAAAATTAAGACCGATAAGATGTGTAATACGTTGTTAGATAACGAAAGGCAATACCTAGGCGATCTCCAGAGACCTTAGTCCAGGTTTTGCGTAGTTAACTTAAACTTTCGCGTTCGCGTGCGGCTCCATACTCCAGAGGGGTTAGTCCAGGTTTACACGTAAATTGAAACTACAGATGTTTCCGTATGGCTCCATACATTTCTGTACAGCGCCCCTGGCGGAAACGAGGAAGAACTAACCAAAATGTATGGAGCCACACGCGAACGCGAAAGTTTAAATAAACTACGCAAAACCTGAGGGGTTAGTCCAGGTTTACACGTAAATTGAAACTGCAGTTGTTTCCGTATGGCACTATACATTTTTGTACAGCGCCCCTGGCGGAAACGAGGAAGAACTAACCAAAATGTATGGAGCCACACGCGAACGCGAAAGTTTAAGTAAACTATGCAAAACCTGGACTAAGGGCTCTGGACTAAGGGCTCTGGCTCCATTTTTGATTATTTCTTCCTCGTTTCCGCCAGGGGCGCTGTATAAAAATGTATAGAGCCATTCGGAAACAACTGTAGTTTCAATTTACGTGTAAACCTGGACTAACTCGTCAAGTACAAATACAAATGCAAGATGCTACGCGGTGACGACGACTCGCAACGAAAATTGATCAAGATTTCAGGGTGGTGGTATAGTAGACGTTCAACAACTGATAAATAATATTATAATGATGATAAAAGTCACGAGGATATAATAATATAATAAGCAATTTAAGTACAGTAAGACGGGCAACATATTTTCCCGGTGGGTGCTGGTCACGCATCGAGCCATAAATAAATTACAGAAATTACAGTCAGCTCAAAAAACTAAACTAAAGCCATGTATTCACTGAGCAACAATGCTTCGGATACACAAGTTTCTGGAACATCACGTAGATGTTTCCAGGAACTGGGGCCTTATTGTGTAAACGTTCGGCTTCGCTTTTTCTCCTGATCGTGTCAGTAACTCACGCCACGAGAGCGAGCGGGAGGATAAGCGAAGCCGAACGTCAAAACTCTTACACAATAAGGCCCCTGATTTGTTTCCGTGTTCCACACGGTAGTGATTACAGAAACCAAATAACTGTCTCTGAAATATTATTTTTTGTTTCTGATATAGAGTTGTTGCTCAGTGAATACATGGCTTAAAACTCAAGGGCACCACAGCGTCCTTGAAATATCGGCACCAAAAACTTACACAACTCAATTAGGAAACAAAACACGCACCGGCAAAGTTTTAACGTTTTCTTATCGTTCCTCGGAATTCGAAGCTGAAAGACCTAACTGTGGCAAAGTTATTCGCAAACTGAAACCGCTAAAGCGAATTTCGCTTGGGCACGCGATGTCGACCTATTTCGACGTATTTCGTGATTAAAGCACAGAATAAATAATAGTAGATTAAAGTCCGCGAATGGGAGTGTACTGCCAAAATAATGAAGCCTTAAATATATGTTAAGGGGATTTTACACGCAATTTTCCATCTCGCTTGGGCAATCCAATCAAATCTAATTATAACAAAAAAAAAAGTTTTTAGAAATCCAATGTCTACGTACTCAAACTCAACTATTAGCATAGTTTGGCATGGTCAATCTTCAGATGGGTAACCGCGGGTAGCCTTTACAACTGAGCGCTGCCGTCACTAGGATGACGCATCATACTTTAGGTTCCGGTTGTTTCAGAGGCCATCAAGCCTTTTAGAACTGACCCCAGGGTTACCCACCCGGCCTATACGAAGTTACTTATGTGTGCTTATGTACTCAAACTTACACATGTGCGAATGAGACAGCTGCGGCCGATTGAAAAGCCGTTAAATTCGGCAAATGGGAGTGCCACAATAATGAAGCCTTAAAAATATGTTAAGCTTGCGGCTAAGCTCGCCAATTGTATGGCTTGCCAATGAATTTAACGTTGGTACTTGGTACCTAAATGGTGGAAAAACTTGGCAGATGCTTGAGGTCATCGCTTGAGGTATTGTGTTTATGAAGCATGTCCGAACGTAAGGTATGACGAATATTAACGACAATCCATATGTAAATAAATTTATTTATATTACGCTTCATACTCATAACTCATATATTTAAAAAAATCATCAGTCGAAAACCTGTCCACTCGGGAAACCAATCCGGGAGATACAAAGTTGAGGCACTGAGGCACAGAAGGCATAATGTTTCGTATGTATTATCATTCACAACCTTGACATTACTTGACAATCACAATTAAGCTTTAGCTTAGGCGTAGTATTATTATATATTCTTTGGCTTAGGCTTAGTAAAGGCTACGGTACGGATTAGCAAAATCGATAGACAGACAGGCTTAGGCCCTAGCTTCATGGAAACTATATCTTTTTGCTAAATATACGCCTAGAGCAGTGGTCGTCAAACCGCGGCCCGCAGGCCGAAGTTGAAGGGTTGATTTCACTGATTTTTATCTCATCATCACTACATAGTATAAAACAAAGTCGTTTCCCGCTGTCTGTCCCCATGTATGCTTATATCTTTAAAACTACGCAACGGATTTTTTTAATAGATAGAGTGATTCAAGAGAAAGGTTTATATGTATAACTAGCAGCGCCCCGCGGTTTTACCCGCGTTGTGCCCGTTCCCGTGGGAATTTCGGGAATTTTTATACGTACAAACCTTCCTCTTGAATTACTCTATCCATTAAAAAAAACCGCATCAAAATCCGTTGCGTAGTTTTAAAGATTTAAGCATACAGACAAACAAACGAAAATAGCGACTTTATTTTATACTATGTAAGGATAAGGATAGGTACATCTGTGCGAAGCCGGGGCGGATCGCTAGTTGTTAATATAAGGTACTTAAGTTTTAATCCAGGGGGCACGGGCGCGACCTAAGACGAGCCAAGTCCTTTTCTTCTCATAACTTGGGTTTGGAGTATGCTAGATAAACGAAATTCTTTGGACATCATATCCATAACAGACTTATTAAACATATAAAGTGCATATTGCAATTCTTTAGATTTTATTAATAAATAGCCAAACTGCATATAATGACTAAGATGCAGATCATGTGAAGCATGAGCTTGTAGAGTTAAGGCGTGTAGAGGTAGAACCTTGGCTCTACATGAGATCTGATAACTTTTTGACTGTGCGAACTGTCTTGTCTTGGCAACATTTTACGTGAAAATGTGTTTTTGTGCGATTTTATTTGACCACCAAGACTACTAGAAGTATTGGCGAACAGATTTATGGAACGACGCTTCAGATTCAGCGCCCACGAATCAACGACATCAGCTAAGATAACTTTCATACGATCACTTTTGTCGTTTCCGAGTTGCGATTTTGTACGGGACAGCTGTTTTTAGGGTTCCGTACCCAAAGGGAAAAACGGGACCCTATTACTAAGACTTCGATGTCCGTCAGTCCGTCTGTCTGTCTGTCACCGGGCTGTATCTCATGAACCATGATAGCTAGGAAGCTGAAATTTTCACAGATGATGTATTTCTGTTGCCGCTATAACAACAAATACTAAAAACAAAATAAAATAGATATTTAAAGCGGGCTCCCATACAACAAACCTAAATTTTTAGACGTTTTTCGCTCTATATTAATAATGGTAACAGGTAGTATGCTTGAAATTTTCATAGAATATTTAGTTTTACTTCAATAATAAATAACAAAATTAAAATAAAATAAATATTTAAGGGAGGCTCCCATACAGTACGGAACCCTCCGTGCGCGAGTCCGACTCGTACTTGGCCGATTATTTTATTTTCGAAATCCGGGTTGGGCGCTTAGTAAAGGTAATCCATAATGATGGTCTTAAATACCTTTCGGCTTAATACAGGCAACCCTATATTTAGCTACGTTTTAAAGTTATCCCTTAGGCTGCTCCCTTCCTTTCGTTACCGCACGATATATTATAGTAAACTAGCAGCCTCTCTATTTTTTTTTAAATATAATGTAGCCTATGACACCCGGGGATTGTGTAGCTTCCCAACAGTGAAAGAATTTTTCAAATCGGTTCAGTAGTTTCGGAGCCTATTCAATGCAAACAAACAAAAAATCAAATCTTTCTTCTTTATTATATTGGTATAGACTAGCTTAATACCCGGCGAATTTTGTTTCACGCAATATCTTTATAAGTTATAGCCTATGTGTTATTCTGATGTAGCATTGAAAGAAAGAAAGAAAATTTTTATTTACCAAAATATGATATCTTGAAGTTAAATCTAAAAAGTCTAAAAATGAAGTTAGCAATGTCAATAAAATTATACCAATATTGTACCTAACTATACATTGAAATCACTTACTTTTGCAAACTTTCATCTCAATCCGTTCAGTAGTTTTTGCGTGAAATAGAAACAAACATCTATACATACAAACTTTCGCATTTACAATATTAGTAGGATAAATAAAATAAAAACCATTTATTTACAGACACAAGGAGAGTTACAAAAATTCTAAATGTATAACAGAAATAAAATGTTACACCTGTACAAGGGGTGTAACGTCCCGTCTTAAAAATAGAATGATAAAGTCATACCGCACAATAGTGGTAAGTCGCAGAAAATATTGATATTTATTTTCTATTCAAATCCAAATAAACAGAAACTCTACGAGTTTTGAGTCAAAGGGCTCAGAAAGTCGTCAGAGACAGCTACAATAATTTCTGTTTCATATGTTTTAAAGATACTTGACTATTACTTGTATTTAGCTAGGCACGTTAAACAGTGTTGAGGCCGTGGTGGTCTAGAGGTAGTGACACCCGCCTTACAATCGTGAGGTCGTAAGTTCAAATCCCGGTCCCGTACCAATGAGTTCTTTAGAATTGGTGTAGAAGGTACGGAATTTCACACCACTGGCTTTTCGGTGAAGGAAAATATCATGAGGCAACCTGCATATGTCCGTAGAAGAAATTCGATGGCGTGTGAATCCACCAACACGCACTGGGCCAGCGTGATGGATATGGCCCAATCACCCTTCGTGGGTAGGCCTACGTCCTGCAGTGGACTATTAAAAGGCTAATACAGTACAGTACAGTTAAACTGTATTCTAGCCTAGAAAAATATTCCATTTTATAGGCTGCTCCCTTCCTTCCGTTACCGCGCGATATTATAGTAAAATATGCCATATCACCTTGTAACACAATACCAAGGAGCGGCCGCACGCACCGGGGCGCGACTGGGCGGGCCCGGTGCCGGGGAAACGGACCTAATACCATTTAGGGTTTATTGGGTCTGGACAAGCGAGAAATGTGATAATCATCGCGGTTTAGTTGGCCTTTGTCACGGCACTTTATTGAGTTTTACTAACTAGACTTTATTCATGACATTTTTTGTGTATTAGCTTGATGGTTTATGGAGAAGGAATAATATGGGACCGAGTATGGATCCTTGGAGAACACCTAAGAGTCTTTGGCAAACAGAGACACATTATAAGGTTTATGGAGCCTGGACAAGCGAGAAATGTGATAATCATAGCGGTTTATTTGGCCTTTGTCACGGCTCTTTATTTAGTTTTTACTAACTAGACTTTATTCCTGAGATTTTTTTGTGTATTAGCTTGATGGTTTATGGAGTAGGTATATATGGGACCGAGTATGGATCCTTGCAGAACACCTAAGATTCTAGATAATTGTGTTATAATCATCATGAATCTTGTCGCGCCTATATAGGTGGATGCGTCAGAGACTGTAGAATGCTAGAGTAGAGGGCGATTAAAAAATATGGATGAACTGTGGGAAATAAAATATGAATAAAACGGGTGAGAGCTCAGATATGACGGATGATAGAAATAAATGTAGGCAACAGACATACTGTACCGACCCCACATAGAGAGAGAGAGAGAGAGTAGAATAATGATAATACTTGAGATTTTATGAGAAAGGAACAATATGTGGCTAAATATGGATCCTTGCAAAACACCAACAAGTCCACGTGAGGTTTTATCATCCTGTAGTTGAATTTGTTTTTTATTTACTAGCCGTAACAATCGTGTGGGCTTTCGTAGATTTTCTGATTGTTATAAACAGAGGAAATGACATAACGTGGCAATGAAATGCCCGCATGTAGTATTCTAGAAGCCTTACTAAGAATGTCTTAATTCTTCGCTGTTACTAAGACAAATTATATTAACATTATTTTTTTATTTTTGAGTGAAATTGCCTAAGCCGATTTTCTAGAAAGTTACGTAAATCGTGATAACGTGTGAATTATGTTGGACCAAATATTCATCCTACTTGAACACTATATTTTATCGAGTAAATAATATAATAAGTAATTCCTTCAGCAAATAAGTTTTTGTGTAATAGCAAGCAAGTTCGTATCTAGGTCGGGTGGCTAGCCCTGGTGTCAGATTTAAATCTTTTCAACGTCAATCCGTACTTCAAGTTGACCTCTAACGACGGATTAATCCACCTGTATACAGTATTTGCTAAAAATTTTGGACTTTTTGACGAGATAAGCAAATATAAAAGAAAAGAAAAGATTTTACTTTAAAACATTTTAGGTTGGCGTTATCAATAAATATGAAATCAAACTCTTGGAATGACTATTATTGATTGAGACCTTCAAAATTCTCAATGGCTTCTATAATCTTCTGGATATTCACAACATGTAAACCATGAAGGAAAATATGCGCTATAGCAGACGCCATAAATTCCTCTTACAGCCATCACAAACCAACACTGCACATCACATCCTCAGCAATAGAGTTGTCTACAATTGGAATAGGTTTCCTGAGGTTGTAATCTTAGCAAGAATTATAAACACATTTAAGCGTCCTGAAAGCCTCTGATATGGCTAAACGGTTAAAAAACCGGAACGCTCAATTTTAGTTTTTTTATGTAAAACAAGAGCGTTTTATGCAAGACAGACAAATTCATATAAGAATTACTGACTAAACTAAGTCATTTAAATAACATCAATAACTCCATATCGCTGTATCAAAAAGCTTTCATTCTTCGGCATGTAACCGGATATTGGCAATAAATAACCGGCTGAAATAAATTTGTATTCATGGCGACGTTTCAAGGGCTTTTGTTAATCTATTTTCTAAAATTATGGCATGAAATAGACTGTTAGGAAATATTTTATAGCTGACAGGCGCGAATAGAAACTTGGGCGTACTCGTAGGTGATAAATGTTAGACCATAACTTGGAACTTTGTTATAAATCTAAAAGATACTTTAAAGGCAACTTGAAAATGCTCTGTTTTTAACCGACTTTCAAAAAAGAGGATGTTCTATGTTTGTTTGTATGTATTTTTTTTGTGTATGTTCATCGATAATTTCGCCAATTGTGAACCGCATCGAAAAATTCTTTTTTAGTGTGAAAGGGTATACTCCCGAGGGGATCCCATTTAAATTTTACAGAAATAGGCGGAGCCGTTTTTGAAAAATCAATAATAATGTAAACGATTAGAGCGAAAAATTCAATTTTGTACACGATTTTTTGCGAAAAATAATTATCACAGCTAATATAGTATTCCACTACTGGCAAGTTCACTGGATGACAACTAAATGGTTGTCATTACCTACTTATGTTATTAATTTGTTAATGTAACGGCAAATTACTATGGCAAGGAATTGAATACAAAGAAACAAATCCAGAAATTGCGAAAAACCTGCTATTTTATACAAGTTCAAGCGGTTCACTTGTTCAGTTTATCTGTTCATGAGTTTTACCTTGATAAGTTGTTGCAGAAAAGGCTAGCAAAGGAGACTATGATTAAGTGCGAATCAACCAACCCGCATTTGACCAGCATAGTGGATATAACCTCCGTTTAAGGGTAAGCCTATTTTTAAAAAGCCGGTACTGTATAGTGAAGGCTAGAGCATTTAGTACGAGAAAAAAAACCTTTTGTAACATCGTTATAAATTATAAATCGTTATAGGTTACAAAACGTAGTTACAATAGCGACCGAGAATATTTTAGTTTGTAACTGGGTTACGAGAAAAGATATTATGTTCTTCTTTTGCAACCGGTTACAAAACATGGGTAAATACGCGGCCGAAATGGTATATTCAACAGTAGACTTTTCAAAAGGTACAATACAATAGAGTACGAGTAGCTAGCAAAAATATCAAAGTACTTACTCCTTGAACTTCCATTTGAGTGAGATTCTCCAAACCACTGCTTATTACTGAACCATTTCACTTCCACGTTGTTTTAGTTAGCGAAGAATAGCATGACATAATCGGTGATTTCATAGCCGCAGCCGAGGAACAGTTGGAGCGTCCAAAACTATGTTATCAGATCAGTATCTGCCTAGCACAAGGTCTGTTAGAGAAACTTTTATCACGTATTCGATAGCAAATATATGGAATGGATATTCTAGATTCAAATTTTATTATCATCCGTAGTTTTCCAAATTCCACTACTGGGTGCTTGCTTGCTTCTTGCAATGCCTAGCTGTCTTGATTGTATGCCAATTTTGTCCAAGTTCGACACACGATTTTGACAATATAGTCAACATTTAAGTATATATTACTGCCGGACGTTTTACCTTGCCATTAAAATTTGTACTTATTTACATGTATTTTGCTATCGTTAACTACACTAAGTGTACTTAATTTAATAGTCTATTACGCCTGTAGACTTTTACCATGAGGCAAATCGGATCAAGCGTGTTTTTTGGAATGCTTACAAAAGTTCGGGAGAGATCACGTACTTCCTTGTCAAAATAACGAATTGTAATGAGAGAAAATTGCTACATATGTACATGCATGCTACATGTAATAGAATTTAACTCTATCGTAAAAATATCATAAGTAAAGTTCTTGTATTGTTAATTTCGGTAAGATATAGGTAAAATGAAAGATGTTTATTGATGATTGATGAACTGAACGAACAGGCAAGATTAAAAAAATTGGCTACTTTTAGTAGCAAGACATTAAAAAGTGAACAAAAAGTGCAGCAGATTACAAGATTATACTGACCTCGCAAAAAAATGAAAATTATGACACTACCATGACGCATCTAAACAAAACTAAAGCAAACACAATTCAAAAAGCAGAGTTTTCCACGGCTATTACGAAAACCTACAAAGACTATTTACATGAAGATTTCAGCAATTTTTTTTCAAGTTTTCAACGTTTCAATTGCACTAGTCTAGACTGTCCTAACTCTTGAAAAATCGTCCAACTGGTCGATGGTCACTGAGCGAGGTACCAGGCTGGCAGACAGACGAGGCGGTCTAAAACTCTACATAATACGCGGCGGCAGACAGTCCGTGTTTTGAGGCAAAACACGCTACTGCCACGGGGTTCGGAGCACGTCTGAAGGTTAGCTAAATTGTTTGCGGGAACTCCTACGTTATTCTGGTATCCTTGTACTATTGGCGAAAAAATGTCTGGAAAATATTTTTAGATTTGGAAGCTTTTCGCAAATTTTCTTTGTTCTCGAATAAAAAGTTTCAGATTTAACACGAAAAATTGCAGAACTGAAATGATTATGGCGAATAATCGGCCATATACAACTAAATATTATGTGAATATTTCATGCATCTACCTTTTACCGTTATCAAGCGGAAAACAGTTAAAAATTCAGGTTTGTTGTATGGAACCCCCTTAAATATTAATTTTATTATAATATTTTTAGTATTTGTTGTTATAGCGACAACTGAAACACATCATCTGTGAAAATTTCAGCTTTCTAGCTATAACGGTTCATGAGATACAGCCTGGTGACAGACAGACAGACGGACAGTGGAGTCTTAGTAATAGGGTCCCGTTTTTACCTTTTGGGTACGGAACCCTAATAAATGTTACACGAACCAACCGAAAGTTTCTCGGTTTATTTTCTATAGAATTAAACCTTTCAAAAACGAGGGATGAGAACGAAAAGATGATGATGATAAATAAGGTGACAAATAAGTTTTCCTTTGTTCTAACCTTGATTTATATCCCGCATTCAACGCCGTTATAGACATAATTTAGGGCCAATGCAAACGAGCGTGTCTACAGCCACAAACGCCACCACCGACGTTTTTCATACATTTCATGAAGCCTTCGTATATGGTAGTTGCCAATGGTTGCTTAAGCTCAAGATCAAGGTAGCTCAACGTGCTATGGAATGGGCTTTGCTCGGAGTTTCTCTGCGAGATCGAATCAGGAAGAAGGAGATTCGCAGAAGAACCAAAGTAACCGATATAGCCCAGCGGATTAGTAAGTTGAAGTGGCAGTGGGCAAGGCACATAGCTCGAAAAAAGGATGGCCGATGGGGCCGTAAAGTTCTCCAATGGAGACCATGAACCAGCAAGCGCAGCGTAGGACGTCCACCGATAGGTGGACTGGCGATATAAGGAACGCGCTGGCCGCTTCCAATCTGCCTTATTCGAAATCCATAGGGGAGGCTTATGTCCACGTGTGGATGTCCTACGCCTGATGGATGGATGGATGGAGTGGTCTCTTCTTTATCTTTTAGTTTTAGAGTGCGCGTTGAAATCATTTAAGCCTAGAGGGAGAAGGCTCGGTACTCAGTAGTGAAGTGACCTGAGAATCGTGCAGTCGTGTGTCTAAATTCCGCTCCTGCGTCATTTTTTTTTGGAATTTATTTCCAATTTTTAACACATCACTGACTTTTCGGTGAAGGCAGTGAAAGAACCTGCGGCCGTATTGTGTACGCGTTCTGACGTTCGACTTTGTTTTTTCTCCTGCTCGCGCCAGTTACTCGCGCCACGAGAGCGAGCGGAAGGAAAAGTGAAACCGAACGCTAAAACGCATAGACAATACGGGGGCTGAATACTTTTTGAGTAAAATCAACTTCGTCTGTGATTCCACCACTCCTCACTCATCTGGGCTCTTGCTCAAATAGGTACTCTTTGAGGATATGGATATGTTCAAAAGTGATTCCTAACCTGATTTAGTACGAACAGCGACGTTTGTGGCCGTGAAGAATCGCTCGTTTACGATCGTTAGTTCTTTTTGCTTCAAACATTCGACCTTCAGCGAAATCTTTGGCTCGAAGAGTTAGCAAACCAAATATATTTTATTTATTTCGTAGCACTACGGCCGTCCTTGTCCGGTCTGGCACTAACAGGTCAATAAATATACCTACGGGAATCTGGAATTTAGGTGGGTGACGTCATCGGACTTATGAAATGATGGATTAACTTGATAATGGCGTCGATATGACATCATAATACTATTATTTCTACTGTAGTTAGTCTGCGGGGCGAGCAAACAGAAATATTCATTTTATTGGAATTCGACAGTAATATTGTAGAACAGAAACTAATGGAGTTGTTACCTAGAATATTACTATCCCTGGAGAATAATTTTTCATTGTAAAAGCAACGGGCATCAAAATAAAAATATCGAATCACGTTTCGTAACGGGTGAGGTGTAAAGAAAAGAAAATATCAGTTGTGATCTGACTCATTCGTCGAAACGTCTGAGTGGATTTAGTCCACGTGGACGATTTGCCCCCCTCTGACAAAATAAATGATAAAATTACCATTTCTGACAAAATAAATGATAAAATTACCATTTAAGTCAACAAGTCAACATATAAGAAAAAGTATTAAGTAACCCATAATTATTTTTCGCAAAAAATCGCAACACCGACTTCCACCGAGTCAGGATTCGAATAATTTGCACGAACAGCTGTGACAGTCGTACCTACAATTTTGTTGATTTATCAAAAACGGCTCAGCCGATTTCAATTATAATTTAAATGTGGTCCCATTTAAATTATAATTGAAATCGACTCGAAAGTATACTCTTACGAACTAAAAAAGCTAGCAATTGCGGTTAGCAATTGGCGAAAATATCGATGAACATACACACAAAAAAATACATACAGACGAACGTAGTACCTCCTCCTTTTTGGAAGTCGGTAAAAAATAACTAACTCCTTGGAGGTTTCGACGAATGAGTCGAATAATTGAGACTTTGAGACTTCGCGATCTTTGAGACTATTCTTGAAAATTAAATTTTCTTCGGTAGTCGGTCAAACATAAACACATTTAATCGTTCTTCATTAAAATTCTACCTGATTTCCCTTGGAGAAAGGGATTAAAATAACTACACGCAATTCAGGTTAAACACATACGATCGAAGGTAATTTCCCTGCTTTTCTTCCTTCCCTTTCCCTTCGTGGGTAGACCTACGTTCAGCCCGGGTAGCACGGCAAGGGGAGAAAACCATTTTATCCACTCTTTAATGTCAGATGTCATTGTCAATCCATACTTTATTTCCTCTTCGAGGGGATATAATGGTGGAAAGACTATTAGTCCCTTTGCCATGCTTCCCGTGCTGCAGTGGACTATTAAAAAAAATCGGTGCCAGGTGTAACTCGCGCACGAAGGGTTCCGTACCGTACGGAAGCCCCTCTTAGTATATTTTATTTTAATATAACTATTTATTTTTGAAGTAAATATTCAAATTATTTTTTGTGAATATTTCAAGCATCTTCCTGTGGCTTTTATTAGTATCGAGCAAAAAAAATCAAGTTTTTTGTATGGGACTTTTAAATATTTTTTCTTCTTGTTTTTAGTATTTGTTGTTATAGCGGCAATATAAATACGTAATCTGTGAAAATTTTAACGCTCTAGCTATTACGGTTCATGAGATACAGCCTGGTGACAGACAGACGGACAGCGGAGTCTTAGTAATAGGGTCCCGTTATTACCCTTTAGGTACGGAACCCTAAAAAGGCTGATACGAGTACCGAAGTCCAGCCACGTCCAGCAACCTTCAGGACGGTCAGTTTTCGGGATTACGCAGGCAGTCATCAAATACTTGATGATCGTAGGCTAGCTGACAATTTTTTTAATGTTCTCTTGTAACAGCTAATGATAAACAGTGTCGATTATCGAAAACAAAAATAAAATCAAGTTTAAAATAAAGAAAATACAAGCATATTTATTTTCTTGCTAGACAGAGAGCGCGCTATAGTAGGCTATGACGTCACTGCCTGCAATTGTTTTACATTCGCCATACCATGTTATGCTTTGTGGGAAAGGGACAAGACATCCCCTCTTTTTGTCAACCAAAATCTTTACAAGCTTGTATCCCTGAACTCGATAAGCCAATTTCAATTATTTTTTCAGTTTACGAATCACATTTAGTTGCATAATTCACTAATCCTAATGCATTTAACTAATTTAATACCAGTCAACTACCCTATTATAACTGAGCGCTGCCGTGGCGCTGACTACGCGTTTAAATGGGTCCCGGTTGTTCTAATCGTTTGGCCATGTCAGAGGCCTTCAGCCCGGGTAGCACGGCAAGGGGAGAAAACCATTTTATCCACTCTTAATGTCAGATGTCATTGTCAATCCATACTTTATTTCCTCTTTGAGGGGATATAATGGTGGAAAGACTATTAGTCCCTTTGACATGTTTCCCGTGCTGGCGGGGGCGCCTAATGCCAAAATCAAGCGAAAGGTGTACTTTTAAAGACGTGGTGTAAAGGTAACGAACATAATCATCCATATTAAAAAAAATACTATAGGAGTGCAAAAACCTAAAGTAGCAGAGTAATCGCGTAGAATTTTGGAAAATAATATGATTACTTTAGAAAAAAATGAAAACTTCGCATCATAAAAAAAATACATTTTATTTCAAATGCTCGAAATTATCAGCGACAACACCACATCATTTTGGACAAATAACGTAGCCAGGCTAATGTTCTAGCCGAGTAATCAATTAGTTTCTTTTATTGCATGCTTAAATTTTGAATAAATGAATAAAATCCCTCCTAAAAATATAAGCTGGAGCTCGAAGCCAACATCGTCATAAACTGTGTCATGCGATTTTCGACTCTAAACAAAGCTGCATAGATGATAGCGGGCGATGCAAGAAGCGCGGGTAAAATCTGATTTTTTCCTAGCATTAGGCGCAGCCTTAAACAATCTGACACCAGGGCTAGTCACTCGGCCGTTACGGACTTTCTTCAATTCAGGCTAAATACACACGATCGAAGCTAATTTCCTTGCGTTTCCAGTAGTTATCGCAAATTACTGTAGTTTACTGAAGTCCAGCTACGTTTATGGACGGTCAGTTTTCGCGTGGGTGACCGCACGTGGCATTTGCATGGCCAATGTTCAAGTTTTATTCCAAACGAGTCTATTGATTTTTTTCATTTTTAACCCCCGACGAAAAAGAGGGGTGTTATAAGTTTGACGTGTCTGTTTGTGTGTCTGTCTGTCTGTCTGTCTGTGGCATCATAGCGCCCGAACCACTGAACCGATTTCAGTTTAGTTTTTTTTGTATGAATCGAGAGTGTTCTTAGCTATGTTTTATAAAAATCGATTGAGCCGTTTAAGAGTTATGGTGGGTTAAAGTGGGGATGGAAGAACCAAAATTGTACAAATGTGCCCAAAATGGTTGTCAATTGAAAGTTTGTTGTCAAATATTTTTGTGTCGGGGGTTTTTTAAATTTTTAATTTATAAATAATGGACGGTCAGTTTGTGGGTGATCGCACGTGGCATTTGCATGGCCAATATTAAAGTATTATTCCAAACGAGTCTACCGATTTTTTAAATTTATAGGTACATATCGCGGCATATAAGTGTAGCGCTGAGCGAAGTGTGGAGGGGATGGTAGCGCATGGGTTTAGTATGGCGATCACCATGCGCAGCCATCCCCTACACACTACCCTCAGCGCTAGATTTACGAGCCGCTCACTACCTGTATAAGAAACAAACAATCCAGTTTTTTGTACGAAAACATCTTATACTCGTATGCAAAACATAATATACTCGTCATAAGCCACGGAAGTGACGCTGACGCGTCGAGTAGAAATACCCATTTACAACTGAGCGCTGCCGTTGCTTGGATGAAGCGTTAAATTGTGAGTCCCGGTTGTCTTCCATCCATCCATCAGCCATAGGACGTCCACTGCTGGACATAGGTCTCCCCTATGGATCTCCAATAAGACCGGTTGGTAGCGGCTTGCATCCAGCGTGATCCTGCGGTCTTAATGAGGTCATCCGTCCACCTTGTGGGTGGACGTCCTACGCTGCGCTTGTCTTCAGGTGGCTTAAAAACTCTGACACCAGGACTAGCCACCCGGCTTTACTTCAATTCAGGCTAAATACACACGATCGAAGCTAATTTCCTTGCTTTTCCAGTTGTTATCACAAATTACTGTAGCCTATCTAGGTAAACAGTAATCACGATTAGTATAATGAGTAGCCCTAGGTATAGTACGAGGTTTTCTGCTTACTCGTTAGTGTTACCATAAATTACAATTTAAAAGGCATCGATTGTTTTCCATAATATTTGTTGTTATTTTTCGTACGTCATCATTTTTATGGAGCTGATTTTGATCGCGATTTCTGGGTTGGTTTCATAGTAAAAGTTCATCATGATGATGAGTACAATGATTTCCTAAAATATGTCCGTCGTGTAAAGATACAACCCGTATTATTAGCACATTGCGCTCATCTGGGCCACCGATCCAGATGAGGGCAATGTGCGCAATTTTACTTTTACTTTTAATTTGCGCTAGTGGTGACTAGCTGGATTCTTAAAATGAACCACCTGCCGTCGCATAGGCGTAAGGTAACTTATTCCATCTATCCATCAGCCATTGGACGTCCACTGCTGGACATAGGCCTCCCCTATGGATCTCTAATAAGACCGATTAGAAGCGGCTTGCATCCAGCGCGATCCTGCGATCTTATTAGGTCATCCGTCCACCTTTTGGGTGGACGTCCTACGCTGCGCTTGCTGGTACTTACGTGGTCTCCATTCGAGATTTATACACTATTAATTAATTGTCTGTTCTATAATAGTTCTTAATGAAACAGATAAGCCACATTTTTTGACTAAGGTGTACCTAGAGTTGAGAAGTTAAGACTTATTGGCGTGTAGAAGAAGAAGAGAAAGCTCGACTGTGTCCTCTGCATGAAATCTGATAACATTGCCAATGGAAGCTATATGTATAATTATAGCCTCGTCTTGGCAATATTTTAGACGAAATTATTTTGGTGGAAATTCCCTAGTGGAAAAGCAACCTTAGAACCACGCTTGCCTTGGGGATACAGGATCGCCACAGGTTTTCTATTCACAAGAGAAGGAACTAAACCGGTAATTACTATAGTTCGACCGTTCAGAGAATGCGTTCCTGAAACGTCACCTTGAAAAAATGTTTTTCCGAGAAAAATAGTTTCCGAGATATCGGCCAAAAACATTTTTTCAAGATGACGTATCAGGAACGCATTCTCTGAACGGCCGAACTACGAGTATAGCTCGTACACATTACATACAGACATGACATACCTACACACAAACAATGATATGATATAATGATGTGCCTACATTCATACATGAATCCTATTGTTTTGTAACGATTACGTTATTATGCTACTACAATGCAAGAATTAAATACCATTATACTTGTATAAGTACATTTTACTTTTTTTAAATGTATAATGTACAGTTCTATTTTAATATTAACTAATTATAACAGAATTCAATTGTATTACTATTATTTAAATTTTGGTTATATTTTTGACAATGCCCTTTTACAGCTGACTCGTTTAAATCTATAGGATTTATGTACGTAGGCATAGCATGCTGCGAATGTTTGGCAACCGCCGACATTTAACATTTCAATTTCGATTTTATTTTTTTGTAATATAGGTAGATTAGAAAAACAATAGAACTACTGTAAGTAATGACGAGTCCATATTAGAACCATTTATACTCCTTTTCCTCATATGAGAATGTGTAAATGTAATATTATGTCAATAAATGATTTTCTTTTTTCTTTTTTTTTTTCTTTTGTAGTCGGCCATCATATAATTTCATTGTAGGTCAGTATTGCATTTTATGCATTGCCTAAATAGTTACAAGAAATACCCTTATATCCTCCCTAATTAATATAAAAGAAAAGGAACATTATGATGTAGGTATAGACCGAATCGTAAAACTTGGCGACTGTGATGTTAGCTACAAGCTGCGGATAGCCCAATCCCGACTGAAGCTCACTTAACTGCTGCACGAGGAATGGGTTATATTATATCACAGTGGGATAATTCAATCACAGCTACCAAGTATATTACCACACCTGTCGTAAACACGTTGTATAACGGTTTCGTGCAAGACTGAAACCAAATATAAAATAATTTTCATTCATAAATTTTATTTCTTCTACGAAGCGCTTACAAGCTTATGAATATTCATTTTAATTGATCGCGTTTTGTGTACCTACTCGTAGGACTGACCCAGACTGGCCCAAAACGGTGGGCGTTAGACCTACAATACAAGGTCCTGATACAGATCGACTTGTGTCGAAAACTAGCTTCAATTAGCATGGAAAATGGATCTCGAATTGGAGTTTCTATAAGGGCTATACCTGTACCTCTAGCACCAAATCACATCAAATGTTTACTTATTGAATCAAAGAGGTGACAAAAACTTATTTGAATCCACTGGCTCCGAACTATAAATATACTATTATAGTCTTACAACTGCATTTCTAAAGCCAGTGGCTTCTCCCAATTTTAAACAGATTACCTACCATTATAAGAAAAATAAAATAAAAATTAACATAATAATTTAAAATTTACAAATTATTACATAACGAAATAAAAATAAATGTTATGGCATACGGATTAAACCATTTTATCCACTTTTATGGCACTTTATGTGTATGAAAATACAAACTTTGTTTCTTCTTCGAGGGTAAATTGGTGGAAAGACAATTTGTCTATTTTCAGTAATCGGCAGGAGTTCAGGAGTCGAAAATCCCCGTTGCTCATAAGTGAAGCAGATAAATTTTGATACGAATTGCACACACATCAATGGATATAACTGATACGACTCAGTGTTGTCCCAAGTAAATTTTAGAGTGGCCGTATGTCAACCTCAAAAAAGCCGTAAAAATTTGATAAAAAAGGCCGAACCTTTAAAAAACGTAATTTTCATGCAAAATACGGCCGTATCAGGAACATCACTGATACGACACTACATAATTTGTAACATCATGGTGTATAAAATTGGCAGGTACCAATTTGATACAAATATTATGCTAATTTTTAGGGTTCCGTACCCAAAGGTTAAAAACGGGACCCTCATACTAAGACTCCGCTGTCCGTCTGTCTGTCACCAGGCTGTATGAACCGTTATAGCTAGAAAGCTGAAATTTTCGCAGATGATGTATTTCTGTTGCCGCTATAACATCAAATACTAAAAACAGAATAAAATTAATATTTAAGGGGGGCTCCTATACAACCAACCTGATTTTTTTGCCGTCTTTCGCTCGATATTTATAATGGTAACAGGTAGATGCTTGAAATTTTCACAGAATTTTAAATTGTATCCTCACTTCAATAATTAATAATAAAATTAAACTAAATATTTAAGGGGGGCTCCCATACAGTACGGAACACTCCGTGCGCGAGCCTGAATCGTACTTGGCCGATTATTGATTTCTCTAACGATCTCAAAACCCCTTTATTCGACCGACAAGGCCTAACAACAGCTCAAAACGATAGGTTCGCGTGAGCTATCATCAGATCTGAATCCTCGGCAATCCGAATGTAGTTAGAGCATGTTTGATCAATACTCCGCGGCTTAGATAAGATTGTAGGAGGCTTGAGGTGCATTTTATGAAATTACGGTTACTGTGTAAATGTTTCCTTGACCCGTATAATATGAGAACAGAACGAAGAACTAATGACCGATCGTTCGTTTCAGCCATAGGACGTCTACTGCTGGACATAGGCCTCCCTTAAAGATCTTCAATAAGACCGGTTGGTAGCGGCTTGCATCCAGCGCGATCCTGCGGTCTTAATGAAGTCATCCGTCCACCTTGTGGGTGGACGTCCTGCGCTGCGCTTGCCGATACGTGGTCTCCACTCTAGAACTTTTCGACCAAATCGATCATCAGTCCAACTTCGAGCTATGTGCCCTACCCATTACCATTTCAGCTTGCCAATGCGCTGGGCTATGTCGGTAACTTTGTTTCTTCTACGGATCTCCTCATTCCTGATTCGATCTCGCAGAGAGACTCCGAGCTTAGCCCTAGCTCGTTGGACTACTTAGAGCTTACTAATAATGACCGATGGACTTGAAAAAATATCGAGTGGAGACCACGTACCGGCAAACGTAGGACGTCCACCTACAAGGTCGACGGATGACCTCACTATGTCCGCAGGATCGCAATAGATGCAAGCCTGGTCTTATAGGAGATATATAGGGGAGGGTTATGTCTAGTGTAACTTTTAGAAACCAACGAAGATACCGCGATTAATTTGTTTTTTTATAAATAAATAAAATAAATAAATATTTTGGGGACATCTTACACACGGCCTCTGACCCCAAACTAAGCAGAGCTTGTGATATGGCTGCCAGAGATGATATACTACATAATACTAATTTTATGTTGAAAGAAGTTAAATGCTCTGCCAGTTAGAGACTCTTTATTAGTTAAATGGTGTTCTTATTTCAAATTAGTCTTTTGTGTAGTCTTTTGTTATTTTTCACACAGAAAATATACCATCTAAATTTTCTACTTAAATTATTGTATTTTATTTATCCTCGCGTATACCACATATGGGCCCAACCTGGATACTGCGCGCTACTGCCAACATTTTATTGTTATCGAAGTTCAACCATCAGAACACATTCGTCACAGTAAATACATAAATATTATGTAGGTACATCCCGATGTATCCAGATCGAGCCAAGTACCGGACCGAGCATTTGCCAAAGCCCGCTGTTACGGCTGGGTAGGTTAAAACAATCGCGTTTGACGATCATTCACGGTCATGAAGAACTCAGCTGCGGTTTTCGTGATAATAACGAAGTACTTATATCTCAGACGGATGACACAAGGACGTTTGCCGGTACGAGGTCTACATTTATAAACTTCGGAACCCAATCGACTTTCAGTAGTTTCAGTTTAATGGTAAAGAAGAAGAAGAAGAAAAAATAAAGAAAGTTTATTTACTAGAAAACTTACAATGAAATACACAAATACAATGATGTTCAATACCAAAGTTGTGAGATGAAGCTGAGTGAATTAATGGTAAGGCAAGTATACAGTGGTGTAGTGAACCCCAAACCAAAGAATATATAATAATACCTACTACGTACCCAAACTAAGCACGTGGCTTGTGTCTTGGGGCTCGAGTGCGATGTAACAGAAAGAGTATATACCCAATGTGTTTTAAAATTCGGTAAAAGGAATTTCAAGGGTAACCAATAAATAAAGCAATGGATAAAAGCTCGTACACATAAACACGATACGGCGCGGACGTCCACATCGCGACATCGTTTCACGATGATGCGTGTACCGCAATTGAACCGCATCGTCACATTTCTTCTTCGTTATTCACAATTGAAAAGAAAAGGAATGTATCCAGTATCTTCTGTGTATCTGTTTCTTCTTTATTGTTGCGATGTGGTGTTGTTTGCTCGACATCGACAACGTCTCATCGTGAAAAGATGACGCGTCGTAGCGCATTGCGACATCGTATCGTGTTTATGTGTATAAGCCCTAAACTGTCATAACGTTATAGTTTAAGAGATTAAGACCTTGTTTACTCGGCCGGTCTGCTTTTTCATCGGTGTGCATAAAAGCATCGTTTGTGTCACTCTATCTATAGTTAAGCTATTTACATGAACCAATAAAAATAACAACAATCGCGCTGATGAGACCCGACAGCGCACAAATGTGCTACAATTCCCGCTCCGGGAAGCGTGGGCCGATTCGCGCCTTACTATAGTTGATATGGCATTGGCGACGGTCAATCTAACAGATTGTGCATGCTTTCATATGCAAAAATGAGTGGGATCAACAATGTGTTATAGCTGTTACATTTTAGCACAATCGAAATGAAGACGCGTGCTTTTATCTATATTAACTAAAGGCGAGAGCTGCGTTACACGGGTTTCATACAAGCGACCAGACGATGCCGCGGGGACTTTTATCCTAAACCCCACGGGAAACCGCGGTCGATTTCCAATCGCTGTTCAATCATTTTTCGTGTTCAGTTTTCGTGTCGAGTGGCTTTCAATGTGCCTTAAAATAAGAGCGTAAACATTTTTATGCTTTTCATTTTCAACCTTCGAGCATATAACTATAGAGTTACAATCTTGTAAAAAAGTGTCCGAGCCAAAACTCTGCCCAAGCTACGTAGTGGGCAGGCTTTTTGAAGTGAAACTTCTAATGCGACTTCCAACAAGGTTGCGTTAAATGTTTAACGCTACCATGGAAGGGGTATGATTGCACTGTTGCGTCGAAGTTTCACTTCTTCCGCAAGAAACACAACGCCGCGCGATGCCAAAGTGCTCGGTTACAAGCACTAATTAGGTGACATAACGTCGAGATTCGAGAAAACGGGTCATTGCGAATTATTTAATGTAAATATCTAAGTCTATATGTATGACTGCGCTCGGTCATTTTTTTACTACTTTCACTTAGGGAACTGTGGCTCTGTAGACATTTGTTCGAAGTTTTCAACTTCTTTATTCCACTAACTATGAACCAATTTTGGTGATTCTTTTTTTTGTTGATCATACTTCAGAGGCTTTGAAAAATCAACAATACTCTGAAAATGGCAGATATAGATTCGAGCGAACACAGCATGGTGGCACAGCATTATTCGAATTTTGTATGTATTGCTATTGTGGTTGAATTTGGTTGTACCACTTTTTGCTAAAAATAACTATTAGATACATATAAGGCAAATAAACCAAGGACATAATCAGTTTTACTAAGCGAGAGCGCAGCGAGCGCCTACAATTAGTCACGTTTTTAAATCTGGATTAGATATAGTAGGTGGTTTTAAGGGTTTGAACGCCATAAATCTTGCCTTCTAGTTATGTATGATTTACTGAGGTAAAGTCAAGAAACTTACCCTGATAAATCTCTCTAGATCTGGTGGTATCTTCTCCTCAAGGTCATACAGCTCTCTGTCTTCCTCCTTCTGTGTCGCTCCATTTTGTGACTGCTCGCGCAGGACTTTCCTCTCTTTCAGGGCTTCTGATTGGCTTTCTTTGAAGGTCACTTTCTTTGGATTTATCTCTTGATTCTCTTTATTTTCTTCTGTCTGGAAAACATGTTATTTTTACAAAAATCCTTTCCTTTTTTTCACAAGTTGAGTATAGGTAGAATCATACAAGTCGGCGGATGTGAAGTTAGCTACATGGAGCGCAAAATCCAATGGTGTCACTGGCTTCCATATGGTCTTATTGGAGATTTATAGGTGAGGCCTAAGATCAGCAGTGGACGTCTTAACAGAGCTAACATATGAATCGCCCAAGACTCTTTTTGTATGCCACTTTTCGCCCCGCTCCAAACAATGCGGGGCGAATGGGAACCTTCAAAAAGAGTCACGGGCGATTCGCCCCGCAGTGCGAACCCCTTGCGGGGCGAAACGCCGCAATACCCTACGCAGGCCACAACATAATTTTATTGATCTGTCAAAACATGATAGACTGAATTTTATATATTCTATGTGTCACTTTTATACATGTTGAAAAATTATGCAATGGTGCATATGCTAGGCTCGCAGAAGGTACAAAAAAGTTTAAGTTTACTTAGAAGCCATTAAGACTCAATCTAGAGCTTCATAGTACATAAGTTATGACTTAAGAGTATGTGTTGGCAGAGCAATGTACCCTTAATGTCAAATCAATAGTTTCCATGTGCTGCAAGCTTTCAGACAGCTAGGAACCTCGTCTAATAGGCGCCAAGACCAAGGGGCATTACAATCGCATTTTTCAACTAGCTGAATAAAAGAATAAGTACATGAAAATATATAAATGTATACAGGCACATAGGTATTATGAATATTTTGTTGAAACATGAATTTAAAAAAAAAATAAACTAATAATTTTATTATAGTAATTATCCAAACAATGAAAATCCTTGTAAATGCTTCTAAGATGAATTGGCTACTTGCCAATTTTCTAAAATTTATTTTATAATTTTTGTGGACTTATTTTAAACCCCCTACAATTATCTTTTTTTCAAAAAAGCTTTATTTGATAGAGAAAACATGAATTTTTTATCTTTTGGTTTGAAATTCGCGCTAAAACACTGTGTCACGTGACATTTCCGAGCTATGACGTCATATTTCAATAAACAAGACAAGGCTAATACGGCGCTCTAACTGTTTTGAGTGCTAAGAATACAGATTTAACTGGAATTGTGAAAATGACAAGCTACAAAACATGTGCGGTGCCTATGTGTCAAAGTACGACAATTGAATGTCCCAACAAATTGTTTATACACGTTCCTATCCTAAATGCCCAAAACGTCGAAAGCAATGGTTACGATAAGCACGCCGAGACCCACAGTTTACGTCTGATAAGTCTGCGATATTCTTTTGTGAGGATCACTTTGATGTAAGTATTTAGCAAAAAAACAATACGTTTGATTTTCCAAAAATAAATTAAACCTAACCTAACTTCTTTGACTATAGAATAAACAAACCTAACTTTTACCTAATGACACTTTGTTTTTCTTTGGAGCTACCTAATGATATGGAAAATTACATCCAATATGGTATAATGGGTTCTATTGGCAAAATAAAAATGAAACCCGACTGTTTGCAATCGAAATTTCATTGTCAACCGGACAGAATAAAACGAACAGGGCCTCCAAAGCCTCGATCAGTTGTAAGCAAAAGACGACGTATGGACACATTAGAAGAAATATTTTCTACGGAAATGCTATCAACATCAGGCATGACGAGCAATAGCGGTGAGTAAAGTTATCAATCAGTGAGTTCAATTATTTAAAAATAGATTTACTTTCAAAGTTGTGTTTCTAGAACCTAGTTTCTATAGTACATTATTCACACAGTTTTATTTCGGTAGATACTTACACGGAAGTTTTTGCATTCCGAAACTCGGCAGAACAAAAATCAGGATTACAGGCAAAGAAATTTGCGATCATAAACGAATCGATTTTAGGCAGATTTGCACTATCCGCTTTAATATAGCCTAACTCCATTTCGTGAAACTCTTTGGACAGCCCAAATTGAAATATTTGTGCGATATTTCTCCACTTTTTCTCAGCAAACTATAGAACAAGTGACTTAAGAGTACTTAACGACGTTTTGTTTACTGAATTATGACGTCACACGATGATCAATCATGGCCGCTCCATGTCAACCACAGATAAAAGAAACTCAGATTAATTTTTCTAAAGTAAAATATAAAAAAATATTTTAATGCAAAAAACATACTGCATGATTATTGTTTACTTACAAGCTAACATAAAAATTATATTTCATATTTTATTGCTACAACTGTCGAATAGCGAATTATGATCATTATATGTTACTATATTATTATATCTTTATACTGAACATTTGTAACTTGCAGTAAGGTGCTTCCCTATGAAAATGTGTGTTATACACTCCATGTTTTGTTTTGTAAAAAAGTCAATGCCAAAATGTAAGGAACTTGGGCCATGAGCTTGTATTTTTTTTTATTCCAATATTTAAGTTTTTCCAATATTATAACATACTAGACGACCCGCCCCGGCTTTGCACAGGTGTAGTATACATATAAACCTTCCTCTTGAATCACTCTATCCATTAAAAAAAACCGCATCAAAATCCGTTGCATAGTTTTAAAGATTTAAGCATACAGACAAACAAACAAACGAAAATAGCGACTTTATTTTATACTATGTAAGGATAAGGAAGCTCTATTAACATTTACTTAATTGTTACGGTACAGTCGATATAAAAATATAATTAGAAATGGAAATCGCATAAGTAAATAAATAATACACAAGTATTCAGACCCCTGATTTGGAGCCCTGTATTTAATACAACTAAATTATACTGAAATAAATAGCCGCTATATCTAAAATAACTGGTATTATAGGATAATAATTTATAAATATAAATATTTATTTAATAAAATAACTAAAAATACTTACACTCGAAAATCATAATATATTCGACCTAAATAGGTAAAAATGTAGTCACCTCAAAGTGCATGAAAATCTATGGCAAAGAAACATCTATCAAGTGCAATTTAATTTGCAAGAATTGTACGAAAATTGTACATAATATGTACAACGCCGGTTGACTCAACATTTAGTAAATAACACCAATGAAACTAATAAAAAAATTCAACCACTCACCAGTTTCTTGTGAAGTACAATGTACCTATTTGTTTACAATAATAAATCTAATATGACTCGAGTGTCGCGTGCAGCCGCATCGATAGAACGGCGTACATTTACTGACGAGACGAACGGGAAAATCAATAGGTTTCCTACGATAAGCAACAGGTGGAAACCTAAGTCTAGATATTTGCATGCATAATGAGGGTTTTAAAGTACATGAAACTTACGCCAGATGTTCTGGGTGGAGGTCCAATGCCAAGCAGTGCTTTCTCCATCTCAATCTCACGCTTTTTCATCGTAATTAGCGTTTCTAAATCATCAGTTGATAACATTGTTGGATATTTTACTTTCCAACGCTCGATGGCGGGAATATTCGCCGGTGCTCATTCAGAGCCAAGGAAGTGGAAGGGACTTCACGAAATTATTGTAAACATGCCTATAATTATTGAATTACTCTGCATTTATTTATGTACAAAAAATAAATTTAATAATTATTTTTTAACACAAAAATCGTTTTTCCGGACACAATTCAAATCTTTATTTACATTTGACAGTTGACAGACAGCTTGACAATTCCGTTTTGACATTTGGATTTTTGTCTGACTCTGACTTTTACAATTCTTTTTTTTAACGCAATTAAGTTCGCGTTTGACTACCTACCCGTACTCATGGAATTGGTACATATTAATTCCATGACTGTACTGTACCAGCCTTTTTTTTAAATAGTCCACTGCAGGACGTAGGCCTACCCACGAAGGGTTATTGGGCCATATCATCAGTGTGACCGCTTGTAGTAGATTGCCTACTGAAACAGTAGATTTCTTGTGTTAATTTGGTGGTGCAGTAGCTTTTCAGAAGTTTTTGAAAAAACGCCATATATCAGTAGAATTCATAAGTGCGATTTCTGGGACCCCATCCTCTAGAATTGCCATTTTGGAGGATGGCGAGACAGATTTAGTAAATAAAATCTCATCAAAAACATAAATTTAATGTGAAATGGAGGCCAAAGTGTAGCCACCAAAAGAATTGAGACCAAGTAGTGTTCTGTAGAAAATCCTAAAATTTCAGCAACAAGAACATACTTATAACATTCTAAGGGGATTTACTTGTGTAATTCAAGCTTGTGATTTGACTTGGCTAATTGTAAGCATACGTACCGTACAGTGCAAATAGAAAGTACAGTAATAAAATTTTATTGTCGTATGACTTAAATATGAAATTTTAAGATAAGTATTTGTCTGTACGTGAAAACTAGCCAAATCAAATTTTGAGCTTGAATTACATAATAAATCTCTTTAGAATCTTGTAGGTATATTCTTGTAGCTAAAATTTTAGGATTTTCTATAGAATACGTACTTGGCCCCCGTGTAGATCTCAATTCTTTTGGTGGCGACACTTTCGCTGCCATTTCACATTTTATATTTTTGATGAGATTACTTTTTGTTCAGAAATAATTATTAGTTACGAGTACATCATGAGTAACTATTGGTTAGGTAAACTGTACCTACAATTACTTTGTTAATAGTACTAATTATCAATAATTTTCAGTTTTTAGATTTTTCCTTTGTATATGCTTGATAGTCAACCTTGGTGCCAAATATCAAGATTCTAGGTCATCTGGAAGACGTGGGTCTTCTAGATGACCTAGTATCTTGATATTTGGCATCAAGGTTTTTGATCTAAAAGTCAGTGAGCGAGATGAGTCAGTGAATCAGTCAATGAACCACTAGTTTTTAAACGTTAATATATCATTAACTGTTTGAGCAAAATTTATGAAATTTTGGATTGTAAAAAAACTAAGGGACTTCAGTAAAATTTTATTTATGTAGGCTAATAAATAGTTTTCGAGTTATGAGGGGGTCAAAAGTAGCTCCAAATGATTCTTATAATATTACACACGGCTGCTGCGTCGCCAGTTTTCTTTGAACCTTCTTTGATCATTTTGGTTGGACGCGCTGCCGCGTTTCTAGATAGGTTTAGTACCTCAGTAGATTTCAGTAGAAAAAAATTGGTAACGCTTAGCAGTTTACATGATTTTGATAACGGTCACACATGACACTGTTATCAAAAGGTTATCAACAATTCAACATTGTCAAATTATTGTTTGTTATTTATTGTCATCTTAGCTTCAGCTTCAGATAAATCAAAACGAAATAGTAATACTGAGAAGCAAAAGCATTTAATAAACATTTCATTTGTAGTTTAGTAAACTTCATTCTTAGATTCCGTTCGCATAACCTAAAAACAGTCGGTACACAATGGATTCCGAATACGAGAAGAAAGTGGCTGAGCTAAGAAGTAAAATTAAGAGCTTTCCTGATTTCCCGAAGAAAGGGATATTATTCTGGTGAGCATAGCTTGTCTCATTTCCTAAGCCAAACTTTACCTCATCATCATCTCAACAGTTTAATAATATACTAGCTGAGAATAAATTGAGATAATATAAACCTATCTCTCAAGTTGGATCAAACTGCACACAGTGTATAATTTAGTTTAGATAGGTTTATTTAAGTTTGGTTTAGTTAGGTTATTTAAGTTTTTATTTTTATGTTATTTAAATATTTATGGATGAGAAATAAATCTTTTTTTATTGTCAGTGTATAAAATTTGATTAAAATCGGTTCAGTAGTTGAGGAGTTCATTGCTGACAAACAACGTTACACAATTTTTTTATATATAAAAATGTGTAGTATATCAGTCTCTGGCAGCCATATCACAAGTGAAAAGGCCGCCAGTGTTTACACTCGTTTTAAGTTTTAGTGATATTTTTTCATACATCTCCATCATAATCACCTAAATACATGCAAAATCATTCTTACACTTGTAAGTAGTTTGTGGTAAGAATAAAAAGGCTGAATCAAAGATCTTGGGGGCTGTGATGTTAGTTACAAGCTGCGAAGAAGTCAATCCTGAGTGAAGCTCACTTAACAGCTGCGTGAGGATTGGATTTTGCGCAGCTTTTTGCTAACATAACAGGTAGCAGTTTGTTTCAGACTAAACCTATTGCGTTAGGCTTAAAGAAACTACTCGTTGTTATGCCGGGGCGCCAAGGGATTAAAAGAAGACACTTGAGTCTGTAATAGTCCGACTCTATATCTCACTATATTCTACCTTATTATCGAATAACAACAGCTTATATACTAAATTATATCTACACATTGTGATTTATCTAAGTCACGTAAAACATCTTAATCACGAACTAGTTAATACTTATCTAAAACATTCCAGCGAGCTGCAACAGTTGTTATTGTTGTTACACAGATGTGAAACCGGTTACACAGACTCATTTCTACTTTCATCATTTCAGCTGTCATTTGGTTATCGTGCGCAGCGAGCATCTGTTGTTTGTATTTATTGTAATATTAGATTAATTGTAGATTAGAATGTAGTTATTTTTACAAGAATCTTTTGTCTAGCAAAAAAAATAAGTAGGTTTTAATTTTAGGTTTTAAGACAATGTACCTAATAAGTGTAATATGTTTGTAAAAGTTATTTAAAAAAAAAAAAACGTTTTCTTATTTTACTAATTTTATTAGACTCTGCTTGATATAGGCACATCAGTAGGTATAAACTATACACTGCTCGCCTATAAACAAGTAACGCCTATAAACAAGTAAATAAAAATAAATAACAAACATAAAAAATTAATACTTAGTCCCTTGTGCTGTATTATAAAGATTTTACGCTGTATTTAAATGAAAGAAAATTTTATTTAACAAAACAAGATGAAATTAACAATTTCAATAAAATTCCTTAATACCAGTATTGTACCTAACTATACAGTAAAATTAACAGTGGGTCCCAAACTCGGCTAGGCCGGTCTCTTGGGAGCCCTTACAAGTGAAATTATTCTAATCAAATTTGCACTTTAACATATTATAAAATGGGTCTTTTCACTACATAGTATAAAACAAAGTCGCTTCCCACTGTCTGTCCCCATGTATGCTTATATCTTGAAAACTACGCAACAGATATTAATGCGGTTTTTTAAATAGATAGAGTGATTCAAGGGGAAGGTTTATATGTATAATACACCTGTGCGAAGTTCGGGGTGGGTCACTTGTAAATATATTACGAATTATATAGTAAATAAAAAATATTTATAATTATATAAATCTTTCCAGGGACATATTCTCAGCCATATCAGATGGAAGTGCATGCCAGCTGCTCCAGAGCCTGCTCGTCCATACAGTGAAGACCAAGTTTCCCGGAGTCCAAGCGTTGATTGCGCTGGAGTCCCGAGGGTTCCTTTTTGCATTCTCACTGGCAGCCGAGCTTGGGGTGTCTTGTATCCCGGTTAGGAAAAAAGGGAAGCTGCCCGGTCAAGTTATGTCGTTTAAATATGATTTGGAGTACGGATCGGTGAGTTTTTTTTACAAGCTTTTATTTAGTTTCACCTGTCCTGTTGTTTGTCTGTCGGTCTGTAATCAAATCATGCAAGTTAAATTTGATCCACCTCCCGGTCACTGATTGAGCTGAAGTTTTGCATACATCTGTAAATCGCGTGACAATGCAAATTATGATGACATGGTGCTGATCTGATGATGGAGCTGGAAGATGGCCAAAAGAACTTAGCAATGAAACGACACAACCTCATCTAGTTGGGTTTATTTGAATGGTCTTGGCGAGTAGTTTGTCTTTCAATGGTAACCAGGGTCTGATGATGGAGCTGGAAGGTGGTCATAGGAACTCTGTAATGAAACGACGCAACCCTATCGAGTTTCGGCTCGTTTGATTCGTCTTGGCGAGTACATGTTCAGTAAAAGCTGACAAATTGAAAAGCTTGTTTTTAAAAAAAAAGGTTTTTTAAATTACATTAAGTACTTGTTAACAGTACAGTTCTTTCTTCTCAAATCTAAGAGTACAGAGGTAGTTCCTAGGCTAAGTAAATGTGCTACGCTGTACTTATGATGGTTTGCAGTCCAGACTTTCGAAATATCTACAAAGGCACAGTCCCTAAGTAAAAGTAGTAAAAAATGTTCGGGAGCCGTCACACATACCGACTTACATTAAATAATTTACAATGACCCGAATCTCGACGTTATGACAGCTAATTAAATAAATATTTTGGGGACATCTTACACACGGTCTCCAATTAGTAGGTAATTGTAACCAGCAACCATACAACAAACATGATTTTTTGTCGTTTTTTGCTCAATATAAATAACAGCAACATGTAAACGCTAAAATAAATAATTAAATTAAGGAGGGTTCCTTTAAGGTACGGGACCCTCCATACGTGAGTCCGATACTCGCACTTGGCCGAGTTTATAGACAGTTTAATCTAAATACAACAGCAAATTAAAATACACTGTTCTCATCTTCCAGGATGTCCTAGAAATCCAGAAAGACACCATAAAGCCTGGTCTCAAGTGCCTCATAATCGACGATCTGATAGCGACGGGCGGGTCCCTCAACGCTGCAGTCAACTTGCTCCGCATGTGCCAAGCTGAAGTTATCGGCTGCTTGCTGGTACTCGAGCTAGAAGGTTTGAACGGAAGAAAAAACATTCCCGACGGTATTCCTGTACATTCCTTGATTAAATACGATTAGTGCATTAGTGGTTAGTCATGAACACAGCCATAGGATAGTATTTTACTAAACATGAGGCTCTTGTATACAAGGTTATTCGTATAGGGTATATTAAGGTACAAGGGGGTGATTTAGACCATTACAATGAACAATGCGCTCATAGTGTAGTTCGACTGTTTGTCAGCGATCACCGAAGTTAAGTAACGTTCGGCACGGTCAGTCTGTGCATCGGTGACCGCGGGTGGCATTTACAACTGAGGGCTAAGTTGGAGTTTTGCAAATCAAAACGTATTACTTTTCCGTCGCGTTGACCGAGCGCGCCGTACGCACACGCGAGCACATTGACACACACGCTTGAGCTAGCCAATCACTGACGTTGCCGCGCTTGTGTTGGATCGGTTTGGCGCTCGTTACATTACCGTAAAAAATACTCACACTTAGCTAGTCAGTTTTCTGTACGTGACACAAGATGGCGCTGTGCCATTTCCATAGAAATCACATCGAACGTTAACGCGATCGAGTTCGAGCGAGAAACTCCCACTTAGGAATCAAAAAATGCAAGAAACTAGACATCGCATGATATACATAATAATGAAAGAAAAGGGGAAAAAAAACTACAATCGGCAAAAAAGGCTACAAAATAAAAATAAAAAATGCGATGCAGCGTACAAAAATTACAAAGGCGTACAGGACGGTCTCTCTAAACCAGTGATGCTCCTGATACGGCTTTTGCCGTACTACACGCCTTTTAGGCCCTCTAAAAACCCGAAAAAAGGCAACTACGGCTCGGCTGCCCTTTAAAAGCCGTATAATTTCTTTTATAAAAATCGTTATTGTTCTGATACCTCTGACAGTTATTGGTTACACTTCAGAACAATAACTTTGTTATTGTTATTGTTCTAAATGAGTAAAAGTTTAATGAAAATGAGACAATTACGATAAACCATCAAAATCATATTTAAGAATAAGTGCCTTCGTACATAGGTTTAACAAAAGCATTAGTATTATAATGATATTCTAAATTATGACCAACTGCTCCGACAGTTCAATAATGTATGTTTAAAACCTAATCTCTATCCACGAAACATAATATTTGGTTGTTTAATTCAATTCTGTAAATTTATAAATACCCAGGTCAAATAATTGTAATGTAAGATAGATATGTAAGGTAGGTACGAGATTTTACGGAATGGGCGTATTATACCGAAAGAAGCTAATGTCACCTAAATGTGTACGTATAGTCCATAGTCCAAGTGGTACCTATATACTTGGACTATGTCGGTATTCGAAATATGTTAAAAGTAACCTATTATATAAAAATAACAGACATTATGTAAAAAAATAACAGATATTATGTAAAAATAACAGATATTATGTAAAAATAACTGATATTATGTAAAAATAACAGATATTGTGTAAAAATATAGTAATTCATCTAAAACTTCAATACCTACAAACATTCAAATTGGTAAATATTGAACTATAGTAAATGTCTCTGAAGCTCAAGGCTTGAGCTCCTTTTGTCTTGGTTCATAGAAATAGAAATATCATGAAATATAATGTCATATTCGAAATGATAGAGCAGCTTAATTTTATATTTTTCTTTATTTAATATAAGTATACGTTTCTATTAAAATATCACAAGACAATTGTTATTATCATTCCAATGTGTGTTACAGTTTTATATGTTTACATTAATGTTACATTAAATTAAATATTTTTTATAATAAAATGAAATATCATTTATGCTACATTATATTATTCAATAGACATTATTCTAACATTTTAAATACTAAAATCGAATGAAAGGCAAGTACAACTAAAAGCACTGAGTAATATTTTTAAAACAATAAACTAAATCCATTCCAGTTTAAAATGTAATCTTAATCAGAAATTGTTCATTGCTTAAAACCGGTAGGTACAAAGGTGTTGAAATTGTTTAGCGGATATTCTTGAAGAAACGAACTCGGTATGAGTTTATACGTAAACGTAAACTACAGTAGTTTCCGTATGCGTCCATACACTTGTGCATCGCTCCTAGTGGAAACGAGGAAAACATTGTAAGTACGGAGCCACACGAAAACGATAATAGTTTTCGTTTACTATGCAAACTCGAACTAAGGCTAGTTGTAGTACATGTTTGGACAGAAAGTAGTAGAAGTAAAGAAATTCATATCTTCGTCCTTCGTCAACTGAATTTTGCAAAGGCTAGATGTCATTTGTCAATGTTATTTCATACCTCGTTTACTCGTCGAGGGGTTAAATTGGTGGAATTATATTTTTTTTTTTTTTTAGTAAAATGAATGGTAGCGTGTCGCGCCGTTGTTGGCAAAACGATCTGGCTTTGATTTCTCGGTAGTTGTACCTTCAAACACCCCTTCCTGGATCAGATCGTCAGTTGAACTGCCATAGTCTCTATTGTAGAATAACCTTTTCCCGAGATCAGTACCCACTAAGAGTTTAGAGTTAGGTTCTTGCCAGTCTCGAGCTGTGCTTGCATCAGTCTCCGATTTCTCAGTGTTAACTCTTGATAGTCGATCTTCTTCGGCACTTTCTATGGCGGGTTTTACCCGATCGTTCAGGAACTTCTGGAACTGTTCTCTCGAAAGCACTCTGTTGTAAGGTCCGTTTCCTTTCAGTTTTGTGTCTTCGGGCATTTCATTAGAAGTGTCTGTGTTTTCTAAAGCTGGTCGATGGTGGATATCTAATGCAGATGATTGATGAGCGTCCGTTGAAGGAGCTGGATTGTGTCGGATCATACTAAAGAAGAAAACATTCCTATGAGGTCTACTCGCTGTACCAAACGTGTTAGGGTCGTCAGATCCATTGTTTGGCAAAGGACGGCGCGTAGTCGCGTCTGCCAATTCGTCAGTATTGACTGTTGATTGCTGAACTGGATCCGCTTTTTCAGTGACGGATTTTGTAGCAGGATCTGATAGCTGGTTGTTTCTATAATCTTCATCTCCTTTTCTATCTTTTTTATCCAGTGATGGGCCGAAAAAAAAGAATCGTATGCCTGGGTTTTCTAATGACGTTGGCATGAATGTCGATTGCTGAACTAGATCCGCTTTTTCTATGACGGATTTTGTAGCAGGATCTGATGGCTGATTGTTTTTGTATTCCTCATCTCGTTTTTTATTGTTTGTTTGCAATGCTGGGGAAAAAAGGGATTGTGTGCCTGGGTTTTCCGATTCCGTTGGTGTGATTGTTGATTGCTGAATTGGATCCGCTTTTTCTGTGACGGATTTTGTAATGCCTGGGTTTTCCGATTCCGTTGGTGTGACTGTTGATTGCTGAACGGGATCCGCTTTTTCTGTGGGAGCATCTGGTATCTGATTGTTTCTATAATCTTCATCTCCTTTTCTATCTTTTTTAACCAGTGATGGGCCGAAAAAAAAGAATCGTATGCCTGGGTTTTCTAATGACGTTGGCATGAATGTCGATTGCTGAACTAGATCCGCTTTTTCTATGACGGATTTCGTAGCAGGATCTGATGGCTGATTGTTTTTGTATTCCTCATCTCGTTTTTTATTTTTTGTATGCAGTGCTGGGAAAAAAAGGGATTGTGTGCCTGGGTTTTCCGATTCCGTTGGTGTGATTGTTGATTGCTGAATTGGATCCGCTTTTTCTGTGACGGATTTTGTAATGCCTGGGTTTTCCGATTCCGTTGGTGTGACTGTTGATTGCTGAACGGGATCCGCTTTTTCTGTGGGAGCATCTGGTATCTGATTGTTTCTATAATCTTCATCTCCTTTTCTATCTTTTTTAACCAGTGATGGGCCGAAAAAAAAGAATCGTATGCCTGGGTTTTCTAATGACGTTGGCATGAATGTCGATTGCTGAACTAGATCCGCTTTTTCTATGACGGATTTTGTAGCAGGATCTGATGGCTGATTGTTTTTGTATTCCTCATCTCGTTTTTTATTTTTTGTATGCAGTGCTGGGGAAAAAAGGGATTGTGTGCCTGGGTTTTCCGATTCCGTTGGTGTGATTGTTGATTGCTGAATTGGATCCACTTTTTCTGTGACGGATTTTGTAATGCCTGGGTTTTCCGATTCCGTTGGTGTGACTGTTGATTGCTGAACGGGATCCGCTTTTTCTATGGGAGCATCTGGTATCTGATTGTTTCTGTATTCTTCAACTCCTTTTCTATTTTTAGTATGCAGTGTTGGGATGAAAGGGAATCGTATGCCTGAGTTTTCAGATCCCGTTGGCGTAAGCGAGTCGTAGTCATTTGCCATGAAAGATTGATACTCTCCGTCGGTTATAGAACGTTCGATGGTTATTTGTTTCGATCCTCCCCAGATGTCCTTTTCTAGAATATTCTCATTGAATTTTATTTTTCGGAAGACGCCTTCTCCGTGGCTAAAGCACGTCACTTTAGTGACTGCCAAAGCGACTAAAACTATAACACTTATGGTGTTCATCGTTGATGGCTTAGAACTGAATAGTGATCGTAGCGCCTTGCCGAGTTTTTATATGCTTGGAGTTCAAAAAAATGGATTATATCACACGAGAATGAGGTTTGATGACGTTTGCAATCCCACAGGAAAACCACATTATGCAAGACGGTACAGTTATTATGTAAGTATGTACAGTCACCAACTAAGTAGAATATTATGTAATATTGGAGAAGAGATAACGTTATTTGTGTCATAGTAGGTATGCTTATTGGTCTCGCTGCGCTTGACAGCGAAACCAATAATTAATCTTAGTAGGTACCTAAGGTACCTATGCTTGTAAAAACATGTTTGTTTATGAGCCTGTAGCGTCTCACACACTCTTAGGGATGCGTTGGACAAACACATCCCTTAGAGCAGCGGTCTCAGACTTTTTTGTTGGTATTTTTGATGACGATGATATTCTGTTTTTCGGAATAATGTGAAAGAAGTTCGCATTCAGTAAGATTTTGTCCATATTCGAATATAATTATCATCTTAAACATTTCTTAGTCGCTAGAATATTTATTTTTGAAGATTAATTTTATGTAGGTAAGTATCGTAATTTTGAGCAGTTGTATTTTCATGAAGCCCCGATAAAGGCTTTGCGGAACCGTAGATAGGGCTACGCGGAGCACACGTTGAGAATGGCCGCCTCACAGCGTTCCAGTTTGGTCGATCTCGTGCTGATGCCAATTTCGTTCAAAGGTGCTCAATTCGTCGCGCAATCATAAACGGGGCCTGCCACGACACCGCACCGATTTGGGATTCCACTTGTAAAGTAAATTTAACACTTTAAAGTAAATTTAAAGTGGTGCCAAAATCAACAAGAGCAGATCAAAATGGATATACTGGCCTCTCATCATAAAGATAAAGACTTCAAAAATTTTTGGAAATCTACAAATAAGCTAAACACTAAACCTGGTCTTCCTGTCAGCGTAGATGGACTTAGTGATAACAAGGAAATTGCGAATTCCTTTATGGAACATTTTAAGGTCAAATCAACTCTTCCTCCTGTATCTGGGGTGGCCGGTCCTGAGCCCGGGGACAAGGAACTTACCGTCAAGCTCACACCTAAAAAGATAAGTCGCATCATCTATAATATGAAAAGAGGTAAGTCTCCAGGTCACGATGGGCTCAGCATCGAGCACCTGACTTGTGCTGGCCCCCACCTGCCAAGAGTCCTGTATATGTTCTTTTCATTTTGCCTCAGTCATAGCTATCTTCCAAATGATCTCATGAAAACAATAGTAGTTCCCATAGTTAAAAATAAGACTGGTGATATCTCAAACAAATCGAACTACAGACCCATCTCACTGGCCACTATTATTTCAAAGGTATTTGATAGTGTGCTTGAGAATTACCTCGATAGTCACTTAAATCTACATGACGCCCAATTTGGTTTCAAAGCCGGATTGTCCACAGAAAGTGCTATCATGGCGCTCAAGCACACTGTCAAATACTACACAGATAGAAAAACTCCGATTTATGCCTGCTTTTTAGATTTATCCAAAGCTTTTGACCTCGTTTCGTATGAAATATTGTGGAAAAAATTAACTGAAATTGAATTACCTCTAGAATTAATAAGAATATTTAAAACGTGGTATTCCAACCAAACAAATGTAGTGCGGTGGGCAGGTGAGATATCTGAAGTTTATGGTCTGGAATGCGGTGTCCGGCAGGGGGGGCTAACATCGCCTAAATTATTTAATTTGTACGTGAACCAGCTGATCGTCGAGCTCAGTAACACACATGTCGGATGCCACATAGATGGAACAAGCGTTAATAATATCAGTTACGCTGATGATATGGTGTTGCTGAGCCCGTCGATTAGTGGCCTCAGAAAATTATTGGGAGTGTGTGAAAAATATGCTTCAGAACATGGCTTAGTCTACAATTCAAAAAAAAGCGAAGTCATGGTTTTCAAGGCGAAGGATAACAATCCCACTACCGTTCCTCCCATTTTGTTAAATGGAAATCAATTGAGTATTGTTAACAGCTTTAAATATCTTGGTCATATAGTGACAGATGATCTCAAAGATGATCAAGATATAGAAAGAGAACGCAGAGCATTAGCAGTAAGATGTAACATGATTGCCCGCAGGTTTGCTCGATGCACGAATGATGTTAAAATAACTTTATTTAAGGCCTTCTGTCAGTCTTTTTATTCGAGCAGCCTATGGGTATCATACACCAAAAAAGCATACAGCGCGCTGAGAGTGCAGTATAATAATGGTTTTAGGATGCTGTTGGGGCTGCCACGTTATTGTAGCGCATCAGGGATGTTTACACAAGCTCGAACCGATGGCTTCCACGCCATCATGAGAAAAAAAGTGTACTCCCTGCTGAGCAGAATGCGTGGTAGTAATAACAGTATCCTGAATATAATTATTAATAAGCCTGATTGCCCTATACAGGGATATTGGAATAATATGTTACTTGGTATCATTTGATAATAATTATATAGTACACATTACAACTGTAATAATATGGACTAAGTTTTGTCTGAAATAAAGATTTATTATTATTATTATTATTACTTGGCGACATATTTTTTTTGCCCACTTCAAAAAAGGTGGAAGTACTTACTATGTTCGTCTGTATGTTTTTATTAATATGTTCATCGATATTTGCGCGAATTGTGAACGTTCTTGCCGTTTTTGAAAATACGAAAGAAAACGCTCGTAATTTATTTTTTCTTTCATTTTTGTTTTTCTCTTTCTTTTCCAATGAGTATCATCCATCGACCTGGCATTTTTTCTTTCCTGTTTCATCCTACTTTTATTATTATTTTCACTTTTTACCATATTCGAAGGCTTGAGCACTGGTCTAGTAGTGGACTTACGGACTACTTACAACGTGCAACGCTCTGTCAATCTTTACACATCTCATATATTATCATGAAAAGATAGGCACTCAAATCATGAAAAGTTACTGCCGCCAAGAGGTAATCAATTTAATATAATTATACAGCCTCGGTGGCTCAATGGTTAGTGACCCTAACTTCTAAGCTGGGTCAAAGAGGCGTGGGTTCGATCCCCACCCAGGGCAAGTATTTATGTGATGAACATTGGTGTTTGCTCTGTGTCTGGGTGTTATTTAGTTATTACTATCTATTTATGTATGTATTTAAAAATATATACAAGTAGTATATCAGTCTCTGGCAGCCATATCACAAGCTTTGCTTAGTTTGGGGTCAGAGGCCGTGTGTAAGATGTCCCCTAATATTTATTTATTTATTTATATTAGGGGGCATCCACACGGTCTCTGACCCTAAACTAAGCTAAGCTGTCATATGGCTGCCAGAGACTGCATATTTTTAAATACTTATATATATAATACCTAAATAACACTCAGACACAGAGCAAACACCTATATTCATCACATAAATATTTGCCCTGGGTGTAATTATTTTATCTTTTACCAGTGAGTTTAAAATTGTCAAAGAAAGAAAATAACGGATTAACTTCTGCAAAGTTGGTACCTTTCCAGTGGCGGATTTTATGTATTTGCCGTCAGTAAAGGCTGTTGAATTTTTGCCTTTTTGCAATTAATGATCCTAAAGCCGCCCTCTAAAAACTGCCGATCTAGGCTCCAGCCTTACTCAACCTGCTGTCTGGTGATAAATCCTCCATTGTGCCTACCTAACTCAGCACTACATCACTACATAGTATAATACAAAGTCGCTTCCCGCTGTCTGTCCCCATGTATGCTTATATATTTAAAACTACGCAACAGATTTTGATGCGGTTTTTTTTTATAGATAGAGTGATTCAAGAGGAAAGTTTATAATTCGCTATAAGTCGCTAGTTACATTATAACAAAGAATAAATAATAATTATAACAAAGAGTTTCTAGAAACAAAACCAAGATAAAGTGCTTAGACATGCGGTCTAAGCACTTTATCTTGGTTTTGTTTGTAACGCACGCAATACAAATATGAGTAGGTATTTCTTTCAAGTAATATTCGTCACTAATTCACAATAATAAGTAAATACATAGTTGTTACTGTATAACTCTATCTGTTTTCTTATGAAACATCCAACAACTTTATACGAGTATTTTCAAAAGGTGTTGTAATTATTATGTATTATGTAGGGTGTTTCTCTAGTACCTACAATGAAATATTATGTACTCATCATTATTGCCAACTTTTTGAATATAGAATTCCTAGAATATATTCGTCTAGAACACCTAGAAGGTCTTCAGATTAACACGGCGATTTTGCGAAATAATAAACATACTTTTTGCTGTTAGAATAGTACTAGGCGCAAAACTACTTCAGTGCTAGAGTTGCGAAAAAAAAACATCACTTCAAACGAAAGTTTAGTGGGATTAAGACCTCAGAACTATGACAAGTTAGTCCTTATTCTGAGATCAAGGACCAATATGTTTAATGGCCCAACGATTTCTGTAAAATTTAAACGGGACCACTTCGGGAGTATAACCTTTCGAACTAAAAAAGAATTTTTCGATTCAGTTCACAATTAGCGGAATTATCGATGAACACAGACAAAAAAAAAAACAAATGGACGAACATAGAACCTCCTCCTGATTGGAAGTCGGTTAAAAATAGTGCCAGATCTAGCACCGAAAGTGTTGTATGGTGTTAAAACACGCTAACGTTTGCCCACCATTATAGGGTAGAGCTCGTTTAGTCGTTTTACTTCGGTTTTAGGGTTCCGTACCCAAAGGGTAGAAACGGAACCCTATATTAACGGGACTCCGCTGTCTGTCCGTCTGTCTGTCTGTCTGTCTGTCACCAGGCTGTATCTCATGAACCATGATAGCTAGGCAGCTGAAATTTTCACAGATGAAATATTTCTGTTGCCGCTATAACAACAAATACTGAAAACAGAATAAAATAAATATTTAAGGGCTTCCATACAACAAACGTAATTTTTTTGCCGTTTTTTGCTTCATATTAATACCTAACGGCAACAGGTAGACGCTTGAAATGGGGCTAAGGGAAATTCCATAGGATTGATTCGGCTTAAAATATTATGTTCCTTGTTATAAACTTTACGATATGATAAGGAATTACCTACAATACAATTATTATTACAACTAGAGAGATAGCTCGAGGCAATTCTCAACCACAAAAATGTATAGAAAATCTTGCCCAGAGCTGTCAAACCTGTCAAATATAAATTGGAATTTGACACTACTGAGAGAAAAACACGGCAGCTAGCCACTGAATCGAAATATTTTTCATGTCTCTTTCTAACTCATGCCATATTAAATCATTGCATCTCTTTCTTTTCTCGATTCGACCACATAATCCCTTTGGTATCTACACGAATTAATTTCTAGATGACGTAGATATTCTAGCTAGGATATCATTATAAATTATCTACTCTTATCTAAGACCAACTTTTGCTATGGGATCGACCCCCGAAATCGTAAAAAAAGTCAATTGTTTCATTCATATTGTCAACTTCCCTCATCAACATCTCGTGTCAACTGCTAAAAGATGTTTGTTTTTGGTTTTTAACCCTTGACAAAGAGAGGGGTGTTATAAGTTTAACGTGTCTGTGTATCAGTGTATCTGTCTGTGGTATCGTAGCTCCCAAACGGATGAACCGATTTTCGTTTAGTTTTTTTTTGTGTCATAGGTTTTAATTTTATCCCGAGTGTTCTTAGCCATGTTTCATGAAAATCTGTTCAGCCGCTTGAAGATCATCAGCTCTTTTCTAGTTGATGAGGGGATCTGACTACCTTCTATATGTCCTATCGATTCGATATTAAGTACCGTGTTACTTCAATGATATGGACATAGAGTTTATTTTGTGTCGGGAAGTTTTTAAAATTTTCAATTTTACTATTATTCCCTAAAAAGGGGGAAAATATGGTGTAGTGCTATTTATCAGCCGATTTCGATAATATTTGGCAAGATTGTTTTGGATCCAAATCCTAACAAGATTTGCGAGTATGAATTAGATCGGTCAAGAGCGAGTCGATATATAGGCTTATGAAGATTCAGTGAAAATGCGAGGTGCACTGTTCAGAGAACTACTAGTTTATTTTGGTTCAGTTAGTTTTGAAGCAATCCCAGAAAATTGCAGCGCCTACAGAAATTGAATAGCAAAATCGTGAATTTTGCTCTTTAATTTTGTACGTAGTATTTATAATACTACATCTTCTTTGCTTTTGGCTTGAGGTCGATAGCAATACTTAGATTTCGTTTTTGTTTTCTAAATTATTTAAGACAAGTCAAGTTTTCTTTATTATATAATCTTTGGTTTGAAATATATATTTTTTCGTCAATGTATAAATTAGTATTTACAATTTATATCTAAATTCAATTTTAATCATTTAAATTTTAAAGATTATACTTTTTATTTATATTTTGGCATGCTTTTCTATATTAATATGGAGAAGCCACTGGCTCCTGAAATAGTCTAAGACTGTCTCAGGAGCCAGTGGCTTATTTAAATGAATAAATTCAATTTTTTTCATTTAAATTTTAAAGATTACGTTTTTTTTCTAAATTAGTTAAGTCTACTTTTTATTTATATTTTGGCATGCTTTTCTATATTAATATGGAGAAGCCACTGGCTCCTGAAATAGTCTAAGACTGTGTCTCAGGAGCCAGGAGCCTACGGATCATGTATTACTGTAACACGTTTATTATATCAAAATAAAATGATTTGTTTGTTTGTTTGATTTGTTTGTTAATTTGGTTGTTATGTTTTATCTTCAAAATAATTATTTTTCCATCTACACAAGGCTTCTGGTAACATACGCATAACCTACCTGTTAGGGGTGACTATTATATCACCATAAACAATCTACTATGAGACAAACCTCATGTTCGTAAAATAATCGGCCAAGTGCGAGTTGGACTCACGCACGAAGAGTTCCGTACTACATAGGAGCGAAAAATGGCTAAAAATTCAGGTTTATTGTATGGGAGCCCTCATAAATATTTATTTTATTTTTAGTATTTGTTGTTATAGGCGGCAACAGAAATACATCTTCTGTGAAAATTTCAACTTTCTAGCTCTCGCGGTTCATGAGATAGGGCCTGGTGATAGACGGACAGCTGAGTCTCAGTAATAGGGTTCCGTTTTTACCCTTTGGGTACGGAACCCTAAAAATGACTTTTCTCAAAACTCAAAAAAAAACAGCTGTTCCATACATTTCGTCGGGGTGAACGATATTTATCTATGGAACAACAACTCAAAGAACAAAAGTTGCTAGTTTTGATGTACAGAATAAGCCCCTGAAAGGATGCTAATTGATTAGAAATAACCCTGTAGAAGTAGGATTCGTGATAAAAAACATCTAGTTTTTATATTTTGTATTTTTATTTATCGACTAAATCCAAAATTCAGTTACTAAATTAGTGTATCTAATACATACAGTTTTTATAAATAGGTACATACTACTATCACAACATAATTATAAATTCAAAGTTTTATCTATTTTTATTTACGACATTTTTACATGAAGAAATAAATAGATATAGTCTATTGTAATTTGAATATCATCAATCCGATATTGAATTCAATAAACATATTTTACTTTACTTAACAAACTTAAATAGGAAATACTGCAAGTTACATTATAAGTACAAACAAGTTATGTGACGTTCTTACTACTTAGTATTTTTTAACACCGAAAATGACTTTTTGGCCCACTTCCTTTGAAATGCTATCAAAATTATGAGTAGTTACTTTTTCTTGGGTCTTCTCAGTTGAAGTCGTGAATTCGGGAGCTAAAGTGGTAGTGGTAGTCTTGTCCTCAGACTCCTTGGACGGAGTTGTCGATACTGGTCCATGATTGTGAACTTTCGGATGAGTAACAGGGAAGATGTGGCCATTTATTTTCAAACTGCTTTCCGTAGAGGTCGTCTCAAACTTTTCGGTGGAGAACGTAACTTCTTTGAGCGATTGCTGGTTCACATCTTCAGGCACTTTCGAAAGAGTTGCAGGAACAATAGGTCCGTTAATTTTCACAGCACCATCGGTGGTCAGTTCAGTTACTAATGGACTCACGGTCGATTGCTGGCCTTCGTTAGCTTTTTCTGTAACGAATTTCACAATAGGGTCGGGCTGCTGGGTGTTTCTGTATTTCCTCGGCTGTTCTCCAGGAAGCACCGTTGTCGTGGAACCTTCGTTTCCGGTCTTCGTGGTGTCCTTTGTCAAGTCGACTGGATGCTGAGCATTTGTCAAAGTCTGCTGATTGTCAGTTAAAGGATTCTGCCCTTCAGTGAAAGAATGCTGTCCATCAGTGAATGAATGCTGACCGTCAGTTAAAGTATCTTGACCATCAGTTAAGGGATGCTGAACGGTTCCCTGTACAGCGTAAGCCACAATGTGGAAGTCAAATCCTCGGAACACAGTCGGAGATTTCAACTCGATGGTGACGTTGTGCTGTCCTTCACCGCCTCCCACGATTTTAGCTTCGCCATCCTTTTCAGGCCTCTCGTCTGTCACCACCACACTGCTTATGATCTCCTGGTTGGTCCCGTTTACAGTTATTTGCTGGCTCTGTCTCCATATAGCTGGGCTGGCGTGGACTGTCTCATTAAAGACTATTCTTCCATGCTCGTTGCCAACTCGAAGATCGTTGCAAGCCACTCCTGTGACTGCCAGAGCGACCAAAACTGCTGCCCTTACGTTGTTCATGATTGAAGGTGTGTAACTGAATGACAATCAAGGCGACCTGCTCAGTTTTTATATGGGGCAAGGAGTTAAGGAAAATTTTGATTAAGTCACACAAGAATGAGCTGTTTTAGATGACGTCTGGTTTCCTACAGGAAAACCAATATGTCTATTATGTACGGAGCAGGTACAGTCACCGACTGGTAGGTATAATATTAAGTGGATTATGACCTGTTGAGTAGCGGTGTTTTCTGTTACCCACCATATGTGTGTGAGTAATAATTCAAACCAGTTTTTTAATGAATTTAAAATCTCTACGACGGGTTTTACCAAATATCAGACCTCGCTTTCATTCGTTTTTTTCAGCGTATGTATTGATTGGATTAGAAAAATTCCAGAAAGGATAATTATATTGAATTGGATTGCCCCGACGTTTACTGTTACTGCAGGGCAGAAACTAAGATAACCTACATTGTTTAGAACTGGTCAACGTAATTCTAAACGAGTTTCTTTTTTCCCCACTAACAAAAAAGCTAAAAGAATCTTTTTTCCTTACATAATGTTTGTTTTTATTAGTAGCGACTGAGTACCTGGGCGACCGATTTGATCGTTAGGTATGTGACCACCCACTAAGTCTAACTAACAACAACCCGATTAAGACTGGATGCAAGCCGCTTATCGGTCGAATCATGCTTGTTGGCGGCTGTGATGTTAGCTGTAACCTGCGGATAACCCAATCTCTACTGAAGCTCACTTAACATTGTTTAATCCGTTGGGTTAATCCGGAGCATGTAGCTAACAAAACAGCCACCAATATATTTGATTCGATCTGTACACTCGGTCATATTGGAAATTTTAGGGTAGGAAATCCTAGCTATGCTCAACCGCCGCGTAGACATCCTATCGCATTAAACACAAAAATCGGTCAAGTGCTAGTCGGACTCGCGCACGAAGGGTTCCGGTACCGTGTTGGAGCCCCTTTAGCCCCATTTCTCGTGCCATTATTAATAGCGAGCCAAAAACTCTTAAAAATCACGTTTGTTGCATAGGATCCCCCACAATATCTATTAAGCTATTGCATAGCTTCTATCGCGGGCCTTGAGCGTGGGGACCGAATCCAGAAATTCCGTAACGAAAAAACCTCACGCTCCCCACTCCGACGGGCAAGGAGGTGTGGCTTGAAGGCCGTGCATCGTCTAACGTCGTTTCAGTTCGGCAGTCTTTGACACGGCGTTGTGTGTGATTAGACGTATTGTACGACTCTACGAAACTCGCACGAATCGAGACGAGCTGCTCCGAAATCGGACGAATACATAAGCAGCTGTTTATGAGAAAGTATATAGGTGTATAGGTATTTATGTACAACAGTGAATAGCTGTACTTGTAAAAATGCAATAGCTTTACCGCGGCAGTCCCCGAGTGCCACACGTCTTTTTTTATTTTTATTTCGTTTTTGGTTATTGTTGTTAGAGCGGAAACATAAATACATCATCTGTGAAAATTTCAGCGGTCTAGCCATCATGGTTCATGAGATACAGCCTGGTGATAAACAGACAGACGGACATAGGAGTCTTAGTAATAGGAAAAGGCTCTCTTGTGGCTAAGATGATGATGATGACACCTTGTTTCCCACAAAGAAGCTTCCGCGCGCACCTGTACGTCGTACGTGAATAATCTAAAAGTATAATCTGGACTCATTTTGAATTACAACAATGTTTTGACGCTTTTTGGTATTTCCGAGAAATATTGGCCCTGAGAATATCTACAAGAACATCTAAAATAACATGCTTAGGAGATATGTCGCCGTTGCATTGAGGAGTTTGTTTATACTCGTATTAAGTTGTAATGCTGAAGGCGCAGGGTCAGCTTCGTGCATTGAACTATAAAAATAAGGTCACTCAGACCTACGTCATAGTCAATTACAAGTTCCGGCAGACTAGGGTCAGATCAGAATGAAGCTTCTGTATATGGTCTAATATGGTATTGAGAATAATATAGGTAGTTAAAATAATTATTTTTTGCTAAAAATGGCATGACCGACTACAACCGTGTACAGAGTTCGCGAATATTTTGCACGGATCGATGTAGCATTTTTCATATTATTGTTGATTTACCAAAAATGGCTCAGCCAATTTAGATAAAATTTAAGCGGGGTCCCACTAAGTCCCACATTTCGAAGTATACTTACTCTTTCTAATAAAAAAGAATTATCGAAATCGGACCACCATAAAAAAATGTAAAAGCATCAAATTGAGTACCTCCTCCGTTACGTCGGTCAAAAAACTTGACGATCAAGTTTGGTTTACTCTCAACGACCCCCACTAAAACTGCCACTACTGGGGAACGTTACGCTAAAGTGTTATTTTTAGTGCCAAAGGCTGCCAGTGCCGGTCGATGGGCCATTAAAAATATTGGTCTCTAAGTCTCCCACTAATATGTCGTTTGGAAAAATGTTTTAAGAATCAAGTACTTATGAAGTTTTTTTAAATGTCTTTTAAGTAGTAAGTTATGTTTACTTTAAATTAACCTCATAATTGCCTTAAAACATTACTTCAAGCAAAATTTTAGTGGGGGACGTTGGGTACAATATTTTTTAATAGCCCAACGACCGCCACTGGCACTATAAATAATACTTTGTCCTATCGTCCCTCAATGGTGGTTGTTTTAGTGGGGGTCGATGGGAGTAAACCTCGAGGGTCGAGGTATCTTTGCGAGGGTTTACTAGTATTTCCCATTTATAATTAGGTACTCGAACATGTTATGAGAAACAGATAAATGGACAGGTACTTAGGTACGAATACAATTTGTGGCGTTACAAAAAATCAAGAAAAAACCAAATGATCTTGACGTGTGTGGATCCTGCCAGACCAATTTCTTTGCCAAATATGTAATTAGAGTATGATTTAAGTATTGTTTCTGCGAAATTCAATCACCAACTGATTGATTGGCCGTTTTGGGTAAATTCCATAAGCAAGCTGCCTTCAAGAACCAACTTTTTAACCTTTTTAGAATTCGACACAGGAATACATAAATCTCAGAACTATAACTAAAGGCCTAAACATACACCAGCTTCTATACAGGTAGGTACGTCGCATTACACGCCTGCTCTAAATGATCTCAAAATCATCTTCGCACTCGTTCCGCGCTCGCGCTTTTATTAGTTTTTTGCCTATCTATCTGAAATTGAATACTACCGGCACGTAAAATTTTTAACAATTTTCACGCTCGCTTAGCTCGCGTTGAGAAAAATATCATGATTTCTTTGCCCTTTTGCTCTGCGTGTACCTATCAGATGCCGTACCTTATATCTCATCAAAAACATAAATGTGAAATGGGAGCCAAAGTGTCGCCACCAAAAGAATTGACATCCAACACGGGGGCCAAGTGTTCTGTAGAACTTAACCAAGAAACCAACCAACCAACCAAACCAACTTAGAAAATCCTAAAGTTAAGTTCTACAGAACACTTGGCCCCCGTGTTGGATCTCAATTCTTTTGGTGGTGACACTTTGGCTCCCATTTCACATTTATGTTTTTGATGAGATATCATAACTTTTTGTTCAGAAATAATTATTAGTTACATAACGATTATCATAGTACACTTATCTCTGAAAATGTTATCTAGTATTTATTATATTACTATCACAAATGGCATGGTTCATCTATCGAAAATCTCAGTGCCTCGCGACGCTACCGCCATTTATTGAAGTATTGGTTAGGTAAAATTTTACAATTACTTTGTTAATAGTACTAATTTTCAATAATTTTCAGTTTTTAGATTTTTTCCTTTATACTCGTATATGCCCGATAGTCTACCTTGGTGCCAAATATCAAGATTCTAGGTCATCTGGAAGTGGGTTAGGTTTTTGATCTATAAGTCAGTGAGTGAATCAGTCAATGAAACACGAGTTTTTAAACGTTAATATATCAATAACTGATTGAGCAAAATTGATAAAATTTTGGATTCTTGATAAGCTAAAAGACTTTAGTAAATGTGCCAAATTTCATGTATGTAGGCTAAATAGTTTTTGAGTTGTGAGGGGGTCAGTTTGGAGCTACTCCAAATGGTTCGTGTAATATTACACACGGCCGCTGCGTCGCCAGTTTTCTTTGAACACTTTGGCTGGACACGCTGCCGCGTGTCTAGATAGGTCGTATTTCTTAGGCATTCTCAGTCCAATTCGTTTAGACTAAGCAAGCTGCTGAGTTTCCTGTTGACATGCCCTTGTTAGCGCTAATTTAGTATCTTATTCAAGGAATGTCATATAACAACATCCTCTAAGTGCTTGGGTGAGTCACGGGCGAAATTGTTATACATTAACCGCTGTTCATGGTCACAGAAACGTTTCCTCTTTAGAATAGACAAAATAAATAATATCACTTCAATAAATGTTATACCCATAGGGCTATTATCCTCGGGGCTCCATAGTTTAGGTGTCATCAACATTTCAGCAGTAAGAGAATTTTTTTCTCCAGCAGAGGACGTCGGCGTACCTTTTTTTTTTTACCAGGGGAAATCTTTTATAGATACCACCACACCTCGAGGGCAGGCGGGTGGTTATGTGGGAGTCCTGCCGACTGGACAGTAAACCCACCAAAACCCCTGGGTGTTCCACCACTGCGCCTGATGTCGGGGCTACGGGCACGCTTTCGCACTCCTCCGCGGCACCCGACAGCGCTGGCCCAACTCGGGCCCCACCACGGAGCTTGCGCTCCCGCCAGAATGACGATGTGTCGAACACCAGATACATCGTCATCGTCGTCGGCGTACCTACGCGCGCAAGCTGAAAAGGGACGTACCTACCTGCGTGCGTTTTCAGCTTGTTAACCCACTCGGCTAGTGGTAGGTAACACCCCATGCGGGACGTCAGTGCAGGACTTATCGCCCCTACATCGAATAAGAATAATAAGAATAGTGGTAGGTATAGGTCGAATGAAACATCTTGGCGGCAGTTATGTTAGCTACAAGCTGCGGCGCCGAAATCGCCGGATAACCCAATCCTGACTCCCCGCAGCATGTAGCTAACATCACAGCCGCCAAGTTTGATTTGGCCTATAACTTTGGTCCGTAGGCCGGTTCTCGTCAGTGTTTTTATGCCTACTTATTTAGATTAGATTTACACTTGGCCCGTTTTTAGGGTTCCGTAACGGATTAAAAACGGTACCCTATTACTAAGACTCCGCTGTCCGTCCGTCGCCAATCTGTCACCAAGGCTGTTACTTTATGAACCGTGAAAGCTAGACAGTTAACAGGTGATGTAAATCTGTTGCCGCTTTAACAACACGTACTAAAAACAGAAAAAAAAATTAAAGGGGCTCCCATACTATACAAACCTAAATTCTTAGCCGTTTTTTGCTCACTATTAATAACGGTGACAGGTAGATGTTTGAAATATTTAGTTAATATTAACTTCAAAAATAACCCATACAAGGAACGTGATTATTGCTCGATATTAATAATGACAACAGAATGATGCTTAAAATATTCACAGAATATTAAGTTGTATATTCCCTTCAAAAATAAATAGTTAAAATTAAATTTACTTAGGGGGGGTTCTATGCGGTACGGAACCCTTCGTGCGCGAGTCCGACTCGCACTTGGTCTGTTTTATATCCATGATCTTCCCCTGACAAGGGTCATTAAAGTCATTAACGAGTCCACTTATGACACACATACGAATGCGTATAAAGTAATATAGGTAACGGTTGATATTTCTACCTACTGAGAATAAATTACAAACAAATAAACAAAGAGATGACGTTCGAATAACCAATACAAGATTACTGTCATGAAACAGGCTAAATACCTTAAATGGTAATACGATGAGGAAAACCTTCTGTACCTACTTACCGCCATTTACACAGTCCATGGCCGAACATATGCCTATCCACGAATGGCAATTGGGTCACAATACGTTTAATGTACCTACAGATTGTAGGTACAGAGTGTTCCTTTGCAAAGTTCAAGGGCTTTCAGAGGTATATTTGCTAGTCATTATGATAAAATTTTACTTTGTGACCAACTGCGAAAGTTGGTCCCATGCTTCGAGCAAATATCTACAGAGCCACAGTACCTAAGTGAAAGTAGTAAAAAAATGTCTAAGCGACGACATATTATACCGACGATATAATATACCGACTTAGATATTTACATCAAATAATTCACAATGACCCGTTTTCTCGAATCTCGACGTTATGTCACCTAATTGGTGCTTGTAACCGAGCACATTGTCATCGCGCGGCGTTGTAGTCGGCTTGCAATCGCCTTACGACTAACTAAAAAGCCTGCCCACTACGTAGCTTGGGCAGGGTTTTGGCTCAGACACTTTTTTGCACGATTGCGACTCTATATATATTTGCTCGAAGGTCCCATGGTAAACGTTATTCATAACTAGCTGCCTGTCCCAGTTTCACCCGGTTACGAAATAATTCATAGAAATATAAACCTTCAGGAAGTATTCTAAAAGTTATTGAAAACCTCATTGCCATCTGTTGCATAGATTATTACTTATAATTATTGAATACTAGACGACCCGCCCCGGCTTCGCACAGGTGTATTATACATATAAACCTTCCTCTTGAATCACTCTATCCATTAAAAAAAACCGCATCAAAATCCGTTGCGTAGTTTTAAAGATTTAAGCATACAGACAAACAAACAAACAAACTAAAATAGCGACTTTATTTTATACTATGTAAGGATTTGATATTGAAGATTTAAGTAAATACACAGACACAAATAATTATTTTTCGCAAAAAATAGCATGACCGACTTCAACGCGAATATTTCGCACGGATCGATGTAGCATTTTTCACATTATTGCTGATTTATCAAAAATAGCTCAGCCGATTTAGATAAAATAAAAAGGGACCAATTTCGAAGTATATTCTTTCTAATAACAAAAGAATTATCAAAATCGGACCACTATGTAAAAAGTTATGCGTGGTTTATATATTCTTTGGCGTGGTTATATGTACATAAAAAAAATATACGCGTCGAATTGAGTACGTCGGAAAAAAGAAGATTTAGGATAATTAGGATTTTTAGGAATTTTGACGTTTTTAGTCAGGTTAGCTAGTTAGTTAATCGTCACCATTGCTTTGTAAAGATTGATTTCTTTTCAATTATGAATTTATAGTTGGATGAGAAGAATCATCATTTGTCAGAACCACCTTACTTACCTATGTCCGCAAACTCCGATCATAAATAACAGGAAAGTTATTGAAAGCTTTTATAAAATATTCCACACAATATAATTCCGAATAACATTAGTCACAAATTCTTCTAAACAAATACCTACATACTATACATAATATAATTAGTCCGTTAGTTAAATTATTAAAAAATATTGGACACGTATTTTTTCTTTTGTCAATCAAACAATTAATAGCAAAGATAAACCTTGTCAAAGTTCGAGAGTGGGGGCTCGTGACGTCACTAGCCGGTATATTTGTAGTAGGTTAGTGACGACACGCGGAACTATAACTGGCTATATCTTCATCAATTTTTGTTAAATTGACAAAAGAAAAAAAATTGAGTTTAATAGTTTTTGACAATCCATTTGACGGACTAATTATATATTTTTTTGTAAACAATCCTATTCTAAAATCAGACTTTATTTAATAACAATAGGTATGTTATTAAATAATGTCTGAGTTGAGTGTATGGACCTTTGAGACTCATTACCCGACTGCGCGACGCAAAGGAGTAGTTTTTCTCATGTCATAAAGACCAAGGGTTTAGTCCAGGTTTACACGTTAATTGAAACTACAGTTGTTTCCGTATAGCCCTGTACAATACAGTGCCTTTGGCGGAAACGAGGAAGAACTAACCAAAATTTATAAAGCCACGGGCAAACGCGCATCAAGTTTAAGTAAACTATGCACTATGCAAAACCTCTACTAAAGTCTCAGATATTGAAAGAGTGAAGTTATTATTGGCAGTAATCAGGCTTGGAGCAGGGACATTTCTCTTTCATCTTCAAACCTTTGGACATCTGCTTCAGGAATGGGTGGACTTCGTCGCTGAAGAATGGCCTGCAAGAGATACCATTTTTAGGGTTTAATTCAATTCATTTATTTCTCAACATAGATACAAATAGTGTATACTTGTGAATGTCCAACAAAATACATTTATTTTAAGATTACAATTGAAATAAAACTTAATAAATATAAAATTACTTTGGAATTACAATTACATTGGATTCCGTACCCAAAGGGTAAAAACGGGACCCTATTACAGACTCCGCTGTCCGTCTGTCTCCAAGCTGTATCTCATGAACCGCTATAGCTAGAAAGCTGAAATTTTCACAGATGATGTATTTCTGTTGCCGCTATAACAAGAAATACTGAAAACAGAATAAAATTAATATGTAAGGGGGGCTCCCATACAACAAACCCGATTTTTAGCCGTTTTTCGCTAGATATTTATAATGGTAACAGGTAGATGCTTGAAATTTTCACAGAATATTTAGTTATAGAAGTGAATACTTCAATAATAAATAATAAAATAAAATAAATGTTTACAGTACGGAAGCCTCAGTGCGCGAGTCCGACTCGTACTTGGCCGATTATTTAATTTCATTCAGGATTTAAGAGCGCGGCTCTTGTCGGTGGAGCAACTTCCACGTCTCTCGGTCTTCCGCCAGTGTCTTCGCTTCCCTGTACGACATCTACCTCCCCTTTGATCTGATCTAAAAATGCCCTCCGTGGTCTTCCCCTTCCTCTCTTTCCTTCTATTATGATTTTCATTAGACTCTCAAGTCGTACAAGGTGGCCAAACATCTTTCACCTTCTATTTTATAGTTATACATTTTTAATTTATTTATCCAAAATTTAATCATAAATAGTAACCAAACTCCGACTTGTAGGCAGAAGAAAGATGTACATACCCATATATACGAGCCAATTCCAATATTGGAGGGTCAATGCCTCCCAAAATTCCATGGGAGAATGTCAAAATCACAAATGCCCTACTATGACTTTAGCTCATGGCGCTCATGCTATGATCCTGGTGTGTCTGTAATATGAATGAATTGTATTCGCTGCGAATAATTCGCATATCATTTAGAAAATTTGAATAAAAACTAACCGACACATCATTCTTTGTATTTCTTTTTGATATTCTTCAGACACTTGCTTGGCCTTCTTTAGTTGGTCCAGTTCTTCTTGCCTCGCTCTCTCCTATAAGCAATAGGTATTTACATTTTCATTATTCGTCTTCAGCCTCTTGCGGAAGTAAAAGTGCTCAAATAGTAATAATCAGGATGGATAAGGCCGAATCATACATATCGGCGGATGTGAAGTTAGCTACAAGCTGCACACCATCCAATCAGCACACAGTTTTTTGTGAGCTTCAGTCACGATTGGAAAGTGCGCAGCTTGTAGCTAACTTCACATCCGCCGACTTGTATGATTCGGCCTATACCCATAGGTACGTTTCAACACAATCTTTACGTATACAATCAGCTTACTTCACCATCATCAGCTTGTATCGGTTTGACCAACAGCTGAGTACGTAACTATAGGCCTCCCTTGTGCCATTGTGCTCTGGTCTAGGAATGATCTGATCTCATCCACCCATGACCCGCTAGATTTTCTCCAGGGGGCGGGGGGGAGCTGTCTAACTTTTACCCACCTTAGAACGTATCGCCTGTTAAGTTCTCTCAGTTGGGCGAAGAAGTTTCTAGGGTGGTTGTTGTTTTCATACCCCACCCGTACCATTTCTATTAAATATTGATATTACAATGCACACCACACCCTGGTATCATTATTATTTTCTATAGTCGTAATTTTAGTTTAAGTTGGGGCAACCCTAAATTCATTCTCTCGAAAAAAAGATGTCCGGCATAAATTGTATCGTAAAATGTAAAATGTAAAAGAATAGTATTAAATAGTGTTATTAGAAGATAGAAAACCTCTTTATTTGAAAAGCCCCGATCCACGAACCTCTCAATAGTGTTAGCAGACGCCGTGGTTATGAAAAATCAGTAAAAATGTCTAAAGAAAATTTGACGAGGTTACCGGTGACGCCCTTTGCCGGAGTGAACTTCAGTTCGTGGGCTTTTCGCATGAAAAGTATACTCAGAGAAAACGGAGTGATAAAAGCCATTGAAAATTCAACATACTCACAAGATGAGGCAAATACACAAAATGAAGCGAGAGCTCAGGCTATAATAATTGCGGGTGTGGCTGACAGCCATCTTGAATATATCAAAAAGGATACGGCATATCTTATGTATGAAAATCTTAGAATCAATTTCCAACAAAAGGGCGTACGCAGCAAATTATTCATTAGAAGAAAATTATCAGATTCAAAATACATCGAGAAGGAATCGCTATCTCAGCACTTTGTTAAAAAAGGAAATGTTTGCCGAATTGCAAGAAGCTGACACTCAACTAAGCGAGGAAGAAAAGGTAAACTACATATTATTATCAATGCCAGATTCATATGAAGGAGTAATAACTGCCCTGGAGACAATTTCAAACCTAAAAATAAACTTTGTAAAAACTAGATTGCTTGGCGAAGAAGAAAAGAAAAAGAAAACTAACCAATTAGCTAACCAACCATACAGCAATTCATTTCTGTGTTTTCACTGTGGAAAATCTGGACATAAAAAATATCAGTGCAGGCAGGCGCAGGGCCGCATTCAGCAACAAGGTCGTACTCAGGGCCAAAGCCACAATACTAATGAGACAAATAATTACCAAGGACAAAGTCAAAGCTTCAATAATAATTATCAAGGACGAGGACAAACATATACGGGACGAGGACAACCTTATAACACTAGACGAGGACAACAGTACCACTATAGGAGAGGACAAAGCAACTATAGAGGAAGAGGACAGGCGCATTATTCAGGGAGAGATCAGGCTTTTACAGCAGAGCAGCAAGTAAGTGAAGTGAAATATTTAAATGAAAGCAATAATAGTGTCACAAACAATTGTGAAAGTGAATTTATATCATGGTGCATTGATTCAGGGTCTTCTGACCATTTAGTTAACAATAAACACTGCTTTACGGACTATGTGGAACTTAAAGTACCTAAAAATATTGCTGCTGCAAAAAATGGGGTGATGATTCAAGCACTAGGCATAGGTAATATAAGAACAAAATGTTTTGTGGGAAAAAAAGAATATCCAACTACCATAAAAAATGTTTACTATGTACCTGAACTGCGTAAAAATTTACTATCTGTATCAAAAATAGAGTCAAGTGGGTTACAGGTTTCTTTTCACAAAGGGAAAGTTAGGGTTTATAATAAAAATGTATTGATTTTGATCGGAAATTCAGAAGGCAGCTTGTATAATGTCGAAATGGAACTTGATCGATCAAATTGTTATTATTCTCCGATAAATGATGATGTAAACTTATGGCATAGGCGCTTTGGCCACTTGGGCATACAAAATCTATCTGTCTTAGCACAAAAGAATTTAGTAAACGGTTTGGGCAATTTGAAAAACAATAAAATTGAAAACATGTTATGCGAACCATGTCTTTTGACTAAAATGGCAAGACAACCTTTCAATAAAACTGGCTATAGAGCAACAAAGCCATTAGAAATTATACATTCAGACGTGTGTGGGGCAATGACACCAACAGATAGAGAAGGCAATCAATATTTTGTAACTTTCATCGATGATTTCACCCATTTTGTTATGGTCTTTTTGATAAAACACAAATCTGAAGTATTTGAAAAATTCAAGGAATACTACTACTATGCAACAAGATATTTCAACACTAATATGTTATCATTGAGATGTGACAATGGAGGAGAATATGTATCAAACGAACTAAGAAACTTTTGCATCCGTGAAGGAATAAGAATACATTATACAGTTCCATATAATCCAGAAATGAATGGAGTAGCAGAAAGGATGAATAGGACTTTAGTGGAAAAATCGAGAGCAATTTTACTTGAATCAGGATTAAATAAAACATTCTGGGGAGATGCCATATTACATATATTCTGCATATGTTACAAACAGGAGCCCGTCAGCAGGGAGAGCTACTACAGCGAGCGAAATGTGGACTGGGAGGAAACCAGACGTGTCAAACATGAGAGTTTTTGGATGTGTCGCCTATAATCATATACCTAAGGAGCAAAGAAGGAAGCTGGACAATACAGGAAAGAAGATGATAATGATTGGTTATACAACATCAGGTTATAAACTATATGATATAGAAGAAAATAGAGTAATAAATGCTAGAAATGTGATTTTTGATGAAAAACTGAAAGAAGATAAAACTGTATACTTACCAACAGAAAGAAAAATAGATTTTACCCAAGAAGAAAATAATTTTGAAACTGAAAATATTGATCAAAGAAAACAAGAGGCTTATGAAAGAAATCAAAATATTGAAGAAAGAAAACAGAAAATATTAGAAGAAAATATTGTAGATAGATGCACACCAGAAGTTAATCAGAAACCAGAAGAAACAGAAAATATGAGACCAATAAGAAAAAGACAAAAACCAGCATGGCAAAACGATTATGTAATAGATTTGGAAAAAGAGGATGATGAAGCATTATTTGCTCTACTATCATGCAACCAAGAAAATATACCAACAAGCTTTCAAGAAATTGAAGAAAGAAAAGACAAACTAGAATGGAAAAATGCAATAAAAGAAGAAATCAGTGTACTAGAAGAAAGTAAAACATGGAAAATAGTACCCTAAACCCGAGGGAGATAAATTATTGGACACTAAATGGATTTTTACAAAGAAAAATGTAGGAGAAAAGGAAATACACAAAGCAAGACTTGTCGTACGAGGCTTTCAACAGAAAGAAGATGTTGGAGAGATCTACTCACCAGTATTAAAATTGCAAACTTTGAGAATTTTATTATCAGTAGCAGCGTGTAGAGACTACCAAATTCATCAGATGGACGTTAAAGGAGCCTTTTTATATGGCAATATTCAGGAAAACGTATACTTAAAACCACCAGACGGAATAATAATACCAGAAGGGCATGTATTAAAATTAACAAAATCATTATATGGATTAAAGAAATCTCCGAAGTATTGGTATGAAAAATTTCATGAGGTGATTACAGGATATGGATTCAAAAGATCAGAAAACGACTACTGTCTTTATAGTTTGGGAGATATATATATAACTCTGTACGTAGACGACCTCTTAATAATGGGAAATAATGGCGCTGAAATAGAAAAATTGAAAAGTTTTCTTGCATCAAAATTTAGAATGAAAGAAATGGGTTCGAATAACTTAAATTACTTGGGAATATCAATTAATGTAGAACCGGGGAAAATAATAATAAATCAAACCAAATATTTAGAGAGCATACTTAGGAAATATCAAATGGAAAATTGTAAAGGTAATAATACACCAATGGATGTAAACTATAAATATGATGAAAACTCTGTTATTGATATGTGCTTTGAATTACAATGTAGATCACTTATAGGGTCACTAATGTATGCAACTGTAGGAACCAGACCCGATTTAGCTACGGCTGTATGTTATTTAAGTAGATTTCAGTCAAAACCTAGCGAAAACTTGTGGAAAGCTTTAAAAAGAATATTAAGATATGTAAAACAAACTATAAATTATTCATTGATATTTTGTAAAACTGATTGTAACACTTTAATGCCTCTTATAGGCTATGCTGACGCCGACTGGGCTAGAGATAATGACAGAAAATCCACAAGCGGTTATCTATTTAAATTATTTGACAATATTATTGTATGGAGGTCTAAAAAGCAAACAACTGTAGCGTTAAGTACCACTGAAGCCGAATTGATTTCTTTATGTGAATGTGTAGTAGAAGCTTGCTGGATCATAAAAATATTATCTGATTTAAATGTAAAATTTCAAAACGTTCTAATCTATGAAGACAATCAAAGCACAATCAAAACTGTACAAAATCCAGACCAACGTAGACTTAAGCATATAGATATAAAATATAATTTTGTTAAACAGAAAGTGGAAGAAGGTTTGATCAAAGTAGAATATTTAAATACTAAATTTCAATTAGCTGATTTTGTTGACCAAACCTTTGTCCAAGACACAATTTGCCAAGTTATTAGTAGACATGGGTGTGCAGTGCATTGAGGGAGAGTATTAAATATTGATATTACAATGCACACCACACCCTGGTATCATTATTATTTTCTATAGTCGTAATTTTAGTTTAAGTTGGGGCAACCCTAAATTCATTCTCTCGAAAAAAAGATGTCCGGCATAAATTGTATCGTAAAATGTAAAATGTAAAAGAATAGTATTAAATAGTGTTATTAGAAGATAGAAAACCTCTTTATTTGAAAAGCCCCGATCCACGAACCTCTCAATAATTTCTAAGGGCATAACAATGGAATATCCTAACTTTTGTTGAAAAACCATTCCAATCGCAAAAAAATGCTCGCTTCTTTCGTGCTTTGTAAGTAGGTACATAATCAAATGGCAAGGAGGGCGACCCCTGGCGATGACAACCCACGCTACGCCACTGATGCTCTGAGAATCCCCAGATGACTGATTTTCATTTTTTTCCAAATATTACGCATTTAGGTACGCGCTATGATGACGATTTCAGATTTGCGCGTCAAGAAACCGCAAATGCCAGTATCATTGTAGACTTGGAGCCGCGAAACAATATACCAAAGTACGTTTGAATAACAAAGTTTAAAACTTACTCATAAAATACCTAGCAAATCACTACGAATACTTTACGCAGTACATTCTAGACTAGTTAGACTAAAAGATGACTGATGAGTGCTTACTTAGTGATCGGTTTGTATAATTATTCTCAACTAGGACAATATTAATAAAATAATTATTTTTCTGAAAAAATGGCAAAACCGCCTTCCATCGTGTTCAAAATTCGAATATTTCGCTCGAATTGTTTACATTATTGTAGATTTATCAAAAACGGCCCAGCCGATTTCTGTAAAATTTAAATGGGACCGCTTCGGGAGTATACCCTTTCGAACTTAAAAATAATTTTACGATTCGGTTCACAATTGGCAAAATTATCGATGAACATACACAAATAAATACATACACACGAACATAGAATCCTTGTTTTTGGAAGTTGGTTAATAAGCCGTGGCGGTAGTGTAGTGGTAATACCCGCCTAACATTCTTAAGGTCGTGGATTCAAATCCCGGTCCCGTACTTATGAGTTCTTTGGAAATTATTTATGTACGGATTTTTACACTACTGGCTTTTCGGTGAAGGAAAAAATCGTGAGGAAACCTGCATAATGCATGGAAGAAATTCGATGACGTTATGTGAATCCACCAACCCCCACTGGGCCAATGTGGTGGATATGGCCCAATCACTCTTCGTGGGCAGGCCTATGTCCTGCAGTGGACTTTTAAAATGGCTGATACAGTACAGTACAGGAGAATGCTTTCTTTGAATTTATATTTGTATACTGCATTCATCACACAAGAAAGGAAAGTAAACAGGTAAACAGTTTGAGTTTAATTTTAGCTTTTGCCTATCATATAAATTCATGTGCAGTTTAGTCACAGAGCTGCAACTACCTACTCTGTATAAATACCTATAGGTAAACAAAATCATACAAGTCTGCGGATGTGAAGTTAGGTACAAGCTGCTCGAAACCCAATCAACGCGCAGCTTTATGTTAGCGTCAGTCAGGATTGGATATTACGCAGCTTGTAGCTAACTTCACATCCACCGACTTGCATGATTGGCCTATATTTTATACCTACTTAATCTGTCGATCACTGAATTTTCAACCATCCAATAGTAGTAGGTACCTATTATGTTCTCAATTTTCCCTGAAATCTAACAACAATTGGAACATCTTCTTGGAAGAAACCGCTTTTAACTGGTCTTGGAAATCCTTAAGCCTTTCTTATATCTGGCAGTACCCAAATATCCTAAGGCTGATATGATGGTCGTAGGTCTACGTAGAACAAGTAGTCCAGCTAGGTAAGTCCAACTTCAAGAAAGAGGTCGACCGCCGAATCCAACTGAGCTGGGCAGAGCGTTCGGATTTTCGGAAAGCTGCGCGACGTCTTTTCGTCCGACATAATTACCTCAGTGCCTCAAGTCGAGAGTTTTCGACAGTTGTGTATTGTCAGTGATGACATTTGGAATTCAAACGTTGTCTTTTACTGTATGAATAGGAAAGCACTGGAACATAAAGCATTTCCAATAAGGCCGCTTTTAACTGGCCTTATTGGAAATCCATACAGGAGGCCTATGTCCAGCAGTGGATGTCCTATGGCTGATGGATATGATGGATGGATAGATGGATATGATTAAAGGAGGAAAACCTTGCCTTCAAAGTCTTATTATACTCAATCTGATCGAGCAGGTTTTTCTGAAGCCTCTTCCTTTCCTTCGCTTCTTCGAGTTCCTTCAACTGGTTCAGTTCTTCCAGCTGGTGGAACAGCTGGCGGTGGTATTCTTCTTCTTCTGCTACCTTCTTCTTGAGGTTGACGCGCGCTTCGGCGCGGTCTTTTATCTGGTCCATCATTGCTGTGCGCACGTCCTGGTAATTAATATTTTTATGTAACATATTTTAAATTTGAATTAAAATCTTATTGGACCGGCCCACTGGGATCTGAATCTACGACCTCACAATTTTAGTCGATCAACTCAATCCAAGCCGCGCACCCTCGGAAGGCCACACATTTTTAGGGTTTCGTACCCAAAGGGTAAAAACGGGACCCTATTACTAGACTCCGCTGTCCGTCCGTCTGTCAGTTTGTCTGTCTGTCACCAGGCTGTATCTCATGAAATGTGATAGCTAGACAAGACATTATCACAGATGCTGTATTTCTGTTTAAGCTACAACAACAAATAGGTACTAAAGACAAAATAAAATAAATATTTAAGGGGGGCGCCCATACAACAAACCTGATTTTTTGCCGTTTTTCGCTCGATATTAATAACGGTAACAAGTAGAAGCTTGAAATATTCACAGAATATTTAATTGTATGTTTATTTCAATAATTAGTTGTTAAATTAAAATAAAAAAAATATTTAAGGGGGGCTCCCATACGGTACGGAACCTTTCATGCGCGAGTCCAACTCGTTCTTGGTCGATTTTTTTGTACAAGTGAATAAATAATTAGCGTACTCTATTGGTCTTCTGCGCCCACAGCTTGTAAGCGCATCGCCGTTCGTCCACCTGCTTTTGTATCTCCTCTTGTGCTGCTTTGACCAGGTGCTCATCCCCATGCTTTCCCATAGCATTCTTCAGTTCGATCATCTTTCTGTTGCATTCGTCGTTGTCCATCTGTCAAGGACAAGGAATTGACGTAATTATAAAATAGTACATTGTTCACCGAGAGGAGAAAGTGACCGATTCTTATCGGGAATCGCACTTTCTCTCGAGTGATACATAGTGCTTTATACTACACCTACGAGGAAAATAAAAAACTAAATCTTTACTAATTGAAATTTATATTGAAATTGTTGCAGTTAGTGAAGCTTAATGTAACACTTGAAAATGGCGCCAATGGCGTCTGCAATTTTCACATGTTCTTTTTTCAAATTGTTTGACACCATCCAACACACAGCTAGTGGCCAGTGTCATTTTGCGAACTTGGAGATAAAAACTCACTGTAAAAACTTTTTGGCTTTTGATATTTAGGTTACCAGGGCATAGTCTTACCCAAAATTAAAAAAGAAAAACCACGTAAGAAATGGATTTTCATACACTTTTCTCTCCCGCTCAGATGCGTTTTCTCCCCGCATATTTGTTCGATATGCAATGACGTACTTTCTACCGTAAATTTGATAAAGTATCAAGGTACTTTCCGAGCAGGTGTAGTATAAATCATTTATTGAAAAAAACTGGTACATTATGGCGTTACAATGTTTGAAATAGGTAATAGTCGAAAACAGTTTTACCTATTTATGGGTGTGAATATGTGTGTAAGAATGTATGGCAAGCAAAAGAAAAGAAGTGTGGGGTGTCTTGCTTGACTTGCTTGGGATATTTATTTTATTTATTTATGTATTTATTTTATTCTAATATAACATTATTAACATTCAAAAACTTACAGTTTAAATCCAACTGGATATGACGATATGGTTCGGCCGTCGCTGTAAGTTTCGTTTGCGCGATGCAGGCCTCGGCTTGTGATTGGCTGACGTTAGAACCGCTAGGAGCGCGTAGATGGTGGCGCCGCATGTAGTGAAGTTTATCACTAAAAAAGTTTTTTTATTTGTTGCCAGTTGGTTTACCTACCTGTTTCTTCCTAGCCAGGTGTAGTTTAGCCTGTTCGTCAGCCAGTCCCTGACCGGCGAGCGAGTCCCACGTGTCTGCGATCATCTTGGCTTCCCTGTTCACTCTGTCGAGCGTATCTTTACGTTCCTGTATCATTTCATTCCTCTCCCGCGCGGTCTCTTTACGCTTTTCTGATCTCTTGCGTTCAGCTATTAGACAAAAAATGTTTTTGGTGTGTAAATAAGCTTTTTTTAAATTGAAGTGTAACTTCTAATGCGACTTAACAAGGTCGCTTTGGATCACATACTGAAGCCTGAAGGTCTCTGACATGACATGGCTAAACGTTTAATACAACCGGAGCCTACAATTTAATATGTTATCCGAGCCACGGTGGCGCTCAGTTGTAAATGCTACCCGCGGTCACCCACGGTTCTGTACCATATCAGGCCGCTACTGAACAAGGTATTCTTAGGTACCTTTCCTTTTTCATCCTAAGTAGGATCCTACCTACTTAGCTTTTATTTATTTAAAGTTCCCAAGAGCACAACTGAACTGATAGATTTTCCTTTGAGCATTTGCATCTTTTATTTCTAGCACAGAAGTACCTTGAGCATCCCAGATATTAGATCTTAGATCTTATTTGCAGAATGTCCAACATAAAAATTGGCGCTTTGGTCGCGTCTGTCTACCCGTACGATAGAAGAAAGGGGCAGGTAGGACCAGATTGTGTAGTACCTGGGCGCACTCTCCAAAGTGTATCCGACATACGAGTAAGTAAGGCTATTAGACACGCCACCTTTTTCAGTTTTCTGATCTTACCTTCTTGTTCTTTGAGGTTATCTTCCTCCCAGATGGACCTGAACCGCTTGGTCTCCTCTATGAGCATCTGCCTCTCTTGTTCCCTGCGCCGTCGCAACTGTTCAACTTGGAAGTCCGAGTATTGCTTGCATTCGAGGTCTTTGCGGAATCGCTCGATGGCATCGTATTCCATACGCGCTTTCTGTGATCAATACGAATATAATTTGATAGAATTAGCAAGAGTTTTGGCATATCCTTACATAGTATAAAATAAAGTCGCTATTTTCGTTTGTTTGTTTGTTGTTTGTTTGTCTGTATGCTTAAATCTTTAAAACTACGCAACGGATTTTGATGCGGTTTTTTTTAATGGATAGAGTGATTCAAGAGGAAGGTTTATATGTATAAAAATTCCCGAAATTCTTACGGGAACGGGCACAACGCGGGTAAAACCGCGGGGCGCTGCTAGTAATAAACAAGAGACAGTTTTTTTCATCGCATCCAAGTCCACCCTTGACCACCAACTAACCTGATGACGTATGATGACGATATGACGTTATGATTTTTTAGCCTAGACCAAAAAAGGAGTGTTATAAATTAGTTGTGCACGAACAGTGTGTACAGGGTGCCGCGGAGTAGTGCCAAAACGTGCCCGTAGCCCCAACACATAGCGCAGTGGAGGAAACACCCCAGGTTTTTAGTGGGTATGCCACCGACTAGCTGTGGAGACTCCCACATAACCACCGGCCTCCCCACCGGCCTGGTGGTATCCATAAAGGATTGTCCTGGGTCAAAAAAGAAAAAAAAATGTATATACAGGGTTAGCCAGAGCTGGTGTACTCAGCCGAAAGGAGGAAAGGGAGGGAAAGGAGCCGGGAGGGCCAACCTGGAATTCGAGAAAAAAAATCGGCTGTTCCATATATTTAGTCAATTTTGAGAGGCAATTTTGTATGGTACAACCGATTTTTTTCTCGAATTTCGAGTTAGCCCCATACTTAAAGTCGTTCATAATGACGATCTTAATCACCCCATTTCGGCTTAGTATAGGGCAAGCAGTTAACCAGATAGCAAGTAGGATCATTGACACGAATAAGAATAAAGTACCACCTACCTAAAGACCTTGGGACGTCATACCATCACCCTCTAGAAGATAATCAACAAAAAGATCATCATCATACCAAGAAAATAACAAAGTATTCATAGCAACTCTCAATTCAAGAACATTTCGAACGGATGACTAGCAGAACTAAGAATTAGAAGAAATCAACTTGGACATCTTAGGAATGAGCGAAATACGCCGATTAGGTGAAGAAGTGAGAGAATATAAAAATTGTATCTTCTAGTTTAAAGGAGAGACGAAAGGGTTGCACGGAGTAGGATTTATGGTCAAAAAGCGCCTAAAAAGTCTATCGTACAATTTAGAAGCAAATCAGTTTACGCGCGACGCGATTATTGAAGAACAAAGTGAACCATGGTAAATAATACAAGTATATGTACCCACGGAGCAAGCAAATGAACAGGAGAAAAACCTTATTTTACACATCCTTGCAGGAAGCTATTGCCAGAGATAGAAAGATCTGGCAAATTCTAGAGGAGGCCTATGTCCAGGATGGACAACATAGTATTTAAGAAATAGAAATAAGAGCAATGTTTTGTAAGGTATACTAGTGAATAAAGGCGGCTATTTTTATTTTTTATTTTTTTTACCTAAAGACCTACAAGAAGAAACTAACCACAAAAAATTCCAAAATAAATTCAAACGACTTTTAAAAAAGAAATGCTAAGTACTACACTATTGATGAAAAGTTTGAAAAAGTTTCAAGCCCACAAACTACCATAAAATAACGCTTTAATTAAGATACGTACGTTATACTTTGTATATTATACTATTTGCGACACCCTCAGTGGCGTGCACACAGTTTTAAGACAGGGTTGGCAGAAAATTTTACACACCAAAAACACGTTGGTTTTGGTTCGTCGTCTTGTCGATTGATAATGTAATGTAATGTAGGTGATTGCCAAATGCCAGCTCAAATATCCGGTGTAGCACGACCTATCTCGATAACTTGTTTTTTTTCACCGAAAGATAGTTTTGAAATATCATCGCATCATATTTTATTTTCTCAATACACACACCATCTGAACAACTTTCACAGACAATATTATCCATTTTTCACTCTGTTAACAACGTTAAAATCCTAAATATCTGATAGCGTAGTCACAAACACAATACACATCAAACAATATGGCGACTATTGACTATTGAAATTAGTAGTAAAAAAGGGAAATATAATACCACAAAAAATGATGGCCATCTAAATGTATAAAATTCAATGAAACAATGATAGGTACTTTCTAAAATAATTGCATTGCAGCAAACTTTCTTTCGGAAATGTTCGGTACGAGTCGTAATTGTTCGTGTTAGCTAAGCAAAAAGACACTGGCTTTTCATGCAGTTGTGTGCGTGATTTTTGTCATTGTGTGTCAGCAAAGCCCACGTAGCTATAGGAACGCACACACATTAAATCCGCATGACCACGACTTACCACGAGAGCACACATACAAAACATTAAGAGATCCATAGTTTGTGTCTTTGCCGTGGCAAGGGCGGGTGGCGCTCGTGCAGCGCGTATCGGTGATGCGAAATTACCTTCGATTGATACCACCGGCACTCGATAGGTGGAGCTGGTTCATGATTTAAGTTTTTTATGTTATTTTGTTTATTGATAAAATATTATTAGATCTATTATCAGAACCAGGGTAGGCAGTGTCTTTCTGTCTTTATGAAGCGTCCGCCACTGGACACCCTAACGACAGGGTTCAATATGTACTTTGTTACTATTATATGAGTGTAATTGTAACTAGACATATTATAAGGCAATTGTATGCCCAAACAAATAAATAAAGTAGATATTGATATAATGAGAAGGCATTCTCACCAAAGCATCACTCTCCTTCATCGCCACCTCGTACCACATGTTATCAAACTCCTTCTCCGCCATTTTCCGCGCTTGCTTCTCCCTTATCTGGTACTGCTGGACCTGGGCGGCTTCCATCGCGCGCACTTTGTATATACACGGCAGGACGTGGACGCATTTCGAACTAGAAGGACAAGTCAGATGAAAGAAACCTAGAGAAAAGTGGTATGAGTTGATCCCAAGAGGTAAGATCCTTTGCACGTAAAAAGCTAAGCCATCTAATTGAATTCTTTAGCATACCGGTAGTTTCGCAACTGAGAGGGTCAGTTCGTTTTCAAAAGTGGTGTGAGCGATGAGTAGAATTTTACGCAATTGTTGTAAAAGGCAATGATAATTCTAGACGGGGTGATGTGACCTGCACTGACATCCCGCTTGGGGTGTATTGTGCAATCCCCCCTTTGCCACCTTACTCAAACCAGCCGAGCTCCTTAAAACAACGGAGCACGGCCCTGGGTCGTTGGCATATTTGATCCACCGCTGTTGAGCCAGATGTTTCGTTGCTGGAGACTTGTAATGCGTCTTTTGTTATTGAAAAAGACGCATTACAAGACAATGATCTAGTACATAATTCCCCTACTGCAGTGCCGCTACGAGCTGGCGCCGTAACATTGTTTTAACACTTAATGTAATTTAATAATAGTCTGTTGCTACTTCGGTATTGTCATGAATAATGATCTATTCCCTCCAAAACCTCAATCCAAGAAGAAAGAATCAATACCAACCACAAAGAAAAGGATGGAGCGGGGGATAATATGTATTCAGAAGATCCTAAATACTATAAAAACATGACAAACATCCTCAGTTTTTGACAACAACTGCACCTGCACTGAAGTCTTTATTAATGTAGTTGCTTGTTTTCGAAGCAAGAGGCGTCGATCAACGCCGAGCGTCTTTTTGAAAACTGTCTTGGGTAGCTTAAACAAGTCTGTGGTTTAACTACCAGATACTGACCTACTGAATTTCATCTTATGTAAACGTTAAAAGAGGAACTAACAGCGGAGTATCCTTATATTTCTCCTCGTGCTCCTTCCTCCGTTTCTCCAGCAGGTACCGCAGCCGGTCCTGCTTGTCGCGCCACACTGCCTCGATGCCAGCCTGCGCCTGCACCACGAACTTACGTATGTTCTCCTCTTCCTCTGCCGCGTACAGTTTCACTAATCTGGCATTGAAAAGAGACATTTATTTACATGTGAGACTTGTAAAAGTGGTTTGACGGGCGTCCTGTTGGTCGCGAGGACCGTTCAGAGTTTCCATGCTGATAGCAAGAAGTTACAGCAGTACAGTCTCTAGCCATTCACTAAAACAGGCCCGGGAACGACAGGACGACAGTGCTGAATGGATAGCTAGAACCCCATCTCCACGTTATCGTATATGACTGCTGTATGCGACAGTTATTCGCAGAACGTTAATAGAAAAGTGCTGGGAGCTACTGTGCGTTCCCCTGGAGATCCCGGAGCTTCCAAGACAGCACAGAGGCAGGCCACCGAAGGGGTTTTAGTGGGTGCAATCCCACATAACCTGGCACCCCGAAGCAGCAGGGCACGAATATTTCTCTCTCGTAAAAAAAAGTAAGCGGCGTTGCTAGTGCGTTGCTTAAAGGAAATTAATGAAGTGAAGCTCTCTGAACGACAGACGGGAGAAAAATATCCTGTTCCATACAGACATAATATAAAGTTGAAAGTCGAGAATCCTTTGGTACCTACTACTGCTGATGTTTGTTTCGCAATCTCAGGATTGATCCCATAGTAAAAGTGGTCATCAATGAGTGCGACGAGGATCTCCCTAGGTACCTAATTAGTATCTACCTTTGTCGCTTTGCGTTGAGATCCTGCTCATAAGACTTCATGCAGAGATCCACGCGGCGAGCCACGTTGTTTATCAGGGATCTGCAATCATATAATTATGAAATAGGTAAAGTGATCGAGCGAACGAAATCTCAGTTTTGACGTGACGATTTTGCTATCGTCTGCCCGGATGATAATTCTCCTCTAGAGATCATTTTTTTAACGATTCTTGACGAAACTTGGTAAGTACCTACAATACACAGGTTTTGTATTGTAAGTCAATGTTTTTATGCCGTCGGCCATATATCATTTGGGAGGTATTCCCCTGAAAGGGGGAAAGCTGTCGCGCTATTGATTAGCCGATTTCGATAATATTTGCAGAGGTTTTTTCAATAACAAAGGCAGAAAAGGCAGTCTTGTCGTCAAGAATGATCTTTGTATTTTTTTAGTACCTATACTCGTAGATCGAATCATACAAGTCGGCGGATGCATTTTAGCTACAAGCTGCGCAAATTCCATTCAACGCGCAGCTTTATGTGAGCTTAGGTCAGGATTGGATATTGCGCATCTTGTAGCTATCTTTAAAACCACCGAGTTGTATGATTCGGCCTATATGCAGCTTACTTGCGATCACAGGATCGGAATAAGTCGCTGATCTGCTGATCTTTGAGCGCTTTCAAGTTGTTTTCGGCGCCTCTCCTCTGCTCCGCTTCTTGCGCGCGCAGCCGCTTCACGAACTTCACGTAGCGAAACGTTGACTGCAGCACTCGAGACATCTGTAACATACGATCCGTAACACTACAGTATAGGCCGCGCCCTTATGGCCGCGCCACAGAAGTTGGCGGATGTGAAGTTAGCTACAAGCTGCGCAATATCCAATCCTGACTGAAGCTCACATAAAGCCGCACGTTGATTGGTTATTGCGCAGCTTATAGCTAACACACATCCGCCAACTTCTGTGGCGCGGCCTATACCATTCACTACTGTATAGGTACCGTCCAATCTATCGCCCTTCAAGGGTAGCTATGCTTCATAGCCCTTGGCCTTAGCCAAGGTTTTGCATAGTTTACTTAAACTTTCGCGTGTGACTCCATACATTTTGGTTAGTTCTTCCTCATTTCCGCCAGAGGCGCTGTACAAAAATGTACCTATAGCTATAGCCATAGCCAAACGGAAACAACTTCAGTTTCAATAATTACGAGTACCGTATAAACATGGACTAACCCCTCAGTGGGTAAGTAGTAGACTATTCAAAAAGGCCGTTATGTATATAGGGTTATCCAGAACTGCCAGGCTAGGATGCGCGCCACGCAAATTTTCTTTCGACGTGTCAGAACGCGACAGAGTTATGGCGAAGTATATATCTGTCACTTTTTCACACGTCGAAAATAGTACTTTTCGTGGTCGCATGCTTGGCCTACTGGTGTATGTAGGTACCACTAATCCAGAAGGAACTTTGAAACTGTCTTTGGAAAGAGCTGATTCAAAGCATCATTACGAACAACTTTTACTGTAGGGCCAACCCGTAATTCCAGACAAAAAAAATCAGCAACAATCCCAAAAAAACTTGCTAGATCGAATTAGGGATGAGGAGATCCGTAGAAGAACCAAAGTTACCGACATAGTTCAGCGGATTGCATTGGCAAGTTGAGGGCAGTGAGCAGGACACATAGCATGAAAGACTGATGATTGATGGAGTCGAAAAGTTCTCGAGTGGAGACTACGTACCGGCAAGCGCAGCGTAGGACGCCTACTCACAAGGTGGATAGAAGACCGTAAGTTTGCGCTAGATGCAAGCAGCTTCCAACCAGTAGGTATTATTGGAAATCTATTGGGGAGGCCTATGTCCAGCAGTGGACGTCCTATGGCTTATGAATGTACGGATCATTGGCGCGAGCTGTGCTTGCTTTAGTCTCAGAATAGGCCCTATTACACAGGGCAAAGATCGCTGGCTTTAGTATAGTGTGAAAAAACGCTCGCTTCAGTATCGTGAGGTCGTGGATCAAATACATCGTTCAAACTTACATAAGGGCCTTCATTTGGTATTTTCCCAATGGGAGCTTGCTGAGGGACGTTGCACATTTTTAAAATGTTTTTTACTATTAATATAACACAATAAAGTAATAATTTAAAATGAAAAATAATATTGATAATGATGATTGTTGACGATTTTGACTTTTGTGAAAGAGAATTGGATTTTGAATGATTTTGATTCTGAACCTCCTTGTTTTTGACTGTAAAATGAAATCAGTCATAAAGACAGAGCTATACCTAACTTTAATATAAATCTCTTTTCTAAAAATCGCGATCAACCAACGATCAACGAATAGAATGTAAACAAAATGACGAGTTTTCTTTATTTTGAATAATCATCAATTACCTATGAAGAATTAAGAAGTTAGCTTCCATGATCATGAAAAAAAAAACAAGCCGGCCCGGCAGGCAGCCATTGAGCTGATTGAGCCATGTTTGTTTTGATTTTTTTCTTTTGGTTTGGAAGTTCGGAAGTAAACAAATAGGGAATTTCTATATTTTTTATAGATTTTCAGCCTTCATTTTATCTTAATGAAGGTATAACGTAAACGAAAGCCGCGTAGGTTTTGTCAATGAAACTTTCCAGTCCCACGTGCGCCGAGTTTTGGAGATATCAAGAATCATGGATGCTCCCGACGATATTCCGTTTTCGATAGAACAATGTTCTTACAGACATTTACAGCAGTTGGCGAAGTCTTTAAGCCTGCCTTCTAATGTTAAAGTAAGTATTTGCTACTTTGTTCTGTACTTTCACTGTATTTTCTAGCCAAAGTTCGCCGGAACTTTGTCTTGCCGGCTACTCCAATCATTCGTATGAGAGCTGGATTTCTCGCTTTTTAATGTTTTCCACGTGAAAATATGACGGGTATTCAAGCGATATAGATGTCTTTTTAGATTTATTTTGGTTTAATTACCGCTATCAGTTCAATAATAATTAGAAGTAAACCTAACCTAGCATCAAAAGCAGGCAGTGTGCCACACATGTAATGTAGAATGTAGATAGCTCTCCTACAAGCAGATTTTCTGCAGATTGTATGGGGTAGCACCCCCTGGGGGTGGGGTGTTGAAACCCCCCCTTTCGGAGATATGAATTTTTTAATTTATTATTTTACATTGGCAAAAACACGTTCGTACCATTGCTAAAAGGGTTTAGGAGGGGGTGGGGGAAGGTGCATTATGCCGGGGGGTACGGAAGACCCCCCCTCCCCCCCTTCGGAGATACATTGCCGCTATTAATATCAAGCAAAAAAACACATTTCTGGTATGGGAGCCCCCTTAAATATTTATTCTATTTTAATTTCGTTATTTATTTTTTGAAACCTGAATTTCTCAAATAATTCAGGTTTGTTGTATGGAGGCCCCCTTTAAATATTTTTTTCTCTTTTTAGTATTTGTTGTTATAGCGACAACACAAACACATCATTTGTAAAAATTTCAACATTCTAGCTATCACAGTTCATGAGATACAGTCTTGTTACTTGTTGTTGCGGGCCTTTTCCACAATTGAGCCCTCGTCGCAGCGGAGTCTTAGTAATAGGGTCCTGTTTTTACCCTTTGGGTACAGAACCCTTAAAATAAGGAAATCATAGTCAAGTCATACCGGAGCTTCATGATAGTCAGGGTATAGGCTGAAACAAACTTCCCGGCAGCTGAGAAGTTAGCTACAAGCTGCACAAAACCTAATCCTGATATCACTAAACAGCTGCATAAGGATTGGGTTTCTCGCAGCTTGTAACTAACTTCACAGCCGCTCATAAGTTTGATTTGGCCTGTATTATTTGTAATATTTGGAAGTCCCAGGAAGAGAATGGCAAGCTGATGGTTGAAAAACAAGATTTAACAATTAGAGTTACTGAGTACTGATGCCACTGATAAAAACGAATACAAAAATATTAATAAGTAAAGGAAAAGTATATTAAAAGTACCATATCACAAAAGCCAAAAAAATGAAATTAATTAAACATGACATCTCATGATAGAATAAAAAAGAAAAAAAATGGAAAAAAAATAAATATAAATAATAATCATACAGGACAAAAACTTGACATCGCATGATATAATTGAAAAAAAAATATAATAAAAAAATTAAAATTTAAAAATTATAATCAGCAAAAAAGAAGAAAGAAATTGTCATATTTGGTTACAATTACAAAACATCTACTCATTATATTACTATTTCACTCTGGTGGGGCCTGCCTATTGAGAAACAAACCATTTCTGTACATTTAACTCTTTAGAATAAAAATAAGTACAAGTTGACTGGTCAGTTGGAATCAACAGACCATGTTTTTCCAAAACTACCCTTTTATGGTGGATATTCCACATATTAGAACCAAGCGTTTCAAATCCTCATTCCTCAAACGAACAGCCAGATTGTGGAACGCTTTGCCTTAGTTTGTCTTCCCGCTAAAGTACAGTGTAGGTGTCTTCAAATCCCGAGTGAATAGGTATCTTCTAGGTAAGCGTGCTACACCCTAGACCGCATATTTGCTTAACATCAGGCAGTATGTAGTCAAACCCAAACCACTACTTAAAAAAATAAAAAATAAGACCCGCATTCGAAGACACAACTGCATTAAAACAACTTGTTGGAAAGAAGCCTATTACTACCTCAATGGCCTAGTGGTTAGTGACCCATTCAATTTCAACATATCTTTATTACACATGAAACTTATAAAACATTGATCATTTAGCTAGTGACCCTGACTCCTGGATTAAAGCATCGATTCCCGCCTAAGGCAAGCATTTTAATAAACAAGTGTTTGCACTGTGTCTGGAGATGTTATATGGAAAAAATATTTTTCGCAAAAAATGGCAAAACCGCCTTCATCCTGTACATAATTCGAATATTTCGCTAGAATTGTTCACATTATTGTTGATTTTTTTAACCATCTCAGGAGTACTCCCTTTCCAACTAAAAAATAATTTTTCGATTCATTATCGATGTTCATCGTGTACAAAATTCGGAAATTTTGCTCGAATTGCTTACATTATTGTTAATTTTTTCATAAACGGCTCAGCCGATTTCTGTAAAATTTAAATGGGACCACCTCGGGAATATACCCTTTCAAACTGAAAAATAATTTTTCGATTCGGTTCACAATTAGCGAAATTATCGATGAACATACACAAAAAAAAAAGATACATACAGACGAACATAGAACCTCCTCCTTTTTGGAAGTCGGTTAAAAATATATATATAGGTATACATAAATTTAGTGTTTCAGGCTCTGGCAGCCATATCACAAGCTTTGTTTAGTTTGGGGTCAGAGATCGTGTGTAAGAATGAAAATGAAAAATGAAAATATTTTTATTTGACAACTTAGATTACTAATAACAAATTAATGTCGATTGCCCTACTAGGCTGAGCCTGTATCAGGGCAACCTGTGAACCTGATTACAAATGTCTTAAATTATCAGACCTCGTTACAAGACAGTCTTTCAATGATTTTACACAGCTTACAAACTAAAACGTTTTTATATTAGGAATCTATGTTCTGAATCTTAAGATTAAAAATTCTATTGTAATTTCTTTAGAATGTCCTCCGTGTCATCATATGAAAGAGATTTCAACCATTTCAAAATTATGCTTTTAGCTTCATGAACTTTTTTGTCCTTAATGTCACAAAACCTTGTTACAATTCTGTAAACGGAAATGATATTAAAGTCACCAAAACGTTGAGCAAAGCTTGTTTTGGTTGGTGGAAAAGGTATTCTGTATACCCGACGATTTACAATTTTATCATGGTCCAAAGACGATAATACTGACCTATGAGCTTTAAGCGCAGTTTTTAGGAGGAATAGTTGACGAACATTTAATACTCCAGCTTCTTCATAAATGCTAATTGTAGGGTACAAATAAGGTTTTCGGAGCATTACTTTTAGGACCGACCTTTGAGCTCTTTCGACTTGTATCATATATGTTTTGCCAGCACTACCCCAGCATGTAATGCAGTATGTAATTAGCGATTGGCAAAGAGCATAGTATACACCAATTAACGTGTCTTTACACGCCGCATCCCTTAAGTTTCGGAAGATGTTTATCAGTTTTCTTAAACGTGCCGACAGATTATCAATATGATTTTTAAATGAAAGTTTTTCATCAATATAGACACCAAGATATTTTAAAACTGGTGCGCGTGACAAGGAATCACAAGAACAAGATGTCGGAGAATCACACTTATGGATTTTTATATTTGTGTCCGATTTAGGGGCCGAGGCAGAAGTTTTATGAAAGCATATATACATTGTTTTCTTCGTATTTAGCGTTAGTAAATTTCGCTGAAGCCAACCGGAAATGATTGTCATGCCTTTCTCTGCCGCAGAGCACACCGAGGGCCAAGTTGAACCGTGGAATATAATTGCTGTGTCATCTGCATAGCAGAGAATTTCAGCCTGATCAATTGAGGCATCGTGTATGTCATTGATATATAATAGGAACAATGTCGGGCCCAAAATACTGCCCTGTGGTACACCGAAATGTATGTTTTGCAAGCTACTGGTAGTCTTTCCAATTCTTACACACTGCCTCCGTTCCGTGAGGTAGCTCTTAAACCAGCTTAGGGCTACACCACGAATACCCATTCTCTTTAGTTTCCTCAACAGAATGGGAACGGAGACAGTGTCAAAAGCTTTAGCTAAGTCCAGAAAGACACCAACGCAACATTGTCTATTATCCAACTGTGATGCCACAGTGGAAGTAAGTAACGAAACAGCGTCTTCAGTGCTTATTCCCTTGCGGAAACCAAATTGTTTTGATGATATAAGACAGTTATCTTCCAGAAATTTAACGAGACGCTTGTTTACTAATTTTTCGAGTAGTTTAGAAAAAGTTACCAACAAAGATATTGGTCTATAGTTGTCGAGTGAGAATTTTGAACCATTTTTAAATATAGGACATATTGAAGCTACTTTCCAAACATTTGGGAATATTCCGCTGGAAAGACTTAAATTAAAAATATGTGTTAGCGGAGAAACTATTTCATGTTTTATATATTTAATAAGGGAGTTGCTGAAACCATCAATACCTGGCGCTTTGTCATTTTGAAGATTCAATATAAGGCTCAGTACTTCTATGTGATCGGTAGGAAACATAAAGAAAGAGTTTGAAGGAGAATCACAAACGCTAACGTCTTTGGCCAGTTCTGTTTCTGTTTTACCTGTAGAAGAAAGAATTTGATCAGATAGTTTTTGCCCGACAGTAGAGAAATGATTGTTAGTGAACTCAATTGACTGTTTTGCGTTTGTACTACCCTCTAAATTTAGTAATTCAGTTGGATCTTTCCTAGTGCTAGTTAAATTACAAATGTTTTTGATTGATCGCCAAAGATTTTTAGGATTGTTCTTATTTTCTATTAGTTCTCGTGTCTCGTACTCGGATTTTAACTTTCTAAGAAGACCTACCAAAAAGTTTTGATAGCGTTTATAAGATGTTTGAAGGATTATATTATCCGGATCCCTGTTAGCACGTTGGTGAAGTCGGTCACGGTGTCGCATACATCTCATTAAACCCGGAGTTATCCAAGGTTTCAGATTGTGTTTTGTTCTACTGATTTTAATTTCGTGACTATGTTTGTTGACAATATTGGAAAAGCGTTTCGTGAAAGCCTCGACTGCTAATTCAGTATCTGTCGAAGTGTATACTTCAGACCAATCCATTTCTATAAGGTCTGCCTTAATTGCTTCAAAGTTCCTTTTAACTGTAAGACGGTTAGACTTGATAGTACTTTTATCTTTCATGCACATGGCCAAAATTACCGGATAGTGGTCTGTAATGACAGTTTCACAAACTATGCCAATGGGCGTTTGATAGTTCTTAATGTTTTTTAAGTATATATGATCAAGGCATGTCGAGTGCCTAGTAAGGGCAGTTATGGCTGGTAAAAATCCTTGCTCTGACATAAAACATTGATACTCTGAAACTTCCGCACCACCTCTTGTGTCCAGTATATTTACGTTAAAATCACCGGCAAGTACAAAAGGTAATTTATCGGCTTTAGCAATGAACTTATCTAGTGAGGACAAAAACGGCTTTAGTTTTTTGAAAGATGGTGATCTGTACACTCCTAAAATATTCATCTTTTTGTAAATATGTAAACTTAAGCAATTAGCTTCATCAATGTCTGGCTCAGACACTTTAACCGGCCACACATCTCTGACGTATGCAACAACACCGCCATTTTGGTTAATAAATTTTTCTGTTCTAAAAGAATTGTAACCTGGTATTTGTGGTACAACAGTTGTATCTGATAGCCAACACTCACTCAAAACCAAGACATCTATCGGCACGTCTAAACGTTTCATGGCTACAAGGAGCTTATCAAAATTTCTACTTCCTATACTTCTTATGTTAAGGGCCAAAAGTTTAAAATTATGTTCGGGCGCAAACATCTGCTTACAATCTTCCAAGACCTGAACAACATTGCACGTTATGTTTAGAGAGTCTAAATCTGATACAATATCACTAGCGAACATCATTGTTGAGATAAAGAATTTTCCATTTCCGTCCGTGTTTTGACTTAAAATCAATTATTAGGCGAGACTTTAGGCTCTTTCTGACACAATCGAAAAAACATAAAGCCATATCAGTTAACGAACTGAAAATGCTTAGTGAGACATAGCTATACATCAACTTCAGATAACGTGCAATGCCTCCCAAAGGTTTTTTGTAAGACATTGCCTTAAAGACTAAAATCATGTGAATTTGTTTTTGAAATGTAAATGTTAAGAAAATTGACTTCGACACAATACAGCTATACATCTTAAAAAACGCAAAACAAAAATATGGAGATGGTAATTTTGGAGGACCAGAGTATACAAACGATCCTTTGGTTAAGGAACATAGCAAAAAACGCAATATTATAACAACAAGTAAAGAACATATTTTACTGACTAAAAAAACTAAACTAAATCGATTTAGGGAGCTAATTGTTGCTCGAAATCGGTCCAAGAAGACGATCAATGTCATTACGAGTCTGTATGAGCATAGCCGCTTTGCCCTCTCGCTGCCTGACATATATGTTGCCTTGTCTGCACCAGCAGAAAGCATATTCAAGCTGTTTGGCTCTAATTCTCGTGTCTCGAAAGAGCAATCTTTTCTCTTTGGTCAGTCTTTCATTAAAGAATACTCTACGCGGAGCTCCAACAACTTCCAAGTCAGAACTGTGGATAGTTTTCCTAGACTTTGCAGCTTTCAGTAAATGATCACGCTTGGTTCTACGAAGAAGCCGAACCACAACAGAGCGCGGCATCATAGCTCCATCTTCAGGCAGGGCCGTGGTAACTGGTGAGCGGCGGGGGCCCACGCGGGATACCCAGTCTATATCTCTGTCATCCAATTCCACCCCTACCTTTTTAGCAGCTACCAGTACCGTGTGGTACAAGTTTTCGGAAATATTTTCAGGAATACCGACTATTTCGATTTCATTTCCTAGATTATATTGAGCTTGGGTTTTCAACTCATTTTGTAGCTGCATTACAGTGGCTTGTAGAATTTCAACCTCTTTATCTCTTTTTTCTAGATACTTAAGTCGCTCGTCAGTGGCTTTCCATTTAATCATCATGTCGTTTAACCTTTCATTATTATAAGAGAGAGACTGGCTTACATCTTCTAATTTTGACGCTATGGCGGTGAATTGTTGCGTCAACACTCGCAATTGTTCAGTGAGGTCTTTAGAATTTGCATCACCTCCAGTTGAATCCCTTAATATTTATTTTAATTTTTTATTTGACCTCATTATTCATATGCACATATTTCCTTTTCAGAAAGTATACCTGATAGAAATGATATACGCTAAAAAGAACTACACTGCTGAACGCTTGGCGTCAATAGTCACTCATATAAAAGAGGAGCGGAAGCAGACAGCCAAGCCTCGGAAAGTAAATAAACGCAATAAAAAGAAAATTCAGGTATTACTGTTGTTATTTATTATTTTTAAACTAACTTCAAAAAAGAATGAAGGGGGTGAATATCCATCATTATGAACAACTTTTACTATGAAGTCAACGTAAATTTGAAAAAAAACATTTGTTTCAAACAAAATTGCAACTTGGAATCGACAAAGTGTATGAAACAGCTGATTTTTTTCTTGAATTCCGGGTTAGCCCCATCGTAAATGTTGTTCACAAAAAAATAAATAAAAATAAAATAATTCTAAATCATCATCATTCGGCAAGCAGACAACCCTGTATAAATAAATATCTATATATATAATATGTATGTTGTCAGGGGAGGCCGATTATTATTATTATCCTGATTCGACATCATTTCATTCAGTGGGTGGTCAATATCACGAATCACTTATTGTTCATTGTCTGTCACATTAATTTCATCATCACTAATTTATTATTTTTTAATTAGCACGGCAATTAATTATTATTCATTTATGGATTAAATTAGGTAACCGGGATTAATTAAATAGGTCGCTCCCAAAAACGTGAGACAGTTTCTTGGTGCGTACGCGACTGCTCTCCCAAGCATCGCCACCAAGACTCTGCCGAAGCGTCACTAAGGGTGAGCTTGCGTTTTGGAGTGCCTTCAAAGCGCGATCCTGATAACATGTATAAATAAAAATGAATCAGTCTCGCTAAAACTCTAGAACAGCTGAACTGATTTGGTTAATTTTGATCTTGAAATATTTGTGGAAGTTAAGGGAAGGTTGAGAAGATTTAAAAATGAGAGAGTAAAATAGTAAGAATGTGATTTTAATTTTCCCATACAAAATGTTCCTGCATGTAAATGTATGAAGTTTACCGGGTCCACTAGTAAATAAATAAATATTCAATTTCACAAGTGCTCATATTTCCATTACAGGGTACAGAAATATCGTCAACCACTGAGAACTCTCCTCCAATATGCACCACACCCACTGCCGTCTCGAAATCAATCCGTACCAACAGAAAGCACCACAACATACTCAAGCCACTCATCGCAAAGAGAAATGTGGAAAGTGACCGCGTTCTCCGCAGTCACAACAACAAACTTCGTCGGAACGCCAAGTACATTGTGAACTATAATAATAATGTTGTGGGCGTTCCAGCTCGATATAACGTGAATGAAGTACAGGAAACTCGCTATGAGTGCAACATGGAGTTGCAGAGTTACAGGTTAGTTGTAGGTATTTTGAAAATCCACTGCAGAACGTAGGCCTACCCACTAAGGGTGATTGGGCCATATCCACCACGCTTAGTGCGGGTTGGTGGATTCATATACGCCATCGAATTTCTTCTACGGATGTATCCAGTTTGCCTCACGGTGTTTTCCTTCACCGAAAAGCCAGTGATGTGAAATTCCAGACAAGTTATAAAGAATTCATTTGTATGGGACCGGGATTTTAATCCACGACCACACATTGTAAGGCGGTCGTCACTACCTCTAGACCACCACAGGTTACTGCATGAAGGAGTAAGAAACTGCACACTTTCGGATTTATAATATACTTTTGTCAATCAAACAAAAAATTATGAAGTTCCGCGTGACGTCACGCTTAGCTAATTTTTTACCTAAAAGTGACGTCACGTATCCCACACTCCTGAACTTGGATTCGCTTTATCTTTGATATTTTTTGTTTGATTGATAAATTAAACAATATACATCCAATATTTTCAGTAACTTAGCTGACAAACTAATTATACGCATGTTTGTTATGCAGTCGTCATGCAAATGATAATTAATGGATCATTATAAATACCTGTGAATACAAAAACTCAAATTTCACCGTCTTCAGCATTTACAACTGAGCGCTACCGTGGGTCGGATGACACGTTAAATTGTAGGTTCGAACCGGTTGTTGTTTTAACTGTTTAGCCAAGTCAAAGGCCTACAGGCGTCTTAATAATTATTATTTATTATGAAAAACTGTGACACCAGAGGGGTTATTCCAGATTTACAGGTAAATTGAAACTACAGCTGTTTCTGTATGGCTCCATACATTTTTGTACAGGGCCCCTGGCGGAAACGAGCAAGAACTAACTAAAATGTATGGAGTCACACACGAAAGTAAAAGTTTAAGGGGGCGCCTAATGCCAAAATCAAGCGAAAGGTGTATTTTAAAAACGTGGTGTAAAGGTAACAAACATAAATATCCCTATTAAAAAAAATATAATAGGAAAGGAAAAAACCTATAGTAGCAGAGTAATTGCGTAAAATTTTGGAAAATGATATGGTTACTTTAGAAAAAAAATAAAACTACGCATCACAAAAAACATTTTAATTTGTAATAAAATGTTCGAAATTATCAGCGACTACACTAGTTTATTTTTACCAAATTACGTAGCAAGACTAATGTTCTAACCGAGTAATCAATTAGTTTTTTTATGACATGCTTAAATTTTGAATAAATAAATAAAATGTCACCTAAAAATGTAAGCTGGGGCTACATCATCGTGAACTGTGTCATGCGATTTTTGACTCTAAACATAGCAGCATAGATGATAGTGGGCGATGCAAGAAGTGCGGGTGAAATCTGATTTTTTCATGGCATTAGGCGCACTCTTAAGTAAACTACGCAAAACCTGGACTAAGGGCTCAGGGCTAGCCACCCAGCTTATACGGACTTACTTGCAGGCACGTTAGTTCCGACGCCACAACGCAGCGCCAGAGCTCTGTTCAAACCGATCACGTGGTGCGTCAGCCCAAGCCTGTGTTTGTCGACTTCAATCAAACTAACTTTGACCCAAGAGAGAGACAGTTGGTGCCCGTTAATGACCCGGTAAGTTATAATAAAAAAATCAGCCAAGTACAAAAAATCAACTAAGTACGAGTTGGACTTGTGCATGAAGAGTTCCGTACCGTATGGGATCACCTAGGCAAAAAAAAAAAAACACGTTTGTTGTATTGGTGCCCCCCCTTAATATTTATATTATTCTATTTTTAGTATTTGTTGTTATGGCGGCAATCGAAGTACATCATCTGTGAAAATTTCAACTCTCTAGCTATTACGGTTCATGAGATACAGCCTGGTGACAGACAGGCGGACAGCGGGGTCTTAGTAATAGGGTCCCGTTTTACCCTTTGAGTACGGAACCCTAAAAAATAGTTTTTTGACATTAACACGTTTATAGGCCGCGCCACTCAAGTTGGCGGATGTAAAGTTAGCTACAAGCTGCGCAATAGCCAATCAACGTGCGGCGTTATGTGAGCTTCAGTCAGGATTGGATATTGCGCAGCTTGTAGCTAACTTCACATCCGCCAACTTGAGTGGCGCGGCCTATAGTAATGTTATGAACAACTTTTACTATAGGACCAACTACGAAATTGAGAAAAAAAACGGCTGCTCCATATTCAAGGTTATCTAGAACTTGTGTAGGTACTAAGCCGAAAGAAGGTGATACATTTTGTCGATTGTAAGTTTGACTGATATTTTTTTTTCTCGAATTCCGGGTTGGCCCCATAGTAAAAGTTGTACAAAATGACAGTCTTAATCTTTTTAAATTGAATCATCCCCTTCCGGTAGTACAGAACAAGCAGTTAACCCTGTATTCTGTAAAGTGTCGATAAACTTATTGTATGCAATAGCCGAATTTTTTCTTCATTTCTCATAATCATGAGTACAATGACATCTTAGTATGTGTATGTAGTACGTACAGTACACTTACATAAATTAGTAATAGGGTCCCGTTTTTACCCTTTGTGTGCGGAACCCTAAATAATCGGCCTAGTACGAGTAGGACTCGCACACGGAGGGTTCCGTACTGTATGGGAGCCCCCCATATTTAAATATTTATTTAATTTTATTATTTATTATTGAAGTGAATATCTAAATAGTAAATAAAAACTAAATAGTCAGTGAAAATTTCAAGCATCTACCTGTTACCATTATTAATATAGAGCGAAAAACGGCTAAAAAACAGGTTTGTTGTATGGGAGCCCCCCTGATTATTAATTTTATTCTGTTTTTAGTATTTGTTGTTATAGCGGCAACAAAAATACAACATATGTGAAAATTTTAGCTTTCTAGCTATAACGGTTCATGAGATACAGCCTGGAGAAAGACGGACAGTGGAGGCTTAGTATTAAGGTCCCGTTTTTACCCATTAGGTACGGAACCCTAAAAAACGACATCCCTGTTCAAGTACGATTCATATCAAATACGTTTCAGAGTGGATCAGCTAAACGCGAACGCCGTCTCAGCGGGATATATCCCCTAGAAGCCAAGCAGCCTTGCTACCAGGCCTTACCGGGCGTCGGCTACCGCAACCAAGACGGCCGACTATCCAGCATAAAAGCCTTAGTACAAAAAACTACCAAAACCTCCCAACAAAATATAACAAACAGCCAAATTGCGCAGACACTTGTGAGGAAAAGACTCATTCAAAAACCTATAGTAGTCTCTCTCAAAAGTGCGCTTCGGCCAAAGGTGATAAAAAACAGAGACGCTGTCGATCATTTCAACAACTCTTCTACAGAATCGGCCGGAGAAAGGAGCAACGATCGAGAATTTGCCCCAAAAATTGTTACAAACAAAAGCTTCCAAGAGACCTTCGATAATGTGACTTTAGGTGAAAACAGGAGCACTCTGATCAGAGATTCCTCAATTGAAAACGCAAGAAAACAAGCGGAGGTCCAGAAGTCTTCGAACGCAATTAATGCCGCTAATAATACTGTAAATAAAAAACAAACTTCGGACGTTCATACGCAAATGTACGCCGCAGAAAATCAAACTAGACGCACAAATACCGAAGCGTACGGCTCAGAAAATCAAAACTGGCCCGTGCGCGTCGAAAGAATTGAAACAGGAAATAATACCGCTATAAACCAAAAGGCCGTTGTTTATGCACCAAAGCAATCTATTCAAATAGATAAAACAAACGCAACTTATAATCAAACTATGCGTACAAATAGCCAAAAGTATGGAACAGAAAAAGGTACAAACACCAAAAAAAGAGTTTATAGCTCGAGAAGCGCAACTAATAATAATGTCGACAAAAACCGCGCAGATACCAAACCAGAACTCAAAAAGAATGCCGCCAAGGAGGTCCAGAAGTATTCGAACGCAATTAATGCCGCCAATAATCAGACTGTAAATAAAAAACAAACTTGGGGCGTTGATACGCAAATGTACGCCACAGAAAATCAAACTGGACGCACAAATACCGAAGCGTACGGCTCAGAAAAAGGAAATAATACCTGGTTCAATGATAACCAGATGCCTGCCTTGGAATATCAAACTGAACGCTCTGATAACGAAACGTACGCATTGGAAAATCGAACGAGACGCACAAATAATAAAGCGTACGCACCAGAAATTCAAAGTTTGCACCAGAATAACCATCCGTACGCGATCGATAATCGCCCAAGGCGCAGTGATAATGGAACGTACGTGCCAGAAAGGCAAACTTGGAGCATTAATAATGAGACAAACCCTAAACCGAATCTTGCAAAGCGTCTCGATTACGACGCGTACGCCACAGAAACCCAAAGGCGTGAAGCTAATAAAATTTACGCTATATACCAAAGGGCCGTTGTTTATGCACAAAAGCAATCTATTCCAATAGATAAAACAAACGCAACTTACAATCAAGCTATGTGTACAAATAGCCAAAAGTACGGAACAGAAAAAGGTGCAACCTCAAAAAACTCAGTTTATAGCTCGAGAAGCGCTGATGTTGACAAAAACCGCGCAGATACCGAATCTCAACTCAAAAAGTATGCCGCCAAGAATTTCGGAAACAAAAATGATAAAGCGTACGTGATAAATACAAATAGGACTGACAATGGAGCGTACGCTATCGACATATCAGAAAAACAGACAGTAAAGAAATCTACAGAAATAAAAAGCATTCAAAATCAACCTAATCGCGGCGGAAATAAGAATCAAAATGTGGTTGCTCTTACAAATAGAGATGAGGTAGACTATCCGAATATGTCGGCTTTCACAGATATCGACACTAGTCAAAATGAAATGATCTCTCAAGCTTCGACTGGACCAAGCGATAGTTCGACCGAGTACTATAAGAAAATAAGCGCGGAACGAGTTACAACTCAAAGGTAAGTTTAGATCACACAGATCACACTATATCATTGCTTTGATATTATTTTTAACCGACTTCCAAAAAGGAGCATGTTCTATGTTCGTCTGTATGTATATATTTTTTTTTGTGTGTATGTTCATCGCTATTATAGCCAATTGTGAACCGATTTAAAATGATCGGCCAAGTACGAGTCGGACTCGCGCACGGAGGGTTCCGTACTGCAGTATGGGAGCCCCCCTTAAATATTTACTTTATTTTCATTTTATTAATTATTATTGCAGGGAATATAAAACTCAATATTCTGTAAAAATTTCAAGCATCTACCTGGTACCATTATTATAGAGCGAAAAACGTCTAAAAATTCAGGTTTGTTGTATGGGAGCCCCCCTTAAATATTTATTGACGTGACAACGTCTTATAAATTGGTTTGCCGGGTGACACTTCAAGAAACTGCGTTACGCTCCCCGCTCACACTTCTTGCGCTCACAATGAGAGCGAGTGAGAGGCACTTACGTGCCTCTCACTCGCCTCATGCTCCTCATTCGTCTCATTCGTCTCAAAGTCGTTGTCACGTAAAACTTTCGCCCGTATACCGACTTTACAGGCAACCAATTTTTTATTTTTATTTTATTTTTAGTGTTTGTTGTTATAGCGGCAACCGAAATACATCATCTGTGAAAATTTCAGCTACCTAGCTATCATGGTTCATGAGATATAGCCCGGTGACAGACAGACAGACAGACAGACGGACAGACGGACATCGAAGTCTCAGTAATAGGGTCCCGTTTTTCCCTTTGAGTACGGAACCCTAAAAAGTAACTTTGTTAGTTCGATACTCAAGATGGTCTCGTTTAAATTTTTTTTTCGAAATCGGCTTATTCGTTTTTGAGAAATATTTGAATTTTGTACACGATGGAAGTCGGTTTTGCCATTTTTTGCGAAAAATAATTATCAATACAATAAATTTATCTATGAAACTAGGTATAAGATTGGGTGTATTCACTTTGTCGATTCCGAGTTGCAAATTTTGTATGCATATGGAAAAGCTGTTTTTTTTCGAATTCCGGGTTGGCCCCATAGTAACAGTTGTTCAGAATGATGGCCTGAATCAGCTGTTCCCTTTCGGCTAAGTACAGGCCATGCAGCTAGCTCTGTATCAGAATGTATCATCTAAAAAATCAAGTTTGTTGTATGGGAGTCCCCCTTAAATATTTAGTTTATTCTGTTTTTAGTATTTGTTGCTATGGCGGCTGATAATTTTAGCTGTCTAGCTATCACGGTTCATGAGATACAGCCTGGTGACAGACAGACGGACATCGGAGTCTTAGTAATAGGGTCCTGTTTTTAACCCCCGACGAAAAAGAGGGGTGTTATAAGTTTGACGTGTCTGTTTGTCTGTGTGTCTGTCTGTCTGTCTGTCTGTGGCATCATAGCGCCCGAACCACTGAACCGATTTCAGTTTAGTTTTTTTTGGATGAAAGGAGATTTAATCGAGAGTGTTCTTAGCTATGTTTTATAAAAATCGATTGAGCTGTTTAAGAGTTATGGTGGGTTAAAGTGGGGATGGAAGAACCAACATTCTACAAATGTGCCCAAAATGGTTGTCAATTGAAAGTTTGTTGTCAAATATTTTTGTGTCGGGGGTTTTTTAATTAGGTATATTTACCCTTTGGGTACGGAACCCTAAAAAGCCTGCCCACTACGTAGCTTGGGCAAGGTTTAGGCTCGGACATTTTTTTTGCAGGATTGTCACTCTATAAAACTTGCTCGATGACTATTATTTATTTTTCCAGATTGTCAGAGTCAAAGGAGTCGCAGCCTACTATCTCGCTCCCGCATATAACCGAGGTTTTCAGCCAGTTCAATGACCCTAAGTTCAATAACCTCGCGCGAACATATGTCGACAACGAGGACGATTCGACTAAAGGTAATATAACTATCTCCTTATTTTTCTTCCTTCCTTACATAGTATAAAATAAAGTCGCCATTTTCGTTTGTTTGTCTGTATGCTTAAATCTTTAAAACTACGCAACGGATTTTGATGTGGATTTTTTTAATTGATAGAGTGACTCAAGAGGAAGGTTTATATGTATAAAAATTCCCGAAATTCCCACGGGAACGGGCACAACGCGGGTAAAACCGCGGGGCGCTGCTAGTTATTTCATAGACTGACTTTACATACAGAGTTATCTGCTGAAAGGGGGTGACTAAGTACCATCATTATAAACAACTTTTACTATGGGGTCAACTCGCAATTACACATTAAAAAATCGGCCAAGTGCGAGTCGGAATCGCGCACTAAGGGCTCCGTACCGTATGGGAGCCCATTCCTCTTGCCGTTATTAATAGCGAGCAAAAAAACTCCTAAAAATCACGTTTGTTGTACGGAAGCCACCCTTAAATATTTATTTTATTCTGTTTTTAGTATTTGTTGTTATAGCGGCAACAGAAATACATCATCTGTGAAAATTTCAGCTGCCTAGCTATCATGGTTCATGAGATACAGCCCGGTGACAGACAGATAGACGGACAGACGGACATCGAAGTCTTAGTAATAGGGTCCCGTTTTTACCCTTTGGGTACGGAACCCTAAAAAGTCAACTGTTCCATACAAAATGGCAAGTATCAATCAGCAAAATGTAAGAAAAGAAATGATTTTTTTTCGAATCCCGGGTACTTACGAGTAGGTTCTATAGTCTGACCGCTTAATTGAGACCTCGCCTGCGCGGTACAGGAGCGCGGGGTAGGCGTCAAAGGGAACAGGTGCGGGCGGCGGGGATTGGCCAAGTGCAAGTCGGACTCGCGCACAAAGGGCATAGGCCGCGCCACACAAGTTGGCGGATGTGAAGTTAGCTACAAGCTGCGCAATATGCAATCCTGTCTGAAGCTCACATAAAGCCGCGCGTTGATTGGCTATTGCGCAGCTTGAAGCTATATCACATCCGCCAACTTGTGTGGCGCGGCCAACAATATGTTTTATTTCATTATTTATTTTTCTTTGAATATTTCAATCATCTTCCTGTTGCCGTTATTAATATCGAGCAAAAAATCACGTTTCTTGTATGGGAGCCCCCCTTAAATATGTTATTTATTTTATATTAGTTTAACTATTTATTTTTGAAGTGAATATTTTAACTTAATATTCTGTGAATAATTGAAGTATCTACCTGTCACCGTTAATATCGATCGAGCGAAACACGACTAAAAAATCAGGTTTGTTGTACTGGAGCCCCTCTTAATTACCTTAGCTATCACCGTTTATGAGATACAGCCTGGGGATAGACAGACAGACAGATGGACAGCGGAGTCTTAGTAATAGGGTCCCGTTTTTACCCTTTGGGTATGGAACCCTAAAAACTAAAATGATAAAAGTGTAATCAGAATATTTATACACAAATAATTGTTTTTAGGGTTCCGTACCCAAAGGGTAAAAACGGAACCCTATTAATAAGACTCCGCTGTCCGTCCGTCTGTCTGTCTCTAGGCTGTATCTCATGAACCGTGATAGCTAGGTAGCTGAAATTTTCACAGATGATTTACATTCTGTTGCCGCTAAAACAACAAATACTAAAAACAGAATAAAATAAATAGTTAAGGGGGCTTCCATACAACAAACGTAATTTTTTTGCCGTTTTTTTCTCCACATTAAAAACGACAACAGGTAGATGCTTGAAGTGGGGCTAAGGGGGTACGGAACCCTTCGTGCGCGAGTCCAACTCGCACTTGGCCAATTTTTTATTTACATACCTAATGAATATCTACTCTTGTTTGCCAATTTACACAGTAGGTATGTCCTGAAGTCGGCGCTCTTTTTACATAGAGTAGAAAAAAATGAAATAAATAATCGGCCCAGTACGAGTCCGAGTGTTCTGTACTGTATCGGAGCCCCTCTTAAATATGTCCATCCATCATCCATCCATCAGCCGTAAGACGTCCACTGCTGGACATAGGCCTCCCCTATGGATTTCCAATAAGGCCGGTTGGAAGCGGCCTGCATCCAGCGCGTTCCTGCGATTTTTATTATATCGTCAGTCCACCTAGTCGGTGGACGTCCTACGCTGCGCTTGCTGGTTCGTGGTCTCCATTCGAGAACTTTACTGCCCCATCGGCCATCCGTTCTCCGAACTATGTGCCCTGCCCATTGCCACTTTAATTTGCTAATCCGCTGGGTTATGTCGGTAACTTTGGTTCGTCTGCGGATCTCCTCATTTCTGATTCGATCGCGCAGAGAGACGCCGAGCATAGCCCTCTCCATAGCACGTTGAGCTATCCTGAGCTTATTCATAAGGCCCACAGTAAAAGACCACGTTTCAGTTCCATATATCATCACTGGCAATACACAACTATCGAAATCTCTCGTCTTGAGGCACTGAGGTATATCGGATGAAAAGACGTCACGCAATTTTCCGAAGGCTGCCCAACCGAGTTGAATTCGACGATTGACCTCTTTCTTGAAGTTGGACTTACCTAGCTACTACTTGTCCTAGGTAGACATACGAGTCAACAACTTCAAGAACCGAGCTCTGAACAGATATTGGGGTGGGTACGACATGGGCATTACACATGACTTTAGTTTTATCCATGTTCATTTTAAGACCCACCTGTTGAGAAACTCGATTGAGGCCTTCGAGCATCGTGCTGAGCTCTAACAGTTTCGGAGATATCACATCTCCCTGTCTGACGCCTCTTTTCAAAGGGATCGCCTTCGAGCTCTCTTCCTGTACTCGGACCGACATAGTGGCGCTATTATACAAACACTTCAACACTTCGATATACCGATAGTCAATACGGCATCGCTGAAGAGACTCAAGCACAGCCCATGTCTCGACCGAATCAAAGGCTTTCTCATAGTCCACAAACGCTAAGCAAAGTGGCAAGCTATACTCTTCGGTCTTCTGTATAACTTGCCGCAGCGTATGGATGTGGTCCATGGTGCTAAAGCCCTTTCGGAAGCCGGCTTGTTCGGAAGGCTGGAAGTCATCAAGCCTGCGCTCGAGACGATTCGTAATGACTCTTGAAAACAGCTTATAAACATGGCTCAGAAGCGAGATGGGTCTGTAATTCTTCAATAAGGTGTTGTCACCTTTTTTAAAGAATAGCACCACCACGCTTCTGTTCCATGCTTCCGGCGTTATGCCCTCGAGGACGACGGTGTTGAAAAGCTTCTGAAGGACTTTAAGTACCGGTTTACCACCCGCTTTCAGAAGCTCTGAAGTGATTCCGTCATCACCCGGTGCCTTGTTGTTCTTAAGCTGATTCAAGGCCATTCTAATCTCGTACAAGCTGATGTCCGGGATGTCTTCGGTGAAGTGTCGAGTCAGCTTGGCTCTCGGGTCTTTAGCCGTGCTGTCAACAGGCTTAGCTACCGAAGCGTATAACTGTCCATAGAACCCTTCGATCTCCTCCAATACCTCTGCCTTGGTCGACGTCATACTGCCGTCTTCTCTCTTCAGCTTTGTCAGCTGGCTTTGCCCAATAGACAAATTCCTTGCAAACACTTTGGAGCCTTTGTTTCGCTCGATAGTCTCTTTAATTTCTTTGGTTTTAAAGAGACGTATATCACGCCGCAAGGATTTAGAAATTTGTCTATTAAGCTGCCTATATGACGCAGCGTCCCTAGTAGACTGCAGTCTTAACAAACGTCATTCAGCCATGAGGTCTGAAGTGTGATCGGATAGTTTCTGGGTTTTATTTGAACGGCGTGGTCTAAAAAATTTAGAACCCACCGTCTGGACAGTTTCTACGAGCCTGTTATTGATCTCATCCACCGACGCAAAATTCTCTAGGCAAGCAAAACTATTTGAGAGCTCTAGCTGAAAGTTCTCGGGGTTTTGGATGTGGGCGAGAGTAGGCCGGAGCGTAGACTTCATCAGACGGGACCTTTCAAGTCTAGCGTTCACATTCAATATGCCTCTTACCAATCTGTGATCACTACCGGTTTTCACCCTGTTGATCACGGAGACATCATCGAATATTCGTCTCTTGTTGGTCATAATAAAGACTATCTCATTTCTCGTGGAACCATCGGGACTTATCCAGGTCCATTTCCTATGAGGCGGCTTCTGGAAGAAAGAGTTCATCATAAAGAGTTCCTCTCTCTCCAGAAATTCAGCCAGCCTCTGTCCTCTTGAGTTCCGTTGCCCGTACCCAAATTGCCCCACTTTCAGCTCATCATCAATTCTCTTGCCTATCTTTCCGTTAAAATCCCCCATAACAACAGTAAAGTGGGTCTCAGACATATGTATGGCCCGACTCATCTGGGTGTGCCGAGGTCGGTGCGTAAACCTGAATGACCTTCAGCGAATATCTTTTGGATATTCTGAGTATTAGGTATACGACCCTGCTCGAAACACTATCGATGGTTACGATGTTGTTAGTGAGGGACTTGTGGACGAGAAACCCGACACCACCTTGGGATTTTTGGTCGCCTTCCCGGTAGTAGAATAGGTTACCCGATTTCAGAGTTATCGTGTCCTCACCCTCTCTTCGGACTTCAGATAACCCCAAAATATCCCAGCGCAACCTACTCATCTCCTCTTCCAGCTCAACAATCTTTTCATCCGTCCTCAAAGTGCGTATATTGTGTGTCACCAGGGCCAGTTTCCGTTGGGGGTGGTAGCGGGGCGTTTGCCGGAGATTCTTCGCACCCCCCTCTCCGCCTTTACCGTGGCCGCTACCAGAGCCAGGGATAGCGGAGCCGCCGGGAACTGGGGGCCTGGTTGTGTGGCTTAAATTCATAAGGGGTTGTTGCCCATAATCGCCGCGCTGGGCAAGCGTGTTGGCGATCGCAGGACGTAGCTCCTCGCACCAGTGCCGCTGCTCCCCGACACTGGTCTGTGGCATTTAGGCTACGCCAAATTAAGATGGTTATACCGCCATGAATCGGTTCCGTAGTACCTCAGTCGGCTTTTACGACACCTGGTACAAGAGGGGGGTGCTATTCTACTCTGCCGGCACCCCACGGCAATTAAATATGTGTTAACGGCACGGCCCCTTAAATATGTATTTTATATTAATTTTATTATTTATTATTGAAGTGAATATACAACTAAATATTCTGTGAATATTTCAAGCATCTATCTGTTACCATTATTAATATAGAGCGAAAAACGGCAAAAAAAAACCAGTTTTGTTGTATGGGAGCCCCCTTAATTAATTATTTTATTCTATTTTTAGTATTTGCTGTTATAGCGGCAGCAGAAATACATCATCTGTGAAAATTGCAGCTTTCTAGCTATAGCGGTTAATGAGATACAGCCTGGAGACAGACAGACGGACAGACAGCGGAGTTTTAGTAATAGGGTCCCGTTTTTACCCTTTGGGTACGGAACCCTAAAAATGAAAAAAATGAAAATATTTTTATTTAACAACTTAGATCACTTATAACAAATTAATGTCGATTGCCCTACTAGGCTGAGCCTGTATCAGGGCAACCTGTGAACCTGATTACAAATGTCTTATTATCAGACCCCGTTTACAAGACAGTTAATTTGACTTTGACTGCCTCGGTGGCTCAGTGGTTAGTGACCATGACTTCTGTGTCAAAGAGGCGTGGGTTCGATCCCCACCCAGGGCAAAAATTTGTGTGATGAACATAGGTGTTTGCTCTGTGTCTGGGTGTTATTTAGGTACTATCTATATAAGTGTGTATTTAAAATATGTATATGTAGTATATCAGTCTCTGGCAGCCATATCACAAGCTTTGCTTAGTTTGGGGCCAGAGACCATGTGTAAGGTGTCCCATAATGTTTATTTATTATTTATTTATTTAATTACGTTTAGACCGCGCGGTAAAATTATTTAATTAATATTTTGTGTAACGTTCGATTGAGTGATTCCTCCCGAGTGCAAAATACGATCAGTTAAATTTAAAATTATAATTGTTTTTCAGAACAATACACTATCGACAATCCATTGGAGAATATGTACAACTACAAGGCCTCAGAGCTCGAGCAGCCATATTTCCACCACAAAATCAGCGCTGCCGATACTTTCTGTATGAACAGCACGCACACTACTACCACTGCGTGAGTATTCATCATCATCAAAGTTAGCACCTCGCCTGAGTATAGGCCGAATCATACAAGTCGGCGGATGTGAAGTTAGCCACAAACTGAGCGAAACCCAATCAACGCGCAGCTTTATGTGAGCTTCAGTCAGGATTGGATATTGCGCAGCTTGTAGCTAACTTCACATCCGCCGACTTGTATAATACGGCCTATAATATTATATGGCTTTTAAGAATGCCAATACTTTCTGTGTATAAAGCACGCACACTACTACCACTGCGTGAGTATTTAATCATCATCATCGTCAAATCGCATCAAAATTTTATACCCTACAGGGTGTTACTGAGTACATATTTGGCTTTTAAGAATGCTTTGTATACAGGGTTATCTGCTTACCCTGTACTATATCGAAAGGGGGTGATTGAGACCAACGTTATGAACGTCGATTCCGAGTTGGAATTTTGTATGGAACAGCTGATTTTTTACTCGAATACCGGGGGTTGACCCCATAGTAAAAGTTGTCCATAATGATGGTTTGAATCACCCCCCTTTGGCTTCGTCAACAATGACGACAATATGGCTGTATTCTCAGATCTATTTGAGACTATTTTTGTCCAAATGACTCAAAGAGATTCTGGTAAATACACGGTTGTTCCTAATCAATTAGCATCCTTTTAGGGGCTTATTCTGTACATCAAAACTAAGAACTTTTGTTCTGCGACATTTGACAAAACTAAAAAAAAAAAAAAATCAGCTGTTCCATACATTTTGTCGCGGGTGAACGATATTATTTTATGGAACAACAATTTTTTTTTGAGTTTTGACAAAAGTCGCAGAACAAAAGTGGTTAGTTTTGATGCACAGAATAAGCCCCTAAAAGGATGCTAATTGATTAGAAATAATCCTGTTTATTTTCTTAGCCTGTGTGTATTATTGGTGTCCATTATAGAGATGAGACGTGTATTAGCGGTGTGACAGAAATAAATCCACCAAAGGAATCACATTCCCTCGAAAGCTTGGAGCAAATATCTACAGAGTCACAATCGTGCAAAAAAAGTGTCCCGAGCCAATACCCTGCCCAAGCTACGTAGTGAACAGGCTTCTTAGTTAGTTGTGAGGCAATTGCGAGCTGACTACAACGCCGCGCGATTCCAAAGTGCTCGGTTACAAACACTAATTAGGTGACATAACGTCGAAATTCGAGAAAACGGGTCATTGTGAATTAGTTAATGTAAACATCTAAGTCGGTATGTATGACGGCGCTCGGACATTTTTTTACTACTTTCACTTAGGGCTTTGTAAAAATTTGCTCGAAGCTGGGAAGCTCACTTTTTGAACCGATAGAAACGAATCGCATACTTCGCTATCCCGTTCGCACTAACACACCTCTTCAATGCTCGCTCCTGCTCTTACGCGGTGACGTGCTCATTTACGCACACGTAAGTTCAAAAACAGCCCTAGGTGCTAATAAATCTACCAGTTGAATTACTACACGTCAGAGGAACTAGACAAAGATCATTCCATTATCGGATTCACTGATTGGTGGATTTGCTTGGTATACTCATCTACACATCTCAACTTCAGCAGACATCCACTAAAAAACTATGACCCCTTCTTATTCCATTGCTTCAGCTTTTTCAACTGTTTTCTGTCATGTTGTAAATATATTTAAATAACCTTCCGCCTACTACATGTCGCGTTATGAAAAAAGAACTCTGGAACTTAAAACTGCGCACAAGAACATTTGACTCCTATTGCACAGATAAAATATAATAATAAAGATAAAGATTATTTATTGCTCTCAACTGTGTACAATTAGATGTTACAACAATATTAAGACCCAAGAGCTTATCCTAGCGGACATGCAATATTTAGTTTTGGTGTAACTAACAAGCTTTGTATGTTATCTTACACCACAAACTTAAGAGATGTATATTATAACTATTATATATATTCGAATCCTATACCTATACTATTATTTCTATATTTACATTCAAGATTCATCGTTTAAAATTATGGCTATTGAACACAATATGACCTAGATCTGCGTAATGTAGGCACATATTTGCACTTTTATACCTACACTACATGAAGAGATCGAATAAATTGCAACTTAAGTATTAGTTTACAAGATATTGACATAAGATCTTTGTAGTTCTATAAATAACAGAAAAAAAATATTTTCATCATTATGTAATTCTTATTCTAGATATTATTTTTTGTAAATGAATTTGTACAATCATAAAATTCTTTCATATTATAGAAAGTGTTTTCTATTAGCCATTTCTTTAAGCTGTTTTTGAATTTATTTCCATCTAAGGATTTTAGATGCAGTGGTAAACTATTGTATATTTTTATGGCAGAGTTAAATAGAAGTTAAATCTCTCAGGATAACGACTAAAGTAATAGAAACCGTAATAAAATAGCAAGAGATAAACATACATCACTTCGTCCCACTTTAAATATGAAATTTAAAAGGTGTTAGAAAAAGATGCACATACACCCGAACTTACGTAATTTCGAAGGGTTTCACAAACTAGAGGTAGCATTGAGCTATCTCGGCTGTCCAAATTTAAAAAAGGTAAAAAGTAGGAAAGTAAAATGATCAGAGATTTGAACCCTTCTGCTGGAACTAGAGGGTTCAAATTTCCGATCATATCGCAAAAGACAAATTACACCAAATTTCAACCATTATGACATTTTTGACAACTTGTGATGTTGACGTTTGACGACAGACAATGCGTTATATTTTGTACCACTCACTCTCGCGTATGCTTTATAACCAGATATGAATATACCAGCTGTAACGTAGTTATTATTTGAGTAAAATTTAGCAACGTTTCTATTACTTTACTCCTTATTCTAAGTTTGACTCCTATTGCACAGATATGATATAATAGAAGTTAAATCTAATACGCAGCTTTAATTGCAGCAAGGAGATTTAACTCCTATTACGTATGCCATATGAGTTAAATTTATTTGTGCGCAGCTCAATACCCCAGCGTTCTTTTTACGTAACGTGACGTATAAACACGATGTGCTAAACTATGCCCGTATTTGCCTTTTTGCAGTGTGATTAATTTGTCAGGAATAGCATTCCATATCTACTTTATTTGCATCCTTGCGTTCTTACCATATCTATGCTAAGCGCCACACAAGTCGGCGGATGGGAAGTAATGCGCAGAACGCTGCACAAAAGCCGAAATATAGGTATGCGCGGGAGCCAGAGAGACTCGCGCCGGGGCACTCCCGCCCGCCAACCTCATGCCTCCCGCGCGCTCTCTACGCCCGTGCTCACCATTACGCCACGCGGCGTTGTCACTGTGCACACATGCGCAATAATCAGCGAATCACGTCGAAGTGTCATCTACAGCTAACTTTTCATCCGCCGACTTGTGTGGCGCTTAGTATACTTTTATTTTGCATCCTTCCACTCTTACTACAAAAGATGTTTCATAAAACTACCGACATAGTCTACGATATCATTTTCAATAACATACAGTTGCAAAACTAGTTCGGAACCATTCCTTCAATATGTTGTAACAAATAAACATTTGATTTGATATTGTTTTGACTCATCGTTATAATATTTTTTTTACTATTACTGGGACCAACATTGGGATCGCTAAAAGTATAAGTTGTTTCATTAAAAAATGTTCAATGACCGACGATTCTATATAATATGTGAAGCAGAAATAGCTGATTACTTTTGATATCTTAAATTCGAAGATATCGTTGCACGCATTGTTATGACCAACTGTTACTATGAATACAACCCTAAAAATCGGGTTGTTTTAACCGTTTAGCTATGTCAGAGGCCTTCAGGCGGCTTGAAATCCTGACACCAAGTCTAGGCAGCCGGCCTATACGAACTCTTATTTTTTACCCTGAACATTGCGAAAAAAAATAACTGATCTCATCAAAAGTTTTTTTTTCTTGATTTGACTTGGTTAGTTTTAAAAGTTAGTCTAACGATGGAGTTAGAAGTATATTTTGTTGATGTCAAGTTTATTTATGAAACAGCTGACTTCTTTTTCTAGATTTTACAGTTAGTCCCGTTGTAAAAGTTTATTATAATGACAAGTATCGGCTGCGCCACACAAGTTGGCGGATGTGAAGTTAGCTTCAAGCTGCGCAATAGCCAGTCAACGTGCGGCTTTATATAAGCTTCAATCAGGATTGGATATTGCGAAGCTTGTAGCTAACTTCACATCCGCCAACTTGTTTGCGCGGCCTATACAATGATATCTTAGAATATGTCTGTTGTAAAGAGAAACACTATTTTGCCATGCAAATTTGCACCTTCTTGCTTGCTCGTGTGGTACGCTTTTCTGGCTTCGGTTTCAGTGTGGCGGGCGAAGCTTCATCCAACCCTGAACAGGGTGACACGCGTAAGTTACTGCTTACCTTACATTTCCTGCAGGGGCTCTTATTTTTAAACTTCGAACAGCTAGAAACGTATACGGAACTTTGACAGTTGAGTTCGATAACCATTCTTCTTCTTCTTCTTTTATGTTTTGGCGTCGCATTATTGTGCATTTGCCAGTGTCGAGTATTTTTAACATATTTTTATATTTTATCAAAATAGTCAGTCGCAGTCACGTCATAGTCCAATAAAGTCGCAGTCAAACATAGTCCAAGTCATACCTCAGTAAAGCAGTGGAGACTTTACTAGAGGCGTCTTTGGAGTTTTGGTAACAACACGGAACATCATGATACGTCACATTGTATCACTTGCCTACACTCATGCACGTAAATCAGCTCATAATCAACGAAATACCACAATTTTTCAATAATTATCACTAATAAAAACAAAAGTTTAACAAAATAATACATTGAGGCGACATGATTTTTCCGCGTTCCCGCCAAAAAAACTCTTCGATAACCATTCGTCATATTTTTAGTTTTGATAGTTTTTTTTAAATAACTTTCCATTTCACGATGTTCCCTTTTGCAATTTACCGTTTCTTTTAAAATAGCTGTGTCCAATACTAAAGTGTTGAGTAAAATCTACTTAGAGCTTACATTCATAGAGTAATATGAGTGTAATATGTTACAGCGGATCAGCATGAGGAGCAGTGCAACGTCGTCTCGGAGTCCATCCCTCAACTCGACGACTATCTTTTCGACGACAATGATAAATGCGATGGTAAGGTTTACCTGCTATAGGCACAATCAAACTTCATTTCATTCATGTTCCTATACAGTACAAGATACAGTCCGACTCGGCTGGGCAGCGTTCGGAAAATTGCGTGACGTGTTTTCAACCGATAAAACTCAGTGCCTCAAGACGAGAATTTTCGACAGTTGTGTGTTACCAGTTATGACATATGGAACTAAAACGTGGTCTTTTAATGAATAAACTCAAGATTGTACAACGTGCTATGGAGAGGGCTATGCTCGGTGTCTCTCTGCGGAATCGAATCAGAAATGAGGAGATCGCAGACGAACCAAAATTACCGATATACTCGTAGCCCAGCGGATTATCAAATTAAAGTGGCAGTGGGCAGGGCACATAGTTCGAAGAACGGGTGTCCGATGGGGCAGTAAAGTTCTCGAATGGAGACCACGGACCAACAAGCGCAGCATAGGATGTCCACCGACTGAGTGGACTGACGATATAATAAAGTTCGCAGATACGCGCTGGATGCAGGCCCACTTTCAACCGGCCTTATTGGGAATCAATGGGGGCGGCCTATGTCCAGCAGTGGAAGTCCTACGGCTGATAGATAGATAGACAGTACAAGATGTTAGTACCTAACAAAGATTAGGTATAATAAGCGCCACACAAATCGGCGGATGAGAAGTTAGCGGCAGATGACACTTCGCCGTGATTCGCTGATTATAGCGCATGTGTGTACAATGCGTAGGGAGCGCGCGGGAGGCATGAAATTGGCGGGCGGGTGTGCCCCGGCGTTTCGTCTGTCTGTTTCCCGCGTATACGTACATTTGGGCTTTTACGCAGCGTTCTGCGCATAACTTCCCATCCGCCGTTTTGTGTGGCGCTTAGTATACAAAGTTCATTCAAAGTTCAAAATTGGAATATCTACCACTGAACTCCACTGCTCGCGCTCGCTCCTCCCTACTAAACCTGTCACCCATTATCATTTCGATTTTATTACAAAAACAAAATAAGTAATTAAGATACTATTTTTTTTTAAATTTATGCGATACCCGCAAAACGCTAAAGAACCCAGCTGACTGACTTGTATTGTTGTACACCACCATAATAACGTAATACCAAAAATTCAGCTTTTAGAAAGTAGTTGCATTTTTTGCGCTTACCTCCCGGACTAGTAATGATGATTAAATTGAAAAATACCTCTATTTCAGTGGCTCAGTGCGTGTCGACGATGCCGCGACTTGAAAACTACCTGATGGACAGCCAAGACGACGCACGAGACGATGGTGAGGCTATTGGCCGAATCACACGACTTGGCGGTTGTGATGTTAGCTACAAGCTGCGGATGGCCCAATCCGGACTGAAGCTCACTTAAGAGATGTGCGAAGATAGGGTTATCAGCAGCTTGTAGCTAACATCGCAGCCGCGAAACTGTGTGATTCGGATTGCCACGATATCCCCTTTCGCACTAACATTTTGACATTTTGAGTGCCTATTCAGGGTTACCTGCTTACCCTGTACTAAGCCGAAAGGAGTTGATTAAGACCATCATTACAAACAAGTTTTACTATGGAGCCAACTCAAAATTCGAGAAAAAAACAAAATCCTACATAATTGCAATTTGGAATTGATAAAATGTATGAAACAGCTGTTGTTTGCTGTTGAATATCTAATACTAAGATTTATATCAATATGTCTTTACATAATCTATGCTTCTTGTAAATAAAACTGTGAAAAAAATTCTTCACTCGAATGATATAAGACAAGGAACATTTGAATTTTGACTCATATTTCAGAAGAACTAAATTGAGTCATCTTTTATGAAAATAGCGGCCTAGTTTATATATTCGTTAATTCAAATAACTGTTATCGAAACATTCAAATTTTTTTATATAATTTACTACGGAGAAAACCTTCCAGTGGTTAGTGACCCTGACTTCTGGATCAAAGAGGCGTGGGTTCGATCCCCACCCAGCGCAAGCATTTATGTGATGAACATTGGTGTTTGCTCTGTGTCTGGGTGTTATTTAGGTACCATCTATATAAGTATGTATTTAAAAATATTTATATGTAGTATATCAGTCTCTGGCAGCCATACCACAAGCTTTGCTTAGTTTGGGGTCAGAGACCTTGTGTAAAAAGGTCCCCTAATATTTATTTATTTATGATTTATTTAACCTAGCCCAAATCTGAGTTCGTGCCGTCAACTTGTTGCACCTTAATCATCCCCTTTCGGCGTTATACACCAGTTCTAGATAACCCTGTATAGCGGGCTATCGGTTCAATAATAGAGACCCTGCATATTTTGTTACTTCGCAAAGTGCAGGGGCTTCTTTTTTTTTTAAACTTTCGCTTCCTTTTTTTTTTAAACTTTCGCGATTTGGGTAGTTCACTGACCATCACGCCAAATGAATGTGGCTAATGTTGCCAATAGGGTATTACAGTCATTTTTGAAACGTACTCGTATCTCAGTTAGATTCTGTTGGTCTAATAAACAACTAAAGCAATACGAAAAATTAAAATTCAATCGTTAAGTGCTTTAAAAATGCATTTTAATTTTACAGTTTCAAAATTTCGCGCGTAATTTAGGAAAACGATGGATTTCATTATTTTACTCTGTGGTCGTAATTGACGTCACTATGCTATTATGTAAACAATGCGCGTAAATATTTTTCACGATGGAGTTTTTGTGTGTAAGTTTGAGATTTAAGTTTAAAATGAGTAATTATAAATGGTTAATAAGGAGTTATCGTCGGTTTGCTGTTCCTGGAATACTAGTGTACCAACACCGGACAAACTATTCAATGTTTACATAGCCGTATGACGTCATAGCAAAGCGGCGACTATTTTATGCACAGATTAAAAAAACGGAATATTTTGTATTGATTTTAAAAATTCATTTTGTTATTTTAAAATCTAAAACAAACATTTTCTGATTGCTTTTTGCCTAGGCTATCTCAAAAACACATTTACAGATATTTTCTCGGTCATAGTAAAATACGAGGGGTGATCCAAAAGTAATGATAATCAATAACAAACACAATGAATAAAATAAAAAAATAAATTTATTTCTCAACATAGTCTCCTAGCAAGTCTATACATTTAGTCCATCTCTTTTCTAAACCTAAAATTCCCTTAGAAAAAAAATCTTTATCTTGACTCTCAAAAAAGTCCTCAACCGCGGCCATCACGTCTCTATCATCGTCAAATTTCTTGCCTCGGAGATGTTCCTTGAGTCGTGGAAAGAGATAAAAGTCACTGGGGGCTAGATCTGGTGAATAGGGGGGGTAATCCACCAGCTCAAAGCCCGCTTCCTGAATGGCAGCCATGGCAATTGCAGCTTTGTGAACCGGTGCGTTGTCTTGATGGAACAGCACTCCAGCCCGCAGTTTGCCTCGCCTTTTCTCCTTAATAGCCTCCCGCAATCTTCTTATTTGTTCTGCATAGTAGGAGCCTGTAATAGTGGCCCCCTTTTCCAAGTAGTCCACCATGATTATTCCTTCAGCGTCCCAAAAAACAGACGCCATAACCTTCCCTGCTGAGCTTGACACTTTGAATTTCTTCGGCGTCGGTTCATCGGATCGTTTCCATGTCATCGATTGTTGTTTTGTTTCAGGATCAAAATGGTGGATCCAGGTCTCGTCCATGGTCACAAAACGTGACAAAAAATTATCCTTGTCTGCCTGGAAATTTTCGAGATTTGCTCTTGACATGTCGACTCGTTTCTTCTTTTGCTCGTCGTTTAACATTTTCGGTACCCAACGCGCGGAGACCTTTCTCATATGCAATTCGTTCGCAAGGATTCTTTGAATGCTGCCATATGAGATCCCTGTGACCTCAGCTACATGCCTGATAGTCACTCTTCGATCTTCCAATACAACTTCTTCAACTTTTTTCACATTTTCTTCAGTGAGGGACGTCGATGGGCGTCCTTCGCGGTGTTCGTCTTCCGTCGATGTTCTTCCCAGCTTAAACTCCTTAGCCCAGCGTGCAACTGTGGAATATGGAGGAGAAAAGTCCCCTAATGTTTCCACCAAGTCGCTATGTATGTCTTTGGTAGACATTTTTTTCAAGCAGAGGTATTTAATGACAGCTCTGATTTCCTGTTTTTCCATTTTGATGTTCACTCCTTGACAGCCCGTATTCAAATGAATGTAGCTCCCGGGAATCGTGGCCTATTTATATGATTTTTTTTTCCTGAACTAGTTGGTAATTGAGCAAGTGACTGATATTTTTTTTGTATTTTTGTGTGCAGTAGAAATAACTGATTATCATTACTTTTGGATCACCCCTCGTACCATATTTAGTGTATTTAAGTGTAGACTTCATTTTTTACAGAAACATTGTTTGAAGATATAGGCAACTAGAAATACAATGTACATAGAGATAAATCCACAGAATAATAGATGATTTAGTTTGAACGTAATCAGACAACTTGCCAAACTATTTTTGACCCTAAAGCGCTCGCTATACCAATGAAGAGTCGCCATTTCTAACGACGAAGTCGCAAACTCTGTAACATCGAATGGATGTCATTCATTTGTCGTGGTTGTCAGTGGGGTCTATAAAAATGATGTGTTCAAATCGCTAAGGAATCACATTCAGCGTTGTTTTGAGAATGTGTGAGCTAAAATGTCATTTTTAACTGTTTTCATTCACCGTTCGGATAGCTTAAATGCCATCGTGAACTACCACTTTTGACCCACCTGCGGAGGTGGTGTTCATTTACCGCCTTACCACTAAAGATTTAAACACGCTTTAACCGTGCAATTTGTACTGTAACACATTGTCTAAAGCGTGCGTAAAACTATTGTGGAAAGACACCGTCTTACCACAATAGAGTTAGACGTTTTAGCGTTCGTTTTGGATAGTAAGCAAAAGTAGCAGTTTTGGCGAAATGGGCGAAATTCCCAAACCGAAAGGATTTTTGCAAATGTTAACAATGCTATCGAGCCCAACACCAACGCACCTATTGCCGTTCCGCACATAAATACGCGTAAGTATGTGTAAGACAGTATTTTGTTTTTTTTTTATTAGGGTTCCGTACCGAAAGGGTAAAAACGGGACCCTATTACTAAGACTTCGATGTCCGTCTGTCCGTTTGTCTGTCTGTCTGTCACCGGGCTGTATCTCATGAACCATGATAGCTAGTCAGCTGAAATTTTCACAGATGATGTATTTCTGTTACCGCTATAACAATAAATACTAAAAACATAATAAAATAAAATTTTAACGGGGGCTCCCATACAACAAACGTGATATTTGGGAGTTTTTTTTGCTCGCTTTTAATAATGGCAAGAGGAATGGGGCTCCCATACGGTACGGAACCCTTCGTGCGCGAGTCCGATTCGCACTTGGCCGATTTTTTTTTGTTTTTTGTTTCTTTTGTTCTTGCTTTGATGTTTGTTTTCGTTGACATTAGTTTATTGAAATTGACTTTGAATTGGTTAATTGATTTAGTTTTTTAATGAAATCGGTTATTAATCAAACTAATAAATTTACTTGAATGACATTGGGTGGATGAGACTGATATATATTTTTTTAAATTTTACCTATACTTCCGCCAAACTCGTGAAATGTTTACCAACAAAGCGTTGCCTAGCAACCACAGACAATTTTAGGGTTATCACTTCAAGACAGTGTTACGGATATCAGAATTTCTATAGTTTGTCATATAAATCGTCCAGACTTTTCGTAATTACAATCGAAAAGTCATATTTACTATATTTAATTATTTATAGATCAATAGCAACAAATTGCCAAGAACTGAGTTTTAAAAGAAATCAGAATATTCAGTAATTACTTACAGCATCAACCCTAGCCATTTTTTCGTTTGAGTGCAGAAATCTCAAACAATTGGTTCAGTTTGTCGTGACATTCATCCAATGTTGAAGTCGGTTAATAGTTTGAGTTATAGTACCTAGTAATGTTTTAATAGTTTATGTAAGTACCTACCTACTTACATGCCAGTACGGAAGCCTTGGAGTGCGAGCTTAACTAGTTTTTTATAATACAAAATCGCGTTAAATATAATCGAGATGCATATAGTCGATACGATTCGGCGCTCTTGTGTACGAGCCTTTAGATCCCTCTCTCATTATAAACTTACAATAAAGCGAGTGAAGCCACGGGCAGAAGCGTGAGCAATTGAGCATTAGAAAAAAAAGTTCTCTACCCCTGCTGTCAGTGGTTGCTAGGCAACGCTTTGTTGGTAAACATTTCACATCGAATTTGGCGGAAGTATAGCTATGTTATTTCTTGCACTAGAGAGTCCGGGTTGTGCTTACCTACTCTTAGCTTATTTTTATCAGGTATCGTGTAACTTTGACTCGTTTGTTGTCAGTGTTCGCGCGGTCACCGCTCTCGGATGAGTTTTCTATCGAGGATGCGCTGGAGCTTATCAGCCAGGACGGGGTATGGTGTCATATTTACTATCGTTTATCATCAATATCATAATAATCACCGCCATGATCGTCTTAGTAATTGTCTTCACCATCATTCCATCGTCATAATCATCACCATCATCATCCGTGTTCGCGCGGTCACCGAACTTGCATGCGATTTGTATATCGTCGAGCTTGAACGCAGGCGCCCGCGCCGTGTCGAGGCGCAGTATCGAGGATGCGCTGGACCTTATCAGCCAGGATGGGGTGTGGTGTCATCTTTAAGATCACATTATAATCACCAACATTGTCATCACCAACATCATCACCGTCATCGTCATTATTGCTATCACCATTTGTTAGTGGTCGAGACGTAACCGAGGTTAGATGGTATTTCTATGTCGTCGAGTGTGAACAACGCGGGCACCGCGAGCATCGTGGATGCGCTGGACCTTATCAGCCAGGACGGGGTGTGGTGTCATCTTTACGATCACATTATAATCACCAACATTGTCATCACCAACATCATCACCGTCATCGTCATTATTGCTATCACCATTTGTTAGTGGTCGAGACGTAACCGAGGTTAGATGGTATTTCTATATCGTCGAGTGTGAACAACGCGGGCGCTGCGAGCATCGTGGATGCGCTGGACCTTATCAGCCAGGACGGGCTATGCAACATTGGTAGCAAGTATGGCAACAGTGTTTTATCGTCATATTTCTAGCGTCAAAGTCATCATCCTCGTCATCTTTACCATCGTCAGCGTAGTCATCTTTACTACTACCAACATCACCTTCATTATCATCATCGTCATCATCACCACCAACATCATTATCATCACTAACATCATCGTCATCAATATCGTCTTCAAAATCATCATCACGAACATCATCATCACTATCACCATTTGTCAGTGGTCCAGACGTAACCGAGGTTAGATTCGATCGTTTAATCAAATGGAATAAATTGTGAATTATTATAATTATTTTATATGACATGTAACTGAAGTTACCAATAAATGAATTGTATTGTATTGATTGATTTCTGTATCGTCGAGTGTAATCGATCATCATCATCATCATCATCACCACCTTCATTATCACTATCACCATTTGTAAATGTTCGAGAGGTAACCGGGGTTGGAGTGTGCGCGACGAGCATCGAGGATGCGCTGGATCTTATCAGCCAGCGGTAAATATTGCCAACTAAAGTATCATTTAGTTAGCAATGTTTACCGCTACCGGCGATATCTTTATTATCAGGTATAATGTCAGTACAATGTGTAAAAAAACATTATTGTAATTATTAGTCGGTTAGTTAGATTATTAAAAAATATTAAACACGTATTTTTTCTTTTGTCAATCAAACAATAAATGTCAAAGATAAACTTCGTCAAAGTTCGGGAGTAGGGGCTCGTTACGTCACTTCTCTACAATAGTCTACTTTTGTGATCTAGTTGTGACGTAACGCGGAACTTGGTATACCTCGCGTCACCTAAAAAGAACGCTGGATCTTCAAACTGCGCACAAGGAAATTTAACTCGTATTACATACGTAATAGGAGTTAAATATCCTAGTACGCAACTTTATTTGTAGCAAGGAAATTTAACTCCTATCACGTAAGCAATAGGAGTTAAATTTCGTTGTGGGCAGTTTGAAGCTCCAGCGTTCTTTTTAGGTGACGCGAGGTATATTTTAACTATAATTACATCTACTTTCGTTAAATTGACAAAAGAAAAACTAACGTGTTTAATATTTTTTGATAAATCTGGGGGATTAGTTTTTTACTCATCTAGCCTATTATCAGATTGTTTACGTGTCATGGGGAGATCCCCATGACTATCATCCATTAGTTCCCATGTATTTAAAATAATCTTTACAATATTTAAAATGAAATGAAATGAAAAAAAGTTTTATTCGACATTATACAAAAATAAAATAGAACGGAGAATAGTAAAAACAGAAATGTCTAAAAGGGCTCACCAATCAATATTTCTTTTTACCATATTTTCAGGATTTCATGGAGCGTATAGGAATGGATGTGCGTATGCAGTGCGTATTATGCGACTGGGCCGGACCCAAGGGTATTATGGAGTACCACATCCGACATGTAAGTCTGCTCGTTTGTACTGTGTATCATATTACAGAACGAATCACACAAGTCGGCGGATGTGAAGTTAGCTACAAGCTGCGCAATATCCAATCCTGACTGACGCTCACATAAATCTAATTCATTCCAAAAAATCGGCCAAGTACGAATTGGACTCGAGAATGAAGGGTTCCGTACCGTATGGGAGCCCCTCGGCAAAAAAATCACGTTTGTTGTATGGGAGCCCCCCTTAAATATTTATTTCATTTTGTTTTTAGTATTTGTTATTACAGTGGCAACCGAAATACATCAACTGTGAAACTTTCAACTCTCTAGCTATTAGTAGCTATTATTACGGTTCATGAGATTCAGCCTGGCGACAGGCAGACAGACGGACAAACGGACAGACGGACGGACAGCTGAGTCTTAGTTCCCCGTTTTTACTCTTTGGATTTGGAACCCTAAAAATGAAGTCGTTCTCTCACTCTGTTGCTGTGTGAAAGAGTAACAAAAAAACCTACAAACATGTTCGAATTTGTAATATTAGTAAGTTTAGTAATATGTGATTGAAATAGTAATGCTTCCTGTATTTATGATACCCAAACTATTCCTGTTTTAGGTATTATTGTGAAAATTACAGTGATAGGTCGGTATACTAATATCGAGGACATCGCTAGGTCTATTGCTATATGATTAAGAACTATTATACTTCGATTTTTATCTCCGTGCAGACTGTCATAAAACGTTGTAAAGTTAGTAAACTTTGTAACGTTATCACCACATTTATGTATGTATGTAACAGCCTTTTTAATAGTCCACTGCAGGACGTACGCCTACCCACGAAAGGTGATTGGGCCATATCCACCACGCTGGCCCAATGCATTCACATACGCCATCAAATTTCTTCTCCGGACGTATGCAGGTTGCCTCACGATGTTTTTACTTCACCGAAAAGCCAGTGGTGTTAGAAACCGTACATAAATTCCAAGGAATTCATTGGTACGGGACCGAGATTTGAACCCACAACCCCACGATTGTGAGGCGGGTGTCATTACCACTAAACCACCACGGCTTCATCACTACATAGTATAAAGCAAAACCGTTATATCTCTGTCTGTGTATCTGTCTGTGTATCCGTTTATATTTTTCAAACTAAACAACAGATTTCGATGCGGTTTTCACTATCGCTTAGAACATTTCTTCCGGAAAGTTTATAGCTATAATTCATTCGTATCCGGCCGAAGCCGGGATGGGCCGCAAGTCGATAGTAAATGTGAATGAGCGTCGTCACAGGTGCAGAGGGTAGTAGTACGAGTACACCATTGTATTGTGATGAGTCATTTGTTTTACATTATTACCTTTCCCTGTTACCTGCTATATGTACATAAATATTGCAAAATAAGCATGCCAATGCTTAAAACTGACCCTATTATTTTTATTATTGTTATAAACATAATTTAAATAAATATTGGTGGACGTCTTACACACGGTCTCTGACACCAAACTAAGCAAAGCTTGTGATACTCGTATGGCTGCCAGAGACTGATATACTACATATACATATTTTAAATACATACTTATATAGATGATACCTAAATAACACCCAGACACAGAGCAAACACCTATGTTCATCACACAAATGTTTGCCCTGGGTGGGGATCGAACCCACGCCTCTGTGATCCAGAAGTCAGTTTCACTGACCACTGAGCCACCGAGGCAGTCAATCACACATATTACAATTAAAATCACATTATTTGAAATTCAATATTTACTTGAAATAATAAGAACCAAATTATAAACCATCGATACCGCTTATCGACAGCAATAATGCACAGCACTGATTGAACAATGAGTGGGAGAGAGATCGATATACTGGACCAGCCCTTTGCACCGCTCCCACGTTTTACAACCGAGTCTGCACGGAGGTAAAAATTGAACTATAGTAATACATATGTGATATTATAATTTCCAGGAGCATCAGTCGGTCATCGTCCCTCGTTCTACTTCTACTTGGAGTACGTCTATCTCCCTCGGCTCGGCTCGCGCTGGCTCGCGGACTCTGAGCGAGCTGCACGCTCACATATACGTGCTCACCGTAGCGTGGGTCGGGAACAACTGCCGCGCTCATATCACGGTCAGTAACTAAAAGTAACTAAAAAAATAACTAACTAGTGCATACTAAGCGCCACACAAGTCGGCGGATGGGAAGTTATCCGCAGAACGCTGCGCAAAAGCCGAAATATAGGAATGCGCTCCCGCGACGAGAGACTCGCGCCGGGGCACACCCGCTCGCCAACTTCATGCCTCCCGCGCGCTTCCTACGCCCGTGCTCAACACTACGCCAAGCGGCGTCGGCATTGTGCACACATGCGCAATAATTAGCTAATCACGACGATGTTATCTGCAGCTACGAGTAACTTCTCATCCGCCGATTTGTGTGGCGCTTAGTAAACCAAAGTTAAGTACTTTTTGCAATCTTTAAATTATATTATTATTACTGATCATTGTACATTACAATAAAAAACTAAAAGGCATTGAGTTTATTGCAGCTTCTTCTCAAGTTGTCTAGTGCATTCCGAACGCGGCGTAGAATCATAGTGATACATGGAGTACCCTGGGTGCATGGAGTATATGAATAAAAAAAGTACAAATATGAATAAATAAACAAATAATAATCTGCTTTGGTTACATCCATAATTTAAAACCTCAAATTAAGTAACTACCTTAGCAATTTTTTTTAGGAACAGATTAAATAGTTTATTTCTTATTGTGCTAGAATTATTAGTGTCCTATTGATACTATTTAGTTTCGAGTATGATTTCCAACCTGACAATGATATTTTAATAGAAAACAATATACAAAGTAACCGCCTGAAAACCCTCATCTAACATCATATCACGGTGAGATATACCAAGGTATAACTAGTGTAAACATCAATGACAAAAGAAAGGAGAGGACATGAAATTATGGTCGTATCGAGTATTAAAACAGAAAGTAAAATAGCGTAGGCTCCGCCCATTACCTAGTGTTGTCCATGAGTGTAAATCATAAATAAAATAAAATAACGTACTAATATATAGGTCATATATTTCTAATCCTCTCCTTTCTTTTGTCATTGGTAAACATAGAGCTGAACATTCACTTGTACGTGCTGACTCGAGTATCGGGATCGACTGCTACCGCGCTCATATTATCACAGTGAGATTTTATATTTTGTAGGGAGATGTGATAAGTTTTTTTTGCTAAAATCCTAGGAAATTTTTAGTAACACGGATAATTAGACATTTGCTCTGATATTTATGCCCTATCTTACTGAAAAAAAGATCGGATTTTGCAAAAATATTAATTGCTTTGGTAAGATTGGATAACCTTAACTCTGATTGGCTTGATTTTACTTGTGAGGAACGGGAAAGTCAGGAACAGGGTTGCCAACACCCAGAGATGATCTCACTTAGTCAAACGCTTTATAAATCTTGGAATCACACGAATATTTTCCTTCATTAATGTGAGATTGTGCCAGCTCTTCGAGCAAATATCTGATAGATTCACAATCGTGCAAAAAAGTGTCCGAGCCAAAACTCTGCCTAAACCACGTAGTAAGCAGGCTTTTTAGTTAGTCGTAAGGCGATTAAAAGCCGACCACAACGCCGCGCGAAGCCAAAGTGCTCGGTTACAAGCACCAATTAGGTGGCATAATGTCGAGATTCGAGAAAACGGGTCATTGTGAATTATTTAATGTAAATATCTAAGTTGGTATGTATGACGGCGCGAGGACATTTTTTTACTACTTTCACTTATGGTCTGTGGCTCTATAGATATTTGCTCGAAGCGCCAGCTAGATAGTACCTAAATATTGGTGTTTAAAATCCCGTAACAAAAATGAAAAACAGTTATGAATATGGACCAAACCAAATTGAATGTCGTTATTTTTTTTCAGACGCTACCAAACGACTTCTTCGCCCGCCAAAAGTTCGGCCGTCTCACCGTATACAACAAAACCACCGGCGAACCGCACACCTGGCAGGGCCTTATCCCAGAATTGTCCGATTCACCCGACGAGGACGAAATAAAGGGGTTAACTCTTGACCTTTCGACCCTAAACCTCCTACCCAACAGTGCTAATATAAAATGGGTCAACGGCGAATGGGTTATGAACTCTTCGTCTAAAGTAGTAGTGGGACCTTTGGAGCTGAATGACATCGAAATTGAAGTTCACGTAGAGATTTTGGATTAGAACTGCAGTATTTTTTTGTATAGGCAAACTTGTCGGCGGATGTGAAGTTATCTACAAGCCGCGCAACATCCAATCCTGACTGAAGCTCACATAAAGCTGCGCGTTGATTGGATATTGCGCAGCTTGTAGCTAACTTCATGGTGCCGCTAAACACTCCACGAGGCGACACGAGCACCGCAGCTGTAGCTACCTTCACATCGTAAACAATTATACGAGTCAGCGATGTGATGTTAGCTACAGAAGCTTCTCAAGAAAGTATACAAGTCAGCGATGTGATGTTAGTTACAGAAGCTCCTCAAGAAACTTCTGTAGCTAACTTCACATCCCCGACTTGTATACTTATATACGATGTGAAGTTAACTACAGCTGCGGTGGTCGTGTCGCCTTGTGGAGTGTGTGGCGGCACCGTCACATCCGCCGACTTGTATGATTCGGCCTATACCTGATTTTGTACCTGATTCTTATGAGATGATATTTTTGTTATCTCTAAAATATCAAGTAATATAGGGTACCTACTGATCTGGACTATAAGGTTTTTACAAATTTAACCGATCGAAACTGGAATTTGATCGAGTCAATCTGCTTTATATGTATTTAGTTTTGATTCCTACTTTTTTTTACTGATTTAAAGTTTTGTTAAATCTTGCCCTAGAATTTTGTTACTATTGAGACCATAAGGTCTCAAGTTTAGTATAGGCCGAATCATACAAGTCGGCGGATGTGAAGTTAGCTACAAACTGCGCAATATCCAATCAACGTACAGCTTTATGTGAGCTTCAGTCAGGATTAGATATTGCGCAGCTTGTAGCTAACTTCACATCCGCCAACTAGTATGATTTGGATTCGGTCTATACATTCGGTTAGTTAATCTCTTTTTGTACCATGTTACCAAACGTTTTGTTAATTTTGCCCTAGAATTTAGTAAGTATTCATTTACAATGCCTTTTTTGTACTATGTTACCAAAGCTAAAAGGTTTTATAAGTTTAATAGGCCGAAACTGGTCTTTGACTAATTAGTCAAATCTACTTCAGTTTTTTTTTTCATATTATATAGGTAGGTAGGTAATGAAAAAGTTTTAGGACAACTTGCTCTATTTAATTTATGACTACAAGGTTTTTACAAATTTAACCTGTAGAACCGGATTTAGTTCAAATTATCTAGTTTGTATGTTAATTTTTTTTTTCATACTAAGTAACGACAAGTTTTGGTAAATCTTGCCCTGGTATAATTAAGTCAAAGTATAAATACCACAAGGGTTTAGGGTTTCAAAGATTTAACCGGTTGAAACCGGATTTGGTTCGATCACGCTAGTTACATACAGTTAGTTATTCCTTATTTGTATCATGTTACCAAACGTTTTGTTAATCGTGCCCTAGAATTAAGTTAGTGAGGAAAATCATAAGGTTTCACTAGTTTAGCTGGTCGAAACCAGATTTTGATCAGATAAAACTAGTTATCTTGGTTAGGTATTATTTATTTGTACCATGTTACCAATTGTTTTGTTAATCTTGCGCTTGTCGTAGATTTATGTTAAAGTGTGGAAACAACAAGGTTTCAATAGTTTAGCCGGATGATACCGGATTTATATCGATCAAGCTAGTGACATACAGTTAGTTATTCCTTATTTGTACCATGTTACCAATCGTTTTTTTAAATCTTGTACATTTAAGTTAGTGTGGAAACCGCAAGGTACAAGTAGGCACGTAAGTCTAGCACTGAGGGTAGTGTGGAGAGGGTATGGCTGCGCATGTTGACCGCCATACTAAACTCATGCGCAGCCATCCCCTCCACACTTCGCTCAGAGCTAGACTTATATGCCGCGACCTTTATCAATAGTTTAGCTGGTTGAAACCGGATTGGGATCGATAAAACTAGTTACGTTCGCTATGTTATTCTTTATTTGTACCATGTTACCAAACGTTTTGTTAATCTTGCCCTATAATTAAGTTACTATGGAAACCATAAAGTTTCACTAGTTTAGCTGGTCGAAACCAGATTTTGATCAGATAAAATTAGTTAAATTCGGTTAGTTATTAGTTATTTGTACCATGTTACCAAATATTTTGTTGATCTTGCCCTTGAATTAACTAAAAGTATAGAGACTGCAAGATTTCACTAGTTTAGCTGGTCGAAACCGGATTTTGATCAGATAAATCTAATTATATTTTTTTTTGTACCATGTACCACGCAAGTTGGCGGCTGTGATGTTAGCTACAAGTTGCGGATAATCCCATCGCGTAGCTTTAGTCAGGATTGGGTTATCTGCAGTTCGTAGCTAACATGCCAACCGCCAAGTTGTATAGTTGGGACTATACCGAACGTTTTGTTAATCTAAAATTAAGTTAGAGTAAAGACCACCACCAGCCACAATATTTTACAATATTGACCTGTTGAAATGGGATTTAGCGATGATTTGGTTTTGTTAATCTAAAATTAAGTTAGAGTAAAGACCACCACCAGCCACAATATTTTACAATATTGACCTGTTGAAATGGGATTTAGGGATGATTTGTTTTTGTTAATCTAAAATTAAGTTAGAGTAAAGACCACCACCAGCCACAATATTTTACAATATTGACCTGTTGAAATGGGATTTAGGGATGATTTGTTTTTGTTAATCTAAAATTAAGTTTAACAAAAACAAATCATCGCTAAATCCCATTTCAACAGGTCAATATTGTAAAATATTGTAAAATAGTTGGGACTATACCGAACGTTTTGTTAATCTAAAATTAAGTTAGAGTAAAGACCACCACCAGCCACAATATTTTACAATATTGACCTGTTGAAATGGGATTTAGCGATGATTTGGTTTTGTTAATCTAAAATTAAGTTAGAGTAAAGACCACCACCAGCCACAATATTTTACAATATTGACCTGTTGAAATGGGATTTAGGGATGATTTGTTTTTGTTAATCTAAAATTAAGTTAGAGTAAAGACCACCACCAGCCACAATATTTTACAATATTGACCTGTTGAAATGGGATTTAGGGATGATTTGTTTTTGTTAATCTAAAATTAAGTTAGAGTAAAGACCACCACCGGCCACAATATTTTACAATATTGACCTGTTGAAATGGGATTTAGGCATGATTTGTTTATGACCGTTTTTTTATTGTCAGGGAAGCGCCGGTCGAGACTACTATGAACCGATCAAAATAGTTGTGTTTTTGCATTATGTCAACTAAATTTATTATAGTCCGAATCTTACAACTTGGCGGTTGTGATGTTAGCTACAAGCTGAGGATAGCCCAATCCTAACTGAAGCTCACTTAGCAACTGCCCGAGGATTGGGTTATCAGCAGTTTGTAGCTAAAATAACAGCCGCCAAGTTGTATGATTCGACCTAATGTGAATTTTGTGTTAGTTATGTTAAAGAACAAGCCAAACGTATGTAGTTTCTAAGTTTTTTTCGTACATTATTGCCGATCTAGAAACTTTTCTAAAAATATTGTTTTTTTCATGTGTTTGTTGGTGAAGGATCAAATCACAATAATTAAGAGTGAAGTGTTATTAACTTTCTGAAGTTATTTTTTCTGTATTATGTAAGAAAAATATATAGTAGGTAAATATTATGATCGCCAAGATTTATTCCCACCCTATCTTAAAAGGTTTAGTGATCTTTTGTGAACCTTATTTTTTATTTTAAATGATAAATAAGTAATTTTTGAGACGATTTCGCAAGACTGGTGTGTAGTAAAGAAATACCATCCTATAAGCTTAAGTTACGTACCGAAAACCGCCTAATGTTCAGTATCTAAATCTTATAAGTACTATTTTCTGTATTAATACCAATAAGTAACGTCTTGAGTCTATTTTTGAAACTATTTTGCAAGACTCGGAAAATATTCGCAAAATCAAGTTTTGCCCATAATCGTTGCTAGTTTACTATTTTCTGTGTCTGATCCAATAAAGTAACGTCTCGATTCTATTTTACAAACTATTTTGCAAGACTGAGAATTTGAATAGTCTTAAAATAAAGAGCTTTACTCAAATGTTAGCATGTGTCTTTACGGTCACCAAATCTATTTTTTTGATAATTTTTGAGTAGATATTTTGAGACTATTTTGCAAGACTGATTGCCATTTTGTATTAACCTTTAAAGCTTGATAAGAGAGCTTGATAAGTAAAGTTTTTAGAAAGAGTATATTAGAGATTTCCCTCGAGACTATTTTCCAAGACTGAGACTTGAGCAAGGTTTAAAGTACCTTAAGTTAACCTAAAGTACCTTACCTTAAGTTACATTTTCTGCCTTATTAATAAACGTAGAGTTTCTTTGGAGTATTTAATTCTTCCGTCTTTTGTCTTTTAGAAGTAATTTAGACTTGGGCAAGGTTAAAAGTACCTTACCTTAAGTTACCTTTTCTGCCTTATTAATAAACGTAGAGTTTCTTTGGACTATTTAGTTCTTCCGTCTTTTGTCTTTTAGAAGTGATTTTTGATTTTCTAAGAAAGTACTAGATAAAAGACGGACAAATTACTGCCAAGTCACTACGTTTATTAATAAGGCCAAATATGTCTAATTTCCTTATGTACTTATGTATGTGCCTTTAAAGATCTCAAAAGTCTGTAATTATGTTTGAGACTATTTTCCAAGACTGAAACTTAACAAAGTAAGGAAGAGATCTCAACATTAAGGATAAAGCGATATTAAAACCTTTAAGGTTTTGCGGTAACCAGTTATAGTTAGATTTAAGTAGTTTCTACTATCGGTCGTGATTGATTTGGACCAGTTTGTTATACTCAACTATTATATACTAACTACATAACTAAAAAAAATTATGTAAGAAAACGGATTAAATCATGTGCCATTTTTAGAGGTAATGTGAACCTTTAAAGTACTTTTGTTTTCTGTTTATCATTATGCTACTGTATTTTGCTAATTTATTTGTTGTTATGGCGATAGAGGCTAGTTTTTTCATGCTTTGAACTTCTTAGACTTAGTTTTCTGTTTTTGTTTTTTACATGCCCATTTTAATTAGTATTGAATAATGTTCTAAAAATTCGATGTATCGGTAGCAAAATAAAAAAATATGTCTGTTTGAAAATTGAAGAAGTTCATGGTTTGATGAAAATTACTACTTTTATACTTTGTCTTATTATCCTTTTGTCATAAGTGTCATTCATTGCCTATGCTTGACCAGCACTTAAGGGCACAAACTATATCTATAGTAAAATTGAGGCATGTCTGTCAAAAGGTTAAGTAAAGTTAACAAGAAAAAAAAACACGAAGAAGACTAAACACGGACTAATTACTCCCAATTATGGGTTTTTTAATTAGGCCGTGTGGCACCTACCTATTCTAAAATATATAATCACGTATTTTGTCACCTGCTTGTTTTGTATGTTTTCTCGTGTAAGAAACGACATCTCGTTTATTTGCGGCGTAAAAAACGCACGTATGTGCATTTGCGCTAATGTAATTACTGAAATACTGTGCTCATCATTAGGACTCCATGAGATAGAATGTCGTTGGTTTTATATGCATTTCTATAGGGTTCTATATTTTTTGTAAGATTCTATCTTTTTTGTAAGATTCTATCTTTTTTGTAAGATTCTATCTTTTTTGTAAGATTCTATCTTTTTTGTAAGATTCTATCTTTTTTGTAAGATATTTTTGTTCTAATCAAAGTTGAAGAAACGTTTTTCTGTTTTATTTATTTGCGTTGATTGTTTTTTATACTAATTATGTTGATTAAAAGTCTAATTTGTATAGTTGATTTTTGCTGCAGATTACTTCTTACAGATTCCGTTCTATTGTAACATAATAAATGTCGAATGGGGGGCGCGGGCGCTCGTCTTTAGTTGGGTAATTGTCCATCGTAGCAGTTCAAAATAACACTCGCCGTGTAGGTTATAATAAAGATCTACTCGTATCTCGCTGTAGCCTTAAAACGTCGAACAAGCACTTCAAAGATTCAACGCGCACAATATTTTTCTATGCAATGGGTAAGCGCCTTTATTATCAACAATAAACTACGAGTACGCATTGTATTTTATACATAATTGATCTAAAACTACAAATTTAATTACGCGCACATTAGATTTGCAGGAATAGTTCCCGAACGAAAATTATTTCTTTTTCATTGATTTTTTGAATATTCCTGTGTAGTAGTTATTTTGTTACTATGAAATGATATTTATTTGTACCTAATGACGATTCTACGCTCATGTAATCCATGGAATATGAATTTTGAACTTAATCGAAAAACGTAATCGATTGAAATGCTCTTTCTTCAGTAATTTAATCAAAACTTTTTTTTCAACAGCAGCTAGTGAGAACGTTTTGTTTGAAAAATTCTGTTTGTAAAATTCGCGCTTTTTATGATTGAATACTGCGTAACCCAGGAACAAGCGGTTGTCAAAGCGGTATCTGTATGGCGTAATCTGCGTTTCTTTATCTAGTGTTTATAACTTTTTCACTTGTAAAGTTGTAAGGCTAAATCAGTGCCGTTTCTAAATTATTCCTTTTTTTCCCTATTCTAAGGTTGATTTTTCAGATCTTTGTATTAAAAATTGTTCATTATTCTTTTTTGTTTTATTGTAAAGCTAGAAACCTTGTCTGTATTACCGTCTCGTTTCGTTTCATTGTATTAAAATGAAATGAGACAGCAATATATCTGTAGTTTGTAAGTCCATCATAGCATACGCACCACGACATAATTTTTATCTGACATAAGTGTCAGACATACCTTGTAACGTGTCTCGTTTTAAAACGTCGACGAAATTATGTCGTTGTGCGTATGCTATAGTCTGACCGTTTAACTCAGTCCTCGCATGAGCGGGTACAGAGCCGCTCAGTCCCCTTTGTCGTCTACCCCCGCGCCCCTGTACCGCGCAGGCGAAGACTCAGTTAAACGGTCAGACTATAGTCAGGCATGGCCACCAAGAGGTGATATGCTGTGGAATTTCAGTGTCCAAACATTGGGAGAGAAACAAAGAACAAAATTGATTATTTATTATTAAAAGGCGAAACCAATCAGCCATTTAGATCGATTTATGTTGGAGATTGTGTGTATAGGCTCAATCATACAAGTTGGCGGATGTGAAGTTAGCTACAAGCTGCGCAATATCCAATCCTGACTGAAGTCCACATAAAGCTGCGCGTTCATTGGATATTGCGCATGTTGTAGCTAACTTCACGTCCGCCGACTTGTATGATTCGGCCTAAATTACTGATTAAACGTATAAATAGGAGTTTCCCTCCTAAATTGACGTCGTCGGTAAAGTAAAAAGTAAGTTTTCTTATATTAGAGGCAGTTGAGTTCTTGATTCTTCTGTCTCAATCTTCCTTCTAAACGGATGAACTGGATTTGTACTGAAAATATAAATTCAAAATTACTTTTTCAGGGAATTATAGGCCGCGTCACACAAGTTGGCGGAAATGAAGTTAGCTACAAGCTGCGTAATATCCAATCCTGACTGAAGCTCACACAAAGCCGCGCGTTGATTGAATATAGCGCAGCTTGTAAAACTAACTTCACATCCGCCAACTTGTGTGACGAGGCCTATACCCATTTACAATTTATATTAACAATTGTCTTTACATATATATAGCACTACATGTAGTCAAAAATAAAATTTAACATAAAATAAATAAGTAAATGATCTTGGGTTTAAATTTGAAAATAATAATTTTAATGTGGTTATTTTCTAGTTCGCTACAGCTGAGACGATGAGGATCAATTTCATGTTTTAATGTAAATATCTAAGTCGGTATGTATGACGGCGCTCGGACATTTTTTTACTACTTTCACTTAGAGACTGTGGCTCTGTAGATATTTGCTCGAAGCCAAAAAATATTAGAGTATGAACAATGCTCACCTTTCTCGTACAACCTCTTTTTGTTTGAGCGTGTTTTCTACTGCTTCTCTGAATGTTATAGCTTTCTTCGTGAACGGCCGGTCCTTCATTTCTATAGCTGCTAGCTCAGCTTCCTGAAATGTGCAACAATACATAAGTATGTTTAATAGCATCATACTCTACCGGTCTTTTAATAGTCCACTGCAGAACATAGTTCCATTCCACCCACAAATGGAGGTTGAGCCATATCAACCACTAGCATCGATCGACGGTTTGATAGATTCACGTTATTGAATTTCTTCTAAGGACGTAGCCAGGTTTTAATTCTGCACGGTTTTAGGGTTCCGCACCCAAAGGGTGAAACCGGGATCCTTTACTAAGACTCCGCTGTCCGTCTGTCACCATCACCAGGCTGTATCTCATACAAGTAACGTGATATTAGGTAACAACGGCAACAGGAAGATGCTTGACATTTTTATTTCATTTTATTTTATTTTATTAATATTAAGGAAGTTAACAGCTAGGCATGAGTAAGTTTTACTTAAATATATAAATATGGCCAATTATAAACTTCCACTGCTATGCTAAAGAAAAACAAAAGTGTTAAATCGTCGCTGTTCATCTCATAGAAATAATACACACAAAAATTTCTAGGTACTCAGGTACAAGTGGTATATTCCTTAAAAAAAATTAAGGTATGAAAACATTTTACGTTGCTATTAAATTTACAATGGCGCGTTCTAATATCTTTGTAAATAATCTTACCAAATGGCTCTGGTTCTCCCGGAACTGCCTGGCCAAATTGTTCTATACTCCCTCTGCATCATAAGTGCTGATTTTGCTTCGACAACTCAAATTTTACTTATTTGTCAACACTTGTCCTGTCAAGACTTTTCTCATTTCACTTCACACTAGTTGCGCCTGTGCTGCTCTTGCTTCGATAGCTCAAACTCTAATTGTATTTATTCTCAATAAAATCTTACCAAATGTCGCTGGTTCTCCCGGATCTGCCGAGTCAAGTTGTTCCTATACTCCATCTGCACGCGGAGCTCTTCCCTGGCGCTGTCCAGCCTCCTCCTCAGCTCCTCGTGCGCCGCCCTCTTCACTCGCTCCATGCGTCTCCGTCGCTCTTGCTTCGACAACTCGATTTCGATGTTTCTGTTCGCTATGTGCTTTTTATACTCCTTGGCTGCTTGCTGGAAATAAAGTTACTGATAAGTAGGAAAGTAGGTATTTAGTAGTTTCATCCATTAGCCATAGGACGTCCACTGCTGGATATAGGGCCTTCCCTATGGATTCACAATAAGAATGGTTAAAAGCGGCTAGCATCCACCGCGATCCTGCGGCCATGATTAGGTCCTCTGTCTACCTCGTGGGTGGATGTATTACTTGCCGGTGCGTGGTCTCCACTCAAGAACTTTTCGACCCCTTTAGTTATCAGTCCTCCGTGATATGTGTCTTGCCCACTGTCATTTCAACTCTTTAATCTGTTGGGCTGGGCTTTCGCAGTTTACCTCGCCGTTACTTATTTGACTTAGGTACCTAGGTATACCTACCTACTTCTTTACCATTTTCTTTTCATTTCTTTACCTATGTATAGAAGAATTTACCAAAAAAACTTGAGAAGACACTACAATACTTCTAAATCCTGATAAGATAAAAGAAAAGGCGCTTACCTCTTTACAAGTTCTCTTCTCTATCTCCATCTCCCTCGCACGTTGGTCAGCCCTCTCTTCCTCGGCTCGCTTCCACTCGTGGGCTATCCTATCTGCCTCCTGCTCTAACACGCACGCTTCTCTTCTCTCTCGGTTCTGGTAATCTACGAAGATCTGTTTCTCTAATTGAAGGTTTCTCTGCAAAAGGTAGGTTTATCTTATATTAGTAAGAAATTCATAGTAATTAAAAGTTATTCTTTATGACATTTTAAAAAAATTGTCGCCAACGCAGGACTTGAACCTGTCCCTTCGGATCACTAGCCCGACGCTCTACCAACTGAGCTAGCTCGTACGCTCTTTGAAATAAACCTAGTGTGAGAAGCACTCTAAATTAAAAATCAATCATTCGTTAAAAGTGGTTCATACATTAAAATATAAGTTTTTTTTTCTGGCAAAAGTGCCTTTATTAACTACAACAAAACTACACTACTATTACACAAAAAGCATTGGATCATCCTCAGACCTTTGAAGGTCTAAAGATATTCCAAATGCTCAAGCCCACTGCCAGTTGGCAGCGTGCCCAGCATGCTGGCTGCATTGCCACGCTGAAAATATAAAAGATAAGTTAAAGAAGCAGCCAAGGAGTACCTATAAAAAGCACATAGCGAACAGAAACATCGAAATCGAGTTGTCGAAGCAAGAGCGACGGAGACGCTAATATAAAATATAAGTTAGTAAGGTAAACTTATGTAATTTTTTAACCGACCGTAAAAAAGAAGGTTCTTTTCGACTACTACGGTTTTTTTACATGTATGTTACACAATTATAATCCGCCATTATGATGATTATTTTTTGTTTGGTTGATCATATTTCAGAGGTGGTATCATTTCAATTTCATTGAAATCGGCTGAGTCGTTTTTGAAAAATGATAAATAATGTAAAAATTGGTGCATCGATGATAGGTAAGTACATTGATTCGTACGAACTGTTTGAATTCTTTACATGGTTGAGCCATTTTTGACGAAATATAATTACTGTACTTTGTAAAGAACAGCCTTGGAATTAGGTATCCGAAAATATTGTATTTGTAGTAAGTACTAAGTAGGTAGAACCCCACACGTTCGTTTGTCACTACGGCGCGCCCTAAAATCTGTCGCCCTAGGCTTCAGCCACAGAATAGGCCCTATCACTTCAGCCTACTCAGCCTGCTGGTAAATCCGCCACTGCCCCATCAACTGTTGTGTACCGAACTCAGAGGCGCGTAGGTATGATTCGCATTCCGACCGTTTGTATGAAGACGGAATACTGCATAGTTACCTACTATGGTCTATGATCGTGGTAGAGCTCACCATTTGAATCCTATTTCTTTCCCTCTCTATCTGCAACTCTTCGAGCGCTGTTCGTATAGTCGCATCGTCTATCTCTTTCGCTCTCATCTTCTCGTTCCTAAGTCTGCATAACTTCGTTTCATGACCTTCTATGAAGTTTGACTTGTTTGTCTTCTGTTGCTCCTTCTTCCTTTTTATTGCTAGAAATGATATTTTATCAGTTTTATTTACATAGGCATAGGCCGAATCATACAAGTCGGTGGATGTGAAGTTAGCTACAAGCTGCGCAATATCCAATTCTGACTGAAGCTCACATAAAGCTGCGCGTTGATTGGATATTGCTCAGGGGACTCATTTTTGAACCTTCACTTCCGCCGACTTGTGATTCGGCCTATGCAATAGGTTCATCAGGTACATCAAGAAAACACATTATATTGTAATTAACATATTTTTTTAAACTTTTGGCTCTAAAATTACCTATTATAAGAGCACTGCTAAAGAGAGGTACTGAGACTAAGACCACTGGATCGCGCTGGATGCAAGCCGCTTCCAGATTGTCTTATTGGAGATCCATAGGGGAGCCTATGTCTAGCAGTGGACGTCATATGGCTGATGTTTTTTTTTTTTTTGGGGACATCTTACACACGGCCTCTGACCCCAAACTAAGCATAGTTTGTGATATGGCTGCCAGAGACTAATATACTACATTTACTTATTTTTAAATACATACTTATATAAATAGTAACTAAAAAACACCCAGAGCAAACACTTATGTTCATCACATAAATATTTGCCCTGGGTGGGGATCGAACCCACGCCTCTCTGACCTAGAAGTTAGGATCACTAACCACTGAGCCACCGAGGCAGTCATATATAGGATAGATGGATGGAAAGAGACCTACCTACCTACTTTAGCTATCTGTGAGTTTAACATGATCATTTTAAAGCTTGTTTATTTTCTGTCTTAAGTTCAGACGAGAAATGATAAAATGGAAAACAAATTGAGGTGCTTGCATAACTATTATAGATTTGCGTTTGACCACAACTTGCGTGATCTTGCTTTATCTAGTTTGACTAGGTGTTCGTTTGCGATCATCGAACTTAAGCAACGTTCAGCACGGACAGTCTTCAGATGGGTGACCGCGAGTGGCATTTACAACTGAGCGCTACCGTGGCACCGTTAAACTCTGACACCAGGGCAAGCTACCCGGCCTATACGAAACTTACTTAGGTACTTACTATAATGTATCTAGCACAAAAAAATCTAAATGGCAACATTTACCGTCATAATGGTCTTGTTCCATCTTCTTCCTCATCCTCTCCAACCGTCTATTCTCCTTCTCCCTCTCTTCCCTGAGAGCGTCCTGTCTCTTTCTGTTGGCGCTCGCTATTTGTTCGTCGTATGCTCGGCGCCGCTCCAGCATCTCTTGTTGTCTTCTGTACGCGTCTGCTCTCTCTTGCTGCTCCTAGAATAGGTACAAGATATCTTGCTCTTAAACAGGACTTACCAGTGCTGCCAACTCGTTATGGCAAAAACGCGCTATCAGCAAGTCATAAACGCGCCAGAACGCGCTAAATGGTACCTACGACGACTGATACTAGGTACGAAAAAAATGCTCTAATTGGCTCGAATCAATGATAAAATGGTGATAAATATGTCGTATATTCCGCTCAAAACGAGATCGGGAAGTTTATAAATAGTATAGTGACTTTTTTAAAGTAGGTACCTAATTATAACTTCTACTAAAGTTTTTATCGAAATGCAGTAAATAGATGATAAGATGGAAATAGGCACCATTTCCATCTTATCATCTATTTTTTACACATCTTTATACGCCGAATCAAACTTTATGGCGTGTGTGCAGCGCTGCGCAAAATCCCTCTCCTGGCGCCGCTGGCATGAGTATATTGCTGCTGTGCAATGACTGGCCTGGTGTCCACAGACGCCGTCAAGTTTGATTCAGCCTATACCAAAGAGTTCCAATCATGTCTAGCTCCATCACGTTGTAGCTCCGAAGTTAATATACATAACCATTTTGACCTGATCTTACTTGTTGGGCACAAGCCAGCTGTTTAAAATTGGTTCTAATGGAAAATTGGTTTTGCGTGAACACGAGCGGTTATTCTTACAATTTTAAATAAAATACTCGAGCGTGCAGTAATATTACTCCGCAACTCCCGCAGAAAGTGGCGCCGTTTTGCCTCTTTTTACCACCGGTCCTGGTATCTTCGACACCACTGAACAGAAGATGCTCATATTCGAACTTAAAAATTCTATACATAATAATATAAACTACGTACATGCTAAATTTCATGGAGATCAGCTGAGCGGTACTTGAGTTATCGTCGAACAAAGAAACATACAAACATACATTTGACAGCTCAAGTGCCGGCTCGTCCCAGTAGACTTAGAGACCTCGCTAACGATCGGTCAAAAATGGTAACAGCTAGATGCTTGAAATATTCACAGAATATTAATTTGTATATTTACTTCAATAATAAATAATTAAAATAAAATAAACATTTAAGGAGGGCTGCCATACAATACGGAGTCCTTCGTGCGCGAGTCCGACTCGTACTTGGCCGATTATTTTATAAATTCTGGATTGGTCCCTGAGTAAAACTTGTACATATTATGATGCTCTAAATCACCCCCTTTCGGCTTAGTACACCAGTTCTGGATAACCCTGAATAGTATAGAATTTTATAAAGTAGATCGCGTTTTTAGGGTTCCGTACCCAAAGGGAAAAACGGGACCCTATTACTAAGACTTCGATGCCAGTCTGTCTGTCTGTCCGTCTGTCACCGGGCTGTATCTCATGAACCATGATAGCTAGGCAGCTGAAATTTTCACAGATGATGTATTTCTGTTGCCGCTATAACAACAAATACTAAAAACATAATAAAATAAATATTTAAGGGGGGCTCCCATACAACAAACCTGAATTTTTAGACGTTTTTCGCTCTATATTAATAATGGCATCAGGTAGATGCTTGAAATGTTCACAGAATATTTAGTTTTATATCCACTTCAATAATAAATAATAAAATTAAAAATAAAATAAATGTTTAAGGGGGGCTCCCATATTAATAATTCGTCATACTAAAAAAAAACTTGCCTTTTCTCGAACGTCTTCCAGCAAGACTTGGTGCCACATCATATCGATGTTCTGGTCTTCTTGCTCTATGTTCCTCTTCTCTAACATCTGGAGTCTCTGCATCTCTTTCAGCCGCTTCTCGTCTTCTCTTGTGCACATCATGCCTTTTGCTCTGAAATAACACAAAAATTAGCAGGTAATGTTAGCTACGCTTATTAAAGAGGGTAACAAACACACTTCGGAATTGCGACGGTGACGAGTATTTGGAATAAGGGTAGACAGAGAGATGGTTCGAGTGACGGACTGCAGTGCCAGTCTGGGATTTGGTCTGGGATACTGATCGGTGGTGTAAGGGTGAGTGTGAAACAGCTTTAAGTATAAGGCAGTAGTTGGAGACTTTTTTAATAAGTCTGAGGTTGGAGCAAGCCAGCCAGTATTTTAAGTTTTATAACGATTGCCGAGATATTGGAGATTTTTAACGTGAATAAGTCCGCGCTTGACCACCAACTCGCCTGATGGTAAGCGACGCCGTGGTCGAAGATGAAGTACGCAGATCTAGAAGATACCTATTCACTCTAATCCGTATTATTGTCCAATGGTGTATCATTTGAGTGTCCTACTAGAATCTTAGTGACGCTGTTGAAGCACTATAGCACATCAGCTAACAATTCAGAAGCGGATCGATAATAAAAGCCGAATAGGTACCAAGAATATGGAGAAACCGAAACATCACCAAAACCACGAAGACCAGACTCGTGCGTACGTTAATTTTACCCATATTTTTGTATGCCTCGGAAACGTGGACACTACGAGATATTGAAAAGAAGAATGGATGCTCTCGAGATGTGGTGCTGGAGACGAATGCTTGGGGTATCGTGGACGGAAATTCGCACCAATGTCTCGATACTTGAAGAACTCCGCATCAGGCAGCGTCTGTCGGCCACAGTAGTCTCGTATACTCGCATTCTTCGGACACGTTTCGAGACGAGGTAGCCAGTCCATAGAGCGTCTTGTTGTCCAGGGCAAAGTGGAAGGCACAAGACCGCGCGGAAGGTCACCCATGCGATGGACCGACTAAATCAAATCAGCTGTGGGCGGGCCCGTACATGAGTGTACCCGATTAACCTCTTATAGAGAGAGATGGCGAGACATCGTGAGGCATGCTACATCTGCCCCTACCATAAATACTACGTGATGACCACGACCGCTCTGTCAAGAGCGTAACGACTAAGAAGAAGAAGAAGAAGCAGTAGGCAGAGGACATATCACGGAGGACAGATTACTGATGGGGTGGAAAAATTCTCGAGTGGTGACCACATACCTACTGGGAAGCTCAACGTAGGACGCCTACCTTCAAGATGGACGGCGACCTCATTAGATGGCGTGGACAGCAAGATCGCTGGATGCAACCTACTGGCAACCAAGATTATTAAAAACTCATAGGGGAGGCCTATGACCCTCAGTGGACGCTCTACAATAGGCTAGATGACTAAGAAAAAATAAAAAGTCCGTCCGCGTCAGAAAGATTTAAAAAAAAATAGTCACGTATTTTTTTTTTAGTGCGACGTAGTCTGTACATTTGGAACAGACTATGTCGCACTAGTGACGCCACGAGCCCCCCCACTACCAAACTTTGACAAGGTTTATCTTTGTCATTTATTGTTCGATTGACAAAAGAAAAAATATGAGTTCAAATTTTTTTAATATTCTAACTAACGGACTAATTATAATAATGATTTTGATGATGACTACGAGTACTTACATTTTCTCTCTCTCCAACGCTTTTAAACAGGCATTTATCTTCTCAATTTCAATCTTTTCATTGTATTCTTTGGTCTTCTTCTTCTTTTCTTCGCAGTACGTACATTCTTCCATCTCTCGTTTTATTCTTAGTTCCTCTGCGAATTCTTCTTGTTCTTGATCTAGAAGTTTCTTGAGGCGTCTCCTTCTTTGTCAGAGTTTTTTCTCCTCTTCGTCTAGCTTCTGTTTCACTTTCTCTGCTGTTCTGTTTTCAACAAACCTGAAAACAATGAATATATTTCCGAAATGTTCATCGCTTTATTTTTTAAATGATGACTACTGCTGTTGTGTAGATAATGTTGCTTTATAAAATGCAGACTTTCAAATGAAGCCTCATCATTATGAACCATTTTTAATACGGAGTCGACCTAGTTACCATCTCACGTTGCCTAGTTTCGTATTTAAGACATCATTCATAAGGTAAGTACTTACTGTAGGTACAAGTATAACTTTGGGTGGAGTAAATGTCACGACGTTATTTCACCTAATTAAAGCTTGTAATCGAGCTCTTTGGCATCGCGCGGCGTTATAGTCGGCTTGCAATCGCCTTACGACTAACTAAAAAGCCTGCCCAACATGTAGCTTGGGCAGGGTTTTGGCTCGAACACTTTTGCACGATTGTGACTCTACAGCTATTTGCTCGAAGTTGCCAGGTTACATATTTCCCTTACCTTTTGATATGTACGGCGTCATAGTCGACCACGTCGGCTAGTGTTTTCATGGCCTCCACATCTACGGAAGATTTCAGTTCTAATCTCTGTCGTTCCTGAAAATATAGTTATATCTACTTACAGAGCTCTGCCTCAGCTGCTAGACACGAAACTGAACCGGAACTTAAGTGCTGCTCTGTCGAGCGCCTTTCACTTTACCCGCCTTTCTAGGTAAATTGCTACACCCTAGACCGCATATCTGCTCAACATCAGGCAGTATGTAGTCAAACGCAAACCTATACGGAATGAAAAAAACGCCTACTCCGCGGCCGACTGTCACGCGACATGCAATAGATGAATAGATAAACGATGATGGACGAAAAAGTTTGAGGCGATGTAATAAAAGTTTCACTTTAAAAATATAAAAAAAATCGTTTAAGTTGTACAAAATAGATACCTACACTGTCAGTCATTTTCGGTTTCTGCACACCGAAAAACATAAGAATCACAAGCACCTCTAAAGTAAGTAAATTCGGAAAAGCCGGGTGACCAGCCCTGGTGTCAGAGATAAAAAGAAAAAAAGAAAAGGGCCGCGACAATCTTTGATAAATATAATTATTATTAGGCCTATTAGGTTTGCTTTAAAAATATCACTATATTCTGATAGTTTTTAAAAGATAATTAATGCGTGCTGAAAATAGGTAGTGATTATGTATCATTTTACGACTTGTGCCAAAGATTTTCAACTGGTACAATCTCAGCTGTTATGGAACGGGCTATAAATACTTACTACCCAGAACTGTGATGGGTGTCCAAAATACACAGTTTGCTTGTTCTTTAGCTTCGTTAGGCCAACCATTTTCTAGTTTGAACAGACTTGATATATTTTTGTTAAACCTTGGTTCGTATGTCGGTGTGTTACTTAGACTGGGACCTGTGACAAAAGTAGTAACTCTTTAGTTAAATGTTAAAAGGAAATAAGAAAATATTTTTTTGCAAAATATAGCACGACCCACTTCAACCGTGTACAGAATTCGCGAATATTTCGCACGGATCGATGTAGCATTTTAGCATTTTTCACATTATTGTGATTTATCAAAAATGGCTCAGCCGATTTCGATAAAATTTAAATGGAACCAATTTCGAAGTATACCCATTCAAAAAAAAAATATTAAAATCGGACTACTACCTACGTAAAAAGTTGTGGTGTGCGTGGTTATACATAAAAATATACAGGGTTATTTCTAATCAATTAGCATCCTTTTAGGAGATTATTCTGTACTTCAAAACGAACAACTTTTGTGCCATGACTTTTATTAATTCTCAAAAAACAAAGTTATTGTCAATAGAAAAATATCGTTCACCCTCGACAAAATGTATGGAACAGCTGTTTTTTTTTGAGTTTTGACAAAAGTCGCAGAACGAAAGTTGTTCGTTTTGAAATACGGAATAATCTCCTAAAAGGATGAATATGAATATGAATCGTTTTTATTGCACCATAAATACAAATTCTCTTAGTCTAATTTATAAATGTATCATTTATATAAGCCTAGAGTTACATATTCATAGACCCTGTATTAGGGTATTGCAATTAACTTAAACACTAAGGTAATGGGAACAACATTAGCTGAGTATTTTGTCTTATTTTACATTTAATAATTTGCGGTGTCGAAACGTTTTTCGTCTAAGAAGTCTTGTACTGAGTAATAGCTTTTGGATATGAGAATCTCTTTTAGTTTTCTTTTAAAAATTTTTTCGTTTGTTTCGTTTCTAATGTTATTTGGTATCTTGTTGAATATTTTTATTAGCATGTACTCTGGGCCTTTCCTGACTATTTCTAATAATGGTTCAGGTGCAACTAGTTGGTTTTGGCGTCTAGGGTTTGTTGAGGCAGTGAATAGGTTTAGGTGTTTTTTTGCAAATAAAGCTGCTTCTAATATGTAAAGGCTGGGAAGGGTTAGTATTTTTTGTTCTATAAAGTGCGGTTTGCAGCTCTCACGTTGGCGTATATTTTTTATAATGCGGAGGCATTTTTTCTGTTTTTTGAATAAATCGTTTGCATCGGTACTGTTGCCCCATATGATTATACCGTATCTTAGCCAGGCATGGGCGTAGGCATAATAAGCATTCAATGCGGTTTTGGTGTTCGTATTGGTTTTTAGAACGGATAATGCGTAAACGAATTGTGATAGTTTTGATTTTAGTTTCCCAATATGATTTTTCCAGTTTAGATGTTTGTCGAATTCTATGCCTAGGAGGGTGCATTTGTCCGTTTCTTTTATTTTCAAGGTTTTACAAAGTTTGGAGAGATTAAGTGGCTTTTTTTGGTGGGGGTAGAACTGTATAATTTTGGTTTTCTGAGTGTTTATTTCGAGATTATGTGCTTTGATCCGTGATTGAATAGTGTTTAATGAATTGTTTATTTGGGTAAGTGTATTATTATCGGGTGAACATTTGAAAATAAGGGAAATATCATCTGCGAATAGTACATGGGGCGTCGTGATTATTTTTGACAGGTTATTTATGTAGATGAGAAACAAGATTCCTGCTATTACACTCCCTTGAGGTACGGCATTATTTAATATGCGGACTTTTGATTTTATTTCTTGTTTTGTGTGGTTGTCTTGGCTGTAGTGGTCTATTTGTACCAGTTGTCGTCTATTTGTCAAAAATGAACGTATCCAGTTCAGGGGTTTCCCGCGTATACCTATTTCCTGTAATTCTTTGAATAGTATGTTATGAGAAATTTTGTCGTATGCTTTAGCCAAATCTAATAGTACTCCGATGGAATGGTGTTTTTCTTTTATATGGTTTAAAATGTGTTGGTTGTATTTGTATATTGCGAGTGTTGTAGATGATTTTTTCCTGAAACCAAATTGATTCTCATCCAGTAATTTATATTTGTCTAGATATGTGTATATGCGATCGGATATTGGTCGTTCGAATATTTTTGATATTGTCGGTAATAGTGCAATGGGTCTGTAGTTGGTGACATCTGTGGCTCTTCCAGTTTTTTTTAGGATTGGTCGTATTTTTGCTAGTTTTAGTTTTTCGGGAAAACATTCTTGATCGATAGATTGGTTAATTAATTTTGTTAAAGGATCTACGAGTTCTTCTGCGCAAGCTTTTATAAGTACTGGAGGGATGTCGTCTATTCCGCTGCTAAATTTGTTGGGTAGTTTTTTTATGATTTTATAAACTTCTGTTCTTGTAACGGGTGACAAGTACATCGAATTTATAGCTTGATTTCGTGGCTCTTTATCTTTTTCGTTTTGAATAGTAGTTTGATGCTGGCATGTATTTATGTTTGTTGGTTGAGGAGGTATACCGACAGTTGCAAAATAATCATTAAAAGTGTTTGCTACTGTGATAGGGTCTTCAATGGTGGAATTTAATATTTTTAGTTTTATGTTATGAGCTCTTGTTGTACATGGCTTTTTGTTAGTTACTTCTTTGATAATGCTCCACATAGTTTTGACCTTATTGTCTGAGTTTTCCATTTTTTTAATATTATACATTTTTTTTGATACTTTAACACATTTTTTTAAGGTTTTTGTATAACCTTTGTGGTAGTTTTTTAAAATCTCGTTGTTTGTTTCGTTTATTAAGGTTCTGAGTGTTCTTTTGTGCTGGCAAGATTTACGTAAGCCTTTTGTTAACCAGCTATTATTATTTCGATTTTTTATTATTTTCTTTTTAATCGGTATGCATTTATTTAATATGGTGTTTATTTCTTTGTCAAAGATGTCATAGTTGTTATTTATTTTGTCATTTTTTAGTAGTTCATTCCAATTTAATAGAGCTAATTCTTTCTTAAAAGCTTTGATATTGCGTGGTGAAAATTGTCTTTTAAATATAATTTTTTTAACCGTGTGTTGTTTTGTGTTTGTAGCGGAATCGAAACTGTAATATAAAGCCTTGTGATCTGATATGCCATATTCTTTGACTTCGGATACGCAATTGTTGTTATAGTTGGTAAACAATAAATCTAGACACGTTGAAGTTTTATTCATGCTAATTGATTAGAAATAACCCTGTATATACTCATACGAGTCGAATTGAGTAGGTACCTCGTCCGTTTCGTCGGTCAAAAAATAATAAAATTGTAATATTGGTAAATACAATTGAAGTAACAGAAAGCCCGATTACAGAGGCGCCAGCGTAAATTTAATACTCGTAGCAACTTAAAAAGCGTTCTCTCTATCGAATGCCTAAAGTGAAAAAGAAACAGAACTATGCTATTTAGCTAACGATGGCGCCTCTGTAATCGGGCTTAGTGAGTCCCAAACACGGCCAGGACTTCAACCATGTACAGAATTCGCAAATATTTCGCTCGGATTGATGAAAAATTTTCACATTATTGTTGATTTATCGAAAACGGCTCAACCGGATTCGATAAAATATAAATGGGACCAATTTCGAAGTATACTCTTTCCAATAAAAAAAGAATTATCGAAATCAGTCAGTAAAAAGTTATAAAAAATTAACAAAAAAAATTGCGTCGAATTGAGTACCTCCTCCGTTTCGTCAGTCAAAAATAGAATCATTGATATCTAATTGGCGGAGTTATAGCGTAACATACTCGTAGGTACCTACAAAAAATAAACTTTCAGTGGAAAAGAGAACCTTCTTTTTTGAAGTCGGTTAAAAATTGGTACAATACTATGCATTCAATTCATTTTCAATGCACAAACTTACAAGAATCTTCAGGCACTTTGCTTACACAACTGCACAAAAAAGGAAGTTATTTCCCTAGTGAATACTTGAATAGAATAGTACCCACTACACAAACATTCGAGAGACAAAACGGTAACTAAAGGCGAGTACCGACTTTAGTATTGATCCAACTTGTTGCTTAGACAACGTTATATGCCTAGAGCTGGGTTCGTTGTGTAAGAGGCGTGTGTGTTCTGGCGAAAAAAAAAACAGATTTGTTGTTTAGGAGCCCCCCTTAAATGATTTTTTTTTTCTGTTTTTAGTATTTGTTGTTTTAGAGGCAACAGGTATACATCATATGTGAAAATTTTAACGTTCTAGCTATTATGATGAGATACAGCCTGGTGACAGACAGACAGACGGGCGGACAGCAGAGTCTTCAACCCGGGCACAATATCTGTGCACCTGACTTCGTGACGTCATTTCGAATTATCGGGACGTATATACATTACCGGACGTCTAGTATACCGTCCGGACGTAAATTATTATCGGGACGTGTTTCGGCAACGAAGATGCTAACCGTACTGTCGCACCGGGGAGTGCGCGGAGAGGTGACTGGGGAAGCGGGAGAGGCGCCGCATTCCAGCGAGGTGCACAGATATTCTGACCGGGTTGTAGTAATAGGGTCCGGTTTTTGCCCATTGGGTACGGAACCCTAAAAATGAATGCGGGGAACCGAGTGACAATGCCGATTAATAGGGAACTTATTTTAGTCTATCTATAGGTCATGGTTGCGTAATGTTTTGCGTTTGACTACATCCTGAACTCGGCATTCCGGAAACGATATTTATGAATTTACTTAATTCTTTCGAATTTATGTACGAATGAATCCACCAACCTACACTGTGTGTGTGGATTATGGGTATGACCCAATCACCCATTGTAGATATACACTATAATTATGTATGTATACTTAGTAGACTATTAAAAAGGCCGGTAGTTGCTGTACTTATTTATGTGTATTATACTTCGAGCAAATATCTACAGAGCCCCGTCCCCAAGTGAAAAAATGTCCGAGCGCCGTCATACATGCCGACTAAGATATTTACACAATCACCAGTTTTCTAAAATCTCGACGTTATGTCACCTATTTGGTGCTTGTAACCGAGCACTTTGGCATCACGCCAAACTTGCAATCGCCTCAGGACTAACAACAAAACCTGCCCAATACGTAGCTTGGACAGGGTTTTGGCTCGGACACTTTTTTTGCACGATTGTGTCTCTTTAGTTATTTGCTCAAAAGTATTATAGGTACAATAAATGTGCCTTAAATATAAGCAATTAAATTATAATTAAGTTATAAATGTAAACAAGAGATGATGAATAAATTAAAAAAAAGTGGAGATCATGACATGATCTCCACTTTTTTTAACTTAACGCTGCCCTTGCCAATACATTGTATTGGCAAGCGCAGCGTTACGTCCACCCACGAGGTGGACATGATAACCTTAACACGATCGCGCTGGAACAAGCCACTTCAAATCGATTGGAGATCTATATACCCCTATAGGTATATATTCAGCGGTGGACATCCTATGGCAGTTGGGTAGATGACAAAAATAAAAATTGAATAGAAAACGAAACATCTTGCTTAACCCTGCGTCCGCCTCCTCGACTACTGCTCTCTGCTACCCACTGAGTGCTTGTGATCGTAAAATTTTACGGCCTTTAATTTATCTTTGGGAATTAAATTTTAGCCGCGCTCCGGCTGCCGTATTGATTGGACCCAGTTCGGTACAATTAGTAGGTGAAGGTTTACCAGCCTTTTTAGTCCACTGCAGGATGTAGGCCTACACACGAAGGGCGATTGGGCTATATCCACAACGCTGGTTCAGTGCGAGTTGATGAATTCACATACCTACTTAGGCTTTCTAATTTCTTCTACGGACGAATGCAGGTTGCCTTACGATTGTTACGATGTTTTCCTTCAGCGAAAAGCCAGTGGTGTGAAAGGTGAAGGTTTACCAACTTGTACATACTTGTCCGTTTAGGGTTCCGTACCTCAAAAAGGTGCGAGATCTTATTAGAAATGAGGAGATCCGTAGAGGAACCAAGGATATTAACATAGCCCAGAGGATAGCCAAGTTGAAATGGCAGTCGGCAGGCCACCTAGCACATAGTACTGATAACCGATAGAGTAGAAAAGTTCTCAAGTGGAGACCACGGACCGGCAAGCGCAGCGTAGGACGTCCACTCACAAGGTGGACGGATGACCTCCTTAGAACTGTAAGATCGCGTTGGATACAAGTCGCTACTAACTGGTGTTATTGGAAATTTACACGGAGGCCTACGTCTACCAGTGAACGTCTATGGCTGAAACGAACGATCTAACCTCAAAAGGAAAAAACGGAACCTTTTAGGATTACTTTGTCGTGCGGCCATCACTCCTGAGTACTATACAGGGTTATTCCTAATCAATTAGCATCCTTTTAGGAGCTTATTTCTGTACGTCAAAACTAACAACTTTTGTTCTGCAACTTTTGTCAAAACTAAAAAAAAAACAGCTTTTCTATACATTTTGTCGCGGGTGTACGATCTTTTTCTATGGATAACCATTTTTTTGAGTTTTACAAAAGTCGCAGATATAAAGTTGTTAGTTTTGATGTACAGAATAAGCCCTTAAAAGAATGCTAATTGATTAGGAATAACCCTGTACGAGTATAAAAGCTCAAAGCTATTGGAAAACTAAGCCCCCCCAAACCAAAATTCTTTCTGACAATGTAAAGGTACCTAGAACGAATTAGAACAATCAATTAATTTAGCTGATTGCTCCTCAAATTAAACTAAATTTCACATTAAAATGACCCCATGCGGTTAATTAATAACGACCCCAATGGCGTATTCAATTACACCCCCTAAATCAGAGTCCCCACTCGCAGATTATTCACATTTACTGAGTGCATTTTCACGATAGTTTTGGTTTAGATGGGGAGCTCGCACTCAGTTTTATTACTAGAGTTTTAGATCTTTCTTTTTCTCACTTATTTTATATGATATATTGTTAGGTTTTGAGTATTTAATGGTAGGTATTTGTTTTTAAAAGTAAACATTTAATTTGACTCAGACATTAATCGATTATTTGTTTTGATTGAAAGTCTTCAATTTGATTTGAAGACTTTGAACTGACTACCTTGTCAGTTCAAGGACTACCCACTTAAAGTCGGAAGGAGAAAAAGCATGGCCGTAGAGGGGCGAAAGAAAGTAAGAAAGCCGACGCGGCAGTCTGTTCAATGAAGCGGTGCGACGCGCACCTCCAGAGTTTAACCAGAGGTGTAATGGTAACTCTGCCCAAAGTTATATAAGTGGGCTATGTGCTAAAAGTGACGTTTAAAAGAAGTATTAACTGTACGAAGTGAAACAATAAACCAATGATTTCAAGGGTATGGAGTTTTTATTACAATATTTACTAAATTACGATGCCAGATAGGCGTTAGCATGAGTTTGCATAGTAAATGAAAATTGTTATGGTTTATTGTTGGTAACTCCATACATTTTTGTTACTTTCTCCTCGTTTCCCTCGAAAGCGCTTACAAAAATGCTTGGAGTACACGGAAACTATTGTAGTTTTTGTTTACGTATAAACTCATACTACCTACGCCTCAATGTAGCGGTTTTTAGCTAAGATAACCCTTACCATCCACGAAGCTCAGGGACTGACGTACGAGTCGGTAATCGCCATCAAAAACTCAAAATCAAAACTAAGCCAAGAATGAAGCTACACGAGAGCGTCTCACACGCTGTCGTTGCATTATCGCGGCACACTGGATCTTTCACCTACTACGCCGACGACATCGAAAATGATGCCATCAGTCGATTCGTGCGGCGTGCGTCGTCTGCGTCATTGAGGGCTATCAAGGAGTATAACCTGCAGATGGCCATCAGAGCTCTGATGGCCATCTGCAGGTTATACTCCTTGATAGCCCTCAATGACGCAGACGACGCACGCCACGCGGCGGTGATGGAGGCTCTGGGCCGGGAGGAGGCAATAGGACATGGGAGCGATCACAAGTAGAGTAGATAACACCGAGTAACACATGGAAACGTAGCCTCGGACTCCGCCGGTGATCGCTTTCACAAAATAAATCATAATAAGTGTATAATATTAAGAAACTATGTGAATTATTTAGAAATTAGCATTGCGTGCTTGCCCTGAGCATTCATTCTCGCCATCGAAGGCTCCTTCTTGCGGCGGCGTCGTGTGTCGGGTCGTTCTCCCTCAAATATGGTCGAGGAGAGCGATGGCTGGCATCTGCGTCACACTCGTGATCGGGTGCTGCATGCGGGTCGCCGACTTGCTCGCGGCATTTACGCAATGCACTGAAACTACAAACTTAGACTAAGATTTTAAACTAACCCATCTCTATTGTACAGTCGCATTCAATCAATTGTAACTTAGTTAACAATGGGCACAGACCCTGGAGTCTGTGCATCATTAATTTAAATTAAAAAAAAAAAGTTGTTATTTCATATTGAGAACAATAAACATTACATACGCGTATATAATACACGCATGTAATTTGTCAAATTATAAGTATTTTTGTTCTGTGGGGTTATTGTTTATTTTTAAATTAGGTATATTATCAATGAAGTCATCATTTTTTTTTGGTGAGAAAAAATCTTCCAGTGTCTCCCAGACTATTCGGTCATTGAACACCTCTGGCCGACACTATTAGCTAAATTACAACTAATGCGTCCAGTAAATCTGTCTACACACCCTGTTATTAACTTGAGGCTAATTTATACCTTATGCAATGGCAATAAGGGTGCATTTGGTTACTTTTACTATATGTTAAGAGAGGGTATAATGTTTGATATGTACATGTTTAAGTGTACCTTAACTGGATGACAGTAAAGTCGAGATTTGAATACGTTGCACACTAATAAGAAAGAAAGTGGATAAGTAAATATGTGCCCTATGTAAGTGGAATAAGGGTATGAATTGTGTGTCCCGTTGTTACAAGTAATAGCGGGTGCTCTAAGGAGGTTAGTAATTAATTAATATCTTAGACTAATTAAAAGACATTGCACTTTTCTTAATTCGTACAAAATATATATCTGTTGTGGTAGAGATATCTTTTGTAGAGGTATCTTATCTAATTTATTAAAATAAAAAATCGGCCCAGTGCAAGTCGGACTTGCGCTCGAAGGGTTCCGTACCATGTTGGAGCCCCCTTGACCCCATTCCTCTTTCCGTTATTAATAGCGAGCAAAAAAATCCTAAAATCACGATTGTTGTATGGGAGCCCCCCTTAAATATTTATTTTATTCTGTTTTTAGTACTTGTTTAATATTCCACTGAAGGACGTAGGCCAACCTGATTGCTGGATTAGGATGAAAAGGTGATTGGGCCATTTCCACCATGCTGGCCCAATGCGGGTTCGTGGATTCGCATCCGCTATCGAATTTCTTCTACGAACGTATACAGGTTGCCTCACGATGTTTTCCTTTACTGAAAAGCCAGTGGTGTGAAATTCCGTACACAAATTCCAAGGAAACTCATTGGTACGGTTTGAACCCACGACCGACCACCATTGTAAGGCGAATGTCATCACTACTAGACCACCACGGCTTACACCACGGTTATACAACGGCAGTGGGCAGAGCAAATAGCACAAGACGGCAAAAGCACGCTGGATGCAAGCCGCTTCCAGTCGGTGCTATTGGGAATCCATAGAGGGAGGAGAGGCCTCTCTCCAGTCAGCAGAACTCCACTAGCAGTGGACGTCCTACGACTGAGATGATGATGAAAGTGCCGCGGGGTGGATATTGCTCAATCGCTATAAAATTAAAACCATTTATTGCAGTTGCAAACTAGTAGTTGTATAAAATTATTTATCCATCTTTGTTGGCACAGCGACCCAAAGTGGGTCTTGGCCTCCGATACCAAGCTCCGAAATATGTCCCTATTCTGCGCGAGTAACACCTCAAAAGCGATGTACTCGTAAATAAAAGGCTTCAATCCCCCATTTTGTTTAGACAATTGTAAGGTTTCTTTTGATTAATGTAAGGATATCCCACATCGTGTAAATATCGCACCTTGTTTTTGGGATCCGGTTACATTTGTTACGAAGATAATCTAGCCAGTTGATTGATCATAACAAAAAAAGTCCTTGACATTTACAGACTAACTCAAGCAGCAGTTTTGTCATATTTATACAGGGTTATCAGCTTACCCTGTACTAAGCGGAAAAGCTGGTGATTAAGACCATTGTTATTATAAAAAAACTTTTACTATGACAAAGGGAATTAAAAAAAATCAATTGCAAAAATATACAGGGTCATAGGTATTAAACGCAAAACCTTTTAAGGGCGGGTCTAGTACATCTAGACAAACAACTTGTGTATTACGAATTTTGAAAATTCGCAAAAAAAATTCGCTTTTCCATACATTTGCCGCGTGTCGACGAACTTTTGTATGAAAAAACTGTTGCCTGTAAAGTCGGTATACGGGCGAAAGTTTTACGTGACAACGACTTTGAGACGAATGAGACGAATGAGTCACTCATTCGTCTCGTTGTTTGTAATTATTAGGTGTTAGTAATTATTATTGACAATAACTGATTAAATCTTAAGTAGGGGGTAGTTCGAGAAAAGGTGAGCGGAGCGTAACGCAGTTTCTTGAAGTGTCACCCGGCAAACCAATTTATAAGACGTTGTCACGTCAAAAGCAGATTTTTTGTTTTCGTGATTTTCCAAAAGTCCTAGAACAAAAGTTGTTTTTTTAGATGTACTAGACCCGCCCTTAAAAGGTTTTGCGTATAATACTTATGACCCTGTACATGTATATCTTCTCCAAAATATATCTTCTCCAATGAACTAGTTAATAAATATTAAGTTGCCAATGTTTAAGTTGCAATCATCATAAAATTCGTAGAACTTCCAATTATAGTTAAAATTTCCCAAAATATGGGGGATGCGCACAAACCACCTACACTTTTGTTAAATGGAGCCAACGCATAAATACGTCGTGCGGAACTTCAGCGTAATTTACATATTTCCCCTTATAAATGGCAACTCCGAACGGCTGGCGAAATGGCGGAATTTTTAATTTAGCAAGCTTTTTCTAAAGACAATAACTTCGCGTAATGTTTCTTGACGGAGCGATACTGTACTGGTGAGGGGGGAAGTGCTTCGGATAAAGGGCAAGTGATGAAGGCATGTTCTTTTACGATTTTAAATAGGTACCTTTTTCTAACCTCAGGGATCCTGTAGTCTATGACCGTTTTACCGGACTAAGACCTGTCTTAGTCCCCTTTGTCGTCTACCCCCACACCCCTGGACCCGCGTAGGCGAGGACTCAGTTAAACGGTCATTTAAACGGTCAGACTTATAGTGTAGAATTTTCATTATGCGAAGGCAGGGCAGGCGCGAAAAAATTGAAAAAATCTAACACTAAAGAGCCTATCTAAAACTGATTAAACAATCGTATTTATTTGTGTATATAGCTCGGAGAAATGATGACCGGTGGGGTCGAAAAGTACTCTAGTGGAGACCACGTACCGGCAAGCGCAGCGTAGGACGTTCACCTACGAGATGGACAGATGATCTCATTAAGACCGCAGGATCACGCTGGATGCAAGTCGCTTCCAACCGGTCTTATTGGAGATCTATAGGGGAAGCCTATGTCCAGCAGTGGAAGTCATGTGGCTGATAGATGGATTTATTTGTTTATACTTATATTACATTTTTAAAATCGGTTCAGTTCAGAAATTAAATCTTTAAATCTAGTGAAACGTTTTTGAAAATTATTTTACCAATGTTTCTGTAATAATGACAGAGACATAAAATATCTTCTAAAGAGTACAATATTTATTGGCTTTCAAAGAGCTTTTCAAATTCTAAAAATTCAAATTCAAAATTAATTTATTCACAAAAACAATATTGTGATAAGCAGCATTTAAAAAATGTAAAGTTAAAAATAAAATAATATACATAATAATGACTGCTACTATGATTATCTTGAGCTTCGAATTACTAAACTAAGCTTAGCTTGTGTCTTAGGAATCCGTGCTCCCATCAAAAATTGACAAAAAGTTTGTTTTATTTAATGAAAACATAGTTTGTTTGTCGAATTTAAAATTGTTTTAAATATCAGATCATGGTCTCCTAATCAGCTTAAACCTGAAACCTGAATGAAACAGAACAATATACATTTTTCAATAATAAACAGCGCTGGAATGAAGGATTCTGGCGCGGAGCCAGTGTCATTAACAAGTTGATCCCGAGTTTCAAGACTCCAGATTCGACGAGCGCCTGCAAGATGTTTCACCAACTTGTTCCAAAAACAGCTGCTAACACCGAGTTTGTTTTGTTGGTTCCACTTTATTTACAAAATTAAATCAACAGCTCTTAAAACATCATCATTCTGTACTTGTACCTGTAGGTACTGTGTCAGCCGTTTTAATAGTCCAACAGCAGGACGTAGGCCTACTCACGAAGAGTGATTGGGTCAAATCCACCTCGCTGAATCTAGGTACGCACGCTGCATCTACGCTGTACACCACTGGTGGTGTGAAATCCCGTAGATACATAAGTCTGAAATAACTCATTGGTACGGGACCAGGGATTGAACCCACGACCTCACGAATGTAATGCAAATAGATTTTTTTTAAGTTTTGTAAGTAGTTTATTTTCCCAGGGAAAATCCTTTATTGAATCCTCACTAAAAACCTCGGAGTGTTCCATCATCAAATAAAATAACGACTGCTGAGCCTCGCGGTGTTACCCGCGTTAGTCCGAGATAAAAAAGTATCATCGACATCAACGAATTTCATCCAAATCGGTTCAGCCGTTCGTGCGTGAAAGAGGAACGAACATCCATACGTACTCACAAACTTTCGTGTTTATAATATTAGTAGGATATTACAAAGCAAAGAAAGCTAATATTCAGATACGGTATTATCTCAGATTTAATCTGAGGGTATTATGCAAAGGCATATCTCTCTTTGTCAGCTTCTTTTTTTTTCATTGCAGTTTGGCCACTATGGCAGCGTTGCACTTGCCAGTACCGTACTTTTCATCAGTCCCCCTTGTCATAGGACAAAAGGCCACAATTCGTATCGCAGACGGCTCATACCTGAAAAGGCATTCTGGCACACTCGAGATCTTTGATACTCATACAGCCTTACTCTTCCTTACTAATATTCCGAAAATGTGTTTATTGGTTTGTTCTTCTTTCACGCAGCAACAAAGCAACGGATTGTAATAATAGTAAAAATAAAAAAAATATTCAACAAGTTCACGGCCAAGTGCGAGTCGGACTCGCGCACGAAGGGTTCCGTACCGTATGGAAGCCCCATTCCTCTTGCCGTTATTAATAGCGAGCAAAAAACTCCTAAAAATCACTTTTGTTGTGTGGGAGCCCCCTTAAACATTTATTTTATTCTGTTTTTAGTATTTGTTATTATAGCGGCAACAGAAATACACCATCTGTGAAAATTTCAGCTGCCTAGCTATCATGGTTATTGAGATACAGCCCGGTGACAGACAGACGGACAGACGGACATCGAAGTCTTAGTAATAGGGTCCCGTTTTACCCTTTGGGTACGGAACCCTAAAAACCTTATTACTGAAAAACTTACACATAATTAAAACAGAATACAGTTTACTGAAACTTCGTATTTAAACAATCGGTGCACAGTAGGGTGGCCTGTGTCGTGGGCTCCAGGATCTTCCACTAATAGTAATTTTATTGTTAACAATATGTAAGATATTTCAAGAAACTAATTGATATACACTGTTATAGATTGACTTGATTTTTTACATGGACATAGGTTGGGAGACGGAAAGTGACATAGGCTACTTTTCATCCCGAAAAAGTTAAAGCTTCCTATGGGATGGCACAAAAATCAAAATATCACGCAGGCGAAGCCGCGGGCAAAAACTAGTTATCAATAAATACAAATAAGTAACAATTTTATTTTAACATTTATTTACACTGTTGGCTTAGAACTAGTATACGGTGCAGTTTAGAGACTCTATTTTTGAACTGATAGACCGTTAGGAGGTATGTGTTAATGGTCACAAATCTAAGTAGGTAATAGTGAATGAATGAATGAATTTATTTGTCTATGAAACTAGATAAAAATACAGGTGTTATACAATATACATATAAAGTACTCTATCTTCTACCTCTAGAGGTTTATAGACTTAACTTAGACCAGGGTTGATATGATTTAAATCGCGATTTAAATCAAGTGATTATTTTATAAATATTAGTCTCAAAAGAACGACAAGTAATAGAAACCTTGCTAAATTTTACTCAAATAAAAACTACGTTTTTTATACAGCATACGCGAGAGTGAGTAGAAAAAAAAACGCATTCTCTGTCGGCATACGTCAAAATCACAAGTTGGAATATCAAAATTGTTAAAATTTGGTTCCACTTTGTCTTTTTCGATATGATCGGAAATTCGAACCCTCTAGTTCCAGCAGAAAGTTCAAATCTCTGATCATTTTACCTTCCTAATTTTTACCTTTTTGTATTTGGACAGCCGTGACAGCTCAATGCTAGTTTGTGAAAACCCTTCTAAATTACGTAAGTTCGGGTGTATTTCCATCTTTTTCTAACACCTTTTAAATTCATATTTAGAGTGGGACAAAGTGATATCTCTTGCTATTTTAGTACGGTTTCTATTACTTTAGTCCTTAGTAATAGTGCTGGCGAGCATTGAACATGTGCGGTAGTGTGAACGGGATATAGCATTATAAGTGCGATCGCAGAAGATATTTTCTAATGCTTCATAATTTGAGCTCCAGAGGATTATGAAAAAACAGTGTTGCTTAGTAACTTATTTACAAACTCTTTACTAATGTACTTGAGCCGCCCAACTGTAGTTTTTTAAGGTGAACATTTTTTACTATGGAGCCAACAATTAAATCGCCAAAAATTATCAGCTTTTCTCTAGAAAATGTTATGAACATTTGCAAAATGTATGAAAAACAAATGTCTTTTTACGCGATTTTGAAGTTGGCCCCATAATGAAAGTTGACCCTAATGCATTAAAGTCGTCGGTAGAGCAGTTTAACCAAGTTATTCCAAAGTAAGATGATTTAATGAAAAATCCATTTGATATTCGTAGCACTAGCGTAGATCTTCTCTACGAGACGTAGCAATATGCTACGACATTTATTACCTTTGCTAGCGTTATGTTATCTCTCAACGTACCTTCGTCTTAACTCCTTTAATGGAGTTAGTTAATATTATTATAAAATATTTATTTGTGAAATACAAAAATCGTGGATCACAAATTAGAGGATTGTAGATTATATACCGATATAACTTCTAAAAGTTGGGATCAAATAAAACCATTGGTTTATAAAGAAAACGAAAAAAATTGATGTCTCTATGGTTTGTTTCTTTTTTGGTACTGACAATAAAACGATTAAAAACTACTTGCTATTTGACCGACGAACGAAACCGGAGGAGGTACTCAATTCGACGCGTATGTATATATTTTTTATTTAAAACCATGCAGTACTTTTTTCGTAGTAATCCAATTTCAATATTTCTTTTTTTATTGGAAAGAACATATTTCGAAATTGGTCCCATTAAAGTTTTATTGAAATTTGCTGAGCCATTTTTGATAACTCCACAATAATGTGAAAAATGTAACATCGATTCGTGCGAAATATTCGCGAATTCTGTACACGGGTGAAGTCGGTCATGCTATTTTTTGCAAAAAATAATTATTTCATGTCAGTGGTTTATTGGACACATTTTACATCATAGAGAAAGAGACAAATGCAAGAACTTATTTGAAACCGTTTATATATAACAATCTGCCTTACCACAAATACACAAGATGAAAAAAAAGAAAAAAAATATTTATTATTCGTTGATGTAAACTTGTGTTGTGATGTCGAATCTTTTAGTAGAATATGCTGTGTGATACTGTTTTCATGGACGTAAATAAAAAAGACATATTTACTCACTTTGCTACTTACCTCAAGTCCTTACTTAGCTCAATCAGAATTTTAGAGTCCCCAAAAAAATCCAAACATAACAAATTCACAAAGAAGCTAACCTAAAATACTCAGTACATTTTATCTCACAAAATTGAGCGCCCTAATTTGAGCTCAAGTAATAAGCTATTAAGGCACTTTATGGCTTCCTGAAAAAACCTTCCTTCAGAGGAGCGGAGGGCATTTCAGAGTTTTACAGTTATTGGCCGAGGCAGTTGCGTCGGCTATAAAACCACTGTCATCATAATATGACGCTAAAGGTGCAGATATAATGAATAAAAATGTTAAGGTACTCCTTTCTACTGGGAGCTCTTCATAATCAGCCATGAGACGCCCACTGCTGGACATAGACCTCCCCTGTGAACAAAGTGACCGTGAGTTTATTAGCAATATGTACTCTACGACGTAGATGTACTCGTTATGACAAAAAGAGAAAAAAATCGCCATCACCTACATTTTGTCGAGGTTCAAGTAGCTGTTTGAATGAAATAGCTGATTTATTGACGATTTCGGGTTTGGTTCTGTAAATAATAGTAATAAATGAATAAATATTTGGTCACCATAAAACCTCACAAATAAGTAATAGGAAAACGCTTTAAACAAATTGTGTTAAAAAAATGGGTAAACATTAGAAGTCTCTATGTTATTATGTCCTTTTTATACACAGACGAAGCACTCTAACTCATAAAACATTAACATCACTTTACGTCAAATTGAATACAATTTACATAAAAGCTCTAATAAAAGAAATACTCGTAAAATTAATGACAGTATTCGATATTAATGAGCGAGCTTAAAAATGCTTTCTCGCATTCAATTCGAAACATCAATTTGGTCTCGAGCGAACAATACGACCTTAAGGTAGCGCCACAGTTGCGGTAGTAGGATCACTACATCCTTTTTTGTGCTTCCACATTGGTATTTCTAGAAAGTATCTGACAGGTAATTTTTATTAATGTTTTCATACTATTTACAAAACTTAAATAACATAAAAAATAAACTACAATAACCTATCTAAGCTAAATTATCCTATCTAAACTGAAATATCCTATCTAAAGTAAACTAACTAAAAAAAGGTAATTTACGAAAGGCACGTTACGAACACATAAGTTTCGTTTTTAAGAAATTAGCTTGTATATATTTTTATAACTTAAATTCGGTTTATGTTTAATTTCAACATCATTTAAATACATGTTTAATTACACAATTATTGAAAAGAATGTCTTTGTATCAAAAATGTACTTGTCAGCTGACGTACTTGTACGTCTATAAAAATAAAAACAAATACAAAAAATCTCGTGCAGGCTCAAAATATGTTTTCTAGCAGGTTTTTACTATTATTCTTTTCTGTATCTACTGCATTCAACCTATCAGTGGAACTAACAAGTTGAAAAAAACCACAACTTCAGCTAACTTGGTTTTTTCCGGTTTCAAGTTAGGAAAAAAATAAGAAGCAAATCGCAGAAGCCTGCCGGAGTGCACATGAGGGCGAGGAAGCTAATATTGACAGGGGTAGCTGAATGGGAATTTTGTAACATATAAGATACATAAGTACAAATTTGTATTTTGTGGGTCAGTTAGAATTAGTAAGATTTTAAATGAGAGATAAGTAGATAGACCATCTATGTATCTTTTAACTTAATAGTTGCGGTAAATCTAATAATTTACCGCAAAAATACAATCTGTGTTTGTTTGTGATTTTACTAGTACGCAGATGAATTTTCGCGACACGGAACATATTATACGGTGTTCGAGACGAGCTTTAAAATAAAATAAATAAATATTATGGGACATCTTACACACGGTCTCTGACCCCAAACTAAGCATAGCTTGTGATATGGCTGCCAGAGACTGATATACTACATATACATATTTTAAATACATACATTAATATAAATATTAATACATTTGTAATCCTACATTTTTAAAAAAAATGTAGGATTACAAATAAAAAAAAGTATTGCGGAAATTGCATGAATAAATAAATAGACATTGAAGTTATCCTACTTTCAATTCAATATGAACTACGTCCGTGCACAGAGCGCATGCGTACGCTACCCCGGGACAAGGTGTCATGGCGTCCAGTCCGCGTATCGACGCCCTGGCTCGTCGCGCGTCTCCGACTTCCCTCTACCCCCGACCCATTCACTAAACACCACAAAAATCACAAACATTCAAGTGATCTAGTGCTCAGTTCAAGTTCAGTGAAAAAACCCTAAAAACTGGTTCCAATAACTAGTACGCACCGGATTTTTCTGGATAGAACCGCCGCAATCAGGTAAGTGGACTCATTAGATCTACGATAAGGTGTTCTAAAGATGTGTGTGTTATAAATGTGTGTGTGTAAGGTAAAATAAATGTTAATAGACGTTCGGAGTTTGAAATTGTTTGTACAATTTATCGATTGGTTAAAGTTTTCGGGCCGCTACGTGGGGGCGGACTTTTCATGGGACGCCGCACGTTGCCATCAACGTTTAAATTATTAAACCATTATTATTAACCCATTAGGGTTACAGTTATGTTTATTGGTGTATTTAATTAGAGAACGCTAGGGGTGAGCGTGGTCCATTGGCTTTTGGCTCCTGTTCCTCCTGTTTGATGACCTGTTTCGGGTTTTGTGAATGGGGGAGCAAGTGTCAACATCATGGAATGGGGAGAAAACAGAAGAGAAAAAATTCTCACGACCGAAATTATATTTGTTTTATGTTGCTAGGGAATATGAAAAGTTACTAGATGAAGAGTTACTTAGTTATAAATTTGGAACAAATCTAGAATTAATGTTGACCTATTCAAGCACTTAGGGCTCTACTCTTTCTTTCCAAATCTGTAATTCTAAATAGTTAAATATTAAGTAATAAGTATTATGCACTTATATCCTGTATTATGTTCCGTATAACTCTAATTTTCACACTTATGTAAGTTAGAATTTATAGTAAGGGCGGAGATCTGTACCTATAACAACACTTTACTATATTATTGTGAATCTTTTATTTACATATGTCAAACATTTTTTGTTAATCTATCTGATGAATTAATTCTAAATTTTTGAGTCATCTAGATAGATAAACTCTTTAATGCACACCAAGAAATAAACAATAAGAAGAAACAAAAATACATAAAGAGTGTAACAATGGGCGGTCTTATCGCTGATAGCGATCTCTGCCAGACAACCTTACGATGCAGAGGATATCTACCTTATTGCATTGTCGGTCCGGGACGAAATCTGACGACGTGAAATTCAAAATGTGATTTTGGTTTGAGGCTTGGTTGGATGACAGGCAGAGCTCCCGGCGAGGGAACACCTTTACCTTACCTTTATCGTTCTATCTATAGGTCATATCCCTAAATTAATCCACCCACGGGAACAATGTACCCTTTATAATTCATTTCTTCGAAAGGCTCTATTCACGGGCGTAGCCAGGGCAAAAAACTATGTGGCTTAACACCTCCAAACATGTACCGTCTTACAACAAAAGTTTTACGCACGCCTGAGACATTGTTTAGCATTACAAATTGCACGATTAAGCAATGCTTAAAACATGTTTAAATCTGTTGTGGTAAGGCGGTTTATTTTTGTTTTTCAAAGTAAATAAGTTCGTGCAGGCCAGGTGGCTAGTCCTGGCGTCAGAGTTTTTAAGCCTCATTAAGTTTCTAAGCAGCTCCTAACCAGTTTTACCGGTAATCCATCGGGAAGGCCTGAGAGGCCTGTGTTCAGCAGTGGACGTCATGTGGCTAATTGATAGATGAATGGAAGAATTTATTTCTTCCACATCTTCGAGCAAATATCTACAGAGCCACAGTCCCTAAGTGAAAGTAGTAAAAAAATGTCCGAGCGCCGTCATACATACCGACTTAGATATTTTCGTTAAATAATTCGTAATGACCCGTTTTTTCGAATCTCTACGTAATGTTACCTAATGAGAGCTTGTAATCGAGCACTTTCGCATCGCGGTTGCAGTCGACTTGCAATCACCTTACGATTAACTAAAAAGCCTGCCCAGTACGTAGCTTGGGCAGGGTTTTGCCTCGGACACTTTTTTGCACGATTGTGACTATAGATATTTGTTCGAAGTTCCACATTGAAAATCGCGTAAATCGTTTCAAAATAAAGGTATAAATACAAATGGCTGTGAGTGTAGACGGCTCACGAAAAATAGAAGACCTCAAAGGCAGTAAATCGCTGAAATGAAGACATGATAATGTTACTTTTATCTCCCTTGGGACAAAAACTCGAGACTTTTTAAATATTGAATAGATTCTGACGTTTGGTTGATGTGAATGTGTAAGAAGAATTGTAATTTCTTGTTTGTTTGTTCATCAAGTTATCTTCTGATATTAATAATTATGAGGCATAGACGTTGTATATTTTTTAACCGACATTAAAAAAGGAGGTTCTCTTTTCGACTGTATGTTTTTTGTGTGTAGGTCACGCGATTACTCCGCCAATTACGAACCGATTTTGGTGATTTTTTTGAGTGATTGGACATAATTTAGAAATGGTTCCATTTAAATTTTATCGAAATTGGCTGAGTCGTTTTTGAAAAATCAACAATAGTAAAAAAGTTATACATCGATGATACATTGATTCGTGCTAACTATTCGAATCCTGCACACGGTTAAGTCGGTTATGCTATTTTAATTAAAGTATAGCACAGGTGTTGCTCACTTTAATTAAAGTATAGCACAGGTGTTGCTCACTTTAATTAAAATGTGCAAAAACCACGCTAGTTTCCATAATCGGTTATGCTATTTTAGGAATAAAATAACTATGTATATAAATGCAAAGTTTAGAAAAAAGCCTTGATGGTCTAGTGGCAGTGACTCCCGCCTAACAATCGTGAGGTCGTGGGTTCAAATCCCTGTCCCATACCAATGAGTTCTCTAGAATTTAATTTATGTACGGATTTTCACATCATTGGCTTTCGGTGAAGGAAAACATGGTGAGGAAACCTGCATTATGTCTGTGAAAGAAATTCGATGACGTTTGTGAATCCACCAACCCACACTATGGCTCGCTTCATTCGTAGATTATTTTAGTAGTCTTATTTTTACATTATATAACTTTACTGGACCATCGCCCATCAGTTTTACGTTCTATGTGCCCTGTTCATTGCTGCTTCAACTTACTAATCTGGTAAGCTGTGTTTTGAAATAGTACTTACGTATAAACTATGCTATGATACTATGATATTGATTGGTGAAGTTATTTTAAGTAAATATTATTTTATAGTGTTAACTACAACATTATAAAATACTATATTTAAACATATTTTATATTATGAAATACTAGTAATGATAATGATAACTGGGTAATTCTCCTCAACGCGATTCTCATCGGTCTCTTTCGTGGCAAACCTACAAACGAGTTTCTAGCTTTTAGGGTTCCGTACTCAAAGGGAAAAACGGGACCCTATTACGAAGACTTCGATGTCCGTCTGTCCGTCTGTCCGTCTGTCTGTCTGTCTGTCACCGGGCTGTATCTCATGAACCATGATAGCTAGGCAGCTGAAATTTTCACAGATGATGTATTTCTGTTGCCGCTATAACAAAAAATACAAAAAATAGAATAAAATAAATATTTAAGGGGGGCTCCCATACAACAAACCTGATTTTTAGAGGTTTTTCGATCTATATTAATAATGGTAACAGGTACATGCTTGAAATGTTCACAGAATATTTAGTTTTATATTCACTTCAATAATAAATAATAAAATTAAAATAAAAAAATACTTAAGGGGGGCTCCTATACGTACGGAACCCTTCGTGCGCGAGTCCGACTCGTACTTGGCCGATTATTTATTTGTATACGAACTTACTCGTGTTATCAACCACTACAGCTTATTATCATAGCGCGGAGGACTGATGACCGATGGGGTCGAAAAGTTATCGAGCGGAGACCACGCACCGGCAAGCGCAGCGTAGGACGTCCACCCACAAGGTGGACGGATGACCTCATTAAGACCGCAAGATCGCGCTGGATGCAAGCCGCTACCAACCGGTCTTATTCGAGATCTATAGGGGAGGCCTATGTCCAGCAGTGGACGTCCTATTGCTGATAGATGGATGACAGCTTATTATACAAACATATGTGTATTTCGAATAAGCAAAAAATAAAATTCGCCACGAAAGTGACGATGAGAATCTTAACGAAGAGAACTACCCACTGTACAAACAAACACAACAAGTGTACAAACTACCTACAGTAGGTATAAAGACTAAGACTTGCTTCCAATTTGTCATCCCAACATGTCCTAAAACCATTACTGCCTAAGGCTTTTCTAGGAAAAAGAGCTTTGAAAAAAGGGCTTAGAGAAAAGTCTTACATATTTTATACTTGTAAGTTTGTTCGAGGATGTTGTCTAGACAGAAAATTTGATAAATTACATAGTAAGAAGGCCCTCCTTTCTTATTACCGACTTGTATGTCCTTAATATTAGTTTTTTTTCGTATAAACATGTCTACGGTGCTACGCCGTAGCAATTTGCTACGATATTTATGCTCGACTATACGGAAGGAAGGAATTCAGGATTGTTCGAAATAATGTATTAAACCAAAAGGTTGTAATTACGAGGACATCATACAATTAAAAAAAAATATCTGTTTCACACACTTTACTAATTAGTTGCACTCGAAACTGCGACGAATAAGGGAATGATTTTTTTTTCTGGAGTTCTGTGTTGGTCTCATAGTACTGTACTGTACTGTGCCAGTCTTTTCAATGGCCACTGCAGGACGTAGGCCTACCCACGAAGGGTGATTGGGCCGTTTCCATCACCCTGGCCCAGTGCGGATTGGTAGATTCAAATACGCCATCGAATGTCTTACGGACAAACAGGTTGCCTTGCGATGTTATCCTTCACCGAAAAGCCAGTGGTGTGAAATTCCGTACAAAAATTTCAAAGAACACATTAGAAAAGGACGGTATTTGAACCCACGACCTCACGATTGTAAGGCGAGTGTAACTGCCACTAGACAACCATTGCACGGCTTTTAAAAATAAAAGGCCATAGTAAAAATTGTATTTTACAATATCTTATTGAACAGTAGAGATTTACACTTATAGTTATTTTTAATTATTTTTTTGCATTGATTAGAAATTCACATGTGTGATTTTTTTGTTTTTGAAAATGAGGGGTTGCACGAGCGAGATAGGAAATTGACGAATAAAATATCGTAAATATAGGTACTACTGACAAAGTTTATTCTATTTCCCAGGCAGTCGAGTAAAGTCTTTTCAAGCAAATATGGCCGCCGCTACAAAGTCTTCCCACTCAATTTCCGGGCAATTCTTTTTTACAGCATATTTTATGCGTTTAGCAGTAAAATATCTTTGGCACGAATTGCTTGCAATAAATTCTACCTGCGGTGAATGAGGTCACACAGCCAAGAAATTCCCGCGATTTCTTGCAATACGACTCGCAAGTACTGCCTTTGACGGAAATGATTGTTTTATTTCAATTTAGATTTTGAGTATTTTTTGTTCCGGCCCGTCTCTCAATGCGATACGCAGACATGACTCTGGTCTCGGTCTCTCATCCATCCATCAGCCATAAGATGTCCACCGCTGGACATAGGCCTCCCCTATAGATCTCCAATAAGAGCAGTTGGTAGCAGCTTGCATTCAGCGTGATCTTGGGCTCTTAATGAGGCCATCCGTCCACCCTGAGGGTGGACGTCCTACGCTGCGCTTGCCAGTGCGTGGTCTCCACTCGAGAACTTTTCGACCCTATCGGTCATCAGTCCTCCGCGCAATGTGCTCTGCCCATTGCCACTTCAACTTGCCAATCCGCTGGGCTATGTCGGTAGCTTTGGTTCTTCTACGTATCTCCTCATTCCTGATTCGATCTCGTAGAGAGACTCCGAGCATAGTGCTGTCCATAGCTCGTTGTGCTACTTGGAGCTTATTAGTAAGGCCTGGTCTCTCATAACCACCTCAATTTGGGCATAAAACATAGATATTCCCCTTCTCTAGGTAGAGACCTAGAGGGAGAATATCTCTCTATGTCAAAGCCGCCTATAGGAAAACGAAGCTGTAGAGCACGTGCTTCTGCACTTTAATGCTATGGAAGATCGGGAACCCTTAAAAATACGCATTATAATTCTCCAGCAACGAAACATCTGGCGCAACAGAGGTGGATCAAATATGCCAGCTATCCTAGGCATAAAACCAGCCCAGCTCCTCAAAACAACGGAGCACGACCGTTGTTTTAAGGAGATCGGCTGGCTCGATTAATTTGGCAAAGGGAATGCACAATACATCCTAAGCGGTATGTCAGTGCATATCACATCACCCCCGTATAGAATTAGAATTAGATGGGTATTAAATGAAACGGCTTTCCAAGTAGAACCTAGTTTTTTAGTAACAAAACGTGAACTTAAAAATAAAACAGGTATTTAAAAAAAAATATAAACGGTTTTATTTCCTAAAAAATAACAGTTACCTTAAAAATAAAATGAGATTCATCGTAATTAAATCTCTCACGCAAAATTACGCCCCAAGATTTTTAGGTGTTTTTTTTTTCTTTTAGGAAATAAAACCGTTTAGCTTGAAAAGTTGTTAGTTTATAAATTGCAACTAAAAGCTGTATTCTTAAATTTAAAATTAAAAAGTAAAATTTAGCTCTTTCATTCGATACACATATTGAAGGTATTATTATAGTATGAACTGTCCAAAGTTTTACCTTTCAGGTGTTTTTTACCAATTTTTATGTTTAAAATTTTTACAAGCTGTATTTTGGAATGTACCTAATATATTTATGTTATTTTTTCATCACCTGTACGTTTTAGGTTTAGAACGTGTGAACCAACCGTATGTATCCATACGGTTCTAATAATTGTAAACAAGCCTTTGTGGAATTTTTCACAAAGGACGTATTTACCATTTCCACGCCATAAATATGTATGTTTGTGATGTTTTGTTCCACGCGTGTGGTAACCCTAACCAGAGGCGGCGCAAGGCGTAGGCGACGAGGGCCACCTTCCACGGGCTCGCACCCTAGGGGCCTCGCGCCTCTAACCCACTCGGCCATGAGTTCGGGCTTTAGCGGCAGCGGCAGCGACGGCAGTGGGGTCTACGAGCGCTCGGTGCGGGACGCCGTGGTGTCATTCTAATATGTATTATTAAATTGGTTTCTTACCACAGCGGTAAGGCAGGGGGTTCCCAGATGGAACCTGTGCTCACCAAACTTGCCTCACCAAAATCGCAAATCGCAATCCTAGAAAAGGTGAACCCTCCTCGTGTCGAGTCGAGTCTGTGCTCGTTCAATAGTTGACAATATCGCAAAAACTCAGCTTGTCAGTTATTTATGCCAGCGGCCCAGAACCACGCTCCATTACTCTAAGGAGCTGGGCTGGCTCGGGTAGAGGCTGGAGGGTTAAATGCACAAAACGCCCCATGCGGGACGTCAGTGCAGGCCTCATCACCCGTACATCAAATAAGAATAAGAATTGCAAAAATACAAAATAAATAAAACAGGGCCTCGCAAAATGTAAGTTGGACACTGGAAATTTTGGCCTTACTCCGGCACTGGCCCTAACAAAAGGTTAGCAGTAAATATAAAATGCTCAGGAGAGCGTTGGTATTTATGTGAACCTTGACATATTCCCCCTATGGATAATGTTAGAGGATACTTTAATTATGTTTATATTGGGATGTAAACAAGTACCTTATAGAACTGTTTTAAGAAATACGCCCAACTCTTGGTTTTTTATATGTTACTAAAAATGCTTCGTTAGGTCCCAAACCTAAAAGCGCAAGTTTCATTAGGTACATGATATTTTTTTTAAGATCAACGAACTTTTTTTACGTGACTGTCATTTTTATTCGATTTTTCGATTCCTGGTTGCCAATATCTCTACCTTCTAAAAGTTCGATTTCCAGCAGGGTATTCTCTTTTTGAATGCTAATAATAGATAGTGTTAATTGTTATTCTCTATGTAAGTGGGCCATGCCACCCTCGGCTTAGGAAATAATATTATATAGAATGGATTAATCTTATCAGGTAACATTTATATTATTGCAAGAGCCTACTTCCACTGGATACCAAGATTCGTTTACAAAGCGGAGCATCTCCGGACTTATTGTTAAAGTTTCCGCCTCCGCGACCTTTCCATGACATTTAGAAGTTGGTTAGCTCCTCGCAGACCGCACCAGTTTATATCTCCCTGGTATCTCGCCAACCTTGTAGGAAAATTAAGGGGTCTGCTCCCTTCATAAGCTTTTTAGGCTTTAAGCTTTTTGGGCTTTAAGCTTTTTAGGCTTTAAGCTTTTTAGGTACATTTACCTTATTAATAACTTGAATCATATGCTTGAGCTTTTTTAAAACATCCCATAAGACAACAAATCACACAGAAAATTTGGTATATGGTAATGGTATATTACTATTGCAAATGCAATACAAAATAGTTAAGTATTGGTTTTAATGTTTTAAAATATAAACACACGTACTTACTACACACGATCTCTGAGATTAGTCAATTCAAGACATGCGTTTCGACCGAGAGTAGGTAAACCGGTAATAAAACGAAATTCACGTTTTCTCTAAAATACCGCATGTACGGGTAATAAAACTGTTTTTTTTTTTTAAATTGAATGCTTTTTTACTCTAGCTTGCAAATGAGTGATTAGTTGTGACTGCTTGAAAGTATCTACCCTCAAATGTATCAGCACGGTAATGATATGTATCAGTGACAGTGACCTTCCGTAGGTAAGTAAGTACTATACATGACATTTGTGGCACTTCACACTTCCGCCATACAAAGTACCCAGAACACGATGTCGGAGATTAGTCGGGGACATGCGGTCGCGGCTGAAGTGTTATGTTTCCCATGGTTCAGCTCAAGCCTAAAGTATTGTGGCGTTTTGAAAACGTAACACTGGTAAACCAACACACCCATAAAATTTAACTACTTTAAATGAGACGTGGGCACAGCATTAGTTGCCAGTGTTTTTAGGAGTTATTTTTGTATTCTTACAACAATAGTCATGATAACTGGGTAAAACTCATTACAATAATAAGTTTGTTAGTTGGGTTATTAAAAAATATTGGACACGTATTTTTTCTTTTGTCAATCAAACAATAAATGACAAAGATAAACCCTGTCAAAGTTAGATAGTGGGGCTCGTGACGTCACTTCTTGTCAAAAGTCCATACTTTTGTAGTCTTTTCGTGACTTTATGCGGAACTTTAACGTGCTATATCTTCATCAACTTTTTGATATAAATTTTTATTTGAAAGACTAATCAAAACCATAATTACTTATTAACTAATTAGGTTTAATTGACAAAAGAAAAAAATGCGTGTCTAATGTTTTTTTTTTTAAAAACAACGTGTGCACTCCGGGATTTCCGGCAAAAGTGAATACACCACTTGAACGTCAAGGTCACGGACACTTCATAGCATTGAGTGGTCATCAGCGGTGTCGAATTACACAATTTCAAGTACCATAACATAAATAAACATTCATCAAACGTACACCCGGCGAGCTATCTTAATAACCGTAGTACCGTAGTATAGCCTAATGTATAGAGAATCATATTTTAGAAAGGTATAAGAGAAATAAAAGTAATAAATGAGATATATTAAATCCCTAAGTGCACACTCGCGCAGACGCCCTGCGCCGCGCGAAATAGCACGAAATAGCGCGGTAGAATGAGAGGAGGATATCGGCGGTCTACTCTACCTCAATCTTACGAATTTTTGATCAGGATACGTGTCCTGGCGCAAGTTTAACATTTTTACCCACCCCAAAAAGTACACAACGCCGCTACGCCGCTAAAGAAGTTTTCACTTCAGTAAAATCTATCTGATGGACTAAATATATTTTTAGGGTTCCGTACCCAAACGGTAAAACGGGGCCCTATTACCTATTACTAAGACTCCGCTGTCCGACCGTCTGTCCGTTTGTCACCGGGCTGTATCTCATGAACCGTGATAGCTAGAAATAAAATAAATGTTTCAAGGGGGCTCCCATACGACAAACCTTTTTTTTTGTTGTTTTTTGCTAGAAAAAGTAGATGCTTGAAAGGGGCCTAACGGGCTCCCATACGGTACGAAACCCTTCGTGTGCGAACTCAACTCGCACTTGGCACTTATTTTAGTCACCGAGCCTATTACCGCAGGTTTTAACCAATATAATCGTAACTGATACTCGGGTTTCCATCCCGGTGGTGCAGTGCACTTAAATATGTTTTACACGGCCGAAACCGGGCAGCCAGTAACAAAATACAATATTACTAATTGTATATTTTTGTAACAGTTGGCAACACAATAAAGCCTTCCAAGCGACCTTATTTCTGCCTCGGAGGACGCGGGTAGCCAATATCAGACAAGGTCACTTAAATTACTCCCAGTCTTATTTCGACAAAGTATTATGACGCTTATGTTTAATAAAAGTTGTGGTATGCGATACAACCATGTCGCTGCATTGTATATTTTTACTTTGTGTCTGACTATTAATTTGTACTGTACCATTCATTTTAATAGTTCACTGTTGTACATAGGCTTATCCAGAAAGGGCGAATGGACCATGTCCACCGCCTTGACCCAGTGCACTGATTCATCCGCATACGCCATCAGAAAACCTGCTTATTTGAAGTCGGTTAAAAGCCACCTACCACATACCTATAGGACTCGAAATACCAGATATACTTAGACACGAAATATCTACAATTTAGGGCGTACAAGTGTACGGCTGAGGACACTCAATATGGCCGCTAATACATTGTTAACCTAAAAAGCATTGACATGTATTACGAAAATGTGATTTCAGCACATACGTAAATAAGCGCTCCCGGTTTAAGATTTTCTGAGCACAAAATGAAGAATTTACCAGAGAACTGATCTCTGTTTGGGAACAAATTATGAAGAAACTGTGGGCGGCATGTACCTAGATAAAAAAGCTGTGACCGCCTCCTCTGTTCTTTTACTCATTGCTTAAGAGAAAGTGAAATTTTCAATCAGAAATTGCCAGCGGTTCTCGTCGCTGACTCCAACTTGTCTCCGCAATCTGTCATCGAGCTAAACTTTTGATGAGGGTGTTTTGGAACTCGTGTGAATTTTCGATAAAAACAATTCAGCTTTTTTAGGGGTCCAAAGTTTTTGATACTTCGGATTTGTTGATACAAGTCAATGTGTTTTTTGTAGCTGATATATTGTTGTCTGGCAACTTAGACGTAGACTTAAATAGTTACAATATTCTTCATAATATCTAAACGAACATCTCTTACTGATCTCGTTATCTTTATAAAAAAAATGTGTACGTAGGCGCTTAGGTAAAGCTGCCTCTGTATTACATTGGGCATCCTTCTATTAATCAGCCGTAGAACGTCCACCTTCCTCTATAAAATATAATAACATAAGCTAAAACTACATTAGCTACTACTACATAAAAAGCACTTGGATTATCCACAGAATCTTGAAAGTCTAAAGATAATCCAAATTCTCAAGCCCACTGCCAGTTGGCAGCGTGCCCAGCTTGCTGGCAGCATTGCCACGCTGAATGGCAATGCTTAGACATTGAGCCAAATAAACACCAGCATTTTGGTCACGCGTCGTGTCAACCAGACGCCCAGAAAGTATTTTGAAAACAAGATGCCCCCACGGACCCAATGTCTCAACTCCAAACTGCTCAAATATGTAACCACTAGGTAGTGGTTACACAAACATACTAACCTCAGTAGGTACTGGGGTTAGTATTTTTGTGCCGCTTGTTCCTTCCTCTATGGAATTTCAATAAGCTTAGTTGAAAACGCCTTTTTGCGGACTTAATTATATCGTCGATCCACCGGTACATGGTCTACATTCGAGAACGTTGCAAAGCCATCAGTCATGTCTTTTTCGAACTATGTGCCTTGCCCACTGCAATTTTAATTTGCTAGTCCGATGGGCTAAGTTTAAGCTAAGCTAAGGACCTTTGGTTCGTCTGCTAATCTCCTCAATTCTGATTAGATCTCCCAGTGAGCATCCCAGCATATTGCTATAATTAATTTTATGGGTCAATGGCCTAAAATAAATGAATTTCATTTTTTTTATAGCCTTCTTCATGGCATGTTGGGAGACCTCAATGAAATAATTTTTTTTTTCGCAAAAAATGGCAAAACCGCCGTTCATCGTCTACAAAATTCGAATATTACGCTCGAATTGTTTACATTATTGTTGATTTTTCAAAAACGGCTCAACTGATTTCTGTAAAATTTAAGTGGGACCTCGGGAGTATACTCTTTCAAACTAAAAACGATTTTTTTGATTCGGTTCACAGTTGGTGGAATAATCTATAAACATACACAAAAAAGTACATACAGACGAACATACAACCTCCTTCTTTTTTGGAAGTCGGTTAAAATGTTTGTGTGAAATAAGTGAAAATGCTTTTGGTTCTATTTTTTTAATCTCTTAAAATACTTAACTACTTTAAACTTTAGTTGTTTTATGTTGTTATTAAACAATTTGCATTTCGATCCTTCCTGTAACAAATAAGTAACAAATTAACCTAAAACGAAATTAATTTATCTAAAACGATTTCATTAATATTGTGAAACAAATTATAAATAATTGATCCTTCGTTCTTTAGTGTACTTGACACGAGACTGGAGCGGAAATACACTAGAAATTTAATTAAAATTTAGGCTTGTAGACTTGTTTAAATCAGATTGGAAATTATGCTTACAATAAATTGGAAATTATACTTACATAGGTGTAAAAGTTCTCGAGTGGAGACCACTTACCGGTAATCGCAGCTTAGGACATCCCCTCACAAGGTGGACTAATAACGATAACCTTATGAGGACCGCAAAATCGCGTTAAATGCAAACCGTTTCCAACCGATCTTAATGGAGATCTATAGGGGAGTTCAATGTCCAGCAGTGGGCGTCCTGTGATTGAAACGACGACGATAATTAACGTGTTTTAATTTTTAATTATTCTAAAAAAAACAAAAATATCAAGGGTCATCTTACACACGGTCTCTGACCCCAAACTAAGCAAAACAATCGATGCCAGAGAGATATAGGTACTACATAATTACATATTATAACTTTTACATTCATACCTTTAATTCATACAAATTATAATAAAAGCAATCTACTTATTCTATTTTAATTCTCACCTTTCCAAAGAATCTCGCCTAAAACGGGCCAAAGTCACGAAAACTTAACCGAAAACTGAAAGCCCATTGGAAATTAAAAGCTTTTAAAAGTTTTCATCTAAATTTTACAATCGCCTGTAATTTGTGGTCATTTGGCGAACCAAAAGGCTTCGCTAATGGCCCCCCATTTAAGATTCGGTGGAATCGGATTTTAATATAATTGCACCCTTTCATTTCGTCGATTATATTATTATTGAAGGGAAATTTCCCTGCATTCATTTAAGGCAATTATTTTCAGTTTACCCCTATTTTATTACCATGAATAGAAAATGAAATACACGCGTGAGAGTGGGATAATGATGTAACGTGGTCAAATAAGTGTTATAGAGATTATTATTTTTTAATCATCATGCGATGATTAAAAAATAATAATTAGACCGTCAGATAGATTTATCAAAATATATTAGACACACGTATTTTTTTTTGTCAAGTAAACAAAATCTGATAAAGATATTGCCCGTTTAAGTTCAGCGTAATGCCACTTCTACGTGAAAAGTACTATACTTTTCACGTAGACTTTGACAAGGTTTACCTTCATCATTTATTGTTTCATTGATAAAAGAAAAAAACGTGTCCCAACAACAATAAATTGAAATTGAAAATGTTTATTTTCAAAAACTTATGAACTATGTACATATTGGTAAAGATAAAAAAATACAAGTAAATTACATTCTAGATTAACGTACAATATGTTATGTGCACTGCAACCCACACTAGGGTGCCCTGTGTCGTGGGCTGCAGGCTCTTTCACTTAAGCTAGCTTACGGTTTAGAAAGTTTATTTTTCCAAAAACTTATGATCTATGTACATATTGGGTTAATAGCAAAATGTACAAGTAATTATAATTATCCTAAATTAACGTACAAATATTTTATGCACTGCAGCCCACACTAGGGTTAATACTATTTCATACAATAGAGCTCTCCCGATACCTACTGCCTAACTCTAAGGTTGAAAAAAGGTTAACACTGACCTAATTTTAAATTCTGTTTCCTAGGTTTACAGTAGCTATCTAGGTATCCGTCATATAGCGACCGTAGTAGGCCAGTGAATAATGTTGCTAGAAAGTTGTCTATACAAACAAAATAGCGGTTTCCTACAGAAAGGTAATTGACAGCGTAAAGTGAGAGATATTTAATAGCGGTAAAGCACAGTCGACATACAACCTGCTCCTACTAAGCGATTCACTTCTTCACAATGCGGAGCATGACGCTACTATTGATTTGTCATCAGCATCGACATCATCATCCTCATCGCTATCTGGTACACCATCCAAGCCACTGGAGCAGTTATGCCAGCGGCCCAGAGCCACGCTCCGTTATTTTAAGGAGCTAGGCTGGCTCGGGTAGACGCTGGAGAGGGAAATGCACAAAACACCCCATGCGGGACGTCAGTGCAGGAGGACTTATCGCCCCCACATCGAATAAGAATAAGAATGCGGAGCGCCAGGGATTGGAATGCCCTGCCTCCGTCATTGTTTCCTGACAATTACAATCTAGATATCTTTAAAGCAAAAGTGAATTTATATCTTCTAGGTCTGCGTGCTCCGTCTTTGGCTACAACTTCGCTTTCATAGTCGAGTTAGTGGCCAAATCTAGTCCTATTTTGCGTTAAAAATTACCACAAAGATGGCAACTCTGTCTCAGTCTTACCCTTTACAAGTCGATGTGTGTTGGTGACGGAACAGGGCTGCCACTTGTCAGAGATTACCACAAACGTATTCAAATGAAAGGGCGCCATTAGCATAATACCGAGATGTTCGGAGCATTAGGCCTGATGTGCGTAGTTAGCATTTTAGATCGGGGAGCCATTCGTGAGAACATTAATGCGGATGTTCTGCTGAGTTATTTATATGTAGAACTCAGTGGCGCTACAATCGTTTTTTCTGAGATAATTTTAAGATTGTGGGAATTCGTTGTGTCGTAATTTAACTTAATTATAATAATAAATATTAAGGGACATCTTAGATTTTAGCTCACGCACGTCATGGGGCCAGCGGTGTACAATCGTTTACCAGAGGAAGTCACGAGCGCACTCACCTTAAACAGTTTTAAGTACAAATTGAAAACTTGGCTTATAGAGCAGACAATCTATGAATTTGAAGAATTTATAAATCGAAAATAATGTAATATTGTACATTCACGTACCTATATAAATTATATTTAATTGAAATGACTTGTAAAAAATGTGTTTATCAATAAATGACTTTGACTTTGACTTTGATCCAGGTGTCAGAGTCACCAATTACTGAGCTACTGAGACAGTCTCTTATAAATACTGATATTATGTTTGGAATCGGAGTCTCTTCGAGAACAATTGAGGAACTGTATAGGTACAAATAAAAATTAAACAGCTTTTTTTTCGCAAATAAGTAACGCGTTACATCAGGCAAGCGCATGGTTCGTCTCGCCACTTAATCTCATAAAAAAGGGAATTTATTACAAGTTCTAAGTAAGTACATACCTACGCGAGGGTTGCACCCCTGTCCATCTCATGTTACGGAAATCGAGCCAGCTGACGCGCGGAAGTGGTTCCGCAGAGTAGAGTCGGTAGCTAGATAATTATCCCGCGTAAGTCTTTGAGGGCTAAGTTTAGGCATCAGGCCTAGCCATCTGGCCAATATAAACTATAAGCATCCGGGACGGTATTCTGAAAGATGCAGGTTCAACCCTGCGGTTGCGATACATTTTTGAAATGTTTATCACACTATGAACTGTTTGAGATAAACCTAGTGTGGGAAGCACTATAAAAATAAATAAATAATAACTTTTTAAAAATACAAGCTAAGCTTTGAGATCCTGCATACCATGTAGCAGCAGAGTGCTAGCCAGGACAAGACGAGCCCAAACACGACGGGTCTATCTTGTTTAGTACAGGAATTCCTATGACGACCTTCCGACTCCATCATCAGATCAGCTCCATGGTACCAAATTATTGCATTGTCACGCAACATACATATGCATGCAAAATTTCAGCTCAATCGGAAACCGGGAAGTAGGTCAAATTTAACATGCAAGATTCCACCCGAACTTACATAGGTACATACATAGGAACATCCATAGCAAGTTAAATAAAAGCTTGTAAAATAATTTCATTTACTTAGTTATTACTTATAATAAATAAATAAATATAATAAATATTAGTAAGCTTAGCTTAGCTTTAGCTTTCACGGACTGATTTATTAAGTACTAACTACTAAGTAAGTTCGAATAGTGTCAGAGTTTTTAAGCCGCTTGAAGGCCTTTGACATGACTAACGGGTAAAACAACTGGGATCCACAATTTTATATGTCATCCGAACCACGGCAGCGCTCAGTTGTAAATGCCATCCGCGGTCACACTTCTAAAAGATGGCCGTGCTTAACTTTAGTGATTTCTCAAAAATACGTAGTCAAACTACGCTATGAGCGCTACTAAACTACATAAACTATAATTTAATTGAATATATAGGTACAACTTTGTAATGATATCAATTAGGTATCAATTTGTAAAGTAAATCCTCCCCGAGACAGGAGCGACGCACATGTCATCTATCTAGATTTCTTGTCGCCTAAGTTTTACCCAGACTACCAAAATAAAGCGACGTAGAGAGGAGAATATTTTAGTCATTTATGCTGACTTAATACATAGGTACAACAATTACGAAAGTGTGTTTGTTGCTTTGCTAAAATGCAATTGATTATCTTGATTTTTGGCAAAGACATACTTAGTTCAAGGGTTGGACTGATATCGGCTATTTTAACCGTCTTCCAAAAAGGAGGAGGTTCTAAGTTCGTCTGTATGTATTTTTTGTGTATGTAGATCGATATTTTCGCCAGTTAACCCGATTAAAAAAAAAACGTTTGAAAGCGTGTACTCCCGAGGTGATCAAATTTTATCAAAATTTGTTGAGCCGTTTTTGAAAAATCAACAATTAATTATTAAAATTAAACAATCGAGCAAACTATTCGAATTTTGTACACGATTGAAGTATATTGTGCCATTTTCTCGCGATGCTGCGAGCAATAGCCTAAGCAAATAATGTACTTCTAATAATACATAGAATTAAAAACCCTTACTTACTATGATCTAGAGGAAAAGCAGCCCTACACATGCCTTATTTATTCAGTGTAGGCGATCCATTAAACCCTACACCCGCTACCCGTTTAGGTAAAATGTTTTACATGTAAAGTAAATCCTCCCTGAGACTAAAGCGGGGCACATGTCATCTATCTAGATTTCTCGCCGCCTAGGATTTACGCGTGACCTAACTTGTACCCAGACTCTACCAAAGCGGAGAGAAGCAGAGGGTAGAATATTTAAGACAATTTTTTTTTTAGAATTCTAATTATTTGAAAATCGAAATGACATCGTGTTCATTTTTATTCAATACTAGCTTTTACCCGCGGCTTTGCCCGCGTTATATTTTGATTTTGGCAAATGTTTATGTAGGCTGCGAAATCTAACCTAAGCGACAAACATCAAAATACCTTAGAGGAATGCTTTTGTTGGTTAAGTTACGGTTGGAGTGTATATACAACCCCCCTGTGTATTCCCGCCTTGTCGTGGCGGGGGAGGTCTAAGGCAGCTGAAAAGGCGGCGCTCGAAGTCTCCCTCTTCTTTGGGTCTTTCCCCCAAGGCAGCTTAGAGGCCGGCACTCGTAGTGCAGCCGCTTTTAACTAAAGCAGCTGAGAGGATGGCCTGTAGGTTGCCTGCCTTATGAGGAGTGTTGCTTCTAAGGCGGGCTGCAGTGCCGCTCTTGCGACGCTGCAACCGAGGATTAGGGGTTGCGGTGGGATGGAACTGGTTGTGTGGGTACCGCCACCTACCCTACCTTCCGCTAGGCCGGCAACCTGTTGGAAGACGCAGTGGGGCTGCAGGGGAAGAGAAGTGTCGGTATCGCGATGGCCGTTCTCACTGCCCTCTGCAGTTGAAGAGGCAGGCGCTGGGCTACTATGACTGACCCGTTGCACTGGGATCAGGGCGTTGGAATGCTGTCCGACGCTCAGTGCTGGTTACTCCCGAGTGGTGGATGACGATGTGTCTTGTGCTCCGAAACACACCGTCATTATGGCGGGAGCGCAAGCTCCGTTATGGAGCCCGAGTCTGGGCTAGCGCTGTCGAGTGGCGCGAAGGAGTGCGAAAAATGTAAGAACGTCCTAAACTTGAAATGACAGGTTATTGGCGCTTAGACGGCTGCTACCGCGGCCCGCTCGCTTACTTTTCATCCTATTCTACGGGGACCATTAAAGTTTTTGGGATAAAAAGTGGCCTTTGTTACTTTTCGTCTTTCAAACTATATTCATGCAATAAGTCAAGGCAATCCGTTGCTCCGTTGCTGAGAAAAAGTTATTGTCTTATCCTACGGGAACCGCAATTTTTTCGGAAAGGAAAGTATCCTATGTCACTTTCCGTCTTCCAAACTATGCTCACCCCAAAAATCAAGTCAATCCGTTGCTCCATTGCTGAGAAACAGTGATTGTCCTATCCCATGGGAATCACGAATTTTCTCTGGATAAAAAAGTATCCTGTTATCACTTTCTGTCTTTTAAACCATAGGTATCCATACCAAAAATCAAGTCAATCTTTTGTTCCGTTGCTGCGTCAAAGAGGAACAAACCAACAAACTTTTCGGATTGATAATATTAAAGTATGATGATTCTGTACCATAAAAGTAGAATAAAGAAACATGTTAAACCTCTAATGATAGAAAAATATTTTTAATGTCAGACAAAATGACGGCCTGTTATTAAACGTCATAGTAACATGTAGCATGCAGAGGGAATAAAACATTTTATCCAATTTTAATGTCAGTTGTCATTTTCAATCCATACTTTATTGCCTCTTCAAGGGGATATAATGGTGGAAAAACAATTTGTCCCCTTGCCATGCTACCTGTGATTTATAAAAGTCTGCAGACAATGTCACCTGTCATCTAATTACGTTTCGCTGCGACGTTTCGTTAAGTGTCATAGAGGAATTAATCACTTAGCGTCTTTGTGACAGTGGCGACAGTTTTGCTTTCGATAGTTTTTGTCCTGTCCTACAGGAACTATGCAATTTTTTGCTTAACGTCCAATGCTCAGCATCTAAAATTCGACGCGCTTGGTTTTGCTCTTGAGTCTCAGCGGTTCTTTGCGCTGCGTGATGCTCGGCATCTAAAAGTCGCTGCGCTTGACTTTCTCCTTAAGTCTCAGCAGCTCTCTGAGGTGCGTGACTCTCAGCATCTAAAATTCGACGTGCTTGGTTTTTTGCTCTTGAGTCTCAGCAGTTCTTTGCGCTGCGTGATGCTCAGCATCTAAAAGTCACCGCGCTTGACTTTCAACTTCAGTCTCAGCAGCTCTCTCAGCTGCGTGACGCACAGCATCTAAAATTCGACGCGCTTGGTTTCGCTCTTGAGTCTCAGCAGCTCTTTGAGATGCGTGGCGCTCGGCATCTAATGTCAAACGCGTTTAAGTGTGCTCTTCAGACTCTTGGCTTCTAGCAATTTTCTTTACGCGAGCTCCGCTAGAACTACGCGCTAGATTCGCGTTTTGTAGGCATACCTATTAGAATGAAAACTACGTAATTAAACTGAAAAAATACATGTAACCTTCTCCAAATTTTACAGGAAAAGATTGATTGACTTTGACATTTGCAACTCGAGCAGCCTTGAATGGGCATTGGGCATAGAGAATGTAATTTGGAAAGTCAAGATGCAAATTACCATGTGTCATGTTAGAAAATAAGTTTTTTCTTCTAAGATTCTAGCCAATGCGTTTTCATCCCCCGTTTTCAACCCTTTAAAACTATTTTTTCGAATCAAAAAGTAGCCTATGTCCTTTCTCAGGCTCTAGACTATCTGTGTACCAAATTTCATTCAAATCGGTTCAGTAGTTTTAGCGTGAAAGCGCGACAGACAGACAGAGTTACTTTCGCATTTAATATTAGTAAGGATAGGTAATCATTTAACTCAAACTCAAATTATTTATTGCAACACATGAAATTCACATACGGTCCTTAGTTAACATGTTTTGTATAGTTATACATATGAAAAGATTTTTTTAAACCTGTTAACAATTGGCGCCAATATAGATGAACAGACAAAAAAAAGACATACAGACGAACAACGTACCTCCTCCATTTTGTAAGTCGGTAAAAACAGTTGTTTTTGTTCCGGCAATCGTTACTAATATTATAAATCAAGAGTGTTTATTGGTTTGTTAAGTATTTTTCTCGCAGCAACGGACAACAAATGTGACATTTATGCAGTGGACTCAAAGTCTACAACGCAATGTTTCAATCCACATAGGCCCGCTTTGGTGGAGTCTGGGGCTTAGGTCCCATTTCTGTCGTGTCATCTATCTATTACCTGGCCTTCAGAGGTTTAGGCTTTCAGTTACGCCCTGACTAGGTACTCGTTTTATATCTAACTTTTAACTAAAAAAACGTTTTTTGCCAACCTCGATATCACGAGAAAATATTCTTTTTACATAATTTTGTCGAGAATTGAATGAGATTTTTGTATTTAAATACCTACATTTAATGTAGGTGTTAGAGATTGCAACCCGGTATGTTTCTCAACCCGGCCGGGCCCGGTTGCATTCGTCGCCAACCCGGCCGGGTCCGCCGGGCCCGGCCGCTTGATTTGATTGAGAAATCTAGGAAATTGAAACACGACGGCTCGTCGTGATCCGTCAGATCCGCGTAACGACGAGACGTCGTGATCTGCTGGCAAAGTGTGAAAATGTACAGTAAATAAATACATAAAGGAGACAATCGAAACTGGCTTTTGATCGTCAGTGGATATCGGGCGGCTAAAATAACAGCGATGATGATGATACAGAACAAGCAAGTAACAACGTTTGCTCAAAACTTATGTTGCCAAATCTACGTACGAGTACCTATAGGTATATTAGCAGTTGAGGCCCTCGACGAGAGATCTTCAAACAAAGGGGCAGCCGCCGGCGACGTACCTACAATCCCCATTCACCCCATTGTAGGAAATAAAGGACGCGAGGGGCCGCTTCCTTCTACTGCCATGCCGAGGAAAACTAGCAGAGAAATGTCTTTTGAAAGTTCTGAGGCTTTAGTGCAATATTCGTAAACGAAAAATAGCAATGGGGCTCAGCTAGCGTTTCTAACATAATGGTTACTTATTTTCTAAATTATTTAAGACAAGTCTAGTTTTCTTTATTATATACTCTTTGGTTTGAAATATATTTTTCGTCAATATATAATTAGTATTTATGATTTATACTCATATTAGGTACTATGATTATGATTTATATTTATATTCATTTTTTTTTATTGAATTTTTTAAGATTACGTTTTTTTCTAAATTAGTTAGGGCTACTCGTACTTTTTATTTATATTTAGGCATGCTTTTTTATGTTAATATGGAGGAGCCACTGGCTCCTGAGACACAGTCTTAGACTAGTTCAGGAGATGGATCATGTATTAATGTAACACGTTTATTATGTCAAAATAAATGATTTGTATGTTTGTTTGCTTATAAGCCGTACGAAACACCAAAGTTAGCTAAAAGCATTTGAGAGAGAGGCTCTTGCGCCGCACCGCTAACATATGAATATATTGCTACCACTCGCCTCATGTTCATATCAGCCAAGAACTATGATTCGCTCTATATAGAGGATAGAACTATATCCTTAGATAAATATAAAATGAAACATGGTTTATCAAAATTACAGAAGTCCACGAAAATACCAATCCGCTCGGTGAAGCCGGTAATATTGGCTCTGATATACAGTTGTTAACTAGTTCAGGGCCAATGGACAAATGAATATGGTTAAAAGTGTTTTAAGGCAAATGAAGTTATTTTGTATCTTGTTTTTGTATTTCTACGGATCTCTACATTTCTGATTTGGTCTCTCCGAGTAAGTAAAAGCCGTCTCCATAGCAGTCAATGTTGTTACTATAGGTACTATAGGTAATTTTAGTCTCATCACGCCAATTAATTAATTTAACTAATTAACGTTGACAATACAAAGCAAATTAGCTATGGGTGATGTAATCAAAGAAGCAAAGCGACGGTGCGGCGACGAAAGATCAAACATAATGACAACAATAATTATTCTTGCAATTATATCTGAAATTATATTATATCGAAATCTAAAATCCTGGCATTTATTTGACGTAATGTTTAAATGCATTGCCATTAAGTGTGCCAAAGACGCCAGCATGCTGGGCGCATAACAAATCGTTCCAACACAAATAATGAAATTGCTATACCATAGGGTCATCATTGGCCCAATTTTTAAGGCGCTATAAAAAGTGTTTTCTTCATCGAATGCCTTAAGTGAAAAAGAAACAGAAATATGCTAATTAGCTATTATAATTTACGATGACGCCTTCATAATTGGGCCTAATGTGTCACAAAAAAATGGTTGTTTGTAAAGTCGGTTTACGTACGATAGTTTAACGTGACAACGTCATAACAAAACATTAATGAAATGATTGCACAGAACGCTCAAGCCGATCGTGCCTTTCACTCGCTCGTATAGTGAGCGTAACGGGACAATGAGCGTAATGGGACAATGATCGTAACGGGACTATAAGCGTAACGTGACAATGAGCGTAACGGGACAATAAGCGTAACGGGATAATGAGCGTAATGGGACAATGAGCGTAACGGGACAATAAGCGTAACTTGACAATGAGCTTAACGGAACAGTAAGCGTAATGAGTCATCCTTTTACGTGCGTGCAGCCACCGTTCATCGATTTACCAGACGTTGTCACGTAAAAAGTGGCGGGATATTTTTCAATCGATTCATGCGTCCATTAGCCATAGGATGACCATTGTTGACTGAGAAGAGAACTTCATGTAAATATCACATACCTATTATGTTGCAATAAATGATTCAGTATTGAAATCTTTGTTTTGTAGGCACCTGTTGTTTTACATAATATTCTACTCAGAAAGCTGACTACGGGGGATGAAAAATTGCGCTATGTTCGATTTATGGGCGCCATTTTTGTTTTATTTAATACTGGACATTCCGGAGGTTAGCTGACTCTGACTGGCTCCGATATTTATTTCGAAATATTCTCCAAATACCAAAAGCAATGTGCCATGAAAAGGAATGATACTCGCAGTTGTATAAAACATGGACAGTTTGATATCTAATGTATTGTGAAGTAGGTAACTACTACTTTTCCTCTTACGGGGTAACTGGTTAGTATTTTACTTTTTAACCGACTTCCAAAAAGGAGGAGGTTCTATGTTCATCTATATGTTTTTTGTATAGGTATGTTCATTGATATTTTCGCCAATTGTAAACCGAATCAAACGACAAATAATTATTTTTTAACCCCCGACAAAGAGAAGTTATAAGTTTAATGTGTATGTCTGTGTATCTGTGTACGAGTATCTGTCTGTAGTATCGTAGCTCCCAAACGGATGAACCGATTTTCCCTCTCTCTTCGAAAACTCTTCAGCCGTTAAAAGATCATCAATCAACCTCTTGATTAGTTGATGAGAGGATCTGACTACCTTCCATATGTCCTATTGATTCGAAATTTGGCACCGTATTGATGACCTATTCTAGTCCTATCCCATCGAAGTAGTCTTAATGGCAACCAATTACCGGTCACAATTTTCCGATACCCTTGAAGGTTTATAAAAAAATCCAGCAAAAGCCTAAATGACAATAAATCGTCAACTTTATATAGGCCGAATCATACAAGTCGGCGGATGTGAAGTTAGCTACAAGCTGCGCGAAACCCAATCAACGCGCGGCTTTATGTGAGCTTCAGTCAGGATTGGATATTGCGCAGCTTGTAGCTGACTTCACATCCACCGACTTGTATACAGGGTTATTTTTAATAAATTAGCATCCTTTTAGGGGCTTATTCTGTACATCAAAACAACAAACTTGTTTAACAACTTTTGTTCAGCGACTTTTGTAAAAATTTAAAAAAAAATGGTTGTTCCAAAGAAAAATATCGTTCACCCGCGACAAAATGTATGGATCAGCTAAATTTTTTTGAGTTCTGAGCAAAGTCGCAGAACAAAAGTTGTTAGTTTGATGTACAGGATAAGCCCCTAAAAGGATGCTAATTGATTAGAAATAACCCTGTATGTTTGATTTGGCTTATAGCACCGTAAACGTAATGTTCATGAATTTTATCGGTGTGATCAATAAAGAGTGTCATCTATGAATCTAGCTAGATTACTGGCAGCACATTTCATTGATTAGCAGTGCGCCATCTCTTGTCAATACAGAAGTTCTTATAACTTCAATTGAGTGATAACCTGTCTAATACGGGTATCATAGGTGGCGCCGCCAACGCTATAAGTTGGTTAAAATGATAAACACTTCACAAAATTTGTCGCGGAATCAGTATAGCGGATTAGCTCAGTGGTCCAGAGCGTCGGGCTAGTGATCCGAAGACGCAAAGTTCGTATCCTGCATCCGCGAAGAATTTTTGAAATGTTTATCATAAAAAGTAACTCTTTGACATTCCATAAACTTATTTATTTACGCCCAGTAGTTCCAAATTCCCCAAACTCGGTCCCTATTTGATAGAACCTCTATTATGCTTGATAACTTCATGAAGACCCTGAATATCGACAATGGGTTAAGCAAAAATCGGTAATTGATGCCGGCGGGAGTCAATAAAGATACCTGACCTTTTCCGTTTTATGAGGTTGCCATATCGCGACACTTATCGGAATACGGGATAGGATAGAAGTTGATTTTAAGCCCGATTACAGAGGCGCCATCGTAATTATAATAGCTAAATAGCAGTAGTTCTGTTTCTTTTTCACTTTAAGCATTCGATAGAGAGAACGCGTTTTACGTTGCTCTAAAATTTACGCTGGCGCCTCTGTAATCGGGCTTATTGTGTAGATAAGGTCAGTAGCTGCTTTATTTTTGTAGCTAGTGTTAGGGAAGCGCCTGTTTCCCCAATGTTAGTTGTGGCGAGTGAGGGCATTATAAAATACTCTCAAAACACTGATTAGGTTTGTTTTCAATTAGATAACAATATTGACAAGATGGTTGCGCCATTGCGTTATTTTGTAAGTTTGTCGCGTCGCTAGTGTTGGTTCTATTTTCGGCGCGTAGTGTCGCTAGGGTTGCACCGCGTTTCTAGACACTAGATAATGAGTTAAGATCGAATTTAAATAAAAGTTAACGAAATTATGTGTTTTTACTAACTTTTTATCTACGTAAGTTAACATTAAACAAATACACCTAAATTGAGCACCTAAATCAAGTTAATCAAATGCATTTACATTTAGTAGGTGTAGTAATGCTACATAAGTATAGGTGTAGGAAATTATCATGTGATTTAATGTGAAATAGGGTTTGTCGTATAAAAGCCTCTTAAGACGCCTCCCACGATCCTCTAATTAGTGGTCTAGCAGCGTCCTAATTGGACCTAAGTAAATTGGTCGAGAACTTAGCACCTCGGCGAAGCAGATTTACTGAGCTCTGAGGAAGCTGGATTGAGTTTGTTACTTACTGAATAATAAATTAGTAGTTATTCGAACAGTAGATCTCGAGACACATCTCTTTGACTGCATCTTCTTAAGCCTATTTTTCGACTAGCTCTTGATCGATTTGGTTCATACTCACACATGTTGTTTAGAATTTAGATTATTAACAATCCTGCTAAATATCTAAATTAGCTGATGAATAGCGCAACAGAAAATTTTCCCCTTGTTTGAGGGAAATTGCGACTGCCGTCATACTAAAAAGAACAACAAAACATGTGGGACAAGAGGGAGGATTGCAGGCATACCAAAGCTGCTTTCCCAGCCCTGAACAGAAACATTACAAACGATTTATAGAAGTTGCAACGACAAGACCTCCGACTTGTAGTAGGGCTCATCACTGGACACTGAAACTTGTACCTGTAGTCACATGTATAAACTGGGAGCCCCCGACAGCCCACTCTGTCGTGGTTACCTGCAGGAGAATGAAACGGTAGAGCATGTTTTGTGGCATTGCAAGGCCACGGCAGATACTAGAATCGCTTGCGGGTTGCATAACGCTACTACTATTGCTTTGTCATCAGCATAGACATCATCATCCTCGTCGTTATCTATATAGTAGGTATACCACTGACGTCCCGCATGGGGTGTTTTGTGCATTCCCCCTCCAGCGTCTACCCGAGCCAGCCCAGCTTGGATGCATCCAAGACATTGGAGCAGTTATGCCAGCGGCCCAGATCCACGCTCTGTTATTTTAAGGAGCTGGGCTGGCTCGGGTAGACGCTGGAGGGGAAAATGCACAAAACACCCCATGCGGGACGTCCGTGCAGGACTTATCGCCCCTACATCGAACAAGAATAAGAGGGAAATTGCTTTTGTTTTACCCACGGTTTATCCAGAGGGACCTTTAATTTTCCCGGCTCTCTACTACGGAACCCTAAAAATGATAATAAAGGAAGGAAAAAGGATAAGGATAATGAGGATTAATGTTACAAATACAGCGTACAAAACCCTCTTAAGGCGACTCCCACGATCCTAGTGATCTAGCAGCGTCCTAATTGGACCTAAGTAAATTGTTAACTTAGCACCTCAGTGAAGCAGATTTACTGAGCTCACAGGAATCTGGACTGAGTTTGTTACTTACTTAATAAACATTAAAACACTTTAATAGCAAGTCTTCTGTCGTTGAAATACGAGCGGTTGAAAAAATAGATTGTTTTAAGTTTGAAATACAGTAATACCTCAACTTACGCTATTCGGAGATACCTACGCGGTTTCAATCTTTGTCAATCAAACAACAAATGACAAAGATAAACTTTGTCAATATTTGGGATCGTGACGTCACCTCTCTTACAGAAGTCTATACATTTGTATGGCACTTATGAGGTCACACGTAACTTTGACGGGCTATATCTTCTTCAATTTGTGTTTAATTGACAAAAGAATAAATACGTATCTAATATTATTTGATAGTCGATATAACGGACTAATTATATTTTTAGTCATCATGTTGTCATTCAACAACATTATGATGTTGTTCATTTATAAGGAAAATATAGGGAGCCAATATTAAATAGTAAATATATTAAATAATAATACATATAAAAACATAAAATCTCGTAGGTAAGCAAACCACGGTTCTAACAAATGAACAATGTTATACAAAGAGAAAATTTCATTAAACGAACAGACTATTTTCATTGCAAACATAAGCTTTAGACTTTAATATAAGTTGCAGAAACTAAAACACAAGCCAAGCTTTGACTGAAAACCGATACTAGCTCGTTGTGAACCTGTGGTCTAATTTTGTTCCAGAAATGTTATCTTATTTTAGGAAATAATTAAAATGGTTTGCTATTTTTTATATACTGATTAATTTATTTGATCTGTGACTCTTATGGTAATAAGAGTTCTAATACGGATACAGTACAAATACTGTTAACTGTTACCAATACAGTAATTAATTACCTTTTAGCGTAATTATTATTTAGTTTATGAGACGCCTTTATATCTTTCAGAAATATTATTTAAACTCAAAGTAGATGCGTAGCCTCAATCAATGGCTTATAGTTTGTGAGACTGTACTGCCCTCATTCGACAATATTTCTCAATATATGTATCTGATAAACATATTTATTATTATTATTATTATTATTTTGAGCCTGTATTGTCCCACTGCTGGGCAAAGGCCTCCCTCCCCTCCTTCCAGACTGCGCGATCTACTGCGTTGGTGGCCCAAACATATTTATTACTTTGGAAATATAGAACAATCACAACAAATTCTGCTATAAATGCATATCAAGCTTATGCAAACAGGTCATCTATCTAACTAAAGGAGCGCAAAGCGACTGATCTTATTACTGATACATTACTTACTGATACATAGATCAGATTTGATTGGATTCAGAATCAAAGTTTTGTGGCCCCGAAGGCTTATAGTTTGTCAGGCTCTACCTGCCCTCTTCCGGTAATATTTCGCAACTCTGCCTCATTCCGGGGCTATAAATACGAATTAGCTGCTTGTTCCGGGTCCAGTGTTCCAACCCCGGAATGGATGTCTTGGGAGTTTTGAACATGATGTTTTGTTACGGCTATACAAAATTTGTTTTAAAGATTAATTCGCTACCTGTGTCTATATAATTTGGCCTATTCGTCTAATATGTATTGCTGAGATATGAAAAGTCTACCCACAATTATTGGCATGATGACTAAAAAAATGTACTTAATTTCTCGATCCTTCAGATAGACTATCGAAAATCATTAGATACTTATTTTTTATTTTATCAATTAAACAAGAATTGATAAAGATATAGTCCTCCAAAGTTCCGCGTGACGTCACAAGTGCTATACATATGTATAGACTTCTGTAAGAGAGGTGACGTCACGACCGACCCCCACTCCCAAACTTTGACAAGGTTTATGTTTGTGATTTGTTGCTTGATTAACAAAAGAAAAAATACGTGTCCAATATTTTTTGGTTATCTAATTCATAACTTATAAAATAACGATTTCTACCCAGGCATTACCCCTATCATGCCTATTGCAATAGATTTTGATTGCCGCTCTAGATTTTCGTGTTTATTGATATTCTTTTCTGCGTTGATTTTTATACATTTTACATTTCGGAATGTAGTGTAGAGTCATCCTACCTACTATATAATATTTAAACTTATTTTTAGGGTACCTCTCTTACTCATAAGTAAAACAGGGACGTTTTTGTTCTGATCCATCCCACAGTGTGTTGTTATAACCCGTTTTAAAAATTGCGGAAGAGTGAAAACTTTTTTTCATTACCGTTTCACTTCGACTAGACAAATTGTAAAGCTTATGAGAAAAATGTATCGCAACATTTTTTAAGTAAGTACCGGTGTTTTAATAATGAGAATATTTTATTGCACAAACTTAAATAATACTGAAAAAATACTATTTACCTTTAGCTACCTCCATAATTAAAAAAAAACTAAAATTAAAATCAAAATAAAACTCTTCTAAAAACCCTGTCGCAGAGGGTAACGTAGCCAGAATGCTGGCGGCATTGCCTCGCTGAGTAGCAATACTCAGCTTTTGACCATAGTAGATGCCAGCATACAAAAGATTTAGATACTTTTTGGCACCAATTCGTAGGCAAATATTGCATTCCCACACAATTTTATAGACTGTACGAGTACGAGTGCACTCGAGTTTATTGGCGCTGGCGGCTCTAGAAGTAGAGATAGTAATATTTTTATTTTTATTCAGGTGATATCTTTCCTACGGCTAAAATATTGAGCACTCGAAACATGCCAGAAGTTTTTACAACTATTTTAAAAAATAACTAAGCATATCGGTGTCTGAAGCAAAGAAGGACGTCGGCAGCTCATACATACGAATACCTGTTGTATACGAATAAAATCATTTTCTCCCAAGTTTATTTCTAAAATTGTTATGCTCGTCATAGTAATTTATGACACTTCTAAAACTGTCCTGACATGTACAACTTCTTTTTTAATGAATTTTTATAATATTTGCCCACACAAGCATTGATAGGGGATTTAGATGGTAAAAACAATAAAAAAATCATTGTAATTTTTCCGGTTGTCTAATAACAAATTATTTTATTTTAATTAGTGATATGAAAACAGCAAAAAATCACTATAATTTTGAAGCACATATTATAATTAGAAAAGATGTTTTATTCCACGATTGCAAAAAAATTAAAATAAAAATGTTTTGACAGGTCAAGTCTCTGCATCCTTCTTTTGAAGGTAAACAATATAAACCTACTCTTCCAAAGGAGATATTGCAAGCATTGACATAGCTAAAGATTTTCTTAGGGGCAGTTGCCTAAGCCGTGGTGGTCTAGAGATAGTGACACCCGCTTTACAATCGTGAGGTCGTAGGTTCAAATCCTGGTCCCGTATCGATGAGTTCTTTGGAATTAATAGAGGTACAGAATTTCACACCACTAGACTTTTGGTGATGGAAAACATCGTGAGGCTACCTGAATACGTCCGTGGAAGAAATTCGATAGAGGATGTGAATCCGCCAACCCGCACTGGCGTGATAGATATGGCCCCATCACCTTTCATGGGTAGGCCACTTCCAGCAGTGGACTATTACAAAGGCTGCTACAGTACATTACAGTACAGTACAGTACAGATGCCTAATTCACACCCTAGAAAGAAATCATGTATTGAATTTCAAGTTTTCTCGAGTTGGTAAAAGGTTTCTAGGGTGGATTATATGGACGAAAGACGAAGGAGACCTTTGCAACAGGCCGAATTTATCTTTGATGGTGACAAAATAAATTTAAAATAAGTAAAGTTAAGTGTTGGGAGGCCTATGTCCAGCAGTGGACTTCTTATGGCTGATGGATGAAAGTTAAGTGTATAAAGTTTGTGTAAATTACTTTATGAACCTGAAGTTAGAGAAAATGAATGAATTTTTGACCGACGAAACGGAAGAGGTACTCAATTCGACGCGTATATATGTATATTATATTTTTTTATGTATAACCACGCATAACTTTTACGTAGGTAGTGGTCCAATTTTGATAAATTTTTTTTTTTGGAAAGTGTATACATCGAATTGGTCCATTTAAATTTTATCAAAATCGGCTGAGCTATTTTCGATAAATCAACAATAATGTGAAAAATGTTACATCGATCCGAGCGAAATATTGCGAATTCTGTACACGGTTGAAATCGGTCATGCTATTTTTTGCAAAATAATAATTATGGTCTATCGGGGTTTAGCAGTAAAACAACTGAATTATACTACTGCTTATACCTACTATTTTCTGGTCTGAAAACAACTTAGATCAAAAAAAATTTTAGCTTGACATAAAAGAATCATAGTTCGCTCGCTTGGTAAGGAGAGAGAGAGAGACTTAAATAAATATTCAAAAATAAATTACTACTTATCTCAGATTTGACGACTTTGGTAAACAAAACATGGTTTAATCATGCAAGGGTCTGCCCCCCCTTTTAAATCATCAACAAAAACAAAACAACGGTTACACGCCAAATTACAAAAGCGCAATCCGACCAATGACAGCTAATTGTGAACCATCCAGGATTTACGCCAACGGACTCGGCGGGCGTTGATTGGCTATAAATTTCAACCCAGCGCGTTGATTGGTGGTTCCAATCCATTCTTTTGTTGGTTCAGCGGTTACTGCGGTTGCACCGTGCCTTTTGATTGTATCGTTGTAAATGATACCTATTTTGTTTTTTTTTATAAATTATACTCAACTGTCACGACATGCTGGTGTTGGCGCCAGTTTAGTTTGAGCCTGGGTAATTTACGCATAGGTACCTATATTTTTGCCCTGATGCCGGGGCACTAGAATACGGCATCGGTATCCCCTGCCTGTAAGAGCCTACTAAAAGGGGACCCCTGGGCTCGTAGGTGGTCAGAGTTGGGGCTCTGGCCATCTACTCAAACAGGCCCGAGGAGGACGACAGCGTGTGTGGCAACGCTGTCGTAGAGGATCGCACGAGGCTGGTCCTACTACCAGGCGAGTAGTCACTGCTATGATGCTACAAATAAATGAGTCGTAATTCCTGACGGAAATGGGAGGTTTCCCGCTGGCTAGGACTTGCTTCACGGTCTTCATGATCAGACATCATTGGTTTCAAATCTCATTTGCAAGAGATTTTTTCAATAGAAAAATATTTGCATGTAAATACCTATCTAAAACAGTTAAGCTGGTTCCTAACCCTTAACCTTTTCAGTTCATAAATAAATACCTACAAGTAAAGCCGCTGAGCGTCGCTTTGAGTGCGAAATTATTCACTTTCTCAGAAAGTTACAGTTCCAAATCCCAAAATATCCCTTTCAAATAAAAGTTGATTAAAGAGTTCCGCTCATTTACATATTAAACGAGGCACGCTTACATTCCACCAAAACGGAGATGAGCTGAAATAGTCAGAACATTGTAGTCCGTACCTCCATTGCAGAAAACCTATTTGGTTAGCGAAGAACAAAACTCAGCGCAAAATACAATTTCGTTTTGTTTCTTCCTAATCGAAGTAGCCAAGTGTTATGGGTATACTTATTTGATTAATGAAAAACAAATAGCGGCATCAGAAATACGTCATCTGTGAAAATATCAACTTTCTAGCTATCACCGTTCATGAGATATAGCCTGGTGACAGACAGACTGACAGCAGAGTCATAGTAACAGGGTCCCGTTTTTACCCTTTGGGTACATAATCCTAAACACAGCTCTAGGGGTCGTTTTTTGAACTTCGAATGCCTAAGAACGTATATGGAACTTTGACAGTGACAGTTCTAAAACCATTCGCCATATTTTCTTTTTAATTAAGGTTCCATTTCACGATTTTCGCTTATGTAGTCTATGGATTCTTTAAATATTGCCATGTCAATTACTAAAGTTCTGCGTGAAATGGATAATTTTAAAGAAATTTCGAAGAACGTTTGCGTATGCCATTTAAACAATGGACTCATAACGCTCCGCCCACCTTCGCTTTAGTGGAGTCCGAGCCTAAGCCAGACGTTGTTCTCATTGTTTTATTTCCAAATTAGAAGGTCGGGGGTTTATAATCTGACCACGTTGCCGCGTAATACGGATTCAAGGGCCTCAAATACTTGAAAAGCTGAATAAGCGGTTTTATAACAAACTAGCTTTTACCCGCGGCTTCGCCCGCGTTATATTTTGATTTTGGCTAATGTTTATGTCGGCTGCGAAACCTAACCTAAGCGACAAACATCAAAATACCTTAGAGGAATGCTTTTGTTGGTTAAGTTACGGTTGGAGTGTATATACAACCCCCCTGGGTATTACCGCCTTGTCGTGGCGGGGGAGGTCTAAGGCAGCTGAAAAGGCGGCGCTCGAAGTCTCCCTCTTCTTTGGGTCTTTCCCCCAAGGCAGCTTAGAGACCGGCACTCGTAGTGCAGCCGCTTTTAACTAAAGCAGCTGAGAGGATGGCCGGTAGGTTGCGTGCCTTATGAGGAGTGTTGCTTCTGAGGCGGGCTGCAGTGCCGCTCTTGCGACGCTGCAACCGAGGATTAGGGGCTGCGGTGGGATGGAACTGGTTGTGTGGGTGCCGCCACCTACCCTACCTTCCGCTAGGCCGTCAACCTGTTGGAAGACGCAGTGGGGCTGCAGGGAAAGAGAAGTGTCGGTATCGCGATGGCCGTTCTCACTGCCCTCTGCAGTTGAAGAGGCAGGCGCTGGGCTAATATGACTGACCCGTTGCACTGGGATCAGGATGTTGAAATGCTGTCCGACGCTCAGTGCTGGTTACTCCCGAGTGGTGGATGACGATGTGTCTTGTGCTCCGAAACACACCGTCATTATGGCGGGAGCGCAAGCTCCGTAATGGAGCCCGAGTCTGGGCTAGCGCTGTTGAGTGCCGCGAAGGAGTGCGAAAAATGTAGGAACGTCCTAAACTTGAAATGACAGGTTATTTCTGGCGCTTAGACGGTTGCCACCGCGGCCCGCTCGCTTACCTTCATCCTATCCTACGGGAACTGTTAAAGTTTTTGGGATAAAAAGGCCTTTGTCACTTTTCATCTTCCAAACTATATTCATGCAATAAGTCAAGGCAATCCGTTGCTCCGTTGTTGAGAAAAAGTTATTGTCTTATCCTACGGGAACCGCAATTTTTTCGGAAAGGAAAGTATCTTATGTCACTTTCCGTCTTCCAAACTATGCCTACCCCAAAAATCAAGTCAATCCGTTGCTCCATTGCTGAGAAACAGTTATTGTCCTATCCCATGGGAATCACGAATCTTTCTGTCTTTTAAACCATAGGTATCCATACCAAAAATCAATTCAATCTTTTGCTCCGTTGCTGCGTCAAAGAGGAACAAACCAACAAACTTTTCGGATTGATAATATTAAATTATGATGATTCTGTACCATAAAGGTAGAATAAAGAAACATGTTAAACCTCTAACGATAGAAGATTTAAAAATATTTTTAATGTCAGACAAAATGACGGCCTGTTATTAAACGTCATAGTAACATGTAGCATGCAGAGGGAATAAAACATTTTATCCAATTTTAATGTCAGTTGTCATTTTCAATCCATACTTTATTTCCTCTTCAAGGGGATATAATGGTGGAAAAACAATTTGTCCCCTTGCCATGCTACCTGTGACTTATAAAAGTCTGCAGACAATGTCACCTGTCATCTAATTACGTTTCGCTGTGACGTTTCGTTAATCCATTTTAGCGTCATAGAGGAATCAATCACTTAGCGTCTTTGTGATAGTGGCGACAGTTTTGCTTTCGATAGTTTTTGTCCTGTCCTACAGGAACTATGCAATTTATTGCTTAACGTCTAATGCTTAGCATCTAAAATTCGACGCGCTTGGTTTTGCTCTTGAGTCTCAGCAGTTCTTTGCGCTGCGTGATGCTCAGCATCTAAAAGTCGCCGCGCTTGACTTTCAACTTCAGTCTCAGCAACTCTCTGAGCTGCGTGACGCTCAGCATCTAAAATTCGACGCGCTTGGTTTCGCTCTTGAGTCTCAGCAGCTCTTTGAGATGCGTGGCGCTCGGCATCTAATGTCAAACGCATTTAATTGTGCTCTTCAGACTCTTGGCTTCTAGCAATTTACTTTACGCGAGCTCCGCTAAACGCCTAAAAAACAACCAAACCTATTAGAATGAAAACTACGTAATTAAACTGAAAAAATACATGTAACCTTCTCTAAATTTTACAGGAAAAGATTGATTGACTTTGACATTTGCAACTCGAGCAGCCTTGAATGGGCATTGGGCATAGAGAATGTAATTTGGAATGTCAAGATGCAAATTACCATTTGTCATGGTAGAAAATAAGTTTTTTCTTCTAAGATTCTAGCCAATGTGTTTTCATCCCTCGTTTCCAACCCTTTAAAACTATTTTTTCGAATCAAAAAGTAGCCTATGTCCTTTCTCAGGCTCTAGACTATCTGTGTACCATATTTCATTCAAATCGGTTCAGTAGTTTTAGCGTGAAAGCGCGACAGACAGACAGACAGAGTTACTTTCGCATTTATAATATTAATAATAAAATAATAAATAATAAATAATAAATAATAAATAATAAATAATAATAATAAAAAATAAAATAATAAATAATAAATAATAATAATAAATAATAAATAATAAATAATAATAATAAATAATAATATAATAAAATAAAATAATAATAATAATATATTAGTAAATTAGTAATTAGTAATTAGTAAATATTAGTAAATTAGTAAATTAGTAAATAGTAAATTAGTAATTAGTAAATTAGTAAATTAGTAATTAGTATATTAGTAAGGATTAGTAAGGATTATAATTTAGGTCGTCGTTGTCGTTTCAGTTGTAGGACGTCCACTAATGGACATAAATGCTACTCACGACCTATTTAGGTTTACTAGGTCTATGCTGACGTGTAAATAGAATTTACGTACCTAATAAATGATTATGATTAAAGGTATTGTATTCAGAAAAGATCTGCTAATCCGATAGAAGGAAATTCAGACTATTATTTATGAACAACTTTTAAAATGGGGCCAACTCGAATATCGAATTATTTATTGCAAAAAAATGGCATGACCGACTTCAACCGTATACAGAATCTGCGAATATTTCACACCGATCTATGTAGCATTTTTCACATTATTCTCGATTTATCAAAAATGGCTCAGCCGATTTCGATGAAATTTATATGAGACCAATTTCGAAGTATACTCTTATCAATAAAAAAAAAAATTACCTATCGAAATCGGACTACTATGTAAAAAAGTTATGCGTGGCTACACATAAAAAAAAATTCGCGTCGAATTGAGTACCTACTCGTACCTCCGCCGTTTCCTCGGTCAAAAAGAGTCAGCCGTTTTAAATGCTTTGTCCATTCCGAGAGACTGTTTTGTATGGGATACTTAATTTTTTGATCTTAAATTTCGGATTGGTTTCATAATAGGTACCCATTCGTAACGATGAACTTAATCATTTTTTTCGGCTTAAAAAATTATTGAATAGCCTTGTATGTACGAGTAGGTACAGATAGTGCAATCCACGAAGACGCGCCCCACCACTCCTCATTTGTATGGGCTCCGTGTGCTGTGGACGGTTGGGAGGAGTGGTGGGGCGCGTCTTCGTGGATTGCACTATCTATGTATATCTAGTAAGACCAGTTAGAAATGGCTTGCACCCCAGTGCATTACTCCGGCCTCAATAAAGTCAAAGTTATCTATTTGCCAGAACATAGGTATGCACAGATTACAGGTCTTAAAATCTTAAATGTTTCACTATATTCTATCCGTGTTGGACATGCAAATATACAGAGTTATTTCTAATCAATTAGCATCCTTTTAGGGGCTTATTCTGTACATCAAAACTAACAACTTTTGTTCTGCAACTTTTGTCAGACTCAAAAAAACAGCTGTTCCATACATTTTGTCGCGGGTGAACGATATTTTTCTATGGAAAATCAATTTTTTTTTGAGTTTTGAGTGTAGTAGTAGAGCTAAAGTTGTTAGTTTTGATGTACAGAATAAGCCCCTAAGAGGATGCTAATTGATTAGAAATAACCCTGTATATTGTCATCAAAACATTAATTGTAGAATTCAATTTGTGTCACAAATATAAATACAAATGTCAAAATTGAAACAAATAACACACATTAACACAGACAGCCATGAATAGGGTTGCAGCCGTTCCATAGATATAACCGAGTTTTACATTTATACAAGTCAAAGTTTGCCTTCCATTTTAGCGTTTTAACATTTTGTCATCTAAATATTCCTGAATATTGTAGTAAGCCTTTTCTATAAGAAACTCTTTTAGTTTACTTTTGAATACATGAAAAGAGCTAGTCTTTAATTACTTGTGGAAGCTTGTTATATATTTGTACACCCATGCAAAGAAGGTCATCCGTCAACCTTATGCATGGTTAGTAAGTTCTACGCAGCGCTTGCCGGGACATAGTCTCCACTCGAGAACATAAATCGCTTCGAAAGAAAATTGTTCTTAGTCTATGAGGCTTTTACAGAAACCACTCTAGACAGTTTTATTTCACTACAATAATAATATGGAAAGGAAACAGGTGAAATAAATTTCTCTAGTCGTAAAATAAGCAGAGCATACCCAAGCACCACATAAACAATACGGGCAATATCTTATTTCAAGATGTTCTTTACTACAATAGAACTTACTAGAGTGAGCAATTTTCTTGCATCGGTGTCAAATGTAGAGTTCTAGAGACAGGCTTTATATTTACCCGGCGCCTGCACTTTTATGTAGCCAACACTCATACTCGGCAAAATACATGTTTACAAAACATACATTGTAGAATGCAGTGTTGTATGAGCGCATGTGAATAAGTGATTTCAAATGCTCGGTAAGTAATGATTGCGTAATTATATTATTGTGATTTTAAGCATACCGAATGTTTAGTCGAATTTAGTTGCTTCAGGCAGTAATGTCCTTACATAATATTAAACTCAAAAGTAGGTATAGCTCGTAAAAACCAAATTATACAAAAAAAAACGGTAAGCAAATGCAGTCTTTAATAAAGTAGGCAAAACTAAAAAACTCTAAAAGTTATAACCTATTTCATCATTTCCATGTAGTTATTCTAGAACAAACAAGCAATAAAAAAGTAGATAACTGTATGGCAGCATGGTACGGGGTAACGTTAAAGTCACGCCGTGATAGCGGATTCTTTGTCTTATCAATAATTTTAAAGCTCTGAGCACTTTACATCTACACAAATACTTCAGTTATTTGAAAAGGAAAAATGTCGTTGTGTTACTACACAGTAGGTAAGTACATTATAAGTTTCATAACTTGCTCTTTAGGAAATAAAATCTCTTATCTTTCTGACGACATAACCCATCTTGTTAGATCTGTGATTCCAAATAAATACACTGGGAGTAGAATCTCAATAATTTTCGTCTTGTAATGGTCAAAGTAATAAAAAAGTTGTCAAGAGCTTGCCCAGATAAGCGGATAAAAACGGTTTTGTACGTGAAATTATTAGAATGTGTTTTTTGTAGTTCACAAGTTGTAGAAAAACTAGCGTTTCCAGCCGGGCTAGGATGCGCACCACGTAATATTTCGTTCAACGTGTCAGAACGAGACAGAGTTATAGCGAAGTATACTCACTTTTCACACAAAAAGAGTTATTTTCGTGGCTTTTCGTGGTCGCATGCTTAGCCTACTGGAAATTTTCGAGAGAAGTCGATGAACTTTTCGTATGTAAATGTTGATTTTACATTCGCGATGTTGAGGACTCACCATTGAATAGTAAAAGTTATTCATAATGAGTAGTTATATGACTGAAAGTCCCTTTTAAGATTGTATTAAAACTAAATTAGTTGAGTAAGCTTTGAATGTACCTATGTAATTACATAATAATATGCATTGCAAAATGTATGGAGCTTGTACTACCTACCTACCTTTCTAGGTAGGTACACTCTAAAAAATTTCTAGACGCGGCGACAAAAATCCCTTATCAAATGGGAGATTACTAAGGAAACTGAACACAGCGACTGCACAAATTTAGACGCTTGAAAATATCAATGACAAAGGAACTCATACAAATTTTTTGTTGCCCCGTATTAGCCCCCTTTGAGGTTTGAAACTATCACAAACAATTTAGATATGACAACGCTAACTGTCCCTATGATAAGTCGCTATTACAAAGGTACTTTCACACTACGTTTTTGGCATTTTGTCATTTTGACCACTTTGCTTTGACCCCACGTTAAGGCATTGTTACTTTTATAACATAAAATGTCACCATGTTCAATGGTATATTGTTAATTTGTCAACGTTGCGTTGTTACTGTGACAGAGTATGCTGTCCCTACGTCTACGGTGTATTGTCCCTATGACAGTGTTTTGCTGTCCCTATGCCTACTGGGCGTTGTCGCTATGACAATGTATGCTGTCCCTACGTCTACGGTGTGTTGTCCCTGTGACAGTGTTTTGCTGTCCCTATGCCTACTGGGCGTTGTCGCTATGACAATGTATGCTGTTCCTACGTCTACGGTGTGTTGTCCCTGTGACAGTGTTTTACTGTCCCTATGCCTACTGGGCGTTGTCGCTATGACAATGTATGCTGTCCCTACGTCTACGGTGTGTTGATTTTTATTGATCTTTTATTTTAGCGAACATTTCTTTGGTTGGAACAACAATAGTTAAAAGTCTATGTTATTAGTATTATTTATTAACGGCAACGAGAAGGAACTTTCGAAATTTAGTACAAATAACTTGACACTAGCGGTTAAAGTCCTAAGCTACAGTACCTGTCATAAAACCAACCAATGGGGATTCCCTTGTCTGAGATTGCGCATTTTATTTTTAAAATTTTTGGCTTTGGCACTTTGCAAAATGCTATCTTTGCAAATTGCTGTTGATTTTGCGACGGCAGTAGATTGGGGTTAAGGGTTTAGGGTTACGTAAAATTTTTGGTTAAAAACAAATTAATATGACTCATGAAATACCTATGATTATCACTGTTTTTTTTTTATTTTGTTTAAATGAATACTTTTCTTAGTTAGAAATGCAACAAACTGCAAAAAAGGTAACGTCCTGTCCCCTTTTAATTCCAAGCTTACGATGAAAACTTTAAGTAAGATATGTAATTGCAATAGTATACTAAAGTGTACAAGGAAAAACACTTTCAAAACTTTATTTTTGTCAGATTCGTGGCGAACAACTAGTAAAATACGTTACAACAAAACAATAAATTTACTTTTATTAACAATCATTTTACTCCAAAAAATTGTTTATTAATGATCGTGTAATTTTAAGTTAACAAGTATCATAGTATTAATTCAGGATCCGATCGATTTTGTTTAATCAAGTCGTCATTTCTCCTTAGAAAGAGAGGAAGTTGGCCATAATGGCAACATTGCAAAACACAGGCGGCCTCTGGCGACGGAATTTGTTAAGGGCCAAGGACGTATTCACTTCGGAGCGTTGACAGAAGCACAAAGGCCTTAGCGAAAATATTTTCTAAATATCTATAGGTATTTAAGCATCGCTTATGCTTCTAGAACTTTTTCAAGTTTCTATAGGTACATTTAAGCTATGGTATGACCATACAGATTCCTCAGTTAGCGTATAAGCGTTAGTCCAGCGTATAAGCTCATATTCTACCGTTAACGAATTATGTCGATGTAACTACCTTCCTATGTCGTAGGAAATAAGCTAAAATAAAATTTGACGAAAGAAACGACAATATTGCTGAAAAAAATATTCTGTGATTTTGTTAAAGTTGCTAGTGAACCAGCGTTCAAGCTCACATTTTACCGTTAGCGAATTTTTTCATGGCATCTAACCTGGTTTGTCATATCATGTAAAACGAAATAAAACTTGACGCCACGTACATGTCAAATATGAAAATAACTTTGTAAAAAAAGACTCTGTCACTGTGTCAAAGCTGCTTGTGAACCAGCGTTCAAGCTCACATTTTACCGTTAAGGAACTCTGTCATTGTGACTACCTCATATAGCGTAGTGACAAACTACTTTGTCGTAGCGACAAAATAAAAATAATCATAGACGCCATGTGCTCGGGAACCTAGTCGTAGTGACAAAAAACCGTTCGACAAAAAAGATTCTGATGCGGCGTTTAGGTTTATTAGAACGTACCGTTCAAAAGCTACGTCAGGAGCACAAAAAAAAAACGACAAAGGAATTTAGCACCTTAGACGACCGATTTTTTTTTGAGTGTACCTACTTCTTTCTATGACTTCATTTTGCCATATAATATTGAGAGCAGTCTTCAACTTGTTTCATTAAAGTTATCTAAAAATACCTACTTTAATATTGTGTGTTTACATAATAAATTTAAATAGAAAATAATAAGCCTTTGGTGGTGAACTAAGTAACTGTTGTTCAGGGACCAGCCTCTCCCAAACTGACTAATTACATTTCATTTTTAACAGGTGCTTAATATTAGGCATGATTTTTTTTATGTTTGTTACGCGAGTAAGTACTCCGCCATTTTTCTGAACCAATTTTGAAAATTTTTCTTTGTTTATTAGTTAATTAAGTTAGTCCATATAATTTTTATCGAAATCGGCTGAGCCGTTTATATCACAATAATATGAACATTATTACGTCGATGATACAATGATCCATGTGAACTATTCGAATTTTGTGCACGGTCGTAGTCAGTTGTGCCATTTTTGGCGAAAAATAATAATTATCATGTTTCAATTCTACTGGTTTTGGTTCTGAGTTACCAGATGTAGGATAAACCAACCATAACTAGGGTTGCTAGCTTCTAGAATACAATTATAAGTTTGGCAGTACGCTTCGGTACGTGCATCTAGTTCCAGTATACCTATGCGGCATGCCTACAAGAAAATAACAGTGTTGCTAGTTGCCATGCAAATTGTTGCCAACGGAGAGAGTACAGAGCTATCGTGAAACTGTGTTTTGGGAATTTGGTAGTCTATTTATTTGGTAACTGTATTAGCTCTCCGTAAAAGCTACTTTTTAGTAAGAATTAGTAGAGAATTTTTTAGAGTTAGATTCTGGTACATGAAGGCTTGGATTTTCGTAGCGTCTGATCAAACTATACTTGTAATCTATCCTTACTAGATACAATATTATAAATCCGAAAGTGTACTGTACTGCCGTCGTACAAAACTCATGTGCAGCCAGCCCTTCCACACTTAGCTCAGCGCTGTACTTATACTCGTATGCCGCGACATGTAACTCATTGCGATTCACAGTTTTTAGGGTTCCGTACCTAAAGGGTAAAAACGGGACCCTATTACTAAGACTCCGCTGTCCGTCTGTCTGTCTATCCGTGTCCAGGCTGTATCTCATGAACCGTTATAGTTAGAAAGCTGAAATTTTTACAGATGATGTATTTCTGTTGCCGCTATAACAACAAATACTAAAAACAGAATAAAATAAATAATTAAGAAGGGCTCTCATACAACAAACCTGATTTTTTTGCCATTTTTCGCTCTGTATGAATAATGGTAAAAGGTAGATGTTTGAAATTTTCACAGAATATTTAGTTGTATATTCACTTTAATAAAATTAAAATAAAATAAATGTTTAAGGGGGGCTCCCATACAGTACGGAACCCTCCGTGCGCGAGTCCGACTCGTACTTGACCGATTATTTTAATTAACTTTGTGGTCACAGGGATTGTCGATCAATATTTCTGTTCGTTTAGCGACAAGACTGGATATGGTGGAAGCAGCGAGGTGTCATTGAATTTATTTCTAAAATTCTGACTTGATCCCATAGTTAAAGTTGTTCATTATGATGTAGGTACCTCATGTATGGTTACAGTGTTACTACCTAAATACGTTGTATATCACAAATTCCCCGTGCCAACCCTGTAGCTACGTTATTATCCTGGTTTGTACCTGGGTAGGTATTGTTTATGAGTTTCCGACAAAATAGCCTCGCCACAGTTATTAGCATTACTTGTACCTACGTGCCTATACTATGTTCGTAACAAATGCCACGACGAGTAAGGTGCAGGATATGGAACCTGCGGACCAATTTCGCTAAGATCAGTCAATCTAGGGCTTTATAACTGAATCATTAGAACGGCTGAAGGTATGCGTAAATGGTCACGAGACCGAATAAAATGATTAAGAAAGATTAATAATGATTAAAAAACTTGAGCCCCTGAACTGAATTTCATCGGTTTTTCCGCCTTGGAAAATGTATAAGTCAACCGTAACTGGGACGCTTAGAGCGGTTGTACCTATACGTCCGTTTTTTTTTTTGTCACCGGACAACGGACCGTGTTTTCACTGGATCCGCGGTTTTTTTTAATTCCAAATAGGTTTGCGTTTGACTACATACTGCCCGATCTTAAGCAGTTGTGCGGTCTAGGGTGTAACACGCTAACCTAGAAGATACCTATTTACTCGGGATTTGAAGACACCCACGTTGTACTTTAGCGGAAAGAGAGACCCAGGCAAAGCGTTCCACATTCTCATATTCTGGCTGTTCGTATGAGGAATGAGGATTCGAAACGCTTGGTTCTAACGCGCGGAATGTCCACTATAAAAAAATGGCGCTTTGGTCGCCTCTTCCGCGTATGCTATCCGCACTTGACGGGCTCCTGAACTCATACCCCACCTGTGACCTGTTTGTGGATAGATGGACGCAAATTTTGACGCTCTGTTTGACATATTGTGAAAGTGTGACGTAAGTGTTTTTGTTTATTTAGTATTTTTATTGATTGTTTGTTTATTAATTTTAAAATTCAATGTATACGTATATGTGATTAATTTTATGATTTTTTAATTTTATGATTGAATATTATTTTAATTCTAATTGTAATAACTATGATTTAATTAACGTAATTGGTGTACATACCGTGTTAATTGAAATAAATAAATTGAAATTGTTTAACCGTAAGATAGAAGAAAGTGTATGTGTAAGCGGTGGTGTATGGTTTATATTGAATGTGTGTAGAATAGTGTAGATGCATCGGACGTCGGTCCGGCGAGAAATTTAAAGTATCTGTTTATTGACGGTCCGTTGACCGGTAAATAAAACGTTAACAAGCGCTCTTATTGACAGCTTTTTGAAGCAAAATTAGGTTAAAGGTTCACAACGTTTCACGTGTTTTCGACATGGCACTTCCAAATGATTTTAAGTCTGAATAATAAATCATAAAAAAAAGTTAATACTACGTCAATTCATCTAAATTTTTATAACGCCAACTCAGCAAAATCAAATGCCACGTCCATAAGCCAATTCGTCCAAGGTTTAATGTAAATGGAAGCGTTATAGTCGGGCCTTAGACCGACATGATTAATGAAGTAGTTTTAATGAAGCAAGCCTTCGGAGGAACTTTCGGAATAAATGGTCAGCCCTGTTATGTAATGCGAGCATTATGACTGATGAGTTTTATTTAACCCCTGCTCAAAGAACGGACTGAAAGGTCTATTTAGCTAGTATAGCTTAGATATTATTATTTATAGGTATTACCTTTTTTATTTCGAGGGGGAAATCTTTTAAAGATGCCCGACCGCTTTGGGGTGCAGTGGGGTTATGTGGGTTTGTACCCACTAAAACCACCTCGGTGGCCAGCCTTTGTGCCTTCTTGGGAGCACCGGTGCGTTCCTTTGGAGATCCCGGAGCTCCCGAGAAGGCACAAACTTTATACGACTACTCGCCTGGTGATTAAACCAGGCTTGTACCGTCCTTTACGACAGCGTTGCCACACACGCTGTCGTCTTCCTCGGGCCCATTTGAGTGGATGGCTAGAGCCATACAAGACCAGGGGTCCCCTTTTAGAAGGCTCTTACTACAGACAGGGGGTACCGATGCCGTATTCTAGTGCCCCGGCATCAGGGCAATTATAGGTATTACCTACGTCTGTATGATCCTGTGAGGGCTGTGATATGACGTCATCTAGTGGATTTATCATCGACCTGCGACTCTCTGCGTGTTTTTATGACTAACAGAGATTGGAATGATTATTACTTTTGATGTTTTGGTATGTTATGTTATTGATTTTGCAATTATTGAGTTATTTGTTATTTCAGAAGTCTTAATACTGTGGGTTAGTAGACGAACTTAGAGTTCATTGATATAGTTCACTTGGGGTATGCTTCGTGTGTTAATGAGTTAAATAGTGTAGTTTTTCGGTAAAGAAAAAATGCAAGTGGAGTCCCTCCGCGCGGAAGAAGTGAAACGTCGACGCAACAGTGCTTTCATACCCCTTCTATGGTAGCGTTAAACGTTTAACGCAATCTTGTTGGAAGTCGCATTACAAGTTTCACTTCAAAAACAATGGGAAGAAATCTGCATACGTCCATGGAATAAGTTCGATGACGTAGGTATGTGAATCTACCAACCTGCGCTGGGCCAGCGTGGTAGACAGTAATACAAAGTAGGTATAGGCTGAATCAATCTTAATGGCGTCTGTGAAATTAGCTACAAGCTGCGCAAATAGAATACAATACAAAATTACTTTATTGTACCTACACCATAAAACATCTTAATTAACAAAGTATTGTACACATTCTTAAAATCAGGCAGCAACAAAAAAAGAATTAGAAGAAAAAAAATGAGATTAGAATTAGATTAGATTGGTGAAAGTTAGGTAAATACCCATTCCTCACCGTAGCTGACATAATTATGAATTCGCTACTGTGCAACGACTCTCCTCGTCACAAACGTCAATAAGTTAGATTTGGCCTATAAGAAGGACAATAAAAGTCCCAAAAAGGGATTCCCGCCATAACTCATGGGTCCGATTCCGAAGTGGCGGAAGCGGAAGTAGTCACAGCGCCGGATATGACGCGCGCCGACAGTTAATATCCGCCGACTGACGGTAGGACGACAAAATGTGCACTTCAGTACGCCTACCCTTCTACTCTTCGAGCCAAATATCACAATCGTGCAAAAAGTGTCCGAGTCAAAACCCTGCCCAAGCTACGTATTATTATATACTCTTTGGTAGTGGGTAAGCTGTTTAGTTAGTCGTAAGGCGGTTAAAAGCCGACTTCAACGCCGTGCGATGCCAAAGTGCTCGGTTACAAGCACTAACTAGGTGACATTGTCGAGATTCGATAAAACGGGAAATTGTGAATTATTTAATCGGTATGTATGACGGCGCTCGGACATTGTTTTACTACTTTCACTTAGGGACTGTGGCTCTGTAGATATTTGCTCGAAGCTTCTACTACAAATTTTGAAACGTTACAATCGTTCGCAGAGGATCGCATGCTTTGCTCTCCCGTTCGCACAAGCATATATTTTCAATGCGCGCTCCTGCTCTTACTCGATTTCGTGACCATTTATGCTTACGTTCAGCCGATATAATGATCCAATTATGTAACCCCAGTAAAGTAAGGCTACTGCTTTTACTATGTCCATATAGTCCGAGTGGCCAGTCCAAGCGATACAGTCATGTGAAGGCTTCTGATAAAGATTCATGGTTGAATATACACTGTGATTAATAACCTTTACCCTGGTCTTTCAAGCAAATCCGTCTCTGATATTTTGTACTCTACTGTACCAGCCTTTTTTAATAGTCCACAGCAGGACGTAGACCTACCCACGAAGTGTGATTGAGCCATATCCACCACGCTCAGTGCGGGTTGGTGGATTCACATACGCCATAGAATTACTTCTAAGGATGTATGCAAGTTGCCTCACGATGTTTTTCTTCACCGAAAAGCCAGTGGTGTAAGATTCCGTACACAAATTCCACAGACCTCACGATTGTAAGGCGGGTTTCAGTACCACTAGACCACCACGGCTAACACTAGGCCACCACGTCCATCACTAGACGGCCATCGCTCATCTGATATTTTGAATTTGTTTTTTTTTAGTTATGAGCTGAACTTTATCTAGCTGTTTTAAAAGATTGTGATCCGGATGCATCGATAGAGGAACATGCAACTTACCCCATCTACCTCGTCACCGAGATATCCGCGTGAGTCACGTTTCAGGGTCCTGTTGAAAAATTAGCAAATGCTAATCTTTATAAATAACGCACATCACGCACACAATAAGATTTCAGTCTTGGTCTCATAGTGTCTTAAAGGTTTTTTAACCGACTTCCAAAAAGGAGGAGGTTATATGTTCGTGTGTGTGTATTTTTTTTGTGGATGTTCATCGATAATTTGGCCAATTGTGAACCGAATCGAAAAATTATTTTTTAATTCGAAAGGATATACTCCCAAATTTAAATGAGACCAATTAAAATTTTACAGCAATCGGCTGAGCCGTTTTTGATAAATCAACAATAATGGACACAATTCGAGCGAAATATTCGAATTTTGTACACGATGGAAGGCGGTTTTGCGAATTTTTGCGAAAAATAATTATTATACCCGTCGCTTGTGTGTAAGATGTCCCCTAATATTTACTATTTACTTAATATAACAAAATCTGTGATGGTTTGATAATTTTTTAAATATATTTCGCTTGCTTAATTATCTAATGCTGCATCTAATTTCATATTCGACCAGCGGGGCAATTCTGTCAACCGATCTCGTCATCGAAGTGATACATTCCCGAACCCCTCTCGCTTTTCTGACAGTTTTGATAGCTCAAAGCTGTCAAAAAAACGACAGAAGAGAGAAGCTCAAGAACGCGTCACCTCAGCAACGAGATCGGTTAACAGAATTGCCCAGCTGAGCAATTCTTTAGTTTAGTTATTCAAGTTTAGCTCGAAGGTTTTAGTATGCAGCAGATTAGCATTTTTATGAAAGCTTTGTTCTCGTGGAGTTCATACTGTTGGAAACGCCCTTGTTGGTGACGTCATCGCAGGTAATGCCGACACATTTTGAATCATCTCTTTAGAACTGTTCTTTAAAACTGAAAAGTCAGTGCACCTATTTGTATGTTTATAACATTTCATATGTCTCATCTGGTTATCAGATGGGTGAAGGTAGTTCTTCCACGTCTCTCCCCCTATAAGGCTTATGAAGATTTAGTTAAATAAATGTTAGGTTTTCTGTTCGGAGTACTTGGTACTAGTTAATTAGTAGGTATAACAGCTTTTAGATCATAGGAACACTATTTTATGACGTAAATGACTTTTTAAAATTACTAGTGACTAATTTGGAAAATGTCAAGTTTATCAATTTTTATTTCGTGCTATATTGTATAGTGCCCTAATGTGATGTTTACTTTTTGACTTGTAACAAATGGTGTTATGAATAAATGACTATATGACTATAGGCTCCCTCCTGTGACCTACGATGAAACTGTGTTCACAAATGCCATGAATTTAGATACGGCCTATAAGTACATACTTCTTACTTTACTTACTGTTGAAAACGCCCTTGTTGGTGACGTCATGTTCGGACGATGATGTCATATTTTTAATTAGTGTAATAGCTTTTAGAACTGTGCTAGAAAATAATTGGGGTAAATTAAATAGAGGCATTCGAGGGTTATTATTTGGCCTTGTTACTTACTGTTCGTGACCGTGAATTAAATGAAATGGAAATTTTAAAAATAGAGTATGTATAAGGTACCTAAATTATGATGTACAGTAGGTAACTAATGGTTATATAGAAGAAAAGTTACGATAAGCAATCATGTTTATAAATTAGTCAATAGATGACTCGACAAATGGTGTCCTGACGTTTTTAACCGACATCCAAAAATGTAGACATTGTATACCTACAACAATTAAAGCGAACTACCTATTCGAATTTTGTACACGATGGAAGTGGGTTTTGCCATTTTTGGCGAAAATATATTATTTTTGTTTTGTTTTTCTTACTCTACTCCTTCTAACTTCAGTTTCAGATAGATATATAACATTTATCATTAAAACTGTTATTTATTCTGTGGTGAGCCAGCCGGGGTCGTTGACCCGGACGCATTGCCCGTCGGCAGTTGTAAGATTTCCCACAGCGAGGGTAGGTATATTGTGGCTAGGGTTGTCGACAGTTTTCTACCAGTGCGTAATTGAAGTGAAAACTTCTTTGGTGTTGCACTTTTTGGGATGGGTAAAAATGTTAAACTCACGTCAGGACACATGACCTAATCGAAAATTCGTAAGACGAAGGGAGATTAGAGTCTGGCCAACGAAAGCTGTCGAATTCCCGCAATTTCGAATTTCCCGCGAATTTGATTTTTTTCTTGGACAGCTTTCGTTGGCCAGACTCTAGACCTCCAGCGCAGCGTATTATTCCCTTCTATTTCTACCGCGAGGCGAAAATGCAGGTACGCCTGCTCCTGCTGGTTCGTTTAAGCGGCGCAGGGCGCTTGCGCGAGTATGCGTGTGTGATTTTGTATTATACCACATAAACAATAGTACTTTAATACTGATGAATAAAGCAATTCGTACGAAATTATTTCCTAATCAATCCAAAATATTCAAAAATGCACAACGTTCATGTTCAAGTTTTCACTTCTGCCGGCACTCCCGGAGTGCAACACGCTGTAGTTTTTCACCGAGGCCGATTAACTTGATGACGACAGCGAACACAAGGCGAGTGGTTGCGCAGTATCTACCAATAATTCGCTTGTTAGCGGCGCAGCCCCTCTCATTTGCGCTGCTTGTACTCGTAGCTATCTTCACAACGCTAAGAAGTCCGATTCGGCCTTTACGCAACTACTTAGCCCAGCTGCTTCTTGGTCTAGTGGTAGTATTTAACGCTTCCCTTATAACCGCAGAAAAAAAGAAAGTAGGTATTTTCACACCACTTGCTTTTTGGTGAAGGAAAACGTACAAAATCATGAGGCAATCTGCCCGTAGAAGAAATTCGAAAGCGCAATGTGAATAAGCCTGTATACCTCTGAAAGTAAGTGAATGAAAACACCTTAGGAAAAAGTGAAAACAATCGTTTTCGTGAATCTTTATGGAATCCACAAGCTCGCAACGGGTCAAGCGTGGTGAATAGGTCCAATCGCCTAGAGGAGACATATGCTCAACAGTAGTTCATTAAAGGTATATTAAAGGTTGAATAACGTTATCTTCGACAGCCCTAAGCACTTATTACGGCAAGGGAATAGCGTCTCATTACGGGGAATGTAATATTTATTGCTAATGCATTTACATTGTGCGCGCGCCTTTGTTCGTATGATTTGTTATATTTGTGTTACTTATTTTCACTCTCCTTGATTTTTCGGGAGGGAAAATTATAGGTAGGCCTGTACACTTTAGTATACAGGAAGTTTGTACCTATGAGTTAGTTAAGTGAGTATCGAAATAGTGAAAAAATCACCTGTTCCATGCTAAAATTTCACTGATGATGGACAAATAGTCTTTGGTCGCTTCGCACCATGAGCGGTTCAGATCGCGGTGTGAGTCGACCATAAGCCCGATTACAGAGGCGCCAGCGTAAATTAAATAGCAACGTAAAAAGCGTTCTCTCTATCGAATGCCTAAAGTGAAAAAGAAACAGAACTATGCTATTTAGCTAATATAATTACGCTGGCGCCTCTGTAATCGGGCTTATAGTCTTCGTTTTGAATGGGGCCTTTGGCACCGTTTTGTATGGTGCAGTTAATTATTTTTTGATATGATTATTTTGCGATGTCAGGCTTGGTCCCATAGTAAAAGTTTTCATAATAATGAATTTATGCCAGTCCCTGCACTTATTAAAGCATCAACCTGTAAACAGTACGCATCAATACGGGGACAACTCCAAGAGAAGTAGTCTTCCGTAGACTAAATCAGTAAATACCTATAGGTTCGTATGGGCCGGTTTGCTATCCCTGTTGTCAGAGCTTTTACGCCCCGTGAAGGTCTCTGACATGGCTTAACGATAGAATTAAAATTAGAATCGTTTATTGATGTATTGAGCTTAATACTACAATTATATATATACAACAGTTTGTACAATAATATAAAGTCCCGCAAAATATATCTCGTCATTTCACAATACATAATAGCAACGAATTTAAACAATGATTAAAATAAATAGCTATCTACTTCAACAGTTAGATTAAATGCTGTTAAGAGGCAATTGAATGCAAAATTAAATTAAAACAACCGGGATACGCAATTTAACTATGTAAGTAGGTATTAAGTAGTATATTGTTTTTTACATTTATTAATCTTCTACAACAAATGAGCGCGTCTATTTTTTAATAAAAGGGGAAAATGGAGTAATATTTTGTAACATTTTAGAGGTATAGGTATAGTTCAGTACAACGTACATATAGTGCTTATGTAGGTCGACGTCGGAACCATTTCAGCGAGTTTCTAAAGCAAGCGGTTTCACTTGAGAAAATCGGTTAGACATCAAATCACAGTTTGCCTGTATCGGTCTTCTAAAGTGATTTTTGTTAGAAACATTTTGTGCGATGAGATGTTAGTAGATAAACTCATATTTTAGTAACTGCTTTGTCCTGTGCAACAACGACTTCTAAAATTTTTACTTCCTTTTTAGGGTTCCGTACCCAAAGGGTAAAAACGGGACCCTATTACTAAGACTTCGATGTGCGTCTGTCCGTCGGTCCGTCTGTCTGTCTGTCACCGGGCTGTATCTCGTGAACCATGCTAGCTAGACACATACTAAAAACATAATAAAATAAATATTTAATGGGGCTCCCATACAAAAAACTTAATTTTTGGGAGTTTTTTGCTCGCTATTAATAACGGGAAGTGGAATGGGGCTCCCAATGCTCCCAAACGGTACGGAACCCTTCGTGCGCGAGTCCGACTCGCACTTGGCCGATTTTTATATTATGAATATGAAAGTTCTTTAGTTTGAAAGTGTCATAACCTTTTTTTTTCCTAAAATCACGCAGGCAAAGCTGCGGGTAAAAGCTAGTCATAAAAACAATAAAAGTGCTTTTATACGTCCGTTTCTTTTTAACCGGATTTTTTAATTAATTTAAAATTTTTATTTTAGTTAATTTTCTCTAGATTCGTGGTAGTGTATACATGGTTTATAATGAATGTGTAGATCCACCGGACATCGGTCCGTCGAAAAATTTAAAGTATCCGTGTCTTGAGAAAATAAGCGGCCAAGTGCGAGTAGAACTCGCGCACGAAGGGTTCCGTACTCTATGGGAGCCCCCTTTTTAATATTTATTTAATAATTAATTATTGAAGTAAACATACAGTTAAATATTCTGTGAATATTTCAAGCGTCCACTTGTTACCGTTATTAATATCAAGCGAAAAGCGGCTAAAAATTCAGATTTGTTGTATGGGAGCCCCCCTTAAATATTCATTTTATTTTGATTTTATATTCATGATATTCATATTTTTTGTTATAGCCGCAACAGAAATACAGCATCTGTGAAAATTTCAACTGTCTAGCTATCACGGTTCATGAGATACAGCCCGGTGACAGACAGCGGAGTCTTAGTAATAGGGGTCCCGTTTTTACCCTTTGGGTACGGAACCCTGACGCTCTAACGCTTCACTAACAGTTATTAATAAAAGCACAGTAAGTTCGGTTTTTTTTAATAAGTGAATTAAAATTATTAAGAAAAGAAAAACCAAGTTCACAAACAAAAACACTAACTAAACTAAACTTGTAGATGAGTGTGCTACGCCATTTACTTGCCAAATATTGATACTTTTAGATAGGAAAGCTACTTACAAAATATATTATGTCCAATATTACGTACCGAAGCTCCGTTTCATTTCAAAAGATTAAAAGCGGACGGCCCTTTTCAGAAATGATACCATTCGTATTGAAAGTGGTCCAAAATCGATATGTTTTTGTATGGAATCGATATCGGTACGACTAATGGAAGGACAGTTTGTTTAGGACTGTCGCCTTAGGGCCAAGTGCATTGACACTCCAAATATAGAACTTGAGGATGTAAACTTTATTATAAAGGTATCTATGTTATGTTTCTAGTTCCTAGGTTCAAGCAGCCTAACGAATTAATGCCTAAGCACCCTAAGAGAGAAAGGGCTATGCTCTGTACTCTAATAATCAAAGTCTGTACCCATCTGACCAAATAGATCGATAGAGATCCTTAGAAGAACCAAAGTAACCGACGTAGTCTAGCGAAAGTGCAATAGAATGATGCCCTTGATATAATGCAATTGTTTATTTTTTTCCATTAACTACTTTTCTACTTAAATGTACAGATAAAAAAGTGAGTCGCGGGGCGAAACAACGACAGAGCCAATTTAAAATTGCAGTGGGCAGGACACATAGCACGGAAGATTAATGATCAAAGGACAGCTTAGGACGAGAAGGATTATGCTGGCTATGATGACTAGATGTTAAGAAAGTTGGCAACACACACATCTGGTTGATACCGTAGAAAAAATGTTTCCCAGCGTAAAAGATGATGATAATTCTTCAAATGACGCGATATGAAATAAGATATACAAACATAATACAGTTTTGTTTCACAAAAGTAATAAATAATTTACCTACTTTCCCCTCCAAGCCTATTTCATTGAATTCCCACGCAACTCTACTTAAGTATTCGTAGGTATAAGCTCTGAGGATAGGTTGTAAAAAAGGTTGGATAGATGATCACTTAGCTTCAAGTCTGGAAGCTATTTGTATAATTCGGAACCCAAATAAAATGTTGCCTCTCAACCAATGTTGTCTGACCTTTACCCTTATAAAACACAATCACATAATATGGGCTAGGATTATCACAGAATTACCTTCGTAAGCTTGTCTCGATCTAGTAAGACGTGGAGAAGTGAAACTCGGTTCGTTCGGTTCTGGATAATTTTACTTGTTAAATTGTTGTCCATCCATCCCTCAGCCATAAGACAGCTGGACGTAGGGCTCCCGGCCTCCGTCCCCCTGATATTTGATGCTAGTAACTTTTAGTCATTTTAACGGTTCTGAATATCAACTTCAAAAAATCTAGAGATTTTGAACCCATTTTATCAAAATGGATCCATGAAAAATATGGTACAGATTATAATCTTAAAGTTTATAAGTTGGCGTCGAAAAGGCAGCAGAGAACAAGCAAGTAGGTATGAGTCTTAGAATCTAAAAGACCGAACAAGAATGGTTTGTCCACAATGAAGTCTTTTCCCAAGATGGAGTCGAGCCCATCTGGCCAGTTCTCAAGGCTTTTTGAGATAAGGTTCCTAATTTTCTATCCAAATACCTAAATATTAAAGGTTTTTGACATTATAAAACAACTCCGAATATCAACTTCAAATTAATTTAAATTATAAACTATCAAATAATTGAGCACGTGAAAAATTATAATTTTAAAATCATGTAAACAGGTAGGTACATAATCAAAGATTAAAGTTTATAAGTTGGCGTCGAAAAGGCAGCACAGAACAAGCAAGTATAAGTCTTAGAATCGAAAAGACCGAACAAGAATGGTTTGTCCACAATGAAGTCTTTTCCTAAGATAGGGTCGAGGCCGGTTTCAGCATCTTCTGGCCAGTCGAGGCTTCCTTGGACGAGGTTTCTGATCTCTTGGATGGGGGCTCTGGTGCCGGTCGTGTCGAAGGTCACGGTGGTACGCTGGATGAAGCTGCTCGGTATCGCAGGAGGATCGGATATGTTCCTGAAAAAACAGTCATAAAAATAATGCTTCAATATAAGTAGGATAATATATTTCTTTCTAAATTTTGCTCGCAGTTTCGGCAGCATGATATTTTGGTTTTTGTGGTGTTACGTAAGAACCTTTTATTTTTACGTGATAAAAAATAACTACTTATGTCTATGCAAACAATCAAGTCGAACTGTTGAGTAATAATCGGCCAAGTGCGAGTCGAACTCACGCACGAAGGGTTCTGTACTATACGGGAGCCCCCCCTTAATTATTTTTTTTATTTTGTTTTTAGTATTTGTTGTTATAGCGGCAACAGAAATATTCCATCTGTGAAAATTTCAACTGTCTAGCTATCACGGCTCATCAGATACAGCCTGGTGACAGACAGACAACAGAGCCTTAGTAATAGGGTTCCGTTTTTACCGTTTGGGCACGGAACCTTAAAAAGCAAACCAATAAACAACAAACACACTTTCAGATTATTTATTAATTAATGTAATATGATGTTTATTGAAACAAAAACTAAAGTTGTTGCTCTGAAAAGAGAAGTTTATTTTAAATAAAAACACAAATAGGTATTACAAATGGCTTGCATAAACAAATTAGGTACTATTATGATTTACAATTACACTGTTTACTCACCTGAAAAGAGAAACAACATTAAAAGCTATTGCTTCATCCAACTTTTTATATTTAGAACTATTTAATTAACTATTCAATATTTTAATGTGAAATATTTTATTTTACAATGATGAAGTATTTTTCTCAGTGGGTATGTATAGACAATTAGACACACAGACGTGAACATAGTGCTGCGTCACCATAGATAATAATCCATGCGCGGGAAATTTAAAATGAATGAAGATCTTCATTTTACATCTCCCCCCCTCAGACATTCATAAACTTTCAGGCACTGGTATAAGTTTTGTAATGTGGAACAAGTTTGATTCTAATTTTCTGTATCCTGTATTAATTTTATATATTGAGTTAGATAATTTTTCCAAAATGTTATAAGGTCCAATTTTTAATTCATCTAATTTTTTTCTATTTAATCGGTTACCGTTTTCGACATATACAGAGTCTCCTACTTTTAGTTGCATGTTTGTTCTGTTTTTGTCAAATTGTTGCTTATTCTGATTGTGAGATTTTATAGTTCTTTCCAAGGCTATTTTTCTATCTTTTAATAAATCATTTTGTGTTGTATGTTTTTTCAATTCATCTGGCAACATATTAATGATTTGACCTTCCATTAAATATGTTGGAGAAAATCCTGTAACAGTGTGTTCAGTTTCGTTATATCTTTGGGTACATTCATGAGCGATAGTTGTCCATGCTTTTTTATAATCTTTTTCATTAATTTTACATCTTATCTTATTAACTAATGTTTGGTTTAATCGTTCATTTAAACCATTGGAAAATGGTGCATTTACTGCGGTAAAGATAATAGGTATGTTCTTATCTTTCAAAAACCTTTTAAATTCTTTCGAATTTATGCCAGGGTATTGATCAGACAGAATCATTCCAATTTTATTTTCAGGACTTATTTTTTTTATGAGTTTTATAAAATCATCAGCGTTTTGGGTTTTTGATGTTATTATGTAGGCATATCTGGTAAAGTGGTCTACCAGAAGATGTAGATATGTTTTGGTAGAGCGTGAGCCGCCAAATCCACCAATAGTATCTATTGACATTATTTCAAAAGGGTAAGTTGCCGGACCCAGATGAGACATTAACCCATTTTTAAATTTAGTTCTAGATTTATTTTTTATGCATATTTCACAATTATCACAGATCTTCTTTATATTATGTGTTAAATTTTTTGCTGTATAGAATGGTTTGATTTTTTTTCCTGTTTGTTTTGTACCTATATGGCAGTATGTATAATGTACATTTTTTATCATTTTTTTACTAAATTCCTCAGTGAGTATAATTTTTTCTTTTTTTCCAATTGTTTTGAAGTATATTTTATCTTTGAATATTAATTTGTTTTTATACAGTTTTATGTCTTCATTTTTATCTTGATCATTTTGTATGTCTTCTAATTTAATAAAATTTACAATTTTTAAAACGTCTTCCTGGTTTACATGTGGTTCTAATACAGGGTTTCTACTTAAACTGTCTGCTTCCAAGTTATCTTTTCCTGGTGAATATATGACTTCAAAATTAAACTGTGACAAGTAATATGTAAGGTCTCCTAGTTCCTCGTCTGTTCTTGCTTTAATATTTAGTTTTTCTAGAGGTTTATGGTCTGAGAACACTTTAAATTTTTTCCCTATGAGCCAATGTTGCCAATACTTTACCGCTTCTTTTATTGCTAAACATTCTAGGTAAATGGCTTTTTTCTGTTTTTGACTGTCATTTAATTTCCTCGAAAAATATGCACATGGTTTTTCTTCTCCATTTTCTTGTGGTTGTTTTAAAATAGCCCCTATGCCTTGTATACTAGCGTCTGTATAAATATGTATAGGTAAATCAGGATCAAGAATTTCCAAAATAGGTTTTGAGCACAGCATTCTCTTTATTGTCTCGAAAGATTCTTGACATTTTTCTGTCCAAGTAAATTGCTGATCTTTTCTAAGCAAATTATGTAAAGGATCTAATATGATCGATACATTTGGTATATATTTTCCATAGAAATTCACTTTACCTAAAAACTGTCGAATATTTTTCCTTGATTTTGGAACGGGGAAATCTTTTATAGCTATTAAATTATCCTTTAGCGGAGTAACTGTATTATTTTTTATTATATGGCCTAAGTATTTTACAGAATCCTGTGCAAAATTACATTTAGAGAATTTCAATCTAAAGCCTTCCTCTGAAATAGCTTCTAATAACAACGACAAGTGTTTAATGTGATCTGTAAATGTCTGGGAAAATATCAATATATCATCGATGAAATTGACTGTAAAGTTTGATAGATTGTGTTTCCTAATAATGCTACTTAAGATCCTTTGGAATATTGCCGGTGAAGTTTTCAAGCCAAATGGTAAACAAGTCCACTGAAAATGATTTTCTTGAGTAACAAATGCTGTTTTTTTTCTATCTTCAACTTTTAAAGGTATGGACCAAAAAGCAGAATTTATGTCTAATGTTGAAAAAAATTTACAATTCCTAGTTTTTACCATTAAATCCTCTATAAGTGGAAATGGTTGCGACTGAGGAACTACTATTTTATTTAAACTGCGGAAATCTATGCACAGTCTAGATTTTTTTCCTTCTTCTTTTTTATAGGCCAGTGTTACAGGAGCAGCAAAAGGACTATAAGATTCTTCAATTAATTTTTTTTCTAATAATTTTGAAACTTGGTGTTCTATTTCTTTTTTGTCTTCAAAATTGCACCTATATGGTCTTTTGCTACAGTATGTATCTACAAGTAAATCTATATGCGCTTCATATCCTTTCACTGTGCCTACATCATATTTATCTTTTGCAAATAGTGATTTATATTTGCTAATCAATCCATCTATTTTAGATTGCTGTTGAGGATCTAAATGATTTAGTGAAATGTTAAAGTTTGTTACTTCTATATGCTCATTAAAGTTAACCTTACATTTATCATCATTTTCATCCATGCAATATTGTTTATTTTCACTTTTCTCACCTGTAAAGCCAGGAATATTTTTATTACTTTGTTTTATTTTTTTGTTTAGGTTTTGTGTGATTTCTAAGTTTTCATTTTGAATCAGATGAAAAGATTTTATGCAATCTAATCCGATCAAAAAGTCATAATCAAAATTTTGATCATCTATGACAAAAACATTCACATTTTTTTCTATTTGGAAAATCTTCATTTTTAAAGTGACTATACCTATAGATTTTTTTACACCATTAATCGTTTTTAAATTTGCTTGATTACTTTTCTTGTTGTTTGGGTCAGTTTTTAAGGATAATAATCTTGAATTGATCAAACTTACATTCGAACCTGAATCATAAACCCCCAATACTTCTATGGAATCATTTATTATTATTTTAGTTTTGATTAATGGTGGAATTAATAGTTTTTTGGGTCTACTTCATTTAAACTCATTTCTAATTCTGAATTATTAACGCTCCTAATTGGTATTTTTTTAGAGCGATCACTATTTTTGAACCAACATACGGATTCTGAATGATATCGAATGCCTTTCTTTTCTTTTTCACAAATTCTACATGGTGGGTTTTTTAAATTTTTTTCTTTTATTTTATTTTCTGATTCTAATCCCCTTTTTTCCATAAATCTTTTATTTAATAAATGTTCTAAGCCCCGAATACTACTAAATAAATCCTCAGTGTCTTTTAATTTATTTCTGTCAATTTCATCTGCTATAAAATTAGGTAGCCCAGTTACAATTAAATCAATCAAAGTAGGTTTATCCATTAACTTGTTTATCTCTAGTAAAAGTCTCTCTTTCTTTAAGGCATAATCTAGTAATGAACCCTGCCTGTACTTAAATAAAAAAGCATACCTTACCGGTGTCCAGCCTTTGTTCACATATGTTTCACAAAATATTTTTTTCCAAATACACCACTCTGAATCTATAGTATATTTTATAAGCATAGAATTATACCAGTCTTGACAAGAATCTTCCAAAAACAATCGAAACACTTGAATTTTTTGAATATTTTCATCTATACCTAAACGAGTACACTCAGCTTCGAATATACTCATCCATTGTGTTACACTCGATGTTTTATTTGTGAATTTTTCGATTACAAATTCTTCAGACAATCTCTTCAAATTAGCCTGCTTTGATCCTTTCTTCAATTCAGCAAAATTTTCTAGGATTTTGGTCAGAACTTCTGTAGACATTTCGTTCGTAACAACCGGGTCTTGCGTTTTAGAAGTAATCTCTTCCAGTAAATATCCTTTGAACTGCATGTTTCCATCTTCGTCCAAATAAGTATCACGCAACTCTGGCGTTACTGAAATCCATACTTGTCTTTTTTCATGTCTTCTTTGTAGGGTACTTTTCACTCTCTGATATGTTTGGGTTTTCATAACTGCATCATGTAGTTTCACCGGTTGTAATTTTTCCGGAATTAAGAAACCATTTTTATCGTCCATAATCGAGGTTATGCAGATAATGTTTGATTTCGGGTCTTCACTTGGTTTCACAACAAACTCAAATTTTAACTTCTCCATGGTTAACAACAGCTGTAGCTAATGTTGTTTTGTAATATGATGTTTATTGAAACAAAAACTAAAGTTGTTGCTCTGAAAAGAGAAGTTTATTTTAAATAAAAACACAAATAGGTATTACAAATGGCTTGCATAAACAAATTAGGTACTATTATGATTTACAATTACACTGTTTACTCACCTGAAAAGAGAAACAACATTAAAAGCTATTGCTTCATCCAACTTTTTATATTTAGAACTATTTGTATGCGCCGATTCAATATATTTTTTCGTAATCTTCGTAAATTGTAACGTTTGGTTGATGCAACATTTCCCTACCTTTTATCCCGCTCCTGCACATACCTACTTGCGTGTGTACGAGCAAGACCGCTACACACAAGCGCGGATTCTATGGACAGTGCTGCCTCTCGCGCTGGTGTGGAGAAGTGGAAGTACAAGATTCGATCGAAAACTGAATGGCGGCAACCGCTTTCGCTGTCGTATAAAAATTCGAAAACCCGGTTCAAAATCAATAATTGTCATCGCTGTGTGTGTTTACCTGTGCAACAATCGACCCTGGCCATCTCCAAGGAACCTCAAGGTACTGTGCACTCCTTTTCCCTTCGAAAACTGCATCTTTCTTTGACTACTCCCGCGCAGTTTCGTTTTTTCATCCACCGCATGCATCAACCAAAAATTATACAGTCCACTTAACTTTAGCATAATCCGCGCAAACATTTGTGATCCTTCTGCCGGATATTGAATCGGTGTTAGCTATCACTCTGATATTTCTCTAAAATCATAGATTTCGTTGAACAAAATCGCTCGGTTGCCGCGTTCAATCTACCTCCTATATTTCGTTTTTTTTTTGTCATATTTTGCTCAATCTCATTCGTTCGCTTTATTTGCATCTTGTTTTAATATTCGTACATAGTCACAAAAACAATAAGATTTGTTTGTGATAATCACCTATACCTATATCGATTGTTTACCTAAATTATCGATTAGTCGTTTCGCTTGACCCGCATCAATACATACAATGTAACTCCATCGCTACTAGCAAATCTCGTAATTCTATCCAGAATATTATACATAGGTATATCTAGATAGGTACATGCTTTAAAATAAAAATTAGTGTCGTTTCGCTTTCATCTCAACTAGGCACCTGCCTACATAAAATTCGTCTAACCCGCATCGCTAATTTCGTTTCGTAATAAGTAGGTAGGTAGGTACTCACTTACGTAAAATTTGTTGTCATTTCTTAATCGATTAATTCGCATAAATCATACATTAATTTATCTTATTGTCGCTCATCCCGCTTATAAGTAAATCGTTACTATATTACATCAATTAAGTGTTCATGACTCCACTTACTTAGTACGTAAATAGTTTGTTTACATTCTTAAATAAAAGGTTGTTACATTCGGAAGTAATAAGCCAGCAACTCGCAATATTAAAACCTATATTATTTGTTCTATCACGTCGCATCAAATACCTTCACATCTACTCGCTATCGCTAACAGCTGTACATAGGTACCTACTCGTTTCTCCGCCGCTTATTTGTTTACATAATTGCAGAAGCTAGCATTCTTAATATTTAGCTTATTGAAATGGCACCTACAACTGAGTTCGATTCACAGTTAAAGATGCTTTATGCTAAGAGAGACAGGACTTTTGCTCGTATGCAAAGGATTTGTCATCACTCGAGTGACCTTCAATCGGAAGCATCTAGGGAATCATTTTTGATTGAAATGGAAACCGTAAATGATTTGTATGGTGACTTTCAAAGTATGTTGGACAAAATAATTAGCTGCGAACTTAAATTAAATCCAGACTATATGGTTGATTACCAGCCGCTTTCCGCGTTTGAGGACCTATTGGGCAGCGTTCGACGCGCCGCCAAAAAATTGCAATTGCAGGCTAATGACGTCAAACCCTTGACGCAATCTCAACACAAATCGCCTAGATTACCACCGATTGAAATTCCTGAATTTAACGGGGATATAAAGAATTGGCCGCTATTTTTCGCTAGTTTTCAAAATGCTGTACATAACAATAGCTCGTTAACCGAATCGGAAAAGTTGTATTATTTGATAGGCAAGTTAACTGGCAAGGCGCGATCAGTCTGTGCCGGCATAACTCCTTGTGACGAAAATTACTCATTAATTTTAGATTTGCTTAAAAGTAAATATGAAGATAAACGGCTAGTGGCTACTTCGTATTTAGATCAAATGTTCGATCTCAAAGGTATTTCGTCCGCAAATCCTAACAATCTCGAACAATTTCTAGATAAATTTGCATGCTCAGTCGCCGCATTGAAAAACCTAAAGATCGATGACCTATCAGATTTCGTGTTTTTGTATATCGCACTCAAGAAATTAGACCCAGAAACCGCCCGCTCATTCGAGTCATACAAACGAACTTGTAAAATGCCCACATTCGATGATCTATCATTATTTGTTCGCGATCACATAAAAATATTGCAGCGCACGTCGTCGGTAAGACATGAAGCATCGAAGAAGAATGTCGATCGTAGAATGGACACGGCATCTAAGTCACATACCGCTTCCACTACGCAAGTCTATGTAAATGCCGCATCCAGTTCTCAGCAATCTTCATGCTCCTTGTGCAATAGTAAACACGATCACCTTTACAAATGTTCTGTGTTTCATAACTATAATCCAAATGAACGCTTTAAATTCGTTAAGGCAAATAATTTGTGCATTAATTGTCTCAGTTCTGGACATCGTCTATCTACTTGCGGGTCGAATTCTTTGTGTAAAAAATGTAATTTGAAACACCATACATTGTTGTGTTTTCGGGATGCATCTGTAGCTAATAATAATAGTAATTCGCTTATTGCGCGCGCGCACATTGGCGCCCGCCTCGCTGCCGTCCCCCCGCCGCAGTCCGCGGGACAAGACGACACGTCCATCGCATTCGCTAACCCCGCTCGCACTGGTGACGTCACTCTTTGTGCGTTATCAGATAACAAACTCGTTCCGCGTGGCCCTACCACGATCTTGCTCGCAACTGCGCGTGTCGTTATCGTTGATTCTCGTGGTAATGAACACCTCGTCCGTGCTTTGTTGGACAGCGCTTCACAAAGCAATTTTATAACTCGTAGTTGCTGCCAACGTTTAGGATTGAATACGAATCGCAACTGCGCCGTTCCTACCGTTAAGGGAATAGGTGGTTCGACTAAAAGTGTTCAAGGGTCGGTAAATATTAGATTTTTTTCTCGTTTCGATCGTAACATTAATTACGACATGGAGTCACTGATTATAGATAAGATAACTGAATGCTTGCCGACTATCTCTGTCGATGTTTCGCATTTGTCGAACTTTGAAAACTTACCGCTCTCGGACGATACGTACTCCGTCTCAGGTCCGATCGATTTACTGATCGGAGCCGCGATCTTCCCGCATCTTCTCTTGTCGCACAAGGTTCAAGGACAACCTTCTCGTCCCTCCCCGCTCGCATTGGAAACTGTCCTTGGCTATGTGATTGTTGGTGAAATACCAACTCATATTAATCGTTTCGAAACCGCTTCGTATTGTTGTATTGGGGATCCTCTAGATTCTGCTGTTCGTAAATTCTGGGAGTTGGAAGAGCTGGTCGCCCCACCCCTACTCAGCCCAGACGACAAAACCTGTGAAGAAATTTACACTTGCACGACCTCTCGCGCTGATGATGGCCGATATGTAGTAGCGCTGCCCTTTAAAGGAGATGTACATTCTCTTGGTGATTCTCGACAAGCAAGTGAGCGACGGTTTCTTTGCTTAGAGAAAAAATTGCTAACCTCTCCGAAGTTGAAGACGGCCTACGACGGTGTCATCAACGAATACTTAGACAAGGGTTATATTTCGCCTGTAACTGCAGACACAGAATCTTCGGATTGCCAATCGTATTTCATACCGCATCATGGAGTTGTAAGAGAGGACAAGGTCACGTCGAAGTTAAGAATCGTCTTAGATGGTAGTTGCAAGACAAGCACTCGCGTCTCTCTTAACGACCTCCTCTATAGTGGACAAAATCTTCAAGGGAACTTGTTCAATATAATCGTCAATTTTCGCTTGTTTCCTGTCGCGCTTTCAGCTGACATTCGCCAAATGTTTCTCAGCATTGGTATTCGCGAATGTGATCGCCGATTTCAACGTATATTGTATCGCTTCTCTCCGCAACAGCCTTTACAGGTTTTTGAATTTAACCGTGTCGTATTTGGCCTGAAATCTAGTCCGTTTCATGCGCTACGAACAATCAAACAACTCGCTGTCGATGAAGGCGATTCTTTTCCAAAGGCTAAAGCCATCATTGACCACGGACTCTACATGGACGACTTCGTCTACTCAGTCCTAGATGAGACGGAAGGCATATCGACCTCATCTGAAATGATAGGTCTGATGAAAGCCGGTCAGTTTGAATTAGTAAAATGGACTAGTAATTCGCAAACTGTTCTTGATTCGATTCCACTGTCGCATCGTCTTTCATCTGTCAAAGAATTCGATGAATCGGAACAACACAAGATTCTTGGCTTGTGTTGGTCACCCGCATCTGATTGCTTTAGCTTAAAGCTTAGCGTACCCACACAAGCTTGTACGAAACGCACCATATTATCATGTGTCGCGAAAATATGGGACATAACGGGATTTGTGGCCCCTGTAGTTCTTCATGCGAAATTGCTTATTAAACAGCTTTGGCTGTGTGAGTGCGATTGGGATGACACACCACCCGATGAAATTGTTCATGCTTGGGCTCAATTTAGAGAAGAACTCCATTTACTCTCTAATATAAAAATTCCTCGTCATGTCGGAATCATCGCTGATAGTGTCGTTACACTACTTGGCTTCGCTGACGCCAGTGAAAAGGCCTACGGTGGAGTAGTTTATTTTCACGTCCACAATCGGGACGGAAATACCGTAAGCCTCATTAGCGCAAAGTCAAGGGTTTCTCCTCAGAAGGTCGTATCTCTTGCTCGTCTTGAGCTTTGCGCTATACTCGTTCTTGCTCAGCTCTTGAATAACATAATTGTCGCTTGCCAATCCCGCTTTCATATTAATAAAGTTTTCGCTTTTTCGGATTCGACTGTCGCACTCTGTTGGGCGCATTCATCGCCTCATCGATGGGATACGTTTGTGGCCAATAGAGTGACAAAAATACAAAATCACTTGTCACCACATGATTTGTATCACGTGTCCGGTAGAGAAAATCCAGCGGATTGCCTCTCTCGTGGACTGAAACCTTCTCAATTAATTGGACATCCGCTTTGGTTTGATGGCCCTCCCTGGGCATGCTTAGATGTTTCCCAGTGGCCTATCGTTCCATTCAACCCTTCTATGGTGACAGAGGTATTTGAAGAGAAAAAACATACATTACTTACTGCGTCACCGCTTGAAGAATCTCTGTTAATTTCGTTAGCAAACCGCTTTTCGTCTTGGTCAAAATTGCTGCATTGTGTAGTTTATGTTTGTAGATTCGCAAAACTTTTACCGCAACGCGATCGTATTTCAGCCTCAGATCTTGACTTCGTAGAGTTACTGATACTGCGCGAATTGCAACGCTTGCACTTCGACGCTGAATTTTCCAATCTACAAGCAGGCAAACCTTGCAAGCGCTCTTTTCAACATCTCAAACCTTTTGTTGAGAATGGAATCATTAGAGTCGGTGGTCGCTTAACCAATTCAAACTTGGATTATTATCAAAAACACCCTATCGTTCTTCCTCGAAAGCATCACATTCTCGATTTACTGGTTGACTATCATCACAAGGTGAATTGTCACGCTGGTCCTGACTTGTTAATGTCACTCTTACGCCAGAAGTATTGGACACTTTCTGCTCGAAATTTAATTAGAAATAGAGTACATAAATGTCTGCCTTGTTTTCGGCTTCGACCCAAGCCGTCGTTTCCGGAAATGGCAGACCACCGCTCATGCCGTGTTGTTGAATCTGCGAAACCGTTTATTTTCACAGTTACGGACTACGGGGGCCCGTTCAAGGTCACAATGAGTCGCGGTCGTGGTATTCGAGCGACTAAAGCATACGTGTGTTTGTTCGTTTGTCTGACAACTCGCGCAGTTTGCATCGAATTAGCGGGAGATTTAAGCACTTCGTGCTTTTTGGGATGCTTTAAACGGTTCCTAGCCCGCCGTGGTCCAGTAGGTAGAATTTATTCTGACAATGGAAGTAACTATATCGGCGCCAAGCGCACACTTTCAGAACTACACGAATTCCTGTGTTTAAAATATCACAAAACTGATTTCGGTGATATGTTAGCAAAAAATCGCATAGAATGGTCACTAAACGTCCCCGCGGCAAGTCATTTCGGAGGAAATTGGGAGGCGAACATTAAGAGCTTAAAACTTCATTTGTATCGCGTTATCGGTGATCAAATACTGTCGTTCGAAGAGCTTAGTACCGTACTCGCTCAAATAGAATCGGTCATGAATACGCGACCTCTATGTAGAACTCTGTCTAACGATCCTTCGGAACCTCTCGCTTTAACTCCAGCGCACTTTTTGAATCTCACGCCCCTAAGATACTTACCCGCTAGAGAGATTGATGAAAATCTACGTACACTCTCTCGGTACGAGCTACTTGACAAATTAGTTCAGTCTTTTTGGAAACGCTGGAGAACTGGATACCTCCACTCCCTACAGTCACGCTGTAAGTGGAATACATCACTGTCGATCCCATCACTGTCGGGACTGTTGTTATTCTTCTAACAGACAACTGCCCTCCCCTTCACTGGCCTTTGGCTATCGTAGATGAAGTTTTTCCTGGTTCCGATGGAGTTACACGGATAGTGCGTGTTAGGACTGCAACTGGCTCATATTTGCGTCCAGTTGTACGTCTCTGTCCCTTACCTAATCAATAATTTGGTAAACTTGCATGTTTAGGTTAGGAAATTATCGTAAGTTACATTCGTTTAGTATTTGTAGATCATAATTTAGAAATGTGGCTAAACACTAGTCTCAGTTGTTTTGAAGGCATCCCTTCAAGCCCGGGGAAATGTATGCGCCGATTCAATATATTTTTTCGTAATCTTCGTAAATTGTAACGTTTGGTTGATGCAACATTTCCCTACCTTTTATCCCGCTCCTGCACATACCTACTTGCGTGTGTACGAGCAAGACCGCTACACACAAGCGCGGATTCTATGGACAGTGCTGCCTCTCGCGCTGGTGTGGAGAAGTGGAAGTACAAGATTCGATCGAAAACTGAATGGCGGCAACCGCTTTCGCTGTCGTATAAAAATTCGAAAACCCGGTTCAAAATCAATAATTGTCATCGCTGTGTGTGTTTACCTGTGCAACAATCGACCCTGGCCATCTCCAAGGAACCTCAAGGTACTGTGCACTCCTTTTCCCTTCGAAAACTGCATCTTTCTTTGACTACTCCCGCGCAGTTTCGTTTTTTCATCCACCGCATGCATCAACCAAAAATTATACAGTCCACTTAACTTTAGCATAATCCGCGCAAACACTATTTAATTAACTATTCAATATTTTAATGTGAAATATTTTATTTTACAATGATGAAGTATTTTTCTCAGTGGGTATGTATAGACAATTAGACACACAGACGTGAACATAGTGCTGCGTCACCATAGATAATAATCCATGCGCGGGAAATTTAAAATGAATGAAGATCTTCATTTTACATTAATACTTTTTATCCTGGAAAAGTGAACAGATCCTATGAGATATAGCGGGTAAAATACATTTTTGTACTTGTATACGCTGTTTTTAGGGTTCCGTACCTCAAAAGGAAAAAACGGAACCCTTATAGGATCACTTTGTTGTCCGTCTGTCCGTCCGTCCGTCTGTCAAGACCCTTTTTCTCAGGAACGCGTGGAGGTATGAAGCTGAAATTTATATCAATTACTCAGGTCTACTGTCCCTTGAAGCTGTGAAAAAATCAAACTTCTAAGCCAACGCAATCAAAAGATACAGCCGTTTATGCCGCAAATTTTCGACACTTGCAAGGGAATCAAAACCTACAGGGTGCTTCCCGTGAACTCAGAATCTTGAAATTTGGTACGAAGCAACGTCTTATAGCATAGATAAAGGAAAAATTACGAAAACCATAAATTTTTAGTTACATGACATAATATATATTTTTTTAATAATTTTAACCTTACTACCCATTTCCTCATAAACGCGTAGAGGTATTAAATTGAAATTCATACCAAATACTCAGGTCTATAATACCTTTAAGCTGTAACAAAATCAAACTTCTATGTCAACGCAATCAAAAGAAACAGCAATTTAAGCTGCATATTTTGAAACTCGCAAGTACTCGCAAGGGAATCAAAACCTAAAGGGTACTTCCAGTCGACCTAGAATCTTGAAATTTGGCATGAAGCAACGTTTTATAGCACACATAAAGGAAAAATTCCGAAAACCTTAAATTTTTAGTTACATTACAAAATATATATTTTTTAATAAATATAAACTTATTACTTTTTTTTAAGAACTTTGAACTTAGAACTTTGTAAACCTTGCAGGTTTGTACGGAACCCTCGGTGCGCGAGTCCGACTCGCACTTGGCCGGTTTTTTTTTATCTCTAATTTGTATCTTTATCTGACGTAATTTTGATTATTTTATGTAGAAAGATTTAAATCTATTTTTAGATGGTTCCACTGAGTTCACTTTCTGACCTTGAGTGGTTTAATATTATTTCAGTAGGAAGCAAGTTGTTAAGTAATGCTGATACAGTTAAATCAAAACAGATATAAATCTATCTGAAGGTTAAACTCTACTACCGGCTATAGGAAACAATAACGGTCAAGTGAACGTCGGACACGTACACTAAAGGCTCCGTACTAGTATCTAGATTCTTGCTCGATGATTACGTACCAAAATTGTGTAGGTACTTAATTTGTTTGAGCGGCCTATCAGTGACCCATTATACCAATTTTTAACGGACTTCCAAAAAGGAGTAGGTTCTATGTTCGTCTGTATGTATTTTTTTGTGGATGTTAATCGATAATTCCGCCAATTGTGAACCGAATCAAAAAAATCCTTTTAGTTCGAAAGTCCTCTTGAGGTTGTCTCATTTAAATTTTATTGAAATCGGCTAAGCCGTTTTTGAAATATCAACAATAATGCAAACAACTCGAGCGAAATATTCGAATTTTGTACACGATGGAAGGCGGTTTTGCCATTTTTTGCGAAAAATAATTACAATCGGTGTCGGTGATAGCCAAAAACGTAAGTCAAGATGGTATTTCAATTTTCCAGGGTAAATTTTTCTACTATGTTTACGAAATCCTTATCACTTAAAAGAATTTAAAGAAATTAAATTAAAACAACTTACCAAGTGCCTTCAATGTCGCGCCACAAAGCATTCACGCCCATATCTTCTAATATGGCCCTCATGTCAATTTCTGTAGTCATCCTGAACCTCGGTATTGCCACGTCAATTGGAACGATGCTCTCTTTAATATTACCAAATATCTCGAAGAACACCGTATCCAACAGCTGGGGTATCGTCAGACTCACTTGATTTCCCAGACCCAACGCAATCAGCATTTTGTATCGGCCTTGGAACCCTACTGAAAGCTCCACAACTTTCGCATCCACATTTGGAACATACGCTATTTTTACTCTTCTCTTAATCTTCATCAGATCAACGTAGCCGATCTTCTTCCCAGCGTCATTGTAAAACGGAGCGTGTTCTGTTAAGGCATCGGAAAAAGCGTCCGTCCAGAGTCCTTCAAAGTCCAGCGTATCAACTATTATTGAGTTCCCTTCCATATTCGGTGCAGGCAGCTGTAATTTTAACACTTTTCTGATTGAGTCAGCGGCTCTAATCGGATCAGTCTTGATAGGTGCTGAACTAATCTGCAGTAAAGATCTGTTCCGGACAAAGTTCTCCCACGCTCCATTCAAGTTGACTCCTTCATCTATTATCAACGTTCTTGCTCTTGATAGTACAACATCATTGCTAGCAGGCTCCAAAGTTGACGCAAGCTGATAATACTGCGTTCTAAGGCACTCATTTTGGGGTAACAAAAGGAATCTGGATAGTTCATCTCTTGTTCTTCCAGTAGACCCTTCAGCTATAGCACCGAGAATGAGCCACAAGGAAAATGGGGAAAAAACGAAATGTGTGCCACTGACTCTAGTGAGCTTTATATAAGATGCTATAGTCACGTTATAGAAGGCTTGACGGAATTCGTAGATAACATCTCTGGTGAAGTCGCAAGGCTTCGAGTCGAGTACTCCTTGATTTCGGACTAGGTGCTGGTATTTGTCGTAAGTATCCCAGGCAGCTTTTACTTCTAGAGTCTTCAGTAAGGTGAGAAAAAAACTTATCGTTAAAAATTTCATTTTAACGTCTGACTGCAGTTGGAGTTTTTTGTACTGTGGAGTTTAAAGTGTGTGAACGTTTTTTATAAGTACTTGGTGGATGATATTTTTAATAGATTAGCCCGGGAAGCCTAGAGCGAGGTTGCGGATTTTTGTTATTTTTGTAAAAAAAATTTACTCGTATGATAAATGACTTCATTGAAAATATACTTGAATTAATGCACATTTAATTGCAAGGTTGCAGGTAATAGATAGCAATAGCCGTGGCGATCTAGTGGTTGTAACGCTGGCCTGTCATTCTCGAGGTCGTGGGTTAAATCCCGGTCCCGTACCAATGAGTTTCTTTGGAACTTATGTACGGAATTTCACACCACAGGCTTTTCGGTGAAGGAAAACATCGTGAGGCAACCTGCATATGTCCGAAGAAAAAATTCGATGGCGTGTGTAAATCCACCAACCCGCACTGGGCCAGCGTGGTGGATATAGCCCAATCACCCTTCGTGGGTAGGCCTACGTCCTGCAATGGACTATTACGAAGGCTGGTACAGTACAGTACCTTGTATGTACGTATTTTCATTGTGCCTTATCTCGTGTTTACGACAAAGTGCAATACTATTCATTGACATGTTAGATTTTGTTGATACTTATTAAAAGAAAATCGTATATAGGTAGGTATCCTATTAAAATCAGTAATTATTGTACCTTTATATTTATTTATACTGGTCATAAAATAAAAATAAGTGTGCACATATAAGTTTACACAAAGTGATCTTGAATGTTAAAGTTTATGTCAAAAATAATAAACGAATAGGTCCTTTACATATATGCCTCATATAAGTAAAAGACCGCGCCACACAAATTGGCGGATGTGAAGTTAGCTACAAGCTGCGCAATATCCAATCCTGGGTTATTAGTGAGTCGTAAGGCGATTGCAAACCGACTACAACGCCGCGCGATGCCAAAGTGCTCGGTTACAAGCGCTAATAAGGTGACATAACGTCAATATTCGAAAAAAACGGGTCATAGTTAATTATTTCATTTAAATATAGAAGTAGAAGGACATTTTTTTACTACTTTCACTTAGGGGCTGTGGCTCTATAGATATTTGCTCGAAGTTGCCATCTTTTGTTTTAACGGTAAAACTAAAAAGGAGATGCGTAATATTTTTTGATAAATTACCAAACGTACATATGTACTATTAACATAATATTTCATTTACTAGGTTGTACCAGTCTTATTTTCTAAAAGTTTATTTTTTTTTTATTCAAAAAAATGTCTTAGCTTTTCTTCAAATAACGGTCGTGGCTCCATTCAGTTCGGGAGCTATCTTGGCACCGTAATTTGGTTATAAAGCCTGCAGAAAAGAGGCTCCTTTACGAGGAATATTAAATTAACACGGGTCGCGTCGCGCCGTGAATGGGCCCCTTTATGAAATGTCTAATTACCATGAGCGGAGTCAGGATTTCATTAGGGGGCGAGAAACCGGGTAGTACTTATTAGCCGAAGCGAAATTTTTGGCAGCTGAATTGAAAGTCGGCGGATGAGAAGCTAGCCGCAGAGGACACTTCTCTGGGATTCGCTAATTGTTGCGCATGTGTGCACAATGCCCACACAAGTGGCGAAGTAGTGAGCACGGGTGTAGGGAGCGTGCGGGAGGCATGAGATTGGCGGGCGCACACCCGCCCGCCAATCTCATGCCTCCCGGCGTCTCGTCTCTCTGGCTCCCGCGTTTATTTGTATTTTGCCTTTTGCGCAGCGTTCTGCGCATAACTTCCCATCCGTCGACTTGTGTGGCGCGGATTAAACAAGCTGCGTATAACCCAATCCTCGGCTTGTAGCTATCATTACAGCCGCCAAGAAGTATAATCCGACCTATATCTAGAGATGCGTTTTGTTTTGAGGCATCTGTCATTTGTAATACATATTAGAAGTTATTACGCCAAGTTTTACGATGGGCAAACCATGAAATGGCGGAAAAAAATACTGAGCTTGTCACAAACAAACAAACATACAATAACACTTTATTAGAAAACCACATTACATAAAGAATAAATTACAGGGACAAAACAATTTAGGTTTCTAACTGGCGGTCACTATGGTCACTGATCCATACAAAATATTCATTGACTTTTGACAAATGTATGGGACAGCTGATTATTTTTTTGCAATTTTGAGGTCGATCCTATTAAATTCTGTTCATAGTAATGAGTATATTATATGCTTAGTCTGGTAACTCATTAGAACTGTTTGAGCCCTGCGATACAATACTTGTTACTTGTGCAGGTCTCACAATCAAACTGTTAAACCTTATTTTTGCTTTGGTGACGATGTCTTTTATTTATATAAATTAAATTAACTTTAGTTTAAATTTTAATATAATATGATTTTCTGAAATAAAAATTATTAATTCCTATTAGTAACTCTGAAAGCATAGACATAGCCAAGCTGAGCCGAGGCATAGGTCAAGTTAAGGTACTTATAGGTAGTAGAGGATATCTTCTACGATAACATGCCCCCCACCAAATTATTGCTTTAATGTGGAACGAGAGTAACGAGCAACAAATCCTTGGATTTGCTAGTTCGACTAGTTGTTTGACGGCAGTATCAGTACGCACACATGCGTGGTGACGCGTTGTAAATTATTTCACAAATACTTTTAAACGCTTAGAATTTTGGAGGGGCGGGTCATGTTATCGTAAAAGATCTCGACCTAATAATAAAACCTAAATAAACCTAGACAATAATAGACCTACGATCCTAACCTAATCGCGTCTGGGAACATGAGGGGGAGTAATTGCGCACTAGCGAAATATTTTGCACAGCTTGTGGGTTCTTCACAAACGCACTTTTGTTTGATTCGACTTTAGGTATTAGTGTTTTGAAATAAAACATTGCCCCTCAATGCCCAGTCCTGGCCACGGCACTGGCTGAAAAATGGGTCAACCCTGATAAGGATCCTAATATCCTTACTCATATTTTTACTAGCTATTATTCCATCATCATTATTTTGAGCACGTATATCGTCGACTGGTAAACATAGGCCACTTTTCTCGCCACTTATCTTGAACTTGTGTCCTGTGGAGATTTTATACGACAATATTTAATCTCCCTCGCGCAATGCCACATTAATAAAAATAATAATCATTTTTCGCAAAAAAATCGCAACACCAACTTTCACCGAGTACAGAATTCGAATAGTTTGCACGAATCGATGGGAAATCCATGTACATTATTGAAGATTTATCAAAAACGGCTCAGCCGATTTCAATGAAATTTAAATGGGACAACCTTGAAAGACCCTTTCGAACTGAAAATGATTTTTTTTTAATCTATTCACAATTGGAGAAAATATCGATGAACATACACAAAAAAACATACAGACGAATACCTCCTCCTATTTGGAAATCGGTAAAAAATCTCAACATGTAGAGATATATTATACAGGGTTATCTACAACAAACAACAAACAAATAACTCTTTATTGTACACACAAAATGAAACTTACAAAAAAATACTTAAGTGAAATTCTACTAACCCTGTACGTCATCTACTTACCCTGTAGGTATTAAGCCGAAAAAGGGTGCTTAAGACCATAACAACATTTATCTACACTAATGTTGTAACATTCTACTTATGTTTCCAATACTTGACTTATAATGACTACTGTTATAGCGCAGACAACAAAACACTCAATTTAAGCAATTTCACATGATGTTATAATATCCACATCGAAATCGTAAAATCTCATTATAACATCGCACGCTCGCTCCTGATTGGCCCTGCGCGCGCAGCTGCGCTCTCATTGGTTAGATTTTAATGGCGCCAAGTTCACTGTGACAATACACTTGGTACGCGTGAATTTAATGTTTCGCAATATGTTTTTTATTTTTATTAGTGAAGATAAAGTAGTGTATGCAACTGCATATAACACGGGTATTAAAACACTCGTTACTATTATGAACTATAAACTACTATTACTGAATTACAACTTTTATAACATTGCAACTCGGAATCGACAAAATGTAATATGAAACAGCTGAAGGTTTTTGAAAAATCAACAATCTAATAAATTATTATAAAAATATTACATTTTAAAAATACTAGCTTATGAGGTCCTGGATATCATGTAGCAGCAGTGTGCTAGCCAAGACAAGTAAAACGAGCACAAACACGACGGCTCTATCTTGTATAGTACAGGAGTTCCTATAGCCACCTTCCGATTCCATCATCAGATCAGCTCCATGGTTCCATATTATTGCACTGTCACGCAATATACTTAAGCATACAACATTTCAGCTCAATCGGAAACCGGGAAGTTGGTCAAACTTCACCCGAACTTACATACAAACATAGTTACATCCATTGCAAGTTAAATAAAAGCTAGTAAACATAGAGTACATTATAACTAATAAAAATGGTACACATCGATGCGAGCGAACTATTTGATTTTTTGGCGTAGATTGCAAGAATTGAAGTACTCAACTTTACTTAATTATCGGTTAAAAAATGAGCTCCAGGATCTTGACCTAAACCTGATTTGCTGATGTTGCATTATTAAAATCCCTGCTTCTTTTGTAATTACATCTCCTAATTAGAGCCTTTAAAAGGGCGCTGGAAAATTAATAATTAACACAATTCGCGTCTCCCGGGATAACCTAGAAGTGTTGCTCTCATTTTTAGCCTTAATTAAAGCATGATGGCGTAGTTGAAGTAACATCCGACTAACAATCGCGAGGTCGTGAGTTCAAATCCTAGTCCCGTACTAATGAATTCTTTAGAACTTTTATATAAATACGTACGGACTCAAGTTTCGGTGAAGGAAAACATCGTGAGGTAACCTGCATACTCCGTAGAATATCTAGTTTACTTAGGTATCTTCTAGGTCTACATACTCCATCTTCGGCTACAACTTCGCTTTCCATCAGGCGAGTTGGTGGCCAAATGTAGACCTATTCTACATAAAAAAAGAAGAAATTGGTTGACATATATAAACCCCCCAACCCTCAGGGTCAGCGTGGTGACTATCCCAATCACCTTTCGTGGATAGGCCTATGTTCAGTAGTGGATTAGCAAGACCAATACAGTAAAACATTCAAATGTTGTCTTTTAATCTATATACCTATTAAGTCCCTTCAATCGACTTTCAAAAAAGAAGGAGGTTTTTAATTCGTCTGAATGTTTGTTTTTTTCCGATGTTACTTCTTATCTCCCTTGTTTGCAGGCCGATTTGCGAGTTTTTTCTTTTCTTTCAATATATTGAAGACAATATATTGAAGACAAAATGGTATCTAAGTACCTTATAAAACATATAGGTACATTATTGGTCCAGGAGTTTTAAAAAATCTAAAAAATATGATATTTTCTGCATCTACCGAAATCAAATAGGTACTTTAAAATCGTTACTTCCAATCGCTGATTTTGGCATGAGGTCCATTGTATGATACGTCAGTCGTTAAGTGTTTACTCACTTGTACCTGTACTTGCCTTCTTAATAGTCCACTGCATGACGTAGGTCTACCCCACGAAGGGTGATTGGGGCTTTTCCGCCACGCTGCTATGCGCTTACACACACGCACAATACAAAATACGATAATTTGAACATAGCATTGGAGTTTACATTTTAGAGATCAATATCTATGACACTATGCAACATTTTTGGTCAGTTTGTTGCATTCCTAGAAAATAGTTTCATACGTAATAGTACGTTAAAAGTTTCATTGATACAGTTACATATAAAATTGTATTGTTCGTGTGCATAATATATTACCACATTGCGAGTATATTAGTATTCATATTTTATTTCAGTAATAGAAATGAAATAGTTATAATTCCTCGAAATATCTGTGGCAGGACCACTGTCGTAGCGCTCGCAGCGTAGTTTGACTAGGTGTTTGTCAGCGGCAACGTTCCGCACGGTCAGTCTTTGGATGGGAGACCGCGGGTGGCATTTTCCAACTGAGTGCTACCGTGGCTCGGATGACACGTTAAATTGTAGGTCCCGGTTATTTTAACCGTTTAGCCAAGTCAGAGGCTTTCTGGCGGCCTATAAACGCTGACACCAGGGTTAGCCACCCGGCCTTTACAATCTTACTTACTTTCCACTTGACTGTCGTCATATTTAGCACTAGATTAAAAAATAAAATGTTTTCCATCCATCCATCAACCATAGGACGTCCACTGCTGGACATGGGATTTCAGATAAATATTAAATAGGTAATAAATTAATATTGGGGGACATCTTACACACGGTCTCTGACCCCAAACTAAGCAAAGCTTGTGATATGGCTGCCAGAGACTGATATACTACGAGTACATATACATATTTTAAATACATACTTATATAGATAGTACCTAAATAACACCCAGACACAGAGCAAACACCAATGTTCATCACACAAATGTTTGCCCTGGGTGGGGATCGAACCCACACCTCTTTGACCCAGAAGTCAGGGTCGAATAAAATAAAATAAATATAATAGGGTCGAATAAGATAAAATCGATTGGAATCTGTTTGCATCCAGCGCGTCCCAGCGTTCTTGATGAGGTTCCCTGTCCACCTCATCCTACGCTGCGCTTGCCGGTGCGTGGTCTCCACTTATGAACTTTTCGATCCCACCAGTCAATAGTATTCCATGCTATGTGCCCTGACTACTGCCATGTCAACTTGCTAATCAGCTGGGCTATGTCGGTAACGGTTATTTTACAGATCTCCGTTTCTGATTGGATCTTGCAGAGAGACAATAAGCAAATGTTTGCGCCACTCCGTTCAGTTATCGTGAATATAATTAAATAAAATACAAGACTTATATAATCTAAAACTACGTAAACTACTACTACATAACTAGCAATTGGATCATCCACAGATAATCCAAATGCTCAAACCCACTGCCACTAGGCAGCGTGCCCAGCGTGGACTTTATTCACGTACCTATAAGTAAAATTACATCTCAGCATAAATAAGCACAGTTACTAATGTTCTGTAGGAGCGAACACTGAACCGAATGAAAATATTTTATAACTTATTTGCTCGTAAAGTGGCTATAATTACACCAATTTCAATATCGTAATGTATTTCATTACGCACTTGTGCGTTATTGTAATGTAAAACGCACGAGTGAACGATACTTTTTAAAATCTTAGCAAAGAGTTTTTATGTCAGAAAAGTGGTCAATATTTTATGAATAAAATTAACTTTGGGAGATAAAATATAATAAATAAACATTTAATTCTATAATTTAATTAATTTTGACAATAAATTACAACCATTTATCTGTAACAAAAACACAAAAATATTAATTTACTTTATTAGTAATACTGACTGTTTTTGTACCTTTGCCTAAAAAAATTATGATGCGCGCGCATCGCTAATTTGTGGACAAGTAAAGGTTTATTCGTTTAAGAAAGTCAGAGTTTTATTAATTTCTTCGCAAATATGTTATAAAACGTCGTATGACATACGTGCGCTTTGAAAATTACAGCCTCTGCTTCCTTATAGCCCTCGCCTACGGCAAAGAATATATAATAATACTACGTACCTACGGCTCGGGCTAGCAATATCGCTTCGGCTGTAATTTTCAACTTACCGCACTTATATCATAATGCACTATTACCTACTACTACTAGTATGTGAAGGTTTTGTATAGAAATTATTGAAGCAACATTTATTAGTCAAAATAAATCTTGGATAACTTTTGTAAAATTTAGTTACATAATTGTATCAAAGTTAGATCAGAAACATCACAAAATTTAAAATAACAATAGTAGTAGGTATTATTTTGAATCGCAAATTGATTTTGAAACATGGCTCATTACTAAACAAGAAATTGTGTGTAAATATTTATGTTTCGGTTTCTTTATGGCCACTAATATTCTCTGATTTAATATTCTCTGACTCCTAACTACGTTGCCCTGTGTTTAGGAAATTAGTCCCTTTCTGTCTGCGTTTAAGCATATCTAAATTTTATAAATTTTAAAAAAGAATTATTTATCACAAAAACTCTTCAGAACAAATCTTGTGGCATGTAACGCGCTTATTTTCATAGAGAATCACCTGGCAGCTCTGGTGAAGTCCTGCCTCTACCGAAGTCAAACTTGGCAAGTTGTCAACTACACTCGAACATCCCTTGATTCTCTCAGACATTTCGCACCCTCTTTGCACCCTGCCCTGCCTGCAAGTTATTAGGGTTCCCTACCTGGAACTCGAAAACAGACCGCCAATTTTTATTGTTGTTTATTTTTGTGTTGACCAACATTAACTTTATACACATCAACGTAATTAAATTAACGAAATTAACTTAGCCTAAACAAATTTGCTTTCTAAGCCGATTCGGCAGATTCAGATCTATTATATATAAGCTACATTTTGTTATGTGTTATACGAAAGGGTAACGTGTTTACAAGAACAGCAAAGGCGTTGAACTCTTAAGCGAAGTATGTTTTTCATAAGTAATTTTATCGTCTCTTTAATTCTGCCCCACTGCCAAACGCGGGTTTTTCTCTCTACGAGAAGGATTAACACACTGACCAGAGACATAATTCTTAAAAAAGGTTGTAAAGTTGGGTTACGAACGATAATAATCTTACGTGATAACGTCATAAAAAACATTGTTGAATCGACAACTGAAACAAGCCCAACGCTTAGGCCGATCGTGCCTCTTTATCGCTTGTATCCGCGCTCTCGCTTGCACGCTCGGCTCAGGCAGAATGTGACACTTTTTCGTGCGCGCAACCGCTGTTTTTCGATGTATTAGACGAAATATCGTCAAAACTTGTATAAATTAATGTTTAACCCACCATTGACCACATACTTTTTTGTTGCAGGTATGCATTTAGGAGCATCGATATACCTGCGTGCAAATTCGTGCGAGACAGAACGTTACACGGTATAGAAATACTCGTAAGAATAAGAATACAATAACTTGGCGGAACTCAGTAGGTAAAGTATTACACCGTACCTACACGTCTCTCCACCGTAGGTATTAAGATATGGTTTTCCTTTTAGTTTTTTTTTTTTTTTATATTAATTAATTTAAAAAAATTTAAGGACTAGTAATTTCAGTTGTATATTTTAATCTTATTATTTGATAAATCAGTAAGTTATTTAACTTAACAACAATTTTATTTTTAATAAAGAAATAAATAAATATTAATAGTCTCTCTGACCTGTTAGCGGGCGCTTTGGTGTCAACCTGTAACTAACGAGTAAAGGCACCTATATACTCGTATGTAAGATGAAAAATATAAAAATAACCATTTTTGTACGGAACCTTTTCTAAATCTCTCTCTGTACTTGGCAGTCCTCGTACCTTTTTGTCAAAGGTTTAATCTACGAAAGGATTTGTACGTGACTCGTAGTGTGTGATTGTTGAGTGTATTGTGCCTGTGTGCGTAGTTATGTCTGTATGTGTGCAGTTCAAAGAGCTTTGTAATAAGCCTGAGGGTGTCTGGTAGTTTTTTTTGTACGATGGAAAATCTCAATGCTTTTCTTGTAAAAGTTTTTTTTCTCTACTATTACAGTACCTACAGAAAAACAGAAAAATGGCAAGTCGATGTACAGAGGTATATTTACATTAATTACGTCTTATGGACCAAACTAGGCCCCTGATTTATCATTCGGCCCCTGTGTAATAGGGCTTATTCTGTGCATTCGGCATAAGTTAACGTTTCGCGCTCACGTTTTCGCGAACTTCGTTAGGAATATTATTTTTTTACATAATTATGCAAAAATGACGTCAAAATTTAATATAAGTTCTGCTTAAGTTATATTCAATATGGATAAAGGATATATACCTATATAATTTAGATAGGATTTCTAAAACAACAAAATTTAGGAAATCTAACAAGCCTTAACCTTTTTTCTGCCTTACGGGCTTAAGGTCACATGGCATTTACGCAGTGGAATATCTCAGTGTGCAAGGCAAGGGCCGTGCACCTCTGCACATCTCCGCACCACTCCATTTTAGTAGAATTTGGGCTTCACAAGTTCACACTGAGCTCTCTGAAGAACTCACAATCCGCCTGGTAATGTGCAATGCTCCGTTTGCATATTATTATTCTAATCACAAGCTGCCAAACAAAACTTTCAACGCTTCGTCAACTAGGTATACCTACCATGAACTTACCTACTATAGAGTGGTGCGGGTGTTCAAAATAAGAAGGTATTATTACTAGAAGTTTAAAAATATAAGCTCAGCCATGGACGGCTTTAAAGTCTGTCCGCCATATTGATAATACGCCATACGCCAATGTGACATTTCTTGTCAATGTCTTCTATTTTACTACTAGCTTTTACCCTGCGGCTTCGCTTTCGTCTTTTTGCCTTTTTAAGTGTTTTGTAATTCCCACAGCAATCACACATTTTTTCGGGATAATTATTTTTCGCAAAAAATGACAAAACCGATTTCTGTAAAATTTAAATGAGACCACCTCGGGAGTATACTCTTTCGAAGTAATAAAGAATTTTTCGATTCGGTTCACAATTTGCGAAATTATCGATGAACATACACAAAAAAAAACATAAACACGAACATAAAACCTCCTCCTTTTTAGAAGTTCGTTAATAAAAAGTAGCCTAAGTTACTTTTAAGATATTTTTAAACTGTATTCATGCCGAAAATCAAGTCGATCCGTTGCTGCGTGAAAGAGTAACAAACCAACAAACACTTTCAGATTTATAATATTAGTAAAGATTGCTCAGACTGAGTTCTTTGAAGAGCTCGCAATCCGCCTTGCAGTACTCCGCTTGCATATTCCAATCACAAGATGTCAAACAAAACTTTGAACGCCTCAACTAGGTAGGTATACCTCTCGTCACGAGTTCAAAGTACGAGCCAAATCTGAGGCTTAACTCAAAGAACAAACTTGTATCAACACTATGAGATATTTCCAACACGACTTGAGCCGTGTCTGCGAGGATCAAGAAGGCTCGGGCATACGTGTCTCGATTGCAAATTAGCTGTTACGATAGAGTTGTGTGTAGATCTCGATGGAGGCACTGGTGCATTTTAGCTGACTTCCAGAATGGAGAAGATTTTATTTTTTATTTTAAAAAGGTATACAGTATACCTCTAGGTGATCCCATTTAAATTTTATCGCAATCGGCTGAGCATTTTTTGAAAAATCAACAGTAATACAAAAAATATTACATGGATGACGCATCGATTCGTGTGAAATATTTGAATTCTGCACACAGCGGAAGTCGGTTATACCACCTTTGGCGAATTTTTCGCCAAAAATGGTATAACCGACTTATGCAATAACAACGACGACCGACGAATAAAAATATCTCTAATAAATACTTTTATTCGGCTTCCATAGTTATAGTCATAGTTATTTATTCATGTTGAAGACAAAACATTAAAAAGCTTTCAAAAGAACAAAACTAGTTTTACCTACCCGTACCCAATTGCTCCATTACCTATTTATATTTTAAATACATACTTTATTTCAGGCAAAACTTATAAAACATTTCATAAACTTAACTATATATTACAACTACTATGCTATATGTACAAACCTAAACAAATTAAAAAATAAAAATCAAACACTTGAGCTAAAAAAATAAAAAAAAATTAAGTATATATAGATGTCGATGAAAACCCTAATCTAAAAGCCCACTACTCTAATAAATAAAAAAATCGTTCTCTCAGTGTTTGGTATCAAACACTTTCGAAACGGCTGGGCTGATTTTTATATTTTATTTTACATACCTACCTATTTGGTAAGTCTGAGAATAGATCGCAAGATCAATTACTCGTACTAGATTTGACCCAAAAAACGGGCAAGTGAAGTTAAATAAAACCGTTTAAAAACCACGAAAGTTTCCATAATCATATTATTCCAAAAAATGCTCTTATTATGTATTTCGCGAGTAGAATACCTCCATAATATATTATTGTGCGAGTACCTACTTACTTCAGAGTCTGATTCCGAGATATTCTCAAGAATGTCATGTAAGATGTTAGCTCTAATAAATGCCACTTTGTGGTAGTCGGTGAGACTTAGTGTCGTCGCTTTGCTCCTGAAGGATTTTGTTTCAAAGGAACCAGCTTTTTATTTACATACTTATGTGAGCTTTTAGGAAAGTTGGCTTCATTTTTCAAGTCGAGTTTTAGCAAAACAAGACGGAAATATGTGTGTATCATTACAATGGAATTGTGCGATCGTTAGGTAGGTAAAGGGTTGGAATCCTGGCCCCGTACCCATGAATTCTTCGACACTTGTGTACGGATTTCATACCACTGACTTTTTGGTGAAGGAAAATATCTTGAGGCAACCGTCTCTACTCCGTAGAAGAAATTCGATGGCGTATGTGAATCTCCAAGACAGAGTCCGAAACACGGAAATCCGAAGAAGAACTAACGTTCGGAACAAGGGATCCGCTGTCATGAATCTTAAGTAGAGTTGGGCAGGACACGTTGCCAGGCGGTGTGACGACAGGTGGAGTAAGGCAGTGAAGGAGTGGTGGCCGAGGCAAGGCAAGCAGAGCGTTGGTCGACCGGCTGCAACATGGCGAGACGATATTGTGAAAATCGCGGGTCGAACCTGGCCACGATTAGCACAGGACAGAGACAAATGGCACCGTAAGAGAGAGGCCTATACCCAGTGGGATAGAGAAGGCTGCGGATGGTGATGTGAATCTACCCAGCCGAGGAGCCAATTAAAGGAAAAGTACTTCAACAAACGATGACGAAATATTATACTACGACATTCAACACGTTTTTTCTTTCCTCAAATTCCACATTGATAATTGCGACTTATCTCCTTTGATTGATTTATAAATTAGACAACCAATTAACCTTTTGGTAATTGTGGTTGTAAATAAAGAGTTTTGTCTGTCTATCTGTATGTCTTTTGCATTGGCTAAGATCACGTGGAATCTAATAGTTTTGAAGATTCTTAGACTTATTAAGCACATTGTATTTAACAACTGTTTTATTATTTAAGTACCTGCCAGGCTAAGATGCGCACCACGAAATATTTATTTCACGTGTCAGAACGAAACAGCGTTATGACAAAGTATATTATATCTGTCACTTTTTCACACGTCGAAAAAGTAATTTCGTGGCTTTCTGTGATCGCATGCTGGACTAGCTGGTCACGATTGACACAGGACCGAGGGAGATGGCACCATGAGAAAGAGAGGCCTATAACCAGCAGTGATGATGTGGTGGGTGGTATTGCGATGTCAAATATCATTAGCTTTTAAAGAAATTTCTTGATAATGTGCTAGTTTCTCTCTTCGAAATAAACACTGAGGTAAAATGACTTCAGATATCAGTTGGTAGACAATATATTTCTTTGAAAATTCAATCAAACACTCTTTGCTGTCCATATTCTCCTGGATAGGAGTATACTCCAGCGAATAACGGAATTTTCACTTCAGTATTTGGATAAGTTTCAAAAAAAGCGAAAACAAATGGTTTATTGACTACGAAGCTGTCTTTCTCCAGAGCAGAGAAATCTATCTCTTCTTCGAGTAATTCTGTCTCTTCATCTCTGTCGTCTGAGTCTACGATATTGAAGCTCACAATCTGGAAGTAGCCCATTGGTGTCGCTGGAGCGTCTGAGTTACTTTCGCTGTGAAAATAGATGGAATTGTGATAAATTATTAATTAAATGTTTGACAAAATGTTGTGTCCAAAAATGTAAGAGTTTAAAGAATAGCGAGAAGAAGAAATGAAACACCAACATTGTGTTGGAACGAAAAAAAGCAACAAAATGAGAAAAAAGAACGCAACAAAAAAATAATGCAAAAAGTAACAAAAGCAAAGGCAATTGAAAGTCACAATTTTAAAGATACCAGATGTAAAATGTACAGGAAAATAAGGAAATTAAATCATAGATTCTTAAATAACATACCTTTTACCGGATGGATCATCAAACACACTGCTGCGTTTCATATTCTTGAAGATTGGTCCGAAATCCATTCCACTGCTCAGTACCATCTTTGGGATGACCACGTCTATTGCTTCCTCAGTTAACTTTAGATCCAAAAAGACATCTTTGCTGAAAATTGCTTCTATCATAGCTTCTGGTTCATCCCCTACAGCAAATAGCATAGAACCACGGTCATCAAAACCTAATGGAACTTCCAAAACTTTGAATTCTGGATATTCTGCGACACGCACGTTACCCTTCATTCGTAGGTACTCTGCTGTTGGCAGGGAATCTTGTCCATTGTAGAAAAGACCTCGCTGGACTGTTCTGTTAGATAAAACTGGGCTCCATTTGTCTTCAATCATCAAGTGGTCTACAAGCACCGTGTGGCTAGAACGCGGAAGATCTCTGCTAAAATAGTCAACGAATTCTTGTAACTGTCCAAAAGGTTTATCGAAAACTGCTGACCGTAGATAAGGTGGCATGCCAATGGATGAAGGGTCACTGAATGTGTGCCAATCTTTCCCAATCAACACTGTTTCGTCAACTGCTACGACTCGACTTCGCGTGAACCCTGATCCTTCCATCATTAAAGACCGACTGTAAAAAGGTCGTCTAAGATCTTGTTCTTCTGGAAGGTTCAGTAATGAGAAAAGTTCTTTCTCTCCTTTGAAAGTTTCTTCTGCTAAAGATGCTAGAGTGTACCAGATGCTATGAGCTGAAATGGCGAAATGTTCCTTGGAATAATAATTTGCTTCTAAAGCCAATCGTTTGATTAGAGGGATCAGACGATCTTTGAACTCCAACGCTGAGTTTTGGTCATATTCTTTCTGTTTTTCTTCATAATATTTGATTTGAGAATGTGCTACTGCAATCACTGCAGCTATTAGCACTAATAGCTTCATTTTGAGAATAATCTTTGAGTAAAGATATCTTAGAACGATTTGTATGCACACGTAACTGACCACTGATATAATATTGATGTCACTAATGTAGGCGCAGCTAAGTGTCTCCTTATATATCATTTAAATAAGACCCAATACACACTTTTTTTAGAGTAGTTTGCTCATTTTGTATATGTAAATGTATGTATTCTGTTGTGTATGGTATGTATTCTTACCTTCATAAAATTATGTAAATGAATCGTTTAATTTCACTGATGACTCACTAGATTTTACTGATCTAATAAATACATAATCAGAGTCAGAATAAATATTGGCGCCTTGTGAGTTGTGACCCTAGTTTACTTCCTTTCTGACAAAAGTTGCAGGTTTTTCTCCAATTTTAGAATACGAATTTACATATCACGTATTTAGAATATATTTTCTAAATTCGTTATTAAGTATAACTATTATAACCTACTTACTAAATAAGTTACTAAATCAAAGAACCTAATAAGTACACTAAAGTATTATAATAATGATCTTAATTTGATGATTTTATGATTTGAATATTCCCCTCACACACACATTTCACGTACTTAAGTAATGGATGTGCCTTTGCATTTTTTTTTTATTTAACGATTTACAATGATAAAATTCGGTAATGACATTGCCTTAAAACCTAACTTAACTTTATCTAGACAATCTATAGTTCTCTGAAGCATTACAATATTTACACCACAACTATTTAGGTACTTACTTACATGATTAAATCATTTACCTACACGCACGCATGTGTGCGTGCTTACCTCAAATACATTTAAACGATCTTTTAGTTTAATTTTTTTTTTTTTTTTTTTTTTTTTTTTTTTTATTCAATATAGGTTTGCGTTTGACTACATACTGCCTGATGTTGAGCAGATATGCGGTCTAGGATGTAGCACGCTTACCTAGAAGATACCTATTTACTCGGGATTTGAAGACACCCACGTCGTACTTTAGCGGGAAGACAGACCCAGGCAAAGCGTTCCACATTCTGGCTGTTCGTATGAGGAATGAGGACTCGAAACGCTTGGTTCTAACGCGCGGAATGTCCACCATAAAAGGGTGGCGCTTTGGTCGCGTCTGTCTAGCCGTACGATAGAAGAAAGGGGCAGGTGGGACCAGATTGTGCAACTCCTGAGCGCACTCTCCGAAGTGTATCCGATAAAAGGCCGACAAACACGCCACCTTACGTCGATGCTCAAGACTTTGCAGCTGCGACTTAGTCAAGGTGTCGTTGTCAATCAGCCTCCTGGCTCGCCTCTCAATCGAATCCAGAGCCTCCAGTTGATATTTGGCAGAGCCATCCCAAAGGTGAGAGCAGTATTCCATACAAGACCTGACTTGTGCTTTAATATCAATCAATAAAGTAGGTACGGTGTACCTTAATGGATGAGGTTATTATAATTAAGGTTATTAATTAGGTGGATATACCTAGTTTAACCTCATGAACAACACCGTATTATCACCCTGGATGCAGGCCGCTTCCAATCGGTCGTGTTGATCCATAGGGGAGATCTGTGTCCAGCAGTGGATGCTCCATGGCTGACGTCAACGTCAGTCTTCGGATGGATGACTGGCGTGGTAAACGGTACCATTTATTGGTAACTATTTATAGCAAATGCACCGGTTGTGGCCACTGCCCCAGTGTTGGCCATTTGATGCCAAATTGCATAAAATAGACTATAGATATAACACCATAAATGTTGTTTGAGTGAATGTCATAGTTTGAAAATTTCTTAAAAAATATTAAGTATTTTAGTATTGAAATTGTCTCCGCAATCATAAAAATTTAAAGTTGCCAAAACTTTTTTCAAGCTTAAGTTTATATCTCTTAGGAAACAGGGAAGCAGGAAGACTGTTCCATTTCCTGGCGGTACGAATCAGTAAAGTTGAGTCAAACCGCTTCGTACGTATCGAAGGAAAATCGACAGCGTAGGGGGTGGTAGCGGTAACTGACAGTAATATGGACACAAACAGTGCATCTACCTTATAGGTCAAATCACACAACAACATGTAGCTAACATCACAGCCGCCAAGTAGTGTGATTCGACCTATAATGTTAATCTTATTAATTTTGCGATGTCGACCACTTCTGTTAGTAAGTAAATAGTTGCCTAAATTCTGGCAGGCGTTAATTTATTTGCGCGTTGTTCGAGTCTTGGTTGTTGAAATAAAACTTCTGATTGCGATATTGTTTTGGGATAGCTGTTATTTTCTTGAATTTCTGTAAGGCCCAATAGTAAAGGTTGTTCGTAATGATGACCATAATCAAAACGGTCACGAAAACGGGTTTACCAGCCGCTTCTGTCACACCGGACATTGACCGTCTTACACAAAAGTTTTCCGCACGCTTTAGACAATGTTTAACAGTACAAATAGCACGGTTAAACTGTGTTTAAAGCGTGTTTAAATCTTTTGTGGTAAGGCGGTGATTTTCTAAAAACCAAATAAAGTCATATATTTTATCAACCGCAGATATATCCGTGTATAAAAAAAAATGGTTATAATTATCCTTTAATTTCACAGGAGTGATCAAGAAATACTGTTCGTTAGGTACATTAGTTTTTTTCTTTCTAAATACATAATTACGTCAAATTAAAAATGTAAAAACAATTAATAATACAAAAAAAATGTTATTTTGTGACTAAGAAATTCTACATACCTTTAATTTGGAAATTGGCATGTGATTTTTTTTTCCTTTATTAGTGTGAAATTGCGCGAGCGAAACACAAATATCCTCTTCGAAAGTGAGTAATTCAGGTCATTAAAGTAGGTATCGGTAGCCGATAATTGGTTATCTAGCTCTTTCACTAGTTATTTACTGGTCTGCGGGTGAGTAGCGGCCCTAAAAGTGGGTCCACATTAATACTCCATGTCTCTATTCTATACTATGTCTCTATTCTATACTGTGTCCCTATTCTATACTGTGTCTTTATTCTATTGGTACTATGACACACCGCTTTACTTCCGCCGCGATGTATCTCATAAGTTATACCTAACATTTGAAATCTTTATAAATAACGACGGCCGTCCGTCGGCGAATACGGGACGGGCCGGGACGGGCCCGGACGGGGCCGTACGACTCACGCTCCATACTTTTTTGTGGTGGCCCGTACGACGCTTTTACACAACATGTATGGAACGTGCGTGGTACGGGCCCCGCCTGGGTCCGTCCCGTGCTCGCCCCGTCCTAATATAAATCATCCCGTAACAGACATTCCGATTTCATCATCATCATCAGCGTGTTTCGGCCCACTGAAGGACATAAGCCTCCTCCCTCTTACTATCATCATCTTCATCAGCCTGTGTCGAGCTGGGTATAGGCCTCCTCTCTTAAGTGCCATTGTTCCCTATGTTGAGCTAATCTCATCCACGCATGAGCTGCGATGGGTTTGTCGTCGACCCATCGACCCTCTTACCTGAAAAATAATGTTATATGAAACGGAACTGACGTCAACTGCAGTCGCCACGCCCCTTCGCGCCATGCTTTTGCCAGCCGCCATGTTGAAACTCAAGAGACAAAGGAGGGGAAAGTTATTTAAGCCGTGTTCAGCTATTTTTGCACCCTATTCGTCCCCGAACCGTTCCTGAATAAACAAGCTGTTGCTACTCTGAGTGTTTCGTGTTTCATTGCGTTATACTCAGAAGTGGGATGTCTTGAAAAATACTTCTACATCGTCTAAACCCACGTGCACAGCGTCAAAATCAGCAAATTATGAAAATTTCGGCCTACATGAAGCCCTGACCATCGAAGAAGACAAAATCACTACGCCGCCTGCGAGACCTGCTTTAGAAGAATCCACGGAAGAAATAAGCATCAAGACAAAAAAGCCACGCTGCTCTTTTAAAGTAACATTCAGCAAGTGCAGAGCGGTGCGAGAAATGATGAGGTTAAAAGCGATGCAAGTTCAAGATGATCTACAAAGAAGACGAATAGGACATCGACATTCCATGACATCGATGAAGCTACTTTTAGAAGACGATTGCATCGGCGACATATTGAACAGCAAGAAAACGTATTCACCATTTTAAAACAACCGCCAGCAAAGTGAAGCCCTAACAGCACGTGTAACGAACGCTACTAAGTCGAATACTATTGCCAGAATCCACCTGTTGAACACAACCACGCGATGAGCAAAACAAGAATCTACAACTACCCTACGTAATGACGCTTCATGGTGTTCATGACGCTTCATGGTGTTCGCTAAGCTGACCTGTCTGCCCGCCTGCTGGTCTGCCTGCCTACCTGCCTGCCTGCCCGCCCGCCTGCCTGCCTGTCCTCCCGCCTGCCTGCCTGCCCGCCTGCCGGCCTGCCCACCTGCCTGCATAGCAGCCTACCCGTCGGCCCGTCTACGCTACCGCCACCAGCGTGCGTCAGCAAGGAGCCTCAGCCAGCCAATTAACCAGGTGTGTTCGTTTCTATCTGTCATTGTTTTCCCCTACGATAAGCCTATTTATGACTTTCGGTGCCACTTGAAAGGGTTGGAAGAAAAGAGCAGAAGCAAATTAATCAGTCTTTGGTGCATCGGCGTAGCATTTAGGTCAAACAGATCGATAATCTGAATAGTCATTATTTGTCTGCTATCGTCTATATTTTGCGTAAGAAGTCAAAACAATCGCACCGCATACATTGTCACATTTAGATCAACATAATTTTAATCAGGAGCAAATGAAAACGAAATACGTACACTTTTGCATACCTTCATTTTAGTTGAGCAACGTTCGACACGGTCTTCGGATGTGACCGCAAGCAGCATTTACAACTGAGCGCTACCGTGGCTCGGAAGACAAAATAAATTATAGGCCTTGGTTGTATTAACCGATTAGCTAGCATGTTATAGGCCTTCAGGCAGCTTATAAACTCTGACACCTGGGCTAGCCACCCAGCCTATACAAGCTTACTTATTTTAGTTTCAAAACTGCAGCATTCAGATAACAGAATTACGAAACAAACATAAATTTGGTTGTAATTGTAAACATATTTTTATTTGTGGGTAGTTGCACGTCCCGCAATTCGTTGTAATAGGAAACAAGTCTGAAATCTTTAGTGTTTAGTTCGCGGGTAGATGGAAAAATCAGTATTGCTAATCATAACTAATGCAAGCATTGTCGGCAATGCATGTTCAACAATAGACATTTCTCGAGTATAGCAAAACTGTTCGTTTAGTATGCATTTTTGTGATAACGGTACTTGAGCGTTCGTTGATAGACTATCGTGTTGTTTTAGTTGTGTTCTGCTATTCTTTTTTAGCTCATTTCGCGATTTGTTGTAGCTAGCTATAATGATACTGTAAGCACGGTACTAACATACGTGTTTCGTGACTTGCATCAGAATCGAAGATCGTAATTTAATAATCGTAATTTTCAAAGCCGATATTTGTTGTGAGTAGCATTTGTTTAAGATAATGCCAAACTATAGATGCATTACACAGTTACTTACGTTTTTCCTGTCATTTATCAGGTCTATTAGATTATAGCAAACGTATTCACGGAACTTTTCAGATTTTTAACAGCCGCATCATATTTGGTTTTCACAATTTGGCCGCTGAAACGCCGATCTTTTAAAATATTTAAGTAAGCAACTACCTACGTACTCGCAGTAAATTTGTGACCCATTTGACCGTAAGATAATCTAGTATTTAAACGGCAGTAAGCAAGTCTTTCAGTAGGTATGCCAAAATGGAAGCATTATTTTTGTATTTTATTAACAATTCATGTTTATGCAATATTTCGGGGCTCTTATAATAACAAAGTTACTGAATGTTATAAACCAGTTGCTTTCAGCGGTAGCTTAAATAGTAAACGTATTGTAGGGTGCCGTTAATTTTTACAGCAATGGGAGGAAACGCTTACAAGATGGTACGTAAAATAAATTTAACGCCAGTGCCCCATTTATGTTAGAGCTTGTAGTTTAAAGAAAGCGCAGTCTTGATAGTTCATTGTCTATGTTAGTCTCAAGTCTATATAGTGCATATATTAGATGCGTTTGAAAAGGATTAATAGTATATTTAGGGCAAATGAGGTGGACCGTGCTAAGCCTTAATTCATAATCTTAATGTCAAAGGGACTATCAGCCTAGATTTATTTAAAACCCTGATTACAGTGTTGCCATTGTTGTACAGATAGCCTTTAGCCATTTAGTCTCGTTTAACTAAACCAAGCGTATCTTGTGCAAATACTCTTTAGTGATGACCGACCAACCGGGAACCGGTTGATACAGCCAGCCAAACCATCTAGCCTAATTTATGCCAAAGCCAAGAGTGCCAAAGTTATGACAATTGTGCCGAAGCTGAGATTGTTGTGTTGAAGCTGCGAACATTGCAGGAAAGCCTTTATCGATAATTATTATAGCTTGTTAATGCGAGTGCTCTTGACGGTGCAAAATGTCCTGATTATGTAAGGAGCCTTGACGACGCAAGGAGCCTTGTTCACACAAGGAACCTTGACGACGCTAGGAGCCTTGACGATACAAGGAACTTTGACGACGCAAGTAGCCTTGATAAAAGCAAGCAACCTTAATAATGCCAGCCAAAAGACAGACAATAGCCCGATAGTGTTGTAAGCCCATATTGTATGATTAGTCCCTATATAATGTTGTTAGCCCTCTTGTAATATTGACCTCGAGTGTCATAAGGCTCATGTGTTTTTAGCCCATGCCGATATAATGAAATTACCCCTATTTTTCATGAGCCGTGATCATGTTAGTAGCTGAAATCGTGCCATTTGCCCTAAGCTTAGCAGTAATCAGTAGTGTTAGTAGCTCTAGTAACGCAGAATAGTGCCAGTAATACCGATAACGCCTTTAGTTTTAATAGCATCAGCAGCTATCAGTATCAGTAACTGATAACAGTACTGCCGTGCAGCCTTTAAAATGCAGTATGAGCAAAAACGCGGTTTCGAGAAAAACGCGAAAAACTTTTTGATTTGTTTTTTTTCTATGTTACAAGGTGTTATGACGTATGTTTTGAATGCCATTGGGCGCATCTGAATTCGAAGAAAGACTTCACAAAAAAAAATACGCACTTAGATTATTATATGATAAATAAAAACGATTTTGAAAAAAAAGTTCCCAAAAAAGAGTAGTTACGACACATAAAATTTAGTGAAAAAGTTTGCATAATCAGATTAAAATGCAGTAATTTGAGTTAGTACTGCAAAATTATGCGGGACATGTACTACTTTGCCGTTTAAAATGCAGTATCAGATTTATTTTACTGCATTTTAATGTGTCTCTTGAATAAAATGTAGGTGCAGTATGTAAATAATTATTGACTAAATTACGTAAGCTACTTATTTTATGGAGTAAGAAAGAGTATTTCGATCAAAATATTTTTATTAAAGATATAGTAAGAAATCAACACTTCACTTCAACATCAACAAAAATCAACACAATCACTTTTTATTATTACTTAGACTATTATGGCTCAGACTTTTGAGATATCATAGCAATTTGGGTTAGTCACACTCACAGTATAGAGGTAGTAATTAAAACTTAAATCACTTATAACATTTATGATTAACACTGCCAATAATCAGGGCTGGATTTAGAGGTCTAGAGGCCTCGGGGCAACAAAATAGTGGAGGCAACCTGGCTCAAAATTGTTTTCCACACAAAATAAATAATATTTATCGGTCTAGGGAGTTGATATTTCCTGAAGATGGGTAGTAAATTGCAAATACTTATTAGGGTTATTTGACATTTGATATTTTATCGATTGCCTAATTGAAGTAAACAAATATAGATCTATGATTTCTGTTTATATTTAAGAACAATACAATCATGTTTGTATAAAGTACTTTAGGTAAAAGTAAAACAGTGAAAAAATATCGAGGGGAGAGTTGTTTACTAGTCAGATAAGTCGAATATTGAAAGGTTTTTTCCCGAAGTCTCTGTTTGTAAGGACTCCTCTTTTGTGGAGGCCCAGGGCCGAAGCCCCGGTTACCCTCCTCTAAATCTGGCCCTGCCAATAATACTTACGAGAAAACTGAAATATGCAATAAAAACTTATGAGATCTTATCAATAGCTGCTCAGACATGCTTAAACACTTAAATAACTATCTAGGAACAATAATCATAGGTATTCTTCTATGTATACATAACAAAACAAATACTCTCCTTCCGTATGTTTTAACTACGGACGTAGTACGGACGCACAACGGCGCCGCCTGCGCTAGTTCGAGTCGCGGCGTCATCCCTTGAAGGCCGCAAGTTCTACGTGTCCGTTGAGAACGTCAGCTCCGGACACAGAAGAATGGCTGCGGGAGTTCCTTAGGGGATTTGCACATCACCATTCTATTATGCCATTTACACGGACGACATACCGATCTTGGAAGACCTGGTCTGAACCAGGAGAACGGGGAGTCGTCCTCGCCCTCTTCGCGGACGATTGCGCTAACATTGCGTCGTCCAGGAACAAAAGAATAGCCGCTGGCAGGATCCACTAGTTCTAGACATCCTGCCAGAATGGCTCGATAAATGACGGATTGCCATAAACGTGGGAAAGACGGCAGCGCTGCTGACCGGGAGATCACCAAGACTACCACCATTGATGAAGCCACTGCAGCTTAGAGGACAAGACATTGCGTGGGAAAGCACCTGCAAGTACCTGGGTGTCTACAACGACCGGGCTCTTCGCATGAGCTCGCAGACCTTGCACGCCGTTCACCAGGCGAAGGCTGTTCGATCCTTGCTGCGGCCCGTGCTGAGCTCTAAGCTGCCACTGAAGACCAAAGTAGGTATTTACAAGACCTACATTCGTTCCTGGTTAACTTACGCAGCGCCCGCTTGGTACGCGCTCTGCTCAGCCAGCCAGAAGAAAAAGATGCTCTGAGGATGATCTCGGGAGCCGGCCGGTACTTTCGCAATGACGTTATCGCCCGGGACGTGCGAATCGAAACCGTGGGGGAGTTCATGGCTCGTCTGTCGCGCGGCATGTTTGTCCGCGCGGACAATGGGCCATAACCCCATCTGAACAACATTGCGCCGCTTCACGCACGCCTCCCTGCCGAACGTACATGGCGTGCCCTCCCTAAAGATTTCCTCTTGGCTGGCTCGGACACGGAGCAGGACTCTGAGGGACCAAGCGGCATCCAAAATAGAGATGAGGCCTAAACTAAACAGAGAGTACCACCAAGCCAAAGAATGGCCACCCCAGTACAACCAAGCCAAGATGTGGCCAGCGATGGCCATACAAGTGGCTAGCGAGGGTGCTGAGAAAAGCCGCCCGTCTTCGCGGACGGAAAGGGTACTCACATCCTCCCAACATTGCCCCTCAGCTCGATAGCTGAAGCGTCCAGCCGCCTAGCCGCCGAAGAGAGCGCAAGCTCGAGTTGGCATCCTTACCCTCGCCAAACACGAAGGGGAAGAACCCGGATGATGATGATGGGCTGTAGGGACCCGCCGCCCACACCTGTTTCAGTCCTGAGTTAAGTTCTGTCTCAGTACTGAGTTGAGCGGTAGGATTATACTTGTAACCAATAATATTCCATAAAATAGAATTACGTGATCTATCATTGTACATTCATGTCAATGTAACAAGTATTATGTAAAAATTAGGTCTTAGAAATAGGTGATAGATTTGGATAAATGTAAATGTGTGATCATAATTTATTTAGAAACCTTAAAAACATCGAAATTACCACACAAAACAAGTAGCCACGCGCTGTCGACGTCCTCCTTCCACGGCGCGGCGTTCGGCGCGCGACTGATTGAGCAACAAATACTAGCTAAAATGCAGTAGGAAACTCCACGAAAACAGTGCAATACAATGACTTGATTCGAATTACCAATTAAAATGCAGTAATTACGACTTATACTGCAATTTAGGCTGTCAAATGTAATTATTTAAGTTTTTTTTTTTTTTTTTTTTTTTTTTTTATTCTGAATAGGTTTGCGTTTGACCACATACTGCCTGTTGTTAAGCAGATATGCGGTCTAGGTTGTAGCACGCTTACCTAGAAGATACCTATTTACTCGGGATTTGAAGACGCCCACATTGTACTTTAGCGGGAAGACAGACCCAGGCAAAGCGTTCCACATTCTGGCTGTTCGTATGAGGAATGAGGATTCGAAACGCTTGGTTCTAATGCGCGGAATGTCCACCATAAAAGGGTGGCGCTTTGGTCGCGTCTGTCTAGCCGTACGATAGAAGAAAGGGGCAGGTGGGACCAGATTGTGCAACTCCTGGGCGCACTCTCCGAAGTGGATCCGGTAAAAGGCCGATAAACACGCTACCTTACGTCGATGCTCGAGACTTTGCAGCTGCGACATAGTCAGAGTGTCGTTGTCGATCAGCCTCTTGGCTCGCCTCTCAATCGACTCCAGAGCCTCCAGTTGATATTTGGCGGAGCCATCCCAAAGGTGAGAGCAGTATTCCATGCACGACCTGACTTGAGCTTTATACAGACTACGCAGTTGCTCAGGTGTGAAATACCGTCTCACCTTAGAGAGAACACCAAGTTTTTTGGAAGCTAATTGGGCCTTTGACTCTATGTAAGAGCCAAAGTTAAGAGTCGATGAGAGTGAAACGCCTAATAGTTCCAAGCTGTCAGTTACCGGAACGGAGACACCACGGAAAGCGGGAGACAATTGGAAGGGTCTCTTTTTAGCCGAAAACAGACAGGCTTGAGTCTTCGTGGCATTAAACTTGACCAGGTTAGCATCACCCCAGTCAGAAACCGCCTCCAGACTCAAGTTGAGCCGCTCGACCATAGCCTCTCTGTGAGACTCGATCTGTGGCCCGCTGGTTCTCGCATCGGATGTGTAGCTCTCCACGACTGTACTGTCGTCTGCGTACCCAAAGATTCCGGGCTTTAGCAGATCGTTAATATGCAGTAGGAAGAGGGTCGCAGAGAGCACTGACCCCTGAGGAACCCCGGCATTGATAGCCATATGATCTGACGAGCAGCCATCTACGACCACTCGTATCGACCGATTCCTCAAGAAATCTGATATCCATGCGCAGAAATCAGCAGGCAGGCCAAAAGATGGAAGCTTGCCAATTAGGCTCTCATGCCAGACCCTGTCAAAAGCTTTGGAGATGTCCAAGGAGACAGCCAGCGCCTCCCCGTGCTTTTCGATGACCTCACTCCAGATGTGTGTGGCGTACGCCAGAAGGTCCCCAGTAGACCGGTTTCGGCGAAAGCCGTACTGATGGTCACTGAGTAGGTCATTCGCTTCCAGGTACGCCAGGAGCCTGTTGTTAAGGACACGTTCCATACTCTTGCAAAGTATGGACGTGATCGAAATCGGTCTGTAATTGGCAGGGTCGGCACGGCTACCTTTTTTGGGTACAGGCTGCACGTTAGCAAGCTTCCAAGATTTGGGCACTTGACCTGTCTTCAGAGATAGGCGAAAGAGGCGAGTCAGCACAGGCGACAACTCAGGCGCACAAGTCCTCAATACAATGGCCGGAATACCATCAGGGCCACTGGCCTTGTTCACATCAAGACTGCGGAGAACCTTGAGAACCTCCTTTTGCCGGATATGTATATCACTCATTACAGAGCCACAATTTGGCAAAGTTGGAGGTCTCGCACTACCGGGGTCCAGACGCGAAGACTCAGCAAATTGAGATGCAAATAAATTTGCTTTCTCAACCGCGGTATGGGCCAGCGAACCATTGGGTTTCAGCAACGGAGGCAGTGAGGGGCGGCAGAAGTTCGCTTCAACCGATTTAGCTAGGGACCAGAATGCCTTACTACCCGCAGGGTAAGAAGCAAGCTTATTGCCTATTCGACTAATGTGATCAAAGCGAGCCCTCCGCATAACCTTTTTACAGGACTTAGCAGCCCTATTGTATGCCTTCTTCCTCAGACGAATGTCCCTCGACTTACGGTTTCGAGCATCGGCCCAAGCCAGGTATGCCTGATGCTTTTGCGCTTCGGCGCGTCCACATTCAGGTCCAAACCAGGGCCGAGCTTTGCTAGACAGAGGCACGTCCGAAAATGGGATGAAGTATTCCATGGCGGTACGAAGCACATCTGTCACGGCATCCGCGCACGTAGAAGGATCATCGGAAGAGAAGCAAACAGACTGCCAAGGGTAAGATGCAAAGAAACACCGCATCTCATCCCAATCCGCTAACTTGTACCGCCACACTCGCCGTGACCCTTTGGGGCTGGGGTCTGATGGGGAGTAGACGGATACAGATTTCACCAGACAGTGGTCAGATGAACCTAACGGTGAGGAAATCGCCACTGAATAACGGTCTGGATCGGTGGTTAGCAGAAGGTCCAAGCAGTAGGCTGTGTGCGAGTCAACGTCAGGTACCCGTGTGGCGCCTTGAACCAGCTGGGTAAGATCTAGTGTCAAGGCAAGCTTGCGCGTCTCAAGCCCAGCATGGTTAGTGTCTAGGTATGGGTGTAGCCACTCCTTGTGGTGGCCATTAAAGTCCCCCAGGATCACTAATTGGGCTGAAGGGTAGCTGAGTTGAGCAGCATCCGCCGCCTCACTGAGGTATTCAGTGAGTCTGGTTGTCTCCTGGTCCCCGCTATGTGATCGGTATACACAAGCGTAGATAATTTTCTCTAGGCCAGTGTCCGCCAAAGCCCAGAGCACTGAGAAAGAAGGGTCTTCAAACCTACGAAGGCGCAGAAAGCAAATGTCATCCCGGGCGTACACGCATACACCCGCACGTGGTTTGAAACGGTGCTCCAGGGAATACCCTGGGTAGGAAAGATACGACACGTCGGATGGACCAGCAATCTGCGTCTCCGTGAGAAACAATAGGTGGGGTCGATCTGTCTCAAGATGATGATGGACAGGTGTGAGATTGGAGTGCAGGCCCCGAATATTGCACAGGTGCACTTTAAGTGAGAGGGAGTGCTGCCGCTGTGTACACGTTCTTTTGCTTCTACTGTTTCTCATGGTTATTTGCGGAGTAAAGTAGGTAGAAAGTCGGTAGTGGAACGAGACGTCACTCTGCAGATCCAGTGGTACAACGCACAAACCACACACATCTATGGTAGACTAGCCTGGAGACCGCAGGGACGCCCGAGCCCCCCCAAGGATGTCCATCGGGCCCTCTCGTCCGGTCGCCAACCGGCACGATGGCGCATCCCTGGGATTTTTCGACAGATGGCGGGGCAGCCTTTCATGAGTGGCTAGCTCACTACTTGGGCCCCCTACTATCTGCGGTCGGCCAGCGACAAACCGTGCCTCGGATCCCGCTGCCCTCCACGACTAGTCGGCCGATGCGGCAATCGATGCGTGCACCGTAATCGATCCACCAGAGGACGCTACTGTTCCGACCCGACTTTCAGATTGGCGTCACCAGACTTCGCGCCGGAACACGAGCTCAAGAGAGTCGTTTGGCGGCGCGGCTTAGTCTGGTGGGTGGTCTCTCGCCGCGGCTATAGCCTACCACCAGTATGGTTGCTAGATAGTGTGCTAGATAGAAGTGATAGATATTATCGATTATACTGCAGTAAATAACCAAAATACTGCAATTTAACTAGTTACATTGACAACAAAAAGTAACCTATGATATAAATAAAAGACAGTTCAATTAACTTTACTGCATTTTACTTTGTTTTGACCGTATGGAAAAAATAGGTGATGCTATCTTAAACACCACGTCTTAGTAACTTACTGCATACTAGTCTGTAATCATTTTGAAAAGTAATAAAAATAAACTTTGCAGTATTCATATTTTCAGTACATTATCTATTTACTGCATTTTAGTTTATGTGTTCACCATATTTTTAAGGTTATGTTAACCGTTTTTTTGTAGCAGTGACGACATTTACTGCATTTTATCTGGGAAAACAAAGCTATTAAAATACAGTAATTGCTCTTACTGTATTTTAGATAGTTTATCGTTACATTTTGCATAAAAGATTCCTAGTTACTGCGTTGAGGTAGTTGTTTTTTACTATCTTGTAGTTGCGATAATCAAAAACCGATTACATCATTCGATTCCTTATGGCGTGCCCATTACGGATCAATATTTAACTCAAAAACGTCAAAAAGTCAGATACTGCGTTTTAAGGACTGCAGGGCAGAGTAGACAATAGGTTCGGACATAAGCCTCGCTGTGCCAGTGCAAACTACTATAATTATACCTAATAGAAGGCCATGTATGACCAAATACTTGGTTCTGGTTATTCATTGAGTAATCCACGGCGGCCTTGTAGTGCTGTGCCTAGTGACCACAGATTTTGCTATTATTTGCGCACTAGGAACAAGTAGCTTTTTAAATGCCTTGAAATGTCAGTATTTAGCCTAAAAATGTTGTTTTATGAGAAAACTTAGACGTGTTGTTTGTTTCCATTGCGGGAGCAATGGTAATTTCCAGGATGGCCGATGAAACGGAACTGACGTCAACTGCAGTCGCCACGCCCCTTCGCGCCATGCTTTTGCCAGCCGCCATGTTGAAACGCAAGAGACAAAGGAGGGGAAAGCTATTTAAGCCGTGTTCAGCTATTTTTGCACCCTATTCGTCCCCGAACCGTTCCTGAATAAACAAGCTGTTGCTACTCTGAGTGTTTCGTGTTTCATTGCGTTATATATGACTCCTCTCATTCTGATTTATACAGGGTGTTCGAACAGTGTGTGTTTTTTTTTTAAATTTATTTGTCACAGCAACATTTCAGTTTCGTTAGATACCTATAAGTACTTAGTTGTTGGTTGGTTGGTTGGATCATGATTTAATAAAATTAATTATGTTTAGATAAGAACTTTATTGATATTAATGGAACCTAATATTACAAAAAATGTTGCATAATATTGATTCATTAATATGCTCGTCCGGTTTAACATGTTTTTCACATTTTACTAATATTATTATTTATACTAGATACACAAATGCAGTTTCATTTAAAAAATTCATCACAAAATAATATTAAATTCCATAAAAAGTATACATAATGTTAATATCTAAAATCAAATAATTACAATATACAAATCGCAGGCTGTAAAGTTTAGTTAGTCGTCTAGAGAACATCCTTTATTACAAAAGCATAAAGAAAAGATCAGCTGTTTCATTCATATAGTCACTTCCGAGTTGACCGAATTCCGGGTGAGCTCCATATAAAAAGTTGTTCTTATATTGATGGTCTTATTTAGCCTTTGCGGCTTAGTCTAGGCATGTTGATAGATTGACATGTCATTTATAGCTAACTAGCGACCCGCCCCGGCTTCGCACAGGTGTATTATACAATACATATAAACCTTTCTCTTGAATCACTCTATCTATTAAAAAAACGCATCAAAATTGGTTGCGTAGTTTTAAAGATATAAGCATACATAGGGACAGACAGAGCAGGAAGCGACTTTGTTTTAATACTATGATGATGTTCGTAGTTCAATTACCCTACATACTCGTATCCATGAACACGCACGGTAAAATTTATCCTTATGTCAAGGGAAAATCCCATTCTACCTGTGCATTCTATGAATAAAGCAAAATCGTTTTATTCTACATGATTAACATGATGCACGTGGCCGCGTGGGTGTGAAAACCGTAAATTAAATATACGTAGGTACTTTAATTTCGTAGCATAAAATTGAATGTCATATTTTATTACCATAATTTTACCAATCCTGACACTGAGCCTTATTATAAAGGCGTTTTGACGACTCAAATTGATGTAAGTACCTACACTATTTTGTATTGTTGATTTTTTCAGAAACAGCTCAGCGATTTCGATATATTAATTTGTATAGGACCTCTGAAATACGATTTACGAAACAAAAAAAACTGCAAATGGAGTCCCTCCGCGCGGAAGAAGTGGAACTTCGACGCAACAGTGCTTTCATACCCCCTCCATGGTAGCGTTAAACGTTTAACGCAACCTTGTTGGAAGTCGCATTAGAAGTTACACTTCAAAAAAATCATCAAAATCGGTTTAGGTATAATATAATTGGCGGAGTAAGGGTGTAACATAGGTACATAAAAAACATTCCTTTTTCCGATTAAAAATATCTGCCAAGACAGTGCGCGAACTGCTAATAAGAAAAATAAATAAATACTGATGACTGTGTTAATCATCGCCATGATATTTGCTAGATATATAAGTAAATAAAAAATAAAATAGGAATAATGAAAATATGCAAAACAAGATACCCTTCCCTTCATAATGTAGACACATACCTAACTACCTACAATCGAAAATGAAAAATCTCATAATTGCAATGTTGCAAAAAACTTGATGAAATCCTTATACCTTCAGGGTCCACTGAACACCTATATTGAATTGAAAGGAGGTACAAAGTACTTATGTTCGTAACTGCTGCGGAGCGGAGTTAGTCCGTTTTCCAACCGACTTCAAAAGGAGGTTTTCAATTCGACTGTGTTTTTCTTTTTAGGCTAGTTGCACAATTTTGAAATTTTTGTTTGGTAGATCATATTTTAAAGGTGATCCCATTTAAATTACTTATATCGATCGGGTGAGAGGTTGTTGAAAAATCAACAAATCTAATAATTTTATACTTACATCTATTCGAGCAACCTATAGGTACCTACTTACAGGAAGGTGCAAGTGCAGTACTGTAGAACAGTTGTTTTAATAAGTTTCCAAACTTGATCTCAAAAGAAAATGAGGTAAAAGTTCCTACGCACAATGAAATCCTTTGGCTAAACTGTGTTTTGTATAACCCTTTATGTAAATGTAGGCAACAAAAACATTCAGAATAAACCCAAAAGAAAATCAGTAACATCATAGAATCCATTATTTTAAAGCCTTTTACACACGATGTGTAAAAGGCACAGTATAAGCGCAAGTTCCAGCTAGAGAAATATGATATTATAGTCTACCTATTTTAATTTATTGGATGGACCACTGGCTTTTCGGTGAAGAAAAACATCGTGAGGCAACCTGCGTACGTCTGTAGATGAAATTCGACGGCGTACGTGAATCCACCAACCTGTACTAGACCACGGTAATGGTAAAAATGGTAGACAACGGTAAAAAACTAGCTATGCCATACAAAAACTTCGTTGGTTATTAACAAAATTTATGAAGCGACTTATTTTTTCCACTTGTTTGATCGGGTTGTTCCCATGATAAAAGTTCGTCACAGTAATGAGTGCAATGTTATTCCTGAATATTTATATTACTTCTTCTGAATACTTGTCTAGTGAAATACCTAGTACAATATCGTAAAACTTTATGTGAGGTTACGCACAGCCAAAATATTTATGTGACTATTACGAGTATACTGTCGCAAGCTAATACAGATCGTGTACACGCAGCATTACTGTAGACTCACAAATATAAAAGAGGACACCAGCGAGTCTGCTTCATTGGATTGTAACTTGTGTAGATAATCCTAGCAACGTATCTCTCGTAAAATATTCAAAATGAAGATATTGGTGCTAATTGCTGCTGTTCTAGCAGTGTCTGCAGCATATTCTGAAGTAGACAATGAAGGAGAAGAAAGAAAATATTTTCAGAATATGTCCACATTGTTTAAACAGCACTTGTTCCCTTTCAATACCCGTCTGGCTTTGGAAGCTAACTACTATACCAAGGGACATTTCATTCTATCAGCTCATAGCATCTGGTATATGCTGGCGCCTTCAGAGGAAAAAGAAGTAGCCTTACTGAGCCTGCCAGAAGATAAATCGCTCAGGACAACGTTTTTAGGCCACGCGTTTAGACTGGAAGGTTTTAATGAAGGCATCAGTTTTATGAGGAGTCAGGCTATAGCAGTCGATGAGACAGTTGAACTAAAGGAAGAGTGGCACGCGTCAAGTGAACCTTCATACTTCCGCATGCCAGACTACCTCCAATCAGCAAGTTTCGATAAGCCTTTTGGGCATTTGCAGAAGTTCGTAGAGTATGGTGTCGATATACCATATTCTGGCCACACGGTGCTTATAGACCATCTGTTATTTGAAGTCTTATGGAAATCGGAATTCTCTGACAAGGCAGTACAAAAAGGACATTTTTACAATGGACAAGAGCCGACACCATCGGTGGAATATTTAAAAATGAAAGGAAAACTGCGTGTCGCCGAATATTCAGGATGCAAAATATTGGAAATTCCTCTCGGGTCTAGTGAACTTTACACCATGTTATTTGCTGTAGGAGATAAAGCTGAATCTATGATAGAAGCAGTTTTCAGTAAAGATATTTTCTCGGAACTTAAGTGGACGGAGGAACCGAAAGAAGTGGTCATTCCACAGCTTGTGATGAGCAGTGGGTTGGACATGGGGCAAATATTTAAGAACATGAAACATAGCAGTGTGTTTAATCCGGATGAAGTCAGGTTTGTTGTTTAAATATCTTTGCAGCTAGCGTTAAGATGCTTTTTATGAATTATCTGGCTTATTTTTTTTTCATAAAAAAGACGCTTATAAGAGGGACAGAAGAAGTAATCGTTTTGGGAAAAGATGCTCATCAATTTCGACTACTCCCTCCAGATGTGCCGTGACTACATTGTGAAATACTTTGGCTCTAAAAACTTTAAGATCACTGTCTTTTAGATTACACAACATCGATAGGTATCAAAGCAGCATATCGGCACGGTTATGAGCATAGTATATTTTATTATTTTTTAACAATTTTTCGCTATCAGAAAACTGCTCTAAACTCTACTTTTCAACAGTATTTTCAGTGTTTTGGTATATGCCTTACCAAGTTTCTTACAGTTAAAAATACCTATTCCTTCAGTAATCATGTTCATGCAAGCAGACAGCAGCAACTGGCAGCAGTTTATTACACACTAGCGACCCGTCCCGGGTTCGCACAGGTGTACTATGCATATAATATAAACCTTCCTCTTGAATCACTCTATACAAATATTAAAAAACCGCATCAAAATCCGTTGCGTAGTTTTAAAGATAAAAGCATACATGGGCACAGACAGCGGGAAACTACTTTGTTTTATACTATGTAGTGATTATGCCTGTTGAATGAAGCCAAATGTAGTAATAATATGTTATGCATATTATTACTACATTTGGCTTCATGTTTTTTCTATGGCTATTTACGGCCAGTCTAATTTTCCAGACACTGTCCCTGTCAAACACAAATAAGATAAAGTTTTCCTGTTCTGTGTTGACGAACCATCCATCAGCCATAGGACGGCCACTACTGGACATATGCCTCCTCTATGGATTTCCAATAAGACCAGGTAGAAGCGGCCTGCATCCAGCGCGTTCCTGCGATCTTAATTATATCGTCAGTTAAACTAGTCGGTGGACGTGTTACGCTGCGCTTGCTGATTCATGGTCTTCATTCGAGAAATTAACGGCCTCATCGGCCATCTGTTCTTCGAATGTGCCCTGCCCACTGCCAAGACGGACATGAAATTAATAATATGCCATTTTACAGCAAAGCGGAATCGGACACTCCTGCGCTATCAAAGGGCTACTTCCAGGTCGTGACTGTCAACGTGACAGACTCTGATAAAGATGAGGAACATCAGAAAGAAGAGTTTGAATTCGAACACCTGGATGAAGATGCGTTCGTGATAAACAAGCCATTCCTGTTCTCGTTGTTCGTGAACTATCCAAACACTGAAGTTAAGATCCCGGTGTTCACTGGGATGTACTCTTATCCAGCAGAACACGGGCACCGAAGAGTTTTTGAAACTAAAACGCATGGTTACTAGACAAAAGAAATATTAATTAGTCCGTTTTACTTTGAAAATATTGATCACGTAGTTTTTGTTTTGTCAATGAAACTATGAATGGATGAGATAAATGGAGTCAAAGTTTTGGAATGGGTGCTCTTGAAGTAATTTTTATGAAAAAAAAAAGTGACCCAAACGAGAATGTAGGAACTTCAACGGATTATATCTTTATCATTTTTAACCGACTTCCAAAAAGTAAAAGTAAGTTTTTTGTGTATGTTCATCGATAATTCCGCCATTGTGAACCGAATCGTAAAATTTTTTTTTAGTTCGAAAGGGTATACCTACTCCCGAGGTGGTCTTAGAGTTTTACAAAAATCGGCTGAGCCGTTTTTGATTCAAATTTTGTAGACGATGGAAGGCGGTTTTGTCATTTTTTGAGAAAAATAATAATGATTAATTTGCAAATGCAAAAATACGTGTCGAATATTTTTTATAGTAAAACTTGAAGGACTAAGTTATTGTATAAATTAATCTTTTAGCCATCTATCCTAATAAACACACAAGTATATCTTTGTCCTTTGGTAATGGTTTTAATTATTGTGATATTCTTCCGTTACTGCACTTTCTGTACATTCTTTATAAATAAAAATGTTACTCCTGCACTCTTAGCATGGCAAAGAGATAAAACTATTTATCAACTTTTAATCTCAATTATTAATTGTTATGGATTGACTATCCATGCTTTGGTTCTTCTTCGAGGAGGTTTACTGGAAAGACGATTTGTCTATTTGCCATGATAGGGGTGCTAATGCTCGTGTTGTTACTCACGGATAATTTTGTTAATAATTTGAATTTGCTTTTGTTAAATTTAATAAATGTTTGCTTCTTAATAGGAACATTTTATTCATCATCGTCATCATTAGCTGTAGGACGTCCACTGCTGCACATAGGCCTCTTCTATGGATTTCCCAATAAGACCAATTAAACCGGTTGCGGCTTGCATCCACCATATTCTTGTTATTATTTTACTTAAACTTTTAATGGTAATAATCTCGATAAATGAGTAATTTTGAAATCCATAATGAATCAGAATCAGTTATTGACGTATTGAGCTTAATACTACTATTTAAAAATACAAAATCTGTATAATAATACACAGTACCGCCAACAATAGGTCTCGTCATTCAACTAAGAAAATACAAAATTGAAACGAGTACTTATAAATATTTAAAACAATTGATTAAAAATAATACAAAATAATTCAATAAGATTGGATGCTGAATGTAGTGATGTAAAGGTCTTAGAAATTACCTATAATATAGTGATAAAGTGGTACCTACCTAAAATAAATATTCCTAAGTTTCCTTAACACTATTGTACCTTCATTCAAGAGTTACAAACATTTTTTGTATGGTAGCTGGCATATCCACCCGCCCCATTTTTTTTTTTTTTTTTTTTTATAATTTTCCGCGCACAATGAACGTAGTATGGGTAGGGAATACTTAAAAAAACAATAGATGTTCAGTACTATGATACCCTAAAGTGTCACGTTCTCGAGATATTTGGATGTAAAGATCGCAAAGTTCTCGTACAGAACAGAGCATGACACTTTAGGGTACCATAGTACGAGACATTTATTGTGTGTCCCATACTCATATATACTACTTACACAGTGCGCGGAAACTGAATAAAAAATCAAAATGGCGGTGGATGGATATGCCTCTAATATTTAAACCACTTTAATTTACCTAGGTACCTACTTGTTAACTAAGTAGGCTTGTTATTTCATGATTGTTTTCTTGCTGAGTTTAGTAGTTTTCCTCAAGTGTTCTCATATCTATAGTAGTTGCTGCTTAATGTTTATGTAAATATTCGAAGAGTACAGAGTGTTCATATAAATTGAAGGCCCTCTTTCGCCCCGCATTGTTTGCAGCGGGGCGAAAGAGGGCATTCAAAAAGAGGCTTCGTTGATTCGCCCCGCGGACCGAACAGCTTGTGGGGCGAAACCACGAAAGAGCCTAAATAAGTCAATTCCAAAATAAAGAATTATGATTTGTAAATGTGTAGAGATTTCAGTCCGTTCCATTTAAATGTCAGTACGAGTATATGCTCATCATTTATTATGGGGCTAGCTTAGAACCGCGAAAAGAATCTATAGAAATAAACTGTATTGCCCATTTCGAGCGTACAATATTACTTAATACCTACATTTATTTTTATAAAGAGTCTTAAGCTAGAGTTATATAATAAAATTTAAACAACTTTATTAATTGGGTAAACCCAATGAATTTGTGGTTTTTAAAATAAAAGAATCTGCTGTACTGTACTGTACTGTATCAGCCTTTTATAATAGTCCACTGCAGGACGTAGGCCTACCCACGAAGGGTGATTGGGCCATATCCACCACGCTGGCCCAGTGCGGGTTGGTGGATTCACATACGCCATCGAATTTCTTCTACGGACATATGCAGGTTGCCTCACGATGTTTTCCTTCACCGAAATACCATACAAAAAGTAAACTATCGGCGAAAAGTATGGAGGAGATGAATTTAGTCCCGATGTCTGGGTTGGCCCCATAGTAAAAATAATAGCAAAACCTATCAAAAGAAAACAAATTTAAGGGCATGTAATACGCACGTTTTCATACAGAATGTGGTTTTTTGTCCAAACCATTTAGGACGACTGCCGAGTTTTTTAACACCCTGTAAAGCGGCTACGTAAATATCCTTATTTAACATGACAAAGGTACAAATAAACCCGCGTCTTAACAACATGGATGGTAATAGCTTTAGAACAAAACAACAAACAAAAAGAAACTACGTAATTTTATCTTTTTCTTTGTTGTTTTCTTTTATTGAAAGAGGTTCGTTACCTACTATAATTGGCTAATAGCATGCGGTATATCAACCTTCTTTTTGTTTTTTTCTATTCAATTTAATTTGTTTAACAATTTTTTATGATCTGTTTTATACTTTTACAACCCGGTCATAATATCTGTGCACCTGACTTCGTGACGTCATATCGAATTATCGGGACGTGTATACATTACTGGACGTCTAGTATACCGTCCGGACGTAAATTATTATCGAGACGTGTATCGGCAACGAAGATGCTAACCGTACTGTCGCACCGGGGAGTGCGCGGAGAGGTGACAGAGGAAGCGGGAGAGGCGCCGCATTACAGCGAGGTGCACAGATATTCTGACCGGGTTATACATATATTTTCCGTGTTTCGTTTACCTACCTTGTAAATAAAAAATAATTCCGACATCCATACTTTTGAACTGAACTCTGTGTTTGAACTCCACTTTGAACTCGAATATGGCAAATGCGCCGCTCGCGCGAAGCGATGGGGTATTAAATACCCCAAATGGGGAAAGAAGAAAAAAAATATTGACATAAGGTATAAGTAACTCCGTGTCTTACTGACATGTTCACCCATCCATCCATCAGCCATAGGACGTCCACTGCTGGACATAGTTCTACCCTATGGATCTCCAATAAGATCGGTTGGAAGCGGCTTGCATCCAGCTCAGTCCTGTGGTCTTAATGAGACTCGTGAGACTATCACGTTATTTAATTTTTCTTGTAAACTAGCTTTTCCGACTTCGCTCGGCTACGAATTAATTATAAAAGCTAAAAGAAATATTCTAAAAGATAATGAAAACCGCATTGACAGAATCACAGACACCCAAAAATGTCATCTTTATTTTATACTTAATTATGAACTTAAGACGTATCTAATAAATAAATGAAATAACGCAACTAAAACAATGCAACTTGGTTTTCTAGCGTTTCATTCTCTATTTATTTACTTTTCTAGAAAAACACATACGGGCAAACTCACTTTCAGATTTATAATAGGTAAGGATGGTGAGACACACGCACATGTTATAGTATGTATAAGGCAAGCGGATATATCAAAATATTAACGTGTACAGAAATAATATAGAAAAGGCAGGAATAGAGCTAGTTTATTTCTTACAATACAAACCTCTATTTACACATTACAAATCATCAACTTACTATAACGATCTCCAAGTCTCAGGTGGGAGAATTTGTTCCTCTGGATAAGCGTAAAACCCGGTGAATATCGTCACTGAACTGGTAGTGTCAATCAGAGAGAAGAAGAACGGCCTGTTGGCTACGAACTCCCTTCCTACCACTGAAGCTACGCCGGATGCAGTGTCTTCGAAGAAACTGGTGATAGCATTGCCCTTTCGGAAGTCTTGCTCGATAAACCCACTGGAAACGTTCACATCCAGCCTTTGGAAGAAGTAGGACGGCAGTGCTGGAGGATCTGATATGTGCCTGCAAGGAAATGAATTCGAGCCATAAGTCATTATGTGGAAGAGTAGATTAGATTAGTACTAGGGCAGTGGTAGATGTAACCTTTTCCATTGGGTACCTTTCAAGAGTCACAGAATTTCCCAAAAAAAATACAGTGGCAGGCACCGGTGATTGCCCTGCATACGTAAAACAAAGTTGCTGCTTTCAAATTTAGTTGCTAAAATTAATTGATCAGTCAAAGAAATATCACTTTTTGTTAGCATCTTTTCAGCAGAATAAGTCCACAGCCTATTCATATATAGACACTGACAATTTATTTTGTACCACACGATTTGCGATTATATCCCATTCAGATATCTTTAAAAAACCGTGGTTCATTGATAGATACAACACATCTAAGAAATAAATGATCAAAAAGCCACTGATTCTTTAAGCATGCAGTGTAAGAAGACATGAAAAATTACCTGGTAACAGAAGGGTCGGAAAATATCTGGCCAAAGCCCATATCTTCCAACGCTGGCTTTGCATTGAATCCGTAATGCATAAAGAATCTCGGAATGGCAACATCAATGGGAATCTGACTCAACGTCAAAGATTTCAAAATATCCACTATGGTGGAGCTCCTCAACAAGTCCAAAATATTCCTAACGGTGTTACTTTTAACACCCATCGTGAAGAGCATTGTATATCTTCTATTATTGCCCACGGGAAGTTCCAGGACTTTGGCGTCAATGAAAGGAATGTGGGCAAGCCGGACTTTGTTCTTCATTTTCATGTAATCGACTGTTGCGATCTGTTGTCCCAAGTCGTTGTAAAAAGGACCATACTCGATGATTCCATCGGAGAACGCATTGGTCCACAACCCTTCGTAAAACAAGCGATCGAGCAGTATTGAGTTGCCATAGAACGTGAGTGGTGGAAGTATGCCCATAGCCTCGCGCATGGATTGGAAATTTTCTTCATCGTAATCTATTGGCAGGTACTCCAACGGTTTATACTTTGCAATGAATGAAAGCCAATCTTCGTAAGGCCGGAGTCGTTCGTCAATGGCAATAGCGCGCCTCCTCTTGAAATCGACATCTACTCCGCTAGTTTCAACGTGCGAAGCGAGAGCGTACACTTTTTGTCTGAGGCACCTGTCTTCAGGCAGATTGAGGGCTGATAAATACTGTGTCTGCAGGGGCCCGTCCGTGAATTCTGCAATAGACGCCAGAGCAAACCAGATGCTGTACGGGGAAATTACGAAGTTACCACCGTTCGCGTAAAAAGCTGCCCTTTTTGTTAGGCGTATAGTAAAGTCGTCTATAGCCTGTTTGAAGATTGGATCGGGGTTTTTCTCACATGGTGGTTTAGTACGAATGCCGAAAATGTCTGTTATGCTTCCCCAAAACCCGCTAGTGTTGCCTTCCGATTGAGCAAGCAAAGCAACGAGCGCACAGATTGTTCGCAACTTCATATTCACTAGAGTATAATAAATTAAAGACGACTTATGTTCTACGCTTTTGTTTCGACCATTGCAGTCGTTGATATCAAACAGCTCTTTTAAATAACGTCTTAATGGTAGATGATAAAAATTGTTATAATTAATTTCATTTGAAAGACGTAAGAGATTATTTTGTACCTACCTATGTGTTTAATTGGAAATAACATTATGAAAACCAATTTATTTGAAGAACCTCGTTGCGATCTAAGTATTTTTGTAATTATTACTAAATTTTTGTCTTCAAAATAGCAAATAATTCAAATTCCTATTACTTAAAACAAGTATTATATTGTTTTTTTTAAAACAAGGTTTTACTGAACAAGTATTTGCCAACACGAATCAAACGAGCCGAAACTCGATACGGTTGCGTCGTTTCATTACAGAGTTCCTATGACCACCTTCCAGCTCCATCATCAGACCATGGTTACCATTGAAAGACAAACTACTCGCCAAGACCATTCAAATGAACCCAAACTCGATGAGGTTGTGTCGTTTCATTGCTAAGTTCCTTTGGCCACCTTCCAGCTCCATCATCATATCAGCACCATGTCATAATATTGCATTGTCACGGGATTTACACATTTATGCAAAATTTCAGCTCAATCGGTAACCGAGAAGTGGATCAAATTTAACTTGCAAGATTTGATTACAAACCGACAGACAGACAACGGCAACGGGACAGGTGAAACTAAATAAAAGCTTGTAAAAAGAAATTCCAGCAATAACAGTTTAAATCCTATTGAAATCTTAATGGAGAGTTTCATAATTATATAGATTTGAATGTTAGATAGTCGTACCTACCTATTAGGTTCATGTATTTATAGATAGATGATTACCTATCTATAAATACGTAGGAATATATATATCTAGGTACATAATTTTCTTATATTTAATAGGGTACCTACCTACTATGTTAGAGGTAATTGTTAGGTAAGATGCACGTTCCGAACGACCTAACTTTTACAAGGTCATATTTACGAGAAAAAACCAGACAGGTAGGACCTGTTTTAGGTTTTCCTTATTACTAACAATTTTAGTTTTAAAGCTGTAATTATAAATCTAATAACAGTTTGGTTCTGTATATTTCATTTTAACTAATCATAGCAATATCACCTTTGTGTAGGTCGGGCATTGCCCTTTGTCTTTTAGGTATTCAGTAACTTACTTATCCGACGACGCAAATGGAGAGCTACAGCGGAGTTTAAAAGTCTATGATTAATAAATTTTCATTGCACTAGCAAGCAATTTTTAACTTACATATTAATTAACTAGCTTTTACCCGCGGCTTCGCCCGCGTTATATTTTGATTTTGGCTTATGTATTGTAATGTTGCAAACGGGGAAGCCGTTTGCAGCACCACAAGTTAAAAGAGAATTGGAGAGGAACCCGTAATGTTGCAAGCGGGGGAGCCGGTTGCAGCACCACAGGTTAAGAGACTTCAGGGAAACCTAACCAACCTAAGAGTCCTACCTAGTGGATAGGATTCCTAACGGTTCGGAGATTAAAACAGAAAACTAACCTTAGTATTTACACATTTATTTACACAACACGCACTGCACTTATAGTCAATTAAATCTTCAAGAAACGGAGAGAGGGAGAGAGAATTTTGAAGGTGTCCTTGGAAAGTTAGCCAAAAAGGGAGAGGGTAGCACTCGTAGAACCACGCTGGAGGCTCGCCGAGGATTTTCTAGAGCCTGAGCTGGACCCGCCGATAGTGTGGCGCCAGCCAGGTAGCGCTAGGTGAGCGCTAGCGTGAAGACATCTGTCGACTGAGGTGGAGGCGCCGGCCCAAACCGGCCGACAGGCGCCGGCCCAAACTGGCCTACAGGGTTCGAAGTGAGCACCAGCCCAGTGCTCCAGGGTAGGGGTCAGTGGCCCCAAAACAAGAGATCCTCCTGGAATCAAAATCAAAGGAACCGGAGCCTCTCACCCTGCCTGTTACTCGACGCTCATGCCGTATACAGGACTCGTCCACGCAAACTCAATTCAAACTCATTACATTATTACAGGAAAAAAAAAAGGTGTCTTCCAGATCACTTCCAACTCAAGACTGCCCAATTTTACAAAACAAGGATCGCTGATCCTGTCAAAATATAAACATTTCAAAAATTTGAATTTCATAACTAGAATTGTAAGTTGGCAGTGTTATCGTTGAAAGAGTCTGAATGTAGAGAAGCTAACAAAAAGGTTAGTTTCTCTACATTTCCCCCAAAACCCCAGAAAAATTTTCACTCATTGAAAATTTTGCAGGTTAAGAATAAGACCTTGACCATCCAGACAGATTCACACACATCTTCCATACTCCCTCGCACGCACACTCAATCATAAGTTGGGGTTATGGTTCACAATCCATGATGACCATACTCCACAAGGAATTATCATTTGATTGTAACGAAGGCTTATTTTTTTAGAGTTAGGTGTCGTAACCCGCACCTTTTCGAAAACCCGATAAAAGTTAAGATAATAATATTTACAAGTTAATATTTACCCATATGGCCTAAGTAAGCCTTAAAACTCTTCAGAGATATGAAGAGAAAAAAGTAATTTTCTATTCAAATGAAGTTAATATTTAAATTGCAACGTGTGCAATTTGAAATATCGAAAGATAAAAGCACAATATAGGCTTTATTGGTAACTTAACCATTGTGCAAGCCTTTTATTATTCAAAATAAAAAAATCAAGGGTATTACAAAAAATAAGCCAAAGGGTTTAGATTCTTTGTGAAGCATTAACAGGTACATTTGTACGTAAAAAAGAATTACACGAATACTTAATCAGACATTATAAGTACTCATTATACACCAAACAAAACGAAAACTATTTACAACCTTCTTAAGAAAAACAAAAACATAGATCAGCACTAGTTAAAAAAAAAAAAAAAAAAAAAAACATTATAATATAATATAATACAATAATATAATACAAGTTAGCATTTAATATCTTTAACATGCCATCTACCTCTCGAACCGTTAGGGTCCTCCAAGACAAAGACCAAAGAAGACAATTTTTCAACAATTTTACATTTTATGTACTTCGGCGCAAGTTTTGCGCTGAAATATGCACCAGCATTACTTTGTACATAATTTTTCCGCCAAACTATATCCCCGACATTAAATTCTTTGAAATCCCGTCTAAGATTGTAATTTGTAGCGTTTCTATAGTGAGCTGTATGAATAGCAACTTGTACTTTATCGAAGATTGTGGAAAGTAACCCTAAATTATGGGCATAAATGTCTCGAGGAGCGAAGATGACGCTGTCAAGATTAGAACAGGAACTATAGTATGACCCGCAAGGAATTGTTTCACGGCCAAATACAAGATACGCTGGAGTAAAACCAGTCGTGACATTTACTGCACTATTTAAAGCCATTTGAATCTTTTTCAAATGATTGTCCCATGATCTATGATCATCACCCACTAACTGAGCTAAAGCCGTTATAATAGTTCTATTATAACGTTCTGTTGGGTTGACTTGAGGACAATATCTAGGTGAATAAAAGACGAAAGGTATTTTATAACTGTTAAGAAAATTTCGAAACTCATTAGATTGTAGCTGAGAACCGTTATCCATAATTATAGTTTGTGGTACACCATGTACTAAAAATACATGATTTTCTAATTCACGAATGATATTAGGGGCAGTAGCTCGCTTAATCGGGAATATGAGACAATATTTAGAAAAAGAACACGTGACCACTAAGATATGTTGGTTACGTTGTCTTGACATTGGGAATGGACCCATGAGGTCTAAAGAAATATTCTGCCATGGCCTTGAGCAAATTTTAGGTTTGCCCATAGGACCATAAGGCGAATGATTCGAATATTTATAAGAGAGACAAGTTTCACAAGTCGAGCACATATTGGCCACGTCCTTAAACATACCGGACCAATAAAATCTCAAGCAAAGTTTTTTATAAGTTTTAAATATCCCAATATGAGGGCTGTTATCGGATAGCCCATGACAAGACTTAATTATTTCATTCCTCTCTGTTGGAGGAGGAACTTCTTTCCACGCAAAATCTTCGTTAAAGTAATTAGGTGTGTCAAAGTGACGGTATAATTTGCCATCGACAATTTTGTAATTTGGATAAGCATCGGGGTTATCATGACAATTGGCAAACAACCGATTAAAATAATCTAATTGAGGATCAACATTTGCAGCTATTGGTTCGGTAAAACCAATGCCTGCAACGTTAGGTGTTTTACAACGTGAAAGAAGATCAGGGACAACATTTTCTTTACCCTTTTTATGTTTCAGAATGAAGTTAAAACAAGATAAGCGAATAGTCCAACGCGCTAGTCTCCCAGAAGGATTAGACAAATTTTGAAACCACTTCAAAGCTGCGTGATCAGTATAAATAGTAAAAGGTTTACCGTTGTCAAGATAACAACGCCAATGTTCAAGAGCGCTAATAACTGCTAGTGTTTCACGTTCAGTTGTTGAATAGTTTTGCTCATGCTTATTTAAAGTTCTGCTCATATACGCTATAACCACTTCTTTGTCGTCTTTTATTTGGCTTAACATAGCTCCGATGCTAAAATTGGACGCATCACAGTGAACAGAGAAGGGTAGGTCAAAATCAGGACATGCTAAAATAGGCGTAGAAATCAAATGCTCTTTTAGCTTATTGAAAGCAGCATCAGCATCATCGTTCCAGATAAACTTTTTAGAAACATTCTTGCCCGATGACGTTAGTTTACAAAGAGGCGAAGCAATAGAACTAAAATTGGGTATGAAACGTCGGAACCAACTACAAGTACCCAAGAATTGTCTTACTTCTTTCTTAGAAGTAGGAACAGGGTAAGCGATGATAGCTTCTATCTTTTCGGGATCAGCACGAAGACCTAGCTCATCCACGACATAACCCAGATATTTAAGCTCTTTACGAAAAAATTTGCTCTTTTCAAAGTTGATGGTTAATCCAGCATAAGAAAGCTTTTGGTGAACTTTAAGTAGAAGAGATATATGCTCATCAAAAGAATCGCTTATTACTATTATGTCGTCCAAATAGCAAAATACCTTATTATCAAACTCTGGAGTAAATAAGGTATCCATCAACCTTTGTTGAGTAGCTGGAGCGTTAGTTAAACCAAAAGGCATAACTGTAAATCTATACATTCCACGACCAGGGACGTAGAAACCAGTCTTATCTCTATCGTCAGGATGCAGCGGAATTTCCCAAAAAGCTTTAGCAATATCAATACTTGATAGATATTTAGCATTTTTGAGGTTATCTAGTATTTCCGAAATAAAGGGAAGACTATAAGCATCTTTTCGAGTGACTGCATTCAATTTCCTGCTATCAACACAAAAACGCCATTCTCCATTCTTTTTTGGAGTAATAAGAACTGGAGATAGCCAAGGGCTTTCGCATGATTCAATAACTTTTAAGTCAAGCATTTTATCGACTTCAACAATAAGAGCTTTTTGTTTTTCCGGAGAAAGTCGATAACACCTTTGTTTGATAGGTAAAGCATCACCCGTATCAATCCGGTGTGATATCAGATTAGTACGACCCAAATGACCCTTTTCTTCAAAAGAAATCGATTTAAAACGTTCAATCATAGCCTTAGCTATTTCACTTTGATTATTAGATAGATGGTTAAACGAAGTAACCTTATTTTCAATAGAACAAGACACAAGCTCCTTATTTTCAGAGTTAACTTCAAGAGAAAGTATTTTAGGTGTTAAGTCAAACTTTTCCCAAAAATCCCAACCAAGAATTAAGGAAGGGTAAATATCAGGGAAGACGAAAGCTTTAATAAATTTTATCCGATTATTAAATTTGATCGGGAGATGAAAGTAACCCAATGACGTTGATTTTTGTTTATTAGCTACCATGACTTGAAATGATGATTTGTATAACTTGAAACCTAACTTTAAGATATCCTTATGAGAATTGTTACCTAAAATAGTAACACAACTCCCACTGTCTAATAAACCCGAAAAAGTTTGTTCATTAATAGATACATTAATAAAAGGTCTATTAAAATCTTTTCCTTTATCATAAGACACAGCAGTTGTCTTATAACAAAACATAAAATTTCGAACCGTATTCAACCATTGCTGCCAATCATTAGAATCGCTGTAAGATTTAGAATCATCATTCAAGTCATTATTTAGTTTTTTTGATTTAAAGTAACGGAGCACTTAGGACAGTCTGTTACCTTTACCCCTTGTAGACCACATTTGAAACAAACCAAAGACCTTGGTTTAGTACAAGTTTTTAAGGAATGGCCTGTGACTCTACAACGTGGGCAGAAATTATAGAAATTAGGCGTAGGAATCGTCTGCGGTTGCGAGTTTAAAGGGTGAGATTCCTTAACGACTTCACTTGCTTTCAAAACATTTTTAGAAAATCCAGAAGTTGAGGGACGATAGTTAAAATCCTTTGCCCAGGAAGCATCATTATGTAGAGGTTCGTGAAAACTAGAATTCTTATCCATACAATTCTCATACAATTGACAAACATTAATCAGCTCGTTAAGAGTTTTTACTTCCTTCAAAGCTACAAAAATCGAATAACAAGGTCGAATGTTACGCAGAATCATCTGTAACTTTTCTGCATCTGGTAACTGTGTTTGTAGGCGGGAAAACATACCCGATATTATCGAAACAAAAACGGCTATTGACTCGTCTTTTCCTTGAGTTCGCTTACGAATCGCTTCCAAGAGTTTATAATCGAAGTCAAATTCACCAAAGTCTCTAATCAACAAACTTTTGATTTCATCCCAAGACAATGAGTCATTTTGAGAGATTTGAAACCTAAGCCAATGTAAAGCATCACCTTTAAAGATTTCAAAAGCATGTTTGACAATACTTTCATCAGAAATGCTTTTAGATCGACGGAACTCTTCCATCTTTTGCAAGAAAGAGCGAGGGCATGATTTTCCATCATATGTCAAACTTTTAAAATCAACCATGACATTAGAATGAGAGACTTGAGTATTCTTTGTTAAAGCATTGACTAAGGTAAGCAACACTTCTTGTGGTAGAAGTATAGATTGTGTAGAATTCGAAGTGCTTTCCTGTATTGTAGGTCTATGCGGAACAGAATCAGCCTTAGAGAATAGTATCTCAGGTTGATGATCTCTATGTTCAGTTCGGGGCGAAACCGAAACTGATCCAGAGGGAGAATCGTCATAGTCTTGAGTATTATCAATACTCCGTAGATGCTCGAAGTTGCTATGAACTGCATCGAATCTTTTCTTAATTGAAAAAAAATCGTTCCTTAAAACTTTGTAGTTTTGCTTTAAGGATTCTTCCGAAATCGTTGAAACGTCAATACGATCAAGACGAAAATGAGTATGATTCAAAAATGATTCAACCTTCTTAGTTAGCAACCTATCCGGAGAAGACTCTAACATTGAAACTTTATCCTTGATATACTTCAAAGTCTTTGACACTTGATCTAAGTCAACTGACACTGAGAAAACCGACTTGGAAATGACTTCAGCTGGTTTCAGTATAGAAAGTCTCTCCAATTGCTCCTTGAGAGAGGAAACACTCCCTGAAGGTGTTTCATGACGAATTGAGATCTCATATTCAAGTTCAAGTTTGTTTAAATGAGAATAAACGATGTTTTTAGCCATTTTTGTGAATCTAATAGGTATTAGATTAAAAATAATAAGATACGACGTATTACCAAAGATAAGAAAGAAATATTAGTTAAAAAATAGTATTAGATCAGTTAACTAAAATACAATTGAACTTACACATCTGAAATATTACTAAATTAGGGTTAGTGAGAACATGAGCATAAAATTCACATGAGAAAAACTCTTTCAAAAAAAAAATAAGGTAAAAAAATCACCTAGTACCTTGAAACGTATTGTGAATGTAGGAATACTTCAGCTGTAAGCCAAGACAACTTACAACCTGCGTGTAACGTACACTGAGAGGATATTCTCCTCCAGCTCGTCGTATAGTCTTCCAAACCCCAACTTGTAGGTGACCGATAGGTTTTAACACCTCCAAGTGAAGAATGGATGTCGATTACAGTGGTAATCGGGTAGTAGTGCTTGTATGAGAGGGTGCGGTATTGTGTTGTTTAAATGTACTGTAGAGTCAAGGGAATAGTAATGACTGAAGACGTATGAGAACAAAGAGAGACTCGCGGAATAATATGCACATAATACCAGGTAGTAATAGAATATAATTTATATATTAGGCCAAGTGTTGATATGTACTACTATGTACTACGAAGAGTGTTCAGCTGTAAGTTAGGTAACTTACAAACTGTATGTGACGTACACTGAGAGGATACTCTCCTCCAGCTCGCCGTATAGTCTCCCAAACCCCAACTTGAAGGTGACCGTTAGGTTTTAACACCGTCAAGCGAAGAATGGGTGTAGGTTACAGAGGTAACCAGGTAGTAAGTGACTGTATGTAGGGGTGCGGTATTTATGTAGCTTGTGTACTGTAAAGTCAAGTATAGAGTAATGTATGGAAAATTGGAGTACGATAACCAAAAGAGAATCCAAAAATACCTAAGGTGTAAGCGATGGGTGGATACTTGTGGAAGTATCGGTTTAGAATTTAGAAAAGAAAGAAAACAAGTAACAGTAAAATAAGAAAATATAAGTAGTCAGGGGTGGATAAGTAAAAAGGTCGGGCGCCAAACTGTAATGTTGCAAACGGGGAAGCCGTTTGCAGCACCACAAGTTAAAAGAGAATTGGAGAGGAACCCGTAATGTTGCAAGCGGGGGAGCCGGTTGCAGCACCACAGGTTAAGAGACTTCAGGGAAACCTAACCAACCTAAGAGTCCTACCTAGTGGATAGGATTCCTAACGGTTCGGAGATTAAAACAGAAAACTAACCTTAGTATTTACACATTTATTTACACAACACGCACTGCACTTATAGTCAATTAAATCTTCAAGAAACGGAGAGAGGGAGAGAGAATTTTGAAGGTGTCCTTGGAAAGTTAGCCAAAAAGGGAGAGGGTAGCACTCGTAGAACCACGCTGGAGGCTCGCCGAGGATTTTCTAGAGCCTGAGCTGGACCCGCCGATAGTGTGGCGCCAGCCAGGTAGCGCTAGGTGAGCGCTAGCGTGAAGACATCTGTCGACTGAGGTGGAGGCGCCGGCCCAAACCGGCCGACAGGCGCCGGCCCAAACTGGCCTACAGGGTTCGAAGTGAGCACCAGCCCAGTGCTCCAGGGTAGGGGTCAGTGGCCCCAAAACAAGAGATCCTCCTGGAATCAAAATCAAAGGAACCGGAGCCTCTCACCCTGCCTGTTACTCGACGCTCATGCCGTATACAGAAATGTAGAGAAACTAACCTTTTTGTTAGCTTCTCTACATTCAGACTCTTTCAACGATAACACTGCCAACTTACAATTCTAGTTATGAAATTCAAATTTTTGAAATGTTTATATTTTGACAGGATCAGCGATCCTTGTTTTGTAAAATTGGGCAGTCTTGAGTTGGAAGTGATCTGGAAGACACCTTTTTTTTTTCCTGTAATAATGTAATGAGTTTGAATTGAGTTTGCGTGGACGAGTCCTGTATACGGCATGAGCGTCGAGTAACAGGCAGGGTGAGAGGCTCCGGTTCCTTTGATTTTGATTCCAGGAGGATCTCTTGTTTTGGGGCCACTGACCCCTACCCTGGAGCACTGGGCTGGTGCTCACTTCGAACCCTGTCGGCCAGTTTGGGCCGGCGCCTGTCGGCCGGTTTGGGCCGGCGCCTCCACCTCAGTCGACAGATGTCTTCACGCTAGCGCTCACCTAGCGCTACCTGGCTGGCGCCACACTATCGGCGGGTCCAGCTCAGGCTCTAGAAAATCCTCGGCGAGCCTCCAGCGTGGTTCTACGAGTGCTACCCTCTCCCTTTTTGGCTAACTTTCCAAGGACACCTTCAAAATTCTCTCTCCCTCTCTCCGTTTCTTGAAGATTTAATTGACTATAAGTGCAGTGCGTGTTGTGTAAATAAATGTGTAAATACTAAGGTTAGTTTTCTGTTTTAATCTCCGAACCGTTAGGAATCCTATCCACTAGGTAGGACTCTTAGGTTGGTTAGGTTTCCCTGAAGTCTCTTAACCTGTGGTGCTGCAACCGGCTCCCCCGCTTGCAACATTACGGGTTCCTCTCCAATTCTCTTTTAACTTGTGGTGCTGCAAACGGCTTCCCCGTTTGCAACATTACAGTATTTGTCGGCTGCGAAACCTAACCGACAAACATCAAAATACCTTAGAGGAATGCTTTATATACAACCCCCCCGTGTATTTCCGCCTTGTCGTGGCGGGGGAGGTCTGAAGCAGCTGAAAAGGCGGCGCTCGAAGTCTCTCTCTTCTTTGGGTCTTTGCCCCCAAGGCAGCTTAGAGGCTGGCACTCGAGGTTCAGCCGCTTTTAACTAAAGCAGCTGAGAGGATGGCCGATAGGTTGCGTGCCTTATGAGGAGTGTCGCAACTGAGGCGGGCTGCAGCGCCGCTTTTGCGACGCTGCAGCCGAGGATTAGGGGCCGCGGTGGGATGGAACTGGTTGTGTGGGTGCCGCCACCTACTCTACCTTCCGCTAGGCCGTCAACGTGTTGGCAGACGCAGTGAGGCTGCAGGGGAAGAGAAGTGTCGGTATCGCGATGGCCGTTCTCACTGCCCTCTGCAGTTGAAGAGGCAGGCGCTGGGCTACTATGACTGACCCGTTGCACTGGGACCGGGGCGTTGGAATGCTGTCCGACGCTCAGTGCTGGTTAGTCCCGAGTGGTGGATGACGATGTGTCTTGTGCTCCGAAACACTCCGTCATTATGGCGGGAGCGCAAGCTCCGTTATGGAGCCCAAGTCTGGGCTAGCGCTGTTGAGTGCCGCAAAGGAGTGCGAAAAATGTAGGAACGTCCTAAACTTGCCATGACAGGTTATTTCTGGCGCTTAGACGGCTACTACCGCGGCCCGCTCACTTAGTTTTTCTCTTATCCTACGGGAACTGTAAAAGTTTTTGGGATAAAAAGAGGACTATGTCACTTTTCGGGCTGCAGTACCGCTCTTGCGACGCTGCAGCCGAGGATAAGGGGCAGCGGTGGGATGGAACTGGTGGTGTGGGTGCCGCCACCTACCCTACCTTCCACTAGGCCGTCAACGTGTTGGCAGACGCAGTGGGGCTGCAGGGGAAGAGAAGTGTCGGTATCGCGATGGCCGTTCTCACTGCCCTCTGCAGTTGAAGAGGCAGGTGCTGGGCTACTATGAACTACTCACTTTTTGTCTTTCAAACTATATTCATGCAATAAGCCAAGGCAATCTGTTGCTCCGTTTCTGAGAAAAAGTTATTGTCTTATCCTACTGGAGCCACATTTTTTTCGGGATGGAAAGTATCCTATGTCACTTTCCGTCCTCCAAACTATGCTCACCCCAAAAATCAAGTCAATCCGTTGCTTCATTGCTGAGAAACAGTTATTTTCCTATCCCATGGGAGTCACGAATTTTCTCAGGATAAAAAAGTATCCTATTATCACTTTCTGTCTTTTAAACCAAAATAGGTATCCATATCAAAAATCAAGTCAACCTTTTGCTCCGTTGCATCGTCAAAGAGGAACAAACCAACAAACTTTTCGGATTGATAATATTAAAGTATGATGATTCTGTACCATAAAGGTAGAATAAAGAAACATGTTAAACCTCTAATGATAGAAGACTTAAACATATTTTTCATGTCAGACAAAATAACGGTCTAGTATTAAACGTCGTAGTAACATGTAGCATGCAGAAGGAAAAAAACATTTTATCCAATTTAATGTCAGTTGTCATTTTAAATCCATACTTTATTTCCTCTTCAAGGGGATATAATGGTGGAAAAACAATTTGTCCCCTTGCCATGCTACCTGTGATTTATAAAAGTCTGCAGACAATGTCACCTGTCATCTAATTACGTTTCGCTGTGACGTTTCGTTAATCCATATTAGCGTAGAGGAATCAATCACTTAGCGTCTTTGTGATAGTGGCGACAGTTTCGCTTCAGATAGTTTTTGTCCTGTCCTACAGGAACTATGTAATTTTTCGGGATAAATAGTATCCTAAAGCACTTTCCGCCTTTTAAACTATATCCATGCCAAAAATCAATTCAATCCGTTGCGTGAAAGAGTAACAAACCAACAAACTATTCGGATTTTTAATATTAAAAGTAAGGATGGGTATAATTATGATAGCTAGTAAGTAATAATAGTAAGCCAGCGACCTTAAAGAGGTAGGTAGGTGCCCTGTGTAATAGGGCCTATTCTGTGTAGCATGGGCTGGAATCTTAAAAGAAAAAAAATTGCCCTTATTTTCCACCATAGACAAATGGTAATTTCCATTTTGACTTTCCCAATTACATTCTCTATGTCCATTCAAGGCTGCTCGAGTTGCGAAATGTCAAAGTCAATCAATCTTTTCCGTTAAAATTTTCAGCAGTTTTTGTGCTATCTTTTTTAATGTTTTATTAAAGTTATTGTGTTAGTTATGTAAAGTGTTCGTGCTTATCATCTCCACTGAACTGTTACAAAACCACACATTCATTGTGTTTTATGCGTTGGTGTTCATACATTGGTCTTTAAGTGTATTTTTGCATCCTGTAAAATATTGTGTCGTATGCCGAACTACAACTGCAGGCGAAGCATAATTAAGATACAACGTATTCTGAAATAGTTGAATAGGACTCAAGTGGGTGTCTAATATCAATAATAACTGTGCAAAACTGAAAAACTTTATCTTACGAAAGTTAACCTAAAAATGTCCTTAGAAATTGATGTGAATGATGAATAAACATGAAGTAGCACAATATTTAGTCTTATTTATTAACTTCTTATAGGTATATAGGTTTTAAAAATGGTAAAATAATTATAATATTTTATTTGGAGAATTGAATATTATGCATACAGGAATAAATAAATATTTATGAAGCCAAAAAAATTACTGTAACCATTTCGGTCGCCATGTTTTAAAAAGTAAAAAAATGTCAAACTCAAAATTACCAGTCCGCTATTGGTTGTTCATAGATTCCTGTCTGATACGTAAAATAGTATCTACTTTTTTAGTATCTATGTTAGTCTGTGCTGTGTAGTAAGCTTATATAATAGAAAAATAATATAATTGAGATGAAGATGTCTTAGTTTGAGATTAAAACCATTGTGTTTTTTTCTAATAATAATGAGGTTTTCTGTTATTCGGGGCGGTGACAAATCCATAAAAATCGGGTCAGACGTTCTTAAGTTTTATACAAGAGATTTTTTGTTGTGATTCGTTCCAAGTGTCCACTGACCCCTATTCTAGTCCATGTTGTTAGATACCAAGATTACATAGATAGTGGCTATATAAAGCAATTTAATGACACATTCACAAGTTAATTGTACATACAAATTTTGTTAAAAATGCGACTCATACTGTGTGTTACTTTTGTGTCTCTATTGCAATTCTCAAATGGATCTTCTCTACAAAATGTGAATTTAGAAAGATTTACTACGAACTTATCCTCCAATGGGCTATCTAATGAAACTTCTAGAACGATAAATAAGAGGTTTTCAATGAGCAGCATTCCTTTTTGGACCAACTACGGCACAGCTTTTGGAGGTCCATGCATTCCACGTCTTCTAGACGAAGTTATCACAGAATTTCGAGTCAGTATTTTCAAATTCATTACACTGGCGTTTAAAAAAGCTATCGCATTAACGGAAGGCCACTTTGTCTTTTCTCCATACACTGCATGGCTTTCCTTAGCTGCTATAGCTGAAGGAACTGAAGGACCTACACGTCAAGAGCTGTTCAAGATCTTAAATCTGCCTGAGGACAGATGCCTTCGAGAGGTCTTCTATAGATTGGCAATAACTAGAGAAGTTCCAAGCAGCGACGTGATCCTCGCAAGGAACCGACTTTTCATTACTGATTCAAGTATCAGAGTTAACAGACATTGGGGATATTTGGCACAATTCTACACACGTCTCACTACAATCTCCATCCCATTCAAGAGCAATTTCAACGGAGAAATAGAAGCTTTGAAGCAAATTTTCAAAGTGCAGCTGCCGAATTTCAACATCAACGGCAACTCTTTCCTGCTTGAATCTTTGGACTACCACGGATTATGGTCATCTGCATTTTCTGACGCATTATTTGAGACTGGTCCATTTTTCAACAACTTTGGGGAAGAGATTGGAACTATGGAGTATATGAGGACTTCGCAGCGAGTGAATATGGCTTACGCAGCATCTGCTGGTTTAAAAATTATCGAAATGACAGTTGGACGTGATGGAAAGTACAGAATGATGTTTGCGTTATTGCAAGGGAAGGAAGACCATGCAAGATCTTTGGGTGGCATACATGACTACCTGGTGTTTGAATCTTTGGCCAATATGAGACCTACTCTGACTCCTATTGAGATAGTTATCCCTCGGTTGACGATGACCAGTGAAGTTGATATAAGGAAGTTGTTGGGAGATGTTGGAATCGAAAGCTTGTGGACGGATCCTGCAGTGACTAGGTAATAATTTTGTTTTAATTTAATTTATTTGTGTTTAAATGGTCACCGTACTAACTGCCATACAAAGCAATTTAGAAGCGTTTAAAAATAATAATTTTGATTTCACACGAAATACGTAGGTATAACTTGTTGTAAATTATAAATTGGTAGAACGTTTTTATATTATTGGAGCTGATAAGAAAACCAAAACTCTCGCAACAAGAGTAAAAGAAATATTTGACATCATTACGTAACTTTCCTTCACTAAATAGAAAGTAAATCACGTAAATCGGTTCAGAAATGTAAAGGGTCATGATTAGCAAAGATACTTACCATAGCTTATCTATGGTACACACAATTTACATTGAGCACTTTTGAATCCTTTTTAGAAATCGATAAAAACCTTTCAAAAGGAGATATTCGAGCAACTCCTTAACGTTCCTCACAGATATCTTACGTGAAAACCGACCGTCAAATAGCCAACGAAATCCTATCGGTCGACCATTGAAAGGACGCTCTAGCAACTGTACCTACGTGCTAGTATTATTCCATCGTTAGAGCCAGGATGCGCCATTGAAGGTCTCGAGATTCTGTAAAATAGGTAATATAAGTATTAGTACCTACTAGCTGCACCCGCGCTTTCCACAGGGTCCTATTTTTTTCCTGCATAAAAATATATAACACATATTTGCTGTATAACTTATAAGTATAATAATTAAAAATGAATACATATCTAAAACTATTTTTGTGTAAAGGGTTATGCTTTTAATGTTACGAAATTCCTCCACAACTTATCAAAAAATTAGAATATTTCGTATTTTTGGTCTCCACAACACGGGCCCTCGAGCCTTGTGTGGGACCGCTGGAAATAGTAATAAGGAATTGTTTTTCTTGCTTTCTTTTATTTTGTCTGCATGCGATACTTAAGATGCCTTTGTAATTTGTGTTTGTGGAAATAAATGATTATCTTATCTTATCTAAATGAGCCTATGACACTCTGACCTTTAAACTTACCTAATCCATTCCAAAAATCAAGTCGACACGTTACTCTGTTGCTGCGTGAAAGAAAAACAAACAATCACACTATCGGACTTATAAAATTAATAACTATACCTATACAATACCTACATTACTATGTATGTACCATCTATACCATCAAGCTTAATTTGGTTAAAGCTTGATGACCTATACTATAAACTGTACCTACGAAAACAAATCAGAATTTCATACATTTTGTGTTGATTTTGAGTTGATGTACTTTTTGTGGAGAACTGATGAACTATTCTAAATTTTATTGTCTATAATGTGTAACTGGCGTAATTTTTATAAATTGTGTACCTATAGGAGAGTCCATCGGCTCCTAAAATACAGTTTCTAACTAGTTTAGGAGCCTTTGGGTAAATTATTCAGACTATTGTAAACTTATGCCCAAATAAACAATTTTATTTATTTATTTATTTATTTATGGGGTCGAAAAATTCTCGAGTGGAGACCACATACCGGTAAGCACAGCGTAGGACGTCCACCTACAAGGTGGATGGATGACCTCATCAAGACTGCAGATTTGCACTAGATGCGAGCCGCTTCATACCGGTCTTGTTGGAGATCTAAGGGGAGGCCTATGTCCAGCAGTGGACGTGCAATGGCTGAAACGACGACGACGATGTACTTTTTATATGAAACAGCATTTTTTTTTTCACGATTTCCACGTGGTGTTGGCCACATAGTAAAAGCTAGTTATAATGATGAGTACAATAATATATAATATATTGTTTATCTGTTATAGAGTACTAGAATAGGTATATCCGCCGTTCGGCGAAACCCCCAGCTGGTAGAAGTCGGGAGAAATAAGAGCGAATTCTTTAACGTTACTCACAGAACGAACCGATAATAGTCAAAGAAAACGGTCGACCATTGAAGGAAGCTCAAGTAACGAGTAGGTACTACATACATACGTGTTAGTAGGTACATATTCCTTCTGTGGAGTCAGGATGCGCCATTGAGGCTCCCCCGAGGCTCAAGAGTGCTCGGGCTAAGTCCTGCCTGTAGTTAGACGAGGTATTGATTTGCCGTCTACTCGAGTGGATGCGCTAGGTTCTAGGTTCTGAGTAATTGCGGGTGAAGAGATGACGTGATATCACTAAAAAAAAAATGAGAAAAAAAATTGGGTTCATTTTTCTATGCTACTGAATGAACCAAATGCGCACATTTGATTCACTAGTAATTATTCCAACATAACTTAAAAAACATTTCATAAATATCACTATTAAAATTAACATAATAAAACTTACACCAAAACTTATACTAAATAATGTGTTATGCTCCTTCATTATAAGTAATTACAATGAGTTTTCCACAGTGATTCATAAAAAATATGACTATAGTTCGGCCGTTCAGAGAATGCGTTCCTGACACGTCATCTTGAAAAAATGTTTTTGGCCGATATCTCGGAAACTATGTACTTAAGGGCAAAAAACATTGAGATCATTATTGTAGAAAATAAAATTTCGCATCTTTTGTTTCCGTTTAATTTTATTGAACTATAGTTAGGTACACCACTGAGAACATCGTGTAGGTAATGAGGGCAAATTTTATTTTTAAAGATTGATTTATATTATTTACAGAAATAATACCTACTTATAGGCGAGTTCAGTATGTAATTACCTACTTAGTAAAGAAAGAAAAATTAAAAGCTACTTACTTATAAATTAACCTCATAAGCAGAAGTGTAGGTACTTACCTAACATATTTTATAAATAGTCTTAGCTATAGGCGTGTTGCCGAAGCACGTTAGAACCCAAATAAAAATTTAAACAAGTCCCTTTAAACCAGCACCGTAATCACAAAGGTGAAACTCGGAAATTTCCTCCTTGTGTTATGAAACACCACAAAATTAGAGCGCTATAAATAATAAAAACGCGCTAAGTTGAAATGGGAAGGAGGAAAATCTTTTTTCACTTCCGGTAGGAGCGGGCCACGCGCTCTTGTACTTATTTTGTTTCGTTTTCCTTTTCAATCTGGGACGAGTTTCTGTAACTGGCTCTTGTTAACACTTTTTGGGTACCTGAGGAACTCGAAATAATATATGTTGTCAATTTAGTTTGCTGTGAATTGAAACACCAATAATAATATTAGATGATGATTATAAAGGAGATCTTGCAAAGTTGGACCAGACTGTGTACAGTAGCTCAAATCTATTAAAATAAGGGGAATATATGCGCAGAGTAAAACAACCGCATTGAATGCTTAATTTGAATGGAATTTCATATTTTCTAATTTAATTTTTGTTCAAGACCGCCATCACGCCGCCATATTTTACAAGAGATGTCAAAAAGATAATAAGATCCGAAAATATAAAATTCCTTTAAATGAAGATTGTTATGAAAGAAAATAATAGGAAAACCATTTTACAACACAAAGCTAATAATTGAACACTGCACCAGGTAACGGCCTAAGCTCAATATATTTTTGCATTATCTCTTTTTATACAAAAAGTACTAGCCTAGGTAATGTCTAAGGTGGAAAGTTATGAGGGTTTCGTTACTACAAGAACTATTTGTATAACAGGGAAGTAATGAATAGTGAATAAATTTTCACCTTACGCCCATGTGAAAGTAGCGAAACAGCCAAGCCACATATATTGACTAAATAAGGTGTAGAGTTTGTGAAGTAGGAGCTTGTAGAGTTAAGTCCTGTAGAGAAATAAGCTTGGCTCGACATGACATCTGATAAGTTTTTGATAGTGCGAACTGTATCTCGTCTTGGCCCCATTTTACAAAAAAATGTTATTTGTTGGATACATTTTATACAAAAAATACTATATACCCTAGGTAATTTCTAAATGTCAAGTATTTATCATTAAGTTGGTCAGTCGATGGTCGTTTATAATCCACGCCACACAAGTCAGCGGATGGGAAGTTATGCGCAGAACGCTGTGCAAAAGGCAAAATGTAGGTATGCACCAGATTAAAATAAAGGTAGCAAAATATGGGGAGCCAGAGAAAAGAGACGTCGCCCGCTAACCTCATGCCTCCCGCACGCTCTTCTCACTACTTCACCACTTGTGTAGGCGCATGTGTGCACAATGCACAAATGCGCAATAATTAGCGAATCACGGCGAAGTGTCATCTGCGGCTAACTTCTCATCCGCCGACTTGTGTGGCGATACCTATACCGCGGGTCGTAAATATAATTATGTGCGGGACAGTTGATTTCTTTGTGATTTCAAAATTGATCCTATAGTAAGTTGGTCATAATAATGACACAAAAAATTACCCGTATCTATAGAAAACTACGATAGATAGGTACGCATGACAGACGACTGCCTCGTGACCCTGACTCCTGGCTCAAAAAGGAGTGTTCGATTCCCGCCCAGGGCAAACATTTATGTGATGAATATAGGTGCTTGTTCTATGTCTGGTTGATTTTGTCTCTAAAAGAGTGTATTTAAAAATGACTATAATTTATTTCAGTCTCAGGCAACCATATCACATACAACCATATCGCTTTGCTTAGTTTCGGGACATATACCATGTGTAAATATCCCCTAATATTTATTTTATTCTAAGACAGTTATACATAGATGTTATTCTTCCAGAAACATATCGGAGCCACCAGCTCTACCCAGCAACTACATCCAGCGAGTAACCGTCTCTCTCGACAGCAAGGGAACTCGACCTCCTATCCACGAATATTCCAACTTCGTACCTCCTTTACGCACAGAAAACTCAAATTTCGTCGCGAATAGACCGTTCTTGTTTGGCATATTTGACGCTGAAACTTATGTTCTCCTGTTCGCTGCAAGCTTCTCTAAGCCGAATTAACTTGTACGTAAATATACATAAAAATTTAGTAACTTCTTAGTTTCATTTATAAGATAACGTAAACTCTGCTGTATCAGCCTTTTAATAGTTCACTGCTAAACATAGGCTTGCAGCAGTGTTGTTAACGAGTAGCCTTCTCTCAGGACAGCAATAATTATGTGATACTTATGACAGAAACTTACTGGTCGCTGCCAGCGTTTCTAAGCCTTAATTACTTCTAAATAATGTGTAAATTAGTCAAATAACTTTATTGTTTTGGTTTACAAAATATTCTTTACTGGAGATGTTGTACTAGCTTATTAATGGCCACTGCTGAACATAGGTCTAAAGCAGCTACATACAATTAGTAATCGTCTCTTTCGATGGCAACGGTGTTCGACCTCCTATCCACGAATATTACAACTTCGTGCCTCCTTTACAAAGTAACATAAATACGGATAACCCAAACTTTATAGACAATTGACCGTTCTTATTCAGTATTTACTACTCTGAAACTTATTGTTCTCCTGTTCGCTGCGAGTTTTTCTAAACCTTCACTAATTAAACCTAAGCTCTTACCCTCTTACCACAAAAGTTTTACGCACGCTTTGTACAATGTTTAACAGTACAAAATGCACGGTTAAACAGTGTTTAAAGCGTGTTTAAATCTCTTGTGGTAAGACGGTTAAGTTCTAAATATGTTAATCATCAATATCAACAGCCTTCTTTATCAAACTGCTGGGTAGCCTCTCTCTTTTCATTTTCACTAATCGTGTTTTTACTGCAGGTCATATATATAGGTAAATTATCCTGAATTTACTAATTCCGAAAAACAAATTCGAATGAATTGATCGTTGCTGCGCAATTACTCGTTATCAATCAAAAAAGCCCAAAATCTATGACGTCCGTTCTTAAGTTGCCATTTAACTCGATGCTATGCTAAATTCGATGGCGTACCTATGCCAAGTAAAAATGCGATTTATACGCAAGAAGCAAAATCCAAACTAACAAACAAACCGGACAGATAATAGTACATTGTTCACCGAGAGGAGAAAGTGACCGATTACTTACCGTCGAGGGTGTCGTTTGACCTCGCCTACGGCTCGGGCTTTAAAACACCCGAGATCGGGAATTGCACTTTCTCTCGAGTGATACATAGTGCTTTATACTACACCTACGAGGAAAATAAAAAACTAAATCTTTACTAATTGAAATTTATATTGAAATTGTTGCAGTTAGTGAAGCTTAATGTAACACTTGAAAATGGCGCCAATGTCGTCTGGAATTTTCACATGTTCTTTTTTCAAATTGTTTGACACCATCCAACACACAGCTAGTGGCCAGTGTCATTTTGCGAACTTGGAGATAAAAACTCACTGTAAAAACTTTATGGCTTTTGATATTTAGGTTACCAGCGCATAGTCTTACCCTAAATTAAAAAAGAAAAACCACGTAAGAAATGGATTTTCATACACTTTTCTCTCCCGCTCAGATGCGTTTTCTCCCCGCATATTTGTTCGATATGCAATGACGTACTTTCTACCGTAAATTTAATAAAGTATCAAGGTACTTTCCGAGCAGGTGTAGTATAAAACATTTTTTCCAACTTAAAGCAGGAGATGCTTCGCTCGATCGATTGATAAATAAATAAATAATACACTTTTGTTTATAGAGGATTTCACAACAAATTATATTTTCTTTCTCAATATTATTCTAATATAACCTAATATCACAACGAAAAGTGAACACAAAAATAAACAAAACAAAATAGGAACATTTTAAGAATGCAATGAATTATTCAGAAATTTCGTAGGTTGGAATAATAGACTAAATAAATATGTAGTTATATGTACTTGTTAAAAACCAAGAGTGCACGCCATCTTTACATGTGTGTACGACTGATCGCTCCAGGCACACATACTAACGCAATATGCATATACATGAATACTAAATACGAATAGTATACTTAGCCACAAGGGGGTAATTAAGACCATCTTTACGAACAACTTTTAACAAGGGGCCTACTCAAAATTCAAGAAAAAAATAGCTGTTCCCTTCGAGCTATTTAGATACTTGCTCGATTTGTCCCATACAAAACTGCAACTCGGAATTGACAAAATGTACGAAAGAGCTGATTTTTTGTTCGAACTCCGTGTTGGCTCCTTAGTAAAAGCTATTCGTAATAATGGACTGAATCACCTCCTTTCGGCTTAGTACATTAGTTCTGGATAACCCTGTAGTAAAGTCGCCCCAAGTTGTTCGTAACTTACTAGTGGTCCTCTAAAATAACTATAAAACAAAGTCGCTTCCCGCTGTCTGTCCCCAATTCCCCATGTACATGCTTATATCTTTAAAACTACGCAACGGATTTTAATGCGTTTTTTTTTTAATAGATAGAGTGATTCAAGATGAAGGTTTATATGTATAATACACCTGTGCGAAGCCGGGGCGGGTCGCTAGTAATAAATAAAAAGACGCTTCAGTCATAGATCGTCACTAGGAATTCTAGTCATAGATCAAACAAAGTCAAACAAAACTTATACAATAGGCATGACTGGGTAAAACAAATATTATTATTTATAATAATTAGTTAATAAGTTAGATTGCAAAAAAAAAAATGAAAAGGGGATGATTAAGACCATCATTAGGAACAACTTTTACTATGGAGACAACTAGATATACGAAAAAAATAAATTAGCTGTTCCATACAAAATTGTCACTCGGAATTTTCGAGCAAATATCTATACCTAGTCACAATCGTGCAAAAAAAGTGTCCGAGCCAAAACCCTGCCCAAGCTACGTAGTGGGCAGGCTTTTTTGTTAGTCGCAAGGCGATTACAAGCCGACTACAACGCCGCACGATGGCAAATTGCTCAGTAACAAGCACTAATTAGGTGACGTAACGTCGAGATTCGAGAAAACGGGTTATTGTGAATTATTTAATGTAAATGTCTAAGTCGGTATGTATGACGGCACTCGGACATTTTTGCTACTTTCACTTATGGACTGTGGCTCTGTAGATATTTACTCGAAGCTAGGAATTGACGAAATGTATGAAACGGTTGATATTTTTTTCGAGTTTTGGGTTGACCCCATATTAAAAGTTGTTTATAGTGATCGTCAGAATCACCTCTTGTCGGCTTGGTATGCCAGGATATTCTGGATAAACCTGTAGTGTAACTTATACATATGAATTGACATACAAATATATGTTTTGCAATAGTTCCACAAATAATATTAAGTACTTAGATATTATTTTAGGCTATTATTATGAAACTTGTGACATACTTTTTATGACAATTTTACTAATTGTAAAAATATAACTATAACATATAAAAATATAAATATAACATCTTGGTTTTAGCAATTTAGTGCGATATATGTATTAACTAAAAAATGCTACAATCTTATTGACTTGTACAGTATCTAGTTTTATCTAGTTTAGAGTTTGTGCAATAAGAGAAGCGTCGTAGGTGAGGTTGCCCGTGTGCCGTTTTACTAATTTTGTTACGTTGACAACACTGCTCTGTCACTGCTAGTACAACTAAAAGTGTTTGAGACTTGGTAGACACCAATTCGGTTTTCATCAGTACTCGCGTCTACCAAGTATAGTCGGTACCTTGGCTGCTGATTAAATTTTTAGGGTTCAGTACCCAAAGGGAAAAACGGGACCCTATTACTAAGACTTCGATGTCCGTCTGTCCGTCTGTCTGTCTGTCTGTCCGTCTGTCACCGGGCTTTATCTCATAAACCATGATAGCTAGGCAGCTGAAATTTTCACATATGATGTATTTCGGTTGCCGCTAGAACAACAATTGTACCTAGAAAATTAGATTTAGGATTATTTTAATTGTATATAACTATGTAATATTTGTAACTCTTGGTCTATTTTCATTTGTAGGTATATTTCGTGGAAGGCATGTGTACTAGTATTTTGTATATATTCTACATATATACCACCCCTATACTACCTATATTGCATGTCCGTTATTAGGATAAACTGTTAGATCTAAAATTTAATGTAACACCTAAACTTGTGCACAGTTCAAGCAATAAATGTTATTCTGATTCTGATTCTGACTAAAATACTAAAACCAAAATAAAATAAATAGGGGGGCTCCCATACAACAAACCTGAATTTTTAGACGTTTTCCGCTCTATATTAATAATGGTACCAGGTAGATGCTTGAAATTTTCACAGAATATTTAGTTTTATATTCCCTTCAATAATAAATAAAAAAAATTAAAATAAAATGAATATTTAAGGGGGCCTCCCATACAGTACGGAACCCTCCATGCGCGAGTCCGACTCGTACTTGGCCGATTATTTTATTGTTAATTCACTATAACGCCACGACGGTTCTCTTTTTTCACATACTCTATTCTAGTATTATATCCAAAGCGATCAACAATATTTAACAATTTAACTAATGGACGTCCATATAAATACATTTTATAGTATTTTACATTTCATAGCGGGTAGAACGTATAAAAAACTGCATCTGAAAAAAAAAATGTAGCGTTCATAGTGGAATTTGGCTATTAGGATCGATGTTAGCGATCGCCGAAGTTAGGCAACGCTCTTTGGAGTGACCGCGGGTACCATTTACAACTGAGTGCTACCGTGCTGCGTTCTTGCGGTATTTATTTTATCTTCGGTACACTTTTTCTTTTTTACCGCGAATTTGTCCGCGCTTGACCACCAACTCGCCTGATGGTAAGCGACGTTGTGGTCGAAGATGAAGCACGCAGGCCTAGAAGATTCACTCTAAACTTGAAAAGCTTTAGATTTGATAAAGCTTTAGACTTCGTCGATGGACGTCCTACGCTGCGCTTGCCGGTACGTGGTCTCCGTTAGAGAACTTTAGAGCCCCATCGGTCATCTGATCTTCAACCATGTGCCCTGCCCATTGCCATTTCAACTTGCTAATCCGCTGGGCTATGTCGGTAACTTTGTTTTGTCTGCGGATCTTCTCATTCCTGATTTGATCTTGCAGAGAGACTCCGTTTTGTACTATATATCATCCATAAGCTGTAGGACGTCCACTGCTGGACATAGGCCTCCTCTATGGATTTCCAATAAGGGCGGTTGGAACGGCCAGCAACCATCGCGTTCCTGCGATCTTAATAGATTTGTTTAGTAAAAAAATATAATTATTCCGTCAAATAGATTATCAAAAAATATTAGACACGTATTTTTTCTTTTGTCAATTTAACAAAAAATGATGAAGATATAGCCCGTTAAAGTTCCGCGTGACGTCACTAACCTACTACAAATGTACCAGTACCGGCTAGTGACATCACGAGCCCCCACCCTCAAATTTGACAAGCTTTATCTTTGTCATTGTTTGATTGACAAAAGAAAAAATACGTGTTCAATATTTTTTAATAATCTAAAACACGGACTAATTGTAATTATGATTTTATACCCAGTAAGAATGCCTATTATATCATCAGTCCACCTAGTCGGTGGACGTCCTACGCTGCGCTTGCTAGTTCCTTTTTAACCGACTTCCAAAAAGGAAGAGGTTCTATGTTCGTCTGTGTGTATGTTCATCGATAATTTCGCCAATTGTAAACCGAATCAAAAAAATATTTTTTAGTTCGAAAGAGTATACTCCCGAGGTGGTCCCATTTAAATTTTACAGAAATCGGCTAAGACGTTTTTGAAAAATCTACAATAATGTAAACAATTCAAGCGAAACATTCGAATTTTGTACACGATAGAAGGCGGTTATTCCATTTTTGCGAATAATAATTATTATGCCCCGTCAAACGGCGCCCTAGCTGCGCTTGCTATTCCATTTTGTACGATAAATACAAATTCTCTTACCTTCTTTTGGCACGTGAACGGTGAATGTTTCTTTGTACGTTATATTTCTAATATACTGCGAGCTGAATACGTCCTGTAAAAATAAAATATATATTTACAAAACTATTGCAAAGATTATAACAAGATATATCGTATTTACAAAACTATTGCAAAGATTATAGCATGATATATCGTATTTACAAAACTATTGCAAAGATTATAACAAGATATATCGTATTTACAAAACTATTGCAAAGATTATAACAAGATATATCATATTTACAAAACTATTGCAAAGATTATAGCATGATATATCGTATTTACAAAACTATTGCAAAGATTATAGCATGATATGTCGTATTTACAAAACTATTGCAAAGATTATAGCATGATATATCGTATTTACAAAACTATTGCAAAGATTATAGCATGATATGTCGTATTTACAAAACTATTGCAAAGATTATAGCATGATATGTCGTATTTACAAAACTATTGCAAAGATTATAACATGATATATCGTATTTACAAAACTATTGCAAAGATTATACCATGATATATATATTTACAAAACTATTGCAAATATTATAGCAAGATATATCATATTTACAAAACTGTTGAAAAGATTATACCATGATATATAATATTTACAAAACTATTGCAAATATTATAGCATGATATATCATATTTACAAAACTATTGAAAAGATTATACCATGAAATATCATATTTTTATAAAGAACCATATGTCCCGGTGAAATTCATAGGCGAATGCTACACGCTCGATACTTATCATGATATTTGGATCGTAAACCAGGATTACGATATTTATTGAGTGTGTAGTATAGCGTATCACGTATAGTGATACGGATCGCTGGATTTATAGAAATCCAAAAATCTACGATCTGTAACAAGTACGAGTAGGTATCGTCGATAAATATCGAGCGTCTAGTCTAGTATGGTGGTCTGAAAGCCTTGGCGGTCTAGAGGTAGTGACCCCCGCCTTACAAACGTGAGGTCGTGGGTTCAAATCCCGGTCCCGTACCAATGAATTCTTCGGAATTTATTCACGGAATTTCACACCACTGGCTTTTCGGTGAAGAAAAACATCGTGAGGCAACCTGCATACGTCCGTAGAAGAAATTCGATGGCGTATGTGAATCCACCAACCCGCACTGGGTCAGCGTGTAGCATTCGCCTAAGGTTTGCGACTTAACTTGTACTTTTTAGGGTTCCGTACCCAAAGTGTAAAAACGGGACCCTATTACTAAGACTCCGCTGTCCGTCCGTCTATTTGTCTGTCTGTCAACAGGCTGTATTTCATGAACCGCAATAGCTAGAGTTGACATTTTTACAGGTGATGTATTTCGATTGCCGCTATAACAACAAATACTGAAAACTAAATAAAATAAATATTTAAGGTATGTGTTAGGTGTGTATGGAAGCCCCCCATACAACAAACGTGATTATTTTGCCGAGAGGCTCCCATACGGTACGGAACCCTTCATGCGCGAGTCCAACTCGTACTTGGCTGATTTTTACATGCCATGTTTGTTGTTGGGACTCTATTTGCAATCAATGACTTACCAAAATAGTGTACTCTTCAGTAGAATTAAGTCCGTAATGAAACGGATCAAAGAGGAGGGATGACGGCGTTTCAAACAGGTTCACGAATAGGAACGAGTAGGACGGATAGCTGTCTCCCTTTCTTGGAAAATGTGGCTTCACCCATAGAGTGATTTTCTTGGAGACCTGGAAAAGATAAGTTACCTATAATAGGTATAGATTATTAAAATACGTATTATCTATTCTTAAGAAGTATCTCTATCATAATACAAGGCTTAGGCCAATAAAGCATCAAATATCACACTTCACATATCATATGCAGGGTTATTCTAAATTCAACTCAATGGGTAACCGGAAAATAGATCAAATTTAACTTGCAAGATTTGATTACAGACCGACAGACAACGGAACAGGTGAAACTAAATAAAAGCTTGTAAAATAGTCCACTATTGCACACAAGAATACCTAAAAGATAGAAGAAGGAATTGCCAGCCCGACTTGAGTCTTGGTGTACACATACACGCCATCAAATTCCTTCTACAGACGCAAGCAGGTTGCCTCGCGATGTTTTCCTTCACCGAAAAGCCAGTGGTGTGAAATTCCGTACATAACTTCCAAAAAACTCATTGGTGCGGGACCGGGATCCGAACCCACGACCTCACGAAAAGATCATAATTAATACCTTATGCGGTTTAGCCATAATGCCCATAGGGTCCTGAGCAATCGCTATAAGGTCCAAATTCTGCAGCAACTGTTTCTCGTAATTCGTTATTTTGGCCATATCGCAGGAAAGCAGTAGTGGCGCCGACATCATCGCGTAGACAGCCAGCTGCACGCGGCTCTGGCTCTCTGTTAGAGTTTCCGTTCCGAGGATTAGCTGAAATAGGAAAAATATTGATTTACAAATTTGTTTCCCGCCAAAAATGGTACAGCCGGCTTCAATCATGGCAATCTACGTAGGTACGAAATTAATTGCTCGAATCGATGTGGGTATAAATTTTCATTTAAAATTATTGTTGATTAAAAAAAAACCGCACGGCACTTTTTGAGAAACATTTTTTACCACTGATGTAACTACCAAACCAAAAAATATGTTATCATGAAAATCAATCTATAATTAACTAGATTTTACCCGCGGCTTCGCCCGCATGATATTTCGAGGCCCTACCTTACCACCCTTAATAAAGGAGATGGAAAATAAAAAAAACGATTTGACAGTTTTTTTGACATTTCTTGGAGCGCACGCTAGAATAGCTCACAGATGGCAGAATTTTTCCTACTTACTTAACACTTATTGTTATAATATGGAAAATAATATCATTATAGTTTATAGCCTATGTGTTATTCTGATGTATAAGCTATATAATTGCAAAGTTTCATCTCAATCCGTTCAGTAGTATTTGCGTGAAAGAGTAACAAACATCCATACATCCATCCATCGATCCATCCTTACAAACTTTCACGTTTATAATATTAGTAGGATTGCTGAAATGATCCCGAAACATACAGTCGAATTGAGTTAGATAATTCGATCCCGCGAGATATTTCCAATCCTTGTATTCGCGGGATCGACCAAGAAACCCAAATACTCTAATCAGGATTATTTCTGGAGTTCCGGCATTTCTGAAATCCCGCCGAGTTAACATATTATTGCAATAAGAAGAGAGTTAATACACAAATCTCGTCATATCAGGGTTATTCACAATCCGGGCCTGTGATAAGGCGCGATATTCACGTAGTCACATTCATAGTGTTGAATGGTCCTGTCCAGGTTAGGAATGCGCCGTGACAGTTGCGCCATAACTTACAGTTAAAATAGTCAATCCCGCGTGATATTTTAAACCAATTTCGCCGGATCCCGGTATTTCCAGGGTTCAGCCGAGATGACATATTTTTTTCAAATAAATCACAATAAATACATAGTCAGTGGTAAAATAAATGTTATATTATAGTTATCATTATATGCCATATCAGGGTCGTTCCACTGTCCAACGCTGTTACAAGGCGCGATATTCACGTACTCACGAATACCTACCAGTATTTGTGGGATGCAGCATACCCGCATTAGCAGGATCCCGTTATTTTCGGTATCCCGGCGAATCGAACTGTTAATTTTTCAAATAAATCTTTATATTATTTTATATTATTATTAGCCTGTTCCGTCTGCTGCTCCACTGCTGGGCAAAGGCCTCCCTATTCTCCTTCCACTCTTTACGTTCCAAAGCTATGTGAGTCCAACTGTTACAAAAGGAGTCCAGTTCGACCCGCCATCTCTGCCTGGGCCTGCCAACTGGTCTGACAGCCTGGGGAACCCACTGTGTAGTAAGCTTGGCCCACAGATCGTCTGACATGCGGCAGATATGTCCAGCCCAATTCCATTTCAGTTCGGCGGCCTCCTTAAATCTTTATAAAATTATAATAATATTTAAGTTATTGTATGTACCATATCAGGATCATTCCACTGTCCAGGCATATGATATGGCGCGATATTCACGTAGTCCCGTTCGTAGTGTTGAATGATGGCTTGGATGGACGGCCAGTTCAGGAATACGTCGTGATAGTTGCGCCATAAGTTGCAGTGTTCAGCTACTGGACCGTAATTTGGCTGAAATGTGGGAACAAATTGTATTATGAGTATTTATATCCCCTTCGGTGGCGCGCGACTAGAATCTGGGCGGGAAAATTTTGTTAGCAAGTGGCATTACGCCCAGGCGTCCAGAATCTGGGCACGCGCGTCGTCTTTTGTTTATAATCTAATAAGAGTTGACGGGATCGTGTCATCCCGCTTTAACATATACAGATAGATAGCTAAGTTCAATACGATTCTAAAGATATATCGTTTATTGGGACGTTTCATACAAAAGTTACGAAAAATCGCGATTTTAGTAGGTCGCGGCGGAAATGCAAAAAAAATCGCAAAGGGCCGTGTCACTACCTCACTTTCCTCTAGATGGCGCTGTACGCATGAGGGGATATTGAATTATTGAGATCACTATCTGATGGTATCTATCTATTCGGCCTGTTTCACCCACTGTTGAGTATAGGCCTCTTCTCTTTCTCGTCTTTCTGGTCTTATGATAGCCTCATCAATTGCCTCATACAGTTGTATGATGAGAGCAAAATTGTACGAACGTACAAAGTTTCTGGTATGAAAGAAGTATACCTGAGGGGTTAGTCCAGGTTTACACGTAAATTGAAACTACAGCTGTTTCCGTATGGCTCTATACATTTTTGTACAGCGCCCCTGGCGGAAACGAGGAAGATCTATCCAAAATGTATGGAGCCACACGCGAACGCGAAAGTTTAAATTAACTACGCAAAACCTGGACTAAGGGCTCAGGGTAATCCAGAAGTTATGTACTAAGCCAAAGGGGGCACAACCCGGACAAAATCACAAAACAAAAACTCAGCTGTTTCAGAGGTGTATATTTTGTCGATTCCTAGTTTAAATTTTGTATGGAACAGTTGAGTTCTCTTCTCAAATTCTGAATTGGCCCCATAGTGAAAGATGATCATAATGATGATATTAATCACCCGGTTTCGACTTAGTACAGGGCAGGCAGATAACCCTGTATTGTGGACAAAATTGTAAGATGAGTATAACATAGTACAACATCAAAATTGATCAATGATCGATGGGTCGAAAAGTTCTCGAGTGGAGACCATGAACCGGCAAGTGCAGCGTAGGACGTCCACTTACAAGGTGAATAGATAACTTCATTAAGACCACAAGATCACGCTGGATGCGAGCCGCTTCCAAACTGATTTATTGGCGATCTATAGGGTAATCTTATGTCCAACAGTTCACTTCCTATGGCTGAGAAGAAGAGAATAAGAATATGATAATTATTTTTCGCAAAAAATGGCAAAACCGCCATCCTTCCAATCCATCGTGTACAAAATTCGAATATTCCGCTCGAATTGTTTACATTATAGTTGATTTTTCAAAAACGGCTCAACCGCTTTCTTTAAAATTTAAATGTGACCACCTCGGGACGGGTATACCCTTTCAAACTAAATTTTTTTTTTGATTCGTTTCACAATTGGCGAAATTATCGACGAACATACACAAAAAACATACAGACGTACATAGTACCTCCTCCTTTTTGGAAGTCGGTTAAACATCCTACTCTATGGATAGTTTAATATACATAATACACATATTTCACTATCAATAACAAAACCTTTGCAAATGTATTGCTAGAAACAAGTTTGCTGTTATCACAAAACCGGATATTCGTGACACGAATTAAACATTAAAAGAAAATAAAATGTTCTTGAATATAAAAGCAACTAGCTATAGGTATACCAAACAATTACATACATATTTACTTATTTAGGTCCTATTTAAAATGCGCCATCGTAATTTTAATAGAAATTTAAAATGCTCTAGTTTCTTTTTCACTTTGCATTTGAAAGAGATAAGAATAGTTTAAATTGCTATTAATTTTACGATGACGCTTTTAAAATTGGCCTTTATTAGTTTGTATTGTGGTGGTAAAGAGTCTGAGATACAAATCAATGTGGCAGTATCAATTTGGAAAATTCAAAATTACTCTATTTGTATATATTTTCTCATCGAAATACTAATATATCTTAAAAATAACAACAATTAGGAAAAAATATTAACATCCCTATTAAAAACCAAATCACTCTAAACAACACAACAACTCAAACAACATAGATGGCAACGTAGATAACAGGTATTTTCTAGGAAAAAGTGCTACGTTCTAGACCGCATATTTGCTTAATATCAGGCAGGGTGTAGTCAAACACAAACCTATATGAAATAATAAAAAATTGGTGGTCTGTAAGCTCAGTTTACAGACGATAATTTTACGTGATGTTTTAAGGAAAGAGGCCTACAGGCGGCCTAAAAACTCTGACACCAGGGCTAGCCACCCGGCCTATACGAACTTACTTACTTTACTTTAAGGAAAGAAAACATTGTTGAATCAACAACTGAAACAAGCCGAACGTACCTATCACTTGCACGCTCGGCTCAGGCGGAACGTGACACTTTTTCGTGCGTGCAGTCAACGATTTATAAGACGTTATCTATCACGTCAATAAACTCACCTTTTTGTGATGGATATACTGGATATAATACGGCCAACTGCAAGAGTATACTATAGGCCTCCCCGTCTTATTCAACTCTTTCCCCAAGTTGATGTATGCTGAAATAATCAAACATATTTATAACTTTCCGCCCTATATCCCCTTGAGATATAAACTTAATTTCTTATACAAGATAATTATATTTCGCAAAAAAAACCTCCTGACTCCTGACTAAAGACTCCTGACGCCAAGGCTAGCCACCCGGCCTATACGAACTTACTTACTTATGGCTAGATAGTATTTTTTAAGGAATGCTCATCGGTGTTTCTTTAATAAAACAAAACATAAGTTGTTCTAACCATGTCATGTTTAGCCATGTCAGAGGCCTTCAGGCGGTCTTAAAACTCCTGACACCAGGGCTAGCCACCCGGCCTATACGAACTTACTTATGGCTAGATAGTATTTTTAAGGAATACTCATCGGTGTTTCTTTAATAAAACAAAAAAAAACGTTGTTCTAACCATATCATGTGAAGCCATTTCAGAGGCCTTTAGGCGGCCTAAAAACTCCTGACACCAGGGCTAGCCACCCGGCCTATACGAACTTACTTATGGCTAGATAGTATTTTTTTAAATAATGCTCATCGGTGTTTCTTTAATAAAACAAAAAAACAAGATTTGCGAGTATAAACTAAATCAATCAAAAGCAAGTCGAGATAATCGCTTATGAAGATTCAGTTAAACACATGAGAGGTCTACTGTTCGGCGAGCTACTAGTGCTATCTATGAGACATACCAACATTCAAATAGTCTTCTTCAACAAAGCATCCATCCACTTTGAGGTAGTCGACATCCCAACTGGCGAAGGTCTGCGCATCTGTAGCAAAGTGGTCCCTCGAGCCCGGGTAGTGCATGCAGGTTACAGCTGCTATGTTGGTGTACATACCGAATTTTAGCCCTCGGTTGTGTATCTGAAAGGCATTTTCATATACGTGTTTACGAAAGGTGTAGTAATCACTATAACCACACATGAGGATCGAACAAGAATAGGTAATTTAAAAGAACCCTTTTTTTAAAACAATATTTTACGGAACAAGTACTCGCCAAGACGAATCGAACAAGCCGAAACTCGATGGGTTTAGGTTGTTTCGCTACAGAGTTCTTAGGACCACCTCCCAGCTCCATCACCAGACCCTGGTTACCATTGAAAAGCAAACTAGTCGTCAAGACGATTCAAATGAGCCCAAACTCGATGGGGTTGTGTCGTCATAGCAAAGTTCCTTTGGCCACCTTCCAGCTCCATCATCAGATAAGCACCATGTCATCATAATATTGCATTGTCACGCAATTTACACAAGTATGCAAAATTTCAGCTCAATCGGAAACCGGGAAGTGGGTCAAATTTAACTTGCAAGATTTGATTACAGACCGACGGACCGACAACGGGACAGGTGAAACTAAATAAAAGCTTGTAAATAAAACATCTTGTCGGGTGTGATTTTAGCAACAAGCTACGGATTTAAGACTGAAGCTCACTTAACAGCTGCGAGAAGATTGGGTTTCCCGCAGCTTGTGTCTAATTTCACAGCCGTCAACATATTTGATTTAGCCTACACCTACATTTATTTTTTTGGGACATCTTACACACGGTCTCTAACCCCAAACTAAGCAAAGCTTGTGATATGGCTGCCAGAGACTGTTATACTACATAGACATATTTTATAAATACATACTTATATAGATAGTACTAAATAACACCCAGACACAGAGCAAACACCTATGTTCATCACATAAATGTTTGCCCTGGGTGGGGATTGAACCCACGCCTCTTTGATCCATAAGTCAGGGTCACTAACCACTGAGCCACCGAGGCAGTCAAGTCAATGAACAACTTTTACTATGAGACTAACCCGGAATTCGAAAAAAAAAGAGGTGTTCCATGAGTTTTGCCGATTGCAAGCTGTAATTTTGTATGTTGACTTTTTTCTCTAATTTTGTATTGGCTAGAAACACAGGTTATAGTATTGACGACACTTTAGCTCACAAATTCGAAACAACCTAATAGTTTACTGATAAGGCCAATTCCATTAAAAGCTGATAAATTTTACCTGAGTAATGTAAAGATAACGAAACCAATACGCAAATAACAAATTAACCAAGCGAATTTCACGTATTCAAAGAGGCATAATTATTTACTATTTTTTCAAAAAGAAACCTATTATAATCAGCCAAGTGCGAGTTGGGGTTGCACACCACGGGTTTCGTACCATATGGAAGGCTCCTTAATATATTTTATTTTATTAATTTATTTTTGAAGGAACATATAGCTTAATATTCTGTGAATATTTCAAGCATCTTCCTGTTTCCGTTATCAATATCGAGCAAAAAAATCATGTTAAATACTTGTATGGGAGCCCCCCTTAAACATTAATTTTACTTTATTTTAAATATTTATTTTTAAAGTGCATATACATATATGTATTTAGCTAAATATTCTGTGAATATTTCAAGTATCTACCTGTCACCTGTCTGCTCCCATACAACAAATCTGAATTTTAGTCATTATTCACTCGATATTAATAATTGTGACAAACCTAGGCTGTATCTGGGTTAGTAAATCTACATGTCAGTGATGTTGTGCGAATACCTTCCATCTGACTTGACTGTGAACATTCATGTTAGATAGAAGATATTGTCACTTCACCGTCAACATAACATCTAATTTCTTTATCAGAGTTACGCATGTTGCCTTACAATGATGATTGAATTTATACCACAAAAATTGGAAACTTACATAATCAGCAAGATACTTCATGCCGTGTGGGAATCTCTGGCTGTCAGGCACAAGCCGGCCATCGCTGTCTCTTGTCTTCTCTGACCAGCAGTCATCTATGATGATGTACTCATATCCCGCTTCCTGGTAGCCTTCCTCGTAAAACGCGTCTACCACTGAGATTATCAGGTCTTCACTGGAACAAAAAGATAATATCCTTACTGTATAGTCTGCTGCTTCGGTAACCTCAGGCTGCACAGAAATAGTTGGTGGTGGAGTAACCGGATTGAAACTCTGCTGCACTGTAATAATATGTGTTTTGGTTATAATGCTTAATAGCTACTCAACTTACGATTTATCTCAATCTTAAAGGTAAACTAAATATTTTCATGGTGCTCCAACCAGGCTTCATACAGGTGTATTATATTCCTATATTCGTATAAATATTCCTCTTGAAATACTCTATCTATTAAAAAAAACCGCATCAAAATCCATTGCATAGTTTTAAAGATATAAGCATACATGGGGACAGACAGCGGGAAGCGACTTTGTTTTATACTATGTAGTGATGTACAACAATAATAAAGAATACAATAGTAAAGAGACAAACATGGCTTTTGTTAGTGATGCATTGATACTCGTAGATGCGGAAATAATACACTGTACGGTTAAGACCATACACTTACTAATATTATAAACAGACAATAAGCCCGATTACAGAGGTGCCAGCGTAAATTTAATAGCAATGTAAAAAGCGTTCTCTCTATCGAATGCCTAAAGTGAAAAAGAAACAGAACTATGCTATTTAGCTAATATAATTACGATGGCGCCTCTGTAATCGGGCTTAATGTATAGCCAAAGAATATATAATAATACTACGTATAGAACGGCCACTCGTTACCCCCCACCCGTTTGAGTCTTCCTCACTTCCACCCCGCGTCTACGTACCGCATCGTGCACTCTGCGCGCGGGCTGCACTGGTCGGTGGATTTTCTAATAAAAACTACCTAGACTGTGACAATAGGGAAGACTTGTACTGTGTATGGTTGAATATCAATGATACGTAACAAAACAAGAAATTTTAATGTTTCCCTAAGGATAAATAATAGGAACTTATTTTACATTATTTGGTAACTTCCTCTTGATATTATCTTACAAAAGAAGTAGATCGGTTACTTTTTGTTAATACGCTTCCAAATTAAGTAATTGTTATACTATTTTAAGCACTAGATTAATATTCATTTTTGCAAATTATGTACGCAACTGTCTCACTCACGCGGCATGACGTCACGTTGTGGTGATCGCTGACAGCCATAGCGGTTCCGCACACAAATGCGCGTGTAGCGACCGTGCGTATGTGTGTTGTCTGTGAGTAAGTACTGTGTAGGTGTGCGTAAGACAGCAGATTTTGTATGAAAAATCGCGGAGTGTCCGGGCTGTGGTATAGCCTAGTTTAGGGATGTTAGGCTCTCTAAGAAGAAGATTGACTGACTGAAGACTGCTTCATATAGGCACATCAGTATTATACTGCTGGCCTACAAATAAACAAATAAATATTCCACAGGAAATGCTGTTTTCTATAGTCCATCCAAGACTTTTTAGAAGGTTTAAAGCTATATAACATAGAATTTCTATTTTAACTTAAAAGAGAGCATACAGGCCAAAAAATACAACTTGGCAGCTATGATGTTAGCTACAAGCTGCAGATAATGCAATCCTCACGCAGCTTTTAAATGACCTTCAGTGAGGATTGGGCTATCCGCAGCTTGTAGCTAACATCACATCCGCCAAGGTTTTTGATTCAGCCTTTACCTATACATAAACAAAGGTACATACTCCAAGCATTTTTCCGGATGATTCTCACAGTCGGCTCCACACATGTAGTAACCCCACGACATCCACCCCATCGGTGGTGTTCGCGCCAACCCGTTATTCAAAACCAGCACTCCATTCACAGCAAACATCAAATACACAATAAGGTATATCATCGCTAAAATCCTCCGAAAACGAAAACAAAACAACACTGTTTTATTTGATACTGTACACAGCTGAATTAAATCCGCAGAATAAACAAGCCCCGGAGTTAGCTGCCGCGTTGCTGCGATAAAAATAACATTTTATCGGAGAATATTTTTGATTTTACACAATTCGGTTCCAATTTCAATACATCTATATACCTAACGTGGTTTCATAATAATTATTTACTTGCTTGCTGGCCTCTACCTACAGAGCCGGTAAAAACAAAAACAATTAATTAAATTAGAAAAATTCTATCATAGTGTGTAAATATACATTTACGTTGTAGTTACTGCACATTCATAATTAGGAATATTTATACTATGTATGTAATACAGATTTCTAGCTTTCTAAACTAAATTAATTAAATGAAATTCAAATTGTTCGAGTACAAAAAATATTTTTGTTTGTTTTGTTTACGGACTGACACTGACATCTCGAGTGACAATTGACATTTCTTCGGCAACCTGTGCAGTCAAAAAACAAATTCAATGTTACCCGTTCCCTACTAATAAACACCTTTTCAAATAATGGCTACCGCAAACCATCAATCATATCAAGCCGTGTTTATTTGTGCATTAAATATACATTTACGACTAAGATTTTGAGTCGAAAGTGAGTGATTTTTATTCTGAAGATTTTTTATAATTTATAGTCGTGTTAAATTCAATGTTTTTGTAACCTATATTATTGACATAAGTGACCACTCTCATTCGAATATGCAGTGCCCGACAGGGTCCATACTGAACTCTGTACCTAAACTTTGTTATTAATATCTTGTACTGTATGGAAGCATGAATAAATGAAATGAAATATTATTATCGATCTCTGGCAAATCAAAATACATAAACAAAGCTTAGGACGAAATTTTTAGATTGCTTAGTTAGACAGACACTCCACGATGAAAATGAAATGATGACATTTATTTTCTTATCTTATCTTATCCACTTTACTGAAAATAAAACATTTCGAAAATTACACATAAATCTCAGTTTATAGACATAAAGCAGAAGTCATCACGTGATGCCTGTACGTACAGGCATTCAAGGAAAGAAATAGAAAAACGTACTCGGTTCAAACAGCCCAGCCGGGCCGCGCGGTGGGGAGATCGCCCCGCGCGGAGCGGGGCTTTCTCGTAAACCACCAATCTGGCAGTTCTGCGGCCATACCGCAGGATTGCATATTTTTTCGTACATGCTTTCTGGGAAGCTTATTACAAACTTTGCATGAAGATCCGTTTTAATCTCCCTTTTAATTACGCTGTAGTCATCACATTTGGCAATTTTGTTTATGTGCTTCATAATGCATTCTGCCGTAGTGTCGGGTCGGAAAGACCACGCCTGAATATGCTTACACTTTTCATACGCTTGAAGCGTATCGTCGATTTTGCCAGAACCAGTCAGTTTCCGCCGTTGCTTCTTCATAATACTTTTGCGTGTGACTGGAATCCAGCCTTCGTCCGTCTGAGCTTCCTGCAGCTCCGATACCAATAGTGCGGACCGCGCGATTACTCGTTCGTGTGTAGGGACCATTAAATTGGGAGTAGCCCAGGGGCCTTCGTGGTCTCTTCACTTCAGCTTACCTCGGGTGTTTTTGGGTTCGTCTAAGCTGTGTACGATACCTACTTGAGATGCGCTAGCGGCTTTGGCGCTGGATTTTTTCGTAGTCGCTGCGCATCGTCCAGTGGAGACTATACTCGACGCTGCGTTTTACTTCGCCTGGCGGATGGGTCGCTGCAGCGCTGCCGGGGGTGTCGCACTGGTTGTATTTACCATCGGTGCAACAGTTTTCAAATTACCCTCTACGAGGTATTTAAATCGTGTCAGTTTGGGTGCAAATTATCTCACCTTGTGTCGTGATTGTCGCGCTGTGCTCGTTTATGGTGGATTCCATATCGGATATCTTCTTCACCATCCTTTCTATTGTCTTCTGTAAGTCTCGCAGAGCATTATCCAGAGATTTTTGTGTCAATGTAGTATTTTAAAAAAAGTTAAATATGCAAGTACCTACTAATCTGGGGAATACCCCCACTACTGTATTGATTTATGAGTATAGACTGGTCATGTCATGTAACGCTTCTCGCTGATCTTTCGGAGTGTCTAAAACACTGACGATCAATTCTAAGATATTCATTATGTAAGTACCTACGTGTTCATTTGCAAAGCAAGTAATTTAATAAACTCAAAAGGATGTTGTAAATTATTTCCCAGCACAGAAATCGAAAATACAATGGTTGCTCCCGGATAGTGCAGCCTTAACCTATCAGGAAACTGGATAAGAAAAGGTTAAAGAAATAAAAACTCCCAACTATAATAAAACGCAGAAGGCACTGTAGAAACAGAAGTTGTGTAGGGAATTTACTTTTATAAGCTACCTATATAACTAGCTATTTCCGACTTTATTGAAATTCATGGCGCACCCATGGCCGAGGAAAATGGTTTAGTTTAGAAGACTTTTAAATAGAAAGTAGATCATTTAAGTACCTACTTATCTTCTTTATAAAGCAAGAACTTTGTATTCTAATAAGAGCTAAGATAATAACAATGTTATTTTTTCATACACATAATGAATTCTTAAATAAAAATGCCGAGTTGGCCCCATGGTAAAAGTCATTCATAATGATAGCCTTAATCACCCCTTTTCGGCTTAGTATAGGGCAAGCAGATAATGCTGTATAAGTCGAAATAAACTTAATCAGCTGTTCCATCCAAAACTGCAAATCGAAATCAAAATATATAAAGCAGCTTATTTTTTCCTTGAATTCCAATTTGACCCCATAGAAAATGTTGTATAGTAATGTTCTAAATCAACCCCTTTCGAAATGCCACGGTGGTATGCTGCCAGTATAATCAGGCCGCCAGCATTTGGTGGCAGCCGCAGAGGTTATGCCGGCAGGTTTGCCACCGAGCTTGTTAACGGTACAACCGCCACCGCAACTGGCCAGGAATTATTGTGTGAAGGCCTGTTTAGTTTTTTTTTTTTTCCAAATTTAAAATATTACTAAAGCTATTTTGTAATGTTGTTGCAGAGGTGTGGCGCGTATGGTGGGGCATGGGCGATGGCATGGCGTAGCGTCATGATGGGGCGGGTGGCGGTCGGCGCGCCGCTCGCTGCGCTGCTGGCGCTGCTCGTGGCGGGCGACTCGCGCGCGCCCACTCTCGACCCGCAGCAGTTCGAGGCTGCTTTCCAAGGTACAGTCCTGTTCCTTTACACCGATTTTATTTTATGTTAGATACTTCTCCACCTGCGTGGCATGCGGGCGATGGTATAGCGTAGTGTCATGAATGTCATAATAGGGCGGGCCGCGGCCTTCACTTCACTGCTCGTGGCGCTCGCGCGCCCTCACTCTTAACACGCAGCAATTTGAGGCTGCTTTTCAAGGTACGACACTCTACTTCTTCCTAAGTAGGCCTTATTAAAGAGGTTTTTGCATGTCTACTATTTGTGATAAGTGTACCAAAGCTGCTCAAGCTCTTAACAAATACCTAATAATTAATCGTAATTTAACATGTTCTTTTTGTAAAATACAGAGTGTTTCTCTGACGGGTATAATTTCTAAGATATCATTATACTTATCATTATGACTAGGTTTTGTTATGAAATCAACCTCTAAATTCTAAGTCGTGATAAAATCAGTTGTTTCATACACTTTGTGGAGAGTCGACGATTGTATGATGATCGGTCTCATTGTAAAATATAGTCGTGATCATGAGAATGATGAGTAACTACAGTAAAATGCGATGAAATCCTAGAGAATCGTATCCTATCGCTGCGACGACGGCGCGGCGACGCGATAAGTCGTAGAATAATACATGTAGGTAGGCATAGAGTGTATAGTGTACAGGGCTAAAACACGCACATCACATACGCACCCACGTTCAAGAACGCGCACTACTCACACACATGGATCATAATCAACATAGCATAGGTACTTCCTAGGATGTCGTTGTATAATATAGGTAACTCTACCTTGCGCTGGACTACGTACCACTAAAATAACATATAATTTTTTAGAAGTGTTGCATCTGACGAATTTTATCACAACGAGTAAGGTATATAACATTTACCATACAAGTGCACTGTTCTATTTAGGTACCTCTTATTATTTACGCACAAAAAACATCAAATCATCATAATAACTTTTGATAGCTGCTGGAATATTGAGTTGCCTGTAATAAATCTGTAAAAGTGAAAAATATGGCAACAATTTACACCAATTTCTTGTTAACGCAGGTAATATTTACCAATAAATCTTTCCTCCTACAAATTCTATAAATATTACGGTGGCAGTGACGCGGAATAATCCTCATTTGATTATGTCCTTCCTTTCATAATCGCACCAAGTTTAAAAACAAACAACAAGCTTTTATGAAAGCTATTATTAAACGTCAAGAATAAGATTTGAGAAATTTAGGACACTTTTGTTTACTTTCTATTGTTGCCAAAGATGGTGGAACATGACGGAGGTATTTGTGATTCTAAAAGACTGTTTAATTTACTTTCTTCATAAGCTATGAAACATCATCTTTAATAATCACAATTATATTTTAAGTACTTAGATAGATAACAAAGTTTTTTGATGTAGGTACCTATATCGATTCTATTACCATTGAATCTTCACGATAACAAAACTTGACCGTCCCAATACGCTCGCTATCTTTGTTTACTCCAACACAAAAAATCGCATCTAATGTTCATTGTCCATGGACACGATTATCTCAAAGGCAATTTTCCTATCTTATTTCCTCCGCTCTCCTCTTCTATATCGATAAGATCAAATCTAAATCTCATCCACTTCACAGGCTATAAAGGCACTCAACTGCCATTGAAATTACTGAAGTCGTTTCGCCAAGGAGAGGTAGGCATGATGTAGGTAATAAACCGTTCTTGTATGGCTAATAAAAGTTATAAAAGTGCGATACGAGAAGCGGGACATCCGACAAACATTTGCCCGGTTTTACGACGTTTCGAGAAGTGCTCACAGAACGAACGAATATTTTTTTCATAGAGCTAATCAAAGTTGGCACAAAATCTAGAGAGGTTTTTATTTACCTACTTAGTAAGCATATTTCTGCTTTAGCATATTTTCCTGTTTCTAGTTTCTATAGACGTTGCTAAGAGTATTCCTGAGTATACTTACGCACTGTGCAAATATCATAATTCTGTGATATGTAGCATAAAGATTTTTACATAGATGTTTACACTGTGTAACAAGTTTGCTTCAAAAGTATGCCGTATGATATATTATAAGGAGTATGCTACGGTAATGTAGAGCTGGCATAATTGCATGGCTTGATGGTTTACGTTTAGCTTAAAATTGAGTTAAATTGGATAACATACGCACAAAATACGTCGCACACTGTCAATATTCTAAACATATTTAAACAGGGTTACTGGTTATTAAACCTATTCCTTCTAGTGGGTTATAGAGGGGGTTATTACTCAATTTTTCTCAGAAATGGTTAACTTTTGCACAGGGGTCTATGGGGTCAAATTTGTTGATAATAACCTCCCCTATAACCTACTAGAAGGAATAGGTTGAATAACCAGTAAACCTGTATAATTGTCACCTCAGAAGAATTACAATGTAATTTTTCTGATATTGTCACATACTTTTTATCTACTATTTCTTACATAATAAATTCTTTTAACAGTATTTTTCCTCGTGTAACTTCTTAGCAACTTTAGCAAGCATTAGGTTCCTTGCTTTGATAAGCTTAGGTAGCTTACCTAAGTATAATTGGAAATAATACCATCTTTTATATTATAAGAAAAACCTTCGATTTCCCTACATCTGACTAGCTCATATTCTCAGCAATTTTGTTGGGTCCCCAATAAAGTTATTATCAGACGAGAGACCTTCTTTACTTCATCATCACAAAATAAAGGGACAGCAATAAGTCCTATCAGGGAATGTGCGGCTAACAATTTCGGACAAAATCACGCGTCTATACACAGATGTTGCTTTTACTAAGAAAAAATAACTTTTATATAACATCTGGCTAATATAAATGTTGCGATTAGCTACTTCTTTTATCATTCAAGTGAACGATGAAAGCAATCTTTTTGTAGGTATAGCATAAGGTAATAACTATAGAAAAGAGCTACGTCTTATTGTTATTTATATTGTTCAATTTCCTTTCTAATCGTAGCAAAGATGGTCGATTTCATCGCCCCATTTTTCTGAATTCGTTTTTACCAAGTCTCCAAAATATTCGCGAGAAGGATATTCGCTATTTATCTTTTTTTTGATTCGCTTGATGTCTCAAGCTCGTCACTTGCTCGCATTAATTTTAAAATATTACAAATAGTTTCGATATATTGAGACACGTTTTTATGTTTTACATAATGGAATCCCATACAAATCAAGGTTTATAACTTACCCACTTACCTACCTATTAGGTGTATATGTGAAAAGAAAATTTCATCATAGCCTTCATAATGTGCACAATAAATATGTCCGTAAATTAAAAAAAAATAATCCATTTATTAAGCTAACTAGGTTTTATTTAAAATTACAAATCTAGTTTACATCCATTACATTAATATTTGTCTTCTCAAATGTTTTTACGTAGGTAACAAGTTACACCAAGATAAGTAAATCAAACTAAACTTGCTTTCTGCGTGGTTTAATTCCGAAATTAGTACTTGTAATGCGCAACGAAGCGTTAGCAAAATTTGTCACACAGAACAAATTTATGCTCATTACCAGTAACAAATTAAACAACTTACTGACAGTAAACAGTTTAATGATCACAACAGTTTATGACGACCTACTCGTAGTTAGTGAACTCCGAATCTAATTATCGCCATGTTTATCCAGGTTCGGCAGATTTATCGTGGTTGTTTACATCGAGCCAGTTGCCAAGCCAGTTGACAGTAACTGGCGAGAATACTCATTCAAAATAATGGACGCGTACTTGGCTCGACTGTGTAACGGTTATGTTGTGACCATCATAACAAGTTAATGCTGTAACTGCCAGCGGCAAAGCAGTGCACTGTACTTATTCGTTCGTACAACTCATTTCATGTAATACTCGAGCGAGAGAGATAAAAGAAAAATAAAAGATTAAAGATTATATTGTATTTAAGCTATAACAGGATGAGGCAGTTTATTTTGGCGTTATATTTTAAGTAATGAAAAGCTATGCTCTGTTTGACAGACTCAATAATGGTAAAACACTTTACTATATTAGGGACACAATAGCTAACGTTTGACCTACGTACTTGCACAATAGCCTGTAGAGTGTAAACCGACCATAACAGTGTGCACACGGCAATAGGCAAATGGCGGATTTAATTATTCATTCAATTTGGCAAGATAATAGGTTCGCCCACAATGGGTGGCCAAATGAGGCTTTTATTTCCATTGTTTGTTGGGGTGGAACGTTCGGATGTTTTCGTATTTAGGCCGTTCGTTTGTGGCTCGTGGATTTTCGCCCCTTTATTAAAAGCTGGTCATAGTTAATAGAAACCGAACGTCAGGAACAGTTGCTGTTGTTTAATTAAATGCAAAAAAGTAATTTCACGGAAATTAATTAAAACTCTTCCATAATAACCAAACAAAGTAGGTACACGGATATTTGCTTTTTTAAACCAAAAATATTTAAATGAGAAAACTGTTTTACTGATAAACGATACTAATAGCTACAATTGTTTTTTTTTTAACAATGCTAAATCATCCATCTTAAATAAGCAAAAACCTGGCATTCAAATACTATTCAAACAGTTAAGATATTTAAGGATTCACTTCTACTCATCGTGGTTAATAATAACTATTTTAAATAATTAAAATAATATTTTTTAATTTGAAATTGTATAATTTTTTTTGGAAAATTATTATTTTAATAATTATATATAATTAACATTTAATGAACTTAATCAAAAAAAGCGTAAAGGCACGTTTATTCTTTCAAAAAGACATTTTTGGTTAGTTCCCTTCGAGATAATTGATACTCGGGTATATAGGTCAGGGATTGATAAATTATCGTGTTCCACCAGCTGCCGCTAGCAGAAACAGACGTTTTGAAATCTGAGGTATGAACATCGTTCTGTTGATTCTAAAGTTAATCGTAGATTGATGGAACGTTAATCAATTCGTTCAGATATTGACAGTCTGCGCATGCATTAGTCAAACCGATATTGCCATATTGAAGAAAAAGGGGGGGAAACTTTATGGTAAATGAGATTGTTAGTTTATACCGGCAATATTCAAAAAATCCTCGAAAAACAAAATGAAATACTTAAGTAACGGTACATTATTAAAATTACATAAAATTAGTGACTACTTATAATTTCTACTCTGCGAAGCGTTGATGTAAGATCTTTAGTACCTACAGTGCGACATAAAAGACTTGAAAATAAATGAGGTCGCCACTATCGCTTTGTTAGCATTTTTTGCATAATGATACTGTTTTCCTGTTTACAATCCACAAAATAGCACAAAACGAGAAAAATGCTAGGATGTTAACTATGATTGACAGCTCAAGTTGTGGTTCCAGCAAAAGTGATAACTTAGTTCCCGAATAATTAATTTCATCTCTTTTGTGTCGCACTATATTATCACGGACGTAGGTATACTTAGGTCTTGCAAGGTTGAATCTTGCAAGTCAAGATGTGAAGTTAGCTACAAGCTGCGTGAAACCCAATCAACGCGCAGCTTTATGTGAGCTCCAGTCAGGATTGGATACGGTGCAGCTTATAGCTAACTTCACATCTGCCGAGTTTTATGACTTGGCCCATACCTACCTTCGCGTCACGTTGCGTAGGTATTAGTCTGAAGTGAGACACCATATAAGCCGAATTACCTAAACTTCTTGTTACTGTGAAGTTTGCCACAAGCTGCGCGAAACCCAATCCTAGCGCAGCTGTTAAGTGAGCTTCAGTCAGGATTGTGGGTTATCCGCAGCTTGTAGCTAACATCACAGCCGTCAACATGTTTGATTCGGCCTGTACCTACAGAAAATCTACAACGTCGGTAAAACAGCCACATGCTAACCCAGTCTCTAGCCTGTAAATTACTTAAGCGGCGGTCTGAGAGAAAAATGGTCTGGCGGACGCTTGAGTTGTAAATAGGTTTCTGTGAAACGGTCTTGTAATTAGTCGTTATTTGGCTGCCGAGGAAATACCAGTGTAGTTTTACTCGGAAATATTGTCTGTGCAAACATAGATAATTACAATATAGGTACCTAGAGTTTGTGCAAAAAGAGAAGCGTCGTAGGTGAGGTCGCCCGTGTGTCATTTTAGGTACTAATTTTGTTACGTTGACAACACTGCTCTGTCATTGCTAGTACAACTAAAAGTGTTTGATACTTGGTATACACCAATGCAATCCATCAGTAGTGAGTAGACTCGCGTCTACCAAGTAGTCGGTACCTTGGCTGCTGATTAAAATCTTATTGTTCTATTCACCGAAACGCCACGACGGTTCTCTTTTTGCACATAGTCTAATAGGTACAACACTATGCTACTCATGCAAAGCAATGTACTCGTAGGTACCTAATGCTCGATGTAGCGCTCATAGCGTAGTTTGACTACACATTTGTCAACGATCACCGAAGTTAAGCAACGTTCGGCACGGTCAGTCTTTGGATGGAAGACCGCGGGTGGCATTTACAACTGAGCGCTACCGTGGCTCGGATGACTCGTTAAATTGTAGACCCTGGTTGTAGTAACCGATTACCTATGTTAGAAACCTTCAGGCGGCATAAAAACTTTGACATCAGCTTAGCATGCGACCACGAAAAGGCACGAAACGAACTCTTTTCGACGTGTGAAATGTAACAGATATAACTCTGTCTCGTTCTGACACGTGGAAAGAAATATTTCGTGGTGCGCATCGTAGCCCGGCTGGGCTAGCCACCTGGCCTACTTAGGTAGGTACTTAATGTAGGCGATATACAATTTTATTGAACCATAAGTAACAGAAGAGCAAATACTGAAAGTCACAAAAGACGATCTTATCGCCAAGAGATATTTATTCTAGACATCCTCTAAGATAAAAAAAGGTTTTGGAATAATTTAATTGTTTTACTAGTTATGAAGGTTTTATCACTTTTCAAGAATAGATAAGACACAAAATAAGACGTCCACCAATGGCGCTGGATACAAGCCTCTTCCAAGTTGATCTATTGGAAAGCATTATAAGTATATAGGTAAGCCGTCTTACCACGAAAGTTTTATGCACGCTTTAGACGATGTTTCACAGTACAAATTGCACGGTTAGACAGTGTTTAAATCTTTTGTGGTAAGCCCCAAGAAGTCCAGCTTTTGACGTTTACTGTGGCTGAATTTATGATTGTATAAATGAAATGATGAAATATCTATGTTCATTTCATTAAAAATTACATTTTATTTAAAAACAACGCACGATAGTATTCTCGATAGAATAGGTAGGTACCTATGCTGTTTTTCAGCTCATAGCTTTAGAGAAAGTAAAACCTCATTTATAAAAGTTTAAATCGCAAGTTGGCAACTCGGTTCGACTTTCTTATGACTTCTCTGCTTTTGAAAACTTGTTTTTAACTAACTCCAGTATTTTAGACCAGTTTAGTTAGGTTGTGAGTTGTAAGTTTTATACGTAAGGTAAAGAGTTCGCTCTCTTGACAAAGTTTTTGAATAAGTTAGTTGCTGTCAACTATCAAGTGTAATCCAGCACCGTTGTAGATAGGTAGGTACTTACATTATAATATAGTGCCTACATTAGTCTCTGGCAGCCATATATATAAATATCGGTGCGCTCGCGCATCGTTTAGCGATACCTACTTACCCGCTTTCTATAAGTACATAGTAAAAATAAAAAGTCGTACTTTTTCTAATTTGTAGCAATGCTAACAATTCATTTCATCATAAGTATGTATGCTCGACTAAAGTCTACTTTTAAAGTTAATAAACGATTATTATTGAATTTAAACTAATTCCGCACATCATAACATAATGTTCCAGGTAGAAGTTTTGAATAAGCTTACGTGCTTGAAAAACAAAAATTAAAATCCATTGTTTTTGTACCGCTAGGATATATACACTGGCGCTTGAACCTGTTTGTAAAAAATATTTGATAAATAAAGTTATTTTGAAATTGAATTGAATTGAAGCCATATATATACCTACCTATTACAAGATTTGCTTATCATTTTGCTGACCTGATTCTGACCTTAGCAAACTAAACTAAGAAGGAACTAAGGTCAGAAACCGCGTGCAATAAGTAGGTAGGTACCTATGTCCCAAATATAAATTAAGTATGAAAGGGTCAAAGAGTTTAAGTGTCTTCTTCTCACTCTTCTCTTTAGTAACTTGAGTGAGATAGGCGCCATTGTAATTATAAACGCAAATTAGCATATTTTTGTTTCTTTTTCATTTTAGGCATTCGATAGAGAGAACACTTTTTACGTTGCTATTAAATTTGCGAAGGCGCCTTCATAATTAGGCCTATTATCTACATTTAGGTCTACTTAGTGTCTTAGAGTGTTTTATAATAATCTAATAGGCCCGTTGTAATTGCACATTTCAACACAACACCAACCTATGTCAAATGTTTTGGACTTGATCGGTCTTGACTTACTTAATTACTTTAACGAAGTACATAATGTATGAATATTATGAAAAAAAACCGGCCAAGTGCGAGTCGGACTCGCGCACCGAGGGTTCCGTACAAACCTGCAAGGTTAACAAAGTTCGTTCATTACGACAAAAAAAGTAATAAGTTTATATTTATTAAAAAATATATATTTTGTAATGTAACTAAAAATTTAAGGTTTTCGGAATTTTTCCTTTATGTGTGCTATAAAACGTTGCTTCATGCCAAATTTCAAGATTCTAGGTCGACTGGAAGTACCCTTTAGGTTTTGATTCCCTTGCGAGTACTTGCAAGTGTCGAAAATTTGCGGCATAAACGGCTGTATCTTTTGATTGCGTTGGCTTAGAAGTTTGATTTTTTCACAGCTTCAAGGGACAGTAGACCTGAGTAATTGATATAAATTTCAGCTTCATACCTCCACGCGTTCCTGAGAAAAAGGGTCTTGACAGACGGACGGACGGACAGACGGACAACAAAGTGATCCTATAAGGGTTCCGTTTTTTCCTTTTGAGGTACGGAACCCTAAAAATGTCTACCTTTGAAACAGAACCTTCTGCGACGAAACGGAAAACCTTAATTAACTGTGATCTTGTTACACCAACAGGTACACAGGAAGTACCTACCGACCAATCGTCATAAACAACTCCCCTGTCAGAGTTGCCAGTTGTCACTCTTAAAACGATGGCACCATGTGGAAAACGAGGATAAAACGCGTAAACACCGAGTAAATTCCTGCCCAGCTCTAATTCACTCTATTTCGCCGATACGAGACCATTTTAGTCCCTCACCCGCGTCAAAATTACTGGCAAAATGTTATTTCTTTCTGTAATAGCGTGAGAAACGTGAAAATACGGGTGTTTCGTGCGTTTAGGGTTGCCATTCGTTCCTGTTTCCGGAACATGTAGGTATTAATAGAATACTGAATTATTGTTGGACGCATAGAGCAAATATCTGTAGATAGGGAGAGCGTCTAAATATCACTATCCTTACATAGTATAAAATAAAGTCGCTATTTTCGTTTGTTTGTTTGTCTGTATGCTTAAAGTAAAGTAAAGTAAAGTAAATTTTTATTGCTTTAAACTGTGTCAGTACAAAGATGTTACAAGTAGATTATTGGTATCAACAGTTTGTCCTAGCGGACATGCAATATTATGCAATATGGTAGCCATCTCATTCCTAAATATATACAAAACTTTTAAACAAAATTATTATGGCACAAAGTTATTTTTTATAATATAAGTATGGGCCCGATCCGTGTGTACATGAGTAAAATTCGTTCATATCATAAAATGTTTTTTCAATTAGCCATTTCTTGAGAGAATTTTTAAATCTATTTCCATCTAATGATTTTATTTCATAGGGTAAATCATTGTAAGTGTTGATAGCTGTCATGTATGTACTTTTGTGATATATTGTATTGTTAGCTTGAGGAATACTAATGTTATATTTGTGTTTGGAGCGTAAACTATGAGACCGCAAAGATTTTTGATCAGTGAAATATTTTGGGTTGTTTTTTACAAACATGCAGAGTTCTAGTATGAAAATACTCGTAAGTGTCAATAAATTATTTTTTTTAAAAACATTTCTCACTGAGTCAGTACTATGTAAATTATAAATGGCTCTTATACAACTTTTTTGAACTTTGAATGTACTTTTAACATCAACTGAGTTACCCCAAAAGATTATACCATACGTTAAGTGAGGGTAAACATTGCCGTAGTATGCGTTCTTTGCAATTTCTTTGGAGGAGACGTTCCTTAGTATTGAAAGAGCGTAACGAAATTTTGAAACTTTTGCGTTCGTTTGAGATACGTGTAGTTTCCAATTCAAATGACAATCTATGGTTACACCCAGAAATTTTGTTTCATTTACTTCGTTTACCTTTATATTATTATAAACAATATTTAGCTCAAGGGGCGGGGTTTTATAATTTCTGAATTGGATTATCTTGGTTTTGGATATGTTAACTTTTAAGTTTAGAGATTCTAATGTTTCGACTATTTTTCTTAACGTATTTATTATTTCATTTTCGAAATCTTTTTCATTTAGTTTATTTTGTGGTATGTACACAGTAGCATCATCGGCGAACATGGTACAATTATATTTAGTTGTTGTAGGCAAGTCATTTATATAAATTAAAAACAACAATGGTCCCAGTATGCTGCCTTGAGGGATACCTATTGACGTGTTTTGAAAATCTGATTTTATACTTTCAATTGTTTTAGTTTGGCGGTTATAAAATGTTATGCTCGTACATTGTTTTCTGTCTGTTAAGTAGCATTTAATCAGTTCTAGGATTAGTCCTCTTATTCCTATACTCTCTAGTTTATCTATTATTTTGCTGTGTAAGACGCAGTCAAACGCTTTTGACATGTCAAGCAGTAAAGCTACTCCTTTTTGTTTGTGGTTTATGTCTTCGCATACCTTTTTTAAGCATTCAAATATAGCTGTTGTTGTACTTTTCCCCTTTCGGAAGCCAAATTGGTTGGTATTTAGAATATTGTTTTTTTCCAAGAAAGACATTATTCTAGTGTATAACACCTTTTCAAAAACTTTTGAAAAACAAGGTAGTATGGCTATTGGCCTATAGTTTCCCAAGTCATTTGCAGGTCCTTTTTTATGTAAGGGTCGCACAATAGATTTTTTCAAATCACTGGGGAAACGTCCTGTTTCAATTGATAAATTAATTATATGAGCTAATGGCTCCGCAATAAAATCTATAGCACTTTTTATCACTTGTATGGGGATGTTGTCGTGGCCTGCACTTTGTTTGTTTTTTAATTGTTTGACGATGTTTTTGATTTCATGAGGACTAACTGGTTGAAGATATATGCTTTTACAGTTTTTTTGGGTTTTCGGCTCTTTTTTGATGTTTTTCCCATCATTTTTGTTTATGTTGGTAAAGTAATTGTTAAATGAATTTGCTATTTGTATAGGGTCTGTGATTTCGGTGTTGTTGATTTGCAAACTGTCAATAGTTGAGGGAATAGTATTTATTTGACTCGTGTTTTCTTTAATAATTTTCCAGGTGGCCTTGCTTTTGTTGTCACTTGCATTGATATAATTTATGTTTGAATTTTTTTGTGACACTGAAACAATTTTTTTCATCGTTTTAGAATATTTTTTATAGATCATTATATGTTCTTTGTTTTTGCTAGCTATACATTTTTGGTACATTTTTCTTTTATTTTTACTTGATGTTATAATGCCTTTTGTCTTCCAGTTTACTTTCTTTTTGTAAGTTACTTTTATTCGTTCAAAGGGTATACATAAATCATATATTAGTTTAAAAAGATGAATAAACTCTCTGTAGGCAGCTTCTGGGTCTTGTTGTTCATAAATTTCAAGGAAATTGACTTGTTGTATATATTTGATAAATACTTCTAAATATTTTCTTACATTTTGTTTCTCTACATACCAAAATTTTTCTTGGAAGCTCAAACTGGTTGGTATATTCAGAATTTGTGCAGTGTGGTCAGAAAAATCTGGTTCGACAGTTATTATTTGTGTTTTGTATTTCTTAATATTTGTAAAGATATTATATTCTATACACGTCTGAGATTTTTTGCCTATTCTCGTTGGTTCTTGTATGGCCGGTTTTAAATTTGATGAGCCTAGTGTATTTAAAAACAAATTGGTTTTATTATTATGTTCAAGTGTATTTATATTAAAATCTCCCGCTATGAATATTTTTTTCTTATTGTATCTTTTCCTGAGAGTCATTTTTTGTAACAAGATCTCTAAGTTTTTTATGAATAGGTTGAAGTTGCTATTTGGGGATCTATAAACACAAATAATAATGTAATTAAGTTCTTTTATGCTGACGCCACACACTTCAAAATGTCTTTCTATACTCATTTCACTTACCCAGTCCAATTTCGTATAAGCAATTGAATTTTTTGTGTAAATACATACGCCGCCATTGGCTTGTTTTTTACGGGAAAAGTGTGCTGCTTTTTGAAAACCATCAATTTGTAGTACGTTGGCTTCATTTTCTTTTAGGAAGGTCTCACTTATGCAGCAAATGTCTATATCGTGTTCGTTGGTAAGTAGTTCAAGTTTGTCACCTTTCTTTCTTATACTTCTAGTGTTGAGGTGCATTAGTTTTAAGCTACATTCTCTGTTTCTGTTCTTATGAACGAAAAAACTGAGGTGTACTCGTCATGGGATTTTTTTGAGTAATACGAGTAGGCTGACTTTTTTCAAAACGAGACGCATTTTTGTTAGTCTGCAAAGTAGTTTCTGCATTGTAGTATATGTTCAAATTGCCGTTTGGTTTAGCTACGGGGCTTGGAGATAAAGTTTGAACTTCATGTTTTTTAAAATAATACGGAATAGTACCCGGTCTATACGTATAATCGTGTTTTTTTGGAGTTGTAGGTAAATTTTGTTGTTTTGTTTTATTATTTGAGTTTATCATTTTTGTTACATTTTTGCCTAGATAGCAGTTTTTGTAGTCAGTTAGGTTTATTAGATGATTCAAGGTTTTGCAACTGGTTATTGGCAGGTATTGGCAATTTTCAAAGCTATATGCGATTCTTTTGATACTACGGTTTAGTCTAGCCTCATTCAAGTATGGATTATATCTAACTCCTGATATAACAACTTGGGCTGAGTCCACAATTTTCAATAACAAATATAATTCTTTAAGAAATTTCGTGGGGTTTGTTTCATTTGCTCCTACAGATAGTATAAACCAGTCTTCTTTGTTTAAATTAAGCTGAGATGCTTTAGATTTACTATTGATGTAGTCCAGGGAAGCATTCGGGTATGTTTCACAGGTGATGTCGTATTCTTTGGGCGTTTTGTATTTATCTCGTAGTTTAATAAGCAATGAAGCCATTTCTCTGCAGCTTTGATCACCAACAATGTAAATTTTCGGCTTTTGCTCCGCGATTTCTGGTTCATTCTGGTTATTTGTTGTTACAGCTGTTTTTATCTCTTTATCTCCAGTTTCATTGAAATCGTTGTCATTTATACATGGTACATTCGTTATTGTAGCATCATTCACCTTCCTTAGTTTTTTCTTAGTCTTGCTTGTTTTTGTTAGAAATGGTGTTACATTACTAGGTTTCGTTTCGTCATTGTCAGTTTGTGTCGTTTTTTCTTTATATTCAATTTCTTTACTTGTTCGCAATTTGCAGCTGCAGACAGAATTATTCTTTGTTATTTTTTGTTCTATATCCATTAACTTATCTATAATTTCATTGTTTTGTACATGCAGCATTTTTATTTCTTCTTTTGCTTTTAATAATTGTTCAATTAATTCTTCGTTTTCCTGTTTCAATAATTCCATTTTTTGACTTGTCATTATTTTTGGTGTTTCCGTCAGGCGTATAGAGCTAATCGAGCTATCGCACAGAGTTGCATATTCGAAACCATCGGTATTGTCGTGAATACTTGAATTATTTGCTACTGGCTGTGGTAAAATTGCTTGTTTTCTTGTCGTTATCGAGTGGTTTTCTTTCGAGGAATCATTCATTAGCGTATGTGTCGTCTTTTTTTCAGTTTCTGTTGTCTGTGACAGTACTTTTGGTCTTCTTTTTGTTACGGTATCGTTTTCTTTTAATTTAAATTCGTTTGTGTTCATAGGCATCGTTGGCTTTTTAGTTCCATTTGACTGTGGTAAAGTTTTTGGTTTTCTTATTGTTACGAAATTGTTTTCTTCTAAATGTAAATCATTTTTATTCTTAAGTTTCGTCTTATTTTTATGGTTTTTTTCAAGACACCACTGACATTTGAAAGCCATTTTGTGCTCTCGCGTCATTCGCAAAAATCTGACTATTGAAACATTTCCACAGGTCAAGTCATATGTGACACTACACAATGAGCAAGTCAAAAATTCTCTGTTTAGAATTTTAATTGAACATTTTCCACAGTCGCGTGGTGTTGTTGGTGTTCTGGGTGCCATTGCTGTACCGCTCGTATCGCCTCTGTGTGATGGCCCCTTTATTTGAGTAAATTGATGTCGTAGAAATTATGACTGAAGTAACTGGTAACTCAGAACACTAATTTTGCGGAAATGCATATTTAGTCTGTGGAACTCGGTGTCTCTTCTTGAGCGACCTCTGGCGGGGAGTAGCTTACAAGCAGATTGGAAATGACGTAGTAAGTAGGTATGCGTGTCAGAGTTCACAGAGGTCACTAGCAGTCGATTTTCGTTAATAGTTCATTTAAGAATTTCCACAGCAATTTTGAATATTGTGGTTATATTTGTTTGGAAAGAATAGCAGTTATAATATTATTTAGTTCAGTTTTATGTTAGAGTCACCATCAATAACAGTTCACAGTAGTTGGCGCGATTTTCGAACATAAATGTCAAATGTTTGATACGAAATTTAAACTGGTTTACCGGTCATTTTGAATATATGTATAAAGTTCACTAAATATTGCGTGTAATGTTTTGATATCACTCACAAAGATGCACAGACACTAATACTGAACAATTTCACTTCGAATTTCATAGAATAAGTACTGAAACTATTTTTATTTATTTAATTATAAGTGCAACAATAAAACATTATGTTTGCGTGGCAGCGCCCTCTGCCGTACTCCTTAACTTACTTACTTAAATCTTTAAAACTACGCAACGGATTTTGATGCGGTTTTTTTTAATGGATAGAGTGATTCAAGAGGAAGGTTTATATGTATAATACACCTGTGCGAAGCCGGGGCCGGTCGTCTAGTTTAGTATAAAGCAAAACCGCTATTTTTGTGTGTTTGTCTGTATATCCGTTTATATCTTCCAAACTAGACAACATATTGCAATGTGGGTTTCACTATCTTTTAGAATATTTCAAGGTTTATAGCTATAACTCATCCGTAATCAAGCGAAGCAGGGGGCAGCCAGTTAGTTCCGTAATGAGAAATAGTCTGAGGCAACCGAGTTATGCTAAAAATAGTTTCCGACAGCCGAAATATTTCCAAATATAGTTAGGTACCAACAACGAAAATAATTATTTTTCGCAAAAACTCGCAACACCGACTTCCACCGTGTACGAAATTAGAATAGTTGCACAAATCAATGTCATTCGTCTTAGCGGATTTCGATAAAAAATAAATGGGGCTACTCGAAAAAATACTCTTTTGAAATAGATTAGATTTTTTTAATCAGTTCACAATTGGCGAAAATATCGATGAACATAAAAAATACATATCTACAGACGAACATAGTACCTTCTCGTTTTTGGAAGTCAGTAAAAATAATATCCTATAACATACAGAGTTCTGTTATTATTACAAATAAATAGCCCTGGTGTCAGTATTTAGGCCGCCTGATGGCATCTTACATGGCTAAACGGTTACCTAAAACAACCGGGACCTACAATTTAACGTGTTATCCGAGCCACGGTAGCGCTCAGTTGGAAAATGCCAACCGCGGTCACCCATCTAAATACTGACCGTACGGAACATTGCTTAATTCAGTGATCGCTGACAAACACCTAGTCAAACTACGAGCGCAATTAAGTAGCGTAGTGCCTACAAAGAAAATTACTGACTCCGTAGTAAGCGTAGTAGATACTATTTAGTATTCTGTGATAATATCGTCTGAACGGCATTTCCAGAAAGAAGGCATCCCATTCCGACATTTATTCATTAGGTGGGTAGGTAGTGCGGGAATATCTCCGCGTCCATCCTGCCCCGCAATTTATCATAGCGGTCGGTGTTGATGTTTTTTGCTTTGGCTTTGTGAAGATTCGACAATATCGATTTATTGGTGTCCGGTGAACGAGCTGGTTTGTTTTAGCCTTTTATTTGATTGCAGGGTAAAACGGTTTGCTCTGGATTTGAATTTTGTTCTCATGTTAAGCAATGGTCGGCTTTGGTTAAATGAAATTAATGTCACTGTGTTTTATCTAATATGTATATTTTACTTACACAAAATGATTTATTTCTAATCAATTAGCATCCTTTTACTTATTCTGTAAATCAAAACTAACAACTTTTTTTCTGCGACTTTGTCAAAACTAAAAAAAAACCGCTGTTCCCTACATTTGGTCACGGGTGAACGATATTTTTCTATGGAACACCAATTTCTTGAGTTTTGACAAAAGTCGCAGAACAAAAGTTGTGATTATAGTTTTGATGTACAGATTAAGCTCCTAAAAGGATGCTAATTGATTAGAAATAACCCTGTATAGATAGATACTAAATTAATAGAAATCGTTGTGGTCAAGTGGTAGTAAAAACCGCCTCAGGCACAATCGCGAGTCCTTGGGTTCAAATACCAGTTTCGTACCTACTAAAAGCTCTGTGAAATTTATGTCAGTAGGTACCTAAAGCATTTTACACCACTAATAATTTTCCATTAGGTCTAATTCAGAGTTCAATATTTCAATATTAGGTACTAAACGACCTTAGCCTAGCCAATTAAATCAATTAATTTATAAGTGTTGCGATTGGTTTGGTTGCCAAATTTTGTTGATTTGCCAATTAACTCTGTATAATTATACTTATCTCCCTAGAATTCTATACTCGTAAAGCGAGGTTGCTATGGAACACACAAAAATTACCTAACCTACCTACTCAATATTACTTATTGCATGTTCCCCAAAAAGAATTTGGCGATAATCATGTAAAATCTACACGTCATGAACATTTTACGTAGGTAATTAAATGAAGGTACCTAAGTTCATTTTACGTGAACTTCATACTTACAATGTGTATCAGGTTTATGCTCTGATACGGTAACAAATGTTTATGGGCTGACAAGATACTCAAACACTTAGTAGGGTTTTTCATCATCATCGTGTCACAAGACGCTCACTACTATTTTTTTATTTCTTTATTTCTTTATTTGCACAATGTAGTGTACATAACAACTATAGTACTAATTGTAGTACAAAACAAAGACCCCGTTAGGGCGCTGCAAGAGAACAATATTCTTAACTACTTATTACTAATTTAGGCTAAGTCTAACAATGTATATTTATAGGTGTTTATATAAAACTAGCAAACCCGGCGAACTCCGTTTCGCCACCAGATGGCTTCGTTTTATGTAACATTTCGTTTGGTGATTAAAAGAAGATTTTTTTTTTGTTTTATATTTGAAAAGGAAAAATTTTTTTCATTTCACAACAGTAAGGAATTCATTTCTATTACAAAAATGAAGTGTTATTTAGTTGAACTTCTCTAAGTAAATGAAAGTGAATCCAAAGTAAATACTGAATCGAAGCGTTATACGTGTCCGCAAATTATCCGTTTCATTGAAGTGCTCTTTGGTAAACCACTTTTTTTGTTTTTTGGTCTGACGTTAACACAAACAAAGCGGATGGTTTCCCAACTCGTGAACACGCAACGTATAACTGCCCATGTGAAAAACAGTGATTTTCTAAATTTATCCCGCAAACACTAAGCCACTGGCCTTGCGACTTATTAATTGTCATTGCAAACGCAAGGCGAACTGGAAATTGCAATCGTTTGAAGTCAAACGGAAGATCAGTCGGAATCATTGGTATTCGAGGAATACGTACATTTTCACCTGCGTACTTTCCGTTAATAATGGTTGCCTCAATCAAATTCGGCATAAGTCGTTTTACCGAAAGTCGAGTACCGTTGCAAAGTCGCGGTGGATTCAAATTACGCAATATCATAATAACTGTACCAACTTTGAGTTGCAAGTTATGTGGTGGAAATCCTGGTAACTCCGGAGTTCAAAAACTCCGTTAAATAATTTACTACATCATCGGGATTTGTTATGGAGTCAACGGATTTGTATGTCACCAAATCGCCAGCAATTTTTGATTGAATGGTAAAATTCAGTGCGTGTACATCATTATTCTTTGCGGCAGGAATTGCTCGTTGACTTAACCAAGCATAATTCTGATAATTCTCACTAATGTTTGGGAAAACATTTTCAATAAGAGCTTTGAAGTTGAACTCTCATATTAGTGGTTAGCGATAATGTTTTTACGTTATTCCATAAAGGAATATGATTAATTGAATGATGCCTGCAGATGAATTGAATGATGCCTTTAGGCAAGCATTCAATTCATCTGCAGGCGGTCCACGGGGAATTCCTGCCAACAATATCATCAAGCCGCCAAAGATGTTATTTCGCCGAAGATCATTCAGTGTGAAGTTAAGTGCTTCAAGTGATTTCTTATGTGCCATTGTACACTCATCCCAAACAATGAGCTTGCATTGCATCAACGATTTTCCCATTGCACTGGATCGGGAAATATTGCATGTTGGAGTATCAATTGTGTTTAAATTGAGTGGCAACTTAAGCGCAGAATGTGCAGTACGACCGCCATCTAGAAGAGTCGCCGCAATTCCAGATGATGCTAACGCCAAAGCTATGTCACATCTTGATCAAATAGTGGCCAAAATCAATGAAATGACAAATGGTTTCCCTGTTCCTCCAGGTGCGTCCAGGAAGAATAGACCACCAGTATTATTGTCCACCGCTGGCATTAATGTTTCGTATACTTGTTTTTGCTGTTCATTCAGCAACGGCACATTATTTCGATCGAATTCCTGCAATGTATCAACATTGTATTGCAGCTCTCGATTTAATTCTTGGTTGAATGCATCGTGCATCGATCGATTTAGCGCAATCATTCCTACTTCAATCAGTAGCTTGATTGCAATAGTCAAGCATTGATCCTCAATCAGAATCAATCCTTCATTGTAGATTTCGTCGGTTATTTGGATGTCAGGATAAAAAAAGTAAGTTCGTATAGGCCGGGTGGCTAGCCCTGGTGTCAGAGTTTTTAGGCCGCCTGAAGGCCTCTGACATGGCTAAACGGTTAAAACAACCGAGGCCTACAATTTAACGTGTCATCCGAGTCACGGTAGTGCTCAATTGGAAAATGCCACCCGCGGTCACCCATCCAAGTACTGACCGTGCGGAACGTTGTCAGGATTATTCGTTTGAAAGCGCAAGCGATGCAAGATATCTTTCATGAATTTGAAATGACAATAATCGCCACAGTGCTTCATTAGTACTGACGTATCCCATTTGGAAGTTGCTGATTTCGTCATTCGCATTTTCCGACGCAATACCAAACACAGCCATGTCGCTGCCTTTTGTGACGTACTTGCACAAATATTTGATTGATTTGGCCGAATGACAACTCTCAACTCAAATTCGTGATAGCAGCGGGCAATATGGTACAATGAATTCATTTCCGATCTCAATCTCTTGATTTTGAACTTTAACTTTGATAGTTCGACCTTTATCTTCCACTAGCTTTTACCCGCGGCTTCGCCCGCGTTATATTTTGATTTTGGCTTATGTTTATGTCGGCTGCGAAACCTAATAACCTAACCGACAAAATATCAAAATACCTTAAAGGAATGCAAGGTTGGAGTGTATATGCAAGGGTCAGGGGTCTTAATTACAAATGAATAAAAACTATACCTATATATCAATGTTTTTGGCTGTTTGCAGTTATAATAAACATTACAATGGTACAGCAAAGTTTATACCTACTTGTTCCTAATTATTGCTTTTTTACAAATATTTGTGCAAAAGTCGATAAATTTGTTTCTAAGGTTTTTACGTGTTAGATTAATTCCAATTTTTTGTTCTAAATAAAATCTCTGCTTTCCATAAACTGGACATTCCAAGATTATGTGCCACTGCACATGAGTCTCCTCTTTTGTGGGTTCACAGATGCACGATGGGCTTTCCCTCAACTTAAATCGATGTAAGTATTGGGAAAACCCACCATGCCCCGTCAGCACTTGAGTTATGATTCCCACTGGTGCTATTTCTCTTACGATCTTGTATGCCGCCCTTGCATCCGGAAAATATGTTTTGGTTGCCGCCGCTGTGTGGCCATCCTGATAACGCCGGTTCCACTCGTCAAGAGAGTCCTTTCGGATTTCTCGCTTGACGAATGAAACGGGGCAGTTATCGTAAATAGGTCTGCACTTCGAGTGCAGTGCTGCTTCCTTTGCTAGCTGGTCCGCTCTCTCATTTCCCTCCATCCCCGCGTTTGCTTTAATCCAATAAAGTTTCACTATTTTATTTTGTGCGTGTAGCAACTTTATGTTCGCTTTGAATTTACTGCTAAGGGATGGAGGGAAGATACGCCAACTACCGTTTCCAGTGCAGACCTGCTGGGCAATTCTGTTAACCGATCTCGTTGCTGAGGTGACGCGTTCTTGAGCTTCTCTCGTATTTTTGACAGCTTTGAGCTATCAAAACTGTCAGAAAAGCGAGAGAAGTTCGGGAGCGTATCACTTCGGTGACAAGATCGGTTGTCAGAATTGCTCCGCTGGAGTCACAAAAGATTTTTGCTTTTTCAGTAGCCTCAAGAAGTGTCAATAACTCGGCCTGGTACACGGAGCACCAATCGGCCAATTTCAGCTTGCGGGTACTGATCTCAGTGGCATCATCCCAAATGGATAATGCCGCCCCAACTTTCCCTTTAACTTTGCTGCCGTCTGTAAATATGTTAATTTCTCGGTTAAGATTTTGCTCTAGTGCTGCTCCGTCTGCCAGGCATATGAACTCCAGCTCCTCCTGCTGCGCTGGGTGTGGCTTCTTTTCTGTCTCTCTATCTCCAGTTACTTGCTGGGAATAACCCTTCTCAGTTTCATAAAGCAAGGCTGCTTCCTGGACTCTGATATGACAGCCGCGGATTAGGGGCCGCGGAGGGATATATGGAACTGGTGGTGTGGGTGCCGCCACCTACCCTACCTTCCGCTAGGCCGTCAACGTGTTGGCAGACGCAGTGGGGCTGCAGGGGAAGAGAGGTGTCGGTATCGCGATGGCCGTTCTCACTGCCCTCTGCAGTTGAAGAGGCAGGCGCTGGGCTACTATGACTGACCCGCTGCACTGGGACCAGGGCGTTGGAATGCTGTCTGACGTTCAGTACTGGTTAGTCCAGAGTGGTGGATGACGATGTGTCTTGTGCTCCGAAACACTCCGTCATTATGGCGAGAGCGCAAGCTCCGTTATGGAGCCCGAGTCTGGGCTAGCTCTGTTGAGTGCCGCGAAGGAGTGCGAAAAATGTAGGAACGTCCTAAACTTGCCATGACAGGTTATTTCTGGCGCTTAGACGGCTGCTACCGCAGCCCGCTCACTTAGTTTTTATCCTATCCTACGGGAACTGTTAAAGTTTTTGCGATAAAAAGTGGCCTATTATGTCACTTTTCGTCTTTCAAACTATATTCATGCAATAAGCCAAGGCAAGTTGCTCCGTTGCTGAGAAAAATTTATTGTTAAGTCCTACGGGAACCACAATTTTTTCGCGATGGAAAGTATCCTATGTCACTTTCCGTCTTCCAAACTATACCCACCCCAAATATCAAGTCAATCCGTTGCTCCATTGCTGAGAAACAGTTATTGTCCTATCCCATGGGAATCACGAATTTTCTCGAGATAAAAAAGTATCCTATTATCACTTTGTCTTTTAAACCAAAGGTATCCATACCAAAAATCAGGTCAATCTTTTGCTCCGTTGCTGCGTCAAAGAGGAACAAACCAACAAACTTTTCGGATTGATAATATTAAAGTATGATGTATACCATAAAGGTAGAATAAAGAAACATGTTAAACCTCTAATGATAGAATATTTAAAAATATTTTAAATGTCAGACAAAATGACGGCCTGGTATTAAACGTCATAGTAACATGTAGCATGCAGAGGTAAAATAACATTTTATCCAATTTTAATGTCAGTTGTCATTTTTAATCCATACTTTATTTCCTCTTCAAGGGGATATAATGGTGGAAAAACAATTTGTCCCCTTGCCATGCTACTTGTGATTTATAAAAGTCTGCAGACAATGTCACCTGTCATCCAATTACGTTTGGCTGTGACGTTTCGTTAGTCCATATTAGCGTCATAGAGGAATTAATCACTTAGCGTCTTTGTGATAGTGGCGACAGTTTCGCTTTCGATGGTTTTTGTCCTGTCCTACAGGAACTATGCAATTTTTCGGGATAAAAAGTATCCTAAAGCTCCTTCCGCCTTTTAAACTATGTCCATGCCAAAAATCAAGTCAATCCGTTGCTCCGTTGGTGCGTGATGGAGTAACAAACCAACAAACCAACAAACTTTTCGGATTTATAATATTAGTAAGGATAAGGATTATGCAGCGGGCAATATTGGTTTGTAGTACATGCTATGTATCAGAGATGGCGCCGTATGTGAAAAAAGATTTTCCCGCCTTTCTGTTGAAATTTTTCCTGATTTTTTTTGCTATAAACCTGAAGGAGCCCGAGACCTTTCCAACGAATGCAAAACCGTGGAAATCGGTTCGTGCGTTCTGGAGTTATAGCGTCAGGAAGGAAAACCCGACTTATTTTTATATAGTAGATTATTTACAATTTAGTAATAGAGTTGCAATATAGTGTAGTAATTTCACAAGCTATAATATAGTGTAGTAATTTCACAAGCTATAAACAGGCTATTTAATTAGGATTTTCTTATGTTACTATACTAAATGTTATGATACAATTATTATTAAATAATTCTCTAAAGGTAGATACAATTCCGAGTAAGTACACGATACAGTAGCATAATTAGTGTTGCCACGTCTGTGGCAGTACCACGAGACGTAGCAAAAATACGTAGGACTAAGCTGAAAATACGTGGCCGTCACAGTGTCACAGTAACACTGCTGTAATCTGATGTTATACAGTTCATTTGGCTACAGAATTGCACCTTTACAAAACGTGTTGGATTACATGCTCCAGCTAGCTTAGCATGCGACAACGAAAAGCTACGAAACGAAATCTTTTTGACGTTTAAAAAAGTGACAGATATATACTTCGCCGTAACTCTGTCTCGTTCTGACACGTCGAAAGAGATGCTTGGTGCGCATCCTAGCCCGGCTGGGGCCGCATTGTGTACGCGTTCTGACGTTAGCATTCGCTTTTTCTCCTGCTTGCTCCAGTTACACGCGCCAGGAGGAGCAAGCGGGAGGAAAAGCAAAGCCGGACGTCAGAACGCGTACACAATGCGGCCGCTGCTCAAAACAGAATTTATCAACTACATTTTTGTGGCAGGTCGTTGCGGAGTGGACAGTCCGTGCGAGCAGCTGTGCTCCGAGCTGCACGACGGCACTTTCGAGTGCGGCTGCGGGCCCGGCTACCTCCTCCACGTCAACGGCTACGGCTGCCTAGGTAAGGGTATACGCTCACTACATCAGTCCGAGCTGCACGACGGCACGTTCGAGTGCGGCTGCGGGCCCGGCTACCTCCTCCACGTCAACGGCTACGGCTGCCTAGGTAAGGGTATACGCTCACTACATCGGTCCGAGCTGCACGACTGCACGTTCGAGTGCGGCTGCGGGCCCGGCTACCTCCTCCACGTCAACGGCTACGGCTGCCTAGGTAAGGGTATACGCTCACTACATCAGTCCGAGCTGCACGACGGCACGTTCGAGTGCGGCTGCGGGCCCGGCTACCTCCTCCACGTCAACGGCTACGGCTGTCTAGGTAAGGGTATACGCTCACTACATCAGTCCGAGCTGCACGACGGCACGTTCGAGTGCGGCTGCGGGCCCGGCTACCTCCTCCACGTCAACGGCTACGGCTGTCTAGGTAAGGGTATACGCTCACTACATCAGTCCGAGCTGCACGACGGCACGTTCGAGTGCGGCTGCGGGCCCGGCTACCTCCTCCACGTCAACGGCTACGGCTGCCTAGGTAAGGGTATACGCTCACTACATCAGTCCGAGCTGCACGACGGCACGTTCGAGTGCGGCTGCAAGCCCGGCTACTTCCTCCACGTCAACGGCTACGGCTGTCTAGGTAAGGGTATACGCTCACTACATCAGTCCGAGCTGCACGACGGCACGTTCGAGTGCGGCTGCGGGCCCGGCTACCTACTCCACGTCAACGGCTACGGCTGTCTAGGTAAGGGTATACGCTCACTACATCAGCTACGCATCGCCTTGTTTGCGGGCTGACCGCGCGCGGACGATGAGCAGGCCACCACAAGTTGTCTGCACACTTGTCTTGTGTTAGCTACCTACCTTCCCAAGGCGCACCACTCACCCTTTCTCAATTTCTTTGTTTTCAAAATGAATAAAGAAAAACTTACAGAAAGGTACGGAAATGTTTGGTTGACACGAGGCTTCTAACCCTGGACCACCATGTCAGTAACAACACCGAACGACTGGGTGGGGGTGGTCGGTTGCCGGGTGGTTATGATGAGCCTTCAAGTTCGTAGTTGGTAGATATATTAATAGATGGATGAATTCTTTATAACTCCAAGACAAAAGCAAATTAAAAGTACAGGTTAATTTTAGAAAGGCTAAGGGGATGATTCAGCTCATCATTGTACACAGCATTTACTATGGGGTCAACTCGGACTTTAAGTAAAGAAATCAGCTGTTCTAAAAAAATCTCAACTTGTGGTACTTAGTCCCCTTCGTACGTCTCTGTTCCGCTCCTCTTCTGTGGACTATGGGCCTGAAAATGTACCTACATATATCGAAGTAGATAGTTCATTCGGTTATTGACCACACCATCGTTTTGTAGTGTAAAAACTATTATCTAATCTCTGTAGTCCGTTCAATGTCTAGCTATGTAAACATTAAGTTCAGCTTGTAGGGGGTTTGGACCGACATCAAAAGCGCTGCTGATGCACTCTGCTAGCTCATTCAAGCGAGAGCCTTCTGCTTCGCACGTGCTAATTTACTGCCTCACTGATTTTATTATGGGACACTCTGAAAATGCAAACAGCTCCAATTTATTAGTTCCTTACAGTTTTTCCAAGCCAATACTCAATCTTCTTCGGAGTGTCTGGTGGACGCGGTGCGTGACCAAAATAGCATGCTGGCAGCATTCTCACGCTGAATGGCAATGCTTGTATAGGCCTCGCCACACCCGTTGGTGGATGTGAAGCTATCTACAAGCTGCGCAGTATCCAATCCTGACTGAAGCTCACATAAAGCCGCACGTAGATTGCGCAGCTTGTAGCTAACATCACATCCGCCAACTTGTGTGGCGCGGCCTATACAAGCATTGCCATTCAGCGTGAGAATGCTGCCAGCATGCTGGGCACTTTACCAATTGGTAGTGGGCTTGAGCATTTGGATTATATTTAGACATGCAAGGGTCTGAGGATGATCCAATAAAATTATGGATCTATTCAGGATAAGGTATTCAAGAAGTTAATATCAAAACGTTAATTTTCTTTTTTCTTTTCAGAGCTAAACTCAACAAAAACCACAGAAGCGACGCTAGACTCGGCGGAGGACGTCCTCTACCAGAAGGACGTCTCATTCTCCGCCGAGCTGGAGGTCGCGCCGTCCAGTAGACTAAGACCCGCGTTACATACTAAGAAACATATCACAGACAGATCAGAGCGGCTAGCCACCGAGCAGCCCGATGTAGATGTAGATAACTATACGTATACAGGTTAGTTCTATATCTTCTTTTATTGTTATTATCACCATTACACATCTGGGTTCTTACCTGTGTTGTGAAGCAATTTCTAGACTCTCCGGTTTTCTGCTAAAGATTTCTGTTCGACATGACATCTACCTTCTCTTTGGGTCCAAAATACTCTTTTTGGTTTTTCTCTTTTTTTAGGGTTCCGTATCCAAAAGATAAAAACGGGACCCTATTACTAAAACTAAGCTGTCCTTCTGTCCGTCCGTCTATCTGTCACCAGATAGTATCTCATGAAGCTCCCAATGGGCTCCTATACAAGAAACGTAATTTTTATTTGCTCGATATTAATAACGGCAACAGAAATTTGCTTGATATAAGTATTCACAGAATATTAAGTTATGTATTTATTTCATAAATAAATAATTAAATTAAAATAAAATATATTACGGGGACTTCCGTATGGTACGGAACCCTGTGTGCGCGAGTCCGACTCGCACTTCGCCGATTTTTCTATCCTTCTGTCTTTATAGGGGCAGACATTTTCTGGAGGTGTTAACTTCGATGAAATACCTATCCAGGATAATACTCGTATTGTAGGTATGCTCCCCGACTGTGTCGCAACTCGCACTTATACAGTCAAACGCCATGTGAAGGAATTACATAATTAGATTGGATCTTCATAGTTATATTTTAGCGACCACCCCTTCGAATCGGCTTTTTATGTCGCCTATAATTTCAACTGAATTAAACAATCGTTTCAAACAATCTTTAATTAGGTAAATTATGTACCTACCTATCTGTCTAGCTAGATGGACAAAATTTATAAACACCATTAAAAAAAAATTTTTTTGGGCCGTTTTGTTCAGCCGATTCGGTATCAAAGTGAACAACAATCAGATGTAACTGTACACTGTACGCGGACTTATACAGTGTTATCCAGAACTAGTATACAACGCCAAAAGAGAGTGTTACAGACCATCATTATGAACATTTACTATGGAGCCAGTCCTCAATTCGAGAAAATACAAAATTAGTTCATTCATACATTTTGTCGATTCCATGTTGCAACTATGCATGGAACAGCTTATTTGATTTCTCGAATTCCGGGTCTGAATCACCACTTTTCGGCATAGTACAGGGCAAGCTGGTACCTGCTGGCCGCAAACAGCTCAAGATAGAGACACATGGCATTCTTTAGAGGAGGCCTTCACCTTCACTTGAGGAGGGGTTCATGCAACCAAACTTATATATTTCTTATATATACCATATTTATTGCATGAAATAAAAGGCTTATTATTATAATTATTTATACAGGGCAAGCAGATAATCCTGTATTGTTTAGTGATGTATGTAGCAGGTTGTGTGTGGAAGGGTTTGTATTTTTTTAATTTTCGCTTATTGCAGGAGAGAGAAGTAAAGAGGCGGAAGGATTGAGGAGTTTGCTTGAAGACGGCATCAGCCAAATGGATTTGAATATCATAGCCGATGAGAAGGAGCTCCAAGAAGTTACGGGGAAGGTCACCACGCTCGGACCTAGTTTGGAACAGAAAGTAAGTCAATCACTACAGAAAAGTAAAATGAGGTTTCAAGCGGAAACAACAAAAGATTCTAGTTTGTTTTGTTTTTGATCAAATTACTAGCTATCAGCCTTTAATAGTCGAGTGCTGAAAATAGGCCTACCCACGAAACGTGATGAGACCATTTTCGCAAAGCAGGCTCAAGTGGGTTGACATATACCATCGATTTTTTTCCAAACGTATGCAAGTTGCCTCAAGATATTTCCTTCACCGAAAGTGCGGTAGTCTTTTTTGAGGGACTGGGTTTTCCCATGTTTCACGCTTGTATAGCAAATGTCTCTCACTAGGCTGTCACAGATTATTCTTGGTTTGATCAGCTTGGTTCGTTTGGTTTGCATCCAGTGCGATCCTACCGTTTTAATGAAGTCATCCGTCCACTTTGAGGATGGACGCTGCGCTCGGTACCCACGTGGTTTCCACTCGAGAACATCTACAACGCAAAATCAACACTTTAACTTGGATAGTGATAATGTTGTGGCAGTGTCTAGCATCTTGCTGATTCCATTTGTCTCTGTGAATTTGCAAAACTATAGGTCGAATAATACAATTTGCCGGCTGTGATGTTAGCTACAAGCTGTGTAGTATCCAATCTTGACTGAACCTCACATAATGCGGGTGTTCTCGTGGTCATACTAGTATGACAAACTAGCTGCGCGTTGATTGGATATTGCGCAGCTTGTAGCTAATTTCACATCCGCCGATTTGTATAATTCGGCCTATACTATACCTATATAAACTGTACTGTACCGACCTTTTACTTCTGAACAGGCCTACCCACGTAGAGTTTGGGCTACATCCACCACGGTGACCCAGTGCAGATTTGTTAAATTCATATACGTCATCGAATTTCTTCTATTGTTGTTTATCTTCTTCATCGGTGGTGCGAAAGCCCGTACATAAGTTCTAAAGAATTCATTGGTAAAGAGTATTTGATCCTACAACTTCAGGAATGATAGGCGAGTGTTACTACCACCAGGCCGCCACGTCACTATTAACATTAGTATAGGCCGCGCCAAACAAGTTTACGGATGTGAAGTTAGCTACAAGCTGCGCAATATCCAATCCTGACTGAAGTTCACAGATGTGAAGTTAGCTACAAGCTGCGCAATATCAAATCCTGACTGAAGTTCACATAAAGCCGCGCGTTGATTGGCTATTGCGCAGTAGCTACTCGTAACTTCACATCCGCCTACTTGTGTGGCGCGGCCTATAGTAAGTGAGTGATGTTATTGTGCAGGTGCCGGGAGCGACGGCGCCGCCCGCGCGCACCACGGCCGTGGAGCCGTGCAGCTGCTCCAGCTGCAGCCACTGCGCCTGCCCGCACTCCTGCACCACGGGTGAGTGTTCTCACACCAAACACCCAGCGCATACAATTCTACAATTAACTGTAGATCTACCGTTTTTACTATAGAGCTAAAGTTCCTACATCAATAGAGGTTTTTAAAAAGAATACTAGGTATCTATCACAGAATGGTATCTATGGATTTTGATTGTAGTTATGTCACAAGGAATAGCAAAAAATTAAATTGTGCTTAGTTGGACATAGTTGTGCCATTAGGAATACGTATTTTGGATGTCCAACTAGTTGTGCGAAACTAGTTGGTCCAATAGGAATTCTACGTTTTAACTGTAGACCTACAGTTTTTTCGATATTTTCTGTTTTCAGTTTAGGCCTTAACAAAAAAAAAACTGTTGATTTACTGTAGATGTAACTGTGGTTTAGTTTCTTATGCTGGAATTTACAGTTCTTTAGCCTTTTCAACAGCGTTTTAGCTTTTTGTTACAGTTCTATTCTATTTTGGGGTTGACAACATTGCATACATGTGATGGCATAAGGATATATAGATATCTGTGGCATTAGGTACCAACCACCACTCGAAAACTAACTGATTTCGGAGTTTAATGGCACAAATCTGTAGGCGACCATAGGCCCAATTTAAAGACGTCATCGTAAATTTAATAGCAACATAAAATAGTGTTCTCTCTATCAAATGCATATAGTGAAAAGAAACAATGCTACTCTAAATTGCTATTATAATTGCAATAGCGCCTCATGTTACAGCAACAGAATACAAGGCCACTACGTAGACTAGCACTACAGCAAAATACGCGTTGCTAACTCCAGAATGTTTTTCATAAAAACCAGGTATTTAATAGCAGTTCTTTAATATGCTGCTGTTCCACAAAGTCTGCTACTGTATTTATATTTTTAATCATAATTTTTAACTACCAAAAGAGCAAATATTTTACAACCAAAACCTTAAAATAATTATCTTAAAATTTTCGTCCCAAATCACAATTATTGTACATCTGCAACATCAAAAAAAACTTTAAAAATTGTATAAAATATATACAGTACGTATTTACTGAATACTTAACCGTGAACTCTACCGTGGAGTTGCGAATAAAGAGAGCAAATCTTGATATACAGGGCCATAGGTATTAAACGCAAAACCTTTTAAGGGCGGGTCTAGTACATCTAGACAAACATCTTTTGTACTACGACTTTAGAAAATTCGCAAAAAAGAATTCGCTTCTCCATACATTTTGCCGCGTGTTGACGAACTTTTTTTATGAAAAAGCTTTTTTTTTCTTCGTGATTTTCCAAAAGTCCTAGAACATTAGTTGTTTCTCTACATGTACTAGACCCGCCCTTAAAAGGTTTTGCGTTTAATACCTATGACCATGTATATAAATCAATATTAAAAAAAGTGAATAAATCAATGTCAGATGTCTCATCACTTCCCAACTTGCACCTCTCTCCTCTCTGCAAACAAAGATTAAAGCCGGTATTAAAGGATTTAAAATGCCTTCGTGATATTGATCAGTCACACGGGCGTGACACGCCGATCCCCGAAAATCCCCGAACACTCCAACAATTCAAAATACGAAGCAATCCGCTAAGGAAACTGTGAAGTCGGAGGAATTCAAAAGCCTCCCCTTGCTGAATAAGTCTACCTAAGTACTCCACTCCCCATTTCCATCCGATTTGAAGCGGGTACTCCTAGAAGCATGTCAAATGCAGCGGTCTTTTCCTTAGTGCACTCGGCATAGAGCGCAAAATTGGCTAAGCTCTTCAATACCTCTTGAGTTGTAACCCTTTTCGTAACAATTCGACTTTCACTCTGCATTTTGTCGAAGTTTCGAACGGAGATAAAATTACGCTGTACTTGGATTGTATTGTGAGATAGAGCGGCCATCTTGAAATATGGCGCGAAGTATCGCGCTGTAAATTTTAAAATGTCGCCGTGTTTGAAGTTTTCGTTTACGTTAACTAATTTTATTCCAATTTGTAAACAAGTGTTCATTGAAAAATTTAGTTTTGTCAGAGTACTGAATATATTTATCATATTTATTTATTTGTATTCGTTTATTGCACAATGCACTGTTACAACAAAAGTTCTTACAAACTAGAGTCCTAACTAAGTGACATTTCAGGGAGTAATATTATGATAACAAAATATAAAATCGCTCTAATAAGTAGATACAAATCTAAATCAAATAATCGATCTCTAAAAAGTAGATACTAGAATTTAAAAAATCCTATTTCTAATACAAAAACGGAATGTTACGCAGTAGGTACGTAACATACGACATTAATGCGATATTCGTCCTATTTTATTTAGGTACTAAGGTGAAAGATATTACTTCATATAATTTAAATTAAACCGTCGAAAAAAATAATTTAAGCATTTAATTACAGACCCCAACGCACGAAACCTGTCCGACCCGACATTAAAAACTCGACTCAAACAAAAGTTAGCCAAATTGATTTAGCATTAACCGCAGTTTGTACGTTAAATAAACGGAAGTGTGCCGGCCGCCATTACAGCGAGACTGGGCCACTTCCGGCTGAGGCCGAACTTGGTCCTTCGAGCCGCAAGCCGTCGACCCGTCCGATACAACCTGCTTGTTATTGAGTTGTTACTTCCACTGAGAGAAATATACACAGAGGAATAGCGCAAGCGTTTCACTTGTGCTACTGCTTCGCCAATATTGACGTTAAAGTTGATATTAAGGCCCAACTGTACTCGTTTGATCCAATAGTATTTAAATTTCCACTAAAGATGAGCCGGGCAAAGAAAAACATCAAAACGGCAAACATAAGAATCACTTCATCGGAACGCAACTACGCATTATTACGGGGCGCCACTTAGTGATATTATGTTAGCATTCAGAAGTGACCAGAAAGAGTGGATTATTAGAATGGGCCCGTTCGTAGCGTGTAGTAGCTCGTAGCGTGTAGTGGCTCGTAGCGCATAGTAGCTTGTAGAAACCCATAGCGCTGAGTAGCCCGTGGCGTGTAGTAGCTCAGCGCGTAGTAGCCCGTAGAGCGTAGTAGCAAGTAGCCCGTAGTAGCAAGTAGCTCGTAGTAGCAGGTTACACGTAGTAGCCCATAGCGCGTAGCAGCTTGTAGAGCGTAGCACCTCGTAGAGCGTAATAGCCCGTAGCGCGTAGCAGCTCGTAGAGCGTAATAGCCCGTAGCGCGTAGTAGAGCTCGTAGAGCGTAGTAGTCAGTGCAGTCTGAATTCATCTTTGATCCGTTGAAATAGCCCACGACTCAACTAAATAGTTAACCCTTATTCAAACGCGAGCCTGTGGAAGAGTAAATGGAAAACTAAGATCGGTTTTAAGGTAAGTTTGGGTCGTAGATTTCAAAAATCCATAAAAAAGAGGGGAAATGGGGGGGAAGTGACCTTTTTTTGGTGGGAAGTAAAGCTCCCGTTGTCTGTTAATGCGCTCACCTAAATCGTGTAAGTGGGAACTATAACTCCCATTGTCTGGTATCACATTGATATATTTTTTAACTAGTTAGTTGCCCTGAATTTACTTCTGATTTAGTTTTCACGCAAAATTTTGAGTAAATAAAACAAATTTTTGTGTATTTAGAGTTTTTTAGACAAATCGTCAATATTCTCGATATTTTTTTCTAACGCTTTATTATTAAGCTTCAAAGGTGGCATTTTTTCTAAAAAAATAAAATATAAACCGTAAGGTTTCTTTGACTTACAAACACCAAGTAGGTATTAGTATTAGACAATAGTTTTCATTCCTATATGTTCGAAGACAAACATTCATAATTTTATTTAGAAAAATTCACTAGTAATTTATGTTCCACGGACATTGGGATCATATATTCCCACTTAGAAGACCCAACTTTAGGCAAGGCTGCCAAGCTATATATCAAAGATTCTATGGAGACTTTGAGGTCAAAACAACAGAAATATAGTCTACTTTCCATTTCTGGGACCTGTTTCTACGTACCTGATTTTTTCGCAGCATATCACCAAAAACAAATCGTCTTTTGAACAAAAAATCGCCTCATCAACCTTTGACGTTTACCTATGGTGACAAATGACATTTCATAGAAGAGTGTTTCCATTAGAAATATTGCCATATATTTAATGTCAGCGTTTAGAAATAAGTGGATTAATTTATTGTTACCATAAACAAACAAATGACGATTTGAGAGGTGGGAAGTCTTCCTCCCAATGCTTTAATAAGGGTTAAAGTTGTAGTAAAGATTTCGACCATTTATGACGTCATAAGGTTCTAAGATAAACATCGCGGTGGAAAATCGGTGCCGTATCATATTTATTTTAATCATTAGATGCATGCCTTTTTGACACGAGAGTCATATGTGTATTACGTTATGACAGTCGTATGATAAAATAGAAGCACAAAAATGCTTATCTGACTAATAATTAACTATTAATTAAAAAAATTGCACAATGTATAAACCTCTTTCTCTGTTAGTTTCCTTCTCCGTTATGTTAACAAGGGAACCGCAGCGCAAATATGTGTAAATGAGTGTTTCGGAACCTGTTTAAATGTCTGACCCTGAGAGAACGTTTTGTTTCATCTGAGGTTAGAGAAAGATAAAGCTTTTGCTCCTCGTTACGCGGTTGCACAAACGCTGAGGTTTCGTTCAAATTGCGTCAAAGATAAATAATTAATTCATTTTCGCCAAAAATGGCACAACGTGTTCAGAATTCTAATAGTTCGAACGAATCGATGTATGTTTACTTATTACTACCTACATCGATGTAGTAATTTTTATGTTATTGTCGATTTTTCAAAAAATTATCAGCCTATTCCTATTGTTAAATAGATAAACTATCAAATAATAAATTATATTTAAAAATATAATATTTTAAATACAAGTATTTGAGATCCTGGATAGCATGTAGCAGCAGAGTGCTAGCCAAGAAAAGTAAAACTATAAAAGTCTATCTTGCTTAGTACAGAAGTTCCTATGGCTACCTTCCCACTCCATCATCAGATCAGCTCCATGGTACCATATTATTGCATTGTTATGCGATATACATAATATGCGTACAAAATTTCAGCTCAATCGGAAGTTGGTCAATTTTAACTTCCACATTGTAATAAGATTCCACCCGAACTTACGAGTTCATACATACAACATAGGTACATCCATTGCAAGTTAAATAAAAGCTTGTAAAAATAGAATCATCAAAATCGGTTATATTTTTCTATGGAACAACAATTTTTCTTTGAGTTTTGACAAAAGTCGCAGTAAAGTTGTTAGTTTTGATGTACAGAATAAAAGCCCGATTACTGAGGCGCAAGCGTAAATTTAATAGCAACGTAAAAAGCGTTCTCTCTATCGAATGCCTAAAGTGAAAAAGAAACAGAACTATGCTATTTAGCTAATATAATTATGCTGGCGCCTCTGTAATCGGGCTTTAAGCCCCTGAAAGAATGTTAAGTGATTAGGAATAACCCTGTATTGAAATTTATTTTGTATAGTGCACTTGTTAAGAGTTAATTTACCAAGTTCAATTTAAACGTTTATATGCTAATAAATTATTTAGTTTTTTTTTATTTGAGAACCTACTTAACCCTAGTTAGAAGATATACGGCTTGAGTTAATGTGATAGCGTGTAAGTACCGGGGAACGCGACCCCATTACTCCAGTGTAATTTTACAGGTGGTATCGAATTCCCGTCGAGCCTCGCCACGTTTTCATTTAATTAAGATATCACACGCAACTGCACAGTTAGTCGCCAAAATATAGTTTACGTGATTGTGAACTTTACGTCCCATGGTTTAGAGGTGAAAAATGCAGATTGTACGATGCCCATATTTTGCCTACGTAATGTTTAGGTTTGGTCAATGAAAGGGGTTCAGACTCGTGGATAAACCACTTTGTTACACCAGTGTGACTACAAGTTTTTTTTATTCGTGGTTACACCGTGTGATGTGACCACGAATAATCAGCCAAGTACAAGTCGGATTCGCGCACAAAGGGTTCCGTACTGTATGGGGGGGCTCCCATATAGTACGGAACCACACATCACACGGTGTAACCACGAGTAAAAATACTTGTAGTCACACTAGTAGTAAGTAGTACTTTAATATTTATTTTATTTTAATTCAATTTGCTATTGAAGTGAATATACAACTAAATATTCTATTGCAAGCTTCTACCTGTTATTATTAATATCGAGCGAAAAACGGCTAAAAATTCAGGTTTGATGTATGGGAGCCCCCATTAAATGTAAATTTTATTCTATTTTTTGTGATTTGTTGTTAAAGCGGATAGCGGCAGCACAAATACATCATCTGTGAAAATGCGTTCCAGCTATAATGGTATATAAGATACAGCCTGGTGGGTGGCACACAAACAGACAGACAGACGGACAGACGGGCAGACGGACAGCGGAGTCTTAGTAATAGGGCCCCGTTTTTTTACCCTTTGGGTACGGAACCCTAAAAAGGGTAGGACTCGTGGTCACACTGCTACTGTGGGGAAATAAGAAAGAATGGGGTTGTGACTTGTGACAAGTTTTTTGGATTATGTGCCTAAAATCATATTTCAAAGGTGGTTCTGTTTAAATTTTTAACCGACTTCCAAAAAGGAGGAGGTTCTATGTTCGTCTGTATGTATTTTTCTTTTTTGTATGTTCTTTGATAATTTTGCCAATTGTGAACCGAATCGAAAAAATACTTTAAAATACTTATACTTTCAAGGTGGTTCGATTTAATTTAAACAAATCGGCTGAGCCGTTTTTGAAAAATCAACAATAATGTGAACAATTCGAGCAAAATATTTGAATTTTGTACACGATGGAAAGCGGTTTTGCCATTTTTGCGGAATATAATAATTTTGAACAATGACAGAATGCCTTACAACTGGCAATCAAAACAGGCCGGTTAGCTAAACAGCAGATAGTTGAACTAACAATACCAAAACGGTTCTTCAATATCATAAACAATAGCGACGGTACCTCGAAAACAATACAATAATTACCCATAGTTAACCACAAACTACAATGCCGGAATTCCCGCCATACTCGAGAGTTAGTTTACGGTAAGCAAGCATGATTAATGTGACCTTACAATCCTAACATATTCGAGCAATTTGTACAACGAGAGGGTTTCCCGGCGTTTCTATGGGCTCGAAGGACCAGAATTTACGACACGTACGTTGATGAATGCCTAACCCATTCTCTGGATGTTGTAAGTTTTGGAATATTTAGTGTTCCTTTCTGTTGAGATTGAGTAAGACAGGGAGAGGGAAAAAGAGAGGGCGGACGTAACTAAGGAGTTCTTATTATATCTCTCTGGAATAAGCTGTCGAGTTTCTTTAGGCAACGTTGCGTCAACTGAGAAGAGCCTTAGATCATTTCTATATAGAGTCAATGATAGTAACATTTTCGATAAATTTGTACAACGAGAGGGGTTCCCGGCGTTTCTATGGGCTCGAAGGACCAGAATTTACGACACGTACGTTGATGAATGCCTAACCCATTCTCTGGATGTTGTAAGTTTTGGAATATTTAGTGTTCCTTTCTGTTGAGATTGAGTAAGACAGGGAGAGGGAAAAAGAGAGAGCGGACGTAACTAAGGAGTTCTTATTATATCTCTATCGATAAAGCTGTCGAGTTTCTTTAGGCAACGTTGCGTCAACTGAGAAGAGCCTTAGATCATTTCTATATAGAGTCAATGATAGTAACATTTTCGATAAATTTGTACAACGAGAGGGGTTGCCGTCGTGTCTATGGGCTCGAAGGACCAGAATTTACGACACGTACCCATTCTCTGGATGTTGTAAGTTTTGGAATATTTAGTGTTCCTTTCTGTTGAGAGTAATAGAAAATGAAAATATCCAAGGAATAATCTCATCTGTATGGAAAAAAACTGAGGAATTGCTTTTTGATTCATTGTGTTAACTGAGAAGAGTGATTCAGATGACATTACAGAACTAACTTATGAACTTTAGTTTAAGAATATTCAGTGTTCCTTTCTGTTGAAAAAACAAGACAGAACGAATAGTTCGTTAGTAGTTAAAGATAGAAAGACTGAGAATTTCGGCTGTGTTGCAGCCTTGGAGCGACTCATAGTCTTTTGCATGACATCACAGGATAAAGAACTCACTAGCATTTGTCATTGAGCATTGGCATTTCTGCAAGCATACGGGGCACGCTGTTGACTAAAAAAACATATATTTTTGGGGCGCGCTTTTATATTTTACTCCGTTCAATAACACTAAAAACAAAAATATCATTCTCTGTTATCAGATGACCTGATGTCACTCGTGACTCTGGATTCCCGCCCTCCACATGGAGTGCTTAACATCACACAGTTCATAAAGCGATTTAACGATTGAATTTGAACCCTACCTCTTTGTAATAAAGGCGTGAGGGTCGTATGTGCGTTGAAAGGTAGTATCGACCCCGATTTTTCGATTAAGTCCCTTTGGCCGGGCTTGGCTTTGCTAGGGATGGGCGTACGGAAGTAATCAATGGACTTCCGCTTCCGGAGAAAAAAATTGCAGCTTTTTTCTTTCTGCTGTAGAGTAACGGATCTTATTTCGTTTTGTAAGTGACGTCGTTGTTGATTAGAATCGAGCTTGAAACTTTTCAGAAAATATGTCTTTACGGAAAGAAATGTCGAGAAAACGTTTCATATTTTTTTTTTGTACAACTGCTGTTTATTGTAAACGAGCTATTTGTAGAAAATTCGGGTATTGCGGAGTTTCGCCCCGCAAGCGGTTCTGACCGCGGGGCGAATTGCCCATGACTCGTTTTGAATGTTTTTTCGCTCCGCTCCAAACAATGCGGGGCGTATGGGGACCTTCAAAAAGAGTCGAAATGCCGCAATACCCGTAGAATATTATTATTATAGCATAGAACATACATTGTGAATTCGGGTGATTCGAATTCAATCTCGTTAAAAACTCGAGGTACAGCCTCGCTACAACTTGTGCTACACTGAGATCATCATCGTCATCATTATTATCATTTCAGACCTAGGACGTCCACTGCTGAACATAGGTCTCTAATTAGACCAGCTGGAAGTGGCTTGCACCTAGAGCAATCGCTAGTCCCATCTGAGGTCTTAATGAGATCGACTGAAAAACGAGTGCAGTCCAAGATACGAATACCTACAGATATTTTTTGCATTCTGGTCATATCTACAAAAGTAACACACCTCCTTTTAATTCAGAGTTTGTAAAAAAAAACCCTTTCTCACCCTTACGCGGTCCGTAATCGACCGACATCAGTTGAAAAATGCACGCGGCCTGAATTACATTACCCCTCGAGCTAGGAATTAGCCAGTCAATGTTACATTCAGACTAATTTTTCAGCGGTTTTAGACTTTCAATACTGATTGTTTTGGAAGTATTAAGCTAGAGACAGACAAAGACACACAAAAAAGGAAAAGAAGAAGAAAATGAAAAAGGCTCAAATTTTTCGGGATTTGTGAAAAAAGACCCCTTTTCCCACCCCTACGTGGTCCGTAATCGACATCAGTTGAAGAATGCACGCGGCCTGAATTACATTACCCCTCGAGGGTGCTTGATCTACGGCGTCGGGCAAGCACGGGGACGTACCTCCATTCTGTACACATTTCTCGAATTAGCCAGTCAATGTTACGTTCAGATTGATTTTTCACTGGCTTCCAAAATAAGGCAACTAGGATTTGCAACCGGCGTCACTTCTTTTAGAATCACGTCAATGGAGCTAACGTAGCTTAGCTATTTAAGTAATAAGGTAGCATCGTGGTATGATTTTATTAAGTGTCATCCATCCATCTACAGGACGTCCACTGCTAGACATAGGCCTCCTCTATAGATCTCCAATAAGACCGGACTGAAACAGTTTTAGTGAACCCATTGGTTCACTTTGTACGTCACGTCACTTTCAATCGATAACTGTTCTACCCCATCTGTCATCAGTCCTCCTTCCGTGCTATGTGACCTGCTCATTGCCATTTCAAAGTTCCAACTAATATCATTAAGAATTAGATTAAATTGTTAAAAACTAGCGACCCGCCCCGGCTTTGCGCACATAAACCTTTCTCTTGAATCTATTGATCACTCTATCTATTAAAAAACACCGCATCAAAATCCGTTGCGTAGTTTTAAAGATATAAGCATACATGGGGACAGACAGTGGGAAGCGACTTTGTTTTAGACTATGTAGTGATACTTATTATAAATGTATAGTGACAGCAGGCAGGGCACATACTTAGGTAACAGATATAACTAATTACTGAGGTGGTCGACTGGAGACCGTACACAGATTGGCAAGCAAATTGTAAGAAAACCAACCACCCCTGAAGTGGTCAGACGACCCAGAGCTTATGACTGAGGCGGATTACAGTTGCATTCTAACCGGCAACCAATCAAAGGTCTTGATTTATTTATTAGGCTCTGTGATTGGTCGAACACTTCCTTACGGTGCAAGCCACTTTAGTGTAAGACGCTAAAGCCACCAGGTAACACTGGATGTACAATAAGCTAGATGACTAAAAATATAATTAGTCCGTCAGATAGATTATCAGAAAATATTAGAAACGTATTTTTTGTTTTGTCAATTAAACAAAATAATCAGCCAAGTACGAGTAGGACTCGCGCACGAAGGGTTCCGTACTGTATGGGAGCCCCTTAAATATTTATTTCATTTTTATTTAATTTCTTAATATTGAATTGAATAGACAACTAAATTTTCTGTGAATATTTCAAGCATCGACCTGTTACCATTATTAATATCGAGCGAAAAACGGTTAAAAATTCAGGTTTGTTGTATGGGAGCCCCCCTTTAATATAAATTTTATTCTGTTTTTAGTATTTGTTGTTTTAGCGGCAACAAAAATACATCATCTGTAAACATTTCAGCTTTCTAGCTGTAATGGTTCATGAGATACAGCCTGGTGACAGACAGACAGATAGACAGACGGACAAACGGACAGCGGAGTCTTAATTATAGGGTCCCGTTTTTACCCTTTGGGTACGGAACCCTAAAAATTGTGAAGATATAGCCCGTTAAACCGTTCCGCGTAACGTCACTACTAGACTACAAAAGTATAGACTTTTGACAGAGAAGTGACGTCACGATCCGCCACTCCCGAACTTTGACATGGTTTATGTTAGTCATTTATTGTTGGATTGACAAAAGAAAAAACAGGTAGTTCCGAATTTTTTTGATAATTCTACTGTACCAGCCTTTTTAATAGTCAACTGCAGGACGTAGGCCTACCCACGAGAGGTGATTGGGCAATATCCACCAGGCTGGCCCAGTGCGGGTTGGTGGATTCACATACGCCATCGAATTTCTTCTACGGACGTATGTTGCAGTATGCTGCAGGTTGCCTCACGATGTTTTCCTTCACCGAAAAGCCAGTGGTGTTAAATTCCGTACATAAATTCCAAAGTATGGGACTGGGAATGAATCCAAGACCTTAGGATTGTAAAGCGGGTGTCAGTACCTCTAGACCACCACGGCTTTTAATAATAATTCATAATTAAAATTAATGGTAATTCTAACGGACTTCATAGTAATGACTTTCTTACCCATTTATCATGCCTATTGTCTTTTTAACATTTATAGACGAGGCTCATCATTAATAGTAACTAACGTTAAATGGCTGAGATAAGTAAGTTTGTACCTATTAGCCGCGGCTGAGTGGTTAGCTCTGGTGTCAAAGTTATCAAACCTTCCTTTCTGTGTATTTCTGTGTATTTTTCCGTAATTTGTGTTAACAATAAAGTGTTCATTCATTCATTCATTCATTCAACCTCCTACTCCTGAAGGCCTCTGACATGGCTAAACGGTTAAAACAACTGGGACCAACAATGTGGCTGATATGATAATACAATTAAACCTTTTTGTAGGTACCTAACTTTACCAATAAAGCTATATAACAATTTAGTAAGGAAAACCAATAGGCAACCTAAATATTTGCTTTAAAATATTCCCAATAAGTAATTATTTTGTAAACGAACAAAGAATGATTGGTTCGGAGAAAATTAATTTCGCTATTAAAGCTCTCGTTAAGTTAACGTTCGCGTAATTAATTTGGGAACACTTGTTTCTGCTTGTTTATTGGGGCTAGTAAAATTTGTGGAAATCACCCTTGAAGGGTACAAAGTTTGTATACGTAATATGACATTTCAACGATATTACTTATTAGTAACTAAAACCATTGTGAAAATATTCTTATTTCAACAAACCTTTATTTTTAGCTTGCAATGGATGTACCTACCTTTGTATGTACGAGTATGTAAGTTCGGGTGGAATTTTGCAAGTAAAATTTGACAAACCTCCCGGTTTCCGATTGAGCTGAAATTTCGCACACATATGTATATCGCGTGACAATACAATAATACCATGAAGCTAATCTAATGATGGAGTCGGAAGGTGGCCATAGGAACTCCAGTACTAAACAAGATAGACCCGTCGTGTTTGGGCTCGTTTTACTTGTCTTGGCTAGAATTCTGCTGCTACATGATATTCAGGATCTCAAAAGCTTGTATTTTTAAAAGTTACATTTTCATAATAATTTATTGATATCGAAAGAGGTGGATATCAAATATCTTTGACTCACGGTAAAATGAATGGTACAGCTGATTTTTACCGACTTCCAAAAAGGAGGAGGTACTATTTTCGTCTGTATGTTTTTTTGTGTAGGTATGTTCATCGATATGTTCGCTAATTGTGAACCGAAACAATATTTTTTACTTATTTTTATAAACTCTCGAGAAATTTATATAATCCCATTTAAATTTTATCGAAATCGGCTGAGCCGTTTTTGATAAATCTACAATATATGTCGGTATATTAATACATGCAAACTACTCGAATTCTACACGGTGGTGCCATTTTTTGCGAAAAATAATTATTTAATCGCGGTTCCCGAGTAGGCCACATAAGTAGTAAAAGTCGATCATAAATGTAAATATGTTACAGAACGATGACGTCCTACAATATGCCTATAGTGTAGACTCTAGAGTACTCTATATAGAGAAACAACTCATTTAAATGTAAAAATAATAGGGAAAAAAAAACCAGCTGCTATACATTTCGCGATTTGACCGTTACTACCATAGTAAAAGTTGTTTCTACCTATCCTTTGAAAAATCCTGCAATTTCTTTGAAAAACAACCGCCTAGACCGCTTATCTGCTCAACATCAGGCAGTATGTGGTCAAACGCAAACCTATTCAGAATTAAGAAAAAAAAGCCTGTGTAAACAAAAAAAAAATCTGTAAAGTCAGTTTACGGGCGATAATTTTACATGAAAACGTCTTAAGAAAACACTGTTGAATCAACAACTGAAACAAACCGATCGTGTCTCTCTATCACTCTCGCTTGCACGCTCAGCTCAGGCGGAACGCGACACTTTTTCGTGCGTACAGCCGGCGTTCATCGTTTTTTAAGACGTTATCACGTCACAAAACAGATTCAAAACGAGAACCTGTTTATAAGTTGAAACACAAGCCAAATGTTCCGTTAAAGTACTTACATGTTTAATTTCACGGCGACAGAGGCATTTATGCATAATTAAGTACAAACAGCTCTTGTTTCGAGATATTTCCTCAGATTTCCAACTCTTGATCTCAAAGCGCCAAATGCTTTCACACAGAAGTTGCGAACCTGTTTGCTAAACGACTTGAGCGAGTGTGTGCCGGTGTCACGTGGACGTACTCAAGAAGGAGGCAAGGGCCTTTAAAATTTACTGAGTGTAAAATGCTTTATAGCCAACTGTTTTATTAAGAGTTACCGGTAACCCTTGTCAAGCTGACACTTGATGGAAAGTGTTCTGTGGAAATTGTACAGAAAGAGAGAGCATATTTAAAGCCCAAAAAAAGTGTTTAAGGTCAGTTTGTCATCTGAAATCGACGATTCCTGTAAGCCACACTTCTTGAAGTTAAAGATATTGACATTTCCATGTCTATATATTTATGAGGTTGCTGTATTTGTTAGGACTAATATTCAAATGTATGAGTGCCTGAAAAGTACAAGACACAAAAATAAAATACGTAGACAGATGCATACAACTGCATGTTTCGGTAAGAGCATTTGTGGCATGGGCCCGGAAATTTACAATCATTTACCAACAGAAATACTGGAGTCAGTGAGTGTGGCTGTATTTAAGAGCAAGCTATTCATTTTGCTAGTTACAAAAGCTTATTATAGTATACGGGAGTTTTTGGACGACAAAATTTAATAAATAATATGATTTGTATTTAATTAATTCCAATTTTATTTGACATTTTATGTAATTAGATATTATTTTAATTAATTTTTATAATTCTTGTACATTGTACCCATTATTGTATGTTCATCAAGGACTTAGCTGTTGAGACGTTTTTATATTCTTTTTATTAAGATCTTTTATGTAACACAGTTAACAATAAAGTTTATCTGAATCTGAATCTGTAGTTCAATACAGCGATGTACAATACTGTAAGTATATGGTTTAAGAAAATTTATTAATCACAAAAGAATTTACAAAAAATCACTTACCGAGATTACACACTCATTTATGTACATATTACGTTGCTACAAAACTTAGCGCGCAGTTTATTATATTATATTTCAATAATATAAAACAAAAATACACAGAAGTAAAGACACTATTTGACTAACAGAAACAATATTTTAACCTATGATTTTAACAATGAGTATCTCATGACTTCTTGAAATTGAATGTGTTAAATAAAATTAAACGTAAAACTAACCATTGATTTATCATGTTAGTTATTCGCCGCATCAATATTTTCATGAGTAAAATTTAGAGGTTTATTTCACTGACCTTGTATATCACCAGCTTTTCGGTATTTTTTGTAGATAGAGAGCTTATTTGCAATATGGCCCCATATGGCCCAATCTCCCTTCGTGGATAGGCCTACGTCCTGCAATGGACTATTAATAGGCTGGTAAACGCCTCTATCAATTTATTTTTAAGCCCCCCAAGCGAGTCCTGAATGCGGGCCTGCCTCGTCATAATTAAGGGTTTCATCTTGCCGCCTTTCTGAAATTACTCAATTCCGGCCAACGCCACGCTTCCTTCCGCAATAGGTACATTAATATTTGGTCGTTCTTTGTTTCAACTGTAATTTTGTTTGTTTTTCGCAATTTCTCAATGCTACGGGAGCTCGCGGAACTCTTTTTACCTTTTAATATTAATGCTCACCTAAGAATATTCCTGTAAAAGCTTTTCTCGTACAGGGAAAAAATATGTCGTTGGCGAGTGAAAATGTATATATAATATTATTTGTGGAACTAATAAATGTTTACTGGGAAGTATTTATTGGCATGTGAGAATCTTAATAAGTTAAGAGTTTTTTATCCATAAGCTGACTTTTGTGTCACTTTTCCTTTGGTATAAAAATAGAATAACCCTAAAAAAGAGGCCCTTGTCAGAGGTCTTCAGGCGGCCTAAAAACTCTGACACCAGCTAGGCTAGCTACCAGGCTACCCGGCCTATAGCAACTTACCCTAAAAAAAGTCCTTAGCTTTAACCTGACAAATGAGGTTCAGACTCTGCCGAGCAGGTTTAAATCTGAATAGTGCTGTGTAATCCGTAAACCCATTAAGAAAGATTAGAAAATATATGTATTATATTAGAAAATACATACCAAGTATAGCAAGATAGAAAACACAATTGTTTAGAGTGGAGCTGAGCTCTGCTTTGTTCTTCACAAAAAAAATAGCATTTTGCATAGGTTCATGGACACCGCTCTGCACATTTCCAATCCGCTTACTTTCATAACATCAGACAGTACATCGAAAATGACTTGTAGTTATCTAAAATGGCTACAATAAATAAAACGTGAATCTTCAAAAAAAACAAGGGCTTTTCCCTTTTTAGAACCTAATCTGCCACGCAACGACACTCGAAATAATCTTACCTAAGTACGAGCTTAGATCCCAGATTTTCTGAAGTCTAAAAAGTGCAGTGTTGTTCAAACTTTCCAAGTAAATTTTAGAATGGCCGTATGTCAACCTCTAAATAGCCGTAGTTTAGTGAAAATATAAAAGCTTTAATAAATATATTTAGCCGCATTGTTAAATACACGTAATTATCAAAAAAGAAATGTATGAAAAAGTGCAAGTGGAGTCCCTCCGCGCGGAAGAAGTGAAACTTCGACGCGACAGTGCTTTCATACCCTCTCCATGCTAGCGTTAAACGTTTAACGCAACCTTGTTAGAAGTCGCATTAGAAGTTTCACTTCAAAAATACGGCTTTATAAACCAGCCAAAAGCCATATTTTGGGTTTCTAGAGGGCCTGAAAATCGTACAATACGGCAAAAGCCGTATCAAGGAACATCACTGAAAACATGAAACTTTTAGATACTGAATTTATCCATAAAAGAAATGAAATCATTTATTGTCATAATAGTACCTACATTGAAAACAATAAGTAAATAATTGACTCGTCCAACAAAAATATCACAACATAATTAAATGATTAAATAAACAAATTCAATTACACGAACGTCGTCTTATCTATAAGCTATTTCGTCAACAGATACCAAAGTGTCGACGCCCCGTTTCTCCGGCGCGTCGTGGCTAGCGCTGCGCGCGCTCCGAGGCGCGTACAAGCGCGTGCGCGTGCGGATACGCGTGCGGCCCGAGCGTGCGCGGGGCGTGTTGCTGCTCACGGGCGAGCACGACGACTTGTCGGGGGACTACCTCGCGCTCATGTTGAGGAACGGACACGTTGAACTCAGGTTTGTAACCTCTGCAATGTAGTATTTTCCATCCATCCATCCATCAGCCGTAGGACGTCCACTGCTGGACATAGGCCTCCCCCATGGATTTCCAATAAGAACGGTTGGAAGCGGCCTGCATCCAGCGCTTTCCTGCGATCTTTATTATATCGTACGTCCTACGCTGCGCTTGCTGGTCCGTGGTCTCCATTCGAGAACTTTACGGCCCCATCCGCCATCCGTTCTTCGAACTGTGTGCCTTGCCCACTGCCACTTTAATTTGCTAATTCGCTGGGCTATATCGGTAACTTTGATTCGTCTGCGGATCTCCTCATTTCTGATTCGATCCCGCAGAGAGACACCGAGCATAGCCCTCTCCATGGCACGTTGGGCTATCTTGAGCTTATTCATAAGGCCCACATTATAAGACCACGTTTCAGTTCCATATGTCATCACTGGCAACAGTGGCTACACACAACTATCAAAAACCTTCGTCTTGAGGCACTGAGGTATATAGGATTAATTTATTGTGTAGAGAGTAGCTCGTGCGTGCTTAAAAAACATTTTATTTACTTCAGTCTCATTACACTATGTAAAATACACACACAAACCACTATCTAAATGCAATCAAGTGGCTTACGGGCCTGTTAATAAGCTGGCGAAGCTGATATAGCCTAAATTAATCCTAGCATGCTAATTAAACTTGGCTTTCAAAGGCAGCTGGATACGCTAACTTCAAAGGTAGGTATTTGGTTACACTTTCAACTATGGTTTAACGTAGTTTTGGACGCAGTGCGCTCCATATTTTGATGTCGATGTTATCATTATATATTTTTATGAAATGAAATGATATAATTTCTAGATATGTCGAGTTACAACCCAGTGTCGGGCATTAGACAATATCTCGTCACAAAATTAACAAAACAAATAATAAAATATAAACAGTAAGCAATAAATCGGTTTCATTATCTAAACTCATCACAATGTTAAAACATTTTAGCTGTAAAGGTGCTACTAATATCATAGATAACAAGATTTATGTGGACAACTTTAATTTGCTGTAGTTATTGTCAAAGTGCTCTTTAATTGTGTAAATAGTCCTGTCTAACAGAAGCACCTTGACGGCGTTGAGAAATTGATTTTCATTTGTAATTGTCTTTACGTGCTATGCTCCAATTACTAGTTCTAAATAGCCCAATGAGCTATGGAGAAGGCTATGCCCAATGAGCTAAGGAAACTCTCGCTATCGAATCAGAAATGAGAAGATCCGTAGAAGAACCAAAGTTACCGGCATAGCCCAATGGATTTCAAGTTTGAACTGGCAGTGGGCAGCTGTGTTCGGTCGACTGTCAAGGATTGATGACCGATGGGGTCAAATAATCTTGAGTAGAGATCAGTACCGGCATGCGTAGCTTAGAAAGTCGACACACAAGATGGTTTCATATGATCGTAGGATCGCGATGGAAGTAAGCCGAATAGGTATCTTCTAGGTCTGCGTGCTTCATCTTCGACCACAACGTCGCTTACCATCAGGCGAGTTTGTGGTCAAGCGCGGACTTATTAGCGATAAAAAAAGCCTTTTTGTAGTTCTACAGGGTTACTGGTAATCAATTAACATCTTTTAACAGCGTATTCTGTAAATCAAAGCAAATATCTTTTGTTCTACGGCTTCTAAAAATTAGTTTTTACTTCCATACAAAATTTAAATAAATATTTGACCGATCTAAACATAATTAACTCTATGTAAAAAAGCGCGCGCGCCTCCACCCGCGAGTCTTGGACCTCAGAGGAGATACTTTGTAAAAATGCAAACAAGTTAGGTACCTATGTGAAAACAAATTTGATCATTTGCTGATTCCACTCTTTTAAAAATGGCAAATTTGTTGACATTTGGGAAAAGTTGTAGAACAAAAGTTATTTGTTTTGATGTACAGAATATGCCCTTAAAAGGGTGCTAATTGATTACCAATAACCTTGTATATGGGAGGCCTATATCTAGCAGTGGACGTCCTATAGCTGGATATAGTTGGATGGATGGTTTTGTAATACATGCCAACGAGGTATTAAGTTACCCCGTCTGTTTCTTCAGGTTCGACTGCGGTAGTGGCGCCGGCGTCCTGCGTTCACCAGAGCCGGTGCGCCTCGGCCGCTGGAACACCATCTCTGTGTACCGCCACCGCTGGGACGCCTGGCTGCGGCTCAACAACGGGAAACGAGTGCGCGGACGGTCTAAGGTGAGTGTTAGACCCATCGCACACTGGGCGACTTGACGCAGCGACAAGACGCTGTGTTGTCGTTTTCATCTGTTTTGTTGCCGGCGGCTAGACGCGGAGCTGTCGTTTGCTTCGGCGACTACCCAATCGTTACGACAGACGTCGTGCAGGAAACGTTTATTAGCAGCAGAGTAAAGTCAGTCCTTACCCTTTGTGAGTAGGCTTATTAAATTAAATTAAATATTCATTTATTCAAGTATCAGACTCAACATTAGAGAATTTAAAAAAAAAATACATAATACATTATCAGTCACATTACAAATACAATAAAAATGATTTGGAAACACATTTAAAAATCATTAAAAATTACTAAAATAATTATACAACACATACATTATGTCTGTATATACATTATGTCCTGCAGTGGACAATTAAAAAGGCTGGTACAGTAAAGTACAGTAAAGTAAGCAAGGCGACTTTGACGTCCGAAATGAACACATACAAATGAAAACGTGCACCTTCCTCAGTGCTCACAGGGGCACTGATGCTGCGCTACCGCGCGACTGTTGTGTGTGCGCGTGTACGGCGCGACTTGACGCGGCGACAAGCAGCGAGCGCGCGCAACTCCCCGTGCTTGTCGTCGCGACTTTAAAGCAAATCTCAATAGTTTAAATTATTTGGAAACTGAAGAACTTATACGAATTATTAGTTAAATCATCCTACAGAACAAACAGTACTAAACACTATACATAATAGGTAATGTACTAAATACATACTTAAGCAAAATACCTTATTTAATACTCAATACCAATCCATACGAATCACTACTTTGCGTGCTTTTTGCAATCTTACAACAACAAAATTAAATAATATTTACTAAATTTATTATTACTAATACTACTAATGATTTTTTATATTACTAATTAACGCGATTAATTTTTTTTATTTTTTTCTTGGAATATACGACATTCATTACGCATGTATAGGTACATAAGAATTATATTTTGTAAACATTTAATATAGCACTTTTGAACAGTTTGGAAAGGAACTAGCCACCGCGACACAGGGAATCCTACAGCGGCGGCAAGATAATATTATGATGGATAACAAAGTCAAATTAATTCATACTTGTATTATGATATATATACTTATGCATAATTATAAACTTAAATGTACTCGTAACTATGTCATGTTTTTACAAGACATAAAATAATCATAGCTCATAAGATTGTGCTTTTATAATAAACTTTTAAACTTTTATAATAAACCTATGTAAATCAAGACTCGGAATCAGAATCAGAATAACATTTATTGCTTGAACTGTGTACAAGTTTAGGTGTTACATTAAATTTTAGATCTAACAGTTTATCCTAATAGCGGACATGCAATATAGGTAGTCTATGGATGGTATACATGTAGAATATATACAAAATACTAATACACATGCCTTCTACTAAATTTTTAAAATACTCGTACGAGTAGGTATGTCAATAAACGTAATGCAAATGGACGTCTAAAAAATTTCGGTCCATAATAATACAATTTCTATACTCTTAAATAAGTCAAAAGAATTGTGAAATTACATTTCTACTCGATGAAAATAGCTAAGTAGGTACGGTTTCATCATCGATTTAGTGACGCTATCGCAACAGCCAAAAAGTCAAGATATCCTCACAAAAACTGAAATTGTAAGATAACAAAGTTCCAAAAATAGCTGCGCAGGGAAACGGTGGCGGTGTAAGAAATTAAATGACAAAGTGAGAACAACTTTTTGTTTATCGAAACTTCGGGAAGGTAATTACAAACTTCACGGTTATCCGATGCAGATACTGTTTCATTTTCGTTGAAATCCAGGAAGAGAAATTACTTTGGTTTTGTAGCCGACTTCTAAAGAGTTGAGGTTGTCATGTTGTCAATTCAGCTCTAGAGTTTACATTTGGGCGTGTTCAAAACTCATATAATTATTGTGAACTATGTATAATCTGGCTTTTAAAATAATAAATAATCGGCTAAGTAAGAGTCGGACTCGCGCATGAAAGGTTCCGCATAGTATGGGAGCCCCCTTTAATATATTTTAATTTATTTGTTTTTGAAGTCAATATACAACTAAATATTCTGTAAATATTTCAAGCATATTTCAAGCCTGTTGCAGTTTTAATTTGGAGCAAAAAAAAAACACGTTTCTTGTACGGGAGCCTCCCATAAATATTTATTTTAATTTATGTATTTATTTTTAAAGAATCTAACTATTTTACTAAATATGCTGTGAATATTTCAAGTTTCTACCTATTACCGTTATCAATATCGAACGAAAAACGGCTTAAAATTAAGGTTTGTTGTATGGGAGCCCCCCTCAAATACTTATTTATTTTATTCTGTTTTAGTATTTGTTGTTATAGCGGCAACAAAAATACATCATCTGTGAAAATTCCAACCTTCTAGCTATCACGGTTCATAAGATACAGCCTGGTGACAGACAGACAAATAGACGGACGGACAGCGGAGTCTTAGTAATAGGGTCCCGTTTTTACTCTTTGGGTACGGAACCCAAAAAATATTCTCACACAAAGAACAAGAAAGAAAAATATTATAAAACAAAATTCTCAATCAGAAAGAAACGACTGGATCTTAGATTAGGTATTCTAAGGACTGGATATTTTAGTGTCACAAAATAAAATTGAACGACTGATTAGGCTTTAGTTCTTAAAAAACTCCTTAACAATTGATTTTTATGAATATTCATTTGTTGATTTTGTCTCCGTACTGACTAACGGAGAACAAAAAAGTCTGCTAAGTACGAGTCAGACTCGCGCACGAAGGGTTCCGTACCGTATGGAAGCCCCCATTTATGTTTTATTTTATTTTTTGACATGAATAAACAACTAAATATTCTGTTAATATTTCAAGCATCTTCCTGTTGCCTTTATTAATATAGAGCGAAAAAATCACATATTTTGTATGGGAGCACCCCTTAAACATTTATTTTATTTTTATTAAATAATTAGAATAGAATAGAATAGAAAACACTTTATTGTAGGTACACAGTAAAAATAAGACAACAGTAATACATGAAAAACTTATAAGTGTAGCTCAAGGCGGCCTTATCGCTGGAAGCGATCTCTTCCAGGCAACCCATAATTAATTTTTAAAAAAAAATATTTAACTAAATACTCTGTGAATATTTCAAGCATCTACCTGTCACCGTTATTAAAATCGAGTGAAAAACGATTAAAATATCAGGTTTGTTGTATGGGAGTTCCCCGTAATTTTTTTTTCGGTTTTTAGTATTCGTTGTTATAGCGACAACAGAAATACGTCATATGTGAAAATTTCAACGTTCTAGCTATTATGGTTGGTTGTGATTTTATATTCAGTAACTGATCCTAAACCTTTAAAAAAAATTGGATCAAAAATTTAGTGCCAAGTTAATTTCTATTTTTCCTGAGGTACTGTTGAAATGTAATGTTATTATTATAATCTAACAGATTCTTTGTTATTTCGTTCGCTTTTTCACATAAATACCAGAGTGAATGAAAGGACATTATTATGACGACGTGCCCAAAGGGCCGGCAGCTCAGGAATCCTCGGCGCGCCGGTCGACATTTCCGCCGAATAACTTTATGAAGGCATAATGAAGTGAAATAACCGCCTCTATGCTGTCGCTAACTCAATGCTACCTTACTCCTTACAAGTATTATAAATCCAAAAGGCTGTTTTTAGGGTTCCGTACCCAAAGGGTAAAAACGGGACCCTATTACTAAGACTTCGATGTCCGTCTGTCCGTCTGTCTGTCTGTCTGTCTGTCACCGGGCTGTATCTCATGAACCATGATAGCTAGGCAGCTGAAATAACAACAAATACTAAAAACAGAATATAATAAATATTTATGGGGGGCTCCCATACAACAAACGTGATTTTTAGGAGTTTTTGCTCACTATTAATAACGGCAAGAGGAATGGGGCTCCCAATGCGGTACGGAACCCTTCGTGCGCGAGTCCGACTCGCACTTGGCTGATTTTTTTGGTTTGTCATTACCACAGGTATCTATTTTTAACAGATTGATAACACTGATGTCACTTGAGGCCACAGAGATGCCAGAGGGATAATGTGGTCGATCGAGAAAATAAAGAAAAAAGAAAGAGATGCAATGATTTAATATGGCATGAGTTAGAAAAAGACATGAAAAATTATCTCGATTCAGTGGCTAGTTGCCGTGTTTTTCTCTCAGTAGTGTTAAATTCTAATACATATTTGACAGTTTTGACAGCTCTGAGCTAGAATTTCCATATTTTTTTGTGGTTGAGAATTGCCTGAAGCGACAACAGCGCTATCTCTCTATGAAAATCTCTGTTGTCGCTGTCAACTTTATGTAATGGAATTTGACAAATTGATGTTCTCCCGAGAAAAATCCGGCAATCGACATCGAATCAAGATATTTTTCATGTCTCGTCCTTACTCATGCCATATTAAATCAATACATTTCTTTCAGATTTTGTCGATTGACCGAAATAAATTATCCCTCTGGTATCTCGATATCTCGAATCTTGGTATCTCGAATTTATTTCGGTTTTCGAATTCACTCGCATCGCGGTCTCATCGATTTCCAAGTCCAAGGAACTCGGTACAAATTGCGCCCTCGTGAAAAACTTGTGCTTTACAGCCGGCCCCGGCGCGGGCTACCAACTTTTATCAATTCTAGAGTTTCCCTCCCGTCGATACTTTCAAACGGTTTGGAAACGCTGTTACAGAGTGGAATATCGGAGATATTGGTAGCAAGGTTTTTTGTTCTGTAACTTTCTAACGTTTCTTGTATTTAAACATTAACAAATCAAGATTATTTATAACACATACCTATGGGAAGAGATTTGTTTAAAGTTAGTGAAACTAAGATTAAAATTCATTAGGTATAATTATAAGAGAACTAAGCGAACATACAGATAGAGACACGAGTGATTCGTGACCCTATTTTATACCAGTATTTAGAGATTAGAGATGGGTACTTATATCTAGCTTACTGAAAACACCGAAATTGTTAATGTATGGGGAGGAAATATTCATAATAATATTCCGCATCGATTTCCAATCTCGCCAGAGTTACGGAAACTCGGTATAAATTGCGCCCTCGTGAAAAACTTCTACTTTACAGCCGATCTCGGCGCGGGCTACCAACTTTTATCAATTCTAGAGTTTCCCACCCGTCGGTACTATCAAACGGTTTGGAATCGCTGTTACGGAGTGGAATATCGGAGATATTGGTTACCACTGTTTGGTTAAAATATCTTTTTAACAGACTTCAAACAAGGTGGTGCTCAATTCGACTGTATGTATTTTACGTGATTACTTTGCTATTTGGGTACCGATTTTAATGTTACTTTTTTGTTTCATAGATCATAGGTACTTCAAAAGAGTTAATACTTTTTTTGTTTCATAGATCATAGGTTCAAATAGATCAAAAGATGATTTATCGAAATTGGTAAGCTGTTTTTGAAACTGTTCGAATTATGTATACGATTAAAGTCTGTTGTGTCATTTTTGGCAAAAAATATTTATTAGAGCAATTATAGAGGTTTGCAAGTATCTAAAAAGTCTAGGCTACGCAATATCTACGCTGCAGCACTGATCGTTTTGACGCCCAATGCAACAATATAATAACTAATTCACGAACTCCATATAACAATCTTAGTTAAAATGAGCTATTTTCGCTATTTGATTTCTGTAAGAGATTTTTTGAAATTGCTTCAGAACTAGGTACCAATAAACCACCATATACAGGGTTATTTCTAATCATTTAGCATCCTTTCAGGGGCTTATTCTGTACATCAAAACTAACAACTTTTGTTCTAAGAATAAGCTCTTGAGAGGATGCTAATTGATTAGAAATAACCCTGTATATTTGTATTGCAATGTTTCCTATACATCATCCTATACCCAGAACTGGTGTAAATACTAACCTGAAAAGATGTGATTCAGACGTGATGCCATGTTTTATGGAACAGCTGATTATTTTTTCTCGCACCCTGGGTGGGACCCATAGTAAAAGTTGTTCATAATTATGGTCTTAATCACCCGCTTCCAGCTTAGTATACAATATATAGGGTTACCTGTATATTCAAAAAAGAAAGCCTTGAACCGATTTGTTTACAAACAACGAAGAAATCGGGTAACATCAAAAAAAAACAGACGAATTCAAAGCCTTCTCTTTTTGGAAGTCTGTTAAAAACGTCCATCTCAAACATATCAGTTAAAACAACAATACAAATAGGACTAACAGGACTAAATAACAAATACACCTTCCACCTAACATAAACTAGACTAAATAACAAATATACCACCTTGAATAAACTCAAGTGCCTATCGAACAAAACATCTACAGAAGATCTACGGACATTACTTCCAAGTTGATACAGGAAAAGTTTTATCAATTTCCTACTTTGTTACATATCTTTCTTGTCTTGTTCGTTACAATGGAAGGAACACTCGAGCCGCGGGGATGTTGAGAGACTCGAGCGAGCGTTGCGGCTTGATAAAAACTGTATAGGCCGAATCATACAAGTTGGCGGATGTGAAGTTAGCTACAAGCTGTGCGGAACCCAATCAACGCGCAGCTTAAATGAGCTTCAGTCAGGGTTTTTTAGGGTTCCGTACCCAAAGGGTAAAAACGGGACCCTATCACTAAGACTCCGCTGTCCGTCTGTCTCCAGGCTGTATCTCATGAACCGCTATAACTAGAAAGCTGAAATTTTCACAGATATTGTATTTCTGTTGCTGCTATAACAACAAATACTAAAAACAGAATAAAATTAATAATTAAGGGGGGCTCCCATACAACATACCTGATTTTTAACCGTTTTTCGCTCTATATCAATAATGGTAGCAGGTAGATGCTTGAAGTTTTCACAGTATATTTAGTTTTATATTCACTTCAATACTAAATAATAAAGTTAAAATAAAATAAATATTTAAGGGGGGGCTCCCATACAGTACGGAACCCTCCGTGCGCGAGTCCGACTCGTACTTGGCCGATTATTTGAACTTCGCACGGTTTAGTCGTATACGGAACTTGTATGGAGTACTCGCAACTTCCATAGACAACATAGATATTCTCCCTTGGAGAAATGCATAGAATAAAAACCGTAATAGAAACCGTACTAAAATAGCAAGAGAAATACATCACTTTGGCCCATTTTAAATATGAAATTTAAAAGATGTTAGAAAAAGATGCACAAACACCCAAACTTACGTAATTTTGAAGGGTTTCACTAACTAGCATTGAGCTATCTCGGCTGTCCATATTCAAAAAGGTAAAAAGTAAGAAGGTAAAATGATTAGAGATTTTAACCTTCTTACTGGAACTAGAGGGTTCAAATTTCCGAAAAAGACAAAAGACCAAGTTTAACCAAATTTTTAACCATTTTGATATTCCAACTGGTGATTTTGCCCTATGCGACAGACATTGCGTTTTGTTTTTGTTCCACTCACTCTCGCGTATGCTGTATAACCAGATAAGAATAAGACAGCGGCACCGTAGTTTTTTAGTAAAATTTTGCAAAACTTCTATTACTTGTAATTGTTCTGAGGAGAAATGATTCTCCATACAATCTGTTAAAGTTACAAACCGTGCCAAGCTCAAAAAACGCCTCCCAGGGTACAGTTGATACAGGAAGTTTTTTATCAATTTTCTACTTTGTTACATATCTTTCTTGTCTAGTTTGCTACAATGGAAGGAACACTCGAGCGGGGATGTTGAAAGACTCGGGGGACGGTTCTAGAACTTACGACTTGATAAAAACTGTACCTGGCGAGTGAAAACAAAAACGTTTTATTTTTGTAGACTTTTTATGTCTGACTCAAGGATTTTTTACCCAGTACATCCATGGTCTAACTATAATTTCAACTGTGTTCGACATCTTATATTTATCCGTATTTAGCCCTAGTTTTGAATAATCAGCCAAGTACGAGTCGGACTCGCGCACGAAGGGTTCCGTACTGTATTATTTATTTATTTTTTAATTTAATTATTTATTATTAAAGTAAGCATGCAGATAAATATTCTGTGAATGTTTCAAGCATCTACCTGTTACCATTATTGAAATCAAACGAAAAACTTAAAATTATTTAATTGCTTAAAATGTAGATTTTTTGTATGGCTCCCATACAAAAAATCTACATTAAATATTATTTTTATTCTATTTTTAGTATTTGTTGTTATAACGGCAACAGAAATACATCGTCTGTGAAAATTTCAGCTTTTTAGCTATAGCGGTTCATGAGATACAGCCTGGAGACAGACAGACAGACGGACAGACGAACAGCGGAGTCTTAGTAATAGAGTCCCGTTTTTAACTTTTGGGTACGGAACCCTAAATAGGTTGAAAAACGTCTTCGAGAAGACTTTTTATGTCCGACTAAAGTTTCAAAAGCATCCAGCTACGGTTAACTTGGCCTGTGCGTATTTTGGGGTTTTTAACCGACTTCCAGAAAGGATGAGGTACTATGTTCGTCTGTATGTATTTTTTGTGTATGTTCATCGATATTTTGGCTCTTTCGTGGTTTCGCCCCACAAGCTATTCGGCCCGCGGGGCGAATCAACGAAGCCTCTTTTTGAATGCCCTCTTTCGCCCCGTGGGGCGAAACGCCGAGAACGATAAAAGAAGAGGCCGTTTCGGTCCACGTTGATAAAGATCAATTTCCCGCATCAGTATTACGTATTTAGCCAATTGTGAACCGATTTAAAAAGTTCTTTTTATTTCGAAAGGGTCTACTCTCTAAATCAACAAAAAATCGCTCCACCGACTTCCACCGTGTATACAATTCGAATAGCTTACACGAATTGATGTGACATCCACGTACATTACTGTTGATTTATCAAAAACGGCTCAGCCGATTTGGATAAAATTTAAATCGACCACCTCGGTAGTGTATCCGTTCGAAATTTAAAAAAATTAATCTATTCACAATTGGCGAAAGTATCGATGAACATACACAAAAAACATACAGACGAACATAGTACTTCCTCCTTTTTGGAAATCGATAAAAATCTTACGGTACAAAAACAGTTTACTATAGTAAGTAGTATATGGTACAGTCTACAGTATAAATTCTACGCTCTCCCTCTCGTTTCATAAAAAAGTCTCAATTATTTTTAATGACGATCAAAACCTACACCGGTTAAAAAAAACAGTGTCACCTCTCAGCACCTTCCAAAAACCACCAGTCACTGTAATAAAGCACCTTTCTCCCCAGCCTCAGCACATTGGTCATTAATCTACTAAATAAATTACACAAGGTGAAAGGCAAAAACATTACCCCTTTCTGGGGGACTCATTAAGAGCTGGGTTGGATTGAAATATATAGATCTAGAGAGATTTCTTTAAACTGGCGAGACGCGTATATGTACTGGACGATGCATACGCCGCAAAAATGTGTGTTTACTGCTCCGAGCAAATATCTACAGAGCCACAGTCCCTAAGTGATAGTAGTAAAAAATGTCCGAGCGCCGTCATACATACCGACTTAGAATAATTCGCAAGGACCCGTTTTCTCGAATCTCGACGTTATGTCACCTAATTAGTTCTTGTAACAGAGCACTTTGGCATCGCACGGCGTTGTAGTCGGCTTGCAATCGCCTTATGACTAGCTAAAAAGCCTATTATAGCAATGTAGGACATTACACCACGTTCTTATCTTTAATTTAAGAAACTAAATAATAAAGTATCTTGCTATGCATTTGGGTATTCAACCCTGAACCTACACAAAACCGTTTAGTTTTTTCAGAGCAAAGTACCAAGAAAAACATTTGTTAAGGAAACACATTGAAAGACCCAGTAATTTGTTCTAGAAAAACGATCATTACACTTTTATGTAGGCCTTTCAAAGGGCTTTAGTCTCAAAAAGTAAATACTTGGCCTGTAATTCGAGAAAACTGCTAAAGATAAAGAAAACCTTAAGATATTAGGACTATTAGTCCCTAAAAATTTATAAGACCCTAGAAAAAGGTAAACCCTTACATATTCTTCCTTCTTCCTTCCTTCCTTTCAGCTATAGGACGTCCACTGCTGAACATAGGCCTCCCCTAAAGATCTCCAATAAGACCGACTGGTAGCGGCCTGCATCCAGCGCGATCCTGCGGTCTTAATGAGGTCGTCCGTCCACCTTGTAGGTGGACGTCCTACGCTGCGCTTGCCAGTTACATATTCTATTCAGAATTAAATACTTCTTTTCTAGGGTTCCGTACCCAAAGGGTAAAAACAGGACCCTATTATTAAGACCCCGCTGTCCGTCTGTCTGTCACCAGGCTGTTTTTTATGAACCGTAATAGCTAGAACGTCGAGATTTTCACACATGATGTATTTCGATTGCCGCTATAACAACAAATACTAAAAACAGAATAATATAAATATTGAAGGGGGGCTCTCATACAACAAACGTCTTTTTTTTGCCGAGGGCCTCCCATACGGTTCGGAAGTCGGAACCCTTCATGCGCGAGTCCAACTCGTACTTAGCCAATTTTTCATTTATTCTTTGACTTTTAGAAAATCATGTTTGATATGTACATTTTATGCGTGCTTAAAGTAAAACATCTATATTTACATAGATATATGTGTTAAACATAAGTAACTTCAACGTCAAAAGTTAAAAAAGAAATATTTTTAATTTCTTGTAGCGAAAACAGAAATTAAGTTAGATCTCTTTGAGACATTTTTATTCGTTTTCTTCGCCTTTATTTTTACCAAAACTTTGTAGGCTCCTAAAAGTAATTACGCATTGCTTCATTCACGAAATTTCTCAAATACACGACCTTATCTCGTCACTTTACCTCTTCCGTTTATTCTTAAGCACTCCAAGAAGTCTCCCGTTAAGGCCTTGGCTCCACTAAAGCGGTGTGAACTGAGCGTTGTAGCTCGTAATTCCATTGTAATCGCACTATTAAACATGACTATAATTTTTATTAAGGAATTTGTTTAGTCTTGGTATGAGTGGCATCCCAAAACTAATAAATGTATGTTTGCCGAACTGCTAGAAACGACTTCCTAGTTGCTTTTCTTTCTAGGTGTACAAGTGGTACCCCCAGTATCATAAAAATGTACTAACTTTATTATAGTTGTTCCTAGCAATTATTGTAATTTCTCACAAATTAATGATTTAATGCTAAGCCATCCTTCTAGTTAAATTATTTATGTTGTTAACGTACGAAATAGCGAAGTAATACGTGATTAGAAATGTATCCTTCTCGAACTACCCCCTACTTAAGATTTAATCAGTTATTGTCAATAATTATTATGATGTAACTTTTAAAAGGCGGCTTTAGCCTACAAAACGAATTATTATTATTAAGATAAATTGTTACTTAGTCTATTAACGCTGAGTCTTCAAATTATGTAATTCATTTGTGATAATTAAGATATTTAAAAATCAAATCAATCATTGCAAAGTCAACGTTTTTTTTTGCGGAGACATGGGTAACATGTAGGTGTTAAATTAGATACATTATTAAGTTCACCATGCTCTAGCATCAGGCCATGCAAAATTATCATTCTTAATTTTATAGGTCTCGATAATTGTGAGTTTATAATACACATTATATTTGCACAAAGACTTGTCATTTAATAACTCATCTATGGAATGATATGTCTTGTCTATTAATAATTTCTTAAGTCTAAATTAAATAATCGGCCCAGTACGAGTCCGACTCACGCACGGAGGGTTCCGTACTGTATAGGAGCCCCTCTTAAATATTTATTTTATTTTAATTTTATTATTTATTATTCAAGTGAATTTACAAGTAAATATTCTGTGAATATTTCAAGCATCTACCTGTTACCATTATTAATTATAGAGCGAAAAACGGCATAAAAACCAGGTTTGTTGTATGGGAGCCCCCCCTTAATTATTAATTTTATTCTGTTTTTAGTATTTGTTATTATAGCGGCAAAAGAAATACATCATCTGTGAAAATTTCAGCTTTCTAGCTATAACGGTTCATGAGATGCAGCTTGGAGACGGACAGACAGACAGACAGACGGACAGCGGAGTCTTAGTAATAGGGTCCCGTTTTTACCCTTTGGGTACGGAACCCTAAAAATGTCAATGTTACTTGTATATTTTACAATTTGCAGTAATGCAGCTTGAAACAAAATCATACAATGCATCCACCTTTTTTTTTGTACGTACAATGGTGCTATTGATGACAATAGCAAAAAAAATATGGGGCTCGCGCACAAAGGGTTCCGTACCGCTCTGCTCCACTTCGCTTTGATAGAATCTGAGCCTTAGGATTACCAGCACCGGGGTAGGTAATGTCCCCGAAGAATTGCCGGAATTCCCCTTAATTTGCGCCTCAACGACGCCAAACTTTGACTCTACTAGTTAATTTCGAAGATAACGAATTATGGTTACAAGAGTATTTAGTATGGGGAAGCTTTTTAGCTTGGCAAAAAGAGGCAAGAAAGGTTTTCAATCTGTTACAATTATTTTATACTAAACTTAGTAATATGTATTGGCTATGAAAACACGCATAAACTTACTAATATATGTTATGGAAACATTATTGAAGATTTTTGAAACTAGCGTGGTTTTCGCATTATACAGGGTCATAGGTGTGATGTTTAATGAAACACGGACTATCGCAGAATGGTACCTATTTATTCTTTAAGGACAAATAATATACATACGTGGGTAGTTTGATAAATCAATCTACCCTATTATGTCACACACAGTACAGACAAGTCTAGATGTACAAGACCCGCCCTTAAAAGGTTTTGTGTTTAATACCTATGACCCTATATTGATATTTAGAATATTATCACAGATGTTAATCACGCGATATTTTTAAAAGGCATATCTACACTATTGTCTACTACAGTTTAGACAGCGTTTGGTGGCCTTTACATGATTGAGTACTAAGCTAGCACCCAATAAGACCGTAGCGGCCGAGAATACAGTCCTGTTGAGTTTACTCTTTTTTTTTGTTTAGCTCTGAATGTATGACTTTATAAAGAAATATGTAAATGACAAAGAGCACGAACCCCAGTGTCCGTGGAGTGTAATTTAAATTAATAAAAATAAGCTAGCGCACGGACAGAAGATCAGAAATAACTCTTATGTCTTCGTCTGCAGGGTCTGTTCTCCCGCATGACGTTCCGCGAGCCAGTGTGGGTGGGCGGCGCAGGCAACACCACGGGTCTGCAGAGCAAGCTTGGCCTGTCTGATGGCTTGCTTGGCTGCGTGGACTTCCTGCGGATCAACGGAGACACCTACCAGCTGGTGAACGATGCTGTTGCTACTATGGATATCGGTAAGTATTATAGTTGATCAATGGAGGATACATTACGTAAACTTGGGTTTCCGGTATAAAGTATATTGTAGCTAGCGCTGTATCGGTGATACTACATCATCATAATTAATTAAATTATTATCCGTAGCGATGTGTGTCTCGTTTGTAGCGAAATGGCATCGTTGGATACATCGATCATTCATAGGGTAACCATATCGTTCGTAGCACAGCTACATCGTTTGTAGCGCATCTACATCGTACGTAGCTCAGATATGTCGTTCGTAGCGCAGCCATATCGTTCGCAGCGCAGCTATATATATCGTTCGTAGCACATGTAGAGCAGTTGCAACTCTCGCCATGAAGCTAAATACTACAAAAGATCGATTCCTTACTGACAAATGTTTTGTGGCTTTCAACTGAAATTTACAATGCTACAATCAAGTTGTATCGTTGCAGAATTCACACTTTACTGCAGAGCTTTCTCTTACTAATTCAATTATCAAATCTTTATACTTCATAGACAAATGATATCCAAAGTGTGGGATATCATTTAATTAATGAAAATCTTCTTTAATTAATGAAAATATCAAGTGCCTTTACGTATTTTAATCGAGATCATTATACCCTTCATTTCTAATTATTATAGAAGTAAAATCAGAGCAAGATAATTTATCCTTTGACAACATGATTCCGATATCTCTGATCTTCAATCCTTTGAAAAGTTTTCCTTTCTGGTGTAAATTTGATAGAAGTAAAATAAGCCAGGATGATCACAGATAATAAATTTGAAATTCAGATAGTGAGTTTTAATAAATAATTTATCAAACTTTTGTTTTGTGTTTTGAGTTTTAATGTCAAATTCAAAATCCATGAATATTTTCGATCACAATACTTACAATGTGTTGTTTTTCAAAGGTACAAAGACTTAAAAAAGGTTTTTTTATTCCCTTTAGATTAGCATTTGACTACAATATACTGCCTGATGTTAAGCAGATATGCGGTCTAGGGTGTAGCACGCTTACCAAGAAGATACCTATTTACTCGGGATTTGAAGACACCCACGTTGTACAAGTGTATATTCTGTGTATGCTGATTATTACGAACTAAACTTTTACCATGCAACCAACTGCGAAATCGCGAAAATAATCAGAACTATACGTTTCCTCGAGAGTCAATGTAGGAGTATTTTTGTGTGGATTTTATTCACGATTCCTGTGTTCTGTCCCATTATGAAAGTTGGTCATAATGACAAGCACATTACGAGTATAGTAGCATTGAATTTGCAGTCATCTTGCATAGGCAAAGTCCATTTTAATAGACTTCAAAAACGGAGATTCTTGTTTTTTTTGTGTGTCTCGTTTGTGGCAAAATTGCATCGTTTGAAGTTTGGATACATCGATCGTTTATAGCGCACCTATATCGTTCGTAGCGCAACTACATTGATCGTATCGCATTTGCATCGCTTATATAGCGTAACCATTTCGTTCGCAGCACAGCCACATCGTTTGTAGCGCAACTACATCGTATGTAGCGTAGCTATATCGTTCGTAGCGCTATTTATTAGCGCTGTTATTTACGACGCAATTACTCCGCCAATCATTAATCAATTTAGATGATTCTGTTTGTTTGGTAGATCATGCTAAGAGATTTAAATTTTATCGAAATCGGTTCAATGGTTTTTGAAAAATCGATAAAAATAAGTACTTATATTTTTAAACCGTACCGTTTTTACCGTTTTAACCCGTGGTTGTGTGAACCATTCAAATCTTGTACCTACGATTAAAGTCGGTGCTGCTATTTGTAGCGAAAAATATTCATATATTAGAGAAGGGCGTCGTACGCGTGAAATGTTAATGACCTTTTAACATAATACAAGAGTTCAGCTTAGCCTCGTCTAGTTAGTAGTTATTACCTTATATACAGCAACCGTGGATCAATAAAAACGTCTGGCGAGTGCATACCTACTGTGAGCTAGTATGAGCGACATTCGACCCTTGTGGAAGGCAAACTCTTTGACCTACCCTTATCCCACTTGTTGCAGTTTTCAATATATACATAGGTACATATGATATCATGTAAATGTTTTATTTGATACTAGTTACCAGACAATCATTCACTTTTTAACCGACTTCCAAAAAAGAGGAGGTTCTATGTTCGTCTGTATATTTTTTTTGTGTATGATTATCGATAATTCCGCCAATTGTGAACCGAATCGAAAAATCCTTTTTTTTTGTTCGAAAGAGTATACTCCCGAGGTGGTTCCATTTAAATATTACAGAAATCGGCTAAGCCGTATTTGAAAAATACGAGCGAAATATTCGAATTTTTTACACACCGGAAGGCGGTTTTGCCATTTTTTGCGAAAAATAATTATTAATAGAAAACTCTGGCACTCTGCGAAACCGTAACTAAGTTTTATAGTGTTTATTTATTGTTAAAATGTTTTTGTGGACATCTATGAACCAAAAAAAAACTGTACTAAGCCGAAAGGAGTATTTCAGATTATTACCAGATACCAACAAACCTATTCAAACTTCACTATAAGCACGATTTTCTAATATTTACAAACAAAATTAATAGGTTTAAAATTTTCAGATAGGTCCATTCCACAATATACAATTTAAACATTTTTTAACCAGAACTTTCGACGCGAATAATAAATCATCCTAACCAAATAAATCACTTTGATTAATGCGATGCCTATTCATAATTCCAATTCAATTTCAATAACCGAAAATAATTCTTCAAATTATTGCTTATTTCCAACTGGCTCTACGAGAATTTTAAATAATTTAAATTAATACTAGAGTACTGTACTGTATCAGCTTTTATAATAGTCCACTGCAGGACGTAGGCCTACCCACGAAGGGTGATTGGGCCATATCCACCACGGATCCACTGGCTCAGTGCGGGTTGGTAGATTCACACATACGCCATCGAATTTCTTCTACGGACGTATACAGGTTGCCTTACGATGTTTTCCTTCACCGAAAAGCCAGTGGTGTTAAATTCCGTACACAAATTCCGGAGAACTCATTGGTACGGGACCGGGATTTGAATCCACGACCTCACGATTGTAAGGCGGGTGTCACTACCACTAGACCACGGCTTTTTAATACTAGAGTAGATTTTGTAAAATACCCATTTATCTATTTTGTACAACTTCGGTGGTGTTATAGCGGTGACTGGGGTGATGCTAACCTGGTCAAGTTTAATGCCACGAAGACTCAAGCCTGTCTGTTTTCGGCCAAAAAGAGACCCTTCCAATTGTCTCCCGCTTTCCGTGGTGTCTCCGTTCCGGTAACTGACAGCTTGGAACTATTAGGCGTTTCACTCTCATCGACTCTTAACTTTGGCTCTTACATAGAGTCAAAGGCCCAATTAGCTTCCAAAAAACTTGGTGTTCTCTCTAAGGTGAGACGGTATTTCACACCTGAGCAACAGCTTAGTCTGTATAAAGCTCAAGTCAGGTCGTGCATGGAATACTGCTCTCACCTTTGGGATGGCTCTGCCAAATATCAACTGGAGGCTCTGGAGTCGATTGAGAGGCGAACCAAGAGGCTGATTGACAACGACACCCTGACTATGTCGCAGCTGCAAAGTCTCGAGCATCGACGTAAGGTAGCGTGTTTATCGGCCTTTTACCGGATCCACTTCGGAGAGTGCGCCCAGGAGTTGCACAATCTGGTCCCACCTGCCCCTTTCTTCTATCGTACGGCTAGACAGACGCGACCAAAGCGCCACCCTTTTATGGTGGACATTCCGCGCATTAGAACCAAGCATTTCGAATCCTCATTCCTCATACGAACAGCCAGAATGTGGAACGCTTTGCCTGGGTCTGTCTTCCCTCTAAAGTACAATGTGGGCGTCTTCAAATCTCGAGTAAATAGGTATCTTCTAGGTAAGCGTGCTACAACCTATACCGCTTATCTGCTTAACAACAGGCAGTATGTGGTCAAACGCAAACCTATTCAGAATAAAAAAAAAAAAAATAGCTCTGGTACAATTTGTTCGTAACCCGTGAGCACTCGCGCCTTTAGAAGTTCCACGGGCACTCACGCTTAGAGCAGTTTTCTCACGTTTACAAAATTAAATGTCATTAAATGCAATTTCTACCAAGTATCATTTTTTTTTTATTGTAGTAAATAAAATGGACTACAATTCTGGAAAACATGTACATATTCAAAAAGTTGTAGCACGCAGTGTATAACTAACACAGTGCTTTTAATTTTTCGGTACATTTTTGAGAACATTTTTGTGTTAAAATACCCTTATCACTCGCGCGAAGCGCAAAATGCCGCTTCATGGTAGATGGCATAACAAACCTTCTCGTATGAGTAACTGATGCTCCCTGGCGAAAAGTAAACTGTAACAGGGGGTAGAGGAGTGAATCAAGCCCAGCTAAAAAAACGTTTTTGGCCGATATTTTGGAAACTATGCACCTTAGGGCAAAAGTCACAGAGATTATTATTGTTGAGAATAAAATTTAGCATCTTTTGTTTTCAGTAAACTTTTTTGTTGAACTTACCGTTTACGATTTATGGCCCATTTAATGAAATTTCATTCTTTCATGAAATAAATCGTAAAAAACGTCTATTTTCCCTGAGGTATAAGCGGTATTTATAGTCATCTTCTAGTTTCTGTCAGTAAAATTAACTTGGAACTTCTTTACAATAAATTGCAATACTGTTGCATTTGAATTTATTTCTTCTGGAATATTTGTTTAAAACTGTAATTCATTCGTATAGCAGGTGATATTGAGACGAAGAGCTAGTACCTAAGATACAAATGAAGAAATTCTGTGCCAAATTAGTAACTCAATAATTAATGACATCTTTAATGAGTTAAGGCCTTCCACCCCATACATTAGTAACACCCGGAAACCCCAAGACGTTGATTTGTGGGGGTAAGTGCAATGTGTTCGCGCCAGTGGAGCAAACTTATCTCCTGTAATTTACAGCGTAAGGGTAAATTTTGTGTGGCGCTATTTTACCTCTTTTTACTCTACTACCAAGGAAGGGTATTTATTGTATTTAGCGCGTATCTTGTATGTTCGTTTGTAACTTTCCTTATTCCCACGTATCTTTGAAACAGCTGAATGGAGTTCAATAATTAAGATATCTTTAGACTCGTATCAAAACCCAAGTATCTTTAAATAGGTATTGAAAACCAAAAAACCAAATGGCGAATTTTTGGTACCAAATTGAAAGTGGGTAGTTAAACATCGATTTTTAAGTAAACTTATCGAGTAGTGTAAAACGTATCAAAATAATGGGAATGAAAATAAGATTACACACCTAATATACATATGTCATGTTTGTATTTAAATTTAAACAGGAATAATTACAACCATATTCGTTTTTTGCAGTCAGGTTTTTTAAGGATATCCATAGAAGAATCAGAGTTATCGACATAGCCCAGCGGATTGGTAATTTCAAATGACAGTGAGCAGCGCACAGTACGGAAGGCAGATGACTGATGGGGTCGAAAAGTTCTCTAGTGGAGACCACGAACCGGTATTCAAAGCGTAGGGTGACCCGCGAAGTGGAGTTAACAAGACCACAGTATCGCACTGGATGTAAGCCGCCACATAGGAAGCCTGCAATATCAAGCTTATTTGAACAAAGTTTACGTCCTAGGAATTTTACACCGCTGGCTTTTCGGTAAAGGAAAACATTGTGAGGCAACGACATTGTCGATGGCGTATTTGGTTCCACCAACCAGCACTGGGCCAGCGTGGTGGATATGGCCTAATAGCCTTCGTGGGTAGGCCTACGTCCTGCAGTGGACTATTAAATCTCTGATACAGTACAGTACAGTAGTTAGTTTTAATCTTAGGAGGCAGGCGACATAACCATCAGTCATCGGTCTTTAAGTACCTACGACCTTGAAAAAGCATCGAGTGGAAGCCACTTACAAACGATAAAGACGCATTACAAGTCTCCAGCAACGAAACATCTGACGCAACAGAGGTGGATCAAATATGCCAACGGCCAGGGCCGTGCTCCGTTGTTGTTTTAAGGAGCTCGGCTGGTTCGAGTAAGGTGGCAAAAGGAGGGAATGCACAATACACCCCAATCGGGATGTCAGTGCAGGTCACATCACCCCCCTCTAGAATTAGAAGCCACTTATAAGCAAGCGTAGCGTGACATACACCTACGAGTACAAAGTGGACTGACGGCCTGGTAGAACTAAGAAGCCCCTCTAGAAGATATACTCGTATATTATGAGCTATCCTGATTATAACTTTTTTTAAAAACAACACACTAGTCCTTAATCAATCCATTATTTCTTAATTAAATCAATTGGCTAATTGAACACAATTGGCAAACAACAAAACCGAAATCAATTTCTTTCAAAACATTCCGAAAATAGGTTGGTTCCCGTAATGCGCCGTTGCCTGATTTGATTGATGAGATGACGGAACCCGATTCACTTAAAAGGGGGAATCTTTTTGATCATCCGAAAACACGAAAATGCGGACAAACAACGTGCGATTTGAATTTTCAATCGAATGGCCTCGAGGTTACTTTGGGCAGGGATTTTGGAGTCTTTGGCGATATAGATGAGTAGGTACTTAGGATCTCAAGCTGATAAGTTTATGATTGGAAAGATTTGGACTATCTTTCAGAAAATGAATCTTGAAGATCATTGAGATATAAGTTAGAAATTGTACCAAATTAGGTTATTTTTGCGAAAACACGTTCTGAAGGTTCGATCTGTTGGCAATCAAGTTAATAAATAATAAATTATTATAAAAATATAACTTTTTAAACACTTACAAGCTCTTGAGATCCTGGATATTATGTAGCAGCAGAGTGCTAGCCAAGACAAGTAAAGAAGGCCCAAACACGACGGATCTACCTTTCTTAGTACAGGAGTTCATATGTCCACCTTCCAACTCCACCATCAGATTAGCTTCAAGTACCATATTATTGCATTGTCACGCGATATACATATACGTTCAAAATTTTAGCTCAATCGAAAACCGGGAAGTTGGTCAAAAAGTTGCAATATTCCACCCGAACTCACATACATTCCATTGTACTTCTCGGTAAGGAAATAATTATGGTATTTCTGCAATGGTTTTACAGACCATCGCTCTACCCAGCTCCTCACCGCTTCACTTCATGGGTTATGGAATCTAAAAGAAATTAAGTCCATTTCTTCATCCAGAACGTTCCACAGCCAGAATGTGGAACGCTTTGCTTGGGTCTGTTTTCCCGCTAAGTACAACGTCTTCAAATCCCGAGTGAATAGGTATCTTCTAGGTACTCGTAAGCGTGCTACAACCTAGACCGCTTATCTGCTCAACATCAGGCAGTATATGGTCAAACGCAAACCTATTCAGAATTTTAAAAAAAACATTAATAAGGCTTTCGCGCAGGTAGAGAGAAACCCCTGCTCTAGATATCTGTGCTTGTATCCTCCGTCGATCGGATTTGGCCGGTCCATTTGACACGACAAACAGAATCTAGCGTCGCCGTGTTTGCGCAGCGAATGTGATGTACGGTACGATCCAATGCCGGCCAAATGGAGTATCGGATCGAATTATTGGTATCGACGGACGATCTAAACCATGAGTTTGCACGGATTCTGAGGGAATAGCTTTTGTATTGAATTTGTTAAGATCTTGATGTTTGCTTTTTAAAATATGTGGCAGGAAGAAGCTATGCGATACATGAAGAAAAGTGGGAGTGACTTTTGCCCAATAGCGGGACAGTATTGGTTAAGAATAATAATCAGCCAAATGCGAGTCGGACTAGCGCACGAAGGGTTCCGTACCGCGTTGAAGCCCCCTTAGCCCTATTCCTCTTGCCGTTATTAATAGCGAGAAATAAAACCTAAAAAATGACGTTTATTGTATGGGAGCCTCCCTTAAATATTTATTTTATTCTGTTTTTAGAATTTGTTTTTGTAGCGGCAACAGAAATACCTACTTAATCTGTGAACATTTCAGCTGTCTTAACTATCACGGTTCATGAGATACAGTCTGGTGACAGACAGACGGACGGACATCGGAGTCTTATTAATAGGGTCCCGCCTTTGGGTACGGAACCCTAAAAATCATGTTACTACTTGACTAGCCTGTCTAGTTAGCAAACAATCACGAGAAGTTCTCCGAATTTAGATTGCAATACTTAATTGAAGTGATCTGTGACTGAAGAGAAGAATGATAAATATAATGTACTTACTGTACTGTACCAGCCTTTTTAATAGTCCACTGCAAGACGTAGGAGTACGCAAAGGGTGATTGGGCCATAATTATGTATTATCATTTATTTCATAAATATTATTTACACGTAAAATATCATTTACACAAATTAGTGACAATGCACCACGGAAAACATCGTGAGACACAACCTGCATACTTACGTCAATCCACCAACCCGCACTGGGCTAGCATGGTGAATATGGTATGGAAATACAAACCATATTCACCAAGCTAGCCCAGTTGGGGTTGGTGGATTGACGTAAGTATACAGGTTGTCTCACGATGTTTTTTTTCGCCGAAAAGCCGCAATGGTGTGAAATTCCGTACATAGATTTCAAAGAGCTCATAGGTAGGTACGGGTCCGGGATTTGAACCCACGACCTCACGATTTTAAGGCGGGTGTCACTACCACTAGACCACCACAGCTTCCAGTGTGGTATATACCTACACCCTTGCACATCGCAAAGCAATACCTTTTATAATATAAACAGCCAATACGAGTAGCAGCATCTCCAAGAACCATTCCTTGTAAATATTTTATTGTGAGATAACGTCACCATGAGATATGGCGACGTTTATCTAAAATGTATTACCTAATAGGAAAATTATAATAGAGTTGCCGATACGAGATATTCGATTCGTTATTCGATTTATTCGATCGAGAGAGCAATAAACGAAACTGAGTTTCGCGAGTTCGTTTCGCATAATGGTTCCAAGTGTTTTTGTTGTGCCCTTTCCACTTTGGAGTGTCATTTATTTGACTCTTTGTTAGCTATTTTGCATTCTCAATTTTGCAGCTCATTAACCAAGTTATATTGTGTTTTTGTGGACATTAAATGTCATCTTCAAACTTCATTAAAACCGTTGGAGCCATATTATTGACAGCCTCGGTGGCTCAGTGGTTTGTAATCCTGACTTCTAGGTCAAAGAGGCGTGGGTTCGATCCCCACCCAGGGCAAACATTTATGTGATGAACATAGGTGTTTGCTCGGTGTCTGGACTCTGGATGTTATTTAGGTACTATCTATATAAGTATGTATTTAAAAATATGTATAGTAGGTGTATCAGTCTCTGGCATTATCACAAGCTTTGCTTAGTTTGTGGTTAGAGGTCAGAGACCGTGTGTTAGATGTCCCTTTAATATTGATATTTATGTATTTATTAGAATCTCGTTCATTCGAGTTATTCCCACTCTTTAGAGTGGGAACCTACGTGGGAAACTGACTGCCGGATTTCCTGTTCGCTAAAAGTTATATTCTGAATCTTTTTACCGACTTCCAAAAAAAAGACGTAGGTATTATGTTCGTATGTATGTTTTTTTTGTGTATGTTCATCGATATTTTCGCCAATTGTGAACGGATTTAGAAAATTCTTTGGTATATCGAAAGGGTGTAAGTATTCCTGAGGTGGTCTCATTTAAATTTTATCGAAATCATGTGAATGTTTTTGATAAATCAACAATATAATGTAGGCACATAGGTGTCACATGGTGCGATTTTTTTGCGAAAAATTATTATCTTAGTCAGAGTGAAGGTATCTTCGGAGTCTGCGTGCTTTATGGCCAAGCGCAAGCTTATTGGCGTTAAAAAGTAGATACTTTTATAAACATAACTTAAATTTTGACGGACGTCTTAAGTAGTAGGGATTCGAGATTTCTGGCTCACGACAAAATTTGTACTACTACTTCTAGCTCACCCCTAAAAATCAAGGTCGGTAAACTTCGTCGCCTAAAAAAAAAAAAAAAAAAAAAAGTTTGGTGTCTTTTTAGGGGTTTTCGGGGATGCCTGATCGATTGCTGCAATCTGTTTTTTGATATCTCTTCAGGATCGCAAGATAGGTTTCTCTAGTAAGCCCGTTGTCATTCATCCATTGTTCGAACGCTTGCAACCTTTTATAAGGGTTTCTATTGTATTGCGTGCTCGGTGTTCTATTGTTATACGGCGCTCGGAGTTCTATTGTTATGTTTGCATTCTTCTTACTTTTAGATTTTCCGTTGCAACACCTCTCATACGTGTGGTCTAATAATATTTGAGAGGTACATAGGTGGAGGAAAATTCACCTACTACTTTACTTCTCACAACTTGTTGTGACCTGTATACAAAAAAAAATCTCTAACCTAACCCAACCTAAGGACTAAAATATAAACATCTAACCTAACCTAACCTAAGGACTAAAAAACATCTAACCTAACCTAACCCAACCTAAGGACTAAATTATAAACATCTAACCTAACCCAACCTAACTAAGGACTAAAAATATAAACATCTAACCTAACCTAACCCAACCTAAGGACTAAAATATAAACATCTAACCTAACCCAACCTAACTAAGGACTAAAAATATAAATATCTATAACTCTAAAATACTACTTTACTTGTCACGACTTGTTGTTGTGACCTATTTGTTAGTCAACAAAATAAAAAACCTTTCTCATTCGCCACACTTTATTTGAAATAGCTTTTAAACAATTCATACACTAATACATCATTCGAAATAGTATCACTTTTCTGAAATAAATTTACCAAATCTAACATAGTATTACCATGGAATTTACAGAACAAATATACCAAGCAGTATTCTCCACATACAGAAGTCCAATCATTTTGTACCCTTTCGGTATTGAAATTCCATACCCTACAATTTCTATCCAGAAAAGTCCTGTGGTTAGCCGTGGGCGCCCGACCAAAGGAATCAAAATATTGACCTACGTTGTCTTTGTCTATGTGAATAGCTACCCAGTGTGAGCCTGGCTTTGAGTCTGGATCTAAATTGCTCACTAAATACGATGGCGTTTCGATATGTATCGGTAATCTGTTCGCTGCATACACGTTTTTTTCTAGGGTCGGGTGAATTTGACGTAAATATTTCATTATCTCTAATGTATTCATACTTGTGAAGATTGCTTACTAATGACAAATTTTATAACATGGTCTTTGTATTTAAGAAAAAACAAAAAGATGTAAGGTATTATGACAATTTATTTTTCGAATACATTGCACTCTTATAACTAGATTACAAACTAAATACAATTTCATCTTAGCTACTGTAGTCAACAATTACATTCCTATTTTTATCGATCTCAATTACATTATCAAACTCGGCATAAACAATACAGTTGATAGTTTGACTAAGAGAAGATTCACAATGTTATTGTTAAAAGTATACTCTTATTACTTTATTAAATATTTCTCGGCAGATAGGACATTGATTTTTTAAAGAAAATAAACATTTAGAGCAGCTTATTGTGTGTCCGCAGGGTATGATCGAAATTGAAACTTCTTCAAATAAACAAATCTTACAAGTCATGTTTTTGTAATTACTCTTATTGATATCATTGATATCAAGACTCTCAAATTGATGCAGACCATTGTTAATTTTATCGTTTTGATAACTTTTTTTGCTGTCTGTATTAATAATATTTTGTATGTATTTCTCGCCTTTTACTAATAACACATATGAACAATCATGGAAAAAACGGGCGTGTTCTTCCCAAGGAAGATCTCCAATCATCCAATCTTTCATACCCCCGGCACAAAAAAAACACCGCACCCAATCACTTTTTCCAGTATAAAAAAATCCTGCTTCAGCCATGTCTTTAGGTATCTGCCATAATCCTTTCGGCCAAGAGTCAAAACTTCGCAAACGTGATGATTCACTGGAATAACGATGATAAGCAGGTTGTTTGAGCTCCATTTTTAAATATTAAATAATAAAAATCAAATATTAGAAATTGAAAACAACGTGCTTCTTGTTGAGTCCTTTCAGAGGAATGGTAAGGACTTCACCTAAAAAAACGTATTAACATCAGCTCTATTCATCTGGTTGCATTCCTTTTTGTAAAAAAGGTATTGTTAATTGATGGTGGTTTACTCCAGGTATCGATAAATACTAGTCAAAACACGTTCAGTTCTTTTCCCACGTACTGTCACCATCAATATATTCTATGTAAGGATTTCATCTAAAAAAATGTATTAACATCAGCTCTATTCATCTGGTTGCATTCCTTTTTTTGTAAAAAAAAGGTATTGTTAGTTGATGGTGGTTTACTGCATAAATACTAGTCAAAACAAGTTCAGTTCTTTTTCTCACGTACTGTCACCATCAATATAGAATGTAAAAAGAAAAAATGTCAAAAGGATGTCTAAACGGTGGCGTGCCCATCATTATATCTGTAATTTGTTATCGATTCATCTTTGTGCATCCCTTTGTAGCAAAAAAAAGGGACTGTTAATGGTGGTTTTACGCCAGGTGTTGAAAATACAAGTCAAAACATGTTGAATCCTTTGTCCATTGCAGACAAAGAGTTGGCTACCTATATAAACTCGGATTTGAGGTAAAGCTTTTACAGTTTCGTGGGAACATTCTTACAGTGAACAGTGAGTTATTATCTGTATTATTATAACGTGCTATTGTTGTGTTGTGAATCCAAATTCTACAGAATGGAGGTAAGAAATAGGTACTTAGATCACTAATCATTGCGTTTGAACTTTTTGTAAAACTTTTTTGGGCATATTTTGATTTATGTTTCTGAATACTTTATTTTATATTTTATAATTGTTATTTTGATTATGTGCTCACATTTAATCACACATTACCTGATGTTAAACAATGACATAATTTTAGATGGATGAGGCTTACTAAGAAATAACTTGCTTAATCTAAAGATTTGAAAAACATGCGTGTCTGTTACAAATATGTCAACAACTTATCATAAATTCTGGTTGTTTCAGAACATATTTGAAGAAAATACATACAAACAGTATTACTATCAACCTACACTATCAGATGAAGATACAACTGATAACTTAATAATTAAAAACCAATCACCAAAAAGAAAACGACAGGATGAACTAAATATTGATGAATTATTTAATTGCACTAAAAATAAAACTAAGAAGCAGTGCTCATCAGTGTCCAGGACTCAAACCAATGGAGGAGTAGCATACATGACAACAAATTCAGATGATACATTGGCTTCAACGTACTTACTAAAAATTGAACTCTATGATTTGAAAAAAATCGCAAAAATACCCAGCTCACAACATTGGAAACATGCACAAACACGAGTAAAATATTATTTAAACGAGACAAATCAAAATTTTGTTACTATAAAAAATACAATTTACAATATCACTAAAGAAATTTCAATGACAGATACTTGCAAAAAAATGTCTTTTGATAATAGCGATATTTGATAACAAAGAGATTGCTCACTCAATTTTAATTCTAAGGCTGTAGTTTTTTTTTCATTTTTGTGGATAGTTCAGTAGATATTTTTTTTTTTATACGAATACAATAGATTTGTACCTGACTGTAAGTGTATAAGTAGTCTCTGGAAGTTGGAAGTAGGCATCATTTCTGGTGTGAGCTTGTTGGCATCAATTTGTTGTCTTACCTAATAAACAAAATGAATTTCGAAAGCAGTATTACATGTGAAGAAATTAATTTTATAGAAATCTGCACAAAGGTGGAAGAAACTCTGATTTTTGACCCACAATTTGATGTCGACCTCGTTCAAATTTGTGTTGCAGTCGAAAACAGTGAAATGTGAGTATGACTGTTGTATTTTTTACTAACTTTTTCTTTCCTTTTTGTTAGTTTTAGTAACTTTTTCAAAGTATTTCCTATTACTAATATTTGTTTTTGTTACAGTCAACGATCATCATCATCATCATCATCGTCACATCCCGTTCAAACAGGGCGAGGAAGACTCTCAATGAAACGTTGTGCTGATGCAGATATTAACAGCAGTGCTACCAAGATACCATGTAATGAAGAAACGTCCACTTCTAGTGATAAGGTAAAGTGTGATGTATGTAATGTATTAGTTAGTAAAAGGTATTTCGGAAACCATGTTAAGACCAATGTGCATAAAAACAATATATTGAAGTCTCATAGTTCTTTGGCGAACGTGTCAGTCTTAGAATCAGCATTCGGTCAACGTATCATTTCATATAAAGTAAAGAGTAAAGATCAAACCAATCTAATTTTTCAAACACCGGAATCATTTTTAGAATCAATCAAAAGTGATATATTTTTTTTGATCAATGAATCAATCAAACAACATACAACCGTGAAAATAAATTGTGTTCTACATGCAGATTTTGTGCAGGAATCCAAAAACATATTTAACTCATTTGATTTTCAAACGAATAATTTTATAATATCACAAGCTGACGATTTAAATATTTTTATAACAACATTACGCAACTCATTAGCTAATAAAATAAGTACATTTGAGAAAAAAGATAGCGGATGGAGTTTGACTAAAATTGATCATATTGAACTCAACATAAATAAATTTAGTCCTCTACGTGGCACTTCCTACATTGAGCTACCCAAAGATATAAAAGATAAAAAAGCAGTTGTAAACGTGAAAAATTCTGATAACTCCTGTTTTAAATGGGCATTACTCTCTGCTTTGTATCCAGTCAACAAAAACTCAGAACGGACATCATCTTACAGTGTCCATTCAAATAAACTTAAATTGGACGGGGTGTCATTTCCAGTTAAATTGAGTGATATATCTAAAGTAGAGAAACAAAATAATTTAAGCATTAATGTTTTTGGGTTAGAGTTTGATAGCAAAACGAAAAAACATAGCGTCGTAGGTCCACTCTATTTTACGAAAAGTCGTCAAAGTACACATGTCAATCTGTTGTATATTCAAAACGGAATAAACGGTCACTACTGTTGTATAAAAAACTTGTCAAGGTTAGTTAGTAAGCAAATATCTAACAGAAATGGTGCAGTACATATTTGTGATGGGTGCTTAGTTAGTTTTACTACAAAAGAAAGACTAACAAACCATCAACAACACGATTGTTCTCATATCACTGCAAAACTACCTAATAATGAGAAAACATTAAAAAATTGGTTTGGTCAACCAGTATCAAACGATGAATTACAATTTGATAACTTTCAGAAAACAATCAAAATTCCTTTTGTTGTATATGCAGATTTCGAAGCGTTTTTAAAACCTATACAAACCTGTGTTAATGACCCATCAAAACCATACACAAATAATGTTCAGAAGCATGAACCCTACAGTTTCGGATATTATATTAAGTGTTCATATGATGACCAATTATCAAAGTATGAATGCTACAGTGGTCCTAATTGTGCGCAAGTGTTTATGGAGCGTTTACAGGTTGATTTAAAAGAAATTTGTCGTAAAAATTGTTTTCAAGTGACCCCCAAGACACTTTCTGTTATTGATAATGATAAAATAGCTAACGCAAAAACATGTCACATATGTGATAACAACTTAGATGGAGAAAAAGTTTTTGATTTCGATTGGCAAACTGGTAATTTTAGAGGTGTTGCACATGAAGTATGTGAAAAACAGTTTCGTGCTCCACGCCACATCCCAGTATTCCTACATAATCTTTCTAATTACGATGCACATTTCATAGTTCATGCACTCAATTTAGTTGATGGGGATATCGATTTAATCCCTCAAAATAAAGAAAAATATATTTCATTTTCAAAACAATTAACAATTAACAACCAAAAAGTCAATCTGCGATTCCTTGATTCTTTCAAATTTTTATCATGCAGTCTCGACCAGTTATCTAAAAACTTAAAAGACGAAGAATTTCATGAACTAAAAAAAACATTCCCTGATACAAACGACTTTAACCGACTTAGAAAGAAAGGAATTTACCCATATGAACATATGACATCGTACGAGTCTCTTGAATCAACCTCTTTACCAACTAAAGCTCAGTTTTATAGTTCTCTTACTAATACTTTTATTTCTGACGAGGACTATAGCCATGCACAAGATGTCTGGCAACACTTTGCTTGTCAAAACATGTTAGACTATTCTAATTTGTATCTGAAAACTGATGTTTTATTGTTATGTAACATTTTTGAAAACTTTAGAGAATTATGTCTCAAAACCTATGGTTTAGATCCTGCTCACTATTATACTGCTCCAGGTCTAAGCTGGGATGCAATGTTAAAACTAACAAAAATAAAGTTGGAACTACTAACAGATATTGACCAAATTGCTTTTATCAAGGCCGGGATCCGCGGTGGTGTTTCTCAGTGCAGTAATAGGCATGCGAAAGCTAATAATAAATATTTGGATGAGTTTGACGAAAACTTGCCTTCGTCGTATTTGGCGTATTTCGATGCAAATAATCTTTATGGTTGGGCCATGTCTCAGTACATGCCTGAAGGAGGTTTTGAATGGGTAAGTCCAGAGACAAATTATGAAGTTTCTGACACATCAGGATATGGTTTCATATTGGAAGTCGATTTGGAGTATCCAAAGGAACTTCATGATTTGCACTCAGACTTGCCATTGTGTCCAGAAAAAATATGTGCAGGTGAATCAAATGAAAAAAAATTGATACCAAATTTAAAAAACAAACAAAAATACATAATACATTATCGTAATCTTAAACAGTCCTTAAAATTGGGCTTAAAATTAACAAAAATACATAGAATTTTAAAGTTTAGACAAAGTCCGTGGTTAAAACAATATATAGATGTAAACACTTCTCTTAGAACCAAAGCCGTTTCAGATTTTGAAAAAGACTTCTTCAAATTAATGAATAATTCCGTTTTCGGTAAAACCATGGAAAATGTAGAGAAACGGGTAAATGTTAAATTATTAACGCACTGGGAAAACCGCGGAAAAAGTTTAGGAGTGCAGGATTTTATTGCAAAGCCTGAGTTTAGTAGCCTTTCAATTTTCTCAGAAAATTTAGTTGCGGTACAGTTACAAAAAACAAAAGTTCGATATGATAAACCAATTTATTTAGGTTTTTCAATTTTAGATATATCTAAAATTTTAATGTTTGAATTCCACTATGATTATATTCTAAACAAGTTTAAAGGTCACAGTAAATTATTATACACCGATACGGACAGTCTAATATACCAAATTTTCACCAACGACTTTTATAAAGATATAGAGACTGATTTAGATTCTCGATTTGACACATCTGATTATCCATCTAATAATAAATTCAATTATCCCCAGATAAATAAAAAAAGACTAGGTTTTTTCAAAGATGAAAATAATGGGAAAATCGTCAAAGAATTTGTGGGACTTCGATCAAAAATGTATGCAATCCAAACTGAAAATAGTACAACAACAAAAGCTAAAGGTGTAAATAAATGTGTCACGAAAAGGATGACCATGGAGAATTATAAGTCATGTCTTTTTAGTAAAAATGTTATGTATGATAGTATGCATCGATAAAACATACAATATTTACACAAAAAATCAACAAAGTATGTTTATCTTATAATGACACGAAAAGGTTCATTTTACCTAACAATGTTGACACATTAGCATGGGGGCATTATAAGATAAGTCAAATGATGTAAAACATTGACGATGTAAATATTTTTGTATAACTTAATGTAAATAATGTAATTAATTAAGATAAAGTATTTTTTAATTGTAATTTTTTTTTTTGTATAATCTTATGTAAATAATGTAATTAAGATAAAGTAATTTTTAATTGTAAATATTTCTTTTTGTATAATCTAATGTAATTAAGATAAAGTAATTTTTAATTGTATTTGTAGGAGATTGTAAGATGTCTTTAGAAATAGTTATACTTAATCGTTTTTTTGTATAAAACACATTGTGTGTGTGTGTGTGTGTGTATATATGTACCTATTTTAGAATTTTTGAAATATAATGGATGTAGCTTATAAAATTGTCTTTATTTACTAATCATCCTCTTAAGTGTTTACATGTGTTAGGATGTATCACTTTGTTCACCCATTCACTGCTATAGTAGCTGGTCCTAGTGGCTGTGGTAAATCAAATTTTGTTACAAATTTTATTAAATATGCTAGAGATGTCTGTAACACAAGTTTTAATCAAATAACTTGGTGTTTTGATGAAATGCAACCACTGTACAACCTAAAAAATGTTAATTATTATCAGGGTATCCCTGACCTTAGTATGTTTGATGGTAAAGAGCCAAACCTTATCATAATTGATGATCTTATGAGAGAATCAGATGGTCGAATAGTAGATATCTTTACTAAAGGTAGTCATCATAGAAACTTAAGTGTTTTTTATATAACACAAAACCTATTTCATCAAGGAAAAGGACAGAGAGATATTTCATTGAATTCTAGTTACATTATTTATTTCAAAAACCCACGTGATAAAACACAAATCAAGCATCTGACTCGTCAAGTTTCACCAGAAAATCCAAAATACATTGAAGATGCTTATAGAGATGCAACCAAAGAAGCACATGGCTATTTAATGATCGATCTAAAACAAAGCACAAGTGACATATGTCGCATTAAAACAAATATTTTTCCACCTGATGGACATTGTCAAGTTTACATACCATCGAAAGGGTTTAAATATGCTAAGGACCAGCAAATATCAATCATTTACAAATAATGTTGCGGAGTCTCCACACGCATAAGGACTTACTGTCAGCACTTCATAAACTAAAACCAAAATATAGGACAGCTCTTTTAAAATCTTGTGATAAAGAAGAAATTAATTGTATTTGTGAGTGCATCCACAACGTTCTGCAAGGTAAAGTTCCAATTGAACATAAATATAAAAAAAAATTAAAAAAATACAAATCAGTACTTCGCAAGTTAGTAAGGAAAGGGGTGAATAAAGTAAGAAAAACTATTATCATACAAAAAGGTGGTGCATTTTTACCAATAATTTTAGGTTCAATTTTGAGTGCGTTAATTGGTTCCATTTGAAATTAAAAATGGAGCATGCCAAAAAGATGGTGCTTATTGAACCTAGTCTAATAGAAAAGTTGAATCAGCACAACAATTCTGATAATCCTACGTCTAGATTAGATACTGAAATGAAAAACATCTTAAACAGCAACATTGATGACAGAAAAAAAATGATTTTATACTTGCAAATATTGCAAAGATATCTACACTTTAATGAAGAAAATCGACGACCTGTTGAGCTACCTATAATATCTCAAAATGAAGATTTAATTGAAACAAATATAAAAGAAGAAAATAAAATTAATGATCCAGTCTCAACTGAAACATTGAACGAGGAAGGCTCTCTATATACAAAAAGGGAAATTCTGAGCCATATACCTAAAACCTATTCTAAAAAAGGTGAATCATTACTGAATTTGATTTCATTAAGTAAAAATAAAATCCATTGGAATAACGATGGTATTGTAGTCATAGATAACAAAAGAATTCCAGGAAGCAATATTGTAGATTTAATAAATGATTTGCTTCGACCACTTAAGAATAATGATCCTATAGGTTGGGAAACATTTTCAAAGGCGTTGAAGGAAATTAAAACACCACTTACTTACTTAGGTAATCCGAAACGGGTTGAATATATAAATAAGCTTATATTAAAAGATATTGGAGAGGTCTCAACCGATGAAGAATTTTCTACTCCTACCGAATACACGAATAAAGCTCGTAAGAATATTCGCAGGAAACTTGACTGGGAGAAATGGACTCCATATTAAATGATAGTGGTATGGACCCTTTAGAACGTATTAATGAAATTTATTATGATGCTTCACATCCGGCTGGTTATAGCAGCATAGAAAAGTTAACAAAAGAAATGAAAGGTAAAATGACTAAAACTGATGTAAAAAAATGGTTGCAGTCACAAGAAACATACACACTGCATAAACCTGTCCGTAAAAAGATTCCTAGGAACAAATACATTTTATCTAATTTGAACGAACTCTGGCAAGCTGATTTAAGTGACATGAGAACTTATTCCAAGTATAATGATGGTTTTAACTACATTCTCTGTGTTATAGATGTATTTTCAAAATATGCTTATGCTAGACAAATGAAAAACAAAAATTCTGAAACAATTAAAAAGTGTTTTGAAAGTATATTTAATGAGGCTAATGCTACTCCTACGCACATACAATCCGACAAAGGCGGTGAATTTGTTTCAAAAGATGTACAAAGATATTTCAAAAGTAAAAACATTAATTATTATACTACAAATAATCCTGATATTAAAGCAAGTATTGTAGAAAGATTTCAAAGAACCCTTAAAATGAAAATGTGGCGATACTTTACTCATGGAAATACTTATAAGTACATTGATATTTTACAAGATTTATTACATGCTTATAACCATGGTTATCACTCTAGTATAAAGATGTGTCCAAGTGAAGTTAGCTCGAGCAATATAATGACTGTTTGGAATAACTTATACGGTAAGGAGACAAATACAAAAAAAAATAGTATTTCACCGCCAAAATTCCACATAGGAGACCATGTAAGAATCACTAAATATAAACACATATTTCAAAAAGGATACGAATCTAACTGGAGTGATGAAATATTCATCATATTATCAGTAATAGACAGATCACCATGGGTGGTCTACACACTAAAAGATTTACGAGATGAACCAATAGTAGGAACATTTTATGAAAAAGAACTACAAAAGGTAACATACGACCCCACTTTAAGTTACAAAATAGATAAAATCGTTCGTTCTCGTCGATCAGGCAACAGAAAAGAAGTGTTAGTCAAGTGGAAAGGTTACCCAGATAAGTTTAATAGCTGGATTTTATCATCTAGTTTAAATAAAATATGATGAAAGAAAATTTTTATTTAACATTGCCCAGCAACAGTTCTATGGAGTATTTTCCAGACAACAAAACAACTCGTTTTTCAACGAAACTACCAAAACCCATAATACTTGAAGGAATGTGGTGTGTCGGTGTCGTTGAGTTTCAATATCCGTGTACAATGTTTACTGTACAAGAACATGAAAATGTTGTTTACGTTACTAAATCAATGCAAATGCCTCATGAAACAAAACCTTCCATGGTGTACTACAAAACCCATATCCCAGCTACAAACTATGACAGTATTAATCATATTTTAACAGCATTAAATAGCATAAAGGAAAGTGTAAAATTTCGTTATGATGAAGTATCAAAATTTGTGAATGCAGCGGTTATGGACCGAACTATACAATCATTAACATTATCACCTCAGCTAAGTCTTCAACTTGGATTCGATCCAAATAGAAATCTTGTAGAGAAAGGTCTGGGAAAATGTCCAGCTAATTTGCATTTAGGCTTACCTTCTCAATTGTTTGTGTACTGTGATATAATTGAACCACAAATAGTTGGAGATGTTATGACTCCATTGCTGAGAATAATACCGTTAGATCCTTCGAAGTATATTTATGGAGCTAATAAAATGCATGTATTTTCACCACCTCACTATTTACCTGTAATGCGGAGGGAGTTTGACACCATTGAAATAGATATAAGATTAAACACTGGACAAAAAGTACCATTCCAGTTTGGAACAGTGTGTGTTAAGCTCCATTTTAGAAAAATAAAGTACTAAAATGCACTCTCAAGGTAACAGGATAACTTGTCCATATGAACATTATTATTCACAACAAGCTGGATCGGGTATTGGAGTAATTTACAAAGGATCCCCCTATCAGCGTGGAAGTGGAATTGGTAGCTTTTTAGGGGGATTGTTTAGATCAGTTTTACCATTACTTTCTAGTGGGGCTCGAGTAATTGGTAAAGAGGCTTTAAATGCCGGTGTAGGCCTCTTATCTGATATGGTTGGTTCACGGCCTCTGGAAGAGTCGGTTAAATCTCGCCTTAAAGAGGCAAGTTCAAACTTGAAAAGAAAAGCCGATGATAAGATTGACCGTATAAACATGAGTGGCTCAGGATATATAACAAAGACCAAACGTCGGTCTTCATTCATTTCACCATCAACCGTGAAGCTGAAAGCTATTAAGAAAGTGAAATTGGGCGGTAAAAATATTAAAGATATATTTTCTTGAAATATTTTGATAATGTCTTTTTTACACAGTCATTCATGTGAGTGCATAAAGTCAGAATTAGATTTATTTGCTTTACCGACCACACAAACAAGTATAGAGGGTGGATCGTGGATACATTACAACCCAATTTCATCTCTCGCTGATGATGGACCTATAGAATTTCAAGTACCAGGAGCAGGTGATGACTACATAGATCTATCACATACGTTGATACATATAAAAGCAAAAATTCTGAATCAGGACTCATCCAAATTGTCTGCATCAGCAGTAGTGGCTCCAATTAATAACTGGATGCATTCTCTTTTTAGCCAGCTTGATGTTTATTTGAATCAAAAACTAATATCACCCCCGAACAATACATATGCATATCGTGCATACATAGAAACTCTCTTGAATTATGCCCCTGCAGCTAAAGACTCTCATCTGAGCTGCGGTCTTTGGTATGAGGACACAGCTGGAAAGATGGATTTATCTGATGGCAGTAATACAGGGTTCACAAAGCGGCAAGAATATGCAGCTGAAAGTAAAGAAATAGAAATGATTGGACATTTGCATGGTGATTTATTCAATCAAGAAAAATTTCTACTAAACGGTGTCGATGTGTCTGTAAAATTAGTTCGTTCCAGAGAAACCTTTAACTTAATGGCTGCAACTAACGATTTAAAGTTAAAGGTACAAATTGTAGATGCAACTCTCATTGTCCGTAGAGCTCGAATTAATCCGTCAGTGTTACTAGCACATCAAAAAGTGTTATCATCAACTACCGCTAAATATCCCATTACTCGAACCGAAGTTAAAGTTTTAACGATAGCAGCGGGAGTTCAGGGAAAAACTCTCGATAACATTTTTCTTGGTCAAGTACCAAAAAGATGTGTAGTGGGGTTTGTTAACAACACAGCATTCAATGGTAGCCTCACAAAAAATCCCTTTAATTTTGAGAACTACGATATGAGTTCATTTTGTTTATATATCGATGGTCGACAAATACCTTCGAAAGCGTTGCAACCATCATTCGAGAACAATATTTTCACTGCACCCTATCATACACTATTCTCAGGAACGGGCATACATTTTCTTAACGAAGGCAATGGTATATCTAGGGAAAAGTATGCTAAAGGTTACTGTCTTCTAGCTTTTGATTTAACTCCTGATTTATCAGCCAACTCTTCAAGTCATTGGAATCTGATAAGAAATGGAAGCGTGAGATTGGAAGTTCGTTTTGAATCTTCTCTTAGTCAAACTATCAACTGTATTGTTTATGCCGAGTTTGATAATGTAATTGAGATCGATAAAAATAGGAATGTAATTGTTGACTACAGTAGCTAAGATGAAATTGTATTTAGTTTGTAATCTAGTTATAAGAGTGCAATGTATTCGAAAAATAAATTGTCATAATACCTTACATCTTTTTGTTTTTTCTTAAATACAAAGACCATGTTATAAAATTTGTCATTAGTAAGCAATCTTCACAAGTATGAATACATTAGAGATAATGAAATATTTACGTCAAATTCACCCGACCCTAGAAAAAAACGTGTATGCAGCGAACAGATTACCGATACATATCGAAACGCCATCGTATTTAGTGAGCAATTTAGATCCAGACTCAAAGCCAGGCTCACACTGGGTAGCTATTCACATAGACAAAGACAACGTAGGTCAATATTTTGATTCCTTTGGTCGGGCGCCCACGGCTAACCACAGGACTTTTCTGGATAGAAATTGTAGGGTATGGAATTTCAATACCGAAAGGGTACAAAATGATTGGACTTCTGTATGTGGAGAATACTGCTTGGTATATTTGTTCTGTAAATTCCATGGTAATACTATGTTAGATTTGGTAAATTTATTTCAGAAAAGTGATACTATTTCGAATGATGTATTAGTGTATGAATTGTTTAAAAGCTATTTCAAATAAAGTGTGGCGAATGAGAAAGGTTTTTTATTTTGTTGACTAACAAATAGGTCACAACAACAAGTCGTGACAAGTAAAGTAGTATTTTAGAGTTATAGATATTTATATTTTTAGTCCTTAGTTAGGTTGGGTTAGGTTAGATGTTTATATTTTAGTCCTTAGGTTGGGTTAGGTTAGGTTAGATGTTTATATTTTTAGTCCTTAGTTAGGTTGGGTTAGGTTAGATGTTTATAATTTAGTCCTTAGGTTGGGTTAGGTTAGGTTAGATGTTTTTTAGTCCTTAGGTTAGGTTAGGTTAGATGTTTATATTTTAGTCCTTAGGTTGGGTTAGGTTAGAGATTTTTTTTTGTATACAGGTCACAACAAGTTGTGAGAAGTAAAGTAGTAGGTGAATTTTCCTCCACCTATGTACCTCTCAAATATTATTAGACCACACGTATGAGAGGTGTTGCAACGGAAAATCTAAAAGTAAGAAGAATGCAAACATAACAATAGAACTCCGAGCGCCGTATAACAATAGAACACCGAGCACGCAATACAATAGAAACCCTTATAAAAGGTTGCAAGCGTTCGAACAATGGATGAATGACAACGGGCTTACTAGAGAAACCTATCTTGCGATCCTGAAGAGATATCAAAAAACAGATTGCAGCAATCGATCAGGCATCCCCGAAAACCCCTAAAAAGACACCAAACTTTTTTTTTTTTTTTTTAGGCGACGAAGTTTACCGACCTTGATTTTTAGGGGTGAGCTAGAAGTAGTAGTACAAATTTTGTCGTGAGCCAGAAATCTCGAATCCCTACTACTGTCTTACGCTGTGCTTCGTGCACTAGAGAAATTTTTTAAGTAAAAAAAGTAAGTTCGTATACGCCGGGTGACTATATTATTATACTTTATTTGCTACTAAGTGTACAAATAGGTCTTATAATTATCTTAAAGATCTTAAGACTTAGTTGCCCTTGCCGGGCATTGCAAATACAGGGCGCTCTCTGTAGTAGGACATACTTATATAATTAATTATTATCTCTTATAAATAACTTTATTTTTTTTTATAAAAGGCATCTCTTAAAATTACCATAATAATATTAGATTAAAATAGACTTTAATACTTTAGCTACCTAGATATAGTAAAAAATAAAATAAACGATAATATTTATGTATTGGGGACAGATTGTTATACGTATTTTTATAATGTAATCAACTAAAGATTTTTTGTTTATACACCACTACTTTTTATGAACATCTAAAAAAAATTTGGGGGTATCAGTGCACGATACTAAACATATATATGCAATAAAAAGTTAATAAATCAATATCCTAAAATTATCCCTTAAAAATTGAAATAATTTGTTATTCTAATCCATTAGACTCCAACTACACCTGTTTTGCGTAAACAAGACCGTAGGTACTTAATAATGAATGCAATAGCGATACATGAATGAAATTGACATTATGTGCATAATTTTAGTCTAATTTTCGGATAAAATAAAACCTAAATAAATAGGCTACCTTAGATCTTTTTTAAATTTTAACTGTACACATACGTTTTACATCGTGTACTGATACCTACATTTTTTTTAGATGTTCATAAAAAGTAGTGGTGTATAGGTAATCATTTTTTGTAGCTGGTAGCTTCTATGTATTCATTGAGAGAATAAAAACTATCCCTGTTGTCAATGTTTTAAAGCCGCCTGAAGGCCTCTGACATTGCTAAATGGTTACTACAACCGGGAGCTACAATTTAACGTGTCATCCGAGCCACGGTGGCGCTCAATTGTAAATGCTAACCGCGCTAAGCGCTACTTATTAAAGTAGGTAGTCCAAGTATTTGTCCGAGATTCCTTAATCTGCTGGATCAGGGTTAAACGGAAATTCAACCCTACTCCTGGTGATATTCCAAACGACGCAGCTACGTAAGCAAAGATGGGTACATGATGGTACAGTAAAATGTTTCCAAAAGATTCCCAAAATATTCCCGGCTAAAGGGAATACTTGACACGGTGAGAGGGGAATAGAATTGGCCGAGCGATACATCTGTCTCCCTAGTACGAGTTTTTTACTTACTCGATCGAGTAACCGTTAAGGACATCCGTAGGTACATAGGAAATGAAATTGCTAAACAGGATTATTGGTAATCAATTAGCATCCTTTTAAGGGCTTATTCTATACATCAAAACTAACAACTTTTGTTCTGCAACTTTTGTCAAAACTCGAAAAAAAATTAGCTGTTGAATTTTGTCGAGGGTGAACGATATTTTTCTATGGAACAACAATTTTTTTTTGAGGTTTGATAAAAGTCGTTGAACAAAAGTTGTAAGTTTTGATGGACAAAATGAGCCCCTAAAAGGATGCTAATTGATCAATAACCCTGTATAAACAATATACCTAGTAGAAGTACTATAGTGTACTCCATAAAAACAGAAAAATTGGCAAGTCGATGGTGTACTCTGAGACTGTACGGACTTTTAATAGTCCACTGCTAAGTACGAGTATAAACCCACCCATGAAGAGGGACTGAGCACGTAGATCCATTGCGGGTTGGTGTCATCACATAATTATGCCTAAGTCCACGCATACGCCATCTAATTTCTTCTAAGGACGTATGTAAGTTTCCTCGCGTTTTTTTTTCCTTTACTCAAAAGCCAATGGCGTAAAAATCTGTACCTAGATACTAAAGATCTCATTGGTATATGACGGTACTAGTAGGTAACTTTTGACCGCGGCTTTGCCCGCGTGATAATTTGATTTTCATGCTTTCCCATAGGAACCTTTTATTTTTTTGGGATAAAAAGTAGCCCATGCCACTCTTTCAAACTATGTCCATACCAAAAATAAAGTCAATCCGTTGCAAGATGAACTTACTAAAAAATAGTGCGTGGAGCCCCTCCGTGCGGAAGAAGTGAAACTTCGACGCGACAGTGCTTTCATACCTCCTCCATGGTAGCGTTAAACGTTTAACGCAACCTTGTTGGAAGTCGCATTAGAAGTTCCACTTCAACAAACCAACAAACACACTTTCGGATTTATAATATTAGTAAGGATTTGAACCTACAACCTCGCAATTGTATTGCGAGTGTTCCCTCACTAGCCCACGGCTTCCTAGGAGATTGTGCTGTACTGCACTGTACCGGCCTTTTAATAGCCCACTGCTGACCATACGCTTACCCACGAAGGGTCATTGGATCATATCCACCACGCTGAGCCAATGCGAATTCGTGGATATGAAATAGTTGTTTACGTTAAACTCTATCGAGTAAGTAAAGAACTCGTACTAAGGGTAAATATTGAAAGGTTTGCTTTGTCGGAAATATGGGTGTAAACATAATTTGCGGAAGTGTTGAAAAAACATATTGAAGGTTCGAAAATATAGTATACAAAACGTTAATGGTTGTAGCACACATTTTCTCTCTAAACCAGTCATAAAAGATTCCACTCAAGACATTCGCTTTTCGATTTTAACTGAATCTTTTTGAGTAAAATATGTTAATATTGGAGATTATATTTAGTAATAGTTGACATTTTTTAACAAAGGCTATGTAATGTCTTTGTAAATTAACATGTTAAATTTTTTTCAACCGCCTTCCAAAAAGTAGGTTCTCGGTTCGACTGTATGTTTTTTTTACGATTCTTATGTTATTTGCTATACATTAGGTAGATCAAACATCAGAAGTGGTCCTATTTAAAATTTTAATCGAGTTCCAAAAAAGAGAAGGTTCTATGATCGTCTTCATGATTTTTTTTTGTGTATATTCATCGATAATTTCGCCAGTTGGGAACCGAATCGAAAAAATATTTATTAGTTCGAAAGGGTATACTCTCGAGGAGATCCCATTAGCCGTTTTTGAAAAATCAACAATAATGTAAACTGTTCGAGCGAAATATTCGAATTTTGTACACGATGGAAGGTGGTTTTACCATTTTTTGCGATAAGTAATTATATCGAAATTTGTTTAACTGTTTTTTGAAGAATAAAAAACAATCTAAAAATGGCATACATCGCTTCGATCTATTCGAATTTTGTACGGTTTGAAGCCGGTTGAGTCATATTTGGCGAAAATCGATTATTTTCTTTGTTAATGGGAAATTGCGCCAGCGAGATGGAATTTGTTGTAGAAAATCCCCTTACTTGCTTTGTATTCTCATTTCTCTACCAAATAAGTCTACAACTCTACATCAAATCCAAAATTACTAATTTCTGTGAACGTAATATCTCATTTCGTCTTGCCTCACAGAAACTTATCAAAGCTACGAGTACGACCCACGTGTCAGTCTCCCGCCTCCGTAGTTGATTCATTCTGTTAGGGTCATGGTACACGTTATGGCTATTACATTCTAGTTTCTAATTATATTAGTTACGAAAAAGATTTAAAACTAAGTGCCGACGGTGTACAAATATGCAATATCTTCGCTCTATTCTACTCTATATATAACTTAACTTTTTTTATTTGATTTTAATACTCACTGATGTTTAATAATTTTTTTTTTATCATCCATCTTTGTATGTCGATAATTCTGTGAAAAATTGTCTCAGTAAACAACTGAAATTAATCCTTCGAAAAAACATATTCACACTGATTCACGGAACGTAAAAATAAGAAACTCACAGTACCACGTTTAACATACATTATGTAGCTTGTCGCATGCCTTGACTTATGCTGTTAGTGCGGCAAGTAATGGAATTTAATAAATAAATTAATACAGTGTAATGTGAGTATTACTCCTCGTATAGCTGGTCAAGTTGTCATTACGCAAACGCAACTTTGCATGAGCAAACAGTTCTGGCCATTTTCAAAACGTCACGTGTACTGTGACCCTAAGCAAATACTTCCGCCCCAATAAACAGCAAAACAAAATTACAAATTCTCCAACACATGTCGGATTGTGTACATGTACACAGATTTCATCATTGTGCTCGGAATTTGGGCGAATTCCCAATTCCTTTGTTTCGTTTGTTTTCATGGATGTAACTACGGATGAGTGGGCATTCACCCTTTAATTTTCAGCATTGCTTCATAAGAAAATGTATCGACGGTTATTTAATAAAAGGGATCTTAAGCTTTATTTATTTTATGTTAAGGAATTCTTTCTCAGATCGCTTTTAGTTGGTTGGTATGCTATTTGCATAGTTGAATTTCTAGTGTACACTATACAGATAAACGCTTATTAAAACTTTGTAACAGTATGACCAGTTTACATTATTCCAGTCCAGCGACCGAATCCAGCGCTAGATTGCATTTGGGATAATGTAACCGTCATTGGAATGCACTGGAGTGCCGGTTATTTCAGTTTAAAATAAAATGCCAAGTCGATGTCCAGTTACAATGGGCGTTCCCTCCTGGTCATACTATTTTGTCATACCAATATGACATACTTCACATTTTTGCCTGTGAAGAAAATAATTTCAAAATAATTAGAAAAAAATAAAGAGCTGCAACGACTAAAAAATTTTTTTTTCATATCGTTAAAATTACCAAAAAATGTAACAGTCAGTTCAGTGATAAATTATGTCACCGAAACGTGGTCTTTTAAAAGCTCAAAGTAACTAAGCACCAGCTATGAAAATGGCTATGCTCAGAGTCTCTTTGCGAGATTTATCAAGCGAGCGGCATCTCAAGAACTAGGAATAAGGAGATTCGCAGGCGAACCAAAGTTTCGACATCCAGCCCAGCGGATTAGCATGTTAAAATGGCAGTGGCAGCACATAAATAAACACAAAAATATTAGCATCGGATCTCATTTACCCACTTCTAAAAAGGATGAGGTGTTGCTTTTGTCTGTATGTATTTTTTTGTGTATGTTCATCGATATTTTCGCCAATAAAGAACCAATTTAAAAAAATCTTTTTTAGTTCGAAACGGTATACTCCCGAAGTAGTCACAGTTAATTTTAATTGACAAAGTCTGAGCCGTTTTTGAAAAATCAACAATAATGTCTAAACTTTTTACATCGATTCAAACGGACTCAAAGTCAAAGTCAAATCATTTATTGCAACATATGAAATTTACGCATGTTTTGTATAGTTATACACATGACCCTGATAAGGATATAGCAATTTTATTATTCGTATGGTTCGTATTGGAACGATTTATTGTTATGTTTTCTAGATTAGATTATCGTTAAAAAATTCGCCGAATGTGAACTCGTCTATTTGAACTTTGTACACAATGGAAGTCGGTTTTGCCATTTATTGCGAAAAATTTTTTTTTTGGCAGCTGCGCTTCAACCTTCACCTTGAAAATGACGAATCAAACGCCTGTTAAAAAGAATAGTGAGATCACACACCAAATCCTCGCTACGTTCTTGCTTATTTGTTCCCCGAAGCACCTATATCATTATTTGCCATCGGGCGTCTGACGCTCGGTTATTAGTTGCGTTACGTGTAGAGAATACTGCCGAAGCCGCTGGCGGCCATTTCTGCTGCAAGCTCTTCAATTTGAATCTTGAGAAATGGACGTTTCGTGTTCGGTGCTGTGATTTTAGTACGAAAATTTTGGGGCTAAAATTAGATTACTAAATTGAACAAGCGTACGCCATCATTTTTTTTCTACAGACGTATGCAGTTTGCTTCATTATGCTATGTTTCACCAAACAGCCAGTGGTGTGAAATATATGTATAAGTTCCAAGAACTGATCTCACTGTCTTTTAAACAGGCTTGCGTTTGATTCGTCATTTTCACGGTGAAGTACGGGATCGGGATTCGAACTCAAAACTTCACGATTGTAAGGCAGGTGTTATCACTAGATCATCTATCACTAGACCACCACGGCATCTTTTCTGATTTCGCCTAACATTAATTCATCTATCCCTCGAATTATTTAAATTCATATCTGACTTTTACTTTTAATAATAATCCCCTGTCACAAAGCAATAACAAAGAACCGTAAATTTCAGTCACCGAATAGCACAGGAGCAAATAACCATATCATCCAGATATACGACCACCAAATATAAACTAACTTATCTCATTTGCCAGCTTAACGGCTTATAACGAACTACACAGACATAATTGAAGTCGAAAACTCCCGTTTATTCAGCTCAACGGTATAATAAAGCTGGGGAGATATTAATTCTAAGAAAATCGCGTTAAACTTTGACTTGGCGGAAAGCTGCCCATGTCTAATGCAGTTATATGAGCTTCCTCTATCGAAATAATCAAATCTCTAGCTGAATGCAAACTGAGTAGACTGAAGTGTGTTGCTCTATTCAATGTCTGTTTTAATGGACGGTAGCATTTATTTTACGTTTTCGTTTTTCTCTCGTCTCAGCCGTAATATGCTAACAGACTACTGACAAACTTGAAAGAAATATTTAAATGCAGTTAAATGCGGTTTGTATCAAGCTGGGTTTTTCAAGTTTTTTTGAACTAATTCTTTCTTCTCAATTTTATCACTGAACGGTTATCGTTTAAAAAGATACCCACACCATATAAACGTCACGCTGTCTGATTTTACTGTGTATTTTTTCAACGTAAATGCTTACACTTTTTAGGGTTCCGTACCTCAAAAGGAAAAAACGGAACCCTTATAGGATCACTTTGTTGTCCGTCTGTCCGTCCGTCCGTCTGTCAAGACCCTTTTTCTCAGGAACGCGTGGAGGTATGAAGCTGAAATTTATATCAATTACTCAGGTCTACTGTTCCTTGAAGCTGTGAAAAAATCAAACTTCTAAGCCAACGCAATCAAAAGATACAGCCGTTTATGCCGCAAATTTTCGACACTTGCAAGGGAATCAAAACCTACAGGGTGCTTCCCGTGAACTCAGAATCTTGAAATTTGGTACGAAGCAACGTCTTATAGCATAGATAAAGGAAAAATTACGAAAACCATAAATTTTTAGTTACATCACATAATATATTTTTTTTTAATAATTTTAACCTTACTACCCATTTCCTCATAAACGCGTAAAGGTATTTAATTGAAATTCATACCAAATACTCAGGTCTATAATACCTTTAAGCTGTAACAAAATCAAACTTCTATGTCAACGCAATCAAAAGAAACAGCAATTTAAGCTGCATATTTTGAAACTCGCAAGTACTCGCAAGGGAATCAAAACCTAAAGGGTACTTCCAGTCGACCTAGAATCTTGAAATTTGGCATGAAGCTACGTTTTATAGCACACATAAAGGAAAAATTCCGAAAACCTTAAATTTTTAGTTACATTACAAAATATATATTTTTTAATAAATATAAACTTATTACTTTTTTTGAAGAACTTTGAACTTAGAACTTTGTAAACCTTGCAGGTTTGTACGGAACCCTCGGTGCGCGAGTCCGACTCGCACTTGGCCGGTTTTTATTTTATACCTTGCCGCCTTCGGTGTTGAGTTTCTGCTATCGCATAATTTAAGCTTCTTCAAACAAAGGATGCATCTTTTTACCGTGTTTCATAGAAAAAAACTCCATACTTAGAAAAAAAGGTTCATCTCTCTTTCCTATTTAATTTTATTCTTGCTGAATCATGTTTATCCGAGTCTAAAACGTACCTTTAAGTTAATCTTTATTATTAAAGTTCTTTAGTCTAAAATTATAGCGTGTTCCGCAGGCGTTCATTTAGGGATTACAAAATAAATTACGCCCCAAAGTTTGAAGTCGGCTTTATTACCTGTCTGCCGCTCACTCGTAGCATAAATTCATTACTTCCAGCTTTCAGTACTAGATGTGTCCAGTCCACAATCCACGTCTACAACAAACTACTTTGATCTCACTAAGGTATAATTAAAATAGTCATCAACAACTACACGAACAAATTAGACTTTGCGAATGTACATTTTATGAAATGGAATTATTCTTTGTGACAGTAATTAATTAGTTCAAGTATTCTAATTACTAGTTTTACCCGTGGCTTTCTACAAGACCCTTATTTTTTCAGGGATAAAAAGGAGCCTTTTATACTTTTCAACCTTTGTACTATATTCATGCCAGTAATCAAGTCAACCCGCTCGTCTGTTGCTGCGATAAAGAGTAAAAACAAACCAATATACACACTTTCAAAGTAATAATATTAGTAAAGATAGTAACTGATAGATACAGGAACTGAATCACTAACTGTTGTCGCGTTTCGCGTTCGAGTGATATCTGCATAAAATATGGTAAAATACAAATTGTCTAGTATCGTTTTATTAAATATAGATTAAATGCTAATTTATGTAGGTATGCTAAAAACGATGCTAACAGAAAGTTTTACCTAAACTAGCAGCATTTTGAAGTTAAATTAAAACTAAACGCCAGAGGCTGTCCGCTTAATCTCGAACCTTGAACAAAATAAATAGCAGACAAGATAGCTTTTAAAATTAAAGAACACATTTTTTAGACGAAACGAATGCTTGTTTTCCACACTGGAGCTTCGTTTCAACGAAGACCGATCTAAACGACGTTCAACTTAAAAGATTAAGTATTGACGTGACAAATGGGTTTTCTTTCCCTCTTGCAACGAGAAAACTTCCCTCTAACCTATGTAAGAAGATCTTTTTAGGTATATCAGTCTTCAGTAACTTACGTAACAGCCTGTTTATACATGAGCGCGCATTATATTACGCTTTAAAGAATTCGTTTTTTCTCATTTATACAAACTTGAAGTCGTTCATACAACTTCATACGTCATCGATGAAAAAAACGTTTTCCATGAAACAGCGTCGGTTTATGATATAGAGGGCGTATGGAGTTGTATGAGGGACTTCACGCATGACACAGTTTAAGAATTCTGTGTCATGTACGAATATGACAAAGCATTCTGATACTGTTATAGATTAGAAATCGCATTCTGATACTGTCTCATGTATGATGAAGTCGCTCATAAAACTCCATACGCCATTGATGAAAAAAACTAGTTGACTGTAAAGTCTGTTCATGGACGATAATTTTGCATGATAACGTTATAAGAAAACACTGTTGAATCAATAACTGAAACAAGCCGAACGCTTAGGCCGATCTTACTTAAAGAGCTTGTTCCGCGCTCTCGCTTGCACGCGCGGCTCAGGCGGAATGTGACACTTTTTCTTGCGTGCAGCTGGCGTTCATAAATTTATAACACGTTATCACGTGAAAGACGTATCCGTGAAAGGGACGAGTGAAACGGACACTATGTGTGAACCGGCCGTAAGACTTGGACCTTTATGGAAACTTTTACGTTTTATTCGAGATGGCTAGATCAAAGACGGTTTATTAGTTTTCCATCGTCGTTCGGAACGGGCTATATTAGGAAAAAACAAATTTAACGTCAGTAAGGTCGGTTCTGTGAAAAGCATTATTAATAATTTATTAAACGCTTAACTTCTGTTCAGTTTGGTATTATTGGAAAAATAAGGAAATAGGAATAAATAAAGCTGGTGTTATCCAACTGAACACAAACTGATTTTGATAAAAATTTCTTACAAGTAAGTAGATAGTTTTAAGGAAATTACAAGGAGAATACAGATGTCCAAATCAGCGATGACGAAACTCACACGGATTTGGAAAGATCGAAACATATCTCGCAACACTAAAGTGAGACTGGTACGGACATTAGTATTCTCAATTTTCCTATACGGCGTAGAATCCTGGACGTTACGGAAGGAGGAAAGAACCAAAATTGACGCATTCGAAATGTGGTGTTGGAGGCGAATGCTTCGTATACCTTGGACCGCGCGCCGTACCAACGTATCCATTCTTAAGGAGCTCCATATAACAACACGACTGTCGACGACCTGCCTCCAGCGCATTCTAAACTACTTTGGCCACATTGCTCGCAGAGACCCAGACTACCTGGAGAAGTTAATGGTAGTAGGAAAGGTCGACGGGAAAAGACCACGCGGTCGATCTCCTACAAGATGGACGGATCAAATAAAATCTTTGATCGGCATGCTCATCCCTGACACCATGAGATCCGCTACAGACAAGTCCGAGTGGAGGAATATTGTCCAAAAAGTGATACGGGATCAAACCGCTCCAATTTAGACACGACCTTCAGTAATGAAGAGCACGACTAAGAAGAAGAGAAGTAGATAGTTTAAGGTCCACACATTTATTTTCATAATATTTCCGTGAAACTCTCAGCACATGAATGAAATTCTACCGGAGTATATTTTATCCGAGAAATACAATTTACTGTGATAAACTGTTTTCCTCCTTGCTGAGTTTCCGCCATCTTAAGCCACTGTACTGTATCAGCCTTTTTAATAGTCCACCGCTGGAGGTAGGCCTACCCACTAAAGGTAATTCGGCTATAACCACCACGCTGGCCCAGTGCGGGTTGGTGGAATCACATATTGGCAGGCTTTTTACGACTTACTAGTCGTAAGGCAATTGCAAGCCAACTACAACGCCGCACGATGCCAAAGTGCTCGGTTACAAGCACTAATTAGGTGACATAACGTCGAGAATCGAGAAAACGGGTCATTGTGAATTATTTTATTGTAAATATCTAAATCGGTATGTACGAGTATAACGGCGCTCGGACATTTTTTTACCACTTTCACTTAGGACTGTGGCTCTGTAGATATTTGCTCGAAGTTCTGGTTAAACATTTTATACACGACCTCTCCTTAAAACGACCGAGACCTACAATTTTTCGGATAAATATGGATGAATATACGATCCTGCTAATCGTAAGTATGTAGATACATAAAAGAATCTAAGTCATTCAGCCCTCAGACAGCACTTTAAATGAGTACTTCCACTCTGCCCCACCAAAGCGCCCCACTGGTGGGGCAGATTCCACTTCTTTATTTTTTGGAGTGGAATCTGCCCCACTCGTCTCATCTTGGTGGGGCAGATTCCACTCACCAGCATTCAGGCCACGTTACCCTCTACCGAGGGGCTTTTAGACTAGGTTTTATTTTGTTTTGTCTTAGTTTTAGTATTATGTAGATACCTATATTAATGTTTGAAATAAAATTACATTATACGAAATAATATTCAATTTATAATTTTCTTTTACTTTACAATGACTTCGAAAATATTTGCGACATAAATACTATAACTACATACAATCCGTATTTTTTACTTCAGATAATTGTGCTTTTAGTTTACAATCTTCTTAATATTTTGCATTCAGTGTCTTCACTTTTCTGTTCTTTTGGTGAGGCTTTATAATGATTAAAACTTTGCAGTCTAATTTCACACTTCATGGCACTACCAATTTAATTTAAAATCGCGCGACACCCCTGGTGGGGCAGATTCCACTGGGCTAAAAAGTGAGTGGAATGTGCCCCACCAAGATGAGACGAGTGGGGCAGATTCCACTCCAAAAAATGAAGAAGTGGAATCTGCCCCACCAGTGGGGCGCTTTGGTGGGGCAGAGTGGAAGTACTCCTTTAAATGCTCCAAGCATCCAAAATGCCACAATTTCTCTTCTGCCTCCTGACTTCGATTATAGGTATCACCCAATACATCTCGGCAGAATAATGAAATTCCTCCAGGCCGTCGTGAATACGTAATGATTTGTCACGTACTATATTCGTAATGGGTATCTCATGCGTGCCATCTCACTCGATGTTCTTTTAGGATTCCGTATCTGCATAAAGAATAGGATCGGGCCTATTACTAAGTCAACGGCGCTTGTGTCAAAGAAAATGTTTAATTCTGGAGACTCGGATATTTCTCCGTTTTTCTTTTAATGGACTATTTCTTTGATAGCTAGATGAATTGTTTATTGAGTAAGTATTGTAGGTTTAGATAAAGTTACTTTGTCTTTTCTTGCGGGCGAATGAAAAGAGACTTGCGCAGCGAACCGCTTGCAGGGCTGAACGCTGCAGTACCTACCCTTCTTGTCTACTTAAATAGTACCAAAAATATGTTTTAAAATGTTTCGTACTATATTGGTAATCAATGGGTATCTCATGCGTGCAATCTCACTCGAAATTTTTTAGAATTCCGTATCTTCATCAATAATAAATAATATAATCGGGCCAATTAGTAAGTCAACAGCATTTGTGAGGAAAATGTTTAATTCTAGAGTCTACAATATATTTTTTTAAGGGACTGTTTCTTTGAAGCTTTGATAGCCAGATGAAATGTTTTAGGGTTAGATACTTACTTTGTCTTGTCAAGTCTAACTAAATAAATACATACCAGATATATTTTATTGATATATTCGAGTTTTAATCGCAATAGTGGTCCATACGTACTCGTACATCTGTACTAGATGCGATTGTAATGCAATATAATAGGTACTGTTTAATTTTAATACGATTAAAGTAGGATCTAAATGGAAACTTAAACAACTCAGGATTGCTTGATGTAAATGTACCTAGTAATTATACTGAGCTGGACGAATTAAACCCCAATTTCGGGAATGGAACCAACTCACACCTTAAAGCGTTTTCATAGACGAACGAGTAGACTAAACTTTTATATTTAGGGAAAGTACGCTATTTATTCTTATTTGTAAAAAAGTGTGACAGGTAATTATTTCAAATACCTACAATACGAAACCTCCGTAAAAAATACCGTCGCGTGGGTATAAAATTACAACCTAACGTTTCATGATTACTGTAACATTGACTGAAATTCAAGATGTTTTAGGTTACACTTTACACTCCCATTTTGCTCGAATACGTAACTGTTGGATAACCTCCAATGTTATTATGTCACGGGCGGAATCCAGTTCAATTGTTAGTTTGAGCTGTTTTTATATGTTATTGAATTAAAAGTTCTGTCACTGTTTGTATACTCGTAGGATATATTTAACGTTATTACAATTAAAACCCCAAATTAAATTAGCCCAACGCACTATGAAGAGGGCTATGCTCGGAGTCTCTCTGCAAGATCGAATCAGGAATGAAGAGCTCCGCAGAGGAACCAACATTACCAACTAGCCCAGTGGTTTGATTTTGATAATTAGCAAGTTGAAATAGCAGCGCGCAGGGCACATAGTTCGGAGGACGGATGGCCTATAAGGCTGTAAAGTTTTCAAATGGAGACCACGGACCGGCAAATCACAGCGTAGGACGGCAACCGCACCAACCAGGTGGACTGACGATATCATTAAGACCGCAGGAACGCACTGGATGCAGGCCGTTTCAAAATCAGAAATCGTTAGGGAGGTTGATGACGATAATGATGATGATGATGGCAATTAAAAATGATGCTCGTGTATAGATCTACGACGTAATGGTAATATCCCCCGGGTTCTATTGGAAATCTATAAGGAAGGCCTGTAAAAGGTATTTCTGAGCTTTCACGATCAATTTGGATACTCTCTCATAAAATTCCTAATCAAATAACACCCTGACGGAGATAATTTTAAATACAATACTCTGGCTGGATTAGGAAATGAAAAATGGCTGAGGAATTGGTAGTTATTTTAAATGCTTATTGAAGTAAGTTCGTTTAAGCGGGGTGGCTAGCCCTGGTGTCAGACCGCCTTATAAAAAAAGATTTAAACACGCTTTAAACACTGTTTAACCGTGCAATTTGTACTGTTAAACATTGTCTAAAGCGCGCGTAAAACTTTGTGGTAAGACGGAAAGTTTTTAAGCCGCCTAAACACCTCTGACATTGCTAAACGGTTAAAACAAACGGGACTTAAAGTGTTATCCAAGCCATGGTAGCGCTTAATTGGAAATGCCACCCGCGGTCACCCATCCGAAAACTGACCGTGACAAACATCTAGTCAAACTATGTTATAAGCGATACTAATGCTAGTTCTAAGGATATTCTAAAAGCGGTTACAAACTTTTAAAAACGAAATCTTTATTGTCTACAGGTGAATGTGCCCCAACGCTAGCCCCGTGGAAACCAATCAATGAAGTGACCACCATCGAGGCTACGTCACACCCAGACGACAAACACGCCATCTACGACATAAACGACATCGTCCATTTCGAGGACAACGACCTCGTCATGAGAGACGCTAACGTCAAATTTCACGATCACAACAAACTCGATAACTCCGTTGAACCCTTCAAATCTTACGATGTGAAGAAAATATTAATAAACACACCGAGCAGGAAGGTGCCATTGATGAATGATGAAGTAAATGATGTGAAAAGTAATGGTGTGAAGCAGATGAAACCGGATAGGGATGAGTGCGCGTGTCAACATGGCGGCGGGTGCGTCAACCATGTTTGTTTGTGCCCGTTGGGATATGCGGGAGACAAATGCGAGATCACTTTAGATTTGAAGGTAATATTTTCTCTAATCTTGCTTCATGTTAGCGCCATTATCATCATGGTCTTATTTCTGCCCAGTGCAGGGTATTAATATCATTAGAGTACTTATTAAAAGTTTAAAGCTACCGACATAGCCCAGTTGATTGGTAAGTTGAAATGACAGAGGGCAGGGCACTTAGTACGGAGGACTGACGACCAATGGGGTTGATAAGTTCTCGAGTACCGGCAATCCACCTCATCGGTGGATGTCCTACGCGATTGTAAAGACCGTAATACCGCTGTATGTATAGACCGCTGGATTCAAGTCGCTTCCAATCGGTCTTATTGGAGATCCATAGGAGAGGCCTATGTCCACAAAAGGACATCCTATGGCTGATGAATGCCTTATCATTAAAAATTGAAACGGTTCTTCATTTTGTAGTAACGAGCACGGGTAACTCTAACGCAGTACGAGTATGTATGTATTCCCGATACCTCGGTATTATTTCATTGTTCTAAAAACTATCTTCTAATCTTTACATCTAGTCTAATTCCATCCTACTCAACTTCACCTAAACATGACGCAGGCTATTTAAAAACGACAGCCTATTTTAATGCCTACTTTGTTCTTCGCTCATTAAAACTTTATCAAAAGTTTTGTCAAACCTGTCTTGTCGACCAGAAGTAGCACTGCAGTGGCATATTTTATTAGGACGCTTGGAAACTACGTTTAGTTCGTTGATTCCCAAAACTTTTGCAATAGCATAAGTTGGACAGACCATATTTCCTGAGAACTAACTTTGTCAGGGAAGTAATTATTTGCACTTTTACAAGTTTGAATGTTATCTTTTGTAGGTGCCGCGGTTCAATGGATCTTCCTATCTTCGGCTTCCAGGGCTCGGGAATTCGGCTGTGTCTTGGCTTGACATACAGGTAAAGTATTCAATTACGTACTATAGTTCGGCCGTTCAGAGAATGCGTTCCTGACACGTCATCTTGAATAAATGTTTTAGGCCTAAATCTCGGAAACTATGTACCTACTTAAGGGCAAAAAACATTAAGATCATTATTGTAGAAAATAAAATTTAAAACTTTTTTGTAAAACTTACCGTTAACGATTTATGGCCCATTTAATGAAATTTCATTAAATAGACCTTAAAATATTAAATGGTCCATAAATCGTATACGGTAAGTTTTACAAAAAAGTTAAGTGGCAACAAAAGATGCGAAGTTTTATTTTGAATTTTATTAAAAGATGTGAAATTCATTAAATAGACCTTAAAACATTAAATGGTCCATATATCGTAAACGGTAAGTTTTACAAAAAAGTTTACTGGAAACAAAAGATGCGAAATTTTATTTTCTACAATAATGCTCTTAATGTTTTTTGCCCTTAAGTAGGTACATAGTTTCCGAGATATCGGCCAAAAACATTTTTTCAAGATGACGTGTCAGGAACGCATTCTCTGAACGGCCGAACTGTAGGATATATATTTTAATTGAATTTCGCGTGAGAAATATTTATTTTCACAATTATTGTAATCAATTTATTTTATCGTAGTTCGTGGATTAAGAACTAGAGTAGCGTAAGGGCAAAATTACAACTTTACAGGAGAGCCGAAAAACAACTCAAATTTACCTACCGTTATCATATAGCTCTTCTATGAAGAAATCTATTTTTTTTTTATTATAGGTTCACAAAACTGGATATATGCTAAAACTTATGCTAAAATATGACTTAAAATTATTGCTCACACAAAGTATATATCCTTCTAGTTGTGAACACAGCATGCTTAAAAGAAAGTACATTACCTAATACTAAACTAAAACTAAACAAAATCAAACTTAAAAATATTCAAAAATTAATTTAAATTTAAGGCTAAAATTAAGTGTCTCTTAAAGGAAGAGACAGAATCCTTAAACAAATCTATACTATTACTAATACTATTATAAGACGAGCACAAACGATATAACGGTGAATGTTGACCATAGTTGGTCCGAGCATGTGGTAACGTGAATGTTTTTGTATTGACGAGACGGCTAGATGGTCGCGGAACAGATAAATTGATTTTATGAAGCAAGTGAGAACTGTCTATTAAAAGATAGATATCTGATGGATAGTTGGATATACAATTTGGTTTATTAAGCATATTGTATCAATTGCATCAATATCAATATGAAGAAAAGGTATGTTTGAAATATCGTCCTCAATAACCAGATCAAACTGTTATTCTTTTTATCAGTTTTATTTAAATATTATACCAAAAGTGTTTAACCCATTCAGCGCCGAGCCCGCCCGTCGGCGGGCAATTTTTTTAACTTTCACGCCGAGACCGCCCATGGTCGGTTTGATTTTAAATAAACAGTATGGCGGCATCTGGGTAATACCGTTACTTTTCAGAAAGGCAGTGAATGGGTTATTAAATTGATTAACACAAAATTCCCAGATTATGTAGCAGCAAAAATCTCCCAATTTCCCGACACGTTTGGACATTTACCATCGCTCTTTACCCCAAAACGCGAGACGGAACGATACGCCCCATCGCAAAAAAAAGTGAAATTCCCGTCGAGTGTTGATTCCCAAAATGAAGTTATAACAGACCTCCATAATTTTAAACAAACTTGGACGGGGGAGCTTTTTAAAAGCTTTCTCCGTAGTAAATTGGTCGACGGGAAAAATATAAGTAACTTGAGCTAATATGCCGCGACATTTTGTGGCGAAAATTAATATAGACTAGGCACTTAGGTAACGGATAGAAACAACTTGGCGAAGTTTGTTGGGAACAACGGTAGGTAATGAGTAAAGCGTGTATTTTTGAAAGGATAGTTTAGGGGATATGAAACGTTTCCAGTTTGGGTTTTGGAAAATTTTGAACATTTTTCTTTCGCCAAGTTCACTGAGAAATAGGTATGTTTAATTCTCATTGCCCCAAATTATTACAGAGTTCTACAGATTGTGAAAAAAGTGATAGGTTTGTACTTATGTTTTTATTTCTTAGAAAAAAATTAAAGTTATCGTAAGAGTTAGTTTTCAACACAGGCGAAGATTTCAAGGCAAGTTTAGTGTGTGAATATGATCTATTTTTTCTTTGGGACTATCCCCAAAATTGCAAAAAACATCGGCTGTTCCATAGGAATTAGGAAAGTTTTAATCACTATGGACAAAATGTACCTATGGAATAGGTGATTATTTTTCAGTTTTCGGTTATTCGGAAGTTACAATATGCACCGAATGAAACTTAATAGCCTTTGTGAATATGAGGCGAGTCGTTGCGCAATAGCAATTTATTTATGTCAGCGGCGCAAGGAGTGGGGATTTGCTAAGAAAAGTGCTTTGGAAAGTTTGATTCGACCCATGAACCAGTACAAGCGATCTGTATCAGCCAAGGCGTTCTATAGGACAAAAAATAATCGGCCTAGTACGAGTTGAACTCGCGCAGGAAGAGTTCCGTACTGTATTGGAAATAATTTCCCTTAAATATTTATTTTATTTTAATTTAATAATTAATTATTGAAGTAAACACACAATTAAATATCCTGTGAACATTTCAAGCGATTTTTTGCTTTTCTTATTTTTTAAAACAGCCAAAAAATAAGGTTTTTTGTATGGGAGCCCCCTTTAAATCGCTAATCGCTTTAAATATTTATTTTATTTTGTTTTTAGTATTTTTTGTTATAGCGGCAACAGAAATACAGCATAGATCTGTGGAAATTTTAACTGTCTTGCTATCACGGTTCATGATATACAGCCTGGTGACAGCGGAGTCTTAGTAATAGGGTCCCGTTTTTACCCTTTGGTTACGGAACCCTAAAAACGGAAAGAGAATAGGTCATTTATTGAAGTGAATAATTGACTAACACATACCTTCACAACCTAATAAGTTCAACCCCTTGTTGATTAGGGCGTGTCTTATTCAATTCCTTTCAAAGGTTTACAACCTCGCGGACTTATTACAACCGTTTCTTCACATGACACCCAATTTGTAGACTCCGAGTAAACACGCCAACTGTGGCTTGCTGTACATATAACCGGGGCGGCATCGATTGGCACAAAATATAAATGTGTAGATTCTGTAGATGAATGTTCGGAGAAAAATGGCGATCTGCTTTAGTTAGGCCAGGCAGTAGCAAGCCGGCACCTTCGGCAATGCCGGGCGTTAAAACCAAACATTAGATATTTATTCGTAGATAAATGTTCGGACGTTCGGACGTGACAGCCTTGCCGGTGATGGCCGAATGAAAACCGAATCATGCCGATTGAATCCGAAGGCTGAAGCTACCCGATCGGCTCAAGCCGAGTGATACCGAACATAATGAACCAGCTGCTTCAGGTCGGCTTCAACAAATTCTGCTGAACCTACTGTGTCGGTCCGGTTATCTGTGTAGCAAGCCTGAGAGTCATAGAAGCGTTCACATGGAAAATGAGCGGAGTTCGAAACCAGTGGAACTTTGGAAAAAGTTTCATGGTTTCGTTCGGAATTAAATCGGAGGGAGCTTCATTTAAATTATTGATTTATGCTACATGTAAAAGGGGTGGGTTTGTACTAGCTTACGATTTATTTAGTAGGCAACTATTATTGATTCTCTACAGAAAAACTAAATAAATAACAGCTCTTTTGTTTTGTTTTACACACTAAGAGAAATAGAGGAGGATAAGAGGAAATCCAACGATCCTTTGGATGATAAAATCGATTTCGGTGTTTCAGTTGTAGAATCTGATTGATGGTGATAGCAATTAATATTTTGAGACAATGTTCAAATAGTAGTTTATGCAACTGTCATATAATGAAGGGTATTAAAACACGAGTGTGAGTTTATGAAACGAGCGCAGCGAGTTTCATAATAGTAACGAGTGTTTTAATACCCGTGTTATATGCAGTTGCATACACTACTTTATCTTCACTAATAAAAATAAAAATAAAACATATTGCGAAACATTAAATTCACGCGTACGTGTATTGTCACCTGTCACAGTGAACTTGCCGCCATTAAAATCTAAACAATGAGAGCGCAGCTGCGCGCGCAGGGCCAATCAAGAGCTGCTGTTCTTTTTTTATTTCATTGGCACAAGATCTTACCAAAGAGTTTTGTGTTTGTAAGTTTAGTAGTTTCGACGAAGTTTTCACGTATAACCCAACTGTTTTCAAAAGCCAGCCTAATATCAAAATTTTATACAACTTGTATGAGGATTTTGACATAAGGCTCGCCAGGTTAATTGGTCGCGTTTTATTGATGTTATAATGAGATTTTACGATATCGATGTGGATATTATAACATCATGTGAAATTGCTTAAATTGAGTGTTTTGTTGTCTGCGCTATAACAGTAGTCATTATAAGTCAAGTATTGGAAACATAAGTAGAATGTTACAACATTAGTGTAGATAAAAGTAGTAAGATCTGAGTTAGATAGTAGATCTGAAGTCTAATTTAGCTTATCAAAGAATAACTCGACTGAATCTGAAACTTATCGCGACATTTAAAATGACATCACACTTGGACCTATAGCATATCTGCCTATAAAATGTTTCTCTACATCTAATCTTATGGAAAATTTAGCTAGACATAATATGCGGCTGATGTTTTAAAACTCTAGATTACAAGTTTACTAGTATCTGTTATCACTAGAGGCAATAAAATGCGTAAGTTTCGCTGCACTTTGTGAATCTTATCAATATCACCTGCCTTCTTATTCAGTAAAGCAAAAACGAAATTTAAATCGTTTTCAACATGTCTAAAGATAAGGGTAATAAAGTTTATTTACATTTATACATAATATACAAGACTTAGAGAGTAATAAATAAATAATAAATAAATATTAGGGGACATCTTCCACACGGTCTCTGACCCCAAACTAAGCAAAGCTTGTGATATGGCTGCCAGAGACTGTTTTTTTTTTTATTATTTTATTTATTCATCCAAGGTTACAGCAACATTACAGTTAACACCAAGTTGATGCTGCCCTTACCAAACATGTGAAATATGAGACACAAATATAAAAAGTACAATCTGTGCACGACGGCTACGATCTTCTTTATTTATTTGGCAAACTCTTTCGGCAAAATATTCCAAATTCAAAATTATTAGTGCGATTCGCGCTTGACTCTTTCTTGTCAAAGAAAAACAGTGTATATAAGTTTGTGAAGAAAAATAAAGGGATTTTTGATTTCGGTGATCCTGTAGTTTCCCCTCAGACGAAAACACCAAGCTCCACACCAGCATTAGGGTTCCCTTGGGCAGACGCGCTCGTGGGGAACATTTTGGTCCTTCGAGCCGGATTAGAGATGGTGTTGACTCGTTCCGTGAAGGCAAAGTTTGCACGTCGCACCGACGTCGACGGCAATCTTCGGGAGAGCACCTCGGGAGTGACGCAGGGTGCACCGCCGCCGCCCTCCTCCCACGCTGAACCACCCGCGCCACATACGGGAGAGCTTGAAGCCACCGAATCAAGCATGGTGAGAGTGACGCAGGGCGCACCGCCGCCGCCCTCCTCTCACATTGCGCCGCGCCCAACACAGCCCGCCGCCTTAGCGACACCGGCGGTCACGGCTGTCGACACGACCTACGACAGCGGCGCACCGTCAACTTTACTCCAAAAACCAGCGGCAACCGTTTCAAATACACGTGTATCCAATGTGTCATCTTCAAAACGTTCGAGTAGACGCTTGGAGCGCCAACTGCAGCTCGCGAAAGCGAAAGAAGACCACATCCGACTGCAAGTAGAGCTCGCTGCAGCCCGCATTGCCACCCTGGAAGCTGAATCTCATGTAGACGACGAAGAAGATGCGCGCACCACACTCTCGGACGAAGACGGAATGCGTAAAATCCAGCGTATTGATTCCTGGCTTCATGAGGTAACACCGCCCCGGCAAGATAATTTTCTGGACATAGCCCCGGCGCCACCACTTAACCTGCCGCCTCCGAGCAAAGCGCCTGTGACTGTGCCTAAGTCCGACATCGCCGAGCTCGCTGCTGCTATCACGCTAGCCGCTCGTCAGGGTGGACCGAATTCGTCAGCGAAATATTATGCCGAGTTACCATTCTACGGAGGGTCGCATTTAGAGTGGCTATCTTTTAAGGTGGCCTATAACGAGTCCGCTGAGAATTACACCGCGACGGAAAACACAGCGCGACTTCGTCGCAGCCTTAAAGGTAAAGCTCGCGAAGCGGTAGAAAACTTGCTCCTACACTATACAGAGCCTGCGGAAATAATGAATTCGCTCGAGTCTAGATTTGGCCGACCCGAGGCTATCGCGATTACTGAGCTCGAGAGATTGCGTGCCCTGCCAAAGCTAACCGATAACCCAAGAGAGATTTGTATATTTGCAAGTAAGGTTTCCAACATCGTTGCCGCGTTGAAGGCGCTGGACAGAGTGCATTATTTATACAACCCTATGATTACCTCCGCGACTTCGGAGAAACTGCCGCCGACGCTTCGATATCGATGGTTTGAATTCGCCGCGACACAGCCAGCCGATGAACCAGACCTGATGAAACTGACACGGTTCCTTCAGCGTGAAGCTGAGTTGTGCAGCCCATACGCACAACCTGAACCCGAGCCGTCAGCTAGAGATGACCACCGCAGGCAGAACAATCAGAGGACATACGCGACGCAGGCGGCCGGTGAGAGGTCCTGTGTTGCGTGCCGTCAAGCGAGCCACTCACTACCCGATTGCCCTGAGTTCAAAGCAGCCACAACGGATGATCGCTGGGACATAGCGAAGGCTGCCAAACTCTGCTTCCGCTGCTTGCGACTGAGGAAACGACAGCACCATTGTAAAACGCGACGATGCGATATTGACGGGTGCAGTTTCAGTCACCATCACCTTTTGCACCATATCAAAAGGGAAGCACAGAAACCTAAGGAGGAAGAAATCTGCACATCGACATGGACAAAGAAGCTTCCTTTGACAGCTTACCTAAAGATAGCGCCAGTCACAGTTATAGGACCGGCGGGAGAAGCCAACACATGGGCTTTATTAGACGATGGCTCTACTGTATCTTTAATAGAAGAAAACCTCGCTAAGCAAGTTGGCGCTGACGGGCCAATCGACCCGCTATATATCACCGCGATTGGAAATAAAAAGGTAGACGCTTCAAACTCACGTCGAGTTCTACTGACTCTACGCGGACGCGACAGTGACTCACAACAACTAAAACTCCGCACTGTACGAGATCTGAGACTGAGTTCGCAACGAGTACCAGACAGCGTACTGACATCATGCCCACACCTCGAGATACTTCGACACAACTTAGACACCGGTCACGTAACACCAAAAATACTTATTGGCCAAGACAACTGGCACCTTCTAACGACAAAGGAATTGCGATCGGGACGCCGCGACCAACCGGTGGCCTCGCTGACTCCTCTTGGTTGGGTTATTCATGGAGTACATGCTGATAGACAAACACGAGTGCATTTTGTGGCGCACATGACCACTGAAGACAATATGGACGACGCCCTCCGCAACTATTTCGCGGTAGAGGGCCTCACAGTTGCTATAAAGTCGCCGATAAATGATCCAGAACAACGCGCGTTGCGCTTATTGAAAGAGAGAACGATACGTCTTCCTAATGGACGTTTTGAGACACCGCTCCTCTGGCGCGACCAAACCATTAGTATGCCGGACAACTACGCATCTGCACTCAATCGTCTCACATCTATAGAGAGAAAATTAAGTCACGACCCAGAGATGAAACGACGATATCACGAACAGATGACCGCACTTATAGACAAGGGTTATGCGGAAGTGGCGCCACCGACCACTACAGCCGGGAAAACTTGGTACTTACCGCACTTCGCAGTACTCAATCCTATGAAACCAAATAAATTACGAGTTGTACACGATGCGGCCGCCAAGACTAAAGGAAAGTGCCTGAACGATTTCCTCCTGACGGGACCAGATCTACTCCAATCACTACCTGGAGTCCTCATGAGGTTTCGCCAACACGCCATCGCCGTTTCCGCTGACATAACGGAAATGTTCATGCAAGTCGGAGTTCTCGAAGAGGATCGTGACGCCCTCCGCTACCTGTGGCGTGAGGATTCGGCCCGACCTGTGACGCAATTTCGTATGAAATCTGTCATTTTCGGCGCGACTAGCTCGCCGGCCACAGCGATATATGTAAAGAATGAAAATGCAGAACGACATCGCGAACAATTTCCCGAGGCTGCAGATGCCATAGTACGAAACCATTACATGGACGATTACCTTGGTAGTTATCGAACATCCGAAGAAACAAAAAGGATTGCGGCTGAAGTGCGAGATATTCATAAAAGAGCGCATTTTAATCTCAGAAAATGGAACTCAAACGACGAAAATGTCCTAAAGCAACTGAGTCCTGAGGCGCGTCGACTGACGTCACTCTGACAGACAAGACTGGCGTCGAGCGTGTACTAGGCCTAGTGTGGAGGACGAACGACGATGTACTAGGGTTTAACCTTGATTTGGTGAAAATACCTAAAGAGGTGTTACGAAGCGACGCGCCTACAAAGAGACAGGCCTTGCGCATTATAATGTCGATTTACGACCCGCTTGGCTTAATAGCACCAGTGACTGGAAAATCACGTCAGATTTTACGTGAGATTTTCCGACGAGGGATAGCGTGGGACACACCAATCGACATCGACCTCAGCATACAGTGGAAGACATGGTTGAGTAATCTCGAGCGCCTGCGAAACGTCACTATACCACGATGCTACCTCGGCTACTCGGACGCAGTAACGCTTCAACTCCACACATTTGTCGACGCTAGTGAGTCGTCTTACTCAGCCGCACTATACTGGCGAGCTGAAGGGCCTGACGGTGAAGTGAGAAAATCCCTCGTCCTTGGGAAATCACGTGTTGCGCCGCTCAAATTGATGTCTATACCGCGGCTCGAGTTGCAAGCTGCAGTCATGGGAAGCCGCATGGCCATGACCGTCATTGAAGAGCATGACCGAAAGCCAGATTCGAAAATATTTTGGACCGACAGCGCTACCGTCCTGACTTGGCTACGTACCGGATCGCGCGCTTACCGACCGTTCGTAGCACATCGCGTAGCCGCCGTAGAAGAGAACACTACGCTTAGTGAATGGCGATGGATACCGACCAAATTGAATATTGCTGATGACGCGACCCGAGACGTACCTGACAACTTCACTGCAGAACATCGATGGTTTAGAGGTCCTGACTTCCTTTCACTGCCTGAGGACAACTGGCCCACTGCGCGTGCACTATGCGCACCTGATCACACAGGAGAGGAACGTTGCTCCGCGCTTACTGAAACATTGACTGCATTCGACGAAGCTACGCCGAACCCTGAACGATTTTCAAATTGGGAGCGAATGGTACGCGCCGTAAAGACAGCTCTCGCAGCCACCCAACAGCCAAGACATCCGAGCGTTGAAGTGTTTCATACGCTGCTAGCAGAAGCGGAGTTCACCGTCAACAACCGACCGCTCACGCATGTGTCTGTGAGCCCAGACGACCCCGCTCCACTAACGCCAAATCATTTTATACTAGGCGGCCCTGCAATGATACCAAGGCCTGGCTCATTCGATGACTACGACTTCATGAGCCGAGCGCACTGGCGCGCTTCTCAACGACTCGCCGACATTTTTTGGGATCGATGGGTACGCGAATATTTGCCAGAACTTCAAAACCGGCGGGAGCCCCACAGCCGAGGGCCTGCCGTCAAGATTGGCAACATCGTAATTGTCGTCGATAACACGCTACCACGCAACACATGGCCTCGAGGAATAGTTGAAGCGACCTACCCCGGTGCGGACGGCGTGACGCGAGTAGTCGACGTGCGAACCACGGGAGGTATCTTAAGACGACCTGTCAAGAAGATCGTAGTACTGCCGACGGAAGCCGCCGTGCACCGAGATTGATGCAGCGTCGCCGGCTACAGGGACACTGCACGGCGGGAGAAATGTGCACGACGGCTACGATCTTCTTTATTTATTTGGCAAACTCTTTCGGCAAAATATTCCAAATTCAAAATTATTAGTGCGATTCGCGCTTGACTCTTTCTTGTCAAAGAAAAACAGTGTATATAAGTTTGTGAAGAAAAATAAAGGGATTTTTGATTTCGGTGATCCTGTAGTTTCCCCTCAGACGAAAACACCAAGCTCCACACCAGCATTAGGGTTCCCTTGGGCAGACGCGCTCGTGGGGAACACAATCATTACGTAATAATCAAACTGATAAATAAAAACATTAACTAAAATAATTGACATTATGGTTTTTCGCATGTTTTCAGTGCCACTTCTGTGAAATTTGCCAGACTACATCCAAAAATATCAATCTCTTTGGCGATTTCATTCAACAATGTTAGAGCGCGCGACGTGGGGGCGTACTTGACGAGGTTCGTCTTATAGCTAGGCACTCTAAACGTGGGGAACTCGCGCCTCCTGGAGGTGGCCTCGTCCGGCACACACAGCTGCAGCGCCGCCAGCAGCTCCGGGCGGGAGCTCCCCGCGCAGCACGCGCCACATGTACTTGCAGAGCGCGACGTCCCGCCTCACCCCCAGCTTGCAGTACCCACCATGCCGATTACGAACAGGGTCGGGTACATCAGAGGATAGAATGGGTAGACACCGTATTCCTTTAAATACAGGAAGCGCGTAAATTTATTTTGGATTTTTTCCACCATACTACTGTATTTTTCTTCATGGGGATTCCAGACGATGGCGCTCGTTTCCAATCGGCTGCGAACGAACGCATTATATAAAATTCTTATTACCCCCGTACTACGGAACCCTTTGCATTGTCTCAGAATAAAACCGAGGTTTCTGAATGCTTTCCCGCATAGATCAGAAATGTGACAACGAAACGTTAACTCGTGTACCATCTGCACGCCCAGGTCCCGCACGCGCGCCGAGCGCGTCAACACCGTGCCGTCCACCTCGTACGGGTACTGCAGAGACACCATCTTGCGCCCGTAGCTCATCACCTCGCATTTGTTTGCGTTAAAACATAATTTATTATCGACACTCCACTGCACGACTCCATCTATGTCTCGTTGAAGCCTGATATACTACATATACTTATTTTTAAATACATACTTATATAGATAGTAGCTAAATAACACCCAGACACGGAGCAAATACTTATGTTCATCACATAAATATTTGCCCTGGGTGGGGATCGAACCCACGCCTCTTTGACCCAGAAGCCAGGGTCACTAACCACTGAGCCACCGAGGCAGTCAATATAAATAATAACAATAACTGTAAATAAAATATGTACCTACCTAGAAAATCAATCCAATAACCCGCCGCTCATCGTCCCCGGCGCAAAGGTGCCCATAACACTTGCTGCATTGCCGCGTTGGATGGCTGTGGACATTCTTTGCACCAGAAACGAGGTAGAACGGGAGTCACCTCCTCTTTCCCGGATCCTGCGCCCTATTTCAGCGGTTAACATTTTGGCCTCAGCGCCCAAACTGCCCATGGTCTCCACGGCAACCTAAAGATTGTGTCTAAAGATTAGAATTAATTCGAAAGTAGTAAAATAGGAGCAATATTTTACTCTCCCGCAATTTTCAAGTATATTTTGTTTGGGTCCAATAAACAATAACCCATTGGGCATGCGAATAACTAGTGGTCAAACAACAAAACTAAACAAAGGTTGTTTAAGTTCAAACGGTCAAAGTTTTGTGAATAAACACTGAAGTTAGCCTTTAAACAAAGGAACTTGACCATCCTTGAAACCCAAAAATATCCCTAAAACTAAGAAAATATTTACCAAACTTGCTCCCAGGCACTTAGTGCTGAAACTTTTTATCGATTCATTTGTAGACAGAGCATTCAAGTACTTGTGAGATTGCAGGGCCGGATTTAGGGGAGAGCAACCAGGACTACTGCCCCGGGGCCTCTACAATATATTTCGAAATTAATCTTTCAAATTCTGGTTAAAGAATTTATTTTCTCAACAAGAAATTAACAATTTCACTTATGTGAGAACTTAATCACTACAGTACATATAATGTGCTTCAAATTCCAACGAGTAAACAGTAGAAAACAACACTTTTTTAATTTTTCGCTGCTTTACCTTTACTACCTACATTAATTAGTATAAAAATGACTATATACTTATTACTATTCTTAAAAATTGACAAAGACGATTAATATAATTTTTTCAGTCTTACTCTGTAAACAATCAAAATTCCAAATAGCCCTAATAGGTACTCGGAATATACTCGTATTAAGTACTTACCAATCATTAAGGAGCATATTATACTTCTTTCTATTTGTGACCAAGGGGCCTCCACTTCTTTGTTGCCCCGAGGCTTCCATACCTCTAAATCCGGCCCTGTGAGCTTATATTCTTTCGTCGATATTTGAAGAACTACTGGCTGAAAAGTTTCAATTAGACCGAGCGCCCACCGCTTCGATACTTGATACTTGGTTTTAAAAGTGCTCTTAATATTGCTTTTAATTATTTCTTTCAAAGAAACTTGTTACCTACCTAGCTTTCTTGTAAATGAGAAAATATGCTTCTTCGTAGTTTGACCTATTAAGATGATTTATAGGTACCTACTTTTCGTTGGTATCGGTGGTATCTTCAAGAACGATTTTATCTTGAGTATCTATTATATTTTCGATAGGTATAATGTTATTTTTTTAAATGAAAGAAAGAATAGAAAATGAAGGTCCACTTTGTGGCATCACGTGTAGAACCATTTTTAGGGTTCCGTACCCAAAGGGAAAAACGGGACCCTATTACTAAGACTTCGATGTCCGTCTGTCTGTCTGTCTGTCACCGGGCTGTATCTCATGAACCATGATAGCTAGGCAGCTGAAATTTTCACAGATGATGTATTTCGGTTGCCGGTATAACAACAACTAAAAACTAAATAAAATAAATATTTAAGTGGGGCTCCCATACAACAAACCTGAATTTTTAGACGTTTTTCGCTCTATATTAATAATGGTACCAGGTAGATGCTTGAAATTTTCACAGAATATTAAGTTTTATATTCCCTTCAATAATAAATAATAAAATATTTAAGGGGGGCTCCCATACAGTACGGAAACCTCTGTGCGCGAGTCCGACTCTTACTTGGCCGATTATTTTTATTATGGCAGGCGTGAAGATAAACTGATAAATCCACAGATATCTGTAAATGATAAATCCTATAGGTCTAAACAAGACAATTCAAATAAAAGCTTTTAGTCTCTCGCGGAGTCGGACATATTTAAATAACTAGCTGACCCGGTAAACTTCATATCATAAGTTAAATTGACGTATTTTTTTATTTTCTATATTTTTTTTTTAAGAATTGGCGAATGCCGTCCAGCCTTTCACGCGTGATGCCGTGACTAACTAGCCCTTATTCTGAGGCCGTGACCAAAGAAATAGCCATTCGTTTTTACAATTGATGGAGTATCCGTTTTCTTAGCATTATCCTACGTAGCTTTGGTTTGGTTCTCTTCTCCGTACTGTCTTGGGTAATTAGCTAATAAGGATCCTTTTATTCAAATTCCAGATAACCCTAAAGCCAACGAGTGGAGACGGCCTCGTGTTATACAACTCGGAGCACGCGAGTGGAGACGGTGACTTCTTCTCGCTTCACCTGCGGGATTACTTCGTGGAGTTTGCCTTCGATCTGGGCTCTGGGATCGCTCTCGTCAGGTATTCATCCAAAATTTTAAATAACTCTAAAGCCAACGAGTGGAGACGGCCTCGTGTTATACAACTCGGAGCACGCGAGTGGAGACGGTGACTTCTTCTCGCTTCACCTGCGGGATTACTTCGTGGAGTTTGCCTTCGATCTGGGCTCTGGGATCGCTCTCGTCAGGTATTCATCCAAAATTTTAAATAACTCTAAAGCCAACGAGTGGAGATGGCCTCGTGTTATATAACTCTGAGCACGCAAGTGGAGATGGCGACTTCTTCTCGCTGCACTTGCGAAAACATCAGCGCGGTAAACTTGCAATTCGGTATCGACATAATGTATGAAACAGTAGATTTCTGTTTTTTAATTCTGTATTGGTCCCATAGTAAAAGTTGGTCTGAATGAAGGTCTTCGAATCACTTCCTTTTGGCTTAGTACACCAGTACTGAATAACCCTGTACGATTCTAAGCACGCGAGTGGAGTCGGCGACTTCTTCTCGCTTCACCTGCGGGATTACTGCGTGGAGTTCGCCTACGGTTTGGGCTCGGGGACATTGACAGTTTCAAATTTGAAACTGTCTTTGCTTTTGCTTTTTTTGTCTTTGTTTTTGCTTTTCGCTTTAAACTTTGCTCGGGGTTCGCTCTCGTCAGGCACGGATGGAAATTTATGGATGGGTTATCCAGTGTTAGGGGTGTCCATAAATTACGTGGGGCATTTTTCATGAATTTTTTAACTTTCTCCCAAGCCTCTTGACTACTACTTTGTACAGAATATCACTTTTATAAATAATGTTGGCAGCCTCAAATTGTTCAATGATGCTTCAGGAATAGGCATAATGACTAAAAAAATAATTAGTCTTTCAGATTTTTTTTCATATGTCAATTAAACAACAATTGATGAAGATATGGTTCGTTAAAGTTCATACAGTGTCATACATATGTATAGACTTTTGTAAGAGAGGTGAAACGAGTCCCCATTCCCAAACATTGACAAGGTTTATCTTTGTCATTTGTTGTTTGATTGACATAAGAAAAAACACCTATTCAATATTTTTTGATAATCTAACGCACGGACTAAATAAAATGATGATTTTTTTAACCAGTCTTCATGCCTATTGAATACAAATTAGTAAAAACTTATAGAAACTTTGAAAATGTCAGTTCAACTATTGAAAATAATAAAAACATATTTATTTTTTGAGGCAATCGTTCCGAAAGTTGACAGGGCCACGATCTAATACAAGTTTACAAACTCGGGACCCACCTGTGGGAAATTTAACCGTTACCAATATAAAATCACCAACACCATTTTTAACTTTCGCTCAATCGGTTAGCGTCATTCTCAGACAAGGCCCACTTAATATTCGCTTGGAACCCTAATTTTGGGAAATCCTGGTTTGAGGTATCCATTCATCATCTCAGCCAAAGGACTACTACTGGACATAGGCCTTTATATCTATGTACATGTTTTCAGGTCGGCGTACCCGCTAGCAGCGAACCGCTGGCACAACGTGACGGCCACGCGCGCCGGCCGCGGCGCCTCGTTGCGGGTCGAGGCCGTCGGACAGATATACGACTTTGTTCAGGTAGGCCTCACAATGTAAACCTTCTAAAATAAACTTCGTTAGTTAAGAAGTATCTCGTCTTAAAATAAGCTTACACGGCCCAACCTTATCTTCCATCCATCAGCCATAGGACGTCCACTGCTGGACATAGGCCTCCCCTATGAATCTCCAATAAGAACCAATAATGGCGGTATAACCATTCAATTCAGACGTAGCTAAAATGGCACAGAGCAGGGATGGGAAGCAGCATCCCTGTCGCGAAGCTACGTCTCTGCGATCGCCACCACGCTTGCCCAGCGAGGCGATTATTGGGCAAATACCTTATCTTACCATTCCCTATTTACATTACTTTATACGCCTTCTAAACCTATAACGCCTGGTTGTACTGTAATAGCAATACTCCGTACCGCTTCAGCTCACCTGTTTCAAATCCCCCTTACCACAGAAATAGCCAAAGGAGTCTATGGGGTTCAAATACTTCAAAAGGGAAGTTCCCTACGAGTATACCAAATTCAACACATCGAAATGTGAGCTGAAGCGGTACAAAGTGTTGCTTTTGATTGCGCCAGGGCTAGCTATCCGGTCTATACGAGCTTAATTTTTATCTCGAGGGCTATGACAGGGCTATAATGTTGTGTTAAATTCCTTATGAAACGTATGAAAAGTTCTTTACTTAGAACAGATACGTGCCTTACCGCCTTACAGAGTTTTTCTTCCTTAAAATCGAGCTGGCCATGACAATCGAGTATGCCACGATAATCAAGTAGGCCACGATAATCAAGTAGGCCACGATTATCACTTAATAAATGAATAAATAAATAAATATTTACATCCTATGATTTTCATTTCGGAGTATAAATAATTAGCTTGCATACGAAAATTTGTAGGTATTGTATGCTCTGATTTATTTTATTGTGAACAATACCGAGTTGTTTGTACACTTAATGAGGTTGTAAAATAAAAAACCATTTATTGCAGGCACAGAGACGTTAGACGAGAGAGTTATGATGGTAGCATTATTAAAATTTTTGGACATAAATTTTCTCGCAGGATGTATGAAAAGTTGAGTAGGTATGCACCGCTGGAACAAAATCTGTCTTTGTCATGGGCGCATTGAAGCCCTCGCTTCACTCAAACTCTAAATATTAATTCCCTCGCTTCGTTTAACTTTACACTTCCGGGTGGAACGAGGCGGTCTCTCGCTACGCTCGGGGTCCAAAATATCATGCACAACATAAAGCTGGCGACTGACATGAGCATTTGGCTGTAACGTAACATTCAAAGAGAGCGTGTTACGTTACGGCATTACGTGACTGACCAGTACCCTTGCTCATGGCGAGCATAGTGCTCGACTGTGCTCCGCCATTGGTAATGACATGTGCACTCGCCACGACTCTCGGGGGTTGTACTGACCTATAATTAAGGCGTAACGTAACACTCAAAGGGATTCGCGAAAATACCGACAACCAGGTGGAGCACGCGGCGCTCGCAGCGAGCGGATCGGCTCGCTGTACTGACCTGTAACGTAACGTTACGACGAAATGTTGCAGGTCAGTCGGCGGCAGTCGGCGGCTGAAGACCGTACTTTGATCCCTTGTTGCATAATCTACTAATTTAGTGGTTAATATTGCTATGTTACGTTGCAGGAGAACCGCGTGACGCGGTGGGTGCGGTCGCAGGGCTCGTCGCGGCGGCTGCGGCTGCGGCAGCCGCTCCTGCTGGGCGGCGCGCCGCACCCGCTGCCGCAGCGGCTCGCGCTCGCTGCCTCCTTCAGCGGCTGCGTGCGGCAGGTGAGCGCTAGACCTTTACCACGCCTTTGGCCGGGACTCCACCAAAGCGGAGATGTCTGCGGAGTGCTGTGTGCTGTGCGAGAAGAGATGTTTTTCAGCTCGGGTGCGAGGCGTTGAATGCTCGCTCATCGCTCACTGCTCACTTCTCACATGTTCACTGCACGCCGGTTACATCTCTCGTCTCCACTGCGCGTCGTCCTCGCACAGCTCACATCTCCGCTTCCATCTCGCCAAACTAATATTACACATCTCCGCACGGCGATCTCCACTGAAGCTGAGCGGAGAGGAGATGTGTCAATAACACAATTCTATTGGTTATTTAAAAAACATCTCCCCTCCGCTCGTCTCGTCTCCACTTTGGTGTGACCTCTGTGTGCTAGCTATATCTTCAGGGAGATGCTTTGAAATGGTCCTGCTGGCTGCGGAGCTCACGCCCTTAATCACCTTTATTTGTGGAACACAATAGGCATGGTGACTGGGTAAAAAATCATTATTATAATTAGTCCGTGAGTTAGGTTATCAAAAAATATTGGACACGTATTTTTTTCTTTTGTCAATCAAACAACAAATGACAAAGATAACCCTTGTAAAAGTTTGAGAGTGGGGTCGTAGCATCACCTCTCTTACAGAAGTCTATACATTTGTATGGCCGTGTCTAATATTTTTTGATAGTCTTTCTGACGGACTAATAATTTTTTTTTGGGTTTTAAGCCTATTATGAACATCTTTGGAAATGGAACCTTACCCCAAAAACACCAAAAAAACAACGGTTTGCACTCCGGGTGTGCCGGCAGAAGTGAAAACTTAAACATTAACGTTGTGCATTTTTGAATATTTTGGAATGGTTAGGGAATCATTTCATTTCTTCACTTTCTCTCCTACACCAAAAGCACAATTGATCTCTAGGGTGTAACTTTGAAAGGTTAAATTCATGGAAATTGAGAACATAGATCATTCTTCTAAAAATGGTTGGGTAATCCAACATACCTACATATGCATAAAATTTAAATATAAAATAATTTGTTGATCTAATTTCTAACTAAGTATTGTTTATATTTGTACCTTTGTAAATTGTATAATTTAAATATTTGCTTCTGTTTTTGACCCGAGAAAATAACCCCACCCCACCGTAATTTAACATTTCTTCAAAAACTTTGTGAATTATGTGGGTCTAACCAAAGCTCCTTGCGAATCTTTTGCAAAGCTATTTAAAAATAGCAGTTACAGCATCAAACGCCTCTGACCGCTCTATGCAGGTGATTTTTTAAAACTCATCTCTATATTTGTTTAGTGCAATCTTGTTATTTTTAAACTTTTACGAGTTTAGCACATTATTCTAGAGAGATAGCGATCTCAACCACAAAAATGTATGGAAATGTGCTCATTGTGATATTTCCAATCGTTCAAGGTGCGTCTTAGCAGCTGAGCCCCATGCAGTAATGCAATAGGACAGGATTGATTGGGCTAAGGCGTAGTAAATTTTAATAAGTGGGTCAAATTTCAGGACGTGTCTAAGTTGTTTAAATGTGAAAATTAATTTTCTCAGCCTACCTACTTGAAAAATTCCTAATGTGTGCGATCAAATTTAAATGCTTGTCTAATATGATCCCCAAATATCTTATTTCTGGTACTTGGTTTAGATTTTCGCAGGCGCAACTTTAATCCATCTCACAAGTAGATTTATGTATTTTTAGACTTAGGGGAGTTTTAGGTTGTGTTGATCGGTTAATTGTGAAGGTTATGTATTTGGTTTTGGCAATATTGATGGATAATAAATTGAATCCAAGCCATTTTGAAATTGCTTTCAAGCCTTCGTTTGAAAGCTCCTGAGCTTCTTTCCACGACTTTCCATGAAATAAAACCACAGTATCGTCAGCATATTATTATGTGATTACTTTGCCTTGTTGAAGCTACATGTCACATAGTTGGTTTATATCTTCAAAAAAATTAGGGATCCTTACTTTTTTTCTTCTTTAGCCCATCGTACCCGGGCAAAACCGGGACGGGCAGTTAGTTTAAATAAATATTCATCTTCAAATTCTTGTTTTGAATAAATATTTAGTGTATTTCCGCTCTGTCACACTAAATATTTATTCAAAACAAGAATTTGAAGATGAACTTCCGCAAAGTAACGCCTGATTCAATAAAATATTCATCTATTGGAGCAAACTATTCGAATTTTGTACACGATTGAAGTCGGTTCTAAGTACTGGTTATGGTTGGCGAATTATAATTACTGATCGAGACACATCGGTCTTGGTCACAGGCAGACTGAAATCCTTGAGTTTTCTTTTTTCTGGTTATTTTATTCATACTTTGATACTTAATTTGATTATTATATTTTTTTCAGCTAATAATAAACGATGCGGAGCTGTCGGTCGTAGCATCGGCTTTGGGAGGGCTGAATGTCGACAACTGCGAAGAACCGCACGAAAATAATTGCACGTAAGTTACATACCTAATGAGACTGCCAAAATGTCGCACTTAAGTATAAAAATTTTTTTTTCTTTTTGCAAGTTCCTTTATGAACTACCACTAAAATACAAGACTTTTTTTTTTTATTTTGGCAAAACTGCCTTTATTAACTACAACAAAACTACACTACTATTACACAAAAAGCATTGGATCATCCTCAGACCTATGAAGGTCTAAACGGAGCGTTTTCGGCGGAGCAGCACAAGCGGCGCAAATATGCTAACCTCGGTAGTGGTTACATATTTGAGCCATTTGGAGTTGAGACATTGGGTCCGTGGGGGCTGGGAGCTCATATCATTTTCAAAAGTCTTTCTGGGCGTCTGGTGGACGCGACGCGTGACCAAAATGCTGGTGTTTATTTGGCTCAACGCATAAGCATTGCCATTCAGCGTGGCAATGCAGCCAGCATGCTGGGCACGCTGCCAACTGGCAGTGGGCTTGAGCATTTGGATTATCTTTAGACCTTCATAGGTCTGAGGATGATCCAATGCTTTTTGTGTAATAGTAGTGTAGTTTTGTTGTAGTTAATAAATACAAGACTTACATAATATAAAACTACATAAACTACGACTACCTACATAACGAGCAATTGGATCATCCACACACCCTTGAAGGTCTAAAGATAAAATAAATTGGAATAAATAAAATGTCATACACCCCCCACAAAAAGTAGATTACTGATACTATAAGTGATTTTTTTTTAAATTGGTAAGTAGAATAGTTTTTTATAACATGCTTTGGCCCGCAGCTTTAGCAACTTGATATTTTTGGTTTTAGTGCTATCCCATAGGAAACTTTTGTTCTTCCGGGATAGAAAGTAGCCTATCACATATACGAACTAAACAAAATATTAAGTCAATCTCACTCTCTGGTGCTACGCGAAAGAGTTACAAAGAAACCAACAAACACTCTCACCTACGGATTTATAAAAACACTAGCTGCCCGTCATGACTTCGCCCAGTTACGGATGAGATAGAGCTATATCAACCTTCCAGAAGAAATATTCTAAAAGATAGTGAAAACCGCATTGCAATCTGTTGTCTAGTTTGGAAGATATAAACGGATATACAGACAGACACACAAAAATAGCGGTTTTGCTTTATACTATGCTGTGATAGTAAGGTGTGAGGATTCATTCAAGGACACGAACAAAACTACAAAAATCTAATAACGGCTTACTTAATTACATAAGTAAATCCCTTTAGAATGTTGTAGGTATGATCTTGTAGCTTAAACTTTAGGATTTTCTACAGAACACTTGGCCCCCGTGTTAGATCTCAATTCTTTTGGTGGCGACACTTTGGCTCCCATTTCACATTTATGTTTTTGATGAGATAATACATACATATCTCTCTCTATAATAGTAAATGTACTTACACTCAGCCAACTAGCTTTGTTAATCATTATAAGAAACCAGTTTTTTTCTTTTGTGACCCTTCGGAACAATAAAAAGGTTCTTGACGTCAGATTTCTTAGTCAGAGGCAGCCAAGCGGAAACCAATAAGTACTCTACCTCACGGACGTATATATAGCTCTTGCAAGGGGGGGGTCCAAATTTTTTTTTCGAATGTCCGAAAAAGAGGATTAAAAAAATATGCTATGGTGGGAGGTATGTTTATGTACCTCTCTTACATAGCTTTAGCTGTTAAGTGTATGACGGAGTAAGCACATAAGTTCCGTTCTCGGCGAACTGGTTAGAATCTTATTAGAATTCAATTCTCGAAAGACGCGCAGGTGCGGCGCCAAAGTAGCATACTTGATCTGCCAAAATTAGTTCCTATAATTTTCTCTTTGATGAAAAAAACTTTATTTACATTTGTGCCATCTATTAATAGCTTTTTGTCTTTAAGTCTGTGTTATACGTATACCACAAAACTTGAAAAGACCGTCGACGTGGAAGACTAAAATATTTATATTAATAAAAAAAACATAATTATTTAGCCTATCTAAATTGCCAGTGAGAAAGTTACTGGTGTTCTAGTACTACTCTTTTATCATTATTTGTGTTATCAGTCGAAATACTGTTTTGTATAATTATTTTTTGCAAAAAAATACCATGACCGACTATAACCGTGTACAGAATTTGCAATATTTCGCTCGGATCGATGTAACATTTTTCACATTATTGTTGATTTATCAAAAATGGCTCAGCTGATTTCGAATAATTTTGAAGTATACACTTTCGAATAAAAAAAGAATCATTATTAAAATCAGACCGCTACGTAAAAAGGTATGCGTGGTTATACATAAAAAAAAAAAAAACAAAACAACATACCCGTCGAATTGAGTAGCTCCTCCGTTTAGTCGGTCAAAACTCTAGTAAGTAGATTATTTGGTCTTGTAAATTGAAGCTCTTGCTATTTCTTATGAATTCTATATTATTTATACTTATATTGAAATGATTTTAATTTTATAATGCATCCCACACTAGGTTTATCTCAAAGAGTTACTTTTATATGATAAAAATAAAACATTTCATCCGCATCCGCGACGAATTTTTGAAATGTTTATCATAAAAAAGTAACTCTTTATACTTATATTATTTAATTTTATCACATTATTTTTGTTCGTTCGCTAGGGTGACTTAAACAAGAATAGAAACACATAAACATCCGAAAAAACAGGCTTGATAAGTTTATTTTGGTGTACCTAAGCATGTGCCTAATTATGACCTGACTCAATTGCATAAATGCTAGAACAATAAAATAGTACCTAGGTACTTCTGACGTTTGTGAATCAATGTGGGTTTAAAACAAAGACGGTTCTTAAAAGGTGTTTTCCCTTTTTGAAGCCATTTTTGGTTCTGAAACACTTTCCAACGATCTATTTTCGAAAACATCAACTTTTTTGTGACAAAACTGCTAGGAATCTTTACTATCATTTTTTAAATCCGAAAGCATTGTACGTTTGTTACTTTTTCATTCAAAAACGGAGAAAAGGATCGATCGATTTTTGCATGGATGTACCGTACCAATATGGTTGGTCTATGACCGTACCTACTTTGAAGATCGGAGTGTCGTAGGCTACTTTTACTATCCCAAAAAAATATTTTGTGATGGCACAAAAAGCCAATGAACACGCGGGTGAATGCTAGTCGTAAAATGGGTTTCTTAAGTCACTTAAAATTGTAAAAGTTCTCTTTTTTGCATTAAATCTGTTGCACATGTTGACCGTCGACCCGGTGAAAACAAAAGACCAGACCATGCCTATAAAAACTTTAGGGTTGGAATGCAACAAAGCGGTACCTGACTAAGAAAGGTTCATTCTCCAATTTTTGTCACATTTTCAGAGATGATACATATTTGTAATTCGTTATTTTACTAAGTACTTATAAAAATATTTGAAAATGTATAGGCCAAGGGGGGGGTCCGGACCCCTCGGACCCCCCCTCATATACGCCCATGCTCTACCTACTTTAGATTCTTAACGAAGTTTTTCTTCACCGCTAATTCAAACTTTTTGCTATATTCAGTCCACAGACCATTGGTACACTCCGTGTTATCTAATTAATTTCTTTACAAAGTACTAGAAACTAATTCAATAAAAGGCTCTTTTGAAAACATGCGCTGAGTGTAAGGACCTGCAATCATTTTACTAATGCTGAGATGAGCCCCTTTCCGCATTTCTGTTTATTTTTAACCGACTTCAATAAAGGAGGTTCTCAATTCGACTATATGTTGTTTTATACAGGGCTACTTCTAATCAATTAGCATCCTTTTAGGGGCTTAATATGTACATCAAAAGTAACAACTTTTGTTCTAGAACTTTTATTAATTCTCAAAAAAAGTTTGAGTTCTGACAAAAGTCGCAGAACAGACGTTGATAAATAATTACCTACTTATTTTTACTGTCATGTGAAAATTAACTTAATTTACAAATATAGTTACATAGAAAAATACAAATTAACTTAATTTACAAATATAGCTACATACAAAAATACAAAATAACTTAATTTACAAATATAGTTACATACAAAAATACAATTTAACTTAATTTACAAATATAGTTACATATAAAAATACAAATTAACTTAATTTACAAATACAGTTACATTCAAAAATACAAATTAACTTAATTTATAAATATAGTTACATTCAAAAATACACCTCTGGATTAATGAAAATAATTCAATAATTATAGTACGTTCCATAACCGCTGAGATTGGACCAGTTGAAATCTATTGAAGAATTTGGCACAAGTCGTAACAACAATACATAATTATTTCCTTTATTTTCAGAACGCATTTATTATATTTTAAAAACTAACAAAATCTAGTGATAATTTTAAAGCAAATCTATTAGGTAGTTAAATTCGTCAAAGGTCGTCTCAGCGGTTATGGAACGGACTATACATAAAATATAAAATGGTGTGAGTGCGTATAAAACAGTGCTAGACTTTTATAGAGCGACTTTTATAGGTTTTGTTTTATACATTCCCGATCTTTCGCACTTACTTTTTTTTGTCCTTCGAGCCGAATGCAATCAATCATTTATCTGTCGTTGTAACTCATCGTTTACTGTGTTTTATATCGAAAATATTTAATTTCTTATTAATTGGCTATTATTAGATCATACTTACACTAACGTCATTAGGCAATATGATTATGATTTTGATTGTCATTAAGTTCTCGTTTGTAGGAATATGTCACAACACAAGCCTTTCGATAATTTTACTGAGAGCAACTAAATAACTGTATAGATAGGTAGCTATAGCTATAGGTACTCTTTATTGTTCACACCGATAAAATACAAAAATAAAGCATGATACTGGGTCTTAAGACTAGTGCGAAAACTGGCGGCCTTATCGCTTAAAGTGATCTCTTCCATGCAACACTTGGGTGGAGATCAACCTACGTATGTTCTTATCATATTAAAAAGCGAGTAAAATTGTATCCAAGGCTCTATATTCACCATTTTCAACCCCCGCGCCCCGTCAGGGGATGATATCCGCCTTTACCACAAAAGATTGAAACACGCTTTAAATTAAACACAGTTTAACCGTGCAATTTGTACAGTTAAACATTGTCTAAAGCGTGCGTAAAACGTTTGTGGTAAGACGGTATAAGTTCGACGTGTGTCTGTGGCATCGTAGCACCTGACGAAGGGATGAACAGATTTTGATTTGTTTTTTTTTTGTTGAATGGTGAATTAATCGGGAGCAATGAGCATTCTTAGATAATTTTATGTTTCATCAAAATCGATTCGGCCGCTACAAAGTTATCAGCTCTTTTGTTAGTTGCGGTAGGATCCTTCATGCGTTGTTTTTTTTTTATTTAATCTTGTAAGTACAGGCTGCGGCGTATAAGTCTAGCGCAGAGCGATCTGCGGAGGGGATGCCTGAAAATGGGTTTAGTATGGCGGTCACCATGCGCAGCTATCCCCTCCACAATACCCTCAGCGCTACACTTACGTGCCGCTACCTATAATATAGGTACTAGAAAGGACAACATTTTTAACTGCATTTTGCATAACAACACGTTATATTTATAGGATTCCTCGCGATATTTTCCTTCATCGATTGGAGTAACTAATAAATAGGTATACACATAACTTCTGAAAGACTAATATTTTATTATTCTCTTTTTGTGATAGGTAGGTAAATAAATCTGAGAGATGATGTAAACTGTTATAAATAATTGTGACCTCTTACTGAGTATTTTACAATAAACAGGCAAAAGCTTGTATGCCTAGGCGTGTATAATACCTATCTACCTACAATACATGGTCAGAAATACGTTGTATTCCACGAAATATATTATATTTTATTTAATCGAACCCATTATTTTAATTGTTTAAAATTTAATTTGTTTAGTACCTAACTCTAAATTATCCCTCCGTATGTAATCCTACTAATATTATAAACGTGAAAGTTTGTAAGGATGGATGGATGTATGGATGTTTGTTACTCTTTCACGCAAAAACTACCTGAACGGATTGAGATAAAACTTTGCAATTAAATAGCTTATACATCAGAATAACACATAGGTTATAAATTTTCCATATTATAACAATAAGTGTTAAGTAAGTAGGAAAAATTCTGCCATCTGCGAGCTAATCTAGCGTGCGCTCCAAGAAATGTCAAAAAAGAACTGTCAAAAACAAATGTCAAATCGATTTTTTTGGTTTTTTTATTTTCCACCTCCTTTATTAAGGGTGGTAAGGTAGGGCCTCGAAATATCATGCGGGCGAAGCCGCGAGCAAAATCTAGTATAAAATATATCATCTGTATCCTTGTTTCAATACCCAATTAGTAATACAATAATACATAAGGGTCTATACTCTATATACTTATAGTCCGGAATACATTCAGACTTAGGTACCTACCTAATTTGTTACCTAATTTGTGTTTGGTCAATTTTAAAACATATTCAGGGCATCTCTGTACTGCTTATTTTCATGATAGTATCTTGTAGCACTTTTATCCAGCTTTACGAATCCTTACTAATATTATAAATCCGAAAAGTTTGTTGGTTTGTTGGTTTGTTACTCTTTCACGCACCAACGGATTGACTTGATTTTTGGCATGGACATAGTTTAAAAGGCGGAAGGAGCTTTAGGATACTTTTTATCCCGAAAAATTGCATAGTTCCTGTAGGAGAGGACAAAAACCATCGAAAACGAAACTGTCGCCACTATCACAAAGACGCTAAGTAATTAATTCCTCTATGACGCTAATATGACTAACGATACGTCACTGCCAAACGTAATTAGATGACAGGTGACATTGTCTGCAGACTTTTATAAATCACAAGTAGCATGGCAAGGGGACAAATTGTTTTTCCACCATTATATCCCCTTGAAGAGGAAATAAAGTATGGATTGAAAATGACAACTGACATTAAAATTGGATAAAATGTTATTTTCCCTCTGCATGCTACATGTTACTATGACGTTTAATACCAGGCCGTCATTTTGTCTGACATTAAAAATATTTTTAAATCTTCTATCATTAGAGGTTTAACATGTTTCTTTATTCTACCTTTATGGTACAGAATCATCATACTTTAATATTATCAATCCCAAAAGTTTGTTGGTTTGTTCCTCTTTGACGCAGCAACGGAGCAAAAGATTGAGCTGATTTTTGGTATGGATACCTATGGTTTAAAAGACAGAAAGTGATAATAGGATACTTTTTTATCTCGAGAAAATTCGTGATTCCCATGGGATAGGACAATAACTGTTTCTCAGCAATGGAGCAACGGATTGACTTGATATTTGGGGTGGGCATAGTTTGGAAGACGAAAACGAAAAGTGACATAGGATACTTTCCATCCCGAAAAAATTGTGGTTCCCGTAGGAATTAACAATATTTTTTTCTCAGCAACGGAGCAACTTGCCTTGGCTTATTGCATGAATATTGTTTGAAAGACGAAAAGTGACATAGGCCACTTTTTATCGCAAAAACTTTAACAGTTCCCGTAGGATAGGATAAAAACTAAGTGAGAGGGCTGCGGTAGCAGCCGTCTAATTGCCAGAAATAACCTGTCATGGCAAGTTTACGACGTTCCTACATTTTTCGCACTCACCCAGACTCGGGCTCCATAACGGAGCTTGCGCTCTCGCCATAATGACGAAGTGTTTCGGAGCACAAGACACATCATCATCCACCACTCGGGACTAACCAGTACTGAACGTCAGACAGCATTCCAACGCCCTGGTCCCAGTGCAGCGGGTCAGTCATAGTAGCCCAGCGCCTGCCTCTTCAACTGCAGAGGGCAGTGAGATCGGCCATCGCGATACCTACACCTCTCTTCCCCTGCAGCCCCACTGCGTCTGCCAACACGTTGACGGCCTAGCGGAAGGTAGGGTAGGTGGCGGCACCCACACCACCAGTTCCATATATCCCACCGCGGCCCCTAATCCTCGGCTGTCATATCAGAGTCCAGGAAGCAGCCTTGCTTTATGAAACTAAGAAAGGTTATACCCAGCAAGTAACTGGAGATAGAGAGACAGAATAGAAGCCACACCCAGCGCAGCAGGAAGAGCTGGAGTTCATATGCCTGGCAGACGGAGCAGCACTAGAGCAAAATCTTAACCGAGAAATTAACATATTTACAGACGGCAGCAAAATCAAAGGGAAAGTTGGGGCGGCATTATCCATTTGGGATGATGCCGCTGAGATCAGTACCCACAAGCTGAAATTGGCCGATTGGTGCTCTGTGTACCAGGCCGAGCTATTGGCACTTCTTGAGGCTACCGAAAAAGCAAAAATCTTTTGTGACTCCAGGTCTGCACTGGAAACGGTAGTTGGCGTAGGCCTATCTTCCCTCCATCCCTTAGCAGTAAATTCAAAGCTAACATAAAGTTACTACACGCACAAAATAAAGTAGTAAAACTTTATTGGATTAAAGCGCACGCGGGGATGGAGGGAAATGAGAGAGCGGACCAGCTAGCAAAGGAAGCAACACTGCACTCGAAGTGCAGACCTATTTACGAAAACTGCCCCGTTTCATTCGTCAAGCGAGAAATCCGAAAGGACTCTCTTGACGAGTGGAACCGGCGGTATCAGGATGGACACACAGCGGCGGTAACCAAAACATATTTTCCGGATGCAAGGGCGGCATACAGGATCGTAAGAGAAATAGCACCAGTGGGAATCATAACTCAAGTGCTGACGGGGCATGGTGGGTTTTCCCAATACTTACATCGATTTAAGTTGAGGGAAAGCCCATCGTGCATCTGTGAACCCACAAAAGAGGAGACTCCACTGCACATAATCTTGGAATGCCCAGTTTATGAAAAGCAGAGATTTGATTTAGAACAAAAAATTGGAATTAATCTAGCACGTAAAAACCTTAGAAACAATTTTATCGAAAATTTGCACAAATATTTGTAAAAAAGCAATAATTGGGAACAAGTAGGTATAAACTTTGCTGTACCATTGTAATGTTTATTATAACTGCAAACAGCCAAAAACATTGAAATATAGGTGTAGTTTTTATTCATTTGTAATTAAGACCCCTGATCATGTCAGGGATATTTCGCGATATAATAAAAAAAAAACCTCGGATGGAGCGTCGCAAGAGCGGCACTGCAGCCCGCCTAAGTTGCGACACTCCTCATAAGGCATGCAACATACCGGCCATCCTCTCAGCTGCTTTAGAAGCGGCTGAACCTCGAGTGCCAGCCTCTAAGCTTCCTTGGGGGAAAAGACCCAAAGAAGAGGGAGACTTCGAGCGCCGCCTTTTCAGCTGCCTCAGACCTCCCCCACTACAAGGCGGGAATACACGGGGGGTTGTATATACACTCCAACCGTAACTTAATCAACAAAAGCATTCCTCTAAGGTATTTTGATATTTGTCGGTTAGGTTAGGTTTCGCAGCCGACATAAACATAAGCCAAAATCAAAATATAACGCGGGCGAAGCCGCGGGTAAAAGCTAGTTAATTATAAAAATAACTGGCCAAGTACGAATCGGACTTGCGCACGAAGGGTTCCGTACCTTATGGGGGGCTCCCAGTTTGTTGTATGGGAGCCCCTCTTAAATATTTATTTTATTTTGTTTTTAGTATTTGTTGTAATAGCGACAGATAGCGGAGTCTTAGTAATAGGGTCCCGTTTTTACCCCTTGGGTACGGAACCCTAAAAATTAAGTACAGTGGAACCTCGATACGAACCCGGCCCTCAGTTTGGTATACGGATTCGCGATTATCCGGACTACTAGTCGCGGTCAACCAACTTTATTTTTCACGTTGAATCCATAGATAGACGATCTCCACTCAAAGCATTATAAATAAATAAAAAAGTACCTACTTTATTGCTTCACACCAAAGATTGATATACAAAACATTACAATACAATTTACACTTAACTAGTTAAAACAAATGGCGGCCTTATCGCTGGAAAAGATTTCTGCCAGGATAGCATTTTGCTATTATTTTAAGGAAAACCTTGTCGTAAGTTACGTAAGACTTTTAAAACCCGTTTTTTTGATTCGCTTATCCGGATGTTCGATTACGATATGCTCAACGACGCCAATAAAATTAATCCTACTAATCGAGTTGCTACTGTAATACTGAAAACCAAAGTTAATGTATCAATTGGAGTGCTGCAAGGTAGCATTTTTGGACATATTTATAAAATTGACTACACAGGGTTGTCTGCTTACCCTGTACTAAACCGAATCGGGGCGATTAAGACTATCATTATGAACAACTTTTACTATGGGGCCAACTCAAAATTAGAGGGGAAAAAATAAGCATATCCATTCAAAACTACAACTCGGAATCGACAAAATGTATGTCACAGCAGATTTTTTTCTCGGGTTCCTTTTTTTCAGATTGGCGCCATTGAAAAAGTTGTTCGTAATGATGGTCTGAGTTACTTCTTTTCGGCTTAGTACAGCAGTTCTGGATAACCCTGTATCTTAAAAACTAAGAGAGTGGGGTTTCCGGATCTTCCGGATTTAGAGCTCATATACAGGGTAATTCCTAATAAATTAGCATCCTTTTTGGGGCGGGGCTTATTCTGCACATCAAAACTAACAACTTTTGTTCTTCGACTTTTGCCAAGACTAAAAAAAAATTGTTCCATTGAAAAATATCGTTCACCCGCGACAAAATGTATGGAACAGCTGATTTTATTTTTAGTTTTGACAAAAGTCGCAGAACAAAAGTTGTTAGTTTTGATGTACAGAATAAGCCCCTAAAAGGATGCTAATTGATTAGGAATAACCCTGTATACAGGTTGTACACCAAGCGCCACACAAGTCGGTGGATGGGAAGTTATGCGCAGAACGCTGCGCAAAAGCCGAAAATTTAGGTATGCGCGGGAGCCAGAGAAACAAGACGCTGGGGAGCATCCGCCCGCTAACCTTATGCCTCCCGTGCGCTCCCTACGCCAAACGGCGTCGACATTGTGCACACATGCGCATAATTAGCGAATCACGGCGAAGTGTCATCTGCGGCTAACTTCTCATCCGCCGACCTGTGTGGCGCTTAGTATACCAGCATTGCGGCATATTGAATTTTTGGGACACTTTGTTTATCCACCTCTATTAAAATTTTCAGAGACAAATCCCTCTGCCAAGAAGCCATCCAAATGCCAGACTACCCGCACAACGTATCCGAAAACGAGATTCACCACACCATAGTTCCCAAAAAGGGGTTCAAACTGAAATACCACAAAACGAAGCCGAGAAAGCACAGCATACACCCCCACATAGACAGAAAAAAGAAGAAGTATTTCATCAGTAAAAAGAGATATACAGAGAATGACGTCATGACGGAAAAACCGTACGATGGACAGACTTACATGCAGATAAAATATCTGAGTGAGAATGAAATTAACTGGGGAGATACCAATTCATACCCCAGTTTTTCGGGGACGGACAGTTTTATACACATTGATGACGAGGAAACTATGAAACGGTATGTATTCATATGAAATAGAACTTGGTTTTAATCTTTCGTTATATTAAACCTAAAGGTCAATGTACAATACCTAGTCATCAGTTTAAATAACTTTTATTATACTACTCAGATATGTACGTTACGTTTATACCTTGGATAAGTTAGCCACGAATTCTTTCAAGTGGCTAAATCCTTCAAGGTCTAGAAATCAAGTCAGGTCCCAAATCATGTGGCTTGTCTAGGTTCTTATCTGGTGTCTAGAATTTTTACACTTGAAGGCCTTGGTTTAACGTAACATACCGTTTACAAGGGCTTACAATTTAAAGTGTCATTCAAACCACAGTAGCCCTAGGTTGTAAATGCCACTTTTGGTCATCCATCCGAAGACTGATTGAACTGACCGGTGGTCCCATTTTGATGGGAGAAAAATCTGAAATTGCTAATAAACAGTTCTTCCCAATATTTTGCTCAGAATCAATAACTTTTTTGTATGAAGCACCTGTTTTTTTTTCATGCTAAAACATCTTTAAATACGTATAATGTATTGTATTCCTGTCCAAACTATAAGTTACATTCTTTTCAGCCTTCGCCGCTACACGCTAGACATCAATATTCGTTTCCGGAGCGAGTCAAATAACGCCCTTTTAGTGTGGAGTGGCCGTCCACCAAGAGACTTCCTCTCACTCGCTGTTGAAAACTCCGTGCTTGTGCTCAGGTAACGTAGACTTTTACTCTTGCGAGAGCATCACTGTTTGTTACATTATTTTAGCCTCTGTCGCTATATGCTGGACATCAACATCTTCCTCTCACTTGCTGTTGCCAAATGCCGTCTTCGTACTCAGGTAACGTTGACCTTTACTCTTGCGAGAGCACCACTGTTTGTTATGTTCTTTCGGATTCCTTCGTTTCACCCTAGACATCAACATCCGTTTCCGAGGCGAGTCAAATAACGCACTACTGGTATGGAGCGGTCGCCCGCTGAGAGACATCCTCTCACTCGCTGTTGAAAACTCCGTACTCATGCTCGGGTAACGTAGAGCTTTGCTCTTGCCAGAGCACCACTGTACGAGTATGTTTCATTCTTTCAGCCTCTGTCGCTATACGCTGGACATCAACATCCGTATCCGGAGCGAGTCAAATAACGCTGCCTTACTGTCTAAAACTTCGTACTCGTACTCAGGCAACTTAGTGCTTCACTCTTGCGAAAGCACCACTGTTTGTTACACGCTTTCAACTTCCGTCACTATACGCTAGACGCCAACATCCGTTTCCGGAGTGAATACAAAACGCGCTAGTGAGAGACTCCTCTCACTCGCTGCTAAAAACGCCGTGCTCGTACTCAGGTAACGTACACCTTAACTCTTGCGAAAGCACCGCAGTTTGTTTCATTTTTTCAACGTAGCGTTCTGCATTCGTTCTTTCATTCTTTCTTCGCAATGATGGTGTGGAGCGCTGATATACGAATATGCTACTGCACAACGACTCGCCTCCTGTTTACAGACGCCATTAAGTTTGATTTGAACTGTATAAGTCATATGGCAAAACAGACTGGGAGGAAAGAAAATGAAAGTAATCGAGCTCAAGTATGCTGCCTTGGGTGATACCTAACCAAACTGATTTAAAGTAGTATTTGTGAAGGCACTCTTACGATTCCTAATATTTTATTGAAGTAGTTTCAAATGTAACTTTGTATAAGTATTTCATAAATTAATTAGTGCAACAATATTATTGCAGATATGACCTGGGTAGCGGGGAGGTTGTCATTATCGCGAATCATACGAAAGTCGACGACGGCTTGTGGCACAGAGCACGGGCCACAAGGTAAATATATCTATCTATATAAAATTAACCGTTGGTAACAACGTTTAATTTTTTATTTTATTTAACAACTGTTAAGCCATTAACGGTTAAAACAGCCGTTAATTGCTTAACGGTTGTTTTAACCGTTTCAGAAGCCTTCAGGCGGCCTAAAAACTTTGACACCAGGGCTAGCCAGGGCCTATACGAACTTACTTACTTACATAAAAATCAGCCATTGCGAGTCGGACTCGTGCACGAAGGGTTCCGTACCGTGTTAGTTACCCCATTTCTTTTGCCATTATTAATAGCGAGATAAAAACTCCTAATAAAATCACGTTTGTTGTGTGGGAGCCACCCTTAAATATATTTTTTCCTGTTTTTAGTATTTGTTGTTATAGCGCCAACAGAAATACATCATCTATCAAAATTTCAGCTGCTTAGACAGCTGAAATCTATCACTGTTGATGGGATTCAGCCCGGTGACAGACAGATATCGGAGTCTTAGCAATAGGGTCCCGTTTTTACCCTTTGGGTACGGAACCCCAAAAATGAATCGTGTTTGTTAGTCTCGCTAAAAACTCGAGAACGGCTGAACCGATTTGGCTAATTTTGCTCTTGAAATATTTGTGGAAGCTAAGGGAAGGTTTAAACAGTGAGAAAATTTATAAAAGTTGCGAGAAAAATAACAGAAACATTAATTTCATTTTCCCATACTACATGTTTCTGCATGTAATAGCTAGTTGTCTTTGACAGATCGTGAGATGAAGTTCACCGGGTCAGCTAGTAATTAAATAAATAAGCTAATATTCGAATGTCCTTTATCATACACAATCACACTTTTTTGACACCAAACTTAAAATCTAGAAATTATTTTCATCACAAGACATGTGTTAACATATTTCATGGATGACACAAAAAGAACTAAAACACGTTCATTCGTTCTTTTTAGGAGTGTCGTAAATTTATAAAAATATCTGAAGCGTTAATTTCCATGGCTTACAATACGAATACAAATACAAAAAGGCGTACCCTCCTCCTCCAGTCGATTTCCTCATATCTGAGGGTCGTGACCACCACCTTCCACCAATTTCTCCCGGATGATCTTCTTCCACTCTTTCCGGTCCTCGGCGACATGCAGCGCGTCGTACACTGAGGAGTCCAATGTGGTGACACACAAGAACAACACGTACAAGACATCTAAAATAGAAAATGTTTTAAAATCATCGACTTGGCATTGTTTCTGTTTTATTGATGTTTAAAATTAAGATCTTTGTTGGTATGTAATTATAAAAGTTTTACGGTCCATTGAGTTTAGTTGTAATCATAATTTTCAGAAACCGACAAGCGGGAGTTTTAGAAGTAGACGGATTGGGTTCCGTCGGAAAAATATCACCCGGGAAACATAAACAGCTGAACACTGAGAACGGACTTTATATCGGTGAGAATTTATCCATGAAAACACTTGTATATTTTTTTTTTTTAAATTAATGCACGTGATTTTTTTTTAATTTTAGTATGGTACTTAATATTTTATAGGCCTCCTCTTTGGATTGCCAATGGAATTGTTTTTTTTTATATAAGTTAAGTTATTCCCTTCTATTTATTAAATTTTATTCAAGTTATATTTGTTTTGTTTTTAATTAGTTATACATCGGGGTTCGTTCATTTTATTATTTTATTTACTTTGTGGTGTGCAATGTCAATAACAAGAATGATTGGAAGCGCCTTGCGTACAGCGGGACAATTCTGTTAGCCAATCTCTTTACTGAAGTGATACGTTCTTGAACCTCTCTCGTTTTTCTGACAGTTCCGACAGCTCAAAACTGTCAGAAAAACGAGACAGGTTTAAGAGCGTGTCACCGCACCGTAACAAGATCGGTTGACCCGCAGTACGCGTACTCATATATTCCTGGGGAGCCATTTTGAACTTCGCACTGTTTGATCGTATACGGAACTTGTTTGGAGTACTCGCAAATTCCAGAGACAACAGAGATTCTCCATACAATCTGTCAAAGTTAAATACGTTCCTAGGCGTTCGAAGTTCAAAAAACGGCCTCCCGCAGACGGATCGTTTGTCTATTTCATCGGCAGAAGTCCTACGCTACATTCGCGTACTTTAAACTTGTAAAATGTATATTTCAGGTGGTTTACCGTCCATAGAGATGAACACAGACGGTAAATACAAGTCAGGCCTGGTGGGCTGCGTGTCTCAGATCTCGCTGAGCGGTGACTACGACATCCCTCTCTCTCTCTCCAAACTCCCTCACACCATCACAAACAACGTGGGCCGCTGTTCGCCATAACGAACTTAAATTACTTTTTGTTTTACCCTGTACAAATACTTAAACTATATTTTTATTTATAAAAAGTTTGAGATCACTTGTTGTTTTACCCTGTACAAGTATACCTACTTGAGTTTTATATTTATGGGGGATTTTTAAATAACTTAAAATTTTACTCCGTACAAAAATATACAGGGTTACTGGTAATCAATTAGATACCATCCTTATAAGGGCTTATTCAGTACATCAAAACTAACAACTTTTGTTCAACGGCTTTTATCAAATCTCAAAAAAATGCTGTTTCATAAAAAAATATGGTTCACCTTCGACAAAATGTATGGAACAGCTGTTTTTTTAGTTTTGACAAGTGTCGCAGAACAATAGTTGTTATTTTTGATGTACAGAATAAGCCCCTAAAATAATGCTAATTTATTACCAGTGACCCTGTACATTTAGGTATTTATTTATTAAAGTTTTTATAGGTTATTGTTTTACGCTACGATACCATTTTCGGATTGAAGTGTTATTTATGAAGTTGTTTTAAAAACAATATGACTTTTTTCTACCATACAAATATTTTTAGTTCAAGACTTTTTGTTGTAGGCGACGAAGCTTTCGTTGCACTCTACAATTAAAAATACTTCAATGTTGATAGAAAATAGAAACTTGAAACAAAGAAATAAAATCGATTGAACTAAAAATATCTCTCTATTCATTACCGTTTTTTGTCACTATAGAACTCTAAAACAGGAATAACCACCTACATTTACCAAGTTTATCGGTTGTTATTTTAAAACCAGCTAATTAAAAGCTTCTAAAATACATAACACTGTGAAATAAAATTACTCTAACTGGTCCCCACCCCATTTGCTGTTTTTTGAGTACCTACCTAACTTATGCTAAAAATCTTCAACAAGTATATCCGATGAAGGTCCTAAACGTTGTTGAATTATTTTCTCAAAAGCCCTTAATTTATTTTGTTTTATCTTAGATGAATATGATTAAAAACCTAATGAATCACAACCAATTTAATTTTTTTTTTTTGCCTTTTCTAAATCTCCGAACCTACATATCAATTTGTAAAATACTATGAATTACGGAGGCAATAAATAACAATACGAATATATAAATACAACATTTACTTTCCTCATTTTTAATTTTGATAAAAAATGTAACAAAAGAAATATTTTATAAAAAATACTCTAGTCAATTTAGGATAAGCTGAACTGAAAACTATTTTCTCTTCTTTTATTTTCGATTCAGATGATTTTATTATAAGTCCTTGTTTCCATAAATGAATGGAATAACTTTTCAAAGTGCTTTACTATCTAGTAAATATAAAAAAAAATCTATTTATTTTACAATTTATTTCAGACAAAATCCATAAAACAGTATTGAATACACTTAAATTAATCAAACATCGATAAAAATCGGAATACATTGGATAAAAATAGTTAAAAATATCAATTTACTTACAACAAAACAATAAATAATAAAGTTAAATTTAGAATGTCAATATTACAGTCAGAACAGAATATTAAAGTTATAAAATCATAAAAAATATTGAATAATAAATAGACAAATTCATTGAAAGAGAATCTTAAATAAATGTCATCTTAATCTATATCGCGGCTTGACACCTGAAAACTCGGTATGCTGCTTGGTCCAATGGTACATTATTGGACAATCTATGTCCATCCTCCAAGCGAACAGTTGAAGGTAACTGTTGGAGCTGCCGCGGACGCGACGCATCAGGGACGCCACCCGCTTCCTCAAGATAGCGGCGAAGCCGTCTATATGCGCGTCCGCGAACATTCCCGACGCGCTACAATACGGCGGCAGCCTCAGCAGTGCCCTAAACGCATTATTGTACTGGGTACGCAGGGTGGTATAAGACCTTTTTGTATACTTGACCCATAGGCTGCACGTGTAGAAAGACTGGCAAAATGCTCTGAAAAGTGTTGTTTTCACCTGCGCAGTACAACGTGCAAACCTACGAGCCAGCATGTTAGCCCTAACAGATAACGCCCTGCGCTCCCTCTCCATGTCTACGTCATCCGCGAGCGTCTCCGTGACCCAATGCCCGAGATACTTGAACTGCGATACTCTTTTAAGAACACTGCCATTTAGCGCAACCGGTGGTACAGTAGAATATGTTTTTGAACCTGCTTTAAACAATAGTAGTTCGCTTTTAGCCGCATTATATCTCAGGCCATGGTCCTCCGCATAACGCTCGCAGATGCCAATAAGTTTCCTGAGGGCCCTGATCGATGGACCCAGCAACACCATGTCGTCCGCATAACTGATGTTGTTCACGAAAACTCCATCAATCGAGCAGCCGACATTAGCGCTGCTGAGCTCACGGATGAGGCGGTCTATGTACAGATTGAAGAGGCCTGGAGAACTTAAGCCACCTTGCCTTACACCGCATTCTAACCTGTACACATCCGATAGCGATCCGGACCACCTCACACAATTGCTCTGATTACCATACCAATACTTTAGTAGGGAGATATACTCTACAGGAAGTTCAGTATCACTCGACAACTTCTGCCACAGCCTATCATACGTAACCAAATCGAAGGCCTTCGATAAATCAAGGAAGCAGGCGTATACAGGTGTGCTTCTATCAGTGTAGTACTGAACGGTGTGCTTGAGATTCAGTATAGCCATTTCAGTCGACAACCCAGGCCTGAAACCGAACTGGGCGTCATGCAGATTTAAATGTTGTCGCAACTGAAAATCAATCACACCGTCCAGCACTTTAGCTATGATAGTTGCGAGTGATATGGGCCTGTAATTGTTGATGCTAGATGAGTCACCTGTTTTATTTTTAAGTATTGGAACAACTATAGTTTTCATCATCTTTTCTGGCAAATATGAATGGCCGACACAAAAGGTGAAGAACATGGCGAGCACCCTCGGCAAATGAACGCCCGCATGTTGCAAATGCTCAATGCTTAGACCGTCATGGCCGGGGGATTTTCCCCGCTTCATGTCCTTCACCACTTGCGCAACCTCTTTCGCAGTAATGCGCCTTATAGGATCCCCATTATTCAATCCACCAATATAACCCGTGGCTGGTCCCAGCGGAGAGCATACTTTGAAATGTTCACTAAACCGATTGGCAATATGGACCGGATCACTAATACCCTCTACACTTACGGGAACACTCGGCCTGGGATTCAGTTTATTGGTCTCCTTCCAAAACTTGCCGAAGTCTTTAGCTGCGTGCTGTGTCGCTAGAATATCCATTTTTATTTGAATTTGATTATCTTTACACCACTTAAGTTTAGTTTTGAAAGATTTACGCGAAGTCTGCATTTGCTCATATATATAGCCAGACCTAGGCTTGCCATGGAGAACCCAATCCCGAAACCGAAGCCGAGCCTCAGCGTGAAGTGGTTTGACATGCTTGTTCCATCCTACTACATGTACCTTTTTCTTTTTTCTATTTATATTAGAACTACAAGTAGAAGCAGCTTTTCTCAGAGTATGAACTATTTGATCATACATTGAGTCAATTATTTTCTTATGATCTAAATTACAACAAACCCTATCACTACACTTCTGAAACTCCACGGGGAAGTCGACATCACGCAAACCAGTCGAACACAATTGTAAATATTGATCAACCTGTTCCCTGTCCCTCTCTCCCCATACAGCCTTATCCGGCAAGGAATCTCGGCATGTGGACTTTGGGACTAAGATGTTAAGATCGGTCACTAATTCTATAGCGAAGTGATCGGAAGCCGACACTTCGTAATTTATTTTAACTTCTAAAATGGTTTTTCTAGCTACTTCAGTTGTAACAATATGGTCTAACCACGATGTAGTCCCATGTGCGTCACTAATATATGTAAAAGCGTCTGAATGTAATCCCAAATACTCGGTATCTGCACAAGTCCAATTTTGCTCGGCGCAAAAGCTTAGAAATTCCTTACCGAATAAAGAGTCCGGGTCTGCGTTGAAGTCTCCCAAAATGTAAACCGCTTCCACATTGCATGATTCAACCGCAGCGCTTATTTTTGCGAAACAATCTATAAATAATTCTAAGTTGTCCGCATCGTTCGTGGGCATGTACACGGATATCACAAGAAGTTCGCGATCATCTAATTTCACCTTCACAGCTACAATACGAGTACTATCGATATCAACCACAGACACTGATTGAAACACGTTTTTACGCCACAACAAACAAACTCCGCCAAAAGCTCGGCCCTTTAAAATTTTCTCCGATGTTTCCACAGCTGATTTCCCTGTGTATGCAAACTCTGGATCGATTTCTGCGAGGTAATGAATATCGTGTGGAAGTAGCCAGGTCTCCTGCAACGCTAAAAAGTCCGCCGTGCGACAGAGCATCCTCACGTAGTCTATCGAATTTTTAACCGAACGACAGTTATAACTGACAAAACTAGTTCTATGAATTTTCTCTTCGATGTTGTGATCCATTATCTTTTGGTTTAAATTCAACAAATTTTCTAACCGTTACTCCTTCAGGCCACAAAGAGTCGTCCAAAAAGAGAGACAACTTCGCGCAAGGTACATACATCTTATATGCATTATACTGTTTTTGTACCTTGGCATTAATTCTTTGCAGATTAATCGAAACTTGCGTTTTGTTCAGAATATATTCTCTTATGTCGGCTTCCGAAGTACAACTGTCCACGTTATTCACAAACAACGGCACTCTTATATCTGCAGCTTTAAATTTTTCATTCGAACTATTTGCTTTGCCTTCTAGCGTACTAAAACGATTTTTAAATCGTCTTCGTTGTATCAAATTCCATTGCTCATCCGGTTTCGCTTTTTTCCATTGTGCCTCCGCGGCCGTTACATTTGCAAACGTACCAGATACGGCAGCAACAAGCGTAGACTTCACCTGGTGATTCACACTGGCATCACTAGAAATATCTCCTCCTCTCTGTGATATAACGGACGGCGCGAGTACAGGCGCAGATAGCGGCGGCGGCGGCGCGGGCGGCCCCTGCGTGATGTGCAAGTTCGAAACCGCAGTACTTTCCCCGGCCTCCAAGCGCTCGCCCTCAACCGGTTTCGCAGGAGCACACGGCCGATCAGTCTCAGCGGCAGCGGTGGAGCGGTAAGCGCGGGCGGCGGGGGAAGCGCCCGTAGCTCGCGGCAACAAAACCGCCGCAGCGCTAGTAGCGAGCGGCGACGAGGTCGCACTGGGCACTGCAGTCCGGTTGTGCGAATTATTTCGTGTGTTTTGCGAAATGTGAGGTAGGCCGATTGGTCCGCTGTCCATAAAATAACTGTTGGAGATTATTCCACCACCACGCTTCTTATTTACATTATACTCAAAATTATTAATCGACGCACATTTCAAATTAATTATTTCTTCTTTAACTTCATTCAACCTATCTTCCGAGACATAGTTATTCTGTATAGTTCTAAGCTCTTTTTGAATAACGAGGATATCTTTTAATAATCTCGTCGGATCTATGTGGTCAAAGTGCACAGGAGGTAATTTTTGTAAATCCCTAGCCACAAAAATTGGCGTCAGCTCTGGGTCAGTCTCCTTGAAAACACTTATCACATCAATCAAATCTCTCTGTGAGCGACCATCCTTTTTCCGATTGATCTTCCTTTTTGTGGTCGTTATAGACTCAAACAATAATGTCTTGGCACTTTCGATGTCTTCTGCAGAGAAAGATGTAGTGCAGAGTCGAACCAAACTATCTTCCGTCATTACATCTATTTTATTTTGAATAAATGCAAGAACTTCACACACAACTATATTACAGTTCGAACATTTAACTATTTTCGATGACATCTTGACTCGATGGATGAGTCACTGACGTCAGGCGATATACGTTCGCTCGCTAGCTCGCGCGGACGCAGACAGACTATTTGTAATGTTAATAAATAAAATTGTAGGCGTAACGAGTGTCAATCAACACACATTTTTGGAGGGTTCTGTACAGTTTTTCTTTGATATTGATCATACAATTAAAATAAAATTCTGTAACTTCCTAATTGGATAATTATTATATAATAATTGTTACAACAGAACATATTTTACAAAAATGCTTATTTATTACAATAATATGGCAAAATTACTGAAAATTTGGAATATAACTGAACACCGTGTTGTGTTGAGTTTTATTGCCAAAAATCTTTGAAAAGTTTTATTCAAATCAAATGAAACTCAACTTCATTTTAAATGAAACTAAATCAAAAATAAAATATATACTTATGTCATTATTGTTTTAAATTTATTGCAAAACTCTCCTTCCAAAGTGTGTGACGCACCTATCGTCTGGTTACTTCAAATATTTTATTTCACTAGCTATCATAATTTGTTACAACCTGAGTGTATTTTATAAATAGATCAATAATATAAGTATACATAGAGTTTTGTATATCGGTACATTTTCAAAAATATAGCGCAACATTTATTACGAATAGATATGATACAAACATTAAAAAGAAAACATTAAGATACAAAAAAAATACAAATATCGTAAATTAATATAATATATTTTTGTGTCATGTCTATTCATTGCGTTGAAAGACGAAAAGTATAAAAAGTAGTTGTAAAATAGAGTTTTTAATACTGAGCTTTTTACATTTTAGTGTTAAGCATAAACTAGGTTACGTTTTCCTTAACACTTGCTTTGCTTCAGACTCCCACATTAAGCACGGATCTAGTCAAATTAGTCATAGAAACACAGTGTTAACGTGCAAAAGACATTAAATGAAATTATTTATGTCACTGGTAGAATAAAAATGTGCAAAAATGCCACAAGATAAATTCCTTTCTACTCCTAATATAATAAAAATATGTTATTGTCAAAATGAAATATCTATGAAGTGCGCTAATAAATTCATTTAATGTCATGATTGCATTACACTTCATATTTTATATTGTAGATTAATAAAATAAGCGCGCTTTGTGTGTACGAATGTTGTGCTTTTCAATTGTTTTAGCTCATGTTACACCAATTGAGAAGTACAAATAAATATACTTTTACACCTTATGTCCCTTATGTCCCTAGAACACTAAGCTGGGATTTCTTTACACATTTTTGTCAATTATTAATATACCTACCTATCCACAGGGTTTGTTGTCATTTCCTCAGATAATTATGTATTTTATAGTTGTACGAGTACGTTTTCATATAGGTATTTAGATTTTTTTTGCAATGTTTAAAGAAAAAAATGACCCTGTTTTTCATAAATTTCTTACACCAGCATAACTACTGCATAAAGGCTTATTAAAGTCCAAAAAAATGTTTAACGCATAATCAAAGTAACTGCCATATTTATCGTAGTTTATTGTAAACTAGATAATTATCAATAGATAGAAAAAATGTACCTACTTAACTGTACCGTCAACTTCACCTGTATTACTGACCATGACATAACTAGCTTACTAACTTAAAGTTTAAAAATAGGACATTAATAGAACACCAAACGCTTTTATAAAATAATATTTACAGTTTTGATGTTTTAAAATAATCATCATAATATTTGTGACTACGCACCAAGCGTACGTTTGTAAAAAAAACGACTTCTTTTAAACCGCACTGAACCCTAAAATGCTATACCTACTCATTATAATTTTGTTCTCCTGCATTTCTATGCATTTGCTAAAGATAAAACTAAGCAGGTATGTTTTTTTGGTGCGCTGTCGTAATATATTGTTGGTTGTTCATATTTTCGTACTAACTTTTTAATATTATTTTTGTGGTTTAGTTTATTGAATAAGCAACGTAGTTTCTACTTGTGACATACTATTGATAGCTTGACTAGTAATAGTTTTGTATGTGAGACGTGCCCGATGTATTATACGCCGTTATTTGTACAAAATTATATCAATAAAATATAATTAAAATGTCGTATTTTATTTCAATTAAAAATAACACGAAAGAAGGAACTTAATAAATAACTTATTTTCAATCATTCATTATGTAAGTACCTACAATTTCTTGTTTTGCAATTAGGTAATTTCATAAAGGTAATAATTTAATTTATGGAATCTAATTCCTGTAGGTACATATTAAGACGGAGCCCTAATATATATTTTTAATGAATAAAAAATAAACGTTATTTATGAGAAAACATGGTTTGTAAACATTCATGTTTACAAATTAAAAACATTCATGTTTACAAATTAAAAACATTCATGTTAACAAATTGAGTCTAATACCTGAGTGTTTTCCAAAATAATAATTATAACGGCGTAGTGTTGGCGTCGGAAAAACCAAGTTCTGGGAACCATTTTATTAATTTCACCAAGCTCGGATTTACCAGCGTGTGAATGCCCTGTATGAGTCATCGTTCGTTCCGTTCATTCAATCGCGACCACAACACAACATTCTTTCGCACAACCAGTTTACCAGTCGCAGCCCGCGTCGCGCCGCCGCGAACGTGTCAATTATCCGCTCGAATTTCAAACATCGAATCTTTACTCATAAAAAGTTTACAAACTTTTTGCTCCGAACTCTTTTCAGTGTAACGTTGGATCGAAACTTGAAACCTTTTTTATTTAATTAAAATAAGGTTTTAGTAAAGAAGTGAATTGTGTGGTGTAATAAAAATTGTTTTAAATTTTGGACGCGTCCAGTGAAGAAACGGTAGAAATCCAGTTGTTTCATTGGTATTGCAGCCTTGTTGGACGAGTGGCTAAGTAAGTATTGAAAGTAAAAGGAATTTCGGACGAAATGTTATCTGTATAACTTTATAGGTATGAAATAATGTTTACTTACACACGGTGCTATTACACTGTCTGGTCTAGAAATTATTCTTGCCTACCTGCCTCCATAGTGTATGACACGCATGTACCTAAGTAAGGTGTGCTAATTATTTCTTGTGTGTGAACATACATGAGACGTCTGCTGCAGGTTTTTTTTTTTAATTTTCCTCATTCAGTGAAACATTCCACTGACTCGTTAAGTTAATAGGCTATTACTATTCCAGGTTTATTTTCTACCAATCTATTTTTATTCAAAAGTAATTAAGTATTTCAAGTTTTATAATCAGTGTGGTCTCCACTCGAGAACTTTTCGACTCAATCGATCATCAGTTCTCCGTGTTATGTGCCCTGCCCACTAACATTTCACCTTGCCATTCCGCTGGGCTACGTCTGTATCCAAAGTTACCGTTACCATTTCTGTTTCGATCTCGCATACTCCGAGCATAGCCCTCTCCGTAGTTCGTTGGGATACTTGGAGCTTAATAAGGTCTATGTTAGGAATAGGTATTGCAGTACAATAACTAGGTACTCCATGGTACATAATAGGTACATGGGTACTACCGCTACTTGGCCCATAGTGTAGTTTGACTAGGTGTTTGTAATCGAAGTTATGTTAGCCACGGTCTGTCTTCAGATAGGTGACCGCGGGTAGCAATTTCAACTGAGCGATACCGTGGCTCGGATGACGTGCTAAATTGTAGGCCCCGGTTGCTTTAACTGTTACGCCGTGTCAGAGGCCTTCAGGCGGCTTAAAAACTCTGACACCAGGCACAGATCAGAGAACAAGGTGTATTTTGAATGCATAGCTACACGTCAAAGCCACATCCCAGCTTTAGTCTGTAGGCTATTAAAGGGCTAATTTGTGTTGCAGCAAGTTTTTAGTGTGCGTGACAATTGCGAACAAGTGTGCTATGCTTACAGTTTTTGTGTTGGTGAAGTACCTGGGTGGGGAAGGGTCCCAGCCTCTTGGAGGCTCCGGGTTTCGAACGAAAAAGCCCATGACAAATCTCCTTTGTACTCTGATCTGTGGACACCAGGGCTAGCTACCTGGCCCATACGAACTTACTACTTCATAAACTAAATCCATTAGATATTCACTTGCTTACTTGAAATTGACATATCAAAGTAGTTGACCGTGACCGGATTCGTGGTTACTTAATTTTGTTTTGATAGAATAAGTTATCACTTTGCGGGTCTCTTTCATCGCAGTCTGATAAAATTATCTGATAGATATAATTTACGGAGTAAACGGACTTGTAGAATATCATAATCCTTATTGTCATGATCCACATTTACTATGGGACCCTGAAATTATAAAATAAATCAGCTGTAGGCACTTATTGTATTGCTTTTTATAGACTTTTTATGTTAGTACAAAAATCTGATTGATTTTGTATGGAACAAGCAAACATATAAATTATCTTCATATTCGATTACAAAGGGTAGGTAATCCAGAACTGATGATCCTACTAAACCGGAAGAGGATGATTAAGACCGTCATTATGAACAACTTTTACTAAGGGAACAACCCGGAATCCGAAAAAAAATCACCTGTTCCATACAAAATCCCAACTCCGAATCAACAAAATGAATAAAACAGCTGATTTTTTTCTCTGATTCCAGGTTGACCCCTGAGTAAAAGTTGTTCATAATGATGGTCTAAATCACCTCCGTTTCGGCTTAATACACCCATTCTGGATATCCATTATACATAATATAATTAGGTATATTTCCAAAATAGGCATGATGACTGGGTAAAAAAAATCATTAATATAATTAGTCCCGAGTTCACCAACGCTTGTTTAAGTTAAACGTCTGATTACTGTATTTAAACAATTTGACCCGATTTCACCAACAGATGTTTAATTTAATTTAAAGTAATCACAAACATGTTTAACTCAAACCAGCTTTGGTGAACTCGGGTTTTAGTCCCTTGGTTAGATTATTAATAAATATTGGACACGTACTTTTTATTTTGTCAATCAAACAATAAATGACAAAGATAAACCTTGTCAAAGTTTGGGAGTGGGGGCTCGTGACGTCACTAGTGCGACGTAGCCTGTACACTCGTAACGTCACACGGAACTTTAGCGGGATATATCTTCGTCAATCTTTGTTTAATTGACAAAAGAAAAAATACGTGTCTAATATATTTTGTAAATCCATCTGATGGACTAATTATATTTTTTTAGTCATCATACCTATTGAATAAAGATATCAACAGCCGGTGCGTCCAAGTTGAATTCTTTCAACTGCGAAAACTGCATAACAATATCTATAATTTTGACAAGGCGACGCACAGACCGTGAAGGTCGCCTTTGACACGCTATTTAACAACAATTCTACCGTTTGTCAATGACATAAACGCCGTTAGCATTAGCACGTCGGGTGTCTGCACTTATTACCTATGACATCAACCTTAATAATAAATCGAACACAAACAGTCGATAAGTAATTGATTATTTACAAAAACTTAAAGCCTTCCCTCACGTTCCAATTTGTTTGGAGCCATCCGTCAAATAGGGTCATGTGTACACTGTACAGTGTAGCCTATCTGAGTCCAAACAGCGAACGGTACCTACACCAGCATAACCATTCGTTACCATATTCATTACCGAAACTTTTCCAAACATTAAAAATTTTGATAAATAGGTATTACATACCTAAATGGTACTTGGTAGGGAATTGTAAACTCTTAACTACCCTTTGAACAAGATTCAAGCCAAAAATGAAGACTAGAGTCTGGCCAACGAAAGCTGTCCAAGAAAAAAGGCGGGAATTTAAAAAAATCAAGAGCTGTTAGCTTATTTTCTAGTACCGCTCAGCTGATCTCCATGAAATTTAGCATGCATGTAGTTCTATAAACTACGTGCTGTTAGCTTGTTTTCTAGTACCTTAGCATGCACGTAGTTTATAGAACTACGTGCATGCTAAATTTCATGGAGATCAGCTGAGCGGTACTAGAAAACAAGCTAACAGCTCTTGATTTTTTAAAACTTGCTTGAAAGAGTAACAAACCAACAAACACACTTTCGAATTTATAATAAGCATTAGTAAGGATTGTTAAAATGCAAGCTATTTCAAGTGTTTCGGCTCCTTCGGGGTGTACGGTGCGCGTTCACCATTAGAAGCCTTCAAGCGGCTTCCAAACACTTCCAAACTAAATTATCCATCTTCATTAGAGATTTACCGTCTCACCACAGAAGTTTTACGCACGCTTTAGACAATGTTTAACAGTACAAATTGCACGGTTATACAGTGTTTAAGGCGTGTTTAAATCTTTTGTGCCTGTGGTAAGGCGGTTAATGTCTCATTCAATTTAAAAAAATGCCAAGTCGATGTATTATTTACCACACATACGAGTATATCGATGACTAAGTATCAAATTGTACGACTGCACTGAGCCCTTAGTCCAGGTTTTGCGTAGTTTACTTAAACTTTAGCGTTCGCGTTGACTCCATTTTGGTTAGTTCTTCCTCGTTTCCGCCAGGGGCGCTATACAAAAATGTATAGAGCCATACGGAAACAGCTGTAGTTTCAATTTACGTGTAAACCTGGACCTGCCCTCTGGTGACGGCATTCATATGAATTGATTTTCACGACATTTTAGATTGTCATTGGTGATGATCACATCGCGGTTATTAGAATTTATATATTGGAATATTGGATGTGCTGAAGTTTGAGTGATGCATGTTTATTTTAGCATGGTGAGACTTAAATAGTACTTAGGTACCTACTTATTATAATTTATTTATAGTTAACTTATTATAATTTGTTTATAGTTTTCTCCGAACAGTGTGACCTAGAATCTGTTTAACAGAATCTTCATAGGCCTATATCTCGACTCGTTCTTGACCGATTTCGTTCATACTCTCCATTCTTGTTAGGATTAAAACACTAAACAAATTTTCCAAATAAGTAAGTCCTAGCTAGCGACCCACCCCGGCTTCGCTCAGGTGTATATAAACCTTCCTCTTGAATCACTCTATGTAGTAGTAAAAACCACATCAAAAATAATACATAATACCTCACAGCCGCCGAGCATACGGGAACATGACTAGAACAGTAGAGTCTCTATTTTTTTTAATCATCGCGCCATTCGCGACTCTGCAGTCCACCTCACTCGGCGAACCGACCTACTGGCCAGCCTCCACAAGGGCTTGGGGAAAAGACCCGGGGAGGCGGCCTACCACGGGTTGCTCTTCGCTTCACCAGGTTCTATAATTATAGAGCACGACAAGCACCATGACAAGGCGGGAAGCCACTCGGGGCTTCGAGGAGCAGAGTTTCTACATATTATTCATGTTAATGAAGTTGAAATTATAATTGAATTCGTCACAACCAGCTGTTGATAACACATCGAGACACCTGCTTACTATGCAAGTACCTACTACTTCGTGTACTACCTATAAAACCGGTTGCAAACAATGGTATACAATTTAATTACTCACACCAACCTGTTTTACAGATGATGGTTGCTGTCGTATTATTTTTCATTTTAACATATCGACAAAATGAATCGATATTTTTAAAATTAACGTTAGTTTTAATAAACAATCGATCGTTTTTCATTTTAACCTGTAAAATATGATCTACCAAACAAAAAGGAATTATTGAAATCGGCCTACTCTGAAAAAAGTTATAAGTATATACTCGTCGCGCGTCGACTTATGAACTTCTTCCGTTTCGTCGGTAAATCAGCCAAGTACGAGTAGGACTCGGGCACGCAGGGTTCCGTACTGTATGGGAGCCCCCCTTAAATATTTATTTTAATTTAATTATTTAATATTGAATTGTATATACAACTAAACATCCTGTGAATATTTCAAGCATCTACTGTTACCATTATTAATATCGAGCGAAAAACGGTTAAAAATTCAGGTTTGTTGTATGGGAGCCTCCCCTTAAATATTAATTTTAATCTTTTTTTAGTATTTATTGATCTAGCGGCAACAGAAATACATCATCTGTGAAAATTTCAGATTTCCAGCTATAACGGTTCATGAGATACAGTCTGGAGACAGACGGACAGCGGAGTCTTAGTAATAGAGTCCCGTTTTTACCCTTTGGGTACGGAACCCTAAAAATAGACTTTCAGAGGAGTAAATCCTGACATGTTCATAATGATGATCTGGATCTCTTCTTTTCTGCTTAGCATATACACATCTTTTCTTTCTGGTATGCCATCATACAGCCTAATCCTAGTTTGGGTACTATAGTCACCTTACCTGAAACTGTAACTAACGATTTACGTTTTATTGTTTTTTTAAAGTTATAAGCAGAAGTTTGTAGAAGTTAAATAAATTATTTATTTAATTCTAAATAACATTATGATTATTTTAAGTAAATGTTTAGGTTTTGTAGGTATCAATTTAGGCTAAATTATTTATTATCATTATGTTATTTAGAAAGGATACATATTGCATATCCGTCCATACGTACGTAGAGTATGTTCCTATGTATTGGTATTTGTTTTTCCTGTCTGCTATGAGATAGGCGACATCATTATTTGTACTAATAATAAAGGTACATAGGTATTCTTAGTTGATCCTAGGACAAAACTGCTATTTTCAGCTAAAGGAAAATGTAAAATATTAACATTGGAACCATCTATACAGGGTTAACTGCTAACCCTGTACTAAGCTGAAAATAGTGGCAACAACAGGTGAAAATAGAAAATAGGGAAAGTAGCAGAAGTGATTAAGCCCATCAATACGAATAACTTTTACTATGGGGCCCATTTCTAAATTCGAGAGAAAAAAACTGCAGTTCCATACAAAATTGCAACTCGGAATCGAGAAAATGGAAGAAACAGCTGTTTTTTTCGCGAATTTTGAGTTGGCCCCAAATAAAAGTTGTTGGTAATGGTGATCTTAATCACCCCCTTTCGACTTAGTACACCAGGTCTGAATAACCCTGTATTGCTAAACTTCTTGCTTTACAAAGTGTAGGGACTTGCAGACGTGTATATAGTCATCATCATGAATCACTATTATCATGGGACCACCTACCAAATCACATAAAAAACTACTGTTCTATACTTTTGCAATTTTGCAGTTGGTCACACAGTAAAAAGTGTTCATAATTATGACACTAAAAATAGTAAAAGTGTCTCTAGTTAAAAACTGTGTCAATACCGTGAGGCATCTTCCTACTTGTCTTGTAGAAAAATGGGGATGACAGAATAAAATCGTTTAGCTCTGAATACTCAGAGCCCTTAGTCCAGGATTTGCGTAGTTTACTTATACTTTCGCGTTCGCATGTGACTCGATATATTTTGGTTAGTTCATCCTCGTTTCCGCCAGGGGCGCTGTACAAAAATGTATAGAGCCGTACGGAAACAACTGTAGTTTCAATTTACATGTAAACCCATGGTCTACACTATACCCTCTGATGTACATTGTCCGATGATAATCATATTGAAAAAGGACAGACTTGCAATCCTATGGCGGTGCTCTAGGTCTAGGGTATGAAGTTTTCTTGCGACTAACTTTGCAAGTACAATGTACATGCCTAGCACGGCCATAATGATACATCATAGTGGGCAGACAAATTAATAAATACTTAGTCTCTATAATACTAATATTATAAATCCGAAAGTGTGTTTGTTGGTTTGTTCCTGTTTCACGCAGCAACGTACTCGTAGAAACGGATTGACTAGATTTTTGGCAAGGACCTAGTTTGAAAGACAGGGAGTGACATAGGCTACTTTTTATCCCAGAAAAATAAAATGTTAGAATGGGATAGTACAAAATTTAAAATATTACGCGGGCGAAGCCATGAGCTAAAGCTAGTCGAGATATGCATCCTATAGAAAATCGACAGATCGCAATCCTACGGCCGCTGCTCTAGGCTATGAAGTTTTCTTGCGACTAACTTTGCACGTACAATTTACATGCCTAGCACGGTCATAATGATACATCATAGTGGGCAGACACGTTGATACCTAGTCTCTGTTTAATTTATAGCTTCAAATGGCAAGAACTGCGGAAGTGGCTGACGCCTATTGTTGGTAGACAGTCATGCTGCCGGAAGCAGATAAAGCGAAAAACATGTCCCTACCTTGTTAAAAACTGTACTGTTTCATTTTTGACCGATTGAAACGAAGGTCGAATCAAACTGCTATTTTTTGATTCACCCCTTTTTAGGGTTCCGTACCCAAAGGATAAAAACGGGACTCTATTAATAAGACTCCGTTGTCCACCTGTCTGCCTTCAGGCTATATCTCAAGAACTGTGATAATTACACAGTTGAAATTTTCACAGATGATGCATTTCTGTTGCCGCTGTAACGTAAGCGATAAACGATAAAAATGTAAGAGGGAAAAACAACACGTTTTTTATGGAAAATAATACTTTATGTTTTTGCCGTTTTTTGCTCGATATGAATAACGGCAATAGGCAGACTCTGGCAGAATATTTAGTTATATATTCACTACGAAAATGAAAAATAATTAAAATAAAATAAATTAAGAGGCCCATACGATACCGAACCCTTCGTGCGTGAGTCCAACTCACACTTAACCGAATTTTATTTATTCTAACCCTGTAAAGTTCACACATTTTAATGCAAGTTAAGGAGGACAACAGTGCAGAGATACCAAAAGTTAACACACAGTTAACCTCAAAGTCAAAACATACAGTTAACCTCTGCTTTTTGGAAGTCAGGTGGCCCAATGTGGTAAAACGGAGAATTGCGCGCACAATAACATAAAGATGAAAATCAAGCATTGACCCGACAAAGTGCGCATTAAAACAAATGCCGATTTCCACGAAGATTGTGGAAAGTAACGCGCTTCGAGCACGATATATTTGCTTACGAAACTCGGCAAGGTATATTTGTTTACCTTTGATATTTAGCCAATAGCAAAAACAGGTAATTTTAAGCGATCTCGATTTTTAATAATTTTTACACGCTATCATGATCCATTCAACTGCTCCGAAATGTCAGGTGAGCATATGCTCATCATAGTGAATAACTTTTCCGATGGGATCAATTACGACACTACGAATAAGATTTAATATGGGACTAACTAAGAAATCTCGCAGAAAACGTCAGTCGATCCATACATTTTCTCCATTATTAGAAAGTAGAAATAAACTTTATTTTATCGAGCTAAGCGAAGATCTCCGTTTAAACACGGAGATTTTGCTTTCGTCAAATGGAATATTCCGATCTATGTCTACAGGTCGCATTTTTTTGCCATTGGTGATTTTTCACAGAGGGGTAGGTATTTTTCTCAAAAAGGGGGATTATCAATCGATTTTGATAATATTTGACAAGATTGTTAAGTATCCAAATTCTCAAAACGGCCAAGATCCAGTCGAGATTTAGGCTTAAAGCCACGCTTCGCTCGCTCGGTCAATTCAAAACGATAGAATAAACAAAGTCAACTGTAGCTCTACCGAATTTGGGACATGTGTGAAACACTATAATTACTACTTAGGTACTTTCGTAAAGCAGTTCTCTACATACGAGTATAGGTAATAGCAGACATGTGAGCTCTCCGCGCGGCAGGTGAAAGTCGCACACTGACTCGAGCCGCGCCACATGCGGTTATGACGTGAGACGTGCCAGGCCGTGAATGATCGTGTATAATCATTAGACATCGTGATTCAATTTACGATACAGATTAGTCGTTGATACTGTAGCAAGATGTTTAGACTTTATGGTAATAAAGATAAGTAATTACACAGGCACAGTCTGCATACTACGCGGCGTATAGGTTAAATCAACAAGTACCTATCATATTTAAAAAAAAACTTTTTTTTACAAAACCGTTTTTTACAGCAAGCTTTTACTGAACAAGTACTCGCCAAGACGAATCAATCATACGAGCCGAGACTCGATAGGGTTGCGTCGATTCATTACAAAGTTCCTATGACCTTCCAGCTCCATCATCAGTTAGTGGATACCATTGAAAGACAAACTACTCGCCAAGACCATTCAAATTAACCCAAACTCGATGTCGCAGTGAAACGACACAACCTCGTGTCGTTTCACTGCTAAGTTTCTTTGGTCACTTTCCAGCTCCATCATCAGATCAGCACCCTGTCATCATAATATTGCATTGTCACGCGATTTACACATGTATGCAAAATTTCAGCTCAATCGGTAACCGGGAAGTCAAATGTATAACTTGCAAGATTTGATTACAGACCGACAGATAACGTGGCAGGTAATAAAAGCTTGTAAAAATATAGGAATGGCCTAAAAGGCCGTGTTGTTGAACATACGTTATTTATATATTTAAAAAAAATGCGAGTTAATACTTTGAAAGGCTAGCCGTAAGCCGTATTTTTGGTTCCTAGAGAACCTGAAAACCGTATATTACGGCAAAAGCCGTATCAGGAACATCACTAGTCCGCGGATTATTTAGCATCCGTGTTCACCATGAATCGATCTAATGAAAAACACATACAAAATTAAAATAAACGCCGCAAGGAAATGTGAAAAATTAACACGCAATATATGTAAACTATAGTGTTTGTCGTGGTTAAGGTGTTAAGTATGAGTTTGTGTAGTACCTAAACGAAAACAATTTCATTATCGTTTTCATGCGACTCCATACATTTTTATTAGTTGTTTGTTTCCGCCTTTATGTATGTAAAGGTTATAAAATCCTCACACACGTTCCGATTTGGTTAGAGCAAATTTGGTTGGCGTCCACCATATCGGAACGTGTATAATGGTTTGAATGGAGTTATACGAACAATAACTAGGTATACTGTAGTTTACCTGTACCTATGTAGTAAAAGTTACTTATTTATGACGTAAAAAATGGCATCTACCTCTACATGGTTAAAGTAAAGTATAGACTGAATAGAACTTGTTGACGAGTGTGATGTTAGCTACAAGCTACGGATAACCCAATCCTTGCGCAGCAGTGTGAGCTTCAGTCAGGATTGGGTTTTATGCAGCTTGTTTAATTTAATTAAATTAATAAAATAATTAAATTAACTAAATTAAACGACGACATTGACATTGGCGTAATAATTTGATACAAATAAATTAATAAAAAGTAGCTAAATTCACAGCCGCCAAGAAGTTTGACTCGGCCTATAAATTTTGTCGCTCTAAACTGTGTTAGTAAAAGTGAACTAACACACTTAGGTGTTACAAATATTTCGTCTCAACAGCTTGTCCTAGCGGACATGCAATGTACATTATGGTAGCTATTTAAGACTCAAACTAGAAAATATCGACTGTTTATGTCATCTATTCGAGCAATCCATATAAGCCTACCAAGGTAAACACAAACCGAAGAAAACAGTCCAATTATCGACACAGCTCCAAACCTCTGTGGCAACCGGTAATCCTTGACTTGAGAGTTACGACTTGTTTCAAAAGTATTAGTATACATTACCTACTCAGCACGTAATGCTCAGTGACCATGATTTGGCAAACATTTCAATGAATAAGCATTTAGGCTTTAAGTCGGAGATATTTTGGCACAACCTCTCTCGCGCATTTGCACATTTTGGGCGATAGAGTCTGGCCAACGAAAGCTGTCCAAGAAAAAAGGCAGGAATTTAAAAAAATCAAGAGCTGTAGTTTATAAAACTATGTGCATGCTAAATTTCACGGAGATCAGCTGAGCGGTACCAGAAAACAACCTACAGCTATTGATTTTTTAAAATTCCCGCCTTTTTTCTTGGACAGCTTTCGTTGGCCAGACTCTATAAAATAAGTGATCAGGAAAAATTTACAAATGCGCGAGAAAGGTTATGCCAAAAACTATTTCCCCCCTAAAGTCTAAATGCATGGTACCTATTTGGTCCCCAATAATGGTCGACTTGAAACTTACGACTTGTTTCATTACTGGCTACTCGTGCGTAATGGTTTGTGGCCATGATTTGGCAAACATTTCAATGAATAAGCATTTAGGCTTTAAGGAAGAGATAGAGTTCGGCACAATCTTACTCGCGCATTTGTACAATAAAATACAATATAGTTTTATTGCACACCGATAATTAGTGTTTATAATACAAAGTTTATTTAAAATTAACTTAAAATTAGGTAGTACAAGGGCGGCCTCATCGCCTTGAGTGATTTGTACTAGGCAAACGTTTTGTACATTTTAGACAATATATAATCTTTTATAGACAATTTTTTACCAAACCAAAAAGTGCACAACGCCGCAAAAAAGAAGAAGAAAAAAGTTTTCACTTAAAAAAATATCATCAGCTTTAGAGATATAGCCAAAGTTAAAGTGTTTAAGATACTTATGTAATGGTATGTGTAGGTAAGTACTTGTCAGTGATAAGTATTTTGTGTCGTGTAATAAATAATTCGCTTGTGAGTATTTTTTTTTTTTTTTTACCAGGGGAAATCTTTTATAGATACCACCTCACCTCGAGGGCAGGCGGGTGGTTATGTGGGAGTCCTGCCGACTGGACAGTATACCCACCAAAACCCCTGGGTGTTCCACCACTGCGCCTGGTGTCGGGGCTACGGGCACGCTTTCGCACTCCTCCGCGGCACCCGACAGCGCTGGCCCAACTCGGGCCCCACCACGGAGCTTGCGCTCCCGCTAGATTGACGATGTGTCGAACACCAGACACATCGTCATCCACCACCTGGGACCAACCAGCACTGGGCGTCAGACAGCACCCGTGCCCGACAGCCCTGGTCCCGATGCAACGGGTCAATTAAAGTGGCCCCGCGCCTGCCACTACGGCTGCAGAGGATAGGGAGAACGGCCATCGCGATACCGACACTCCTCTTCCCCTGCAGCCCCACCGCCTCCGCCAACACGTTGGCGGCACCCGTTAGGGCCGCTGGCAGGACGGATAGACAGCGGCACACTCGCCGCCCGTCCATCCCGTCGCCGCCCCCGCCTCGATGGGCTCGGCCGCGGTATCGCGACGAGCGCGACACCGCAGTCCACCTCAGTCGACTTGCGACCTACTGGCCAGCCTCCGCACGGGCTTGTCGAGGCCCAAGACCCGGAGAGGCCGGCCCCACCTCGGGTTCCTCTTGGTTCACCAGGCTGGCGAGACCTGGCTACTAAGCCCCCCCGCCACGACAAGGCGGGAACCCACTCGGGGGGGTGCTACATCAGCTACCTGCCAATAAAAGTCCCGTCAAAATAAGTCCAGCCATTTCAGAGATCAGCCGGAACAAACAAAGACAGACAAAAATTGTAAAAAAAAAATTTTGGTGTATATACCTTACTTATATTCATAGACATGTAGTAAACAACGCTTATTTCAATATTACAAACAGACACTCCAATTTTATTTTTATGTGTGTATAGATGATGTTTGAAAAGAAACGAAGGAAAAACAGGTTGAAAATCAAAGTTACCGGTTTCGGAACACGTCAGGTGGGACGTGTCTGTTCGTCATGAATATTTACATGTTAGTTTCCGTCTTGTACTCGTACTCGGGGAAAACCGGTAGTTTTGCACGAGACGTATTTTGGTCTGATGCGCACTTGTTTTATAGCATACTTTAGCATATCATCATAGCAGGCAAAGACTTGCCGTCATAAGCCGTGGTGGTCTAGAGGTCAAATCCCAGTCCCATACCAATGAGTTCTTTGGAATTTATGAACGGAATTTCACACCACTGGCTTTTCGGTGAAGGAGACCATCGTGAGGCAACCTGCATACGTCCGTAGAGGAAATTCGATGGCGTATGTGAATCCACCAACCCGCACTGGGCCAGCGTGGTGGGTATGGCCCAATCACCTTTCGTGGGTAGGCCTACGCCCTGCAGTGGACTATTAAAAGGGCTGGTACAGTATAGGCAAAGATTTCACCAGACACGAGCGTAGATTGACAAAGAGTATATAGTTTGTGAATCCTTCCAAATCCAAAGTTAGAATACGAGTAAATACGTATGTTTGTTTGTTACACTTTTACGTAGCAAAAAAGAGAATTTATAACTTGATTTAGATGGTTAGTTAACGATCAGAGAGAGTGCCAGATATTATCCCGAAAGACGTGAGTGAAAGCTAGTGCACTACAGAAAATATCATGTTTTCAGCCTCACACCAAATAAAAAAATCAAGACAGAATATTGAGAAACAAACAAGTGAGGCCGGCAAAACTACGCCTCGCCGTGTACAGACACAATTACACACACAAACATGTACAACGAAACTACGCAATGGCTCATCAGTCGAACTATGGCGGCGCAACACCGATGCACTTACCACATGTATAAAAACCTGACCTCACTTGTCTGTTTACGACGTTCTGATGGATATGGCCCAATCACCTTTCGTGGGTAGGCGTACGTCCTGCAGTGGACTATTAAAAAGGCTGATACAGTACAGTACAGTAAGGTCGTATAGGCCGGATGGCTAGCCCTACTGTCAATTTTTAGACCGCCTGAAGGCCTCTGACACGGAGCCACGGTAGCGCTTAGTTGTAAATGCCACCCGCGGTCACCCATCCGAAGGCTGACCGTGCTGAACTTTGCTGAACTTCGATAATCGCTAACGAACACCTAGTCAAACTACGCAATGGACGCTTTAGTCATTTTAAAGATTAAATTATAGAGCTCCTTTGCTGAGCCCGTAAGCGCGTTATATCTCCACTGCGCTTTAGTGGAGTATAGACTTTATTTAGCGTCTGATGTGCAGTTAGGCCGTTTTCTGACTTGTCGGTGTGGGAGCGGTGCGGGATCTGTAAGGTCTGTACCGAAACGATACCGCGTTGCCTTCACCTACTCACCTATCGGTATATTCTCGGTATAAAATTCTGCAGTACCGAAGATGTCGTCTTCTAGTGATGACGATATTTTGGCGTGTTATTATGTTTATCGCCTACGTAAAAAAAGAAAACGTTATTGGCGTCATCCTTATATCGAAAATAATATTAATTGCCGATTTTTTGTTGCGGCTAAAGAACTTTCCCAAGATGACGAAAAATTTTTTCTCTGTAATGTCCTTTCTCGAATATTTCGCCAATTTATAATTATACAATGCAGGATACTTTTCAATTTCTAGTACTAAAACGACGTGAATATCTCGCTCCGCCATCTTGTTTGCACGACCTCGCGCGGTAAATGTCGAGCGGCGCCTGGACACGCATCCCGAGACGCGGTAAAACGAAACGATCCCTCCCCGCTCCCGCACACACCGCGCCAATCAGAAGACGCGCATTAAAACATAGGCGCTCGGCAAGCTTTCGGTACCGTGTATACCGAGCGAAACGAATCCGCACCGCTCCCGCACCGACAAGTCAGAAAACGGCCTTAAGTATTTTCATAGCATACAAAACGTAAAGATCATCGAAATATTTAGGATGAATTCATCAACTTCAACTCTACTATAATATCTCATAGTATTGTCAAAGTGCAGTACAATTGTACTGCAATCATAATCAGAATACCAGTTTGGCAACTAGAGACATTATAAACTAGTAGTGCTTTTCTTAAGTGGCTCTAGCTGCTAAACTGGATTTTCCATACATTATTTTGTAACTTTTTACGTCCAAACCACGGTCATGATATCTAATAGTGTTATGCCTCGACCCTGTCTTTGAAATATGTATATGTCGGATCCATAAAAAGGCACCGCATCAGTTATGATTCTGCTTCAATGTGGTAATGATTTATACCACTGACCCAACAATGCTTCAGTGTGGCGTGGCGTGGGTTTACCGGGCGAGGAGATAAAGGCGACATCACGAACAATCAGTTTATTTCACAGAAGATTACGTATGATTACAATTATAGAGAACTTTAAGCGAAGGACATGGCGTTCCGCAGCGTAACGCACGCTGCTACCATTCTATCAAGAAATCACCAGACTGTCCAGACTTGAACCGTTCTAATCTCAGTTTTCCACAACCTCTTCCGAACAAGCTCTATTTACAACTTTTTCTGACATCTCACATGTCACCTCGCATTTTCCCGCCCATCGGCCGATCATGCGATGTCAGTGTCACCTCCTTGGAACTAATCAGCAGCGTTTGTTACAAGCGTTACCCCAGAAATGTTGCCACTTCCATTCCTAGTCCTTCGAAATTATACTAAGTGGCACTATTTAAAATTAAACTTAAAGCTATTGTCCCGATATATATATCTAAAGCGCCACATGGCCACGCAGAACGTATCACGCGCTAGGCCTGTCCGCCTCCAATATTTTAATTTCATCTACTTGTTTATTCTACCTACGTGAGCTTCTTTCTTGTTGTTCATCTAATCATCTAATGATGTAAAATTATTACCTAAAATATTGACCAAAAAAATAAATTCATTGTAAATAAAAGAGGAAGCATTCAATAAAAATACATACTTATTGTGTTTTTGTTATTTTTAGGTTTCTGTAGTAAAACGAGGAACCCTAAAAACGTAAATCGTACGCTTACTAATCCACACGTTTGTTTATCACTACAGCGCGCCGCGGCTGACTAGCATACCGAGAGCATACCGGACTCCGAGGCGCGTAGGTATGATTCGCGTTCCGGCCGTTTGTATGAAGACGGAATACTGTTATATTTATATCATTACCGTGTCCAAACTAACAAACAACCAGACAAAGTTTATGTGGCTAACATCAGAGACGCTTCGTTCATTTCTTTCTCTCGGTCAATAGTAAACAAACACTGTATCCATGGCAAGACTCCTATGGATACAGTGTTTGTGTGTTCATATTTTTATTTAATCGATAATGCAAAGTTCGATGCACTTTTCACATGCCATGTGCTTACCTTGACATGATTCCGAACACCATGATGTCTCGTCACGAGAAACAAAATAAAAAATCGGCCAAGTGCGAGTCGGACTCGCGCACGAAGGGTTCCGTATCGCATGGGAGCCCCATTCCTTTTACCATTATTAGTACAGAGGAAAAAAACTCCTAAAAACACGTTTGTTGTATGCCCCCTACCCCTTAAATATTTATTTTATTCTCGTTTTAGTATTTGTTGTTATAGCGGCAACAGAAATACATCATCTTTGAAAATTTCAGCTGCCTAGCTATCACGGTTCATGAGATACAGCCCGGTGACAGATGGACAGACGGACATCGAAGTCTTAGTAATAGGGTCCCGTTTTTACCCTTTGGGTACGGAACCCTAAAAAGTAGATGGTCTTCTCTTATATGTCTTCATTGCGTTCTTTTTAGTTGATGAGTACGTGTTTACAACTAAATTTAATTAATTTGAGCAACATTTAGATCTAAGTATATCTATCCGTTGAATAAAAATATATGTCTTCATTACGTTCTTCTTAGTTAATGAGTATATGTTTACAACTAGATTTAATCAATTTGAGCAACATTTATTGCGATAGATCTAAGTATATCCATTAAAGATTGCAAATCTATAGAGGCCTTTCTGTTCAAAGATAATGAACTTTTCAAATACCTAAATCCTTTCTGAAATTGGACATTGTTTAGCAAAAATGATTCAAACCTATCCAAAATAACGTAGCAAGTGTCTTACGAAATGATCTAGAATCTGAACCTTCTGACTCTGACTGGAGTCCGAAGGTTCAGATTTCAGATCATATCCTTTGATTTGGACCTTCTGACTCTCACTGAACTCAGAAGGTTGAGATTTCAGATCATTTCCTTTGATTTGGACCTTCTGACTCTCACTGGACTCAGAAGGTTGAGATTTCAGATCATATCGCAAGACACTTGCTACATTTTGATTATCGACATAAAAATGGCGCGAAAATCATATTGATTTTCTAAACACAACCGGTCTCATACGATCATGATAAGCAGATAACCGCACGATTGTCACCAGAATCAGTATGGTTTTCTCGTCATATTTTTGTCGATTTCGCGCCATTTTGAGCCGGTTGTAAAGGGTTATGGACAGCCATGTGGTTTGAGTCCTTTTTCCTAAACAACGTCCAATTATGGCGTGTAAAACTAATGTCTGGTCACCTCCTTCACACAAAATATAATCGATTTCTTCCAAGACTCCAACAAAGAGCTGGCACCCAGATTTCACACGCCCGCCGTCAATCGACCTCTAATTGCTCTACTTCTGCCTTAGCTATTAATTATTCCACGATCTTATAGGGCACTATTGTACTTCAACCCCTGCCCTAGATTGTAATCTATATTATTACCTTCTAAGACGATAACCTTTTTGACTGAGTGGCCAGAAAGAGGAATTTCTTTTTTTTTCATTCAGGTGTTTTGATTAGGTATATAGTTTACCTATTTCGATAGCTCCGTGGATTTGCAAGTTGAAATGGCAATAGGGAGAGTGCATACATAACAGGAAAGACAGATGTACGATGGGTTTGATGAAAGTATAATCATGTACCAGCAAGCGCAGAATAGGACGTCCACCCACAAAACGTCGTGATAAAAGCCGTTGAACAAAAGTTGTTAGTTTTGATGTACAGAATAAGCCCCCCAAAGGATGCTAATTGATTACCAATAACCCTGGATATTTGGCTGGTCTGAGACTAAGCCGTAGACTAATTTTCATACTTCTAAATGATAAGGGTGGCAATATATGTTTCTTTAATAGCAAAATAACGCTTTCCGAGTCAGGTAGTAAATTTTTTCCAAATTCATTTTCACTTAATTATGGAAAACGTTCAACTTAAGTTATACGTAAGTTATTCATCGAGTGGATTGACACGGTTAAGGCATTCTTAGCCAAGTTGCGTGTTTGAGGTAAGTTAGGTAACGTTGAAAAAGTGGTCGAAAAGCGGTCAGCATTGGTAATTAAAACCTCACTTTGTTATTTAGGTTATTTATTTTACGTATCTACTGGGTATAAGACCATGACAAGTCTTTGTACTAAAATACAATGTTAGTCTGAAATTGTGTTCTATGCCGAAAGAAGGTAATTTTATCAAATCTAAAGGAGTTTTCACTTCATTTTTTTTTTTTTTTTTTGCAAAAATGGCATGACTGACTTGAATCGTGTACAGAATTCGCGAACAGTTCGCACGGATCGATTTAGCATTTTTTACATTATTGTTGATTTATCAAAAATTGCTCATCTGATTTCGATAAAATTAAAACAGGACCAATATCAAAGTATATCATTTCTAGAAAATAAATAATTATCAAAATAGGACTACTAAGTAAAAAGTTATGCGTGGTTATACATAAAAAAAATACGCGTCAAATTGAGTAGGTACCTACCTCCTCCGTTTCATCGGTCAAAAAATCATTTTGTCGATTCCAAGTTACAACTTTGTATGAGACAGCTGATTTAAGTCGTGACCGTAGAATTTGAACCTGCCTACCAGCCACGTGATACGGTTCTTTCCCGGACGCTTTACCAATAAATCTAGATCATATTCTGACGCTCACGAGAAAATATTGCAAGCGCCTACTCTAGCCAGCCTAGGATTTTTTTAAATAGTAGCGTAGCTCTAGGCGGCTCTTCTTATTCTGGCGATAGCGTTTCTGGCCGCAGTGACAAGCTTGCTCGCGATCAACCTTTGATCCGAGTACTTAAATGAAACTTTTTACTAGTTGGTGTCAAAACACCGAAACAAATGACTGACAACTCCGAATTGCACATTCCTAAAAATGCGCTCCAAATTACAACTTATTGACATTAGCAACCGGTCACAAGGTCGATCGGTAGCCGAAAAAATTAACAAATATTTTACCAAACCTCCAACCTAGCCAGTCCAGCCGTATCGGTGTACTTTGCTCTAGTCTACGTCATCCTTGCGTTCCTTGCTTCATCTCATTCAACGTTTCTGGCTGCAGTGACAAGCTCGCTTGCGACCAACTTTAGATACGAGTAGGTACATGATAAGTAGATACTTATTACTTTACGAGTTGTGTCGAAACTCCAAAACAAATGACTAACACCTCCGAACACACATTCCTGGCCAAAAAGAGCTCCAATGTTACAACTGGTCACAAAGTTGACTGGTGGCCAAAAAAAACTTAAATATTTTACTAAGCGTCAACAGGTGGTGTAGCTCTAGTCTGCTTCATCCCTGTTCCTTGCTATAAGTTTGCTTCATTTTATTCTAGAGTCAATGTTTCTGGTTGCAGCGGTAGTATCTCTTTAGTTTGTGTTGCAGTGACAAGCTCGCTTGTGAACAACCTTAGATACGAGTACATAATACTTACTTATTACTTCACGAGTAGTGTCGAAACACCAAAACAAATGACTAACGCCTCCAAACTGCACATTCCTAGCTAAAAAGCGCTCCAGTTTTACTACTTATGACATTGGCAGCCGGTCGCAAGGTCAGCCACCGGTCGACCTCTAGTGTTTGGCTTTAGGCGTCTACATATTTAGCCCATTAATACATAAATTTAAAAAATAGGCCAAGTGCGAGTTGGACTCGCGCACGAAGGGTTCCGTACCTTATGGGATTCCCCTTAGCCCTATTTCAAGCGTCTACCTGTTGCCGTTATTAATATGGAGCAAAAAACGGCAAAAAATACGTTTGTTGTGTGGGAGCCTCCCTTAAATATTTATTTTATTCTGTTTTTAGTATCTGTTTGTTGTTGAAGCGGCAACAGAAATCGATGGATTTCTGTTGCCGCTTCAATAAAATAAAATAAATAGCTAAAATTTTCACAGATGATGATCTGTGAAAATTTTAGCTGTTCACGTGTTTCGCGGTTCATGAGATACAGTCTGGAGACAGACAGACGGACAGACAGACAGACGGAGAGCGGAGTCTTAGTTATAGGGTCCCGTTTTTATCCTTTGGGTACGGAACCCTAAAAAAACATAACAGCTAGTTAGGAAACTGTGAGATTGCGTGTTCCGGACTTGGGTTCCAGTCTTTTGAAATTAATAGCTGGAAAATGGGCGGTAATGGACCTTAGCTGAAGCAGTATAATTATATTATTTTGTTGCGGTGATAGGTCTGTTGTTAATACTTTTGAAACGAATATTTCATACATAGTAAAGACAGCGCTAAATGTGTATCAAGCTGCTATAAAACTCGAATCGAAGAGAACGTAGAGAAGGTTATACTCGTAGGAAGATCAAAATGTTGTAGTAGAGATGGGCTACTTAACTTCTAGAGCTTACAGTATTCGTTTACTCTCTCGTCTACGTAATAACATACCATACATAATCACTTAGCTATTAGAATATTTTCTAAGTTCAATGTCTGGTAAAAAACGTAATTTACCATCCATTTACACCCTCAAAGTCAAAGTTAAAGTCAAAAATATTTATTAATTAAAATATAAATAGTAAAAAAAGATTACTAATAATACTAGTCATAATATTTAATAATGTCTATAAAAACGATAAATTATTGTAATTTTTATAGACATTTCCTCATTATCTCTGTAATTATTACAGAAAAAAACCGGGAAAAAAATTAGGAATGAATTTTCTTACAGTTAGAAGTCCTAATATTTTCTAGTTAGTCTTAATCAGCATCACTAAAAAGTGAATAGCAGACACGGACAATGTTTACAATGAAATGTGAATAGCAGACACGGACAATGTTTACAATGAAATGTGAATAGCAGACACGGACAATGTTTACAATGAAATGTGAATAGCAGACACGGACAATGTTTACTATGAAATGTGAATAGCAGACACGGACAATGTTTACAATGAAATGATTTCTTATTGAAGTGATAACTTTTTTAGCGGCGTTGTGCACGTTTTGGCATGAAAATGTTAAACTCGCGTCACGTGACCTGATCAAATCAATGCACCACATGAAACGGGCCCATTGGAGTGCTCAATTGTGGAAAAGGCCCGCAGCAACAACAAAAAGACAAAAATTCAAGTTTTTCCTTCTGCCGGCTCTCCCGGCAACCCGTTGTTTACTTTGTTTTTGACTAGAGAACGCTCCTGGATCTGTGGGCTTAGCTTCTCATAATATAATCAAGGGATTTTGGAAACAAATCTAAGAAAGTTGGTACTGAAGTCGAAATCAAAACAAGTTTTCTTCTTAGAATGTGGTTTAAAGTAAGTTCGTTTAGGCCATAGTGGTTAGTATAGTGGTTTTGAAGCCGTCGGAAGGCCTCTGACATGGCTAAACGATTAAAACAACCGAAGCCTATAATTTAACGTGTCAACCGAGCCACGGTAGCACTCAGTTAATAAAATTTAGAAGTTGGATTGATAAAATCGATCACAAATTCAGAAGAGCTCAACCTTAGCGAGCGTAAAAAATGCTTCAAACTTATTACTTGTTGCAAAAACCACAGGAAACACCTTACGAATCCTACGTGAACAATGACATCAGCGAGGTCCGTCTAGACAGAGACAGCCTGACAACAGCCTGCGTTAGACAGAGACAAAGTAGATCAAGTCATGCATGGAGGTCAAATCAAGTGAAGGGACTGTTCCATGGCGTAGACTAAACTTGAGGACTTGTAGAGCTAGGGTTGGTAGGCAGGTGACGACTTCTCTGGATATTTGTGGGGTAACGGAAAACATGTAGGTATCTACCATAACTAATTATGAGTACCTATACAGGGTTATCTGCTAAACCTGTACTAAGACGAAAGGAGGTGATTCAGGGCATCAGAACAACTATTATTATGGGGCCAACCCGGAATTTGATAAAAATTCTGTTCTTACAAGTCATTTCCACATTCCTTCTCTAAAGGTGCGCTTACACGGGCAACTAAAATTGCTCAATTCCAGTCAATACTCGTCAACTATGACGTCACGACTACATTAAGCAATTTACGGCAACGGCAACAAGCATCAATGCTGCGCCATACAATATTGAGCGATACGGCGCAACTTCATCAACTACTTCCACCCGACCTCTCGCTCTCCCCGCGGAAGCAAGACGGCAAGCCGCAAAACAAACAAGTGCGAATGAGATATATACAAAAATTGCTAGGAATTTCCAAGCACATTGGATATTCGTTAATTCGTATCTGCGACATTGAGCGATATGAAATATCTGGAGCAATTAGAAGCTATATCGCCGAAATAATTGCCGCAATTTATTGAAATTGCTCCATTCATTGCTCCAGATCGGTCCATTCGTGTCGCCGAGCAATTATTGCCCTCGTGTAAGCGCACCTTTAGTTAGTTTTCAGAGATTCAAACAATCTTAGTTATTCTGTACGACTATCTTACGGCTAAGTAAAGATGCTACGCGTTTCCGCTTGTTCGCCTCATATTCAACACCAATCTCAAATCATCATTTCAGATTTATCCCAAAACGCTACTTAGATATTATGATATTTTCTAATAATATCTCGAGTAACTAGCAACCCTACATAGAATTAAGCGGTGTGACTGAATTAATGGAATTCCGCAACTTGAGCACGCACGACAAACTACAATGCAGTTTATAGACACCGATGGTCATAATTTTTCAATATCACAGTTGTTGATGATATAAACTCAGTGATTATCTAAAGTACCTACTTTTATAACAACAACTGTTCATATAAACTCAGTTCCCATAGTTTAATGAAATGGTTAACATTCGGAATATATTTTGTTATCCCATAGTTAACTCAACTAAGATACGTCCTACCTTTTTTACGAGGGGGAAATCTTCGAAAGATGCCCGACTGCTTTGGGGTGCAGTCGGGTTATGTAGGAGTGTACCCACTAAAATCCCCTCGGTGACCAGCCTTTGTGCCCTCTTGGGAGCTCCGGGATCTCCAAAAGGAACGCACCGGTGCTCCCAGTACTTTGTGTGACTACTCGCCTGGTAGTAGAACCAGGCTTGTGCGGTCCTCTACGACAGCGTTGCCACACACGCTGTCGTCCTCCCCGGGCCATTTTGAGTGGATGGCCAGAGCCCCAACTCTGACCATCCACGAGCCCAGAGGTCCCCTTTTAGTAGGCTTTTACTATAGGCAGGGGATACTGATGCCGTATTCTAAATCCCCGGCATCAGAGCAAACCCTACCTACACAAAAATCAAATATGTGACACCCCTCTTTTACATCGGGTTTTAACAATATAGGTAGTTTTTGCCAAAACTGAATGTCTAGAATATTGTATTGATGTAGTCTTCCTTTATTTTCAGATCACCCAAGATGTTGCCGAGGAAAAGAATACCGTGTTTGCTGATCACGATACTACTATCGATCAAGTCTACTGAGCAATATGGATCTGGAGCTCCAGCTACTGTGAGTTTTATTTTAGTTTACGTAGCGCTCATAGCATAGTTCGACGCGGCGTTTTATAGAAATCACCGAAGTTACGCAAAGTTTGGCGCGGTCAGCTTTCGGATTGGGTGACCTAGGATGGCATTTAAAACTGAGCGCTGCCGTGGCTAACATATTAAGTTGTGGATCTCATAAAATAAACTACAAGACTAGCCATCCGGCCTATAATAATATGAACTTTTAATAACTACCTCTGTAAATTACGTTTGAAACTGACGTGAGTTCACGTGAGTATTTATAATAGTACACATGGTTAAATTACTGGACATGAAATAAAATTGTCAAAAATCGTCAGAAACTGGTAGGGTTCCCAGCGGCTCGACTGTTTTACTTCGTGAGTTTAACCATGTGTCCAATATTACTTAATATTATACATAGATGAGCTATGTAAATACGCCAACGATGCCACCAACAGCTTTTAACTGTTTATTTCCATTCCAGGCGTGTGAAGACCAGCTGCCCCGGCACAGCGGCGTGCTGCCCCAGACCTCGCTCGCTCCGTACGCCATCAACTCCACGGCGTCCCAAGTGCGGCAAGGAGACACGGTCGACGTGCGCGTGGGCAGCCCGCCCGGCGCGCCCGTCTCTATCGGGGGGTTCTTGCTGCAAGCCAGGTCTATACAGGTGAGATAATTGACTACTTAGCTAATTGACTTATTTCCATGCTCGACATCAACCTGCTTGCGCCAGTTACTCGCGCCATTAGAGCGAGCGAGAGGAAAAGCGAAGCTAAACGAACGCGTACCTACACAATACGAAATATGGAAATCCGACGAAGAACCACCCCACCATTCGGGACGACGGATCCACTGTCATAAAACTTAAGACAGGTATTGCAGACAGTGGATATAGATAGGATGCGTGGCCAGGCGAAGTGATGACGTGATGACAGGTGCAGTAGGGCAGTGACAGAGTGGTGGCACTGGTGGCCGAGGCAAGGTACAGATAGCGGCACGTAAATCTAGCGCTGAGGGTACTGTAGCTGAGGTTGGCTGCGCATGGTGACCGCCGTACTAAACTCATTCGCAGCCATCCCCTCCACACTTCGCTCAGCGCTAGACTTATATGCCGCGACTTGTAAGCAGAGCGTTGGTCAAATCAAAATATGGTCGTCCGGTGGCAAGCCATCTTGCCAAAATCGCGAGTCTAACTTGAACATGATTAGCACAGGACCCAGTAAGAAAGAGGCCTATCCCTAGCAGTGGGATTGATAAGGCTCCGAATAATGATCATGAATTGGCTATTTCAAGGATATATTTTTATCAGACAATGAATAATAAAGGTCCCTGAAGAAGCTTCTAAATGGAATGCGTCCATTCAATATTGCCAATTTACTTTCAATATTTTCACTTTGTTGTAGAAACGACGCCTTACTTTGTCTTGTCGAACAAATGAAAATTTTAGCGAAAAAATAATTTAATGACTCATCTTATCATTAATTTGAAAATGAACATCTTTGGTATACTCTACCAGATATTACAATGATATCTTCATTCTTCAAACAATGACAGTGCAAAATTTTTAAACCAAAACTTGGCTTCAAGTTTTCAGTCTTCAGCAAATTGACATCATTTGACGACGCGAGTTGACGTAAAGTGTAGCGCATTTATTAGTTCAAAGTATCCGGGACAATCCAGGGTATAAATAAACCACAAGCAATGCAGTCAGATGACCAAACATAAATCAGTCACGGCTTGGTCATTTAGCAACTTAAAAGGAAAAACCAATATCCAACTACGGACGTCTAACATCAGGATAAATGTAAAATACAATACTGGTTAAAAAATAAATCCGCAAATTTAAAATGTCTGATGGCTAACCACGGCTAGCCCCTGTGGTCGAGTTTCTGAAGGCTTCTGACATTGCTAAAACAGTTACTCAGTTACCAGTTACAGGTTTAACGTGTCATTCGAGCCACGGTAGTGCTGTTATAAATGCTAACTGCTGTCACCTATCCGAAGATTTACCATGCCGAACATTGTTTACTTCATCATCATCTTCCGCAGCAGAGAAGGCTGCGGAAGTCACACTGCTGGTTATAGGCCTCTCTCTTACGGTGTCATTTGTCTCGGTCCTGTGTTAATCGTGTCCAGGTTCGACCCACGATTTTCACAATATCGTCAACCTATCATGCAGCCGGACTTACTTTCTTGCTTACTTCATAGTTGATTCAAATCGATCACATCAAAACCAATTCTTTTCATTCAACAACACACGGAAGAGCTTAGCTTTTGGGGTTCATTTTGTTTAATTCCTAGAGTTTTATGAGGTTAATTTTAAAGCCGATGGTTGGATTTTATCAAACTTATTTTGCATTAATTAGTGCAGTGAGAATAAGGATGATATTTATTAATTAAGTGTCTTCACTATTTTGTCAGATTATTTAAAAAAATAGGTTGTTCAGTTTATAACGGATTAGGTAATTACAATTTATTTCGAATAGAGTGCAGTGAAATTTATTAATTAGCTATTTTAACTTTTTGTAATGGTTTTTTAAATAATGTTAATTATTATAGTTGTTCAATTTTAATTAATTTAATGAATAGGGCTCGTAAACTTATTTGGTTATAACGCAACAGAGCAGAAATACACTAAATATTTATTCAAAACAAAGATTTGAAGATGAACTTCCGCAAAGCAACACCTGATTCAATCAACTAAACTAATTTTATGAAGCTATAGGCTATGTACATTTCTAGTAGATAAAAAGTTTGATTTGATTGGTTTCAGGATCCCAACAGGATAGTGGGGAAGTTCGTGAACGGCCCGGCGTCGATCACCAAGTTCACTAACTGCGGGAGTGACAACAACACAGCCACCCACACGTCCAAGGCTGATAAGGGAGCTCTTACCTTCACCTGGCAAGCACCGGATGACTTTTTGGGAGGAGTTGAATTCAGGTACCAACTCATAATCAGTCTCATATGTATAGGGATTAAATTCAAGTGCTTCCTGTCTTCATCATCAGCCTGTATCGACCCACTGCTGGGTCGTTGACTGGCTGCAACCTTATGTCATTGTTTCCTATTTAAGCGAAGAGTTAAATAAAGGATTGACAACGACACAGCTACCCACACGTTGAAAGCTGATAAAAGAGCCCTAACCTTCTCTTGGCAGGCGCCGGACGACTTTTTGCGAGTAGTAGAATTCAGTTGCCTACTTATTTTCAATAAGACCAGTTGGAAACAGCTTGCATCCAACGCGATCCTGTGGACTTGATCACGTCGTCTGTGCAATTCGTTGGTGGACCGTGCGTTTGCCGGTACGTTGTCTCTACACGAGAACTTTTTTACCTCAGCGGTCATCAAAAGAAGGCCTATCTCGATGGTATAAAATGAGAGCTGTTTATTGTTCCAGAGCGACAGTAGCGCAGGGCTACGCGATGTACTGGCCGGGCGTGCGCTCTCCCGTGGTGGAGGTGGTGACCCGAGACACTCCTGTGGCACCGCCGGCACGCGCGCCCGCCGCCCCCGCCGGTACCCAGCCCCCACCTGTCATTATGGAGAACAAGGTATCATTCCAGAGCGACAGAAGCTTAGGGCTACGCGGCGTACTGGCCGGGAGTGCACTCTCCCGTAGTGGAGCTGGTGACCCGAGACACTGGTGTGGCGCCGCCTGCATACGCGCCTGAGCGCTCATACGAGGTGGATAGACCGCAGGATCACGCTGGATGCAAGCCGCTTCCAACCGATCTAGTCGGAGAACCATAGAGGGGGCCTATGTCCAGCAGTAGACGTCATATGGCTGATGAATGGATAGGTGGACTACCTGGTATGCTGTTTGGGGTGGCTCGCAAGAATCGTCTGATTTTTCAGTAGTTCAGGACACGCAACATACTTCTAAGTTCCATAACTTCCTTGTTTCTCAACAAGCAGACTTTTAAGTAATTTTTTTTTAACTAGTTGTCTTCTCTAATATTAGAAGGAACGCAAGGTACAATCCCCTGGCGTCTGAATGCTTACTACGCTGGCTCTGTGACTATGTACTCTCAGCAATACTTGGGCCGTTCCACCAAGCAGTTCCTGGTTGATCGTTCCAACCATGCTCTCTAGACAATTTCATCCTTCTCTTGACATATCTCAGACATCTGATTAAAACCGCAGAATTGAATAAATCTAAATATTCAAAACAATTTCGTTGAAATACTTTAGAAGCATTGGCGCCACGAAGAGCATATACATAGAAAAAAATGGAGCACGGCGAAGTATATTTCGTGATGCCAGAGACTCCGCGCTGGGACCAAAATCCCCGAAGGTTGCGGTCACTGTGATGCAGATGAAACTGCACCCCCCCTGAAAATAATTCTAACGGCACCCATGTTTAGAAGTGATATACTTAATTGGAATATGTCTGTTGTTCTCAGCCCAAGCAAGCGGATGCGCCGCTAGACGTGATCTACCAGGGCTGTTCCGACACCAAGCTGTGCTTCGGCTCGTCCGACAAGTGTATCGAGAAAGGCGACTGCCAAGCCATAGTCGCCGTCTTCGTGGCTGGAGACGTGTACACGTTCGAAATTCAAGGCACTGGCAACCCTAAATACGTTGCTGCTGGACTCAGGTGAGGGTCAATTTAACTGTTTATGATCATCATCATCCTCCTTTTTGCTATCTGAAGTATTCTAAAGCGAAGCTAATTTCGAAACGAAATTCTTCGTTTTAGCACGGCGATTTAGCTTTCGACTGTCCGGATATTGGTTGTCGTCTAAAAGTCGCTTTTTTCAACGAATCTCGACGGAACAGAAACTTGGTACACAGGTTCTCGTACCTACTCGTATTGAGTAATTGATTTTTTGACGTCAACAATTTTTGATTAATTAATTTAAATATTAATTTTTGATTTGGGGGGTATTTTTCTCAAAAAAAGAGGGGCATTTTCTGACGCGCTATCAGCCGATTTTGATAATATTGGGCAAGATTGTCTAAAAACTAAATCCTAACCAGATTTGCTATTATGAACAAAATCGGTCAATAGCACATCGAGGTAGGTAAGTTTATGAAGATTGCGAGTTCTACTGTTCAGAGAACTACTAGTTTAGTTGAACAACGTGTCCGATTTTAGTCGAAGGGCTCACAGTAAGACATAAAGTGCATATAAAAATCATTATCATCATCATTTCCGTCGGAGGACGACCGCCTCAGAATGCCTTTCCAATGTGTCCAGCACTACGAGGTTGTAGGTGTTTTACAAGGAGACTCTGTAGATGTCCGGTTATTGGAGAAAAGCTCAGAATCGGCTTGCATCCAGCGCATCCTAGCTTTTTTCATCAGATCACCTACATACAAACAAAACTCTTTATCGTCTCTGGCGTAATATTACTAATGATGATTTCTTTATTGCTACAACAACAGTAGGTATCATTTCTATCTGTTGACAATATGAATTCCCGAATTTTATCAGTCGCACGCGAGTATTCCAGGAAATCCTATAAACAAACATTTTAATTCAATTTTGGCTACCATCCAAACCGATGGGTTTCCCCCAGACTTGTTTTCGTTAGTGTTCCTAGAAGTCTGAGCTAAGAAGGTGACATCATTGATACGGCAATAGATTTAATGGGCTATTTAAAAAACACATCGCAATCTCGTAATGTGCCTAACTAATTTATTAGCCTTGCTGACTTTCCATCCAATGTTTGCGTTATCTATTACATACATACCGTACATACCTACGTACCTAATGTTTTTAAGTGACGGTCGAAATGCCTAAGTCATATCATCATCAATATTCATTAGGGACCGAGTGCTTAGCTTGTTCAATTACTTATCGTTTAAGATATTTCTTAGAAAATAATATTTTTCTCAAATACTAAAATTACGTTTCTTTTTCTAGTTTATCTAGTAGACGTGATACGCTATTTTGAAGGCACAATGTTTATTTATTTCATTAACATGAATGTTAAAGAGTAGGTAAGTACCTACCTACTTAGAGTTACTTTAAAGAGCACTAGATATTTTTTATTCTTTTCACTGTTACTTAGAGTGAAAGTGTGAAACTCCCTTGTAAACCGGTTAAAAACGGGTAAACCTATTTGGTCCCAATAAATTTATCTATTTACTCTTGGATTCATAGGTACAATATCAAGTGTAACATCATCATGAAGTGTAGGTAATTAGGTATAATAATATGACAGTATCGTAATGATTAACTAAGTAGGTACATTTTATCCCGGATAATTAATATCCTATCTTTATTAAAAACCGATAGGAACTGTGAACGCCTTGTCAACAATAACGATAAAATAATTCATTCACAATATTCTTCTTCTGTTCATCATTAATTCTAACTTAACGCAGGCTCAAAAAAGTGGTACTATATTCCATAGCATAGCCTTAGTAATAAACTAATGGCCAATTTCTGGTTAAAAGCCGGAATATATTTTTTGAGCACGCTACATCGACTCGCAAAGAAGTAGGTAATAAACTTCAACCGTCTTACCACAAAAGTTTTACGCACGCAGTACTTAGAAGTACAGATTGCACGGTTAAACAGCGTTTAAAGCGTGTTTAAGTGTTTAGTGGTAAGGCGGCAAGTAAATAGCCCAACGAGCCATGGACAGGGTTTTGCTCGGAGTTACTGCGTGATCGAATCAGAAATGAGGAGATCCGTGAAAGATGATACTTGCAAATTGAAATGGCAGTGGGCAGGGTACGAAGGACTGATGAGGAGCAAACGCAGCGTAGGACTTCCATTCACAAAGTGAACCGATGACCCCATGAATTGCGCTGGGTGTCAGCCGCTTTCACATTGGGGATCCATACTTATGCTAAAACAAAAAGTCAAAGTCAAAGATATTTATTTACTAAAATTGAAATACACGAATACATGAATAACAGTTGAAATTTGGGAAGATAATTAGATTCAGGATTCACATCACAACCGAAGTATCCTTTGGTCCCACACTAGGCTCGAGGCCCGTGTTGTGGGTACCATACAGAAAGTTATCTAGTGATGACATTCTGGAGTAGTCCTAAATTTTATAAAAAATACTGATTTATCAAATCTTAAATTAGTGATATTATATAAACTTATACAAAAAACAATAATAAATATACATACAAGGAATACATAATAATCCTCAAAAAAATGTCTTTTAAAAAAAATATAAGTAATTCATTTCAGGCCATTGACCGATACCTGGTGGATGAATAAAAGCCAGCTTTTGCTTTCTTGCTGTTTCCTCCACTTCGCACGGTCTTCACATTTTTATGACCCGTGGTACTCATGTCATCTTTTGTTTCATTTACAGTATGGACAACAAGATGGGTGACGACAGCGCCATGGAATGCGTTCGAAATGACAACGGCAGAGTCAGCCTCCACGCGTCCTGGACATACCCCAAAGTAGACCCCTACGTGAGCCGCGCAGACTCGCCTCAAGACATAATCCAGCTGATAGAGTCGTCCACCATTGATGGCAAGCTGTACTGCAAGTTCAGACGAGACGCCGTGTCCACAGTCAAGGGGGTCACCTTCGATCTGCCCAATAATCAGTACAACCTCATGGTGGTGTCTGGGACCAAGGTTCATGGTTAGTAAATTGAGTTATTACATGTTCTTTTCTACCACACAGGATTCTACCATACCGGGTTTTACCATACCGGATTCTACCATACCCATACCGGATTCTACCATACCAGATTCTACCATACCGAATTCTGCCATACCCACACCGGATTCTACCATACCAGTCTGTTGGTGTAAAGTTCTAAAATGAAGATCATGTATCGTCAAGCGCAGGGTAGAACGTCCACCAAACCAGCACCCAAGTAGGCCGATCCAATTAAGACTACAGGAACACTACAGTTAGTAAAGTTCTTCCTACTCCAGTAGGTAAAGAACAGTAGAACAGTGAGAAAGTATTATTTTATTTTGGGGCATGGGCACGAATAAAATGCCACATTTATTTAACAGTCATGGGCCATGGCGTAGCTAGAATTTTTTTCTATGGGGTAGCAACTGTCTACTGTTGTCCACCCTAGAAAAACATAATGTTCGAATTTTCTGTAATGGGTCAAGAAGCAAGGGTCGACATCGACACTGACCACCCGCACCAATCATACCCCTGGTGGTTGGGTTCAATGGTCAGCCTCTAATAGTTTTCTTTCGTTCGCAGAATCGAACGTAGGCTTCCACGACATAGTCTTCGCAGCGACAGGACAGGCTCTAGCGCTGTCCAGCGTAGGAGCCGCGGCTGGAGCTTCCAAGCTGCTCGTCAAGCTGCACGGCTCCTTCATGATAGCAGCCTGGCTCGGAGCCGCTTCACTCGGAATATTACTGGCTAGGTAAGGATAACGTAGGTTTCCACGACAAGGTGTTCGAAGCGACAGGACAGGCTCTAGCGCTGTCCAGCGTAGGAGCCGCGGCTGGAGCTTCCAAGCTGCTCGTCAAGCTGCACGGCTCCTTCATGATAGCAGCCTGGCTCGGAGCTGCCTCACTCGGAATATTACTGGCTAGGTAAGGATAACGTAGGTTTCCACGACAAGGTGTTCGAAGCGACAGGACAGGCTCTAGCTCTGTCCAGCGTGGGAGCCGCAGCTATAGCTTCCAAGATGCTCGTCAAGCTGCACGGCTCCTTCATGATAGCAGCCTGGCTCGGAGCCGCCTCACTCGGAATATAATAACAATAAATAAATATTAGGGGACATCTTACACACGGCCTCTGACCCCAAACTAAGCAAAGCTTGTGATATGGCTGCCAGAGACTGATATACTACATACACTTATTTTTAAATACATACTTATATAGATAGTAACTAAATAACACCCAGACACAGAGCAAACACTTATGTTCATCACATAAATATTTGCCCTGGGTGGGGATCGAACCCACGCCTCTTTGACCCAGAAGTTAGGGCCACTAACCACTGAGCCACCGAGGATGTCATGTATTACTGGCTAGGTAAGGATAACGTAGGTTTCCACGACTAGGTATTGGAGGCGACAGGACAGGCTCTAGCGCTGTCCAGTGTAGGAGCCGCGGCTGGAGCGTCTAAGTTTCTCGTCAAGATGCACGGCTGCTTCATGATAGCTGCCTGGCTATGGACCACTTCACTCTGAATATTACTCGCTACGTAAGGGTAAAGAATTTATATATTGCGGAATAAAAAATAAAATATTGCGGAGTACTTTTAATATAGAATGATGTATGAATTATAAAACACTTTTTAAACAATATAGTTCCTAACCGTTTTCGGCTATGACGACCTTCGATTTTGTTCTAATTACAGTTAGGTCGGCTTTGTTCTTGTGCCTCCGTATGACTATTTTGACTTTAAAAGTGCGTGAACGCTATGCCAAGTAAGCTCCAAGTAGCCCAACGAGCTATGAAGAGGGCTACGCTTAGTCTTTCTGCCAGATCTAATCAGAAATGAGAAAATCTGTAAAAGAATCAAAGCGACCGACATATTGCTTTCAGACAGCGGATTGGCTTTCTTTAATGAAGTTTTTTTTTTGCTAACAGATACTTCAGGCAGACATGGGTTGGCAAGCAACTCGGCGGCAAGGACATCTGGTTCGCTGTAAGTTTTATCACTTTGACATCGTTTTTATTTAACACTAGCGACCCGTCCCGGCTTCGCACAGGTGTATTTACATATAAACCTTCCTCTTGAATCACTCTATCTATTAAAAAAACTGCATCAAAGTCCGTTGCGTAGTTTTAAAGAAATAAGCATACGGGCACAGACAGCGGAAAGCAACTTTGTTTTATACTATGTAGTGATAGTGAAGTAATAAAAGCATGTTGCTAATTTTAACCGACTTCCAAAAAGGAGGAGGTTCTATGTTCGTCTGTGTGTATTTTTTTGTGTATGCTCATCGATAATTTCGCCAATTGTGAACCGAATCGAAAAAATATTTTTCAGTGTGAAAGGGTATAGTCCCGAGGTGGTCCCATTTAAATTTTACAGAAATCAGCCGTTGCTGAGCAACTAAGCAACGTAGCTCAGCAGCTGAGCCGTTTTGAAAAATAAATAACAATGTCAACGATTCGAGCGAAATACTTATTCGAATTTTGTACACGATGGAAGGCGGTTTTGCCATTTTTTGCGAAAAATTAATTATTTTTTTGGATTAAATTATATCTGGACTGGGCTAGACTCTATTTTTACCTATTTTCCTCATGTTTCCAGTGGCATAGAATCCTGATGGTGAGCACGTGGGTGCTGACCATAGCTGGGTTCATCATCATCCTGGTGGACGTGGGCGGCTGGACCAAAGTGGACGACCAGCGACACGCCATCACCGGCATCGTCACCGTCATACTCTGCTTCTTGCAACCCATTGGTGAGTATTGATTTAGGAGACAAAAGACACCGCAGCAGTGCAGTGTCTGCGAAGCACCAACGCAATCTATGCACCAATACAATACAAAACAATTCATTGACATCAATAAATTAATTGTATAAAATCAAGTTCAGTTATACTCAATAACTTTAAATTGTTATTTCCATGTCACTATTTGTTTAGACTAAAATACTATGTTCAGCATATTACAGTGGAGTCATTTTAATAGGCCACATTTGACAGTTCATGTATGCAAAGAAAAATATACCTTACACTAAAGGAATAAAACTCCAAGCCGTCTTTGAGAACAATTATCGGTCGTCGTCAATATTGTTTTCATGAGTTTTATTCCTTTAGTGTAAGGTATATTTTTCTTTGCATACATGAAATGTCAAAAGTGACCTATTATCTTGTCCCTACTTTAGGGACCTATTATTATGTTTTCACATCACGGGCTGGGCCCGGGCTTTTGAGAGGCCCTTTTACAAACAAAATATTATAAAAGACACTGTTTTTGGGTGGTAGCGGAAGAGGAAAATTATTGGAAAAACAGGACGTTTGTACAGTTCTGGGCAATTGGAATGAAATGTTATTATTATTTGTTTCAAATAAATAAAAACACCCTTACCACAAAAGATTTCAAAACACGCTTTAAACACTGTTTAACCGTGCTATTTGTACTGTTAACATTAACTAAAGCGTGCGTAAAACTTTTGTGGTAAGACGGAAAATGTCTTCGACATTGACATGATGTAGGTTTACAATTAACAACAAGTAATAGAAGAAACAAAATCAGAAAAGACACTCAAGGCGGTCTTATCGCTAAGAGCGATTTCTTCCAAATAACCTCCTTTGGGTGTAACACCATCTCTTTCGTGACCTCGGTGTCTGAATACGTGCACTATGCAAGACCTCTACGAGGCAGGACCCCCAGCGGGTCCCTTATGTTTCAAATCCCGATTAAATAGGTATCTTCTAGGTAAGCGTGCTACACTCTAAACCGCATATCTGCTTAACATCAGGCAGTATGTAGTCAAACGCAAACCTATAAGAAATTAAAAAACCCTTGTGCTCCTACCTGTAGTAGAACCCAGTTTCGTTCTGTCCTATTAATATTTTATAGCGTAGTTTAACTAGGTGGTCGTTAGCGATTATAGTATAGAAGACGGGCACCACGGTCAGCCTTCAGATGGGTGACCACGGGTGGCATTAACAACTGAGCACTACATAATATAATCCGACCGCCCCGCACCTGTCTCAGTCCCCCTTTGTCGTCTACCCCCGCGCCCCTGTATCTACCGCGAAGGCGACGAAGGCGCGAAGACTGAGTTAAGCGGTCAGATTATAATTTACTTATTTTTTTTTCCAGGAGCATACTTCAGACCGCACCCCGGCACGAAGAAGAGACCCATCTTCAACTGGGTGCACTGGCTCTTCGGCAACTCGGCGCATATTCTTGGAAGTAAGTGGGTCAGGCCGTAGATTTTGCCACAAATAGTGCAAAGATTGTTCTACAAATAGAACAATCAGGAATAAACAACGCGGATATGTTCCTGTTTGTTCTACGATAGTTTAACAGGGACATAGGCATGATGACTAACAAAACATACCTAATTAGTCCGTCAGATAGATTATCAAAATATTTCGTTATATTTTTTTTTTTTATTTAACCTGTACTGTCCCACTGCTGGGCAAAGGTCTCCCCCAATTCCTTCCATTCCTTTCTGTTCTGTGCTACCTCCGTCCAACCTTTTTTAAACCTCTCAATTTTGTATGTTCATCGATAATTTCGCCAATTATATTTAATTAATCGTTATATTAGATACGTATTTTTTCTTTAGTAACTTAAACAAAAAAATATGAAGATTTAACCCGTTAAAGTTCCGCGTGACGTCACAAGTCACATGTCGTATAGACTTCTGTCCGAGAAGTGACGTCACGACCCCCACTCCCAAACCTGGACAAGTTTTTATCTATGTAATTTGCTGTTTGATTGAGAAAAGAAAAGATACATTTTTGGAAATGTATCTTTTCTTTTCTGGAGAAAGGAGAAGCCATTGGCTCCGTCATACAGTGTACCTATACTAGTTCGGAGCCAATGGATTCAAAACAACGATTTTCAAAAATATTTCTTAATTATATGTAGGTACCTAATAATATTTTTAATGTGTCAGCATTAGTGATTTTGGAGCATTTCTAAGTAGAATTGTGTTATCTGTTTCAGTCGTGACGATATTCCTGGCGGTGGACCTGAAGAAGGCCGAGCTGCCCTCGTGGAGCACCTTCATCCTCGCAGCCTTCGTGGTGTTCCACGTCATCATGCACGTCGTGCTCTCTGTGAGTATATCATAAGTTTATTGCATGTCTTGTCACCGTCGCCTTGGCATTTTACTTTTCATCCATTATGCTTGTCACACATTTTCCTCCGTCCTTTTAGGGGCTTATTCTGTACATCAAGACTAACAACTTTTGTTCTGCGACTTTTGTCAAACTCAAAAAAATGTTGTTGCATAGAAAAATATCGTTTGCCAGCGACAACATTTGTATGAAACAGCTGTTTTTTTTTTTTTAATTTTGACAAACAGGGTGTTCAGTAAAGAGTAGATAATACTTCACTGGCAGGCGGGAAAGTCACTACTACTACTAATCAAATACACAAAAGTGTGTTTAGTGAAATTGTCACGGTTTTCGAGATATCTAACATTTTCTTAGAAATTTAACACACATTTAATCTAGAAAATGTTAAATTGGTATCTCGAAAACCGTGGCATTTTCAGTGAACACAAATTTTGTGTATTTGGTAAGTAGTGAATTAGAGATCCTCCCTCCACGCCATTGAAAAGTTTTACATTCAGTGATGAATATAGTTTTTAGTTGTCAAGCACGAGTGCACAGACTTGTTTCGCTTAGTAGGTTTTTCTTGCAGCCCGCAAGCACCTGCAGTCAGTCCTTTAATCAATCGCTCTGCTTAGAATTAGCAAAAGCTTCCACCGTACTAACGAAACATTTCCTCCGTAGCTGACGGCGTGCGTGTCTGACGGACGCATCTCGAACGGACGAGTCAACACGTTCCCCATGAAGGACATGCTCGGACACCCGCGACCCAACACGCAGCTCGACCGCAGCACCGACGCACCGGTAACTATACGATACTTTACTAATGACAGCTATAGTTGACGGCGTGCGCGTCTGACGGACGCATCTCGAACGGACGAGTCAACACGTTCCCCATGAAGGACATGCTCGGACACCCGCGACCCAACACGCAGCTCGACCGCAGCACCGACGCACCGGTAACTATACGATACTTTACTAATGACAGCTATAGTTGACGGCGTGCGCGTCTGACGGACGCATCTCGAACGGACGAGTCAACACGTTCCCCATGAAGGACATGCTCGGACACCCGCGACCCAACACGCAGCTCGACCGCAGCACCGACGCACCGGTAACTATACGATACTTTACTAATGACAGCTATAGTTGACGGCGTGCGCGTCTGACGGACGCATCTCGAACGGACGAGTCAACACGTTCCCCATGAAGGACATGCTCGGACACCCGCGACCCAACACGCAGCTCGACCGCAGCACCGACGCACCGGTAACTATACGATACTTTACTAATGACAGCTATAGTTGACGGCGTGCGCGTCTGACGGACGCATCTCGAACGGACGAGTCAACACGTTCCCCATGAAGGACATGCTCGGACACCCGCGACCCAACACGCAGCTCGACCGCAGCACCGACTAGGGCATGCAAAAACCGGATGGTTTTGGAAAACCGGTTTTTTCGGTTTTTTATTTAAAAAACCGGGGAAATCGATTTTTTCGGGTTTTTCGGTTTTTTTTCTAGTAAATTTATGAAAATACTAGTAAATATAACAGTTTGTTTGTTTATGAGCCTGTACTGCCTCATTGTTGGGCAAAGGTCTCCTCTCGAGATTTCCAGTTTAGTCGGTCTTGTGCTGATGCCGCCAATTTGGATTAAATGTATTCAGTTCATCGCACTATCTAATAGAGGGTCTGCCACGAGGCCGCATCGAGTTAAGACTCCATTTGGTGGTGATTTTAGCTCAGAGGTCTTCCAGAGGTCTTCTGGCATTCGACTGATTTACCCGGCCCACTGCCACTTCAGTTTAGCGGCTGTGAAAGCTACATCTTTGATTTGAGTTATTCGAGGATGCCCGTGAATATTTTCGGGGACAGTGGGTCTCCCTGTTTAACACATTTCTCTATTGCAAATGCTGGACCAGAAGATTGTAACTTTATTGCAGCAGTACTTTGAGAATGGGTGAGGCGGAGAAGATTAACGTGATTGACGCTATCAAATGCTTTTTGACCGACGAAACAAAGGAGGTACTCAATTCGACACGTATGTTCTATAATCTGGTTGATTGCGTGGAGATGGTCTGTAGTTTAAATAGCCCGCGACGAAAACCAGCTTGTTCGGGTGGTTGTTCCATGTCTAGTCTTCCTGATATGCGATGTTCTATGATTTTGATGAAATAATAGTCATTATTTATATTTCTTTTTTTTTTTAATTTCAACAATCGAACTTTCTTTTATGTATAATTTACAAATATTAGACAAACGTGCAATATATTCCACGCGTAGTTTTACTACGTAGCTTAGCAGATCTTCCGGACTAATGTAACGAAACAAAATGGCGGTGGTCGATAGCGTTTCGGTGAAGATGAGACAAAACGCATCCCATTACACTTATAACGCTACAGCGCAGCGCTCTGCCTAATCACGATACTCGCTATGTAAAGGCATAGTGAGAGTGGGAACTTTCGCACTTGAATTTCATCCTTAGCACGTATACCTATACGAAAAAATTACGTCTAATGTACATTAGACGTAATTTTTAAATAGAAAAAAAGTATCTTAGTTCGCTTGGCTTATTATTTCTCTGTAGGTTAGAGCAACTAGATGACAATAATGTATTTTATTGCGAAGGGGAAAGTTAAAATGTGAATTAAAAAAAATTGTAGAAAACACCGATAAACCCGAAAAAACCGGTTTTATAACTAGAAAAAACCGAGTTTCTAATGCGGTCGGTTATTCGGTTTTTTCGGTTTTCGGTTAACCGGTTTGCATGCCCTAGCACCGACGCACCGGTAACTATACGATACTTTACTAATGACAGCTATAGTTGACGGCGTGCGCGTCTGACGGACGCATCTCGAACGGACGAGTCAACACGTTCCCCATGAACACGTGTACAGCTCGACCGCAGCTGTAGCTTAATTATCAGCTGCGGATAGCCCAATCCTGACTGAAGCTCACCTAATAGCTGCGCAACATTACAACCGCCAAGTTGTATGATTCGGCTTATACAAATAACTAATTGGTACTAAACCGGGATTTGAACCCACGACCTCGCGATTGTAAGATCGACGTAACTACCACTAGACCGCCACAAATACAAAAACTAAAATACGGTGTCAAAGCTCTAGATTGCCATTAATTTATTCTGTTTCTCTGTTTCAGTTCTCCAGCTTCAGAAAGCTCCTGCTAGGAGTGTACAGCCCAATCATCCTCCTGTTCGCGATCGCCATGATCTGCCTGGTCGCGCTCGCGCCGATACAACAGACATACGATAACGTTATGGGTGGTTGATGCTTTAACTATAAGTAGGGTTGCCATCCATCCGGGTTTCCCCGGATTTGTCCCAGTTTAAAGGGCGTCCAGGGAACCTCCGGGCGGAGTTTCATTTGTAGTACGAGGTTTCACTTGTAGTCCGGGTTCCGATTCACAAACTGGGTTGTCTGGATTCTGGACTCTAAAATCCAGGGTTTTCACGCGACTTGTCCTGGTTGCCGAATTTTAGAGATGGCAACCCTAACTATAAGGACAATTAGCTTAGGTCGCGCTGTTTGATTGTACTCTCCTGAAAATCTCATCAAATAGGTACACCTATAGTACGAAACTTTTTGGTAGCTGTAATAAGTATTAAGCGCCACACAAACCAGCGGATGGGAAATTATGCGCAGAACGCTGCGCAAAAGCCGAAATATAGGTAAGCGCGGGACCCAGAGAGACTCGCGCCGGGGCACACCCGCCTGCCAACTTCATGCCTCCCGCGCGCTCTCTACGCCCTTGCTCAACACTACGCCACGCGGCGTCGGCATTGTGCACACATGCGCAATAATTAGCGAATCACGGCGAAGTGTCATCTACAGCTAACTTCTCATCCGCCGACTTGTGTGGCGCTTAGTATACAAGCTGCAAAAAGCTCACTTAACAGCAGCTGTGAGACGGTTTCGCGAAGCGCGACCATTTTGTTTTGCACAATTTGTAACTTCACAGCCGCCGAGAAGTTTGAATCAGCCTATATTTTATCTACCCGGAATTAAATAAATAGATGAACTCTTCACGCTAATACATTAATAAAAATATAAAGGTACTTGTATTAAATTGTATTTTAAAATGACTATCTATCAGAAAAGTACTTTATACATAGGTATATTAAACGCAAAACCTTTTAATAGGTACATCTAGACAAACAACTTTTGTACTACGACTTGAAAATTCGCAAAAATAAATTGCTTCACCAAACATTTTGCGTTGACGAACTTTTTCTATGTAAAAGCTTAGAAGAAAGATTTTTTCTTCGTGATTTTCCAAAAGTCGTAGAACAAAAGTTGATTGTCTAGATGTACTAGACCCGCCCTTAAAAGGTTTTACGCTTAATACTTATGACCCTGAATGTCTACTCTTATTATATTGTCTTTTTACATAAAATATAATTTCTGCATACTTCCGTAGAAGAAATTCGATGGCGTATGTGAATCCACCAACCGCACTGGGCTAGCGTGTTGGATATGGCCCAATCACCCTTCGTGGGTAGGCCTACATCCTGCAGTGGACTATTAAAAAGGCTGTACAGATATTTTATTTTTACATTTATTGCGTCTAAACCCATACTATGTGGTGGTCACCTGCTGGGTGATTCTGTATGAAAACAAGCGCGTATCTAACGCGCTCTAACGTGCTCTTTGTTTTTAAGAAATTCGTGTGATTTTTTTTTTTTCAAGTAACAACCTAAACTCGGTTTATAATTCATTTTAACGTAATTTTACATTTTTAAACATTTCTCTAAACGAAATTCACGGAAATAAAAAGTGTAACTGGAGTCCCTCCGCGCGGAAGAAGTGAAACTTCGACGCAACGTGCTTTTATACCCCCTCCATGGTACCGTTAAACGTTTAACGCAACCTTGTTGGAAGTCGCATTAGAAGTTTCACTTCATAAAAATACTTACCGCGTTACGTTACGTTTTGTCGATAGAGAATCAGGCGCCCTGTAGTTAATTGTATTTTCCAACTGCTGGGCATGGCTTGATTAATACAATCAAGCATAAATGCAAGAAACATTAGACTTTTATTTCTGGGAAATCTTTTACAGAGGTCCTATACCTCCATCCAGAACAGAATCCAGATGCAACGACCAACTCATCGAAGGCCAGCTAACGTGCATAGTACACCCCATTTAAGCTCCAAGTTCTTACAGGCCAGTTGGCTAGCCCTGCGGGCTTAGCATAAGGACCATAAAATTAAACTATCGACGTGTCAGAACGTGACAGAGTTATGATGAAGCATATATCTGTCACCTTTGCACACGACGATAAACTCGTGTCGTGGTCTTGTATGCTAAGCACACTGGTGCCAGAGTTTATATGTAGCTTGAAGGCCTCTGACATGGTTAAAAGTTGTTCTGACAATAGGCATGATAATTGGGTAAAAAAATCATTATTATAATAAGTCAGTTGTTATATTATCAAAAATCTTTGGACACGATTTTTTTTTTGTCAATCAAACAATATAAACCTTGTCGAAGTTCGGGAGCGGGGTCTATACTTTTGTATTTTCGTCGTACTATGGCTGTATTTTCGTCAATTTATGTTTCAAATTTTCAATGACAAAAAAAAACCTGTACAATATTTTTTGATAAAATATCTTATGGACTAAATATATTTTTTAAGTCTTATAGCCTATTACTAGTACGACCTTCTAAGTTATACTAATATTATGTTGCAAAATTAGACTGGTACCATCGAATAAACCAAACAAGCTATGGTACCTTCTAAATGCTAAGATCAAAGTTGTTTAGTAATTAAATGAAATGTTAGTTTTTAGTATAGAAAATAAGAATTCTGTGGCCTTACACTAATCACAATAGATTTTTAAGTGACTTGTTGAATTTTAGTATAAAATTTATCTCTGGGTAACAATCTTGGCTTTGTAAATGATTTTCAGACAAACACCTTAGTGGAAATTATTAAATTGTCTGATTGAATTTTAATGAAACTTTGTACTGTGATATATCAAAATTATATATATCCTGGTTATATATCAGGGGATAATCTGATTTGGACATTTTTTTTATAATTTGAGCAGGCTCATTCTGTTGATTATATTGTAGCAGCATAGGTATACTTTTTTGGGTTTTATGCGAAATTGAAAATAAAGAACAATGAATGTTATATTTTTTAAGATTTGTTTATATATAATTTAAAAATCTTTCATTATCATGTCAAGTTTCAGGAAAATCAATAAAGCAGTTAAAAATAGGATGTTTGTCTGAAAACACATTTTCATTAGGTTTAATTATGTAAGTATGAGATCTGATGTAAATAGGTACATAATAGTTTACTTATTTATAAAAATAAACATTTAACTCTGAAAATACTTATTTTGTTTACACCTATTACAATTACGATTAAATGTACATTAATTTACTTAATTATTAAGGCAATTCCCAATTACAAGAAAGTTTTCCTTATGCTACAACTCTATCTGCCTTTTAACGCGTAAGTACATAGTATTATTATATATTCTTTGGCGTAAGTTAGTGCGTTACAGCCATAATGTAGATGTGAGCAAAAGAAATCATTGTCACATCAATTGTTAAGCATTATGAAACAGCTTAATTAGCGCGCTAATTTACGCGTTAAGATGCTAGGGGGAGTATTACAGTACTTCAGAAGTCTTCTTTAGGTATCTGAGAATCTTCAACAGTTCTAGTACCAGGAACATACGCTTTAAATGAAAACTCTGTCCTAGGGAACGAACCAGGGTTGATCATTTGACAGTCTTGATGACTCCTCACGTAAGGTTGAAAATGGTCTGCAACAACAATCAAATCTGGTACGGGATACAAGCTTAATGCATCAACATGCTTCCAATATACTGGCTGGACTCCTAAAGCCAACGGTGATAGCGTACATTGACTCAATAACGTCTTCATCAAATGATCGGGAATGTCACCACTTTCAGGGAAATGTACTGAGTTTCGACACATTTTCATCACTAAATCCTGTCTTAGGATGACAATTTCTTGAGTACAGTACTGTATCCGACACGGATTTGTCGTGAATATGGCAGCATCACCCAATCTGTCTCTAATTTCTTTAGTGATAGAGTTCGGTATCGCTGGCCGTGGTAAAATATTTGCTGCTGCGGGATCACCTCTGCCAGGAACGAATATAAACTTCGTACTGTCTTTTAGTGTTTTAAATTGGTTGATAATGTCTCCCAGGTTTGTGAGAGCGATTCTTAGTTGGGAGCTGTGTTCATGTCCATATGGATTAGACAAAAATTCCCCTATGAACACTATTGCTAAAGGTGGGAAGTCATTATACCCCGTAAACAAAGTTTTAAGTTTCGACATCACCTTCAAGCTGTCAAACCAACAATCTGAGAGGAAGATGATCATCCCATCTTTATCTTCTTTTTCTATTTTCAGCAGGCTTTTTGAGTTCTTTAGCAATGTTTTCGATTTACCCCCAAATGTGTTCATATTACCAAAGTAAGGCATAGATGCAGTTCTACTCTCTGATGGTGGTAAGACAAGTCCCGTAACATGCAATAATTTATCATCGTAATAACCTTCAACTAATACAAAGCTGTTTTCGGTGAACAGACCTGTATGAAACCTTGCCTCCGAGATATCCAACAAAACACTACCTGTAGGATCTTCTAGGTAATACTTCCCTTCGGTCAACTGTGTTAGCAATCCTAAAGCTATAACCTCATCAATTCTACTCGAGGAACTAAGCAACAGTTCTATAGTACGTAATTTAAACCTCGTTTCGCCTTCAGCTAGAGGCAATGCTTCCTGTGCAAAAAGTTTATTTCTTTGAGTTCTTTGCCATATAATGGTGTATCTGTCTATCAAAAACTGTGCCTTCCATTTAGGATCAGGGTATAATGTGTTATTCGTGATCACATCTTTGACGAACTTTTTCCTCTCGCTGTCGTAACAAAGCTTCGGCACTGTGAAAGCATCGATAACGTTAAGTACGGTCTCGGTTTCTTCGAGACCTTGTGAAGAACACTCTCTGTAGGCAGTTTCTAAGTGGTGCTTTTCTAAAACAGGCTGCGAAAGGCACTGGTGAAGTAAGTGAGCTGTAAGTTTGTCGATCGTCGCCTGCCGCTGCTCGCATGATAGAGTTGAAATCTGCTCAGCTACGAAACTGCTTGCTTCTCTCCGGATGGTGAAACCACTGAGCTTAAACGCGTTATTCACTTCTGCGCGTATTTGTTGCAAGTCTCCCATGGTTTGGAGACCAAAAACATTTATTTTATTTCCAAAACAATCTTGCTTTTTGTTACGTTACCGGCAAGGGAACCGCGAAAAATGAAATGAATTGAACCATTCATATTTCTTTGACAATGACAATTTGACCCTGATGACAACTAAAAGCGATCTGAATTACAGCCATAGTACTATGGACGCCAACAAGATGCAACACGAAATGAGAAGTATTTGTCCAAAGTTGCGTTGGTTTTTATTCGCGCTGCAATTAGTTAAATTCACACCGTATTTATTGAATTCAGACCACAGCTCATATACATCAAATGTCAAAATGACCGAAGGGAAAAGGCACATAGCTCTATGGGAAAAGGGAAGCTTTTTGCTTGATTTGACTTTTAACCACCGAGGAAAAAGAGGGGTTACGTTTCATGTGTTACGATCTTAGGTTACGATTGCGATTGGAACATTTAGCTGTACATACTTCAATCATTTACAATAGCTCCACAATTTATTTTATACTTTTTGAAATAGTAATTAAAAGCTACAGAGGTTCATTAGAACAAAATAATAAGATTCTATTGTATTTTAAATAATTTATTCTTTTAAATACATATAAACAGCAATTAATACACAATATATTCATTGAAGTGCAGGTGAAAACATGATAATGCCAATTAATATTGAAACAAGTTCTAGCTTGAAGCATTGGCTTCAAAAAATTGCCTTAATTTATGGAATACAAAAGTATACCTATTTCAAGGAAGCAGGCAGTCTGTTAGTCAAATAAATAAAATGTATCTTTTCAAGAAAATAATTCTGGTTTTCTGGGGTGGACAAAGAATTTATAGTGTGGCCACTATTTTCATCTGTTCATGTTGCAGTTCCTTTTAACAACCAAATTCAGAAAGAAATAGGCAAATTCTACAAAGGTTTTTGTATGATGTTACTGATAGGACTGCCATCTTTTTACCTAAATGCATTTAAACAGTATAACATCACCATAATAAAACACTTAGATCTAATAAAATATATCTTCTCATTGTCTAGGTAATAGTCAACACTTCTGTCTTCATAAGGAAGACTAGTATAGGCCGTATCATACAAGTTGGCAGATGTGGAGTTAGGTAGAAGCTGTGCCCCCCCGAGTGGGTTCCCGCCTTGTCGTGGCGGGGGGGCTTAGTAGCCAGGTCTTCCCAGCCTGGTGAACGAAGAGGAACCCGAGGTGGGGCCGGCCTCTCCGGGTCTTGGGCCCAGACAAGCCCGTGCGGAGGCTGGCCAGTAGGTCGGCTTGCCGACTGAGGTGGACTGCGGTGTCGCGCTTGTCGCGATGCCGCGGCCGAGCCCATCGAGGCGGGGGCGGCGACGGGATGGACGGGCGGCGAGAAGGCCGCTGCCTATCCATCCTGCCAGCGGCCCTAACGGGTGCCGCCAACGTGTTGGCGGAGGCGGTGGGGCTGCAGGGGAAGAGGAGTGTCGGTATCACGACGGCCGTTCTCCCTATCCTCTGCAGCCGTAGTGGCAGGCGCGGGGCCACTTTAATTGACCCGTTGCATCGGGACCAGGGCTGTCGGATACGGGTGCTGTCTGACGCCCAGTGCTGGTTGGTCCCAGGTGGTGGATGACGATGTGTCTGGTGTTCGGCACATCGTCATTTAGGCGGGAGCCGAAGCTCCGTGGTGGGGCCCAAGTTGGGCCAGCGCTGTCGGGTGCCGCGGAGGAGTGCGCAAGCGTGCCCGTAGCCCCGACACTAGGCGCAGTGGTGGAACACCCAGGGGTTTTGGTGGGTATACTGTCCAGTCGGCAGGACTCCCACATAACCACCCGCCTGCCCACGAGGTGTGGTGGTATCTATAAAAGATTTCCCCTGGCTAAAAAAAAAAAAAAAAAAGGTAGAAGCTGTGCAACATCCAATCAACGCATAGCTTTATGTGAGCTTCAGTCAGGATTGGATATTGCACAGATTGAAGCTAACTTCACATCCGCCAACTCGTATGACTCGACCTATAACTGCAGACAAATGTTAGTTTAACAAAATCATTGCAGAGGTGCTGTACGAATGCCGTACCAGTTTCAACTCAAGTCACATTCAAACCAATATTTCACTGCAATTGCTGCAGTTTTCATAACCCTTTACAACTGAATTAATACAAGCGTGAAATCAACAAAAAAAATTGTTATGTTTATGAAATCAATATGGTTTTCCTGCCAATTTTTTTTATAGTCATGCTTCTATTGAGCCAGTTGTAAAGGGATAAGAAGGGCAGACTTGTCAAGCTTTTTCAACTTGAGTTTGAGTGTCAATCTCATGAGGATCTATTATTTGATTTCCTGGCTGTAACAGTGAGTTATTTAGAGGTTCTTCACCAACTGTCATCGTACATTCGAATTTAACTTCACTACTGTGAGTTTTTAGGTGCGATTTTAAATGAGCTTGCTGTATACATCTATAATCACATAAATGACAATGAAATGGTTTCTCTCCCGTGTGCTGGCGAATGTGCCTTTTCAAGTCCCCATGTTGAATAGACTTATAATCACATATATGACAGTGATAAGGCTTTTCTCCCGTATGTATCATCAAATGCCGTCTCAGTTTACTCATGGCATCTGTTCGGTAATCACAATTCTTACACTTAACATTTTTCTCCCCGTAATGCGATTTAAAATGCTCTCTAAACCGCACATAATGCTCAGTTTTGTAGTCGCAACCAATACAGGTGTAGATTTTTTCTCCAGAGTGAGATTTCATATGCAGTTTTAAATGTCCGAGTTGTATTGATTTGTAATCGCACAAGTCACATTTGTAAGGTTTCTCGCCGGTGTGTGTTTTTATATGTTGCTTCAAGTTGCCAGCTCTGACGGACTTGTAATCGCAAATGTTGCAAACATACGGCTTCTCCCCAGTATGACGTCGTATATGTTGTTTCAAATGGCCAGGTTGTCCGGATCGGAAGTCGCACAAGTCACAAGCATACGGCTTCTCCCCTGTGTGGGTTCTCATGTGACGCTTCAGTGTATCAGCTTTTCGTGATCCATACTCGCATAGTTGACATTTAAATCTCTTCTCCTCCGAATTTGTTTGCCTAACTTTCTTTGACATGGACACTTTTTTTTTACTGCGAGATGTTACATTAGAGGTAGATTGTTTCAAACGGGTACTGGGTTGGATGTCAGATTGGCTATTTGTGTCAGAGCAGTCAGAATCGTTGTCTTTATCTTCATATTCTGATTCGACTTCGATCTTCACGGAAATTAGGGAATTATGCGCCAGTGATTCGTCACAACTGGCTTGGCTGTCACAACTATCTTGTTTCACAGTGTCTGCAGAAGTGTTACAACTTTGAGAAGAACTCGAATCTTCCGACGTGTCGCACATGATAGATTTTGAGATTTAATGCTAAAGCTTCGATTACAAACTTCACAAATACCACAATGACCTTATATTTCAACTTTGGTGGCTGGTGAAGTAACTTGCTGTGATCATTTACCTACATGTTTCTTCAGGTGACTGAGACGATGAACACAAGTCAACAAATTGCTTCAGTGTCGATTTCTCCAGCACCAATACTCTGATAAAATGAAAATATTTTAAAGCAACATTTATGTAGATAACTAATGAATCCGCTAATTCAATAATAACAAAACAACAGGTTTTAATCAAATAAAAAATAATTAAACATTTTAAAATCTTGAACCACCGACGACGACAAATCGACATACAAATACAAAAAAAAAAACAAAAAAGATAATTGTCATTGCCAAATGTCACTAAAATCGATTGTCATCTTTTTTTTCAACTTTTCGACGTTATATTCAGCGCATTTTACCCATGAAGTTTTAGGTAAAGGTGGAGATTGCACTTCTAATACCTATTTGAGTCAAATACCTACACATTGCTATCTCACTCTCTGTGGTCGGAACTCTCTTTCTAGTGTGGTGTATGGTATTTCTATATAAACTCTAAAAATTCCCGAAAATGGGTAAATTTAGTTTCAAAGTTTCGAGTTTATCAACTTCATTCAACCCCAAACTATGATTTATATGTATTTACAGTGTTTGCAGTTTAAAAGGGGATAAATGTGAATTATTGTAAAACTAATAATAAAAGTAGAATGCACAAACTGATTACAAAAGTGTTTTCCAGTAACTGTACCAGTATCAGATCCTTCTAAAAACTTTAAGAAATAATAACGTTATTAATAAAAATAAAAATTAAGTGTGTGTTGTGTTAAAATTTAAGTACAGCTGTAATTTTCCAAATTACTAACACTGGAGAGAATTAAAAGAAAACCCTAATTTTGGGAGTTTCCTAATGCGGCAACACCCGTCACCAAAATACTAGCTGTCATGGCCGAATCATCAATGAAATCGTAAAAATGCAGTAGGGTAACCATAAAATATTTTTTGAGAATAATTTACTATTATTGTGTATGCAATGCCTAACTAAATATTATAGACTGTCGTACATACAGTGTGTGTGTATTATTGAGCGCTGATATTTGTCACAATTAGTGCAATTCTTTAAACACAATTAAAATTAACAAGGACATTATGTGATTTACATCTGTAATCTATAGTTTTTAGGTACCTACTATATTTGAATCACTATTCATAAAAAAAAAAAAAATATGTTGACTCCTTGTCATATCATATTATTATCATCTCGTTAAATTATTATCATATCTATAGTATCATTGTGTCCTTTTTTTAGGTTTCCCAAAGACAAATCTCAAAGAACTTCGTGCTTAGTAATTGTACCACTGAAATACCATTTTTAAAATACTTCCAAAATTTGTAGCCTACACTTTAAGGCAACAGATTATTATACATCAAGAAAACGATTGAAGTCAACAGCACTGCAGGCCGAATTATTTGTTTTTTTTTGTAAATTATGTGTGTTTGTTAATAATCTATTATAATTTGAATTACATTGTTTTTGATTACCTTTTTAGGGTTCCGTACCCAAAGGGTAAAAACGGAACCCTATTACTAAGGCTCTGCTGTGCGCTATCGAATTTCATATGCCATCAATAACAGGCGCAGTATTTCATCATAAAGCATTTAAATTCAGAGCGTAGCTAGTTGTACACATTTATTGACTTGCAAGATTGCATTCTTACACATTTATTGAAGAATTCGTTTTTGTATTATCTGCGATGCCCTATAGAACAAAGTACTTAAGTTTACTTTTATTGTTCATATACCAATTGTGTATTTTCATAATAATCGCACCTTGATAACGACAACGTCACTATACGAAAATCAGGTAATCTTTACTGTAAGCGCCACCTTTCATTGCTAGACATGAACTTTAAAATGCAAAGACTCCTGTGAACGTAGGTCTCATAGAAACCGCTAGATGGCGTGGTGTCGTTATGTCGTTTAAGGGGGCGGAGCGTATGACGTGGCGTGATATCGGCACATTTTTAGTGGTGACGGGGACGTCAAAGAGATAAGTGCTTGGTCTGTGAAGGATAACGTCATTTTTTGTTTAGTGTCGTTTTGCAGTAAATCTAACCGGTAAGTTATATGTTTTAATTAAAGCTATATCGTCTTTATCGTGAAAGTGACATTATTACATTAAGTTCTAACAAATCTGTAACGATTCATTCAGAGTGTTAATGTCACTTTTCGTTTAATGACACTATTACTTTAATTTCTCGTATTTTTTCGTCAACTTACAACGACATTATGTTAAAAGTGTCATTGATGATTAAATGAATTCACTATGTTTAATTTGCTTTGAAAAGTGATATTGACACAGTTTCTTTAGTGACTCTTCACTGTCATTCCTTGTAAGAAATCACTATTATTATTTAAACTGTTAGAGACATATTAGTGATAAAGCCGATGTCATTTAAATTCTCTTCAAAAATAATCGAATGTAAGATAAACATTACGACACTTCAGAAAATAAGCCTTTATTTTTTTGTATTTTCATGGTTATTTCTCTCTAAGTTAATTGGTAAACGTTTTAGTTTGTTTTGTGACAGCATTTTGCAAGCTTGACAAAAACATATCTTATTATTTACAGTTACAATGCCACCTCCGAACCCGCGGTCTTTGAAGTTAAAAAATATTATCAAAGATTTGAATAAGTTCGATTCCGAAGATAACTCATTCGTTTTAGAAGATGATCATCAGCCAAATTTTCCACATAATTTACAAAGCTCTGTGTCTCCATCGCAAAAAGAAAACTTACGTGTTGCTGAGAAAGATAATAATAGGAAAGTATACAAACCTGCATTAAAGTATTATTCGCCGAACGTTGCGTCTGAGACAAAAAAAAATCAGTCACATTTAACTGAGAGACCTAAAAATGTGCAGCAAACGCAGAGTTTTCGAAACAGAAAATCATCGTGTTCCTCTTGTTCTGGCGAAGATTTTTCTCCTGCTTCTGATGACGATAAAGAATACAAACCTTCTGCCGCCGATAGTTCATCGTCACATGATTCACTGCAAAGTACTACAAAGAAAAAAGAACGCTAAAAAAGAATTCTTCACGTTCGTCTTCTGGATCGAGTTCTAGTACCTCTACTTCTGATTCCACCAGCATCAATTCTGATCCCGCCAGCTCCGACTCTGACTCCAGTAGTTCTTCTTCTGACACCGAATCCATCTCACGTAAAAAAACAGAGGGTGGTCCTCCACCAAAAAAACAAAAACAAAAAGTTACACCTGAAAAAAAGCAAGAACCTACAATTACATTACCTGAAATACAATCATTATCTTCTTTACAGCTACTGAAAGACATGTACATCATGTCTTCGTCGGATGACCAAGATTGCAGTATACCTGAATCAGAACGCGATTATACAGACATCACTAATGAGCTCCTCAGCAATAACTCAGATAATCAATTCACTGTAGACAATGTTAAAAATTACAACCCTCCTATTAACTCCAACTCAACACACAATCATAACGGAAAAACCCCACTCTCTTTAAAAACTATAGCAACTCAAGTTATTCACAGGTTTGGATTTTCGTTGCCACCATACGACAAAACCACTGAAAACCAAGACGAATCGTTGGTAGTAGAATCACAAGTGGTCAATAACATAAATAATCCATTGCCACTGAAAACACTTGTGATGAGAATAATAAATAATTGCGTAGACTCGTCAAGAGACGTTGGCATGCCTTGTGAGCTTCCAACTGAATGTCCAAGTACTTCTTCACCGTCAAAAAAGTCGGGTAAACGAAAGAGAGGTGTAAACAAAGCAGCTTTAGCTAAGAAACTACGCAATAGGGGTCTAGAGTACAAATGTTTAAGATCAAATGCCTTGAAACCTGCGAGGGAAATGGGACCTACGTGCAATGATCGTTGTCGATTAAAATGTTCAGAGAAATTAACAGAGCATCAGCGAAAAGTTGTTTTTGACAGGTATTGGAATTTAGGATCTGTGTCTCTACAAAGAGAATTTATTGCCAAACACATGACTGAAGTAAAACCCAAATATCAATATAAAAAAATAGACAGCAACCGGAAACCTAAACATGCATTTTATCTAACTATTGACAACATAAAACAAAAAGTTTGCAAGATTTACTTTAAAAGGACTTTGGGGATCAATGACAGACCGATACGTACTGTAATCGAAAAACTGAATTCTTCTGGGATAATTAAACCGGATCTGCGTGGTAAACATGAAAAACATAATCAAGTTAGAGAGGATCTTCTGTCTGGCGTCCGACGACACATCGATAGTATTCCTAGAATTGAGAGCCATTATTTGAGGAAACAAACCACACGAGAATACATTGATGGTGGTAAAAATATTACAGATTTGTACAATGACTACAAGAAAGATTGTGAAGACAAGGGTGAAGATTTCGTTAAAATACATATATATCGGAAGGTGTTTAATCAAGATTTTAATATAAGTTTTTTTATTCCTAAATAAGATCAGTGTGGCGATTGTGTTGCGTATAAAAATGCAGAACCAGTTGAAAAAGAAAAGCTTCAAGAGAATTACAATAAACATTTGATAGAAAAAGAAAATAGTAGGAAAGAAAAAACTAACGATAAAAAAGCAGTAGACGAGAATCATATAGTAGCATGTTACGATCTTCAAGCAATGTTACAAGTACCTAAAGGTGACGTTTCCGGATTTTATTATAAATCCAGACTGAACTGTTTAAATTTTACTATCAGTGAATTAAAGACCGATTTGACAGAATGTTATTTTTGGAATGAAGTTGAGGGCCAGAAAGGAGCCAATGAGATAGGTTCTTGTGTTTTTAGATATCTTCGTGAAAAGTCAGTTTCGTCATCTGAGAAGTTACATATAATTTTCTACAGTGACAATTGCTGCGGCCAGCAGAAAAACCAGTTTATATTTTCTATGTATATCTATGCTGTGAAGAATCTACCTAATATACAGTCAATAACTCATAAGTTTTTGATAAAAGGTCATACTCAGAACGAAGGTGACTCCGTTCATTCGACCATAGAGAAACAGATCAAAAAGACTCTCAAATCTGGGCTAATTTACGTTCCTGACCAATATATAACCGCCATTAGAGAAGCAAAAAAAAAAAGGAAAGAAATACGTAGTGAAGGAAATGAGCCACACTGAATTTTACGACATTAAAAGTCTCCAGGAATATAAGTTATCTAATAACACGGAAGGCGAAACGATCAAAATAAATGATATAAAAATTATAAAAATAGAAAAGACTGAAGAATCTACAGGTACGAAAGTTAGCTATAAGACATCATACGTACAAGAAGAATTTAAAGAAGTCAAATTACAAAGCCAAAGACGAGCCAGACCAACATTAAAACGATTGTATACCGCAAGAATACCTTTAGCAGAAAGAAAGAAAGAAGACTTGAAATCTCTTATTAGACAACGTGCTATACCACCTTACTATGCTTCTTCTTTTTATAATAGTATTATTATGTAACTTATGTAAGTCCTCGCCATATCTGATATATTTTGAGACTGAATATTATAATGTTAATATTGATCTCTTTTTAATATATTTTTTTATACTGTTTACGTTTTACGTTACCAAACAAGTTTTGTAGAAGTTTTACTGGCATGAATTGCCGATTTTTTTATTACTTTTTTTTAGTTTAGTAGATTTGTAGATTTAAACGGCATTAGCCTTGTTACCTGTTTTGATTTTTGAATTTAAGTTAACCTATCTTTATAAACAATGAGAGAAGTGTCTTAAAGAACTTAATAAAAGTGCCAATGTTCCTATTTTTTATTAAAGAATAAAGAGTTTTGTAATACATAAATTATTATTTTATTTAAAACCATTTCTAATTTTACCTACTATCTAATTTTAGTGACGTTATTTCATAATCTGAAGGTTTAGTGACGTTATTCCTAATTTGGGGCCGTATCACAAAATAAATAAAATACGAATGATAGTGACACTAAACGAAATTTTCAAAAAATACCGTGTTCTAAAGGGGTTGAAATCAAATTAGTATGCCGATCTTAAAACTGACTTTGTTTCCTATGAATACTGCTGAAAACCGGACTTAAAAATCTTCATTTAAGCCAAAATTGCATTCTTCGAATATTTTGGAATTTTGATCGCTTATTACTCAAAAGTACCTTTTTTGTGTAGTGACGTTGTCGTTATCAAGGTGCGTATAATGATTTACTCATCATTGTGATTAATATCTGTGCGTCCTAAATTTAGGCAAAAATGTAGGGTTACCCTATTAGAAAGATAGTTCCGACCACAGAAGAGTGAGATAGCAATGTGTAGGTATTTGACTCAAATAGGTATTAAGAGTGCATTCTCCACCTTTACCTAAAACTTCGTGATTTTACCATCCCCAAAAACCAAGATATTTTGCAAATGTTAGGTAGGTATTACGTTCAGTAAGAGATATAGATAGATAGTGGTATATTATTCAGTAATGGATGTCTGTGGCTGGCTAATATTATTTTTTTAATATCTTATATAGGCCCAATTATAGAGACGCCAGCGTTTAATAGCAACGTAAAAGCGTTCTCTCTATCGCATGCCTAAAGTGAAAAAGAAACAAAACTATGATATTAATCACAGAACAGCAGTTAATTATAATTACGATGGCGCCTCTGTAATCCGACTTTATGTTTCCTTGTACATAGAATAGAATAGAATAGAATATCGTTTATTGCTATAAACTGGTACATAAGTTGTTAAAAATGATAAGAAAAGTATCACAGTCTTACCCTTTTCGGGCGTGCAATATCACAATACAAAGTAGTATTGTAGGTGGGTATGTATTTTTTGTAGGTATCCTATAGCTACTATAATACACACACAAACAAAATATATTTAAAGTACATAACATAACATCTAATATTTACAATGTCTAAATTATTACTTTATTACAATTGTAAACATCATTTAAGTACTTAAAAAGGTGCTAATCGTTAAAAAAATCTTTTAGTGAGTAGAATGATTTTGCTATTAACCAAGATTTTAACTTACGTTTGAAGTTTTGAACAGTGTCAATCTGAGAGCCTTGAATTCCACAGAACAGCAGAACTAGATTCCTTTCTTCTTTCTTCCTTCTCTCTTCTGTGTTGAATTCTATTGGTAAATGATTATAAATTTTGATTGCACTATGCAGTAGGAACTATTTGCAAACATAGTGTTATTGACCTGAGGAATGCCAATATTATATTTTTGCTTTGACCGCAAGATGGCAGCACGGCTTGAACTGTTTGCAATAAAGTAGTGTTCGTTATTTTTTACAAATGAACAGATTTCTAGGATATAAATGCTAGTTAAAGTCAAAAAGCTTTTCTCTTTAAAAATGCTCCGCAATGAATCCGTGTCTTTCAAATTGTAAATGACACGTATACATCGTTTTTGCAAGACAAAAGTTGATTGAACATTAACGGAATTTCCCCAAAAAATCACCCCGTAACTTAAATGAGGATAAACATTTCCGTAGTAAGCATTTGTTGCAATGGTTTTGTTAGTGGCATTCTTGATTACAGATAAGGCATAACAGTATTGAGACAGTTTATTATTTACTTTTAGAATATGTTCTTTCCAATTTAAATTACAGTCTATCTTAACTCCCAAAAAGTTTGTGTTGTTTACAAATTCTACTTCATTGTCATTGTTTTTAACATTTATCTGTAATTGTTTTTGTCTATATGATCGAAAATTAATTAATTTGGTTTTATCTATGTTCACTTTTAAATTTAGCTTTTGAAGCCATGCAACAACCTGATTTAATTTATTATATATTTCAGTTTCAAAAAGTTGATCAGATGTTTTTTTCGGTATGTAAATAGTGGCGTCATCGGCAAACATTACACACATATCATTGGCTAACTTTGGTAAATCGTTGATATAGAGCAAGAATAGAAGAGGCCCTAGAATACTGCCTTGGGGTACCCCCAGTGAAGTACCTTTAAAATTGGATTGAACCTCTTTTAATGTTTATGTTTTTTTGTCGTATACCAGAACTGAAGTGGCCTGAGTGCGATTTTTTAGATACGATTCAATTAATTTGAGAGCATGACCTCTGATGCCAATGTGTTCCAGGATTCGCAAAAGCTTTTTGTGTACCACACAGTCGAATGCTTTGGACATATCTAAAAATAATGCGACGCCTGGATTTTTTGCATTTATGTCGTCCCACACTTGCTTGAGCATATTGAAAATAGCCAATGATGTATTTTTCCCTTTTTGGAATCCGAATTGTTTGTTGCTTATTATATTATTTGAGATCAAAAATGTATAGAGTCGGCAAATGTACATAGATGCAAATTCTAATAAAAGCCAGATTCGACAAAAATTACCCACTCAGACCTGTGACTCTGACCGCACTTTTTTAGTACTATTTTAGTAATAGTTATGGAATCGTGAAGGAAATAAATATAATATATAATAAAATATAAATATAATTACTTTGTGTATAGTTTTAATTAATACCTTGGTTAATACATACATACTCAAAGTCTAAGAGGAAAGAAAAAAAAATTCAAAATGTCAATGTCAAAATAAATTACTTACGCCTGTCCGAATTGACTTTAAGGGCAGTTTTAATTATCACTCTTGTAGCGAGCGATGGACATAATTTAAAATTCTCAAATATAACATGATGTGTATACATGTATATCTGCAAACATGTTGATGATTAAATTATCTGATTTGTTAACTTTTTGTGATTTTCTTTACTATTTTCTTTTCTCATTGCATGTGCTTCTTACTTTTCATGATCGGCAACTTGCCATTCATAACAGTCGGCGCGTTATGACAAGTGCTAGATTGAATTCGGACTTTCGGATTACATTACAATCAAAGTTAAAAATTGAGTTTTTGACTGTTTGAGGGAAATTGCAGAATATGTTCTGAAAATTGTTATTTGTTTACTACTTTGAAATAGAAATCAGCTTTGGAATTAGGAGAATAATTCACTTAGGTCATAAACAAATTGGAATTTGATATATGCACAAGCAATTAATCGTACGACTTTGGATTCTAGCTGATACCTTGTCCAGACACCGAGTAAGTACCGTTACGACAAAAAAGAGACACTTATTATGTATTTTCCTCCTCAAGTCCTGCGCAACTTTGTAATCTATAAAAAAAACAGTGCGAAATCACCGATTTCCTTGGATTCAGGCTCGTCAAGTTAGTTTATTTTCAGTATTCATTTGGTTGCATTCAGCTTGTTATTAAATGGTTTTCAACAATCTTTTTGAGTAATAAGCCTGATATTTATCACATTAGACCCAGAATTCGGTCGCGGCATGTCGCATTTCCTAGAATCGATAGTGTGTTGTGTTATTGTGAAATGATAGGTACCCAAGATAATGTGTGACATCATCACTAAAGAATAATATATTATGTATATTACTGACAATCCCACCATTGCTGAGTAATAGTTCTTGCTGTTCATTTATTGACTACCCTATTGATGTTTGTAAATTTTTACATATATCTGATGTCAACAGATTTGTAAAGAAAAGTGAGAGCTAAAGGATCCTATGCCCAGTAATAATTGGATAATTATAGGTACGTTTGTATTGGGCTCGATGGCATATTTAGCATTTGCAAAATTATCGTTGATGCAGAGCTATTACTACTAGAGCACTGTTGTTGCTTGAGGCAATTCTTACCCACAAAAATGTATGTAAAATCATGCCCAGAGCTATCAAAACTGTCAAATATGTTTAAGAATTTGATACTACTGAGAGAAAGACAGGAACTAGCCACTGAAACGAGATATTTTGTCTCTTTCTAACTCATGCCATATTTAATCATTGCATCTCTTTCTTTTCTTGATCAACCACATTATCCCTCTGGTTTTTCTGTGCGTTGATGTAAACCATTTGGTTTGGGAATTTTGCCTATCTCACCAATAATGCCACTTTTGCTCTTTACCCAAAGCAAACACTGATCTCTGAATGGTGAATGAAAATAGTTAAAATTGCCCCTTTTGCTAACACATTCTCAAAACAAATGCTGAATGTGATTGTTGTTGAACTGTTAATTTTGCCATCAGTAGGCTACCCGAAAGAACCTTATAAGGTAATTTGATACATTAGTATAATTACAACATTTTCCAATTCTTTACATTTATTTATTCTTCACATGAGTCCACATACAATGAACTATAACTGCTAATATAAATAATAGCACTTGCATAAAGAGTTTATTTATAGGCATGATCAAAATTAACAATGTCTTATCACAGTTTCAAGTCATATAGCTGTAAGCTAGTTGAGTCAAGTATACAACATGTCATGGAAAGGTTCAAATAAACATACATATCTGAAGGGTATGTATGTATATACGTACAGTCGTGAAACAAAAAAAAAAAAAAAAGAGAATAAGCCATTGAAATTCAGTGCATAGCTAAATTTAGAGTTTTCGCTAAGAAAATTCTCACATCATAATGATGCCCCAAGTGAAGTTTGAGATTTGCTATTTTAAAGAGATTATTGTTGTTTTAAAGAGATCTTTTACTTATAGATTTTTTTACTAAAATTAAATAAATGGCATTAGGCCCAATGATGAAGGCGTCATCGTAATTATAATAGCTAATTAGGCTATTTCTGTTTCTTTTTCACTTTAGGCATTCGATAGAGAGAACACTTTTTTCGTTGCTATTAACTTTACGATGGCGCCTTTGTACTTAATTGGGCCTATTATTGATTTAAAAACCATTATGCCACATATTTATGAAAATAAAAAAATACTTAGGTGTGTTACATGCTTTTGATGGAGATCAAACTTAGTGGTATCTGTAAAGTACAAACAAACAAACAGTACAAACAGCTACAAACTGAGCAAATCCCTACTCCTTAATGTCATTGACATTTAAATTTATTACTGTACAATGACTCATGGTCACAGGTGCCATTAAGTTTGGCCTATACCTACCTAAAGTTAAATACACTAATATTCCGGACTTACGCGATAGGGGGACCAAGCGATAGCCGCGTAAGTAGCTTTCGCGTAAGTCGGGGTTCCACTTTGCTATGTAAAAACTTACAAAGAACGCATATAAATAAATACGTTCGAAATTACTATAAAGACAACGTCACTGCGTACGTAAAATAATTCCACGCGGTACACGTTCGAATTTTTCGTAAACCGAATACGTTGAAGCGCGCGGTGATAAAAAATAAAACCGCGTATCTCCGAATCGCGTAAAACGGGTTAGCGTAAGTCGGGGTTTTACTGTAATTGAATGTCATTATTGATTTAAAACATGGAGTTAAATTGAATTTCATTATTGATTTCAAAAAAGTATAAACTTAGGTACCTATGCTACATGCTTTTGATTAAGATATACATATATAGTTTGTCTGACCTAGCTGTATGGTTAATTGTATGGTATAACTATAACGCAATCTCCACAGTTCTGATTCAATCATTTTGCTAAAGAAAATGTGGTGGTTACTAATAATTTTGGCTATTATTTGTGTAAGATATAGTCATATCTTTATTATGAAAGAAGAGTATTTTATAAATAAGCAAGTCTTGCACTTAACTGATTGAATAATAATTTTGTTTCAGGTGAAATTTTCTACAATGGAAAAACTTCGGCATTTTCAAAACTTTTCATGGTAATTATTTATTTTTCTTGTTGTTTTTATTTTAGTCCATTTCATCCTTCTGACAGATAAAGGCCTTCCGCATTTTCTTACGTCTTATAAATCGATGAACGCCAAAAACGCATGACTCATTGGTCATTAAGCCCGAATACAGAGGCTAAATAATTATATTAGCTAAATAGCATAGTTCTGTTTCTTTTTCACTTAAGGCATTTGATAGAGAGAACGCTTTTAACGTTGCTATTTAATTTACGCTGGCGCCTCTGTAATCGAGCTTAGTGTCGCGTTCCGCCTGAGCCGAGCGTGCAAGCGAGAGCGCGGAATCAGCGATAGAGAGGCACAATCAGCCTAAGCGTTCGGCTTGTGACGCTTAATGCAATTAGGTTAATGTATCTAGTTAAATGCTTAAATGGTGTTATCACGTATAATTATCGTCCGTGAACCGACTTTACAATCACTTATTTTATGCAAGTATCTAAGCCTAAGATCATAACAAATTAGTTTATGATACTTGGTTAAGTTTTTGCTTATTTAGTTATTTATAGTGTCTGTTAAGGAAAAATAAGTGTTTGTTCAGGTTTGTCAGGCAAAAACGACACACCCGGCTACAATCGTATAGGTATGAAATTCGAATAGTTCGAATTGTTGTTGAATTTTGAATAACAGTTCCTTAACCCATTCACTGCCTTTCTGAAAAGTAACGATATTACCCAGATGCCGCAGTTATTATTACAGTTTAAAATCAACCGCCCATGGGCGGTCTTGGCGCTGAATGGGTTAACAGGACCACCTCTGAAGTATGATCTACAATACAATACAACAATAGGTACTTTAATAACAAATAGGAAAACATAACAAAAGAAACAAAGTCAAAAAATGCACAAAAGGCGGTATTATCGCCAGACAACCTCCATTGGGTGCAAGTAAACGTAGACGACAAGGACGGTGGTGTAAACGTAAAATGTAAATGAAAGATATATCTACAAAAAGAAAAGAATTATCAGAATCGGTTCATAATTGGCGGAGTCACTACGTACTCGTATGTCGTACATACGAAAAAAAACATTTTGTGAACCTTTTTATTTGAAGTTAGTTTTAAAAATTAGATAAAATCCACGATTGTTCAAAAAATTATGAATTGTTTCTTCTTCTACGTTTCGTCTGTCGAAAAATAAGAAGAATTGTTTCTTATTAGCTTTTTAATACATTTGAAAAAAAAAAACATTCAAACGAAAATAAAAAAAGTAGATAAAATCCACGAATGCCTAGAAAATTATGAATTGTTTCTTCTTCTTTTTCTTCGTCGTGTCGAAAAAGAAGAAGAATGGTTTCTTATTAGCCTTTTAATTTTAATTCCAGGTGTAAACCAGACTGGTGCCTCCCCAGCACAAGTAAAGAGACAGACGAGCTTCTAAGACAATGCGCCAACAATGCCGCGCCAAAACCTACTAGCGATATTGAAAACATTATCAAAAGAAGCAAAGCATTCCCCGTCCGTATTCCTATAGAGTCAGTTAAGTAAGTAAGAAAGAAGCAATATATTCAGAAAGGGTGTATTAATACGAAAGAGAATGAAAACCATCATTAGGACCACGAAGGAATACGAGAAAAAAACTTTTTTTTATTTTGAATACGTTTTAGTGTATTTCAGCTCTGTCAGTGATTTCAACACAATCCGCCTTACAAAAAAATTAAACACGCTTTAAACACTGTTTAACTATGCAATTTTTACTGTTAAACATTGTCTAAGCCGAGCGTAAAACCATTGTGGTAAGACGGTACATGTACGTCAAGAGTCCTATTCAACCACAGAGATACCAGAGGCTTAATGTTAACGATCGAAAATATCTGTAAGAGATGCATCGATTTGTTGAATTTTGCCGGATTTTTATCAAGATGACGTCAAATTCCAATACGTACCTATTTAACAGTTTTGACCAAGGCATGAAACCGGTTTAAAATTAACCAGAATTAAAACGGTTAGAACTGGTTTCACTGATTCTTTCGTTCGGAGCATAACCGTAAAAAGAGTGTTTTTAAAACCTTTACTAACCGGTCTATTTCGCGAGAAGCCCGTGTCGTGCGGTACGTAGGTACATACAGGCAGGGTACGGAGGGCGGGTAACAGACACGCCCTAGTTTGCTCCTTGTGATCCTCCTCGCGTCACTTGGCCCATTGAAGGCGTAAAGAAGGGGCGCGCGGGTGGAAAGAACCTGTTCTAAACCGGAGTATTCCGTTCAACCGACATGCGAACTAAATTGAACAAAAACCCTTAAAATTAACCTCAATTAGAACTTCGGACGAAATCGAAAAATAAAGTTATTATGTACTTTAGGCCGTCACCGGATCGAAAATTAACCGGGGTTTCAAGCCTTGGTTTTGACAGCAGCTTAATTTTTCAAGCATTTTTATTGTTGATAGTTGCCTCTAGTCTATCTATCTATATATTTATCTATCTATCTAAATTCTAAAGATTAATTCAAAACTTCGAGCAAATACCTACAGAGCCACATTCCCTAAATGAAAGTAGTAGGTAAAAAAATGTCCGAGCGCCGTCATACATACCGACTTAGATATTTACATTAAATAATTCAAAATGTCCCTCTTTTTCGAATTTCGACGTTATGTCACCTAATTAGTGACCTTGCAATCGCCTTACGACTAACTAAAAAGCCTGCCCACTACATAGCTTGGGCAGAGTTTTGCCTCGGACACTTTTTTGCACGATTGTGACTAAAGATATTTGCTCGAAGATTCAAAACAAAGATTTGAAGACGAACTTCCATAAAGTAACGACAGATTTTTAACTATTTTTATCTCAACTCAACTATTTAATACTTGGTCTGTGTTTCAGATTAGAAACTCTAAAAGAGAAGAGGCCTTTGGACAGATTACAGAGGAACATAGTATCGGCGTATCCCGTCGTGCACGAAAGAGTTTTGCTGCTGATAACGCACTTTCTTATTTACAAAAGGTGAGACAGTTTTGAATACAGAGTGTCAAGTGGGAGTTTTGCAAATCAAATCGAATTACTTTTACGTCGCGTTGACCGAGCGCGCCGAGCACACACGCGAGCACATTGACACACACGCTTGAGTTAGCCAATCACTGATGTTGCCGCGCTTGTGTTGGATCGGTTTGGCGCTCGTTACATTACCGTAAAAAATACTCACACTTAGCTATTCAGTTTTCTGTACGTGACACAAGATGGCGCTGAGCCATTTCCATAGAAATCACATCGAACGTTAACGCGATCGAGTTCGAGCGAGAAACTCCCACTTAGCCCTCTGTACTGTACCAGCCTTTTTAATAGTCCACTGCAGGACGTAGTACCCACAAACAGTATTGGGCCATATCCACCACGCTGGCCCAGTGAGGGTTGGTGGATTTACATACGCCATCGAATTTTCTCTACGGACGTATTCAGGTTGCCTCACGATTTTTTCCTTCACCGAAAAGCCAGTGGTGTGAAATTCCGTACCTACATAAATTCCAAAAAACTCATTTGTACGGGACTGGGATTTGAAGCCACTACCTCACGATAAGGCGGTCACTACCTCTAGACCACCACGACTTCCCAGCTTTGCACGGCTTTGCTGTTTTGAATGCAAGTATTGAAATAATTTGTTGTCTTAGCCAATATACCGGTTTAGTGGTAAATTACCAATAAACCGGTATATTGACTCGCGATATTTTAGCGACTTTAATACATCAAGATGGGACATCAACTATAGAACCATACTTGAAATCGCGAAAAACAATCAGCTGTTCTAAACAGAAAGTCCGTTGACTATTGAAAAATATAATAAAGCAGTTGATTTTTCAAGTTATCAGTATAAAATCAAGAATATTTTCGTGAATATTTGGTTGGACTATTTTTCAGATGAATATTGGTCAAAACCTGACCCAGACCGAGACCCAGGCCTAGACCTAGATCTAAATCTAAAGCGAGACCTAGACCCAGCCCCTTACCTGGACCAAGGCCCAGGCTTAGACCTAGACCCAGACCCATACCCAGACCAAGACGAATATTGATATTGAATATATTAATTATATCAGACCCTGACCCAGACCGAGACCCAGGCCTAGACCTAGATCTAAATCTAAAGCGAGACCTAGACCCAGCCCCTTACCTGGACCAAGGCCCAGGCTTAGACCTAGACCCAGACCCATACCCATACCCAGACCAAGACCCAGATCCAGACGAATACCCAGACCTAGACTTAAATCGAGACCTAGACCCAGACCCATACCCTGACTCGGACACAGGCTTAGACCTAGACCTAAATCGAGACCTAGACCCGAAGCAGGACCCGGACCCAGACCAAGACCTAAATCAAGACCTAGACCTATACTCAGACCCATACCCGGACCCGGACCAAGGCCCAGGATTAGACGTAGACCCAGACCCAGACGCATACACAGACACAGAGCCCGATCCGGATCAGGATCCGGATACAGACCCGGATCCGGACTCAGACCCGGGTCACAATACCAACCACGAGTTTACGTACCTCTCTTATCAATCGAATTCATGATTGGGTGTTTCCGCTCTCGTGACCCGCCCGACTTTTTCTGCCCATTGTAACGGTTTTCCCACCCATATTAATTATTATATTGACATAAATACTACCCAATGATTAAATATCAGCCTGTTAAACCATTCACCTGATCTTATTAGCTTCCCAAATATTCAAGAAATGGTCCAAAAAATTACTTCTCTTTTGCTGACCGCTGCAGTAATGTTTTGATGTGGTTTCAGAGAATTCGGCAGCAGTATAGAGAAAGCTTTCTACAAAGATATGACGGTTGAGGAGTTTATAGACCGACTGCTGACCAAGCGAGCCGTGTCCTTTGTGGGACCTCAGGATTTTTTTATATTGCTCGGAGGAGAAATGGGGTCAGTATTTATTTTTTATTACAAGCATTTATTTAACTTGCAATGGATGTACCTATCGGCGTTGCATATTTAAAACCTTCCGTGTGACATTTTTCTTGTAAATTAGATTTTCGAACTTTTTGCAAGTTTTTTTTAGGAGCTATCGTTTGCAAAAACTCTTATGTGAATATCTTAATATTTCACTGCACACGGTGCATATAATTGCCTAATGTGACAGCCTACTAAAAACTGTTGAACAGTTTTTTTGTGTTTCTCGAAATGTTACTTTTTACATAAGAGATTTTATCTACACTAATGTTGTAACATTCTACTTATGTTTCCAATACTTGACTTATAATGACTACTGTTATAGCGCAGACAACAAAACACTCAATTTAAGAAATTTCACATGATGTTATAATATCCACATCGATATCGTAAAATCTCATTATAACATCGCGCGCTCGCTCCTGATTGGCCCTGCGCGCGCAGCTGCGCTCTCATTGGTTAGATTTTAATGGCGGCAAGTTCACTGTGACAATACACGTACGCGTGAATTTAATGTTTCACAATTTTTTTTTTTTTTTATTAGTGAAGATAAAGTAGTGTATGCAACTGCATATAACACGGGTATTAAAACACTCGTTACTATTATGAAACTCGCTGCGCTCGTTTCATAAACTCACACTCGTGTTTTAACCTTCATTATATGACAGTTGCATAAACTACTATTAATTTTGCTACAACACTAATGTATGTAAGTTCGGGTGGAATCTTGCAAGTTAAAATTGACCAACTTCCCGGTTTCCGATTGAGCTGAAATTTTGCACGCATATGTATATCGCGTGACAATGCAATAATATGGTACCATAGAGCTGATCTGATGATGGAGTCGGAAGGTGGCCATAAGAACTCCTGTACTAAACAAGATAGTCCCGTCGTGTTTGGGCTCGTTTTACTTGTCTTGCAATATGCTGCTACATGATATCCAGGATCTCAAAAGCTTGTATTTTATAAAAGTTATATTTTTGAAATAATTTATTTGACCTATACTGTACTACTACACTACATGCAGGTATTATGTATAAGCTCGAAGTAGCCAATAAAAAAATATTAGTTATCTGTAAAGTCCGTTTACGGACGATAAATTCCGTGCTCTCGCTTGCACGCTCGGCTCAGGCAGAACGTGACAATAAGTCATGCTTTTTCGTACGTCCAGCAGGCGTTAAAAAGCCGTGGTAAAGTACGGGAGTAGTCCCTTATATACAAATAAATAAATGTAATGTAGTCTATATCTTGCATCATTTATTGTTCAATTGACATAAAAAAATACGTGTCTCATATTTTGTGATAATCTATTTGACTGGTTTATTATATTTTGACTATGGAAATTAGCCTGGTTTTTGCACATTTTAATAAGTCAGTGATGTGCTAGATGAACCCGCGCGCAAGTACGCCATCTTTGAAAAGGTCGCCAAATGCGGTTGAAACTACTTGACGTTTGTCATAAAAACCACGTATATTTTCTACTATAGCTTTGTTTGACGTGATAACTTATGAATCGATGAACGCCGCCTGCACGCACGAAAAAGTGTCACGTTCCGCTTGAGACGAGTGCGCGAAACAAGCGATAGCACGGTCTGCCTAAGCGTTCGGCTTGTTTCAATTGTTGATTCAACAATGTTTTTTAAGACGCTATCACTTAAAATACAATTATTGTCCGTAAACCAACTTTACAGACAACCAATTTTTTTGCTGACTTCCAAAAAGGAGGATGTAATTACTATATTCTTCTGCATGTTTTTTTTTGTGTATGTTCATCGATATTTTCGCCAATTGTGAACATATTTAAAAATTATTTTTTTAATTCAAAAGAGTATACTCGTACTTCTGAGGTGGTCCCATTTAAATTTTATCGAAATTGGCTAAGCCGTTTTTGATAAATAAAGAAAAATGTACATGGATGTCACATCGATTCGTGCTAATTATTCGGATTCTGTGTGTTGCGATTTTTTGCGAAAAATAATTATTATCGCGTATAAATCGGCACTTGAACACAAACACCAACTTATTAAAAACTAGCGACCCGCCCCGGCTTCGCACAGGTGTATTACTACATAGTATAAAACAAGCTTCCCGCTGTCTGTCCCCATGTATGCTTATATTTTTAACATGGAGCCAGACAGCGGGAAGCGACTTTGTTTTATACTATGTAGTGATGTCGAATAATAATAAATAATATATTTATTTTAGCATATGTTCCAGGGAGAACATGCAGTGGGAGATGGTCGGGACGCTGCAACAACGCCATCCTCTATTGCTGGAAAAATGCCTGAGTTACGATGAACTGAAGATTTCCGCCATGTTGTATGTTAGCTCTCATACCGAGTGTATCAATAATGGCGCGAGGAAGAATAGAGGCGTGCCCAGCGAGACGGATGTAGAAGAACACGCTGTTATTATAGGTATAATCATACTTTTGCCTTTAAGTTTGTTTGTCTTTTTTGATAGAGCGAGTGAAGTATCTATGCTTCGGGTGGCAAAATTTACTTTCTTCTGTCCGGATGTTAGTTTGGATGTTGCTTTTCCTCTACAAGTTGCATATTTTCTTCGAATCTTGACAAAACTTGGTACTCTATATATTTTTAGATTTTTTTAGTCAAAGGTTTAGTCCTCCGGTATTTCTCTCAAAAAAAGGAGAAAATTTGCTACAGCAATATTTATCAAAAAAATTTAACATAGCATTAATGATAAACGTTACGAATGTCTGACTCTGACTTCTCTTGCTCGAAAAATTCCTGAGTTACGACGAAGTGAATATATCCGCCATGTTGTATGTTAGCTCTCATACCGAGTGTATCAACAATGGCGCCAGGAAGAATAGAGGCTTGCCCAGCGAGACGGATGTAGAAGATAATGCTGTTATTATAGGTAACATATTTCCCAAAAATAAATAAATATAAATGGGACATCTTAACACACCGACTCTGATCCCTAACTAAGCAAAGAAGAACTAAGGATAAAACAAGTGCATGATTTTCTTTCATAATTTTAAATGATTCGTTAAATAATCTATGTAAAATATCCCATTCTAAAATTGTATTTTTACAAGAATAAAGTTACTAAAAAAACCAAAAAATATTTGGACGACATAGGGATGGTTTGTGTTAAAAATGTCTGAGTTACGACGAACTGAAGATTTCCGCCATGTTGTATGTCAGCTCTCATACCGAGTGTATCAACAATGGCGTCAGGAAGAATAGAGGCGTGCCCAGCGAGACGGATGTAGAAGATAATGCTGTTATTATAGGTAACATATTTCCCAAAAATAAATATAAATGGGACATCTTAACACACCGACTCTGATCCCAAACTAAGCAAAGAAGAACTAAGGATAAAAAATATGCATGACTTTCTTCACACCACTGGCTTTTCGGTGACGGAAAACATCGTGAGGCAACCTGCACATGTCCGTAGAAGAAATTCGATGGTGTATGTGAACCAACCCGTACTGGGCCGTGGTGGATATGGCCCAATCACCCTTCGTGGCGAGGCCTACGTCCTGCAGTGGACTATCAGAATGGCTGGCAGAGTACAGAGGAATATGCACTATTTTTTTTTATATTTTGAACGATAGCTTACATTAAATTGAATGAATTTTAGGTGTCCATTCCCATAACGGATCCGCGCTTGGAAAACGCGCCTTACCTGCCTCATGTTAAGATTAGTTTTCAATAATTTCGTGTAAATTATAATTCAATTTCCAATATTACAATTTTTAGGGTTCCGTACCCAAAGGGAAAAACGGAACCCTATTACTAAGACTTCGATGTCCGTCTGTCTGTCACCGGGCTGTATCTCATGAACCATGATAGCTAGGTAGCTGAAATTTTCACAGATGATGTATTTCTGTTGCCGCTATAACTACAAATACTAAAAACAAAATAAAATAAATATTTAAGGGGGGCTCCCATACAACAAACCTGATTTTTTAGACGTTTTTCGCTCAATGTTAATAATGGTAATAGGTAGATGCTTGAAATTTACACAGAATATTTAGTTTTATATTTACTTCAATAATAAATAATAAAATAAAATAAATATTTGAGGGTACATACAGTCCGGAACCCTTCGTGCGCGAGTCCTACTCGTACTTGGCTAAGTTTTTTGCTAATTTTGTTAAACAATAATGTATAATAATGTACACCAGAAAAACTGGAAGTCTATAAGTATGAAGGGACATGAGAGACGTCCATATCATCAGAAGTATCCATGTTTTCATCAGAAGTATCCATGTTTGATTGCGGCGTAGGCGTGAGTAGTCGGGCGAGGAGAATAATAACGCAACGATATGTTATGCGCAGTAATTCCAATCAGATTCCAATCCTTGGCACAAAATGGGTCTTGAATCAAACAGTCCAATCATTGATCACTCCAATATTAAATGACACTCCACCAAACACGTAGCACGCGGTCCGATGCAAACCGATTGCCGTCAAGTTATCGAATGGCGGCCGCCGGCCTCTCGCCGCTCCACTAGCGCTCGGTGTTGCGTCAGAGTAAACTGCAATGACAGTTCCACCTCGGTGACGTTGACAGCTGACAGTTGCCACTGCTGTTTACTCTCAATATTCAAACGCGCCGTCAAGTACATTCTATTATTCTGGGTTGGACAAAATACATCTGCTACCCCCTTCGAGCAAATTCCTATAGAGTTACAATCGTGGAAAAACAGGGTCCGAACCAAAACTGCCCAAGCTACGTAGGCTTTTTAGTTGGTCGTAAGGCGATTGCAAGCTGACTACAACGCCGCGCGATGCCAAAGTGCTCGGTTACAAGCACTAATTAGGTGAAATAACGTCGAGATTCGATAAAACGGGTCATTGTGAATTATTTAATGTAAATATCTAAGTCGGTATGTATGACGGCGCTCGGTCATTTTTTTACGACTTCCGCTTAGGGACTGTGGCTCTGTAGATATTTGCTCGAAGGCTACCCCTTAGACAATATCTCTAGCTATATCAATGCTGTTCGAATAACCCTGCAGTTTACGAAAAAAAATTAATTTTCAGGTGTAATAGGCCCTCGTTTCCAGCGAATAGAGCGAATGGACTACGAAGACATATTAATAACGGAACAGCAGAACTGTCCAGAAAACGGTTACGGCGAAGAGGTGACGCCTACGACGTGTCTAAATGTTCTGAAGACTACGTATGTGAGGAATAACCAGTCCGCCAGACATATGTGGAGACAAATGTGGGCGGAATTCTATCAGGTACTAGCTGGCTCGGTGAACTTCATATCACCTTCATCTGTCACACCAATTCACGTTTAGGCCCAGAACACACGGTGAAACGCAACTGCAACGAAACCCTTTTGAAATTATTGATTTGAAACCAGTTTCAACCATTTTCCACACACGCTGCAACCACAATCATTTCGTTTTTCTTTGAGTGTGTTGCGTTTCATTCATTTTTCTACAAAAAATGAATGAAACGCAACGCGAATTTCCTGCGCGCCGGTTTCAATGCGACTGATTTGCAACGCGTTTCAAACCGGTTTCAAACTGGTCGCGTCATGTGTGGTCTTTCAACGGAATCTATGGCAGAAAATTGAATGCAACTCAAAAGTAACTAGTTGTTGCAGTTTCGTTGCATTTGCGTTTCACTGCGTGTTCTGGGCCTTAGTGCCATCAACGGCCAGATACCGTAAGATCGTAACTTTTACCAGTAGGAACATATAAATTAATACTTTTATTATTCTTCTCGCACTTTTTTCTATATTTTCTTACTGTTTGAACCTTCCCTGTACTTCGACAAATATTTCAAGATGAAAATTAACCAAACCGGTCCACCCGTTCTCTAGTTTTAGTGAGCCTAACAACGACGATTCATTTTTATACAGGGTGTATAAGCTTCTATCGATTTTAGTTTAAACAACGAGTTACTAATCCTAGCTTGTCTTTCTTGTTTTAACAGATGTTAAAAATTTCAGGTGCCAAGTTACACGTACCAAGAACTGTCGTCCTATGTCAATTCCGAACCTAAAAGCGACGAGAGAAGATATACAGATAGGTAAGGATCTTTACATTTGACATAACATAACAATAACATCAAGTCCATCCATTTATCAGCCATAGGACGTCCACAAGGACATAGGCCTCCCCTATGGATCTCCAATAAGACCGGTTGGTAGCGGCTTGCATCCAGCGCGATCCTGCGGTCTTGATGAGATCATCTGTCCACTTTAAAAGTGGATGTCTTACGCTGCGCTTGCCGGTACGTGGTCTCCACTCCAGAACTTTACGACCCTATCGGTCATCAGTCCTCCGCGCTATGCATTGCTGCCACTTCAACTTCACTCACTTCACTTCAACAATAAAATCGATATAATGTGAGAATAATAAATAAAATTTAAAATATTTTTTTATTTCGACTATTTATGCAACTAAAAGCCATTACAATCTAACTTATCCAGACCGCAGGATCGCGCTGGATGCAGGCTGCTACCAACTGGTCTTATTGGAGATCTATAGGGGAGGCCTATGTCCAGCAGCGGACATCCAGTGGCTAATTAATAGCATCAAAGCAAAGCCCATTGCGCGCTGTGCTTGCTACAGATAATTTATATCCAACAAAAACATTTTCATGTGAAATGAAGCCAAGTCTAAATGACAGTTCCCACTATCAAAAAGTTGTCAGATCTCACGTAAAGCCAAGCTTCTAACTCTACACGCCTTACTCTACAAGTCTTTACTCCACAAACTCTACAGCTTAGTCATATATGTGACTTGGCCGTTTCGTTACAACAAGAACTGTTTGTATAACAGAATTAATGAGTTAATCTTCACTTTACGCTCATGCGCAGTTAGCGAAACAGCCAAGCCGCAAATATTGACTAAGGTGTAGAGTTTGTGAAATTTAGTCGATTTACGTCACGGGGTAGCTCTTTCGGGTTCAATCGGCACAATTGGGTTTCCATTCGGCCGTCACGCATCGTGGTATTCATCTACATACATTCGGATTTGCCGAACTTATGTACTTATGTAGTTTCCGAGATATCGGCCAAAAACATTTTTTCAAGATGACGTGTCAGGAACGCATTCTCTGAACGGCCGAACTATAAGGTTTTGAATACTCGGTTTACCGCTCGACAGGGCCGATTGTGTCGTTACACAATTTGAAATAGTATATTATTTTTCACAGATTTGTAACGTTACAAACAGCGATATTCGACAACGAGGCGTATTATAAGCGACTATCCGTGATCGCCGAGACCACGCTATTGGAAGCCCAGCACCGAGCCGAGCAAGCTGACAAAAACGCATTTGTCAATATCATCGGAGCTGGTATGTATTTCTGGACGAAAATATATTTTCTTAGACACACATAACAAGTGCAATGCATGGGCAGCGTTCGGAAAATTGCGCAACGTTTTCTCGTCCAACATACCTCAGTGCCTCAAGTCGAAAGTTTTCGACCAGTGTGTGTTACCAGTGATAAGTTATGACATAGAAGCACCAAGTAGTCCAACGAACTATGCTCAGAATTTCTCTGCGAGATCGAATCATGAATGAGGAGATCCGTAGAACAACCAAAGTTACCGACATAGCCCAGCGGATTGGTAAGTTGAAATGGCAGTGGGTAGGGCACTTAGCTCGGAGGACTGATGACCGGTTGGGTCGAAAAGTACTCCAGTGGAGACCACGTAACGGCAAGCGCAGCGTAGGACCTACGAGGTGGACAGATGATCTCATTAAGACCACAGGATCACGGATGCAAGTCGCTTCCAACTGGTCTCATTGGAGGTCCATAGGGGAGGCCTATCTCCATTAGTGGACGTCCTATGGCTGATGGATAGAATGAGTGCAATGTTATCTTCGAAATATCATAAGTAAGCTCGTATGGGCCGGGTGGCCAGCCTTAATGTCAAAGTTTTTAAGCCGCCTGAAGGCCTCGGCAATAAATGGGCAATACACTGGGACCCGCTATCGTGGCATCCGAGCCACGGTAGCGCTCAGTTAAACTAGTCACCCGTGGTCACCTGTCCAAAGACTATTATACTTTTTTTTATAAAGACTGTGTCACTTGATCAGTGCCGAATTCGGGAAAAACCAGCTGTTCCATACAAAAAGTTTTAACTGTTCAACACAGGTTTTCAACAAATTGTATGGAACAGCGTTTTTGTCGCTAATTTGCGACTTATTGCGTTTTCTTTTCTTTCTACATCATTGCTCAAAATTTTATTTGTTTTATTTTCAAAATATTATTTTCCTTCTCAGGTTTAGGCGTTTGGAAAATATCACAACATCAAAACGACGTATACGTGCTAACGTTTATAGAACGAACGCGCGCCTTGCTGCGCCGGGACGCGCTATCACAAGTCACTGATGTCAATTTCGCTTATATCCAAGTTTCCCCTGGAATCAAAGGTAATAAATAATAATAATATCGTAATAATACAAGATTTTACTATAGACTCATCAGAATTCATTGATATCGTCGCATCAAAACGACGTATACACGCTAACGTTAATAGAAAAACGCGCGCCTTCCAGCGTCGAGACGCTCTCTCACTAGTCACTGACAACAACTTCGCATACATCCAAGTTTCCCCTGGGATTAAAGGTAAATACTAGCTTTTAGTATATTTTACTATACTAGGGGCGGCACGTTTTGTTCCTATATATCTAGGTCTAGATGTTTCGAAGATATCGTCGCACTGAAACGAATTATACGTGTTAACGTTGCCGCACTAAAACGACGTATACGTAATAACGTTGTCGCGTCAAAACGACATATACATAATAACGTTGTCGCATTAAAACGACGTATACGGGCTAATGCTGTCTCATCAAAACGACGTATACGTGCTAACGCTTAAAGAACGAACGCGCGCCTTGCTGCGCCGGGACGCATTATCCCAAGTCACCGACGTCATCTTCGCTTATATCCTAGTTTCCCCTGGGATTATAGGTAACTAGCTGCGCCCCGCGGTATTTCCCGCGTTAGCCCGAAATAAAAAGTAGTCTATGTGTTAATCCAAAATCTAAACTATCTTCGTACCGAATTTCATCCAAATCAGTCCATCCGTTTGTGCGTGAAAGAGTAACAAATATCCATACATACTTACACGTTTGTAATATTATATTAGTAGGATTGAGAGGAATTAGAGCGAGACTGTGTAAAAACTCTACACGGTGGCGATTAGCATTGTCGCCAGCACCTGATGTAATTAATACAAGCTTTTACTATAGGCTCATCAGGTTTGATAGATTTCCAATTCCAACAACGTCCTAATAGCGACATATATGCTTCCTATTACTATTTTCAAAGGACTAAGACGCTAAAGGTTGTTTTCCTGTAAAAAAATGTAAAAATGGCGCCACCAATAACTTTGCACAAAACTATAACTGACGTCTTTAATTTAAGTTTGATTTGCAGCTTTTTTCAAAAATGCATCAGAAGGCAACAGTGAAAACGCTGAAATGAGGATATTTCTCGAAAGCAAAAAGCATCCGAAAGGTAAACAATTAAATATTTACTACTACTTTCTACTTTGGCTACTTTCTTTGTTCTTAAAGGACACGTCCACAAAACGTATGGAGGCTATAGTATATTCGCCGAGACGAGTTAGTAGAGCGCTATCTCACTCACACAATTTTTGAACTGCGATTGGTCAGTGATAAACGCTAAGGCGGTGTACACAGCACGAGTACTTTTTAGGGTTCCGTACCCAAAGGGAAAAACGGGACCCTATTACTAAGACTTCGATGTCCGTCTGTCCGTCTGTCACCGGGCTATATCTCATGAACCATGATAGCTAGGCAGCTGAAATTTTCACAGATGATGTACTTCTGTTACCGCTATAACAACAAATACTAAAAACAAAATAAAATAAATATTTAAGTGGGGCTCCCATACCACAAACCTGAAATTTTAGACGTTTTTCGCTCTATATTAATAATGGTAACAGGTAGATGCTTGAAATTTTCACAGAAATAATTAGTTTTATATTCACTTCAATAGTAAATAATAAAATTGAAATAAATATTTAAGGGGGGCTCCCATACAGTACGGAACCCTCCGTGCGCGAGTCCGACTCGTACTTGACCGATTTTTAGTCTACTTATTATTCCCGTACTGTGCAGACGTGCTCTTACTTGTGAATGTATGGTCAACTCGTGAACTGGTTTGTGTATTGGATTTTATCATTGATTGCTTTCCTGAGGACTTGGCGGCTTGTGAAACGGAAATTTCAATGTGAATTGAAATATGTAGTGCGATAATGGCGGATATCGACCAACCTGCTGAGAAAAGAAAATGGTTTTATTGTTTTCCTTCATATGCATCAGTTTTATTAAATAATCGGCCAAGTACGAGTCGGACTCGCGCACATAGGGTTCCGTACTGTATGGGAGCCCCCCTTAAATATTTATTTCATTTTAATTTTATTATTTATTATTGAAGTGAATATAAAACTAAATATTCTGTGAAAATTTCAAGCATCTATCTGTTACCATTATTAATATAGAGTGAAAAACGACTAAAAATTCAGGTTTGTTGTACGGGAGCCCCCCTTAAATATTTATTTTCTTTTCTTTTTAGTATTTGTTGTTATAGCGGCAACAGAAATACATCATCTGTGAAAATTTCAGCTGCCTAGCTATCATGGTTCATGAGATACAGCCCGGTGACAGACAGACAAATTACATATTAAAAAAACTTACCAATTAAATGGCTCTCAAATACGACAGATGAAGCCGCAGGTAAAACTAAGCGAACTTTTAAGAAGCGCAGTGTGAACGCGCATTTACATTTCTAAGGTATTGTTAACGCCCACTGACAATAAAAAAGTTTTTTTTGTCCTTTTCATTTGTATGATAATGTGTGATAGAGAAGGCGCTATACTAACTCGTCTCGGCGAATAGAGTATAGTAATAATTAAAAATCTAATCACAGCACTCGTTGAATCTCGAGAAAGTACATGTTATGAGTCTATTACATCAGTTAAAAACAAAAAATCGGCCAAGTACGAGTCGGACTCGCGGACGAAGGGTTCCGTACTGTATGGGAGCCCCCTTAAATATATATTTTATTTGAATTTAAACATATGTTATGTAGAGAAACTAACCTTTTTGTTAGCTTCTCTACATTCAGACTCTTTCAACGATAACACTGCCAACTTACAATTCTAGTTATGAAATTCAAATTTTTGAAATGTTTATCTTTGACAGGATCAGCGATCCTTGTTTTGTAAAATTGGGCAGTCTTGAGTTGGAAGTGATCTGGAAGACACCTTTTTTTTCCTGTAATAATGTAATGAGTTTGAGTTGAGTTTGCGTGGACGAGTCCTGTATACGGCATGAGCGTCGAGTAACAGGCAGGGTGAGAGGCTCCGGTTCCTTTGACTTTGATTCCAGGAGGATCTCTTGTTTTGGGGCCACTGACCCCTACCCTGGAGCACTGGGCTGGCGCTCACTTCGAACCCTGTCGGCCAGTTTGGGCCGGCGCCTGTCGGCCGGTTTGGGCCGGCGCCTCCACCTCAGTCGACAGATGTCTCCACGCTAGCGCTCGCCTAGCGCTACCTGGCTGGCGCCACACTATCGGCGGGTCCAGCTCAGGCTCTAGAAAATCCTCGGCCAGCCTCCAGCGTGGTTCTACGAGTGCTACCCTCTCCCTTTTGGCTAACTTTCCAAGGACACCTTCAAAATTCTCTCTCCCTCTCTCCGTTTCTTGAAGATTTAATTGACTATAAGTGCAGTGCGTGTTAGTGTAAATAAATGTGTAAATACTAAGGTTAGTTTTCTGTTTTAATCTCCGAACCGTTAGGAATCCTATCTACTAGGTAGGACTCTTAGGTTGGTTAGGTTTCTCTGAAGTCTCTTAACCTGTGGTGCTGCAACCGGCTCCCCCGCTTGCAACATTACGGGTTCCTCTTCAATTCTCTTTTAACTTGTGGTGCTGCAAACGGCTTCCCCGTTCGCAACACTACAGTTTGGCGCCCGACCTTTTTACTAATCCACCCCTGACTACTTATATTTTCTTATTTTACTGTTACTTGTTTCTTTTATTTTCTAAATTCTAAACCGATACTTCCACAAGTATCCACCCATCGCTTACACCTTAGGTATTTTTGGATTCTCTTTTGGTTATCGTACTCCAATTCTCCATACATTACTCTATACTTGACTTTACAGTACACAGGCTACATAAATACCGCACCCCTACATACAGTCACTTACTACCTGGTTACCTCTGTAACCTACACCCATTCTTCGCTTGACGGTGTGAAAACCTAACGGTCACCTTCAAGTTGGGGTTTGGGAGACTATACGGCGAGCTGGAGGAGAGTATCCTCTCAGTGTACGTCACATACAGTTTGTAAGTTACCTAACTTACAGCTGAACACTCTTCGTAGTACATAGTAGTACATATCAACACTTGGCCTCATATATAAATTATATTCTATTACTACCTGGTATTATGTGTATATTATTCCGCGAGTTTCTCTCTGCTCTCATACGTCTTCAGTCAAATTGTTGAAAAATTGTCTTCTTTGGTCTTTGTCTTGGAGGACCCTAACGGTTCGAGAGGTAGATGGCATGTTAAAGATATTAAATGCTAACTTGTATATATAGTAAATATATTATAATGATTTTTCTTTTTTATTTTTTTTAAGTAGTGCTGATCTATGTTTTTGTTTTCTTAAGAAGGTTGTAAATAGTTTTCGTTTTGTTTGGTGTATAATGAGTACTTATAATGTTATGATTATGTATTCGTGTAATTTTTTTTTTTTACGTATAAAAGTACTACCTGTTAATGCTTCACAAAGAATCTAAACCCTTTGGCTTATTTTTTGTAATACCCTTGATTTTTTTTTTTCTTTTTATTAATAAAAGGCTTGCACAATGGTTAAAAACCAATAAAGCCTATATTGTGCTTTTATCTTTTGATATTTCAAATTGCACACGTTGCAATTTAAATATTAACTTCATTTGAATAGAAAATTACTTTTTCTCTTCATACTCGTATCTCTGAAAAGTCTTAAGGCTTACTTAGGCCATATGTGTAAATATTAACTTGTAAATATTATTTATCTTTACTTTTATCGGGTTTTCGAAAAGGTGCGGGTTACGACACCTAACTCTAAAAAAATAAGCCTTCGTTACAATCAAATGATAATTCCTTGTGGAGTATGGTCATCATGGATTGTGAACCATAACCCCAACTTATGATTGAGTGTGCGTGCGAGGGAGTATGGAAGATGTGTGCGAATCTGTCTGGATGGTCATATGATTGAGTGTGCGTGCGAGGGAGTATGGAAGATGTGTGCGAATCTGTCTGGATGGTCAAGGTCTTATTCTCAACCTGCAAAATTTTCAATGAGTGAAAATTTTTCTGGGGTTTTGGGGGAAATGTAGAGAAACTAACCTTTTTGTTAGCTTCTCTACATTCAGACTCTTTCAACGATAACACTGCCAACTTACAATTCTAGTTATGAAATTCAAATTTTTGAAATGTTTATCTTTGACAGGATCAGCGATCCTTGTTTTGTAAAATTGGGCAGTCTTGAGTTGGAAGTGATCTGGAAGACACCTTTTTTTTCCTGTAATAATGTAATGAGTTTGAGTTGAGTTTGCGTGGACGAGTCCTGTATACGGCATGAGCGTCGAGTAACAGGCAGGGTGAGAGGCTCCGGTTCCTTTGACTTTGATTCCAGGAGGATCTCTTGTTTTGGGGCCACTGACCCCTACCCTGGAGCACTGGGCTGGCGCTCACTTCGAACCCTGTCGGCCAGTTTGGGCCGGCGCCTGTCGGCCGGTTTGGGCCGGCGCCTCCACCTCAGTCGACAGATGTCTCCACGCTAGCGCTCGCCTAGCGCTACCTGGCTGGCGCCACACTATCGGCGGGTCCAGCTCAGGCTCTAGAAAATCCTCGGCCAGCCTCCAGCGTGGTTCTACGAGTGCTACCCTCTCCCTTTTGGCTAACTTTCCAAGGACACCTTCAAAATTCTCTCTCCCTCTCTCCGTTTCTTGAAGATTTAATTGACTATAAGTGCAGTGCGTGTTAGTGTAAATAAATGTGTAAATACTAAGGTTAGTTTTCTGTTTTAATCTCCGAACCGTTAGGAATCCTATCTACTAGGTAGGACTCTTAGGTTGGTTAGGTTTCTCTGAAGTCTCTTAACCTGTGGTGCTGCAACCGGCTCCCCCGCTTGCAACATTACGGGTTCCTCTTCAATTCTCTTTTAACTTGTGGTGCTGCAAACGGCTTCCCCGTTCGCAACACTACAGTTATTAAAGTGAATATACAACTAAATATTCTGTGAATTTTTCAAGCATCTACCTGTTACCTATGTTAATATCGAGAGAAAAACGGCTAAGATCAAGCTTGTTATATGGGAGTCACCCTTTAATATGTATTTTATTCTGTTTTTAGTATTTGTTGTTATAGCGGCAATCGAAATACATCATCTGTGAAAATTTTAACATTCTAGCTATCACGGTACATGAAATACAGCCTGGTGACAGAAAGACGGACAGACGGACGGACAGCGGAGTCTTAGTAAAAGGGTCCTGTAAACCTTTTGGGTACGGAACCCTAAAAACCAATAATGAAACAAATCTACGTTTCAGGTGGTATAAACGTCCAAATAGAAAACCGCGAGCCGTCAGCGAGACTAACAGGCGAACACGCGGGCAAACTACTAGTCATGACCTACCCTTGGGACGGGAACGCACTGCCAGGGAACGAGTTTTGGTAAATACAGCTTTATCTTCTAGTGATATAATTTACTAGACGACCCGCCCCGGCTTCGCACATATGTATTATACATATAAACCTTCCTCTTGAATCACTATATCCATTAAAAAAAACGCATCAAAATCCGTTGCGTAGTTTTAAAGATTTAAGCATACAGACAAACAAACAGACAAAAATAGCGACTTTATTTTATACTATGTAAGGATTTTAGAGTACTTTGTCTAGAATATTAGGAAAATATCTACTATACATCGTCGTCGTTTCTGCCATAAGACGCCTACCCTACAGCTACCCTATAGATCGCCAATCTATCTATACATATAATTCTACTGTACGTGTGTATGTCACTGAACTCCTCCTAAACGGCTGCACCGATTTGAATGACTTTTTTTGTATGCGTTTGGGTGGCGCCATGGATGATTTAGATTCGTAAATCAGCCCGGCAGAGAAACGAAGTTCGCCGGGTCAGCTAGTCTTCTTATAATATAATAATCGGCCAAGTACGAGTCGGACTCGTGCTCGGAGGGTTCCGTACTGTATGGGAGCCCCCCTTCAATTTTTATTTTATTTTAATTTAATTATTTATTATTGATTCGTTTATACAACTAAACATTCTGTGAATATTTCAAGCATCTAGCTGTTACCATTTTTAATATCGAGCGCAAAATGGTTAAAATTTCAGGTTTGTTGTGTGGGAGCCCCCCTTAAATATTAATTTTGTTCTGTTTTTAGTATTTGTTGTTATAGCGGCAACAGAAATACATAATCTGTGAAAATTTCAGCTTTCTAGCTATAACTGTTTATGAGATACAGCCCGGTGACAGACAGACAGATGGACAGCGGAGTCTTAGTAATAGGGTCCCGTTTTTACCCTTTGGGTACGGAACCCTAAAAATGAATCGTGGTTGTTAGTCTCGCTAAAACTCGAGAACGGCTGAACCTATTTGCCTGATTTTGATCTTTAAATATCTGTGGAAGTTAAGGGAAGGTTTAAACGTTGGGAAAATTTCATTTGCGAGAAAAATAATAAAAACATTAATTTTCCCATACAAAATGTTTCTGCATGTAAAACTTGTCAGTGACAGTTGACAGAAGGTGAGACGAAGTCTGTTTTTCATTCTGAGGACGAAGTTCACCGGGACAGCTAGTAGTTAATAAATAATTGTCCGAGCTAACGAAGTGAGATTAAATCTCAGTTTTGAATTGAAATTTTTTTGCTTTCGTCTATCCGGATGTTGATTCTCCTCTATATGTCACATTTTTGAACGAATCTTGACGAAACTTGGGTACACGGGTTCTCTGTATAGAACATTATAGGTATTAAACGCTAGTACATGTAGACAAACAACTTTTGTTCTAGGACTTTTGGAAAATCAAAAATTTATTGTTCATTTTGTATTAAATTTTTTTATCCAATGACGTGAAAATTGACAATTTATTAATAAATAACAAAAATATTATTTAGACTTTTACTATTGTTTGCAGGGACGGTGGTTTAGACACTTCGGGAGATCCAGCAGCGGCTTGCTCCACACAAGTAGCAGAATTACACAACGCACACATAAACACCAATGTGTGCGCACAAAACACTAGGGTTGTCGCGACAACCAACGGTTGCGGCTTACAACCAATCGCGGAATATTGTCGTGATGCCTTAGCGTAGAACTGCAAATATAAACATCAATGTGTGCAAATAAAACAATAGGCTTGTCGCGACAACCAACGGTTGTCTTACAACCAATTGCGGGATATTGTCGCGATACATTAGCGTAGAAATGCTATGTACTGAACTTAATTGAGTAAAATAATAACAATTTGTTCTTGCAGCTAACATGTAGAGGTATGACATACAGTTTGTGTATCTAAACAGGGTTATCCAGAACTGGTGTTTTAAATCAGAGAGAGGTGACTAAGAAAATTATTATGAACAACTTATACCATAGGGCCAACCCAAAACTCGAGAGTATCAAATCAGCTGTCCATACAAAAGTGCAACTCGAAATCGTCAAAATGTATGAAACAGCTGTTTTTTTTCTAAATTCTGGGTTGGCCCCATAGTTGGCACCATGTTTGACGCAAAAGGTGTTCACATTGATGGTCTGAATCACCTCTTTTTGGCTTAGTACACCAGGGGTCTTATTGTGTAAGCGCTCTGACTTTCAGCTTCACTTTTTCTCGACACAGGAGCGAGCGGGAGGAAAAGCGAAGCCGAACTTCAGAGTGCTTACACAATAAGGCCCCAGTTCTGGATAACCATGTATTACCACTTGGGTTATTGTGACAACCAACGGTTGCGACTTACAACCAATCGCCGAATATTATCGAAATGCGAGCGTAGAAAGGCTATGAAATAAGCTTGATATCTATTTAACATAGACAAGTAAAAAAATAACATCTTATTCTTGCGGCTACATGCAGAGGTATCACATAATAATATATGATTTGTGTCTCTATACATAACATTTGGGTTAGTGTGACAACCTATGGTTGTCTGTTGTAACCAATGTATATGTGTTCTACCATCATTATGAAGACTGCAGAAATTGCAGTCAAATATTAGTTTGAAATAGTTTATACTGCAGTCTTCACTGCAATGATTTTGTTAAAGTAACTTTTTACAGTTATTGCAGTCTTCCTTATAAAAGTAGTTATGTCCCAATGTGTTAACATAGAATATGAATACTGAACATATGCATTGAGCTTACTTCTAATTGATAATATACCTAATTAAAAAACCCCCACCACAAAAATATTTGACAACAAACTTTCAATTGACAACCATTTTGGGCACATTTGTAGAATTTTGGTTCTTCCATCCCCACTTTAACCCACCATAACTCTTAAACGGCTCAATCGATTTTTATAAAACATAGCTAGAAACACTCTCGATTAAGTCTCCTTTCATCCAATCGGTTCAGTGGTTCGGGCGCTATGATGCCACAGACAGACAGACAGACACACAGAAACAGACACGTCAAACTTATAACACCTCTCTTTTTCGTCGGGGGTTAAAAACGAGCTAAATACAACAACTGGTTATTGTGCTAAAATCACGCGTGTTTCTCTGTGTACACGTAATGTAAACAAATATATATATTATAAGATCTGTAAAACGTACATCATTAAGGTTATATAGCGACAACCAACGATTGCAGGCTTCAACCATTCGAGAATTTAATATCGAGATGATGATTAAAATTAAAATGAAACATAAATGGTAATGCCACATTACGCTGAAAAATATGTGATCATGTTTTGACTACTTGTAATCATTATCAAAACGCACTTAGCGATTTATTTAGCCTCAGTTTAGTAATGACCGCCTGAAGGCCTCTGACCCGTGATATCAAACAATGTAAGGTTGCAAAAACAACCAATGGGTTTGACTTGCAACAGTTGCAACCATAATAGTAGTTTATGCAACTGTCATATAATGAAGGGTATTAAAACACGAGTGTGAGTTTATGAAACGAGCGCAGCGAGTTTCATATAGTAACGAGTCTTTTAATACCCGTGTTATTGCAGTTGCATACACTACTATATCTTCACTAATAAAAATAAAAATAAACGTTTTGCGAAACATTAAATTCACGCGTACGTGTATTGTCACAGTGAACTTGGCGCCATTAAAATCTAACCAATGAGAGCGCAGCTGCGCGCGCAGGGCCAATCAGGAGCGAGCGCGCGATGTTATAATGAGATTTTACGATATCGATGTGGATATTATAACATCATGTGAAATTTCTTAAATTGAGTGTTTTGTTGTCTGCGCTATAACAGTAGTCATTATAAGTCAAGTATTGGAAACATAAGTAGAATGTTACAACATTAGTGTAGATAAAACTGTTAAAAACACTGGGGGGTAAATAATTGTATTAAATCTGCTTACGTAATACTTGAACGGCCCCATGTTTGATTCGGTTTAAATACCAAACAACGGCATAATTAATAAGAGAGAGAAAGGTATATTTTCTTTCCTATTTTTTTCGTACGGTCAGGTCTGTCGAGGCCCTTATTTTCAGATTTGATTTACCTTGTATAGGCCGCGTCACACAAGTTGGCGGAAATGAAGTTGGCTACAAGCTGCGCAATATTCAATCCTGACTGAAGCTCACACCAAGCCGCGCGTTGATTGGATATTGCGCAGCTTGTAACTAACTTCATTTCCGCCAACTTGTGTGACGCGGCCTTTAAAAATATGTATAACAAGTAATTGTTTTGTTTAGAAAAATAGGTTTAACACATAAAGCAATTATTAGTGTATGTATTCGTATAAGTAGAAAAATATACCCGTGGAAATGTATTTATACTGAATAGATAAGAATATTTATCAATAGGTCGAATCAAACATGTTGGCGCGTGTGATGTTAGCTACAAGCTGTGCAAAATCCAATCCTGACTGAAGCTCACTTAACAGCTGTGCGAGGATTGGGTTGTCCGCAGCTTGTAGCTAACATCACATTCACCAAGAAGGTTGATTTAGCCTCTACAAGAGTTATTCCAATTTAGGTGGTTGCAAAGGCGCATAGGAATATCCACTTTATGTGCTTGACAACACGATATAATTTCGGTTTTATATTTTACGCATTTTGTGGTCTTTATTTCATATACCTAACATTATAAAAGTGAAAATTGAAAGATACATAAATATTCATTTGGACTAAATACAGGATTACATAATATAGAAACCATAATTATGAACCATTTGTACTATAGTTATTATCTTTGTTTTTGCTGTTTTTCCTGTGTTTTTTTTTACTCAAATAAATATCTATCTATAGGGCCAATCCGGAATTAGAATACTGTTGTACAGCTGCTTCATACTTTTTCTCGATTCCAACTTGCAATTTTGTATAAAAAAAAAAAGACGTGTGGCACTCGGGGACTGCCGCGGTAAAGCTATTGCATAGCATATTTCGGAGCAGCTCGTCTCGATTCGTGCGAGTTTCGTAAAGTCGTACAATACGTCTAATCGCACACAACGCCGTGTCGAAGACTGCCGAACTGAAACGACGTTAGACGATGCACGGCCTTCAAGCCACACCTCCTTGCCCGTCGGAGTGGGGAGCGTGAGGTGTTTTCGTTACGGAATTTCTGGATTCGGTCCCCGCGCTCAAGGCCCGCGATAGAAGCTATGCAATAGCTTAAAAAATTTTTCCTCGAGTCCCGGGTTTTTCCCACAGTAAAAGTTGTTTATGATCATGATCTGAATGATTTTTGAAATTTGTACGCCACGACGGCAAGAACATGCGTTCTAAACTCTTGAAAGATCTGTATGCAACTTTGTACGTTTGATCTTGAATCACCTCCTTTCGGCTTAGTACTGGGCAAGCAGATAACCCTGTATAATGCATTAAGATTGGGACCATTTTTGATTGGCAATAATGTTAGCGCTTTTGCTAAACCAGCGAAATGCTGGACAATAAAATTCTACTGTAAAGTCAAGTGCCTAAAGTTGATATTCGCGTGTATGTTAATTTTGTTGCCCGAATTAACATCGAAATGTGACCTTGAGTAGTGATAATATGCATGTTACAATTATATTGTTTTATACCGTTGAGCTATTACTACTTGCTAGAGGTGACACCACACTAGATTGTAATGTTCCATGATATTCAAAGTAGGAGCTAGTGCTCATAGCATAGCTTGATTAAGCGTTTCATGATTACACACTATACAGCCTAGAGTTATTAGTAATCAATTAGCATCATTTTAGGGGCTTATTCTGTTCATCAAAACTAATAAATTTGTTTTGCGACTTTTGACAAAATTTAAAAAAATGCTGTTCCATAGAAAGATATCGTTAACTCTCGACAACAGTTAGAACGGCTGCTTTTTTTTAGTTTTGACAAAAGTCGCAGAACAAAAATTGTTAGTTTTGATGTACAAAATAAGCCCCTAAAAGGATGCTAATATATTACCAATAACCCTGTATAAAATTGTTTCACTTATTACTGCGGCATCTCCTTGCTTCACTGCACTTATATAGACCGAGTTATACAAATCGGCGGATGTGAAGTTAGCTACATACTGCGCGAAACCCAAACAACGCGCAGCTTTATTTATTTCCAATTATAGTATATTAACAGAATAAACCAAAACATTACATACTATAATTTAGGTTTATGTGAGCTTCAGTCAAAATTGGGTATTGCGCAGCATAGAGCTAACTTCACATCCGCCGACTTGTATGATTCGATCTACAACAATATTACGGGACAATGGACATCGTAATATAGTGAGGTGCTTTGGACTATGAGGTCGTCCACACGATGATGATGATGATGTTAGGATAACCGCTCACAAAGGAGTACTCCACCGAGCGAGGTGTTGTGCTCGGGGATAGCTATCCGACAGTTTATCATTGGGTCTTATGGTTCGGCCGTCGCTGAATATTTCGTTTGTGCGATGCAACCCTCGGCTTGTGATTGGCTAACGTTAGTTCCTCGAGGCGCGTGTGGTGGCGCCACATGTAGCGAAGTTAGTCGCTACGGTGCGATCTCTAGTAGTTGATTTAGCTAATTATTTATATGCATGTTACACGAATAGTTTGCCAAAATGTATAGAGTCTGCAGAATTTAGGTTATCGTCTGTGGTGGTCCTTAACCGAATTATTTCGATGTTCTTTACTAAGACAATATTGGACTGGAATCGTTGTGCCTCTTTTAATTTGATAATAATAAAATATTTACTAAAGTTTGTGTACTGCTTATTTCTCTACTACCTATCTACTTACTTTCACTTTGAGCTGTATTTTCAGTTCTTAGGTACTGAAAAATTCCCGAAAGACCGGAGAACGCTTTGCCAATGTTTCTTCTGGTGGAACTAAGATGTTTCCAGGTATCAATCAGCCATAGGACGTCCACTGCTAGACATAATCATAACATATCCAATGAATCCCCAATAAGACAGGTTAGACTACGAGGACATGGATATCCTGGTCATACTGATATGACAAACTAGGTAGTATGACCACGGGGAAACACCGGAAGTGGCTTACATCCAGCGCAATCCTGCTGTATTGATGAGCAAAGAGAATGTAATAGTTGATGAGGGCATCTGCCCACCTCGTGCGCGTGGGTGTCTTATGCTGCGCTTAACATCCATATACTTCCTCTATGCATCGATCCCACCACTCCTCCGTGTTACGTGCCCTGCCCAATGCCATTTCGATTTGTGAATCCGCTGGGATGTTTCTTTTACGGATCTCATCACATCTGAGGAACGTTTAGATAGGTAGGTACCTAGAAATAGGACAATCTGGATTTTTTTCAGTCTGCTAATAAATACGGACATATTATTAAGTTTTTCATGTGTAATGTAGGCCTTTTCAAAGAAAATATTGTAAGACAAAAGTAAGTGCTATTTTTTGTAACAAATTCTAGAATTTAAAATAGTGAAGATCTGCAAAATAATCCATTAACCTGGCTAACTAAGAGAGCTTAAAAGACATAATTTAAAAAAAACATGACAGTGACAACATTATTATCAAACTGTCAATGTCTCTACAGCATTGCTGGCTTCAGTAATACCATTCTAGGAATAAATTGCTGTTTTTAGCAATATTTTTAGCCGATAACTGAAATAATTTATTGTCGCTACCACTACGACTTAGTTTACCAGATTTTTTTTAGTTAAATGTTGTTCTATAACCCTACGTAGATAGTTTACAAAAGCAACCAAAACAGTTAAAAAAAGTGTTTTTCTTTAATTTGGCATATTTTAAAAAATCCTTAGTTTCATTCGAGAGATATTTTTCCTGATAGAATGGTCACACCGTCCGCAGTGAAATTGAGAAATAAAAATTGAAAATACTCCCCTTTCAATTTAATTATTTATTTATGCAATTTTAGAGGTCTAATTAAGTTTATCTGTTAAAACATTCTAAGAAAATGGCATCTACATCCAGTGATAGTGTGGCTAGTACTTCCAAACCATCAGAAAACGTTTCCGACGAGTTAGAACCAGGAGCATGTCCTGAGAGCATCCTGAATCCCACAGATTCTTTCGAAGAGTTTGCATCAGAAATGAGCTCGAGTCTCCAGGATAGGAACACCAGTTTGACCGCCAAGAACAGCACTATAAGCGAGATACAGAGTGAAATCGCTGAAGATGAAAAAGCTCAATTGAAAACCACAAAATCTAGTGATGATTTACAAAACAAAGATGTAAGTTACTTTAATAAGCCCGATTACAGAGGCGCCAGCGTAAATTAAATAGCAACTTAAAAAGCGTTCTCTCTATCGAATGCCTAAAGTGAAACAGAAACAGAACTATGCTATTTAGCTAATATAATTACGCTGGCGCCTCTGTAATCGGGCTTAATATGTACTTAAAAGCTTTCTTCTCTTATTCTTCCTAGTATCCTCTCATCTTTATCTTCTCTTATCCTATGCTTGATGGTCATTACCAGACAGTCTTATAATTTTTTTAACAATGTTCATGTTTACTGTCTGAAAGACTTTTTTAAACATTGAGTGATGAGAGTAACAAGCTCCCGCATACCTATAATAAGTCAGTGCTGGTCATTTTTTTGAAATAAACTCAAAACCCAGTGTGCCACTACGTTGTGTTCATCTGCCCATCAATTTTATTACAAACTTAGATCTTTTTTATACTTCCAGGATTCAATGTCAGCATCACATAGTTGTTCAAACCTTCTGGAAGAGAATGGAGACACTGATGATGAGAGAGATGATTATTTACAGTCACCTGAACTAGTCAACAAGGAGAAACATGTATTTATACTGAGCTCAGCAGGAAAGCCTATTTATTCCAGGTAACGGGCCATTCAAGTATTCCATTAGCAGATTTATTACAATTATTTACCCCCCTCCCCCCTTGTCAGCAAAAGTCACTCTTATGCCCCCTCCCATTCTTACGCAAACATTGGTACCTCTACCTGTATGCATTTTGCTATTTTTATTGATCTATGAGCAGGAAATAAATAACTATTGCTGATGTAATCATCGTATAGACCCCCCACCCCCCAATTCATCAAATATAAGCATAGATAGACCCCTTTCACCCTCTATAGTGCTTACGTAATACTTGAACAGCCCCTAAGTCAATAATAATGGTGATCTTATAGGAATGCAAAATGTGAATGATGAGGTCATAAAAAAAGTCTCACAAGTAGATTGCACTGGATTGTATCAACAGTGGGTAGTTGTTGCCACCTAGTTTTATTTTTTTAGTTTACTAGAAAGACTCTTTATTTTTTATGTGTATAAATCTGTGTCAGAAAGTTAAAGAATTGTCATTATTATGAATGGCATGAGGTGCCAGACCACATAAAGCCTAGTTTTGGAAAATTCCCACATCAACAAGTAATAAGAGGTAGTGGGGGATTATGACATATGAAAAGTGATAGAGCTGTGCCGAGCAGTCGGACAGTATAATATGTACATTAAAAATAAAAAGAAGTGGTAGTTGTGTATGAAGTCAGTCAACAATAAACTTGTGAAAAAGTCATAAGAAAACATGCGTCTCTATCGTTTGTTCCGCGCTCTCGCTTGCATGTTTGGCTCAGGGGAAATGTGACACTCTTTCATGAGTGCAGCAGGTGTTCATTATAAGACATTTTCTCATCAAAATTCCTTCAACTTAGTATTTCCTCTACATATGTTCAAAACCCGAAAATATTTTAGATATGGTAATGAATAGGATACCATCTTTGTGAAATTCCTCAACAAAACCCCAGAAATATTTTAGATATGGTAAAGAATAGGATACCATCTTTGTGAAATTCCTCAACAAAACCCCGGAAATATTTTAGAAATGGTCATTAATAGGATACCATCTTTGTGAAATTCCTCAACAAAACCCCAGAAATATTTTAGATATGGTAATGAATAGGATACCATCATTGTGAAATTCCTCAACAAAACCCCGGAAATATTTTAGATATGGTAATGAATAGGATACCATCTTTGTGAAATTCCTCAACAAAAGCCCGGAAATATTTTAGATATGGTAATGAATAGGATACCATCATTGTGAAATTCCTCAACAAAACCCCGGAAATATTTTAGATATGGTAATGAATAGGATACCATCTGTGTGAAGTTCCTCAACAAAACCCTGGAAATATTTTAGGTATGGTAATGAATAGGAAACCATCTTTGTGAAATTCCTCAACAAAACCCCTAAAATATTTTAGATATGGTAATGAATAGGATACCATCTTTGTGAAATTCCTCAACAAAACCCCTAAAATATTTTAGATATTGTAATGAATAGGATACCATCTTTGTGAAATTCCTCAACAAAACCCCTAAAATATTTTAGATATGGTAATGAATAGGATACCATCTTTGTGAAATTCCTCAACAAAACCCCTAAAATATTTTAGATATGGTAATGAATAGGATACCTTCTTTGTGAAATTCCTCAACAAAACCCCGAAAATATTTTAGATATGGTAATGAATAGGATACCATCTTTGTGAAATTCCTCAACAAAACCCCGAAAATATTTTAGAAATGGTAATGAATAGGATACCATCTTTGTGAAATTCCTCAACAAAACCCCCAAAATATTTTAGATATATGAATAGGATACCATCTTTGTAAAATTCCTCAACAAAACCCCCAAAATATTTTAGATATATGAGATACCATCTTTGTGAAATTCCTCAACAAAACCCCGGAAATATTTTAGATACGGTAATGAAGACAAACTGGCAGGTCTGTGCGGCGTCATACAAGCCCTTGTGAGCGTGGTGGAGGAGCAGAACCAGGATATCTTGAGATTCATCTCCACCAGCGACTGTAAGGCCGTGTTCCTGGTCAAGGGGCCGTTGATACTGGTCGCCGTTTCCAAGTCGAATGATAGCGAGACGCAACTCGTTTTGCAGCTTACGTAAGTTTGTACAAATTCTATCTATTATTTTTTGTTTTATTTTTTCATCTACAGAGTTATTGGAAATGATTTATCCATCAGCCATAAGAAGTCCACTGCTGGACCTAGGCCTCCCCTAAGGATCTCCAATAAGACCGGTTGGAAGCGGCTTGCATCCAGCGCGATCCTGCGGTCTTAATGAGGTCATCCGTCCACCTTGTGCGTGGACGTCCTACGTTGCGCTTGCCGGTACGTGGTCTCCACTCGAGATCTTTTTGACCCCATCGGTCATCAGTCCCCTGCGCCATGTGCCCTGCCCATTGCCACTCCAACTTGCCAATCCGTTGGGCTATGTCGGTGACTTTGGTTCTTCTACGGATCTCCTCATTTCTGATTCGATCTCGCAGAGAGACTCCGAGCATAGCCCTCTCCATAGCTCGTTGGGGTACTTGGAGCTTACTAATAAGACCTATAGTGAGAGACCAATTTCAGATTAGCCTGTTCCTTGTTCCATCCCACTTCTAGGCCAAGGCCTCCTTATTCTATCCCTATATTACTATGAACAACTTCTATTGTTGGTCCATTGGAAAATTCGAAAAAAAAGCAGTTCTCAAAATTACAACTTCGAAACGAAAAAATGTTTTAAGCACCAGTTTTATTTTCTCGAATTTCGAGTTGGTCCCACAGTAAAAGTTGTTCAGAATAATAATTTGTTTTACTCTCTTTCGGCTCATTTTAGCCTATGCTAATAACCCAATATACATATCAGAATCAGAATCATTTATTGACGTATCGAGCTTAATACTATAATTAAAAATACAAAATCTGTATAATAATACATAGTACCGCCAACAATAGGTCTCGTCATTCAACTAACAAAATACAAAATTGAAACGAGTATACATATTTAAAACAACTGATTAAAAATAATACAAAATAACTCAATAAAATTGGATGCTGTAAATTTGTTGTTATAAATCGATAACTTACGTTCTTAAAATATAATAGTAAAAAAGTATCAATTTGTTTAAAACAGAAAACCAGAAAAATAGAATGTAGTTATTAGGCTTTCAAGTTTTCTGGAGTGGGTAAGAGGTTTCTAGAGTGGGCAAGGCCCAACCGTACCCCACCGTTACCTACGCCCATGCCTGTAAGGCTCCAAATCATAATAATATTGCCTTGTGGCTCAGTGGTTAGTGACCCTGACTACTGGATCAAAGAAGCGTGGGTCGATTCCCATTCAGGATAAGCATTTATGCGATGAACATAGGTGTTTGCTCTGTGAGTAATTATCTAAGTATTTATTTAAAAATATTATTACAACAGTACGAGAGTATATCAGTCTCTGGCAGCCATATGATAAGCTTTAATGATTTTTGGGGTCAGAGACCATGTGTAAGATGTCCCCTAATATATATTTGCTTACCTTTCCAGATACGCATTTAATCAAATAGTGTCAGTGTTGACCCTGACACAGCTGAACCGGATATTCGAGCAGCGCCGGAACTACGATCTGCGGCGGCTGCTGTCGGGCGCCGAGAGGCTCATAGACCACTTGCTTATATTCATGGAGAAGGACCCCGCGTTCTTATTGGGTAAGATATAGTTTATACAGGTGGATGGATGACCTCATCAAGACCGCAGGATCGCGCTGGATGCAAGCCACTTCCAACCGGTCTTATCTCAGATCTGTTGAGAAGGCATATGTGCAGCAGTGGACGTTCTATGGCTGGATGGAAGATATTATAGTTCATACTTTTCAATTTATCTTGCTCAATCTCAGATCTGTTGAGAAGGCATATTTGCAGCAGTGGACGTTCTATGGCTGGATGGAAGATATTATAGTTCATACTTTTCAATTTATCTTGCTCAATAATTTCTAGAATTTTTAATCCTTTGGTCGTGTCAGCAGCGGGTCTCGTACTTACAGCTACATACTGAGAGTGTTATAATATTTCACTTGTAATTTCGAATTGAAATGAAAATTAAGCTTTATGTGAAACACAAATAAATTGCGCTCGCTACGCTCGCGCTTAGTGACAGTAGGGTGCTTGTGTTTGCTCACTTGTCATATAGAATTAAATTTTATGTCTATCAAAGAACTCTATTACCAGCTTTCTGATTGCAAGAAATGTTTCAAATCCATATTATCCATATACATATATGAATTACTATGTGGAAATTTCGTTGGCCAGTCACGAAAGGGCGTAACCAACACCATATTGGATTTTGAGCCTATTACACTAATAAATTCTATAATATATATCGTCGCAAAATACAAGACTACCCACTTATTTATAAAAATAGTTAAGCTATTACTCGGATCATCCAAATATTTGCTATCAACTGATTACTTTGTGTTAATTATGATGTGAAATTAACGTTAAAAAGCATGCCATTATTTCTCTGATAGTAATTTCAATACTTAACATAAGAATTTGTAAACACGTGCACGTGCGCCGAGCCCTATAAATACGGCCGCACTGTCGGCGCTCGGTCATTCTTGCTCGAGCCGCCGAACAGTGCGGACCTCTCTGGGACGCCGTTACTATGCCCGTGGAATATACGAAGCCTATCAACTACTTGTGAAGTTTTATTTCGAAGAACATGAGTAGCCACCAAGAAGACAGCAATAGTGACGTCAGCAATGCTGACGTCACACTTTTTAAAGACACTTCGGAGCTTCATCCTCCGTTATCAGAAGTGGGACCGCAAGGATCTCCCACCCAAGCCGCTGCCTCATCAGCTCGATCACCACCTGATCAATTTAGACCAACCAACACCCAGCAGCGGGAACCTGTGCTGGTTAACAATACACCATTGGAAACAGTTCCACAATCAAGACTCCAAGCGAACCCTCACTATGGAATGCAGATGGGAGGGATACCGCCACAGTTCTTGATGGAAATGATGGAGACGATGCAGAAAATGTCCGAGCGCTTATGTGCTCCCTCTACCGAAGCAAAAATAAGGATCAAAGACATCTATCTACCGTCATTTGATCCAGACACCCACGTCGGTGTACGGGAATGGTGCCAGCATATAAATCAAGCGATTGAAGCATACAAACTTGATGACTTCGATGTACGCATGAAAGTCTGCAGCCTGCTGAAGGGACGTGCAAAAATGTGGATTGATGACTGGATGGTCACTACTACAACGTGGGATGAACTGCAGAAAAATCTCATCACCACGTTTGAACCCGAAAACAGATACTCTCGAGATATCATCATGTTTAGAGAACATGTTTACGACTCAACAAAAGATATTGCAGAGTTCTTGTCCCGTGCGTGGATATTGTGGCGAAGAGTTACCAAAGACAAACTGGCAGACGAACACGCTGTGGAAGCAGTAATTGGATGCATAAATGACGAGCGTTTGCGTATCGAACTACTGAATGCCAGGGCAACCACTGTTCCTGAGCTCATCTCGGTTGCAACATCCATACGGAAGAAACGTAGTCATCCAAGCGCTAGTACCTCGATGTATAGTAAACGACCTCGTTTCTCAGACCATAAACCGTCTACATCAAGCTGCAGCATATGTAAGAAGACGAACCACAACACTAACGACTGCAGATTCAAATCTTCTGAGTCTAAGACTGAAACTACCGGCAATAAGGGTTCAAAAACAACAGCGTCACCAACCTGTACCTATTGCAAGAGACCAGCGGGACAATTCTGTTAGCCTACCTCTTTACTGAAGTGATACGTTCTTGAACCTCTCTCGTTTTTCTGACAGTTCCGACAGCTCAAAACTGTCAGAAAAACGAGACAGGTTCAAGAACGTGTCACCTTAGTAACGAGATCGGTTGACAGAATTGCCCGGCAGGTCACACTTTTGAAACTTGCTTCAAGCGCGAACGTTCACTGACTTCAAACGTGAATTGCGTAGCAAGCAATAAGCTGGCTCCTATCACCATCAAAATAGGTGAAAGAGTTTTGCAAGCAGTCTTTGACAGCGGGGCAGAGTGCTCAATCATAAAAGAATCTGTTGCTGCAGCTTTACCTGGTCAAAGGAAACCAGTAGTCAACTATTTGAAAGGGATTGGCAAATTCCCTGCACTATCGTTAGCCAAACTTACAACTGTATGCGTCGTAGACACCATCAGTGTTGAGCTAGATTTTTTCGTACTTCCCGACAATGAAATGTCAACAAACATTTTAGTGGGCATGAACCTGATCCACGGAACTAATCTAAGTGTGATAGTTACAGCCAACGAGACAACGTTAATCCACAAAACACTCGTCAATCATGTGAGCACGAGTTCTTCTCTCTTCAACAACTTGGACTGTGATCTAACCGATGAAGACGAAGTTGCGCAACTACATCGACTTCTGAACAAATATGAACACTTGTTCATTCGAGGATATCCCAAGACTCGAGTCAACACCGGCGAGCTTGAAATTAGGCTGAAAAACGCTGATAAGTTTGTAGAAAGAAGACCATATCGCCTCAGTCCAGTGGAAAGAGAGAAGGTTCGCACCATAATCCAAGAACTTCTTGAACATAAAATAATTCGTGAGAGCAAATCTCCCTACTCAAGCCCCATCATCTTAGTCAAAAAGAAGAATGGTGATGATCGACTTTGTGTGGACTTTCGAGAACTAAACTCGAATACTCTACGTGACCATTATCCCCTCCCGTTGATTGCCGATCAGATTGACCAGTTGGCAAATGGTTATTACTACACGAGCCTGGATATGGCAGCTGGTTTTCATCAGATTCCCATTGGTGAGGCCTCCATAGAGAAGACCGCCTTCGTCACGCCAGATGGATTATACGAATACCTCACAATGCCTTTTGGTTTGAGCAATGCTTGTTCGGTTTACCAACGATGCATCAACAGAGCCCTGACGTCATTGCTGGGAACAGCTGCACAAGTCTACGTAGATGACGTGCTAAGCAAATGCACAGATTTTTCGGAAGGAATCTCACACCTGGAGCGAATTCTCATAGCACTCCAAGACGCGGGATTTTCTATAAACGCAGACAAGTGCAGTTTCTTCAAACGGTCCATTGAATACCTCGGAAACGTAGTTTCTGATGGCCAAGTTCGACCGAGTCCACGAAAAGTAGAGGCTCTCGTCAAAGCTCCAGTACCCAAAACTGTCAAGCAGGTAAGACAGTTCAATGGTCTGGCAGGATACTTCAGGAAGTACATTCCTGACTTTTCTCGTATTATGGTACCTTTATACGAACTGACTAAGCAGGGAGTGAAATGGACATGGACAGATAAACACGAAAAAGCTCGTAATACAGTCGTCGAATGCCTAACGTCTGCTCCAGTTCTTACATTATTCCGAGAAGAAGCACCCATCCAACTATACACTGACGCAAGCAGCCTTGGATTCGGTGCAGTACTGGTACAAGTGATCGATGGACGTCAACATGCAGTCGCTTTTATGAGCATGAGAACTACGGAGGCTGAAAGTCGCTACCATTCCTATGAGTTGGAAACACTAGCAGTGGTACGCGCTATAAAACACTTCCGTCAGTATCTCTACGGACGAAAATTTACCGTGATAACGGATTGCAACGCGTTAAAAGCATCAAAACACAAAAAAGATCTCTTGCCAAGGATTCATCGCTGGTGGGCGTTCTTACAAAACTACGACTTCGAGGTAGAATACCGCAAAGGTGAACGTCTCCAACATGCTGACTTTTTCAGTAGAAACCCAGTTGAGTTGGCAGTTAATGTTATGACAAAAGACCTAAACTGGCTTAAGGTTGAACAGAGACGGGACGACGAGCTACGACCAATAATGGACAGCATCAGTGACAATAACCCAGTAGAAGATTACGTGTTGGAGGACAACATCTTAAAGAAGAATGTCAATGACCCTACCTTTGGTCAGCAGCTCAGTACAGTCGTTCCCAAGTCCTTTCAATGGAGCATTATCAACTCTTTTCACACTGCTCTTAAACACCCCGGCTGGGAGAAGACACTGCAGAAAATCCGAGAAACTTATTGGTTTAACAAAATGAGTTCCACTGTTCGAAGATTTGTGGACAACTGCGTTATATGCCGAACATCTAAAGGAAGATCCGGGGCCATTCAAGCCCAATTACACCCGATACAAAAACCAACGGCTGCCTTCCAAGTTATTCACATGGACATAACAGGGAAGCTGGGCATTTCAGATGATCAGCAATATGTGATAGTTACAATTGATGCCTTCTCGAAGTACGTTTTACTGTACTTCAGTACCAACAAAAATCCACACAGTACATTGGCTGCCCTAAAACGTACTGTGCACCTATTCGGCGCACCGGTCCAAATCATAGTCGATGGAGGAAGAGAGTTTCTTGGCGAGTTCAAAGAGTTCTGTGATAATATTGGAATAAATATTCATGCTATTGCCCCAGGAGTCAGCCGAGCGAATGGCCAAGTTGAAAGAGTCGTTGCAACCCTAAAAAATGCATTAGTAATGATTAAAAACTATGAATCGGAGCAGTGGCACACTTTGCTTGAAGAACTTCAGCTGGCTATGAACTGCACAACTCATCGTGTCACCGGGGTTGCGCCATTGACACTTATAACACAACGAAGGCACTGCGTACCTCCTGAGCTCCTCAACTTAGTGGATATTGACAACGAAACCGTTGATATTGAAGCACTTATTCAACGAGTACAACAGAAAATGGTCCGTTCTAGCGAACAAGACAGACAACGCTTCAACTTACATAAGGCCAAAATTCGTTATTTCCAAAGAGGAGATTACGTATTGGTTAAGAATAATCCCCGCAACCAAACCTCGCTTGACCTTAAATTTAGCGAGCCGTATGAGGTATGTAGAGTACTGGAAAATGACCGATATTTGGTAAAGAAAGTTATCGGCAGAGGACGACCACGCAAGGTTGCCCATGATCAGCTGCGCCGTGCTCCACAACCAGGTGATCAGTCGACCGTATCGGCGGGAAACGAATCACCTACTCACCGAGATACTGCTACGGAACCAACTGAGCCTATTCCATCAACTTCACAAGAAGAATTACAAATACAGTAAAATCCCGACCTACAGCTTGAAGATAACCCATCAGGATAAATGGTAAGTAACTCAATTCAATAATTCCAAATAAATCTACGAAAACCCTACGAGACCCTACGAGCACTCTACGAGACCCTCCGAGAACTCTACGAGACCCTCCGAGAAATCTACGAGACCCTTCGAGAAATCTACGAGACCCTCCAAGAAATCTACGAGACCCTCCGAGAACTCTACGAGACCCTCCGAGAACCTATTAAACTCACTCGCATTGATATTCACTAGATGCATAGCAGCGGTGTTTATGTAACAACTGAAATACAGCAACGTAAATTGCTTACAGATCCACTACTCAAAGAAACTTACTATTCTTTCAGGTCAACGAGAACCTACGAGAATCTACGAGAACCTACGAGAATCTACGAGAACCTACGAGGCTGGTGCAGAGCTCGCACCGCCTGTCAGAATGGCCGTATCGTCGCAAAATACAAGACTACCCACTTATTTATAAAAATAGTTAAGCTATTACTCGGATCATCCAAATATTTGCTATCAACTGATTACTTTGTGTTAATTATGATGTGAAATTAACGTTAAAAAGCATGCCATTATTTCTCTGATAGTAATTTCAATACTTAACATAAGAATTTGTAAACACGTGCACGTGCGCCGAGCCCTATAAATACGGCCGCACTGTCGGCGCTCGGTCATTCTTGCTCGAGCCGCCGAACAGTGCGGACCTCTCTGGGACGCCGTTACTATGCCCGTGGAATATACGAAGCCTATCAACTACTTGTGAAGTTTTATTTCGAAGAACATGAGTAGCCACCAAGAAGACAGCAATAGTGACGTCAGCAATGCTGACGTCACACTTTTTAAAGACACTTCGGAGCTTCATCCTCCGTTATATATTTATACTAGTAAACTATAAAATACATAAATATTTACTAGTACTAATAAATTTAATATATTTAAGGAATTTATTTGTGTAATGTACCTAATAAAATTCAATACTTTGTTGGTTACTTGTACACTTACCCTTACGTAATTTGACCGACGATTTGAAGGATGAGGAGGCTCTTGGCTAAAGTTGTCAAAAATGTGTCATAGTTTAGAAATATTCCCCTACTACCCAGTCCTGGATTGGTACATTCACATACACTAGATTTTTTTCTCGAAACCTTCAATAAAACACAATCCAAAATCACAATAGCTTTATATAATAGCTTGTTAACTAAAAAAATATAATTAGTCCGTCAAATAGATTGTCAAAAAATATTAGACACGTCTTTATTCTTTTGTCAATTTAACAAAAATTGATGAAGATATTTAAATCTCCGCGTGACGTCACTAACTGCTATCAAATGTACCGACTAGTGCCGTCACGAGCCCCCACTCTCAAACTTTGACAAGGTTTATCTTTGTCACTGATTGTTTTATTGACAAAAGAAAAAATATGTGTCCAACAACATGTCTATTCCAGGTGCCGTCCGCTGTCTCCCCTTGCCTGAAAAGGCCAGAGAAAACATAACCAACGCTATAACGTCAACATGCAACAAGATCCGCGACCTAGTGTTCGCCATAATGCTGGCCGGGAACCAGCTCATCACACTAGTGAGGATGAAGAAATATACCCTACATCCATCCGATATACATTTACTGTTCAATTTGGTCAGAAGTTCGGAAAGCTTTAAAACAGCTGAGAGTTGGACACCGATTTGCTTGCCTAAGTTCGATGCTACGTAAGTTTTTATTTATACTTTCTACTACTTTTATACTTCCATTTTTAGGGTTCCGTACCCAAAAGGTAAAAACGGCAGCAGGAATGTTCTTTTTGCCTAACTCCCCCGGCGCCCCTGTACCGCGCAGGCGAAGACTAAGTTAAGCGGTAGGTTTATAGTAACTAAATCCTATCAGTATTTGCAAGTATGAACAAAATCGATCAAGAGCAAATCGAGATGCCTATAGGCTTATGAATATTCAGTTAAAGAGATGTATCGCGAGGTGTACTGTTCGGACAACTACTAGTTATCTTAAATTCATGTTTTGATAAATAACATTTTCTTTAAGATCCGGAGACGCAGGTTCGAGTCCTGCATTTGCGACAAATTTTTGAAATGTCTATCACAAAAATAACTCTCTGAGATACGAGTAAACCTAGTGTGGGATGCACTATAAAATTAAATTCATTTTCATTGATCATCAGTGCGCCATCTCTCGTCAATATTCAGAAGTTCTTATAACTTCAATTGAGTGATAACCTGTCCAATACGGGTATTACAGGTGGCGCCGCCAACGCTATAAGTTGGTTAAAATGATAAACACTTCACAAATCCGACGCAAAGTCAGGACTGCGAATTAGCTCAGTTGGGAGAGTGTCGGGCTAGTGATCCGGAGACGCAGGTTCGAGTCCTGCATTCGCGACGAATTTTTAAATGTTTATCACAAAAATAACTCTTTGAGATAAACCTAGTGTGGAATGCACTATAAAATTAAAATAATTTAACATTTTCTTCCTTTCATTTCAGGGGATTCCTCCACGGCCACGTGTCGTACATATCCGACGACTGCCAAGCTTGCCTTCTCCTTCTAACCGTACAACGCGACGCATTCTTCACCCTCTCGCAAGCAAAACACACCATCGCCGACAAATTACGCCGCTCTAACTGCTTAGTCGCTATAAACGATGCGTTGAACCGAAACCAAGAACTCCCCACTACAAATCCTTTAAAACACATCGGAATTCTCGAAATAAGACATTTTATGTACAAATGCAAATCAACCGCTCAGCTGTTTTCATCGGACCCGATTTGCTTAGACCGGTTACAGGATTATAGAATGAGACACAACGAGGGGGGAGACGTGTGCGAGAAGAAGATAGAGAAAATTTCTGATATTGAGTATGTGAAGAATTATAGGAGGTATTGCAATCAGATACATTGTACGTCGACGCCGGCAAAGTTGATCTTTAGGTCGAATTCTGATGATACGATTTTGGCTTGGGTAAGTTATTTTTATACTTCTAACATAGATATGCAATATTCTATTACTTATCGTGAGTTATCACACTTTTTAAACTCGACGAAAAGAAACTTATACCGTGTGTGGCTGTGTATCTGTATGATTTTCTGTGGTATCTATCTCTCAAACGATTTCGTTAGGGACATCGATTTTGATGTGCATGTACCATGTCGTCAGACCTTTTGAACAAAAAAAGTGGCGAAATTATTTGACGATAACACGAAAACTTCAGGTAAACTCCGCGCCACACAAGTTGATGGATGTGAAGTTAGCCACTAGCTGCGCAATATCCAATCCTGACGAGACGTGACGTGGAAGCCGCACGTTGATTGGCTATTGCGCAGCTAGTGGCTAACATCACATCCATCAACTTGTGTGGCGAGGACTATAACAGAATTTTCTCATCTGTCCGTATGTTACTTAGGATGTTGCTTTTCCACTACAGGTGGCATTTTTCAACGAATCTCGACGAAACTTGGTACACAGGTTCTATAATTATATATTATTATATTATATAATAGCTCTGTTTATATTATATAATAACCCTGTTATTTCTAATCAATTAGCATCCTTTTAGGGGCTTATTCTGTACATTAAAATTAACAACTTTTGTCAAAACTCAAAAAAAATTCAGCTGTTCCATACATTTTGTCGAGGGTGTTCGATATTTTGTCTATGGAACAACAAATTTTTTGAGTTTTGACAAAAGTCTTAGAACAATATTTGTTATTTTTGATGTACAGAATAAGCCCCTAAAAGAATGCTAATTGATTAGGAATAACCCTGTATATTTTTAGAATTTTATTGGTCGGCGATTTTTGTTTTGGGGTGTATTTCCATCAAAGCTGTACCGCTATTTATTAACAACCGATTTGAGTAATATTTGCCGAAATCTTGGCAATATTTGCGAAAACCTAATCCAAATCGGTTCAGAGCGAATCGAGATTAGGCATGAAGATTCAGTTAAACTAGTAGTACTAGCTGCCTGTCCCGGCTTCGCCCGGGTACGATTGGCTAAAGAAGACAAATAGTAAGTATCCCTAACTTTTTAGGGTTCCCAAAGGGTAAAAACGGGACCCTATTACTAAGACTTCGATGTCTGCCTGTGCGTTCCGTCTGTCTGTCTGTCACCGGGCTATATCTCATGAACCGTGATAGCTAGGCAGCTGAAATTTTCACAGATGATGATTTCTGTTGCCGCTATAACAACAAATACTAAAAATAGAATAAAATAAAAATTCAAGGGGGGCTCCCATACAACAAACATGATTTTAAAGAGTTAGCGACGACGACAATAAATAATAACGACAAGGGGAATGGGGCTCCCATACGGTACGGAATCCCTCGTGCGCGAGTCCGACCCGCACTTGGCCGATTTTTTGAAAATATAACATAACCGCTATGTTCACCGGGGATAGTGTAACTTTCCATCAGTGAAAGATTTTTTCAAATTTATCGGTTCAGTAGTTTCGGAGCCTATTCGATGCAAACAAACAATCAAATTCCTCTTTATAATATTAGTATAGACTACTGCAATTAAGAATATTTTCGCATGTGTAAATTGTGCATATTTGATCATATCTACTCCTATTTAAGTCGAATCAAAAATGCTATTTTATGGGGCTTCTGCTCTTTGTCCTATTTCTCATCGTCAATGTAGTGGCTCATTTTATGTTTAAATTAATTATCAGAATTATTTTTTTTATAAAAAAAGCTGTGCTGCTTGATATCTCGATTGAGTTCGTATAAAACAATTATTTTTCGCAAAAAAAAATGGCAAAACCGCCTTCCATCGTGTACAAAATTCAAAAATTTCGCTCGAATTGTTTACATTATTTTTGATTTTTCAAAAACGGCTCAGCTGATTTCTGTAAAATTTAAATGGGACCTCCTCGGAAATCGATGTGACATCCCCATTTGTTGATTTTTCAAAAAATAGCTTAGCTGATTTCGATAACATTTAAATAGAACTATCTCGGAAGTATACTCTTTCGAACTATTAAATAATTTTTTGATTCGGTTCACAATTAGCGAAATTATCGATGAACATACACAAAAAAATACATACAGACGAGCATAGAACCTCCTCCTTTTTGGAAGTCGGTTAAAAATAGATCGTAAGTCTCGTTTGAAATAACTGACATTTGCATCGAGGTGGAAGTATCTACTTATACAGGGTTATTGGTAATCAATTAGCATCTTTTTAGGGGCTTATTCTGTACAACAAAACTACCAACTTTATTTCAACGACTTTTATCAAATCTCAAAAAAAAATTGCTGTTCCATGGAAAAATATCGTTCACCCTCGACAAAATGTATGGAACAGCTGTTTTTAGGGTTCCGTACCCAAAGAGTAAAAACGGGACCCTATTACTAAGACTCCGCTGTCCGTCTGTCTCTAGGCTGTATCTCAAGAACTGCTATAGCTAGAAAGCGGAAATTTTCACAGATGGTATATTTCTGTTGCCGCTATAACAACAAATACTAAAATTAGCACAAAAATAATATTTAAGGGGGGCTCCCATACAACAAATCTACATTTTTAGCCGTTTTTCGCTCGATATCAATAATGATAATAGGTAGATGCTTGAAATATTCACAGAATATTTAGCTGCATGCTTACTTTAGTAAAAAATAATCAAAATAAAATAAATATTTAAGGGGGGCTCCCATACAGTACAGAACCCTTCGTGCGCGAATACAACTCGTACTTGGCAGATTATTTTTTTAGTTTGACAAAAGTCGCAGGACAAAAGTTGTTAGTTTTGATGTACAGAATAAGTCCCTAAAAGGATGCTAATTGATTACCACTAATGTATTGTCGCGAGTTCTACTGATCGGTGAACTTCTAGTTTATAATCATCATGAAACTGTTTTCAGGTCACAAACGGCTTCGAGCTCTACGTAACCTTCGACCCTCTGATGGAGAAAGACCAGGCCATCCGCGCGGTGGACCGGCTCCTCAGGTGGATCAAGAAGGAGGAACAGAGGATATTCATCATGAACGCGCCCACTTTCTAGCAGAAAATACACGCTCTTAGAGGGTATTGGAACTCTACGCTCAGAAACTCTACTGAAGAAATGTAAATAAAAGAAATGTATAGAAAATTGGAAATTGGCATTAAAAAAGAGCCGATTACCTAGATAAAAATAAAACATAAGTTTTGTAGAAATTAACGCTATAGGTATACAGGGTTATTCCTAATCAATTAGCATCCTTTTAGGGGCTTATTTTGTACATCAAAACTAACAACTTTTGTTCTGCGACTTTTGTCAAAACTCAAAAAAATAATTGTTGTTCCATAGAAAAATATCGTTCACCCGCGACAAAATGTAACGGTTTTTTTTTGAGCTTTGACAAAAGTAGCAAAACAAAAGTTGTTTGTTTTGATGTACAGAATAGGCCCCTAAACGGATGCTAATTTATTAGAAATCACCCTGTATACACAAAATTGCAAATGTGCGAAAGAGATAGCTGTGCTTTAGGTCGATTCAAACATCTTGGCGGGTGTGATGCTAGCTACAAGCTGCGGACAACCCCACCCTAATACCTTTAATCGGCCTCTACCAAGGCAAGTCATTATGTGATATGGCTGCTAAAATATTTAGGGATTTATTAAAATCGGCTAAGTGCGAGTCAGACTCCGTGTACCGTGTTGGAGCCCCCTGGGCCCCATTCCTCTTGCCATTATTATTAGCGAACAGAAAAACTCCTAAAAATCACGTTTGTTGTATGACCCCCCTTAAATATTTATTTTATTCATCTTTTAATATTTGTTGTTATAGCGGCAACAGAAATACGTTATCTGTGAAAATTTCAGCTTTCTAACTATAACGGTTTATGAGATACAGCCTGGTGACAGACAGTGGAGTCTTAGTAATAGGGACCCGCGTTTTTACCCTTTGGGTACGGAACCCTAAAAAATGTCTGGTATAACTCTATCTTATAAAATGTTTTGTATTTCTGTATTTCTCGTACAATTCCAACTTCGACCCAATGACTCAATATGAAATTATTATTACTTACTAGCGACCCGCCACTTTGCACAGTTGTATTATACATATAAACCTTCCTGTGGAATCACTATCTATTGAAAAAAACGCATCAAAATCCGTTGCGTGGTTTTAAAGACATCAGCATACATGGGGACAGACAGCGGGAATCGACTTTGTTTTATACTATGTAGTTAATGTAGTGAAGTGATAAAGCCCGATTACAGAGGCGCCAGAGTAAATTTAATAGCATCGTAAAAAGCGTTGTCTCTATCGAATGCCTAAAGTGAAAAAGAAACAGAACTATGCTAGGTATTTTGCTAATGTAATAACGATGGCGCCTTGTAATCGGGATTTATGTAGTGATTAATCAGTTTATTTCAGTCATAAAAACAGAACCGAAATGACCGAAATCGATAATGGAAAAAGCTACTTTTTCCTAGAAAAGAAATGTGCAATACCTGAGAGATAGTTTTTATCCGCGAGACGATGTAAAATAAGTATGTACACTACACGCGAATGAATAATGAACATCGACATTTCGAAAGAGATAATCGGGTAATTTCAGTTCATCTTAAATGTTTTATCCTTAGAGTATATTCATATTATTTATTGGTATCAAAAATACAAAAGATACACGTCAATAAATTACAATAGTTACATTCGTTAATATTAAAAAATAATATCACTTATAATAAACTGCTATGTAGCAAATAATTAACTTGTACTGAATTGATACATATTACAAAAAAGTTGTGTTTTATAAACAACAACAAATAATATACATAACTTAAATTTATTTAGTCTTGGAGAATCTAACTACTGGAGAAGAATTCAGCGTGCGTACCCCTGTCATGGTATAAGAAAAATTGTACCTATATGTAAAACGTGACACCAGACATTTGATTGCACAATTTTAGACTTAAGCTTCTAAGCAATTAAGGCGAACAAGGATTATCAGCAACTGGGCTGCATTGTCCTCGCTGGCTCCGCTCCATAAACCCGTCACCCGTTAATATTCCGACTTTATTCCCATATGTATTAGGTCGAAACTTCAGTGTACACCTCCGAATGCGAATCGTAGTGCGTTTCTAGTCCGGAGATAAAACGTCCCTGTATATGTATATTCACTTAGGTTATATCTATCACGTCGTGACGTAGTGTGTCATGCACATTGACGTGACGTCACGTTTGTCGCTGGTTTTTCATGAGATAGAGATAGCGGTAGTGTGTCATGCACATTGACGTGACGTCACGTTTGTCGCTGGTTTTTCACGAGATAGAGATAGCGCTCTACAAAGCCGTAACCATCCGACTATCTCTTTCCAAAGGCCGATGCCCATTATTTGTTCGCTTCGCTGTAGGTACTATTAGAAATCTAAAATTAAATGTGAATCCATATGTATTCTCTTAGATATACATACACCGTTGCCTCGTGCTTTTAGGCGTAATGAATTGTAAATAATTTGAATCAAATGTAGTTAGTACTTATGAAATTATTATGTAAACATGTATATTATTAAATTGCATCCAGCAATCATTAAAATATTATTATTTTTAAAATAAATATTGTCGATTTTCTAATACTATTTTTTATTTTGATAGTCCTATATTTATAAATCGAAGAAGAATCGAAGTACCTATCTATTAATATTTCTACAAAGAACGCGTCGCGTCGGGGGGACCGTTTCTAAATATTAGTATTTACAACAAAGCTACCACGATGAGTATAACTCCAAGACTGATTAGTATATTGTTATCCAGAAGAAAATTGATATACTACTATTACTTATTTGCCTACCTATCTACAGACAGACAAACAGACACGTCAAACTTATAGCACCCCTCTTTTGCGTCGGGGGATAAAAAATAGTTGAAAATACAACAACACAACCATCATCACAAACCAAGACTGCACACCACATTTTCTGCAACAGTGGTCTACAACAGGAACAGGTTGCCTGAGGATGTAATCTCAGCAAGAACTATAAACACATTTAATAATAGACTGGACCTTTGGATAAAGGAAAAAATTTCTTTAACAAATAAATACTAATTTTATTCGACTCTGCTTAATATAGGCACATCAGTATACACTGTACCAGCCTTTTTAATAGCCCACTGAAGGACGTAGGCCTTCCCACGAAGTGTGATTGGCCATATTATTATCCACCACGCTGACCCAGTACGGGTTAGTGGATTCACATACGCCATCGAATTTCTTCTACGGATGTACCTATGCAGGTTGCCTCACGATGTTTTCCTTCACCGAAAAGCCAGTGGTGTGAAATTCCGTACATAAATTCCAAAGAACTCATAGGTATGGGACCGGGATTTGAACCCACGACCTCACGATTGTAATGCAGGTGTCATTACCACTAGACCACCACGGCTATTCACTACACAGTTACATAGTTTTCACAGTATACACTGCTCGCCTATACACAAATAAAAATTAAACAATAAAAATATCCTTACAATATTTTATTTCACACACTTAAAGCCTAATACCGCCCTCCCCTTTCTCTTTCCCTCCTCCTTTCCCCATCTCTGTCTCGCTCCCTCCTCTCTTTCTCTCTGTCCCTCGGCTCTCTGACGCGTTCTCTGTCCCTTTCCTTCTCGCGTTCTCTGTCCTTTTCCCTCTCGCGTTCGCGCTCTCGTCGCCTTTCGCGGTCTCTGCTTCGGGATCGATCTCGTTTTCGGCTTTTATCGGGGTCTCTCCTTTCTCTGTCTCTGGACCTGGAATGGAAAATATTGCCATAAAATACAGGGTTATCCAGAACTGGTGTACTAAGCCGAAATGGGGTGATTGCGACCATCATTATGAATAATTTTTACTGTTAGTCGTAAGGCGATTGCAAGCCGACTATAACGCCGCGCGATGCCAAAGTGCTCGGTTACAAGCACTATAATTAGGTGATATAACGTCGAGATTCGAGAAAAGGGGTCATTGTGAATTATTTAATGTAAATATCTAAGTTGGTGTGTAAGACGGTGCTCGGACATTTTTTTACTACTTTCACTTAGGGACTGTGTAGATGTTTGCTCGAAAGCTGTCTTACGTTTTGTTGATTCCTAATTGCAATATGTATGGAACAGCTAATTTTTTTTCTCGTATTTCGTGCTGGCCCCATAGTAAAACCTGTTTTTAATTATATGATGGTCTTAATCACCCCCTTTCGGCTTAGCATAGGGCAAGCAGGTAACCCTGTATTTTTTTTTTAAACTTAGCAACTGGCTTCATGCAATCACTTGAAACCCTACCAACCAAGCTGCGTTAGTGGGCATTTTACTGGGTGAAGCATTTTTCATAAATTTTCTGGCACAGCTTATAACTATTGAACCAAAGTAAATAAGTTCTTATGGGATTATGTCATGACATTTCTCTACATATTATGGCAGAGAAATCAGGTAACATCATAACAAAAAAACATAATGACAATAAATAAAATGAGAACCTTCTCTGTTTAACCGACTTCCAAAAAGGAGGATTGATAATTCCGCCAATTGTGGACCAAATCGAAAAATATTTTTTATTTCGAAAGAATATTTTTTTATTTCGAAAGGGTATACTTCCGAGGTGGTACCGTTTAAATTTTACAGAAATCTGCTAAGCTGTTTTAGAAAAATCAAAAATAATGTAAATGCCAGTGAAATATTCGAATTTTGTACACGATGGAAGGTGGTTTTGCCATTTTTTGGAAAAAATAATTATTTGAAGTTCAGAGCTCTTAGTCCAGGTTTTGCGTAGTTTACTTAAACTTTCGCGTTCGTGTGTGGCTCCATACATTTTAGTTAGTTCTTACTCGTTTTCACCAGGGGCGCTGTACATAAATGTATAGAGCGATACAGAAACAGCTGTAGTTTCAATATAAGTTTAAACCTAGACTAACCCCTCAGTTCAAAGCTCAGTCAGAAGAAATACATTTTTTAGCCCTATCCCAACCCGAACAGAGTGCAATGAAGAACCCTTTGATATTTTTGAGATTTGTAGGAGTTGATAATATGTTTTGTGGTCAGCGGTAAGGTCAAACTAAATGCAGCATGCATTATGTATGTACAATGTTGTCAGTCAGGGAAAACAGCCGCCGCCCGCTGCCTGAACTAGCATTCTTTCCGCGTAGTCAGATGGTCAGATTGCATATATATACAGAGACCAACACCACTGTTCATACATAATGCGGGTTGAGTTAAATTTGACCTGACCACAGAATGCATCCAGTGCCAAATCCTTTATCTATCTACCAGACCTGATACCACCCATTTAGATAGAATAGGATTGTGTTGACTGTTGTCTCTTTCTCCAGCTGAGAGTGAGACTGAAGCCAAATATCTGATTTGCACATAAAGCTAATGTAACAGGCCCTGGCCGGTCAATATTTTTATACAAAAAATAGTGTGGAAGAGAGCAGGCCTTTATGCAGCAGTGAGTGGATACAGGCTGAATAGATAGATGTAAGCTTTGGTTAGTTACGAGTCATAAAAATATTCTTGAATTGCTCCTAAATGATAGCATCCTGTTACAGAGTGAACTGAATATTTACCTATCTCTTCGCCTTTCTCTATCCCTTCTATCTTTATCTCTTCTATTCTCTTTGGATTCTCCGTCAGGGTTTTCATCATCTGAAGGCATTTCTTCATCTAAATCGTCGTCCAACGCAGAAACTTTAGGGTCTAGCTCATTATTCTCTTCCAGGACATGTCTCTTCTGTATTCTGGGCAGGATGATGTCACATAGACGTTCCTCCCTGAGCAACTCATCAATGAACTCGTCTACGTGCACTATTTCGAACTGGCCCTCGCGATTTTGTCTCCGTAACTTCCTGTTATCATTGTAAAGAGGTTCCAAGTACTTGTAGCAATCAACAGAGGTACCAGTGAGCCTCATGTAGAAGGCACCAAGTGCGCGTACGTATTTGAACTCCTCGTTCTTAATAAACTCAACTACGATATCCTTTTCTGGCTGAATCTGCAGCATCTTCAGAACTAAACACAGGAACGGTGTGGGATATATGAAACCACCATGCACTCCGCCGATGTATCGTAATTCCATGGCCTTGTCGACCAGCAATTCTGCAGTTAAAGCGAAACATTCTTCCTTCCAGAATTTGGAGTCGTAGATGCGAGATCTGATGATCTTTTCAATTAAATATTGTGGATTTGTACCGCGAATTGATTTCGCGTCCTTTACCGTGCGGTTCGCCATTTTTGTTTATATTTTGCTGACATTGACGTTCTATTTAAGTTTAACACTTCACTTTTTTCCTTAAAAAAAGTTGCCTACGTCTTTGGTTAAAGCTATTCAAGACGGTCAAGCTTGCTCGATTGCTTGCATTTGTAGCGACTACGTTCGTTATATGATCGCTGTCAGATAGCTATCCCGGGCACAACACCTCGCCCGGTGGAGTACTCCTTTGCGAGATGTTATCCTATTCCTATCATCAACATCCCGACATGGACGACCACTTAGTCCATTCATTCAAGCAAATGTGGTTTCATTAGGTAACGCGCAAAATTCAATTTTCGAGGTTTATTGCACAGAAAAACTGCTCGCTGTATTATTAGATTGTTATATTGTTGTATTGTTATATTAGATGGCCCGGACGGGGCATACCCGTGCCCCATTTGGACCGTGGTAAGGTCACTAATGTTAGACGTTGCATACATTTCGTATGAAACTGTTTATATTACAACGTGGCGCATGGCGTAGACGTGGTCCGTTCGGGACTTGACGTGCCCCGTTCGGGTTTTGGGCGACTCACGAATGTGAGACATTTCGTATGAAATTGTTTATATTACGACGCGGCTCACGTGGCGTATAGCCCGCGTTACACAAGTTGGTGGAATTGCGAAGCTTAAGGCTAACTTAGCTTCAAGCTGCGCAATATACAATCAACGTGCGGCTTTTTGTGAGCTTCTGTCAGGATTGAATATTGCGCAACTTGGCCTATAGACGTCCGGGCCCGGCCCGGTCCAATATCTGGGTGCACGGCAGTGCACCCAAACAAGTCGAGCACAGCCGTAAGCATACTTTTCCCGAAACCATTCAGGCCATTTTCAACCCCCTGTAACTTTGGTCTGGATAAAGCTAGACGTCTGATTTTTTTACTATCAAGAACGTCATATAACAAAGAATATTTTTAAATTTCATAAAAATCGAACCAGTCATTTAAGAATTATTGCTATTCAAATTCTTTGATTTTGTCACTGACATACTCATACTCTCACTCACTCAACGATCATCATAATTCTAAGGTACTTCTAGCAGACATACAAGCTTGTAATTTTTATGAACGTTAACATTTAGCCTAAATAGCAAGGAAAAAATCAAACAAACATTAATTTTGGTCTAGTTTTACTATTTTAGTATTTACACGAATAAGTTTGTAATCCTAATTGTAGTACGTGAAATAGGTGATTACCAAGATAACTTTGCGGTTTTGACTTCGGTTTCAGTTCATGTCCCTGCTAGATTCAAATTTTTAATCTCTAGGGCAAGGGTAGGGCAGGGGTAGGCTAGTAATAGGGTAGGAAGCGCGGTGGCGCATGGCGGCGTGGTGGGGACGTGGTGGAAGCGTAGTGCGGGTATGGTACGGGCGTCATGGGGGCTTGGCGGGAGGGATACGGTGAAGACTCAGTGGAGCCGCGGTAGGGGCGCAGTGGAGGCTTGATGGGGGCTCGGTAGGAACTCAGTGGGAGTGCGGTGGGAGCATGGTGGGGACTCAGTGGAGCTACAGTGGGGGCGTGGTGGGGGCGCAGTGGGCGCTTGGTGGGGACGCAGTGGGGCCACGGTGAGAGCGCAGTGGGGGCTTGATGTGAACTCGTTGGGGGCTTAATGGGGGCTCGTTGGGAAATGATTGGGGCCGCAGTGGGAGCGCGGTGAAGTATCAGTCGGGCTGCGGTGGGAGCGCAGCGGGGGTTTGGTGGGGAATAAGTGGACCCTTGGTGAGGGCGTGATAGGGGTGCAGTGGTGGCTTGATGGGGGCTTGGTAGGGACTCAGTGGGGCCGTGGTGGGAGCTTGGTGGGGATTTGGTGGGGACTCAGTGGAGCCGCGGTGGGGGCGTGGTGAGGGCACGGTGGGGACTCAGAGGGCCTGCTGTGGGAGCGTGGTGAGGATTCAGTAGGACTGCGGTGGGAGCACGGTGGGGGTGTGGTGGAGATTTGATGGGGACTCAGTAGAGCCACGGTGGGGGCCTGATGGGGGCGCAGTGTGGGCTTGATAGGGCCTCAGTGTGGAATCAGTGGGGCTGCGCGGTAGGGACTCAGTGGGACCGCGGTAGGGGCGTGATGGGGCACAGTGGAGTTGTGGTGAGGGCGCAACGGAGGCTTTATGGGGGCTCGGTGGGGATCAGTAGGGCCGCGGTGAGGGTGCGTAGAGAGCAGGGTAGGGACAGGGTTGAGCAACCTCACGATATTGGTGATAAACCAACAAAAAGAAGTGAGATCCCAACAAAAACATGGCATGTAAAAATTACAACAAGTCGAGCAACAATTCTTCAGTAAAAAGTAGTGAGATCAAAATGTAAGCACTAGTCGGTTTATTCATTCAATACTTGTCTATGGGGGCAGAATCTGGGCGCATCTTTACAACTTTGATGCTCTCATAGATAAGTACTGAATGAATAAACCGACTTGTGCTTACATTTTGATCTCACTACTTTTTACTGAAGAATTGTTGCCCGACTTGTTGTAATTTTTACATGCCATGTTTTTGTTGGCATAAAATCATCCCTAAGTTTCCAAAAACTCATTAGGCGGCCATGAATAGGTGAAATGGCATGGCCACATTATCGCCCTACGGCGAAGTTTTCGTCACTGGGGGCTCATTCATCTAATTCAAACGGTAGTAATTGGTTGTTCACGATTTGAACTACTACCTGAAGCTGGGCACACACGCTGCGATGATCGCATCTATTCATCAGATCAGTCCAGCGAGGTCCTAATATAGTTGCATTGCCAGTAGGTAGTTATTGAGGAATCAAAATGACACCCCTATTTTTATCGAAAAATACAATGATTTAACAAAAAAAAAATTGGCATCAAAGTTGTAGAAAATCAAATTTTAAACAACTTTTGTTCCTATAACTTCTGCTGAAAAATTGAAATAACACAAGTTATTGAAGAAATGAAATGGTACAACCAACTATTTAAAAAAATATCGATCCTACAAAAAGTTGATGGGAATCAAAGTTGTAGAAAATCAAATTTTAAACAACTTTTGTTCCCATCAACTTTTTGTAGGGTCGATCTTTTTTTAAATAGTTAGTTGTACCATTTTGTTTCTTCAATAACTTGTGTTATTTCAATTTTACAGCAGAAATTATCGGAATAAAAGTTGTTTAAAATTTGATTTTCTACAACTTTGATTCCCATAAACTTTTTGCAGGATCGATAATTTTTTAAATAGTTGGTTGTACCATTTCATTTCTTCAATAACTTGTATTATTTCAATTTTACAGCAGAAGTTATGGGAACAAAAGTTGTTTAAAATTTGATTTTCTACAACTTTGATTCCCATCAACTTTTTAAAGGATCGATATTTTTTTTAAATAGTTGGTTGTACCATTTTGTTTCTTCAATAACTTGTGTTATTTCAATTTTTCAGCAGAAGTTATAGGAACAAAAGTTGTTTGAAATTTGATTTTCTACAACTTTAGTTCCCATTAACTTTTTGTAGGATCGATATTTTTTTCAAATAGCCGGTTGTGCCATTTCATTTCTTCAATAACTTGTGTTATTTCAATTTTCCAGCAGAAGTTATGGGAACAAAAGTTGTTTGAAATTTGATTTTCTACAACTTTAGTTCCCATTAACTTTTTGTAGGATCGATATTTTTTTCAAATAGCCGGTTGTGCCATTTCATTTCTTCAATAACTTGTGTTATTTCAATTTTCCAGCAGAAGTTATGGGAACAAAAAATGGTTAAAATTTGATTTTTAACAACTTTAGTTCCCATTAACTTTTTGTAGGATCGATATTTTTTTCAAATAGCCGGTTGTGCCATTTCATTTTTTCAATAACTTGTGTTATTTCAATTTTTCAGCAGAAGTTATAGGAACAAAAGTTGTTTAAAATTTGATTTTCTACAACTTTGATTCCAATTTTTTTTTGTAATATCAATATTTTTCGATAAAAATAGGGGTGTCATTTTGATTCCTCAATAACTACCTACCGTAAAATGGGGTGACTTTGATTAATTTTAAAATTCAAACGCTTGTTACTTAGTGATTTAACATGCAAAAAATAAAATAAGAAATGATTTATAGACTACTTGATACAGAGAATAAAATGAAGTGATAAAAAAATAATAATAATGTAAGATTTTTGAGTAAATTTAAATTTTATGACTTATCAATCTTAAACTCGAAAAGGGGTTACTTTGATAGCATACTTTTTTTTTATTGGTTATCATAGTATACCCTAACAGGATACCAAAACTGTAAATAAAAAAGAAAATGATAATATAGTTTTTGATTTAAAGTGTTTTAAAGTTTTTCGGGGTGACTTTGATAATAGGATTTAAACAGTTAAATAGAATTATTGGGTGATGATAGATGAATAAAACAAAAGAAACGTTTTTTTATATATTCGTTTAATATGCACCATAATCTTACTGTCGACATTAATGAAAAATACCAACATTTTGATTTACAAATACAACAAAATAACCAATTAAAGTAATTGTAAATCGTCATCGACGCTAAAATCAACTTTATTCTAAGTTTTTCGGAACTTAGTATTAATTTAAAATAACTCTAAACTTTAGCAACTAATTAGACTCAAACCCCCTTATTAATAAACAAAGATCAACCAAGGATTAGTTAATCCTATCGACGTCACTGTCAAACGATTGTCAATTCACCATTGTTAGACAGGGACGTCGATAGGTTTAACTAATCCTTGGTTGATCTTTGTTTATTAATAAGGGGGTATATCTTTAACAAATCTCACTATTTTTTGACCAGTTACAATTGAAAATATGTATGAAAACATAGTAAACAGTATGAAATACTTTTACTCTTATATCTATTTTTCTTATTTGGACTTAATCAGTCTATAACGGTAATAGTAATACTAAAAAATAATAATTTTTAAAAGATAAAATTTGTATCTTATTCGGTCCTTACCATATTGATCAGAACTTAAATATCAAGCTCAATAGAAAAGGTCTGATTAAGATACAAGTTTATTAAATAGTGTTGAAAAAATAGTTTTTTTACAACTCAATGACATTTATATCTGCTGGAAAAATGTAGAGACCATCTTTCAAATTTGGTCTTGGCAAGTAAGCTAAAATGTCTGTTTCTTCAATGCAGGAGACATCATTTTCCACAGCTCTGAAGACATTTTTTTTCTTCTTATGAGTTTTGAAACCCAGCACTACAATTTTGTCGTCACAAATATCTTCGATCATGCAAAGATATTGATATTGTTTTTTACCTTTAGCTGATGGAAATTTAGCCAGAACAAAATTTCCTACGATTGGTCTCAAATTTTCCCTATCAGCACGATAAATATCCTCTACATCCTCACAATCTGTGACATCGTCATCATCAGGTACGTTTTGTTGGGACACTGAGGGCAGTATATCATCAACGGTAGATGTCGAAGGCTGTGGTACACTGTTTGATGAATTTACTGCATCATGTGGGCGTTCTTCGATTATAGGTTCATTATATATAGAAGGTTCAGACTCATCAAGAGTAGCTATGCTTTTGCCAGGTTCTACGTTAAGTCGTTTTTTCTTTCTAGAAGGCTCTGTAGGATTCCCGTAACGTTTTTCTTTTAGAAAATCTGTTAAATGGTTGCTCACAGTAGCTTCAACGCTTTCGTATGCCTCAGATGAATTGTCTGGAATCTTTTTTAAAACATTGAATCTATTAAGGGGATATATTCCTGTAGCTACAAAGGAACTAATTAAATCTCTTTTCACAGCATAGGTCTCTGCCTGGACATTATCCATTTGTATCAGTGCTTTTTTTAATAGTTTTGGGAAAACTTCTTTTGGGATTGTAGCAGCCTTCGAATTTGAATTTTTCCACATATCTATTGTTTTTCTCCATGCGGTCTTCATTGGACGAAAAAATCCGACATCCAATGGCTGGCAAATATGGGTGGAATTTGGGACGAGACAAACGAAACTTATGTTGTGGGATTGACACTTTTCTACAACATCTATATCAATATGAGATGACAAATTGTCACCTATCAGTACTTTACGCCCTTCTAGTCTATTTGCATGAGGCAAAAAACAGGTCATAAACCAATCTCTGAAGGTAGGTCCATCAATCCAACCACTAGTCGTTCTGTTATACCTGCCGCCACGACTACAGCATGGTTCACTACAGCATGGATGGCCAACTATTCCTCCTTCCTTCCATGTATCATATAAATGTGTGCTTTTATAAATTACATATGGTGGCAGTAAGGTTCCATCCGCTGCTCCACAAATCATCACAGTGGTGCAACTCTTTGAATGGTTCATGACTTTCTCGGGGTATTTGACACCACGCCTGTAAATACATTTTTTCTTGCCCGGGTCGTCGGAGAAATTCGATTCATCATAAATCAATATATTTGAGGCTGGTATTTCAGCTACTTCTCGTTGGAGGTTATCAAAGTATGCATTAATTGAGCTTTGATCAACCTCCGCTCTTGCTCTTTTAATGTTAGTAGCCAATCTTTGGCCGTATTGATTCTTATGGCGTTTGAGCACGCTTAGCGCCCAATCTACACCTGGCAAATTATTGATGAATTTTTCTACAGTTTTGCCCTCTTTGTCTAAATAATACTTGGCAAACATCCTTAGGTCATGGGTAGTTAGCGGAAACCCGTAATCCGCACATGTAGCAGCACCCTTTAGGATAGCTTTTTCTTCTAAATGTGTGAACACTGGTTGTCCACCTGGGGTAGACCCATGCATTCCTTTATATTTGTTATACAAGGTACCATAAGGAATTTTATACTGAATAGATGCTGCATTCATACTTAGATCCCCATTGGTGACTTTTTCAATAGCCTCTTCTAGATGATCGTCCGCATAGTTTTTGTAGTTCCGGGTACCCGGTTTTTTCTTGTAATTGCGCACCATAATAGTAGTTACTGTAACCTATAACAAAAATAGGGGTCACTTTGATACACTTCATTTATATATCTAGTGTTGTTTTTAAGACAATGGGGTGTGATTGATAATAATTTCGCTCTATCAAAGTCGCCTCATGAAATTTATCAAAGAAGCCCCCAGCACTAATATACAAAAAAAATATCAAAATGGCCGACTCCAAAACAAGCAAACCCAATAAAATCATTGGTCAAAAACCATCTAAAAATGTAGGTAAAACAAAACCAACGTAACCTCGTTAACTACCATTGTGGATTAGAAGTTTTCATGCATGTTTTTATAATGGTAAAACACTACTTACCTTCAAAATTAAATATTTTATTTGGTTTGGACACAACCGCACTCACGTAAACAGAAAATATGGCGGATATATCTGAGTTGCTATTTATAAAAAAAAAACAAGGTTGCGTTCAAAAACCCGCGAGATTTTGTAAAGTAAATAAATTATCAGACCTATCATCAATTTCACCCCGTGTTTTGAAAGTCACCCCATTTTACGGTACTGGCAATGCAACTATATTAGGACCTCGCTGGACTGATCTGATGAATAGATGCGATCATCGCAGCGTGTGTGCCCAGCTTCAGGTAGTAGTTCAAATCGTGAACAACCAATTACTACCGTTTGAATTAGATGAATGAGCCCCCAGTGACGAAAACTTCGCCGTAGGGCGATAATGTGGCCACGCCATAAGTGTATAATTAGGTACCTACATACACCGACAAACCAAAATAGCAAAAAATAGTAGTCCTACTCATACTGTTACTTAACACTATTTTGGTTTCTCGGTTTATACACAAAAGTTCATTAGCCAAAAACGAAGGTGAACATACTGTTACTTACCACTATTTTGGTTTCTCGGTTTATACACAAAAGTTCATTAGCCAAAAACGAAGGTGAAAATCAGTATTGGGAGCATCGGTTTCCAATTTTGGATGCGTTTTGTGTAAAGTCATCATGTGCACACTTTATTCGTCGGTTCAGGGAACCCTTTGTATTGTACCTCTTATTTTTGTTGGAAAATAATAAATCTGTATTTCTGTATTTCTTTGCTTGTCTTTGGCATAATTTTGATGTTTGTCAAATCTGTCAAGTGTCAAAAAGAAACCTTCCTTAAGTAAGTCAGTTTTTAAAAAAGGTCGGTTGTCTGAATTTGTTCAATTTGTTGTGGTTTGTTTGTGTTTTTTTAAGTTCAAAAAATAAGTTTTATTCAGATAAATCTACCTCATTACTGTAACCCTTCTGACCAGAAAGGCCAGAAACTAAATCAACAAGGAAAATGCCTTTGGAACCCAAATCTAAACGGAGGAATCCTTCAAACGAGTCCATGGAAGTAGACGAGGTTCCGAATGGCGGGAATGAGATTGAAGATGAAAACAATCATGGGAACGATGATTTGGACCATATTTCTGATGATGAAGAAGGCGGACTTCGTCTTGGAGATATTTACATACCACCAGCTCCAAAACCGGCACTTAGTTTCGACACAGCTGGTCCAAGGTTAATCATCACTCACATAAAAAACCATAACTTCAAAAGTTACGCTGGTACTCAGGTCCTCGGGCCTTTTCATAAGGTAAGCTGTAAATTGTGTCTGTAAAGTAAAAAGTCTGACCTTTTGACCCTCAACTTGCCTGATGGGTGACCAATGTTGTGGCGGAAGATGAAGCATGTAGGTACCCACTTTTTTGATGGATAAAACTCAAGCAAAGAATAATGATCTGAAAATAGAAAGCTAGAGTTATGTTCTGTTCTTTAAACGAGATAGCTAACAGCCATGAAAAAATCCATTAAACTCTGGCCTATATGTTGTCTGAAAACTCTTAACTAATAGCAATAGTTGAAACAAAACATCTTTCAATTCTCTAGCTAACAGCATCGAAAAGACAAAACTGAGAATTTACTTATCTGGTGTCAGGACTTAAGCAATTCTCCAGAGTAGCAGTGAACAGTTTCGGAGATATTACATCTCCCTGTCTTACGCCTCTCTTCAAAGGGATCGCCTTGCTCACTTCCTGGACTTGGACCGACATAGTGGCGCTATTATACAAACGCTTAAACACTTCGATATACCGATAGTCAATACGGCATCGTTGAAGAGACTCAAGTACAGCCCATGTCTCAACCGAATCAAAGGCTTTCTCGTAGTCCACAAACACTAAGCAAAGTGGCTGGTTATACTCCTCGGTCTTCTGTATGACCCGCCGCAGCGTATGTATGTGGTCTATGGTACTAAAGCCTTTTCGGAAACCGGCTTGTTCGGAAGGCTGGAAGTCATCAAGCCTGCGTTAGAGACGATTCGTAATGACTCTTGAAAACAACTTATAAACATGGCTCAGACGCGAGATGGGTCTGTAATTCTTCAATAAGGTATTGTCACCTTTTTTAAAGAATAGCACCACCACGCTTTTGTTCCATGCTTCTGGCGTTATGCCCTCGAGGACAACGGTGTTGAAAAGCTTCTGAAGGACTTTAAGTACCGGTTTACCACCCGCTTTCAAAAGCTCTGAAGTGATTCCGTCGTCACACGGCGCCGAATGTCGCATCGCACTAATTTAGAAATTTGTCTATTGAGCCGCCTGTATGAGCGAGCGTCGTTCGGCCATGAGATTTAGAGTATGATCGGAAAATTTCAGAGGTCTTATCGGAACGGCGCCGGGGTCTAAAGAACTTAGAACCCACCGTTTGGACAGTTTCTACGAGCCCGTTATTGATCTCGTCCACCGACGCAAAGTTCTCCAGGCAAGCAAAGCGATTTGAGAGCTCGAGCTGAAAGTTCTCGGGGTTTTGTATATGAGCATGAGTAGGTCGGAGCGTAGACTTCATCAGACGGGATCTTTCGAGTTTAACGTTAATATTCAGTTTGCCTCTCACGATTCTGTGATCACTACCGGTTTTTATCCTGTGGATCACGGAGACATCGTTGAATATCCGTTTTTCGCCAGTCATGATGAAGTTATCTCATTTCTCATAGAACCATCGGGGCTCATCCAGGTCCATTTCCTGTGAGGTGGCTTCTGGAAGAAAGAGTTCATCATGAAGAGTCCCTCTTTCTCCAGAAAGTCTGCCAGCCTCTGGCCCCTGGGGTTCCGTTGCCCATATCCAAATTGCCCCACTCTCAACTCATCATCGCTTTTTTTGCCCAACTTTGCGTTGAAATCTCCCATACCAACCGTGAAGCGGGTCTTAGACGTATGTATGGCCCGACTTACGTCCTCATACATAGCCTCCACTTCATCATCTGGGTGTGACGAGGTCGATGCATATACCTGAATGACCTTCAACGAATATCGTTTAGATATTCTGAGTATTAGGTATACAACCCTGCTCGACACACTTTCGATGGCAATGATGTTGTTAACGAGAGACTTGTGAACGAGAAAGCCGACACCACCTTGGGACCGTTGGTCACCTTCCCGGTAGTAAAGTAGGTTGCCGGATTTCAGGGTTATCGTGTCCTCGCCCTCTCTACGGACTTCAGACAACCCCATAATATCCCATCACAACCTACTCTACTCTTCTTCCAATTCCGCAATCTTCTCGTCAGTCCTCATGGTGCGCACGTTATATGTTGCCAGGGCCAGTTGTCGGATGGGGTGGCAGCCGGATCTCTTCCGGCTATTCTTAGCACCCCGTGCTCCGCCGTTACCATGGCCGCTGCCGGAGCCAGGAATAGCGGAGCTGCCGGGGACTGGGGCCCTGGTCTTAATTTTGTCAATCATGAAGGGGGGGTTTTGCCCGTAATTGCCGCGCTGGGCAGGCGTGTTGGCAATCGCAGTGCGTAGCTCTCGCGACGGGGATGCTGCTGCCCATCCCCGCCCTGTTGCACTTGAGCTACGCTGTTTTGGATGGATATACCGCCATCTGTCGGTTCCGTAGTACCTCAGTCGGCTCTTACGACACCTGGTACAAGAGGGGGGTGCTATTCTGCTCTGCCGGCACCCCACGGCACTTTTTTACCTGTGGTCTGGGTGTTATTTAGTTACTATCTATATAAGTATGTATTTAAAATATGTATATGTAGTATATCAGCCTCTCCATATCACAAGCTTCGCTTAGTTTGGGGTCAGAGACTGTGTGTAAGATGTCCCTAAATATTTATTTATTTAGTTTCTGCTAATAGAGAACTAAACAGAAACAAAAATTAATCTGTTTCCAAAATATTTAACTACAAGTACATCTGCCTGGCTCAGTGGTTAGTGACCCTGACTACAGGATCAAAGAGGCGTGGGTTTGATTCCCACTCTTAGGGCAAGTATTTATGTCATGAACATATGTAGGTGTTTGCTCCGTGTCTGGGTGTTATTTTTAGGTATCACCACATATTATAAAACAAAGTCGCTTCCCGCTGTCTGTCCCATTGTTTGCTTATATCTTTAAAACTATGCAACAGATTTTGATGCGGTTTTTTTATTAGATAGAGTGATTCAAGAGGAAGGTTTGTATGTATAATACACCTGAGCGAAGCCGGGGCGGGTCGCTAGTTATCTGTATAGTTATGTATTTAAAAATATGTATAATGTAGTATATCAGTCTCTGGTAGCCATATGACAAGCTTTGCTTATCAATTATTCAATCAAATGGTTTATTTGCATAGAATACATTTGTACAATACAAGTCATACTTGGTTAGTCTTATATTTACATTGCATTCAGTCTGCAAGCAGATGTGCAAATATTTATTACATTAATTTATTACATAGGTATGTCAGTATCATTTATTAATTATTAAAATTATTAAATTCCGTAATACTATAGAAGCAGTTCGTTAGACTTAGTTTAAACATACAAACTATTTATTATTATTATTAAACGATTATTTATTATTATTATTAAACGATTTAATGTAAGTATAAGACTGTGTGTAAGATGTCCCCAAAATTTTTGTTTGTTTTATTTTATTTCAGAGTTTCACCTCTATCATCGGTCCAAATGGCAGTGGCAAGTCCAACGTAATAGACTCTATGATGTTTGTGTTTGGATACCGAGCATCCAAGATTAGATCGAAGAAAGTCTCAGTGATGATACACTCTTCCAGCCTGCATCCTAACTGCACCAGTGCTACTGTAGAAGTACATTTCTGCATGATCATCGATGGGGTAAGTATTTGTTTTGTTTGTTAACTATTTTGTTGTGTAGTTTGCGGCTCTGCACCGCAAAACCTATGAAGATAGGTTAAAAGCTCTTCATCTCACAACCTTCTAAGAACGGCGATTACGTCGAGACCTGATCGAGACGTACAAAGTTCTCAATGGTTTCTATAATCTTCCGGATATTCACGATATGTACACTATGAAGAAAAACATGCGTGACAGCAGACACCATCACATACCAACACTGCACACCATATCCTCTGCAATAGAGTTGTCTACAATTGGAACAGGTTGCCTGAGGATGTAATCTCAGCAAGAACTATAAACACATTTAAGAATAGACAAGACCTTTGGATAAAGAAGGAAAAAAATTCCTTGACAGATAAATTCTACTTTTATTCAACTTTGTAAGCTCGCCTAAAAACAAATATATAAATAAACTAGCTTTTACCTGTAGCTTGGCCAGTATGGGTATGTCTAACATTGATGGTGAAGTTTCACTAGATCTTTCTTAGGGATCACCAAAGTTACAAAGTTAACATTCGACATGGTTAATCCTCGAACAAGAACTGCAGGTTACATTTACAACTAAGCACTGCCATAGCTTAGGTGACATGTTAAATTGTGGGTCCCAGTTGTTTTAACTATACAGGGTTATCCAGAAGATGCGATTAGACGCGACGAAACACACCAACAGACTAATTAAATTTTTCTGATCATCTAGCCTATTTTTGACCAACGAACCAAATCGGAGGAGGTAATCAATTCGACGCGTATATTTTTTTTTTATGTATAACCACGCATAACTTTTTTCGTAATAGTCTGATTTCAAGGAGAATAAGTGGAGAAAGCGCGCGGGGCGGCCACCCTCACCAACGATAGGCGCTTTAGATAATCACCGGCGATATTTTCGTCAGTCGAAGTAATTTTGTGCCAATGTCAACACGTCATGCGGTTGCGTTTTAAATACGTAAATACGTTAAAATAATGCCTAATTGTGCCGTAAAATGGTGTGGAAAGAGTTCCAAATCTTCAAGTTACACTAAAGATGGAATATCATTTCACAGATAAGTGATTTTCTACTCAAATTTATCAATTTAACAATTTTGGCAAAAAATGTTTCGAATATTCAATTAGTCAACCGCACCCGTTGATGTCTTTCATGTTGTCTCTTTCTGATACACTGTAACATTCGTTAGCATTCCGTCTCTTTTGTTCTGATAGTGCTGTGCTGCTGCATCACATCGATTTATATCGACAACGTTAAAGTCATAATATAATCATTTAAGTAAATATTTGGTAACATGAATGTGTTCTATATATTCAAGAATAGGTAAGTTAGAATATCATAATAACATAAGCATTATTATTTACGACATTTCATTTAAGAGTACTTGTTGTTTGAAATAATTTTCTCTGTTGATTGGTGTATGTTTTGTAGGCAAACAGACGTTTTATTTCCATAGACATCTAGGAACCCTTACAATTTCATCATGTCTGTCTGGCTGTCCGTCTGTATGTCATGCCCCAATAACAATGTCAGTTTTTCACCTATTCATATGAAAGATATAATAACGTTAATTTGGACATGTTAAAAAAAATCAATAGTTTTGTTTTTAGACCCCCTTCCCATATACGTGAAAGCGGAGCACAAAACAATTTTTTGTATTTTTGTTCCATATTGAGTGGGGTATCGTTAGACAGGTCTAAAGATGTTTCTTTGAAATAGCAGTGAGACATATTTATCGGAACAGATAAAAAGAACAGATATTCATATCTAACAGAAAATACCTGTTACTCGTATACTATACCTGTTCTTTCAAAGATCTCAAATAACAGGAGCAGGCATTTATATGTTTCTCCTATATAACATTTATTAGAAATATTTATTAAAAACCGTTATACTGTATTTGTCAAGGTGAAATGTTCCTTAAAGCTTTCGTATAAGTTCAAAACGAATTTCTAAACAAAATGAAGTTGTTTAAGGCAAATACATAACTATGGAACCCCACATTTGAGCGTGTCCGACACACTCTTGGCCTTTAATATAATATATATAATATAATTAATGATGTAATGAGTAATCTTTTTTTCTTTTTTTTACACTTTATTTGTTTATTTTAAAATTGCACCCGTTACGTATGCAGTGCTTACCAACCCTTAGAAAGCTGATAAGTCAAAAATATCGATATCGATATTTTGCTAGTAACATTTTTGGCACCACTACAAGAACTGTTGTCATTGCGTCATTTTGGCGTCAGCCAATTACAGCCAGCGGAGCTTACCTCTCGCCCCGCTTAAAATCGGTGACCTATTGTTTCAAGAAAAAAGGGGCCCACGCGCTCTCCAATGGTTATCATGCTCCTTGTCTGATTTCAATAATTCTTTTTTATTGGAAAGAGTATACTTCGAAATTGGTCCCATTAAAATTTTATTGAAATCGGCTGAGCCATTTTTGATAAATCAACAATAATGTGAAAAATTTAACTCGATTCGTGCGAAATATTCGCGAAATCTGTACACGGGTGAAGTCGGTCATGCTATTTTTTGCGAAAAATAATCATTTTATCCCTAAACAAGAAAGTTTAAATATTATACAATATTCTAGTCTACTAGAAGAATATTATTATTCATCACTGTACAAATAGTCGTCTCCGGATGAAGGCTGCTTGCATGGCCCATTGTGGACCTTGTGGAGATGTTTGTGAAGGGCCAAGTGGTGACAGAACATGCGGCATATTCCCAGATATGTGCGCCCGTTGCTGGCGCATATTGGTTCCGCTTTAGGACAGTGGCATGTGGGGATCCTTCCAACACCCATACAGGTTGATGCGACCAATACTGAAATGGACAAGATATTATCACTACGACGAGCTTTTCAAAAATTTGAAGTGAATGCACGATTTGAACTTGCCTCTCTCGGATCACTAGCACGAAATGCTTGGAATGCTTATCACAAAGATAACTCTTTGAAATAAAAACTAGAAAATCACTCTAAATAAAAATTATATCATCGAAAAGATGTCTTCTTCAAAATTGCGTTGCAAGATCGTACCCAAAAAACATAGTTACATACATCTCAAGTTAAGTAAAAACTTTTAAAATGGAAGAAATCTATTTAAGTCATCTATTCTAAGTTATAGTGCTGCCTCCTTATAAATACAGAGGCAAAGCTAGTAGAATATTCACTGTTAGACATAGGGGCGCTCTATGGTCAGTTGCACATTGCACAACCCCTACTAATACATTTTTATGAAAATAAAAAATAATTCCAAGAAATTGTAAATTGTCCAAAATATACGAATACTCGAAAAAAAGTTGCTAAATTTGCCCTCAATCACGTAGTCTACTTTGACTATCTCATACACAGCAATAACAAAAATCTTATAAAAAGCTTACATAAAATGATACAAGTATTCATATTAACACCTTAGCTGGCAACTGTATAAAAATGTGATTAATCTGAATTGAGTTCTAAAATTATTTTTTGCTGCAAAGAGCGAAAAGCCAGCAAGTAGAAATTTCCACTTTTGAAATGTGAAGTTTAAAGTTTTAATGGTTCAAAGAAATGTTCAGTTTTAATTCGTAAAATGTTATTGCCTTGTAAAACGTATATTGGAGTCGAAGGCACAATAAATGCAATATAATATAATAATGGGCCAAGGACGAGTCGGACTCGCGCACGGAGGGTTCCGTACTGTATTGGATACCTTAAATATTTATTTTATTTTAATTTTATTATTTATTATTGAAGTGAATAAACAACTAAATATTCTGTGAAAATTTCAAGCATCTACCTGTTACCATTATTAATATTGAGCGAAAAAACGGCTAAAAAATCAGGTTTGTTGAATGAGAGCCTCCCTTAATTATAAATTTTATTCTGTTTTGAGCATTTGTTGTTATAGCGGCAACAGAAATACATCATTTATGAAAATTTCAGCTTTCTAGCTATAACGGTTCATGAGATACAGCCTGGAGACAGACGGACAGCGGAGTCTTAATAATAGGGTCCCGTTTTTACCCTTTGGGTACGGAACCCTAAAAATCACATTGTGTGTTAAAGAAAAACAATAAGTTATTATTCTAACATAAAATTTGGAGCTAGTACTGTATTTAGGGTGGATTTAGCTGTTCGATACATTTTGTCGAGAGTGTATGAATATTTTTAAAGAACTGCTAATTTTTGTGATTTAAATATTTGGTCCCTTAGAAGAAGTTGATCGTAACTTCGTAAGTTGTATTGATTATAGATCTGGAATATATTCATCGCTCAGAATAACCACCGCGAATAGTCTAAATAATGTTGTCTGTATATCCGCAAATATAGTAAACATCTTCGTACGTTTTGTATTCGTTCTTTTTTTAGGGTTCCGTACCCAAAGGGAAAAACGGGACCCTGTTACTAAGACTTCGATGTCCGTCTGTCTGTCACCGGGCTGTATCTCATGAACCATGATAGCTAGGCAGCTGAAATTTTTACACATGATTTATTTCTGTTGCCGCTATAACAACAAATACTAAATACAAAATAAAATAAATATTTAAGGGGGGCTCCCATACAACAAACCTGAATTTTTAGGCGTTTGTCACTCTATATTAATAATGGTAACAGGTAGATGCTTGGAATTTTCACAGAATATTTAGTTTTATATTCACTTTAATAATAAATAATAAAATTAAAATAAAATATTTTTTTAAGGGACCATACAGTACGGAACCCTCCGTGCGCGAGTCCGACTCGTACTTGGCCGATCATTCGTATTATATTTTAACTTAGTGGATTTTTGTATCAGGCGTCGAATTTTTTGTCATAACGTTAAATTTTATTGTAAGCGTAATGACTACAATATAATTACAAATACTTCAATTTCAATTACATTTTTGCGCTACCTTTTCAACTGTGAAAAATTGCGTATTACTAACTCAACTGCATGTGACAACATATTAAAATAATTTTTCAACGGATTCAATTTTACGATGACATTCACTTACAATTTTTAATATATTTCGTAATATCTTCGAATGTTTATTTACTACACAACGACGCGTAAGATGTCCACCGATATGATGAATCAAAGATCTTATAAAGACTGGAGGATGCAAGCTGCTTTCAACTGGTCTTATTGGGAATCCATAGGAGAGGCCTATGGCTTGAAGATTATGAGTTGAGGCGTACATTCGAAAAAATAATAATATTTATCTACACTAATGTTGTAACATTCTACTTATGTTTCCAATACTTATAATGACTACTGTTATAGCGCAGACAACAAAACATTCAATTTAAGCAATTTCACATGATGTTATAATATCCACATCGATATCGTAAAATCTCATTATAACATCGCGCGCTCGCTCCTGATTGGCCCTGCGCGCGCAGCTGGGCTCTCATTGGTTAGATTTTAATGGCGCCAAGTTCACTGTGACATGACGTACGCGTGAATTTAATGTTTCGCAATATGTTTATTTTTATTAGTGAAGATAAAGTAGTGTATGCAACTGCATATAACGCGGGTATTAAAACACGAGTGTGAGTTTATGAAACGAGCGCAGCGAGTTTCATAATAGTAACGAGTGTAACTTCATTATATGACAGTTGCATAAACTACTATTATTTTCATCTTTATCATTACAGCTACCTATATATGACGTGTAATGCCAGTCATAGGCCTATACGTGAAAGATTTTAACTGACACAGTTTTACACGGTCAATTGTTAGAGCTATTCACATCATAATTTTTTTCACTAATGTAAATAAATGTCCAATTGAAATCTGCAAAAAACTGATAAACAAATCTTACGATATTAATTATACTTTTTTAGTAAATAATAATCGGTCAAGTACGAGTCGGACTCGCGCACGAAGGGTTCCGTACCGGATGGAAGCCCCCCGTAATATATTTATTTTAATTTAATTATTTATTTTTGAAGGGAATATGTAACTTAATATTCTGTGAATATTTCAAGCATCTTCCTGTTGCCGTTATTAATATCGAGCAAAAAAATAATGTTTCTTGTATGGGAGCCCACCTTAATTTTTTTTTCTGTTTTTAGTATTTGTAGTTATAGCGGCAACAGAAATACATAATCTGTGAAAATTTCAGCGTTCTAGCTATCACCGTTCATGAGATACAACCTGGTGACACAGACGGACAGCGGAGTCTTAGTAATAGGGTCCCGTTTTTACCCTTTGGGTTCGGGACCCTAAAAAGGGGTGTATTGCGTCTTATTTCTATAGTTTATACAGTAAATATTTCGCACCTTCGCTTTGGTAAGGCAAGCGCATATACAGGGTTTTTGAGAATTAACTAAAGTCATAGAACAAAAGTTTTTAGTTTTGATGTACAGAATAAGCCCCTAAAAGGATGCTATTTGATTAGAAATAACCCTGTATATGTCAAGGGAAAACACGGGCGAATATGCCCTTTCTTACCATAGGTACCATTTGTAGATTGTGCAATTTCTGGATTCTTGCGATTTGTTTGTAAATATAATCGGCCAAGTGACAGTCGGACTGGCGTATGGGAGCCCCCCTTAAATGTTTATTTTATTATTTACCATTGAAGTGAATATACAACTAAATATTCTGTGAAAATTTCAAGCATCTACACGTTACCATTATTAATATAGAGCGAAAAAAGGCTAAAAAAATGACAGGTTTGTTGTATGGGAGCCTCCTTATTAATTTTATTCTATTTTTAGTATTTTTTCTTATAGCGGCAACAGATATACGTAATTTGTAAATTTCAACGTTGTAGCTATCACGGTTCATGAGATACAGCCTGGTGACAGACAGACGGACAGCGGGGTCTTAGTAATAGGGTCCCGTTTTTACCCTTTGGGTACGGACCCCTAAAAAGGGGTGTATTGCGTCTTATCTCTATAGTTTATACAGTAAATATTTCGCACCTCCGCTTCGGTAAAGAAAGCGCATATATTTAAGCAAGGCAAAACACGGGCAAATATGCCCTTTCTTACCGACCATTTGTAGATTGTGCAGTTTCTGGAAATTATCTAGCTTCGGTAACTGGAAGGGGTGAAACGAACAGTAAGCCCGATTACAGAGGCGCCATCGTAATTATAATAGCCAAATAGCCTAGTTCTGTTTCTTTTTCACTTTAGGCATTCGATAGAGAGAACGCTTTTTACGTTGCTATTAAATTTACGCTGGCGCCTCTGTAATCGGGCTTAATGTTAAGTTATCTAAGCTAAGTTATCCTTGCGATTTGTTTGTAAATAAAAAAGGGGGTTTATTGCTTAGATTCTTTATTTCATGTTGTTCAATCATTGACAAGGGCCGTCGTATAGTTTGTACAGTCCGGGGTTGTCGAAGTCGCATCCCATCTCGCACACTCCGTCGTAAGTCTGGTGGTTGCTGGCGCAGATTTCAGGGGCTGGGGGGCAGCCGCAAAGCCGCACTGGTTCGTACTCCGGACCGAATGTCGCCGTTGCAGCGAAGGCGAAGAGGGCAACTGAAAAAAGATTGGATTTGTTACTGAATAGTTTTTTGACATAAACGGCAACCAGAAAGATTTTTTTCCATATATTCACTACATAGTATAAAACAAAGTCGCTTCCCTTCTGTCTGTCCTCATGTATGCTTATTAACTCATGCTTAACTACGCAACGGATTTTGATGCGTTTTTTTAATAGGTAGAGTGATTCAAGAGGAGGGTTTATAATTATGTATAATACACCTGTGCGAAGCCGGGGCGGGTCGCTAGTAAAGTATAAAAGTATCGGCATAGCAATTTGTTTTTTAAAAAACTCACCTAAAACAATGAAAGTCTTCATATTGCTTGAATTCTCTTACAGTTCTGAACAATATCACAATACGGTTGTGATTTTATGTATGCCTTTTATACAATTGTCTATTTTAATGATTAAGCAACCGCATCGTTTATAAACAATCAACTAATGTCACGGTTAATTATAACAACCTCGAATAACTACATTTTTGCTTATTTGTCTCACAAAATGTTGTTTTATAATTTAATCATGTGGTTCCTAAGAAATCGTACCCATACCAAAGAATATATAATAATACTAAGTATAGAACGGCCACTCGTTACCCCCCACCCGTTTGAGTCTTCCTCACTTCCACCCCGCGCTATGTACCGCATCGTGTACTCTGCGCGCGGGCTGCACTGGCCGGTGGATTTTCTAATAAAAACTACCTAGACTGTGACAATAGGGAAGATTTATACTGTGTATGGTTGAATATCAATGATACGTAACAAAACAAGAAATTTTAATGTTTCCCTAAGGACAAATAATAGGAACTTATTTTACATTATTTGGTAACTTCCTCTTGATATTATCTTACAAAAGAAGTAGATCGGTTACTTTTTGTTAATATGCTTCCAAATTAAGTAATTGTTATACTATTTTAAGCACTAGATTAATATTCATTTTTGCAAATTATGTACGCAACTGTCTCACTCACGCGGCATGACGTCACGATGTGGTGATCGCTGACAGCCATAGACGTTCCGCACACGAATGCGCGTGTAGCGACCGTGCGCATGTGTGTTGTCTGTGAGTAAGTACTGTGTAGGTGTGCGTAAGACAGCAGATTTTGTATGAAAAATCGCGGAGTGTCCGGGCTGTGCCCATACCTCGTGACCCATTTAAGGCAATCGTGAGGCGCCAACTTGAGCATACAAAAACAATAAGCTGTTAACTACCTCTAAATATTATCCGATTCGAGTGTTTTTTTTTTTCATTTAATCAGCACTTCACTAGCGATTCAGCGGTCAGACGTTGTTTCAGACATATTTTTACAGTGTATTAAACGAGCTCTAAAAAGTCATATTTTCACGCAAAAACTTGACTGAAAACTATACATAAACTAAAAACTTGGCTGAAAACTATACACGAACTAAAAACTTGGCTGAAAACTAGACATATACTAAAAACTTTTCCCTACTAGCATGCAATATTTCTTACTCAAGCGATTGACACCAAAAATATAACATTTTGTTACAATTTAGGGGGTGAAAAGACTTTTCTCCCGGAACGTAAATTTTATCAAAAATGTAACGAAATTTCTCTCGATGTTTTACAGAAAACGTGAAAACAGTGTTATAACGACGAATATTAACAGAAAATGAAGTTGTATATTCTCTTCAAAAATAACTAGTTAAATTAAAATAAAAAATATTAAAGCGGGCTTCCATAATGTACGGAATCCTTCGTGCCCGAGTCCGACTCGCACTTGGCCGATTATTATGTATCCTGTGTTTAACGTATCACTATCACTACATAGTATAAAACAAAGTCGCTTTCTGCTATCTGTCCCCATGTATGCTTATATCTTTAAAACTACGCAACGGATATAGATGCGGTTTTTTTAATAGATAGAGTGATTCAAGAGGAAGGTTTATATGTATAACGCCCCGCCCCGGCTTCGCACAGGTGTTTTATATATATAAACCTTCCTCTTGAATCATTCAATCTATTAAAAAAACTGCATCAAACCGTTGCGTAGTTTTAAAGATAAAAGCATACATGGGGACAGACAGCGGGAAGCGACTTTGTTTTATACTATGTAGTGAAGTGATACACCTGTGCGCAGCCGGGGCGGGTCGCTAGTTATCGAATAAACTGTAATTTATTAACCCCCGACGCAAAAGAGGGGTGTTATAAGTTTGACGTGTCTGTTTGTCTGTGTGTCTGTCTGTCTGTCTGTGGCATCATAGCGCCCGAACCACTGAACCGATTTCAGTTTAGTTTTTTTTGGATGAAAGGAGACTTAATCGAGAGTGTTCTTAGCTATGTTTTATAAAAATCGATTGAGCCGTTTAAGAGTTATGGTGGGTTAAAGTGGGGATGGAAGAACCAAAATTCTACAAATGTGCCCATAATGGTTGTCGGGGGTTTTTTAAATTTTAAATTTAAATCATTTGTTTCTTTTGTAGGAAGGCGAGGAATTTGAAACAGTGCCCGGATCGGAGATAGTGGTGTCCCGGACTGCTTTCAAGGACAACTCTTCTTTCTACCAGCTCAACGGCAAGCGTGTGCAGTTTAAGGAAATTAACAGGATGCTCAGGTCACATGGCATTGATTTGGAGCACAACCGGTTTCTTATATTACAGGTCAGTATATATATACATGTATATTTTTTTAACGCAAATAAGTCCGCGTTTGACCACCAAATCGCCTGATGGTAAGCGACGTTATGGTCGAAGATGAAGCACGCAGACCTAGAAGATACCTTGAAAAGCTTTAGATTATATCTCTAAGGAAACAAGAAAGCAGGAAGACTGTTCCATTCCCTGGCGGTAAAAACAGAAATGTTGAGTCAAACCGCTTCGTACGTATCGAAGGAAAATCGACATCATAGGGTGGTAATGTGGCGTCTTCCTACTTGTCCTGTAGTAAAAAGGGGATGGTAGGATAAGGTCGTGCAGCTCAGATGCACATTCTCCGAAATGACTCCTATAAAAAATGGACAGACTCGCAACCCTACGGCGATGCTCCAGGCTATGAAGTTTAATTTGTTTTGACGTGACAACGTCTTATAATTCGATAGAGCCGGCTGCCACGCACGAAAAAACATGACTCATGCGGCGTTTTTTTCAAGAAAAGGAGTCATTGTGAATTATTTAATGTAAATATTAAGTCGGCATGTATGACGGCGCTCGGACATTTTTTACTACTTTCACTTAGGAACTGTGGCTCTGTAGATATTTGCTTGAAGCTTTTTTCCTCATTATTTTTGGGTATTTATAAAGGTTTGATAAGTTTATGCAACATGCAACCTTAACGCAGTGTAATATGTAACTGTTTTTATTTTATTTTAGGGCGAAGTAGAACAAATAGCCATGATGAAGCCTAAAGCCCAGACCGAGCACGAGTGCGGTATGCTGGAGTATCTAGAAGACATCATTGGAACTAACAGATTTAAGGTAAACTTATGATCGTACAAAAGAAGATCTTGCAAAATGAGACCAGACCGGGTACAGCAGCTCAAAAAATCCGTTAAAATATGGTAAACTAGTTGACCCGGCGAACTGCGTTTCATGTTATTCTGATTTATAAGTATTACCATTGTAAAGTTACATCTCAATCCGTTCAGTAGTTTTTGTGTGAGAGAGTAACATCCATCCATACATACAAACTTTCGTGTTTATAATATTTTTTTTTTTTATTAATAAATAATGCACAGGGTAAAACAAATTTCATATTTCCTAATTTGATTTTGGTTCAAGGCCGCCATCACGCCGCCATATTGTGCTAGCAATGTCTAAAGGAAATAAGATCCGAAAATATATAATTCCTTTAAATAAAGATCGTTATGAAAGAATATAATAGGAAAATTATTTTACAAAACAAATAAAGCAAATAATTGAATACTGTACTAGATAATAACCTAAGCTTGATATATTTTTGCATTATCTCTTTTCGAGCACTATATTTTCACTATTCTATTTGATTGCACAAAGCACATTTTGAATGGCAAGTTTAGATCGGTCTTAGAAAATGGGCGATTACCTGCTCCAGCATTTTTGGATATACCCACCTTATTAAAACTACATATTCTTGTTCGCAAAATTAGTTTTCGCAATTTAAATAGAACAAAAACTCCAAAAAAAAAAATTCGTGCTCAGACCGAGGGCATTCGTCTTGAGTGTAAGATTTCAAATTTTGGAGTACAATATTCACTCTTTTACAACACTCTAAGAGCACTTTTTAAATCCCACAGGAGCCAATAAAACAGCTCGAAGACAAAGTGGAAATCCTGAACGAGCAGCGCAAAGAGAAATTGAACCGAGTGAGGAACGCCGAGAGCGAGTGGAAGCGGTACCACGAGCCCTGCGCCACTGCCGTCGACCTGGTCAACAGGACTAATGCTGTGGTCAAGATGAGGAACTATGTGCTGCAGAAATATATGTGAGTACTAGCTTTTGCCCGCGGCTTCACCCGCATGATATTTCGAGGCCCTATACCTTACCACCCTTAATAAAGGAGGTAGAAAAAAAAAACGATTTCACATTTGTTCGATTCAACAGTTATTTTTTGACATTTCTTGGAGCGCACGCTAGAATATCTCGCAGATGGCATAATTTTTCCTACTTACTTAACACTTATTGTTATAATATGGAAAATTTACGCAAAATCATTATAATTTATAACCTATGTGTTATTCTGATATATAAGCTATATAATTGCAAAGTTTAATCTCAATCGGTTCAGTAGTTTTTGCGTGAAAGAGTAACAAACATCCATCCATCCATCCTTACAAACTTTCACGTTTCCGCCATCCGCCGACTTGTGTGGCGCTTAGTATATACTTCTTTGACCGCCAGTTACTTTTAATGTACTGGTTAAAGTACACACAACTTTATAAGGGTATTAAAATCTGGTATTGGTTACTCTTGTTACAGTCATGAAAGTAGAAAGATCGTGTCAAACGAAGAGAACGTCTTGGAAGAGCTCAAACAAACGCTCGCGAAAATCGACGAAAAATTGACAAAACTGCAAGAAGAACTGAAGGAAAAGCAGGCCGTGCTCAACGCGGGCGCAGAGTAAGTCATTTTTATTTTTATTTTATTTATTCAGGTTTTTTTAGACATTGACAACTGTATTAATATTTATCTACACTAATGTTGTAACATTCTACTTATGTTTCCAATACTTGACTTATAATGACTACTGTTATAGCGCAGACAACAAAACACTCAATTTAAGCAATTTGACATGATGTTATAATATCCACATCGATATCGTAAAATCTCATTATAACATCAATAAAACGCGACCAATTAACCTGGCGAGCCTTATGTCAAAATCCTCATACAAGTTGTATAAAATTTTGATATTAGGCTGGCTTTTGAAAACAGTTGGGTTATACGTGAAAACTTCGTCGAAACTACTAAACTTACATACACAAAACTCTTTGGTAAGATCTTGTGCCAATGAAATAAAAAAAGAACAGCGCGCGCTCGCTCCTGATTGACCCTGCGCGCGCAGCTGCGCTCTCTTTGGTTAGATTTTAATGGCGCCAAGTTCACTGTGACAATACACGTACGCGTGAATTTAATGTTTCGCAATATGTTTTATTTTTATTAGTGAAGATGAAGTAGTGTATGCAACTGCATATAACACGGGTATTAAAACACTCGTTACTATTATGAAACTCGCTGCGCTCGTTTCATAAACTCACACTCGTGTTTTAATACCCTTCATTATATGACAGTTGCATAAACTACTATAATATTAACAATATATAAATGACATAATAGAATTAAGCCGAATGCGTCATTTGAAGGAAGCACCGCATCCAATACTACTTCTTATAAAACAGTATGAATAATAATAATTGATAAATAATCAATTAAAGTTTATAAACCGCAATTTTATATTTGGGGCATTCCACGCCAAGCGGACAGGTAAAAAAAATATCGATATTTTCGATTTCGGTAATATATGAGTATCTTCTATTCATGCGCTTGGTACGTATGCCAAATATTTTTGTAAAATAATGAATAGTTAAGGAATTGAGTAAGGCTTTGATATTTTGTCAAACCGGTGGGCACGCAGTACCTCAAAACCGATATCCAAGTCATCCTTTACATAGTATAAAATAAAGTCGCTATTTTCGTTTGTTTGTTTGTTTGTTTGTCTGTATGCTTAAATCTTTAAAACTACGCAACGGATTTTGATGCGGTTTTTTTTAATGGATAGAGTGATTCAAGAGGAAGGTTAAATGTATAAAAATTCCCGAAATTCCCACGGGAACGGGCACAACGCGGGTAAAACCGCGGGGCGCTGCTAGTGAGTTTAAAAAATAAAAAAATAAACCACTGAATTTATTACTTCATTGTATGAGCTTTTTAACTGTATTTTTTGAAAACAAAAAAATACTTTTTTTTCTCATTAAAAAATGTGCTTTAATTTTTTTAGGGTTCCGTACCCAAAGGTAAAAACGGGACCCTATTACTAAGACTTCGATGTCCGTCTGTCCGTCTGTCTGTCTGTCACCGGGCTGTATCTCATGAACCATGATAGCTAGGCAGCTGAAATTTTCACAGATGATGTATTTCTGTTGCCGCTATAACAACAAATACTAAAAACAAAATAAAATAAATATTTAAGGGGGGCTCCCATACAATAAACCAGAATTTTTAGACGTTTTTCGCTCTATATTAATAATAGTAACAGGATGCTTGAAATTTTCAAAGAATATTTATTTTTATATTCACTTCAATAATAAAATAAAATAAATACTTAAGGGGGGCTCCCATACAGTACGGAACCCTCCGTGCGCGAGTCCGACTCGTACTTGGCCGTTTATTACCTGAATTTTCAAATCGTCCATTTCACCATTTGACCATTTCGGTCATTACTTAGTTTAATTTAATTTTAAATTTCGTGAATTTATCTCCATCAATCAAAAGTCAATAAATAAACACAGTTTAAAATGGTAATTTTGTAAAATGTTACATTATAGGTTTATTTTATTCAAAATGTTTTCGTTATTTTGTTTGATACTATTTCACGCAACGCAGCAACAAAGGAAGGACCGATGTGATTTTTTACATGGATAAAGTTTAAAGATCAGGGAAGTCATAGACTACTTTTTATGCCGGAAAAAAGGAGTATTAGGTACTATCCCGGTTGGAGTTAAATCAAAAATATTACAGGCAAATGCTAGCTTGAAACAAAATGCCAAAATAAAAGATAACAGCCAGTCCTAAAAGTAAACTTTGTTTGCATTAAGTATTAAACGCCTTGGTATTTTACGCAATTTCAGCCTTGCTACAATTAAACTGCCATGAAATTTGAATCTTATCACCATCATCTTACCGCAGAAAATACAACGATCTCCGCAAACAAAAAGACGCAGCCACTGAGAAGCTACAAGCCTGCAAGCGTAAGACCGTCTCTGTCCAAGCGGAAAACACGCAGGCTAACAAGAAGAAGAAGAATCTAGAACAACTTCTCGAGCAGGAGAGGAAGAAACTCATTGAACTGGAATTGGTAAGGACTTTAGCCACATCAGCACACAAAAATATGTCTTCTTTTCGAGTCGATGTTTCGATGTATTTTCTTTTCAGATAAAAATGTTTTGTAAATATATTTTACTAGCGGCGCCCCGCGGTTTTACCCGCGTTGTGCCCGTTCCCGTGGGAATTTCGGGAATTTTTATACATATAAACCTTCCTCTTGAATCACCCTATCCATTAAAAAAAACCGCATCAAAATCCGTTGTGTAGTTTTAAAGATTTAAGCATACAGACAAACAAACAAACAAACAAATAAATAAACAAACGAAAATAGCGACTTTATTTTATTCTATGTAAGGATTTGACCAAAATGAGGCCACCCCAATGGCCTTCTCTGTGGCTTTGTGAAGATCGTCTGAAGTGCACGTATCAGGGCAGGCTGCACAGTTTAGTGGGTGGGGCATTGTCTGTGGATTAAAGCTATAGATGCATGCTGTTCCGAGTTGTCTATAAAGCCCCACTTGGCCATATTGTCCCGACTTCGTCCCACTTGGGAACGAAGTCGGTTCAGGGGTGCATGGAAGGAGCCTCCCTGAGTGTCGTTTGCTTGATAGTACCTAAATCGCTAAAACGTCCGGCTCACCCTGGACAGCCAGTGCCTACTGACCCTTGCACTGGCTGACTAATCCTTCCACCACGATGTTTCGATCCAAAAACAAAAATATGTAATTCGCCATTTTGTGGCGACGGCCATCTTGGACTGATTTTTAACAAACATACTCGTAGCTGAGAACACTCGCGTCTAATTCACCTTTCAAACAAAAAAAAAAAAAACAAAATCGGTTTATCTATTCGGGAGCAACGATGCTCTAAATTACTACGTACTATAACATCCCTTGCTTTAACCAGATTCCAGAAAAGAACAAGAGGGAGATAGAAGATTGCGAAAAGCTGTTGGAGAAACACAACGAGAGCAAGCGGGAGGCAGAACAAGAGCTGGAAACTGTCATGGCTGGCGTAAGGTAACCTAATTTAAATTCACTATATTGAATTCAATTATTTCTTGTTCACAAGTACCTCTATATTAACAAAAGCTTAGGGTATTTAAGAATGTTAATTTTTAACAATGTTTTTTGTCACATCATACCTTGTGCTGCTTGTACCTATATTAACAAAAGCTCAGGTGATTTAATTTTTTTTTAATTTTACAGTTTTTTTTTCACATCATAGCTTTCGTACAAAAATAGCATGAAAATTAGACCATTAGTTTACGAGTTATCATGCCACATACACAAATAGACGCAAACACAAAAAACTTATAACACCCTTTTTCCATGAAGCTTAAAATAGTATTTAAAAAAACCGGCCAAGTGCGAGTCGGACTCGCGCACCGAGGGTTCCGTACAAACCTGCAAGGTTTACAAAGTTCGTTCATTACGACAAAAAAAGTAATAAGTTTATATTTATTAAAAAATATATATTTTGTAATGTAACTAAAAATTTAAGGTTTTCGGAATTTTTCCTTTATGTGTGCTATAAAACGTTGCTTCATGCCAAATTTCAAGATTCTAGGTCGACTGGAAGTACCCTTTAGGTTTTGATTCCCTTGCGAGTACTTGCGAGTTTCAAAATTTGCGGCATAAACGGCTGTATCTTTTGATTGCGTTGGCTTAGAAGTTTGATTTTTTCACAGCTTCAAGGGACAGTAGACCTGAGTAATTGACATAAATTTCAGCTTCATACCTCCACGCGTTCCTGAGAAAAAGGGTCTTGACAGACGGACAGACGGACAGACGGACAACAAAGTGATCCTATAAGGGTTCCGTTTTTTCCTTTTGAGGTACGGAACCCTAAAAATATAATGGGTTGCTCTACGGGAGTGCCGGCAGAAGTGAAAACTTGCTCCCTCCGTCCGTCTTACGAATTTTCGATCCGGTCACGTGTCCTGACGCGTGTTCAACATTTTTTAACCATCCCAAAAAGTGCACAACGCCGATAAAGAAATGTTCTCTTGTATAATATATATCTCTATAATACATAAATGTATTTCTCTGTAATATGTTTAATTGTAAAATTTAAGATCTTGATCTTCGATTAAAAAAAAAAAATATTTCTTTCAGAGCTCGCACACAAGGCTTCCAAGAGCAGAAAGACGTACTTCAATCCCGTCTCATAGAACTAAAACGTATCGTGGACGAAGCGAACCGAAACCACAAACTGGCCGAGTCGGAACTGAAGATATACCTCAGCACCGAAACTAAGGAGACTGACAAACTTAACAACCTACGTGAAGCTTACGACAAGGCTGAGAAGGACTTGCAGGAGAAAAGGGCGTAAGTACAAACTTTACAATATCATTAAAACAATTTAGAAATAGATGAGAAACTTGTTGGAGAAAAATACGTAAGTACATGTTTAACAACCTTAACAAAGCATTTTGAAATGTTGAGAGAAGCTTGTAGGTGAAAAGGGCGTAAGTATAACATAACTCTTCCCTGACCAATAGACCTAATTACAAAATTAATATAAAATACTAGCAAAAAGACGGCCTCCAATCTTTCTTCATAGAAGTTGAAACGTATCGTGGACGAAGCCAACCGAAACCACAAACTGGCCGAGTCGGACTTAAGATATACCTCAGCACCGAAACTAAGGATACTGACAAACTTAACAACCTTCGCGAAGCTTACGACAAAGCTGAGAAGGACTTGCAGGAGAAAAGGGCGTAAGTACAAACTGAGAAAAAGACGTATGTACAAGTTTAACGACCTCCATGAAGCTTACGCTAAAGCTATGAATTACTTGCGGCAGAAAAGAGCGTAAGTACAAACTTAACAACTTACAGGGAGCTTATCGCTAAATCCGAGGGATTTGCAGAGGAAAAGGACGTAATGTCAGTTAAAGTAAGTTATTGTGTCAGTACTAACGTCTTTTCCGCTATAAACTGACAAGTTGTTAAGTTTACAAAGAAGGATGCAGCGAATGGACCTGTCGTTTTTTTTTTTGCAAGTAGGTAGAAAACAAAACATCATTTATAATAATGATATGTGCTTCAAAAATTTAGTGATTTTTTGCTGTTTTCATATCACTAATTAAAATTAATATTAGACCACCAGAAAAATTACAATGATTTTTTATTGTTTTAACATTTTAGATTACATACATAAGAAGTGGCGGTATGACCTTAAAGGCTTTAGCCTGTCCAAAAATGGGCACATTATTTAAAAAAAACTGTTGCTGTCAAAAAAAAGGAAATGTCAAATTCAGTCGATCAGATGATGTATTCAGTATTGCCAGATTTCGTTTTCGGTATTCCGACTTAGCAATTTTTTGGAGGGGTTGATATAATTATTTTCTTTTTCAACAGTTGGTACATGCTCCTTCCTTAACTCGTTTTAAGTGTTTCAACTAGTAATTTTACGAACTGAGGTGTCTTTTTACATATTTTATAGAAACATATACATTTTTGTATACTAAAAGATTATCAAAAAGAAAGAATACTTATATTTTTAGGTTTCACTCACTTTACTACTAACAAAAAGCTGCAGTTGAAATTATCCGAGATATTCCTGATTATTTTTATATTACTCGTAATAATCCTTAAAGGTGCTATTCGAATCTCGGCAGCAGGCTACAGCTACAAACAGCACTTGCAGCAGCTGCACGAAGCCGGCTGTGGCTGCACAACTGAGGGGTTAATCCAGGTTTACACGTAAATTGAAACTACAGCTGTTTCGGTATGGCCCTATACATTTTTGTACAGCGCCCCTAGCAGAAACGAGGAAGAACTAACTAAAATCTATGGAGCCACACGCGAACGCGAAAGTTTGAGTAAACTTCGCAAAGCCTGGACTACGAGTAAGGGCTCTGGTTATCTATGTAGTAGTATGAATTTCTGCAAAAAAGATTTCGATTGCGGCTCCGGCAGCACGTGCTACCGAGCCTCAGCTGCGAGTGTTGTTCACCTGTTTAGACAAGTCCGACGTGCTGCCTGTCGCAGCACGTGTAGCCAACCTCGGAATCACTCTCGACTGCGGAAGCAGGCAGTGGCTGCATTTCAGATGTGGGTTACCTGCAATCGCGACCTGCATCCGCAGGCTGCGGCCGAAGTTCGAATAGCAGCTAGTTGTGGTTCTTATACTATTGCTAATGAAGTGGATGAATACCGAAATTCATTATCATTCATTTTTTCGTAGTACCAGTCGTCGTAGTTACCATTTAGCGCTTCTGGCGCGTTTTTGACGTGCTGATAGCGAATTTTTGCCAAAAGGAGTTGGCAGCACTGCTATGGTCTATAATTCTATAAATCAAAGTAGGTACATATTGCTTGAAAATTGTTTTCGGTTTTTCTTATTTTAACTTAATTTTATACAAACTTGTACATATCAGAACAGTTTTAGAAGCGTCATAATATACTCTGGTGAAGATAACATTTTTATAAATGAGCTTGGGAGAAACTGAGTGTATTCGTACACAACAGGTATTCGTATGTATGAGCTGTCGACATCCTTCTTTAACAACTTTATGTTAAAGCTGAGTGGGACGTACAGGAGAAAAAAAACGTTAGCTAGTACAAACTTAACAATATCTAAGATGTGTTTGAAAAAGAGAGAGACTTGTAAGAGTAAAAGGGTTTAGTAAAAACTTAATAAACCTCAATCAATGACTCTCTCTCTCGCTCTTTATTCTGTCTCTTAATGTTTATATGATGTCGCATGTGAACGACATACATATTCAAATATGGTGTCAATACAGGGTTAACCAGAACTGGTGTACTAAGGCAAAAGGGAGTAATTAGGACCATCATTACGAACAACTTTTACCACAAATTAACAAATTGCATCTGTTCGAACAAACTGTTGTGTCTTTAATTTTATTGTACCATCTCTATGTTCACAGTGCGAAGCAATAAATGTATTTTTAATTTGTATTATTTTATGGGGGCAATTCAAAATACGTAAAAAACAGCTGTCTCATACATTTTGTCGATTCCCAGTTGCATTTTTGTATGGAACAGCTGATTTATTTTTCTCGAAATTTGAGGTGGCCCCATAGTGAAAGTTGTTTGTAATGATGGTTTTAATGATCCCTATTCGGCTTAGTACAGGGTAAGCAAGCAGATAACCCTGTATATGAAAACTAATAAAAAAAACAATATTTCCAGAGCACAAACCGAGCTGCAGTCGTCTCTGCCGTCGCAAGAGCGCGAGCTGGAGACTCTGAAGACTCAGTTCCAAAACAATAAGAAAGAGGAGTCTGCTGTCGCCGTCAAAGTCAGATCTCTCAGGTATAATATACATAATTGTTTTTTGCAAAAAATGGCATGACCGACTTCACCCGTGTACAGAATTCGCGAATATTGCGCACGGATCAATGTAGCATTTTTCACATTATTGTTGATTTATCAAAAATTGCTCAGCCGATTTCGATAAAAATTTAAATGGGACCAATTTCGAAGTATATTCTTTCCAATAAAAAAGAACTATTTATAGAAAGCTTATTTCGTCAAAACTAATAAAAACAGCTGTTCCATACATTTTGTCGCGGGTGAACGGTATTTTTCTATGCAACAACAATTTTTTTTAGTTTTGACAAAAGTCGCATAACAAAAGTTGTTAGTTTTGATGTACAGAATAAGCCCCTAAAAGGATGCTAATTGATAAGGAATAACCCTGTATATTATTTATAATTTATTATAACTAAGAAATTCATCAATGGGCGTAAATAAACCTGTTGAGATTTTTAAAATTAAAAACGCTTTACACTCGTATAGCCCGCGAAGTGTGCGCAAATTCAAGCATTTTCTAAAACTGTTTTTTTTTTTTGTATTACGATGTACCATCCATCTATCAGGCATAGGATGTCTACTGCTGGACATAGGCCTCCCCTATGGATCACCAATAAGACAGGTTGGAAGCGGCTTGCATCCAGCGCTATCTTACGGTCTTAATGAGATCATCCGTTCTATTTGTGGGTGGACGTCTCACGTTGCGCTTGCCGGTACGTGGTCTCCACTCGAGATCTTTTCTACCACATCGGTCATTAGTTCTCTATGCTATGTGCCCTGCCCACTGCCATTTCAATTTGCCAATCTGCTGGACTAGGTTGGTACTTTAAGATTTCAATTTAAAACATACAATTTTCATGATTATTTATCACCAAAAATAAGTTTTGTAATTGACTGCCTCGGTGGCTCTGTACTGTATCAGCCTTTTTAATAGTCCACTGCAGGACGTAGGCCTACCCACGAAGGGTGATTGGGCCATATCCACCACGCTAGCCCAGTGCGGGTTGGTGGATTCACATACGCCATCGAATTTCTTCTACAGACATATGCAGGTTGCCTCACGATGTTTTCCTTCACCGAAAAGCCAATGGTGTGAAATTCCGTACATAAATTCCAAAGAAATCATTGGTACGGGACTGGGATTGAACCCACGACCTCACGATTGTAAGGCGGGCGTCACTACCTCTAGACCACCACGGCTTTCCTCGGTGGCTCAGTGGTTAGTAAATAAAAAATATAAATAAAACAATGAATTTTATTACCCGGCCTATACGAACTTACTTAATTTACAGAGGTCAGCTAGAAGAGTCCAGGCAAGCGATGACGGCGAATAGATCGCGCGGCCGCGTATTAGACTCACTTATGAAGGAAAAGAAAAATGGAAGCCTGCCCGGGATATTTGGACGATTGGTGAGGAAATAAATGATTTATTTAGTTATTGTATACAAAGGTCAAGACACGTGGCAAGACAAAATGACGACAGGTGGAGCAGGGCGATAACAGAATCAAATCAAATCAAATCAAAATATATTTATTCAAGACAACAACGATCCATGGTTAGTAAAACAAATTATTAACTTACAACACTATGTTAGTACTTAATCTAAATAGGTAGTTTATAATTGTAAGATTTTATTTTACAGCTGCCAATATCGTGCGGGACGGACTAAGGCCGTCGGCTCGACCGTCATAATCCGCACAAAATGCCGCAGCATGGGAGCATCCAGATCCTCGGATATGGTTTTTAGGATGGTGTTGTGGCTCCCTCGCACCCTGCTCATCAATGACGCGACTTTCTTCCGAAGGACAGCATGAAAACCGTCGGTTCGGGATTGAGCGAACATTTCTGAGGCGCTACAAAAACTTGGAAAAAACTTAAAAAAGAATGTTGCCTCGACACGGGAAGCGGTGTGTGGGTCGTCCAGCTGCAAGGTGGGTCGACGATGTCGACAATATCGCGGGTCGAACCTGCCGGGCTAGTATACGCACCACGACAGATTCCTTCTACGTGTCAGAACGAGACAGTTTGGTGAAGTATAAATCTGTCACTTGCTCACACGTTGAAAAATTTTTTTTCGTGGTCGTATGCTACACACTTGTATAGCTTACACGATAGGGATGTGTTTACTAGGTATAATAACCATTATTATAATTAGTCCGTCCGTTGGATTTAAAAAAATATTGGACACATATTTTTTCTTTTATCAATAAAACAATTAGTGACAAAGATAAACCCTGTCAAAGTTTGAGAGTGGGGGCTCGTGACGGCACTAGCCGGTATATTTGATAGCGGTTAGTGACGTCACGGGCTATATCTTCATCAATTTTTGTTAAATTGACAAAAGAAAAAAAACGTGTCTAATATTTTTTGACGATCTATTTGACGGACTAATTATATTTTTTTAGTTAACAAGCCTATTGGCAAAATATCGAGGCAGATGACATTATAAGAGAGAGGCCTATAGTCTATAACCAGCAGTGGGATAAAGAAGACTGTGGATGATGATGATACAGAGGTTAGCTAGAAGAATCCAGGCAAGCTATGACGGCGAATAAATCGCGCGGCCGCGTATTATTGGCGGAGAAGAAAAATGGTAACTTTCCCGGGATATTCGGAGTGTTGGTAAGGATAAACGTCTTGCTTTGATGACATTAACGTCGTTTCAGCTCTTTATGATCTACTGTTGAACATAGGATTATCCATAATCACCAAGCATGTCTATTGGTAATTTGTAAGTGATTCGTATTTTGAATTATACGTTGTTTTAGTTTAAAACATAGACTTAATAGCTGATCCTGCTAATTTCGTTTCACGCAATATATTTATAAATTATAGCATATATGTGTTAGTTATTCTGACATATAAGTATCATTGCAAAGTTTCATCTTAATCTGTTCAGTAGTTTTTGCGTGAAAGAGGAACAAACATCCATACATACTCACAAACTTTCGCGTTTTGTAATATTCGTAGGATTTATAAAGCTATTTTTGTTATTTTGATTTATAAGCATTATTATTGCAACGTTACATCTCAATCCGTTCAGTAGTTTTTGCGTGAAAGAATAACAAAGATCCATACATACTCACAAACTTTCGCGTTTATAATATTAGTAGGTTTTTGTGTTTTATTTTTCGGAATTGGAGTTCTTGAGTATTATTTATTCGTAGTTTAGAACACGATTATCAAAGCGAATATCTAGAGCAGCCCGTTACGTGGCTTCGTTAAAGTAACTTAATACTCTTTATGAATATGAACTTAATACTCTTTTTTTATTCGTAGGGTGATCTCGGTGGCATCGACGCAAAATACGATGTGGCCATCTCCACGTGCTGCGGCGCGCTCGACAACATCGTGGTGGACACCGTGGAGACGGCGCAGGCTGCCGTCGAATATCTGAAAAAATACAACATTGGTCGCGCTACATTCATCGCTTTAGATAAACAGGAACATCTCAAGCAGTATTACGAGAGGAGAGGGACTTAGTAAGTATTATATTATGTTAAGTTATGAAGGCGTCAGAAGAAGCTTGAAACGGTTCGTGTAATATTACACACGGCTGCTGCGTCGCGTGTTTCTTTTTAGGGTTCCGTACCCAAATGGTAAAAACTGGACCCTATTACTAAGACTCCGTTGTCCGTCCGTGTGTCCGTCTGTCACCAGGCTGTATTCATGAACCGTGATAGCTCGAACGTTGAAATTTTCTTCGTTTTAGCTGGACCCCTGCCGCGTGTCTAGATTACACACGGCTGCTGTGTCGCTAGTTCCTTTTTCTTCGTCTTGGCTGGACCAGCTGCCGCGTGTCTAGATAGCTCCAAAAGTAATAGTGTTTTTTTTATGATTCCAGCACTTTTTTGGTCTCAGACTACTTACGATTGTTAGACCAGGGGCCTTACTGCGTAAGCGCTCTGACGTTCGGCTTCGCTTTTTCTCCTGCTCGCGCCAGTTGCTCACGCCACGAGAGCTAGCGGAAGGGATTCTAGGTCTAGGTTCGACCCGCGATATTGACGATATCGTCTCGCCACCTTGCTGCCGGACGAGCCACGCCCCCGCTTACCGTGTCTAGGCCACCATTCTGTTATGTTCAGTGTCAAGTGGGAGTTTTGCAAATCAAATCGAATTTTACGTCGCGTTGACCGAGCGCGCTGAGCACACACGCGAGCACATTGACACACGCTTGAGTTAGCCAATCACTGACGTTGCCGCGCTTGTGTTGGATCGGTTTGGCGCTCGTTACATTACCGTATAAAATACTCACACTTAGCTAGTCAGTTTTCTGTACGTGACACAGATGGCGCTGTGCCATTACATAGAAATCACATCAAACGTTAACGCGATTGATTTCGAGCGAGAAACTCCCACGTAACCATATGATATGTAATTGTCAAAATTAAAATTATGTATTTATCCAATGTCCTCAGCCCAGAAAATGTACCCCGCCTGTTCGATCTTATAAGAGTGAAGGACAACCGCGTGCTACCCGCGTTTTACTTCGGGCTGCGCGACACGCTCGTGGCTAGCGACCTGGAGCAGGCCTCGCGGATCGCGTACGGGAAAACTCGCTACCGGGTCGTCTCACTCAATGGTGACGTCATTGAAATAGCTGGTGAGTAGATATTTCTGTCTTTATGATTTTAAGACTAGCGGTGAGAAGGTAAGGAAGGTTTTCTCTGGTAAAAAAATGTCATAAGAATGTATACAATGAAATCTCAGAAACTGTCCGTCGTCAATGTCAATGATCTTCAATATCAATGGCTTTATCATTCTTAAGTTCAATGACACTGAGAAATGTTTGGTTTAAACCAAATGGGAATTTAGATGACCTTTAAGGTCAATTACTAATGAAATCAAGGTCAGTGACCTTGTATGGTATTTGACCTAATCCAAGTGAATAATGACTTTTAAGGATTTTCCATCTAGTCCAATTGACGACAATATTAGTAGTATTGAAGGCTTGACTTTATTTAAATTAAGGACAGTGACCTTGAAAAGTGTTTGACCTACTCCGAGTGAAAGACAACCGCGTGCTACCCGGGTTTTACTTCGGGCTGCGCGACACGCTCGTGGCTAGCGACCTGGAGCAGGCCTCGCGGATCGCGTACGGGAAAACTCGGAATCGAGTCGTCTCACTCAATGGTGACGTCATCGAAATAGCCGGTAACTACCTACTCTTAGTTTTTCATGATTTCAGGGCTGATTTTCTGGTAAAAACTGGTCATCGTGATGAATATCTCAGAAACTGTTCGTCGTTAATGTCAAATGACCATGCATATCAACAGCTTTACCAAGCTTAAAGTCAATGACCCTGAGAAATGTTTGGTTTAGACCAAATGGGAATGTTGGTGACCTTTAAGGTCAATTACTATTGAGATCAAGGTCAGTGACCTTGGACGGTATTTTACCTAATGCAAGTGAAGAACAACCGCGATCCGCTCGCGTTTTTACTTCTAAATAACGTCCACAAAAAAGAACATTTGTATATTATTTACAGAAAGTGAAAAAGCACAAATTTCTCACTTATCCTATTTTCTTCGCGGTGAAATATCTTACCTTCGCGTGAATATGCTAATTTGCAACTTTAACATTTTGAGCCGAATGGAAATCAAACCCAAATGTGTGCATTTTAAGGTACAATGTCTGGCGGCGGGCGGTCCACGATGCGCGGCCGCATGTCCAGCTCTGTACAACAAGAGACCAACGAACAAAACCCGGCCGTTATAAAGGAAAATGAGACAAAATTAGCTGAGTTAGAGCAGAGGTAAATGATCCCTAATGTTTTGATCTTAAGGCCCCAGATCGACGTACAAAGACTTTGTCCTTAAAACCGCTGTTTTAAAGGCTGTTTGGATCGTCAAAATTCAAAATTTTGTCAAATACGAAGTTTGAAAGTTTATGTTATCTTGCTGAAGCGTACAACGAAAATAATTAAAAATTAGCGAAAACGCCCTAAAACATGGGTTATGAGTTGGATAGAATAAAAGACTCGGTTATCGTACACCAATTTAATCCAAGAATTGATAGTTCTTTTAAAATAGCCGTGTTCAGTACTAAAGTGTTGCGTGAAAAGATACATCATTCTTTATATCCGAGGATCTTGATGCTCCCATGCTGCGGCATTTTGTGCGGATTATGACGGTCGAGCCGACGGCCTTAGTCCGTCCCGCACGATATTGGCAGCTGTAAAATAAAATCTTACAATTATAAACTACCTATTTAGATTAAGTACTAACATAGTGTTGTAAGTTAATAATTTGTTTTACTAACCATGGATCGTTGTTGTCTTAAATAAATATATTTTGATTTGATTTTGATTTGATTCTTTCTTTAGTTAAATTTCACGCACATTTTGGTACTGGACACGGCTATTTTAAAAGAAAAACGGTAAACTGAACAATAAATCGTTATTAAGCGTTAGCCGCGAACGAAGGTCGTCGGTTTGAATTAACGTTACATTTGACGCTTTCCTCTTTTGCAGTTTAGAATAGAATAGGATAGCCTATTCCTTACATAGTATAAAATAAAGTCGCTATTTTTGTCTGTTTGTTTGTCTGTATGCTTAAATCTTTAAAACTACGCAACGGATTTTGATGCGGTTTTTTTTTTAATGGATAGAGTGATTCAAGAGGAAGGTTTATATGTATAATACACCTGTGCGAAGCCGGGGCGGAACGTCTAGACTGAGCTTCTAGACTGACTTTCCTCTTTTGCAGTTTAGAATAGTCTAAACTGCAAAAGAGGAAAGTCAAAAAAGTTGAAGTTTTATTTGGCTCGCCACGCAGTTTTGCCAACACTGCGACTAATTCTGTGTTCTAAGGCTTTCGGGTGGTAATTTCTGTAGTATTTTGGTTCTACTATCAACTCTTGGATTAAATTGGTGTGCGATAACCGAGCCTTTTATTCTATCCAACTCTTAACCCATATTTTAGGGCGTTTTCGCTATTTTTGTTAATTTCGTTGTACGCTACAGCAAGAAAACATTAATTTTCAAACTTCGTATACGAAAACATGTTGTATTTTGACGATCCAAACAGCCTTTTAAACCGCGGTTTTAATGTCAAAGTCTTTTGTACGTCGATCAGGGATTTACAGAAAGAGACCAACGAACAAAACCCCGCCGTTATAAAGGACAATTAGAGAAAATTTGCTCAGTTGGAGCAGAGGTAAATGATCCCCTAAAGTCAAACAAGGTATAATTTTCAGCAGCAGACAATGACAATGAGAGCAAATTCGCAATGTTCCCGAAATATCTATCCATCTACTTTCATCTACTATCAAATCATCTGAGTTAGCGCCTGAACCTGAAAGTGACGTTTCTAGTCGCGAAATTTGCCCTAACTCGATTAGGCATGAGACGTTCGAGCAAATATCTATAGAGTCAAGCCACGTAGTGGGCAGGCTTTTTAGTGAGTCGTAAGGCGATAGTAAGTGACTACAACGCCGCGCGATGCCAAAGTGCTCGGTTACAAGCACTAATTAGGTAACATAACGTCGAGATTTTAGAAAACGGGTCATTGAGAATTATTTAATTAAATATCTAAGTCGGTATGTATGACGGCGCTCGGACATTTTTTACTACTTTCACTTAGCGACTGTGGCTCTGTAGATATTTGCTCGAAACATGAGACCGACCGAGTCATTTTTTTTGTTTAGTAGCCAATTTTTCGTTATGTTTTTCACTTATTATCTTTACTATTCCAGATCGATGTGTATTTTACAATGTTTTTAGGGTTCCGTACCCAAATGGTAAAAACAGGACCTTACTACTAAACCTCTAATGTCAGTCTGTCTGTTTGTCTGTCCCCAGGTTGTATCTCATGAACTGTGATAGCTTGATAGCTGAAATTTTCACAGATGATGCATTTCTGTTGCCGCTATAACAACAAATACTTAAAACAGAGTAAAGTAAATATTTTAGGGAGGCTCCCATACAACAAACGTGTTTTTTTATGAGTTTTTTGCTCGCTATTAATAACGGCAAGAAGAATCGGGATAAGGGGGCTCCAACACGGTACGGAACCCTTCGTGCGCGCGTCCAACTCACACTTGGCCGATTTTTATCTTTACTATACCAGATCGATGTGTATTTACAATGTATTTTTTTGTCAGGTTGACGGAGCTGCGTTCAGAGCAAGCTCAGATCGAAGACGGTATAACGAGGATGACGCAAACCGTCCGCGAGGGGAAGAAAATGCTCAGCAAGCTCGACTTCGAACTGAAGAGTTTGACGGACCAAGTGCCGCTTTTGAAGGTTTTTTTTAAAATTTAAATTACTGATCCACAGACTCCAGGGTCTGTGCCCTTTGTTAGCTAAGTTACAATTGATAGAATGCGACTGTACAATAGAGATTAGTTTAAATCTTAGTCTAAGTTATTAGTTTCAGTGCATTCCGTGAATGCCGCGAGCAAACCGGCGTCCCGCTTTTGAAGGTTTGATATACAGCTATCTGCTTTCCTTGCTATATTGTATAGTGCCCTAATGTGATGTTTACTTTTTGACTTGTAACAAATGGTGTTATGAATAAATGACTATATGACTATATTGCACTGAGCTGAAAGAACTGGTCTCTTACAATAGGCCTCATTAATAAACTCCAAGTAGCCCAAAGAGCTATGAAGAGGGCTATGCTCGGAGTCTCTCTGCGAGATCGAATCAGGAATGAGGAGATCCGTAGAAGAACCAAAGTTACCGACATAGCCCAACGGATTGGCAGGTTGAAATGGCAGTGGGCAGGGCACATAGCGCGGAGGACTGATGACCGGTGGGGTCGAAAAGTTCTCTAGTGAAGACCACGCACCGGCAAGCGCAGCGTAGGACTTCCACCTACAAGGTGGACGGATGACCTCAATAAGACCGCAGGATCGCGCTGGATGCAAGCCGCTACCAACCGGTCTTATTGGAGATCCATAGGGGAGGCCTATGTCCTGTGAGCTTATGGCCTATGAGCTGAAAAGCGGTGATTATGATCATTATAGCTAATAGGGGGCCAAACCGGAAGTCGATAAAAATCAGCTGTAACACACAAAACCGCAACTCGGAATCGACAAAATGGAATATCTGTTTTTTTTCGCTATTTCGGTGTTCATGCTCATGATGAAACTGGTTATTATGATTGGCGTTGAAGTTGGCGGATGTGAAGTTAGCTACAAGCTGCGTAATGTCCAATCCTGACTGAAGCTCACATAAAGCTGCGCGTTGATTAGCTATGTGGCGCGGCCGATACTACAGGACTAATCGTGTATTGAAATTATGACAGATTATGGTTAATTATCTCGACATTTTGAATGAGTTGCGTTAGAAAGAAAGAAAGAAAGAAATATTTTATTTCGTAGCAAACAAACAAGTACAGGGCACATTACAAATTATTACATATCTAATTATATACAAATAGGCGTCAACTAAAACGCACCCAAATGTTTGCCACGTTTTTTTTTTTTTTTTATTTGAATGTTACACTCCACAGACTCCAGGGTCTGTGCTTTTTAAGATTAACATTTTTTTAAAATGATTTGAACAATATTGCTTATAACTAAAGGCTTTACAAGAGGACACTAAAATGAATCTAAATCTAATTTTCTTTAAATACGATTTTAAACTACGATTAAATTAATTATTTATTATTTTCCAAATAACTACTTATACTGCTCAGGGCCTCCATCACCGCCGCGTTCCGGTCTTTAATGGCCATCTTTAAATTATAGTCTACGATGACCTTAGGTGACGCAGTAGTCGCACGCCGCACAAAGCGGCTGATGGCGTCTTCCTCGTTGTCGGCGAAGTATGTGAAGGACCTGGTGTGCCGTGATACTGCGACGACCGCGTGCGAAACGCTTTCGTGCAACCTCATATTGGCCTTGATTTTAATGGCGATGACAGAGTCGTATGTCAGACCTTGAGCTTCGTGGATGGTAAGGATGCGCGACCCTGACCCCTCTCCATACCCTTGGCTGATAAGGGTCTCCTTTTCTTCTTGAGTGTGAACCAAAAAGAGGGTGTTGGGGAGGTTGTGGGGTATTTGCGCACCCGTGTATCTTTTCTGCTCTAGAGATCTGACTTGGATTGCTGAGGAATATACACCCGTGTATATTTCCCTCAGTGAATACGCTACATCCATGGGGTTCCGGTGCGTACATAACAACTCCTGGCTGATGTTTGCGACCAGGTTAGGGCGATGGTACCTCATCTCAAAGAGGTTTTCTCTATCGATATAAGGTAGCTGATTTACGTCTCCGATGAGGATAAGTTCACTGGCACCAGACAGCCTCAAAGCCATCACTATGGCTCCAAAATGATTCATGCGAGCCTCATCCACCATTAGACGGTTGCAACTCTCGAAATTTCGGAAACCATTTACAAGAATGGAGGCCATGGTACGCACCTTAGTTCTTACTAAGTTACCAATACGGTGCGCCAGTTTCTCTCTTAGATCTTTGGCTGCTTCAGTTGTTGTGGTGATGATAACGTCCTTATCCACATCGAAGTGTCGTACCACCCAAGTTGTCTTGCCGCAACCGGGCACTCCATTGACCCACTGGATCTCGGGTACCGTCCAGTTGTCCCACCGCACCTCGACTCCAGGACTGCCCTCGATGGTTTTTGCCATGTCAGCAATCCTGTCGTCCAGCATTATTTTGGTACACCTGGCGGTAACCACAATAGGGTCCTCTGGTGGTGTCACGTACTTCAGTTTTCCCGTCCGATCCGTCTCATCCTCATTTAGGGCCACGAATCCTTTTATTGCATTATAAGCAGCCATATATTGACCTCTCATTGTTCCCTTGATGACATGGGAAGTGTCGTTATTGTATATGGCTGCTTCTGCTTCTTCCAGTATCGCCATCAATAGACTCTCATTTCCTAGCCGAAAAGCCTGCATGATGTTTTTGCAGTTCCTGAGATTGACTTCTCTAGTCGCTCTCGTTATAGCTAAGAATTCTATGAAGGCGTTTCTGGCGTGATCTGTTGCTGTTGAGGCGGGAATATAGAGGGGTGGAGTGACCTGTCCCATGTCCGCTCTGGTTGGAGCCGGTTGCCTTGTTCGAGGTGTTGTTTTCGTGGCTGATTTAGTACTGTGCCATTTTATTTTCGGTGTTTGTAGGAACAAGCTCTGTGCTGCGGCGCTGAACGCTGTCAGAAAAGCCGAAACTTGACCTCTACTCTCGTTGCTACTGCCACTATGATGTTTCGCGGCCTTTTCTGCCGATATTCTTTCTTGTACCCTTTCAGAACCGCTTTGATTGGATGAACATGGAACAGGGTGTCCCCAGCTGTCGGTTGCAGAGTTTTCTGACGAAGACTTCAGAAAACTTAAGTTTTCTCCCCTGTCTTCGTATATGATGACCTCATGATTTTTGGAGGCCTCCAGGCAACTTAGCCGGTCCGCGACTTCTCCTGTCCAGTGCGCTACAACCATGGCGTCGACGCTTATCACTCGGGAGACACTGTCTGCGTTTTCACCTAGTTTCTTTAGCAGTAAACCTGCCTGTGTAAATGGAGTCTCGGTCGTCCAGTCAAACAGTGCAATCGTTTTATTTTTCGATCGCACCAGTCGACATCGACAGCCCGCAACATCCAGTATTGGCATCGCATCGTAAGTTTTCTGCTTCATGGTGGTTTTAGAGGTGCTGCCATTGAGCAGACATGCTAGTCCAGGTGACAGTCGGACACGTTTTTTGTTCCGGGTGAGGCAGAAGCTTATTCCAAACCTCTCTTTATTGTTATCCATGAAAAGGGCTACCCCACGGATGCAGACCCCTGACCTTCCTCTGTCTGCAGAAGCGAGTAAGTAGTCTACTGCTACGTCTTTTATGGTGGTTTCTGAAGGGCATCTTAAGTTCTGCGCACTGGTGGTGGCTGGTGTTGTTATGTGTGAAAGGGAGGTGGGCTCTGTGTGTAAAGACGAAGTAGAGGCGGAGGGTGCCATCAGGCTGAGAGAAGAGGAGTTTGCCACGTTAGTCGTGGTCATGGCATCTGGCGCATTCCTGCGTCCATTTCATTATAAACAACTTTCTTTACTCAAATATTTTTCCTTTCCCTATCTCTTGAGCCGAGAACTATTGTAAGCTTAAATTATATGGTCCATAGTAAAAGACAATTTATGTTTTTTTTTTTTATATTTACAGAATCAAATAAGCCAACAAGAGCGTAAAGTAGCGTCGGTAAAAGTAGACCCGACGCAAACGGCGCGACTCGAGGGAAAAATGCGACGAGCGGCTGAACAGCTAGATGAAGCTAAAGATAACTCTAAAGAGGTGAGAGGCCAGTTGTAAGTTCGTATAAGGCAGGTGGTTACCCTTAGTGTCTCTTTTATAGCACTTCAAGCCTTTAATAAATAAAAATATCTTTATCTACACTAATGTTGTAACATTCTACTTATGTTTCCAATACTTGACTTATAATGACTACTGTTATAGCGCAGACAACAAAACACTGAATTTAAGCAATTTCACATGATGTTATAATATCCACATCGATATCGTAAAATCTCATTATAACATCGCGCGCTCGCTCCTGATTGGCCCTGCGCGCGCAGCTGCGCTCTCATTGGTTAGATTTTAATGGCGCCAAGTTCACTGTGACAATACACGTACGCGTGAATTTAATGTTTCGCAATATGTTTTTTTTATTTTTATTAGTGAAGATAAAGTAGTGTATGCAACTGCATATAACACGGGTATTAAAACACTCGTTACTATTATGAAACTCGCTGCGCTCGTTTCATAAACTCACACTCGTGTTTTAATACCCTTCATTATAATTATGACAGTTGCATAAACTACTATTATTGTACACCAAAAATTACAGTAATATACAATAGAAATTTAGACTTTATTATTTGACATATACTTTCCTTCGTTATCTGAACATTTCTCCTGTTCTCCACCTCGCACCTTTCTCTGCCATATATGGAACAATCTACCTCGAAGTGGGTTTTCTCCACATTCGGCTCACAGGAGCACGACGGGTTGTCCCTAAAGAAGGATGCAGAGACTCGACCTGTCAAAACATTTTTATACTACACCTGCTCGGAAAGTACCTTGATACTTTATCAAATTTACGGTAGAAAGTACGTCATTGCATATCGAACAAATATGCGGGGAGAAAACGCATCTGAGCGGGAGAGAAAAGTGTATGAAAATCCATTTCTTACGTGGTTTTTCTTTTTTAATTTTGGGTAAGACTATGCGCTGGTAACCTAAATATCAAAAGCCAAAAAGTTTTTACAGTGAGTTTTTATCTCCAAGTTCGCAAAATGACACTGGCCACTAGCTGTGTGTTGGATGGTGTCAAACTATTTGAAAAAAGAACATGTGAAAATTGCAGACGCCATTGGTGCCATTTTCAAGTGTTACATTAAGCTTCACTAACTGCAACAATTTCAATATAAATTTCAATTAGTAAAGATTTAGTTTTTTATTTTCCTCGTAGGTGTAGTATAAAGCACTATGTATCACTCGAGAGAAAGTGCGATTCCCGATCTCGGGTGTTTTAAAGTCGACACCCTCGACGGTAATCGGTCACTTTCTCCTCTCGGTGAACAATGTACTATTATTTTATCTTTTTTTGTAATCATGGAACAAAATCTTTTCTAATAATGATAATGTGCTTCAAAAATAAAGTGATTTTTTGCTGTTTTCTTATCACTAGTTAAAATTAAAATTAGACTACCAGAAAAATTACAATGATTTTTTATTGTTTTTACCATCTGAATCCCCTACCAATGCTTGTGTGGCCAAATGTTTAACTTCATTAAAAAGCACTTGTACACGTCAGAACAGTTTTAGAAGCGTCATAAAATACTCTGACGAACAAAACATTTTTAGAAATAAACTTGGGAGAAAATGAGTTTATTCGTATACAACCTTTATACAACAGGCATTCGTATGTATGAGTTGCCGACATCCTTCTTTGAACCCATCCAAGTATTGGGATAGCCCACCATGCCTAGTGTTCTGTTGTTAATGCCACCCGCGGTCACCCATCCGAAGACTGATCGTGCCGAATGCTGCTTAATTTCGGTGATCGCTGACAAAAACCTAGTTAAATAACAAACACCTCATAAAGTCCTTGCATATATTTATGTATGAACATATTAAACTTGAATTCTATATTTACCCTTAGTCACGGACATCACGTGTGAATGGCTGGCCTTATTTGGCTATTCCTTTTTACGTTGTCCGGAGAAAGATAAATAAATTAAGAAAATTTCATGTAAAAAAAATAATTAAAATATCAAATTATTTTTCCCATAAAAATGTTCCAACAAGTAAACGTTGCGATATCTGGCCATTGGTTGTGCTAAACCATCGAAATTAGAATGGAGCGAATTAGTGAGATGAAGGTGATATGAAGTTCACCGGGTCAGCTAGTTTCATATAAAATGTGTGAAAACCACTTTAGTTTAACCTATATCTTACTTCTTTAAATTTTACTTTAACCTATCTTTACTTGAAATACGTAAATTACTAATTAATATTACAATTTTTCAGGTAGAGACACAAGTCCAAGAGGTAGACAAGAAGATTTCCGAGCAAGCTGGCGGAAAAGTGAAAGATCTTCAGAAAGCTGTAGACGAGCTCGGCAAGAAAATTAACAAGATTTCTTCTGAAGTCACCAAACTGAGGGTCGCTATTAATACTAGCAAAAGGTACCTTATTATAGTATTACTTTGTAAATATTGTTTTGCTATATTACTTTTTAAGATGGAGAGGGCTATGCTCGGAGTCTCTCTGCGAGATCGAATCAGGAATGAGGAGATTCGCAGAAGAACCAAAGTTACCGACATAGCCCAGCGGATTGGCAAGTTGAAATGGCAGTGGGCAGGACACATAGCGCGGAGGACTGATGACCGATGGGGTCGAAAAGTTCTCGAGTGGAGACCACGTACCGGCAAGCGCAGCGTAGGAAGTCCACCCACAAGGTGGACGGATGACCTCATTAAGACCGCAGGATCACGCTGGATGCAAGCCGTCACCAACCGGTCTAATTGGAGATCTTAAAGGGAGGCCTATGTCCAGCAGTGGACGTCCTATGACTGATGGATGGATTTATATTTGCCTACTGTTTACAGGGTTATGTGCCCTGAACTAAGCCAAAAGGAGTTGATTAAGACCATGACTATGAACAACATTTACTATGAGGCCAACCAGGAATACGAGAAAAAAAATCAGATTTTCCATACAAAATTGCAACAAAATATTGCGAACAGCTTTAAAAAAATTTAATGGGTGTTCCCATTTAATTTTTTTCCCTCGGGAATTAAAAACCTTTGTAAATTAAAAAAATATTTTTTTCCGCTAAATCAAATGCTAAATCATTTTTTGTTCTAAATCAAATCGCTGCTTTCCATAAACTGGGCATTCCAAGATTATGTGCAGTGGAGTCTCCTCTTTTGTGGGTTCTCAGATGCACGATGGGCTTTCCCTCGAATTCTGAGTTGGCCCCACATTAAAAGTTGTTCACAATAACGGCATGAGTCACCTCCTTTCGGCTTATTACACCAGTTCTGGATAACCCTGTATTCAGTCCTCTGCAAATGTGTCAAAGTTAGTTGCCAATGCACCTTCCTAAAAGAAACTCATTCGTTTATTATTTCAACCCCTACAGTAGGAAAAGCGACCTTAGCAGTAATAATACATACATCCATCGGCTAGGGGATGTCCACTGCTGGACATACCCACATTGAAAGACCAGCGGGGCAATTCTGTTAGCCGATCTCTTTACTGAAGTGATACGTTCTTGAACCTCTCTCGTTTTTCTGACAGTTCCGACAGCTCAAAACTGTCAGAAAAACGAGATTGGTTCAAGAACGTGTCACCTTAGTAACGAAATCGGTTAACAGAATTGTTCTGCTGGTGTCCGTTCCATAATATTATGAATGGTAATCTTCGACCAAATATCTATAAAGTCACAATCGTGCAAAAAATGTCCGAGCCAAAACTCTGCCCAAGCTAAGTAGTGGGCAGGCTTGCTTGCGCCGCGTGATGCCAAAGTGCTCGGTTACAAGCACTAATTAGCTGACATAACGGGTAATTGTGAATTATTTAATGTAATTATAGAAGTCAGTATGTATGACGGCGCTCGGACATTTTTTTTACTACTTTCACTTAGGGACTGTGGCTCTGTAGATATTTGCTCGAAGATGGTAATACATTTTTTTTTCAGAAATGCGACGAAAGCAAAAGACAAGATCAATCAAATGGAGACAGATTTAAAGGATACGGAAGCCAATTTGGAAAACTTGAAGACTCAAAAGAAAACTCTCACCACTGAAGCTGCCGATTTGCAGAAAACTATCGATGAGGTATACATTTTCGTATAATTTCCATTAAGCGAACGAAGCGAGCGAAGCTTCTTAGTTTTGTGTTCACAATTTTGCTTTCATCTGTCCTGTTATTGGATCTCCCTTCAGGCTTCGAGCAAATATCTACAGAGCCACAGTCCCTAAGTGAAAGTAGTAAAAAAAATGTCCGAGCGCCGTCATACATACCGACTTAGATATTTACATAAATAATTCACAATGAACCGTTTTCTGCAATCGCGACGTTATGTCATCTAATTAGTGCTTGTAACCGAGCAATTTGGCATCGCGATGCGTTGTAGTCGGCTTGTAATCGCCTTACGACTAACTAAAAAGCCTGCTCACTACGTAGCTTGGGCAGAGTTTTGGCTCAGACACTTTTTGCACGATTGTGAATCTATAAATATTTGCTCGAAGTTTGCAGTTCGCATTTTTCAACGGATCTTGACGAAATTTGAAACCTGTGTGGTTTCATATATTTTTTTAGTCACAGGCGATTTTTAAAAGGAAACATTTGCCCTAGCGCTATTTATCAACCTAATTTCATAATATTTGGCAAGATCGTTTAATATTTAAATCCTAACAAGATTGAACCAAATTGGTCAAGAGCAAGTTGAGCTTATAAAGTTTTGAGAACAGATTAACTCTAATAATCGGCTAACTACGAGTCGGACTCGCACACGGAGGGTTCCGTACTGTATGGGAGCCCCCCTTAAATATTTATTTTAATTTTATTATTTATTATTGAAGTGAATATAAAACTAAACATTCTGTAAAAATTTCAAGCATGTACCAGTTACCATTATTAATATAGATCGAAAAACGTCTAAAAATCAGGTTTGTTGTATGGGAGCCCCCCTTAAATATTTATTTTATTATATTTTTAGTATTTCTTGTTATAGCGGCAACAGAAATACTGTGAAAATATCTCTGTAATATCTGTGAAAATTTCAGCTGCAAGCTATTATGGTTCATGAGATACAGCCCGGTGACAGACAGACATCGAAGTCTTAGTAATAGGGTCCCGTTTTTCCCTTTGGGTACGGAACCCTAAAAAGGCTACAAATGTTAACTCGCGAGATCCACTGGTCAGAAAATTACTAGTTAAGTTTTTACTAGTTTAAGTTTTTGATAACGGTACATTGGGCCGTTGCATGTTTATGTCGTAACTCGTGCTATCATATAATCTTCAGAATAATTATTAAATAGCCCAATTATATTTCACATTGTATCTTTCAGGCAGTTTTTAATTTTTTTAGATTGTTGATTGTGATTTTAGCTAAAACCTGCTCAATGCCTAACAGCGGCAGACCAAGAGCTACTCGTATGCTACGTTAGTTTAGCTTAGCTCGCATAGCTGACGCAGTTTTCCATAGATCGTCCATAGCTCGCAGTCTGCACAGATCTATGGAAAACTTTTTCAGCCAAGCGAGCTAACCCCGAACTAACATAGCTTAGCTCTTGGCAAAGAAGATATAATAATACTACGTATAGAACGGCCACTCGTTACCCCCCACCCGTTTGAGTCTTCCTCACTTCCACCCCGCGTCTACGTACCGCATCGTGCACTCTGCGCGCGGGCTGCACTGGCCGGTGGATTTTCTAATAAAAACTACCTAGACTGTGACAATAGGGAAGATGTATACTGTGTATGGTTGAATATCAATGATACGTAACATAATAAGAAATTTTAATGTTTCCCTAAGGATAACTAAAAGAAACTTATTTTACATTATTCGGTAACTTCCTCTTGATATTTTCTTTCAAATGAATTACATCGGTTAATTTTTGCTAAAATACTTCCAAATTAAGTAAATACTTTTTTAAGCACTAGGTTTATATTAATTTTTGCAAATTGAGTACACAACTGTCTCACTCACGCGGCACGTCGTCACGTTGTGGTGATCGCTGACAGCCATAGACGTTCCGCACACAAATGCACGTGTAGCGACCGTGCGTATGTGTGTTGTCTGTGAGTAAGTACTGTGTTAGTGTGCGTAAGACAGCAGATTTTGTATGAAAAATCGCGGAGTGTCCGGGCTGTGGTCTTGGTTTGCAACTCGCATAATACTGACTGAAGCTCACTTGCGTGAAGACTAGGTTTCGCGCAGCTTGAAGCTAACTTCACAACCAAGAAGTTTAATTCGGCTATACTTGTTATGGATAATAAAAGTTTTTGATTATATTCCTTGTCTTGCCAGCTCGAAGAACAAATAAACGAGGGTTCGGGTGACTTCGCGGGGATCAAGGAAGAAATAAGCAAATTACAACAAAAAGAAGATAAAAGGAAAAGCGAACGCATCGCAGCGGCCGCCGCCGTTCAGAAAAAGGAAAAAAGTTTGCAAGAATATAGGGCGAGGGAACCGGCCTTTAGGAAAGATGTAAGTACTTATTACTTTAAAGTATTATATTAAGTACTTAATTACTTAAGTATTTTTGTCATTTAGAATTCAAAAAAAAATCTTGGTTATTTTTTTTATAATGGCACGTCCTACTTCGATCATTGCAATCTACGTACAATATACTTATGGTAGACCTAGCTTTTGCCCGCAGCTTCGCTCGCGTGATATTACATTTTTGTGCTGTCTAAAGGAACCTGTTGTTTTTCCGGGATGGCAATAGTCTGTGACACTCTCCGACCTTTGATGAAGTCGAATAGTTGCGTTGTTGCGTGAAAGAGTAACAAAAAAGTGTTAATAAAAAAAATGCAAGTTGAGTCCCTCCGCGCGGATTAACTGAAACTTCGACGCAACAGTGATTTCATACCCCCTCCATGGTAGCGTTAAACGTTTAACGCAACCTGGTTGAAAGTCGCATTAGAAGTTTCACTTCAATAATGGACAAAGAAGAGATCAATTACAACAAAAAGAAGATAAAAGAAAAAGCGAACGTATAGCCAGCCGCCGCCGCCGCCGCTGTTCAGAGCTCTTATTTTAGGTTTTGCGTAGTGCGTAGTTTACTTAAACTTTCGCGTTCGCGTGTGGCCCCCATATATTTTGGTTAGTTCTTGCTCGTTTCTGCCAGGGGCGCTGTACAGAAATGTACGGAGTCATACGGAAACAGCTGTAGTTTCAATTTACGTGTAAACCTGCACTAACCCCTCAGAAGAAAGAAAAAAGTTTAAAAGAAGTACCTACTTAAATTTGAATAAAAATAGTACATTACTGCAGCGGCCAGCAACAGAGGCATTGATGAGTGCATGAGTCCATCAATGCCTAGTTGTGGTCAAGGCTTGTATTGTACTTTTCTCAAATAATGCGAGGAAATTAACTTCATTGAGGAAACTCAGGACCTATCGATGACAACATAGCCTACGCTATTGAAAACGTAGGTAAGCTCTGCCTTGTTCTGGGCGCCTGGTACTTTAATCTTACATTTTTTCTTTTCTATTTTGAATATCACTTGATTTTTAAGTTTTTTTGTTTGATGGGTCATACTTTAAAGTTGGCGCTATTTAAATTTTATCAAAATCGGCTCAGCCGTTTTTGAAAAATCGACAATATATATATTAAAATTTTTTTTTTTTTTTTGGCAAAACTGCCTTTATTAACTACAACAAAACTACACTACTATTACACAAAAAGCATTGGATCATCCTCAGACCTATGAAGGTCTAAAGATAATCCAAATGCTCAAGCCCACTGCCAGTTGGCAGCGTGCCCAGCATGCTGGCTGCATTGCCACGCTGAATGGCAATGCTTATGCGTTGAGCCAAATAAACACCAGCATTTTGGTCACGCGTCGCGTCCACCAGACGCCCAGAAAGACTTTTGAAAATGATATGAGCTCCCGGCCCCCACGGACCCAATGTCTCAACTCCAAATGGCTCAAATATGTAACCACTACCGAGGTTAGCATATTTGCGCCGCTTGTGCTGCTCCGCCGAATTGGCCGCAGCTCCAGCCCTACTCTGAGTCTCAGAAAGATGTGACGGTGCCAAAGTATCGACACAAGTTGCGTCCCATACTAAGGGCCGTCCACACTTCCATGGGACCAGCGTCATGCCGTCAGGCCTTTTGCCATCACCACGCGCGAGCCCACTCGGTTCGAGTACGGCTGCGATATTGGCGGTGGCAAAAGCCCTGCGAATGACATCGTTAAGGCTGGCGTGGCGACCAATCCGACCAGCGCTTCTTGAGCAAGAGAGACCGTGGTGACCGAGCTGGTCAACTGCAGTACCACACTGACAGCGATGGGCCTCACAACACCTTGCACCCAAGCGTAAGCTGACAGCTAGACGAAATGCAGTTGGGTCTAAAAGGTTACCAGTATTGAAAGAGGGCAAAGCTTGCAACCAAAGACCGGACTCCCATACAGAGACCGCAAGGATACGAGCGCGATCCGCGACGCTAGAACACGTATCTAGAAGAGATTTCCGTGCTAGTTCGCAGATCGGCCGATCCCACAGTCTCTGCGACGACAAAGTCTTTGGAAGCTCGGTATTTGGGCTAGCGACCCTCCAAGCATTCGTTGCCTCATTCAAATGAGCTACATCTACGCCGGAATGGCCTAAAGAAGGTGCGAGGATTTTTTCAACTAATTTATGTGTACTATGAATGGAGGACAAGAAAGCTGGTAAAGCAACACTTGAAATTTGGCGGACCCCTAGCCCTCCAAGCCTAACAGGCAAGGAGGCTTGTAACCACGCCCTTTCACTCATCTCAATATTCAAAACCGATACTAGGGTCTGCTTTACAACATCGTCTAAGCTCAAAAGGAGCTCATTGTGTTTCCACAATGGACTACAACGTAAAGCGTACATGAATTTTGGAATAAACAGACAACATCTTATAATGGTAAACGCCATGTGGGCGTTAATTTTGAGTAGCCTATCAGAGGCACTCAAAAAATTTTGAATTTTTTCTTGAACGAAAGGCGGAAAAGACTCATCTAGTATCGGCGAACCCAGAAGGCGAAGAGAACACTTGTCTACCGATTTGATATTAGGTGCCAAATCATTAAATTTGTTAATTACCAAATCTTTATCTGGACATGAGTCGCAAACGAAAAGTTCGCATTTCGAAAAATTTAGCTCCAAACCAATTTGACGAAACTCGTCAATAAGAATTTCCAAATCACGTAGGACTGTGTTCGCATCGCCACCCAAAGTCCCGTCATCCAGATACCAAACGTTGAGTTTCGATTGGAGACGTTGAACAATTGGATGAATGGCCAGGCTGAAAATGGCTGGTCCGAGAGGGTCACCTTGTTGACAGCCAACGGAAGATAGCAGAACATCATTTTTGTAAATTAATTTAGTGGGTTTGCCGTAGCATTGCCAAAGAAAATTGAAAAGATCGGGAATTTTTTCCTTGACCTGTACCAACAAGGCGTCTCGATTAACCGAATTGAAAGCATTTTTGACATCTACCTTGAGCAACACCTCTCCACAATTTTGACCGAGAAAAGTACGAAGGGAATGAACAGCAGCCTCACATCCACCCCGCGAACCAAAACCAAGCTGTATTGGTTGAAAAAGGTTACTCAAAAGAGCAACCTTTTTTCTACAGCCGGCTTTGGCTGCGAGACGACGATATGTGGTGCCAACCGCAATAGGTCTGATGCCACCATCTTTTTTGACAAGTGCGCATAGGTTAGCGCCATACAAAACTTCGATGATGTCACCATTGACCCGCCCAGATAACATGAGATTAGCCAAAGCCGTTAATTCCTTCAAGAGAGACTCAGCCACCTCACCAGAGCTAAAAGATAGAAGATCTTTTAGATGTTGAGGTGAAAGACCATCTAGGCCTCCGGCTGAGCCGCTCCGAAAAGAAGAAACGGCCGCTGCAATCTCCTGTGCTGACACTTCAATGACAACGTCATCAGGGTGTGGTGGCTCAGGCAGGTGGAGACATGCTGCCGGCGGATGCTTGTCACGGAGTGACTGGACCGTATCGGGGGTGTGGGGGGCAATAGTGTCGCTGGAGAACAAGACACGTGCGGCGCCTTTGATATCGCCATCACTAATTTTGCTTTCTACTATTTTAATAGTAACCGAAACGTCAGTTTTTTTAGAATTTGGTTTATTCTGCCTTGTTGGCGGAATAATGCTTTCAAAATCTAAAGGGTTCTCTTCCAATGCGCTGTACTTCACGCAATTTTCCTTAACCCTAGTGGTAAGGGATTTTTTGTTTGTTGGGTCCGAATGTACGTAAAGCACAACGTAAGGAAAAATCAGCAGGTGTTCCCAGGCGTCTATCGAATTTTTAGAAATAACTTTTCGAATAGCAGCAGATAAACATTGGGCAACCGAAAAACGAGCACCACGCGGGATGCGTTTTAGAACAGGAAGAGAACTTTTGAGTGAGCTAAGAACCTCCCAAAGCGGTTTGGAAGGAGCAGCAGCGCTCACGGGACTGCTGCTGGCTCCATCGGAGCCTGCAGTAGGGGCCGAAAGTGTAATTTGGCTATTTTTATGGCACCGCGTACGGTGAATTTTGAGGCCTTTCTGGCCTTTAAAAAACCGCACTTGGGAACACTCTAGGCACTGAATCATGTCCCCCTGCGACACATTAATGAATTGGGAAACTGCATTAGGCCCAGCCGGGGCGCAAAATGCCATGATTAACAAAATCAAAACTAAAATAAAATAAAAATAAACTTAAGTTCTCTAAGTGGAGACGTCAGGACGTCAGACCGTGACGTGGGCGGTCTGCGCAGACTCCCCGGATGGCGTTGACATGGAAACAAGAAAACAACAATGAGCCGCGACTGTCAAAAACCTACTGAATATTAATATACAACAGAAAACAATTATTCGACTATCTCTAGCTCTACAAATATTACCTTGAAATAAAATAAGAAAAAGGGGATAGATTGGAGTAGGTTTTGGCCCGCTAGAGTAGTATAATCTGAAAAAAAGGGGCCGAGAAAAAATTCTGCCAACTTACGTTGACAGAAACTTTTTTTTTTTTTTTAATTTTTTAATTTTTTTTTTATTAAAATTGTATGTACCAATTCCAGCGAACTATTCGAATTTTGTACGCGATTTAAGTCGGTTGTGCTATTTTTGGCGTAAAATAAAATATATTCAGTTGGTCTAAAAAAATCGTTCCATTTTAAAACTGCATGACAATATGAGTAATTTATGCCGGCCGCAAAACACGACAGATATGGATTTTCATACAACTTTTGCCGGCCGCTGCTCGCATGTATTTGGCCAGTACTGCCAGCTTGCCAGTAGCTTGGGCAGAGTTTCAGCTCGGACAATTTTTTGCATGATTGTGACTCGATTTGCACGATTGTGATAGATATTTGCTCCAAGTTAGCACGCCATATTATAGATTGTCAGGGCTAAAAATTAGATCGAACAACTGATATGCATATGACTATTTCGAGATATGTTCCATAGTCAAATTAACTTATTGATAACAAAAATGAAAAATGTTCGTCGTCTTGAAAATACTCTGAATATTTAGTAAATAGTAGCACTGCCTATCGTCTGTGTTTCTTATATCCATGGTGGGTTAGGTTAGAGCTCCATTTTATCGTCATTTAGTATTTCTATTATTTTTCCTCGCATTTGTTCTCTCTATTAAACATACGTACTCATATTGTGCCCCTGTGTAGTGTCTGTGTAGCAGGGATTATCTACTTTTATTATTTAATGTTAAATTAATATTTTTTATTAAGTATTAAATTAATAAATATTATTTAATGTTAAATTAATAACTATAGTTTAATGTTAAATTAAATCCAACTATTGCATAAAGTTTTACGGATGCAAATAATTTTTGAAGCTCATTATCTCGCTTCGCGTTTTTAGGGTTCCGTACGCAAAGGGTAATAACTAATATAAATTAAAAATTTAAAAAACCCCCATAACTCTTAAACGGCTCAATCGATTTTTATAAAACATAGCTAAGAACACTCTCGATTAAGTCTCCTTTCATCCAAAAAAAACTAAACTGAAATCGGTTCAGTGGTTCGGGCGCTATGATGCCACAGACAGACAGACAGACAGACAGAGACGTCAAACTTATAACACCCCTCTTTTGCGTCGGGGGTTAAAAACGGGACCCTATTGGTATGACTCCGCTGTTCGTCCTTCTATCCGTCTGTCACTAGGCTGTAATCCATGAACGATGATAGCTAGAACGTTGACATTTGTGACACAGATGACGTATTTCTATTGCTGCTATAACAACAAATACTAAAAACAGAAAAAAAAAAATGTTTAAGGGGGGGAAATTCCCATACAATAAACCTGATCACCTAATGGTGACAGGTAAATGCTTGAAATATTAACAGAATGTTTAGTTAAATATTAATTTCAAAAATCAATATTCAAATTAAATTAAAATAAATATTTAACACTTCTATCATAAGAAACGTTTTTTTTATCGATATTAATAACAGCACCAGGCATCGTCATGTAATACTATCCTTGAAATATTCAGATAATATTAAGTTATATGTAAAGAAATAATTAAATTAAATTAAAATGAAATATATTAAGTGGGGCTTCCATACGATACGAAACCCTTCGTGCGCGAGTCCGACTCGCACTTGGCCGATTATTTGGTCTTGCAGTCAAGTGTACTGAACTACTGACATAACAGGGCCGCGCGCGTGTGGCTAAGTACGTTGTGTTATCCATTCGCCCTTCTTGGGTGGACCTATGTTCAGCAGTGGATTATTGAGAGGCCGGTATAGTACAGTTTATTGGCATTTAATATAGCGTATTAGCAGATCTTGATCGTGACGGCACATATCTCGATCTTACGGGTTTCTAGTTTCGCACGAAACAGCTCAAAATCACGATAACGCATCACGCCAATAATAGGCTAGTTCAGTGGTTCCCAAAGTTGTCTGGACTACGGCTGCGACCCACCTAATACAAATTTACAAATACGGGACCTACTTCTAAGAAATTTTACCGTTACCGATATTAACAGCAAAAAAATTATTGTAACGGGAATGATAAATTGTTTTCTCACAGTTTTGGCGTCAACTTCAACTCGAGTTACTAATCGCAGTATTCGCAGTGAGTTCGATAAGTCTAATTTATTTCGGCATTTAGTTAGGTATACGAGTAATGTGGTGGCCCACTCTATATTCGCTCACGACCCATAGCACGGTACATTAGGAAACACTGGGCTAAATGACTAATAAATATGTATAATTAATCCATCAGTTAGATTGTTTGATCATCAAAAAATATTAGACACGTATTTTTTTTTTTCTTTTTTTTATCGCGAATAAGTCCGCGCTTGACCACCAACTCGCCTAATGGTAAGCGACGTTCTGGTCGAAGATGAAGCACGTAGACCTAGAAGATACCTATTCACTCTGACCTTGAAAAGCTTTAGATTATATCTCTTAGGAAAGCAGGAAGACTGTTCCATTCCCTGGTGGTACGAATCAGAAATGTTGAGTCAAACCACTTCGTACGTATCGAAGGAAAATCGACAGTGTAGGGGTGGTAATGTGGCGTCCTCCTACGTCTTGTCCTGTAGTAAAAAGGGGATGGTAGGATAAGGTCGTGCAGCTCAGATGCACACTCTCCGAAATGAATCCTATAGAAAATGGACAGACTCGCAACCCTACCCTTTTGTAAATAAAGTTTAAAACAATATGAAGGTATAGCCCACCGCAGAACGTTCATTTGTAATGTCTGCATTACTAATAAAGGCCGTGTTTTGTCTTCTACTTTCTGTGACCATTTAAATTAACTTTTAACAACAAAACTCAGACCAACTTCATAGACACTAATACGAGATGTAGATACGTTTGATAGAGAGAACAAATTGAGGTAAAATAATAGAAATACTAAATGGCGATAACATGGACCGCTATACTAACTCACCGTGGATTTAAGACAAAAAGGATTTGCAATATTACTATTTATTAAATTTTATTCGTAGGGTTTTATACAACGTGTAACAGAAAGGTTCAACAATACTGAACGGCATGTATGTGTATCCAGTCACGAATCACCTGTATGAATTTTAAACTTCTAAAGTCAACTTATTTTTTCCATATAAAACTAAAAAATATTTTTATCCTATTATTTTGGACAACCCTAAAGTAGTGAGTTCGGTGACCGGGCGCGGCGCGGCGCGGCCCGGCTCGCGTCAATCGGTTTCATGTCGCCGCCGCCGCACGCCGACAAAGCGCCGTCGCCTTTCGGCACCGCGCCGTAGCTCCGCGCTCCGCGCGCCGCTCGCTACCCCCGCTGCCGTCGGCCCGACACGCGAACTTGGCTTACGAGTTACTTTTTAAAGTTTTAGGTCCAAAATCAACAAGGAAATGCTAGAGTTAGGCTACGTAATACTGTTTTAGGAAGGAGGCTAATTACCTACTTTAGATACTTAGACCTACCTAGTACCTAGTCGAGACCTAATTCAGTAAACTATTGCAAAATGAAATTGAGGTAGGTACCTAATCGTATCCAGTTCCATAATTACTTACCTAATGTTTTAATTTAGTGCGTAAATGAAATACCTAAGAATTTTCATAATTATGAATACCTACTTACAAGTACCTACATTGTGTAGATACCCAATTTAGGAATCCTATCTTAGCCAAATACCTATTTAGGTACCTACTTAAGTACCTAATTGTACGGTTTCTTGGCACTCTTGAAAGTAAACAAATGTTAGGTATAGGCCGTGCTGCACAAGTTGGCGGATGTAAAGTTAGCTACAAGCTTCGCAATAGCCAATCAACGTGCGACTTTATGTGAGCTTCAGTCATGATTGGAATTTTGGAGCTAACTTTACATCCGCCAACTTGTGTGGCGCGGCCTATACGTGTAGGACTGTAGGTACTTACCCTAACTTATCACGGGGTAATAAAATAACCTACCTAGGTAATTAGGTCCTATGGGCACTCAGAAGTGATAGAAAAAAACAAATTATTAGATTTTTTAATTCACTTTTTTTATTTTCCACATAACTACTTAGGTACCTAGGTACTTAAAGTTAACACACAACAGGGGCGTCCACAAACACTTAACAAAAGTCAAAGGAGAGGCTATGCTGACCTCCCTGCTCGCAGCACAACCGAGTACGACGAGCCATAGATTTTCTCACGTTCACCACCTTGGAATTCTGCCACGATGCGAGGGACAATCTTCTCTGGAGCCGCACGGCACAGAATAAACCACTTTTTCAATGTACATCCACAAAAAGTCTATTCACGTTAAATCCGGAGACCTGGGTGGCCAGCCGTGCCCCCGGGTCGTATCCACCGACCCGGATACCGCTCGTCCAGGCGCTCGCGAACGTGGCGCGCATACGAGTGTGCAACGCCGCTCCTGCCCGACGCTGGTCCTTGGGCTATCTTCAAAATGCTGCAAAATGCGCGTCTGGAGATTTGAACCAACTCGAACACCGGGTCGTCCTTCATTTCTGTTTCCGTGAAAGTTCCCAGTACTAGGCAGACGTAGAAACATCCGCCTAAGTGCGTAAGTGGGAAACGTCAGCCACCGCCGCCGCCGCGCCCGCGTCGGTTAGAAAGCGGCCTGCTTTCTTCAAAATGACAGTTCGTCGTTGCCATTGTATCACCAACGTATAATGGAATCGAAAGATAGGATAGGTAACGTCTTCACTTCCGCAAGGTCAGAGAGCGACTGACTAAAATTTCCTATTATTTCTATTAAAATTGAAATCAAAATTTTAGGGTTCAGTATTCGTATTTTGCATTTCGTTTTTAGTTAAAGTTTTTTTTTTATGTGCACATAGCTCGAAGAACGCATGGCCGATGGGGCCGTAAAGTTCTCGGATGGAGACCACGGACCAGCAAGCGCAGCGTAGGATGTCCACCGACTAAGTGGACTGACGATATAACAAAGATCGTAGGAACGCGCTGGATACAAGCCGCTTCCAAATGGCCTTATTGGAAATCCATAGGAGAGGCCTATGTCCCGCAGTGGAGTCTTGGGTGGATATATGGATTGTTATTCTTGAAACTGGTTTCAACGGAACGGAACTTAAGGTGGATTTACTAAGTCAGCACGCGAATTTTTTTTTTTTGAGAAACGTTTGCTACCGACGACCGAAAGTACGCACGCACACTACGCACGGCTCCGGCGAAAAACCGTCTCGTTAACAAGTTTAGCCGGCCTCGGCCTGGCGCTGGATCGGGGAAACATTCTCGTTAACAAGCGCCCGAAAAGTACGAGTACGACGTAAAAGTTTCACGTGGAAGTGGCGTGATGTGGTACATATTTCATTAATTAACTCCTAAAAGCCCAACAATAGCTTGTTGAGAAGGCTATGCTTAACTCTCTCCGCGAGATCGAATCAGAAATAAGGGGATCCATAGAAAAACCAAATTTATCGGCAGGGCACATATCACGGAGGACTGATGACCGATGGGGTCGAAAAGTTCTCGAGTGGAGACCACATACCGGCAAGCGCAGCGTTGGACGACCACCCACTAGGATGACGGACGACCTCATCAAAACCGCGAGACCGCGCTGGTTTCAAGCCGCTGCCAACCGGTCGTATTAGAGATCTTTAGGGGAGGCCTGTGTCTAGCAGTAGATGTCCTATGGCTGATGGATGGATGTAGTAAAAACTAAATAACTAAGCACACAACATTTTACCATAATAAAACAATACTACAACAAAAAATTGTACGGAACCCATATTTTTAAATATCATAATTTTTGGGGGCGGAGCTTAAATAGCCGCTATATTCCCCGCTCATTCGTCATTGGCTCGGTGTTTGTTTGGTTCGGTTAGCGGCTCGTTTGAGCTCGTTTGTCCGCACCGCCAGTCAACGTGGACTTATAGCCGATCACAAAGAATAAAATAAAGATGCGTAGTTGAAATGCTCCAACTTTGGTTTGATACCTATTGTTACGCGTGACTTCTATTTTAATGTAGTATTTTTTATGGTAACTAAATTAAACAATTAAATGTATCTGGGGAGTGAACAACATTTTTACTTTAATATTACTTTGGATTTCGTCTCGCTCTTTTTACGGTTAAAATAATACCTAAATTTCCGTGTCGTGTTTAATGTTTTTTTAAAGCTAATCTTTTAAAGTTAAATAAAATTTAACTTTCAATGTAGTTGGGTAGGTATGTATTTTTTTATTTTGACATGACGTGGAGCCGGTAGAATACCTACGCTGAGTACTTAGACCCATTGTCAGTTTTAGGCCACTTAAAATATCATGGCCAGTGACTGTTTTTTATTAGAACACAGGTAGTACAACTTGAATTCACAATTTGCCATGTCATCTTTACGACAGTAACTGTTGCGTTTTTGTAAATGCTACTTACAGTTACACATGCAAATAGGTATGAGTGACAAAAAAAATAATTATTTAACTTTGTGAATCATTTTTTTATTGTCCTGCTACATAAGAAAGGGTATTACATAGACGATGTAATCATTTTATGCGACAGGTAGGTACTTACAACATGTTCTAGTCCAGGCAGTTCAGATGAGTTAGGTAAGTACATCAATCTATGACCTTGTAACTTGTACCTATGACCATGTAGGTACCTACTTATCTACATGTTTGTGTGTAAAAGCCCGTCCACGATTTCGTAGGCAAAAATAAAATGTTTCAGCACTAGTTATTATTCTTTGTCAGTCAAGGCCACTACCGTCAGCTGATACATTTAGGGTTGACATCAGGTTATTTTACGCAAAACTTTAACTTGGTATAACTCGTAATCTAACATACTGAGGATTATGAGACCTTATGGGGTAAGTTTTAAATATGTCTGAGCATGTGTGGTTTAAGTATTTTTCACTCGTTATGTTACACGTTGTATACGACGAAAATATACATACCTATCATACATATCATCTATACATACAAATATACATACATATCATTTTTGTCATCATTGATACCTACTTTCACTATGAGACATGCCCCCAAAATAAAATCAGTTGTTTCATACAAAAAATCACCGTTAACAAAATGTATGTAACAACTGTTTTTTTATAACAACCGACTGGTCATGCGTTGTCGATGAAGCCGAGACGTCATTTTAGAAAAAAACTTGTCTACAGTATGCTGAGTGTGAGTTTTGTTGTAAACATGACGCGCTCTACGGCGAGCGCGTAAGCATGTAATTTGTATGAAGACATGTACAGCGCCACTAGCGGCGCGTTTTTGAACTGTACTGTCTTCATACAAATTACATGCTTACGCGCTCGCCGTAGAGCGCGTCATGTTTACGACAAAACTCACACTCAGCGTACTGGTCACCGTACCGTACCGTGACAATGTGAAATGTAAATCTATTCCTTATCTTACATCAATGTTATCCCTGCGTCATTTTACACGTCACAGGGAAGTTCGCGCCGTGTTCGGTAGATGTAGTTGTATGTTGTTAAAACGCGCTAACATCTGGTAACAGCAGTTGGCTAGTATCGAGCGAGATATTGTTTTAAGCTATCAAATCCGTCAATGTAATTTGCATTTATGTAGTCTATTTTTGAATGTACGCCGTCTTGCTAATTTCAGCGAGTCGCGTATTGTACGTACACAGCGGTTCTGGTTCTGAAGGTTGAGATTTTTGTTTCGCCCTAATTAAGGATTTTCATTCCTAAAATTAAAAGTCCCTAAATTAGTTAATAATTATATTTCACTAATTTAAAAAAAAACTAGGTTATAGTAACTTTGGTCTGCGGATCTCCTTATTTCTGATTCGATCCCACAGAGAGACACATACCTCGTAATATGTGTGACACAAATTTTACCCTAAAATTCCCTATTTCAATGAAAACGCCCTTGTAGTTCGTGAAAAATGTACTTTCGCCCTGGATTAGGCCTAAATGTCTAAAATTTGGAAACACTGAATAAGGTGTCCTTCTACAAAGTGCGAGACATTCCAGAGATGTTTATATCCTCATCATTATGAACAACTTTACTATGGGACTAAACAATGAACAACTTTACTATGGGACTAAACAAGAAATTGAGAAAAAAATGTTCCGTAAAATTTATCGAAAGTCGATGCTTTTTTGTATGGAACAGCTATTTTTGCGATTTCAGGGTAGTAAAACGCTGGTAATAATGTGGAGAACACGCCCCTAACTAGATTTACATCCCGTACAACCTTTTTCCTATCTTTTTACTTCCATGTTGACCTTGCGTCGTTTTATACGTCACAGGGAAGTTCATGCCGTGGTCGGTAGATGTAGTTGTATGGTGTTAAAACGCGCAAACATCTGATAACGGCAGTTGGCTAGTATGGAGTGAGATATTATCAGCCATGAACATCCATTGGTAGTAACCGTAGTAGATTAGAATTTTTGAATATACGCACGTCTTGCTAATTTCAGCGAGTGGCGTATTGTACAAGGGGTTGTTATGCAGTTCTTAGGCTTTCAGAGGAGCATAATATGCTTTTCAATCTGATCAACCCCGTAATCGCGAAAAAATAATTTAGGTAGCTCTTCCATACCTCTTTTCGAAAGTCGATATTTTTTTATATGGAACAGCTGTTGCACCGCGACATGAGATAACGGTAGTGCTCTCTGTCGATTATTATTGTTTTCCCGCCGCACTACGTCAATTTGCATTCACAACAGATCGCTGAAAAGGTAATTAGATATCATTACCGTGTCGCTGACGAAGGACGCAGAGTAGGTAAGTTGATTTATAAAATCGGCCAAGTGCGAGTCGCAATCACACACGGTTCCGATTACAGATGCTTGAGATAATCACTACAGCTTTTCACAGGAACGGGTGCTTGCACAGCAAAAGCTTTTCTGTTTTTTCATACGACAGCGTCAATAGCCAATCTGTTACAACTTGTTTGCATGCTCTGAAGTTGCAATAGAGAATCTAACATTCTCTACAAAAATTATTGTAGGTATTTGGATGAGCAAAGTCTGGACTTCTGGAACCTAACAACGACGTGTAATTTGGTATGGGGATTCTAAAGGTACGTCGAGCCATAATAGAGTCATAGTCTTCGCGAAACAGAAGGCTTTTATGAGTTTTTACAATAGCACTCAGTTCAAAAAGTTGCCGCTCTCGTAAAACTCTAAATTCGTCGTAAATACTATTGGTAGATTACCTGAAAGGGCGTTTTAAAATAAAGCTTGTAATCATGTAAAATAAGTTACTAATTATATTTCACAAATTACAAAAAAATCTTGGGTCCCAGCGCGGAGTCTGGCGGACCTCCTAATATGTGACGTTAAGTAATTATACCCTAAAATCCCTCTATCAATAAAAAGAAACGGCCTAAGCAGTACGTGAAAAATATCTACTTTCGCCCTGGATCAGGGCGAAATGCCTAAAAGTGGAAAGTTAGAAACATTGAACAAGGAGTCCCTTTACAAAGTGCGAGAAATTTCAGAGATGTATGTCCTCATCACTTTGAACAACTTACTATGGGACTAAATAAGAAACTGCGAAAATAATTATCGTCGATATTTTTTTTTCTATGGACAGATATTTTTGCGATTTCAGGTTAGTAAAAAGCTAGTAATCATGTAAAATATACGTCCCTAACTAGATTTACATCCCGTACAATCTATTCCCAATTGTACTTACATCCATGTTGACCTTGTGTCGTTTTATACGTCACAGGAAAGTTCGTACCGTGGTCGGTAGATGTAGTTGTATGGTGTTAAAACGCGCAAACATCTGGTAACGGCAGTTGGCTAGTATCGAGCGAGATATTATCAGTCAGCCACGAACATCCATTGGTAGTAACCGTAGTAGATTAGATGTTTAAATTATGCGCACGTCTTGCTAATTTTAGCGAGTGGAGTATTGTACAAAAGGTTAGGTTATTATGCAGTTCTGGGGCTTTCAGAGGAGCATAATATGCTTTTCAATATGAACAACTTTTACTATGGGATCTACCCCGTAATCGCGAACGTTTTTTCGGAAGTTGATGGTGTTTTCAATGGAACAGCTGTAACACCGCGACACCAGATACAGTCCGTTCACAGTTACTTTACCTTTGACATTTTGTCGCTTTTTTGTCTAGTCATTAAATACCATTACAGGTTAGACAGAGACACAGTAAAATAATTGTGATCGGAATGTAACGGTTCTATGTCGATTAATTAAGTACACAGCAGCGCGAGTACCGTTCTTATAAGATCGTTAATTTGACATTTAAATCGCTAGAATTCGCTAAAAATCGGTATTTTCTATCATTGCAAGTACGGACACTATCTATATCGATCGGTTGTCAAATTTCGCTAAAGATCGTAAAAATATAACGAATTATCACGAATATGCAAGTATGAAATCGCTAAAGCGACATTTGAAATTGGCAAGGGGTTATATATAACGATTGCTTTATCGGGTTTTAAAACGAGCTCGGTATAACGCGCTGGCGAAATAAAAAGTGGCAAAAATTGATTTTGGCATTGTTTTGTTGCTCGAAGAAGTCGAAGAAGAGCGAAGAGCAAATACGCATGACCTTTTTTGCTGCTTCGCCGTAATATGAGGGACGCCAATAATCCTATGGAACTAGCAGAAGAGCGCTTTTTTTAGGACTATGAGAGGATTTAGCGCCACGCGCTTTTTTGATGTTTTTCAAGTTTTAAGCACGCTTTAGACAATGTTTAATAGTACAAATTGCACGGTTAAACAGTGTTTAAAGTAGAGTTGCCGCGAATACTCGCTATTATTCGGTATTCGGCATTACTCGTCATTTTTTTGATATTCGTCGAATACCGAATAATAGCTAGTATTATTCGGCATTCGGCGAATAGTCGTCGAAAATAAACTTTTAACGTACAAAAGAACTAATCAGTTAAAAATAATCATTTTTTTTATTTTTTTCCTTAACAAAACAATACACAATATCAATTATTATCTGTAATATGTGCCTGTGCCTATCATATTCATGAAATTAAATTAGTAAGGCTTTTTAATTAATATTTAAAATCCAACAGAGGCAGATTGTGGTGCAAAAAAACATTTTTTTCTGCACGTTCTGGAGCAAGTCGGTTTTGTTTTTCCTCGTAAATTAAACCTGCCTCGGAAAATAGTCTTCCTGAATAAACAGAGCTTGCTGGTGTGATTAAATATCGTTTAGCAAGTGTAAGAAAAAGTCCATATCCTTGAAATCATTGGTTTATTGTTTCACTTCGTACTTCCTTTAAACGTCACTTATAAACCATATCTCACTTATATATAACTTATATGAATTTGGGCAGAGTAACAGTGTAAACACTGTAGGTGCACATCGCACCGCTTCACCGAACAGACTGCCGACTTTCTTTCGCTCCTCTACGGCCATGCTTTTTCCCCTTCCAATTTTAAGTCGGGTAGTCCTTCAACCGACTAGGTAGTCAAATCAAAGTCTCCAAATCAAAATAAATAATCGATTAATATCAGAGTCAAATTAAATACTTATTTTTAAAAAACAAATACCATTAAAATACTTAAAACCTAACACTCGTCCGTCCTGACCCCGTGCATGTCCTCATGCACGTTGCCAGGAGAACCTAACACATGGCCAGTCAAAAGCGAAAGAAAGATGCAACTGATGAAAACAAAACCATGACAATGAGTTTAGTCTACTTTAAATGGTGAAAAACATCAAACTTATATACAGAAACTGTCAAATCATATTGAAAAAACACATCCATACAGTGTTTTTAGTTACTTTTACATTGCAAATCGAATATCTTTGAAAATAATTTATAGGTAAAATCAATTATGTTGCTGCGTTTTCCATTCCTTTATCGCGGCAAACATTTCTTTTTCTTACTCGCCGTATTTAAATTTCATTCATTTGTTAGAAATCGATTTGCAATACAAAGTAATTCCATTCTTATAATATAGATTTAATAATTAATCGATCGATGTAACGGTGAAAATATAACATTTTAATACAAGTTATATTTGAAAAACTTATATTTTATCAATACACTGTATTTGGTTACTTCTACATTGCGAATCAATCAAATTATTTATAAATAAATCAATTGTGTTGCTCCGTATTCCATTCCTTTATTGCAACAAACATATATATTTTTCTTACTAGCCGTATTCCAATTCCATTCATATGGCTGAAATCAATTCGCAATGCAAAGCAATTTCGTTCTCATAAAATATAGATCTTTAAGTATGTAATTTTAAATGTTTTTAGTAAAATTGCTTTCGCTAATTTCATCACTTTTGTATCACTCTTTTTATCACGTTTTGTATCACTTTTTGGTAGCACTTTTGGTATCACTTTTGGTATTACTTTTGGTATCACTTTTGGTATCACTTTTGGAATCACTTTTCAATGTTTCGGCGCGTGATTTACTGGTCGAGACCAAATGCCGTCTACGGTGAGGTGAGTCACCGTGCGACATTCGGATGTTGTTTGGAGCGCTGTGGCGCTTTGGCGCCCCGATGACCGCCGGCCATCGACGCACAGCTGCCTCAGGCGCCAGCTGCCACAGGCGCCAGCTGCCACAGGCGCCAGCTGCCACAGGCGCCAGCTGCCACAGGCGCCAGCTGCCACAGGCGCCAGCTGCCACAGGCGCCAGCTGCCACAGGCGCCAGCTGCCACAGGCGCCAGCTGTCACAGGCGCCAGCTGTCACAGGCGCCAGCTGCCACAGGCGCCAGCTGCCACAGGCGCCAGCTGCCACAGGCGCCAGCTGCCACAGGCGCCAGCTGTCACAGGCGCCAGCTGTCACAGGCGCCAGCTGTCACAGGCGCCAGCTGTCACAGGCGCCCAGTTGCTACAGGCACCCAGCTGCTAGATCTTGTTGGAGGTGCCCAGCTTGTTGTAGGCGCCCAGCTTGTTGGAGGCACCCATCTTGTTGGAGGCACCCATCTTGTTGGAGGCACCCATCTTGTTGGAGGCACCCATCTTGTTGGAGGCGCCCAGCTTGTTGGAGGCACCCAGCTTGTTGGAGGCACCCATCTTGTTGTAGGCGCCCAGCTTGTTGGAGGCGCTCCGCTGCTCGAGGCGCCCAGCTGCTCCAGGCACCACTCAGCTGCTCCAGGCACCATCCAGCTGCTCCAAGCACCATCCAGCTGCTCCAGGCACCCAGCCGCTTTAGGCGCCCAGCCTGCTCCAGGCGCCCAGTCTGCTCGAGGCACCAAGCTTGATTCAGGCGTCCAGCTTGCTCCAGGCGCCAACTGCTCCAGATGCCCAACCGCGTCGTGTCCCTTAGTCACACGCTATCGCCTGGCGGCACTATTGTTTCAGCCCCGCCCAAAACCGTTTTACCAGTTTCAGCTGCCCGCACAGAAGAACTATATCGCCCGGCCGCGCCGTGTCACCCAGCCGCTATTGTCGCTGATAACATGTTTTTTTTAAAATGTTGAGTCTGTTATACTTGAATAAAATTATTATTTATTTATCCATTGCTGCGTAATCCATTCCGTTTCCGCAGACCCATTTTTTTTTTTTTTTTTTTTATAAACTGTATGCCCATTCCATTCATACGGTTGAAAACTATTCATATTGCAAGCCTATTCCATTCTTGAATTACCAATATGAAACTATATGTGTGATACGAGCCTGTTCCATTCTCGTATCAGGAATATCTGTGAACAAAATTAACATACCATTAAAACTGCATTTTGTTCCATGAGATACTGTAATGCCATTACAACATGAAATTCAAAATGATATTCAAATTATGACGCTAATCATAGTTGTAAATTACAACCGAAATGCAAACCAGTTCTATTTTTGCATTTCATATAATTAAGTCACTGCTCTAAATTTTCTTTGATTACCTATTTACTCAATTAATGCGCTTTATAAATTCACTGCAACATTATAAAGTGCTAACTTTAGTATGGATTACTGTTAGGTACTCAATTTTACGTTGCAAAACATGAGGATATCTATCCAGTCACTGTGGAAGTTTAAATCTTTGTGTAGCTACCATAATTTACACATTGATTAGGTGTGTATGTTTTGAAGAACAAAGACTATTTATTTTGTTGCACTGACACAGTAAGCAGCATAAATTTGCTTTCCTTTAATATTATGTGAAGTTCACATTAATAATCCAATCATGGCAACATCAATAATTACCATGAAAATAATTTACACGATGTTATTATATACAGACAAAACAATGTTTTGCAAATTCATCGATTTTATTTGATGAATTAAATTTTGTTTATTCAACTGAAAACATTATCACAAATTTTTCGTGAATCCATTGACACCAACTAGCATTAGAATGTCTAGTTATTTCTTGTAACTTGTTTGTTACTTATATTCCATAAATATTTCATAAAATACTGGCAATATTCCAAATAAAGTTACTGGAATATAAACTGCAATATCTAAAATATTGGTATCTTTATCTATAGTTAAGTTATTATGTGTAGGCTGTGAAGCAATTCTCACAGAATACTCATCTGTAGCCTGAAGTATCGACGTGCAGTCAATTCAAGTATTGCATCCCTTCCTTTTTTTAATTTAGAGGACTATTACTTATTTGAACATTCAAATCATCACATTAATGGTTCATTTAACTGTTTAATTTAATCTAAATCTCCATTGTATTCCCCTGAATCAAATATTTACCTTTTTTTTTAATATTAAACCTGCAGAGACACTTTAGGTAGGTAAAGTTATCTTTCAAGCAAGTGCAATATTTGATAATTGTATCACTCATCAAATAACAACGCCGTGAGGGACAACGTCGTACTGAACATTATGATCAATACTAATCAATAGGGTGACACTGCTCCAACGTTATTACAACAATTTCACCCAGATTAGAAACGTTTAGTTATAGTTATAAACATGATTAATTTCTTTTATAAATTTTGTACTTATTTTCATAACTAAACGGTGTTTTCTTTAAATCTGATCCATATTATATAGCTTCTATACACATAATATGAATATATTGATATTTTATATTAAAAGAATTGCCTTGAACCAAATGAAACGACCCGATAATCATAGTTTGCGATTTTCCATGCCAATTAAACAAAACTAGTCAAAATCTGTACGAACAAGTGTGAATGCTAGTATATTCTTGCAATGTTTGGAATCAAACTCATTAAATATGAATTGTGATCCTTAAATGTATGTGTATCAATTTAATATAATGTTTTTCCATAATCAAGTGAGAAAATAACAGTAACGAATATGAACAAAGTTAAACATTACTGTGATAATGTCAGTTATCGAATGTTAATTTCAGAAAACTTGCATAGCCTTCCTAACGTAGGTACGCATTGAATTTCCCTTTTTTTTTCGGCATAGGTGTGTATCATTCATTAATTTAGACTTGTAATCATTGCTATTATGCAATAAATAAAATTATCTATCATAACTCGCGGCAAAGTTGCTGAAGCATTTGCTGCCTATGATCTTTTCTATCTTGTGAATCCTGTAATATTTGTATTATCCAATTTATAGCTATATGAGCTTTAAGCAAAACAATCTTGTCCAATTATAGTTTTGTATCTGGTGTACATGGACCTTAAATCGACTCACTAGTGTGTATAATTATTACTTTATGTTTACTTTCACAAATGTAGGTAGGTGATCAAATTTTCTTCAGTTTGACAACATTATTCAAGGCTTCACACTCATTATGTACCCCAGAAGCCACAAATCAAGAATTGATTGATTGATTAGGTACCCGTTTATTTTGACGAAGATTTAGGTTTTCCTCTTATCTTATAAACCGATCCCTGATACTTATTAGAATTTCACAACTAGGTATAGTTAGAAGTGTTCCCTTTGACTACTACTCATGGTATATGTCACGTCATGATTTACATTGAATATGGTGCTATCTATAAAATATAATTTCATTATATATTTTTCCCAACATAATGTATTTTGTCGTTATTGTAATAAAATACACTAACTTATCCCAATGCTAATGATTCTGCTTACAGTTATTTGTTTTATGTTTCTGTAATACAATTATAGGTACTTATTTATTTCAAACTTATAAATTTTTAAACCACTAAATTATTCATTACTATTATTTTTCGAATTTGAATTATCCGAGTAGCTACCTACTACCATGAATATCAGTTAATACATTTTGGCATACTGTTGTGAATGAAAGCTCTTTTTTTGCTGTTGTCAAATACACATTTCTTTTCTCAATGATTTCTCAAGAAAACTCACCCTGTTTTGGAGTTTAATTAAACAAAGGCCAAAATGAATAAGACATAATTATGCGAAGTCATTTTATAAGTCTGCTGAGGTTGTATAACACTGGACGGTGGATACCAAGATGATTGCAAAATCAAGTATTTGCAACTTGCAGTGAGTAAACTCAATTAACGGTAAAATAGATTCAAGTTTGTACGATCAAAGGTTTGGTCTTAACCATTAGAATGTTGAGGTAAACAAAACTGAATGCAAGTCGTTTTTTCATTGTAATTAAACGGTTCCATGAATAAAAATTTACATTATCAAAGCCTTATGACGTCCACTGCAATTAGTCAACCTATAGAGCCATATTTGGTAGCTTTATCTCTTCCACGGATCTTGTCTTTTCTTATTCGATTTTGATATTATCAATATTTATATATTATTTTAATCACTTTTCGTCTCAAAGCCCGTCGTTCAGCATAGGACTATTAAAAAGCTGAACAGTACACTCCAACTACAATAAATTATCAATAGCAATTATTTATCTGATAAAGATATGATTATGTATAAGCGTTATTTCCCCATTCTTTCATCAATATCAATAAAAACACATTTTCAATTTTAAGTTATCAAGTCTACTAAAATTAAAATGGAATATGCATCTTTAATACGTAAATTACTATTTTTATTACGAATTTGTAGGTTACTAGAAATAATTATTTTCCCTCATATACCACTGTGAGCAATGTCGGTTACGATTGTATGCTATCATACGCTATTTGTCAATGTAGGTACCCATATAAATTGTATGAAATGAAATTATTCAAATAAAATCTTAGATCTATAATTAGAAAATTGGAACGCATATATTCATCTTATACTTTCAATCTAAATTACGCGAAATCTCAAAGGGGACAAAGAATCAATATTAATTGGCAAATATGAACACTCTGAAGATGTCTGCTGAACAACTACAATTATGAGACGATTTTTCCTTACCCGATGTTCCATTTCGGAAATAAAAGGTTGAATTAGTTCCAGCACAGTAAAGTAGTTGTATTATTATTTAATCTATCAATTTTGCACTAAAATTCACAGATTCAAAAATATAATACAATCTTAGTTGATTTTGTCACATATCTAATACTTGCAGGTAGATTGGAACTTTAACGTTCTTTGTTATTTTTTTGTTTAATTATAATGATAATTACCCATGAATCAAATTTGTACAAACATAAAATACTGCAATAGATTACTGCGTACATTTTTTTTTACAGGTTATAGATCTTGTTATTTTAAAAACTTGTTCCGAGTGAGTATTTATAAATTACATTTACATTTATTTAACCATCTGCAAAAATTGCAAGAGCCAGCTAAAGGGTCCAAGATGTATTTTTTGAAGGTGCACTTAATATTTTAAAGTACCCGCTTCTCAATACTGTAATTGTATGAATTTATTTCTGACAGTTATGTCAAATACGCTATCATATAATGCTATTATGCCTTCACTTTTATTAAGCGCCGATAGACAAAGGTATGGGACCTTTGCCTACAGCCAGCTGTCGATGATTATGTAGTTTGTTAGGCATAAAAGAGCTCTTGACTTCGTAGATATCATAAAGGAACAAACTCACAGTTAGCTCTGCAGACGGAGTATACTCAGGCTCGGTTACTCCGCGTTGACCATGATCCGCATGAGGCACGTTGGTCTTGGCACTTCTGATTGTAAGAAAAAGTCCATATCCTTGAAATCATTGGTTTATTGTTTCACTTCGTACTTCCTTTAAACGTCACTTATAAACCATATCTCACTTATATATAACTTATATGAATTTGGGCAGAGTAACAGTGTAAACACTGTAGGTGCACATCGCACCGCTTCACCGAACAGACTGCCGACTTTCTTTCGCTCCTCTACGGCCATGCTTTTTCCCCTTCCAATTTTAAGTCGGGTAGTCCTTCAACCGACTAGGTAGTCAAATCAAAGTCTCCAAATCAAAATAAATAATCGATTAATATCAGAGTCAAATTAAATACTTATTTTTAAAAAACAAATACCATTAAAATACTTAAAACCTAACACAAGCTTACTTAAAATAGGAAATCTATTCTTATTGGTACTCAAAGCCCACCATTCATATGGGTTTATTTTTCTGTCAGCCTTTGCTAATGCGATGTAGTTGGCGATTTCTTCAGCAGTGGCATTCTTGGGTGGCTCTATAGATGATTCTTCAAAACATGCCCAAAATAGTTTATGAGTTTCCGAATCATGCTCACTTTCATTGTCTAAACGAGACCTTTTGGATGCCGTTTCTGGATCCGAATCATCATTTTCGTCATCTAAAGAAAGCCTAAGACCTTCTCTGAGCGCAGCTCTACGGATCCGTTCAACTTGGGTAGCGTCAAAGTAAAAGTTCTTGTAGCGGGGGTCTAAAAATGTCGACAAGTAATATGTCTTCGTAAAGCATAGATCATCCAAGTTAAAACGGGCTTCCATATTTTCTATCAACGCCTTTCTAAAATCATCAACGTGTGCAGTTTGTTGAATCAGCGCATCTTTCATTAGGTATCTGACTAATGAAACAGTGCTAGGTATCACATCTGATATAGGTGCATATGTGGAACTCGTGATTTTTGTTATCTCTTCGAAAGGTTTTAAGAGCTTTAACAGATGTTCTTTAACCACCCACTGATCACTGGTCAAATTTTCAAAATTCACGCTCCTTGATTCTGAAATATACACCGAAATTGCTCTTTTTTGTTCAGATAGACGCTCCAGTAAGTAATATGTTGAGTTCCAGCGAGTTTGAATATCTTGAATGAGTTTATGGTTAGGAAGTCCGAGCTCAGATTGAATACTTTCAAGTTTTGTATATCCTGAATGATTAAAATGTGTCACTATGCGGCGGGCACTAGTAAGAATTTCTTTTATTGGAGAACTGTTTTCTAATGCATTATTTATCACCAGCTGGAGGGTATGTACTCGTATGAAGCAACACTGTGAAGGAAGTAGAGTTTCCTTAACTCCTTTAACCATATTCGCCCCATTATCGTGAACAATCGCTTGAATTTTAGTGATGGGTATGTCCCATTTCGTTACACAGTGTAACAGTTCTCTTTTGATATTTTCTGATGTGTGTGATTCAGGAAAATGCGCCATGTTTAGAACGGCATGATTCAGTTTAAAGTTTTCTGATATCCAGTGTCCGGTGAAACTCAGAAATGCAGCATTATTATTTACAGAAGAAGTCCAAAGATCGCTAGTGAATGCTATAGCTTCATCGGTTGACGTTTTTTTTTATGTCGAATAGTAATGTCGAGTTATTCGACTATTCGCCAAAGTGAATGGCGATTAATCGGTATTCGACCATTCGCTATAAACACTATTCGCGGCAACTCTAGTTTAAAGCGTGTTTAAATCTTTTGTGGTAAGGCGGTATAAGTTTCTGACTAAATAACTTCCGCCTTACCACAAAAGTTTTAAGCACGCTTTAGACAATTTTTAACAGTACTAATTGCACGGTAAAACAGTGTTTAAAGCGTGTTTAAATCGTTTGTGGTAAGGCGGTATACGTTTCTGACTAAATAGCTTCCGCCTTACCACAAAAGTTTTAAGCACGCTTTAGACAATTTTTAACAGTACTAATTGCACGGTAAAACAGTGTTTAAAGCTTGTTTAAATCTTTTGTGGTAAGGCGGTATAAGTTTCTGACTAAATAACTTCCGCCTTACCACAAAAGTTTTAAGCACGCTTTAGACAATTTTTAACAGTACTAATTGCACGGTAAAACAGTGTTCAAAGCTTGTTTAAATCTTTTGTGGTAAGGCGGTATAAGTTTCTGACTAAATAACTTCCGCCTTACCACAAAAGTTTTAAGCACGCTTTAGACAATTTTTAACAGTACTAATTGCACGGTAAAACAGTGTTTAAAGCTTGTTTAAATCTTTTGTGGTAAGGCGGTATAAGTTTCTGACTAAATAACTTCCGCCTTACCACAAAAGTTTTAAGCACGCTTTAGACAATTTTTAACAGTACTAATTGCACGGTAAAACAGTGTTTAAAGCTTGTTTAAATCTTTTGTGGTAAGGCGGTATAAGTTTCTGACTAAATAACTTCCGCCTTACCACAAAAGTTTTAAGCACGCTTTAGACAATTTTTAACAGTACTAATTGCACGGTAAAACAGTGTTTAAAGCTTGTTTAAATCTTTTGTGGTAAGGCGGTATAAGTTTCTGACTAAATAACTTCCGCCTTACCACAAAAGTTTTAAGCACGCTTTAGACAATTTTTAACAGTACTAATTGCACGGTAAAACAGTGTTTAAAGCTTGTTTAAATCTTTTGTGGTAAGGCGGTATAAGTTTCTGACTACACAACTCCCGCCTTGCTACAAAAGTTTTACGCACCCTTTAGACATTGTTTAGCAGAACAAAATGCACTGTTAAACAATGTTCAAAGCTTGTTTAAATCTTTTGTGGTAAGGCGGCTTGTATCTTATATCGTTTACAAAATGATAAAAAAGACGCTCAAAACGAACGACCGAATAATCGATATTATTATGTTTAGTCTGTAGTAGCGATCGCTAGCCGTCGATAAACTATATCGATGCAAGTTCCGTACTTGCAAAAGCTTTAGCGATTCGATAAATAAATCAGCTATATCGACACGACATAGCTGTATTGTAGACCTGCAGGTCTACAAAAAAAAATCTTGCTCTGGATATCTACGGATTCATATAATATGTTTAGTCCACAGTTTCTAAATATATTCATGAAAGTACTGAATTGGCTCTGTTTGTTTTATGATTTTGGCTTATTTTATGGTAGTTTGATTTCCTTATCAGTTTCATTGAGTCAGGTGAATAGATTTCCTGAAAATCTGGTGTAATTATAGTGCGGAACATGGAGAACGTATCTTCCAGGGTTAAAAAGAGATGAAAGAAAGGTATCAGGGTGGTTGGGATCATCACATGATGGCAAATTATGACTGGTCTTTAAAAAGAGGTTTTCCCCTAAGAAAGTATAGCAAGGGAGTTACCAAAAGGCGTTTTTCTGAAGATGGAAATGAAATTTATGTTTTTTTTCTTCTTTTCTACATTGATACTAATTAAGTAAGTTTAAATTTATTTTAATTATGTATGAAAACATTTTATTATATCTTTTAATTAAAAAATATATATCATACTATATATTACGTATAATAACTACTTGTTATGTTTTTCTCATGTGTACTGACTATAAAAAAAAATATGTTAATTAAAAAATAGAGCCAATCTATCAAAATCATCCATAGTTTCGTGAATTATTAATTAGTAGGCATAGAGCTACTCGAAACCACTTTTACATCCAGGATTCCAGGGCAACAAAACCACCGTTGACCAGTGTTATTATTTTCGCGCCGCTCTACGTCACTTTGCGTTCACAAGGTACAACTGATCGCTGATGTAAGTCGCAGCGTGGTCGCGGCCTTAAACGATAATTTACGTCATTCAGAAGTACGAGGCGTGGTCGATAGATGCCGTTGTTTGTCCTTAAAACGCGCAAGAATCTGGTATTGGCAGTTCGCTGAAGTCGAGCGAGATTTTGTAAGACTATTTGAAGCCGTCGATGTAACTTGCATTAATGTAAATTATTTTTGAATATACGCTAACTCTCTAATTTCAGCGAGTTGCGTATTGTATAGCTCTGGCCACACACGGTGCGATGCATAACTGATCAGTGTATCGCTTCAGTCAGCCTTAGAAAATTGAAACTATAGAATGCTGGTTAGCGTGTCCAACATGAGATAAAAGATCATATATAGCTATAACTATTTGTAGAATATCAACCAATCAGGAAGGGCATTTTCACGTTTGTTTATTGTTTAGAAAAGCTGTAGAATATCAACCAATCAGGAAGACCTTTGCTTATCTTGACCTCGCTTGACCTCGAAAATACTGGACACGGCACTACGGAACAGAAATAGTGTAGCGTTATCTTTTTCCTTCATGACTATCTCCTATTATACTGTTTCTTTCTTTGAGCGAAAGAGATTACCGCGTCCCGCAGTCTATTGTTTTCTCTGTCTACGGCTTCAGCCCAACTGGGAGCTCATTCAGTTAATCAGGTGGGTACAGAAATGGTTCGCTGGTTTTAAACCACCTTTTGTTATTTTAACTTTACACTAGAAACGTTATGACTTATGAGTCTCATGACCAAAATTGTTCAAAATTTGATTTCCTACTTTTCTTTCCGATCAACTTTTTCTAGGATCGATATTTTTTTGAATAAGACCAAAAAGGTAGAGACACAATTTTGTTATTTCAATAACTCGTGTAAATTCAATTTTTCATGAGAATATAATCTATACCAACGTTTTTTGGGGTTCCGTACCCAAAGGGTAAAAACGGGTCCCGTTTTATTACTAAGACTTCGATGTCCGTCTGTCTGTCTGTCACCGGGCTGTATCTCATGAACTATGATAGCTAGGCAGCTGAAATTTTCACAGATGATGTATTTCTGTTGCCGCTATAACAACAAAAACAGAATGTAATAAATATTTAAGGGGGGCTCCCATACAACAAACGTAATTTTTAGGAGTTTTTTACTCGCTATTAATAACGGCAAGAGGAATGGAGCTCCCATACGGTACGGAACTCTTCACTTGGCCGGTTATTGAATTTTGATTTCTTACAACTTTAGTTTACTGAATGATCGCTGCGTGAAAGCTACTTATTCAGCGCTTAATTGCTGCTTTGTTTTTTGTCACACCATACCTTTCGTACAAAAAGATGGCATCAAAATTAAACCATTGGTTTACGAGTTATCATGTCACAGACACATAAAGACATACACACAAATCAAACTTATTATACCTACTCTTTTCAAGGAGGCTTAAAATAGTATGTACTTCATTAAAAAAATAATTTACATTTATTTTACAGAAAAAAAATCACAGAATATCTGAAATCTTGTGCCGTTGTGAAAAATGTAAATTAATTTAAATTTGATTCAGTATTTTGTAGTGAGTTTAAGTGCTTATAGCGTAGTTTGACTCGGTGTTAGCGATCATCGAAGTTAAGCAACGTTCAGCACGGTCAGTCTTCGGATGGGTGACCGCGGGTGGCATTTACAACTGAGTGCTACCGTGGCTCGGCTGACACGTTAAATTGTAGGCTCCAGTGGTTTTAACCGTTTAGCCATGTCAAAGGCATTCAAGCCGCTTTAAAACTCTGACACCAGGGCTAGACACCCGGCCTATACGAACTTACTGAATTAAGCCCCCAACGGACCGATGCGATCAACTGATGCGTGTGTGAACAGGTTATGAGCTACAATGGTCATTGGTCATGAGGTGGCATTGCTCCTTAGTAGCCGTAGTCGTAAATACAGAGTGCTGTCAATGTCAAATCATTTATTGCAACATATGAAATTTACATGCGGTTCTTAATTAACATGTTTTGTATAGTTATACATATGACCCTGATAAGGGTATGGCATATTTATTATTCGTATTGGAACGATTTATTATTATGTTTTCTAGATTATCGTTGAAAAATTCGTCTAATGTGTAATAACATTTGGATAATAGAATAAGTTTTAGTTGTTTTATAAAACAGTTTTCCTTTTCGATATCTTTTAGATTATTTGGCAGTTTATTAAATATTTTTATAGCCATAGAATGCGGGCTGGAACTATGCATTGCTAAGTTGAACTTTGATCCCACGAGTTTATGTCTGTATTGTGATCTAATTTTGAGCGATTTATCAGACGCTTGTAAAGTAACATTGAAATACCTATTAGAATTTTTGAAATTACTTCGTCTTGCCAATTTCAGCGAATTGCGTATTGTATCATTTAAGGTGCAATGTGCATATACTTCGGGTTAATTTTAGGGTGCCGTAATCCGTACCCAAAAGGGAAAAACGGGTCCTATAATTAAGAATCCGCTGTCCGTCCGTCTGTCACCTGGCTGAATCGCATGAAACGTGATAGCCAGAATGTACACAGTTTTTACAGATCACGTATTTCTGTTGCCGCTATAACAACAAATATTAAAAAATAGAAAAAACATATTAAAGGAGGCTCCCATACAAAAACCTGTTTTTTTTACCCGTTTTTCGCTCGACTTTAAAAACGTTGACAGGTACGTACTGACAGAAAACCAAATATTCAAGGAATATTTAGCTAAATAATCGCTTCAAAAATAAATACTTAAATTAAAATTAAATAAATATTTAAGAGGGGCTCCAATAACTACCTATATAAGAAACGTGATTTTTTTTTTGCTCGATATTAATAACGGAAACAGGAAGATGCTTGAAATATTCACAGATTATTCAGTTGTATATTCCCTTCCAAAATAAATAGGTAAGTAAAATAAATTATATTAAGAGGGCTTCCATAAAGTACGGAATCCTTCGTGCGCGAGTCTGACTCGCACTTGGTCGATTATGATAATGACCCACCATCATCCTTCCTTACATAGTATAAAATAAAGTCGCTATTTTCGTTTGTTTGTTTGTTTGTCTGTATGCTTAAATCTTTAAAACTACGCAACGGATTTTGATGCGGTTTTTTTAATGGATAGAGTGATTCAAGAGGAAGGTTTATATGTATAAAAATTCCCGAAATTCCCACGGGAACGGGCACAACGCGGGTAAAACCGCGGGGCGCTGCTAGTCACGTATATACAGATAGCGCGCGAGTTGAATGCAGTCGGGGTCTGAGGTAAAGAGCGGGAGCATCTCCCCCCGCTATCCGCACGCCCCACCTCACGCGCCTGGGCGGGTTGGGCGTGCGGATAGCGGGGGGAGACATTCGCATTCCTAAGCTCTGCATTCAACTCGCGCGCCGACTGTAGGTAATGTTTGTAACTAATGTAAGTTGTACCTACTGTGCCGTTTTAGTTATTAAATATGTATAGGTATATTATCTAGTAGTTCTCCAAACATCATAAGCTTATATCTCGACTCGCTCTTGACCTATTTGGTTCATACTCGCGAATCTTGTTAGGAATTAGATTAGATACCAAACTACCTGCGGCCTGTCCACCCCGACTTCGCCCGGATACGAATGAATTATAGCTATAAACCTTTCGGAAGAAATATTCTAAATCCAAACGATGGTACGTAGATTTATTATATATTCTTTGACGATAGTGAGTGAAAACCGCATTGAAATCTGTTGAGTAGTAGTTTGGAAGATATAAGCGGATACACACACATACACACAGAAATAACGGGTTTGTTTTTTATACTATGTACCTAGTGACAATCTTGCCAAATATTATCGAAATCGGCTGTGAGTAGTGTGACAGCAAATTTCCCCCGTTTTTCCATCCAATCCAATGGGCCCTGTTACTCGTATATACAATCATGTACCAAAGTGTATTAGGGATCAAGAGATAATTTTTTTAAAGAATAAATTAAAAGCTCTTCTCACGCACAAATGTTATTACTATTCGATCAATGATTTTTTAAATGACAAATGTTTTAAGTAATGGATTTTATTACACTCTCACATAAATGCAAAAACTAGATATTGTAAACTAATCTACACTGACTATGTAATGTAATCTTTTAATACAATTATTCATTACTAGCGGTCCCGGTGAACTTCATCTCACCATCTGTCAAGTGTCAATGACATTTTGTACATGCCGGAAAATTTTGTATGGGAAAATGAAATCCATGTTGTTGTTATTTTTCTCGCAACTGTTATAAAATTTCTCACCGTTTAAACATTCCCTTAACTTCCACAAATATTTCAAGACCAAAATTTGCCAAATCGGTTCAGCCGTTCTCGAGTTTTAGCGAGACTAACAACCACGATTCATTTTATATATTATATAGATTCATGTAATCTACTAACATAATATTGACACTAATTCTTGACATTGTAACTGACTAACTAATCTTGACATTGTAATCAATTTAAACATAATTTTAGACATAAATTCGATTTGATACGAGTAATAATAAAAAGAGCTGCCAGTAACTTTGCACGCCTTGAACAGGCATGTTTGTATTGAGCCATGATTATATATTTATACCACCGATGTAACATGCAAACTGCAATTAAAAGTTTTTGAATTTTTGAAACAAAAACAAATATCAGCGACAGCATAAAATTCCATTACTATTATAAAATTACCTGTGTACCAAGTTTCTTCGAGATTCTTTGAAAAATGCGACCTCTAGACAAAAATCAACATCCGTAGACGAAAGCGAAATCGTCGAGTTTTAGCAAAAACCTTTTATAATAAATAAATAACCCCCGAAGCAAAATAGGGGTGTTATAAGTTTGATGTGTCTGTTTGTCTGTGTGTCTGTCTGTGTGTCTGTCTGTCTGTCTGTGGCATCATAGCGCCCGAACCACTGAACCGATTTCAGTTTAGTTTTTTTTGGATGAAAGGAGACTTAATCGAGAGTGTTCTTAGCTATGTTTTATAAAAATCGATTGAGCCGTTTAAGAGTTATGGTGGGTTAAAGTGGGGGATGGAAGAATATTTCGTACATTTTTTAAATAGGTTTTTGTGTCGGGGGTTTTTAAAATTTTTAATTTATGTTTGTGAAATCGGGTATTTTAGGGCGAAAATGCATGTTTCATGTTTTACTTGGGGCGTAGGGCGTTTTAATTGAAACGGATTTTAGGGTAAAGTGACATCATGTCATGTCAAACGATAAAGGGATTTTTAGGGTAAAATGACTTCATGGTTCCGCGCTAGCATTTGTTATTAAGAATTTTTTTTCGTAACAAATCCCAAAATTTAGGGCGAAATAAAAATCTTGATTGGAATCACTAGAACCTGCACCTCACGTTTGAATGCAAGCCTTCTCCCACAAGGTCACCGCGACATAAATAATCAATAATCAATAATCAAATTTATTAATAACGCCAAGTTACAAGTCATATAGTATATAATTCCGATATACGAGGGGTGATCCAAAAGTAATGATAATCAGTTATTTCTACTGCACACAAAAATACAAAAAAAATATCAGTCACTTGCTCAATTACCAACTAGTTCAGGAAAAAAAAATCATATAAATAGGCCACGATTCCCGGGAGCTACATTCATTTGAATACGGGCTGTCAAGGAGTGAACATCAAAATGGAAAAACACGAAATCAGAGCTGTCATTAAATACCTCTGCTTGAAAAAAATGTCTACCAAAGACATACATAGCGACTTGGTGGAAACATTAGGGGACTCTTCTCCTCCATATTCCACAGTTGCACGCTGGGCTAAGGAGTTTAAGCTGGGAAGAACATCGACGGAAGACGAACACCGCGAAGGACGCCCATCGACGTCCCTCACTGAAGAAAATGTGAAAAAAGTTGAAGAAGTTGTATTGGAAGATCGAAGAGTGACTATCAGGCATGTAGCTGAGGTCACAGGGATCTCATATGGCAGCATTCAAAGAATCCTTGCGAACGAATTGCATATGAGAAAGGTCTCCGCGCGTTGGGTACCGAAAATGTTAAACGACGAGCAAAAGAAGAAACGAGTCGACATGTCAAGAGCAAATCTCGAAAATTTCCAGGCAGACAAGGATAATTTTTTATCACGTTTTGTGACCATGGACGAGACCTGGATCCACCATTTTGATCCTGAAACAAAACAACAATCGATGACATGGAAACGATCCGATGAACCGACGCCGAAGAAATTCAAAGTGTCAAGCTCAGCAGGGAAGGTTATGGCGTCTGTTTTTTGGGACGCTGAAGGAATAATCATGGTGGACTACTTGGAAAAGGGGGCCACTATTACAGGCTCCTACTATGCAGAACAAATAAGAAGATTGCGGGAGGCTATTAAGGAGAAAAGGCGAGGCAAACTGCGGGCTGGAGTGCTGTTCCATCAAGACAACGCACCGGTTCACAAAGCTGCAATTGCCATGGCTGCCATTCAGGAAGCGGGCTTTGAGCTGGTGGATCACCCCCCCTATTCACCAGATCTAGCCCCCAGTGACTTTTATCTCTTTCCACGACTCAAGGAACATCTCCGAGGCAAGAAATTTGACGATGATAGCGACGTGATGGCCGCGTTTGAGGACTTTTTTGAGAGTCAAGATAAAGATATTTTTTCTAAGGGAATTTTAGGTTTAGAAAAGAGATGGACTAAATGTATAGACTTGCTAGGAGACTATGTTGAGAAATAAATTTATTTTTTTATTTTATTCATTGTGTTTGTTATTGATTATCATTACTTTTGGATCACCCCTCGTATGTCATAAATTTTACAAAATTATAAAATTACAAATTATAATTTCATTATAATGTTCAACATAATAGCATCACAGAGGTACAACAACAAACAATCATTTATCCAAGTAAATAAATAATCTACTTATTGAGAATTAAATTACCTCTGGTAATTTCATGAATTCGGCTATGTCGTAAAATAAATGCTGTAGGAGCCATGACTTCAGTTTGTTTTTGAATACAGCGACGGAAGATGCATCACGCACGGGAGCAGGTAATCTGTTATAGACAGCGGGATAACGGTAGCAGTTACGTTCGTTCGCATTCTGATTATGATGCAGCGTAAGAGGTGATTTATATTAGAACGTGACGGGCAGTGAACGTCACAGCCGTCAAGAAGTTTGATTCGGCTTAAACCAAACAACTTACTGGTACCAGACCAGGTTAGAACCGGCACCTCACGTTTGTAAGGCGAACGCTCTCCCACAAGGTCACCGCGAGTCGCGACCTAGTAGCAGTTCCGATCGTTCCCACTCTGATGCCTGACGTAAGATGCAACGTAAGTCTAGAAAACGATATTTTACGTCATTGAAAAGTACGTGACGGGGTCGGTAGATGTCGTTGTATTTCGTTAAAACGCGCAAACATTTGGTAACGGCAGTTGGCTAGTATCGAGCGAGATATTGTTAGCCTTTAAACCATCTACGTAGTTAGCATTTATGTAATCTGATTATTTTTGAATGTACGCTTATACTTGCTAATTTCAGCGAGTGGCGTATAGTGATGGGTAGGACAAACCAAAATAATGAGTTTGTATGAGGTACTCATTTTGGGAAATGAGGTAGGACAATGTACCACCACAATTGAGGTGGTCCTCAAAAGAAGCAGTAAACACAAACAAAGAACACAAAATCCGTAGGCCATCTCGTATTTTAGAGGGTTGTGTGTGTTGTGTTAGATGAAGTAGGTATATAGCAAATGAAGTAACGAACTATGACTTGAGTTTGAAGTGTTTTGGTACTTAGGAAACATAAAATTGGATAAAAAATAATTTGAAAAGATTGATATTTTAATTAATAAAATAATTATCAAATTTCAGTGCAATTTTTTTACATATATACTTTATAAATACTTATTAATTATACAAACGAAATCCTTTTTTAAAACGGAACGATCTTTCAAACTTTAGACAAAAATGTCACGGATACTATTTCATTCACTTCAATCACCTTGTTGTTAAGCATGAGAACTTGAGAAGTGTGAGTAGGACAAAACACTTCAAAATGCTAAGCGCGCGTTCGCACTTCGCTCATTCATTTACTCTTTCTTGAGGAGTGAGCGAGTGAGCGACAATTTCACACTGCACACAAGCTCAACACCTCAACGAGTTTGTAGTGGTACAAAATAAGTATTTGAGGTGATGGGACAATTCATTCCTTTGTATGGGACATTTGAAGTGCCTCTTGTATGAGGTACACAACACTAGTAAGGTGCATTGCCTGCGGTCCACGCGTCATTATTGTAATTAATGACCCACTATCATGTAAAATGTTTGTAAGGTTGTAACTAATGTAAGTGGCACCTACTGTGCCGTTTAGTTACTAAATATATTAACTAGTAGTTCTCCGAACAGTAACAAGCCTCTCGATTCGCTTTCGACCGACTTGGTTCCTACCAGCAAAGCTTGTTAGGAATTACTCGTAGATATGGAGCAATCTTGCCAAATGTTATCGAATTCGGCTTATGAGTAGTGCGACAACTTTCCATCCCCTTGAAAGAAATACACCTACAAAACAAAATTGCCAACAGCAAAAAAAAAGATTAATACAGTCAAACCTGGCTAACTGAGAACTGGATAAGTGAGAGTAATTGCCAGGTCCCGTCATTTTACCCCTCAAATACCTCTATAAGTGAGAGACCAAAACCTCTATAAGAGAGAGTCGTTTTTCCCTCATGGACCTCTATAACTGCTCTCAGTTATAGTAGTACTCTTACTACTTGTCTAAACCTCTATAAGCGACAGTTGATGGTAATGAAACATCTGCACTTTATGACCCATTCTTAAATTTCGTGGAACTACATAACTACCGTTGATTTCGGAACGTGTTCTATTCAAACATTTTTTTTGAATTTTGTGGGAATAAGTAACATTGTTTTTGTATCGCATTTTTTGGGAATGGCCACACGTGCGTCTATACTATCTTGTTTATTGAAATAGTGCTCTATTCAAAATTATTTTGTGTTTTTCTTTCATCTACCTAACATTATTTTTGTATCACATTCTTTTGGAATAGCCACATGTGCGTTTACACTATCTTATTGGTCAAACTTACTACAGTTGAGTATCAATTGAGGAGAAAGGTTCGGTGTTAATAAATAAATCTTTAGGAATAAATAAATAAATCGTTAAGTGATGAGCTTAAGATTGGTATTGAATGCGTTCAAAAGTGGAAAATCTCGAAATAAAATAGGCAATGAATTTGATTTATCAGAATCCAACTTTTATAAAATAATAAAATCAAAAGACCCTATACGGTCTCTGTGGTCTTAGGACATGGAAATATTAAAAAGATTCGACTTTTTTAATTTTCCCAATTTTAATAAGTGCCTTTTAGAATGAATAAATAATCATCTTTGTTCAATTCTAATCAACACAACCCGAACAATTAGTACCTAAATACTATTTATAAACATATTTATCATTCTTCACGCATTTAGATACCTACATACAAATTAAACGTATTTTTTAACCTCTATAAGAGAGAATTAGATGGCGGTCCCTTCAACTCTCCCTTATCCAGGTTTCACTGTATATAAAACCGGTGTCAAAGAAAATAATTATACCTAATAATACTAACCGGTGTTACTTTCTTCGAGATTCGTTGACAAGATGTCAGACAGACGAAAGCAAAATCGTCGAGTTGAAGCAAACACCTTCGCTTCGGTCAATTAATACAACGTTTGCGTCCTAAAATTCAGAAGAACTCTCTTGTACTGGACCGGTTTAGAACCTGCACCTCACGTTTGTAAGGTGAGCGTTCTCCCACAAGGTCACCGCGTCATAACGGTAGCAGCTACGATCGCTCGCATTCTGGTCGCTGACGTAGGATGCAGCGTAAGGGGTGATTTATATTAGAACGTGACGGGCAGTGACGGGCGGCGACGACGGGCCGGGTCGTTCCATACATTTTACCCGTCCCGTCCCGTCTGTATACTGGGTTATCTGTCTACCCCATACTAAGCCAAAAGGGGGTGATTTCAGACCATCATTACAAACAACTTTTACAATGTGACCAACTCAAAATTCGAGAAAAAAAACAGCTGTGTCATACATTTTGTCCATCCCGAGTTGTTATTTTATATGGAACAGCTATTTTTCTCTCTCTCGAATTTTGTGTTGGCCCCATAGTAAAAGTTGTTCGTAATTATGGTCTTGATCACCCTTTTTCGGCTTAACATACATCAGTTCTAAATAACCCTGAATACATATATGGAACGGACTACACTATACAAAATCTATGGAACGTGCCCGACGCGTCGCCGCTCGTGACGGCCCGTCCCGTTCTAATATAATATCATCCATAAGTTTATTTATAAAACGACGATTTACGTCATTTAAAAGTACGTGCCGTGGTCGGTAGATGTAGTTGTATGTCGTTAAAACGCGCAAACATTTGGTATCGGCAGTTGGCAAGTATCGAGCGAGATATTTCATTGTGACTATTCTGAACCATACTAATGTCTAGGACGTAGTACTATTTTTGAATGTACGCGAACTTGCTAATTTCAGCGAGTGGCGTATTGAATGAGGCATAAAGTGCAGTGACGGTTTGTCAAAGTTACCTCGACATTTGCACACATAGGTACAAGGTACAATGTATACAGGCCGAATCAACTTCTTGGGGGCTGTGAACTTAGCTAAAAGCTGCGCGAAACCCAATCCTCGCGCACCTCGTGCTAAGTAAGCTTTCAGTCAGAATTGGGTTTTGCGCAGCTTGTAGCTAACATCACAGCCGCCAAGAAGTTTGATTCGGCCTATGCCAAAGAACTCACTGTTACCAGACTGGGCTTAGAACCTGCACCCACGTTTGTAAGGCGAGCGCTCTCCCACTAGGTAACCAAAGCTCTAAATAACGGTAGCACTTTCGATTGTGCGCATTATGATGGCTGACGTAGACGCAGCGTAAGTTTATTTATAACTAGCAGCGCCCCGCGGTTTTACCCGCGTTGTGCCCGTTCCCGTGGGAATTTCGGGAATTTTTATACATATAAACCTTCCTCTTGAATCACTCTATCCATTAAAAAAAACCGCATCAAAATCCGTTGCGTAGTTTTAAAGATTTAAGCATACAGACAAACAAACAAACAAACAAACGAAAATAGCGACTTTATTTTATACTATGTAAGGAAACGATATTTTACGTCATTGAGAAGTACGTGCCGTGGTCGGTAGATGTCGTTGTATGTCGTTAAAACGCGCAAAAAGTTTGTTTCGGCAATTGGGTCGGATCGAGCGAGATCATAATCGTAAGCGGTCTGAGCACATGTTTAAATGAACGTGTATTTAATATTTTTGAAGATACGTTTACTTGCTAATTTCAGCGAGTTGCGTATTGTATATGGTTGATATTTGACACTTGATAGCAGTGCTTCACTTCCTTCCACTCAATATCTTAATTTTGCCACAAGTTTAGAGATTTGTTCCGAAAGAAATCCCTGAAATAATAATTCCTAAGTTTCCTAAGATGGGACCCAGTGCGGAGCCTTGAAGTAATTTAAAAAAAAAAACCATTAATCGTGTGACATGAATTCATTTAAGTACCTTAAAAATTCCTAAATCCCCGTTACAATTAAAAACGCCTTAAGTAATACATGAAACATGAAGTTTCGCCCAAAACATGACTAAATCCCTGAAAGTGGAAACACTGCTTGACAGTGTATCGCTGTCATTGCTATATTTGCAACTGGCAGAAAATGAGATGGGTTCTTACACGAAATTATTTGTTGGTGCCTCCCAACCAAGGGAACAAATACGAGTATGAAGGTTGTGGGGTATTGATAGATGATTGTGTTATAAACGAAATCAAACTTAATACCGTCTGTATTGTTAGCCACATGCTGCGCAGATTCGCTAAGTGAGCTGCACGTCCTTATCATACCATCCCCTTTTTACTACAGGACAAGTAGAGAGACGCCACACTACCATCCCTACACTGTCGATTTTTCTTCGATACGTACGAAGCGGTTTCACTGAACATTTCTGATTCGTACCGCCCGGGAATGGAACAGTCTTCCTGCTTTCCTGTTTCCTAAGAGATATAATCTAAAGCCCAATCTGGCGATGCCAGAGTCACGTTACCGTGCTAGAGTGCTCGGTAACAAGCACTAATTAGGTGACATAACGGCGAGATCCGATAAAACGAGTCATTGTGAATCATTTAATAGGTATCCAACAAAAACCTTTTTAATGTGAAATAAAGCCAAGTCTAAATCACAGTTCCCACTATCAAAAAGTTGTCAGATCTCACGTAAAGCCAAGCTTCTAACTCTTCACGCCTTACTTTACAAGTCTTTACTCCACAAACTCTACAGCTTAGTCAATATATGTGACTTGGCCGTTTCGTTACAACAAGAACTGTTTGTATAACACAATTAATGAATTAATCTTCACTTTACGCCCATGCGCAGTTAGCGAAACAGCCAAGCCGCATATATTGACTAAGGTGTAGAGTTTGTCAAGTAAGGACTTGTAGAGTAAGGCGTGTAGAGTTAGAAGCTTGGCTTTACGTGAGATCTGACAACTTTTTGATAGTGGGAACTGTGATTTAGACTTGGCTTTATTTCACATGAAAATGTTTTTGTTGGATTTCACTTCTTTTTGTAGTTTACTACAAGGAGTAATTTTATCGATTTTCACATCTCTAGCTTCTAAAAAGGTGATGACAGATGTTGATAGGAACCTTAGAACTGTGGCTCTTTACATGGACATGTCTAAAGCTTTCGATAATGTTCATCATGGAATTTTGCTAAAAAAGTTGCATATGGTGTTAGGGGAGTACACAAACTTATTGAATCATACATTACCAATAGATTACAAATCACGCAGCTAAGTAGAATGTGCCCCAAGTCTGCCGTAATTAACCTATATCAGTCCAGAACAAGACACGTGCGTTCTGGTGTGCCTCAAGGTAGTGTACTTGGACCGCTATTATTTTTAATATAAATTAACGACTTACCGAATGCTACGAATCATCATATGACATTGTTTGCAGACGACAGTACTATTTTATTTACAAAGGACAAGCATAGCGATATTGAAATATAATTAATTGGTTGAATAATAATAATTTGAATATTAATATTGACAAGACTCATGTTATGGACTTTAGAATTAGACACAATAATTTATCAAACTTTGACATTCAAAATAATGGAAAACAAGTGACTGAAATAGAACAGACGCGGTTCCTTGGTTTAACTGTAGATAACAAACTAACATGGAAACCTCACAGAGATAACATCTCCAAGAGATTGCACCAATTTGCCTATGCACTGTTCCAACTCCGTAAAGCAGTCAACGAGACGGCACCACTAACTGCGTACTATGGGCATGCTGCGTCAATTTTACGATACGGTGTCCTATTTTGGGGAAATTCAACTGACCGTCTCAGGGTGTTTAAAGCTCAAAAGCGCTGCATACGATCGATTTGTGGGGTGAAAAGGCGAGATTCTTGTAAAAAGCACTTTATTCGATTGAAGGTGCTGACTCTGCCTTGCTTATACATCAGTGAAGTTGCTTCATTCGAAAAATCCAACCCTGAGCTCTTCAAAATGTGGCCTGTGGGCAGTAGACGGGAGGGTTATGTACATAGTTTACCATCGAAGACATTCTTCTTAAATAAAAGTGTGTTCTGCATGGCTCCAATGATCTACAATAAAATTCCAGAAGCTATACGTAGTAAAACTGATGTAAATATATTCAAAAATTTATTGAACAATTTATTAGTTAAAAAGCTTACTATAGCGTTAACATGTTTTTATCTGACAATAATTTAAGTGACACTCCATGATTTTTTTATTTTTTTCTGTACGTATAATTGACTTTGACATATTGTACCTATTAACTTTGACATTTTGGAATTGTTTGTGATTATTTGATTTTGTATAACATCTAAAATACCTACCTCCTTTTCAGTTAGTCTCATTGACCATTGTTTTGTTTAAATATTCTTCCTTGTTATGATTTTATAGCTTCTACTTCGATTAATTCAAAATGTCTGGATACCAATGAAGGTGGAGGCTAGTGCACTACAATAATTTTCTTCTAACACCTGTGTATGTACACTTATTACCTAGTTTCACAGACTAATAAAATCATTGTATCATTGTATCAAAACTTGCGGAAGTCTCATACCAACTTTTAACCCCTAGTTTTAAAGGTTAGGGGGAGGTTTACTAAAAATCTTGAAATACGTGTTTTATGATATTTGTAATAAAGAGTTCCTTTATCAATTTTTGGACATCTAGCATCAAACTTTGCAAAAGTGTTATACAAACTTTCATCCCCCAGTTTTAGGGTTTGGGGGGTGGTTTAGTAAGAATCTTGAAATTGTGTTTAATTATCTATTACAACGAGTTCGTATACCCATTTTCTGACTTCTGGCATTAAAAGTTTCGAAAGTGTCATACAAATTTTCATCCCCTAATTTTAGGGGTTGGGGGCTGATTTATTAAAAAAACCTGAAATATGTGTTTTATTATTTCTAACAGTGAGTCTTTATATCAATTTTTATACTTATAGCATGAAAATTTGTGGAAGTCTCATACAAGCTTTCATCCCCTATTATATGGGGTTGGGGAGTAAAAGTTCAAAGTTTTAGATTTTTTTCCTTTGTATATGTATGCCTGATAGTCTACCTTGATGCCAAATATCAAGTTTCTAGGTCATCTGGAAGTGGGTTAGGTTTTTGATCTATAAGTCAGTGAGTCAGTGAGTGAATCAGTCAATGAAACCTCCTGTTTTTAAACGTTAATATTTACGTGTTTAAACGTTAATATTACACACGTCGCGTCGCCAGTTCCTTTTTCTTAGACTTGGCTGGACACGCTTCCGCGTGTCTAGTTAATATCTGTCGGTAGGTATGTATGACGGCGCTTTTTTTTTTGGCGCCACAGACTCCAGGGTCTGTGCTTTTTAAGATTTACATTTTTTTTTAAATGACATTTGAACAATATTGCTTATAACTAAAGGCTTTACAAGAGGACTCTAAAATAAATCTAAATCTAATTTTCTTTCTCTTAAATACGATTTTAAACTACGATTAAATTATTTATTTATTATTTTCCAAATAATTACTTATACCGCTCAGGGCCTCCATCACCGCCGGGTTCCGGTCTTTAATTGCGATCTTTAAATTATAGTCTACGATGACCTTAGGTGACGCAGTAGTCGCACGCCGCACAAAGCGGCTGATGGCGTCTTCCTCGTTGTCGGCGAAGTATGTGAAGTCCTGGTGTGCCGTGATACTGCGACGACCGCGTGCGAAACGCTTTCGTGCAACATCATCTTGGCCTTGATTTTAATGGCGATGACAGAGTCGTATGTCAGACCTTGAGCTTCGTGGATGGTAAGGATGCGCGACCCTGACCCCTCTCCATACCCTTGGCTGATAAGGGTATCCTTTTCTTCTTGAGTGTGGACCAAAAAGAGGGTGTTGGGGAGGTTGTGGGGTATTAGCGCACCCGTGTATCTCTTCTGCTCATTTTTACTACTTTCACTTAGGTACTGTGGCTCTGTTATTTTCTCAAAGGTAAAAGAAAAGGTAGCGCTTCCTGTCGATTATTATTATTGTTTTCACGTTGCTTTACATCACTTTTCGTTCACAACACAACTCATCGCTGACGTAGGACTCTGCGTGTTTATTTATAAAACGATATTTTACGTCATTGAGAAGTACGTGCCGTGGTCGGTAGATGTCGTTGTATGTCGTTAAAACGCGCAAACATTTTGTTTCGGCAGTTGGCTAGTGTCGAGTTTGATATTATTAGCTATTTAATCCATCCACATAGTTGGCGTTGATGTAATCTAAATATTTTTGAATGTACGTTTATACTTGCTAATGTCAGCGAGTCGCGTATTGTATTATTTGTGTGAGTCTGAACTCTGAGCTGCATTGACAATATATAATTATGTTATTATTAATACTACATTTACATAGATACATAAAGTCCAATGAAAACCGGTCCAGAACCTACGCCTCGCGTTTGTAAGGCAAGTGTTCTCCTACAAGCAGTCATTCTACTTTTAAAGACATTTTCGCCCTAATATTTTTAGAAATTATCCTTAAAAATCCTCGCAAATCGGGCGAGGGGTGCCTGTAAGTTGGACCTGATGTCATTTTACCCTAAAAATCCCTAAATCCCTTTTTCAATAAAAAAAAAACGTCCTAAGTACTACATGAAAAATGCAATTTCGACCTAATATAGGATGAAATTCCTTAAAGTGGAAACACTGCCTACACGGTAGGTAACCACGGTCCGAATAACGGTAGCACTTTCTATCGACAATTTCCTGTTTTCGTTTTAGGATGCATCTATCCGTCTATCAGCTATAGGACGTCCACTGCTGGACATAGGTCACATAGGCCTCCCTCCCCTATAGATCTCATCTCCAATAAGACCGGTCGGTAGCGGCGTGCATCCAGCGCGATCCTACGTCCTAATCAGGTCATCCGTCCACCTTGTGGGTGGACGTGAATTTGAAAAGCCGCGATAGCTCAATGCTGGTTTGTGAAATCCTTCAAAATTACGTAAGTTCGGGTGTTTGTGCATCTTTTTCTAACACCTTTTAAATTTCATATTTAAAATGGGACAAAGTGATGTATATCTCTTGCTATTTTAGTACGGTTTTTCTATTACTGTTCTTATGTAATGGACGAAACGTAATTAGATGACAGACGATATTGTCTGCATGTAAAAAATGGCAAAGCCGACTTCCATCGTGTCCAAATTTCGAATAGTTCGCTCGAATTGATGTACCTATACAATTTTTACATTATTGTTGATTTTTCAAAAATTTCCAAAGATTTCAACAAAATTTAATGGGACCTCGAGAGTATACCCTTTCGAATTAAAAAGAATTTTTGATTCAGTTCACAATTGGCAAAAAAAAAACAAAAAAAAAACATACAAACGAACATCCTCCTCTTTGGAAGTCGTTTAAAAAGAAGGAAAAAGGGAAATACCCTAAGTATGCCTTTATCCCCGCAAAACGTAGGATTAGCAAGTTAAAATGGCGTCAGGGCACATATGTTAGAGCCTTAAGGTTCTCAAATAGACATAACGTACCTACCAGCAATTAATAATTCAAACAATAAACGTTACCTAATGAAATACGTGACGTGTAGGTCAAGCATGCGATAACGAAAAGCCACAAAAAGAACTCTTTTCGACGTGTGAAAACGTGACAGATATATACTTCGCCATAGCTCTGTCTCGTTCTGACACGTCGAAAGAAATATTGCGTGGTGATTACCGTCTTTACCATGAGGGCACACGGGGCCCTTGCCCAGGGCCCCCAACCTCAGCGGGCCTCGAAAACTGAGAATTTGCATTTATTCTCTTAACATTTTGGTCAACCACGTCGAAAAAAAAACAGTTCAATAATAAATAATCGAAATATTACCTTTACTTAGCATAGGTAGTTTGTACTTTTACGGTTAAAAAACGAAAACGTAAATAGTTAGGTACGAGTATAGGTAGTCCTCTTTAACTTTCCTCACGTTATTTTCTTTACTTTCCAAAAGGGCCCTTGTGCTCTTGTGTGCTCAGGGCCCCAGATTAGTAGACGGCCTTACGTCACGGTAGTGATATCTATTACCGTGCTTGCGTGGTGCGGATCCTAGCCCGGCTTGTCGCTAGACGCTGTTGTATTACGTTACGTCACGGTAATGGATATCATCACATTCATTACCGTGGTTACGTCAAAACATTCGCGTTCGCATCTTGATAGCTGACGTAGGACGCTACTTATGTAAGTTTATTTATAAAATGATAATTTAAGTCATTGAGACGTACGTGTCGTGCTCGGTAGATGTCGTTGTATGTCGTTAAAACGCGCAAACCTTTGGTTTCGGCAGTTGGTACTAGTATCGAGCGAGATATCGTTTGTTAACCATCTGAACATTTATCCAAATGAACGTGTTTCTTAATAATTTTGAAAGTACGCTAACTGGCTAATTTCAGCAAGTAGCGTATTGTATGGTATAATAAGTTTTAAGTATTCGTTTGTTAATTATTAGGTGCCAGCTTAAGGTAGACATTATGGGGGGTCCATTTAGTGGATGGCAAGTCACCAGGTCTCCACCCGCCTAAATATTTTTATTTTGAGATGAGGCATTACTTGGCGGGTTCCGCACCTCATTCCATAGGCCAGGGGGGCAATTCTGTTAGCCGATCTCTTTACTAAAGTGATACGTTCTTGAACCTCTCTCGTTTTTCTGACAGTTCCGACAGCTCAAAACTGTCAGAAAAATGAGACAGGTTCAAAAACGTGTCACCTTAGTAACGGGATCGGTCATAGGGGCGGTGTTTGAAATGACATGGCATTATTGCTATGAAGATAAAGTTCAAAATAAAAGCCCTGCCTAGGAGACGTTTGAAGTTTGTCCACCATCTTTGTGAAATCAAATTTGACATTTGATCAGCAGTTCAAGTGTCATTTGTGTCTAGACTACATAGCAGTTTCTATGGATTTTCGACGCCATGTTTGTGGAATCATGCATCACAACTTTTTTACTTTATGTCACTTCTACTGTTTTTCCTTATTCTGAGGGATCGGTTGACAGAATTGCCCCACAGTATACCATCTTCTTTCTTCTTCTTTCTTAAATAAAAATGTATCGTGGTTGTTAGTCTCGCTAAAACTCGAGAACGGCTGAACCGATTTGGCTAATTTTGATGTTGAAATATTTGTGGAAGTTAAGGGAAGGTTTAAACTGTGAGAAAATGTATGATAGTTGCGAGAAATATAATAAAAACATTAACTTCATTTTCCCATACAAAATGTTCCGGCATGTTAAAGTTGTCATTGACAGTTGACATATGGTGAGATGAAGTTCACCGGGTCAGCTAGTCACGTAATAATAGGCTATTAGATAACATTGAAAATATACTAATGGTTGTGGTAATCCTTATAGAATAGCCTGAATAATTATTTTTCGCAAAAAATGGCAAAACCCCCTTCCATCGTGCACGAAATTCGAATATTTCGCTCGAATTGTTTATATTATTGTTGATTTATCAAAAATGGATCAGCCTTTCGAACTAAAAAAGAATTTTTCGATTCGACATTATGTACAAAATTCGGATATTTGCTCGAATTGCTTACATTATTGTTGTTTTTTTTCAAAAACGGCTCAGCCGATTTCTGTAAAATTTAAATGGGACTACCTAGGGAGTATATCCTTACGAACTAAAAAATAATTTTTCGATTCGGTTCACAATTAGCGAAATACACAAAAAAAATACATGCACACGAACATAGAACCTCCTCCTTTTTGGACGTCGGTTAAAAATACATATTTCACTTTTGTATAATTTTCGCAAATGGCTCGAAGTAAAATACGATATTTTTAGATATTTTATGTGTGACGTGAACGCTCTAAGATGGACGGCTAGTAAGCGAGTCAATCGAGATTGACTGTTGTGGAGCCGTGCGGTTCTCGAATGGAGATCACGTACCACCAATTAATATAATTCAAACAACAACGTTGCTTGTTATGTAGTAGTAGTTGATGTAGTTTTAGTTTATGTTAGTAAGTAGTCTTGTATTTAGTGGTAGTTCATAATTACTTGCCCTATGAAAAAAAAAACAACGTTATCTTTATACCTGACGTGGTACCTAGCATTAGTTTATTTTTATAAAATTGGCCAAATGCGATTCGGACTCGCGCACTAAGGGTCCCGTACCGTATGGTAGGCCCTATCTTTATATATTTTAATTTAATTATTTATTAAGTATTTATACAGCTAAATATTCTGGGAATATTCCAAGTGTCTATCTATTACCGTTATAAATATCGAGCGAAAAAAAAAATGGCTGTTTCAGATATAGAGAGATACAGCCTGGTGACAGACAGACAGACGAACGGACAACGGAGACTTAGTAATAGGGTCCTGTTTTTACCCTTTGGGTACGGAACCCAAAAAAACGCCCTAAGTAGTACATGAAATATGCAATTTCGACCTAAAATAGGGCGAAATTCCCAAAAGTTGAAACTCTGCCTACACGGACGTTAAACACGGTCGATAGAAAGCGCCGTTTGCTGTACTCGCTTTAGGACGCAGCTTAAGTTTATTTATCCTTACGGAACCCTAAAACGATATTTAATTTTGCGTTATTGAGAATGACATAGATGCGTGACCGGCTCGGTAGATGTCGTTGGATGTTGTTAAAACGCGCAAACATTTGGTTTTGGTCGTTGGCTAGCTGAACTTCAGATTAGTACTGTGTCGATCAATCGTTTTTAACCACCCGGGTCGCGACCGACCCACTACTGAAACGACCCGGGTGAAACAACCCGATCATTTGATCGACTCGATCAATTGATCGAGCTGACTGCGCGATCGTAAAGTTTGTGTCGTTTGATCGACCCAAATGCGCGTCTATTAAGTTCGTGTCATTTGATCGACCCGATTGTGCATCCGTACAGTTCGTGTCGTTTGATCGACCCGATTCTATTTGACGACTTCATACTTACAAAGATAAAGGTACCTATCCTATTTCATTAGGCAAATTAGTTTGGCAAATACTCATCATAACGGGTGTGAGTCAATCAAACCGCGCGACCCACCTGCGGTAAGTGATCGGGTCGGCGCAGGATGAACGATCGAATCACTCACCTGCGGCTCGCGACCCAATCAAAACGACCCGATCAATCGTGATCGACTCAGGACTACTTCAGATAGTCAACAAACGATATCTCGCTCGTTCTGAACACCTGTTGAGATGTACATGCATTTTAATATTTTTGAAGATACGTTAACTTGCTAATTTCAGCAAGTCACGTATTGTATGCGAGACATTGACATTGATGGTGTTCGAGTGTCATTATGGTCCGGCAACATCGACTTTACGCTCAACAGAAAATATTCGTCAATGAGAGCTCATTCATTAGGGATTGGTTGTTCAATTTTCATCAGAAATTGTCGGAATCAAAGTTGTTTGAAATTTGATTTTCTGCAACTTTGATGCCCAAAGGTTCCGTACCCAAAGGGTAAAAACGGGACCCTATTACTGAGACTCCAATGTCCGTCTGTCTGTCTGTCTCCAGACTGTATCTCATGAATCGTTATAGCTAGAAAGCTGAAATTTTCACAAATGATGTATTTCTGTAGCCGCTATAACAACAAATACTAAAAACAGAATAAAATTATCAATGAAGGGGGGCTCCCATACAACAAAGCTGAAATTTTAGTCGTTTTTCGCTCTATATTAATAATGGTAACAGGTAGATGCTTGAAAATTTCACAGAATATTAGTTGTAAATTCACTTCAATAATAAATAATAAAATTAAAATAAAATAAATATTTAAGGAGGGCTCCAATACACGGAACCCTCCGTCCGATTCTAAATATAAGTTTAATGCTATTATTTTTATATTATTATCTAATAGTTGTAAATTCAAAATGTATTATGTTAATTTTAATTTTACTTTCTTTTATTTTTCTCTTGGTAATCTGTTTAAAATTGGGAGAAGCCACTGGCTTTAGAAATACAGTTGCAAGACTAGTTTTTTTTTTTTTTATATATTCTATATAGGTTTGCGTTTGACTACATACTGCCTGATGTTGAGCAGATATGCGATCTAGGATGTAGCACGCTTACCTAGAAGATACCTATTTACTCGGGATTTGAAGACACCCACGTCGTACTTTAGCGGGAAGACAGACCCAGGCAAAGCGTTCCACATTCTGGCTGTTCGTATGAGGAATGAGGACTCGAAACGCTTGGTTCTAACGCGCGGAATGTCCACCATAAAAGGGTGGCGCTTTCAGTATTCCATACAAGACCTGACTTGTGCTTTATAAATACTAAGCAGTTGCTCAGGTGTGAAATACCGTCTCACCTTAGCGAGAACACCAAGTTTTTTGGAGGCTAATTGAGCTTTTGACTCTATATAAGAGCCAAAGTTAAGAGTCGATGAGAGTGAAACGCCCAGTAGTTCCAAGCTGTCAGTTACCGGAACGGAGACGCTTATATGGAATCTATACCTTTACTCAACGCTCCACAGTGTTGAGTTCGGGTATACCATAAAAATATGTACCGCCTTGTTGAGGATTTTAAAATATACCTGACTGCAACATTCGTTTTGGGGATACTTTAAAAATATGAACCGTCGTGTTAAGGATTTCAAAATATACCCGACCGCAACATCCGTTTGGGGTAGGTATCTAAAGGGACGTGTATTTTGTAGGTAAGGTTAGGTTTATTTATTTTTTGTTTTGTTTCACACCTAATCTATCAAGGCGGTTCGCTGCCGCGGCACGCTCGCTTCGCTCGCTCGGCTCGTGCGTTGTTTGTCATGTTCTAACCTAACCTAACCTATATTTTGTTTCACACCTAATCTATCAAGGCGGTTCGCTGCCGCGGCACGCTCGCTTCGCTCGCTCGGCTCGTGCGTTGTTTGTCATGTTCTAACCTAACCTAACCTATATTTTGTTTCACACCTAATCTATCAAGGCGGTTCGCTGCCGCGGCACGCTCGCTTCGCTCGCTCGGCTCGTGCGTTGTTTGTCATGTTCTAACCTAACCTAACCTATATTTTGTTTCACACCTAATCTATCAAGGCGGTTCGCTGCCGCGGCACGCTCGCTTCGCTCGCTCGGCTCGTGCGTTGTTTGTCATGTTCTAACCTAACCTAACCTATATTTTGTTTCACACCTAATCTATCAAGGCGGTTCGCTGCCGCGGCACGCTCGCTTCGCTCGCTCGGCTCGTGCGTTGTTTGTCATGTTCTAACCTAACCTAACCTATATTTTGTTTCACACCTAATCTATCAAGGCGGTTCGCTTCTGGCACTTCGCCGGCCGCTGCTGCGCGGCGTACCGAACGATGGCTTCGTTGCGGTCGGGTATGTTTTAAAATACGCGGGGCGTATACTAAATCTCAATGTATACCCGATATCAACACGCGACAGTGACGTCACAAATGTTAGATAAAGGTACGCTTTATTGAAATGATTTTAGTTTACTGGTTTTGAAAATATACCCGACGGCAACGCGGACTCTGACGTCATGAGAGTTGTGTGAAGGTATAGTTTCCATATAAGCAACGGAGACACCGCGGAGTTAGTTCGGAGCCAGTGGATTCAAATAAGTTTTGTCACCTGTTTTTAATTCAATAAATAAACATTTGAATTTGAATTTGACTCGTACTTACTTGACCGATTATTTTTTTCATTTAGCGGCCTTGACAAGATTGTGTTAACGAGGTATATACACTAAGAAACTAAAATAGTGGCAAGTTTATTCACAAGAGTCAACAAACTCAAAAAAAAAGTTTCAATAATAAATGACATGTTGCGCTATTTATGTATCTGTTGCCGAACTAGACCAGTGGCCTGTGTTTCGGCTTACAGCGCCCTCCATATTGCAATTACTTCTACCATAAAAATAATTTTGAATTTAAATTACAATTAAAATATACTCGTAGATCAGCGCAATATTAATATGGAAATACGGAAGATGCGGCTGCTGCGCCCCGGCACAGTACTAGACCCGCCTTTAAATGGTTTTGCGTTTAATACCTATGACCCTGTATAATAATAATCACCATAATCTAGGGAAGCCTACCGTACGCGTGTCTCGGCACGCACTTGACAACTTATTTTTTTTTTCAGTTAAACGAATTGAAGTTCGAAAACCCCGGAGTGGAAGACGTACCGAACCTAGAGAAGCCAGAGCCTCTTAAAACGTACACTCCTGAAGAACTGGAAGCGGCTGATTTGGACGAATTGAGAAAACAGCATGAAGCACTTAAGTCAAGGCTTGGCGATCAGAAACCTAACATCATGGATATAAAGGTGGGTTTTGAATGACTCGGTCCCTGCACCAACTGTACTAGTTGATCTTTGTTCGTTTCAGCTGTGGAACGTCCACTGCTGGGCTAAAACCTAACATAGGATCATGGATATAAAGGTGGGATTTGAATGTCTCTTTTGCTGCGTCAAATATATTAGTTGATATTTAAACGTACCCTCCTGAAGAGCTGGAAGCGTCGGATTTGGACGAATTGAGAAAACAGCACGAAGCACTCAAGTCAAGGCTTGGTGATTAGAAACCTAACATCATGGATATAAAGGTTATTTTTCAATGTCTCTTTCGTTGCGCCAAATATACAGCTTACTCCGTACTAAGCCCAAAGGGGCTGATTAAGTTGATCATTACGAACAATTTTGACTAAAAACTTACTTTTTAACTCAAAACTCGAGAAAAAGAAATCAGCTGTTCCATACAAAATTGCAACTCGGAATCGACAAAATGTATGAAACAGCTGTTTTTCCCCCGCGAATTTTAAGTTGGCCCAATAGTAAAAGTTGTTCGTGAAACCTACAATTACAATGAAATATAATAATTCGGCGGAGCAGCACAAACGGCGCAAATATGCTAACCTCGGCAGTGGTTACATATTTGAGCCGTTTGGATTTGAGACATTAGGTCCGTGGGGGCCTGGAGCACATCTTGTTTTCAAAAGTCTTTCTGAGCGTCTGGTAGACGCGACGCGTGAACAAAATGCTGGTGTTTATTTGGCTCAACATAATAATATAAACATTGCCATTCAGCGTGGCAATGCTGCCAGCATGCTGGGCACGCTGCCAACTGGCAGTGGGCTTGAGCATTTTGATTGTGTTTAGACCTTTAAGGGTCTGTGGATGATCCAATTGCTTGTTATGTAGTAGTACCGGTAGTAGTAGTAGTTTTAAATTATGTAGGTCTTGTATTTAGTGGTAGTTAATAAAGGCAATTGCCCTATAAAAAATATAATAATATTATTATCAACTTCTATAAGTAATATGGAGTCGTTGAAGATTTTTAATTTAATTTTTTTTCTGTTCCAGGCTTATAAAGCGAAGGAGGAAAGCTATCTAAGCAGGGTGCAGGATCTGGAAACCATCACTTCAGAGAGGAACAGGATACGGAAGTTCAGAGACGACATCGCTAAGAAACGCTTGGATGAATTCAATATGGGTAAGTGTTCATAGCCGACATAGTCCAGCGGATTGGCAAGTTAAAATGGCAATGGGCAGGGCACATATCGCGGAGGACTAACCGACCGATGACCGATGGGGTCGAAAAGTTCTCGAATGGAGACCACGTACCGGCAAGCGCGCGCAGCGTAGGACGTCCACCCACAAGGTGGACGGATGACCTCATTAAGACCGCAGGGTTACGCTGGTTGCAAGCTGCTACCAACCGGTCTTATTGGAGATCCATATGGGAGGCCTATGTCCAGCAGTGGAAGTCCTATGGCTTATGGATAGATGGTGGATGATGAAGAGTTCATATATTATTAATATACAGTATTACACAAAACTTACTAAGCTTATGATGTGATTAAGAACATCATTATGAACAACTTTTTCTATGGGAGCAACACGGGATTACAAAAAAAACTGTTTCATTCTTTTTGTCGATTCCGAGTTGTTTGTATTAAACAACTGTTATTTTGCTAAACGTTTCACTTGCAGGTTTATATATGAAACGTTTTACTTTCAGGTTTCGTATATGAAACGTTTTACTTTCAGGTTTCATATATGAAACGTTTTACTTTCAGGTTTCGTATATGAAACGTTTTACTTTCAGGTTTCATATATGAAACGTTTTACTTTCAGGTTTCGTATATGAAACGTTTTACTTTCAGGTTTCGTATATGAAACGTTTTACTTTCAGGTTTCGTATATGAAACGTTTTACTTTCAGGTTTCATAAACGTTTTAATTAAGTTAAACTGAATCCATGCATTTGTATTTAAAGATATAAAATGTATGTTTTGTTGTTTACTAACGACCCGCCCCGGCTTCGCACAGGTGTATTATACATATATACCTTCCTCTTGAATCACTCTATCTAAAAAAACCGCATCAAAACAGTTGCGTAGTTTTAAAGATAAAAGCATACATGGGGACAGACAGCGGGAAGCGACTTTGTTTTATATTTGTGAGTGATTAGTAATATTGGTAATTAATGTTATTAAGTGTAAGATAAATTTGCATGCTTACTCGTACCTACTTACATAATATATTATTCATACATAACTCTATACTTTTTTTTTGCATTAATTTATAAAAGCACGATTTATACAATAGTACATTATGATATAAGTGCGGTAAGTTGAAAATTACAGCCGAGGCGATATTGCTAGCCCGAGCCGTAGGCGAGGGCTATAAGGAAGCAGAGGCTGAAATTTTCAAAGCGCACGTATGTCATACGACGTTTTATAACATATTTGCGAGAAAATTAATAAAACTGTCTTTCTTAAACGAATAAATCTTTACTTGTCCACAAATTAGCGATGCGCGCGCATCAACGTTTTTTTTAGGCAAAGGTACAAAAACAGCCAGTATTACTAATAAAGTAAATTAATATGTTTTTGTTACAGATAAATGGTTGTATTTTATTGGCAAAATTAACTAAATTAAAGAATTAAATGTATATTTATTATATTTTATCTCCCAAAGTTAATTTTATTCATAAAATATTGACCACTTTTCTGACATAAAAACTCTTTGCTAAGATTTTAAAAAGTATCGTTCACTCGTGCGTTTTACATTAATTACAATAACGCACAAATGCGTAATGAAATACATTACGATATTGAAATTGGTGTAATTACAGCCACTTTACGAGCAAATATGTTATAAAATTATTTTTTATGCTAGCAGTAAATGCAATAATGAAGGGCGCTGTAAGCCGAAACACAGGCTTAGTTCGGCAACAGATACATAAATAGTCAACTTTTCTAGCCAATTAATTGACAGGATTACTATTGAAATGTTTTTGATGAAACATTTTTTTGTTTATTATTATTTTTTACTTTCAGGTTTCAGTACGATAACGACTAAGCTGAAAGAGATGTACCAAATGATAACGCTGGGAGGCGACGCCGAATTAGAACTCGTGGACTCCATGAACCCTTTCTCAGAAGGCGTCATTTTCAGGTAATCTCTAGATCTTCTTCTTTTCGAGTCAGCGATTCGATCAATAAAAATATATTTGGCCATATGCTGTTCGACCAGTAGGAGGCCACGGATACTGCGGCGGTGTTGGCCTCGTAGAGATTTTCTTGTGTGCAGGTGTTAGGACACTGTGGGCATTGTAGTAGATGCTCCATGGTCTGCTGAGTGGCGCCACAGTCGCATTCTTCCCTTGGTGGTTCGGCTAAGCCCCATTTACACATGTTATATCTACATGTTAATCTCTAGATATAACCGTGTAAAAGAAACCGTACTGCAGTTCTATTTGTGATAAAAATTAACAATTCAAAAATGTGCCGTGACCGCAGAATAACACCTTTATTTATAGCGACCCGCCCCGGCTTCGCACAGGTGTATTTTACATATAAACCTTCCTCTTGAATCACTATTTATTAAAAAAAACTGCATCAAAATCCGTTGCGTAGTTTTGAAGATATAAGCATACTTGGGGATAGACAGCGGGAAACGACTTTGTTTTATACTATGTAGTGATTTATTTATGCAAACATTATACACATGAAAATGCGTCTTGGCGCGTGGTTTTTCTGGCAGAAAAGTAGTCTCCTATAGCATCGACCTCTTTCTGTCATAAAAAACAATTTTCAGTAACACCTCTGCTATATTCTAATTATAATGAGAGGTTCTATGTTCGTATGTATGTATTTTTTTTTGTGTATGTTCATTGATAATTCCGCTAATTGTGAACCGAATCGAAAAATTATTTTCTAGTTCAAAAGAGTATACTCCCGAGGTGGTCCTATTTAAATTTTACGGAAATAGACTGAGCAGTTTTTGAAAAATCAACCTTAATGTAAACAATTCGAGCGAAATATTCGAATTTTGTACACGATGGAAGGCGGTATTGACATTTTTTGCGAAAAACAATTATTCATTCGTTTTTTTAGGGTTAACCCAAAAGGTAAAAACGGGACCCTATTACTAAGACTTCGATGTCCGTCTGTCTGTCACCAGGCTGTAACTCATAAACCACGATAGCTAGGCAGCTGAAATTTTCACAGATGATGTATTTCATAAATCTATAAGTATAAGTATTTAAGGGGGCTCCCAAACAACCAATGTGATTTTTAGGAGATGTTTTGCTCAGTATTAATAACCGCAAGAGGAACGAGGCTCCCATACGGTACGGAACCCTTCGTGCGCGAGCCCGACTCGCACTTGGCAGATTTTTTAAATTCATGTTAAATTTAATTTCAGCGTGCGCCCCCCAAACAAATCCTGGAAGAACATATCGAACCTATCAGGCGGGGAGAAAACCCTATCATCTCTAGCGCTGGTGTTCGCTCTACATTACTACAAGCCTACTCCGCTGTATGTGATGGACGAGATCGACGCCGCTTTGGACTTCAAAAACGTTTCTATTGTCGCTAATTATATCAAGGTAAATAAAACATGTGTAATGTCTACTCGCCCGACATATCTCAGTGCCTCAAGTTGAAAGTTTCGTGTTACCAACGATGACTTACGGCATAGAAACATGGTTTCTTATTTTAGACTTCAAGAAGGAACTCTATTGTTGCTGTATATCAAGGTAAGATAAAACATGTGTAACGTCTTCTCGCCCGACATATCTCAGTGCCTCAAGTTGAAAGTTTTGACCAGTGTTACCAGCGATGACTTACGGCATAGAAACGTGGTTTCTTATTTTAGACTTCAAGAAGGAACCCTATTGTTGCTTTATATCAAGGTAAGATAAAATATGAGTAACTTCTTCTCGTGGGACGGATTAGCAAACTGAAATGGCAGTGAGTAGGGCACATATTACAGAGGACTGATGGGGTCGAAAAGTTTTCGAGTGGAAATTTAGCATAATCTAGCGAGAAACAAATCCTGGTAGAACATATCGAACCTTTTTGGTGGCGAGGAAACTCTATCATCTCTAGTGCTGGTGTTTGCTCTACATTACTACATGCCTACCCCACTGTATGTAATGGACGAGATCGACTCCGCCTTGGCCTTCAAAAACGTATCTATAGTGGCTAATTATATCAAGGTAATCTATCTAAATAATCAACTTGTATCCAGCCATGCAATGCCCGTGTTGTACCCACTCCAATATCTGTTGAGCTCGGTTCTTGAAGTCGTTGACTCGTACGTCTACCTAGGACAAGTAGTCCAGTTAGGTAGGTCCGACTTCAAGAAAGAGGCCAATCGCCGAATCCAACTCGGCTGGGCAGCGTTCGGAAAATTGCGTAACGTCTTCTCGTCCGACATACCTCAGTGCCTCAAGTCGATAGTTTCCGACCAGCGTATGTTACCAGCGAAATATATAGCTTGAGTAATGGCAGTGGCGGATTTACCAGCAGGCTGAGTAGGCTTAAGCCTAGGGTGGCAGATTTTAGGGGGCGGCAAATTTCGGACCATTAATTTTATAATTGACAAAAATACAACATTAATTTGTATACCTAAACATTATAAAGGCTATAGAGGACTTCTCGTTCGACAAATTAACCTCAGTACCTCAAGTCGAAAGTTCCAACCAAAGTTTTTTTCATTGAATTATTACACTCCACAGATTCCGGGGTCTGTGCTTTTTAAGATATACATTTTTTAAATAAGATTTGAACAATATTGCTTATAACTAAAGGCTTTACAAGAGGACTTTACACTAAAATAAATCTAAATCATTTTTTTTTTTAAATACGATTACTACGATATTATGCTGCGTGCATACTAGGAGCAACCTTCCGCACGGTCAGTATTTGGATGGGTGACCGCGGGTGGCATTTTCCAACTGAGCGCTACCGTGGCTCGGATGACACGTTAAATTGTAGGTCCCGGTTGTTTTAACTGCTTAGCCAAGTCAGAGGCCTTCAGGCGGCCTAAAAACTCTGACACCAGGGCTAGCCACCCGACCTATACGAACTTACTTACTTACTAGGAGCGGTCCGAGTCCCACGAGTTACGAGGTACCCGTTCACAAGTGTAACCAGGCCTCCGTCACTCGCTCAAGGTCACGCGCTATATGCCTATCGCTCGGCGTATCGTCGACGATACAACCGACAGAGGGCTGCCAAACGCCCGCCTGAGCGCGCGCACCGCACGTTTCCCGCGTAGTATTATTGACGAGCGAACGAACAACGTCATAATGAATCGGCCTGGTAGCACCATATTACAACTTTTAAAAACCGTTGATTTTCCGTCGCTTTGCTCCTGTTTTCCTTATGATTATTTGTTAAAATTATTTACGCGATTTAGAATATTTTCTACTATAAAATTTAATAACAGATAATTCCGAGAAGGGAAAAAAAATATAAATCATTATATAAAACTGAAACATATTTGATGGACTAATAAAAAATATAGTTAATTCGCAACATTTGTTTTATTACAATAATCATCATAGGTACAACCCTAGCGCATTCTTACGATGACGCGTTGGCACGTGACTCGCACGGTGGCCAACACAGTCTCGACTCTACGTGCGCGTAATTATGGTACATTTCTTCTCGTCTTGAGCAGCAGGTATTATTATTAAGATTTTGTAGGCTATTTTAGAGTAGGTATTCTCGCTTTGGTATGGGAGTGATGCATCTGTTACGTTAGTAACTATTTATTAATCTGTGGTGTAACGCCTGCGCCGGTCGTCGCCTTGCTCGACCATGTTTGAGGGAAGATAACGAATCGGAAAGTTTTAATCAATGATCTTCTCGTCCGACGACGAACCTCAGTGCGTTAAATCGAAAGTTTCTTCTAGTGATGGAGACCACGCATCGGCAAGCGCAGCGCAGCAATTAAGACTGCATAAACGCGCTGGATGCAAGCCGCATTCAACCGACCTTATTGGAAATATATAAAAGAGACTCATGTCCAGCAATGCACGTTCTACGGCTAATAATGCTGATGCGTTACACGCTTCTTCTTTTCGTGTCATTGTTTCGTATATTTTATTCTATATAGGCTTACTTTATATTTTATAGACCAAAATGTTCAGTTCAGTGGGAATACCGGCTGATGCACTTATCCTTACCGAGCTGTCCCCCTTGGTCACGGTGATGAAAACTACAGTAGAGTGACTCCATACAAACGGTCGGAACGCGAATCATACCTACGCGCCTCGAGCGTAGTATGTTCAGAAGCATACCAGTCAGCCGCGGCGCGGCCGTAGTGACGAACGAAAGTGTGGGTTTGCAACTAGTAAGCGTGCGATTTACGTACCTACTTCTTTTAAATATGAGAAAATATAGATCATATTGTGTTGTTTATGGTTGTGTATACCTATGTATTTTTATTGAATGCTTCCTTTTTCATTCACAACGAGTTTCTTTTCTGTAATAAGTACTTAAATATAAAAAATTTGCATCATTATATGTAGGTACCATAGGATAGTGTAATAAGTTTAATACACAAAACTAGAAAGAAACTCTAGTAGGTAATGAGTAAGTAGTATGAAATTAAAATACTGAAGGCGGGCAGCCCTAGCTCGTGGTTCGCTCTTTGAGGCCACGTGACGTCGTAGGTATATATCTCAAGGACAGCGCCGAGTCACTCTACTGTAGTTTTCATTACCGTGCCCTGGTAGGGATAATTGCACTTTTTGTAGATTTAGTTCTACCAGTAGGGATAGGTGCACTGACCATTTGTGTAGTGCTCTTATCCCTACCGAGCTATCTTCTCTGGTAGGGATAGGTGCACTGCCCATTTCTACTGTTTTCTACTATTCATATTAAATGCTATTACTAATCGAATAAATGCTACGTTGGTTTTATTGAAAAATTAATTTGCTGAAATGATGAAGTTTAGGCTGTTTCCGAGCTGTCTATAAAGCCCCACTTGACCATATTGTCTCGGTTTCGTTCCTCTTAATTTATTATTCAAGGTTACATAATAAAGTACCCATTTTGTTCTAGGACCGCACAAAAAACGCCCAGTTTATAATAATCTCGCTCCGGTACAACATGTTCGAGGCGTGCAACCGGCTCGTCGGCATCTACAAGACGCAAGACTGCACCAAGTCCGTCACCGTCGACAACTGCGTGCCCGAACACATCCGGCAGGCGCTCGCTGACGCCGGCCCTGCTGCTTAGATCATAATAATAATAAATAATTGATTTGTGGAATATAAATGATAATAAAAATAAATAATAATAAATAATTGATTTGTGGAATATAAATGATAATAAAAATAAATAATAATAAAAAAATGTTGGAAAAAATTATTACACAATCATTTCAGAAAACCCAGACTTTTACATAAATAAAAAAGTAGAAAATCTCTAAAGGACTCTAGGTAGAACCTACCTGACCACACGCGGCAGGCGCTCGCCGACGCCGGCACCGCGCTTAGATCATCGTAATAAAATAATAAATGATATGTGGAATAACAAATATTTAATAATACAAATTTATCATACATCATTTCAGCATCCCCCAACTCTTTTATACGGTGCGTTCGTTTTGGGCTCGATGGCGTTTTTGGCATTTCCAAAATTAGCGTTAATGTAAACCTTTCGGTTTGGGAATTTTGGCAATAATGCTACTTTGGCTCACTACCCAAAACGAACGATGACAAACTCTATATGTCAGAAAACTAAACTTAGAAGCATCAGAATCTGAGCCTGTACATTCAGGGGTTTTTGGCATGTTGAAGTAAAATGTATGCAAGACGAAACCAAATGATAATCACCTGATACTTTACGTATCAGCAGTATCGCCTTCTAACTTACGAATAGCAATCTGTCCGATGAGTTGCTCAGCTAAAATGCACAGGAGACTTCTGACTGCCGCAGGTAGCAATCATAAACTGCTGAGAGTGAGGCACCACGATGAAAAGGTCGTTTGGCAAGTTGACTCACGCGCTTGGGCGAAGTCCGTCCAAAATCCAATTGCACAGCTTGGAGCGCACCTCTTCGCTTGTTATGCAGTCCTATTTTTTCGGCGTGAATTTTTCGCCAATAATTTTAATTTATTTTTGAATAAAACGGAATATATTATGTCACTAGGCGCGTCTACTCGTGGCCGAGGTCCGGGCAATCGAATGTTGAATCGACAGCTGTGCCAGTAGAAGAAAATAAATATAAATGTAATAAAACACAAATAAACATTTGTTTATTTATTGGAACAGTATGTGAACATCTCATATACATAAAGGTTTCAAATTAGATTTAAAATAAATTAAAAACATTCTTACACTTAAAAAAATAAAAAAATCGCCTACCACATAATAAGTCAGCATACAGAATGCTCGTATGGAAAAAAACATGATCTGCTTGATGAAAAGAAATACAATAATAGTACGCTTCCACGTTCTTTTAATGAATTAATCTTAGTTTTATTGCTGTCCTTCACCATTACGAAAGAAAAGCAGGAGACAGAGCGCATTGTAGTGCTGTCAAATAAATCGGAGCTTAGTTTGTTTATAAAACTCATAGAAATATGATAAAACTTTAGACAAGACTATCATCCTTGTCATTGTCGGTTTACTTTACAACTAAAAGTAGTACTAAAATAAAATTTGACAGTCCTACGAATACTTGCTATCTCACATTGTGTTTCTATTAGTAAAGGACAGCGATAGCACTAAGTTTAACTAAATTAAAGTCACAGCTCAATAGACAAGTAAGTTTTTTTCGATCTAATTTCCTGATTTCATACTAATCAAATTGTCAGTGTACTTTACAGGCCGTTCATAGTTATTTTAGCTCTTACATTTGTCGCTGTCTCTGTCTAGTCATTACAATATCATTACAGGTTAGACAAGACACAGCGACAAATACCAGAGGTATAATTATTTTTCGCAAAAAATGGCAAAACCGGCTTTCATCGTGTACAAAATTCGAATAGTTCGCTCGAATTGATGAATACAATTTTACCATTATTGTTGATTTTTCAAAAAAAGCTCAGCCGGTTTCGTTAAAATTTAAATGGGACCACCTCGGAACTATACCCTTTCAAACTAAAATATTTTTTTTTTTTATTCGGTTCGCAATTGGCGAAAATATCGATGAACACACACAAAAAATACATACAGACGAACATAGAACCTCCTCCTTAAGTCAAGTAAAGAGGAAGTCAATTAAAAATAAATGTGAATGGACTGTTGGCATCAAAGAGTTACTTTTTATGATAAACATTTCGAAAATTCGTCGCGGATGCAGGATTCGAACCTTGCGTCTTTGGATCACTAGCCCGACGCTCTGGACCACTGAGCTAACCCACTGTACTGACCGCGCGGCGAATTATGTGAAGTGTTTATCGTTTTAACCAACTTATAGCGTTGGCGGCGCCACCTGTGATACCCGTATTAGACGAGAGATGACGCACTGCTAAATCCTCAATCCTCGTCAATATTCAGAAGTTCTTATAACTTCAATTGAGTAATAACCTGTCTAATACGGGTATCACAGGTAGCGCCGCCAACGCTATAAGTTGGTTAAAATGATAAACACTTCACATAATTCGCCGCGGGGTCAGTACAGCGGGTTAGCTCAGTGGTCCAGAGCGTCGGGCTAGTGATCCGAAGACGCAAGGTTCGAATCCTGCATCCGCGACGAATTTTTGAAATGTTTATCATGAAAAGTAACTCTTTGAGATAAACCGACTGTAGGCATACTTTTTACATTTCATCGTATTTCCGTAAGTGCAATGTTGGAATTTAATTATTTGTTCATGGTAATACATTGTATATTTGAAATACATTGCAATAAAAAGAATAGTACCTATAAATCTAACTGCTTGGCGGCTGGATGATAATTAGCTGCGCAAAACACAATCCTAATTGAAGCTCACTTAACAGCTGCGCGGAGATTGGGTTATCCGCAACTCGTAGCTAACATCACAACCGCCAGAAATTTTGGTTCTGCCTCTTCGAGCAAATATCTATAGAGTCACAATCGTGCAAAAAAAGTGTCCGAGCCAAAACTCTGCCCAAGCTACGTAGTGGGCAGACTTTTTAGTTCGTCGTAAGGTGATGGCAAACCGACTACAACGCCGCGCGATGCTAAAGTGCTCGGTTACAAGCACTAATTAGGGGACATACTGTTGCAGATAACGTAACTGTTATTAGTATGTTATATAACGATAACATAACGTATTTTAAATGCTACTTGTTTCTTAGCGGTACCTGTTGACATTCAAATTGTCACTTCAAATGACACTGACATTTATTTTTTTCTTGTATAGTATTTATTTGGTAATTTAATTTGTTCTATTTTTAATTTGTTGCATTTTGATAATTTTAGGTTGTTTTGAAATAAAATTTAATTTTTAAGTATATAATAATTTTATAAACATAATATAATTAAAAGCATTGTTATCGGACGTTTTCAAGAACATGTAATGTGTCTACGAAATAAAGAGAATTTGACTTTGACTTTGACATAACGTCGAGATTCGAGAAAACGGGTCGTTGTGAATTGTAAATATCTTATTCGGTATGTATGACGAGTTCACGACGTTCGAACATTTTTTCACTACTTTCACTTAGGAACTGTGGCTCTGTAGATATTTGCTCGAAGTTCGGCCTATTAAAATATGCAGTAAGTGGAAGTGCTAAGATGTAATTTTAATATGTATGAAAAAGTTATAATATCGATGACAATAACGTTGGATAGTAACAAATATAACTTTAATACTTTACAATAAATTTGACGTAAGGCATAAGTGTAATAAATAGACATTTTTCTAAAATATAGCGTTACTATTTTCTGGCTGAAATCCCCACTAGCCTTGAGACTGGGAAAGAACAAATAACAAAAAATGATTATGACTGTGTTTTTATGAAACCACGATAAAAGTGAAACTTTCTGGCACAAATGATAATAGATTACACGGTCAGAATTCGTATTTCGTTAAGCTGATACATGGTGTATTGATACAAAACATAGAAAAAAAGCGTAAGTATAGGTACCTATAGATCCAGTGTAATTCGACATACAAAAATAAGCTCCGCCTTGAATCCACTTGAAGTTTGTCCGCCATATTGCAGAGTCGCCAATGTGACAGCTGACAGTAGGTCAAGTGTCATTTATTAGATTGCAGTTTCTACTCGTTTTCAACGCCATTTTGCTCTTCTACTTTATTTTATTTTTCTAAATGTTCAAACAATGCACATTCTCGAAATCAACAAGTGAATCTCAAAAATCATTGTCGATCTGTTCTTTCCCAGTGCATACAATCAGTCTCCATTACAATATTATAATATAGCATAGACCGAATCATACAAGTCGGCGGATGTGAAGTTAGCTACAAGTACCACAATATACAATCCTGACTGAAGCTCACATAAAGCTGCGCGTTGATTTGGTTTCGTGCAGCATGTAACTAACTTCACATTCGTAGAGTTGTAATGGTTCGGCCTATTTTACCACTAATTTAAGTGGTGAAAATCAAAACGCTTTGCAATAGGCATAATGACTGGGTAAAAAAATCAATAATATAATTAGTCCGTGAGTTAGATTATCCAAAAATATTAGACACGTATTTTTTCTTTTGTGAATCAAACTACTTATTATGACATAAATAAACTTTTCAGAGTTTGGGAGTGGGGTCGTGACATCGCCTTTCTTAAGTACATCATACATTTGTATGGCACTTGTGACGTCACGCGGAACTTTGACGGGCTATATCTTCATCAATTTTTGTTTAATTGACAAAAGAAAAAATACGTGTCTAATATTTTTTGATAGTCTATCTGACGGACTAATTATATTTTTTTAGTCGTCATGCCTATTCGGTTATAACGGTCTCTTACGAAAATATAGCTAGGTATGTACGCACCTTTGGACACATCTAATGGGTGCGCACATATTATACAGGGTCATCCAGAACTGTTGTACTAAGTCGAAAGGACGTAATTCAGACCATCATAACCCGGAATTCGAGAAAAAAAACAGCAGTTTCATACATTTTATCGATTTAGCGTAGCACTTTTACATGGCACACCTATTTTTTTTTCTCGAATTCTGAAATGGTAAAAGTTGTTCATAATGATGGCCGTAATCACCCCCTTTACGGAATATACCCCTATACTTTATCACGGCTTATTACAGTACAGGGCAAGTAGATAACGCTGTATTAAATATCTTTGTTAGATTAAATCGTCGCTATAACCGGATTTTACTTAGTTCCATTGATCACAAGCCTTCTCAAAGGTGATGAAAATGTGATACCTAAATCAAGCGATTGCGTTGTACGCAACGACTTATCATCCTGTAAACACCCTTATATCGTTACATTATTGGTCAACACATAGGTATAAACAGCACTCATGGAATTTAACACCTACCAATAATAATATGTTGGACATTTATAACTAGGGACCAATTAAAGGTTCTATAAACTTTACATGACATAACTACTTGGACAAAAACATTGATTTATGTAATATAAATAAGTACTGATTCTTTAGCCAGCATGTAAATATTTCACGTGGATTCTATTTCGAGCTAAATTTGCAAAATTTTTTTAGTTTTGACAAAAGTCGCAAAACAAAAGTTGTTTGCTTTGATGTACAGAATAAGCCCCTAAAAGGATGCTAATTGATTAGGAATAACCCTGTATATGTACATGTAAAATGTCTACAGGATGAGAAGTCTATTTTTTAGTCAGCGAAGGCAAAATTCCAATAGAGTAGCGACAATTTGAATTGGGCTAGCGTTAACTGACGATATCTCCATATTGCTTGCAATCACCTGTGGTGCATCTAGAATTCTGCCTTGTTTTTATTGATGTGCCTTAGATATTTTTAGACTGGAGTGGCTAGCATAGCCTAAGTAAGCTTTATGTGTAAGTCGGTAAGATTTAAAATCTATGGAAAAATAGGTTACATTTTCAAGTGTCCGCCATCTTGGGATGCAGTTGGGATCATGTTATATTTATTACTAGACTCCGTGCCATCACTGAAGTCCAACAGTTAAAATTGGTGTAATAAGTTTGGAGAAGACATAATGCAAAAATATATTGAGATTCGGCCATTACCTGGTGCATTATTTAATTATTTGGTTTATTTTATCTTGAAAAAATATTTTTCCATTACTTTCTTTAGCAAAAATTACAATTTAAAGGAATTTCATATTTTCGAATCTTCTTATATTGCTTGAAAAATATGGCGGCGGCGTGATGGCGGCGTTGAACAAAAATCAAATTAGAAAATATGAAATTCCATTTTAATTAAGCAATAAATACCGTTGTTTTTTTCTGTGAATTTGTTTATCATTTATTAAAGCTTTTTTTGGGCTGCTGTACATAGTCTAAGCCCACTTTGCAAGATCTTCTTTGGAATTAACTTTCAAAGGTTGGAAGTGTGACTTAGGCTACTTTTTATCCCATAAAAAGAAAAGGAAATCAGATCAAAATATCATGCGGGCGAAGCCGCAATCTAGCAAAAGCTGGATCGACTAGATCTTTTTACCCCAGCACTATTATTTTATCAAAAATGTGTTTAATGTCATTTTACATCCCGAAAATTGTATCGTAGCTTTTATTCGTCGAGGGCGCAATTTTATACTACTCATGATTATAGATTTCCAACGTTTTACCGATTTTTAACGTCTTATAAATCGATGAACGCAGGCTGCTCGCACGAAAAAGTGTCGCGTTCCGCCTGAGCTGAGCGTGCAAGCGAGAGCGCGGAACAAGTGATTGAGACGCATGATCGGCCTAAGCGTTCGGCTTGTGATGCATAAGGCGTTTCCAAGTAAAATTGTTCGTCCGAAAATCGACTTTACAGATGTAGACTTTAGTAAAATTATGAAGTCAACTTCATTCTTTTTTCCAAGTCAAAATTGCAAACAGCACGATACCATCTGTAACAGTTAACACCAGCTCAAACCAGCGCCATCTCTTAACCAATCCCCTACAACTCTTGCACCAAAATCATGACCTCCGGCTTCAAATACACATCTTTATTAGGGCTTCGACTGATCTCTTCTATAACCGACGAGTGCCAAGCGAAAGTGAGCACTGTGGCCGGTACTAACCGAAGGTCAATAAGGGTCTTATTTGCATCCTCGTCTAGTATGAGTTTGTGGCCCGTAGGTGTATTGAGAATGAAGGGTAAATCGTTTTCTAAGTTCTCCTGGACGAATTCGTGGATGTCGCAGTATTTTTCGTACACTGAAAATGTTCCCTGAAAGGAAATAGATTTTACAATGATTATTGTTCTCCAAAATCTATCGTTGCTAGCGAAATTCGAATTATCTGCTCAAATCGATGTATGCCATTTTTAGATTATTGTAGCTAACAAATAAAAACATATAAATATCGTACTTTTTGTTATCCTTACTGCGACTAAATAAACTTATTTAGGCCCTTACGAACTCGTAAGGGCCGTTATGCTAGCCCTAGTGTCAGTATTTAAGCCGCCTGAAGGCCTCTGATATGGCTAAACGGTTAAAATAACCGGGAACTATAAAATAGTACAATTGACTACTTTTTGGAATTCGTTTTAAATTATTCGTCACTACTTATTAAGCACACTACATTTATATTTCCCAGAGATCTACTGTATTAACAATGAAAATCAGTGTTAAAGCATAGATTTTCAAGATCCCGCCAAAAATGTCATTCTGTAATGGCGCTGCTCTATGACGTCACACGCTAGTAAACAACGCTAGTTAATATAATAAAACGCTAGTTCACATCCAAAAATTGACAAAAAATAATTCTGAAGTATTTACTTACATAGCCGATAATTTTACAAAACACAAATTACACAAACAACGTTCAATCAAAAATTTTCGCTTACTAGCATGTGACGTCACCAGAGTTGCCGCCCATCTTAGAGCGTCCATGTCACAGATAAAATATCAAAAAAAATATCGTATTTTATTTCATGCAATTTGCGAAAATTATACATATTATAGTTTGAATAAAGTGAAATGTGTCTTTTTCAGGCTATTATTTGCGAGGATTACAACAATCAATAGTATATTTTCAATGTTGTCAATTAGCCTATTTAATGTGACAATAGAACCAGGGCAAGGGGTGCGACTAAAAAATGACGTAAGAAATTTATGTATGAGTCTACGACATCACTGGCTATTCGGTGAAGGAAAACATAGAGAGGAAACCTGCACAATCCCGTAGAAGGAATGCAATGGCATAAATTATGTATTATAATAACATAACAATAACTACCCATTGAAGCGATTTCTTCCAGTGCAACCTCTGTACGGAAAGGATACTGTAACGAAAAATACCACTAGGCTACCGTAGTGGTTATGGCCTAACCGCCCTTCATCGGTAGGCCTATGTTCAGCAGTTGAGTATCAAAGGCCAGCACAGTTTATAGTTACCTGAAGTAGGATACCGTCAGGGAAGCGCACCCTGATTATAGCGAATTTATATTTCTTCATTTCTCTAATCTCATCCTTTTCTCGCATCGCCTTTGTTCGCAGCATTTGACTTTTTTCTATCATCTCGGCTCTGAAACAAGAGAAAGTATTGTAAATATTGACTTTTTGCCAAAAATAGCACTAGCTACTACAATCACGTACAATTTGTTGGTGTGTCAACAACAGCCGAGACGATTTGGATCAAATTAAAATGGGACCACCATCATACTACACCTCACCTGGGTAGTATGATCTACCAAACATACAAAAAATCATCAAAATTGGTTCATAATGGTGGAGTATACTAAGCGCCACACAAACCGACGGATGAGAAGTTAGCCACAGATGACACTTCGCCGTGATTCGCTAATTATTGCGCATGTGTGCACAATGCCGACGCAAGTGGTGTAGTGGTGAGCACGGGCGTAGCGCGCGGAAGGCATGAGGTTGGCGGGCGGGTGTGCCCCGGCGTCTCGTCTCTCTGGCTCCCGCACATACCTATATTTTGCCTTTTGCGCATAACTTCCCATGCGCCAATTTGTGTCATCCATCCATCCATCCATCAGCCATAAGAAGTCCACTGCTGGACATAGGCCTCCCCTATGGATCTCCAATAAGACCGGTTGGAAGCGGCTTGCATTCAGCGCGATCCTGCGGTCTTAATGAGGTCATCCGTCCACCTTGTGGGTGGACGTCCTACGCTGCGCTTGCCGGTACGTGGTCTCCACTCGAGAACTTTCCGACCCCATCGGTCATCAGTCCTCCGCGCTATGTGCCCTGCCCATTGCCATTTCAACTTGCCAATCCGTTGGGCTATGTCGGTAACTTTGGTTCTTCTACGGATCTCCTCATTTCTGATTCGGTCTCGCAGAGAGACTCCGAGCATAGCCCTCTCCATAGCTCGTTGGGCTACTTGGAGCTTACTAATAAGGCCCATAGTGAGAGACCACGTTTCTGTGCCATAAGTCATCACTGGCAACACACACTGGTCGAAAACTTTCGACTTGAGGCACTGAGGTATGTCGGACGAGAAGACGCTACGCAATTTTCCGAACGCTGCCCAGCCGAGTTGGATTCGGCGATTGGCCTCTTTCTTGAAGTCGGACCTACCTAACTGTACTACTTGTCCTAGGTAGACGTACGAGTCAACGACTTCAAGAACCGAGCTCCCAACAGAGATCGGGGTGGGTACAACATGGGAATTACACATGACTTTCGTCTTGTCCATGTTCATCTTAAGACCCACCTGTTGGGAAACCCGATTGAGGCCTTCGAGCATCGTGCTGAGCTCTTCCATCGATTTTGCCATGACTACTATATCGTCGGCAAACCGAAGGTGAGTGAGGTATTCGCCATTGACATTGATGCCGAATCCTTTCCATTCCAGGAGCTTGAAGGCGTTCTCCAAAGTAGCCGTAAACAGTTTCGGAGAAATGACGTCTCCCTGTCTTACGCCTCTTTTTAAAGGGATCGCCTTGGAGCTCTCTTCCTGTACTCGGACCGACATAGTGGCGTTATTATACAAGCACTTCAACACTTCGATGTACCGATAGTCAATACGGCATCGTTGGAGAGACTCGAGCACAGCCCAAGTCTCGACCGAATCAAAGGCTTTCTCATAGTCCACAAACGCTAAGCAAAGTGGCAAGTTATACTCTTCGGTCTTCTGTATAACCTGCCGCAGCGTATGAATATGGTCCATGGTGCTAAAGCCCTTTCGGAAACCGGCTTGTTCGGAAGGCTGGAAGTCATCAAGCCTGCGCTCGAGACGGTTCGTAATGACCCTTGAAAACAGCTTATAAACATGGCTCAGAAGCGAGATGGGTCTGTAGTTCTTCAATAAGGTGTTGTCACCTTTCTTGAAAAACAACACCACCACGCTTCTGGCCACACAACACAACACAACAAACAACACCACCACAATTTGTGTGGCGCTTAGTATAACAGAGCCACGGTCAAAATGCCTCAGTAAAATGGTGTACAGAGTTATGGTAGTGGTAACAATGCAAAAACGGGCACTTATTTCTATCCTACTAATCCTACTAATATTATAAACGTGAAAGTTCGTAAGGATGGATGGATGTTTGTTACTCTTTCACGCTAAAACTACTGAACGGATTGAGATGAAACTTTGCAATTATATAGCTTATGTATCAGAATAACACATAGGCTATAAATTATAATGATATTGCGTAAATTTTCCATAATATAATAATAAGTGTTAAGTAAGTTAAGTGAATATTTTTGCCATCTGCGAGCTATTCTAGCGTGCGCTCCAAGAAATGCCAAAAAAGAACTGTCGAATCAAACAAATGTCAAATCGATTTTTTTTGTTTTTTATCTTTTACCTCCTTTATTAAGGTGGTAAGGTGGGGCCTCGAAAAATCATGCGGGCGAAGCCGCGGGCAAAATCTAGTAATGCATATTGTAATTCATGAACGACTCGCTAATTTATCACTTAAGTATAGAAACATGACGACGATTTTGCTGTGTTTCAAGCAAAAAAATAAATCTGCGCAAAGTATATTTACCAAAAATATATTATTTTAAGCAACCTATTAAGGTAAAAACGACAGACAGGTAAAAATGTACAGTCGGTGGTAGTGCCCGTAGTAAAGAATAAAACTGGTAACTTGACAGACAAAAGTAACTACAGGCCTATCTCTCTAGCCACTATCATAGCCAAAGTATTTGACGCTATGCTTAATACACAGTTAAATAGCTACGTAACGCTGCATCATAACCAGTTCGGATTCCGTCCTAGGTTATCTACTGAAAGGGCCATATTGTGTCTTAAGCATACAGTCAAATATTATACTGATCGTAAAACTCCGGTGTATGCCTGCTTCCTCGACTTATCCAGGGCATTTGACTTGGTGTCCTACGACCTCCTCTGGACTAAGTTGAGGAAAACGAAAATGCCTAAAGAACTTGTCAACATGTTCCAGTATTGGTATGCACACCAGTTCAACAGCGTCCGATGGGCGGGGGCGATGTCGGACCCGTATCAGCTTGAATGCGGTGTGAGACAGGGCGGATTGACATCTCCAACCCTGTTTAACTTTTATATGAACCAGCTTATCGTGGCGCTCAGCAGTCTTCATGTCGGCTGCCATATTGACGATGTCTGTGTCAATAACTTAAGTTATGCTGACGACATGGTGCTGCTGAGCGCATCGATCTGTGGCTTGAGGAAGTTGATACGAGTTTGTGAGGATTACGCAGGTGTCTAATATGCAATGTGAAGAAAAGCCAATGCATGGTTTTTCAGGCGACGTCAGCCACCAAAATATGTCCTCAGGAAATACCACCTGTTCTTCTTTCTGGGGCTCCCCTCAACATGGTGGGCCATTTTAAATATCTGGGACATGTGGTGACTGACGATTTAAAAGGCGATGATGACATTGAGCGGGAGCGGAGGGCGCTTTCAATAAGAGCGAACATGATAGCCCGCAGGTTCGCACGCTGCTCGGTGGAGGTCAAGATTACGCTGTTTAGGGCATACTGTACATCCCTCTACACGTGCAACCTGTGGGCTAACTATACAAAAAGAAAGTACAGTGACCTCCGCGTCCTGTACAATAATGCATTCAGGATGGTGCTGGGGCTGCCCCGATTCTGTAGCGCGTCGGGCATGTTTGCGGACGCGCGCACGGATTGCTTTCACACGTGCATGCGCAAGCGGAGCGCGTCCCTGGTGCGCAGGGTGCGGGCCAGCTCCAACGCTGTCTTGATGATGATGGCGGAGAGGGTGGACTGTACTTTTCTTCGGCATTGTTGTGATAGACGTGTCTCTGTACCGATGCCGAAGAGAAAATACTAAAATAATCTGCATTTAAAAATAATTTAATAATTAGGTTGAAATTGACAGTCTTATTGATTTTGGAATTTATGACAATTGTGACAAAAATTAAGTGTATTGTAATTAATTTTATGGGTCAATGGCCTGAAATAAATGAATTTTAATTTTTTTTTTATGTTTTGACATAGTGTTGCTTTTAAACGAACACTCCACTAATATTGAATCACCTAATGTTGTATTACCTGAGTTGAGCTTCCCTCTTGAGTTCCGCGGCAGTGAGAGCGTAGAATGCGGTCGGCAGCGCGACTTTACTCGCAGCTTGCGACGGCAACAACACCTGTAAGTTGCGGTCCAGCTCCAGCTGGATTGGTGACGCGGACCGCAACGCGTCTATTAACGTCTGGAAGGAAAATTTTAACTTGTACAAAAATAGTACACTACTGCAGCAACAAATGAATGAACGTGTGTGAGCCCATCAATGGCTAGTTGTGGTCAAGGCTTGTATAGTACTTTTCTCAAATAATGCGTGGAAATTAACTTCATTGAGGAAACTCAGGCCCGATGTGAACATAGCCTACACTATTGAAAAGGTAGGTAAGCTCTGTTGTGTTCTGAGCGCCTGGTACTTTTGTCTTACATTTCATCTTTATTTATTTTTAAATAAAAGCCTATTTTGAATATGACTTGATTTTTAACTTTTTTTTGTTTGATAGGTCATACTTCAAAGGTATAGGCCGTGGCACACAAGTTGGCGGAAATGAAGTTCGCTACAAGGTGCACAATATCCAATCAACTTGCTTCTTTGCGTGAGCTTCAGTCAGGATTGGATATTGCGCAGTATCATATAGAACTGGTGTACTCGTACTAAGCCGAAAAGAGATGATTAATTATAACGAACAACTTTTACTGTGGGGCCAACGCGGGATTCGAAAAACAAATATTTCATACATTTTGTCGATTCCGAGTTGCAGTTTTGTATGGAACAGCTGATTTTTTTCTCGAATTTCGGGTTCCATAGTTTAGGTTGTTAATAGCGACGGTCTTAATCACGTGCTTAGTATACGGTAAGCAGATAACCCTGTATAGAACCTGTGTACCAAGTTTCGTCGAGATTCGTTAAAATATGCGACCTGTAGAGGAAAACTAATATCCGGACAGACGAAAGCCATATCATCGAGTTTAAAACGAAAATAACTTACACTTCGTTTCCTCCATCAAAACATAGCTGTAACTCGGGCAAAAAATTAAATAAACAAATATTAATCTTACACACGGCCTCTGACTTCAAACTAAGCAAAGCTTGTGATATGGCTGCCAGAGACTGATATACTACATATACATATTTTAAATACTTATATAAATAGTACCTAAATAACATCCAGGCACAGAGCAAACATCTATGCTCATCACATAAATGCTTGCCCTGGGTGGGGATCGAACCCACGCCTCTTTGATCCAGAAGTCAGGGTCACTGACTACTGAGCCACCGAGGCAGTCAAGGATGATAAAGGAGGATGAAGGAGGATTTCCATAAAATAATAAATTTCCATATCCTTTCGAACTAAAAAAGATTTTTTAAAAACAATTCACAATTTTTTTAAATCAATTCAACATACACAAAAAAATACATGCAGACGAATATAGAACCCCCTCCTTCTTTGAAGTCGTTTATAAATTGAGGTCCTATTCAGTTACATCTCACATAAGTAGAATTAGTCTGGTGACCTTACGTTCAAAGTTTCCATGTCAGGTATATTATCCCGGTGGAAAACGAGGAAATCCTCCATCGTCCCTTCAGCGTTGGGCAAGCTCTGTTGTGTGAACCCCGCCGCTAGTAGCAATTCCATGGCTCCTTCTATTGGCTGCACTCGCTCTACAAACACCCTGAAATAGATGATATAGTAAGTTCGTACAGGCCGGGTGGCTCGTCCTGGTGTCAGAGTTTTTAGGCCGCCTGAAGGCCTCTGTCTTGGCTAGGCGGTTAAAACAACCGGGATCTACAATTTAACGTGTCATCCGAGCCACGGTAGCGCTCAGTTGGAAAATGCCACCCGCGGCCACCCATCCAAATACTGACCGTGCGGAACGTTGCTTAATTTCGGTGATCGCTGACATACACCTAGTCAAAAACTACGCTACGAGCGCTACAAAATAACAGGACTCCATAAAACATCAGAATAATGACAAGAAATAGAAACCGTACTAAAATAGCAAGAGGTGTTAAAATAATCGGCCAAGTGCGAGTCGGATTCACGCACGAAGGGTTCCGTACCGTATGGGAGCCCTCCTTAAATATTCATTTTAATTTTATTATTGAAATGAATATACAACTAAATATTCTGTGTAAATTTCAAGCTTCTACGTGTGACCATTATTAATATAGAGCGAAAAACGGCCAAAAAATCAGGTTTGTTGTATGGGAGCCCCCCTTAATTATTAGTTTTATTCTGTTTTTAGTTTTTGTTATTATAGGGGCAACAGAAATACATCATCTGTGAAAATTTCAGCTTTCTAGCTATAACGGTTCATGAGATACAGCCTGGAGACAGACAGACAGACAGACAGCGGAGTCTTAGTAATAATAGGGTTCAGTTTTTACCCTTTGGGTACGGAACCCTAAAAATCACGTTTCTTGTATGGGTATTACATTTTACCAAGAGTTAGCAGAGAAACAAAAGTAAGATTATTTCTTACGCTTTACAATATAGAATCCTAAAAGTATATTTTGGATATATACATACCTGTTAGACATCCTAATTTTCATATATTTCTCTTCATCCGGATGTGCTAATATATTCTCTAAATACTTGCATAGCGTTTCCACACATGTGTCAATCTGAAATGAAAAAAAAAAAAGAATTCCTATTGACAGGGCAACGAAATCATGAATGAAGTGTGAGCCGTAAGCCACCACCACGCTGGCCCAGTGCGGGCAGTGGCGTGCACACATTTTTAAGACAGGGTAGGCAGAAAATTTTGCTCACCGAAAACACGTTGGTTTTGGTTCGTCGTGTTGTCGATTGATAATTATCAACATTATAATGTAGGTAATTGCCAAATGCCAGCTCAAATATCCATAGATTGACTGCTTTTATAGACATATCAATTTACGGATATTCGAAGTGGCCTTTCGGCGCGTTTGTTAGATGTTTTGTAATGTTATGTAACCGATGTCGTTCCAGACGGTTTTATTATTTGAAAATAGTAGACAAACGAAACAAAATAACCGATTACTGTGTATGCAACCTGTCAGCCAATGATATGAATCATATTGTTTTTTATTGAATTTACGACTGACTTTACCTTTAATTTGTATTAATTGCAAATCCGGTGTAGCACGACCTATCTCGATAACTAGTTTTTTTTCACCGAAAGATAGTTTTGAAAACGCATCATATTTTATTTTCTCAATACACACACCATCTGAACAACTTGCACAGATAATATTATCCATTTTTCACTCTATTAACAACTTTAAAATCCTAAATATCTGATAGCGTAGTCAAAAACACAATACACATCAAACAATATGGCGACTATTGACTATTGAAATTAGTAGTAAAAAAGGGAAATATAATACCACAAAAAATGATGGCCATCTAAATGTATAAAATTCAATAAAACAATGTTACTAAAATATTTGCATTGCATAGCAAACTTTCTTTCGGAAATGTTCGGTACGAGTCGTAATTGTTCGTGTTAGCTAAGCAAAAAGACACTGTCTTTTCATGCAGTTGTGTGCGTGATTTTTGTCATTGTGTGTCAGCAAAGCCCACGTAGCTATAGGAACGCACACACATTAAATCCGCATGACCACGACTTACCACGAGAGCACACATACAAAACATTAAGAGATCCATAGTTTGTGTCTTTGCCGTGGCAAGGGCGGGTGGCGCTCGTGCAGCGCGAATCGGTGAATGCGAAATCGATTTTATCTTAATGATACCACCGGCACTCGATAGGTGGAGCAGATTTAAGATTTAACTTTTTTATGTTATTTTGTTTATTGATAAAATATTATGAGATCTATTATTAGAACTTGGGTAGGCAGTGTCTTTCTGTCTTTATGAAGCGTCCACCACTGAGTGCAGGTTGGTGGATCCACATACGGCATCGAATTTCTTCGACGGACGTATGCAGGTTGCCTCACGATGTTTTCCTTCACCGAAAAGCCAGTGGTGTGAAATTCCGTACATAAATTACAAAGAACCGGGATTTGAACCCATGACCTCACGATTGTTAGGCGGGTGTCACTACACTGGACCACCACGGTTTACTTTTATTTGCGAGTATATTACGATTAAACCTGAATGGCGCGTCTGTGAAAATGAGGAGAGTCGTTGCGCAGTAGCAATTTTATAAGCCAGCGCGGGTGAGGGGTGGGGTTTTGCACAGCTAACTTCACAAATGTCTTCAGGTTTGGTTCGATCAATACCTTTTCTCTATTATTGTTGCAGGACTGTATGATGAGACAGGCTGTCAGCCCTCTCTCTTCCTCCAGCTGCTCGTACAGGAATGTCTTAATGTTCCTCTTCCACTCATCTCGCGGCAAAATGTCGTTACTGATCATTGGACATCTGGAAATTGATGTTTTGTATGTTATTATTTTAAGAGTAAACAAGTCGGTCATCACTCCATACAAACGTCAGTAGGTAATCACATCAGTGTTTGTTGTTGAATATCTAAAACTAAGATTTATATCAATTTGTCTTTACAAAATCTATGCTTCTTGCTAATAAAACTATGAAAAAAATTCTCCACTCGAATGATATAAGCCTTGGAACATTTAAATTTAGACTCAAATTTTTAGGAAACTTTTGATGCCAAAAAAAGATAGAACTAAACTGAGTCATCTTTTATCAACATAGCGGCCTAGTTTATATTTTCGTTAGTTCAAATAATTATTATTTAAATAAAGCCATTCAACGGTTTTTTTTTTCATAATTTACTACGGAGAAAACCTTATGCGCATTTTGTATGCAGGCGTGTTAGGTACATAATAATTATAGGTATTTTAAAACAAAATTATATTGCAATGGGTGCACACGCACTATATCTACTGTTTATCGAATCTTTATGTTCTTCAGACAATACAGCTGATATTTGAATTATTTAAGCCACGCCAAATCTGAGTTCGTGCCATCAACTACGAGTAGTTTCACCTTAACACTATTTTTAAATTGTGTGTATTAGAAATGTTTTGAAACTCTGTAAATTAGTGTAAACATTGGGAAATAAAGGCTTTTTTTATATTTTAAAAATATGTACCCAAAAAAAATATCGAGTCAATCAACTTTTTGCACAGAATAACTGGATTTTGGAGATAGTCCCATAGTAAAAGTTAGTCTTAATGATGAGTATAAATGATATCTTGGACTATGCCTGTCGTCTAGATAAACACGACATAGAAAAGAGGCCCATGCTCAGCAGTGCATGAATACAGCCTGAAATAATTAATTTTCACCAGAAATGGCACAACTGACTTCAATCTACGCACAAAATTCGTCATATTAGATTATTATTGATTTATCAAAAACAGCTGAGCCGATTTCGATAATATTTAAATGGGACTAAATGAAATCGAATGTTTGTTTTTATTGTTTAAAGTTGTGGTTGCGTTTTGCCTTGCTTTATGTTTTGTTTTGGTACATTTGTTCCCATTTAGAAACAGTAAAATGTAAGTACCTACTTAATAACTAGAATAATAATAAAAATAATAATTGCATGCTGAAAGGTGGAATATGGCGATTATAAATATTGTACATTTTTCAGTAAACACCCATATACGCAAATAAAGATGATGGATTATTATGAAAAAAAAAACATACATTACAGACAAATACAGAACCTCCTCTTTTTTTGGATGTTGGGTAATGAAGATTATCACTACATAGTATAAAACAAAGTCGCTTCCCGCTGTCTGTCCTCATGTATTCTTATACCTTTAAAACTAAACAACGGATTTTGATGCGGTTTTTTTTTAATAGATAGTGGGATTCAAGAGGAAGGTTTATATGTATAATACACCTGTGCGAAGCCGGGGCGGGTCGCTACTATATTATAGAAAAAACTTACTTGAAAAATACTCCCGAAGCCGCGTAGTTCTTGGGCAAATCACTCTCTCGCTCCTTCACCTCCTCCACACTGTCTGAGCGCTCAGGGACTGATGTTGATGCCTTCTCATTCTCTAGCTCTTTTCTTACTTGTGCCTGTAATTAAGTATTGATTCCTTTTTTGAATAAAAAAATAATTTAATCGACCAAGTGCGAGTCGACTCGCGCACGAATGATTCCGTACCGTATATTAATATATTTTATTTTAATTTAATTATTTATATTTGAAGGGAATATACAACTTAATATTCGGTGAATATTTCAAGCATCTTCCTGTTGCCGTTATCAATATCGAGTAAAAAAACACGTTTTTTTGTATGGAAGCCCCCCTTAAATATTTATTTTTATTTTAATAATCTGTTTTTGTGGTGAATATTTCAAGCGTCTACTTGTTACCATTATTAATATAGAGCGAAAAAAAAAGCTAAAAATTTAGGTTTGTTGTGTGGGAGCCCCCCTTAAATATTAATTTATTTCAGTTTTTAGTATTTGTTGTTTTAGCGGCAATAGAAATATGTCATCTGTTAAAATTTCAATGTTCTAGCTATCACGGTTCATGAGATACAGCCTGGTGACAGACTGAAGGACAGCAGAGTCTTAGTAATATGGACAATAGGGTCCCATTTTTACCCTTTGGGTACGGAACCCTAAAACACAAAGGATATTCTGCAAGTGTACTTATCATGATGAAAATTGTAACACCTATGTTTTAACATAAATGTTCGAATTGAATCAACTACTTATTATTACACAGTGCTCAGTTAAAAAAATATACAGTGCAAAATATTTCAATCTAAGGAAGTACCTACACTGTTAAACACTTTCAATTTAAGGAAAATCTATGTGTAATATGTTATTTATAGATCAAATGGTTGTTTATCTCACTCCTTAAATGAATTTAAAATGTTAGATATAAAACAAAAAAAAACATGGTTCCTTGAGTTTAGTTATAAAGAGGTTTTACTGTATTGTTTATTACATTAACAATGCTTTATTCAACCGAAAGGTATTTATGTGTAAATTGTTATCTTTATAAAAATTTCAATTCACATTGTCTGCGATGAACTCTTCAACTACTGCACCGATTTTAACCAAATTTTGTACACTGTCCAGTTTGAACCAACTTGAGTGATAGGCTGATAGGATAGTTAATATCTCAATTTATAATGGCATTTTTTTTATTGGTGATATTTTTTTTATATTATTATGACAAAACAACAATGTTTGGCGTGTTAGCAATTCAGCTATTTACTTCCATTTCATTCACAATGGACTGTAAACACAAAGTTTATCAAAGTTAATATCTTATCTTACAAAAACAAACCTGTATAGCAGCTAGTGAGGTATTGAACGCAGGGTTCTCCCTCTTCTGATCGAGTCTCGCTAGGGCGGCTTCAGCAGCCACTCTACTCTCAGCTGTTAGCCCTGACCTCTTCGGAGCCACCTCTGTTTTAGAAGACGTCTGACTGCTGATAGTAGCCTCGCTCAACTTGTGCCCAGGTCCAGCGAGTTTGAACTTCGCTTCGACCTTCTTCTTTTGGAAGAACTTCTTTATTTTATCGGCCATTTTGGATTTTAAATCCTTGGTGTGTGCTCCTTAGGCAGTTTTAGTTTGGACACACTTTCCCTCAGCTGTTCGATGGTCGCCGATGTAGCTGTCATGATAATGAGATAGGTTATCAGTTATGTTTGTTTATGTGAGTCATAATATCATTTTTAGATAGGATTTACTAGCTAGTAAGGATTATTATTCTTTATTTCATTTTATAAGCCAAATCAAACATGGAGGCTTTACAACAAGCTGCGGATAACTCAACTTTCGCACAGCTGTAAAGTGACTACAGGCAGTATTGGGTTATCCGCAGCTTGAAGCTAACATCACATTTACCAAGAATGTTGATTCGGATAGATTATTATTATTTCTCTACAGGATTTACTTATAATGAGACTAACATAAGATTTAGCTGCCAGAAAGTTAGGTATCTTGACCTAGCATCTACATTAAACTAGATTTTTTTTGTGTCTAAAACTGGAGAATTGTAAGAAATCATGATTTGATAAATTGAAAACACTACAAATTAAACTTAAACTCTATTTGTGTAGATATTGAAACATTTGATGTAAACTATCTATAACTATTCAAAGAGCGAAATTGATTATATTCAATGATAATAGTAAACAATCAGTCCTATGAGAATACATGTAGTAGAAAAAATAATGGCTACACATGTTGCATAGGTTATATGCAACAAATATTCTTACATTTGAAATCAGGACCTAGACTAGACCTAGGTCATAAAAAAACCGCTAAATGACTCACCTGGTTTCATAAACCGCTCCGAAATCCGCTTGCCGTACACACGCCAAGATATTATAATCAATAGCAACGTAAACAATAGAATTAAAAAGAACGTCTTCAAAAGTAAGAACTGGAACTCGTTGAAATAAAATACCTCCGATATCTCCTCGTAAAATGATAGGTCTGATAGATTGACGAAAGATTTAGGAAAACTCTCAACTGGTAGAGAAGAAACACACGACTCGAAGAAATCCTTTGCAAATGACAAAGTATCCCCTATTTGAAGATACAGAGCCTCGTAGAGGGTGGAATTAAACACAGTAGTATCGAATAACGACATTACACAAATAATTTGCAATCAAAACAGACAAATTTAAAGAAAATAATGCCACTCATAGTGAAAATTCAATAAAATTCTCATTTTTGCATTGCAATATTAGCATGACATTGACAAGACAAGCAAGACAACCAACATGGAAGCATGACAATGACATACCGGGAGATTTGACAAACAGTGCTACTAATGTCCATGTTCCCAATTCCCCAAATCGGGGACAATAATTATTCAGACTCCCTATAAATTCTCCACAATATAATTTTTTTTATGACGGAACAGGTAATTTTATGCATTTTTAGGTAATTTTTTCTTTTCGCGTCGCCAGAATATCAATCCTAGGGGTGGGAGGTCCCAGCGCGGATCCTGGATCACCAAAATATACCTCACCAAGATAATTCGCTAACTCCATGCGGAGCTATATACTAAAAGTATCTCACTAAATCGCAATTCTTAGGGGTGCAATTGCTTTATTTTTATTGATTCTTGTTTTTTGTCCTGGATTTCTCACTTTTTATCGGCTTTTTGATGTGACAACGTCTTATAAATTGGTTTGCCGGGTGACACTTCAAGAAACTGCGTTACGCTCCGCTCACGTTATGCGCTCTCATTCGTCTCATTCGTCTCAAAGTCGTTGTCACGTAAAACTTTCGCCCGTATACCGACTTTACAGGCAACCAATTTTTTTGTAAATCCCGCATTTGCCCAACATACAACCAATTCGCACACCAAACCCAATGGAGGAAAATTCCCTACAAATTGGCAATGCTCACAGAGCTATTAGAGTCTGGCCAACGAAAGCTGTCCAAGAAAAAAGGCGGGAATAGTTCTATAAACTACGTGCATGCTAAACATGGAGATCAGCTGAGCGGTACTAGAAAACAAACTAACAGCTCTTGATTTTTTAAAATTCCCGCCTTTTTTCTTGGACAGCTTTCGTTGGCCAGACTCTACCTACAACTTACCAGAGGGATAATGTGTTCGATCGAGAAAATCTAATGGAGATGCATTAATTTAATATGGCATGAGTTAGAAGGAGCCACAAAAAATATCTCGATTCAGTGACTGTTTGCGGGTTTTAGTAGTGAGATTGTGTTTGTTAGATTGTGAATTTCGTAAATGTAGAAATATTTTGATTGACGAAATGGATTTTATGTAGTACAAGTAGCACGTAAGGCTAGCGCTGAGGGTACTGTGGAGGGGATGGCTGAGCATGTTGACCGCCATACTAAACTCATGCGTAGCCACCCCCTCCACACTTCGCTCAGCGCTAGACTTATATGCCGCGACCTGTACGAATGGGTCTGATTTTTATTTCCCTAACTTTGAAACAGCCTACACTTGTCCACGAATAACCTGTGCGAATCACAGTGACAACTGTACTAACGTTGACATTTGGGATTTCTTTTTAAATTTGGTTTTGGATAAGTATTTATTAAGTCTTTCATAACGATTTTTTCGCACTCCTACCAAAACCAGGAGCCAAAGGCCAAAACTATCTTTGGTGAAGTGATGATGAAGATGAACTAGATAACAATCAATAGGCATAATGGTACGAATAGGATAATTATTTTCTATAATTATATCATTACACGATGTTTCTGATTCCTCTGTGAAAATTAATAATAAAATAAGTACCAGAGAAGGTAGCAGATGCTTAGAAGCCGCTGACACACAGAAGTGGAAAAAAGAAAGCATGCTGTATTGACCCTATTATAATGGGATAGAGGCTGGAAGATGATGACGATGATGATGATTATACTCATCATTATAATTACCAACATAATTATAAGTATGTACATTGTACCTATACCTAATAGGATCAACGTTGAAATTGACAAATCAAAGATCTGTTCCATACATTTTGCCGAGTTCAGTGTTTTTGAACGCATTGGTCATACGGAGTTATCCCTGCATCCGCAAAAAAAACAGCGGTTTCATACATTTTGTCGATTCCGACTTGCAATTATGTATGCACAGCACATTTTTTGTATTTCGAATTCCGGGTTGGCCCCATACTAAAGTTGTTCATAGTGATGGTCTTAATTAACTCCTTTCGGCTTAGTACAGGGCAAGCAGATAACTCTGTTTAATTATTCAGATATTAACATTTATTTAGTCCAACCAAGTAGCCCAACGAGCCATGGAGAGGGCTATGCTCGGAGTTTCGCTCCGAGATCGAATCAGAAATGAGAAGTTACCGACACAGCCCAGCGGATTGGTAGGTTGAAGTGGCAATGGGCAGGGCACATATATAGCGCGGAGGACTGATGACCGACGGGTTCGAAAAGATCTCGAGTGGAGACCACGTACCGGCAAGCGCAGCGTAGGACGTCCACTCACAAGGTGGACGGATGACCTTATTAAGACCGCAGGATCGCGCTGGATGCAAGCCGCTACCAACCGGTCTTATTGGAGATCTTTCCATCCATCCATCCATCAGCCATAAGAAGTCCACTGCTGGACATAGGCCTCCCCTATGGATCTCCAATAAGACCGGTTGGAAGCGGCTTGCATCCAGCGCGATCCTGCGGTCTTAATGAGGTCATCCGTCCACCTTGTGGGTGGACGTCCTACGCTGCGCTTGCCGGTACGTGGTCTCCACTCGAGAACTTTCCGACCCCATCGGTCATCAGTCCTCCGCGCTATGTGCCCTGCCCATTGCCATTTCAACTTGCCAATCCGTTGGGCTATGTCGGTAACTTTGGTTCTTCTACGGATCTCCTCATTTCTGATTCGATCTCGCAGAGAGACTCCGAGCATAGCCCTCTCCATAGCTCGTTGGGCTACTTGAAGCTTACTAATAAGGCCCATAGTGAGAGACCACGTTTCTGTGCCATAAGTCATCACTGGCAACACACACTGGTCGAAAACTTTCGACTTGAGGCACTGAGGTATGTCGGACGTGAAGACGCTACGCAATTTTCCGAACGCTGCCCAGCCGAGTTGGATTCGGCGATTGGCCTCTTTCTTGAAGTCGGACCTACCTAACTGTACTACTTGTCCTAGGTAGACGTACGAGTCAACGACTTCAAGAACCGAGTTCCCAACAGAGATCGGGGTGGGTACAACATGGGAATTACACATGACTTTCGTCTTGTCCATGTTCATCTTAAGACCCACCTGTTGGGAAACTCGATTGAGGCCTTCGAGCATCGTGCTGAGCTCTTCCATCGATTTTGCCATGACTACTATATCGTCGGCAAACCGAAGGTGAGTGAGGTATTCGCCATTGACATTGATGCCGAATCCTTTCCATTCCAGGAGCTTGAAAGCGTTCTCCAAAGTAGCCGTAAACAGTTTCGGAGAAATGACGTCTCCCTGTCTTACGCCTCTTTTTAAAGGGATCGCCTTGGAGCTCTCTTCCTGTACTCGGACCGACATAGTGGCGTTATTATACAAGCACTTCAACACTTCGATGTACCGATAGTCAATACGGCATCGTTGGAGAGACTCGAGCACAGCCCAAGTCTCGACCGAATCAAAGGCTTTCTCATAGTCCACAAACGCTAAGCAAAGTGGCAAGTTATGGAGATCTTTAGGGGAGGCCTATGTCCAGCAGTAGACGTCCTAGGGCTAAAACGAACGAACGAATATTTATTTAATTTTGAAACGAACCTAGCAACATCTCGTCCCCTCCTTCCGCAAGTTGCCTGGAAGAGATGAATTTAAGCGATAAGGCCGCCGGCTGTCGCACTAATTTTTAAGACATTGTATTTAGTATATCGTATGATTTTTATTTGGCTGTGAATAATAAAGCGTTTATCTTTCTATATATTTTAACTAGTTTTATTTTCACACTAGCTTTTACCCGCGGCTTCGCCCGCGTTATATTTTGATTTTGGCTAATGTTTATGTCGGCTGCGAAACCTAACCTAAGCGACAAACATCAAAATACCTTAGAGGAATGCTTTTGTTGGTTAAGTTACGGTTGGAGTGTATATACTGTGTATTCCCGCCTTGTCGTGGCAGGGGAGGTCTAAGGCAGCTGAAAAGGCGGCGCTCGAAGTCTCCCTCTTCTTTGGGTCTTTCCCCCAAGGCAGCTTAGAGGCCGGCACTCGTAGTGCAGCCGCTTTTAACTAAAGCAGCTGAGAGGATGGCAGGTAGGTTGCCTGCCTTATGAGGAGTGTTGCTTCTGAGGCGGGCTGCAGTGCCGCTCTTGCGACGCTGCAACCGAGGATTAGGGGCTGCGGTGGGATGGAACTGGTTGTGTGGGTGCCGCCACCTACCCTACCTTCCGCTAGGCCGTCAACCTGTTGGAAGACGCAGTGGGGCTGCAGGGGAAGAGAAGTGTCGGTATCGCGATGGCTGTTCTCACTGCCCTCTGCAGTTGAAGAGGCAGGCGCTGGGCTAATATGACTGACCCGTTGCACTGGGATCAGGACGTTGGAATGCTGTCCGACGCTCAGTTATTTCTGGCGCTTAGACGGCTGCTACCGCGGCCCGCTCGCTTACTTTTCATCCTATCCTACGGGAACTTTTAAAGTTTTTGGGATAAAAAGTGGCCTTTGTCACTTTTCGTCTTTCAAACTATATTCATGCAATAAGTCAAGGCAATCCGTTGCTCCGTTGCTGAGAAAAAGTTATTGTCTTATCCTACGGGAACCGCAATTTTTTCGGAAAGAAAAGTATCCTATGTCACTTTCCGTCTTCCAAACTATGCCCACCCCAAAAATCAAGTCAATTCGTTGCTCCATTGCTGAGAAACAGTTATTGTCCTATCCCATGGGAATCACGAATTTTCTTTGGATACAAAAGTATCCTGTTATCACTTTCTGTCTTTTAAACCATAGGTTTCCATACCAAAAATCAATTCAATCTTTTGCTCCGTTGCTGCGTCAAAGAGGAACAAACCAACAAACTTTTCGGATTGATAATATTAAAGTATGATGATTCTGTACCATAAATAAAGGTAGAATAAAGAAACATGTTAAACCTCTAATGATAGAAGATTTAAAAATATTTTTAATGTCAGACAAAATGACGGCCTGTTATTAAACGTCATAGTAACATGTAGCATGCACAGGGAATAAAACATTTTATCCAATTTTAAGGTCAGTTGTCATTTTCAATCCATACTTTATTTCCTCTTCAAGGGGATATAATGGTGGAAAAACAATTTGTCCCCTTGCCATGCTACCTGTGATTTATAAAAGTCTGCAGACAATGTCACCTGTCATCTAATTACGTTTCGCTGCGACGTTTCGTTAAGTGTCATAGAGGAATTAATCACTTAGCGTCTTTGTGATAGTGGCGACAGTTTTGCTTTCGATAGTTTTTGTCCTGTCCTACAGGAACTATGCAATTTTTTGCTTAACGTCTAATGATTAGCATCTAAAATTCGACGCGCTTGGTTTTGCTCTTGAGTCTCAGCAGTTCTTTGCGCTGCGTGATGCTCAGCATCTAAAAGTCGCCGCGCTTGACTTTCAACTTCAGTCTAAGCAGCTCTCTGAGCTGCGTGACGCTCGGCATCTAAAATTCGACGCGCTTGGTTTCGCTCTTGAGTCTCAGCAGCTCTTTGAGATGCGTGGCGCTCGGCATCTAATGTCAAACGCATTTGAGTGTGCTCTTCAGACTCTTGGCTTCTAGCAATTTTCTTTACGCGAGCTCCGCTGAACTACGCGATTTGCGTTTTGTAGGCACACGTATTAGAATAAAAACTACGTAATTAAACTGAAAAAATACATGTAACCTTCTCTAAATTTTACAGGAAAAGATTGATTGACTTTGACATTTGCAACTCGAGCAGCCTTGAATGGGCATTGGGCATAGAGAATGTAATTTGGAATGTCAAGATGCAAATTACCATTTGTCATGGTAGAAAATGAGTTTTTTCTTCTAAGATTCTAGCCAATGCGTTTACATCCCCTGTTTTCAACCCTTTAAAACTATTTTTTCGAATCAAAAAGTAGCCTATGTCCTTTCTCAGGCTCTAGACTATCTGTGTACCAAATTTCATTCAATTCGGTTCAGTAGTTTTAGCGTGAAAGCGCGACAGACAGACAGAGTTACTTTCGCATTTATAATATTAATAAAATATAAAATATAAAATAATAAATAATAATAATAATATATAATTTATATATAGTAATATAGTATATATAGTATATAGTATATAATATATATAGTATATAGTAAGGATAAGTATATCGTGAATTAAAATTTAATGTCATGTTGGCAGGTACTCATTACCCAAATCAAACATGTTGGCGGTGTGATGTTAGCTGCAAGATGCAGATAACCCAATCCTGACTGAAGCTCACCGAAGTTTGGGTTTTCTGCACATTGCATCTATTAGAGATTGCAACCGGTGTGTGTCTTAGCGATGAAACCTTTAAAGTATTTTATCTACACTAATGTTGTAACATTCTACTTATGTTTCCAATACTTGACTTATAATGACTACTGTTATAGCGCAGACAACAAAACACTCAATTTAAGCAATTTGACATGATGTTATAATATCCACATCGATATCGTAAAATCTCATTATAACATCAATAAAACGCGACCAATTAACCTGGCGAGCCTTATGTCAAAATCCTCATACAAGTTGTATAAAATTTTGATATTAGGCTGGCTTTTGAAAACAGTTGGGTTATACGTGAAAACTTCGTCGAAACTACTAAACTTACATACACAAAACTCTTTGGTAAGATCTTGTGCCAATGAAATAAAAAAAGAACAGCGCGCGCTCGCTCCTGATTGACCCTGCGCGCGCAGCTGCGCTCTCATTGGTTAGATTTTAATGGCGCCAAGTTCACTGTGACAATACACGTACGCGTGAATTAAATGTTTCGCAAATATGTTTTTATTTTTTATTTTTATTGTTTTTAGTGAAGATAAAGTAGTGTATGCAACTGCATATAACACGGGTATTAACACGGTATTAAAACACTCGTTACTATTATGAAACTCGCTGCGCTCGTTTCATAAACTCACACTCGTGTTTTAATACCCTTCATTATATGACAGTTGCATAAACTACTATTATCTTTTTATGAATTTTTTCTATATATTATGAATGGATAAAGACAACGAATCAAGGTTATAATTAATTTATTTCAAACTGGCTTATGAACAATTACTTATCACAACATTCAGTACCAACTCTCACTCAAGTCTCAAATCACACCTTTACTAAACTTGTCTTATGGACGGAACAGTAACATAGTTTTAGTAATTATTCATTTTAATAAGTTTAAACAAGCAGGTCTTTCTCTTTACTTTTTATAATGTCTATTTAAAAACATAGTATTATAATCGGCCAAGTACGAGTCGGACTCGCGCACGGAGGGTTCCGTACTGTATGGGTGGCCCCCTTAAATATTTATTTTATTTTAATTTTATTATTTATTATTAAAGGGAATATAAAATTAAATATTCTGTGAAAATTTCAAGCATCTACCTGGTACCATTATTAATATAGAGCGAAAAACGTCTAAAAATTCAGGTTTGTTGTATCGAAGCCCCCCTTAAACATTTATTTTATTTTGTTTTTAGTATTTGATGTTATAGCGGCAACCGAAATACATCATTTGTGAAAATTTCAGCTGCCTAGCTATCATGGTTTATGAGATACAGCCCGGTGACAGACGGACAGACGGACATCGAAGTCTTAGTAATAGGGTCCCGTTTTTCCCTTTGGGTACGGAACCCTAAAAATAAGAAACTAATAACGGAGCAGTACTAAACGTGATAACAACTTAGTTTACCGGGTCCGGTGTAAGAATGGCCGCGCCGGTTTGCAATCTCTAGTACCTATACCTAACATCACAGCCCCCAAGAAACTTGACTCGGCTTATTTGTCTTGTATCCCTAGGTACTAGCGTTTCGAATCCTCATTCCTCATACGAACAGCCAGAATGTGGAACGCTTTGCCTGGGTCTGTCTTCCCGCTAAAGTACAATGTGGGCGTCTTCAAATCCCGAGTAAATAGGTATCTTCTAGGTAAGCGTCCTACAACCTAGACCGCTTATCTGCTTAACATCAGACAGTATGTGGTCAAACGCAAACCTATTCAGAATAAAAAAAAACTTTAAATAGAAATCGATAATTTTCTTGCATTATTGTTTCCTACTTGTTACAATCGATTATAATGTTAAATAGTCCGTATACCGGATGGACAAAATCATACATATTTACTACATAATATACACACAATAGAGCAACTTATTACATACATTGGTACCTTTCGATATTAATATCTAATAATGCTATGAGTCAGGGCCGAATTTAGGGCAGGGCAATTGCCCCGGGGCCCCCACAATAGGTATAGGTAGGCCGAATCATACAAGTCAGCGGATGTGAAGTTAGCTACAAGCTGCGCAATATCCAATATCCTAAGATAGTTTATTGAATCAGGCGTTACTTTGCGGAAGTTCATCTTCAAATTCTTGTTTTGAATAAATATTTAGTGTATTTCCGCTCTGTCGTAGTCATATAAGTTAAGGGTACTATTCAAAATCCAAATTAAATCACAAACAAAATTAGTAATTAATCATCAAACTGTATCATGGTTCGACTATGGTTAGGTCAGGTTAGAAAAGTTAGGCTTAGGTATGTTTACAAAATATGAATGAACCTGAAACAAATTTTTTTAATTAATCCGTTTAAAATAATAAAAAATAATTAAACCTGTAACAAAAATAGTGATTAGTAATCTATTTAAAAAATGTAGTAAACCTGAAAATAATATTTAATTAATATGTTAAAATTACAAATATAATTTATTTATAAAAAAATGGTATAAAATAATTGAAAAAATACTTAGTCAATAAATAGCACCCCTATTCTTACTGTACTCTATTCGACACGTGTTTCGCCTCTAAACGAGGCATCTTCAGGACGTGTTGACTCTTCGAGCTCACTCGCAAGAATGACGGCTCGCCGCGCCGGCGCTTCTTATATACTCGTCGTGACGCACCGCAGTAAAGGCGATGTGACGGTAGTTTGATCGTTCAGCAACTCGTTGTGTGTGTTTTGATGTTTCATTATTTCTAAATGCTCCAAAACATTTAAGCGAAAACCTTTTTCACATACATGTAGAATTTCAAAAGTGTTGTTTTTATCCAAATCGTGTCCAGTTTCTAATAAATGTTTCGCAAAATTCGACTTCTCTGGGTGATTGTTTCTAGATGCAGCTAAGTGTTCTTTGTAGCGGGTTTGAAAACTCCTTCCAGTTTGTCCCACATAAACTGCGTTACATGTGTCGCAGGTTAACTTGTATACCCCCGATTTCTTGCTTTTTTCTAAGGAGTCTTTCCCATTGCACATTCGTCTCATGTTGTGATTCGTTCGAAATGCCACATGTACATCATTTCTCCGCAGTATTTTTGCAATTTTTTCTGACGTAGTCCCTAAATATGTCAAACTACCCACATATTTATTTACTCTCACAGGTGGGCAGGAGTATAACATAGATCTTGCTATGTTTCTATTCTTATCTCTGACTAAATTGTTTATCATTTTCTTGCTGTACCCATTTGTCACTGCTATTTGATATATTGTGTTGAGTTCCTTGTTGTAGGCTTCTGGAGATAATGGGACTGTCATTAATCTATGTACATAGCTTCTAAACGCAGCCAATTTGTGCTGCATGGGGTGATTTGAAGACTCTGGGATTGCTATATCTGTGTGTGTGGGTTTGCGATAAATTTGGAAGTCCAGTTTGTTCTCTTTTCTCGTAATAGTTAGGTCTAGAAAATTCAGTGACTTGTTATCCTCCTTTTCTGTCTTGAACCGTATCTTTGGGTGTATATTGTTGATTCTATCCATATATATGTCCAGTTGACGCTGCGTTCCAGTCCAACACAATATAATATCATCCACGTACCTGTAATAAAACAAGATATTAGGATTATTAACCATATGTGTACACTCAAACCTGTCCATGAAGTACTCTGCCATTAATGGGCTCAATGGTGACCCCATTGCAAGACCTTCTTTTTGTGTGTAGTACTGTCCCTCAAACTGGAAGTAGTTCTGTTCCATACATATTCTTGTTAACGTCATTATATCTTCTCTTTCTCCAGGATGTATATGTCGTTTCTCTAAATGTTCATTCAAAATTTGTAATGATTCTTCACCCGGAACATTTGTAAATAAGCTTTCCACATCCAATGAAATCAGTTTACCATTTGATGGGATCTGTATATCTTTAATTTTTTCTATCAATTCCTTTGTATTTTTCAATCCATATTTCGGCTTAAATGATGATCTTTCCTTCAATAATCCATTCAAGTACTTAGCTAAATCATAGGCCGGGGCACCTATGTATGACACCACTGGTCTTATCGGCATATTTTCCTTATGTAGTTTTGGCAAGCCGTACAGCATTGGTGGGCGTGGGTTCATTGGCACAACATTCTTGAGTGCACGTGGTGACATGTAGTCGACGTTTTCAATAGCCCTCTTTAACTCTTGAGCGTATTTCTTTGTGGGGTCGGTACGTAATGGTTCAAAATCTTCTCCATGTATTACATTGTGCACTTTTTCTTTGTATTCTTGTTGTTCTAAAATTACAATAGTACTGCCTTTATCCGCTTTTGTCAAAATTAAATTGTGTTGATTTACCGCTGCAGCTGTATTTCTGGATTTCTATTTGTCGGTAATCTGAGAATGTGCAATGGGAAAGACTCCTTAGAAAAAAGCAAGAAATCGGGGGTATACAAGTTAACCTGCGACACATGTAACGCAGTTTATGTGGGACAAACTGGAAGGAGTTTTCAAACCCGCTACAAAGAACACTTAGCTGCATCTAGAAACAATCACCCAGAGAAGTCAAATTTTGCGAAACATTTATTAGAAACTGGACACGATTTGGATAACAACAACACTTTTGAAATTCTACATGTATGTGAAAAAGGTTTTCGCTTAAATGTTTTGGAGCATTTAGAAATAATGAAACATCAAAACACACACAACGAGTTGCTGAACGATCAAACTACCGTCACATCGCCTTTACTGCGGTGCGTCACGACGAGTATATAAGAAGCGCCGGCGCGGCGAGCCGTCATTCTTGCGAGTGAGCTCGAAGAGTCAACACGTCCTGAAGATGCCTCGTTTAGAGGCGAAACACGTGTCGAATAGAGTACAGTAAGAATAGGGGTGCTATTTATTGACTAAGTATTTTTTCAATTATTTTATACCATTTTTTTATAAATAAATTATATTTGTTATTTTAACATATTAATTAAATATTATTTTCAGGTTTACTACATTTTTTAAATAGATTACTAATCACTATTTTTGTTACAGGTTTAATTATTTTTTATTATTTTAAACGGATTAATTAAAAAAAATTGTTTCAGGTTCATTCATATTTTGTAAACATACCTAAGCCTAACTTTTCTAACCTGACCTAACCATAGTCGAACCATGATACAGTTTGATGATTAATTACTAATTTTGTTTGTGATTTAATTTGGATTTTGAATAGTACCCTTAACTTATATGACTACGACAGAGCGGAAATACACTAAAATATTTATTCAAAACAAGAATCCAATATCCTGACTGATCTGTGTGACACATCACATAAAGCTGCGCGTTGATTGGATATTACGCACCTTGTAGCTAACTTCATATCCGCCGACTTGTATGATTCGGCCTATGGATAACATGAGTAACTAGATTATGAAAAAAACTCTCTCAAATTCTGAGTAAACACTAGCAAACAACTTTTCGGCTATCAGCTTAAATATTTTGATAGGTTGAAGTCGTATTACTACGTTTTTATTACTTTGATTTTTAAATGTACCTAAAATAAGGTGGTCTATGACCTCAATAATCAATATTGTCGGTAAAATGAATAAATAAGTCGTTGTAGACGATTAAAACTTATAAAAACTAATAAATATTTAGAGTTTATTTTTCTTTCAAGGTTAACTAAAAAAATATTATGGCGCGTGTTTTGCAGATTTACCTAAAAATATCTAAGTTTCGTCAGCTATCCAATGACGTATAAAAATTTCAAGACCAAAATTAGCCCAATCGGTCCAGCCGTTCTTGAGTTTTAGCGAGACTAACAACCACGATTCATTTTTAGGGTTCCGTACCCAAAGGGTAAAAAAGGGACCCTATTACTAAAACTCCGCTGTCCGTCCGTCTGTCTGTCTGTCACCAGGTTTTTTGCTCCATATTATTATTCACAGTATATTTAGTTCAAATATAAATAAATTAATTAAAATAAATTAGGGGGCTCCCAAACGGTACGGAACCTTTTATGCGCGAGTCCGACTCGCACTTGACCGTTTTTTTTACTCTGAAACCCTTAAAACAATGCATGTTTGTAATTTATTCTTTCATTTAATATAGTTCACCGAATAAACGTAAATACTTATACAAGTAACATCAGAAATTAAATTCATTTTACATCAGTAAGCATTTTAAGCAAACACCTACAATGGCTAGTGAAGATATTCTCATAAATGGAATAAAATCAGTGTATAGTGAACAGAAAAATGTATATTTTGAAACCGACGGCTACACTCATAAGGATTCTATAGGAACTGATTATAATTATAAACATGAAGTAGTCTGGAGAAACGCTATTGGATTTTTGATACTGCACGTGTTAGCAGGCTATGGATTCCTTTTAATATTTGTGGGAGCACCCATGGAGTTCTACACAGTCGTTTATCGTAAGTAAATTTTATTTTGCCTGGCTACCAAGCAATATCAGGCCTTTCGACCGGACACAGCTAGTAGACCGGATCTAATTTATACAATACATTTGCAAGTTTGATTCAGGATCATAGGTAATGTACGCAAAACTTTTCAAGGGCGGGTCTAGTACATCTAGACAAACAACTTTTGTTTTAGGACTATTGGAAAATCACGAAGAAAAAATCAGCTTTTTCATACAAAAAGTTCGTCAACGCGCGGCAAAATGTATGGAGAAGGGAATTTTTATTTTGCGAATTTTCAAAAGCCGTAATACAAAAGTTTGTCTAGATGATACTAGACTCGCCCTTGAAAAGTTTTGCGTACAATACCTATGACCCTTTATAATATAGGATCCCACCATGAACAGTAGGTTTTTATTTCAATTAATTAAATCTTTCTATATATAAAAATGAATCGTGGTTGTTAGTCTCGTTAAAACTCGAGAACGGCTAAACCGATTTGGCTAATTTTGATCTTGATATGTTTGTGGAAGTTAAGGGAAGGTTTAAACGTTGAGAAAATTTATAAAACTTGCGAGAAAAATAGTAAAAACATGGATTTAATTTTCCCATACAAAATGTTCCTGCAAGTAAAAGTTGTCATGGACTGTTGATGACAGATGGTGAGATGAAGTCCGGGTCAGCTAGTATGTCAATAAAAGTATGAATTGACATTGCCAAGTAAAATTAAAAGTGGATATAATGGTTTTATCCCTCTACCATGCTAAGAGTGCTTATTGAACTTGTGATCTCTTAGCATTTAGACAATAGACATACTTAATTTTTATTTTAAAAATAGACGAGTACAAGTTATGAATTTTTGAAAACTGATTAAGTAGGTACTAGAAAGTTTTCACCAAAATTTGTATTTTGTGAGGTCTACTTATCGGAGAGCTTATATTGCAAATGGATTGTCTAAAAATTACAGAAATTGATTAAGTAATTAAATAATTTATCCTAATAATCAAAGGCTCCACAAAGCCATGATGGCCACCCAGCCTATCGGCTGTGAGGCAGCTAAGATGCCGATGCCCTCGTAAGCGCTCTAGCGCACCCTCTGAACTTCTAGGTACAGTACATACAGAGCTCCGTAGCTTCCAGCTCCAGTAATGAGGATCTTCCTCGAAGATAAGCGGCTTTTGGGCTCACTGCCATTACCCACGGCACACACAAGTGGCCCACTGCCATTTCAACTTGCCAATCCGTTGGGCTATGTCAGTAACTTTGGTTCTTTTACGAATCTCCTCATTTCTGATTCAATATCGCAGATAAACTCCGAGCATAGCCTTATCGTTGGGCTACTTGGAGCTTACTAATAAGGCCCATAGTAAGAGACCACGTTCCAATGCTGTAAGTCATCACTGTCGAACACTTTCGACTTGAGGCACTAAGATATGTCGGACGAGAAGACGCTACTTACGCAATTTTCCGAACGCTGCCCAGCCGAGTTAGGTTCGGCGATTGGGCTCTTACTTGAATTTGGACCTACCTAACTGGACTACTTGTTCTAGGTAGATGACAAATGTCTGATAATTTTGTTTTTCAGTACTATCCGTACACATGCTTGCTTCGGAAGGCATCACCGTGGGTGCACATCGATACTACACGCACAGGACGTTCAAAGCCAAGCCTGCCCTGAGAGCGCTTTTTATAATCCTCCAGACTATTTCTGGTCAAGTAAGTAAGCTACCCCTTTTGACGTGAAAATATCTTTCTATGAGACAAATTCCACTTACATCAGACAAATCTGTACTGAAAATCCGTATTCCCAGTCTTAGAAAATTTAATCACTCGCATTTGCGTTACCAACTGTCACTGGAAGCTTTTGCGAAGCAAAAATACTTACACTTAGGTAAAGTGTTTCTGTTCAGTTTCGTCTCTAATCCAGGTCTAGTGGTGGCCAGGTCGGGTCTGGTCTGGTCTAGTCTGGTTGTCTGTAACGAGTTCAATAAGTAGACGCTTGGTAAACCGCTGCAACGCTAATACGACTTCTGCTCAAGCTTTCTGTGACCATGCGCTATTCAAAGTAGAGCATGGATCTCGTCGCAATTTCACCTTCAACCTAACCCCACAAAAAATAAGTAGTCAATATTTTACAAGTTGATTTATTCCAGTATAAACTTGATCAATGTTTCAGAATCCAATGTACGATTGGTGCCGTGACCACCGCTTGCACCACCGCTATTCCGACACGGACGCCGATCCGCACAATGCGCATCGTGGTTTTTTCTTCAGCCACGTCGGTTGGCTGCTCTCTAAAAAGCACCCCTTCGTCAAAAAATATGGAAAAAATATCAACATGAGCGATCTGGAAGCAGATTGGATGATCATGTTCCAGAAAAAGTGAGTCAAAACACAATTGATAAAATGATTCCTCAAGGTTTTAAACAGAAAAATGTCGATGCTTATGGTAATAAGGAATTGGTCAGTTATAACAATTTGCGATAGAATGCTTGCCTCATTTTCGTAACTCACGCTTGATTAGTCATGTTTTTTTTAAAACTTTTATCTATGAATTCTTACTTTTTGAGACAAATTAGATGTATCAGTTGTGGCCTTTGTGTCATTTACGGCCACTTTGAATTTTAATGACTGGGCAGACAATTTTAATAATAAAATAACATTTTTTTTAGAAATTTTCAAACTTTGTCATTCACACAAACAACATAGGTGTTACATTGTCTATAATTTATGCAATAATTTTGATATGCGATGGAAGGCAGTAGCCACCACCGCAGCATCTAATATTTTAGGTGATTTTTTTGACGTGACAACGTCTTATAATTCGATAGAGCACCGGCTGCACGGACGAAAAAACATGACTCATGCCACGGTTTACCGTGCTCATGCGGCGTTACCTCGCTCTGAGGCGTTCCATGTAATTTTCTTTTGAAAAATGCTAACATTCCATCAGTATTTTCTTAAGACGTTGTCACGTTCAACTATCGTCAGTAAACCGACTTTACAGACAACCAATTTTTTTTATTTTTAGATTTTTTAGTGACATCAAAGTTCATTAATAATTATTTTAATTCTTTACAGATACTACCTTCCTCTTTATTTAGCCCTTGTGGTGCCAATATTTTTAGTAGTACCAGTGTATTGCTTTGGAGAGTCACTGAAAAATGCTTTTTTTATTTGCTACATTTTTCGCTATGTTTACCAACTAAATGGCACCTGGCTCGTAAACAGTGCTGCTCATTTGTACGGCACTAGACCTTATGACGCGTAAGTAACATTAAAATTTTATTTAACTAGGCCTCAGACCAAATAAAAAAATGAAAGCAGAGTGTTGTGAACAAACAAGTGAGGCTGGCAAAACGCCTCGACGTGTTCAGACACAATTACACACACAAATACGTACAACGACACTACGCCTTGGCTCGTCAGTCGACCTATGGCGGCGCAACACCGACGCACTCACCACATGTATAAAAAACCGGCCTCACTTGTCTGTTCACGACATTCTGTCTTGATTTTTTAATTTGGTCTGAGAAATTGGCTCATTTTAAAATTATTTATTTACTCATTTATTGCAAATATATACATAGTTTAGTTTATATATTTATATATAGTTTATTATTCAGAAGAACATTTTTTGCTCTGAAATAGTTTACTTCCTATATGGGCGTAGTTAGGGTTAAAGTAGGGGAAAGGCATTGGCGCATTGCTCACCCTTAAAACTTTTCCTATCCCAGAAAATTTGAATGTCAACACCTACATTCTGGAGTAGACAAAAGCTGCTCTATATAAAATCTGAAACTGCACCAATGCGTACATTTATACAGGGTTATTCCTAATCAATTAGCATCCTTTTAGGGGCTTATTCTGCACATCAAAACTAACAACATTTAAATTGTTCTGCGAATTTTGTCAAAACTCAAAAAAAAAATGTTGTTCCATAGAAAAATATTGTTTACCCTCGACAAAATGTATGGAACAGCTCGTTTTTTTGAGTTCCGACAAAAGTAGCAGAACAAAAGTTGTTAGTTTTGATGTACAATAAGCCCGTAAAAATCTTCACACAGGACCAGTTCGAATTCGATTTTGACTCTTTGAATTGCTAAATATGTTAAATCATCTCTTTCAGAAAACTAAAGCCCGTAGAGTCTTGGTTTGTGTCCTTCATCACATACGGTGAAGGCTGGCACAACTACCACCACGCCTTCCCGTGGGACTACAAGGCGGCCGAGCTCACCATGCACATGAATCTGTCTGCTACAGTCATCAGATTCTTGGAAACTGTTGGACTAGCTTGGGATTTAAAAACTGCTTCACCAGAAATGGTAGGTGCAACATATTACAAGCTTTTATTTACTTTCACCAATCCCGTTGTCTGTAATCAAATCTTGCAAGTTAAATATGATCCAATTCCCTGTTACCGATTTTTATGCTTTGAGCTGAAATTTTGCATACATGTGTAAATCGCGTGACAATGCAATATAATGATGACTTGGTGCTGATTTGATGATGGGTACTGGAAGGTGGCTAAAGGAACTTAGCAATGAAACGACACAATCTCATCGTATTTGGTTTCATTTGAATGGTCTTGGCGAGTAGTTTGTCTTTCAATGGTAACCAGGGTCTTATGATGGAGCTGGAAGGTGGTCATAGGAACTCTGTAATAAAACGACGCAACCCTATCGAGTTTCGGCTCGTTTGATTTGTCTTGGCAAGTACTTGTTCAGTAAAAGCTTGTATTAAAAAAATGTTTTTTTTTCTTCAATATGGTTTCATTGGCCGCCAGTTCTCAAGCCACTTTTTACCAACTTCAACAAAGGAGGAGGTACTATGTTCTATGTGTGTAATTTTTTTGAGGTATATGTATTATTTTTTGTGTATGTTCATCGATAATAATTTCGCCAATTGTGAACCGATTTAACTTTTTTATAGTACATGGTTAAAAAATATACCTACCTAATTATTTCGGAGTGGTGCCTTCGAGGTGGTCCCATTTAAATTAATCGAAATCGGCTGAACCGTTTTTGATAAACCAACAATAATTTACATGGATGACCCATCGATTCGTGCAAACTATTCGAATTCTGTACCCTGTTGAAGTCGGTGGTGCCATTTTTGGTGAAAAACAATTATAGGTATTAACTTTAGGCTTACGTTTCTAGTATCAGTAACTATTGAAGGATAGAATTTGGTCCCCGTTTGAATTTTCTTCAGTAGTAAAAAAGAAGGGAGACTTAAAACAAAGTTACCTACTGACAGACTGACATAAAAATATGGCAACCAATCGGCATGTTGCAGGCTTAATTAAATATTAAATTTAAATACAATTACAAAAATATTTGTGTGTCTCAATAACAATAATGTAGAATCAGAATTATTTATTGACGTATCGAGCTTAATACTAAAATTAAAAACACAAAATCTGTATAATAATGCATAGTTCCTACCGCCATCAATGGGTCTCGTCGTTCAACAAAGAAAATACATAATTAATGTGCACAAAATTGAAACGATAATAAATATTTAAAACAATTGTTTAAAAATAATACAAAATAATCAGTACATTAATTGATTTCATTGTTCCATGGCCTTTATGCTAGGTCAATAATAGTCAATAACCTGTATGCATCGACTTGTCATTTTTAACCGACTTCCAATAAGGAGGAGGTTCTATGTTCGTATGTACTTTTTTGTGTAAGTATGTTCATCAATAAAAATCCGCCAATTGTAAACCGAATCGAAAAAATATTTTTTAATTCAAAAGGTATAGGTACTCCCGAGGTTTTGCGAAAAATAATTATTCAAAAACGACTCAGCCGATATCTGTAAAATTTAAATGGAACCATTTCGGGAGTATACCCTTTCCAACTAAAAAATAATTTTTCGATCCGGTTCGGATAAATTGGCGAAATTATTTATGTTCATCGTGTACAAAAAGTCGGATATTGCGCTCTAATTGCTTACATTATTGTTGATTTATTCAAAAACGGCTCAGCCGATTTCTGTAAAATTTAAATGGTACCACCTCGGAAATATATCCCTTCGAACTATAAAATAATTTTTAGATTTGGTTCACAATTGGCGCAATTATCGACGAACATACACAAAAAAAATACAAACAGACGAACATAGAAAATCCTCCTTTTTGGATGTCGGTTGAAAATCAACAATAAAGTAAACAATTCAAGCTAAATATTCGAATTTTGTATAAGATGGAAGGCGGTATTGCCATTTTTTGCGAATATATGTATGCCTGTATGATTTTACTATCGGTTTCTCTGTTTTGTATGTAGGTACGAGTATTTCTATCAACTTATTCACAAATTTATAACTTCGTGTCCTCTTGCTCGCACTCATTCAGTTATGCAAGCGAGAAAACAGCAACTTTTAAATGCTTTCTTTACTGAGGCGAATTATACCTTTATTTTGTAAAGCAATGGCGAATGTAAATCCTTCAATCCACTGGACCAGCGTGGAAGATATAACTCAATCTCCCTTCGAGGGTAAGCCTACATTCAGCAGTGGTCCATCCATCAGCCATAGGAAGACTGCTGAACATAGGAGGCCTATGGATCTCCAATAAAACCGGTTGGAAGTGGCTTGCATCCAGCGCGATCCTGTGGTCTTAATGAGGTCATCCATCCACCTTGTGGGTGGACTTCCTTCTCTGCGCTTTCCGGTACTTGGTCTCCACTCGAAAACTTTTTAACCCCAACGGTCATCAGTCCTCCGCGCTATGTGCCCTGCCCACTGCCATTTCAACTTGCTAATCCGCTGGGCTATGTCGGTAACTTTGGTTCTTCTACGGATTTCCTAATTTCTGATTCGATCTCGCAGATAGAATCCGAGCATTCCCTCTCCATAGGTAGCTCGTTGGGCTACTTGGAGCTTATTAATAAGGCCCATAGTAAGAGACCACGTTTCAGTGATATAAGTCATCACTGGTACATGTCGCGGCATATAAGTGTGGAGGGGATGGCTGCGCAAGGGTTTAGTATGGCGGTCACCATGCGCAGCCATCCCCTCCACACTTCCCTAAGCGCTACACTTACGTGCCGCTACCTGTAACAAGACACCCTGGTCGAACACTTTCGACTTGGGGCACTGAGGTATGTCGGGCGAGAGGACAATACACACAGACGATACAATATTAGTCTAAGTTAACACAATATTAGTCGAAGGAAGGATCACATTATTCTTCCGCGAGTCCGAACAGTTCACGGGGAACGATGCATAAGTCACGCGGGAGTAAGAATTTACAATAAAATTCCAAAAGAAGTGAAAAATGCGAGTTCTTTCGGTATTTTCAAAAATAAATTAAAAATACATATATTGAACGATGTGACACTATTGAGTAAATAACTAAGTCTTACTGCTTACATAATGCACTGAGTTGCATCCACGCAAACAGCAGCGCTCGATTCTTTTGTTTAACTGCAACCGGTATTGATACGCGATACTACTCGTAGGACAGCGCAAATCGCAATATTGTAAACATTACACGATCACTATTAAGTATTTGGTTTGGGATGGGTAATTTCGAATGTGTAAAACCGTGAAATTAGTTTCTTTATTTAATAAACCTACTTTTAATGCTTTACACATAACTAAAACGCATACCTTATTTTTTTTGTTGATTTTGTTTAATTAGCGGTAGGTACTATTGTTTAATTGAAAATGTTATGTTGATAAAAATGTTAATAAGTATATTTAAGATTACTGTTTATATTTAATATTACTGTTTAAATTTAATATGATAAGTGACTCATAATTACGACTGATTGAAGCACATTATATGTACTGTAGTGATTAAGTTCTCACATAAGTGAAATTGTTAATTTCTTGTTGAAAAAATAAATTCTTTAACCAGAAGTTAAGTCTATAAACCTCTAGAGGTAGAAGCTAGAGTACCTTTATATGTAAATTGTATAACACCTGTATTTTGTACCTAGTTTCATAGACAATTTTTATTTTTTATTTTTTTTTATTAGACTACAAAACAGTATAAATGTGTCAATTACAAAACAAACATTATTAAGATTACTTACGAGTACATCTACACTTCACGATGTAGTCCTAACATGCAAATAATACACGCTACATCTTAACATTAACAAATTGAAAATAAATAGAAACAACATCTAGAACGCAACTAAACTAAAATAAAACACAAAAATAAAGTATTAGAACACAACTTTACAGAAATTAAATTATGTTTAAAACGTGTCTGCATAGTACACAACAAAAAGAAAACCAAAGACTTATTACAAAAACAGCAATCAAATAACATGAGTCAGAGCTTTACACAGTTTAAACTTAAGTGAGTAGAATGAATTGGTTAATTCATTCAGTATATTTATTTGATTTGTTGGTGTCCAGGTGGAAAAGCGTATCTTCAGGACGGGAGACGGGACCCACTACCAGTTCGGTACGGACGAGGCGCGGGCCGCGGTCACCGCCGTCGGCATTCTTCATCCATTCAACCCTACATACACTACAATCAACACAGAAGAAGTTCAGCAAGAAAATATACTGCAGTATACTGGGAGTCACGTTTTGTACAATAAAGCTTGAAAATATAGAAGTAGTTTTGATTTCAAAGGAAAGAACAAGTTTACTTTCATGAGCACCGTCACAGTTATTTTCAGGGTTTCTGCATTTAGGTACCTACACATACTGTTAACAAACAATACGTTGTATATTTTACTATGGAAATTAACGTGGTTTTCACACATTTTAAACGATATAAATTGGGACTCACTCACGTGTACTTATAGTCATAACACGACTATAGTTTCGGTCGCGTTCGGAGGCCTTTCTCAAGTTTGCGAGTGCTAGCACGCGGAGCCGTCTCGCAATGCATTCCACGACTATAGTTTCGGTCGCGTTCGGCGACCTTTCTCAAGTTGGCGAGTGCTAGCACGTGGAGTGCGTTGCGAGACGGCTCCGCGTGCTAGCACTCGCCAACTTGAGAAAGGTCGCCGAACGCGACCGAAACTATAGTCTTGTTATGACTGTACGTACACGTGAGTGAGTCCCGTTTTACAAAGTTTAAAATACGTTATATAGTTATTTTTTGCAATAAATGGCATGAGCGGACTTACCGTGTACAGAATTCGCGATTATTTCGCACGGATCAACGTAGCATTTTTCACATTATTGTTGATTTATCAAAAATGGCTCAGCCGATTTCGATAAAATTTTAATGGAATCAATTTCGAAGTCAACTCCTTCCAAAAAAAAGAGTTATTGAAATCGGACCTTTACATAAAAAGTTATGCGTGGTTATACATAAAATATAAATATATACGCGTCGAATTGAGTACCTCCTCCGGTTCGTCGGTCAAAAATAGAGACTGTACCCACAGTATGTATGTAGTAGGCCCAATTATGAAACCGCCATCGTAAATTTAATAGCAACGTAAAAAGTGTTCTCTATCAAATGCCTAAAGTGAAAAAGAAACAGAAATAATTATTCTAATTAGCTATTATAATTACGATGACGCCTTCATAATTGAGCCCAGTATGCTGATAAACGCAATGTCATATCATACCTATTTAAATCATGTGAGTGTTCAATATACGGTATTAGGTAGGTACAGATCGCAGCATATACTCGTAAGTCTAGCGCTGAGCGAAGTGTGGAGGGGATGGCTGCGCATGAGTTTAGTATGGCGGTCAACATGCGCAGCCATCCCCTCCACAGTAACCTCAGCGCTAGACTTACGTGCCGCTACATGTATTAAGTCTAATTGCGATAAAATATTTCCAAAAAAATCTCATTACTAGATAGATAGATAACACTTTATTGTACACAAAAAAAAGAAATAAGACGAACAGTAATACAAGAAAAACTTATGCTAGTGTAACTCGAGGCGGCCTTATCGCTGGAAACGATCTCTTCCAGGCAACTCATGCACGGAACGGAACAATCTTAAAATATATCACGGCAGTACAATTGTGTGATACTATTTTTTTTTAATTTTTAGTAAAAAGAAAATTAATTTTTATTTATTAATAATGTAAAATCATATTATACGTCTATCAATGTATATCATATAATAACACTAGGTACTTAACTAGTTCTATAATTCGGACTATTCTACAAACATAAACTATACAATACTTACGTAGGTACACACCTACTAAAGTTAAATATGTGTTGGTGAAAATTCTCCAACTTTTCCACCGTTCCAGCGCATGTGTGCCATTCTTTTCATTTTTTGTCCCATTTTCAGCGTGCCTCGCTAATTGCAGTCAGTTCTGAGGGCCCTTCATTTGACGGTTTTATATGGCGTAACGGTAAGGCAGCCGGATTGAGTGCGGGGCCCGTAGAAAATTTTATTCAGCCCTTGGTCTGTTGGGGCCCTTGGAAAAGTTCTTCCGTTTATAAGCGTTAATACGCTTTAAAAGGTATTTCACGTTTTGGTGAGATACAATTATTTTTCGCCAACAATGGCATACCTAACCGATTTTAACCGTGTACAGAATTCAAATAGTACGAGCGGATCGAAGTGTCATCGGCTTAGTATTTTTCACACTATTTATGATTTTTAAAAAGGGCTCAGCCGATTTGGTTAAAATTAAAATTATTTTGTTAAGAACCACCTCTGTATTATCTACTAAACAAAAAATCGCATCTGTTTCACACATTCTGCTGAGAGTCGAATAAACTTATTTTGTATTTTAATATTTTTTCGCTGTTTTCGGATTGAACCCGTAGTTACCTAAAGTTGTTACTGTTATTATAAAAACAGCCAGTACGTCGACTAAAAATAAGTTTCGCTCAAAAAAAAAAAAACACGTAGCAGAATGCCAGTTACGCAAAGCTTAGTTGTGCCTAGGTCCCCGTTTTTACCGACTTCCAAAAAGGAGGAGGTATTACGTTCGACTATTTATTTATTTTGTGTACGTTCATCGCTATTTTAGCCAATTGTGGAGAGATTTCAAAAAAATAATTTTATTTGAAGGGGTCTTTACCCCTTCGAATCAAAAAAGTATTTGTATTTTTTTTCCTGAGGTTTGTATCGAAATCGGCTGAGCCGTTTTTTGAAAATAAACAATAATGTAAAAGATACTACATGGATGACACATCGACACGTGGGGATTATGCGAATTCTGTACACACAAAATTCTGTGCGGGGCCTTCGTTCTATGCGGGGCCCGTAGCAACTTCAACACTATAGTTTCGTGTTTAATCCGTCACTGTAAAGTAGTTGAGCTGTAAATTGAAGTGTTGGGTTTCAAAGGCCCTGCTGATTGCTGAACAAGTGCGTTTAAACTGAGAAAAAAGAATGAGCAAACCACTTTTAAACTACCAGAATATTTAACGTTCTTACTTTTAACAAACTGACTACCAAACTACCTGACACATCTATCTCACTAGCACATTATACATATATACTCATAATTAATAACAACTTCTGTTACATGCCTAATTCTAAAATGACGGAAAAAATTAGCTGCTACTTAATTCAATACATTTTGTCAAGAATCAGTGAAGCTTTTGTATGGTCCAGCTATATGCCGGGTCGCTAGCCCTGGTGACAGTTTTTAAGCTGCTTGAAGGCCTCTGAAATAGCTGAACAGTTAAAACCACCGGGGCCTACAATTTAACGTGTCATCCGACCCACAGTAGCGCTCAGATGGAAGTGCCACCCGCGGTCACCCATCCAAAGACTACTTGTTTATAATTATGAGCACATATACCTACCTCTAATTGTCCCTGCACTTTGTGAAACAACACCTGGTAAGTACTGTATTAATTTATTTCACTAATAGGAGGATCAACAGCATCAATTACAAAATACATAACGTTACAAATATAGAGCGCTAATTATAGATCCTCACGTTTAGAACTATTTTAGTAACAACTAGCAGCGCCCCGCGGTTTTACCCGCGTTGTGCCCGTTCCCGTGGGAATTTCGGGAATTTTTATAAAAATAAACCTTCCTCTTGAATCACTCTATCCATTAAAAAAAACCGCATCAAAATCCGTTGCGTAGTTTTAAAGATTTAAGCATACAGACAAACAAACAAACGAAAATAGCGACTTTATTTTATACTATATAAGGATGTGGGAATATAAAAACATAAATCACACAACAAAACATGAAAGAAACTTACAAAAGATTCAATAAACTTACGAAACGTGAATATCCTACTCATCGATATGAACAACTTCTACTCTACCTCCTTACAATGCCCGTTGCCGTGCAATGTAAAGAGGTTTTATTCGATTTTACTAAATAAAACCTCTTTACGATGTCCTTAAATGTTCTTAGTTAAGTCATACGCATTAGACGTTCCAAATTTATATCACTTTACTCCATAGGGAGTTCCATACTACATTATTGACCTGCCATAGCCCTCGAGATTGTGTTAAGATAATAGTGACTTGTTTTACGTTGATATTGTACGACACTACGACATGTTATGTGTCATTTTCGAGTAGGTGGTATGAAAATATACTTATTACTAGCTGACCCGGTGAACTTCATCTCACCAACAATGACAACTTTTACATGCAGGAACATTTTGTATGGGAAAATTCAATGAATGTCTTTATTATTTTACTCACTATATTTTTATATTTTCTCACCGTTTAAACCTTTCCTTAGCTTCCACGAATATTTCAAGACCAAAATTAGCCAAATCGGTTTAGCCGTTCTTGAGTTTTAGCGAGACTAACAACCACGATTCATTTTTATATTATACTAGCTTTTACCCGCGGCTTCGCCCGCGTTATATTTTGATTTTGGCTAATGTTTATGTCGGCTGCGAAACCTAACCTAAGCGACAAACATCAAAATACCTTAGAAGAATGCTTTTGTTGGTTAAGTTACGGTTGGAGTGTATATACAACCCCCCTGTGTATTCCCGCCATATCGTGGCGGGGGAGGTCTAAGGCAGCTGAAAAGGCGGCGCTCGAAGTCTCCCTCTTCTTTGGGTCTTTCCCCAAGGCAGCTTAGAGGCCGGCACTCGTAGTGCAGCCGCTTTTAACTAAAGCAGCTGAGAGGATGGCCGGTAGGTTGCCTGCCTTATGAGGAGTGTTGCTTCTGAGGCGGGCTGCAGTGCCGCTCTTGCGACGCTGCAACCGAGGATTAGGGGCTGCGGTGGGATGGAACTGGTTGTGTGGGTGCCGCCACCTACCCTACCTTCCGCTAGGCCGTCAACCTGTTGGAAGACGCAGTGGGGCTGCAGGGGAAGAGAAGTGTCGGTATCGCGATGGCCGTTCTCACTGCCCTCTGCAGTTGAAGAGGCAAGCGCTGGGCTACTATGACTGACCCGTTGCACTGGGATCAGGACGTTGGAATGCTGTCCGACGCTCAGTGCTGGTTACTCCCGAGTGGTGGATGACGATGTGTCTTGTGCTCCGAAACACACCGTCATTATGGCGGGAGCGCAAGCTCCGTTATGGAGCCCGAGTCTGGGCTAGCGCTGTTGAGTGCCGCGAAGGAGTGCGAAAAATGTAGGAACGCCCTAAACTTGAAATGACAGGTTATTTCTGGCGCTTAGACGGCTGCTACCGCGGCCCGCTCGCTTACTTTTCATCCTATCCTACGGGAACTGTTAAAGTTTTTGGGATAAAAAGTGGCCTTTGTCACTTTTCGTCTTTCAAACTATATTCATGCAATAAGTCAAGGCAATCCGTTGCTCCGTTGCTGAGAAAAAGTTATTGTCTTATCCTACGGGAACCGCAATTTTTTCGGAAAGGAAAGTATCCTATGTCACTTTCCGTCTTCCAAACTATGCCCACCCCAAAAACCAAGTCAATCCGATGCTCCATTGCTGAGAAACAGTTATTGTCCTATCCCATGGGAATCACGAATTTTCTCGGGATACAAAAGTATCCTGTTATAACTTTCTGTCTTTTAAACCATAGGTATCCATACCAAAAATCAATTCAATCTTTTGCTCCGTTGCTGCGTCAAAGAGGAACAAACCAACAAACTTTTCGGATTGATAATATTAAAGTATGATGATTCTGTACCATAAAGGTAGAATAAAGAAACATGTTAAATCTCTAATGATAGAAGATTTAAAAATATTTTTAATGTCAGACAAAATGACGGCCTGTTATTAAACGTCATAGTAACATGTAGCATGCAGAGGGAATAAAGCATTTTATCTAATTTTAATGTCAGTTGTCATTTTCAATCCATACTTTATTTCCTCTTCAATGGGATATAATGGTGGAAAAACAATTTGTCCCCTTGCCATGCTACCTGTGATTTATAAAAGTCTGCAGACAATGTCACCTGTCATCTAATTACGTTTGGCTGTGACGTTTCGTTAGTCCATATTAGCGTCATAGAGGAATTAATTACTTAGCGTCTTTGTGATAGTGGCGACAGTTTTGCTTTCGATAGTTTTTGTCCTGTCCTACAGGAACTATGTATGCAATTTTTTGCTTAACGTCTAATGATTAGCATCTAAAATTCGACGCGCTTGGTTTTGCTCTTGAGTCTCAGCAGTTCTTTGAGCTGCGTGATGCTCGGCATCTAAAAGTCGCTGCGCTTGACTTTCTCCTTAAGTCTCAGCAGCTCTCTGAGCTGCGTCACGCTCAGCATCTAAAATTCGACGTGCTTGGTTTTTTGCTCTTGAGTCTCAGCAGTTATTTGCGCTGCGTGATGCTCAGCATCTAAAAGTCGCCGCGCTTGACTTTCAACTTCAGTCTTAGCAGCTCTCTGAGCTGCGTGACGCTCAGCATCTAAAATTCGACGCGCTTGGTTTTGCTCTTGAGTCTCAGCAGCTCTTTGAGATGCGTGGCGCTCGGCATCTAATGTCGAACGTGTTTAAGTGTGCTCTTCAGACTCTTGGCTTCTAGCAATTTTCTTTACGCGAGCTCCGCTAGAACTACGCGCTAGATTCGATTTGCGTTTTGTAGGCATACCTATTAGAATGAAAACTACGTAATTAAACTGAAAAAATACATGTAACCTTTTCTAAATTTTACAGGAAAAGATTGATTGACTTTGACATTTGCAACTCGAGCAGCCTTGAATGGGCATTGGGCATAGAGAATGTAATTTGGAAAGTCAAGATGCAAATTACCATTTGTCATTGTAGAAAATAAGTTTTTTTTTCTAAGATTCTAGCCAATGCGTTTTCATCCCCCGTTTTCAACCCTTTAAAACTATTTTTTCGAATCAAAAAGTAGCCTATGTCCTTTCTCAGGCTCTAGACTATCTGTGTACCAAATTTCATTCAAATCTGTTCAGTAGTTTTACCGTGAAAGCGCGACAGACAGACAGACAGACAGAGTTACTTTCGCATTTATAATATTAAATAAGTAAGGAAGTAAGGATAGATTGTTTTTGAATAGGATTATCGCATAACATATTTCTACACTGACTATTTGGGATTTCGGGATTAGCTTTGTTCGATAGTTATGTTTATCGGTAACTACCCCTGAAATTCCCTGCAATACCAGCCTACATAATTATTCTAAAATTGTGACGCCACTGTCACCAACCGAGCAATTTGTGCAGCAGCTGACGAGGTATGTACAGTTCAATTAAACTTTATGATAATTGTAACAACATGTCGTGCCTGATGGAAATATAGGAGCAATCTCATAGCTGTATTAAATATCTTATTTTTAGCTTGGTATATATTATCTTAGGGCTAAATCTGACACCTTAGGGATGATTTATAATAGAAAGGGCGGGCGCGGGACGGGCCGAACGGGACCCGTACGACGTACGTTCCATACATTTTTCTCGTGGCCCGTACACACGAAATGTATGAAACGTGCGTCGTGCGGGCCCTGTCCAGGCCGTCCCGTCCTAATATAAATCACCTCTTTCTTTAGAGTAGTTAGTCCAGATTGTTTCTTTTTCTTTCTGCTCTTCTCCAGGTACACGGTCCTATGCATTCAAATGCTCTATCCCGGAACCGCATATGATAGTTGCAAATCCAGCCGGGATCCCCAAGAGCCATGCGAGACTGCGATCTCAATGTGCTTCTGTAATAGCCTCTGCCGTGTCCTCGACCGCGGAAAGGGAAACGCCTGGTCTGTTGCACCTCCTCACGTAGCGCGGCAATCTCCAGGTGTAACTTTTTGATTTGATTTGCCATTTCTGCTACCATTGTTGCCGGGACGTACTCCATTGTCTAGGTGTCGTGTTCTCGGGTCACCACTTTGCCTGGTTAGGTATTGTAGGCAATCTAGTACAGCTGGCGCGTCGGGAGATGAGGAGATAGGACTTCCGGCATACTACGTCATCGCAATCAAACACTGAATTACATCGTCTGATTTATTGTACAACACGCGAGTACATAGAGCGGAGGTAATGGACCAACTGTGGCGGCGTATGAGAGCGCCGGGCTTAAGTATGAGAGATCATGATCGCCACAGATGTACTTTCGTGACTTTTAGTTGTACTCGTATGTTCCTCGTAAACACTACCTATTCATAGCCGCTAAATGAGTTTTCGTAAACTTAAAATGCGTAGTTTATCTGTAAAAGGCAAAAACTCAAATAAAATAGAATACGCGCGCTAACCGAGACAATCAGCCTTATTATAATTTACAGAGCATTTTATATATATAGATTACGGCATAGAATTTATTATTCTATGGAATACGGCATACAAGCATTGTCAGTACCGAACCCTTTTTGATATTGGTTAGAAAGAGATGCACCGCATACTTTATTTCAATGGGCAGTTTTTGTGACAAGAAATGTTAGTTTCAGTCGAAAGTCCGCCAATTAAATAAATAGTTACCTAAAAATAGCACAGACCAGACCGTGACCCATAGTGACAATGTTAACTAATTTAAAATTTAAATGTGCAATTTTGTGAAACTAAAATGTCATTGTAATTGGTTGTATACCTCTACAAATGTAATTGTATTTGTAAATCCCTGCTCATATTATAAATGTGAATGAAGTTTGTTTTTTACGCTTTCGCGGAGCATCGGAGCAACGGATAGACTTGATTTTTCTCATGGATATGGTTTAAAGGTTGGACATAAGCTACTTTTTATCCAGAAAAAATAAAAGATTCCTGTGGGACAACATAAAAATAATCATAAAACGTGGGCGAAGCCGGGGCCAAAAGCTAGTTGGTAATAACATCGGCGAAGTGCGAGTCGGAGTCGCGCACGAACGGTTCCATACCATATGGTAGGTATGGTACGGTTCCATACCATATGGTAGGTATAGAACCGTTCGTTCGGAGAGGATGACAATGGTCATGTTGTAAACGTACGAAATTGCAAAGTATTACGTACCAAAAATTGTAATGTATTTCCTATCTACCCTCTACTTACGACTTAATGAGAACTTTGGTTTTATAAAAATAATGTTTAGATACAAGTTTTAAAAGGTGACATTAGCCTACAAAATACTGTAAATATTGTGGTAAATTGTAACTTAGTTAGCTAACGCTAAGGTTTACAAAACATTGTAATTTTATTATGTTAATAAAGGTTTCAAAAAAAAAAAAAATCAAATCAAACTATCAAAAAGTTGTCAGATCTTTCTATATCCATATCTAATACAGCAAGGGCAAAAGTTTTAATGGAAGATAGGTGACAGTGGCTGCAGAGATTCATGCATTGCAGGAAAATAAGGTAAAACATCCTATGGCATTATCATCGCAAAATAAACATAAACAAGAGAAATTTCCTAAGAGATAATGGGATATTAAAAAAATCAAAAAATAACGCTGGCGAAAACGCGAGAAATAGCTAGTGAAAAGTATTTCCGAGTTTATAATTGTAGATATAAGGCCGATTTATAAACTCAGAGTTACTTTAAAGTAGTTAGCCGTATTTTGTCTATTACAATTGAATTAAAATTGTCAAACAAAGAAAAAGAAACAATCTGGACTAACTACTCTAAAGAAAGAGGTGATTTATATTAGGACGGGACGGCCTGGACAGGGCCCGCACGACGCACGTTTCATACATTTCGTGTGTACGGGCCACGATAAAAATGTATGGAACGTACGACGTACGTGCGTCGTACGGGTCCCGTTCGGCCCGTCCCGCGCCCGCCCTTTCTATTATAAATCATCCCTAAGGTGTCAGATTTAGCCCTAAGATAATATATACCAAGCTAAAAATAAGATATTTAATACAGCTATGAGATTGCTCCTATATTTCCATCAGGCACGACATGTTGTTACAATTATCATAAAGTTTAATTGAACTCTGTAACTCGTCAGCTGCTGCACAATTATTGCTCGGTTGGTGACAGTGGCGTCACAATTTTAGAATAATTATGTAGGCTGGTATTGCAGGGAATTTCAGGGGTAGTTACCGATAAACATAACTATCGAACAAAGCTAATCCCGAAATCCCAAATGTTATGCGATAATCCTATTCAAAAACAATCTTTCTATAATATAAAAATGAATCGCAAAATGTGTTGGTAAGCGCATAACTCAACAACGCCTGGACCAATTTGGCCAAATCTTTTTTTAAAATGTTCGTTGAAGTTCAAGGATGGTTTTTACGGCGAGAAAAATTAGAATGATTGCTGGAAAAACCCTAAAAATAGCCCTTTTCTTTTTCCCATACAAATGATTTCTAACTAAAACGTAGTCAATTTGAGCTTTATTGCTATGGTATAAAGTTCATATTAAATTACAAGCACTCACTGTTGTCTAAGCAATGTAGGTGTGTTCCTAACGTCAAAGATCATATCTATCAAAACAATGTGCGTGTGTGCGTTGGAGCACAGAATACATAGTTGGAGGAGTTTAATGAACGCATTGGCTAGAATCTTAGAAGAAAAAACTTATTTTCTACCATGACAAATGGTAATTTGCATCTTGACTTTCCAAATTACATTCTCTATGCCCAATGCCCATTCAAGGCTGCTCAAGTTGCAAATGTCAAAGTCAATGAATCTTTTCCTGTAAAATTTAGAGAAGGTTACATGTATTTTTTCAGTTCAATTACGTAGTTTTCATTCTAATAGGTATGCCTACAAAACGCAAATCGAATCTAGCGCGTAGTTCTAGCAGAGCTCGCGTAAAGAAAATTGCTAGAAGCCAAGAGTCTGCAGAGCACACTTAAACGCGTTTGACATTAGATGCCGAGCGCCACGCATCTCAAAGAGCTGCTGAGACTCAAGATCAAAACCAAAAGCATCGAATTTTAGATGCTGAGCGTCACGCAGCTCAGAGTGCTGCTGAGACTGAAGTTGAAAGTCAAGCGCGGCGACTTTTAGGTGCTGAGCATCACGCAGCGCAAAGAACTGCTGAGACTCAAGAGCAAAAAACCAAGCGCGTCGAATTTTAGATGCTGAGCGTCACGCAGCTCAGAGAGCTGCTGAGACTTAAGGAGAAAGTCAAGCGCGGCGACTTTTAGATGCCGAGCATCACGCAGCGCAAAGAACTGGTGAGACTCAAGAGCAAAACCAAGCGCGTTGAATTTTAGATGCTAAGCGTTAGACGTTAAGCAAAAAATTGCATAGTTCCTGTAGGTCAGGATCAGGACAAAAACTATCGAAAGCAAAACTGTCGCCACTGTCACAAAGACGCTAATTGATTAATTCCTCTATGACGCTAATATGGATTAACGCGAAACGTCGCAGCGAAACGTAATTAGATGACAGGTGACATTGTCTGCAGACTTTTATAAATCACAGGTAGCATAGCAAGGGGACAAATTGTTTTTCCACCATTATATCCCCTTGAAGAGGAAATAAAGTATGGATTGAAAATGACAAATGACATTAAAATTGGAAAAAAACGTTTTTTCCCTCTGCATGCCACATGTTACTTACCAGGCCGTCATTTTGTCTGACATTAAAAATATTTTTAAATCTACTATCATTAGAGGTTTAACATGTTTCTTTATTCTACCTTTATGATTCAGAATCATCATACCTACTTTAATATTATCAATCCGAAAAGTTTGTTGGTTTGTTCCTCTTTGACGCAGCAACGGAGCAAAAGATTGACTTGATTTTTGGTATGGATACCTATGGTTTAAAAGACAGAAAGTGATAATAGGATACCTTTTTATCCGGGGATTGCCGGGTGATTCCCATGGGATAGGACAATAACTGTTTCTCAGCAATGGAGCAACGGATTGACTTGAGTTTTGGGGTGGGCATAGTTTGGAAGACGGAAAGTGACATAGGATACTTTCCATTCCGAAAAAATTGCGGTTCCCGTAGGATAAGACAATAACTTTTTCTCAGCAACGGAGCAACGGATTGCCTTGGCTTATTGCATGAATATAGTTTGAAAGACGAAAAGTGACATAGGCCACTTTTTATCCCAAAAACTTTAACAGTTCCCGTAGGATAGGATAAAAACTAAGCGAGCGGGCCGCGGTAGCAGCCGTCTAAGCGCCAGAAATAACCTGTCATTTCAAGTTTAGGACGTTCCTACATTTTTCGCACTCCTTCGCGGCACTCAACAGCGCTAGCCCAGACTCGGGCTCCATAACGGAGCTTGCGCTCCCGCCATAATGACGGAGTGTTTCGGAGCACAAGACACATCGTCATCCACCACTTGGGACTAACCAGCACTGAGCGTCGGACAGCATTCCAACGCCCTGGTCTCAGTGCAAAGGGTCAGTCATAGTAGCCCAGCGCCTGCCTCTTCAACTGCAGAGGGCAGTGAGAACGGCCATCGCGATACCGACACTTCTCTTCCCCTGCAGCCCCACTGCGTCTGCCAACAGGTTGACGGTCTAGCGGAAGGTAGGGTAGGTGGCGGCACCCACACAACCAGTTCCGTCCCACCGCAGCCCCTAATCCTCGGCTGCAGCGTCGCAAGAGCGGCACTGCAGCCCGCCTCAGATGCAACACTCCTCATAAGGCACGCAACCTACTGGCCATCCTCTCAGCTGCTTTAGTTAAAAGCGGCTGAACCTCGAGTGCCGGCCTCTAAGCTGCCTTGGGGGAAAGAACCAAAGAAGAGGGAGACTTCGAGCGCCGCCTTTTCAGCTGCCTTAGACCTCCCCCGCCACGACAAGGTACACGGGGGGGTTGTATGTACACTCCAACCGTAACTTAACCAACAAAAGCATTCCTCTAAGGTATTTTGATGTTTGTCGCTTAGGTTAGGTTTCGCAGCCGACATAAACATTAGCCAAAATCAAAATATATCGCGGGCGAAGCCGCGGGTAAAAGCTAGTCTATATATATAAAAATGAATCGTGGTTGTTAGTCTCGCTAAAACTCAAGAACGGCTAAACCGATTTGGCTAATTTTGGTCTTGAAATATCCGTGGAAGCTAAGGGAAGGTTTAAACGGTGAGAAAATATAAAAATATAGTGAGTAAAATAATAAAGACATTCATTGAATTTTCCCATACAAAATGTTCCTGCATGTAAAAGTTGTCATTGTTGGTGAGATGAAGTTCACCGGGTCAGCTAGTAATAAGTATATTTTCATACCACCTACTCGAAAATGACACATTACATGTCGTAGTGTCGTACAATATCAACGTAAAACAAGTCACTATTATCTTAACACAATCTCGAGGGCTATGGCAGGTCAATAATGTAGTATGGAACTCCCTATGGAGTAAAGTGATTTAAATTTGGAACGTCTAATGCGTATGACTTAACTAATAACTTTTAAGGACATCGTAAAGAGGTTTTATTTAGTAAAATCGAATAAAACCTCTTTACATTGCACGGCAACGGGCATTGTAAGGAGGTAGAGTAGAAGTTGTTCATATCGATGAGTAGGATATTCACGTTTCGTAAGTTTATTGAATCCTTTGTAAGTTTCTTTCATGTTTTGTTGTGTGATTTATGTTTTTATATTCCCACATCCTTATATAGTATAAAATAAAGTCGCTATTTTCGTTTGTTTGTTTGTCTGTATGCTTAAATCTTTAAAACTACGCAACGGATTTTGATGCGGTTTTTTTTAATGGATAGAGTGATTCAAGAGGAAGGTTTATATGTATAAAAATTCCCGAAATTCCCACGGGAACGGGCACAACGCGGGTAAAACTGCGGGGCGCTGCTAGTTGTTACTAAAATAGTTCTAAACGTGAGGATCTATAATTAGCGCTCTATATTTGTAACGTTATTTATTTTGTAATTGATGCTGTTGATCCTCCTATTAGTGAAATAAATTAATACAGTACTTACCAGGTGTTGTTTCACAAAGTGCAGGGACAATTAGAGGTAGGTATATGTGCTCATAATTATAAACAAGTAGTCTTTGGATGGGTGACCGCGGGTGGCACTTCCATCTGAGCGCTACTGTGGGTCGGATGACACGTTAAATTGTAGGCCCCGGTGGTTTTAACTGTTCAGCTATTTCAGAGGCCTTCAAGCAGCTTAAAAACTCTGTCACCAGGGCTAGCGACCCGGCATATAGCTGGACCATACAAAAGCTTCACTAATTCTTGACAAAATGTATTGAATTAAGTAGCAGCTAATTTTATGGAAATAAGACAACACAGACCAGACTGAAGGCTATAATATTTTGAAGAAAACCTGGGCCAAACCATGACTTATAATAATAATTTCAAGGAAGTACCTACAAAACAACACGGGCCATGCCACGGCCATTTAGCTAGTATGTAATAAAACTTTCTCTCAAATGACATGACATACTGACATGACATGACCTACTCAATATGACATGACAGACCTACGAACGGACACAACGATCATATAGGGTCCTTTTTTTACTACGGAACCCTTAAAACTTAGCATGTTGTTATTTTTTAATTTAAAACAGTTCCCCGAATAAATGTAATTACTTAAATATTAATTACGTAAATACTTATACAAGTACTCGTAACATCAGAAATTAGATTCATTTTACATCAGTAAGCATTTTAAGCAAGCACCTACAATGGTTGGTGAAGATATAGTTTTTATAGGAAATAGAATAAAATCAGGGGATAGTAACGTTGAAAATACGATATATGAAACAGAAAGCTACAATAATAAGGATTCTATAGGAACTGATTATAACTATAAATATGAAGTTATCTGGAGACACGTTATTGGATTTTTGATCTTGCACATCTTAGCAGGCTATGGGTTCTTTTTAATCTTTATGGGAACACCTATGAAGCTCTACACAGTTGTCTATAGTAAGTAAATTGCTTTTTGCTTGGTTACCAATAATTGTTAATGGCCCTTCAATTGGACACAGCTAGTAGACCGGATCTAATTTATACAATTCATTTGCAAGCAGGGCCGGACCGTGACCCTGGGCTAATACTACTTAGAGGCCTGCCTAATTTCTCAAAGTATAGGATAGCAAGACTGAAAGACACAGAGTCTGAGAGTCTGTCTGAGAGAGAAACATCGGAGCACGATCGAGATCGAATGAATGTGTAATGGCTGCCGAACATTTTAACTGTCAGTTTGAAGTACCAACGCCTGAACGTAGACTTGAAATAAATGAGTTTGAATTCTCAGAGCTGCAAACCTTACCATCCGTTTAATTTTAAACAATATAGATTTTTTTTGCATTATCGTCTATTTTTCATTTAGACTTGACTTAGCTGGGGCCCCTGAAATCCACGGGCAGTGAGCTAAAGCTACAAGCTACGCCCAATCCTTACTGAAACTCACACCAATTTTTTTTCTTTCAGTACTATCCGTACACATGCTCGCTTCGGAAAGCATCACCGTGGGTGCACATCGATACTACACGCACAGGACGTTCAAAGCCAAGCCTGCCCTGAGAGCGCTTTTCATAATCCTCCAGACTATTACTGGTCAAGTAAGTAAACTACCCTTTTTGACGTGAAAATGTGTTTCTGCAAGACAAATCCCACTCAGGTCAGCCTTCGAAAATAAAAAGAAGGGTTTCGTTCTGTGTTGGTTTTTTCTTTTTTATTCTGTTTTTAGTATTTGTTGTTATAGCGGCAACAGAAATGCATCTTCTGTGAAAATTTCAGCTGTCCAGCTATAACGGGTTGTGACATACGGCCTGGAGACAGACAGACAGACGGACATCGGAGTCTTAGTAATAGAGTCCCGTTTTTGCCCTTTTTACGGAACCCTAAAAACATCACTCGTTTTTAAGTCATGTGATTAACCTTTACCCTCCCCTGAGAAATCAGTCCGTGTCTGATATTTTTAATTTGTTGATTTTGAGTTAAGACAATACAATTACAATTTCAAAAAGTCTTTATTTTCTTAAAAAGTTACAAGAAAAATGTACAAACACCAGTACACAAATAGTTTAGCGAGCACGTAGGCTCATACCTATCAAACTTATTAAACATGTTGTTAATTTCTGTTTAGTATTTAGGTTCAACTACCTATATTAATTGGCTTGAGATGAGAACCCGTACACTTTATAGGGAGAAATACGTACAGTGGAATCTCGATAACTCGAATGTGAAATGAAATGCAAAAAAACTTCGACTTATTGAGTCTTCGAATAAACAAGAATTTCGAGATATGAAGTATTGGATGGCAAAAATTTCGACATACATATTTGAAGTCGCGATTTTTTAGTATATTTTATGAGGTGTTGAGTCAAAAATAAAAATCCGACTTATATTTTATCCTACGTATTTATTGAAATTAATTAATTACTTACACAATGAAATCTGTTTTCTAATTTTTATCCGACTTCCAAAAAGGAGGAGGTTCTATGTTCGTGTGTATGTTTTTTTTTGTGTATGTTCATCGATAATATCGCCAATTGTGAACCGAATCGAAAAAAAATATTTTTTAGTTCATAAAGGTATACTCCCGAGGTGGTCCCATTTAAATTTTACAGAAACCGGCTGAGCCGTTTTTAAAAAAACCAACAATAATATAAGCAATTCGAGCGAAATATCCGAATGTTGTACAGGATGAACATCGATAATTTCGCCAATTGTGAACAGAATCGAAAAATTCTTTTTTTTAGTTCTATAAGGTCTCCCAAGGTTGTTTTGTTTAAATTTTACAGAAATCGGCTGAGCCGTTTTTTATAAATCAACTAGACGACCCGCCCCGGCTTCGCACAGGTGTATTATACATATAAACCTTCCTCTTGAATCACTCTATCCATTAAAAAAACCGCATCAAAATCCGTTGCGTAGTTTTAAAGATTTAAGCATACAGACAAACAGACAAAAATAGCGACTTTATTTTATACTATGTAAGGATAATAATGTAAACAATTCGAGCGCAATATTCAAATTTTGTACACGATGGAAGGCGGTTTTGCCATTTTTTGCGAAAAATAAAGCATTTTATCTTCTATCTGCTTGACTCGTATCAGCAATTATTTTCTTACGTAGAGTTACTTTAGTCACGGTAAGTTGATAGCTTCCTTTTAAAGCTCACGTGCAAAATAAATTTAGGCTTCTTAATTACCTTATGACACATAGGCACACACGTCGTTCGGCCATGAGATTTAGAGTATGATCGGAGAATTTCTGAGGTCTATTTGCTATTTGCTATTTGGACAGTTTCTTCGAGCCCGTTATTGAACTCGTCCATCGACGCAAAGTTCTTATTCTTATTCGACTTATTCGACGTGGGGGCGATAAGTCCTGCACTGACGTCCCGCATGGGGTGTTTTGTGCATTTCCCCCTCCAGCGTCTACCCGAGCCAGCCCAGCTCCTTAAAGTAACGGAGCGTGGCTCTGGGCCGCTGGCATAACTGCTCCAGTAGCTTAGATGGTGAATAAGATGATGGCGATGTGGATGACAAAGCTAATGATAATGCCAATGCAGAAGCGTCATGCAACCCGTTAGCTATTCTAGTGTCTTCTGTGGCTTTGCAATGCCACAGAACATGCTCTACAGTTTCGTTTTCTTCCAAACAGCCACGACAAAGTGGGCTGTCAGTGGCTCCCAGTTTATACAGATGACTATTCAAGTTGCAGTGACCAGTTATGAGGCCTACCATAAGTCGGAGATCATGTCGCTGCAACTTCAATAGGTCGTTCGTGATGTTTTTATTCAGGGTTGGAAAAGCAGCCTTAGAATGCTTGACGCAAAGTTCTCCAGGCAAGCAAAGCGATTTGAGACCTCGAGATGAAAGTTCTCGGGGTTTTGTATATAAGCATGAGTAGGTTGGAGCGTAGACTTCATTAGATGGGGCCTTTCGAGTTCAGTTTGCCTCACACGATTCTGTGATCACTGGCGGTTTTTACCCTGTGAATCACGGAGACATGGTTGAAAATCTCATTTCTCGTGAAACCGTCGGGGCTCCAGGTCCATTTTCTGTGTGGTGGGTTCTGGAAAAAAGAGTACATCGTGATGAGTCCCTCTTTCTCCAGGAAGTCTGCCAACCTCTGGCCCCTGGGGTTCCGTTGCTTATATCCAAATTGCCTTACTCTCAACTTTGCGTCTAAATCTCCCATAACAACCGTGAAGCGAGTCTTAGACGTAAGTATGGCCCGACTTACGTCCTCATACATAGCTTCTACTTCATCATCTGGGTGTGACGAGGTCGGTGCGTATTCCTGAATGACCTGCAACAAGTATCGTTTGGATATTCTGAGTATTATTGGGTATACAACCTACCCCTGATCGACACACTTTTGATGGTAATAATGTTGTTAATGAGAGACATGTGAACGACACCACCTTGGGGCCGTTGGTCACCTTCCCGTCAGACTTAACCTAGTAAAAAAAATTGACAATATTCTACTAGAAGTTGATAACCTTAATGTCCCAGAACTCGGTGTACTCGATGTTCCAAGAATTGATATGATATAATTTGTGATAAATGTTTCAGAACTCAATGTACGATTGGTGCCGTGACCACCGCACGCACCACCGCTACTCCGACACGGACGCTGACCCGCACAATGCGCAACGTGGTTTTTTCTTCAGCCACGTTGGCTGGCTGCTCACTAAGAAGCACCCCTTCGTCAAAAAATATGGCAAAAATGTCAACATGAGCGATCTGAAAGCAGATTGGATGGTCATGTTTCAAAAGAAGTGAGTCAAAAGACAATTGAAAAAATGTTTACCTAAGTACCTTCGTCAATATCTTGCGTAGATAAATTTGCGTTAGACTACTTGCCTCACTTCTTAACCCACGCTTGATTATTCGTGCTTTATTCTAATAACTTTTATCTATGAAATCTTAATTCTTAGAGAAAAGTAGATGCATCAATTGTGGCTGTCTTAGTGTTATTTGTGGCCACTTTGAATTTTAATATTTGTGTAGATTTTAATGTTAATATAATATTTTCAGAAAATCTTTTGAATGTTGACATTCACACAAACAAAAATGATGTTGTATATTAGCATTTGGATTATCTTTAGACCTTCAAAGGTCTGAGGATGATCCAATGCTTTTGATGTAATAGTAGTGTAGTTTTGTTGTAGTTAATAAAGGCACTTTTGCCCGATAAAAAAAAAATGCCATATATTATAAATTTGTGCAATAATTTTGACATTAGATGGCGAAAAACTGGGCAGTAGTCACAACTGGTGCATCTACTATTCTTGTTTTTTTTTTTTAGAAATTTTATAATGTCATTGAAAGTTCATTCATAATTTTTCAATTCTTTTCAGATACTACCGTCCTCTTTATTTAGCCCTTGCACTGTCAATATTCATATTAGTACCAGTGTATTGCTTTGGAGAGTCATTGAAAAATGCTTTTTTTATTTGCTACATATTTCAATATGTTTATCTAGTAAATATCACTTCCCTCGTGAACAGCGCCGCTCATTTATACGGAACTAGACCTTACGACGAGTAAGTAACTTTATAAATATTTAGTTAAACTTATATCAAACTAGTTTTTACCCACGGCTTTGCCCTCGTCTCATTTTGGTTTTTAAGTTATCCCATAGGAAATTTCTTTTGTAATAATCGATTTCTATGAATTTTCTACGCCATTTTGCGGTGATCATCTCGTAAAGTGTTTTTCCTTACTTTCTTTCTTTTACGCATGAATGTCTACAGCAAATGTTACCTATCATCATTTATATCATCCTTTAACGTAACGCCTGTCTATATTAGACATGGAGATAAGTTATACATAGATATTGTCTATCCTACGAGAACAACATTGTTTTTTTTCGGTATAATAAGTAGCCTATGTCACTTTCCGTCTATCAAACTATGTCCATACTCGTATTGTCCACGCCAAAAATCAAGTCAATCCGTTGCTTCGTTGCTGCGTGAAAGAGAACTAAACAATAAACAAGCTTTTGGATTTATAATATTAGTAACTTAGAAGTAACTTAAATTAATTGTTGGTCTGGCTGCGCTTGCGCATTTAGTAAAGATTAAAGTTTACCGTCAAAGTGAACATTTGGTATTGTAGTTTATTGAATCAGGCGTTACTTTGCGGAAGTTCATCTTCAAATTCTTGTTTTGAATAAATATTTAGTGTATTTCCGCTCTGTCCTAGTCATATAAGTTAAGGGTACCATTCAAAATCCAAATTGTTTGAAATAGGTAGTTTACCTCATTTTTGGGCGTAGTTAGGGTAAAGGAAGAGGGGCGAGTGAGTATTGCTCACCTTAAAAACTTTTTCTATCCCAGAAAATTTTAAAGTCAACACCTGAGAAAATTTTAGACTACACCAATGCCTACATTTATATACACAATTTATTTAAGACTAAATACATAGTTTCAATTATGGTTTCGCACACAAATACAAAGTCTATACTACCAAAGTATAGTACATAGTAGTCTATAGTACCAAAGGTTGCGTATCTTCACTCAATACAAGTTTGAATTCGATTTTGATTTAAATTCGATTGCTAAATGCGTTTATCACTTCCAGAAAAATAAAGCCTGTAGAGTCTTGGTTTGTGTCCTTCATCACATATGGTGAAGGCTGGCACAACTACCACCACGCCTTCCCGTGGGACTACCAGGCGGCTGAACTCACCATGCGCATGAATCTGTCTGCTCAAGTCATCAGATTCTTGGAAGCTGTTGGACTTGCCTGGGATTTAAAAACTGCTTCACCAGAAATGGTAGGTTCACCATAGTCATTTTAAAACTCAGTCATGGAAACTTGCTGTTCACATTTTTTTTTAGCACGAAGTCGCCTGATGGTAAGCGACGTTGTGGTCGAAGATGAAGCACGCAGACCTAGAAAATACCTACTCATTCTGACCTTGAAAAGCTTTAGATTATATCTCTTAGGAAACAGGAAAGCAGGAAGACTGTAACATTCCCTGGCGGTACGAATCAGAAAAGTTGTGTCAAACCGCTTCGTACGTATCAAAGGAAAATCGACAGTGTAGGGGTAGTTATGTGGCGTCCTCCTACTTGTCCTGTGGTAAAAAGGGGATGGTAGGATAAGGTCGTGCAGCTCAGATGCACACTCTCCCATGGAAACTGCCTCCAGTTATCTTTGATATCGGTAACTTTCGAAAGAATCTGTTTTTTTTTTTAAATTTTCTTCAGTAGTAAAAAAGAAGGGAGACTTAAAACAAAGTTGTCTACTGACAGACATAAACATGATACCTACTGACATAAAAAATATGGCAACCAATCGGCATGTTGCTGGCTTACAGCGTGCAGAAAATGCAAATACAAAAATGTACATCAATTGATTTCACTGTTCCATTGCTTTTATGCTAGGACGCTAGGTCAATAAGCTATATTATGAGGCTCAGTCCCTGGCCTTTATACTAAGTCAATAATCTGTACGATTTCACGATCGGTCTCTCTGTATGTAATGCCTTTAATTGCTATCGACTAATTAAAAAATAATTTGCGTCAATAAAGAAAATATTTTAAAGGTTATGTCCTCTTTCTGGCACCCATTTATTTATGAACCATACACATATCACGAGAGAACATGAAATTTTAAATGCATTCTTTACTGAGGCGAATCATACCTTTATTTTGAAAAGCAATGGTGGTCTTAGAAATTTGATGGCAAATGTGAATCCACCAACAATCCACCAATCTATTATAGACCAGCGTGGAAGATATGTCTCAATCACCCTTCGGCCTACCCTAGGCCTACGTTTGGCAGTCGTCTATTAAAAATATCATCCATTCGCCATAGGATGTCCACTGCTGAACATAGGCCTCCCCTATGAATTTCTATATAAGACCGGTTGGAATCGGCCTGCATCCAGCGCGATCCCAGATTCTTAATGAGGTCATCCGTCCACATTGTGGGAGGACGTCCTACGCTGCGCTTGCCGGTACGTAGTCTCCACTCGAGAACTTTTTGAACCCATCGGTCATCAGTCCTCCGCGCTATGTGCCCTGCCCACTGCCTTTACAACTTGCCAATCTGTTGGGCTATGTCGGTAACTTTGGTTTTTATACGGGTCTCCCCATTTTTGATTCGATCTCGCAAAGAGACTCCAAATACATCCCTCTCCATCTGAGCTTATTGATAAGGCCTATAGTAACAGCTAGACCTCGTTTCAGTGCCGTAAGTCATCACTGGTACCACACACTCGAATACTTACGACTTGAGGCATTGAGGTATGTCGGACCAGAAGACACTACGTAGTGTATTAGTACACAGTTAGTAGTGATACAGTATATTAAACTGACTGCCTCTATGGCCCAGTGATTAGTAACCCTGACTCCTGGATCAAAGAGGCGTGGGTTCAATTCTCACCCAGGGCAAATATTTTTGCGATGAACATAGGTCAAACTCAAATCATTTATTGCAACATTTTGTAAATGCATGTGACCCTGATAAGGGTATGGCAATTTTATTATTTGTATTGGAACGATTTATTATTATGTTTTCTAGATTATTGTTAAAAAAATCGTCTAATGTACGTATGATAGCACTTGGAATAGAATAATTTTTAGAGGTTTAAAAAACAGTTTTCCTTTTCGATATCTTTTAGATTATTTGGCAGTTTATTAAATATTTTTATGGCCATAGAATGCGGGCTGGAGCATTGCATTGCTAAGTTGGACTTTAATCCCACGAGTTTATGTTTGTGTTGTGATCTAATTTTGAGCGATACGAGTATATCAGACGCTTTGTTAAAGTAGTCAGGGTGCTTTTGACAATTTTACATACTTCGAATATATAGATAGACACCAGGGACATAATTTCAAGTTTTGTAAAATATGGTTTATGGAAGTTCTTAGTTAGGTGTTTCCTCTGTGCCTGGATGTTATTATCTAGGTATGTTTTAAAAAATATGTATTATGTAGTACCTCAGTCCCTGGTAGGCATATCACAAGCTATGCTTAGTTTGGTGTCAGAGACCGTGTGTAAGATTTCCCTTAATATTTATTAGATTTGTTGGTGTCCAGGTGGAAAAGCGTATCTTCAGGACGGGAGACGGTACCCACTACCAGTTCGGTACGGACGAGGCGCGGGCCGCGGTCACCGCCGTCGGCATTCTTCATCCATTCAACCCTACATACACTACAATCAACAAAGAAGAAGTTCAGTAAGAAAATATACTCAGTATACCTACTTAAAGTCACGTTTTGTACAATAAATCTTGAAAATATAGAAGTAGTTTTGATTTCAAAGCAAACAACAAGTTTACTTTAATGGGCACTGCCAGAATTATTTTCAGGGTTTTTGCATCTAAGTACCTACACATTATAACTAACTATATAAAATGGAGCTATACAGTGTGTATATAATATACTAGCTGCGCCCCGCGGTGTTACCCGCGTTAGCCTGAGAATAAAATTAGCCTTTGTTAATTTAACATTAAGTAATATAAACGTTAGTCAGGCCGATATTATCAAGAAAATTGCTGGACTTGATCCTAATAAAGGGGCTGGTCCTGATGGGATTCCGCCCATTCTGTTAAAAAAATGTTGCAATGAGTTGAGTCTCCCTCTTAGCATCATCTTTAATGCGTCACTTAGAGTCGGAATTTTTCCTTCACACTGGAAAATTGCATACGTTATTCCTATTCTCAAATCAGGTGACAAATCTAGATGTGAAAACTACCGTCCGATAAGTATATTGTCTTGCGTGGGGAAACTGTTTGAATCACTTGTTTATGATTCTTTGTACCACCATATTGAACCGTTATTGTCACCAAAACAACACGGTTTTATTCGTAACAGATCCACTGTTTCAAATCTCTTAGAATTTAAAAATATCTTTGCGGTGCCTTTGCAAAAACTTCTCAAGTCGATACTGTATATACAGATTTTTCGAAGGCATTCGACAAAGTGAATCACCGGATTCTGTGCTCTAAGTGGGAATCGAATGGTGTCCACGGTAGTCTCCTTCGATGGATTAAATCGTACCTTAGCAATAGGAGCCAATTGGTAGCACTTAAGGGCTTTCTGTCATCACCCGCAAACGTGACATCAGGAGTGCCTCAGGGATCACATTTGGGCCCACTATTTTTCATCTTGTTCATCAACGACCTAATTGATAAACTTACTTGCGCGTGCTTACTATATGCGGGTGATCTAAAAATATACAATACTATTAGATTTCTAGCTGATCCTGAGGCCCTCCAAGTTGATTTAAACACAGTATTGGAATGGTGCAATGTCAATGAAATGTCTTTAAATATTGATAAGTGTTTTGTAATATCTTACACAAATAAAACTAATATAATTCTGCATCAATATAAATTAAGTGGTCAATTACTTGCTAGGAAGTATGTGGCGAAAGATCTGGGTGTTTTGTTTGATGACAGGTTAACATTCCGAGAACACTATGATAATATAATTAATAGATGTAATCAACTTTTAGGCTTCATAAAAAGATCTACCAAAAATTTCAGGAATCCTAAAAGTTTCACATATCTTTATTGCACACTTATTCGTAGCATTTTGGAATATAATTCTTCAATATGGTCTCCTTTCTACAAAGTTCATATAAATCGCATTGAAATGGTACAAAAGAAATTTCTTAGAATTTTGAGTTACAGGTGTGGACTAAAACGTAAACTCAGTTCTTATGAAGATAGGCTTTTAAAATTTAATCTGATGTCCCTTGAGGTTAGTTAGACGCAAATACTTTGATTTTACTAATCTTTTCAAAATTATTAACAGTTATATAGATTCTCTTTCTCTTCTTTCATCGTTAAATTTCAACATAAAGCCCAGGTTACGTAATCCCCACTCCAAAATTTTTGTTTTGCATGTTTATGTCAATAATACTTCGTACTTTAATCCTATTGTTCGCATGTGTCGCCAATACAATGATATCTCGTCTGATCACAGTAACCAAGTAGACATTTATTACAACAATTTGTATAAATTTAGAAAAGACATCTTGGCCATCCTCGCCTCTCAGGGGATGCCAGGTCAGGCTTAGGTGTGGCCTGGTATTCTCTTATTTGTTTGTTTTAATTTTGTAGTATGTGCTGCGGTATTAGGCTTGCAGCACAATGTAATAGCTAATTAATATTAATATTTAATCATGTTTGCTCTATTGTTAATTTATATAATTTGTTTCATTGTCATTTACTGCTACAATCATGCTGTGTACGCATATTAAGGGATATTTTCCAGTTCTGTACTTTTGTGGCATTAAATTTAGTTCTTGATTGAATGTATCCTGTTCTGTGTACCTTTATAATAAAACAAAATAAAATAAATTCTAGCGGTTTTGGCAGCGCCCGCCAGAATGATAGATTTTTTCCTAGGTACTTACTTGACACTTACTGTCATATTTTGGACAATTCACACAGTATCTTTATAAATTGAAGCCTATGTGTTATTCTGATGTATAATAGTAGTTTATGCAACTGTCATATAATGAAGGGTATTAAAACACGAGTGTGAGTTTATGAAACGAGCGCAGCGAGTTTCATAATAGTAACGAGTGTTTTAATACCCGTGTTATATGCAGTTGCATACACTACTTTATCTTCACTAAAAAAAAAAAAAAAAACATATTGCGAAACATTAAATTCACGCGTACGTGTATTGTCACAGTGAACTTGGCGCCATTAAAATTTAACTAATGAGAGCGCAGCTGCGCGCGCAGGGCCAATCAGGAGTTATAATGAGATTTTACGATATCGATGTGGATATTATAACATCATGTGAAATTGCTTAAATGTTGTCTGCGCTATAACAGTAGTCATTATAAGTCAAGTATTGGAAACATAAGTATAATGTTAAAACATTAGTGTAGATAAACTATGTTATTGTACAGTTTCATTAAAATTTATTCAGTAAGTAGTTTTTACGTGAAAGAGTTACAAACATCCATCCATACATCCATACTTACAAACTTTCACGTTTATAATATTAGTAGGGTAGTAGGATGATAAACGCAATGTCATATTCAAATCACAATCAATCAATTGATCATAATTATAAAGTACTAGTTGTCCCTCTTGGCTTTGCCCGGTTACGGATGGATTATATCTATAAACCTTCCAGAAGAAATATTCTAAAAGATAATAAAAACCACATTGCAATCTGTTGTCTAGTTTGGAAGATATAAGCGCGCACACAGATACAAAAATAGCGGTTTTGCTTTATACTATGTAGTGACAAGTCTAATTGCATTAAAATATTTATGAAGACCCTCTACACTAGGTACCTAACTAATTCTGTAATTCGAACCTATCTGCAAATACAAACTCAGTACAATACTTACGTACCTACGAGTACGTACAGCCTGCTAAAGTTGATTATGTGTTGGTGAAAAATCTCCAACATTTTCAGCCTTCTGCCGCATGTGTGCTATTCTTTTCAAATACAAATAAAATTATGTCTTTTGTCTTTTCCCTTTTTTGTCCCATTTTCAGCGTGCCTCGCTAATTGCAGTCAGTTCTGAGGGCCCTTCATTTGACGGTATTATACAAATATATGGCGATAGGCAGCTGGATTAAGTACAGGGCCCGTAATCAATTTTAAGGGGCCCTTGGTCTGTTGTGGCCCTTGGAAAAGCTCCAAGTATAAAGTGGTAATTCGTTTTAAAATGTAGAGAATTTATTTCTCGCCAACAATGGCATAACCGACTTTAACTGTGTACAGAATTCAAATAGTTTAAGCGGAACGATGTGTCATCAACGTAGTGATTTTCACAGTATTATTGATTTTTCAAAAACGGCTCAGCCGATTTTGATAAAAATATGATAAGCTCTGTAACTTATCTACTAAACAAAAAAAATCGACAAATTCGTGTCATAATTGGTTGAGTAATCGCGTAGGTAACAAAAAAAAACAGATCAGACTACATAGTTGAAAATCACCGTTTTTGAATTCGGTTTAAATAAATTTATTTAACAAAGTATAATATTGTAAAGTGTAGACTTTGAGAAGTAGGTATATCCTAAAAAGTACAAACTACGAAAATAATCCTACTACCCCAAAACCGCGAAGAAACATCCGCTGATTCACACATTCTGTTGAGAGTAAAATTAACTTTTTGGATATTTTAATCATTTTTCGAGGTATCCGGATTGAACCCGTATTGAAAGTTGTTATCTACTATTAACTTTTTTTACGCAAATAAGTCCGCGTTTGACCACCAACTCGCCTGATGGTAAGCAACGTTGTGGTCGAAGATGAAGCACGCAGACCTAGAAGATGCCTATTCACTCTGACCTTGAAAAACTTTAGATTATATCTCTTAGGATAACAGGAAAGCAGAAAGTCTGTGTAATTGTAATTAATATTATAAACGACTGAAAGTGCTGTTTCCAGAAAAACTGCGAGTACGACGACTTAAAATAAGTTTCGCACAAAAAAATACACGTATCAGAATGCGGGTCCAGAAGCGAAGCTTCGTTGTACCTACGTAGGTCCCCGATTTTATCGAGTTACAAAAAGGAGAAGATAGGTATAGGTATCGCCACACAAGTCGGCGGATGAGAAGTTAGCCGCAGTTGACACTTCGCCGTGATTCGCTAATTATTGCGCATATTGTGTGCACGATGCCTACACAGGTGGCGAAGTAGTGAACACGGGCGCAGGGAGCGCGCGGGAGTCATAAGGTTGGCGGACGGGTGTGCCCCGGCGTCTCGTCTCTCTGGCTCCCGCGCATACCTATTCATATTTTGCCTTCTGCGCAGCGTTCTGCGCATAACTTCCCATCCGCCGACTTGTGTGGCGTGGATTATACATACTCGTATTATATTCGTCTAAATATATATTTTTTGTGTATGTTCGTCGATAATTTCGCCAATTATAAATTGATTAAAAAACTATTTATAAAGAGTCTGAGGTTTGTCTTGAGGTTTGTATCGAAATCGGCTGAGCCGTTTTTCAAAAATCAACAATAATGTATAAAATACTACATGGATGACACATCGATTCATGCGGACTATGCGAATTCTGTAAAATAATGTGCTGGGCCTTCATTCTACGCGGGGCCCGTGGCAACTTCAGCACTATAGCGTCGTGTTAAATCCGTCACTAATAAATAGTTGAGCTGTAAATGGAAGTGTTGGGCTTCAAAGGCCCTGCTGAATGAACAAGTGCGTTTAAAATGAGAAAAAATGAGCAAACCACTGTTTTTAAACTATCAGAACATTTAACGGTCATACTTTTAACAACCACTTGATTTACTTTTCACAACCTGACTACCGAACAACCACTCAGCTATCTCACTAGCACATTATACAGGGTTATTTAGTTCTAATCAATTAGCATCCTTTTAGGGGCTTATTCTGTACATCAAAACTAACAACTTTTAACAACATATAGATAGATAGATGTAGATTGATTTGATGTTTAGTTTGACAATATTGTGTGTGAAAATTTGTGAAAAAGGAAGATGTCTTACCTTAGATTAATGACTGGTCTCGCTGCGCAGCCAATCATTATTCCAAGAGTTTTACTTTGGTTTTACTGAAAATATACTTATTATGGAAAATAGTTTTGCAAGTTGTTATTGAATAATATATATTATTTCTACACTGGCTAATGGCTATAGTAGGTGTACCGGTTGTGGCCACTGACCCGGTTGTGGCCAGATAGTGTCAAAATGATTGCATTACTACTTAGTATAAAAAAAGTCGCTTATATGTTTTAAACTACGTAACGGATTTTGATGTGTTTTTTTTAAATAGATAGGGTGATTCAAGACGAAGGTTTATATTTATAATACACCTGTGCGTAGCCGGGGCGGGTCGCTAGCAAATGATAATTATAAACAATGTAATACCATATACAGGGTCACAGGTATTAAAAGCAAAACCTTTTAAGGGCGGGTCTAGTACATCTAAACAAACAACTTTTATTCTAGGAATTTGTGAATCTAAAAGGTTGAAAATTTCTTTGAAAATTTTATTTTAACACAAAATTACCTTATTAATCCTTAAAAGTCAAAGTGGCCACAAATTAATTATACTAAGATGGCCACAACCGGTGAATCTACCTTTCTTTGGGATTTCGTGATTGGCTTTGTTCTTATGATAGTTATGTTTACGTGAAATTCCCTGCAATTTGTAAAATACCAGCCTATATAATTATTCTGAAACTGATGAGTTACACAGTTCCATTAAACTTTATGATAATTGTAACAACATGTCGCGCCTGATGGAAATATAGGAGCAATCTCATAGCTGTATTAAATATCTTATTTTAGCTTGGTATACGAGTATCTTCCCGTAAATATTTTTAGCACATTCCTTTCCGTTTATAGGTTGCCTGGAAGAGATCGCTTCCAGCGATAAGGCCGCCTAGTGTTGCACTTCCTTAAGAATTTCACTGATGTATTTGTTGTAAGTTTTATTTTGTGTGTACAATAAAGAGTTATTTGTTTGTTGTTTGTTTGTATCTCTTAGGGCTAAATCTCACGCCTTACTTTAGAGTAGTTAGTCCAGATTTTGTCTTTTAATTTGTTTGAAAATTTTAATTCACTTGTAATAGACAAAACATGGACTAACTACCCCAAAGTAACCCTGAGTTTATTAATAAGGTCCTTGGAGCTTTGCAAGGTGCAGACAGACAGACAGACAGACAGACAAAACTCTTTATTCATAACCACAAACAATAATTAAACAATATGGTACACACTAAGGACTAAACATGATTACAAATTGGCGGCCTTATCACCCATGGCGATTTCTTCCAGGCAACCATGCACGAAATTTTGCATATACAAATACTTTCAAAGGTAAATACAGGGTTATTTCTAATCAATTAGCATCCTCTTAGGGGCTTATTCTGTACATCGAAACTAACAACTTTTGTTCTTCAACTTTAGACAAAACTAAAAAAAAAATGTTGTTCAAAAAAAAAAAATAGAAAAATATCGTTCGCCCGCGACAAAATGTATGGAACAGCAGATTTTTTTTTTTTGAGTTCTGACAAAAGCCGTAGAACAAAAGTTGTTAGTTTTGATGTACAGAATAAGCTCCTAAAAGGATGTTAATTGATTAGAAATAACCCTGTAAATTATTTTCACCATTATGAACTTTTACTAATGGAACCAACAACGCAATCGTGTATGTATTTCAACCATATAAGTTGATACCTACCCCGAATATTCGATCTATACTTGAGCTAAAGGCCGAACCATACAAATCGGCGGATGTGAAGTTAGCTACAAGCTGCGCAATATCCAATCCTGCCTGAAGCTCACATAAAGCTGCGCGTTGATTTGGTTTCGCGCAGCTTGTAGCTAACTTCACATCCGCTGATTTGTATGATTCAGCTTGTTCTACGCATACCCAGCAGTTCTCATCGTGCTAAAGAAGTACAGAAATTACCTTGGGTTTGATTTTAGTTAGATATTTGACGCGAGTTTTACAGCAGAACCAGGCTAAACGTTTGACCACAGCTCACCTGACGTAAGCTGATAAAATATATCATCAGCTTAAAGATTACTACCTGTCATTCTACTACAAATTTCAAGATCAAAAGAGAAAAGATAGGTATAGGAACAAAAATAATAAAAAAATCTTTTCGATCACTATCTTAGGAATGAAGTCATAGATATTTAAAATCATGGACCTCAAAAAAGCCGCGGTGGTCTAGTGGTTGTAACGCTGGCACGCCATTCTTGAGGTCGTGGATTCAATCCCTGTCCCGTACCAATGAGTTTCTTTGGAACTTATGTACGGAATTTCTCACCACTGGCTTTTCGGTGAAGGAAAACATCGTGAGGCAATCCGTAGAAGAAATTCGATGGCGTGTGTGAATCCACCAACCCGCACTGGGCCAGCGTGGTGGATTTGGCCCAATCACCCTTCGTGGGTAGGCCTACGTCCTGCAGTGGACTATTAAAAAGGCTGGTACAGTACATTACATGGACCTCAATGAAGTGGTGGTGGGCAGGGCACATAGCTTGGATGATGATAGGTACTCGTATGTAGAGTTGAAAACTCAATTGTTACGTTTTGTGTCAAATAATATTTTTGTCATACGAAGCAACGCAGAACAGAGCGCTACGCCAGGGTTTCTCAAACTCTGGGTCGCGACGCACTGTTGGCAACTATTCAGACCACATTAAAACTAAGTACCGAAATAAATTAGACTTAACGAACTCACTGCTATTAAAAGTGACTCGAGTTGAAGTTGATGACAAAACAGTAAAAGCAAAACATAGGAAACAATTTAATCCTTCCGGTAATTTTTTTTATGTAGTTAGTTGAAAAGTGTTATGGTCACATTGATTACGGTTTAAATGTTCTAGATGTGGGTCCCGAGTTTGTTAACTTGTATTAATTGGGTATAGTAGCCCAGACAACTTTGGGAACCACTGCGCCACACGATTTCAAAACAAACTACAATCTTAGATGATTTTCTTATCAAATAACTTAAAAAAAATCTGAAGTCTCGAACTACTTTTTCATACTTAATACTTATACTTAATATGTATATCGCAAGAATACTGAGACAAAACTGTGACTAGAATTTATGCGATAATAATTTTGAATAAGTATTTTTATATTTTTTTATTTTATTACAATTGGTTCGGTAACACACAATAACTATGATACAAATTAACATAAGCAAAACTTTCTAAACCTAATGTCCAATAATAACCGCACACAGCTGATTTCTCGACAAGAAAAAAAAACAACATATAATGTATAATTGATTCTAATACATTAAAAAATAAAGACAAAAAAACAAAAATCATAACTTATTTGACTTAAAATAAAAATAAGAATATTTATAACATTTTTTTTTTGTGTTTAAAAAAAGTCTACACGTTTGTAGATCTATGAGAATAATCTTATCTATTACGTTATGGTAAATAAAATATGTGACAAACGTAGAAGATCTCTCCGCGAGGTTTAGTTTAAGTCTGAAAATGTTCTTGAGAAATACAGGTGTTAGATTCTGTTAACTACAATTACCATAATTACATTTTGTGTAGTGAGATAAATTGCAGGTAAGTTTTTTGTATTCCCTTTGTTTGTATCCTTAACATGCCTGTGTGTTTCATCACTGAAATCAGAAAAACTTTCTTATTTCAATTATATTTTCTACGTATATATACTAATATATAACTAAATATCGGCTAAAATGTCGCTAGGTAATTAATTAACTGTCTTTCAAGCGTCGATATGGACACTTTAACACTAGAAAGACCGGAGGTCATATGACCCTAATAACGGTTTTGATGGGTCATATTTCTGAACTTATTTCATTGATACTGATGCGGGAAATTGATCTTTAGCAACGTGGACCGAAACGGCCTCTTCTTTTATTTTTCTCGGCGCTTCGCCCCGCGGGGCGAAAGAGGGCCTTCAAAAAGAGTCTTCGTCGATTCGCCCCGCGGGCCGAACAGCTTGCGGGGCGAAACCGCGAAAGAACTCGTTCTCGTTTTATGACTTAATTATTCATCTTTGTTAACATTATTCTTATAGATTTGCTGTGATAGTTAGACAGATGTTTATAAAATAAATATTACCTAGCTAGAAAGACCGCGGTGATCATTTGACCTTTGGTGGTTTATATTTCGTCATTATACACAGTTACACAAAAGATATATATAAAAAATGTAGATCACAATGATAATACCTATGTTACTTATAAAATTTTACTTATCTGCACAAATAAGGCGTATAATACTCGTAGGTTTACATTATATCGACCGCCTTAAAATGCCTATTAGAAGTTAACCCTCGACACGTACCATTTGGGCCCTAGACAGGTACAATTTACGAGTCTAAGTAGGCAGTAGGTTAATAGTGTGTGTGTTCGGGCCCCGCTCAATTAATCTTATTGACTTAAGACCGGATTTTCCGCTTACTCAACGGTGTAGAAAACATCGCCAGGAAATCAAAGGAAACCTTTGTCTCTCTTATTGCCGGTTTTCTTGGGAAAATGTTTATTTTTCCTCGCTCTAGAGATGTTTTTCGCGAACTTTGTAGGTAGTTTTACCTCTTGGGCTAAGGAGAAAGTTTTGTTAACTCCGCCATAATACGAGTGCCGCGTAGGTAAGTAATACCTAGTTCTTTTCAAGAAATGGAAATGAAAAAAATATTCGTAGAAAAAGTTTGCAAAATAGCTTAAGATCTTATTTTTATTTTCATCAGATAGAATGTATTATGAAGCTTAAAGCTTGTAGTGTACAATATTTTTTCTTTCGAAGTTTTAAGGCCCGGTTTTACCGGAAACATGTTTGCAGAAAGTCGAGCAGCGGGAGGATTTTTGAGTTGTAGATTTTGAAGTGAAACTTCTAATGCGTCTTCCAACAAGGTTAAGTTTAACGCTACCATGGAGGGGGTATAAAAGCACTGTTGCTTCGAAGTTTCACTTCTAGACTCCACTTGCACTTTTTGTTCGTCTTCACCGAGAAAACATTTTTTGTGGTACACTGTACATTTAAGTACAAAACAGGTGGGCCACCGTTGGTAACTCCAGTGAAATCGCACCTTTAACAATATACCTATTATATTAGGGACATCTTACATACGGTTTCTGAAGCCAAACTAAGCAATACTTCTAATATGGCTGTTAGAGTCATTTATGACCGTTTAACTTCCGAAGAATTCACATAACGCAATAATAGTTTTCCTATTGTGCAGAACATAGATATGGTCTATAGCGGATCTAACTATATGGATACTATATTATTGTATAACTATAATTATTGTCCAGAACAAACTACATTTGGATATATTGGTAAACGTGTAGCTCAAAAATATGCATGACTAGTTTTTGCTCGCGGTTTCGCCCACATATTAGAACTTCGCATATTAGAACATAATTTTGTATATTTAAATATAGTCAAAACGTAAAAATCTACATTAGATAGGCACTAAATAGGCACTTACTTGATATGTTATAAAGCCTTAAAAATGAAAATGTCTAAACAAAAAACCCTTGAGGATTTCCGACTTGTGAGTAGTTATGTACCTACTTAATTTACCCGATTGTCGTAAAAAGACCACGTGTATTTTGTTTTGATTGGTTAATAGATCTCTTTTCACCTTACCGTAGATGAGATCCACCCACGCTTTGTTTAAAGTTTCTCTTCCGTGAAAAGGTACTTCATTTTCCATAATGGATTTTCACAGTTTCATCATCACAGATTAGAAATAAGCACCATGCAGAAACCAAACCTACTTCAGACCGAAAGTTTGGTAATAAGCAAACTTATATTAAATAAAAAAAGCAGATGAAGAAAATATTTATGAATGAAAGAAACTTTTTTAGCCTATAAACTATTTTTATTTTTTTAATTTAAATTTGGAGTTTTTGGGCACGCTGCCATCTGGCATTTGGATTAATTTTTTACCCGCAACGGTCAGTGGATGTTTCAATTGTTCTTTCGTTAATTATTTAGTTATAGAATAGGTATTTTGTCATAGTTAACAAACACACTTAATGTTAACGTTAGGTAATGAGAATAAAATTGGTAAAAAACTTTATAAACTAAACAGTTTTATGTACTAATTAAAAGCTAAAAATAATAGTTCAATAAATAAAACGTGGGGCTTACCGTACATAATGAAATCTTTGAGTCGAAGGCCCAACTATTTTATTTTTAAATTATTATTTTTTAGATTTTAGTACATAACACCGTTTAGTTTAAAAATATTTTTTCCAATTTTATTTTTGTATTTTTGTTTTAATTTGTTACTGAAACTGTGTTCTATATGAAAAACTCTTTGATTTGATACCCATATTGAGGGGATCGTGTAAAAAGCTTGGCGTGATAATGCGAAATGCTCTTGAAAAATAGTTTTCCCTCTGCATTTTCACTAATCCGTAATCTCACTCTTAGTAATAAACTATTGTTTGAAAACTATGCTTAATTAGATTTGTTTATAGGTTGTTATTTGTTTCGATTTATTCACGCGTTTTAATGTCAATATTTAGGCACTTATACAGTTTGCACGTGGAAATTCTGGAAAGTACATTTCTTGCCAAAATGTGCTGTTTTGTCAAGTGTAGAGTATGTACCTAGTTACCTACCCTGTATACAGTGTAGGTATATGTAACTGTTATAACCCGATTTTAGGGAGAACGCGTTTTCTCTAGTTAGAACTAGACATTACGGAATGCCTTAGTGACAACGCGTTTTTCCTAGTTACCTATATCTCGATACGAGTCAGTTAAAACCTAAATGATCCGTGTCGGAATTGTGTTTTGAGACTACGAGTTGGCTCGTAGAACCTCTAGAAACACTGCAATCCAGCCTGAGTTCCTTTTTCGAGCTTCTAGCTCCCGCTTTATTTTAAAAATACTCTTGAGTCGTAGCTACAAGACTTCGTGGGGTCAGGGTACTCCGTTTCGGAACTGTGACTCATTTCGAACCTAAATTATCCGTGTTAACTGATTCGTTTCGTGATATAGCTAGGGAAAACGCGTTGTCACAAAGGCATTCCGTAATATTCTAGTTCTAACTAGGGAAAACGCATTCTTCCTAAAATCACCTACATCCGCATACTCTGTGCGTTAAAGTAAGCTAACTACACGAACACCAATATCTGATTCGGTCTATACTTTGAATCTTGATTGATATTCGGTATTTTAACCGACTTCCAAAAAAGAGGAGGTTTGTATTTTTTTTGTGTATGTTCATCGATAATATTGCCAATTGTGAACCGAATCGAAAAATTATTTTTCAGTTGGAAAGGAAATACTCCCGAGATAGTTCCATTTAAATTTTACAGAAATCGGCGGAGCCGTTATTGAAAAATCAACAATAATGTAAACAATTCTAGCGAAATTTCCAAATTTTGTACACGATGGAAGGCGGTTTTGCCATTTTTTGCGAAAAATAATAAAATTTTATGATAGATAAAATGAGTCGCATATCGTCAGACGTACGTGATCATTTCATCCGCAAGTGAAGTGCAAGATATCCAAGACCTTTCGAGTGAATTCAGTGAGCTACGTAGTGTATTAGGATTAACGAGTAGACTATTATCATGATTTGTGAAATTTTTATCAGTTATCTTGGCAGTAGAGTTCGATAGTGGTAGGTATTACGTCGTAACGTTACACGACGTTACGTAACGTTACGTCGTGACGTTAGGTCGGAGTCTCTCTGCAAGATCGAATCAGAAATGAGGAGATCCGTAGAAGAACCAAAGTTACCGACATAGCCCAACGGATTGGCAAGTTGAAATGGTAATGGGCAGGGCACATAGCGCGGAGGACTGATGACCGATGGGGTCGGAAAGTTCTCGAGTGGAGACCACGTACCGGCAAGCGCAGCGTAGGACGTCCACCCACAAGGTGGACGGATGACCTCATTAAGACCGCAGGATCGCGCTGGATGCAAGCCGCTTCCAACCGGTCTTATTGGAGATCCATAGGGGAGGCCTATGTCCAGCAGTGGACTTCTTATGGCTGATGGATGGATGGATGAGGTATTACGTGCCTTAAACGGTATGGGGTATCTTTTACTTCGGTTACCGGCATTGATAATAAAATTGGCGAAGTGCGAGCTGAATCGCGCACGAAGGGTTCCGTACCGTGAGAGCCCCCTTAGCCCCATTTCATGCATCTACCTGCCATAGTGTAGCCGTTATTAATATCGAGCTAAAAACGTCAATAAAGAAAACACGTTTCTTTGTTGTGTTGGAACACCAACAATCAAATATTTATTTTATTCTGTTTTTAGTATTTGTTGTTCAAGCTGAAAATCTTCAACTTCAACAGAAAAAAATTCAACGGGGTCTTAGTAATAGTGTCCCGTTTTCATCCTTTAGGTACGGAACCCTAAAAACCGATTATTTAAGGCTATCTGTAGATTTTTAGGGTTCCGTACCCAAAGGGTAAAATCATATCTCATGAACCGCTATAGCTAGAAAGCTGAAATTTACTGTATGGGAGCCCCTCCCATACAGTACGGAACCCTTCGTGCGCGAGTCCGACTCGTACTTGGCAGATTATTTTTCTACAGCAGTGTATCTCGATATTTTTTTAAAAGATGCAACGTCCCTGGCGGTAATGAGGAAGACTTGATGAAAATAACATGTAAATCCATACGAAAACCATTTTACACGTAGTTCTTGATCATTAAATTATATTATAGAACCTCATACTTAGTAAGGTTTCTGAACGGATTTATAGAACTCCGCCTACGTAAAAACATGTTACATCACTACATTTGTTTCAACACAATGTTATGTTTAGCAGATAGAATTTAAGTTTCGCTAATCACTACATACTTACGTAGTATAAAACAAAGTCGCTTCCCGCTGTCTATCCCCATGTATGCTTATATATTTAAAACTAAACAACGGATTTTGATGAGTTTTTTAAATGAATAGTGTTTCAAGAGGAAGGTTTATATGTGTAAATTGTGTAATACACCTGTGAGGAGCCGGGGCGGGTCGCTAGTATAGGTGGAGCGCCTTAACATCTTTTATTTAATAATACCGCATTTCTGTAATCTTTTCTTTTACAATTTAAATTTACCCGCTTTCTGGTGTCGTCGGTAAAACAGGTGCAACGCTGGGACAATCTGTCAATGTTCCGTTGACGTCCCGGAGTTTTCCGAGAGATGGCGCTAGTCATCTCGAACCGCGATGCCCTCGACCATTGCAATTGGTCAAAAATGGCGCGAAACCATCGAGCGTCGCGTCACCGCCGTTATTTTATGAATGACAGAAAAATCATTCGGTCAGTGTTATTCCATCCGCCGCAAGTTTACTTTCATCCGCCAAACGAAAAACTTATATCTTTGAAGTTTATTTCGAGAACTTTTTACTGTGTGCAGTGCAGTTTTTGGACAATCGTATTTCGCCTCGATAAATACAGGACTTTTAGTGGACGATACCAGCAGGCGCCGTGCATCAGTGGCAGACTCTTCTCCAGCCGGTCTCGATTACGAGGTGATGAAGGCGGTCATTTGCAGGTTAGTCTCAGTTTAGTTCCTGTATATATAATATTCGTCGACACCAATTTCTTTATTTCGTGTATGATCTTCCCGCCCTTTCTTATTTTTAATTTAGGTATCTTCAAAAACTTTCGTGAGCAATCACACCCAGGAGTTGGCTATTTACACGCCACTCGAAAGTTTCTTACATTTTGAAATTAAGTTGATGACACAAAACTTATGGTTACCATACCTCCTTATTCGTAAATTGTACCTACTACAGATGAGCAGAAATCATTAACTTCATCTTGGTTTTAGTTATCTGTCGTAAGTTGTACTTGAACCATATTTCATGGAGAAAATGCCCTCCAAATAGGTAGAACCAAGTGTTGGGATTATTCATGTAATGTGCAAATACCACAGGCAAGATTTAATTAATTTAAATAACTAATATTTTCGATAGTTAATGGTTGGTTAAATACAGTGTAATTCACTGATTTGTTAGAGCGTGATAATGTATTTTGTTTTAAACTTCCGCGATTTGAACACATTATCATTATGTACTACGGGACTAATCGCGCACTAAAATTACCAGGGTACCAGCTGTTTCACATTCCAGTCTACGTCTATCCGTGACCACGATCAATGCAACTCGATCGAAACGTCGGGATGATGAGGTATTTATATATCTCGTAGTTTTAGTGCGCGATTAGTCCCGTAGCACATAATAGCCCGTAGCCTTTCACTTTCTTCACGCCAACTTCACGACGTAGCATCACCTTTTAAACTCAAAGCGAACCAATATTTGCACATTGCCCTTTACACCCCATAGCAAAATTTTTTAAATACATCCACACCCTCGTAATAGACTGCTATCTCAGTATCCTTACTGAAATACTAACAAGTTAGAAGTTAATTATTATTTGAACCTCGGTTAAATTTTTTTATGATTTTAACCTGTTTTTTTTTTTATTCAGCCTTGTGCTTACTTTCCTATTTGCATTTATTTACCTAAGAAACTCTCACGTAATCTCATTTAATTTAACGATGTGCAAATAAATGTCGAAATGTTCACTAAAGAAAATTAATTTCCAATATTTATTTAGCTATAACAGCTTCAGCTTTTAGAATGGCTTCACCCACTAACAAAATTGAACTAGATAATAATGTGTCAATATGCCCAAGTTTCCAAGTAAGTAAAATTTACACTCTTCTAGTGGAAAGGATCTCTTCCATATGGTTAGAGAAACCAATTCCTGGCGCGGCATTGCTTGGCCATCAGAGTTCTACCCACTCGAATCCCGACATATCTCCACGCGTATAATTTTTGATAATGATTAATATTTTGAAACATAAGTTCAGCCAATCTATTGAGCTCACACTTCCTTCAAACCAGCAAATCATCTTTGAATTCTTTAATGAACATTTGAAATTATTTTTTTTTATTTTCAATATAACATGAATTTGATTTTTATTTTGCAAGTCTTTTTTTTCATAACATGCTATTTTTATTTTCTAATAATATTAATATTATTAGAAAATAAAAATAGCATAATCTAATATTGGTGTAACTGATTTTTAAACATCTAGCAAAAGTATACGACTGAACTTTAATTTAATTTGTGATAAAGTAAACTATTTGTTGATTTACTTAGTTTAGTTTTCAGTATCATTGTTCGCTACTAACAATAAACAAAAGTTGATTTGATTGATGATCGAGGATTTTCCTAGAGGATTTGGTTTCGTATAATTGTATCTCTTTTTAAATAGATAAGACTCAATGTAGATATAGAATATGTTCTGCGGTTAATATTCGTCCTGATCAGCACTGCATTAAACTTCTGGATGATTTACTGTTGAATTAATGTACAAATGGACATCAGAGGAAAAGAGGAGATCTATCATAGAAAGATAGGCTTATATCCGTCTTACTGAAACGATGCGGTATGGAGGATTCTCACGCGTATCTATTCTTTTATGAGTATGAACGAATTGCTTACGACGCTACGCTACACCACAGAAATAATGCAATATTATCTACTTTGACCTGCAGCGGGATAATAAATACACATACATCTTCAGGTTCCTATGGCGGTCTTGCATGAGTTGACTTACGATGTTTCCTACTCTATAGAAGTATGTTACTGACGAAACTATCCTTCATTGAGCATTTACTCACGAGTAGAAGATAGAAGCTTCTAACACTCGCCCTTTATGATTTCTATGTATGAATTACAAATGTTTTAATTATTTGTCTTTTTCAGCTTCGACTATATGTGAACATGAAATCTTATAAAGATATATAATCCAAGCGGATTGAGAATACAATTTCCTGACTGACATGACTATCTACAACTTGCGAAGGACAGAATGTTCATAGATAAATTGTACATTTATTTATGTTATGAGGATCGCAGAGTCGACTGTTGCTATACCACATTATTGCAATATCTCATTATTTAAATACTAGCCGTAAGTGCTACTCAGTCAATGCTGTATTTTCATTAGTGTGCAGAACTCTTGAAGCCAGATAGAGCTTGGGCCAGTGTTTCTCATTTCCGAAATGGAGGGAAACCCGTGTCCGTATTAAGAGTGTAAATTCTGATCACTTTGAAATAAAGCTATTGATAGCTTATTGATTTTAATATTATTTTACAAGGCGAAGTCGATTCTCGAACCTTTATCTATAGTAATCTTGGAGCTTTTCCTGAGAACACTCTGGATTTCATGCAAGTTTTATGATTTTCCTGACTTTATGAAGTGATGTAGATAAGATGACTACTGACACACTCGCGACTCCTGGTTTTCTTTCCTGCTTTCTTTTTCCAGGATGGCGTTAGATTTACGAAAGCAGAGTAGAGTCATTTTTCATGGTTTTCAGCTCTCTCGAGCGCCATGACTAAATAATCGGAGATAAACATAAAATAAAATAAATCTCTGATACCTAAATAAAATTGAATAAAATTTAAAATATTAAAACTAACTAAACTGTCAGAAATAAATTAATACTATTCTATCTGGCAATCAATCTTTTATTATATTCGTAGTTTGATAATAATATTAGTTCAATAATAGAGTTTCTTTGTTCTAAAGTTCTAATTTAATGGAATTTCCTTCTCATCTCATGTCTAATATTTTCTTAAGCAACTAAATTAATATTTTATACCTAGCTTTATTGAAGCTTATTTACGTTATACACAAATATTCGAAATTAACATCATATATAACAGAGAAGCTCTAGAATCATTATTTCTAAATAGCTCATGAGACATTAGTTAGATATTCCTTTTCACTCTGAGATTAGTAATATACTTTCAGGTTCAAAGAAGTTCTAAATAGGTAAAACATAGGGTTTTGTTCTGGACTTAGGTAATTTATTAGGAAGATATTTCGAATCACCTTTACCTAGGGTTTATGCGGTCTATAATGAAGGATCCACTACTAGACGACCACTGGCCAAACTAACGTACAAGTAGGTAAATAAACTAGTTGATTAGGATAGGAATCTCACAGTAGATAACTAATAAAGCAGATGGCGCTAGGTGGGAATTATTACGTTGTGAACTTCAGAAGTTCAAAAATGATAGTATTCATATCTTATTATTTATCTATACAAATAGTAAGCTGATATCTTATTGAATATCTGTATCGATATTTAATGCCTTCTAAATATCTTAGGATATTTCTTTCATGAGGTTAAATTTATAATTTCATCATAGACAGGTGGAACCAGGACGCATAGCTAGTATGTCAAACACCTAGGAACCATTGAAAGCAAATGAAGTTTCTTAAATCATTTAATCTGACATTTTATTTTAGACAGGTTTCTTATAATAGGTTCTACACTTCTTAGGTTTATAAATGAGGTTAAATAGGCAGGCTAAGCTAGGGATTGTTACATTTCGGTGACTAGGCTAGGTTTGTTACAATTTTAACGTGATAATGTACGTAAAATATTCTTCTAGGTATTGTATTTAACCGATTTATTTAACATGATTCCGTACTTGTAGTTCCGCCACTTAAATGAAAATGGCAAATGCACTCGTGTGCCGTGGTCATATTTTTAAAAAGCAGTAAAGAAGAAAAAGGGAATGTCTAGAGGGCCATGGAGGAGTTTTTGGTGTTGGTACAGGGTCACGATAAAAAATGGTTTAATAAATCGCACATCTATAACGTATATAGATAGAATTGGAATAATTAATGTATTATATGTAAATTTTGATGAATGAAAGTTTGTATATCGAATATCGAAAACCAACTACCGAAAACCAACTGCCAATCAACTGACTGCCTCGGTGGCTCAATGGTTAGTGTCCCTGACTTCTGGATCAAAGAGGCGTGTGTTCGATCCCCACCCAGGGCAAACATTTGTGTGATGAACATAGGTGATTGCTCTGTGTCTGGGTGTTATTTAGACACTATCTATATAAGTATGTTTTTAAAAATATGTAGACGTAGTGTATGAGTCTCTGGCAGCCATATCACAAGCTTTGCTTAGTTTGGGGTCAGAGACCGTGTGGAAGATGTCCCCTAATATTCAATTGATAATTTTAATTTATTATGGATTAAAACTTTACTGGAATATTAATATACCCAATACAAGCAATTTGTATGCTAGTTTCGTAGTATATAAATTCCTTGCATGGGTAGGACTACAGATCAGAGTTCTCAGATCTCTGAATCTCTGATCTTTGGGTAGAACACAGAACGTAAACCAGTCACAGTCTAGTGGGTTCGGCGTCCTATGCATACCTACATCTATGTATTGAATTTCTAAGAAAATGTATCGTTTTATTCCTTTAATCGAGTGCTGTTTTGCTAATAAATTGTATGCTTTGGTGCTGATATCAATAAGGTCTACAATTTGTCGTTAGGGCTCAGAAAACGATGAGATTGATGAGGCAGTAGGCGGTGGAGTGCACAGTAAAATTATTGGAACAATCAACACTAACGTGAGGACATCTTTAGAGAAATTACAACCGCTTTGCCTTTTACTAAGTAATTTTTACCGGTGGTTTCTTACACGATATTTTTCCGTATAAGTACATACTTAATATAATAATTCCGAATGTGTATTTGTGTGTTACGCTTTCACGTAGTAAGATAGTTCAAAGATTGGAAAATTAGAAAACCTATTTTTGAATTTGGGACAATCAAAGGTTTCTATGGGATAGCACAAAAACCAAAATAACACGCGGGCGAAGCCTTAGGCAAGAGCTAGTCTTTCCATAAAAATAACTTAGAACTTTTCTGTTGCTGCGGGAATGAGAAAGAATATTCTGAAAAATACCATTTTGCATTTATGTTTTTTGTTGCAATTTTTTTTAATACTATTTAATTACTAAAAAAAGCACAGGAACTTATAATTTTGACAGACTGCAACCTTTAAATTACCTCTATATTTCCATGCAAAAAAATCAAATCAGTTCGTTGCTGCGTCAATGAGTAGATATGAACAAACCGATAGACCAATAAACATATTGTACTTTCAGATAGGCTAAGTCGACCTATTCCTGTTAAGGGTCCTGATTTGTCTATAAAACACTCCATCTTACACATTTTTTTTAATTATGACATTTAGTTATTTTTTAAAAGTAAATGTTTAACTAAATATTCTGTAAAAATTTCAACCATCCACCTGTCACCGTTATTAATAGCGAGCGAAAAACGGCTTAAAATTCAGTTATGTTGTATGGGAGCCTTAAATATTTATTGTTTTCTATTTTTAGTATTTGTTGTTATAGCCTCAACAGAAATACATCATTTGTGAAAATTTCAACGTTCTAGCTATCACAATTCCTGAGATACAGCCTGGTGATAGACAGACAAACGGACGGACAGCGGAGTCTTACTGTCTTAGTAATAGGGTCCCGTTTTTACACTTTGGGTACGGAACCCTAAAGACGATATAGCAATAAGGGGCATCATTTTTGAATTTTGCGCGGCATATATGGAACTTGTATGGACACAACTTGGTCACCTTACTTTATGGATTAGGTATCCATACAATCTGTCAAAGTTCCGAACGTCCAATCGAAGTACAAAAATAGAGTCCTAGCAATATTTCAAAGGGCTTTTAGCGTATGTCAAAGTTGTGTCAGCTCTGTAACTGTCCCCATACGTCACAAAGTATGCGACATCCTGACATCCGAGACATGCCAGCCTCTATATACCTACGATCTTAAATTATTCCTCTGGACATTCGTCGAGTACGGGCGCAGTACCGCGTGGGCTCTCCCAACTCTTACGACGCCTCTGACCATTAAACCCTAATTTTCCAATAAAAATAAATAATACGCAAAGAAGCGGTCAAAATAACCACCACTTAACGGCTTCCGTAAGTCGACCGCCATTTTTGTCGACGCACGAGTTCTATTTACGAATTTTAGCGGGATTCTGTTTTTTTTTCTTTAATCAAGGGATGATTGGCACCGGCCGTCGCCGCGCATTCTGCCCGTGAACTCGAAAAGTTTCAGAGGAGAGGACGAACTTTTTCAATTTTTGTCGGAAAAGACTAAAAAAGATACAGTGGCAGTTTGCAATGAGGAAGATGAAAATTTTCAAGAAAAAATTACGGTTTTCGATAGCTTTCAGCTAAGTGTTAAAGTTTTGTGTGATTTAAATACTTTTTAGTTTGTTCTAAAAACGATATTTGTTATAGTTATTTTACTATCCAGTGCTAATAATTTGGACACAAATATCACCATATTGGGATAAACATATTGAATTAATGAAGAAAAAATCTGGTAAGTTTTTTTTACATCTTAATTAAATGAACAGCGAGCGAGAAAGCTACAATTTAAAAAAAACTACGAGACAAATCGTTAAAACAACATTTACTGTTATCTGTTTGCCCAATACTGAGCCAAAACGAGGTGATTAAGGTCTTCATTATGAACAAATTTTTCCTATTCCAGTTTAGTAAAAGGGCTAGAACTGAAACAAGAATAGTTCGAGTTATACCTATAGTTTATACACAAATTTATGCCCACATATATAAATGTAGCCAAACATTCAATTAATCAATCAAAAATTTTTAATTTACATACAATAGGGTGCTTGAAAAATAATGAAGCCTCTGATTCCTGAACTAGCCAGGGGCTGCACTACGGAAACCAGTGTCTTAACAACAAATAATGTCAATATACTTATGCTTTCTAATATTACTTATTTACATTTTTATTGATACTATGATAAGTCTAATTTGAATTTAAGCTAATATTATCATAACCAAGTACAATTCCACATACAAATCAAATTCTATGGGAACCATTACTATGTACTACTATAAATTAACTACAAATCTATTCAATGGTTTTTTGTGTAATTACAGCTAAGTAAGTAAGTTCGTATAGGCCGGGTGGCTAGCCCTGGTGTCAGAGTTTTTAGGCCGCCTGAAGGCCTCTGACTTGGCTAAACGGTTAAAATAACCGAGACCTTACAATTTAACGTGTCATCTGAGCCACGGTAGCGCTCAGTTGTAAATGCCACCCGCGGTCACACATCCAAATACTGACCGTGCGGAACGTTGCTTAATTTCAGTGATCGCTGACAAACACCTAGTCTTACTACGCTACGAGCGCTACGAGTAATTACAGCTAAATATAACATATTATAAATAAATATAATATAATATTAAACATAAACTATAACCGACAAATATAAACCTTTCTTTCGCTATGTTATTACAATTATTATTATATACCCTTTTTTCTCAGATAGCCAGGTTATATTTTCCTAATCCGATCCACAATCAGATCAAAAACGGAAATTTTACGTTTCTTACCAACATCAATAAGAATGTATATTAAAATTTATCATGTTTACTCGTATAGTTACAGTTGTCTTCCTATGTCGGATAGAGATAGAGATTACAATATTGAAAATGTACGTTGTGATAAAATCGACAAGATAAGATCACGGTGTAGATTACATTTTAAATATCACAGGTGTAGCTGTACAAAGTCAAATATTTTAAAAACATTAGACAGAAATATGTATATTATGTACATATACAGGGTCATAGGTATGAAACGCAAAACCTTTTAAGAGCGGGTAGATCTAGTACATCTAGACGAACAATTTTTGTACTACGACTTATGAAAATTCGCTAAATAAAATTCGCTTCTCCATAAATTATGCAGCGCGTTGACGAACTTATATAACTTAATACCTAATGACCACAGGGTCATAACGTATCACTTCAGTAAAGAGATCGGCTAACAGAATTGCCCCGAGTATAGCGCTGAGGGAAGTGTGGAGGGGATGACTGCACATGGGTTTAGTATGGCGGTAACCATGCGCAGTCATCCCCTCCACGCTACCCACAGCGCTAGACTTACGTGCCGCTACCTGTATACAGTTAGGTTCAATTTTAAAGGTGCAATCGTAATTTTAATAGCAAATAAAAATGTTCCTGTTTCTTTCACTATAACATGCATTGAAAGAGAAAACAATATTTTAAAATGCTATTAAATTTACGATGGCGCCTTTAAAATTGGGCCCAATAATGATATCCTAAAATACGTTTTATTAATTGCAAAGAATAATTATAATAATTAAAACAATTTAATTAAAGCAAATTATCCTCAATAAACTAAGCGATAACCTATCTAAATTAAAGTAAATTGTTTGAACTCAGCCGAACCTAGCCTAAAAAGGTTTAAACAGAGTCTTATATCTTTTTATAAGGTTCCGTACCCAAAGGGTAAAAACGGGACCCTATTACTAAGACTCCGCTGTCCGTCTGTCTGTCTGTCACCAGGCTGTATCTCATGAACCGTTATAGCTAGAAAGCTGAAATTTTCACAGATGATGTATTTCTGTTGCCGCTATAACAACAAATACTAAACTTAGAATAAAATTAACATCTAAGGGGGGGCTCCGATACAATAAACCTGCTTTTTTAGCCGCTTCTCGCTCGATATTTATAATGGTAACAGGTAGATGCTGGAAATTTTCATAGAATATTTAGTTATATATTCACTTCAATAATAAATAATAAAATTAAAATAAAACAAATATTTAAGGGGGAATCCCATGAACCCTCCGTGCGCGAGGCCGACTCGTACTCGATTATTCTATCCTAAAATATAGGTTACATTGACTTGTCCAGTTTTCTTCCCCATTCTTCTTGAATAATCTAACGCTCAGTCAGTGGATACTAGATAGGACCTGTCAGAGTGTCGGGTGTAACCAGAAATATGTGCCAACATTCCTGTTGGCGACCTGTTGCATCGCCGCACATGAGGAGGTTTTAGTACGAGTTTGTATGGTAAATGAAAACTATTATCGTTTTCGTGTGGCTCTATACCATAATATCAAAGCCCTCATAATTATACGTACCGATTTAGTTAGAGCTAACCGTCAAATTGAAATTCTAAAAAATGTCAAAAACTATATGGCAATCTGTGTATTGTGCACTTTCGGAGATCTAAATCTGAATCTAGAAAGAACCTGTCAGGTGTAACCAGGAATATGTGCCAACATTCTTGCTCTTGACCTGTTGCATCGTCGTACGTAAGAAGTTTGGTATGGATTTGTATGGGAAACAAAAACTATTATCGTTTTCGTGTGACTTTAAACATATTTGTTAAAGCCCTCACGTATATATCGATTTTTAACCGACTTCAAAAAACAGGTTCTCAATTCGACTATAAGTTTTTTTGTGCACATGCGATTACTCCGCCAATTACAAACCGATTTTGATGTTTTTTTTTTGCCTGGTAGAATTTACTTCAGAAGCGGTCCCGTAATTTTTTCATCGAAATCAGTTGAGTATTTTTTTATAAACTAACAAAAATCCAAAAATGAAGTCGATTGGGCCATTTCTGTTGAAAATGTGCGCCTATATGCGTTATTTTGTTTTTAGTATTTGTTGTTATAGCGGCAATTGAAATACATCAACTGTAAAAATTTGAACTCTCTAGCTATTACGATTCAAGAGATACAGCCTGGTGACAGACAGACAGACGGACGGACAGCGTAGTCTTAGTAATAGGGTCCCGTTTTTACCCTTTGGGTACGGAACCCTAAAAAAGCGACACGAGGCGATACGAGCGCCCCATTCACACTCTCGTGCTCGCGTTCCCTCGTGGATGGGGCATAAAAGGATACACGGACAGACGAACAAGGAGACAGTTTTATTTTGTAATTTATTTAGAATACTAATGTGTTATTGGGTAGAGGTCAAGTCCAACCTACCTATCTTACATGGGCACAATGTCTGAACGTCAGTAGCAATGTTGGATATTGACAACGGTTTGGTTGGTTTCAGCCATAGGAATGTGTATGAAGACTTTTAGTTCTTTATCGTTTGCGCCAAGGGAGGTATACAAAAAATATGGATCCACACGGAACTTACTGCAGTTTTCGTTTACCTGTAACCTCATGCTAAGGGTTTAGAGGGGTTAGTATGAGATTAGAGTTTGTGCAAAAAGAGAAGCGTCTTAAGTGAGGACGCTCATGTGCCATTTTACTAATTTTGTTACGTTGACAACACTGCTCTGTCATTAAATTGCTAGTACAACTAAAAGTGTTTGATACTTGGTAGACACCAATTCAGTTTTCATCAGTACTCGCCTCTACCAAGTATAGTCCGCACCTTGGCTGCTGATTAAAATCTTATTGTTAGTTCACCGTAACGCCACGACGGTTCTATTTTTGCACATACTTTATACGTAAAAGGATTTTCGTGTAGCTCCATATATAGGCACAGCGTATATTTTTGCACAGCGCCCCTGTCGGACACGATCACGAACTAAACAAATTAATCTACACGAAAACAATGATAGAATAGTTTACGTTTACTAAACTTATACTGAGGCATCAGTTGCCTCAGGTGCTCGGAACACTGCGGCATTCCATTCCATTCACTTTATTACACCGCCATGGCTGACAAGGAAATATATCGTCGGTTAAATAGAAAAATGACGTAATTCAGAAAGTACAAATTTTACAGTACAAGCGTTTGAAATTTTTAATTTCATTAAAATTCGTTTTTCTATAAAAGTGTTATTTTTACATTATAAGTGTCATATATCATTGAAAAGGTATTTACATGGGGATTTAGGTAGTGTGTTATTTAATTATTTATTTTTGAATTAGAATCAGTTTTTAGCAACAAGTGTCTTTTTTCTGATAAACTTCATGCACCTAAATGTGCGCACAAACTATATAGAAAAATGTCATTTGTCCAAATATGTCATGTTTCATTAACTCCATTTCACAAAACGTAGTCACATTTAAAAAAATGACCTTTTTCTATTAAATAAATATTGTCATAGTTATAGTAAAATTTTAAAGGAACAAGGTAATTTCTCAAAGAAATACATTTTTCTATAATATTGCTTACTTTTTATAGTCTTATCCAAACACAATTTTTGAGAAATGTCACTTTTCTTAAAAAACGCACGTGTGTTCAGTGTCGTGGCCGGTGGCAAATGACAGAGTGACATTTTTCTATAATCAAAATGGCTGATGACCACAGAGAATCGAAATGACACTTGCGACATCTGTTGAACTTGGCGTGAACTATTTAAAGTGTCGTTTTTACATATAAAATAATCTTGTTAGTAGACTCGTTTTATGTAATAATCTTATTTTACAAAAAATTTGAAAAATGCCATTTTTCCATTTAATCGACGATATTATGGAAGTAAATACAATAGTTAGTAAGTAGTTCGATAGGCCGGGTGGCTAGCCCTGGTGTCAGAGTTTTTAGGCCGCCTGAAGGCCTCTGACTTGGCTAAACGGTTAAAACAACCGGGACCTACAATTCAACGTGTCATCCGGGCCACGGTAGCGCTCGTAAATACAATGTGACGCGTTGAAAAGGGCAGGGACTTACGCAAACAAATCGATTTTTGATCGAAATGACAGTCGAAACTCGATAGGGTTGCGTCGTTTCATTACAGAGTTCCTATGACCTCCTTCCAGCTCCATCATCATTTCCTGGTTACCATTGAAAGACAAACTACTCGCCAAAACCATTCAAATGAATCCAAACTCGATGAGGTTGTGTCGTTTCACTGCTAAGTTCCTTTGGCCACCTTCCAGCACCATGTCATCATAATATTGCATTGTCACACAATTTACACATGTATGCAAAATTTCAGCTCAATCGGTAACCGGCAAGTGAATCAAATTTAACTTGCAAGATTTCATTACAGACCGACAGACAGACAACGGTACAGATGGAACTAAATGAAAGCTTGTAACAATAATGGCTGGTTGAGAGCTAAGTACGAGTATAACAATAATAAGCCCGATTACAGAGGCGCCAGCGTAAATTTACTAGCAAAGTAAAAAGCGTTCTCTCTATCGAATGCCTAATGTGAAAAAGAAACAGGACTATGCTATTTAGCTATTATAATTACGCTGGCGCCTCTGTAATCGGGCTTATTATGTTTATAAAGAAAGATCATAAGTAAGTTTACATAGGCCGGGTGGCTAGTCCTGGTGTCAGAGTTTTGAAGCCGCCTGATGGCCTCTCACGTGACTAAACTGTTAAAATAACCACGACCTACAATTCAACCTGTTATAAATTAAGAATTCATAGTGAAAAAAAAAGCACGTGAGTTGTAATATATTCCATACTAATGTAGATACCTATTTCGTCGAAAACACGTGTTTTGGAGCGTGTTGAATAGTTTAAAACAATTTCGCAGATTATCACGGTTTTAATGGAACCGGTTGTATGATACTCGATTTGTATGTGTATGATGTATCTATACCATCAGGCGAGTAGGTGGTCAAACGCGGACTTAATTGCGTTAAAAAAACCTTTATAATACAATATATAGGGTTATTTTATTTCTAATCAATTAGCATCCTTTTAGGGGCTTATTCTGCACACCAAAACTAACAACTTTTGTTCTACGACTTTAGTCAAAACTAAAAAAAAACAGCTGTTCCATACATTTTGTCGAGGGTGAACGATATTTTTCTATGGAACAACAACTTTTTTTGAGAACTATTAGAAGTCGTAGAACAAAAGTGGTTAGTTTTGATGCACAGAATAAACCCCTAAAAGGATGCTAATTGATTAGAAATAACCCTGTATAGATACATCAATTCTATACTATATTATACATACTTACTTTTTGGTAGGTATCAACTTTCCATACTAAAGTAGATACCTATTTGGTCGAAAACACGTGTTTTGGAGCGTGTTGAATAGTTTGAAACAATTTCGCAGATTTACTCACGGTTTTGATGGAACCGGTTCGATGATACTCGATTTGTATGTATAAGATGTATCTATACCTATATTATACAATATACAGGGTTATTTCTAATCAATTAGCATCATTTTAGGGGCTTATTCTGCACATTAAAACTAACAACTTCTGTTCTACGACTTTTGTCAAAACTCAAACTCTCTGTCTGTCTGTCACCAGGCTGTATCTCATGAACCGTGATAGCCAGACAGCTGAAATTTTTACAGATGATGTATTTCTGATGCCGCTATAACAACAAATACTAAAAACAGAATAAAATATATATTTAAGGGGGGCTCCCATACCACAAACGTGATTTTTAAAGGAATTTTTTGCTTGCTATTAATAATGGCAAGAAGAATGGGGCTAAGGGGGCTCCAACACGGTACGGAACCCTTCGTGCGCGAGTCCGACAAGCACTTGGCCGATTTAAAAAAAAAACTTTTTTTCCTCTCTCGATATTACATTTTGCGGTTTGCATTGGTATCCTTAGTAAATTTATAAAAATATGACAATATCCTTCCTTAATAGTTGGGTAAAAGTGGACGATATTTTTCGTCTGAAACTTATGTTACATATCCATTTTAGACATAGATTTAGAGTTAACTACAACAAATTCAAAAAGTACCCAACTGCCTAGGTACCGACTTACACAAATAAATAAGTAGGTAAACACTTATACAAGAAAGGTGATGACGAAAACCTGGTAATAAAAAACTCAGTAAAAACCCCGTTCACTAAACAAGATGTTTAGTAACATTGTATAATTTTATAGCTAAAACGTGATATTTTGAAGCTAATATCTAGGTAGAAGTTTTCAAGTGGAGAGATAAAGCGATCTCTAACTTGACTCATTTTCGAGTCTATTGATAATAATGATAAAAATCATATTTTTGTTACGAAATATCTTGTTGCATCATAATACCAACAGTATTGTTATTTTTTTGTTTGTAGCGCTCATAGCGTAGATTGATTAGGTTTTTGTCAGCGATCACTGAAGTTAAGCTATGTTCGGTACGGTCAGTCTTCGCATTAGTGACCGCGGGTGGCATTTACAATTGAGCGGTACCGTGGTTCGAAAGACACGTTACATTGTAGGTCCCGGTGGTAACAACTTAGCCATCAGAGGCTTTCAGATAAAAACTCTGACACCAGGGCTAGCCACCTGGATTAAGAACTTACTTATTGTTATACTATTTTCTGAGAACAATGTATTTTGTTGCAAGAATAGGCACAATTGTTAGACTTAGTTTTACCTAATAAATCTTAAATAAATATTAGGGGCCATCTTAAACACGGTCTCTGACCCCAAACTATTAAGCTAAGCTTGCAATACCTAATACATTTACATATTTTAAATATAAACTTATATGAATAGTACCTAATTATCTAATTAACCCCCATAGACACAGAGCAAACACTTATGTTCATCACATGAATGCTTGCCCTAGGTGGACATCGAACCCACGCCTTTTTAATCCAGAAGTCAGGGTCTCTAACCCCTGAAGCCACCGAAGCAGTCAAGAAATATTTATATTTGACTATCGAATGGCTAGGACGTAAACGGATCTTTACGGAAACTCCATACAATCTGTCAAAGTACCGTATACGTTCCGCGAAGTTAAATTCCCTACCTATATATATTATATCCTCTGGTTTGCATCAGCCAGAGTTTTGAACTATAGGTATCAGTTCAAAGCCTTGCGCGGTACAGAACTGTGCTCGTCACTGTAAGATCTCTTAAGCCCTACTTCCATGGAAACATTGCTCATTAATCTGGAACCCAGTAAAATTCTGTACTTGCAAAATATTGCTTAGCGGTTTAGTGACTAGAAAAAAAGTGTGGTAGACACGTTACTAGGCAAGTTCAACCTAGAACCGTATCACCTATCATAACAATGTAGGTAGGGAATAGGTATAGCCCGAATCTAATAACTTGGCGGTTGTCTGTTAACTACAAGCGGCGTATAACCCAATCTTGACTTTTTTAACCTTATTTATCACTATCACTACATAGTATAAAACAAAATCGCATCCCGCTGTCTGTCCCCATGTATGCTTAGGTATATTTTCAAAACTACGCAACAGATTTTGATGCGGTTTTTTTTAATAGATAGAGTAATTTAAGAGAAAGGTTTCCTTACATAGTCCTTACATAGTATAAAATAAAGTCGCTATTTTCGTTTGTTTGTCTGTATGCTTAAATCTTTAAAACTACGCAACGGATTTTGATGCGGTTTTTTTTAATGGATAGAGTGATTCAAGAGAAAGGTTTATATGTATAAAAATCCCCGAAATTCCCACGGGAACGGGCACAACGCGGGTAAAACCGCGGGGCGCTGCTAGTATAAAATAAAGTCGCTATTTTCGTTTGTTTGTTTGTTTGTCTGTATGCTTAAATCTTTAAAACTACGCAACGGATTTTGATGCGGTTTTTTTTAATGGATAGAGTGATTCAAGAGGAAGGTTTATGTGTATAAAAATTCCCGAAATTCCCACGGGAACGGGCACAACGCGGGTAAAACCGCGGGGCGCTGCTAGCATATGTATAAAACACACCTGTGCAAAGCCGAGGCGGGTCGCTAGTTGACATAATAAATTACAATGTTTTATACAACTTAACGTTAACTAAGTTACAATTTACCACAATAGTACAGTGTTTTGTAGTTTAATGTCGTCTTTTAAAACTTGTATCTGAACATTAATTTATAAATTTACCAAAGTTCTCATCAAGTTATAAGTAGGGAGTATAAGTAGATAAAAAATAAATGTTAGTTATTTATTGGTACGTATTAAGTGTACTAATACTACTTCTATTATTGGTACGTATTAAGTGTACTACTTTGAGATTTTGTACGTTGACAACATGACAAAGTCGACGGGTTACATAATTTGGAAAACAAAATGAGAATCGTTATTTAACAATAATAATAATTAGAAAGTGTTAGGAAAAAAATATTACGACAGTAAATAAACTTAATAAAATAATCATGACTGAATCTCACCGATGACAGGGTTATTCGCAGCCGAGTTGTTTGTTTCAGCCTATGTCTATTTTTCTATTAATCTATCCGTTTATTTATCCACATATCTGTCACCTCCACAGGTCTATCTATCAAACTGTTTATCTATTATCTACTTAAATCACGATCTACAACTGACATAAATGGGTACTGACTGATTTTAGAAACTAAGTATATCTTGTTAGGTAACAAAGGTCTTGGCTTGTGTGTGTGACCAGCAAAATGTTCTGTTGAAATATAATGTTGATACTTGGTCGGAAACCCAGATTGTACAAAAATAAGCGTTATTATTAGAATTTACTACAATAAATACGATTACCTACATTTATAACATTTGCTTGACTAGAACATACCATAAGTCGACTATGTTTTGTTATCGTTAAGAAAATATGGTATTTATGTGGTAGGAACATTGATAACAATGCTCCGTCCGCGTTTTGCCGCCTTAACAATAAACTCGAGTCCGTCTTTTGTCTTTTACGTGTAAAATGAAATTGTCAAAGAAAGCAAAAGACAAAAGACACACTAACCATTCCAAAGTAACTGGGCTTATAAGGCGGCCAGAGTCCGGGCGTAATATAAGCTAAATCATACAAGTCGGCGGATGTGAAGTTAGCTACAAGCTGTGCAATATTCAATCCTGACTGAAGCTGATATAAAGGTACGTTGATTGGGTTTAGCGCAGCTTGTAGCTAACTTCACATCCGCCGACTTATATGCTTCGGTCTATACCACGTGTGAGGCTCAGGCGACGCTTCCGAGATCTATCATCTCCATTCATGTATCAACAACTGTATACCTATAGTCGTTATACACGATTCATGACCTTATCACTCTGTCAATAGAGAAGGATTAGACTCTATATTTAGCTTGGCAAGGATATAGTCTATGAGAGAATTATAGAGTCGGATTGGTTCGAGCGTTGAGAGAGTATATCTCTAGATATTGAAGCAGTTTATCAATGTACGGCTATGTTGGCTAGGCTACCACCATTCATGCACGTGTGTTTTTTTAGGTTTACGCTTGCTTGCTAGTCTTATCAGAAAATTAACTAATGTAAAGATAGATAAAGTCATTGTGTCATTGACATTTGAAAGATGCTGCTTCTTCGCCGAGTCAATGGTTCAAATATGATTATTTATGTAACTTTCTCCCAGAATTTGGCCACTGTGGCCCCGCAGGGTGTAGCCTTGTATAGATCTTCCATCGTACAGGGGCTCGGACACTGTGGGCACGTAAGTAGGTGATCTATACTCTGCTCTAAGGCACCGTAATCACATTGTACCCTATTACTACTGAATAGACTAGGACTAAATATAACAGTGTTTTTTTTATCCAGTCATCATGCCTATAGCAGGGAATAAATTTCTAGTGAGTTGGGCTACTGTATGCCCTGTGGCAGCAGACCAATTGTCCAGATTAGAACACAATGCCAGTTTTCCGCCTCTGCGTGTATTATATGCTCGGAATGTCGGCAGAGCACTTCCACGGGTACCATGTGCTTTTGACCCCATTGATTAGGTTTTATTTTGAGGTTATTTACTAGGTTATTAGTGAGCGACAGATTTTAGCATGCTTTCGTGAAACATTTTCATTTAAATACTAAAAATAAAATAAATATTTTAAGTTGTGAAGAAGTGAAGTTTGTGACAGTATTTTCTCATCTCCTAAAATAGTGTTTATTTTAAACTAGCTGCCTGTCCCAGGTTAGCCCGGTTACTTTTAAATTACTTTCAGAATATTTCTTCCGGAAGGTATGAACCTTCCGGAGAGAATCGTTGTGAAAAGACGCAGGACTGAAATGGCAGTTTTGTAATTTCTTTTAGAATATTTCTTCCGGAAGGTTCTGTTGTGTGCTTCCGGAAGGTATGAACCTTAAATATTCTAAAAGATAATGAAAACCACATTTCAATCTGTTGTGTAGTTTAGAAGATCTAAGCTAATATCATAGACAGACACACAAAAAGGCCACTTTGTCATAGGTATAATAATTATGTTGTGATAGTGATACAGCGCAAAACCACAAGGCGCAATTAGTGTTAAAATCAATACTTCAATTTTTTTATTTTTTTTAATTTAAATGTATGTTCCACAGACTCCAGGGTCTGTGCCTTTTGTAAACTAAGTTACAATTGAAAGAATGTGACTGTACAATAGAGATGGGTTAGTTTAAATCTTGGTCTAAGTTAGTAGTTTCAGTGCATTGCGTGAATGACGCGAGCAAACCGGCTACCCGCAAGCAGCACCCGATCACGTGTGTAACGCATGTGCCAGCCATCGCTCTCCTCTTCAACTTCAATGGTTAAAATAAAACAAAAAGCCCCATCTTGGGAAATGCCAGCCGTCCTGCGCCAAACTCGTTTTGCCATAACAATGTTTACCTCAGGGGAATACCTGAGACCAGACGCCCAGCACACCTTTATTATATCCGCAATGTTGGTTAAACCGATCCTGATGATAACTACCTACTTCGATAAAACCTTGTCGCAAGAATTTTAACGGACACTTGTGCCATTTCTTGTTAGGGTTCCGTTCTCAAAGGATAAAAACGGGACCCTATGACTCCGCTGTCTGTCCGTTTGTCTGTCTTTCACCGGTCTGCATCTCATAAACCGTGTTATCTAGAAAATTGAAATTTTCACAGATGATGTATTTCTGTTGCCGCTATAACAACAAATACTAAGAATAGAATAAAATATATATTTATCGGGGAAACGTTTTTTAGTCAATATTAATAACGGTAACAAGTAGACGCATCAAATATTCACAGAACATTTAGTTGTAAGAACATAAAATTTGAAAATAAATAATTAAATCAAAATAAAATAAATATTAATCGGCAATTTACATTTTAGGGGAGTACGCCTGTACGTACTGGGCGTGAGTACGTAGCGATGACTTGGCACTTACCAATTTTTCTTCAACCGACTTCAAAAAAGAGGAGGTTCTCAATTCGACTGTGTGTTTTTTTTTTGGATGTCACGCGATTATATTCATATTCAATTTATTCATAAAATATTTCGTTTACATGTCAATACGATAGGTTTACATAATCACTATCTAGAAAAATAGCCAATTATTGACAAATACTACACTTCAAGTTTGAAATGTCAATTTAAATACATTAGACAATGAAAAATCAGTATGAAAATTATAATTTAAATATTATACGTTAAATAATAATAATATATTGTCATTATACAAATAAAAATGTCAATTCCGCAAATTATGGACTCAAATTGATGTTTTTTTTACAGTTGGTCCCATTTAAATGTTATCGAAATCAACTGAGTCGTTTTTGTAAAATCTGAAACTTAAATGTGAAAATTACTACACGAAGACGGATACTTATTTATCAAAATCTCTATACTTTACAAAGCAATACGCTGTGTAACAGAGGCCTATGTCCAGCAGTGGACGTTATATGGCTAAAATTATGACAATAAAACAGTCGTGTCATAATCTTTTTAAAATTTAAGGCTCAAAGTTTTTTTTAAATTAACTGTGAAATTACTGCTCGTGACAAGCATTGCAAACACATTTATACCAACACGTGTAAGTAAGAACCAAACTAGGTAGTTTTCTAATTAGGTGCTTAAATCAGCGCAACTAAATCTGCTTTTCACAACGATTCTACAAACCTAATTATTCTAATTTGGCTTGACGCTTCTGTTAAGGTACCGAACTTATTTTTTTTAATATTTATTACATATTTTATAGGATGAATCAAACTTAATGGCGCCTGTGAAAGCTGTAAGCTGCACTAATCCCCCCCCCCCCAAATCTCCTTGCGCTGCTGAAATATCAATACATTGCCACTGCGCAACGCAATTGAACTAGTCTCGGTTGAAACTGTATCCGCTACGTATAGCCTGGGAGGTAAGCGCAAAAAAGGCAAAAAGTAACAAGGCCTGTCAGACAGGTTTTAAAGTACCGCCGCTTTAAAGCCCGACTGAAAAGCTCTGTTACATGTTTTGGGTGATTGGCTGTGGTTAAACTCTTTTTAGTTATTTTTCTACCAGCACGCCAATTTCCAGCTTTTAAAAGTTGCAAGATACTTTTTTTTTTTAAATTCGAACTTGTATCCCACTAAATGCTAAGCATCCCAGCTGCCCGAATCCGGGGTATTGGTACATAACCCTGATTTCCTAATATCAAAAATTCAGCTTTTGGAAAGTAGTTGCATTTTTTGCGCTTAGCCTCTCGGGCTAGTATGACTTGTAAAGTACGTAAGTGATTTTCCGTTTCTATAAAGTAAAAATGTGCGAAAATCACGTTAGTTTTTTTTAAAATTGAGCTTTCTTTGAACTGTTTTAAAATACTACAGCATGATTTCCCTGACCAGATACTATTTTTTATTTATTCCGTATAAGTTTGCGTTTGACTATACGTACTGCCTGATGTTAAGCAGATATGCGGTCTAGGGTGTAGCACGCTTACCTAGAAGATACCTATTTACTAGGGATTTGAAGACACCCACGTACTGTACTTTAGCCTGAAGACAGACTCAGGCAAAGAGTTCCACATTCGGGATGTTTGTATGAGGAATGGATTCGAAACGCTTGGATTTTTTGCGCGGAATTTCCACCATAAAAGGGTGGCGCATGATTACATTGTGCATTAAATAATCCATTAAAACAAGTGACCATGGGTGGTTCACCGCAAGACCGCAACTGAGCGCTGCCGTGGCTGGGATGACATGGTCCAGGACGTCTTAATCGTTTAACTATGTTAGGAAAATTGGCTATTGACTTGAAAAGGATTGCTGAAGACGCTAAGCGGCGCAAATACGCATCACTCACAAGTGAATAGGTAGGTATATATTTTTGCCGCTTGGCGTCGAAATTTTTGGTCCGCGGGGTCCATCCTTCAAAAAATTCTTTAACACAGTTTCGCCAAAACTTAGTCTTATTGACGCGGCTGGTGACAAGAAAGCTGGCTCATTCCTCGCGCAGAGAATTTCTCTAGTAGTTCAGCGTGGGAATGCAGACAGCGTTCTTGGCACCCTTCCACAAGGACACAGGCTTTTTTTCTATTATCAGCCGTTGTGTTTGTAGACAAATTTTAGGTAGGTATTTTATTTTGTGTAGGTAGTATTAATTTTAGGTAGTATAGAATGACAACTCAAAGTTTCATAGGTCTTGAAAATATGTTCGTAATGAATGAAATCGGTTGACAAGCCAACACAAAATAACACATAATTAGTAGATAGGTATAACTGTTTGTAAAATAGTCTAAAGTATTTCATCAAGGTGCCGTTTATTTCAATTCAGAAAAGAACTGTGTTGATATTTTTCACGTGAATTTCCTCTAGACCTTATTACACCCTCATTTACATGTTTAAGGCTGCCTCTTAAGGGGAAGATCGACTTTGGCAGCTTTTTCTTTTGCGCATTAGTACTTGGGTACATTTTAGACGGTATTAAAATTACCGGGAAAGATTACTAGATAAAGTAGGTATTCATATTAACCCTAGAAAGATAATCATATTTGAGTGTGCGTTAAGAGCGTCGCCTAGTGACAAAGAAATTGAGAAATAGGTATTTGGACTAAACTATTGCCGTCGCGATGCCCCCAAACCAGGGAGCTTCAATGTGTGTGGTGATGCAATTGTATTTGTGTGCGTACTGCGCTCGAACTGTCCGTGTGTGTGTCGCACCCCACGCGCGCCCCAAAGAACCAGCGTGGTCGACCGATATTTTATTTTGAATTGTAGCAAAGTATGATATTACTCGTACGTAGAGTGCGCACAAGATAACTCTGCGCGCTATTTGATTTCTGTAGGCGTTGCAGTTTACATTGTATGTTTTGACTGAAATAACTTCTTTCTAATTTTAAGTTAATTATTTTTATGGAAATATCTTACATAGTTCTTCAGACTAAAATAAATATGGACTCGCGCTTGAAAGGATTCGTACCGTATGGGAGCCAATTATGTAATTCAATTCAATTATTTGTTTTTTAAATTGAAATATTATATTACTAAATACTCTAAATATATTTCAAGCGTCTACCTGTTGTGATTATTAATAATTATTTTGCAAAAACTCACTTCTGTTGTATGGTATGAATAAATATTTATTTTATTCTATTTTTTGACCGATGAAACGGAGGAGGTACGCAATTCGACGCGTATATTTTTTTTATTGGAAAGGGTATACGTCAAAGTTGGTCCCATTTAAATTTTATTGAGATTTCATTTGGCTGAGCCATTTTTCATAAATCAGCAATAATGTGAAAAATGCTACATCGATCCGCGCAAATTCTGTTCACAGTTGAAGTCGATATTTATTTCATTCTATTTTAGTAAGTATTTGTTGTTATAATGGAAACAGAAATATATCATCTGTGCAAATTTTAACTGTTTAGCTATTACGGTTCATGAGATAGGTAGGTACAGCCTAGTGACCAACAGACAGACGGACAGAGGAGTCTTAGTAATAGGGTCTCGTTATATTACTGTATACCTGCACATTTTAAACTTCTTGCCTTTTATATGGTACCTACCATATTTTCATTCCGCTATTATAGTCTGACCGTTTAACTGAGTCCTCGCCTGCGCGGTACAGAGGCGCGGGGGTAGACGACAAAGGGGACTGAGACAGGTGCGAGTGGCGGGTCGGACCCGTCTGTCTCAGTCCCCTTTGTCGTCTACCCCCGCGCCTCTGTACCGCGCAGGCGAGGACTCAGTTAAACGGTCAGACTATAGTCCCATAGTATAAAAATTATAGAGGATTCAATAAAACAGATGCGAGGTTTACTGTTTAGAGAACTGCTTGTCATACCTTGAACACGTTTAAAAAATTGAATAAATTAGCAAATTAAAGCAGCAGTGGGTAGGACATACACCATAGTAGGTAATACAGGATAGAACATCTACCAAGTAGATAGATATGAACTGATTAAAGCATTTAAAGCACTTCTAATTGAACTTTTCAGCTCTCTCCAAACTCAGTAGATTGGCAAGTTAAAATGACACAGGGCAAGGCACATAGTTCAATGAACGGATACGTAGGTATAATCCGCGCCACACAAGTCAGCGGATGGAAAGTTAGGCGCAGAACGCTGCGCAAAAGGCAAAATATAGGTATGCGCGGGAGCCAGAAAGGGGCACACCCGCCCGCCAAACTCATGCCTCCCGCGCGCTCCCTGCGCCCGTGCACTCCACTAGGCCACGCGGCGTCGGCATGGTGCACATATGCACAATAATTAGCGCATCACAGTGAAGTGTGCCTCACATCTGTTTAATTGAATTGAGAATTCAATTAAACAGATCAGATGCTAGGCTTACTGTTTGGAGAACTGCTTGTCATACTTTGGTTCTACGAGCACTTTCAATACTTACGTTTAAAAAAGTTAAAACAATTAGCAAATTAAAGCAGCAGTGGGTAGGACACACACCATAGAAATACAGGATAGAATATCCACAAAATAGGTAGAGACAAACTGATTGAAACACTTCTAAGTAATTGAACTTTTCAGCAAAACTCAGTGGATTGGCAAGTTAAAATGACAGAGGGCAAGGCACATATGGAATCGGCAGATGGAAAGTTAGGCGCAGAATGCTGTGCAAAAGGCAAAATATAGGTATGCGCAGGGGCCAGAGAGAACAATGCACAGTTCTAGCCCAAATTATATGGCTATAAAAATATTTAATAAATTGCCAAGTAATTTAAAAGATATCGAAAGAGAAAACTGCTTCATAAAACAACTGAAAATTATCCTATTATCTGAAAGCTATCATACATTAGACGATTTTTTTAACGATAATCTAGAAAACGTAATAATAAATCGTTCCAATATAAATAACAAAATTGCCATACCCTTATAGGGTAAAAGTAAGTAAGTTCGTACAGGCCGGGTGGCAAGCCCTTATAGGGTCATATAACTAACTAACTATACAAAACATGTTAACTAAGAACCGCATGTAAATTTCATATGTTGCAATAAATGAATTGAGTTTGAGAGACAAGACGCCGAACACACCCGCCAACCTCATGCCTCCCGCGTGCACGCCTGTGCTTACCACTACGCCACGCGGCGTCGGCATTGTGCACACATGCGCAATAATTAGCGAATTACGGCGAAGTTTCATCTGCGGCTAACATCTCATCCGCCGACTTGAGTGGCGCTACCTATACTGGCAAGCGCAACATAGAACTTATTTATTTTATTAGATCTAGATTTATTTATTTTGTTGTGTTTGTAATGTGACTGATTAAGTGTTTTTTAATTATTTAATGTTGAGTCTTTGATACTTGAATAATTTAATAGAACGTTTTTCACTTAGGTAGGTGGACTAAGGATAATTTTATACATATACGTTAGTTATTACACGATTTTAGAGAGCATGTGATTTTCCTGATTAAAATCATTATTTCGCTTTAGGCTCAGAATTCTAATAATGGCACATAGTTCTAAGAAAGCTCAGTTTTAAGAATGCCCAATTCTCACAATGGCCAGGTCTAACAATGCTCAATTCTCAAAATGGCAAAATAATTAATAATAAGGTGATTTTTTTAAATGAAAATGTGTGATAGTATAGTAAAATTTATGATGTACCTAACTCGCCAAAGCCGGTTGTTTTAGGTACCGGTAAGCCCTTATATGTATTTTAAATGTGTGATTTTTTTTTAAATTATTAATCAAAATTATATTGCCATTTTGAGAATTGGACCTTCATATAATTATGCTTTCGTAGAATTGAGCATTCCCGGATTACTTGGGCATTATGCGAATTGGTTATTCTGCGCCTAACTCATTTAGATGCCTGCGGATACCACACGATATTCTGTATAATCGCTGCAATATGTCGCAGCAACTAAACGCCCATATTCCATCCATAGAATCTTTTCTTCAAAAGTAACAAACATACAACGGTCAAATCACAAGATTGGAAAAGTTAACTAATATTTTTAATAAACATTGATATCGATGGACATCACTAGAGCATCGACAAAAATATCGACTATTACTACATCCCTAGTGCTTGTGTACGTATAGGTTTGAACCTCCCTTACCTCGACCCTACCCCCGCATCGTGCGATAGGGACAATTGCAGCTCAGAGCGATTTATACCTACAAAAAACTTGGTGAGACAACGTTTCGTATTACGCAGTTTTCTTCTTCAAAAACTTTTTCAATCAAGTATTTTTTTGTCAAAATTTAAAAAAAATATGTGCTCATGATTCTGTCATTTTATATTTTGTTAGATATTATTTTGTCTCTTCTGGTAGGTCTCTAAAGACGTCGGTAATAATGGTGAATATTTTTGTGATTTTGAAGGGTCATAGTTTGCCTCATTATTAATTTATCAAGAAAAAGAAAAGACAGCGTAGTCTAAACAGCTAAATTTAATTTTATGACAAAAAATTAAAGCTCTATAGGTATTTTACAGGAAGAAAACAGCGTAATACGTTTGTATGGAAAATTACAGATCACCGGGGCTCTTAAAGATAATCTTGCGTAAAATCGACGCATTAGTTTTAACAGGCTATAAACTACTATTTTTCTTACTGATACTAAAAAAAGCCTCTTTGATTGGTTTTTCTATGTATTAATTAATAATATAAACAAGATTATATTAATATATATTCGTTTATTTTACTTTAAAAAAAACAAAACTTAGAACTTCTGCAAAAATTAACAAAACGTAGGAACTATTATTCTTTGGGCACAAATATATATTTAAAAAAAAAAAATTATTGGTAATTTTAACTTACATTCTAAATATTTGAGATATGTTTTATTATATTAGCCTAAAAGTATGTTTTATTACAAAAGATAATCATGCGTAATTTTGACTCCGCTGCCGTTATATTTCAAAAATGGTGGCACTTACCTCAGCGACACAGACGCCACACGCAAGCTCCATGCGACGACTGAGATTACTTAAAAGCTCAGCGCCCGATTCGCCCAAATAAGAAAGAGAGAGCAATATTTCAATGGCGCATGCGTATTTTTTACGCAGATTATCTCTCTAGGGTTAAATCATTAGACATAATAAGTTAATATGATATTTTCTAATAAAAATATTATGTTATTTTAACATTTCAATTATTTTGATACTTGCGAGCTATAATACCGTTTAATTTAACGATTCTCACGAAAACAAGCTTTAATTTATATAACGTATCAATTTTCGTATTAATTCGTAAATTGATAAGTTATTGTAACACATAAATTAATTGCAATTTAAAATATATAGTTATTCATTGATAAATCATTATGATATTTTTTTAAGATTCTATCCCAGGCCTTTATTTCGTCTAATATGTACGTTGTAAGTTGATATGATGTAGAAAAAATTGAAGCACAGCTCTACAATGGTCGTTAAAAAGAAGAAAAGATAAGAATCTAAAAACATGCACCAATCAAACCCAAACTTATAACTGAAAACTGTAAGAAAATCGGACGCATGAAAAGTAGTTTTGGAGATGAATAATAACATTAGTTCACAATATCCTTTCACCTGAAACGCATAACCCTTCTCCTTAATAAAAAAATAATCGAGATACAAATAATCGGCCAAGTGCGAGCCGGACTCGCGCACGAAGGGTTCCGTGTAGTATGGAAGCTCCCCCATACTATTTTTTTTTTAATTGAATTAATTATTTGTGTAAGGAATATACAACTTAATATTCTGTGCATATTTCAATCATCGTCCAGTTGTCGTTATTAATATCGAGCAAAAAGTTAACGTTTCTTATATGGAAGCCCTTAAACATTTATTATATTTTAATTGTACTATTTATTTTTGTAGTGAATATTTAACTAACGTTTCGGTGAATATTTCAAGAATCAACCCGTCACCGTTTTTACTATCAATCGAAAAACGGCTCAAAAATTCAAGTTTGTTGTTTGGGAGTCCTCTCAATTTTTTTTTCTGTTTTCGGTATTTGTTGTTATAGTGGCAATAGAAATACATCATCTGTGAAAATTTCAACGATTTAGCTATCACCGTTCATGAGATACAGCCTGGTGACAGACAGACGGACAGCGGAGTCTTCGTAATAGGGTCCGGTTTTTACCCTTTGGGTACGGAACCCTAAAAACACAACCAAAAAATATCACGTTAGTGTCAATAAATGTGTCTTAATATGAATGATTAACAATTCATTAATCAAATGTGATATTTTTTCCAGTATTGTTTCCCAGTAATTATATGAGTCGTATGATCGCCGAATGCGCGAGTGAGAAAGCTGCCAGTCAATCTTCCCCTTAAGGCTGCCCCTTAAATGCTTAAAGAAATGAGGTATCCTTTTTAAAAGTCAAATTATGCCGGGTTTTGCTTCCATTACCTGCCTTACAGCCGATGTAACTTAATTTCAAGTTTTAGGCCGTGGATAAGTTTTATAGCTGTCGAGGTAAGTGCACTGATAGCCTAATTATTCTTTATAACTTTCTTATAGTCTTTCAAACTTTTTCAGATAATAGAATAGTATTTGTTTTTAAGGTTCCGTACCCAAAGGGTAAAAACGGGACCCTATTACTAAGACTCCGATGTCCGTCTGTCCGACTGTCTGTCTCCAGGCTGTATCTCATAAACCGTTATTATATATTCTTTGCCGTTATAGCTAGACAGCTAAAATTTTCACAGAAGATGCATTTCTGTTGCCGCAATAGCAACAAATACTAAAAACAGAATAAAATAAATATTTAAGGGGGGCTCCCATAAAACAAACTTGATTTTTAGGAGTTTTTTGCTCGCTATTAATAAAGGCAAGAGGAATGGGGCTAAGGGGGCACCAACAAGGTACGGAACTCTTCGTGCACGAGACCGACTCGCACTTGGCTGATTTTTGTAAATAAATTATGCATATACAGGTGACTGCAAATTCAATGACATTACTAGTCTAAAGTCCCCCGTCACGAGAAGCTATAAATTATGTAAACAAACATCTTTTACTAAGTAAACATTTTATACTGCGAGATAATAATAAATTGACCATATTCAATCGACACGAAATATAGACGGGTTATATGAAAGTAACAACCTATTTAATTTAGTCGGATCATATTTTAACGACGCAAAGCGCTATCGTTTTTGTTTCTTGGTACCGGAACGCGCCCGACGCAGGGATTGTAAACTATCGGGACGCCATTTTGAAATAAACGCGTCATTCGAGTTTCGAATGCGTACAAGTTTGTTTCATTGCTTTGCATATATCGCGGATCTGGTTGTTATTGTTAATTTTGTTATTGTTACGTTATCACTTTTTTATTGTTGTTACTTTAATTGTTGCGTTAATTTTATTTGTTATTACGTATAATGGAGCCAGTAGCCAGTACATCTAAGGAAATAAATTCGCCTCGAAAAAAACGTCAAAAGGTGCGTAATACAATTTATCTAAAATATATAATAAGTAAAAAGAAAGAGTTGTTTGTTCAAACGCGCTAATCTTTGGAAACTTAAGGTTAACATTAGAAGTAGGTTTTAAATTGTGAAGTATTTGGTTAGGTTAATTGGTATACCTGGAGATATAGCTTATATAGCGAATAATTATTCTTAAATAATATGTGTTAATTAATATTGGTTACTTAATAATTTATTAAATCTTTAAAAAAATTCATTTTTTTTGTTGGTCCAAATGTTGTGAACTCCTGAACACTTGTTTACAAAATTTATAGCTTCTCGTGACGGGGACTTTAGGGAAGAGTTGTGCTTGTTATTAGGTATGATAAACTGTCACTTTGGGCAAAGAAGATATAGTAATAATACTACAGAATACAGAAATTTATTTGCAACAAAAATAAGAGAAAATAATAAGATAATAATACTATAGTAAAGCTTTGGGGCCAATTGTAATTATACTTAAACATAAATTAAAAATTTAGAAAACCCCCGATACATTGAAAACCATTTTGGGCACATTTGTAGAATTTTGGTTCTTCCATCCCCACTTTAACCCACCATAACTCTTAAACGGGTCAATCGATTTTTATAAAACATAGCTAAGAACACTCTCGATTAAGTCTCCTTTCATCCAAAAAAAAAACTAAACTGAAATCGGTTCAGTGGTTCGGGCGCTATGATGCCACAGACAGACAGACAGACACACAGACAAACAGACACGTCAAACTTATAACTTATAAAAGAGGGGTCTCTTTTGCGTCGGTGTCAAAAAGACAGCTCAGCTATTCCGTAAAAAATTTCGTTGATCATCGACAAAATGCACGGAACAACAGATTTTTTTGCGTTTTACGTTTGAACGAAATGTAAATTGGCATCATTATGGTGTATTTATTCAATTAAATGGAACAATTAAATGAATAATAATTATTCTTTTTCCCAAAAAATGGCCAAACCGCCTTCCGACGTGTACAAAATTCGAATATTTCGCTCGATCTGTGTACAGTATTGTTGATTTTTCAAAAACGGCTTAGCAAATTTCTTTAAATATTAAATGGTAGTCCTACCTTGGGAGTGTACCATTTTGAACTGATAAGATAATTTTATGATTCGGTTCACAATTGGCGAAATTATCGATGAACATACCTACAAAAAAAATACATAGACACGAACATAGAACCTCCCCCTTTTTGGAAGTCGGTTATATATGGTGTCTGTCCACTACCTATAACAATAGGCGTCGAAAATATTTTGCTAGTGTCAAAACGTTCTCTTCTCGGTCGGTGACGAAACGGTCTAGTGGGCCTAGTCTCATACTTTTCAATACAAAGATTTGCCGCCTTACCACAAAAGATTTAAACACGCTTTAGACAATGTTTAACTGTACAAATGGCACAATTAAACAGTGTTTTAAGCGTGTGTAAAACTTTTGTGGTAAGACGAGTATTTTTTACCTGACAAGTTCCTAGCACGGTCAAATACATGGTTTTTAAAACATCAACTGAGCGCTACCGTGGCTCGAATGACACGTTAAATTGTAGGTCCCGATTGTTTTAACAGTTTAGCCAAGTCAGAGGCCTTCAGGCGGCCTAAAAAATCTAACACCAGGGCTAGCCACCCGGCCTATACGAACTTACTTACTTTAAAACATCAACTTATTTTATTCTAATCTTCATAAGAAAAATTCACGTGTTGCTACTAGCACTTCTTTTTTGCCTTTTTACATAATTAAAATTCGAATAAATCCATTTACCTGTTATATGATATTAAGAGTGGGAAAATGTGGGTAAAAACACAAATTCACTGAATTTTTGACATTTTTCCTTATTTTAATGATAAATAGTGATTTATATTTTATAGTTCCAGTTATGATAAAAAATCTGGGTTTTCTACATTTTAAATAATTATCCTTAAAAGTCTACGTACTACGTATGTTTTACGTAATAATAGTAAATAACAAAAGTATTATAGCAATGGTAGTGTAATTCTTTAAGACCATATTATACGAACAGCTAGTATGTGGAACGCTTTACCTGAGTTTGTCTTTCCACTAGGGTATAACATAGATGTCTTCAAATCCCAAGTAAAATAATATTATTCATGTAATCCTTACTATTAATATTATTTAGGTGTTTGTCAGTGATCACCGAAATTAAGCAACGCTCCGCACGGTCAGTATTTGGATGGGTGACCGCGGGTGACATTTTCCAACTGAGCGCTACTGGGGCTCGGCTGATACGTTAAATTGTAAGTCCCGGTGGTTTTAAAACTCTGACACCAGGGCTAACCACCCGGCCTATACGAACTTACTTAATTATTATTAAGTCCGAAACGTTGTTTGTTTTAAATTGTTATTTTTTCATGTAGAGCAACGGATAGTTGATATCGCATGTGTATACGAGTAGTTAAAATGTTGGACAGTGACATGGTCTACTTTTTATCCCGGAAAAATAAGAGGTTCCTATGGGTTAGCACAAAAATAAAAACATCTCGCGGGCGAAGTTATCTAGCATCTAGTCTAATATTGCAAAAAAAAATATTGCCCCATTGTTTGACTCAGTAAAAAAATTGTCGGATTTTTATGATTTTTTTTGTGCATATCTAGTATAGTCCGTTCCATAACTGCTGAGACCGAGGGTCGCGACCACCTTTGACGAAAATAATTATAAGTACCTAATAGGTTTGTTTTGAAAAATCACTATATTCTGGTAGTTATTAAAAGATAATACATGCGTGCTGAACATAGGTAATAATTTATGTAATATTTTTACGATATGTCCAACATTCTGTAATAGATTTCAACTGGTTCAATCTCAGCAGTTATGAAACAAATTTATACCCCTAGGTGATATCGATGTCCCTCTACAAATATTTTTACATGAGTATATTATTTTATCTTTTAAACGATATAAAACGGGAATCACTCACGTGTTCGTATAGTCATAACACGACTATAGTTTCGGTCGCGTTCGGTGACCTTTCTCAAGTTGGCGAGTGCTAGTACTAGTTTAAAATGTGTGGAAACCACATAAATTTCCATTGTAAAATATATTATTTTAATGTCAATTTCAATGTTATTGGCATGACCATTTTAATAGCTCAATAAACACAATTTAACTAAATTTTAATTTAGTTTTATTATGTGGCAAAACATCACGCGCCGGGTCATCTAGTATTTTATTGTATTAAATCACGTGTTGTAAACGGGTAGAGTTCGATAAACTTGCGTCAGTGGCATAATTTTGCACGTTTGCCGGTAACAGGTTTTTTTGTAGGATGCGCCGAATGAATCTTGACCGGAATGCCTGAATACATCTTGGAAACTCGGCAATTTATAATACAGGGTTATTCTTAATCAATTAGCATCCTTTTAGGAACTTATTCTGTACATCAAAACTAACAACTTTTGTTCAGCGATTTTTGTCAAAAGTTAAAAATTGTGAAAACCGCATAGCAATCTGACGGTATCTAAAATCTGATCAAAAAGTCGAGTGCGCTTTTTAATAATTTTAAAGTGATAAATGTAATAAATGATAAGGTATGTATGTGGCATCGTACCACGAAATAAAAAAATATCGAAGAAAAGGGTGTTTCAAAAGTATTGTAGAGAGTTGTTAGAGTCAATTAACTTTTTTAATGAATTTTTCGTGTTTTTTGTGTTAGTGTAGTACGAGTATACGATGAATAAATCGATCCCCTTTTATCCATTCATCCATCCATCAGCCATAGTATAGGACGTCTACTGCTGCTATAATAACATTCTATCCTCCTTATTAATAACCTTGTTAAACGTTTACAGTTTCTAGTGTGTACTGGCCTTAATTTACCGTCTTGTCAATATGGGCACTACTTAATATGTCGACACAGGGATTCCCCCATAAGGTAGCCGATAAAAAGCAGTCAACAGTGAGATATATTCATTTTATTCGTCACGAAATCGTGATAAAAATTAGTTTCGTACTAACTTGCGTTTGTTTTGTAGTTTTTACATGAAAATTGTACCTGTACTGCATTAATTATCATCATCTCAGACAATAAGATCCATAATTGTTTATCGCAAAAAATGGTAAAACCGCCTTCCATCGTGTACAAAATTCGAACATTTCGCTCGATTTGTTCACATTATTGTTGATTTTTAAAAAACGTCTCAGCTGATTTCTGTAAAATTTAAATGGGACCACTTCTTCGGCAGTAAGCCCTTTCGAAATAAATAATATATAATAATTTTTCGTTTCGGTTCATTATTGACGAAATTATCGATCGACATACACAAAAAAATACACACAGACGAACATAGAACCTCCTCCTTTTTGGAAGTCGGTTAAAAATATAGCAACTTTTTTTGCTATCTTAAACCAAATTACAGGATGATGTTTTGTAAAGTGAAGCGACTTTCAGAGGTACAAAAAATCCACTGACCATTCATTTCGACCACAGACAAAAAATCCACTGACCATTCATTTCGACCACAGACAAAAAATCCACTGACCATTCATTTCGACCACAGACAAAAAATCCACTGACCATTCATTTCGACCACCGACAAAAAATCCACTGACCATTCATTTCGACCACAGACAAAAAATCCACTGACCATTCATTTCGACCACAGACAAAAAATCCACTGACCATTCATTTCGACCACAGACAAAAAATCCACTGACCATTCATTTCAACCACAGACAAAAAATCCACTGGCCATTCATTTCGACCACAGACAAAAAATCCACTGACCATTCATTTCGACCACAGACAAAAAATCCACTGACCATTCATTTCGACCACAGACAAAAAATCCACTGACCATTCATTTCGACCACAGACAAAAAATCCACTGACCATTCATACACACATACACACATTTATTACAAAAAACAGCAGAATGGTATTTTTTTTTCATCAATTTCATTGGAAATCCTTAGAAACGTGACCTTCTGACGTCTTGAGATAGAGTGATCCGTAAACAGGGTTATTGGTAATCAATTAGCATCCCTTAAGGGCTTATTCTGTACATCAAAACTAATAAATATTGTTCTAAGACTTTTGTCAAAACTAAAAAAAAACACCGATGACCGATGGGGTCGAAAAGTTCTCTAGTGGAGACCGCGCACCGGCAAGCGCAGCGCAGGACGTCCACCCGCAAGGTGGACAGATGACATCATTAAGACCGCATTCCAACCGGTCTTATTGGAGATCCAAAGGGGAGGTCTATGTCCAGCAGTGGACTTCTTATAGCTGATGTATGGATGGATGAACGATATTTACCTATGGAACAGCAATATTTTTTTTGAAATTTGATAAAAGTCTTTGAACAAAAGTTGTTAGTTTTGATGTACAGAATAAGCCCCTAAAAGGATGCTAATTGATTATCAGTAACCCTGTACAGTGAGAGAATGAAGCCTATGTATACGTTTTAGTTCGAGTCAAACATCTTGGCGGCTGTGTTGTTAGCTACAAGCTGCGGATAACCCAATCCTGACTGAAGCTCACTTAACAGCTGCGTCCGGATTAAATAAATAAATAAATGATTTATTGACACAAATTAATTAATTACAATTTTGCTACTAAACTTAAAATGTATAGAATTTAACATAATTAACAACTTAAAATGAACTTATTTATTAGCTACAATATTCATGAGCTATGGATTGCCGAACTAAGCTTTAAGCTTGTGTCTCGGAAATCCGTGCTCCCCTTATAAAGTTGGCTCTACATTAAATAATTGGTTGACGTCGTCATATTGAGAAAAGAAAAAAGGAAATGTTTTAATTTACTTACAATTAACAAAATATTCTAAAATTTTTTTTAAATATCGGAAGTCAACGTTTAAAATGTAATGCAAATAACAATAATCATAAATTATTTTTACAATAGTTATAAAATCTCTTCAAAGCAAAATTTTTCAATTATTCAATTAATTACAATTTTAACGAATACTGCAATAATATAGGATTGGGTTATCAGCAACTTGAAGCTAACATCACAACCGCCAATTAGCCTGATTCGGCCTACAGGTACTTGATCGTCTTCAAAAGCGCACGTCTTGATTATTCAATGTTATTTTAGTCGAAGCTTGCAATTCAAGATAATTCATGTCAACACGATAATAAACTGAGTAAATTATATCAATAATCAAAAGCTTAATCTGTGTTATAGACTGGTTTTAAGGATTGAGATCAACTTATGATATCGCTTATTAAATGTTGCGAAAGAATTGCGTGTCTCTTGGCGGCAGCAATCGTTTATCCTTAAATATTTTTTTTTTATCACAGTCATCAATTATACTCCTATGAAGTCGAAAACCTCAAACGGCACAAATATGAGTCTTTGTATAGAATGTACCATTTTTGGCCGTTTGGGTTTGAAACTTTAGGTCCGTGGGGGCCGGACGCGTACTTCTTATACAAAGACCTTGCCAGGCGTTTGGTAGAGGTGACACGTGGTCACACACAAAATGCTGGCATCTACTTTGGCCAAAAGCTGAGTATTGCTTTTCAGCGAGGCAATGCTGCCAGCATTCTGGCCACGCTACCTTCTGCGACAGTGCTTTTCGAATAGTTTTATTTCAATTTTAGTATAAGTGATTTTAGTATGAGTTTTTTTTAACTATGTAGTTAGCTTTAAATATTGGGAATTTAACATTGGGAAAGTATCCAATGTTTCTAAAGTTTGTGCAATAAAAAAAATTACTCTCATATAAGAAATACATATTCTAGGATGTTATTACTAATCATATTAAAAAAGTTACACCTTAGGAATTCGTACCATTATAACGCAAAAATCAACTGTTCCTTAATTTTTTTAGAAAGTCAATAATTTTTTATGAAAATACCAGCAGGATATCAAGCATTTCAGGATTGATCCTATGGAAAAAGTTTCTTTTATAATATTTAATTTCAACAAAACTTAAAAAATATTTCAAACTATAACTATTAAAATTAACCTACTTAAAATCAAATCTTCCACTAAATAACTAATCTATAAGACCCGTAGCAGAGGACAATAATCATCATCATCATCATCCTGCCCTTATCCCACTAGGTGGGGTCGGCACAGCACGTTTCCTTTCGCCACTTCACTCCATCATTCGTCATCTTTTCATCAACTCCTTTCTCTTGCGTCCCCTCCCATTTCTGCCGCTAACAATCTGACAAGTACGAGTACATTAATATGATATCTATCTTCTCTATATAAATTACGCGTCACGTTGTTTGTCCGCGATAGACTCCTAAACTACTTAAACGATTTTAACCAAATTTTGCACACTAAATAGGTACGATGATACAACTTGAGAGATAGTTTAGTTTATCTCAATTTATAATCGTATTTGTTTATGATACTTTTAAAATATGTCCGTACCGGGGCAAAGCCGGGATGGGCAGCTTGTTCGCTTATATTTTTCATCAGTTCTTTTCTATACAGGGTTATTCAGAAATGGTCTACTAAGCGCAAGAGGGTAATTAACATCGTGATTATGAATATCTTTTACCATGGTGTTTTGGGTTAGTCCGGAATCGGGGAAAAAAAGCAGTTAGGTACTATTTTGTACGAGACAGTGGATTAATTTTGTTTATTACGATGCGGATTACCATTTCAGTTTAGCACACCCTTTCTTAGTTCACCGAAATCCTAGATTTAATTAGCTTCCCTTCGCTAGTACTGAATTTTAAACCTTATTTAAAGCCTAATAATGTCGTAACTTATATTTTTGTTATGCAATATTCAGTTTTTATTATCGCTGGGTATAGGAAGTCTCAATCGAGTGAATTAAACCGAAGACTGACCGTCTGGCGTCTTCATTACGCCGTGACGTAACTCGCTTAATAGATAATGTTGTATCTTACAGGCCTACATTATGATTAAAGTAATTTTTTTATCTAGGATATGAAGAAAATATAAGAAGACTAGCTAGGCCAAATTAAAACATATTATAGTTTTACCTTTTTTTCTGTGTAACTAAAATTATTATTTTTTGTCAGCAGTCTTTGTAGTTAGGAAGGTACTGGCTCTTATAATACAGGTTTTGACCTAGCATAAGGGCCAGGGAACCAAGAAATTAATTGTACTTCTTAATTGGACAAATAAACGATTTTGTATTTTTGTATTTGTATTTGTAAAACATTGGCAGCTGTGATGTTAGCCACAAGCTACGGAAAGCCCGATCCGGACTGAAACTCATTTAACAGCTGTGCGAGGATTTGGTTATAGGCCGCGCCGCACAAGTTGGCGGATGTGCGCAGCTTGTAGCTAACTTCACATCCGCCAACTTGTGTGGTGCTACCTATACCGCAGCTTGTACTTAGCTAACATCACAGCCAAGTCGTGTGATTCGGCATAATATAGCTCGATAAGAGACTCCGAGCATAGCCTTACAGCCCTCTGCATAGCTCGTTGGGTTACTTGAACCTTATTAATAAGGTCCATAAGGTTTAACTCAAACAAAAATTAGCAAATTCAAATTAAATGTGTACATATAATGGGTATAAGTCTTCGCCTGCCTAATTTCGATATCGCGACGCACATCGAATTTCAACCTTAAGATAAGTCCTTCAAGGAAATTCCGCCTCAGTATTACCTGCCAACGTCAAGGTAGCTTGTTAGTTTATTTAGAACCGACCGAAAAGCAAGATGCTATTACGCACTTGTTGAAGAAAAATATCGCCATTTTACGAAAGAAGATCTTGCAGTGGGCTCAGAGTTGTTGCATTCTAATCTTACCAAGCACTATAACAAAATGTTGATGATATATCTAATTATGCTTATAAATAGTTGTTTAGATAAACTTAAGTTATCATTATACACCACTACTTTTTATGAACATCTAAAAAAAATTTGGGGGTATCAGTGCACGATACTAAACATATATATGCAATAAAAAGTTAATAAATCAATACTTTAAAATTATCCCTTAAAAATTGAAATAATTGGTTAAATTATTTGCTAGCCATATTGCAAGACTTGTAGGTAATAAAATTGTGGGCGGGCTTTTGCGAGCGAGAGAGCTAGCAAAGGGAATGAATGCAATAGCGATACATGAATGAAATTGACATTATGTGCATAATTTTAGGATAAAATAAAACCTAAATAAATAGGCTACCTAAGATCTTTTTTAAATTTTAACTGTACACATATGTTTTACATCGTGTACTGATAACTACATTTTTTTTTTAGATGTTCATAAAAAGTAGTGGTGTATACTAAGGGACAAATCGCGAACGAAAATACGAAAAATATAAATACCTCATCATCCCGACGTCTCGATAGAGTTGCATCGATCGTGGTCACGGGTAGAGTATGTGCAAAAAGAGAACCGTCGTGACGTTACGGTGAACTAACAATAAGATTTTAATCAGCTGTCAAGGTACCGACTATACTTGGTAGACGCGAGTGCTGATGAAAACCAAATTGGTGTTTACCAAGTAACAAACATTTTCAGTTGTACTAGCAATGATATAACAGTGTTGTCAACGTAACAAAATTAGTAAAATGGTACACGGGTGACCTCACTTACGACGCTTTTCTTTTTGTGGTTGAGTCTACCCGTGACCACGATCGATACAACTCGGTCGAAACGTCGGGATGATGAGGTATTTACTTATCTCGTAATTTGAGTGCGCGATTAGTCCCGTGTACTAACAACTTTTGTTCAACGACTTTTATTAATTCTCAAAAAAAAATTGTTGTTCCATAGAAAAATGTCGTTCACCCTCGACAAAGTGTATGGAAAAGCTGATTTTTTTTTTTGAGTTTTAACAAAAGTCGTAGAACAAATGTTGTTAGTTTTGATATACAGAATAAGCCCCAAAGAGGATGCTAATTGATTAGAAATAACCCTGTATAATAATAATGTGTTCGAACCGTGAAAGATTAGAAACAAAACTTAAGTTAGGATTTAAGACAATGTTTTTTTTATTACCGAACTTTGTGTTCGATCTCTGCAAGCAAATTGAGGGTAGATGGGAAAATTTCCTCCACCCGCTACCGTCGAAGGACGGAAGCGTCACTTAGTCGACGACAATTGAAATGTGTGCATGCGCCTACCTTGAATACTAGTCATCGTCTAAAGGTTTAAATTACCCCGAATACAAGAAACGAGAGTTCTTTTTTCGCTCGGTATTAGTAACGGCAATACGAAGATGCTTGAAATATTCCCCTTCAAAAATATAATAAATAATTGAATTAAATTAAAACATGATAACGGGGGCTTCCATACGGTACGGAACCCTTCGTGCACGAGTCCTACTCGCACTTGGCCGATTATTTTGCTTTCGTCTGCCCAGATGTTTGACTACTGGTCGCACAGGTTCTATACCTATATTAATGTTTTTTTTTTATCGTCGGCGATTTTCAATTGAGGCGTGTTTCCCTCAAAAAGGGGGGAAAATAGCTGTCGCGCCATTTTTCAGCCGATTTTAATATTATTTGGCAAGAATATTTAGTATCAGCTGTGTCCCGTGGCGTTACCTGCGTTAACCCGAGATAAAAAGAAGCCTATTTGTATTCAAGGTCTAAGCTACCTTGATACCGACTTTCATTCAAATCGGTTCAGCCGTTTGTGCGTGAAAGAGTAACAAACATCCATACATACTCACAAACTTTTGCGTTTATAATATTAGTAGGATCTAAATGCTAACAATTATTTCATACTTGTATCAAGTATGAACCAAATCACTTAAGAGTAGCGTAGTTTGACTAGGTGTTTGTCAGCGATCACCGAAATTAAGCAACGTTCCGCACGGTCAGTACTTGGATGGGTGACCGCGGGTGGCATTTTCCAACTGAGCGCTACCGGGGCTCGGATGACACGTTAAATTGTAGGCCCCGGTTGTTTTAACCGTTTAGCCATGTCAGAGGCCTTCAGGCGGCCTAAAAACTCTGACACCCGGCCTATACGAACTTACTTAAGACTAAGTCGAGATATAGGCTTATTCAGTTAAAGAGATGTCTCGCGAGGTCTACTGTTCGGAGGACTACTAGTATCAGTTAAGATAAAGATAAGGATTTTCACTCAGGTTCATGACATTAATGTCACATGTCTTCAATAACTTCTGCGATTAGATACGGAGAAGAGGCTGGTTTTGCGACTGTTTGGAACAATTCTGAGATATTCATATCACATACGATAAGATAGCAGCAGATAATTTCATGTGTTTGTTAATTAAAGTAAATACTTAACAGCCTTAACTAGTAATCAAAATAAACTTATTTTGTGTTTTTTTCTTTTACCTACTGCATCAGATCTAGAGATTTAAAATCATAACTATCACAAAACCTGTGTACCTAATAGTTACCTTAGTCTTTAGTTTGAAGTATTATTTAATTTTGTGTTCCTATGTAAATGAATCCTACATATAAATTTATAATACGGTATTTGTTTCGATTTTTAGCCTCTGTTTATTTATTTTATTTTGTATATAGGTAGGTTTCATATTTGTTGTGCATATGTCATATAGGGTTATTTCTAATCAATTAGCAAAATTTTAAGGGCTTATTCTGTACATCAAAACTAACAAATTTTGATCTGCGACTTTCGTGAAAACTCAAAAAAAAATCAGCTGTTCCATACATTTTGTTGAGGGTGAACGATATTTTTCTATGGAACAACATTTTTAGTGAGAATTAATAAAAGTCGTAGAACAAAAGTTGTTAGTTTTAATGTACAGAACAAGCCCCTAAAAGGATGTCAATTAATTAGAAATAACCCTGAGTACGTTATGAACGCTACTTATAGGAACATTTATGACTTTTAGTTTTTGGAAATTCACAATTTGTGTTTTTTTTTATCAATATGAAATTGCGCTCAGCTATAGAGGTATAATACGGAGATAGAGAGATAAGGCGATCAAAGTAGTGATATGACGTTTAAAATACCTTTAATTAAAGTAAATACATTTAGGCGCCAGAAAATTGTTGCCTTTCACAGTGCAAGGTCGCGTGTTGTCCTGTTCTCGGGCTGCGGCAGACGAGATACATATTGTGGACAGAATGTACGACGTATTTAAAACGTTTTTTTTTTAACTTAGCGCATGTTTTTTTTTGTATACAAATGCGAAATTAGAAAATTCCGATGACCGTGTACCGTATCAGCATATTACGTTTATTTGTATTGTAAAATTATTTTGCTATTTTTTGATGATATTCTATTATTATTTTCTATTAGTAACGGCCTACGGTTTAGGTACAAGAATATTTCCTACTCGTTATATTATGAAATTGCTCGAAAATATGGCGACCATACAAAGCACACTAAAACATTCAGATACCAATTTACAAAACATTTTTCTAGGAAGTGAATTAGTACAAGCTCTTTTCTTTGCCATATTTTTACGCTTGCAAATATTTCGAAATGTGGACAAAGTCTCCAACGGTCAAATATCATGACTTTAATTTAAATAAATAATTAAAACATGATGAAAACCGAAAACTGAGATACTTACCTCCTTACCACAAAAGATTTAAACACGCTTTAAACTTTTTTGTTTAACCGTGCAATTTGTACTGTTAAACATTGTTTAAAGCGTGCGTAAAACTTTTGTGGTAACACGGTAAGAGTATAAATGCGAGCGTAGAATTTAATAAACTACTGAAAAAATAGGCACATACATTTTGCTTTAGTTATTACATAAAAAAAGTACGTAGGTATTTACCACAATGATCAGTTGAGGCATAATAATATGTTGTAATCTTAATCTTTTCTTGTCTTTGAAGATGTTTCTCGCTATCATAAGATTCTCATCTACATATTTTTCTGTAAAAAAATTTATCAAAATCAAGTAGATAATTTAGTGAAGATACAACAGGGAAGCAATAGAAAAAACATAAATGTGGAACCACATTGTTAGCAAACTGAAAACTCGAAAAAAAATCTTATTACGAAAACCAAACATAATAATAAATAAATATTTGATAAAATTAAAACTGCAGACACCTTTGAATAATTATGTATCATACCTGCCTCAGTGGCTCAGTGGTTAGTGACCCTAACTTCTAGGTCAAAGAGGCGTGCGTTCGATCCCCACCCAGGTCAAATATTTAAGTGATGAACATAAATTAAGTGTTTGCTCTGTGTCTGGGTGTTATTTAGTTACTATCTATATAAGTATGTATTTAAAAATAAGTATATGTAGTTTATCTGTCTCTGGCAGCCATGTCACAAGATTTGCTTAGTTTGGGGTCAGAGGCCGTGTGTAAGATGTCCCCTAATATTAATTAATAATTATTATTTATAGGCATATATAATGTTTAAACTGTCGAAATTCGTATGCATAGGCACCATCTTTATTTAATATTTTGGGCCGTTTTGCTCAGCCAATTCGGTATCTAGACATATACATATTTACATAATCAAAGGATTCAAAGGCAGACCAACTATGTTAGCAACAAAAATCACGTGCGAGCGTTTCACGTCCCGTAATAGGCTTAATTACTTAATTACCTTCCTCTAAGTAAATAAATGTGTCTAAAACTATGACAAAAACACCTGTAACTAACCTTTATCGTGAAGCATGACGTAGCTGATAAAAAGCTGCTACAAAAAGCATCACGTGTGCATTGCCCCTTTGATAGAGCATGCAGATGCCACTGCCAGGTGATCGAGCCATTTACCACCAAACGCGCACGTGCAGCGCGCGAATCCCGCGATTCCAATTTCAAATTTGACGCCCGATTTGACAGTTGTGTTTTATTTATTTATTTTTTATTATGATATTGTGAGTGCCAGTGTTTGAAGGATTGCGCCTGTTTACAATCGTGAGTATTTTTTTAAATATTTGATTTTAACTTAAAATTAATTACTCACTTATCATTTTTGTTTATTATGTTATTATAAAATTACAAATGATGACGTAAACTAAAAATTAAAATGATATGCCGGTATAAGTTAATTAAAATTTTTGGATATTACCTGCTATTTTTCTTTGTTTTCAATATAATTTTTAATGATAATTTTAAGCAAGTACAAATCAAGTGAAATAGCAATTGTTTGAAATCGCAATTTATTATCATAAATTACCTAAGTACTAAATGTAAAACCAAAAAACGACACTTTGTATTTCTTTACCAATGAATAGAACATGACATATATTTACTTAAAATAAAGCTGTGTAGTATAAACACACTCAGATACATAAAAAATATAACAAATTCGAAGGACATATTCTAGGGTATTCTTCATATATTGTACTCGTAATTTTGGCCAAATTTTACTACGAGGCCAATAACTACTCGCGAAATAAATTGAAATCGCGAAATAAAATCAACTGTTTCTCACACTTTGTTGAAAACATCGAATTGGCACTTAATCGTTGAAAACAAATTTGATGATAATTCTTATTCTTATTCTTATTCGATGTGGGGGCGATAAGTCCTGCACTGACGTCCCGCATGGGGTGTTTTGTGCATTTCCCCCTCCAGCGTCTACCCGAGCCAGCCCAGCTCCTTAAAGTAACGGAGCGTGGCTCTGGGCCGCTGGCATAACTGCTCCAGTAGCTTAGATGGTGAATAATATGATGGCGATGTGGATGACAAAGCTAATGATAATGCCAATGCAGAAGCGTCATGCAACCCGTTAGCTATTCTAGTGTCTTCTGTGGCTTTGCAATGCCACAGAACATGCTCTACAGTTTCGTGTTCTTCCAAACAGCCACGACAAAGTGGGCTGTCAGTGGCTCCCAGTTTATATAGATGGCTATTTAAGTTGCAGTGACCAGTTATGAGGCCTACCATAAGTCGGAGATCTTGTCGCTGCAACTTCAATAGGTCGTTCGTGATGTTTTTATTCAGGGTTGGAAAAGCAGCCTTAGAATGCTTGCAATCCTCCCTTTTGTTCCACATATTCTGTTGTTCTTTTTCAGTGTGACGGCGCAACAATTCACGCACTTCCATCGCTGTCGGCTTACAGTGTATTGTTGCCCCGTCCCTAACCTGTTTTCTCGTACCCTCTTTGGCAAGGGTGTCGGCTATGTTGTTGCCCGTACATGAACCGTGACTCTTTGTCCAACGCACGATGATTCTATGCTTACGTGATAGAGTTTGGAGTGTTGTATGACACTCAGCAATGACTCTAGACCTTGTTACAGGTCTTCTGAGTGCGTAGATGGTAGCAGCACTGTCAACCGTGAACACGATGACTTCTTTGGCCTCTCTGTTTCCAGTAGCTGTCAGAAGCTCATTTAAGGGTTCAAGTGCTTTTGCGGCTAGTAACAGGCCCAGGGCCTCCGCTTGCAAAATTGTTGTAGTTTTACTCACGGCCACGGACTCTCTGAGCCCAAGCTCCGGCGAGTAATAACCGCAGCCTGTTCCTTCCTTGTTTTTTGCACCATCCGTGTACACATTCCAAGATGGCAATACATCGTTTGATACATCGTTCTCTATAATCAACTCATACTTTTTGCTGTCGAGATGAGTTTTAGCTATTCTATCCGTACCACGGCTTACTTCGGGAATTATTGCTGTCGCCCGATCTATTATTCTGCAGTGGTTTGTCGTGGCACCCGTACTTTTCCACTGATTTGTAGATTTAATCCGTAGGGCAGAAGCCATCGCCTCCTGCTGTATATGCAGGTGCAGTGGTGTGAGCCCTAAGATGACTTCGAGAGCAGCTGAGGGTGTCTTTTTCATACATCCGCTGATTAGAGAGCACGCAAGTCTTTGCGTTTGTTGTAGTTTAGTTATAGCGGTCGCTAGACTCGTGCGTGTCCACCACACGACACAGCCGTATGTGAGAACTGGACGCACTATGACTGTATAGAGCCAGTGACAGAGCTTTGGCTTAAGACCCCAGTCTTTTCCCACCGCCCTGGTGCACTGCCACAGAATATTTGTTGCCTTCGTGGTGACATATTCAAGTTGCTTTCCCCACAAAAGTTTGCTGTCTAGCCAGATACCTAGATATTTAACTTCCTTGCTTAGTGATAACTTAGTACCAAACAGCGAAGGAGTTTTTAAGTCTGTTTTCTTGGTTTTTCGTGTGAATAACACTAACTCGGTTTTTTGTGGATTCACAGAAAGTCCATGGCGTTCACACCATTTTTCAACGATCTTGAGCGCCTTTTGCATCTTCTCACACAGAGTCGACTCGAATAGTCCGGACACCATGATCACCAGGTCGTCAGCATATGCCACAGTGACAATGCCTTCTTTGTTAAGGAGTGCGACGAGTTCGTCCACCACTACTACCCATAGTAAAGGTGACATAACTCCTCCTTGTGGGCAGCCTTTTGTGACTCGACAGCGCGTCGCGCCTGCCGTTTCAATGTTGGCTGTTCTGCCAGCGAGCATTGTGGTTATCCAACCATTTACTCTACTGTCTACCCCGTGTTTTTTCAATCCATCTTCAATACTAGGGAAAGTTGTCCTATCAAAAGCCCCCTCAATATCAATGAAAGTGGCCAAACAGGATTGTTTGCTTTCCAGTGCAGATTCAATTTTGTAGACTACTTGGTGGAGAGCAGTCTCCGTTGATTTGCCCGATTGGTAGGCATGTTGATTATTGTGGATTGGATTTTCCGTTAGGGGTCCACCTCTTATGTGCTTATCGCAGAGTCTTTCCAGCGTTTTCAATAGAATCGAGCTGAGGCTTATTGGTCTAAACGACTTTGGATTTGTGTAATCGGTCTTTCCTGGCTTTGGTAGAAATACCACTTTCACTTCTCTCCAGGCTTTAGGTACATATCTCCACGCCATACACGATCTAAATATGGCGATAAGATGTGTTTTTATTAGTTTTAGGCCCCATTGCAGGAGAGCCGGAAATATTTCATCCAGTCCGGGTGCCTTGTGTGGTTGGAAAGTACTAATTGCCCATAGAAGAGTCTCTTCTGTGACAATAGAATCTGCAAAATCCCAATCTTCCTTACCAGGTTTATGTGGTATATGTGGTTCCCATCCATCTGTGTCGTTCAGTTGACAATCTGGAAAGTGTGTTTGTAGAAGCAATTCAAATTGCTCCTTTTCTGAGGCTGTGTAAGTACCGTCAGCTTTCTTCAGAGTGCCTAACTTTATTTGTGAGTCACCGGATATAATTTTTCTGAGTCGTGCAGTTTCACTCTCCGATTGGATAGAGTTACTATACTTTTTCCAAGAGTTTTTCTGGCTCTTTTTGACCTCCACCTTGAATCGGTGGCGCATCTTTCTGTACTCTTGCCAGTCCACCGGTGCATCAGTGTTCATAGCTCTGTTGAAAAGGTGTCTGACCTTCTTCCTGAGCTTGGTCAGGTCCTTATTCCACCATCTGTCTTTTTTAGGAATTGAACTATAGTTTTCCTTTTTTAACGGACAAGCTTTTTCATAGCTTGTAATCAAAGCATGTACCAGTACTTCTGTCGTGGTCTCTATTTCCTGCGGAGATAGTTCCGCATTTGGATCTAGTGGTGTTCCTGACATAGCCTTTTCGAGTTCAGTTCTAAAGGTAGGTATGTCAGTTTTCTTCGGGTTTCTATAGGTTCGTGGTTCGTGCTTACCAACGGTTAGACTATATCTGATCCATCTATGGTCCGAACCAGAGTATTCATCAGTCGCCACGTGCCAATCATTGATTGTATTAGAGATATTACTTGTAGCCAGTGTTATGTCGATAATGGTTCTGGCCCAAGATGTTACAAAAGTAGGCTCAGAGCCATGGTTAAGTAGGTTCAAGTCATGCCTGAGGATGAACTCAAGCACATCATTTCCCCTCTCATTTGTATCGGGACAGCCCCACACAGTGCAGTGGGCGTTTGAGTCACATCCTATTATACATTCTAGTTTGTTACTTGCACAGAAAAGCATTAATTCTTCGAGCGCCGGATGTGGCGCATCTTCTGTGATATCTAGGTACGCCGAGGCTACAACTACGGTGCTGAGGTTGCCTCGAAGACCGGTATCTAATTTAACTACAGTGAGATCATCATTACACAAATGTGTCACCAACGACGCCTTATACGGCTGCGGGATATATATAAGAGTGCGCATTTTATTTTGCACGGGAGGAATGAATACGTTACCTCGGAGACCATTTAAGCCGCTTACCTTGCCACGGATTAAATACGGTTCCTGGACCAGTGCTATTGTGTTCTGTCGCTTCTCAAGGGCTTCGCGTAGGGCGGCGGAGCCTGAGACGCTATGATGAATGTTACCTTGAATGATATTGAGATTAGGGCCACTGTTTAGTGTACTATGTGAACCTCCGGCTGCCGAAGCAGTCGAAGTGTGTGTGTTTTTGTGAATTAATTGAGTTTGGCAATCCATTTTTAAGAATTTATGCGGACCTACCTACACATTAGGCATCGTGGTCGGCGCGGGAGGGGCCTGCACGATCCGTGTCCATGGACGACGCGGGCGAAAAGATGTTGAGCCCGTACAGGTCCAGCATCCCGTAGCCCTCGTCGGCCGCGTCCAGCAACCGCTCCTCCTCCTCCCGCGTCCACCCCATGCTCTCGGCGAGCGGCGTGTCGTCGTCGGCGTCGGGCGGCGCGAGCGCGGTTTGACTGCACGAAGCAGCGCCCCCGACGTTCTCGCCCCCCGGCACCCCCGACGACCCGCCCCCTCTGTTGGCTCTGTATCCCCTGACTCTCACGAAGACCTTCGCGCAAATATAATATAGACGAAAGTCCACGCGTCTGAGGGGCTCTAAGTCCTCTGGCGCAATACCCACCACTAGGAGGTGGTTACGAGCGCTACCCACGATTTCCACCTTGTGGGTGAACACTCGCCACCTCTCAACACCTACCTCCGGGTTCATCGCGGCCAGGTATCTCACAAGATGCTCCGGCCCGTCGCCACACAGCGCCGGCACTCCTCTCCCAAAGTCGGGGACATTTATGACCGCGGAGTAGTACCGCGGCACCTCACTCTCCGGGACGACGACGCACTCGCCAAAGCCCTCCCACAGAGCTGGCGACCTCTCCACTATCGACTTGAGCCAGTCGAGTGCGCAGTCGTCCGCGGGTACGTACCTCAGCCCGCCGCGGGACGTCGTCGCCAGCCTTTCGAACTGAGGCAGGCGACCGTTGGCCTGTATCTCACCGTTCACGTAGCATTCCTGCTGTGCCTGCTCGACTGTCATTCTTACGTGCATAGCGCGCATTTCCTCCATCGGCGCACGGCTGCGCTCCATAATCAGAACCGCGGGGCCCCAAGTCCTGGCAGCCTCGGCGTACGACGAGGGCCCCGCGGCGACCATACCTCGTCCGCCCGCGAGCGCGCCGCCGCCGGGCAGCAGCGAGCCCGCGGGTGTCTCGTGTGTGCCGCGAGTGTTGTGCATCGCGTATGAATCGGCAGAGTTCGCGCGTTGGCAGATCTTTTTGTCGACTGCCACGCTCGACGTGGGTGAGACGAAGTCAGAACTCCGTTGACGTTTAGCTCCTCGGGTCGTCCCCTCTCCTACCCCCGAGTGTGGAGTGTCCATGTCGGACGCAACGACTCCGGCAACCTCTCTCTCTATCCCCTTCCCCGTCCCCGTGCTCACCTCCTTACACTTTTCCCTCCTATGCCCGTTAGACGGGCATAGGGCGGTTTTCGCTCCAGGCCGGAGAGCACTAATTGAGGCGATCGGTGCCGGGTCGCGCGCCACGTGTGGGGCGTTCAGCGGCAGAGCCCTCGGGGGAGGCGGCGGCCCTCGGGCGCGCGCCGCGCCGGCCGTGACGGTCGCGGGCCCGGCGCTCGGGCCCGGACGTGGCGCGGCTACGCGGCCGAGGCTCGCCGCCTGTCGCGGGTCACGCATCATGCAGGCCACGATAGGGGGCGCAAGCGCCGCCATACCGGGCAGAGGCATGACGCCCTCCTGCCGCAGCTGATGCCAACTCTCCCTCAGCTGGTCCCCGAAAGCCCTGCGCTGCCTCGTTAAAGCTCGTCGGCTAATGCCGCGATATAAGCCGGGGGACGGCCAGCCGCCCTCCCGGCGCCCACCTGACCCTACTCCAGCGTCGCTCTCCGCCGCCGTCTCCCGGCGCCGCCCGCGCCGCTCCGCTCCTGCTCCAGGCTTCTGCACTGGTCCAGGTGCTGCTGGCTGCTGGGTGGCTGCCGCGTCCGTCCGTCCAGTAGCAGCTGCGGCCGGCGAGGCCTGGGACTCCACCCCGCCGTCGCCTTCGGTCGCCCACTTCACACCCTCCGGCCCGGGAACCAGAGGGCGCCGGGCGCTAGCCGGATCACAGGGCATGCTAGTGTCGTTGTTTTGGCTCATCATATTATTATTAGCAAAGGAACTGTGGAGCAAGCAGACAGTTAATGGGCGCTCAGCGAAGGGTAGAAGCAGTTGCCCAAGCTACTTCCCCCCGATATTTCGCGTGCTAGGTGGTGAGCGGGTCGTCCCGAGAAACACAAGGGAGGCCGCACTCCTCCACCACACACGCCCGGCCACGGGCTGCCGCGGAGGGGATGGGGTGCTCGGCATACCAAGGAATGGTTTGAAATGCCGTACACCCTATCCCCTCTAGTGCCCTCACTCTTTATCCGGGCTTGGGACCGGCATCGAACTGCGGTTATTGTGCTGAAAGCGAAAAGCAAAAGCTAAGCAGCGGGTGGAAAGCAATAACTACAGTGAAATGGCGAGCTTACTACAGTGAAATGGCGAGCTTACTACAGTGAAATGGCGAGCTTACTACAGTGAAATGGCGAGCTTACTACAGTGAAATGGCGAGCTTACTACAGTGAAATGGCGAGCTTACTACAGTGAAATGGCGAGCTTACTACAGTGAAATGGCGAGCTTACTACAGTGAAATGGCGAGCTTACTACAGTGAAATGGCGAGCTTACTACAGTGAAATGGCGAGCTTACTACAGTGAAATGGCGAGCTTACTACAGTGAAATGGCGAGCTTACTACAGTGAAATGGCGAGCTTACTACAGTGAAATGGCGATGAAATGATGATGAAATGAAATGGGAAAGTGAAATTTGATGATAATGTTTATTTGTATGGGTCAGCTGTTTTTTGATGTCTACATAAATTTAAAAAGCCGTGGTGGTCTAATGGTAATGACACCGGCCTTACAATCGTGAGATCGTGGGTTCAAATCCCGGTCCCGTATCAGTGAGTTCTTACGTATATGTACGGAATTTCACACATCTGGCTTTTCGGTGAAGGAAAACATCGTTAGGCAACCTGCAGATGTCCGTAGAAGAAATTCGATGGCGTATGTGAATCCACCAACCCATACGGCTCAATCTCCTCGTGGGTAAGCCTACGTCCTGCAGTGGGCTATTAAAAAAGGCTGGTACAGTACAGTACAGATAATATCAAGATTGCTTCTATAGCAGTTAAAACAACGATGTCCAATAATGTCCTACAGAATATCTCTATCGTCTAGAAATACAACTTGCATTTTTGATATCTTTAACGAAACATAAAATTCAGTAAAAAACATGCTAAGTACGCTGAAACATAGAGCGGCAGGTTTTAGGGGGCGGTCAATTTCGAACCGTTACATTTTAATATAATCAAAAATAAAAGTACAAAGAATATGATTGTACGTTTTACCGCTTTGAATCAGTCTGAAATCATACTAATGAGGGGGTGCAAAAAAATGCAATAATTCAACAGCCTACTGGCAAATAATTATGTAATTCCGCCACTGATAAAATTAATTAAAATATCGCATAAGAAGTAAGGACAAAAATAACTTAATATAATTATTTTTCGCAAAAAATCGCAACCCCGACTTCCACCGTGTACAGAATTCGAATAGTTTGCACGTATCGATGTGACATCCATGTACATGATTGTTGATTTATCAAAAACGGCTGAGCCGATTTCATTAAAATTTAAATGAGACCACCTCGGAAGTACAACCCTTTCGAACTAAAAAGTATTTTTTTAAATAGGTTCACAACTGGCGAAAATTTCACGAACATACACAAAAAAACATACAGACGAACATAGTACCTCCTCCTTTTTAGAAGTCGGTAATAAAATAAGTTATAGGTATCAAACATATAATATTTAACATTTCGCAACAGTACAACTCTCACTTTTAAAGTTTAATAACAAGTTGATTTGCATAATTGCTTCACTAGATTAATTATGATCATGTCGTTGTCCTGCTATAAATTATTTTGAGCCATTCAAAACCAATTTTTCTCTAACCTTCTTTTTTGGGTAATTCCAATTCAATAAATTCCAATAAATATCTAAATTCGAAATTAGTACGAACGTACGAGCCCTGCCGGTCTAGCATAAGCACTACGACATAATTTTACAGGTGTATCAAAACGAGACAGAGTTATAGTGAAGTAGGTGAAATAGGTATACAATTTATCAGTGACTTCGTCTTTTTTTTATTTCATATAGGTTTGCGTTTGACTACTCACTGTCTGATGTTAAGCAGGTATGCGGTCTAGGATGTAACACAATTACCTAGAAGATACCAATTTACTTGAGATTTCAAGACACCTACATTGTACTTTAGCGGGAAGACAGACTCGGCAAAGCGTTCCACATTCTGGCTGTTCATATGAGGAATGAGGATTTGAAACGCTTGGTTCTAACTCGCGGGATGTCCACCATAAAAGGGTGGCGCTTTGGTCGCGTCTCACGTCGACAAAAATTATGTCGTGGTGCATATGCTAAGCTAGCCTGGTGTCACAGTTGTTAACCACAACCGAGACCTATAATATAATTTAACATGTCATACGAGCCACGGTAGCGCTCAGTTGTTAATTCCACCCGCAGTCACTCAGACTGACGGTGCCAAACGTGTTGTTTAACTTCGGTGATTGCTGACAAACACTTAGTCATACTACGCTACGAGCTATTCCAATGAATAAAGTAATGTCATATAGGTAGCTGAGTTAACCATCTCGAATCAGCTTTCAAAATTATGTTCAGCATTCAAGTATGCATTATAAATCGGGGGGTGTGTAAGCGGGGAAGGGGAGTAGAATTAACCCTACACTAGTCCAATACGCCTTTTCACTTTCATATGACTTTTCGAATCAGCTTTCAAAATTATGTTCAGCATTCAAGTATGCATTATAAATCGGGGGGTGTGTAAGCGGGGAAGGGGAGTAGAATTAACCCTACACTAGTCCAATACGCCTTTTCACTTTCATATGACTTTTCGAATCAGCTTTCAAAATTATGTTCAGCATTCAAGTATGCATTATAAATCGGGGGGTGTGTAAGCGAAGAAGGGGAGTAGAATTAACCCTACACTAGTCCAATACGCCTTTTCACTTTCATATGACTTTATCTCTCTTTCTAACTCTTGGGATTTAAGGTCTCGTTTTACGCTCAGATTGCGACGTGTAATTGGCAATTGTAAGGCATTATCGAAAAGGTGGTATAAAAATATATTTTTTGAGTTTTGTCCTCTTGCAATTTATCAGCCGACTTTTTTTTTAACTCAAATAAGTCCGCGTTTGACCACCAACTCGACTTCGACAAAATTAAAATTTTTGGCAAGATCGTTTAGGTCTGTACTGTACTATACTGTATCAGCCTTTTTAATAGTCCACTGCAGGACGTAGGCCTACCATACCTCTTGCTCATTATGGCCCGTTTGTCAAGTTAAACTTTTTTTGGGTCGAGGACTAAAAATACCGGATTGTCTCAAATTGAAGACACTACAAGAGTTCATTGTACCTTACAGGAAACAGAATCAGACCGAGAGTTTAACATCCTTGCTGTTTTAACAAGAATGTGGACTTGTAATGTTAGGGTCAAGTGTCCTGTAATACAAGATTATGTACCGAGAGAATAAAGTCCAATGTCACGGGCGGTGCGTTTTTTGAGATACGCAGTTTTCAAGGCGTATTGAAATCTACGCTCCAAGTAGAGTTTGCGTTGATATAAAGGGTTATTTCTAATCAATTAGGATCCTTTTAGGGGCTTATTCTATACTTAGGAGTGAAAGAGTTACTCGAACTCTTGTTTCTTTCCGAGTCCAATACTCCCTATTGATACCTCAAGATGTGCATATTAAGAGTGAGTTTGCAGTGACCGGTGTGTGGAATAAGTTGAAACAGTTGTTCGGTGACAGGTTATTTCTAATCAATTAGCAACCTTCTAGGGGTTTATTCTGTTCATCAAAACTAACAACTTTTGTTCTAAGACTTTTGTCAAAAATTTTTGCGCTAATTATCAGCCGAGTTCGATAAAAATGTTGGCAAGATCGTTTAGGTCTGTACTGTACTATACTGTATCAGCCTTTTTTATAGTCCACTGCAGGATGTAGGCCTACCCACGACAGGTGATTGGGCCATAACCACCACTCCGGCCCAGTGCGGGTTGGTGATTCATATACGTCATCAAATTTCTTCTACGGAAAATGTTTTTGGGCGATATCTCGGAAACTATGTACTTAAGGGCAAAAAACATGAAGATCATTATTGTAGAAAATAAAATTTCGCATTTTTTGCTTCGAGTAAACTTTTTTGTAAAACTTACCGTTTACGATTTATGGCCTATTTAATGAAATTTCATTAAATGGACCTTAAAACATTAAATGGTCCATAAATCGTAAACGGTAAGTTTTACAATAAAAAAAATTTGGAAACAAAAGATGCAAAATTTTATTTTCTACAATAATGATCTTAATGTTTTTTGCCGTTAAGTACATAGTTTCCGAGATATCGGCCAAAAACATTTTTTCAAGATGACGTGTCAGGAACGCATTCTCTGAACGGCCGAATAGTATTATTGATTATTTTTATCAACGCATAAATATGCAAAACTAATGTTTATTAAATGATTTTTGTAAACAACTATTTTTTACACAGTTGTTTTGATGTGAACCTAAAAGTCATCTTTTATACTTAACTTATTAAGAAAGACAAATATCTATTATCAATTACCAACAAGTAAGTACTCAATATCAATGATTATTATGCAAATAATATCGTTGTTTTGTCAGAATACAAAAGTTTGAATTGTTTTCATTCGCAACTTTGATTTGGACTTCATGTTTAAACTAATTAACCGATAAAAAAATTTATTAAACAATTTGTAACTTGAATAACATTTGAAAACCCTTTTCATCAGTTCGTTAACAAACAACTTCATGCTACATTTAGTACTCATACTTATTTAACATATTTTTATATTGCCGACCTTCATTCAACTCCATTCAAAGTGCCCTTTTAATGAATAATTAAGTACAAATATAATAGAAGAGATGGATATAATTGGAGCTAAAAATAAAATTAAAAAAAAAAGATTTATCTCAACATGGCGCAACTGTGCCCAAAATATCAGGAACTCCAAATAAAAAAACCTCTGCAAATAACTTCTAAGTGTTAGTTGTAACAAATCTAATTTTATATTTAAAGGACACGTCCCCAAAATGTAAGGAGGCTGGTATAATAATAATAAAAAATCTAACCACAGCACGTGTTATATCTCGAGACAGAGTAGGGACACGTTACACAGACGAGACGAGAGTACATGATGTTATTCTATTATATCAGTTAAAATCAAAGAAGAGTCCTCCATTTTTTTTAAATTAATTTTGAATTTCTTAGTATAAATAAATACGTATATTTATTTGACACACTAGTTAGTTTACATCTGGCCCGTTTCGGCTCATTTTAATGGCCTTTGCTAGCGCTCTGCTGCTATATGACATCCAGGACTTGAAGAGCTTGTTTTTTAAAAAGTTATAATTTTACAATTATATACTAGCGACCCGCCCCGGCTTTGCGCAGATATATTATACATATAAACCTTCCTCTTGAATCACTTTATCTATTAAAAAAAACCTCATCAAAATCCGTTGCGTAGTTTTAAAGATATACCTAAGCATACATGGACAGGCAGACAGGGAAGCGATTTGTTTTATACTATGTAGTGATGATAGTGATAGATAGATAGATAGATAAATTCTTTATTGTTCACACCATACAATATAAAACAAAGAAAGAACAACTTAAAAAAACTAGTGGCAACAACAGGCGGCCTTATCACTAAAAGCGATTTCTTCCAGGCAACCTTAGGATGGAGAAAAGTATTTGAAGATAAAAATCGACGGGGTGTGCTTTAAAAAGAATGAAAGGACAATGACGAAGTTATAATAGGCAAATAAACATACATACAAAAATAGTACACACGAATACTTGAAATACTATAAATAAAAATGAAATAAATAAATAGAAATACACTAATACACAGTTATACAATATACTACATAAATAGAAATAATAACGAAGCAACAAAACAAACACTATCAACTGCGGTTTAGCAACTATGACAAGTATAAACTCTTTACCTGTTCCCTAAAAACGTCTTGCGACGGAGCTCGTCTTATAGAAACAGGCAAAGAGTTCCAGAGTTGGACAGCTTGGTAAGCAAAGGACTTTCCGTAAAAGTACTCACAATGCGCGGATGGAGTCATAAGGGTGAGGTTATCTGATGATCGAAGTGGGATAGTATGGTAAGAGTGCCAAAAAGTGAAACGCTCCTTTAGGTAAAGCGGGGTAGAAGGATTGAATAGGATGCCATAGAGGATAGAGAGGATATGAGCATTCCGACGAAAGCGAATTGGAAGCCACTTGAGTTTTGCGCGAAATTCAGATACATGGTCATATTTGCGTAAGCCAAATATGAACCGGATGCAGTAATTTTGGAGGCGCTCTAGTTTTTCAAGTTGGTCTTCTCTGAGATTGATATAGCAGGCGTCAGCATAATCAAGAATCGGGAGTAAAAGAGACTGTGCTAGCGCAACTTTGGTGGCAGTAGGTAAAAAGTTACGTAGACGTCTTAAAGATCCACCAGACGCATATAACTTGGAGCTGATAGATTTTAACTGAATATCCCAGCTCAGTGTACGATCCAAGAAAATGCCAAGATTTTTAACCGACTCACTGTATGGTATAATAATGCCCCCAAAAACAATACTCGGAGTAGTGGCCCAGTCAATTTTGGATACCATCCGTGAGCTGCCAATGATAATTGCCTGTGATTTTGAAGGGTTGACTCTCAAACCGTACGAATCACTCCACTCCATGATCCGGCATAAATCAGCATTGATGGTGACAACAGCAGTGCTCAGGTCATTGGGTCGGGCTTGTGAATAAATTTGGAGATCGTCTGCATAAAGATGGTAGGAAGACGTTAAGTGTTGAGAAATGGTATTTATAAAAATTGCGAAGAGTAAAGGAGATAGCACGCCACCTTGAGGCACACCGGCTTCTGTATTGCACCATGAAGAAAAAGTATCTCCAAGGCGAATACGCTGCCGGCGCCCACACAGATAACTGTGAAACCAATCGATTACTGACGGAGATATGTTAATAGAACGTAGTAGTGCTAACAGGATGTCGAAATCGACGGCATTGAACGCATTACTGAAATCTAACAGAGTTAGAACAGTAAGCATACCGTCGTCCATCCCTAAGCGTATATCGTCAGTGATCTTAATAAGTGCAGACACAGTGCTATGCCCAGGACGGAAACCGGATTGAAAAGGGTTAAGGAGGTTTTCTTTAACCAGAAACTCGTTCAACTGTTTATGAACAAGACGTTCAAGAACTTTGGATAGGAAAGGTAGTATTGAAATCGGTCGATATTCGGAAAAGGATTTGGGATTCGGTTTCTTTGGCAATGGTATAATTTGCGCATCTTTCCAGATTGTAGGGAACACACCAGTTGAGATTGAGGAATTGAAAATGAAGCAGAGGATGGGGAGGATGGCGTCAAGGATAGGCAAGAGCATGTTCCGACTTATGCAATCACCGCCAACGGCATTAGAGGAAATCGACATGACGCTCTTTTTAACATCACATTCAGTAAAACGATGAAAATCAAAGGGAGAGAAATCGGGAGTCTGAATGGCAGAAAGAAAATCAATAGTTTTGTTTTTATCCACGCTCGACAAAGTGGGAGCAGATGAGAAATGTTGGTTGAGTGCATTTAAATCAAAATTATTAGGAGTTGAATTTTGACGTGATTTGCCAATTCCCAGCGATCTTAGAAATTTCCAAACTTTAGTAGGATTCTCATCATCAACAGATGCATGAACATGGCGTCGTATTGCATCCCTACACATCTTATTGCAGCGATTGCGGGCCTGGACATATTTAGCATGATTAGCGTCGGTAGGGTGCATTTTGTATTTGGATTTTGCGACCACTTTCTTATGCATCAGAGTTTTTAAGTCATTGGTAAGCCACGGTGCAGGGAGATGCTTAATCTTTATAGCACGTGATGGAGCATGCACGTCATACAATTCTGTAATGAACTCATTGAAGATGGTGACTTGATCATCAACTGTTTCTGCGTTAAGGATAGGTGACCAATCAATGTTATTCGCATCTTCAAGGAGAGCTTCCCGATCCATACCGGCAAAGTTGCGCTGCATAATAATTTGTGGCTTAGATTTTGGCGGACGGATTTTATAAGAAAGGAAAACCAAGTCATGGTAAGAAAATTCATCAGCAGAGTATTGGCCGTGCTTGGCAACATTATTTGAAGAGGAAACCAAGATTAAATCTAAAAGAGATGGGGTACAGTTAGGAAAATGATGAGTTGCATTGAGAGGGAGTATCTGCAAATTGAAAGATTTGGTAATGGATTCTAGCGTTGAGGAACGATGATCTCTCTTAAGAAGACACGTGTTGAAATCACCCATGATAATGGAGTGGTTATAGGACGGAATAAGATTGTTTAAAAGAGTTTCGAAGGAGGAGAAATAGCTAATATTTTTAGAAGGGCAATAATAGACTCCGAGAAGAACTTTAGTGTGAGAAAGAAGTACCTCGATAAAAAGATGCTCGCCAGCATTTGTGGGGGGTGGTTGCGGCGACTGATTTATAACAGAGAAAGGAATATTAGCTTTTAAGTATATAGCTACACCACCACCACAGCGAGAGCTGCGATCATTTCTTATGAGAATGAAACCGGGAAGAGAATAAGAAGTTGTCGGAAGACATGGACGAAGCCAAGTTTCAGAGACTAATATTGCGTGGATGTTGTTGTGATCAAGAGACGCCAACATATCAGGATAAGAAGACGGAATGCTCTGCGCGTTTATATGGATAACGTTGAAATTTTTAGGTACGTCGGAGAAACTGCTCTCCAGAAAATCAGTAAGTGGCAAAAGGCTAGCGAAACTGTCGTTGCTCGTCGTCGACGTCTCGGAAGAGGAGGCTGACAGAAATTCGTCGTCGCTGTTACTTTCATTATTAAAAATATTTAACATATTATAATATTTAAATAAATTGTAGAAAATAAAATGTATGTATACAAATATATTTATAAATAAGATAATAAAGCAAAAATAATATCACTAAAAAGAAATAAAAACAAAGTAACTACTCAATACCAAGGTTACCTGTCTGTTGTGTAATAGAAGATATAAAAAGAAAAACATAATCACAATATTCTTAAAATCTAAGCTGCAATTCTGCAGAATCAGCACACATACAAGTTCGCTGTTTAAATATTAAAAAAAAAAAAAAAAAAAAATGTAAAAAACAATTTCTCGATTTGGTGGATATTTTCAGTTGACAACATCTGAGTCAGATAGAATTTTTGACAGTTTTGACAGCATGGAAAGATTTTCCATACATTTTATTGGTTGAGGCCTCAAGCGAAGCGACAACAGTATTGTCAATCTGTTTTCTGTGGATATCTGTGCAATACACTTATTTATCAGCATGACACTGACATTAATCAAATATTAAAAAAAAAAAAAAGAAATTGGAACTCGAATAAAGAAAACAAGTGCCATGACAGTGACAGATACTGAGGTAACAGATGACAATCGGTAAGTACTGACAACCAAATAAAAATGACTTACAAAATGCTACTTTAATATTGCCCCTTCAGACATTTACCAGATATTTAACTATATTATTTAACATTACGTCAGACCACCTGAAAAAAAAAAAAAAAAAAATAGATGTATAATAGAAATGATTTATTTAATGGTGGGCCTGAAACAAAACGCACAAGGCAATAATTATGTAGCACTTTGCGTTACTTTTCGTTACTTAAGTACCTATTCGTCAAACAGGAGCTGGTAACACTCTTAGCTACAAATTAATTTTGGAATTCATTGTTTTTTGTTTTGTTTACATAAAATTGAAGGTAAATGAAAATTAACAGAAGAGCAACAAAAACATTTAAATTAGAAAAAGCAAGGTACCCAATCAAAAGCGAAAATTTATAAGGATCAAGGTTTAAAATCCTACCGTACCCAGATGAGAAAAGAAAATTAAGCGAAGACAGCTAAGAACTATAAGTTAATCATAAAAAGCTAAAGTACGTGATGCCTGCAGACCTGCGGCTCACTGCTTCGTATTTGCCTTACGTGCGGCCCGCGGGGCTCTCTTTTCTACATCGACTTCAGGCACTTTTGTTTTTGCAGGAGCGGAGGTCTCGATTTTGTTCAGTTCAGCAAGGCAGCTTATACGTCGGCGAACATTGTCAGGCCCGAGAACAAACACGTTTCCGTCCCGAGTCCAGCAGTTACCAATGCCGAAAAGCTGACGAGCAGCCATGAATGTGTCATGCCTTGGCTTGGTCAGAAACTCTGACACTGTGATGCCGCTGCCCTTGAGGATCGTTTTTGCACTCCATAACTTTTGTCGCAGAGTGATGTCTCGCAGCTTCAAGAGGATTGGTCTAGAACGGCCTGGGGCAGATGACCGACCCATGCGATGGCACCTACTTACATCAGAGGATGAAAACTTTGCAATCTTCAGCTTCTCGGTCACCACACTCACAATGCTGGCCATGACGTCCTCATCCTTTGCTTCGGGGACTCCGTGAAACAAAACAATTTTTCGACGTGATCTCATTTCCTGATTATCCACCTGGCGTGCAAGCAGTGCGATTTGATCCTGTAGTGAATTCATCGACAACAATATGTGTTCCCGGAAAGACAGGAAATCTTCTGAAAGCGATGATGACTTGACCGAAGGGGAGCTCGATTGAAGCAATTTCTCTTGAAAGGCAGTCATTTGCTTCACGAACATCGCCTGCATCTGCTCTTGGGACTCCTTAATAGCATCCATTGTTGTAGTGCACAGGTGAAAAATAGTTTGAGTGATGACCAGAATGTAAGTGAAATAAAAATGTGAGAATACTGTGTTTTCAGGGACAATTACACTTTCAGACAGGTAAATAAACTTGTTGTTTTAATTTATCATGAAATTGAGGCTTTATATTTGTTAGTTTAAATAATATTTAAAATATTGATATGAGCTAGAAAAACACGTCTTATCGGCGACTACCCACGTCGGGAAAAAAATGGCCGTGATGTGGTTTTCTATTTAGTTTTTAATTTATGGAATCTACAGGTATGTTAATTTACCGCATTTATAGATGCGTTTATCGTATCCATTTATTTAACTAAGCCTTGGTGGGTTGTTAACCTTGTTTAAGAGCCTTACAACCGTGAGTTCAGGGTTCAACTCCCGGTCCTATACCAATAAGTTCTGTACGATTTATTTAGTACATAATTTTCCGAACTGGAAAATTGCGTAGCGTCTTCTCGTCCGACATACCTCAGTGCCTCAAGTCGAAAGTTTTTGACCAGTGTGTGTTGCCAGTGATGACTTATGGCACAGAAACGTGGTCTCTCACTTTGGGCCTTATTAGTAAGCTCCAAGTAGCCCAACGAGCTATGGAGAGGGCTAAGCTCGGAGTCTCTCTTCGAGATCGAATCAGAAATGAGGAGATCCGTAGAAGAACCAAAGTTACCGACATAGCCCAACGGATTGGCATGTTGAAATGGCAATGGGCAGGGCACATAGCGCGGAGGACTGATGACCGATGGGGTCGAAAAGTTCTCGAGTGGAGACCACGTACCGACAAGCGCAGCGTAGGACGTCCACCCACAAGGTGGATGACCTCATTAAGACCGCAGGATCGCGCTGGATGCAAGCCGCTTCCAACCGGTCTTATTGGAGATCCATAGGGGAGGCCTATGTCCAGCAGTGGACTTCTTATGGCTGATGGATGGATGGATGATTTATTTAGGATTTTCACACCACTGGCTCTTTGGTGAAGGAAAACATAAGAAAACCTTTAGACGTCCGTAGAAGAAATTCGATCGCGTATGTGAATCTACCAACCGCCATTGGGCCAGAGTGCTAGAAATAGCTCAGTTGTTATTTGTGAGTTCTATGTTCAGCTGTGGACTATTTAAAAAAAAAACCTGTAAACTTAGACGTTTAATCCTAGCGATTAAAGTTCTGAATACATGAAAAAAAAACTTTCAAATCGGATAATATTTAGTGGGATATAATAGCTTATTGTTTTTGTATGGACAAGTTGACGCCGCCTTAAACAAAATCGAAATTGTCCTATACATCTATAGCACGGTAATGATATCTAATAGTATTGTGACTCGGCCCTGTCCTTGAAATATATAGATTGACGGGGGAATAGGGTCTTCATCATCAGCAGGGTCCATAAATCTAGGGTTTCCAATATCAGCAGAGTCCATAATATCTGGTCTTCTATCAGTGGCCGTCGTTGGGTAATGTTGGAGCAACGAAACAAAATAGTTCACGCGATCAAATTGTATTGTCCAAAGAATTTACCAGGTAGGTTATAAGTAGCGACACAACAATAGCTAGGTTCGTTTATAGGAACGCGCGATGGTTCAATATCAACCGCCCTGGCCGACAGCCATGCAAAAGATGTCGTGCGCTCCGCTCAGCCGGTGAATCGTTGACTCCATCGAACGCCAGAAGGTGGCGCTTGCGTCCTATGTTACCAGTTGATTGCGACATATATATCTACAGCACCACGTGGCCACGCAGAACGTATCACGCGCTAGGGGCAGCCCTTCAGTATTTTAATTTCATCTACTTACTGTTTTCCTACTTGAGTTTCTTTCTAGTTTTGAATCATATTGTACCTATTATGATGTAATATTGTTATATTTATTACAAAAAAGAAATCCGTTGTGAATTAATAATCGGCCAAGTACGAGTCGGACTCGCGCACGGAGGGTTCCGTACTGTATGGGACCCCCCCTTAAATATTTATTTTATTTTAATATTATTAATTATTATTAAAGTGAATATAAAACTAAATATTCTGTGAAAATTTCAAGCATCTACCTGTTACCATTATTAATATAGAAGGGAAAAACTTCTAAAAATCAGGTTTGTTGTATGGGAGCCCCTCTTAAATATTTATATTATTCTCTTTTTAGTATTTGTTGGAATAGCGGCAACAGAAATACATCATCTGTGATAATTTCAGCTGCCTAGCCATCATGGTTCATGAGATACAGCCCGGTGACAGACAGACAGACGGACAGACGGACAGACGGTAATAGGGTCCCGTTTTTCCCTTTGGGTACGGAACCCTAAAAAGGAAGTGTTCAATAAAAATACATAATTTAGCGCTTTTGATGTTTTTATGGTTCCGTAGTAAATCGCACGCTTCCTAGTTGCAAATCACTAGGGCGCGCCGCGGCTGACTAGCATACCAAGAGCATACCCGAGGCGCGTAGGTATGATTCGCGTTCCGACCGTTTGTATGAAGACGAAATACTCGGCTGTTAGATATCATTACCGAGTCTATAGTGGGGATGACATTGCGCTTGCCGGTACGTGACTAGGTACATTTATTGTATTTTGTTGTAATTTAAAAGGACCCGATTAAAACTAAATCGTTTAACTTGGTTGAATCATCAATACTTTTTTCTCCAACGCCATGAATGTACGAGTACATCAATTACCGTCCTCCCTAAGTATTACTTCCAGTATAGTAAAGTTTTTGCGGCTATTTGAGCTAACGTTTTGGACACGCTCTATGCCGGATACGGGTATAGAGTACAACAGATTATAGTATATTGGAATGGGCTCTTACTATGTGGCCCATGGCCAATAAGGATGTTTACTAGGTGTAAAAATCATTATTATAATTAGTCCGTCAGTTAGAATATCAAAAAATATTGGTCACGTGTTTTTTCTTTTGTGTTATATGCAATGCTGGTTTTTATTTTTTAATTGATTTATAACACTCCACAGACACTGGAGTCTGTGCTTTTTAAACTTTTTTTAACATGATTTAAACAATATTTCTTAAAGCTAAGGCAGGATTTAACCATGTATGCCACCCCGGGCTATGCCGGTGCTCCATTTTGTTTTGTATTAGGTAATATCTCAATGAAAATTACGTGTAAACAAGAGAAATAAAATACTACGTACGAAAAACTTACTTACTTGTACTAATTTAGTACAACTAATAATTAAGTACCTTTAAATGACCATTCAATTCGAGTTTTAAGGCTCATACTCGTAAATATAACAACATAATCCAATCAAATTAAGCATCTCTATCACGTTCTAACAAATATAATTTAGATTTTATTGCCCAGTAAGATCATTATCAAGTAGGTTAAGCCAAAAAACTCGGCATAATAAATGTCAGACTCAGGTTGCACAAGACAGTGATACAGAGCTAATAGAAGCACTCTAGCATACCTAATTACTCTTTTTAACCGACTTCCAAAAAGGAGGAGGTTCTATGTTCGTCTGTATGTATTTTTTTGTGTTTGTTCATCGATAATTTCGCCAATTGTAAACCGAAACAAAAAAATATTTTTTAGTTCAAAAGGGTATACTCCCGAAACAGAAATCAGCTGAGTCGTTTTTGAAAAATCAAAATTAATGTAAAAAATTCGAGAGAAATTTTCAGATTTTGTTTATTGATTCAAAGGCGGTTTTACCATTTTTGCGAAAAATAATAGTCAATTATCATAATAGTATTGCAGTGTGCATTATTATTATTCATTAAAAGCAAAAATAAAAAAACAATAAATCATCGTATTTTTAACATATCTTTTGGATAGTATACTTTTTTGTATGAAATAAATTAATATTGTTAGTCTATATACTAACCTCGGAATCGCAAAAATCACACAAAGCGAAGAGTTCTAAAATGGTGCAATTAGTAATTATACCATTTACCTACCTACACTCATCGTTATAAATAAGTTCTACTATTTATCAACCAGGGAATCCCGAAATCAGTTGTTCTCTACATTCAGTTGAAAGTCAACGACTTTTTTGTACAGAATAGTCATTTATGGGCTCCTTTCGGATAGCATCGTTTCTGAGTAACCCTAAGAGATACGTGATATTGTCAGTCCATGTACTCAAGTAACACGAGCTATGTAGAGTTAGAGCTAGAGTTGCCCAACTGCAGCCTTGACTTGTCCCTCGTAAACAAACTATGCATTTTGCCGGTCATGCTACTTATTTGCTAGGCATTGCTTAGCGTTGGTTACATATGTAACTTACTTATGTGTAAACTACTCATAACTGAATACTACAAATCAAACTCGCCTGATGGTAAGCGACGTTGTGGTCAAAGATAAAGCACGCAGATCTAGAAGATACCTACTCACTCTGACCTTGAAAAGCTTTAGATTATATCTTTTAGGAAACATGAAAACAGGAGCACTGTTCCATTCCCTGGCGGTACGAATCTGAAGTGTTGAGTCAAACTACTTCGCACGTATTGAAGGAAAATCGACAGTGTATGGGTGGTAATGTGGCGTCCTCCTACTTGTTAAATAACTTGTTACTTGTTTTATTTCTTTTTAAGCTCTGAAAATTGTCTACCAGCCATTCTTACGAGGAATAACGGGAGGCCTATGTCCAGTAGTGGACGTCATACTGCTGAAATTTATGATGATGATGTGATGCATTGCCACTTCTACTTGGTATTGTCAGCGTTTAATAAAAAACTAAAACATGTACTAGAATCTTCTAAATAACAAGCTTTTTTTCCTAATTGCATTTCACTAGTAAAAAGTTAAATACAGACTGATTCTAGGATTAATATAAAATTCGTGAAAATCAAATTAATTTAAAAGTATTTTATGCAGACAACATTGATCCATGGTTAGAATACAAAATATTAACTTACAACACTATGTTAGTACCTACTCATTCTGAAACAGTAAAGCTATATCCAAAACTTTTCCAGTATAAGCACTACTTTTCTGGTATTAGTATGTTTTGGACTTTAGACCCAAGTCTAATTTAAAGAAGTATCAAGTTTAAAAAATCTCCATGGACCTAATTATTATTCGGAAAAAATGGCGCAACCGACTTCAATCGTGTACAGAATTCGAATAGTTCGCTCAAATAAATGTATACAATCCTTACATTATAGTTGATAAGTATATCCTTTCGAAGTAAAAAATATTATTTTAAATCGAAACAAAATTATTTTTCGCAAAAAAATGCCAAAACCGCCTTCCATCGTGTACAAAATTCGAATATTCCGCTCGAATTGTTTACATTATTGTTGATTTTTCAATAACAGTTCAGCCGATTTCTGTAAAATTCAAATGGGACCACCTCGGGAGTATACTCTTTCGAACTAAAAAAAATCATTCGGTGTATTATTAATTAATTAGCTAAATAATCGGTGAACATACACAAAAAAAAAATACATACAGACGAACATAAACCTCCTCCTTTTTGGAAGTCGCTTAAAAAAACATACAGACGAACATCTCTCACCTCTTCCTTTTTGGAAGTCGGTTAATAAATATAGCCTTCAAAGCGCTTAGCAACTCACGCCTTAGATCCATACGTTACACCCACAGATGTCGTGAGATGAGTCATATCATCGCGATTTAGCGAAGACTTTCAGCTTAAAAGGCTGATCGTCTTGGCCAGAGCGCGAAATTCAATTTTACTTGGGTTTTTGGCCTTTTGTTGATTAACTTCTCATTTTAAGTTTACGAAAACTCATTTAGCGGCCATGAATAGGTAGCGCTTACGAGTAACAAACACGTATAAACCAAATTAGTGCTCAGTTTATGCAAGAAAGTGCATCAATTGATTTTCACCTTAGTTTTTTTTTAAATTTAAATTATTGACCCACAGACTCCAGGGTCTGTGCCCTTTGTTGAGTAGTTACATTTTAAAGAATTCGACTGTACTATAGAGAGAGGTTAGTTTAAATCTTAGTCTAAGTTAGTAGTTTCAGTGCTTTGCGTGAATGCCGCGAGCAAACCGGCGACCCGCATGCAGCACCCGATCACGAGTGTGACGCATGAGCCAGCCATTGTAGCCAGTTTTTATAATTAGTGGACTCTTGTGCATAAACCGGCCACTATTTTGGTTTTTAGGTGTATATACTTCTTTGACACCTCCTATTCATGATGATAACGGTGTATACAGGGTTATTCCTAATCAATTAGCATCCTTTTAGGGGCTTATTCTGTACATCAAAATTCAAAACTCACAACTTTCTGCGACTTTTGTCAAAACTAAAATAAAAATTGTTGTTCCATAGAAAAATATCCTTCACCAGCCGACAAAATGTATGGAACAGCAGATTTTTTTTGAGTTTTGACAAAAGTCGCAGAACAAAGTTGTTGATTTTAATGTACAGAATAAGCCCCAAAAAGGATGCTTATTGATTAGAAATAACCTTGTATAGTTTCCTCTCGGCTTCTAATGTAGTTAGTTAACAAGTACTACGAAAAATTTTACAATGGAAACTAACGTGGTTTTCGATCCGCGAACTAGCACTCATCAACTTGAAAAAGTTGAAGATACATTAGTACTTTCCGTGAACCCTAGACTCCACATTAGGAGGCATCCTGCATCATGCATGTTTCGCAGGCATGAATTTCGTGGTGTATGAGTATTAGCTACTTATAAGTCTCTAGTGCGTCGGGTAAGAAAAAGCCTATACATCTCTATGGTCACTCCGGTCACTCCAATACACACTATCAATTACAATATATACCTACGGCAGGTACTCGCATAATGAGTCCAGTTCAAGGCCTGTATCACGCTGCATACTAAATCCTATCGAGCCGGATCTGGGAAAACACAATCCACTAGGATATTATCTAATGTGACCCGATCTCCGTGATCAGATCCTTTTTATTAAGTCCTTTATGGAGTAACTGAAGTATGCAGTGTGGCAATTTATTTAATCAATTTTTTAGCGCTCAACCTAAATACTATCGACATAATCTAGACACGCGGAAGCGTGTCCAGCCAAGTCTATATTATATTACACCCCATGGATGTATTACATGAACCATCCTTGTAACACCCCTCGTGCTATAAGTATGTATGACATGTGTATTATAATAATGTTTCGCAAAAAATGGCAAAACCGCCTTCCATCGTGTACAAAATTCGAATGTTTCGCTCGAATTGTTTACGTTATTGTTGATTTATCAAAAACGGCTCGGTCGATTTCTGTAAAATTTAAATGCGACCACCTTGGTAGTATACCTTTTCGAACTAAAAAAGATGTTTTCTATTCGGTTCACAATTGGCGATACTATCGATGAACATACACAAAAAAAAAGGTACATACAGACGAACATAGAACCTCCTCCTTTTTGGAAGTCGGTTAATTAAACGACGCGCGACGATTGAAATGAGGAAGGATGTGTCATCAAGATTGCTTACTTGCGGATTTCTATTTAATTTATTTGTTTAAGTTTTAAAACTCCTTTACAGCTTTTGGATATACCTATAATCAATTTTATTTTACAAATTTTATCAGTATGTTTCAAGTAGTCCAACGAGCTATGGAGAGGGCTCGAATAATTTATCTCCGAGATCGAATCAGAAATGAGGTGATTCAAATTGACCGACACAGCCCAGCGGTTTGGCTGGTTGAAATGTCAAAAAAGGCCTATGTCCAGCAGTGTACCTAATTCCTGTGGCTAACACGTACGAACTACAGGTTTATACATATATCCTTAGTAATGTAATAATGTTTGACTACCTCGGTGGCTCAGTGGTTAGTGGCCCTAACTTCTGGGTCATAGGGGCGTGGGTTCGATCCCCACCCAGGGCAAGTATTTATGTGATGAACATAGGTGTTTGCTCTGTGTCTGGGTGTTATTTAGTTACTATCCATATAAGTATGTTTTTAAAAATATGTATAAGTAGTTTATCCGTCTCTGGCAGCCATATCACAAGCTTTGGTTAGTTTGGGGTCAGAGACCGTGTGTAAGATGTCCTCAAATATTTAATTTAATTTAATGTCATCTAAAATTATCTGATTTTTTTTTCAATAATATAACTAACAGATTTACATAGTCTAAAACTACATAATGCTCAATAACAAGCAATTGGATCATCCACAGACTCTTGAAGGTCTCAAGATAATCCAAATGCACAAGCTCACTGCCAGTTGGCAGCTGGTAGCTTCCGTAAATTAATATAAAATTATATTACTTGTATTAACAGAAACCTCTTCTTGTGTATATTCCATTCATAAATTAATATCTCGACTAGGTCAGAGGAAAATCGCATAAATATGAGATCTCTTGAGTTTTCCTTATAATAAAGAGCGTTTTTTGTTCATGAGTTTCTTATACAAATATAATTTATTATAACTAAACATCATTAAGAAAACATCTATGTACTTATTGGTTAAGCCGATGACGCGATTTGAAAAGGTATTAAATGTTTTATGAAGTACGTAATATACCTAAACAAAAGGATGGTATTCCCCTGGTTTGTGTTTCTTGTTTTTAGATTGTAAATAGATCTAATATAAATATTGTTGAGGATATACTCTGACAAATAGACAGAGGCACACATTTCTGTGCGAAAAAATCAAAATCATTGGTAGCTTCCGTAAATTAATATAATATTAATTAGTCAAAGTAACGACTATAAAAATGACTTTGGGCGAATTTTGACACGAACTTTATCAAAAAGGAGCAATATGTCCAGAGATAGGACAAGTTTTATAGTTCGTGTGAATTCTTGATCGATCGAGAAAAGTAAGAAAAAGGATGCATTGATTTAATATGGCATGAGTTAGAAAGAGACACGAAAAACATCTAAAAACTTATAATATACTAAAATCAATAAAACTTAAACTAAAATCAAAATAAAACTATTCTAAAAGCCCTATCGCAGAGGGTGACGTGAAACAATTAGCAAATAATTCAATGCTCTACCAGGTGACCAATGGCCTAAGATATATTTTGGCTTTATCTCTTTTAATAGCTACGTAAAATAGTGTTCTCTCTATCAAATGCATAAAGTGCAAAAGAAACAGGGCTACTCTAAATTGCTATTTTACTCTTAGCACCGGGGACGATGAGGAGCGGGTTATTCGATTGATTTTCTAGCTAGGTATATATTTTATTTACAGCTATTGTTATTATTTATATTACTCTCTAAGTCTTGTATATATATAAATAAACGATAACGTGAAATTGCTATTATAATTAGGATGGTGTCTCTAAAATTGGGCCTATGGTATCGAGAAATCGTGATCAATTACTTTCATAGTAGAGCTATGCTCTACCTTCGATACAGATATCTTTATTGGGTCTTAAAATTACAATTTACACGAATGCAGGGAAACTAAAAAAAAAATAGAAAAAAAATTACACGATTCTTAGCATTTAACATATGTAGTTACTAAAGTATCATCAACATCAATACCAGTGCTTAACTAAGTAGCACCACAGCCTAAGACTGCGTGAAAATGCGCTATTACCGTGTTTTGCAGCATTTTATAACCCGTACAATTTCCATAGCTCTTATGTACATATATCAAACTCAGTAATTCTGCGTAATTAATTAATTAATAATTACCACAGCTCAGTTCATCCGTTAGCTTGCATTAAGCGGTAGTTTTTATTCATATTTTTTCTGAGTTTATGCATCTCGCTACTGGACGGTTAGGTCTCGGGTGAGCAGATGCCCGCAATTAGAATGATTGATCTATTCACAGTAGCGTGTTATACCGTAATACGTGGTCTAGACTTGTGTATTGGCTTGTGAAGACACGTTGAAGATATGCTGTTGCTTTGTGTCTTCCGTTGTCGTCGTTTCATTTATGACCTACGAAACAGAGGAGGTACTCAATTCGACGCGTATATTATATTTTTTTTTATGTGTAACCACGCATAACTTTTTACATAGTAGTCTGATTTTTATAACTCTTTTTTTATTCGAAAGAGTATACTTTGAAATTGGTCCCATTTAAATTTTATCGTAATCGGCTGAGCCATTTTTGATAAATCAACAATAATGTAAAAAAATCTACATCGATCCGTGCGAAATATTCGCGAATTCTGTACACGGTTGAAGTTTACTATCGGCAGCCTTCTATATCCCACTGCTGGGTATAGGCCTCTCTCTTACGGTGTCATTTGTTTCGGTCCTTTTCTAATCGTGTCCAGGTTCGACCCGCGATTTTCACTAAATCGTCTCGCCATCTTGCAACTGCTCGACCAACTCTTCGCTGGCCTTGCCTCGGTCACAACTCCGTCACTGTTCTACTCCACCTGTCGTCACTTCATCTGGCCACGTGTCCTGCCCAACTCCACTTAAAATTCATGACATCGGATCCGACATCCGGACAACGTCGTTTCATAATCCTCTCAAAATAGGCTGAAAAAATTATACTCGTAATAAATGTCTATTTTGACTGGACTATCAGCCATAGGAGTAAACTTCTAAACATAAGTTACACATATTATATATAACGGGACAATAGCTTTAAGTTTAATTTTAAATAGTGCCATTTAGTATAATTTCGAAGGACTAGGAATGGAAGTGGCAACATTCCTGGGGTAACGCTTGTGACAAACGCTGCTGATTGATTCTAAGGAGGTTTTAAGTGACACTGACATCGCATGATCGGCCGATGGGCGGGAAAATGCGAGGTGACATGTCAGATGTCAGTTATGGGTGTGGGAGTTGTAAATAGAGCTTGTTCGGAAGAGGTTGTGAAAAACTAAGATGAGAACGGTTCAAGTCTGGTGATTCTTGATAGAATAGTGGCAGCGTGCGTTACGCTGCGGAACGCCATGTCCTTCGCTTAAAGCCCTCTCTATAATTGTAATCATACGTAATCTTCTGTGAAATAAACTGATTGTTCGTGACGTCGCCTTTATCTCCTCGCCCGCTAAACCCACGCCACGCCACACTGAAGCATTGTTGGGTCAGTGGTATAAAACATTACCACATTGAAGCAGAATCATAACTGATGGGGTGCCTTTTTATGGATCCGACATATATATTGCTTTTCGTCTTCCGTTGTCGTCGTTTCAAAGTTCAGTCAAAATAGGGAGAAAAAATATACTCGTAAAGTTATACATGTCTATTTTGACTGGACTGTCAGCTATTGGAGTTCACTGCTGAACATACGTCCCCCTATAGATAGGTTGCATTGCTTGTCCTCTCTAGATTTCCAATAAGACCTTTTGGAAACGGGTTGTATCTAGCGCGATACGGTGGTCTCAATGAGGTTAACTGCCCACCGTGTGTCCTAAGATACGCTTCCCGTACGTGGTCTCTACTCGAGAACTATTCGACTAAAATCATTTCGAAATTGCCTGAAAGAAATCGGTTTAGGCGATAAGGTAGTCCCATCACACTGCCGTAAAGATATACATATGTGTTGTTTTAAAATAAATAATGCATTATTAGTTTTTACGGTTACTAGCTGTTTTTCCTTCAATCTGTGTAAATACTAATTTGCAATAACAAATAATGTGCAGAAAATCACCATTATTATTTAGACAGTAAAATTTTATTGCTTAGGTCCTACTGATGTCAGCAGTTAAGTAGGTATGGCACATCTTTTGTGTTTAAGTCAATATGTTATTATCGGTAAAACCTTTAAATGCATAAAATTAAACACGTACTGAAATCTATTGTTGCGTTACTATTTTGTAAATTGTTGTTATCACTGTTTATTTGTTGTTTTGATGTAAGAATATTCAAGTATGACGTAAGTATTATATCACTATATCGTATAAAACAAAGTCGCTTCCCGCTCTGTCTGTCCCTATGTATGCTTACATCTTTAAAACTACGCAACGGATTTTGATGCGGTTTTTGTTAATAGATAGAGTGAATCAAGAGGAAGGTTATTTTGTATATTACACCTGTGCGAAGCCGGGGCAGGTCGCTAGTAATTGTATATAGAGGAACGGATGGAAAAGCTGATGTTTTTTCTAGAAATTTAGGTTGGCCCCATAATAAAAGTTGAAGGTATCATTACTAAAATCGCTGCCGTAAACATTTTATCGGTCTTACCACAAAAGCTTTACGCTTAAGCTTTAGACAATGTTTAACAGTACAAATTGCACGGTTAAACAACGTTTAAAGTGTGTTTAAATCTTTTGTGGTAAGGCGGTATCCACTTAAGTATTAACATACGTAGTATCTATAGTAGTCTGTGGTATTGACTGAGCGAGCGAAGCGTTGTCTCGAATTTGTCTTTCATTTGTCCGGATGTTATTTTTCTTCTACAGATTACAGATACACCTTGTACTAAGGTTCTAGGTAGGAATATATTTATAATTCTTTTTTTTTACCATTGTCGGTTTTTTAGGAACATTTCCCTCAATAATGGGAAAATTTGCCGTAGAGCTTTTTATTAACCAATTTTGATAATATTTGGCAAGATCGTTTAGTATCTAAATCCTAATAAATGTAGCACTCATAGCGTGGTGTGACTAGGTGTTCGTAAGCGATCATCGAAGTTCAGCAACGTTCAGCACGGTCAGTCTTCGGATGGGTGACCGCGGGTGGCATTTACAACTGAGCGCTATCGTGACACGTTAAATTGTATCCCGGTTGTTTGAACCGTTGATCCATGTCAGAGGCCTTCAGGCGGTCTAAAAACTGACACCAGGGCTAGCCACTGTATACGAACTTACTTTTTTTATCTATAAATTCTAAAAAGACTTTGCGTGTACTTATGAACGAAATTCATTTTAAAGCGAATCGCGATATAGTCTTATGAAGATTCAGTTAAATATATGCACCGCGAGGTCTACTGTTCGGAGAACTACTCGCTTGTAGACAGTTGAGTACTTAGAAGAATGACATGTAATAGAAGCTTTACTAAATTTTACTCAAATAAAACTACGTTACAGCTGTCTTATTCATATATGGTTATATAGTATACGCGAGAGTGAGTGGAACAAATAAAAACGCAATGTCTGTCGCATACGTCAAAATCACCAGTTGGAATGTCAAAAAAGTTAAAATTTGGTTCCACTTGGTCTTTTGTCTTTTTCGGAAATTTTAACCCTCTAGTTCCAGTCAGAAGGTTGAAATCTCTGATCATTTTACCTTCCTACTTTTTACCTTTTTGAATTTGGACACCCTAGATAGCTCAACGCTACGAGTAGTTTGTGAAACCCTTCGAAATTACGTAAGTTCGGGTGTATGTGCATCTTTTTCTAACACCTTTTAAATTTCATATTTAAAATGGGACAGTCTCTTGCTTCTATGGTTGAATAATAGATATTGCATAAGCTGCGTCATTGACATTGACGACTTAATCGATTACAATGGAAGGTTGTTTTTGGACAATGAGTCATTAAACTTCACGCCTATCGCGTCTTCCTTTCTCTGCCGAGACTGGAAAAACCTTCAGTTAAAATTAGTTTCCTACCTGTTATAGGCCTAATAAAACTTTTTTGAACCTGTGAATTTAGCTACCAGCAGGGGGCATATTTTTGAATTTCGCACGCCAGGGAACGTGTACTTATCTAGTTATCTTTACGGACACTCTTTTTTACAGACTTCCAAAAAGAAGTAGGTTCTATGTTCGTCTGTATGTATTTTTTTGTGTATGTTTTTCAATATTTTCGCCAATTGTGAACCGAATCGAAAAATTCTTTTTTAGTTCGAAAGGGTATATGTACTCCTGAGGTGGTCCTATTTAAATTTTACAGAAATCGGCTGAGGCGTTTTAAAAAATCAACAATAATGTATAGTCTGACCGTTTAACTGAGTCCTCGCCTGCGCGGTACAGAGGCGCGGGGGTAGACGACAAAGGGGACTGAGACAGGTGCGAGCGGCGGGGACCCGCCGCTCGCACCGCCGCTCGCACCTGTCTCAGTCCCCTTTGTCGTCTACCCCCGCGCCTCTGTACCGCGCAGGCGAGGACTCAGTTAAACGGTCAGACTATAAACAATTCAAGGAAAATTGCGAATTTAGTACACGATGGAAAGCGATTTTGCCATTTTTAGCGAAAAAAAATCTAGATATTTATTTGAAATTGTACATTTCAAGCAAAACTTCAGTACTGGAAATGGCGATTTTAAAAGAAACTATAGATTGCAAAGGGAAAAATCGTCAAATATAACTTTAAATAAGAAGAAAACATAATAAAAAAATATGGTAAATGGTTTTAGAGCTGTTACTGTCAGAGTTCCGTATACGTTCCCAGGTGTTCGAAGTTTAAAAATACGTCCCCTGCGCATAACTCAATCCTGACTGAAGCTCACACACATGAAGGATTGGGTTTTGCGCAGCTTTGTAGCTAACTTCATAGCCCCCAAGGAGCATGATTGTGCCTATAAAGTGCCTAGTACTATACCGGCCTTCTTAACAGTCCACTGCATTACGTCGGCCTACCCACAAAAGGTAATTGGGCCATATCCACCCCGCTGGCTCAGTGCGGGTTGGTGGATTCACATACGCCATCAAAAATCTTTTACAGACGTACGCACTCCGCAGGTTGCCTCACGATGTTATTTTTCACTAAAAAGCCAGTGGTGTGAAATTCCATACATGAGTTTCAAAAAACTCATTGGTACGGGACCGAGATTTGAACTCCAACTATTACTACCACTATATAGACTACCACAATCCACCACCACTACAAACAATGTGCTTAGTAATTGCAAGTTCTCAGTGCCTCAAGTCGAAAATATTCGACAAGTGTGAGTTACGAGTGAACAATTATGGCACAAAGCCGTGGTCTTTTACTGTAGGTCTTATGATTAAGTTAACTTAAAGTTGCCCATCGTTTTATGGAAAGGACTCGGAATCTCTCTACAAGAGGAATCATTTAAGGATAGCATGGCAAAGGGACAAATTGTCTTTCCACCATTATATCCCCTCGAAGAAGAAATAAAGTATGAATTGACAATCACAACTGACTTTAAAAGTGGATAAAAGGGTTTTCTACCTTTACTTACTTTACTTATTCCGTACCTACTCAGGAATGAGGAGATTCTTAACCAAACCATAGATTCAGTAGTATGGTAGGTATGATTTTTTTCAAATTTAAAGAGATTCTTAATTAAACAAAAACTATAGACATAGCTTTAGTAGTATGATAGGTATGATTTAAAAAAAATATACATATGTTTACGACTACATACTGCCTGATGATAAACAGATATGCGGTCTAGGGTGTAGCACGCTTACCTAGAAGATACCTATTTACTTGCAATTTAGAGACACTTACATTGTACTTACTTTAACGGATAGACTCAGGTAAAACGTTCTACATTCTGGCTGTTCGTATGAAAATTGTGTAACTGTACATCTTTATCCATGCTAATAAGTAAATTAGCAATATTGTGGTTAGCAACGGGACTATTCACGGATATTAACACTTTGAGTTAGTTATGGTAATAGATTAGAAGTAATTTTGTGCGAATTTTCAGAATAACTTTATTCAAAAGAGGTAGAGCATATTCATGACTGAAATTACTTAGTCATTGACATTTAAATAGGTATTGTAGGTAATATGAAAACAACATTAAGCCCGATTACAGAGGCGCCAGCGTAAAAATCGAATGCCTAAAGTGAAAAAGAAACAGAACTATGCTATTTAGCTAATATAATTATGCTGGCACCTCTGTAATCGGGCTTATTGTTAATATAAGTGTAATTTAAATTTATTTGATTTGATATATTTCATTATATTTTATCTATTCTTAAGTACGTATCTCTGTACCTGTACATAAAGATGCTAGAAAACAACATTGTTAATATAAGTGTAATTTACATTTATTTGTTTTGATATATTTTACCTATTCTTATGTACGTAACTCTGTACTTGTACATAGAGATGCTAATATTTCGTTATAAAATTGTTGAATTATTATGGTAAATCAGTTAATTACCATTGGTAACTATTTTGTGCACAATATAGTTACCATGGTAATAAATTGATTTACCATACTACGCATGAGTAGAAGTCCTACACTGCGCTTTCTGGTATGACGCTTCCATTCGAGTATTTTACGGCTTCATGGGCCGGCATTCTTAGAACTTTGGCTAGTTTACACGTACAGACAAATGCTTATTTGCACTGTACTTATTCTTAAACTAGCCAAGTCAAATCACGAGCTTGAATTACATAAGTAAATTCCTTTAGAATGTTGTAGGTATGATCTTGTAGCTTAAACTTTAGGATTTTCTACAGAACACATGGCCCCCGTGTTAGATCTCAATTCTTGTGGTGGCGACACTTTGCCTCCCATTTCACATTTATGTTTTTGATGAGATTACATTTACACAAGCCTTATTGCCTCTAGTAATATCTAAACAGTAGGCCCAATTATGAAGGCGCCATCGTAAATTTAATAGCATCGTAAAAAGTGTTCTCTCTATCGAATGCCTAAAGTGAAAAAGAAACAGAAATATGCTAATTAGCTAATATAATTAAGCTAGCGCCTTCATAATTGTGCTGTAAATATTTTATTAGCACTACCACATTTTCAATCCCTCGATTTAACTCCAAAGACATTCAATGTCACACCTGTGGCATGTAAACTCGGTAACTAGGTATGATTTACTTTCTAATGGTCGCGTATAATCACACAAAACTAGTGGACGTCATTGACACACATACGTTTCACGTAATGATACGTCTTTGTTATGGTGGTGAGTGACGCGCTGGCTATTCTGGAAGGCCGTGTCGACGCTGCTACGATCTTGTTTCGATCGTAGCTTATTTTTCACGACATCCAAAACGGATAAGGTTTGTTTGTATGAATTTTTTCGTGTATGTTCATTAATGTTTTCGCAAATTGTGAACCGATTTAAAAATCTTTTTTACTTATGTGACGGACGAACAGATGGAGACACGGACAGACTGACACAAAGAATTTATAAGGGTTCCTCGTTTTACTACGGAACCCTAAAAAGAGTGTCTTCTCTTAATTTCTAAAGTATACAAAATAGAATGTTTAAACTTTCCGAGTTTATAATGTTTTATCAACTCGGAAAGTTTAAACATTCTATCTTGTATACTTTTTTTAATGAAAATTGAAATTCTTAAACTTGCACATTGTTCAGAGGGTCAGAGTTCATTGACCTCCCAAACATATTTCTTAGCCAATTATGTTTTTCTAGCACTTAACTATCTAATGACATCATAAAAATTGGTTTTGAACATCATCATAATTATCGTCACCAGCTCACCGTACCATCATACGTGCGTCACGACACGCACTTGACAACTTATTTTTAATTTTGATCAAATAAAACATTTTCTGAGTGATTATAATAATATCATACTTGGGTGTGATGATTATTATGACTAAACCAGTGCTTACATTGTACCTTTCAATAAGGAAAACATTGAAATTCTTCCGCAAATTACCACATACAGCTCATTGAAAACTCATTTCAAAAAACTACCTACTTAAATAATAACTGGAGCATACATTGTGTTGAGTCACAAAACCATAATAATTTTTTTAGATAACGTATGAAGTTTTGAAGTATTATTATAGTACAAAGTCTGAGCCTTGTTCAAATAACTAGTCCTTTAGTTTCCTGGTGTAAAGGTACATATCTGGCAACATTAAAGACTAAAGAAGAAAAAAAAAATGAACAGAGAATACTCCATTCGTGTTTTGATGTCGGACGTTCTTCGACTTTGTTTCGACATCGGCCTCCGACGAGCGCGCGTCCAGAATAAGGCCAGGGGTCATTCAACGGAACTGTTACGTCATTCGATGCACATGTCATGTGATTTGTCATAATTTGACATTGAATTTGCTTAGATTTTTGACGACGTTTGCCTTGGAGATGTCACTTAATTAAAATTAATTTAGCAATTTCTGTTCAGCGAGTGCCCTGTGTAATAGGGCCTATTCTGTGTTTCTGTTTTTATTATTTTTAGTTTCAATTTGCAACTTTGTCTGGTTTTGAGGGTCGTTTTTTAAGACAATAGGTAGCTAATAATATTGAACTTGACAATCTTACTGTGGAATCTAAAGTTGTTTTTACACACTTTTATACTTTGTATAACGGGAAGTGACTCATGTAACATGGCCATACCATCGACTGCATTCGGCGGTCTTTTTCAAGTTCGCGAGTGCTAGCGCGCGAATCTCTCTCAATCCACACTACAATGCGTCGCATATTATTATTGACGAGTTACTTCCCGTTATATTTTATAATGTATGACAAAATCTGTGACAAAAACACTCTGGATGCATGCCGTTTCCAACTGTGTTTTAGACAATCCATATTATGTTTATGTTGACTATGGACATACCTATTACATATTGCATATCTATGCTATGTACCTACAGCCTAAAACTGTGTAAGCTGTCCAATAACTGTGACCAACTTTTACTACGGGACTAAAGTTGTGAAATTCATACGATCACGACGAGTACGAGGTACGAGTACATTTTGTCGAGAATCGCTGAACATGTTGTATGGAACATAAGGAACATAATTTAGTATGATGAAGATATTATTATAAACATAACCCGTTGAAGTCCCGCGTGACGTCACGGTGGAGTCATTTTAATTGACTGCCTCGGTGGCTCAGTGGTTAGTGAACCTCACTTCTGGATCAAAGAGGCATGGGTTCGATCCCCACCCAGGGCAAACATTTATGTGATGAATTTAGGTGTTTGCTCTGTGTCTGGGTGTTATTTAGGTACTATCTATGTAAGTGTGTATTTAAAATATGTATTTGTAGTATATCAGTCTCTGGCAGCCATATCACAAGCTATGCTTAGTTTGGGGTCAGAGACCGTGTGTAAGATGTCCCCTATTAAAAAAAAATAGGTAACATTTGACAGGTAAGGAATAAAACTCATGAAAACAATATTGACGACGACCGATAAGTGTTCTCGAAGACGGCTTGGAGTTTTATTCCATTAGTGTAAGGTATATTTTTCTTTGCATAAATGAACTGTCAAATGTTACCCATTAAAATGACTCCACATTAGCTACTATTTTTACTTAGAACTCTTAGAAGTGACGGTAAGAGAAATTCCCGAACTTTGACGCACGTTATCTTCGTCATTCCTTGATTAATCAACGAAAGTGAAAATTTCCAATATTATTTAAAAACCCAACCAACGACTAATTACCTATATTTCTTTTACCCAGTCGTCATGCCTATTACGCACATACAATTTATAAAGTATTTAGCTTTTGACCACTGCTTCGCCCGCCTGATATTTTAATTTTTAGGGTTCCGTACCCAAGGGGTAAAAACGATACCCTATTGCTAAGACTTCGCCGTCCGTCTGTCTGTCACCTGGCTGTATCTCATGAACCGTGATAGCTAGAACGTTGAAATTTTGACAGATAACGTATTTCTTTATTAATTTTTATGCATACATTATACACATGAAAAATACAAATTAGAGCTTAAATCTAATACATACTATTCAGAGATGTACATGTGAACCCTGTTTAATAAGGCATAGCATTATTATTATCTAATAATGTAATAGGTACTCAATAATACGTACTTTATAATACTTACTTATCATGCGAATTCTGAGTTTAATAATTAAGTATTAATTAATTAGACTAGCTAGGTACATTGCAATGGTTGTTAATTTTTATCTTCAAAGAATTCGTTTGGTTTGGTATTACACTTTTGTACTAGGTAGTGACGGAGTTTTTTTTGTAAGCTTTTAAATGATGTTTCTCTCTTTATATCATTAGGGATATTGTTGTATATATATTAATTGACGTATACAGAGGACCTTTTCTGAACATTTCTAGACGCGGCTCTGGTAGTTTAAATTTATATTTTCTGCGGGGATTAGTTTCAGGTGTGTACAGATGTGAATGTTTTCTTACAAAAGACGCTGATTCATAGAAATTCTGTTGCCGCTATAACGACAAATACTAAAAACAGAATATAATAAATATTTAAGGGGGGCTCCCATACAACACACCTGATTTTTTAGGCGTTTTCACTTTCTTTTAATAACGGTGACAGGTTAAAAAGTGGCTTAAAATTTTCACAGAATATAAAGTTGTATATTCCTTTAAAAAATAAACAAATAAATTTTAATAAAATATATTAAGAGGGGCTTCCATACGATACGGAACTCTTCGTGCGTGAGTCTGACCCACACTTGACTGATTATTGTACTATCTCATTATCATATGAACTTTAAATTTTTCCAGGATGAAAAGTACCCAAAATCACTCTCCAACCTTTGAACTATATTTAAACAAAATTAGTGTACCTACTCGTAGCTCTATTGCTGCATGGAATAGTAACAAACCAACACACACACTTTAGAATATATAATACTAGCGACCCGCCCCGGCTTCGCACAGGTGTATTATAAATATAAACCTTCCTCTTGAATCACTCTATCTATTTAAAAAAACCGCATCAAAATCCGTTGTGTAGTTTTAAAGATAAGCATACATGGGGACAGATAGCGGGAAGCGATTTTGTTTTATACTAAATAATAATAAATAAAAATAAAAAAGTCTCATATTTCCAGCTGTTACACAATTGACTCAGGAACCCTTCTCAGGTGAAGGCCTTCTCCAAAGATGCCATAATTCTCTATTTTGGGCTATTTCGTGCCATTTTGATCCCGCAATTCTTTTAACGTCGTCTTCCCATCGTGTGTCTTTGGCAAGTAGTTAATTTATTTTTGACTTTGTTAGTAAACTTCCATGTTTGGCATGCATATGTGAGACAAGGGATAAGACACGAGTCCATTACTTTTTTTGAGCTTTATAGGCATATCGCTTTTAAATATTTCTTCATACCTCCAAGAACTGTTCCATGTTCTATTGACTCTTCTCTCTTTTTTTGTTTTATATTATGTAGTGATTAGTTATGATTTGATATAGCTACCTACCACAAACAACAAAGTTAAATATCATGGCCCTAGGTAACTTGAAACTAATTTAGTGTCACAGTAATACAGTAAACTGTGCTTAACCTATTTACAGGCATTTCGAGTATCGTTTTGCATAGCTAGAGCGGTTCAAGTTTCTCAATAAAAGCAAATTATTGCAAGCTGCGACAAATAGCGAGCTAGTGCTAGTCTAGTACAGTCAGGCTCTCATATTTCATTTGGAAGGCTGTATTTTGGCAATAAGGAATATAAATAAATTCTGCCGAGTGCGAGTTGGAATCGCGCACGAAGGGTTCCGTTCCGTATGGAAGCCCCCCGTCATGTATTTTAATAAAAATTTATTTTTGATATACACATTATACAACTTGATATTCTGTGAATATTTCAAAAATCTTTCTGTTGGCGTTAATAATATCGAGCAAAAAAATCACGTTTCTTGTATGGGAGCCTCTCTTAAATATTTATTTTAATTATTTATTTTTAAAGTGAATATTAAACTAAATAATCTGTGAAGATTTCAAGCATCTAACTGTCACCGTTATTAATATCGAGTGAAAAACGGCTAAAAATTCAGGTTGTGTGGGAGCCCACCTTAAATATTTTTTTCTGCTTTTAATATTTGTAGTATTATAGCGGCAACAGAAACACGTAATCTGTGAAAATTTTAATGTTTTAGTTATTACGGTTCATGAGATACAGCCTGGTGACAGACAGACGGACAGCAGAATCTTAGTTATTACTAAGATTCTGCCGTTCGTTGTTTTTGGATTTCTTGGGTTCCGTTTTTACCCTTTGGGTACGGAATCCTAAAAACGCTGCAGCCGTATTCGAAATAGTCGAGTTAAAACGGAGACATCTCTCAATTCGTTCGCTTCAATCAATGTGTATTTACAAAGGTCCTTTCTAGTCCCAGTGCTTCGGCACTGCCACTACTGGTCGCATCGTATAGGTCCTGAGAATCTGCAGGTATTTGGGCATTGAGGTCGCCTATCCTAGTCCTGTCCTGTCTTCTTCTTGATCCTAGCGTCTGTCCCAGCTTATGCCAGGGTCCGCTCTCCTGCTATGTTTCCTCCACTTCGCACGGTCTTTTGCATCTGAAATGGCCAGTTGATTGACACTCATGTCATCTTTAACGACATCCAGCCATCGCCACTTAGGTCGGCCACGGGGTATCGACCCAGGGAGCACGAGATCCATACCTTGTCGGCCCACGCACTCAGCCGCGCGCTGGTTTGCGAAGTACATGGCCCATCCACTTCAAATGACTTTCCTGAGCCTTTTGTATCGAAGTGTACAAGAGTTTGGTGAGTTTTAACTAGTACTGTGTCGATCAATCGTTTTCTACCACCCGGGTCGCGACCGACCCACTACTGAAACGACCCGGGTGAAACAACTCGATCAATTGATCGAGCTGATTGCGCGATCGAAAAGTTCGTGTCGTTTGATCGACCCAACTGCGCGCCTGTTAAGTTCGTGTCATTTGATCGACCCGATTGTGCATCCGTACAGTTCGTGTCGTTTGATCGACCCGATATTTTTAGACGAGTTCATACTTACAAAGAAAATGGTATCTATCCTATTTCATAAGACTTAAAGACCAAATTAGTTTGAAAAATACTCAACATAACTGGTGTGAGTCAATCAAACAGCGCGACCGACCTACGGTAAGTGATCGGGTCGGCGCAGGATGAACGATCGAATCACTCACCTGCGGCTCGCGACCCAATCAAAACGACCCGATCAATCGTGATCGACTCAGGACTAGTTTTAACGAGGCCTTGTTACCTTGCTCCTGTGTTATTATTTCGTAATGAGTTTATCTTTGTACGGACTTGTAGATGAGTGTTCAGGCTCAGACGGATGAGTGATAAGATTTGGGCGGGCGGCTTGATAAACTTTGAAGATGTCTTTCTGCTAACTGTTAGCTCTACGTCAGATTTATCTTACTCTTTGTTATTACAGCTTTTTGAATTTATTTGGCTTTGTCGGCGAATCACCGATATTTCTTCATTTGTGAAATGAAGTTTAAGATTTAAATGAGTTTTTAAATTTTCTTGGGATACAGCTACCTTTTTAACTGTTCACAATTACGGGGTATTTTACAAATAACATCATCAATGTCAAGCTTATGTAAATAAAGACTAACCTCCTTACCACAAAAGATTTAAACACGTTTTAAATAATTTTAAACCGTGCAATTTGTTCTGTTAAACAATGTCGAAAGCGTGCTTTAAACTTTTGTGGTAAGACGGTTAATCTTTAATCTTTATCTTATTATTTACGGGTAATAAGTAACTTTTTATTGCATAAAAATATTTATTTTGGCCCGAATCAAATTTCTTGATGACTGTGATGATAGCTACAAGCTGCGGATAACCCAATCCTTGCGCAACTATCAGTGAGCTTTAGTCAGCATAGCTAACACAGCCGTCAAAAAGTTTGATTCAGCTAATACTAATGCGTGAAAGAGACTGTTAGGCGAAAAACCACCCATATACATACCATTAAAAGTATAAAACCTTTTAAATCTTTCATAGCTTTTCCATCCTAATTCCATCACAAAAAAAGAAAAATAATTTCATCATCCCTTATCCCTTAAACAAAGCTGGTTGTCGTTTTGGCCGAGCACTGGCTTAATTAGTATTTTTTGTCATTTATGTTATCTCATCTCGCTATTTTGTTTCGGATGGAGTGTAACGATAACCTAGCTAGGAATAAACTTGTAGTATGAACAAGGTTTTACTTGGGTTTTACCTATAGAGAGGCTTCCTTTTCCCGGCGTAAGATACGCTTATAATTATGTAGCCAGTACGCATACACTGCTAAAATCGGATGAAACATTAATAGATAGGATAGATGAATTCTTTATTGTTAACACAAAGAGAGAAACACAGATAAAAACATATTAACACTATAGCGTGCAGCAATAGGTAGCCTTATCGCTTATAGACATCTCTGCTAGGCAACCTTTGGATAGAATTAGAATATAGAACAAGTAAAGACGGGGGTATGCGTTAACAAAAAAAAAATACAGATTGCATGTATAAAAAGCGAGCATAAGAATAATGCTTATCGCTAATACCGATAATTGTGTGATTAGTGGCGTTATGTGTTGTTGTAATTTTAAGATGAGGGTTTCGTGTTAGGTCCCTGACTGATCACGCGATGGTCGAATTTCTCAACTGAGTTTCGTAACCGATGGCTTTTAAAATGAACATGGGCAAGCCATAATAATGTTTATATTGTAACTCTGTTGCATCTTAGCTGATGATGATCTTTCTGTGCCCACCCCAGCCCGGGTAGCACGGCATAGGGAGAAAACCGTTTTGTCCACTTTTAATGTCAGTTGTCATTGTCAATCCATACTTTATTTCCTCTTCGAGGGGATATAATGGTGGAGAGACAATTTCGCCGTGCTACCCGGTGCTGCATCAGTTGGGAACGCCAATCCCCAACTTATGCCTAAGATGTCCACCGATTAGGTACTTGTCAACTTTAATGGCCAATTCACACACCTATCAGTGAAGCCACCGTTCAGACACAGTTCCGCCACAGTAGGTACCGGCCCGTACCGGCACAGTGAAAAAAATATTCTGTCATACATTCATGACCGCATCTCCACTTGTCAGTCTCAGTGATTATTTTCATGAACAATTCGAAATTCCTTAATTCGAATTCAATAAACTTTTTTGTGGCCAGCATTCTAAAAGAAAAGTTTTTACTGTGTGACAATACTTATGACCTGACTAGGTATAGAGTGATTCAAGAGGAAAGTTTATATGTGTAATACACCTGTGCGATGCCGGAGCGGGTTGCTAGTATGTAGTATATCATTCTCTGGCAGCCATATCAAAAGCTTTGCTTAATTTAGGTTCAGAGACCGTGTGTAAGATGTCCCCCAATACTTATTTATTTACGTCCAACAGTGGCTTCCTACGGCTAATATCATGAGAGAGACTAGTACAGTTTAAATTCTTTAGTTTGATTTATTAAATTTGTGTATACTTTACGGAGAAGCCATCGGCTCCTAAAATACAGTTTTCAACTAGTTTAGGAGCCTTTGGGTAAAAAAAAGAGACATGTTCCATCTCACAAGTTTCGTGGTGTTATCTTATCTCACTATTTTGTTCCGGATAAAATGTAACAAGTGTGAAGTAGGTTTTACTTTAAAGTTTTACTATTGCCGTGAAACGTGTTAGTAATTAGTTACTTACCTTAATTTTCTAGAGTAATAAAAGTGTTGGTACAGACTGTTCAGTGTTCAATGCTAATACCTGCTTGGAGCACTTTAGGAACAAAAATAACATTGTGTTTGAAATTGATGTAAGATAGCTATCTCCTCTTTTCGAAGTTGAAGTTTTCCATAATCTTGATTACCTATATCCGTGGCCATGTTACTTAGAAGTTAATAACTCTGCTTATGTTTCAGATCTATCAAAAATGTATCCAAAAAGAAGTATGAACATCGCCTGGACAGTAGCACTAGCAGTTGTTATCAGTAAGTACCTATTTCCATTCATTTAAAACCTGTTATCGAGATTGACCATATTTATTGTCAATAGCTTTTACTGTAGAACCCGGAATTATAAAAAAAACCAGCTGATTTCTACGTTTTGTCGATATCGATTTTCAATTTTGTGTGCAACACATGTTTTTTTTTGACCTCAGTAAAACTGGTTCATCATGATAGTCTAAATATTGCTGTTTTAGCTTAAGTATTATAGCTACTTATTATGAATAACGGTTTACGTAAAACAAACATTCGTTTTGGTAAACTCTGACATCAGGGCTAGCCACCCGGCCTATAGGAATACTTACTTATGGTTTACCTACGTCTAGTTTCATTGTAGCGAAATGTGTAATAACTAACTCAGTATAAGCAACTTAATTTACATGCTGTTTGACCTCAAAAGAACCTACTAAGAGTAATTATTTTGCAAAATTATCTGACATTATGACGTTTACTAACAACTATCGTAGATCATAATCGTAATCGGTCGAGGTCACGGTTTTATTAGTCACATAACTACTTATTAGTCAGAAAGTTGTTTCTTCTCAGCCTCCGAAGAAAACGAAGGGTTTCATTTATGGTCTTGAGTCGATGTATCTGTGTAACTCCATATTTATATCAGCCATCGTAGCTCCCAAACGGAGCGACCAATTCTAAGTCTGATTTTCTTTTCACAATTTCACATTGAACGTAACCGTAACATTCCATGACATGACCACGTTAGGCATGTCTGACACGGACTAAAATATGGTGACTTATTTTATGTTTGAAGACTTGTAGTTACTTTGTGAATACTCACTAATACCTACCTCAGGAAAAATAAACGTTTTTTTTTTGGTTTTTTGCACTAAATTTCCGATCCAATTTTTTTTTAAGGTTTAGGTTGACTTACTGAGCATAAAATCACAAAATGCTGACAGATCCTGGTGGAGCTTCAAGCGCCATCTTGACAAAAACGTTTTTGGCCGATATCTCGGAAACTATTCACTTTAGGGCAAAAGTCATGGAAACCATTATTGTAGAGAATAAAATTTTGAAACATTAGCTACATGGTGAGTCCCAATTATTTGAAACGCAGCTTAAATAAAAAAATATTAGTTTTCGCAAAAAATGGTTAAACCGCCTTCCATCGTGTACTAAATTCGAATATTTTGCTAGAATTACTTACATTATTAAAGCCGTGGTGGTCTAGTGGTTGTAACGCTGGCCTGTCATTCTTGAGGTCGTGGGTTCAATCCCGGTCCCGTACCAATGAGTTTCTTTGGAACTTATGTACGGAATTTCACACCACTGGCTTTCAGTGAAGGAAAACATCGTGAGGCAAACTGCATTCGTCATAAGACGAAATTCGATGGCGTGTGTGAATCCACCAACTCGCACCGGGCCAGCGTGGTGGATATATCCCAATCACCCTTCGTGGGTAGGCCTACGTCCTGCAGTGGACTATTAAAAAGGCTGGTACAGTACAGTATTTACATTATTGTAAATTTCTGTAAAATTTCAATGGGACCATCTCGAGAGTATACCCTTTCGAACTAAAAAACAATTTTTCGATTCGGTTCACAATTGGCGAAATAATCGATGTTCATCGTGTACAAAATTCGGATATTCTGCTCAAATTGCTTACATTAGGCACTGTTGATTTTTCAAAAAAGGCTCAGCCGATTTCTGTAAAATTTAAATGGGACCACCTCGGGAGTATACCCTTTCGAATCAATAATGTTTTTTTGATTCGGTTCACCATTGGCAAAATTATCTATGAACACACACAAAAAATACATACAGACGAACATAGAACCTCCTCCTTTTTGGAAGTCGGTTAAAAAGCTTTAATACCAGGGTTAGCCTCCCGGCCCATACGAACTTACTCAGAGTATTCCATTATGTACCTATATTCAATTCTACCATTGTAAAGCTATTTGTTCTACCTTATTATTATGAAAACATCTCTTAATAAATTGACGATGCTTGATATGGCCTTAATAATTTAATCACCTTGCGTAACATTATTTAATGGAACCTTCACCTTTGCCGAGATTAACCTCTTCAAACATCTTCGAGGGTACAATATTTAATCATGATGAGTTCATCGTAAAATTAGAAATATAACCTCCGGACTCTGAGCCTTGGAGTTTGTTTAATATAAGACGAATCAAATATCTTGGCGGTTGTGAATTTAGCTACAAGCTGCACGAAACCCAAACCTCGCTCAGCTGAGTGAGCTTCAGTCAGGATTGGGTAAGGGATGATTTATATTAGGACGGGGCGGGCACGGGACGGGCCTGACGGGGCCCATACGACGCCTGGACGGGGCCACGATGAAACAGAAACTCTAAAAATAATCGGTCAAGTGCGAGTTAGACTCGTGCACAAAGGGTTCCGTACCGTATGGAAGCCCCACTTAATTTATTATTTTTATGATTTTGATTATTTATTTTTAAAGTGAATATTTTACTAAATATTGTGTTAATAATTAAAGCATCTACTTGTCACCGTTATTAAAATCGAGCGAAAAACGTCTAAAACTTCAAGTTTGTTGTATGGGGCCTTTAAATATTTCTTTTCTATTAGTATTTGTTGTTATAGCGGCAACAGAAAATACGTCATCTGTGAAAATTTCAACCTTCTAGCTATCACGATTCATGAGAGACAGCCTGGTGACAGACATACAGCCGGACAGACGGACAGCGGAGTCTTAGTAATAGGGTCCCGTTTTTACCCTTTGGGTACGGAACCCTAAAAAGGGTGGATGGAGAGTAAAATCCATAAGGGAGACCATGTCCAGCCATAGCATCTTAAAGATGATATGATAATGACTAAGTGTTTTATGATATGACCGATAAAATTATCGTCGAACTTTATAAAAAGGTTAATTCTCTTTTTCTTAAGGTGTGAAGTTAAACATAATTATTGTAATAGCAGTTAAATTCAAAAAATAATTTTGGTGGTTACTTTAAATGGAAATAATTAAGTATTTACTTTAAAAGCACGTGAGTTGAAAACGCGATGTTAATTTAAAAAACTTGTTGCTGCTGCACCATAGTTAGAGTGCTATGGGCTATTTCTGATTACTTCATCAGGTTGATCAGGCATCACGGGATATTCATAATCATTTTAATTTATTCATAAAAAAATATTACACGTCAACCATTGTACGATTATAAAACAAATAAGTACATTCAAAATTATAGTGTTACACATTAATAAATAATTGAAATTAAAATATCAACTATCAAAATACAATAAATTAAGTCAATTATGTCGTTGTTTAAAAAACAGGGCTTTAATAATAGATTAATATATAACTAGAATTACATCATTGTAAAATGATACATATTTGTTAAAAAATACCTGATTTTATGAATACAAGATATAGCTTTGAAATGTACAGGGGTTTCCAGAGGTGTAAGTAGGTATATGCTCATCATTATGATCAACTTTTAATATGGAAGTAGCAGCTAACATTGACAAAAATATTCCGGTAAATAAAGCGTACGGACCAGTCAAATTCCTAAAATTGTTTTTGAATTTAAATACAAGTAATTAAATTCTACATCGTCTCCCAAACTATAACGATCTATATAGGCACAATAATTAAGCGAAACCGGATTTTGTTGTAAAGAATGCTTGGAGATACTCAAAGCTTTTTGTTCGCATGAAGTCATTTTCTCATTAAAAAGTTTGTTCTTACGATTCCTTGTTTCTTTGATGTTATTTTTTTGCATCATTACATTATCGTGTTGAATTAAAGTTTTTGGGAAGTGCTTTGGTTTGAGTGTCAGATAAAAAATGATGCTAGTACAGGTACGTATTCAAGATTACCTACCTATTCGTAAAATAAATTAATAAATACAGGATGTATGTAAATTGAAGTACCTAAAAGACGGTTAGATATCATTAAATTTTAAAACACTGTAGTATTAATCATTATGATTAACCTTTACTATGGAAACGATCTGGAAATCCGATAAAAAAACCATTCTTCAAACATTTTTTGAAGGTCATTAAATATTTAATAAAAATCAGCAGATATTTTGCAATGTAGCAGTTGGTTCCATAATAAATTCACAATGTTTAACATACATAATATTATATTCCTATGACTGACAATCGACTAATAAATCTAATTTTTTTTGCTCAACGCCTAAATATTGCCATTCACGCTGAACGCCAACTGGCAGTGGGCTTAAGCATTTGGATTATCTTTAGACCTTCAAGGGTCTGTGGATGATCCAACGCTTTTTATGTAGTAGTGGTGTAGGTAGTTTCAGCATATAAGATAGTATTGTATTTTGTTGCAGTTAAGCAATTAATTAACAATTTAATTCAATGTATACTTAAGTAAACTTTGTGATATTTACAAAATTTATATAAAATATAAAAATAAACTAAAATATCCTACCTAAACGAAAGTAATTAAAAATTAGACACTGTTTAAACCTACAAACTTTCTTTTAAACAGTCTCTAATTCAATGTATCATAGACACTTAACTACTGTCTGAAATAAAACGAACAAAGCTAAAAATAATTCCCCTTTCTCTTTGCACTTGCAAAGAAAGACACAGTCTGTATTTTCATATCCCGCTAAACCCTTTGGCTTTGTTGCGGTCTTGTAAAAATACAAGAAAACAGAAACACTAAAGATTTGTTTATTTTTTTTGGGTTCCGTACCCAAAGGGTAAAAACGGGACCCTATTTTAATTACTAAGACTCCGCTGTCCGTCTGTCTGTCTGTCACGAGGCTGTATCTCATGAACCGTAATAGCTAGAAAACTGAAATTTTCACAGATAATGTATTTCTGTTCCCGCTATAACAACAAATACTAAAATCATAATAAAAAAAAACCTGATTTTTTTGACGTTTTTCTGTCGATTTTTATAATGGCAACAAGTAAGTGCTTGAAAATTTCACAGAATATTTAGTTGTATATTCACTTCAATGATAAATTATAAAATTAACTTAAAATTAATATTTAAGGAGGGCTCCCATAAAGCACGGAACCCTTCGTGCGCGAGGCTGACTCGTACTTGGCCGATTATTTAAATTTAATGTTATTAGTAATCTAAAGAAAATAAAACTAGATGTGCGGCAAGCGCCTGAAAAATCGAAATAGCTAGTCACCACGACGTAATTGACATGATTTTCTTTTGAATTTAGTCATAATTTTGGCAACGCTGCCAACTGGCAGTGGGATTTGCATTTGGATTATCTTTAGACCTTCAAGGGTCTGTGGATGATCCAATGCCATTTATGTAGTAGTAGTGTAGGTAGTTTTAGCATATTATACAGTAGTATTGTATTTTTGACCGACAAACAATTTTTGAGGAGAAGGTACTCAATTCGACGCGTATATTTTTTTTAGTTTTTTTTTTTTTATGTATAACCACGCATAACTTTTTACGTAGTGGTCCGATTTCAATAATCTTTTTTTATTAGAACGAGTATACTTCGAAATTAGTCCCATTTAAATTTTATCGACATCGGCTGAGCCATTTTTGATAAATCAACAATAATGTGAAAAATGCTACATCGATCCGTGCGAAATATACGCGAATTCTATACACGGGTGAAGTCGGTCATGCTATTTTTTGCAAAAAGTAATTATATTGTTGTAGTTAATAAGGACACTTTTGCCCGTAAAAAAACGTATTAAATTGATATGTCATGATTAATTATAGGTGCCTATTAATTTTAAACCGACTTCCAAAAAAGAGGAGGTTCTATTTTCGTCTGTATGCTTTTTTTGTGTATGTTAATCTATAATTACGCCAATTGTGAACTAAATCGAAAAAAAAATATTTTTTAGTTCGAAAGGGTATACTCCCGAGGCCGTCCCATTTAAATTTTACGCTGAGAAGGTTTTGAAAAAACTAGTATAATGTAAAAATTCGAGCGAAATATTCGAATTTTGAACATAATGGAATGCGGTTTTGCCATTTTATGCGAAAAATAATTTCTATCCACCTATTAGCCATAGGACGTCCACTGTGAGACATAGGGTCTACCCTTATTCCTTTACTCGCAACTTCCATGGACAACATAAAGATTCGCCAAACAATCTGTCAAAGTTACGTATACGTTCCTTGGTGTTCGAAATTCAAAAACACTCCCCTGACGTCATTAGCCCACCATAATGGTGGACACTAATTAAAATAATTATTAAATCCTCTTTTCAAAAGTTGTCTTATTCGTCGTTTTTAGGGTTCCGGTACCCAAAGGGTAAAAACGGGACCCTATTACTAAGACTCCGATGTCCGTCTGTCTGACTGTCACCGGGCTGTATCTCATGATAGCTAGAAAGCTGAAGATTTCACAGATAATGTATTTCTGTTGCCACTATAACAACAAATACTAAAAACAGAATTAAATTAATAATTAAGGGGGTCTCCATACAACAATCCTGATGGTTTAGCCGTTTTTCGCTCTATATTAATGACGGTACGAGGTGGTTAAATGCCAGGTGGATGCTTAAAATTTTCCCAGAATATTTAGTTGTATGTTCACTTCAATGACAAATAATAAAATTAAAATAAAATAAACATTTAAGGGGGCCTCCCATACACCACGGAATACCTCCATACCCTCCTTATGCGAGTCCGACTCGTACTTGGCCGATTATTGCAAAGACTGGTCAATATGATTTAGCTTCTCAGTTATATTCCAAGTAACATTATTACAACTGCACGTTTAAATTAGTTCGGAACTTTTATCTTGCCTTGTAAAATACATTCAAATTTTACAAAAACATATTTCTGTAACTTTAATTGAAAATCTGTTCTAATTTGAAACTCCAGTCCTTCACAGGCCGAATGTTAAGGAAACTTTGGAGCGAAATAATACAATCCAAATACAGGGTTAATTTAAAAATATCAAAAATCTTGCTCTGTAGGTTCACTTTACTACGCTCGTTTTTAAGACATAATTATAATAATAAGTTATTAAACATGGAAGCATGATATCAATTTTTATTACATAATATTACCTATATTTGCTTAGTGGCATGCATTTTTTAAATCGTTGGTTTTCGAAAGTTAGCAAAATATTTTCAGTAGCAGGTTTCTGTTCTAATTAGTTTCAAAGCATAGGATGTTGCTAAGGTAAATCAAAAACAGCAAATAAAAATAGCAATAAAAATTAACCCTGTATACTAACAACTGGCCATGATGTTATAGTAATGGGAACAGATGCGAAGATTCTTGAAGTAGATTATAATAAGTTTTTGACAATTGTCTTTGATTTCGTAAAATTATAAACTAGACTAGACAGTTTAGACTTTAGAGCAGTTTAACTTACTGGGCTATAGTGTAGTAGTGTAGTCATCTACAGGTGTACTTTTTACTTGGGAACACCGGACATAGTCTGACCCATATCTGTATCTGTATCACTAATCTGTAGATTTAGGGTGTTTTACAATTTACACGTCATTATGAGCCACTTTTACTGTGAGACCAACAAAGAAATACCAAAAAAACAAACCTGTTCTATTTAAATGTTCAACTTCAATGGCCTTCGACAAATTGTGTTGACAGTTAATTTTTTGTGATATCAAGATTAGCCCCACATTGAAGTTCACATTAATAGATAAATAAATTATAGGGGACATCTTACACCCGTCCTCTGACCCCAAACTAGGCGAAGCTTGTGATATGACTGTCAGAGACTGATATACTACTTTAACATATTTTTAAATACATACTTATATTGATAATACCTAAATAATACACAGACACAGAGCAAACACCTATGTTCATCACATAAATGCTTGCCCTGGGTGGAAATCGAACCCACGTCTCTTCGACCCAGGAGTCAGGGTCACTAACCACTGACCCAACGAGGCAGTCAATTGATATTAGCCCTATCAATTGACTGCCTCGTTGCCTAGTTTGACGATGTGTTTGTTAGCGATCACCGAAGTTAAACAACGCACGGTTAATTTTTGGATGGGTGGCCGCGGGTGGCATTTTCTAACTGAACACCGCAGTGACTCTTGTGACACGTTAAATTCTAGGACCCGGTTGTTTTAACCGTTTAGCCATGTCAGAGGCCTTCAGGCAAATAAATATAAATAAATAAAATGGCAGCAAGAAATACATCTGTTCTTTTCTAACGCTCCTCGTAGCTCATTCTACAGTCGGAGTGCACTTAGCAGATAGGTACCTACGAGTACATTCTAATAAAATCTCAAGTTTACCAATTTGTAAAGGTGAGAAAAAATCAAGCATATCGTATTTACAATTCAAATGTCTGTAATGACACTCTGAAGGGAGAATTCCTATGATATTATAATTATAGAGATAAGCCCTTAGCTACGTAATAAGTGTAAATATCACTGAATAATTGCCACAGTCATACGACGAATAAGTTGTCTCTGATACTTGACGCGATATATTCGTATCCTGAAACAGTGTAAGGGTGTTCTGTAAAAGGGCGGTTTTATATAGGTACGAGTACTTACGTGCGATATTTAGAATCACTGTCTCAAATGTTGTATTTTTTTTATGGATTTGCCTAAAAAGAGTTGTTTATTACTTTACGAGAGTATATTATCTGAGTAATTAAGTTGTAGGTACTTACGAAAATACGTTTTTAATAATTTAATTATGATTGCATAGTAGTAATTGTTAAAATAGCCATGAGCCATGTTTATAAGTTGTTTTCAAGAGTCATTACGAATCGTCTCGAACGCAGGCTTGATGACTTCCAGCCTTCCGAACAAGCCGGATTCCGAAAAGGCTTTAGTACCATGGACCACATACATACGCTGCGGCAGGTTATACAGAAGACTGAGGAGTATAACCAGCCACTCTGCTTAGCGTTTGTGGACTATGAGAAAGCCTTTGATTCGGTCGAGACATGGGCTGTGCTTGAGTCTCTTCAACGATGCCGTATTGACTATCGGTATATCGAAGTGTTGAAGTGTTTGTATAATAACGCCACTATGTCGGTCCGAGTACAGGAAGAGAGCTCCAAGGCGATCCCTTTGAAGAGAGGCGTAAGACAGGGAGATGTTATATCTCCGAAACTGTTTACTGCTACTCTGGAGAACGCCTTTAAGCTCCTGGAATGGAAAGGATTCGGCATCAACATCAATGGCGAATACTCACTCACTTTCGGTTTGCCGACGATATCGTAGTCATGGCAAAGTCGATGGAGGAACTCAGTACGATCAGTACGATCAGTGCTCGAAGGCCTCAATCGAGTATCTCAACAGGTGGGTCTTAAAATGAACATGGACAAGACAAAGGTCATGTGTAATTCCCATGTTGTACCCACCCCTATTTCAGTTGGGAACTCGGTTCTTGAAGTCGTCGACTCGTACGTCTCGTCTACCTAGGACAAGTGGTCCAGTTAGGTAGGTCCGACTTCAAGAAAGAGGCCAATCGCCGAATCCAACTCGGCTGGGCAGCGTTCGGAAAATTGCGTAACGTTTTCTTGTCCGACATACCTCAGTGCCTCAAGTCGAAAGTTTTCGACCAGTGTGTGTTGCCAGTGATGACTTACGGCACAGAAACGTGGTCTCTCACTATGGGCCTTATTAGTAAGCTTCAAGTAGCCCAACGAGCCATGGAGAGGGCTATGCTCGGAGTTTCTCTGCGCGATCGAATCAGAAATGAGGAGATCCGTAGAAGAACCAAGGTTACCGACATAGCCCAGCGGATTGGCAGGTTGAAGTGGCAATGGGCAGGGCACATAGCGCGGAGGACTGATGACCGATGGGGTCGAAAAGTCCTCGAGTGGAGACCACGTACCGGCAAGCGCAGCGTAGGACGTCCACCCACAAGGTGGACGGACGACCTCATTAAGACCGCAGGATCGCGCTGGATGCAAGCCGCTACCACCCGGTCTTATTGGAGATCTTTAGGGGAGACTGTTCAGCAGTGGACGTCCTATGGCTGAAAGGAAGGAAGGAGGAGGAGGAAGGAAGGAATTGTTAAAAAGTTTTTAGTTATCTTGATTCGTTTGTACATAATTGCTGCATTACTACAAAAACATCGAAATTGATCTACGATCTCGTTGTGGAACAATCTGTTCAGGAAGTTGAAACGCACAGGCTATGCAGACACCAATGCTAAATTCTTGGTAATTATACTCCATGGTAATGACACTCCAATGGGAAAATTCAAATTATTATTCATTTCGATTGGATTGAGAAACTTGAATGAACATTCGGAGAATCAGGAAGGAAATTGTGTTTTGATTTTTTATTAGGGAAGGAATTGGAAAGTAATTATAATTCACTTAGGCCCCGTGGCCCCCCACAGGGCCATCATCGGGATAAAGAACTTTTCAATCTTTTATATTCACCCTTATTCATTGGCTTTGTTTGAGATACTTTTAAATATATGGATCATCATCATCATCGGCTTATTTAGGCCCATTGTAGGGCATAAAACTCTTCCTCCTTACGCTAATTATCCCTGTCCTGTGCCAGTCTCATCCAGGTGCTTTCGCAAAACTTTTGGATGTCATCACGTCATCGTTGTATGGCTCTACCGGGACTGCGGTTCCCGTCACGAGGCCACCATTCAGTCAGAGACCTGCTCTACCTGCCATCATCACATCTAGCCAAATGTTCTGCCCAACGCCACTTGAGATTGATTGTACGGGATCCGATGACTGCCACCTTAGTCCTCCTACGGATCTCCTTACTTCGAATTCGGTCACGTAACGTGATGCCTAGCATCGCACGCTCCATGGCTCGTTGTGCGACTCGCATTTTGTATACCTACATTGTCCTTGGTGAATGTCCAGGTTTCGACACCATACGTCATCACGGGCAAATAGAATATGAATAGAAAAAAAGTGCAAGTGGAGTCCCTTCGCGCGGAAGAAGTGAAACTTCGAAGCAACAGTGCCTTCATACCCCCTCCATGGTAGCGTTAAACGATTAACGCAACCTTGTTGAAAGTCGCATTAGAAGTCTCACTACAAAAAAAAAAAAGAATAGCAAACCAAAAATATATCAATACATGTAGGTTGTAGTGTTTATAATATTACGAGGGTAGATTTCAAATACCAAACTACCTACCTATGTAAGTACTATTAAGGTCTTGGTAATAAACTCTCATTCTGCAATACTTCTCATTCTTTTCGACGCTTTTTATTTCTTTTTAATTTTATAAGTTCTTTGTACCTTCCTATAAGTATGTCGAATAAAAAATATTTCATTTCATTTCAATAGTCCGTATTTCATTACACTACACTTGGCGCAGTTATTACTTTCGAACTTACGTGGTAGTACAAGGAAGTTAAAGTGAATTTATTGTGACAATGCCTATATGCAAAATTGAAGTGTTTGAGATCGGGTCCCATAATTGGGATGCCTATTGCAGACGGATAAAGCAATTAACTTCGATCATTTAAACGCCATCGCGTAGAATTTACACGTGGCCACGTTGATCACGCATGTTGGAACTTCGTGTTACGAGCTTATGTGCGATTTGTGTGCACCTGCATTACCCGAATCGAAAACATTCGATAGCCGAGAACTGGGGAATTATTACGACGTCGTTTACGAGGTAGACTAGACCTGCTACGACCCAGCACATGCGAGGTGGTACGCGAGAAGCAAAGCGCGATATCACGCCCGGGGACGCGGTGCTCGTGCGTAATTACACTGATAAAAATGTCAAGTGGAAATAAGGGACTGTTTTGGGTCAGACAGGTTGTACAATTTAGTTACACCACGGGAAACTAGATGTCGCTAGTATCGCACTATACTAGTTTCTGCATCGCGGTGATGTTATTTTTATACCATTGAGTATGGTATTTGTTAATATTTAATAAATTGAACCAACACTGGGGAAAGACAAACAAATCTTTTCTTTCTCCCTCACACACCCACCCTTAGGACTTGTTCATGGTCCTTCGGAGCTGGATAGTTGTTAGAGCTGGCGGACAACGGATTGTTGTCGCAACATCGTCAAGCTACACCACACCGGAGGATACGAGGCCACGGCAGAGAGCGACCGCATACCAGGTGCGAGCGCCCAGCTGTACGTGCCCCGCCCGGAAGTTCTTAGATACGGCCACGGGCCATACACTAATCACCGGTGAGACAGCGTGCTGTCAGGAAGCAACTATTGTGACGTCAGTGGACGTCTTAGTGTCATCATTATCACGGCGGAGTTGTGACATCATCAACGAAGTCGATCACGTAGACGGCGCAAGCAGAAGTTCGTGTCCCGTCACGTGAAGTAACGTGCGAAGAGGTGAAGCGGCTAGGAGCAGAATTCGCGGCAACAGTGAGCAACCAAGTAAATAAGTGCAGTGAAAACAGTGAGTACTTTTGACATCATTCATTGGATCGGCTAAAAATTGAAAAATTAATCGGACTCTAAAATTGCAATTCAATTCGTAAAATCATTTTTAATTAACTTGTATTATTTGTGCATGCTAGTTAGGACTTAGAATAGTTTTACATAAAACGGAGGTACGTGGAACCTACGGCCAAATCATAAAATTTTGATTGCGATAAGGTCCTATACACTTAGGAAAATTTAGCTTCTGTGTTCCATTAACTTGTAAAATTTTTGTATACTTGCTCATTGATTAGCATTTATTAACTCGGATCGAGATTAACTTTGAATCAATATTGTAATTATTAAATTAAAATGGAATCCATAATCAACTTCCAGCGAGATTTGTACTCCAGAATATCAAAAGCTAAAGTTAACTTTAAAAAATCACCGAAAGAACGATTGACAAAAGAATATATAGACGGAAGACTCGAATCAGTAGAACAGCTATGGTTTGAATTTACGGCAGGTCATAAAGAGTTGTGGCTTAACCATAGCTCAGACAAATTAAAAGCTTCCGACTATATAAAAACTGACGTGTACGATTCGGGCGAAGAAACATTCATGGAGTACAAATGCGAATTAAAAACCTTAGCATCTAAATTCGATCAACAACAACAGTTAAAATATGTTTCACCAAATGTCAATCAACCATCGTAAATAAAACTACCAAAAATCAACATCCCAAACTTCTCTGGTCAATATTCTGAGTGGCGATCATTCAGAGAATTGTTTCAATCGCTGATTGGTCAGAACGACTCATTAGATAATGTTCAAAAATTGCATTATCTGAAAAGCTATGTGACTGGCGAAGCAGAACAGCTTCTCAGACACATACCTATTCAGGAATCAAACTTTGCGAGATGTTGGCAATTGTTGGAAGAGAGATATAGCAACAAAAAATATATCATTAATCAAGTTTTGAATAGAATGCTAAGTCAAAAGAATTTAACCGCTGAATCAGCCAGTGGGTTAAAATATTTAGTCGACACCACAAATGATTGTTTGGCAACCCTCTCTACTTTAGGCATCGATGTAAAGAGCTGGGATATCTTGATCATACACATCCTATCGTTGAAATTGGATCTCGAAACTAGACGGCAATGGGAGTTCAATGTAAGTACTAACATTCCATCCGATGAACTACCCACATATCAATATTTTAAAAAGTTTTTAACACAAAGGTTTCGAGCGATCGAACTTCTTGATCCAAAGACAACGGTAGGATTCAAAGGCCAAACTAATAACAATAAAATCAAATCACTTCATGTATCATGCACCATCGAAACAAAGGTTTCGTGTGCGTTTTGCACGGAAGGTCATAAACTTTATTATTGTAAAGGTTTTCATAAACAATCTGTCTACGCTCGACGTAAATTTGTCCTTGATAACAAGGTATGCTTTAATTGTTTAAATAGTAATCATTCTGCTGAAGACTGCCGCAGCACTTTTAGATGTCGTATTTGCAGGCGAAATCATCATTCGCTGCTGCATCCTAAGGGTTCTGGGTTAAATTTGAATGCTAATGTAACTGGGGTTAATCACGGTGGGCAAGTTGCCACTTTGTCAGAAAGTGCTTCTTCTTCATCGGCATCGTCGAATGCAGGTCAACGAACCCCAGAAGTGGTTTCATGTTTTTCATCTGGCAAGGGCCAGCAACAAATCATGCTTCCCACGGCCATAGTTATGGCCAAGGCTAAAAATGGTAAGCAACATCCAATTCGAGCACTCCTAGATCAGGGGTCGGAAGGGTCATTCATTACTGAATCCACTGTTCGGTACTTAGGTTTGAAAAAATCACCAGCCTCAAATAACTTAACCGGCTTGGGTGAAGGAAAGAACATTGTTTCCAACGCGATGGTTACCATCAATATTCAGTCTCGGACAGACCCAACCACCATAATTCCAGTAAAAGCTCATGTGCTTAGCAGCATAACTTCTCTTCTTCCATCCAGAAGAGTTGAGGCCACACAATGGGTAGAAATCAGTGAAGCACTTGCTGATCCGCATTACAACATTCCTAACAAAATCGATATTCTTCTGGGAGCAGAAGTATATGGTCGAATACTAAAAGAAGGATTCAAAAAAGGACCTCCGGGTACTCCCATAGCACAGAATACTAGTTTGGGGTGGATTTTGTCAGGAATCACCAACTCGATCGAAAATGCATCTCTAAGATAAGCACTTTCAGCAAGTGGCAGCACGCTCATCGTAGGTTAAAAAAAAATCGTAACATTGTAAATCTGTAATCATAGATTGAAAAAAAATCGTTTCTTTAAAAACATGTAATAACACTGCGCTTTGTTACCAGTGACGAAGGATCATTCTTATATTGTTTTCACTAAAGCATTTTTACATGACTTTAGTCGTCACTTCAAAACTATTTTTATGTTGTATTATGTTTTTAATTTCTTAACTTTGTCATCAAACTGTTTATCAACTTATAAAATTTAACTTTCATAATATTATGTCACTGCAACTACACCTAATGCAATAACTGTACTGTACTGCATCAACTTTAACTATTTTGTAACTTGAACTATGTTGTAAGGTCAAAGATTCCACTTTGCCCTTGGTGGGCGATGTATGTACAATTTAGTTACACCACGGGAAACTAGATGTCGCTAGTATCGCACTATACTAGTTTCTGCATCGCGGTGATGTTATTTTTATACCATTGAGTATGGTATTTGTTAATATTTAATAAATTGAACCAACACTGGGGAAAGACAAACAAATCTTTTCTTTCTCCCTCACACACCCACCCTTAGGACTTGTTCACAGGTCCTGTTTCATTTGTAGTTAAAACGGACAATAATAAAGTGATTATGAAGCACGTAGATCAATTATTACTCAAGAATTCGCGTAAAACACGGCATTGTTTAGCAAGCCCCACCAAATGAGGATAATTTAGACAAAAGCACAAATGATGGATGGTCAACACCATAAGTGCAGTCACCTGATGAACGAGGTGGTGAAAGCGGAACTAAAAGCGAAGAAAACCGAGCAGTAGGTGGTAGTTATGAGTGGAGCGGTTGTGCGAGCGCGCGATCAGCTGTCTCGCCGGTCCCGGCCACGCCGGACCCCACGGTCAAGGTCGATATGCGCCAACGCCGAGCCCGCCGTGAAATTAGTTATAAGTTTTAGTGAAGGTGTTATCAGTTTCAATTTTACAAAATCACCCTCGCCTATCGAGTCTCGACCTCGCTCGGTTTCTATATCTATCGGTATTTGTTTGGTTTACTAATTTTATATCATCAATTTGGTTAGTAGTTATGAGTCTTTTAATTGTTTAAAATAAAATGAGGAATTATGTAGTGTTTGTAATATTACGAGGGTAGATTTCAAATACTAAACTACCCACCTGTGTAAGTACTATTAAGGTCTTGGTAATAAACTCTCATTCTGCGATAGTCCTTATTTCATTACACTACATAAGTTATTTGACTAGAAATGAAAAAGCTATTTTGGAAAAAGGATACAGTACATGTTTATTCCACCGTGATATTCTTGCTGTTTGAAAACTAATGTGAACAAGTGGTTTTTGAGCCATTGTTTTACCGAAATTGGCTCGCAGTTGACCTCAAATATTTCTCTTGATACATAAGTATGGAAAAATATAAATACGTAGCATTCAAAATCAATGCAAACGCAAAAGGGCTGTCAAAAAAGTGGGAAACATGCTTTCACGTAAAATCACGCCTTAAGATAGAGTGAAAAAATACATGCATAGTTGCGGATTTACAAAATTTTAACTGTACATTTCTTTTTTGCAGATATCAATGGAATCAACACACTAAATGACTCAACAGAAACAACAGCCGAACTTTACACTGCAGAAGAAATTCAATCAACAACAGAACAAGTAGAACAGATTACAAACATAACACAAACAATCGTCCGACAAACCAGAAGTCAAAACTTAACATTAGACGACGTCACCTTTGAAGAAAATAACGAAAGCCCAAAAATCAAGAACCTCAATAAAAATAAGCCTTTAGAGAGCGCGTCAAAAGTCATAGAAGCTATCAACAGTCCAGAAAACAATATCAACGTAAACGCGAAAGTCAAACATCCAGTCAAAGAGCTTAAAGACGAAGACTTAAGGAACATAATTAGTAGAAGCAAGAAGAATAACATAAGAGCTCATGTACAATACGATGAAGTAACAGGAGAACTGATAGGTGGAGATCATCCTTGTCATAGAGAATGTAAAGAAGGCGAAGAGCCAATGATATGCTATTACCATTTCAACCTAGAGTGGTATCAGACGATGAGTAAGGCTTGTTACGATTGTCCTTATAATGAGACGGATTGTATGAGGCCGGATTGTATACCAGCTGACGGGATGAATAGGCCCCTTAATGTGGTTAATAGAAAAATGCCCGGGCCGGCGATTGAGGTGAGTAGTTTGGGTCTGATTTTAGCAAGAGGTAAAGGTTAAATATTCACGACCTTGTAGCACTCTTAGTGTAGCTTGACTAGGAGATTCTTAATTATGAAATTTGGCACTGTCTGTTTTTGGATGCGTGATCTACAGCAACATTTATCTTATCAACATAATTATATACCTTTCATCTGTCTGTTCTCTTCACCAATATTAGTACTGTACTGTACCAGCCTTATTTAATAGTCCACTGCAGGACGTAGGTCTACCCATGAAGGTTACACTACACCAATATTAGTACTATTATTAAATTATTATTTAACCACAGATTCCTAAACATGTTTGAGAAAGGCAATGTTCTTCAGATTTAGGTTGACCATATGCTTAGCCGTGGTGGCCTAGTGGTAGTGACACCTGCCTTACATTCGTGAGGTCGTGGGTTCATTTCGGTCCAGTACCAATGATTTCTTCGGAATTTATGTACGGAATTTAGCACCACTTGCATTTCGGTGAAGGAAAACATCGTGAGGCAATCTGCATATGTCCGTAAAAGAAATTCGATGACGTGTGTGCATCGACCAACCCGCACTGGGCCAGCGTGATTTGGTGGGATATGGTTCAGTCACACTTCGTGGGTATTGCTAAATCAATTCTTTATTCTTAACACGAAGACACACAGACAAAAGCAAATCAAAATTATTACAAGTGTAACAAGTGGCAGGCTTATCGCTAAAAAAGATCTCTTCCGGGCAACCTTTGCATGGATGAACAACTAATTAGGATACATACAAATAATTAGGGGTCGACCATTTATTTATTCTTGTGAAGTCATAAAAATGTTTTTTCCAGGTATGTCAACACGACCGCGTGATAGTGGACGTTGAAAACGACCTCATGACGGAAGGCACAACCGTGCACTGGCACGGGCAACACCAGCGGGGAACTCCCTACATGGACGGAACGCCTTACGTTACCCAGTGTCCTATCTTGCCCGAGTCTACTTTTAGGTACGTACATAAACGTAAAAACATGTCGGACCCACCTAGTGTGGTGGGTCTAAAACTATACCAAGTTCCGTATTTGACTGCACGAAGCAGGTAGCAGACTACTGTATCATCGGGTACACAGGTGCAATGGCAGTCTACGTTTTTCTATCGATCACTTCGCGGTCGCTAGCTACAACTCTAAAGAATTAAATCTAAACCAGTAGCGTGCATTGGCACGGCAGCATCATCGGGGAACTCCCCACGTGGACGGCACGCCTTCCGTCACCCAGTGTCCCGATCTACTTTTAGGTAAGCGTTACAGCTGTTGCTCTCGGTCAGCGTCAGCGCGCGAATCCAATCTTTTTTTTGGGTTTCTAGCCATTTATAGACAAACGAGTGAATTATAAACAAAGGTGTAAATCAGGTGATGAACTTTCGTCCATAAACTGACTACAATTTGGTTTATGGATGTGTATGTACCTCCTTAGCACCTATTCATGGTAAACTGACAATGAGTAGTTTATTTATCTGTAAATGCCTTAAACTCCCAATAAAAAGAGTAATTTGCGCGCTGACCCAGTGAACCACCTCAGTAGTCGACAGCACGAAGCAGGTACCAGACTATAGTGTTGTTGGCTAGACAGGTGCTACGGCAGTTTACGATTTTTCTCGTTCTTAGCTACAAAATACACCTATTCTAAAGAAATAAATCTAAACCAGTAGCGTAAACTGGCACGGGCAGCACCAGCGGGGAACTCCCTAGATGGACGGCGAACCTTACGTCACCAAAGCCATATCTTGCCCGAGTTTACTTTGGTAAACACGGGCCTGGACAGGACCTGGGTGACGTAAGGTGTGTTAGGTAAGCTTAAAGGTACAATATATAGTAGTAGTGATGATGAAAGGTACAATTCCATTGTTTACTGCACGAAGTAGCAGCAGATGTCGTCTCAAACAGAAGTTACGCACACGAGTTCTACGGATCGGTCGCTGGATTAGAAAAAAAAAATTGGTGCTAGGCATACTGTACTGTACCTCATTCAGACCGCAGGATCACGCTGGATGCAAGCCGCTTAACCGGTTAACCGGTCTTATTGGATATCCTTAAGGGAGGCCTATCCAGCAGTGGACTTCTTATGGCTGATGGATGGATAGACACTGTACTATAATACCTACCCATTCTTAGTCCAATTGACGCGGGAGTTAAATTTTAATTTTATACTTCGAACTACTAGGATACTCATAGACTTACATCTAAAATTAACCTCGACCCTATATTTAAAAAAAATGTTCTTATTCTTCAGATATCAGTTCAACGCAAGTCATGCCGGTACACATTTCTGGCATTCTCACTCGGGCATGCAGCGCGCCGACGGGGCCGCCGGCGCTTTCATCATCAGGAAACCCAAGTCACAGGACAGTCATGGAAGACTCTATGACTACGATAGGTAACACACTTCTATTCTATGTACTAAGCGATTCAGGCAGGCACACAATTTAAGCACTCTTACTTGGAGATTTTGCGCGTCTATGACTATGACGGATGTGTATTTATCTAACACACTTCTACTTTATATACCAAGTGAGTCAGGCTGACTCACACTTTTGGCACTTCTAATCAAGAATTTAGCGCGCCGACCGTGACAAACCCAAGTCACAGTACAGTCATGGTCAAGTCTATGACTACGATAGGTGTGTAACACACTTCTACTATATATATATTAAGCGAGTCAGGTAGGCTTACACGTTTGAGACTCTTACTAGATGACAAACGTAAGTCATGAGTCAGTCATGAGAGACTTTAAGTCTATGATAGGATGTAACACACTTTACTCATGGGATTTCTACTCGGGAGTTTAGCGTTCCCCAACGACAGACCCTAGTCACAGGCCAGTCATAGACGGCTATGGCTCTATAACTCGTTATAAATTCTAAGATTTTTTGCAGAAAATACAGCCAATATCTCAGAAAAGTAACAAAACGATGCATCTTTTGTTCAGAAAAACAAATGCACACACAAATTAGTTTAACTTCACTGGATGAGAATCAGTTAAGAAGTGTGCTACTGTTAAGCAGAACTTTAGTATTGTTCTTCTCAGTTGTTTCGAACTTGAATTAAATAGATTCTGTTTGTGTATTGAAAAACAATAAAATGCGCTTAGTAAGCTGCATAGTAAGACGTCTCAATTTTTATTCCAGTTCAACATATAGTTTTGTCCATCTAAAGGCAGGGAATTTGCCAATTTATAATATTTTTTAATTTTGTTTTATTGGGCAAGAGTGCCTTTATTAAATACAGACTCAACGCAAGCATTTCCATTCAGCGTGGCAATGCAGCCAGCATGCTGGGCACACCTGCCAACTGGCAGTGGGCTTGAGCATTTGGATTATCTTTAGACCTTCAAGGGTCTGTGGATGATCCAATACTTTTTATGTATAGGTAGTAGTAGTGTAGGTAGTTTTAGCAAATAGTACTTATTGTATTTTGTTGTTATTTATAATTTAATTTATGAGCAGTTGGTCATCGCTCTAACCAGATTAACAACGCGTGCATTTCAACTCATATAAATAATAGGTAATATAAAGTTAATAAACTACCTGTAATTTAGTAAAAATATTAGGTAAATTTTCAGAAGCACCATATCAAACATCAAATGAGCAATAAACGGGAAAAATCAGTTATCTATTAAATCATCTGATAATTTCCAGATTTTTTTTATTCAATAGATACAAGTTGCTTCTATCATCATCATTGATTTCCAACAGGCGGTCATAAAAGACAACTACAGGCCTATCTTGAACTAGTATACTAGACATAAAGGACGTGATTCAAACCATCATTATGAACAACTTTTACTACAACTAGTTGTAGTTAACTTTTAACTTTTACTATAACTGTTGCGTGGGTACACTTTTTCAATTTCGAGTTCCATTTTATCAAATTTCTGCCAACTTTTTGTGTACCTACGCAACAGTTTTTCATAATGATGGTCTGAATCACCTCCTGTCGGCTGAGTACACCAGCGGGACAATTCTGTTAACCGATCTCGTTGCTGAGGTGACGCGTTCTTGAGCTTCTCTCGTTTTTTTGACAGCTTTGAGCTATCAAAACTGTCAGAAAAGCGCGAGGGGTTCGGGAGCGTATCACTTTGGTGACGAGATCGGTTGACAGGATTGTCCCGCAGTTCTGCTAGTCCAGCATGCGACCACGAAAAGCCACGAAAAGAACTCATTTCGACATCTGAAAAAGTGACAGATATATACTTAACCATAACGCTATCTCTTTCTGACACGTTGAAAGAAATATTGCGTGGTGCGCATCCTAGCCCGGCTGGTTAACACTGTATAAAGATGGCTAAACTACCTCAATAAGTTTAGCCATTTTCTAAGCATTTTCTAAGGTTGTCCAAGTACAATTACTTCGACGGGAAACCTTAGCGACTTCTTTTGTTCAAACGAGTCTTGCTCCCCAGGTCAGAGCATGTGATGATAGTAACCGACTGGATCCACGAGCTGTCCACGACCATGTTCACGGACCACCACCACTCGCGCGGCGACAACAAACCCCCCACGCTTCTTATCAACGGCGTCGGACGCTTCAAGTATTTCAATGACACTGACAAGCCGAAGTATATGAGAGCTGCCCGATTTAACGTTGAACAGGTACTAACTTCTCAGGTCAGAGCTTGTAATGATAGTGAAGGACTGGATCCACGAGCTGTCCACGTCAATGTTCACGGCCACCACTAGGTACTCGCGCGGCGACAACAAGTGCTTATCAACGGCGTAGGACGATTCAAGTACTTCAGTGATACTGACAAGCCGAAGTACGTGAGAGCTGCCCGATTTAACGTCGAACAGGTATTATTTTATTTACTCTCTGGGTCTGAGCATGTGACGATAGTGATCGAATGGCTCCAAGAGCTATCTGCGTCCATGTTCACGAACCATCACCACTCGCGCGGCAACAACAAGTGCTTATCAACGGCGTAGGACGCTTTAAGTACTTAAATTACACTGACAAGCCGAAGTTACGTAGTATTATTATAAATTATTTGCGCCACTCGCGCGGCGACTACAAGCTTTCTACGCTTCTTATCAAAAATAAAGAATCTTATCAACGATGTCAGATGCTTCAAGTACTTAAATGACACTGACGAGCCGAAGTACATGAGAGCTACCAAGAGCTACCTTTAGAATAATGAAAAACAGGAACTACCCGATTTAACGTCGAACAGGTATTATTTTATTTATTCTCTAGGTCTGAGCATATGACGATAATGACCGACTGGATCCAAGAACTATCTACGTGTATGTTCACGAACCACAACCACTCGCACGGCAATAACAAGCCTCCCATGCTTCTTATCAATGGAGTCGAACGGTTCAAGTACTTCAATGACACTGACAAGCCGAAGTACATGAGAGCTAAGCTTATTGTAATTTTTGGATTGCAATAATACTAATAAGCAGACAGGCGTTCCGCAGACCACCAGCCCGATGGGTCGACGACATCAGATCCATCGCGGGACACGCGTGGATAAGATCAGCCCGAGACAGGGAAAACTGGCACAAGGGAGAGGAGGCCTATACCCAGCAGTTGGTCGATACAGGCTGATGATGATGATGAATAATACTGTTGTCATAGAATAATAACGCGTTATTATTCTATGACTGTTGTATTGTTTTGTCCCTGTAATTTGATTTTTTTTGTTATGTGGTTTTCTAATAAATTGATATTGTTTGTTTGTTGTAGGACTTGTAGGCTTTTTATATTCTTATGTATGTCTTTGCAAATGCTTTTTGTGCCTTGAATTAAACGTTTTTTTTTAATGGGTTTCAATCGACTGTTTTATTCCCAGGGCTACAAGTACCGGTTCCGAGTGATCAATGCAGAGTTCCTCAACTGTCCCATAGAGCTGTCGGTGGACGGACACAACATCACCGTCATAGCTTCTGATGGATACGACTTGGAACCTATCACTAGTAAGGATTTTATCACTAGTAGTTCTTGGGACACATCTCTTTAACTGAATCTTCATAAGCCAATATGTCGACTCTCTTTTAGCCCATTCGGTTCATACCTACTCGCAAATCTTTTTAGTATTTAGATACTAAACAAACTTGCTGAATATTATCGAAATCGGCTGATGAATAGCGCGACAGCAATTTTAATAGTCTCTTGCGTAACATACATACAAAAAAAAAACATACAGACAAATAAGGAAACCTCATTGTTTCAAACCGGTTAAAATAACCGGCCTAGTACGACTAGGACTCGCGCACGAAGGGTTCCGTACTATATGGGAGCCCCCTTAAATATTTATTTTATTTTAATTTCATAATTTATTATTGAAGTGGATATACAACTAAATATTCTGTGATTATTTCAAGCATCTACCTGTTACCATTATTAATACCGAGCGAAAAACTGTTATAAATTCAGGTTTTTTGTATGGGAGCCCCACTTATTAATTTTATTCTGTTTTTAGTATTTGTTGTTATAGCGGCAACAGAAATACATCATGTGTGAGAATTTCAGCTTTCTAGCTATAACGCTATAACATGAGATACAGCCTGGAGACAGACAGACTGACTGACAGACGGACAGTACAATAGGGTCCCGTTTTTACCCTTTGGGTACGGAACCCTAAAAAGCAAGAAGCATTCATTCGGATAAAATTGTTAAATTAAATTGCGCAATAAAATCGTTCCGTTCAGCTGCATTTTTCAAAACGTTAATATTAGAACAGTTCTCGTTTCATGAAATTCATTTCAGTCAAAGTGCAATAACAGTTTGGATTGGGAAATTGGATTTCACTAGAGAAACACGACTTCGGAATAGTAAAACAACATGATATCGAGATGTGAAAAGCTAGTTTTATTTCACTCTATAATATGATGTACATGCTTGCAAATGTTTATGATGTAGATGCTTTGTTTGTGTGGAGATGTGTGTTTACATAATTTAAAATTCTAAAATACGCAGCTGATAAATTAATAGTACTAGTAGTTTTCCGAACAGTAGACTTTACAATCTGACTTCTTACTGAATCTTCATAAGCCTTAGTATGCAGGGTTATTTCTAATCAATTAGAATCCTTTTAGGGGCTTATTCTGTAAATCAAAACTAACAACTTTTGTTCTACGACTTATGTCAAAACTCAAAAAAAAAAAATTGTTGTTTCATAGAAAAATATCATTCACCCGCGACAAAATGTATGGAACAGCTGATTTTTTTTTTCGAGTTCTGACAAAAGTCGCAAAACAAAAGTTGTTAGTTTTGATGTATAGAATAAGCCCCTAGAAGGATGCTAATTGATCAGAAATAACCCTGTATATGTCTACTTGCTATTGACCGCTTTCATTTATGCAGACCTTTTAGACACTACCCGCCTTACCACAAAAGATTTAAACTCACTTTAAACACTATTTAACCGTGCATTTAATACTGTTAAGCATTGTCAAATCCGTGCGTAAAAGTTTTGTAGACGATTACGGTAAACGATTTAGCCAAATATTATCAAAATCTGTTGTCAAACAGCGCTACTGCAAATTTCACCCCTTTATAAGGGGAAATACCCCCCAGTAAAAAATCACCGATAAAAAATATTTCTTTATGTTACAGCGACATCGTTGGTCACTTACGCTGGAGAACGCTACGACTTTATACTGGAAGCCAACAACGAGATAGACAACTACTGGATCCGGTACAGAGGTCTCATGGATTGCGACGAAATGTAAGTAGTTAACATTTTAGTAGCACCGACCTTTTCGCGCTTGATCTGTAGAAGAATCAAAATAACCGACACAGCTCTGCGGATTGGCTAGTTCAAATGACAAGACACATATTAGCACGAAGGACTGATGATCGAAAAGTTCTCCAGTGGAGACCATGTACGCGCAGCGTAGTACGTCCGCATACAAGGTAGACTGGCGACCTTATTATATAGCAAGATGTTTTTGAATTTGTCAGCTCGCTGGATGCAAGCCGCTTTCATTTGGTTTTATTAGAGATTCATGGGTGAGGCTTTTTATGTGGCAGCAGGTGGCTGATAGATGGATGAATGAATGAAAGGCCTATCGCTGACGGCAAACATTTTCAAGCAAACTGATCTGTCAAAGAAAAATAATAGTGGCCTATGTGAATCCACCAAACCAAAACTGGGATAGCGTGAGTGTAAGATCCAATCGCAAATCAAGGGCAAGCCTGGAATGTTGAAAGCTGATACGGTTTAAGAAGATTGGTGACGTTCAGCTAAATTATGATGAATAGGCATGCAGGCAGCATGATAGCTGGGTAAAAAAAATATTATAATTAGTCCGTGAGTTAGATTGTCAGAAAATATTGTATATGTATTTTTTCTTTTGTCAATCAAACAACAAATGACAAAGATAAATCTTGTCAAAATATGGGAGTGGGGGTCGTGACGTCACCTCTCTTACAGAAGTCTATACATGTATGACACTTGTGACGTCACGCGGAACTTTGACGGACTATATTTTCTTCAATTTCTATTTAATTGACACAATAAAAAATACGTGTCTAATATTTTTTGGTAGTCTGTCTGACGGACTACCCAGTAATATTTTTATAGTAATGCTTATTGGATCATCCTCAGACCCTTGAAAGTTTAAAAATAATTCAGATGCTGAAGCTGAAGCCAGCATGAAGTATATGATTGTGATGTGATTTTTGTTTTCAGTTTCACACAAGCGAAGCAAGTGGGCGTGCTGCATTATGATGGAGCCATGGAGTCGGAGCCGCCCGGGGACCCCACCTGGCACGAGCTGCATAATGAAGGGCTGGTTAGTTGTATTCCTTTTCCTTAAATTTATTTAATCTCATTCCTGTAGGTCAAACTTAAAATTACACGGATAACCCATCCCCGACAGTACCCGGTATAGCCCGGGAGGTAAGCTCAAAAAATGCAACTACTTTCTAGAAGCTGAATTTTCGATATTAGGTAGTCATGGTGTACAACAATACCCCGGATTTAGTTAGCTGCTTAGCGTTTAGTGAGGATACTAGTTTGAAGTTTAAAAAAATAAATGATTATCTTGCAACTATTTTTAAAAGCTGAAAATTGGCGTGCGGGTAGGAAAATACGAGTAACTAAAAAGAGTTTAACCATAGCCAATCACCCAAAACAGGTAACAGAGCTTTTCAGTCGGGCTTTAAAGCCTGACTTTAAACGGTACTTTAAAACCTGACTGACAGGCCTTGTTACTTATTTCAGGTAATTTGCTGCGGTTAAACTTTGTTTTTTTAGTTATTTTCCTACCCGCACGCCAATTTTTGCTTTTAAAAGTAGTTGCAAGATACACATTATTTAAAAAAAATCAAACTGGTATCCCCACCAAACGCTAAGCATCCCAGCTGACTGAATCCGGGGTATTATTGTACACCACCATGACTACCTAATACCAAAAAATCAGTTTTTAGCAAGTAGGTAGTTGCATTTTTTGCGCTTACCTCCTGTTCTAGTACAAAAGAGGCCAAAACGTAGGCAGCATTCCGCATTGGATGGCAAAGGCTATCCTTTGCATCAGGTACAGTATTATACGCGTAGATATTATTAATCTTTTGTATATCAATATCTTTTCATCTCCTTTTACATAATTGCTTTAAACTTAACATCTAATTAATGTATGGAACAAGGTGTTCGCTTTTGTAGAGGATGAAAAAGAGTTTGTGAGGAGTGTACTTCACAGCTAGGTTTCAAAAGTCTTCTATTCAAATGGTCTTCCATTTGAATAGAAGACTTTTGAAAGATTCAAAGGCATTCGGATAAATATATGTAATTTCATTCCAGCAATTGAACGCGCTAAACAAAGGGGAGGAAGAAGACGAGACAATCAGCGTCGCCGAGATGAGGTCCCTGGAAGGCCCCGACGACAGCCTGAAGGAGGTCGCCGACTACCAGTTCTACGTGGCTTACGACTTCTACGCCAAGAACAACTCGCACTTCCATCGCTCGCCGTACTACGGGTGGTACCAAGGTGAGATCAGTTTTAAACGATTTAAAAAATCGGATATTAATTCGATTGTATGTTTTTTTTGCATGTTACGCGATTTCGCCGCCAATCAGAATCAGATTATGATCATTTTTAACCGATGAAACGGAGACGGTATACAAGTCGACGTGTAAATATGTATATAATTTTATGCTTGACCACACATAACTTTTTAGAGTAGTCATATTTTGAAAATGTTTTTTTTGATTGGTAGATCATACTACAACGATGGTCCCATTTAAATTCTATCGAAATAGAAATGTGAAAATTACTTTCCGTACGAACTATTCGAATTCTGTACACAGTTGAAGTCGGTTGTGCCATTTTTTGCAAAAAAAAAAAATATTTTGGTACGGGATCGTAATTGAAATCACACTTCCCCGAATAAGGCGAGCATTCTATTATTGCTTTTCCTGTTTCGCTGTCCCTTATGGTGGAAAATACATTTTGGTACATTTTACCTGTAAAGTTTATTACTAACTATTACCTTGCGGTATTAGTAATAAATAAATGATGTTAATTATAACACCGACTTGAATATTGTTTTTGGTTTTTGGGATGCCCGTGGACGCATACAACTGCAATAGTTTATTTATTGGAAACTCAAAACAGTTAAGTCATGTATTTGACTTAATTTATTCCTTATAATTTTGACTGATTTGGTGGTCCAACACAATGAGCACACGGCATGCTATAACAGTTATTTATACATATATTTTGGCCCTGAAAATAAATTTCAGAATTATTGAGATAATTATCTAGTGCATAGTATTTCATCATCCTTTCATCAGCCGTAGGACGTTCTCTGCTGGACATAAGGCCAACTCTATGAATTTCCAATAAAACCTATTGAAAGGGGCCTGCATCCAGTTCGTTTATGAGATCTTAATTTTACTAAATTATCTTAGTATCAGTGTTTAGTAGTAGAATATTAAAGTGTTGTAACGAATATTGTTCTGCGAAATTTCAGTGCCTGAAAAAACGAACCGTCTGTACACTCCTCAACTAAACCACATCAGTATGAAGATGCCATCGAGCCCCCTCCTCATCACGCGACCTTCCACAGCCGGTTTCTGCAACTCCTCGTCAATTGACGACGACTGCAAGGCTGGCTACTGCGAATGTCCGCACGTTCTCGCGGTCAAACTCAACTCCGTCGTAGAAGTCATCATAGTAGACGAAGGAGTCACCTTCGACGCCAATCACCCGTTCCACCTTCACGGACATTCTTTCAGAGTAGTCGGACTTAGAAGACTAGCCAACGAAACCACCATAGAAGAAATACAAGCTTACGATAGAGCTGGATTACTAAAAAGAAACCTCAAAAACCCTCCGATCAAAGATACCGTAACTGTGCCCGATGGAGGGTATACAGTTATAAGATTCAAAGCCGATAACCCTGGCTACTGGCTGTTCCACTGTCATATAGAATTTCATGTGGAAATCGGAATGGCTTTGGTCTTTAAAGTAGGGGAACATAAAGATATGGCTCCGGTTCCGAGAGATTTTCCCACTTGCGGCAGCTACATGCCAGATAACATGTTAGAATTGGCAACTACTGAAAAACCCAAGCCTGATAATTCTGTCATTTCAATTTCACATTGGTGGCCTGTTGTAGTCGTGAATAATAACTCTACTTCTTCTGCCAGTTTAGGTTATTCTATTTCATTGATTCTGATCTTATCTTGTTTATTCATATCTAAATTTCATAGTAGATAGTCAAAATGTGACTTCGTTTCTGTTAAGTGTATGAATAGTATACGTTTCATAAATTATTATCGTATCGAATACGAATTTGTACTTACTGATAGAATTTAAATGATTGTGTGTTTTGTTGTATTTATTTGGATCTATCGTGGTCTATTAGGCTTGTTTCTGTAAAATGTTGATTTAGTACTTACTTTTACTGTACTCGTATTGTATTTTTATGCATCCGAATATGAACAAATATGTGTTATAATAATACCTACTTATGTGTTTTGCTTGCCTGTAGCAGTGTAAAAATGTTAAAGAATTTGGATTATACACGAACACTGCCTACTAATTTGTTTTTAAATCAGTGTAGCTGTTTGTACCTAAATTCTTTTAATTTTTATTTCTTGTTAATAAGCCAGTCGAAAATCAAATCAAAATTAACCCAACTAGCTTTAATTATGAGAAGTGACTTGCTTCAAATTTGGTTTTATTACTCTTTTTGCAAGGTTTACAACGCTATGATTATTACATCCTTACATAGTATAAAATAAAGTCGCTATTTTCGTTTGTTTGTTTGTCTGTATGCTTAAATCTTTAAAACTACGCAACGGATTTTGATGCGTTTTTTTTTAATGGATAGAGTGATTCAAGAGGAAGGTTTATATGTATAATACACCTGTGCGAAGCCGGGGCGGTTCGTCTAGTAAGTAAATATGCCCCAGTAGTTTCACGCGAAACATTGTATTTGTTTCTCATTTTACATTGATGTTTCTTATTTATTTTTAGTTTTAACTGTTATACTAACATTGTCGAATGAGGTTAGGTGAAGTGTAACCATATTAACAGGCATAATTTTAAGCCACAAAACACTGAGAGTGCAGAAGTCAAACTTTTTCTAGCAAGTCGTTCTTCGTCCTTCTACAAAGTCACAGAAACAAAACTGATAGAACTGGTAACTCGTTATGGTCATCTTAGCGATTCAGAAGTTTTCTTCCACAATAACAAGTATGGATATAGCCGCTACTCTAAAGCAGCTGCAGCTGACAAATTATCAAAATGTCACCTTTTTAATAACAAAACTCAGCCACAATTACCGAGATGAAAGAAACTATTCTCTCGAATTTGACGAGCGTCTGCGTAGCCCGAGCAGTAGCTAGACAACGTAGCTTATAATTTAATATTAATTGAATTCAATATATTTATTGTATCTGAATTCTATTTATATGAAGAGTACACAAACAGCATTATTCTCAGAATAAACTATGGCAAAGTTTAAGTGTGTGTATTCTAAGAATAGGCATCTTTGCGTTACTCGGGCTCGTTTTTACGAATCTTGGCTTCTGTATTTTCGCTGATTTGTGTTTATACTATATTTGGTAAACTATGCCTTGAGTTTTTTCGTATCTGTGATTCAATTCCTAAAGATTCGCTAAAATAAGCATTTTAACATTTTCAAAAAATGTTACTTCGTTATATTCACGATGTTTGAAATGTCGCTGGTGATTATGTGATATTACTTAGTTAAGTTAATTAATGTAGATAATATTTAAACTAATCTAGTATTTTATAATGCAAAAAATAAGTACATTGAAGCAATTATACCCACAGTTTTTCATTACACATCCTTAGAGCAGGTTTTTTTTTTCTTTGCTTAAGATATTCCTCATATTTATTTTTATTAAAAATTAACTGAGATATTTAACGGTGAATGAAAAGATCTTCTAAGAGATTCTAGACAGAATTAAAAATGGGAATTTTATACTCAATCAGGTCGGTATTTAAATATCTGGAATCCTGATAAAAGTAGCCGCTATGTAGGCTCAATTTTAGAGGCGTCATGGTCATTATAATAGCACTTTAGAGTGGCCCTGTTTTGTTTCTTTTTCACGATATGCATTTGATAGAGAGAACATTATTTTACGCTGCTATCAAATTTACGATTGCGCCTTGGGCCTTGGAGCTCATTAATTTGATTGTATGGAACATCAGATCTTTTATTTTTAGGGTTCTGTACCCAAAGGGTAAAAACGGGAACCTATTACGAGTACTAAGACTCCGCTGTCTGTCTGTCTTCAGCTACGAGTATATCTCATAAACCGTTATAGCTAAAAAGATGAAATTTTCACAGGTGATGTATTTTTGTTGCCGCTATAACAAATACTAAAAACAGAATAAAAATAATAATTAAGGGGGCTCCCATACAACAAACCTGATTTTTAGCTGTTTGTCGCTCTATATTAATAATGGAAACAGGTAAATGCTTCAAATTTTTTACAGAATATTTGGTTGTATACATATTCACTTTAATAATGAATAATAAAATTAAAATAAAATAAATATTTAAGGGGGGCTCCCATACTATAGGGCTATGGGATGGAACAAAAATTAAATCGTCACACGGGCGCAAGCGCGGGCAAGAGCTAAATATATTCTAAAACATTATTTTTATATCGGGCGAAAGTGCCTTTATTAACTACAACAAAACTACACTACTACTGCATAAAAAGCATTGAATCATCCACAGACCTTTGAAGGTCTCAAGATAATCCAAATGCTCAAGCCCACTGCCAGTTGGCAGCGTGCCAGCGTGCCCAGCATGCTGGCTGCATTGCCACGCTGAATGGAAATGCTTATGAGTTGAGCCAAATAAACACCAGCATTTTGATCTCGCGTCACGTCCACCAGACGTTCATAACATGTTTTTTACAAATCATCTATCTATCTAAGAAATGGTCTACAATGGTATTTTCCCTTTTTCATTTCATGCAATTGGTCTTTTGAATACCTATTTTTTTTTCAAAAATGTCTACTTTTAATGTTAAGATCATATTTATCTAAGTTTCGATAGAAAACTATTTGTATTTATTTATTCTTAGCCGAGTACTGAAGACTCGTATACTCGAACGAGCCTGTGACGTCACAATGTTATACCTTACATGATGAATTTTTAATACTGTATAACTTTGTAACTATAAGGAAAACTTAATAAAATAAAAATAGTTTTGTATGGAAAGTCACATAATTATGACCTTTTTATTTCATTTTAAGGATTCGTAAGTTGAAATGGCAATGGGCAGGGCACATAGTTCGAAGAACTGATGGCCGATGGGACAGTACAGTTCTCGAATGGAGACCACGCACCGGCAAGCGCAGCGTAGGACGTCCACCGACCAGGTAGACCGACGATATTATTAATACGGCAGGAACGCGCTGGATGCAGGCCGCTTCCAACCGGGCTTATTGGAAATCCATACGGGAGGCTTATGTCCAGCAGTGGACGTCCTACGGCTGATAATGAATTTTATTTTATATTATCACAAAAAAATGATTGCCAAAAACTAAAAAGATTTTAAGAATTATTATTGAAATATGATACTGAAGGTTAATCATATTACGAGTATTATGTCGTTTTTCATGGGGAAACCGTACATATTGTAGAGACTCCATTTGAGTAGGATAACGGTTGAAAAATGTTATACATCACCTATAAACTAAACTTAGATAACAACGGTTGATAATTTTAATAGAACTGTATAATGATATAACCTTAATCAGGATAATGAACTAACCTGATTTTTTCGTCATGCATGTATTGCATGACTGCGCTTTGATATAATACAGGGTTATCCTACTTACCCTGTACTAAGCCAAAAAAAAAAACGTGACGAAGACCATACAACCCGGTCACAATATCTGTGCACCTGACTTCGTGACGTCATATCGAATTATCGGGACGTAAATACATTATCGGACGTCTAGTATACCGTCCGGACGTAAATTATTATCGGGACGTGTATCGGCAACGAAGATGCTAACCGTACTGTCGCAGCGGGGAGTGCATTCCAGCGAGGTGCACAGATATTCTGACCGGGTTGTAGTTATGCACAACTTTTATTACGGAGCCAACCCAAAATTCGAGAAAAAACATCTGCTGTTTCATACAAAACAACAACTCGAAATTGACAAAATGGTTTATTACCTGTGTTACATAATCTTACTACCAGTAGTAAGAACGGTGAATGAATTACTATTATTACTACTGCAGTTGAAAGTTGTTAAAACAGCAATAATAAATTACCCAAACCTATGTTACCTACTATCATAAAACTAAAATAAGAAAATCAAACAAAATATGACGGACATTACCAGTTCTTATATGGATATGAACAAGCAGATTATTTTCTCGAATTTTTGTTTGGCCCCATAGTAAAAGTTGTTCATAATGATTGTCAAAATCACCTTCTTTTGAGTTAGTAAACCAGTTCTGGATAACCCTGTATACCTACCTACTAGGTACGTGTTAAAGTTCTGAGTAAAAGGTAACCTATCATATTTTACGCAGAACTTTAAATATGTATGTCCAACTTTGAAGTGAGTCGTCGAACGTTTTACAAAATTTTGTAATATAAATGGCACTTAGGGACTTACGCATTCTCAGGTTAGGTAGATTTCAATCAAAAATAAGTATAGGTAAGTTATTTAAATAAACTACTAATAATTATTTTTCGCAAAAAAATGTAAAACCTTCCATCGTGTACAATATTCGAATAATTCGCTCGAATTGTTTTTTACATCTTGTTGGAATACCCAGTGCCTGGTATTGAACATGGTATGAGAAACAGGTTCCACAAGGTTCGTCAGGACTGTATTTTGATACACAAATGCATTCGTTTTTACACCTTTCTCACAAAAATGTACCTCCGTTAAGCCCCAATAAGAAACTCCCAACCATACCATGAGCGAGGATGGAAAATTACCTCGTTGGACACGCGGAATACGGTTGCTCGCTTCTTCACTACTGTGTGTGTACACTTTATCATTTTGTTTGTTGTAGCTCTCTTCTACGGAAAAAAATTTTTCATCCGAAAAAAGAATTTCCCGATACTTTTTCCCGCGTACCGCTTCAACAAAGCGCGGCATCTCTTCAGTCTCAGGTCCATTAGACGAGCATTTAAACGATGTCCTGTTTTTCTTCGATATGCCCGAAGCCCTAAGTCTTCATTTAACACCCTTTTCACCGTGGTTCTGCTAAACCCCATCTGAAGGGCCAACAGTTTCTGCTTACGTTTGGGATTTCTTTGAATTCGCGCCTTCACAGCTTTTATCACTGCTGGAGTCCTAACAGTTGAGGGCGACCACTTCTTGACCTGTCATCTACACTAGAGTCTTCATTGTATCGTTTGATGGTACGATAAACGAATGTTTTGGTTACATTCAAATTTTTCAGTATGTCAAAAATTTGAATTGGCGTGTTACCGCAACGATGCAAGCAATAACTGCGACACGGTCTTCTTTAAGCGTCCACTCCATATTTAAAAATGAGTAAAATTCTAAAAAGTATACATTTTTATTTTCATGAAATTTTACTGTGAGACAATACTTATGACCTGACTAGGTATTTAGATAGGCTTTTTATTTGTGTAGTATTTAGGTAGTATAGAATGACAACTCAATGTTTCATAAGTTACCTATGTAAATAAAATTTATAATTCGAATTATGAAAAATTTACATTTAAAATATCTTATGTGTTTTCGAAACATTTTACCGTTTTCCAAAAAGGTGGAGGTAGCTACTATGTTCTTCTGCATGGATTTTCATTTTTATGTTTGTTTATCGATATTTTCGCCAATTGTGAACGGATTTAATAAATTATTTTTTTATTTAGAAAAGGTATACTTTAGAGATGGTTTTATTTAGATAAATTTTATTGAAATCGGCTAAGCAGTTCTTGAAAAACCATATTGTGAAAATTACTACATAGACTACATTCTTGCGAATTCGAATTCTGTACACAGTGGAAGTCGATAATGCTATTTTTGGCGTAAAATAAAATCATATTATTAGGTTAGTGCCCAAAAATAAAACATTATGCATATTTATTTCTATTTGCAACGAATTATCTGTCATCGGAAAGTTATTTCTGTAATTGAATACCTGATTCAACAACATTTATTCTATTGTATAGATATAGGTACTGATATGGAGTCACAGGGATGATACTTTTAGATTATGCACTACATTATATAAGGGAACTGTAATATCCACTGCCTTACTTGCGTTTTGGCTTTTCATCCCGCATATCGATAAAAGCGCAAGTGATTTCAACAATTTTATTTTAGTCGTTATTATGTTTGAACTTTAATGTTTTCGAAATTTTGAACGGTTTTTGTTTTACAATTGTGTTGAAGATGTATCGTTGGTGTGCTGTTATTTTCATCTTACTATGTGAGTACAGTTATTGGTTATTTAGTACTAATAATTACCTATTAGTTGTTCTCCTTACAGTACTGTAGACCTTGTGACACATAATGTTTAACTGAATGTTCATAAAGCTTTTATCTCGACTCACTCGTAACTGATTGATTGAGGTACCATACCTACAATCTTGTCGAATACATATTGTCGAAATCGGCTGATAAATAGCGCGACAGAAATTTTCCCCCTTTTTGAAGGAAACACCCCGTCAAAAATCCAGCGACGACAAATAATCCATTATATATATAGAACCTGTGTATACTAAGCGCCACACAAATCGGCGGATTGGAAACTATGCACAGAACGCTGCGCAAATGCCGAAATATAGGTATGCGCCAGAGAGACTCGCGCCGGGGCACACCCGCCCGACAACCTCATGCCACCCGCGCGCTCCCTACGCCCGTGCACACATGCGCAATTATTAGTGAATCACGGCGAAGTGTCATATCTGCGGCCATTGAAGAATAATACATATTAACATCATTGTCTGCGGCTAACTTCTCATCCGCCGATTTGTGTGGCGCTTAGTATACCAAGTTTCATCGAGATTCGTTGCAAAAAATTAAATGCAAACTGTAGGGGAACATCAACACCTGTACAGACGAAAGCAAAATCTTCGTGTGGAAGCACAGAGCTTGCTTCGCTTCCGTAATATTAATTTAAATTTAATTGTCTTTGTACTTTGTGTTTCCCGGAAATTCCGGATTTAGGTAATCTTAATGGGCAGCTGTGAGTGTGAATTTTTTTATTTAATTTAATTATCAAATTAGCCGAAGCACGTCCACCGCTGGACATAGACATGTTATAGATTTCCAACAAGACCATTAATTAAGACTGGTGTCAGAGTTTTTAGGCCGCTGACATGGCTTAATGATTAAAACAACCGGGACCTATAATTCAACGTGTCAATCCCGGTAGCGCTTAGTTGTGAATGCCACCCGCGGTCACCCATCCGAAGACTGACCGAGCCGATCGTTGATCACTGACAAACACCTAGTCAAACTACGCTATGAGCGCTACGTAAGCATACCTATAAGTAGCTAAATCTTTTTATTCTGTACCTACAGACCTTTACACTTCTAATGTCGACGCGCAAATGAGATCGGGCCGTAGATTTACGAACACAAATTTACGCTACAAGCCGGGCAGGGGCATTGCATCTACAGGAGACCAAGATGGCAAAGACCACCCGTGCTACAGAAAATGCGATGGAAAACCAAAGATTTGCTACTACCATTTCCAGTTAGAATGGTATCAGAGTATGAGCAAGGCGTGCTTTGATTGCCCCTTCAATATTACCCATTGCGAGAGTAAGGACTGTGTGGTGGTAAATGGAAAAAGCAGGGAGATTACGACGATCAACAGGAAAATGCCGGGACCTTCTATACAAGTGAGTTTGCTTTATAATCGATCTAATTCATTTTCCTTCCACTTTTCTTGAGAATAAGGTTCATCAGAGCCACTCGAGACACAAACAGCACCGCTTCGCCTTGAGCAGTTAGTATTCTTTATATGGAATTCTAGGTGTAAGTGTACGGTTACTATATCGACTTCAGAGCTGCTCCGTCCATGACCGCGCTGACTGTCAGTGAGCCCCTCGGTGACCACCCGTTGTTTGCACGCTTGTCTTGCGTCACCGATGGCATACCTCCTCCCTTTTCTTCATTCATAGCCTTTCTTTCCAACGTGGTGGTTATATGTTTTGTTTTCAAATTGAATTCAGAAATACTTATCGAAGAAGCACGGAAATATCACCATTATTATTGTAATTGTCACCTTTCGTCAACAAATGGACACCGAGCGACGAGGGTGCAGAGCAGCCATGCTTCTCATAGCAAGAAGGCTAATGCTTCAACCACGTCATGGGTAACGCGACTAAATGGGTACAGAGTGCTGAGAGAAGCCGTTTACCCTCGCGGGCTTCTGTTTACACACAGCACACACCTTGCTAATATATCCCCCAAGCAGTGTCTCAGGGCTTCCAGCCGCAGTAAAAAGGCATCCCTAAGGACTGTAACTTGGCGTTTGACGAAATACCTATCATCATCATCATCAATCTGTGTCGACCCAATGCTGAGTATAGGCAACCTCTCTGTTGCGCCATTGTTCCCTATCTTGGGCTAATCTCATCCACGCGTGACCAGCGATGGGTCTGATGTCGTCGACCCATCGGGCTGGTGGTATTTATTTATCTCGTAATTTGAGTGCGCGATCAGTCCCGTAGTACATAATCATAATTGACCTATTCAACATTTTCAGGTGTGTCTAGGTGATGAAGTCGTAGTGAACGTGACGAACGAGCTGATGGCGGAAGGCACATCTATACACTGGCACGGAATGCACCAAATGGCTACTCCTTACATGGACGGGGTGCCTTTTGTCACTCAGTGCCCAATCACACCAGAGAGCACTTTCACGTAATGAATCACCAATTTTTTTCACCATTTTTGCCCTTGAACAATGATAGACCTTGTATTTATTAAATATGAAATAATCTGCCAAGTAAGAAACGGACTCGCGCACGAAGGGTTCCGTACTGTTTGGGAGCCCCCTTAAACATTTATTTTATTTTAATGTAATTATTTATTATTAAAGTAAGCATACAGCTAAATATTCTGTGAATATTTCAATATTAGTCAATATTTCACCTGTCCGGGTAGCACGGCAATAGGAGAAAACCATCTTATCCACTTTGAATGTCAGTTTTCATTGTCAATCCATACTTTATTTCCTCTTTGAGGGGATATATTGGTGGAAAGACAATTTGTCCCTTTGCCATGCTTCCCGTGCTGTTACCATTATTAATATCGAGCAAAAAACGGCTAAAAAGACAGGTTTGTTGTATGGGAGCCCCCCTTAAATATTATTTTTATTCTATTTTTAGTATTTGTAGTTATAGTGGCAACAGAAATACATCATCTATAAAAAAAATCAGCTTTCTAGCTATAACGGTTCATGAGATACAGCCTGGAGACAGACAGACAGACGAACAGACGGACAACGGAGTTTTAGTAATAGGTTCCTGTTTATACCCTTTGGGTACGGAACCCTAAAAATGTGAGAGAACGCCCTCTTTCGGGTTATAGTCCGTTCCATAACCGCTGAGATTGGACCAGTTGAAATCTAATGAAGAATTTGTTAGTAAAAATAATACATAATTATTTTCAACACCCATTATTGTTATCTTTTCAAAACTACCAGTATACCAGTGGTAAAAAACCAAACCTAAAAACCTTAAAGCAAACCTACTCGTATTATGTAATAGGCTATTTGACAACATTGAAAATATACTATTGATTGTGGCAATCCTTACAGATAATAGCTTGAAACAGACATATTTCACTTTATTTAAACTAAAATATGTTTAATTTTCGCATACCTATTGCACGAAATAAAATACGATTTTTTTTTGATATTTTATCTGTGACGAAAATGCTCTAAGATGGGCGGCAACTCTGGTGACGTCACATGCTAGAAACGAGAATTTTTCGATCGACTGTTGTTTGTGTAATTTGTGTTTTGGGTTTTCGGAGTAATATTATTGGATCTGTAAGATACTTCTAAAGTATCTTTTGTTAATTTTTGGATGTGAACTAGCGTATTTACTGTGACGTCACAGAGCAGCGCCATTACAGTATGTCGTTTTTGGCGGGATCTTGAAAATTTATTCTTTAACACTGATTTTCATTGTAAATACAGTAGATCTCTCGGAAACATAAATGTGGTGTGCTTTTTATGTACTAACGAATAATTGAAAACGATTTCCAATAAGTAGTCAAATAGCCTATTATATTCGTCAGAGGTCGTTGCGACTCCAGTTCTCAGTGGTTATAAGACGGACTATAGTAAGTACAGGTAACTCTGTAGCTAAGTCACAAACTGGCCCCAACTTAGCGTAGGCATAATGACTGGGTAAAAAAAACATTATTATAATTAATCCGTTAGTTACATTATAAAAAAATATTGGACACGTATTTTTTCTTTTGTCAATCAAACAATAAATTACAAAGATAAACCTTGTCAAAATTTGGGAGTGAGGGCTCGAGACTGTGACGTATGTGCCAGCCATCGCTCTCCTCGACCATATTTGAGGGAGGAGAACGACCCGACACACGATGCTGCCGCAAGAAGGAGCCTTCGATGGCGAGCATAAAAATGCCAGGGCACGGACGCAATGCTAATTTCTAAATAATTCACATAATTTTTAAATAATATACACCTTTAATCACAATAAATCTAACTAATGAAAACTAAAAAAAAACATACACTTATTATCATTTATTTTGTTTGCCACTTTCAGATACAAGTTTACAGCTACACCAGCCGGGACCCACTTTTACCACGCGCACATTGGTATGCAACGCGGTGATGGCATCTCGGGAGCCCTGGTTGTCAGGAAACCAAAAGAGGCAGAACCCTACAAGTCTGAATATGATGAGGACTAGTAAGCTATAAAATGAATTAAAAATTATTAAATATAAGTGCACATCTTACGCACGGTCTCTGACCCCGAACTAAGCAAAGCTGTGTGTGTGATATGGCTGCCAGAGACTGACATACTACATATACATATTTTTAGATACATACTTATGTAGACAGTACCCAAATAATACCCAGACACAGAGCAAACACTTTTGTTGTCACATAAATATTTGCCCTGGGTGGGAATCGAACCCAGTAGTCTGGGTCGCTAACCACTGAAACATCGAGGCAGTCAACAAAATATTTATTTAATTCATAACTAGTAGTTCTCCGTACAGTAGACCTCGCGATACATTTCTTTAACTGAACCTTCAGCCTACTCGTATATCTCGACTCGCTCTTGACTGATTTAGTCCATACTCTCAAAGGACACGTCCACAAAATGTATGAGGGCTGGTATAATAATAATCAAAAAATCTAACCACAGCACTCTTTACATCTTGAGAAAGTACATGTCATTTTGAGTTTATTACATCCTTACATAGTATAAAATAAAGTCGCTATTTTTGTCTGTTTGTTTGTCTGTATGCTTAAATCTTTAAAACTACGCAACGGATTTTAATGCGGTTTTTTTTAATGAATAGAGTGATTCAAGAGGAAGGTTTATATGTATAATACACCTGTGCGAAGCCGGGGCGGGTCGTCTAGTCAGTTATAATTATTTTTCACAAAAATGGCAAAACCGCCTTCCATCGTGTACAAAATTCGAATATTTCGCTCGAATTGTTTACATTATTCTTGATTTTTCAAAAACGGCTCAGCCAATTTATGTAAAATTTAAATGGGACCATTTCGGGAGTATACCCTTTCGAACTAAAAAAGAATTTTTGATTCAGTTCACAATTGGCTAAATTATCGTTGTTCATCGTGTACAAAATTCGGATATTTCGCTCGAATTGCTTACATTGTTGTTGGTTTTTTCAAAACGGCTCAGTCGATTTCTGTAATATTTAAATGGGACTACCTCGGGAATGTACCCGTTACAACTAAAAAAGAATTTTTTGATTCGGTTCACAATTGGCGAAATTATCGATGAACATACACAAAAAAAATACATACACACGAACATGGAACCTCCTCCTTTTCGGAAGTCGGTTAAAAACAAAAAAAGATCCCTCCATTTTTTTAATTTTTTTTTTGAAAATCTTAAAATAAATATATGTATACCAAATAAGGCACTTTTGCCCGAATTAAAAATATTTGTAGATATAACCTCAGAAATAAACTACTCTGATTAAGTAATCTTCAAATGGATTGAATAAAAAAGGATTTTCAATAATTAGACACACTTTCTAAGTACTTTCTTGTCATATTGTATTAACTGGTCCCACCAGCTGCGTATAATTTTAGCTAAGTATGAGATGAATGATTGTAGTGGAATCAGATAAAAATGCAAGTTAAAGAACGGTAGAAGCACATTATTATCGTTACAACAGAAAAAACACTGAAAGTACTGTTAAATTACCTTGTAAACCTAGAAAAATTAGTAGTGTTTTTATTTTTCACACAATTTACTTTTCACATTTAAATAAGTGGAGGGATTAAAACAATTTTTTTTTGAGAAGTCCATAAATCAAGCTTTCAAATAATGTATTTAACATCTTAGTTAGATTTTTCTCTGAATAATATAACATTGCGGACATCTCCTTTTGTTAAAATTTAGGTACTCAACGATCTTACCAAATATTCTTAAAACAGGTTGATAAATAGCGCTATATCGAATTTCCCCTCTGTCTGAAGGAAATAAAAAAAATGCCGACGCCAAAAAATATTACAACAATATATTAAAACCCGCCTACCAAGTTTCGTCAAGATTGGTTGAAAAATATGACGTGTAGAGGACAATAAACACCTGGACAGAGCAAAGCAAAATTGTCAAATTAAAACGAAAACTTTCTCTCTCTCAAATCGTTCGCTCGATCAATCAGAAAATGTGTTTGTTACTCTTTCGCGCAGCAGCAAAAGACGGGATCGACTTGATTTTTTGTGAAAGTTGAAGTTGAAAGTTGGAAAGTGTCATAAACTCATGTTATCCCGGAAAATAAAAAAGCATACTAGTTCTTAACACAAATCCAAGATGGCGGCTGTCCCTAATAGCGGATCAGATATTTTGAGTATCAAATGAAAGGGCTGCACTCTCAAGTTTTGCATGCATCGATATCGATTCGCTGGTGGATTCCCAAAATTTTTAATACTATTATTCACCAAATAATGTCTTATTTGAACATTGTGATTGGCAAGATTTGTCACTCTTTCTCGCATCAATGGAGCAACGGATTGACTTGATTTTTTGCATGAATATTGAATATAGTTTGAATGACGGAAAGTGACATGGGGTACTTTTTATCCCGGATAAATAAAAGGTTCCTATGGGATAGCACAGAAACCAAAATATCACGCGGGTTCAGTCGCAGGCAATAGCTAGTGAGTAATAAATCAACAGTTTTTTTTTTACTTTACAGCGCGGACCATGTTATCCTGGTCATAGATTGGACTGATCAGCCATCACAGGCTGTGTTCACCGACCACTACCACCTGAATGGTTCCATGACCCCAACATCTTTGCTCGTCAATGGAGTTGGAAAGTTTGAAGTTAGAAATGGAGACAGAAATGCAACTACTAGAGCGCCTAGATTTAAAGTCTCAAAGGTAATAGTTTAGTTTAATAACCAATAGACTGTTTTGTTGTACCTCAAAAGCAAATAATCGGCCAAGTGCGAGTCGGACTCGCGCGCGAAGGGTTCCACACCGTATGGAAGCCCTCCTTCATATATTTTATTTTAATTGAATTATTCATTCTTGAAGGAAATATACAACTAAATGTTCTGTGAATATTTCAAACATCTTCCTATTGCCGTCATTAATATCGAGCAACAAAAACACGGTTCTTCTATGGTAGCCCCCCTTAAATATAAATATTTTTTTTAAATTTTACTATTTGTTTTTAAAGTGAATATTTGTTGAAATATTCTGTGTTATATTTCAAGCATCTACCTGTCACCGTTATTGATATCGAGCAAAAAATAGCTAAAAATTAATGTTTGTTGTATGGGAGCCCTCCTTAAATATTACTATTTTTCTGTTTTTAGTATTTTTTGTTATAGCGGCAGCAGGAATACATCATCGGAGAAAATTTCAACTTCCTAGCTATCGCCGTTCATGAGATACAGCCCGGTGACAGACAGACGGACAGACAGACAGATGGACGGCGGAGTCTTAGTAATAGGGTCCCGTTTTTACCCTTTGGGTACGGAACCCTAAAAACAGAACCCTATCACTTTGTTGTCCCTCTGTTCGTCCGTCCGTATGTCAAGACCTTTTATCTCGAGAACGAGTAAAGGTATCGAGTTGCAACTAAAACCATTTACGCCAGTGGTCGTCAGACTTTACTGGTCAAGAGACGCCGCATAGGACAGCGCGAAGTATCACTGTGGGCCACATACCGATGAATTTGAGATTATAACGTACTGGTCCGTGTTATTTTTAGGTTACTGCTTTGCCTAAGGAATAAGTTTAGGGTTAAAATATGTGCGAGCGAAGCGAGCGTGAAAATTATTCGGCTTTTTCAGTAATTTCAAAACAGACATGAGCAAAGCAGATCACCTTACTGCTATTATGCGCGAGCGCAACAAGCGACAATATTTTGGCTTTTTTCAGTAATTTCAAAACAAATATGAGCAGATCAGACTAATCATACTGCTACCATGCGCGACACCGTCACTCATTATGTGACACAACGTCGAGATTCGAGAAGATGGGTCATAGTGAATTATTTAATGTATATATCGAAGTAGGAATGTATGACGGCGCTCGGACATTTTTTTCTACTTTCACTTAAGGACTGCGGCTCTGTAGATATTTTATCGAAGAGTGTATTAGATTTTTCTACAGACCATTTGTGTTACAGTATTCCAGGTACAGGTTCCGTTTCATCAATGCCGGATTCTCCTATTGTCCTGTAGAGCTATCAGTGGACAACCACGACATCACTATAATTGCATCGGACGGGTATTACCTGAAACCTGTTACAAGTAAGATAATACTTTCAAACAGATCACTATCATCATTTTCTTGCCCTTATCCCACTAGGTGGGGTCGGCACAGCACGTTTCCTTTCGCCACTTCACTCTATCATATGTCATCTAATCATCAACTCCTTTTGAAAGGAATATAGTACTTCCATGAATATAGAATTTTCTGTGAATATTATAAGTATCTTCCTGTTGCCGTTAGTAATATTGAGTAAAAAATCATGTTAGTTGTAAAGGAGCCCTCCCTTATATATTTTTTGTTCTGTTTTTAGTATTTGCTGTTATAGCGGCAACAAGAATACATAATCTGTGAAAATTTCAACGTTCTAGCTATCACGGTTTATGAGATACAACCTGGTGGTAGCCAGACGGACAGACGGACGGACAGCAAAGTCTTAGTAATAGGGTCCCGTTTTTACCCTTTGGGTACGGAACTCTAAAAATACATATGCAATATTTTTTGCAATCAAGATGACGGACTAATTACAATAATATTTATTTTACCCAGTGGTCATTCCTATTCTTAAACTCAAATATTATCCCATTTTTAATTCAATCCATGATGTCGTTAATTTATTTTTTATTTTACAGCAAAATCCTTTGTTTCGTTTGCGGGAGAGCGTTTTGATTTCATCATAAATGCCAAGGAAAGAATTAATAACTACTGGATCAAGTTCCGTGGTATCCTGAACTGCGAAAAGTACGTAGTGATGAAAAAATATTACATCATTTATATTTTTTAAATACAATTTTACGTAATAATTTGCATACTTTTCAACAGAATAAAAAAAAAAAACATAAATTATAGGTATTTATTCTATGGTATCAACGTATTCCGCAAAATTGTGAATAATTCATTATTTTGTTTGGATCCACCAAACAAAAATCAAACTTCATGAAATAAAACATACTTGAGAGATAGATGGATAGTAGATTTAAATTTTATCAAAATCAATCGAGCGATTTTAAAAAAGAAACAATTTAGAAATACTAGCTTTACATCGATTCGAGCAAAATATTCGAATTTTGTACGTAGATGTCGGTTGTGTCATTTCTGACATAAGTGTAACTTGGTTATTTTAAGTGTAAAATCTTTCTGATGACGATTAATTATTTTGTTATTCTCTCTCTTTATTCAATGTTCAGTACAGCCAGTCTTCGGATGGGTGTCCGCGGATATCATTTACAACCGAGCGCTACCGTGGCTCGGATGACACGATAAATTGTAACCCCGGTTGTTTTAACCATTTAGCTATGTCAGAGGCCTTCAGACAGCTTAAAAATCTGACACCAGGGGTAACCATCCGGCCTATACGAACTTACTTTTATTTTCTCTCTGCACAGTTTGCCGAACATGCGGCAAGTAGCAGTCTTACATTATGCTGGAGCTGATGATGAGGATCCCCCGCAGCCTCCGGACTGGACAAAAACTACACGTGGCGTAAATATCTATATTTAATACAAATCTATAAATATATACTAGGGGACCAGCTGCAGCGCCATCTGCCGGGCTGATTTGTTAATCTAAACCATCCAGCCCGGGTAGCACGGCAAGGGGAGAAAACCATTTTATCCACTCTTAATGTCAGATGTCATTGTCAATCCATACTTTATTTCCTCTTCGAGGGGATATAATGGTGGAGAGACTATTAGTCCCTTTGCCATGCTTCCCGTGCAGGGCGCCACCCAAACGCATACAAAAAAAATCATTCAAATCGGTCCAGCCGTTTAGGAGGAGCTCAGTGTAACACACGTACAGTAGAATTATATACAAAAAGATAAAAATAAATCCCTATTTCCTTGGTTACGGCATCACGCACTGGCTGGACCGAATTCGCTAATTCTTTTTTGTTGTGTTTGCTATTGTCAGGAGAAGGTATTTAAAATTAAGAAAATTGCGCGTATAATAATAAAAACATCAATATAAATTTCCCATACAAAATGTTCTTACATGTAAAAGTTGCCGTAGGTATCCTATACATATGAGACTAAATATTTTACTATCTATAGTTACTTTTCTACACTATTATCATAGTAGCGCTCATGACGTAGTTTGACTAAGTATTTGTCAGAAATCACCAAAGTCTTCGGATTGGAGTCTATGGATGTAAATTTACAACTAAGCGCTACCGTGGCTCAGATACACTTTAAATTGTAGGTCCCGGTTGTTTTAACCGTTTGGCTGATTCAGATACCCCCGGGTGACTTAAAATAGCCACCCTGCCTATACAAATTTTCTTACTCATATTTTGATTAGGTGTCATAAAAAACACAGAACGATTGTTGTGTAGGAAACAGAATCCCTACGAAATAGATTAATAAGCATAGCACTTTATTTACACAAAACTTGTGTACCATTTCATAAACTAAACTATATGTTACAACTACTAAGCTACTCGTAGATTTAGAAACCTAAACAAATTAATAAAAAACACTTGACCTAATAATATAGACCAATTAATTAATTATCTTTTCATTAATTTACCCCCTCTATAAGAAAATGGTATGCATAAAAATAATTTACAGGCCAAACGTTAAATTTATCAACAAAAATATATCTGCAATTGTAAAAAATAAATAAAAATAGGTATGTGATAAAGTGATTATGAAAAGTCCAAATTTTAAACCCCCAAATACTGGCCCCATTGCCACGTTTTATGGCAATGCTAATTCTCTGTGCAAAGTAGAGGCCAGCATTTTAGAAATTATTATAGACGTCTTTTGCATTCTTCCAGCAAATCAACCCTGTAAACCAAGGCGAAGAGCAGACAGAAAATACGCCCATGTCGAAACTCGAATACTTAAAAAAAGACCCACATGACGACACTTTCAAAACAACACCGGACCACAAGTTCTTCGTGGCATACGATTTGTATGTGAAAGACAACGATCATTTCAACAAAGCACCCTACTATGGCCACAAACAAGGTTAGTTTTGCCATCTATAAATACGGCCAATCTCCAATTTGGCGCTTTTGCCTCGTTACCGTACCATTTATTATCCTTTCGGCCGTATACGTAACTGTGTTTTGTAACCGGTTACAAAAGATTTAAATAGTTATTCATTGGTTTTAATTAACAGCCATTCTGACTGCCTCGGTGGCTCAGTGGTTAGTAACCCTGACTTCTGGGTCAAAGAGGCGTGGGTTCAATCCCCACCCAGGGCAAACATTTGTGTGATGAACATAGTTGTTTACTCTGTGTCTGGGTGTTATTTAGGTACTATCTATACACGTATGTATTTAAAATATGTATATGTAGTATATCAGTCTCTGGCAGCCATATCACAAGCTATGCTTAGTTTGGGGTCAGAGACCGTGTGTAAGATGTGTGTAAGATGTTCCCTAATTCTCCGATAAGCAAATCTATTCGTGTCCCGGGCTTGTACCAGGAAAAAAAAATCTTGTTCCATAGAAAAATATCGTTCACCCTCGACAACATGTATGGAACAGCTGATTTTTTTTGAGTTCTGACAAAAGTTGCAGATTAAAAGTTGTTAGTTTTGATGTACAGAATAAGCCCCTAAAAAGACGCTAATTGTTTAATTGTGTGACTGTTAAACAATTAGCGTCTTTTTAGGGGCTTATTCTGTACATCAAAACTAACAACTTTTGTTCTGCAACTTTTGTTTAATCAGTAACACTATCAAATTAAAATTTTCTGTTTAAGTCAAATCAACGAAAAATAAATAAGGGTACGGTAACTAGCAAAAAAAAAAAAACAAACTAAAGAATGACCGAATAATATGTAGAAAGCAGAATAACACTTGGATTTTCAATGATAATCTTGAAGGGGTTGAAGAAGAGAGAAATGACAAGGACAAGTGTGTAACAAGGAATACAATACAGAACAGCGTTCGTATAATACTAGCAAGCACTCATAGCATACGGAGCTTACCCCATAGGTTGCCATTAAATTGATCCCAACTCCGCTGCTCCGTGCAAAACGCTGGTTCAAACTAGCGCTTATGTTTGGTTGACACCGTAAACTATGTCCTACAGACTTCCGTAACCAAGAATGTAATAGACAATTTTATTTCATTCGATAAATTGCAGTATGTTTACGTTCCAAAAACAATTAAAAATGTTAAAATCTACACCGTCTTGCTTTTACTTGACTATTAAACTTAAAAATATTTTTCCCTACTGAAGTGTACCTAACCCCAATAAGTTGCAAACATCGACTAATTTATCATTAGTAATAATAAAAATGTACCTATTACTAATTGCAACTAATGAAAAGGAACTGGGAAAGACCTTTGCCCAGCAGTGGTACAGTAGGTAAATGTTGCAGCAAATTTAAAATGTCGTTTTTCTGTTTTCAGTCAACGGGTCATTCTCCGTGCCCACACCTCAACTAAACCACATCAGTATGCGGATGCCCACTAGTCCCATTCTTGTTACCAGACCTTCAGAAGACAATTTTTGCAACGACGCTACTCTAGAAGCTAAGAACGAAAAAGAAAAATGTAAGACGAGTTTCTGCCAGTGTCCTCACGTACTTTCTGTAGGACTGAACTCAGTGGTTGAAGTTATCATCGTAGACGAAGGGAAAACTTTTGATGCAAATCATCCTATTCATCTCCACGGACATGGTTTCAGAGTTATAGGAATGGAACGACTAAGCAACTCGACTACTGTCGAAGAAATCAAACGGAGAGACCTCGCTGGGCAGTTACATAGAAATTTGAACGGACTAGCTCCTATAAAAGATACAGTAACAGTACCTGACGGCGGTTACACGATTATAAGGTTTAAAGCCAACAATCCTGGTTACTGGTTGTTCCACTGCCACATAGAATTTCACGCCGAAGTGGGCATGGCGCTGGTCTTCAAAGTAGGAAGCCATTCAGACATGTTACCAGTACCTCAAGATTTCCCAACATGTGGGGACTATACAAACAATGGTGCAACTGGAAATAATGGAGGAAATACAAACAATGGTGGTAATATGAACAATGTGGGAAATATGAACAATGGTGGAAATATTTTTGGAGCCAATAATGGCATCAATGTGCCAAATAACGTGTATGCACAAGTAAAAAAGCAGTTTAATGCATACCATTCCGTTTTAGAGATGCCAATGGGTGGTAACATGGAGATCGTCTACAGGCCTCCTCAAACGGGAAATTGAATTATTTCTAAAATATTATTGTTATAGCTATCATTGTGTTATATTTTGTACTTATTTTAAAAAGTTAACAAATGTAAGGCGTTGAAAAGGTGTAGAGTTAGCTTTGATGCCTGAGATCCTATTGCATCTTAAGGCGTAAATTAGCGCGGTAATCAAGCCGTTACTTACATAGATATGGACAAAGTTTTAATACGTTAAAGTGTAAAGACATAATGTAGACGAAAATATAAACATTGGACTCAGGAATTGGAAATAATGTATCAATTTTAATTTTTCACTAGATAGATACCTATCTACTTAAGTTTGAAAAGAAAGATCGCTGAATTTGTTTTGAAAGTTCTAGACAAGTATAGATACCTACTGTACTCGTATACAGGTGTTGACATGCAGAGTGCAGGGATTTTTATTATGAACAAATTTTACTGCGAGTCGAAATACAAAAATTACAATAAAAACCTATTACCTATTCTATGCAAAATGTTCCCTCTAATGAATCAAGCTTTTTAGGTCTTCCCTGTGTGCACATTTCATAATTCATTATTTGTATATTTCGTAATGTCTTTATTTTATTTTACATTCACGAATTCATTATAGTTTGACCGTTTAACTGAGTCCACGCCTGCGCGGGTACAGGGGCGCGGGGGTAGACGACAAAGGGGACTGAGACAGGTGCGGGCGGCGGGTCCTCACCGCCCGCACCTGTCTCAATCTACTAGTCTACCCCCGCACCCCTGTACCGCGCAGGCGTGGACTCAGTTAAACGGTCAGACTATAGTACGAAATGTACTTTGTTCAAGAAGATACAAGTTTTTGTAATTTTAGTTTATTTATGCTTTAGTACAATTCACGTATTTTTAGATGGTTGAATAATTTGCTTAATTTGTTGCTTCTCTTGAATAACGCAAGCTGTTTAGTAAAATGTAAATAAAATATCAATTGTAGAAAATGTTGTTTCTTTATTTTCCTTAATCTGTAATTTATTTAAATCGATATTTATAGCATCCACAACAATATTGTATCGTGCAAATAGGTTATATTAATAATAAATTTAAATTACACTACTATAAATGTTGTCCTAAACCCTTCATAAACTAGAACTTAATTATTATTTTAACCGTTTAGTCATGCCAGAGGCCCTCACCCAGGCCTATACGAACTTATTTACTTTTTTTACAAGAACAATATACAATAAATCTACAGCTACACAAAAACCAATCAGATTATTCACAACTGACCATAGAAAGTCTAAAGATAATCCAAATACTGAAGCCCACTGCCAGTTAGCAGTGCCAGCATGCTGCCACCAATACCACGCTGAATGGCAATGCTTATGCGTACATGCCTACTTTGAGATAAATAAACACCAGCATTATGGTCTTTTAAATCAATAGTGTATTTCACAATAATATGTTTAGTACAAGAAAGAACGTAGATACATTTTTTTTCTTGTCGAAGAATTGTTCTTTTTTAAAAAAAAACAATTACTTATCCAAAATAATTGTGACACTGAATGAGATTTTATTAATTTTTCGCCAAAAATGGCATAGCCGACTTCAACCGTGTACAGAATACAAATAGTTCGCACAGATCAATAGTAAAAGTAGTAATTATTTTCTACATAATAATAAAAACAATCAACAAAACTGTAAAAATTACAACACGGATGACGCATCAATTCGTGCGAACATCTATTCGAATTCAGTAGGTACACGGTGGAAATCAGTTATGACATATTTGGCGAAAAATAATTATTACGAATGATTCAATTATAGGTAATGAGAAGATTTGTACACAAACTAATACCGATTTAGCTCAGCGTTGGGAAGTTGGAATGGCTCTGGGCAGGGCACATAGATCTCAGAACAGCTGGCTAATGGAGAGATATATTTAAGACCGCATGAACGCGCTGGATGCTGGCCACTTCCAACCAGGCTTATTGGAAATCCATAGTCCAGCAGTGAACGTCTAACGGCTGATAATGATGATGATGACGTATGCAATATGAGTTAAATTTCTTTGTGGGTAGGTTAAGGCGCGACGTATTACGTAATATTGCGATCGGTTCCCTATTGATTAGCATACTTTGTTTAGCTATATATTGAAAATTTTATAAATTTATATCCTAATATTCGTTGTCAGTATCCCTAATATCACTAATCCTTGTATCATATGTCATAAAATTCATAATAATAACAAACGAAAACCATATTTTTGCACGGTTTCGTATAAGAAATGACCTAATAGTAAATATACCTTAGATTATTTAGCTATTTAAACTCAAATAAATTTATATCCTAATATTCGTTGTCAGTATCCCTAATATCACTAATGCTTGTATCATATGTAAAATTCATAATAATAACATACGAAAACCATATTTTTGCACGGTTTCGTATAAGAAATGACCTAATAGTAAATATAAACTACTAAATAGGGGCCGATTTGGTTCTGGCACTCAGACTCTGGTGAGATGGATTATCAAAATATATTACATACGTAATTTTCCTTTTGTCAATTAAACGAAAATTTAAGATTTCTCGTAACGTCACGACGAAACTAGTCTACTTTTGAAAAAGAACTGACGTCACGAGCGCCCACTCCAGAACTATGACAAGTTTTATCTTTGTCATTTGTTGTTTAAGTGACAAAAAAAAAACGTTTCTAATATTTATGATACAATCTGACTAACAGACTAATTATTATTACAATTTAACGATTATTTTTTCGCCTTTATGATTGATAATTATTGTTTAGTTAGGTACTACTTGTACATCAAATTCATTAATGTCGGCGTCAGCTCTCCACCCTGTATATTATTAGTCTTAGCAAATAAAGGCGAAAATCAGTCATCCATCCATCCATCCATCAGCCAAAGGACGTCCACTGCTGGACGTAGGCCTCCTCTATGGATCTCCAATAAGACCGGTTGAAAGCGGCTTGCATCCCGCGATCCTGCGGCCTTAATGAGGTCATCCGTCCACTTTGTGGGTGGACGTCCTACGCTGCGCTTGCCGGTACGTGGTCTCCACTCGGGAACTTTTCGACTCCACCGGTCATCAGTCCTCCGCGCTATGTGCCCTGCCCATTGCCATTTTAACTTGCTAATCCGTTGGGCTATGTCGGTAACTTTGGTTTTTCTACGGATCTCCTCATTTCTGATTCGATCCCGTAGAGAAACTCCGAGCATAGCCCTCTCCATAGCTCGTTGGGCTACTTGGAGTTTATTAATAAGGCCCATGGTAAGAGACCACGTTTCAGTGCCATAAGTCATCACTGGTAACAGACACTGATCGAACACTTTCGTCTTGAGGCACTGAGAAAATCAGTTATCAGGATAAAAACGTCGGCTAGTTTTAAAAATTGGTACAGTTCTACCTTGCGGTATCCAGATGAACATATTAGAAGTCCTCAAGTGTAGTGGGGTGTGCTAAGGGTGTAGGGGAGTTTGAAGGTACCTTATTTCACATTTTTGCACATATCTGTCTGTCCGTTTGTCTGTGCGTGGGTCAAGACCTTCTATGTCAGAAACGCATAAAGTTATCAAGTTGAAATTAAAACCATACATGTTAATCAATATCACAGTGTGAAATAATCAAACATTTCGGTTATCGTGAAAAAATGTTACAGTCGTATGTGTCAAAACTCAAATGGAAAAAATCCGGATGTTCAAGGAAATTAAAATCTATAGGGTACCTACTTAGGTTGACCTATGTTCTTTTGGATACCACAAGGTAAAATTGTATCAATTTTTAGGGTTCCGTACCCAAAGGGAAAAACGGGACCCTATTACTAAGACTTCGATGTCTGTCTGTCCTTCTGTCTGTCTGTCTGTCTGTCACCGGGCTGTATCTCATGAACCATGATAGCTAGGCAGCTACAATTTTCACAGATGACGTGTTTCGTTTGCTGCTATAACAACAAATACTAAAAACAAAATAAAATAAATATTTAAGGGGGGCTCCCATACAACAAACCTGAATTTTTAGACGTTTTTCGCTCTATATTAATAATGGTACCAGGTAGATGCTTTAAATTTTTACAAAATATATTTTACAAAATTATATTCTCTCCGAGAATAAATAATAAAATTAGAATAAAATAAAAATTTAAAGGGGGCTCCCATACAGTACGGAACCCTCCGTGCGCGAGTCCGACTCGTACTTGGCCGATTATTTAAACTAGACGACGTTTATCCTCTAATTTGGCAATTTACTCCGACTATAAATAGGTATCTAATATTAGTGCGAATTGTAATTAACACATTGGAAATTTGCAATTGTTCGCACTTACCTACTCGTTAATTCGGTTATGCTACGTATTAACCTAGTAACATTCGTATTATTTGTGTTTGAATAATATTATTTATAGTTATTTTTTGAGTCATACGTTATTTACAGAGTATATTTTATTATACACAATTAATTTGCCGCAATTATTTTCATGCGTTTTCTACCGACTTCCAATCTATTTTTTGTAATCTTTGTTTTGAATAAATATTTGGTGTATTTCCGCTCTGTTTTTATGTTGTACGCAAATAAGTTATACATAATAATGTAATTAAAATATTATTTGGTATTTGAAAACTAAGTAATTACGAAATAAAATTGAAATCTATCCGTTTAAAATTAAACAAATTTAAACTTTTTAAAAATAATATTACGGATTAGTGAAAATATCTAATAAATAAATTGCACTCTAATTATAACTGCACTCTATTCGAAATAAATTGTACTAAATCCGTTAAAATTTAACAAACAATAAATATTTAAAATAATATTATAAAATAGTGAAAACACTTAATTTTTAATAAATTGCACCCTTATTCTCAATGCACTGCACTCTATTCGACACGTGTTTCGCCTCTGAACGAGACATCTTCAGGACGTGTTCTCTTCCGAAAATTTCGAATATTCCGAATTTACTTAGTTTTCAAATACCAAATAGGTAATATTTAAATTACATTGTTGTTTACCAGTTTTGTTTTAATATTAAAATAAATTAATTGAATAGGGCCCATTAACTTATTTGCCTACAACACAATAACAGAGCGGAAATACTCAGTAAATTGAATAAATAATAAATATTTATAAAAAAAAATATTTGAAGATGAACTTCCACAAAGTAACGCCTGATTCAATCAACTATGTTTGCTTTAAATTTGATGTACCTGATATTTATTCCTGATTTCTGTGCTATTTCTATACTCGTGTTTTTGTTTAATTTATATCTACGGATAAATATTGTTAAATGGAGCCCTAAAAATTGAATTAACTTTAGTTGAGTAATTTTAAAGCGGTTCCACAGAACTGGAAAGTTTGTCTATAATAATAGCGAAAAAAAAAGTAGTAGTGTACTAGCAAGAATTCCGTGTACTAAACTCATAATAAAAAAATCACAATGAACAAATACAAAATAATATTTTTTGCAAAAAAATGCACAACTAATAAAAACTACTAACTAATAAATAATATTTGGCAAGATCATTAAGAATATAAATTTGGGTAGTAATTAATATAAATGCATATTAATTTGAACCGAGCGAAAATTTATTCGAATAAAAGGCATACGGAAATACTGCATTAGCGACAAAAAGTGAGCGAAAACTAATGCCTAAATCAGTGACTTACTAAATATTTGAGATACTAAGTATTCCACTTGTTTTATTGTGACTGCAGGGTCACGTTGGATGCAAGCCGCTGCCAATCGATTTTATTAGAAATCTTTAGGATAGGTCTGTGAACAGCGGCACGTCTTATTGCTGACAATAATGATGAATACTTTTTGTTTCACACCTAATACACATAAGTAATTTGCTTCTGGCACTTCGCCGGCCGCTACCGCGGCACGCTCGCTTCGCTCGCTCGGCTCGTGCGTTGTTTGTCATGTTCTAACCTAACCTATTTTCTGTTTCACACCCAATCTTTAATGTGACGATATTTGACGAAACTTTTTCGTCTATTAGTTGTTTTTTGTCATATTACTATGACAAAAAATCAAAAATTATACCAACTGAAACGTAATACAAAAATGTGTTAATCGTTGGTGGTCAAAGTGAAACATACTCGTAGGTGAAACTTTAGTTGGCCTGTGATAATCGGCCAAACAATTTTCCTCAAAAAGGCAGGAAACCGTATGTAACAATTTGACACACACTTGATAGTAGCCTTCATGATAGTCATCAAAAGCGGGTTGAGATAAATAGATACCACTTTATTGTACACAAAAAAAGAAATAAGAACAGTAATACAAGAAAAACTTTTGCGAGTGTAACTAAAGGCGGCCTAATCGCTGGAAGCGATCTCTGCCAGGCAACCCATAAATAGATATTGTTTTATGGAAATTTCGTTAAACGGATGCTAGATCTACTGGTCGGAGAACGACTAGTACATAATCAACCCAAGACGTACCTTATATGCGTAAATTCTATTTCTATTTGTGGTCTCTCTCACACCTCATAAGCTATTTTTGTAAAAAATTACACATAATATTCCCAATGATTTATTATGATTTATTCCGGGAACTGATTCAACGCCATTGATGTTCTATTATATCTTGATATCATCAATACGAGGACAATTGTTTATTTATAAATGCAAAGTCATACATTCTTTTAAAAAACTATCTGACACACTATTTAAATAAGGAATAAAAGGTTTGCGACCTATTTGGTATCCAACCATTGAAGCAGGCTTAGCATTAAAAATATTTTTTTAGTAATGAAAAATATTTAAATTATTTCTTAACATCAATGAAGTCTAAAATGAAGACGACATATTTGTGCATTGCTGTTGCTTTCAGCGTTCTTTGTAAGTATTATGTATTTTTTATCAAGAATTTTTGATGTTGATTTCAGTGTATTTATGAAATTTTGTTTGATTTTTGGAGTTTTTTATAATTATTTAATTATGCCACTAAAAACAAAAGTAAGGAAATTGTAATTTTTTAATTTAATCATCGCGCAAAGGCATTAATTTATTATAATTAATTGTTATAAGTTTTGACGAGGCGTTGAAGGGGTCTGTCGAGTCGATACTCAACGTCGCGCTTAGTGACTCGCAGTGGACACAGGCGGCATTGCCAATACGGTTTGGGGGCCTTGGAGTGAGACGCATGAGTGATCTTGGGTTACCGGCTTTTTTGGCCTCGGCTCATGGGGTTGCGAATCTTGTCACTGACATTCTGAATTACGAAGGTGTCGGGGTGAGCATACCTTTTGTGGCCGAGGCTAAGACTGTCTGGGCTGATTTAAACTCGGGTGCTGTGTGCCCTGTATCTCCTCATATTCAGAGGGCTTGGGATGATGTCGGAGCTAAGCAAATTCACGAGCGGTTGCTGAGCGTTGCTGCGGGGGTTGATCTGGCTAGACTGAAGGCTGTGTCGCAGACAGAATCTGGGGCATGGTTGCACGCGCTTCCCTCACCTCATATGGGTACTCTGTTAGACGACGACTCTTTGCGTGTGGCGGTGGCCCTTCGCCTGGGCTGCAAGGTGTGTGAACCTCATAGATGCACCTGCGGTTCCATGGTGGAGGCCGATGGCCATCACGCGTTGAGTTGTCGTCGGTGCACAGGGAGGTTTCCTCGTCACCATGCCCTTAACGACATAGTCCGAAGGGCTTTCGTGTCTGCGAACATTCCCTGCGTCTTGGAGCCGCCAGGCCTGAGTAGGTCGGATGGCAAGAGGCCGGATGGACTGACTTTGGTGCCTTGGAAGAACGGGAAGTGTCTGGTGTGGGATGCCACGTGCGTCAGCACTGTTGCTGCCTGTCACCTTAGTCGCTCCATCCAGTCTCCTGCGGCGGCTGCGGAGGATGCCGCTGCTAGAAAACGGCAGAAATATGCAGCTTTGGAGGCGCAATATTACTTTGTGCCCGTCGCCGTTGAGACTTTGGGTTCTTGGGGGACCGAGGGCAAAAAGCTGATTCGTGAGATTGGGCAACGGATCAGAGAACGAAACGGTGACCCCCGCTCCGGTTGTTTTTTGGTGCAGAGGTTGGCCGTTGCCATTCAGCGCGGTAATGCAGCTAGTGTGATGGGGACCTTTGCGCCGGGGACAACCAGGGGCGGGCTTTTCGACTAATTTATTTATAAGCTAGTTTTAAGTTGACATTTGTGAAATTTTGATATGTATACATAAAACACCAAATAAACATTGTATGGATTAAAAAAGATGTTCAATAAAGAATGCTTCGGATTACTTTGTTAATAGTACTAATTATCAATAATAATGATTGTATAATTTTTTTCAGGTTCTAATGATTATTTTATGGCCATATTGGACCTAACTGATAATTCAATATTTTTGTGATTAGTAGTAAGATCTCAATGTAACACAGTTCAATAATAAATATTATTAATTATTTAATCATCACTATCACTACATAATATAAAACAAAGTCGCATCCCGCTGTCCCCATGGATGCTTATATCTTTAAAACTACACAACGGATTTTGATACGGTTTTTATTAGATAGAGTGATTCAAGAGGAAGGTTTATATGAATAATACACCTGTGCGAAGCCGGGGCGGGTCGCTAGTAAAAAATAAGGTCAAAATGCAAGTAACGAGGGGTCAAAATTTAAAAGCGAGTTAATCATATCATGTGGGGTATCATGAAAGTGCTTTAGCACAAGTTAATTTTTTTAAATTATTTTTACGGTGTGTAATTTTCATTCATGACCAAAATATGCACAATGTTTATTACTATTATATGTATAACTCTTTCATCGATGTCTACGTTCGACTTAACTTTTTAGCAACTTAGTTCCCGGTTTCGCAAAACTTTCGAGATTCATACGGAACCTAAGTGAGCAAGCTCGACACGCACTTGTACAATTTTAAATTTTGTTTTGATATTATTATACTTTAATTAATTTAGACTTGTAATGCTACTGTCATGTTCTGAGAGTAAAGCAGTAGTAGGTGGAGACCTACTACTGCTTTACTCTCAGAACGATAAGCTTCATCTGCTAATAAAATGTCTTAGTGCGAGATCCCACCGCAAGAAAATTAAAATAGAATGAAGTGGTTATTTTGAATCCATATCTGGGTTTGAATAAAATAAATATTTAAGAGGGGCGCTCCCATAAAGGAAACGTGATTTTTAAAGGGTGCTTTCATACTGTACGAAACCCTTTGTGCGCGGGTCCGACTCGTAATTGGCAGATCATTTAATATATAGAGTACCCAAGTATCGTCGGGATTCTTTGAAAAATGCGACCTGTAGACAAACATCAACATCCGGATAGACGAAAGCAAAATCGTTGTTTTAAAGCATATATTTCTAACATCGCTTCGGTCAATAAATAATAAAATATAATACCTTACTCCTTAATTTAAAAAAAAAAAATATGGTTACACTGTTTCAATATTTTACACAGATTCCCACGTCGAGTCAGCAGCATCCCTAACACCAGGACAGAGATATAAAATCGATGGATCCTACAAACCAGGTGACCCCGACTCTGAGCGCGATGGAAAGCCCCATCCTTGCCTCAGAAAATGTGACGGAATTCGTATGACTTGCGAGTACCAGTTTGACATCGAGTGGTATCAAAGTATGAGCAAGGCGTGCTATGATTGCCCCTTCAATACAACAGACTGTGGGAGAAAAGACTGTGTAGTGGTAAACGGCGTGAGTCGGGAGATCACGACAATCAACAGAATGATGCCTGGACCCTCTATTCAAGTAAGTGCTAGAGAAAATATTTCGTCAGCGCCATAGCAAGAACTAAAAAATAATAATTAGTCTGTCAGATAGATTATCAAAAAATATTCCACACGATTTTTTTTCTTTTGTCAATCAAACAATAAATGATGAAGGTATAGCCCGTTAAAGTTCCGCGTGACGTCACGACTAGACTAGTGACAGAAAAGTGACGTCATGAGTCTTTATTTCCAAACGTTGACCAGGTTTATCATTTATTGTTTGATTGCCAAAAGAAAAAAATACGTGTCCGATAGTTTTTGATAAATCTTACTAACGAACTTCTTTTATTAATGATTTTTAACCGACTTCCAAATAGGAGTAGGTTCTATGTTCTGCTAGATAGATGGATAATAAATTCTAATATATTATTTAATTTTAAATTTTAAAGAACTTTTCCACTGTAAGTTTATCTCTTATTGTTATTATAAACATTGCAAATGTTTGTCGCGCACGCCGTCTTGAGCCTGTATCTCTGAGTCACAGTCCCGACGCTTTTCCAACTAAGCTAGTCCACAGTGCCCACAATTTTTCAATTCAAAATTATTGACATATTTATCACAAAAATAACTCTTTGAACTAGGTACGTATGATGACTGGGTAAAAATATCATTATTATAACTAGTCCGTGAGATAGATAATCAAAAAATATTGGACACGTATTTTTTTAAATCAATAAAACAACAAATGACAAAGATAAACCTTGTCAAAGGTTGGGAGTGGGGGTCGTGACGTCACCTGTCTCAGAGAAGTGTATATATTTGTATGACACTTGTGACGTCACCCGGAAATTTTACGGGCTATATCTTCATCAATTTTTGTTTAATTGACAAAAGAAAAAATACGTGTCTAATATTTTTTAATAGTCTATCTGACGGACTTATTTTATTTTTTTAGTCATGTCTATTCTAAGATAACTGAATGTTTCCAGGTATGTCACTTTGACACCATAGTAGTACATGTGAAAAACGATTTGATGGCAGCGGGCACAACTATCCACTGGCACGGGGTACATCAAATCGGAACCCCGTATATGGACGGAGTGCCTTTCGTCACTCAGTGTCCGATTACACCTGAGAGCACATTCACGTAAGAACAGACATATCTTTAAAAAAATCTTTTGAATAGTCTCGCTTTTTAGGGTTCCTTACCCAAAAGGTAAAACGGAACCCTATTACTAAGACTCCGATGTCTGTCTGTCTATCACCAGACTGTATCTCACGAACCGTGATAGCTAGACCGCTGAAATTTTTACAGATGATGTATTTCTGTTGCCGCTATAGCAACAAATACTAAAAATTGAATATAATAAACATTTAACGGAGCCTCCGTTAAATGTTACAAACATACAATACATACAACAAACGTGATTTTTGGGAGTTTTTTTGGTCGCTAAGCTTTTTAACGAAATTTAGCTTAACAGCAAGAAAAAACCGTTGGCTAAATACAGTAATCACACGTTTAACTTAAACAAGCGTTGGTGAACTCGGGGCTTATTTATTTTTGCAGATAGGGACGTTCACGCACAACAAAAATATCGAACAGCTTTTTTTTAGTTTTGACAAAAGTCGCAGAACTTCGCAGAACAAAGTTAGAATGTACAGAATAAGCCCCTAAAATGATGCTAATTGATTACTAATAACCCTGTTTAGTTATTCCCGCCGTCGTTTAGAACACTTTGTAATATTTGCAGGTACAAATTCAATGCAACTCATGCTGGCACCCACTTCTGGCACGCGCACTTAGGTGTACAGCGCGGTGACGGCATCTCGGGAGCTTTGATCGTCAGAAAACCGGCAAAACAGGAACCAATACGCTGGGGCGTTCGCTTGGAGGACTTGTGAGTGTACCTTTCTTACAACAAATTTGTTTGAGCCCTATGACAATGTAAATAAGAGGTTAGCTCTTCAAGTGCGTCTCAAAATATCACAGTCTATAGTCCGATCCATAACCACTGAGATTGGACCAGTTGAAATCTATTGAAGGATTTGGCACAAATCGTATAAATAATACATATTAAGTGTATATTTTAACACGCATTATTATTATTTTAAAAAAATACCAGAATAGATTGATACATTTCAAAGCAAACCTATTAGGTAATTATATTCGTCAAATGTCGTCGCGACTCTAGTTCTCAGCGGTTATGGGACGGCCTATAGGCTCGAGATGTTTAGGAAAATTTGTATACATGACTGCTCTAATCTTCAATTCTCTTCCTAAAGAGTTGGTTGAACTCCCATACGGGATATTTTGCTTCCAGTTGAAGAAGTGGTAAGTGACAGAGTGCTTTTATGAAGTTGACGATATTCTTAATAAAAGTTCATGTCGATTGCGCACATGCAATATATACAACAGAAATTATAATAAATAGGTACCTATAATTAAGTTGAAACTAGTTGACGACACGATATCAGATTTGGCGTAGCTTAAATAAATCATATCTCAGATGTATTGTCTGAAGAAGAGACAGATTTTATGATAAACAGTAGATGTTGTGTGTGTTTGCACCCATTGCAAAATAATTTATTGTTTTAAAATACCTATAATTACTCGTATTACCTACACGGCTGCGTACTAAATTCGCATAAGGTTTTCTCCGTAGTAAATTATGAAAAAAAAACTGTTTAATTTGAATGAATGTTTGTTGAATGATATGATGAATATTGAATGTATTTATTAAGTAATAGTTAGTTGAACTAACGAATATATAAACAAGGCCGTTATTTTCATAAAAGATGACGCAGTTTAGTTCTTGTGTTTTTTTTTTTGCAACCAATGTTTCCTAAAAATTGGAGTCAAAATTCAAATGTTCCAAGGCTTATATCATTTGAGTGGAGAGTTATTTTCAAAGTTTTATTAGTAAGAAGCATAGATTATGTAAAGACTGATAAAGATATAAATCTTAGTTTTAGATATTCAACAGCAAACACTGGTGTGATTACCTTCCGACGTTTGTATGGAGTGATGAGCGACTTGTTTACTCTTAATGTACCTACTAGAATAATTATAATTGCTAGAACTTTTCGGTGATAATTTTGAATGTTTTGTACTTCAATTTTCAATTACAATTTCGCTTTTGCACACCTCGTTATGGATGCTAGTAGATGAATGTATTTATTTGTATAATTTTAAAATATTTTGTATACCTACTATCATGCGAATAAATATTTCGAACATTTTTAGCTCCAAAAATAAAATATATAGAAACTTACACTGCATGGCTATGCCCCCTTTATCTACGCTTTCGGCTCCGTACGCAACTAACTTTAACTTTGTAACTAGTTGCAGAAGAGGAGTATTTTATCCGCGTACCAAGCAGCTACGTCTATGTTTGTACCGTTTATGCCATTTAAATGGACTGCCTCGATGGCTCAGTGGTTAGTGACCCTAACTTCCGGGTCAAAGAGGCGTGGGTTCGATCCCCACCCAGGGCAAGTATTTATGTGATGAACATAGGTGTTTGCTCTGTGTCTGGGTGTTATTTAGTTACTATTTATATAAGTATGTATTCAAAAATGTGTATATGTGGTATATCAGTCTCTGGCAGCCATATTACAAGCTTTGCTTAGTTTGGGAGAGAGACCGTGTGTAAGAAGTCCCCAAATATTTATTTATGTATTTATTTATTTTATTACCTTTTATAGACCAGAACACGTAATCCTGCTCCAAGACTGGACAAATGAGACTTCACTGAGTATGTTCACGGGGCATTTCCACGCTGGTGGAGATATCAACCCCTCCTCTCTCCTTGTTAACGGACTAGGAAAGTTTCCAGTTAGCAAAGACGGCAGGACCGCTATGACGAAAACTCCAATGTTCAATGTTACTAAGGTACTTTTAAAACTTTATTTACAGCCGGGCAAAGCCGCGGGCAGAAAGATAGTTATTATTTATTATTATTAGTTTGAGCCTGTATTATCCCACTGCTGGGCAAAGGCCTCTCTTCCCTCCGTCCAGATTGCGCGATCTACTGCATTGGTGGCCCAGTGTTTGTCGTGCGAGCTCAGTTCGTCGCGCCACCTGCGTCTGGGTCGACCCAAAGGTCGTTTGGATTTTGGAATCCTTTGTTATTATTTATTACTAGCAGCCTCCCTAATAAAAAAAATATATAATAATATAGCCTATGACACACGGGGATTGTGTAGCTTCCCAAGAGTGAAAGAATTTTTCAAATAGGTTCAGTAGTTTCGGAGCCTATTCAATGCAAACAAACAAACAATCAAATCTTTCCTCTTTATAATATTGGTATAGATTATTAGTTTGAGCCTGTATTATCCCACTGCTGGGCAAAGGCCTCCCTCCCCTCCTTCCAGACTGCGCGATCTACTGCGTTGGTGGCCCAGTGTTTGTCGTGCGAGCTCAGTTCGTCGCTACACCTGCGTCTGGGTCGACCCAAAGGTCGTTTGGATTTTGAATTTGGACCTTTGCCCAGCGGTCGTCCGGCATGCGACAGACGTGTCCCGCATGACAGCAAGATAGTATTTAATATATAGAATTTCGAAATACAGGGTTATGAATGATTTATGTTAAACCGGGCCGTGGCCCGTGTCAGAGACGTGCCGTGTCCGTGGCACACACGGGGCCGGATGGTACGAACGGGGCCAGACGGTACCAAAGAAAATATTTACTCCTCGGGACGGTACGGACGGGTGGGACGATAAAAATGTATGGAATGTACGTTTCGTCTGTACCCCGTCCAGCTGGGCTAGTATGCGCGCCACGAATTATTTCGTTCGTAGTGTCAGAACGAGACAGCGTTATGGCAAAGAATATGTCTGTGACTTTTTCACACGTCGAAATGAGTTCTTTTCGTGGCTATCCGTCGTCGCAAGCTTGACTAGTCAAGCAAGGTGATTCTGTATGAAAACATGTGCGAAATCAGTTCTAACGTGCCCTTTGGTTTAAGAAATTCGTGTGAAAAATATTTATTTTTCAAATAAAATAGGTAGCTTAAATTCGGTTTATAATTCATTTTAACGTAATTTTACACTAAAAAGATATTTACCCAAACTAAATTCATAGAAAAAATAAACTTAACGCGTTACATTACGTTTTGTTGATAGAAAGACAGACACATGGCTAATTACACGGCCCGGTCTAACATAAATAATAATCCATTATTCAGAAAAAAAGTACTACTCAAGCCGAAAAGACGTGATTCAGACCTTTATAATGAACAACTTTTACGATGGGGCCAAACCAGTGTAAGAAAAAAAGTCAGATATCCCACACAAAATTCGGCAACTCGGACTGGCAGTGCTGATTTTTATTCGAATTCCGAGTTGGCCCCTCACTAAACTTGTTCATAATGGTAATCTCAATCACCCCCTATCAGCTTAGTACACTTTATATTAATAACCCTGTATTTTAAAGCTTTTTTTGTATTAACCAATAATACTGATTTTCAGAACAGAAGATATCGGTTCCGTGTTATAAATGCGGGATTTTCATTTTGTCCCGTGGAAGTATCTGTAGAAAAGCATGACCTCTTAGTTGTGGCTTCAGATGGGTGGTACATAGACCCTGTTAAAGGTAAGAGCATTTTTAACCGACTTCCAAAAAGGAGCAGATTCTATGTTCGTCTGTATTTTTTTTTAATATATTTCGTTCTTTTTGTTCTTCTTTTTTTAGTTCGAAAGGGTATACTTCCGAAGTGGTCCCATTTAAATTTTGTAGAAATCAGCTGAGCCGTTTTTGAAAAAAACCGACAATAATATAAGCAATTCGAGTGAAATATCCGAATTTTGTACACGATGAACATCGATAATTTCGCCAATTGTGAACCGAAAATTTCTTTTTTAGTTCGAAAGGGTATATGTACTTTCGAAATAATTCCATTTAAATTTTACTGAAATCGGCTGTTTTTGAAAAATCAACAATAATGTAAACAATTCTAGCGACAAATTCAAAATTTGTACACGATGGAAGGCGGTTTTGCCATTTTTTGCGAAACATAATTATTTTATATTACCGTAGCCCCAGTTGATCTCCCTCGAAAGAGCCTGGACAAAAATAATTATTTTTGGCTAAAAATGGCACAACCGACTTCAATCTTTTCAAAGTTTGAATAGTTTGCTCGAATCGATGCACCTAAAGTCCCCGTCACGAGAAGCTATAAATTTTGTAAACAAGTGTTCAGGAGTTCACAACATTTGGACCAACAAAAAAATGAATTTGTTTAAGATTTAATAAATTATTAAGTAACAAATATTAATAAACATATAATATATAAGAATAATTATTCGCTATATAAGCTATATCACCATTGGTGTACCAATTAACCTAACCAATTACTTCACAATTTAAAACCTACTTCTTATATTAACCATATCTTAACAACAATAAAAAGTGATAACGAAACAATAACAAAATTAACAATAACAACCAGATCCGCGATATATGCAAAGCAATGAAACCTCGTACGCATTCGAAACTCGAATGACGCGTTTATTTTGAAATGGCGTCCCGATAGTTTACAATCCCTGCGACGGACGCATTCCGGTACCAAGAACACAAACGATAGCGCTTTGCGTCGTTAAAATATGATCCGACTAAATTAAATTGGTTGTTACTTTCATATAACCCGTCTATATTTCGTGTCGATTGAATATGGTCAATTTATTATTATCTCGCAGTATAAAATGTCTACTTAGTAAAAGATGTTTGTTTACATAATTTATAGCTTCTCGTGACGGGGACTTTACCTATACCAACTGTCTAACTTATGTACCTACCTGTAACATAGTTCATCAACTAATAATCAGCCAAGTCCGAGTTGGACACGCGCACGAAGGGTTCCGAACCTACCGTATGGGCCCCTTAATATATTTTTCTTTTAATTATTTATTTATTTTTGAACTGAATATACAACTAATTACTAATTCTATGGATATTTCAAGCATCTATCGGATGCCGTAATTAATCTATGTCCTATGTCTATCCGTCCTTTATACGAGTATGCGAGCCTCCTTATATATTTATTTTATTTTAATTTAATAATTATTTTTTTAGGTAAATATAGAACTAAATATTCTATGAATATTTCAAGCGTCTACTTGTTACCATAATATTGAGCGAAAAACGGTTATTTAGGTTTATTGTATATCCTTAAATATTTATTTAATTCTATTTATAGTAATTTAGCGGCAACAGAAATACAACATCTGTGAAAATTTCAGCCGTCTACCTATCACGGTTCATGGCATACAACCCGGTGTCAGACAGACAGATGGACAGACAGACGGCGGGTTCTTAGTAATAGGGTCCCGTTTTTACCCTTTGGGTACGGAACCCTAAGAACTAAGGTGAAAATCAGTTGATGCACTTTCGTGTCTAAACCGCTATTTTGGATTTTAGATGTGTGTACCTCGTAAACACTACCAGGGGCCTTATTGTGTAAGCGCTCTGACGTTCGGCTTCGCTTTTTCTCCTGCTCGCGCCTGCCTACTCTCGTCACGAGAGCGATCGGGAGGAAAAGCGAAGCCGAACGTCAGAGCGCTTACACAATAAGGACCCTGGTCATGGCCGCTAACTGAATTTTTGTAAACTTACAATACAAAACTCTACTCGAGTTTGTGCAAAAAGAGAAGCGTCGTAGGTGAGGTTGCCCGTGTGCCATTTTACTAATTTTGTTACGTTGACAACACTGCTCTGTCATTGCTAGTACAACTAAAAGTGTGATACTTGGTAGACGCCAATTCGGTTTTCATCTGTATTCACGTCTACCAAGTACGAGTATAGTCGGTACCTTGGCTGCTGATTAAAATCTTAAGGCCGGATCACACAGAGGCGGGAGCCGCGAGAAAGCGATCCGATAGCGGTCCAGTGCAAAGCAATAGCGCCGGATCGCGCCCGCTTGCTATGTGTCAGGTTGCATGCAAATTCGAATATTACAAAAAATTCCCGACCCGGATCGCGATCGCTTTCCCGCACTTCCCGCCTCTGTGTGAATTGGTTTTTATTGTTAGTTCACCGTAATGCCACGACGACGGTCTTTTTGCACATACTTTAGTTTATCTGTAAATGGCAAAAAACACAAAAATATTCGAATTTCGCGCTGATCTAGCGAATCCCCTTTAACGAAGTCGACGTAATTTAATGAACTAATAGTACCATCACGGTGAACAAAATTGTGTCTTTTCGTCTAATATTTTATTCATTTTATATTACAGCCAAATCTGTGGTGCTGTTTGCCGGAGAGCGTTTCGATTTCATTATAAAAGCAAATCAGGATATTGACAACTACTGGTTTAAAATGCGTAGTCTCTTGTACTGTAAAGAGTAAGTAATATAAATAGGCCCAATTATGGAGGCGCAATCGTAAATTTAATAGCAACGTAAACAGTGTTCTCTCTAGAAATGTTATTTTTGTGATAAACATTTCAAAAATTGACGCGCTCGCAGGATTTGAACCTGCATCCCTCTGGGATTCCGGCCCAGATGCTTTGTCCAATTAAGCTAGAACGCTGTGCTACGAACCCGCCAAATTAGTGAAGTGTTTATTTTTAGTGTTTGTCTGCGAGCCCGTCAATTTTTGAAATGTTTATCACAAAAATAACATTTCTATAAACCTAGTGTGCGAAGCACGATAAAAATCATTTGAGTGTTCTCTCTATCGAATACCTAAAGTGGAAAAGAAACATAGACATTTTTTTTTTTTTTTTTGTAAATTTTTTATTCCCACGTACCTTAAAGTCTTATCCATAAAAATCTTTCATTCTAAGGATGATAATTATGATGATATTGTACGATTTTTTTTGCAGTATGCCCAATATGCGACAAGCTGCGCTCCTACATTACAAAGGAGCTAGTGACAACGAACCGAGCAGACCTGTCATATGGGAAGAAACCGGAGTAGTGAGTACTTAGCACAGACTTCTTATTAAGTCTGTGGTACTTAGCAATGATTTTTGTTACATCTCACTGGTACTTAGTAGTTTTTTCACCTTACCTTGCCAACACGATGAGGTGCAGTGGCAACATCTAATATACTGGCCTTTTTATGATAGGTAAGTAGCATAAATGCATTGTGACGTGACCTGAAAACGTAACCTTCCGTTCTAGAGTCAGAAGGTTGCGTTTTCAGATCATGTCACAATGCATTTACGCTGTTTATCATAAAAAAGGCAATATACTAGCCCTGTTGCGAGTGAATTGAATCATGATGAATTTCTTCACCGTACACAAATTTCAATCATGCAGACAGAGTACAAAGTACTTATTGGTACTGTATTTGAACCAATGATCTCACACTTCTAGGACGAACGTTCTGCCGTTTGGCCACCTGACCACGGCGTAAAATAAAATACGAGTATAATAAAAATAAATGAAATATATATATTTCAGGCATTTACAATGACCCATATTATGCTGATTTACTGTAATTTACTGTACTAGCCTTTTTGATAGTCCACTGCAGGACGTAGGCCTACCCACGAAGGGTGATTGGGTCATAGACACAACGCTAGCCCAGTACGAGTTAGCGGATTCACAAACGCCATCGAATTTCTTCTACTGACGTTTGCAGGTTGCCTCACGATGTTTTTTTTTCACCAAAAAGCCAGTGGTGTGAAATTCCGTACATAAACTACAAAGAACTCATTAGTACGGACTTGAATCCATGATCTCACGATTATAAGGTTGCCAGTGTCATTACCACTAGACTACCACGTCTGATTTAAACATGACAAAATAGGTTAAATAAATCTCTTTTGATTATAGTTTTTCTGTTATTGTAGGCATGTGCATTTATTAACTACAATAGATTACAATATTACAAAGTACAACTACACAAAAAGCAATTGGATCATCCACAAACCACAGACGGTCAACGTAATTCAAATGCTCAAGCTTCATACTTAATATTATAAATCCGAAAAGTTTGTTGGTTTGTTCCTCTTTCATGCACCAAAGGAGCAACGGATTGACTTGATTTTTGACATGGATATAATATAAAAGACGAAAACTGACATAGAATACTTTTTATCTCGATAAATTGCATAGCAACAACTTGTATTTTACGCAATATACAAGCACTACACTCACACCAATGGCTTTTTCGGTGAAGGAAAACGTCGTGAGCAAACCTGCATGTGTCCGCAGAAGAAATTCGATGGCGTCTGTGAATACACCAAACCTGACTGGGCTAGCGTGGTAGATAAAACCCAAACACCCTTCGTGGGTAGGCCTAAGTACTGCAGTAGACTATTAAAAGAGGCTGCTACAGTACAAGCTTTACAACGGCATTTCGTCTAGCTGTCAGTTTACGCTTGGGTGCAAGGTCTTGTGAGGCTCTTCGCTGTCAATGTAGTACTGCAGTTTACCAGCCACGATCTCTCTTGCTCAAGAAACGCTGGTCAAATTGGTCGCCACGCCAATCTGAACGGTGTCATGCGCAGGGCTTTTGCCACCACCAATATCGCAGCCGTACTCGAATCGAGTGGGCTCGCGCGTAGTGATTGCAAAAGGCCTGACGGTATGACGTTGGTCCCATGGAAGTGTGGACGGCCCTTAGTATGGGACGCGACTTGCGTCGATACTGTATCGCCTTCACATCTTTCTGATACTCAGAGTAGGGCTGGAGCGGTGGCCAATATTCGGCGCAGCAGCACAAACGGCGCAAATATGCTAACCTTGGCAGTGGTTACATATTTGGAGTTGAGACACTGGGTCCGTGGGGGCCGGGAACTCATCTTGTTTTCAAAAGTCTTTCTGAGCCTGGACGCGACGTGGCGACGCGTAACCAAAATGCTGGTGTTTATTTGGCTTAACGTATAAGCATTACCATTCGGCGTGACAATGCTGCCAACATGCTGGGCACGCTGCCAACTGGCAGTGGGCTGGAGCATTTGGATTATCTTTAGAACTTTAAGGGTCTGCGAATGATCCAATTGCTTGTTATGTAGTAGTAGTTTATATAGTTTTAGATTATTTAAGTCTTGTATTTAGTGGTAGCTGATAAATGTATTTGCCCTATAAAAATATATATAGCATGTTCAGCACTACATGTTCTTATATTTTTTTCAGCAAGTAAATCCTGTAAATCAGGGTGAGGAGTTATTTAACAGTGCTACCAATTTTCCAATATCAAAGCTAAGGTATCTCGCGAAAAGATCATCTAATAATAATACTCTCAAAGAGAAACCAGATGCCAAGTTCTACGTCGCGTACGATTTGTATCTGAAAGACAATAAGCATTTCAATAAAGCACCTGGGTATGGTATGGCCCAAGGTAAGTTTTTTGTATCTTACACCTTTTACCGAGAATAGGGTAGTTGACAATATTTTTTGATGTCCTCTTGTGACAGCTCATCATAAATAGAGCTGAAAACGAAAACAAAAATAACATCAACTCAAAAATAAAGAAGTAATAAGTACCTTATTTTTTGTTAGGCAAAGCGCGCAGTATAGTATACGATGACGTCACTGCCTGTAAGTGTCATACACTCGTCATACAATGTTATGTTTTGTGGGAAAGGAACAAGACATCCCCTCTTTATCCCCACTAAAATCTTCATAAGTTTCAATCTCTGAATTTAATAAGCCAATATCAATTATTTTTCAGTTAACGTTCAGTTTATTATATTTAATTTCATAATTCACTAATCCCAACAATTTTAATTGAAAAAATACCAGTCAACTACCCTATTCCTGCACATTTGGTTGTACCCATATTTATTTTATCACGATAAGGATTTTTTTAACGTCTCTACAATATCACGAAAGTTGATATTTCATTAGACGCTTAGATTCCGTACCATGCTTCAAAATAAATTAAAAAGATGACAACTGAATGTGCTCTATAACATGTAATTAAATAAATATGACGGAAATGCAAAATAACTGTTTGTATAATAAAATCAGATTATGATTTGGCTCACATTTTGTTTCTGCTGCTATAATAAAATTTTATTTTCCTTCAGTTGACGAGTTTTACAGAGCGCCTATACCCCAACTCAACCATATCAGTATGCTGATGCCCTCGAGCCCTCTCCTCGTGACCAGACCCTCCGCCGACGTTTTCTGCAATGCAACTGAAGCTCAGAAAAGCAATAACATAAATAATCCCTGCAAAGACACTTATTGTCAATGTCCTCATGTTCTTTCTGTCAAGTTAAACGACGTGGTTGAAATCGTCATAGTAGACGAAGGAGCGTTTACAGATGAAAATCATCCTCTACACCTTCACGGACACAGTTTTCAAGTCATAGGCATGGAAAGGCTCGGCAACCAAACTTCCTTGGCAGAAGTGATGAAAAAAGATAATGATGGATTACTACGTAGAAATTTAGATAGACCTCCGATAAAAGACACTGTAGCAGTCCCCGATGGTGGTTATACGATTATAAGATTCAAAGCAACCAATCCTGGTTACTGGTTGTTCCACTGTCACATTGAATATCACGCTGAGGTGGGCATGGCTTTGGTCTTTAAGGTTGGTGAGCATGAAGATATGCCACCGGTTCCTGAAAACTTTCCTTCTTGTGGAAATTATGCAAATAACAATGGAATGGAAGGTGGAGCATTAAACGGAGGTCGAAACATAAATGGACAAAATGGTCTGAGAAATAATGGAAGAGGTAACTTTGTCAACGGAGTCAGTGGATTGGGACGCAATGGAAGAAATAATGTGTACGCCCAGGTTATAAAACAATTTAACGCGTATCATTCAGTAGTAGAAATGCCGATGGGAGGAGAAATGGAGATTGTTTATAGAGGAAATACCGATAGTTAAGTTGTTTTCTTGAAGTCCAAGCTTGAAATAAATTTCATTCGAAATATTCGTGGACTAGTTGAACATTTTATAATAATGGTTTCAGTGTCTCTATAGTTTACGTTGCTCATAGTAATACAATCAATGATAGGTGTCTTATCTGGACTTATCTCAGATCATTCAGTAACCTCGTAGGTATCTTTAGTAAAGAGTTCCTCAATACCTAACTATACGTTTGTTTAAATAAAAAGTTGTATAAATAACACAGTATATTTATTGACGTGCAGTTGTTTTCTCTCACATCTCTCATGTACTCGTAATACTTATCTAGTAGACATGCAGTATTAAGCTGAACGTGCACATATCCGCACTGCATGAGCCACATGACGCAGTCATCATTTTTTATATGAAATTAGTCATCGACTTGGCATTTTTCCTGTTTCTGCACAAACTTTCAACTTTTTAGGTGTATGACGTTTATCTAAGAGGTGTGACTCCTGCGGCACGTACTGTTGCGCGTTCAGCTTTACGCAGCCTTGTAATAATTTCATAACTATACATTAAATACTTATGTTACTGCATAACAATAATATAATGTCAATTTCAAAACAATGTAAGGATAATAACATTGATAAGATTAGTATTTGCTTTTCATTATAATCTGCTTTTGTTTGTCGACAATAAATTTATTTAAAATAGGCGTTTAAGTATATACCATAACAATAAATACCCAATAACATCTGTAAATCTAGTCTAGATATTTGATTGTTTTTTTTTTCATATTTTTAATTCGTGAAAATCACAATCCTGAATTACAAAGGTTTAGTTCTTAATTAAAAAATAAAGCTAATAATGCGTATTTTATTTCGTTTTTTAATTTTAACACAGTTTATTTCGTTATCATAAATCAGCCGAATTATGGCAAATATTAACAGCGTTTTTTTTTCAATATTTTTGCTGTGTGACCTAAATGTGCTTTAATTTAAAACTAGTTTTGGTATTCAAGATAACAACTAGATAAATACAATCACGATGGAACCAACCCTAAAAACGCGAAACAATTCGCCGTTCCCTACATTTTCTCAAGCGTTTAAGTATTGTAGATGCACCAGTTGCGGCCACAGCCCCAGTTTTGGGCATTAGATGTGAAAATTATTGCATAAATAGATTTTAAATATTATAAACCATGTAACAACATAAAATATTGTTTGTGAGGATGTTTGAAATTGTCTTTCAAATTATAATTAAAAAAAAAACAGTAAAATGGTTATCATTAAAATTCAATGTGGGTAAAAATTACTATAAGATAGCCACTACCGGTGCATCGACATACTACAATCTACATCCTAATTGACCAAAAAGAGAAAATGCAAAAATATATCGAGCATGGGCCATTTCCTTATACAGTATTCAATTATTTGCTCTATTTGTCTTGGAAAATGATTTTCCAATTTTTTTTTTCATAACAGTCTTTATTTTAAGGAAGTTCATATTTTCTGATCTTTTTATCTTTTGACATTTCTTGTAAAATATGTCGGCGTAATGGCGGCCTTGAACAAAAATGAAATCAGAAAATATGAAATTCCGTTCAAATTAAGCATTCAATGCGGTTATTTTACTCCACGAATTTATATATTTACCATTTTTAGGGTTCCGTACCCAAATGGTAAAAACGGGAACCTATTACTAAGACTTCGATGTCCGTCTGTCCGTCTGTCTGTCTGTCTGTCTGTCACCGGGCTGTATCTCATGAACCGTGATAGCTAAGCAGCTGAAATTTTCATAGATGATGTATTTCTGTTGCCGCTATAACAACAAATACTAAAAACAAATAAAATAAATATTTAAGGGGGGCTCCCATACAACAAACGTGATTTTTAGGAGTATTTTCTCGCTAATAGCAAGAGGAATGGGGCTCCCATACGGTACGGAACCCTTCGCGCGGGAGTCCGACTCGCACTTGGCCGATTATTCAATGAATTTTTTTAGCTACTGTACATAGTATGGTCCCACTTTTCAAGATCTTCTTTGGGAAATGATGTGATCTGGTGCTCCGAAAGAGGCAGGTTCAAGTCCTGAGTTTTTGGAAATGTTTGTAGGAGCAACAAATTTTGGAAATGTTTGTCAACAAAATAACTCTTTGTTTACAATTTGGTCCACGTCATTTTCCGTCCTTTATACCATTTACATACAATAATTATTTTTCGCAAAAACATGGTATGACCGACTTCAACCGTGTACAGAATTTTTCACATTATTGTTGATTTATCAAAAATGGCTCAGCCGATTTCGATACAATTTGAATGAGACCAATTACAAAGTATACTCTTTCCAATTGAAAAAAAATATTGAAATCGGACTACTATGTAAAATGTTATGCTACACGTTAAAAAAAAAAAACAAATATACGCGTCAAATTGAGTACCTCCTTCCTTTCGTCGGTCAAAAAATAAGTCAACCTCTTCCTCTGATGCTGCGTGAAAGGGTTACAAACAAACCAATGAGCATATTTTCAGATTTATAATATTAGTAAAGATCTAATACATAAATGCAATTTAATTTTAGCGTAACGTTGTACAGCTTTGTAAAATAAAATGAATACCTCAGTAAAATGTTTATTAAAGGGAAAATATTTTAAAACAATTATGCTGTTAAATTGTAGACAGGAAATTGGCAAGAATTACAAAATTACAGGAATCAATAAATTAATTTACTAGGTATAATTATTTAAATACGTAATAAGGAGGAAACCAATTAGCTCCAGTGCCCGTGTCTGAATGTCATCATTATCACCGGTAGAACAAATTACTGGATAGAAAAAACATTTTTATGATTAGTCCGTTGGTTAGATAATATTATCAAAAAGTATTAAACACGTATTTATTTATTTATTGTCAATCAAACAATAAATGACAAAGATAAACCTTGTCTAAGTTCGGGAGTAGGGGCTCGTGACGTCACACCTCTGTCTAAAGTTCATACTTTTGTAGTCTAGTCGTGACAAAAATTTAACGGGCTATATCTTCATAATTTTTTGGTTTAATTGACAAAAAAAAAAATACATGTCTAATATTTTTTGATAATCTATCTGAAGCACTATAATTTTTTTTAATCATCTAGCGTCTAGCCTAATCTATCTGAGGAGTTCGGTTGAAAGCGGCTGGCGTTCAACGTGTTCGATTAGATCATTGGTCACCCTTGCCGATAGACATCCTATGCTGCGCTTGCCGGTACGCGGCTTTCATTCGAGAGCTTTACGGCTCTATCGGCCATCCGTTGTACGTTTAATGTGCCCTGTGTACTGCCACTTCAACTTGCTGATATTCTGGGATACCTACTTACCTAGATGCTAGATGGTATTGCTGTGCTAGCCTGCGTAATCTAAAGTCATCTAATTAGTGGCTTCTCAATCGGCCACAGCTGTTTCACTCTCTGTACCAGCCTTTTTAATTGTCCACGGTAGGACGTAGGCCTGCCCACGAAGGGTGAGGGTGATGACTGTTTCACTCACACACTTGTAAGTTTGTGTACATAGGCATGAATTTCTCAGACAGTTTTAAATCTTAATCAACCAAAACACCTAAAGAAAATAAAGATAGTCCTAAAGTAAAGTTGGTTTTGATATCTTTTGATTCACTGGAAGTGATGTAATTATAAATACAGAATTTTATACTTTCGTACTATGAGGAAAGTTTAAACTAAACCATTTGGTTTACCCACGGAAGAATTGATACATTTCAATAAGGACTTTTTCCCACAAGGACATACGTCATTAATAATTTTCATACCTATAACTATAACACGACGTCAGAAATTGCAACCGCATCATTACTAATAAGTTGTTACGTGAATCCTTACTAATACTTAGTACAAATCCGAAAGTGTGTTTGTTCTTTCCTCTTTCACGCTGCAACCGAGCAACAAATTGACTTGATTTTGGGCATGCACATAGTTTGAAAGAAAGAAAGTGACATAGGCTACTTTTTATCCTGAAAAATAAAAGATTGGGATATCACAAAAATCAAAATACAACGTGGGCCAAGCCGCGGGCAAAATCTAGTAGTTTATCATCAGTAGCCTAGCTAAGCCTCGCATACCGATTTAATCAACATCATCATCATTATCAGCCGTAGGACGTCCACTGCTGGACATAGGCCTCCCTTATGGGTTTTCAATAAGCCTGGTTGGAAGAGGCCTGCATCCAGCGCGTTCCTGCGGTATTAATTGTATCGTCGGTCTACTTATTCGGCCACTAATTCAATCTTCATCCATCAGCCATAAGAAGTCCACTGTTGGACATAGGCCTCCCCTACGAATCTTCAATAAAACCGCATCGGCCTGCATCCAGCGCGATCCTGCGGTCTTAGTGAGGTCATCCGTCCTGTCCGTCCACCTTGTGGGTGGACGTCCTACGCTGCGCTTACCCGTACGTGATCTCCACTCGAGAAATGTTCGACCCATCGGTCATCAGTCCTCCGCGCTATGTGCCCTGCCCACTACCATTTCAACTCGCCAATCCGTTGGGCTATTTCAATAACTTTGGTTCTTCTACGGATCTCCTCATTTCTGATTCGATCTCGCAGAGAGACTCCAAGCATGGCCCTCTCCATAGCTCGTTAGGCTCCTTGGGAATTCAATAGTTCCATTATTTTCAGAAAATATAATTATGGGTGGTACTGGTGTTAAAATAACTATTATTAGTTCCATCGTGGAACTGTGAATGGTACTAGTAATTTAATTGTATAATTTTTAAATTTACTATTGCGCTATTTACCTGCCGATTTCCATAATGTTTTGGCAAAATTGTACTTTTTTATTGGTCAAGAGCGAGTCGAGGTATAGGCTTATGGAGATTCAATTAAAGAGTGCCGCGAAACCCACTGTTCGGAGGACTACTAGTTACGCAGATTCTAAATTAGAATGCCAAACATGCTACACAAGCTACATAAATATGTAGTACACTCATATAGTCATTACCATCAATTCTACATTCATTTTCAAAACGTGAATTTTAACATTTGAAAACGTGTGTCAAATGCAAATAAATGCCCATGGCGAATAAGCATATTATTCAAAATGTGTAGTAAATATGTGAAAATCTTGCTTGTATATTCTCACAAGTATGTGTTTGGCATTGTTATAAGTATTATATCCATGTGTAATTGAGGTCGTGTGACGTGACAGTGGAGGTATTAATATGAATAAGGAGAAGCGTAAAATTAAAATAACTATATTGTATGCCGTACGTCCATACAATATAGTTATTCTAATTTTTTGAAACGTGCTAAAGTGCCTTTTATTAACTACCACAAAATACAATAGGTACTACTTCGTAAGGTAAAACTACATGGATGCATGATAATGTACTATCCCTTAACACGGGTAAAACTAAATATTTTACGTTTTCTCTCACTAATGTTTCTCGTAATAATAATGATTTCAAACTAACTGCACATAATAACCATTGTCTTTCTAAGGTCACATCAATATGTAGCTGTAATTTTTTGGAACCCACTCTTTTCATCAAATATTTGGGAGTTATTATAGATAACAATCTTAACTTTAAGCGACACATCCTGAATGTTAGCAATCGGATTCGAAAAAACATATTTTATTTTCAAAAAATTGAGATATATAGCCAAACCCGAGCTTATAAGGCAAGTTTACTTGGCTCTTTGTCAATCGATATTAACATACTGTATTTCATCTTGGGGAGGTGCTACAAAAACTATTTTACGTACCTTAGAATTATCTCAGCGCGCTGTATTGAAGATTCGCACTGGTAGACCAATTTTATTTGACACTGCACTTTTATATGTTCTATGTGATGTTTTGACAGTAAGACAACTATTTATTTATTAGTATCATCCTAAAACAACACTCACTTATAAAATACGAACCGGAAACGCTAAGTAAAAGACGCAAAAATGATGTTTGCACTTTGCCGTCAAGTTATTCTTGACGGCAAAGTTAACACTAGTTTTATCAGAAGATTTTTGACGTTTTTGGGGCTATTTTTATATAACAAAATCAATAAAAAGTTAAATATATATCATTTGTCAAAACACGAACTAAAACAAAAAATCACGTCGTGGTTAAAATCGCTCGACGGTGGAAATACCGAAGATCTCTTGAAAGTTATGGAGTAGTATAGTGTATATCGATTTCTTAGTTATTCTAAATTTTGGGAAACCTACGGAGTAAGTAACTTCATAATTATTATTCATCCATCATTTATATTCATAATAAACACCCTCTCACACTCACTCATTCACTCAAGTACTTATCACGCACATACAAACAGTCACACCGGGTTTTACTGTGTACTCAGCTCTTTCGAGAAGGCTGCGCAGTAACATTCTGTGCATATGTTAACGGAAATGTATGTAATCCGTCATTGTATACAATTCCTAGGAAATGTATGTAATTCCTAAAATCGCACGGAAGTGTGTGAAATAAATTATATTAGACACATTTCCTAGGAAATCTATACATTTCCTATATAGCAATCGGAAATGTAAAATATATCAAATTGATATCTCAAATACGAGTATCAATAACAGGGATTTAGAAAAGTGCCTTTGCAAGAAGAATTGTACTACAGAAAGATGTCTCTGCTATAAATAGTAGATTATGTACCAAGAAAACCAAGTGGTGTGTTATGTCACGGGCGACAATTGGACCCTGAGGCCACGAAAGAGCCAGCGTAGCGTAGCGAGGGACTCTATAGTTAACTCCCGAGTGCAGCGAGGGTGTTTTAGAATTATTTAGAGTCCTGAGTGAAGCGAGGAGATCAAGTTGCCCAAGGCGAAGACAAATTTGGTTCTAGAGGTCCATTCTCTACTTTTACCTAAAAAAATAAGACCATGGCCAGCTCGATTATCATGGCCTAGCACGGGCATTGCAAAGAGGTTTTCTTCTGTGAAGTCGAGTAGAACCTCCTTACAATGCCAGTTGCCGTGCAATGTAAAGAGGTTATATTCGATTTTGCTAAATGGAACCTCTTCACAATGTCCTTAAATGTTCTAAGTTGAGAAATTTTCATACGAATTAGACGTTCCAAATTTAAATCACTTTAACCCCTAGGGAGTTTCATACAACATTATTGACCTGGCATAGCCCTCGAGATTGTGTTAAGACAATAATGACTCGTTTTACGTTGAGATTCTAAGACATATAATGGGTTATTTTCGAGCAGGTGGCATGAAAAATAAATTATTGTGTACTTCCAAGTGCCATTCCAGCTTACCCTGCAAAAATAAATAACCATATGGACTGCCTCGTTTACATTTAACATAGTATAATAATATAAGGAATTACTTTAATATTGTGATATTTATAATTACTTAAATAACAGACTGATTACTTACCCAAAGAAAGGTTGTCATTATAAGAATAAAAAATAAAGTTGATTTTATGAAGCTGTAATAAGTAAGATAATATGAAGATATTATATTTTACCGTATGGTTGTTACCTGATTGTTTCAACGAGTGGTTTAATAAAAATTATTACTCATATATTCTCATTTTAACAACGTGTTTTATTACAGAAAGCATTATTTTCTACATTTCCTAATACGATATCGGAATTACATATCATATCTATTAAACATAACTATTTAATACATAGGATATCTATGTATTAAATAGTTTTTGAAACAAAATTTTATACATTTCCAAAAAAGCTTCGGAATTGTATACATTTCCTAGGATTTGTATACAATTCCTAGATTTCATACATTTCCGTTAACACATATACACAAACACACACTAGACACTTCACGCACACCGACACACAAATACATACACCTTAGGTACTCACAGAGAGGAACAGCTTACACCTACATACTGCGGCGTTATTAATATCTTAATAGCTATGCCCATGTTATTAGAAGAAACGTATTTCTTTGTACATTTAGATTAATGTTATTTGAACAGAATACTTACCTACTTCTTAAAATTAAATTGTACCTATATTTTACTAATTTTATTAAACGAGTAGGTAGCTATGAAAAACTTCTTGAACGTAAATACAGTACTAATAGTTGTGTATATTTCATTATACTCTTCATTTTCATTTTCTTTTATGTAATGTTTTTGTTTCTGAACATTGTTTTTATGTGAAATTGATAAACGGATATTCCCTGCCTACCTGCTTTTGGGATAAATACAAGTAACTACCCCCGACAATCAATGAGCAGGTCGAACAATTACGTAAAACGCATAATTGCATTTTTTTTTAATTTGTTCTAACTACTAATAACTTAGTTACTAAGTTACTAATAATTTTAACAAGTTACCAATTTGTAAATTGTTCAATGCTAAATAAGTAACACTAGTAATATAATATACTTATTTATCTAGTCAGTAAAGTTAATTTATATGAAAAGAGTTACTTTTTATGATACACATTTCAATTTGCGAATCCGAAGACGCAAGGTTCGAATCCTGCATCTGCGACGAATTTTTGAAATGTTTATCATAATTAAAAGTAACTCTTTGAGATAAACCTAGTGTGGGATGCACTATAAAATTAAAATAATTTCATTAATTATATACAAAATTTTTGTGAAATTGTTTTTATAATGTACTAAGATAATAAAATAATCACAGCTATTCAAAAAATACGCTCGATAGCAATCGTTTCATACGTGGAACGGACGTATTAAATAAGTCAACATCGTAATTGGATGTTACTTCATTGAAACTCCGGCTTGCTCTTAACAGACAACTATTGTGCCTATAATTAGTGTTTGTTGCTGGGACAAGAAGTGAGCACGATATCCTGGTTGAATTAATCGGCACTTTCAGACTTATACGCTCCAGCAGCTCAGGGCAGTCGACTGCGCCATTACACATTATGTATCTTTAGTAAATATACAATATCAGCAATATTACGTCTGACATATTGTAAGGAAAGAATGCACGGAGCTATTACAACGAAAGAGATAGCGCTGTTGTCGCTTAAGGCAATTCTCAAACACAAAAATGTATGGACAATCACTATCTCTAGTTGTCAACTGTCAAATACATGTATTGGAAGTTGACACTATATCGGGACAAAAACACGACAACTAGCCACTGAATCGAGAATTTTTTCATGTCTAACTTATTGTAATGTTCTAACTCATGCCATATTATAACAATGCATCTCTTTCTTTCTTTTCTCGATCGACCACATTTATACCTCTGGTATCTTTATCTCTGTGGAAGAAAGTGAAATTTACGATAGCGCGCGATATGGCCGGAAAATATTTCTTTGATTGTGCTCAATGCGTGTAATGTAAATATCAAATAATTGATTTGATTCAATTAGTATTTTTCACTGTTATGTTACGTTGCCACACCGTTACATTTTTATCATATGTTGAACAAATTGTTCTTGTAGCTGCAACGCATAAAATGTACAAAGACGTCATTTCTACATAAATGTGCTCTAACGTCAGCTAATTCATGCGTTCAAAATGTTCCGCCAAAGAAAATCGGTATTTTTGACCAATAGGTATACTTTATTACGCATACAAATAGGTACCCACATTCTTGCTTTCCCATAAATTCATTGACTAATACTTTTATTCTACGTAAAATCCTCTATGCATGAATAGAGGATTTTATATTACGTTGTCCGTAATAACCCATGTCGTAATGAAGACGCATAACTTGCTTTTAAGGGAAGAGGATCATTTAAATTAATTCATATATATACTTTCCTTTCTTGACTAAGGTTCTAAACTTTAAATTATATTAAATAAATTATTTAACTTATGCGAGGTGAATTTTCTTGCAGTGTTTTCTTGTTCATGTTTGCAATATTCTTTTTGAAGGTGCAGTGTGTTTGAAAGAAAAAGATCAAAATTTTGTATTACACTAACAAGTAAGTACTATTTTATCATACTGTGATCGTATTCTGTATTTTGCTATAAGCATTACATTATAATGTTATCTAAGGTTATGTCTAGGCTATCAATACCTATCTACATGTATATACTGACCTAATTTTTATTATTTATTCAATTTCATATTTCGAATTACAATTATGTGTAATGTTAACTACAATGAATTAATTAACTTAGGCAAGTTAATTAATTCATTTTTTCCTTCCTAACTATACAAAGATAAATTAATAATCTCGAATGAAGTCAGAGTATATCGCTAGTATTCGCTAGTGTGACGTGAAATTTTATTCAGGTCCTGTTTTAAAAATACAGAAACTTTTAGAGTTATAAATATACTCATCATTATAAATAATTATACCTATACATAAATAAATTTTGTGTAGAGTCAATCTTTTATATTTAGCATAAAAGATTTTTTTCGCAGTTTCTAGATTGATCCCATAGTAAAAGTTGTTTGTGAGTAGATAAGAATTATTTATAATAGTATAATATAGGGGTACTTCCTTTTATAGCTCTAAAAGTCCCTGTGTTGTGATAATTTGTCACGCGTTTTCCAAAACAAACATTGTCGTGTAGCTTATTTATGAGTTGAGTATCTCTTGCACTTAATCTTTATATTATTGTTTCATTAATAAGCCATAAAATAGGCTTGTTAGAAATTTACAGTAGGTAAAGAGAAAGATAGTAATATAATAGTGATGTCCATAAAATAATTATTATTATATTATTAGCGCATCAAATTAATTTTGATGAAATTTAACTTCGTTTCGGAATAGGCACTTTTGCGCCAGGGGGCAAGGGGTTTATGCTTTATAATTATTTTTCGCAAAAAATGACAAGACCGCCTTCCATCGTGTACAAAATTCGAATATTTTGCTCGGATTGTTTACATTATTGTTGATGTATCAAAAACGGCTCAGCCTATTTAAATTTATTTAAAATAGGTCTAGTCTACCTTGGAAGAATACTCTATCGAAATAAAAAATAATTTTGTAAATTGGTTCCCAATTAGCGAAAATATCGATGACCATACACAAAAAATAGTACGTACAGACGAACATAGTACTCCTCCTTTTTGGAAGTCGGTAAAAAGTTCCGGTGTTACAGAGACAAATTGTCATCCCGTCAATTTATCCTCTCGAACTAGAAACAAAGGCCGCCGGCCGGCCTATGAATTAAAATACTTCCAAAATAGGCCTATGACCAACAGTGGGCTATCAAAAACGACTGCCTCGGTGGCTCAGTGGTTAGTGATTCTCACTTCTGGACCACAGAGGCGTGGGTTCGATCCCCACCAAGGGCAAGCATTTATCTGATGAACATAGGTGTTAGCTCTGTGTCTGGGTGTTATTTAGGTATTATTTATGTAAGCATAAACTAAGCTACTAATATAAGTAAGTAAGTTCGTATAGGCTGGGTGGCTAGCCCTAGTGTCAGAGTTTTTAGGCCGCCTGAAGACATCTGACTTGGCTAAAAGGTTTAAACAACCGGGACCTACAATTTAACGCGTCATCCGAGCCACAGTAGCACTCAGTTGGAAAATACCACCCGCAGTCACCCATCCAAATACTGACCGTGCAGAACGTTGCTTAATTTCGGTGATCAATGACATACACCTAGTCAAGATACTAATATGTCTATGTAGTATATCAGTCTCTGGCAGCCATATCACAAGCTTTGCTTAGTTTGAGGTCAGAGACTGTGTGTAAGATGTCCCCCAATATAAAAAAAGTTAAATCACAATAAATTTTGAATGATCTGAGGTATAAGAAGCACGTCCCTACTAAAACAGTAGCATAGATAAGAGGCAAGCAAAAGCATATTTCGCACGCAGAACACTCATGTACAATCAATTTATGTTATCATTGAAATAATATTTTCTAATTTTATTATCTAGTTTATATAAAACAAGGAAAATGACGTACATTTAATTATTACCTCATAATATTCATGATGATATAATTGTGTAAATCTGGTGAATTATTAATAATACAGAGAAGAGAACAGGTAAAATAATTTTTGTTGTAATTAAAAGAGATATATTCGACCCCATCGGTCATCAGTCCTCCGCGCTATGTGCCCTGCCCACTACCATTTCAACTCGCCAATCCGTTAGGCTATTTCAATAACTTTGGTTCTTCTACGGATCTCCTCATTTCTGATTCGATCTCGCAGAGAAACTCCAAGCTTGGCCTTCTCCATAGCTCGTAAGGCTCTTTGGAAATTCAATAGTTCCATTATTTTCAGAAAATATAATTATGGATGGTACTGGTGTTAATTACTATTATTAGTTCCATCGTGGAACTGTGAATGGTACTAGTAATTTAATTGTGTAATTTTTAAATTTTCTATTGCGCTATTTACCTGCCGATTTCCATAATGTTTTGGCAAAATTGTACTTTTTTATTGGTCAAGAGCGAGTCGAGGTATAGGCTTATGGAGATTCAATTAAAGAGTGCCGCGAAACCCACTGTTCGGAGGACTACTAGTTACGGAGATTCTAAATTAGAATGCTAAACATGCTACACAAGCTACATAAATATGTAGTACACTCATATAGTCATTACCATCAATTCTACATTCATTTTCAAAACGTGAATTTTAACATTTGAAAACGTGTGTCAAATGCAAATAAATGCCCATGGCGAATAAGCATATTATTCAAAATGTGTGGTAAATATGTGAAAAATCTTGCTTGTATATTGTCACAAGTATGTGTTTGGCATTGTTATAAGTATTATATCCATGTGTAATTGAGGTCGTGTGACGTGACAATGGAGGTATTAATATGAATAAGGAGAAGCGTAAAATTAAAATAACTATATTGTATGCCGTACGTCCATACAATATAGTTATTCTAATTTTTTGAAACGTGCTAAAGTGCCTTTATTAACTACCACAAAATACAATAGGTACTACTTCGTAAGGTAAAACTACATGGATGCATGATAATGTACTATCCCTTAACACGGGTAAAAATAAATTTTTTACGTTTTCCCTCACTAATGTTCCTCGTAATAATAATGATTTCAAACTAATTGCACATAATAACCATTGTCTTTCTAAGGTCACATCAATATGTAGCTGTAATTTTTTGGAATCCACTCTTTTCATCAAATTTTTGGGAGTTATTATAGATAACAATCTTAACTTTAAGCGACACATCCTGAATGTTAGCAATCGGATTCGAAAAACATTTTTTATTTTCAAAAAATTGAGATATATAGCCAAACCCGAGCTTATAAGGCAAGTTTACTTGGCTCTTTGTCAATCGATATTAACATACTGTATTTCATCTTGGGGAGGTGCTACAAAAACTACTTTACTTACGTTCCTTAGAATTATCTCAGCGCGCTGTATTGAAGATTAGCACTGGTAGACCAATTTTATTTGACACTGCACTTTTATATGTTCTATGTGATGTTTTGACAGTAAGACAACTATTTATTTATAGTATCATCCTAAAACAACACTCACTTATAAAATACGAACCGGAAACGCTAAGTAAAAGACGCAAACATGATGTTTGCACTTTGCCGTCAAGAATAAACACTAGTTTTATCAGAAGATTTTTGACGTTTTTGGGGCCATTTTTGTATAACAAAATCAATAAAAAGTTAAATATATATCACTTGTCAAAACACGAACTAAAACAAAAAATCACGTCGTGGTAAAAATCGCTCGACGGTGGAAATACCGAAGATCTCTTAAAAGTTATGGAGTAGTATAGTGTATGTCGATTTCTTAGTTATTCTAAATTTTGGGAAACCCACTGAGTAAGTAACTTCATATTATTCATCCATTATTTATATTCATAATAAACACCCTCTCACACTCACTCATTCACTCAAGTACACATCACGCACATACAAACAGTCACACCGGGTTTTCCTGTGTACTCAGCTCTTTCGAGAAGGCTACGCAGTAACATTCTGTGCATATACACAAACACACACTAGACACTTCACGCACACCGACACACAAATACATGCACCTTAGGTACTCACAGAGAGGAACAGCTTACACCTACATACTGCGGCGTTATTAATATTTTAATAGCTATGCCCATGTTATTAGAAGAAACGTATTTCTTTGTACATTTAGATTAATGTTATTTGAACAGAATACTTACCTACTTTATGTAATGTTTTTGTTTCCGAATAATTGTTTTTATGTGAAATTGATAAACGGATATTCCCTGCCTACCTGCTTTTGGGATAAATTCAAGTAACTACCCCCGACAATCAATGAGCAGGTCGAACAATTACGTAAAATACATAATTGCATTTTTTTTTTTTAATTTGTTCTAACTACTAATAACTTGGTTACTAAGTTAATAATAATTTTAACAAGTTACCAATTTGTAAATTGTTCAATGCTAAATAAGTAACACTAGTAATATGATATACTTATTTATCTAGTCAGTAAAGTTAATTTATATAAAAAGAGTTACTTTTTATGATACACATTTCAATTTGCGAATCCGAAGACGCAAGGTTCGAATCCTGCATCTGCGACGAATTTTTGAAATGTTTATCATAATTAAAAGTAACTCTTTGAGATAAACCTAGTGTGGGATGCACTATAAAATTAAAATCATTTCATTAATTATATTCAAAATTTTTGTGAAATTGTTTTTATAATGTACTAAGATAATAAAATACTCACAGCTATTCAAAAAATACGCTCGATAGCAATCGTTTCATACGTGCAACGGACGTATTAAATAAGGCAACATCGTAATTGGATGTTACTTCATTGAAACTCCGGCTTGCTCTTAACAGACAACTATTCTGCCTATAATTAGTGTTTGTTGCTGGGACAAGAAGTGAGCACGGTATCCTGGTTGAATTAATCGGCACTTTCAGACTTATACGCTCCAGCAGCTCAGGGCAGTCGACTGCGCCATTACACATTATGTATCTTTAGTAAATATACGATATCAGCAATATTACGTCTGACATATTGTAAGGAAAGAATGCACGGAGCTATTACAACGAAAGAGATAGCGCTGTTGTCGCTTAAGGCAATTCTCAAACACAAAAATGTATGGACAATCACTATCTCTAGTTGTCAACTGTCAAATACATGTATTGGAAGTTGACACTATATCGGGACAAAAACACGACAACTAGCCACTGAATCGAGAATTTTTTCATGTCTCCTTCTAACTCATGCCATATTATAACAATGCATCTCTTTCTTTCTTTTCTCGATCGACCACATTTATACCTCTGGTATCTTTATCTCTGTGGAAGAAAGTGAAATTTACGATAGCGCGCGATATGGCCGGAAAATATTTCTTTGATTGTGCTCAATGCGTGTAATGTAAATATCAAATAATTGATTTGATTCAATTAGTATTTTTCACTGTTATGTTACGTTGCCACACCGTTACATTTTTATCATATGTTGAACAAATTGTTCTTGTAGCTGCAACGCATAAAATGTACAAAGACGTCATTTCTACATAAATGTGCTCTAACGTCAGCTAATTCATGCGTTCAAAATGTTCCGCCAAAGAAAATCGGTATTTTTGACCAATAGGTATACTTTATTACGCATACAAATAGGTACCCACATTCTTGCTTTCCCATAAATTCATTGACTAATACTTTTATTCTACGTAAAATCCTCTATGCATGCATAGAGGATTTTATATTACGTTTTCCGTAATAACCCATGTCGTAATGAAGACGCATAACTTGCTTTTAAGGGAAGGGGATCATTTAAATTAGTTCATATATATACTTTCCTTTCTTGACTAAGGTTCTAAACTTTAAATTATATTAAATAAATTATTTAACTTATGCGAGGTGAATTTTCTTGCAGTGTTTTCTTGTTCATGTTTGCAATATTCTTTTTGAAGGTGCAGTGTGTTTGAAAGAAAAAGATCAAAATTTTGTATTACACTAACAAGTAAGTACTATTTTATCATACTGTGATCGTATTCTGTATTTTGCTATAAGCATTATATAATAATGTTATCTAAGGTTATGTCTAGGCTATCAATACCTATCTACATGTAAATACTAACCTAATTTTTATTATTTATTCAATTTCACATTTCGAATTACAATTATGTGCCTAAGTTAATTAAATTATTTTTTCCTTCCCAATTATAAAAAGATAAATTAATAATCTCGAATGAAGTCGGAGTATATCGCTAGTGTGACGTGAAATTTTATTCAGGTCCTGTTTTAAAAATACAGAAACTTTTAGAGGTATAAAATAATATACTCATCATTATAAATAATTATACCTATACATAAATAAATTTTGTGTAGAGTCAATCTTTTATATTTAGCATAAAAGAATTTTTTCGCAGTTTCTAGATTGATCCCATAGTAAAAGTTGTTTGTGAGTAGATAAGAATTATTTATAATAGTATAATATAGAGGTACTTCCTTTTATAGCTCTAAAAGTCCCTGTGTTGTGATAATTTGTCACGCGTTTTCCAAAACAAACATTGTCGTGTAGCATTATGAGTTGAGTATCTCTTGCACTTAATCTTTTATATTATTGTTCCATTAATAAGCCATAAAATAGACTTGTTAGAAATTTATAGTAGGTAAAGAGAAAGATAGTAATATAATAGTGATGTCCATATAATAATTATTATAATATTATCAACGCATCACATTAATTTTGATGAATTTTAACTTCGTTTCGTAATAGGCACTTTTGCGCCAGGGGGCAAGGGGTTTATGCTTTATAATTATTTTTCGCAAAAAATGGCAAGACCGCCTTCCATCGTGTACGAAATTCGAATATTTTGCTCGGATTGTTTACATTATTGTTGATGTATTTAATTTATTTAAAATAGGTCTAGTCTACCTTGGAAGAATACTCTATCGAAATAAAAATAATTTTGTAAATTGGTTCCCAATTAGCGAAAATATCGATGACCATACACAAAAAATAGTACGTACAGACGAACATAGTACTCCTCCTTTTTGGAAGTCGGTAAAAAGTTCCGGTGTTACAGAGACAAATTGTCATCCCGTCAATTTATCCTCTCGAACTAGAAACAAAGGCCGCCGGCCGGCCTATGAATTAAAATACTTCCAAAATAGGCCTATGACCAACAGTGGGCTATCAAAAACGACTGCCTCGGTGGCTCAGTGGTTAGTGATTCTCACTTCTGGACCACAGAGGCGTGGGTTCGATCCCCACCAAGGGCAAGCATTTATCTGATGAACATAGGTGTTAGCTCTGTGTCTGGGTGTTATTTAGGTATTATCTATGTAAGCATAAACTAAGCTACTAATATAAGTAAGTAAGTTCGTATAGGCTGGGTGGCTAGCCCTAGTGTCAGAGTTTTTAGGCCGCCTGAAGACATCTGACTTGGCTAAAAGGTTTAAACAACCGGGACCTACAATTTAACGCGTCATCCGAGCCACAGTAGCACTCAGTTGGAAAATACCACCCGCAGTCACCCATCCAAATACTGACCGTGCAGAACGTTGCTTAATTTCGGTGATCAATGACATACACCTAGTCAAGATACTAATATGTCTATGTAGTATATCAGTCTCTGGCAGCCATATCACAAGCTTTGCTTAGTTTGAGGTCAGAGACTGTGTGTAAGATGTCCCCCAATATAAAAAAAGTTAAATCACTAATAAATTTTGAATGATCTGAGGTATAAGAAGCACGTCCCTACTAAAACAGTAGCATAGATAAGAGGCAAGCAAAAGCATATTTCGCACGCAGAACACTCATGTACAATCAATTTATGTTATCATTGAAATAATATTTTCTAATTTTATTATCTAGTTTATATAAAACAAGGAAAATGACGTACATTTAATTATTACCTCATAATATTCATGATGATATAATTGTGTAAATCTGGTGAATTATTAATAATACAGAGAAGAGAACAGGTAAAATAATTTTTGCTGTAATTGTTGATGTTATCAATTATAATTATCCGTTAGTTGATATCAAAAAATATTGGGCGATTTTTCTCTTACATTATATTATTCAGAAATGTTGTACTAAGCTGAAAGGAGGTAACTCAGACTATCATTACTCGTTTTAATAACTTTTTCTGAAGGGGAAACCGGGATTAATGAAAACATAATATCTGTACCGTGACAACACTGCAAATCGACATAGACAAAATGTATGAAACAACTGACTTATTTTCTAAATTTCCCTTAGTGATTTGATTTTCATCATTTGATTCAAAACAATAATTGTCAAAAATATTTCTGGAACAATAAATTATTTTTATTCTTATTTTGAGTAACCTCTATTGATATAAGAAATTACAGTGTTTTTAACAAACTAAGTTACAATTTACCAACATGGTACATTGTTTTGTAAGCTAAAGTCTAAAACCCCTTATCTTTGATCATCAAAGCTCCTTTTTGCCCTAAAAGTTATTCATAATGATGGTCTCAATCATATCTTTTCAGTTTACACCGTTTAAAAAATGGTTAAAAAACCATTAATGGTTAAAAAAACCTGTTTAACAGCTGCTTACTGCATATCAGAGACTCTGACAAGAGCCACCCAGCCCATACTAACTTACTAACGATAATCTTGACAAAACTTGGTAGGTACACAGGTTCTATGTTATAAACCTGGTATCTATGGATATTGAAATTATTTTTATATGAATATTTCTTCGGAGTATATTATTTGAGGTTTTCCCTCAAACAGGAGGGATATTTGCTGTCATGCTATTTATCTGCCGATTTCGATAATTTCGATAATATTTGGAAATATAATTTAATCTAAACAAGAACAAACAGCTATCCTTAAAAGATTTGCGAATATGAAACAAATCGGTCAGAGATCGCTATCAGCGATATGGCCGCCCATTGTTACACTCTTTATGTATCTTTGTTTCTTATTTTTGTTTATTTCTTGGTGTGCAATAAAGAGTTTATATATCCATCTATCGATGAAGAGAGAGTCGAGGCATAGGCTTATGAAGTTTCAAGTAACAGATGCGAGGTCCATTGTTCGGAGTACAACTAATTCTGTGAATGACAATATACCTATCTATATAAGTGTATCTATCAGATTGTACTAGAAATTCGTGACTCAAAGTTTGGTTTTGTTTCTCATAAAAATTTATTTTATTTCAGAATCGAGATGTCTTTTCTCCACACCATATGCTTGGTGATATTCATCGCTTTTGGTAAGCTACATATATAAATATTATTTAATTATGCTCTACATCATCAAAAATATCTTTTTTAATAACTCCGAACCCGAAATCGCGGCAAAACAGCTGTTCCGTATGTAAGCCGACATTGTTTTTTTTTAACTACAACTAAATCCAATACTATTTTATAAGCTTAAACTACATACACTACTACTACATAAAAAGCAATTAGATCATCCACATACCCTTGAAGGTCTAAAGATAATCCAAATGCTCAAGCCCACTGCCAGTTGGCAGCGTGCCCAGCATGCTGGATGCAGCATTGCCACGCTGAATGCAATGCTTATACGTTGAGAACAAACACCGGCATTTTGGTCACGCGTCGCGTCCACCAGAGGCTCAGAGAGACTTTTCAAAACAAGGTGAGCTCCCGGCCCCCACGGACCCAATATCTCAACTCTAATATTAAAGGCACGTTTGCCCATAAAAATATTTTAAAAGTGAATTATTCGAAAGCGTTCTGTGATATGTTTCGTCAAAATCGGTTCAGCAGTTTCAAAGTTATCAGCTCTTTCGTTAGCTACGGTACGAATCTTATTGCGATGGGGTTTTTGATTTTAATTGTACTTTTGTGTCGAGAGTACATAAATAAATATCGCTTTATGGTCGATTAACTCATAATATGGAACAAGCGGTGTTTTGGGTTGGTCCCATCGTGAAAGTTGTTCATAATGCTCCTTTTTAACCCCCGACGAAAAAGAAGAGTGTTATAAGTTTGACGTGTCTGTTTGTCTGTCTGTGTGTCTGTCTGTCTGTCTGTCTGTGGCATCATAGCGCCCGAACCACTGAACCGATTTCAGTTTAGTTTTTTTTGGATGAAAGGAGACTTAATCGAGAGTGATCTTAGCTATGTTTTATAAAAATCGATTGAGCCGTTTAAGAGTTATGGTGGGTTAAAGTGGGGATGGAAGAACCAAAATTCTACAAATGTGCCCAAAATGGTTGTCAATTGAAAGTTTGTTGTCAAATATTTTTGTGTCGGGGGTTTTTTAATTAGGTATATTATTTCTATAATGTCTTTGTGGTTGTTTTTAAATTTCCGCGATTTGAACACATTATTATTACGTACTACGGGATTAGATGTAAATTGTGTTTATATTTGAATGAAATTTACTTGGTTTTAAAAATGTAGATAAGAATAAGAAATGAATTGTGATTTAACGTTAGTAATTTATAAACATGTGAGTAATTAGGTTCTTGTTAAGTGTATACTGTATTGTAGATTGTTTTTGACTATTCAAAAGTGTGTCTGTGACACCCAATTGTCGAAATAAATAAAAAGAAACTAAAAACTGAACCTAATCGCGCACTCAAATTGCGAAATAAATAAAAACCTCATCATCCCGACGTTTCAACCGAGTTGCATCGGTCGTGGTCACGGGTAGACTGGAATGTGAATCAGCTGGTACCGCCAATTCAACTTAAACTTGCAAAATTGTCACTCCGACACAGCACTGACGGTATCCAATAATTTCTTGCTACCTACACTACGCGATCTACATTTGTTGACAACAGGATTCCACGACGCCGATAACTTAAATCCATCTTCCTGGTTGATATTGTTATGTTTTTTGATTTCCACCGCTTCACGAACTATTCTTGAAAAATAGTGTCGATAAAGCAGCAAACTTGTAAGTACATTCGTTTAAATTGCAATACTCGTATCGTGTTATGATAAAATTTTTGAATGATGTCATGTCAAGGCGATGTATGAACATCATCGATGGCAATTCAAAGAATTTAGTCATTGGAAATTTGGGTGTCGGTATATAGGAGCAATTTTATTATCCTTGTATCAATTCTGTTGCCATGAAAGTTTAGGTGTTTTATTCGCAGTGCATTGACTTGGATTTTTGAAAGGTTGGTTCGGGTTTTTATTATTTTCTAAACTTCCGTTTTAGAATCTGTAATATGATTCCTATTATTTAAACCAGTGACCATGTGCTGCAAAGTGTAGCGATTTAGAAAAATGTCAAGTGTCTGAGAAATTTGCAAGGAAATCGCGAAAAAAATAAAAAATCGGTCAAGTGCTCTTGCCGTTAGTAATAGTGACCAAAATACTCCTAAAAATCACGTTTGTTGTTTGGGAGCCCCCCTTAATTTTTTTTTCTGTTTTTAGTATTTGTTGTTATAGCGGCAACAGAAATACATCATCTGTGAAAATTTCAGCTGCCTAGCTGTCATGGTTCATGAGATACAGCCCGGTGACAGACAGACAAACAGACAGACGGACATCGGAGTCTTAGTAATAGGGTCCCGCTTTTACCCTTTGGGTACGGAACCCTAAAACACACAAAGATTCGATGACCTTTGACAAAATCAATGAACAGCCGATTTGAATTCACTGATAGGTTTGCTTTTCATTATTCCTGAGTTGGTCATAAAACAAAACAGTTTATTATATGCTAGTATCACCCTTGTTAAGGGAGTACAGATCTCCGAAATACAAGCTATGCTTAGTTTGGAGATCTGAGGCTCATTGTCATCATGTATTATTTGTTTTAATGTCAATAAATTAATTTGAATTTGAATTTGAATTTGAGTATCACCCGCCCCGGCTTCGCACAGGTGTATTATACATATAAACCTTCCCCTTGAATCAATCTATCTATTTAAAAAAAACGCATCAAAATCCGTAGCGTAGTTTTAAAGATATAAGCATACATGGGGACAGACAGTGGGAAGCGGCTTTGTTTTTACTATGTAGTGAAGTAGGTACACAGATCTATAAATCCTTGTACTTTGCTGACTTGTATGTAGGCATGATTTGAACACGTCTTTCTTTCGCTCACCAATCAGTCAGTCTTCAGTTTATTTAGGACGTATGACTAGCCCAAGTATTAGAGTTTTTAAACCGCCTGAAGGTCACCGTTATACCAGCTAAATAGAAAAAAGAAAGACCAACGAAACGGAAAACTAATCTTAAGAAAAACTAACTAACTTAATAAAACCACGATCGACAAAGAAAGTACTGTCCTGTACCAGCCTTTTTAATAGTCCACTGCAAGCCGTAGGTCTACCCTAGAAGGGTGATTGGGCCATATCTAACACCTACGCCATCGAATTTCTTCTACTGACGTACGAGTATGCAGGTTGCCTCACGATGTTTTCCTTCACCGAAAAGCCAGTGGTGTGAAATTTTCCGTACACAAATTCCAAGGAATTCATTGGTACGGTACCTGGATTTGAACCCACGTCCTCACGATTATAAGGCAGGTGTCTTTACCACTAGACCACCACGGCTTCTACAAACAACAGAACAGCTTCAACAAAGAAAGTCAGACAAATCAATGCAATATTCACATAATGCTATTGAAACTGCGGCAGTCCCTGAACTGTTGGCACAAAGCCTAAGCTTCAGAGGCAAACAAACACGCATCCCTCCAGATTATATTCCCTATTAGAGTTAACTTCAAAGAGATGTAGGCAAGGTCAGGGAGTATTTGCTTACCTAAACCACGGTAATGGTATCTATACAGTATTTCGTCTTCATACAAACAAACGGTCGGAACGCAAATCATACCTACGCGCCTCGGAGTTCGGTACACAACGATTGCAAGAGGGTTGTTGAGGAAGTGATTATGAGGAAGAGGAGGAGGAAGAGAAATCGTCACGCGCTAATTTAAAGGATGCGGATGAGGAAGCGGATGAGAAAGAGGATGATAGGAAATTATAAACCAACCAACCAACCAACCAAACCAACCAACCGACCCAACCCAAAAGCCGCTGTACTGTCTGTACATAACTAGGTACATACATACACAAAAATTAATTAAAAGGGCATTTTCGGCGGGTTGCGGGAGGGGAAGTCTCGCTCGCCCGTTCGGCCCGGCATCGCGCTGCCGCTGCGGCGTGTGCGCTCATGCGTAGTGAAATTCCTCATAAATTCCTCTTAAATTTTGAGGAAGCGATAGCGGAAGAGGATTTACTTATTTTTATTTATGAAGATGCGGTAACGGTTGAGGAACCCAAAATATTGCGGAACTTCCGCATTATGAGGAAGCGGAAGAAGAATCCTCAGCAACCCTATTGCAAGGGCACGCCGTAGTGACGGACGAACGTGTGGGTTTGTACTCAGTAAACCTGCAATATATAATACATACCAGGCGCAGGGCAGCCCTAGCGCGTGTTACGTACTGCTTGGCCACGCGGGGCTGTAGATATTTATTTCAGGGACGAGTCGCAATACTGCATAGATACCATTACCTTGCCTAAACAAACTGACGGTTCAGCGGACAATCTTTCGGTGGCATGTGGGTTTGCCTGGTTCTCAAGCAAATAACTCGGAATATTTATACGAGAATTTTATAGACTTTTATACAAAGGCAGCAAAGTTTTAACAATGAAAAGGTATAAAATAATCTGCCAAGTACGAGTCGGACTCGCGCACGGAGGGTTCTGTACTGTATGGGAGCCCCCCTTAAATATTTATGAGAATATTATTAAATATTGTTATGTACAAAAAACAATTTGTTTTTATAAAAGACAAGTCAGATCAGAAGTTACTAAAGCCTTAAACTATTTTGTGTGTATTGCTATTGAATCAGATGGAAAAATCGTCCAGTCCATTATGATTACACACTTTATTAGGATTTTAAATACCTAGTTTTCGTAAATACAATTCGTCGCGTCCACAATGACAATGATTTTGACAGCTATAGTGGACCTTCCTCGACAGTGGCGCCGACTGGTGAGCACAAATACGGTAGCCCTCATTGGGCCTATTGTATTCATAATTGTCAACAACTTTTACCATGAGGCCAACGGCAAAAAAAATAATTTGTCTCATATAGTTTGTCTAAAATTGATGAAATGTAGGAAAGCGGCAAAACGAAAGTTTCGTACTGCGTTACATTTACTGCAGGTTCAATTCATGTGATAACGACAATTGTTTAAACGTTTAATCTCAAATTGTTCAAAGCGTTTTAAATTAGGCACAAAACTAATTGTCATTATCATCCTAAACAACTTTTAATGGGACCAAACTAAATCACCTGTTTCATATTCATAGGTACAATCTTCGTTGATTTTTATCCGGAGGTTCCAATATCTTTATTCACAATGTAATGTTGAGTGACTTATTTAACTTATAACTTAGTTTTCCTCGTTGATTTTCGCATAAAATTACGTAATTATTACGTGCGGAAAATAGCACGAAAATAACAATTACTTTAATATTGCCGGTAAATAAATAATGTCACGCCAAAAACCCCGTTCTACAACATACGTGAAAACATTCAGGTACTTCACAAGTAGGTAAAATTGGTAGAAATATTGTTTTCGAAAACTATAACTTATTATCGCTTATACAGATGACCTTTCTATATATTTATAACTTTAGGTACATAAATAAACCTATGACAGATCTATTTTATCATACACATCATTAGCGGCTTTTCAACCGGTGACAGCTGTCTACGCATAAATTTGCAAGTTTCAGTAGGCATTATATAAATCCAAAGCATTTATCGATCGTAGCTTGATTGTAACTTCCTTACTGATACTATAAATCCGAAAGTGCGTTTGTTGGTTTATTGGTTTGTTCCTCTTTTACGCAGCAATGGAGAAACGGAGTCTGTTGATTTTTGGCATGAACCTAATTTGAAAAACGGAAAGAGACATAGGATACTTTTTATCCCAGAAAAATAAAATTTTCCCATGCCATCCCATAAAATGCCACGCGGGTGATGCCGTGGGTAAAAGCTAAGAATGTATGAAAGGTTTGTTTAGTTTGATATCTTTTGATTAAACAAGAAAAAATCGACATTCCCAAGAAATGTGTATTTCCTTTTTATACAGGACTAGCTTTGCCTAAGGTTTTGAAAACTTAGTTCGCGGTTTCGTTTGATTCCCGGGATTTGTAAAAAATCCTAGGTAGGCGAATCTGACTCACACTTGTCCGGATTTTTTGGTATTTAACTGTTATGATTCTCCCCTTTGATCAATTACTGGCTTTTCTTAAGGTTTTAACAACTTAGGTCCGGGTTTCGTTTGATTTCTGGGATTTGTATGAAATCCTAGGTGGGCGAGTCTGACTCATACTTTTTGGTAACTGATTCTGCCCATACCTAGTCAAACTTGGGTTCTTTTGTAACTCACTCTGGGAAAATACAGAGCCTTTGAAAATTATGAATCAATCAAAAACGTTCTGCGGTTTTCAGTTCGATAAAAACCGCATTTTTTGTGAATTTACACTCTTGATTGATAGGTACCTAATATTGAGTGAGTTTGATATAAGTACTTGTTCTAAAGTAATTGTTCTTTATTTATTAGAGTGTGGTTGAAGACGACTGAGGGTGGAAATCAGTGTTGAATCTGAAGTTTATTTTGAAAATAAAATAATGTTCAGATCGTTTATTATAGTGTTTTTAGTTATAGGAAGCTTACAGTTAGGCATAAACTCTTGTAGAGCTCCTTTAACACCAGTCAAGCATTTATTAACGAATACGAGTAAACAGGGTATGTATTATTTGTTAGAATTTATCTAATGTTTTTAATTTATAGTAGTTCACTGTTGAACATAAGTGAACTTACTCTTGATAGACAATTGAACCATATCCACCGTTTCGGCTCAGTTGCAGTTTGTGGATTCACTATCCCGTCGAAATTATATTACTTTTTCGGATGTATACGGTCTTTGAAAAGTGTTAAAACTCTATAATAAAATTATATCCTATTTTCATCAAGTTTAAATATGCTTAGAGCTTATCCTCAAACAGCTGCTTTCCCATGTTGAGGCTAGTACTAAAAGTGGTTCAAAATGCAGCATTGACATAACTATGGAGATCCCAGGACCAAAGCAACTTATGTATTAAGTAAGTTCGTATAGGCCGGGTGGCTAGCCCTGGTGTCAAAGTTTTCAAGCCGCCTGAAGGCTTTTGACGTGGCTAAACGGTTAAAACAATCGAGACCTACAATTTTACTTGTCATCCGAGCCCCTGCAGCCTGGAAGAAATCACTTTCAGTGATAAGGCCGCCGGCGAACCAATAAAGAGCATATATATCTATCTGTAGCGCTTAGTTGTATGTACCGCCCGCGGTAACCCATCCGATGACTTACCGTGTTGAATGTTGCTAAATCTTTAAAAACTCCTACATAACTCCGATATGAAATGTAAACTCATTGCTCATAGCCGATGTTTCTAGGGTAAAAACGGGACACTATTACTAAGACTTCGCTGTCCGTCTGTCCGTCTGTCACCAGGCTGTATCTCATGAACCGTGATAGCTAGAACGTTGAAATTTTAACAGATCATGGATTTCTGTTACCGCTATACGTTTTTTACTCGATCTTAATATCGTAGATGCTTGAAATATTCACAGATAATTAAGTTGTATATTCCCTTCAAAAACAAATAATTAAATAAAAATAAAACATACGAGGGGGCATCCATACGGTACGGAACCATTCCTGCGCGAGACTGACTCGCACTTGGCCGATTATTTATCAAAACATGTATTTGGACCTACTTAGTATCTAATAACAGATATTTTTCTTTCACAGCACCTGAACCTCAAGATGCCAGCTTCGTCCACCTCCCCACCAAACTTCCTTCCACCACCCCCTTCCCTCCAGCCCCTCGACCCCTCCCATCCATCGACGAGATCCTCCACGACGGAAAAGACCACCCTTGCTACCGACAGTGCAATGGAACAGCCATGACCTGCTATTACCACTTCAAGATGGAGTGGTATCAGAGCATGAGCAAGGCGTGTTACAACTGCCCGTTTAATGCCACGGATTGTGATCGCCATGATTGCGTGGTGGCTAATGGTGTTAGCAGATCCATGACTGCGGTGAATAGGAAGATGCCTGGACCGGCTGTTGAAGTAAGTACTACTCTTTTCAACAGACTTCCAAAAAGGAGGAGGTTATATTTTCGTCTGTATGTATTTTTTTGAAGTGAGTACTTTTTTAGCGGCGTTGTTCAATTTTTGGGGATGGATATAACATGTTAAACTCGCTTCAGGACACATGACCTGATCGAAAATTCGTAAGACGGAAGGAGCAATTTTTCACTTTTGCCGGCACTCCCGGAGTGCAGCCCGTTGTTTTTTTGTTTATCGAAATTTTCGCCAAATTTGAACCGAATCAGAAAATTATTTTTTAGCTTCGAAAGGGTACCAAGGTAGTCGCGTCAAAATTTTATCGAAATAGGTTGAGCCGTTTTTGAAAAATCAATAATAATGTAAAAATTGTATACATCAATTAAAGCGGATTATTGGGATTTTGTACACGAGGGTAGTCGGTTTTGCCATTGTTTGCAAAAATAAATTATCAAGTTTCTATAGCAAAGAAAATATGTACTCCTAGTCCTTTACATTATATTTCGGTATCACAATAGTTTCCTGTAAAAGCCGAAATGTAAATCAAAACAGCGTGTTATTTTGGTAAACCGCTGATGACCACACTGATGATTTATATGTAGTATGACGCTGTAAAACGCTCATAAAATGTACCAAACTTTTTGTTACATTTTAAACATTGGTGCTGGAATAACGCTGGTCCCGCCATCATCCTGCAATTTATAGCTCACCGACACGCACATAAAAACATTCCCTTTTATGTTGAAGATAAAATAAAAATAAACGGGGCAAGTGCAGGTGGGGACCGCGTACGAAAGGTCCAGTACAAAATTCTTCAGTACCCATTTCTTGGTTTATCCATTCATTGGTTCTGTATTCTTTTTAGCAATAAACGATTAACTTAAATGTCATATCTCAGGCCTCATCATCATAATAAGCCCTACCCATAATATGTGATTGGGCAATCTCGATCGCGCTGGCCCGATCGTTGTGGTCATTATGGAGGTTGTTTTAAGAAGTTTTGTTTTAATTTACCAAATTACCTTTTTTCCTTTACGTGGTCTCCACTCGAGAACTTTTCGACCCCATCGGTCATCAGTCCTCCGCGCTATGTGCCCTGCCCATTGCCATTGCCAATCCGCTGGGCTATGTCGGTAACTTTGGTTCTTCTACGTATCTCCTCATTCCTGATTCGATCTCGCAGAGAGACTCCGAGCATAGCCTTCTCCATAGATGGTCTCTCCGTTGTGCTACTTGGAGCTTATTAATAAGGCCCATAGTTAGAGACCACGTTTCAGTGCCGTAAGTCATCACTGGCAACACACACTGGTCGAACACTTTTGACTTGAGACTTTAAAATTACAATACAAAAGCAGAAATATGAAGTAGTGTTTGTTACTATCACTAGTTTTTACCAGATTCGCACGGAACCATAAAAATTACAACCATTTTAGTTTTTTTTTACACTGCTGGAAACAAAGTGGAATTTTCCCAAAGTTTTTGAACGCTTACAAAATAAAATGCTGTTTTAACTTTATTTTTATTGCTCTGTTAATTGTAAACCGCCAATGAGTTTGTTTTTGTTGTTGAAAAATGTCGGAGGGTACTTTAATTTTCAGCGTGTTTTTTTGTTACTTTACGTGTCATTTACACTTTTTTGAGTGTTCATTCTTCACAAATGAGTGCATTTAGGCAGTGCCAGTTGCAATTTCGGGGACACTCTAACATTAGGATTGCATGAATTCGGTTGTTAGTTTAGATTTAACGAACGAAACTCGGTTTACCATGCCAGGTATTGCCATTATACAAGTCAGTATGATCCTTACTATTAATATAAATCCGAAAGTGTGTTTGTTTCTCTTTCAAGCAGCGATAGATACGGACTGACTTGATTTTCGGTATGGACATACCATGTTTGAAAGTCAGTCCGTGTAAACGAACTTATTCCTGTCTGCTTTTTTAATAGTTTACTGCTGAATATAGACCAATCCACAAAGGGCGATAAGCATGTAAGGTGTTAATTTATTTTCTTAATTTCTAGGTCTGCCAAAACGACAAGATCGTCGTGGATGTGGCCAACGACCTTATGGCATCAGGGACCACCATCCATTGGCACGGGCTGTACCAGAAAGATCATCCCTTCATGGATGGCGCTCCGTTTGTCACGCAGTGTCCTATACAACCTAGCAGCACTTTTAGGTAAGTTTTTATACAGGCGTTTATACAGGGTTATCTGCTAACCCTGTACCAAGGCGGAAGGGAGTGATTAACACTTTCATTATAAAAAAACTTTTACTACGACACTAACTCAAAATTCGAGAAATCTGTTGTTCCATACAAAATCGCAACTAGGAAAAACAAACAGCTGATTTATTTTTCACAAATTTTGAGTTAGCCCTACAGTAGAAGTTGTTCCTAATGATGGTCTTAATCACCCCCTTTCGTCTTAGTACACCAGTTCTGGATAACCCTGTATAGAGCAGTGATTCGCGTTGATTGCCTCGGTGTTCCAGTGGTTAGTGTTTCTGTCTCCTGTACCAAACGGTACAATTTCCACGCGAAACAGGTATACAGGTACAGGCCGCGCCACACAAGTTGGCGGATGTGAAGTTAGCTACAAGCTGCGCAATATCCAATCCTGACTGAAGCCCACATAATGACGCTCTTTGATTAGCTATTGCGCAGCTTGTAGCTAACTTCACGTCCGCCAAATTGTGTGGCGCAGCCGATACCTATTGTGACGAACATCGTGCTTAGTGTTTACCGTGTAAGATGTCCCTGTTTGACCGAAGCAAAGCGAAAGTCTTTGCTTGAACTCGAAGAGTTTTCTTTCGTCGTGCCGGATGTTGATTTTTGTCTACAGGTCGTATTTTTCAATGAATCTCGAGGAAACTTCCTCGAGAAGGAAAGGATTTTGCTGTCGCGTTATTTATTAGCCTATTTCGATAGATGGAAGATTATTTAGTATCTAATACTATTACTAATTTATAAATCTTTACCACCTGTTACCTGCCCAAGTAACCACAATCGAAACCCTATAGTCACGGGTCGATCTAACCTGTGTTGGAGACATGCACAGAGAAACTTTCAGGTTTTATAAAATAAGGAATGTCTGGCCGTCGTGGGCTCTTAGGCTATAAATCCTTACATGATTTGCAAATATACAGTGAAACCTGGATAAGAGAGAGTTGAAGGGACCGCCATCTCATTCTCACTTACAGAGGTTTTTCACTTATCCAGGTTTCTCACTTATCCAGTTTCGGAAGTGGCTACTCTCCCTTATAGAGGTCAAAAAATACGTCTAATTTGTGTGTAGGTACGAGTATCTACATGCGTGAAGAATGATAAATGTGTCTATAAATATGTAATACATAGGTACTAATTGTTTGGGTTGTGTTGATTAGAATTGAACATAGATGATTGATAGTTTGTTTTATTCATTCTAAAAGACACATTTAAACATTGGGAAAATCAAAAAACGACTTTTAAAAATATTTCCATGCCCTTTAGAGCACAGAGACCTTATAGGGACAGTATATTTTTTTATTTTATGATTTTGTAAAAGTAATTCTGTAAGTCAAATTCATTGCGTATTTCATTTCGAGATTTTCCACCTTTGAACGCGTATAATACCTAGCTACCTTAAGCTTATCGCTTAACGACTTATTCATTTATTCCTAAGGATTTATTTACTAACACCGAACCTTTCTCCCTAATAATACTTTTCAACTGGAGTAAGTTTGACCAATAAAATAGTGTAAACGCACGTGTAGCTATTCCAAAAGAATGTGATACAAATTTTTGCATCACATTAATGTTAGGTAGATTAAAGAAAACCACAAAATAATTTTAAATAGAACACTATTTCAACAAACAGGATAGTTTAGACGCACGTGTGGTCATTCCAAAAAAAATACGACACAAAAACAATGTTTCTTATTTCCACAAAATACAAAAAAAAAATGTTTGAATAGAACACGATCCGAAAGCAACGGTAGTTAGTTCCACGAAATTTAAGAATGGATCATAAAGTGCAGATGTTTCATTACCCTCAACTCTCGCTTATAGAGGTTCAGACAAGTAGTACTCTCAGTTATAGAGGTCCATGAGGGAAAAACGACTCTCTCTTATAGAGGTTTTGGTCTCTCACTTATAGAGGTATTTGAGGGGTAAAATGACGGGACCTGGCAATTACTCTCACTTATAGAGGTTTCTCACTTATCCAGTTCTCAGTTAGCCAGGTTTGACTGTATAGGCTTGTATGTGTCACTAGGTCTACTCTTAGGTGAACTAGTTTGTTTATAAGTATACAAACCCGGAACCTCTGATAACACACTCAACTCGAAACCACTGATAGATAGCCTACTAAAATTAGAGCCATATTTGATAGCCTACTTAACGTGTAGTCACTGATAGCGATAGCCCACTCTGTAGTGATTAGGTGTAGGAAAATGAAAGCATAGACCACTAGCTTCTGTCCACGGCTTCACCCGCGTGATATTTTACATTTTGTGCTATCTTCTATGTTACTTTTCCGAGACAAAAAGTAGCTTATGTCAATTGTCGTCTATTTTAAACTGTAACTTTAATGCCCAAGCCCAATAAAGTCAATTCGCTGCTCCGTTGCTGTGTGAAAGAGGAGTCGACAAACACACTTTCGGATTTATAATGTTAGTAAGATAGTAATGATACCGTAGATATCAGAATCGCCAACGGATTGCATGACGCCCCTGCAACAGAAGTATTGTCATTGACATCTCAATCATAGATGGTGATAGAGTTGAGCCACTGGAGCAGTTATCTCAAATTCTGGGTTAGCCTCATCGTAAAAATATACTCGTAAATATCGTTCAGATTTAGATCCTAAACAATCTTGCCAAATGTTATCGAAAGTGGCTGATAAATAGCGCGGCAGTAAATTTCCTCCCATTTTGAGGGAAATACCCCGAAATCAAACATTCTGAATCCTGATTTTAGAACCTGTGTAGTACGAGTATGTAATAAGTTTCGTTGAGAATTGTTGAAAAATGCGACTTACGTGGGCTGTATGATAAATACCCGTGTTATTATTTTTCAATATAGTCTCCTTTCAGCTGGATGCACTTGGTCCAGATATATTCTAACTTCTTCGAGCCATCCAAAAAATAAGATTTCTGGAACTCCGCAAAACAGGAATCTGTTTCGGCGATGATTTTTTCGCCTTCCACCAAGCCATTTTTTTAAGTTTGGAAACATAAAATAAATCGCAGCGAGAATAAGGTGGTAGGGGTAGCAATTCGTATCGTTGCTCGGCCAGTTCTAACCGAAATCGAATAACATAGGTATCGATATTGTTCTTTTTCCGTAGTTGCAAATAATTACGATTAGATGACTTTCAGCATCTGTCAAAACCAAACAGCTCGATAAATCTGTCAAAAAAATTGATAAATACGAGTATTGTGGTAAAGATGAGGGAGATGAGGCCTAATGATGGCATATAAATTTTGCGGCAGTGGTGCCATCTATCGGCAAACACGGGTACTTACCATACAGCCTAGGTATAAGCAAAAATCAACATCCAGACCGACGATAGCAAAATTGTCGTGTTGAAGCAAAGACTTTTGCTTCGCTTCGGTCAATTATGTTTTTAAAATGATGGTCTGAATCACTTTCTCAGGCTAGTACTAAGAAAGCAGATAATTTTATTCATAGACATCAAGGACACGATTTGAGGTAAGATAAAATACTAGCTGACCCGGCGAACTTCCTTTCACACAATATCTTTATAAATTATAGCCTTTGTGTTATTCTGATGTATAGGCAAAGTTTCAGCTCAATCCGTTTAGTAGCTTTTGCGTGAAAGAGGACTAAACATCCATACATACAAACTTTCGCGTTTATATAGGTGGTATTAGGGGATTGGTTTAAGAAAATTTTGTTTGGTATGTTGAGAGTTCTACCGCCTTACCACAAAATATTTGAACACGCTTTAAACACTGTTTTACCGTGCAATTTTTACTGTGAAACATTTTCTAAATAGTGCGTAAAACTTTTGTGGTAAGACGGCTAATGTTTGCGAAATATTCCTAGATTTCTTTCGAAATCTTTGACTAAATAAATAGAAAGAACGAAATTATACCTCGGAGAGAGAACAAATCTTTTCGTTTTCTTGGAAAAAACTACGCGACATAAATTAGCTCGTGGGCCCTGCGGCCTAACCTTGAGTAGAGGAATAATAACAGTAACACGATCTTAGGTTAAGGCGATAACACATACTACAATAATAGGTACTCGTATTAACAAAATTTTTAATTTCCGAGCCACGGAGGCAAATGCAGAGTTATAACGATGAAATTAACTGTTTTTAGGGTCCCGTACCCAAAGGGTAAAAACGGGACCCTATTATTAAGACACCGCTGTCCGTCCGTCTGTCTGTCTGTCACCAGGCTGTATCTCAAGCACCGTGATAGCTAGAACGCTGAATTTTTTTTCAAATGCATTAAGATAATAGTTCATGCTTGTTTTCCGTCTCGCTCGCGCAAACCTACGTTAATAAAGATTATAAATAAAGAATGTGAATTTTTAAAAGTATAATGAACATTTTTAACCATAGAATTATTCTTTAGTTGACAGAGTAGACGAATTAACACTTTTTAAATATCTTTTGTCTCACGCTTACATTTGCAAGTCTGCCTACCTTCTCGTATGTACTCAAACTAGCAAATGCGAGCGAGACAAACGAAAAATCTAAAAGTTTATCATGCAATTACACAAAACGCGTGTAATATCATGACAAACTTTTTCATATCATTTTTTGAAAATTAACATGATTTTTGTGCGTGCCATTAGCAAATTGACGTATAAAATCCCCTTAAACAAGAATCGTGGCCTCAACTACAGAGATAAATCCCCGAACTCCGTGGGAGTACCAGCATGTTAAATACATGTTTTCCTACTCAATCTTACTAAGGTATACGATCTAATCAAGAACCTTAGAAATTAGAAGCTGAAAAAATAATTAATTCCAAAAAAAAATTAGAAAATTGTTTTACATTACATTAATAAGTAAATAATTAATTCCAAAAAAATTTAGAAAACAGTTTTACAAAACACATTGAGCAGAAAATCATTTTGTATGGAACAGCTATATTTTTACGATGTCAGACAGATATTTTAAATAGGCGTTTGCCTGATGATTGGTACAAATCCACCACGCTGGTTCAGTGCGTGTTGGTGGATTCACATACGCCATCGAATTTCTTCTACGGACGTATGCAGGTTGCCTCACGATGTTTTCTTCACCGATAAGCCAGTGGTGTTAAATTCGGTACATAAATTCCGAAAAACTCATTGGTACGGGACCGGGATTTGAACCTACGACCTCACGATTGTAAGGCAGGTGTCAATACCACTAGACCACCACGGCTAAACATGTGTTAGTTGTCCTCTAATATTTTTTTATTTATTTCCAGATACGAGTTTGTAGCGCTGCAAGCCGGCACGTACTTCTGGCACTCGCACATAGGCCTGCAGCGCGCCGACGGTGTCACCGGCTCTCTCATCGTCAGAACCGCCAAGTCACAGGACGCTCATGGAAACTTATACGATTTTGACATGTTAGTATGCTAAATGCTTTGAGCAAATATCTAGAGCCACCAGTCCCTAAGTGAAAGTAGTAATAAAATGTCTGAGCGCCGTCTAATATACCGACATTAATTTACATTAAATAATTCACAATGACCTGTTTTTTGGAATCTCGACGTGATGTCACCTAATTAGTGCTTGTAACCGAGCACTTTGGCATCGCGCGGCGTTGTAGTCGGCTTGCAATCTCCTGAAGACTTACTTAAAATCCTGCCCATTACATAGTTTGGGCAGAGTTTTGCCTCGGACACTTTTTTGCACGATTGTGACTATAGATATTTGCTCGATGGCTAAATGCTTAATTGATAGGACCGCCTTTTGTGCCTCTTCTGACTTTGTTTCTTCTGTTACTTGGTCCTTTTTGTTGTGTCAATAAAATATTGTTATATATAGTATATATAGTAGTATAGTATAGGCATGTTTACTGGGTATACAAATCATAATTATAACTAGTCCGTTAGTTATAGTTTATGGAAAATATTGGACACGTATTTTTTCTTTCGTCAATAAACAATTAATGACAAAAATAAACCAAGGTTGTCAAATTTGAGGGTGGGTCTCGTGACGTCACTAGCCAGTACCGGTACCGATACATTTGTAGTAGGTTAGTGACGTCACTCTTAATCAATTTTGCGCGTTTTGTTAAATTGACAAAAGAAAAAATACCTACGTGTCTAATATTTTTTGATAATCTATTTGACAGACTTTTTTTTTAGTGAAGAAGCCTATTGTAATTTTTACTAATATTTTCTTCTAGATCAGAGCACACAGTGCTGGTAACAGACTGGAGCGATCGCCTGGCTGTAGCAATGTTCACTAATCAGTATCACGCCGCCGGAAGCAACAGGCCTTCTGCTCTACTGATCAATGGTAAAGGCAGGTTCGAAGTGACGAATGGCACTACGTCTGTCTTTACGAAGCCGGCGAAGTTTGACGTAGCCAAGGTAATTTGATTCTTATTTCTGTAGAGTGTAGGACCTTTGTCTTTGTTTTACTGGTCACTACCACGCTGCTGGAGAACCAGAACTACGGCTCTACTATCAATGGTACAGGCAGGTTCCAAGTGATGAACGGGACCACTTTTGTCTTGGCCGAGGAGGTTCAACGTTGCCAAGGTAATTAGATTCTTATTTCTATAGAGTGTAATACCTTTTGTCTTTGATTCACTGATCACTACCACGCTGCTGGAGGAACCAGAACTACAGCTCTACTAATCCATGGTACAGGCACGTTCCAAGTCATGGACGGGACCACTTCAACAACGGGGACCAACTATAAAGTACCTAAAATCACGAAAAATAAACTCAAATAAAAGTACAGCTTAAATAATAAATCATCGATATGGAATGATAAAATTTTGCCAAGACTTGCCACGAAACTGAAACCAACTCAGCATATCGCTCTACCTACATACTCGTAGTTACGCTTACGACTTAGTAAAAAAAGCAGTAAGATACAGCAAAGCTTATAGAAAATAAATAATAAAAATATATTTCCCTTTGCGGTCAAGTACCCGACCGCCTAAGAGCTAGTAAATCAAAATCACTGTCAGCAATTTCAGACTTAGAGAACATTAGGTTCAAAATTCTCTAACAAAGCCCCATTCCTTTTGTCCAAGGAAAATGTTTCCATCCAAGCATTATGAACCATAAAGAAGAATAAGGGAAAACTTTTTATTATCGTACTTAGTTCCCGATTAATGTTGAGTGGACTTTATTTTCAGGGCAGCAGGTATCGTTTTCGTCTGATCAACGCGGAGTTCCTGAATTGCCCTGTAGAGTTGTCAGTCGACGGGCATAACATCACCGTGATAGCTACGGATGGGTCCGACTTGGAACCTGTTACTGGTAAGTGATCGTTTTACGTTTATTGTTGGAAACAATTGAAATGGGAAGAGCAATCAGACGTACCGCGGTTTGATGGTTACTAGGTTGTCTATTGTTTTATTAGGTCCCGATGGAAAAAGACAAATGTTGAAAGTATTACGTCTGTGTATCTCAGAAGCATTGCATTTCTGAATGGACTGATTTTGATTCGGTTTTCTAATATCGAAAAGTAATAGCAAAGTAGCAACATTGCGTAGGACTCCGTAGTATACAGGGTTATTTCTAATCGTTCATCCTCGACAAAATGTATGGAACAGCTGTTTTTTTTTTGAGTTTTGACAAAAGTCGCAGAACATAAGTTGTATTTGATGTACAAAATAATCCCCCGAAAGGACGCTAATTGATTAGAAATAACCCTGTATAAGTTCGCTACGGCGTAAGTTTATTTGAGCATCCTGAAGGCTTTTGACATGGCTAAATAGTTAAAACAACTAGGATGTAAAGTTTAACGTGTCCACCGAGACACTGTAGCGCTTAGTTGTAAATGCCACCCGCGGTCACCCATCTGAAGACGGACACTGCTGAACGTTGCTTCGATGATTGCTAACGAACACTTAGTCAAACTACGCTATGACCGCTACCTACGTAGCTAAGCGTAATCTTACGTGATGATGACGTAGCAATGCGCATTCCAATGGTTATCGTAGCGGGACTATTGCGTAGCGCTTCGTAGTAAAAGCATAGTCGTAGCGGGACTAATGCGTAGCGCTCCGTAGTAAAAACGTAGCCGTAACGGTGACGTGGCAAAACATATCGTAACGTAGTAGTAATTGCGCATTATTACGTGATTATGTACATAATTACGTGTGCGTAGTAAAAGGCATTTTAATTATACGAGTATAAATAGCGTTTACATTACAGTCTAGGTCCATCGCGACGCTGTGCATTGTATTGCGCTCAGAAGAGAGAAAGTGCAAACAACGTAGCATCCGTGCTACTATTATACAAAAGTGTTCGAATTGTTGATTGAAACGCTCAACGTATGAGCGCTTCATGTACATTTGTTCGAGAAAATGTTGAATTAAAACAGGCACAAATATGAAAATATCAAAGGAGCGAACAAACCGACTCTTGTTTTTCTCAACTTTTACGTTGGGATTGGAATTCGTTAAAACTGCCAAACGAATTGAGTTCGCTTAAGCCACATCGTTTATTTTATCCGTTTTGCAATTTAAGGTCTTTAGAATAACGTATAGTTAAAAATAGAAAGGTTTTTAAGCTTGCTATTTGCATAGTTAAAATTTTCTGTTTTTACCGACTTCCAAAAAGGAGTACCTCCTCCTATGTTCGTCTGTATGTATTTTTTTGTTTGTGTGTGCTCATCGATATTTTCGCCAATTATGCACTGATTTGAAAAATACTTTTTTTTATTTCAAAAGAATATAGGTACTCCCGATGTGGTCTCAGTTTAATTTTATCGAAATCGGCTGAACCATTTTTGATATTTCAATTTACATGGATGTTGCATTGCACGGTGGCATGCAGTGGTTCCATTTTTGCGAAAAATAATTACTAAATAATGATAATTAAAACTGTTATATTATTGAGATTTAAATAAAAATTCAGCTAAGCCGTATCGCACATTGTTGAGACGTCCATAGTTATATTGGATCTCGATTTGTTTAGCTTCAAACAAATAAGAACGTGTATGAGCGCTTATAGATTCACGAATTTTTCGCTGACTGTACTATACTGGCCTTTTTAATGCTCCTGAACACAGCCTACCTTCAAAAAGCGATTGAGCCATACCCACCATGCTGGACCAGTGCGGATTGGTATATTCAAATACGCATTCAAATTTCTTCGACGAACGTGTGCAGGTTACCTCACGATATTTTCCTTTTCCCTCACTGAAATGCCAGTGAAACATAAAGCGAGTGTTACTAAACTCGGTCGTTATCTGACTAGTAACAATATATTCTGTTTTCAAGCAGTGTCTATGTAAACAAGGCATCCAGTCGTTAAAGCAGTGCACAATTTATTGAAATAACTTTTCGGTAGTTTTGAGAAATAAATTTAAAAGTTGCGCAGTTTCACACTATTTCATGTAATACTTTTAGTTAACAAGATTTTCACTCGTGAGGAGCAGACTCAATTTTCTCAATTTTTAAATAGGCTAATGAACATTAATTTAAACAGATGCGAAGCCTACTGTTCGGATAACTTCTAATTTTAGACTCTGTTTTGTTTAGCTCTTATTCCGTTCTACACAACGATGTTGGCATCAAATTATTTCTCAGGGGAGCTATGTCTGCAAAGCTTTATTTATTTTATTCTCTCAGAAACAAACTCTAAAACGGCCTAAATAAACAATTAGATTCAAAACCCTGTCTTATTCAATTTTCTAAATGCCAGTCATAGAAATATTATCTTACCAAGTATGGACAAGGCAAAGTAATCTAAAGATAATATTAAAGTTCCTACACAAATACTTAAATAGTGAACTGTTTTGATGAACACTGTTACCTCATCAGTCATATCATCGACATAATTGGCACGATTACGACCACACAGAGGTAATATTAGATCTTGTTTATCTCTGTTGCGGCAAAAAAGTACCATTAGCATAACTGATCACCAAAAATATATCGACGACAAATAAAGCACAAAGCCTGAAAAAAATTGGAAATACCACTTTTTCACCCTGGAATTAACTGAACACTAGTAGTTACTATAGATACTGCGATGTACACTTTTGATGCCTCCTCTACACATTAACTCTACGATCATAAATTAATTAATTTGGATAACTACATTAGTGGTCTCTAGAAGTTCTTCGACTTTGTTGAACAATCGACGCGATGTCTAATGCGATAAGCCTACAAGATAAGCTTTTGTTGAATTTGAGGTCAGATTTCGGTTCATCGTCATCATTTCAGCCTTATATATATACTGATAGTCGTAGGAGAGACTCAATAGATGACTTTTTTACCAAGCCAATGGAATGAGCAAAGTCTCTTTGATTCGATTACTATTGAGGGATTTTCCGATTTTCATTTTTCGCAAAAAATGGCAAAACCGATTTCCATCGAGTATAAAATTCTAATAATTTGCTCGAATTCATGTTATTTTTGAAAAACGATCCAGCCGTTTCAGATATAATTTAAATGGGACCATTTCGGGAGTAGGTAATACCCTTTCGAACCAAAACATTTTTTTTAATTTGGTTGGCAATTGGCGAAAATATCGATGAACATACAAAAAAAATACATACAGACAAATATCAAACCTCTTCCTTTTCGAAAGTCAGTTTAATTGGGAGGAAATGCTCTGTGGCGCCATTTATTAGTTGATTTCAATAATATTTGACAAGATTATTATTAGTATTTAAATCATTAACCATCGTTTTCGTTTAGAAATTACTAGTCTTAGAAATTACTATCGGTTGATACCGAACAGCTTTTCAAATATGATACCAAGTTGAAGCCTGATGCTTAGTATCATATTTGAAATGCTGTAGACTTGATATGAGCAGTTGAGTACTCACAAGTTAATGTGGGTGTATCTATCCGAGTCGTAGAGCTCTATAGAGATGCCTTCTTTAGACCCGGCGCGTTTATTACATACACTTATATGTGTCAAATATGCATACCCAGCAAAATGCCAAGTTACTAAACATACTCGTACATAGTAAAATACAGCGCTTTTGTGGGCGCATGAAAATCAATTATTTTTTTGTACTCTATGAGTAAAATTACGTACCTAATTATTAAAGTTGAGCGTACTATGTTGTATTTTTGATTTATTTATGGAAACCACATACTGGCGCGCAGCGTAAGACATCCATCCATTGGATTGGATTGATTTTATTATTTGTTAATTATTAAATTAACAAATAATAAAACTTGACCATTATTTTAATTCTAACTGCGATCCCTACTAATATTATAAATGTGAATGTAAGTTTGTTTGTTACACTTTCACGCAGCAACAGAGCAATTGATAGAGTTGAATTTTGGCATGAATATAGTTCAAATGTTGGAAAGTGACATAGGTTACTTATATCCCGAAAAAATTAAAGGTTCCTGTGGGATAGCATGAAAATAAAAAAGACGGGCATAACCGCAGGCAAAAGTAAGTATGTAATAATTATGATATTATTAACGTAATTGGTGTTAGTACGTTGTTAATTGGAATTGAAATATAGGTAAATAAGGTTTCTAGTCCTCTTATCACTCATAAGGTAGACATACTCGTACAACATCATAAAGACGGCAAGATTGCGTTAGAGGCAAACTGTTTCCCAGTCTTAAGGAAATTCTATAGGAGAAGTTTATCCAGATGTAGACGTCCTGTTATGGAAGGAAAAAAAAGACATGTTGTGATTTTAAGTAAATAGCTTTGTTTTAAATTCGATCCTACATTAAAAAGACATACCCCATCTTACAATACCTACGGTCTGAGTCGTTCTAGGTTATCTCCGATAAAAAATTCCATCAAGGAAATTGGAAAAGTTTCGTCGAAGCACAATTTTCAACCGAACGTACAGTCGGCGGCACAATTATAGTCCATAAAGTTGTCTTTGCGCTATAAATTCCATGATAATTGATACATTTATTATGGAATTTATAAACGCAAAGATAACTTTATTGTCGAAAGAGAGAAAAAAATCTTTGATAATTAGTATGTTTGATGATTATTTAATAGAATTGATAGAAAAATAGGTTAAATTCGTTTTCGGAACTGCTCTATCAAATTAAGATGTATTACAAAGACCTTGTATTAAAGACATTATTTAACAAATACTAGATTTTGAAGTTTTTAGGAAATAACATGTTGTGATTTTAAACGTATTTGGGATAGCACGAGTGATAGAAAATTGCGAAATAAAATCTTCCTAAGCACCTCTTTTTGTCAGTTAAATACTTATTTGTCGTTGAGTGTACTAGCATACCGACGGACTGGAAGTGACTTGGATAGAGTTTCTGAACTTTAATACTATGTGATGTTTTCAGTCTTTGCTTAGGTATGTATGTGCAAATTGTACAACCAATAAACTTATTTCAGCTTTAACAAGTTACGGCGATGAATCATGTTTACTTGGCTCTCGTAGCAAACTTTTCTTTTTGACCGACGAAAAAGAGGAGGTACTCAATTCGACGCATAATTGTATATATTTTCATGTATAACCACGCATAACTTTTTACATAGTAGCCCGATCTCGATACTTCTTTTTTTTGGGAAGCGTGTACTTTAAAATTGGTCCCATTTAAATTATATTGAAATCAGCTGAGCCGTTTTTGATAAATCAATAATAATGTGTAAAAATCCTACATCGATCCGTGCGAAATATTTGCGAATTCTGTACACGGTTGAAGTTGGTCATGCAATTTTTGCAAAAAATAGTTATCAATAGTCCACAGCTGGACATTAAAGGGAAAAATAATGAGGTCAAAATATGAGAACAACTATATTAACTTACAAACAATGAGCATACACCATGGTAATAACAGTTTTACATTATTGTCTCAAATTCTGGCTTAACCACCCAATAAAAGTTATTCATAATGACGATCTAAACCTTATTTGGCATTACACCCTTTGAAAATAATCCTTTATTGTTCAAAACCCACGCTAGTTTCCACAAGGTAATTCGTCAATGCCAAAATTAATAGCGTGGAAGCAGTCTAAACCTATTTGTGTTGATTTAATCAGCAAATCGCCATCAATCCAATGGATTATACTCGCAACTAGTTCCAAAACAAAAGCATATTTGTCCAGAGACCACGTATGGGCTAAACTAAACTAATATTTGAATTTGAATCAACATTAAATTTTCCTGTAACGGCAAGCGGCGGTAGGTTTTCTTGTCGGTTTAGGTCGCTGTAGCAAATAGCTCCAGTAACTGGAATGGAATGATTTAGAGATGCAAAAAAGTTAATGTAGCAAAAATCCTATAGAAAAGTTCGATTTTGCCAATGAAACGTCGTAGATATTTGGAATATAATCAATGTTTTCTGTGCAAAATCAAACACACTACAAAAAAATCTCCAACGCCACAATTTTTTCATTTGGATATAATTGTCTCTATAGTTTTGCAAGGAAAAGATCAAAATATTGAAAAGTATCTCTACTTATTACATATGTGAAGTTTTATGATATAATTATTTGAAAAAAAAAATTTACCGACTTCAACCTTGTGCAGAATTCGCAATGTTTCGCTCGGATCGATGTAACATTTTTTCACATTATTGTTTATTTATCAAAAATGGTTCAGCCGATTTCGATAATATTTAAATAGGACCAATTTCAAAGTATACACTTTCTAATAAAAAAATAATTACCAAAATCGGACTACATAAAAAGTTATGCATGGTTATAGATAAAGAAAAAACAAAAACAAAAAATACGCGTCAAATTGAGTACCTCCTCCGTGTCGTCGGTCAAAAATGAATGTAGTGTTATTAGGATTCCGTAGTAAAACATCTTCCCTTATAACTTCGTTGTGTCCTTCCGTTTGTCCGTCCGTCCGTACCATTAATACAAAGTCTTATAACTTCCACATTTATCAAATAAATTGCATGAAATTTGATATTTTTTCTAACCCCACTCTTTCATGTGGGGTATCGTTGAATAGGGTTTCTAAAATGTGTGTAAGATTTCCTACATAATTTTTTTGTCGCATGTACCATTGGTGAGATATATTGCCAAAAATGTTAAATTAGGCTGATAAAGAGCGTGACAGTAAACCCTCTTGTTTGAGGACTATGCCAATAAAAAAAACCGACAACTAAAAAAATCCATTAATACATAAAACCTGTGTGTACTAAGTTTAGTCGAGATTTGTTGAAATATGTGACATGTAGACGCAAATTTTACTTTTACTCCTGCAAATAACAAATGTACAGAATAGGCATACTGTATATTATATACCTAGTAATACTAACATATTTACGTAGTCGCGCGAAATTCTACTCGTTAACTCACGGTTTGAGTCACCAAGATACAGGCTTAGCCTAGTTTGGGGCCCACTAGTAATACAAGACGATGCTAAAATCTATTAAATACCTATCTTTCGACTCCGGTAATTTTGTAAAATTCAATTAGTGCTTATACTTGTTACCTTTGTACCTAAAAAAAAAAAACAATATCCAGAGAGAAGAAAGCAAAATCGTCGTGTTGAAGCAGCTTAGCGGCCTAGCTTCGCTTTGGTCAAAAAATTTCCACCATTCCAGCTACTGGAATCATTTAAACGAACCCCGCCGTCGTCCAGCCTCGTGACGTCCATCGCCCCACATTTACATATTCAAATTTGCAGTGGGATCAAAGAGCTACTAAATTCGCTACTGGACAGATGCTTCCTGAAAATGTTAGCTGAACGTGGTCTTTAAAATAGAAAAAAACTAGCAACCTTGCCACCCTAGCATAAAGCTCAGTTTAGGTACATTCAAGGACTGAAAATTTGCAAATGCTAGCAATTTTTGATACTGATATAATTTTTGTTTGGTTCATTGGTTTGACGCATCCAACTCTTTGTTGATGGATTGGCAGGTTGAATTTATGATTTTGTGGCTTTCAATGGCTTTGTGAAAATGTTTTTGTATCGCTTTTAGTGTCGGGCTTTTAATGATTTTGGTATTGCGGAAATTTATGTTGTAGAATAAATTTACTTACTTTTTGGAATAATTTTACTGCTGGGCTGTTATTTTATATTACTTTCATTTTATGAAACGTCCAAAAATGATCGTTTATAACATTATTTTCAAAATTTTTCTTTGCTCTGAGTGGCGATTTGTTATATTTACTTTACTAGCCCAGCTGCGGGATAATCTGGCAAAGATTTTCTTCATCAAAAACCTAGTAGTACAAAGAAACATACATTAGTATCAATGAACACTTAGGTCCAGACCGGGACTTGAAGCCACTATCTCACGATTCCGAAACAAGCACCACTAACCTTCCAAGATTTCTAAATAGATCATTATTATAATAGTCATTATTTTCTTAGGGTAAATATTATAATAGTAATTTCCTTATTATAATAGTAAAAAACATTAGACCACGAGAATATTATTCAATAAAATAATTGTATCTACAGATAAATTATAATTTTTAATACAAACCAACCAACCAAAATTTACTAAAGGTATCCAAAATCGCAACTAAGTTTGCTGTTTTATTTTTTTGTAGATCATTAAAAACTGTATAGTAATAGCTGATTTTTTGTAATTTCACCGTTGGTCCCATGGTCAAAATTGGAAATTATAATGAATAGGAAAATAAACTAAAATATGTCAGTTATCTAAAACGTAAAACAATTTATTTACAGTTTGCTGAATTAAACTTCTAAATTGTACTAAACAAGGTGCTTTTAAAACCAAAGTAGCGTAATTACTGTTTCAAACATTAGGTCGACAATAATGTATATTCGTTTCCATGTGCACGGTTTCCATTTCTACGCTATTCTGAGCATTTTAGGTATATTTCCGAGCAGAATTAAATACCATTTCGTAGTGATATAGGGCTACTTAAATTTTCCAAGCTACCTGTTAATAACTATTAAAGTAGAAAAATAAAATACACTCTCACACAACTGGTACCTAATACATTTTAGCATAAGTAAACTGTTGCTATTAAAGAAATACCATTTAATATAAAATTTCTTATGGTAACATTATACATTCGTAATCAAATTTTCATAAAATTTTGAACTTTTCAGACTGTTGGAAAACCGTCTTTTGGTTTCACTTACTAGTCAAATAAACGAGAAGAACTCTAGAACTAAATACTAAAGAAATTTAAGTCTTCTACGTAAGCCTCTCATGTGTAGGTGTTTTACTTATAAGAAAGTTTTAAATACCTCAAAGAGTTTAGTGCAATTAATTTGTGAAGAATAGGCATTTTACTAAAAACAAAAATAACAAAACACTAAGTAAATTAAATGATTCCAAGAGTTCTGTTTTAGTTTGATTTGTAAGTTTTTGTTTGACTTGAAAACTTTGTTTCTAAATAATTTTACTTCAATCTTAAGCTTTATAGTCGAATTCTTTCATAAATAAAACATTGGAATGATATTTTAATATTAAAAATTCAACAATTATTAAATTTAGAAGGCTTTCTTAGATGTTGTTACCCTGATAAAGTCAGTACCGAACGGCTTTACACTATGGTTTTACAGACATTTTGGACCTTATAGATAGATAGATAGATAGATAGATAGATAGATATTCTTTATTGTTAACACAAAGAGCACAAGACCTTGTTTAGTTTGTACGGTTTTTTTTCCAATGCGTACGTGCTTCTTTTAGATTAAAAATTTATTGGTGTTTGTTGCTCATCAGATACGAGTAAAGTAATTAAAAAGTTTAGAATAAAACCTTTGATTGTATACAGTAAAATTATGTCTCAAAAAACAGACAAGCTTGTCTGTTTTTTAGGGTTCCGTACCCAAAGGGTTAAGACTCTATTACTACGACACCGCTGTCCGTCCGTCTGTCCGTCTGTCTGTCACCAGGCTATTTCTCAGGCACCCTAATAGCTAGGCAGCTGAAAATTTCACAAATGATGCATTTCTGTTGCCGCTATAACAACAAATACTACAGCAAGAATAAAATAAATATTTAAGGGGGGGCTCCCATACAACAAACGTAATATTTTTGCCGTTTTTTGCTCCATAGTAGACGCGTGAAATGGGCCTTAAGGGGGTTCCCACAGGGTAAGGAACCCTTCGTGCGCGAGTCCACCTCGCCCTTTGTCATTTATTTTTCTTCTTACAAATCAATAAACGCCGTAAAATCGTCACGTTCTCATGGTCAAAGCGAAAAAGTGTCACGTTTCAAGTGCCAAGGCTCGAATGTGGAACGCTTTGCCTGGGTCTGTCTTCCCGCTAAAGTACAATGTGGGCGTCTTCAAATCCCGAGTAAATAGGTATCTTCTAGGTAAGCGTGCTACAACCTAGACCGCATATCTGCTTAACAACAGGCAGTATGTGGTCAAACGCAAACCTATTCAGAATCAAAAAAAAAAAAAAAAAAAAATGAAGTAAGTTGTTTCTACCATTTTAATGAAAAAAAGTTTTTTTATAAATTGGCACAAACGACGATTGGTAAAATCTGTTAGAAATATCGCACTGCACTGTACACTAGCTCTCGTAATGACCGCCGTAATTTTAAATCCCATTGCAACACTGAAGCACCGAAGTTGTATGAAAATGATTTTCTTGCGTTCCAGTATTTTCGTAGCCCGGAGCCGCGAAAATGTACCCAGCTCTATGGTTCGGAATTATGATGGCTTTAATTGTCATTATTTCGTTCCGTGTTTTCTTATTGTCTGTGTTGATCACAGAGCTATTACTACCTAGAGAGATAGCGCTGTTGTCGCTTGAGGCAATTCTCATCCACAAAATGTATGGAAAATCTGGCTTAGAGCTGTCAAAACTGTCTAATATTTGGAATTTGTATTGGAATTTGACACTACTGAGAGAAAAACGCGGCAACCAGCCACTCAATCGAGATTTTTTTATGTTTCTTTCTAACTAATGCCATTTTAAATCATTGCATCTCCTTCTTTCTTTTCTCGATCGAATTATCCCTCTGGTATCTCCCTGTACTTTTCTGTATCAGCCTTTTAATAGTCCACTGCAGGACGTAGGCCTACCCATGAAGAGTGATTGGGCCATATCCACCACGCTGGCCCATTGCGGGTTGGTGGATTCACATATGCCATCGAATTTCTTCTACGTACAAATGCAGCTTGCATCACGATGTTTTCCATCACCGAAAAGCCAGTGGTGTTAAGTTCCGTACATAAATTCCAAAGAACTCATTGGTACGGGACCGGCATTTGAACCCACAACCTCAGGATTGTAAGGCGGGCATCACTACCACTAGACTACCACGGCCACTATCTCTCTGTGGTGTTCATAAAACATGGCTAGAGACACGAACTGCCCTGAGCAAAAATTTTTACGGCAATAGCGCTAAACATACCTACGTAAAAATAACTTCGTATAGGCCGGGAAACTTGCTTTTACTGACTTTTACTTATATCCTGTACCAGACTTTTTTTAATAGTCCACTGCAGTACGTAAGCTTACCCCTGAAGATGATTGAGCTATTTGTTTTTTTTCATTCCGTATAGGTTTGCGTTTGACTACATACTGCCTAATGTTAAGCAGATATGTGGTCTAGGGTGTAGCACGCTTACCTAGAAGATACCTATTTACTCGGGATTTGAAGACACCCACGTTGTATTTTAGCGGAAAGACAGACCCAGGCAAAGCATTCCACATTCTGGCTGATCGTATGAGGTATGATGATTCCACCACGCTGGCCCAGTGCTGGTTGGTGGATTTACATGCGCCTTCAAATGCCTTCTAAAGACGTGTGAGGTTTCCTTACGATTTCTTTCACTGAAATGTCAGTGGTGTGAAATTCCCTATATAAGTTCCAAAGAAAGTCATTGTTACGGGATCGGGATTTCCACCCACGACCTCACGATTGTAGAGCGGGTGTTATAACCACTACACCACCATGACTCACACGTTTTACCAACATATTTATGTAAACTTATAAAAGAGTACTCCAAGTACTAAATACAAATCAAAATCAGATTTATTTTCGTGATAAACATTAAAAAAATACCAATTTAAATCGTGAGTCCTCTCCGACATCTGAATATTGTACCAATAAACAAACAAATACCTATTTACAAATTGCTCTGGCGTTTGGCGTGAATTCTCTGAATGTGTACGTTTATGTGAAGGCAAATTTACCTAATGACTGTAAATTGGTGGATAACTGGACCAAATATGGAATGTGGTTGAACAATTAACATAGACTTTGAAAGATAGGCATACTATGAATTTGTTGTGAAAATTGATTTTCAATGCAAAAATAACGGGATGTTATAAGTTTGACGTCTCTCTCTCCCTCTCTCTCTCTCTGAGTGTGTGTGTGTTTGTGTCTGTGGCATCGTAGTTCCTGTAGGAAGGTAGGTAGGGAAAATTTGAAATTGCATAATAATAAATCCAAAATTGTGTTACTTTGTTCCTCTTTCAATAACGGAGAACGAAGAGTATCAAACAAAGTAACTAGCACAGTTTTGGATTTATAATATCAGACAGGATTTCCTAATTTTTCCAATCGAAATGTCAAAGTCAAAGTCATAATAATTATTTTGCGGAGACATGGGTAAAATGTGGGTGTTAAATTCATTACACAATTATGTGCACCATGCTCTAGCATCATGGCATGCAAAATCATTATTATTGAATTTATTTAATTGTGTCACTAATTTTTACTCTTTGTACAAAAATGTATTTATTGTTGCAGCTACAAAACTCGTGACGTATTCGGGCGAACGGTACGACTTTATCATCAATGCTGATCAGAAGGTCGACAACTACTGGATCAGAATCCGAGGTCTTCTTGCTTGCGCCAGCGAGTAAGTAATTTTACACTAGTAAAGTTTTCAATATGCTTAGTAACGAAAGGAAGAGCTCGTAGTTCTCTTAATTTCAAAATATGTCTAACGGTACAGTTAAACTAATTTTGAAATTCAAAATCAAAGAAGGATGTCGACAGCTTATACATACGAATACCTGTTGTGTACGAATACACTCAGTTTCTCCCAAGCTCATTTATAAAAATGTTATCTTCACCAGAGTAATTTATGACGCTTCTAAAACTGTTTTGATATGTACAAGTTTGTTTAAAATGAAGTTAAAATAAGAAAAACCGAAAACAATTTTCAAGCTAAATGTACCTACTTTGATTTATAGAATAAATTATAGACCATAGCAGTGCTGCCAACTCCTTTTGGCAAAAAATCGCTATCAGCACGTCAAAAACGCGCCAGAAGCGCTAAATGGTAACTACGACGACTGGTACTACGAAAAAATGAATGTTAATGAATTTCGGTATTCATCCACTTCATTAGCAATAGTATAAGAACCACAACTTGCTGCTATTCGAACTTCGGCCGCAGCCTGCGGATGCAGGTCGCGATTGCAGGTAACACACATCTGAAATGCAGCCACTGCCTGCTTCCGCAGTCGAGAGTGATTCCGAGGTTGGCTACACGTGCTGCGACAGGCAGCACGTCGGACTTGTCTAAACAGGTGAACAACACTCGCAGCTGAGGCTCGGTAGCACGTGCTGCCGGAGCCGCAATCGGAATCTTTTTTGTAGAAATTCATACTACTACATATATAACCAGAGCCCTTACTTGTAGTCCAGGCTTTGCGAAGTTTATTCAAACTTTCGCGTTCGCGTGTGGCTCCATAGATTTTGGTTAGTTCTTCCTCGTTTCTGCTAGGGGCGCTGTACAAAAATGTATAGGGCCATACCGAAACAGCTGTAGTTTCAATTTACGTGTGAACCTGGATTAACCCCTCAGTTGTGCAGCCACAGCCAGCTCCGTGCAGCTACTGCAAGTGCTGTTTGTAGCTGTAGCCTGTTGCCAAGATTCGAATAGCACCTTTAAGGATTATTACGAGTAATATCAAAATAATCGAATTTTTTTACATTAATTAATTAATTAAATATTAGCTTTAGTTATTTATGAATAGTTACTTTTGATTATGCTACTGTAGATACTTTAGAGTGTTATTATGCTATTTTTGACATGTAACTGCTATGTGATATATTTATTAATTTTAAATGGTTATTTCTGACAATTCTATTGCAGATATTTTATTACAGTATATCTGACATCTTATTTTTTTTTTTTAATATTGTATTTTTAATGTAATGTACCGAATTTTTAACTAATTTATTGTAAAATTGTCCTTAATAATTTTGAAAGTCAATACTTAATAATTGTTATTTCTGACGATTCGTTGGACGTTGCTTGTAGTATATTATATTGTATACTAATGAATGTAATGTTCCTTACTGAAAATAAATGGTATCTATCTATCTATCTATTAATCAGGAATATCTCGGATAACATCAACTGCAGCTTTTTGTTAGTAGTAAAGTGAGTGAAACCTAAAAATACAAGTATTCTTTCTTTTTGATAATATTTTAGTGTACAAAAATGTATGTTTCTATAAAATATGTAAAAAGACACCTCAGTTCGTAAAATTACTAGTTGAAACACTTAAAACGAGTTAAGGAAGGATCATGTACCAACTGTTGAAAAAGAAAACAATTATGTCAACCCCTCCAAAAAATTGCTAAGACGGAATACCGAAAACGAAATCTGGCAATACTGAATACATCATCTGATCGACTAATTTGACATTTCCTTTTTTTTTTGACAGCAACAGTAATAAAATAGTGTTTTTTTTAAATAATGTGCCCATTTTTGGACAGGCTAAAGCCTTTAAGGTCATACCGCCACTTCTTATGTATGTAATCTATAATGTTAAAACAATAAAAAATCATTGTAATTTTTCTGGTGGTCTAATATTAATTTTAATTAGTGATATGAAAACAGCAAAAAATCACAAAATTTTTGAAGCACATATCATTATTATAAATGATGTTTTGTTTTCTACCTACTTGCAAAAAAAAAAAAAAAACGACTGGTCCATTCGCTGCATCCTTCTTTATGAACAAGTTGTCAAGAACGTGTTCATGACACGCGTATAATATATGCGGAAACAAAATATGCGGAACCCCGCAGATGATGATGGTGATTATGAAGACAGCCACTTTTAGGATGAAATTAAATATCCACTTTATTTAATACATATTGTTTATGTGTTCCACGTCCACCGTTCTACCTATTCAGAATAAATGCAGTGACGTTCTCTACTGGTAATAGGCCTCCCCTACGGATCTCCAATAAGATAGGTAGGAAGCGGGTTGCGTCCAGCGAGATCCTATGGTCTTTGTGAGATCATACGTCCACTTAGTAGGTGAACATCCAAAGCTGCGTTTATCGGTACGTGTTCTCCACTCGAGAACTTTTCAACCCCATCGGTTATCAGTTCTCCGTACTTTGTGCCCTGCCCACAACTTGCCATTTCAACTTGCCAATCCGCTCGGCAATGTCGGTAACTTTGGTTCTTCTATGAATCTTCTCATTTCTGATTCGGTCTCGCAAGTAGATTTCGAGAATAGCCCTCTTCATAGCTCGTTGGTCTATTTGGAGCTAACTTATAAGGCCCATAGTGAGAGACCACGTTTTTGTGTCATAAATCATCACTGGTCGAAAACAGTCGACTTGAGGTACTGTGGTATGTCGGACGAGAAAACGTTGTCATTTGTAAAAGTTAGTAAAAATATTTCGGGTTTAAGAACTTTATTTCTCAAAAGAAATTACAACTTCACTTACATGAGAAATTAATCTAGACCTATACATGTATTTTTACCTTATGCTTCAACAATTTGTAAATAAAGGTATGTTCTATTACATTTAGTATAAACAGGATTATCTAAAAATATTTAAATGTTTCAGGCCCAACCCAGTGCGGCAAGTCGGCATATTGCACTATGAAGGAGCCAGCGAGTCCGAACCTTCTCAACTGCAGTGGAATCCACGTAACGGACTGGTAAGTAAAAGAAAATTTCTTAAAATTTCTCCTAAGATTATTATTGGTTTTTAAGTACGTAAGTGAGAGCATGAGTGAAGATGCTACATATTTTGTACTGGAGATCCGCACTGGCATTTTGCACCCCCTGCAAATCCCCATTTCACCAGGTTGTCACTACAGCAGCCCACTTGAGTCCGAAGTCGATTTAGCAACTTCCACGTGGGCTAAGAACAGTACTGTAGTAACAGTACCTGCTGGATAGTATTTTCCCTGCATTTAGACACACTTTTCATCACTTTTTGGTGCAATCACTGACTTTGATACTTAACCCCAAAATGGAAGCTATAAAGGAGTCTATGGCCCAAATGACCCAAATGTTCAACGTGAGGCTGGCAGAATTCGAAGAAAGGCAGCAAAAGTTGTCCGCGCCATCGTCGCCACATCAAGGTATCCTTTCTGAAGATTTTGTCACTTTCAAGTCTTTCACTTTGCTTGCGCTCCGGTCCCTGCAAAATCAAATTGAATTGTTGGCCAAGCAAGGTGACAATTTAGAAATGCACACAAGACGGAAAATTCTTCTGCTTCATGGTGTACCTGAAGATAAAAAAGAGGATACACTCTCTGTCATTGTCAAGGTGGCAACGCAGAAGTTGAAATTGGGCGATTTTCAAGCTACAGATGTTAGTCGCTGCCACAGAATGGGTAACTCATCGTCTGCGGATCGTCCCAGGCCCATCCTTTTTAAGCTTAAAGACGTGTCTATTCGAGCTAAGTTATGGTCAGTAAAAACAAACCTGAAGGGCTCCGGCATTACACTATCTGAATTTTTGACAAAAACACGGCATGACACCTTCATGGCAGCGCGTCTGCGGTTTGGTGTGGCGAAATGCTGGACACGAGACGGTTCGGTCTTTGTCTTGAGTACGGATGGTACACGGCACCGTGTTAACTGCCTTGCTGAGCTTAGCAAAATTGATGTCTCGCAAGAAGTAGCCCCGGCAGCAGCCAGTGCAGTGGCTATCAAGGTGTCTCAGCTGCTCGAACGCCCCAAGCGTGCGCCGAAGCCTAAGAAGTGATTCAGTTGGATAATTCTAAAACTTGATCTGTTTTCTGTGTGCATTGTTGGGACGGTTATGTTTTTGTTTTGGTGATGTATCTGCTTCATATATCATTAGCGTTTATAACTAATGTACGTAGTTGCTAATTCGTATCTCTTTTTAACAGGTAGCGCTATTTTATTTAATATTTTTCTCAAAATCAAGGTACACTTTCAACATTTTATTTTTATTTGAAGGTAGTGTTGCTATCATATAGTTTTAGTTTATTACCGAAAATAATAGTCGGTTTTATTTTAGTTTTCAAATACTTTATTTCTATCCGCTTTTGTGTTTTTCGCTATTACTTATTTTTGATTAATACTAAAAATAATTTTCTTTCAATGTCAAACCTAAGAAAAGATAAAAATGTAAATATAAATTCCGAGTGAAACTTCTACTATAACTTTTTTCGTTCTCGTAACATCGAAGCAGTGCAGGACAGTCCGGGTTTGACACATAGCTTGTCTTATTATTATTTTTTGTTAAATTGACTTGTCACGACATGTATTTAGCCAAGTTATATCATAGTTATTAATATTTGTTAAAGCTTTAGTTACTGTTAATTAGTAGCAGATAGTTTATTACAAGCTGTATAATATTATTATTTAAGGCGGTATTTTTTAGGGTTTTATTTATTTTTTATAAATTTTGATTTAATTAATATTCTTTGAGGCGTGAATATATCTTGTGATTGGGTTTCTATGGCGAAACAGTCCAGTAGGTATTGGAAATGTATTGTTGTAAGTTTTATTTTTATTGTAATCATATTATATTGATATATTATTTTATTTATTGTATATATTTATATTTATGTTAAATATTTTTGGTGATAGTAGCAATGACAATGATAGTGAGTATGAGTCCTTGTGTTCGTCAGATATTAATACCTCTGATGATTCTTTTGTAAGTATTCCATCTCTTTCGCAGTCCTTAGAGGCACAGTTTTGTAATGTGTCTCAAAACTTTAATCTTGTACACATAAATGCCCAAAGCATCCCTGGCCATATTACTGATATGCAGGCATCCTTTGATAATAGTAATATCCAAGGCATATTAGTCTCAGAAACCTGGCTCAAACCTTCTCTGCCATCTATTTCCTTCGCTTTACCCGGCTTCAATCTCATCCGGAATGATCGAGTGGGGCGCGTTGGTGGGGGCGTAGCTATTTATCTGCGTGATCATATTCCTTTCTCCGTAATTAGCTGCTCCTCTCAGCCGCCTCCTGATCATGCCGGTGAGCATCTTTTTATAGAAATCTCCCTTTTTCATACTAAAATTCTTCTTGGTGTTTATTATAGCAATACGTCGCATAATAACTACTTCTCCTCTTTCGAGAGCATCCTGGAAAACCTTATCCCTTCATACTCTCATACCATTATAATGGGTGACTTCAATACTTGTCTGCTGAAGGCTGACCATCGCACCATGAAATTACAAAATCTAATCAAGTCCTGTAATATGCATATTCTACCTTTGAATGCAACCCATCACTTCCCTAACACTACTCCTTCTCTTCTAGATCTAGCTATTGTCTCCTCTCCTCATCATGTTGCCAGTCACGGGCAGCTTTCAGCCGATTTCTCGTACCATGATCTTGTTTTCCTTTCGTACAAAGTACGCCCTCCTAAAGTTAAGCCCACTATAATAATGCAGCGCAATTTTAGTGGTATTAACCAAGATAATTTAGTGAGTGACGTAAAAAACATTGACTGGTCACCGGTAACAAGTGCTCATACGATTGATGACAAAGTCGCAGTTTTTAATTCTTTGTTGATGCAATTGTTTGATATCCACGCACCGATTCGTGCTATAAAAGTCAAGCATGCTCCTGCGCCATGGCTCACTGATGAGATTAAATTGCTAAAACACAAAAAAGCGACGGCCAGAACAAAGTTCAAGACTCATCCGAATGATATTAACAAGGCTCGCTACACAGAACTGCGGAATCGGTGCAATAGAGTGTGTAGGGACGCTCAACGACGCCATATCTTTGACTCTGTGGAAGATAAAGATCCAGCCAAAGTGTGGAAATTTCTAAGGTCTTTAGGAGTTGGCAAATCCCGTCAAGATACTGTTCCTAAAAATTTAGATATTAATGCATTAAACCAACATTTTTCGGCATCTCCTGAAATGGACACTGCTTACAAAACTAGCACACTAAAACGTCTTTCTAATAAAACCACTTCTGACCTACCTCCTTTTGTTTTTAGTCAATTCACTGCTTGTGATGTTAGAAAGAGCATCCTCTCAATCTCCTCGAGCGCTGTTGGGCTTGATTTAATAAGCCGCAATATGATTATTCCTATTCTAGAACACCTACTTCCAGTCCTGTGCCACATTTTTAATTTTTCTGCTTCAAGCGGTGTTTTTCCATCTTTATGGAAAGAAGCTCAGATTATCCCTTTACCTAAAAAAGCAAATCCCATATCTTTTTCCGAATATCGTCCCATATCTATTCTCCCTTTCCTATCCAAAGTTCTTGAACGTTTGGTCCACAACCAGCTAAACACTTTCCTAATCAGTAACAACCTTCTCAATCCTTTTCAGTCTGGCTTTCGTCCGGGGCATAGCACGGTTACTGCACTTGTTAAAATCACGGATGATATACGTCTAGGAATGGACAATGGTGATTTAACTGTGTTAGCGCTCCTGGACTTCAGCAATGCCTTTAACTCTGTAGATTTTGATATCCTTCTTGCTATTCTTCGCTCTTCGAACATATCTCCAACGGTAGTTGACTGGTTTCATAGTTACCTGTATGGGCGTCGGCAGAGGATTCATCTTGAAGAATCTTACTCTTCGTGGTGTAATACTACGGCTGGCGTACCTCAGGGTGGCGTCTTATCACCCCTTCTTTTTGCTATTTTCATAAATACTATTTCACATTCTCTTTCTGCGTCCTACCACCTTTACGCTGATGATCTGCAGTTGTACTGTCAAGCACCACTGGGCTGGCTTTCAGAAGCAGTGGAAACGATCAATAACGACTTGCGCAGCATTTTGCACTGGAGTAAATCTTTTGGGCTTAGTGTTAATCCATCGAAAACGCAAGTTATAGTAATAGGCAGCTCACGAATGATAAGTCAAATAGACTGGGGCACGCTTCCGCGAGTGATTTTCGATGATGTCACCATTCCTTACAGTGACACGGTTAAGAACCTTGGTATTATCTTCGATCGTTGTTTGTCCTGGGGTCCGCAGATCGCCGAGACTAGTCGCAAAATGTTTGCGTCTAGCGGTTCCTTGCGTAGGTTAAGACACTTTTTACCGACTGCCACTAAAGTTGCGCTTGCACAATCCCTTCTACTTCCAATCCTCGATTATGCTGACGTTTGTTATCTAGATCTTACGCAAGTCCTGCTGGACAAGCTTGAGCGCCTCCAAAATGTTTGTATCAGGTTCATATTTGGCTTGCGCAAATATGACCATGTTTCAGAGTTCCGCGCTAAGCTCAAGTGGCTCCCCATTCGTCGTCGCCGGGATGCTCATATTCTTTCCCTTCTATATAGTACTCTGTTTATTCCTTCGTCCCCACCCTATCTCCGAGAGCGTTTTCGTTTCCGACACTCTCTATTGAGCCGTTACTTAAAATCTTCAGATAATCTCACCCTTAGTTTCCCTCGTCATAAAACAACTTTCTACGATTCTTCTTTCTCAGTGGAAGCAGTCAGGCTGTGGAATGACTTACCTTTAGAAATTAAGCGTTCACCTTCCTTGAATGTTTTCAAACAACTTGTTAAAGCTCACTATCTGAAATCATTATGCTAAATTTTTCTATACTTAGCTACTATTTTATAACGTATGTAAGTATATGTAGATATATGTATTGTATTATAACGTATATATGTAGGTATATTAGTGTGTAGTTAATATTTAAATAAGTATGTTTAGTTTATTATTTTTAGTTTATCAGTTTAGATCTAAGTAGTATTTTTTTTTTTTGAACAACCAGGTGTTTGCTATGTTAATATTGTCTCTAGTTTAGGCCACTATTTCTTGTTCTCGTTAGTTAATATTCGTGCATGGTTGCCTGGAAGAAATCGCCATGGGTGATAAGGCCGCCAATTTGTAATCATGTTTAGTCCTTAGTGTGTACATATTGTTTAATTATTGTTTGTGGTTATGAATAAAGAGTTTTGTCTGTCTGTCTGTCTGTCTGTCTGTCTGTCTAAGGGAAGTTACCGCCAGCTGGGAGTTGTTTGAAAGGCACCACGTAGTTGTTTAGTAGCGGGAGCGTGTATTACTAAAATTTGAGGCTGGCTTAGCGGTGTTGTTGATCTAGAGAAGAAGTTCCTGTAAGGAAGCTATTTCGGCTCATGGGGCGCCTGTGTAGTATGTTTGATCCGAACATTAGGTGCCTGGTATCGGACTCCTCTTACGCCATCACTGCCTAAAATCCCTACACACTTCAGAACTTATACGATGCTTCCCCTCGCGGAGTGGGAGTAGCGAAGCGCTAGGAAAAGATCTTATAAACACTCATTTAAATATTATTTGGATCATCGATACGAAAAAGAAGAAGAAGTAAGTTCGTTAGACCGGATGGCCCTGCAGTAAGAGTTTTAAGCCGCCTGAATTCCTCTGACATGGCTAAACAGTAAAAAAAAACTGGGGCCTACAATTTAATATGTCATCCACGCCACGGTAGGTAACTCTCATTTGGAAATGTGACCCATTCGAAGACTGACCGTGGCGAACGTAACTTAATTTCGGCGATTGCTTAGAAACAAAGTCAAAGTCAAATCTTAAAAAAAATACTTAAAAAGATAACGACCACAATTAAAGTGAATAAGAAGAATAAAATTGATGACATCACAAATTGCATTTGTAATTGTAAAACTGCCTGTTACTTATTATTAGAAGTTGGTAAGGAATTATACGGCAAAATGATTAAACTTAAACGTCAACATAGATTAAAAAATTAAGTCTTATTTTAACTCTTTAAAAACTGTTTTGAGATAGTTTAGAATACTGACTGATAAAGAATAAATTATAGCAAAAGAGGCATAAACATGGAATCATCATTTAATTTTAGTAAAGAAACAAAAACTACATAATTGCATTTTATAGCATTTACAAAAACCTCACTATGTCATATTTTTTTTACATATTATATGAATGCTAAGAGATGGGAAAATCCGTCAGATTGTATTAGCGTCCCGCCACATTATTTTCATAGAGACGAAGGTTGGGTAAATGTGGATCATTTGCTATATATATGGGCCACAAACCCGGCCATAAATGCTGCCACTGGACATACAAATTTTGTATTAAAAACGCTTTAAAATGCAATTTTTTTTATGGAAAAACTACAGCGGTAACGTTGGCGGCAGCGCTTGAGCGCTCTATGCGCTCTACCCAAAAAAAAACGCTCTCGCTTCCCGCGTCGCTATCGCGCATGCTTGACCGTATCCTTAGACGGCCTCCAAAGATTTCCAGAGTCATCATTCTCAAGTTTATTTACTTAAGCACGTCATCATGAGAACAGATAAAGATAAGCGCTCCAATTTAGAGATAATGACTGAAGATTCTGCGCGCGATCGCTTACTGAGCCGAGATTTTTTCAAAGATTAAGAATTAGGAGTTTTATTTGCAGAAAAGATTTTTTTTTCTACCTTGAATTTCGTGCATTTTATTTTAAAACTTTTATCCTAATGAGTATAAATTATTCGCACATTTGAGTCAATCAAACCATGAATAATATTTATTTCATAACAAGCGCTTTTTGTATCCAGCAATTTGAACAATAATTTTGAATTGGTGCAAAATCGGCTGATATATGATTCATGATGATTTGCAATATTTCCGTTATTGATAGGCACATTAACAAATAAGTTAATGCAAATAATAAAGGCATACAATTGAACTAGTGCACTGGGCACGAATATTTTTCAATAAAGACGCGCCTTAAATTACACGATGTCAGCACCTGAAACTGTAATGGACGCTAGCTTATTTGCACTGTAAGCCCGATTACAGAGGCGCCAGCGTAATTATATTAGCTAAACTGCATAGTTCTGTTTCTTTTTCACTTTAGGTATTCGATAGAGAGAACACTTTTTACGTTGCTATTTAATTTACGCTGGCGCCTCTGTAATTGGGCTTTGTATTCCAATAAAGATAAGACGTAAATTATATAGAAGTGTCTTACAAATAAAAAAAACGGCAAACGGCTCTGATTACGCCAGCGAATTTGTCTACTTTTGCCATGATAGGGATAAGTACTGGGATAGATGTCATAATGCGAGGTTTCATAATTTCGGTATCTTTTAGTTTTGTTTTTCGATTTTTGTTATGGTATGCTTTCAGTACAGAAGTTGCCTGGAAGAAATTGATTCCAGCAATAAGGCCGCCGTTTGTTAAACTAGGCGTATTCTATTTATTTATTTATGTCTTGGTGTGAAACAATAAACAGTTATTATGTTACACATATTTCACGGTAGGTACCTATAGTTTAAATTTGGGGTTGAGGGGCGTTTGAACCCAAAACCCCCTTCTTATTACGCCCAACGAGTAGCGCTCGTAGCGTAGTTTGACTAGGTGTTTGTCAGCGATCACCGAAATCAGGCAACGTTCCGCACGGTCAGTATTTGGATGGGTGACCGCGTGTGGCATTTTCTAACTGAGCGCTACCGTGGCTCAGATGACACGTTAAATTGTAGAGGTCCCGGTAGTTTTAACCAGCTACCCAGCCTATACGAACTTATTTACTACTTAATACGTCCATGGTTCCGACTGTATGTAACATGATACTTTTGAGGAAGTTTTCGTTAGCGTCTATTTTAGGACCAAGTTCTATGTTTTATGGATCTTTTTATGATTGAACGTAAAAGTAAATGAAATTCCCACTTGCATAGATATTTGTTTCGATATATAAGTTTATATTTCAATACAAGCTTTGAAACGCTATAATCTAAGCCTATAAACCGCGTGCATTATGAGTCGGGTCTTTTGCTCTACGTAAGTGAAATGAAGCTGAAAATATGATGCTATATTTGATAATGTGGTGATAAACTTTATATGGTGGTCTCTTAGCCAGTAATAACGCTCGCCTAGCTATCGTGAGGTTAAGAATTCAAATCTCGGTCCAATACTAATAAATTTTTTGCTTCTTATACATGTACGGATTTTCACTTCACAGGCATTTTTGACCGACAAAACTGAGGAGGTACTCAATTCGACACGTATATATTTTTTTATGTATCACCACGCATAATTATTTTCATACTAGTCTAATTTCGATAATTCTTTTTTTAGTGGAAAGAATATACTTTGAAATTGGTTCCTTTTAAATTTTATCGGAATCGACTTAGCCATTTCTGATAAATCAACACTAATGTGAAAAATGCTAGATCGATCCGTGCGAAATATTCGCGAATTCTCTACACAGTTAAAGTAAGTCATGCTATTTTTTGCAAAAAATAATGATAAATGAAAACATCGTGAGGAAACGTAGAAGAGATTCGAATGCGTACGTGAAATCACTACCCGTTACATACTCAACCAGCGTGTTGGCTACAGTCCAATCGTCCTTCGTGGGAAGAACCATGTTCAGCAGTGAACTATTAAAAGACTGCTCCCCACAGCACCTTTATTAAACATTTTTTCTTCTTCTTCGTGTCGATGATCCACAAATTAAACATTAATTGTAACATGCTGCAAGGACAACCCAAATAAATAAATAAAACGTTTTTTGTTCATAAAAGTTAACACAAAACAAGTTGTACACTAGATCCCACACTAGGGTGACCTGTGTCGTGGGATCTAGGCTCTTCCTTAAAGTAAAAAAACGAATTCACCATTATACTAATTTACAAATTTAATTTAATATTCATAGTGCACTGGATCCCACACTAAAATGACTTGTGTCGTAGGATCCAGGCTCTTTCCCAGACGGGGAAGGTAAAACTCACACAATGCTACATTTTAAACCTGGTAAAATGAGAATACGCAGAGAGCGCGCTGTGCCAATGTGCAGCCCCGGTGCAGGACCATGCAACTCCTACTTTCATGTCTTCAGTGTCCAAACACCTGTACAGGTACACTTCAGCGGGGCAATTCTGTCAACCGATCTCGTTACTAAGGTGACACGTTCTTAAACCTTTCTCGTTTTTCTGACAGTTTTGAGCTGTCAGAACTGTCAGAAAAATGAGAGAGGTTCAAGAACGTATCACTTCAGTAAAGAGATCGGCTATCAGAATTGCCCCCGGACTTATACGACGCGTCCCCTAGCGGAGTGGCAGTGGCAAGGCACTGGGAAAATGCCGTACAAATAATATAATAATATTAAACAATGATAATAAGACATGAAATCTCTCTCTAAAGACGTCGGAAAATTTCCCACCTAAGTACTTTAAACGCCACATAAGCGGTTTTGTCCGGTCCCTGTCACGTAGGACGGCGGCCACGTTTTACGAGCAACGGGGGCGTGCTCAGAGCCCGATACACACAGCGCGACTCCGTGAGCCGATACACTTTTTATGGCCCGAATATGACCTTCCCAGATAGTGCGTCCTTCCGCCGAATGCGTAATGTTGAATGTCTAACTGGGTACTATCAAAAATTTATCACGAACTGTAACTATGTAGGTACCCTAGTTTTTTAGGTCTTCTGCGGGTTCCGGATAACATATATTTAGATTTTTATGGATAAACTGTTTAGATACAAAAACATTTCATATTTTCTAATTGATTGTATAGTATTCAGAGCTTTGATCTAAACAAGACTGCAGGGGCACTCTGACTCGGTTTATAAATATGAGTTTTGTGCTTTTCGATTGCATTACGCGCTGCATGTTTCATCAATTTTCTAGAATTGATTCACCAACCTGTCATAGCCATGTCAGAGGCATTGTCAAAACTCTGACACCAGAGCTAGCCGCCCGGCATATACAAACTTACTTACTATTAAACCAAAGTAAATATTTTTATAGGACTAAGTAGAATATAGCGTGTTTTACCACAGATAAATAACACGGGAACCGAAAATAGTGAAACAACAATCTGTAAAATAAAGACATATTATCATAAATATTTATTACGCTTTCGTCAATGCACACAAAATCTGGGCAATGCAAAGCTGCGATATAAATGTTGACGCTCGACATATTGACTCCTGATCGTTTAATCCTACTTGTTAGTAGGACGTTCCTAACTATCACTTATAAAAAAGCATTTATTAGCTCCTGTAAGCTTGAGTCATCGCCATCATGTCATTTACAGATTGTTATTTCACTATTTTTGGTTCATGTGTTATTTATCTGTGGAAAAACACGCTATATCCTACTTAAGTAATTCTATAAAAATATATACTTGGGTTAAATAGTAAGTCAGTAAGTTCGTATATGGGTTCGGGCGGCTAGTTTTGGTGTCAGAGTTTTAAGCCGCCTGAAGGCCTCTAACATGGCCAATGCTTCTGACATGGCCATGACAGGTTTAATAGTTTGGAATCAATTCCATTGATGAAACACGCAGCGCGTATAGCAATATAAACAAAATTGTTGCTCTACTTTCGGCGGGAAGATGATATTATAAAGTTGATTGTAATTAGTTTTTGTTAAAAAAAAATTGGTTGCCTGTAAAGTCGGTATACGGGCGAAAGTTTTACGTGACAACGACTTTGAGACGAATGAGACGAATGAGAGCGAGTGAGAGGCACTCACGTGCCTCTCACTCGCTCTCATTCGTCTCATTTGTCTCGAAGTGCCTCTCACTCGCTCTCATTCGTCTCATTCGTCTCAAAGTGCGAGTGAGAGGCACTTACTTGTCTCTCACTCGCTCTCATTGTGAGCGCATGAAGTGTGAGCGGGGAGCGTAACGCAGTTTCTTGAAGTGTCACCCGGCAAACCAATTTATAAGACGTTGTCACGTCAAAAAAACTTACTAGATAAGCCATGAATGGAAAACATATGTTTTGTCGCATAGGCTCAAGGGTAAAAACTGTCTTTTATCACCCTAACGAGTTACAAAAGTCGCAAAATCAAATGGCTGGCAATGCGGCACGGGGCAGGAAGCACATTAGCATAGAATAGAACTAGGACACCTGGTGAAAAGCTAGGTTTGTGAAAATGCGCCGTTTGATAGTTACGATGAACTTTACAAATTGTAAAGTTAGAAAAAAAAAACTGTAAATTAATCAGTCAAAAAATTGTATTATTCGTTATTTTACAAAGCATTCCATACTCTCCAATAAGCTATGTTTAGTCTCTTTTACTATTACTCCGTGCTTAATCACTTTTTTTTGTCAACATTTTAACTCCAGACAATGGTCTTGTTTCAGGAAATAAACGCAGTAAACCAAGCCGAAGAGCAAAACGTCTCCATTCCAGTCTCGAGACTCAAGACGCTTCTGGCACCCGACGACTGCCTTAAACCCGTTCCCGACTATAAATTCTACATATCCTACGACCTGTACGCTAAAAACAACTCTAACTTTAACAAGTATCCCTTCTATGGATATGACCAAGGTATGTTTGAAGTATTTTCGCATCGAAACTAGCCCCCTTCACACACGTAGTCGTATCGTAATACGAGCGCGTACATGTTCAAACAAGTCCGCACACGGAGCGGTGCTGCAGCGTGTCGTAGGAGGCATTTACCCCCTTCGTACATGTAGGCGATACGACCACGCTACGCCTACGTGAGCGAAGGGCCTCAGTCTCATATACAAGCCTCATTATCACCTTTCTCCGTCCATCCATCAGTCATAAGATATCCACTATTGCACTTGGGCTTTCCCTATACATCTCCGACAAGACAGGTTAGTAGCGGCTTGCATCGTGCGCGATCCTGCGGTCTTAATGAGGTCATCCGGCCACCTTGTGGGTGGACGTCCAACGCTGCGCTTGCCGGTACGTGGTCCCACTCGAGCACTTTTGAACCCAATCGGTCAACAGTCCTCCGTGCTATGTACCCTGCCCACTGCTATTTTAACTTACCAATCTGCTTGGCTATGTTGGTAAATTTCATCAATTATATTGGTAGTATTATTACCAGACATTTTGCAACTCTAGAGACCAACAGAGCAACATAACACAGGGATAATACAGTGATAAATAATTGATGCATCTATCCATCCATCCACCAGCAGCAGGATGACTTCTGTTGGACATAGGCCTGCCTTATGAATTTACAATAAGGCCGGTAGGAAGCGGTCTGCATCCAGCGCGTTCTTGCAGCCTTAATTATTTAGTAACTCCACCTAGTCAATGGCGATCCCACGCTGCGCTTACTGGAACGTGGTCTACATTCTAAAACTGATGCAAGATTTTTTTAAATATTGATTTTGTCAAACTCGTCATAATTATCGTCATATTAACTGTAGAATGTCGTTCTAAACAAAACCCATCAAAATAGATTGAGAATAGTACCGGTTGCAAGCGGCTTGTATCAATCGAATAAATAGCATAGGTCTTTCAACTCCACCAAGTCCAAATCAGATTTCTATGTCCACTGTAAACGACCTACTCTACCTTTGAGTATGTCACGGAAATTAAAAGAAACTATTACTGTTTTCAGTTCGTGACGTGAATCCCGCCTTCGCATCACGTACCCCTCAACTCAACCACATAAGCATGAAGCTACCAACCAGCCCTCTCCTCTACACTCGACCTTCAGAAAGCCTCTTCTGCAACCAATCTACAGTACGAAAATCCTGCGAACAAGAATACTGCCAATGTCCCCACGTGATGAAAGTCAAACTGGACTCTGTCGTAGAGCTTATCATTATTGACGAAGGTTCACCCTTTGACACCAATCATCCGTTCCACCTCCACGGGTACAGTTTCAGGGTACTCGGACAGAGACGACTTGACAACAGAACGACCGTGGACAAAGTAAAAGCTTTCGAAAATGCCGGGATGATGACGCGGAACCTGAGGAATCCTCCTTCGAAAGATACCGTGACTGTACCAGATGGTGGCTACACGATTGTGAGATTTAAAGCAAATAATCCTGGTTATTGGTTGTTCCACTGCCATATCGAGTTCCATGCTGAAGTTGGGATGGCTTTGGTCTTCAAGGTTGGAGAACATGAAGATATGGTGCCGGTTCCCAGTGACTTTCCGACTTGTGGTGATTTCCGAAATATCCGAAATGGTGGTTTTAAATCCAGTGGGGCAGCTGTTTTCAAAAACACTCGCTTTAAGTTCTCCGCAAAAATAGTTCATCGCCTTTCTTAGCCAATTTTATATTTTGAGAATCAGGAGCTTAATTATCTACAGCAATAACACGTTATTTAGTCTCTTAGGATCTTAGATTTAAAGTTGCGTAACAACCATTCTTACATATAGGTCTTAGACAGTAGAAATTCACGATGTAAATAATCATCCCTTGAGCCTAACATTACGAGAACTTAGATTCCAGTGCGATTGTGTTGTAATACCTAAAAAAAATACGGTAAAAAGAAAACAGTAAAAGTAATTAAAAAAAAACAATAAATAAAATATTTAATGTATCAAAATAGGGAACGAAAAAATTTTAAAAAAAAAAAAACAGAAAAAATTATAAAAGACAAAAAATGAAAAAAAAAAATAGAAAAATATCCATTATTCGACAGCTAATCTAATTTTTCAGTGGATCCTGACTGTTCAGTTGTTATGTTCCATTATTAGAACATATTTTATTTCCTTCTATAATATTTATTCAATAATATACTATAGAATTCTAGACCACCGGAAATCGAAGTTCTTGTTTCTTTTTTTACTATGTGCGTAGTATGGTTCACTTTTTACGCAGTCGAGATTTTAAATTTTTTAAATTTTATTTGTAGATTATTACAAAAATACTTTAATCTGACGGACGAATTATATTTTTTTAGTCATTTCATTCATTTGTCTCAGTGTTAAGAATAGTATTGTACTGTAACGACACTTTTAATAGTCCAGTACTGAATAAAGACTTACCTACGAAAAGCGATTGAGCCATATCCACCACGCTGGCGCAGTGCGGGTTGGTAGATCAATGTTAGTAATACAAATGTATTGTGGTAACTCCATCTTGTCCTAACAAAAAATAGTCATCGTGTTGTCTTATTAAATGACCATAATAGTGTTATCATTTAGACAAATTATTTGAAATCATTCTGAACTGTGCGTTAATTAGTATTTAATTTTAAGCCTGATCTATGATTTTATCAATTACAGTATTGTTTTTGTTTTACATTATGAATTATTTATTTGTGTAAGTAAGCTATATAAATATAGTAATATTTCAAATATTAGTGTCAGTAGAGTTTGTGCAAAAAGAGAAGTGTCGTAGACACTGCTCTGTCATTGCTAGTACAACTAAAAGTGTTTGATATACTTGGTAGACACCAAATCCGTTTTCATCAGTAGACTCGCGTCTACCGAGTAGTCGGTACCTTGGCTGCTGATTAAAATTAATTGTAAGTTCACCGTGACGCCACCACGGTTCTCTTTTTGCACAAACTCTATTAGTTTATAAAGTAAAAAATGTATTTTTTAAAATCACTAGATAGTAAAATATTAACATTCTGAGATTCCTGTTTAAATAAGTAACTATCATTATTTTTATTTACCTATAAGCCCCTGCAGGACAAGGGCATTTTTGTAATTATTTTAATACATTTTAGAATAAAGAGTTCAAATAAATTGTTTGTTATTTTTAAGCCACCGAATCCTAATTAATCCGAAAAGCAATCGTGCTCTTTCATTTAATACCTACTTGTTATTTTGATTGACTTCCATTAAATTTTCAAATAATAAATCTTAAGCGCCAGCCAATAAATATTTTAATAAATGAAAATTTGAAATGGGTATTAAATATTATAATTCTTCAAATTGAGTAATGCTCATTTTATTATCAAGGCAACACGGTTCAGTTTTATATTTACTTACAAAAGTCGTGACGGTACTTAAAGCTATTATACAGGTTATCCAGGATTATAAAGGCGAAATGACGTAGTCATTTTTGATTATTCACAAGTATAATTATGAACAACTCGTACTATAGGGGCCAACCAAGATTTAAAAAAAAGACAGCCGTTTCAGACGTTTTGTCGATTAAACAAAGTTGTTTTTTTTTATAATTCCGGATTGGCCTCATAGTAAAAGTGGTTTGTAATGATGGTCTGAATCACTCCCTTTCGGCTACTACAAGTCAAGCAGATGACCCTACATGCCTTTAGACTTTTCTATGGTAGGTATAATCATCGTCTTGGCATTTTTTATGGGTATGACACATACTCGGAGTATACACAATATTGTGTATGTCTAATAATTTCGACCGAGGTTGCATACTACTTATTCAGGGTTAAAGAAACCAGTTGGTCCATTAAAAATATCACCAATTCTCCGATGAATGTTTAATGGAATAAATCTTTATAATATTTCTGCTCTGTTGTTGTTAGCACAGTGCGTTTAAAGATTCTGTCAAACTTGGAATAAAATAGTTTTACTTATTAAATTTAAAACCATTTTGATTAATAATGTGAAAACAAAATTAATCCTGTAATATACCTTCAACATGTACATTGTACATGTGATATACATTCAAGGCTTTTTCTAGCCACCCATGACATAAAATTAAACGACTTTCCCGTCCAACACGAGCCAAATACAGGCCATAACCGCACACAGCTTCCATTTTCACCTTCCACTATCTCACAGTGGGATCTTTGCCATTTTATCACAAAAATAGATCACAACAATCGCATCTCAGGGGAACTTTGCCAATTAAGATAGCAGGGGGAAGGGCCTAAATCAAGTCTCAGAAAGAAAGGGCCAGTGATAAATATAGGGAAGATTGGTGGGGGCCCGCTGGGTAAATGTGAGAAAAATGGCCAGTGTGCTACCTCTGCCTATCTAAGGTCTTCAATAGCTTGTGTTATAGACATGGGCGTGCATTACACCGTGAAGCTTGGGTGTTGGCTTAGTAAGTCAGCGTGTTTGTGTTCAATTAAAGGAAAGGCTTCACATACATTTGAAAAAAAGTCAGAGTCTGCTGGGTAAATATGAATAACGGGGGAAGAGCGCTATCCTGTAATTATAAGGTAAGTTGCGTGTGATTTAGAGATCGGCGTTCATTATACATTTACGTACGTTGTCACACTTATTCATACATTTTTAGTAAGCCTATTTATTGGCTTATAATTTAACTTAAAATACATGATTAATTAGTATTGCGATCATCTTGTAAATACTATTAAAATAATAAGTAAATTAAGTATCAGAAAGAAAGAGCCGGTGATAAATACATAGTAAATACATTCAGTAAGTAAGTAAGTTCGTATAGGCCGGGTGGCTAGCCCTGGTGTCAGAGTTTTTAGGCCGCCTGAAGGCCTCTGACTTGGCTAAACGGTTAAAACAACCGGGGCCTACAATTTAACGTGTCATCCGAGCCACGGTAGCGCTCAGTTGGAAAATGCCACCCGCGGTCACCCATCCAAGTACTGACCGTGCGGAACGTTGCTTAATTTCGGTGATCGCTGACAATCACCTAGTCAAACTACGCTACGAGCGCTACAATTTCACATTCAGTGTATAGGGAAGATTGGGGCCCGCTGGGTAAATGTGGGAAAAATGGCCAGTGTGCTACCTCTGCCTATCTGAGGTATTCGATAGCGTGTGTTATGGACATGGGTGTATGTTACACCGTCATCGTCAGTAGCTTTGCTCATCTGAGACCTTCGGATGGTGCAATACACAGTGTTACAGTGTGCTGTGTAATGCACCAACCGAAGGACCAACCGAAGAATAAAAATTGGATTAGTAGCTTAGACATTTATTTAGTGCAGGGCCAGGTCATATATACGTTTGAAATGGACAACAGAAGAAGAGCCAGTGATAAAAATAGGGTAGATTGGTGGGGGCCTACTGGTTAAATGTGAGATATTCTAATGGGCATTGCGTACCTCTGTTTATCTGAGGGCTTCGGTAGCGTGTGTATAGTGTGTATAGACATGGCCGTGCATTACAACGTAACGCTTATAGACTAAAATTGACTCAAGCTCTCGTCGAGCTAACGAACAAACTTGTCAGCTCAATAATATTACGGCACCTCTATCCTAGGAGACTAGAAGTTTAGCAATGTTTAGGCTTAAAAGACCAGCTCAGATATGTATTTGAAATGACAATATAGGTACATTACACATCAATGGATGGCCGCTGGGTAAACACCTGAACTGAATAATTCCATATAATTTACTGTATAGGTAGAATTATCTAATTGGAGGCTGTGATATGAGCTAAGTACAAGCTACAAATAGCCCAATCCTTGCGCAGATGATTAATGAGAATCAGTCAGGATTGGATTACCAGTAGCTTGTAGCTAACATCATAGTCGCAAAAACTCCTAACTTCCTAACTTAAGCCTTCGTGACTATTCACGAAGGGTTAATCCCGTATATGTACCCTAACGTTTTCCTAAATAATTATCATATTAACATTGTGAAACACTTTAGTTAAGTAGTATTAAAACATTCTAAATTAAAACAAAAAATATTGACTTGAAATCACCTACCTATACAGGGTTATTTCTAATCAATTAGCATCCTCTTAGGGGCTTATTCTGTACATCAAAACTAACAACTTTTGTTTTACGACTTTTGTTAAAACTCAAAAAAAAAAACAGCTGTTCCATACATTTTGTCGAGGGTGAACGACATTTTTCTATGGAACATCAACTTTTTTTTGAGAATTAATAAAAGTCGTAGAACAAAAGTTGTTAGTTTTGATGTACAGAATAAGCCCCTGAAAGGATGCCAATTGATTAGAAATAAGCCTGTATAGGTAACAAGTAAACTAGTACTTTCAATACCTAGACTTAGTTTTGTAATAACAAAATGAAAAGTTGTCACAATGCCGGTGATAGTCCTATAGTACGTTACAGCTCAAGCAAAGCACCGCCAAAACCGCTGAAAAAAAAAAAGAAGTGATACACATCAGTGTAACATTCACCCCTTCTGTACATAAAGACCAGCAAATAGGTATTAACTGTAATACGGCGCAAGATATTGATTTCTAATCCCACAAAATCTCCTTTCCTTTATAAAAAGTCTTATGAATAACCAAATGTACGGAAGGCTCCGGGGACTTGGCTATTTTTACAGCAGGAAACGTCTCTGAGAGGATGAAGGTAATAAATCTTTTTTTCTCTTGTTTTTTGCAAGCTACGCTCCGCAATTTACTGTGTTTTTTAGAATTCCAAGGAGCTGGATACCTAATTATTGCGAGTCAACCGTGCGCGCTAAACGCTTCTGGTGATGTTTTTGCTGCCTTTTTTCATGTTTTTCTGAAGAGTATAATGAATTAATTAAATTCGCTTTAAGAATTGATAACTTTTAATACTTCAAAAAATAGTAGGTAATACTAATAATTGCGAGTTGAACGAGCGCGCTAAATACGTCCGTCGTCCACTCTATAGGCAGGTCAAATTCGTACTATAATATTGACATAGGATTGTTTTTTTTAAAATGCCTCTTGGTATTGTGTTTCTGGCTTTATTTTAAGTCATTTTCTGGAGAGCAGGTATAATTAATTATTTTAAAAGCTCATTCAAAATCTGTCATATTGACTAAATAACAAGTGTCCTGTCAGTGTAGTTTGTAATTTACTGATTCTTTATACGACTCATGCAACATACTTATTTATAATATGTTGCATGAGTCCTATAAAGAAGCAGTTTAGCCTATTTTGTTTGTTATTATTTTTTATTTCATTTTATGAAGGTGCCATCGTAATTAAAATAGCTAACCAGCATATTTCTGTTTCCCTTTAGGCATTCGATAGAGAGAACACTTTTTACGTTGCTATTAAATTTACGTTGGCACCTTCATAATTGGGCCTAGTATCTGAATAAAATGTACGACGTGTAATTAAATTCGTCTATTTACTGTGTCACTTTGAAGTAAATTTACATTAAAGGATACTTTTTATAGAAATAATCAAACAACTATTACGTAATAATTTATTTATTACCTAGTTAAACTTCAGGGATTAAGAATGTTAATAGCCTAAGAAGTACATAGAAAACAAAAAAGTGTAACTGGCTTCTATTAAAGCCTTCGGGTTTTTGATCCTGAAATTAATCATGCTAGCTATTTTTATATTTACTTTTTGTTACCCAGTTACATTATTAGTATTTCTTAACTACACAGGTGAGAGAAATAAAACCAATGCAAACTAAACAAATGCAGTAAAATCCTTATTACTTTCTTATTTTATTTATTCACAAGTAGTAACATTTTATTCTAACTCTGGTTTAGTATGTTATGATGGCGTCCTCTCGGGAAATCTATCCATTTTGTGAGGCAAAAGTTGAACCAAGTTTCGTCAAATTGACGTCATGGTTATGTTCTCTATTTAGACCTTCGAGCAAATATTTACAGAGCCACTAAGTGAAAGTAGTACAAAAATCTCCGAGCGCCGTCATTCAAACTGACTTAGATATTTACGTTAAATCATTCACAATGACCCGTTTTCTCGAATTTCGACGTTATATCACCTAATTAGTGCTTATAACCGAGCACTTTGTCATCGCGCGGCGTTGTAATCGGCTTGCAATCGCCTTACGACTAACTTAAAAGCCTGTCCACTACGTAGCTTGGGCAGGGTTTTGGCTCGGATACTTTTCTTGCACGATTATGACTCCATAGATATTTGTTCGAAGATATAGACAGAAGAAAATTTGTTCAAATCAAAACTCTTATATATTTTGCATTTTTACTTCTTCTGAAGAAGTTGTCTTCTCATTAGTTTTCAAACTATTAATATTATATCGTTCAAAAACTATAGTTTAAATGCAAGATCCTTAATGATTCTTCTTCTTTTCAGCCAAGGACGTCTACTGCAGGTCATAGGCCTCCTCTAACGATCTCCAATGATACCGGTTGGTACCGGCTTGCATCCAGCGCGATCCTGCGGTCTTGATGAGGTCATCCGTTCACCTTGTGGACCTCAAACCTTCCATCCTAGGATGGAAAAATGGCAAAACCGACTTCCATCGTGTACAAAATTCGAATAGTTCGTTGGAATTGACGTATACAATTTTTCCATTAGTGATGATTTTTCAAAAACAGCTCTGCCGATTTCGAAAAAGTTTAAATAGAACCACTTCGGCAGTATAGCCTTTTGAACTAAAAAAGAACGTTTTGATTCTGTTCACAATTGGCGAAAATATAAATGAACATACACAAAAAAATACACACAGACGACCATTGAACCTCCTTTTTGGAAGTCGGCTAAAAAGCAACAATCTGTAGGTAAAACTATTTAAACTACAACCATAGAAAGCAGATTTTATGTAGGTATGTACCTTATTAGCGACAAAAAAGTATACGCAGAGAGCTTGTTGCGAGTTTTCAAAAATATTAAATAACATAATTTAATTGATAATATTAATAATTTAAAACCATATTCTCGAAGAAACAGAAGATAACAATCGTTCCATTTAAAGCAGTGCCTCACATTTAAGACATTCATATTTTCCTTTTTTTTCCAGATAAAATCCTTTTCAGTGCCTCTATTAAACACCAATCTCGTAACTCAAGAGTTTCTCCAAAAACTCCCAAGTGTTTCGTTAAGGAATATCATTTTCTTAGCAAAAAACAGTTTCATAAATTCTTCTTACAAGGGTCTTGATTCACTGCTGCGGATATAGAGTATCATGAGGCTTTTTAAATTGGATTTAAGGAGCCCAATTTTCGAAACGTTATAATTTATTTAAACGTTTGCAGACAAAGGCATGTTATTATCATAATTATGTTCGTTCTTCTCACTCCGTCATATGACCATTTATGCATAAGATCAGCAGTTCTGAAGATTAAATACGTATGATGTCAAAAAAATAACATTAGTCCGTCAGATAGACTATCAAAAAAGATAATACACGTTTTATTCTTTTGTCAATTAAACAAAAATTGGTGAAGATTATAGCCCGTTAAAGTTCTGCGTGACGTCACAAATACTATACAAATGTATAGACTTCTGCGAGAGATTAAAAAATCAGGTTCGTTGTATGGGAGCCCCCCTTAAATATTTTTTTTAGTATTCGTTGTTATAGCGGCAACAGAAATATAGCATCTCTGAAAATTTCAACTGTCTAGCTATCACGATATATAGCCTGATGAGAGACAGACAGACAGACGGTCAGACGAACGGACAGCGGAGTCATATAGTAATATATCCCGTTTTTATCCTTTGGGTACGGAACCCTAAAAATTATATACATAGATTCGAAAAAAGTGACGATTGAAGTCGGTTGTGCTACTTTTGGTGAAAATAAATTACAAGTGATAGTGAGCTTAGACCCTAAGTACCGAAGCACAGCTTTGTGCAATAAATAACGTTTAAAATTAATTATCCTCGTTAGGACGGCTACGATATTGAAAATAGAAAATGTGCTCTGATTTAAAATAAGTGACAGTGATCAAGCTCAAACTTACTGTGAGATTTAGAGCTTTATTTTTGAGTTGTTCTTGGACTTAGTCCTTACAGTTTATAAATAACAATAGGTTATTTTGAAGACGCAGTTTACATGTTGGCAGTAGCGCGCAATGTCCAGGTTGGGCCCATATGTGAATCTTGTTGACGCGAGGATAAATAAAATACAATAATTTATGTAGAAAATATAGATGGTTTATTTTCTAGATTCGTACAACACACTGTGAGAAAAATGACAAAAGACTACACAAAAGATTAATTTGAAATAAGAACACCTTATATTAAAGAGTCTCAAATCTAGCAGAGCATTTAACCTCTTTCAACACACTAACATTTTCTATAACTAACCGACTTCCAAAAAGGAAGAGTTTTTATGTTTGTCTGTATGTTTTTTTTTTCTGTATGTTCATCGATAATTTCGCCAATTGTGAACCGAATCGAAAAAATATTTTTTAGTTCGAAAGGGTATACTCCCGAGGTGGTCCCATTTAATTTTTGCAGAAATAAACTGAGCTGTTTTTGAAAAATCAACAATAATGTAAACGATTTGAGCGAAGTATTCGAATTTTGTACACGATGGAAGGCGGTTTTGCCATTTTTTGCGAAAAATAATTGCGAAAATTTTACTTACGGTCTATAAAACTTGAAGTGTACAAACTGTTGCTAAAGTTTAGTCCAGAGACTCTCAGAGATATATTTCTAATATTCAGGGTTAATTATATCCCCCCCGAGTGGGTTCCCGCCTTGTCGTGGCGGGGGGGCTTAGTAGCCAGTTCTTCCCAGCCTGGTGAACGAAGAGGAACCCGAGGTGGGGCCGGCCTCTCCGGGTCTTGGGCCCAGACAAGCCCGTGCGGAGGCTGCCCAGTAGGTCGGCTTGCCGAATGAGGTGGACTGCGGTGTCGCGCTTGTCGCGATGCCGCGGCCGAGCCCATCGAGGCGGGGGCGGCGACGGGATGGACGGGCGGCGAGAAGGCCGCTGCCTATCCGTCCTGCCAGCGGCCCTAACGGGTGCCGCCAACGTGTTGGCGGAGGCGGTGGGGCTGCAGGGGAAGAGGAGTGTCGGTATCGCGACGGCCGTTCTCCCTATCCTCTGCAGCCGTAGTGGCAGGCGCGGGGCCACTTTAATTGACCCGTTGCATCGGAACCAGGGCTGTCGGATACGGGTGCTGTCTGACGCCCAGTGCTGGTTGGTCCCAGGTGGTGGATGACGATGTGTCTGGTGTTCGGCACATCGTCATTCTGGCGGGAGCCAAAGCTCCGTGGTGGGGCCCAAGTTGGGCCAGCGCTGTCGGGTGCCGCGGAGGAGTGCGCAAGCGTGCCCGTAGCCCCGACACTAGGCGCAGTGGTGGAACACCCAGGGGTTTTGGTGGGTATACTGTCCAGTCGGCAGGACTCCCACATAACCACCCGCCTGCCCACGAGGTGTGGTGGTATCTATAAAAGATTTCCCCTGGCTAAAAAAAAAAGGGTTAATTATATCGGGATACAAAGTTCCTAATAGCACTCTCTGATCTATAGACTACTAGTTTTAGCCTGCGGCGTCACCTGCGTGGTATTTACATTTTTGTGCTATCCCATGGGAATATTTTATTTTTCTGGGATAAAAAGCAGCGTCACTTTCCGTCTTTCTTAATATGTCAATGCCAAAAATCAAGTCAATCCGTTGTTGCGTGAAAGAGGAACATACCCTCAAACTAATAAACCATTACCAATCAAACAAGATAACAAGATTTATGGTATTAAAGGATAGGTATTCGTGCAAAAAATCAAATTGGTCGATATGGTAGAGCTATTTATATCATGCGAAAGTTAGTACACCCTTAATATTTATTTATCCAATACTAGCAACCCGCCTCGGCTTTGCACGAGTATATTATACTTATAAACCTTCCTCTTGAGTCATTCTATCTAATAAAAAAAATATCGGAATCCGTTGCGTAGTTTTAGAGATATAATGATAATTAATATATGATAAAATAATTGCATACATAAGGACCGACAGGGAGGGAAGCGACTTTTTTTATACTATGCAGTGATAGTGATGATGATAATGCAATACGGATACGCATAGCCGATGGCCGAAAGGTTCTCAAATTAATGGAGACCACGTACCAGCAAGCGCAGCGTTGGATGTCCACTAAATGGACTGACAGTACAATTTAAGACCGCAGCAACCTGCTGGATGCATGTCGCTTCCAACCGGCCTCATTGAACATCCAAAGAGAAGGCCTATGTCCGGCCTATGGCTGATAGATGGACGGAATTAAATACAATTACGCAACAAATCAAATAGAATACAAATAAATAACTCAGATTCAAAGAAAGCGACAGAAAAGCAAGACGATTCATCCTTCAGAGTCCCAAACGTCGCAAAATCCCCATTTTCCTTCCTACCTTCAAAGCCTATGCAATAATGGCTGACCTTTGTTAACTGCTAACAATAGAAATAATAGACTGCACATTCTTTGTTGTTACATAATAATACGGCCGTATTTAGCTTACTTTATTTGACCCGATTATTATAAGTCAGGATATGAACGAACCAGGGAGGAAGAGGGTCGTAACGTAGGGTCATGTCCTTCAAAGTATTAATTTAATATTAAATAGATAAGCTATACTGAAAATGAGATGAACAGCCAAAATGTGGAACGCTTTGCCAGAGTCATGAGCTATGTTTACTTTTCAGCCAAGTTTTAGCGTAAAATATGACTTTTTAGAGGCTCATAACTTTAAGGTCATTTAAAAAAAACTGTAAAAACTAATACGTATAAACCTAGCGATTAAAATGCTGGTTACATGAAAAAAAACACTCAAATCGAATAATTTATATAGAGGTAGATAACAGCTTATTGTTTTTGTGCGGTCAAGTTGGCGCCTCACGATTGCCTTAACTCGCAACGTCAAAATTCATACAAGTCAACTTTATTGCAGAAATAATGTTGCATTGCATTAATGTTGTCGTTGCCACAGTCCGTAATGGGTCCATTAATACTGTCACAGTGTATAGCGGACATAACAGTTGGTTTTACAAGTCAAAAGACCCGACAATAAATAATTAATTGAATCAGTCAGTAATAATTAATTAATTATTACTCCGGGTAAAATATTTATGTAAATTTGAACGTCTCTGTTTATTTCAGTTTCGGAATAAATATTCCACAACGCTAAATATTATAGGGCGCCATTTCTATTAGAAAAAGTGTCAGCTTATTTTAGATATAAATGGAAGATTTTATTTTATTATTACAAGATAGGTGTTAAAATCATACTCCAAATATCTGCGTATGTCCAAATAACATTGTACCATTGTAGGTTTGTAGGTATTGTTTTTCATAAATTTACGTTTACTTGTATCGAACAAAAGTAATCCTATCCTCCCTTCGCTTAGGGAGAACGTTCAATTCACTCAAGCCAACGCTATCTTTACCTAACCGGTCATGCAAAAATGTTATTCAGTCAGACACTAGACAGCTTTGTAAAGAAAACCTTTCAAAGCGTGAACATATAAATGAAATTACAAGCACCATGACTCGATGGTGCTCAACCTTTATTGCCAGTCACCGCCCCTTTCTAAGTAATTGCGAATACCTGGAGTGGACTGGTCACGTATTCTATGCTTGAATGATGAGTAAGGTACGGTGTAGAGTTCAATAGAAGCTTTCTGGAGGTGTATATATTTTATATTGCATGCTTATCACATTGAACAATAAGTCTTTTATTACGTTTCTTTTCAATTCTTTGGGCAGTAGATAACCGAGCAGTCCGTTTCGAGATTTGGAAAATTTTATTTCATCTTTTTGGATGTAGGTTCACCTCTACAGGTCGCATTTTTCAAGGAATCTTGATGAAACTCATTTTATATATTTTTGTTGTTATGACTGAGATAACAAGCACCATGGCTCGATGGTGCTCAACCTTTTTGCCAGTTACCGCCCCCTCTCTAAGTAATTGCGAAAACCAGCTGAAGTGGACTGGTCACGTATTCTATTCTTGAGTGATTAATAAGGTACGGCGTAGACATCAATAGAAACATTCTCCCAGCCTATACAGCAAAAACTAGTCCTATAAAAGTCCATAGAACTTTTTGCTCCACACTGTTTTTGGTATAATATTACAGCTAAAATAGCTATAATTTTAGTTTTAAAACCCATAGATTACGAAATTACTAATAAATTCATATGTCATGAAAATAAAAATTAAATAAAGCACTCAAACAAAAGACAAACAGATATGGTGACTTTTTAACAATTTTCTCCCATAGCAATATTCAATTTATTTTGTATGGGGTAATCCAGTTTACTAAAAATCGTATTCAGAGGTACTGAAAGAAGTTCCTATAGGCCGGGTTTCTAGCCGGTGTCAGAGTTTTTAAGCCACTTGAAGGCCTCTGACATGCCTGAACGGTTAAAACAACCTGGATCTACCAATGAGTGTTATGAATCTTAATATGTCTATTTTATCAAAACAAACAGCCACATATGCGCCTCCACTTTCCCTGAGGCAAAATCGCCGATCATGGCATAAATAAATGGGCAAGCTCTTGTAGCGCTCCATCGGTGGACGGACGTTAGCAATGTAATGTCCTACCTAGTAGGGTACAGAGCATAAGAAAAAGCGCCCTGGGGTATTTCTTTTTCGGTTTGGGGACGAGCATTTAAATAAAAGCTTTTTAAAAAATGTTTTTTTTTGCTCTTAATTTATTTTTACTTTTTAGTCATTACTTTACCTGCATTTTAGGGTTCCGTACCCAAAGGGTAAAAACGGGATCCTATTACTCTAAGTCCGTCTGTCCGTCTGTCTGTCTCTCTGTCTGTCTGTCACCGGGCTGTATCTCATGAACCTTGATAGCTAGGCAGCTGACATTTTCACAGATGATGTATTTCTGTTGCCGCTATAACAACAAATACTAAAAACAGAATAAAATAAATATTTGAGGGGGGGCTCCCATACAACAAACGTAATTTTTAGGATTTTTTTGCTCACTACTAATAACGGCAAGAAGAATGGGGCTCCCATACGGTACGGAACCCGTCGTGCGCGAGTCCGACTCGCACTTGGCTGTTTATTATTCTCAGCGAACCCTTTAATTTAATACCCACACTATAGGAAAGAATAAAAAAACTTTAAAAGTTCGCCATATTGGATTAAGAGTGATGTCAGAATATTTTTCTAACTATCCTCGGCACGTCCTTTCATTTGATACCCATATTGCGCAAGTGCATATAAAATAACTATTTCGCCATCTTGAATGTTCTGCCATTTTGGATTTAGAATAGCGTCACACAGCTTATCATACATTGCAAGTTAAAAAAAGTTTTTAATAAAATGTTTACAGGCAATAAGCGATGCGAAATTTTATTTTCTAAAATAATAGTCTCAATAACTTTTGTTGTATTAGCTCTAAAGTGTATAGTTTCTGCGATATGTATCGGTCAGTCTTGGACCAAATAAGAAATAAAAACAGAATGCCGTGAACAGACAAGTAAGGCCGGATTTTTATGCATGTGGTGAGTGCGTCGGTGTTGCGCCGCTATAGTTTGACTGACGAGCCAAGGCGTAGTTTCGTTGTACGTGTATGTGTGTGTAATTGTGTCCGTACACGGCAAGGCGTAGTTTTGCCGGCCTTGATTGTTTGTTCACAACATTCTGTCTTGATTTTTTTATTTGGTCTGAGCGGCCAGTAATACTCGTAACTGTTTTCGTAACAAAATGGCGCTTGGAGCTCTACCTAGATCCGCATTTTCTGATTTTATGCTTAGTACACGCAGTAAACGTGACAGTAAGCCCGATTACAGAGGCGCCAGCGTAAATTTATTAGCAACGTAAAAAGCGTTCTCTCTATCGAATGCCTAAAGTGAAAAAGAAACAGAACTATGCTATTTAGCTAATATAATTACGCTGGCGCCTCTGTAATCGGGCTTACTGTCACGTTTACTGCGTGTACTAAGTTACACATTACCACAAAGCACTTTACAGTAGTAAGGTGTGACATCACACGCTCGTTTGAGTGTAACTGACGGCGATACAGTACTCTGCTAGGAATCAATTGTAATAAATAAAATGTAATTATGAGAAAAAAACAATTAGTTTTTTTTGGAAACTCATAAATTGTCTAAGCATTTCAAAAAAATTAAAAAAAAAAATATTTTGATATTATTTTAATTCAAAAGACTAATTCATACACATATCGCTTTCTCCTATCCCTTAGTCCACAATTCGCCTCTTACAGCAAGTCATGTGATCCCTGTGGTAGCTTTTACTCTACACATTAGGAACGAGGAACCAACCCTTTAATGTCTACTCTTTACAATTGATGTCGGCAAGCTTTCTAATTCAGGATGATGTTAAGCTTTACCAACTTACAGGACGGGAAAACGCTTTGTTTGTTGTAGGATGGTGATCTTTAGACTTGAGTGCGAGCACGGCCTTTCAACTTTCAGACATTTGTGAGTTTGATTATGAAGGTACTGGGTTAAATTTTGAAAACTTTCCATCTACCCATCAGCCATAGGACGTGCACTGCTAGATATAGGCCTTCCTTATGGATTTCCGATAAGACCTATTGGAAACAGCTTGCATCTAGCGTGATTTTGCGGTCTTAATGAGTTTTTTTTCATTCTTTAATTTACTGGGGGCTTTGGCCTTTTGGAACACTGGCATATCAGTCCTATCGCGACCTAATCTACATTATGAAATATATAATTTGTACTATATTGCCCGTCAAAAAAAAACTAGTGAAGAAAAAAATATACATTTTAGTGGGTATAATGCTTTGTACAACCCCGAAAGCCAAAGGTCAAGTACACGTCGCGTCTTATCCAAGAGAAGATTCTTAATTCTCAGCGCATTCGTTAGCCTCCGCAGCCCAGATTTTACACAGCATTACCTAAAGATTGCAGCCGCGACGGAGCCGGACTGGTCCCGTGATGATTACGCACCCGCTGAACTCCGCTGCGATCCTCCCACTTTATGGGTGGACGTCCTATGTTGCGCTTGCCGGTATGTGGTCCCCACTTGATAACTTTTCGACTCCATTGGCTATCATTCCCCTGCGCAATTTTCCCTACCCACTGCCATTTCAACTTGTCGATCCGTCGGGCTATGTCGGTAACTTCGGTTCTTCTACCGATCTCCTCTTTCTGATTCGATATCGCGGAGGGACTCCGAGCATAGCCCTCTCCATAGCACGTTGAGCTACTTGGAGCTTATTAATTACAGCTAGAATGTTTTTTTTTTAAATAAATACCTCGCTATCGCGACGTTTCAATAGATCTGTATCGGTAGAGGTCACAGGCAGACTGGATTTGCAAAGTCTCGTGTACTATACGCGTGTATTATTTCACTTCAAATGGTTTAGCTGCTGAACATACTTAAGCCTATAAACAAGGTACGGTTGGGCTATATCCACCATGTTGCCGCTTTCCTAGTGCGAGTTGCAAAAATCTGTACATGTACCAGCCTTATTAATAGTCCACTGCAGAACGGAGGCTTACCGACAAGGGGTGATTGGACCATATCCACCACGCCGGCCCAGTGCCAGTTGGTGGATTTGCATACGCCATCGAAATTCTTTTAAAGACGTGTGCAGATTGCTTTATGGTCCTTATCCTTTTCTTCACCGAAAAGCCAGCAGTGTGAAATTCTCTTTTCAAAGAACTCATTGGTACGGCATCGGGATTTGAACCCACGACCTCACGATTGTAAGGTAGGTGTCACTACCACTAGACCATACTACCACGGCTACAGTTACGTAAGCGTTGGGCCTTAATCAAATAGCCGGTGTCACTAGTAATGTATTCCTTGTCACGCCCGACGTGACATCTCATTAAGCTATAACATTAAGGACGAGTTACACTGCCTTACTTGATGGGTCTTTCAAGACCCTTCAGTTGTACTTTGGAAAATTATCAAGGGCAGGCATTGACCCTTTAGTCTCGGTAATGATATTTATGCAAAGTTGCCACTGGGCCTTGTCCTTAAAATAAATAACTACAGCCGTGCGTGGCCACGCAGTATCTACGTAACCCGCGCTAGGGCTGCCCGCCTGGTAGGTAAATCGCACGCTAACTAATTACGAACCCACACATTCGTTCGTCACTACGTGTCACGTTCATCACACCCCTGTGACTGTTGTGTCCGAGGCGCGTATGATTCGCGTTCCGACCGTTTCTATGAAGACGGAATACTGCATAAGTACCATTACCGTGCTCTAGTCAGGTAATTCGCTTTTCTGTAAAATGCGATCTTTGAAAACGAAAGTTACAATTATAAACCAGTATATTAGAAGAATAACAAAATCGCAACTTAGAATCGACAATATTTACAAAGGTACAGTGCTGATTTTAACCGACTTCTAAAAGGAGGTTCTATGTTCGTCTGTATGTGTGTTTTTTTTGAGTACCTATGTTCATCGATGATTCCGCCAATTTTGAACCGAATCAAAAAATTCTTATTTTGTTCGAAGCGGTACACTCCTGAGGTGGTCCACTTTAAATTTTATAGAAAATAAATTTTTAAATAAATTTTTAAATTTTTCAAAAACTTAAAAAAAAAATTTTTAAGTGTTTGAAAAATCAACAACAATGTAAACAATTCCAGTTAAGTATTCGAATTTTATACACGATGGAAGGCGGTTTTGCCTGTTTTGCGAAAAATAATTATATTTTACATATTTTTCTCGAATTCTTGGTTGGCCCTACGGCACAGTAAGTACTTTACCGTGGGGCCAACCAACAATTGGAGGCCAGTAAAATGAGACCAGTCAAGAATTAAATAATAAAATATACTTATTTCGATATTGTTCATCATAACAATAATCAGATTCACATCCTTGCGGATTAGTTATAGCCGAATCAAACTTGATGCCGCCTGTAAAGTTAGCTACAAGTTCTTATTTATATTGTCTCTTTCCGAATAACTCTAGTTACGCACATGAACAAATTTTAATACCCATCTTTTTGAATTTATTTATTTCGCAATTAAAAACTATAATTAAATTGCAATTAAAAAATAATTACAACTACCAAAGTCTTCTTTTTGGGGCTTGTTCTGTACATTAAAAATCAAAACTAACAACTTTTGTTCTGCGACTATTGTCAAAACTCAAAAAAAAAAAAAAAAACAGCTGTTCCATACATTTTGACGCGGGTGAACGATATTTTCAATGAAACAACAATTTATTTTTTAGTTTTTGACAAAAGTCGCAGAACAAAAGTTGTTGGTTTTGATGTACAGAATAAGCCCCTAAAAGGATGCTAATTGATTAGGAATAACCCTGTATATTTTATGTACAAACAACAACATATTATTTAAAATCAGATCAAAAAAGAAATAAGATATCAAACAATATACTTTAACACGCAACAAAAGCAACTTGTTTTCCTACGAAAAAGCCGCAAATCATTGAATCCGTCTGCCGGCTCAGTCCCATCTTTGACATACAATATCAAGTTTTACGTTACAAAGACCTAGTTCACCTCAAATCTGTAGCAAATTTAGAAAATCCTTTCGTGTACCACATCCTATTCAGATCCACAAAGGGCTCCGTAATCCTACTGTATGCGACGGTGGAAAACAGAGACTGTTCTTTTTTGAGCAAATATCTACAGAGCCTCAATCCCTGAGTGAAAGTAGTAAAACAGTCCGAGCTCCGTCACACATACCGACTTACATAGATATTTACATTAAATAATTCACAATGACCCGTTTTCTCGAATCTTGGCGTTATGGTCACCTAATTAGAGATTGTTATTGAGCACTTTGGCATCGCGCGGCGTTGTAGTCGGCTTGCAATCGCCTTACGACTAACTACAAAGCCTGCCACTACGTAGCTTGGGCAGCGTTTTGGCTCGGACACTTATTTTGCACGATGGTGACTCTATAGAAATTTGCTTGATGCTTAAGAAAGAATTGCAAAAAGAAAATATTTACTGCTAATATTAAAGAGCTGGTACAGTGCAGACGGAATTGGAAATTCAAACGGATCCCCGTGCCAGACGCTGAGGATCCCAGCTGACTAACTCCTGACTGACTAGTTCTAGCCCAAATACTATTAATAATAAATTGCCAAAGAATCTAAATGATACCGAAAAAGAAAAGTGTTTTATAAAACAACTAAAAATTATTTCATCGAAATGCTATTACACATTAGAAGATTTTCTTAATGACAATCTAGAAAACATGATAATAAATCGTATCAATACAATTAATAAAATTGCCATACCCTTATAGGGTCATATTTTCTAGGGTCTTGTTTTGTATAACTATGCAACACATGTTAATTAAGAAACGCATGTAAATTTCATATGTTGTAATAAATTATTGAGTTTGAGTTTGGGTATTGATGTACGAGTACACCGTCAATGCAACAATATTCAGCATAAGTTAAAGCAACAATTAACACGCTCACTCTTTAGAGTTGCCGCGACTCGGATTACTCGTTAAATTGTAGGCCCCGGTTATTTTTTAGCGATGTCGGAGACCTTCAGACGGGTTAAAAACTCTGACACCAGGGCTAGCACGAACTTGCTTAGCTTATAGAAAATGCTTACGACGAATCAGACGTAGTGATTTTCACATTATTGATGATTTTTCAATAACGTCACAGCCGATTTCAATAAAATGTATATTGGACCAACTTTAATATGATCTACCAACCAAAAAAATAATCATAATAATCGGCCAAGTACTAGTCGGAATCGCGCACGGAGGGTTCCGTACTGCATGGAACCCTCCTTAAATATTTATTATATTTTAATTTTATTATTTATTATTGAAGGGAATATAAAATTAAATATTCTGTGAAAATTTCAAGCATCTACCTGGTACCATTATTAATATAGAGCGAAAAACGTCTAAAAATTCAGGTTGGTTGTATGGGAGTCCCCCTTAAATATTTATTTTCTTTTGTTTTTAGTATTTTTTGTCATAGCGGCAACCAAAATACATCATTTGTGAAAATTTCAGCTGCCTAGCTATCATGGTTTATGAGATACAGCCCGGTGACAGACGGACAGTAAGACGGACAGACGGACATCGAAGTCTTAGTCTTAGTAATTTAAAAAAAAAAAATACGGTCCCGTTTTTCCCTTTGGGTACGGAACCCTAAAAATGAATTCATAATTAGCTGAGTAATCGCGTAACATACTTACAAAAAACATACAGACGAATTGAGAACCTCCTTTTATGAAGTCAGTAAAAAAATCAGACAAATTGAAAATCTCCTCCTTTTTGAAAGTCAGTTAAAATATCCCAAATACAATTTAACTCAAAAATATCCGGAAATGTAATGTGATATACTGTGTGTCAACGTAAAGTTTTCAGTATAACAAAATGTATGAAGTACGTAACATTCGTCTGATTTCCATACCGGGAGCTTTATTTATTCAATCGGGATATTATGAATTTTTAACCGGGTTTCGTCCGGGAAAATAGAACGGGAAAAATGATGTTTAGGAAGCGAGGGAAAAATGTAAATTAGGCTTAAGTAAATCTCGCTATAATGCTATGCTATGCTATGTAGACGGAACAATTATGGGAAAATAATATTTCCGTGGGAATAAGAAATTACGATAAAGGCCACGGATAAAGACTTATGTATTTTTTTCATAAACAAGTTATAAAATCATGATCCCACTGGCATTTTGACTTGTTAAATTTCTGGGATGTGTCGGTAACTGATTTCTATTCATGAACTAGACGACCCGCCCCGGCTTCGCACAGGTACACCTGTGCAAAGGTTTATACATATAAACCTTCCTCTTAAATCACTCTATCCATTAAAAAAAACCGCATCAAAATCCGTTGCGTAGTTTTAAAGATTTAAGCAAACAGACAAACAAATAGACAAAAATAGCGACTTTATTTTATACTATACTAGCAGCGCCCCGCGGTTTTACCCGCGTTGTGCCCGTTCCCGTGGGAATTTTGGGAATTTTTATACATATAAACCTTCCTCTTGAATCACTCTATCCATTTAAAAAAACCGCATCAAAATCCGTTGCGTAGTTTTAAAGATTTAAGCATACAGACAAACAAACAAACAAACAAACAAACGAAAATAGCGACTTTATTTTATACTATGTAAGGATATATACTAGACGACCCGCCCCGGCTTCGCACAGGTGTATTATACATATAAACCTTCCTCTTGAATCACTCTATCCATTAAAAAAAAACCGCATCAAAATCCGTTGCGTAGTTTTAAAGATTTAAGCATACAGACAAACAAAGAGACAAAAATAGCGACTTTATTTTATACTATGTAAGGATATATTCATGAATGGTAAATGATTTTTAATTTTTGACATTTAATTAAAATAAATAATAAATAAATAAATATTGGGAGACGTCTAACACACATCAATTAATCTTTATAAATGTACAATATTATAATCTTAAACTATTGATTGGTCTCGCTACGTTCGACTATATGAAAACAATAGGTACCTCTCTAAATGCATGGCAACTCATTGTTGAATGGTGTGTTTTAAAAGTCTTGTGATAACTGTCAATTTTTAAAAACATTTGGTACGTCCACGTCGTACACAGCGTTCAATGTGATTGATCCGGTAGGCTAAATCTGGCAGTTCTAGCACATTATAAATTGCGACATTCCCAAGTATGACTGAGCTATCTAGACCAGCGTTGCGAGACCAATAATTAATCTAAAACACTTTTGTTCAATTTTGAATGAATTTTTTTGGTCAATAAGATTAACTACATAGCATGCCGCGTAATATTAAAAAAAAAAATTGTGGCAGTTTCCTTGTTCCTGATTCGATCTTGCAGTGAGACTCAGAGAATAGCTCTCTCCGTAGCACTTTGGTCTATTTGAGCTTATTTATAAGTTACGTTCTGCACGGTTAGTTTTCGTATGAGTGACCGCTGGTGGCATTTCTAATTGAGCGCTACTTGGTCCCGATTGTTTCAACATTTTCGCCATATCAGAGGCCTAAGCTGCTTAAAAAATCTGGAACCTCTGGCTAGAAATCGGGCCTAAACGAACGTACTTACTTTGATAAATGCTCAATATGATATGCCTCCTCTCATTCTCTATTTATCACCGATCTCCTCTTTCTCTGTCCCGCATGATGCGTAAACACTCCGTCAGCTGATGACGTAGACAAATAGCCGAGCCGCCAACAATTAATCGGAGAAGACGAGCGCCGCGACACCCTGGAGATACAAACTATCTTAGTGGACAGTATTGAAGTTTCTACAACAGTCTTTAGATGAGTGACCGCGGGTGGTATTGAGGACTAAGCGCTACCGTGGCTCGGATGACACGTATTTTGCACCAACAAAGATCTTTAATACTTGCTCCAGCTCTTACTAGGTATTAAGACCATTTACGCATACGTACCTATGGGTACTAATAAATTATTATAAAAATATAACATTTAAAAATTAAAGCTTTTGAGATACGGCCCTTGATACAACACCCCTAGCATGGCAAAGAGATTAAACCATTGCATTCACTTTTATTGTCAACGCATACTTTGTTTCCTTTTTGAGGAGATACATTGGTAGAAATACTATTTGTCTCTTTGCTATGATAGGGGTGTTGAACGACCAAGGCTTCATCTATCCACATTTAAGTATAGTTTAGGCTGTCACAACATGATGTTCAAACCATTTCATGACAGCCTAAACTTTCACAATAACGAGCCGCCGGAAAATCTCTTCAAGTTTATTTCCACGGAGCTGAACAACTGACTTCCAAAAGATAATCCACAATCAACGGAGATAATAATCTGCTCTCCATTGTTGGACCCTGAAGTATTAATGCCATCGTTTACTGGCACTGATTTATTTGTGAATATTAATAAGGAAGCTGGGAGCTAATGAAAGACATTGAAGGATTTATAAAGATAGCCAGAGCAACACAGATTGGTTTAGAAATCTTTGAGTAAATACGTAAATATGTTTTTCTGGAAACTTCTAGTGGCTGAGCTTACTGTTTAGTATCTGTTTATCTGATGTTTATTAAACAGAGTTATTAAAGACATATTTGGGCATAGAATAAAATACTTCATTTTTTGTAGTAGCAATGTAATAGCCTAATAAATTAATACCTACCCAAAAAGCTTAAAATCGGCTGCACAATTTTATTGCAGATCCTACTAATATTATAAACGTGAAAGTTTGTAAGGATGAATGGATGGATGGATGTATGGATGTTTGTTACTCTTTCACGCAAAAACTACTGAACGGACTGAGATAAAACTTCGCAATTATATAGCTTATACATCAGAATAACATATAAGCTATAAATTAAAATTATATTGCGTAAATTTTCCATATTATAACAATAAGTGTTAAGTAAGTAGGAAAAATTCCGTCATCTGCGAGCTATTCTAGCGTGCGCTCCAACAAATGTCAAAAAAAGAACTGTCAAATCGAACAAATGTCAAATCGTTTTTATTTATATTCCACCTCCTTTATTATGGGCCTCGAAATATCATGCGGACGAAGCCGCTGGCAAAATCTAGTCTATATATATTTAAAACAATTAATGTGAAAACTGTTTTAACTAAGCTTAACGTTATTCATTATAATATACAGGGTTAGTTCTAATCAATTAGCATCCTTTTAGGGGCTTATTCTGTTCATCAAAACTAACAACTTTTATTCTGCGACTTTAGTCAAAAGTAAAAAAAAAAAATTTTTAATTCATAGAAATATATCATTCACCCGCGACAAAATGTATGGAACAGCTGATTTTTTTTGAGTTCTGACAAAAGTCGCAGAACAAAAGTTGTTAGTAAAATAAGCCCCTAAAAGGATGCTAATTGATTAGAAATAACCATGTTTAAGACTAGAGGCAATAGGCAACCCGATGTTGGACATCTGCCAAAGTAGATAGATACTTATCTGTTATTTTCACCGCCTAGCACATACGACGGCATCGCATAGCGCAGGACATACAGATAGCACAATAAGAGAGAAGTTTATGATCATCATAAGCTTTTGAGCAATCGCAAATTAACAACTGCTCTGATTTCGACGTTGGCTGCTAACAAGAAAAGTTCACTTCATTTAGTCGGATTATATTGGCTGATCCAGTTGGCTGCCAACATCACACCGGTTGCCATAAATGGGTCCTATACGTACGATAGAAGATGATAGATGTTCTTGCCGTACGATCGAAGAAAGGGGCGGGTGGGACCGCATTTATTAATACATAATCATACAAATACCTAATCCCTACTAAATTATAATTGTGAATGTAAGTTTGTTTGCGACTCTTTCACGCAGCAATAGAGCAACAGATAGACGTGATTTTTGGCATGGAAATCCTAGTTCTAAGGATGGAAAGTGACATAGGCTGCTTTTTAATCAGAAAAAATAAATGTTCCTGCGGGATAGCAGAAAAAAATGCGGGCGAAGCCGCGGCTAATAGCTAGTTATTTAATAAAGTATACAGTTTTCGTAATAAAAATCTGTAACACTGGTATTTGGTACGAGGTCACAGGCCATCTGGCACTAGTTGTAATAAGACTTGTGGTTGGAACCAAAAAGAAAAAAATAAGCACTTCGAAAATTTGGCGTTTGCGTAGGTTTGCAGTTGGTAGAGCGTCGGGCTAGTGATCCGAAGGGGCAGGTTCAAATCCTGAGTTCGCTTCAGATTTTTGAAATGCTTATCACAAAGATAACTCTTTGAGAAAAAGTCTGGTGTGGAAACACTCAAAATAAAAATCATAACAATGTTAGTATGTTCTTTATTTAGTAAGGTATACAGTTCCCCTGATAGACGACCGTAACACTGGTATTAGGTCCCAGGTCACAAGCCATCTGACACTGGTTGTAGTAAGACTTGTTGTTGGAACCACACACGGGGTCGTACACTTCGGAGCACTCACAAATCACTGGATTCAGGTAGTTAGCCGTCGTTTCTGTGGGCAATTCTGTATCGTTGTGTGGCATCATTGGTCTGAAATAGATTTAAAAAGTGAAATAAATAAATGCCTCTACTTCGTTATATTCATTTGTATTAAAATTTTGAAATTGTGTTTATTGCTTTATTTGTTACTCTTTCACACAATAACGGAGCGTTACCGACTTGCCGCGTTGGTTCGACTTTCTTTTGAATGCATATAATTTAATTTTCATTTTTTTTATTTCAATAGTTTTATGGCCTAAAAGCACAGTTTTTAGGGTTCCGTACCTCAAAAGGAAAAAACGGAACCCTTATAGGATCACTTTGTTGTCCGTCTGTCCGTCCGTCCGTCTGTCAAGACCCTTTTTCTCAGGAACGCGTATATACGCGAGGTATGAAGCTGAAATTTATATCAATTACTCAGGTCTACTGTCCCTTGAAGCTGTGAAAAAATCAAACTTCTAAGCCAACGCAATCAAAAGATACAGCCGTTTATGCCGCAAATTTTCGACACTTGTCGACACTTGCAAGGGTATCAAAACCTACAGGGTGCTTCCCGTGAACTCAGAATCTTGAAATTTGGTACGAAGAAACGCCTTATAGCATAGATAAAGGAAAAATTACGAAAACCATTAATTTTTAGTTACATCACATAATATATTTTTTTTTAATAATTTTAACCTTACTACCCATTTCCTCATAAACGCGTAGAGGTATTAAATTGAAATTCATACCAAATACTCAGGTCTATAATACCTTTAAGCTGTAACAAAATCAAACTTCTATGTCAACGCAATCAAAAGAAACAGCAATTTAAGCTGCATATTTTGAAACTCGCAAGTACTCGCAAGGGAATCAAAACCTAAAGGGTACTTCCAGTCGACCTAGAATCTTGAAATTTGGCATGAAGCAACGTTTTATAGCACACATAAAGGAAAAATTCCGAAAACCTTAAATTTTTAGTTACATTACAAAATATATATTTTTTAATAAATATAAACTTATTACTTTTTTTGAAGAACTTTGAACTTAGAACTTTGTAAACCTTGCAGGTTTGTACGGAACCCTCGGTGCGCGAGTCCGACTCGCACTTGGCCGGTTTTTAGTAACAAAATCAAAACTAAAAATAAAATTGGTAAAAACCTTTTTTAAGTTAAAAGGTTTTACATACTATTTAGCTGAAAAATAATAACTCAAAAAAAAACATGGGGCCTTCGCCTGGAAAATTTCATTACGTACGTTGCTCCCCACGATTTTATTTTTGAGCTGCGGGTAAAAGCTAGATGATAATAATTTAAAAAAAAATCAACAGGTAGATGCTTGAAATTTTCACAGAATTGTTTAGTTGTAAATTCACTTAAATAATAAATAATAAAATTAAAATAAAATTAATATTTAAAGGAACCCTCCGTGCGCGAGTCCGACTCGTACTTGGCCGATTATTTTTAAACTTACGGTTCATCTTTTGCCCTAAAAATGTTCTTTGATGGATATAAATACTGTGATGTATCTCCTGAAGATAGCTCGCTGCAAAACATTACGATATCTGAAAGTAAAAATTGGAATCAAAATACCTGTTCACTACTGGACAGAGGCTTCTCCTATAGATTTCCAATACGACCGGTTGGAAGCGACATCTAGCGCGATCCTGAGGTCTCAACTCAGAATAAGGACTAAAGTTGGTAATAGAAACCTTCCTTAATTTTACTCAAATAAAAACTACGTTACAGCTGTCTTATTCGTATCTGGTTATACAGCATACGCGAGAGTGAGTGAAACAAAAAAACGCATTGTTTGTCGTTAAACGCCACAATCATAATTTGGAATGTCACATAATGGTTGAAATATGGTCTACTTTGTCTTTTGCAATATGATCGGAAATTTGAACCCTCTAGTTCCTTCAGAAGGTTCAAATCACTGATCATATTACCTTCCATCTTTTTAAATTTTGACAGCCGAGATAGCTCAACGCTAGTTTGTGAAACTTTTCGAAATTACGTTAGTTCGGGTGTATGTGCATCATTTTATAACACCTTTTAAATTTCATAATTAAAATGGTACAAAGTGATGTACCCATATCTCTTGCTATTTTTGTACAGTTTCTTATACTTTAGTCCTTATTCTAAGGGTCTTAATGAGGTCATGCGTCTCCCTTATAGACACGTCCTATGCTGCAATTGTTGGTACGCGGACTCCATTCGAGAACTTTTCAACGTTATCGTTCGTCAGCCCTTTTTGCCATGTGTCCTGCTCGCTGCCGTTTCACAGCGCTGAAATAGTTATGGTGGCTTCTACACAGACACGTAAGAGTGACTTTTCTATATTAAAATAAACGTTTTCTCAACTTAATCATGTAATTTTTACTATAGGTTTAAATCTGTAAAGTTATTCAGTGTAACAAAATCTTGATTAACCTAACTACGAGTATTTCATCCTAATTTAAAGATAAAGGTTCATCTTAACGTATCAAAGTTTCCTTGGGTTAATTCTTAAGTAAATTAAAACTAAAGTAAAAGCTTGTAAAAATTTACATTATCAAACCCTAAGTCAAAAACAATCTGCTCAGATAATTATCTCAAACTTTCAAGACCTTTCTTTTTGTACAAAAGAAAAAGTTTCACGAAAAATTAAGTTGAAAGAAATAATGAGTCTTATTTTTTCTTTACCGATCAATGGAAAAGTTTATAATAAATGATTCATTGCACTTACAGAAAAAGAACAAGAACTTAGGCATTTCTTAGCCTTTTTTGAAACAGAAATGAGGGAAAATTTGCTAAGAAATTCTTTAAGTATGCGAATTAACCGATTTGCTACAGATGCCACTTAATCATTAGATGGTAATAAATGTCATAAGATTGTAATTAAAATAGCAGTAGGTTATAAAAAAGTAATATCAGATGAAATTCATTAATTTGGGTTCCGTAGTATAACTTCGTTATGTCCGTCCGTCCCCGTTAATACTAATCCTTAAAACTTCCACATTTATCAACCAAATTGCATGAAATTTGATGTTATGATAGTTTAAGTATAGATCTCAATTTTAAACACTTAAAAAATCAAAACTGTTTATTGGAAGGGGTAGGGATGATGGCTTTTTGAGTTATAAAGGAAAATTGAAATTCTTAAACATGCAAACAGCTCAGAGGTCATTGACCTCACAAACATATTTCAAATGCAATTACGTTTTTCATGTATTCAACCATCTAATGACATCGTAAAAATTGGTTTTTTTCATCATTATAATCATTGTCACCATCCACGGAAGCCTTTTATACGCATTTTTCGACACGCATTTGACAATTTATTTTCTTTTGAAGTAATTTATAGAGGCATGATAATTTTATGAACGAGCGTACCGGTATAAGTAGGTCAACCAATAAATATCAATCTTTCGTAATATTTTTATGAATACTGATGATATTTAAAATTTAATAGTTTTTGAGCTCAGCCTGGAATGTATTATAGTCAAAATGTTATGTTTTTTCCCTATTACAAAAAAAGAGGTGTTCAATTCTTCAGTTAGTATTTTTTTTTTGTTCGTACTTATGTTACGCAATTACTCCGCTAATTTTCATATTTGTTATTTATGAAACAATTTTGATGATTCTTTTTTATAATTGACTAGCTGCCCGTCCCAGTTTCGTTCCGGTACGATTGCCTTAAGGAAACAAATAGTAAGGATCCCTATTTTTTACCTACGAACCAAACCGGAGGAGGTACTCAATTCGACGCGTACATTTTTTATATATATATTATACCACGTATAACTTTTTTCGTAATTGTCTGATTTCAATAATTCTTATTTTATTGGAAAGAGTATACTTCGAAATTGGTCCCATGAAAATTTAATTGAAATGGGCTGAGCCATTTTTGATAAACCAACAATAATGTGAAAAATGCTACATCGATCCGTGCGAAATATTCGCGAACTGTACCGGGTGAAGTCGGTCATGCTATTTTTTCCAAAATATAATTATTTTGAAAATATAGCCGACGTTCAATTGTTTACTGGGGATAATGTATTGTGTAATTTGTGTATCTGTATGTATGTATGTCTTTCCAACAGTGGAAGAATTTTTAAATCGGTTTAGTAGTTTCGGAGCCTATTCGATGCAAACAAGCAATCAAATCATTCCTCTTTATAATATTGGTATAGGTAGATAATACTTCAGTAAAGGTCACATTTAAGTTTTATCGACATCGGCAGAGCTCTTTTTGAAAAAACAACATTTCTTATTTCGGTACGATTTTTCAAAGTCAAAAATATCATCAAAACTGCAAGGTAAATAATAGATTCCGAACGACCTATACAGATAAACTTTTGAAGTTAAAACAGTTAGACGATACAAGATAGCCAAAACTAGTTTGATGCGGGTGCAAGTTCGCAAATAGAGTTTGTCGCTGTATTCATAGAGAACTCTTGTCTACTTATAAAATAGAGTTTTTATTTATAACTAGCGTTCTTTTCCATAACAACTATAGAGAGAACCATCCATATCAAATACCTATTCTTAAGCTTATTATATACTTATACACAAAATGATTTTAGAAATCGATCAATCGGTGGTAACGTTCACTTTACAATCGTAAAGCCGGAAACATCCTATCGGACGCGGCTGACGGACGCGACTGACAGCCGCGACTGATAGCGACTGATAGGTATCTAGATATTGAATGTCCACTGAACCGTGCAAACTATCGGACATCAGTCGCGGTCGTCACCTTGGGCTGACCTTGAGCGTTCGGACGTCCGAGAGCGATCTGACGCGCCGGATGTTTTTCTCAGCCGCGGACGGTATGCACGGGGTGCGGGACGCGTCCGTGCGTCAGAAAGACACGGACCACAAGAAAGACAGTACGTGCGTTCGTAGTGTGACCAGATAAAATTTTACAAAAATACCGAAGCACCTTAAATAAAATACTAAACGGTATATAATATTTATTTCACTGATTTCCACCAAAAGTTCCTAGCTAAAATTGAGCTAGCTAAAAATGTATCCAAATTCATATTCGTCTCAAAGACTGTGCACACTGCTATTTCGCGGCTGTCAGCCGCGTCCGATTGTATGTTTCGGGCTTAATATTAAGAGTTTAAATCTCAAAGCTATGTAATAATAAAATGCAACCTAATATTCTGTGAATATTTCAAGCTTTTTCTGTTGTCGTTATTAATATCGAGCAAAACATTTTTTTGGTAATTATTTTTAAAGTTAATTTTTAACTTAATATTATGTGAATGGCGATTTATGACCCATTTAATCAACTGGTTTTCCGATCGCGGCCATTACTTACTCTTGAAATGTTAGATTTATTAATAAAACGATAGAAAAACAAGTTCATTAAATGGGCCATAAATGTTAAACGGTAAGTTTTACAAAAACGTTTTCTGGAATCAAAAGATGTGAAATTTTATTCTCTACAATAATGATGTCCATAACTTTTGGCCCTAAAGTGCATTTTTTCCAAGAAATCGGCCAAAAACGTGACGCTTGAAGCGCCGCCCGAATCTGTCAGCATTTTGTGATTTTGAAACTCAGTAAGTGATGAAAAAAAAAATTGAATCGATGCAAAGCTAAATTCCATTTTTAACCGACTTCCAAAAATGAGGAGGTTCTATGTTCGTCTGTATGTATTTTTTGTTTTTGTGTATGTTCATCGATCATTTCGCCAATCGTGAACCGAATCGAAAAATTATTTTTTAGTTCGAAAGGGATATACTCCAGAGGTGGTCACATTTAAATTTTACATTGAAAAATCAACAATGACATAAACGATTCGAGCGAAATATTCGATTTTTTTACACGGTGGAAGGCGGTTCTACCATTTTTTGCGAATAATAATTATTTCTGAGGTATTTGCTATATAAAGAAAACGTCACTATTTCAGTCTGCAGCAATTCAGATTTCTTTCACTCGCATCCTTATTCTCAACTGGTTAAAGTTGAAATTGGCGTATTTTGTTTTAGTGACAAGTAGGTAAACAGTATTTACAATAGCCGCTTTCCTTATCCGACCGTTTGTCGCCTTTCTGCGCACTTGTTAATATATTGCTAGTACGGGCGTCCTGGTTGGGAAGATTGGTGGAGGGCTACACGTAGCTGGCTATTATTTTACTTTATTTTATTTATTAAGGACACCAAAAAATAGCACAATACAGGGTTATTTCTAATAAATTAGCATCCTTTTAGGGGCTTATTCTGTACATCAAAACTAACAACTTTTGTTCTACGTATTTTATTAAGTTTCAAAAAAAGTTGTTGTTCCATAGAAAAATATCGTTCACCCTCGACAAAATGTATGGGACAGCTGTTTTTTTTTGACGTTTGACAAAAGTCGCGAAACAGAAGTTGTTAGTTTGAACAGAATAAGCTAAGAATGCTAATTGATTAGAAATAACCCTGTATACATTACAAGAAAAACAATTAAAATAAAACATTAATAACTTTGCCACCATCTACATTATCTGTCATTTACAAAATGGCAAATGTCTTTGCTGGTGTGGTTTTCAAAGTACTAATGAAAAAAAAGTAATATGCCTATAGTTCGGCCGTTCAGAGAATGCGTTCCTGACACGTCATCTTGAAAAAATGTTTTGGCCGATATCTCGGAAACTATGTACTTAAGGGCAAAAAACATTAAGATCATTATTGTAGGAAATAAAATATAACATCTTTTGTTTCCTAAACTTTTTTGTAAAACTTAGCGTTTACGATTATGGACCTTAAAACTTCAAATGGTCCATACCACCACCACGCTCGGCCCAGTGCGGGTTGGTGGTATTTTTAGTAAAGCTACCAAATCCAGTTTTTCTAAATCTAGGATCTGACAATGCAAAAATATCTTTTTCTACGAAATGTACATTGTACGAATCAACCAACCGGCGCGGCAGCGTAGGGGCGCACGTTTACCAGCATTGGTTTTCACTCCGAAAAGATCAACTGTGAGAAGTGGGTAAGTACGTGTGCTCCTACGTGTTACCGTTCTAGAGCAAATATACCTGATACACGCGTTGTATTAGGTATATTTGCTCTAGAACGGTTTGCTCTAGTTGCCATGCACAACACCGTGTATAAAAGTATAATTCCGCAGCGAACTGGACACAGCGGTACCAGATTATAGTGTCACTGCGTCATTACTCCATCTTTCAGACATAAGATGTCCACTGCTGGACATAGACCGCCCTTATGAATCTCCAATAAGATTGGTTGGAAACGGTTTGCATCTAGCGTGATCCTGGGGTCTTACTGAGGTCGTCAGTTGTCCTTGTAAGTGGACATCCTACGCTATGCTTGCCAGTGCGTGGTCTCTATCCAATAACTTTTCGACGCTATTGGTCATCAATTTTCCCTGCTATGTGCCTTGTCCACTGTCATATCGCTGTCTGCTATGTCTGTTACTTTGGTTCTTCTACGGATCTCCTCACGATCTCGCAGAGAGGCTCAGAGGGTAGCCTTCTCCATAGCTCGTTGAGCTTCTTGGAGCTTATTAATAAGGCCTATAGTGAGAGACTACGTTTTTGTGCGACACCACTGCTAGCCTAACAAATTATGCACCGCGACATAATGTGAAAAAGCGACAGATATGACCTATATATTGGTAATTCACCATAACCTCATCATTTTCTATTATCTAACGGATTCTTTACTCCGATAAGTAATATTAAAACAATTTACTTCCATTGTCAATTTTGCACATCGAAAACATCACGTATTTTATAAAGTAGGTACTTTAAACTTAGTTCCAATACCAGTTCCCAAGTTCCGGCCGCGTTATCAACCGGCCGGCGACGAAGTTTGTATCACCTCTGTACGTCTAAGTCGGAAACAACTAGCGCTGCCGGTGCCTCACTCTACTCTATCCATTATTTTCCGACTTACAGTGGAAAATAAAACAGGTGCAGATTGTAAAGTTTAAACAACTGTCCGATCTCTGGAAGCAAATGGAGGTAGATAATATTGACTGCCCCAGCTTGATATTTTGCTTCCATCAAAGGACGGAAGCTTCACTCAATCTACGCGAATCAAACTGAGCACACGTTGCGCTTGTGTGACTCGAGTCATCGTCCAAGGATACTTCCATTACCCCATACTCGTTGTAAACTGCTACCAAGTAAAAGATCCAGCTACCAGACCTGCGGGGCAATTCAGTTAACCGATCTCGTTGCTGAGGTGACGTGTTCTTGAGCTTCTCTGGTTTTTTTCTTTGAGCCACTATAGTCTTTTTCAAATAGCTAGTCACTTATGACACTTCCGAAATGTCAGCTGTCAAACATACATTGATAATTATAATGATGTACCGCACCTATATTCGATTTGTAATTACCGATTATTTTCGATTTTACGTACTTATCGAAGTTATCGAACAATATACCTAAAAGTGTTTTGTGAATTTATCTACAAGTCAGTAGGACTTACTTAGACTATAGGTTTAGAGGAATCAAAAAGAAATAAAAAAGTGACAGGTAAAAAAGAGATTTATTTGGGAAATAATGTCCTCGCCACTTCGTCATCGGAGCTCTCATCTAATGATGAATCATCATTCATCATTTGACGAATCTTCCAGATTTATAATCATTTGATTATATTGTCTATGTGAACATCGGAGGTAAATGGAAACTAAGTTTTTTATACATTTTTGTATCGAATACGCACTACATATTTTACAATTTTTGTACTAGGGGTACAGATTAACGATAGCCCTTGCTTATATCTAGTCGATTAATATGTTTTGTTTTCGATATTCTTCTATTTCAACAAAAGTCGATTTCCCAGCCCTCTTATCATGACGTCACGATCGGCAATAGCACGTAACATAACAATTTAACGAATTTAATATTTTATTAAATTGAAAAGTGAACGCGAAAATGTATACGCGAATCAATTACCTTTATTCTATTTCTTGCGTCCTTTGTCATTTATTTTAGTAGTTTTTCTTGTAAGTTTGCCTAATGTTTTCACTGATAAATAGAAATATTCAACTTTTGGTGTGACGTCACATGACGTATTTACGTGATAATTTACGTTCTATGGACCTGTCATAAGTGACTTGCTATTTGAAAAAGACTATAAAACTGTCAGAAAAGCGAGAGAGGTTCGGGAGCGTATCACTTCGGTGACGAGATCGGTTGACAGAATTGACCCGCAGTGCTCCAGTGAACAGAAATTGCGGTTTTTATGAAGAAGGTGGGCGTGGATTCAAGGTTGATGGATTTTTTCTTTACCGTCAGCTTGCGGGAATAAGCCGTGGTGGTCTAGTGATAATGACACCTCTCATACAATCGTGAGGTCGTAGGTTCAAATCCGGGTCCCGTAACAATGAGTACCTTAGAGTTGACGTAGGGAATTTTACACGACTAGCTTTTTGGTCAAGGGAAACATCGTGCGGACGTAGGGATAGCAGATTTGTTTTCTATCTATCTGGTAACCGTTAAAGGACTTCCAGTCGAAAGGTTTCTACACACTATTCCTAGATTCTACGTTATCAGACTTAAAGATCTCTACAAATCATGTTCCCTGTTCTGAAGTAATGCCCAGTATAATACTTCTGTTTTCTTTCATAGTCCAAGGATACTACGTTTTGTGTACTTGCTGCCACAACAGTGTATTTACAATGTAGTGCAGCGGAGCGACAAATAGGAAGATTAGCGACTCGCCTCTAGCGGTACAGCTAGAAGGCAGATAGGAATCTATTTGTTATATATAGGTATACTGTACTGTACCAGCCTTTTAATAGTCAACTGCTGAACACAGGCCTATGTCTAACTATCTAGATATTCTGAAGTGTAGACAAACATTCATTTTTTGACCTTAGACCAAATAAAAACAGAATAAAGACAGAATGTTGTGAACAAACAAGTGAAGCCGGCAAAACTACGCCTCGCCGTGTACAGACACAATTACACACGTACAAAGAAACTACGCCTTGGTTTGTCAGTCGAAATATGGCGGCGCAACACCAACGCACTTGTCCGTTCACGACTTTCTGTCTTGATTTTTTATTTGGTCTGAGTTTTTGACACACAAACTTCAGTTACCTACATGAAAATCCTTTCATGTAGGTAACTGAAGTTTTGTGAACTTCTAAGCTTCGTACTCTTATCTCCAAATTAAGGATGGCTACTTTAGAGATCCGTGCCCCTTATGAAGTAGGTAGATTCTTAGATTCCTATCTACTTCATAAGGGGTACGGATCTCTAAAGTAGCCATCCTTAGTTTGGAGATAAGAGTACGAAGCTTAGAAGTGCACAAAACTTCAGTTACCTACATGAAAGGATTTCCATGTAGGTAACTGAAGTTTGTGTGTCAATTTTATCAGTCTACCTGGTAGACTGATAAAGATCTGAACGAAGACTGATCCACGACAACAGTTACATAAGTCACGAATGCAAGTGCAATAATTATTTTTGTAAAGAAATGACATGACCGACTTCAACCGTGTACAGAATTCGAGAATATTTTGCACAGGTCGCTGTAGCATTTTTTACATTAATGTTAATTTATCAAAAATGGCTCAGCCGATTTCAATAAAATTGAAATGAAACCAATTTATTTTCATCAAACAACAATACTCAAAATCGGACTACTATGTAAAAAGTTATGCGTCGTTACATATAAAAAATATACGCGTCGAATTGAGCACCTCCTCCGTTTTGTCGGTTAAAAAGTAAGAAAATTAGTGTAGACCGGATGGCTATCCCATGAATCGGAGTTTTTAAGACACCTGATGATGGCTGAGCGGTTAAAACAACCAGGACCTACAATTTTATCGTGTCATTCGAGCTACGGTAGCGCTCAGTTGTAAATGCTACCCACGGTCACCCTTCCGAAGACTGACTGTGCCGAACGTTGCTTATTTAAGTTACTAATAAGTTTGTAAGTTCCGTCTCTTTGCGAAGAAAGACGTCTTCTCTTAATACAGCGGAAGGCATTGAAAATGTTCCTCAAAATAGTTACCTATTTCAAACCTCCCGTATTTCGTATTCATAATATGACGCCCACCAAATGGACTCCAAAACGTAGCAAAGGGTCTAAGATCCCATAAATATATCCAACATATTCCAGTGTCATTTACAGTTTTACTTACGGTTATGAAAGTCAACCGCAATCTGACCCAACACTTACCATAAACTGAAAGTACGCAGTTGGCTGTAAAGTATTACGGCATGCGGCAGGTCCAAACTGAGAGGGAATATTCATACCTACTTACGGGGAATAGTAAGATAGCTGCATACGTTATACGCACCACATTACTTCATACTATTCTACGCTGTTGAATCTTTATTTTTAATCTCCGACCCGGAAATAGGGGTATAGTAACTTCATAGCCTGGAGCACCGCCGTAGGGTTGCGAGTCTGTCCATTTTTTATAGGATTCATTTCGGAGAGTGTGCATCTGAGCTGCACGACCTTATCCTACCATTCCCTTTTTACTACAGGACAAGTAGGAAGACGCCACATTACCACCCCTACACTGTCGATTTTCCTTCGATATGCGGTTTGACTCAACTACGGGACTAATCGCGCACTAAAATTACGAGATAAATACTTCATCATCCCGACGTTTAGACCGAGTTGCAGTTGATTGAGTCTACCCGTGACCACGATCGATGCAACTCGGTCGAAACGTCGGGTTGATGAGGTTTTAACTAATCTTGTGATTTTAGTGCGCGATTAGTCCCGTAGTACATAATAAAAAAGTGTTCAAATCGCGAAAGTTTAAAAACAACAGTAATATAGGTCCCACCTACTTCAAGAAAAAGGTCAATTACTGAATTCAACTCAGCTTGGCAGTGTTCGGCAAATTGCGTATTGTTTTCTCGTCCGATATACCTCAGTTTCTCAAGCCGAAAGTGTTCGACCAGAGTGTGTTGCCAGTGATGACTTCTAGCACAGAAATGTGACCATGTGAGTATGATACCTCTTATTCTATGGGCCTTATTTAAAGACTCCGAATAACCTAACGAGCTTTAAAGAGGGCTATGCTCGGAGTCTCATTTTGAAATTGAATTATAAATGAGGAGATCCGTAGAAGAACTAAAGTAACCATTGCTATTTTAACTTGCCAACATTTTGGCAAGTTAAAATGGCAGTAGACAGGGAAACACGTCTTGACAATTGATAACAGCCTCGATGATCATGGTCATGTGTTTTATAAATGGAAAATTGACAGAACGATTATTTGAATGGAATTTATTGTTATAGAACTTTTATGTCGCCAAACTGTGCTTCAGTTGAACGATCTGTCATACTCATAGATTGAAATTTATTAATTTTACTATTTACTAGTCATCACTGCTCTTTTTAATGAGTTTTACTTGGAAAGCAATGAAAGGTAGCTCAAACAGTATTCTGTTGTACTGAACTGAAATAATCGATTGTAGGTACAAAGATTTGTATAAGTACTTTATTCTCGTCTAAAACACAATATCCCTAAAGAAAGCAGTGAGGCAATAAAAGCGTCTTGTCTGTCAAACAAGAGTTTTACGCGTGGAGTTAAATTAATCAAACATCCAGTGTAATATTGTAGAGCGCACTCATCTGCTGTACTACCCGGTTCAAAGGATATGGCACAGTACATTATAGAACAGTAACATGGGTTAATTTAGTTTTATAAGTTACTAGCAACCCGCCCTGGCTTCGCACAGGTGTATTATACATATTAACCTTACTCTTGAATCACTCTATCTATTTAAAAAAAACCGCATCAAAATCCGTTGCGTAGTTTTAAAGATATAAGCATACATGGGGACAAACAGACAGGGAAGCGACTTTGTTATATACTATGTAGTGATTCAATAATGTCTTTTTTCTTTAATAGTGAAATTTTATAATTGCATAATTGCAAGTTTGATTACGATAGCATAGAATCCTACTCTGTGTTATAAATGAAAATATTCTCTTTTATGGAAATTGTAGTTTATTGATCAGCCCGTTAGTTATTATGAAGAGAAAAAATCCTACTAATATTACAAACGCGATAGTTTGTATGTACGGATGTTCGTTACTCTTTCACGCACAAACGGCTGAACTGATTTGGATGAAACTCGGTATGAAGGTAGCTTAGATCTTAAATTAACATATAGGCTACTTTACATCGAGAAAACGCGTGTAACAACGCGGGACGCAGCTAGTACGTCATGCCTGTCAGACTCAGAATAAGGAAAAACAGTAGAAAGTTAAAAAGTTGTAAAGCAAGATTCCACAAACATGGCGTCGGAAATCTTTAGAAACTGCTATGCAATCTAGACACAAATGACACTTGAACTGCTGATCAAATGTCAAATTTTATTTCACAAAGATGGTGGACGTTTCCTAGGTAGGGTTTTTATTTTGAACTTTATCATCATAGCAATAATGCCATGTCATTTCAAACACCGCCCCTATGCTGTCAGACCTGTTATGGGCTAATATTGTTTTTTTTTTTTAATATGTAGAATTTTTTTTTACTCACCTACTAAAAAATTGGGATTTCTTATTATCGTGCGTAACTCCGCGTTTGACCACGAATTCGTCAGAATATGGTAATCATTTATTAATTCAGGTATTCCTGTAATTGAAATTGGCAATGATCAGAATTTAAGATCATTTTGGCTACTGTTGAAATTTAGCTAAAAACCACCCCACTGTGACCCACTAAATTGTAAGCGCTACGCTTTTAATTCTTACAAATTGTGGTGGAGACAGCGCGCCTCCGCAATGCGGGCCCGAGCTCTGGATATACTGTTATTTTATATTCCTATCAATATGACTTTTATTTAATTTCTTCTAAAACGTCCTGAGAGGTTAGTACGGGCTTACATGTGAATTGAAACTATAATTCTTTCCGTATGGCACTATACATTTTTGTACAGCGCCCCTGGCGGAAAAGAGGTAGAACTAGCCAAAATGTATGGAACGCGAAAGTTTAATTTCTGGTCAACTTCCGTTTTAATTGTGTGTGTTTTTTGAATCTTATGTAATTAATGTGATATGGATGTTAATGTTTGAAAAATCGTTTCAATCTCAATAAAATAATTTAATTTAAGTAAACTACGCAAAACCTGGACTAAGGGGTCTATTATTTATTTTATATTTTTTTATCCACAAAAATATCGGTAGGTATAGTAACTTATGTAATTTAATTTACTTAGTAGTTTTTATTAAAAATATAACTAGGCCTTAATATACAGGGTGAAAAGCTGATGCCGACATTAAATGAAATCAAATATTTGGCCTTTTGCTAAGCCGTCGACATATTTTGAAATGAATAGGGGGCTATACATGTTAGGTACTTAGTTTCCAAAACATCATTTTGGAGCAATCTCCATCTGACAATTCGATCTGACAATTCGAAACAAAAACACGATTGAATCGAATACAATACGTTTTAAATGAGAGAAAAAACTTCTTGGAAATCGAAAAAAAAAGCGCAGACACAGACAGACGTCGTACAAACAGGTTTCAATAAAGTATTCCCAGTACAGAAATCCTGAGAATTAAATAAATCTCTTTGGTTTTAACTGACATCTCGCCGGTCGTTTTATCGTTCAAATGCATGGACATATAAGTTTTAAGACACGGAATGCCTACAAATTAGAGCATAAGGCTGAGTGAACTCAATATGGCTGCCATTACATAAAACCTGAGAAGCATTGTAAAGAACTTATGTATTATAAAAATGTGAATTCTGTATTTCCTCATGTAAATAAGCACTCCTAATCATTAGCGTAGACGGCGTGAATGGAATACGTTGACAAGTCAAAAATACATACTTTTAAGGACGGCCATTTTAAAATATGATTCTTACCCATATTTTGTCCAAATTAAAAAAGCAGCATACTAAAAATAAGAAAGTTCATCGACTTAGGTACTCATTTATTATTTTTTCTCTATATAAAGCAAATAATTCACAAGTAAATTTTGCTATAGTTTAAAATTTGACATAAGTAAGTCGACTTGTCAAGGTATTCACGTGTACGGTATTTCCGCAGTAGAAATGATGCATGTACCAAAGAAATATGGGACCAATGTGATCATATTATGGCGAAAATATGGGCGGTAAAATGTCACATTCCATAGATAAAAAAATCTGTAGCCGCCTCCTCTATTTTATTAGCTCCTTGCTTAAATGCTACCCGCGGGCGTAAATACACTTTATTTGAACGTTTGTTCAACGCGAGACAGGATGAGGGAAGATTTTATTTGAAAAGTCTGTAAGCTGAGTACCAAATCTTTATAAGGATTACGATTTAAATTTTCACCAAAATGACCTATGTGTAAGATTGTTAACCGGTGCTTAGTTAGACCGTGGATCACAAACAAAAATATCTTCCGCCCAATATTAGACTAGCTGATTAATATTTTTTTCGGAAAAAATGGCAATACTTACTTTTATTGCATTGAAAATCGAATAGTTCGCTCGAATTGAAGTGTACAATTTTTAAAATATGGATGATATTTCAAAAACGGCTGAACCGATCAAAATAATTATCAAAAAATTTTGGACACAATTTTTTTTCTTTCGTTCACGTTAATGATGTTTGATTTAAGTAGGCTATCAGGGCTATCTGTTTACCCTGTACTAAGCCAAAAGTCTATCTAATCTTGGTCTCTCACTATGGGCCTTATTAGTAAGCTTCAAGTAGCCCAACGAGCTATGGAGAGGGCTATGCTCGGAGTCTCTCTGCAAGATCGAATGAGGAGATCTGTAGAAGAACCAAAGTTACCGACATAGCCCAACGGATCGGCAAGTTGAAATGGCAATGCGCAGGGCACATAGCGCGGAGCACTGCTGACCGATGGGGTCGAAAAGTTCTCGAGTGGAGACCACGTACCGGCTAGCGCAGCGTAGGACAACCACAAGGTGGTCGGATGACCTCATTAAGACCGCAGGATCGTGCTGGATGCAAGCCGCTTCCAACCGGTCTGTTGGAGATCCATAGGGGAGGCATATGTCGAGCAGACTTCTTATGGCTGATGGATGGTTGGATGGAAGCATAAAGAAGGTGATTAAGACTACTGTTGTGAAAAACTTTTACTATGGGGCCAATAAAATAAATTCGAGTAAAATAAATCAGCTGTTCCATACAAAACTGCAACTCGGAATCGTTAAAATGTATGACGTTACAGCTCTTTTTTGCGCTATATTTCTAGTAAAAATTGTTCGTTATGATGTTCTTTATTACCCCCTTTCGGCTTGGTACCTTATTTTTTAGGGTTCCGTACCGAAAGGGTAAAAACGGGACCCTATTACTAAGACTCCGCTGTCCGTCCTTCTGTCTGTCTCCAGGCTGTATCTCATGAACCGTTATAGCTAGAAAGCTGAAATTTTTAAAGATGATGTACTTCTGCCGCTATAATAAGAACATTTTAAAATCAGAATAAAATTAATAATTAAGAACCCCCCTTAATTATTAAAAAATACCTGATTTTTAGCCGTTTTTCGCTCTATATTTATAATGGTAACAGGTAGATGCTTGAAATTTTCACAGAATATTCAGTTTTATATTCAATTTTTATTTTTATTTTAAATAATAAAATGAAAAGAAAATAAATATTTAAGGGGAGCTCCCATACCTAAAGTACGGAACCCTCCGTGCGCGAGTCCGACTCGAACTTAGCCGACTTTTTTAACGCGAATTAGTCCACGCTTGACCACCAACTCGCCTGATGGTAAGCGACGTTGTGTTCGAAGATGAAGTAAACCAGTTCTACCTTTACCAGTGCTGGATAGCCCTGTATAGAAATAATAGCATAAGTTACCACTATCAAAGGCTAGATCTGCAGAATTTGCTTTAGTAGTAAATTACATTATCATGACTGGAATTGGCTAAGGGTAATGATTCCACGCATGCCCATAAATTATCGCAATCTACGAACTAATTTGTTCTACACCAAGTATTTGCAATTTTGAACACAATAAAGAGCTTATCACTGAAGTTTTCAAGTTAGAAATTTCTATTATATCATGGCTTTGATTAGTTAATTTTGCACGATGCGTTATCTTCTATTTCCATTTAAATAGTTTAGAAGTTGTCTTTTAAAATGACAACAAATTTAGAAATTGTCATTTAATGGCATTTTCTAAATTTCAATTTTTTTTATTAAATAGAGAGATTTATTAATTATTTACTGCGTATGTAGAATTTTTACTTTATTTATAAATACAAGTTTTAGTAGCAGTGAATCTTAGCTGTCTGTAATCACAAAATGTGATTTGCTGTTACTTTGCAATGGTGGACATTGCAGTTTTTGATTCTAGTACTCATTTGGGAACATGAAGAAGTAAATATCTTCTAGGTATTTTTACTTTTGGTCCATCATAGTAGCGAGTTTGTATGAGGCTATTGATTTTTTTATCAAATTCTAGGTTGGTAACCCGTCAGGCTCTTTGAAATATTGGAGGAGAGATCTACGTTCAGCTTTGGACATCGTACAACTTATCAACATTGATGACAACGTATCTTTTAATTATTAAATCCAAGTATAAACGTAATAAAAATATCAGAAAAAATAATAAAGTAAACGAGCAATGACTGGAAAAATTTAATATTGCAATGAAAAAGTTTTAATTGATATTTTTGGACGTTATTATTGCTGGAGAGCCAGATTTGTTGGTGCTGTGAAAGTTTTCAGAAACGAAATTCCATTGCAATATAAATGAGTTTGCGCGAAAATGTATAAAATATTTTATATCTTAGAATAAGACATTTCTTGTTAAAGATTAAGGTTGACAGTTATTGCCCTGTTATTATGTACTGCCAGTTGAAATTTGAACTTTTACATTTTTTTACGGCGAGCGCTACTGTGGTTGGGATGACGTGTAAAATTGTGGGTCCCAGTTTTATTAAACGTTTAACCATGTCAAATGCCTTCAGCCGCTTGCTAACATGAAAACTTAAGATCAGGGCCTAGCCATTCGGCCAATAAGAAAATACATTTATAGGTTAACTAGCTGTCCGTCCCAACTTTGCCCGCATACAATTGGGTACTGTACTGTACCAGCCTTTTTTACTAGTCCACTGCAGGACGTAGGCCTACCCATGGAGGGTGATTAAATAAAATTGCAATTGGGTAAAAAGCCAAATATTAATAAGGATCCCGATTTTTTTTTTTTTAAATATAATTTAGCCTACGTTCACCGGGGATAGTGTGACTTTCCAACAGAGAAAGAATTTTTCAAATCGGTTCAGTAGTTTCGGAGCCTATATGATGCAAACAAACACACAATCCTCTTTATAATATTAATATTAAGATGTGATTAGTTATGATACTATTACTATGATTCATTGCGCTCGCTTTACTTAATCTCTTTTCATGAGTAGGTACTCCAAAATGTACATTTTTTCAAATAACACTCTTTACTTGTTTACAAAATTACTCAACCAATTACAAAGCCTTATTAAAGGGGCGAGGATTCGTTAAGTAGGTATTCACACAATTTAGCCAAGGCGGCAAATGTTAAATACTCAATTTACTTTTGTAGTTTAAAATCATTAGCACCTAATGAAAATAATACGTATTAGATTAAGTAATTGCGTCGCTAACTCAACCTCTTTTCAACAGGACGCACAAAGAGTAACATTTACTCAAATAATCCTCTTTAGTTGTTTAAAAAATTACTCAACCAGTTCTAAAGTCGTAATAAAACAAAAGGGGCTAAGATTCGTTAAAGTTTCCACGCAATTCGGCCGACGCGGCAAAAACAAATGTAGCGCACAAGGGGTCTATCATTTGCGAGCTTTGGAATTATTACTCCCTGTACGTTGACCATACGTTGAAGATTGACAGAAAGGATATTTAAAAAAGAAAGGAGGCAGAAAGTGGTCCAAATTGAAATCTAAAATGTTCTTTTTTTTTTACAAATGGATTGTATGCGGGCTTAGGGTCATTAAATACAAGTTCTTTACCTCTGTTCAGAGTTATTTAGAAAGGGTTAAACTAAACCTAAAGAGTAAGCCCTCTTCACTCAACCTCTTCAGATTTTTTTATAGAAATCAACTGTTCCATACAAAATTGCATATCGAAATCGACAACATGGTATGAATCAGCTGTTTTTTTTTTTTAATTTCGAGTTGGATCCATTGTATCGTTGTTCATAAAGATAGTCCAAATCACCTTCTTTTAGCTTAGTAAAACATTCTTGCTAAGATACTGATGATTCTTGATAAGCGTTTACAAGTCAAGAATATTTTTTCAGGTTTAAGACATTTATTTCTCAAAAAAATTAACAAAAATTCACTTAACTGAGAATCACAAGGTAATCTTAAGTATCTACATATTATTATATATAATACGCAGCATATACTATATTGCTATACATATGTAGTAGGCAGCCTATCATATAGAGGTAAGAGTAATGCAAGCGCCGGACACTTTTTTTCTCTAATTTGACAAAATTAAAATTATAAAAAAATATCCACGGACTATCGCAACCATGGACCCTCAAGTCTCGGGTCAACAATTCGACCCCTCGAGTAAAAACTTCAGAAATGGTAATCCTGAGTTATTGAGGTGATAAATTGCCGCTGCATTTTACGGTCCGGATCGGTAATGAACGAACGGATTTGGCCTCATTACCCTCTATCTTTGATGCGGACCGATGATGGAAAACGTCTCGATGGAACATGAACCCTTCGGAAATCGGAAGGGTTTATTCTCTGAACTGTGTACTATATAGATATTGCTTTTGAATTTAGTTGGTTTATCTTCATTTTATCATTATAGAACCGGATGTTTGTTGCTTGAATTTTAAATGGATTTTTAATATACGAGTATTTTTTATTACAGCAATGGCAGTGGGCTGAGTACATAGCAAGAGAGCACTGATGACCAATTTAAAATTCAAAATTATTTATTGTCACAAGATACAAATTATACAATTGTTATGCAGACACTATTCCCCAAACTGGGTACAATAAAGCACCCGTATCTTGGGTCATACCAATGGGTCGAAACGTTTTCAAGTAGGCTGTCCACTAATAAGATGGACGGACGACCTAATTAAAACCGCAGGATCTCGATGGATGGAAGCCGCTTCCAATAGGTTTTATTGGATATCAATGTAAGAAGTTATGCCCAGCAGTGGACGTCCTATGGATCATGAATGGATCGATGAACGGTTGAAAATTGCCGCTGCACTTTACGGTCCAGATCGGTAATGAACGGACGGATTTGGCCTCATTACCCACCATCTTTGATGCGGACCTATGATGGAAAACGTTTCGATGGAACATGAACCCTTCGAAAATCGAAACGGTTGATGCTACAAACTGTATACTGTACATATAATTTTGTTTTTAGTTATTGATTGGTTTATCATAATTTTAGGATCCGATGTTTTGTTGTTAACAAGCAATTTGAAACGTTGTCTCTCACTATGGGCCTTAGTAGGCTCTACGTATCCCAACGAGCAATGGAGATGGCTATAATCGGAATCTCCCTGCGAGATCTATTTAGAAATAAGGTGATCCGCAGAAGGACCAAATTATCGATTAGCCGAGCGGATTGTCGCTGAGCTAAAAGTAGAAAATATGGAAAAGTGAAGTTTAAATGTCAGTCGGCAAGGCACAGACAAGGCTGGTGGGGCAGTTTCCTTCGGTATAAAATATGCGCGAAATGGGGCAGACACCACGCTAAAAGTTTAAGCGTTCTACTTTGACCTACCAGTCTTGATGTGGAAAAGTGGAAGTATCTGGTTTTTAAACAACGTCACATTTTTGTTGCTAAACTCTCCCACGTGTAAAGTAGGTTTATTTAAAACTTTTCCATACAAACGCTCCATCAAAATTCAGGTTGCAAATGCGAAACTTTTTTCCAATAACAAGTTTCAATATAAAACAAGCAAGTTGTGTTTGAAACTTGCCGATAAGTAGTTGAAATTCAGCTCGACGCGTTTATTTCATACTTACGCGGCGCGAAAAAGAGTTTATTCAATAACTAGACTCTAGTTGCTTGGAAATGTAGCCGTAATGCCTGGAGAATTTAGGAAACCTTTTTATCAGCAGTATTCTTGGGTGCTTAGTACGTGACGGGTCATCAGCTGGTTTTAGGAATAAACTTGTTTAACTATTTTAAAATAAACAACATTATGGCGACACACCAAGGCGTTACTTAGGTACCTAACTTTTAACTGACTTCAAAAAAGGTGGTTCTCAATTCGATTGTATGTTTTTTTTTTCTACGTATGTTACGCGATTACCCCGCCAAATATGAACCGATTTTGATGTTTTTTTTTTTTTTTTTGGTAGATCTTACTTAAGAGGTGTATAGTTTCATTTTAATTTTCATCGAAATCAACTAAGACGTTTAAAAAAAAAAAAAAAACGAATTTCTTTTACGGACGTATGCAGGTTTGCTTCATGATGTTTTGTGGTGAAAAGCCAGTGGTGTGAAATTCCGTACTTAAGTGCCAAAGGACTCTTTGGTTCGGGATCGGAATTTGAACCCAGGACCTCACAATAATAAGGCAGGTGATACGTCCACTATTCCACCACGGCTCAATTAGGCATGATGAATGGTAAACACTTATTAGTAATATAAATATTAACAAGTTTGTGTTGTCTGAGTCTTTAAGCTGCGTGAAAATCCCTATCAATCACTACATAGTAAAAAGCAAAACCGCTATTTTTAACCGACTTCCAAAAAGGAAGAGGTTGTATATTCGTCTGTAGGTATGTTTTTTTTGTGAATGTTCATCGATAATTTTGCTAATTGTGAACTGAATCGAAAAAATATTTTTGAATTCGAAAGGGTAACTATGCTCCCGAGATGGTACCATTTAAATTTTACAGAAATCGGCTGAGCCGTTTTTTGAAAAATTAACAATAATATAAACAATTCGAGTGATTATTCGAAATAGTACACGATGGAAGGCGGTTTTATCATGGTTTGGTACCATGAAGCTGATTTGATGGTGGAGTAGGAAGGTGGCCATAGAAACTCCTGTACTAAAAAAGATAGACCCGTCGTGTTTGAGCTCGTTCTAATTGTCTTGGCTAGCAATTTGCTGTCACATGGTATCCAGGATCACAAAAGTGTGTTTTTAAAAAGTAATGTATTTATTTATTTTGTGTATGTTTTTCGATCTTTTCGTCAATTGTGAACTGATTAAAAAGTATTTTTTATATTAAACTGGTATACCTACTTCCGAGGTGGTCCCATTAAAATTGAATCTAAATCGGCTTAGCCGTTTTTGATAATAAATTAATAATGTACATATAAATGTCACATGGATTCGTGCAAACTATTCGAATTCTGTACCTAGTTGAAGTCATTGGTGTGTTTTTTTGCGAAAAATAATTATCAGATTATCTTGTGCGCCACCTTCCCGGTCCTACGCCTATCTTATCATGTTAGATGCTCACCGTCTTACCACAAAAGTTTTACGCACGCTTTAGACAATGTTTAACACTACAAATTGTACGGCTAAACAGTGTTTAAAGCGTGTTTAAAATTTCAATGTTTACTATACTAATCATCGACCCAACGAGCTGGTGGTCGAACCAAGCTTCCTTTGTTTTAAAGTTGTCACCATTTATCAAAGTTTTTGTGATAGACTAAAATTGTCTTATTCTCTGTCTACGGTTTTTGTTCACCTGCTGGCAATATGTTAAGCAACGTGTCTTGCCCAAGCCGACTCCACTTAAGTTTCACCATTGTCCTTCCGATATCGCTTAGCACATAGGATTTATTATTCCCTTGGCAAAGTACACAGTATGCAAAATAACCACCCTCAATCACAAGTAAAAAACGTTGAGTTGTTTTTTGTTCAACCCAAAAAAAGGCTTTTGTATGGAAAGCATACATTTCATTATAGTAAGTAAACACGCGAAGGAAATCAAAGACATGGAAATGAGACGAGAATAAACCAAATAAACCTACTCTTGGAATATTTTATCATTTATTTACTTTGTCCTCTGATTAGTTTGGAAGATACGTTGCTGACCTACTTAGATATAAGATTAGAAATCTACGTTTGGGATGTAAAATCACAATATGTGATATTATGAAAATTAATGAATGTGGTAAATCATTATATTTAAGTACGAGTACATCCATCCATTCATATATCAGCTGTAGAATGTCCACTACTGAACATATTATTACGCCTCCCCTATGTATTTCCAATAAGACCAGTTGGTAAGTAGTGGCTTGAATTCTACAGTCGGAACCATGTGATCAGCGGTCGTCCTATACTGAGCTGGCCGGAAAGTGGTCTTCATTCGAGGACAACTTTTGGATCCATCGATGATCTGTTCTTCGAACTATGTGCCTTGCCCATTACCATTTCAACTTGCTTAGTCGCTGCGCTATGTCGGTAAATTTGGTTCGTCTACGGATCACCTTATTCCAGATTCGATTTCGCTTTTAATCCGGTAACTATTGCTTATAAATCGACTATTTTACCACGTTTCATTGTCATCTAATTTATAGTTAGTTTTTTGGGTTCCGTACCCAAGGGGTAAATACGGGACCCTACTACTAAGACGTTCGTCTGTCTGTCTGTCTGTCTCCAGGTTGTATCTCATTAATTTTTATAGTTAGAAAGCTGAAATTTTTACAGATGATGTATTTCTCTTGCCGCTATAGCAACAAATACCTACTAAAAAAGAATAAAATTAACATTACAGGGTATATAACGTTTTTCGCTCGATATTAGTAATGGTAACAGGATGCTTGAAATATTCACAGAATATTTGTTTTGTATTCAATTTAATAATAATAGATTAGATTTTTTTACAGTTTTTTTTACAATTATAAACTTTATTTAATCAAATTACATTGCGTCATAAAACAGAAATTACAAAAGTCAAATAAAATTACAATATATTATTAAATTAGGTACATTAAAAACCGAGATACGCCCCACGCTCAGCATCTCTACGCCCAAACGTGCCCATTATGCTGGCAGCGTTTCCGCGCTGAATTCAGATTAGATTAAAATAAAATAAATTTTTAAGGGGGGCTCCCATACAGTACGGAACCCTGCGTGCGCGAGTCCTACTCGTACTTAGCCGATTATTTTTACAAAGTACCTACTTATTACCACCGCATATCTATGAATTTAAATAATCACAAATATCCACTATGCGGTACTCGGTAAACACGGCACAGCAAATACATTCAGTAACGTTACAATTCAATCAATACTCTTTTTGCTGGCATATAAAACAATGAAATCCGTAGAGTACATATTTCAAGTATAGATTGTAGGAAAAGAAGATATATCATCATAGGCCCAGACCAATATTTTCTTATTCGGAACAATTTTTCTCTTAGATAAGTTGTAATATTGTCAGTATCTTTTAACATTATGTACTAAGTTGTACTCGTATAAAGTTAATTGAAGTCAAATCATAAGCCTGAAAATAATGTCAAGATTTGACAAAATGGGACCAGCGGGGCAATTCTGTCAACCGATCTCGTCACCGAAATAATACGCTCCCGAACCCCTCTCGCTTTTCTGACAGTTTTGATAGCTTTAAACCTGTCAAAAAAACGAGAGAGGCTCAAGAACTCGTCACCTCAGCAACGAGATCGGTTAACAGAATTGCCCCGCAGTGTACAGTAGCTCAAAAAAATCCATTAAAATATGGTTAAATATATAAATGCGGAGGGAGAGAAAACAACCGCATTGAATGCTTAATTTGAATGGAATATCATATTTTCTTTAGTGATTTTTGTTTAAGGCCGCTACCACGCCACCATATTTTACAAGCAAAGTCAAAAGATAATAAAATCTGAATATATGAAATTCCTTTAAATAGTGATTTTTATTAAAGAAAATATTAGAAAAAATAATAATTCATTCAGTCGGGGGACAAACTCCACTGTTGAGGAGTGAAATAATGTCGGTCTGTCCCCCGATGATTAACCGGGGGACAGACAAGAATTTTTTCTCCCATTTTGTCTCCCGGGGGACAGATCCGGGGGACAGACTGGAATAATCCCCATTTACCTTGCTTCAAAGTAAGCGTAAAAAATGACGAAAAATGGGATGTATAGTTCATTAACTTTGTAGAATAATATTTTCTTAAATACTCGTAGCTTAAATTATTTTTGTTTACATATTTGTTGAGCAATGTAATCTAAATGGTAGGAAAATATTTTCTTATATTGTAGGCCGTTACTTAAGATAATTAATAGGTTTTTTATACAAAACAAATAGCTTATATTCAGTCACGGTACGAGACTGCCTTGACTATGACTTTTTGTGGGATTTGGACTGTGACTGTGACTAACAGGAATGAGATTTCGAAGACAAATAATTAAAACTAATTTTGCATAAATGGCATAACCGACTATAACCGTGTAGAGAATTCGAATAGTTCGCACGAATAGAAGTAGTAATTTTCACACTGTTGTTGATTTGTCAAAAATTGCTTAGTAAAAGTTAAACGGTGATGACCTAATTGACACAGAAACATAATATTTACTTTGAAATTATTTTTTTAGTTTTGACAAAAGGCGCAGATTAAAGTTGTAAGTTGTGATGTACAGAATAAGCCCCTAAAAGGATGCTATAATTGACAAGGAATAACCCTGTATACGCGTCGACTTGTAAACCTCCTGCCTTTTTCTCGGTTAAAAAGAGGCCACAAGGTCTATAAAGCATGCGACCACGAAAAGCGACGAAAAGAACTCATTTCGACGTGTGAAAAAAGAATTTCTCGATTCGGTTCACAATTGGCGAAATTATCGATGAACATACACAAAAAAAAGATTAATACAGACGAACACAGAACCTCCTCCTTTTTGGAAGTCGGTTAAAAAGTGACAGTTATCTACTTTGCCATAACGCTGTCTCGTTCTGACACTACGAACGAAATAATTCGTGGCGCGCATACTAGTCCGGCAGGTCAAGATTCCAGGCCAGATGTTAAAATATTTGAAAATAAATTATACAGGGTTATCAGCTTACCCTGTACTAAGCCGAAAAAGGCTGATTAAGACCATCGTTGTAAACAACTTTTACAATGGGTCCAACTCGGAATTCGAGGAAAAAAAATCAGCATTTCTATACATTTTGGTGATTCAGAGGTGCCATTTTTTTTATTCTGTATAGGTTTGCGTTTGACCACATACTTGCTGATGTTGAGCAGATAAGCGGTCTAGGTTAAAGCACGCTTACCTAAAAGATACCTATTTACTCGGGATTTGAAGACGCCCACGTTGTACTTTAGCGGGAAGACAGAACCAGGCAAATTTTGTATTGAACAGGTTATTTTTTTCTCGAATTGCTGGTTGGCCTTATGGTAAACGTTGTTCATAACGATGGTCTGACGAAATTACCTTCCTTCAGCTTAGTACTTAGCATATCCATTCTGGATAACCCTATATACTGGTTATAATTAAGTATGATTCTGAGAAGTTTACCAAAATTGGAGACCCAGCAATGTCTACAAAGTTGTGTCTTTGTTCGTCAGTATCTCACAATGTGTCACTGTCAGCCGAAGAAAGCTTCGAGGTACAGAAACAAAATATCAGTAGTACCTCAGGAAATATGTAATATAACTTTGCACTAAATTTTTGATGCTTATTTCTTTTTTATAAGGTTTGGGATCACTTACTGAGTATAAAATCACAAAATGCTGACAGATCCAGGTGGAGCTTCAAGCGCCATCTTGAAATTATGTTTTTGGCTGATATCTCAGAAACTATGCTATTTAGGGCAAAAATAATGAAGACCATTATTGTGGAATATAACATTTTGCACCTTTTGTTCCTAGCATACTTTTTTGTAAAACTTACCGTTTACGATTAATGGCCAATTTAATGAACCGATTTTCATTCATTAACTAATATTTCAAGAGTTATCGGCCGTGATAGAAAGTAAGTGATCCTAAACCTCATTAAAAATAGAATCGGAATAGTAGTGCTAAAATTGACCAAAAAAACGTCTATTTTTCCTGAGATATAGAAAAATTCGAAGAGTTATTTTTTGATAAACAATTCAAACATTTTGTCGTGACTGTATAATTTTAGCCTGCGTAACTGATATTCGGGTTTCCGTCCCCGTGCTTTCCCAATTTAGCTAGGTCCCACTCTGTACCGCCACACCACAGTCACAATAGATGAGGTCTAGTGATAGTGACACTCGCTTAACAATCGTGAGGTCGTTGGTTCAAATCCCGATCCCAAACCAATTCTAAGTAATTTAAAGACGGATTTTCACACCACTGGCTTTTTGGTGAAGGAAAACATCGTGAAGAATCCTGCTTAATTATGTCCCGTTTTTACCCTTTGGGTACAGAACCCTAAAAAAACAGTGGCCTGAATTGCTTATACTACGCTAACTTTACCACTAAAAAATTATGTGTTTATCCATGAATATGATTCGATACCAAAAGTTACCTGACGGTTCTTCTTCCGCTGCCCCAAGATTTTATTATAAATCGCCTTTCTCAATCTGCGATCGATCTTCAGAGCCCGGCTCCGAATTCAATGGATTGAGATGAATGCCTGCTGCTTTACTGCGAGTACGCTGAAATGTAGCAATGCGGATGTTAGGATATGATGGGAAATGATGCATACTGCTTAAAATCTTGCTTATAAAGCAACTTTCGAACAAAAGGAAGTTCTTAATTTGTTTGTACATAAACAGAGAGAGCTGACGCCGACAGTAAATGAAATCACATATGTAGCCTTCTGTTTTAAAGCCTTCGAAATATTGTGAATTTAATTAATTAAGCTATTTACTTAGTTATGTACCTACAATTTGTATCGACTTCCAAAAAGGAGGAGGTACTATGTTCGTCTGTATGTATTTTTCTTTTTTTTTGAACGATATTCGACGATATTTTCGCCAATTGTGAACCGATTTAAAAAATTTTTTTAGTTCTGAGGAGTATACTTTCGAGGTAGTCCCATTTAATTTATCGAACTCGGCTGAGCCTTTTTTGGTAAATCAACAAAAAATTAGATGGGTGTCATCGTATCGTGCAAATTATTCCAATTCAGTACACGGTGGAAGTCACTGTTGCGATTTTTTGCGAAAAATAATTTATAAAATATTTTGGAGCAACCAGTATTTAAATAGTGATTCGAGCTATTTTTAACCCCCGACGAAAAAGAGGGGTGTTATAAGTTTGACGTGTCTGTTTGTCTGTGTGTCTGTCTGTCTGTCTGTGGCATCATAGCGCCCGAACCACTGCACCGATTTCAGTTTAGTTTTTTTTGGATGAAAGGAGACTTAGTCGAGAGTGTTCTTAGCTATGTTTTATAAAAATCGATTGAGCTGTTTAAGAGTTATGGTGGGTTAAAGTGGGGATGGAAGAACCAAAATTCTACAAATGTGCCCAAAATGGTTGTCAATTGAAAGTTTGTTGTCAAATATTTTTGTGTCGGGGGTTTTTTAATTAGGTATACAGTCAAACCTGGATAAGAGAGAGTTGAAGGGACCGCCATCTTATTCTCGCTTAAAGAGGTTTTTCACTTATCCAGGTTTCTCACTTATCCAGTTTCAGAAGTGGCTTCTCTCTCTTATAGAGGTTACAAAATACGTCTAATTTGTATGTAGGTATCTACATGCGTGAAAAATGATAAATATGTTTATAAATAGTATATAGGTACTAATTGTTCGGGTTGTGTTGATTAGAATTGAACATAGATGATAGTTTGTTTTATTCATTCTATTCTGATAAATGAAATTCATTGCGTATATTATTTCGAGATTTTCCACTTTTGAACGCATTCTATACCTATCTTAATTTTATCACTTAACGATTTATTTATTTTTCCTAAAGATTTATTTATTAACACCGAACCTTTCGCCTAAATTGATACTTATCAACTGTAGTAACAGTGTGGCTATTCCAAAATAATGTGACACAAAAATAATGTTAAGAAGATGAAAGAAAAACACAAAATAATTTTGAATAGAATACCATTAAACAAACAGGATAGTATAGTCGCACGTTCACACGTTCACCATTCCGAAAAAATGCGATACAAAAACAATGTTACTTATTTCCACAAAATACAATTAAAAAATGTTTGAATAGAACACGATCCAAAAGCAACGATAATTAGTTCCACGAAATTTAGGAATGGGCCATAAAGTGCAGATGTTTCTTTACCCTTAACTCTCGCTTATAGAGGATCAGACAAGTAGTACTCTCAGTTATAGAGGTCCATGGGGAAAATGCGACTCTCTCTTATAGAGGTTTTGGTCTCTCACTTATAGAGGTATTTGAGGGGTGAAATGACGGGACCTGGCAATTACTCTCACTTATAGAGGTTTCTCACTTATCCACTTCTCAGTTAGCCAGGTTTGACCAGTCAAACCTGGATAAGAGAGAGTTGAAGGGACCGCCATCTTATTCTCGCTTATAGAGGTTTTTCACTTATCCAGGTTTCTCACTTATCCAGTTTCAGAAGTGGCTTCTCTCTCTTATAGAGGTTAAAAATACGTCTAATTTGTATGTAGGTATCTACATGCGTGAATAATGATAAATATGTTTATAAATAGTATTAAGGTACTAATTGTTCGGGTTGTGTTGATTAGAATCGAACATAAATGACAGTTTGTTTTATTTATTCTAAAAGGCACTTTCAAGATAGTGTAAACGCAAATGTGGCTATTCCAAAATAATGTGATACAATAATAATGGTAGGTAGATGAAAGAGAAATACAAAATAATTTTGAATAGAACACTATTAAACAAACAGGATAGTATAGACGCACGTGTGGCCATTCCAAAAAATTCGATACAAAAACAATGTTACTTATTTCCACAAAATACAATAAAAAGTTTGAATAGAACACGATCCGAAAGCAACGGTAGTTAGTTCCACGAAATTTAGGAATGGGTCATAAAGTGCAGATGTGTCATTACCCTCAACTCTCACTTATAGAGGTTCAGACATGTAGTACTCTCAGTTATAGAGGTCCATGAGGGAAAAACGACTCTCTCTTATAGAGGTTTTGGTCTCTCACTTATAGAGGTATTTGAGGGGTAAAATGACGGGACCTGGCAATTACTCTCAGTTATAGAGGTTTCTCACTTATCCAGTTCTCAGTTAGCCAGGTTTGACTGTATTATGACATTAACCAATGTTCTGGCCATTACAACGTACCATACCATGACCACAGTAATGGTATCTATGCAGTATTGTAACTCGGCTCTGTCCTTGAAATAAATATCTATACCCCAGCGTGGCCACGCAGTACTTAGCGCTAGGCCGCCTGGTAGCTAATGCGTACGGTCACTGATGACAAACCATACGCTCGTTCGTCACTATGGCGCGCCCCTGCGAGTGTTGGTGTACGAGTGTGTACCGAATTCCGAGGCGCGTAGGTATGAATCGCGTTCCGACCGTTTGTATGTAGACGGAATACTGCATAGATACCATTACCGTGCCATAAGTAAGTAAGTAAGTTCGTATAGGCCGGGTGGCTAGTCCTAGAGTGTCAGAGTTTTTAGGCCGCCTGAAGGCCTCTGACATGGCTAAACAGTTAAAACAACCGGGGCCTACAATTTAACGTGTCATCCGAGCCACGGTAGCGCTCAGTTGGAAAATGCCACCCGCGGTCACCCATCCAAGTACTGACCGTGCGGAACGTTGCTTAATAGTCAAACTACGCTACGAGCGCTACGAGTGCCATGACCGAAATAGAAACGTGTCAGGTAAAAAACATCATTGTATTGAAACTGCGCAGGCGCACTAGATCGTTAAGTCACCGACCTGCATCGTCATTTGACATGCACGGAGTGTTTTGGCACCGACAAAATATTCTCGATGATAATTATGATACGTTGAGGGTACCTACGTTGTAATAGGAATATGAGAATGTATGGTATGGTATGGTATGTTATAGTGGACAGCCACCTTAAATCCCAATAGGTACCTATCGAAAATCATCAATCTCATCTTTTCCGCAAAGTAAATATTACAGATTAAAATAGAACGCGGTAAGCCAGAACAATTGATATCCTAACGGCCCTCAACTTTTCGACGAGTTGTAATAGACAAATAAGCGGTTTGATGAGAAAACTTCGTCGCCAACTTTAAATTAACAGAATATTAATGAGTTGTTTCGGAAGTGGGTGTGCCCACTGGCGCTGTTCAATGCTGTAAGCTCAGTAAGAATAGGATGGTTTGGAAATCTAGACCACGGTAATGGTACCGTTATGCAGAATTCCAACTTCATACAAACGCGTATACGGTCGGAACGCGAATCATACCTACGCGCCTCGGAGTTCAGCGGGGCAATTCTGAAAACCGATTTCGTTACTAAGGTGACACGTTCTTGAACTTGTCTCGTTTTTCTGACAGTTTCGAGCAATCGGAACTGTCAGAAAAACAAGAGAGGTTCAAGAACGTATAACTTTCGTAAAGAGATCGACTAACAGAATTGCCCCGCTGTACACACTCATTACACCAACAGTCGCATTGCGTCGTAGTGAGTGAGGAACGAACGTGTGGGTTTGTTATTTAAGTTTGACAAAAATTTTCATCCCCACTTTACATGCACGGTAGCTACCTCTTATATAAACAGTTTTGAATTTTTTAAGGAAAATTGAGATCTTTACTTAAACTATCATTACATGAAATTTCATGCAATTTAGTTGATAAATGTGGAAGTTATATCACTTTATATTTTAATAGGATGGACGGACACAACGAAGTTACGAGTATAAGAGTTAAAAAGGAAAATTTGAAGCTGAGATGAGATGTGACTAAAACATTTATCCTTGTACGAAGCGCGAGCCCAGCGAGCGCGAATATTTTCCAAGTTGTTTCCATTAATGTAGTAAAAAAGTGAGCTATTGTTCAAAATGTTAGGTTATTTCAGAGCTTGCGGACCGTGGCATTTATCAACCCGGCCACCCTATAGTTATGCCATCGGCAGTAAGCAGGTACTTATTGCATTGAAGTAAAATTTTTATTTTCCTTGACAAACATTCTCACTGCTTCATTTTTGTCTAGCTTTAAGTAGACATGTACGATGAATCATAATGAAGCTGTCTCAAGCACCGCACACTTCTTTTTTTCTCTTTTGTTTCCACGGCTCCACATAATTAGGTGGCTGTACAAAGGCACACAAAGAAAGGTTTTGCGGCGCTTACAAGTAGTGTGACCTGGCCTTTATGCGAATTAAAAAACAGTTCTTAGTCCATGACGTTTAAGCGTAAAATTTTTAGGTGTAAATGTATGCCAGGCTGTAACACCATAGAGCAAAATAATATGAGTTTTTTGCTCTATGTGTTAGTTGTACCATAATTGGAATAGCTATTTTTTTTCCGCAATTTTGGGCTTCATTTCAGATTAAAAGTGTTTCAAAATTATATGTCTGAGAAGTGCACTTTGCTTTGTATACTTGTATTTGTCGAAAGTCAATTTATTTTTTGTAACGAACAGCTTTTTAGTGTGTTTTTATGTTTAGTCCTTTAGTAAGAGTTCAGTTAATGATGTCTCAGAATCGTCATGTTTAACCCGGTATGTGTATCAACTGCTAAAGAAAAGGTCATAAAATGCCACAGTTGTCCGCTTCAAGAAAATTTTATTCATTTTATTCATCGCAGCGTAGTCACGTTACATGTCGCCTACCCGCATTTCGCCATAAACTTTTTCAATATGTCAAAGTGGTACCTTACCCCATATAAACCCGAATAAAAAAAGTTGATCATAAATTCATCGTGCGAAACCAAATAACTGATAACCAAATAAAAAAAAATATTCGCCATTTTGTGCAACCGATCGAGCAATAAAAAATTCATGGCATTTTTATATGCATACATAGACTTACCAAAATCCTTTGCAAGGACGCGGTAAATTAGCTATTCTTTTAGCTTAACAATAGAAGTATAATTCGCAATGTACGAGTACTAACAATACAAAAAAAAAGTCTTTTTTTCTGCAAATAACAATAGATAAAAATGATTTTGTTACAGTTATAACCCGATCTTAGGGAGAACGTGTTTTCCCTACTTAGAACTAGATAAATCATGGAATGCCTATGTGAAAACGCGTTTTCCCTAGTTACATCCCGAAACAAGTCAGTTAACACGGATACACACATCCACATACGTTCCCTTTTGATTTTAACTAACGATCACTCACGTTACGAGTATGAAAGGTGGATAACATGATACTGATAGCGGAGATGCTCTCAACTTTTGCATAGAACCTGTGTATTAAAAGTAATTAGTTCATGATTTTCCGACGAAATAAAATATTATTAAATTTAAAAAGAAATTGTTTCGCCTAGATTAGTTGACCGGCCTCATCAGAATCAACCGGACAGACGAAAGCAAAATCGTCAAGTTAAAACGGAGACCACTCTCACTTCATTTGCTCGGCCATAGTTCGGTCAATTAATGTTTCATTCGCCGTCTCTTATTCTAATTCAGTAGGTCTATGTACGCATAGAAAAGTTAGGAGCGGTTACGGGAAAATATCGTAGATTATTTGTTTTTGTGATAAAAACGGGCATCCGCTTTATTACAGTGTTATGTAGGGAAATAGCAGCAGATAGCCCGCGTAAAAATATACGTGAACTTTTTGATGATCACAAATTTTGTGTGTAATGGGTCAGAAATGTTGAATATTTGTGAATAGGTATCACTGTAGGTCAGTGTAGGTACATATCGGATCTATTGTTTCATATTGCGTTGCTATAAATATTGTTGATTTATTTATTTCTTTATAGGCGAGCAGTATAATATACAAGTAGCGGCACGTAAGTCTAGCGCTGAGAGTACTGTGGAGGAGATGGCTGCGCGTGTTGACCGCCATACTAAACTCATGCGCAGCCATCCCCTCCACACTTCGCTCAGCGCTAGACTTATATACCGTGACCTGTACTGATGTGCATATATCAAGCAAAATCGTAAAAAAATAGTATTTATCTGTCAAAGATAAGGTCCAGTTTAGTTTTTGCTGAGATTATTTTGTGATATTTGTTTTAGTATGACCTGCAAAGCTAACTTACACCTTTTTTTTTGGTGCACGTACATCAACAAACATCTCAATTTTTTGTAAGACAACAAAACGCAATTAAAATAAGTGATAATGATAAATGATAATGATTCCAGTCATAATGAAAATGTGCGAAAACCACGTTGCCATAATAAAATCAAGTTTGATACGAAATATCTCTATGTTTTGGGTCAGTATAATTTAATCAGACATCGTCATAATCATCTCAGCTTATTTTGGCCCACTACAGGGGTGCGTTTACACACTCCAGATAATTTTTATGCTGGATAAAAATTATTCTGACGGGCGTCCGTGTACGGCGTCATAGCATTAAACCAATTACAGCTCTCAAATCTATTACAAACTAATCACCTCTGTAAAACTCTAAAACTATCTATCAAATTCGATTCGATGATAACTAGCTGACCAATCAGACACAAGATAAAATTTACCTAATTAAAAACCTCGATAAAAGTTAGCTTAGTCAGGAGATATATTAGACCAGTGAGTGCGTGAACGGGGCAGATTAATTTTTAGCCAGGAGGTTTTGTCGCCTGACGGATGCTCTAAACGGGTGATTTAAACGTATTAATTTTATCTTAGTCAGTGTGTAAACCCACCCCCGGGCACAAGCCTCTCCCCCTTACGCCAATTATACCTGTCCTAAAGATGTGCTAGTCTCATCCAGGTGTTGTCGTAAAACTTTTGGATGTCAATACGCCACCGTTGTTAGTCTACCGGCATTGCGCTCCCCGTCACGGTACCACCATTTACTCAGATAACTACTCCACCTGCCATCACCATATCTTCACTATAAAATTATTCATAAGAAAAACACATTTTCGCCCACTCTTCTTAATATTATATCCACTCTGACGAATGTTGAAGTTCGTTATACGTTTTTGATAGAAAACTTCTACATTCGTCAATATTATAAAACGACCAACTCCATTAGAGGGAGTCCATCTAAACTTCGTACATTAATTTTGCCAGTCGATTCTTTATCTTTGGCTTACTTTGTTAAATAAATTAACTTTGACAGAAACGAGAGTTTTGGTTTTGATTGATCGGTTTCCTTTTCTTGCAGTTTCTATGTCGTTTTTTTGGTATAGGCCGAGGCAAAACTTCTAAACGGCTATGAAGTTAGTCACAAACTGCGCAAAATCCAATCATCACTGAATTTTACTTAACAGCTGCGCGAATATTGGGTTTTTCACACCCTGTAGCTAATTTCACAGCCACGAAGAAGTTTTATTCACCCTGTATAAGTGTGCATCAGAGCTACATGATCGTATTATAGTACCTATGTTGTAAATACTTAGTAATAAAATCTAGTAAGTAGATATTTTAAAATTCTATTGTACGTTCTTCATGAATACGACTGTTGATACTCGTACATGTTTAGTTAATATGACCGCCTTTTTAAGCACAACACAGTTGAACAATAAAGTTCATTTCTATTTTTAAAAAGCTACCTTCATACTTACATCCTTACCTAAAAAGGCCTACAAGTTCAATAACGTCATAAATTATTAGAAAAATATAACTTTTTAAAAATACACGCATTTGAGACCCTGGATATCAAGTAGCAGCAGAGTGATAGCCAAGACAAGTAAAACGAGCTCAAACACGACGGGTCTATCTTGTTTAGTACAGGAGTTCCTATTGCCACCTTCCGACTCCATCATCAGACCAGCTACATAATACCATAATTATTATTGCATTGTCGCGCGATACACACATGCATGTAAAATTTCAACTCAATCGGAAACCGGGAAGTTGGTTAAATTTAACTTGCAAGATTCCACCCGATTTTACAAACATACATAGACAGGTACGATACATCCATTCCAAGTCAAATAAAAACTTGTAAAAACAGCGTACTAATAAAATATCCACCCTTAACTTTCTAACAAGAGTCTTGAGACATAAACTCATCCAATCTGACATAAAATTATGAAAATTGCCACTAAACCTCGAATAAAAATTACCTGTAGATACCTACTTAGGGTTGCTACACACATAAGCGGGACTGACATTGGCGTTACTATAGGGTGGTAGGGCTGACAAAATGCCACGGGCCCCTGACCCGCGATGGCCCGATCCAAGAGAATACCGTTACCTCTGAAATACAAAATAAATTTTATTTATATACAAAATAATAAGTACTACTTTAATGAAAAATACCTACTTCAGAAATTTTCGCGCTCGCTCGGCTCGCGCTTCGTACAAGAAGAAATGTTTTCTTTAGTCACATCTCATCTTAGCTTCAAATTTTCCTATTTACTAAATAAAATATCAAAAAAAAAGGTTTTCGTTTATTTATATGTTATTTCAAATTAAAACCTGTCGTTTACTATAAAATCACAAAAAAATCGCAGACGCTGCCCTCGCGGTTAGTAATAATATATTTGTTTCCGTTGGCTCAGTTTGTCTATGGCTATATTTTGTAATTCATTTCAAAAGCTGTATTCGGCTGCTTTAGAAAATAAAATTATTATGATAACATACATTTTTTAATTTATTTTATTTAAACTCAATCATATGTATAATGTTGGGTAACTACTTAGTTGGTTTATTAAAATTAAATTACAACGCAACAATTTTTACTAGGAGGGCAACATCTAAAGAATTTGCAATGGGCCTTAGATGGTAACAGTTACGTCACTGGGGACTGCACAGTCGTTTCGGAGCAATTTGTCACACATCAAAGCCAACCCGAAGCAGCTACTACATACGTTCGATATCACTCGGCTTATACCGATTGGTACTGATCTGTTGGTTCTTTCAGGTCCATTCAGTCAATTCACTTTTCATTCGAGCGTCTACTGTCTTTCCACGCATCGCGGCATTCATCTACACACATTGTTTGCCACTCAGCTTTGCTAAACGTGTCGGCTTGCAGCCGCCTGATCTGGCGAAACCCGATCGGTTTTTTTTTCCATTCAGCTACAATTCTACACATATTCGATTTTACCCGGCAATGTCGATTGAGGCCGGCCCGAATATATGTATAGCAAGCTTTACCCAACTTTTATAAGAGCTGAAGGGTCTCATTAATATTGTCCTCAAGAGGGATATTAAGATTAAAATCTGTTAATCCAGCCCTATAAGAAGGGTCAAGATGAAAAACGCTTATTTTGCGCAGTGATATCTTGATGAATATTTTGGGATATTCTCGGCTTTAATAATGAAGATGTTCTGAAGCATTGTTGGTGTTTCTTTTGTTGCCGATTGCTTTGGTATTTCAGGTGAATTTTAATTTGCGTCAAGGTACATGAGGCCCAATTATCTATAAAAGCACCATTGTTAATAAGTATTAGCAATTTGGAATATTTCTGTGTTTCAATTATTGAATTTTGCAAACCTGCCATGGTTGTTAGTGGATGGATATATGTTTGTATAATTTTTAAGATCTTTTGTATACCCACTATCATGCAAATAAATACTTTGACTTTGACTTTTGTTATTGTTTAGATAGGAGCTGTTTTAACCTAGAACATTATCGTAATTGCAGTTGTAGAACATCTACAGCAGCTGCTGCCTAATAGTTTTTACCAATGATAAATTATCATTCTAGATGTTTTTTTTTTCAATTTTCGAAATTTTAATTTCAACGTTCATTTATTTATGAAGGTGTAGTTACGGACCATACTCGTAATACATTAGTTATAACCGAGCATTACATTACGTTAAATATTTTGTAATTTATTTAGCTTCCACGACGCAATAATAGGTGATAAAATAAACTTATAGTAATAAAAAGATAAACTGTTTTGATTGTAAGGATATGCAATATACAAATGCCCATTGGACAAAGGTAGTTTTGTAACATATGCTCTAAGTTGAATCTAAAATACGTATTACATTACATGTAAATGGTGACGAAGATCCATAAGTATATTTCCATTGTAGATATAAGCTTTTTAAGTACATAATAGGGCTAAAATAGGACATTTGGCCACCACATTGCCTGATGGAAAGCGAAGTAGTAGCCAAGGATGGAGTATGTAGACGTCAAAGATACTTTTTCACTATTTTACTAAAGATATCCATGTCGTAATAACAGGAAACAATGACGGAGTTGGAACATCCCAATCTCTGGCAGTTGAAGCAACTTCGATGATTCTGGGTTCGCCTGCACGAATCGGCACGTCCTATTAATTATTTTGTAGGTAACAGGAAAAATATTCCAACATTAATTTCTCAAGCTTAATCAAAACTTGCAAAACACAGATATACCTAATCTTAATAGCATATCGACGATCGACTTTCTACAATAACCCTATTGATTAAAGTAAGATCAAAATGGAATTCTGAACAATAAATTCCTTACATCAATAGGTAATTGCGAAACTGACTTCAATCACTTCAGCTTCCGATGAATCTGTCGTCAACAATCTAAATCTTGATTGGGAAATGTCGTGTTTGTGGACCTTGATTACCGTGACAGGCAAATTTCAGAACAACTTTTGTGTTTTACTTTGATCACTTTTACATTTTGATTTATTCTGATCTGGTATCAGAGCTCGCGACCACGTGCCTATGTGTAACAACCTACTAACAAACTTTTTAAGTGAAATATTTATACAAAGGGCATTCTTCATAAAAGCAACGAATTTTCCTACACCTGTCCGGATAGCCCCGAGCAACGTATAAGAACCGGCAAGAAATTCATGGTTGATCACGATCATTATCTCGATCTCTAATCGGTAATAATGTCGCACCTTGATCGAACAAGCAGACGCTTCAGTACCCGAACCATTTCTCATTATATACTCATTTCAAATAATATATTATTTACTGTCATTGTTGGGAACTGCAGTTGGGAGTTAGGTATCATGTAAGTAGATACATTATGTACTCATACTCATTTATTGATACATTTTAGTATATGTCATATAATTAGGTACATCTAATAATAATTTTAGAAGGTAGGTACATCAAGGAATTCATTCCAAAAATTGAATAAAATTGTATTTTTTACATAATTTTTTTTTAAAACAATGTTCACCTCAAGGATGTAATTGTATTTACGTTCCTACTTAATAGGTATTATTTTCAATTTTTATTTTATTATAATTATATCTGACGTGTAATATTGTACAATTACCAATAAAATTATCATTATCATCATTATCATGTCACTTAAATCAGTTTATGTTGTAATTACTATTTTGTACAAATCAAATTTAACTATATTCAATCAAAATAAAAAAACAAAAATATAAAACTCTGTACCTAAATAACAAATATATTTTACGCTTCAGTAAAAACATCAAAGCTAAGCTAACATTATTGTAATAATAACTCATTGCGTTCATCGTAAACACATCTTCATATCAAAAAGTTACCCACTGCATGCTTCCCCGAACAAACTAGACATTCCATTTCATATTCAGAAAAGGTAAACACTTTGTAAAAGAGCAGTTGGAAAGGTTCCACAGAAGCAATGTTGACGTGAGTACTGAATCTATTTTCACAACCTTATTGGTTTAGGAAACTTATTTTAAAACGCTTTTGCGACTTCTTTAAGATGATCGACATCTTCTGAGGTTGAACTTCAAGTAAAAAAATGTTGTCTCATTTACGTGATAACTTCACAAGAAAACATTGTTGAAGCCACAACTGAAACAAGCCGAACGCGTCAGAGCTTCTCTATCGCTTGTTTCGCGCTCTCGCTTTTACGGTCGGCTCAGGCGGAACGTGACACTTTTTCGTGCGTGCGTGTATATTATAAGACGTTTTCGCGTCAAAAAGACATAGCAAAAATGTGATTGAGCTAAGGCCGTGAATTTGTACCGCACCTGAACATTTTTTACCTTCATTTTTTTGTAATGATTTCGCTGCTACTTTCAATAGCGAGCGGCTTATCGTTTTTACCGACTTCCAAAAAGAAGGAGGTACTATGTTCATCTGTAAGTATTTATTTATTTGTGTGTGTTCATCAATATTTTCGTTTTTGTGAACCAATTTAAAAAGATCTTCCTTATATTGAAAGGCTATAGTCCCGAGGTGACTCCGTTTACATTTCATCAAAATTGGCTGAGCCGTATTTGATGAAAATTGTATATGGATATCACATCGATTCGTGGAAACTATTCAGTTTCTGTACACGGTGGAAGTCGGTGCCGGCGCCTTCCATCGTGTGCAAAATTTGTAAATTTCGCTCGAATTGTCTATAATATGATTGTTGATTTTTTAAAAACGGCTCAGCCGATCTATAAAATTTAAATGGGGCCACCTCGGGAGACCCTTTTAAACTAAAAATAATTTTTCGATTCGGTTCACAATTGGCGAAATTATCGATGAACACACACAAAAAACAGACGAACATAAAACCTCTTTCTTTTTGGAAGTCGGTTAAAAATGCGCTCAGCTAGTCAAGCATGCGACCACGAATAGCCACGAAAAGAACTCATTTCGACGTGTGAAAAAGTGACAGATATATACTTTGCCATAACGCTGTCTCGTTCTGACACTACGAACGAAATAATTAGTGGCGCGCATACTAGCCCTACTGGTCAATAAATTTGTCGAGTTAAAACCAAGTTACAACAGAGATATCTCTGACTTCGTTCGCTCGATGAATGAATGGGAACTAGATAGAGTTTGTGCAAAAAGAGAAGCGTCGTAGGTGAGGTCGCTCGTGTGCCATTTTACTAAATTTGTTACGTTGACAACATTGCTCTGTCATTGCTAGTACAACTAAAAAAGTTTGATACCAATTCGGTTTTCATCAGTACTCGAGTCTACCAAGTACTAGTATAGTCGGTACCTTATTGGCTGCTGATTAAAGTCTTATTGTTAGTTCACCGTAACGCCACGACGGTTCTCTTTTTACAGATATTTTAGAACTCTTTTTTTTTATTTATTAACTTATTGCAAATATATACATAATTCAGTCGCAAACTAGGTTAACTAAATACATATATGACATTTATACCATGTCATGTTTGTTTAACTGTATCGAGGGCGCAGCAATAGCAAGTACAGAACTTAAGTATTATTAATAATACATAATTCTTATCGTACAATATTACTTAATTTAGGTTTGATTACGCTGACGCCTGCTATATTGATCTTACGGAAGACCAACTTGACAAACTAGAGCGCCTCCAAAATTATTGTATAAGATTTATCTTTGGGCTACGTAAATATGATCATGTACCTATCTGAATTTCGCGCAAAGCTCAAGTGGCTTCCTGTTCGCCTTCGTCGGAATGCTCACATCCTCTCCCTCCTTTATAATATTCTATTTAACCCTTCTACCCCTACCTATCTTAAAGAGCGTTTTTCTTATTGGCATACATCCCACACTATCCCTCTTCGGTCTAAAGACAACCTCATCCTGATGACTCCTTCTGCTCGAACTACTTTTTATGGCAAATCCTTTTCATTCCAAGCAGTCCAATTATGAAATCCTCTACCCATTTCCATTAAACGGGCCCCGTCCGTAATTGTTTTTAAAGAGAAGGTTAAAAAATTATATCTGTCGTAATCTTCAAATAGTTCTTAGTTTTTGGGTGTTTTATTAATTTCTGTAGTTTGCTTATTTGTATTTGCTTACTTATACGAGTACATTGGTTATTTGTGTATGTTAGAAGTTAAAAGTATTTATTAGTTTATTTTATTAGATTATTTATTTATGTATTAGTATTTATAATATTTGTATGTAGGTATATGTATATTGTATAATTCTTTTTTATTTTTAAAGTGTCCTCTAAATTAGCACACCCCGTCGTTTTTTCTTTTGTACCATCTCTCTCCATCCTAAGGTTGCCTGGAAGAAATCACTTTCAGTGATAAGGCCGCCCGTTGCTTCACATATTGTATCATCTATTTTTTACTATTTTTCTGTTTTATGTGTGTGTGAATCAATAAAGAGTTTATCTATCTATCTATCTATCTACATACACAATTGCACAAAATAAGATTGCATTATAATTTTATACACCAACAGTGGCATTGATTAACTGCTTAAGAATGGCTTGCGATCGTAAAAAAAATCATTTTCTGTCGTTTCTCCTTCATCATAAAGTGTATAATGTTTCATTCCAAAACGTCCCTATGAGTAAATAGTGACCGTCTTACCATTAAAAGTTTACACAGCTTCGACACTGTTTAACAGTTCAACATTTTTCGGTTTTATCTTAAAAATATAAAATCACGTGTTTAAATCTTTTATAGCAAGGCGGTTATAGTTTAACCCTTAGCCACCTGACGTGTATTTCAGTTACACTACCACCTAACGTCGGTCCTGGAGACCGCTTGCGTATTTTTCAAATTTAAGTACCAATACTTTAAATATTACAATGAATTATAAGAAATATCTCTTATTTGTTATTATTTGTATGCATTGTAGTTTGTACACTACGCAAAACTTTGCATTTATGTATAGAAAATCAACTCTTAACATAAATATGCGAATAACAGGCAAAAATCTAGGAACTTCAAAAATTTGGGATTTGTAAAAAAATTCACTGTAATTTACTTCTTTTTACTTATTTAGGGCAAGTTTAATGAACAATCTTTGAAATGAAACAAGTTATGGCTCGATTAAGACACAATTTTTACAAAACTACAACCCGCAAACTTTCATAAGTTGTGGCGGTAATCAATGTACACTTTTGGCGGTACTCAAAAGCACGAAAAGTCCTTTTTGTACCTTGACAGTGGAACATGGTTGCCTAAAAATGATTTTTCGGTTTGCAGTCAAGAGATATCTTTGTTTTCAGAAATTTGGTAGTTAGAATTTTTACATTATCTTCTGATTCTTCCTTACACTCACCTTCAAGGGCGTGATCCACTGAAATATATTTAACTTCATTGTAATCTTAATTTGGAACTTCTGGCACATTCTCTAGGTTTCAAGACACTGTATCAACTACCTCTCACCGTTTTAGTACTTCTTATTCAGTCATTAGCCATCATCAAAGACAAAAAACGTACCTTGAAAAAGTAACTTAACCACCTAACGTCGGTCTCACAGACCGCAAGCAAAATATAATTGATTGTAATTCTTAATTGCGTTCGCTTTTGTTGCTGTTGAGTGCATAGCAAGTACTTTTGGGGGAGAAGAAAAAGTACATAGAATCACAGTTGCGTCACGTGCATAGTAACGGAATAATTTGAAAAATAAAATCGCCAGAGTCAAAAAAGACCGACGTTAGGTGGTTAAGGGTTAAATATCTACACGGTTTCTTACTAAGTCTAGTCAATATTCAGAGTTTTAAAAGACCCAGCTAGATCCGAAAAATATTCATAGCATTTGGTAGATGTTCTCAAAGATTCAATGGTTTTGCATTTACTCATCTCTTTACAATTTTCGATGTTCTTATCAGAGCTTATTTCTTCCATAAATTCATCTGAAAAATAAGAAATTTTGTCTTCGAGCAAATATATATAGAGTCACGATTGTGCAAAAAAGTGTCCGAGGCAAAAAGCTGCCCAAGCTATGTAGTGGGCAGGCTTTTAAATTCGTCGTAAGGCGATCCCAAGCCGACTACAACGCCGCGCGATATCTAAGTGCTCGGTTACAAGCATTATTTTGGTGACATACTCGTAATGTCGAGATTCGAAAAAACGAGTCATTGTGAATTATTTCATGTAAATATCTAAGTCGGTATGTATGACGGCGCTCGGACATTTTTTTACTACTTTTACTTAGGGACTGTAGGTCTGTAGATATTTGCTCGAAGCATTTTGTGTAACAATCCACTGTTATACATGAGTTGCTTTGTAATGAATGACCTTCTACATCAGGCGAATTAAGAGTATATCCTAATCATAGGCTTCCGTAGATGATGACAATGATTATCATCATGATAAAAATCAATTTTAATGATGTCTTTAGACGGTAAACTGTTAGAAAAACATATTTGGCTAAGAAATATGTTTATGAGGTCAATGACCTTTGAACTATGACGATTTTTTTTTTCTTTTATAACTCTCTCTATAAGTTATAGTCCCACAGTGCTGAAAGAAAACTTTGAGAGATATTTTTCTATATGGTCTCAAACTCAAAAAGTTTGAGGATTCTATCTAGATACTTTGGAAATTAAGGACACTCTTTTTTCAACTTTGTCAACCTACATCTCACCAATGGTACATGATATAAAAAATCGTTTAGAAAACCTTAAATCCATTTTAAAAACCCTACTCAACGACACCACACAAGAGGGGGTGGGGTTAAAAAACAATCATCCCCTCTTTACATGTATCAATCCCTTAAATATACAGTTTCGATTTTTTAAGTAATTTAAATTGAGATCTATACTTAAACTATCACAAAATCAAATTTCATGCAATTTGGCTGATAAATGTGGAAGCTATAATGCGGACGGACGGACGGACACAACAAAGTTATAAGGGTTCCTTGTTTTACTACGGAACCCTAAAAATAGCTGCTTCATAGATAGGTAAAATTATTCCCTAAGAAGTCACAATTCATAAACTTTACAGTTCCTACCACATTACCGTATATAAATAGTACGAGTATTATATTACTAACTACCTACCTATAGTACGAGTAATATATTACGAGTAATATATTACTAACTACCTACCTATAGTACGAATATTACAGTACAACCATGGAAATTCTTGCTGTAACGGATTTTTCAGAAAAGGCGTAGTACTAACCGAAAGGGTGTAGATTCAGGCGAACATTATGAACAGTGCTTACTATTACTTCATGAAAAAAATTAGATCTCGGTTATTTTAACCGATAAGTCACGTTAAAGACTTTCACGCCACTGAAGCTCTGGTATAGGCCGAATCATACAAGTCAGCGGATGTGAATTTAGCTACAAGTTGGACGAGAACCAATCAACGCGCAGCTTTATGTGAGCTTGGATATTGTGCAACTTAAGGTAACTTCCCATCCGTTTAAAGGAAAAAACCTACGTTTTTAGGATTCCGTACACAAAGGGCAAAAACGGGACCCTATTACTAAGACTCCGCTGTCCGTCTATCCGTTAAAGAATTTGATGAAATATAATATTCAAACAGATTTTATTGTTCATTTTTGTATTAGCATTTTTCCCGAATAAAAACGGGTTATTAGTTACGCACGAAGCAAAACTCGGTTGCCATCTAGGTACCTATTTCTACAATCAAAAAGATTTCTACAGAGCAATCGAAAATGAAATATTGATACATTAATAGTAGTTTATGCAACTGTCATATAACAAAGGGTATTAAAACACGAGTGTGAGTTTATGGAACGAGCGCAGCGAGTTCCATAATAGTAACGAGTGTTTTAATACCTGTGTTATATGCAGTTGCATACACTACTTTATCTACACTCTTTTAATTTGTATTTTAAAAACAAAACGCATTGCGAAACATTAAATTCACGCGTACGTGTATTGTCACAGTGAACTTGCCGCCATTAAAATCTAACCAATGAGAGTGCAGCTGCGTGCGCAGGGCCAATCAGGAGCGACCGCGCGCTGTTGTTCTTTTTTTATTTCATTGGCACAAGATCTTACCAAAGAGTTTTGTGTATGTAAGTTTAGTAGTTTCGACGAAGTTTTCACGTATAACCCAACTGTTTTCAAAAGCCAGCCTAATATCAAAATTTTATACAACTTGTATGAGGATTTTGACATAAGGCTCGCCAGGTTAATTGGTCGCGTTTTATCGATGTTATAATGAGATTTTACGATATCGATGTGGATATTATAACATCATTTGAAATTGCTTAAATTGAGTGTTTTGTTGTCTGTGCTATAACAGTAGTCATTATAAGTCACATATTGGAAACATAAGTAGAATGTTACAACATTAGTGTAGATAAAAAAAATTAAGTAGGGCTCCCCAAACAGCAAACCTAAATTTTAACCGTTTTTCGCTCGATATTAATAATGGTGACAGGTAGTTGCCTGAAATATTCACAGAATATTTAGGTAAAAACAGATTTTTAAAATAAAATAAATATTTAAGGGGGGCTTCCACACACAAAACGTGAATATATTGCTCGATATTAATCACGGCAACAAATGCTTGAAATATTTACCGAATATTAAGTTGTATATTCCATTCAAAAATTTATAGTTATAAAATATACCTACCTATTAAGGGGGGCTTCCATACAGTACGAAATATACAGATAAATTAAAATGAAATATACATATTAAGGGGGCTTCCATACGGAATCCTTCGTGCGCGAGTTGACTCGCACTTGGACGATTCCATAATTTGGAATAGCTGAGCCCAGTATAGTAAAATATACGCACCACATAACACATCAAAGGTCTTTTCAAGTCCACCATAGTCCGATGGCAGCACTTCTTTTGGGATATATTCATGTAGCTCTTCAACTTCTTTCACGACATGAATTTTTTTTGCTATCTTCTCCCTCAAAATTTTTTTCAGTGTTTTTACAACAACGGCAAATGCTTTTGATGATGTTATGAAGAAACAGCCCTTCATTCTCGCGGAATATCCTTCCTATAAAAGGTGTTGAAATTAATTAAGAATTTTACAATTTAACAGCTTTTAGGCTATGTGTCTACTTTTTGGAAAACTTTTTAAATTATTCCTTACTACATCATAAGCACACCAAAATGAAAATCAGTGTTAATGAATAGATTTTTACAAGATCTCGTCAAAAACGACATTCTGTAATGGCGCTGGTCTGTGACATCACACGCTAGAAAATACCGCTAGTAAATACTAGTAAATACGGTAGTTCAAGTCCGAAAATCAACAAAAAATACTTTAGAAGTAACTTACAGATCTAATAATATTACTCCGAAAACCCAAAACACAAATTACACAAACAACAGTCGATCGAGAAATTATCGATTTCTAGCATGTGACGTCACCAGAGTTGCCGCCAATCTTAGAGCGTTTTCGTCACAGATAAAATATCAAAAAATATTTAATTTAATTTTGTGCAATATGCGAAACTTAAACATATTTTAGTTTAAGTAAATTGAAATATGTCTGTTTCAAGCTATTTTCTGTAAGGATTGCCACAATCAATAGTATATTTTCAATGTTGTTAAATAGTCTCCTACAGGGTACTTGCCTTCAACCTAGAACTATGAAATTTGACGAGCAGCATTGTCTTAAAGTACAAATATAGGAATAAATCTGAAAACTGCACATTTTTAAATAAATCATACAAAAAAATGGGGCCTAAATGCAAGAATTAGGGGTCCAAATTTTAAAGTGAGTTAATCGTATCGTGTGGGGTATCATAAAAAAGATCTTTGTTCTTGCAAATTGAAACAGGTTTTTGATTATTTTTCACTGTATTTATTTTTCAGTTACGATAAGAAATGTAAAAAAAAACTCCTTCTTTGACAACTTTTTGTCGAAAAATAATTACTGTACTGTACAGTAAAATAAAAAAAAATATTACGATGAATGAATGTACCGTACTGTACCAGCATTTAATAGTCCACTGCAGGACGTAGATCTACACATGAATGGTGATTGGGCCATATTCACCCCGCTGCGCTGGCCCAGTGCGGGTTGGTGGATTCATATACGCCATCGAATTTATTCTACGGACGTATGCCTCATGATGTTTTCCTTCCTTGAAAAGAGATCCGCACATGAATTTCAAAGAATTTATTGGTACCGGACCGATTTAAACCCACGATCTCACGATTGTAAGGCAAGAAATTCGGGCAAAATTGTACGGTTTAACGGTACCCCGTAGAACCGTAACTTTGCCAGAATTACTTATATTTTTATTCAATTGTGAATAACTATTTTTGTGTTTCAGAATCTTATAGTATTAGCTAATTTATTAGCTAAACATCATCGTCAAGTATTACTTAGCTAAATATCATCGTCAAATGTTTTGTTCCTCGAAAATAATATCTCATGACATCAAAAACGTGCTAATTTCAATCACAAATACCTAAATTAAGAGAGCAGGCCAAATTATGAGTACCTTTTACAGAGTTGCTCATTTAAAAAAAAAAAAATCTCTTCCTTCTTATTAATAAACTAATACATCATCAGTAATAAATTGTCAATAAAAAATCTACCAAGGGGCAAATATACCAGAATATGTTGTCATTTTATTTTAGTTTTTGTAAAAAATACTGAGCTGGGTAAAGACAAGTTAATTGGGCAATCTTGTACGGTTGTATCTACTATGACCACTAGACTACCACAGCTACGACGAATAATACAAACCAATACTATGGAACACATCTGTTTCACTTCGAAATAATTGATATATGGCATCGCGTCTACGACGCTCACGTTGCGTATGTCGATCACTGTCATAAAGCCATCGTTGTAGTCATGTGCTTTTATGTATTCAATTATCTGAAACCATAATTTTATCTATGGAAATATTCTTTCATACATTCTTTATGTACCACAGAGCTATTACAGCTTGAGAGATAGCGCTGTTGTCGCTTGAGGAAATTCTCTACCACAAAATGTATAGAAAATCTAGCACAGAGCTGTCAAAACTGTCAAATATGAATTGGAATTTGACACTACTGAGAGAAAAACAAGGCAACTAGCTACTGAATCGAGATATTTTTTGTTTCTTTCTAACTCATGCCATATTATATCATTGCGTTTCTTTCTTTCTTTTCTCGATCGACCACATTATCCCTCTGGTATCTCTGTGCTATGAACCGATCCCCACTTGTCAGTCTCAGTCACATTATATGTTTTTATTATGAGTTTTACTGGATTGAGCACTGGCGAAATTTGGCTCAAAGTTAGCAAGAAAATTTAATCTTAATACGTAATGGTGCGGCTTCAATCTCAACGATGCGACACGAGCGCCGCTTCTGTAGCTAACTTCAGTACAGGATGTGAAGTTAGCAACAGCTGCGGTGCTTGTGTCGCCTCGTGGAGAGTGTGGCGGCACCATAATACATCCATGGTCTCCACTGACATGGACACTGTCAAGAAGGGATGCGTTCATAGAGAATGTATGAAAGACAACTTTTCACCGTGCCGGTGCCGTAGTTTGACTAGGTCTTCGTTAGGGATCATGAAAGTTAAGCCACGTTCAGCACGGTCTGTTTTCGGATGGGTGACTGTGGGTGGCATTTATAACTGAGCGCTATCGTGGTTTGATGAATAAGAATCATTAGTTGACGTATCGAGCTTAATACAAAATCTGTATAATAATACATAGTACCGCCAACAATAGGTCTCGTCATTCAACTAAGAAAATACGTAATTAACGTGCACAAAATTGAAACGAAGTGAATGATGATGACTTCAGACATGACATGACACAGATGACACATTAATTTTACTGTTGATACAAACAAGCAAACAAACAACGCGTTTGTTTTAACTGTTTAGCCATGTTAGAAGTCTTCGGGCGGCTTAAAAACTCTGACACCAGGTCTAGCCAGATTAGCCACACGGTCTATACGAACTTACTATTTTATCAAGTCGACCCATTGCTTTCTTTCTGCGTCAAAAAGTAACTAATAACACCACCATTCTTTCAGATTATGACATACCAAAATATGATGGAAATATTCGTTGATCATCAGTTTCGGTAGGTCCCCCCAATTTTTCGGGGGGCTATATCGGCTTAAAAGTATCCTGATGTTTTTGTCGGTAAGTTTAGGCATCAATGCTTTATACCTGTAATAATTGTCGAACATTAATTCATATATTTCTAGTTCTGAGCCTATTCACGAATAGAAAGTTAGCTTTCGTGACCAAAAAGCGTTACAAAAACATAGCATTTTTAGGGTTCCGTACCCAAAGGGAAAAACGGGACCCTGTTACTAAGACTTTGATGTCCGTCTGTCCGTCTCTCCGTCTGTCTGTCTGTCTGTCACCGGGCTGTATCTCATGAACCATGATAGCTAGGCAGCTGAAATTTTCACAGATGATGTATTTCTGTTGCCGCTAAAACAACAACTACTAAAAAGAAAATAAAATTAATATTTAAGGGGGGCTCCCATACAACAAACCTGATTTTTTAGACGTTTTTCGCTCTATATTAATAATGGTAACAGGTAGATGCTTGAAATTTACACAGAATATTTAGTTTTACATTAATTTCGATAATCCTTACTAATCCTTACTTAATATTATAAATGCGAAAGTAACTCTGTCTGTCTGTCGCGCTTTCACGCTAAAACTACTGAACTGATTTGAATGAAATTTAGTACACAGATAGTCTAGAGCCTGAGAAAGGACATAGGCTACTTTTTGATTCGAAAAAATAGTTTTAAAGGGTTGAAAACGGGGGATGAAAACGCATTGGCTAGAATCTTAGAAGAAAAAACTTATTTTCTACCATGACAAATGGTAATTTGCATCTTGACTTTCCAAATTACATTCTCTATGCCCAATGCCCATTCAAGGCTGCTCGAGTTGCAAATGTCAAAGTCAATCAATCTTTTCCTGTAAAATTTAGAGAAGGTTACATGTATTTTTTCAGTATTATTACGTAGTTTTCATTCTAATAAGTATGCCTACAAAACGCAAATCGAATCTAGCGCGTAGTTCTAGCGGAGCTCGCGTAAAGAAAATTTCTAGAAGCCAAGAGTCTGAAGAGCACACTTAAATGCGTTTGACATTAGATGCCGAGCGCCACGCATCTCAAAGAGCTGCTGAGACTCAAGAGCGAAACCAAGCGCGTCGAATTTTAGATGCTGAGCGTCACGCAGCTCAGAGAGTTGCTGAGACTGAAGTTGAAAGTCAAGCGCGGCGACTTTTAGATGCTGAGCATCACGCAGCGCAAAGAACTGCTGAGATTCAAGAGCAAAACCAAGCGCGTCGAATTTTAGATGCTAAGCGTTAGACGTTAAGCAAAAAATGCATAGTTCCTGTAGGACAGGACAAAAACTATCGAAAGCAAAACTGTCGCCACTATCACAAAGACGCTAAGTGATTAATTCCTCTATGACACTTAACGAAACGTCACAGCGAAACGTAATTAGATGACAGGTGACATTGTCTGCAGACTTTATAAATCACAGGTAGCATGGCTAGGGGATAAATTGTTTTTCCACCATTATATCCCCTTGAAGAGGAAATAAAGTATGGATTGAAAATGACAACTGACATTAAAATTGGATAAAATGTTTTATTCCCTCTGCATGCTACATGTTACAATGACGTTTAATAACAGGCCGTCATTTTGTCTGACATTAATAATATTTTTAAATCTTCTATCATTAGAGGTTTAACATGTTTCTTTATTCTACCTTTATGTCATACTTTAATATTATCAATCCGAAAAGTTTGTTGGTTTGTTCCTCTTTGACGCAACAACGGAGCAAAAGATTGAATTGATTTTTGGTATTGATACCTATGGTTTAAAAGACAGAAAGTGATAACAGGATAATTTTGTATCCCGAGAAAATTCGTGATTCCCATGGGATAGGACAATAACTGTTTCTCAGCAATGGAGCAACGGATTGACTTGATTTTTGGGGTGGGCACAGTTTGGAAGACGGAAAGTGACATAGGATACTTTCCTTTCCGAAAAAATTGCGGTTCCAGTAGGATAAGACAATAACTTTTTCTCAGCAACGGAGCAACGGATTGCCTTGACTTATTGCATGAATATAGTTTGAAAGACGAAAAGTGACAAAGGCCACTTTTTATCCCAAAAACTTTATTAGTTCCCGTAGGATAGGATGAAAAGCAAGCGAGCGGGCCGCGGTAGCAGCCGTCTAAGCGCCAGAAATAACCTGTCATTTCAAGTTTAGGACGTTCCTACATTTTTCGCACTCCTTCGCGGCACTCAACAGCGCTAGCCCAGACTCGGGCTCCATAACGGAGCTTGCGCTCCCGGCATAATGACGGTGTGTTTCGGAGCACAAGACACATCGTCATCCACCACTCGGCAGTAACCAGCACTGAGCGTCGGACAGCATTCCAACGTCCTGATCCCAGTGCAACGGGTCAGTCATAGTAGCCCAGTGCCTGCCTCTTCAACTGCAGAGGGCTGTGAGAACGGCCATCGCGATACCGACACTTCTCTTCCCCTGCAGCCCCACTGCGTCTTCCGACAGGTTGACAGCCTAGCTGAAGGTAGGGTAGGTGGCGGCACCCACACAACCAGTTCCATCCCACCGCAGCCCCTAATCCTCGGTTGCAGCGTCGCAAGAGCGGCACTGCAGTCCGCCTCAGAAGCAACGCTCCTCATAAGGCAGGCAACCTACCGGCCATCCTCTCAGCTGCTTTAGTTAAAAGCGGCTGCACTACGAGTGCCGGCCTCTAAGCTGCCTTGGGGGAAAGACCTAAAGAAGAGGGAGACTTCGAGCACCGCCTTTTCAGCTGCCTTAGACCTCCCCCGCCACGATAAGGCGGGAATACACAGGGGGGTTGTATATACATTCCAACCGTAACTTAACCAACAAAAGCATTCCTCTAAGGTATTTTGATGTTTGTCGCTTAGGTTAGGTTTCGCAGCCGACATAAACATTAGCCAAAATCAAAATATAACGCGGGCGAAGCCGCGGGTAAAAGCTAGTAAATAATAAAATTAAAATAAAATAAATATTTAAGGGGGGCTGCCATACAGTACGGAACCCTCCGTGCGCGAGTCCGACTCGTACTTGGCCGATTATTCCTGAAGTTTCGCGTTTTACGGGAGTACCTCTTGTACAGGGTTATCCAGATTATTATACTAAAAGGAGGTGATTTAGACTATCACCATGAACAACTAACCTATAGGGCCAACTTGGAATTCTAGAGAAAAATCAGCAGTATCATACATTTTGCCAATTCCAAGTTGGAACTTTGTATGGAACATTGTGTATCCCGTCAAGTCGGCGAGGACTCCTACATAACCACCCGCCTGCCCTCGAGGTGTGGTACTGTATCAGCCTTTATAGTCCACTACAGGACGTAAGCCTACCCACTAAGGGTGATTGGGCCGTATCCACCACGCTAGCCCAGTGCGGGTTGGTGGATTCACATACGCCATCGAATTTCTTCTACGAACGTATGCAGGTTGCCTCACGATGTTTTCCTTCACCGAAAAGCCAGTGGTGTTAAATTTCGTACATAAATTCCAAAGAACTCATTGGTACGGGACCAGGATTTGAATCCATGACCTTACGATTGTAAGGCGGGTCTCACTACCACTAGGCCACCACGGCGAGGTGTGGTGGTATATTTAAAAGATTTTTATAATAAAAAAAAAGGTGTCGACGGCACTACAAATTTCGGGTAACTTTATCGAGCATTCCGACGGAGCATCGAAGCGAACAGTGTAGTAGGGCTTAAAGATATCAACTACGAGTAGTTTTATAACCACTTACGAAAAACCCTCCAAAATTTTGTAGTCATTTTTGGCGTCACATTTCTCGAAGTAATGCGGCAGTAGCGTTCGGAAAGTGCAAGTATTTTCGTGCTGTATCTTTGCTCGTTCTACTGACCCTTTCGATTGTATTAAAGATCTTTCCCAGAATTCTCTCGCTGAAAAATTAACATGATATAAACAGGTTTTGTGGCGATCATAGCCTAGTTTGACTAGCTGTTCGTTAGCAATCATCGAAGTTTAGCAACGTTCAGCACGGTCAGTCTTTGGAAGGTGACCGCCTGACCGCGGTGACCGGTTTGGTGGCATTTGCAACTGAGCACTACCGGATGACGCGTAAAAGAGCTTCCGGCTGTTTTAGCCGTTTAGTCATGTCAGAAGCCTTCAGGTGGCTTAAAACCTCTGACAACAGGGCTATCCACCCAGCCTATACGTACTTAATGATGTTTTAACCTTACTCATTATGTTTTGCCAAAAACAGCATAAGTGACTTCAATTATACGAAGAATAGTTTGCTAAAATCAATGTGCGCCATTATTAGATTAGGTATTGTTGATTTTCAGTCGATATCGACAAAATTTAAATGGGACCACATCTGAGGTAACGATTTCAAAAAAGAGGCCATTCGCCGAATCCAACTCGGCTGGGCAGTATTTGGAAAATTGCGTAACGTCTTCTCGTCCAACATATCACAGTGCTTCAAGTCGAAAGCTTTCGACCAGTGTGTGTTGCCAGTGATGACTTACCTACAGCACAGCAACGTGGTCTCTCACTATGGGCCAAGCTCCAAGTAGCTTAACGAGCTATGGAGAGGACTATGCTCGAAGTCCCTCTGCGCGATCGAATCAGGAATGAAGAAATCCGTAGAAGAACCAATGTTACCGACATAGCCCAGCGGATTCGCAAGTTGAAATGGCAATGAGCAGGGCACAAAACACGGATGCCTAATGACCGATGGGGTCGAAAAGTTCTCGAGTGGAGACCACGTACCGGCAAGCGCAGCGTAGGACGTTCACCCACAAGGTAGACGGATGACCTCATTAAGACCACGGGATCGCGCTGGATGGAAGCCGCTACAGTGGACGTCCTATGGCTGAAACGACAACATCTGAGGTATGCCTTACAAAAAAATAGAATCGTCAAAACTGGTCCATTATATTGATATGTACCTTTGAAAAAACCTGCTTAATATTACAGGAATGATGGAGTTTGTGATGAATAAATGTGTAGATAATATATTAATTAATTTTATCTTAATTTAATAAGTTACACTTGCTTGCTAAGCCGTGATAGTCTAGTGGTAGTAACAGTCGCCTTACAATCGTGAGGTCATTGGTTCAAATCCTGGTCCCGTATCAATGAGTTTTTTAAAACCACAGATTTTTATAAAAACGCTTTTCATTGACGTTAAACCCCAAAGCAAACAATAAACATCTGTAGAAGCCTCGATGGCATATGTGAAACCATCAACCTGGATTGAATATCCCCAATCACCTATTGCAGGTAAGCCTATGTGCAGCAGTGGACTTTAATAGTCATTAAAGGCCGGTACAGTACAGTACATCTCTCTATGGGCCTTTTTAGCAAGCTTCAAATAGCCCTACGAGCCCGGAGTCTCTCTGAGAGAACGAATAAAAATGAGGAGATCCATAGAAGACCCAAAGTTACCGACATAGCCCAGTGGATTAGCAAGTTAAAATGGCAATGGGCAGGGCACATATCACAGAGGATTGATGACCGATGGGGTCGAAAAGTTCTCGAGTGAAGACCACGGACCGGCAAGCGCAGCGTAGGACGTCCACCTATAAGGTACACAGATGATCTCATTAAGACCACAGGATCGCGCTGGATGCAAGCCGCTTCCAATCAAACTTAATGGAGATCGATAGGGGAGGTCCATGTCCAGCAGTGGACGTCATAAACTGATGGATGAAAGGATGGTACAATACTTACGAAAATGTTTTCTAACAAAATGACTTTGTTTCTTCGCCCATGCGTCTAAAATATCGATTGCTTCATCTATTTGACCAGGTTTATCCAAATCAAGTATTTTCCGAACATTTGTTATAGTATCTGGATTAAATTTTAAATATATGTTTTCAGGTAATTTATCCATGGAGACGATCTGCAAAGAAACACGTTTTGAGAAAATGTGAAATACAATCAAATTACAACACAATACAGCAACACTTTGTTGACACCAAGAATTCGGAAAAGACAGAAAAGGCACAAATTGTGTTTAGACAGCTGGATTTCACGATATCAATATTCATGAGCTCAATTTGATACTCAAATATAAAGTACCACACTTTATATCTGAATGTATTTATACACAAATTAAAAACAAGGACAAGAGAAAAGTGAAGTGAGAAGTTCTGGAAAACTCTTAGCTCTAATACTATAAATTCGAAAATGTGTTTGTAGGTTTACTGAAAAATAAAATCAATTTTAATTCAACGGATCGATTAGATTTTTTTCATGGAAACACTTAAGAAACCGGAAAGTGCCATTTGTTACTTTGTATTCCAAAAAAATAAAAGGTCCCTATGGGATAGCACAAAATATCAAGCAGGTGAAGCCGCGGGCAAAAGCTAGTATTCGATAAAACCACCTTTTTAGAGATTTTTTTTTCTGTTAGTCATAGTACTTAGTAATCAATAACAAACACGCCTCCGGTATCAGCATATATCATTTAAAACGTAGGTAAAGATGGGCCAACATAAGCCCGACAAATACCTTTCGATATTTTTTTCAAATTTTCAGACAGAGATACTTGGTACCACAGTACCAGCAAAGAATATATTATTAGCTATCAGAAGCAGGTTTACTTAAAAAAGAATACACGTGGTAATAACCTAAACTTATTTAATTATTACAAATTTATGATTTAACACAATAATCAAAAATACCGACATTCAGGACTTCAACATAATAACAATCTATTAGAACGCAAACTGACAAGAGGTCCGCTCCGTGCAAAGGTTCGAGAAAGACCGTAAGAAAGACTACCGGATCGACACGCTTGCACCGCCTTATATACTTTTCAACCGCCAGTCTTCTAATACGGCTTCTCCTGACACCTTGGCGACTCGACAGGTTAGTCGTCCAAAGGGTAGTGGTCGTAGTGGTAGGGCTGCCGTTTCAACAGCGGCTTCGAAGTGTTCCTCATCTTTTGAGGGCTTAGGAACAACTCGCGGCAGAAGATCAGCTTCCTGGTGCCGGAGGTTCTTTCGGGTGCCAAAGATGGCCCAGCCTCGTCGAAGTAATTTACTTCTGGGCCTGGATCCAAGCACTCATCATCAACATCATCATTGATTTCTGAAATTAAAGTTATTCTTGTCCCATAATCATAAGTTAACAAAATTAGTTTGACGTTATGTCAAACAAGCAAAATAGGAAAATAAAATGAATCGACCGAATCATTTAACTTGTGATCATTACGCTGCTCACAAGTCAAAAGTTCAGAATGCATAGCATGCATACTAAAGTACTGAGCTCTTACACGGCGTAGGCAGGGTTAAGAAAACTCTGCCCAGCCACTCAGCAGTTCCTCGGTATGGGCCCCTACCGAGGAAATTAACACTACACCGGGGGCAAGGCGCGTGTAATCCCCCGGTGACTCTCTGTATCACAGAAAGCTTTCACATCGGGGGCAAAGGAGTTTGTACTCCCCCGATGACTCTTCGCAAAGCGAAAAGCTTTCACGTTGAGGGAAAAGGAGTGTGTACTCCCTCAACGACTCTTCGCAAAGCGAAAAGCTTTCTCGTCGGGGGAAAAGGAGTAAGTACTTCCCCAACGACTCTTCGCAAAGCGAAAAGCTTTCACGTTGAGGGAAAAGGAATTTGTACTCCCTCAACGACTCTCCGTAACACGGAAAGCTTTCACATCGGAGGCGAAGGCGCTTGTACTCCCCCGATGACTCTTCGCAGACCGAAAAGCTTTCAACACGAACGAACCAAGGTACTAATCTGAAACAGGTATTAAAAGGGTGAACAAGCACCTTCAAGGAACATCGCACATGTATCAGGGGTCCATTCACCTATCCAAGGGACCATGTACTGAGCAGCTTCATAAGTAGTCTTCCCGTAAGACCCAACAAGTAGTTTAAGTTTGTACCGATAGTTAGGAAGGATTTTGAACACTAGCATTTACCACCTTATAGGGCCTCTGCATACTAGGATCCAGTTCATCCTTGGACTGGGGACGAACTTAATAACAAAGAACAGGTCGTTTCTGGAATTCTCGTGGAGACCTACGGTTCTCATTTACCACAACGTCTTGATGAACCTCATTCTTTTTCAACCGTTCGGTCGTCCTTTGTATGAGTATTTCTCGTTTTGCCTCTCGAAGGCTGCCAAGAAATACGGTACAAGGTAAAAATTCATCAGAGACACTTTGTGAACCATGACTGACTATGCAAGAAACTAAACTGAACCAGGAAAGAAGCACGCGTGAAGTGTATTCTGTTCTATGACTAAAAAGAGACACATTGACAATCGTTACTTGTCAATTACTCAGCCAAAAAAAGTCGTTACTTAGCCAAATCACAGCACAAATTGTCAAGAGACGTATACTTAACTAGTGAGACAGAGGCACGGTGTGAAGCCTTTCCCGAGCAAGTAAGCAGCGCGACTTGATGTTTTATTCGCTCCCAGGGACAGATACTCAACGTGAAGCAGTATCCGAGGTGACTAGGTACTGTCTACCTTGGTGTAAGCCCACCAGGATAGAGGCACTACGTGAAGTGGTATCACCGAGTAAGAGGTACGTGCAGCGCCCGCACGGCAACTGCGCCAGCGGTAGCCACGCCAACGGCACCCGCCTGCAGCGCCCGCGGCTACAACCGCGCCAGCGGCAGCCGCGTGCAGCGCGCGCACGGCAGCAGCACCAGCGGTAGCCTCTTCAGCGGGACCCGCCTGCAGCGCCCGCGTCTACAACCGCGCCAGCGGCAGCCGCGTGCAGCGCACGCACGGCAGCCGCACCAGCGAGTGTTAGCCTCTTCAGCGGCACCCGCCTGCAGTGGCCGCAGCGCCAACCGCGCAAGCGGCAGCCGCGTGCAGCGCGCGCACGGCAGCCGCACCAGCGGTAGCCTCTTCAGCGGCACCCGCCTGCAGTGGCCGCAGCGCCAACCGCGCAAACGGCAGCCGCGTGCAGAGCGCGCACGGCAGCCGCACCAGCGGTAGCCTCTTCAGCGGCACCCGATTGCAGTGGCCGCAGCGCCAACCGCGCAAGCGGCAGCCGCGTGCAGCGCCCGCACGGCAGCTGCACCAGCGGTAGCCTCTTCAGCGGCACCCGCCTTCAGTGGCCGCAGCGCCAACCGCGCAAGCGGAGCCGCGTGCAGCGCCCGCACGACAGCCGCACCAGCGGTAGCCTCTTCAGCGGCACCCGCCTGCAGTGGCCGCAGCGCCAACCGCGCAAGCGGCAGCCGCGTGCAGCGCGAGCACGGCAGCCGCACCAGCGGTAGCCTCTTCAGCGGCACCCGCCTGCAGTGGCCGCAGAGCCAACCGCGCAAGCGGCAGCCGCGTGCAGCGCGCGCACGGCAGCTGCACCAGCGGTAGCCTCTTCAGCGGCACCCGCCTGCAGTGGCCGCAGCGCCAACCGCGCAAGCGGAGCCGCGTGCAGCGCCCGCACGGCAGCCGCACCAGCGGTAGCCTCTTCAGCGGCACCCGCCTGCAGTGGCCGCAGCGCCAACCGCGCAAGCGGCAGCCGCGTGCAGCGCGAGCACGGCAGCCGCACCAGCGGTAGCCTCTTCAGCGGGAGCCTCTTTAGCGGCACCCGCCTGCAGTGGCCGCAGCGCCAACCGCGCAAGCGGCAGCCGCGTGCAGCGCGCGCACGGCAGCTGCACCAGCGGTAGCCTCTTCAGCGGCACCCGCCTTCAGTGGCCGCAGCGCCAACCGCGCAAGCGGAGCCGCGTGCAGCGCCCGCACGACAGCCGCACCAGCGGTAGCCTCTTCAGCGGCACCCGCCTGCAGTGGCCGCAGCGCCAACCGCGCAAGCGGCAGCCGCGTGCAGCGCGAGCACGGCAGCCGCACCAGCGGTAGCCTCTTCAGCGGCACCCGCCTGCAGTGGCCGCAGAGCCAACCGCGCAAGCGGCAGCCGCGTGCAGCGCGCGCACGGCAGCTGCACCAGCGGTAGCCTCTTCAGCGGCACCCGCCTGCAGTGGCCGCAGCGCCAACCGCGCAAGCGGAGCCGCGTGCAGCGCCCGCACGGCAGCCGCACCAGCGGTAGCCTCTTCAGCGGCATCCGCCTGCAGTGGCCGCAGCGCCAACCGCGCAAGCGGCAGCCGCGTGCAGCGCGAGCACGGCAGCCGCACCAGCGGTAGCCTCTTCAGCGGGAGCCTCTTTAGCGGCACCCGCCTGCAGTGGCCGCAGCGCCAACCGCGCAAGCGGCAGCCGCGTGCAGCGCGAGCACGGCAGCCGCACCAGCGGTAGCCTCTTCAGCGGGAGCCTCTTCAGCGGCACCCGCCTGCAGCGGCCCAGCAACAACCGCGCAAGCGGCAGCTGCGTGCAGCGCGCGCACGGCAGCCGCACCAGCGGTAGCCTCTTCAGCGGCACCCGCCTGCAGTGGCCGCAGCGCCAACCGCGCAAGCGGCAGCCGCGTGCAGCGCGCGCACGGCAGCCGCACCAGCAGCAGCCACGCCAAGACACATGAGAAGAAACGTTTAATAGGAGTTGAGCTTACTCTCTCTTTCTTCTTTGTCACGGCAGCTAAGCAGGTACGGCTTTTGAGGAAAGCAACCCTGAGTACATACTTTCAAATAATACCCAACAGAACGCACAAACTGCCGGTTTTGATGGTTGCCTAGCATGCCCGCTACGTTGTCTTCGACTAAAATGACATAAGTTGAACTTTGATCTTACCAGAGCTCGGTCTCACCTGACCTTGACTTTTATTTTACCCAAAGTGCTCAGTTTTTTTCATTCCGAAATCACACAAAGTAGAATTAACAGCTCCCCGAAAAAACTGATGGGACCAACCCCGTATCTAAATCATTTTTTAAAAATCTAAACAATCTATCGAAACCAGCTTTTTCTTCACTAAGAAAATTGACAAGTTTTCATATTTCACAAGCCTACGAAATTCCAAAACCAAATCGAGGCATTGCGACGCTGGTCATTTTGCAACGAAATTCAAGGTTGCTTATGTTACGCGTTACCTTTGTTCACTTTGTTTTACTTTGGGATCCCGGTTATAAGCACGTTTAGGATTTAAATGCGTGTCAAGTATGTCAGTTGGCTTTCGCAGAAAGGCAGACGAATTCACCACGAAAAACAATGCCTGTCTTATAAGTTAAACTTCACAGCAACTATTTATGGGCAACATACTTGGCTTCTATTATTATTTTTCACAAAATGTTTAATGCAAAACCTACACAGCAAAAAATGTTACATGTAGGGTAGTTTTGTTCGAGCTGTGTTCCTAGCCCCGAACAAAACGATCGCGATGTCTAGCTATTGCAGACAAAATAGCTCGTGTTTGCAATAAAATAACCCCATGTACGATCACTGTTCCATCATTTGTTTACGCATAAGCCTGAATCATCATTCAAACAAAACCCGGTTCGTAAAAAGTCGGTAGTCTTAAAGTATTTAACACGGTCTATTTTTACATTGGTAAACATGGGCACAAACGAAAAATGTAAAAGTAATGGATAGCTCTCACCAACATTCTGAAGAAGTGAACTGCATCGGCAATGCAGTCTGTTACCGTGACGTGGTCTGCCACAGACCATTTACAAGCCTCTTTTGGTGCTTAGTGCTGCTGAGCACAACGAGGCTTGCAGACAGCGGCGATTCCCGCTGAGTAGCCGGCATCTCAAAGGTGACAGGTGACAATGCCCACAGAACAGGTGCGAGGCCTGCTGCGGGCGGCATGCCCACCGGTCAGACGGCGAGGCTGAGCGTTTGCTGCATGAGCGTCGCGCGAAAAAGCTGTGACGCCGTTCACGGGATCGGGGTCGACCCATTCCTCACTTGTTTAGTACATACGAAGCAAAATCCAAACAAAATCTCCACAGCAACACAAAAAACCTCAAAAGTGGGTACTTAATCGCAACTTTGCACTTCACGAATACTCGGACAAAATGTAAACAAACCGAATTTTGATTTTAAAATTCACAAAATACAAAAACTAACGTTAAAGTGAGCACGGTGTTCTATCCCACTTTTGAAATTAGCTATCAGAAGCAGGTTTACTTAAAAAAGAATACACGTGGTAATAACCTAAACTTATTTAATTATTACAAATTTATGATTTAACACAATAATCAAAAATACCGACATTCAGGACTTCAACATAATAACAATCTATTAGAACGCAAACTGACAAGAGGTCCGCTCCGTGCAAAGGTTCGAGAAAGACTGCCGGATCGACACGCTTGCACCGCCTTATATACTTTTCAACCGCCAGTCTTCTAATAATATAATAATACTACGGTACCAGGTAAACAGGGTTTAACAGTAGGTATTTGTAGGTATAAACCTTGTCCCTGTACAAAAGTTGAAAGAGTTGTAAGATTTTTATTCCTGTTTATTATTTTCCAAATTTATTATTTTACCATAGATCTTTTCTCATCATTCTTTTTTACACATGTGGAGAGCTGACGCCGACATGAATAGAAATGACATAATAATATTTTTTGGCCATACGATAGAATGCATAACTTAGTAGCAAATGTGTAATTGTGAAAAGTTCCAGAACAATCTTAACTAATATTATAAATCTGAATGTGTGTTTGTTAGTTTGTTGAAAAATAGAACCAATATTTATGCAACGGAGAGACAGATAGATTTGATGTTATTTTTAAACTTTTGCGATTCGAACACATCCTATAGGCCGCACCACACAAGTTGGCGGATGTGGAGTTAGCTACAAGCTGCTCAATATCCAATCCTGAAGCCGCACTTTGATTAGCGCGCTATCGCGCAGCTTGTAGCTAACTTCACATCTTCAACTTGTGTGGCGCGGCCTGTACTAGTATTATAAACACGAAAGTTTGTGAGTATGATATTTTGCATGAATATGCTTTAAAGATCGGAAAGTGTTATCATAGGCTACTTTTTATACCTTAAAAATAAAAGATTTCTACCCGAAGCCGCGAAAAAAGCAAGTAGTCGACAAAACCACTACACTTCTATTAGTTTTTTCTGTTAGTTAACTTATACTCATACATTTTCATACAGGTGGCAGCAAATACCTACTATTAAAACATAGCAAATAAAGCTATACAGATGGTCGACCAGACAAAAACACCCGACAAAATTACCTAAATGTTTTATTCAGATTTTTAGAGAGAGAATTTTTAATGCTTACTGTTGAATCGTAATCGTATTATAGAAGAAAATATGTATTGCGTTTGTCAGTATAATAATTATAAGTCACTAATTTTTGCCCGCGGCTTCGCCCGCATGATATTTTGATTTTTGTGCTATCATGGGAAACCTTTATTTATCCCGGATAAAAAGAAGACTATGTCACTTTCCGTCTTTCAAACCCGAGGCCCTACCTTACCACCCTTAAATAAAAATCGGCCAAGTGCGAGTCAAGACTCGCGCACGAAGGGTTCCGTACCGTATGAGAGCCCCATTCCTCTTGCTTTTAGTAATAGCGAGCTAAAAACTCCTAAAATCACGTTTGTTGTATGGGAGCCCCCATTAAATATTTATTTTATTCTATTTTTAGTATAGCGGCAACAGTATACATCATCTGTGAAAATTTCAGCTGTCTAGCTACCCCGGTTCATGAGATACAGCCCGGTGACAGACAGACAGACGGACATCGAAGTCTTAGTAATAGGGTTCCGTTTTTACCCTTTTGGTACGGAACCCTAAAAAGGAGGTGGAAAATAAAAAATAAATACTATTTGACGGTTGTTCGATTCTACAGTCTTTATGCCTCAAAGAAGAACTAAGGACGCCCTCTATAACCTAATGCGCTGAAGCATAGTGCGGATGACAGTTGCTTTTTTAAAATTTAACTAGGGTTTAATTTAATTTACTACAGTTAATTGTAGGCCCCGGTTGTTTTAACCGTTTAGCTATGTCAGAGGCCTTCAGGCGGCTTTAAAACTCTGGCACCAGGGCCAGCCTCCCGGCCTATACAAACTTACTTACGAGTACTTACTACAGTCATGGGCGTATATAAGGGGGGGTCCGAGGGGTCCGGACCCCCCCCCCCTTGGCCTATAATTTTTCAAATATTTTTATACGTGTAACCTAGTAAAATAACGGATGACGAATATCAGCTCTGCAAAATGTTACAAAAATTGGAGAAAGGACCCTTCCCAGGCAAAGAGATCTGCTTTGATGCATTGCATTCCTACTCTAAAGTTTTTATGCCCATAATATGGTCTTTTGTTTCCGTCGGGTCGATGGTCAACACGTGCAACTGATTGAAAGCAAAAAAGGACTTTTACATTTTGAAGTGACAAAAGAAACCCAAAATGTTTAATTTTACGACAAGCATTTGCCCGCGGTTTATTTCGCGTGATTTTTTGCTTTTTGTCCCATCCTATAACCCTTTATTTCTTCGGGATATAAAAAGCAGTAATTTTTAAAGTGTGCATAAAAATCAAAAATGCTAAATCAATCTAGGCGATACTTCTCCCCGTTACTGCGTGAAAAAGTAACAAACATATTTTCGGCTTTATAAAATTAGTAAAGATTTTTTGTCACTAACAAAAAATATGTTTCAGAAAATAGATCGGTAAAAAGTGATTCAGAACCAATTGTTGCTTCAAGAAGGGAATCCATAGGGAACACATTTTTGAAACCGTCTTTGTTTAAAATCCACATTGATTGACAAACATCAGATGCATTTTTAGGGTTTCATACCCAAAGAGTAAAAACGGGACCCTATTACTAAGACTCCGCTGTCCGTCTGTCTGTTTCTCTTCAGGCTGTATCTCATAAACCGTTTTAGCTAGAAAACTGAAATTTCCACAGATGATGTATTTCTGTTGCCGCTATAACAACAAATACCTACTAAAAACCGAATAAAATTAATACTTAAGGTCCCATACAACAAACCTGAATTTTTAACCGTTTTTCGCTCGATATTAATAATGGAACAGGTAGATGCTTGAAACATTCACAGAATGTTTAGTTGTATAAACAATTCAATAATAAATCTTAAATAGTTGGGTTTTGCATAATGCAGGAGCTGCAATATGCAAAACCCAACAATCTGCTTATTGGAGATATTAGGTATATTACGACAAAACAAAACAGTATTTTAATTGACAAGTAATGATGAGAGTACTACAGAAATGGTGACTATCTCACTGGCAATTAAGTTAGGCCAAAAAATTATGTACTTTATTTATTAATTTATGTTTTATAGTCTCCCCGTCAACGTTATTTTCAAGTTTTGCGGTATAATACAGACAAAGTTAAAAAAGCTAATTAGAGATGAACAAATATTCATCAAAAAAGTCCTACGGAAATTAATGGATTTTGACGGATAAGGCACGCGACTGTGGCGCCGCATCTGCGGTACTTTTGTCCTGGACGGGGTTCTACTAAGATTCTAATCAGTTTGCCAAAAACGAAACTACCTTAGTTACTCTGTCGCACTTTCCATACCATAAACTTACTTGATATATTACTATATACCTACTTTTAGGTTTTTTTTTCTCCTCTTTTTTGGTCAGTCGTATAAAAACTTTGGACCCCCCCCTTGCAAGAGCTATATATACGTCCGTGACTACAGTTATTAATTATTTAATATATTACGAATGTGGTACAGCTGAAATACTAAGTCATTATTTGTACGAGTAAATCGCGGCATGTTAATCAAACATCCCACAAAGAATAAATAATTATCGTTGCACGTGATCCTCGATTTTCCTCGCTATATTGCAGCTTGAAAAGATCTTAAGACTCGTATAGACAGGAAGCTAAAATACACGGATCTTCCCGTCATCATCTTCATAAAAAAGAAAGAAAGCAAGAAATAAAATTTATTTAATAAAAACTTACAATGTAGTACAATCAAGTTACAGTATTGGTAAATCTATATTTTAAAAATGAATTGCTGTTCGTTAGTCTCGCTAAAACTCGAGAACGGCTGGACCGATTGGGCTAATTTTGGTCTTGAAATATCCGTGGAAGCTAAGGGAAGGTTTAAACGGTAAGAAAATTTACTAAAGTGGCGAGAAAAATAATAAAAACATGAATTTAATTTTCCCATACAAGATGTTTTTTCTGCATATAAAAGTTGTCATTGACAGTTGACAGATCGTGAGATGAAGTTCACGGGGTCAGCTAGTCTATATATTCTATTTCTTATTTTATAAAAATGAATCGTGGTTGTTAGTCTCGCTAAAACTCGAGAACGGCTGGACCGATTGGGCTAATTTTGGTCTTGAAATATCCGTGGAAGCTAAGGGAAGGTTTAAACGGTGAGAAAATATAAAAATATAGTGAGTAAAATAATAAAGACATTCATTGAATTTTCCCATACAAAATGTTCCTGCATGTAAAAGTTGTCATTGACAGTTGACAGATAGTGAGATAAAGTTCACCGGGGCAGCTGGTATTAATATAATTATGTGTGTAAGCTGAGCGAGTGATTTCAAAATAAGACATATAACTTGGTGCAGGTTGAATCCAATCCTACTCCCTACCCACACCTTTGAGGAAATATTACTACGTATAGAGGAGCTACCCTGACCAAATATCATGCTCAATTTTGTTAAGAATATAACTAAAGTGCGCTTCAGCACTGTAACAATAATTAGCCGTCTAATCAGCCAGAATAAACACGCAGCGCTAAAACACTTTTAAGGTATAGTTTTCTCGTGGCAAAAAGGTCGTAAGCGCCGCGATTCTTCGAAGCGCTTACGCGTTTCGTTCAACGTTCTGCATTAACTTGTCGTTTCTATAGACTAAGATGCTGACTGACTACAGAAGTGACAAAGTTTATATTACCTACACACGCTTCAATTGAATTCATACTTTGTTTTTTCTTCTTCATAATATAATATTAGTTGAATTATTGATCAGTAGAAAATATTATATTCATCATCATCATCATCAGCCCGTAGAAGTCCACTGCTGGATATAGGCCTCCCTCAAAGATTTCCACGACGAACGTAATATTATATCATAATATAAATATTTAAGTGAAACTAATTCATTCGTTTAAGTATTTTATATAATATACCACTGTTTGCCTAATCACACTAATATTATAATTGCGAAAGTTTATGTGTAAGTGTGTTTGTTCCCAGTCAACTCGGTAACGGCTAAACAGATTTCTATGAAAGTTTAGTATGGGGTAGCTTATACCTACTAGCCCAATACTAGTAATAACCTTTCCACGTAAGCTAATTTTTTTTAGTTTTGACAAAAGTCGCAGAACAAAAGTTGTTAATTTTGATGTTTATAATACCTAAGCCCCTGAAAGGGTGCTAATTGATTAGAAATAACCCTGTACATCAAACCTTTTTCATTTTATTATAAAATATGCAACACAACAATACTGGACCGACGAATACAAAGAAATTCGTTGATTTTCCATGTTTTTTAATGTTATGCAAATTTTTCAAACATAATCACAGAGTTCCTATCTGTGAACTTAATACTTATAATTTTTTTGATTAGGTACTACAGCAATTTTTCTGTTTAGTTTTTGGTACTTAACAGTTCTTGTTTTTTTTTTAAATTATAATACCTACCTACCAACTTAAATTCGGTTTAAATACAAATCTGTCACGTTTTGTTTGTTTTTGTTATAATAATTTTACGGTAGTAACAGGAGTAATTTTTTTTTACTGTTCTAACAACTTTCAACCGTAGTAGTAAGAAGAGTAATTCTTTTCCCGTTCTTACTACTGGTAGTAAGAATGGTAGTAACACTGGGAACAAACCCTAATTTTACCTACACTTGTTACACACACAATGTCACATCTTCATTTTTAGTCTATGAAAAGTATCGCAACATGGCGTCCACGCGCCATCCGATAATATTTTGTTTGCATTTAATTGTAAAATGATTATCTAATTACTCACCGATGGAAAGTTATTCCTTTGCACTTCGCCGTATTCTTTGTATTATTCGTGCAATATCTTAACACACACGAGACCATAATATTCAATAATTTTGAACTTTTTTCGTTTTAAAACAAACTAGACTGATGTACTCAAGAGCTAGCAAGCAACTAATTGATGTGCAGCCATATGGCTGCATTTGGGCGGAACATGGTAGGGATGTGCGTCGTCCTCTCTATACGTAGTAATATAGCTCGATGACCCACACTCAATCCGAGACAGTAGTACGTCTTTATGTCTCAAAGAAGAACTAAGGACGCCCTTTATGACCTAATGCGCTGAAGCATAGTGCGGAAGACAGTTGATTTTCATTGATCTAACACGCAGGCTGCACTTTATGTCTTTTGTTGAAAGTTCAATACGAATAGCAGCAAAGAGGAATTCCAACCTCCATACCCATGATACCAACAGTAGTGTCACCGTCTATACTAACACCGCAGCCATCCTGCATGCACTACGTACATAAAAGAAACTCATTCGTCATTGATTGACGACTGCCTGGTTTAATGCGGTTGTCAACAGATGGCGCTTCCAACGCTGTAAGCTTGTTAGTAAGGGATACACACTTCACAGATTTGGCGTATCGCAGTTAAGCGGTCTAGCTTAATTGGATAAAGCTTATGCTGGAATCCCAAAGAGATGCAGATTCAAATCCCGCAATCGCGTCAAATTTTTGAAATGATTTTTACAAAAAGAACATTTCTTTTAGACTCGTGAATACTAGCTCCTAACCAAAATATGGCTTAAAATTGCATAGGTATAGAATTTCTTTAGCTAACGCAGAAAAAGGAGCCACGGGATTGCGAATTCGGGGCGTGGCTTTCTTAATGGATAAATCCATTGAAAGACCCGATATTGGTTTTTGCTTTGTTTCAAATAAGAAGCGAGTCCGTCTGTCACCTGTACTAGCATGTATATTGAATGGAAGTTCAGCCAAAGTCACCATGAAGTCAAAAACTTTCAATGATCTGCCGGTAACGGAGGTTTTTAGCCACCGATGTCGTCTGGAGCAATGGAAAATGCAAGACGATCGCTCTGTTTGAATAGACAGCTGAATCACTTTTTGCCTAGGCAGAGTAGGCAGGTTCATTACTCGAGAAAATTGCGGAAACCACAAAATACCCCTCTCTGAGAAGATACGTAGGTGACAAAGGCCACCAATTGGAAATTTGAAATGGCAGTGGGCATGTAACGTAGCATAGAAGACAGTGGACCTGAGAACAGTTTTGAGTAGAGACGTATCTACCGATAAGCGTAGCGTAGGCCGTGCAACCATTAGGACCAATCTTTGGATAAATTCTAACGCAATATCACTAAAGATAATGTATGAATAGCCAGTGAATTTAATATCACTGTCCATAGAAAAAACAAGCCGATGAAATTAGTTAGAACCTTTCTTTTCACTTATGAAAAAATATCACTTAGAAGTTACTCTACTTTGCTTATGTCGTACAGAGATGTGAAGACACGGACCGAGGACCACGAGACGTGGAAGTTGCTCTACCGACTAGCGCCGCGCTCTTGAATTCAGAATGATTCCTTTATAGTTGCATTATACACGACTATTGCTTATGCTTATCTTTATGCTTATTCTGTAAAAATTCTAAACAGTTCATAAATAAAAGCATTTTTATTCAGAAGCTCAGGTCAACGAGCTGGTGACAGCGTTGTTTACCATGGAAATTAACTAACAGAACTGAAAAACATTATACTTAATGTAGATTGTAGCATGAATTTATCTTCTTTGTGATGAATTGTGTCCTAGAGGCACTTGAAATCACGTTAATGTTCAAGCTATAAGTAGGTTTATAGATATCAATAGAATCGTAGATTGTTTCATTTCATTAATTATTTAAAAGCTCGGCTCTTCTCGGTGGAGCAACTTTCATTTCTGGCGGTCCTCGGCCAGTGTTTTCACCTTCCTGTACGACATGACATCTACCTTTTCCTTAATTTGATCCACAAATGCCCTCCGGGGTATTTGTCTTCCTCTCTTTCCTTCAACCTTTCCTTCTATTATGGTTTTCATAAGATTGTCATGTCGTACAAGGTGGCCAAACATCTTTCCTCTCCTATTTTCGATTGTTGTCAGCAGTTTTATTTTCTCTCTCACGTGGTTAAGCACCTCTTGGTTCGTTCATTTCTTTTCTGTCCAGCTTACTCCTTCTATCCTTCTCCAGCTATTTTGTAAATCGAAATTAAGATCATATATAAACATAGAATGTCATACCGTTTGTGGTTTCGATTGACAGCTCGTGTGCAATCAGCTTTAAATTCTTGGGCAATATACCTTGATATGATAAATAGGAGACTAAACAACAAGGCATAAATTCACAATTTACATGCCAATGACTTTTGCAACGTGCTCTAAAATAATTTCCACTCAAAATGACTGAATTTTGAGAGGCTGCGCCTACAAATTTTTTGAAGACTAGATCAGCACCTTCCTCAGAATTACAGTTCTCTCTTTATAAACATCTGTGGCAGTTTCCAGGGATTCTACCTAAAACCGGGGATCTATTTTCAGTGTATCATGAAATGTTGTTATCGTCTTTCTGAACAGGGGTAATATTATGTGAATACTGCAGCAGCTATTTAAAATGAATCAGAATTTAAGATGTTTCTGGGCAGAAATAGAATGGTCGTGGTCAAAACCTGAACTAATGCTGCGTAATTGCTACTATCGATGGCGTTAAACCGTTAAGTAAGGTGACAATTAGATAGTAGATGTCAATATGTACTTATTTATTTATCTATTCGTGATAATGGTACAATGATTTAGGCTAAGGTAAAAAAATAATCGGCTAAGTACGAGTCGGACTCGCGCACGGAGGGTTCCGTACTGTATGGAAGCCCCCATATATGCTAATTTATTTTAATTTCATTATTTATTATTGAAGGAAATATAAAACTAAATATTCTGTGAAAATTTCAAGCATCTAACTGGTACCATTATTAACATAGAGCGGAAAACGTTTAAAAATTCAGGGGGAGCCCCCTTAAATATTTATTTTATTTTGTTTTTGGTATTTGGTAGCATGGTTCATGAGATACAGCCTGGTGACATAGAGACAGACAGACAGACGGACGGACGGACGGTCAGCGGAGTCTTAGTTATAGGGTCTCGTTTTTACCCCTTGAGTCCGGAACCCTAAAAGTATCTGTGTCTCATCTGGTTATCAGATGGGTGAAGGTCGTTCTTCCACGTCTCTCCGCCTACTAGGATATAATTGAAAATAAGATACATTTTTCTGTGTAACATTGTTGACGGACGGAAAACAGCTAAGCTTTTTTTGAATGACATTAACTACACTTCCTAAAATAAAATAAACAGACTTTTTTCTATAATATTTTAAATAACAAGGTTTTTTTAAAATATTTTGCTGCTTATGAGCTGGCAGTGACATTCACAGAGCAAGGGATACATACCAACGCTAAAAGAAAGCCTGTCATCAATTAAAATAAAATCAATAAGAAGTAATTCACTCACTGGAAAGCACACTTGACCTGTCAAAAGAATACACAAATAATCAGCCAAGTGCGAGTTGTACTCGCGCACTAAGTGTTCCGTACCCTATAGGAAACCCCTTAGCCCCATTTCAAACGTCTACCTGTTGCCGTTATTAATATGGAACAAAAAACAGCAAAAACAATTACGTTTGTTGTATGGAAGCAACCCTTAAATAAATATTTTATTCTGTTTTTAGTATTTATTTTGTTGTTCGAGCGCCAACAGATAATTTCAGCTGCCTAGCTATTAAGGTTGATGAGTTATAGCCCGGTGACAGACAGACAGACAGACGGACAGACGGACGGACAGCGGAGTCTTAGTAATAGGGTCCCGTTTTTACCCTTTGGGTACGGAACCCTAATAAATTATGTGTGAGAACAGGAGGTGAGTCATAACGCAGCAGAAATTTATTCTTATGTTAGCGGATTCGGCCAATACGTCAAATTAAAAATAGATTATTTAATTTCATTGTTAACTAAGACAAAGGGTAAAGCAAATTCATGTTCCGCCATCAATCATTTGGAAATTTCCGCGCAATTAACTTGAATAACTTGATTCACCTTTATGTTTCGGACAAAACAAATGCCTTTGATCAATACAAATAATTATAATGTTAGTAGTGTAATAGCAAATTCACACTTAGGTTTTTATTAACTATGAAATAGTTTCTGTACTGCATCAGCTTGAAAAGAGACGTCCGTAAGTAGTATGTTATTGAGAGAATCGAGAATCTAAATATTTAATTAATACTTTTTCATTCCTCCATTTTTTATATGTTAAAAATAAATTGTTTCATAAATGTAAGTATGTATGTAAAGTTTACTAATGTTTTTGATTTTTCCCAGAGATAAACTATCTAGTGTATCAAAAATACCTATTTATTAATCCTAAGTATTTAATTTTAAACTAAAAGATAGCATTTAATATTTCAGGACCTCGTTAATTTTTTCAAAGTATCCGGAGCTAAATGCTTTAGAGTGTTTCATCACTGCGTTTGGTGTCAGGGCTACAAAGCATGCTAACCCTCTCATCCATGGCATTACTTAGGAACCTAGTAAAACTCGACGCTATGAACTGACAACAACATGTAAATTACACTTTTTTAAATGGGGCAAAAGTGCCTTTATAAACTACAACAAAACTACATCATTACTACATAAAAAGCCTTGGATCATCCACAGACCTTTGAAGGTTTAAAGATAATCCAAATGCTCAAGCCCACTGCCAGTTGGCAGCGTGCATAATTACACTTATGTTAAGTAGGTATGTACATGTAAATCAGCCATTAGCCAATCCAAGTACTATCACGGCCATTCGTCAGATCCAGGCTAATTGTCGTCCTGATGGGGTCGGATCGTAATCATGACTGTAATGGATTTATGGCTGACGAAGATTTATTGACACTGTGACGAGTTACAATAAGGCGTAATTAAATACCTAGTGACTATTTTGTAACTAATTCGATGATTTGTTTAAGGAGGAAATATTCCAGTGGCCTGAATGTTTAGACTATGTGGTCGTTCATACGAAAATGATGATGTAATAGGCCCCATTCACCATCACGCCAAATGGATGACATCCATTCGATGTAACGAGTTTGCGACTTCGTCGTTAGAAATGGCGACTTATCGTTGGTATAGCGAGCGCTCAAGCGTCAAAAATAGTTTAGCAACTTGTCTGATTACCTTCAAACTAAATCATCGTGGATTTCTTTATGTACCTACACAGTATTTCTGGCTACCTATATCTTCAAACAATGTTTCTGTAAAAAATGAAGTCTAAATTTAAATACACTAAATTGGCAACATTAGCTAGTTTAATTTGGATGTCATCCATTTGGACTGATGGTGGATGAGGGCCTTTAGGATAATCGCTCACAAATGAGTACTCCACTGAGCGAAGTGTTGTGCCCGAGGATAGATATCCGACAGTGTAACGTTAGGTCTTGATATGGTTCGGCCGTCGCTGTGTATAAACGACGCGAATCGTAATTCAGGCGCACGGGTTTTTGGATACGAAGCGATGTAATAAAACAGTCCAATCCGCGTAAATAACTATTTAATGTTCTATACTATGGCTATGACAATATCAATTAAAACTACGGAAATTAACACTATGCAATGTATTGGACGCGATATACTGATAATTACTACTACTTATAGCGAGAATAATAACTACCACGTAGCGCGAGCGTGTAAGTATGACTACAACGAGGCCTCTCCTGAGAGGGCTTTTAAAGGGACTCGCGCTCCGTTCTATCAACGGTGCCCCAGGTGGCAGCACTAGTCCCAAATCTAACTAATCTTTACATGTGTGCGTAAACGTGGTGTTTTACCCAAACCATTCTCACAGCTGCCCAAGGATCATATAACAATAAGGCACAGCTGCACTGGCGGCACTATCTATGGGATTAACGAATTCACAAAAACATAAGACATTACTTTTACAATTATGGCATCCTATTGCAATATAACGATACACTTTCTTTGAATTTAAGACAATGGTTAAATAGTACAAATAACTTAACGATATTCTTTTCGGAAATTACTTGGAAGAACTATTCTTTGGCGGTATGGAATAATCTAGCACCTGGTTATCGCTATCGTTTTACGGCTTCTCAAAAGACACCGACTGGCTATTGTTTAACCATGGGAAAAGTATGTTCAATCCCTAACACTGTGACTTTCGTTTGAGCGATGCAGACTCCGGCTTGTGATTGGCTGAGGCGCGGCGGTACGCCTTGTGATTGTCTGGGACGGCGTGCGTAGCTGGCGCCATCATGTAGCGAATGTAGCAAAGTTAGTCGCTACAAATGCTTACCATCCAAGACCACAGGAGCAGATATGCCAGACACTTAGAATCACGCTCCGTTATATATCCGAGCTGCCCCCGTATTGTCTATGCGATCTGAATTTCGGCTTCGCTTTTCTTCCCGCTCGCTTTCGTGGCGCAAGTAACTGGCGCGAGCAGGAAAAAAGCAAAGCCAAACGCCAAAAAAACGTACACAAAACGGCCGCTGGGCTTTGTTTGGGTAGACTCTGGAGGGAAAAATGCACAAAACACCCATTTTGGGGCATCAGTACAGGACTTATCACCCCCACATCAATTAAGAATACGATGAGGGAATATTCAAAACGAGCAGTGATGGTCCAATGGGGGAATGCTTCCCAACCAAGTTTGTTTCAAAAGGCTTACGGTATAAACCTTGTCCCGTACTAATTTTTAGAACGTTTCACGCCACTGGTTATTCGCTGAAATAAAACTTCGTAGGAACCAAATCTAGGTACCGACATAGTAAGTACATGAGATTCGCAAATTAAAGCACCTACCATGACCCGGGCCCACTTCTAGTAAGAGACTACGTATCGGCAAGCGCAACGTAGGACGTCCGCTGGCTAGATATTCAGACAAGCTGATTAAGACCTCAGAAACGCGCTGGATGCAAGCCGCTTCCACCCGGTCTTGATAGACGTCAGTCTGTCACCCGGTTTCAGGGGAGCTTATATGACGATGATTAGAAATACAGAATAAGGCATTTCGATCATTAAAAGTTTTCAAATACTTCCTACTTTCAACACCAAACTAAAAATAAAACCTTGAGTGGCAATAAATATTAAAATGCTCTGAAGTTTGCACAGTATTTTTGTTCAGGAAATACAAAATTTGGCGTGAACGCTTGTCAGATTGCCACAGTAAAATCGTAGCGGTTACCTACATATTATTTTTTAAGGAATTTTTTGCTGTATATTTTAGGGTTCCGTACCCAAAGAGTAAAAACGGGACCCTATTATTAAGACTCCGATGTCCGTCTATCCGTCTGTCTGTCACCAGGACATTTTTTCGGATGGTGTATTTCTGTTGCGGCTATAACAACAAACACTAAAAACAGAATAAAATAAATATTGACAACGAACTTGAATTTTAACCGTTTTTCAAAAGCGGTTAATGTTTCTCATCATTGTCTGCTTAAGAATCGAGAAGTCTCGATTCTTAACCACATGCACACAGATAGGACTATCTGTGTGCATGTGGTTATGGTTAAAAGCTGGAGTCAGTGCGTGAAATTATTATTTTTTGTGTTTTTTTGCAATTAATTTATCGCCGAGTTCAACTATACCTGACTATCTCTCTCTCACATTTGCATCTTTGATTACATAATTACTCAGATATTGAGTTATCGAAAATAGCAAATGTTAGATTTATCAATTAATAATATTATGACACGCATGACGCATCAAAGATAAGTAGATTTGAAGAATTCTAAGTATTTTGTAATTGAGTTATGTATTTGTTTTAAATGATTACACTCTGAAATGTTTAGTTTGTGAGAGATGCAATGAGTTTGTTTAGTAGTCATATCCCTATAGTAGTCATTGTATTTAGTGTTGGTCGCAAACTGTAAGTTTCAAATTATTCCTTAGATTTCAGACTACATTTGCATGCCGAAAGGTAGAATATGGAGCTCGATTTAATGTATTAATGCCATCCTTGTGTACCCATATCCGCATATAAATGAATATAAATATATGAAGAAACTGAAAAATATTTGTGTGGACTTATACTAGTTTATCGTTAGAGCTCATTATCATCATTTAAGTACCTAAGTAAGTTAGTATAGGCCAGGTAGCTAGCCTTTGTGGGTCCCTGATAAGGCTAAACGGTTGAAATAACTGGGAACTATAGTCATAGTCATAGTCATTTATTGATAACACCACTGTTACAAGTGTTATAATTTAACGTATCATCTAAGCCACGGTAGTGCTCAGTTGTAACTCATCTAGTTAACATTGTACCTGTATGCGTGTGTTAGAATAATAATGTTATTATAATATTTAATTTAATAACGATTACAAGATGTATTAAGTAATATAAGACTTATTGGTAACTAAATCATGACTTCCGAATGTCGGCCATTGTTGTTTACATATACCATTTATTTAATACTGTGATTTCATAATGTTATAGATTACTTGAAACGTATCAATAATTGTTCTAATAATTCTAATAAGTATGAAATACAGTTTAAGATGATTTTATGTTTAACAATTGTGTAAAATGGAAGCTACCACCGTGCCCGCCATCTTGCTCGTTCCCTATTGGTTGTTAGTAATATTTACATCGAGCAGTGGTGGTAAGGCATGGTGGAAGCTTGTGAAATCAGTATAAAACGGTCTGTTGGCGCGGCTTCGCTCTCTTAGTGCCTTTTGGTGTTCGCTTCAGTATCTCTTAGTGTTTTCCCGGTATTCTGATAATAACGTTAGAGTCTTGCTTAGCTAGTTATGCTGAGTGTCGGTACCTTTTATATTCGAAGCCAAGTCGAGTGGACGTCGCCATGTTGCTATAGTTAAGTACTTTGTGTAATATCTAAATTAAGGTGACTGATCAAAAGATTATACTGATGGCGTCTTGAGTTTCTTGCCACTTCTTCTCAAAACGTCTAGGGCCTTGCGAACGTGGTATAATTATTGCAATACATGGTGGTACCCTCGAGGGACCCATGAAGTATATGAATAAACAAATATACTTACCTACTTGTTTACTTTACTAATTTAGAATCCTGAACATTAGACAAGTACCCTCACGAACATTTTAGGATCAGATTGAAGAGTTTCTTTGTTATTAAGTTAGAATCAGGGTTGCTGCATTAATTAAAAGTAAGATTTCCATCCTAACAGTAATATTTTAAAATCAGAATCGGAAGAGATCCGGCTGCCACCCCACCCGACAACTGGCCCTGGCAACATATAACGTGCGCACAATGAGGACTGACGAGAAGATTGCGGAACTGGAAGAAGAGTTGAGTAGGTTGCGATGGGATATTGTGGGGTTGTCTGAAGTCCGTAGAGAGGGCGAGGACACGATAACCCTGAAATCCGGCAACCTACTTTACTACCGGGAAGGTGACCAACGGTCACAAGGTGGTGTCGGCTTTCTCGTCCACAAGTCTCTCGTTAACAACATCATTACCATTGAAAGTGTGTCGAGCAGGGTTGTATACCTAATACTCAGAATATCTAAACGATATTCGTTGAAGGTCATTCAGGTATACGCACCGACCTCGTCACACCCAGATGATGAAGTGGAGGCTATGTATGAGGACGTAAGTCGGGCCATACATACGTCTAAGACCCGCTTCACGGTTGTTATGGGAGATTTCAACGCAAAGTTGGGCAAAAAAAGCGATGATGAGTTGAGAGTGGGGCAATTTGGATATGGGCAACGGAACCTCAGGGGCCAGAGGCTGGCAGATTTTCTGGAGAAAGAGGGACTCTTCATGATGAACTCTTTCTTTCAGAAGCCACCTCACAGGAAATGGACCTGGATGAGCCCCGATGGTTCTACGAGAAATGAGATAGACTTCATCATGACTAGCGAGAAACGGATATTCAACGATGTCTCCGTGATCCACAGGATAAAAACCGGTAGTGATCACAGAATTGTGCGAGGCAAACTGAATATTAACGTTAAACTCGAAAGGTCCCGCCTGATGAAGTCTACGCTCCGACCTACTCATGCTCATATACAAAACCCCGAGAACTTTCAGCTCGAGCTCTCAAATCGCTTTGCTTGCCTGGAGAACTTTGCGTCGGTGGACGAGATCAATAACGGGCTCGTAGAAACTGTCCAAACGGTGGGTTCTAAGTTCTTTAGACCCCGCCGTTCTGATAGACCTCGGAAATTTTCCGATCATACTCTAAATCTCATGGCCGAACGACGCTCGCTAAGACTGCAGTCTTCCGATGATGCAAAGTCATACAGGCGGCTCAATAGACAAATTTCAAAATCAGTGCGGTGCGACATTCGTCTCTTTAATACCAAACATATTAAGGAGACGATAGAGCGGAACAAAGGCTCCAAAGTGTTCGCAAGGCATTTGTCTATTGGGCAAAGCCAGCTGACAAAGCTGAAGAGAGAAGATGGCAGTACAGCGTCGACCAAGGCAGAGGTATTGGAGGAGATCGAAAAGTTCTACGGACAGCTATACGCCTCGGTAGCAAAGCCTGTAAACAGCGCGGCTAAAGACCCAAGAGCCAAGCTGACCCGACACTTCACCGAAGACATCCCGGACATCAGCCTGTACGAGATTAGAATGGCCCTGAACCAACTTAAGAACAACAAGGCGCCGGGTGACGACGGAATCACTTCAGAGCTTCTGAAAGCGGGTGGTAAACCGGTACTTAAAGTCCTTCAGAAGCTTTTCAACACCGTCGTCCTCGAGGGCATAACGCCAGAAGCATGGAACAGAAGCGTGGTGGTGCTATTCTTTAAAAAAGGTGACAACACCTTATTGAAGAATTACAGACCCATCTCGCTTCTGAGCCATGTTTATAAGTTGTTTTCAAGAGTCATTACGAATCGTCTCGAACGCAGGCTTGATGACTTCCAGCCTTCCGAACAAGCCGGATTCCGAAAAGGCTTTAGTACCATGGACCACATACATACGCTGCGGCAGGTTATACAGAAGACTGAGGAGTATAACCAGCCACTTTGCTTAGCGTTTGTGGACTATGAGAAAGCCTTTGATTCGGTCGAGACATGGGCTGTGCTTGAGTCTCTTCAACGATGCCGTATTGACTATCGGTATATCGAAGTGTTGAAGTGTTTGTATAATAACGCCACTATGTCGGTCCGAGTACAGGAAGAGAGCTCCAAGGCGATCCCTTTGAAGAGAGGCGTAAGACAGGGAGATGTTATATCTCCGAAACTGTTTACTGCTACTCTGGAGAACGCCTTTAAGCTCCTGGAATGGAAAGGATTCGGCATCAACATCAATGGCGAATACCTCACTCACCTTCGGTTTGCCGACGATATCGTAGTCATGGCAAAGTCGATGGAGGAACTCAGTACGATGCTCGAAGGCCTCAATCGAGTATCTCAACAGGTGGGTCTTAAAATGAACATGGACAAGACAAAGGTCATGTGTAATTCCCATGTTGTACCCACCCCCATTTCAGTTGGGAACTCGGTCCTTGAAGTCGTTGACTCGTACGTCTACCTAGGACAAGTAGTCCAGTTAGGTAGGTCCGACTTCAAGAAAGAGGCCAATCGCCGAATCCAACTCGGCTGGGCAGCGTTCGGAAAATTGCGTAACGTCTTCTCGTCCGACATACCTCAGTGCCTCAAGTCGAAAGTTTTCGACCAGTGTGTGTTGCCAGTGATGACTTACGGCACAGAAACGTGGTCTCTCACTATGGGCCTTATTAGTAAGCTTCAAGTAGCCCAACGAGCCATGGAGAGGGCTATGCTCGGAGTTTCTCTACGCGATCGAATCAGAAATGAGGAGATCCGTAGAAGAACCAAGGTTACCGACATAGCCCAGCGGATTGGCAGGTTGAAGTGGCAATGGGCAGGGCACATAGCGCGGAGGACTGATGACCGATGGGGTCGAAAAGTCCTTGAGTGGAGACCACGTACCGGCAAGCGCAGCGTAGGACGTCCACCCACAAGGTGGACGGACGACCTCATTAAGACCGCAGGTTCGCGCTGGATGCAAGCCGCTACCACCCGGTCTTATTGGAGATCTTTAGGGGAGGCCTATGTTCAGCAGTGGACGTCCTATCCCTTTACAACCGGCTCAAAATAGGCATGAAATCATCAAAAAAAAATTGACGGGAAAACCATGGTGATTTTGTGAACGCAACCGGTTTCATACGATCGTGCGGTTATCTGCTCATCCCGCACGAACGTATGAGACCGGTTGTGTTTACAAAATCAATATGGTTTTTGCGCCAATTTTTTTATCGATCCTCACGATTGTATTGAGCCGGTTGTAAAGGGCTATGGCTGAAAGGAAGGAAGGAAGGAAGTAATATTTTGGTAGAAAATAGATAAAGTAACCGCCTTCTTTTGACCCTGATCTAACATCAGAAGTGGTGCCGAAATACCCACATTAATGCCGTTCATTGTATTTCAGAGAATCCCGACAAGCTTTTTGCATATCCATGCTGAAAGGCTGCCTGGGCAGCAACTACTCGATTTCCTGGCAATGTTTGCCTGGGAAATTCTGCAGCGGGGCTCCAGGTCCCAGAACTACTGGGTTTCCTGGCCAAGTAAAGTGAATCGGTGAAAAAGTAAGGTGTATCAGTAAAATAGTGAAGTGAATACAGTGTTCTGATGATAAAGGAGGTAAGGGGCTGAGCCCTGTTATATATAATTAGAAATGTTTTGCATAGTTTTTCTATGTTGTAAGGTGGGATCAGTTGACAAAACCAGAAGAATTTTGCTTAAAAAATATTGCAGAAGGTTTCTGTTCATTTTGTAATTATTTTTACCTAACGACATAAAACGATACACACTACACAATTATATATATATTGGAAAGTTTGAATGACAACTGTTTATAAATGTGTCAGAATAACCGAGCGGTATATTAAAAAAAAAAAAGTAAAACTGAACTAAAACATCGGGATCACAGATTTTGTCAACAGATCTCACAAAGAGAATATGAATTATCCTTTTTCTTTACCATCTTATAGTGTAAGAATTTTAAAAACGATTTATATGGCTAAAATAAGGTTGTCTTGAAAAAGATGTGAAACAGAACGAAATGTAAGATAAAATAACAAGAAAAGACAAACAATTTCAATATTATGTTGACAAAAACAATGCTGATTGTCTGACTATAATAGATAGTGTATTAGATTAGATCGCTGGAGGACCGTGACCATCCAGTGACACGGTGAGGCTATTGCCAGCGAGTAGGTTGCGTTTGCTTAGTCGTGTACTGGGACTGAATATCGACTACGGCCATGACTCTGACTATGACAACGGTGCGGTCAGGTACTTTTCCTGTAACTAGTTGGTTAGATTTGCAGGAAGGGTAGCCTTAAGAAAAAAAAAAACGTAGCTTAGGTCGCTGATGGGCCGTGACTTGGCAGTGGCACGGTGAGGCTATTGCCAGCGAGTAGGTTGAGTGTTCATAGTCGTGCCACTGGGACTTAGATTGTGATAATAATGACTAATAATACTACTGACATAGACTATGACTATGACAGAAAGTGCGGCCGGGGACTCTTCCTTGTAACCGCTAGTTGACCTACTGTTGGTGCCGATATGTCTCAGGAGTAGCGGCTGATTGCTATCGGTAAAAGGTTCCGGAAGCAGTAGGTATTCTACAGGGAGGGTAGCCCAATAAAAACAAAGAAAATAAGAACAAAGAAAAACATGTTGCTGTTATTATAGTCAGACGGGAATCAATATAGCAGTGCTTATTGAAGTTAATAACACTGTATATAAGTTATGCAAATATACTCGAATAATAGATTACTATTTAAACTTATTATTTTTGTACTTCGGGAACTAAGTACGGTCAGTATAGTTGTATTAAATAGGTTGTAATATTTTTGACTTCTTAATATTTCAATGTATGAGTCATATTGTTGTTTGATTGGTTTTATGCTATCATGTATATGATCCACGATATTCGTCATTACTGACTGTGCTTAGTTAAATGTTTAGAATAGCGTTTATGTTGTATAGCCTTAAAATAATCATAGTTTAAAATTATCCTACTGTTTTTAGAAAATTATTGTAAAAAAATAACTAAGTTTCATTCACTGTATGTGGGTACTTGATAAAATGAAAATACTTCGTGTCTGCTACTGTTCGTTTCCGATGGGCCGGTCGGAGCCGGGTAGTGGTGACACGGGGAATCAAATTAGTAAACTCCCAGTTTACTTTTTATTTTGTTGTCCATAGAATGTATATGTGTCCATTTAATATGACGTTAAAATGGACTTCAATGAGATAACTTGTTTACGAATCCTACAAATAATAAAATTGTGATTGATTTGTTAGATGTTCTCCACGTAATCATTGGATGGTTTGAGTGGGAGATCATTTGACATCGAAAATAAAAAAAATTGTGTGTGGAGTCCCTCCGCGCAGAAGAAGTGAAATTTAGTAGTTAACTCTTAACTAGAGGTAGATGGCGTTGGCGTCAAGTTAGCCCGCGGTATTTACTTTCTACGTCGATGGACGAGGTGTTTTGGTTTTTGTTTGATCAATTTAACTTCTAAATTTAACTAAATCTACTTATTAATTTAACTTATAACGCAACCTTGTTGGAAGTCGCATTAGAAGTTTCATCTCAATAGAATAGTAAAATATGATATGAAATAAAAAAAAACAGAATAATATGTCATCAACAATACAATATGGTATTAAGTTTTATTGTAGTGTAATGGTGGAGATGAGGTTGTATGTACTTCGAGGACGAAGTACTGTCAGGCTGGCCGTGTTAGAATAATAATGTTATTATAATATTTAATTTAATAACGATTACAAGATGTATTAAGTAATATAAGACTTATTGGTAACTAAATCATGACTTCCGAATGTCGGCCATTGTTGTTTACATATACCATTTATTTAATACTGTGATTTCATAATGTTATAGATTACTTGAAACGTATCAATAATTGTTCTAATAATTCTAATAAGTATGAAATACAGTTTAAGATGATTTTATGTTTAACAATTGTGTAAAATGGAAGCTACCACCGTGCCCGCCATCTTGCTCGTTCCCTATTGGTTGTTAGTAATATTTACATCGAGCAGTGGTGGTAAGGCATGGTGGAAGCTTGTGAAATCAGTATAAAACGGTCTGTTGGCGCGGCTTCGCTCTCTTAGTGCCTTTTGGTGTTCGCTTCAGTATCTCTTAGTGTTTTCCCGGTATTCTGATAATAACGTTAGAGTCTTGCTTAGCTAGTTATGCTGAGTGTCGGTACCTTTTATATTCGAAGCCAAGTCGAGTGGACGTCGCCATGTTGCTATAGTTAAGTACTTTGTGTAATATCTAAATTAAGGTGACTGATCAAAAGATTATACTGATGGCGTCTTGAGTTTCTTGCCACTTCTTCTCAAAACGTCTAGGGCCTTGCGAACGTGGTATAATTATTGCAATACATGGTGGTACCCTCGAGGGACCCATGAAGTATATGAATAAACAAATATACTTACCTACTTGTTTACTTTACTAATTTAGAATCCTGAACATTAGACAAGTACCCTCACGAACATTTTAGGATCAGATTGAAGAGTTTCTTTGTTATTAAGTTAGAATCAGGGTTGCTGCATTAATTAAAAGTAAGATTTCCATCCTAACAGTAATATTTTGGTAGAAAATAGATAAAGTAACCGCCTTCTTTTGACCCTGATCTAACACGTGCGGACACAACTAGATTTCGAGAGTCGTCTTCTTCATCTCGTAAAACTTGTAGATGTCTTGTGCCGTAGATTTATTTCACTGTGGCGTTGAACTTTGACATTGGCCAATTTTTTATGAGAATCATCACAAAGAGCTTCCAATTAGGCCTAATGGGCGGAGAGTTTGTGTAACCCAGATCACGATGGGTTCAGCGGGTCAAGTGACGCGCGGCCGCGGCTCGATCGTGGAAGGAGGCTTCTGGAACATTATGCAGGTTGAGAGGTGATTTATCATTCATTATATTTTAGAATTTGCATATTTATTTTGATACTACTGCCCTGTTTGCTTGTTAAATCGCAAATTAAGCCGTATTGAAACGTTTAACGCTGCCGTTGCTAGTATCAGGTTTTAAGGCGTTAAAACGTTCGACAGGTCTACGAAATATCGTGATAATACATAGTAGGTACTTAACACTTATCTAATACTATAACTTTTACCTGCCGCTTTTCCGCGTAACATTTTGGTTTTGTGCTATCCTACTGGAACTTATTAATTATTCCGGGATACAAAGTACCCTACCCTATTTTATTGTTATTTAAGTGACAGTAAGAAATGTACATATTTGACAAATTATGTGACATTTGGTTTTGCAGAAATACTCCAATAGAATTGTAGTTTAATTTAAATTAAACAGTTCAAAAATTTAAAAAAGTAGGTAGGTACCCTATGTCACTTTTCCAACTTCGAAATATATGCTTGCCAAAAATCAAGTCAATCCGTTACTCTGTTGTTGCGTGAAATAGTAACAAACCAATAAACACACTTTTGGATTTTTAATAATTGGTAACGATTTAAAAATCTCAGAGTGTTTGCTACTAATTTCCTCCAAAACGGTTAGACCGCTATTTTAAGATGTTATCTGTATATTTTTTACTAGCGACTCGCCCCGGCTTCACACAAGTGTTAAGTGCCATTAAAACTTTCTCTTGAATTACTCTATCTACTTTAAAAAACCGCATAAAAATCCGTTGGGTAGTTTTAAAGATATAAGCATACATAGGGGCAGACAGACAGGGAAGCGACTTTGTATTATACTATGTGGTGATAATGAAGTCTGCCATTCGGTTACGACATTGTTTTCGTTGGGCGATTTGATGGCCAAGTGTAGCTAGTCTTATTATGTGTAAAAATCTACGTACCTGTATGTAGATGCAATTTATGCAGCTTAACATTTAGACAACTAACATCAGTCGGCAGCGAGCGGAAAGCACTACGCGGACACTTTGGACAAACTTGTGAGATTGACAAACAACTTTAAGAGTTCCGGGTTCAGGTAGTTAAGGCACGGTAATGAAAACTACAGTAGTGTGACTCGGCGCTGTCCTTGAGATATATACCTACGACGTCACGTGGCCTCAAAGAGCGAACCACGCCGTAGGGCTGGCCCGCCTTCAGTATTTTAATTTCATACTACTTACTCATTACCTACTAGAGTTTCTTTCTAGTTTTGTGTATTAAACTTATTACACTATCCTATGGTACCTACATATAATGATGCAAAATTTTTATATTTAAGTACAGTCAAACCTGGATAAGAGAGAGTTGAAGGGACCGCCATCTCATTCTCTCTTATAGAGGTTTTTCACTTATCCAGGTTTCTCACTTATCCAGTTTGAGAAGTGGCTTCTCTCTCTTATAGAGGTAAAAAAATACGTCTAATTTGTATGTAGGTATCTACATGCGTGAAGAATGATAAATATGTTTATAACTAGTATATAGGTACTAATTCTTCGGGTTGGGTTGATTAGAATTGAACATAGATGATTGTTTTATTAATTCTAAAATTGGGAATAACATAAAGTCGAATCTTTTTAATATTTCCATGTCCTAAGAGCACTGAGACCGTATAGGGTCTTTTGATTTTATTATTTTATGAAAGTTGGATTCTGATAAATCAAATTCATTGCGTATTTTGTTTCGATATTTTCCACTTTTGAACGCATTGAATCTTAAGCTTAATTTATCACTTTACGATTTATTTATTTATTCCTAAGGATTTATTTATTAAACACCGTACCTTTCTCCTCAATTGATACTTATCAACTGTAGTAAGTTTGACCAATAAGATAGTGTAAACGCACGTGTGGTTATTCCAAAAGAATTTGATACATAAATAATGTTAGGTAGATGAAAGAAAATCGCCAAATAATTTTGAATAGAGCACTATTTCAACAAAAAAGATAGTACAGATACACGTGTGGTCATTCCAAATAACCGCAATACAAAAACAATGTTACTTATCTCCACAAAATACAAAAAAAATGTTTGAATAGAACACGATCCGAAATCAACGGTAGTTAGTTCCACGAAAATTAAGAATGAGTCATGTGCAGATGTTTTATTACCCTCAACTCTCGCTTATAGAGGTTCAGACAAGTAGTACTCTCAGTTATAGAGGTCCATGAGGGAAAAACGACTCTCTCTTATAGAGGTTTTTGTCTCTCACTTATAGAGGTAATTGAGGGGTAAAATGACGGGACCTGGCAATTACTCTCACTTATAGAGGTTTCTCACTTATCCAGTTCTCAGTTAGCCAGGTTTGACTGTACTTATTACAGAAAAGAAACTCGTTGTGAATGAAAAAGGAAGCATTCAATAAAAATACATAGGTATACACAACCATAAACAGCACAATATGATCTATATTTTCTCATATTTAAAAGAAGTAGGTACGTAAATCGCACGCTTACTAGTTGCAAACCCACAGTTTCGTTCGTCACTACGGCCGCGCCGCGACTGACTGGTATGCTTCTGAACATACTACGCTCGAGGCGCGTAGGTATGATTCGCGTTCCGACCGTTTGTATGGAGTCACTCTACTGTAGTTTTCATTACCGTGGTTAAGGCACTATCGTCTGCGGTGTTTGCTTTGCCTGTTCAATGTCATATTTTTACAGTAATGTGACATACTATTATTAGAATATTTGGCGGAGCGGCAAGTGAAAAGAAAAGGGGTCAGTGACAGAACTGATTTATTTTATAATTTCTCTAACTACCTACTTACAATGTATAGAACTAATAAGTCTACCTATATTTACTAGCAATGCCACACGTCCCCCTTAACGTGACCATTTTTTTCTATGGGACCAAGCTTGAAGCCGCGATAAAAACTCAGCTGCTCCAAACATTATATCCAAATTAGGATAAAGCAGACTTTTTTGGGAATTCGAGATTGGCCCCATAGTTAAACTAATTCATTGTAATAAATCAGAGGTCTCAATATCAGTTTTCATAGTAAACTAAAAGCCATTTCTGATTTGTACCGCCAGGGAATGGAACAGTCTTCATGCTTTCCTGTTTCCTAAGAGATATAATCTAAAGCTTTTGAAGGTCAGAGTGAATAGGTATCTTCTAGGTCTGCGTGCTTCATCTTCCACCACAACGTCGCTTACCATCAGGAGAGTTGGTGGTTAAACGCAAAGTTATCTACGCAATAAAAAAAAACCGAAAGCAATTATTATAGTATAGGTACCAACTTGTTAAATCCACAGTCAGCAGTGAAGTGCAACACTTCGCTGGCACTTTGGCCAAACTTGTGAGATTGACAAACTTGACAAATTACTTTAAGGTTTCCGTGTTCAGGTAGTTTGGGCACTGTCGTCGGCGGTGTTTGCTTTACAGTTCAATGTCAGGTGCTCGTTCAAACTTAGATCCAACTTAGATGCCTACCTTTTAGTGTAGCCCATGTAGTAGTGCACATTTGATGCCCAGTCCCAAAAATAGATATAAATGGATCCCAAACTTCGAGCAAATATCTTCAGAGCCACAGTCTTCAAGTGAAAGTAGTAAGTAAATAATTCACAATGACCCGTTATCTCGAATCTCGATGTTTTGTCACCTAAATAGTGCTTGTAAACTTTGGCATCGCGAGGCGTTGTAGTCGGCTTGCAATCGCCTTACGACTAACTAAAAAGCCTGCCTACTACGAAGCTTGGGCAGGGTTTTGCGGCTATGACCAACTATGACTACGAAACTATTCCGTACAAAAAGTTCTTTAATTCACGAAAAATTAAACAGAATAAAAGTTATTTATTATGAGTAGCATAATTATAATTATTTTGCTAAACAACACGTAGTATTTTAGCTTAGCTGTGAGTTTTTTCAACACGCTTTTATTGCATAAGTTCTTCTTAGTAACTGACTCCTTTATACTCGATTTCGACCCACATTAAGGAACAGATTTCATATAATCTTTGTAGGCTTATCATGCGCCGATGAGAATACAATAATCTGAGCGTATTTCTTATTTTATACAAGCTTTTATTTAACTTGCAATGGATGTATGTTAGTTCGAGTGAAATCTTGCAAGTTAAATTTGCCAACTTCCCGGTTTCTGATTGAGCTGAAATTTTGCACGCATATGTATATCTCGTGACAATGCAATAATATGGTATCATAGAGCTGATATGATCATGGAGTCGGAACGTGGCCATAGGAACTCCTGTACTAAACAAGATAGACTCGTCGTGTTTGGGCTCGTTTTACTTGCCTTGACTAGCACTCTGCTGCCACATGATTTCCAGGATCCCAAAAAAGCTTGTATAAAAAGTTGCATTTTATAATAATTTATTTGAATCATATTTTTATTAATTTAACATGTGAAATGTTTTTTATTTCAAGAACCTAGGTAATAAAAACATGTGGCATAGCTAAGCCCCAATAAGTTTTCGTCTGGAAGCGTCAAAATTGCCGTTTCCTCCACCTGTCACCAAAACGCTACGCTTTTTGCTTGATGGATCGGAGCGATGCGTAGACAGGAGCGATGTGACGAGCGTGGAAGATAGAATACATAATTACCTATTTGGGTTGTATAGGTGTTGTAGTTTTGGACAAAATTATAGCAAAAATAAAATAATACACATACAGAGTTGCTCAGAAAAAATGTAGAGCAGAGGCACTGGTTGTGGTCACCGTTCCGGTTTTGGACATTTAATGTTAAAATGATTGCATAAATAGATTTTATAAACAGTGTAGTACCATAATTATTCCCTGTGTGAATATCAAAGTCTGAAAAATTACTTAAATATTATTTTAAAATTAAAACAATCTACACTAAAAATGATTTTATTACATTAATTACAGTAAAATTCAAAATGGCTTAAAATTACGCTTCGATGGCCACAACTTTACTGGTGCACCTGACATACTTATTGTTCTAAAAGAGATTGAAAAAAAAACAGCTATTTCATAAAAATGATCTTCTCAAATTCCGTAAAAGTTATTAAAAACTACTTTTAAAACAATCCTACATTTTGTCATATACCTATTTATACGTATATCTGCTAATATATTCATCGAAGTATATTTATTGCAATGCGAATCATATTATTGTCCTTAATAATTCTGGATTCCTATTAACCTATACTTAGAAAATAATTCTTGTTCTGAATAAATATTTAGTGTATTTCCGCTCTGTCGTAGTCATATAAGTTAAGGGTACCATTCAAAATCCAAATTAAATCACAAACAAAATTAGTAAATAATCATCAACCTGTATCATGGTTCGACTATGGTTAGGTTAAGGTTAGGTAGGTTAGATCAGAAAAAAAAAAAATTGTTAGGTTAGGCTTAGGTTTGTTTACAAAATATTAATGAACCTAAAACAAACACGTCCTGAAGATGCCTCGTTTAGAGGCGAAACACGTGTCGAATAGAGTACAGTAAGGATAGGGGTGCTATTTATTGACTAAGTATTTTTTCAACTATTTTATACCATTTTTTGTAAAAAATAAATTGTATTTGTAATTTTTAACATATTAATTAAACATTATTCTCAGGTTTACTACATTTTTTAAAGAGATCACAAATCACTATTTTTGTTACAGGTTTAATTATGTTTTATTATTTTTAACGGATTAATTATAATTTTGTTTCAGGTTCATTAATATTTTGTAAACATACCTAAGCCTAACATAACATTTTTTTTTTCTGATCTAACCTAACCTAACCTTAAACTAACCATAGTCGAACCATGATACAGGTTGATGATTAATTACTAATTTTGTTTGTGATTTAATTTGTATTTTGAATGGTACCCTTAACTTATATGACTACGACAGAGCGGAAATACACTAAATATTTATTCAAAACAAGAATTTAATGATGAACTTCCGCAAAGTAACGCCTGATTCAATAAACTTTCTTAAAAAATAATATTATATACCTACTATTTATTGATCGCAGCGATGAAATTGAATATCATATCATAATATTAACAAAGGATTTGTGTAATTATAATACCTAGGTATATCTATACTAATATAATAAAGAGTTAAAGTTTGTGAGTTTGTGAGGGGGTAATCTCTGGATCTAGTTAACCGATTATGAAAATTATTTAACCAATAGAACGCCACATTATTTGCGAGTGTCATGGGCTATAAAGTAAGCGTGGGCAAAGCCGCGGGCGAAGGCTAGTAGTGACATAAAATTATTGCAAAAACCAGGTACCTAGCTTGCATGGGTCATGCTACGATGGAGAGAATTAAGAAAAAATCGGCCAAGTGCGAGTCGGACTCGCACACGAAGGGTTCCATACCGTTTGGGAGTCATACTCGTATTCCTCATGCCGTTATTAATAGCGAGCAGAAAAATCCTAAAAATCACGTTTGTTGTATAGGAGCCCCCTTATATGTTTATTTTATTCTATTTTTAGTATTTGTTGTTATAGCGGCAACAGAAATATATCATCTCTGAAAATTTCAGCTGCCTAGCTATCACGGTTCATGAGATACAGCCCGGTGACAAGCAGACAGACGGACATCGCAGTCTTAGTAATAGGGCCCCGTTTTTACCTTTTGGGTACGGAACCTTAAAAAGTACAATAATTAAAAAAAAACGTAATTTAATATATTTTATTAAGCAGTGAAATCCATCGCTTTGATAAGGGTTTTAGGTTTTGACGTCATCTTAATAATTAGTTACAGCTTAGTCTAATCTAGGGTTTAGATTGATAGCTCTTTAGTAGTCTAGTCTACTAGGCATAATTGTAATTTATTCAGAGCTTCGGACCTGCTTCAGAATTCGTTTAATAGTTTAGAGCGTAGGCCATAACCATTTTAAGTTATCAAATTATAGGAAATTTATTATCATAATATTATTGATGAAATTAAGGAAAGTTTAAATTAAGTAGCCCAACGAATTATGGAGAGGTCTATGCTCGGAGTCTTTTTGCGAGATCGAATCAGGAATGAAGAAATTCGTACTCGTAGAACAACCAAAGTTACCGGCATAGCCCAGCGGATTGGCAGGTTTAAATGGTAGTGGGCAAGGCAAATAGGTTGATTAACATGATCGAAATGATCGAAAAGTTTTCGAGTGGAGACCACGCAGGTACCGGCAACCGCAGCGTAGGACGCCCAACCACAAAATGGACGGATATCCTCATCAAGACGGCTGGTTTGCGCTGGATGCAAGCCGCTTCCAACCGGTCTTGATGAAGATCTATTAAAGATGACTATGTCCAGCAGTGGAAGCCTTATAGCTGATGGATGGATGAAAGTTTGAATCAATAAGATGATTTACATCTCAATGTTTATTTTACTATCGGTAGATAGTTTTTGCCGTTCGTTTTTTTTATAGAAGCCGTGGTGGTCTAGAGGTAGTGACACCCGCCTTACAATCGTGAGGTCGTGGGTTCGAATCCCGGTCTCGTACCCATAAATTCTTCGCAATTTATGTACGGGATTTCACACCACTAGCTTTACGGTGAAGGAAAACATCGTAAGGCAACCTGCATACGTCCGTAGAAGAAATTCGATGGCGTATATGAATCCACCAACCTGCACTGGGCCAGCGTGTTTGATGTGGTCCAATCACCCTTCGTGGGTATGCCTGCGTCCTGCAGTGTACTATTAAGAAGGCTGGTACAGTACAGATATTTTTTGCAGTGCGAGGTGTTGTGGTGAGCCTTCGCGGTCGACAGCGCTACTGACCTCTGCCACGGTAACCTCTGCGCGACGCGTCCGACGTGACCTCGGCGAAACCCGCGAGCACTTTTAAAATTTGGAATGCGGTCTTCTTTTTGTTTTGACAAGAGATGGAAAATTTACCTCTTGTGGTGAACTGAACATTTTATTTCATTTTAACTAGCTTTTATTTAACTTAAAATGGATGTACCTTGCAATGGATGTACGCGAGTCGTGGAAGTTGCTTCACTGACAAGAGCCGCGCTCTTTAATCCTGAATTAATGAATGAATGGATGGATGTACCTATTTATGTTTCTAAGTTCCTGTGTAATCTTGCAAGTTAAATTTGTCTAACTTACCGGTTACCCGGATGAAGCTGAAATTTTTCACGCATATGTATATCGCGTGAAAATTCAATAATATTGCACCATGGAGATAATCTGATGATGGAGTCGAAAGGAGGCCATAGGAACTCCTGTACTAACAAGATAGACGCGTCGTGTTTGGGCTCGTTTCACTTGTCATGGCTAGCACTCTGCTGCTACATGGTATCAAGGTTCCCAAAAGCTTGTATTTTTAACAATATATATTTTTATAAAAATTTATTTGGTATGTATATTATTTGGTGAATGTTAATATATTATATACTAGACGACCCGCCCCGGCTTCGCACAGGTGTATTATACATACATATAAACCTTCATCTTGAATCACTCTATCCATTAAAAAAAACCGCATCAAAATCCGTTGCGTAGTTTTAAAGATTTAAGCATACAGACAAACAAACAAACAAACAAACGAAAATAGCGACTTTATTTTATACTATGTAAGGATTTCGAAATAGCTTCTTGTTGTTTATTATTTTCAACGCCAACCTCTACTAACTGTGAACCTGAGATATTTTAACTTCAGTACATTTACGATGAACAATTATAAGTGAAGTTATAGTCTTGGGTTCAAATCCTGGAAGAGGTTTTGGCATCTTTGGGATACAAAATGAATGTAGATAGAATAAGAGAAATATTTCGAAAGGGGTCGTAGGGCATTCATAATTCATTGGGTAATTGTCTATCTGTACTGTACTAACCTTTTTAATGGTCTACTGTAGGTACCCACAAATGGTGATTGGGTCATACCCACCACGCCGGCCCAGTGAGGGTTGGTGGATTAACATACGCCATCGAATTTCTTTTACGGACGTATGCAGGTTGCCTCACGATGTTTTTCTTCACCGAAAAGCACGTGGTGTGAAATTCCGTACATAAATTCCAAGGAATTCATTGGTACGGGACCGGGATTTGAACCCACCGTCACATGATTGTAATCCGGGTGTTATTACCATTAGACCGCCAAGGTATAGCTTGGTAGATTAGTGGCAAGGTATAGATTGCAACGTTTATTCGCAATAGAAGTCCTTTCGCCGCTGCCAGTAGGGAATAACTCTCAGTTAGTCTGAATAGACCCTTAAATCGTTGAACAGTCGTCGAACAAGCACTAAATAGTTCCGTGCGCAGAACAGGTTGTCAGTAATAGCTCCGGAATGCGGTGAAGCCGGGCCGAGGGTGGCATCAAGTCCTCTCAGCGCCGATCTCCTCCAAAATATCTCAGTTTACTCCGCTGACCATTATATTCTCGTCCCGCTGGCTCAGTCCCACACAAAAAAAATCGGCCAAGTACGAGTTCCATACCGTATGGGAACCCCATTCTTCTTGCCGTTATTAATAGCGAGCAAAAACCTTCTAAAAATCATGTTTGTTGTATGGGAAAAAAAATTACATTTTATTCGGTTTTTAGTCATTGTTGTTATAGCGACAACAGAAATACATAATTTGTGAAAATTTCAGCTGCCCAGCTATCATGGTTCATGAGATACAGCCCGGTGACAGACAGACAGACGAACATCGAAGTCTTAGTAATAGGGTCCCGTTTTTACCCATTCTGTACGGAACCATAATAAGACTTTCCATAAACCAATAACGGGATCAAATGGAAATATTCTTAGAAATGAATGAACAAGCTTATTATTTTGTTCATTATATAAATATAAATAAGTTAAACGTTCGAGATGACCGGCTCCTCTACATAAATTGGATGAAATATGTATTTTTGTTTTACATCTATTAAATAATAAAATGCAGTGCAAAATAGTGATAAATTTCGTTTCATTTTCGCCCATGGTCAAATACAAATGTATAGAAACCTATACCTATAGATAGATTTATAACTATAAGTACATAGATATAAGTTTTGACGTCACAGAATAAGCAATTGTATGCTAAATATACATTTTACTCACGAAATTATCTAGTTCAAAACATTATTTATGAGAAATATAAAAGTAGCCTGTAAAAGTAATCAATAGTAATTTACACCTAAAAACTGTTCTGCCAAAAAATATCGCTTCGTCAAAAAGCAAACACACCAAAAAAGTATTTTCATCAGAGTTAAACGAACCAAAGCCTTTCTCATTTATTTGTGTTATTTAAGCCAACATAAAATAGATGAGAATTTTGTTGTTTTTCATTCCGATTTTTTCTCGTTATGTTTGAGACCCATAGACCAATTAAAGGCTTGTTGTTGTGCTTTTACTTTGAGTCAACTGGTCATACGGGTATTGCTCTACACAACTAATTTATTCGATGACATAATTTTATTCATGATTATAAATCGTAGCGCTCATAGCGTAATTTGACTAGGTGTTTGTCAGCGATCACTGAAGTTAAACAGCGTTTGGCACGGCCAGTCTTTAGATGGGTGATCGTGGGTGGCTTTTCTAACTACGCACCACCGTGGCTTGGATGACACATTAAATTGTATGTCCCATTTGTATTTACTGTTAAGCCATATTATTAAAGGCCTTCAGGTGGATAAAAACTTTGACAACAGGGCTTGCCACCCGGCCTACACGAACTTCTTATTAAAGTATTCCCACATGATTTTTGAGGTAAAAACGACCTGAATCAATTACATTTGCCTCTAGGCCAAATTGATATACTTGAAACTCATTAAAACTTACTAAAAGACTATTGTTACTTTGATATAACTAGCCATACAGGACGCTTTATTTTATTCATAATTAATTATTACCTGTTGCCTGGAAGAAATTTCTGAAAGCAATAAGACCTCTATTAATCTACAAGCCTGCTTAGGGGTAGTTCTCAAGGTACTCTTATTAATTTTTTTGTATTATTAATATTCTAGTAATATTCATGTATATTCAATGTTTTTAAACTAATCCTGTATTGTATAAAATCAATATAAACAACATTAAACAACAAACTATAAAATACACTAACAATGCCATTATCTGTAGTACCCGTAACCTGAGTAAAATTTAAAGAGGTCATTTACAAAGGTCGTCTTTATTCCGGACCTATCGTCCCATGTTATCTACAAAAAGCAATACGATACAAAGCGATGTATCAACAAATTAAGCTCTAGTGTTCAAAAAGTACCCATCCTTTGGTTTAGTTAAAGGAACTAATGAATAAGGCAGGAATTATCCACCAGAACAAAAAGTACTAGTAAACAACGCTATAAAATAGGACTCGATAATAATTATAATGACTCTTAGAGTTTTATTATAAAATGAATACAAATCATTTGATAAAATATAGATAAAATGATTAAACCCTTAGATTTTTACTAAGGTGGGTTTTATGAATTGGAATTAGTAAGCAATTTTGTTATTTTGAATTCTGCCAAAAACCTAAAGCGGTGACGCAGTGCGAGCACCTAATAATTGCCCGTAGTGTAGACTGTAGGCGCAGCAATCACTTCTGTCCAGAAAGCCTATCTCAAAAAAATGCCCAAAAATCAACTTTCACGTAAGTGATCTTATGAATTTGTGAAAAAAAAAAATTTATAATAAAATATCGAGGTAAAACGCCGGTTTTACTCCGATATTTTATATTAAAAAATTTTTGCTTGCATGTTGACGAGATTCATTTGCAATGACCTTTGACACTAAATAGTCAAAGTTTATTTTGTTTTTGAAGATATGAAAGTTTTTGGAAAATAAAATAAGGTCACACTTTATTTAAAGTGATTTTATTGAAGGCTCAATTTCACGCACACCGCACAGAAATGACGCTAAGCTATAAAATCTAATCGCTGGCAAAAGAAAAAGCAGCTTTGTCCGCGTGTAGTAGGGCAAGTAGGTAAGTCATAACATTTTATCAAAATTACCGTTGGGTTTAAAGGCCGAGTAATGCGGGTCGGTAATGTAATATTATAGCCGATTAAATACTATGGGGAGTCTTTTTCTTTGGACCAAGGATTTGGATTTAGTAAAGAACTGAGAAATGGTATTGTGATTTCTAACTATAGGTCTACACATTTATAAGATATACTTTACTGTATACCAAACAAAAATAATCACAAACATACGGAGCACAAGGGCAACCCTCTCGCTCATAGCTTTCTCCCAGGTAACCCGTGTTGTTTTGCATAGTGAAAATATTTCTGTGGTTCATTATTATGATGCGAAATCTCTAAAAATTAAGTTCATCATAGTATACGAACATTTTAAGTAACAAGTAGCCCCATGGCAAAATTTGTGGCATATCTGACATGGTATGGACATAAACAGTTAAAACTACCAGGACACAGATTTTAACATGTCAACCGAGCCGCGATAGTACTCTGTTACTGGGTGATACCGTGGAGATGTAGTAAATGCAACCAGCGCGGCGGCGATCACCCATCCAAAAATTGGGTGTGCTGAACGTTGCTTAACTCCGGTGATCGTTGACAAATACCAAGTCAAAGCGTTACATAATAAATTAATAGTTTTTAAAAATTTAGAAAAACACGCTTTACGTTGCCTTTCTCACAAATGCAAACACGACTTTGATACGACATTCCTTCATGGAATGCCATTGCCTATCTTCCGGCTTCATCATCAGACCTTGAAACCTAATCGTGGCCAAAGTTCATCATAAGACTTGTCTACTCGTATGAGATCCAAGAGCTGTGATACGATTTTCCATCATGAAGTTCCAGTTCATATCTTCCGGTTCCATCATCAGATCAGTTCGACAGTACCATATTATTGTATTGTCATCAGAACTACAAACAGCTGCCAATTTTCACTACGCTACGACCCTTAAAAGATGGTTAAATTCGTTAACTTAGATTCCATTACATGCGTTACATACAGTCGACCTAATAAAAGCGTGTTAAAAAGAAGAAACACATGAAGCAGGAGTAAAAGTGTGTATGGCAACACTGGCGTAGCTAGTTGCGTCTCACGCATGGACGCAACGTATTAAATTTTGGACCAGCAAATTTATTACAGTTCCAAACCACATCCACCCTTCCACATGCGCCGAGTTCATTAGCGAAGGGTCTTATCATCGTTCAGCGGTAATTTATGTTATTTATCACGACCCTCGCCAGCGATTTTGGCTTGATAATGTCGCCTCAATTATTTACAGGTTTCGCTAATACAACGCTGCTATTAGCGGTAATATATTTATCGTATGCTATTTTTGTAACAGTTTAACGTAATACGTGTGACGATCGCTATCGGCGATTTATAGGAATAACGTTTGTTATCGTTGTAATGTAGTCAATTAGTTTAGGATTGTTCAATCTAATTGAACATGTAGATATTACCAAATACAAGAAATGCTGAGAAGACTGGTCGCGACCCAAATTCACCGGACATCAACACTTTCGCGGCCAGCGCACGTGTGCTGACGGTGCGTTACACCGACACAATACTCAGCGACGTTTTTTGTATGTAGATTATAAGTGTTTTAGTATATAAGTTGTTCAGTTTTAAAATAAAATCAATTACTACCGAAAACTGGTTTTAATTCGCCACCTCCGAGAAGAACCCACGTGGAGCAGCCAAGAAGACCCAACTACCCAGAGCAGCAAGAAGAGCTCAGAGGGAAGCCGCCCGCCCAGCCAACCAGCTGTGACCAGAGGCTCCGCTGCTCCGCCCGCCGGCCTTCCACGAGGTCACGTCCGCCGCGCTGCCGTCCGATTTCTAAAAAACGGCTAAGTGATTTTACCAAATTTTGAGATATGGACAAAAAGGTGGGAAATGATATTTCTAGAAATTGACAAGACGTATCGTTATTTTTTCTAGACCATTGTTTTTATTTAATTATTTGCTTTTTTTGTATGAGTACAGAAGGCTTCCAGGTATTGGTGTTGCTTAGAAATTGCATTTTTTGTATTTTAGTCATGTTATCCCAATCGAATCTGTGTACATTTGCTCCACTAAAAAACGGTTGGCTGAAGTGCAACCGTTTTATAGAGTTGTAACACGCGGTAATTGTGTGATGATTTGAATGGAAGCTAAAGTTATAAAAAAATTGCCAACCTAAATAACAGTTACGTCACTTAGCCGCCTTTTTATGTTGTAAATACTATGCTATTTAAAATGCATTGCTCTATCAATAAATGTTAAGTATTTTTAACGGCTTATTTAAATACACATTAAATTAAGATTTGTCATTATGCCTAAACTTAAACACAGTTTTGGAGACAGGATTTACGTAAACTGTTTTCTAGTGTAGTCAATATTAGTCCTAATCATGTTATTATAATTTCACATTAGCGGCAATGCGCACTTTTTTTTGCTTCTTACTAGAAGCATCTTGCATTTGGGCAAAATAGTGATCATGATGATAATGAATCTTGGCATGTGTGTCATCCATCTATCATTCAGCCATATGACGTCCACTACTGGACATATGCCTCCCCTATGGATCTCCAATAATACCAATCGGAAGCGGGTTGCATCCATGTTCTGTGCCATAAGTCATCTTTGGCAACACGCACTAGTTGAAAACTTTCGACATGAAGCACTAAAGTATGTCGGACGAGAAGACGTTACGCAAATTTCCGGACGCTGTCCAGCCGAGTTGGATTTGGCGATTGACCTCTTTCTTTAATTTGGACCTACCTAACTGGACTACTTATTTATTTTAGATAGACGTACGAGTCAAGGACTTCAAGAACAGAGTTCTTAACTTTGACTTAAACTTTGGGTGGGTGCAACATAGGAATTATGAATTATACAATGTGACCTTCATCTTGTCTATGTCCATTTTAAGACCCACTTGTTTAGAGAACTGATTGAGGCCTTCGAGCATCGTGTTGAGTTCTTCCATAGATTTTGCTATGACAACAATATCGTCCGCAAACCGGAGATTAGTGATGAATTCAGCAATGATATTGATGCCAAATCATTTCCACTCTAGAAGGCATTTTCCAAAGTGGCAGTATAACGTTTCGGAGATATTACGTCTCCTTGTCTTACAATTTCTTTTAAAGGGATCGCCTTGCAGCTCTCTTCGTGTACTTGGACTGACATCGAAATGCCGATAGTTAATGCGGCATCGCTGAGAGACTCAAGCACAGCCCAAGTCTCAACCGAATCAATGGCTTTCTCATAATCCACAAATGCAAAGCAAAGAGGCAGATTATACTCTTCGGCCTTCTGCATAACTTGCCGCAGGGTATGAATGTGGTCTACGGTGCTATAGCCTTTGCGAAACCCGGCTTGTTCAGAAGCGTGAAAGTCATCAAGCCTGCGATCGAGACGGTTTGTAATAACCCTTGAAAACAACTTGCAAACATGGCTCAGAAGTAGAATGGGTTTGTAATTCTTCAATAAGACGTTATCACTTTTTTTGACAAATAGAGTCACCACGCCTCTTTTCCATGCTTCTAGCGTTATGCCCATAAGGACGACGGTGTTGAAAAGCGTCTGAAGGACTTTTAGTACCAGTGTTCCATCCGCTTTCAGAAGCTCTTATGTGGTACCGTCTTCACCCAGCGCCTTGTTGTTCAGAAACTGAATAAGGGTCATTCTAATCTAGCACAGGCTGATTCCCGGGATGTCTCCTGTGAAGTGTTGGGACAACTTGGCTCTTGGATTTTTGGCCGCGCTGCTAACAGGCTTAGCGACTGAAGCATATAGCTGTCCATAGATGCTTTTGTTCTCCTCTAATATCTGGATCGACGCTGTAGTGCCATCTACTAAACCATGTGTATCAACATAGAGTATAATCAACCTTTATTTCGTATTTCAAATCTAATTCTGTTTCAGAGCGAAAAAAACAATAATACTTACTACACAAACTTTCGCATTTTGGGTGATAATGAGACATTTAAATGTATTTAAACATGAAATTTTTAGAGGACTGGACTAATTAGTACTTATCGCCATTCTGTGCTAATGGCAGAAAATTCAGCGGCCAAGCGCAGTGGTGGCAACTGTGAGTAGAGTTGGGTGCGTCATTAGTCCGCGCAATGCAACGTTTTTGCTAAATTCACGCGTGTAAGCATACACAATAAATTACAGGTGCCATTGTTATTATTGGTGTGGTGTCGTGGTTAACAATATAATGAAATCATTATGCCTTAATAAATTATAGGTAATATACCTTATCGAATAAAAATACCTTACTTCGATCCTCCGTCCATTTTGACGGAAACTTCCACACACGCTCGTTTCCCTCTCGCGGCATCCTGGCGACGAATGACAGGTGCGTAATCACGCCGGACAGCTGCGCGGGCGCCTTCTCACTTAAACGCTTTATAGCGTGGAAATGTCACCTAACCGTTTTCTAATATTGTTTTTACCGGCCTTCATTAGGAGCCAATCGCAGCTAAAGAACAGTCACCGTCTTTTAGAATTGTAAATTATAAATGTTCAAAATGGTTAAATCAACGATTATTCGGTTACGTAGAGTTAGCTGTTTTATAGAATAGTTGATGTAATAAAACCGTTTTTAAGCGTTGCAGGTATTACACAGGACTGGGCAACTACAAGTTACTAAAACACGTGCTAAGTCGGGTAACGGTTAAATAGTAACGCAAATATACTTAGACGTTTTCTAAAATTGCAATGCAGAATAAATGTAAAGCTTCAAACCACATGTATGCGCACTTAATAGCATTTTAGTGTTGTAAAATGGGAAAACTGTGTTTAAGAATTGTAAAACACCAAAAAGTACGTAGTTAACTGTGCACGTGGTGTCCGTAACTCAGCAACTAATAAAAAGAAAAAAATAAGACCCAGACTAGAAAATAGAGGAAAAAATTCTGATTTTAGTAGTATATAAAAGTCAAAATCGCAAAAATGTCACTTAGCGGTCTTTAAGCAATCGGACGGCAGCCCGCGACGAGCTGACCTCCGCCCTGACGCCGAGCGCTACTGAGAGCAGCCTCCGCGCACCGTCCAGCACTCCCGCTGGACCTAACCCTTTCCCTCCACTGCGGCATAAGACACCTTGTAGCCGTTGCCATCTGCATCGTTCACGTGAGCCTGCGTGAACGGCAGTGGAGTATTATTCCTTGCGCACATTGCACGACGTGCGTATCCCTATTACCTACCCCCGTTCCGCTTGTTGCCTTAGGTCGCCGGCAATAGGTTTTCCCGTACCTATTTGTATATATCGCTCTATGGTTAGTGCTAGGCATTATATATAGGTAGGTAGGTTAGCTAGGGACTCAGTGGTGAGTATCCTTGTATAAAAGAGTAGGGGTCTCTATCTTAGCTAGGGAAACCTTAGGGAACAGGTAAGTATTGACTTGAGTAGGGACCTGTAGGGATAGTGTCCTGTAAGAAATCTAGGGAAACTATCAATAGATACTACTTTGACATTGTCATACTGGATCGTAGGGTCTTGTAGGTAATATCTCATCAAAAACATAAATGTGAAATGGGAGCCAAAGTGTCGCCACCAAAAGAATTGAGATCTAACACGGGGGCCAAGTGTTCTGTAGAAAATCCTAAAGTTTAAGCTACAAGATCATACCTACAACATTCTAAAGGGATTTACTTATGTAATTCAAGCTCGTGATTTGACTTGGCAGTTTGATAGGCTCTTAGCAACTTGCAGTTTGACTGTTACAGTACCTACTCAGAGCTCACGCTCTAGTGCTTTAATAGTTTCGTCAGGCGTTTATATAACTGCCAGTAGCCCATTGGTAGGTAGCTAAACGCTCTGAAGACTGTCAAGTCACAACCAACCTAGAGTAATACAGATTTACGACCTACATTGCTCTGGGTTTTCCGTCAGGCGTTAGAGAATTTATTAGTCGGGGACTATTATTTAACCTAACGCCTGAACAGTGATTGCCATTTAATGGGAATGACCGCCGAACATCTTTTAAAATTAAACGTTGCTTTGCAAGTGTAGGTACTTTTGGAGGTATATATCTAAAAAAAACATGATATGTGAAATGTGAGCCAAAGTGTCGCCACCAAAAGTACCTATTGAGATCTACACGGGGGCCAAGTGTTCTGTAGAATTTCCTAAAATTTCAGCAACAAAAACATATCTACAACATTCTAAAGGGATTTACTTATGTAATTCAAGCTCGTGATTCGACTTGGCTTTAAAATTTTATGTATGTAGGCTATATAGTTTTCGAGTTGTAATGGGGTCAAGAGTAGCTCCAAATGGTTCACACACGGCCGCTGCGTCGCCAGTTTTCTTTGCACACTTTGGCTGGACACGCTATCGCGTGTATACTTATTATTTATCGACAACACTTACTGCGGGACCAACCGCACAGTATTGGGCTCCAGGTCCATTACGGTTTTAGAAGTGCATTACACCCCCAAGTCATCATTATCCGAAAATGGTTTACATTATCTCTTTCCTGACTGCCTCGGTGGCTCAGTGGTTAGTGAACCTGACTTCTGGAAGAGGCGTCGGTTCGATCCCACCCAGACCAAACATTTGTGATGAACATAGGTGTTTGCCAGTGTATAATAACAAATGTACATGTAGTATATCAGTCTCTAGCCGCCACATCACAAGCTTTGCTTATTTTGGGGTCAGAGACCGTGTGTAAGAAGTCCCCTAATATTTATTTATTTATTTCCCTTTAGGTAGGTACGTTTGAATCTTCATATACCCGTACCTAACACTAAAGTCAATTAGCAACCAAAACTGTAACACGGAGGCACTTCTCAGAAAGGTCACGGTGAAAGCCTAACCATTTCGCAAACATGAATAGTTGATAAACAAAAACGTTACGACCCATTAAGACCACACCGCCCTGTTATTTCCCTGCGAAATCATTAACCTTCGTGTTAGCCAGAAATTGGAATCCTGTTTCCAGAAAATTGTTCCATAAACATTCCTTGACTTAAAGGCAAGCAAAGAGCCGTACAGTACAAGTACGTCCTTTATTAGTAAGTAGGTGGTATAATAGTAGATTATGCACCTAGCTAACGAAGTCTTGTCTGGTGTAACAGTAGATAAATTAGACGCTGAGCGTAACAAAATAACTGAAATTATCATGACCTGCTCGATTGTTGATTAAAACCTCTTAACAATGCCTGTATATATTATGTTATAAGTAAAGAACTTCTAATACGAATTATGGCGTTTCAAATGTAAGTCACTATACACCCCGGGCTTTCTTATAACAATATTGCTTTGACATGGCCATCGAGATGTGTTGTTTGTTTGTTTATGAGCCTGTATTGTCCCATTGTTGGACAAAGGCCTCCTCTCAAGATTTCCAGTTTATTATAATAACATGTAATTGGTCATTTTGGAGCAGGTGGCATAAAAATAGTAGTTTATGCAATTGTCATATAATGAAGGGTATTAAAACACGAGTGTGAGTTTATGAAACGAGCGCAGCGAGTTTCATAATGGTAACGAGTGTTTTAGTAAATATATTTATCTACACTAATGTTGTAACATTCTACTTATGTTTCCAATACTTGACTTATAATGACTACTGTTATAGCGCAGACAACAAAACACTCAATTTAAGCAATTTCACATGATGTTATAATATCCACATCGATATCGTAAAATCTCATTATAACATCGCGCGCTCGCTCCTGATTTTCCCTGCGCGCGCAGCTGCGCTCTCATTGGTTAGATTTTAATGGCGCCAAGTTCACTGTGACAATACACGTACGCGTGAATCCTAAGAATAAGAACCCAAAAACCGTCCCGTCCCGACCGTCCCGTCCCGTCCAGTCCCGTCCCGTCCAGTCCCGTCCCGTCCCGTCCCGTTCCGTCCCGTCCCGTCCCGTCCCGTTCCGTCCCGTCCCGTCCCGTCCCGTTGTCACAGTGAACTTGGCGCCATTAAAATCTAACCAATGAGAGCGCAGCTGCGCGCAGGGTCAATCAGGAGCGAGCGCGCGCTGTTCTTTTTTTATTTCATTGGCACAAGCCACCAAAGAGTTTTGTGTATGTAAGTTTAGTAGTTTCGACGAAGTTTTCACATATAACCCAACTGTTTTCAAAAGCCAGCCTAATATCAAAATTTATACAACTTGTATGAGGATTTTGACATACTCGTAAGGCTCGCCAGGTTAATTGGTCGCGTTTTATTGATGTTATAATGAGATTTTACGATATCGATGTGGATATTATAACATCATGTAAAATTGCTTAAATTGAGTGTTTTTGTATCTTAGTTCAATGTCTGCGCTATAACAGTAGTCATTATAAGTCAAGTATTGGAAACATACGAGTAAGTAGAATGTTACAACATTAGTGTAGATAAACTACTATTATATCTCCACTCACTACGCTCAGCTTGAATTTGATAGGTAGTTGTCAGGTCTTATATATAGTAGCTTTGAGATCCATTATACATTCGAAGGCTTATGTCGTACGTACTCGTTTAAGAGGTTTTGCTTGTCTAGTATAGGTACCTCTATATTAGTCTTTACTAACAGGGTCTTGTAAAAAAAAACATGACAAAATTAAATTATTAATAGTATTTACTAATAAAATAAGTAGTTAAGTGCGCGTCGAGACACGCGTATGATTCTGTAGATGGTGACGATGATTATGATGATGATAGGAACCATTATTAACTGATTTTCATCTTAGCTTTTAGCTTTTAGACTCTTGTGCATACACTGACCACTATTTTGGTTTTTGGTATATCTACCTCGTTGACACTGCTTATTCATGGCCGCTAAATTAGTTTTAGGGTTCCGTACCCAAAGGGTAAAAACGGGACCCTATTACTAAGACTTCGATGTCCGTCTGTCCGTCTGTCTGTCTGTCGCCGGGCTGTATCTTATGAACCGTGATAGCTAGGCGGCTGAAATTATCACAGAATAGATGGTGTATCTCTGTTGCCGCTATAGCAACAAATACTAAAACTTGAATAAAATAAATGTTTAAGGGGGGCTCTCATACATCAAACGTGATTTTTAAAAGTTTTTTGCTCACTATTAATAACGGCAAGAGGAATGGGGCTATTTTTGCTCGCATGGGGCTATTTTTTTTTTATACTTGCACTCGGCCTATTTTTTATTGTAAACTTACAATGAGCAGTTAATCTGTAAATGCCAAAAAAAAACAAAAAAAAAAAAAGATCCCGCGGTGACCTAGTGAATTCACCAAAAAGAGTTACTAGCCTTTAGAACTCTGGGTATTTTTTTTTTTTTAGAATTGATAAGAGATATTTGTTTTGCGATTATTATAGATTCTTCAATTCTTATTAAAAGTTGGTAATTATGAACAAACAAAATGTTTGTTGGATGTCATGGACAAGCTAATAAATAAAATAAATGTTTTTAGAATTTTATGTTATAAAATTGTAGTTGGATGGTTTAGTTCTTGAAGTCCCAATTTTGTTATTTTCATACTCGTGTTACCAGTTCAAAAAAAACTTTTTTTTCATCTCATTCTTTGGGTCTTTAACTTCATTTAATTCAAATTTTTGTACCACGTTTTTGTCATAACTTTTACTTTAAGAATTAGGCCATCCAGTTGTGATTTAAGAATTTGTTTTATTCGAGGTACACTTATGAAAACTTTTGTTTAAAAAGAGCCTTAAAAGAGAAGCATCACATCTGCATGTTTCCCACGAAACATCATCTTTGACTGACAAGATCAAAATTTTGCGATATCCTCGAAAAATCCAAAAAAGATATATGATCTTTACATTACTTCTGAGAATTAAATCCAATGATAAAAATGACTAAAACGACGTCTATTGGACCAACTCCAAAATCGCAAAAGTAAATCGACTCATTCGTCGAAACGTCGAGGCTATTTCGTCCACGTGGACGATTTGCGCCCCTCTGATTTAACCTATCCCGCATATTTTCTCGTGTGTCTATTGAGGTTAGGCATGACATACCAAAATTTTTAGTGACCATAGTAGTCACACAGTAAATCTCCAAACACGCTAATACAGCAGAAAATTCTCATGGAAATTTCCACGTCTTTCACTGACATAAATAAGATCAAGATTTCGCCGAATCCTCGGCAAAAATGACATGTTCGTGATTTTGTTTCTGATAATTAAATAGATGGAATTTTCCTTTAACTTCCTTGCGCCACTTTTCAACTTGGACTTTGGTTCACTTAATACAATTTTACAAGCTTGTATTATTTTGTAGTAGTTTATATAAACTACTACATACACACAATACAATACAATAGTACAATAGTACATTATATAATGTACTTAGTATTTTAAGAAAGTAAACGTTATTTCCATCGCATGTAACGGGTATGTAATAACATACCTACGATGGAAATAACGTTTATTTTGTTAAAATACTACATAGGTATATTTACTTGTATCGTGTCGTTTAAAATAATCACATCCATAATTACTCGTAATGCTTGCCAGCCTGTATCTGCATAGGCCGAATCAATGTTCTCGGCCGCTGTGAAGTAAGCTGCGCGCAACATAGACATAGACTTAACTTTATTTGCAACGAAAACAACATACAAGACAAGCATAAAAAATACAGTACATGAATAAATTTAAACAGTTCTGATATGCTAAATTTTCGCCACAAACCGGTCCCATCTCAGCACAATGCCGACCGTGACAGCCGGCGCCGATCTTCCGATGGAACCGACGTGACGTCACGCACGCAAATGTCGCACGTATACGCACAATAATTACTAACACAAACAATTAACATAAAACAATAAACTTACAAGAAACAACAATATTATACCTAATATGTACACATAAGTCAGTAATAACCACAATACATAAGTCAGTAATAACCACACTGTTTTCGCGAAAATAAAATAGATGGCGTTAGCTGCCCCATAAAACACACAATCGTCTCACACAGACCTCAATATAATTACCGGAACAAATATTATTATGAAAGTTTTTGTTTTCCCACAATGGTACTAGATGGCGCGACTTGTGTCTTAAAGCGCACAAAGGTTTTAAAGTCAATCGCTTGAACAAGAAATATTAAATTGAAAATATGCCTTTGTAGAGGCCTATACATCAAAGGTAATTTAATTATCCCTTTAATACAAAACTAAGACGATTGAAGTGCTGATTACATGGGAAAAAATCACTCACTCAAATCGCATAATATTTAGAGATGGTTAAGTTCACGGTTCACACAAGTCCTAAATAAAGTTGATCTATAATCAATAGTGACATCCCGTCCTCACACAGCTGTTTTGTGAGCTTCGGTCAGGTTTGGATTTTACGCAGCTTGTAGCTAACTTAACAGATGACAAGAAGTTTGATTCAGCATGTACCGGCTATTTCTTTTTAATAGTCCACTACTGGATGTAAGCCTACCCACGAAGGGTGATTGAGCCATAGCGGTGCGGGTTGCTGGATTCACATGGGTCTTCTACGGACGTACTCGTACACAGGTTGCCTCAAGATGTTTTTCCTTCACCGAAAACATGCAGTTACAGGCAATATTGCTGAAATGATTTTTAGCAACATACCTATAGTTAAAAAAGGTTTAATATATATTTCTTAGGCTTAGAATAGGTATGTATATATAAGACTAGGATTCCTTTTTTTGGGGAGAGGTTATGAAGGACGTCTAGGATTCTCAGCTAATTGCTAAATAATTACCAAACTAAACTGAAAATACGGGTAAAATACAGCAGAAACATTAAACGATATTACGTCAGAACGAAATTCATACGTAATCTAACTCAATTTCTAGTCTAGACTTTTATTACACCTAGACACGTAGTGAAATACTAAAGCCAAAATTACATCGTATCAAAGCATAGTATAATAACGAAACAATTATGGTGAAAATCAAAGTTCAAATAGATATGTGTATAATACTCAGGCTGATTTAACATTTTGTCGATTTTAATATTTCAATAAAAAAAAAAAGTGTGGATGAATTTTGTGAAAGATGACATGCGACAGAAAGGAGTTGATGATGAGATGACGTATGATAGAGTGAAGTGGCGAAAGGAAACGTGCTGTGCCGACCCCACCTAGTGGGATAAGGGCAAGATGATGATGACTCCATTCGCTTTCAGAGTCAATGCGCAGTGCTGACTTAATTATTTACTATGCCGTGTAAATGTGTTTTGGGTAATAGTACGCAAGTACTGAATCGAATTTTCTGTTTCGTTGCTAGGTCCGAAGATTTAGCTTCTGATTTGTTTTTCTAGCTTTATGCTTGTAACTTTGTTGATAAGACTGAAAACTAGGTTCTGTGATGTCTAATGTATCAAGTTAGCATGTTTGGCTATTGAGAACTGAACTGTGATTTTCGTTTTGATCTCTTATAGTTTTTGGTGGGTACACTAGATATAATCAGAATAGTATTTTATACTTCATCAAATAAAAAGTTCTAAGGAAAAGATATAGGTAAGTATTAGCGAATAGTTGTTGTGCTTTGTGAGAGGGCATTATGCTGCATTGACCTATTTCTAGTTACTCGTGATGAGCTAGCTACCTCGACCTCGTAATGCGATCTAATTAGTGAGAATTTCAGAAATACATAGACAAATACTTACCGTCTTAGTTACCAAATATAGCACAAATGTTTTATGGCCACTATCATAACACCCGTGACGCATCCACTCGGCATAAGATGGTATAAAATATAGTAAACATGTTTTTTTACGATTTGGGGTTGGTTTCATGGTTAAAATTGTTCAAAATAATCATCGACTTGGCATTTTTAGGGTCGCGTACACAAAGGATAAAAACGGGACCCTATTACTATGACTCCGCTGTCCGTCCGTCTGTCTGTCATCAGGCTGTATCTCATGAACCGTGATAGCTAGGCAGCTGAAATTTTCACAGATGATGTATTTCTGTTGCCGCTATAACAACAAATACTAAAAACGAAATAAAATAAATATTTAAGGGGCCCGCCCCTTTACATACAACAAACGTGATTTTAGGAGGTCTTTTGCCGGCTATTATTAATGGCAAGAGTAATGGGGCTAAGGGGGCTAAGTGGGTTCCCATAGGGTACGGAACCCTTAGTGCGCGATTACAACTAGCACTTGGCCAGTTTTTTCTTTTGATGATTATATATAATTATAGCGCAGTGATATCCTTTTTAGATATCACTGCGCCAGGCATGGGTGGTTATGTGGGAGTCCCGCCGACTGGTCGGTATACCCACCAAACACCGTGGAGTGTTACACCACAACGCTTGGTGTCGGGGCTACGGGCACGGTTTTGCACTCTTCCGCGGCCCCGACAGCCCCTGTCGGGCTCCACCTGTGAGCTTGCGCTCCACTCCGCGCCGTTGACGATGTGTCAGAACTGAACACCAGACACATCGTCATCCTCCACTCGCGACCGGACTAGAAAGTAAGCGTCAGATAGCACCCGTACCTATCCGAACGCCTTGGTCCCTGTGCGAACGCCTTGGTCAATAAAAGTAGTCTCACGCCTGCCACTTTGGCTGCAGAAGATAGGGAAAGCGGCGCCATGCAATGCCGACACTCTTCCCCTGCAGTCCCACCGTGTCCGCCATCGAACGTTGGCGACCCCGTCGAGGCCGCGTAAGGTAGGGGAAGTGGCAGTACATGTGGCAACACCAGCAGTTTTCTCCCGCCGTGGCCTCCAATCCTCAGCTGCAGTGCCTCCTATACGACACTGCAGCCCGCCTCATTTACGATGCCCTCCATAAGACACCCAACCTGCCGGCCGGCTACTACACAGGCTCGATGGCATAGCCCGGAGAAGCGACCCCATCCCGGATCCCTCGCAGCTTCACCCTAGCCTCCGTCTAGGGTTACTGAGCGCCTAAGCCACGACAAGGCGGGAACCCTCAGGGAACCCTCCTCGCCCCTTGGGGGGCAAGAAACCTTCAGGTTAAAATACAATTTTGAATTACCCTGTACTGTACACTACCGAGTACTAAAGTTTATAAACAAATATATTTAGTTTGCAATGCCAATGCCAAAGTGCTTTAGATTGAGTACTAATGTAAATATTGTTATGACATGAACTTTTTTTTTAACACAATTATTTTTTGTTATTATTATTATATTTTAATTAATTTTTCACTATGTAAAAAAAATGATGTTTTTTGTATTACAGTTGTATGTAATATTTTTTATGACGTGTAAATTGACATTTTATTAATAAATTACTTTTGACTTATGACTTTATTACAAGCACTAATTTAGGTGACATAACGTCGAGATTCGAGAAAACGGGTCATTGTGAATTATTTAATGTAAATATCTAAGTCGGTATGTATGACGGCGCTCGAACATTTTTTTACTACTTTCTTCGATTCGATAAAAAAACAGCTATTTCATAGTACAAAGCAAGCAGAATTTAGCCCTGTAGAGCTAGAACTGTTTCTGACACATGACTTACTCCTATTTTCCATTTTCGATTTCAACTATTAAACGCAAAATTATTAGCTCATCCTTACTAATATTATAAATGCGAAAGTAACTCTGTCTGTCTGTCTGTCTGTAGCGCTTTCACGCTAAAACTACTGAACCGATTTGAATGAAATTTGGTACACAGATAGTCTAGAGCCTGAGAAAGGACATAGGCTACTTTTTAATTCGAAAAAATAGTTTTAAAGGGTTGGAAACGGGGGATGAAAACGCATTGGCTAGAATCTTAGAAGAAAAAACTTATTTTCTACCATGACAAATGGTAATTTGCATCTTGACATTCCAAATTACATTCTCTATGCCCAATGCCCATTCAAGGCTGCTCGAGTTGCAAATGTCAAAGTCAATCAATCTTTTCCTGTAAAATTTAGAGCAGGTTACATGTATTTTTTCAGTTTAATTACGTAGTTTTCATTCTAATAGGTATGCCTACAAAACGCAAATCGAATCTAGCGGAGCTCGCGTAAAGTAAATTTCTAGAAGCCAAGAGTCTGAAGAGCACACTTAAATGCGTTTGACATTAGATGCCGAGCGCCACGCATCTCAAAGAGCTGCTGAGACTCAAGAGCGAAACCAAGCGCGTCGAATTTTAGATGCTGAGCGTCACGCAGCTCAGAGAGTTGCTGAGACTGAAGTTGAAAGTCAAGCGCGGCGACTTTTAGATGCTGAGCATCACGCAGCGCAAAGAACTGCTGAGACTCAAGAGCAAAAAACCAAGCACGTCGAATTTTAGATGCTGAGCGTCACGCAGCTCAGAGAGCTGCTGAGACTTAAGGAGAAAGTCAAGCGCAGCGACTTTTAGATGCCGAGCATCACGCAGCGCAAAGAACTGCTGAGACTCAAGAGCAAAACCAAGCGCGTCGAATTTTAGATGCTAAGCATTAGACGTTTAGCAAAAAATTGCATAGTTCCTGTAGGACAGGACAAAAACTATCGAAAGCAAAACTGTCGCCACTATCACAAAGACGCTAAGTGATTAATTCCTCTATGACACTTAACGAAACGTCACATCCAAACGTAATTAGATGACAGGTGACATTGTCTGCAGACTTTTATAAGTCACAGGTAGCATGGCAAGGGGACAAATTGTTTTTCCACCATTATATCCCCTTGAAGAGGAAATAAAGTATGGATTGAAAATGACAACTGACATTAAAATTGGATAAAATGTTTTATTCCCTCTGCATGCTACATGTTACTATGACGTTTAATAACAGGCCGTCATTTTGTCTGACATTAAAAATATTTTTAAATCTTCTATCGTTAGAGGTTTAACATGTTTCTTTATTCTACCTTTATGGTACAGAATCATCATAATTTAATATTATTATCAATCCGAAAAGTTTGTTGGTTTGTTCCTCTTTGAAGCAGCAACGGAGCAAAAGATTGAATTGATTTTTGGTATGGATACCTATGGTTTAAAAGAGAGAAAGTGATAACAGGATACTTTTGTATCCCGAGAAAATTCGTGATTCCCATGGGACAGGACAATAACTGTTTCTCAGCAATGGAGCAACGGATTGACTTGATTTTTGGGGTGGGCATAGTTTGGAAGACGAAAAGTGACATAGGATACTTTCCTTTCCGAAAAAATTGCGGTTCCCGTAGGATAAGACAATAACTTTTTCTCAGCAACGGAGCAACGGATTGCCTTGACTTATTGCATGAATATAGTTTGGAAGACGAAAAGTGACAAAGGCCACTTTTTATCCCAAAAACTTTAACAGTTCCCGTAGGATAGGATGAAAAGTAAGCGAGCGGGCCGCGGTAGCAGCCGTCTAAGCGCCAGAAATAACCTGTCATTTCAAGTTTAGGACGTTCCTACATTTTTCGCACTCCTTCGCGGCACTCAACAGCGCTAGCCCAGACTCGGGCTCCATAACGGAGCTTGCGCTCCCGCCATAATGACGGTGTATTTCGGAGCACAAGACACATCGTCATCCACCACTCGGGAGTAACCAGCACTGAGCGTCGGACAGCATTCCAACATCCTGATCCCAGTGCAACGGGTCAGTCATATTAGCCCAGCACCTGCCTCTTCAACTGCAGAGAGCAGTGAGAACGGCCATCGCGATACCGACACTTCTCTTTCCCTGCAGCCCCACTGCGTCTTCCAACAGGTTGACGGCCTAGCGGAAGGCAGGGTAGGTGGCGGCACCCACACAACCAGTTCCATCCCACCGCGGCCCCTAATCCTCGGCTGCAGCGTCGCAAGAGCGGCACTGCAGCCCGCCTCAGAAGCAACACTCCTCATAAGGCACGCAACCTACCGGCCATCCTCTCAGCTGTTTTAGTTAAAAGCGGCTGCACTACGAGTGCTGGCCTCTAAGCTGCCTTGGGGGAAAGACCCAAAGAAGACGGAGACTTCGAGCGCCGCCTTTTCAGCTGCCTTAGACCTCCCCCGCCACAACAAGGCGGGAATACACAGGGGGGTTGTATATACACTCCAACCGTAACTTAACCAACAAAAGCATTCCTCTAAGGTATTTTGATATTTGTCGCTTAGGTTAGGTTTCGCAGCCGACATAAACATTAGCCAAAATCAAAATATAACGCGGGCAAAGCCGCGGGTAAAAGCTAGTATTATTATAAATGAGCTTTCATCGTCTATTCTAAGAATATCCATCAAGACGGAATTACTTTGAAGACAAAAAGGCTTAGAGGTTCCACTCCAATTAGAATCTGGAATCAATTTGAATTCTAGAACATTCTCGACTTTGACTCAGCGGCGGTTACTAATGAACTTAAAGGGTTGAATAACAAAAAGTTGCTGTGCGAGATGGTTGCTTTAACCCACGACGAAAACGGAGACCGATTTTGGTTCTGAAGTTTGTGTTTGTGTATCTATAAACGAGAAGACCGTATAATATTAAAATATCTTCTTTGACCGAGTGTAAGATGGGGTTTTTTTAATTCTATGTGAATAAAAAAAATACATCTTACACTTTTGCGGTTTGCGTTTAACTACACACTGCTTGATGTTAAGTAGATACGCGATCTACTATACTATTTACTCGGGATGTGATGACACCTACATTGCATTGTACTTTGGCGGGAAGACAGACTCAGGCAAAGAGTTCCACATTCTGGCTCTTCGTATGAAGAATGTGGATTCGAAACGCTTGGTTCTAACGCGCGGTATGTCCACCATAAAAGGGTGGCGCTTTGGTCATATCTGTCTAGTCTTACGATAAAAGAAAAGGGCAGGTAGGACCCCATTGTACAACTCTTGGGTACACTCACTGAAGTGTATCCGATAGAAGGCTGATAGACACGCCACACTACGTCGATGCTCGAGACTTTGCAGCTAGTCAAGGTTTTGTTGTCTATCAGCCTCCTGGCTCGCCTCTCAATCGACTCCAGCGCCTCCAGCTGGTATTTGGCAGAGCCATCCCAAAGGTGAGAGCAGTAAGTATTCCATGCGACTTGCGCTTTATAAAGACTAAGCAGTAATACGGTCTCGCCTTAGAGAGAAGCATATTCCGGGTGACCGTAGGTGGAATTTACAACTGTCACTGACAAAAAACTCTGACACCTAGGTTAGTGATCCAGCCTATGTGAACCCAACTTACTGTATCTAACCTACTAACGTTCATTAGTAACCGTCTTACCACAAAAGTTTTATGCACGCTTTAGACAAAGTTTAATGTTGTACGAGTATATTTATATTATGATGGTACTTATTGATCTACCCTCACCATTGTCTATTACAATAAAGTCAGTGTTCAACCATACGAGGTTTTTACGACATTCATTTTTGATACGGGTGAAAGTGAGGATGACGTCAGCTGTGTGTGAAAAAAGTTCGACACGTATTTTGGTGTAAAACCCAACATCACAGTGCGCCGTTCAAAGGTTTTGCATGCAACCAGGAGCAATGAGAAAACATCGATCAGTACATCACTGCTCTGCGAGTACTTAGCCAATAGTGTGAATTCGGTGAATTGAACGAGAGCTTATTCCGAGATAAAATCGTTTGCGGCGTCAACGACGGCACCGTGAGAAATCGGTTACTACGTGCAGATGATTTAACGTTATCCAAAGCAATGCAGATCTGCCAAGCGGCCGAAATATCAAAAGAAGAAAGTCAATGTATCGGCAGTACATCAGAAAATGTCCAGGTGGACGCGGTGCAAAACGCGCCGAGCAGGCAGCCAACGCGGCGGCAGCGTCGGGGGGACGCGAGCCGGGGCGCGGTCAGCGGCGCTGGGTCGGCGAGCTGACCGTGTCTCACCTGCGGTAGCAGCCGCTGCGCCGGCCGGGACCGGTGCCCGGCTTGTAGTATTATTAATATTCTTTGCCGGCGTGTAACGGAATGTTTTGTGTGTGATAGAAAAGGGCATTTTTCGCAAGTGTATCACAAGAAAGCGATCGGCAAAGTTTTAAATTTGAGCGTTGATTATCCGGATGACGAATATCAAGATGACTCGGACAAAATTTTATTTCGTTGACTTGCCATTTTTTGCGAAAATAATTATTCTCAATGCAATTCATAAGAACTATGAAACTTCAATAAAGCAACGTAGGTAATTTTAAAGCGAAAATGCCCAACATGGTGCTATGTAACAACAAAATAGAACAATCCACGGCTGAATTATGACGATGCAAGTGGGATGGAAATATTGGTGCCGCGGCGTGGACTCACGGCCATACAGTGTGACGAGTAATATAATCACTATCACTACATATTCGTAGTAAAAAACAAAGTCGGTTCCCGCTGTCTGTCCATGTATGCTTAAATCTTTAAAACTACACAACGGATTTTGATGCGGGTTTTTAAATAGATGGAGTGAATCAAGAGGAAGGTTTATTATGTTTAATACACTTGTGCGAAGCCGGGGCGGGTCGCTAGTAAAACATAAATAAAACCGGACAAGAGCAAGTCAGGCTCTAAAAGGCTTAACAGCTGCAAGAGCTTGGGTTTCAAGCATATTATATTACATATCTGACTCTTTGACTATCTGAGCATTAGCGTAATAATTTCACAAGTTTTAGCTATGTTTTTTTTTGTTTGTTTTGCTTTTGATATTAGATAACTATTATTCGTATATTTCGAATTTATGTGTTTTTAAACGACTTCCAAAAAGGAGGAGGTTCTATGTTCGTCTGAATGTATCTTTTTTAGCGTGTGTTCATCGATAATTTCGGCAATTCTGAACCGAACCGAATGAAAGAGTAAGGGTAGGGGTTTATACTCCCGAGGTCGTTCCATTTAAATTTATAAGAAATCAGCTGAGACTTTTTTGAAAAATCAACAATAATGTAAACAATTTCAGCTAAATATTCTAATTTTGTACACGATGGAAGGAGGTTTTGCCATTTTTCATGAAAAATAAATTTTTAATTGATGTTTTTGTTTGATTATTTTTGCAAGTTGTTCTTGCATGTAATTACTGTGACATTTGGCTTTGTTTTTATGTACTATGTAGACTTGTTTAGGGAAACGCCCTTTGTATTTTTAAAAACTAATTTTAATTATAATTCAATTAATTATAAAAGGCGAGTGTGTCACGCAGTGACCGAATACAGAATGACGAAAATCAAATGTTATTTAAATCTAGAGCTTAGTCTAACTTATTGGGTGGTCGTGAGTCGCTGTGTCAGCATCCGGTGGTCTCATGATCACGCCATTTGCCGTGGGTGTCCAGACGTAAACATGATATGCTTACGAGACAAATATGCCATGACCGGTGGCTGGCGACATGACTCCTCCCTCCTCAAGTTCGGGATTATCCACAGGGTGGGGATGATCCCGAATAGTTTTACATAAAAACTTAATTTTACGCTTAAATGCTACTAATACAAGGCCGATTACAAGGATTACACAAAATATAAGGTTTCCTATGCTAACACTCCTATGATCTAATGCACTATAATGGCTTTCACTATCACTAAATTCACTTCCACTTTTCTGCAATAAATAATTCAGGAACTGCGTATCCGAAAGATCGACTCCGTTAAGGTTGACAGGTCTCATCCCATGCGTACAGTCTGACTCGTTCCGCAGTGTCGCAGGTAATTGAATGAGCTTGCTGTCAATAACGTTCTTTCCCTGATCTTGGTGTTTTTTGAGCTTCAATTCTTTTATCTTTACTTCACAGTCGTCGTCCATAGTTAATAGGTACGTTCCGGCTATGGTGTCTTGGGTGGTTTCTTCTTCGCAATATTTAGTAAGGAGTGTGTCGGAATTTGCGTAAATGATCCAGCGATTGGGTTGTATTAAATCGGCTCTTACGTCTTTGATGATTACGGGAACCGGGTGACAACTTGAAATATTCATGGAAAATTTCATTAGATCGGTGACGCACTTGTCTTCAATTAGTGGTGATGCGTCATTTTCGAAACACAGGAAACGGGCTTCGTCGACCTCACGGCATGGCTGGGAGAGCGGCTTAGCTTTCAACCCTTTCACAAGGAGATAGGGATGCCTAGGGATGATTAGAGAGGTAAGGCCGGTGTCTGGATTACGAACGGGTAAGGGAATCAATTTTATGTAGTTAAAAACCTCGTTTCGTATTAAAGGAATATGCATAATAAATTTTATCTGATTTTGTTTTATGTATGCTTTCATCTCTATACACTGCTCTATTTTAACAATGTTTTCCATGTTTACCGTAAATACAAGTTTTTCAGTTTTCTCAATTTTCTTTAACAATGCGATTAGTTCATCTGTGTCTATAACTGATTGGTGTAATAGTTTAACTTTAGCAAAAGCAATAGCTGTTTCAATCTCGTTTAGTTTTAAGTAGAGGGTTTGGAAATTATGTATATATGCATTATAGATGTGAACAACTCTGTTATTGGTTTGTATTAATTTGGAGTCGTTGAGATTTCGATTGATATCTTGAATGCTTTCCTCAATGAGGTCAAAATTGCTTTTGGTAGAGTTAGCCATTTTCGGAAATGTACCCAACATTTCGGCAACTATCGTAATTTTGGTATCAAGATGATTTTGTTTTGACTTTACTTCCTGAATCAATTTTTCGTATTCTATAGCATCGTCATTGTCAAGATTACCAGTTATAGCTTTAATAAGTGAACCGAGGGGATTGATTAAGCCACGCTTATATCTTATTGACGGAATCAGTTCTTTATACTTTTCTATAGTTATATTCATAGTATAATCGGTTTGCTTCTCTATTTCGGTAAAGTCTATTTCAACGGTGTTGCCCTTAAAATAGTTCTTTACCTGGTTTTTTAAACTTTTGTAATTGTTAATATTAGATTCTAGTTCCTCATATAAAGATTTTAAGTCTAAGATCTTAATGACAGTCCAGGTGTCAGGACTTACGACTGCTTGACCTTCTTTTATGGGTAACAGTCCAGGGTTCTTGTCAATCCGTTGCAGCTGGAGAGCTCCCGCTTGAGCCACCAGGAGGATTAACCTGTGGAGGGCGCTTGATGTCTTTAATAGGAACTTTGGTAGCTCGATTTTGAGTAGTAACTGGTACGACGTTCCTATGTATGGCTCCAGTTATTTGAGCTTTTTGGTATCGCGGTTTGTCTTTACCTCGCCTAACGTTTACCCCTTTGATAAAGACCGTATCGCCTACATCTATGTCAAAATCTGTATCTCCCCCACGTTTCTTAATTTCGGCTTTTTTCGTTTCAATAATTTTGTCGGTTAAGTATTCATACAGATGTTTCGTTCGCCTCACGTGTTCTTTTACTAATTGTTGCGTAAATTGTTTGTTAAAGTCTACATGGAATGCCGTGTTTGCCTCAGTGTGTCCAAAAACTACCTCAAACGGAGTGAGGCCTGTGGTAGAGTGAATTGTGTGGTTATATGACATAATTGCATAACTCATAACAGACGCAGCGTCCGTCACCTTTTGTTCGTACTTAGCAATTCGATATATCTCTATAATTGTTGAATGGAATCGCTCTACAACCCCCATAGAGTTAGGATTATGGGGTGTGCCGATGTGTAAATCTATTTTATGGAATGATAGCATTTCTTTCATCAATGCATTATTGAATTCAGTGCCTGGGTCTGCGCTGATTCTATTCGGTGTTCCGTACAAGGAGAAATACTTTATAAGGGCTCTAACCACTTCAGGGGTGCTTTTTGCGCTGATTTCAAAGGCTTGGCCCAGCTTGCTGAAGGCATCTACTATTGTCAGATATGATTTTCCATCAATTGTGAAAGTATCGATAAATAATTCTTGGAATGGTCTGATTTGTGTTTGCGTTAATTGTAGTTCCGGTTTAAGTGGCTTTCGTTCATATTTCATTTTTTTACATAATTCACATGCATTTATGATGCATGACACTGTTTCGCTCATATTGTTCCAATAATATGTGCGTCTGAGGTGTACCAGAGTTTCCTTAATTTCTCTATGGCTATTTTTTCCTACATGATATTTAAGTACAATTTGGCGCTGTTCTTCCTCATCTTCTACATAAACTACACGCCTGGTACACTCGTAAAACTTTACTGTTCCTTTTTGGAAAAGAAATCTACTGATTTCCGAAAACTGACTACGATGTATTGGGTCTTCAAAATAGAAAAAGTATTTAATTTTGGGCCTGATATAATTTTTCAGGAATCGCTTAATCAGTTCTGTGTTATTTAGGGGTAGGTGGACTTCTAATACTTTTTGTTTATCTCTAGACAAATCTTTGACTGACAATTCGTTCCTGTTCCATGTGTGTATCAGTATCTGGTTAGGCTTGGTGTCTATAGCCTCCTGTAATATAAGGATACCATCGGTGTCTAAGTTGTCGGCTGAATGGATTGTACCTATAGTATCTGTTTCGTCTTGGCCTTCAGAGGCAGTTGCAGTGACGCTGCCTTCGGATGGAATCGAGTAGGGAGATCTTCTACCTGAGCTACATATGGATATTACCTCTTCAGAGTCAGTTGACGGTTCTATTATGGATGTAGGTTGTTCTCGTGACGTAGAGGGGACAGGTTCGGTTTCGCCTCTAGGTTGCTGTCGTTTAATTTTTTTCTCTTTTTTATCTATATTGACTTTCATCGAAACGTTGTCGCTTTCTCCTAGTGCGTTTACCTTAATTCTGGATAAAGCGTCGGCGTTACAGTTTTGTTTTCCCTGTTTATGTATTATATCGTAATCAAATTCCGCTAAGCGCAATTTCCATCTTGTTAGTTTACTATTAGGTTCAGTTATGGATTTTGCCCAAACTAGCGGCCTGTGATCTGTATAAATGGTAAATTTCTTTCCGTATAAGTAAGGTCTGAAATGCTTGGTTGCCCATACTATGGCAAGCAACTCTTTTTCTATTGTACTGTATCGTGTTTCTGCATCGTTTAGCGTGCGACTCGCATAGGCTACGGGCTTGTCGCTTCCTATAGGTCCTTGGGAAAGGACTGCGCCTATGGCAAAATTTGACGCATCGGTTGTAAGGACGAATGGTTTAGAGAAATCCGGGAATTGCAAGAGCGGTGCGTTTGTTAAAAGCTCTTTACATTTTTCGAATGCGTCTATATATTCTTGTTTGGTACAGTCTATTTTATTTCTTTTTTTCAAACACGCGGTCATGGGTTGAGTGAGTTTGGCGAAATCTTTGATAAATTTTCTGTAGTAGCCAACTAAGCCGAGAAAGCTCTTAATTTCCGTAGCAGTTCGCGGGAGTGGGAAATTTAATACTGCCTTTATTTTATCATCGTTTGGCATGAGGCCGTCCTTGGTGATCGTATGTCCAAGGTAAAGGACCTCTTTCCTGAGAAATTCGCATTTATCCAGGGTTACCTTTAGGTTTGTCTTTCTAAGCCTATCAAATACCTTTCGAAGTTTCTCGACGTGCTCTTCCAGGCTGTTAGAGAATACTATTATGTCGTCAAGATATACCAGGCAATGCATACCCTGTAGGCCTCGTAGTACATTGTCCATGGCTCTTTGAAAGGTTGCCGGTGCTGTTTTCAGGCCAAATGGCATTCTTTTAAACTCAAAATGTCCTGCTTGTGTTGTAAACGCGGTTTTTGCCCTATCACGTTCATTTACTTCAATTTGATGGTAGCCACTGGCGAGATCTATTGTTGTAAAGTATTGGGATTTGCCTATTTTATCGAAAAGATCCGTTATGTTAGGTAGAGGGTATTTATCGTCTACCGTTATCTCATTAAGACGTCGGTAATCTATGACCATCCTATACTTTTTTTCGCCTGATGCATCTAATTTTTTGGGCACTAAATGCACAGGTGCACTCCAGGGTGAGTGAGATTCTTCTATCACATTGTCTGTCAAAAGCTTATCTACTTGTTTCTGAATTTCTTCATTTATAACCGGTGGGTGTCTATATGGTCTGATATATATCGGGTCTTCGTTGGTTGTTCTAATTTGGTGCTTTACTTGGTTTGTAAAAGTCAGTGGTAGTTGATCACAATAGAATATATCTCGGTACTCGTAGCATAGTTTGGCGATAGCGTCACGTTCCTGTTTATTTGTATGATCTAGGCGTAATTTTTTTAAATTTTCTTTCAGTAAATCATCAATCACACAGTCATCTTTCATAACGTTTACCTTACATTCCTCGTTTTCAAAAACCGTTACTTGAAAAGGCTCTTTGAACGTGATAATGGTCTTAGTCTCTGTTGTGTTTTGTATAATTGTTTCCGCAAAATAATTCTCACACTTGACGAGTGCGGTTGGCATGCGGACGCCTTCCTGAAATTGTAAGAAATCTAAGATTGCTTCGCCGTGTTGTAAGTCCGTGGGAATTTTTACTTTCATTTCAGATCGCGGTGGAATCTCAACCTCGTAGGGTGGATTGTAGATAATTGGGATTTTCGCGTTGTGCGTTACCAACATTTGGTTACGCATATCAATATTTGCGCCTAGTCTCGACAGAAGGTCGGACCCTATCAAGCCGTCATAACGTTTGTCTACGTCATAGACGTAAAATTTTTGACGAAGTGTGCTTTTAAATGTTTTCAGCAAGGGTATATATATTACTTCATCATGCGTGCTTTGCGCGTGTGTACTAATCACCTTAAATGGTTCATAGTACCTAAAATCATCGAAAAACTCTTGCGCTTTGGCGGGGCTAATAAAAGATCGGCTACTTCCGGTATCGATTAGGAATTTTGAGTTTATTTCGGGGATTACCACGTGTGGTAATTTAAGGATACTATCGCAATAATTTAAATTAATTATTTCACCACATTCTGCGAGGCTGTTGCCTGAAAATTTTCCGCGTGGGCGGCTGTATCGGTATCGTTACTATCGTTTTCAATTACAGGGTACGAATAGTCGAATTCGTTAACGTTTTCAGTATAATTACAATCATTCATAGCGTATTCTACGTTATCTTCGTAACCATAACCATACTCAGCTTGTTCTTGACTGGGCTCGTCGTAGAACAGTTCGTTAACCATAAGGTTTTGCCTAACAGGTGCCGTACGCATCGTGACGTCTGACTCCTGAAGTCTAGGTGGTTGTATCTGCTGGTTGGGTATGCCGAACTTGAACTGATTGGCATTCGGGTGGTGTTGGTTCGGGATGCCGAATTTAAAATTTTGTTGTTGGGGAATACCAAATCTGTAGCCGCCGTACTGGAACGGTGCGCGTTGTGGGGGCGTTTGGCCGAAATTACGTTGGGGTAAACCTTGTGGTTGTCCGAATTTATGAGGATTTTGCATGGGTGGCATGAAACGTGGTTGTTGTGGTAAATTTGGTCTAAAACCTTGGTTCTGGGGAATGCCGAATTTAAATGTCGGCATTGGCGTCGGATTGATATTCTGCCTAAAAACTGGAGGTGCGCTGAACGGTTTTGGTGTAGCTTGTGAGCTCATCGTAGGTAGCTGTACTGAGGCTTGTTTAAGTAATTTATTTTTGGCGTCATATTGGAACTTAAAGTTAACTTCCTCAGTTACGATACTCAGTGCAGCTTCCAATGAAGGGGCTCCTTTTAACCTCACAATGCGAATCATATCTTCTGGGAGGTTATATAAAAATACATTTAAAGCTGTATTGTTGTATACTATCATTTTTGCGGCTTTAATGCCTTCGTCAGCGAGTCTGTTAACTTTGGCAAATAGTGAGCTTCTAACGTTTTGTATGCGATGGCAAAACTGTATGTATGTTTCCCCGGTTTTTAATTTAAGGGTCTCTAATTCGATAGCAATGCACTCTTCTGAGCGCGGGTCGCCAAAATGTTGAGTAAGTAACTCTTTGAGAGCTTCATAATTGGTTATATTTGGGTGATCGCTAAGTAGAGTTGCGGCTCTACCAGTTAACCGACTGGTAATTGAATGGAATATATATAGCTCTTGGGCTAGGTTTCCCGCAATTCTACTTCCGTTGACCACATAATCACATTTTGAAAGGTATAAATTTAATTGCTGTTCATCTCCGTCATACTTCGGAATTATACCTAAAATTTCTTTGGGAATTACTCTATATTCCATTTTTATAAGTTACTTTACTTACTTAAATTACACTGAATTTTTACCGATACAAGTGTAAAACAAATCAGTTACTTAACTTACTTAAAATTATTTCGCACAATAATTTTAATTGCGGAAAGTTTACTTAATTAATATTTTAATTCACTTAATAATTGTGATTAAGAGAATTAACCTAAAACTAATCTGATTAATTACCTATTTGCGTGTAAAACAAAATCAGATAATCTTACTGCTATTCCACTCAATAATGTAAATCGAGGGGAAAATTGGGAAAAGTCACGGGAAAATAAGAGCAGGATGTGAAAAGGTTTACTCACATTAGGCTGCTCGATCCCATGTCCTCCTGATTCTGTGCCGGTCACTAGGTCCACGCGTTTCCCGGGGAGTCGTATTTGTTTGGTTCGTAGTTTTCCGTCTTCGCGAAATCACCGTATCGCGTACCGATTTAGGGGCGCTGCAACACCGTAACTCGCGAAAATTGTGGAAAATCCACAAGGCTGCGCCAGACTTGTTTAGGGAAACGCCCTTTGTATTTTTAAAAACTAATTTTAATTATAATTCAATTAATTATAAAAGGCGAGTGTGTCACGCAGTGACCGAATACAGAATGACGAAAATCAAATGTTATTTAAATCTAGAGCTTAGTCTAACTTATTGGGTGGTCGTGAGTCGCTGTGTCAGCATCCGGTGGTCTCATGATCACGCCATTTGCCGTGGGTGTCCAGACGTAAACATGATATGCTTACGAGACAAATATGCCATGACCGGTGGCTGGCGACATGACTATGTTAAGTTTTATTTTTGTGAATTTGTTGATGTACGTAGTGTAGGCGGACTAAATTAATCAAATAAAATTAGCTAGGTACTTCACAGCCGCCAAGAAGCAATTTGCAAGAATTCGGTTGCATCGAGGATGTTTGCCGAAAGTCCTGTCTACTACTTAAAAATTTATGTACAGCATTCTGGCGGAAACGAGCTAATAAAGATGTATGAAGCTGCATGAAAACGATAATGTTTTTTTAATGTAAACATTCAGACAATAGATTTAGTCCGTGCTTGGACAGGAGCTCAAGTTAAAAACGTTAATTTAAAATCAATTTAATACCAGTTTGATGAATCGCTTATACAGTCCTTCGCTACTTCGTTACACTAACAAAAGCCTTCAATTCTCGCTTCGGTCCTTACTCGGTATCGTGAACGCTTACGCATACAATAAGCCCGACTACAGAGGCGCCAGCGTATAAATAGCGTTCTCTCTATCGAATGCCTGAAGTGAAAAAGAAACAGAACTATGCTATTTAGCTAATATGATTACAATGGCGCCTATGTAATCGTGCTTAATGCTAGGTATATCTGCTTAAATACACTTAGTAGATATGATACATTTAATTTTTTATTTATTTTACTTATTGGGCACTCAAACAGGACCACATAAAATACATATATGACAAAATTAATTGCTTACAATTTTGATTGACTCTGTGGTTCAAAACAATTAGAGTCATGTGGGTCAAGTGTGCGCATTTAAACTTTGATGCTTCAAAAACTCGAATATTATTAGTAGAATGAATCAAAATCTTGTTAACTAGTAAGATTGTTTATTTGTAATCAACTTAGACACAGCAGTAGTACTATCAGTAGCTTATATTTCAAGAAACTATAGAAAACAAAGACCCTTTCATATCCGCACTCTTACCCCAGTATCGGGGTATGTGTACGCAGCACTGTGGGTAAGTGTACGCAACAACAAATAATATATATTTTAGAACACAACCAATATTATTTTATAATTATAAAAAAAATTCATCATAGTAACTTAAAGTAATCATTATGATAATCATCTCAAATCATAATATGAGATCAACTTGAACTTATAAATCTTTAGTTACTTCGTCATACAGTTATCACAAATAAAAGTGCCGTGTTTCGCCACATAAGGGGCAGTAATACTAAGTTTCGTCAGTTTTTTGTTTCTTAACAGTCTTATTTTTACTTTCTTTTTTTGGCAGTCTCAGGTGATTTTGTAATTAGTTAATAATAATAATAATAATAATATAGCCTTTTATTCAGATCTTTTAGTACAATGAATTTTTAAACTTATGTAAAGAACTTAAAATCTTAAACTTAATAGATATGAATAAATTTAAACTAATATTTGTTGCTTGGTTATCTTTCCTAGATCTGTTTGCCAGTCGGCAAAGGCCTCCTCCAACCTTTTCCATTCCTTTCTTTCTTGAGCCACTCTGTTCCATGTGACTCCTGCCACTTGTTTAACGTCATCGTCCCACCTTTTCTGTGGTCGGCCTCTTTTCCTTTTGCCTTCCCTTGGGTACCACCATGTCACTCTTTTGCTCCATTTGTCGTGTCCTCTTACCAGGTGACCAGCCCATCGCCATTTGAGTCTTTTGATTTTGCTTATTACATCGGTAGTTTTTGTTTTGATTCTAATGACGTTTTTTTTTACTCTGTCAGACTTTTTAATATTTAGCATACTCCTTTCCATTGCATACTGGCAAGTTGCTAGTTTGTTTGAGGTGACCTGATTTAAGGACCATGACTGACACCCGTACGTAAGGACAGGTAGTATGCAGGTGTTAAAAAGTTTGCTTTTTAGGTTTATGTGGAGCTCTTTATCTTTCATAGCCTCTCTTAGACTCCAGTATGTCTTCCAGCCATTTGTAATTCTTCTGTCCACTTCCTTCTGCATAGGATCTTTTTGAGTTATGAGCTGCCCTAGATATACGTACTCGTCTGTATAGTTGATTTCAGTGTTTCCTAGATCTATAGTATGTTTGTACCCGTTTGTCATTATAATCATTGTAATTAGTTAGCTTAGTTTTAAGTCTTTCTTTCAAATCTAGTCGTATTTTCTTTTTGGCTAATATCTCTTCTTCCTCTTCTTTCGTCTTACATAGCAACACATGTACAAAGAAATGCAAGCGGGGTAAGTGTGCACATGCGCACACTTACACGACAGGCTTCTGCGCACACTTAACCCAAACCATTGAAACAGAATTATATGAAAATGGCTGATTATTGCGTCATCATAACAACTTAAACACTGGCAAATAAAAAACTTGATAATATGTTGCATTCGATAGCAAAATGCAAATTTTCAATAAATTTACATGACTACAAAAGATTACGCTTCAATTGTGACAATATATCGTAAATATTTTAGCAAAAATCTTCATTTACATGTCAATCCAAAATGGCGCGCGGGTAGCCGCTGTAATTCTTGCGCTTCGCAGGACGTGTCGCGGGCTACTGAAAAGGGGGGCTGCCGTTCCTTAGCGCTATATATTTTTTGAGATATTTAGAATGCGCACACTTAGACGCTGCGCACACTTGACCCACATGACTCTACATACACGGTATTCTAATAACAGTTATAATATATATTAGCTGCCCTTTCCGGCTTTGCCCGGGTACGATTAGCTAAAGAAGACAAATAGTAAAGATCCCTATTTTCTTTAAATATAATATAGTCTATGTTCACCGGAGATAGTGTAGCTTTCCAACAGTGAAAATTTTTTTCAAATCGGTTCAGTAGTTTCGGAGCCTTTCGATGCAAACAAACAAACAATCAAATCTTTCCTCTTTATATGTAATATTGGTTTAGATACCTTCATAACATCATGTATAGGTTTAAAAATAGAGCCTCTAAACTTTTACAATGAAGAAAAGGCAGTACCAATGTTGAAATCTGTGTGTTAGATACGTAATATCAGTGCGGTTGTAACAGCTGTGTTTCAAACGTGGCGTGACTCTCAGCAGTAAACCTTTCGGTCTCAAATTGCAGAATTTTGCAGAACCCTGCATTTGATTGAAGCTTCTTGGATTAAAGGAAATGGTATAATTTCAAGTTATTTGGGCTTCGTTGTTAAAACTTTGTGATTGTGTAGTGATAATACCACTGAAGAAGTTTGAATGTTAGCATGTGTGGCTAAATTACTTAGCGTATAATAGTAGGAACTTTATACCTGAATGGTTAAATTGCAACTATGTGGCTGGTGATATTTTGTGGTACAAGATAGATAAATAGATAACACTTTGTTGTACACAAAAAAAAGAAATAAGAACAATAATACAAGAAAAACTTATCTCATCAAAAACATAAATGTGAAATGGGAGCCAAAGTGTCGCCACCAAAAGAATTGAGATCTAACACGAGGGCCAAGTGTTCTGTAGAAAATCCTAAAGGTTAAGCTACAAGATCATACCTACAACATTATAAAGGGATTTACTTATGTAATTCAAGCTCGTGATTTGACTTGGCTAGTTCAAGAATAAGTACAGTGCAAATAAGCATTTGTCTGTACGTGTAAACTAGCCAAATCTAATCTTGAGCTTGAATTACTTAAGTAAATTTCTTTTAAATGTTGTAGGTATATTTTTGTACTTGAAAACCTTGAAAAACTTGCTCTTTAGTCTGCTTATTTAGTACAATTATCTAACATTTACTTAATTCATTTTTACTATTAATTCTAGTAGGTACATAAGGGTAGTAGTTCACTACTTTAACAATTTGGATCATGAATATTTGGACCACGGTAATGATATCGAACAATACCTACTCCGTCTTCACACAAACGGTCGGAACGCGAATCATAGGTAGGTACGCGTCTCGGAGTTCGGTATGCTCTCGGTATGCTAGTCAATTGCGGCGCGCCGTAGTGACGAACGAACGTGTGGATTTATAACTAGTAAGCTAAGCATGCGATTTACAATTTTAGGGTTCCTCGTTTTACTATGGAACCCTATAAACATCAAATGACATAATATCTATTTTTATTGAATGCTTCCTCTTTCATTCACAACAAATTTCTTTTTTGTAATAAATATAATAATTTTTCATCATAATAGATAGAAACGAGAAAGAAACTCAAGTAGGTAAAAAGTAAGTAGATGAAATTAAAATACTGAAGGCGTGCAGCCCTAGCCCGTGATTAGTTCTTCGTAGCCATGTGGCGCTGAAGGTAGGTATATTATATATTTCAAGGACAGGGCCGAGTCATAATACCTACCGTTATATTACCCTGATTACCATTTTAGATGACCATTACCTTGATTATACTGGGTTCCTGATAACTTACGCATGACCACTTAGGGACGACTTTACTTTAGATGAACAACATTGACTATGGGGCCAATCTCGACATCATGAAAGATATAATCAGCTGTTTCATACTTAATTTTGTGAATGTACTTACTCTGCTAAGCTGACCTTGCACAACAGTTTTATCATGCTAACAATTTCGTTAACAATTACCAGTCTGAAAACGCTCAACAAAGTAATTGAAGAAACCATCAATAATTCACAATTACGATTCATGCAAAAGGAAACGAGTAATTTCGTGCGCTCGGTTCATGCAACGATGTTATAGATATATCAGTGAATAGCTTTTGCTTGCGGTTTTGCCCGCGTGCTATTTTAATTTTTGTGCTATCCTTATTATTTTCACCGTAAAAAGTAACCTAGGTATATCACTTTCATACCTTTACTAAATCCATACCAAACATCAAGTCGATACATTACGTACGCGTTGTTTATTTGATACTATCTAAATAATTACTTATGTAATTAGACCTACGTTACAAAATATGCTGGCAAATAAACTAATTTTGACATAATAACATCATGATTAAACGTACTGTATGAATACTGATTTTCACGTTACACCTGAGCCCAGCGTGCAAGTGAGAGCGCGGAACAGGCGATAGAGAGGCACGATCGGCCTAATTTTTTTTCGACTTGTCACGCATAATATGACGTTATCAGGTTGTCACGTAAAATTTATTGTTGTCCGTAAACAGACTATACAGACAAATTTTTTTTTTAGTTGTTTATTCTGTTTATGTGTGGAAGTGTAATAAAATGCCAAACATACTTTCTGACTTTTAATATTAGTTATGATTAGAATTAGCGTTTGTTAATATCTACATCAAAAGCAAGGCTAAAGTGCTAAATGTTGGGCTTCTCTAGTTATGATAAATTAATCAGTTCCAGTAGTGTAGCAAGGATGACTTGTGTGCCTATGCATTTCATTTCAATCATTTTTTTAGGGTTCCGTACCCAAAGGGTGAAAACGGGACCCTATTACTAAGACTCCGATGTCCGTCTGTCCATCTGTCTGTCACCAGGCTGTATCTCATGAACCGTGATAGTCAGAACGTTGAAATTTTCACAGATGATGTATTTCTGTTGCCGCTTTAACAACAAATACTAAAAACAGAATAAAATAAGTTTTTAAGGGGGGCTCCCATACCTACAACAAACGAGGTTTTTAGTAGTTTTTTGCTTGCTATTAATAACGGTAAGAGGATTGCGGCTTCCATACGGTACGGAACCTTTCGGGCGCGAGTCCGACACGCACTTGGCCAATTATTTTTTTAGATTTGACAGAGTCTACTCTAAGTGCATGTTTTAAATCTTTTTAAACATTTCTTAAAATTTATATTGAATATTGGTCTCGTAATTTTATTTGTCAAATAAAACAAAAATAAATAAACACGGCGAGAGGGGAAGATGTAACGTAATCTAGAGTATGTTAATAGCAGTAGGTATATTTTAATTAACACGCCTTAGAAATTTATGTCGTTCCACTACTTACCTCATAGTGTTAACATACTTTAATTCATTGTACACTAGTTTCTACCGCGACTTTGCTGTTATTGGTTTTGTGGCCTCATTTCCTTTTTCGGAATAAAAAGTTGCATAATATGACACTTCCGTTTCTGCGTGCAAGAGTACCTAACAAACAACCCCTCAAACACACTTTCGGATTCATATCTAATATTATGAGATTTGTCATAACTATGCGTTACGATATATAATAATTATTTTTCGCAAAAAATGGCAAAACCAACTTCTATCGTGTACAAAATTCGAATAGTTCGCTCGATTTGAGGTAGGTATACAAACGGCTCAGCCGATTTTAATAAAATTTAAATGAGACTACTTCGAGAGTATACCCTTCGAACTGAAAATGATTTTTTTGATTCAGTTCACAGTTGGCGAAAATATACATGAGCATCCACAAAAAAATACATACAGACCAACATAAAACCTTCTCTTTTTTGGAAGTCGGTTAAAAATTGAGGCGAATGAGCGCGGAACTTATTTATTATTCAAGATTCACGTTTTATACAACTGCATTAGTACTTACAACATACATATAACTTATAATATACTAGCTTTTACCCGCGGCTTCGCCCGCGTTATATTTTGATTTTGGCTAATGTTTATGTCGGCTGCGAAACCTAACCTAATCGACAAACATCAAAATACTTTAGAGGAATGCTTTTGTTGGTTAAGTTACGGTTGGAGTGTATATACAACCTCCCTGTGTATTCCCGCCTTGTCGTGGCGGGGGAGGTCTAAGGCAGCTGAAAAGGCGGCGCTCGAAGTCTCCCTCTTCTTTGGGTCTTTCCCCCAAGGCAGCTTAGAGGCCGGCACTCGTAGTGCAGCCGCTTTTAACTAAAGCAGCTGAGAGGATGGCCGGTAGGTTGCCTGCCTTATGAGGAGTGTTGCTTCTGAGGCGGGCTGCAGTGCCGCTCTTGCGACGCTGCAACCGAGGATTAGGGGCTGCGGTGGGATGGAACTGGTTGTGTGGGTGCCGCCACCTACCCTACCTTCCGCTAGGCCGTCAACCTGTTGGAAGACGCAGTGGGGCTGCAGGGGAAGAGAAGTGTCGGTATCGCGATGGCCGTTCTCACTGCCCTCTGCAGTTGAAGAGGCAGGCGCTGGGCTACAATGACTGACCCGTTGCACTGGGATCAGGACGTTGGAATGCTGTCCGACGCTCAGTGCTGGTTACTCCCGAGTGTTGGATGACGATGTGTCTTGTGCTCCGAAACACACCGTCATTATGGCGGGAGCGCAAGCTCCGTTATGGAGCCCGAGTCTGGGCTAGCGCTGTTGAGTGCCGCGAAGGAGTGCGAAAAATGTAGGAACGTCCTAAACTTGAAACGACAGGTTATTTCTGGCGCTTAGACGGCTGCTACCGCGGCCCGCTCGCTTACTTTTCATCCTATCCTACGGGAACTGTTAAAGTTTTTGGGATAAAAAGTGGCCTTTGTCACTTTTCGTCTTTCAATCTATATTCATGCAATAAGTCAAGGCAATCCGTTGCTCCGTTGCTGAGAAAAAGTTATTGTCTTATCCTACGGGAACCACAATTTTTTCGGAAAGGAAAGTATCCTATGTCACTTTCCGTCTTCCAAACTATGCCTACCCCAAAAATCAAGTCAATCCGTTGCTCCATTGCTGAGAACAGTTACTGTCCTATCCCATGGGAATCACGAATTTTCTCGGGATACAAAATTATCCTGTTATCACTTTCTGTCTTTTAAACCATAGGTATCCATACCAAAAATCAATTCAATCTTTTGCTCCGTTGCTGCGTCAAAGAGGAACAAACCAACAAACTTTTCGGATTGATAATATTAAAGTATGATGATTCTGTACCATAAAGAAAGAATAAAGAAACATGTTAAACCTCTAACGATAGAAAATTTAAAAATATTTTTAATGTCAGACAAAATGACGGCCTGTTTTTAAACGTCATAGTAACATGTGGCATGCACAGGGAATAAAACATTTTATCCAATTTTAATGTCAGTTATCATTTTCAATCCATACTTTATTTCCTCTTCAAGGGGATATAATGGTGGAAAAACAATTTGTCCCCTTGCCATGCTACCTGTGATTTATAAAAGTCTGCAGACAATGTCACCTGTCATCTAATTACGTTTCGCTGTGACGTTTCGTTAAGTGTCATAGAGGAATTAATCACTTAGCGTCTTTGTGATAGTAGCGACAGTTTTGCTTTCGATAGTTTTTGTCCTGTCCTACAGGAACTATGCAATTTTTTGCTAAACGTCTAATGCTTAGCATCTAAAATTCGACGCGCTTGGTTTTGCTCTTGAGTCTCAGCAGTTCTTTACGCTGCGTGATGCTCGGCATCTAAAAGTCGCTGCGCTTGACTTTCTCCTTAAGTCTCAGCAGCTCCCTGAGCTGCGTGACGCTCAGCATCTAAAATTCGACGTGCTTGGTTTTTTGCTCTTGAGTCTCAGCAGTTCTTTGCGCTGCGTGATGCTCAGCATCTAAAAGTCGCCGCGCTTGACTTTCAACTTCAGTCTCAGCAACTCTCTGAGCTGCGTGACGCTCAGCATCTAAAATTCGACGCGCTTGGTTTCGCTCTTGAGTCTCAGCATCTAATGTCAAACGCATTTAAGTGTGCTCTTCAGACTCTTGGCTTCTAGCAATTTTCTTTACGCGAGCTCCGCTAGATTCGATTTGCGTTTTGTAGGCATACTATTATTAGAATGAAAACTACGTAATTAAACTGAAAAAATACATGTAACCTTCTCTAAATTTTACAGGAAAAGATTGATTGACTTTGACATTTGCAACTCGAGCAGCCTTGAATGGGCATTGGGCATAGAGAATGTAATTTGGAAAGTCAAGATGCAAATTACCATTTGTCATGGTAGAAAATAAGTTTTTTCTTCTAAGATTCTAGCCAATGCGTTTTCATCCCCCGTTTTCAACCCCTTAAAACTATTTCTTCGAATCAAAAAGTAGCCTATGTCCTTTCTCAGGCTCTAGACTATCTGTGTACCAAATTTCATTCAAATCGGTTCAGTAGTTTTAGCGTGAAAGCGCGACAGACAGACAGACAGACAGAGTTACTTTCGCATTTATAATATTAAAAAAGTAAGGAAGTAAGGATTATATAATAGAGTTTAGCTAAATGAGCCACCTTTTAAAGGAAGCAATAAATATACAACAAAGCAATACAATACTACTTCTTGCAGAACAGTATGAATAATAAAAATAATTGAAATAATTATATTAAAACTTATAAATTAAGGAATGATATAAAAATGTGTATTACTTTAAAATTTTAAACCACAATTTTATACATTTATTTTGGTCGGTTAAAAGAGTTAGAGAGCGAGGTTGACCATGTTAGTCATGACTAAGCTTAAATAAATTTTAAATTTTGTTAATGTAGGTATATCGGAAATATGGAATTGGTTGTAATTTTAGAATTTATTGATCTACTTATTCTATGGATCTACTTATTCTATGGCACAGGATAATTGGCATTGGCACCAAGCACAGTTCTACAAAATACTGGGGCAAATAGAGTTACATATTGGGTTGCATGAATATCTAAAGGGAACTCTGGTTTAAATAATACATATCTCCCACTTCCAATTAAATTATTGCCCCGATATCATGCCTTTAATTCGGCTCCTAACGAGGTCAGTATAAGAATACAATTACTACGATCCTATCAGTAATTCGAATTGGCTTCAGTTTGCGCAGTTTTGTGTTTAGTTTGGCAACTATTATTCAATTAAAAAGACGGTTCGATGTAATTTTAATACGAACGTATTAAATAATTGGGTGAGTTCAATTTTCAGCCGAATGTCAGCGTCAAAGTGAACTTACCAGAAACCATATAAAATTGTAGGTATAGGTATACTGTTCTTTTTTGTTTCATAAATATTAGTATCGTCGTATTCGTCATTGACGCTGTAGAAATATGTACGGAACCAAACATATACTACTTACTACAGTTTTCGTTTATGTATAGCTTTATACTTACTGTACCATCCTTTTTAATAGTCCACTGCAGGACGCAGGCCTACCCACGAAGGGTGCTTGGGCTATATATACCTCGCTGGCCCAGGCGGGCTGTTTTATTCACATAAGCCATCGAATTTCTTCAACGGACATAAATTATGCAGGTTGCCTCACGATGTTTTCTTTCACCGAAAAGCCAGTAGTATATTCCGAAAAACCATTGGTACGGGACTGGGATTCGAACCCACAACCTCACGATCCACGATCCACAAAGCTCCACGATTAAGGCGGGTGTTATTACCACTACACCACCACGGCTATATACTTAGCCATATCTCTACACTTAAGTCTCTTCAAATACTTACATATTTTTAATAAAGACTTGACCATCGACTTCAAACAGTCCACTCTAATATTTTAAGAACGCTAAGATTCAGATTAGGCGTTAAAAAAACACAGTAACCGATATAGCCCAGCAGATTGGCAAGTACCAATGGCAGCGGGCTGACACATAGTTCAAAGAATAGATGTCCAATGGAACCGTAAAGTTCTCGCAAGCAAACCATTTACCAGCTAACGAAACGTGGGACGACTAGGTAGACTGACAATATAATAAGAACGCAAGAACGTGCTGGATGCAGGCCGCTTCCAACAGGTCTTATTGGAAATCAATAGGGGAGGACTATATCCAGGATAGGAGGCGTATGGCTTGGTCTAGGATATATTACAGTAGTGGACGTTCTATGGCTGGTTGACGGATGTTATTAAATAATTGTGATGAAATGTGGGGTATTAAATCTACTCTCTTATGTGTTGCAGAGAAAAAACCATGATATGGGAGCCAGTAAACCTAACAGAAAGATGTCCGCCAGACGCATCTTTCGCTGCTTGTACATATTTTGGCCATATTTACCTGGGAATCTTAGTGGAGCTCTTTGGAGATTCCGCTGATAGAAGAATACAAAGACGCTTAAAAGAACAAGAAGAGAAAGAGGAAAAATTTCGAGATATTGACAGAATTGAAGCCAGTTTTGATAAATATGATAGAACTGTTCAAGAAAAAGATAGAGTTGGAGATGATTTTGAAAAATACGTCAGTCATGAGCGAGATGAAGAAGAATATGACTTCATCGTGGTTGGAGCAGGTGCGGCAGGCTGTGTGGTTGCTAGCAGATTAACAGAACACGAACAATTTAAAGTGAGTATATGCAAATTGAAGATCGAAATAATTTGACTTCTAAAAATGCTCAGATACTAGAATATCCTATTTTTTTGATTTGATTTCAAATGTTTAATCTTGTATTTTTGTACAGTCCGAAATATCCCATAAAATACATAATAATTTGATTATACTAGTTAAACAATACTTTGATTAAGTACAAAATGCAGCATACATAGCCCTCACTGTATAGACAAACCCGCAAACATACATCCACTCACTCACCAACATGCACCCTACACACATTACGTAATCGAAAATTTATTTAGGTAAATTACTAAGAACTCATTCAGTAATCATTATGAGATGTCTTATTTAAAAACCCTAGCGTGAGATTTAGGGTTCCACTCTGGAAGTTTGTAAAATTAATCTAAGTACCTACTAACACTACTTTAAGAATTATCAACATTTACTAACTCCAAAACATGAGGAAAATAAACGTTATCTTATCTTATTAATTATTGTAGCAAATACAATTTTGTCTTACGTCCTCTTTGTAAGACAGTACACAAGCACAATACGTTGTAATTTTTTTGATCTTAAATAACTTCTATCGCAAATTACCTCAGAACACAACAATGTTAGTTGATGTATTTGTTATCCATTTTCCACCAGGTACTACTCCTGGAAGCTGGTCCAGAACAGCCCGACATAACTCTGGGTCCATCGTTCGCAGCTGGCTTGATGTGGTCCAACATCATGTGGATGTACCAGACCCATCCTAATGGCAAGAGCTGTCTAGCCCACCAAGGTCAAAGTTGCGTCTGGCCAACGTAAGTACCTAGATGTACATATATATATAGGTTTATATATATTTTATTCTTTAATGTATTGGGGACTTTGGCCAACAGTGGCATGTCAGTCCCATCGTGACCTGATCTACATTATTACCTTTATTTTAACCGACTTCCAAAAAGGGAGCTCCTATGTATGTATGTATTTTTTTGTGTATGTTCATCTATAGTTTCGCCAATTGTGAACCGAATCGAAAAATTATATTTTAGTTCAAAAGGGTATACTCCCAAGCCGTTCTGTTAAATATAGGTAAATACCACTTACCTATATTTAACAGAACGGCTTAGCCGTTTTTGAAAAATTTATAATGATGTTAACAATTCAAGTGAAATATCCGAATTTTGTACATGATGAACATCGATAATTTCGCCAGTTATGAACCGAATCGCAAATTTTTTATAGTTCAAAAGTGTATAATTTAAAATTTACAGTAATCAGTTGAGCTGATTTTGAAAAATCAACAACAATGCAAAAGCGAAATTTTCGAATTTTGTACACGATGGAAGGCGGTTTTGTCATTTTTTGCGAAAAATACCCAACTTTTAACTTACAATCTGCGTTAATTTCATATCTTTTCATTGTTCCAGGGGTCGAACTATGGGTGGAGGTAGCTCAGTAAATTCTTTGGCGTACGTCAGAGGAAACCGACTGGATTACGATACCTGGGCGGAGATGGGTAATGATGGATGGAGTTACAGAGACGTAAGATTTTTTTATACATTTTTAGTAAAAGCACTCAAAATTTTCATTACAAATTACATTACGTTGATTGGTATTTTATAACGATACACTCATCGTTATGGCACACCAGCCAACTAAACAAACCATCGATTTTCCAAACATTCATTTTTTTGTATTTTCACAGAAGTTTTATTTTGGTTACCAATATTTCATGTCATTGCTAAGTACCTATGTGTAGGTGTACTGCGTAACGATGATGTTCAGTATTAAGTTTAAAGTAACTTCTATTTTTCTTCCAACCAGGTCCTACCATTCTTCAAGAAATCTGAAAAGAATCTGAACCTTGAAAACCAAAACCGAAAATACCACGGAGTTGACGGACCACTTACCATATCCAGATATCCATTCATCGACCAGCCCTCCATCATGATGACAGCAGCCTACAACCAAGCCGGTCTAACAATAACAGACTTCAATGGAGAAGAACAACTAGGTACAATGCAAGCTCAAGCTTTCTCTCAAGGCGGACAAAGAATGTCAGCAAACAGCGCTTTTATACGACCTGTCAGATACAAACGTAAGAACCTGAACATCAAAGTGAATTCAATGGTTGTAGAAATTCTTATGGAAGGTAACAGAGCTTATGGCGTCAAATATATTAGAAACGGTAGAACTTATAGAGCTACAGCCAGAAAAGAAGTTATCCTAAGTGCTGGGCCTATTCGCACGCCAATGATTCTCATGCAATCTGGTATTGGACCACGGGATCATTTGAAAGATCTGAATATAGAAGTCAAGAAAGACTTGCCAGTAGGCTTTAACTTACATGATCATCCAACGTTTGACGGTATATTAATAGTTCTTCCAAATAAAACAGCAACATCTGTGACCAATGAACAGCTTATAGAGTCGTTGATAACTTACAGAGAAATGGAGATTAAAGATGGTCCCCTATCCGGAAACGGACCCGTAAATTCATTGGCTTTTATCAAGACAGATCCTAATTTACCCGCACCAGATATTCAGTTCCAAGCAGATGTAGTGGAATCTTGGAGAGAGTACATCCAAGGACTATCTCCGTACAAGTCTCTTTCAATCTTTCCCAGTGCTTACTACGACGGAATTCTGCCTCGGACAATGCTTTTGACTCCTAAAAGCAGAGGCCGATTGTACTTAAACGCAAGTGACATATACGGCGATCCTATAATTGATGTTAACTATTTTGGAGATGAAAGCGATTTAGCTGTCATAATCAAAGGCGTTCGTTTTCTTTTAACGTTGGATAACACTCCAGCATTTAAAGAGCTAGGAGCATACTTTTATAAAAAGTCACTGGCACCTTGTGAAGCGTACATTTGGGGTTCTGATGACTATATAGCTTGCTTGGCAATGGCGTTTACGTCGACAACTTATCATCCAGTAGGGACTTGTAAGATGGGACCGAAGTGGGATGGCACTGCAGTAGTGGATCCAAGATTAAAGGTGTATGGTATTGAAGGTCTAAGGGTCATAGACTCGTCTATAATGCCTGTTGTGCCAAGGGGCAACACTAATGCGCCATCTATAATGGTCGGAGAAAGAGGAGTAGCTTTAGTTTTAGAGGATTGGCTGTCAAATAAATTTCATTAACGAGATCAATTTATCAAATCAGCAACTCTCCTAAAAAAATAACTGATGTTGATTTTTGCAAAACAACATTGGGCTGAAAAATGTTTTCAAAACTCTACCAAACTGAAATGCTTTGTTAATAGCATTAATTTCAACAATAATATGAAGCACTATTTAAAACTAACGATTTGCAGACTTTGAGGGACATTTGTTATTTGAGTTCTTGTTGTCGTTTATGAAATACTCGTAGGTATTTTAATATTTCAAAATGCACACAATAATTTGTTTGGCATTTTGAAATGTATTTGTGTAGTATATAATTTAGGAGTCGTGCTTGCCGTTAAATGATCATGATTATTTTATTTGTGAAACTAAATTTAGTTACAATAATTATAAAATAATATTACCTACATAAGTTGAGATCTTAACTATATTTCAAAATATGTGAACACAACATGATTAAACTTATAAAACCAGGAAATTTGTACAGCATTAAATTTAAAATAACGTAAGTAAATTATACATTTTACTTGTTACTGTTACCATAGGCCGTGAATACTATGTTTCTGACGTCTTATTGAAACTACCTATTGTTATTTTTTTTTCCTAATGTAATAAAGAACTCATTCGAGTAAATGCTTGCTTTAATAATAATAAACTTATACATATTTATATAAAACCTGTATTCAAAAATGTATATTGTGCTAACTTAAATTTCCTGAGTACCACGTAATGACGAACCCTATAATTACATGCTTGTCGTTATTAATATTGTTAATTCAAAACAGTGTTTGTCGGTTTGTTTATAACTCCTTCATGCAGCAACGGATCGACTTTACTTTTTGCAAAGATATAATGATGTAGTTCAAGAAATGCAGGTTCAAAGTTGTCAGTCCACAGGTGTTTCTATCCCAAAAAAGTTATAGGATCCAGTGACAAGCTGGGTAAATCTTAATTCTCATTTTTTTCTGTACTATATTATTTTATTAAAATAGTTATAATTATTTTTCGCAAAAAATGGCAAAATCGCCTTCCATCGTGTACAGAATTCGAATGTTTCGCTCGAATTGCTTACATTATTGTTAATTTATCAAAAACGGGTCATCCGATTTCCGTAAAATTTAAATGGTACTATTTTGGAAGTATTTAAAAAAGAATTTTTTGATTCGGTTTGCAATTGGCGAAATTATCGATGTTCATCGTGTACAAAATTCGGATATTTCGCTCAATATGCTTACATTATTGTTACATTCTTTCTTTCTCATATAGATGTACGCTCAAAAATTGAAAATTTTATTCTGTCATCTCAAAATTCATAAATGCATTTTTAGTTCATAAAACTACTTCTACCACAGAACAAGACTACATTTCATATTCACACAAATTCGCACTCCTATACAATTCCAAACTCAGCCTTACTCACGTACATTGTAGCATCCTACACCGACAACTACATTTCAGCTGCTGGCATTGTCCTTAACTAGCTCGTAGAGTAGAACAACAATTATAGTTAACGAGTAAGTTTCGGCGGCAGGAGCGCACGAGTGTGCCGCCGTCATATCAGATTGCTCCATATTCGACGAATCTAAGGAAGGAACGTTGTGAGATACGGAGCTGTAAGATTTTTACACTTATATATTTCTTCAAAAACAAGTTTTCTTTTCCAAGCCATATCAAAGCTCCTAACCGAAGCTACATAGCCACGGGTAGCAGATGACAGAGCCCTCAAGGAAGAAAATATGATGTAAATAGAGAGATGAGATGATACCTACCTATGACCAAAACATAGGCCTTTCTAGATCTATGATTGGACTTTGATAAAAAAATATTTGACAAAAAAAAATGATTGTCTGTAAAGTCGGTTTACGGACGATAATTTTACGTGATAACGTTAAATGCGTCACAAGTCAAACGCTTAGACCGATCGTGCCTGCTTGTTCCTTGCTCTTTCTTGCACGCTCGGCTCAGGCGGAACGTAACAATGAGTCATGTTTTTATATGCGTACAGCCGGCGTTCATCGATTTATAAGATTCCTACGTCAAAACGTAAAATTAAACTTCATACCTACAAGTCACAAGCCGAAGGTAGGTCTGCGAGCGTAAGTCGATTTAAGTAGAAATAAGAGTAGAAAAGATTAGAAGAGGTTATTGATATTCACACAATTTACAGTCCTATTCAATATCAAACTCATCCTAAACGGACAGTCACATTTCAGCTGCTGACATTCTCCTAAATTAGCTCGTAGAATAGAACAAAAATTATAGTTAACGAGTAAGTTTCGGCGGCAGGAGCGCACGAGTTTGCACGCTGTCATATCAGATTGCTTCTTATTCGACAAATCTTAGGAAGGAACGTGGTGGGATACAAAGCTGTAGACAAATGGACTTGTACCTAGGTACTTAGTTCTCTTAACGACCCGGTATTGTTAATGCGATCTGGCGTTCGGCTTTGCTTTTCCTCCTGCTCGCCCTCGTGATGCGAGTAACTGACGCGAGCAGGAGAAAACCGAAGTCGAACGTCAGAACGCGTACACAATACGGCCGCAGTAGGTACACCTGACGTCGAAACATTTTAAGCATTTTTGAGCAAAACTGTGCTCCAAAATGCACAACTTACACATGCAAAAATATTTCTAAGTACGAGTACAGTAGTCGTAAGATCGTAGGTCACGAGGTGGACAGATGACTTTATCAAGACTGCTAGAGCTGAGTGCAAGGTTGGAAGCATACAATCGGTCTTATTGGAGATCTCTGGTGTGAGTGGACGTCTTACGCTGTGCTTGCCGGTACGTGGTCTCCACTCGAAATATTTTCGCTCCCATCGGCCATCATTCCTCCCTGCAACGTGCCGAATTGATTTCAACGTGGCTTTCGCTGGGCTAAGTTGGTAACTTTGTTTTTTTACAAATCTGTTCATTTCTGATTCGATCTAGCAGAGAAACTCATATTTAAATAATCGCTATAGCTGATTGAGGTACCTGGGAGCTTACAAATAAGGCCGGTTGTAAAAGACCACATTTTTGTGCCATGACACATCATTGGAACCACGCACTAGTCGAAAACTTTTGACTTGTGGTCCTGAGGTATGTCGGACGAGAAGATTTTACGCAATTTTCCGAACGCTGAAGTAACATTTATCAATTGGAAAATATCGCTTACCCTATCACTAAAATCAAACCCACAATTCCAAGCCAGTATTACGTGATTTTGCATAATGCCGTCGTCACAACTTCGGCTATAATTGACTGCGCTTTCCAATGTTTGCATTTTTGATGGGTAATCAGATAGAGTTTGCTTTAAACAGTTAATTATCTGTAGGTACTCGTACCAGCTTAAATTGTATTGCATATCCGGATAAAGTGTACATTCAATTCATGATTTAACGTTTTTAAGTCATTATCATTATCGTCTAATTGTACAAAGTCAAGCAGGTCAAGCATCATCTTATCGTCAAGCATCAATCTTGTTTACACAGGCTACATTATACAGGTTACTTTTACTTTGTATAGGTTACTTTCTTCAAATTGTGAGGATTTCCAACTAGAAATATTCTTTATACTACACCTGCTCGGTAAGTACCTTGATACTTTATCAAATTTACGGTAGAAAGTACGTCATTGCATATCGAACAAATATGCGGGGAGAAAACGCATCTGAGCGGGAGAGAAAAGTGTATGAAAATCCATTTCTTACGTGGTTTTTCTTTTTTAATTTTGGGTAAGACTATGCGCTGGTAACCTAAATATCAAAAGCCAAAAAGTTTTTACAGTGAGTTTTTATCTCCAAGTTCGCAAAATGGCACTGGCCACTAGCTGTGTGTTGGATGGTGTCAAACAATTTGAAAAAAGAACATGTGAAAATTTTTCGCCATTTTCAAGTGTTACATTAAGCTTTACTAACTGCAACAATTTCAATATAAATTTCAATTAGTAAAGATTTAGTTTTTTATTTTCCTCGTAGGTGTAGTATAAAGCACTATGTATCACTCGAGAGAAAGTGCGATTCCCGATCTCGGGTGTTTTTAAACGACACCCTCGACGGTAATCGGTCACTTTCTCCTCTCGGTGAACAATGTACTTTATCAATGTGAACTACTACGGGAGCAACACTGGAACCACGAAATAAAATGGACCATTACAAAAAGTTCAATAATTTTTGGCCAAATTTTTGGAACACCTGACTGTTTTTACACGATTTCATGATTGCCCTCCATAGCAAAAAATTGGTCACATAGCTTGGAGGACTGACGACCGATGGAGTCGTAAGGTTCTCGAGTGGAAATCACCCACTAGCAAGCACAGCGTAGGACGCCCTACCTACGAGGTGGACAGATGATCTCATTAAGACTGCAGGATCACGCTAGACGCTTCCAAACGGTTTATTGGAGATCCATAGGGGAGGCCTATGTCCAGCAGTGGATGTCATGTGGCTCATGGATGGATGATTACAGTTTTATAGCTAAGGCTCCATTGATGCCAAGCCTGTGAATTCATTTGAATAAAGAGTTATACTTATAATAATATGTTGACGCAATAATCGCGTAATGTAGGTACGAGTAAATGCAAAAAAAAAACCTACAGTCGAAATAAGTAAGTTCGTATACAAAGACCTTGATGTCAGAATTTGAATCCGCCAGTCAAATAGAAAACTTCCTTTTTTGAAATCGGCAAGTAGAAATCATCTATGTCTAACAGTGGCTCGGATGACACGTTAAATTGTAGGCCCTGGTTGTTTAACCGCTAAGTCATTTCAGAAGCCTTCAGGCGGCTTAATAACTCTGACACAAGGGCTAGCCACCCGGCCTAAACGAACTTACTCTTTTTAGTGGAAGTCCTTCTGCTGAAATGATGATGAGAGCTCCATATTCAGACATGATATACACAATCTCCAATTAAAAGTAAAATAAATTATTTAACCAGCTACATGTTAATTATGTCCAGCGCTTGATTGCATATTTAAACACGGTGGTTGTTAATAATGTCAAATTACGTTCGGCTCTGATCGCGGTTAAGATTGTAAAGTGAAAATTAACTGTATTTACTCTAATTGACTGGCCATTTAGTGGAAGTAATTACTTATTTCCTGTTTTCAATTGCGTTGGAGATTATTTATTTTCATTTTTAAACGGCTTTATTAACTTCACTTGCCCGTTTTTTTTGGTGAAATCTAGTAATTACAATTTTACCCCCTTCCCGTAGACAAATTAATATAATATTTGATATACAGCTTTAGTTTCGATGACAATATTTTTGTATTCAGTATTGACGTAAATACGAGATGGCTACCGCTACAACATGGCGGATTACATTTTTTTACACAACACCCTCAATATGGATATCAAATGAAAGGGCTTTTCATATATAACACAGTTTTTAGTAACAAAATAAAAACTAAAAACACCTAAATAAAATTGATAAGAAACTTTTTTTAACTAAACGGTTTTGTGTACTAAATGCTAAAAAATAAAAACTCAAAAATAAAATAGTGGGGCGCAACGTACATAATGTAATTCCAGGCGAAGGCCCCACGATTTTATTTTGAGTTCTAATTTTTTAATTTATCACGAGGTACATAGTAGTCATAGTCATAGTCATTTATTGATAACACCACTGTTACAAGTCAAATTTTAAATGCAAATAGCAATAATATATTTCATACATACAGAACACTAGTATAAAACAAGGTCGCTTTCCGCTGTCTGTCTGTCCCTATTTAATATGCTTAGATCATTAAAACTACCTACGTAACGGATATTGATGCGGTTTTTTTTTATTAGTTAGAGTGATTTAGGAGGAAGGTTTATATGTATAATACACCTGTGCGAAGCCGGGGCGGGCAGCTAGTAGTACATAAAACATTTTTATCAATCTTACTAACCTACGAAACGGAGCAGGTTATCGGCGATGCGTATTTTTTTATGTCTGAATATTATGCATAAATTTTTACAGAGTAGTCCGACAATATGGTATCTAAAAGGATTATATACCTAGTATCGAAAGGTTATCTAAATTTAATTGGTTTGTTTTCGAAAAATCAACAATCATCTAAAAATGGCATCGATTCGAGCGAACTATTCAATTTTTGTAAATTGGTAAGTAAATGCAATGTTGAAGCCAGCTGTGCTGTATTGCGCGAAAAATAATTATTTATCCATTCCAAACACTCAATTTAAGATGAGTTCTAAAGCTTCAATTAAAACGGATATTTTTTACAAGGGATTGGCTTGTATATTTTTTTCCAAATAGTATCTAAGCAACAAACTGATGTTGATGAGTCAAGATGTTCTAAGTACTTATAAAAAAAATGACGTAATAAATGGCATTGGACAATGGGAAGGGCTCAGAAGCAAATTTCAGGAGGCCTATATCTCGCAGTGGATATCCAATGTCCGTTAAGATGATACACAAAACTGTATTTAGCAAAGTTAATAAACCTTCCGTTGATGTAACGATGACACAGTTCCGGCAACTTACTTAGCTAATGAAGCTGAATATGAGCATTCCGGAACTTTGTTCAAAACTGAGGAGACGCGAGTTGGGCCGTCTTCAGAAACGTACGAGTCAGTTGGTAAACATTATAAACGTTGTAATATTAAACAGTACGCAAACTTTAGTGTTCCATTAAATTTCTTACAAGTAAGAAGTTCATCTATACAAATAAATACCATAAATAATAAATAAATAAATACCAGAAACATATTTTTTTCGATGTTTTTGGAGACACAGTAAGGAAGTTCAAAATTAACTTAAACTCAATTATGGCAGAAAGTGCCAACCCTGTTCTCTAACTCTTCTTACAGCACACAATTAATAATTTAACTAATTATATCTAATAATTTTGTACAACTGTAATTTTAAGTTAGCTTAGTAATATTTTTGCTACTTTGTATAATTATTGCATGTGGTGCTTCCTTAGAAAGATGACGCATTTAGTAAAAGTTAGCATATAAGTAATTGATGTTTTTTTTGATGCAGTTATCAATGTGAAGCCTAATAAATAAAAACAAATAAAAATACAGGGCTATAGGTATTAAACGCAAAACCTTTTATGGGCGGGTCTAGTACATCGAAGCAAACAACTTTTGTACTACGAGTTTTGAAAATTCGCATACCTAGCTACATTTAGCGTTGACGATTTTTTTGAAAAAAAAGCTGATTTATTCTTCGTGATTTTCCAAAAGTCCCAGAACAAAAGTTGTTTGTCTAGATGTACCAGACCCGCCCTTAAAAGGTTTTGCGTTTAATACCTATGACCCTGTATAATTATAACGGAATTACCGAGTTATTTATTAATTAGGGAGAGGTTGCGTGATATTTATCTCATCCAAGCATCACATATATTAAGGATTAAGATGGCAGGGACACGCTAGAAACAAGCTATTTCCAACTATTCATATTGGAAACCTCCAATAGGCCTCGTATTTGGGAGACCTATGTCGAACAGTGGAAGTTGTAAAATTGACACCATGAACTGTGTCAAAACGGTTGCTTCAGTTTTCATTATATTGATTATTATAATTTTTATTTATTTGCTCTGTGTCTGGGTGTTCTTTAGGTAAGTACTATCTATATAAGTATGTATTTAAAATATGGATATGTAGTATATCTGTCTCTGGCAGCCATATCACAAGCTTTGCTTAGTTTGGGGTGATAGATCGTGTGTAAGATGTCCCGTAATATTTATTTAATTTTTTTTTTTTCATTTTTCTCAATCATATTGCTACTTGAAATCGACATTACATATCTATGCATGTAATACATATCTACAATCTACTGACGATTCCAAGTAGCAATTTTGTTTGGGACAGCTGATTTCCCGGATTGGCATCACAGTTAAAGATTCTCATAATTACTCCTTTTAATTTAATTAAATTTTCTCCTTTAGCTTCGTAAAACCTTTATAAACAACTTTGTTTCAAAACTTCCTTTTTTTTTAAAAGTCGGTCGAAACCAGCAAAGCTCGTTTACTGACTTAACCCATATCCCTTGTGCATTCGCAAGAAACTGATTCCTATGAGCACGGCTTTGATACAATTCGATTAAAACTCACGGAACAATGACTCTGGATTTATTTGATGGTATTATAACACGCGGCTGGCGACGCCGACGGCTAATTGATTGAAGTAATGGGTTCAATATCCGTCGGACCCATTGGTTTGGCTATCATACGGATGTGTCTTTCTATGACGTACATATTCAAATATATAATTACTTATGATCTACTTCTAACTTACGCAACGTTCTGCGCGGTCAGTATTTGGATGGGTGACCGCGGGTGGTATTTTCCAACTGAGCGCTACCGTGGCTCAGATGACACGTTAAATTGTAGGTCCCGGTTGTTTTAACCGTTAAGCCAAGTCAGAGTTCTTCAGGCGGCCTAAGATGCGGTACATGGTCTTATGACCATGCACAATATACCCCGTTTAATTACGAGTACTAGCAAATTAATCGATCTACTTTCTCTGTGTTCAGTAAACGTCTGCTATGCTTTTGACTCATTGTTTCTACTTGAGTTGGCACGGTTTTACTTATCAGTGATATTTTTTTGTGTTGTACTCTATCGTCATTATCAGCTGAACGACGTTCACTGCTGGATATACCTAGGCATCTATTATGGATTTATAATAAATCCGGTTGAAAGCGGGTTGCATGCAACGCGTTCTTTCTTACATGATTAATTTATAATAACCTTCGAGCAAATATCTACAGAGTCACAATCGTGCGATCCGATCCGATGCAAAAGCCCGCCCAAGCTGCGTAGTGGGCAGGCTTTTTAGTTAGTCGTAAGGTAATTGCAAGCCGACTACGACTAATTAGGTGACATAACGTTTGAATTAAAAAAAACGGGTCATTGTGAATCATTTAACGTAAATATCAAGTCGGTATGTATGACGGCACTTGGTCATTTTTTTGCTACTTTCACTAAGGGACTGAAGCTCTGTAGGCATTGATCGAAGGTAATAACGTAACTTAATTTATAACGTTGGTCTACTAAGTTATTTGACGACCTACGCTGCGCTTATAGATACCTACGTGCTATAATTAAAGTGTAGCAAATTAACATAATTTCCATCTAATACCACCTATAAAAAATCTTAATTTATTTTCCACCAAAAAAAAACCCATATCCATTACCTACGAAAACATGTTTCAATCTAGAAAACTTCTTTAATCCGGGCTAAATTGAGTGGAGTCCATAAATTATACTCGGTTTTATTCAGCAGCAAGTAACGCCCTTCGCACACTCTCGCCGGTTACAAAAAAGCTGTACAACATGGCTTTTGAAGCAACTGAACCGTGACGAGTGTAGCTGTTTTGAATATTTAAATTACAGGTTCTGAAAATGATTTTGTATTTGTGTGAATTTCGGGTTAAAATATAATTTATAGGTTATGAAGAGTAACGTAGCACACACGTTTGATTTATTTCATTTATTCATGCTTCCATACAGTACAAGATGTTAATAACAAAGTTTAGGTACAAAGTTCAGTATGGACCCTGTCGGGCACTGCATATGCGAGTGAGAGTGGTCACTTATGTCAATAATTTAGGTTACAAAACATTGAATTTAACACGACTATAAATTATAAAAATCTTCAGAATAAAAATCACTCACTTTCGACTCAAAATCTTAACAATTTCTGAAAATCTTAACAATCTATTTAGCTTGGTTTGGTCAGTTGTGACAATCCAACTCTTTAAGGTATGAATCAATTTGAGCAGCTTCAGGCTAAGTAGCTTCTATTTCACTGACTGAGGCAACTTTCAGAGCGAAACGTGCCTCAGGCTGAGGATCGCGTCTACAATTGCGCTGCTTCGGATCGAGGCAGTCGCTCAGTCCGAGGCCGATACTTACGAGTAGGTTTAGGCCAGGAGCGCACTAAGTACTGTAGGGTTACACATACGAAGGCTACTCTATCTCACTCCACCATGTTATGTTTGCGAGTATTTCTGTTTCTTTCACATTGTTTATATCATGGTAAAATACCTCTTTGTTCGTTAGCTTAATCGCAGGGCAGATAGCTTCGGAATTATTAGACGGAGTAGACGGCACTCGCGCCTGTTCTATAAATTGCATAATATAATATTTTACAATGGTTTAATTAGTAGAGTTATGTAACTGTGAACATGGAAAATGTAACTCATATAATCACGTGTAAAATGGAAAATATACATAATGTATGGAATAAACTGGACGACGTTTGATTTCCCTGACCTTAGGATAAAAGTAAGTAAGTACGCATAGGGCGTAGGTATGCCAGTTGCGGTTCGGCTGACGCAACAATGTATTGTGATAGTGAAGTTTTCATACGCGCAATAATCAGACTGCTAACCATATTGTATTGCGTATGAAAATTGCGGTTTCCTCCATGGCGTACCATCGACATTTTGATTTCCTCTACTCTACTCAACACAATAGCCAATCTAAGCCTGCTTCTAGCTGCATTTACTTATTTTTCAAATCTGTAGTGATATACATCCTTAGTAATATTATGAGGACTTATCAGTAACCACACCTATGTACAGAAAATGGCCGCCGTAGCCGAAATCGACGGAAAAGACATCATCCTCATCTATATTATAAATCCGAAAGCGAGTTTGCTGCGAGATAAAAAAAATACCATCAAAGCCAACATAATATTATCAATCCAAAAGTGTATTTGTTGGTTTGTTATTTTTTCACGCAGCGTAAGATATACGGATAGACTTGGTTTTTGGCATGTCATCTGAGCCACTTTAGCACTCAGTTGGTAATGCTACTTGCGATCACCCATCCGAAGACTGACCGTGACTAACTTCAGTAATTGTTTACTTATATCAAATTATTAATTGTTTATTTGTATCAAACTACGCTATAAACACTACTTGTAAAACGTAGCTAGAAATAGTTGAAAGCGAAATTTAATAATGTCTCGAAATTTTCTTGTAAAATACTATCATTCAAATAAAATCACGTTTCAGCTGGTTTTGTTGACGGAACGGTCTAGTGAACTATCCTCTTCCTCTTTCTTGTTTCCTCAGAGATATAATCTAAAGCTTTTCAAGGTCTGAGTGAATAGGTAGAAGATAGACCTAGAAGATTCTAGGTCTGCGTGCTTCATCTTCGGCCACAATGTTGCTTATCATCAGGCGAGATGGTGGTCAAGCGCGGACAAATTCGCGATAAAAAAAATTCTCATACTTTTTAGTTTTTATTGTCTGAATCGTATCCAGCTCGGTCGTGGTTCACTACAGGGAGCAAACACTTTAAATCCCTAGGCATAAGTAGATACTATTACTATTGTAATAGTAACGTGGATAAAAAACTCGAAAGCTAAAATAATGTCTCCCAAGTTTTTTTTTGTAAAATACGGGTCCTTTCTAACAAAATCACCTCGTCAACGCGAGTGTACGTGAAGAGCGAAAAACTCCTGATAGATGGTGTTCGCATTATGGGCATAAATCAAACTGTAGAGGGTGAAACTATTGTTGTACATTTTCACGGGCCGCGTCACAAAGAAGTTCAAACTGGAAGAGACATTTTGTCGAGAATTTCTCCTTATGAACGAAATATTTTTGCATGCTCCTCATTCAAATTTTTTGCACAAAATTTGAAGCCTCAATCTCTTGTGCAAATATTATGTCACAACTACAGGCTACACCCTGTGTTGCAAAATGCAACAATTTAAGGTGGTGCACATAATCATGATTATGAACGATTTCATTTAGAAAACGAACACCAAAATAGCGAAAAAATTAGGTATTCCGTACGGCCAGTAAGTAGGTATGGTTCCAACTCTAAACAAACGTATGAATTTCTTTTCGTGATTTTGGGGGTTGGTTCTATGGTCAGAATTAGCCATAATAATAAGACTTTCATTATGCAATGATCTTTCTTCGGGTTAATTTTATTACTTTATTTCACACATACCCTACATGACAAAATACTGGCTGTCCTAACAGACAGCTAACTACATTAAAAAGTGAGTCAGGCCTCATTATGAATGTAGATGATTCCTCAAGTTCCGCTCCATAGTCCATTTGGATGAACATTTGTATTGTATTAAAAGCAAACCTTTTTTTTTTAAAACACAAGCGTTTTCTGAATAAGTACACGCCAAGACGAATCAAACGAGCTGAAACTCGATAAGGTTGCGTCGTTTCATTACAGAGTTCCTACGACCATTTTCCAGCTCCATCATCAGACCCGGGTTACCATTGAAAGACAAACTACTTGCCAAAACTATTTAAACGAACTCAAACTCGATGAGGTGTGCAGTGCTCATGATATGTGTATCTTTCGTCGCGACAAAAGAACACGTCAATTCAAAATTCCATGCCAACATTTCCATCACGTTGTTAAAAAACTGGCTTTCCTACCAGACAGCTAACTACATTAAAAAGTTAGTCCGGCCTCATTACGAATGTAGATGATTCCTCAAGTTGCGCTCCATAGTCCATTTGGACGAAAATACCTAAAACGGACTCAAAGGTAGAGTGACGGCTTAATTGGATTCCGTGCCAGATTAATTCGTCCTAAGTGGTGCTACATTCAATACTGCCCAGAGTAATTTCATTGGCTTCGCGTCTACCTGATGAATCGAGGAAATGAAGGGACACGTCCGTTTTAAAATTCATTTACATACTCGTGCTTAAACAGTACAGTCATCAAAAATTTAATTATCGTGTTAAATTTAATTGTAACAACACATTTATCTCACTAAATTATACACTATTTATTTATTAGTCTAACAATTACTAGTTCGTGAGTTCACTGCAGCACCCCTAGCTAGACAAGACAAGTCAATGTTCATATTTTTTCGCGCATTGCCAAGCGAAAAAAAAATCCTACCGAGTTTCGCTCTCCTTTGACTTTTGAGTAAATACCTATGGCACTTTTGGACTGCAATACTGCCTACAACGCTCCTTCCATCTCCACTTTGCTTGTGTAGAGTCTGGTCCACAATTACAGATTACCTGAAATTCCAATACAATACAAAATAATTTAATAACTAATAAAATTACGCAAAAGCCGGAATCGACCTACTTGCATTAATTGAATATTTTAATCCGCACTGCTGCGTTTTATTTGTGCATTATTTTAATGGATACATTATTCCCACTGAATTTTATGAAACCGATATTGCAATGACGACTGACATTATTTTGGATTGACGCTGTTGAAAGACGTATTTGTTAAGTTTTTAGTTCAATAAACGGACCAGATGGAGCCGTAAAGTTCTCGAATAGAGACCAAGTACCTGCAAATGCAGCGTAAGATATCCACCACTAGGTGGACCGATGACATAATTAAGACCCCAGAAAAGCGCTGGATGCAAGCCGCTACCAACCATACAAGAAATCCACATGGGAGGCCTCTGTCTAACAGTGGACGTCCTACGGACGAAAATGTTGATGCTAAAGACGTCCATTGAATTAGTAATTATACAGGGTTATTCCTCATCAATTGGCATCATTTTAGGCACTTATTCTGTACATCAAAACTAACAACGTTTGTTCTGTGACTTTTGTCAAAACTCATAAAAATCTGCTGTTCCATTCATTTTGTCGCAGTTGAACGATATTTTTCTAAGGAACAACAATTTTTATTTGAGTTTGGACAAAATTCGCCTACCAAAAGTTATGAGTTTTGATGTACAGAATAATTCCCTAAAATAACGCTAATTGATTAGCAATAACTTTGTATTACCGACTTGATTTTATCGACTGCAGTGTTGCAAGGTTGCAACACGTCCGTTGCGCCCGCATAGTAATGATATCTATGCAGTATTGCGACTCGGCCCTGTCCTTGATATAAATACCTACTTCCCCGCGTGGCTACGCAGTACGCAACACACGCTAGGGCTGCCCGCTTGGTCGGTAAATAGGCATGATGACTACAAAGTATAATAAGTCCGTCAGATAAGACTATCAAAAAATATTAGACACGTATTTTTCCTTTTATCAATTAAACAAAAAAATATGGAGATGTAACCTGTTAAAGTTTCGCATGACGTCACAAGTGCCATTCAAAGGTATAGACTTCTGTGAGAGAGATGACGTCACGATACCAACTCCCAAATTTTGACGGGGTTTATCTTTGTAATTTGTTGTTTAATTGACAAAAGAAAAAACGTGTCCAATATTTTTAGATTATCTTACTCACGGAGTAATTATAACATTTTTTTTTACCTAGTCATCATCCCCGTTGCCTGCTTACCGATAAAGTGATTACAAACTCACACGTTTGTTCGTCAACAATACGACGCGCCCCTGCGACTCCTGTGTAGCGAACTCCGAAGCGCGTAGGTATGATTCGCGTTCCGACTGTTTGCATGAAGACGGAATACTGTGTAGATACCATTATCGTGCCATAGGGATGTGCCATTACAACACAATACAATACAACAACACTTTATTGACACCAATAAATAAGAAAACATAACAAAAGAAATAATGACAGAAAAGGCACAAAGGGCGGTCTTATCCCTAAAAGCGATTTCTTCCAGACAACCTCTCTTGGATGCAAGGAAACGTATATACGACAAGGACGGTGTAAACGGTAAAAAAATTCAATGAAAGCTATTTACTACAAATTTCTAATAAACAATAAAATAAACTACGTAATAATTACTTAATTGCATCGAATTATGCAAATCGACTTAGTTTAAGACCTTTACACTAGTTAGCAAAACCATTTAGTTAAGGCCATAGTCTTGTTAGTTCAGACCATTTACGTGCAGATCCAATTAAAGTTTATGCTTTGCTTAAATTTATATAGTTACTGGAATCATATTTAAACTGCTTTATTTTAGGCAACATGATAAATTTAATAGCATTTCAGACTGAGAGCTTTTAAGAAATAACCAAAATATTGGTATGTATTGTTGCGATAGAATGGTAATGTGGGAAATTTTTAAAAATGTGAAACTTTCGTAAAAAAATACCTATACTGGTGATATAAGATTATGATAAGAATGCTACAAAGTAGTAACCAATATTATAAAGACTACATGTCTACGGAGGTACCTTAAGCAAGAGGATAGCGAAACAACCTTGCGGTGTTTTCAGAGAAACCGTTTATTCAAACACTTACAAATCATAGTGGTTTGCATCGCGAACAAAACGCCACCGCGAGCTAACTCGACGCATACGCCATCTAGTTCACTTATGCTAGAACTAATCAACTAAAATACAATGTTTTATAGGTAACAGTTTAGACACTCATTTACAATTTCATAGATAAATAGACAATAAATACAGTTTCATAGATAGGTATAAACCCTTAGATCCGTGGTTTATTAGAAACTCCTCAAAGTAAATATGTTTTAAACTAAAACATTGATCAACATGAAATATATCGTTTATTGCAGAAGATTTTTAAGGAACAAGGATAAAATAAAAATATGAAAGAAAATAAATGAATCAAAGGTGGTTGTTAAATATAGGCTAGGAACTGGATCAGTCTAAACACACCTGCTAAGCAAAGTCTTGCGGTTTAGTTGTCTGTATGCAGTTTACTAGTTGTTGACAGATAATCAAAGACAGGCACTTCATTTTCATCATCAGCCGTAGGTCGTCCACTGCTAGACATAAGCCTCCATATGGATTTCCAATAAGCCTGGTTGGAAGCGGCCTACATCCAGCGCAGACCGCTTCATTATGAAAAGAATTATATCTTCGGTCCACCTAGTCAGTAGATGTCCTACGCTGCGCTTGCCAGTGCGTGGTCTCTTTTCGATAACTTTAGTAAAACGTGAATAAATCCGTATTAGAATACCTATGATTACTTATCGTTACTTATGATTACTTATGGTTACGTACAAGCACTTATGATTACTTATGGTTACGTACAAGCCTACCATAGGGACCAGTGCAAAGTATTTTAATTACAAAGATTTATTATGACGATGCTATTGACAAAATCTCACTCTATTTTCGTCAAGCTGATGAAAAATACGTTTTAGTAAATCTTACGGCACCAAAATACGTAAAGTAATACTCGTACCCACAGTCACAATAGCTATCTATGAATTACTTTGCCAGGAAATCGATTCTGTACTGTACCAGGCTTTTTAATAGTCCACTGCAGGACGTAGGCCAACCCACGAAGGGTGAATGGGCCATATCCACCATGCTGGCCAAATGCGGGTTGGCGGATTCACATACGCCATCAAATTTCTTCTATGGACGTATGCAGGTTGCCTCCCGATGTTTCCCTTCAGCGAAAAGCCAGTGGTGTGAAATACCGTACATAAATTCCAAGGAATTAATGTGTACGGGACCGGGATTTGAACCCATGACCTCACGATTGTAAGGTGGCTGTCATTACCACTAGACCACTACGGCTTCTTCGGAAATCGATTCGTTTCATTTAAATTACTTCGATCACAAAATGATGATGGATGGCGACATTGTACAAGTTTCTTTCAGAATTTATCCCTCGAACCCAAAACTTTAAACGCATACCTACATTTATAAATCGCTGTCAATGAAAGGAAAGTTTCGGAGCAAAACACGACAAAAATCTTATCTGGAAAAGTTCCTTCAAGTTTTTGTGTCACATGAAAATAATTCCCCTCGAGGGTCGCAACTTTTAATTTGTAAGGCCTGCTTTAAATGTTAGGAAAAAAGTAAATTGATGTTAATTTTGAAAGAAATGGACAACTTGGAGCAGTTTTCTTTGTCTTGCTGAATAAATAAAACAAAAACAACGTTGATTGGTTGACGACCCCTTGAAAACATTAAAAATTAAATTATGTTTTGTATCTTGGCGTGGATTGAGAGAAGTTCTAATGTTAAGTACGTTTATTTTTTTTGATTCACGAAAATTTTCTAGTCATTTTGTTTAGGAGCTCATTAAAAATATTCACCGATCTTATTTGAAATTTTACAAAAAAGGCCTATGTTCAGTAGTGAATGTTCTATAACTGAAATGATGGTGATGAAGAGATCACTGACATACATTCTCGTACAGGCACACTAAACAAACTCGTACTTCCACATACACGTTACATACAGGGCTAATTACAAAAGTTGTACCTACTAAGCCGGAAAAAGGCCAATCAAGCTCATCATAATTAACAACTTTTTTCTACAGGGTTCATTCAGAATTCGAGATGAAAATCAGCTGTCCTGCACAAAAATACAATTCTGAATCACAAAACGATATATTTGAAATGAGGTTTTTTTTTAAATTCTGGGTTAGCTCCATAGTAAAAGTTGTTCATAATGAGTGTAAATCACCTTCTTTACACCTAAAACCCTATTTCTGAATAACCCTGTACACATACACACATACATTGACACACATAACACGTGTTTGTACATATTATTATTGTGTAGATAGGTGAAAACAGATAGTATAGGTATATAAGTAAAACTTTGTTCCCTTCGGGCTAAAAAAATAAAAAGAAAACAAACTTAAAAACAAGGAGGTAGAGCAGACTTCTAAAGCTTACATGACTAGAGTCTCAAGTTGAACATTAATTTGCCAAGAGCTCGTGCTATGTTTTACTTAGCAGCTGACTTTAGATCTAGATTAGGTATAACCAAGTTACTACGGAATCATAACATGGAAAATCACGGGTTTAATGGCTTTGTTTAAAGTTTCTCACGTACTAGAAATTTAAGTTAAAATAATATTTAAAAATTAAGGGCCCTGGTTTTTTTTAACCGTTTAGCTTTGCCAGATGCCTTTAGGTGGGTTAGAAACTCTGACATCAGGGCTAGCCACCCGGATGGGCCAATAATACTTTCTTTCGCCACTTCACTTATAGTCATCTGGTAGTCAACCTCTTGCTCTCGCATAATAATTATCATCTTTCACACAGTTCATTCATACTTTATTGGTGTACTTATAATTATTACTTACATTTATGAGACACATCTATATAAATCCACCGACATGTTTTGGGCCAGCGTTGTAGATGTAGCTCAATTTATCTAGTATCACTGTGTTCATCAGTAGACTAGGCTGTCAATGATGTTACAGAGGGTAAGGTACTTACATCTATGTTAAATTCATACTATTATTAAAGTACGTACTTTTGAATGTATTCTAAAACCAACTAAATAGTTCCTAAACAAATTACCCGCTTCCGTAGTTAGTAAAGTGCTCCTAACTCTCTAAAACTATAACGAGAGCTCAAATAAGTTTCCTCCTAGTCCTCGAACACAAAGGCTCTAGTCACATTAAAATTAACACTACGGAAACAACACCCACTATTTAAAATTTAAGCCAAGAAAGCAACCAACATGAGAAGGGTCACGTATCCCATACGCTGCTACAGAATTGATACCCCACTGTTCCCAAAGATACCCCATAAATTATCCGAACAAATGGCCAGCAAACCTTTCCTAACACAGCTATAGTTTCATACTAATGATTCATTCATACCTCTTGGGACAGGATCCTTGTACCGATGTTGTAGCATTACTTACCTATATGTGTGTTTGTTGACGCATTTGTTCAGGTGAAGTGGATCGGGCTGGCTTAGAACTTGCCTGTTTTGTAGCCCGTTTAGTTTAGTTGAGCACTTGTCCCGCAGTGGACAGGTAAGTGACTATTAACTTACCATTAATTTAAGAAGTTGTATCTTTTGTCTGAACGTCTGGTTGTATATAATTATGCAACGCGTGACCATATAATCGACGCTTGCGTTTGTTTGGCTCAAAGTATAAACATTGTCGATTTTCGTTCGATACGTACAAAACGGTTTGACTTATCATTTCTGATTGATCTGGCGGTACCAATGGAATGGAACAGTTTTTCTGCTTTCCTGCTTCCTAAGAGATATTATACTCTAATGCTTTTCAAGGTCAGAGTGAATAGGTATCTTCTAGGTCTGCGTGCTTCATCTTCGACCACAACGTCGCTTACCATCAGGGGAGTTGGTGATTAAGCGCGGACTTATTCGTGATAAAAAAAAAATCCATTCAGCGTGTTAATGCTGCAACTTTATTTCTTATGCGTTTAATTATAAGGCGGAAGAGGTACTTTGTGTCTAGATCAATTCTGCTTCTGCAGGTATTCTCATCCACACATCCATAGAACGTCAATTGCTGGATATAGGCCTTCTTTAAAGTTTTTATATAAATTCGGTTGAAAGCCGCTTGCATCCAGCACGTTACTGCTGTCTTAATTATATCATCAGTCCACCCAGTTGGTGGACGCTCTAAACTGCGTTTTCTGGTACGTGGGCTCCATTCGACAACTTTACGGCCTCATTGTCCATATATTCTTCGAACTTTGTGCCCTGCTCACTACCATTTTAGATCGCTAATTCGGTATGTCGGTAACTTTGGTTCGTCTGCGCATCTTTATTTATTTTATATATCAAACCTTATCATTTCACATGTAAAATTTTGATCACTTAGCAGTCTTAGCAAGTTAGCACTAGTTATATTATTAAACCCTGGAAGGGCAAATATACAACTACTGAGTCTTATTAGCTTACATAAACAATTACTTTACTTATTAGCTTTTTTTATTGTTCGTTTACATTAGCTAAAATAAGAACAATACTGCTTATTACATACTTTCCGCGAGACTGAAACATTTTTGTTATTAAAGTAATCTTCGATGCTGTAGTAACATTTTTTGACTGGCATACGAGTATTTTTTTGATTTTTATAGAACTTTCGTTGGTCTTTTTGTAAATCTTCAGGAAGCTTATGAAGCATTTTTATCATCATTTTATTCATAAATTCTCCTTGCAAGTTCTAGTTTTGGCTCTGGTACAGTTATTTTGTTTTTATGACGCGGATTTTCGGAAATTGTAGTGATCAGGATATAACTCCATTTTTAATAACCCTATACTGTTAGCTGTCAAATTGCTTTTTTTTCAGGGTTGCCAACGCTTTACTGCACAAATGGCGGCAAATTCAAATCTTGCGTTAATTTTGGGACACCCGTTATTTCACAAACATTGCGTGGTGTACAATGGGCACGCGGGTGGATGTTAATCAAAATGCATATTCGATCTCGCAGAATGACTCCGAGCATAGGTAGGTATTTGCTCAATATCAAACCCCATCTGGCAAAAATTACGTTCATAAATAAAATTGCCCGTCTCATTTCTCCATATTATCTCAAATCATATTCTACGTTCATAAAACCGCAGTAAAAGTCTCCAAATATCTCACTCGAAAAGCGAATCTATAAATATCTTCAACTTTTCGAAGGGAAATAAGATTTTACTGCCCTTACAAATTGGATAACGAAGGGTGAAAATTTCCCTTCCTTCGAACCGGTGGTTAATCTCATCTCAAGGGATGAGGGTGAGATTAATTTGAGAATAGTCGAGGATGGATTTCGGTTGCGAGTGTGGGACATTTTGAAGTAAGTCGGGAAAAGGTAGAGGAAAGTAAGAAATTTTTTGAAACGCGTGGGAAAATTTTTAAGGTAAAGAAAATTCAAAATTAAAAGTTTGTTTTGCTCTTATTAATGTAATTTAATGTTATATATACTTGGCATTTTTAAATGTTTTGAAGTTTTAAAGAAATGGTTATGTTATTCTTTTTAGGGTTCCGTACCCAAAGAGTAAAAACGAGACCATATTATTAAGATTCCTCTGTCCGTCTGTTTGTCACCAGGCTGTATCTCATGAACAGTGTTAACAAAAACGTTAAAATTTTCACAGATAACGTATTTCTGTTGCCGCTATAACAGCAAATACTATAAACAAAAAATATATATTAAAGGGGGGCTCCCATACAACAAACTTGATTTTGTAGCCGTTTATCTCTCGATATTAATAACGGCAACAGTTAGACGCTTGAAGTGTTAACAGAATATTGAGTTAAAAATTAGTTTTAAAATTAAAAATTGAATTAAAGTATAATAAATCTTTCATTCTTTTCCCATATAATAATCGAGTTTCTTTTTCGCTCGATAGCTAATAAAGGCAACAGGAAGATGCTTGAAATATTCACAGAATATTAAGTTAAATAGAACTTTTCTATGAACCTAGTGTGTGAAGCACGATACAATCATTTCATTAATGTTAAGTTATCCCTATGTTACCTTCAAAAATAAGTAATGAAGTTAAAATAAAATAGATTTAAGGGAGCTTCTATACTGTAGAGAACCCTTCGTGCGCGAATCTGACTCGCACTTGGCTTATTTTGTTAGTGTTGCTGTGTCAGTTACCTATAAAGTTTAGTTTTGCATGCTGTGCTTTCTTAAAAAAGCACCATTAAGTTAATTTATTTCGTACATTTTTATTATCTATGTATTAATGTAGTTGGTAAGATAAAGCCTCAATAAATAAAAATAGATGAAAATACAGACGACGCTAGAGGTTGATGTTGTGGTACAACGAGATGTTGATCCAAACTTCGCTACCACTTCCAAACACACGCCTAGGCGAAGAAAATTTCTTACACAGCGTGTTTCATCCTAATACGTCTAGAAAATCCTCTGGTTTCTTCTATTCTATGTTCAATGCCTTATTTAGAACGTGGTCTCTATTACTTAAAATGAATTAAGTATTATAACCTCTTTAGTAAAAACTTTTTCAAACAATTCCGAGAGCTCGTTATAAAACCAACCATAATAACTGTCGTTTATAATATTACCGCAATAAATTACATTCCCTCCATCTCTCACTTGCAATGACAATCGACGAAGAAAAATAAGCCATTCAAACCAAGTGTTCAACTAGTTTAATAGATTTTACCATAGGAATCGAGAGAGAGACTTTCTTTCAACACGGCGGTCGAGGTAATTGGTCTTTTTAAACGTTTTCCAAAAAGGAGGAGGTTCTATATTCGTATGTATGTATTTTTTTGTGTATGTTCATCGAATACCTGTTGGACGTCCCATGTATAGATGGAGAGATAAAGTGCCCGAAGACCTGCTGGAGATTGGGGTGAAAGACTGGCACCTACTCGCGCAGAATAGAAACAGATGGCGGACCTTGGTATCGGAGGCCAAGACCCACTTTGTGTCGCTGTGCCAACAAAGATAGATAGATAGATGTTCATCGATAATTCCGCCAATTGTGAACCGAATTAAAAATGCTTTTTGGTTTCGAAAGGGTATACTCGTACTCCCAAGGTGGTCCCATTTAAATCGGCTAAGCCGTTTCTGAAAAATCAACAAAAATGTAAACAATTTGAGCGAAATATTTGAATTTTGTACACGATAGAAGGCGGTTTTGCCATTTTATGCGAAAAATAATCATGATTATTAAAGTGAACACTTCTTTAGCAGCGTTGTGCACTTTTTGGGATGGGAAAAAATGTTAGAACGGACGTCAGGACAGACGACAGACGCGTACTTGATCGGAAATTCGTAGGACGGAGCGACAGTAGACTGCCGTGCGCTGGCGCGGCGTAGAGAGGAAGTAATATCCCCCCATATTCTATAACGCGGCGGCGCGGAGCGCTTGCGCGAGTGTGCGTGTGTTATTGTATATTTCACAAGTTATCACTTCTGCCGGAACTCCCGGAATGCAAACATTGTTTTTTTTTTAATTTTTATTGAAATGTAAAGATCATACACTTATATATTTCCATTCAAAAGTAATTTTTATTCTTACAAAGTTATACGACATTAAAAATTCAGGCCTAGCCGAGTACTGAAGTCTCGCCGACAGTACTCGAAGCGTATGACGTCGTAAAGACCTTTCTACTGTAAAGTAGGTATAACATTGTCACGTCACTTGACATAGCCTACCTAATATCAGGCGATTGCATTGCTTGCCTTGTCACTCAATGACCGCATATGAATATGCAATTGAAGTGTTGTAATTGTAAGCACAGAGCTATTACAGCTAGAGAGCGCTGTTGCACCTTGAGGCAATTCTCAACGACAAAAATGTATAGAAAATCTTGCTCAGAGCTGTCAAATATGTATTGGAATCTGACACTACTGAGAGAAAAACACGGCAACTAGCCACTGCGTCGAGATATTTTTCATGTCTTTTTCTAAGTCATGCCATATTTATATCATTGCATCTCTCTCTTTCTTTTCTCGATCGACCCATTATCCTTCATTATCCCTCTGGTTTCTCTGTAAAATGTCTAAATCATCTAAGTGCCAGGCACTTGGCGCTTACATCGGAAAAACTTAAGTTCTCCTGTTTTATAGACTTATGACCCTGCAATTAGTTGTGGTATGTGAATAATTATACACCTGCGTAATTATTAGCATAATACGTGGTTAAGATTTATATCAGTGAGTTTCGTACGAATTTTTCCCCGGACCGCTGCATCGCGCTGGATGCAAGTCGCATCCAACAACTCATTGGAGATCCTTATGGAGGGCCTATGTCTGGCATTGAACGTCCTGTGCCTGATAGATGGAGTAGTCTCCGCTAGATTACGACGTCACGGCCCATCTTGCTAGCTCTGCGAGTTTTCCTCTTGAGCAGCACCCTGACTAGTTTGACAGACCTTTTATTTCCAGGCAGTTGGTTCTGGTTAAGAAGATTGCGAGGTGTCAAGTTATGATGGTGATGCTTATTAACGATCGCAAGGTCCTGTCAAGAAGTCCCTGCGTTTAATGGACAAAGTTGCTCTAAGTTACGCCATCAATAACTGATGGCAAAAGTTGTATGGATAGTAATGGGGAGGGAAAAATAATTGGTCGCCTTTTTCCTTTTTTTGTCAGACGAGATTGATGAGGGTGCTCGAGTTCTTTATTATGATAATTTAATTTGAGTATGATATACCTATGTGTTTAAGTTAATATACTACTACCTTATTCATATTTTTATTCTATACAACAAACTAGCGACCCGCCCCGACTTCGCATCATATGATAGGTGTATTATACATATAAACCTTCTTCTTGAATCACTCTATCTATTAAAAAATCTCAACAAAATCCGTTGCGTAGTTTTAAAAATATAAGCATACATGGGGACAGACAGCGGGAAGCGACTTTGTTTTATAAATGTAGTAATAAATCAATTGCTGAATCCAATTCGTAACATCTCGACCAATATACCTCAGTACCACATGTTGAAAATGTTCGAACAGTGGGTGTGTTATCAGCGATGACTCATATCACTGAAACGTGGTCTTTTAGTATGGGCCTTTTAAAATAAGCTTTAAGTAGCTTAATGAGCTATGGGGAGAACTAAACTCGAAGTCTCTATGCGAGATCCAATCAAATATGACTGGATCAGCAAATGAACCAAAGTTACCGACATAGCCTAAGCAAACTGGCAAGTTGGAAAGGCAGTGGGCAGGGCACATATCACGACGGACACCAGTCCGCCGCAAAACCCTAATCCACAGGAGTCAAAAATATTAATTTACAATAATTATGGTTAATATCACTCCGACACCCCGCCGCTGCATAAATGCAAATAAACATACAAACTTTCCTAAAGATATTTATTATTACGTATGTACCGACTGAAGGCGCTGGCTGTTTAGAATTGTGTCAAAGTGTAATTATTTATTGATAAAACTTTAATAACATAGAAAGATAGATGTAGCGCTCGTAGCGTAGTTTGACTAGGTGATTGTCAGCGATCACCGAAATTAAGCAACGTTCCGCACGGTCAGTACTTAGATGGGTGACCGCGGGTGGCATTTTCCAACTGAGCGCTACCGTGGCTCGGATGACACGTTAAATTGTAGGCCCCGGTTGTTTTAACCGTTTAGCCATGTCAGAGGCCTTCAGGCGGCCTAAAAACTCTAACACCAGGGCTAGCCACCCGGCCTATATGAACTTACTTACTTACTTTTAATAACATAGATTAACTTTCTCTACAAAGAACTAGTTATTTTGTCAGGTGTGACCTTACCCCATGGATGTATTACATAAACTACAACATCTTTGTCTAACCGTGACCTTTACTATGACAAACTATTTAATTGATATAATGCTTCATTTTCAAGTTCTAAAATCCGAAAACAAATCCATTATATGATGACTACGTTAACCTTCAGTTTGATATTTATTTTTAGATCACAATTTTCGTAACCATGTCAATTGTCTCTAATTTCTAATAATTACGATAAATAATTCAGCAGTCTTACGTATTGGGGTTACACTGCATTACACCATAATAACATCGACCATAAACCGATATGGCGTAAGACAAAATAATGTCGTAGAAAATTACAGGAGCTTTCTCGGCTAAATAAAATTTAATCATGTCATTCAATGTTAACCAAAAATTCCTTGATAAATGTGCTACCATAATTACACAAGTCAATGTTGTATGACTACTATTTATGTAGCGCCCATATAACAGTTTTACTAAATTACTTGATACAACTTATTAGGGTTCCGTACCTGAAGGGGGAAAACGGGACCCTATTACTAAGACTCTGTTGTCCGTCCGTCTGTCCGCCTGTCTGTCGGTCTGTCACCAGGCTGTGTCTCATGAATCATGATATCTAGACAGTTGAAATTTTCACAGCTGCTGTATTTCTGTTGCTGCTATAACTATAACTAACAACATATACTAAAAACAAAATAAAATAAATATATAAGGGGCCCCTTAAATATTTATTTTATTTTGTTTCATAAACATTCCCATACAACAAACCTGATATTTTAGCCATTTTTTGCTCGATATTAATAAATGTAACAGGTGAAATATTCACAGAATATTTAATTGCATGTTTACTTCAATACTTAACTATTAAATTAAAATAAAATAAATATTTAAGCGGGGATCCAATACAGTATGGAACCCTTCGTGCGAAAGTTCAACTCGCAATCGGCCGATTATTTGTTTCTTAACAATGATCGAAGCTAATCAATGTTTCGTTCGTCAGCTTCGGATGAGCGGCCGTATACGATTTTTTAACTTTCTTTGTTTTTTATTAGGATGGTGTTTGGACGGTGTTGGTGTTGATGTAAAAGTTGTTTTAATGTAGAATTACCTTCAGTATCCCTTATTAAATATAAAACTCACAACCAATTTGACTCGTCTATTACTAAAGTAAGCACCTGATTTTTATGACTATCACATAATCAATTTTCCTTAGAAATATTGTCACAAATAATGCCCGACTTCCGTATAGCGTAAGTGATCAGCCTTAAATAATAAATGTGCTATGATATTCCACCGTGAAGCGACGTTTTCTCATTCTACTCTTAGATGAAAGAAAAGGAAAGATAAGGATAAAATGTATTTTAGTTTCCTCAAGCAAAATTTGTCTAAATCTTAAAAACCCGCTTGTATGAGCGGTAATACGGGATAGCAGTATCTAGCTTGTGTTTATTAGTGTTGTTATAATCTATTAAGTACCAATTATTTTATTAAAACAGTCGGGCTTCTGAGTGTTCTACCGGTTTCGGTGTATTCAGTAGGTACGTCCATTTGTTCGCTTAAGGCCAAGTTAGCGTCTTCATCATTATAAGGACAATATCTGAATGAAGATTTTTTTTTTTATTTGTTCTCTTCTACGTTATTTTACGTCTAATGTTGTATGACTAGAGTTTGTGCAAAAAGAGAAGCGTCGTAAGTGAGGACGCCCGTGTGCCATTTTACTAATTTTGTTACGTTGACAACACTGTTCTGTCATTACTAGTAAAACTATAAGTGTTTGATACTTGGTAGACACCAATTCGGCTTTCATTAGTACTCGCGTCTACCAAGTATAGTCGGTACATTGGCTGCTGATTAACATCTTATTGTTAGTTTACCGTAACACCACGACGGTTCTCTTTCTGCACAAACTCTATGTTATCTATCTAGTAAATTACCTGTCCTATTGTATAAGTAAATCATTATTTTATTGCTGCCACAAAACGTACATATATACAGGTCGCGGCATATAAGTCTAGCGCTGAGCGAAGTGTGGAGGGGGTGGCTGCGCATGAGTTTAGTATGGCGGTTAACATGCGCTCCCATCCCCTCCAGAGTACCCTCAGCGCCAGACTTACGTGCCGCTACTTGTATAACCTTTAATTTACTCATTGTAAACTAGCAACCCGCCGCGGTATCGCACAAGTGTATTATACAAACAACCTTCCTCTTGAATTACTCGTATCTATGAAAAAACGCATCATAATCCGCGGCGTAGTTTTAAAGATATAAGTATACATAGGGACAGACAGCGAGAAGCGACTGAGTTTTATACTATGTAGTAATACAAAGAATGTGTCTAACGCGTCCATGAAAATCTCACCTTGCATCTTTGTTTATTTATTCATCACAGCCAAAAATAGAAGGTTTCTCACGCGAATAGCCAGAAAAAGTTCCCTTTTTGTCAATATGTCAGTGAATTCTTAGGGTCACGACCCCAATATATCAATGCATTTGGCACGATTGGAACCCCTTGTCCCTTTATCTGGGAAACAAAGTATTGTAAATAATAGAAAAGGGAGTAAAAGTTCGTTTTATTTTTTACATAAACTCTTTTGTAAAGTTAGGCCTTTTCTTCTTATTGATACGGTTGGATTGAATGCTGTTGGTACACTTAACGGGGTGGTTTGTGTTTGTGATTGTTTTTCTACGGTTTTTAAAAAGGTTTTCAATTAGAGTGGCGTTTTGATTCCACGAATTTTTATCGATCCGTCACAACTAAAGCTACTAACATAGTCCATAGGATTAGTATAGGCACGTAAGTGTAGCGCTGAGAGTACTATAGAGGGGATGGCTGCGCATGTAGACCGCCATACTAAACCCATGCGCAGCCATCCCCTCTACACTTTGCTTAGCGCTACACTTATATGCTGCGACCTGTAAGTCCAAATGGCATTTGGCAGGGCGCATAGCACAGAGGTGTGGTGACCGATGAGGTGGAAAGTTTTTCTCGAGTGCAGACACGTACTGAGAAGCGCAGCGTAGAACGTCCTCCGATAAGATGGTCAGATTCATTAAGACCGCTGGATCGGTCTGGATTCTAGCCTTTTTTACCAGGGGAAATTCTTTATGGATACTACCGCGCCTCGAGGGCAAACGGGTGGTTATGTGGGAGTCCCCGCCGACTCCGGTATATCCACCAAAACCCCTGGGTGTTCCTCCACTGCGCCTGGTGTCGGGGCTACGAGCACGCTTCCGCACTCCTCCATGGCACCCGACAGCTTTGGCACAACTCGAGCCCCAACCCGGGAGCTTGCGGTCCCGCCAGAGTGACAATGTGTCTGGTCTGGATTCTAGCCTGTTCCAACAGGTCTTATTGGAGATCTATGGGGGAAACCATATTATTTGATGCAATTAAATTAATCTGGTTCTCCCAACCAGTCTGTTAACATTATATTTTTTTTAGTAGACATCGCTATTAGCGATAAGGCCGCCTCTTGTTTCACACTATAGTATTAATATGTTTTTTTTTGTGTATTTTTCTTAGTGATCGCAATAAAGAATTCATCTATCTATTTATCAGTAACACTAAGCCTGGGACGATTTATCTCTACTCTACAGGGCGTATTGAGTGTGAGCAGTGCAGCCCAATAGGCATGATGAATAAAAAATATGATAAGTCCGTCAGATAAATTAAAAATAATATAAAACATATATTTTTTCTTTTGTCTATTAAATAAAAATTGACGAAGATATATCCGGTTAAAATTCCGCGTGACGTCACGAGTGCGCTACAAATATACCTACTACGTCGCACTAGTGACGTCACGAGCCCCCACTCCCGTACTTTGCCAAAGTTTATCTTTGTCATTTATTTTTTGACTGATGAAAGAAAAAATACGTGTCCAATATTTTTGAATAATCTTATTAACGGACTAATTATAATAATATTTTTGTTCGATTTGTCGATTTTCTAATTTCAATTGCCCTTTGAGTCTAAAATTGTGCAATCAAATGTCTAGTGTCTCATTTCCACGTTGGAACTATTTTTCTTATGCTATGACAGAGGGGTACGCGCGCTTAATACGTCTCCCGTAGCTAAATCCTCCGAGCACCAAGTGTTTCACAATTCTAACTTTACCAACTCATTCGACAAATCTTAAGTCAAACTTCTGTCCCACAGGACTAACTTCAGATTAGATACGAATACTTTTAACACAGATTATAACACGAACCAATTACGATGAATCATATGAACCCTGACTTCAGCAACTTTCGACAAGAAGATAATGAAAAAACTTTGCCTTACTCGAGCAAGCGAGATAATACAAGATTTTCTATAAGACATGTTAAGTCTTGAACTAGAAATGTGTTGTAGTCAAAATTTTGTACAAGTACTGAATTTATAAAGTCCTTCTACTTTGTAAAACAATGGCCACTAGGTATTTGAACCTTCGAGCAAATATCTACAGAGTCACAGTCCCTAAATGAAAGTGTAGTAAAAAAATGTCCGAGCGCCGTCATACATACCGACTTCGATATTTACATTAAATAATTCACATTTCACAATGACCTGTTTTCTCGAATCTCGACGTTATCTCACTGTTACTCGTATGTCACCATCACATCACATCACTGCCCACCACGTAGCTTGGGCAGAATCAGAATTAGAATTTCTTTATTGCATAAAACTGAGTAAACAAGATCTTAAAACTAAAACGTCCTTACAGCTTACGCATCACGGGCGTGCAACAAATTGTGCAGAGTTTTGGTTCGGACACTTTTTGCACGATTGTGACTGTAAGATATTTGCTCAAAGATATGAACTAATACATTAGGTATGTGAAGAGTGCTGTTCTTATCAGTGACATACAGTTTAATATACTACAAAGATCGATGACTTTCCTACACCATGCAAAGGTAAGATGATCTAAGTGTATTAAGATCTTCTGTGTGCCTTGCTTGCCAAGCTATTACTCGTTGTAGTAACAAGTAGAAAGTTAGTTCCATCCGCTTCTTTCTTCTATTTCTTAAGTTAGATTACGTTTCAAATTCTTTACATTTTATTTATAAAAATTTAATAGAATTTAGAATGTCTTGCCTAAATAGCCCGGGAGGTAGCTCGAAAAATTTGCAACTACTTTCTAGAAGATGAATTTTTACAGCCAATCACCCAAAACATGTAACAGCCTATCAGCCAACTACAGCTTATCACCCAAAACATGTAACATGCCTGTCAGTCAGGCCTTAAAGCGGCGCTACTTTAAAGCCTGACTGACAGGCCATGTTACATGTTTCAGGTAATTTTCTGTGGTTAAACTTTTTTTTTCTATACGTACCTACATCAATTTTTAGGTTTTAAAAGTAGTTTCAAGATACTCTTTTTTTTAATTCAAACTGTTATCCTCACAAAACGCTAAGCATCGCTCCTGAATCCGGGTTATTGTTAATCACCACCGTGACAACGTAATACCAAAATTCAGCTTTTAGAATGTAGTTGCAATATTTTGCGTTTACCTCCCAGGCTATAATTATCTTTTTTTCACTTAGGTGCGAAGTATCTTCAAATTCCAAGCAAATAGGTATCTTTTAGGTAAGCGTGCTATTGCGTATACCCTAGATCCCATATTATAGCTTATGGTCAGGCAAGATAACCTAATATATACAGGTTTACCTATACCTATATATACAGGTTTATCCAGAACTAGTGTACTAAGCCAAAAGGAGGTGATTCGGACCATCATTATGAGTAACTTCTACTATGGGGTTAGTCCGGACTTCGGAAAAAAAACATCAGCTGTTTCCTACATTTTGTCAATTTCGAAGTAGCAGATAACCCTTTGTAAAAGTATGGAAGTGTGTAAAAATTTAAATATTCAGAACTAAATCGTGACACATTCTAACTACTAAAGTTTTAGCCCTACAAATTATTCATGGAAAGTAATAGTGGAATCGACCTTCTTAAAAGTATTCGATTACTGCAAAGGAGAACGGTCAAATATGTCGTAGTTCGGGCCCTGACGTTATTACGGTGCGGGTCTCGCCATTGATCTAATATGTAACCACTGAAGTCATATTATTGTGGAAGAGTATGCCCCTCTACTTTTTGTTAGCGTGAATTAAATAAGTAAAATTAAAAATCTGTATTCCAAGTACCAATCTGCCTAAATAATGCAATATAAAGTCCTAATTTTGTCCATATGGTGTGCAATAAAGTGCTTAATCAATAAAGTACGATTTAAGCAATATTTTTGGATTACATTTTGAAGGACAATTATATTTTCTTTTTGTTTCATTAAAAGTCACTGCCTTTACAACACAGTGTTTCACTAATATTTCAGTACACAATTATTTTTTCTAATAAATTATTTATATTTCATCGATTAATAAGGCGTTATCACGTCAAAAAGATGAAGAAAGAAATGGTAAGTAGAGCAAATCAACAAAAGTCTTTCTAAGCGTCTGGTGGACGCGACGCGTGACCAAAGTGCTGGTGTTTTGGTAAGCTTTGCCATTCAGCGTGGCAATGCAGCCAGCATGCTGGGCACGCTGCCAACTGGCAGTGAGCTTGAGCATTTGGATTATTTTTAGACCCTCAAGGGTCTGTGGATGGTCCAGTGCGTTTTGTGTAGTAGACATTCGCACACTAAAATTACGAGATAATTTAATACCTCATCATCCCACGTTTCGACCGAGTTGCATCTATCGTGGTCATGAGTAGACTGGAATTAGACGCGCGACTAGTCCCGTAGTATATAACAATAATGTGTTCAATTCGTGAAATTTTAAAAACAACATTTTTCAATGATGTCAATCCAGTTGTACATAGTCCATAATACATCCGTGCCTCTCGCCTGCTTCCCATAATTTTGTTTACGGTAACATACGATCACTTCCTTAAGCATATTTTGGAGGGCCATTTTATTTTGTAATATACATAAATGACTGACCGTACTTACTTATGCCAGGAGTGTGTTTGGCCGCGACTTTGCTATGATTTTATTTTTATATCTCGACTTTCCTTTTTAAATGGCGCTGGGTGTTTTGGATATTAATAGACGTTATGACACTTGTAAATGTGATACTTCCGTCATTGGGTTCAAAGTAAGGCAATTGCCTGGTATTTTTTGTCTGAGACTTTTATATATAGGTTATTTTATAGACAGAAATTCGAAAACTGCAACAAGCATTGGTAGGGGATTTAGATGGTAAAAACAATAAAAATCATTGTTAATTTTCTGGTGGTCAAATCACTAGATTTTTGAAGCACATTTAATTATTAGAAAAGATGGTTTGTTCCATGCAAAAAAATAAAATATTTTTTTTGCCAAGTCGAATCTCTTCATCCTTCTTTACGCACATAAAATCCTATTTTTCACGTTAGCCTTGTTTATAGTTGGTCCCCGACCGAAATTGTATGACCCTGATCGAAGTTTAGAACTGGACATACTGAAGCGATCTTTTAGACTACAAAATAACCAAACATCTTTCGACCTTACATATTGTTGCTAAAAGTCACTTTTTTGCAGAAAAGTTTATTAAAAGTGATTACGAACCAATTCGATGTATTATACTATGATGCCACCAGCAGGCACAGAAATCCAGACACCCAAATCAAGTCAAATAAAAAGGTTAAACACATACATAAGATAGACACAAACACGTAATAGGATGCCGTTTGTGGCTTCACCGATTTTAGGTAAACCATTCCCAAACAACTTGATGCTTAAACCCAGAGCTCTACTCCACTTTAGACCAAGCTTGGGCCTGAATCTGGTGCAGCTCGCGACACATAAGTAAAACTTAACAATAACATTTTTGGGTCTCTTTAGAGGTCTCATTAGTTTGGGTTTCAGAACTATGTATTACGCAAAAGAAACTGTGCATACTGCATACTCCCCGCTGCTGACGTCATACTATTCGTTCACCGAAAACTGCCATCTTGATTTTTAGGGTTCCGTAGTAAAACGTAGAACCCTGATATACATCCGTCCGTCCGTCCGCATTATATTAACTTCCACATGTACCAACCAAATTGCATGAAATGATTGATATTATGATAGTTTAAGTACCTTTAGATCTCAATTTTATTTTCTTAAAAATTAAACTTTATATTTAAGTGGTACCTCCCATACGTGTAAAGAGGGAATTTAGAGCACTGTGGGATCATAACTTTTTGGGATAAAAAAGATTTTTTTAATTTGCTCATAGCTCAAAGGTCATTGAGCTCAGAAACATATTTCTTAGCCAGATAAGTTTTTCTAGCAGTTTACCATCTAATGACATCATAAAATATGTTATTTATTTTGATCATAATCATCGTCGCCATCTACGGAAGCCTATCATGCATCACGCACTTAAACACATTTTGTTTACTTGCACGAAGTTGTAGCAGTCACTAGGGTCGTCCAAGTCTGTCCAGAATCGCCCAAAACAATGAAGCCGAAGGTGAGTCGGCCGTTAAATTATGAGGTTTGTTGTTATTTGCAAATTGTTTCCGATTTTGCGTCGAAAATTTGCCCACGTAACTTTGGAAATCTGAGTTCAACAGAGATTAATGTACAGAGTTCGCGTAGGTAGTGTTCGAACAGCTTAAGTCGTAAGCTATAGGGTTTAATTTTGCTTGAAATAATTTGTTTAATATTCATGGTTAATGACGCTTTAAACAAAATTGATCAATGTTGATGTCAAATATGAGAAATAAATCATTGTGTAGTTATGTTATTAGTTATGTGTATTGTGTTAAATTGTTGCATCTTGACAGTAGACTTCATTGATCTCCACGGCACAGGGTATCGTAATAGTGTGGAGATAAGAGCCCATGTTAATCTATTATGTACCTGTATATTGCTAATATTATGTTAAATCACGTAACGCTTGGGTGGCACTAGTATAAGCATTATAATATTATAGGAACTAGACGACCCGCCCCGGCTTCGCACAGGTGTATTATACATATAAACCTTCCTCTTGAATCACTCTATCCATTAAAAAAAACCGCATCAAAATCCGTTGCGTAGTTTTAAAGATTTAAGCATTCAGACAAACAGACAAAAATAGCGACTTTATTTTATACTATGTAAGGATGTGTTACTAATAAATATCTTTTCTCTAAATGTTGTACTTTTCACTAAGTTAGATAAGACCTTTTTTTTTTTTTTTTTTTTTTCTTTTTCTTTTTTTTTTTTTCCAGGGGAAATCTTTTATAGATACCACCGCACCTCGAGGGCAGGCGGGTGGTTATGTGGGAGTCCTGCCGACTGGACAGTATACCCACCAAAACCCCTGGGTGTTCCGCCACTGCGCTTGGTGTCGGGGCTACGGGCACGCTTGCGCACTCCTCCGCGGCACCCGACAGCGCTGGCCCAACTCGGGCCCCACCACGGAGCTTCGGCTCCCGCCAGAATAACGATGTGCCGAACACCAGACACATCGTCATCCACCACCTGGGACCAACCAGCACTGGGCGTCAGACAGCACCCGTGTCCGACAGCCCTGGTCCCGATGCAACGGGTCAATTAAAGTGGCCCCGCGCCTGCCACTACGGCTGCAGAGGATAGGGAGAACGGCCGTCGCGATACCGACACTCCTCTTCCCCTGCAGCCCCACCGCCTCCGCCAACACGTTGGCGGCACCCGTTAGGGCCGCTGGCAGGACGGATAGGCAGCGGCCTTCTCGCCGCCCGTCCATCCCGTCGCCGCCCCCGCCTCGATGGGCTCGGCCGCGGCATCGCGACAAGCGCGACACCGCAGTCCACCTCAGTCGGCAAGCCGACCTACTGGCCAGCCTCCGCACGGGCTTGTCTGGGCCCAAGACCCGGAGAGGCCGGCCCCACCTCGGGTTCCTCTTCGTTCACCAGGCTGGGAAGACCTGGCTACTAAGCCCCCCCGCCACGACAAGGCGGGAACCCACTCGGGGGGGAAGTTAGATAAGACCTACACCTCTTGTTTCTATCCTGACTTAACATGGCAATTTTTGTTCAGCAGAATTCATTACTACAAGAGATTGTACCTACGTATTAAAAATTTATAAAACTTTTTTTTGTACCTTCAAACTATCAAAGACGAAGTGTTTGCGAAGTTATGTAAATAGTGCCTAGTATGTTTCTCCAAATTAACCGAGTTAGTATTCTAACTGTACAAATAACGCTCTTTAGATTTTTTTAACTTCATTCCTATTCTATTGAAACATTCATTATTTTGTTCTTTTTTTTTCTGATTACTGCTGTAACTTGCAATATACTAATTTTTGCATAACTTATTTCATCCTAAACGAATTTTATTTATTTTTTTATTATTTAATATGTTCCATTTCATTAAAAAATACAGATTAGAGGAAAATTAGAGTTCGCAAATTCATAGAATTTAAATTATAATTAAATAAGGGCGGTTCCCATAATTCGCAAGTTTTGCAGACTTATTTATATATAAATTAATAAATATGTATGTATCGTTTTTTGTACTCATCATTTATTAAAGACTAGAAAAACAAATAAAATAAGTGGTTTCAGTATAAGTAAGCAAGCTTAAATTTTATAGCCATTTCCATTTCACGTGTTAGTAATTATCGAAGAGAGCCGAAGGCTTAATGCTAACATAGGTCTAAAGGATATCTAATATATTTATAAATAGGTAGTTATTAGAACTCAAACTTTTATATTTATCGCTAGTAATAAGAAAATTAATTAAAATTACAGTTTGTAAGTTTATACCATTCGATTTGTAAGAAAAGAATAATAGTCTCCATATTATGTATTTTTATGCAGACGCTCTTAATTTTATTTTTTTATAAATACAATAAAATAATTATTTGCGTTTTTTTATTCACTACTTTCTATAAATACAAATAAAATAAGTTTTTAGTATAAGTAAATGAACTAATATATTATAGCTTGTTAAAAAACATGCGTCGATTTTACGCATGATTATCTTTACCGTACAATTAAATAAGTATGTATCTTTTTAGGGCTAACGGAACAAAAAAAAATTGGTTGCCTGTAAAGTCGGTATACGGGCGAAAGTTTTATGTGACAACGACTTTGAGACGAATGAGACGAATGAGAGTCATCTCTCTCATTGTGAGCGCATAACGTGAGCGGAGCGTAACGCAGTTTCTTGAAGTGTCACCCGGCAAACCAATTTATAAGACGTTGTCACGTCAAAACAATTTAATAAGTCCACCCTGTTGCTAAAGTATTATTGACTCTTTCAAAGGTAAACCTATCAAAGAATCAAGTAAAGTTATTTTGCCGAACTTTCCACGAAAAAATATAATTCAATTACATTTTAATGTTGCATTGTCACACTATGTTATTAGTAAAAGTTGTAGACGGTCAAAAATAATTTTCTTTCGATAAGTCAAAAGTTACAAATTTTTACGGCATAATTGAAGGTGGAATAAGTGGGTTTTCACCGACTTCCAAAATTAAGTTTCTGTGTTCGTCTGTATGTATTCTTTTTATTTGTGTATGTTCAACCATATTTTCGCCAATTGTGAACCGAATCAATAAAAAAAAATAGTTTGAACGGGTGTACTCCTGAGGTAGTTCCATTTTTATTAGTTTTTGAACAATCAACAATAATGTAAAAAATTTATATTCTATTCGTACTTATTATATTTTGTACACAATGGAAGTCGGTTGTGTTATATTCAAGTATTTTATAGAATACTATGATGCTTTGCCAAGTCCTGAGACTTTAAGGGCATAATTATTTTTGTGAATTCTTTTGTAATATCCGTTTATTTTGATATCACATGAGAGCGAAAGATATTGTCTATTTTAAGGTTACGTAGTAAAACGAGGAACCCTTATAACTTCGTTGTGTCCGTCTGTCCGTCCGTCCGTCTGTCCTAATATTACAAAGCCTTGTAACAACTACATTTTATGAACCAAATTGCATAAAATTTATTACAACTATTTTTTTCATTTCATTGTGTATTTTTTTCTATCCGACCACTTCAAGGTTTGATGGTGAAAAGTAAATTTAATTAGGGCTCTATACACAGGTATTTTGAGATTGGAGATAATAATTAATTAATTCGAGATTTTAACCCGGTATGTTTCTCAACCCGGCCGGGCCCGGTTTCATTCGTCCCTAACCGGCCGGCCGGGTCCGCCGGGCCGGCCGGATCTTAGCGATGAAACCTTTAATAGTAGTTTATGCAACTGTCATATAATGAAGGGTATTAAAACACGAGTGTGAGTTTATGTTAGAGTGTGAGTTGTTAGTTCATAATAGTAACGAGTGTTTTAATACCCGTGTTATATGCAGTTGCATACACTACTTTATCTTCACTAATAGAAATAAAAAAAATACATTTTGCGAAACATTAAATTCACGCGTACGTGTATTGTCACAGTGAACTTGGCGCCATTAAAATCTAACCAATGAGAGCGCAGCTGCGCGCGCAGGGCCAATCAGGAGCGAGCGCGCGATGTTGTAATGAGATTTTACGATATCGATGTGGATATTATAACATCATGTGAAATTGCTTAAATTGAGTGTTTTGTTGTCTGCGCTATAACAGTAGTCATTATAAGTCAAGTATTGGAAACATACCTAAGTAGAATGTTACAACATTAGTGTAGATAAAGTATTTTATGATTTTTTTCTATATATGAAAGGAAAAAGACAATAAATAAAGGTTAATATTTATTTCAAACTGGCTTATGAACAATTATCACAACATTCAGTCCCAACTCTCACTCAAGTCTCAAAATCACACTTAATTCAGAATTGGTTACTTATTCTTATGGACGGAAAAGTAATATTAGTTAATCAGATATCAGAAAATCAAAAAACGTCTATTGCAACTCTATGTGCAATGTTCTTACAAATAAATAAAATAGTTTCAATAGTGGTAATGTATACAGGGTTTTTTCTAATAAATTAGCACCCATTCAAGGATCTATTCTGTACATCAAAACTAAAAACATTTGTTTTGCGATTTTTGTCCAAACTAAAAAAAAAAAACAGTTGTTCCATACATTTTGTCGCGGGTGAACGATATTTTTCTATAGAAGAACATTTTTTTTTAGTTTTGACAAAAGTAGCAGAACAAACTTTGTTAGTTTTGATGTACAGAATAAGCCCAAATTTAGAGGCGCCATCGTAAATTTAATGGTAACGTAAAAAGTTTTCTCTCTATCGAATGCCTAAAGTGAAAAAGAAACAGATATACGCTAATTAGCCATCATAGTTACGATAGCGCCTCTAAAATAGGGCTTAATAAGCCCTAAAAGGATGCTAACTGATTAGAATAACCCTGTTTACTTAAAGCAATCTTTAAAAGTTAGGTACTACTTTTACTTTGATCCAAACTATCTCTCTGCCAGTGTCAGGGCACTCACCAAATATTTTTTTTTAATTTATTCGTTACAATGTATTATACTCGTACCAATTTTTTTTTTTAATTTATCCAAAATTTGGGAGCAAGGCTGTTGTGGCTGTTGCAAGTACCACGTTTCTGTCAGTGTTTTCACCACCCTGTATGACATTATTACAACCTTCTCTTTGATTTGACCTAAAAATGCTCTCGGGGTCGATCACTCTCCTCTATTTTTTTACCGACTTCCAAAAAAGAGGAGGTACCTTAGTACCTCCTCTTTTTTGGAAGTCTGTCTGTATGTTTTTTTTTGTATGTTCATCGATATTTTTGCCAATTGGGATTTAATAAAATATATTTTTTAGTTCAAAAGAGTATACTTCCACTTCCGAGGTAGTCCCATTTTTTTTATCGAAATCGGCTGAGTCGTTTTTGATAAATCAACAAAAATAGACATGGATGTCATTGATTCGTGCAAATTATTAGAAATCTTTGAAGTCAGTGTTGCGATTTTTTGCGAAAAATAATTATATCTGCACTTTAAGTACAATTTTTTTTTACACAGATGTGAAGCCTATTCAATACATTTAATTTTATAATGGAGAAAATAGCCTTCAATAGGGTACGTTATGTTACGCGCTAAATTTTGCTACAGGATTTTGCTTTGTATTTACATAACTACATATACCTACGAGTTTGAAAACAATACTTAAAGCGGGAAAAATAAAGCTCGTATGTAGAAAATAAACCCTGTAGAGTTTATTAAAACTTCAGCGGATCATAATAGTTTGCAACCCTAAGCTCATCTCGTCACGTTTTCAGTGAAATTGTGATTTTTTATCATTTTGAACTCGTTCCCTTATGTTTTTATGATGAAGGTATAGTAAGGGTTGCCATTTTTGATCGATGAACCGGAGGAGGTACTCAATCCGACGCGTATTTTTTTTTATAACCACGCATAACTTTTTTCCTAGTGGTCCAATTTAAATACTTAATTCTTTTTTTTTTTGGTAAGAATATACTTTTAAATTGCTCTTATTTAAATTTTATTGAAATCGGCGTATCCATTTTTGATAAATCAACAATAATGTGAAAAATGCTACATCGATCCGTGCGAAATATTCCCGAATTCTGTACACGGGTGAAGTCGGTCATGCTGTTTTTTGCAAAAGCTAATTATAAAAGTATTAATTTATGGTTTGCCAATTTTTCGTCTCACTCGCCCAATAAAGTCAAAATAGGAATGTTACTGAAAAAAAAACATTGGTTCTTTCCTTAATTAACGATGGTAAACAATCAGAAAATGTTTTTCTAACGACTATTTGAATAATTCTTTTTACGTAAAATTACAAAGGTTTCTGTTTAAACTCTTCTAATTTGACAGAGTAGACCAAAAATAACGAAATAAACTGTATTTTGAGATTTATTCTGTTAAAAGTGTTTGTCTGAGGTTGAAACTAATTCTATTTTAATAAATGTATATTTAAGCTTTGATCTACCTTGATTGCTGCTTTGATTTGTCTTGATTTCTAGTTTTATTAGGATTTTGTACCGATAATTGTCCGTCCGGCTGCAAGATGGGTTGACGATATAGGCGAAATCGCGGGTCAAACCAGCCGGGCTAGTATGCGCAGGAAGTAATATTTCTTTCGACGTGTCGGAACGAGACAGCGTTATGGCAACGTATATATCTGTCCCCTTTTCTCACGTCGAAAACAGTTCTTGATTAGCCAATTTTAATTACTTTTTGAGTTTATGAATCATAATTAATTGCAGAATTCACTAATCCTAATAATTTTAATTGAATAAATGCCAGTTAACTACCCTATTATTATTAGCCATGTGAATAATCAACCAGATACATAAAAGAAATCGGCGTGGAAGGCATCGTCATCATACATTTTTGGGTCGAAATTCAATGAATGTTATCTATGGTACCAACAGTTGTTTTTTTTCGGTGTTGGCCCCATAGTAATGGTCAGTTATATGAGTATCTACTATATTATTCGAGAATATCTCCACTGTCTCGGTCTCCTCATAGAATTTAGCATCACTAGATGATATAAAAACAGTTAGCCCCGAGTTCGCCAACGCTTGTTTAAGTTAAACGTGTGATTATACTGTATTTAACCAACGGTTTTTGCTTGCTGAACAGCGAAATTTCATTAAAAAGCTGTTTGATTTAACTAATGGTTGATAAATTAACATTTGTTAGGTTACTAAACCCAAGTTCACCAACGCTTGATTAAGTTAAACGTACGATTACTGTAAACAACGATTTAACTCGGGCTTTAGAACCTAGTTCACCAACAGATGTTAATTTATCAAGCGTTAGTTAAATCTTAAACAGCTTTTTAACGAAATTAGTGCGAGACTTTGACAGTTACGATAAAAATCAATCAAAATATTATCAACAAAGAGTAATAAAATATTCAAGTATTAATTATTGGGCATCCGTGATTAAAACCAGGCCGCAAATTGAAATTTGTTATTCATGATTGATTGAAAATATGTAACGTTACAGTTTATTTCGTAGCAATAAAGATCAAAATTACCTGGTTGTTGATTTTGAGATCGAAAATATTGGTTTGGTAACTTTAATAATACAATACACAGTATAGTAAATAGAGTCGGTAGGGACGAATCTAAAGACTATAGGTACGACATCAGTTTATTGACACCACGGACATGAACAAAAATATCAGAAGAAAGGCACTATAGCGACTAACTTTGCTACATGTGGCGCCGTCACACCTCGCCTACAGATAGCGCGCGAGTTGAATGCAGTCGGGGTCTGAGGTAAAGAGCGGGAGCATCTCCCCCCGCTATCCGCACGCCCCACCTCACGCGCCTGGGCGGGTTGGGCGTGCGGATAGCGGGGGGAGACATTCGCATTCCTAAGCTCTGCATTCAACTCGCGCGCCAACTGTAACTACCTACCTAACGAGGAGCTACCGTTAGTCAATCACAACCCTAGTGCTGAATCGCGCAAAGAAAGCGACGACCGAACCATATCAAGACCTAATGTTACACGGCTGGATAGCTATGCCCTGGCCCAACACCTCGCCCAGTGGAGTACTCGACATGGACGACCACTTAGTCCATAGCACAAAGGGCGGTCTTATCGCCAAAATCTAGCTCTTCCAGACAACTTTTGGATGAATGAAATCGTGCAAACGATAATGTGATGTCCGTCTGTCTGTCTGTCTGTCACCGGGCTGTAACTCATGAACCATGATAGCTAGGCAGCTGAAATTTTCACAGATGATGTATTTTTGTTGCTGCTATAACAACAAATACTAAAAAGAGAATAAAATAAATGTTTAAGGGGGGCTCCCATACAACAAACCTGATTTTTTAGACGTTTTTCGCTCTATATTAATAATGGTAACAGGTAGATGCTTGATATTTTCACAGAATATTTAATTATATATTAACTTCAATAATAAATAATAAAATTAAAGTAAAATTAATATTTAAGGGGGGCTTCCATACAGTACGGAACCCTCCGTGCGCGAGTCCGACTCGTGCTTGGCCGATTATTTTATTAATTTTTATACTGATATCTGTTTTAAGAGTCCTTAGAATTTACAAACTTTGAACATTTTGATAAGTTGCTACTTACTCGATTACTTCAACTTGAAAATTTACATTCACCAGAGAAAGTTATGATTATGCGTTTACAATAGTACATTGTTCACCGAGATGAGAAAGTGACCGATTACCGTCGAGGGTGTCGTTTGTCGGCTCGGGCTTTAAAACACCCGAGATATATAGTGCTTTATACTACACCTACGAGGAAAATAAAAAACTAAATCTTTACTAATTTAAATTTATATTGAAATTGTTGCAGTTAGTGAAGCTTAATGTAACACTTGAAAATGGCGCCAATGGCGTCTGCAATTTTCACATGTTCTTTTTTCAAATTGTTTGACACCATCCAACACACAGCTAGTGGCCAGTGTCATTTTGCGAACTTGGAGATAAAAACTCACTGTAAAAACTTTTTGGCTTTTGATATTTAGGTTACCAGCGCATAGTCTTACCCAAAATTAAAAAAGAAAAACCACGTAAGAAATGGATTTTCATACACTTTTCTCTCCCGCTCAGATGCGTTTTCTCCCCGCATATTTGTTCGATATGCAATGACGTACTTTCTACCGTAAATTTGATAAAGTATCAAGGTACTTTCCGAGCAGGTGTAGTATAAAATGTGTTATACTCGTATCTAATACCCTCGATTTATTTGACATCATAGAAAATGCACTGTGTATTTCTATAATGTCATAGACATCGCATCGCGGGTTTTCTAATCGTTTAACCGTGCGACAAGCTAAAATCTTTGTTACTTAAAGATATTTTTAATGATATTGATACGGGAGATAAATTTTTGTAATCCTAAGTTCATGGTCTATTTTAGAATAATTTCTACACGTATTATTGTACATCATTCAGTGTGCTATGTACCTATCTAATAAGGTTTAAATTGTGTTTTACCAACTTACGTATTAGTTATTTATTTAAGTGAGTAAATTTAGTACTGTCACAATAATTTGTATACTTACCTAAATGTTTGGTAAGTTTTAGGAGTAAAATAAGTAACGTATTGGTGGAAACCGTAATGTTATTTACTAAGGAATTATAGAATTGAAGAATCCTTACTATTTTATATTTTATTTTATAATATTATAAATGCGAAAGTAACTCTGTCAGTCTGTCGCGCTTTCACGCTAAAACTACTGAACCGAATTGAATGAAATTTGATTCACAGATAGTCTAGAGCCTGACAAAGGACATAGGCTACTTTTTGATTCGAAAAAATAGTTTTAAAGGGTTGAAAACGGGGGATGAAAACGCATTGGCTAGAATCTTAGAAGAAAAAACTTATTTTCTACCATGACAAATGGTAATTTGCATCTTGACATTCCAAATTACATTCTCTATGCCCAATGCCCATTCAAGGCTGCTCGAGTTGCAAATGTCAAAGTCAATCAATATTTTCCTGTAAAATTTAGAGAAGGTTACATGTATTTTTTCAGTTTAATTACGTAGTTTTCATTCTAATACGTATGCCTACAAAACGCAAATCGAATCTAGCGCGTAGTTCTAGCGGAGCTCGCGTAAAGAAAATTGCTAGAAGCCAAGAGTCTGAAGAACACACTTAAATGCGTTTGACATTAGATGCCGAGCGCCACGCATCTCAAAGAGCTGCTGAGACTCAAGAGCAAAAAACCAAGCACGTCGAATTTTAAATGCTGAGCGTCACGCAGCTCAGAGAGCTGCTGAGACTTAAGGAGAAAGTCAAGCGCAGCGACTTTTAGATGCCGAGCATCACGCAGCGCAAAGAACTGCTGAGACTCAAGAGCAAAACCAAGCGCGTCGAATTTTAGATGCCAATCATTAGACGTTAAGCAAAAAATTGCATAGTTCCTGTAGGACAGGACAAAAACTATCGAAAGCAAAACTGTCGCCACTATCACAAAGACGCTAAGTGATTAATTCCTCTATGACACTTAACGAAACGTCGCAGCGAAACGTAATTAGATGACAGGTGACATTGTCTGCAGACTTTTATAAATCACAGGTAGCATGGCAAGGGAACAAATTGTTTTTCCACCATTATATCCCCTTGAAGAGGAAATAAAGTATGGATTGAAAATGACAACTGACATTAAAATTGGATAAAATGTTTTATTCCATTGTGCATGCTACATGTTACTATGACGTTTAATAACAGGCCGTCATTTTGTCTGACATTAAAAATATTTTTAAATCTTCTATCATTAGAGGTTTAACATGTTTCTTTATTCTACCTTTATGGTACAGAATCATCATACTTTAATATTATCAATCCGAAAAGTTTGTTGGTTTGTTCCTCTTTGACGCAGCAACGGAGCAAAAGATTGAATTGATTTTTGGTATGGATACCTATGGTTTAAAAGACAGAAAGTGATAACAGGATACTTTTGTATCCCGAGAAAATTCGTGATTCCCATGGGATAGGACAATAACTGTTTCTCAGCAATGGAGCAACGGATTGACTTGATTTTTGGGGTGGGTATAGTTTGGAAGACGTAAAGTGACATAGGATACTTTTCTTTCCGAAAAAATTGCGGTTCCCGTAGGATAAGACAATAACTTTTTCTCAGCAACGGAGCAACGGATTGCCTTGACTTATTGCATGAATATAGTTTGAAAGACGAAAAGTGACAAAGGCCACTTTTTATCCCAAAAACTTTAACAGTTCCCGTAGGATAGGATGAAAAGTAAGCGAGCGGGCCGCGGTAGCAGCCGTCTAAGCGCCAGAAATAACCTGTCATTTCAAGTTTAGGACGTTCCTACATTTTTCGCACTCCTTCGCGGCACTCAACAGCGCTAGCCCAGACTCGGGCTCCATAACGGAGCTTGCGCTCCCGCCATAATGACGGTGTGTTTCGGAGCACAAGACACATCGTCATCCACCACTCGGGAGTAACCAGCACTGAGCGTCGGACAGCATTCCAACGTCCTGATCCCAGTGCGACGGGTCAGTCATAGTAGCCCAGCGCCTGCCTCTTCAACTGCAGAGGGCAGTGAGAACAGCCATCGCGATACCGACACTTCTCTTCCCCTGCAGCCCCACTGCGTCTTCCAACAGGTTGACGGCCTAGCGGAAGGTAGGGTAGGTGGCGGCACCCACACAACCAGTTCCATCCCACCGCAGCCCCTAATCCTCGGTTGCAGCGTCGCAAGAGCGGCACTGCAGCCCGCCTCAGAAGCAACACTCCTCATAAGGAGGCAACCTACCGGCCATCCTCTCAGCTGCTTTAGTTAAAAGCGGCTGCACTACGAGTGCCGGCCTCTAAGCTGCCTTGGGGGAAAGACCCAAAGAAGAGGGAGACTTCGAGCGCCGCCTTTTCAGCTGCCTTAGACCTCCCCTGCCACGACAAGGCGGGAATACACAGGGGGGTTATATATATGTACACTCCAACCGTAACTTAACCAACAAAAGCATTCCTATAAGGTATTTTGATGTTTGTCGCTTAGGTTAGGTTTCGCAGCCGACATAAACATTAGCCAAAATCAAAATGTAACGCGGGCGAAGCCGCGGGTAAAAGCTAGTTGAATAGATAAAAGCTTTAGTTCTTTTTCTATGGATAAAAGGTCTCAGGTATAAGCACTTCTCCGTCGATTTGTTTTTGTTGTCAATTCTATAAAATATCCCATACTGTTTTTCCATTCTCTTAACGACATTGTTGCGTGTCTAGCTCATGTCGATAAGTTTACTCATGTAACTCTACTGAAGCATTACCTTACGTCGATAACTCACTTATCTTCGGGTCAATCGTAAAAACAAACTTGATTGCTCAGATTTCTTAGTTTAAAAGGTTCTGTGAAATAGAAGTTATTGCTTTTTAACCGATCAAACAACAGATAAAATACAATGTAGGTGTCTTCAAATTTATAAATATAAAAATAAATCGTGGTTGTTAGCCTCGCTAAAACTCGAGAACGGCTGAACTGGTTTGGCTAATTTTGATCTTGGAATATTTGTGCAAGTTAAGGGAATGTTTAAACCTGAGGTTTAAACAGTGAGAAAACAAAAAAGTTGAAATAATAAAAAAAAACATTAATTGTTGTCATTGACAGTTGACAGATGGTGAGATGAAGTTCACCGGGTCAGCTAGTCTCGAATAAATAGGTATCTTCTAGGCAAGCGTGTTACATCCTAGACCGCACATCTGCTTAACATCAGAAAGTGGGTAGTCATACGCAAACCTGTACGAAATAAAATAACGGTTCATGAGATACAGCCTGGAGACGGACAGACGGACAGCGGAGTCTTAGTAATAGGGTCCCGTTTTTACCCTTTGGGTACGGAACCCTTAAAAAGGATGTTTTCAAGAGGACACATAACTTTTTACAGAGTATTCCGATATCGATATTTTTTGTTTGGTAGATCATACTTCAGGGGTGGTTCCATTTAAATTGTATTCACATCGGCAGAATCATTTTTGATAAATCAACATTAGTGTGAAATTTACTACATCGATCCGTGCGAACTAATAGAATTCTAAACACGGTAACTACAACAAAATACAATAGGCATTACTTTATATGCTTAAACTACCTACACTACTACTACGAGTACCTACATAAAAAGCATTGGATCATCTACAGACCCTTGAAGGTCTAAACACGGTTGAAGTCGGTTTTTCCATTTTCGGTGAAAAATAATTGATTAGTGGTTGTTTTCTAGATGTAAGATTAGAAGGGGAATGGAACTGGGATGTTATGTAACTTAAAATATTTGTATAATTGATATAGGAATATGTGTCTAAATAAGTACCTACATTATGTATCTAATACCTTATTAAAATTATCGTGTCGTCTTTGTTATCAAACGTCTTCGAAACGCTTTGAACGAATTTAATTGTGTTTTTTCGTGTTTTATATATTTGGTAGGTCTAAAAATAGGTCGCAGGCTAGTTTTTACACAACTAGGTGAAAAGGTTAGCCTTGTAAGCATTTTTAATACAAAACAACGTAACGATTAAGTTTAGATTTATATTACAAGCTGTTCTGGCAACTAATGATAATACATAGGTATATAAATTTGTAGAGTATAAAATATCCATGAAATGAGTGTGCTTCACACTCTAGGTTAATAGACATTTTCATTTTGTGATTAACACTTCAAACACTGTAGAAGTTCGTAATAAAATGATAGACACTTCACTAATTTGGCGGGTTCGTAGTACAGCGTTCTAGCTTAATTGGACAATACGTCTGGGCCGGAATCCCAGAGAGATGCAGGTTCAAATCTTGCGAGCGCGGCTATTTTTGAAGTGTTAATCACAAAAAGAAAAGAAAATATCCTTTTATAGCACAGTAGTAATGTAAGAAAATTTTATAATGATGAAAATTAACTTAATTTTGTAAGAATCCACGCACTCCGCACTCATCCAAATTGGAATAGTAAGATTATAACAATAAAATAACATTGTATAAAACAAAGTCGCTTCCCGCTGTCTGTCTGTCCCTATGTATGCATAATGTCATGTTAGTTAATACGTATTTTGTTGCGTTTATTTAAATATATAGAGTAATTCAAGAGGTAGGTTAACATGTATAATACACCTGTGCAAAGCCGGGGTGAGTCGCTAGTAAGACATAAAAGAGAAAGCAATGCAAATCAATAACTAACATGACCTGAGCCTGTCACATAATTCAAAGTTGACGACCCGTTTACCATGCTGTCTTCGGAACCCCAAAAACAAAGGAAGTTCACAATGGAAGGTAAACATCCCATCCCTTGACCTGATTACATGGCAACAATGACACGTACCTACATCTACCACTCAAACTATGGCAAACTCAATTAGAGCGGGCCGGCGCAGGGTCGGATGACGGAACGATGGGGAAAAATTTAAATTTAATTTAAGTTGTCAAGAGATGAGACACGCGTATAACAGGCTTATATAAGTGGTGACGTTGATTTATTGTCATTATATATGAAAAACCATAGAATATGAACTAAAGTAATAGAAACCGTACTAAAATAGAAAGAGATTTTACATCACTTTGTCCCATTTTAAATATGAAATTTAAAAGGTGTTAGAAAAAGATGCACAGACACCCGAACTTACGTTATTTCGAAAGGTTTCACAAACTAGCATTGAGCTATCTAGGCTGTCCAAATTTAAAAAAAAATTTAAAAAATGTAAAATGTGAAGGTAAGAAGGTAAAATGATCTGAGATTTGATCCTTTTTACTAGAACAAGAGGGTTCAAATTAAAAGACAAAAAAGACAAAAGACGAAGTGAAACCAAAATTTTATTATTTTGACATTCCAACTGGTGATTTTCACATACGCGACAGACATTGCGTTTTTTTTTGTTCCACTCGCTCTCGCGTATGCTGTATAACTAGATATGAATAAGACAGCTGTAAAGTAGTTTTTATTTAAGTATTTAGCAATACTTTAGCATGTCATTCTTATAAGTGTTTTTTTTTTGTTGATGGTAGTCATTAGATGGCTGACTACTAGAAAAATTAAGGCTAAGAAATAAATGTATTTCTAAGATGTATGATAACTGCGTTTGAGCTCTGTGCAAGTTTAAAAAAATATATTTTCCTTTACTACTCAAAAAATTACACAAATACCACAGTACTCGAAATAATTTTTAGAATAAAATGTGTTATATCTAGTCTATAAACTTTAGAAATACAGCCCTGGAGCATTGAGCAACATAACACTTGGGCTTAAAGAAGCTTTCGAATGAAAAAAAGAAACGTACTTAGATTAATTTTTTAAATGTTTATGGGTCTTAGAGTTGAAGAACAAATGCTCTAGTTTTACACCTAATTACGCCCCTGGCGTCACTCCCATTAGAGTCTAACATCTTCTTATACTAACTTTAATTTGTCTTTGTCGAGATCGCTGTCTTCGTTTGACTTTATAGTACCAAATTAATTAATAGACCCCATTTCCTAGAATCCAGTGACTAACAGTTTCAAACTTATACCAAAAATATATTCTCTGAATTGGCTTTTAACGGAACATAATGATTGATTTTGCTGGTTTGATTCTGAACTTGATCTACAAGTCAAAGAAACGTATGTTATGGTATAGACCAAATCTAAATTAATGGCATTTATGATCTCCATTCCTTATTGCCGCTAACATATAAAGAAGGATGTCGACAGCTCATACATACGAATACCTGTTGTGTACGAATACACTCAGTTTTTCCCAAGCTCATTTATAAAAATGTTATCTTCACCAGAGTAATTTATGATGCTTCTAAAACTGTTCTGATATGTACAAGTTTGTTTAAAATGAAGTTAAAATAAGAAAAACCGAAAACAATTTTCAAGCTATATGTACCTACTTTGATTTATAGAATTATAGACCATAGCAGTGCTGCCAACTCCTTTTGGCAAAAATTCGCTATCAGCACGTCAAAAACGCGCCAGAAGCGCTAAATGGTAACTACGACGACTGGTACTACGAAAAAATGAATGATAATGAATTTCGGTATTCATCCACTTCATTAGCAATAGTATAAGAACCACAACTTGCTGCTATTCGAACTTCGGCCGCAGCCTGCGGATGCAGGTCGCGATTGCAGGTTACACACATCTGAAATGCAGCCACTGCCTGCTTCCGCAGTCGAGAGTGATTCCGAGGTTGGCTACACGTGCTGCGACTGGCAGCACGTCGGACTTGTCTAAACAGGTGAACAACAGCTGAGGCTCGGTAGCACGTGCTGCCGGAGTCGCAATCGGAATCTTTTTTGCAGAAATTCATACTACTACATAGATAACCAGAGCCCTTACTCGTAGTCCAGGCTTTGCGAAGTTTACTCAAACTTTCGCGTTCGCGTGTGGCTCCATAGATTTTGGTTAGTTCTTCCTCGTTTCTGCTAGGGGCGCTGTACAAAAATGTATAGGGCCATACCGAAACAGCTGTAGTTTCAATTTACGTGTAAACCTGGATTAACCCCTCAGTTGTTGTGTACAAACAGCACTTGCTGTGCACAGCAAGTGCTGTTTGTACACAACAACTGAGGGCTTGCTGTTTGTAGCTGTAGCCTGCTTCCGAGATTCGAATAGCACCTTTAAGGATTATTACGAGTAATATCAAAATAATCAGAAATATCTCGGATAATTTCAACTGCAGCTTTTTGTTAGTAGTAAAGTGCACTCACTTTCCTCACTCACTCACAAACCTAAAAATATAAGTATTCTTTCTTTTTGATAATCTTTTAGTATACAAAAATGTATGTTTCTATAAAATATGTAAAAAGACACCTCAGTTCGTAAAATTACTAGTTGAAATACTTAAAACGAGTTAAGGAAGGAGCATGTACCAACTGTTGAAAAAGAAAATAATTATATCAACCCCTCCAAAAAATTGCTAAGTCGGAATACCGAAAACGAAATCTGGCAATACTGAATACATCATCTGATCGACTGAATTTGACATTTCCTTTTTTTTTGACAGCAACAGTAATAAAATAGTGATTTTTTTAAATAATGTGCCCATTTTTGGACAGGCTAAAGCCTTTAAGGTCATACCGCCACTTCTTATGTATGTAATCTATAATGTTAAAACAATAAAAAATCATTGTAATTTTTCTGGTGGTCTAATATTATTAATTTTAATTGGTGATATGAAAACAGAAAAAAATGACTAAATTTTTGAAGCACATATCATTATTATAAATGATGTTTTGTTTTCTACCTACTTGCAAAAAAAAAACGACAGGTCCATTCGCTGCATCCTTCTTTGCCATTGTGCAACGACTCGTGTTCACATACGTCATCTAGTTTGATTCAGTCTATAATGAGCGTAACAAATGAAAAACAAATATAAATATAATAACAAATGACGGACTTATTAATCATTGTCCATCCTTCCCACCTTTTGTTCTTACCAGCCTTTCCTAAAGATCTCTTTCCTAAAGTAGCGGCTTCCAGCGCGATCCCGCAGTCATAATGAGGTCATCCGTCCCCCTTGTGGGTGGACACGTCCTACACTGCGCTTGTTGGTACGTGGTCTACACTCGATAACTTTTCTAACACAAAGGTCATATTCAGTCCTCCGTGCGTCAGTCATTATACCCATCGATAAAACTTTTATTACAGAAGCAAATCAGAAGTCGCGTTAAAATATCAGCTATTAAATTCATTTTGTCGAAGATTATAATTATCACACAATAATGCGTTTGATAAGTACCTCTTTGATGAGTAGATATTTATTTTTCTAACTTAAAAAACATAGAAATATAACTCTAAACTACCTAATATATACAAAAATATGAAACCTACCTATTTACAGAATAAAATAAATAAATAAACAGAGGCTAAAAATCGAAACAAATACTGTGTCCGTGTGGTAGGGTGCCAAGAACGCTGGCTGCATTCCCACGTTGAACGGCTAAAGAAATTCTCTGTGCGAGGAATGAGCCAGCTCTCTTGTCACCAGCAACGTCAACAAGTTTTAGTGAAAATGTCTGAAAGAATTTTTTTAGGGATGGACCCCAAGACCAAAAGTTTCGACGCCAAGCGGCGAAACACATATTCACTTGTCAGTGATGCGTATTTGCGCCGCTTAGCGTCTTCAGCAGCCTCTGCCGCGGCTCCGGCTCTTTGAATTATCCCACTGAGGCGAGAACCCTCCCATACCATGCGTTTTGTGTGCAATGGCTGATTTTTTCGTGATATCCGAGTTAGACCCATGTAATTTAATCATTAAATGTATCTATTATAAAAGTCACTGAAGAGGTCGCGCGTAAGTTGCCAATAATCTTATGCTTACTTCTCATTTCTAGTGGAAAATCAACCTAGTACAAGTAAGTCGTTTTTAGCTGGTCCGTGCAAATAGATTATTAAAGCCAATTAACAGCAGTGTCGTAATGAAACTGCAATAACAAAGCTAGAGAAAAAAAAAAGTACACAACATCCATGAGAACGAAAAGCTTTTAATTCAATTTGAATTTTTCATCACTTACAGTTATCGCAGTTGTTAATAAAAACAGAAGTGCGGAATGCAGCGAGTATTTTAATGAACAGTTCGAGTTGGAATCGCGAATTTATGCTGGAGTAACGAACACGCATCACGGAAGCCGATAATAGTATAATGATTAGAGGGGGCTGTATCCAGCATAATAAATAAAATTCTGCCGGATAAATCTATTATTAATATATCAGCCCGTATTAACATATTGTTTACACTTATAAAAGTAAAAGTTGTTTTATTGTACATCTAGTGTGGTTAAAATGTTTCTTCCGGATAAATTTAATATAACAAGTAGCAGCACGTAAGTCTAGCGCTGAGGGTACTGTGGAAGGGATGACTTCGCATGTTGACCGCCATACTTAATTCACGTGCAGCCACCCCCTCCACACTTCGTTCAGCGCTAGAACCTCTGTAGTTCTGTACACATACATGTCAGTAACACATGTATCAACCCGTACTAAACCCTATTAATTGTTTACAACTGTAAAGGTACAGTTTTATAAAACTATGTTTTACAGGCAAAAATATGTTTTGCACTGAGACTATGACCACTAGACTGTTTCGTCAGCAACCAGCACCGTTGCGTGCCATGCATAGAACGTTTCGGAACCAGCAAATTATTCTCGACGAATATTATTCACGTACGTTGTAGTAGGGCATAGTAGAGCGTATCATATAGTTTGCCGTACCTGATAAGTTCACAACACTGCAATGGTTATACTTTATAGTAGGGTTCCATCTTTATTGCTATTGTCAAGCCTATTATAGCCCGCAGTTGCTTACTAGAAGACAAAACACTATTTTATACTTTCATTCATTTCTATTTTGTGTGACATAAAGGTGTATATAATTTTTACTTCCTTTCTGTGCTTTTATTTTAATACAACTCTTTAAGTCTGTAATTTGAATAAAGGTCAATAAATGAGTATTTTTAAAAATCATCCGGCCAGAAATCATCCGGCCAAAAATTGTTTTGGTTGTCTCTACCGATAATATTCAGTGACCGCCCCAAACAAAGAATAAAATAATTCAATACATGCCAGTGAAATATGAAGCGGCCAGTAATTGTTGATTGTTAAAATTTTGGGGCATTTTTGGGACTTTCATGGGCTTACAGCGATATGAAGGCTAGCCAGTAAATACGCAAATATATTTTTAAGAATTATATTTACTTACTGAATAAAATGAATTGAGTTGTGGAAATGTTATATATAAGTTAATATTGTATATTATAGATAAAGACATTAATAGCTAAACCATTACCACTAACCTAACCCTGCAAACGTTGTTTTGCCACAAAAATATATTGCTAATCTTATCACTTAGCCTGGAAGAAATGCTTATTAGCGATAAGGCCACCGGTTGTAACACTAGCAATAAGTTCCACTAAACTTGTTTTCCTGGTTTATTTTAGTTTTGGTGTGACAATAAAGAATTGATCTATCTACCTATCTATCATTAAAACAAAAATCATTCTAGTTTTCATCGACATTGGACCAGTTAGTATTTCCTCTGTCTTTTTGAAGTAGTTTAAACCAATTAAATAAAAAAAAAAGAACCACAAACGCGATTAGTTTCCACTTTGATACCGATTAGCAATAAGAGAAAGAGCATTCTTGGTTTTAAAAAGCAACATGTTTTTGAATGAAGATAATTTCTTTTCTATAAAGTCGCCATTATAATAGGAAGCTCTATGTACTTAACCTACGTACACGTAATAAAGCCCTTGTAGCGCTTGTAGCGTAGTTGGACCAGTTAGACTTGTTTGTCAGCGATCGCCGAATCGCTGACAAACGATTGCAAGATCTGTCCTCGTGTGGGTGACCGCGAGTTGCATTTGTAACTGAGCTCTACCCTGTCTTGGATGACACATTTCAACCGGGGGACAGACAACAATTTTTTCTTCCGTTTTTTTCCCTGGGAGACAGATCCGGGGGACAGACTGGAATAATCCTTAAAGAGGTAAGTCCCAGTTGTTTTAACCGTTTACCCAAGTCAGATACATTCAGGTGGCTAAAAACTCTGAAGCCAAGGCTAGCCACCCGGCCTATACGAACTTACTTACCCTTGTTTTCTACCTAATAAAATTTTCTTCAATCCGAGTTCTTTCAAATCCCACATTCGTATGCTAAGGGAAGATCACGGTTGATTCCCTTTTATAACCTGCGCATCACACGGGCAATTTCAACTGGAGCTTCCTATCCGAACAAAATGTCTCTGTATCGGGGAATATTATTATCTATGGAATGGTCATGTGTTCTGTTTTACTGTTTCTATGAGTATGAGCAAATATAAGTGAATATTCAAATTCAAAACAATCTAAATTATTTATTATCACACATAATAGCCTATCTACCAAATTAAGCAAAGCCTGTATTTTGGTAGCAATATGAATAATGCACTGTGTCCGACTAAACTTTGCACCTTATCTTAGTTACTATATTTTTTTTACTGTATGGGAACATAAATAAATGAAATGAAATTCAACGTTGATCCGTAGCATGATTATTTCAAGCGTTAAAATGTGTTGTTAGTAATATTTTTTTGACAAAAAATAATTTATCAAAAATTTTAATAGCCAAAAATATAGACGGCATATTACACTATACTAGGCGTTTGTTACAGCAGTTTTTGTAAAATATTTTCAGAGCTTAAATCTAAGAGTACCTACATAAGATTAGTCGTATTTTAGCTCTATAGATAGTCCACCCTCAAGTCATATTTTAGTAACTGTCAACGTCCGTAGACTCAACTACGCACTAATACAAATTTTAGAAAGTGTCTGTTCTATAAACTGATATTCTAAGGTCACAACAAAATGTCTGCTTGTATCGTAAAAAATCTCAGGCACCTACATAGGTAAGCCAGAAAAAACTGGGTCCTTTTCCGTATCAGTAGGAACGAATTGACAATAAAACTCGGGTTTACGGGAATACAACGGCCTTTACCATGGTAAAGTTCACTTTTGACGCTCATTTTATGATTATCACGACGTAAGCAGAAAAGCTGCTTTTATTTTGTTGATAATAAAGCCTAATTTATCTTAGGAGCTTTATTGCTGTAGTTAGTTGAATTTGTTATAGTCAGGAAGGATTGTGGGGGTACGGTTTTAATGATATAACTTTGCGTTATTTTTTATTTTCATACTTTAAAAGTTAAATATGATATAATTTAAAATAAGTACAGAGTTTCTGATAAGTTATCCATCTATCAGCCATAGAACGTACACTGCTGGACATAGGCCTCCCCTATAGATCTCCAATAAGACCGGTTAATAGCGACTTGCATCCAGCGTGATCCTGCGGTCTTAATGAGGACATCCCTTCACCTTGTGGGTAAACGTCCTACACTGCGCTTGCTGGTGCGTAGTCTCCAGACGAAAACTTTTCAACCCCATCGGTCATCAGTCCTCCGCGCTATGTGCCCTGCCCATTGCCACTTCAACTTGCCAATCCGCTGGGCTATGCCGGTAACTTTGGTTCTTCTAAGTATCTCCTCATTCCTGATTCGATCTCGCAGAGAGACTCCGAGCATAGCCCTCGCCATAGCTAGTTGGGCTACTTCGAGCTCATTAATAAAGTCCATAGTTAGAAACCACGTTTCAGTTCCATAAGTCATCACTGGCAACACACACTGGTCAAACACTTTCAACTTGAGGTACTGAGGTATGTCAGACGAGAAGAAGTTACGCAATTTTCCGAACGCTGGCCAGCCGAGTTGGGTTCGGCGATTGACCTCTTTCTTTATATTTGTACTCATTAGTTATAGTTTCACAAAACATCTTAAAAGGTGACTTTGTTAAATGAAGATGAACAACTTATACTTAAGTACGTAACTACGAGTACGTACTATGATTAACTGGCATTAAAGTAAGTTCGTATAGGTCGGGTGGCTAGACCTGGTGTCATAGTTTTAATCCGCCTGAAAGCCTCTAACGTGACTAAATGGTTAAAAAACAAAAAGGATCTACAATTTAACGTGTCATTTGAGTCACGGTAGCGCTCAGTTGTAAATGCCACCCACGGTCATCCATCAGACGACTGAGCGTGCCAGACGTTGCTTAACTTTTATGATCGCTGACAATTTTTTTTATTCCGTATAGGTTTGCGTCTGACTACATACTGCCTGATGTTGTGCAGATATGCGGTCTAGGATGAAGCACGCTTATCTAGAAGATACCTATTTACTCGGGATTTAAGGACACCCAAGTCGTACTTTAACGGGAAGACAGACCCAGGCAAAGCGTTCCAAATTCTGGCTATTCGTATGAGGAATGAGGATTCGAATCGCTTGGTTCTAACGCGTGGAATGTCCACCATAAAAGGGTGGCGCTTTGGTCGCGTCTGTCTAGCCGTACGATAGAAGAAAGGGGCAGGTGGTAAAAATACCTAGTCAAACAAATCTATGAGCGCTAGAGGCAATTAAACGTTGAATAAGTACATTCTATTTCAGAAACTTTTTAGATGAAACCATTGTTTTTTTGTGAATTAGCTATTTTTTCATAATTAGTACCAAAATAAATTTAGCCTAAAGTCATCTTCTTCACGAAATTTGAGTAGGTGCTCAATTCAATTTTTGAGCTGCAAATTTGTATTGCTTCCATTTATTTAAATCATGCTTAATTTTTAAGTACCACGTTGATTAAATGCACGTGCGCGTGACACCTGCTTTACTATGCTAAACAAAGGATCTTTTGCAACTATTTGACCGCCTCGGTGGCTCAGTGGTTAGTGAACCTGACTTCTGGATCAAAGAGGCGTGGATTCGATCCCCACCCAGGGCAAAGATTTATGTGATGAACATTGGTGTTTGCTCTGTGTCTGGGTGTTAGTCTGGTACTATCTATAAAAGTATGTATTTAAAATATGTATATATGTAGTACTAGCAAACCCGGCGAACTCCGTTTCGCCACCAGATGGCTTCGTTTTATGTAACATTTCGTTTGGTGATTATAAGAAGAAATTTTTTTTTTGTTTTATATTTGAAAAGGAAAAATTTTTTTCATTTCACAACAGTAATGAATTCATTTCGGTTACAAAAATGAAGTGTTATTTAGTTGAACTTCTCTAAGGAAATGAAAGTGAATCCAAAGTAAATACTGAATCGAAGCGTTATACGTGTCCGCAAATTATCCGTTTCATTGAAGTGTTCTTTGGTAAACCACATTTTTTGTTTTTTGGTCTGACGTTAACACAAACAAAGCGGATGGTTTCCCAACTCGTGAACACGCAACGTATAACTGCCCATGTGAAAAACAGTGATTTTCTAAATTTATCCCGCAAATACTAATCCATTGGCCTTGCGACTTATTAATTGTCATTGCGAACGCAAGGCGAACTGGAAATTGCAATCGTTTGAAGTCAAACGGAAGATCAGTCGGAATCATTGGTATTCGAGGAACACGTACATTTTCACCTGCGTACTTTCCGTTAATAATGGTTGCCTCAATCAAATTCGGCATAAGTCTTTTTACCGAAAGTCGAGTACCGTTGCAAAGTCGCGGTGGATTCAAATTACGCAATATCATAATAACTGTACCAACTTTGAGTTGCAAGTTATGTGGTGGAAATCCTGGTAACTCCGGAGTTCAAAAACTCCGTTAAATAATTTACTACATCATCGGGATTTGTTATGGAGTCAACGGATTTGTATGTCACCAAATCGCCAGCAATTTTTGATGGAATGGTGAAATTCAGTGCGTGTACATCATTATTCTTTGCGGCAAGAATTGCTCGTTGACTTTACCAAGCCTAATTCTGATAATTCTCACTAATGTTTGGGAAAACATTTTCAATAAGAGCTTTGAAGTTGAACTCTCATATTAGTGGTTAGCGATAATGTTTTTACGTTATTCCATAAAGGAATATGATTAATTGAATGATGCCTGCAGATGAATTGAATGATGCTTTAGGCAAGCATTCAATTCATCTGCAGGCGTTCCACGGGGAATTACTGGCAACGTCTGCCTGAAATCGCCTGCCAACAATATCATCAAGCCGCCAAAGATGTTGTTATTTCGCCGAAGATCCTTCAGTGTGAAGTTAAGTACTTCAAGTGATTTATTATGTGCCATTGTGCACTCATCCTAAACAATGAGCTTGCATTGCATCAACAATTTTCCCATTGCACTGGATCGGGAAATACTGCATGTTGGAGTATCAATTGTGTTTAAATTGAGTGGCAACTTAAGCGCAGAATGTGCAGTACGACCGCCATCTAGAAGAGTCGCCGTAATTCCAGATGATGCTGACGCCAAAGCTATGTCACATCTTGATCAAATAGTGGCCAAAATCAATGAAATGACAAATGTTTTCCCTGTTCCTCCAGGTGCGTCCAAGAAGAATAGACCACCAGTATTATTGTCCACCGCTGGCATTAATGTTTCGTATACTTCTTTTTGCTGTTCATTCAGCAACGGTACATTATTTCGATCGAATTCCTGCAATGTATCAACATTGTATTGCAGCTCTCGATTTCATTCTTGGTTGAATGCATCGTGCATCGATCGATTTGGCGCAATCATTCCTACTTCAATCAGTAGCTTGATTGCAATAGTCAAGCATTGATCCTCAATCAGAATCAATCCTTCATTGTAGATTTCATCGGTTATTTGGTTGTCAGAATAAAAAAAGTAAGTTCGTATAGGCCGGGTGGCTAGCCCTGGTGTCAGAGTTTTTAGGCCGCCTGAAGGCCTCTGACATGGCTAAATGGTTAAAACAACCGGGGCCTACAATTTAACGTGTCATCTGAGTCACGGTAGCGCTCAGTTGGAAAATGCCACCCGCGGTCACCCATCCAAGTACTGACCGTGCGGAACGTTGTCAGGATTATTCGTTTGAAAGCGCAAGCGATGCAAGATATCTTCACATTTATGTCGTCTTTGTATTTGTTCCATAACTGAATTGGTTGTAAAGGAAAACATGTGGTGATGATAATTGCGAACAGCGTTCGTATTTGGTACGCATTTGATGAAACAACTGAATCCGCAAGTGTTAAATCCCAATGAGAATCGTTCTCCAGCAAACCCAATAGTTGACATGCTTCTCGATATGTTTGGCATTGGTGGCCATTCACAGTTTTCAAATCCGCAAATGATTTTTGTCCACGTACATTTACCAACAGCAGTCGCAAATAAAAACATTCATCATTTCTAGGATGAACAGTATACATGCGACCTAGTGCATCAGTGGAAAACACCTGTGGCCAATCTGGAACTGGGGTTCCTTGTTGGCGACGTTGGAATTTCTTTGTTGATTGATTCCAAGTGTAATACTTGGGCATTTCAACGTACATCAGCGTCGCTGCGAATGGATCTGCTTCACACATTGCAAAGAAGCTAGTCAATGTTGTCGATGGTGGTCTCTCAGCTCGTTGTGCCGCATTAGCCTCAGTGAAGTAAACTCTTTGGCCATTTTCCAAATGCACTGCTAAATATACAACTGTGGGATATCTTTCAAGAATTTGAAATGACAATAATCGCCACAGTGCTTCATTAGTATTGACGTATCCCATTTGGAAGTTGCTGATTTCGTCATTCGCATTTTCCGACGCAATACCAAACACAGCCATATCGCTGCCTTTTGTGACGTACTTGCACAATTATTTGATTGATTTGGCCGAATGACAACTCTCAACTCAAATTCGTGATAGCAGCGGGCAATATGGTACAATGAATTCATTTCCGATCTCAATCTCTTGATTTTGAACTTTAACTTTGATAGTTCGACCTTTATCTTCCATTATGCAGCGGGCAATATTGGTTTGTAGTACATGCTATGTATCAGAGATGGCGCTGTATGTGAAAAAAGATTTTCCCGCTTTTCTTTTGAAATTTTTCCTGATTTTTTTTGCTATAAACCTCAAGGAGCCCGAGACCTTTCCAACGAATGCAAAACCGTGGAAATCGGTTCACGCGTTCTGGAGTTATAGCGTCAGGAAGGAAAACCCGACTTATTTTTATATAGTAGAAGATATTACATTTATTATTTCAACACATATTATTTTTTTCAGTCAGTTTTCCATTCACTCTTCTCGTTTCTCTAAAGATCGGTCCTGTCGCCCGTTCTCATCATTCTTTTCTCCACTACCTTCTCTAAAACTGATGTTTATCATACGCCATATGTCTATAAACAGCCGATTACGAATAATTAATTGAATCTAGTCATGTAGCGATCCAAAACAAAGTAATTCGCAATCCCATTTCAAACGCAGCGTCACCCTACTTGTTACTTTGTTTTGTAGTGGTTGAATCTTTTACTTCGTTTTGAAATTGGTAGTTATGGTTTAAAATATACACAAAAAATCTATTTCAAAACCAAGTAAATAATTCTTCACTCTCATAACAAAGTATATATTATGACGAGAATACTTTGTTTTGGTTTAAGTAATGTGTTTGTCTAAGAGCAAGATACACGAGCTTACCAAAAAATGTCAATTTACTTTGTTTTTTCAGTAAACTAACTTTGTTATTATTAGTTGAATATTTTTTCAGATTGTTTCCCAGACTCGCCCTAAAAAATTAAGTCGATCTGTGTAGACAGTTAAAATTTGTCAAAAAACTACTTACTGTGTTTTGTCATGGGGCAGCCGAGCGTGGTAAAGTTCAAGAAGTTATTCCCAACTTCCCCCGATCTGTAGTCTTAAGCGTGATGGTAGTTGTGAAATCCTTCGCCTAATGTGGCTAAGACTACTCCAATATTCTGGGTATGTGATATGTGTTTATTATAAGGTCTCCAGCCCCACATGTGGGCAGCGCTATTGACAAGAAAGATGGCATTGAGCCCGCAAATGTAACGAAGCTGTTGACATGATAAGCTGTGGAGAAGACCTCGTTCCAGAAGAAGATTGGTATTGCTGTAGACAGGATGAACGCCATGAAGATTTTGAACCAAAGCTCATTTCTGAAAACAAAAAGAGGCTTATATAGATTTCTACAGGCCCAGTTATGGGAGGACAATATTTGTCTCTTATTGACCTAAGACTTAATTAATTAAAACTATAACAGTTTATGAGTAGAGAGTGCACACCACACCTAGAATTTTAAACTACTTAATATTACTCGGTGCCTCAGTGGCTCATTGGTTAGTGACCCTAAATACTGGGTCAAGGAGGCGTGGGTTCGATCCCCACCCAGGGCAAGTATTTATGTGATGAACATAAGTGTGTTATCTGTGTCTGGGTGTTATTTAGTTACAATCTATAGAAGTATTAAGTATGTGTTTAAAAATATGTATAAATAGTTTATCAGTCTCTAGCAGCCGTATCACAAGCTTTGCTTAGTTTGGGGTCAGAGGCCGATTGTAAGATGTCCCCTTATATTTTTATTTGGTCTGAGGATGATAGGCTAATATATAACTTCCGTTTAAATATACGGATACACCTTGTATGATATTGAGCAACGTAGAACAAACATTATCAGTTACTAATTTTGATCATAAATTGATCTAATTTGAGACCTGATTAAAACTAGGTTTTAAGAAAATATTTATTCTATTTCATTATACATAGAATACTCAGGTAGGTATAGAGCATTTCAACTAGTGAAAACACAAGAAAAATGAGCAATAAAATTACTCTACTGTAAAAATTCATCATCATTTTAAAATTAAAAACCTTGTTTCCATATTTTAATAGCATTATTCCAATCCAAATAATGTAAATTATTTAAAATTCAAGATTAGATGACGCTTTTGAAAATAATATAATGCTATTTCACGCTTAGACTATTGAATACCGGCCCACTTTTGAAGTGATTTTAATAATGCATATCATTATAATAACCGATTCACACATCAGTCAAGCCATCGTCACGTCCACAGAAGAAAGTTCTGCTGTTCTGTGGTCACGTCACAGTTCCGTCAATGTTCCCGGCACCGTACCGTCACAGTCACTGCACCGAACGTCACTGTGAAAAATATTATTTCATACATTCTCTATGAATGTATTCCCACAGGTCTAGTGGTAATGACACCCACCTTACAATCCTGACGTCGTGGGTTCAAATCCTGGTCCCATACCAATGAATTTATCAGAATTTATGGACGGAATTTCATAACACTGGCTTTATGATGAAGGAAAACATCGTGAGGCAACCTACATATTATTATGTCCGTGGAAAAAAAATCGATGGCGTACGTGAATCCACCAACCTGCACTGGGCCAGCGTGGTAAATATGACCCAATCACAATTCATGGGTAGGCCTACGTCCTGCAGGGGACTATGAAAAAGGCTGGTACAGTACAGTGACCGTGATTGCCGCTGGCAGCACCGACACGGTCACTAACATGTCGGGATACATTCATATATAGAGAAACATAGAGAATGTATGAAATAACATTTTTCACTATGACGTTCGGTGCCGTGGCTGTGACGGTACAGTGCCAGGAAGTTAGACTTACTGACTTTAAATAATGTTTGAAAGAATATTTTATAATCGACATAACGGAGAAGGTTATCAAGTCGACGAGTAATTTTTTTTAAGTTTGACTACGCATAACTTTTTAGAAAGTAGTCAGTTTTTTTTTGGTAGATAATACTTCTAAAGTAGTTAAGTTGATCTAAATTTTTGAAAATTAAACAAAAATGTGAAAATTACTACATCGATCCGTGTGAACTATTCGTACACAGTTGAAGTCGGTTATGATATCTTTTGCGTAAAATAATTATAACTGTGACAGTACGTTGCGGTGACTGTGACGGAACTGTGACGACTTGCCTGATGTGTGTGAATCGGCCTTAAAACATCTAGTTCAAAATGAGGTCTCCGTCTGACCTTACGCTTTGTACTTCTATAGTTCTATACAAATATTGTATGCATTGAATGCCGCATTTTCCGCCAAAAATGACTTCTTTTGTCGCCCGCAACAATGCATGATTTATTATTGGGCATCGCCGTGTTGCCCTCAAACTTGGCTTGAAAAGCATTTGATAATGTTGAAAGGCTGTGATTTTTAATAATTTTCTACGTTATAAGGAGCGAAAACTTAAATGTTTTGTGTAATATTTTTTTATTGAAGCAACAAAATCACTTGTGTTAAATCGTTTGACCACCAACTCGCCTGATCGTTTCAGAGTTTTAAGCGGCTTGAAGACCTCTGACATGGCTAAACGGGTAAAACAACCCGAGTATCGCTCATTTGTAAATGCCATCCGTGGTCACCCATCCAAAGACAGCCGTGCTAAACATTGCTTAACTTCGATTTTGCTAATCTGTCTTAGAAAAAACTGTCTTACTGTAATTATTTTTTGCAAAAAAATAGCATGACCGACTTCACCCGTGTACAGAATTCGCGAATATTTCGCACGGATTGATGTATCATTTTTCATAATATTGTTGATTTAACAAAATTGGCTCAGCTGATTTCAATAAAATTTTAATGAGACCAATTTCGAAGTATACTCTTTCCAATAAAAAAATATTGAAATCGGACTACTATGAAATAAGTTATGCGTGGTTATACACAAAAAATATATACGCGTCGAATTGCTTACCTCCTCCGGTGCGGTTCGTCGGTCAAAAACTAACCACACTGTTTATAACACACACCCAAAAGAAACTCTATCGACCCTAAACGATATCAAATACGAAACAGAACGTTATTAATGTTTGATAAAATGGGATTAGTTTGGGAATAACCAGAATAAATAGGGATCTAACGCGAAGGACGAGAAATAAATGCAAAGAGCCGAAAGGTTTAGGGGATTACCGGAGCTTACGTATAGAGGCTCCTACACACTGCCGGCGGCGTGGCCAGCGGCTATGCCGTCAACAAGGCCGGCGACAAGCCCGGCAAGTGATTTGGAGCCGCCGGCCTTAAGGCCGCTGCATACGTAACGGTTTTTTTCACGGACGGGACGGAACGGGAACGGTCCGTCTAGTCACGTCCCGTTCCCGTTCACGTCCCGTCCGAGGTATTATCTCGTTACGTATGCAGCGGCTTTTACTAGCGCCAAGTTAGATATCATCACCGTGGCCAAGTGATTATGCCGGCGACGTACCCGCGCGTCAAAAGCCGCGCCCGTCGGCTGTACCGCCGGCACAGTGTGTAGGAGCCTTAAGAACGGACGGCAGTGCGATAAACTTCTAATATTGCTTCGACTGAAATAACATGAAAGGACATGAAAGAAAAAAATCTGCCAAGCACGAGTTGGACTCGTGCATGAAGGGTTCCGTACCATATGAGACCCCTCGGCATAAAATCACGTTCATTGTATGGGTAGTATTTGTTGTTATGGAGTCAACAGAAAATACATCATGATGTATTTTCTGGAGACAGACAGACCGACAGACGGACAGCGGAGTCTTAGTAATAGGGTCCCGTTTTTACTCTTTGGGTGCGGAACCCTAAAAGAAGCGCTGTTAAGTTGAGTAAGCTACATGCTCACAATATTACGTCTTACTTTATCACCAGCCGTGAGAGTACACGTCTCTAGTGCGCTCCATTAAAAACGGCAAAAAAACACGTTTGTTGTATGGAGCCCATAAATATTTGTATTTATTTTATTGTCTTCTTAGTATTTGTTTTTACAGTGGCAACAGAAATACATCATCTGTGAAAATTTCAGCTTTTTACCTATAACGGTTCATGAGACATAGCCTGGTGACAGATAGACACGCGGACAGACGGACAACGGAGTCTTAGTAATAGGGTCCATTTGCGTACGAAACCCTAAAAAGAACACAACATTTACAGTAACTTTTCTGTTTTTGTGCAATAAATGCTATACATTCAGAACATTACAAAATACAAATTTTACTATGGGCTCAACACGGATTTAAGAAACAAATACAAATAGTCAAAAGTTTAACTTAACTTTGCTAGAACTGATAACTCATTTAACTTAGACTAAAATAAAATGAAAGAACATGCTTTCAAAGCACTGTGTTGAAGACAATCAATTCAAGACTGCCTCGGTGGCTCAGTGGTTAGTGACGCTGACTTCTGGGTCAAAGAGGCGTGGGTTCGATCCCCACCCAGGGCAAACATTTGTGTGATGCCTATGTTCATCTATGTTTGCTCTGTGTCTGGGTGTTATTTAGGTGCTATCTATATAAGTATGTATTTAAAATATGTTGTAGTATATCGGTCTGTGGCAGCCATATCACAAGCTATGCTTAGTTTGGGGTCAGAGACCATGTGTAAGATGTCCCCTAATATTTATTTATTTAAATTAAGCTAACATGGTCAAATTATATCTCACTTTTATTTCCGGACGTGAGACGAGTAACACGTCTCTAGTTTGCTACAATAAAAAAAGGACACCACATAACACGTTCTCATGTTTTTTTTGTCATAAATGCTACATGCGACTACATTCCACGTAAATTCAATGTAAATGCCTCCCGCGGTTACCCATCTAAAACTGTCTCTAGTGCATTCCAATAAAAGAGAACGAAACATTACACTCTCCTATGCTTTTTTTAGGGTTCCGTACCCAAAGGGAAAAACGGAACCCTATTACTAAGACTTCGATGTCCGTCTGTCCGTCTGTCTGTCTGTCACCGGGCTGTATCTCATGAACCATGATAGCTAGGCAGCTGAAATTTTCATAGATGATGTATTTCTGTTGCCGCTGTAACAACAAATACTAAAAAGGGATTAAATACATATTAAAGGAGGGCTCCCATAAAACAAACCTGAATTTTTAGACGTTTTTCGCTCTAAATTAATAATGGTAACAGGTAGATGCTTGAAATTTTCACGGAATATTTAGTTTTATATTCACTTCAATAACAAATAATAAAATTAAAATAGTATAAATATTTAAGGGGGGCTCCCGTACAGTACGGAACCCTCCGTGCGCGAGTCCAACTCGTACTTGGCCGATTTTTTTATCAAACATGCTACATGCGTCTACATTCCACGTGCAAAAGCCTTCCGCGGTCACCCATCTAAAAACTGACAAGTGTTGAACGTTGCTTAACTTTGGCGATCGCTGACAAACACCTAGACAAACTACGCTATGAGTATAATATAAAATGACTCAATTTCATCGACCACGTTCTTTAGCTTAGGCTTGTTCATTCATTTCATTCTGGCCAAAGTAATATGGACATTGGGCAGCCGTTTCCGAATATTCACGGCTTAAATTTGGATTATGCCATAAATGCGAGGTCACGGGCGAAATTGTAAGTGGTGCTTCGGTAGGAATTATAAATGGGTTTGAGCAATTCAGGTTTGAACGGAACGTGGACTCTTAAGGGACACGTTCATTCATTCAGTTTAACCTAGTACGCACGAATTTCGTATAGGTTGGATGGCTAGCCCTGTTGTCAGAGTTTTAAAGCCGCCTGAACATCTGTGACACGGCCACACGTTAAAATAAACGCTATTTACAATTTAACGTGTTATCTGAGCCATGGTAGAGCTCAGTTGTAAATGCTACCCGCGATCACGCTTCCAAAGACTAACCGTGCCAAACATTGCTTAAATTGGTTTGGTCCATATTTATAACTGTTTATCATAACTATAGCTACGAAAAGTGAAATTTTCTTAGCTGTTTCGGTAAACGCTAAACTATACACCTACATTATACTATATACGAGCGCTACATTTTAAAGGTAAGAGATATGTATGCTAAGCTACGTTCTTGGTGTTGCAATTTTCTCGCTACGCAGTTTTCTTCTGGTGTTTTTTCTTTGTGTATGAAATAAAACCGTATTGTTTAGTGGGATAGTGCTTCGAAATCGAAATGTCGTGGGCTCAAATATTGGATACATAGGTACAATGAGAACTGAATTCTTCAAAATATTTTCACGAGATTTAAATTTGATTTTTTTTCATTTTCAACAAGGTTTTCGGTAGAAAACACTTGGTTTAAAAACATGTGTGCCCAAAAAATCTTCTTATGATCTAAAGTAAGTATATAAAGTCTTACAATTAGTATGACACAGCACTAGGATAATAAATAAAAAGATTCAAGTATTTACATCTGTAGTCAACATGTAGTTCATTGTAGTTCCTGAAGGTAAACAGTACCTACAATACAAGCTTTTACTTAGTGTAGGCTCTAAGAATTAACTCAATTGCAATCGCTAGCCAATAATTTAATGACAATTTTGTTATATTAAGTTCCTACGAGTATATTGATAAGTGGCTTTTGTATCACGCAATAAAAAAACTATTATTTAAAAATATGTCGTTATCTATGGTAGGTAGGTAGGCCTTCCATTAGGTATGAGAATACTTGTCTCAAGCTGACTGATAACGCTGAAAACAAAGAAGACAAGACTAAATTCACACCTCTGTTCAGTGACTTCATTGTTTTTACTTCTTCATCATGTTCGTTACTAAGTAATGAATCAAATGTCTGTGTCTAAGCCTCCCAGGCACCTTTTACACGACCTAAGTTAAGCCCTCAAAGCATTGTGGAGGGAACTAAATTACATTGAAATCTGAACTCTAGGTAGCGCAAAGGTGTATTCAGGAATTTTGAGACACATGAGAGTTTCCATAGAGACCTTCATCCTGTTGTGTAGATTTTTGAGCGCTAGAAGAATTATTCCACATTTTGTCCTCCTTTAAATTATATTTTAAAAACGGTTATATAACCGTGGGTATGGTCTTTTCTTACTACAACAAAATACAGCAAAGGTTCTTCTTTACTACCTACTAAAAAAGAAATTTTAACAGAAATTTTAGCGAAAAATAATCCAAATGCTAAAGCCTCACTCTCTTGTAGCACGTGCTACGAACCGCCTAATTCCGTAGTACATGTTTTATGTGTTTGTCAATATTTATTGTATGAGTACACATTACACACACTATAGGTATCATAGCACACATTACATGTACTATAGGTAGAATTTATTATTTCATTCTTTTCATATTCATTTCTTTATTCTAAATTATATTTTCCGGTCAGATTCACTTTTGTGAAAAACGTCAGTGGGGCATTTGATGGTCAAGTTTTTGTCTGATCAGCTTTACCCATTTAAATTGATTGAAAAGCTTAAATATTTAAATAATTAGTTTTTAAACTTTTCAATAGAATATGTAAACGTGAACAATGTGAAATTATGCAAGCAATTTGGAATTGTGGACTACAAATCTCAAAATTAATATAAGTAAATTTAAAATTCTCGTATCACAATGTTAGTTACCTCACTCCTCCGAACGGCTTTACTGATTTTTACCAAATATCATATGCATATTCAGTACGTCTGAGAATCGGCTACTATCTATTTTTCATACCCCTAAGTGATAAGGGTTGTTCACCCCCGAGCGAAGCCGGGACGGGCAGCTAGTTGTATTATTTAAATTTGAATATTGTTATAAATCTTAACACGATATGTCAGTAATTCTACGGTAATGCTACTTCGCACAATCGGTTTGCGACGGCCGACATGTCGGTAATCTTATATTATGCTACAAGTGGCGGTAAACCCCCGAATGTAGGGGAATACTAGTTTTAATAATATACGAGATTTTTATTTAGTTATCTCTATATTTACTCCTAAAATATAGCACCAATACTTATGTGAAGTGCTTCTTTAAAATGTGCAGAGAGTTTAAAATATACATTACTCACACTACCAAAACTTTTACTTTAGGAATAACTCAAAAACAGCGAAAAAAATACTGTTTCACACAAAAATCTCCTCGACACCGAAGAAAAAAAATACACAACATGTTGTCACCCGCTTTACGTGGCTTGCCCGGTATGTCAGTGTGCCATTTTTTATTACATTTAACTGAGCGTTAAGACTGAGGGTAGTATTTAACTGAGCGCCAATTAATCTGGATTAATTGGCATTCAGTTAAATACTACCCTTTCATAATAAGTTTTATAAGCTATTACATTTTTGCATGAAACATAACGTAGATTGTTAGTATAATTCTACCTTTATGAGAAATATAGAATTTATGAACAACAGTTATAAAGCTTAACACGTGCATTACGTATGTAATTCTGCGGTAATACCTACCACTACGCACAATCGGCTTGCGGCAGCCGACGTGTCGGTAATCTTGTATTATGCTTCAAGCGGCGGTAAAGCCCCGAATGTAGGGGGTACCAGTTTTATTAATGTACGTGCTTTGTATTTAGTTAACTCTGTATTTACGCCTAATATAACATCAAGACTTATGTTAGATATTATTTCTAAAAATGCAAGGGGTTTCAGAGATATATTTGCACTCATGATATCAACAATGGGATGGGACACCTATAGGATCTACAATCTAAAATTACGATCAAAATCAATTGAACAGATACAGCTTGTTTCCTGAACAAAAAGAACAAAATTTACAGCCTGCATGGTAAATGCAAATTTATAATGTGGTAAATGTTTCATTTTTTTTTTCTTGACACTTTCCGGAAAGGTTGGCGGGATTTGGCTACAGAACGCGATAAATGGAAGAAAGTGGGGGAGACCTTTGCCCAGGAGTGGGACAGCATAGGTAGAGAAAAGTTTCAGGTAATGAAATATAATGTATTATTATCTATTTTAAACCAATGCGAGTAATGTCGAATTTATGGGCTACAACTACATATTAACCTAGCAAGTGCATTTGCCACCGACATGTTCGTAATCTTGTAATATGCTACAAGTGGCAGTAAAGCCTCGAATGTTTAGGAATACCAGTTTTAATAATGTCTTGTAATGCCTTGTATTAGATAGCTCTATAATATTTCAGAAACTTTGTATTGGGGTTTCACTAGGCAGACTTTTTTCTAGTATCATTGTTCTCACCATAATATTTCATCATAACGATGAACTTTTATACAATTAAACCTGCTATCGCGAAAACCAAGTCAACTGTTCCATAAAAAAGTTGCTAATTTCGGTTTCATTGTGAAAGTTGACCTTAATGTTGAGTACAATAAATATAATTATCCTCAAATATACCCGTTATCCAAAGAAACGACAGGTAAGTAAATTACATTATTACTAGCGACCCGCCCCGGCTTTGCAACGGCGTATTATACATGTAATCCTTCCTCTTGAATCACTCTAACTTTTGAAAAAAACTGCAGCAAAATCCGTTGCGTGGTTTTAAAGCATACATTTAATTTTTAAAATATAAGCATACATGGGGACAGACAGCGGGAAGCGACTTTTTTGTACTATGTAGTGATATTAAGCACAGTTCGTCTGAACCGTGTAATGACCTAGTGTGACTTAGTGGTAGTTAGGTTTTGCCACTTTCTATCCCCGATTGAAGAACCAGAGGCAGACCAAAGACAAGATGAAAGGATGTAGTGCTGAGGGACACGAGAGAGTGCAGTGTTTCCGAAGACGATGTCGAAAATCGAGCGAAGTGGAGGAGAAAAGTGAGGTAAGCAGACCCCATCACCATGTGGGACATACAGCTAGGAAGAGAGAGATAGTGGTAGTTAGGTTTTATTGGAAACCTACAGCGGAGGCCTATGTCAAGCACTGGACATCCTAAGAATAATATGTTCATGATGAGTAAACTCAGGGGCTTGGCCCGCCAGCCTAGCTATGTTAACACGTAGACCGATATTAGTGCAAAGATTAATAATCAAATCATTTTTAAGCCCCAGCGGGTATTTAAAGCCGCCCTTTCAAGGTCAGCCTGAATAGGTAACTTTTAACAATAGAATGCCTGGATAAAGCTCACGATTACGTAGAATTACCACCCGAATATGTTCATGGAAAGGCTTGAAGTAGATAAGTTTAACGTACTATGTACTTAAATTTAATAAAACACACCATTCTAGGCGCAATTTAAAGTACTTATAATACGCGCGCGTACAGAATGGATGGAACCTTGTTATAATAAATCAAAAATAACAGAACTGAACTTAGGTTCCAACCCATTATTATCGCATTGAGCAAGGTTCAAAACAAGTAGGTATGCTATAGGATGCAACCTTGTCAAATTTTAGACTTATACATCCACCAGGTTTTTTCCGCGGCTCCGCCCTCGTTGTATTTTGACTATTGTGCTATCCCACAGGAACGTTTTATTTTTCGGGATAAAAAGTAGCCTAAGTCACTTACCGGCCCTTGAACTATATCCATGCTAATAATCAAGTCAATCCGTTGCTCCGTTGCTGCGTGTAAGAGGACCAAACCAACAAACTTTTCGGATTTATAATATTTTAGTATAGTATAGTATGATGGACTTACTAATTTCATTTTCATTCCACTCCTTTTTAAAAAGAGAAGGATCTTTGTAACGGTCGTTTCATTACATATCGGCACGTTGTTTTCCTTAAAATGTGGTTCAGGAGATCGGATAACTTGTATTTGCCTCATACTCGTAATTACCAAATTACGTAACACTAATTACTTAGCAATATTATTCCTTTTTAGCAGTACAGTCTCTGTTAAAAAAGTAAATATTTAAACGGTATTATAGGCCGGGTGCCTAGCGCTGGTGTCAGAGTTTTTCAACCGCCTAAAGACCTTAAACATGGCTAAAAGTTTAAATCAACCGGATCCCACAATTTAATATGTCATCCAAGCCACGTTAGCGCTCAGTAAGCAATGTCACCCGCGGTCACCTATCCAAAGACTGACTGTGCCTTACACCTTACAGCAATCACCGATTGCTGACAAACACCAAGTCAAAGTACTTCTACTAGTTCTACCTGTGCCTATTTTATCAGCGATACTAACCAAAAGGTAAGTGTATGCGCCAGTATTAAGCTATAGTCTCGTATACATCAAGCCTGTTCAGTAAGTTATAAACGGCGTGTACAGCACCGCATTAAAGCTTGTAGGCGCTTAGCATATGATATATCGGTAGGTATACCAATTACCGTTTCGTGTTGCGGTCCCGATATAGTGCTGTGGTGTGGCCAGATTCAACACTGCCTATTATGAACATTTCAATTATTAAAGCATCTGTATAATTATTTAATTATCACCAAGCAAAATAGACTTTTTGTGTGTCTTTTAATTACAGGACAAGTAGAAAGACGCCACATTACCACCCCTACACTGTCAATTTTCCTTCGATACGTACGAAGCGGTTTGACTCAACATTTCTGATTCCTACAGCCAGGGAATGGAACAGTCTTCCTGTTTTCTTGTTTTCTAAGAGATATAATCTAAAGTTTTCAAGATCAGAGTGTATAGGTATCTTCTAGGTCTGAGTGCTTCATCTTCGACCACAACGTCGCTTACCATCAGGCGAGTTGGTGGTTGGTGGTCAAGCGCGGACTTATTCGCGATTAAATAAAGTCTGTTTTGGTATTCTCTTAGATATACTAAATCACACGATAGATTGATATGCAGTTTCAATATCTTTTGGAATATTTCTTCTGGAATGTTTATTTATAAGCTTAATTCTAGTCCGAATTCTATGGTTATCTGTAAAAACAATCTAAAAGACTTTGACAAATAAATTGGTTTCAAAGAACAACGAAATACATAGTAGTTTATGCAACTGTCATATAATGAAGGGTATTAAAACACGAGTGTGAGTTTATGAAACGAGCGCAGCGAGTTTCATAATAGTAACGAGTGTTTTAATACCCGGGTTATATGCAGTTGCATACACTACTTTATCTTCACTAATAAAAATAAAAATAAACATATTGCGAAACATTAAATTCACGCGTACGTGTATTGTCACAGTGAACTTGGCGCCATTAAAATCTAACCAATGAGAGCGCAGTTGCGCGCGCAGGGCCAATCAGGAGCGAGCGCGCGATGTTATAATGAGATTTTACGATATCGATGTGGATATTATAACATCATGTGAAATTGCTTAAATTGAGTGTTTTGTTGTCTGCGCTATAACAGTAGTCATTATAAGTCAAGTTTTGGAAACATAAGTAGAATGTTACAACATTAGTGTAGATAAAAGTATTTTTTCAACCGAATGCTAATTACCTACACATTATAACATTGTAGGTATTAATTGATAAAGTGACACAACGCAAGCAACTGAACGTGTAGGTACCATACCTGGTCGTCTTCGAATATGTACTTCGTGAAGCATTTCATTTTGATTCAAGAATAAATAATTGTAACATGGTACCTATTATCTGAAATTCTCATTTGGCGTACTGCATTACATAATTTAACCAAACGTCTGCATTAACTACTACGCTAAATTGTTGATTAAATTCTCCCAAAATGGCATAGTTACGAGTATACTAGATCTAGCCACACTGTGTGTGAGCGACAAGTGCGTAAGTGGTGAGCGGTTTTTGGCTGATTATATGGGGTTTTAGGGGAAGCGAAACACACGAATAAGGAAATTGTTTATGGAAACGGTTTAATTGAAGTTGGGTGTTGCTATTGTGTATGTATTAAATTATCGCCACAAGAATAGGTGGTTGAAATGTTGGTACAGCTTAAAAAATCGATTGCGCCTACCTACTTACATTTACAATTATTTCATTTTTTTCACTGAACTATACTGACAGTTAAATAATTTAAAAAACCTTGCTGTAATCACTGGGTCGAAAAACTCTCTAGTGGAGACCACGTACCGCCAAGCGCAGCGTAAAATATCTACCCAAAAAGTAGACAGATGGCGCAATTGGAACCACAGGATTGTGCTGGAAGCAAGCCACATCGGATCGGTCTTATTAGAGATTTATAGGGAAGGTCCATGTCTAGCAGTGCACGTCCTAAGGCTGTGAAAAAGAAAAGAACAGTTTATCTAATGTTTACAATGCACTTACTTGGTGATGTAATGTACCTTTTCATCTACACATGTATACCAATGTAATAATGTGTAATATATTCATGTATACCAATATTATAAAGAGGAAAGATTTGATTGTTTGTTTACTGTACTGTACCAGCCTTTTTAATAGTCCCCTGCAGAACGTAGGCCTACCCACGAAGGGTGATTGGGCCACATATCCACCACGCTAGCCCAGTGCGGGTTGGTGGAGTCACATACGCCATTGAATTTCTTCTACGGACATATGCAGGTTTCCTCACGATGTTTTCCTTCACCGAAAAGCCAGTGATGTGGAATTCCGTACATAAATTCTAAAGAATAAATATTATAATATTGGACTGGGATTTGAACCCCCGACCTCACGATTATAAGGCGGGTGTCAGTACCACTCGAACACCACGGCTTATTGTTTGTTTGCATCGAAATGAACCGATTTGAAAAATTCTTTCACTGTTGGAAAGCTACATTATCCCCAGTGAACATATGACTATATTATATTGTCAATTTATACCAATATTATAAAGAGGAAAGATTTGATTCTTTGTTTGTTTGCATCGAATAGGCTCCGAAACTACTGAAGAGATTTGAAAATTTCTTTCACTGTAGGAAAGCTACTCGTACACCATCCTCGGTGAACATAAGCTATATCCTTACTAATATTATAAATCCGAAAAGTTTGTTGGTTTGTTGGTTTGTTACTCTATCACGCACCAACGGAGAAACGGATTGACTTGATTTTTGGCATGGACATAGTTTAAAAGGCGGAAGGAGCTTTAGGATACTTTTTATCCCGAAAAATTGCATAGTTCCTGTAGGACAGGACAAAAACCATCGAAAGCGAAACTGTCGCCACTATCACAAAGACGCTAAGTGATTAATTCCTCTGTGACGCTAATATGGACTAACGAAACGTCACAGCCAAACGTAATTAGATGACAGGTGACATTGTCTGCAGACTTTTATAAATCACAAGTAGCATGGCAAGGGGACAAATTGTTTTTCCACCATTATATCACCTTGAAGAGGAAATAAAGTATGGATTGAAAATGACAACTGACATTAAAATTGGATAAAATGTTATTTTCCCTCTGCATGCTACATGTTACTATGACGTTTAATACCAGGCCGTCATTTTGACTGACATTAAAAATATTTTTAAATTTTCTATCATTAGAGGTTTAACATGTTTCTTTATTCTACCTTTATGGTACAGAATCATCATACTTTGATATTTTATTTTTTTATTTTTTATTTATCCTGTACTGTCCCACTGCTGGGCAAAGGTCTCCCCCAATTCCTTCCATTCCTTTCTGTTCTGTGCTACCTCCGTCCAACCTTTTTTAAACCTCTCGATTTCGTCGCGCCATCGTGTTGGAGGACGGCCTCGGGGTCGACTGGACAGAGGAACCCACTCTGTTGAGACCTTTGCCCATCTGTCTGGGTGCATACGACTCACGTGTCCCGCCCACTCCCATTTGAGCTTTGCAGATTTCAGGCCGACGTCGCTAACGCCTGTCATGGAACGCAGTGTGGTGTTTCGGACGCGGTCTACTCTTTTGATACCAAGTACACTGCGTTCCATTGCTCTTTGGCAAACCTGAAGGCGAGACTTCTGAACATTGGTGAGCGACCACGTTTGTGCACCATAAGTTAGGATGGGTAGAATACACATATCGATGAGTTTTCGAATATTATCAATCCGAAAAGTTTGTTGGTTTGTTCCTCTTTGAGATTGACCTGATTTTTGGTATGGATACCTATGGTTTAAAAGACAGAAAGTGATAATAGGATACTTTTTTTATCTCGAGTAAATTTGTGATTCCCATGGGATAGGACAATAACTGTTTCTCAGCAATGGAGCAACGGATTGACTTGATATTTGGGGTGGGCATAGTTTGGACGACGGAAAGTGACATAGGATACTTTCCATCCCGAAAAAGTTTTGGTTCCCGTAGGACTTAACAATATTTTTTTCTCAGCAACGGAGCAACTTGCCTTGGCTTATTGCATGAATATAGTTTGAAAGACGAAAAGTGACGTAGGCCACTTTTTATCGCAAAAACTTTAACAGTTCCCGTAGGATAGGATAAAAACTAAGTGAGCGGGCTGCGGTAGCAGCCGTCTAAGCGCCAGAAATAACCTGTCATGGCAAGTTTAGGACGTTCCTACATTTTTCGCACTCCTTCGCGGCACTCAACAGCGCTAGCCCAGACTCGGAATCCATAACGGAGCTTGCGCTCTCGCCATAATGACGGAGTGTTTCGGAGCACAAGACACATCGTCATCCACCACTCGGGACTAACCAGTACTGAACGTCAGACAGCACTTCAACGCCCTGGTCCCAGTGCAGCGGGTCAGTCATAGTAACCCAGCGCCTGCCTCTTCAACTGCAGAAGGCAGTGAGAACGGCCATCGCGATACCAACACCTCTCTTCCCCTGCAGCCCCACTGCGTCTGCCAACACGTTGACGGCCTAGCGGAAGGTAGGGTAGGTGGCGGCACCCACACCACCAGTTCCATATATCCCACCGCGGCCCCTAATCCTCGGCTGTCATATCAGAGTCCAGGAAGCAGCCTTGCTTTATGAAACTAAGAAAGGTTATTCCCAGCAAGTAACTGGAGATAGAGAGACAGAAAAGAAGCCACACCCAGCGCAGCAGGAGGAGCTGGAGTTCATATGCCTGGCAGACGGAGCAGCACTAGAGCAAAATCTTAACCGAGAAATTAACATATTTACAGAAGGCAGCAAAATTAAAGGGAAAGTTGGGGCGGCATTATCCATTTGGGATGATGCCGCTGAGATCAGTACCCGCAAGCTGAAATTGGCCGATTGGTGCTCCGTGTACCAGGCCAGTGGCACTTCTTGAGGCTACCGAAAAAGCAAAAATCTTTTGTGACTCCAGGTCTGCACTGGAAACGGTAGTTGGCGTATCTTCCCTCCATCCCTTAGCAGTAAATTCAAAGCTAACATAAAGTTACTACACGCACAAAATAAAATAGTGAAACTTTATTGGATTAAAGCGCACCGCGGGGATGGAGGGAAATGAGAGAGCGGACCAGCTAGCAAAGGAAGCAGCACTGCACTCGAAGTGCAGACCTATTTACGATAACTGCCCCGTTTCATTCGTCAAGCGAGAAATCCGAAAGGACTTTCTTGACGAGTGGAACCGGCGGTATCAGGATGGACACACAGCGGCGGTAACCAAAACATATTTTCCGGATGCAAGGGTGGCATACAAGATCGTAAGAGAAATAGCACCAGTGGGAATCATAACTCAAGTGCTGACGGGGCATGGTGAGTTTTTCCAATACTTACATCGATTTAAGTTGAGGGAAAACCCATCGTGCATCTGTGAACCCACAAAAGAGAAGACTCCACTGCACATAATCTTGGAATGCCCAGTTTATGGAAAGCAGATATTTGATTTAGAACAATAAATTGGAATTAATCTAACACGTAAAAACCTTAGAAACAATTTTATCGAATTTTTGCACAAATATTTGTAAAAAAGCAATAATTAGGAACAAGTAGGTATAAACTTTGCTGTACCATTGTAATGTTTATTATAACTGCAAACAACCAAAAACATTGAAATATAGGTATAGTTTTTATTCATTTGTAATTAGGATCCCTGATCATGTCAGGGATATTTCGCGATATAATAAAAAAAATCCTCGGATGCAGCGTCGCAAGAGCGGCACTGCAGCCTGCCTAAGTTGCGACACTCCTCATAAGGCATGCAACCTACCGGCCATCCTCTCAGCTGCTTTAGTTAAAAGCGGCTGAACCTCGAGTGCCAGCCTCTAAGCTTCCTTGGGGGAAAAGACACCCAAAGAAGAGGGAGACTTCGAGCGCCGCCTTTTCAGCTGCCTCAGACCTCCCCCACGACAAGGCGGGAATACACGGGGGGGTTGTATATACACTCCACCCGTAACTTAACCAACAAAAGCATTCCACTGGTATTTTGATATTTGTTTTGTCGGTTAGGTTAGGTTTCGCAGCCGACATAAACATAAGCCAAAATCAAAATATAACGCGGGCGCAGCCGCGGGTAAAAGCTAGTTATATATATTTTTTTAATCAGGGATCCTTACTATTTATTTTCTTTAGCTAATCGTGCCTAGGCGAAGCCGGGACAGGCAGCTAGTTCATAATAAAATTGTTTCTACAGCCTGATTCAGCTAAATTTTATGACAGGCAACCTATAATACATAAAAGGCTAAGCGACATAATCCTGGCGCCCTAAAATTGCAGAATTGCAGTGTGTTATAATTTGGATAATATATAAAAAAAAAAAACAAAGAACAAAAATAAAACGAAAACGTCAAACCTCCAACTTCCAACAGACCATTGTTGGATGCAGCAGACTAAGGCAAACCGAGGCTGCCTCTAGTGAATAATTAGGGGGCACGGCAGTGCCCTCGCCTAGTCGAGCGCGAAGCATACACTGCCGTACCATCCTTTACTGGAACCATTTCACCGCATTTTCAGGCCCCTACTTGAGAACTTCTGGATAAGACTAGAACGCAGAAATTTCCGTCATCCAGTAAGCTATAATCACATACTTAAAATAAAAAATTTCAAGTCTGCAGGTCATTTAGTTCCGAAGTTAAGTGAAAGCAAAGTTTCGCATTTATAACACTCACTCACTCATGATCATCAGAATAGAACTAGTACTTCCCATGAACTCACAGAGCTGAAATTTGGTACAGTATTCGAAGATCTGGAGTACCGCACAGTAAAGAACCTTAGACTTGGCATGACTTTGTCTAGATTTCATTACTTTTTAGAGATAAACAAGCAGCTCCATCGAGACTTGGCTAGTTTTTTACAGAATGTTTTTGTTGTGATCTTAGCTTTAGAAATTATTCCAACTTTTCCAAAATTATTTTTCTGGTTCTGAAATGTTGTCCATTGCTTGATCTCCAGGTAGCAGATCCGATCTCGGAATTTGATGCCTCGCATAGACTTCTTCAAGGCAATAGACGCCAAATACAAAATTCAACAAATAAACTAAGTAACATGCCTAATTACATCATACATCCACTAACTTCCCCAAACATGAAATTTTAACTGCCGCTATCGACCCCGTGGAGTCAGGCAGAAACATGCTGACGCGGCATTACACGAGATAGCGGAGCTAACGAGATTCTGATTACTCTGCTTAATTAGCTGCCGTTTTTATAAATCAGTGTTCGGGATTTGAAATTAATTTACGAAAGATTATAAATGCTACAGTATTGTGCATTTAGTATCAGATAAACTTCTGGAACTACTCATTCTCGCGCTCCAGCTCAATTATGTAACTATTCTGTTCTCTTTCATTCATAGCAACAGCAATAGAGAAATAATTACGTTGGACGACTCAAGATAATTGCCAGCTGTGGTCGTAAAATGTAAACAACAGACCATAGGCCTACCATATAGAGTTTCAACAATACCAGTTAGAAGATTTTAATTTTTGATCCTATGATGATGGCTTCCACGCCGATTTCGGCTACAGCGACCATTTTCCGTATGTGGGTTAATGATGGGTCCTCACATGGCTGATGTAACCAATTTTAGCGGTGAATGTCCTAGGACAGTGACTACATGTGAGGACTCCATTAATGTAGTTGTGTGTAATGTTGGACGGCGGTTTGTTTTTGAGATGTTCTCTTTTCAGGTCTAAATCACGCCTCCTTTGGTCCTAAAATGCGTACACGTTGGTATGTACTTGTTGTCTCCATGACGTACGGTCGACAGCCTGAGATTCCCATGACGAGGGTTCAATACCACACCACTTCATATGCCTCTTCAGAACATCTATATGATAGATCCTATATTAATTTTGAAAATAGATGAACATTCTGCATTTTGCTTGCTGTTAATGCTTGGTACCCTGATCGTTGCAATCTAGATTTTAATTTACGAATATGCCTCATTACCCATCATACATTTGCTAACTTCCCCAAACATGAAATCTTAACTGCCGCTATCGACCCCGTGGAGTCAGGCAGAAACATGCTGACGCGGCATTACACGAGATAGCGGAGCTAACGAGATTCTGATTATGCTTAATTAGCTGCCATTTTTAAAAATTGGTGTTTGGATTTTGAAATCGATAGACGGAAGTTAATTAAACCTTTAACATGACTTTTCAAAAATTCGATTTTATTTTTATTTTTCAGAATTAATCTATTGCCGATACTGGTTTCAGTTCACACATAAAAAATACATTTGGTTTGTAGACTTTAGGCAACAACATGCATTTAAGGGAGCTAGAACGGTTTAGTGTAGGAGCCAACTCTATGAGTTTCCTACAATTTAACCAACATCCAACAGTGGTCTGTTCTGGTTCTCTCAAATGGATACATACTTTTAAGTTCGCAGAGGATCCCATGCTATATGCTGTCTTATTCTCTCAGACAGATTTTTAATGCTCGCTCCTGCTTTTACTTGTTCACCTGTTTTCATTTGCGCATACGCTCAGCCGTAATAATGATTCAATTAATAGGTCCCCTGGACATCGGATATTGATGAATCATGTCGCCGCGACACTATTGTTTTTTTTATTCTTACTAATAATTAAGTCTGAACGTATGTTTGTTGGTTAGATTGTTACTCTTTCACGCAGCAATAGAGCAACGAAAACCCTTGATGATGAGTTCAAAGATTAGAGCGAGACATAAACAAAATAGGTATAGGTAACTGTTTTATCTCGGAAAAATAAAAGTTTCCTAAAGAGTAGTACACAAAAATTCAGAATGTCATGCTGGTAATGCCGCAGCTGCTATGTAGTATTTTTAACCGACTTCCAAAAAGGAGGAGGTTCTATGTTCGTGTGTTTGTTTTTTTGTGTATGTTCATCAATAATTTCGCCAATTGTGAACCGAACCGAAAAATTCTTTTTTAGTACGAAAGAGTATACTCTTGAGGTGGTCTCATTTAAATTTTACAGAAATCGACTGAGCTGTTTTTGAAAAACCCAACAATAATGTTAGTGTTGCGGACAGATGAGTCCTAAATGACTATGTATGAAGCCTAGGTCGCCAGTAGCTTTCGTTTCGATACTTTGCATTATATAAAAGTTTAGATGTCGCTTTTCGCCTTTGTACTGGACCTAGTCCAGTACATACCACCCTCATTTTCCCCAATTTCTACGGGCACATGGGTCAGTGGCCTCGAGTTCACTGTGTACTCCACTTCTGCCATCAATGTCGTGAGAACTTCATCCTTAGGGGCCCGCTCGTTTAGCGTGATAGCGAGCGCGCTCTTTACCGACCTTATTAAGCGTTCCCACGCGCCGCCTTGATTGGGCGCGCCGGGGTCGATAAATCTCCATTCTACACGTCGTGACGATGCGTACTCCTTCAGCGCTGGTAGCCATTCTTCGTAGGCATTGCCTAGCTCTACCTCAGCGCCCCGAAAATTCGTACCGTTATCGGAAAAATAGACTCGTGGCCAACCGCGCCGCGCCGCCATACGTCTCAGCGCCATGATCGCGCTATCTGTACTCAGACTTGGCAGGATTTCGATGTGTATGGCGCGCGTTACTAGGCACGTGAACAGCAGGCCCCACCGTTTCTCGTGGCGCCGACCTACTGTTACGTGATAGGGTCCAAACGCGTCTAGCCCACAGTTTGAAAACGGTCGTTTGAAGGCTTCTAAACGTACGCCAGGCAAATCACCTTTAGCCGGGATCGTCGGCCGCGCGGTTCGCGCGCGACAGACGACACAGCGACTTAGAACTTTTCTCACCGCGGGTCGTAATCTTATTACCCAATAGCGCTGTCGTAAGTTGTTAACTATCGTCTCGCGCCCGGCGTGATTTTGCCTTTCATGTTCGTGGCGTATTAACAACGTCGTCACGTAGTGTCTTCCATCTAGAATCGGCGGATCCCTTACTCCATTTGACACGGCGGCAGCGCCGATACGCCCGTTTATGCGTACTAGGCCGTCTGACCGTAGTACCGGGTCCAACTGTCTCAGTCGACTTTCCCTCTCGATACATAATCCCTTTTCGAGGCGGACGAAATCGTCTAAGAAGCTATCGCGCTGCACCTGCCGCAGTACCAAACGTTCCGCTTCTTCTAATAACTGTGTCGTCAGCTCGCGCTCTTGGCGACGACACTTTCTTATAAAGAGTAGGGCGTAACCCGCTGCTCTTATAAGCCTTTCCCACCGCGAGAAGCGCGCGATTTCTATAAAGTCGGCGCCCTTTACGGTCCTTACATGGTAGCACTCCTCGGTGTCCGTCTCGACCGCGGTCTCCTCCCCCGGCCAGCACTCCTCGGGTTCGCGAAGGAAGGGCGGGCCGGTAAACCATCGGTCCGTATTTAATACTTGAGTGTTACCTGGGCGGGTGGCGTCATCCGCTACATTATGTGCTGTAGGCACCCAGCGCCAGTCTCGCGAGTCGGTCAACTCGGCTATCTCGCCTAAGCGATGCGCGACATATGGTGTATAGCGGGCAGAGTCGTTCCTTATCCAGTGCAATGCGGTCTTGGAATCGCTCCAATACACTGCTCTGCCGGTATACGCGTGCTCCTTCTTTATGTCGGCCGACAGTCGAGCCCCTATGAGGCTGGCTTGTAGCTCCATGCGCGGGATACTCTGTTGCCGCATTGGCGCCACTCTCGCCTTTCCTGCGATGAGAGCTAGATGCACATCTCCGTCCGTGTAGGCGAATCTCCAATATGCTACGGCGGCGTAGGCCTGTTCGCTCGCGTCTACAAATATGTGGAGTTGTCGGCTCGCGGCCGGGCGCGGGGTGTAACAGCGCGGAATGCGTATTTTCTCCACATACTCTAAGTCGCGCATCCATGTCGCGAACCTCTCGGCCTCCTCTGCTGGTAGAGGGTCATCCCAGGCCACTGCTTGGCGCCATAAAGCCTGTAAGACCGCCTTCGCCGTAATCGCGTATTGAGAAAGGTGACCTTGCGGGTCAAAGATCGACATTACCGCTCCGAGCGCTTCGCGCTTGGTGGGCGTCCGTTGTCCTAACCGCACGTCCTCAGGCACTCTAGGCATCGCGGTGTTAAACGCTAGCTCGTCTGTCGCGGCTAACCACTTCAGGCCTAACGTTTTACCGTACTCGTCACCGGTGCCGCCGAGCTCCTTCGGCGTAGTAGCGCAGTCGACGCCTTTTAGTAAGCTAGGTAGGTTCGAACTCCAACTTGCTAATTCGAAACCTGCCTGCTTATGAACCTCGATTACTTGTCGCATGGTCTTGGCGGCTGTGTCTTCATCGCTGAAGCTCTGTACCCAATCGTCCATGTAGTGATGTTGTGTGATTGGTACGTACGCTAGAGGGTGCGTGTGTCTATGTTCCTCTGCGTTCCTATTACGCACGCTATGCGCTAGGAATGGAGAGCTTCGCGCGCCAAAAATCATAGACTTCATTACGTAGGTTCGCGGTGGTTGTGTTCGATCGTCACCTCGCCATAAGAAGTGCTGTATCGCTCTGTCTTCTTCTCGTATTTTCACTCGCAGGAACATCTCTCTTATGTCAGCTGTAATCGCTACCGGTCTTTCACGGAAACGATACAGAATGCCGCTCAGGCTGCTTAGTAAGTCCGGGCCGTCTAACAGCACGTCGTTCATACATATTCCATTAGAATGCGCGGCTGCATCGAACACAAGACGGATTTTTCGGGCTTATTTGGGTTTTTTACCGCGAAATGCGGCAAGTACCATGTTCTCGGGTGACTTGGATCAGCGTCGCTTTCCATCGCGTAACCTTTCTCTATAAGTTTGTTCACCTCCCCCGAGTATGCGATCTTATACTCGGGCAACTTATCCATCTTACGCTCGACGCTGTGAAGCCTCCGTAGCGCCATGTCGTAGCTCGGGGGAAGCTCGACATCATCGGTACGCCACGGCAACCCGACTTCGTAGTAACCGTCCCTCCTCTTTACGGTACGGTTAAATACGGCTATCGCTCGTTCGTTCGCGGCGACTGGCTTCGGTTTGTTGGTTATACCAAGCGAATCAAACTCGAAGTGCGCCTTTACGAGCTCGTGTAGTTCGTCGCGCTCTCTCTCTTGCGACGTGGTTATGTGTAACACTCGCTCATCCTGAGTTGTTACAATTCTGTGCGGAGTAGTACCATGTACCACCCACCCTAATCTGGTCAGAGACGCCGCAGGTTGTGTCTTCTTGCCCGTGAGTAATTTGCGCGACACGATGAGATGCCAATTGTCGGCGCCGATGAGTACGCGCGGGCGCACGTTCTCGTAGCACACGTCGTTTCTATCCAGCTGCTTAAGGTGGGGGTGATTTAGCAATTCTCGCGGCACAGACTGGCCGCCCAGCTCTAGGCGTCTCACTGTTCTTGCCTTAATCGTGTTATAATCGTTTTGACGACGCCCTCTCACGCCTATCTCTATTGCACGGCTCACTGCCTCCCGCTGGCTGTTCGTGACGCCGTGGATGTTGAGGGGCCGAGCGGGCCCACGCGCTCCGATCTGTGAGGCTAAGTCGTCATCGATGAGGCTAACAGTGGAGCCCTCATCCAACAGACCATACGTTTCAACGGTGCCGGTCGGTCCTTTTAACGTAATCGGGCACACCTTCAACAGCACACGTCGGTTGGTGTTGATCTGCGCTGAGGCGGTTATCGCAGAGTCCTCCTCTTGCTTTGCTGACGAGTCATCGCGTGTCTTTTTGGGTATGTGAAGCAGAGAGTGGTGGGGCGACTGGCACCCGTTCAAGCCGCATTTCTTAGCTTTACACTTGAACCTCCTATGCTTGCTCTCTAAGCATAGAAAGCATATCGCTGTCTCTTTCGCCCATCGCCAACGGTCGTCCGATGTCATGTTGTTCAATTTCTTGCATTTGGTGGTCGCGTGATCGACGCTCCCACAACAAAAGCAAGCGCTTTGTCTCGACGTGTCGGTCGTTGTTGCATAGACATGCGCCTTAGCCGATCGAGGCGCAGGTCGTGACGACTGTTGCGCGGGCCGCGATCCCTGCTCTCTGTTGTTAGTCGGTTTCGATGGTGGCGCCGCTGGCGCCGAGTAGCAATGACGAACTGCGCGCTCCGCTTCTCTCATGAAGAAACGCGACAAAGTTACTATCTCAGCCTCACTCGCGCTCCCGTATTCTTCAGCAAAATCGCACCATCTTGACCGATGATGTTCACCCATCTTCTCGGTGATATGCCGCGTTAACATCGGATTCTTTAGATACCCTTTGCCATCTAGGCACGCGATGACCGTGACAATATTCTGTAGTTTGATCGCAAAGTTGTTTAGATCTGCCGCGGTCGTTCCTATTCGCGGTAGTCTCTTGAGTTCCTCCAGCGCTTGGTCGATGATGATCTCGGGCTGCCCGTACCTCTGCTCCAGCGTGGCCATTATGCTCGAAGGTTCCGACGCTGTGTACAGTAGCGCTGCGACGCACTGTCTCGCTTCGCCCTTGAGACATGCGCGCAGCCGCGCGAGATTTTCCGCTGGAGGTATGTTGTAGACCGTAGTGGCCTCACGCATCGCTGCTTTAAACGAGAGCCACTCCCCCGGTGCTCCAGCAAACGATGGTAAGTCTGGTGGTCTAGATCGCCGACTATGCCTCGTCATTCTATCGAGCGCATCTGCGAGTCGGTCGATCGGGTCTTCTTTCGCGGCCGCCTTCTGCGGTGAAGCGTGTCTCTCCTTGCTTGCAACGTGAGTGGCGACTCGTTCTATCCTGCTCGCTCTCGTACGCGGCTGCGCCCCTGTCTCCGTTGCAATCGCAGCTGGAACTTGTGCTTGTGAGTGATCCACGATCCAATCGCTCACGCGCCTCCCGACGTCATCTTCTGCGCGATCGAAGACGCTGCCCTGCTCCGATTCTTCACGCATGATGTCGATGTCCGCTGCTAAACGCTTCTTTATAAGGTCGGCCTCCAATTGTAGCTCTTTCCTCTTGAGCTCAGCTAGGCGTTCTTCTGCTTGGATCTCGGCGCGCCGGATCCTAGCGCTAACGCTAACTGTAGAGCGCACAGACTGTGTCTCTAACCGCTGCTCCGTAATCGTAAGCGGTCTCGCTGTGCTTGGTGTCGGCGCCGAGGACTCATCCATGCCTGTCTCCATCGTAGGCATGTCCGGCGGCGCCGATGGTTGCGCGGTAGACGGTGACGCGGGGTAGTCGACGTAAACTCGTAGTCCTTGCCCGTCGACGTTCTTGCTCCGTGTCGTTGGCATGATTGCCCCTAACCGTCCCTACGTGCCCTAATTCCCTACCTCCCTATCGGCCCTAACAGTCCCTATCAGTCTCGCGGGAGGGCCCGGTTTTTAGGCCGGGATACGCTCCCTTGAGGATGGAAGGTCGTGCAGGAAAGGAAAGGTGGGGTCCCCCTGGCAGAGGAATGTGAGGGCAGCGGGTTGCTCGGTGACTGGTGGGAATGCCAGCCACGTCAGCGTGCCTACAGTCCGGCGCCGCGCCACTCACACTCTTACCAGCGCGGGTAATACTTCACTCCGAGCGTCGCTCCTTCTTCTTAATCACGGCGCGCTCGAAGTATCCGGCCCGCCGTTCCTCTTCTTGAAGTAGTGGTGTGTCCCCGCGGACTTGCCCGCCGATTTGCGCGAAGACGCAGCACCGTTCCCTTGAACGCGGAGCCGTAGCACCGTTGGGTGATCTTCTCAAGCCCGTCGAACACGGAGCGGTCGCACCGTTCGGTGATCTTCGGGTTCACCCAACCTTCTTTCTTCTTTCTTCACGAGGGCGTTCACGGGTGGGAAGCGAGAAACCCACCCGCTAGCTCGGACCGCACGTAAAAGTCGCTACGTGCGGTTGCTGCCCACAAAAGACTTCAACGCGCGAGCTTGCTACGCCCGCGCGCACGTCGTTGAAATTCGTCCCACGAGCGCTTCTATATGAGCTCAGTGGGCGCTTATACGCCGATATCTTCGTCCCACGAGTGCCTTCAATGCAACTCGGGCGCGCACTCCGTGCGAGCGAGAGGGCCATAATCACCAACCTCTCACTCGCGCGGAGTGCGCGCCCGATTGGGTAATACGCGCCTCTCCCACTGAGGATGAGCCCTGCGGGGAACCAGTGGCGGGGGGTTAGTATAAATATAGGACGGTCGCGGCCGTTAGCTCACTTGCCATTTGGAACTTGCCACCTGCACCTCGCCGTACAACGCTTCGTAAGAGGAACCTCCACCTCCGACACATCAGCGGTATAACTGCGTTTCAACAAGCGACCACTATTGAAGGACTTTTTATGGAAAGACGAGTTTGATTTGCACCCCGGTGTAAACTCCTTACTCCTCAACAGTTAGCAATTCGAGCGAAATATCCGAATTTTGCACACGATGAACATCGATAATTTCGCAAATTGTGAAATAAATCGAAAAGTTCTTTTTTATTACGAAAGTGTATACTCCCAAGGTGGTCCCATTTAAATTTTATAGAAATCGGCTGAGCCATTTATAATACATCAACAATAATGTAAAAAAATCGAGCGAAATATTCGAGTTTTGTATACGATGGAAGGCGGTTTTGCCATTTATTGCGAAAAATAATTATCATGAAATACATTAGTACTTTTGGTAGGTACTAGTGACGCGTAGACTCCCGCAATGCCTATCTTCCTCTGCCCCGACTGCACTGTCGCTATGGAATTGTATCCTTAGCCTATTTCAATCTATTTTAAAATTCTAAAAGGTGTCATAAATTTGCATTTCATGGTAACAAATTTCCATCATAATTACTGTCACTAAAACCAGATTACTTATTAATAAACTGTCAGCCCAATATCACGGTATTCAGACAAGCCCTGTCTTTACCAGGCTTTAATATTGCTGCTTTGTTTCTCTATTCATTTGGCTATTCACACTCTACTTCACCTTGATTGTTGACCTGTATTTTCTATACCACAAAGTGCACAATTGCTTAACAAGAAATGTCCTCAGCTTTTATAACGGTGGTCCTTATCCCGTAGAGATGCGGTTGAGTTTCCTTTAGCAAAGAGATTAGTTAGTACGTTACTCGGTTTGCATTGATGAACTAGATTGTGTAGGTTAAACCGCGTTTTGTTGAGGTGAATTGCTTTGTATACGGCGTTTCTTATTTGTCCTTATAAATAGAAAAAAAAAAACAGGAAATATAAAGGACTTCTTTAGTCTTTCAGTCTTAAACTGCACGCCCATTCAATAAACGTGATAACTCTTTTTGGAAAAATATATGATATAAATATTAAAATTTTCGTTTATTACCAGCATTACTACCAATTTCACTAGAAACTGAATATAACAGTTTTTTTTTTTAAAACCGCATCGAAGCTGATTGAGAAATGGGGAAATGCATATTCTCAAATAGTGTACTGGCTGAAAGTGAAAATACAAATCTCAGTTATAAGAGCAGTTTCAATGAGAGTAAGAGGCACGCGTAAACATGTCAGAGCCTTTCAATGTGAAGATGGAGCAGGAATACTTTACTAACAGTCTGGATGGATCTCGTAAAACAGAAATACCTGTTTGTATTTTTTTATGATTTTATATGTATACTAGACGACCCGCCCCGGCTTCGCACAGGTGTATTATACATATAAACCTTCCTCTTTAATCACTCTATCCATTAAAAAAAACCGCATCAAAATCCGTTGCGTAGTTTTAAAGATTTAAGCATACAGACAAACAAACAAACAAAAATAGCGACTTTATTTTATACTACTCGTATGTAAGGATGTAAGTGTGCAATATTCTATGTAACTCTGTGGCATTTGATTACATAATTATTGATTAAATATATCGTCGCCTTAATTCTAATATGTCACATCTCATTTTTGAACGTAACTGACATTTTGTATTGTTTGGATAAAGCTGACAAAAGTGAATCTTTCTCTTTCTTTACCTTGTAAAGTTTGTATAGAAAAGAGTGAGATAAAAGACTTGACGTAATACAAAGCATCTCAAATCATTCGATCTCTCTGCGAATCTGCATTAACTCATTGAGTCGCCATAGTTTGTTGACATATCACAGGTTGTTCCGCGATTTAAGTTGTGTGTGATTGTTTTTGTAAGCTGCCAAGGTATGAAATAGTTTCCATTTACTTTATTGAAGTTTATTTACGGTTTTAAAACATATTTCATTTGTGGAAAACCACTATTAGTACAGTAATTAACAATTTTCAAGTGTGCTTTGAGATATTGCCTATTCGAATTAATATTTTAGTAGATTCCATTTGAGATACGACCTATTCGCCAATTTATTTTTCAAATATATCATAACCGTCGTCGTGTTTTCAGATGTTTAATTTTGTTTGTTGTATAATTGCTTTCAGTTATCATCAAAATGGATTTGATGCAATCAGGATCAGACGATGATGACCAAGAAATTTTAAATTTTATAGCCGAACACGGAATAAAAGTGACTAATTCAAAGAAAAACCAGAGCCGTATACAAATTTTAGAGAACATCTTGATATACAAACCAGACAACGAACTACTACATGCGATTAATACAGTCATTACAACCGAACCTGATCCCGCCGTTAATGCCCAAAACAAAGCCTCTTTGGAAATTAATAAGCAAGTGTCCAATCTGGATCCGTTACTCAGTGCTGCTGCTAAAAATGATCCTGAAATTGAACTTAAAGACACATTTGTGGCCAAAAATGATGAAGGTGCCCAAGAATCTCCTCTTGTAATTAAATTATATGAAAATTTGGAACCAGTCAGTGAATTGCCAATCACTCAGTTTGCTACTAATAATAGTTCAACATCTGAAGTTGTAGAATTGGATGCCACCATTACTGAAGCGATTATAGACGCAGAAATGTTAGTTGTTGAATCTGGGCTTGAAACAAATAAATTTGAAGATCCAGAAAACAAGCCTAAACGCAAAAAGCATGCTATTTGTGAAGAGTGGCAACGAAATATTACAAAAGAGAAGAGAATGCGGGGAGAGAGTTATTCAGGATATTCAAGAAAGGAAAATAAGGTGACGACAGGTATACAGAGAAGTGAAAGGCAGATGGGCCTAGCATGTGCCTCCAAGTTCTGCAAAAATAGCACCATGAGGTTCTGCTCTGAGTTTGAAGAACATGATAGACAAAGTATTTTTCAAAACTTTTGGAAGGAGCTTGATTGGTCAGGGAAGAAAAGTTTTGTAACTTCAATGATAGATAAAATTCCAATTAAACAAAGAACAACTGAATCAAAAAAAAGACAACAAAGCTATGTATACTATCTGAAGCTGAATGAAGAAACAAAACAAGTCTGCAAAAAAATGTTTCTGAATACTCTAGGAATCAAAGAGCGCATGATTCTTACTTGGATTTCAGAAGCTAAGTCGGGTATCTCATTATCTGAGACTACAAAGCAAAAAAGTAAAAGAGGTAAAAATAAATCTACTGAAACACAAACATCCACTGGAGTCAGTCAGGCTAATCATCTGCAAAAGTTTTTAGAAGATATACCTAAACTACCCTCACACTACTGTAGAAGTACATCAACAAAACTATATTTAGAACCAGTATTCGAAAGCAAGAGCCACGTGTACAGCATTTACAAAGAAAAATGTGCTAGTGATAAGGTAAAACCCATATCAGCTTGTTTTTTTTTTAACAAGTTTGATGAACTAAGCTTAAGTATTACCAAGCCAAAAAAGGATAGGTGTGATGTTTGCTGTGGTTATGAAACTAAAAACGTAACAGAAGAGGATTACAAAAGACACATTCAGAAGAAAAATGCTGCAAGATTAGAAAAAGAAGCTGATAAAATACTGGCTATTGATGGAAAAATTACGGTACTTACTGTAGATTTGCAGAGTGTGAAGGTGTGCCCAAAACTTCAAGCTAGCGCAGTCTATTATAAGACAAAGCTTTGTTGTCATAATTACACAGTTTACAATTTAGCAACTCACGAAGTAACCTGTTATTGGTGGCATGAGTGTGAAGGCGAGTTACAAGCCTCTAACTTCGCTTCTTGTCTTGTAGACTACATACAAGAGAAGGTACCTAAAACTATTCCACTGGTTATTTTTAGTGATGGATGTACCGCCCAGAATCGAAACTCAATCATGGCTAATACTCTTCTTGACTTAGCTATGAGAGAAAACCTGTTAATCACACAAAAATATTTAGAAAAGGGCCATACCCAAATGGAGTATGACTCAGTTCACTCGGTTATTGAGACAAAACTAAAAAAAACTGACATAAATTTACCTCATGAGTATGTTAAGCTTACTAAAGATGCAAAGAAGAAAACTCCTAAATACGACGCAAAATACCTGTCCCATGAATTTTTTCAAGATTTTTCATTACTGCAACGATACACCTCCATTCGACCTGGGAAAAAAGCTGGTGACCCAACTGTCACTGACATCCGGCAACTGCAATATGACCCGGAAGGAAAAATTAAATATAAACTAAATTTTTCGGATAAATTGCAAGAATTGCCCATCAGATGCAAGATTGGTAACTACACAATCAAACCAATGTACACATCAAGCATTCCATTGAAGTCGAGAAAATGGAAAGATCTCCAAGATCTGAAACAAATTTTGCCAGCAGATTGTCATTCTTTTTACGACAATTTGCCTAAGACAATGACTGTTTAGAGATTTATTAAATTAAATAAGAATTAAAGTTAGCGTGGACATTTTTTTATAGTTTATTTAGTTTGATATTATAAACACAATGTTTAAGTAATTACCTAATTGTAGACAATATAAAACAGTACGAATATTTATTTTTTTATTTTAATAAACCTTAGGGGAAACGGTATAGTTATTGGCCACTTAAGCGACCCCTCTGGCCACATATTCGAATTAAAATTAAAAAAGCAATTAGAAATGAATAAAAAACATCTCACACAATAGGAAAATAACACTCCTATAAAATAATACTGTTTTTCTTACACTTTTTCGTACTATTATCTGAATAAACTCTACGCAAATAAAAACACATTAAAATTTACAGTAATTGGCTGATTATTGCAGTAATTGGCCATAAGATCGTACAGTTATTGGCCATATTTAAAACATTAAATAAAATCAACTCATAACCTCATATTATTAAAAGAGATCATCATGACTATTCTCTTCCTCAGAAGGGTAAGAATCATCATTTAACAAGTAACAATTATGGCATACAGTCAGAAATTTCTTCATCATCCTGGAATATGCTCTTGGTGCTTATTAGGAATGCACTTACTTATAATCCACATGCTCTAAAGCCATTTATTATGTTTTCAGACTTTACATTTTAAAATAACAGCGATGTTTAACTTTGTCACTACTTCGCGCAAGTTATTTATTTGAAATTGTCGAACTGCTTTTTGGTACAATTTTTTGACTGGCCCAAAAACGGAAACGGACCAGCTGGCTGAGTACGGGTACTGATACGGGTATTGTTAGGATAAAGTTGTTTTTTCGGTGGATTGTTGTGACAGAAAAAAAAGAAACATTAAACTAACCTGGCCCAAAATAAATAAAAAGACGTTGTAGTAATTGGCATACTTTTTGTACTGGTTAGTTCCATGAGTAGTACAGTAATTGGCCTATGCCAATAAATATTTAGAAGATTGTGAAGCACTTGTGTAGTAATTGACCTACAGGGCCAGTTACTATAAGATGGTTGATTTATCATGACAGTTATTGGCCACAATAATTTTTAGATTATGGAAGACGTTATCATATTACACTTCAAATCCGCTAATTTTATGCATACCAACTGTACGTTTTAGAAGATTTCTGAAACTATAATACTTTTGAATAATTTCAAAATGTCATAATGAAAACTGTGTGAAGTCTTAACATTTTTACAAAAAAATAACCTCATATCTGTACCAACGCCGAAAAAAATTAATTATAAAAGGACCACTTCACCTGGCGGAATTTTGATGACACGTTTTGACAGGTATTAAAAGTGTTGGCGTTACAAATTTTTCTTTCTACTTATTAAACTAAAGTGCTGCTAGTTTTTAATTGCCAAAACTGAAATGGCCAATAACTGTATGAGGGCCAATAACTATACCGTTTCCCCTAACTCATTTAATTAATCATGCTAATAAAGCGTAACTCAGGTATTGGGATTCCTGGATAAATAAATTGTATTATAACTTAATAACAAGAAATACTAGTACATTTTGATGGTTGGTTTAGAACATCACTTTTAATGATGTCAAAGAATTATATTAATAAAACAGTTTTTTGACCCTCCTCAAAAGTTGTCCTTTCTGAGATATGCTTTATTAGAATTAAGACGACGATATTCCAATTGCTTGTTAAAAACCAATCTCACTACCAGTAGTAAGAATGCTAAATGAATTACCTTTTTTAACTTATGTAAGTTATAATCGAAAATATTATACAATGCACAGGGCTTACTTTACACTACGAAAAATAGATGTAATATCATTCCTCTCACGAGTGAGAGCAATCGTATTATTGGACTAGAGGTGAGTGCAATTTTTAACCGACTTCAAAAAATGAGGTTCTCAATTCGACTGAATGTTTTTTTTTAGTAACATACAGATATGTTACGCGATCACGCCGCCAATTATGAACAGATTTTGATCAATACTTTACTTACATAGTTCAAACTTGAGATCTTGATGATGTGAAATAAGAAGACAGAATAATGTTTTATTTGATTTTTTTGCGTATTTATAGGTTACATAAAGGTAAGTAAGTACTGAACTTCTTTACCTAAATAGACATGACGCCCAATTATTCTTTATTTGAAATGAAGAATAAGTAAATAAATCTTGCCACTTACATGTTAAAATTTGCTCACTTAGCACTGGTTACATATTAAACCCTGTAAGGGCGTTGCAAGTCCATCCATCCATCAGCCATAAGAAGTCCACTGCTGGACATAGGCCTCCCCTATGGATCTCCAATAAGACCAGTTGGAAGCGGCTTGCATCCAGCGCGATCCTGCGGTCTTAATGAGGTCATCCGTCCACCTTGTGGGTGGACGTCCTACGCTGCGCTTGCCGGTGCGTTGCAAGTACCTTTTTACAATTACTGAGTATTTTTTGTTCGAAGGCGCCATAGGAAACTTAATAGCGACGTAAAAAGTGTTCTCTCTATCAAATTCCTAAAGCGAAAAAGATACAGAAATATTCTAAATTGCTAATTTAACTACGAACGCGCATAATTTCATAATTGGGCTCTGATCTTGTTAAGAGCGTTTCGACTTTATTTTTATACAAATTAAGTTGAGAAGCCTATTATTTTATACCTACAAGTATAAAGAAATTGTAAGATGTATAAACAAAGACTAGTAGTTTTCCGACCAGTAGATGCCGCATCTTGTCGTCTTTATTTGAGTCTTCATAAGCCCATACTCATACTTGACTGATTTGAACGTAATCATTTCTCTCGCAAAATTCTCGCACATTTTGTTAGGATTTAAATAAATATTTAAATATTGTCATAAATATTTACAGATTCGGTTAAGAAACAACGATACAGCAAATTTTCTCTCTTTTTAAGGGAAACGTGAGTGTACCAAATTTCGTTAAAATTCGTTGAAAAATGTAACCTCTAGAAGAGAATAAACATCTGGACATACGAAAGCCTGCAGAATTGACAAGTGAAATTGAAGACTCTCTCTCACTTCGATTCATCGGTCAAATATACAGTAAGGAAAGTAAAACTCTTTCCTAAAAAAAGATAAACTACTAAACAACAGACTGTTGTAAGCATACTAAACTCTTTTATTAACTACCACTAAATGCAAGACTTACATACACATATTAATCCAAAAGCTACATAAACTACTACTACAAAACAAGCAATTGAATCTTTCACAGACCCTTGAAGGTCTAAAGATAATCCGAATGCTCCAGCCCACTGCCAGTTGGCAGCGTGCCCAACATGCTGGCAGTATTGCCACGCTGAATAGCAATGCTTATACGTTGAGCCAAATAAACACCAGCATTTTGATCACGCGTCACGTCCACCAGACGTTCAGAAATACTTTTGAAAACAAGATGAACTCTAGGCCCCCACGGACCCAAAATCTCAACTCCAAACGGCTCAAATATATAATCACTACCGAGGATAGCATATTTCCGCCGTTTGTGCTGCTCCGCCGAATTGGCCGCCGCTCCGTCACATCTTTCTGAGACTCATAGTAGGGCTACTCTGAGTCTCAGAAAGATGTGACGGCGCCAAACTACCACAATAAACTTGCTGTTTACCACGCTTAACACCTGTTTTATCTTTTATTTCAAAATATATTGCATAAAATGTATCTTAACTTATTTTAACTTACAATTTTTCAAACTAGTACATATTTTTTAATACAACGAACTTTAAAAAAATACTTTTGTGAAACGTTTTTCTTAACAATTTCACGTGCTATCCAAGCCACGGTAGCGCTCAGTTATAACCTGAACCCGCGGTCACCCATCCGAAGACTGACCGTGCCGAACTTTGTTTAATTTCGGTGATCGCTGACAAACACCTAGTCAAACAACGCTGTGAACGCTACGAAATAATACTCGTAATAGCTTGTAAAATAATGCTGCTCTATGTCCTAGGTTATTTTACTGACCCAGACATAAGACCTAGATCTCTAGAGACCAAGTAATTACGTGGATAGTTCTCTCTTAACTAGACTTTATTACGTTTCTAGATTTTTCTCATAATGTTCGTCCTGTGTAACGCCCAGTTTCTAATATAATTCTAAATTAGATATTAAGCTTTAATTCGGATGAACTATATGGTAGGCAATTACTGAAAACAAATTAGAAGAAATAGAACGTTATACATACTTACGTTATTATTTTCATTTTAAAACAATAATAGCTATGGAATCGTTTATATCTACCGCCAATTAAAGAAAGAAATTTTGTTCGTTATATTTTGTTATTACTTAGGTTTAAGCTCGATTCAGGGTCGGACTCAGGGCAGGACAATTCTAAGAGCCCCAAAATGGATTTGGATTTTTTTAAAATATTCTAACGAGTAAACACTGACAGACAAGTTTTCCAATTCGTTTTTCTACATTTACCAACTTTTTAGAAAAATAAAAATAATCTTTATAATGCTTAAATATTGACAAGAACGATTAATCTATAAATTGTTCACTCTAATCGGGCAATCAGTAAAATATCAAGATTCCAAATCGTCCTGATAAGTAAGTAGCTACTTGGAATTTACCCATCTTGAAGGAGTAGGTAGAACCAAGGTGCTTCCACTCCTATGTTGCCTCGAGGCCTCCAAACATGTAAATCTGGCCCTGGTCCTGGCCACGACACTAAATACCACGCATTGAGACCTGATCGAAACCTGATTAAGTCATCATTGTGAATAATAGGCGTGATAACTGTAAAAAAATCGTTAATATAATTAGTTCATTAGTAAGTTTAAAAAAATATTAGACACGTACTTTTTCTTCTGTCAATCAAACAATAAATGACAAAGATAAACCTAGTCAAAGTTTGGGAGTGGGGGCTCGTGGCGTCACTAGTGCGACGTAGTCTGTAGTGCACTCGTGACGTCACGAGGAAATTTAACGGGCTATATCTTCGTTAATTATTGTTAAATTGACAAAAGAAAAAATACGTGTATAACAATGCAACATTTTACCACTCTTAACAAATGCAGCAACTTAGCGACCACGAGTTCACACTACGAAGACGCACGCACACAACCAAGCATCGGTACACGGCCGCCTCGCTATATAAGGCGCCTTCCGCCGCTGCATCAACCAGTCGATAGCCAGACGGCGCAGAGTGCGATAGCCCCGCAGTCCACTCTGTGCTGAGCACTGCTTCCGTTCGGTAGCCACGCAGCCTTCGGAAGTACGTGTAGGGAGGAAACACAAGCGATAGCCCCGCAGTCCTTGTTTTCCTCAGTTAGGGAGGTTATGAAGGGCGATAGCCCCGCAGTCCCCTTCACTCCTCTTGTAGGGTGTTCTTAGTTTAACGATAAGTTACGTCGCCTATGTTAAGATTGAATGTTTTATAAGTATGAAGCAATAAACACAATCAAGAAACTACCAAAGGGCTTTCAATAACAACACTAGCCACCCTATATTGGCGCCCAACACGTGGATAAGCCCACACTAAAAAAAAAGACGCCTAAAAATATCTTATATTGGCGCCTCAAGGTGATAACATCACAGTACATAGAAAAACAACACGACCCGGCAAAAGTTTGAAGAAAATATCGAACTACCCTCATTTTTACAATGGAGGAAACAAAACCAGATCCGACGCAATTCTCAGAAGAACAATTGTACGAGTTGTTAAACAGGTTAGCAGAGATAAAAGTGACGAATCAAAAAAGTTTCGCTCAGTGCACTGCGAGATTTGACGGTGAAAGGAGCTTCACGAAAGTAGAAGAATTTGTCACGAACATATCTATCTTCAAAAAAATTGAAAAAATTACCGACGAAGACGCGTTAGAAGGCATTACCTTACTTCTAACGGGAACAGCATCAACTTGGTGGAGTGGCGTAAAGGACGATATCAAGAAGTGGAACCAAGCTCTTGTCGCCATAAGGTCCGCTTTCGCACCAAAAATGCAACCTCATGAAATCTACCTCGAAATTTTCAAGAAAAAACAAATGAACGAGCCGATAGATACATTTATATGTGAAAAACGTGCACTTTTAGCGCAATTACCTTCTAAAAGACACAAAGAAGACGAACAACTTGACTTTGTTTACGGACTTCTACATATTAATTACAAGAAGATGATTCCTCGCACCGAAATCAAGACGTTCAACGATTTGTTGGAACGCGGACGCCAATTCGAGGCAAATATTTTGGAGAGTGACCCATCCACCTCCGGCATAAAAAGCAACGAGCGCGTAAAACGCTGCACATACTGCGGCAAGAAAGGTCATGTGTACGACGTATGCAGGAAGCGTTTGGCGAATATTAAAGAAAAGGGAAGCCCATCCAAATCTCCGGAAGAAAAGCTAAAATGCTACGGATGCGGCGCACCAGGTGTTTATCGAAGCAACTGCGAGAACTGTAAAAATAAAGAGACGCCTCCAAAACAAGTCTCGTTCTACAAAGTACAAACCACTGTAAGCACTGACTCGAAAATACCAACAATTGAAATTAAGTATGCAGATGAAGTTGGCTACGCATACTTAGACACAGCTGCCAGAACGAGTATGGCAAGCACGCAACTTTACAGAGCGATGATACGTAAGGGCGCTAACTTTACGGAACAACGTGCTGAAGTAATACTAGCTGACGGTACTAAGCGCACTATGAACTTGCTATCAGCAACAGTGAACATACTGATTGGAGAAAGAAATATCCCAATAACTTTCGTAATAATGCCAGAAGCGAAAGAAAACAAAACCCTTCTCGGTATTGACTTTTTAGAAAAGGTAGGGGTTATTTTGAACTTAGCACAAAGAACTTGGCACTTCATCGACAAACCGCAACGACGATTCGAATTCGTGCGCCTGACCGAAAAAAGAGCAGCAAAGGCTATCTCATTTAACGAAGAACCTAGCCAACATGAAACTGTAAAGATAAAAGACTTTTTGGACTGGGCAAAAGGACTAAAGATGCTCTCGCCGATTCCTGACACACCACCAGAACTTGGGAATTCATCTTCATCATGCCCTAGCCCGAACAAGAAGCCTCGTTACGACCTTAAGAAATTGGACACACCTCCAGGCATCGTGCGACCACGAGAACCAGCCGATCCAGCCTCTAGTGTTGATCCTCGTATTATTTATTTACCAATAAATCCAGTAAAATTGTATTCTTTGGATATTCATTTACAACCTGATGAAGGTACTACCCTAACACACGATGAAAAAATAATTTTCAACAATCTGTTAGATGAATATAAAGATATATTCGATAAAAACACTAAACCTACGCCGTTCGCTGTACATAGAATTGACACAGGAACGCATCCTCCAATTAGTGTTAGGCCATATAGATTGTCACCTGCTAGACAACAACAATTAAGAAAAAAAATTGATGAAATGATTACCGATGAAGAATGTGACTCTGCATGGGCAGCACCGGTAATTTTAGTCCCAAAGGGAGATAACGATGTTAGAGTTTGCATAGATTTTCGAAAACTTAATGAAATTACGAAACCAGATAGATATCCATTACCACGTATTGATGATCTACTGCATCAAGCTAAAGGAATGCCATATATGTCCACAATCGATCTTCAGTCAGGGTATTGGCAAATTTTGGTACATCCCGAAGACCAAGATAAGACAAGTTTTATCTCACCATTCGGTACTTTTCGTTTCAAGAGAATGCCATTTGGTTTGCGTAATGCACCTGCAACATTTCAAAGACTGATGGATAAATTTATACAAGGATTGAAAGCAGAATATACACTGGCATACTTAGATGATTGTATAACAAGGGCGAAAAGATTTTCTGAACACATAGAAAATCTGAAAGAGATATTTGAAAAACTAAGAAGTTACAATCTACGAGCCAATAGAAAAAAATGTAAATTCGGTTGCACAGAAATAAAATACTTGGGACATGTTATTGTTCCAGAAGGCATAAAAGCTGATCCCAACAAAATATCAGCAATAGCTAACTTAGCAGAGCCCAAAACGCTAAAACAGCTTATGTCGTTTCTCCAAACCGCATCATGGTATCGAAGATTTATAAGCAATTTCGCACAAATTGCACAACCTTTGACCAATTTAATGAAAAAGAAGATAAGTTGGAAATGGGAATCAGAACAACAAGAAGCTTTTGACAAATTAAAAATTGCCTTAACAACTGCGCCAGTACTAAGACAAGCTACCACCGATTTACCTTTTACAATCAAAACAGATGCAAGCCAATATGCAATTGGGGCAGCTTTGATGCAGGGGGAGGGAGAAGAAGAACATCCTGTTGAGTATGCAAGCCGACTGCTCACCTCAGCAGAATGCAATTATACAGTTACAGAGAAAGAAGCTTTAGCAATTGTATGGGCTATTTCACGATTCCGTGGTTACATAGAAGGAGCAAAATTTATTGCAATAACAGACCATCAGCCGCTAAAATGGTTAATGGAACTAAAAACGCCAACAGGCCGACTTGCTCGTTGGGCGTTACAGCTACAACCATACGATTTCAAAATCGAGTATAGTCCTGGACGAACGAACGTCGTCGCTGATGCACTATCAAGACCGCCATGTGAAAAACATGATAATGAATGCGAGATCTGTAGTGTAGAAATTGAAATGCCTAAACTAAATGAAAAACAAATTCGAGAAGCTCAACTAAAAGATGACAACTTAAAAAGTATTATTGAAATTTTAGAAAATGAAAATGAATCTTCTGAAACCAAAGAGTACATCAAAAAAGATTACTTATTACATAATGGTGTCCTTTACATATATACTCCAGAACAAGAAGACGAAAATGCAAAATTAGTGATTCCAGAACAAGAAATACAGAAAATAATTAAAATCCACCATGATATTCCTACAGCAGGTCATATGGGAACAGATCGTACTGTTCAACGCATTGTAAGCAAATATTATTGGAAAGGCTTAAGAAAAGATGTCATACATTACATCAAAACATGCATAGAATGCCAAAAATACAAGCCCTCAAACCAAAAACCTTCTGGCCTTTATCAATCAACACCGAATAATCAGAGATTCGAGACTTTGTCCATAGATCTGTTTGGACCATTACCTAAAGGTCCTACAGGAGAAAAATGGATACTTATTGTAGAAGATACTGCGTCAAGATGGATAGAACTTTTCGCGATGCAAGAAGCAACTTCAGAAAAATGCGCAAATCTACTGATAAATGACATATTCCTTCGCTATGGTTTGCCAAGAAAAATCATAAGTGACAATGGAGTACAGTTCATATCTGCCATTATGCAAAAACTGGTTTACTGTTTGGAAATTCAGCAAATTTTCACTCCAGTATATCATCCAGAACCAAACATTGTTGAAAGAAAGAATAGAGACATGAAAACTCTAATAGCAATCATGGTCAAAGACTCGCATACAAATTGGCCATCAACATTACCAGCTATTCGATTTGCTATGAATACTGCTATTTGCAGCACAACCGGGTTTTCACCAGCATATCTGACATTTGGACGTGAATTAAGAACTGTTTATGAGCTAACACACGATTTAAGCTCAATAATAGAATCTGAAAAGTTTGTGGCTGACATTACACCAACCTTGAGAAAACTAGCTCAAGACCTACAGTATGCAAAAGAAAATATTGAATCCAATTTGAACGCAAATCGCGATAAAGCAAACAAGAAAAGAAAACCAGACCCTGGATATGCTACAGGAGATTTGGTATTAGTCGAAACTCATCCTATAAGTAATACTGAAAAACAATTTTCTGCCAAATTTGCACCACGTCGAGATGGACCTTACATAATACTTAATAAAATAGGAGCAAGTACATATGAGATTGCTCATCCAGATACACCACTAAAGTCCATTGGAAAATATCATACCTCAGCAATAACAAAATTCCACAAGAGAGACGATACGATGTCAAAACCAATGAATCCAATTCGTCGCAGAGGAAGACCTCGTAAGAATCCTGGTACTCATGTCGGGACGAGCTAAGAGTACCAGAGGGGGAGAATATAACAATGCAACATTTTACCACTCTTAACAAATGCAGCAACTTAGCGACCACGAGTTCACACTACGAAGACGCACGCACACAACCAAGCATCGGTACACGGCCGCCTCGCTATATAAGGCGCCTTCCGCCGCTGCATCAACCAGTCGATAGCCAGACGGCGCAGAGTGCGATAGCCCCGCAGTCCACTCTGTGCTGAGCACTGCTTCCGTTCGGTAGCCACGCAGCCTTCGGAAGTACGTGTAGGGAGGAAACACAAGCGATAGCCCCGCAGTCCTTGTTTTCCTCAGTTAGGGAGGTTATGAAGGGCGATAGCCCCGCAGTCCCCTTCACTCCTCTTGTAGGGTGTTCTTAGTTTAACGATAAGTTACGTCGCCTATGTTAAGATTGAATGTTTTATAAGTATGAAGCAATAAACACAATCAAGAAACTACCAAAGGGCTTTCAATAACAACACTAGCCACCCTATACGTGTCTAATATTTTTTTTTAATCTATTTGGCGGACTAGGTATTTAAATTGTTTTAGTCATTCCTATTATTATTCGTTTCGAGATCGACCCCAAAAACGCAAAAAAAATTGTTGTTTCGTTTTAGCTGCTTTGATTACATTTGTAACCAAAGTTCGAAACAGAGTTCTAAATACGAGTAAGAATATCATTTCTGTTTAGGAACCAGGATAAAAGTTTAGGAACCAGGATAAAAGTTCTAAATACGAGTAAGAATATAATTTCTGTTTAGGAACCAGGATAAAAAATTGACCAAATACCTGGTTAAATAAAAAAATGCTCTGTTTTAGCTAAGATTCCTGAGTATTATCCGTAAAGCTAAACTGATTTTGAGGAGAATCAATGAACATTTGATATTGGGTTGATTGGTGAGTTGGGTTTATTTTTTATGTCTGCTTTATATTATTGTTACTGTTGCTTAATATTCCGCTTGTTTAATAAATACATTATGAATATGTTACATATAGACCATGTGACCTGTTATATCTGTGAAAATTACCTAATTTTTTTTACTTGGGTATAATAAAACAAAAACTTGGCACGTTAACTTCAAAATTGTTATTTATTTCTTAAATTCAAAAGACAATTAATTACATTTCTTATACAGGGCCTTAATTATGTTTAATTATTATCATAAATCAAATTATTTTTAATTCATATACAATACATAACTATTTACATTTAACATTATTGTACTCGATTGGTATACTTTTATTTTCAACCGTTATAAATTTTACATTTTTAAATTATTTATTTTAATTTATTTTTTTGCTGAAAGAAGGCTTTATTTAGTCATAATAATTATACTCCAATAGAAACAATAAAATTTTAATACACTCAGAGAGGTTATAAAATGTGTAATTATAAGTAATATAATATACCCATGGAACATATTAAATAAGAACCGTGTGTAAATCCTTTTAATATTATAAACGCGAAAGTTTGTATGTAAGGATGTTTGTTAATTTTCACTCTTGCACGCAAAAACTACCAGATGAAACTTTGCAATAGTAATGCGTACAGAATAACACAAAGGCTATAATTTATAAAGATATTGCGAGAAACGAAGGTCAGCTAGTATTACATAATACCTCTATAGTGTAGCAAAACATGTTTGAGAATTAAAAAAATCTTTACTAATGTTGGAAATATAAAAGTTGATGGTTTGTATACTCTTTCACGCAATTAAATATGAAATTGTATGCAGCGTGAAGTTGCTTAAGATTTCATGTAGAGATTTATGCGTGCTTTAATAACTGAGTAGGTAAATAGTATTTAGAAAGGGTGAAATATGTTTGCTTAACACAAATAAAAATATCGTGAACAATTTTCTTGTCATTTGGTAAAGCGATATCTTTGTATAGGTGATAGCTTTCAACGACTCTGTGTCGTGTCGCCGACTTCAAATCATAGCAGTAATACAACTTTATACATTTTCATATTACATAATGTTATGTAACAAAACTTATTACAAGCAGTCGTATAATACAAGCACACAAATGATAACTTTTCATGTCGTTATCATGGAAAAAATGCCATTTTTAGAATATTTTTACAAAACTTGTGATAGGACTGAAGTCAGATCTGAAGTTCGTAAAATATACCTAGTTATGCTTTTCTGCGAAGAAAATGAAACATTTTTTCAAACATTTGGCAAAATGGCAGTAATTATAGATATGGGTAGATGATAAGTATGTTGTTAGGTATGCTTAACAAGTGTTCTCAAAACATGATGATCAAAAATGAATGTAATATTTTTGAGTTATATGTCAGTAGGTATATTGTATTTTTAAGATAGTTTCATTTTTTAAACAGGATATTACGGAGTGTACTTTACAAGACGGAAATATGGTAGCCATTTTCAACATGAGTCGTTAGATTACTCTTTTAATGAATAAAATAGGATTTCTTTGGGATGATCAAACTTGATAGACTACTGATTTGTCTAACATGAAAAAAGTCCTCGTGGTCAAATTGCTGGATTCTAGAATTTTTTTTTGAATAACGTGTGTCAATACGTACTGTTATGAATAAATTAGGTTGTCAATTATGATGTTACTAGTTTTTACCCGCGGCTTCGCCCGCATGATGTTTTGATTTTTGTGCTATCCCATGGGAACTCTTTATTTATCCGGGATAAAAAGAAGACTATGTCACTTTCCGTCTTTCAAACCCGAGGCCCTACGTTACTACCCTCAATAAAAGAGATGAAAAAACGATTTGACGGTTCTTCGTAGAATAGAACAACCGTCAAATCGTTTTTTCATCTCAGTTGTTTTTTTTTGACATTTCTTGAAGCACACTCTAGAATAGCTCGCAGATAGCAGAATTTTTCCAAGTTACTTAACACTTATGGATAAATTATGGAAAATTTAGGCAATATCATTATAATTTACTTATGTGTTATTCTGATATTTAAGCTATATTATTGCAAAGTTTCATCTCAATCCGTTTTATACTTTTTGCGTGAAAGAGTAACACACATTCATCCATACATCTTTACAAACTTTCGCGTTTATAATATTAGTAGGATATTTTTCCGATTATTTCAGTTGCACAGAAATAATTGTTAGTCCTTTTGCATTGAATTGAGATACTGTCTGTATGTCATCAACCTTTACGTGCGAAGCGAACTTAATGTATTAAAAACTTCCGTAGACCGTTGAACGAAACGAGTTCCTGCGCAATTTTCTAAACGATTTCTTATTTTCAATTCAACTTGAAAGTGATTTTATTGTCAGGATTGCAGAGAATTGTGTCAAACGACAAAGTTCTTGATATCGAAAACTGATTTGTTTTGAATTTATAAAAAAAGAATGTAGCTTTTGCATTCGTTAATCGCTTGTTTTATCTACAGCTGCTCAAAAATGCTAGGCCACAAACGCTCATTTTAGATTACGCGTGGCTGTACCATAAGAAATACTTAATACTAATACGAAAAATTGTTCTTTATCAACGTGGTCCGAAACGACCTCTCCCAACTTCGTCCTCGACGTTTCGCCCCATGGGGCGAATGGGGACCTTCAAAAAGAGTCTTCCGCGATTTGCCCCGTGATGCAAACCGCTTGTGGGGCGGAACGCCGCAGTACCCAAAGCAGCGAGTTTGTATCAGAAAGTCTATCAGAGAAAAAGTGGTAGTTTATAGAACGTTGGCGTTTCAAAAAAGAGACCAGATATTGACTGATTGCAGCTGTTTCATTACTTTTGTTAAAGTGAGAGAGCGGCAGGGTATCGCGGTTGAAGGTTCACGTTTGGGACAGATTTAGATTAGAGTAGTTTGAAGCAACTTTTTACAGGATAACCGACTTCAAAAAAAGTTACGCGATTACTCCGCCAGTTATGAACTGATTTTAATGATTCTTTTGTGTTTGGTAGATCATATTTCAGAGGTATTATTTATTTAAATTTTATCTATATCGGCTGAGTAGTTTAAGAAAAATCAATGATAGTGAAATTTACTTCATCGATTATGTATATACTGATCTGTGCGAACGGTGCGAACTATTCGAATTCTTTACACAGTTGAAGTCAGTTAGGAAATAATTTTTTTATTCCATTTTCAACGCTTGATGTAGCCAATAATCACTTACAAAACAGACATGTAAAGCGTGTGTTACGGCGTTCGGGGCCTCACGCGTAGTAGCACTGGTCAGACCCATTACATACATAAAAAAAGTTAAGGTTTTCAACAATTAAAAGTGAGGGCTAAAATTGATTAAAGTAAACTTAAAGCCTTCCTCCAGCTAACTCAATACAAATTTATACAGTAATATTCATATCTGTATCATAATACCTAACCTAAACGACATTGGGGACGCTATCCAAACTCTTGGTGAATAAGTGCGATCGCCAGTGAGATTACAAGAGAGAGTACGGAGAGTTCAAGGCGCTTGGTAGAGTTGTTGCCGTGCTGCATTGCTGCTGGTGTTTCACCTGTGAACAAAACAATTTGAATAAGTTAACGCGATATGGTATCTGAAAAAATCTGAGCCCCGTACTAATGAGTTCTTTGGAACTTATGTTTGGACTTTTACACCACTGGCTTTTTGGAAGGAAAACATCGTAAGGCAATCTGTATAGTAGAAGATATTCGATGGCGTATAAGACTCTACCAACCCGCACTAGGCCAGCGTGGTGGATATGGCCCAATAACTATTCGTGGTAAACCTGCTCAGTAGTGGACTATCAAAACACCGGTACAGTCAGTACAATCTGTACAGTATTCTCGAAATTTTGCAATTTGACTAGCCAATGGTTTAGTGGTTAGTGACCCTGTTCGCAAGTCACCTTTTTATATTTAATAGAATTAGAGTAATACAAAGGTCCGAAATAAAATAACAGAAAAACAAACCCCTAATTTTGTTAGCATCGTCTTATTGTATTGTTTAGATAAACAAACCGATCTCGGTCGCAAATTAGTTTGAAGAAAAAATACGTCTAATTTTCTGACGACAAAGACAAACTGCCGTACTTATTGTTATAATGCGTTGATAAAGACCAGACACTGATGATATATGCCTTAAGCTCAAAGTTGCTCAAAGTGCTATGTAGAGAACTATACTCTTAATTACTCATCTCTCTCTTCGTGACGAATCATCATCACTACATAGTATAAAACAAAATCGCTTCCCCCTGTCTATTCCTAAGTATGATTATATCTTTAAAAGTACACAACGGAATTTGATGCGGTTTTTTTAATAGATAGAGTGATTCAAGAGGAAAGTTAAATGTATAACACTCCTGTGTGAAGCCGGGGCGGGTTGCTAGTCAGGAATAAAGAGATTTGTACTTAAATGTAAATATAGCTCAGCGGATTAGGCAGTGGAAGTGACAGCGGGCAGGGCACATAGTTCGTTGAACTGATGGCAGATGGGGCCGTTAAGTTCTTCAATGAAGACCACGTACCGGCAAGCGTTGCTTAGGACATCCATTGACGAGGTAGAGCAATTATTTAATCAAGACGTTATGATCAAGCTGGGTGCAAGCCGCTTTTAACCTGTTTTATTTTAAATATTTAGGGGAGGCCCTATAAATGTCAGTGGCGTCACTGGAGGTCCTGGATTAAATGTAAAATGTAAAAAACCTGTTTGTAAAAACTGGATTTGTCTAAATATTTTATTTAGTTTCAGTGCAGAACATAGTATAGTTTTCACTTGTTCCCCTACGGGCAACTGAATTTTGTGAGCAGCTTTTGTAAAATTCACAACATTTCGTGACGAGGTTGACATTTGGGGCGCCCGCAGGCATCTGCAAGCCGCGGACTATGAACACGAAATATTTCGTATTTTCTTTTCTTTTCAATGGCGAATAAGTCGGCGCTCGATAGCCGTGGTAGTCTAGTGGTAGTGACACCCGCCTTACAATCGTGAGGTCGTGGGTTCAATTACCGGTCCCGTACCAATGTGTTTTTCGGAATTTATGTAAGAATGTAAGACCACTGGCTTTTCGGTGACGGAAAACATCGCGAGGCGACATGCATACGTCAGAAGAAGAAATTCGATGGCGTATATGAATCCACCAACCCGCACTGGGCCAGCGTGGTGGATATGGCCCGATCACCTTTCGTGGGTAGGCCTACGTCCTGCAGTGGACTTTTAAAAAGGCTCATACAAGTCGGCGCTTGTCCACCTTCTCGCCTGATAGTAAGCGACGTTGTTGTAACTTTGACTTTAGCCAATTTCAGGTAATATCCTTCCGGGAACAAGAAAGCTGACAGCCTGTTCAATTTCCTGAGCGTGCGGATGAGGAACTCGATTTTTGTATCTTTAGAAAATAATCGCATGCTATGCTGTACTAACCGATTTTCAATCGTCGCTCCTGCTCTTAATCAGTCTCGTGACCTTTTACGCATACGGTTATAGATTCAAAAATAGAGCCCGAAAAACGTTGAGTCGCTATAACGTACGTATCAAAGGGAAATTAGCTGTGTAAGGGCACTTGCTCACTAGCAAGTGAGCCGCGTAGGAGTGCAGAAGCGTGCTCGCAGTTTTGAAACATGGCACAAAAGTGGAAACACGTCAGGTTTTTAGTGCTTATATCGCTGACTAGGGTCGGCGAGGACTTCCAAATCACTACCAGAGACTGGTAGGTATCCGTATGAAGATTTTCCCGAGTTAAAAAAGGGATGGTAGTGAGGTGTTTTTGTCCTTGTCTTGTAGTAAAAAGGCGATGGATATTACCTCGCCTACCTAAATTAGCTGTCGTTCTTCCACTACAGTGGTTACATGACCCAGTGGTATCGTAACTTTCAAAATAGTAGAGTAATTTTTTTAATGCTTTAAACTGTGTCAGTATGAAAATGTAACATGTAAATTATTGGTTTCAACACGGGTGAAAACCGAAAAGCGAAAGTAAAAGCGGAAGCTGATTTTATAAGAGTTCACGTTTTCTTGTATCATTCCACACAAACCAGGGACGTGCAGGTAGGCAAAACGTACTATTGATATGATAAATTAAATTAGCTCTGTGTGATTTTTTTCACTTTGCTTTCCGCTTTATATCACTGTGCACTACTGTATCAATAAACCAAAATTGAGGTAGTAAACTGGTTTTATTGTATACTAGACGACCCGCCCCGGCTTCGCACAGGTGTATTATACATATAAACCTTCCTCTTGAATCACTATATCCATTAAAAAAAACCGCATCAAAATCCGTTGCGTAGTTTTAAAGATTTAAGCATACAGACAAACAAACAGACAAAATAGCGACTTTATTTTATACTATGTATTGATAAACAGAAAATTCTATACATAGGGAAGAGCTCATTTGTAGAGGAGAAAGCGTTGCTGATGGCGCTTTCTGACGAAAACAAATTTCATACTTCAGTGAATTGATTTGAATTAAGTGACATATGGCAAGCACAGGGTAGGACGTCCACCCACAAGGTGGACTGATGACCTCATCGAGACCCCAGGATTGCGCTGGATGCAAACCGCTACCGACCGGTCTTATTAGAGATCGTTAGAGGAGGCCTATCTCCAGCAGTGGACGTCCTATAGCTGAAAATAAGAAAAATAGACATATGAGTGTCTTTTGTTTTATTTGTAGTGTTGTATTTACAACTTGAGACACACACACACAAACACACTGGCTTTTGAAGAAAAATACTGAAGAAAACATGCTTATCTTCATCATTTACAACATGATAAAACCCAGCACCGGTCCTACTATAAAGGAAGTTTCTATGTGACTTATCTTGTTGCTAGAATCTATACTCTACTAAATTCAATTTCCTTGAAGTCTCAAGTAAATTTCTCTCTTATTGTCGGCAGGTTACGTTGTTAGTATGTTAGAAAACTACAGGAATTTAGTTTTTTTTTTTTACACTGATTCTTGATATCCGGAAGTTAATACGTATTATGTGCTTGTAGTAGTGTCTACGGTCAGAGACTTTAGAATTTAAAATAAGTTAAATTACATTTTTTTTTTAAATTTAATTAACATACAAGAATAAACTAAAATTTATGTTTTGTAAGAAGGGCAAGTGACCTGTATTAACTACGACAAATGTCGATGATGAATAAAATTAAAATAACTGATCTAAACTTAAGTAGACTTTTCAAACTACATAAAGTACCTATCTTAACGAAACTAATAAAAATAATCAACCAAGTGCGAGTCGGACTCGCGCACGAAGGGTTCCGTACCGTATGAGAGCCCCTTTCTTCTTGCCGTTATTAATAGCGAGCAAAAAACTACTAAAAACACGTTTGTTGTATGGGAGCCCCCCTTAAATATTTATTTAATTCTATTTTTAGTATTTGTTGTTATAGCGGCAACAGAAATACATCATCTGTGAAAATTTCAGCTGCCTAGCTATCATGGTTCATGAGATACAGCCCGGTGACAGACAGACGGACAAACGGACATCGAAGTCTTAGTTTTATAGGGTCCCGTTTTTACCCTTTGGGTACGGAACCCTAAAAAACTAAGACGGTTTAACATTTAGTAGGTTAATCTCCTGCAAAGTGCCCAAAATGCTGGTCGCACGGTCTCGCTGAATTGCGAAACTGACTTCTTCTTTCTGTCCTTAATATAGGCCAGCATTTTGGTCACGAGTGCCTTCTTTCGATCTCCCCGACAAATCCTTGAAAATCTCTAAAGCACCGGGCCCCCGCCGTACATGTTCACTACCCCAAAACGGCACGTAAATGTTATTCAGTTATACAGTACATTAAATGTTAATATGATTCAGACTGCTTTTTTGTTATTTTCCCAAAATTTTAAAATTAGGTTAGCCTAGAGCCCAATTTTTCACCGACTTCCAAAAAGGAGGAGGTTCTATGTTCGTCTGTATGTATTTTTTTTTGTGTATGTTCATCGATAATTTAGCCAATTGTGAACTGAATCGAAAAATTATTTTTTAGTTTGAAAGGGTATACTCCCGAGGTCCCATTTAAATTTTACAGAAATCGGCTGAGCCGTGTTTGAAAAATCAACAATAATGTAAACAATTCGAGCGAAATATTTGAATTTTGTACTCGATGGTAGGCGGTTTTACCATTTTTAGCGAAAGATAGTTATTAAAATGTTTTTTATGAGTCACCAATAAGTCTCAAGTTTGTATACGATTTTCAGTTTGGTCTAATGGTAAATTCAGTCTTTTAGTCTCCTTGTTTTTGGACTTTGATTAATTTTTTTTAATCATTTATAAATTTCGCAGAGAATCGCATACGATGTTCTCTCACTCACACAAGCAAAGATGTTCAACACTTCCAAAAAAAAAGATTTCATAATAGATACTCGTAAAGTTGCAGGAATAAAATTAACTAATTTTATTATGTCTAACTCTGCAAACCAGATATTTTTCATATTTTCTTTGTTTTATTTGGTCCTTTTATTACCCTGCTACGTTGTTGTACTTCTTTGTCATAATTAAGTTTTATTAATTAAGCTAGATAGAATATAACATGAACATTTTTCCTCAACTTAAACACAACATAAATTATAAATTTATGTTGTTTTAGACGGTAAAAAAGCTGTTATCATCGAGAATAAAATAGTTGTAAACTGAAACACAATGCAATGTTGGTATAAATTTTATAGTTTGTTATAAAACTTTTAATTATCTTGGTTTCTACTGTAATTTGTAAGATTTTTAAAAACTTCGCCAGTGAAGGTTTTTATATTAGGAATTGTATAAAACAGGGTACCCATTTAAATTATTCTTGAGACTATATAGTATAGATTCGTAGACAAACCAAGGTTATATTTTAGCAAATTAATGGGGCAGTAAGCACTTAGGATAGACAATCAGGCAATGATATACATACAAGTATTGTTATGTTTCAGATTAAAAGGAAATGTTTTTAACGAAATATCTGGGCAATATGAGAATGATGATCTACGCCTCGCCTTCTACAAACACAATTACACACACAAAAACGTAAAACGAAACTACGCCTTGTCTCGTCGGTCGAACTATGGCGGCGCAACACCGTCGCACTCACCACATGTATAGAAAACTGGCCTCACTTATCTGTTCACGACGTTCTGTCTTGATTTTTTTTGTTCTGAGGGTATAGTCCGAATTATACAACTTGGCAGCTGTGATATTAGCCACAAGCTGCGGAAAGCCCACTCCTCGCGCAGCTGTTAAGTGAGCTTCAGACAGGGTTGGACTATCCTCAGCTTGTAGCTGCCACAGATACCAAGCTGTATGACTCGACCTATAGTGCATACGTGTCATGGGCGAGCGTAATGCCTAACATCCTGGGACGGGTTAACTACTACAATCCTACCGCTTAACTTAGTCATCGCCTGCGCGGTACAGGGGCGCCGGGGGAGACGACCGGCGCCCGCAACTGTCTCAGTCCCCCTTTGTCGTCTCCCCCAGCGCCCATGTACCGCGCAGGCGATAACTAAGAGCGGTAGAATTATAGCTCTTCTAAGTTAACATCAGGCGAAGGCACAGTTCGTCTCGTCACTCAATAATGCAAAATATCTATGTTATCAAAAGCTCGTTTTGAGACACGCGTTGCTCCTCTTAATCAAATAAAAAGAGATTCAATAAACAAGCGTAAGTGTTACGTGATTTTTTAAATTTTGTTTTTGTTTTTTATTCAATATAATGTTGAATCCAAAAAGGAGGAGGTTCAATGTTCGTGTGTATGTTTTTATTTGTTTATGTTCATTGATAATTTCGCCAATTGTGAACTGAATCGAAAAATTATTTTTTGGTTTGAAAGGGTACGGGTGAAATAAGCCCGAGGTTGTCCCATTTAAATTTTACAGAAATCGGCTCAGCCGTTTTTGAAAAAACCAACAATAATGTAAGCAATTCGAGCGAAATATCCGAATTTTGTAAACGACGATTATCGATAATTTCGCCAATTGTGAACCGAATCGAAAAATTTTTTTTTAGTTCGAAAGGGTTTTCCTACTCCCCACTACCCAAGGTAGTCTCTTTTAAATTTTACAGAATTTGGCTGAGCCGATTTTGATAAATCAACAGTAGTGTAAACAATTCGAGCGAAATGTTCGAATATTGCACACGATGGTAAGCGGTTTCGCAATTTTTTTTTCGAAAAATAAAATTATTGTACTACATGTACAGTGATTGAAGATGCTTTGTCGTAGACCGTGAAGTGTAGCATCGACTTGGCATTTTTCCAAGTGTAGTTTGATTTAAAATCAAGTAGGCACGTCTAATGTTGAAATGCTCACTTTACACAACAAGCAGTGGCTGGCGCAGCGTTTGCATTAGCCGTAACGCAAGTGCGCTTAGTTGAATTAACCGGAAAACCCAGCTTTAAAGAATTTGATGAAATATAATATTCAAACAAATTTTGACGTGACAACGTCTTATAAATTGGTTTGCCGGGTGACACTTCAAGAAACTGCGTTACGCTCCGCTCACGTTATGCGCTCACAATGAGAGCGAGTGAGAGGCACTTACGTGCCTTACGTACTCATTCGTCTCATTCGTCTCAAAGTCGTTGTCACGTAAAACTTTCGCCCGTATACCGACTTTACAGGCAACTAATTTTTATTGTTCATTTTTATATTAGCATTTTTCCCGAATAAAAACTGGTTATTAGTTACGCACGAAGCAAAACTCGGTTGCCATCTAGGTACCTATTTCTACAATCAAAAAGATTTCTACAGAGCAATCGAAAATAAAATATTGAAACATTAAAATCTATTACAAGTTAGGTAAAGGTCAGGTTAACTATATCATTCGATCCTTTGCCAATCAGTTTAATATTAAAATCAAGTACATCTAATGTTGAAAATACTTACTTTGCACTACATGTACAGTGACTGATGCAGCTTTCGCGTTGGCCGGCACGCAGGTATAGTTGCCAGCGTGGCGAGGCTCTGCCTTGCCGATCACCAGCTCACTGGTCTGGCGGCCATTGTGGACGCTCACGCCATCTGGTGGGAAAAAAAAATTGTGCTACTGATCTGTCAGACTTAGGCACCGAGTGTCTGAAACCGGACAATATTTATAACCGAATAACCCAAAACAACCAAATAAAGCTGATATGATATGTCGTCGTTTTTTTGCTGATGAAAAACTGAAGCCGATCTAGATGGTTCTAATTAAACACCCCGCGTTTATATCGTCCCCGTAGTTGGAAAATTAAATAACTCAGATTTTGTAGTTCTGAGATAAACGCGATTAAGTGTTTTTTTTTTCAGTTAATATACATTTGTTAAAAAATGTGAGACAATTTTACTGTCGGTACTTTTATATTTTGTGGACTTGATTACCTTTTACATTATGCTTTAACAAACTGAACTCTATCTTTAATTATAACTAAATAACACATAAAAAATCAAGTTGTTTAATTTTGCCACAACTGTCATTTATAACGTTACTACAATTAGCTACTTTTTTCGGCTATTTATTTAGTTTTCCTACAACCTAAATACATTCGTTAGATTAAAATGTCGTGAAATAAATGCAGTTATTTAATTTATCAAACTCGAAATATTTTTAAATGTAAAAATTTGTGGCTTTGTACGTTATTATTACTTTGATTTTTTGTAACTATTATTGGTCTCATATAAAATAAAAGCTGTATTATGTTGTATGTATGATATTAATAAAGTTATATTAAGGAAGAAATAGATAAGTACAATAAAATTTAGAAATAGTGTATTGTAATCACATACTTAACATACCACAAACTTAAAAAAATTAATAAAATTACACCAATTTTATAACAAGTGGAACATCTTAAATTACAACAACTTAAATTATTCTTTTAAATCAAAACATAAAATAATTTGAACCCAAAAATTACAAAATCAGAGACCTAATTACAAAAGACATACTTAAGTAGTACGCAAAACTATGAAAAACTGAAAATAGGTATCAATTAGAATTAAAAAATATAATTTTGTTTCAAATAGAAACATAATCGAAACAGTGCCTACTTTAATCCTATTCTGTGTTAAAACTCAAAAATTTAAGATTGTTTGCACCTAAGCCATAGGTCAGTACTCAACTAAAAAATGAACAGCAAAACAAAGGTACAGCAATCATTATAAAACTTTAAAACGACTCAATTCAATTAAAAATATTTCGTAATAAGGTAAGTAAAACACAACTTAAATAAAACTCACAACTCAAAAACTAATATGACACTAATCAGGTACATTGAGTACATCAATCAACAACTTCTAATATCAATTTACTAAGAACTAAAAATACCTTCATAACACAATAAAACATAATTTAAATTCAAAATAATTGAAATGACTGTACTTAATCAATACTTAAATGTAAACTTTAAAAAAGATATAAACATAGTACCCGTTAATTCAAACACAGCGTACGTAATCCCTTCTAAGTTACAGTGAACAGGCTCCTTCTGGGTAAGCTCACTCCATCGCAGACTTTGTCTCTGTCATCTCTGATCAAGACTAGAATTAAGAGCATACCCATCACAAATAATAAAAAAAGTATAATTTAAAAGTAAATAACAAAATATGACTCTAAAGATAAACATTACGTTAATTTAACAATGTAAAACCCTTATTGTAAAATCATTTTACTCATGCTGTTACGGTTTACAAGTTTAGTTTAGTTTTCTGCACTATGTAGAGCAGGGGGCCAAAATAAGCTTACTCATCGACTTCAGATGAATCAGAGGAGCGTGGTGGACACTGATCTTCGTTTAAACACGGTAAACTTTCGTACCAGCCGTGAAGCTCTTTAGAAATTATATTTTTCTTACAGAGCTGTAAAAGTAACAAGACAGAAAAGGTCAAAAGTGGTGTAAAAGGTCTTTCTTTTTTTGTTTTGTTATAGGAAGATACTGTTTATATGCCCGGGGAAGATCTTCAGTATTTATAGTAGGCATTTCCGAGTTTGGAGTTCTCCTAGTCGGTCTCCCTTGCTTACAAAGAGTATGTAGTAAGTGATATGGCCCATCGTAATCGTATCTGTATTTAATGAAACCAGGTAACTCCTTTTCAAATCTAAGACATTTTATTTTCAACCAGCACTTTCTCTCCATTCTCCGCTATAGTTTTGTTTTTAATTATTTTCGAAGCAAGTGCTTTTACATCAATCATGTCTTGATATGACAACTCAGTTACATTATATGGAGTTACGTTTTTATTTTGTCTTTTTGATTTTGCCCGTAGCATAATTCCCTTCCAATCTATTATAGAATACGTGTCTGTGTACCTTTTTTCTTTTTCTATGGCACTATGCATTGAATCTACTTCCATAAAACTATGACCACTTTCCAGATACTTCTGTTCTAATACTTTGATTGTTTTATGCGTATGTAGGTAGTAGGTAAGTACAATAAAAATGCTGCTATATACTGATTTCGGTTTTGTCCAGAGCACGTGTCGGAATAAATGGTGACGTGCGTTAAAACCTCGGGAAGATTCTCAATCCATAAATGAATAGCAGATGCTATTTCAACACTGCCTCTTTTGCCGTTTATTTCCGTCCAAATCATACAGTGAGCGTCGTTCTGAGGAGGTTTAAACTCATAAATAGATAAATTATATAAATTTAATTTTCTGGAATAATACATAAGACAATCTGCAGTCGATGGAATCTGCAGTAGACTTTGCAAGTCCATAGTGACACACAAATATGATTCATCTTCTTCAGACTTCTTTTTATCCAGCTCTTTAGATCTATAGGATGCCTCGTTTCGCTCTTTATGTTGAGTATACTCATTTAGAAGGTTTATATTAGTTTTATCTTTTTTATAATTGTTACATATGCTACATTGATCCTTCTTGGGGTGATAGAACGCTAAATTGTATTCTGTACCAAACACTTTCTTAGTTGTTAAATTGTATTCTGTACCAAACACTTTCTTAGTTCGAATTTTTTAGTGGAGGGAAAATTCAACAACTCATATTATTTAATTTATTTGATATTCAACTTATCATTGGCCACAGTTATTAATTTATTTACTGAGTTATTTATTTTTCCTTAAAAAAAAATTGTGTTTGTCTGAAGATATTTATTATTCCATCTGTTAGACAAAAATGGCTATCATTTTGGAACGGAATAAGATACGAAAATGTCTGTTAGGCTCAAATATGTGGCATGTTTTAGGTGTTTTGAAAATAGGGAAAAGTCAATATCGCCAAAATCGGACTTATTTAATTTTCCAACTACGGGGACGATATACGTGTGGAAAGTTAATAATGCTTTTAGACAGATATGTGTCTTGTGTTAGACGCAAGCAACCGATGATTTGATTCCTATAGAACCAGAATGAACTCAACTACTCTTTGCGCCATCGAGTGTCGGACACCGGACTCCGACACAGGGAACTGTAGTTGCTGTAGCGGTGATTGAACACTGTGTTGAACACAGTCGCCAGTTACAGGTTTAATTAAGTATTTTGATTACTTTTAACGGATTCCGGTCCATTAATTTTTTAATGATAAGCCAAGCCTAACCAAACCTAATTTTTTTTTTCTCTAACATAACCTAACCATAGCCGAACTATGGCAGTTCCATGATTAATTACTAACTTTGTTTGTGATTTATTTTGGTTTGTTGAAACTTTGGTTTGGTACCCTTAACTATAATAATGTGCCTACGATAGAGCGGAAGTACACTAAATGTTTATTCAAAACAAGGATTTGAAGATGAATTTCCGCAAAGTAATGTCTGATTCAATAAACGATTCTATAGAAATCAAATATTCATCGCTTGCTTGTGTCTCACACAAGACACATGTTCGCCCCTTGCCTCACTATGTTTAATGACTAAAGGCATAGGTATTCAATTTTCCGTATAAAATGCCAAAAAGAACCAAAAAGCAGCAGCAAAAAAAAAACAACGTCGTATCATATAAATAATAAATAAATAAATAAATATTTGGGGACATCTTACACACGGCCTCTGACCCCAAACTAAGCAAAGCTTGTCATATGGCTGCCAGAGACTGATATACTACATATACATATTTTTAAATACATACTTATATAGATAGTAACTAAATAACACCCAGACACAGAGCAAACACCTATGTTCATCACACAAATGCTTGCCCTGGGTGGGGATCGAACCCACGCCTCTTTGACCCAGAAGTCAGGGTATATATTAGCTAAATTTGGTTGTTTTGGCTTATTAGTAATAATTATGATACTACATGATATTTTAAGCTTTAATGTAGATAGACTTTTATGTATACAGACTATGAAAACTATAGATTCAGATACGAAGAAAAACCTCACTCGTAAGTCAAACTTTACACAATATAGCCTGTGTTATTTGAAATATTAACAATGACCTACTTATAAAATACAATATTACGGTGGCACATTAAAATCGGTTCATCAATTATGTATAACATAATAGCCCTTTGTTTTACGCAATTTATAACAACACGCAAAAAATCTGAATCGAAGCTACAAAAATGTTTTTCTTTCATTCAGTTCGTGATCCTTAGTCCTTGGCGCGACTTAGGCTTAACAGATTTTAACGCTTGCCATAATACTTTCAACTTTTTAGGGTTCCGTACCCAAACGGTAAAAACGGGACCCTATTACTAAGACTCCGCTGTCCGTCTGTCTGTCTGTCTCCAGGCTGTATCTCATGAACGGCGATTTTCATTTCACAGATAATGTATTTCTGTTGCCGGCATAACAACAAATACTGAAAACAGAAAAGGATACATATTTAAGTGGGGCTCCCATACAAGAAACCTGATTTATTAGCCGTTTTTCGATCGATATCAATAATGGTGATAGGTAGATGCTTGAAATATTCACAGAATATTTAACTGTGTGTTTACTTCAATAAATAATTATAATAATATGAAAATTAAATTTAAGGGTGGCTCACATACATACGGAACCCTTCGTGCGCGAGTTCGACTCGTACTTGGCCGATTATTCATTTTTATTCCCAACAATAAAAGATTTACTAGACTAACTTTAATCGAGCCCGGCTTTACCAAGCAAAATTTACTAAATCGAGTGTTTTACACCTTTCACTCGAATAAAATTTTAACACTCAAGATTTTGCATTAAAACTTAGAACACACGTTAAGAAATTTGTTCAATCTAAAGTTTGAACAATAAACCGCTTGGTAGTAATTAACAAGAACATAGAAACTTTAACTGATTAATATTGCAGTTATACAGCTGTTAAAACTTTGAACGGGTTAATTTGGCAGAGGTCAATGGGTTACACGTGTTTTAAAAGTTTCTACGGTTAGAGATTTACTGTCGAAAAGAAAATAATACTTAATACTAAATTGATACTTCACATGGACACGTTCACATGGACGTAGACAGTTAATCTTATTAATTAAGGCCTTTCGCACACGGGGCGTAGCTGTAGGCGTAGTCATATCGTAAGCGTATTGTAATACGCGCGTAGGACGAGTAGGCGTAGTCATATCATAAGCGTATTGTAATATTTGTAATACGCGCGTAGGACGAGAACATTACAATACGAGCGCATTATTTCAGGCGTAATGTCACTTGCTGGTTCCAACAGAATACCAGCGATAGTTCCTCGTAAGCGCAACCAGCATTACGCTGAGTTGGGATCAGTTTTGTGACAAGGATATTAGGTGTTATACTGTTTTTTTAACCCCCGATGCAAAAAGAGGGGAGTTATAAGTTTGACGTGTCTGTTTGTCTGTGTGTCTGTCTGTCTGTCTGTGGCATCATAGCGCCCTAACCACTGAACCGATTTCAGTTTAGTTTTTTTTGGATGAAAGCAGACTTAATCGAGAGTGTTCTTAGCTATGTTTTATAAAAATCGATTGAGCCGTTTAAGAGTTATGGTGGGTTAAAGTGGGGATGGAAGAACCAAAATTCTACAAATGTGCCCAAAATGGTTGTCAATGTGTCGGGGGTTTTTTAAATTTTTAATTAAAATAAATTATTTATTATGTTTTATGATTTGTTTTGTTGTTTATAGTGTACCTCTACAATTTCTGTATTACATGTTCAAACAAGTCCGCACACGGAGCGGTGCCTCTTACTATACGTCTACGCTACGCCTCGTGTGCGGACTTTTTGAACATGTATGCGCTCGTATTGTTCTCGTCTTGTGCTCGTATTACGATACGCGATACGACTACGCTACGCCTACGTGTGCGAAGGGGGTAAGACCGCAGGATCAAGCTGGATGCAAGTCGCTTCTAACCGGTCTTATTGGATATCCATAGGGGAGGCCTATGTCCAGCATTGGACGTCATGTGGCTGATGGATGGGTGGAAGAATACTTACTCAGGTCATAATTGATCATCCTATTCTCGAAGTACCAGAACACGTAGGAAGGCGGTTCCGTGGACCTCTTGACCACGCAGACGAGTCTCAGCATCGATCCTTCGTGGATGATCTTCTCCGATTCACCCACTATTTCTGCGTACGCCGCTGTTAAAAACAATAAATAAATATTAAGGGACATCTATCATTACATTTATTTTTCATCCGATATACCTCAGTGCCTCAAGACGAGAGTTTTCGATAGTTGTGTGTTGCTAGTGATGACATATGGAACTGAAACGTGGTCTTTTAATGTGGGCCTAATGAATAAGCTCAAGATAGCCCAACGTGCTATGGAGAGGACTATGCTCGGTGTCTCTCTGCAGGATCGAATCAGAAATGAGGAGATCCGCAGACGAACCAATGTTACCGATAAAGGTGTTCATTATATTTGTTAGCAGTTAAAATTCACTGCTAGCAAAATTTAGCATATTCAACCTGCTAATTTTTCATACCACGACCTGCTATAATATTTTTCACCTGTTTTTTTTTCGCTCGCCACTCGCCCGCCTGTTTCCGTCCGCCACGCAACATAGCTTAGCTGGCACTAACGAACGATAATTATTCATACCGCGAGTCCGCGACTTGCTATAATATTTTTCGCCACTGTCAGCGCCACGCACACATACATAGCTGGCACTCACCCATCTAGCGGTTTTCAAATATTATACACTAGATGGACTAGTGCGATCGATAGTCTTGTACTTGTATGTAATAAGAGACTCGAGGCTTGGAGTCTTATTAAATAGAACTTGAGCTGTTTTTGAAGACTCGAGTCTATGTCGTTTTACGTAAGAAAGAAAGAAAGAAAGAAAATTTGAGTGACTTTGAGTCTTTTGTAAGAAGACTTTGATATCAAAAAGGACTCAAAGACTGAGTTTTTTAAAGACTGAGTCCTCAAAATCCATAGTTTGAAGTAAATAAAATAGCAATGAACAAATTAATGATTTATTACGTACTTATTTTAGTCGGATGATGACTCGGTTTCATATTCTAACAACTCGAGTGTCTAGTCCTCGAAAAACAACTCAAGTCTCGAATGAGTTTGATACAACACTATTTGAGTCAACACCTATCTAAGTCGTCCCTCTGAACATCAACAGATGTCACTAGATGATAACGCATGACCTGAATTGAAAATAATATCACTTCAAAAATCAACCTTATTACAATGACATAGTGTATTCGCTAAAATTTGGAATACGGAACTTGTTAAAAATATTATATCAGATAAAATATTAGGCGATTTTATTTTCGCATATTCAATATATTCGGTTTCGCGATTTTAGCCGTTGGGAACACCTTTAGTTACCGACATAGCCCAGCGGATTAGCAAATTAAAGTGGCAATGGGCAGGACACATAGTTCGAAGAACGCATGGCCGATGGGGCCGTAAAGTTCTCGAATGGAGACCACGGACCAACAAGCGCAGTGTAGGACGTCCACAAACTAGGTGGACTGACGATATAATAAAAATCGCAGGAACGCGCTGGATGCAGGCCGCTTCCAACCGGCCTTAATGGAAATCCATGGGGAGGCCTATGTCCAGCAGTGGACGTCCTACGGCTGATAGATAGGTAGATAGAAGGGACATCTTACACACGATCTTTGACCCCAAACTAAGCAAAGCTTGCTATATGGGCTGTCAGAGACTGATATGCTACTAATGCTCACATATTTTAAAATACATACCTACTTTTATAGATAATACCTAAATAACACCCAGACACAGAGCAAATACCATGTTCATCACATAAATATTTGCCTTGGGTGGGAATCGAACCCAATATGCATATTTTAGTTTGATAAATGTACAAATAAGTTATCAAGTGCGTGTCAAGACATGCGTATTAGAGTTTTGTCGATAGTGACGATGATAAAAACCAATTTTTATGATAAAAAATTGTGTTATAGTAATTTGGTGCGAGACCGCAAATATTTCAGTTTCACCATACATTTTTCGGACGACGCCAACTTTACTGAATGTCCATTGTATGCGTTTAAAATTAAGATCTATAATACTATGGGTCCAGACTCGTGGTTACACCGCTTTGTTACACCAGTGTGACTACGAGTAAACTTTTTTACTCGTGGTTACACCGAGTGGTGTAACCACAAGTAAACTAATAAAACGTAGGGTTATCTGTCGTTATGTAAAATTTTAAGTAATTTGGTTTATAAACGTCTGGGAGATAATATGAGGTTTTGTTACATGGACACGGACAGACCAACGACAGATATACATACAGACGGACACAACGATATTATAAGGGATCCTTGTGTTACTACGGAACCCAAAAAAAGGAAAAAACATAACTCTTTCTTTACGTAAACTTCGCAAGTTAATGAAGTAGAATGTAAGTGTGAAATAGAAGGGGATATCTAGCATAAGCTGCCTGTCTTGGCTGCGCCCGGCTACAAATTATAGCTACCAACCTGCGCGTTGCAATTTGTTTTATAGCTTAGAAGATCTAAGCGCACACACGCAGACAACCATACAAAAAATAACGTCTTTGCTTTCTAAAATGTAGTACTACGAGTAGGTACTGACTAATGAAGTGATAGTGTTGAAGACACAAGTTTTTGCGATTATGTACCACATCTAGTGAAGATGCGTTTCCGATCTCATTTCGATAATGCATCTTTGCTAAGTAATGTAATTAAACATTATGGATTCAAAACAGAGTTGATTCATATTACAGTCTTCCAAAAGTCAAAACATTGTTCGGAATACTTTTTTGACATGCACATTAGTGTAGGAGGACTGCTGACTGATGTGGTCGCAAAGTGCTTGAGTGGAGGCCACGCACCGGCAAGCGCAGCGTAGGACGTCCAGCCACAAGGTGAACGGATGACCTAATTAAGACCGCAGGATTTCGCTGGATGCAAGCCGCTACCAACTGGTCTTATTGGAGATCTATAGGGGAGGCCAAATATGTTAAGCAGTGGATGTCCTTTGGATGGATGGATGGACATTAGTGTAGGTTCTTTATCAGCCTTAGTATCTCGGACAAAGTAGTAAGTACTAGGGAGCTATAAATGTGAAGCGTTATTTATCGACTACTTACCGACTAGCACAAGTTTGAAGAATATGCTGGTAGGCGGGTGCGTAGGAACCTGACACTCGTAGTAGCCCCCGTCGGCTGAGGTGGCGAATCTTATGTGCAACGCCCAGTCCTGTCAACAAGAAAATAATGATATTATTGCTATAGCTTTGTAATTTGTCAGCGATATGACGTTCATTCCTGGACATATGTCTTCCCTGTACTGTACAGACTGTATCAGCCAACTAACCAACTTAATAATTTTATTAACCACTGCAGGACTACCCACGAAGGTTAACACGGGCGCCATAACCACCACGCTGGCTCAGTGATTCACATACACCATCGATTTTTTTCTTCTACGGACGTAAGCAGGTTGCCTTATTATGTTTTCCTTCACCGAAAAGTCACTGGAGTTAAGTTTTGTGCATACGTTTCAAAGAACTCATTGGTAGGGTACTGGAATTTGAGTCCACGATCTCACGATTGTAAGGGAGTGTCACTACCACTAGACCACCACGGCTTTTTCTTTCCTGTAGATTTCCTATACATCTGTTCACTTTATGACTGGACACTGGGTTTGCAGGAATGTAGTCTCCAATTGATACTAATTTTTGTACAACTTAACACACGACTGACTTTTCAGTAAAAGCAAAAGCATCGTGAGGGAAGTGTGTAGGATGCATAATTCCATAGAATAAATTCAATAGCGTAAATGATTCCATCAACCCACACTGAGCAAGATAGATATGGCCCAATGTTGGTGTATTTACAAGCCTTTGTTCAAAGTTCTTGATTTGATTAGGTATTTCGCTTAAAAAAAAATTAGAGTTGTAGCAAAATTATTTGTCTAGAATTTCGAAATAGCTGTAAGAAAATATGTCCAGTTTTGCGTCGTCATTATTCGACCAAAGACCCTGAATAATGTATACGCCCGTACACTACAAGTTTGTGTACAAATTACATTAAAATATCTTTCGACTCATGCTACAAACATTCCATCGCGCTCTGGACGCGATCCCAGAATTTTGATTAAAACCCATCTAACTCAACAACGCAATATAATACCAAATTTTGTTGGCATCTTTTCATCACCTAGAACTACCCGACTGGTTTTAGTGAACAAAATAAATGTAAACATTAATCGTAATTTGAAATTCGACAGAGACCCTTAAGCGGGAGTTACATCATGAAATTAGTGACATAAAAATAATTTAACGACAACACTTTTATCAACAATTTCACGTGTAAACATCAAATTTTACAATACAAGTACATTAATTTTATAACACTAATTTAATTTTGTCTCTTGCGCATTTTTCGGTAAAACGAATGTCACGCAACTAATTTTAAAACGCGAAACACGACGAAATCAGTTTCACGAAAGCTGAAAAAAAAAACAAGAATGGATTTGTGTTTAAAATCGCGAACCAATGTTGGGCATCGATAAAAAAAATACTTTTACTGGTTTTTGTGACTAAAAATACTTTTTCTTTATTTTGAAGATAATTGTTTTCAAATACGTTATACTCGTACATTTCAGAAACAAGTTTCAATGCGTATGGTTCCATGGTTACTGCGATAGTGATAGTTTCATAGCACTATTTATTTTAACGAAACAAAATGAACCCCCTTTAGATACGAGTAAGGTGATGTTTTGAACAGTACCTACCGGGGCTATCATATGTAAAAGGTAATATATAACTACTTGTAGAAATCGAGTTGAAAACACAATTATTATTCTACATAGAGCTATTAAAACTAACTCTGTGTTATTCGAGTAATCGAAACGTCAGAATCATCTATGGACATTCAATGGAGTCTATGGCGTGACGATCGACAAAATGCACGTCAGTCATGATCTCAGAAGAATTAAGTTCTTATTCAATGGTTATGATCAACACTACATAGTATAAAACAAAGTCGCTTCCCGCTGTCTGTCCCTATATGTATGCTTATAAATCTTTAAAGCTACGCAACGGATTTTGATGCGGTTTTTTTTTTGATAGAGTAATTCAAGAGAAAAGTTTATAATGTGTAATACACCTGTGCGCAGCCGGTTTCAAAATATTCAACACCTATCTATAAATTGTTTTGTTAGTTATTTTACCTTTGTCACTACACAGTATAAAACAAAGTCGCTTCTCGCTGTCTGTCCCTATGTATGCTTATATATTTAGAACTACGCAACGGATTTTGATGCGGTTTTTTTAATAGATAGAGTGATTCAAGAGGAAGGTTTATAGGAATACTACACATTTGCGAAGCCGGGGCGGGTCGCTAGTCTGCACTTAAATAGTAAAATTCAGAATATTAATTTTAGTAACAAATAAATTATTTTGTAGCGCTCGGTTCACCACAACGTCGTAGAAACTATCCGCGTTCTGTATCAGTTCTAAAGCCAGCAAAATGACTCTCGTGATTCTAATGAAGTGTGTTATTAAAAAATACAATTTGTATTGGTCATATAACGTCCTTTTTTGATTCTAACCAACAAGTTACAACAACCTACGTAACAATCACTGTATCGATAGCAAAGTAGCTGAGACAACTAAATTACCAACTATAGTTCATACATCGCAAACAATTGAACAAATACTCGTACGAGCTCTCTGACTCAAGTCAAGTGCGATAATAAATTCTGAGCCACACTATCAGTTCTAAATCCGGTAAAAATCAATACAAATACGAACCAGACTTTGCGAGCTTTATAGCTGTGACTTGACCAAAGTGTCGTTGTCTAGTTTTAGTGCTTTTTGATCGACTCTAATATTCTTAGATAGTACTTTGCAGAGATATCCAGAGCACAGAGTATTTTGTGTGCTAACTTTTGAGCTTTGTTCAAGTGTGTTACAGTTTTTAAACTGTTGTAAACCTCTCTAAACCCTTTTTACTAATTAATTGAATTATATTATTATGACATTATATTACCATGAATTTACTGTGAAATTATTATTGTTTCAATTTTAATATTTATTGTTCATAGACTTTGAGGAGCTTACAAAATGAGGCACGGGAATAAATACACTACATTTCTATAAAGTTACTAGATTTAGCATTTTCTCAAATGTATTAACTGACGAGTACATTATAGTAATCGTTATTATATTTAACTATGTAATAAGAGATTTACTTGATGACAATAAATATTATCTTATCTTATCTATCTCTCACATAACTAACAACTATTTCCTTTCATTTTTTTACTATATTTTCCTATATATTTATCTTAATAATTAATCGTTTTTCGCCAAAAATGCCACAACCAACTTAAATTATTGCAATCTCTAAGTACCGTGTAAAAAAATCGAATAGTTCGCTCGAATCGATGTAGGTATGTTAAATTATTGTTGATTTTTCAAAGAACGCTCATCTGATTTCGATAATATTTAAACGAGGCCACCTCTTAAATAATATCTGATCAACCAACCAAAAACAAAAACATCAGAAACGTATTTTCATTTGTGAAATGATCGCGTAACGTACATCATCATCATAGTATATCAGCTTATTTCAGCCCACTACTTACAAGGCATAAGCCTCTTCCGTCTTTCACAAGTCACAAAAAATACCGCATGTATGTGTGTACATACAAAAAACGTACATTCGAATTGAAAAACCACCACCTATAGAAGAACCACAATCACAAATAGAAGGAAGTTATCGAAACCACTTTCCAAAGCAGCACTCCATTTTAAAGTCTGTAGTAATTGTACGGTGGCCGGCCATTACTGAGGCACTCCAGAGGTTTGTTCCGGGAATTTACGCTGCAGCCCGTTTTGTTTTGTTTCGATGTATTAGAATATAATTAATGACAATTATACTTCGCCAAAAATGGCACAACTGACTTCAATAATTGTAACGTACGCACAGAATTGGAATAGTTTGTTCGGATCGATGTATATTATATTAAAGGTTTCTAAACAGGGAAACGCCCTTATTAACTATCAACAACAAAACACAATACTAGAAGCTAGTACATATAAAAAGATTATTGTTGATTTTTCATAAATTACTCAACCAAGATATTGTTTAAAAATTCTACCAATTCTGAAGTACGATCTGTTGAATCAATAAAGAACATCAAAAATAATTGGCAATCATTATTGGCCTTGTAATCAATTGCGTAACATACATACAAAAAATATATAGTCGAACTAGCTGTTTTGGCGTAATAATATTAAAATTACACCAAAAAAAATTGCGATTATAAATTAAGACAAACTATCCTGTTTCTCAAGTTGGATCAAACTGCACACTGTTAAAAATTTGGTTCAAATCGGTTCAGTAGTTGAGGAGTTCATCGCGGACAAACAACGTGACAGGGAATTTTTATATAATATAATGAGACGAAGATCCACCTCCTTTTTGAAAAGTCGGTTAGAATACAATAGGAATCAACAAATAGAAGGAAGTAATCGAATCCACTTTCCAATTGAAAGTAAGCAGCACTCCATTTTGTGGTCTGTCGGAATTGTACGTTCAAAACGGTCGTTACTGAACACTCCAGAGGTTTGTTCCGGGAATTACGCTGTACCGCGTTTTGTTTTGTTTCCGTGAAATTCAATGTAATTGTATTGATGATATGCCTTGCGTAAAGAATTTGGAAGCTGGTTAAATTAGAAACCGCCTTGAAACAATTCCTGCCTTACCACAAAAGATTTAATCACACTTTTAACACTGTTTAACCGTGCAGATTTTTACTGCTAAACATAATAATTACTGTTAAACTTTATGTTTAACAGTAATTACTATGCGCGCGTATTTTTTGTGGTGATACTGTTTAAGTTTATTTTTATTAATCGAATGGGGACAAAGTACAGATAAGCGCAGCGTAAAATAAGAAGGCGAACCCGGAAAAATAAGGTTTGAACAAAACTTTTTTATGAGTTTTTTCGTAATAGTATATTATTAACATTCAGAAATACTCGGCGAGATATTTAGGTAAACTGCAATATTTTGCTAAATTTACTGTTAATTTTGTAGAGTTCCGTACCCAAAGGGTAAAAACGAGACCCTATTACTAAGACTCCGCTGTCCGTTTGGCTGTCTGTCACCAGGTTGTATCCCATGAACCGTGATAGAATGTTGAAATTTTCGCAGATGTCGTTGATTTCTGTTGCCGCTATGACAACTACAAAAATACTAAAACCCGAGAAACGGATTTTTTATGCTCGATATTAATAAAGGCAACAGGAAGATTCTTTAAATATTCACGGAACATTAAATTGTAGGTATATTCACTTCAGAAAAAAAAATATAAAAGGGGGCTTCCATACGATACGGAACACTTCGTGCGTGAGCCCGACCCGCACCGATTGGCCGATTTTTAGATTAATTTATGTTTACTTACGTCATTAAATATTGTGCGTTTAGCGTACCTCCTTATTACCTTTCTTTAGAAACTACTTGCTACCGCTTTTTCCACACCCGAGAAAGAGCCAAAACAATAGCGAAAAACTTCAAGCGAAAAATAACTTCTCAATTAAGCCCCAGACTCAATTTTAGTAGGTACTTAAAAAGCACTAAGTGCTTCTGAATTTTTCAAATAGCAGATCTCCTTTTTTCTGACTCCTAGAAAAGAGCCAACCAAAAAATCGAAAAAGTCCACAAGAAAAATGAGTTTCTGAATGAAACGCCAGCTCCAATTTCGAACGTTGAACCAAAAATCCAGGCCACTGAATCCAAGATATCAGTCGATTCTTAATTCCTCCCAGTCTGGCAATCGGCCAACAAAACGTCGAAATCAATAAGCTCGCTAATAAAATATCCAATACTAATCCCTAGGATCAAATATCACATTAAAATGCAATGGGGTTTGCATAAACTTTTATTTTATTCAGGCGTATTGGAATTTATTGACGCGGCTTCGCCAGCCAATTGTTTCTTTGTTTTTTATTCGCGTTCGCGTGGAATTGTTTGCCTTGCTGGAATTTTGTAAGCTTGGTTTTTGTCGCAGTGTTCAGGGATACAACTTGTTTATTGTTATGAGGTACGGTTCACTAACGCATTGCGGTTGTACTGTGAATATATAATCAGATGTAGTGGAGTACAGCCGTGGTAACGACAAACGCCTTACAATCGGGAATTGGAGGTCGTCGGTTCAAATCCCGGTCCCGTACCAATTAATTCCTTGGAATTTATGTACGGAATTTCACATCACTGGCTTTTCGGTGAAGGAAAACATCGTGAGGCAACCTGCATGTCCGTGGAAGAAATTCGATGGCGTAAGTGAATCCACCAACTCGTACTGGGCCAGCGTGGTAGATATGGCCCAATCACCCTTCGTGAGTAGGCCTACGTCCTGCAAAAGACTATTAAAAAGTGGTGTACTGTACTGTACTGTACCAGCCTTTTTAATAGTCCACTGCAGGACGTAGGCCTACCCACGAAGGGTGATTGGGCCATATACACCACGCTGGCCCAATGCGAGTTGGTGGATTCACACACGCCATCGAATTTCTTCTACGGACGTATGCAGGTTGCCTCACGATTTTTTCCTTCACCGAAAAGCCAGTGGTGTGAAATTCCGCACATAAGTTCCAAGGAAACTCATTGGTACGGGACCGGGATTGAACCCACGACCTCAGGAATGACAGGCCAGCGTTACAACCACTAGACCACCACGGCTTCCAAAACACATACACTGGGCCGTGGGCACATAGAAATACAGTATGATATAACATATACAAAACATTTCTTTAAATTTAATGAGTGCGGTTTTTTAAACTTGATCATTGTGTTCAAATCTTTTCTCTTGGGTAACAGACCTTGTAACTACGTACACTGTTGTAGTCAGTCATATAGTAGTGTGAGTGTTGTAACACTCAGACTAGTAAGTAGTTTGACTATGTAGGTGTTTGCCGGTAATCACTGAAGATAAGCGGGTAGCATTTCCAACTGAGCACTATCATGGGTCGGATAACGCCTCAAATTGTTCGTTTAGATTGTTTTAACATTATGTCAGAGGCCTTCAGGCGGCTTAAATGCTGACACCAGTGTTAGCCACCCGGTCTTTACAAATACAGGGTTTTCTGCTTTATCTGTACGAAACCGAAAAGAGGTGAATAAGACCATCATTATGAAAAACTTTTACTACGGGGCCAAACCGAAATACGAGAAAAAAAAGTTGTTTCGTACAAAACTGCAACTCGGAATCGACAAAATGTATGAAACAGCTGTTTTTCTTTTCTTGAATTTTGGGGATGGACTTTTTGAATTTTGGGGTTCAAATACCAGTTCAGGATAACTCTGTATAGTATTACTAGTCGTAGTGATGCGTCACCAAAATGATAAACATACCTAAAGGTCACAACAAAGTTTATGATTCAGTCTAGGTCAGAATATTTCAGGCGTCCCTGAAGGCAGGGTTAGTGCTAAGTTATTAATGTCAGTCTCGAATAAAATTTGCTGACTATGGTCAGACCGAAACACAAAGTAAGAAGGCTAGACGTCATAAAGTTCAGGGCCTCTAGGGCTCTGTATTTGAGCTGCTATTCTGTTTATGATACCATAACCATAATAAGTTATCATAAATATTTATATGTAAAATAATAATTATTTTCGCAAAAAAATGGTGAAACCGCCTTCGTGTACATAATTCGAATATTTCGCTCGAATTGTTTACATTATTGTTGATTTTTTAAAAACTGCTCAGCCAATTTCTGTAAAATGATACGGGACCATTTCGGGGGTAGGGTATACCCATATTCGAACTAAAAAAGAGTTTTTCAATTCGGTTCACAGTTGGTGAAATTATCGATGAACGTAAACAAAAAAAACCATACAGACCTCTTCCTTTTTGGAAATCGGTTAATGATGCCAAGTCAAGATCATATGGCACTGCATCATATGCACTAGCACTGTCCAAAAAGCTGTAAGATCTTATTTGCCAAGCTTCTAAGTACTAAATTTATATTGTGAAAGTTTGTGGTTGCTCCAACTTTAAAACTCTAAACCTTAGTCGATTCGACTAAGATGTAGTAGACTTTTAAAGTTGGTTTTATGTGTGGTTATGTCAAAATATCATCATTAACCCTTAACTACTTGGCGTATTTTTCAATTACACTACCACCTACACAACATAGAATTGCGCTGGACTGTTTACTGCCAGTCTTATTGGAAATCTACGGAAAGGCTTATGTCCAGCAGTGAACATTTTATGAACGAAAAGAAGAAGATTTTGCCTAATTTGCAAGGCATCTTCCTCTTTACACATAATTTATTTGGCCACCAACTCGCCTGATAGAAAGCTATTTGCGGGCAAAGCTGGAGTATGTAGACCTTGAAGATAACTACCTATTCACTGATGCCTTAAAGATGTCCAGATTATAATTTTCAGGAAACAATGACCAAGATATTCCACGCTTTGCCCAAATTTATATTTTTTGTCGACGGATCATTAAATGTGTTAAAAGATTATGTGTAAAGGTTTGTAGCAACTAACTTTGGCGCAATCAGCCACGCGCGCCCGCTACCGAAACTAACACCCCTCGTCAGCAATCACATGCCAAATCCTGCATCACACTAACGAAGCTTCTAGCGGCGCGTCGGAATGAACCATAACAAGATTTAATGCGTGTAATTTTGAATAGTTATTCTTGAGCACAACACCTCGCACCAAGGAGTACTCCTTTGTGAATGGAGGTTTTCCTTACAGGGAGCGGCACGGAAGTTTAGCGCTGAGGGTACCGTGGAGAGGATGGTTTCTCCACTTCTCCCAGCGCTAAACATAAAAGCCGCGACCATTTTTAGGGTTCTATTACTAAGACTTCGATGTCCGTCTGTCTGTCACCGGGCTGTATCTCATGAACCATGATAGCTAGGCAGCTGAAATTTTCACAGATGATGTATTTCTGTTGCCGCTATAACAACAAATACTAAAAATGAAATAAAATGAATATTTGAGGGGGCTCCCATGAAACAAACCTGAATTTTTAAACGTTTTTCGCTCTATAATATTAATAATGTCAATAGGTAGATGCTTGAAATTTTCACAGAATATTTATTTTTAAATTCACTTTAATAATAAATAATAAAATTAAAATAAAATAAATATTTGAGGGGGGCTCACATACAGTACGGAACCCTTCGTGCGCGAGTCCTACTCGTACTTGGCCGACTATTTATAATTATCTTCGTTTTCATAATTATATTGAAATTGATATTTTTCATTATTTTTAGGAATTTTAGAGCAGTGGGCATAATTTTGGCATAATTTTAATTCAATTCAAATATTTATTGCAACATATGATTTTTTTAGATGCGGTTCTTAGATTACATGTTTTAATGATGTCAAATAAATATGACCCTTTAAGGGTATGGCAAATTATTAATTACATTGGGACCTGTACTTATCTTCCATATAGACGACCACTTAGTTCGTTAGTTCATAAAATCTCACCTTCACGTGTCTTCCATGTGCTGAGAAGAATCTGCTGTCGGCGCTATACGTGACCAGCCCCACCGAAAGCAACGAGTAGTCTTTTCTTCTTATCCACGTTACCTGAAAATACATTCCATATATTATCCCAACGAATCATATTTACGAAAAATCAATTTTATTTTTTATTCAATCTATCTTCCACTGCTGGGCATAGGTCTCCCCAAGTTCCTTCCATTTTGTAGCCACTTGGCATCTTCCAACCTTCCCGAAAAGTATCGAGGCCTATTTTTGGGCTTTCTTAATAATATTATTAAGTAGGAAAAATCAGACAAATTCCAGTCAGGCTGGTCAATCAAGGGTTTGAGTTCCTCGAAACTAAGAACTTGTGTGTTCAAACCTTACAATGAATATTGTAATGAAGCTAGTTATTGATAAGAGGTGCCCCTCTTATAGATAACTAGCTTCATTATAATATAATAATATATGTTACAAAATGTAGTTTTGGTTGTAATAGATCAGTAAATGACCCAATAGTCTGGCAGCCCTCTCCTGTGATCTTAAAGTGGTTAATAACAGGCTAAATCTTCGTGAGCAGGTTAAGTTAGACGAGACGCCCAGATTAGTCTTATATAAAAATCTCGATCCAGGTAGCTAAAGTACTTAACCTGCCCACGAAGATTCAGCCTGTTATTAACCACTTTAAGATCACAGGAGAGGGCTGCCGGACTACAATAAGCAACTTTAGAAATTAAATAAATTAGGAATTATTAAATTAGAAATTAGAAATTAGGTAAATTTCTTCATTTTAGTATTTCGGTAGGATAGGCGCTAAATTAGTAGAAATTGTAAAAAACCGGCACGTTCGAGACCACTAAGTGGTCGAAATTTTTGCTAGCTTTGGTCGAAATCTCAAGAACCGGCTAGTACAAGAAATACACTAAAAACATTTTAATTCTGCATAATTTAGTTTGAAATTCCTTATGATTCTAAAAGTGTTTTTGCATTACTTTGCAATATAGTAAGAGAATAAACAGAACCAAGGAAGTTTTCTAATACACTTACAAATTTCGTAAAGTTATGAGAAAAGTTGCCGAAAGTGCGTTAATTTCATGGTTTTGTTTCGGAAACATGAAATTTTATTTTATTGCCCGAATAATTTAAAAGTTTGCGGTCTTCTTTTTATACTTTTTGTTATACTTACAAACTGTTCAGAATTACTCCAGTGATGTTCTGTTTTACTTAGAAAACTGATAAAATACATATTCTATGCGACGTTATTTATTTTTGCTTGAAAATTTTATCATCAACATTCTAGATTATTGATCAGGCAATAAAGATGCTAATTTTATTTAGAAAAGATGGACTAAACCAAAAGGGGACGATTCAATTGTAAATAACTTTTACTGGCAACGTTTGAAGGGTCCAATCCAAAATTCGAGAAATATAAAAAAATCTAGCTGTGCCCCGTGGCGTTACCCGCGTTAGCTTAAGATAAAAAGTAACCTATGTTAACACATAGGTTATTTTTTAGACCTCGGATTAACATCCAAGGTCTAAGCTGCCTCCATTCCAAATTTCATTTAAATCGGTTCAGCCGTTTGTTTGTGAAAGAGTAACAAACATCCATACTCACAAACTTTCGTGTTTATAATATTAGTAGGATATGGTGGTTGTCTGTAAAGTCGGTTTACGGACGATAATTTTACGTGACAATTTTAAACCTTCGTAGGCCAATCGTGACTCCCTATCTTCTTTTTCGCGCTCTCGCTTGCACGCTTAGCTCAGGCGGAACGTGGGAACGAGATATGCTTTTTAACCGACTTCCAAATGGAGGAGATTCTATGTTTGTCTGATCGAATTTTGTACACGATGGAAATCGGTTTTGCCATATTTTGCGATTTTTTTTTATCATACGTTTATCGATTTATAAGAATTCGTATACGTACCGTATTTTCCGTGATGTCGCTGACTTCACAATGCAGTATCGCGGTAGTTCCTATTTGAGCTATAACTGTCGTACAGTTTTCTGTTAAAAAAATACCAGTTTTCCCCCCTTTACCACTTAGCTTATTAACAGCTGATCCAGCCGAATCTCTGTACATTTTCTTAACCTTAATCTGAGACTTTGACAACGAAGTCTCGTCTATTTCTTCAATTATTTCTTTATCTACATGCTTATGTCTTCTTTCTATTAGCTTAGTTTCTTCTATAATGTTATCTATATGTACATCATCGTATTCTTCTAATACAGACGTAAGTCTAAGTGGTTTGGGTAGTTTAGGATATGTAGTATCTACTTCGGGAATGTCTGTGGTTTTGAACACTTCTGTTGTCGTCTCACTTTCTAAGCTTGTGATTGTAGCTTGTGTGGATGATGTTGTGGTGGTAGTTCTTCTTCTGTGACCTGAAAACGAATAAAATTATTATTTTTCAAGTTTTGATTAAATTAGACTTGGAAAAAAAACATACAGTATCATCTATCCTCGTCGTCATTGTAATGGTTTCAACAATAGGATATCTATTGCTGGAAATAGCCCTATGGATCTCCAATAAGACCGGTTGGAAGCGGCTTGCATCCGGTGTGACCCTGCGGTCTTGATGAGGACGTCAATCCACCTCGTGGGTGGACGTCTTATGCTGCGCTTGCCGGTGCGTGGTCTCTACTCTTCACGGTCTTATAGGTCATCAGTTCTCCAAGCTATATGCCTATGCCCACTGCCATTTGAACTAGTCAAACTGCTAAAATATGTTGCTAGGTATGATTCTTCTACGGATCTCCTCATTTCTTATTCATCTGTAACTGGGGTATATTTCAGCCGAATTTCATCGATGATTTGAAAATAAAAAGCGAGTTTGCATCGGATGGAAGTCGTATATTTTTTTACTTCTTTTAGAAATGTTTTAGGGCGGCCTATTCCTATTACTGGATGCCTTATAAGATGATGAAGTTCTCATTGGTTATCTACAACTAGAATGCTTGTGATTAAGAAAAGCTAATTAATGTAATTATTTTTATTCCAAGGAAATAAGTTTGTATTAAACTACAAATCAAATTACAACTACTAAACTACTATAAAAGCTTAAACAATGAATAATACGTATTGTGTTAAAGAATTACCATTTCTGTAAACAAACTAGGTATTATAGTTTAATCTGAATGTAAATCATGCAACAAACTTACTACGCTAGAGAGTTTTTGTAGAATTGCTAATTGCTAGTGTTATTTAGGTATAGAATGCTTTAGAAATTTAAACGTTTTTGCTGTATAAATAATAATTTTAAGTTATTTATAAATTACTCAGATGTTAAATTGTATTGTTAATATTTCATCAGATCGATGCAGAAGAAGGTTTTTATTTTTATTATTTTTACTAAAATTTCCTTGTTCAATAATCTTCAATAACATGATCAAAACAAGCTTTACGAATGCAAGGCGAGTGCTACGACCACTAAGGCACCCGGATTTATAAAGCCCGGCTTCATAATTAATAACTTCGCGGCTGTCATGTTAGCTACAAGTTGCGGATAACCCAAACTTCGCGCAGCAAAAGTGAGCTTCAGTCAGGATTGGGTTAACCGCAGCTTGCAGCTAACATCACAGCCGTCAATTTATTTGATTCGGCTTCTAACAATATACAATCTCACCTTTTTTGTGATGCCTCGTGAAATTCCCAAACACACTGCCTAGCCTCTGCTGATTCTTGCTGGTGCACAGCTCTAGAGATTTCAAATCGTCTGCGTTCTGCGCCACCAAAATGGAAGACCTCTTCGACTCCATAGCACCAGTGTTCACTAACAATTCGGCTTCAAGTAACAGAACAATCGCGGCGTAGAGTAGTTTCAGTCCTCTACAGCAATACATTGTTTTGGTACACGCTAATGGTCACATTTGTACACTAATGTCACTTAAATTTATAGTCATTTTTACACTGCTACCTCGCCACGGCTTGCTCTGTTATGATGTCCTGGTACATTCTGTGGACAAAGAAAAAAACATGGTTAGTAAACTATTAGTTTTAACGGGAACGAAATAAAAATTAAAAAGAATGATACAACAGGTTTTTTTTTTATGATACAACTAGTAGTTTTCCGAAACGTTGACCTCACATAATATAAAAGCGTCACATCGTTTCATAAGCCTCTTACTCGACTCACTGTTGTCCGATTTTGTTCATACACAGTATTTCTTATTTAAAGTACAGTTTTTTTTTTCATTGGGATAAATACAGTTTTGGTGAAGTAATTTTGACGCAACATCGCAAGGTGGCAATTTATTGCTAATGTTAATGAAAGTCATATTTTATTGATAGAAAAATCATAAAATGTGCTATTAAAATAGTCATGCCTAAAATAGAAGGTTTGATAAAATATTAACTAATTAATATAGAATAATAATAATATAAGAGTGGTCACTTAGTGTGGGAGTCAAAAGCTAAGAAGTTTATCACCTACCGCTTGATATATTATTCATTATTCGATTTAAAAGCTACACTGTCCTTTCCTGTTCTTTTCTTTTTGTTTTCTTGGGCAAAAGTCCTTTCCTTCAATCAATGTGAATTTTGTACTTAGAGCCAAATTCCACCAAAAATAAAGCGAAGAGATGTGTAGAGGAGGGCAAAGCGTTGAATTCAGTAGGTGTGTAGATAACAGCTTTAGTTTGTTACGGTTCTTGACTCATGATTGTTTTTTATTTGTTACTGAGCAAAAATTTCATTTTATCTAGGTAAAGTGGCATTTTCGCTCAGTAAGAAATAAAACATAATCGTGAGTCAAGAACCATAGAAGAACTAAAGCTGCTATCATAGCCTAGCGGATTTGCAAATAGAAATGGCAGTGGGCAGGGCACACAACACGGAGTAATAATGCCCGATAGGGTCAAAAGAAAAGTCTAAATCTAGCAGTGAACGTTGTAAAACTGAAACGACGATAAAAATAAGCAAGAACTCCGCTATGCTTATTTTTCACAAATTGTCGTTGATATTGCCATGCGTAAAATTAAAATTTATTTTTTTCTTTTTTATACTTGGCCCTAAATTTTAACACGTTTTTTTTTGTGTACATAGTGATAATTTAGGGCCAAAAAAACCAGGAAAGGAAATACTTACACAGACTTACTTACTAACTTATACTTGTAGCGCTGGTAGCGTAGTTTGATTAGGTGTTTGTCAGCGATCACCGAAACGTTCCGCACGGTCAGTATTTGGATGGGTGACTGCGGGTGGCATTTTCCAACCGAGCACTACCGTGGCTTGGATGACACGTTAAATTGTAGGTCCCGGTTTTTAAACCGTTTAGCCAAGTCAGAGGCCTTCGTACGCTTAACGTACTGCAATATCATTGATGAAATAATTTAGAATTTTGCAATGGTCTTGCAGTCTTCTATGCTCGGCCTAGTTTATCACATTTCCGTTCCGTTTCAGTGGAATCTGGCCCTTACTTCGCTATTTATGTAATGAAAAATATTTATTTAGGGGAGTAAATTTGAAATAGGACTAAGAGTGGATCCTTTTATTTCTCAAGGGTGTTTCATTTATTTGACAATGTCGTTGTTCTTGTTCCCTCGAGAAATAGGACTGTTTTCAAAATAGGTAATGGAAAAGTTAGTATGAATTTAGCTAGAGATATTTCATAAAGTACATATAACTAGTAGTCAGTAGACCTCGCGACCTTAAATTTTAGGGTATATTTGAGGTATTCAGTGCGCGCCGACACAACAATCCTCTCTACACGCCCCCGCCCCGCCACCGCAACCGCTGTCATCGCGAGCGCTACGCGCCGCAGCCCGCAGTGCATTGCGAGACGGCTCCGCGTGTTAGCACTCGCCAACTTGAGAAAGGTCGCCGAACGCGATCGAAACTATAGTCGTGTTATGACTATACGAACACGTGAGTGAGTCCCGTTTAATATCGTTTAAAATGTGTGAAAACCACGTAAATTTCCATAGTAAAATATATTTGAGGTAACAAAATACAGTACTGCACAAGCACGTAATTAAGCAAATAATGTCAATTACAACAGCGGTATGCTTCAATTATGCGGCACATTAAATTTCTTTAACTTCTAAATTTACTTATCCGCAATATCCGTATAGTAATAATATTTTAATACCCGCTTATCTCTTATCTCTCCACTCCATACAGTACGGAACCCTTCGTGCGCGAGTCCGACTTGCGCTTGGCCGATTATTTTCTTATATCATATAGGTGCATTTGACTGCATACTGCCTGATGTTAAGCAGATATGCGGTATGGGATGGAGTACGCATACCTAGAAGATACCTATTTACTCGGAATTTGAAGACACCTACGTTGTACTTTAGCGAGAAGGCAAACTCAAAGCATTTTGCATTTTGGTATGAACTTTGACGCGCTTTTTCCTCGAAAATTTATCGTTGATTGTGAAAAGAAAAAAATACGGTGTCTTATATTTTTGCTATTTCAAACAGACTAATTAGTTGAAAAAATGAAACTGAAAATGTAAATGAAATTTATTAGCGCTCACAAACATCAGTATATCATTATTATTTAACAAGATTTGTCTATCCTAGGTAGGTTATGCTGCAGGTTGAGAAGCATTGCTATCCAAGCTAGGAACTAACCTGTGTTTTGGTATAGCAATACCCTCCGCCGGACAAATGATCTGGTCATATTTTAATACAATGCAAAAGGAGTAGGTTATTATAATTTTTAAAATATTAAAATAATAATATTTTTTACGTTAATATCATGCGTTTTGATAAAGTCTTGCAAGCGTAATAGAAATTCAGCTAAAGAAACAAACCAACATGGATAAAGAAAACAATTGCAACCGCAAGTCAGAAAAAACGTATTTGTGCAAAACGTCGGAGGCAAGGGACGACATGTTTTATGTATTATTCATAAGGGATGAGGAAATGGTAGAGTCTTATTTTTCTTAAATATTTGGCTTTTGACTTTCTTGCTCAAGATGCTGTCGTCTCGCAGTATGCATTGGAAAATGGAGTATAGGCCGAATCATACAAGCTGGCGGATATGACGTAAGCTATAAGGTGCGAATTATCCGATCAACGCGCAGCTTCATGTGAGCTTCTGTCAGGATTGGATGTTAAGTAGCAGCTTACTTCATATCCGCCGACCTCAGACCAAATAAAAAAATCAAGACAGAACGCTTAATCTGCTCAACATCAGGCAGTATGTGGTCAAACGCAAACCTATTCAGAATAAAAAAAAATACGTGAACAGACAAGTGAGGGCGGTTTTTTCATACATGTGGTGAGTGCGTCGGTGTTGCGCCGCCATAGTTTGACAGACGAGCCAAGGCGTAGTTTCGTTGTAAGTGTATGTGTGTGTAATTTTGCCGGCTTCAATTGTTTGTTCGCACCATTCTGTCTTGATTTTTTTATTTGGTCTGAGCGCCGACTTGTATGATTCGGCCTATACTGTACTGTGGCCATAGTATAAGTTTGCATTGTAAGCAAAAACGAATATCGTTATCGCGTAGTTGCCTATACAAAAATGTAGGCATGGAGCCACATCGAAAAGTTCTATAGTTTTCGTTAACGTATAAACTCATTCTAACCCCTTTGTGCTTTACTCTGTAAATAATCCACTGTTGAACATAGGCCTATCTACGGTGGACAATTAGGCCATATTCATCTCGCTTGCTTAGAGTGGGTTGGTGAATTTTACATCATTGGATTTCTTTTATGCTCGAATGCAGGTTATTTCACGATTTTTCTTTTAACCAAAAGAGTGAGTGTATTTGTACATACCTACTCGCAAATTCCAAAGAACTAATTATTATTATGGGCATGGGAATAGGTATATTGGAATCCACATAAACACCTTGTAACAGATCGATTTTCCAACAAGCCACCACAGTTTAAAAACAAATAAGCAGTCAGTCTTAACTAAAAAGAAAATTTATCGCATTTAAAACTTAATGCCAAGTCTACTTATCGAGACGAGTGATTTTTCTATGTGAAATACCTTAAAATGACAGATAATAAAGTTCTCGCGACTTTATATTCTGGCTGGGAGAAGTTTATAAGGAAACAGAGGATGTCTGGAGGTCCATTAACAGACTCCGAACACAAGTGGGCCGTTGTAGATACAACATGTGCGAATGGGGCTTAGCCGAACCACCAAGGGAAGATTGCGACTGTGGCGCCACTCAACAGACAATGGAGCATCTACTAACAATGCCCACTGTGCCGTAACACCTGCACACAAGTAGATCTCTACGAGGCCAACACCGCCGCAGTCTCCGTGGCCTCCTACTGGTCGAACAGCATATAGCCTTAGATATATCGAGGTTAGTTTTTGATCGAATCGGTGACTCGAAAAGAAACTCATTTTTTATGAACCTACAATGAGTATTTCCAATTGAATAAAAAGTAGACATAAAAATTACGAAAAATAACCAAGTCTTAGTACCTACCTATCGCAATAAGTGCGTACTTACCACCTTTGTATAGTCTTAGTTTTCATTTAATTATCATCTCTAATTTTCTATTGGTCATAAAATGTGAATGAAAACGTTCCAAAAAGCACTTTTCCTTCATTTTTTTATTTATTTCCAGTCACAAAACAGCGTTTGTCAGTCATACTACGAGTGGGTATTTAAATAAACATATTCATTATTCATGTAATGTTTGGATTATTGTCCTTTGAACGCGACACAAATACTCGCAGCAACAATGTTGGTAACATCTGTGGTGTGACGTGTTTACGTCGATGAATAAGTAAGCAAAATCGACGAAGTACCGCAGTACCTGCAGAGCGCTCATGATCTTTGCAGAACAACGTTAGATATAGGTTGAGATCTTTTAGTCTGTAATTATTTTTCGCAGAAAATGGCAAAACCAACTTCCATCGTCTACAAAATTCGAATACTTCGCTCGGATTGATTTAAACAATTTTCATAATATTGGTGATTTATAAAATATTGGTGAGTTATCAAAAACGGCCAATTTAGATAGAATTTAAATGGGACCACCTCGGGAGTAAACCTTTTCAAAACATTTTTTTATCCAGTTCATAATTATAATAATAATAAATAAATATTTTAGGGACATCTTACACACGGCCTCTGACCCCAAACTAAGCATAGCTTGTGATATGGCTGCCAGAGACTGATATACTACATATACTTATTTTTAAATACATACTTATATAAATAGTAACTAAATAACACCCAGACACAGAGCAAACACTTATGTTCATCACATAAACATTTGCCCTGGGTGGGGATCGAACCCACGCCTCTCTGACCCAGAAGTTAGGATCACTAACCACTGAGCCACCGAGGCAGTCGAAATATAATTGGCGAAATTATCGATGAACATTTACAAAAAAATACATACAGACGAATATTGGACCTCCTCATTTTTGGAAGTCGCTTAATAACTGCACGCCCCTCCTTTAAACATGATAACTTGATGAATTTCGTTAACATTTTGGTAAAATAAATTTTGATATTTCTATTATGTACGTGTAATCAAAATTATTGCACAGAGCTAGGTCAATGTAAGATTTCCAATATACAGGGTTATTCCTAATCAATTAGCATTCTTTTAGGGGCTTTTTCTGTACATCAAAACTAACAACTTTTGCTCTGCGACTTTAGTCAAAACAAAAAAAAAATGTTGTTCCATAGAAAAATATCGTTCATCCACGACCAAATGTATGAACAGCTGAATTTTTTTAGTTTTGACAAAAGTCGTAGAACAAAAGTTGTTAGTTTTGATGTACAGATTAAGCCCCTAAAAGTATGCTAATTGATTAGGAATAACACTGTATAAGAAAAACGTTTGTCCAGTAATGCGCGTCTTATAGGTGACAGATGATATTGATAATGATTATTTATAGCCACTTGCATAGAAAGAAACGTAAGTAGCAAAATATTTTAACCTTCAAAACGACATCAAGTTTTTCTTACCTAGCAACATCGGGACAGTTCCAAGAAGTTTTCCAGCAAAACGGGCAGAACTTTTGCTCCAATGAATATAGAAATTGAATTGGAAAGCAAATTGATACATTTTTTGTTGGGGATTCTATCTGTTCGCAGTTCCGGATTGGCTCGAGATTATTTTCTCGAAATGAAGTTTGTAGTGCCTCGACTGCCTGAAGGAATCTGAGTAGAAAAGCTGAAAGTCCGGAAAATCCTTGGATTTGAACTTATGGTATGGTAACTTATGACTTATGGTATGGTATAGTTACCTATGGGTAAAACTGTTACTTTAAGGTGTCTGCGCACTTTAACGTACCATATCATGACAGTGCTATGAACGTATCAGGCACGAAGTACAACACGATACGCTTTAGTATGCCCAATACAAAATACTTACCATCAACTGTACTGTACCAGCCTTTTTTTTAATAGTCCACTGCAGGACATAGGCCTACCTACGAAGGGTGATTGGGCCAAATCAACTACGCTAGCCCAATGCTGGTTGGTGGATTCACATACGGCTTCGAATTTCCGCTACAGACGTATGCAGGTTTCCTCACGATGTTTTCCTTCACCGAAAAGCCAGTGGTGTGAGTTTCCGTGCATAATTTCCAAAGAATTCATTGGCACGGTACTGGGATTTGAACCTACAACCTCGCGATTGTAAGGCGGGTTTCACTACCTCTACACCACCACGGATCAATCCGACTTACCATCCACATCATCAATAGTCGGCCAAAATATTTTACAGAGGATCGTATGCTATGCTCTCGCCTTCTCATAAGCATACATTTTTAACGTTTATTTGAAGTTTTAATTGGTCTCACGACCAGTTACCCATAAGTTTAGCCATAACTGTTGTAATGAATCAATTATATAGTCCCTGGTCGGTGGCGGAGTGGCGGAGTGGTCTAGTGGGCATAGTCCTTTATTTTCCAATACAATGAATATTTTTTTTGTCTAAAACGTTATGCTATGTTACGTTATAGCGGACAGACACCTTAAGGCTAATGTTATTTGCTCCGTGATTTTCATTTTAAAAATAGCTCAATTAACCGTTCAAATTTAAATAGCAGTTCTGCGTATTGACTGCCCATCAAGGACTGCCATTTACCCATTTGAATTTAAGTAGGTGTTTAACAAACCAGGTTAGTAGAACACCCTTTGTTAAGGTTATTATGAAACACTCGAAGATTGCTTTATATTGTGAGGGTTTGGGTCAATAATAGGTCAGCAATGTTAATATTAAACTGATTGGCAAAGGGTCAAATGATATTGCTAACCTAACCTTTACCTAAATAGTTATAGATTTTAATCTATTATTATTTTATTTTTGATTGCGCTTTGAATTGTAAAAATAGGTATCTAGAAGGTAACCGAGTTTTATTTCGTGCTTAACTTAAAACGAAATTTGCGTTTTTATTAGGGAAGAATGTTTATAGGTACAAATGAACAAAAAATATTAGTTATATTTCATTATCCTACTATAATATGTTAATACGGGACTTGTCGCGCAATAAAAACCCATATTAACATAATAGGATAATGTGCTCAAATCGCAAAAGTTATAGATAGATATATTTTATCAAATTTTATACAGCTGCTTCCGAGATCCGAATTCTGTAATTTAGACATTTTACAAATAAACAAATCAAAACTAAATATATAAATATGAGCACGGGAAAGCGATGGATAGGTACAAGTACTCGTAGCTTCTAACCGGCCTTATTGAAAAGCTATAGGGGAAACCTACATTCAGCAGAGAATCATGACCATATCAGCCGAGAAACGCTACAGCTGAATATAAAAATAAAAAATAGCATAACCAACTTCAACCTACAAAAATCGAATAGTCTCAAGTACCCACTAACTCTCTTTGTACAGTATACTCAAATAAATGTAAATTTTAGTAAAGGGCACAGACACGAGTCTTTGGTTTGTAAATGGTTTGAATGTTAAATAAAAATCGGCCAAGTGCGAGTCGGACTCGCGCACGAAGGGTTCCGTACTGTATGAGAGCATGTATATACCCCCCTTAACATATTTTATTTTATAATTTACATTTGAAAGAAATATAACACTTAATATTTTAAGCATATTTCTGTTGCCGTTATAGATATTGAGCAATAAAATCACGTTACTTGTATGGTAGCTTAAATAAATATAAGTATATTTTATTCTATTTTTAGTATTTGTTGTTATATCGGCAGTAGAAATACATTATCTGTGAAAATTTTAGCGGTCTAGCTATCATGGAACATGAGATACAGCTTGGTGGCAGACAAACGGACAGATGGGTTGACGGACAGACGGACATCGGAGTCTTAGTAATAGGGTCCCGTTTTTACTCATTAGGTACGGAACCCTAAAAAAAACGAATAGTTGACATGGCTCAATGTATTATCGACGTTGCAATTGTAAAATCAACATTAATGTAAAAATCACAATCATATTGATTTTTTGAAAATGACTCGACTAATATTCGATATAATTAAATTGGAATCACTTCTGAAACATGATATACCAAATAACAAAGAATCATCAAAATCGGATTATAATTGGCGGAATAATCGCGTAACATACATACAAAAAAAATACCGACTACAGTCAAATTGAGAACCTCATTTTTTAATTCAGTTAAAAGGAAACGCAAATATTCTTAACGTTCAAATAAAAAATTTGAATACGATGCTCTAGAATTTTTTCTCACAAAACATTATCCCCTTATTAAATACGCTTCGCAACACTTAAATCGCTTGAGATACCAAACTGTACTAGTCCCTGGTGAAGGGGTCTCGTTAATGCCAAGGCCAAGAGCCTTTTCTTGCCTATCCTTTGACCCTTTGCAGGAGGACGTAAGAACATGGCGCGTTCACACTCTACTAGTTCTTGAGCGAGTACAGAAAAAAATGTATCATTACTGTACTGTACTGACATTTTTACACTCATCAAATACGAGTACGGAGGAGTTACGAATACGCTCAAGTCGGTGCATATATATTTTTTGCTTTTTATTACCTACCACCACTCATAACTTTTTGCATAGTAGTTCAATTTTGATATTTATTAGATAATTTAAAATGGGTCACATTTAACTCATTTTTGTTTCTGCTTAACATCAGGCAGTATGTAGTCGACCGCAAACCTATAAGAAATAAAAAAAAATCGAAATCGGCTGAGCCGTCTAGCCGATAAATCAACAATAATGTAAAAAATGCTACATCGATCCGTGCAAAGTTTTTGCAAATTATGTACCTACATGGTTGAAGTCGGTCATGCCATTTTGTACAAAAAATAATTATTACACTCATAAAATACGGAAGACTCACGTTTACGCTCAAGTCGACGAGTGTGTTTTTTTTTGCTTTTTATGTAGGTATAACCACGCATTACTTTTACAGAGTAGTACAATTTCGATATTTTTTTTTAATTGGAAAGAGTATGTAATGTGCTTCAAATTTTACATATTTTTTTTAAATTTTATCGAAATCGGCTGCGCCATTTTTGATAAATTATCTATAGTATGAAAGTTGCTACATCGATCGGTGTGAATTATATTCGCGAATTCTGTTCACCGTTGAAGTCAGTATAGCCATTTTTTGCAAATAAGAATGATGTCTTATGTAGCTACGTACCATGCCAGCTTAGTGCAGATTGGTTGGAGGATTCACATACGCCATCAAAGTTCCTAAACAGATGCAGGCACATTCTTATATATGTTTTCCTTCACCAAACAACAAGCGTGAGAAACCGTATAAGTTTTGAAGAACTCAATAACAATACCGTGGTGATCGCGACTTAAACCTACGACCTTATAACTGTTAAACGAGCGTAACTACAGTAAAGTACTATTAGGTGCGGCTTGTTTTTTTATTAAATGTGAAAAAAAAACTTTCGAAATCTGTAATTCAATTTTCATCTCCGTAAAAACATTCCTGTTAATAAACCACAGGTAGTTATAGAGGTTAAGATGGCTAATAAGCAAGTAAAAATAATTAATATTAAATAACATTTTGAATTAATCTTTAGACAAAATTAATTTATAGTCAATTTTTTGCTCAAATAGTAATATAATATGATCAATAAAAGTACATTTTTAGCAGTCGTACTACTGGAATACCAACTAGACTAATGTAAACTGACCATGAGTGTACCTTAAGCCGTTTTAACATCTTTAAGGCTCAGTCAAGGGCAGGTATCTTAATCTCAAAGTTAATTGGCGAGAACTTGAAAAAGGAAAGTTTAATGAGGCGGAATCTTAGAATAGCTTTATTTTACCTTTTTGGTAATTCATTACTTTATCTTCATTATAATATCTAGATTGTATTAGCCGTTTAGTCATGTCAGAAACTTTCAAACGGCTGCAAAAAGACTGACGCCAGGGCTAGCCATCGGGCCTTTTACAAACTTAATAATCGTCATATCATCCGTAATATGTACACTGTTGAACATATGCCTGCGTTTTGGACCTACGACAAGACCAGTTGGAAGCGGATTCTATCCAGCATGCTTATGCGGTCTTTATTCGATCGTCGGTTCACTTTTTAGGACAACGTCTGACGCCGCGCTTACCGGTATGTGATGTTCTTTAGAGCCCTATTGGAGTCAGCGTTAATATAACAAGAAAATTTCTGACTTTTGATTTTTACAATACTTTTACGGTCAACGTAATGTTGAACAATTTAATAGTCATTTGGTTATTTATTCATAACACCATTTGTTACAAGTCAAAAAGTAAACATTACATTACGGCACTATACAATATAGCACGAAATAAAAATAAAAATAGAAGAACTTGAGAATTACCAAATCAGTCACCAAATCTTAATACAATTCAGGAAATTTAAAAAAAGTCATTTACGTCATAGTATAGTTGCTCATGTAGCCAACATTTTAATTTATTCCTAAACGACCCAGCGGAAGGTGCATCCCGAACTTCTACGGGTATTCGGTTGTTTATAGCGGGCCCACCATTATATACAGACCTCTCCGATTTAGCTAGGCTATGAGGAGGAGTCACCAGTTGGTTTTTCCTAGCATTGCTTCTTAAATTTAACTTAGAATAGGTACCTTTCCTCTCAAATAATTCTAAATGATTATGCGTGAAAAGAGCCACCTGATAGATTAGTTCGCACGGCAGCGGCAGTACGCGCAGTACCCTAAAGAGCTCCACACAAGTCACGTCGTCCGAAACCCCGAAAATGGCCCGCACAGCCCGTTTTTGCATAGAAAAGCTCTCTTGTACTCCGCGATGCGGCCCCACAATTCTAATCCGTACGTAATATAACTATGGATTGTGGCAAAGCAACAGAAGCGCACAACGTCCCGCGTGGCCGTGTTCGCGAGCCGCCTGAACGCGAAGCACGAGCTGCTCAGCTTCCCACATAGCTCCTGTATATGTGACTCCCACGTGAGGGTGCTATCTATGTGGAACCCTGGCTGTTATCACCACTTTTTTTATTCGCATAACGACATTCGGGACAAATGCACGTCGTACTTTGGGCATAAATCGAGTTCTTTTCCCCGGTGCACAGGAGATGGTAGCTCTTATTGCAGCTTTGCACAGTACAGCGCAACATTTCATCATTCTTTGCATTAGCATTTGCAGCGGCAGGTTCGTTGGCGAAACTATAGGTAAATAAATAGAAATCGTACCTTTACTGCGGCCAAAGCTGTTTGACCTGAGTCGAAGCCATTACACTATGACTCTATTATTACATTATGACTCTAGCTAATTGCACATTTTGACGATACGTATACATTTACCTACTAATAATGTAAGTATATGTATACCTACCTACGTTATTATCTCGATGTCGATTCGAGCAAACTTTTCGAGTTTTGTACACAATTGTAGTCGATTGTACTACTTTCGGCGAAAAATAATTGCTACAATTTTTTTAAATATTAACAGTGACTTTTCCTGTCAGCATGTTAATGACGCCCAAACCGAACTAAGTTGTCTAAAACAGCGTGACCTAAACAAAACTCGGGGTTTATTACGGTCTCTGTTTTTGTTCCCACAGCTAAGCAAGTTTTACTGCTCGCCTAAACTTTTTGTCCTGTCCCTACGAAGTTATAGTCATTGTCACTGTGTGAGGTAAACGAAGCAGTAGGGTATATTGAGCTAGAAAGTTGGTGTGGCAGTGGGCAGAGCGCACGCAAACCTTCCAAAGAAAGTATACACAATAATATAATTATAGAAATGCAGGTTTAAAAAATTGTGACCATTGATTTATTGAGGCCATGAATCGGTGGGCTGGCACTTGTCTTGTACGTAGAACATCTACTCATGGTTTGTAGATATAAAAAATCTACCGAGTACGAGTCGGACTCGCGCATGAAGGGTTCCGTACTGTATGAGAGCCCCTCTTTAATATTTATTTAATTTTAATTTAATAATTTATTATTACAGAAAGCATGCAGCTAAATATTTTGTGAAAATTTCAAGCATCTGCCTGTTCCCATTATTGATATCGAGCGAAAAACCAACTCTACGGTATGGGAAACCCCCTTACATATTATTTTTATCTTTTTTTTAGTATTTGTTGTTATAGCGGCAACAGAAATACATCATCTGTGAAAATTTCAGCTTTCTAGCTATAGCGGTTAATGAGATACAGCCTGGAGACAGACGGACAGCGGAGTCTTAAGACTCTGCTGTCCGTCTGTCCGTCTGTTCCAGGCGGTCGGTTTCTTTTGAAGGGTTTACTAGTAATAGGGTCCCGTTTTTACCCTTTGGGTACGGAATCCTAAAAATGTATTAGAGCCCTTCAAAAGAAACCGAAGTTTTCGTAGCATTTCCGCGTAGCTTCGTAGCGTTAGCCTCGTAGCTCTCAAGCGAAAGTTCTAGTCCGTAGCTGGCTACACGTAGCAGCTGCAAGCAATATGACGTGGTAGCCACACTAAAATTACCTATTATGTATTCTGTGCTACTATCTTCTACGTACTTGCATGCAATATTTCGATGGCGATACTTTGTCAGAATTCCTAAGTTGTAAATGTCACTCGAGGTCACCGATCCGAAAAATGACTGTGCTATACGAATTTGGTCCTATTTATAATACCAGAAATATCTATCTACAATGTGAAAATGAGCGAATTGTTCAACCGACCTAAAATATTAGGTCCTCAACTCACTATGTTAATAATTATTATATTATTTGAGTTCTGCGCTATTTGTGGGCTGTTTGTCGTGTTTCCTTTTTAGGGTTCCGTAGTAAAACGAAGAATCCCGAGGAACCTGATGTTACTAAGTCTTGTAACTACCACATATACAGCTGACATTATCATAGTTTAAGTATAAAGGGTTATTCCTAATCAATAAGCATCCTTTTAGGGGCTTATTCTGTACATCAACACTAACTACTTTTGTTCTACGAATTCGCGGGTAAACGATATTTTTCTATGGAACACCAATTTTTTTTTTGAGTTTCGACAAAAGTTGTTAGTTTTGATGTATAGAATAAACCCCTAAAAGGATGCTAAGTGATTAGAAATAACCCTGTATATCTCAAATTGAAATACTTAAAATGTTCAAAACTGAAAATTTAGAGGGTAGCTCTCATATAGGTACAGGGTCATAGGGATTAAAAAACGCAAAACCTTTTAAGTGAGGGTCTAGTACATATAGACAAACAACTTTTGTTCTAGGACTTTTGGAAAATCATGAAGAAAAAACATCAGCTTTTTCATACAAAAAGTTCGTCAACGCGTGGCAAAATGTATGGAGAAGCGAATTTTTTATGCGAATTTTCAAAGGACGTAGTACAAAAGTTGTTTATATAGGTGTACTAGACGCGCCCTTAAAAGATTTTGCGTTTAATACTTTTGAACCTGTGTATATAGAACGTGGATGTTTTTTTTTTTTCAATTAAAATTGGAATATTTTTTAGGGGTTTTGGCAAGATACGTCAAAAATGCAATCTGTAGAGGTAAATGAACATCCGCATAGATATAAAATCGGCCAAGTAAGAGTCGGACTCGCGCACGGAGGGTTCCGTACTGTATGGGAGCCCCCCTTAGATATTTATTTTATTTTAATTTTATTATTTATTATTGAAGTGAATATAAAACTAAATATTCTGTGAAAATTTCAAGTATGTAGATAGATAGATAGATAGATAAACTCTTTATTGCACACCAAGAAATAAACAAAAAGAAGAAACAAAGATACATAAACAGTGTAACAATGGGCGGCCTTATCGCTGACAGCGATCTCTGCCAGGCAACCTTAGGATGGAGAGGACAGAAAGCGTATAAATAATGGACGGGGTGCGCATTAATTAAAAAGTAAAAATTAGATTATACATACATCATAAACATACATACTAATAAAATTGATATAAATACTTAAAATACCCAAAAATAAAGAAAACATTACAAAATAAAAAATAATAATAAAAGAATCCTATGACTTAATAATAAACTAATACATAATATAAATTATAATATACTACTTACATAAAACAACATAAATAACAACAACAACAGTTACAAAATTAAAGTATCATCATTTTCTGCAGGTAATGGTTTTTAACCTGATCTTTAAATATGTTAAGTGATTGAGCTTTTCTGACAGTAACGGGCAAGGCATTCCATAACTGGACTGCCTGAAAGGCAAACCTGTTACCATTATTAATATAGATCGAAAAACGTCTAAAAAATCAGGTTTGTTGTATGGGAGCCCCCCTTAAATATTTATTTTATTTTGTTTTTAGTATTTGCTGTTATAGCGGCAACAGAAATACATCATCTTTGAAAATTTCAGCTGCCTAGCTATCATGGTTCATGAGATACAGCCCGGTGACAGACGGACAGACAGACAGACAGACGGACAGACGGACAGACGGACATCGAAGTCTTAGTAATAGGGTCCCGTTTTTCCCTTTGGGTACGAAATCCTAAAAAGAAAATTCACCCTCAAAACGTAGACGCTTCTCGCGTCTCTAGCTCAGTCAATAATGTTAGAATGAGTATTACTGAGTATCGTACCACTGTGTCCATGTCATTGTGAAGTCCCAGTACTTTACAGCCTTGTTTGGTCTTGTTAGTGTGTTGTCAGCGGTCTTACCGATGCCTACAGTTTAGTGCCATCTCAGCATGTAATGACTTGTTTTTGAAGCCTTATTTATAAGCACCCTTTCAAGTTCAAGTTCAGTGACTAGAAGCTAAGATATTTTGTTTTTGCTGTGAAGGTATAAACATGCTTTCAATTTTCAAACAACTTTCAATTAAGGAGGAGGATGATCTCGATATAGGCTGAATCAAACTTTTTGGCGGCTGTGACGTAGCTACAAGCTGCGAAGTCACTTTCATTTCACAGTCTTCAAGAAGTTTGAATCAGCCTGTGTCTACCTGTTTCTCTTGCTTCGATTAGCTACTTTTACTACTTCATGGACCTGGCATTCTTTTTTGCTAGTTGTTTGAGGTTTTGTACATACAGGGTTATTCCTAATCAATTAGCATCCTATTAGGCGCTTATTCTTTACATCAAAACTAACAACTTTTGTTGTGCGACTTTTGTCAAAACTCAAAAAACGAATTGTTGTTTTAATAGAAAAATATCGTTCACCCGCGACAAAATGTTTAAAACTGCTGTTTTTTTTTTGACAAAAGTCCCAGAACGAAATTTGTTAGTTTTAATGTACAAAATAAGCCCCTATAAGGATGCTAATTGATTAGGACTAACCCTGTATACATACAATTGTATAATATGGTTGATGGGTAGGTACATGACATAAAACAAATATTTTCAAAAGTAAGCTGGGAAAAGGTACTTAAGTACCTACCTATTACAACTAGCAAGCGGTCTGATATAATTAATAAAGCTTTTTTAATCACAATTATCAAAATTGTGCGTATTTTGAAATAGTAACACAGTTAAACAGTTTTTAAATCGTGTTGACATCGATAAACGTAAAACAATAGGCTAAGTGCTTCATGTTCGTATCAATCACAAAATATGCTTCCGGCTCCAAAAACGCAATGTTCAATGCACAAAACCTAATAAATTCAAAGATAATAAACGATAAAAAACATTATCAATCATTTTTTTCCATAATAAAAGCTGAAAGAACAAGAAACATTTCAAGGCCTTACTGAAATGAAGGCAAGAAAGTACTTAAAGTAACAGTATCCTAGATTATACAACCAAAGAATAAATAAATTTTTAAAAAAGAAGTCAACAGTAATATTTAGAAGCAGTATTCTTCTAAATATTATTTTGATTGCGAATGATTTGCGCGATGCATATAAAAATTGTTGAATATTTTTTTGTGAGGATGGTAACTATGGTCAACGTGATTTCGCTCATCAAATTAAAATAAATTATAAAAAAAAATCTCTTTAAAATCTTTTAGAAAAGTCATTGACCTAATAACTCATCATAGATACCTATAAATCAAAGAAATTATAATACATACTCGTAATAGTAGCGCTTATAGCATAGTTTTACTAAGTGTCTGCCAGCGATCACCAAAGTTAAGCCAAGTTCGGCACGGTCAGTTCTTGGATGGGTGACGCGGTTGGCATTTACAACTGAACGCTACCGTTGCTCGGATGACATGTTAAATTGTAGGCCCCGGTTAAATTAACCTTTTAGCCATGTCAAAAGCCTTTAGGCGGCTTAAAAAGTCGGACACCAGCGCTAGCCACCCCGTCTATACGAACTTATTTACTTAACAAATAAATTTGACGCAGTTGAGCAAGCTAATTTATTAAAGACATCAGACATGTAAATATTCTGCGCTAGCATTTTTAATAGTCCACTGCAGGACGTGGCCTACTTACGAAGGGTGATTGGGCCATATCCACCACTCTGGCCCAGTGCGGTTGGTGGATACAAATACGCCATCGAATTTCTTCTACGGACGTATGCAGGTAGCCTCACGATGTTTTCCTTCACCGAAATGCCATTGGTGTGAAATTCCGTACATAAATTCCAAAAAAAATCATTGGTACGGGACCGGGATTTGAACCCACGACCTATCGATTGTAAGGCTAGTGTCATTACCACTAGACCGCCATGGCGTTATGTAAATATTGCTTTCAGTAAATTTTATTTTTTTGTAACCTTAACTACTGATTGTAACTTCTACGTCGGGTGATGTATGAGTATAAAGTAGGCACCCATAGGCGGAGTTCTCACGATGGATATTGCGTCTGGTTTAGACGAGGGCGCTTCATCATATCGTCAATGTGTACCTTGCTTTATGCCGAAAACGAATGGGCGCGGTCTAAGTCAGGAACTTTATTTTCTTGTAGAGTTTAGGAAACCATTTTCAAAGTTCTCAGAGAACGTGTGTCCCCTAATATTTATTTATTTAAAATTACCGGTAGACGTAGCATGTCCCACAAAGTAGATAGATGACCTTTTTAAATTGTATGATCGTATTAGATGCACGCAGCTTTGAACCAGTCTTATTGATGACAATTTAAAGAGCGCAGCTTTAAACGAGTCTTATTGATGACAATTTAAAGAGGCCTATGTCCCGCAAGAACAACCATAGCTGAAACGATGCCAACAATACATGCAGTCAAATGGTGCTTTGCTAATTTCTCCTTTTTAACCGACTTCCAAAAAGAAGAAGGTTCTATCGTCTGTGTATATTTTTTTGTGTTAGTATGTTCCTCGATATTTTAGCCAATTGTGAAACAAATCAAAAATATCTTTTTAGTTCAAAATTGTATACTCCCGAGGCGGTCCCATTTAAATTTTGTCGAAATCGGCTGAGCCGTTTTTTAATAATCGATAATAATGTTTAAATTGTATACATCAATTCGAGCGAACTATTCGAATTTTGTACACGATGGAAGTTCGTTTTTGCCATTTTTTTTTTGCGAAAAATAGTTATTATTCATAGATTATTATCAGCATTATGTCATTCTCAAGTTATATTTACTTACTGCAGCTGCTGAACAGGACATGACAGGGCGTGGTGTGCTTAGTTTTCATTGAACAATCTTTGAGTTCTGTATTATACTTACTCGGATGTTTTTATCCATTTCCGAATTTCAGAAATATTACTCTAACTGTTGGGCAAAGGCCATCCTTTACCGTTCATCTTCTGTAGTTTTCTTTTTGTAGCCTACTACTCTTTTGTGATGATGATAATGAAATGCCTAAATTCTAATACAGCCTTGTTAACTAACACTATTATTAGGGTTCCACATCCAAAGGGCAAACCTGTCCGGGACTCCGCTGTCCGTCTGTACGTCTGTCTGTCACCAGGCTGTATCTCATTAACCGTTATAGCTAGAAAGCTGAAATACATCACAAAAAATATATATCTGTTGCCGCTATAACAACAAATACTAATAACAGAATAAAATGAATATTTAAGGGATGCTCCCATACAACAAACCTGAATTTTTAACCGTTTTTCGCTCCATATTAATAAAGGGAACAGGTAGATGCTTGAAATATTCATAAGATATTTAGTTGCAGGTATATTCAGTTCAATAATAACACAGTTTTGTTACTAGTACGGACGCCAGCCAGTCACATTACAAACAAGAATTTTTAAATTGTCTTTAATTTTATAAGCATCAAAATATTTTTGTAAATTTAAATTATTGTATTTTTCGTAAACTTATGGATCAAATGACATTTTTTTTTTTTTTTTACAAAAAAGAAATATTTATCAGGAGCTCCCATACAGTACAGAACCCTTCGCGCGCGGTACCTACTCGTTTTAGGTCGATTATTATCATAGCGCTATTTCACACCGCCGTTCAAATATTATCGCTATTTTAAATAAATATCCACACAACATGCTATTAACTAAATTGCAATTCAACGCGGTTAGAATCAAATTAAGCTGTTTGAAACAAGGCATAGTTTATTGCATAGAAATGCACCGTTCATTTGATCATTTGCGCTATACGTAATACTAGGTTCAATTTCGACGAAAATACCTGAGCACAGAACGCGACTACAATGATAATTCAATATAAATAAATACCTACTATGAACATGGCCGATTCGTTGTGTTGAACGTCTGTCTTAAATGTCAAATTAAATGACGATAAAATCGATTAAACAAGGACATCGTAGGAAACTTTTTGTTACTTATTATTCTAAAGTAACTATTTGGTATTCTACCAAGTTCACATAATATATAATTGAGACATTTGTATAGAGTCCAATAAGATACATTTATAGGGTCATAGGTATTAAGCGCAAAAACTTTTAAGGGCGGGTCCAGTAGATCTAGGCAAACAACTTTTGTTTTAGGATTTTTGGAAATCACGAAGAAAAAATCAGCTATCTCATACAGAAAGTTCGTCAACGCAGGGCAAAATGTATGGAGAAGCGTTTTTTTTTGCGAATTTTCAAGCTTTGTTTGTCTAGATGTACTAGACCCGCCCCTAAAAGATTTTGCGTATAATACCTACGACCCTAGATATATGCGGGCTGTGGAGTCATGTCGCTGTCGTTAGCCTGCAGCCCATGGGCTGTCGAGACTGAACCTGTTAAATATACCTACTAGCGGCTACATTTTGATTCATAAATTGATGTAAAATATATATTTTCAGTGTGTACGTAATGAGCGTAATGATTTTGTAACTAAACATCGTGCTATATGCAATTTTTTATAATCTATTTTGATTTATTGAAGGTTTTATCCGCAGGATAATGCCACCCTCGATGTGCTGTTTACATTTTCAATATAATTATAGCTATTACACTGCGCTTAAGTCCAGTTTAACTATTTTATATAATCCTCTGGCTCATCGCAGTATTACACACACACACACGCACACAAACTAGCACTCACAGATGCATTTAAATCTTGCTTGAAATTCAAATTATGTTTGGTTCATACTGAAAAAGACAATGACTGTGTTTTTGGTATTAATTTACTGTTTTTATGTACCCACTAATAGGGGAAGACACTGACTGCTGCAACACAGCTAAAACTACAGCAGGCAGGGTTTATATGTATTATAACTATGTTACATGTATCATAAACAATACATTATTTTTGTATTTTTTTTTTGTATCACGATGATGGATTGGTCAAGATAATGTAATACAGGCGTAGGCGTGCTACATGTTTTGTGAATACCTATATTACCTACTAATGCAGCCGCGATCACCGCTCAAGTATGACCCCTTCAAAAGATTTATTTCCACAACGCTAAGCTTTTATCAAAACTGAATTATAATAGGTATAACTAAATAATGATACATGGCCGAACCAAATACCTAATAATGCTCTTTCGATATTATACTCGGTTGATAACACAAATGAATCCCAATGCGGCTATTTCGGCAACGTTGATGTTAGTTTGGTAGTTTCGGCTCGTAGTGGTCTCATAATTTAATTTTGTCATAAGCCTATGATGGTACGTAGGTATTTGCATTACTTTTTATTGGAATATCATGACCCGTTTGATTATTTGATGATCCTCCAGTAAAGTATATCTACTGTCCTCTATTTTTAGCCGGCACATCGCTTTTCATCACGCTCTTTGGTGGCTTAATATCTTCCTACTTTATTATGGTTCACTAGCATAGCTTATTATTTGAATAATTATGGTAATCTTATTTTACAAGCTTTTATTTAGTTTCACCTGCCTCGTTGTCTGTAGATCTGTAATCAAATCTTACAAGTTAAATTCGATCCACTTTCCGGTTACCGACTGAGCTGAATTTTGCATACATGTGTAAATCGCGTGATAATGCAATATTATGATGACATGGTGCTGATCTGATGATGGAGTTGGAAGGTGGCCAAAGGAACTTAGCAAGGAAACGACACAACCTCATCGAGTTTGGCTTCATTTAAATCGACTTGGCGAGTAGTTTGTCTTTCAATGGTAACCAGGGTCTGATAATGGACCTAGAAGGTCGTTTGATCCGTCTTGGCGAGGACTTGTTCAGTAAAAATTAGTTTTTTTTTTTAAATAAAAGGGTTTTTTTTTATTAAATAATTTTTATATGTCTGTAAGTATTACAAGCTGGAGGTCTTGAATTAGATTTTTGGCTGAGAAAATGTTCGAATGATGAACTTTGTCTATTCTGCCTCCGGATGCTAGTTGTCTATGTTTACAAATGTTCCGTGGCGTCTCCAGGACAGGAAATTGAAATGAGGAGGTGAAACTGTATTACAAATCGAAAAGTACCTGGGAAGAAAATTAAAAAAAAATAGATATGAAGCTTATCTTCGGCCCTGTACTGATATGAGCTGTTAGTTTTCTGTATATTTCTGAGATAAGCATTGCTGAGTACTTTTTCTACTTACGATAACGGTCAGATTATAGTCCACTACTTAGTGAGTTCTATATGCTAGGTGACGCGTGACTGCCCTGGTTTTATGCCGCCACGTTACTTAAAAGCTGGTTAGCAGACTAATCGATTTAGGTTACAATGTTTCCTACCTAAATAAATTTAATAGCCTTTAGAGCAACAAAACAATAATTGACAACTAGTTGGAATATAACACACTAAATACATAGTCTGGATAGTTTTAGTGGGCCCAAACTAGACTGAGCCCTTATTTTAATGGATCTAGTTTTAAACGAATTATTTATAAATGAAGTTACACGGCACTAAGTGATTTTGTAGTCCCCGAGTTAGGGTAACGCTCTACTTAGCTAATAATTTCTAAATGGGCGCATTGGAAATCCATAGGAGTGGCATATGTTTAGCAGTAGTGACATACTACGGCAAGTGGTTGGATGGATGGATGACCTATGCATCAGTTTTTTATTGAATTGGTTTTAAAGGTTGCGATTTAAGTATGTTATTTATAAATACTTCGTCATCCCGACGTTTTGACCGAGTTGCATCGATTGCGTTTATGGGGATACCTATGCGAAGGAAAATCCAGATTAGCCTGGATGTCTCAGTGAGCGAATAGTCCAGAAGTACCTTCATAAAAAATAATTTATTATATTTACGAGATTTCGTAATTCAACTATTAGAAGCAACATCTTTAGCTCACTTATTGACCATACCGATATAATATAAGTATAGAAATGTTTAATCTTCATCCTCGATCTAATAGATCGATACAGATTGAACACTTCTTTCATTCATGTAACTCTGTGTTACAAATAAAGTCATAAAAATCTGTTTCTATCTCGCGCACTGTCAGGTCTACAAAAATCTAAAAAAAAAAAATTTAATATAGGTAGCTAAAACAAAACAAATACATTTATAGCAATAATTTACAGTACCAGTATAAGTGAAATATGAGTTTTTAAAAGGAAGGCCGAACACACAAGATCAAAGTGGTCTACTTACAGATATAAGTATTGTATCTAAGTATTATTTGTTAAACCGCGATGTCTTTACCTTTGTGCTCGAAATAAGTAATTTCTCTAGTAAGCCAAAAAAGTAAACAAAAATATTTTATTTATAAGCTACTACTTTATACCAAACGCTGTTTTCCACTTAACTAGCACGGGATCAAAATATCGCTTGGCCCGTTGGGAACGAACTTTGCTCCCTTACGATCTTTTGGAGGTACATTTTTAGATTGGGTAAGTATGAATACTTCATCTTCTGGACAACTCTATTGTATAAATCCTCTTTTTAACTGACTTCCAAAGAGGAAGAGATTCTGAAGTGGCTGTGTGAATTAGTTTTTTTTTTTTTTGCGCTAGTTGCAAGCCCATGTAAGCTGCTTCCATCTGACTTTATTAGTAATTTATAGGGAAGGCCTATGTCCAGCAATAGATGTCTTATGGATGAACTAGCTGCCGTCTCGGATTTGCTCGGGTTTCTAATTCTATTTATAAATATAAACTTATCAGAAGAAATATTCTAAGAGGTATTGAAAACCGCATTGTACCTAATTGGTTGTATAATTTAGAAGATCATATTCATATTCTGAAAATGTTACTTAGTTTCACTGTTATTTGTAAACCAATTCGAGAGTTTATTTTTGCAATCAAAAGAAGCAAACCCAACGCATAACAAAACTTGCCGCTTTCGTTGTTTGGGATAGCCTTTTAACTAACCGACTTCCAAAAAAGAAGAGGTTGTATGTTCGTGTGTAGGTATTTTTTTGTATGTTCATCGATAATCTTCTCGAATATTGTCGAGGGAGAAAGCTCATTTGCGCATTAAGTTTCAGTCAAGTCTGTTGGTGTCAAATAAACTTCCTCGTCACTAGAATCACTAATTTTAGATCTTTCATTTATTTTCAAGTTTCTTGTAATAAATAATAGTTTTATTCATGTCTGAAAGTAATATTTTAAAGGTCAGCGTCTTTAAAATAGCAATTCACAAGCAAAGATATTAATATTGAACGAGATAGGCGCTCTGTCTTTGGCATGAAACTTTATTGCTTGGCCGGTCGCTTTGTGGAATCTATTCGGTATTCCGAGACCAAACTATTCTTGTCTAGATACCTGTTGTACAATATTTAGTAGAGCTTTAAAATGTTTATCGGTATTGACACAGAATCAATATTAAATTTGTACGACAATACCTAATTATTTTTTCACCAATAATTATAAATTAAAAATTTAAAAAACCCCCGACACAAAAATATTTGACAGCAAACTTTCAATTGACAACCATTTTGGGCACATTTGTAGAATTTTGGTTCTTCCATCCTCACTTTAACCCACCATAACTCTTAAACGGCTCAATCGATTTTTATAAAACATAGCTAAGAACACTCTCGATTAAGTCTCCTTTCATCCAAAAAAAAACTAAACTGAAATCGGTTCAGTGGTTCGGGCGCTATGATGCCACAGACAGACAGACAGACACACAGACAAACAGACACGTCAAACTTATAACACCCCTCTTTTGCGTCGGGGGTTAAAAAAAGACGTAAACGACTTAAATAGAACAATGTATAGAAATCGAATAGTTTGTAGTAACCGATGTGATATTCATGTACAATGTACATTATATACATTTATGGTTTGGTTGTTCTAAATTGTAAAGTCTAATGTATAACGCCAGGCCAAACAAAACCAGCCAGACCAAGTCAATATCTGTGCCGATGTTACATGGTGGTGGATTATTTTCTATATCACTTAGTTATTTTACCTTACGGTGTTCCACCTCCTTATTTTCAAATGTTTTGTCCTTTTAAATTGTTGATTTATTAAAAACGGCTCAGCCAATTTCGATAAAATTCAAATGGGACTCCGTCATGAGTACTATACCTACCATTCTGAAATAAAAAAATTTTTTTTGAATCGGTTCACTATTGAGTAAAATATCGATGAACACACACAAAAAAAAATACATACGAGTACCTACAGATGAACGCAGTATCTCCTCATTTTTGGAAGTCGGTAAAAAGTTAGTTTGTATAGGCCGGGTGGCTAGCCCTGATGTCAGTTTTAAAGCCGTCTGAAGGCCTTTGACATAACTTAATCGTTAAAAAAATCGGGGCCTAAAATTTATTGTGTCATCCCAGGCACGGCAGCACTCAGTTGTATTTGCCACCCACAGATACCCATCCGAAGACTGACCGTGCCGAACGCTGCTTAACTTCGGTGATCGTTGACAAACAAAAAACAGAAATATGACATTACGAGTATAGAATAGGTATTGGTTTTCCTTTTCAAATACAGAGCAAAACTAAAACTAATGATAATAATAATTTTATTGTGCTATAAAAATAAACTTCAGGAAATTTTTAAATTAAATTAAAGGACTATATTTTTATTGGGGTTTAAAGAAACAACACGGTCGCTTTATTTTGAAAGGTTTTGTAGCATTGAGAATTTGTTTTACTTTTCCAAAGAGTCTTAACTTTGGTTGTACTGTGTTCTCTGGCCTTGCAGAGTAAACGCACAGGTGTGATTGTTTTTTTTCCAAAGTAAAGTGTCTTTGGCAAAGGTTATTTATTTATAGATAGAGGAAAAAATGTCTTGAGACAAATTCAGTTTTCTTTGCCTCCTGTATTGCTAATGCGTTGTTCGCATTTGTATCATTTTGTTATGAGGTTCTCACAACAAAATTTGTAACAGTTTACAAAATTTTTGAAAATGTTTCGGCTCGTGAGGAAAAAAAATCATTGTCTATGTCTATTTAAAGTTTAAATAATAAAAAAATAATATTAATAAATATTAGGACCCCAAACTAAGCAAAGATGGTGATATGGCTGCCAGAGACAGATATACTACATATACATATTTTAAATACATACTTATATACTCGTATCTTAATAACACCCAGACACAGAGCAAACATCTATGTTCATTACACAAATGTTTGCCTTAGGTGGGGATCGAACCCACGCCTCTGTAACCCAGAAGTCAGGGTCACTAACCACTGAGCCACCGAGGCAACTAACTCTAACCTGTACTTCAGTAAACAATAAGTACAGGTCGCGGCATGTAAGTGTAGCGCTTAGCAAAGTGTGGAAGGGATGAGTGCGCATGGGTTTAGTATGGCTGTCACCATGCGCAGCCATACCCTCCACACTACCCTCAGCGCTAGACTTACGTGCCGCTACCTGTACCTACCTACAAGTAAACTAACTAAATCAATTCATTACCAATGCAAACACAAAAATTGCCGCTATACCAAAAGTAAAAGGTAATAACAATTTCCGTGACAAACCGAGACCAATTTCAGTTCTGAAACTCCGAACAAATAAATTATTCTACAGGCTGGAGTAAATTCGTAATGTCAAAGGTGAAATTTTCAATTGATAACTTTGGTACATTGTATACACGTGTACGCTTTCACAAATTTAATTACGGCACAAATTAATGAGTTTGAAATTCATCGTTTATTTTAATCTGTCGGAAAATCCGAGTTAAAGTTTACTTGTTTACAAATGATAAATGTAGCAGGATGTAGAAGAAATACTTCCTTACTTCCTTGTCTTTATCCTTACTAATATTATAAATCCGAAAGAGTATTTGTTGGTTTATTGGCTTGTTCTTCTTTTGAAGGACGGAGCAAAGGATTGACTTGGTTTTTGGAATGGACATAGATTGAAAGACGGAAAATGACATAAGTAACTTTTTATCCCGAAACTATAAGGTTCCTATGGCATATAAATAAAAATATTACACGGGCGAAGCCACGCCTAAAACCTAGTTTTGCATGATTCCTAAAATAGATGCGTTTCTAAAAAGAGGCGTCAAGTATTTATTAGTACCAAAGTATTATATGAGAAAGTCATTTGGAGAAATTGTTTTGTGTTGTTTTGTTTATTGGTACGAGTACATTGTACACGTGTAAGCTTTGACAAATTACGGCTTAAATTAATGAGTTTAAAATTCTTTGTTTATTTTATTCAGTTGGAAAATCTGAGGTGCAGTTTACTTGTTAGCAAATAATAAGTAAATGTCGCAATAGTACCTAAAAGTTATTTTAGTTTCTAACGTTCTCATATTTAAGATTAATTGTAGACATGCTACTGTTATGGACCGGCCACACATTCGCCCTACGGCGAAGTTATCGTCACTGGGGCTCATTCATCTAATTCAAACGGTAGTAATTGGTTGTTCACGATTTGAACTACTACCTGAAGCTGGGCACATACGCTGCGATGATCGCATCTATTCATCAGATCAGTCCAGCGAGGTCCTAATATAGTTACATTGCCGGTAGGTAGTTATTGAGGAATCAAAATGACACCCCTATTTTAATCGAAAAAATTGATTTAACAAAAAAATTATTGGCATCAAAGTTGTAGAAAATCAAATTTTAAACAACTTTTGTTCCTATAACTTCTGCTGAAAAATTGAAATAACACAAGTTATGGAAGAAATGAAATGGCACAACCGGCTATTTGAAAAAAATATCGATCCTACAAAAAGTTAATGGGAACTAAAGTTGTAGAAAATCAAATTTTAACCATTTTTTGTTCCCATAACTTCTGCTGGAAAATTGAAATAACACAAGTTATTGAAGAAATGAAATGGCACAACCGGCTATCTGAAAAAAGTATCGATCCCACAAAAAGTTAATGGGAACTAAAGTTGTAGAAAATCAAATTTCAAACAACTTTTGTTCCTATAACTTCTGCTGAAAAATTGAAATAACACAAGTTATTGAAGAAACAAAATGGTACAACCAACTATTTAAAAAAAATATCGATCCTTCAAAAAGTTGATGAGAATCAAAGTTGTAGAAAATCAAATTTTAAACAACTTTTGTTCCCATAACTTCTGCTGTAAAATTGAAATAACACAAGTTATTGAAGAAACAAAATGGTACAACTAACTATTTAAAAAAAGATCGACCCTACAAAAAGTTGATGGGAACAAAAGTTGTTTAAAATTTGATTTTCTACAACTTTGATTCCCATCAACTTTTTGTAGGATCGATCTTTTTTTAAAAACCAATTACTACCGTTTGAATTAGATGAATGAGCCCCCAGTGACGAAAACTTCGCTGTAGGGCGCAGATGTGGCCATAGCATTATGGCGTAAATAATCTGCCAAGTACGAGTCGGACTCGCGCATGAAGGGTTCCTTAAGTATGTATTTAATTTTAATTTGATTATTTATTATTAAAGTAAGCGTGCAGCTAAATATTTTGTGAATATTTCAAGCATCCACATGTCACCGTTATTGATTTCCAGCGAAGAACGACTAAAAATTAAGATGTTTGAATGGGAGCCCCCCTTAAATACTATATTTATTCTATTTTTAGTATTTGTTGTTATAGCGGCAACAGAAATACAATCATCGGTGAATTTCAGCTTTCTATCTATAGCGGTTCATGAGATACAGCCTGGAGACAGACAAACAGACGGACAGCAGAGTCTTAGTAACAGGGTCCCGTTTTTACCCTTTGGGTACGGAACCCTAAAAATTAAGAAAAATAATCAAGTATTTATTAACATTTAAGCATAACATGGGAAATAAAACATTAAAATTTGGAGAGTTTGTTATGTTCCTGGTTTTTATCGTGTTGAATGTTATAAATGATAATTTACTCGCAACATCGTAGTATTAATATCATCCAAACATATTATTTATATATCTATTGTTATAAAAATTTTCATCGAGTGCCTCAAAATGAAACGTCTTACCACAAAAGTTTTACGCACGCTTTAGACAATGTTTAACAGTACAAATTGCTCGGTTAAAAAATGTTTAAAGCGTGTTTAAATCTTTTGTGGTAAAGCGGGAAGTGTTAAATTCATAGCTTTATTATTATTTCATAAAAAAATAGTTTAGGTAGTTTTTTGATTGCAGTGCCAAGAAGGCGTATCTTGAAGTAGTAAGCGGCCACCGACCTGTCGACTGACCCAGATAATCCTAGACTGACGCTGCACGGTCTAATTCATAGGTCCCCAAAGCTTTTTTGTCACGCCCCTGTGACCTACCATGATATTGCCCACGCCCCCCTTAGCCAGAGCAAGCAAGTGGATTCATTATAAATACTTTCACTTTTTTAGTTTGAAAGGGTATACTCCCGAGGTGGTCCCCTTTGGTTGCGCCGTTTTTGAAAAAAACCAACAATAATAATTATAAGCAATTCGAGCGAAATATCCGAATTTTGTACACGATGAACTTTGATAATTTCGCCAATTGTAAAACGAGCGAAAAATTATTTTTTTTTTAGTTCGAAAGGGTATACTCTCAAGGTAGTTCCATTTAAATTTTACAGAAATCGGCTGAGCCGTTTTTGATAAATCAACAATAATGTAAACAATTCGAGCGAAATATTCGAATTTTGTACACGATGGAAGGCGGTTTTGCCATTTTTTGCAAAGAATAATTATAAGTTGGTGCATTTAACGATATAAATGAACATTTACTACATACGTACCTAAATAATTGTATCGCGTGCCGGGGAAGGAAAAGGGCATCTCTCTGGATATTTATGACGTCATCTCAAAAGAGATCTAATAAAATTACTCAGTGTTGTTGTTTTTAAACTTTTGCGATTTGAACACATTATTATTATCAACTACGAGACTAATCGCGCACTCAAATTACGAGATTTATACCTCATCATCCGACGTTTCAACCGAGTTGCATCAGTCGTGGTCACGGGTAGACTGGAATGTGAATCAGCTGGTACCACCAATTCAACTTTAACTTGCAAAATTGTCACTCTGACACACAACACTGGCGGTATCTAATAATGTCTTGCTACCTACACTACGCGATTTACATTTCTTGACAACAGGATTGATTCCACGACGCCGATAACTTACGAGTAAATCCATCTTCCCGGTTGAAATTGTTCGTCGTCGGGATGATGAGGTATTTATTTATCTTGTAATTTGAGTGCGCGATTAGTCCCTTAGTACATAATAATAATGTTACTCACTGTTGTTAATACTCTGTATAAAAATTGTATAAAAATACAACTAATCATCTAGGTAAAAGTTAAGACTAAGTACGATCAATTTATCAAAGAAGTAGGTAAGTATTTATGTTATGCGCAGCTCGTAGCTAATTTCACAACCGCCAAAACGTTTGATTTGGCTCCTACCTAGCCAAGAGTAACGTTCAGCCACGGAACTTTAATGTTTCGTTCGTAAAAAATACCGTAATTAAAATTATACGGCTTCACAGAAATTAAAACGTAACAAGACAATATTAAAATTTTGCCTCGTGTCAGTATTCATTAAATTTCATGAAAGCATGAGTGAGACAATAGACATGTTTGTAAAACTCAGGCCTAACACGTTGAATAAGCCAGGACAGTACAGTATACGCAGTAAAACAAATAATTATTCAATCAATAAAAAAAATTGTTATAAAGTCTAGCCCCATTTTTCCAGACTCCTTCCTCCTGGAATCGAATTCCTCATGTCTGAGTGTCGTGACCACCACCTCCCAAAAGCTTCTCTGTGACGATCCCTTGCGCCCTCAAAGCCCTCCCCCCATACTTTATTTCGCGCATCCTGGTCTGTAAAAATATTAATTATACCACATAAGTAAACCATACATAGTGAACTTTTGTGGTATAATTATATTATTGCCAAACATGGCATAACCAACATCCACCGTGTAAGTACAGAATTCGAAAAGTTCGCACGAATCGATATGTCATGCATGCACTAATTTTACATTATTGTTGATTTTTCAAAAACAGCTTGGCCGATTCGAATAAAATTTTAGTGGGATTACCTCCAGAATATACTTTTTTGAGTAAAAAAAAAGATTTACTTAATACGTTTACAACTGGCGATAATATCGTTAAGTGGACATATACAAAAATAGATATAGAGACAGGCGCACATATTACCTCCTCCTTTTCGGTAAAAAGCCGTTTTCAAGGCAGTAATACTCGTATTTGAAGTATTAGATATTGTCGTGAATTAAACGTATGTTCACAATTTTACTAACAAAACTAAGTGAGTAATTTAATAACTAGCCGAATAGCCAGCTAGCTGTGGTGTCTAAATATCCTCTAAATATCCTCTGATAAGGCTAAAAAGTTTAAAAACTAAGTTATAGGTATAACAAAACGGATAACGAGAAAATACTCAGTTGTAAATATTAAATAGCTAAGAGACCGCCAGGGAATGGAACAGTCTTCCTACTTTCCCGTTTCCTAAGAGATAATAATCTAAAGCTTTTCAAGATCAGAGTGAATATGATCTTCTAGGTCTGCGTGCTTCATCTTCGACCACAATATCGCTTACCATCAGGCGAGTTGGTGGTCAAGCGTGGACTTATTCACGATAAAAAAAGTTAATTTTGAGAGAAATAAAAAGTTAGTTCAAGGAAGTACAAACACTAGCAGAAGACTGAAAAATACAAAAATTACTACATCGCATAGGTTAGGTTTTAATTAAATGGAAACTTACTTATACCTCTCTTGCTCTGACTTGAGAAAAAGTACCCATACTGTAACAACTGCTTTGCTATAGAACGAAAATGAATGAGGCCTTGGGTAATTATGACCGTGTATTTACATTAGTTAGATCTGCGACCTCAATTTATGGGGCGGACTTTTCTAATTATCTTCTGTTGGAAATTAGTAATTAGTTTTGATTAAATGATAAGATTGTTTGTGGTCTGCTTTTGTGGGTTGTTTATTAAGAGACTAGCTGCGCCCCAGCTGTTACCCACGTTAACCCGAGATTAAAAGTAGGTAGCCTATGTGCTAATCCAAGGTCTAAGCTACCTTCATACCGAATTTAATCCAAACTGGTTCAGCCGTTTGTGCGTGAAAGTGTAACAAACATCCATACACACTCACAAACTTTCGCGTTTATAATATTATTGGATGTAATAAACTCAACTTACGATGTAAACAGACGACCTCAGTGACCGAAAGTGTAACAAACATCCATACACACTCACAAACTTTCGCGTTTATAATATTATTGGATGTAATAAACTCAACTTACGATGTAAACAGACGACCTCAGTGACCGAAAGTGTAACAAACATCCATACACACTCACAAACTTTCGCGTTTATAATATTATTGGATGTAATAAACTCAACTTACGATGTAAACAGACGACCTCAGTGACCGAAAGTGTAACAAACATCCATACACACTCACAAACTTTCGCGTTTATAATATTATTGGATGTAATAAACTCAACTTACGATGTAAACAGACGACCTCATCAAAATAACATGATCGCGCTAAAGGCAAGCCGATTCCAAACGATCTTATTGGGGATTTATAGGCGAGGCCTATGTCCAGCAGCGGATGTCTTATGGCTGATAGATAGATGGATGACTAACAAGTAAATGGTGTCGACAATTGCTGATATACATAATTTTATCGATATAAGTTGAAAATATAACAACCGGCTTCATAAAATTGCTCTCAAGCCGAAAACAACGAGATACCAATTTACCTGGCAGAGATCGCTATCAGCGATAAGGCCGCTCATTGTTACATTGTCTATGTATCTTTGTTTCTTCTTTTTGTTTATTTCTTGGTGTGCAATAAAGAGTTTATCTATCTATCTACCAAGTACCAATTTCGAATTTCAGAATTTTCAGAAATTACGAAATTGAATTGGTTTCTGGAATAGCTTCAAAATTAATATATTTTTCATTAAACATTCGATGTTCTGAGAAAAAGGAAACTCGGAATCTTTTGACTGATTGTAATTGTCAGAAAATAATGACGGAGGCACGTCGGAGGCACAGAGTTCGACGGTGGTAAGACATTGCAATCAATAGCAGTCCGCATGAAGGAAGAAGCGAATCGTTTAGTACGAGCACACGAGCAGGTGTCGACAATTTAGGGGAATCGTCCATTAACAACGGATCAATCAAGTAAAAACAGTACAAAAAATCTGTCAACCGTGGTGGAGCCCTCTGAGCCCCATTCCTCTTGCCATTATTAATAGCGAGCAAAAAAACTCCTAAAAATCACGTTTGTTGTATGAAAGCCCGCCTAAATATTTATTTTATTCAGTTTTTAGTATTTGTTGTTATAGTGGCAACAGAAATACATCATCTATTCTGTAAAATTTCAGCTGTCTAGCTATCACGGTTCATGAGATGCAGCCTGGAGACAGACAGACAGACGGACCGACGGACATCAGAGTATTAGTAATAGGGTCCTGTTTTTATCCTTTGGGTACAGAACCCAAAAAAATACCTACAGACTTAGGCAACCGCATCTGCATAGCGCGTTCGTGGCCCTAGAGTTATCAACGAGTTTACGTTACGTTGCAATTGCCGTTGTACCAGCACAATGCAATTTTATAAGCTCCACGGCAAACCACTATTTTATGTTTGCTAGAATTTTGTCAAAGATTTAACGAATACGAGTACACGCCTGTTAACAAACTAATTAAGCAAATGCAAACGGCATGCTAATAAGTTGAAAACTGCCAAAAACACCAGCTTGATAACAGCAGTTTCAACTCGAAATTACAGTAGAATATCTAATTAAAACGGCGAAAAAGTACTGACTTACGTAATTCGAGGTAGATTTCCGTGCGGTGCGATATTGCTATCGATGCCAAATCGCGGAGAGACGCGCGATGGAAAACTATTACAATGTGTGTAAAATTAGTATTTATACAATTTATTGATTTTCAAAGAACAAAGACTTACAAAAATATATGTGATATTAATTATGAATAACATTTTGTTTGGGATCAATTCGAAAATAGCGAAAACATCTGTTCCTTATGGATACTAGGTGTATTATGATATTGATAATGATTCTATGAAACCCAATTATCCGCCAAATGTGGAAATCGTATAGATCAGCTAATTTTAATCGCAATTTTCAAGTTTGTCTTATAGTAAGTATGGCTAGCCTAGGGTGGCTAGCCCTGGTATTAGAGTTTTTAGGCCGCCTGAAGACCTCTGACTTGGCTAAACGGTCTTATGGTATAAAATGTCAATGATGATGAGAATATATATACCTATATCTGATATGATAAATTATTTTGTTATCACGGCTTTATACTGCGTAATCAGCCCGCTAAATCGTTTTAATATATATTTTTGCCGTGACGCACGGAAATTTACCATATAAGAGTACGCGTGGTTATAAATCCTATTTTCAATGGCTATGACTGAATGTCACGATATTTTTAATGTACTAGTGTTCGTAAAGTATAGGTTTTCAAGTATTTCATTAAATTAATTTCCAGGTATCTATATAATTATTTATTTACTATGTAATTCAACCAAAAATATTAAAACACTTAGAGACGTAATACTTTTGAAATAGTTGTAATGTTGCAAACGGGGAAGCCGTTTGCAGCACCACAAGTTAAGAGAAGATTAGAGAACCTACCCGTAGAGTCCTGCCTAGTGAATAGGATCCCTAACGGTTCGGAGAAAGGAGATTAATCCTTCCTTACTAATATTATAAATCCGAAAAGTTTGTTGGTTTGTTACTCTTTCACGCACCAACGGAGCAACAGATTGACTTGATTTTTGGCATGGACATAGTTTAAAAGGCGGAAGGAGCTTTAGGATACTTTTTATCCCGAAAAATTGCATAGTTCCTGTAGGACAGGACAAAAACCATCAAAAGCGAAACTGTCGCTACTATCACAAAGACGCTAAGTGATTAGTTCCTCTATGACGCTAATATGGACTAACGAAACGTCACAGCCAAACGTAATTAGATGACAGGTGACATTGTCTGCAGACTTTTATAAATCACAAGTAGCATGGCAAGGGGACAAATTGTTTTTCCACCATTATATCCCCTTGAAGAGGAAATAAAGTATGGATTGAAAATGACAACTGACATTAAAATTGGATAAAATGTTATTTTCCCTCTGCATGCTACATGTTACTATGACGTTTAATACCAGGCCGTCATTTTGTCTGACATTAAAAATATTTTTAAATCTTCTATCATTAGAGGTTTAACATATTGTTTCTATAATCTACCTTTATGGTACAGAATCATCATACTTTAATATTATCAATCCGAAAAGTTTGTTTGTTTGTTCCTCTTTGATGCAGCAACGGAGCTAAAAATTGACTTGACTTTTGGTATGGATACCTATGGTTTAAAAGACAGAAACTGATAATAGGATACTTTTTCATCCCGAGAAATTTCGTGACTCCCATGGGATAGGACAATAACTGTTTCTCAGCAATGGAGCAACGGATTGACTTGATATTTGGGGTGGGCATAGTTTGGAAGACGGAAAGTGACATAGGATACTTTACATCCCGAAAAAATTGTGGTTCCCGTAGGACTTAACAATACATTTTTCTCAGCAACGGAGCAACGGATTGCCTTGGCTTATTGCATGAATATAGTTTGACGAAAAGTGACATATGCCACTTTTTATCCCAAAAACTTTAACAGTTCCCGTAGGATAGGATAAAAACTAAGTGAGAGGGCTGCGGTAGCAGCCGTCTAAGCGCCAGAAATAACCTGTCATGGCAAGTTTAGGACGTTCCTACATTTTTCGCACTTCTTCGCGGCACTCAACAGCGCTAGCCCAGACTCGGGCTTCACAACGGAGCTTGCGCTCTCGCCATAATGACGGAGTGTTTCGGAGCACAAGACACATCGTCATCCACCACTCGGGACTAACCAGTACTGAACGTCAGACAGCATTCCAACGCCCTGGTCCCAGTGCAACGGGTCATAGTAGCCCAGCGCCTGCCTCTTCAACTGGAGAGGGCAGTGAGAACGGCCATCGCGATACCGAAACCTCTCTTCCCTTACAGCCCCACTGCGTCAGCCAACACGTTGACGACCTAGCGGAAGGTAGGGTAGGTGGCGGCACCCACACCACCAGTTCCATATATCCCACCGCGACCCCTAATCCTCGGCTGTCATATCAGAGTCCAGGAAGCAGCCTTGCTTTATGAAACTAAGAAAGGTTATTCCCAGCAAGTAACTGGAGATAGAGAGACAGAAAAGTTGGTCCCTTATATTAAGAAGCCACACCCAGCGCAGCAGGAGGAGCTGGAGTTCATATGCCTGCCAGACGGAGCAGCACTAGAGCAAAATCTTAACCGAGTAATTAACATATTTACAGACGGCAGCGAAATGAAAGGGAAAGTCGGGGCGGCATTATCCATTTGGTATGATGGCGCTGAGATCAGTACCCGCAAGCTGAAATTGGCCGATTGGTGCTCCGTGTACCAGGCCGATTTATTGGCACTTCTTGAGGCTACCGAAAAAGCAAAAATCTTTTGTGACTCCAGGTCTGCACTGGAAACGGTAGTTGGCGTATCTTCCCTCCATCCCTTAGCAGTAAATTCAAAGCTTACATAAAGTTACTACACGCACAAAATAAAAGAGTGAAACTTTATTGGATTAAAGCTCACGCGGGGATAGAGGGAAATGAGAGAGCGACCAGCTAGCAAAGGAAGCAGCACTGCACTCGAAGTGCAGACCTATTTACGATAACTGCCCCGTATCATTCGTCAAGCGAGAAATCCGAAAGGACTCTCTTGACGAGTGGAACCGGCTGTATCAGGATGGACACACAGGAGCGGTAACCAAAACATATTTTCCGGATGCACGGGCGGCATACAAGATCGTCAGAGAAATAACACCAGTGGGAATCATAACTCAAGTGCTGACGGGGCATGGTGAGTTTTCCCAATACTTACATCGATTTAAGTTGAGGGAAAGCCCATCGCGCATCTGTGAACCCACAAAAGAGGAGACTCCACCGCACATAATCTTGGAATGCCCAGTTTATGGAAAGCAGAGATTTGATTTAGAACAAAAAATTGGAATTAATTTAACACGTAAAAACCTTAGAAACAATTTTATCGAATTTTTGCACAAATATTTGTAAAAAAGCAATAATTAGGAACAAGTAGGTATATAAACTTTGCTGTACCATTGTAATGTTTATTATAACTGCAAACAGTCAAAAACATTGAAAAATAGGTATAGTTTTTATTCATTTGTAATTAAGTACCCTGACCATGTTAGGGATATTCTGTATATACACTCCAACCGTAACTTAACCAAAAAAAGCATTCCTCTAAGGTATTTTGATATTTGTCGGTTAGGTTAGGTTTCGCAGCCGACATAAACATAAGCCAAAATCAAAATATAACGCGGGCGAAGCCGCGGGTAAAAGCTAGTATAGAATAAACTAACCATAGTATTTACACATTTATTTACACTATCACACACTGCACTAATCGTCTATTAAGTCTTTATAAAGCGGAGAGAGAGAGAGTTAAGAATTTTGAAAAGAGTCCGTGGAATGTTAGCCAAAAAAAAAAGGAGAGGGTAGCACTCGTAGAACCACGCTGAAGGCTGGCCGAGGATTTCCTGTAGACTGAGCTGGACCCGCCGATAGTGTGGCGCCAGCAGGGTAGCGCTAGGTGAGCGCTAGCGTGAAGTCACCTGCGGTGCTGAACTGTCACTGGAGGTGGAGGCGCCGGCCCAAACCGGCCGACAGGGTTCGTCGACAGCGCCAGCCCAGTGCTCCAGGGTAAGGGGTCAGTGGCCCCAAAACAAGAGATCCTCCTGTAAGCAAAGTCAAAGGGACCGGAGCCTCTCACCCTGACTGTTACCCGACGCTTATGCCGTTTACACTACGGGACTCGTCCACGCAATTTAAAAATCACACAGTCACTACATCTTTCATAGAAAAAAAAAGTGTCTTCAAAATGACTTCCCACTCCTGACTGCCCAATTTTTACAAAACAAGGATCGCTGATCCTGTCAAAAATAAGAATTTCAATAATTTCATAACTAGAATTGTTAGTTGGCAGTGTTATCGTTAAAAGAGTCTGAATGTAGAGAAACTAACAAAAAGGTTAGTTTCTCTACATTTCACAAGTTTGGCGCCCAACGTGGGGGCCAAACTTGTGGTGCTGCAAACGGCTTCCCCGTTTGCAACATTACATAGTTAGTTGTGTAGGAATGACAATTTTAGTAACTAAGTAAGTAACTAGTTAAGTACCTAGGTTATTTCATTATAGTCTAAGTGAAAAGTGCTATTTAATTATTTTTTTGAGTCTCTGTGTAATTAAAACCCGTCTATTTTAGTGCTCTAAACGATATTTACGTTGTGACTAAATATCATTGCTGCACGAGAAGCATGGCAAAGGATTTCTCCCCTTGCTGTGCTACCCGGGAAGACGGATTGAAAAATGATTCGTAGTTCTAGAAGTGTTTGAAATTCTGCATCTATGCGCCGCGAGTCACTCGCGAGCAAGTACCTACCTGTTTTTATTCCCAACACGATGGAAGGTAGTTTTGCCTTTTTTGCGAAAAATAATTATTGAGGGATGGATTTCGAGTCTGAAGCGTTATCATGCAAAAACAATGTGGGATAAAGAATTCTAGATGCTGTCAAACTACGAGTATAAAAATGAAAAATACTTAATGCATTGATTGAACTAGACGTTTACAAACTGTACATTAATTTGGATGGCCAAACATATTTTGACGCAAAAGTAAAAACTTTGATTGTTAAGTAAACCGAAGAAATTTACGTCTTAAATCAGTTGATGTGTACTCGTTCTAGTTTCAACTAGGCTATCTCAAATTCGACTTAATTGATATCACTGCAATGCGCGTTCCCTTTATATTTCTTTGCGAAAGGCAAAAGAAGAAATAATCGGCCAAGTACGAGAAGGACTCGCGCACGCATATTTCTGTACTGTATGGGAGCCCCTTAATTATTAATTTTATTCTGTTTTAGTATTTGTTGTTATATCGACAGCAGAAATACATCATCTGTGAAAATTTCAGCTTTCTAGCTATAACCGTTTATGAGATACATCCTGGTGACAGACAGACCGACGGACAGCGGAGTCTTAGTAATAGGGTCCCGTTTTTACCCTTTGGGTAAGGAACCCTAAAAACAGAAAAACGCGGAATCGTTACCGATCTAGGCAGATAATTTGCCATTTACTACAGAATAGCAAATTACTTAGTTCAGTTTATTTATAGTGTCTATGTTACGAGCCTAGTGGTTCTAAAAACTCAATCATTTATGTATGAAGTTGAGTCACTGGCCCCATTTCTTCGTCTATGCTTTCTATTCCAAGTACAACGCGCTGATTGGATACATCTATAAAGGACAAATCTACGTAATAGTTTTATTATACCAGTAAAATACTTTAAAAAAATTAAGTGATTTTTTACCTAGTTTTTTTTTTTATCGCGATTAAGTCCGCGCTTGACCACCAACTCGCCTGATGGTAAGCGACGTTGTGGTCGAAGATGAAGCACGCAAACCTAGAAGATACCTATTTACTCTGACCTTGAAAAGCTTTAGATTATATCTCATATCGAAAAACTCTTTTTTAGTTCAAAAGAGCATACTCCCAAGCCCGATTTCTTTAAAAATTATATGGGACCATATAATTTTTAAAGAAATCGGCCACGCCATTTTTGAAAAATCATCAATAATGCAAACAACTAGAGTGAAATATTCGAATTATGTACACATTAGAAGGTGGTTTTGCCATTTTTTGCGAAAATAATTGTTCAAAAACAAGTAGCCCGATTCCACATATTGGATTGGTACGTATTTATCTGAACTCTCACCAGGAGCTTTCATGCCATTCTAGTTCGATTAGATAGGTATTACTGATACTAGCATGGTTTTTCGACATTTTTAATTAGAATATAATATCACAGATGTTATAGGCCGCGCCACACAAGTTGGCGGATATGAAGTTACCTACAAGCTGCGCAATAGCCAATCTTGACTGAAGCCCACATAAAACCACACGTCGATTTGCTATTGCGTAGTTTGTCGCTAACTTCACATTTACATCCGTCAACTTGTGTGGCGCGGCCTATACACACACGTGTTTTATGAAAAGTTCACCAAACGCGGTTGTAACTTGATGCAGTACTTACATTGTTTGCACACTGCCACAAAAATTACGCGTGAGTAACGCCTGTGTTATACTTACGAGTATACTGTACTGTACCAACCTTTTAATAGTCCAGTGTAGGACGTAGGCCTTCCCACGAAGGGTGATTGGGCCATATCTACCACGCTGGCCCAGTGCGGGTTGGTGGATTCACATACGCCATCGAATTTCTTTTACGGAGGTATGCAGGTTGCCTCACGATGTTTTCCTTCACCGAAAAGTCATTGGTGTGAAATTCTGTACATAAATTCCGAAGAACTCATTGGTACGGGACCGGGATTTGAACCCACGACCTTACGATTGTAAGGCCGGTGTCATTACCACTAAACCACCACGGCTTACGCTTACGAGTGTATTTTAATTAAAAGTAACATTTCAACTAAAAAGCAACTTATTCATTAAGATGAAATTACATTGTAGTCAACAAGAGCTAAAACAGTTGCACTTAATAGCATTAATTATTAATTCGTCCACAAAAGACGAGCTCTGAATACTTGTTTTGTATTTTCACAGCTTTCAAAGCACTAAGTCTCTAAAGACAGCGTCTCAACGCTGCCAAAATCAAATAAACTCCGTAAAGCCTCAAAATACTCGTTTTCAAAACATTCCTAACAAAGCAACGATTTACACAAAGAGATTATTAATCAGTAAGTTTGTCACGTAATTTCTGCGAAGTTGTCCAGTGGGATTGACTCCAATATCGCGCCACAGTGTGTAAATTTATTCAGTGGTCTAACAAAACTATTACAATCAAAATTTCAAACGATGTAATTTCGTTCTTTTTGTTGATGAACCACAAATAAAAGCTTTACCCGCGCGATCCATGACTATTCGGAATTTTGTCTTTCAGGACAAAAAGTAACCCATGAGATAAAAAAAAAACTGTAGGGTGATCCAAAAAACCACACGGGCGAAGCCGCCGTCAAAAGGTCATAAAAACTAATTTGTGGGCCTTTAGCTTTCATCCGTGCCAAAAATCAAGTCTTTCAGTTGCTCTGTTGCCGAGAGAAATACTAGCAAACAAATCAACAAACACACTTCTGTATTTTTAATATTAGTACCTAAGTATTTATTTTACTTTATGCACACTGAAGCAGACATACTGTGTAATGTTCTGCTGTCCGTAGCTGATTAATTTTATCCATACAATATAAGTACCTAGTTTTCCTCACCTCGTCTTCTATGTTATTTATTGTAGGTATATCTATTTTTTTTCTTTTTATACTTAAGATTACCAAGTCTAAGTAAAGTAAGTAAAATAGTAAAAACGTGAATACTAATGTTGAATTGTCGTTGACAGTTGACAGATGGTGAGATGAAGATCACCGGTCAGCTAGTCAACAATAATGTGAAAATAACTTCATCGATCCGTGCGAACTACCTATTCGAATTATGTACACGGTTAAAGTCGGTTATGCCATGTTTTGGGAAAAATAATTACTATGGACTTGTTCCGTCCCACTGCTGGTCAAAAGCCTATCCTTCTCTTTTCACTTTTCACGATCTATAAGGCTCTGTACTGTACTGTACCAGCCCTTTTAATAGTCCACTGCAGGACGTAGGCCTACCCGCGAAGGGTGATTGGGCCATATCCACCAAGCTGGCCCACTGCGGGTTGGTGGGTTCACACACGACATCGAATTTCTTCTACGGACGTATGCAGATTGCCTCACGATGTTTTACTTCACCGAAAAACCAGAGGTGTGAAATTCCGTACATAAATTCCGAAGAACTCATTGATTGGTATGGGACCGGGATTTGAACCCACGTCCTCACGATTGTAAGGCCGGTGTCATTACCACTAGACCACCACGGCTTATAAGGCTCAGTTGTTGAAAAAGAAAATTATTTCAAGTAATTAAACTTAAAACAAATAGACAATATTAACAAATATAATCACGTTGTTCTAAACAGACCTTTCAAGTTTTGATACTTACAAATTCGTAATTAGGCTTTCACCAGACTTGCCCGAAGTAACAAACTTTCAAAAACAGGAACTTTAGCAAACAATATTAACGTTTAACATTGTAATTTCGGTCCATTGAATATGATTAGGTATTACGAGCGTACGAGCGGAGGCTACGTACTACCAAGCATAGCATAAAATGTCTACCCACAATGTAGACAGACCATCTTATTAAGATATACATTACGCTGGATGCGACCTCTCGGTGTTATTGAATATCTGCATAGATGATGGCTGACTTTTTTGGAAAAGAAAGATTATTTATATTGGGCTCTTTTTAATGTGAGCTTTATGAATAAACTCAAGATGGCCCAACGTGCTATGGAGAGGGCTATGCTCGGTGTCTCTCTGCGGGATCGAATCAGAAATGAGGAGATCCGCAGATGAACCAAAGTCACCGACATTGCCCAGCTTATTAGCAAATTAAAGTGGCAGAGCACATAGTTCGAAGAACGGATAGCCGATGGAGTCGTAAAGTTCTCGAATGGAGACCACGGACCAGCAAGCGAAGCGTAGGACGTTGCACTGTACTTAGTTAAGATTGTGTATTGTTTCTCTAAAAAATACGGCATATACGTAGCCAAAGTACTCTCAGGTCATTATATTCTACCCGTCCTAGAACGATCTTCGCTGAGATTTGTTGAAGATTGAGCCTTAAGTTTGTATCTCAAAAGGATACCGTAACAGCTACATAAATCACAGTAAGCCGGCACAATGTTATCCGAATCGGAAACGTTTGGCTCAATTATAAATACCTACCCGCATCGTATCCGAAATTCTTTTACCTCTGAACGTGTTGTGAACAACAAGGAGCGCCGTAGATAGGTGAGTTACGGAACGCACTCGTGGGACCATGATTCAGGTTAATATAGGATTTTTGAAAGAGGAAATTCGTAGACTAACCCAATTTACCGATACATTATCAAGGATTTTGGATAAGCAAGCTTAAATGGCAGTGAGCAGAGAACATAGTATGAAGAATGGATGGAAAATGGGGCCATGAATTTCTCGAACGTAGACCAAAAGCGCAGTTTAGGACATCCACCGACAACATTGACTGATGATCTAGCGAATACCGCAGGAACATGCTCGGTTCAAGCTGCTTTCGATCGGTCTTTTTGGAAATTCATAAGGAAGCCTATGTTTAGCAACAGCCTACGGTTGATAATGAAGATGAAAAGGTTAATAACAACCATTGTTTTAGTCATAAATAAATAGTCTGATAGTCTAAAACAGCTTCTATATCCGAAAAAAATATGATCATTTTATGATTTGACATTTCATTACTAGAACGATTGGTTGTTGGTTGTTCATTCAATCAATTCATTGTCATAGTACGGTTGTAAAATCGTAAACGACGATGTATTATTCGAGCTTTTGTTGTTAATTCAATCATCTTCTACGAATTCATAATAAAGATTGTCAGTTCATTGAATTCCTCAAAGCAACCGTTAAGTGTTTTATTATGGAAACGAACGTAGTTTCCAACACTTAATTTTTATATATTTTTTAACCGTCAGAAACGGCATATTTCGACAATAACCGCCTAATTCAGTTGAAACTATAGTCGTACCAGATTTTAGCTTAAAAAGAGGTAAGTCACATCCCGTTACTTTTCCAAAAATATTTTTGCAAAATGCAGGGCTAAATAAAAAAAAATATGAAAATGACAGAGGTGTATAATTATGACCTCAGGCTCATCATTTAGAATCATCTTTTACAACGAGGTTAACAGCGTAAACGGGAAAAAAATCAACTGTTTCATTCATTCTGTTAACTATCTGTGAGTAGTTGGACTTAAAAAAAGGTTTTTTATCAAATGTCCAACTGGTTGTCAAAATGATGCTGTCTACCTTCCAGAGCCCACGTACAAGGAAATTCTAGGTGTAGCGATGTAATCCTGTCCCTTGCTCGATTTTTTCTTATCGTTTCATTCTTCCTTATTTCTGTTCGTTTTTTCTGTTATATAACAGACGGATTTGTACAAATACGTTCAATTTAGCTTTTAGACAAAGGAATTTAAAAGAACATATTTTCATGTCGCGCGTTCATATATGTTGTTGGGATGTGGAGGCGGGAAACTTTGTTTCGATTTGATAATAGAAATACAAATATATACACTAATAGTATTTTTGAGAAAAAAAAATAAGATTAATCTAAGCTATCTTAATCTCAAAAAAAAAATCATCGACTCAAGACAAAATGTGTGGAATAGCTGATTTTTATGTAATTTCGGAGCTGGCCCCGTAGTAAATGTTAGTCATATCGAAGAGCGTAATCACACCCTTGAGTACCTATTGTGAATTTGCAGCCACCTCGTACAATTACTTTTTAAAAAGGTTTTTTTTGCCAATTTTCAAAAATCGTGGTACAAAAGTTGTTTGTCTAGATGTACTAGACATTAACATAACTAGACATAAAATAAGCTGGGCTTACAATTTTATAAACAAGAGAAATTTCTTATGGAATAGCTTCAAAATCAAAATGTGGAGCAGGCAAAACTGCGGGTAAAAGCTAGTAGGTACCTACCTAATAGCTGTCATGTGGTGGTCTTATGGTAATGACACCCGCCCTACAATCGTGAGGTCGTGGGTTCAAATCCCGGTCACGTACCAATGAATCCTTTGGAATTTATGCACGGAATTTTGTAATTCGGTGAAGGAAAACATCGTGATGCAGCCTGCATACGTCTGTAGATGAAGTTTGATGGCGTGTGTGAATCCATCAATCCGCATTGGGCCAGTGTGGTGGATATGGCCCAATCACCCTGCGTGGGTAGGTCTACGTCCTGTAGTGGACTAATAAAAAGGCTGGTACAAGTACCTACCTACCTAAAGAAGTACGCATAAACAGCAATCAGTATCTACCTTTCCAATTCCAATCCTATTCACCTGTCACAGTTCATTTAGGCACTGCCGGTCCAACGGAGGGCACGTTCCAGATCACTAAAAATAATATTTATGGCATCATAAAAAGAATTATTTATTCGTATTCGTTCCGGAGCCGTTTATTAGCCGAACTGTTTATGGACCGGCGGAGTTCTCACTTTTTCCAATTCAATATTTAAGGTTTTCATTTTTGTTTTGTTGAACCGTTCGGAGTTATAGAGGGAATTTTTTATTCGGCATTGGTCCGACTAAATGCTTGATGTTGAGCAGTCATGCCACTGTTTGGATCGTTGAAATTACAGTTTAGGAGATAACGTACGTGTAAGTAATACTTATGTAGGTATATGAAACATTATGGACCTACTTATGTGATTAGTAGTTGAAATTGTGGAAAGATTTTTGAATAAGTACACTGCTCCGGACGCCATAGTATGCGTTGGTATAGTATTTATATTGTGTACTGAATAACTCGCTTCATATCTTAATACTAGGTATATACATAGACCGAACCCGTGTGAAATGTTCGGTCTTTAACTACTAAAACATAAAATACTACATTCTTAAGCTAAACCTACACAATTAAGCTAATACCTACATAAAAGCGATTGGATTTTTGAAGGTCTATTGATAATCTAAATTCTCAACCCTAGCTTGTAGGCAATATGCTCAGCACGCTGGCAGCATTTCCATGCTGAATGTTATTTCTTATACACTGTGCTAATTAAATTCAATTTCCTACACATTTGCTGTGTTTGTCCTCTTCAATTATTCCATCTGTCTAGACAGATAGAAATCTTTATTGGTGCCACCATAAAAACACAAGTCACAAGAATTAACAAGTTATATAGGTACAATACATTTAACATAATTCAATGTATGGTATGGGTACAAACTTACTCTTTCAGGGAAAAGTAGGCCTAACCGATCAGAAACCTTTTAAGTTCGTTTTTGAAAATCGAAGTGCTTTTACTTCGATTTTCAAATATCTATGTCGTCGAGCAGAATGTTTTAATATCGGGATTCGGGACCCTTCACGTACACCGACTTTTCTGCTTTTGTGAGCTTATGCTCTGTTTGTTTAAATGTATTCTTCGACACACTACGGGGCGAACCATCTAGATTTATTTTTCAGAATATTTGTTGGTTCGTGTGAACAAATACGCTCGCCTGGTAGATGAGCATAGACAGCACCATTAGTTTACATTTTAAACTATTTTAAACTGTTATTTTTGACGATGCTATTGCAGACATTTCAATAACAGTATATCTGACATCTTAATTTTTTAATATTGTATTTTTAATTTTATGTAATGTACCAAATTTCAATTATTTTTGTATATTATGCCTAATAATCTGTTGAGTACATAATGAATAATTATTGTTATTTTGACAATTCGTAAGGTGTTGCTCATAGTATATTTTTGTATACCAATGTCTATAATTATCCTTACTGAAAATAAATAACTATCTATACCCAATTCTGTGAAGTGCGGTTTCGCCGAAACAGCCTACCGCACCCGCACTATCGCTGAAATATGAGGACTCGCTCGCGCTCAGCTGCATCTCCCCATACATCGACTTGGCATTGTTTTCCCACAGAAATAATTACGTCCTAAATCCAAACTCATAAGCATAACCTACAGAAATTATAATGTCATAAACCCACACAACAAAACAAATATACACACATGTTTTAAATGATAACACCCTCAAGCTCGTGTCTAAAAATAGTTTAATTCTGTACGTTACAATATCATACGGCTATTATAATTAAATATCCACCGAAGGCTGTATTTTCCTTCGTACGCTTAAAGTGCGAAAAGTGGGCGTGTACCGATTAATTTGTACGCCGTATTCGTGTCGGCTTCATCAAAATTTTAGACAATAATTTTGAATACCCCATAGAGATCTCAAAAGGGGCTTTATCTTTAATCGGCACTCGAGACATTTTTAAGAGGATTCTGAATCGACCAGTGTTTTAAACTTTTGTTATGTTTCTGCAGAATATTGAGGTAACGAATTCGCAGTAAATTTTTGATAAAATTTACGTTCCAGACGAAAACTCTTTTTATCCCTTAAATTGTTACAAAATGTTATGTTTTTCTTAGTCTTAGGCTTATTTTTTTGCTTCAGAAAATTTGCTTGATTCTACTTTTCAGCCAAAGTTTTTCGTAAAAATATGACTCCTTAGATGTTTATAACTTTAAAGTCATTTAAAAAACTGTAAAAATTAAGACGTATAATCCTAGCGATTGAAGTGCTAATTACAGGAAAAAAAATGACTCAAATCAATCGGATGATCCAATATTTAGAGGTAGATAACAGCTTAATGTTTCTGTATGGACAAGTTGACACCTCACAATTGCTTTAAATAGCATATACTCATACACCGAAAAATGCATGTTTACGAAACATACAGATTCAGATTCAGATTCAGATCATTTATTGGCCATTTACAACATGTCAGTCATACAAGGCAAGTCAGTTTACAGAATTGGAATATACGTACTTAACTATAAAATTTAAAAATTCTTAATCAAAATTAATAATACTCAATATAAATAAAATAATAACAACAAGTCAAATAATATGTCATCAATATGTCAAAGGAAATCATAAAATAAATTACATATTAGTCATAAAAATTGTCCTGCTGGCTTAGCATACGACCCGACAAAATATTTCGTCCGAAATACCAATTCGTGTGAAGTAAATTCTTGTCATAGAATCGTGATCTATGGTCACGAAAAACTAGTGTCGCCATGTGAAAACCTACTTTGGATATATAATTTTGCAATTAAGCAACACTGATTTAGTTCATTCAAAACACAGAGATTCCAAAAGGGATAGTGTGGTCTCTCGAGATAATCTGAAAGAGATTCATTGATTAAATACAACACAACTCAAAAAGAAATAAAAAAAATTCTCGATTCCCAATGGCTTCTGCCAGATTTCTGTTTGAAAAAAATTCTATTGATCAACAAGGGAAAGAAGAAAAACCATTATATGTGAGAATTATCACCAAAATAAGAATTTTGATGTTAAATCAAATTAAAATAATATAACAGAGGCCCTTAAATGGCAACATTTCAACGTGCTGATGCTATTTATTATTTATTTATTTTTGTCCTGAACTTGGGGAATTTGTCTTTCATTTTTGGGGAGTTATGGACATGAGCATAATTCCCCAAAAATTAAACTCACATTTCCCAAGTTGTTGACATAAAATATTCCGATTCCCCACTTAGAGTTTATTTGACTGAAACAGGTACTTTAAGCACATTTAACGCAAGTTTTGCTTTTCGCGATGCTGAAATCGCAATCTTATGGACCTAGGGGGCGTCCCAGCGTACGAATTCTGTCACTGCGCGTTTGTTTTTTTTTTCTTTGGATTTTTCGTATTCCCTACATTCAATCAATCTTCACACCAATCCCCAATGGAAGCAGGATTCTCCACAAATGGGCAGCGGACGCGGCTGCCTCTGTGGATTCTAGTAATTTTGAATCTGTGATTCAACATATATTTTTGAAACGTAACTACAGTTCGTTCACAGTTATTTTACCTCTGACATTTGTGCTATCTCTATCTAACCTGTGATGGTTCATAATGACTAAACAGAGACAGTAAAAGGCAGTTAGAAATGTTAGAGATAAAATAACTGTGAACGGACTGAACGTGAATAGTCAATAAGCCAATGCCAGAGACAGTAAAAAGCAGTTAGAAATGTTAGAGATAAAATAACTGTGAACGGACTGAACGTGAATAGTCAATAAGCCAATGATAACAGACCTAATTATTGATGACGGATTAAGTTACTCTAACGTCCTCTTTAATTAATTAAAATCCCACTGATTTCAATTAACCGTACCTCTATTGCCCTCTTTTACTATTGAAAATACAAAAGAGAAGTATGCGAATGCACATGCGATATATGTAATGCAGACAAAATAAGCTGGATCTCAGTTATTACATGGTTTATCTGAATCACGTTTTTATGGTTTTTCTCAAATTGTCATAACTAGAATGTCATGTAATTTTTTAAAAAGTAAATGAAAGTAAAAAAATATCCTTATTAAAAACAAGCTTTCATTTAAATAGTTTAAAAAAAGAAGATGGACTTCAATAAACTAAGTAAAGTTCTCCATTATTAGGTCAAAAATTATCCCGATCCCCCATCCAAATTGATACCTTATCAAATTCCATTTGAAATCTAGGGATATTCTCCGCACGGAGCCTGGCTTTACCAAAACTACCTCGCGAAATCGGTACAACAAAATATCTATCTCCACTACAATCTCTAATAGAGGTAACTCCTTGCAATTTGGGTAATCCTCCACAATTCAGCAACGCTGATTGTTCATTTTAGTTTCTTTTACCTATTTCGTAGTGTTTCGTCCTCAAAAAGTTTGACGAGAAAATAATCGTGGTGAAATGTCAAAACTCGGCTAATTTCGCATGCACATGTTAGAGTTTGTCGACAAAAGTGCCACAAGTACGTAAATCGTTCGCGAGGATTCTTCATCACAGAGTAAAAATAGACGAATTAAGTACGTTGTCATGTTAGAGGAGGTAGACATAACGAAATATTGCTATTTTACTCGAAATAAAATCGTTCTCGTGGGTCGCATCTTAGACGGCCTGTAGTGGAACCTTTCTAAATGTATAGAATTGCATGCAATTATGGAATTATCGAATCAATGTCAAATGTTATTGTATTACTCATCAAATAGTATTATTGTGTAGTACATTGCAGAATGCAAACTTTAGTGAATGCATTTTAATAAGGAATTTATTGTTATCTGTGAGTAGTAATAACATACGACATTTATTGAAATTGACATTTCATATACCTAATCTAGTGTACTATAGGTGCGTTTTGGAAGTCAGATATTTATTTTGGTTGGAAATGTATTTGTTTTGTAAAAAAAAATGAGTACATGTTTATTTTGTTAAAGTTGCGATTTGCCAAAAAAAACTGTTGTTGCATTTTTGTTTCTGTTCTGTAAAACAATTTATACTTACCATCTGCTCAGACCAAATAAAAATGACAAGACGGAAAGTTGTGAACAGACAAGTGAGGCCAGTTTTTTATACATGTGTGAGTGAGTCGGTGTTGCGCGGCCATAGTTCGACTAACGATTCAAGTCATAGTTTATTTGTACGTGTACATGCATGTGTTGTGTCTGTACACGGCGAGGCATAGTTTTTCCGGCCTCTAGCTAGCAAGTATTTAAATATAGAATAATAGAAATATAAATATAAAAGTCCAAAGCTCGAAATAAAATACATGATTTGTTATTAATAATAACTTCTTGGTTTGTTTTTACTTGCAAAATCACCTGCTCCATCTGGAAGATGCTGTCTTTTGCAACACAGACTTAACTAACGCAAAAGGCAGAGGTCTCTCATTAAATTTTGTAAATGGTGTAAGTTTTTCAATAAATTTATCTAATATTATCTTATGCAACTTCTGAAAATTCAAAAAGACCCAGTAGACTTTGTTATGCCATATAAATAAAATTCTAGAGATAGCAACCTTTATAATATAGGTAGCATAGGCCTAGGTGTATAATAATTATTTTTCGCAAAAAATGGCACAACCACCTTCCATCGTGTACAAAATTCGAATATTTCGCTCGAATTGTTTACATTATTGTTGATTTATCAAGAACGGCTCAGCCGATTTCTGTAAAATTTAATTGGGACCACCATGGGAGTATATCCTTTTAGACTAAAAAATAATTTTTCGATTTGGTTCACAATTGGTGAAATTTTCGATATTCATCGTGTACAAAATTCGGATATTTCGCTCAAATTGCTTACATTATTGTTGGTTTGTTCAAAAACGGCTCTGGCGATTTCTGTATTATTTAATTGGGACTATCTCGGGAGTATACTCTTTTGAACTAAAAAATAATTTTTCAATTCGGTTCATAATTGGCGAAATTATCGATGAACATACACAAAAATACATACACACGAACATAGAACCTCCTCTTTTTTGGAAGTCGGTTAAAAATAGCCTATGAGTTATAGACATACCAAATATACACGTTTTTCTGTGGCTAAAACAAAAGAAGTCGGCGGCAGCTACCTTACTAGTTTGGATCAGTCGCTGCCCTTGCTGTTAGCAGTTGCAGACGGCTCTGCTCCAAATAGCTCTTTAGATAAAATTATTTATTTTAGCAAGAAAAATTCTTGCTCAGTGCTAACAAACAAAGACGATAATTATTCTGCTCTTATTTTTTTGGATTGAATTGAATTAACTCTCAATCCAAACCTATTAACCTACCTTTCAAAGAAAATTGATAGATTTCATAAATTCAAAGACTCAAACTTAACCTTTGAAACCGTTTTCAAAACAAGGGCATTCGGTGCCGAAGAAATTAAAATAATTAATTATTAAGGAATCGATTTGATTTAAATGGAGTACTCGAAAGTGTCAATACATATTTTATTAATTGGTTTCAAGAATTTAGGTTCGCGGAGGACGTTGTTTCAATTGAAATATTTATTTAAGTATGTATAGAAATGAGGAGATACATAGTCCCAAATTAATTAACATAGCCCAGTGGACTGGCAAGTTTAAATGACAGTGGGCAGGATACGTAGCACGGAGGACTGCTGATGAGCAAATAAGTATTTCACGATTTTGCAGTAATAACTAAAGTAAGAGTAAGTTCGTATGGGCCGGGTGGCTAGCCCTGGTGTCAGAGTTTTAAGCCTCATGAAGGCCTCTGACATAGCTAAACGGTTAAAATAACCGGGACCTACAATATAACGTGTCTTCTGAGCCATGGTAGTGTTCAGTTGTAAATGCCACCCACGGTCACCCATCCGAAGACTTTAATAAATCTTTTATTAAAAGTTGTTTATTAATACTAATGATCCAAATAAATACTTCTGAAATTCCTTGCAAAATCCTTTGAAAAACAATACCTTGTGTATTTTTATTAATACGGCCTTGTCTATCTGAAGCACGTCAGTTTAATATTTTTAACAAAAGCAAAGAAGGGCAGAAAGGAATATCAAAGAAGATATTATATTCACACGAAATTTTACTTTTGCTACCTACACAAGTACCCAACCTACGTAAATACGTCAAAAAACTTACGAACTTCCATTTAGTTGAGGTCTTTGTAATAGTAGAACTTTGTGGGTTAAAGGTTTTAGGATAAATATTTGATATTTACCTTTTAGTACCGTACTTACATCGTGATTTTTTGTACATTTTGCATTTTGAGTGGTTTTTACTACCTGTCACAGCGAAGACAGTGGGAGAGGGTTATGTTTTCGACCAATAACTTGTATTTCTACGTATTATATATTCATGTACATCTTTTCTTTTATCATCATAACATTTTCAGCTCGTAATCGCCTAATACTGAGCATAAGCCTCTTTTCTTGTACGCCTACCATCCTGTTCCTCTGTCAACTTGGTCCATGTTGTTGTCGCGATTTTTACAATACTGCCGTTGTAGTACCGTCAACCAATGATCTGAGGGCTGAGTAGGAGTTTTTAACTATGTTCGAAACCTGATCGATCGCGTTAACGTTTGATGTGTTTTCTATGGAAATGACACAGCGCCATTTCGTGCCACGTTAAAAAAACTGAATAGCTAAGTGTGAGTTTTATTTACGGTATTGCAACGAGCGCCAAACCGATCAAACACAAGCGCGGCAAGGTCTGTGATCGACTAACTCAAGCGGGTGTGTCAATGTGCTCGAGTGTGTGCTCGATGCGTTCGGTCAACGTGACGTAAAAGTAATATGATTTGATTTGCAAAACTTCCACTCGACACTCTGGTGGACCAAGGCTTCGCTATAACATAAAACTTTTTCTTCTAACTTCTAAGTTTCCAATCATAATTGAAATAAATCGGTATCATTAAAAGCGTCGTCTTTATTCACTAATATTTATAGACTATCCATCCATCCAACCATCATCCATAGGAGACGTCCAAGCCTTGGTCCACCAGAGTGTCGAGTGGAAGTTTTGCAAATCAAATCATATTACTTTTACGTCACGTTGACCGAACGCATCGAGCACACACTCGAGCACATTGACACACCCGCTTGAGTTAGTCAATCACAGACCTTGCCGCGCTTGTGTTTGATCGGTTTGGCGCTCGTTGCAATACCGTAAATAAAACTCACACTTAGCTATTCAGTTTTTTTAACGTGGCACGAAATGGCGCTGTGTCATTTCCATAGAAAACACATCAAACGTTAACGCGATCGATCAGGTTTCGAACATAGTTAAAAACTCCTACTGCTGGAAATAGGCCTCCCCTATGGATCTCCAATAAGACCGGTTGGAAGTGGCTTGCATCCAACGAGATCCTGTGGTCCACCGAAAAAAACCGCATCAAAATCCGTTGCGTAGTTTTAAAGATATATGTAAGCGTATGCTGGGACAGACAGACAGGAAAGTGACTTTGTTTTTTACTATCTAGTGATTTTCCGTAAACGTCACAAATAAATACTTTTTTTATTATAGTTTTTTTTAAATTAAATTTTTTTGTAAAATCTTTTTACTAGACGAATATTACACAAACCATAAAACATTTACCACCTACCCGTACCATAATATTAAGAAGAATTATAAGCCCTAACCGTATATTATTTTAGCAATTATGACACTTGAACTTTGTAATAAATTGCCGGTAATTCTCACGCAACCATATTTTAACCGGTTTACGAAGCAATTTCAGTAATAAAATTATTACATGTAATATTAATTTTTTTGGAGTTATTATCGCTATTTCTTTGAAATTTTGTTCACGGTTCATTCCTAGAAGTTGAATAAAACCTACCTACCTACTCGTACCTATCTTTGTTAGCAACAACAACATACAATACTAATTTATAGGCTAAAACTATCTACACTACTACTACATAAAAAGCATTGGATCATCCACAGACCCTTGAAGGTCTAAAGATAATCCAAATGCTCAAGCCCACTGCTAGTTGGCAGCGTGCCCAGCATGCTGGCAGCATTGCCACGCTGAATGGCAATGCTTATACTCGTACGTTGAGCCAAGTAAACACCAGCATTTTGGTCTATCTTTAACTGTGTACATAGGTATATGATAGCGCATATAGCGTAGTGTGAGTAGTTGTTTCTCAGCATTCATCGCGGTGCAGCAACGTTCGGCTCGGCCAATCTTCGGATGGGTGACCACTAATGGCATTTTCATATTATGAACGCTGCCGCGACTCCGATGACACGTTAAACTGTAGGTTCTAGTTGCATTAAGCTTTTAGCCATGTAAGAGGCCTTCAGGCAGTTTAAAATAATCGGACAGTAGAGCTAGCCACCTGGCCTAGACAAAATATCTACCTCTAGAGATTTGTTTTACTGAAACTTTCTTAAAATAAAATTGAAATTTGAATTTGATCGACAAATTAAAATTAATTAAAGAAGATTGAATTACACGTCTAAAGTCTTTATGGTTCTCTCGCAGAATTTAGTCGAACCTACTTAAGATATCTAAATTTAGGCGAACCTAGGCTATCTACTTACAGTAAATAATATTTTATCAAAATTTTCTATAAATTAAGATACCTACGTTTTTATTTTTAGTATCGTAGCTAACACAAAAAGGTAATTAGTTACTAACTTATTCTTAATTTCGCGAAGAAAATTCAAAGAACAAAAATCCTTTGAAGAATGATTTATAAATAAATTTCAACAGAGGTCTTAATGGAGACAGTTCTTTGAAATTATTACAATTTTATGTCATTTTCTGCTTTGTTTCCGTGCTATTTCTAATCGACTCTATATACAAAATAGAATGTTCTTATTTTAATACTTTATATAGCGGGAATGCAATCATGTTTACCGTTTCGAAACTGTAGTCGTGTGTAATGACTATGAAAATAAACATGAGTGCATACCCGTTATATAAGGTACATATTAAAAGCCTTTTGGAGTTGAGACATTGGATCCGTGGGGGCCGGGAGCTCGTATTATTTTCAAAAGTCTTTCTGAGGGTTTGGTGGACGCGACGCGTGACCAAAATGCTGGTGTTTATTTGGCTCAACGCGTAAGCATTGCCATTCGGCGTGGCAATGCAGCCAGCATGCTGGGCACGCTGCTAACTGGCAGTGGGCTTGAGCATTTGGATTATCTTTAGACCTTCAGAGGTCTGTGAATGATCAAATGCTTTTTATGTAGAAGTAGTGTAGGTAGATTGTGCATATAAAGTAGTATTTTATTTTGTTGTAGTTAATACTTAAAGGCACTTTTGCCCGATATAAAAAATAGGTATTAAAATGTGTGAAAACCACGTTGGTTTCCATAATAAAGGATGTTCTTAATTCATCTGTATGTTTTTTGCTGATTTCTCCGTTGTCATTGTTTAGATTCAAATGTTTTTGTTTGTGAAAAAATATTCAAAGATGGTCCCATGAAAATTTTATTTACTTTAAAATATTGTAGTTTTAGAATACCTACCTAGGTAATCCCAGAAAAAAATTGTGAAAATTACAGCGCTTACAATATAAAAATATTTGATGTTAAGCTGTGAACATCTTTGCATTTAATTTCAATCGAACGAAGTTTTTGAATTGTGTTTTGGGTGAATACTCTACCGTATAGTTTTGTGAATATTTACAATTTAAATTAAAATTACAATGAACTAAATACAACTACAAACTAAAGTTATAACTAAACATTATACACTAAAATATAAAGAAAAACTAACTAAAAAAGATCGCTTAAACCACCCAATGACATAAAAAAGTCTATTGATAGTTCAAACGAGCCGTGAAAGTATCTACATATGTATACAGAATATAATAAAAATCGGCCAAATGCGAGTCGGACTCGCGCATGAAGGGTTCCGTACCGTATGGGAGCCCCATTCCTCTTGCTGTTATTAATAGCGAGCAAAAAAACTCCTAAAAATCACGTTTGTTGTATGGGAGTCCCCCTTAAATATTCATTTTATTCCGTTTTTTGTATTTGTTGTAATAGCGGCAACACAAATACATCATCTGTGAAAATTTCAGCTGCCTACCTGATCATGGTTTATGAGATACAGCCCGGTAACCGACGGACAGACGGACATCGAAGTCTTAGTAATAGGGTCCCATTTTTACCCTTTGGGTACGGAACCCTAAAAATCAGTTCAATGTGAGTATAATATAGTAACGACCTTCAAAGTAAAATAAATCGGCTCAAATTTTCTTCGTGCGTACGTTCAAGGCATTTTTTGTATCTAAGAGTAGGTAGGTATTTCCTTTTGACTACGGCATGAAAGAAATGTGCTAAAAATAAAACTTCATTGAATGAATTTCGAGAATGTGTGACGCGAAGACATGAATAATTTTATTATATGTGTGAATTGTAATAAACCTCGGATTAGTGAATGTAAAATAATACGTCATAAACGTTACACAGCATTTATAATTTTTACCGAATTATTTTGCTGAGAAATATAGAAAAATGCAATCAATACCATGTGATATATTATTGATGATATAGCCCCTTAGTCAATTATTAAGCAGTTTAGTTTGGCATGTTGGTTGGCTGGAAGAAATCGCTATTGGCATTAAGGCCGCCATTTTATAGTTATAGTTAACGTTTGGATATTATCCTCTTTACAGCCAGCTAAATTTATTTCTTTTTTCGAGTTATTTAATCTTTATAATTTTTAAATCCGATGGTTTGTTTGTTTCTTTTTCATGCTGCAATTAATCAAAGGATAAATTAGATTTTTGGCATGGATAAATGATAAAGATTCAAATATTGGGGAGTGACATAGGCTGCTTTTTATTCCGTAAAAATAAAAACTACATATAAGATAGCACAAAAATCAAAATATCGCGCAAGTGAAGCCGCGGCATACAAAAGCTATTTGCAATCATTTAAAAATAAATTTTCATTAAGAACCAAATTTAACAATAATGAATATTAAAATTCTTTATTTGGCACAAAAACTTAGTTCTAAACAAAGGAACGATACTACCTGCAGTAGTCAGAAAGACTGTCGCGGGCAGCATCGCCCACCTCCGGCAAAAGAATTTAGACAACATTATGAATTTGGATAACAGAAAATTATATAAAAATACAATATTTAAATCAAAATTACATAATTTAGACAACAATAGCCGTTTAATTGTGTGTACGTGCTTGTGTGTGTGTGTGTGAGTGTGTGTGTGAGTGAGTGAGTGTGTGTGTGAGTGTGTGTGTATGAGTGTGCGTGTGTGTGATGATTGCATTCAAGTTATAACTGTAATTAAGTCCTCGGTATCTTGGTAAGATAGTGATAACAGCCATTCAACACATTTTATTTTACATTTATAGGAGGGAAGTGGGTGAATACTGAGTTCTTTATTTAATTTATTATACAGCAATGAGCTGATAACTTGATAATGACGACCTACTATATTACTTAAATTCCTTATATTTCCTGCCAGCTTTTACCCATGGCTTCGTCCGCGTCACATTTTTATCATAGGAAATTTTATCTTGTTTATAATCGACTAGCTGCGGCCTGCGGTGTTATCCGCGATAGACCGATATAAAAAGTAGCTATGTGTTAATCCTAGGGCCTACCTTCAACCTTAAGGGCAACCTTCAAACTGAATTTCATCCAAATCAGTTTAGCCGTTTCTGCATGTAAGAGAAAACAAACATCCATACATGCTCACAAACTTTAGCGTTTATAATATTAGTAAGATTTCTATGCATTTTCAACGCCATTTTCCGGTGATCATGTAGGAAGGTGTTTTCCTTTTTTTTTTCCTTCTTCGATACATGAAAGTCTTATAGCCTTTGTCACCTATCATCCATTAACGTTTTGCCTGTGTAAAACAGACTTGGATATGGATAGGTTGTGAAGCTAATAAAAGAGTGTACTGCCTATCCTATCCGCCGTGGAGGTCTAGAGGTAAAGACACCCATCTTATTATCGTGACGTCGTGGGTTCAAATCCCGGTCCCGCACCAATGAGTTTTTTGAAAAAAAATGCGGAATTTCACACCACTAGCTTTTCGGTGAATGAAAACGTCGAAAACGAAATCCGATGGCGTATGTGAATCCACCAATCCGCACTGGGCCAGCGGGGGGGAAATGGCCCAATCACCCTTCGTGGGTAGGCCTACGTTCTGCAGTAGACTAATAAAAAGGCTGGTACAGTACAGGCCTATCCTACGAGAACCACGTTTTTTTTTTTTCGGGATAAACAAACAAACAATAGCATAAGTCTCTTTCCGTCGTTAAAACTATGTCCATACCAAAACTCAAGTCAATGAATTGCTCCGTACAAGAAGAACAAATCATAACAAACACATTTTTAGATTTATTATATTAGTAAGGATGTGCGGGGGAGGCACCCACAAAACCTTAGCTGACGTCAACGGGGCTTTGTCATACAATTATCTGGCTTTACACAACTCTAAAGTATTACGCCAGTTATTACCCAAGAGCAACTTGGTTACGAAAATCTGTCGCTGGCTCGAGGGCTTATAGAAATGCTGGCCCCTAACGAATCAAAACCAGACACGAAACTGAACTGAATAATTTGAACCCATATTATATACGTGAAATACGTATACTTGTTGCCGAGTAATCGTTGTTTGCCAAGTAAAAACAAATCTGGACAAGGCTACCCTTAACCTAAAAGGTCATCATCATTTTGTGGCAATGGCTAAGAAGTTTTTTTTGTACTTTTTTAGTTATTTACAATATTAACATAAGAAAGATATGATATCGAATTTTTGGGACCAAAATCTGGCATTTTCGACCGCGTCATCGGTAGCCAAATTAAGGTCTCTTTGGCTGTAGGTTTTCGGTTTGTACCTAAACGGTGAAGGGACTTAAATAATATTCTGTAAACTTTTCTCAAACCTACCATAAAAATACAAAAAAATCATGAAACCTAATACGAGATTTTATACATTAAGACCCGACGGCGATTGACGTGTGATTATACGGTAATCACACGTTTATATTTATTTATCTTTGTCAAAAAATGGCACAACTGACTTCAACTGTGTACAGAATTTGAATAGTTCACGCAATTCAATGTAACTTCGAAATAGCAATTTTTACAAAACGACTCATCTAATTTATGTCAATTTTACCTCTGAAGTATGATGATTTACCAAACCGTGAAACCAAAAATCAGAATATGGTCTAATTAACGTAGAATTCGCGTAACATTCATTAAAAAAAAAAACATTGTCGAATAGAGAACCGCCTTTTTCAGGGTTCCGCACCCAAAGGGTAAAAACGGGACCCTATTACGGTCTGCCCGTCACCAGGCTGTATCTTATGAACCGTGATAGCTAGAACGTTGAAATTTTCACAAATGGCGTATTTCTGTAGCCGCTATAACAACGAATACTAAAAACAGAATAAAAGTATTTAAGGGGGGCTCCCATACAACAAACCTGATTTCTTGCCGTTTTTCGTTCGATATTAATAACAGTGACAGGATGCTTGAAATATTCACAGAATATTAAGTTAAATATGCACTCTAAAAATTAATAGTTAAATTAAAATAAAATAAATATAAAAGGGGGGCTCCCAAACAAGTGACGTGATTTGTTACTCGATATTAATAACGGCAACAAGAAGATTTTCGAAATATTCACAGAATATTAAGTTGTAGATTTCCTTCATAAATAAATAACTATCTAAATTAAAACAAAATATATTAAGGGGGACTTCTATACGGTATGGAACTCTTCGAGCCCGAGTCCGACTCGCTCTTGGCTGATAATTTAAGTCGGTTAGTCACTGTTTTACCTCTGAATCTATGCTCGGCAAACGTTGAATCGATCGTCCTCGTGAAATGTCTATTTTCAGAAAATGTTGGTCCGACAGACAATGTTACATGCATGTTTCATTGGTAGCCTACAACTGGAACCTGAATATTTGGTGCGGCATGAAAAATAGGTATATGCGTCGGGTTCTTTTTTCGTAACATGACGTGAAACTTTTTAGAAAGCATTGGCTCTTTCAAAGCGTGTATATCTGGATGAGATAGCTCGTCCAAATATAGACGAATAGATAGAGATAGAGTAATTGGATGACGAGGCTTTTAAATATGCAAGCTTGAATTAAAATGATGAATCTTATTTTATTTATTCATTTCTTAGAAAAATGTTCAAATCCATTTGTATAAATCATACACTGCATTACAACCATTAGGCATCTACTTACTTACGTTCGCCAGAAGACATTTTTTTTTAAATATAGTACCTATCGTTTAGGGGTAGGCCTATGTCCTGCAGTGGGCTATTTAAAAAAGCTGGTACAGTACTCGGTCTGTAGTTCTATACAAATTTACCTAATGAGCACTGTTTTTATGCATTAATATTTAAAAAAAAAAAAATTAGGAGGTCGAGTCTTGGCAATTTGGTACAATGTACAATTAAGTCAGTAAGTTCTTATAGGCCGGGTGGCTAGCCCTGGTGTCAGTGTTTTTAAGCGGCCAGAAGGCCATTGTCAAGTCTAAATGGTTAAAACAACCGGGGCCTACAATTTAATGTGTCAACCGACCCACGGCAGCTCTCAGTTGTAAATACCACCCGCTGTCACCCATCCTAAAACTGACCGCGCTGAACTTTGCTTAACTTCGATGATCGCAAACGAACACCTAGACAAACTACGCCATGAGTGCTACAATGGTATCCTATAATACACAGGGTTACTGGTAATTAATCAATTAGTATAGTTTTAGGAGCTTATTCTGTACATCAAAAAAACTACATTTGTACCACGACTCTTATATTTAAAAAAAATCTGTTGCATAGAAATATATATATCGTTCACCCTAGACAAAATGTATGGAACCGCTGTTTTTTTAGTTTTGACAAAAGTCGCAGAACTAAAGTTGTTAGTATTGATTTACAGAATAAGCCCCTAAAAGGATGCTAATTGATTACCAGTAACCCTGTGCGAGTAAATAGTAGGTACTTCCAATTACTTTTACAATGTAATATACGAAAATATACCTTCCTCATTTGCGTGTGTAACGAAGAGTTTTGTAAAAATCCAATACATAAATTCCAAATATTATATCGTCGCGTGTCATCCGGTTTTGTCGGGTATTATTTGGGGTGTGTGACCTGGAATTTAAAAATGTGTTTTTTTTTTCCTTTTTGGTATATCATTATGACTAGCCATTTTCTAAGCCATCAATTGCGTTAAGTTTGGTATTGTACAGTGATGTAGTGGACGTTAGTGGGACATACGTAAATTTGTACAAACAAAAGAGCAATCGAGCAAAGTAAAAACAGCGAATTTAAGTTTTCTTCAGAATATCACCTAATTACTTAAGGTTAGTAAAGACTAAGACGAAGAAGATACTTAGATTTTTTATTTTATTTAAGTACCACGTTATATCTCAACTGACTGATCCGTTACTAAGAGTATTTACGAAAAATGCTCGTATAAAACAAAGGTACATACGAGAGAAACTGACAGATATTAGCTCGCAACAAAATAAATCGACAATACCGTTTATACACATACATAAGCTTCAAATAAAATGTTCTATCTAAATACCAATATTTTTCATAGTGGAATAGTTTTCAAAATAAATATTTTGTACTAACAACTATTCAAGAATCGCTTATGTATTTAAAGGTATTAAATAAACTCGTATGTTATAAAACTACCACTGAAAATTATACAGTTTGTGTTGTTGGCTTTGCCGGAGACAGAAAAAAGTGGCATGTCATCACCACTAGAATAGTAATGAACACCTACAATAGGTATCAGTAAACTTAGCTTGAAATACAAATCAACAGTATTTTTATGTTAGACATTCCTAGTGTCAATAGGTGACAAGAAAAAACGACTGACTCGGGTGTAAAATAAATAATCGGCCAAGTGCGAGCAGGCCTTGCGCACGAAGGTTTCCGTAACGTATGGAAGCCCCCTTAATATATTTTGCTTTATTTATTTATTTTTGAAGGGTAAATTAGTAGTTATCAACAATATTTAGATGATAGAAAGGCTTGGGAGTAGCTCTGCCATTTCTTAGCTGGCTAAAAATAGTGTATAACAAGCCTATGTACTTTTTTTTCTTTGTGTAATTTTAACTTATTGTTACAACTTGACGTGCCTAAGCGCATTTTGATAATGCCAAAAGGCTGAAAAAGCAAATACAAATACAATACAAATACAATTTACATTCAGTGAATATTTTAAGCTCTCTGTTGCCGTTAGGTATTATAATTATTAATATCGAGCAAAAATCACGTTTGTTGTATTCTTTTAATATTTATTTTAATTTAATTACTTATTTTTGAAGTGAATATTTAAGTAAATATTCTGTGAATATTTCAAGCATCTGTCAACGTTATTAATATAATATCGAGCGAAAAAGTCATAAATTCAGGTGCGTTGTATGGTTTCCCTTAAATATGTTTTTCTATTTTTAGTATTTGTTGTTATAGCAGCAAGAAAAATATGTCATATGTAAAAATTTCAACGTTCGAGCAATTACGATTCATGAGATACAGCCTGGTGACAGATAGACAGACAGACATACGGACAGCGGAGTCTTTCTACTTTTTTACCCTTTGGATACGTGACCCTAAAAAAATACCTCAAATACTTGTTAAGAAGCGTACTAGAAAGCATTCCAATTAAATAAAAATGTTTATCAAAATTGATCTATTCGTATGAGCTTTGATGCCATGGATGGTCTAAGCTGAAGCATATAGATACAAAGACCCATACGTACTTTAAAATCAAATCGCTTCTTTCATATTTCAACATTTTTCATCAGGGGGCTAAAAATGATTTCCCAACTAGATCTGTTTTGGTATTTCTAGTACCTACCTACAGTATTCCTCTAAGCGACGAACGTATAGTCTACTACGTTCGTCGCTTACGCTTACGTATATTCTAGGAAATCTAGGATATCACTGCACTCATCATTATAACCAAGTTTTACCGTGGGGCCAACCTTGAAATCGCGATAAAACAAATCAGCTCATGTCTACAAAAAGTCCAGCTACTTTCGACATTCCTACGAGTAATGTATAAAATAGCCAAAAAAAATCAGTATTTCGAGGTTGGTAATAATGGTTTTAATCGCTCCCTTTCTGCTTAGTACAGGGCAAAGAGATAACCCTGTACAGAGTGTTCTTTCTAAAAAAACCTGTGCCAGAATGTATTCCAAAAACGTTCCATAAAACGATGGCCATAAACTTCATAAATAAAAAGCTTCGTTCAGAAATAAACGACAGTATCGTTCATAAATAAACGACATCGTTCATAAATAAAACATCATCACGCCGTCCAATTTTTTCAGAGATGGGTCGGAAAATCGGTACTCAGTTACGGTAATTTCCCATAAGACCTTATGGTAAGTGTTTATTCTCACGTAAAAGCGGTAAAATAGCGTAAAAGCGGGAATTTTGGGTTATAATTCTTCTTCCTTTGAACATTACGTTTCAGTTGATTTACTGGGGCCGGCGAAAAATATGGCTAGCAGACATAAAACACTACACATAATCAATTTTATTCTAAAACGCCCACTGGTATTTATGAGAACGGATAATTTTCTACAAGAAATGAGAAAATTTGTTGATCTAACCGTTTATGAAAGCCTCATACTTAAGAATAAAATGAACAGGAACCAGAAGGCGAAATAGAGTTTGTGCAAAAAGAGAACGTAGTAGGTGAGGTTGCCCGTGTGCCATTTTACTAATTTTGTTACGTTGACAATACTGCTCTGTCATTGCTAGTACAACTAAAAGTGTTTGACACTAGGTAAACACCAATTCGGTTTTCATCAGTACTCGCGTCTACCAAGTACAGTCGGTACCTTCTGCACTGTACCAGCCTTTTTAATAGTCCACTGCAGGACGTAGGCCTACCCACGAAGGGTGACTCTGCCATATCCATCACGCTGGCCCAGTGTGGGTTGGTGGATTCACATACGCTATGGAATTTCTTCCTTGGACATATGCAGGTTGCCTCACGATGTTTTCTTTCACCGAAAAGCCAGTGGTGTGAAGTTCCGTACATAAATTCCAAGGAATTCATTGGTACGGGACCGGGTTTGAACCCGCGACCTCATGCACGATTGTAAGGCGAGTGTCATTACCACTAGACCACCACGGCTTTACTAAACATTTTATGATTTATATTCGGTGCTTGATTAAATTTTTATTGTTAGTTCACCGTAACGCTACGAGACGGTTCTAATTTTGCACAAACTCCAACAAGGGAAAAATAAAAGTGAGTAGGTAGGCCAATCCCTGCTTTGAGATGTGAAAAAGATGCTACGGATAGTTATTACATTTGATTCTGGAATAAATTATACATGCCTGCAAAATTTCAGCTCAACCGGAAACAGGGAATTTGGTCAAATTTAACTTGCATGATTCCACCCGAACTTACAGGGTAAGTGCGAGTACATACGAGTACATCCTTTGATATGTAAGAAGAGCCTGCACTTAATCTTGATAAAGATCGCTAAATGCGGTTTATACCATAGAATTGGAATAGAAGGCGGTTTTGCCATTTTTTGCGAAAAATAATTATTTCAGTAATGTTTAATTTAAAAAAAAATGCAAGTGGAGTCCCTCCACGCGGAAGAAGTGAAACTTCGACGCAATAGTGCTTTCATACCTCCTCCATGGTAGCGTTAAACGTTTAACGCAACCATGTTGGAAATCGCATTAGAGGTTTCACTTAAAAAAAAATCGAGGCAGGAAATAAACACCTACCTAATTTATAACATTAATTAAATATCGAGAGTTGCTTTTTTCTATGTTGATACTATAAGGTAATTTTGTGTAGGTAATGTGACTAAAATAATAGATAACTACTGTATAACGTACCGAGATGATATAATTTTTATCCATAAAATTTATGTAGGTACAACCTTACACTATTTTATTTGATTTAGGTATGGAAGCCGCTACTAAGTTCTAAGTATTCTTACGAAATTATGACTCCACAATATTATCACGCGTGACTTAAAAAAATATAATTTTCTTTGATTTATAATAATCTGCATAAAGAAGTAATTATTTGACAGCCTCGGTGGCTCAGTGGTTAGTGACCCTAACTACTGGATCTAAGAGGAGTGGGTTCGATCCCCACCCAGGGCAAATATTTATGTGATGAACATAAGTGTTTGCTCTGTGTCTGGGTGTTATTTAGTTACTATCTATATAAGTATGTATTTAAAAATAAGTATATGTAGTATATCAGTCTCTGGCAGCCATATCACAAGCTTTGCTTAGTTTGGGGTCAGAGGCCGTGTGTCCCCTAATATTTATTATTTTTATTTATTTATTTTTATTTATTTATTTAATTTATTTATTATGATCACGTGATCAGAAAAGTACATTAATTACTCATTCGCCTATTTTTATCAGCAATTTATTACTCATAGGTATTTATTTAAATTGTTTTCATTAATTATTTATTTGTGTTTATTTTATTTCATTTTTTCATCACAACTGCACGAACACTTAACATTATCTAGTAAAGTACTTATAGTCACATGTCGTACCAAATATTTCCGATAAACATTTATTGATTTATGTAAGCATAATATTATTATATCTTTAATTTATTTACACGAATAAATATTTGATATAACTGAGTGATTATTTTTATTTTTGCTGTGAAACTTTAGCTACCTACAAGTGGAGTCATTTTAATAGGTAACATTTGACAGTTCATTATGCAAAAATAAATATACCTTAGATTAAAGGAATAAAACTCATGAAAACAATATTGACGACGACCGATAAGTGTTCTCGAAGACGTCTTGGAGTTTTATTCCTTTAGTGTGAGGTATATTAAATTTTTCTTTGCATAAATGTACTGTCAAATATTACCTATTAAAATGACTCCACACGTTTAGAGAAGTCTAAAAAATGGCCCTTGATAACGAATGTTATATGCCCGCTACACCTACCTACATTAAAATTATCAAAATGAGTACCCAATATGTTTCCGGAATAATATGACTAAAACTAAAATACAAGATAAACTTAACACAGAAATAATAAAGAATTACCTTTAAATCATCCGCAATGTCTTCAGACAAAACTACAAGTTGCACCAAAACTCTGTCACTTCACCAAACTATTACCAGTATAATTTTTCACTCCAAAAAATCACCACTTTTCACCAAAAAGTAACGTCACACCGCAACGGTCCTATCAAAATGACATCGCATTCGAAATTCAAAAATCTCGGAACTCGGCTTGGTCGCGAGCACAACACGTCCAGAGTTGGGGAGCAATGAAAACGCACTGGGGTGTCTGTCAGTGAGTGAGGGAGACAGCGATATCTTGAGGGGTGAAATCTATAGAGAATTTGTAAACTGGCCATGAAAATATGGAATACAGGCGTGTTAATGTTGAATTTTCCCCATCTCAGAAAGAGAAAAGGTTTGCTTTGTAAGAAAAAAGTATATTCGTGTAGGATATATCTTTTTGTACGGGAGAATTATATTATGAAAATTGCATTTCTGGATTTGCTGCCTTACTTTGTAAAATATGATTTGTGTTATTACTGTAGTGTCTGTCGGCGTTGAGGTTGACAGATCATTTATTATAGTCAAGACTGCAGAAAGAAACTGAATGCAAACCGCTTCGAATCATTATTTTTGGAAACCATAATATAGGATGCCTATGTCCAACATTAGACGTTCTGCGTCTGACGGATTAAGTGTAATCGTCTATTCGTGATGATTGGAAATTACTTACCGTAAAGCGCAGCGTAGGACTTCCACCGAAAATTTGGTTAAAAAACCTGATTAAGTTTGTGTGTAAGTTGCTTCCAACCGCTCTTATTGGAGATCTTTAGGGGAGGCCTATGTCCAGAGGTGAACCTACTATGGCTGATGGGTGAAGACCACTAAAATGCGCTAATTGGTTATCCGGTTTCAACTGGTCTTATTGGAAATCTGAAAGGAACATTTATTTTCAGCAGTGGAGCGCCTGGCGCTTTACGGCCAATTTGGTTATTGTGAAGATGAATTTTCTACTTGAAATTCGTTTAAGGCGTGTTTTATAGATCGTTGTTATTATGTTAACTATGAAACGATTATTTCTAATCTATAATCTATAAGCCTAGAAGTTTCTAATCATAGATAAATAATAAGCCATGCGTAGGTACTGGCTATTTAAAAAGATTTCTAAAATGGCCGATTATACTCAAACTCATACTCATTTGTTTATACAAAATTGCATAGATACGTCAAAAAATTCCAGTAGGTAGTCAATAATAATCATAATTATGAGTCACACTAATAAAAATAACCAACAATTAAAATTAATTAAACTAAAAAAATTAATTACTATTTGCATATTTTTAAAGCTATTGTCATGTCTATTTGAATGGACGTTGTCACATACCTACTATTCAAATGTACAAGTGCAAAGTTTTTTTTCATTATCGCCGTTTAAACTCTGCTTCAAGGTAAAGAAATAGGTACCAAACTAATAATTAACGTATTTAGGGTTTTATTTGTATTCTATTACATAATCTACAAAAGTGTCAACCAAACAATTGTAACTTGACCTTGGAGTCAATAGAGCGTAAGTTTCGTACACATAGGGTTACCATCTCTCAGAATTTGTCCTGAAAATTTGGGATATTCGTCCTTTCTAGGGAACATAGAAGTGAAAACTACTTTATCGGCGTTGTGCAGTTTTTGGGATGGGTATACTACTCTGTCAAGAAAGTACCGGGAATCGATCATTAATACACAAAATATGAGTTATTTGTCCAAAATTATTATTTCGCCTCCAAAATATGCTCTTTCAGAAATGATGTATTTACCAACGAATAATCCAATCATGAAAAAAAAAAATTAAACCCTTTTTCCTTAATTGAGTCGAGTCCTCGCCGCGAATTCTCCTCTATGTCTTCTGTCGAATGAAAACGGGTGCCACGAAGTGGTAATTATACTAGTTTACATGTCAAACTCGTAAACACACGTCTCGTCACCATTAACAATGCATTTAATGAATTTTGGGTCGGAGTTAGTATCAATATCTGCTGTCACTGCAAACTAGTATAATTACCACTTCGTGGCACCCGTTTTCATTCGACAGAAGACAAAGAGGAGAATTCGCGGCGAGGACTCGACTCAATTCCGGAAAAAGGGTTTAATTTTTTTTTCATGATTGGATTATTCGTCGGCGTAAATATATCATTTCTGAAAGAGCATATTTTGGAGGCGATAAAATAATTTTGGACAAATAACTCATATTTTGTGTATTATTGATCGATTCCCGGTACTTTCTTGACAGAGTAGTATAATATTAAACTCGCGTTAGGACAAATTCGTATGACAGTGGGAGAGTAGACCGCCGGCGCGGCGTAGAGAGGAAGTTATATCCTGCTCTCTTCCTACCGCGCGGTGAAAACGTATGCCTGATCCTGCTGTTTCGTTTAAGCGGCACAGAGCGCTTGCACGAGTGTGCTGTTATAAACTCTAATTTAAAATTTGTAAAAACCATGTTAGTTTCTAAGTCTCAGGAGTTTGTAAAACCTTAAGTGTTCAATGGAAACCAGGCTTTTTCTCCGAAATTTCTCGATCTGGTAACCCTACGTGTACAGGAAAACCTACTTAATCCATTTACTGACGTTTCATTGAATTAGAAGTTACTCGTATAGTTTTATGTGCTGCTTTCCTTGCTCGTGGAGTTTCGTCAGACTGTAATTGTGCGGTTGACTTGTGTGGACAGTTTGTACCAGTTTGTATACTCAGTTGTATACAATGTAGGTGTCTTTAAATCACGAGTAAATAGGTATCTTCTAGGTAAACGTGTTACATCCTAGACCGCATAATTATGTGATTAACATCAGGCAGTGAGGCAGTATGTAGTCAAACGCAAACTTATATGAAATAATAAAAAATGATCTTAAAATAAACATAAATTTTATTGCTATATAACACCTCAAATATTTTCGATATCTTATTTTCTTCTTTTAATAAATACTTGTGTCTATTGTAGGGACTCTATCCATCTTGCCTCTAATCCTAAGAGGATATCATAGGACTCGGTGTTACAATAACATAGATAAATAAATAACAACGTAAAGATTACACCCCTCTTTGGTATTAAATTTGCGTGCGAAACAAAACAAGTGTTGTATTGAAAAAAAAAACCTTATTTTATAACAAGCTTTTACTGAACAAGTACTCGCCAAGACGAATCATAGGAGCCGAAACTCGATAGGGTTGAGTTGTTTCATTACAAAGTTCATATGACCACTTTCCAGCTCCATCATCAAACCCTGGTTAACAATGAAAGACAAACTACTCGCCAAGACCATTCAAATGAACCCAAATTCAATGAGGTTGTGTCGTTTCATTGCTAAGTTCCTTTAGCCACCTTCCAGCTCTATCATCAGATCAGCACCATGTCATCCTAATATTGCATTGTCACGTGATTTACACATGTATGTAATTCAGCTCAATCGGAAACCGGGAAATGTGGCAAATTTAACTTGCAAGATTTCATCACAGACAACGGGACAGGTGAAAGTAAATAAAAACTTTAAAAAAAGTGAATAACGCTGATTATAAACGCGGAGGAACTATTTATAGTCAAACCGCTAAACTCAGACATCGCCTGCGCGGGTACAGGGGCGCCGGGGGAGACGACACAGGGGACTGAGACAGGTGCGGGCGCCGGGGACCCGCTGCCCGCGCCTGTCTCAGTCCCCCTGTGTCGTCTCCCCCGGCGCCCCTGTACCGCGCAGGCGATGTCTGAGTTTAGCGGTTTGACTATAAACAGATATTAACAAAATAAAGTACTCAATAATCTACGAAAATACCCAAACTTAGATCACTCAAACCATAAACTAGAAGATTACGTTAAATACCCACAAACCCATCTTTATTGCCCCTTAAAATAAAACTTAAAACTTTTTAACAGTTTATCCGTCGTCGTTAAAGCATCTAACACACATGGCTGAGTATTTTAAGGAGCTATTAAAGAGTTTATTAGCTTAGGTGGTCAAGCATAAAAAATCAAGTTGGATAATAGTAGAGAGCTGAAATAAAAGCTTCAAAACTAGCTTAAATATTTAAAGCTGTATTCAGAGCCTCTAAAATCACGCCTAATAATATATGAATATCTTATTAGGTGCGATTTTAGAGGCTTTTTGACAGCTCTAAATATAATTTTAAAGTGCTGCTCTCCGTGTGTTCTAATCGACCGTTGCGGTCAGCTATATTTTTAGTTGGTTTAAATTTGTCAAGATAAACCATCAAAATTGATTACATTATTATTAACTGAGCACCAATGTTTCGGATTCACAGTTTCTGAAACATCACGTGTTAGGAACAGCACTGAAACATTACGATAAACATGTACCGTCTTACCACAAAAGTTTTACGCACGCTTTAGACAATGTTTAACAGTAGAAATTGCTTGGTCAAACAGTGTTTAAAGCGTGTTTAAAACTTTTGTAGTAAGGCGGGTAGTGTTAAGAGAAACAAAATAATTGTCTCTAAAACATTATGATTTATTCCAGAAACACGACGCAGATTTTGTTTCTGAAACAGAGATTATAAACAATTTTTGCTCAGTGGATACATGGCTTTGTCAGAATCCTACTAACAATACCAAATGGCGAAGTAGTGATAGATATTGTCAAGTATAATATGAATATGTATTAGATGTATCGTAAATAAAAATAAACTAAACCAAAAGAAGTGATAACACAGAATATTCCTATATACTATTGGGGATGGATTGATACGATCGTTGTAAAGAGTATATAAATGTGCATGTAAGATCTTATGCCTGCAAAACTACTAGTATAAGAATATAGATTCGTTTAGATGATTTTTTAATCATATTGCTCCACGTTAAGATATCTACCCCGTACGGAAAAAAAATTAGCTTTAATTAGTTAATTATTGTGCTTGCTGCGCTCACGTTTGCACTGTACTTATCCAGGGTTATCCAGGTCAGGCGATCTAAGCCGAAAAGAGATGATTTAGAGAACCATAATGAACAGGTGTTGTTTTTAAACTTTCGCGATATGAACACATTATTATGTACTACGGGACTAATCGCGCACTCAAATTTCGAGATAAAGAAATACCTCCTCATCCCGACGTTTCGACCGAATTGCATCGGTCGTGGTCATGGGTAGACTGCTGACTAACTGACTGAGTCTGCCGGTGACCACGACCGATGCAACTCGAAAACGTCGAAACGTCGGGATGATGAGGTAGTACATAATAATAACTAATGAACAGCTTTTACAATTTAAAAAAATCTACTGTTTTATACGTTTTGTTTTTCCGATTTGCAGTTTTATTTGGAACAGCTGATTATTGTTTTCATATTTTGAGCTGACGTCATTGTAAAAGTTGTTCATAATTATGGCCTTAATCACTCCTTTTTGGCTTAGTACAGGGTAGGCAAATAATTTATGATTATTTAATATTTACTTACTTACTATGTTAGCGCAGCGACCCAAATTGTGTCTTGGCCTCCGATACTACGTGTCGCCACTCTTCTCTGTATTGGACAAGTTCCTGCCAGTTAATATTTACTTACAAGTATATAATTGTTTACATCCGAAACATAAACTTGGCTACGCCCATGCACGGCAATGATACTCGTATCATTACCGTGCCCGTGCTATGAGTGCAATATTGTAGAAAAGTGCAGCTGTAGGTAGGTACTGTAATGTGTCAGTAAGTATATTGGTAAATCCTAAGCATATCAGTCTTCGGATGGGTGACCGCGGGTGGCATTTACAACAAAGCGCAACCGTAGCTCGAAAGCCACCTTTGAACACGTTGAAAGTAGTAGTTGTAGTACTACTTTCAACGTGTTCAAAGTAGTACTACAGTTTGTAGTTTCCGATTTATAAACCGTTTAGCCATGTCAGAGGCCTTCAACGTCAACTGTAAAATTACTACTAGACATATGCCTACGTACGAAGGGTGATTGGGCCATTTCCACAAACGCTGGCCCAGTGCGGGTTGGTGGATTCACATACGCCATCGAATTTCTTCTACGGCCGTATGCAGGTTGCCTCACGATGTTTTCCTTCGCCGAAAAGCCCGTGGTATGACATTCCGTATATAAATTCCAAAGAACTCTTTGTACGGGACCGGGATTTGAACCCACGACCTCACGATTGTAAGGCGGGTGTTACTAAATCTAGACCAACACGGCATATACAAAGTTTGAAATTAAACCTATTCAAGTAAATTACGTTCCAGAGCAGAAAGTCTAACGTTTTAATAATTTTTGTGCTTATTATGAAACCTAATATCGAACAATGAAGGACCCCTTACATAATTTACTAGGTTACATTACTCGTGGAGACGTTATAACCCTCTTCGTAGAATATTATTAGTAATCTGAGGGCATGATAACCAAAATTACTTTCATCGTCGTTTTCATGGATAAAGTCAAGAGTGTTAAAGGCCCGGCCAAGTGCGAGTTGAACGCTCTCGAGAAGGGTTCGAGTCGGAAATCCTAGTAGTTATACAGGGTTATTGATAATCAATTAGCATCCTTTTAGGGGCTTATTCTGTACATCAAAACAAACAACTTTTGTTCAACGACTTTTATCAAAACTCAAAAAAAAAGAATGCTGTTACAGAGAAATCTATCGTTCATCCTCGACAAAATGTATATAACAGCTGTATTTTTTGAAGTTTTGACAAAAGTAGCCGAATAAAAGTTGTTAGTTTTGATGTACAAAATAAGCCCCTAAAAGATGTTATAATTGATTACCAATAACCTTGTATGGTATATTCAAAAAGAGCTTACCAAGCCGAAAAGAGAGATGATTCAGAACAATGACTTGTTATACTACGGGGCCAACTGGGAATTCGGGAAAAATATATAATGGGCGGTTTCGTTCAAAATTACAACATGAAAACAAACTCAAATCATTTATTGTAACATATGAAATTTACATGCGGTTCTTAATTAACATGTTTTGTATACTACAGATGACGACATAGGGCAATTTTATTATTCGTATTGAAACGATTTATTATTATTTTTTCTAGATTATCGTTAAAAAAATTCGTTTAATGTGTAAAACATTAGGATAATAGAAAAATTTTTAGTTGTTTTATAAAAAAGTTTTCCTTTTCGGTATTTTGTAGATTATTTGGCAGTTTACTAAATATTTTTATCTACACTAATGTTGTAACATTCTACTTATGTTTCCAATACTTGACTTATAATGACTACTGTTATAGCGCAGACAACAAAACACTCAATTTAAGCAATTTCACATGATGTTATAAAATCCACATCGATATCGTAAAATCTCATTATAACATCGCGCGCTCGCTCCTGACTGGCCCTGCGCGCGCAGCTGCGCTCTCATTGGTTAGATTTTAATGGCGCCAAGTTCACTGTGACAATACACGTACGCGTGAATTTAATGTTTCACAATATGTTTTATTTTTATTTTTATTAGTGAAGATAAAGTAGTGTATGCAACTGCATATAACACGGGTATTAAAACACTCGTTACTATTATGAAACTCGCTGCGCTCGTTTCATAAAGTCACACTCGTGTTTTAATACCCTTCATTATATGACAGTTGCATAAACTACTATTATAGCCATAGAATGTGATATGATGAACCAAAGTATTTTTGTTTAATAGCCCTATTTTTGCTTAGTAAATATTTTTTATTTACTGTTTATGTTTGTCGACTTATTTGTAACTGTGTATGGACCGTGGTGGTCTAGTAGTAATGACACCCGCCTTACAATCGTGAGGTTATGAGTTCAAATCCCGGTCCCGTACAAATGAGTTCCTTGGAATTTATGTACGGAATTTTACACCAATGGCTTTTCGGTAAAGGAAAACATCGTAAGGCAAGCCCTCAGCTCATAATGTCTGTTATATCAATAAAGTAAGTTTTTGGTAGTTTGTTTTTTCTTGTTTAGTTTTTTTATAGTGTTGCATCTGTTGATTACTTGTAGTGGGATTTTTATTTTATCGCATGTAATGTTATGCGTGGCTGTACCTTAAGAAATACGTAATACTGATGCGGGAAATTTATCTTTATCAACGTGGACCGAAACGGCCTCTTCTTTTATCGTTCTCGGCGTTTCACCCCGCGAGGCGAAAGAGGGCCTTCAAAAAGAGTCTTCGTCGATTCACCTCGCGGGCCGAACAGCTTGCGGGGCAAAACCACGAAAGAGCCAACCTGCATACATCCGTAAAACAAATTCATTAGCGTATGTGAATCCGCACCAACCCGCACTGGGCCAGAGTGGTAGATATGGCTCAATCATTATTTGTGGGTAGACCTATGTCCTGCAGTGGACAATCAAAAACATTGGTACAGTACAGTACAGTATGTTTGTCAATTTTGTGAAGCATTTGGATCATCCACAGACTCCTCAAAATTGAGATGTTACTAGAGTTTATTTTCCATGTAACAAATCCAAAAATATAGCCGCGTCCTCATTTCACCAACCTCATTTGTCTAATTAATTGCATTAAGCACAAAAAATGCTCATTACCTTCAGGAAAAATGAGAAAAAGTTTCCAAAAAACGCTCAAAGGCGCTTCAGCGTCAAAGGCATCTAAGTTCCTCCCGGTTAGAAAATTAGTATTCCCTGCGCGAGGGCCCGAGAAAATGATGCCATTCAAAATGCTACTCACACTTAAATTCGAGCTTTGCACTTACAGCCTTTTGTCATTACGACGGCGATTGTAGCTGTCAACAAAATGTAGGTAGGCAAAGAACTTCAAAATTAGAAGGAAAGTCCAGGTGGAAGACATTATATGTCTTAATTTTCCTAACGGTTTGTTAGGAAAGACTCTACAAGGTCAGTGTGGTCGTTTGTGGAAGTCTATTGTTGATTTGGTACAGTTTCTCGAAAAAAAACATGGTACGACGCCTGCATTTTTCGTGGCTTTTAAAAACGTTATTTAACGAATTTAATGATGAATTTGGCAATTATGTTTTAACCAAATAATCTACTACTGATACATATTTACTTTTATTCGAATACTCAATAGAATCACAATCAAAATAGGATTGTTTTTTCTATGGAATAGCCAAGACATTTTATTTTTCAAATTTATTCTTAAGATAATATATGTGTATTATTACTCAGAAGTCTCCTTGTAGTAAACTACAAAAAGAAGTGAAATCCAACAAAAACATTTTCATGTGAAATGAAGCCAAGTCACAGTTCCCACTATCAAAAAGTTGTCAGATCTCACGTAAAGCCAAGCTTCTAACTCTACACGCCTAACTCCACAAACTCTACAGCTTAGTCAATATAATTATGTGACTTGGCCGTTTCGTTACAACAAAAACTGTTTGTATAACAGAATTAATGAATTAATCTTCACTTAACGCCCATGCGCAGTTAGCGAAAAAGCCAGTTTTTAAACGTTAATATTTCATTAACCGTCAGAGCAAAGTTAATGAAACTTTGTATTGTAGATAAGCTAAATAACTTTAGTAAATATGCTAAATTTCATAAATATATAGGTTAAACAGTTTCCGAGTTATGAAGGGGTCAAAAGTGGCTCGAAATAGTTCGTGTAATATTACACACGTCGCGTCGCCAGTTCCTTTTTTTTAGACTTGGCTGGACACGCTTCCGCGTGTCTAAATCACTCAGAAGTCTCCTAGTAATTGAACTCATAATATTTAATTGTTTCAGCACTATTTCTATCATTTATCCATCCGCCGTAGGACGGTCAACTGCCTGACAGGCCTCCCATTTTGATTAAGTATATTTTTTATTGATAGTGTTTGCTCATACTAAAGAAAACATGTTTTGACTTACATATGTTTTCTTTTTAATTTTGATAATCTTTGATTACCTACTAGAAAGCGTCGAGCAAAAAATTGTAAGTAAATATTTCCACTTTATTGTTTTAGTAATGGTTGCTCATACTTAAAGAAACATGTCATGACTCACACAGCTTTTCTTATCGATTCTGATAATCCTTGATTACCTACTCAGAAAGCATCGAGCAGAAAATTCTAGGTATCTTTTTTGCTGGTCTAGTATCTTTTGTTTGGTAACATTCTCCTTGTTGCTCGTGATATAAATTTTTAGGTTTCAGGCACAAAATTGTGGGGAATGTTTTTGTAAGACCGGCATTGTGCTATCCAGTTTATTTTTATCTTTCAAGAGCGAAGCCATAACAGTTACTAGAACAACCCCAAAGTTTTTACTGGGTTTCTAGCGAATTTTTATAGATATTATCTTCGAGCAAATGTCTACAGAGCCACAGTTCCTAAGTAAAAGTAGTAAAAAAATAAAATCCTAGCGCCGTCACACATACCTACTTAGATATTTTCATTGTATAATTCACAATGACCCATTTTCTCGAATCTCAACGTTGTGTCACCTAATTAGTGCTTGTAATCGAGCACTTTGGTATCGGCTTGCAATCGCTTTACGACTAACTAAAAAGCCTGCTCATTACGTAGCTTGGGCAGGGTTTTGACTCGGACACTTTTTTGCACGATTGTGACTCTATAGATATTTGCTCGAAGGATATTATATACAAATTCGAGAATATTGAACATTGTAGATAATTATCATTATCAATAATTGTTACTATAAGACGACTTTAAAATTGATCTACTATTCCGTGACCTTATCGGCACTTGTCACAAAATTTGGAGAAACATAAACCCCGTCTATGTCTTGCATGGAATGACGTTAAAACTGAGTTTAAATACAGGAGATCTTTAAAAAAAGGTCATAGACGATAATGTTATTTGACTTTGGAAACAGCAATTTGACTCGGTCCAGTCCTTGAAATAAATATCTACAGCCCCACGTGGCCACGCAGTATCTACGTAACCCGCGCTAGGGCTGCCCGCCTGGTAGGTAAATCGCAGGCTTACTGATTAAAAACCCACACGTTCGTTCGTCTCTACGACGCATCTGCAACTGTTGGTGTACCGAATGCATAACGAACTCCGAAGCGCGTATACGTAAGATTCCTGTATATGTAAAAGACTGCCTCGGTAGCTCAGTGGTTAGTGACCCTAACTTCTGGGTCGAAGAGGCGTGGGTTCGATCCCCACCCAGGGCAAATATTCATGTAATGAACGTAAGTATTTGCTCTGTGTCTGGGTGTTATTTAGTTACTATCGATATAAGTATATATTTAAAAATATGTATATGTAGTATATCAGTCTCTGGCAGCTATATCACAAGCTTTGCTTAGTTTGGGGTCAGAGGCCGTGTGTAAGATGTTCCCAAATATTTATTTATTTTATTTATTTATTCGCATTCGGACCGTTTGTATGAAGACGGAATACTATTAGATACAATTCCCGTTCTTTGGATGCCATTGTTTTAGCACCAACGCAAAAAGTGAGGTGCTTTATGTACCTAACTCCTTAAACAACTAAAACACTAAAATATAAACCAAATTATTCCCAGTAATGTCTGAGAGTATAATTTGTTATCTTTATTTGTGTAGAGCCGTATCAAAGAAACAACCACAGTAATGAACAAATTTTGAATGGCATCGAATTCTCTTAATTATCTTTGAAAGCTGCTAATAAAATAGGGAACAATTGAACCGCTGACCAAAACACATTTCTATTACTTGCTCCCTAACAATAAGTACCAAACAAAATATGAGTAATGCTTGCCGAAATGGATGAATGCTCACTAAATATTTTTTTACTGTTACAGTTATAACGGTTTGGTAGGTTGTTAGGTTTTTTTTATAAAAGCTTAGAATTCTTCTACTCATAGAAAACTTTTATTTTTCGGTAGGTCTTTAGGTAAGGTTGGGTTTTATTACAGCCTGAAAAGCATTCTACGTACAAAAAAAGTACATAATAAATTAGTTGGATTAAACAATAATTTATTTTATGGTCAATTCAAATCAAAATTTAACGCAGACTTTAATGAAGAAATTTCTTGTATAATCTATTTTACGAGCTACTTACTTGTCTACCATCAGATTGTTGTTTTTCTTTTTGATCGTAAAAAGCACTTCTCAGAGCATTTGTTCCTAGCTTTGTACCAGAGTGCAGTACAGATTGCAAGAGTCAGTCAATTGCTGGACTGTGCAGTCTATAAACTTTTTATGCTGACGTTACTAAAATCGAAATGTCAAGTCGCAGACTTAGAAAAAGATGATTCTAAGTTTATTAAAAACGGGGAAAATGTAAATTTAGTGAGCATAAAATTACAACGGCATGCAAGCAAACTAAAATGAAATATAATCATGTTATATTGAACGAGCCAGCGAGACATCTCAATTTCGAGATAGGAAAAGTTTTCTAACATATGTCCGGATGTTGGTTCTCCTCTACAATCCTCAATTTTTTAAATAAATCTAGGCGAAATTTGGTACAACTTAGTTATTCTCGTTGGCGATGTTTTATATGGGTAGGGATTTCCCTCAAAAAGGGGGAAGTTTCCTGTAGTGCAATTTACCAGCCGATTTGGATAATATTTTAGAAGATCGTTTAATGTTAAAGTCTGAACGAATTTTATGACTATGAATAAAATCGACGAGCTTAGTATATAAGGCTTAAAATATTCAGTTTAGCAGATGCGAGGTTTACTCGTCAGAAAATTACTAGTTTTTATTTGAAGCAACATTATCTAGAGCTCCAAATTAAAATCTAAGCCCACTTTTAGTATTGAGGAGTCTCACCAGTATAACGTATCATACCATGATGACCATTATGCTATGAACGTTTCAGGCTCGAAAACGACACGATACGCTTTACTATGCCACTATAACTTATCGTAAAAGTACGTAAACAACTCAGACCAAATAAAAAAATCAAGACAAAACGTCGTAAAAAGACAAGTGATGCCAGTTTTTAGGGTTCCGTACCCAAAGGGTAGAAACGGGACCCTATTACTAAGACTCCGCTGTCCGTCTGGCCGTCTGGCCATCTGTCCGCCTGTGTGTCACCAGGCTGTATCTCATGAACCGTGATAGCTAGAACGTTGAAATTTTCACAGATGACGTATTTTTGTTGCCGCTATAACAAAAAATAAAAATAGTAAAAACATATTTTTAAAAAGGGCTCCCATACAACAAACCTGTTTTTTTTTTCCATTTTCCGCTCGATATGAATTACGGTGACAGGTAGATGCTTGAAATTTTCACTGAATATTTAGTTAAATATTATATTTAAAATAAACAATATGATTAAAATAAAATAAATATTTCAATGGGGGCCATACAAGAAACGTGATTTTTTGCTCGATATTAATAACGGCAACAGGAAGACGCTTGAAATATTCACAGAATGTTATGTTGTATATTTCCTTCAATACATTAAAGGGCGCTTCCGTACGGTACGGAACCCTATGTGCGCGAGTCCGACTCGCATTTGGCCGATTATTTATACATGTGGTGAGAGCGTCGGCGTTGCGCCGCCATAGTTCGACTGACAAACCAAGGCGTAGCTTCGTTATAGGAACGTGTTTGTGTGTGTAATTGTGTCTGTACACGGTGAGGAGTAGCTTTGCAGCCTCACTAGTTCTTAAAATTCTGTCTTAATTTTTAGGGTTCCGTACCCAAAGGGTAAAAACGGGACCCTATTACTAAGACTTCAATGTCTGTCTGCCCGTCTGTCTGTCACCGGGCTTTATCTCATGAACCATGATAGCTAGGCAGTGTGAAATTGAATCTGTGAAATTTTCACAGATGATGTATTTCTGTTGCCGCTATAACAACAAATACTAAAAACAGAATAAAATAAATATTTAAGGGGGGCTCCCATACAACAAATGTGATTTTTAGGAGTTTTTTTGCTCGCTATTAATAATGGCAAGAGGAATGGGGCTCTCTCACGGTACGGAGCCCTTCGTGTGCGAGCCCGACTCGCACTTGGCCGATTTTATTTTATTTGGTCTGAGGTGAAAATGTTTTGCCATTAGCGTGCCATTAGCCAATGCTCCATGCACAAATCAATCTAGTGGGCATATTTTCATACTTTTTAATGCAAAGAATATTGTTTTGCCTGAGATGTTCTTAGCTCGGTTACGGTAATTGTAGTACTTTATAGAAGAGACCTTAAAACATTAGATTTCCCAAATGAGAGCGCATGAGTACAACTACAGTATGAAAACAAAACCTTACAAATGTCAGAGTATAGGTATTATTAAATTACTTCATCGCCAAATCTCATTCCTAAGTCTTAGGTTGGGTTTAAATCTTATTTTCTTACAGCTTGCTGAGAGGCAACTGTCTAGACATGCTCGGAGATCAACTACTTATGAACTACGAAATAAGTATATCATACTGTTATGTAAGATGTTTTTGATGAAAATACTAAAACGTGTTTGCTTCTGAGTTGACGCAATAACAACAGTTTTCTTTGTGAAAAGCTTACTGACAAATTAGTTTATTATTTTCATCGTCAACTGTATTATTGCCACTTACTATAAGCCAAAATGACCACCTAACTAAATCCTAATATGAAACACATAAGAATAATAAATTGTAATCTGTAAATGATTTTCAATGTGGCATTGTTCTTAATATAAATGTAAATAGCCCAACTCGTACCTACGAGTACTACGGAGAGAGCTATGCTAGGAATCTCTTTGCGAGATCAAATCAGAAATGAGACGATAAAACAAAAGCTATAGACATAGCCGACTGGATTAGCAAGTTGTTATAGCAGTATACATAGTTCGAAAAACGGATAGTCGATGGGGTCGTAAAGTTCTCAAATGGAAACCAAGCCCTGGCAAGCGTAGCAAATGACGCTCACTGACGAAAACGCGCTGGATGCAAGCAAACCTGCCAATTACGATGATAGTACATACAAAATAGGTGATAATACAATTATTTATCGCAATAAAATGGTACAACGGACTTAAATCGTGCGCAAAATTCAAATAAAATTTTGAATAAAGTTCTCTCAAATCAACGTACACCATTTTTTAATTATAGTTGATTTCGATAAAATTTAAATGGAAAGTAAACGCAAAAGAGAATCGCCTTTTGAATGAAAAAAAGAAAATTTCGCGATTGGCGAAAATATCGATAAACATACACAAAAAAAAATACTTGCAGACAAACATTTATGTTATATTTTCTACGCAGTACGGCTAGTCTGAAAAATCGACCCAATGATGGTAAAAAAACGTATATCCAGCCGGGGCGAAAAAAAACCAATATTGGTGAGACTGAAACAATATAATGAATCTAATAATATAAACAGCAACTAAACAACTCAACAAAGGTTTTTTTTTTTTTTTGCCAAAAATAACCGACTTCAACAGTGTAGGTACATAATTCGAATAGTTTGCGCGGAACAATGTAACAACAGGAGACCATAACCGAGGCATGGATAAAAATACGACCCAAAATACGAGGCACCAATATATTAAAGGATTTGGATAAATTCTTTAATTACTTTGAAAAGTACCTACCTACTGGATATATGGTAAACTATGCGAATTTATTAGTGTGTTTAGTGAACGCCACCGAACCAATAATACAGTCGAGGGGTGAAATTCGAAGTTAAATCGCACACTAAATAAGAATTCAGTTAATATATTGCGAAAACTCTTTGTGTGAAAACATGTTATTGACAAAGAAATGCAAATAAGAGTTGCAAAATTCCAAATTAAAAAAATATCTAGGAAACGTCAATTATAGCACATAATGAGAGATGATGCCATAAGACAGGTTCAGTTACAACTCATAAACAGAGAAATCACATTGGGCCATGCCTTGGAAAAGCTTCGCTAGTAATTGATGGATTTATTTTAATTTTTTGTAATTTCGTGGATTGTAAGTGTTTTTTTTTTGAGCAAGTACAAAATACAAATTACGAAAATCCTTTCAATGATGTGTTGATTGGAGTCTCCTTATAAGGCTCGAGAGCTGTGGTCCAGTTAACTGTACCACGGTTAATAGAAAACAAAGCCTAGTCCGGCTAACTGTACGACTGTTAATTTTGTTTAAACGTGGTCCGGTCAACTGTACTACCCAACTGCACCAAGGAAAACAAGTGGTATCATTGATGTAAAAAATGTATCATCAATGAAAAATAACCTTCAGATTACCAGTAGTAGAATGATTAGTGTAGATACACGTAGTTAGTGTAGAAATAAACTGCCAAATAATCTAAACTAAAAGATATCGAAAAGGAAAACTGTTTTATAAAACAACTAAAAATATCATATTATCCAAATGCACATTACACATTATACGAATTTTTCAACAATAACATAATCTAGAAAACATAAAAATGAATCGTTCCAATACAAATAATAAAAATGCCAAACTCTTATCAGGGTCATACGTATAACTATACAAAACATGTTAATTAAGAACCGCATGTAAATTTCATATGTTGCAATAAATGATTTGAGTTTTTGTTTGAAATAGTTTTAGTGTAGAAACACTAATCATTCTTCCACCAGACTTATTTTGATTTATAAAAGTAGAGCTAGAAAATTGGATTTTCTACACCATTCGACTGACCGGAGTCTGAAATCAGGTCACGAGATAGCCTAGTTTTGCAGTTTGGCGGAATTTAGCGCTAATAAGATCAAGCGGACACCTGAACTTTCGTCCTCCGGGAGTGCATTTCCAAGTAGTTTTTAAGTACCTGCAGAATTGTCGGTTAACCAATTCTTTGCGGTAAAATCGGTTATTTTTTTAGGGTTCTGTACCCGAAAGGTAAAAACGGGACCCTATTACTAAGACTCCGATGTCCGTCTGTCCGTCTGTCTGTCAGTCTGTCTGTCACCATGCCGTATTGTATTTTATGAACTGTGACAGCTAGACTGCTGAAATTTTCACAAATGATATATTTGTGTTGCCGCTATAACAACAAATACTAAAAATAGCCTAAAATAAATATTAAAAGGGGGCTGACATACAACAAACGTGATTTTTAGGAGTTTTATTGCTCGCTATTAATAATGGCAAGAGGAATGGGGCTAAAGGGCAACACGGTACGGAACCCTTCATGCGCGAGTCCGACTCGCACTTGGCTGATTTTTTATATTTCCAACTGTTCATTTATTAGTCATATGACGTCCACTGCTAGACATTTGGACATCATTGTGAATCTCTAATAATATACTGGTTGGAAGCGGCTTGCATCCAGCGTGACCCTGCGGTCTTGATGAGGTCTAATCGGACAAAAAACAAACCAAATCCGTAAAGTTTTAATAAAACTAAACAATTTTACGGCAAAAGCCAGCGTTTCGAAAGCGTGATATTTTGATTTATGTGCTTTTCCATAATGACCATTAAAAAAAACATTTTATTTTCCGAAACCATTTTATTTTCCGTGATAAAATGTTTTTTTTTTTATCACGAATATGTTCGCGTAATAGCAAGCGACGTTGTGGTCGAAGATGAAGCACGCAGATCTTGAAAAGCTTTAGATTATGTCTCTAGGAAACAGGAAAGCAGGAAGACTGTTTCATTCCCTGGCGGTACGAATCAGAAATGTTGAGTCAAACCACTTTGTACGTATCGAAGGAAAATCGACAGTGTAGGGGTGGTAATGCGGCGTCTTTCTACTTATGCTTTAGTAAAAAGGGGATAGTAGAATAAGATCGTGTAGCTCAGTTGAACACTCTCCGAAATAAAACCTATAGAAAATGGACAGACTCGCCACCATACGGCGACGCTCCAGGCAATTGAGTTTTTTTGCAACTAACTTTTAATCACCTAATAAGCCGAACAGCACGCCGCCGCCGGTCCACCGATTTCAAGGCCTCGTTAGCCAAGTAATCTTTGACGCCCCACTATTTTTAACAACATCCATGCCAAAAATCTAGTCTAAGTATCCGTTGCTCTGTTGCCGAATTAAAGAGTAACAAACCAAACAGACACACCTTCGGATTTTTAGTATTGGTTTTGTATAAAGAAGTTAGGATTGTATTTAAAGACGATCAGATAACCCGGAAAATCTATCAGTTATCGAAAACAGAGGGAAACTATAAAGAGATAAAGCGGACACCTGAACTTTCCTCCACCGGGAGTGCAGTTCGAAGTAGTTTTTAAGTAGGTACCGGCAGATTTTTTGAGAAGCCTTTTATTTTTAGGTTTAATTTGCTTTTGAGGGCTCTTTAGAAGATTTAACTAGAAGATACCTATTTACTCGTGATTTGAAGACACTTGTACTTAAGCGGGAATACAGAGTCAGGCAAAACGTTCCACATTCTGGCGGTTCGTATAAAGAACGTGGACTCGAAATGTTTGGTTCTAACGCGCGGGATGTTCACTATAAAAGGGTGGCGCTTTGGTCGTGTCCGTCTAGCCGTACAATAGAATAAAGGGGCAGGTAGGACCAGATTGTGCAACTCCTTGGCGCACTGTCCAAAGTGTACGTATGTGAACGTATGAGTAAAGCGTCATAAGCCCGACTAAAAGCAGGAATGAGCATTGCAAATCTATGCTAGTGTTTGTGTGTACGGGAGAACATCGCATGCTATGCTCTGCGAACTTTAGAAATTCTATCGTTTTCCGGGGATTAGCAAGTTGAACTGGCTGTGAGCAAGGCACACAGGTTGTTGAACTGATTGTTGATCGGGCGTAAAGTTCGCGAGAGACCACGTACGCAAGCACAGGCCACATGGTGAAGCGATGATCTAATAAAGCCGCTTTTTTCGCGCTGGACGCAAACTGCTTTCAACTTTCCTTATTGGAAACCCATAGCGGAGGCCTATGTCCAGTAATGGATGTCCTACAGCTATCAATGATTATGACCTCGTCGGTAGTAGTTACTTGCAGTTTACATTTACAAAATAAGGGCCATATCCACTAAACCTGGCCCCGTTCTATTTTTAAACGCATCCAAGTTTCCTTACGATGTTTTCCTTCAAAAAATGGAGAAATAATGTTTCCTTAGATTATATTAGCCGTGTCACCTGCGGAGACATGATCCGGATTATTCTTCAGGTTTAAGCTGACTCCATATCAAAATTTCATCTCAAATGTAGGCCAATTCCGTAGTAAAACGACAGAGCCGCAGTAAAGTATAGTAATGCTACTTCATCGAGCATTTATTCTGGTTAAATGCTCGATGTGCTACATACATGTCTTTTGCTAGCGCTTATTGGTTTGCACCGCACATTTAAAGATCTTTTCACACCACTAGCTTTCCGGTGAAGGAAAACATCGTGCACGAAAAAAGTTGGTATAAAATATAAATACTTCACACATTTGGCGGGATCGCAGTTGAGCGATCTAGCTTAATTGGCTTAAGCATCTAGGCCGGCCGGAATCCCAAAGAGATGCAGGTTCAAATCCTGCGACAACGGCAAATTTTTGAAATGCTTATAACAAAAACAAAATTTCTTTGAGATAAATCCTAGTGTGTGAAGCACTATTAAATTAAATAATTTAACCTGCATTAGCCCGTAGAAGAAATTCGATGGCGTATGTGAATCCACCCGCACTGGGCTAGCGTGGTACCAATCACCCAGCGTGGGTAAGCCTACGTCGTGAAGTGGATTATTAAAAAGCTGGTACAGTTTATAGAGATCTAGATAGGTGAAATCCTTAGTTTTAACCGACTTCCAAAACGGAGGAGGTTCCATGTTCCTCTGTATGTATTTTTTTGTGTATGTTCATCGATATTTTCGCCATTTGTGAATGATTTAAAAATCTTTATTTTTGGTTTGAAAGCTAAATAAGCTGAACAATTTTTGAGAAAATCGACTATAATATAAAAATAACCCCGTGGATGAAACATCGATACGTGCGATCTATTCGAATTTTGTACACGATTGAAGTCGGTAATGCCATTTTTGGTGAAGAATAATTAACCGACTTCCAAAAAGGAGGAGGTTCTGTGTTCGTGTGTATGTATATTTTTTTTTGTGTATGTTCATCCATAATTTCGCCAATAATTGTGAATCGAATCGAAAAACTATTTTTTAGTTATAACGGGTACACTCCTGAGGTGGTCCCATTTAAATTTTACAGAAATCGGCTGAGCCGTTTTTGAAAAAACCAACAATAATATAAGCAATTCGAGCGAATATCCGAATTTTGTACACGATGAACATCGATAATTTCGCGAATTGTGAACCGAATCGAAAAATTATTTTTAGTTCAAAAGGGTTTACTCCCGACATGATCTCATTTAAATTTTACAGAAATCGGCTGAGCCGTTTTTGATAAATCAAGAATAATGTTAACAATTCGAGCGAAATATTCGAATTTTGTACAAGATTGAAGGCGATTTTGCCATTTTTGTGAAAAATAATTATTTACGTAATATTATTTTTAGCTTTAGCTACGGTTCTGTATTAGCTGTGACTTGACACTAAAAGGGTCGGTTTTATTGTCTGTGCATAATATACCGTATTACGGTTATTATGACTGATAACCGGAAGGTGACGATCGTTATCCGTTATAACGTCGCCGTTAATAGTGCTGCGGGTAAATTTGCCTTGTTTTTATGGCAGTAGATAAAACTGAATTAGAAAAAGTACTGATAAAATTTTATGTACGGAATGGTATTGCATAAAATAATATGACATGTTCAGATTCTAATTTTCATGTGGTATTGGTGTGTTGATTTATAATTTTGTTCTCTTTAACTAGCTACCCGTCCCGGCTTCGTTCGGGTGCGATTGGCTAAAGAAGACAGATTTTATAAATATCGTGACTATCACGTATGTGTTTTCGAGTTAATTTATAGCCTATGACACTAGCAAAGAATGTGGCTTGCTATTGGTAAAATAATTTTCAAAATCGGTTCAGTAGATCCAGAGATTACCCCCTACAACCTCACAAACTCACAAACTTTACCTCTTTATAATATTAGTATAGATTACCTCTTTATAATATTAGTATAGATATAGATGGAGAAACATAAAAAACGCCGTTGAAACTGACTTTACGGACAACCAATTTGATTTTACGTGATAACATCATAAGAGTCACAAGCCGAACGCTTAGGCCGATCGTGCCTTTACATTGCTTGTATCCGCGCTTGGCTCAGGCGGAACGTGACTATGAGTCATGCTTTTTCGTACGTACAGCCGGCGCACAACGACTTATAAGATATTATCACGTCAAAAAATGTTCTCAAACCTGGCTCAAGCTTGGCTTTGCTTTGTGGGTAGGCTGTCTTGAAGTGGACTATAATTGTAAGGCTGGTATAGGTACAGGTATAAAAGTTGTCATACTCTGACAGGGTCAAATGGATTTGGTATAACTTCTTTTTTACGGCTTCTGACCCCAAACTAAGCAAAGCTATGGCTGCCAGAGACTGATAACACTAGTAAGTAAGTAAGTTCGTATGGCCGGGTGGCTAGCCCTGGTGTCAGAGTTTTTAGGCGGCCTGAAGGCCTCTTACGTGGCTAAACGGTTTAAACAACCGGGGCCTACAATTTAACGTGTCATCCGAGCCACGGTAGCGCTCAGTTGGAAAATGCCACCCGCGGTCACCCATCCAAGTACTGACCGTGCGGAACGTTGCTTATTTTTAAAACACTACACTTCTTATAGAGATAGTAACATCCAGACACAGACTATACTGCCTCAGTGGCTCAGTGGTTTGTGACCCTAACTTCTGGATCAAAGAGACTTGGGTTCGATCCCCACGCAGGGCACATACCTATAATTATGTGATGAACATATGTTTGCTCTGTGTCTGGGTGTTATTAAGTTACTATCTATACAAGTATGTAATAAAATAAAAAGTATACGTAGTATATCAGTCTCTGGCAGCCATATCACAAACTTTTCTTAGTTTGGGGTCAGATGCCGTGTGTAAGATGTCCCCAAATATTTATATTTATTTATTTAAAATACAGAGCAAGCACTTAAGTTCATCACAAAAATGCTTGCCTTGGATGGGAATCGAACCCACACCTCTTTGGCACATTAGTTAGGGTCACTAACCACTGGTTCACCTAAGCAGTCAAACACAAAATAAAGTCATTAAGTCCGTATGTGAAAATACTGCATAAAATGTTGCAATAAACGTTTCAGTATAATCTTAATCATAGTACATCATACTCGTACCATGTTTACACCCGACATAAGTGTTAGGTATTCCTACGAGTATTTATAGTCACAAACGCTCCCCAGTCAATTAAAAAGCTCGTTGTATTTCCAAATGAAGCTGAGGAGTAATTATTGCAAGTGTTACGTTACATGGCAGTTACAGCTGTAATATCCCAATAATTATACCCTTCAGTACAATTAGAATAAAAAGTACTATGGCTGCCCTGTATTTTGTTGCCTTCTGAAAAAACAGTTAAGTTCTTGTACTTGTATATCGTATAGTTGTTGTCAAGGTAATAGTATTTAGGCAGTATTCCGTCTTCATAAAAACGGTCGGAACACGAATTGTACCTACACAAAAATACCACTTCTACACTGTCGATTTTCCTTCGATACGTACGAAGCGGTTTGACTCAACATTTCTGATTCGTACCACCAGGGAATGGAACAGTCTTCCTGCTTTCCTGTTTCCTAAGAGATATAATCTAAAGCTTTTCAAGGTCAGAGTGAATAGGTATCTTCTAGGTCTGCGTGCTTCATTTTCGACCACAACGTCGCTTACCATCAGGCGAGTTGGTGGTCAAACGCGGACTTATATGCGTTAAAAAAAATGCCACGGACACTGTAATGTTATCTATAGTTCGGCCGTTCAAAGAATGCGTTCCTGACACGTCATCTTGAAAAAATGTTTTTGGCCGGTATCTCGGAAACTATGTACTTAAGGGCAAAAAACATTACGATCATTATTGTAGAAAATAAATTTTCGTATCTTTTGTTACCGTTAAACTTTTTTGTAAAACTTACCGTTTACGATTTATGGACCATTTACTGTTTTAAGGTCCATTTAATGAAATTTCATTAATTGGGGCATTAGTCGTAAACAGTAAGTTCAACAAAAAAGTTTACTGGAAACAAAAGATGCGAAATTTTATTTTCTCTAATAATGATCTTCATGTTTTTTGCCCTTAAGTACATAGTTTCCGAGATATCGGCCAAAAACATTTTTTCAAGATGACGTGTCAGGAACGCATTCTCTGAACGGCCGAACTATAACAGCATTCCGCCTTCATATAAACGGTCGGAACGCGAATCATACCTACGCGCCTCAGAGTGGGTACACACTTGTACACAACAGTCCCAGGGGTGCGCCGTAGTGACAAACGAACGTGTGGGTTTGTAATCAGTAAGCGTGCGATTTACTTACCCGGCGGATAGCCCTAGTGCTTGTTACGTACTGCGTGGCAGGGCTATAGGTATTTATTTTAAGGACATATACATACCATTACCGTGTTGTTGTATACCGTACCGTATAGTATAATAATTAATACTATTCAGTAAGTATACCGTATTGTTCATTACAGTACGGCATTTATGCACGATTCAAAATGCAGCGCAATTATTGCAAGTGTTACGTTACATGGCAGTTACAGCTGTACCTATTATCCCTTAAGTATAATTAAAACGTTTCCAAGAACTGTTCTATACGTTTTATGGAGAGTCAATGAACGTTTTGTATAAAACAGCAGATTTTTTCGCGATATCGCAGGTCCATCTTGTATAACTTGTTCATAGTCAATAGACCTACGTCTCAAAACGTCCTTCACTTTGCAAAGCAAACCCTTACATATTATAAAAAAAAACATTTTTTTTAACTATGGCTTATGGCTGACAATAAATTAGCTGTTCCATATATTTTGTTAAAATTCGATGTAATTTTTGTACCAAACAGCTGTTTTTGTTTGAATATGATACAAAAACTAATAATATCTCACTTTAACATGTAATGTTTGTGAGGTTTTCTCCTTTTTTCACGATGTTTACATTAAGCATTGGCATACCATACCATACCATACTATGATATAATATTATAAATCTGATTGTTGGTTTGTTCCTCTTTTACGTAGCAACGGGTCAATGAATTGACTTGATCTTTAGGGTTCCGTACCCAAAGGGTAAAAACGGGACCCTATCACTAAGACTCCGCTGTCCGTCTGTGTGTCTGTCTCCCGGTTGTATCTCATGAACCGTTATAGCTAGAAATCTAAAATTTTCACAGATGATGTATTCCTGTTGCTGCTATAATGATAAATACAAATAAAAATAGAATAAAGTTAATATTTAAGGGGAGGGGGCTTACAGTACGGAACCCTCCGTGTGCGAGTCCGACTCGTACTCGTAAAAATTTAAACACGCATTAAACACTGTTTAATCGTGCAATTGGTATTAAAATACCTACTCCCATGTGATAGCACAAAAATTAACCGCCTTACCACAAATATTTAAACACGCATTAAACACTGTTTAATCGTGCAATTGGTATGTACTGTTAAACATTGTCTAAAGCGTGCGTAAAACTTTTGTGGTAAGACGGTAAGATACCACGCAGGTGAAGCCGCAGGTAAAAGCTAGTGATTTATATTTTAAGCCGATGAACGAAAGTATTTTATTTTTGGCGTCCAAACCTCTTTGTTTTTTTATGTTTCTAATAGATATAATCTAATTTCCTCTAAAAATATCCAATTAAAAATACCAATGCGTTTTATCGTAGTAGACGATTACTTTATGTTTTTCTAGATTTAATACAAGAGTGGGTGGCACAAACGTTGTTTGTTTAATGTTGATAATTCCCCTTTTGTTGAAATATTTTTAGAAACGTAATAAAATTAAATTTGGCGTAACGTTATTTTGAAATTGGTGTACAAAATTATATCATGTTTCGTAGAAAGCTTTATTGCTTAGCCTAAAATGTTTGAAGCGTTTTATTTAAGCGTTAGGTACGCTATTTGCAATCTAATTTAAACTAAGTATCTAAATATATTAAAGGTACCAGTGCGACACAATAAAGTATAAATTAATTATTCGGGAACTAAAAAGTCACTCTTACTGGAACAACTACCAGCAGAAAACTGAAACGTGCGCGTACTTAACGTGCTCTTTGTTTTTAAAAATTCGTGTGAAAAATATTTATTTTTCAAGTAACAGAACTTAAATTCAGTTTGTAATTCATTTTAACGTGATTTCGAATTCGAATTCACGTTAAAATGAATGAATGTGAATTCGAAATAAAAATAATACTTAACGCGTTACGTTACGTATTGCCGATAGAGAATCAGGCACTGAGATGTCAGTCATTGTAAATTTTGTTGCAAAGTTAATTATATAAGCTTGCTTGCAAAAGATCGCTCATTAAATAGGTATAATTATTTTAAAAAAATACCTATGAACACTTTTAGAAAGGCAAGCGTGTTTGTAAGTAAATAATAATGATAAGAATATGTCTTACCTAGTTATCAGGTAAGTTCGAGAAGCAACCTATCATAGGCGTGTTTGTAATTTCAGACAGGTACATATTTTCTTAACTAATACGAATCATATTTTTATATAAATAAAAACTGAGCTCTGAGCTATCAAAAATGCTTCGCTTGTTCTATTTGCTACGTGTACTGTAAAGTGTTCATCTTAACAGTAAAAAATAATTATTTTAAAATTCAATAAGGTAGATGTCATGTCGTGCAGAAAGATAAAAACGCTTACGGACGACCACCAGACGTGGAAGTAGCTCCAGCAACAAAAAATAATGATTTAAAGATTATGCTTGTTAAAATTGTTCCCCTCCTAAACCAAATATGTAGGTACTGATAAATCGCTCATAATGTAAACACTATACTTTGTGCTTTTTGCAACAGTGTCATGATCACACGCACTTCTATCAATTATAAATTAGCAATTAAAATCGCGGAAAAATACATAGCTAGCTTCTACGTCACGAAAATGAAAACCATAATAGAAGGAACGCTAGGAAAGCTATCAACAGAAGGCATTCTTAGATCAAACTAAAGAGAAGGAAGATGTCATGTCGTACAGGCAGATGAAAACACTAACGACCAATAAAATATGGAAGATGCTCCACTGACATCAGGCATGGTCTTAAATTTTGTTTGAATGAATATCCTTGTAATAATTATTTTTCGTAAAAATGGCAAAACGGCCTTCCATCGTGTACAAAATTTCGGATATTTCGCTCGATTGCTTACATTATTGTTAAGTTTTTCAAAAACGGCTCAGCCGATTTCCGTAAAATTTACATGGAACCACTTCAAAAGTATACCCTTTCAAACTAAAAAAGATTTTTTTGTTTCGGTACACAATTAGCGAAATAATCGATGAACATACACAAAAAAATACACACATACGAAGATAGAATCTCCTCCTTTTTGGAAGTCGGTTGAAAAACGTTCCCTCGTAAACAAAAGGCATATTTATGAATCGCTTATAGTATAAACACTTCATTATGTGTTATTTACTTAATGATTTTGTGACAGAGTCATGAATCAGAAAGCATCAGAAATTTATTTATGTTACAAAAATAAAAAAAATGTTTACACACTATAAAAGAAATAAGAACTTAACACTACACTATATACTAACAAAACATTATTTTATTTCTGCGACAAGTCGGCTCCATCTCAGCATATTGCCGGCTGCGAACAACCGGCGCTGATCTTCCGATGGCGCCGACAGGTGACGTCACACACGTGTCACAGTCAGTTACATGCATAATTTAAAAAGAAACTTAACATGGTATTTAGAGCGGAGGCAGTTAAAATATTGTATAATGATTAATATAGTAAATAAGTAAAAACAAGGAAAAGATATTTTTATAAAATTATCACATGAAATTATGTTACATATATGGATCAAATGGCACTAGTGTCGGTTATAAGTGATTCTTGGCCCTTCTGATGTTCAAGGATAAATTTCTTTAGTTTTAGTCGAAAACTATGAATACTTTGCAGGTTCCTAATAGGTGGTGATCATGATTGCACGCACTTCTATCAATTAGTAATTACGCTTGTAATTATGGTATAATTGCCTTTTGTAGGGTAACCATGATAAATTTGAGATTAAAACAGCTTAATATTATAGTTCAACTAACAGTACGATATTTTGATTTTTGTACTACTAATTCAAAAAAAAAAAAAATTCAAAAAGTATTTATTTACGAAAGCACATCAAGTTTTCGGAGGCTCTAGCTGCCAAACTGGGTGTAGGGAACCCGTGTTTTGGAAACTAGTTCCTACTCAAGGAACAGTATTTTGTTGTCTACATATTTATTTAGGTACTAATATAATATTCCTCTTATTTTTATCTCTTGATAAAAAGTACCTCTTGTTATTCTCCAACCTTTGAACTATAAATCTGGAATAAATCCGACTCAAACAGCTATGGGCCTTTTTTTACTAATTTTAGTAAAAAAAGCTAAGGAAGAAATGTGAAATAAAATGTTTTGAAAATAACTAAGTAGTTACCATCCATTGTGGCAATGCTGCCAGCATGCTGCTCACGCTGCCAACTGGCAGTGGGCTTGAGCATTTGGAATATCTTTAGACCTTCAAGGATCTGTGGATGATCCAATTGCTTTGTAGTAGTAGTTTACGTAGTTTAAGATTACATAAGTCTTTTATTTAGTGGTAGGTAGTGAATAAAGGCACTTGCTATGTGTAAAAAAAGTAATTCTCTTTAAATTAAAGTACCTTATACGAGTAAGTACCTAAAACAATTGTAGCCACAGTATTTTTACAAATATCTTTTTTACATAAATTAATAGCAACAATGTATATATGTACACTTTTTTTACATTTTTTTACTGATATTAAAGTGTGGTTACTCTTTCATGTATTATTCTTTATCAGGAAATACATTTACGAGTACGCTATCAATGTTTGCATCATCAAGAGTTTATTTTTGGCACAAAGCAAATTCAAAATAATACGAGTATATTGTTTGTTGACATCGTACATGTACATTTTAATAATGACTCTGAAATATAATTTAATACCACTATATATGCAAATCAACGAGATTAAAACGTCAGGGTCATACTCAAAGGACACCTCACAAAACGGGTCTAGACTTAGTACAATACCTAGCACAAAAAATCGTTAAAATATGGTAAACATATGCGCAGAATAAAACAATCGCATTTAATGTGTAATTATTTTGTAACTTTACATTTTCCAATTTTATTTTTGTTCAGTGAGTGAATTACTGCCATATTAGTTACATTTATTCTTTTTGATTTAACCTGCATATTAAAAATGCACTGAAGAGTTTGTTAGCAAACCTCTTTTGACTCTTAATGTTACGTTAATTTGGGACTTCAATGTTTTTTTGTTAATGTTACAAGTCCAGTACGGTCACCATATTTTCAACCAATTTTATAGTTATGAAATGAGAAAATATGAAATTATGTATTTTAAATGGAGACTGCTATTGAAGAAATAGTGGGGAAATCATTTTCCATACTAAACAAGCAATAATGAAATCTGTACATGGAAGTGGCCCAGTCTCTATACGTTTTTGTAATATGTCCCTTATTTCTCGTTGTTTTACAAAATGCAGTTTTTACAAGTCCAATGAGATATATTTGGATAAGTAAATCTCGTCCCAAAAAGGACTCTGCAACCCATTGTAAGTCTAGTTTAAATCCTTACATTTTTAACAGAAAGCTTTTTATTTCTACGATTCTTTATAAAAAACCTTATCATAAGATCATTAATTTTCTGACGTTTCAAATAATTTTCTTTTATGTTTTTCGACGGAGATATTAATAATACGTTTGTTTTATTCTACCTTTCTTTTATCAAGACATTTAAATCGTTTTCGGAGGCAATTTCTCAAGGCAATTATAAAGTCGTTTTTATAAATTGTCAGTGCACGTAAAGTTATAAATAATGTGACATGAAAGCCGCTGCTATACTGTAAAGATATGGTTTCTATAATGTAATAGTCCTATAATATAACAGTCATATAATACTGAAATAGGTACTCTTCACTTTATGATGTAAATTACCGCTATCTCGGAAAACGTGCAATTTTGTTCGTTAAAAACTGCACCATTTTGTTTGCGAAGTTGACTTTCTAGTGACGTCATCTACCGCTGTATTACGGCCGCTACATGACGGATATCGCTATCTTAGCAGAACATCTTACTGATGAATTTAGGCCTTCCCTCGATAATGTTCTGTTATAAGCATTTTGGGTAGGTACTTATTGACGTTGTTGCTTCGTAAAGTGCAGAGATTGAAAGAAGTGTTGTACTCATAATTGTAAACAAATTTTACTATAAGACCAACCCTGAAATCCCAAAAAGGCATCAGAAATTTTACACAAAAAGTTTTTTTCTCGATAAAATGTTTAGTTCAGCTGATTTTTTTCCGTTTTTCGAGGTTTATCCTAAACTTCTGCGAGATTTCAGTGTTTTAAAAATAACCTTTTTTGTGATACTGTAATGTACTGTACTAGCTATTTATTAATTTACTGCTTATTATAGGCCTACCAACATTGTTAATACATGAATAAATAAATAATTTAACAAGGTATTTTTTAAAATAAATTCAATTGTAAAACTCTACCCGTCCAAAGCCATCGCAGTAAAGCATTATTATGCTACACAATAATCTTTACAAATGAACACACACATTACCCGTGAAAGTAAATATGATTTATGTGATACAAAGAATGAAAAGTGAAAAGAAACATCAGTTATGAGGCTTCGACTCCACCAAAGTATAGCAGATACTTTTTTTTTAAATATATTTTTATTTAATTCATTCTTGTTTCCCTCGCATATAGGCAAGGTCTTCTATACCAATGTTATAAAGAGGAAAGATTAGATTTTTTGTTTGTTTGCATTGAATAGGCTCCGCAACTACTGAACCGATTTGAAAAATTTTTTCACTGTTGGGAAGCTACACAATCCCCGGGTGTCATAGGCTATTATTATAATTTCAAAAAAATTAGGGAGGCTGCTAGTTGTTTAATAAAAATGTTTTGATTTTCCATACATGTTTTTGATATTTTTATTTTAATAGATATTTATCCTAACTATTTATTTTCATAATTATATATATTATATCTTATCCCCAATTTGCAGACTTTTCAGCCCAGCATATACATATTACATACCAACTAAAACATAAAAGTAAACAAATAAGACATTCAAATGTTTAGTAATAAATAAAGGTAAACTAACAAAATCATTTACAGACTTAAACAAATAACCCTTGGCCTTTGCCAAGATTTTGGGGACCTTTGTCCCCAAAATACTGGCCGAATTAAATAACTAAATTAAATTTAACTTCATTTATCCTTAGTATTAAAAACGTAAGTAAAAAAAAGTAGAACGTAATTTTAAATTTAACTTGGCATAAAAATTGATTTACTTAGCTAATAATTGCAAAAATGTTGTGGATGAGATTACGGATAGCCGTGGTGGCCTAGTGGTAGTGACACCCGCCTTGCAATCGTGAGGTTATGTGTTCAAACCCCGGTCCCGTACCAATGAGTTCTTTGGAATTTATGTACGGAATTCAACGCCACTGGCTTTTCAGTGAAGGAAAACATCGTAAGACCTGCATACGTTCGTAGAAGAAATTCGATGGTGTATGTGAATCTACCAACCCGCACTGGGCCAGCGTGGTAGATATGGTCCAATTACCCTTCGTGGTTAGGCCTACGTCCTGCAGTGGACTGCTAAAAGGCTGATACAGTACAGCACTATACTACCATACTGTACTGTACTTGGCCGTAAAAATATTTTTTTCCTTCATAATTTCACTATGGCTCAGAAGGCGCGTGTTTATTGGTGCAAGAAAACGTTAAAATTAATATTATCGATATACATTAAAAGCTGTTTCTAGCATAAAATAAAGATTATCAAAGATGAATTTATTCGTATGCGCCCAAAACAAAACAGCGATCGACTTTACGGATCTTCCAAGACGAGACGAATGTAATAATTATTATTTTTCGCAAAAAATAGCATGACCGACTTCACCCGTGTACAGAATATTTTTTTGCGAATATTTTGAACGAATCGATGTTACATTTTTCACATTATTGTTAATTTATCAAAAATGGCTCAGACAATTTCAATAAAAATTTAAGGGGACCAATTTCGAAGTATACTCTTTCCAATAAAAAAAGGACTATTGAAATCGGATCAAAAATGGCTCAGACAATTTCAATAAAAATTTAAGGGGACCAATTTCGAAGTATACTCTTTCCAATAAAAAAAGGACTATTGAAATCGGACTACTACGAAAAAAGTTATGCGTGGTTACACATTAAAAAAAAAAAACATAAAGTATACGCGTTGAATTGAGTAACTCTTCCGGTTTGGTACGTCGGTCAAAAAAAAGTTGTCCGCGGAAGAAGCACATCGAACAAACAGTTGCCTCTTTCTTCAGTATTACTTGTCATGTCGCAACTATGGTGTAAGAAAAAGGTGAGACAGTAAATTCTAAATAGTAAATAACCATTTTTTTATCAGAAGAAAATTCGAAATACGTGGAACGAGAGGCAAATCATTCTTCATCATGAAAACGCGAGCGGTCGCAGATCAATTTAAATAAAAACATTTTTAATCAGCCAAAATATTGAATTAATGATCTATCTGTCGTTTAGCAATGATTTGGTATCTAATGAGTTTTTTTTCATTCCCATACAACAAACACAAATTACTAATTCGACATTTTGTAGACACCCGAAGATGCGATTCATGTGTTCAAAATGCACGTTTTCAGAATGGAAAAAGTGGTACGAAACTTGGTTCAAATGAATGCAATTGTACATTAACCTTAATGAAAAATATTTAAAAAGCAATAAATCCTAACTTGATCTGTACCAGCCTTTTTAATAGTCCACTGCAGGACGTAGGGCTACCCACGAAGCGTGATTGGGCCATATCCACCACGCTGGCCCAGTGCGGGTTGGTGAATTCACATACGCCATAGAATATCCTCTACGGACGTAAGCAGGTTGCCTCACGATATAAATAAATAAATATTGGGGGACATCTTACAAACGGTCTCTGACCCCAAACTAAGCAAAGCTTGTGATATGGTTGCCAGAGACTGATATAATACATATACCTATTTTAAATACATATTTATATCGATAATACCTAAATAACGCCTAGACACAGGTTAAACACCTATGTTCACCACATAAATGCTTGCTTTGGGTGGGGATCGAAACCACGCCTTGTTGATCCAGAAGTCATTAACCACTAAGCCACCGAGGCAGTCTCGATATTTTCCTTCACCGAAAAGCCAGTGGTGTGAAATTCCGTACATAAATTCCAAAGAACTCATTGGAAATTCCAATCCCGTACGGACTGGAATTTGAACCCACGACCTCACGATTGTAAGGCGGGTGTCACTACCTCTAGACCACCTCGGCTTCATAACTTGATCATAAATACTTGATTTATTACTGTTAGGCCAGAAACTTTAATAGCAGCCTACGTTGTATCTTAATTGAAACGTTATTTTGCAATAAGTTTTACAATTTCATGCACTGTGATGCTCTGCTCTACTTCACTTTAGTGGAAGGTCTCTATACGGTATACTGAAATGTTGTTCATTTTTAATTTTTCAAGAACGTCTGGCTCTCGAAGAAGATGGCTGTTTCTTTGATATTGACAAATTGAATTACTCAACGAGTCTATAGAAAAACATTTTAGTTGTATATTCTGACAAGTAAATTAATGTGTACTCGTACGTATTAAACTCGTAGCAGCCTAGTAGTGATGACGTTTGCCTTATAATTTTGAGGTCATGGGTTCAAACTCGATCCTGTACTCATGAGCTCTTTCGATTTTATCTTCGAATATTCACGACACAGGGAGTTAGGTAAAAGAAAAAATCGAGAAAAAACTGTATAGCTTCATACGTGGTAGGTTTTTATTCAAACGCTGGTAAGTTAGTTGGTAGTATAGACCTGATGACTAACTTTGGTGTGAAATTTTGAAACCGCCTGAAGGCTTCTCTTAGGGCTAAACGGTTAAAACAACCGGTGTCCACTGTCCAAGGCATCATTAACACCAGCGGTCAGTTGATAATGCCACCCGCATTTCATTTCATCTATTTATCATACATAACACACATATAGGTACACATAACACACTCAACTTACATACATAATATTAAGATTCATCAACTTAAAGATGTGGGTACTTAGAAATGTTATCTTAAGGTAGGTACCTAAGCATGATAAATATTGGCAATAAACATAATAAATAGTAATGCAAAATAGTAAGCGTTGCGAAGCAACCCCCACTAGGAAAACCCGTGTCGAAGACTACTGCAGCCCGCTTATCCCGTTACATAGCCGAGCAAACGTATGCGCATACAATTAGGTATCTATTATTATTCATAAACTAAATTTTTAAAATATTTGTAAGAGTTATAACCGCAGTCATCCAACCCAAGACTAATAGTGCAGCCATATTTATTGTTATGATTTACAAAGCCGGTATACCTAGATTTTTTTAACGCGAATAAGTCCGCGCTTGACCACTTAACTCGCCTGATGGTAAGCGACGTTGTGGTCAAAGTTGAAGCACGCAAACTTAGAAGATACCTATTCACTCTGATCTTGAAAAGTTTTAGATTATATCTCTTAGGAAATAGGAAAGCAGGAAGACTGTTCTATTCCCTGGTATACTAGTATACTACAGGGAAACTTAGTATAAACATGAAACTTAAGTAACACAATAAGTACGGCACTGCAATCGTACGTACATTGTATGTTCGTACAGTCTACAATAGCGGATGCAGTAGGTATTATTATATTTTCTTTGGCTATGCGTCGGCAAAGTTCTCTAATAGAGACTAAGAATCATTCAGCGAAGCATAGGACATCGAACTTCTTAGCGACCAAATTACTTGATAAATAAAGCACCAAGCACAGCCTATTGTAAACAGGGGAAAGCTTTTATAGATACCATCACACCTCGGGGCACGCGGGTGGTTATGTGGGAGTGCCCGCCCATTGCTGGACGGTTTACCCACCAAAACCCCTGGGTGATCCACCACTGCGGCTGGTGTCGGGGCTACGGGCACGCTTCCGCACTACTCCGCGGCACCCGACATCACCAAACACAGCTTGAACCATATAAAATCATTTGTTAAAAATTTTGAAAAAAAAAATAGATGTATCTCGGCTGCAATTAATCAAGGTGATTAAAAATAACTGAACACATCGTACTACGTACTTGGTTATAGACAGAAAAATAAATTACTTAAAATTCACAATACAGAGGTAGAGTTTCTGTCGATGTTTATCTAGACGCAAATGCCTTAATTCGTATTACTTTAACTTAAGTCCTATTCAAGTCTGCTGTAGTCTGGGATCAAGACAGATCGCTCCGTATCTTAGATGAGATTAACACTAAAATAGTAACTTTGCGCTATCTATCTTGATACTTATGCATAATTGATAAACCAGTTAGATTTTATCTCCTTAATTATATTAATGACTAGCTGCGCCCCACGGTGTTACCCGCGTTATCCCGAGATAAAAAGTAGCATAAATGTTAATCCAAAATCTATGCTAGAGCTGCTTTCATACCAAATTTTATCCAAATCGGTTCAGCCGTTTGTGCGTGAAAGAGTAACAAACATCCATTCATACAAACTTTCGCGTTTATAATATTAGTAGGATGATAGTGGTCTAAGTGGATTCATACAGGGTTATTAATCAATTAGCATGCTTTTAGCGGCTTTTTCTGTACATCAAAACTAACAGCTTCTGTTCTGCGACTTTTGTCAAAACTAACAAAAAACAGCTGTTCCATACATTTTGGCGCGGGTGAACGATATTTTTCTAAGAAACAACTTTTATTTGAGTTTTGACAAAAGTCGCAGAACAAGAGTTTTGATGTACAGAATAAGCCACAAAAGGATGCTAATTTAATAGGAATAACCCTGTATACTGAACAATCTTGCCAAATATTATCGAAATAAACAAATATAATACTATAGCTATAGAGCAACTTTTAAATTACCCCCTCTATTTGACTCAAGTGAAAACGTCACAAAAGTGACAAAGTCAAAGTCAAGTTTTGTCAAGATTCGTTTAAAAAAATAGTAATTACTTGTAGGAGAAAATCCGGACGGACTAAAACTAAAGCATCATCGTCAACTTAAAATGGACACCTCTTTCCCTTCGACACCAATCATTCATATACTTTATTTGCTACTACGTGTACAAATAAGTCTTATAATTATCTTAAAGCTCTTAAGATTTAGTTGCCCTTGCCGGGCATTGCAAATACAGGGCGCTCTCTGTAGTAAGACACACTTAGATAATTAATTATTATCTCTTATAAATAAACTTAAAAAAAAATTATATTAGGCATTTCTTAAAATAACCTTAATAATTTTAGCTTAAAATAGACTTTACTACTTAAGTTACCTAGATAATTATAGTAAAAAATAAAATAAATGAAAATATTTATGTACTGGGAACAGATTCTTATACGTATTTTTATAATTTTTATAATGTAAAAATTACAATCAACTAAAGATTTTTTGTTTATATAGGTAATCATTTTTTGTAGCTGGTAGCTTCTATGTATTCATTTAGAGAATAAAATACCATAATACAACAATAGTCATTCTACAACAACGGAACCCTAAAACCATACAAAATAATGAATCTTTGTTCTCAATACAAAAACAAACCTACTAAAACTTTTTAAGTAAGTTTCGAAACAAAACAGTAGCGGCGTTCTGAAACATAAGCAAGAATAACATTTCCAGCGCTTTCTACCGAAACGCCTCTCATAAATCCCACAAAATAACAATTAACCATTCGACCTACTCCGCGAATACCTAAATGAGAATTTATACTTCGATGTAGGGTACATTGAAAATATAAATTCGTGTAACTGATAGTAAAATAAAAGAAGATAAGGCTACAGTATACTGAGAATTTACCATATCTCGTAAAGACATAATTATCTATTTCTCCTTGAGTGGGCCACTCTTATCACCTAGCGGTATCAAAAATAGCTTACGATCTATTCTTAAATTTACCAAATATCCGCATAAATATCATAAAAAATTATCAAGCTTTTGACCCCATCCTTCCTGTATCGCTCCGAGCTGTCAATATGGAATGTGGCTCTTATAAGTACATTTAAGAATAAAAATCGGTCAAGTGCGAGTCGGTCTCGCGCACAAAGGGTTCCGTACCGTATGGGAGCCCCATTCCTCTTGCCGTTATTAATAGCGAGCAAAAAACTCTTGAAAATCACGTTTCTTGTATGGGAGCTCCCCTAAAATATTTGTTTTGTTCTGTTTTTAGTATTTGTTATAGAGGCAACAGATTTCTGTTGCCTCTATAACAAATACTAACATACATCATCTGTATAAATTTCAGCTGCCTAGCTATCATGGTTCATGAGATACAGCCCGGTGATAGACAGACAGACGGACATCGAAGTCTTAGTAATAGGGTCCCGTTTTTACCCTTTGGGTACGGAACCCTAAAAACGCCCCTGGCAGAAACTCGGTAACAGTAATCAAAAATATGATAGTTGTGTCTATGATACAAACTAATTCTTTTTACTTTTAAAAAGCTATAATAAAATCAGCCACTGCATCTATTTCTTTCATCCATGGCGCTATTATACTGTGCGATAAATAACGAGTTGGATTTTATTCCTCGCGATTTTCACCTATTTGCGATTACGATATAAATACACATTTGGAAATTTCCACGAATCGTTTCAGAATGCTATTTGATTTAACGTTAACATCATATTTACTTGAAGGTAGAGTACATACAAGTAAATATGATATTAACGTTAAATAATAAAGAAATCACCATTTAGTAATTGGTAAAAGCGAGCGTAAAGAGCATGAAAATGTTGCCATTTTGACTTTAGCATTTACAGATAATTTACCAAAATATTGTGTTATTTTGATATGTCCTTCACCCTTTTTAGTGTAAGAAAACATCGTGACAAAATCTAAGCAAAAAAAACTTTAACTTATCTAAATCTATACTTAGCGCCACACAAATCGGCGGATGAGAAGTTAGCCGCAGATGACACTTCGCCGTGATTCGCTAATTATTACGCATATGTGCACAGTGCCGACACCGTGTAGCGTAGTGTTGAGCACGGGCGTAGGGAGCGCGCGGGAGACATGAGGTTGGCGAGTGGGTGTGCCCCGGCGTCTCGTCTCTCTGGCTCCCGCGTATACCTATAATTCGGCTTTTGCGCAGCGTTCTGCGCATAACTTCCCATTCGCCGATTTGTGTGGCGCTTAGTAATACCAACCCCCACTGAGCCAGAGTTGTGGATGCGACTCAATCGCCCTTCTTGGGTAGGTCTACAACCAGCAGTATGCTATTAAAAATGTAAGTAAGTTTGTATAGGCCAGGTAGCTAGCTTTATTGTCAGAAGATTTATGCCGCCAGAAGGCCTCTGATACGAGTATGGCTAAACGGTTAAAACAACCATAACTTATAATAGTAGGCTATTAAAGTATTGGTACAGTGTTAAATATTCTGATATCATTATACTCACCACTACGACAAAGTTATACTATGGTTAACCCCGAAATTGCGATGATGTTCTTATCTTAAATATATAGGGAGATAAAATCTAACTAGTTCATCAATTATGCATAAGTAAGAAAACAAATAGCGCAAAGTTAGTATTTTAGTGACTAGAGTTACTCAACTGAGAGACAGAGCGTTCTTTTTTAGGGTTCCGTACCCAAAGGGAAAAACGGGACCCTATTACTAAGACTTCGATGTCCGTCTGCCCGTCTGTCTGTCTGTCTGTCACCGGGCTGTATCTCATGAACCATGATAGCTAGGCAGCTGAAATTTTCACAGGTGATGTATTTCTGTTGCCGCTATAACAACAAATACTAAAAGGAAAATAAAAATATTTAAGGTGGGCTCCCATACAACAAACCTGATTTTTTAGACATTTTTCGCTCTATATTAATAATGGTAACAGGTAGATCGTTATGTTCTCTCATCGAACAGCACCACCTCTAGTACTCTAAGCGATGTAATTCGATGTATGTTCCCACGTAACTTAATACTAGAGATAAGCGGCCGGTTCGCAGAAACAAACCGAGCACTGGTCTTATCAGTAGAGCTGACTATGCGTCTGCGAATAAGACCACCTAGATGCCTAAGTTATCTTGTAAGATGTATCAGTGTATTTTATTCATTAATTATAGTGCCTTCGCATCGGCAACATCTTAGTTTTATTTCTAGTTTTTAAGAAACATTCTCTCGCGCTTCCGAAAGTTAACTGGCGCAGCCGGTAGGATAGTCGGCTGCTGCCAGCGCGAAAAGTTCGCTCTTAAATTCGGTGAATTTCCCCCGCGTTGTGCAGTATTAAGTAAACGGTGTTAATACTGAATTCAGTTGTATCCGTTCCGGCTATCCACACGAACCAAACAAATAAGTTATCTACGGGCGCAGAAGATGCAGGTCGGTTGGTGAGTAAGCCTTTTTCGCCTTCCTTAACCTTCCATCCCCATTTTCCTCGAATATTGTAAATTTAGACCTTGGTCATCGGTCAGATTTGCTTGTGTTAATTGTATTATTAGACAATTTGGTCTCAAATCGATTGAATTGTGTTAATTAAGATATATTATTTAAGAATAGTAGTAGTATCGGAAAATTTGGTCTCAAATCGATCGAATTGTGTTAATTAAGATATATTATTTAATAATAGTTATAGTATCGGAACATTTAATCTCAAATCGATTGAATTGTTTTAATTAAGGACATTTAATAAAAGTAAGTAATCGTATCGGAACATTTAATCTCAAATCGATTGAATTATTTTAATTAGGATATTTAATAAAAGTAACTAATAGTATAGGAACATTTAGTCTCAAATCGATTAAATTGTGTTAGTTAAGGATAGGTATTTAATAATAGTAATAGTATCAGATAATTTTGTCTCAAATCGATAAAATTTTGCTAATTAAGGATAAAATATTTAATATTAAGTAATAGTGTCGGTATAAACTCTACCGAGACTCTAAATTAGGTTTGAATTATATTGTTTTAGTTATATTAAAATAAAATTAATTAGAAATGGCGCAAGAACATAGAGCTGCTACTCTTGCACAAACGGAAATCCCAAAAAAAGATGCTCTAAAAGTTGTGCTGGAAGAAGTAAACTTCAAGGAACAAGGAACAGGGATGAAGTCAAATTTACTAAGATCTCAGTTTTCAATGCCTAGTACCCAGAATACCATGAGATCCGCGATTTCCGCGCCTCAATTCCAGTTCGGTATACCTGGGAACCAAAATTTAAATAGACCACCGGTTCCAAGGTTCGCACAGCTTCGATTTGGCTACCGCCCGCAGCTAGGCTCCGCACCTCAGTTTGGTAAATTAGGCCCACAATCAAGACCGCAGCAAGGGTTCAAACCCCGATTAGGGACGTCCCCTCAGCTAGGTTATAGGCCACCCCAATTTGGGTACAAACCACCCCAATTCGGGTACAAGCCACCCCAATTTGGGTACAAGCCACCCTATGAACAACCTCAACAAGTTAACCCGCCACACTTGCAATCCGGCGACGTATCCTTAAGGACTGCCCGTTCTATTGGATTTAAGCTTAACAAGATAATCGGTGACGACGATGAACAACATTTTTACCATGATGATACTTACCCTTATACACACAAAAACGACATGTACGGACTTTACAAATATGACCATTCAAACGACTTCGAATACAAGTACCCCACTAAGCATGAAACTTGCAATAAGTTGTAGTAAGTTTGTATATGGCACATTTGTGAATTTCGAACATCATCTTGCAGGAACATGTCACTTACATAGATCTTATTGTTATGTTGAAACTTATTAAAAAAATATTTTATTATGTTACTGTTATATTTCGCATGAAAGATTACGTTTCAACTTTGCAGGGATACAGCCTCCCAAACATACCTAAATGTAAGTAATTAACATTGTTGCAAAAATATGATTGGGACGTTACAAGATAAAACGTTGCTGCAATGTAATTTTACTAACTTCACTGTCTGGCATTGCCTGTACTTTACAAATGAAAGTTTCTGAAATGTTATAGTATAACATTGCGACAATAAGTCTATTGTTATATTTTTTATGAACTTTCCTACAACATTACGAATTGTTCTTTTTATTTAAATAACCTATGTAAGTAATGTTGCTGGAACTTAATTTTCGAAAGTTATCAAATGTTACTGTAGAGTTTCTTACTTAACAATTAAAAACTAGCATCGCACATTGAAATTCTGCATCGCTGTGGCGTTGTGTTTGCTAAAATTGGTATTCCCATTTGTAAATTTGATTTTAACATTCCTTACAGCGGAAAGAGGAAAAGTCTCACACACACCTGCCTCTAGGACATGTACCTACTTAAAACAACAAAATTTAGAAAAACAAATTATTTTTTAGAAACTGAAAACCTAGAAATGTAACTTTGCGACAACTAAAAAAATGCCAGCAATTCAAAACTAATTAAATGCAAGCAAAGTGCAAGTTTCATTTGTAATATTTTGTAACCTTTTAGCAAGATAGATGAAACAAGTTACTATTACCTTTCAAATTTAAAGTTGTGGAAATGTTAAACGTTATACTTGCGGAAAGTTAACTTTACAACTTTCAGATATATTTCATGTGTAATGTTACTGGAACTTCACGTCTTAAAGTTTTAAAAAGTTTAGGAGATTAGCTCTGGGCAAGTTTATCTACGGCGTGGCCGTTAGGGCTTCGTTTCAAGCTCGCTATAAGCTTGCATGAACGTTGCAACCTTATATTTGTAAGTTACAAGCTCGTTGATGTTACTTTCAGAAATGTTATTGCAACTTTTGCTTGCTTATCGGGACCCTTAAAGAGACTGTTATCCGAGAAAATAATTTAGGGATATCATCTTATGCGTTAGAACTATATAATCTATTCATAAGTAGTTTTAGGACTATATTCATTAGATTAAGTGAAATCGAAACCGCTCTAGCTCTAAGCAAGAGCTCCATACTACACCAGTCTATAATTAATTCCACCGAACTGCTATACCATTTGAACTTGATAGCAAAATCTAGAAACCTGGTATTTGTACCCAATGAATTTAATTTAATTAAGATTGAGGAAACGATTGATGTTAAATCTTTTATTAAAAAGGACCAAATTACCTCTATATTGGAAACCCCTCTGACCGATAATATTACGTATAACTATTTTAAATTGTACACATTACCCATCCTCCTCAAACCTGAAAACCTAACCGTTGCCATATTTCCTAAGTACCCCTTCCTATTGGCGAAAGGGCTGAAGTATCAGCCGATCGTAAAGCCGTGCCGCTCACTCGCTGCCGGAGACGAGTTTCTCTGCGACGATGAAAACCGCGCCCCATACAGCGGACCCTCATGCGAGGAAAAACTAATGAGATACGAGGACGTCACTGGCATCTGCAAGCAGCACCCCATTCACTTCGAGGATGTGAAGCTGCAGCAAATAGATAGAAACAACTGTATACTATTCACCAGATCGGTAACAACCCTCACAGAGACCTGCGGCGAAGAGGCTTCGAAGCAGCAGATATGCGGAACGCACGTTGTTACGCTGAAAAGACCCTGTGATGTCACTGTCAACGGGACGACCATCCGGCACCACCGTCTTTACACCGAAGTGGACCCAGGGACCCCACTACTCATCATCAACTTACCAAAATTACGCGCGGTCGAGGAAATGTCCAGTTCACATGCACTCAATATACGAGAGGCTGCACTTGACGAAGTTAAATACATAGCCTTTGCTTTGAAGAACAGTAAAATTTTCGGTGAAAGCAAAGAAACGGACTCTATAATTAGTGTTATAGCATTAGGATTAGTAGTATTAAGTATAGTTTTGATTATTTTTATGTTTCAAACACCAAAATTAATCCTTTCATTCAAAATTATCGGAATCCCTCTAAAATCGAGTGCTCCGATAATTTTTCGCTTAGGGAGGGAGACGTTATGTTCTCTCATCGAACAGCACCACCTCTAGTACTCTAAGCGATGTAATTCGATGTATGTTCCCACGTAACTTAATACTAGAGATAAGCGGCCGGTTCGCAGAAACAAACCGAGCACTGGTCTTATCAGTAGAGCTGACTATGCGTCTGCGAATAAGACCACCTAGATGCCTAAGTTATCTTGTAAGATGTATCAGTGTATTTTATTCATTAATTATAGTGCCTTCGCATCGGCAACATCTTAGTTTTATTTCTAGTTTTTAAGAAACATTCTCTCGCGCTTCCGAAAGTTAACTAGATGCTTGAAATTTTCACAGAATATTTAGTTTTATATTCACTTCAATAATAAAATTAAAATAAAATAAACACAGTACGGAACCCTCCGTGCGCGAGTCCGACTCGTACTTGGCCGATTATTTAATTTTAACGCGAATATGTCCGCGGTTGACCGCCAACTTGCCTGATGTTAAGAGACGTTCTGTCTTGATTGAAGACTACAGAAGAATTAATTACAAAAATAGGGCTTAAGTTCAAATAATACGATTGAAAGCATTTGCGTCAAGATAAACATGGAGACAGAACAATTCCACCTCAGCGTACACAATAGGCAAATAATGATATTAGATACTTTACAGAAGCACATAACAAGCATAAACTACTTAATAATATGGAAAACAGTGGAAATAAAGATACAAGTTCGTATTGTGTTAACATTCAATCCTAGTATTCTGACAATTTTCTGAGCAAAAAAAATAGAAGTTGCCTGATGACGTCACGTCACGCTACTTTTGTTGATTCTGCGTAGGGTTGCCATTTAATTTTGGTAGATAAATAAATCACACACATTTTTCATTTGCAAATTCCATTTCTAATCAAAAATAGCATTTAATTTTGAACAATGGGTTTATAGTCTAGATTTTTAATACAGTCTAGATTTTATAAATCGTAAACGGGAAGTTTTACAAAAAGGTTTACTGGAAAACAAAAGATGCGAAATTTTATTTTTTACAATGTATTCTAAATGACTTTTGCCTTTGAGTAAATAGTTTCCGAGATACCAGCCACAAACGTTTTTTCAAGAATGCGCTTGAAGGTCCACCTGGATCTGTCAGCATTTTGTGATTTTATGCTCAGTAAGTGATCATAAACTTTATTAAAAATATAATTTGGATCGGAAAGAAACGTCTAATTTTCCTGTACTATAATTACAAATTGACAAAATTCAGATCTTATAATTATTATCTTAGAAATTATATAGAACTACTTTACTTTACATGTATTTAAAAGAACATGCAGACTTGTTTTCCTCAATCTACGCCATTATAATTACTTTTACTAAAACACCTAAGATATACGGAAGTTTTTTTACGATGGTTTATAATAAGAAAAATATAGTGTTGTCATGATTAGTTCTAAGGTTGTTATTAACGGACCTGGATTTTTACCCTTAACAATTTTAGGCAAACATCGCTAGGTATCCAGTCATAACGATTACTTCATAGATATTTATAAATGTTGCCGTTTTTTTTTGTGACATTATTCAAACAGATCACAGGTAATTCATGCGTGACAGCCCTGAATCCCACTACAGATGTTCGAACGTCGACATTGTGGAATTTAATAAAAATCCCCTCAACATATTGGCATAGTGTAAATGTATTCGCAAAAATCTACATTCGTGACTCTTACTTATTCCGAGAAGTAATGTACGATATTCGATATTTCTATAAATGGGGACCAGTTTATTCAGATCTTTGTGTGATAGAAACATTTTCGCGGAAAAACTGAAGTATAATTTTTTTTAAAGTTTTTGTAGCGGTTACCAAGTTACATATCTCCCAGAGAAGTTCCAAGTCGATGCATATCTCCATAATAATTATGAAGAACACTTAGTGAGCGCTACCAAAATGTTTAGGTAGGTATTTTATATTCCTGGTATTTATTTAGATAGTGCACATACGAGTATTCTAGGATATCATAGTACCGACTGCGAGATCGAATCAGAAATGAGGAGATCCGCAGACGAACCAAAGTTACCGACATAGCCCAGCGGATTAGCAAATTAAAGTGGCAATGGGCAGGGCACATAGTTCGGAGAACGGATGGCCGATGGGGCAGTAAAGTTCTCGAATGGAGACCACGGACCAGCAAGCGCAGCGTAGGACGTCCACCGACTAGGTGGACTGACGATATAATAAAGATCGCAGGAACGTGCTGGATGCAGGCCGCTTCCAACCGGCCTTATTGGAAATCCATTGGGGAGGCCTATGTCCAGCAGTGGACGTCTTACGGCTGATGGATGGATGGATGGATAGTACCGACATCTTTATGACCAAGGAGGATCTGCGCTGTAGCTGTTACCTCAGAATGAAGACTGGTATTAACTATTATTACTCTGTGGCTATTCTATACCTACATTTTAAAAGGTCATTGACATTTTTTATGACAGTTGTTTGTTTTAGGCAGTTTCAAGATTTTTCCGAATTAAAATTTGGTGTTATTTTTAACCAAATTTCAAAAAGGAGTATACAAATATTGTTTTTTTTCAAGGACACAGATATTCATGGTTGTCAAATTTAATGATTATACATTTGTTTGGTTAAGTCGTTCTTTTAAAAATTCATCAATGTCATAATGGCACTTGCCAATGAGAATTTTGTGTATGTTTATCGATAATTTCGCCAATTGTGAACCAAATCGAAAAAATCTAGTTTGGTTCGAAAGGATATACTCCTAATGGCATCAGCCATTTTAATTTTACAGAAACCGGCTGAGCCGTTTTTGATAAATCAACAATAATGTAAACAATTCGAGTGAAATAAAGGTGAAATATTCGAATTTTGTACACGATGGATGGCGGTTTTGCCATTTTTTGCGAAAAATAATTATATGTGTATGAGAGTGGGACGATGGCATCCAAGCATTATGTTCGTCGTTTAAAAACATACTCGATACGTAGTATAATTTACCCCTTGACATCATATCACGCTGATAAAATTGTAAAACACAAGCTTTGAGAAAAAAAAAAATTAAAACGATCATGATTTCTCGTGGTCTCGCTCGTACATTGGCTAGTATAAGTAGGTACAAGTAGCGGCACATAAGTCTAGCGCTGAGGGTACCTACTGCGGAGGGGATGGCTGCGCATGTTTACCACCATACCAAACTCATGCGCAACCATCCCCTCCACACTTTGCTCAGCGCTAGACTTGTATGACGCGACCTGTGCAAAGGAACTACAATTTTAACAACCCTATTAAGCATTTATAAATCATAACACGTGGAAGGTATTAAAAAAGGAAAGTTGGTTTTGATATATTTTCACTAAATAATCGTTTCAAAAACATTGTTATTTTGATTTTTTTATCTTTATTAATTTGAGATTAAATAATTATTTACGCATATAATCCGCTTAACATTTTTCTTATAGCTTATGTTTCTATGGTAATTGATCCGCTACTTAACAAAATGCAACGAATTTTGCGTAAACAAATCCTTACTAATATCAAAAGCCCGAAAGTGTGTTTGTTCGTTTCCTACTCTTTTACGCAGCAATAGACCAACGATAGATTTGATATTTTTGGCATGGATATAAGTAGTTCAATGGTTGAAAAATGACATAGGTTACCTTTTATCCCTAGGTTTTTACGGCGGCCTAAAAACTCTGATACCAGGGCAAGCACCCGGCCTATACGAACTTAGGTACTTACTACTTACTTAAGGGATAGCACAAAAATCAAAAAATCACGCGCGCGAAGCCGCTTATAAGCTAGTAGGTACTTTCAAATATCCTTTCACCTCTTCATTCCCAAAACAAAACCACGAGAGGTCATCCACAACTGGTGACACTGATACAATATGCACCCAAACCTATTGGGATATTATCAAGCCACCCTAGCACCCTAGCTGTCGGTTCGAGTTGCGCCTACCCCATGACATGAGGGTGCATTGTGGCGGCGTTAATATTAATACGTGATTTGGTCTAGTGTCCTTAAATCTTGTTTTGGGGATCGGTTGATTCTGTGATTTTTGATGTGAATTTTTCTTCATGAAGTACTTAACAGTACACCACAGAATATAATATTATTATGTAGGATAGCGGGAACGGAGGCCAGTTTTTAGAAACAAAAACATTGAATTATTTCGTTTGTTATGAACTAAATAGCTTCTTTTTTGGGTTTCATAAAAACAAAGAAAGGATTGTACGTAAATTTTAAAAATAAATGACTGAAATTGAAATTAGTTCCTACTTTTAATCAAATAGATATTTTAAAGTTAGGGCTGAAATACTTGACAGGTCATTGAATCATATAAAATATACCCAAGAATGCATTCAGTAGTAAGTACTTTAGCTTTCAATGTTATTCAAAAAATTGCCATTGAGAATGAATCAAAGTAGGTAGAACGAAAGTAAAATAGAAGCAAAGGTAGCTCGTAGTACGACGTAATATATATCTTTTTTGCTCGCACTACAATTTCTTTTGAATAAGAAAATATAGGTTACTAATATCGACATAGGTATGTGTATATAATGGTTTTGCCCATGCCTAACTAGCTTTTGCCTGCGGCTTCACCCGCATGACATTTTGATTGTGCTTTTCCATAGGATTTTTTGGCTCCGGGATAAAAAAAATAGTATATGACACTTTTCGATTTAAAAAAAATCGAGGCTATCTCTCTCTATGTTGCTGCGTGAAATAGTAACAAACAAACTTACAAACACACTTTTGGATTTATGATATAAGTAAAGATAATGATTAAGTGAGTGCTTTTGAAACAACCTATATCTACACGCACCAATGCTTGACATTAATTTGTAATTATTTTTTTACTTGTAGTTAAAATCACATAAATCTACTTGACCTGTCGTCCACCCGTAATATTACTACTTCTTTGACATTTCAAAATATCACCGCATTAAATATTTTAGGGTTCCTTTCATAAACCTTATTATTATGAGCCATTGAGTACAAAATGCTTAATTTTTATAATTTATCAGAACTTTTGAGAGCGAAGTGAAATCGATTGAAAAAGATTTTGTTACCTCCCCTAACCATCGAGCCGTACCTTTTTGAATTTTTATGAATTGGAAGTAAGATGTCGGGATTATGATGAGAAATTGAGTGTTTCGCTCATATTTGAAATACGTTTTTATTTTATTTTACGAATATTTATTTAAACTGGCTTTTGCACGTAGCGTCGCCCTTGTAATATTTTGGTTTTTGTGCTATCCTATAAGTACCTTTTATTTTTTTGTGACAAAAAAGATTAACTATCTCGATTCAGTGGCTAGTTGCCGAGTTTTTCTCTAAGTAGAGTCAAATTCCAATACATATTTGACAGTTTTGACAGCTCTGGGCAAGATTTTCCATACATTTTTGTAATTTAAAATTGCCTTAAATGACAAAAGCGCTTTCTCTCTAGTGTGAACAATGATATGAGTATTCTATTTGTCCGCTGACTAGAGATACGCCCTATATACGATGCTAGAAACAAACGAGGAACTGGAATCCCGCACAACCGCCATGGCTAATCTGAGCCGCGGAATCCGCCAAGTTCCGTCCAATATTTCAAGATAACATTCTGTATCGGATCGCTAACGCGCGACGGCGTGTTGTACCCTTGACGTCCCTGACTGTTCGCTTAACTGAGGGATTGCAAACGAGCTAGCAGTGGCCAACTCTGAATCAAAAATAAGCGGAAATCTCTTTTTTAGACACTTAGCGACTTTGCATTTTTCTATCCAGATGTTAGTTTTCGTCTACAGTTAGCATTTTTCATCAGATATCAACAAAACTTGGTAGTTACACAGGTTTTAAAATACATATTAACAGATTTTTTGTCGTTGGCGATTACTGATAGTGGGACTCCCCCTATCAGAAAAAAAGAGGGGAAATTTGCTGTGGCGGTATTTATCAGCTGATTTTGATAATAATGGCAAGGTTGTTTTGTTCAGGATTTACGAGTATGAACCAAATCGGTCAAGAGGGAGTTGAGTTATGGACTTATGAATATTCAATTAAAGATATGTGTCGCGAGATCTACTGTTTGGGGAACTACTAGTACCTACATAAAAGTTTAACTTTTGTTGCCCGTGGTACCACCAGATGTACTACTAGTAGTACCACGGGTAAAATATTCTAGTGCTAGGTACCAAACAGTTTAGTAGGACTACGGGAAGATTTTTTTTCGCCTTGTAAGTACTACTTAATACTACTTATACCTATTGCAGTAATATATTTACAGGATTTTAGTCCCATTTTGTTTGAAACCAATGTTGAATTCAAAGAAAACTAAGTGAAATAACAATTCTAGTTATTCTTCAAACAATATATATTTTTTTGATCTAGGATAGGTTTTTGTTTGACTATGTTTTACCTGAGGCTAAGCAGTAGTAGCAGGCCGTCCAGTAGTATACCCGCGAATGAAAATATTCTGAATAGCAGTAGTTGGAAGATTTTCAATTTAGCCGCACACCTCTCTAATTATATCTTCATAAGTCTATATTTAAACTACACCATAGCAAATTTCCCTTCTTATCGAAACAACCTTTTTTCCGTATGAGTAATTATCTATCTTCTTCTTATATATAATATAAAAATGAATCGCAAAATGTGTTGGTAAGCGCATAACTCAACAACGCCTGGACCAATTTAGCCAAATCTTTTTTTAAAATGTTCGTTGAAGTTCAAGGATGGTTTTTACGGCGAGAAAAATTAGAATTATTGCTGGAAAAACCCTAAAAATAGCCCTTTTCTTTTTCCCATACAAAGAGTCTTTAGGCAAAAGTTGAAATCTTTAATGGATTTCATCGTAAAACATAATGTGTTTGGTGAGACACGCTGCTGGATGTATTCTGTGGAGTGGCAGAAACGAGGATTGCCACATGCACACATTTTGATTTGGTTGGTTGAAAAGATAAGGCCAAATGAAGTTGATGCAGTGATATCAGCTGAAATCCCTAATGTACAAGTAGATCCTGGATTGCATGAGGTAGTTATCAAAAACATGATACATGGTCCCTGTGGAACTCTTAATCAAAATTCACATGTATGATGGATGGTAAATGTTCAAAACGATATCCACGGACATTAATATCGGAAACAATTACTGGTAATGACGGTTATCCATTGTATCGTCACAGATCGACAGCAGACAATGGAAAATCAACAATTGTCAAATTAAATCAACAAGATATTGAAATAGATAATCGTTGGATTGTTCCATATTCACCCATTTTATCAAAGACATTCAAAGCACACATCAACGTTGAATCTTGCCATTCAGTGAAATCTATAAAATACATTTGCAAATATGTAACCAAAGGGAGTGATATGGCTGTGATTGGAATTGGTGCAGAGAATCCCAATGATGAAGTTACCCAATACCAAATGGGCCGCTATGTCAGTAGTAATGAAGCAGTTTGGCGAATATTTTCTTTTCCTATTCATGAGAGACACCCTTCTGTTGTTCACTTAGCTGTGCATTTAGAAAATGGACAAAGAGTGTATTTTACAGCACAGAACGCAGTACAAAGAGCTGCTCAGCCACCATCTACTACATTAACCAGTTTTTTTGAGACATGCCAAAACGATGATTTCGCACAAACATTGCTATATTCTGAAATGCCAAAATATTATACCTGGAATCAATCCTCAAGGAGATTTATACGACGGAAACAAGGAAAACCAGTTCCAGGATATACAGATGTATATTCCACCGATGCGATTGGCCGGATTTATTCAGTACATCCAAGCAATGATGAATGTTTTTATTTACGACTGCTATTAGTCAATGTACGTGGCCCAACATCATTCCAACAGTTACGAACTGTTGATGGTGAATTGTGTGGATCCTACAGAGAAGCCTGTCAACGTTTGCAATTGCTTGAAAATGACGCTCATTGGGATCAAACTCTCAATGATGCTGTAATATCATCACACGCTCATCAAATACGAACATTGTTTTCTATAATCATATCTACATGCTTCCCATCAAACCCAATTGATTTGTGGATCAAGTACAAAGATTATATGTGTGATGATATTTTGTATCAAATACGGAATAGAATGGGAAATCCAAATATACAAATCAGTGAAGAAATTTACAATGAAGCATTGATTTCAATTGAGGACATGTGCTTGATAATGTCAAACAAACTATTAATTCAATTAGGCCTGACCGCGCCCAATCGTCCAATGCATGACGCTTTTAACCAAGAGTTGCATCGAGAAAGACTGTATGATCTCAACGCTTTGAAAGAATTAATTCAAACAAATCTTCCACTGTTAAATGAACAACAGAAGTATGTATTTGAAACTCTTATGAAAGTAACAAATGATGAAACTGGAGGGATTTACTTCTTAGATGCACCTGGTGGTACAGGAAAAACTTTTTTGATTTCATTAATATTAGCAACAATTCGCTCACAAAATAAAATTGCACTTGCACTCGCTTCGTCGGGAATCGCAGCAACTTTGCTTGAAGGTGGTCGAACAGCCCATTCAGCACTAAAATTGCCATTAAATATGCAAAGCAATGAAACTCCAACCTGCAACGTTTCGAAGAACCCTGCAATGGCAAAGGTTTTGCAGCAATGTAAATTGATTGTTTGGGATGAATGCACGATGGCACATAAAAAATCTTTGGAGGCTTTAGACAGAACCTTAAAAGATCTACGGAGCAATAATAACCGATTTGGTGGTGCAATGATTTTATTAGCAGGAGATTTTCGTCAAACATTGCCAGTGATTCCACGATCAACGCCAGCTGATGAACTCAATGCATGTCTAAAGTCCTCCAATTTGTGGAAACATGTCAAAGTACTTCATTTAAGCAAGAATATGCGTGTCGAGTTGCAAAATGACCAATCTGGAAACATATTCTCTAAACAACTCATTGACATTGGTAATGGCAAATTTCCTATAGACATGTTGACTGGCTGCATTAACTTTCCTCAAAGTTTTTGTCAGTTAACTCGATCAAAAGATGAACTTATTCAGAAGGTGTTTCCAGATGTTTCTCAAAATTACAGAAACCATGATTGGTTGAGCGAACGAGCTATACTGGCTGCAAAAAACATAGATGTAAATGAATTAAATTTCAAAATTCAAGAACAAATTACAGGCGAATTGAGGATATATAAATCAGTTGATTCGGCTACTAATCAAGATGATGACTGTAGTCAACTATCCACCGGAATTTTTAAACTCGCTGGATTTGCCAGGATTGCCACCTCACAATCTTCAATTAAAGGTTGGATCGGTGGTTATAATGTTTCGAAATATCAACCAACCGCGTCTTTGCAACGGTACACGGTTAGCGATAAAAAAATTACTAAACAATGTGATAGAAGCAACTATACTCAAAGGAAAGTATAAAGGAGAAGATGTTCTCATACCGCGCATCCCAATGACTCCGACTGATGTGCCATTTGAGTTTAAACGACTACAGTTTCCAGTGCGGCTTGCTTTTGCTATGACTATAAACAAGTCCCAGGGGCAATCATTAAGTGTTTGTGGTATTAATCTAGAAAACCCATGTTTCTCACATGGTCAATTGTATGTTGCCTGTTCCCGTGTTGGAAAACCATCAGATTTGTTTATCTATGCGCCAGGTAATCAAACAAAAAACATCGTATACCACAAAGCACTACAATGATAATAATAATAATTATGATTCACATGATTAACAATAAAGCGATTACTTACTTTTAAATCCTTATATATGTTTTATTTAATTATTTTTTATTCACAACGCCCTATCACCAGGGTGACGGTTCTGTTCAGGAGAATTTTTTAAAATACATAGGCACAAAAACTGCCACATTACAAATCTTTTTGACAGGACGAAGTCTGTCGGGTCAGCTAGTTTTAAAATAAATGTATATTATGATATAACTCAATAAGAAGAAACATATTTTGTGTCTTTTAGCTACATTGACTTACTTCATTAATGTTTTTTTTACCACTAAAAAAAAAAGAACCACCAAGAGTTTCGACAAAATTGCTCGTCTGCACAACCCTTCTCCGATTCAATAACAATTTACCCTGATAAATGGGATGGGAGCCATTACAATTTATGGTTCGTTTGCTTTATCTTCGCCTGCTGTAACCAGATACTAGTAAAACTATAATGATAAGGCATATGTGAACGATTTTTCCTTAAGTCCGGTGACTGCTTCGGTGGCCTGTTTGATCGTAAAAATTCGCTGAGTGAGGCGGAGTTTTATAGGCTTCCATCGTTTGCGATACTTACGACCTCAGAAGAATTACAAGTAATAGAAGTATTGCTAAATTTTACTCGAATAAAAACTACGTTACAGCTGTCTTATTCATATCTGGTAACCCAGCATATGTGAGAGTGAGTGGAACAAAAAAAACGCAATGTCTGTCGCAAACGTCAAAATCACCAGTTGGAATATTAAAATGGTTAAAATTTGGTTAGATTAGGTCATTTGTCTGGTTTAGAAATTTGAACCCTCTAGTATAAATATGAAGGTTCAAATCTCTCATTTTACCTTCCTACTTTTCACCTTTTGAATTTGGGCATCCGAGATAGCTCAATGCTAGTTTGTGAAACCCTTCGAAATTACGTAAGTTCGGGTGTATGTGCATCTTTATCTAACACCCGTTAAATTTCACATTTGAAATGGGACAAAGTGATGTATATCTCTTGCTATTTTAGTACTGTTTCTAGTACTTTCTTCTTATTCTATGCTTACGACTGTCTTTTTTGTCGTACAATTATTCAGCTTGTACATCATTGATTACAATATCTTTATTGTACACTAAATAATATAAATACATTAGAGAAGCTATTCACATATGTTGTACAAGGGCGGCCTTATCGCCTTAGGCGATTTCTACCAGGTAATCTTTGGATGGACTGTAGATTCATTAAAGAATAGGAATACGGTCAGCGGTGTATACATACTGTGACATAATAATTATTTTTAAAAAATAGCATGACCTTCTTCAACCGTGTATAGAATTCGCTAATATTTCGCACGGATCGATGTAGCATTTTTCACATTATTGTTGAGTTATCAAAAATGGCTCAGCCGATTTCAATAAAATTTAAATGAGACCAATTTTAAAAAATATTCTTTCCAATAAAAAAAAGTATTATCTTAATCGAACCACTACTTAAAAAGTTATGCGTGGTTATACATAAAAAATATACGCCTCGAATTGGATACCTCCTCCGGTTCGTCGGTCAAAAGTAAATATTTTTAATATGGAATATCTTTCTTTTGTGTATATTTAAATTAATTTTAGTAGATATGGGATGCGACTTGCGTCGATACTTGCGCTGTAGAGTTTTTGTACTTTATAAAGTCACTTGCCCATTTCTGTTTAATAAGGTAAGATGAATTACGATAGTTCGTTGTGAAAAAAATAATACTAGTTCTTTTTATATTTCTTCTATACAAACGTTATTATTCATCTATTACAGAACGAATCGCGCACTTACAAAATAAATACCTATAAACAACATTTCAACTGAGGTTTATCAGACATAGTTACGGGCAGATTGAACATGAACGTGCAAAGTCTAAAATTTTTAATATACTTACATTATTAGGGTTCCGTACCCATAGGGTAAAAACGGGACCCTATTACTAAGACCCCGCTGTCCGTCTGTCTGTCACCAGGCTGTATCTCATGAACCGTGATAGCTAGGCAGCTGAAATTTTCACAGTTGATGTATTTCTGTTGCCGCTGTAACAACAAATTAAATAAAAACAGAATAAAATAAATACTTAAGGGCAGGGCTCCCATACAAGAAATGTAATTTTTTGCCGTTTTTTGCTCCATATTATTAACGGCAATAGGTAGACGCTTTAAATGGGGCTAAGGGGGTTCCGATAGGGTACGGAACCCTTCGTGCGCGAGTCCAACTCGCACTTGGCCAATTATTATATAAGTTGGTACTGCTTTTACACGAATGATATGCTCAAATATTTTTTCGATGATTTTAAAAATATAGCCAAGTAAATGTCACCAAAATGTTTCTTCTATTCTCTACCAAAAAAAAAAAACTTCTCGTCACGTAATCCTATTTGCCATAAACCGTTGCTGTGTAGTAAGAAGTCACAATAAAAGAACCGAGCACTAGTACAACGGCTTGGACTTTATAATCTGGACACTGGTAGTAGGGGAGCCCAAGGCGGGATTTTTGTGTTTACTCGGGCGTAGCTGGTTAACATGTCCGGTAAGCTCTACCTACCTCAGATACCAACAGTTACAGCTCTTAGTCTTACACAAATAAAAAATATTGCTGAGTGGTCGTTGGGCTTCCTTGAAACTTTCTTGCCCACCTTGAACTCGAAAGTATTAACAATTTTTTTACTGTACTGTAACTGTACCAGCCTTTTTTTTGTAGTCCACTGCAGGACGTAGGCCTCCCCACGAAGGGTGATTGGGCCATATCCACCAAGTTGGCCCAGTGCGAGTTGGTGGATTCACACATGCCATCGAGTTTCTTCTACGGACGTATGCAGGTTGTCTCACGATGTTGACTATTTTTTTGCGATGGCTAAAATTTGTATAATTTACGAAAATGGTAACAAAATGGCCAATTTATATTAAATAAGCTTTTACCCGCGGCTTTGTCCGCGTGGTATTTTAATTTTTGTGCTATTCCACAGGAACATTTTATTATTTTGGGATAAAAAGTAGCCTATGTCACTTTCCGTCTTTCTGACTATATCTATGCCAGAAATCAAGTCAATCCGTTGTTCCGTTGCTGCGTGCAAGAGGAACAAACAAATGAATTTAATAATTCATAATATTAGTAAGGATAAGGAAAATACTGAGTCGCTGTTGTCCTATTTTTTTAACCAATGAAAATCTTTTATTGGTACCACCCACACCTTAAAAACGAATGGTGGTTATGTGTCCCGCTGACTGGTCGGTATACCCACTAAAAACCCCGGGAACCACTGCGCCTGGTATCGGGGCACACTTTCGCACTCCTCCGGGGAGAAGCGTCGTTGCTCTGACTCAAAAATTTTTTGCACACCATGAACTAGAAACTATTATGTACTATTCTTTGCCATGGGCACAATGAGGCAGCCGTCAGAACTCCTCGAGAAAATCTCTAGTTACGCTAATAGTTTTCGAGATTACGTAAGAGCTTCCGTGACTTCCGAATAGTTTCGAATTCTTTTGACACTTTTGGTACTTCACATCTTTGCTGAATGATTGGCATTTGAGCAACTGATTGCTGGTATGGTTTGGGTATCATGTTAAGTTGTAGGTCCTGGGGCCTTATTGTGTAAGCGCTCTGACGTTCAGCTTCGCTTTTTCTCCTGCTCGCGGCAGTTACGCCACGAGAACGAGCGGGAGGAAAAGTGAAGCTGAACGTCAGAGCGCTTACACAATAAGGCTCCAGGTTCCATTTTTTTTTTTATGTCAGAAGCCTTCTGGCGACTTACGTCAACGTTATTTACTTAATAGGTTTCCACGACACTCGAGTAAACATTTAGTATCACAGACTCCCCTACTACAAGGTAGGTACTTGGACTGTATGAAAGATTTGTTCAGCCTTTCAGCCTCTAGTTCGCATTGTTTCATTGAATTGAAAGCTTTTTTTCTTTAGAATAGGTATCCCGTTTCCTTACCTTGCATGAACCTTTCCAATTTAATATGTGTTTTGTTTGGATTTAGTCTACTTTTTAAAAAAATTCTCATTCTAAATAGACTTGCGTTTGGATCCTACCCGATGTTTTATAAAAGAGCTATTTTGCCTGCTTTCTTCGGTATCTGATAACTTTTCTGATCAATAACAACTAAAACATGGCTTGAAAGTTTCTTGACAAAAAGAACTATTACTCGTTACTATAATAACCAATAGGGTCGAAAGGTTCTCAAGTGGAGACCTCGTACCGCTAAGCACATCAAAAGAAATCCACCCAACAAAGTCGACAGATATGAACTCATAAAAAATCGGCCAAGTGCAAGTCGGACTCACGCACTAAGGGTTCCGTACCGTATGGGAGCCCCATTCCTCTTGCCAGTCTTGCCGTTATTAACAGCGAGCAAAAATCCTCTTAAAATCACGTTTGTTGTATGGGAGCTCCCCTTAAATATTTTTTTTATTCTATTTTTAGTATTTGTTGTTATAGAGGCAACAGAAATACACCATCTGTGAAAATTTCAGCTGCCTAGCTATCACGGTTCATGAGATACAGACCGGTGACAGACAGACAGACGGACAGACGGACCGACGGATAGACGGACATCGAAGTCTTAGTAATAGGGTCCCGTTCTTACCCTTTGGTTACGGAACCCTAAAAACAGCAGAAGCAAGCAAACCGTTTGCATTCCGCTCTTATGGAGAATTAGTAATGATTTATATTTGACCGGACCGTGTGCCTTATTGTGCAAGTGCTCCGACGTTCGGCTTCGCTTTTCTTCCCGCTCGCTCTCGTAGCGTGAGTAACTGGCGCGAGCAGGAGAAAAAGCGAAGCCGAATGTCAGAACGCTTACACAATGAGGCCCCGTATCCGGGACGGGTCCGATCAGCACGTCCGTGCCCCGTTCCGGACATGGCCCGGTCTAATATAAATCATCCTTTATAGGGGGCGCTTATATCCAGCAGTTGACACCTTACGGCTGAAACATCTAGAACAACGAGTAGAAATAAACTGTTACGAAACGCATGTTTGCACTTCAATATGTTCACAACTTTTACGTCTCTATTTTTCAGAACAATGCTCAAATATTATTCGTGTATCATCTAAAGTAAACAAAAGTGGAACCGCGTACGTGGATTGTTGCTTGTTTGTGATCACGCAAAGTTTACCTTTGGGGCTTTACATTGAGAAGAATATAGAGCGGATTGATTTCGTAAGCTGATAGATTCAATTATTTGTTATTGACTTTTAACCGACTTTCAAAAAGGAGGAGGTTCTCTAAGGTCTCTAGGTTAAATAATGGAAAAATTACAAACATCAAATTCGAGCTAACTATTCGAATTTTGTACACAATAGAAGTATAAATATAATATAATAGAAGTAGAAATTATTTAGGTCTGAATACGTTCTAACTAATATTTTTCTAGTACATTGGGACCAACTTTGTCGAAAGAGGAATTCAAGCTAAAAATCTTGCACGCTGTTGACAAAAAAAAAACTTAGGATTAGTCGCCGAGTTTTTTTTGCTATTTGCCGAGATTTTTTAAAACTTTATTCACTACTTTTTAAAATTCAATTAAAAAATTTCAAGTCCTAATATTTTTTCGCTGAAATGATTATGTCTATTTTCTGCTTGTTCTTTTTAAGAACTAACTAACATAACATTTCAGATCTCTGTGATCATTGGTGATCACAAACCACAAAGACATTTTGGATTTTTTAAAACAACCGTTTCAACATTCTAAACACATTTTACAACCTATAAAGGTCTGTTTAAACAAAAACAAACCCTTCAAAGCTGACCAATAGTTCAGGACAGGTATGCGGCAAAAACGACACGGATTAAGGGCTGACACCAGCCGCCGCCGTGTCATGTTGTAATCCCCTCACTTTGACGCGGGTCCGTAAAAGCATCTGTAAGCGTCCTTCAGGTGTATGGATATAAGGGATATTGGTTATGGTGGATGAGATGTTATTTTTGGGCAGATCGTAATATTTTTAAAAAATTGTGTCATATACAGGGTTATTTCTAATCAATTAGCATCTTTTTAGGTGCTTATTCTGTACTTCAAAACTAACAGCTTTTGTTCTGCGACTTTTGTCAATACTCAAATAAAAAAACGGCTGTTCCATACATTTTGTCGCGGGTGAACGATATTTTTCTATGGAAGAACGTTTTTTTTTTTTTAGTTTTGACAAAAGTCGCAGAACAACAGTTATTAGTTTTGATGTACAGAATAAGCCCCTAAAAGGATGCTAATTGATTATAGATAACCCAGTAAAGGAGATGTTAAATCATGGAAAAATGAACAGAAAGAAATTGTCTGAAATTTGACAAAATGTTCACCGCATTATGGCGTTAAAACAGCATAGTAATAAATTAATAATTAACAACGTTACTTGACGTTTGAAAAAATTATGCCATATAAAGATGTTGTAAAAATTTGAATGAATATAATTATGTCGATTATATATTTTAAATAATTGTGTGAAATTTGACGGACTTGAAGCGTTTAAAATGTAGTGTAGATGAGTGTAGTGAGATTTTTCGTAAACAAAAACTACAGTAGTTTCCGTGTGGCTCTGTTCATTTTTGCAAAAGTTCTACTCGATTTATTTTCGGTCTAAAGGGCCATAGAATGCGATTGCTTTAGGAGCTAACTTGACATCCGCTGACTTGTATGATTCGGCCTTTAAGAACAATTTATAATGATACAAAAATGATAATAATTTGCCTTTACAAAGCAAACGCATACTATGGCCTCTAGCCCAAAAAAAAAAAAAAAAACAACCAGAAGTTTTTCAACTGGGATTTGAGTCTCCGAATTGCATTAAAAGATGCAAGAGAAAATATTGTTGACCAATGTGGAGATATTAAATCTAAACTGCTTCTAACCGATCTCATGGTGCCGCCAGACACTCCACGAGTCGACACGAGCACCGCAGCTGTAGCTAACTTCACATCGTATACAAGTTGGCGATGTCAAGTTAGCTACAGAAGCTTCTCAAGAAATTTCTGTAGCTAACTTAACATCGCCGACTTGTATACTTGTTTACGATGTGAAGTTAGCTACAGCTGCGGTGCTCGTGTTGCCTCGTGGATAGTATGGCGGCACCATTATGGAAGTAATAATTATACCATGAGTTTATGTCCAGCATTGGATCTCCTATATTCTACACTTGCATGTAGTGTGTTGATGTAAGTGTATGATGATGATTATAACTTCTTCCATCCGTCCATCCATTGGCCAAATGATGTCCACTAGAGGACATAGGACTCCCTTATGAATCTCCAATAAGAACGGTTGGAAGCGATTTGCATCCAGCGTGATCCTGCGGTCTTAATGAGGTCATCCGTCCATCTTGTGGGTGGATGTCCTATGTTGCGCTTGCCAGTACGTGATCTTCTTTAGAGAACTTTTCGACCCCATTGGTCATCAGTCTTCCGAGCTAAAACCATTCCTGACCATATATTAATATTATATTTTTAGGGTTCCGTACCCAAAGGGTAAAAACGGGACCCTATTACTAAGACCCCACTGTCCGTCAGTCTGTCCGTCTGTCTGTCACCAGGCTGTATCTCATGAACCGTAATAGCTAGAGAGTTGAAATTTTCACAGATGATGTATTTCGATTGCCGCCATAACAACAAATACTAAAAACAGAATAATATAGATACTTTGGGGGGGCGGGGCTGCTTCCTTGCAACAAACGTGTTTTATTGTGTACGGAACCCTTCATGCGCGATTCTAACTCGTACTTGGCCGACTTTTTTCTCTTAGTAAATTAGTATAAGTAATTTACTCTTAGTATATTCATAAGAAAAATACTCGATGCACAAAAAAACTCGTCCATCCATTACATAGGAAGATTAACCTACCCTCACTGGCTGAACATCTTAATTCTTCCGATCACAAAGGATCGTGAACAATGAAGGAATATCGAAGAAGTCTATTGTCCGCTGATATATAGACTGGCCAGGAATGACTTATGATGTCTTGGAGCTGGGTTATCCTGCGCCAGTACGGCTGTATTTTGATGTGGGAATTTATATCCTTGTCGTTTATCATTTTCAATATCTTATACCTGTCATTTGTTTATTATAGAATTACACTCATATTTAAAAAAAATTGTTCCTAATTTGATGGCGTAGACTTTCTTTTTTTTAACCGACTTCCAAAAAGGAGGAGAATCTATGTTCGTGGGTATGTTTTTTTTTTGTGGATGTTCATCGATAATTTCGCCAATTGTGAGCCGAATCGAAAAATTCTTCGTTAGTTTGAAAGGGTGTACTCCCGAAATGGTTCCATTTAAATTTTACAGAAATCAGCCGAGCCGTTTTTGAAAAAACTAAGCAATTCCAGCGAAAGATCCTAATTTTGTACACGATGAACATCGATAATTCGCCAATTGTGAACCGAATCGAAAAACTATTTTTAGTAATTGTAGTAGTAAGTATACCCTACTCCAAAGATGGTCCCATTTAAATTTTACAGAAATTGGCTGAGCCGTTTTTGATAAATCAACAATAATGTAAACAATTCGAGCGAAATATTCTAATTTTGTACACGATGGAAAGAGGTTTTGCCATTTTTTGAGAAAAATGATTTTTTCGTATAGGTTTGTGTATGTCTACACACTGCCTGATGGTCTAGGATGTAACACGCTTACCTAGAAGATACCTATTTACTCGTGTTGGGAAGACACCTACATTGTACTTTAGCGAAAAGACAGACTCAGGCAAAGCGTTCCACATTCTGGCAGTTCGTTTAAGGAATGTGGACTGGAAATATAATATTTTCGACCTCTTCAGTTAAATCGCAAGATATCAGAACCAATCTTTCTTTATATAGATACTAGCTGTATTACCCGCGTTAGCCCGCGATAAAAAGTAGCCTATGTGTTAATCCAAGGTCTAAGCTACCTTCAAAAGTCTTTCTGAGCGTCTGGTGGACGCGACGCGTGACCAAAATGCTGGTGTTTATTTGGCTTAACGCATTTCCATTCAGCGTGGCAATGCACCTAGTATGTTGGGCACGCTGGCAGTGGGCTTGAGCATTTGGATTATCTTTAGACTTTCAAAGGTCTGTGGATGATCCAATGCTTTTTATGTGGTAGGTAGTGTAGTTTTGTTGTAGTTAATAAAGGCACTTTTGCCCGAAAAAAAAGCTACCTTCATACAGAATTTCATACAAATCAGTACAGCCGTTTTTGCGCGAAAGAGTAACAAACATCCATACATACTAAAAACTTTTGCGTTTATAATATTAGTTGGAAATGTATGTCTTATGATTGATACATTCTGCATATGGTTTTTAGAAATAACGAAATGTAATGAATTATATGTACGTTCTAAAATTTGGAAGTATATGTGTTAGACAACTGGGGACGGTTGAAAAAATGTTAAAATATTGAAAACTTCATTGATATAGGTACACGGTGAATGAGAATTCATTTGCAATTTGTGCTCGTCATTCGGGATTCATTAATGTTTGGTATAAGATCGGAGATTAATTTTTGAAAACTTATAAGATGAATTTTGTTATTCCATCATATGTACTATTGGACTAACATATACCTACTTCCAATGTCTTGCTCGCTTACTGGGTCTCGAGATCATTTACGTATTCATTCTAGTGGGATATTTGCTTTAAAAAAACTCTGTGTGCATCTCAGATGTGTATGTATTTTGACTTGACACACACTATCAGTACTATCACTTTGCCAGTTTATTATTAGAATTGTCACTAGTTCTCGAAAATTTATCACTACCACTAAAAACCTTACCAAACTAGCCCACGTGGAAAAACTTCTCAAAACCCATAATTCACAATCACAAAGGTCAAAAGTCGGCACATTATCGATATCAATAGTCTAAAACTTTCTGATATTCATAACTTTGGCTTCACAAAGTTATCATATTACTCAAACATTTGGCAGCAAAACAAATATTATGATTTATTGGAGGCTGGGTAACGTACTAACACACTCCTACCGTGACTGTTTTAAGATTACAATTTGTATAGGCCGAATCATACAAGTCGCAGGATTTGAAGTTAGTTACAAGCTGCGGGAAATCTAATCAACGCGCAGCTTTAAGTGAGCTTCAGTCAGGATATTGCAGAACTTGTAGCTAAATTCACATCCGTCAACTTGTATGATTGTATTATTCAACCTGTACTGTAGTGTATCGGCCTTATTAATCATCCACTGCTGATCATAGGCCCACCCACAAAGGCAAATTGGGCAGTGTCCACCACACAACCAAGTACGGGTTGACGGATTTATGTACGCCGTCGATTTTTTTCTACGGACGTATGCAGGTTGCCTCATCATGTTTTGCTTTGCCGAAAAACCAGTGTAAAATTCAGTAGGAAAGTCAATAGAGTATTGAGCCATGCTTTTGCTTGGCATGAGTAGTAACAACGAATATTAGGTGGAATGTGTTTTTTCGTTGGAGCGTCTATCCTTAACCTTGATACATTGTAAAAGCTCCTTTTGCAATTAATCTACTTTAGGTGTATCATAAATTCATTAAAGATCATATTTACGCATAACTTACTTTTATTTTAAATGTATTTCTCAAACTATCTATTCTCCGGTCTAATTTATCAGAGGAGGCAACTATCCGGGGTGGGGCATGTATCTCTGAAATTTTAGAGGTCTACAAAATTAGTTTAAGTTCCTATTTATCATGGCGTTGACTGCTGATCTAGTATATTAAACTTTAGTCTAAAGACCGTTCTTTAAGAACGCATAACTAGTTTTTGAATCTTGTGATTATTTATGAAACTGTGAGACTTTTTCAAAAAGTGCGGCATCTGTCCGGGACTTACCCTATTACATATTACTGTCGATGCCGTATCCTATGACATTTTATTGTCACGTTTAAATCTAATAATTCACCCTGACTTGCAGTAATATGACAAATTACAGAGAAGCGTTGGCACATCTGTTGTACTGCATGCACTATAATTGAATATTTCACAGAAATTGATCGTAATAAGCCACTATTTTATTTTAGCGTCATTGTAATAAAAACGGTGATTTTTAATGCTTTTCATGGATACGTTCAATGTACATGTCATCTTATACCTTCAAGACAGGTACGAGTGATGCAGGGAGCCAATTCCCTGTCGATAAAATGTAACGTATTGAAATAATGATTTTTATATCAATAGTAAATAATTGAGTGATAATAATTATCACGTGAAAACAAAGCCTATAAAACTTAATTCTAATAAATATATATTTCACGCAAAATTCTTGAAAACAAAGCTTGACTGGGGCTCGTAATGCTCGTGTTTTCCTTGGTAAGTACTACCCTGATGATGTTTTTATAGATTACGGACATAGTCTAAAATATTACCTATTGTTCTCTCACTCTGTATCACTATAACATTTGTAATGGGATCCTTTATCGAAAGTGAATGTGGATCATCTGATTTTTTTGCAATTTTAAAATTGGTATAACCATTGGTAACAATTGTTCATCGCATTAAACTATTAAATAATTAGACTTTATAACATATTTGCTCGTAAAGTGGCTGTAATAACACCAATTTCAATATCGTAATGTATTTCATTCCGCACTTGTGCGTTATTGTAATGTAAAGCGCACGCCGCCACCGACTGCAGAACTCTGTGGTCTCGTTTCTCCTACTTTCACTCAAGAGAGTGAGAGACATTACGCACACGTGTGTTATTGTAATGTAAAACGTTACTTTCACTCAAAGTAAGAGTTTTATTAATTTCCTCGCAAATATGTTATAAAACGTCGTATGACATACGTGCGCTTTGAAAATTACAGCATCTGCTTCCTTATAGCCCTCGCCTACGGCTCGGGCTAGCAATATCGCCTCGGCTGTAATTTTCAACTTACCGCACTTTTATCATAATTTACTATTGTAGACTCTACTCTGAAGTAAAGTCACAACTTATTTAACATTGTACGACTAAACAGTCGTACAATGTATAATAAATAAACTAATCGTCAGACGAAAATCATAAAATATTCTCAGACGTCACAACCTCAAGGTGTCAATTTAAAACCGAAAGAGCGTCACAGTTTCGTTTTCACATTCAAGTATTTATGAACTCATCAATCATAATGATTGATTGGTTATAACGAGCTCGGATGTGTAATTTTCTTTTAAAACGTAAAAGCTTATTTGGGAACTATGCGGTATGGAAAGATTAAATGGTTGGTATAATTGAGTACTTTGGCATCTAGATTGTATCGATTTAGCGTTGTTTTTAACACAAATAATCTCCTTTGCATTATATTTGTACAAAATTTGCGTCCGACAAAGCAAAGTTGCAAAGTGTAAATAATTTCAAATAAATACAAGGCTATAAAGGAAGGGTGTACCTACTAAGCCCAAAGGGGGTGATTTAGTCTTACTTTCCCACTTTGAATGTATCGGAGCTGCCTTTTAAACACGCAATTTTGAAAATTATAAATGTACAATAATTATTTTTCGCAAATAATGGCAAAACCTCCTTCCATCGTGTACTTACAAAATTCGAATATTTCGCTCGAATTTTTTACATTATTGTTAATTTTTCAAAAACGGCACAGCCGTAAAGTAAAGTTTAAATGGTACCATCTCGGGAGTACATCCTTTTGAACTAAAAAATAATTTTTCGATTCGGTTCACAATTGGCGAAATTATTGATGAATATACAAAAAAATACACACAGACGAACATAGAACCTCCTCCTATTTGGAAGTCAGTTTAAAAATATCATAATGTCAAGTTTCACCTGGTTCGGTCTGGTATTCAAAATATCTTCTTTCTTTTTTCAAGGGAGTCGCCGCTGCCACACAATGTTTAACATTCCTGTACCAATTTAAACGAGATAATCTTGTTAAATTATTGCATATTCTGACACCGCATCAAATTCCTGGTTATATTTTATGACATCATAATTCATTGGTATGATTTATAGCAAGCGAAGGGTGTTAGTGACAATTTTACGTTTATGTCGGCGCATTGCTGTAGATGAGCTTCTAAATTTAGAGGCAAATAAGTAACTTCCACAAATCAAACTCGTGTTAGCAGCAACACACAGTCTTATTCTTAGCTAAATTCATTGACCGAAGCGACGCTAAAATCAACTTTATAATTATATTAAATTTTAATTTTGGTTGTTGATTTTTGTCTACATGTCTTATTTTTCAACAAATCTTGACGAAACTTAGTATAGTGCGTGCCACCAAAGATGAGACTTGACGAGCGTCAGTGGTGGGGGATCTTGCGCAGGTACAGTCGTGTACAGACTAATTATCCAGAATTTGTATATTATTAAACGTTTTTTAAACGTGTGTATATCTATTATCCAGAATTGGTATATTTATTACGAACCAAGTGGTTTCTCAAATCTCATCTTTGGTGGCATGTACTCTACACAGGTTTTACATACTAATGTTTTTTTTGGCCATATCTACTTGTCGATCTGCTGGGCTATGTCGGTAACTTCATCAATTTTAATAGCTATTATACTCGTGTAACTTGCAATGGATGTACCTATGTATGTAAGTGGAATCTTGTAAGTTAAATTTGACCAACTTCCCGGTTTCCGATTGAGCTGAAATTTTGCACGCGTATTTATATCGGGTGACAATGCAATAATATGGTACCATGCAGCTTATCTTATGATGGAGTCGGAAGGTGGCCATAGGAACTCCTGTACCAAACAAGATAGACCCGTCGTGTTTGGGCTCGTTTTACTTGTCTTGGCTAGCACTCTGCTGCTACATAACAACCAGGATCACGGAAGCTTGTTTTTGAAAAAAAAAATCATTATTTGTCAAAAGAAAAAATACGTATCTCATATTTTTAAATAATCTATCTGACGGACTTTTTATATTTTTTTTAGTTATTCAGCCCATAATTGACGCCCACACCTTACAAATAATTGGCATTTATGAATGTTTGTAAAACTAACAATGATCAAAGGATTATTCAATGAACGCGTTAAGTACTAATACAAACAGAATCTGATGGCCTGTGCATACACGCCTTAGTAAACAGAATACCCAAAGAAACTTTATTACGTACGTTAGTTAGTTTAGGTCAGACCCTAATGGTGTCCTTCAAAGTAAAAGCTTTTATTTGTCTTAGAAGCCACGTAATTACATTTAAAATCTTCAGATCTCGGTCGGGTTTTAGAATAAACTGATCTGGAAAATAAGAATACTTTTGACAGAGTTACAGAAATCGTTCCAACAGCAGTTTTTCTTTTACTGTTGTGTGTGATTTTGGTTTTCCACAGCCAGAATTTGGTACCCTTGACTTAAGTCAGTCTTTCCATTATAGTATTTACCAAATAAAATCAAGACAGAATGTCGTGAACAGACAAGTGAGGCCGGTTTTTTAACCCCCGACGCAAAAGAGGGGTGTTATAAGTTTGACGTGTCTGTTTGTCTGTGTGTCTGTCTGTCTGTGGCATCATAGCGCCCGAACCACTGAACCGATTTCAGTTTAGTTTTTTTTGGATGAAAGGAGACTTAATCGAGAGTGTTCTTAGCTATGTTTTATAAAAATCGATTGAGCCGTTTAAGAGTTATGGTGGGTTAAAGTGGCGATGGAGGAACCAAAATTCTACAAATGTGCCCAAAATGGTTGTCAATGTGTCGGGGGTTTTTTAAATTTTAAATTTATGTTTTATAGGTCAATAAATGAAGACTGCAGAAACGCTAAGACGCTGGTAGCAAGTTGGTTCCAACTAATCTTATTGTACATGTGGTGAGCGCATCGGTTTTGCGCCGCCATAGTTCGACTGACGAGCTAAAGCGTAGTTTCGTTGTACGTGTATGTGTGTGTAATTGCGTCTGTACACGTCGAGGCGTAGTTTTGCCGGCCTCACTTGTTTGTACACAATATTTAGTCTTGATTTTTTTATTTGGTCTGCGATAGATGTTTTCAAATCTAGAGTAAAATTAAATAGATATCTTCTAGGTAAGTGTTCTGCACCCTAGACCCATATTAGCTTATTATCACGTGTGTGGTCAAAACCTAACGTATTTTAAATTAATTTTTATTTCTTTCATCAAAAACATCTTTGTAATTTCCCGGCGAATAATGTAGTAAAACCGTTTGGTTTGTCCTGGTAGGTTTTACGAGTATCTTGTAAGTTTATTTGAATAAATAAATTTAACATCATACTAGGTAAATAACAATGCACATTGTACTTTGTGTAGAACTGGAAGAATTTTAGGTAAATGATTTTCACGCACTATGGTTGATTTCTGAAATGCTGTCAAAAATTATAGTACTATTATTAAAGAATTCCACAGTTCTTTTAATCGTAAAAAAGTGTAAAATAACGACATGAATATTTTAAATAAACTTTTTCTGTCTACACGTTCCAATCTTTTTCAGTTCACTCACGTCCATTTGACGCCACGTTCAGAAGTGGGATCGCTTACATTTTATTACACTGGGTGTAATTAGTACTCGCTCCCTTTACGCTTCGTTTGAGAGTCCAGGTAATCTAATTAACTCTCAGGTCACATCGGGTCACTCAATGACGCTGTATTTTCAGCCGACTTCAAAAAAAGGAGGTTTTCAATTCGACTGTATGCCGTGTAAATGTTCTCCATTCGACTGTATTTTTTTATAAGTGATTACTCCGTCAAATGTGAACCAATTTTGATGACTTTTTTTGTTTGGTAGATAGGTACTACATACTTCCTTTGAGAGTCCAGGTGATCTAATTAACTTGCACTTTGGGTTACTCAATGACGCTATTTTTAACCGAATTCAAAAAAAGCAGACTCTCATTTCGACTGTTTTTTTTTTCTATGTATGTTACGAGATTACATTCTATGTATATGCACACATTCTGATTTTGTTTTTTTTTCGTACCTGATACTTTGGAGGTAGCTCCATTTAAATTTTATCGACTTTGATATCGACTTGATTATCGGCTGACCTGTTTGTGAAAAAACAATAAATAGAAGCTGTCCAACTGTACGTCTTACGCTGCGGTATATGATCCCCATTTGAGAACTCGACGGCTTCATCCACCATCCGTTGTACGAACTATGTATGTACCCTAAGTGGGCAAGGTTTAAGATTCGGTAATTTTGGTTCGTCAAGGAATCTCCCAATTCTTTTCCTCAAGAATAGAGCATAATCATCCGCCGTACGACGTCCACTGCTGAACATAAGCCGCCCCTATAAATTACCAACAAACTTGGTTGCCCGGTTGCATCCAGCGCGTTACTGCGGTCTTAATTATATCGTTACTAAGTAAGTATATAAGTTCGTATAGGCCGGGTGGCTAGCCCTGGAGTCAGAGTTTTTACACCGCCTGAAGGCCTCTGACGTGGTTAAACAGTTAAAACAATCGGGACCTACAATTTAACGTGTCATCCGAGCCACGGTAGCGCTCAGTTGGAAAATGCCACACGCGGTCACAGTTAGAAATACAGACCGTGCGGAACGTTGCTTTATTTCGGTGATCGATGACAAACACCTAGTCGAACAACGCTACGAGCGCTAGGTACATACTGGAACCGCAGGAATAGTTATTCTCCGTTAATACTAGACGAATGAAGATCTCAAACCAAATATAAACTTTCATTCATATCCGCTTAGAAATAGAATTCACAATACATCACTGGAAGTGCCAAAAGAGAATTCCACGGCACGTGAGCATTTGAGAAAACTATTTCTCGTCTGATACCTCAGATTAATAAGAAAAGATATGCTAAACAAATCAAATTTCAAATTCAGGAAGTTTATGAAGAAAGATGATAAAATATAAGTAAAATGTTTAAGAATTAAGATAATCATCATGAATGATATAGGAGTAACAAGTGTACATCTGTATTGTATCGAGTCATGTTCTCATGTACACAAGTGGAAAATGATAATCATTTATAGGGTAAGCTTATAGTAGACTTCATATCATTAAATTGACGGAGACATGGTTTTGAGGTTCAAAATATAGACATAACAAAGACGACTTATCCACTTTTGTTTTCCGTTTAAAATAATAGTACATAATTTTAATTTATTAACCAAAAATATACATCAGCTAACCTAATAAAGTTAAATTAATTAATTGTAAAACTATTCAATTCAACATAATTTAAATATAGATTGATGAGCAATAAAAAAGATTTTAAACAATAATAATTGTGAAATAAAGTTTATGGTACTCGTACTTATACAGGGTTATATTCCTAATCAATAAACATCATTTTAGGAGCTTATTCTGTACATCAAAGCTAACAACTTTTGTCATAACTAAAAAAAAAATTGTTGTTCCATAGCAAAATATCGTTCACCCGCGACAAAATGTATGGAACAGCTGATTTTTTTTTGAGTTCTGACAAAAGTCGCAGAACAATAGTTGTTAGTTTTGAATAAGCCCCTTAAAGGAACGCAAATTGATTAGGTATAACCCTGTATAGTAGAAAACAAATATGCCTATTTACTGTTTTACTTTCAACAAAAGAGTAAAACATTAAATAACTACATAGTCATTTTATTAGGTACATTGCTAGATTAATTTAAAAATAAAGTAAAATTACATTCAACACGACGTTCTTTCTTTCCTTTAATGTCATCGACGTTCCATACCTCATCAATTCTCAGTTATGACAGCCGCAGTATGAAACAAAAATAGTAGAGTCCTGCCAAAATATGTTCAAAGCTGAGTGGGAGCGCCACTGTCTCAATTTTAAAACTAAATTTAAAACCATCCTTTCCAAATGAGTAGTTCTCTTATTTGCTATACGTTTCAGTTGAGATGGTTTCGTGGCAGATAGGATATTTGAAGTGATTCAACTGGGACCGGTATAGGCATCCTGTGTAGTTCCCCTGTGATTAATGTTCCGTTTTTACTCTTTAGTCATGACGCATCCTGACTGCGTGCAAGTTTTTTATTTTATTTCTAGTACTAATGGATTTATGTAGGTAATAATTTACTAGTCGTTATGTTTGGTGCTCATTTCGCAAGACCTGGGTTCCATAAACGGCACTTAAATCAAAGCCAAGGCAAAACAAGTTCAATAAGCAGATTCGCGAGGTGTGTTGGTGACTGATGGTCGAACGAATAAAAAAAAATCGATTGACGTGGTTTTCACTCGCGAAATTTTCGACAGGAAACTTTAGGAGTAGATTCGTGATAAAAAAAGTCTCCTTTTAAACCAACGTTAATAATTTGGTCAAACTGGATGGCTAGCCTCTCTAAAAACTAGCTAGCTAGCTAAAAACTCTGACGCTAGCGTCAGAGTTTTTAAGCCGCCTGAGCAATTCTAGCATGTCTAAATAGTTAAAAAAATTGGGAGTTTCAATTTTATTAAAGATTGATAAAATGGTGCCAGTTGGCTCTACGATATCACTCATAATAATTTAGAAAGCGTTGTTCTATTCTGTCTATAAGTAATAGATTATGTCACGCCTAAAACATAAATTAATGAAATGCCCAAAACTATAGAACATTCGAATTATTCCGAATTCAAAGAGAACAATACAACTCCGTTCCAATACATTTATGTCGGGATCCGTAAATCCCATATAATTTAAAGCACCCTACGACTCCTCTATTATAGTTTGGGAGAGCTTGACTAGTGTATGGCGTATCGAGCAAACGCCTGTCCTCGACGCAAGGTACCGTGTTTATCAGCCTTTTACCGGATTACTTCGGAGAGTGCGCCCAGGAGTTGCACAATCTGGTCCCACCTGCCCCTTTCTTCAATCGTACGGCTAGACCGACGTGACCAAAGCGCCACCCTTTTATGGTGGACATTCCGCGCCTTAGAACCAAGCGTTTCGAATCCTCATTCCTCATACGAACAGCCAGATCGTGGAACGCTTTGCCTGGGTCTGTCTTCCCACTAAAGTACAACGTGGGTGTCTTCAAATCCCGAGTAAATCGGTATCTTCTATGTAGGTAAGCGTGCTACAATATAGACCGCATATCCGCTCAACATCAGGCAGGATGTAGTCAAAAGCAAACCTAAAAATTGGCATAGTTAGTTAAACTTTGACTTGGTAATTTCACATGAATTTTATTGTTAATTTCACCATTATTATTATGAAGACGCGCTCCTTTGGAATAGACGTCACCGTCTCACTATGTCTCTCAAACGTATGTTCGCGAGGCGCGTTTTTTTTCTTATTACTCGTTTTTTTTTTCTTATTATTCTTTTAAATCCGTTCGCAATTGGCAAAAACATTTATGAACATACAATAAAAATACATACAGATTAACATAGCACCTTTTTTGAAGCTAGTTAAAATAATTTCGATACTAGGTATCTTTTATTTGACACCAGGGGCTCGTTGACTATGAAACTCAGATGGTCATATTTTAGTAACGTATTTGGGACTGAATCAAAGGCACATCAGATCCATAGTATTCGTAAAATATATGTACCTAGTTATACTTCATTCCATTTAGGCGTGTATTATACCTATATATTTAAGTATCCTTTATACTGACATCGTTGCGTCATTATTTTAGTCATAGTCTATGTCTACTGTTGGATATCGGCCTCCTTTAAAGATCTCTAATAAAACATGTACAAGTTTAGTGGACTGCATCCATCTAGGATCGTTTCTGATTATATCCCGCAGATAGATTCCGAGCACAGACTTTTTAGATAAAAATGCTATGTGATGTAACCGATTTTGCAAACATTTTTTTTTTTTACCTTTCGGTTAAGAAAACGTGGCGTGACGGGAAAACGGAGGGTTACACTTGCGAGGTCGTTTTAAATCTCAGTCCTGTACCTCCCAATTTTTGATATGGTTTGCTATACAACGAAGCAATGCTTACCTTCTTTTTACTCTGCTTATAATTATTTCATTCTTATAAATAGGTGTCGGAATAGGTATTTCAATTTTTCGTGCCTTTGATTTTGTGATATCGATAATATTAATGAAAATGAATATGCCTCTGGGATTCCGCGAAACTTACTATTTTCAGAAATTAAAAATTTTACATCGTACTTTGAAATGGTTAATCAATTTCAATCAAAGCTAAGCAAATTATGAACTAAAAATTTGGAAAAAAGGATGAAGAAACAATTAAAATAGTCGAAACAAACAGCAAATTGAAACACGGATTAGGTTACTAACCAAAAACCACAAAGCCTTCATCATTTTTGTTTTTATTTTAAGTGGAATATTCCGAAAGTCCCGCCGTATTCTGAGATTATAGGTTTATCCATGCTAAGCTTACGTTGAATTTCTTTCTACAAGTACCTACTTAAAATTGAACTACCTAATTCCGACCCCTACTGATAAATAAGTACGAGTATCTACCTATAGAGTTTATAGCTAATTATGTTGACACCCTAGTAGGTCATGTACAATTTTTGGGGTTCCGTACCCAAAGGGTAAAAACGGGACCCTATTACTAAGACTCCAATCTCCGTCTGTCCGTCTGTCTGTCTGTCACCAGGCTGTATCGCATGAACCGTGATAGCTAGACAGCTGAATTTTTCACAGTTGGTGTATTTCTATTGCCGGTAATACAACAAATGCTAAAAACTCAATTTAATAAATATTTAAGGGGGCTCCCATACAACAAACGACATATTTTTAGGAGTTTTTTTTTGCTCGCTATTAATAATGGTAAGAGGGATGGGGCTAAGGGAGCTCCAACACGGTACGGAACCCATCGTGTGCGAGTTCGACTCGCACTTGGCTGATTTTTAAATATTTATACCTCAATTCTCATAAAATACTAGCAATTTATATGTTTATGACTGTAACTCCACCTATTATTGCGAGTGACTGTAACATTAGGTCGAATACACATTAATATATTAATAGGGGTGTTTGTGCCGACACCCTAACAATGTCGTACCGTGGGGTGTGGACGGGGGCTTATTTTAATTTTAAATCAACATTAAGTAATGCTAATGGTGTAAAAGTTATACGGTTTGGAAAGTGTGGTAAGTGCAAAATTACAAAATATTAGCATGTATTTTGGAAGCATTGTGTTTTGCGTTTTCGATCACAGATTTACCTGAAAATGCGTCTTTGCAACAGAAAGACAGACAAGCAAAAGCCCGAAATAGCAAAATCCCAAATAAGCAGGAGGACAGATTTGCATAAAGGCAGATAATGTACTGTTAAGTTAATAATATACAAACCCTATGAACCTTAATAACAATTTGTGATCTATCTACTTTCTTGTCGTGAGCTAGGTATAGTGTTCGGATAACTATTAGCAATAAAGAAATATGAGTTACTTAAATAATAAATAATTTCCAGTGCTTTTCAAATGCTATTTTGAAAATTTTCTTGTTTTTTTTTGTATGTTTATTCAATGGCATATTTAGGTATATAACTCCTTGAAAATACAAGTTTTATGTCAATATTTGATACTTTATTTTATCTAACGGGGAGTTTATTAGTTATGTAATCACTATGAAAAAATTCAACTTAAATACTAAAGAAGGATGTCGACAGCTCATACATACGAATACCTGTTGTGTACGAATACACTGAGTTTCTCCCAAGCTCATTTATAAAAATGTTATCTTCACCAGAGTAATTTATGACGCTTCTAAAACTGTTCTGATACTCGTATGTACAAGTTTGTTTAAAATGAAGTTAAAATAAGAAAAACCGAAAACAATTTTCAAGCTATATGTACCTACTTTGATTTATAGAATTATAGACCATAGCAGTGCTGCCAACTCCTTTTGGCAAAAATTCGCTATCAGTACGTCAAAAACGCGCCAGAAGCGCTAAATGGTAACTACGACGACTGGTACTACGAAAAAATGAATGATAATGAATTTCGGTATTCATCCACTTCATTAGCAATAGTATAAGAACCACAACTAGCTGCTATTCGAACTTCGGCCGCAGCCTGCGGATGCAGGTCGCGATTGCAGGTAACACACATCTGAAATGCAGCCACTGCCTGCTTCCGCAGTCGAGAGTGATTCCGAGGTTGGCTACACGTGCTGCGACAGGCAGCACGTCGGACTTGTCTAAACAGGTGAACAACACTCGCAGCTGAGGCTCGGTAGCACGTGCTGCCGGAGCCGCAATCGGAATCTTTTTTGCAGAAATTCATACTACTACATAGATAACCAGAGCCCTTACTCGTAGTCCAGGCTTTGCGAAGTTTACTCAAACTTTCGCGTTCGCGTGTGGCTCCATAGATTTTGGTTAGTTCTTCCTCGTTTCTGCTAGGGGCGCTGTACAAAAATGTATAGGGCCATACCGAAACAGCTGAAGTTTCAATTCACGTGTAAACCTGGATTAACCCCTCAGTTGTGCAGCCACAGCCGGCTTCGTGCAGCTGCTGCAAGTGCTGTTTGTAGCTGTAGCCTGCTGCCGAGATTCGAATAGCACCTTTAAGGATTATTACGAGTAATATCAAAATAATCAGGAATATCTCGGATAATTTCAACTGCAGCTTTTTGTTAGTAGTAAAGTGAGTGAAACCTAAAAATATAAGTATTCTTTCTTTTTGATAATCTTTTAGTATACAAAAATGTATGTTTCTATAAAATATGTAAAAAGACACCTCAGTTCGTAAAATTACTAGTTGAAACACTTAAAACGAGTTAAGGAAGGAGCATGTACCAACTGTTGAAAAAGAAAATATAAATATATATTATATATTATTAATATATTAATTAATATATATTAAAAATATTAAAAATAAAACTTCAAATTAATTTTCTCATACAAAATGCTCCTACAATATGTAAAAGTTGCCGTTTCTGGTCGTTGGTGGTGCTAAAAGCCATCAAAATTAGTGTAACAGATGAAGGTGATTTATGAAGTTCACCGGGTCAGCTAGTCATAAATAAAATAAAATAGGTAAAAATAGTGTACCTACGTAAAAAATGCTTTTGCTAATTTATGACTTATATGGTTTTCCTCCCATCTTGCTGATCCCCAGCAGCCCAGTTGCGTATTAAAGATGTTTTGTCACAGGCTGTCGTAACTCCCTAACTTGTTACGGAATTGTTGTTTAACATTAATGAGTGTATTGTATACTTAGAAACGTGGAATTTTGAAAGTAATTTTGCAAATCTGACGAAATTCCAGAGACGCAGCTTGGACTATTTTTGTCCAACGAAACGAAGGAGGTACTCAATTCGACGCGTATATTTTTTTATGTCTAACCACGCTTAACTTTTTACATATTAGTCCGATTTCGATAATTCTTTTTTATTGGAAGGAGTATACCTACTCCGAAATTGGTCCCATTTAAATTTTATTGAAAATGGCTCATCCATTTTTGATACATTTACAATAGTGCGAAAAATGATGTATCCATCCGTGCCATGTATTCGCAAATTCTGTTGGTTGAAGTCGGTCATGCCGTTTTTTTTGCGAAAAATAATTATGTGAATATTAACTACTAATTCTAGATGGGTTTATGACAATTGCAATTCGGGTACCATGAATGAAAATCCAAAATACACAAGAACAAGACTCAAGAAGGTTATACAGAAAGAATGTAAGCCGAAAGGGGGTCATTTAAAAGGTATAAAACATGAGCAATTATTACTACTGACCTAGCTCAAAATTAAAAAAAAGTGCAAGTGGGGACTCCACTCCGCGCGGAGAAGTGAAAATTCGACGCAACAGTGCTTTCATACCCCCTCCATGGTAGCGTTAAACGTTTAACGGAACCTTGTTGGAAGTCACGCCTCGCTTATGTCGCAAAAACAGCATATTTCTACAATTACAAGGGAATCAAAACCTACAGGGTACTTGCCGAATGAATTTTGGCAAGAAGCATTATTTTATAGTACACATATATAATATAGGAAAAAATCTAAAAATTGCACATTTCTTATGAAATTATTTAAAATATGCCCTAAATTTAATAGGGGTCCAAATTTTAAACTGAGGTAATCATATTATGTGGGATATCATAATTATGAAAGAACTTCGGCCCCACATACTTAAACTGGTTTTGTTTTTTTTTTTAACGATTTATGTTATTTTTCAGTTTGTGAGAAAAAATGTAAGAAAAAATTCCGTGTGTCGATGACAACATTTTTGATTCGATAAGATCTTTTTTCCGAAGGTTTTAAGAAATTAGTTCCCTAAATCATACGATTTTTTGGATATCTGCGGAACACTCGGTGGACGAGCCTGACTTGCACTTGTCCGGTTTTATTTTTTCGCGTATTCCAGGTTGGCTGTATAGTAAAACATTTTATAACATATTTGCTCGTAAAGTGACTGTAATTACACTAATTTCAATATCGTAATGTATTTCATTAGACACTTGTGCATTATTGTAATAAAGAAAACGCACGCTACCACCGACTGCAGAACTCTGTGGTCTCGTTTCTCCTACTTTCACTCAAGAGAGTGAGAGACATTACAGCACTTGTGCGGTAATGTAATGTAAAACGCACGATGCTTCGACTGATGCACGACTTTCACTCAAAGTCAGAGTTTTATTAATTTCCTCTCAAATATGTTATAAAACGTCGTATTACATACGTGCGCTTTGAAAACTACCGCACTTATATCATAATGTACTATTATAATGATCGTGTGAATCACACCCTCTCAGCTAAGATTTTTTTTTTTGTTTACTTTGTGTAATAATAAAAATGCAATAATATTAACTACATTATCTGTATATTTTTAATCTCTTGATACTACGTATTAAGTCATTTCAAACTTCCTTTTTGGGATTAAACGAAAATACGAAGAGAAAATGTTAATGTTATAATAATTATGAGGGACGAGAGATAAGATGTTGTTTATAATTATTGAGTTAACAGTGCAAAATAAATAAATTACCGTAGAACGATTGAAAAGCTTATTAATAAAAAAGCAAGATATAAAAAAAGAAAACTGTTTCATAAAACAACCCAATGCAAACATTAATAATAATAACTATATGACCAGAATGCAATCACGTAATAATTCATTCCAATAGCCTAGCTACAAATTCCTCGTCTTCCTATTCGTTTTCCTCTTCTTACCATCCAAAATGTGTATTTTTGTATGATTAGATGTTTGTAAAAGGGCCTCTTGGTGTTGGTTTCGGCCCCACCAAAACCTTTCATTAAAACATGAATGACATGTAATTATAATGTATTAAACAAATGATTGAGTGTATTGAAACATATTTTTGTTTTGAACTGTAAGTGTAGAAGACACATATCTAATGTAGAAAATAACTCCAGATAATTGAATAATAACTGTGAAATACTTATGTAAAGAATCAATTTTTAAAACTTTCGGTACCTATGATTTCTGTAATACAATTTTAAAACTTTTCGGTATTTGACATATCTGGTAAATATATTTCAGTACCAAATGGAAATGAGAATCATATTGATCTCATGAAAATAATTATCATTCTAAACTTATAGGTAAGTATAGGTTACAGGAAACTTATTTGATAAAATAGCTATAGTACTTCATATATCAATTTGTAACTGAGTTCAAAGCTAAAAAAAAAGAACAATCAAAACCAAACCGTTTTCAAAATTAAATGTTTCCATTCTAGTTCTGTTTAACTTCTATTTCCATATTTTAAAACAACCGGAAAACTCCTGAATAAGCTAACTCCCAAAATTATCTTCTGGGTGAAACCCTCAAGTAATTTATACGGGGCGCAGGTGGCGTGCTTTTCATTTGCTTAATTATAATAAGAAAGGTAAACATTGTCTTTAGAAACTAGAAAAAAACAGATGAGTAACTATTATAAAGTCATATTCAGACACAGTTATGCCGGCGGGCCAGAACTACGCCTCATGAAGTATGCTTGAGGTGGGCTGGCTCGGGTAGATACGCTGGAGGGGGAAATGCACAAAAGACTCCATGTGGAACACAGTGCAGTACCTATCATCCCCATACAGACTAATATAAGAAGTAATAATATTGATAGATTGTTTCAAACGTTTCACTATTTTAGAGGCCTTCAAGTGACTTAGGAACTGATACCAGGGCCAGCTGGCCCATATGACTTACAGTGTGTGTTATGGTAACTTACTGATTCAGAAAATGCCAGTATCAGAGTGGAAACGCGATATCTAATCCTAGTGGCCTGTACGAAGTTTCTCTAGGCGCAGAACTTCATACGCGCATAATTAGTTTTCGCAAAAAATTTCAAAACCAGCTTCCATCGAGAACAAAATTTAATATGTAGTTCGCTCGAATTCTAGTATGCAACTTTTTTCATTATTGTTGATTTTTCAAAAGGATTCTGTGATTTGATTCACAATTGGGGAAAACATCGATGAAATACAAAAAAAAATACATACACACGAACATAGAACCTCCTCTTTTTTGGAAGTCGGTTTTTAAATAATATCTACCACTTCCCACAGCGGCAGCGAAAAAGTAAAGTACGTCTGAATAGGCCTTAAAATTCAATGAAAACAATTTTTCCAAACGAGTTTGTACAATATTGTTTGAAATTGACAACGATAAGAACATTTTAACCGACTAATATGTATTTTTTTGTGTATTTCATCGATAATTTCGCCAATTGAGAACCGAATCGAATAATTCTTTTTTAGTTCGAAAGGGTATACTCCCGAGGGACCATTTAAATTTTACAGAAAACTGCTGAGCTGTTTTTGAAAAAAACAACAATAATGTAGGCAATTCGAGCGAAATATCCGAATTTTTGTACACGATGAACATCGATAATTTCGCCAATTGTGTACCGAATCGAAAAATTCTTCCAAATGGTATACTCCCAAGGTGGTCCCATTTAAATTTTAAAGTAATCTGCTGAGCCGTTTTTGATAAATCAACAATAATTAAAAATTCAAACAGTAAACAATTCGAGCAAAATATTCGAATTTTGTACCTACACGATGGAGGGCGGTTTTGCTATTTTTTGCGAAAAATCTAACGTATAGTTAAAAAGTTGGATGTTTACTACTACGGATACATATTTAGATTCTGATACTTATACCTTACCTCAGTTTCCCAAAAAGAAGGAGGAATAGATTATGAAAGCACAATAATTGTTGTAAGTTGTTGTTAAACATGCAGAAAAAGAACTTGTTAAAACATTATTTTTAGTTAGAATATAACACAGATGTTACTCACGCATGATTTAACGTAGTCTACTTTAGTTTTTACGGCAATAGATGATATTCGTAAAGATTTCGAAGTTTTCATCAACCTTGCATACTCCATTTGTCTTTTTTAACGAAATAATAATTATAATGTAAAGGAAATGTTACGTAATATCTTTAGAGCTATCAAGAAGTTGTCCATCTGTCTCACTTAGTCTATAAGTATTATCGTTGCAATAACGCTGAGCTACTGCAAGGAAGTTCTTGGCTTGTTGATTTTAAGTTTTGTACCAAGTAGGTATATACCAAGTAAAGTATACAGTATTCACCTGCGTAAACTGCTCTGTAACAACACAAGTTTGCTGACTTTGGTTTTATAGGAAAAGTTAACATACACAGCCTTCTTAAGGCTCACTTCTTAAAGCTTACTAAAGCGGAGCGGAAATGGACATAATTACTTTTCGCAAAAACCAATTATTTGTAAATGAGGAATGGAGAAACGCATATTCTCAAATAGTGAAACTGATAGTGAAATTACAAATCTCTCCGTTATAAGAGCAGTTTCAATGAGAGAAAGAGGCACGCGAAAACACGTCAGGGCCTTTCAATGTGAAGATAGAGCAGGAATACTTTAGTGACAGTCTGATCTCGTGAAACAGTGTCGTTACCTACATGTGTTTTTTATACTTTTATATATCTATGTCTGCAATATATTTCTATGTCACTCTGTGTTATTTGATTAAACAAAGTTTATATCATTACTATCTGACCCGGCAAACGTTGTTTTGCCGGATAAATTATTTTAGGTTAAAAAAAATGTTAAGGGTGAACAACCCTTATCACTTAGGGGTATGCAAAATAGATAGTAGCTGATTCTCAGACCTACTGATATGCATATAAAATTTGGTAAAAATCAGTCAAGCCGTTTCGGAGGAGTAAGGTAATTAACATTGTGACACGAGAATTATATATTTAAGAAGATTATTATTTAGTACTCGTAAAAAAGGTAATAAATCAGTTATATGTTCCGAAGAAATCATTGATACAAAGCCGGGGTTTGAGAGATGAATGAGACTACCACTAGGCTAAGGAACACATAGTTCCGATTACAACAGTGTTTTGTTTCTCATTAAACAATTATAGCGCTTATGCAATTGACTTACGGATTTCACCGCTCCACTGTCACTTTTGGTGGAGTAAAGGAATAATTCTGAATATGTATAATTTTAATTTTATTTGTAATGCAACATGTTAAATTGTGAGGAACATTCTCGCTATTAAGTTTAAGATCGTGTTGAGAAGTTAAAGCTGCTTTGGATATTTTCCAAATTCGGTAAACAGATAAATGCGAATGTGCTGTTTGTTTCCCCTGAACTTTGTAATGACAAAATTTACCTAAACGGATTAAGATATGAATAATTGTTATGAAAATAATTTATTACGTTGGACAGCAATTAAAATCGGAACAAATTGATTCTAATTTTGCAGTCGTCATGGTGGCAAGCAAGGTTGCCTGGAAGAAATCGCCATGGCTGATAAGGCTGCCACTTTATAATCATATTTTTTGTCATATATGTGTAAATAGTTTTTTTTTTAAATTGTGGATGTGAATAAAAAGTTTTGTCTGATCTGTCTGTCGTCGTTTCATAGGACGTGCACTGCTAAACATAGGCTTCTGGTATAGATCTTCAATAAGACTGGTTGGAAGTGGCTTGTATCCAGCGTGATCCTGCAGTTTTGGCGGATGACCTCGCCACTTACCGAACGGATGCCAAAACCTGAGTTCTTACACTGCGCTTGCCAGTACGTGGTCTCCAGTCGAAAGCTTATCGACCCTATCACTCATCAGTTCTTCGTGCTAGGCCATGTCATGCCCACTGCAATTTCAACTTGCCAATCTGTTGCGCTGGGCTATTTCGGTAACCTTGGTTTTTCTATGGATCTACGTACTCATTTTATTCAATGTCGCAGAGAGACTAAGAGTTACCGTGCTACGAGTATATTAACATAGGTATAAAAATGATTTAAAAAATACGAGTACTTTGTTAATCTATCTTCGATAACGTATCTTGTCCTAGTTCATCTGACAATTGTATAATGTGACTTTGTCTTTTGAAAATAAAAAATAACACGATTTTATTTCTCAAGCAAAAGAATCAAGTAAATCCGTCCATTGTCCAGACTCCGTATATAATTTTGAACGAGGATTACAGTTAACCGACGAAATATTGTAATTAAATTCATTCACAATGTGCTAACTCCATTTGTTCGGAATCCGCGGACAATACGGGGTTTAATGGTACAGCAGCAAAGGGGCCAAATGTGCAGCGGAGGGGGCGTTTGACACGAAATAGTGTAATAACTGAGCAAAATGTATAGGTAGTAGACGCACTGGTTGTGGCCACTACCCCGGTGTTTTGGCGATTTGATGTCAAAATTATTGTTTACGCAGATTATAAACTAAATAATTTATTGTTTTTGTGAATGTCAAAGTTTGAAAAATTTCTTTATAAATATTATTTTGTAACAGTAAAATTATCTACATAATCATTAAATGACAACAACAGGTGCATCTACCTAATTATTTTTTGACCAAAATTTAATAACCAACCTTTTACTCAAGCCGAAAGGTAAAGTAGCGTCTTTTGCAAATTTTTTTGTAGATGTTTCTTATCAAATATTTGTAATAACCATTTTAACGTGCTTCAAATCTTCAATCCCTTGGAAATTATTTAACAAACAGGATTAAGATGATCAAGAACTCTGATTTCAACAAAAAGCTTATACACCGTGGACCCAGACTCACCGTGCTTTATTTTAAGTGTTAAAATTATGGCAAACAAATTGGCTGCAAAAATATTGTCATTTTATGCTTATTTACCTATTAATGATTTATTATATATTTTTAGAACTGTAAACCGTTATAAGAGAAAATAATACCCCGATCATTTAAAGCAAAATTATAAAAAAATCAGGTACCTTGTAATAAAACGCTTGTCCCAGACCTCCCAGACTAGCCGCTAGCAAGGAAATAGTTAAAAGATAATTTATTACAGGACTACATTATAAAAAAATAAGATATAAGGACACTAGATTTATTATTAGTACTTAGATTCATAGGTTAAAGTTTATGTATTGTTAACCTGTATATATCATGATAACTGGTACAAGCACATAGCCGAAGAATCTCAATCTCATTTACAATTGCCATATACTTACTTGACTTTCCTGCACATAATGCAGTCGACAACAATTTAAACTCTTACCACTAAGCATTGTAGGTAAGTTATAAAGTAGATAGTTCTACTGATTTTGTTCCAATTGGTAAAGATTTTTAACATGCACTGGATCAATTCAAACGCGTCCCATCCATCCCCTGTTAATATTTAAATGGTTGAAACGCCGCGAGCCGCAGCGTTCACGGATTAGTTTACTTTGTACATGTGTCCAGGGAATTAGGTTTATTAATACCCGCAGTTTGATATTTAAATTTGAATAAGTATTGGGACTAGTGGCTGTTTAATGCAAATAAAATACGCAGTCTTTTGGCTCAGTTTAGGCTCAGCTCAGCTTTGAAGTGTTATTGATTGTCTTTGTTACCAATTCGCTTGCATATACGTGATATACAAAGATTCACATTTCAAAGTTCACATATACGAGTACGAGATATAACTACTTACTCATTATTATTAACAATTTTTACTGAGGGTAAGCTAAACATTGCAATATTACTCCCGTTACTCCTGATATATTTGAAACTTAACTAAACTCGTGAGGATGTTCCTGATCCATTTGTTCCGTGTGGTTACAGCAAGCGATACAACGCGCTAAAACCATCGAAGTATTAAGTATCATTCTCTCAAAGATATTGATACTGATATTGGTATAATCCCGGTTGTGTGGATGAAGCGAAAGAATTACAGATATATCATAGGGGCAACGTAGTCGATCGAATAAATCTGAGAGAGACGCATTGATTTAATATGACACGATTTAGAAAAGGCACGAAAAATATTTCGATTCGGTGGTTGTTGTTGATTTTTTCGTCGGTAACGTAAAATTCTATTATTAAGACATATTTGACAGTCATAACAATTCGCAGTCACATTTTCCATTCATTTTTGAGGTTGAGATTAATCTCAAGTTACTACAGCGTTATCTCACTGACATCTCTGTGAAAAAAGTAGACTTTCAAATATGTTCAAAGTTTGTGACAGATGGCATGGCAACACTTACAAATTGTCAACACGACAACAGTAACCATTTGGTACATTTGGTAATCCACAAACTAATTTCTACTAAAGAGCTCAGATTATTGAACTAATACATGCGCCGAGTTCAACAATGCACTTGTAACAATAGTAGGTATATAATAGCGATTTGCTGTGCTCCCTGCAATTTTCGAATAGGGTTGTCAGTTATCGAAAAAATCTCATAATTGGACGAAATAAAGAATGATCTTTATTTAGACAATGTACGAATTTTCGGGTATCATTGTCCTTATCGTTATACCATTTTTTTAGTATGGATCCGACTCCTAAATCGCACAAAATGTTAAATTTCAATAACATTGTTAACTTTTGACATAAAAGGACAGCATATTTTACAACAAACTCGAGGTTGGTCCCATAGTAAACATTGTTTATAACGATGAGTTGGTATAAACAGGGTTAGTAGTTAATCAATTACCATCCTTTTACGGGCATACTCTGTACTGACAAACAAACAACATTTGTTTTACCACTTTACCCAAATCTCAAAAAAATTCCCAAAAAGTTTTTTTTGTTTGTTTCTAACACTTCATAGCTCTATCGCATCAGCTTGATGTATCTACGTGTAGCAATTTATGTAGTTAATAGTAGTAGATAGTAGCGTAGCACAGCTACGGCGACCTTGAGTTGCTGTTGGTTGTCCCGGACTAAAAGGGGGGCTCAAAATCATCTAAAAAATACTAATAGCATAAGTATTTATACGTCTGATCCATGATTTCTTCATACTCATACACACAACTCAAAGTTCGCGCGCGCTTTTTACATAGAGTTAATAACGTTGAGACCGGTCAAATTATTTATTTGTATGGGATAAAATAAACACGAATTCGCAGAAGTAGTAGAACAAAAGATGTTTGTTTTGACGTACATACTTATGCTATTAATAGGATAGCAATTGATTACCAGTAACCATGTATACTTCTAAAACATCATGCTGCTTTGTTTTTTTATCAAAAGTAAACAAATACAAATAATCCATGATATTAAGTATCAAAAATACATTTTACTATCATAAAATTAATAAAGCAATAACATTTATAGTTTCAAAACAAGAGCACACTGTAATGAATCAAGACAAACAATCAATTAATTCAAACTGTACAGCTCCTATTAATTGAAGTCTCGAGAGGCAACCCTAACTTTGATCCGGATTTGCACAAGGCGAGACAGGGGCCTGTTCGCGACATTACACTACACTTATTTTGTTTCAGTACAGAAACTAGATACTGCTTTATTATAGAACATAAAATTTGTAGTGCCATTAACTTCAAAAAGGAGGTTGTCAATTCGTCGTGTATACGAGTGTTGTAGGTATGTTACGAGATTTTTCTGCCAATTATAACCAACTTTGATGGTTCTTTTTGTATTAAGTAGATAAACTTCAGAGATGGTCCCATTTCAATTTTATCGAAATCGGCTTAGCTGTGTTTGAATAATCAGTCAAGTGCTAGTCGAACTCGCGCACAAAGGATTCCGTACCCTTTGGGAGCTCCCCTTAAACATTCGTTTTATTTTAATTTAATAATTAATTACTAAATTAAATTAAACATTTATTTTATTTTGTTTATGTTGTTATAGCGGCAACAGAAATACAGCATATGTGAAATTTTCAACTGTCTAGGTATTACTGTTCATGAGATACAGCCTGGTGACAGACAGACGGACAAACGGACAGTAGAATCTTAGTAATAGGGTCTAAAAAAGGTGCCTTTTTTTTAATTTTATAAATACTCGTAGACAAGCACAAGCAAATCAGACACAAGAACAAAATTAGAAACCTAACGCGGCATTCAATGCATCCGTTCTTCACTAGGAAATTAAAACATTCTCACTCACTCACAAACACTATCAGCCATTCTATGCGGTAACCGCAGTTGCCCATTATTTTCTTCACTTCTCTATCTAGCCCATAAGCAACAGATTTAAAAAGGTTTTTTTGGTTTTTTCTGCACAAAATAAATAATCATTTCTTTAATTCATAATTGTTGCGTTTTGGGAAATTACACTGAATATCGGCAATAGAAATAAACGGTAAATAATAGAAAATTACGTACTGTTGATAATTCCGCAGTCAACGCGTACGCTGCCAGGAACGAATGTACTGTAACAATGGATCTTATGATGGATTGGAAGAACGATTACTTTACTACCTGTCTACGAGTTTAGTAGTTTTATAAATATGTGACTCGATTTAAAAAAAATCTAACTAGTCTTGTTGAGTCTAACAGAAATACAGATACAGGGTCATAGGTATTAAACACAAAACCTTTTAAGGGCGGGTCTAGTACATCTAGACAAACAACTAATTGAACTACGACATTTTGAAGTTCGCAAAAAAAATCGCTTCTCCATAAATTTTACCGCGCGTTGACGGCAAAAACTTTTTGTATGAAAAAGCAGATTTTTAGGGTTCCGTACCCAACGGGGAAAACGGGACCCTATTACTAAGACTCCGATATCCGTCTGTCCGTCTGTCTATCTGTCTCCAGGCTGTATCTCATGAACAGTGATAGCTAGACAGCTGAAATTTTCACAGATGATGTATCAGAAATACATAGCCGCAATAACAACAAATATTATAAACTGAATAAAATGAATATTTAAGGCGGGCTCCCAAGCAACAAACGTAATTTTTAGAAGTGCTTTTGCTCGCAATTATTAATGGCAAGAGGAATGGGGCTCAGGGGGCTCCAACACGGTACAGAATCCTTCGTGCGCGAGTCCGACTCGCACTTGACCAATTTTTCTTCGTAATTTTACAAAAGTCCTAGAACAAAAGATGTTTGTCTAGATTTACTAGACTCACCCTTAAAAGGTTTTGCGTTTAATAGCTACGACCCTGTATACTGTGGCCAACCTACGAGCTCGCCTCGACCACCGGACTCCGACTTCATTGAACAAGCGCTGTTTATATAAAAAGTAGTTAATTTAGTTATTTTACATATTCTATATTAAGAAATGCACGCGAGTATTATAATAAGCATATATCACATAATCATTAATTTAATAATCTGCTAAGTACGAGTAGGACTCGCGCACGAAGGGTACCTACTGTATGGCAACTTTCCAATACCTATTTATTTTAATCTAATCATTTATTATTAAATTGAATAGAAAATTAAATATTCTGTAAATATTTCAAGCATAGCTGTTACCATTATTAATATCGAGCTATAAACGATTAAGAATTCAGGTTTGTAGTATGGGCCTTTAATATTAATTTTATTCTGTTTTTAGTATTTGTTGCTATAGCGGCAAGAGAAATACATCATTTGTGAAAATTTCAGCTTTTTAGCTATAACGGTTCATGGGATAGAGCCTGGAGACAGACAGACAGACGGACAGCGGAGTCTTAATGATAGGGTCCCGTTTTTACCATTTGGGTACGGAACCCTAAAAAGCACGCACGAGTGGTCCAATGACATCGGACGCGAAGGTTTGCCACAATATGATTGAATGCCTTTTGATGCAAAAAAAACATAAATAGTAAATCTGCATTATGCATAGAAACAAATAAAGCAACGTTCTATCGTAAATAATAATGAATATGTGATGCATCTCGTATAATTATTTTTCGCAAAAAATGGATAAACCGCCTTCTATCGTGTACACAATTCGAATATTTTACTCGAATTGTTTACGTTATGGTCGATTTTTCAGAAACGGCTCAGCCGATTTATGTAATACTAGCTTTTACCCGCGGCTTCGCCCGCGTTATATTTTGATTTTGGCTAATGTTTATGTCGGCTGCGAAACCTAACCTAATCGACAAACATCAAAATACTTTAGAGGAATGCTTTTGTTGGTTAAGTTACGGTTGGAGTGTATATACAACCTCCCTGTGTATTCCCGCCTTGTCGTGGCGGGGGAGGTCTAAGGCAGCTGAAAAGGCGGCGCTCGAAGTCTCCCTCTTCTTTGGGTCTTTCCCCCAAGGCAGCTTAGAGGCCGGCACTCGTAGTGCAGCCGCTTTTAACTAAAGCAGCTGAGAGGATGGCCGGTAGGTTGCCTGCCTTATGAGGAGTGTTGCTTCTGAGGCGGGCTGCAGTGCCGCTCTTGCGACGCTGCAACCGAGGATTAGGGGCTGCGGTGGGATGGAACTGGTTGTGTGGGTGCCGCCACCTACCCTACCTTCCGCTAGGCCGTCAACCTGTTGGAAGACGCAGTGGGGCTGCAGGGGAAGAGAAGTGTCGGTATCGCGATGGCCGTTCTCACTGCCCTCTGCAGTTGAAGAGGCAGGCGCTGGGCTACTATGACTGACCCGTTGCACTGGGATCAGGACGTTGGAATGCTGTCCGACGCTCAGTGCTGGTTACTCCCGAGTGTTGGATGACGATGTGTCTTGTGCTCCGAAACACACCGTCATTATGGCGGGAGCGCAAGCTCCGTTATGGAGCCCGAGTCTGGGCTAGCGCTGTTGAGTGCCGCGAAGGAGTGCGAAAAATGTAGGAACGTCCTAAACTTGAAACGACAGGTTATTTCTGGCGCTTAGACGGCTGCTACCGCGGCCCGCTCGCTTACTTTTCATCCTATCCTACGGGAACTGTTAAAGTTTTTGGGATAAAAAGTGGCCTTTGTCACTTTTCGTCTTTCAATCTATATTCATGCAATAAGTCAAGGCAATCCGTTGCTCCGTTGCTGAGAAAAAGTTATTGTCTTATCCTACGGGAACCACAATTTTTTCGGAAAGGAAAGTATCCTATGTCACTTTCCGTCTTCCAAACTATGCCTACCCCAAAAATCAAGTCAATCCGTTGCTCCATTGCTGAGAACAGTTACTGTCCTATCCCATGGGAATCACGAATTTTCTCGGGATACAAAATTATCCTGTTATCACTTTCTGTCTTTTAAACCATAGGTATCCATACCAAAAATCAATTCAATCTTTTGCTCCGTTGCTGCGTCAAAGAGGAACAAACCAACAAACTTTTCGGATTGATAATATTAAAGTATGATGATTCTGTACCATAAAGAAAGAATAAAGAAACATGTTAAACCTCTAACGATAGAAAATTTAAAAATATTTTTAATGTCAGACAAAATGACGGCCTGTTTTTAAACGTCATAGTAACATGTGGCATGCACAGGGAATAAAACATTTTATCCAATTTTAATGTCAGTTATCATTTTCAATCCATACTTTATTTCCTCTTCAAGGGGATATAATGGTGGAAAAACAATTTGTCCCCTTGCCATGCTACCTGTGATTTATAAAAGTCTGCAGACAATGTCACCTGTCATCTAATTACGTTTCGCTGTGACGTTTCGTTAAGTGTCATAGAGGAATTAATCACTTAGCGTCTTTGTGATAGTAGCGACAGTTTTGCTTTCGATAGTTTTTGTCCTGTCCTATTGCAATTATGCAATTTTTTGCTAAACGTCTAATGCTTAGCATCTAAAATTCGACGCGCTTGGTTTTGCTCTTGAGTCTCAGCAGTTCTTTACGCTGCGTGATGCTCGGCATCTAAAAGTCGCTGCGCTTGACTTTCTCCTTAAGTCTCAGCAGCTCCCTGAGCTGCGTGACGCTCAGCATCTAAAATTCGACGTGCTTGGTTTTTTGCTCTTGAGTCTCAGCAGTTCTTTGCGCTGCGTGATGCTCAGCATCTAAAAGTCGCCGCGCTTGACTTTCAACTTCAGTCTCAGCAACTCTCTGAGCTGCGTGACGCTCAGCATCTAAAATTCGACGCGCTTGGTTTCGCTCTTGAGTCTCAGCATCTAATGTCAAACGCATTTAAGTGTGCTCGTCAGACTCTTGGCTTCTAGCAATTTTCTTTACGCGAGCTCCGCTAGATTCGATTTGCGTTTTGTAGGCATACTATTATTAGAATGAAAACTACGTAATTAAACTGAAAAAATACATGTAACCTTCTCTAAATTTTACAGGAAAAGATTGATTGACTTTGACATTTGCAACTCGAGCAGCCTTGAATGGGCATTGGGCATAGAGAATGTAATTTGGAAAGTCAAGATGCAAATTACCATTTGTCATGGTAGAAAATAAGTTTTTTCTTCTAAGATTCTAGCCAATGCGTTTTCATCCCCCGTTTTCAACCCCTTAAAACTATTTCTTCGAATCAAAAAGTAGCCTATGTCCTTTCTCAGGCTCTAGACTATCTGTGTACCAAATTTCATTCAAATCGGTTCAGTAGTTTTAGCGTGAAAGCGCGACAGACAGACAGACAGACAGAGTTACTTTCGCATTTATAATATTAGTAAGGATTTAAATGAAACTACCTCGGAACAGCGACCTTAAAATAAGGCCTATTCTGTGCCTCGCGAAGATACCTTTTAGAATTAAAAAATAATTTTTCGATTCGGTTCACAATTGGCGGAATTATCGATGAACATACAGACGAACATAGAAGCTCCTCCTTTTTGGAAGTCGGTTAAAAATTTAAGAACTTATCCCAAAACCAACATAAAAGTGACGATTCCATGGACGGACAGTTAGTTAAGCATCAGTGACAGGTAGTTAGTTTTGTGTTTCGTTATACAGGCTCCGCAGAAAATAAAAGAGTCTTCGTTCTCATTATTATGTAGAACTTTCACTATGAGATCAACGCTAAAGTCTCAAAAAATCAGCAGTTCCATAAAAAAGTTCAGTCACTCACGACATATTGTACGGAACACCTGTTTTTTTGTCGCGGTTTTGGAGTGGGTAACATGGTAAAACTTGTTCATAATTTGAGCATTGTGCCATTGTTTTACATTTGTAAGTCTTCTTTCACACTTTTTTGAAAACAACACATTGTTTAACTTGAACTAATAAATAATAAAAAAAAACCGTTTAACAAAAGTAACACTTCGTCGCAATAATAAGAATCCTTAAAAACTTCTCTTCACATTATATTGTGGAAAACTGGGGTTGACAATGGTGTAACTGTTTGACAAACAATGGGAATCTGCAAAAAGCTCCTCTTTGATTAAACGGGTATATTTAAAAGATCAGCAATATAAACAAGTTTTGATCTGCCATTGGGTCAATAAAAAGTAATAAGTCGTTAATTATTTTAAAAAAAAAACATAGTAGTATAAGTAATAATTATACATACTTAATAGAAAAAATGTCACGATATAAATTTTGTTCTTAAGCTTTCGCGATTTAAAAACATTATGATTATTATATACTACAGGACTAATCGCGCACTAAAATTACGAGATAAATAAATTACCTCATCATCCCGACGTTTCGACCGAGTTGCATCGATCGTTGTCACGGGTAGACTAATTTTAGTGCGCGATTAGTCCCGTAGATGTATAATAACAATGATATTGTATGACATTTTAATTAAAATACATGAACAATAATGAAGTTTTTAAATAGGTTTTGGTATGTAAGTAGTTTGAAACTCTAAGCGATTAATTAATATTTCAACTATACTCGGAATTTTAATTCGATTCCAGATTTGACATTAGCTACTGTCATTTTTGACAGTATGTACTGTCAAAAACTGTCAAAAATGACAGTAGCTAATGTCAAATCTGGAATCGAATTAAAATTCCGAGTATAGGTACATATTTTTCTCACACAGAGCTGTATTATTTTTCTAGCTAGATATCTAGATGATTGAATCAATAAACAATGATTAAAATTTAAACTACCTTTATATTCATACAGGAAATAAACAGTTCTATCACATGAAAGAGTAACAACCAATTATCCAACAAACGCACTTTTGGATTTATAACATTACTAGCGACCCGCCCTGGCTTCGCAAAGGCAGGTGTATTATACATATAAACCTTCCTCTTGAATCATTCTACCTTTTAAAAAAAATCGTATCAAAATCCGTTGCGCACTTATAAAGATTTAAGCGTACATATGGATATAGGGACAGAGAAAGCGACTTTGTTTTATACTATGTAGTGATAGCGAAGTAAGTATTACGTTAGTGACCAATATTCGCGATTCGAGATCAGCTATCCATTTAATAATTCCCCTTTACAAAACACGCACGAGGACCCCACTGGTCCATAGTTTCGTAATTTACGGCTTACCACAGCGTCGATAGGATCCGACACGTGCCTCCGTCGTTTGGCCCTTGATGGGTGGATTTGTCATTAACATGATTTATCGGACTAGGTGGTGACAGCGAAACCGTAGGAATTAGCTGAAATATTTATGATGATAACCAGAAATCTAGATGATTCAGTAGTTTAAAAGCATTTTTTGTAGTTTTAAAGCAATTGCAGAAAATGATACCGCAGCAGAGCCGATTTGAGCCCTTGATGGGTAGATCTTATCATTAACATAATTTATCTGACAAGGTGGTGACAGAAGAACTGGAGGAATAAGCTGATAACTAACAATATCAGAGTCTTTCATTTTAGGATGATATTGTTACTTAGTAGCAATGGGGCCGGTAGTTTTTCCGACAATCCAACTTCTGATTATTTGATTTCTCCATTTTTCAGAATATCTATGAGTAAATTTTTTTATTTTAACATTGATCACTTATACGTACGTACCCGTTGTCATTTATCTTTGATAAGACTACAAGGCAAAATAGTGGTAGGTATAGGTACTCGTATGTACTTACCTACCTACTTATTTCAATTAATAGTATACTCTTATACCTTTGGCCTTTGCCTGTTTCAGCAAATACATTAAATTGAATTGTTACACTAGCTTAATTCTTGTGTGTTTGTTTAATTATTGTATTGAGTATAAAACAGTACATCTGTCTATAAAATCCAAAGTGTTTTTAAACAATTATCTTTGACTTCGAAACGGGCTCTTGCGGCGCGGATGTGTGCGCGTTCAGCTTTGCAATGACCATGTAACTATCGATCGTCCAAGAAAGAATTGACTACCATCAATCCGTTATGTAAAATAAGGGTTCAATTGTTCATTTATATATTTTTTTTTATTTTTAGCACATTTCTATTGATTTTCACCGTATTGTAAACGGGCGTACCGCTATTGCTTCGTAGAAATACCAACATGATGAATGAACTGGATCTTTTGGTATGATAAATAGACCAGTTCCTACCCAGTTTTTGTATTAATACCAATACACGTTTAATGCACAATGAAAGTGTAATAAAAGGGAGATAGTTTGACAGCTTTTCACTGGCACATTTATTTAATAAATTATCGTACCTTTTTTTTAATTCTTAATAGGTTTGCGTTTGACCACATACTGCCTGATGTTGAGCAGTTAAGCGGTCTAGGTTGTAGCACGCTTACCTAGAAGATACCTATAAATTAAATAGTCGCACTTTGCTCAAAGCGTAATTCGACAAGGAGTTTTATAGCCGGCCACCAAGAGTTTGTCTGTTAAGCGTCACGCATGCCCAGGACAAGTTAACAAAATTGTGCAAAATGCTTAATCAGATGTCTCTTGGATTACGAAAAGTCTGGACTAGCCATGTTTGGAACTCATTGCTACATCCAAAATTTTTTTAACGTTTTTATTTTTATTCCATAGAACTCACCTAACATTTAGGTAGTGCACTATATGATAAATAGTTAGCCAAGAAAATGCATGATGATTTTTTATTTTTCTCCTTTCAGCGGGATGCACTTGATCCAGCGATATTCTAACTTCTTCAAGCCATCCAAAAAATAAGATTTCTGGAACTCCGCAAAATAGTAATCTGTTTCGGCGATGATTTCTTCGATGAAACAAAAAAAATCGCATGGAGCTAAATCTGGAGAAAAAGGTGGGTGGGGGGGTATAAATAAGCAATTTGTATCGTAATTCCGCCAGTTTTGATGTGGCGATTGCGGACGTGTGAGCACCGTTGCACAACGCACCCGTTGTCGTAGTCAAAAATGACTTAAGGGACTTAAAGGACTTAATTACAACTTGACATGAATCTGTATAGAAGAGGTTCGTGCAACTTGATGACTTTCAGTATCTGTCAAATCCAAACGGCTCGATAAATCTGTCAAAAATTTTGCGTCAGTGGTGCCATCAAACGGCATGGTACTTATCATACAGCCTAGGTATTTTCAATTTCAATTTTCAGTTAAATTCCAAGGACTCTGTTTTGCATTCATATTTTATTACATTAATTCACTCAGTCCTAAGAAAGTAATACATTTATATCATCGAGTAAAACCAACACAATCTCGCCAGAAAAACAAACCTCAGCTGACGGCTGTTAATTCTGAAAATACCAACCGCCCGCCAAAAATAACTTGGTATCAGCCAAAACAACAAAAACACACTCTGATTCCCCTAACTTGGTTTAATAAAAACACGCGGCCGACTATTGCTTCTAATCAGTCTTGGTTGTTGGGGTGAGGACCCACTGTAATGCTATTTATTACTGAATGCAATATTTACTAGCCCTGTTACACGGATGAGCACGTGCCTCTTATTTTTAGTAATGATTGGCAGACTTCACAATAATTTAGAATTCAACTTTTTTTGGAAAAGGCACAAAATTCAGTAAATTTACCTATATCCCTACTAACTAACATAAAAATCTGAAAGTGTGTTTGTTGGTTTGTTCCTCTTTCACGCAGCAACGAAGTAACGATTTAATTTGATTTTTGGTACAGACATAGACGGAAAGTGAAAAAGGCTACTTTTCATCCCGAAAACATTAAAGGTTCCTGTCTCCTTCCTGGGATAGCACAAACAATTAAAATACCGAATGGGCGAAGCCGCAGGAAAAAGCTAGCAGCTAATAAATATAATAAAGATATCATTGTCATTTATATAGTATAACGCCACTGTTAAAAGTTGAATAAAATTTCAATTAGTCAATGAGTATAAATAATTAATGAAATGACATAAAGATATAAAAAATGGTGAATTAATTAATACACAAATAATAATGATTAGATCATACAAAGACCATGGAAAAACTGAGATGATACAAATTTTTTTCTAGATCTCTGTGTTAAGATCTTTTCTCAGAAAAGAAACGTATAATAAATATTATTATTAAATTAAAAAAATTAGGGGACATCTTACACACGATCTCTGACCCCAAGCGTAACTTGTGATATGGCTGCCAGAGACTGATATACCTACTACATATATATTATATATTTTAAATACATACTTATATAGATAATACCTACATCACACCCAGACACCGAGAAAACACCTATGTTCATCACATAAACGTTTGCCCTGGGTGGGGATCGAACCCACGCCTCTTTGACCCAGAAGTCAGCGTCACTAACCACTGAGCCACCGAGGCAGTCAGTGGTGTATATCAACTTGATATTAAACTAGTAGTAGTACTATGTTTTAAAAGCTCACTCACCAAATTGAGTTCCGATAAGCTCTGACGACTCGCAAATACTTTCTATTACTTATAATTATACTATTCGATATTCCAGCATCACGATCTATAAGTAAGTCTACATGATCATCTCTATACTGATACTGGATACTTGAGATCTAAAAGTATAATAAATTAACTTGACCATCTCTTTACTCTGAACTGATACTCTATCTTAACAGATAAATTGTCACAAATACAATTAATATAATTTAAATTTAGCTTATAAGCTGTACCTTGATTTGCTACACCCTATAAACTGTAGACATAAGTAAGCATTTGTTTAATAAGTTCTGTATGTTAATACTCTAAGTCACGTCGGTGCAAATAAATGTTCTGATTCTGATACTGACTATCCTAGTGCACTAAACTATTAGGTAACCTCGTAACCAATAGCTATAATAATGGAGCTCTCGTACCCTATCCACGACTCAGCTTCATAGGAGTACAAAATCGATTCACAAGACTTTCTCGCTAGTTCGACGAGAAAAAACCCTTGTCGAAAACGAGAATTTACTGGATGAGACTTTGAAATGTGCCGTCTGGTTAGGTATGGTCTGTTTAGATTCATCCAGTTCTGACTGGCAAGTATTTAGTTTAGTTCTTAGCTAGGGTTGTGACAATCTAATGAAAACCATGATAATAGAAGGAAAGGTAGCAGGGCAAATAGAAAGGGGAAGACCATGGGGGAGAGCATTTTTACAAAGAAAAAAGGTAGATGTCATGTCGTGGGTACACTGGCAGAAGACCGCGAGACGTAGAAGTTGATACACCGACAAGATCCTTGCTCTTAAGTTCTAATAATGATTAGCTAGAGGTAAATGGAGTTACTTGACATTGCTTTATTTTTCTCTTTGCATGCCAAAAAGTTAACTGTAATAGCTATTAATTGACTGTATAACTAGTTGACTTGAAATATATTACAAAAGTTAAGTTGAATTGAAACACTCTTGAAAATTACACGTTTAGAAGACGCATTGCGCTTAAAACAGATGATGCCAAATTCCTACTTTGCAACAAATTTTCTCAAAAATTGACAATGGTACCAATTATTAATATCGTATTATTTTCGATAACTTTTACAATAAGAATTTACAAAATAATCGGCCAAGTACGATTCGGACTCGCGCACGGAGGGTTCCGTACTGTATATGAGCCCCTTTTAAATATTTATCTTATTTTAATTTTATTATTTATTACTGAAGTGAATATGTAAAATTTCAAGCATTAACCTGTTACCATTATTGATATGGAGCAAAAACGACTAAAAAATCAGATTTGTTGTATGGGAGCCTTAATTATTAATTTTATTCTGTTTTTAGTATTTAATGTTTGTTATAGCGGCAACAGAAATACATCATCTGTGAAAATTTCAGCTTTCTAGCTATAACGGTTCATGAGATACAGCTTGGAGGCAGACGGACAGACGAACAGACAGACGGACAGTGGAGTCTTAGTAATAGGGTCGTTTTTACCCTCTGGGTACGGAACCCTAAAAAATGAGAAATGACTTTTACTCTGACATTCCAAACGATACAAAATGTTGTTGCGAGGAATTTGATGAGGATCGTTGAGAATATAAAAACGATGAATAAAATAAATAACATTTATTTTAAAGCATATAGACAGAATATTTTTATCGTAATATTTTGACAAGACTGTTTCGTACGGTTTCCTTAGATACACAAAAAACATAAGAAACCTTCTTTAACATCCTCCCTTTTTGTGTAGTTAAGTAAACTAACATCAGGCAGGATTACAAACAGCCTAAACCTATTCGATCCATAATGGAAACAAGTGACGGCCTGCTGAGAGGTTTTGTCAAGAAATCTGCATTTTGCAGGTTTGCCCCCACATGCTTGACTTCGAGTGTTCCATCTGCAACTAGTTCTCTTACATAGAAGTGCCTTATTGCTATGTGCTTTGTTCTTCTATGCATTTCCGGATTCTGAGCAAGTTTTACTGCGGCATCATTATCGACTTGCAAAATCGGAATTTGCTTTAGAGTAGAAATCTCACTGAATAGTCTTTGTAGCCAAGAGGTATACATTCTTCAAAAAGGTTTCTGTACTTTCATTACCTTCCTCCCTTACATCGTGAATCTTTTGACTGCTTTCTTCTCTTATAACAGGCCTCAACGGAATATCCTCCCTTGCAACAGAATTCGATGGCATTCGTAGACTAATTTCAATTTCAGAATCCTCCTGAGCCTTTGTCAATTCTGAATTCTGTTTTACATTACTCTTACCGATTTCTGACTCAAGAAATTTTACGTCTCTTGAACGTACCAACGAACATCCATTTTTTGCTGAAATTAAAAAGTCGATATCCATCATTACCGTCATAGCCGATCAATAAACATCTTTCAGCTTTCTTGTCTAGCTTTTTACGCTTCTGCTTGGGAACATGGGCGTAGCATGGACTTCCGATGATTTTAAGGTGGCTTATCTTTGGCTTTTTCTTATTCCACAGTTCGTATGGAGATTTACCTTCTACGGGAGTACGTCCTGTTCTGTTGAGTACATACGCTGCTGTACTTACGAGCTCTGCCCAACAAGCGGTTGGCAACTCTTCGTGTGCATACATCATCGCAGGAACGGCTTCGACTAATGTTCTATTTTCTCTTTCGCTACAGCCGTTTTGCTCAGGCGTGTATGGCATGATCAATCTTTGCTTTATGCCATATTTTTGTAGTATTAATCGAGTTTTCTCATTATCGAACTCTCCGCCGTTATCGCTTAATAGTTCTTTGATAACATGACCAGCTACCTTGCTTTCTTCTAACATGAGTTGAAGCTTTGAGTAGACTTCAGACTTCTGTTTCATGAAGTATACATAACGGTACTTGCTGAAGTCATCTTTAAATAGAACGAAATAGCGATATCCTTTGTACGAGAACGGAAATGGACCACACACGTCTGAGTGCATGATCTCTCCAGGTACTTCTGCTCTAACTCTAGTTCCGAATGGTTGTCTATGCATTTTACCGAAGCTACATCCTTCACAAAACTCTGTGTTGTTACTTTCTACCTTTATCCCTAGTTCTCTTTCGATAACTTTCTTCACATGGAGTTTGCTTTGATGAGCTAATCTCTCATGGTAAAGTTGTAATAAATCTTGACTTGTCGTAATCGCATTGACTTCAAAGGAAGTTTGTGGCATTATATTTTTTACGTTAAGTTTAAATAATCCACCTCTCTTCTTTCGTTCACCTGTGACTTTAACGACGCCATTAGATTTCAATCTGCAGAACTCTGGTTCTGATTCAAAAGTGCTTCCCGGTAATCTGTCCTGTGCTGACAGCAACGAGAACAGATTTTTCTGTAGTGATGGTACACACCATACATCGCATAATATTATGTATCCTTTTCGATCACCAACCAAAGCTTCTAGTTTGATGTCACCTTTACCAGTGGCAATCACTTTCTCGCCATTCGCCGTCGTCACAGTATGCGTTTTGTCGAAGCTCTTAAACGTTTGGAACAGATCTCTTCTGAAGGTGACGTGACTAGTTGCCCCACTATCTAAATACCAACTTTCTTTATCTGGGTACAAGTCTGTGTCAACAATCAATAAGCCTGTATTCGTAACGATGTTGGCGTTTGAACTAGGCTTGGGTGGTCTTCCATCACTCAACCACTTTTTGCATTTACGTACTTTATGTCCCTCTAATCCGCAATAATTACATTTTACCTTGTTATTGCTGATCATTTTGTCGTTCCTTTTCTTTGAAGTATTTACTACTAGAGCTTGATTACTCTCGCTATTGGATGACGAAGCTTGTGTCTCAACATTTCGTTCAAAGGCGCAGAGTTGTGATGTTAATCTTTCTATTGTCCTTTCCTTTTTAGACATCAACAGCCAACTGGATTTAAACGTGAGGTATTCTTCCGGCAAAGTATCTAAAATCTTGCATATAAGAAGTACCTCTGGCAGTTCATTGTTTCCAAGCTTTGTAACTTCTTTGTTTAAATTAAACCAGATGTTCTGTAGCTTTGAAAGGTGCATTGCCATGTTGTCGTCCATTTTCTTCTTGTACTCGAAGAATTTAAGGCAGTTGTCATAGACTAAGTCATCACCGTCTCCGTCATACAGCCTCTTGAGCTCATCCCATACTTCTTTAGAAGTCTCAAAACGCATGATTCTTTGGACAATTTCATCTGACATATTGCTCGTGAGAATGACCAAAATTGTGCTATCTAGCTCTAGATACTCTTGTGGAGCAGTATCATCAGCCTTCTTGCTGGTTGAATCTGGAAATCTCCCTTCTAATATGTCTAGGGCTTTGGGGATCCCTTTTAACATCATAGTAATTTTGTATTTCCATACTGACCAGTTAGTGCCATCCAAGTCACCGATCTTGAATTTCGTAATCTCAGGTTTGGTTGCCATGTCGATTTTTCGCACTTTATTTTTGCACAAAATTTCTTCTCAATTTAAAAATTTTATTTACATCGAATCTATTCTTCAACCGCGCGAAATGCTACCATGTTGCGAGGAATTTGATGAGGATCGTTGAGAATATAAAAACGATGAATAAAATAAATAACATTTATTTTAAAGCATATAGACAGAATATTTTTATCGTAATATTTTGACAAGACTGTTTCGTACGGTTTCCTTAGATACACAAAAAACATAAGAAACCTTCTTTAACAAATGTAACTAATTTGGTTTTTTGACTAAATATTTTGCGATTACAGAGCTAGCGTATAGAAATAGTTATTTATTATGATTTTTATAATATACTGCTATCGTACATACCAGGATTGCAAAGAAACAGTTTGTATTTAACGATTTTTTTCAGCTATTGAGCAGATTCGTGTCGAAACTTAAACAAGGACGATTTTTTTAAAGTGTTTCAAGTAGCTGGAATTGTCAAAGCGTCAAATGTTTGACAGCATCTAACTTTGCGACATCATTTTCGTAAGTTTGGAAGCGAAACTTTCTGCTAGTTTGCAGTTTTGCAGGCCCGACGACTTTCATTATTAAGTTAAAGTTTTGACGAGTGTTTTTCTAAAAAAATAAATATGGGAATTGATTTTTATTTCATTTCTATCCAATAACAATACATTGGACAGCGGACATATTTCTAGAAAACAAATAAAAACATTCTAGAATAATCATTGTACTATTTCTTCTTTGTGATTACCTTCACTAACTTTTCAAGTAAGATCTACCCTGAAAGATTGTATTGGTAACTATCTACTATTTTACTATAGGTCTTCCTAAAAATGAATGTTTTCCCCATTTTCCCATTAACTCAATTTTTCACGAAATTATTCCATCACATGCAAAATTCTGAATTTGATATCATTATGCGTATGCCCCGTCATCTTGTCATTGACTGGATGGGAACTGATTTCCATCCATGGACGTAATAATATGGATAAGATGTAGTGTCCTTGATTATTACCTCAATTTGAATTATTATTTCAGCACCCTACACTAGCAACAACAGTCTCTATCTTATTAGCTACAGCAACATTCACGCGGAAGAATTTTTCTCATTTGCATGACCTAATTCCTAGTCTTTATAAAAATTAGCTCCGCTTGAAAGCATCTGCCAAATGGAATGTCCTATTCTGACATTTGGAGAAAGTAAGTCAAAATAATGTTATTTATGTCAAGTTATGTTGTTAATTTTATAAGACTTAGTAATAGTTTCCATCAGCTGTGGACGAGCAACGTCATTAGATGAAGCTTCGGCATCAGGATTTCAACCATAATTTGGAACTTCCTCTTTCTACCAAATATGACTTCCGCTTTTCAGTACCTTAATTTATTTTATAGAATCAGAACTAAAATTACCTACTTGGTTTGAAAAAATAGTCAACTACACCTCGATGCTGTCTGTAATCCGAATTGAAATCTGAATTAGGGATTGGATGACAAGAGATTTGAAGAAAAACTCAAATACATTTTTATCTTCTAGCTCTCTGCGTATTTATGCGTTGAAGGCGGGGCATGGATGTGACTGGTGCCATTTTAGGCTCATACTTAGATCGTTATTTCAAATCTGCTTCCCTCTTACATCCATGTTTTCAGTCCGTATTGTTTGGCACTCTTGTTCCGAACAATGGATACGTAATCAATACTATGGTTATTAATGAAATTATTTCTGGGTCAATGGTTACGTGGTTTCACTTTGTGCTGAATAGACTTGCTAATTTATTAACATAGGTATATACTTAGCTAAGCTGCTCTGTGAAGTAGTTTACGAGTATTAATAATTAAACCTAATGTTTTTTTGCGCTAGGATTTCCAATCCAAGTCCGGAGCATGTTCTGTGGTACTGCAAAGCCACAGAAGACACTAGAATAACTAACTGATTGCATGACGCTTATGCATTATCATCAGTTTAGTCATCCACATCGCCATCATCTCATTCACCATCTAAGCCACTGGAGCTGGGAGCTGCTATGTCAGCGGCAAAGAGCCAGCTCCGTTACCTATTTTAAGTAGCTGGGTTGGCTCGGGTAGTCGCTGGAGGGGGAAATGCAACAGCCCATGCGGGACGTCAGTGCAAGACTTATTACACTCACACCGAATAAGAGTAAGAAGTCCGGTTTGTTAGAGGCATCCAGCGTATTCCAGCGCTTTTGGTTTGATCTACGGTTCAGCTTGTCAGTTGACGCCTTATGCTCTGTTTGCGGGTACGTGGTTTCTAGTCCGTTCCGCCATCCATTCTACAAAATTCAATTCTTTCAATTCAATTTATTCAGCTTGTGATTCTGGTTAACAATGGTGGTACTTAAATAACTAAAGCAAAATAATTATGTTAATGCCCACTGCCACTTCAACTTGCTAATCAGATGGGCTATATTTGGGCCGTGCTTTGTAGACAATTTTGGTTCGTCGGCAACTCACCTTATTCCTAGATCTCGCAGAGAAGCTCTAAGCGTCATACATAGCCTTTTCACTTACACGATGGGTAACTTTGAGCTTATTTATAAGGCGCACGTAAAATACCAGTTTATCTAGTTTAGCATATTATCATCTAATGTAAACGAGAGCGCGCACAATGTATACTTCGGCAATTCTACACGTCATGGGTTACCAAAAAACAGGCCTAGTCAAGTTTGGTAAAGTTCAAAACTCTTATTTGTAATTTCCTTTATGGCATATCATCCAACAGCTATGTAACAATTTTTGTCAAATAAATATATTTCAATTTCATCTTAGGGCTGTCTATTCGAGACACCTCGTCGTGCGTTCGTTGCTGCATTCCCATTGCCACAAATTAAAACAAACACACGCGCAGTTTTACCTGAGCCGATAGGCGCTCTCTCATATTAAGCACAACAAAGGTGTAGGTATACGAGTTGGTTCACTGCAATAACTTACTATGAGAATATACTAATTAGCATTATTTTGTAGTACCTAATAAGTTATTTGTAAGTTTTCGTTTAATTGTCATCTTTATCTGTATCGTACTAGTTAACCTATGAAAACAATACCTATCTACATTTGTGGAAGAGCCTGGAGCCCACGACACAGGCCACCCTAGTGTGGGTTCCAGTGCACTGCACACCTACTGTTCAAATACAAAAGAAACTCCTTGTTACTTAAGTTGTTAAACAGCTGTAAGTTTTTAGAAATAAGTTTATCTTGCTTAATAAAGATTTTTTTATTTTATTTCTTAGGTCATATTTCACGAATTCTTCAAATCGTATCCAGTGCTCTAGATCCTTAGCTCGCATATCACACGTACGTAGGTATCCCCGGTTCATAAATTATGAATCCCGCGACACGATACAATCTCGACCGATGGGAATATTATGCTGCGATCGTATCGGCCGCCGCGACAGAGAATGTTTTTCAAATTTTCGCTCACAAGGGGTGATGTGATAATTCTGGCTTGTGTGTTTGGTTGTTGCTACGTCTTTTTAGGGTTCCGTACCCAAAGGGTAAAAACGGGACCCTATATAATACTAAGACTCCGCTGTCCGTCTGTCTCCAGGCTGTATCTCATGAACCGCTATATCTAGAAAGCTGAAACTTTCACAGATGATGTATTTCTGTTGCCGTTATAACAACAAATACTAAAAATTGTACAAAAATAATTTTTAAGGGGCATTTAAATTAACTTTTTTGAATTTGTTTTTAATAATTTTTTTAAAAAATTATTAGCTGTTTTTCGCTCGATATCAATAATGGTAACAGATAGACGCTAGAAATTTTCACAGATTATTTAATTATACGTTTACTTCAATAATTAATTTTCAAATTAAATTAAAATAAAAGAGGGGCTCCTTTACAGTACCCTTCATGCGCGAGTTCGTCTCGCACTTGGCTGATTATTTATACAACGTGTAACATAACGATTGAAAAATTCTTAAACCACACATGCTCAGACATATTTAAAACTTACCCCATAAGGTCTCATAATCCTCAGTATGTTAGATTACGAGTTATACCAAGTTAAAGTTTTGCGTAAAATAACCTGATGTCAACCCTAAATGTATCAGCTGGCGGTAGTGGCCTTGACTGACAAAGAATAATAAGTAGTGCTGAAACATTTTATTTTTGCCTACGAAATCGTGGATGGGCTTTTACACACAAAAATTTAGGTAAGTAGGTACCTACATGGTCATAGGTACAAGTTACAAGGTCATAGATTGATGTACCTAACTCATCTGAACTGCCTGGACTAGAACATGTTGTAAGTACCTATCTGTCGCATACAATGATTACATCGTCTATGTAACACCCTTTCTTACGTAGCAGGACTATAAAAAAATGATTCACAAAGATAAATATATTTTTTTGTCACTCATACCTATTTGCATGTGTGCAACAGTTACTGTCGTAAAGATGACATGGCAAATTGTGAATTCAAGTTGTACTACATATGTTCTAATAAAAAACAGTCACTGGCCGTGATATTTTAAGTGGCCTAAAACTGACAATAGGTCTAAGTACTCAGCGTATTCTACCGGCTCCAATAAATATGTTTTGATTTTCAATGACAATTTTACGATATGCGTAAGAAAGGAGTCGATGACGAGATGACGTATGATAGAGTGAAGTGGCGAAAGGAAACGTGTTTTCTCAACTCCCAACCCACTTAGTGGGATTAGAACAAGAAAGTGATGATGATTTTCGGTGACAAATTTGGAAAAAAATACTAAGCGTTCTTTTGCAAATTGTAGATAGACTAATGTGTGCATTTTTACTCTTCGTTATGAACAACTTTAGGTACTATAGGACCGACGATACAAAAAAAATATTTACTCTCGACAATATGTTTGGAACTGCTGGTTTTTCAGATAAAAGTTTTCCATAATGACGTAATGTAAACGTCGGAAAGTCCCTGGATTTTGCAAAACATCATTTTGTACACAATGCAGTCACAAATGGATCGTGTAACTACATAAGTCTTACCGCTAAAGTACAAGGTGTCTTCAAATCCCGAGTAAATAGGTATCTTCTAGGTCAGCGTCTTACACCCTAGACCGCATATTTGCTTAACATCAAGCAGTGTGTAGTCAAACGCAAACCTATATGAAAAAAAATATATAAGTACAAATAATTCTTTTTCGCAAAAAATAGCAACACCGATTTCCCCCATACATACAGAGGAGCATAGTAACTTCTCCTTTTTGGTGGTCGGTTTAAAATGCTCCTTGGTTGCATTTTCTGTACTTATTTACATTACTGTTGATATATACAAAAGCCGCTAAATAATGCTTGTTATAAAAGCTGTTTCAAACCAGACTACTTAAGATGAATGAGATACAAGTAGCATTTGGCTTTTTCTAAGGTTATTCAAAAAAGAAAAAGCCGAAAAAGATGTTGTATGGAACATCTGATATTTTTTTGTTGGTTTCTGGGTTGTACTCATAGTAAAAACTGTGTATAGGGCCAGCTCTCTTTCTATTTTATGTCAACGTGATTTAAATATTTTTAAATGAAAGGTTATCTGAAGGCATGGCTCTGGAAGCGTTCTAAGATTGATTAGGACTGCGATCGGAAATTCGTTACTGTAGCGTTTCCTACGGCATGACGTGGAATTTCTAAACATGTTTATAGCCAAAGATAAACATTGAATGTGGGTAGTGCGTGGGCAGCACATACATCCTTTTGCTATATAGGTATAATATAATTGTATAATAGGTGCCCTGCCCACGCAGGGCACCTATTTGGGAAAAAAAGGATGAACATTTCTTACATAATCATAATCATCATATCAGCCGTAGATTATTTCTAAGCCGTATCTACAACGTAAACCTATATTAAAATAATATATTAAAATATAACTTTTTGAAATACAAGATTTTGAGATCCTGGATATTATGTAGCAGCAGAGTGCTAGCCAAGACAAGTAAAACGAGCCCAAACACGACGGGTCTATCTTGTTTAGTACAGGAGTTCCTTAGGACCACCTTCCGACTCCATCACCAGATCAGCTCCATGGTACCATATTATTGCGTTGTCACGCTGTATACATATGCGTGCAAAATTTCAGTTTAATCAGAAACCGGGAAGTCGGTCAAATTCAATTTGCAAGATTCCACCCGAACTTACCTAGATCCATTGTAAGTTAATTGAAAGCTCGTAAAAGAGTCTACGACTGGAAATACATTGCTGGGTTCTGAGCTTGCTGTTCACGTGTCAGCGCGGCTGATATGGCCCAATATATTTTTGTCGCTAGACCTTATGCTCAGCAGTAGACAATTAAAAAGGGCTGGTATAGCACAGCAAGATCAACAGTGAAGAATCACGTTTCAATGTTATAATTCGTCATTCCACATACATCCTTCACACAGACACGTAGACACTCTAGCCACAAACTTTTTACTTGAGGTACTGAGACATGTCGTACGTGAAACAAAATTAAATACTTAATGAATGATACATCCAGCAGCGGCCTAAATCTTTCATTTATAACCCCTCAATGAATAAGTACCTAATGGACTACAAACAGCAAACAACTACTTCGTACTAACACACACCATTACGGCCATGACTTCTCGTTTGGTTAATGCCCGATGTCGTTTGTGCTACGAGCGCATTAGTCAATGGTACAAATGAGGCCAATTTTCGACGATCTTTCTGACTACGCTACGTCTAATATCTAGCTTACGCACAACATATAAAGTTGAAGTAAGATAACTTGCGTGGAGTCAGCGTGTCGGTCCAATTTCTCTTTGTGGGTTGCCTTATGTTCAGCAGTGGACTAATAAATAACCGGGTCAACTCAGCATAGTAAGACCAACAGTAAAATACCACGTTTTAGTGCCATACTTCTTCACTGGTCACATAAAAACTTTTTGGGTTGCGGCACTGAGATATGCCGGACGAAAAACAATCCGCTGCCAATCCGCTGGGATATGTCAGTAATTTTGGTTTTCTACGCTTTAGTTGGGTTTGCTAGTTCAATTCTCACCTAACAATATAGATCTTTGTACACGTGAAAATAAACTGTTATAAAAATATAACCTTTAAAAATACAAGCTTTTTAGATCCTGGATACCAATTATGTAGCAACAACGCGCTAGCCAAGACAAGTAAAACGAGCCCAAATACGACGTATCTATCTTGCTTAGTACTGGAGTTCCTATGGTCACCTTCTGACTCCATCATCAGCTCAGCTCCATGGTACCATATTATTGCATTATCACGCGATATACATATGCGTGCTAAGTTTCAGCTCAAAACCGGAAAATTGGTCAAATTTAACTTGCGGAATCTTGCAAAACCCGAACTTACATACATAGGTACATTCATTGGAAGTTAAATAAAAACTTGTAATAAGTACACAAATGCGCTCTCTCTCATTCGTAAATCTTTTTTTTATATACAGATTTCTGTCATTATAGCGTTGTACGAAGAGAGTTTCAACGTTTCACCGTATTAGGTAACGTGCGGACAAATCACGCGATGGGCCATACGGTGTATTAGCAGTGGCGATTGTTTGCTTTCTTTCTACGAATCCGATCAGTTCAAAGAAATGCCTAATTAGGTCGATTGCCAAAAAATTAAAACCAAGTAGAAGTTTGTGAACAAATGTTGATTTCACAGAATGATAATTATAACAGCTGTTACCATCAAAACAAAATCAAAATTTGCTTTATTCTATGGAGATATGGAAATGCTCTTAGAATCGTCTTTTTACGAAGGTTTTCGATTACATACTATTTACCAGGTACGAATTGACATGTTCGTCAAATTACTAATTGCAAATTATTTAATTACATATTATTTTAATTAATCACAATAATCTAACATAAAATATGATGATTTTATTAGTAGGAATGTACCTAAAATCATAGCGTAAGACCACCACCAGGCCAGGCGGCAGAATTGCACTGGGGCCTGATTCTCTATCGACAAAACGTAACGCGGTGAGCATTTTTTTATTTCCGTAAATTTCGTTTGGAGAAATGTTTGATAATTGTAAAATTACGTTAAAATGAATCTTATACCGAGTTTAAGTTACGATATTTGGAAAATAACTATTTTTCACACGATTTTTTTAAAAACAAAGAGCTCGTTTGAGCGCGTTACTCGCTTGTTTTCATACAGAATCACCCATCAGGATGTAATCCGCTTCCAAACAGGACTGACGACGTCATAAAGACGACTAAGTCGCGCTAGACAAAAATCGTTTCCGAATGGGAAGCCTATGCTCAATGGATATCCAACGGTGGACGTCTTACGGGTCACAAAACAATATTCTAAAAGATATCGAAAAGGAAAACTGTTTTATAAAACAACTAAAAAAAAATCTATAATCTAAATGCTATGACACAATAGACGATAATTTAGAAAACATAATAATATATCGTTCTGTAGCCCCTACCACTGGTAGCTTGGGCCCTCTGCCGGCGGCAACTTAGATTAAGTTTTTATAATGTTTTATAATTATTTTTATAAAACTATTGTAAAAATTAAATCTAGGAAGTTAAATAAATATCTGGGAAAAGAATTGTCCCATTTTAAATTATAAAATTATCATAGTCTTATAGGGTCATATGCATAAAAACTATACAAAAAATGTGAATTTAGAACCGCATGTAAGTTTCATACGTATCAATAAATGATTTGAGTTTGAAGTTGATGAAACTACTATGTGACCAATAGCGACAAGATAATATGTAGAACTAGACGACCCGCCCCGGCTTCGCACAGGTGTATTATACATATAAACCTTCCTCTTGAATCTCTATCCATTAAAAAAAACCGCATCAAAATCCGTTGCGTAGTTTTAAAGATTTAAGCATACAGACAAACAAACAGACAAAAATAGCGACTTTATTTTATACTATGTAAGGATTTAAAAATAAAATAAAAAATCAGGAAAAAAATGAAGCAAGCAATGTAAAATGGTAGTCTAAACATAAACAACACACGATAGCTGATACAGATGATTCATCGCACCCTACCTAATTTGCGATCCATTCGCTCAAAACTTAAAACTATTTCCCCAACCAACTAAACTTAGCACAACTCCAACAAAACGGACTTCCTTCTCAAATATCAAAAGATATTAAATTACCACAGATATCCGTTGCCAGCAAATTGGCGTACATATCCTATACGACCACTAAATAACCAGTTTAAGACTAAAACATCAAAGCTAAGTCACAGAGTTTGATGTTTACAGAGCGACTAAAAAAACAACATAAATACCACCACTAATGGTTTTAAATGATGCTCTAAATGGCTAAAGCACAGAATGATTTTTGAAGCCATAAATTGAATGTTTTAAGGGACATTTTATGTTAGGGCAGAAACGCATCAGGACATGACATCTTTAATGATCTGATGGATAGTGAGGAGTGATTCTAAAATTAGTTAACGTGTTTGAAAATAACTTCAGTGGTGATGGGCGTATTGAAAACATTAGTTATCAAAAGTTGTTTCTATAAACCACGATGAAAAAGAAGTGACATTTTAGCTCCCAACATGGACAATTTAAATAAATGTGTTTTCTTTATCGGCGTTTTTTATCTAAGTTTTATCCACATGCGCTTTTGCAAGTAGAATTTTGAAATGAAGCTGAAAATAAAATGAGTCTGCTAGGGGTGTTCAGTTAGAGGTATGTTTTTTTTTTATCATTGACGTCGGAAGGTTCTAAAAAAAAATTGGTTGCCTGTAAAGTCGGTATACGGGCGAAAGTTTTACGTGACAACGACTTTGAGACGAATGAGACGAATGAGAGCGCATGAAGTGTGAGCGGAGCGTAATGCAGTTTCTTGAAGTGTCACCCGGCAAACCAATTTATAAGACGTTGTCACGTCAAAATATTTTACATTGAAGTCAGACACATTTAGTCACAGAGCTATAACAACTATTACAACTAGAGAGACAGCTGTCGCTTGAGGCAATTCTCAACTACAAAAAAGTATGGAAAATCTTGCCCAAAGCTGTCAAATATGTATTGGAATTGGTCACTACTGAGAGGAAAACACGGCAACTAGCCAATCTTTTAGCAAAGTTTAATTTACGTTTTACGCTTTAATGTGAAATGTCACTTTGAAAGTTTAAGAAGACCAAACTTACATACCACATTTATGTCACCATAAAATTTTAGAAGCCGTTGGTTTATAATAAATCTAGACTAATTATTATAAAAAGTGTTGATTTTTAAAGTGGAAGCACTTTCAAAAGATTATTTACTCATAATTTTATGAAAAACTTTTAAAATGGGGATAATCCCTAAATAAGCTGTTCCATACAAAAAGTTAATCAATTCTAGACACAATGTAAGGAACAGGTGATTATTGGCTGTGCATTTAGTAAGACCATTTTGAAAAATAAAAAAATAATCACCTGTTCCTTACATTGTGTCTAGAATTGATTAACTTTTTGTATGGAACAGCTTATTTAGGGATTATCCCCATTTTAAAAGTTTTTCATAAAATTATGAGTAAATAATCTTTTGAAAGTGCTTCCACTTTAAAAATCAACACTTTTTATAATAATTAGTCTAGATTTATTGTAAACCAACAGCTTCTAAAATTTTATGGTGACATAAATGTGGTATGTAAGTTTGGTCTTCTTAAACTTTCAAAGTGACATTTCACATTAAAGCGAGTGCTAGTAAAACTTTGCTAAAAGATTCAACTTTAAGTACTTAATACTACATCTGAGCTCATTTAAGTACTCAAGTTCGTTTTAAAGTTCTCTAACAAGTTTAGTGAGCTTGTTTATTTATTTTCCGGTATTTAATCTGATATATTTTTTAAAAATTAAAAAATAACTTTATTGTCATTAATTTTGACATTTTATTTCGTAAATAGTTTTTATTTTTAAACAGTTATATTTAAGTTGCTTGCTCGTTTTTTGGGTCAAATCTAGTAATTTGAGTTGCTTCCCGTGGACAGATTGATTTAATATTTGTAGCTCGTTTTTAGGGTTCCGTACACAAAGGGTAAAAACGGTACCCTATTACTAAGACTTCGATGTCCGTCTGTCTGTCTGTCTGTCACCGGGCTGTATCTTATGAACCATGATAGCTAGGCAGCTGAAATTTTCACAGATGATGTATTTCTGCTGCCGCTATAAATCCTAAAAACAGAATTAAATTAATATTTAAGGCGGGCTCCCATACAACAAACCTGAATTTTTAATCGTTTTTCGCTCGATATTCATAATGGTAACAGATAGATGCTTGAAATATTCACAAAATGTTTAGTCAGTATTTACAATTACATAATAAATAATTAAATTAAAAAAATACATATTTAAGGGGGGCTCCCATACAGTACGGAACCCTGCGTGCGCGAGTCTTACTCGTACTTGGCCGATTATTAGTTTCGATGACAACTGTGCCAATTTAAGCGAAAATAGTTACTTTAGTTTTGATTCGACATAAAAACTTAATAGGTAAATAAACCAAAATAACACGGCGATTTAATTTAATTTATTTATTATAGCTATACAAGTTAAATCTATCTGTTTATTTAGCAAAAGAATAAAAAGTAAAAATCAAAGTCAGGTCAGGACACGATTCCCATTAGCCATAAAAGAAACAAGGATTATTCTAGCTAATTTCCAGGAAATTCTTTATTTAGGTTTCAAATTTACAAACATTTTAATGTTGGTGATAGAAAATACCGCCTGAAGTAAAATTATATAAAAATTGGACATAAATTGGAAGCTCCGAGAGTGATTTTATCTATAAGATTAAGTATTTTATTCAATCTTTTAAGTTAGATGAATGACTTCCTAATTTAACAAGTTTTTAAATAAACTTTTTTTTAAAAACAAGCTTTTACAGAACAAGTACTCGCCAAGACGAATCAAACGAGCCGAAAGACGATATGGTTGCGTTAGTCCTAAGACGGGGTGGAAGAAAGGAGCTTCCCCGTGCGGTGTTACCTTGATTGGAACCTTTGATTGCGAAACACCCTGCCCACCCTGAACAGTCAGCACTCAGGTGTTGACTGACTAATCCTTTCCCAACGATGTTCCAAAATGGTCCTTTTCAAAGCCACTCCACAACGGCCCTTCTTAGGGCCCCACACAACGGCAATATGTATTTATGTGGGGATCATCGACACAAAGAAGAAGAAGAAGCCCTAAGACGCCCACAACCGGACATTCGACTAGTAGCCGAGCTAGTATGCAAAACGAGACAGCGTTATGGCAAAGTATATAGCTGTCACTTTTTCACACGTCGAAATGAGTTCTTTTCGTCGCTTTTCGTGGTCGCATGCTTTATAGCTAGGTGCGTTACCTCTACAGATGACTAATAAGACTTGTTGAAAGTTCGCATCCAGCGCGCTCCTGTAGTTTTAACTCCGTTTTCGTTTTCGTAATTTTCCCATAAATTTACGCAGCTCTATGATTTTTACAAAAATACTGGGGAAAAGCAACGTAAAATAATTATGCCCAGGTTCTTACTGCGAAATCCACGAGATACCGAATAAAATTGTCTTGCCTTTTATCTGAAGCGTTGAAGATAAATTAAACGAAACTCGACATCGGTAACCGCACCATTCATAAATTAAAACACAAAGGATAATAATTTCTCTTGGTTCGAATTACATCACGCAACTTTTGGTTATAACACGATATATTAAGCGAGTAATGAATCAGCCTGCAAGTTATTTATAGAATAGATCTTTTTGTAATCCATGTTTTTAGTACCTACCTGAAAAATAAATAAAATCGTGAGGCGTAACCAACGACTTGGTATTTTGTGGGCAATTAATAGACTAGATGACCTCAGACCAAATAAAAATCAAGACAGAATGTTGTGAACAAACAAGTGAGGCCGTAAAAACTATGCCTCGCCGTGTACAGACACAACACACGCACAAGTACACGTACAAAAAACTTTGCCTTGGCTTGTCAGTCGCCATATGGTGGCGCAACACCGACGCACTAAAAAAAAACTAGCCTCACTTGTCTGTTCACGACATTCCGTCTTTACTTTTTTATTTGGTCTGAGTAGATGACAACAAAAACACAATAAGTCTGCGACAATTTATTTGACTCACAAATTAATTTAAAAAAATGGACACATTGTTATGTATCCTTTTATACAAAAATTGGTAAAGATATAACCTGTTAAAGTTCCGCGTCACGTCACGACTAGACTACAAAAGTATGGACTTTTGTCAGAAAGTGTCGTCACGACCCCCACTCCCGATCTTTGACAAGATTTATCTTTGTTAGTTATTGTTCGATTAACAAAAGAAAAAATACGTATCTAATATTTTTTGATTATCTAACTAACGGACTACTTAAAATAACGATTCTGTACCCAGTCATCATGCCTAATGCAATTTTCTTTCTCTTTGAAAGTGTGTCCAATATAGTAACAAATGGTACAAAAAATGTGCTACAAATGCGACAAGCAGCTGATTCTGTAAGATTCTAAGAGACTAAGATTCCGTACACGATTCCCCGAAGCGATGTTGGAGACATCTGCGCGCATTAATATTCGCGTGACAGCACGGATGTTGTACACATTTTAAAGCATTTGTGTTCATGCTTGAAGTTTTATGATTTTACTACAAATAAAAAAAAATATGTATAAAACGCTAGAAGGAAGTACAGCAGTTATTATGTTATTGATATCATATCTATGGGACCATTTCTGTTCAGATTGAAAAAGGTTTTTTTTTACTCTTCAGCTGACTTCTAATAAGGAGGAGGTTCTATGTTCGTCTGCATGTTTTTTTTTGTGTGTGTTCATTATTTTCGCCAATTGTGAACCGAATCAAAAAAATCTTATTTCGAACGGGTAAACTCCCGAGGTGGTCCCATTTAAATTTAATCAAAAAAGGCAGAGCCGTTTTTGTAAAATCAACAAAAAATATAAAAAAAATACAGCAATTTGAGCGAACTTTTCGAATTGTGTAAACGATGGAATCTGATTTTGCTATTTTTTTGCGAAAAATAATTATTTGAGCATTATGTACTCACTAGATAATAATATGTTCGAAACATGTAGGATATGAGTACAAAAGTTCTTTTTATGGCTTTTCTAAGGTGTTGAAGAACTTGCTAGAGCATTCACTTATGAACCTTTTGCACAAATGTTTAAAATTTTTACGATCGCTAAGCTTGCGCTTAGCATAACTGGTGATTTTATCTGCTTAATGATGTTTCGTATATCAAAAAGATTGAACAATGAAGGCTAATCTCTGTAAACTGAAACCTGGTTACATGGCAATGAACTCATTTTAACCAAAAACTAGGTAGTCAAAATTGAGGATCGCGGGTTTTGTTTTTTAAAAAGACAAAAATTGATTTTTACTTATTTAATACGTCTGATCATATCAAGAGTTGAATTATAACTAACTTACAACTAAACTAAAAGCTAACGGGAGCGGTGTTATCTACCGCCTCCCACGGTAATGCATGCCGGACCACCGTGGAGCCAGACGCGCACTCAGCGGTTTTGCCGGCTGGCTATTCTCGGTAGTGGGCTATTGGACAACAGTAATAGTTGCTGTCGGTGCTCCAGCATACATGACTCCTTCCTCCTTAAGATCGAAATTATCGCGCGGATTTTCTTTGCCACGATAATTTCGTCTGTAAAAGTATACTGAGACACAAAATGCAAAAACTATGACTAAAATTACATATAAAATTAAAGTTCCTATGCTTATTCTCTTCATGTTAATCGCACTATCACGTTCACTATATTGACTCATTTCACTTTCACTTTTCACTAAAATGCTGGATAGTTGCTGCAGGTTGGTGAGGTCCATCCCTTTTACGTTCAACGGCTCCACAAAGCGCGTCTTCTCCGGCGGCATTAATTCAGGCAGGTTTATGATGGGTAATGCAGGTAGAGACATTCTTCCTGAGTGCTCTCGATGTCTTCTCATGACTAAGCCTTTAACTTCGGCTTCGCAATCGTCGTCTGTAGTCACGATGTAGGTCCCTCGAAGGTGGTGGTGAGTTATCTCGTTCCCGCAGTTTTGAGTGAGGAGGACGTCAGTCCTAGCAAACACCATCCATCGGCTATCCTGTATTTTCTCTACTTTTACCTCTTCTACGTCAACTGGTATCTGGTGACACTGAGTTGTATCTGATGCGAATCGGAGCAGGTCGGCAATGCAGGTATCCTTAACCAAGGAGGATGAGTTGTCTTCTTCACAGAGAAATAGGTATTCTTCTATTTCCTTACAGGGGCGTGATAGCGACACTGTTTTCAACCTTTTCGTCAGTAAATAAGGAAATTTTGGCAGGATAAGGTGAGTTTGGCTACGGGAATTTGTAACAGGTAGGGGAAGGACCTTGTAGTATGTGAATGTATCGTTTTCTACAAGGGGTATGTCCATAATGAAAGTTATTTGATTTTCCTTTGCGTAAGCCTTTAGCTCTATACATTGCTCTAATTTCAGTAGATTTTCAAAGTTAGCCGTGAACATGAGTTTACCTTTTCGTTCTACATCCTTAAGTATTAACAACAATTCGTTAGGGTCTAAAATGGCTTGATGTAACATTCCTAATTTACTAAAAGCTACAGTAGTTTCAATCTCGTTCAATATGGTATAGAAAGTTTGGAAGTTATGGAAAAATAAGTGATATGTGTTAATGATCTTGAGCGTATCTGTAGTGGCGTTATTACTACTTAACTGTTGTTTAACTTCCCAAATTGCCTTATCCAATTGAATGAAATTGTTCTTAGTATTGTTCGTAATATTCACCAATGACTTCAGCATTTCTGCGACCACTGTTACTCTTTTATTTTCTGCGATTTGCGTCGATTTTACATTTTGTATTAACGCGTCGTACTTCATAGCGTCGTCATTGTCTAAATTTCCGGAAATTAATTTGATTATCGATCCCAGGGGATTTAGGAGGCCGCGTTTAACTCTTTTAACAGGAATTAGCTGGTTTAATTTCTGCAGTGTAATATTTTTGATAAAATCTGTCTGAGTCTTTATGTCATTGATGCCTGCGTTAATGGGTTTATTTCCGAAATAGTTCTCTACATGCTTATTCAAATCTACATATCTATTAACATTAAAATCTAAATCGTCTCTGATTAAACTTAAATCTAGGGTTTTAATAATAGACCACTTATCACTACTTATAAGGGCTTGACCTTCTTTGATCGGGAAGATCCCGGGGTTATCCCTGATCTGCTGAAGTAGAAGGGCCAGGGCAGCTGACGTCTGCAGCAGGACCAGGGCGCACCTGTGAAGGACGTTTTAAATCCTTAATTGGTGCTTTAGTCTCACGACCTTTCATTTTAATCGGTACAATGTTCCTGTCTAATTCACCTACGACTTCCGCCTTTTCGTACCGCGGTTTATCCTTGCCTCTTCTTACGTTTACGCCTTTTACGAAAACTGTATCTCCCTCTTTTACTTTGAACTCTTTTTCTCCTCCAAGTTTCTCCTTGATTTTCTTTTTGATATTTATAGCTTTATCGGTTAAATATTTGTATAGGAATTTGATACGGTTTTTGTGATCTTGTACTAGTTTTTGTGTGTATTCCCTGTTAAATTCGACATTAAATGGATTTTTAGAGTCGGTGTGACCGAATACTACTTCGAAAGGCGTTAGTCCTGTGGTGGAGTGGATTGTGTGATTATATGACATGAGCGAGTAGGTCATTACTGACGCTGCGTCTGTGAGTTTGTGTTCGTATTTGGCAAGCCGATAAATTTCGATAAGGGTTGAATGAAACCGTTCGACCACCCCCATTGAGTTTGAGTTATGTGGGGTACCAATATGCAGGTCTACCTTATAGAGGCTTAAGGTTTCCTTCAGCAGGGCGTTATTAAATTCTGACCCGGAGTCGGCACTGATTTTATGTGGTACTCCATACATAGAGAAATACTTAATGAGAGCCCTAATTATTTCAGGTGTGGTTTTGTTCTCAATCCCCATGGCTTGTCCGAGTTTGCTGAAAGCGTCGACTAAAGTTAGGTATGATTTTCCTTCTATGGTGAAGACATCTATGAAAATCTCTTGGAATGGTTTTGTTTGGGTCTGTGTGAGTTGTAGCTCTGGTTTTAGCGGTTTCCTGTCGTATTTCATAGTTTTACAGCCGTCGCACGAATTTATTATGGTGGCTACTGTAACCTCCATGTTATTCCAAAAGTATGTTCGTTTCAGATGCGTAGTCGTCTCTTTTATTCCTCGGTGACAGGTTTTTCCAATGTGGTACTTTTTCGCAATCTCTTTCTGCTCATTTTCATCTTCAACGTATATGACCCTCTGGGTACATTCGAAAATCTTTACGGTATCCTTTTTAAATAATTTGGTAATTACTTCAGCAAATTGTTTCCGGTGTCCTTCGTCTTCAAAATAGATGAAATATTTAACTTTTGGTTTAATATATTCTTTAAGGAACTGTTTCACTAAATCTGGTCTTTCCAGTGGTAAGTGGACTTCCAAAATCTTTTGTTTTGGCCTTGATAAGTCCTTAACTGTCAATTCTCCTCTGAACCAAGTGTGTACTAAGATTTGGTTAGATTTAGTATCTATGGCCTCGTTCATAATGGGAATTCCGGAGGAATCCGTTTCGTAAACGGAATGTTCAGTTTCTGAGTGTTCCGATGCTGTCAACGTGTCGCTTGTTGCGGATGGAATAGAAAAAGGAGACCTTGGTTCGTATATAGGGGTTAGCGGGCCATATTCTGATTCGGATGACAAAACGATTGTGTCTTCGCTTTGATCTTCTTCTGATTCTGACAGTATTATCTGGTAGACGGTCATATTGTCGCCGTCTTGAGTTTCTTTATCTGTTTCCTTTTTTGGGATTTGCTTTTGTTTCTTTTCTACGTTGACCTTCATAGAGTCGACGTCCTTCTCTATCGCGTTGACTTTGATACGCGATAAGGCATCCGCTACACAATTTTGTTTGCCTTTTTTATAGATGATGTCATAGTCGAATTCTGCCAAGCGGAGCTTCCACCTGGTGAGCTTGCTGTTATGTTCTTTCATATTATTGAGCCAGGCAAGGGGTCTATGGTCGGTATAGATGGTGAACCGCCTACCGTATAGGTATGGCCTGAAATGCTTCACGGCCCAAACGATGGCTAATAGCTCCTTTTCTACGGTACTATACCTGGTTTCAGCGTCATTCAGGGTGCGACTGGCATAGGCTATTGGTTTATCCGAGCCTATGGGGCCCTGGGATATTACTGCACCAATCGCGAAATCAGACGCGTCAGTTGTGAGTATAAATGGTTTTGAGAAGTCCGGGAATTGTAGGATAGGCGCATTCACTAGCAGCTCTTTGCATCTCTCAAAAGCGCCCACAAATTCGTCTGTGAGTTCTACTTTGTTTCGCTTTTTTAAACAGGACGTCAAGGGACGGGTGATTTTGGCAAAGTCCTTAATAAATTTACGGTAATATCCCACTAATCCCAAAAAGCTTTTAATTTGGGTAGTTGTTGTTGGAATTGGGAAGTTCAGAACGGCCTGTATCTTATCATCATTGGGTTTAAGTCCATCCTTAGTTATCATATGGCCAAGGTAAAGTACCTCCTTGCGGAAGAATTCACACTTGTCCAATGTCACTTTCAGGTTTGTTTCCCTCAATCGGTCGAAAACCATACGCAACTTCTCAATGTGTTCTTGCAGGCTAGATGAATACACGATTATATCATCTAAGTACACAAGGCAATGCAGTCCTTGTAGTCCTCTGAGCACGTTGTCCATTGCGCGCTGAAACGTAGCTGGTCCGGTTTTTAGACCGAATGGCATTCGGGTAAACTCGTAGTGACCCGCTTGCGTGGAGAACGCTGTCTTTTGTCGGTCTTCTTCCCTCACTTCGATCTGGTGAAATCCGCTTGCTAAATCGATGGTACTAAAATACACAGATTTCCCTAATTTGTCAAAGAGATCAGCGATATTAGGCAGCGGGTATTTATCATCCGTGGTCACTTCGTTGAGACGTCTGTAATCTATGACCATACGGTATTTTCTTTCACCTGATGCGTCGGTTTTTTTGGGTACCAGATGTACTGGCGCGCTCCAAGGTGAGTGCGATTCCCTTATGACGTCATTTTCTAAGAGTTTGGTCACTTGGTTTCGGATTTCTTCGTTGTAGAGGGGTGGATGTCTGTACGGTCGAATAAATATGGGGTCTTCATTTTTGGTTCTAATTTCGTGTTTGACCTTGTTTGAAAATGAAAGTGGTATACCTTCGCAGTGGAAGATGTCTCGATATTCAGTGCATAACTTTTCTATAGCTTCTCGTTCTTCTTTATTGGTGTGGTCTAGCCGTAACTTTTTTAGATTTTCTTTTAGGAGTTGGTCAACCTCGCAACTACTCGAGGTTACGTTTGTGTTACATACTTCGCCCTCGTGTTTAGTTACTTTAAGTGGCTTAGCAAATGCCATTGAAATGGTGTCTTCGGAAGTATTTTGAATAACGGTGTAGGCGAATGAATTTTCACACGTGACAAGGGCACTTGGCATTCTTACTCCTTGTCCAAAATCAACAAAATCTATGATGGCCTCGCCATTTTGTAGATCGGTTGGGACTTTGACTCTTGATTCCGTTCGGGGCTCTAGTAATATTTCGTACGGTGGGTTATATATAATTGGTATGTTTGCGTAGGGTGTCTGTAGGATCTGGTTTTTCATGTCGATTTTAGCTTCCAGTTGCTTCAATAGATCGCTTCCTATTAGACCATCGTAGCGACTATCGACGTCATACACATAGAACTTGTGCTTGCCTACGCATTGGAAGGTTTTTAATAGCGGTATGCAGATAGCCTCACTGTGCTGGCTACGGGCGTGTGTACTTATCACCTCGAACGGCTCGTAGTATTTGAAAGCTGAAAAGTATTCGTCCGCTTTTGCAGGGCTAATGAAGGACCTTGTACTTCCGGTGTCAATCATGAAGCGTGCTTTAATTTCGGGTATTACTATATGCGGTAGTTTTAGAACAGAACTGCAATTTAGCTCTATTATTTCGGGTGAAAACTGGAGGCTGTTAACCGAAAATTTTCCGTGCCCGTCATATCTGCGTATTCGTACGCCTCCCCGGGCATGTCATGGGCTTCCGGGACCTCTGTATTGTACATGTAGTTTTCATCGTAGTATGCGGCATCGCCAATTTGCTCGGTGGTTTCCTCTACAATTTCGTTATTGTAGAATACGTTTTCTGTGTCCGCCGAGGCATTCAACATGTTTTGCCTCAGTGGTCGGGCTGTCCTCATCGAGACGTCCGGTTCTTCTATTGGTTTGGGGCGATTTGCGTTTGGCGGGATGCCGAATTTAAATCCTTGGCCAAAATGTTGTTGCGGCATAGGTGGTCTTGCGAAGTTTGAGTTAAATGGTGGTCTAGGACCTTGTCCAAAATTGAAATTTGGCCGTGGGGCGCCGAATCTGAAGTTCTGGGGCCCGGCATTTTGATTAAATCTGAAACCTGTTGGCGGGGTGTTCATTTGAAAATTGGGTCTAAAACCAATCTGTGGGGGTGTGTTTTGGGGCTGAAGGCCGAATCTAAAACCTTGGGGTTGTTGCGGTATCCCAAACTTAAAGCTTGGGTTAGGCGCTGCGACTTGGTTTTGGTTTGGTATTCCGAATTTAAAGTTGTTATTAGAAATGTTGCTTACTGTTTTAGCGGGTGCGGCCGAGGCCTGTCTCTGTTTTTGTTTGGCATTAAATTGCGTCATGAAGTTAACTTCTTCAGTGACGATGCTCAACGCGGCCTCTAAATTGGGGCACCCTTTCAGGCGCACGATGCGAATTAGGTCTTCAGTGAGGTTGTAAAGAAATACGTTTAGAGCCATGTTATTATATACGATCATTTTAGCCGCTTTTACTCCTTCGTCGGCTAAAAGATTAACCTTGGCAAAGAGTGTGCTACGGGTCTGCTGTATCCTGTGACAAAAATCTATGTAACTTTCTCCGTTGTTAATACGCATTTGTTCTAATTCAATCGCGATACACTCCTCGGAGCGTGGGTCGCCGAAATGCTGAACTAATACATCTCTGAGTGCGGGCCATGAGTTTATGTCTTCGCGCTCACTTAGTAAAGCAGCGGCTCTACCATGCAACCTACTGGTAATTGCGTGAAATACATATTGTTGCTGTACTGCATTAGTTGTTGAGCTATATCCGTTATAAATGTACTGCGATTTTCTTATAAAAAGATTTAGCAGATTTTGTTCCCCCTCATATTTAGGTATTATACATAATAAATCTTTGGGTACTATTCTCACCGTTTGGTCTACCATTTTGATATATTTATCTTAACACAATTTATAAACTAGTTTAACTAAGTACTTGAAATTATAGCGACGATGTCGGTACGCAATTGAAAATCAAATAACGATTATTTGGTCTAACCAACGGAAATAAATGAAAACAGGGAATGGAATGCGAAAAGGTTTACTCACATAACACCCGTCTTCATCCTTCTGCTGTAGTTAGTAGTGCCTTGTAAAAACTGCCGCGTCCAATGAAGACAAATTTATTTGTTGGTTCGGATTGCTGCGAGCTCGGTCACTGAATTTAAGAAACCGTAACTACGTGTACGCGCGAATATCACTTTACGACTTTACGCGACGTATCCCAGCAATCCTACCGGCTGCGCCAGTCAAAATTGAGGATCGCGGGTTTTGTTTTTTAAAAAGACAAAAATTGATTTTTACTTATTTAATACGTCTGATCATATCAAGAGTTGAATTATAACTAACTTACAACTAAACTAAAAGCTAACGGGAGCGGTGTTATCTACCGCCTCCCACGGTAATGCATGCCGGACCACCGTGGAGCCAGACGCGCACTCAGCGGTTTTGCCGGCTGGCTATTCTCGGTAGTGGGCTATTGGACAACAGTAATAGTTGCTGTCGGTGCTCCAGCATACATGACTAGGTAAATACGAGTATAACAAAACAAACCTGCCAAACACCAAAACAAACAATACGTCTAATTCCAACACACAATAATTCATAGTCTTCCCTTGCTTAGTCAAATCTTGTTATTTCCTAGGGGATTAACCTCTTTGTTTACTCCGCTTCTGCCAATATTTGATCCAAGTCATAGACTGTACGTATCTGCTACTTCAATATTCCACTCTGCAGGTTTGTAGTGATTGATTGTACGGGATTGTATAGGCTGTGGATCTTGATTGATGATTGGATAACGGTATTAACAGGTGATGTTCAGAGGATATTAGTATTAAGGTGTGGATATAGGCGTGAAGTATTTGACCTTGAAAGGGCGTCCTTCATCTCGGTATGAAGTATTTACTAAACTGCACTAAGAGCGCCGCCGTGGTGGTCTAGAGGTAGTGACACCCGCCTTACAATGGTGAGGTGGTGGGTTCAAATCCCGGTCCCGTACGAATGAGTTCTTAAGAATTTATGTACAGAATTCCATATCACTGGCTTTTCCCGCATACGTCCCTAGAAGAAATTCGATGGCGTATGTGAATCCACCAACCCACACTCGGCCAACGTGGTGGATATGGCCCAAATCACCCTTCGTTGGTAGGCATCCTGCAGTGGCTATTAAAAAAAGCTGGTACAGTACAGCTAAAAGCGCATGAAAAAATATTAACTGAACTAACCAACCTGTCTAACCGGTCTTATTGGAGATCTACAGAAGAAGTCTATGTCCAGCAGTGGATGTGTCGTAGTTGAAACGACGACGAACGAAACTAATCTCAAACAATAAGACAATCTCATATAAAACCCAGAGATTTCAGTCAGTAAACGATAGATTAACAAAATTTTCATTGTTCCCTTGAAAATCAGAGGTAAAGTTCTTGTCCCACTCTCTGATAACTGCATTATGAAACATTATCTAATAAGGTGGACAAAAGATGTAATTTGAATATTGCAGTGACTCGCTGGATGTGATCTTTTGCCAATCGATCCAATTGGAAGTCAATGGAGAAGGCCTATGTCAAACAGTGGACGACCTACGGTTGACATTTTTAAGCCACCACGATGCGCAATTATGTAAAAACGGAAGCCTACGTCTGAAGTGGGTCTTCAAAGACTGAATAATGACGATGATTCGATAAACTAAGTACAATTTTGTACAATACATTTGCAGTAAATGCTCAACCTTTCAAATGCATAAATTTCTAAATTCTGATCAGTGCATAAAAGCTTTTCTTAACCACTTTTCAGACATATTTTTGAGTAAATAAAAATATAATTTGCTCAGAAGGGCTGTCTACTCACAACCAAGGCTTGAAAACCCGGTTAATTTTCGAATCGGTTAAGGCTTAAAGTACACGATAACTTTATTTTTAGCTTTCGTTCTAATTGAGGTTAATTTTAAGGGTTTTGGATCAACAAAGTTCGCACATCAGTTGAACGGAATAAACCAGTTTAGTATTTTCCTACCGGTGGGCCCCTTCTTCACGCCTTCACCGGGCCACCTGACGTGAGGACAAGGAGCCAGTTAGCGCGTGTCTGTTACCCGCTTCCCGTACCCTGGCTATATAATTATGTACCTACGTACCGCGTGACGCGGGCTCTTGTAGAATAAACCGTTTAATAAAGGTTTTTAAAACACTATTTTTACGGTTACACTTCAAACGAAAAAATTGTAGAAACCGGTTTTTACCGTTTTAATTATGATTAATTTTAAACCGGTTTCAAGCCTTGCTCACAAAAATTCTCGTTCACAAAATACTTGCACTTTGGAATCTCAGAAATTCTGAAAGCACTTTGGAATGGTACAAAGCCATAAGCAATTTTAATATGGAAAGAAAATTTAAATAGTATAAGAGCCAGTACGAAATTATTTAAGGTGATAATTTAGCACTTTATAATGATAATAATAATACTACCTACCTTGCTTGATATAACAGTGGATATGATTTGTGCTATTCTTAAGAACGAAGAGTATGATTTAGGCCTCGTTTACGGAAACGCGAGGCGTCACGCTTCGTGTGCGGCGACAGGGCCCGCACTTAATTCAAACATATGGTATTGTATAAGTGCGTTCACGGATAAGCTATTTTTCACGCGTTTGCTTGAAATGGGGCGTGTGTTTTGGCGAAAACGCGCGTCGCATACGGCGTTTGTCGCTGCGGCGCAAACTGCAGCAAATCTCGATGAAGCGAATGTCATAGTTATGTCAAAAGTATGCACCGCAGCAATACCCGCCGTGTGCTTCGCTGCACGCTTGAGCAGTCGCTGCGGGCCCCGCACCTTCCGTCTCGCATCTCTATGAACAACATCGTATATTGCCATAATTTACGTTTGTGTTGGCGCGAGAAACCACGCCGTACGCGAAGCGCGACGTCCGGCGGTTCCGTAAACAACACTTTAGGGATAGTATAATTAATGTCTCAAATATCAAACATTAATAAACTTTTTTTTATATTGTCTTTGTTCATAAGAGATCCACTGCTGGACACAAGCTTCCTGTCTCCCTTATTTTATTGATTTGATTATTATTTATTATTTAAAAGCTTTCGAAGATTTCGAGTCTTATAACAGAGTTTAATAAATATTCAGTCGCCTTTTATTTAATTTAGGTATGATCAAGTTAACACTTTAGCTCAATCTTAATGCTCACTTTCGTTAAACAAAAGAAGACTTGTCTTAACATTCATTTTTTTGGGTACTCTTAGGTATGTAAACTATAAATAGTGAAATTTATCACACATGTGCTTATAAGTATGCGAGCCCTGACTTTTTAAATAGTCAAAGAGCTAAGACAAAGTAATTTTAATTTACTTCAAATAGTCTAAGAGCAAAGGCGGAGTAATTTCAATTTAGAAATACCTACCAAATTATTGGAATTTTCCAAATGATTAGTATTCATTTAGCGCGCCTTTCCTTTGCAGGGCATCAATAAAATCTTTATGAAATTCACATTTTCTCATTAGTTCTCCGACGATCTACTTGAATAGAAATGAATTTATTCGGGTTGGTTTTAAGTAAGTAGGTAAGTAATAAAAATGGTGAAAAGGAAAAATTTGAATATTAATAACATACCATTTTGGCTAGAAGTCAATTTGCTTTACCACGTACCTACAGCCCAGGTGGTAGCGCGAAAAAATAAAGTTTTTTCTGAAAGCTGAATTTTCGGTATGTATTACGTTACCATGGCGGTGTACAAGAATACTCCGCAGTCAACCAGATGAGTATCTTAGCGTTTGGTGGGGATACCCGATTTAATTAAAAAAAAGAGTAAATAGAAAGTAAAATAAAATTGATGTTCGGGTAGAAAAAAGATAACAGAGCCTGTCAGTCAGGCTTTAAAGTAGCACCATTTTTGCGCGGTATTACGAAAAAGGTATATTTCGTTACCTATATACTCAAGTACGGAAATCATTTCATTTCCGTCTATCATATGCATGGGTGGACGTCTTATGTTGCGCTTTCCGTTATGTCGTCTACAAAACTTTTCGATCACATTCCTGCTACTATTCTGCGTGCTAATGAAATCAAATCAATAGTCAATATTTGTTGTACTTTTTGGACATACATTATTTAAAAATGTGCTTAGAACCGTCGATTTACAAAGGATTTTGAAAAATTAATGTTGATATGACTAAATAATAACGTTAAAATTATAAGTCTTAACGTACTTTGTACTTAATAACATTTTTATACTTCAAAAAGCTGTCGTGAAAATTTAAAAGTTTGCTCTTATTATCTCAAAATCACTGAGCTGACAATCTAATAAAAAAATTAAAGCCTGCTCTGCAATATTTCGCAGGTCACTGAGTAAATTCAATCACAGTTTCTCCGCGAAGCAAATGCAACTTTATTGAAATAGTAAGTGGTAATATCCACAAGACAGTGCTCTTTCAAAAGTACTGCTCGCAGAAAGGCGTGAAATAATACAGGGTTTGTCATTAGAGGACAGACATATTCCAGAAGTACCTTTACTCACAGTAAAGTTTTTACCTCTTGAATATTGTAATTTCGCTGTTATCGTGAGTAAAAGCTACGTTCTACTTACTACAGTATGTCATGTTTATGATTTGTGTGAGTAGAAAATGAAAGCTTCTTTGCGTCTATTCAGGTAAATTTTCAACCTTATATCAGTTATTAGTAACTCACTCTATCTATTAAAAAAAACGAATCAAAATATGTTGCGTAGTTTTAAAAATATAAGCATACATAGGGACAGACAACGGGAAGCGACTTTGTTTTATACTATGTAGTGATATTGTCATCTGATTTTAATAAGCTTTATCAAACTTCTAAGCATCTGTAAACACAAGGCAAGTCCGTGTGCAGTTTAAATTCGTTATAATGACAGCTGGGTAAGCGGAGGGGATGTACTCACTACTCAGTTTATGAATAACTTCGGACAATAAAATCCAGTCCACTCTATAGTACGTTCATGATTTATAACTACTCGTATCTACATTTATTTTTTGTCTGTCCGTACTTCTGCACCAATCGATTTCCGGGCCTTATTGCCGCGTCCTCGCACTCTTGTTTGATGTGTCTTCCAGCTCATTTCTTTTTACATCCCATCCAAGAGATTACATAGATGGAGTAGATACTTCGGGAGTCTATTTTTAAAAGGGGGCTCATTTTTGTGAGTGATGGTGTATATTAAGACTGACAATGTAGAGAAATGCTTGGAAATTCTTTTTATGCATAAAATGTACATTGTTCAAGAATGAGTACGTATAGTAAACATGCTTCCAGCATGCTGGGTACGCTGTCAACTGTCAGTGGGCTTGAGCATTTGGATTGTATCTAGATTTTCTAGGGTCTGAGATGGTTTAAATGTTTTTTTGTAAAGTAGCAGCTAAGTATATTTATTGTAGGTAGGTATGGTCTTTGTACGTCTTTGTACACTATAATAATAGTGTATAAAGACGCCTGCTCGATCAAATAAATAATATAACGATATATTAGAATGAACTTATTGCTATTAGTGTACAACAGTTACAATTAGGATCCCAATTTTAGAAAACATTGCTCAAATTTGAAGATTGACACAAACAAAATCAGAAAAACAATCACGGAGCGGGCGAATGTTTTTTTTTAATGGTAGCTTTTTATAAGTGAAAAGTAAAATAAACATAAATAGTTGTCATGAGGGTATCTATACGCGTGCGTGCGAGTATAAAAGGTTTTCGTTGATGATGATAGTGACACAATTTTCATATTTTTAAACCGAAATTGTTACAAATAATTACTTATAATCCAACTAAGTACAAACGGCTCCGTACATTTCCACTCCGCTGGAATCTGGCCCAATAAATCACCTTAAAAGGTTATACTGTGATACAAATTCAATTGCTGTGACACTGCACTTAAAAGTTTAAAGTAGTTTATTTAATCACGTGTTTAATTATTTAAATTCACGAACAATCATGACTCATTCAGCTCTGAAATACTTCCTTCCGTGTAAAAGCACTATTATTTATTCTGGAGCGCAACTAAACTAATAAACAGTTAATTAAGGTGTTAACTATTTAAGTGGTAGGTTTAAATGAGGTGGGGAAGTCATGCGACCTTTGTTGGCGATAAACGTTAATTACTTATAAATTAATTACTAATCCTTACTATAACATAATATTATAAATCCGAAAGGGTTTGTTTTTTGTTTGTTGGTTTGCTCCTTTTTCACGAAGCAACGGAGCAACGGATTGACTTGAATTTTGGCATGGATATTTTCAGTTTGAAACTTAAAAAGTGACAGAGGCTATTGTTATCCCGGAAAAATAAATGGTTCTCATGAGATTGTTCAAAAATCAAAATATTACGCGGGCGAAGTCGCGTGCAAAATGTATCTGTTTACTCGTATAATTGGTGGTGGTCGGTGGAAACGTCATTGTTTTTTATTTAATTTAGCGAATGTTTCCTGTACATTTTTTGGAATTTTTCTCAGTCCTTTTTCATTCCATGATGATGATGAATAAGTCTTATTCATCTCTAGTACTAATTGCCAGTGCCAATACTGTTAGCCGTAGATAGATCTATATCAGTCAGCCACATCAAAAAAGAAAAAAAAATACAAAAAATAAGTAACTAAATGGTGGAGCAATTTCTTCCCTTCCTATCACTATGAATACAATAAGGATGCAGTCAGTGTGTTTCCAAAGATATAATTTTGTGACTTTATGCTACAGCAGCGGACTACAGAATCGTCAGGCAACAGGTCTTTTATCTACCTACTGGCGCTGCCGCTGACAACGTTTCGCTGGCTAGGAAATTATAAAAATCAATATAGTGTCGCGGCGACACTACAGCCTGCTGCTGTAACATGCAATTGGATACTTACCTACCGTATTACTGTCAGATCTTGTCCCGCAATTGTAGAAAAAGAGGAAAAAATACTATTTCAGTTTAAAAATAAATTACGATTTCAATTCAATAAAAGAACACCAAAATTGTATTCAATATTACAAAACAAAACCTCCTTAAGAATCGCCCTCGAAAGCAATGAAATATTAATACAAGCCACGGAGACTGTAAAATATACTCGAAAACTTAAAAAACATCGTAAAACACCTCGACAAAATTCTCTAACAAAACGTTCCTCGGCTTTTAAATCGACATCTCTAGCAATTACCTTTTTATATTTTTGCTGCATACCTACTTCAAAGAGACGGCAAACTGCCCTGTGAAGCTCTTGACCTACATTACTCATGTTAGAGAAAAGTGATTATGCCGGAGAGGTAAAGTGGTTATGCCGGATTTTTGAAGCGTTTGACTTAAATTTTCGAATTTTATAATCGAATTAGTTGACTGAATGAGACTTTACGTTGCGGTAGTTCATTATGTAATCGTTGTTTTCGAACTAAAAAAAATTAAAAATTTAAAAAACCCCCGACACATTGACAACCATTTTGGGCAAATTTGTAGAATTTTGGTTCTTCCATCCCCATTTTGACCCACCATAACTCTTAAACGGCTCGATCGATTTTTATAAAACATAGCTAAGAACACTCTCGATTAAGTCTCCTTTCATCCAAAAAAAACTAAACTGAAATCGGTTCAGTGGTTCGGGCGCTATGATGCCACAGACAGACAGACAGACACAAAGACAAACAGACACGTCAAACTTATAACACCCCTCTTTTGCGTCGGGGGTTAACTAGATTGATCCATAAATATATTTATTTATAAATGAAGTAAAGACTTCTTTAGCGGCGTTGTGCACTTTTTGGGAAGGGCAAAAATGTTGAAATCATCTCAGGAAATATCGTGACGTGATCGAAAATTCGTAAGACGGAGATTAGACCGCCGGCGCGTCGTAGAGAGGAAGTGATATCCCCCTCTCTTCCTACCGCACGGTGAAAATGTATGCTTCTTCCTGCTGTTTCGTTTAAGCGGCGCAGGGTGCTTGTGCGAGTGTGCGTGTGTGATATTGTATTTCACCACATAAATGATAGTACTTTAATTGTTCAAGTTTCACTTCTGCCGGCACTCCCGGAGTGCAACTCGTTGTTTTTTTTCAAAGTTTCCTTTTAGCTACACAAAACAGTACAGTAACAGTAGTTTTATTTTTACTAAACTAATACAGTTGTAGTTACGATATGGGTACATGTAATTATCACGTAAACGCTTTAATGAGTAATAAAAATAAACGTTCTGAAAAACTCCCGAGGACGCCCAAAAAATCACTAATACAATACTTCAGCGTCAAACTTATTATAGACTTAGTTAAACAAATAATAGAAAATAATACAACACTTCCCTTAAACTTATAATAGGTACACGTCGTTTAAGTCAGTGGTAAAGAAATACCTAAGTAGGTACTTATGATAGAAACATCAAAGACACAAAAGTTGGATGCGTCAGTTCGTGAAAAAGATTCGATTTGTTTGCTTTTCTCTGAATTTCACCTCACTGCCAATTTATCTCAAATCTTTACATAGCAAAATTTTAGAACTACACATTAACACATATGACAAAATTATTCCGGAATGTAAAATATTGATCACCAGTTGTATCCGGCTTAAAAATAGCCGGAAATGCCAAGAATATCTAGTTGATGCTTGAAAAATGTTTTTTTAGATACGTTTCAAATGCTATCTTTCTACCGTGATGAAAAATGTAGCCGTAAAAATATTGCATTGTTTATTATCATAAAACCTTTGGAAATAGGAGAGTAGTGAAGTAAAAGACCGTGTTTTATTCGATTTTGACCAAAGGAAAATGGTTTGCACTGGAGATAAGTTTTTTCAAGCTTTGTGGGTCAAACGTGGCATCGGATGTTTTCGTTTTTGTCGTTTGATATTTTCCGGTCTTGAATAATTTAATTCTTCTAAAAATATAGGGTGTTGACTTCTTTGTATTTGTTCTGTTGTTTTTGTTTTATTTTTATGAGAGGCATATTTTGTTTGTATTTGAACAAAAACAATTGAGTGTCGCCAGTGTAAGTGCCTACTTGTACGTGGTGACTGCGAATTTATTAGTAACAAATCAATTTGTTGCTCCGTTGCTGCGTGGAAGAGGAACAAACCAACAAACTTTTCCGATTTATAGTAATAGTATGAGAAATGTAGTTGTGTTTGACGCTATGGCTTTGACTATCGGACTTCCTCCTCCTTGAGTCGAATTCCTCATGTCTGAGGGTCGTGACCACCACCTCCCAAAAGCTTCTCTTTAACAATCCTGCGCCATCGACCTCTATCCTCGGCGGCGTGGAGCGCCTCGTAAACTGACGTGTCCAGCGTGGTGCGGATCTGATCGGACCAACGCATCGGGCTGAAATGTCCGTTACCACGCATGTGAGTCTCACATAAATATACATTTGTCGTGAACGGGTTTATAAAATGTATGTCTTATATAAGATAAAAAGTAGTAAGGTAATAAGTACTCAATACTAGAAGTGTACTAGAACTTAATACTAGAAGTGTCCGACATAAACTGCAATCTACATCTGACAGAAATAAACCTTAGTCCAACTCTACCAAAGCAGAGCGAGATAAGATTTTGGGAACACTTTTTGGAATTGATTACTGAGAACCAGTAAGCAAGTTCGTATAGGCCGGGTGGCTAGCCCTGAGGTCTAATTGTGTAAGCGCTCTCGGCTTGAAGTAGCAGAGTGCTAGCCAAGACAAGTATAACGAGACCAAACACAACGGGTCTATCTTGTTTAGTACAGGAGTTCCTGTGGCCACTTACAGACTCCGTCATCAGATCAGCTTCATGGTATCATATTATTGCATTGTCACGTGATACACAAACGCGTGCAAAATTTCAGCTCAATCGTTAACCGGGAAGTTGGTCAAGAATCCACCAGAACTTACATACATTAATAGGTACATATGTACATTCATTGCAAGTTAAAGAAAAGCTTGTAATAATAATAACTAGCTTTATTTGCGGCAGTCCATCAGATAATATAATTTTTCCGGAATGAAAAAGTAGCGGACACTCTGACTGGGTAATCAAATTGATCGTTTCACTATTTTTCCGTGGTTTATAACCGGTTACAAACGCGGCCAAAAGGTAATTTTTTGGATCTATAATATTAGTAAAGATAAGTAATAAAAAAGCTTGTAAAAACAGTAGGCAGTAAAATAATGCTCTCACTTGAAGCAGTTTGGCTATTTTAATAAAAAATGTAATACGATATTTTCCGAATAAAACAAGCTTAGACCCTTAGCACTGCCTTCGAATTGAGTGCCTCCAATCAAGAATAAATTGAGTTTATGAACCTTTTAGCGCAATTTATTTCGATTCAGAATTCACGAGTATTTAATTAAAAATTGTAAAATACGATTAGTTATGAACCCAGAAACAATTTTGATATAATATTAACTAACCAACTAACTATCTAGATAAATGTCAGGTCATTTAAATTTTTGATAATAATTTTGCAAAGCTGCCATTTTTTTTAATTGATATTCGACACAGGCATAGATCTTTCTTACCTTGAGAGTGCGCGATAAGTGTTAGGTATGTCTATACAAGGTTGGTGCGACCGAAAGTTTTGAGCTATACTAATTTTAGACCCGACAGTAAGATGCAGAATGTAGCATTCATTTCGTCACTGAAACAAGAAAAAAATCATTAATTCGAAACAAAGAGTAGAGAGGGCTCGCGTACGAAGGGTTCCGTAGCATACGGCAGCCCTCTTAGCCCTATTTCAAGCATCTACCTGTTGCCAATATTAATATCGAGCAAAACATTGCAAAAAAATCACGTTTGTTGTATCTTGAACATTAATTTCAATTCGTTTTTAGTATTTGTTGTTATAGCAGCAGAAATACATAATCTATGAAAATTTCAACTGTCTAGCTATAACGGTACCACCACCAGGCTGTATCTCATGAGATAGACACCTGGTGACAGACAGACGGACAGATGGACAGACGGACGGACAGCGGAGTCTTAGTAATAGGGTACCGTTTTTAACCTTTGGGTACGGAACCCTAAAACGCGATTCAATGATTCTATTGGCCAGTCAAGAAACCAAAATCCCTGTAAGTAATCCCTCAGACATGACTTAACTTTTAACAACAACAACCAGTACCCATAATCTAACTAATCATCCAAGCCATGGTAGCGCTCAGTTGTAAATGTCACTCGCGATCACCCATCACAAGGCTGACCGTGGTGAAAGTTGCTTAACGTAACGCTCACAGATTAGTACCGATAATAGCTTATCAAATTAAATCAATATTAATTTATTTTCAACCAAATGTACCCAAAGCTTAGAAGCCGTGGTGGTCTAGAGTAGTGACACCCGCCTTACAATCGTGAGGTCGTGGGTTCAAATCCCCGGTACCGAACCAATGAATTCTTTGGAATTTTCACACCACTGGCTTTTCGGTGAAGGGAAACATCGTGAGGCAACCTGCATACGTCCGTAGAAGAAATTCGATTGTGTATGCCATATCCACCAACCCGCACTAGGCCAGCGTGGTGGATATGGCCCAATTACCCTTCATGGGTAGGTATAAGTGCTGCAGTGGACTATTAAAAAAAATCTGGTATAGTACAGTATATTAGTAGTCGTCTGATCATGTTTTATTTTTGTATCCACAAATCATGGACACAAATACTGTCAGTGTTGCTCTCCGCTGGTCTTACGTCTTAAGCTCAAAGTAAAGGGTGCTTGGGTCTAAGATTTCCACAAATCCTATCAGTGTTGCCAGTCATAGATTAATTTGTCAACGTAACGGAAGCCGTCCTGTTGACCCTTTTCGACGGCGTTGTCACTTGACCTAATTGGTCACTGTTACGACTGGAGCTTCTGGATTGTTCTAAAGGGTACTCCAGCTTGTACCTGGAAAAGTTCTGCCTTGGTAAATTGTTGCAAGATTTACATCTTGTGAGCGTGAATCAAATTTATATTTTTTTCTATATTTACTATAGCGTGAATAATTATTTTTCGCAAAAAATGGTAAAACCGCCTTCCACCGTGTACAAAATTCGAATATATCGCTCGAATTGTTTACCATTTTTGTTGATTTATGAAAAACGGCTCAGCCGATTTCTGTAAAAATTAAATGAAACTACCTTAGGAGTATATATCCTTTCGAACTAAAAAAGAATTTTTCGATTCGGTTCACAATTGGCGAAATTATCGATGTTCATCGTGTATAAAATTCGGATATTTCGCTCGAATGGCTTACATTATTGTTGTTTTTTTTTTCAAAAACGGCTCAGCTGATTTCTGTAAAATTTAAATGGAACCACCTCGGAAGTATACCCTTTTGAACAAAAAAGAATTTTTTGATTCGGTTCACAATTGGCGAAATTATCGATGAACATACACAAAAAAAAACTTACACACGAACATAGAACCTCACCCGTTTTGGAAGTCGGTTAAAAATGTCATGACTGGCTAATTAAATTCAAAAGGGCCATATTCCAAAAAAATACTAAATATGTGAGTGTCTTCTATAAAAGAATTGCCATAATAATATTTGTTTGGAATTCAGTAAAAAATACAAACTTTTTTATTTTATTTGTGGCCTCTTAGCATTTAATCAGCGTGTGTAAGTGCTGTTTTTATCCTGTTTGATAGTCATATTAGATACTATATATTTAGAGGTAATTTTATATCAAAAATCCGTACAGTACTGTACCAGCCTTTTTAATAGCCTACTGCAAGACCTAGGTCTGCTCACAAACGGTGATTGGGCCATAATCACCATGCTGGCCCAGTACGGATTGGTTCACATACGCGATCGAATTACGGACGTTTGCAGGTTACCTCACGATATTTTCCTTCCCGAAAAGCCAGTACGGCTGAAAAGCACGGCACCGGTATTTGAACCTACGGTTTTGCTATTTTAAGGCCGGTGTCACTACCACAAGACCACGACTTCTGAAGGATACTCCAGTTTATATTATACCTGAAAAAGTTCCGCGTTCTTCAAAATTCTTGAAAAATTCAAATCTTGTGCGCGTGAATGAATTTTCAACTTTAAAATATCGGAAATATAAATCGCGAGATCTACTGTTCGGAGAACTACTATGTAGTTATAGAAACCATTTAGTTAAAAAAGTTTTGGGATCACAGAAAGTACATTTACCCGTTTTAGTTTTAGTAGCTCATTGCCATTAGGTCATACGCCTACATGTCGCTGTGTTTGTCACCACATTACAGTGAGATAGGTTCTAGGAATTATATTGACATTCTGTGGCTACCTGTTCAAATGCCAAGAGATCGGAATCATTTTTTCTGTCGCAGATATTTTGGAAGTATTTTGATAGAGAAAACATTATTACTAGGATTTATATGTTTATGTTTTCTAATTTTATTTGCTACTAGTTTTTGCCCGCGGCTATGTTTGCGATTTTGTGCTGCCCCATTGGAATCTTTTATTTTTCAGGATAAAAATAGCCCATGTCACTTTTTATCTCTCAAACTATGTCTATACCAAAATTCAAGTAAATCCGTTGCTCCGTTGCTACGTGAAAGAGAAACAAACCATCAAACCAATAAACAAACAAACACACTTGCGGATTTATAATATTAGTAAGGACGTAAGGATTTTCGAAAGTATCGCTGATGGATGCACTATGATGAGCGCGCTATTTAATCCGTTATGTAACGCTCAACGATAAAACGTTGAACACATTGTTGGATGTTGCCAAAGTTTTGACTACATCCACGTAACGCAAGCTAATTTACGGGTTGAGACTCTGGTGGAGCAATAGTATTCGAGTAAGTTTTTCAAAATTAATCTTACGTAACATCCCAAAAGACTGACGACGGATTGATAATTGGGGGAGAGACATGGAAGAACGACCTTCAGCCATCTGATAGCCAGATGAGACATACTTATTATGAAATGTTATTTACATACAAATAGGCCAATAATAGCTTGCCTATCGAAAACTGTTCATGACTATATTTTAATAGATATGTTTTTGGAAATACTTTTTTTATCTTTACTCTTTTGATAACCGCTATTTTTTATTCCAACTAATAGTTATTAATGTAGAAGATTTACTTCAGTAGCTTTGCTTACTTAATTTTGTTTATACTACCTGGCAAGCAACTTTGTACAAATATGTCAATATAAGTACGAAACCGATCTTATAACCAGTCAAAATTAATGTCATATGAAAGATAATTTAATTAAAAAATACTATATAAATAATCATACAGTTTTCCTTCAAACATCGTTTGTTTGTGACATATTTTTAAATGTAATAAGAAATTGCTATGAACACTTTTCGATAGTCAAGCTATCATAGGCATGTACCTAGACTAGATAAATAATAATTCATAAAAAATACGTCTCATATGGTTATCACGTGGGTGAAAGTCATTCTTCAGCGGCTCTTATGTCATGACCAATACTGTACTGTACTGTACCAGCCTTTTTAATAGTCCACTGCAGGACGTAGGCCTACCCATGAAGGGTGATTGGGCCATATCCACCACGCTGGCCCAGTGCGGGTTGGTGAATTCACATACGCCATCGAATTTCTTCTACGGACGTATGCAGGTTGCCTCGCGATGTTTCCCTTCACCAAAAAGCCAGTGATGTGGAATTCCGTACATAAATTCTAAAGAACTTATTGGTACGGGACCGAGATTTGATCCCACGACCTCACGATTGCAAGGCCGGTGCCAGTACCACTAGACCACCACGGCTTGACCAATAGGGTCGAAAAGATTCTCGAGTGAAGACCACGTACCAGCAAGAGCACAGGGTAGTAGGACATCCAGATCGGACGGTCCAGGTGTACGGATGGCCTCATCAACACCGCAGGATCACACTGGCCGCTTCCGTCCGGTCGTATTAGACATCTAAAGGGGAGGCCTATGTCCAGCAGCGCAAGGCCCTTTCAATCTGTGTTGTTCCAACATGTGCTTTAGGGTAAGCATACGAGTATGTCCAGCAGCGGACGTCCTATGGCTGAAACGACATCTGAAAGATATCAAGCACTCTACGAACCCCCAAGACGCAGTATATCCAGGAGATAAGCAAGTACACCGAGTTAAATCGCAATAACCCCGGGCCATGGAAACCGCAACCTTAATGGGGTTAAGAGGATCCCGGAAGATTAACGTGAGAATTGCTCAAAGATAGGTAGACAAGGACGTGAATGGTCTACGTTTGGACGGATATTTACAGACTTGACAAATGAACGTCAAATTTTAGACCGCAGTCTCCACTTTAGTCATAAGATGTTGATGTTGTGGAGCAAAAATTGAAAAAAATAATCGGCTAAGTACAAATAGGACACGCGCACAAAGGTTTCCGTACTGTTAGCGAGTCCCCCTTAAATATTGATTTTATTTTAATCATTTATTTTTAAATTGGACACAACATTAAATATTCTGTGAATATTTCAAGCATAAGTTATGATTATAAATAACGAGCGAAAAACGGGTAAAAAATCGGGCTTATTGTATGGGAGTCCCCCTTTAATATTAATTTTATTCTGTTTTTGTATTTATATATTTATATGTTATATGCTATAACGGCAAAATAAATACATCATCTGTGAAAATTTCAGCTTTCTAGCTATAACGTATTATATATTCATGAGATACAGCCTGGAGACAGACAGACAGACGCAGAGCGGAGTCTTGATAATAGGGTCCCGTTTTTTCCCTTTGGGTACGAAACCCTAAAAACAACGGGTTGCACCGGGTTGCACTACGGGGGTGCCGGTAGAAGTGAAAACTTGAACGTATAAAGTACTATCATTTATGTGGTAAAATACAATATCACACACGCACACTCGCGCAAGTGCCCTGCGCCGTCTTACGAATTTTCAATCAGGTCACGAGTCCTGACGCGGGTTTAAAAATTTTTACCCATCCCCAAATAATGCACAGCGCCGCCAAAGAAGTTTTCACTTCAAAAACATTGGTAAATGCACGCCAATATGTAAAATTGCAACCTTACTGGGGTTAAAAATGCGATTTGATAATATTGAATTAATTGATTGAGTTTAAAAAATCTATCAGTAATATTTATGTCCAGCAGTGGACGTCTTACAGCTGACGTGGTAAGGCAAACAATTTTGCTTCAAAGATTTGATAACAGGCTCGTATCACTAACACTTTACATACTCGTAGTATAAAACAAAGTCGCTTCCGTTATCCCTATGTCCCCATATACATGCTTATATCTTTAAAACTACACAACGGATTTTAATGCGGTTTTTTTTAATAGATAGAGTTATTCAAGAGGAAGGTTCACATGTATAACTAACTTGTGGAAAGCCGGGGCGGGTCGCTAGTAATCTATAAATTGAAAAGCTACGAACCAAAAAATGCTGGCGGTAACGCAACACATCACTAGCTCATATTATTTGGGTATTTGCAAAGCATTAATATTTTACCGAGTTAACTGGGTCGCTACAGAGGAATCTTAGAAGGGCCCGAAATTGATGGTGATTAAAATATTAATCGTAAGTGTGGGGTTTCTTAGAGCCCTGTAGGCCTTTTCATGTGAATCGGGCTTTAAATAGAACCATTGTTTCTTGTAAAACCGCCTTAAATGTGATTTAATGTCTACACAATATATTTATAAAATAGTATAGGCCAAATCAACAAACAAAAGCAAATGGCACAAAGATAGACAACGTGAACCATAGACCTTTATAATAATAGTACGTTCATGATGTGATTGACCATTTTCAATAAGTTGCCGAAAATTGTACAAGATAATATTGACATTTTAAAAAGTCTTAATAAATCAGTAATCTCTTTTTTTTTTATCTTATCTCGTTTTATCTTATCTCGTTTTGTCTTGTCTACAAACAATTCCACATATTAGATGTTTTTAAATTACAAATCTTTGTGCAAATATAATGCATTGGCACAATCTTAACTCAGAATTATTCATACCTATATGATTATTTGAATGATAAATGTGCATGCCCTGATGCTAGAGCACGGTGCACTTAATAATACATATAATTTAACAACTACATGTTACCTTTGTCTCCGCAAAACAAATATTTCGACTTTAACTTTGAAAAATGTTAAAATAACAGAAAGAGTAAAAGTGAGCATTATTCTCACTGAAATCACTGAAAAAGTAAAAATAGGTAACATTATTGTAACTTAATTAATAATTACTATAATGTTTATATATTTTGAAAATATTTTGAAAATTATTCTCATAAGTACTTATTTATTGGCAAATTACAATTTACACGTCATTTTACAATTACAATATTGTTGTGGAGTAATTATGAATTAAAAATAATTTGTATTCAAATTTAATAAATAATTATTTATACCAATTGATAAAAATACTTACAGGCATCTACTCGTAGGTGTAGCAAGTAGTAGCTATATACTTAAGTGGAGCATGAAAATATATAGCGAGATCGAATCAGGATTGAGGAGATTCGTAGATAAACCAAAGTAACCGACATGGCCCAGCGGATTAAGTTTTTTTTTTTTAATGTCTTTTCGCACGTTAGTCTTTCTCTATACTTATATTTTTATTTATTTATTTATTATTGAAATACACAGTTAATACAAAAAAATAAAACGATTAAGTGCCGTAAAACTACAGTAAGTTTGTCACGGCACTGTTATTCCCACGCACGCTGACTGTTACAAAGTGTACTAAAAATAGTAAATAAACAAACAGAATTAGATTTTGAGTATTGACAATATGCAAATAATAACAGATTAAAACTGTAAAATTAGCATGCATCGATTCATCACATTTTCCTATCAGCCTAGTTGTAATGTGCGAGCAAAGTTTGTAAAACACATAGGCAATGGGGCAGTACAATTCTCAAATGAAAATACGTATGGTATATGTACAAGTTCAATGCACAACGTCCACCATCAAGGTATATAGATTAATCGAATGAAATACAAGCCGTTTCCAACCAGTCATTTTTGAAGACCAAAGAAAAGGCCTATATCCAGCAGTGGAAGCTTTGTGGCTGATATGATGATCATGCAAGTATAGTATATTCTTCATAACTGACATTACTTAGGTACCTATTTCGCATGATGTAGGTTCCTTCAGGTTACTAACCAGGAGCAAAATCTCTAGAGCTATTGTACTCCTAATCAAATTGTGTTGGCCTAAGCTTGCCTAATATACATACATACATGCGGGTAGAATCAGATAGACGAGGACCTAATAACCCATAAATTACGGTACGCTACAGTGATTAATGTCTTGGTTGGTTTGTTGTGTCTTATCTAAGAATGGAATAGAGTTCAGTTGACAGTTACATTATTATACCTAGTTGTGAATGCAACAATTTATTGCTGTTTAATGGAATTAACTATTTTTTACTATTGACATTAATCAACGTTCGGCATGGTCAGTCTTCGGATGGGTGACCGCGGTTGGCATTTACAACTGACCTCTACCGTAGTTCGGATGACGTGTTAAATTGTAGACTACGGATGTTCCAACCGTTTAGTCATTTCAGAGGAATTCAGGCGACGTTGAACTCTGACACTTGGGTTATGGTCATCCGGTTTATAGGAACTTTTATTATTTATAGGTACGAGTACATTCAATGGATAGTAAAGAGTAATGTAAATTTAATTTTTGGTCCCATATTTTGTAAGTCTAATTGACTAAATTTTATTTGCTACAAACATGTGTAGATACATATTTTTAGAAGCTAAAATGTGTGTGAAAATACATTTATTTAACCGATATTCAAACAATATCCTATAACCGAATCCTTGTCAAGATATTTTAATGGAAGTAAGGACATACCATCAAAAGTACTGTGGGTGACCTATTAAATACACATAGGCTCTGAACAGAATCGCAGTATCGCGCTGGATGCATGCCACTTACAACCTATTTTATTAGAAATCTGTTGGGTTTTTTTTTATTTTCACAACAATTTTACTTTACTATAACTACAATTCTTACTATGTATTAGGTATAAAATATAGTGTCACAATTTACTTCAAAGATTTTGTAAATATCGCATGAAATGTGTTCAAAAATAACTCCTTCTTAGAAGTACCTACCTAATTTATTAATTCTAAATTATACCGTTATTTTCTGCATTCAGTCCTTACCTGAGCTTACAAATAGGGATGATAGAGGATCCCCTCTGAGGACTGTGGCCGAACCCTCGCAGTAATACCTTCGTATGCAAATAGTAATATTACGTATTCTTTAATATTACAGCAGGTTTGTGGTACTCAAGGCTTAGAAATGGAGATAATATTATACGATACGAGTAAGCCTAGGTCAGCAAACAGAGCTTGGCTGTGATTTATTGAATACTAGCTTTTACCCGCGGCTTCGCCCGCGTTGTATTTTGATTTTGGCTTATGTTTATGTCGGCTGCGAAACCTAACCTAACTGACAAATATCAAAATACCTTAGAGGAATGCTTTTGTTGGTTAAGTTACGGTTGGAGTGTATATACAACCCCCCCGTGTATTCCCGCCTTGTCGTGGGGGAGGTCTGAGGCAGCTGAAAAGGCGGCGCTCGAAGTCTCCCTCTTCTTTGGGTCTTTTCCCCCAAGGAAGCTTAGAGGCTGGCACTCGAGTTTCAGCCGCTTTTAACTAAAGCAGCTGAGAGGATGGCCGGTAGGTTGCATGCCTTATGAGGAGTGTCGCAACTTAGGCGGGCTGCAGTGCCGCTCTTGCGACGCTGCATCCGAGGATTTTTTTTTATTATATCGCGAAATATCCCTGACATGATCAGGGGTCTTAATTACAAATGAATAAAAACTAAGTATACCTATATTTCAATGTTTTTGGCTGTTTGCAGTTATAATAAACATTACAATGGTACAGCAAAGTTTATACCTACTTGTTCCTAATTAAGTATTTCTTTTTTACAAATATTTGTGCAAAAATTCAATAAAATTGTTTGTAAGGTTTTTTCGTATTAGATTAATTCCAATTTTTTGTTCTAAATCAAATCTCTGCTTTCCATAAACTGGGCATTCCAAGATTATGTGCAGTGGAGTCTCCTCTTTTGTGGGTTCACAGATGCACGATGGGCTTTCCCTCAACTTAAATCGATGTAAGTATTGGGAAAACTCACCATGCCCCGTCAGCACTTGAGTTATGATTCCCACTGGTGCTATTTCTCTTGCGATCTTGTATGCCGCCCTTGCATCCGGAAAATATGTTTTGGTTACCGCCGCTGTGTGTCCATCCTGATACAGCCGGTTCCACTCGTCAAGAGAGTCCTTTCGGATTTCTCGCTTGACGAATGAAACGGGGCAGTTATCCTAAATAGGTCTGCACTTCGAGTGCAGTGCTGCTTCCTTTGCTAGCTGGTCCGCTCTCTCATTTCCCTCCACCCCCGCGTGCGCTTTAATCCAATAAAGTTTCACTATTTTATTTTGTGCGTGTAGTAACTTTATGTTAGCTTTGAATTTACTGCTAAGGGATGGAGGGAAGATACGCCAACTACTTACCGTTTCCAGTGCAGACCTGGAGTCACAAAAGATTTTTGCTTTTTCGGTAGCCTCAAGAAGTGCCAATAACTCGACCTGTTACACAGAGCACCAATCGGCCAATTTCAGCTTGCGGGACTGATCTCAGCGGCATCATCCCAAATGGATAATGCCGCCCCAACTTTCCCTTTAATTTTACTGCCGTCTGTAAATATGTTAATTTCTCGGTTAAGATTTTGCTCTAGCGCTGCTCCGTCTGCCAGGCATATGAACTCCAGCTCCTCCTGCTGCGCTGGGTGTGGCTTCTTTTCTGTCTCTCTATCTCCAGTTACTTGCTGGGAATAACCTTTCTTAGTTTCATAAAGCAAGGCTGCTTCTTGGACTCTGATATGACAGCCGAGGATAAGGGGCCGCGGTGGGATATATGGAACTGGTGGTGTGGGTGCCGCCACCTACCCTACCTTCCGCTAGGCCGTCAACGTGTTGGCAGACGCAGTGGGGCTGCAGGGGAAGAGAGGTGTCGGTATCGCGATTGCCGTTCTCACTGCCCTCTGCAGTTGAAGAGGCAGGCGCTGGGCTACTATGACTGACCCACTGCACTGGGACCAGGGCGTTGGAATGCTGTCTGACGTTCAGTACTGGTTAGTCCCGAGTGGTGGAGGCCGATGTGTCTTGTGCTCCGAAACACTCCGTCACTATGGCGAGAGCGCAAGCTCCGTTATGGAGCCCGAGTCTGGGCTAGTGCTGTTGAGTGCCGCGAAGGAGTGCGAAATATGTGGGAACGTCCTAAACTTGCCATGACAGGTTATTTCTGGCGCTTAGACGGCTGCTACCGCAGCCCACTCACTTAGTTTTTATCCTATCCTACGGGAACTGTTAAAGTTTTTGCGATAAAAAGTGGCCTATGTCACTTTTCGTCTTTCAAACTATATTCATGCAATATGCCAAGGCAAGTTGCTCCGTTGCTGAGAAAAATTTATCGTAAAAATTTATACTACGGGTACCACAATTTTTTCGGGATGGAAAGTATCCCATGTCACTTTCCGTCTTCCAAACTATGCCCACCCAAATATCAAGTCGATCCGTTGCTCCATTGCTGAGAAACAGTTATTGTCCTATCCCATGGGAATCACGAATTTTCTCGAGATATAAAAAGTATCCTATTATCACTTTCTGTCTATTAAACCATAGGTATCCATACCAAAAATCAGGTCAATCTTTTGCTCCGTTGCTGCGTCAAAGAGGAACAAACCAACAAACTTTTCGGATTGATAATATTAAAGTATGATGATTCTGTACCATAAAGGTAGAATAAAAAAACATGTTGAACCTCTAATGATAGAATATTTAAAAATATTTTTAATGTCAGACAAAATGACGGCCTGGTATTAAACGTCATAGTAACATGTAGCATGCAGAGGGAAAATAACATTTTATCCAATTTTAATGTCAGTTGTCATTTTCAATCCATACTTTATTTCCTCTTCAAGGGGATATAATGGTAGAAAAACAATTTGTCGCCTTGCCACGCTACTTGTGATTTATAAAAGTCATTGTCTACAGACAATGTCACCTGTCATCTAATTACGTTTGGCTGTGACGTTTCGTTAGTCCATATTAGCGTCATATAGGAATTAATCACTTAGCGTCTTTGTGATAGTGGCGACAGTTTCGCTTTCGAGGGTTTTTGTCCTGTCCTACAGGAACTATGAAATTTTTCGGGATAAAAAGTATCCTAAAGCTCCTTCCGCCTTTTATACTATATCCATGCCAAAAATCAAGTCAATCCGATGCTCCGTTGGCGCGTGATAGAGTAACAAACCAACAAACCAACAAACTTTTCGGATTTATAATATTAGTAAGGATGTAACTTGAATGTATATCAACATATTTGAAGTGAACACTTCTCTGGCGGCGTTATGCACTTTTTGGGATGGGTAAAAAATTTCAAACTCGTGTCAGGACACGTGACCTGATTCAAAATTCGTAAGACGAAGGATGCAAGTTTTCACCTCTGCCAGCACTCCCGGAGTGCAACCCTTTATTTTTTTATTCCATTTAGGTTTGCGGCGTTTGACTACATACTGCATTATTTTGGGTTTAAAACTATCATTATGAACATTTTTAGGGAGGAGGACATTTTTTGGAGCTAACCTAGAATTAGAGAAAAAAATAACTTCTATACATTTTGACGATTCAGAAATTTTAAAAAAGGTTTTAGGTTCAATTTAATCGTCAAAACTAATATCAATGTCCAAACGAAATTTGCAAAAACAAAAAAAGCTTAAAAAAGTATGTTGATAGAGAATACTAGCATTTGGAAAACTGCACGATGTTCTTTTCGAAAATATCAACGCCGGTGCCTTAGAGCAAGGCTATTTTATTTATTTAATTTCAACATTTAAAAACTAAGTCTAAAACCCAAACGTTTTTGAGCTTAAAAATAACTTAAATATATCTTAATACTTAAGAATAATTGCAAATTTCAGGCAAAAAAGAATACAACTTTGAATTGTTTCACTAATTTTTGAAAAAAATTATTATTCGGTATTTGGTCGAAGAGCAATTAGTTATAAATATTATGTCTAAAAGCAGTAATAGCTTATTTAACATTGAATAACTATAATGAAGACATTTTTTCTCTAAACATTCGTTTAGTATGTTAAGTTTCGTTAATCAAGAGCACGAGTAAGATAATTTGCTTAGTTCATTTCTTCAAGTCCACGTTTCTCCCGACTCTCCCAGTTTATTTATTCGCAAGTCTAATTGCCAATTGTTGTTCGAGGCTCCTTCTACAGGTAAAACCTTTTGCACCCTCCCGGCCTGAGGTATAACTTTACCACTTTACTCCTGCAGTTGTGTTGAGTAGTTGGCGTCGCAGTTTCAGAACAAAACTAAAAGAAACTGTTTAGATATTTATAGTTCTTTCATTGCAACGACTGCATGGTTAAGATGGTTGGTTGGGGTGGTACATTGTTACTTTGGATTCGTGTTCAATTTGTGTGAATCCTCAGAGAGTGAGACAAGCTTTTCATTAAGGATTTGGTGTGATAGCACTCGCATGACGTGATTGGGAAGGTATATTGGTAAAACTAAAGGTACAAGAGAACCTAGGATTCATTAATTGTTACAATCGTTTGGGATTTCAGGGGGATTTCGTAAGCTAGCAAAATTTGTAGAAACATGTACATTTACCAATGTAAAAGTGTTGAGCAAATGCTATTATTACTGGTTTTCTGTTAAGATACTAACTAAAACACAGTACAGGTGTTACTCACGTATTTCTGAGTAAGAAATTTCGACTCGAGTTTCGACCGCATTTAGCGATCTTTTTCAAGACTTGAGTACTAGCACCCAGGCTCATTTCGCACGGCACTGACAGGTAGATATCCTGGTTCATCCGGGCTAGGATGCACGCCACGCAATATTTCTTTCGACGTGTCTGAACGAGACAGAGTTATGGCGAAGTATATATAAGTCACTTTTACACACGTCGAAAAGAGTTCTTTTCGTGGTCTCATGCTTGGCCTACTGGTAAGATATCGTGGTATCAGTGCAGTGGTATGTAGTAATTTTCGCCTTACGACCCTGAGTTCGAGGATTCAAATCCTAGTTCCATAACAACGATGGATTTTGGTGAAAGGAAATATCGTAAAACAACCAGCTTAAAGACTGAATCATACAAGTCGGCGTATGTGAAGCTAGCTACAAGCTGCACAATATCTAATCAACGCGCAGTTTAATGTGAGCTTTAGTCAGGATGGGATGTTGCGTAGCTTGTAGTTTCGGCCTCTACGTCTGGACACATAGTATAATTATATATTCTTTGGTGTGGAGAAGAAATGCGATGCCATAATATAATGTCAATGCACCAACCTGTACTAGGCCAGCGTGGTAGATATGACCTAAGTAATCGTTCTGTCTGTGTAGGCCTTTGTTCAGCAATTGAATATTAAAATTGCTAATTGCTTCCTGTATTTAAAGGAATACGGTGTCTACCCATTCTATCCTCTGATGTACCCGACCCTGTTCGTAATCGGCATGGTGGGGTACTGCAAGCTGGGGGTGAGGCGGGACGTCGCGCTCTGCAAGTACATGTGGCGCGTGCTGCGCGGGGAGCTCCCACCCGGAGCTGCTGGCGGCGCTGCAGCTGTGTGTGCCGGACGAGGCCACCTCCAGGAGGCGCGAGTTCCCCACGTTTAGAGTGCCTAGCTATAAGACGAACCTCGTCAAGTACGCCCCCACGTCGCGCGCTCTAACATTGTTGAATGAAATCGCCAAAGATATTGATATTTTTGGATGTAGTCTGGCAAATTTCACAGAAGTGGCACTGAAAACATGCGAAAAACCTTTGTTTATCAGTTTGATTATTAGGTAAAGATTGTACTTTTTATTTTTGTGTCTCATATTTCACATGTTTGCTAAGGGCAGTATCAACTTGGTGTTAACTGTAATGTTGCTGTAACCTTTGATGAATAAATAAAATAAAAATAAAAACGCCGATGCTTTTTCATAATATAATAGTTTTTACGGCATTTTGTGAAGTTACACAATTACCAGATATGCTACTCCTTTTTTGAGGGTAAGAAACAATTTTTACATTAAGGACTTTTTTGTATAGTCAGATCCATTTATCGAATCAAAGCCTCAGGTGTGTTGACGCCCAAGACTTTTAATTTTTTGCTAAAAAGTCAAGTCACTCAACCAACCTATTCAAAATGAAGTAGGTAGGTACTTACCAGTATGTAACAAACCTCAGATGGTTTGATCGTCCACATCTGAGTAATAAGGCATAGGAAGAAGGCATTCTTGTAGGTCAGGAGTCTCTCACATGAGGATATAATTCTTTCTAATATTATCTAAAGAAACTTTCCATTCAAATAAAACATTTTAAAAAAAGCATCAGATCTTCAATCAAGGTATATAAACTCTTTACAGAACGCCTTGCATATAACTAGAGAATTTAAAATAAGTAAAGAAAAGAACAGAGAATTTGACGGGACTGACAACAGGGACTTCACTTGAGAAAATTATAGGAAAATGTTGGAATATTTCATTTTTTAGGATATTTTTAGTTTTGTACCACAAGATTCAGAGAGAGGAAGAGCAGAGAAGAGTTAACTAACTAGGAGAATTTTGTTCCTGGTCTAAAAAGTGGAAGTTGGAAGAAAGTTGTTTTCGATCGAAGGACGAGGATGTTCCTAGAGGATTTGGTTTCGTATAATCGTATCACTTTTTAAATAGCTGATATGTCATAGTAGGTATAGAATTGTTCAGCAGATGATGTTCCTGCGAGTCGGCCAGATCAGTACTGCATTGAACTTTTGGATGATTTACTGTTGTATTAATGTACAAATGGACATCAGATGAAAAGAGGAGGTCTATCATATGGAGATAGGCCTATATTCGCCTTACTGAAACGATGCGGTATGGAGGATTCTCACACGTATCTATTCTTTTATGAGTATGAACGAGTTGCTTACGACGCTACGCTACACCACAGAAACAAGGCAATATTATCTACTCTGACCTGTTGCGGGTTGATAAATACGCATACTACATCTTCAGGTTCCTATGGCGGTCTTGCATAAGTTGACTTACGATGTTTCCTACTCTATAGAAGTACTCGTATGTTACTGACGAAACTATCCTTCATTGAGCATTTACTCACGAGTAGAAGATAGAAGAAGCTTCTAACACTCGCCCTTTATGATTTCTATGTATGAATTACAAATGTTTTAATTATTTGTCTTTTTCAGCTTCGACTATATGTGAACTTGAAATCTTATAAAGATAAATAATCCAAGCGGATTGAGAATACAATTTCCTGACTGACATGACTACCTACAACTTGCGAAGGACAGAATGTTCATAGATAAATTGTACATTTTATAGGTTTTGGGGATCGCAGAGTCGACTATTGCTATACTACATTATTGCTACATCACATTATTTAAATGCTAGCCGTAAGTGCTACTCGATCAATGCTGTATTTTCATTAGTGTGCAGAACTCTTGAAGCCAGATAGAGCTTGGGCCAGTGATTCTCATTTCCGAAATGGAGGGATATCCCGTGTCCGTATTAAGAGTGTAAATTCTGATCACTTTGAAATAAAGCTATTGATAGCTTATTGATTTGAATATTATTTTATAAGGCGAAGTCGATTCTCGAACCTTTATTTATGGCTAATCTTGGAGCTTTTCTTGTGAACACTCTGGATTTCATGCAAGTTTTATGATTTTCCTGACTTTATGAAGTGATGTAGATAAGATAACTGACTATAGACTGACACACACTCGCGACTCCTGGTTTTTTCTTTCCTGCTTTCTTTTTCCAGGATGGCGTTAGATTTACGAAAGCAGAGTAGAGTCATTTTCATGGTTTTCAGCTCTCTCGAGCGCCATGACTAAATAATCAGAGATAAACATAAAATAAAATAAATCTCTGAAATCTAAATAAAATTAAATAAATTTAAAATACTAAAATTAATTGTCAGAAATAAATTAATCTTATTCTTTCTGGCATTCCAATCTTTTATTATATTCGTAGTTTGATAATAATATTAGTTCAATAATAGAGTTTCTTTGTTCTAAAGTACTAATTTAATGGAATTTCCTTCTCATCTCATGTCTAATATTTTCTTAAGCAATTAAATTAATATTTTATACCTAGCTTTATTGAAGCTTATTTACGTTATACACAAATATTCTAAATTAACACCACATATAACAGAGAAGCTCTAGAATCACTATTTCTATATAGCTAGCTCTTGAGACATTAGTTAGGTACTGCATTTCATTCTGAGTTTAGTAACATACTTTCAGGTTCATAGGAGCTCAAAATAGGTAAAATATAGGATTTTCGTTCTGAACTTAGGTAATCTATTAGGCAGGTATTTCGAATCACCTTTACCTAGGGTTTATGCGGTCTATAACGCAGGATCCACTACTAAACGAACACTGGCCAAACACACGTATAAATAGGTAAATAAATTAGGAATCGCACTGCTGAATACTAGTATCAATATGTAGACTGTCTTTTATCAAGCAGAAGGCGTTAGGAGTATAATTCTTCCTTGAACCTGCGAGGTTCATAGTTACGTTTTTTGTATTTCTTGTTATTTATCATTATGAAATGTAAACTAGGTTCATATTTAATGTCTGTATCGATATTTAATGCATTCTTAACATCTTAGGATATTTCTTTCATGAGGTTCATTTCATAATTTCATCACAATCAGGTGGAAATAGGACGCATAGCTAGTTTGACATAAAGCTAGGATTCATTGAAGGCAAATGAAGTTTCTTCAATCATTTTATCTGACATTTTATTTTAGGCAGGTTTTGTAAAATAGTTTCTTCTCTTCTTTGGTTTATAAATTAGGTTTATTAGGCAGGCTAGGCTAGGTTTGTTACAAGTATATTACTTACAGAACATGACACAAAACCTTCCAGTATCCTCACACATCATTACAACTCTGTGCTTAATTTGGAAATGTAAAAAAAGTTCAAAAATACCACACGAAAATCCCGAACACATTGTACCAAGAATAAAACTAAAGTACCGTGTAAGATGTCCATTTTTCATCGTCACTACAAAGTGTGCTCCAGATATTACCTACAAGGTGAACGGGAGGTATTATTTTTCTTACGCTCGCTTTTCTGATATATTTCCTTCGCGAGTTTGCACGGAAACAGGTGAGTGACTGCAAATTGGGTAAATAAGTTCTCTTCATTGACACGCATGTTCTACACCTATGTAGTAACATGTTCTATACCATAACATAATAACATTTTAAGAAAAACATTATGTCTATGTTAACATTTGATCCGCATTCTTTTATCGCTAACACAAGGTGTGCTCCAGATATTTATTATTACTTGCAAAGAAAACTGAAGGTATTTTATTTAAGCCTCTCTGATATATTTCTTTCGTAAATTTTTAAAGGCAGGTAGGCAGTGAAAACATCCTATCTATTCCGCGGAGCACAGTATCTCACAAATCCCACAAATCCAAACATAATATCATCAGAACGAGTAATCTCCTGTCAAAATAGGGTAAGCGCACCTGTTACTGACATCACAGGATTTATGTCACCGGGCGCTCGTCCGTCCCTCTCTGCGGCAAGACATCTGACAAGGATAGATTTATTATTATTAATTTTATGACAAGGAAACCCTTTGCGTTTTATGGCGGTCGGTTGAGGTCGAAAGGTGTCAATTAAACTTGAGAACGTTGGTCTTCAGACTTGTTATAGTACTTCGCTTAGTGGAAGATAGCCTGGTTAGAACTTTTTGATTGTTTGATGAATGTAATTAAAGGTTTTGTGGGGTTTTATTACCACAATATTTCTAATGAAGTAACTTGGTCCGCCGCGAGCGTAACATCGCCTCCGCGTAAAAAATATAATTAAAATATAAATTACTGCTTATAATTATTGTCAGTTAGTTAAATGCGTTAATAATAGTACAATTAGGAAGTGACAGTGTTATTAAGTGATTGGCATAAGCGGTTATTTGTGTTTTCACCAATAAATAATTGGTAGTCAGCAAACCCCCATGTGTGTATCTATAATAAGTGAACATCACAAAGACTGAGGACTGTGGACTTTGTGTTTTCGTACTGTGTTTAAAGTAAATAAATATTGAGGGAACAGTGTTAATGACTCAATTATAAATAACTAGCTGACCCGGCAAACTTTGTCCCGCCATATTTTCTAAATTCAAAGACTTTGTTTTCTGACAAATTATCAAAAAAAGAAACAATAGCGCCTGTTTTAAATATCACCATATGTTGAAATAAAGTTAAAATAAAATAATACGACCGTCTACCTATATATTAATCATATTTGATAATGGAGAAATATTGGAATACATTTATTTGTCAATTTTTTTTTTTATCGATAATGTCACACACTTATTTACCCAATTAATGTAATGTAATACTATTCTTAAAATCATTCTTATGTTCTATTGTAATGTAATAAATCTATAAGGCCGATGGTTTGCCGACTGATTGTAGATAGATGGTACTTGAGCACACAACGTACAACTGTCCAAATCCTGGCAAATCTAATGAATTTAGAAACTCAGTTGGATAATTGACTACTTCATTTGTATCGATAATGGAATCGATCGACTTAAATGAATGTTTTTGTCCATTAATTTTAGTCTGAATGTTTATATTTAAATCATCTACATACGTATTGTTTGCTGCTAAAATGGCTTGTTTGCTCAACCAAACATGATTTTTGTAATCCACACCAATATTTGGAAACACTTTTAATATTAATTCTTCTTTTGAAATTGTGAAAATTTGGTGGAAAAGCAAAAAGGCCAGTAGTATTCTTAACAGGAATTCTCCCACTGCCATTGTCTATTAATGTATTTAAAACATTTCTGCCGATAAGTCATTTTTCAACTCCTCTCGCATATTGGTTGCTAATTTAAGTTTTTTAAGTATCTCCATAAAATTGATGCGTTTTTTTTCAAGACATTTATTTCATCAGCATCTGTTGATTTGGGAATGACTGGTAGCGTTTGGCGAAAATCACCAGACATTATAATCATCGCACCTCGGAAGAGGTTTTGATTGCTACGTAAATGTTCGATCGAGTGCCTCTATTGCCCGTTTGTGCGACATCGTACACTCATCCCAGATAATTAATCAACAATTTTGTAGCACTTTTGCCATTGCCGAAGTTTTGTGAAATTACATGTCGGTTCATCCATTGTTTGCAAATTTAATGGCAGCTTAAGCGCAGAATTAACAGTACCTACGTCTACCTTTTAACAATGTAGTAGCAATCCCGGATGAAGCTATTGCTAGAGCTATTTGACCTTGAGCCCGAATTGTAGGTATCTAATATTATTGAAATCAAGTAAGTTTTGACAGTTCCACCAGTGCATCAATAAAAATCCTCCAAAATTAATCCTCCATTGTCATCATTTACTGCTTTCATAATACCTCTAGTACCGTAAGCTGTTTTTTGCTGCCGATTTAAAAGTGGGACTTTGCTTTGAAGGTACGGATTGACTCAAAACATTAATTATGTCATATTGCTGTTCTCGTTCAAATTCTCGATTTAATGCATCGTGCATGGGTCGATTAGGATTCTTAATTGGTACAGCATCTTGCCGGACATCATCGCGCACAAATCTTCTAATGATATTAATACCTTATTATGTGTTTCTGCGCAAATTTCAAGTTCAGGATTTTCTGTTATTAAGCGTATCCTATGCAAAATGTCTTCAGCCAAACTGTCTTTGTATTTGTTCCCAAAATTATGTGTATTTGATGGAAAGCAGGTTGAAAAGGATGGCAAAAAGTGATCGAATTCAAGAAATTAGAATTTAATTTGTTTTAATTTTTTTTATACAAACATTGTCCTGGCTATAACAAACACAATTAAAAAAGAATTAGCGAAATCGGTTCAGCCGTTCTGAAGTTATGCGCGTACATACATTTCGCAGATTCATTTTTACATATATAGATATGATAAAAATCTTAATAAACAATTGTATGATACTAAGGACTTATTTGAGCAACTCGGTTCTGATGAGGCACAAGATATCTCGAGCGAAATTCGTGAGCTCTAAATCTACGATACGAGTATCTTCCCATTGGTAGTATTTTTTTAAAATATTTGATTACATTTTTTGTACTATACCTACTTTAAACTTTGCCTTACAGTAGTTCAGTAAAATGTATTTCAGGCGTATCGACAAACGCTGGTCAAAGTGGCTATAAATAATTGATTTAAAATGCCTGTCCAATCCAACAAACATCCAATCCAATGTGTCCAGAAAGAAATAAAAATCTGGAGTTCTGGAGTTTGTCTTCATTTTGTTGCAGCATGATGAACTTTTTGTTTCAACCACTTCTAAATAGATCTCAGTTTAGAACCATGGGCTCGAATAAGAAGAATAATCCGCCAAGTACGAGTAAGACTCGCGCACGCAGGGTTCCGTACTGTATAGTAAACATTTAAATATTTATTTTAATTTAATTATTTATTATTGAATTGTACATACAACTAAACATTTTTGTGAATATTTAATGCATCTAATAATGGTTCAAAATTCGGGTTTGGTGTATGGGAGCCCCCCTTAAATATTAGTTTTATTCCTATTTTAGTGTTTGTTGTTATAGCGGCAATAGAAATACATCATCTGTGAAAATTTCAGCTTTCTAGCTATAACGGTTTATGAGATACAGCCGGGTGACAGACAGACAGACGGACAGCGGAGTCTTAGTAATAGTAATAAGTAATAGGGTTCCGTTTTTACCCTTTGGGTACGAAACCCTAAAAACTACTTCTGATAGCGATAGTCCTTACACTTTGTAAAGCGACACTTTATAATATGGACTTGACATCGAACTTTTTACTGGTTTAAAATACGTATCGACCGGACTGAGGTAATTGACTAATGGATTGACGGCAGCTAGGTAACACACTTTAGAGTTCCTTCTAACCGAAGGTCGTCCGAACCGAAAGTTCTTCTGGTTTGGTTATTACTTAGATACAAATCACTAGAAGTAAGTAAGTTACTTGGCATTTGGCAAGTAGCCATCCGATGCTACTTGCCAAATGCCAAGTAACCCGTGAAAGCCGTGGTGGTCTAGTAGTTGTAACGCTGGCCTATCATTATTGAGGTCGTGGGTTCAATCCCAGTCCCGTACCAATGAGTTTCTTTGGAACTTATGTACGGAATTTCACACCACTGCCTTTTCGGTGAAGGAAAACATCGTGAGGCAACCTGCATACGTCCGTAGAAGAAATTCGATGGATTATGTGAATCCACCAATCCGCACTGGGCCAGCGTGGTGGATATGGCCCAAACACCCTTCTTGGGTAGGCCTACGTCCTGCAGTGGATTATTAAAAAGGCTGGTAAAGTACAGTACAGTAAATCCGATCTATGCAACATCACAGTTTTCAATCTGCTTGAAGGCCTCGGACATGGTTAAACGGTACAACCAAGACCTACAATTAAACGTATCATCCGAGCCACGGTAGCGCTCAGTTATAAATACCACCCGTGGTGACCCATCCGAAGACTGATCGTGCCGAACGTTGCTTAACTTCGGTTGTCGCTGACAACCTTAAGGGCGTACTTGTAGACTGCAGAAATATTATCTAAAATATCTTTGCACTCAACATTACCTGTCAACAAATTTTATCATTACCAACCTCTAAATTGAGAAAGAATATACTTTGTCGAAAGCTGGCTGGATTTTAGACTAATCCCACAGTAGTAGTTAAATAGTACTAGCTGACCCGGTGAACTTCGTCTCACGCAATATCTTTGTAAATGATAGCATTTTGATGTATGAACATTACTATTGAAAAGTTTCATCTCAATCCGTTCAGTGGTTTTTGCGTAAATGAGGAACAAACATCCTTATATTATACTCACCTACAAACTTTCGCGTTTGTAATATTAGTAGGATAAGATGCAGTGTTCGTACTTTTGCAAGTCTGCATATTTAACCTTTTATAGCCCGGGAGATAAGCGCAAAAAACTTCAAGCTATTTACTAAAGCCGATTTTGTGTTCTTACGTTGCCAAGGCGATGTAGGTACAACAATAACCCGGAGTCAGTCAGCTGGGTCCCTTAGCGTTTGGCCCGTTTAAATTTGCAAACTAAAACAAAACAGAAGTCAGTAGCTAGCTACTTCTTTCCAAAAGCTAAAAACTGGTTGGTAAACAACAGTTGGTTAAAAATTGGTATACGGGTAGATAAATAATTAAAAATAAGTTAAGCAACAGTGAACACTCAATGAAACCTGTAGCAGGGTCAGTCAGTCGGATCTTAAAGTAATAAATAATCGGTCAAGTACGAGTAGAACTCGCGCACGAAGGGTTCCGTACTGTATGGGAGCCCCCCTCAAATATTTATTTTATTTTAATTTTATTATTTATTATTAAAGTAAGCATGCAATTAAATATTCTGTGACTATTTCAAGCATCTACCTGTTACCATTATCTATATCGAGCGAAAAACGGCTAAAAATTTTGATTTGTTGGATGGGAGCCCCCCTTAGATATTATTTTGATTTTGTTTTTAGTACTTGTTGTTATAGCGGCAACAGAAATACATCATCTGTGAAAATTTCAGCTTTCTAGCTATAGCGGTTCATGAGATACAGCCTGGAGACAGACAGACAGACGGATAGCGGAATCTTAGTAATAGGGTCCAGTTTTCACCCTTTGGGTACGGAACCCTAAAAATGACGTGAGTCTGTTTAGCTGATCAATGTTTCCTACTTTATTGAAAGTTTATAACATCGAAAATGATAGTCTAGTAAAATTTAATTTATATGTTTTGTTGGAGTGTATTATCATCGACTACATATTATTCTACATAAATACATCATTATATTCATAAAAAACAATATTTTTATTTGATAATCGGCTAAAAATGGGCAAACGACATCACATGACCTTCTAAGAATAAAACATCACTTTGTATTTTGCTTTGATTAAAAGCAGATGATTAATTACATAATTATATAAATCTTGCTCATATCTTGCTTATTATCTTTATCAGTCAGACTTAACAGTGGTGTTATTATTGAGATAACTAATATCATAAACAACGTGTAATAAACAACATAGTCAATAATACGTAATATGATAAACGTAAGGTCAATTCAAACTGCATCGCTTTGACACCGACACTATTAGAAAACATCATAAATGTATCAAGGTGGGACATGTCTTGATCTAGTGGGCACCAAATTTTGCACTAAAAATTAAAAAAAATACAAAATAAATTAGCCTTTATTTCCCAAACTTCAATAGTTTAATTAAACCACTAATTAACAATAATTTAAAAAACTTTTTTTTTTTATTTTAGCACCCAAAGTTGGTACAAAGCCACCTCTATGCAGTGTCATGAATAGTAATTTTGGGCAAGTTGAGTCCAAAACAGGATTGTCGGGCCCGATGCTTCGACGATGTCATCGGACCAACTTCTCTTGGGGCAACCAACTGGGCGTGCGCTCTCTCTAGGGTACCAGTGGATGATGCGTGAGCTCCATCTGTTGTCCGACATGCATGTCACGGTGTGCACGACATTTTATACGTAGCACATGCATTCGGACAACAGTTGGAGCTCACGCATCGTCCACTGGTACCCTAGACAAGAGTGAGCACGCGCCCAGTCGATCGCCCCAAGAGAAGGTGGTCCGATGACATCGTCGAACCACAGGGCCTGACAATCCTGTTATGGACTCGCCTAGTCTTGCACACCGGGTGGAGACGGCTTTTCTCTAGCTCTCTGTATGTATAATAATATTGCATTGCGTCATAAAGCATCTCAAATATCTACCTGCAAATCCACTACGAGATAAATATGTTTACAGAAACATTATACTAAAAATTGATACTACATGCATTACAACCACATAGATTAAACTACCTACTACTATAGAGCCGTGGCGGCTTAGTAGGTAGAATAATGATCGTCTTGTCATTGTAAGGTTGTAAATTGAAATCTCGGTCACCCAGTACCGATGAATTTTTTTGCAAATGTTGCCACTACTGACTATTACATGAAGGAAAACATTAAGGAAATATCCATTATTTATAAATACGTTCCTAAAAATGATTACTAATGTGAATTTACACATGAAGCACTGGACAAGCGTAGTACAGTCAGGTCATTTCTAACCCCCGACGCAAAAGAGGGGTGTTATAAGTTTGACGTGTCTGTTTGCCTGTCTGTGGCATCATAGCGCCCGAACGATTGAACCGATTTCAGTTTAGTTTTTTTTGGATGAAAGGAGACTTAATCGTGAGTGTTCTTAGCTATGTTTTATAAAAATCGATTGAGCCGTTTAAGAGTTATGGTGGGTTAAAGTGGGGATGGAAGAACCAAAATTCTACAAATGTGCCCAAAATGGTTGTCAATGTGTTTGTTTGTGTGGGGGTTTTTTAAATTTTTAATTTATATTAGTTATAATAGGTAATATTTGACAGTTCATTTATGCAAAGAAAAATATACCTTACACTTAAGGAATAAAACTCCAAGCCGTCTTCAAGAACACTTATCGGTCGTCGTCAATATTGTTTTCATGAGTTTTATTCCTTTAGTGTAAGGTATATTTTTCTTTGCATAAATGAACTGTCAAATGTTACCTATTAAAATGTCTCCATATTAGTTTAGGTGCGTTATGTTTAGCAGTGGTGGTACGGTACAGATTCATTACAGTAAATTAAACCACCATTTACTTACCTACTACTTTATAAAATGTGATTTTAATCGAGTATATCACTCTTTTTACTCTTTTTAACCGACTGAACGGCGGAGGTTAACAAATCAACGAGTATTTTTTATTCAATATTCAATCGTTTATTGCACCACAAATACATACATCTCTACTTATATTTTTTTTTGTGAATAACACTTAAATTTTTACAGAGTAGTTTAATATTTTATTGGGCTTTTAAACTTTCGCGATTTGAACACATTATTTAAATACTAAAAACTGTGGGTCTACCCGTGACCACGATAGATGCAACTCGGTCGAAACGTCGGGATAATGAGGTATTTGTTTATCTCGTAATTTTAGTGCGCGATTAGTCCCGTAGTATATAAAAATCATAGTTTAATTTAATTTTTTTTTTTTTTATTGGAAAGGATACACTTTGAAATTGAGGTTATACTTTGAAATTGGTTCTGTAATAATTTTATCAAAATTGATTATTAGGTTTTTGATAAAAGGCATACATCGATTGGAGCGAACTATTCGAATTTTGTAGATACGTAGATTGCAATGGCTGAAGTCGGTTGTGCTATTTCAGGCTAAAAATTATTATTATAATGCACTAGTTAGGTATTTCTAGATCCCAAAGTAAAACCTTAAACCTTATAACAAAACAAGATAAGTATCTAATACTAAACTTAAGTAACATAATTTTGTTATTAGAATGAACTCTAACTGTTAGTACCAAATTTACTGTTAGTGTTATTTTTGCTAGACTCTTATTATTGTTTTCTTTCCATTACACTGTTTAGCATAAATGTTTAGCTAAAACTTTGCTATGGCCTATGAAACAGGGTGACGTGTACCTGTAAGTTACTTGGTTAGTCTTATGTTAAGATCTAATTATAACTTTATGTAAATGATCTTGCAAATAAATAAATATCTAATGTCAAAACTCGATGTTGAAATGGGTTAGTGGAGCATGACCATCATCTCAGTACGTACACGCAGACAGGAATCCGGCAGTCAATTTAGTAGCGATTGTACAGCGATCGAGATGAGCAAGCTAAGTGTAGTTTTACTATGTGCCGTGTTAGCCAGTTCTTATGGGTGAGTAAAGAAAATTGGAAGATAGAAAAATATAGCAAATGTTAACTAACAATTTCTTTATTTTGCTTTGCTATGCTGTGCTATACTTTTTTAAAATACATGCCTATAAAAGGTAAGTATTAGCTTTGCAACTTATCTTAATGTATGTATTTTTTCGTTTAAGATAATTTTTGATTTTGTTTTCAGTATTCGATATTTAGTTTCGATATTTTTGCCTATTGTATACCGACTTAAAAAAAACTTTTTTATATCCAAAGTACCTTATTTTGGGGCCCTTCTAAGATTCCTCTGTAGCGACACAGTTAACTCGGTAAAATATTAATGCTTTGCAAATACCCAAATAATATGAGCTAGTGATGTGTTGCGTTACCGCCAGCATATTTTGGTTCGTAGCTTTTCAATTTATAGATTACTAGCTTTTACCCGCGGCTTCGCCCGCGTTATATTTTGATTTTGACTTATGTTTATGTCGGCTGCGAAACCTAATAACCTAACCGACAAATATCAAAATACCTTAAAGGAATGCAAGATTGGAGTGTATATGCAAGGGTCAGGGGTCTTAATTACAAATGAATAAAAACTATACCTATATTTCAATGTTTTTGGCTGTTTGCAGTTATAATAAACATTACAGCAAAGTACAGCAAAGTTTATACCTACTTGTTCCTAATTATTGCTTTTTTACAAATATTTGTGCAAAAATCGATAAATTTGTTTCTAAGGTTTTTACGTGTTAGATTAATTCCAATTTTTTGTTCTAAATAAAATCTCTGCTTTCCATAAACTGGGCATTCCAAGATTATGTGCCACTGCACATGAGTTTCCTCTTTTGTGGGTTCACAGATGCACGATTGGCTTTCCCTCAACTTAAATCGATGTAAGTATTGGGAAAACCCACCATGCCCCGTCAGCACTTGAGTTATGATTCCCACTGGTGCTATTTCTCTTACGATCTTGTATGCCGCCCTTGCATCCGGAAAATATGATAAGATACCCTAAGTAGACTTTCGAAGTGGTTCCATTAAAATTTTATCAAAATCTAAGTTTTTAAAAATCAAAAATAATGTACACGGATGTCACATGCATTCGTGCATATCAAATTCTGTACATGGTAGAAGGCGGTGGTGCTATTTTTTATATATAACCTTACTAGCTTTTACCCGCGGCTTCGCCCGCGTTATATTTTGATTTTGGCTAATGTTCATGTCGGCTGCGAAACCTAACCTAAGCGACAAACATCAAAATACCTTAGAGGAATGCTTTTGTTGGTTAAGTTACGGGTGGAGTGTATATACAACCCCCCTGTGTATTCCCGCCTTGTCGTGGCGGGGGAGGTCTGAGGCAGCTGAAAAGGCGGCGCTCGAAGTCTCCCTCTTCTTTGGGTCTTTCCCCAAGGCAGCTTAGAGGCCGGCACTCGTAGTGCAGCCGCTTTTAACTAAAGCAGCTGAGAGGATGGCCGGTAGGTTGCCTGCCTTATGAGGAGTGTTGCTTCTGAGGCGGGCTGCAGTGCCGCTCTTGCGACGCTGCAACCGAGGATTAGGGGCTGCGGTGGGATGGAACTGGTTGTGTGGGTGCCGCCACCTACCCTACCTTCCGCTAGGCCGTCAACCTGTTGGAAGACGCAGTGGGGCTGCAGGGGAAGAGAAGTGTCGATATCGCGATGGCCGTTCTCACTGCCCTCTGCAGTTGAAGAGGCAGGCGCTGGGCTACTATGACTGACCCGTTGCACTGGGATCAGGACGTTGGAATGCTGTCCGACGCTCAGTGCTGGTTACTCCCGAGTGGTGGATGACGATGTGTCTTGTGCTCCGAAACACACCATCATTATGGCGGGAGCGCAAGCTCCGTTATGGAGCCCGAGTCTGGGCTAGCGCTGTTGAGTGCCGCGAAGGAGTGCGAAAAATGTAGGAACGTCCTAAACTTGAAATGACAGGTTATTTCTGGCGCTTAGACGGCTGCTACCGCGGCCCGCTCCCTTACTTTTCATCCTATCCTACGGGAACTGTTAAAGTTTTTGGGATAAAAAGTGGCCTTTGTCACTTTTCGTCTTTCAAACTATATTCATGCAATAAGTCAAGGCAATCCGTTGCTCCGTTGCTGAGAAAAAGTTATTGTCTTATCCTACGGGAACCGCAATTTTTTCGGAAAGGAAAGTATCCTATGTCACTTTCCGTCTTCCAAACTATGCCCACCCCAAAAATCAAGTCAATCCGATGCTCCATTGCTGAGAAACAGTTATTGTCCTATCCCATGGGAATCACGAATTTTCTCGGGATACAAAAGTATCCTGTTATCACTTTCTGTCTTTTAAACCATAGGTATCCATACCAAAAATCAATTCAATCTTTTGCTCCGTTGCTGCGTCAAAGAGGAACAAACCAACAAACTTTTCGGATTGATAATAATAAAGTATGATGATTCTGTACCATAAAGGTAGAATAAAGAAACATGTTAAACCTCTAATGATAGAAGATTTAAAAATATTTTTAATGTCAGACAAAATGACGGCCTGTTATTAAACGTCATAGTAACATGTAGCATGCAGAGGGAATAAAGCATTTTATCCAATTTTAATGTCAGTTGTCATTTTCAATCCATACTTTATTTCCTCTTCAAGGGGATATAATGGTGGAAAAACAATTTGTCCCCTTGCCATGCTACCTGTGATTTATAAAAGTCTGCAGACAATGTCACCTGTCATCTAATTACGTTTCGGTGTGACGTTTCGTTAAGTGTCATAGAGGAATTAATCACTTAGCGTCTTTGTGATAGTGACGACAGTTTTGCTTTCGATAGTTTTTGTCCTGTCCTACAGGAACTATGCAATTTCTTGCTTAACGTCTAATGATTAGCATCTAAAATTCGACGTGCTTGATTTTTTTGCTCTTGAGTCTCAGCAGTTCTTTGCGCTGCGTGATGTTCAGCATCTAAAAGTCGCCGCGCTGGACTTTCAACTTCAGTCTTAGCAGCTCTCTGAGCTGCGTGACGCTCAGCATCTAAAATTCAACGCGCTTGGTTTTGCTCTTGAGTCTCAGCAGCTCTTTGAGATGCGTGGCGCTCGGCATCTAATGTCAAACGCGTTTAAGTGTGCTCTTCAGACTCTTGGCTTCTAGCAATTTTCTTTACGCGAGCTCCGCTAGAACTACGCGCTTGATTCGATTTGCGTTTTGTAGGCATACCTATTAGAATGAAAACTACGTAATTAAACTGAAAAAATACATGTAACCTTTTCTAAATTTTACAGGAAAAGATTGATTGACTTTGACATTTGCAACTCGAGCAGCCTTGAATGGGCATTGGGCATAGAGAATGTAATTTGGAAAGTCAAGATGCAAATTACCATTTGTCATGGTAGAAAATAAGTTTTTTCTTCTAAGATTCTAGCCAATGCGTTTTCATCCCCCGTTTTCAACCCTTTAAAACTATTTTTTCGAATCAAAAAGTAGCCTATGTCCTTTCTCAGGCTCTAGACTATCTGTGTACCAAATTTCATTCAAATCGGTTCAGTAGTTTTAGCGTGAAAGCGCGACAGACAGACAGAGTTACTTTCGCATTTATAATATTATTATTATTATTATATTATATTATATTATATTATATATATTATATATTATATATAATATAATATATATATATATATATAATATATATATATATATATATATATATATAATATATATAATATATAGTAAGGATAAGGATTCTACAACAATAGCACTTACACGATTTTAAATCACATTAGCCCGTAGGCAGAGAAGACATTAGCCCTTAAGACAGCCGCATTGGAAACCTGAATACCTATAACATTAACCTTCCTTCCATAGATGAACGAATAGTCTTCGCTCGCGGAGCGAAGACCAATCTTTAGGCTTATAGCATTAAAATTTGTGGAAGTCTCATACAAGCTTTGATCCCCTATTATATAGGGTTGGGGGGTAAAAGTTCAAAGTTTTAGATTATTCCCTTTGTATATGCGTGATAGTCTACCTTGATGCCAAATATCAAGTTTCTCGCTCATCTGGAAGTGGATCAGGTTTATGATCTATAAGTCTGTGAGTGAATCAGTCAATGAAAACCTGGTTTTTAAACGTTAATATTTCATTAACCGTCTGAGCAAAGTTAATGAAATTTTGTATTATAGATAAGTTAAAGAACTTTAATAAATGTGCTAAATTTCATACTACAAATATTTTTCGACTCATGAAGGGGTCAAAAGTGGCTCGAAATGGTTCGTGTAATATTACACAATACACACGTCGCGACGCCAGTTCCTTTTTCTTAGACTTGGCTAGACACGCTTTCGCGTGTCTAGATTTATATTTATGAGATTTTTAATGTTTCTAACTCATACCGAATTAAATCATTGCACCTCTTCCTTTCTTTTCTCGATCGACCACATTATCTCTCTGGCTTTCTGTGATCTACGATCCAGAGCTTTGAAGTTCCATCAGCTATATTTGTTCTCTCTTCCTTCTCTGCACTCCTGCCCACAAGGCTGTCACCTCAACCTAATAATCCGCTGGGTTATAATCATTATCATTGCTTGAAAACCCATAATCAAAGACTTTATCTTTGTTTATACCAGTCGTTTCTGGCCCTTGCCAACTGCATTTACTTGCAGCTTAGGTACTGTTCGTTTGAGGCCATCTACCTATCGTGTTATCGATTGGCCTAGATTTTATCTTCATCTGGGTCACCACTCGTTTGTGGAAATGCACCACCTGTCATCATCACGTCTCGTCACATTTTCTGCTGCTCTAATACAGATCCGTCACATCGTCTATAATATCGACTACTTTTGAGGGACGTCGTATTTTGGTAGTCCGTATACGACTTTGTCGTTTGATACCAAGAGTTTCGTGGTTCCATTATTATATTTGGATTCAGTTCAGTTAATATCATTACCATTAGCTTATTTGAACCCTTTGACTATTAAGGTCTTCTTCTTCTTGATCATTAAGGTCTTAGTCTTTGTCATTTAAACCCACTGAAGGCATTAGCCTCCTCGCTCTTTCGCCAATAAATCCTTGTCCTGTGCCATTTCTTGCCACAAAATCTCTGTATGTCGTCACGCCAGCGTTGTATTAGTCTGCTGTACTTTTCGTCACGGGGCCATCATCCAGTCACAGAGTCTACCTGTCGTCACCACAGTTAGCTAAATGTTCTACCAAACGCCATCCACTTTCCATCCATCAGCCGTATTATGGCGTCCACTGCTGGACATAGGCCTCCCCCATGTATCTCTAATAAGACCGGTTGGAAGCGGCTTGCATCCAGCACGATCCTGAAGTCATAATGGAGTCATCCGTCCACTTCATAGGTGGTCATTCTACGCTGCACTTGCCGGTTGTCAAACGCCACTTGAGTTTACTTATACAGGATCTGCCATCTCTGGCATCTTAGTCTTTCTACCGCTCACCGCATTTCAAACTCATTTGTGTAACGTGAAAGGAATCATATTAAGATTCACATTGTTCCCAGCTCACCGACTCCACCAGTCTACGACACGATAGTCATCGGACTGGGAGCCGCCGGCACCTCTGCTGCGACCACTCTGGCCAAAGCTGGTAGAAAAGTGCTAGCTCTGGAAGCCCAGAATCGTATAGGAGGCAGGGTTAATACAGTGCCTTTTGGAAAGAGTTTTGTTGAAGTGGGAGCTGAATGGTAAATATTTTATTAAAACTCGATACGATGCTGGTGTAGTTATTGTAAATTCAAGGTAACTTGAAAGGTCCCTGTAAGTGAAATGCATTCAGTTTATTTTGATATTGAAAAGGAAGCATAGATACTAAAAAAAATCACTCGGATCTTTTAAAGTTGTTAATATTTTAAATGAAGTTATTGCAGTGGTGCATATTTATAAACTATAGCTTGAATTTTCATATACTCGTATCCTATGTACCTACTTAAGTAGATTTATAACATTTTACCATTGCTGCTGTGTAAAGACCAAAGACTTCATTTTGTTGTCTTTTCTATGATTTCCTTATCATTTCTTTTTAAAATTTGTTTGTGATTATGTCACAATTTTAACATATTGTATTGAATTGTAGGATCCACGGCAACGAATCATCTTCAACTTACGAGCTAGCAATAAAAAACAATGTCACCATTCTAGTACAAGAGTCATCCATGAATGCATATTTCTCTGACGGCAGTACTGATAGAGAGAACATCGTAATTGACTTGATGAGTTTCACTCTAGACTCTGTCAGCGAGCTAAAGCACCAGAACAACGAAGAATCTGTGAATCCCGAACCTATGGGTCAATATTTAACTAGAAAGTAAGTTCGTTTATGTCGGGTGGATAGCTCTGTGTTAATTTTTGAAGCCGTCTGAAGACCTCTGTCATGCCTAAACGGTTAAAACAATCAGGGCCTACAATTCAACGCGACATCCCAGCCACGGTAGCGCTCAGTTGTAAATGCCACCCACGGTCACCCATCCGAAAATTGACTGCAAAGATCGTTGCTAAAGAGTAAACAAGTCGCTCATCACTCCATACAAACGTCGGCGGGTACTTACTCACTACTCAAATCACAGTGTTTGCTCTTGAATATCTAAAACTAATATTTATATCAATTTGCTTGATTTGATTTAAAATCTATGCTTCTTGCTAATAAACCTGTGAAAAAAATTCTCCACTTAAATTATGCCTTGGAACAAAATAACATTGCAATTCGTGCACACACTATATCTTATACTGTTTATCATCAAATCTATCTCTTCTTCAGACAATAGAGGTATAGCGGAGATAAGATTTATTGAAGCTACGCCAAATCTAAGTTCATGCCGTCAACTAGTTGCACCTTAACTTCAATGAGCGCTAACAATCACCTAATCAAACTAGAAAGCAATAAAATAAGTAGGTAACAGTAGTTCTCAGAACGAAACTTAGACCTCGCGGTATATCTGTTTGAATTTTCATAAGCCTATATCTCGATTTGCTCTTAACCCATTTGGTTTGGTATCTACTCGCAAAATTTTGTTACGATTTATTCTTACCAAATATGATTTTTAAGTAGTTCTACTTACAGCAAATTTTCCCTCTTTTAGGTCAAAACTAGTGTAAACCATATGTTGATTCCTAAGAAATCAATTAGTATAAAGTTTTATGCTGCTGATCGACGTCCCTAAAACTTACAATAATACTTGAGCAAGACTGGTAAAAGAGGGAAGATGTTTGTTATGCCATTAACAACAATAACAATCTTTACTGTACACCAAATGAAATAAATACATTAGATTATGAAGCCGTGATGACGTGATGTTTCAGAAACTGTGTATCCGAACATTGTTGCTCAGTAAATAAATGGCTCAATTTTCTTTCGTTTGAATCTCAGAAGAATTACAAGTAATAGAAGTATTGCTATTTTTTACTCGAATAAAAACTACGTTACATCTGTCTTATTCATATCTAGTTATACAGCATCCGCGAGAGCGAGTGGAACAAAAAAAAAACGGATAAGAAGGTTCAAATCTCTGATTATTTTACCTTTATACATTTTTACCTTTTTGAATTTTGAGATAGCTCAAGGCTAGTTTGTGAATCCCTTCGAAATTACGTATTTGGGTAAATTCGGGTGTATGTGCATCTTTTTCTAACACCTTTTAAATTTCTTATTTAAAATGGGACAAAGTGATGTAAATCCCTTGCTATTTTAGTACTGTTTCTATTACTTTAGTTCTTATTCTATGGTTTGAATGACTATTCCAAATCCTGATTTCAGAATTCAAGAATACATGAAAAAAAAGTACCCCGTGGCTTACAACGATACGGATTTCATGCAAGGATGCCTTGAACTTATGGACCAGATAATAACAACTTACGAATCTTCCAATAGCTGGAACGACGTGTCTACTCACTCCAAATTCCAATCACTTGGAGGCAATCAGGATCTGAGCTGGCACACATATGGCTATAAGACGCTTTTCGAAATTTTACTGGTGGGTCAATCAACAGAAGCTTAGGTTAGATTTTTCTGTCCTGTGGGTCAAACGAGATTACTAACCTTATCACTACATAGTAAAAAACAAAGTCGCTTCCCGCTCTCTGTCCCCATGTACGCTTATATCTTTAAAACTTTGCAACGGATTTTGATGCGGATTTTTTTTAATAGATAGTACGATTCAACGGGAAGGTTTAAATGTATAATACATCTGTGCGAAGCCGGGGCAGGTCGCTAGTTACTTATATTTTGATTTTCAATAGTCGTATTCATCTTTTGCATATATTTTTAACCGATCTTAAAAGGAGGAGGTTCTGTGTTCGTATGTATGTACATTTTTTTTGTGTATGTTCTTCGATAATTCCGCCAATTGTGAACCGAATCGAAAAATCTTTTTTAGTTGGAAGGAATATGTTCCCGAGGTGGTCCCATTTAAATTTCAAAGAAATCAGATGAGCCGTTTTTGAAAAATCAACAATAATGTAAACAACACGAGCGAAATATTCGAATTTTGTACACAATGGAAGGCGGTTTTGTCATTTTTTGTTTTTGTAATTAACGTGTTAACGTCTTATAAATCGATGGACGCCGGCTGCAATGTGTCACGTACCGCCTGAGCCAAGCTTACAAAAGAGGGCCCAGCCGGACTAATATGCGCGCCACAAATTATTTCGTTCTGTTAGAACCAACGCATTGCTGACTATGCAGCCCCCACTTGCCTACCGATTTACGTCAACCAATATTGGAGACTCTGCAATATTTTGCGTAAATAAACTCACATTTTCAATCTAACTCTTCCAGTTAGTTCTCCGAAGGTTACTCTACCTCTCAGGCTACGGACCTGGTTCCTGCCCGCCGGTCCTGAAAAAGAAGTCTCCCAAAAGGAATCTCGCGCGCGAAATATTCTCCACCAAGTCTATTGGTCTAGGAAAGGTGCCTAGTGAAAGTGTAAAGTTTTAATGTGTTTTAAAGTTAGACTATTAAAGTCATCATTTCGAGTAACTGAGTTGTTTCTTTAAAGAACTCTAAAGCTCAGTCTAACAGTTCGTAGTGTCAGAACGAGACAGCGTTTTGGCAAAATATATAATTGTCACTTTTTCACACATCGAAATGAGTTATTTTCATCGCTTTTCGTGGTCGCATGATTTATAAACCATGAACCAGCGATAGAAAAGCACGATCGACCTAAGCGTTCGTCTTGTTTCAATTGTTGATCCAACAATGTTTTCTTATAACGTTATCACGCAAAGGTTATCGTACGTAAACCAACTTTACAGACAACTAATTTTTATCTTTTGTGCTAATTTCAGAATAAGTACAATAACGGTACAGGTTACCCTACGCTAGAAATTAAACTGAACACAGAAGTAACACAGATTCAGTGGCCTCAAAGCCCTGATGAAGACGTGGTGGTGACTGTCAAAGATGGTACTAAATACACCGCCAAAAATGTTATTGTCACAGTGTCGATAGGCGTACTGAAAGAAAGGTAAATATTTTGAAATAAGGTATTGAGAAACTAAAAGCGTATGCTTACACGGCATGCATGCTATTCATGCGTTTTTAACTGACTTCCGTTTAGGAGGAGGTTCTGTGTTCATTGGTATGTATTTTTTTTTGTGTACGTTCATCGATAATTTCGCGAATTGTGAACCGAATTGAATTATTATTTTTAGTTCGAAGGGGTATACTCCCAAGGCTTTTGGAAAAATCAACAATAATGTTAACAATTCAGAAATTCATTCATCATCGTGTACATCATTCATCATCATTCATTGTGTACAGAATTTGAAATACTTATTCGAATTTTGTACACGATGGAAGGAGGTCTTGCCATTTTTTGCGAAAAATAATTATCATTTTTTCATTTATGTTATAAAAAATAAAAATATAATCATGCTGACGTGGCTGAAAAATGCAGTGAACAATACAAAACGCTTTTTGAAAGGTGTAAAGATGTTTGTTGTATAATATGTACTGTGCGGATTTACTAAGACAACGACTTGTTTGATTGATTGACTAAAAAGTTTTGTAGTTAGGTAGGTACGTACCTACTTACTAGAAAATCTTGGAGAACAAATAAATAAATAGGCGCAGAATGTCAAATTCTCATAATGTACAGAGTTATTGGTTATCAATTATAGTCCGGCCGTTCAGAGAATGCGTTCCTGACACGTTATCTTAAAAAAATGTTTTTGGCCGGTATCTCGGAAACTATGTACTTAAGAGCAAAAAACAAAAGATTATTATTGTAGAAAATAAACTTTCGCATCTTTTGTAGCCAGTAAACTTTCTTGTAAAACTTACTGTTTACGATTTATGGCCCATTTTGGTAAGTTTTACAAGAAAGAAACAAAAGATGCGAAATTTTATTTTCTACAATAATGATCTTGATGTTTTTTGCCCTTAACATACTTGTACATAGTTTTCGAGATATCGGCCAAAAACATTTTTTCAAGATGACGTGTCAGGAACGCATTCTCTGAACGGCCGAACTATAGCATCCATTTAGGGGCTTATTCCTTACATCAAAACTAACAACCTTTCCTGCACCTTTTGTCAAGACAAAAGAAAAAAAAAACAACTGTTTCAAACATTTTGTCGAGGGTCAACGATATTTTTCTTCGGAACAGCATATTTTTTTGAGATGCTGTTTGATTACCAATAACCCTGTATGGTTCTAAGAAGACCCAATTCTACGCCTAATTCTATATCACTCTTAAGACTTGTAGAAAATTAAATATTATTCATAAAACATTACATTTTTAGATACAAGACCTTATTTTCACCTCCACTACCGCAGCAAAAGATCAGCCCCATCGAAGCATTATCTTTCGGAACATGTGACAAACTAATATTTCGCTTCAACCACGTCTGGTGGCCAAAGAACAGCTGGAACTTGTTCGTCTGGCGAAGAGCTGACAAGGCTAAAGTTAGTGAAGAAGACCATTGGCTCTTGAAGGTGAACACTATGGGAGAGCCAATGGCTTATAACAAAGCCTTAACTTTGTGGGTCTGCGGTGATGATGCTAAAAAGGTCAGTAAATTTTTAACCGTCTCCTGAACCAGCTTTATGTCTTTCAGGTTTAGGACTAAAAAGTAGCGTACCAGTCTTTTTACAAGCTTTATTAGTTCACCTGTTGTCTGCCTGTCGATCTGTAATAAAATCTTGTATTAAAAAAAAGGTTTTAAAAAAGTAATAATTCTTAATAGTCCATTTTTGAACATAGGCCTACCCACACGTGATGGATATGGCCTAATCACCAATCAATCCTCATGAATCCATATCGCTCACATGCACGCTGATCGTAGCCGAATATTATATTACTATCCAAGTAATAAGAATACAATTTACACAAATGCCCTACACCTCTACACACATACACTTACACACATATACATTCTTTCGTTCATACACCAACAAGTGCATGAACGATAAAAAAAACAATCCTGATAACTTTCACAGACCGAAGCACTGCAAACCTTGACTCTCATGAGATCTCGAGTATTGCAGTGCTTCACATATTGTGTACTTGTAACTACATCCACAATACACCTACATGCAAGTAAATAAACACACACACACTCGCGGTCACACATCGTGAAACAGGGAGACACCTTACTGCTTAATTAAATATATTATGCACATAGCCATTAATACCTCAAAACCAGATTGTGTCTATACGTAAAAGCAAACATGACGAGGTTATGGGCGCAAAAATAGGTATATAGTTTAACTTACAGATTATGTGTTTGGTTTTTAGTTTTAAATTATGCTTTCATTTTATTGTTTACCACCTTCACGTAGTCGCGCGAAACTCATTTACTACGTACCTGTATAATTTGGCCACCGAGATACAGGCTTAGCCTAGTTTGGGGCCCGCTAGTACCAGCAATGACCTGTATCGGATAAACGATTGTACTTGCAAGCCTCTGGAAAGAGTAAACACAATTCGTTACCTGGGTGTAGTTGTAGACAGTCAACTTAATTTTGAAAACCATATAAAATCACTAGCTGGTAGAGTTAGTAAATTGATAGCGGTTTTTAGAAATATTAGGCACGCTGCTGATAAAAAGATTTTGCGAACCACATACTACGCACTATGTCAATCTTTAATAATATACTGTATTGAAGCATGGGGTGGAGCGGCGAAAACACATTTGTCGGCTCTAGAAAAAGCTCAAAGGGCTACTGAAGGTCAGTAATTTTCTCCCATTCAGATATCCTACTTCCATCCTCTACCAAGATACTGGTGTTCTCACAGTAAGGCAACTTTCCCTAATGAAGTTAATTGTAAAACAGCATAAGCTCTGCTCACTGACTACAAATAGGAACACAAAACGTCGCTCGGACAAGGTATTCAGTATTCCTAGCTCTAAAACATTTTTCAAGAATAGATTTTTCTGCTTCCTGGGCAGTAATATTTTTAATAAATTATCATTGAGGGTAGAGTTGAAACATCTTAATACATATTTTCTTAAAAAGACAGTCACAAAGATCCTTCAGAAACTTTCCTTTGAAGAAACAGATAGCTTGCTCTCTATTTTCAGATAATTGGACTATTTCAGGCACAAAATATCACATAAAAACACCCACGCACACATTCATGTATAGCCATACCAGAGTTCTTGTTTAGCATTGTAAGTAAATAATACTTAATTAGAATTTGCATAAATTTTTGATCTTCAAAAATTTTAATCTCTTACTATAATTTTGGAATTTTAATGTTTAATTATTGTAATTTTATTGAAATGTTAACAGTAATTAGGAGACCATGGTCTGATATTTCAAACGATTTTAGATTCGTCAAACAAACTATGTTATCATTAAATAAAACAAACTTTTTGTCAATTTTTGAGGGGAGCACGGATTTCTAAGACACAAGCTAAGCTTAGTTTAGTAATCCGAAGCTCAAGTAATCATAGTAGCAGGTCACTATTATGTATATTATTTTATTTATAACCTTGTATTTTTTTATATGCTGCTTGTCACAATATTGTTTTTGTCAATAAATTAATTTTGAAAGACTATGTAATGGGTTTAATGTTGATATCGCTGGTACTTATAATATTAATCACTTGTTTCTTATAACGTAGCATATAACTTAAAAAGTGTTATAACTTAAAAATGTAAACTACCTATAAATACGAGTATGTTATATAACTGTGTAATCGTGACAAATAATTGAAGTTGTCACATATTTATCTCAAACCCAGTATTACTATAGTCTGTATTATGCTTTAAATTGTATGATGCGAAAAATAAACTTTATCTTATCTTACCAAAGGGTGATTAGGCCATATTCATCACGCTGGCCTATTGCGGGTTGATGGATTCGTATTCTGTGATTAGTCTCATAGTAAAAAAAAAAAAGTGCTTAAACTGCTTAAGTTTGAAAATAACAAGATCTATCAAATATATTAAATTAAATATTTGTATGTTTTCAGATGGAAACGATATCAGAAGATGAGGTTAAAACGAAAGTTATGGATCTAGTCAGGAAATTTATGGGTCAATATGTAGAGGAACCCATACCAGAACCCGTAGAGTTCATGAGGTAAACTACTATTTTTTTATGTGATTGGTTTGAGTTTTAAATAAATTAACAGTTTAAAAACACTAGAAAAACACGCTTAACTTACAAGTGCAAACATGACTATGATACGATATTCCATCATGGAATGCCAGTTACTATCTTCCGGCTTCATCATTACACCTTGAAACCAAATCGTGGTCAAAGTTAATTACAAGACTTTTCTAAGAAATTCAAAACAGCTATTGTCATCAGAACTACACACATCTGCTAATTTTCATTACCTACGACCCTTGAGAGATGGTTAAAGTAGTTACCTTAGATTGCATTACATGTAGTTACATACACGTCGACCTAATTTAAGCGTGTTAAAAATGAAAGATTTTATCCCAGCTTATGATAAAATGTTGCTCATAGTGTAAGTTGACAGTTTCTTTCTTCATCGCAAATAAATCTACGCTCGACCACAATTTCGTCTGATGGTAAGCGTTAAGGTCAAAGATTACGCACGCAAACTTTAGAAGATTTAGATTAGATACCTGCAGGAAACAACAAAAATTGGCAGTACCTACCTATAATTAACTATTTATTTGAGTAGTCGGTTAATAATTTAAAAAAATGGATATAAATTAAATTAATTAATTAAATTTTTTAAATTAATGGATTGATTTTCCCTTTTAAAGGCTTTTCTGAAATTAAAACTAGCAAACCGGTCTACGAGCATACTAGCTATTGCCCGAGGCTTCGCCCATATGAAGTTTTGTTTTTTGTGCTACCTCATCATTTTCATCTCATTTTAGCGCTACCGTGGCTCGGATGACACGTTAAATTGTACTTCCCGGTTGTTTTAACCGCTTAGCCATGTCAGAGGCCTTCAGGCGGCCTAAAAACTAAAAACAGCGCCTAAAAACACTAGGGCTAGCCACCCGGCCTATACGAACTTACTTTGTTATCTCATTTATTATTTTCTCGGGATAAAAAGTAATCTATGAAAATATCTGTTCATTAAATTATAGTCTCTGCTCAATCCGTTGATTGCATTAGCATCCTGATGTTGACATATTTCTAGTAAAGTTTTTTGTGTTTGTGAATGCGTGAACCTATCTTTTTTTAAGTTAAAGTTTAGTTATCTTATAATCGTTGTGCTATTGGCATTAATTTTAATTTCATTTCATTATTAACTGTGACATTTATATTTACTTTTTATTTCCTGACATTTTATTTTGAGATTATTATTATTATGGAATTATTGTAATTGTTTTTATTTTGAATGTTTTTTTGTTTGTTTAATTGAATGTGTTTGAAATTATAATAAAATTTTAATTGTTATATAGCTTGTCTTGCTCATGCCTTGGCGCACGCTGTTAGCGCGGCAACTGGCAAGCAATGGAATTCAATAAATAAATAAATTGCCACGAAAATATCCAAGCCAATTATTCCCTCTGTTGTTGCGTGAAAGAGTAAGAAACAAACCAATAAACCAGCAAATGTACTTTCGGATTTTTAAAATATGTACCTGTCTGATAGCTAGGCTTAACATATTTTTAATTTTACAGATCAACATGGTATTCTAACCCTTTCATACGTGGCAGCTACTCGTACGACAACATCGATACCCCTAAGCACCCCACAGCGCGCGCTGACCTCGCTCTACCCCTTTTAGACTCCTCCGGGGCACCAAGAGTACTGTTTGCAGGCGAAGCTACGGATAGCATTCATTTTTCTACAGGTTAGTATTTTTAACCGACTTCAAAAAAGGAGTAGGTTCTATGCTCGTCTGTATGTTTTTTTTGTTTAAGTTCATCGATAATTTCGCCAATTGTACACAGGTTTAATTTTTTTTAGTACGAAAGGGTATTGTCCCAAGCCTCTAAGGTAATCCTATTTAAATTTTATCGATATCGGCTGAATCCCTTTTGAAAAATCAACAATAATTTAAAAAATTTAAAGATCGATTTGATTTGTTCTCGATTGAAGTCGGTTGTGCCATTTTTTACGAAACATAATTATAGTATAATTAAAGTGTAAATTAGTGGTCAAAAGTTTTTAACACAGATAAATGAAGTGTTTGCTTTTCATGAACTGCTTTTAGATAGATAAGTTTAAGTTTGCATTTAATAAACTATTAATCAGTGGTTCAATGCTGGAAAACTATGATTAAATTGCGGGCAACACGGTATTTTAGTCAATCTTTGAAAGAGCAACCGCAGATAATATCATTTACGCCTGGAGTTCAATTTTTGAACCAATAGAAACGAATTGCATAATTATTCTTTTCGTACTAACACAGTATTACTACTACTGGTCTTCAATGCTTGCTCCAGCTCTTACTCGTTATCGTGTCTATTCACGCATACTTGAAATAGAGCCCCTTAACTATTGTGTCGCCAGTACCTAGTATGAGGATTTGAGTGCTCGTAGTAACTTGAAGCATCCTACGACGCCTTCCTATATGAATCTCATTAAAACCACAGGATCGCGCTGGATGCAAGCCGCTCTCAAAAGATCTTATCAGATCTATATTGGATGCATACGTTCATCTGTGAACGTACTATGGCTGAAAATAAATAATTAGCCAAGTGCGAGTTGGACTCCCTCACGAAGGATTCCGTACCGTATGATGGGAACCCCATTAGCTTCATTTCAAGCGTCTACATGTTGCCGTTATCAATATCGAGCAAATTTGTTATTATAGCAGCAACAGAAATACATCATCTGTGAAAATTTCAACGTTCTAGCTATCACCGATCATGTGATACAGCCTGGTGAAAGACAGACAGACAGAGAGACGGACAGACGGACGGACAGCGGAGTCTTAGTAATAGGGTCCCGTTTTTATCCTTTAGGTACGGAACCCTGAAAAAGAGGAATACTAGTATTTTTGTTTACGTATTCCAAATAACTAATATAACATACGAGTTTTTAATTTATATTTGTTATTATTTTTTTATTTCAGTACATGGTGCAGTTGACACGGGTCGCAGGGAAGCAAACCGATTATTACAATTGGCTTAGACTACAATTATCAAAAAAAAAAAGTGCAATATTTAGCTAATACATACGCTGTTCTTACATCAAGACATATAAATTGTTTTACCTTGTTTTCTATTCTACTCTAAATAACACTTTTAGTTTTTCAGAATAAGTAAGTCTAAATTTACCAATTACCTATTAATTATATATTTCTTAGATTTGTTTTTACCAACACTACTTAGACACAAACTTGAGTTTCTCTTCTTCTCTTAACCCTACAGATAAATAGTTTGCTTTGCTAGCTACTTTACTCTTAAGTAAGTCGGCCATTGTTATTTTTAAAAATAATAAATAATCAATAGCATAGGAACCAACGGCGAAACTGTAGACGTACTCGTTCTTACCATAGTTATGGCTATGTTTACGGTAATGGTATCTATCAGTATGTGTGACTCGGCCTTGTCCTGGAAATAAATACCTATAGGTACAGCTCCACGTGGCCACGAAAGACGTGGCACGTGCTAGAGCTGCCCGCCTGGCGCCTGAATTCGCTCCAGCCGTAGCCATCTACGGCGCACTGTTGGTGTAGAATGTACTCGTATACCGAACTCGCGTTCCGACCGCTTGTATGAAGACGGAATACTGTAAGATATCATTACCGTGGCTATGTCCAGCAGTGGACCTCCTCCAGCTGATATGATGTCGATGTACCAACCACCAAGTCTAATGAACAAGCCGAGCGACGTGCAACCATCTACTAACTAACTTACTAAGTTCCGAAGTCAGTCCTTCAATTATAATCAACTGGAGTAATATCTCACAAGTTTCACGGCGACTTCACTGGTTAGTACTTAGTTGCAGTTGCAGCTAGATTCTGTATGATTACACTCAACAATCTTATAAACCCAAAAGTCTATTAGTTTGTTAAAGACTTGATTTTTGGTATAAATATATTTCAAAGGTTGAAAAGCGACATAGGCTAGTTTATATCCCAAGAAAAATAAAAAGTGTCTCTGGCATATAACAAAAATAAAAATTTTACGCTGGCGAAAAGAAGGTACATAACACGCAGGACTGCTGGCAGATGGAGCCGCAAATCAAGAAAGAAAAAGATATCATGATTAAGCCAGAGTTACTACGGAAGCTAATGGGCAAAGGACATAGCACGAAAAACTAGAGACCGATGGTGTAAAAAGTTGACCACATACCGGAAAATTTAGCGTAAGACGTCGACCCACAACGTGGACAGATGACTTCATAAAGACCGCAAGATCGCGCTGGGTGTAAGCCGCTTCCAATCGCTCTGAACACACATGTAGTTTTATCACTAAGACTTAACACTATGTTGGGAAGATAACATTTTCACTCTATTTGATACATACTCGTATGCTGTAAGATACAAAAACAATGCATTTGTAAATACCACAGTTAACATGTAAAACTCTGTGAAGGGTTTATTTTTATTTTCCTTGCTAAGTGTTCTTCAATTTGTTCAAGCGTGGATAACTTATAATGATTGATTTATATCTTGTAATGTTGTTTGTGAATTGCGTATTTGCTTTGTGCTGGAGCCACTTGGTTGGCAAATATGTGAGCGTGAATATTTAGGCTTGGCACAACCATTTTAGTCGGCCAGATTTGTCGTGAAAACTTGCTGCCTCAAGTGCTTATGGGTTCTAGTCTAGATATGAATCCGGCCCTGGCTCAGAATCTGCTCAAATAATAAATAAAGATTTTAGTAACAAATACAGATTTTTAAAAAATCTAAAAATCTTGAAAACGTCCCGTTTTATTTTTATTTCTGTCCGCGCATTTTTATCGGTCGTAATGTCACTTGCTGGTTCCAACAGAATATCAGCGCTGGTTGCTCGTAAGCGCAACCAGCATTACGCTGAGTTGGGACCAGTTTTGTGACAGAAATACTAGGTAAAATACTGTTGTTTTTTGTGTTTTATCATTTGTCTTGTCGTTATGTATTGTACCTCTTATTTTTGTTGTAAATAAAAAAATCTGTATTCTGTAAAGTCGGCACGGTATAAAAATACCCAGGAACTTTACAGACAAGATAGACAGACAAGTCAAGCTACTAGCGAAGCGAGTTAGAATTTAGAAACCATTGAAAAATGTTTACTTGTCTGATTTATTTGCGCTTACCGTAACTTACACGTTTATTTGAACTAAAATTCACAAAGCGTGTAGAGCTACCATTATAAATCAAAAGCAAGAGCTTTGAGAGCTTTGACTTTTGTTTTCAACGTGTTCATTTTGGGAACATTTATTTCAATAACGAGATGCGAATAAATATTTTCAGATCAGTAAAATAAAATGTAATTTAATTTTATCAAAGGAGTATGTTTTATCAAATTTCGTTACATTTTGAATATTCGAATCACAGAGTTTATAACTAAACAAGAAAATATTATACTCGGGTAGGTGTATAATTGGACTGTTTTCTTTTAGTTTCAGTTAAAATTGTAAGTATTATTAGGAAATATTTTAAATATCAAAGTTCGAATTTATTTTCAAAGCTGTAGCTGTGCTTAATTGTGTTTTTTTAAATGTTAAAGTTTTTTTACGCAGGTTTTCTGTTGGTGATATAATTATCTTACAAATATTTTGAAAATACGATATGGATCATATATTTTTTTATAAGTGATTTTAGTTTTCTGAAATCAATTCTGAAATCAAAATATACAAACATCGTTTATTCGTTCAATTTGTGAGAAAAAATTAAATCAGTAAGGATTGTATATAGTTTCAATATAAGCATTGCCATTTAGTGTGGTAATGCTACTAGCATATTAAAAATAGGAACAGTCAATGGACTAAAGCATTGCTAACTAACATTAATTGATTCAGCATATCTGTACTTTACACAAACATGACATACCTCAGAACTTCAAGTCGAAAGTGTTCGATCAGTGTGTGTTACCAGTGATGACTTATGGCACTGAAACATATTCTCTTACCATGGGCCTTATTAATAAGCTCCAAGTAGCACAAAGAACTATGGAGAGGGCTTGCTCGGAGTCTCTCTACGGGATCGAATCAGAAATGAGAAGATCCGTAGAAGAACCAAAGTTACTGACATAGCGCAGCGCAGGACGTCCACCGACAAGGTGGACGGATGACCTTGTGAAGACCTCAGGATCGCGCTGGATGCAAGCCGCTTCCAACCAGTCTTATTGGATCTTCATAGGGGAGGCCTATGTCCAGCAGTGAACATCCTTTGGCTGATTAATATAAGGACGGATGGATCTAGACTTTAAATGGTCTGTAGATGATCCAATTGCTTTTTATGTAGTAGTATTAGCTTAAATAGTTTTCTTAATAAAATCACGTACTCGTTAAAAAAAGTTTGAAGTGTCATATTGTTCATCCAATATTTCACCACATTGAAAGCAATCAAGGTACCATGTTGCACTCATAACTAAACGACTTAAAATTTATTGTTGCAATTCCGCGTTGATGTACCTATCAGTCATAGTTTCTGGAGGGTACTCGTATTTAGAGTTCTAGAGTAATATTTAAAAATAGGTATTTCACATTATTAGTTTAAAAATATGATTACTAAATTGACCTGTAGGTAACTACGTCACCATTAAATGATTGGGATTTAGATTATGTAGTCACATATGTAGTTCACTGTTTGAGTAGGTAGGAAGAAATAGCATACCTAGTATGAAATGAAATAAAACTTCTGTTGTTTTTTTTATTTTTGTTGTCATTGATCGGCACTATTTATGCAATATAGTATGTACCTAGTTTGTAAATTAAAAATAGTAAAAAACCTTTATTTCTACGACTCACAGAAATATTAACGTACATAGTTTAGATAGTAGTGAACTATAATTCTTATCTCTAGGTACATTGTAAGGTTAGGTTTATTAGTAACTTATTATGATCTAAAACATGGACCAATTTTAGACATATATTTAGCAGTTTTACATTAATGTTCCAGTTTTTTAAATTAGTTTAAAAAAATACAAAAAAGAATATTTCTTTAATTTTTGCTATCTACATTATCTAAGATAGATCTTACGATATAATATATATAATCTACGAATAAATACGTACATTGCTTAAGTATTAAAACAGTATGAAGAAATAAAAATGTTGTCGAATATCTTAAAGATGTAGCCAATTTAACAAAATTTAATTGATTTCTATACTAATAACATGGAAAACCCTAAGACTAAATCCCCTTAGTAAATGGAAAGATCGTCAGAATAATGGAGGCATTGTTTGGCTGAATGGCAATACTTTGCTTTTGGCCCAACCATAATAACCTCTTCCTCACCTCTATAAAATAATTGGAGCCGACTTATCTATTTCCAGAAAGAGTGCTATCCACTCCAACAGACATTGTTACAAAGCACATTATTATCTAGATTCAGGACCGAGGCTGCGACCAAAAACTTTGTATTTTCCATAGAAATAAGAAAGATCCCAGCGCCGTGATTGAGTGAGGACCCTTAGAATATGTGAGAGGAAAAGTTTCCCTTTCCAAGTTACGTCCAAGTCACGTTTCTTCCGATAAATTCTGTGATAAATTCCTAACATGATTTTCTTATTTATTACAATCCAAAGGGCTGGTTAACTTCGTGATTGGGTAGTTGGTGACGCAATTTGGATTTTTGTGGCCTGAAATATATGGAGAAAGTCGTGATTTAGGGTGCCTTGAGTTTTCATGTTCGTTCGGTTCTGGGATGATTGTAATAAATTGGGGTTATAGTTGAATATATCAATTTAACACCGACGTGACCACGTTGTTAATCATAGTAAGGCCGGGAGGTCATTTTGTTTTAAAAGTCTTTCTTGAGCGTCTGGTGGACGCGACGTGTGACCAAAATGCTGGTGTTTATTTGGCTCAACGCAAAAGCATTGCCATTCAGCGTGGCAATGCAGCCAGCATGCTGGGCACGCTGCCAACTGGCAGTGGGCTTGAGCATTTGGATTATCTTTAGACCTTGAAGGGTCTGTGGATGATCCAATGCTTTTTAAATAGTATAGTGTAGGTAGTTTTAGCCTATAAAGTAGTACTTATTGTATTTTGTTATAGTTAATAAGCATAGTTGTGTTGGTACGTAACTTTATTTATTTATTTATTTATTTATTTTATTTTTATTTATTTATTTATAACAAATACTGCTATTATTACAGGCTTAGCCTAATGCAATAGCGTATGTCACTCTTAGATTTTAGTGCATCTATGTCTTATAGGATTACAAAAGTCACATTCATAATAAGTTATAGAGGTAAATTCAAAATTCATGTCAATATTAGAAAAAACACATTAATATAACAATATGAAACAAAAAGTCAATTCTTAAATGTACAAATCGAGTCATAACTATTTACTTACTAAGTATTGTAACTTGCGTCAAATAATACAGCCCTTTTAAAGTCTGCAATTGAACATGCAAATAAATCTACATTCTCGGCAACTCGATTTAGAGCGTGCAGCGTCCTCACCAGCGGCGACTTAGCGAGCAAGTTAGTCCTGGCGCGCGGCACCGCGAACAACCGCGGCCGGCGGCGGCGCCACACGTACCCGTCCGGCACACATACACTCATCAGGGACAAAACATTCGCATTCGACAAAACGCCACGGAATACTCTCAGCATATAGAATGCGAGAGCACAATCTCTTCTAACCTCTAACTTGTTGTATCCGACCATGCCCAGAACGAACAAGGTTGGATACATAAGAGGATAGAACGGGTACACTCCATACAGTCTTAAGTATATAAATCTTGTAAACTTGTTTTGCACCCGCTCCAACATTAGAGTGTATTTTGCCTCGTGCGGAGACCACACGGCAGAGCTATATTCCAGCTGACTTCGGATTAGAGCATTATACAGAGCTGTTATGGCATAAATGTTTCTAAAACCTGCCGCTCGCCGCAACACAAAACCCAGTTTTCTGTAAGCTTTTTTACATATTCGTACGATATAGCTCCTAAACGTCAATTCTCTATCTATATCGACTCCGAGATCTTTAACCGTCTCAACTCGTTTCAAGATTTCGCCATTGACATTGTAGTCGAAGTTTAAGGGGTTTTTTGCCCTACCCAAAGAGATCACCGAGCATTTAGATATATTAAACTGTAGTTTATTTTTTGCACTCCACTCGACCACTCTATCAATGTCCTCCTGCAAACTCTGACAGTCTTTCTTGTTTTCCACCACTCGGAGCAGCTTCAGATCGTCGGCGAATAATAAACAACGAGCTTCCCGGACAACATCCGGCAGGTCATTTATCATAATTATAAATTCCATGGGGCCGAAATTCGACCCTTGACTACAACCAGTTTTCGTCAAATAAGGTTCAGATCTGCATCCGGCATATTCCACGTACTGCTTCCTACCACTCATGGAGCTCGCGAAGAAGGCCAACAACTGATTGGTGCATCCGACGGCCGCTAACTTCGACAACAAGACATCATTGTCCACTAAATCGAACGCTTTCTTGTAGTCAAAATAGGCGGCGTCGACCTGCATCCCCTCGTCGACGTGAGGGACGATGTACGACATCGCGTCGAGCAAGTTGGAGGCCGTGCCGCGCGCGGGCCTGAACCCGTGCTGCGCGTCCGACAGCAGCGACGACACCTGGCGCTGCACGCTATGCTGCACGGCCGACTCGAATACTTTCGCCGGGGTCGATAAGATCGCCACGGGTCTAAAACCGGACACCTCGGTACCAGAATCACCCTTCGGAATCGGTATAACTCGGGTAGTCTTCCAACACTCTGGAAAACACGAGTTCTCCAAACACAAATTGTAAATATGTTGGAGTGGCCTTTCCAGCACCAAGTGACAATCCTTAAAAACGAAGGCCGGTATCCCGTCCGGCCCCGCCGAGCGCTTCGGCTTCAAACGCGCGAGCGCCGCGCGCACCTCCGCCAGCGTGAGGCGCGGCACGTGCACGCGCGCGGCGCTGGCGGGCGCGCGCGCAGCCGCCGCCGCCACGTCAAGCTGCGCCGTATCCATCCCGTATACCGACTGGAAAAAAGCTGCAAACTCGTTTGCACACTCCTCGTCTGATAAAATTTTGCCATTTTTGGTAATTATTTTATTATTTACTGAACCTTTCTTCGACTTAATATAATGACAAAAAGTATTAGGATCTTTCTGTAAATTAAACTCAATATTTTCGAGATGTTGCTTGTGCACCGTAGCTATTAGATGTTTCACCCGCGATCTACATTCCGAAAAACAGTTATAATTCTCAGTTGTTTTATTAGATTTATACCTTTTGTGTAGTTTTGCTTTCAGACGAATAGCTTTGACAACTTCTAACGTGTACCAAGTTGGATAAGTGTACCTGTCAGACTTGTCATTACATATTCGCTGTTCAGGCACACAAACACTAATAATACCATTTAACAATTTATAAAAATGCTTTATGGCATCGTCGGGGTTGCGCGCATCATATAACGGACTCCAGTCTACCTCGGAAAGTTGCGCATACAGCGAGCCAAAATCGGCTTTGGCAAAATTATAGCGTATCGATATATCGGGCAACAGCTCCTCAGTAGTGGTCGCGCGCGGGGCCGGGCCGGCGGAGGGCCGGGCGCCGCCGCCGGGCGCGTGTGCCGGGGGAGGCGAAACGCGCGCGGCGTGCGGCGCGCGGGACACGCGCACCTGCAGCGGCGGGTGGTGCGCGTCCACCGGCACCAGCACCTCGTCCGCCGCGCGCACCTCGCCGCTCATATCACGCGAGCACAGAACTAAATCGAGCTGCCTATTATTACAATTAGGTATATTATTAAGCTGAACTAGATCACAATAGGCTAAAAAGTATTCATAATAATTTGTCACAATGTCATTAGTCGAATAAAGATTAAAATCACCTAAAACAATAACAATTTTAAATTTAGCACACCATTGTTCAATAATTTTAAATAAAATCATATATTCTGACTCATTGCTACTAGGCGGTATGTACAGAACGCAACAGAGAAATAAAAATCTATTATTCAAATACAGCGCCGCGCCTACAATTTCGAAACTACACGTGTCGATGTTTACGTCGCTCGGTATCTTCACTCGTCGTACCTCGAACCGGTGTGTGGCCACTAAAAGCGCGCCGCCCTGTTTCCTCCCGTCCGTTCGATCGCATCTTATTATCTGGTAGCCACGTGGAATAATTTCTGCATCGTGTATAGATTCGCTGCATCCCGTTTCCGTAATTGCAAACAAATCAGAACTAAATGAATCCAAATTATTTTGAAATAAGTCCAATTTGGTTCGAAGACCCCGCACATTTTGATAATATAAATCAAAACTAGGTACTACTCTTATGCTTTATCAATGGGTTTGTTTGTAGGTCTCCGAAACCAGATCCATTCTGCATACGCCGCATTTATAGGCCAAGCTTCGGGCTGACACAATTTGTCATACGCACTCTCATAGACCGAGATAATAAAAGATGAGTAGTCTCGCTCAATCTTATGCTTAATTTTTTCTATTTTGACAAAGGTGTCATGGCCACAAATTGCCATCACATGAGAGGTTAGCTTTTCTACTGTAGTGTCTAACGTCAATCTCCAGACATGCAGTTGCTTCTTGCGCTCCAAGGCTTTGATGTCGGCAAAATCTTTGCCGCTGCCTCTCTGCACATTTTTCGCTTTCATTTGTGTTCCACTTGTACCTGTGTTCTCGCTGTTATTATCTCTCTCAATCGAAGCTACCACCCCCGGATCAGTTTTAGACATATTCAAAAATTCGATCCCTGTTTGGGTTTGCTTACGCTGCGTTTTGGTTTTTCTTCTAACTTCTATCCACCTATCCTCAATAATATCCCGCTTATTAGATTCTGAGCTAAAACCATCCTCTATCTGTTGAGCACCAATATCATCCTTAGAAATCGCTGGTTTCGTGGCCCCACACTCTCGATTTGGTAATGCTGCGCTATTGAGGGTAGGTACCGGGGTGGTCGCCACGGTCGGTTCTATAGTCATGTGTTTATTGTTGTTACGCGAATGAGTCGATAAACACTTATTTTGAACCTCTAAATGGCTGTTGTCGCCTATTCTAATCTCGTCACGTAGCTGCTGCTCATTATTTAACGATAGCTCGATGCGCGCTGTGCTACTGCAGATAGTTGATAACTGAGTTTCCATAAATGTTATGCTCCTAGAACTATCTTGCAAAACAGTTTTTAGATTTTTGACTTCCTCTTTAGTAGCTGCACACATTTTTTGAATTTCCAGAATACGTTGGTCTTGCGTGTCTAGCCTGATTCTAACTTCTCGACGAAATTCTTTTAGTTCGGCCAACAACAACAGCGAGCCATCGTTTTCCTGGACGGAATCATCCATTTGGCTGTTTCTGCTCCCCCTTTTGGCGTTGACATAGTTTGGGCTGCAGGCGGCTGGGATCCTCTTCTGGTCCGATGTACGAATCGGTGTATCATTTCCCAATCGCTTTCTTTTCACACTATCACATTCCGGACAAATCCATTGCCGCACATATTCCATCGAAAGAGATTCGTAATCTTCGATTTTTATGCCAAGACACAGTATGTCGTACACTTTCTCACATTTAATTTGTGTGCACTTCATAACTACTTCACCCGTTACATCTTTATTGCATGCTCGGCAAAAGGTCTTCATTTTGAACTATTAACAAGTAACAGTTTATTGTATTGTAACCGCGAGAAAAAACAAACACGACCGCACTCCGCGCGCGCGCAAATACGACTATGTCGGTGTAGGGCTTTTCTTTGAAAGCTCAGGAATTTATTTAAGTACGTAAAATTAGTAGTATTGTACATAATTATATACTGACTAGCAAACCCGGCGAACTCCATTTCGCCACCAGATGGCTTCGTTTTATGTAACATTTCGTTTGGTGATTAAAAGAAGAATTTTTTTTTTTTTAATATTTGAAAAGGAAAAATTTTTTTCATTTCACAACAGTAATGAATTCATTTCGATTACAAAAATGAAGTGTTATTTAGTTGAACTTCTCTAAGTAAATGAAAGTGAATCCAAAGTAAATACTGAATCGAAGCGTTATACGTGTCCGCAAATTATCCGTTTCATTGAAGTGCTCTTTGGTAAACCACATTTTTTGTTTTTTGGTCTGACGTTAACACAAACAAAGCGGATGGTTTCCCAACTCGTGAACACGCAACGTATAACTGCCCATGTGAAAAACAGTGATTTTCTAAATTGCCTTGCGACTTATTAATTGTCATTGCGAACGCAAGGCGAACTGGAAATTGCAATCGTTTGAAGTCAAACGGAAGATCAGTCGGAATCATTGGTATTCGAGGAATACGTACATTTTCACCTGCGTACTTTCCGTTAATAATGGTTGCCTCAATCAAATTCGGCATAAGTCTTTTTACCGAAAGTCGAGTCCCGTTGCAAAGTCGCGGTGGATTCAAATTACGCAATATCATAATAACTGTATCAACTTTGAGTTGCAAGTTATGTGGTGGAAATCCTGGTAACTCCGGAGTTCAAAAACTCCGTTAAATAATTTACTACATCATCGGGATTTGTTATGGAGTCAACGGATTTGTATGTCACCAATTCGCCAGCAATTTTTGATTGAATGGTGAAATTCAGTGCGTGTACATCATTATTCTTTGCGGCAAGAATTGCTCGTTGACTTAACCAAGCATAATTCTGATAATTCTCACTAATGTTTAGGAAAACATTTTCAATAAGAGCTTTGAAGTTGAACTCTCATATTAGTGGTTAGCGATAATGTTTTTACGTTATTCCATAAAGGAATATGATTAATTGAATGATGCCTGCAGATGAATTGAATGATGCCTTTAGGCAAGCATTCAATTCATCTGCAGGCGTTCCACGGGGAATTACTGGCAACGTCTGCCTGAAATCGCCTGCCAACAATATCATCAAGCCGCCAAAGATGTTGTTATTTCGCCGAAGATCCTTCAGTGTGAAGTTAAGTGCTTCAAGTGATTTCTTATGTGCCATTTTGCACTCATCCCAAACAATGAGCTTGCATTGCATCAACAATTTTCCCATTGCACTGGATCGGGAAATATTGCATGTTGGAGTATCAATCGTGTTTAAATTGAGTGGCAACTTAAGCGCAGAATGTGCAGTACGACCGCCATCTAGAAGAGTCGCCGCAATTCCAGATGATGCTAACGCCAAAGCTATGTCACATCTTGATCGAATAGTGGCCAAAATCAATGAAATGACAAATGTTTTCCCTGTTCCTCCAGGCGCGTCCAGGAAGAATAGACCACCAGTATTATTGTCCACCGCTTGCATTAATGTTTCGTATACTTGTTTTTGCTGCTCATTCAGCAACGGCACATTATTTCGATCGAATTCCTGCAATGTATCAACATTGTATTGCAGCTCTTGATTTAATTCTTGGTTGAATGCATCGTGCATCGATCGATTTGGCGCAATCATTCCTACTTCAATCAGTAGCTTGATTCCAATAGTCAAGCATTGATCCTTAATCAGAATCAATCCTTCATTGTAGATTTCATCGGTTATTTGGATGTCAGGATAAAAAAAGTAAGTTCATATAGGCCGGGTGGCTAGCCCTGGTGTCAGAGTTTTTAGGCCGCCTGAAGGCCTCTGACATGGCTAAACGGTTAAAACAACCGGGGCCTACAATTTAACGTGTCATCCGAGTCACGGTAGCGCTCAGTTGGAAAATGCCACCTGCGGTCACCCATCCAAGTACTGACCGTGCGGAACGTTGTCAGGATTATTCGTTTGAAAGCGCAAGCGATGCAAGATATCTTCACATATGTCGTCTTTGTATTTGTTCCATAACTGAATTGGTTGTAAAGGAAAACATGTGATGATAATTGCGAACAGCGTTCGTATTTGGTACGCTTTTGATGAAACAACTGAATCCGCAAGTGTTAAATCCCAATGAGAATCGTTTTTCAGCAAACCCAATAGTTGACATGCTTCTCGATATGTTTGGCATTGGTGGCCATTCACAGTTTTCAAATCCGCAAATGATTTTGGTCCACGTACATTTACCAACAGCAGTCGCAAATAAAAACATTCATCATTTCTAGGATGAACAGTATACATGCGACCTAGTGCATCAGTGGAAAACACCTGTGGCCAATCTGGAACTGGGGTTCCTTGTTGGCGACGTTGGAATTTCTTTGTTGATTGATTCCAAGTGTAATACTTGGGCATTTCAACGTACATCAGCGTCGCTGCGAATGGATCTGCTTCACACATTGCAAAGAAGCTAGTCAATGTTGTCGATGGTGGTCTCTCAGCTCGTTGTGCCGCATTAGCCTCAGTGAAGTAAACTCTTTGGCCATTTTCCAAATGCACTGCTAAATATACAACTGTGGGATATCTTTCATGAATTTGAAATGACAATATTTTGATTTGAAGCGCCACAGTGCTTCATTAGTACTGACGTATCCCATTTGGAAGTTGCTGATTTCGTCATTCGCATTTTCCAACGCAATACCAAACACAGCCATGTCGCTGCCTTTTGTGACGTACTTGCACAAACATTTGATTGATTTGGCCGAATGACAACTCTCAAATCAAATTCGTGATAGCGGCGGGCAATATGGTACAATGAATTCATTTCCGATCTCAATCTCATGATTTTGAACTTTAACTTTGATAGTTCGACCTTTATCTTCCATTATGCAGCGGGCAATATTGGTTTGTAGTACATGCTATGTATCAGAGATGGCGCTGTATGTGAAAAAAGATTTTCCCGCTTTTCTGTTGAAATTTTTCCTGTTTTTTTTTTTGCTATAAACCTCAAGGAGCCCGAGACCTTTCCAACGAATGCAAAACCGTGGAAATCGGTTCGTGCGTTCTGGAGTTATAGCGTCAGGAAGGAAAACCCGACTTATTTTTAAATAGTAGATTTTTCCTACGACTTTTTATTGTGGGATCAATCAATGATGCTAAATAGTCTCAGCAGTTTTACAAAATGTTAGTTTATTCTTGATTAATGTACGACTTTATATTTCGCGATTGAGATTGGTTTCAAAAAGTGTTAAGTGAAAAATACCTCTGAAATTACCTGTACCTTGCAAAAAATACACATTATTTAAATATAGACTAGGTTTGTGTGAAAATGTTATATAACATCTTTGTTGCGATTGGAGTGCTAATTTGTTGATATTGAAGTGCTAATTTCATGTCTGTAAGCACTTATTAGGTATAGAGTCTTAAAAATGAATATAAACTGACACGCAAAGTACATTACGCTACTCAAAACTTTATACAGTAAAGTTTTAATTCTCAAAACTAAATAATTTATCACGTGCTTCGTTTAAAAAGCTTTTACGGCATAGCGCTTCAAAAACCTAGGCCTTTTACCAAAAACTTCTTTCATTCAGGGCGAAAGATCTCGTGAAACCCACGAGGTTTGAATGAGAACTGCATTTGAAAGGAATATTTTACTCAAGTGAAATGGACTAGAGTCTAAACGTTGGTAGAATAGACTTATCACGAAAACTTCACGAGGACTGGAGTATAATCACTAAACTAGATATGGAACCGGCTTACTATAGTATAAATACTGTACACTGTAGTCTATAGGTTAATTCAAAAGTAGAAAACCGTTAGACCCGAGTTCATCAACGTTTAATTAAGTTAAACGTGTGATTACTGTTTTTAAACCACAGTTAAGCTCGGGTTTTAGACCCAAGTTGACCAACAGTTTAGTTGATTACCATGTAAAATCTTGTATATCTAAATCTTAAACAGCTTGTTAATGAAACTTTGCTGTTCACCAAGCAAAAACCGTGGTTTAAATACCGTAATCACACGTTTAACTTAAGCAAGCGTTGGTGAACTCGGGTCATAGTTGCTTACACATCTTTGGTTTGCAAGATTCTATAGCATATTTTATGAAGTTTCATGAAAAATGGAGATACACAGCAGTAAGCCCAAAGCAGATACTTTTCAAAAAAAACCTAACACACGTTCTTATTTAGTTGGATCCGAAAAAGTCAGGACTGGCATCCAATATTGCTGCAGACGTTCCAATCAGGTTTCCTTGTGTGGACGACTGGTTGGAGCCGCGTTGAACCAACCTCACACATGGTCCGAATGGGTTGTTCTCGAATAGCTGTTTTCAAGAAAGTTCATATATCAGTACTTAAGTAGGTAGTTTAACGTGGACTGGGGCTTACCTTAAAACTTGATTTAAAATTAGATTCAAGTGTTTTGAATCGATCTTGTGGACCCCTATGTTTAACAGTGAATATTCTGCTCCTAAAATAATAATGATCTTATAAAAATTGCACTACATAATTACCATTTAACATTTTCCTTAGATTTTTGCTAAGGCTTGAACATTTTGGTACAACCCGATTCAAATATTTCAGATGTCCACGTCTTAAGATATATAGCTCGATGATTCGGCAAATAATTTTGTTACCGGGTGTACTAAGAAGAGACGTTATTACGTTAACTAATGAAAATGATGCTTGCGAGCTCTCATAGTTTTCAATATGGCGCTAGTTGAAAGATATGAGGTAATTTATATAGCGTCGTAACAAGATACCTACATAATTAACTTATTTTATGGACTACCTACGTAACACACGCTACCTACATATTTGATACAGCTACGTAGTAAACAGCTGTATCAAATATGTAGGTAAATTACTAATGTGTGAATGTTATAAAAGTGTAAATTGGCTTTATAATACCAGCGTGAACTATTATTGACGTGATATCGTCTTATGTTATTATGCTATTTTTGACATGTAACTGCTATGTGATAAATTTATTAATTTCAAATGGTTATTTCTGACAATTCTACTGCAGATATTTTATTACAGTATATCTGACATCTTATTTTTTTAATATTGTATTTTTAATGTAATGTACCGAATTTTTAACTAATTTATTGTAAAATTGTCCTTATAATTTTGAAAGTCAATACTTAATGATTGTTATTTCTGACGATTCGTTGGACGTTGCTTGTAGTATATTATATTGTATACTAATGAATGTAATGTTCCTTACTGAAAATAAATGGTATCTATCTATCTATCTATAAATCATCTAGCTGCCCATCCTGGCTTCAGCTGTATACGAATGAATTTCACTATTTAATGAATGAATTTAGCTCTAAACCTTTCGGAAGAAATGTTCTAACGATACTGAAAACCGCATTGAAATTTGTTATGTAGTTTGTAAGATATAAGCGAATACACAGACAGACACTCATAAACAACGGTTTTGCTTTATAATAACGGTTTCCACCTAAGTTCTACAATGATTTCTTATGACTAACGTCATACGTCATGTAAAATTATCGTCGGTAAAGCGAATTTACAGACAACATTTTTTTTTTAATATTCGTATAAACCGTCTTATTTAGTAAACACGTAATTAGAATGAAGTATCAAAAGCCGTGGTGATCAAGTGGTAGTGACACCCGCCTTAAAATCGGGAGGTATATTGGAGGAGGAATATTTGGGTTCAAATCCTGGCCTCGTACCAACGAGTCTTTTGGAACTTTTGTACGGAATTTCACGCTACTGGCTTTTCGGTGAAGGAAAATATCGTGAGGTGATACGTCCCTTGAAAAAAATCAATGGCTTGTGAATATCAGTAGCATTACACGTCATATAATAAGCTTTTACAAAGTATAGATTGTAGGATACGAGTACCCTTGTCTTATCCACATGGCCAACTATTGACATTTTTGGCTCACTTTTTATGGTTCAATAGTCAATTTTTGTCTTGTCCAAGCCGTGTAATGTACACGTATATGGGTCATTCGGTTGGTAAGAAATAAGTCAAGTAAGAGAGGGAATTAATCGAAATTATCTGGTTTCTTTTTTTTTTTTTTTTAATGAAACTTCTAATGCGACTACCAACAAGGTTGCGTTATACGTTTGATGCTACCATGGAGGGGGTATGAAAGCACTGTTGCGTCGAAGGTTTACTTCTTCCGCGCGGAAAGACTTCACTAGCATTTTCAGGGTTCCTTACCCAAAGGGTAAAAACGGGACCCTATTACTTAGACTCCGCTGTCCGTCTGTCTGTCACCAGGCTGAGTCTCATGAACCGTAATAGCCAGAGAGCTGATTTTTTTACAGATGATGCATTTCGATTGTCGCTATAACAACAAATACAGCGTAATATAAAGGTGGCATCCCATACAACAAACGTGATTTTTTGCCGAGAGGCTCTCTCCTATGCGGTACGGAACTCTTCATACGCAAGTCCAACTCGTATTTGGCCAATTTTTTTAAAATATTTTCTTTACGGATTTTTTTTCACGACATAATCATTAATCACAACAAATCAACTCAATCATGAATCATACAACTGATTCAATCATAAGGACTGTGATTTTTTTTTCTGAGATGTTGATGTATTATACCTAATTAGGTACCTATTACCATCTTGAGATTTTTAACTTGATAACTTTTTCTATAAATTTCGAATAGGTTAAATTACATTTAAATATTATACATCTAAACTAGAATAAAAATACTGTCACGTATCCTATCAAACTTTGTGAAGGTATAAAAATTCAAATCAACACAAAATCTAATTTCGTTCTTCAAAGCTTACAGATTTCACTTTTTCAATTTAAAAATAAACCCTTTTCTGAGTATTTTATTTCTAATCTAACGCTTGAAAATGTAGAGATACCACCTAACTATAACTAGTAAGTTATTACATTTTCGCAACATTGAACATAAAGCTATGTATTGTATGTATTGTAGTTTCCGAAACATTGTTGCTCACAACAATGTTTCGGATACATAGTTTCTGCAACATCACGTAGATGTTTCCAGAAACAATGTTTCGGAAACTGCCGTCCACACAGTCACTTGCTTAAGGCGAGGCTATCTGAGAACTTTAGGTATTTTAGGCTAGCACAGGCGCCAATTTTCGGAGCGCGACGTATTCATTTACGCGACTCAGAAATTGTGAGAGACGCGCCGCGCGCTCGTCTTCCGCGCGTCGTCAGCCGCGCTATATAAGTACCTTACCGCATTAACGAATATCAACCAGTTGACATACACCTATTTTTAGGAAAATGAGAAAATGCCTTATCATATACAGTCATTGTACATATATTTAGGATTATAAGATGTCATTGAGTACTGTATCCTCAGAAACCTAACTACATTGAAGTACCTATAAATTGCAAGTTACGAGTAGGTTTGTTACTCTTTCACGACTAATACACGTTTGTATGGAAGTTAGAATGAAGTTAGCTCTGACATGGATGGTAGCTGATATTAGTTACAATTTCGGGGGTTAGTGACTTTTCGGATACATGATTTTTAGGCACGTTGTCCGAAGTATCATTTTTTTTTTTTTATTAATTTTAAAGGTTCCGTATATCAAAAGAAAAAACTATCAACCCTTATAGGATTACTTTAAAGTCCGTCTGCCCATCTGCCCGTGTGTCAAGAGGTCAAGACCTATCTTGGGAACAAAAGGAGGTTTCGAGCTGAAACTAAACCAACTAAACTCAAACTACATCTAACAGTCATTTTAGTTTTTCTAGTCTCCCTTAGTTTTTATTACTTAGTTTCTGGTTTTGCGAAATTTCCGGTATTTGTACGGAACCCTCGTTTGGTGAGCTTGATTCGCACTTGTCCGTTGTTTATTCGATAAAAATATCGTACCTATAATAGAATAATGTCAAGTCATAGCTCTATTTCTCACCATCATAACAGTTCCTCCTCCTTATAATCGTTCCTTATAATCCTTATACGCACGTGTTATAAAGATTATAATAGATTTAAATACAATATTTATAAGATATTCATTTCTCACGTTGAATTATTTTTGTGTTTTTAGACATATGGCAGACAGCCTAGTTTTGCCACATTGTGGCACATTGTAACAAAACTAGGCTGTCTGCCACATGTCAAAAAACACAAAAATAATTCCACCTGAGATATGAATACATTTCTTATAAATATTGTATTGAAATCTATTATCATCATTATAACACGTGCGTATAAGCATTATAAGAAAAAAATCTCACAAGGTTTATTATAAACTAGGTTTATTCTGCTAGATAAGTCACACTAGACGTTCATGTCTAAATGTTCATATATGGCACACATTGTGCTCACGTTCAAATGTCCAAATAAGTCTAAATTTGCACAAGAAAACTGACACTAGTGATTTTTCAACTTTCCTTTTTTACTTGTCTCTCAAATCACTCTGCAGCCCGAACCTGCATTCTGCAATCCACGGTCTATAACTGCCCAGCACCAGATAAACCTTACCAAATTTCCAACTTAGATATTTTTTGACAGTGATATCCTTCGGTCTCTATTTACAAATAAATCCTCACGTGTATTCTGATTCTGTAAGATTCTAAATGGTAACTAATTTGAAATTTGTAGGAACATTTGTACTAGAACATTGTACTTAAAATTCGAGTAGCATAAATTTAATATGATTCAAGGTTGCAATCAACATCACGACTTTTGTTGTGTTACATAAGCGATTGTACTACTGAGTTACTGAACCTTTTTAATGGGCGACGCAACTGTATCGCCGGTTGAAATCAGTATACAGCTCGCCCTAAACAATTTATGCTTGCACACAGTTCAGAGGTCCTTGACTTTACAAACATGTTTCTTCATCAATTAATGGGTTTTTAGTAATTAGCTATATTATAGCACCATTAAAATTAGATGTTGTAGTCATTATCATAATCTCATACAACCATGTCATACCCGTGACTCTATATGCGTTTGATGACTATTTTTGCCGAATTCTGCATTGACTTAATAGTCAAAGGTGTATATTCATAATTGTGGTTCAAATAACCCCTTTTTTAGCATTTTCTGCCCATTTGGAATATAGATTTTCTTCCGTAACTCACACCACGTAAAATATGTACTCACAGTGCTCAAAATAATTTTCTATGAAAGCTTCGGCCAACAAAATAATATGATAACCATATGATAAAAAACCTGAAGTAAACAAATTGAACTGGGTGAATAATTACCCGGGCTAAAACTCTATTCAACAAAATCCCACACAAAGGGGTCTAGTAGAAAAAAAACTACTATACGTGTATCTGTTTGGAAGCTATAACCCCTGTGTAATTAATTAATAATGTGTTTACACAATTTTGAAAAAGATATTAAAATTGAGATCTATACCTACTAGAACTAACATAAACTAAAATTCATGCAGCCCGTTAATAAATGTGAAATTAGATTTTAAGGCCTTTTCACATGGGTGAAGACAAAAGGTATATAAAGACTAATGGACTGAAACGGAGGGGCATAATGACTTTATAAGGGCTCTTGGTTCTAATACAGAATCCTAAAATCAGATATTTTAAATACATTATGTCGATTCTAAACTGTAATTCAGTATAGGACACCTAATTTTGTTTTCAAATCCAGTTGAGCACTGTTACAACAGTGCTCAACTGGATTTTAAAGTTCCTATACTTCTTGCCTCTTCGGCTTAATACAATCTTTCTGAATGACTATGTAATAATTAAATATTTAAATTAAATAATTCCGTGTCCTAGGAATTCACTTTCTTTTCTGATTTTACAAAACAGATTCAAGCATTCGTGTCCTAAACGTCACTGAAAATATATAAGAATTGGAACAGTCAGCTCGGACAAAAATGTCCGATAATATTATTGTGTCCGAACCGTCACGGAGGCGTTTTGGGGAGTAGATTTGGTCAGTATGGTGCCTAGTAAATGTACAATATTTTAGAAAGAACAAAGTTTACCTAAACAGGGTTATACATAACTGGTGCACTTAGCTGAAAGGTGGTTCAGACCATCATTATGAACAACTTGTACTATGGGGCCAAACCAAAATTCGAGGAAAAATATTCAGTTGCAGTTTTGTATGAAATGGCTGATTTTTGTTCTAGAATTTTTTTATTACCTGCTTTTTTCAGGACGATCCGAAAATCCTGTATACGGGTTCGTTGGGCCGTCCAGAGTAATGAACTTTTTGTATGAAGTAGCATTTTTTTGCGATTTTGGGGTTGGTCCCGTAAAAGTTGTTCATAATGGTGAGTACAAATATTTATTAATAATAATAATAATACTTCTGTTCCGATTTATATTTGTAATGTGTTTATTTTTACTTAATTTTTAAACAATTTTTTTCTCTTTGTGTATTTTTCCCTAAAAGGAAATAAACGTGTACTGTACTGTACCAGCCTTTTTTAATAGTCCACCGCAGGACGCAGGCCTACCCACGAAGGATGATTTGGCCATATCCACCACGATGGCCCAGTGCAGGTTGGTGGATTCACACACGCCATCGAATTTCTTCTACGGACGTATGCAAGTTGCCTTGCCACGATGTTTTCCTTCACCGAAAAGCCATTGGGGTGAAATTCCGTACATAAGTTCCAAAGAAACTCATTGGTACGGGACCGGCATTGAACCTACGACCTCAAGAATGACAGGCCAGTTACAACCACTTAGGCCACCACGGCTTCAAATAAACGTGTATCCACGACATAATAATTATCTATGTATGCTAATCATTCTCCCTATCACTCCGTAAAAAATATATTGTACATGCTAAATTCGCTCTTCTAGAAGTAGTCAGTGGGTGGGATCTGTTTGAGTACCTATAGCCGGAGCTGCTCGCGAGAAAATTTGGCGTGCGTCCGACGCCGACAAGCTCTGAGAGCGGACTGAACCGTGTCAGGGAGCGTTTTGATACTATGATTTCATGATAAAAATTAGTGTAAAATCACCATACTAGCAAGTCAAAATTTTCGTAACGTACAGTCCTTATGTTACTGATATGTAATATGTTAAAAATAAAAAATTAATATCGTGTCTAAGATGGAATTATTCAAAAACTCATTCGAAATCCAACATAGAGGTGACTTTGGATTTTTTTTCGATCGAGCGAAGTTTTAACTATCATGTATCGGAGAACGTACGTTTTTTAGAAATATGTTCAAGAATAACATATATTTTTTCCAACGGTAAAATTATACATTGCTGAGGAAAAAAATTGATTTTAAATACGTTAAATCGGGGTAGTAGGGCCTTAAGCAATGTCGCCCGAGTTTATAAACAATGCAGGAGACGCGTCCACACTCGTATGCATATGTTGCGCAAATGATTTTTTCCGTGGTGTAGTACCGAAACAACGTATTTACAGAAATAAAATAATTGTATCTGAAACATTATTGTTTCGGAAACACGTAGATTTTGTGCCTGATACAGAGTTTATAAACAAATCGTTGCTCAGTGAATAAATGGCTTAACATTTTCAAACGGTGTGTCGTATCAAAATTTCTGACTGATTTGAAGCTCATTTACATAATAAGCTGCGCTAAGATTGGGTTTTGCGTAGCTTGTAGCTAACATCACAGCCGCTTACAGGTTTGATTCGGCCTTTGACGCTGCTAACATTCATATAATACGATATCATTAGTTGATTTGAAGAGCTCGCTGTAAGCGATAAGCGACCCGTTTTTACACCAGTTTTGCATCTTTATTTACCTACTGTATCTTTTTGTATTTCTTGGTGTGCATACTAAAACGTTTTTCAATCAAAAAATACCAAGATTCTCTAAATGACTACAAAAACCTAAATTTACTTTCATATTAAGCCCGATTACAGAGGCGCCATCGTAATTATATTAGCTAAATAGCATAGTCCTGTTTCTTTTTCTCTTTAGAACATCGATAGAGAGAACGCTTTTTACGTTGCTAATAAATTTACGCAGGTGCCTCTGTAATCGGGCTTATTGTTTTATTATGAGACAAAAGATCTAAATAAAATAAATGTTTTAGGGGGGCTCCCATGCAATACGGAACCCTTCGTGCGCGTGTCCGACTCGCACTTGGCTGATTTTATAGAAACATCTGTCTAGCTGTCATAACAAATCTATGAGAATAATGTAAAAAAAGATGAATAATTAAAAGTCATAACATGAGAACAACCTCATTGCAATAAGTTCAGAAATATGACCGATCAAAAATGTAATTAGGTCCATTGGACCTCTCCGGTCTTTCTAGTGTTAAAAAACTCCGACACCATGGCTAGCCACCCGGCCTTTTCGAACCAAATTCAAACCTACTCACTTATTTGCAAATATCTAAAACGTCATCCAAGGACTTTAAAGATTATTTTTGTTGTATGTATGTTACGCGATTTCTCCGTACGATTTTGATGGTTTATTTTTAGGATTCCGTACCCAAAGGGAACAACGGGACCCTATTACTAAGACTTCGATGTCCGTCTGTTTGTTTGTCTGTCTGTCTGTCACCGGGCTGCATCTCATGAACCATAATAGCTAGGCAGCTGAAATTTTCACAGATGATGTAGTTCTGTTGCCGCTATAACAACAAATACTAAAAACAAAATAAAATAAATATTTAAAGGGGGCTCCCATACAACAAACCTGAATTTTTAGACGTTTTACGCTCTATATTAATAATGACATCAGGTAGATGCTTGAAATTTTCACAGAATATTTAGTTTTATATCCACTTCAATAATAATTGATAAAATTAAAATAAAATAAATATTTAAGGGGGGCACAGTACGGAGCCCTCCGTGCGCGAGTCCGACTCGTACTTGGCCGATTTTTTGTTTGGCATGTGGTCCCACAAAAATTGTATCGAAATCTGATGAGTTTTCTTTGAAAAAACAACGTTAATCTAAAATTTAAGTACCTACTAAATCGATGATACACCGATCTGCACGAGCTATTCAAATTCTGTACACGATTGAAGTCGCCTACGCAATTTTGGCGAAAAGCTATTATTTGTATTTCTGTCTTAATTTTTGGTTTGGTCCCATAATAATGATGAACATATAATAGGTATAAACGCAAAACCTTTTATGGGCGGATCTAGTACATCTACACTAACCACTATTGTTTACCACTAGGACTTTTGGAAAATCACGAAGAATAAATCAGCTTTTTCACACCTACAAAAAGTTCGTCATCGCGCGGCAAAATGTATGAAGGAGCGATTTTTTTATTGCGAATTTATAAAAGTCGTCGTACAAAAAATGTTTGTTAAAATGTACTAGACCCGCCCTTAAAAAGTTTTGCGTTTATACCTATGACCCTGTATAATACGTCTGAAATACCCTACACTCTATAAACCTCTACACCTGTTTAGACAGTACAGTTGATATAAATAAATACATGTGTAACAATATCCGAAACATTTCCATTCATTAAAATTTCATACGTACACGTTTATTGCCAAACCCAAGATTTAAAGCTTCCACCGAAGTTCACACGGATTCCATACAGCTTTTCACGTTTAATACAAATTGTTTGAATTCGCATTAATTAGGGTAGTTAGGAGTTGCCGGAGTTTCCTATTCCGAAATAATTATAAATGTACATAATTATGGCGAGGTATATAGGTGGAGACAGTCGTGCAAGTTGGTAAAGAGTTCGAGATAAAATCCTGCGGGACTCGTTCCACTGCCTCGGTGGCTCAGTGGTTAGTGACCCTAACTTCTGGGTCAAAGAGGCGTGGGTTCGATCCCCACCTAGTGCAAATATTTATGTGATGAACATATGTGTTTGCTCTGTCTGGGTGTTATTGAATGAATGAATGAACACTATAACTACAACGCCGCGCGATGCCAAACTGTTCGGTTACAAGCACTTACTAGGTGACAGAACGTCGAGATTCGAGAAAACGGGTCATTGTGAATTATTTAAAAATGTAAATAGGTATCTAAGTCGGTATGTATTACGGCATTTTCCGTTATTAATATCGAGCGAAAAACTGCTAAAAAATCAGGTTTGTTGTATGCCCCCACTTAAATATATTTTTTGTACTCTTAGTTTTAGCGGCAACTTTTTATCTTTGAAAATTTTAACATTCTAGCTATCACCGTTCATGAGATACAGCCTGATGACATAGACAGACAGACAGACGGACAGACGAACGGACAGCGGAGTCTTAGTAATAGACTCCCGTTTTTACCCTTTGGGTACGGAACCCTAAAAATTGTAATCAACATCACATTTTCGTTTTAAATATAACATACCATATCAGTAGGTATCAATCACGTTATAGTCATGTCCTCTGAGCCCTAAGTCCAGGTTTTGCGTAGTTTACCTAAATTTTCACGTTCGCGTGTGGCTACATAAATTTTGGTTAGTTTTTCCTCGTTTCCACCAAGGGCGCTGTGCAAAAGTGTATAGAGCCATATGGACGCAGCTGTAGTTTCAAATTACGTCTAAACCTGGACTATCCTCTCTGAATGGTTATAAACGATTGGTAGTAAACCATTAATGTATCATTTAATATAAGTTTAAGTACTGATACAGGTTACTCGCAGTGTAGGGCCTTAACAGGGAATATTATTAAGATGAATATTCGAGCATTCGTGTTGATAGTGAATTTATACAAATTGCTCGGTTTATTAATGTGTGCGATGCCAGCTGGCAGATCGTAGACCTAGTAATGAGGTCACAATTCGAGCGGCGTCGTTGAACAATGTTTTGAGGTAATACTCGTGTTGTCATAATAATCTAGAGAATTTTCACAACTGTACTGTACTTACCGGTCTTTTTTAGAGTTCCGTACCCAAATTGTCGAAACGGGACCCTATTACTAAGACTCCGCTGTCCGTCCGTCTGTCCGTCTGTCTGTCACCAGGTGATACCTCATGAACTGTACCTAATAGGTAGAACGTTGAAATTTTCATAATGTCGTATTTCTGATGTCACTATAACAACATATACTAAAAACATTTATATATATTTACAAAAAAACGTAATTTTTTGCTACATATTTATAACGGCAACCGGTTGATGCTTGAAATATTCTTAGAATATTTAGCTGTATATTCACTTACTTACACAAAAATAAACAGTTAATTTAAAATATGATATATTAAGAGGGGCTCCCGTACGGTAGGTACGGAACTCAAACTCAAATGATTTGTTGCAACATATGAAATTTACATGCGGTTCTTAATTAACATGTTTTTTATAGTTATACATGTGACCCTGATTAGGGTATGGCAACTTTATTATTTGTATTGGAACGATTTATTATTATGTTTTGTAGATTATCGTTAAAAATTGGTCTGATGTATAATAGCATTTGGATAATAGAATAATTTTTAGTTGTTTTATAAAACAGTTTTCCTTTTCGATATCTTTTAGATTATTTGGCAGTTTATTAAATATTTTTATATCCATAGGATGCGGGCTGGAACTATGCATTGCTAAGTTGGACTTCCATCCCACGAGTTTGTCTGTATTGTGATAATTTTGAGCAATTTATCAGACGCTTTTTTAAAATAGTCAGGGTGCTTTTTGACAAATTAACATATTTCGAATTTACAGGGTTATTTCTAATCAATTAGCATCCTTTTAGGGGCTTGTTCTGTACATCAAAACTAACAACTTTTGTTTTTGTTTTTAACAACTTTCAAGTTGTATAAAATATGGTTTAACCCTTCGTGCGCGAGTCTGACGCGCACTTAGCCCATTATTTTAATAGTTTACTGTTGAACATAGTCCTACCCACAAAACGTAATCGCCCTTATTCACCACAAGCCTTGTAGGCCATATGCGCCACGATGGCCCAGTGCGGGTTGGTGGATGCACGAACACCACTGAAATTCTTCTACGGACGTCCATAAGTAGGTTGCCTGCACCAAAAACCGTCAAAAAGCGTCATCAAAGGTGTCTAATTTTATACAGTAACGTACAACGTGTTCACGATTGTACGCAATCACAAGACAAGTAAACACAAGATTTAAATACGCTTTAAAAACTGTTTGACCACACAATTTGTCCTGTTAAACATTGTCTAAAGCGTGCATAAAACTTTTGTGGTAATACGGAAAATTTCTAACAAATGATCTAGAGTCGTGTATTTTTGCACTTAAGTATAACTTCACTGTTTTTGTGTTTTATGATTTGTTTTGTTGTTAAAGTACTGTACCTCTTATTTTTGTTGCAAATTCATTTCTATATTTCTGTATAAACGGCAAAGTGTTTTAATTTTTTTTTAATCTTGGATACGGCACCGCCAGCACAAGGAACAATATAAACTGGAACAACTAGCGACTGGGACACGTCGGTAATTCCCCGGTCCAGCGAAGCGGGAAGTTTAACAGGACGGCCCTAGAATGAATGCCCCTTAGGCCGCTCCCTCACTAGGTGGCAACTGTATGCAGCATTTTCCAGGACTTATTTAATGTTGAGATTGCTTTTTTTTTAAATCTTCATATTATGAACGCAGATAAATATCTGGCATAGCCATCTCCATAGCTCGTTTCACTACTTGGAGTTTACTAATAAGGTCCATAGCGAGAAAGTATATTTCAGTGTCGAAAGTCGTAATCTTGGTCAAACACTTTCAGGCACTGAGGTGTATCGGACGAATTGGAAAATGTATCAGCCGTTGTGTGTATTTGTTGATCTTTTTTTAAATTTGCTTCATATAATATCACTCTGGTAATGGCACGTTTTAAAAATGTTCATTTCGGATACGACACCGCCAGCACAAGGAACAATATAAACCTGAACAACTAGCGACTGGGCACGTCGGTAATTCCCCGATCCAACAAAACGCAGGACGGCCCTAGAATTAATGCTCCTGGGTGGCAACTGTGTGCAATATTTCATATATCTTGATCTATAATTTTATAAAGATGTTATTTTTGTAACACCGTATTGTGGCGTAGAGATCTCTCGCTGAGAGACTCTGGACCTAACCCTCTCCATAGCTCATTGGACTACTTGGAGTTTTCTAATAAGATTCACTGGAAGAGACCACGTTTAAGTGTCATATTTAAGTCATCACTGAAACACATTGCGCAACTCCGCTCAAATACTGTCGTAACTCAATTTTTTAAAATCGTTTTTTGCCAGAAATCCACCCAAACTACCTTCAACTTTCTTCCTAAAAAGCGTTGTTTCATTCGAACTTTCGTGTTTAAAAAAAATACAACTATATAAAATGAAAGTGTATTTATAAACAACTGAAAATCCAAAAATAAAACAGCAAGCATACCTTTTTAAATATTGAGACTAAACAATGAATGTGTCAAGTAAAATGGCATTGCAACGGCAAGTGAGAGAGCAGCCTTATGCCTCTTAGTGAGACAACTCGGTAAATATAATTTTCCTCATGCTTTTATGAATTCGAGATTTAATATTTTCCTTTATAAAGAAGAGAAAACTGAGGACACAAGCTTGGTAGTAAAATAGTTCACTTTGGAACATAGGCATATATGCCAAGTCAATGAATATGCCTTACACACTAAGTTATTTGCTGGTTGGTTGTTTTAGATATAGGTATTTACCTCAAAATAAATCTTTCTCTTCGGGTGAATGAAAATTATTTCGTAATGTTTTTCTTTACCAAAAAATATATCTATACTTACCAATATTATAAAGGGGAAAGATTTGATTGTTTGTTTGCATCGAATAGGCACCGAAACTACGTATCCGATTTGAAAAATTCTTTCAGCGTTGGAAAGTTGCACTATCTCCGGTGAACATAGGCTAAATTTTTTTTGCAAAAAAAATATCTGCCAAGTACGAGTCGGACTCGCGCACGAAGGGTTCCGTACTGTATGGGAGCTCCCCTTCAAAAATCAGAATCAAAATTTGCTTTATTCTTTAGACATATGGAAATGTGCTTAGAATCGTCTTTTTACAAAGGTTTTCGATAACATAACATAATTATAATAGGTGCAAATTTACGTTTTCAACAAATTACTAATAACAATTCAATTACTTTCATAAAATAATTTACTACAATTTAAAACACCCTAACTTAAAATAATCTAAAAAAATTATAACAATATAGTAGGTATCTGGAATAGCATCGTCATAAAAAGAATTTTATTTAAATATATATTTTATTTTAATTATCTAAGTAAGCATGCAGTTAAATGTTCTGTGAATGTTTCAAGCATCTACCTGTTGCCATTATTGATAACGGCTAAAAATTTAGATTAGTTGAATGGGAGCCCCCGCAAATATTATTTTTATTCTATTTTTAGTATTTGTTGTTATAGCGGCAACAGAAATACATCGTCTGTGAAAATTTCAGCTTTCTAGCTATAGTGGTTCATGAGATACAGCCTGGAGACTGACAGACAGACGGACAGCGGAGTCTCAGTAATAGGGTCCCGTTTTTATCCTTTGGGTACGGAACCCTAAAAATTAGGGATCCTTACTATTTGTCTTCTTTAGCCAATCGTACCCGGGCGAAGCCGGGACGGGCAGCTAGTAATATAGTAAATTTCATTGTACAATTGGAGCTATAGAAATAGTATGACGATAGCGTCTAGCTTAATTAGTAAAGCACCAAGATGGAAACCTAAATATCAATCATATCTACAGGTTCGAACCCTGCGGTCATGACAACTTTTGGTATTGTTTAATCATAAAAATCACTCTATCTACTTAAATCTATACTTATGTACTGGGCAACAGATCTCCCAAAAAATACTCTTTTAAAAAATAATTAACGTAAGTCTGTTTGCGTATGGTTAAAATACTACACGTACCGAAACATAATTAATTTTCGAACGAATTCAGGTTCTACTATAAAATGTCACCTATTAATTTATAACAGAAGTTGCAAGCACTACGTGAACAGTTAGCTATTCAAACTTTGACATAATACAAATATTCGAATGAAAAAACCTTGCATCCAATTATAATTTCATTCGATTTTATCCCCGAGGCGCTGCAGAAAAAACCAATTGCAAGTTCGGCAATATATTACAGTAGCACCACTCAACCGATCTAATCGTACTTTGTTTATTCGTTCGATGTGTCTGGACTAAGATACGAGCGAGTTCATCGAATAGGTTTTTGATTAAAATCTATGCAACGTCTCTATAATAGTTGCAGCCTGTGGCTATGGCGTATAGGCCGAACGAAGGTAAATTAAAGTAGATTTATAATGTAGAACATATTATGTAAGTAACTTGAATAATTTTGTGATAAATTTCATATGGAAATTCGAGAAACAGAGTTCTAAATATTAATCTGTCTAGCTAAGACATTTTTCAATATTGCACGCCCGTTAGGGTCCACTATTGGAACTATTTTATTTATTACTTAGAACATTGTACATAGTGTTGCAATAAACGATTTCTGATTTCTCAGCTTGTAGCTAGCTTCACATCCGCCGACTTGTATGATTCGGCATATAACTAACGATCGACCAGACTAGCAATGTTGACAGCAATGTCTATTATCATACTACTACAAGGGACTTATCGTGCAATAAAACTTGAGATAATGTGTTCAAATCGCGAAAGTTTAAAAATAGCAATGTCTATGTTTGGTTGATTACTACAGCTTTAGGAATTGCTATAAAGCAGGAAAAAAAATGAGGGAAATCGATGTTTTACTGTGTGCGAGAGCAGCGAGCAAGAAATGATACGATAGTACCATATGGAGGTGGATAAGTAACCCTCCCTTCCCTTAACTACGCCCATGCTATAAACGTAACTTCGATAAAGTACACGGTAACAAAATGATGATTATAACAATGTACTGTCTCTATGGATCCATCGTAATTTCATAATCCTCCGGCAAACAAATTTGCACTTAACAGCAAATAAATTAACAGCTAAAATAGAACAACATCCAACGCTACTTTCTAAGACTTACGACGTAAAGTAGGTACTATCTATACGGATTCATTCTTATCGCAAAGCCCGGATTCGGGGGAATTCCTTTAGAATCGGAATAATGGCTCAGATGCTTTTGATATACGCTCGAGATATCGGATATTTATTTCTAAAGACAATGCTTAGAAACAGCTCTTGTGATATAAAATACAGAGTTCAGTAAATGAGTGCATTCGTCAAAATCTCATTTTATTAGAATAGAGATAGCTATTGCGAAAAAACACAAATTGTGACTGTAAAATAAAATTTTTATTTGTTGTTAGCAGTTTAACCAACAGGCTTTGAGCCAGCTCGGCGTAGTCCTATGTTCTCCAGTGGACTATACACAGACTACAGTTAATACAACATCATTTCTCTTGTGATTTTAATTGTATTTTTAATTTTAGCATTTATTTGAATGTTTGCGATAATGCAAATTAAACACGTTGAATTTGATTTATTAATACCAAATGACTAGCTGTAGATTATAATTATTATAGTGGTATTTTAATTACTTACTCACAAATAGTAACATTGAGCATGGCAATGAAAATCGTGGGCTTGAGCATTTGGATTATCTTTAGACCTTCAAGGTCTGTGGAAGATCTAATGCTTTTTTATGTAGTAGTAGATAGTGTAGTTTTGTTGTAGTTAATAAAGGCAATAGTAATAGCAAAAAAATATGAATAATTATTGTATTTACCATAACGTATCTACCTATAGGTATACCCTTGCTATAAAACCAAATTTGAAATCACGAAGAGTCAAGAAAAATATTAATCGGTTTTATACAAACGTGAAAAACGTATAAATAAAAATATTGATTAACTTAATTATAAAAGTGTAAAATGATTAAAACAATGGACGAAAGTCTTGATTAAATCAATTAAGTCCGCATAGAGACCAAATGGCGTTATTTCTCAATGTCGCAACTTCATTTATTATGTTTAAATCACTGCGTTTTACCCTTCCGTCGCAATGGGAAAACGTACTTACAATAACTTAAAAATTGTCCCAAGCAATTCTGTGTATTTATATTTAAATATACAGAATAGCTGAATGTTGAAATTGCATTTTGTTTCATAGTTCCGACGAATTGTCAAAAAATATTTTCACCACATTTTTTTTTAAAGGTAGTAGGTTTTTAATTTTAAATTTCTAGAAAAGCACATTAACTTTATTGGCATTGCCATTCAGCGTAGCAATGCAGCCAGCATGCTGGTCACGCTGCCAACTGGCAGTGGGCTTAAGCATTTGGATTATCTTTAGACCTTCAAAGGTCTGATGATGATCCAATGATTTTTATGTAATAGTAGTGTAGTTTTGTTGTAGTTAAAAAGGCACTTTTGCCCGATCAAAAAAATGTATTAATGTAAATTCATTATGTAAGCAGCTGATTTCCAATCCGAAGAACTTCGGGGTCGGATATTCTTAGCTTTTTTTTTAGAAATTAATAAATCAATAGGTATTTAGTTCTATATACATAACTATCATACTTAACATAACTATTCTATTCTATCAATAAATATTTGAGTATTGTTTTCTTACTGAATACTGTGGTATTATTTCGATGCATAATCTGCTATTAATATTTTTATTTATTTAGTAATGTGGCGTCATTCTACTTCTCCTGTAGTTAAAAGGGGATGGTAGAATAAGGACGTGTAGCACAGATGCACACTCTCCGAAACGGATCCTATAGGAAATAGATTCGCAACCCTATGGCGATGCTCCAGGCAATGAAGTTCACCTCTGCTGGACATTCCCCCATGGTGTTTCAACAAGCCACGGTGGAAGCGGTTTGTATCCAGCGCGTTCGAGCAACCATTCATTAGATATGTCGTCGGCCCAACTAGTTGGTAGACGTCCTACGCTGCGCTTGCCGGCGTGTGTGGTCTCCGTTTAAGAACTTTATAGCCGCATCAGCCATCCTTTCTTCGAACTATGTGTCTTTATCTAGTGCCATTTCAACTTCCTAATCCCCTGGGCATTCAAACCACTTCAGCCAAGTATCTTCTCCTTTGCGACAGTTCGAACCTCCTTCGACCCATTAATGTTTATTAACAGTCTTTGTGCCCACACAAAAGGGAGAAATTAAAAAATACCCCGAGCATTTTTTTATGATTTGGAACAAATTACACCAGCGTTTTGTGTTTGTTTAACATCACGTAAAATTGCCTTCGCTGTTAAAATACGAGGGCAGCGTTTTTAATTTAGACTCAATTTGGGTGAAGTTATCTTTTTTATTAGAATTGTTAAATATTTGCATCGTAACTGGTTTTTTATTAACTGTCAAGGTTTTAGCTGATGCACGGTAATAAGCAGGTAGCATAAAGGGGATTACACACTTCAGATTTAATGTAAATGAATATTTTACAGTACAATACGTCTTGAAATATATCAATACATATTTCCATAGACTTTGAAAGGCTATAAACCGACCGCTTAACTCAGTCCTCGCCTGCGCGGGTACAGAGGCGCGGGAATAGACGACAAAGGGGGACTGAGACAGGTACACCTGTGATAATAACTAATCATTGGCTAAGAGCGAGTTGGACTCGCGCACGAAGGGTTCCGTACCCTATCGGAACCCCCTTAGCCCCGTTTAAAGCGTCTACCTGTTGCCGTTATTAATATGGACCAAAAAACGGCAAAAAAATACGTTTGTTGTATGGTAGCGGGCCCCTTAAATATTTATTTTATTCTGTTTTTAGTATTTGTTGTTAAAGCGGCAACAGAAATACATCATCTGTGAAAATTTCAGCTGCCTGGCTATCACGGTTCATGAGTTACAGCCTGGTGACAGACAGACGGACAGACAGACAGACAGATGGACAGCGGGGTCTTAGTAATAGGGTCCCGTTTATACCCTTTGGGTACGGAATCCTAAAAATGTATGTTTATTGTGTACCTACCTGTTTTATATATTTTATTAATAATAAAGACACTGATAGGTAAGCTTGAATTAGTGTACAGCGCCATGTAAGTATTGACATCGCAGTTTTATTTCCATACAAAAAATTCATTTCGCCAGCTCAAATGCGGCTGAAGCAAACTTCTTGGCAGCTGTGAAGTTAGCTACAAGCTGCGGATAACCCAATCCTGACTGAAGCTCACTTAACAGCTGCGCGAGGATTGGGTTTCGCGCAGCTTGTCGCTAACTTCGCAGCCCTCAAGTTGATTAAGCCTATACCTGCCTCGGTGGCTCAGTGGCTAGAGACCCTGACTTCTGGGTCAAAGAGGCGTGGGTTCGATCCCCACCCAGGGCAAACATTTGTGTGATGAACATATAGGTGTTTGCTCTGTGTCTGGGTGTTATTTAGGTACTACCTATATAAGTATGTATTTAAAATATGTATATGTAGTATATCAGTCTCTGACAGCCATATCACAAGCTATGCTTAGTTTGGGGTCAGAGACCGTGTGTAAGATGTCCCCTAATATTTAAAAAAAAAATTTAAAAACCTACAGACGATAATTTCCACGTGCTAAAATTACAATAGAAAAGTTTTGGTACAGTTATAAGTAAATATAACTTAGAACTAAGTTCTCAATTCAACTGTGAATTATATTGGTGCACAAGTTGATAGAGCATTTACATAGAATTTGCATATACATAGCATTAAAGCTAGCAGCTTGCAGAACATTATAATAACAGTATTTACGTTACTATATCAAAATTTTGGCCTTTAGTTCTGCTTTCTGCTAATGCAAAGGGTTTGTCCGTTATACGGATATTAGACCCAATTATGAAGGCGCCATCGTAAATTTAATAGCAACGTAAAACTAAGACAGTGTTCTCTCTATCGAATGCCTAAAGTGAAAAAGAAACAGAAATAGTCTAATTAGCGGTTATAAATACGATCGTGCCTTCATAATTGGGCCTACTATGTATAACTGTACTGTACTATATCAGCCTTTTTAATAGTCCACTGCGGGACTTAGGCCTACCCACGAAGGGTGATTGGGCCATATCCACCACGCTGGCCCAGTGCGGATTGGTGGATTCACATACGCCATCGAATTTCTTCTACTGACGTATGCAGGTTGCCTCACGATGTTTTCCTACACCGAATAGCCTGTGAGAATAAACATACTATTAATATATATTAACAGTTACTATGTACATAACGGGCATATGTAAGGTATAGGCTAGTTGCAAAAAAAGTAGTCTAGCAGTTAGATACATAATTAAAAATATTGTACACATATTTACTTCTTTCGTCAACTAAACACGCAATTTTTTATGAAAACAAAGCATGTTACATTTCTTCGGGAAGTTACACCGTGCTACATATATCACCAGTTGGAAGCGGCGTGCATCCAGAAGGACGTCGCAGTCTTGCTGAGGTTGCCAAGTGAACGAACTACGCTATGCTTGCCGGTACGCGGTCTCTTCTCGAGAACTTTCAACCCCGTCAGTCATCCGTCCTCAGTGCTATCTGCCCTGTCTACTGCCATTTCAACTTGCTAATCTGCTAGGTTATGTCGGTTACTTTGGTTCTTTTACGTATTTAAAATATATTAGCCTACTTCTATTATTTTTTGTTAAGTGTTTGTTTATGAGTTAATTTCTTCTTTCTGTTAAGGCCACGTTTTTTTGTAAACTTATATTTTCTTTCCGTACTTGGTTGCCTGGAAGAAATCGCTTAAAGCGATAAGGCCGCCAGTTAGAAACCTAAATTGTATTGTTTTTGTCCCTGTAATTTATTCTTTATGTGGTTGTCTAATAAAGTGTTATTGTTTGTTTGTTTTTGTTGTTTATTTCATTCAATATTGGAGTTAAGTGAATAAATATTAAAATACAAGCAATAATTTCTTTAAAGTTATCGTTTTCTTTTATTTAAAACTTTTTACAGTGAAAAATACACTTGTTTTAATCAAATCATAACGAGTCGAGTCTGAAACACTTTTCCAAATAAATTACTGAAGCAAAGTTGGAAAATATTCGAGTAAAAGAGCCTAAGAAGATTATTTTACGAACATCAATATTTGAAATAGTGTACAGGGTTATTTCTAATTAATTGGCATTCTTTTAGTGGCTTATTCTATACATCAAAACAACAACTTTTGTTCTGTGACTTTTGTCAAAACTAAAAAAAATATTGTTGTTCCATAGAAAAATATCGTTCACCCACGACAAAATGTATGGAACAGCTGATTTTTTTTGAGTCCTGGCAAAAGTTGTTAGTTTTGATATACAGAATAAGCCCCTAAGAGGATGCTGATTGATTAGAAATAACCCTGTACAGAGAAATTTGTAAGCCCCGATCAATACTTACCATAATGATTTTCTAAGACAATAATTTCAATTCACCGTAAAATATCTGTACTCTTCATAAGAAAAATGGTTAGCCATATCAGAGGCCTTCAGGCGGCCTACAAATTCTGACACCAGGGCCTAGCCACCCGGTCTATACGAACTCGCTTATAAGAAAAATAATAAAAAAAAAAATCAGAGCGATTTAAGTCAAGTATTTTTTGTCAAGACGACATTTAAATATTCAAAGTTTATTTTGGAACAAACACGTATTTATGTTCTTTATTGGAGTGAATGAGTAAAACAAGTAATTTAAAATACCAATTTTGTAAAACACCTTTTACATTAATTGCCTTGTGACTATAAAAAAAAAAAAAATCCATGGCGAATTTTCAATTGACTTGAAACTTGAAATCTGACCTATAGCGTGACCAAGATGATTCTTAGTTATTATAAAAAAATCCCATAGGCTCCTTGACTACCAAGTAAATTTTGAAAACATTTACAATTCTTGTTTTAGCCCAAACTTGTTCTTCATAACAATGAAACGTACGTCTTACTCTCGGTACTTAACTATAATACATTGTTCATGCTATTGTCTTAACGAGACAAAGTTTAGGGTCTATGACTCAGTAATTTAAGAAATTACTTACGAAAAGCGACTTAAGATATTAAAACATAGGTGAATAATGCTTTTAAATGTGCTGCTTGAAAGGCCTGCGTAGAGTTTAGAGAGATAACTTTTAATTAATACTTATTAAAGCACAATGCGCGGTACCTACAGCCCTACACACTATATACATGTTATTTTTAAACTTTTGTGATTTGAACACATTATCATACTACTAATACGGGACTTATCGCGCAATGAAACTTGAAATATGAGAAATATATGAAACACTATATACATATTAATATTATGTAGCATATTTTCATCTTGACTGGAGAAACAATCAGAAAGTCTTCATGAATAGGCGATTAACGATTTGCACTCCCGCGATTGTGCAGCAATGAACTCCAATAAAGGTAGAATCAAACTTTTTGGTAGCTTTGAAGTTAGCTACAAACTGCACAAAACCCAATCCTCGCGCAGCTCTTAAGTGAGTTTCAGTCAGGATTGGGATTTGGGTTATGTCCCTCCTGAGTGGGTTCCCGCCTTGTCGCGGCGGAGGGGCTTAGTAGCCATGTCTAGCACGGGGCTATGGTGAAGCTATGAGAAACCCGTAGTGTGTCCGCCGCGTCGCTCCGAGATTTTCCCCCAAGCCCGTGTGGAGGCTGGCTAGTAGATCACTAGTCAATTGAGGTGGACTGCAGTGTCGCGCTTGTCGTGACACCGCGGCCGAGCCCATCGAGGCGGGGGTGGCGGTGGGATGGATGGGCGGTGTGTGCCGCTGCCTGTTCTACCTGTCAGCCCACATTACAAAAAACAAACAATATATATACAGTAAGATACGTGACTTTTCCTCGCATTTTCTCAGCAATTCAAATAGCAACATTGTCTTCTGCAATACTACAACCTACTCTGTTGCCTAAAGGTGAAAGTTTAGACCCGTCTCACACAAAACGACCAAAATAAAATTTGTTTGCAACACCGACGCAACCATTTACGAGTACATAGATGTGTACAAATGTCGGTGTAATTAACTATTCATATTATTATGGCACAACTAGTTTTCGCTGGCATATGGGTAGAAAAATATCAATGGTTTGCTATTTCAGTTTCAATGTGAAAAATTCACCGTTAGCCAAAAAAAAATTGTAACAAGTAGGTGTCATTATAATTCGTGCACACCGAAAAGTATTAGCATTCTTTTCACTGATCATAATAAATTTCCAAATATTCAGGGAACAGTTCAAAAAGTACTTTTTACAGCATTGTAGCATGCGATTATTAAAGACAAATACCAACAATAAATTGATTATTCCTTAATTAAGTTCCTGCATTCAACCTTGTCAGCGTAAATAAGTATTTTGGAAATTCAGGAGTCATCTTCAAAGTAAACATTGGCGCGATCAAGTTGAAATTTGGCCTAAATTATTAAATGTGCTTGGTGTGAGATCAGCCTGTACCAAGTTTGTCAGTAATTTGACAACTTCTAACAAAGGTGTAGCTTGCATTTGCATTTATATCAGTAGCTATAACGACTTCCTCTTAAATTTAATTTCTGGCTGTACAAAAGGTTGTTTGAGTTAATTTACTGTTTTAATTTGGATCTTAAAGAAATTTCATGTAGAATTATTTCGATTTAATAGTTGAATTAAAGTAAAAAAATACATTTTGAGATATTTTTGATTAACTTTGATTGGGTTTTATAGTAGAATCTAAGTTGGGAATTTAAGGATATTTTTTTTTACCTTTGGCAAAGTGCAGGAATTTTCAGAAGTAGATATGTAAATGTTTTATTTTGAACTCTTTCCAAAGGTTATCTAGAACTGGTGTACTAAGCCCAGACCGTCATTATTAAAAAAAATTAAACGACTTCCAAAAAGGAGAAGATTCTATGTTCGCCTGTGTGTATTTTTTTTTGTTTGTGTATGTTCATCGAAAATTCCGCCATTTGTGAACCGAATCAAAAAATTATTTTTTAATTCGAAAAGGTGCACTCCCGAAGTGGTCCTAATTAAATGCTAGAGAAATCGGCGGAGCCGTTTTTGAAAAATCAACATTTTGTACATGATGGAAGGCGGTTTTGCCATTTTTTGAAATAATAATGCGAAAAATATTTATTTGCAATAAGTCTAACCCGTAATTCCAGAAAAAAGCTGTTCAACCAATCAGATGTTTCATACAGTTTTTCGATTTCAAGTTCCAGTTTTGTATCCATCACAAAATTGCAAAAAAAGCTGAATTTCGGGTCGAAGAAGTTATTTTGCTTCATAGTTGATCTTTTTTTTGTGATTTCACAATTGGTTCTATGCTAAAAACTGTTCATAATGAAGAGTTTTCTGAAAGTCTCTGTGCTTTTGGAAGCACCTTTATTTTATTTTTTAGTTTCGTTTTGAGTGTTCGTTGTCCTAGTATTTTCCTCGTGTTCTGCAGCATTGCGTAGCGTTCCGTAGCATTCTATAGCATTACATAGCATTCCGTAGCAACATAGCAGGTAACTATAATTAAAGTACCAGCCTTTTTTTGACAATCCACTGTAGAACGTAGGCCTGCCCACAAAGGATGATTGGGCCAGATCCGCCACGCTGGCCCAGTGCTGGTTGGTGGATACACATACGCCATCGAATTTCTTCTACGGACGTAAGCAGGTTGCCTCACGATGTTTTTCTTCACCAAAAAGTCGGTGGTGTGAAGTTCCGTACATAAATTCCAAGGAATTTATTGGTACGGGACCGAGATTTGAATCCACGACCTCACGGTTGTAGGGCGGGTGTCATTACCACTAGACCACCACGGCTTATTTCAGGGAACTATACGCTGTAGAGTAGGCAAAGGTAGATATAGTAATGTCTGCCTACTTTAACGCAAGATACCATGTCCGCGCAAGGAAAGTATCCGGAACGGAAAACATTACGATACCCTCTACTATGTGTCTGTGTACAACGTACCATCAACGTCAATGCGGCTGGTACACTTATCTCTACCGAGCTATTCCCCCAGGTAGGGATAAGTACGTACGACGTACGTCTCCAATATTGTAGTCGTCGAGAATATTTTGCCTAGCAAGCTTACGATCTGATATGTTATAGTAGAAGAGTAATTAATACGGTGTCTTATGTAGCCAAGAAGATGAAGAAAATGTGAAGTGTGTGAAGATGTAAGAAGAACCAAGGTTACCGACATAGCCCAGCAGATTGACAGGTTGAAGTGGCAATAGAAAGGGCATATAGCGCGGAGAACTGGTGACCGATGGGGTTGAAAAGTCCTCGAGTGGAGACCAAGTACCGGCAAGCGCAGCGTAGGACGTCCGCCTACAAGGTGGACGGACGACCCCATTAAGACTGCAGGATCGCGCTGGATGCAAGCCGCTACCAACCGGTCTTATTGGAAATCTTTGGGGGAGGCCTATGTCCAGCAGTGGACGTCCTATGGCTGAAAGGAAGGAAGGAAACATGTAGCTCTAATAGCGTAGTTTGACTAGGTGTTTGTCAGCGATCACCGAAGTTAAGCAACGTTCGACACGGTTAGTCTTCCGATGGGTGACCGCGGGTAGAATTTACAACTGAGTGCTACCGTGGCCCGGATGACATGTTGAATTGTAGGCCCCAGTTGTTTTATTCGTTTAGACATGTCAGAGGTCTTCAGGCGGCTAAATACTCGTAACTCTGACACCAGGGCTAGCTACCCTAGGTCCATACAAACTTACTAAGGTATCTACCCTAAGCCTTTACTTTTTTGCATTGTCAAACAAACATACTGTACTAACTGTATTTTAGCCTGTTTCTTGTACCGGCGTCACCCGGTCTCTCAGTCCGGGACAGCGAAGAAAATGTAAATCGAGCGACCGTTTTCGAGGCTTAAAGCCATCTTATAGCGAAGATAAGACGAGGAGCAGGTGCTGTAATTCCAATTTATACCTGAAAGGTAAGGTGGCATTAGGAGGCACTTGCAATGCGCAATATTATCTTTTTTACCTATCGAATAAAATAAAATGAAAGGTCGTGTCTTTAAAATGGGCATTGAATAAGATCAAGTGGGTTAAATAATATTACGCTTACACTAAGGATTATTCTATTTTAGGATGTAAGAAAAGTGACATGTCGCTAGTGCATTCAAAAAAAAAACAATCAACAGGTTTACAGTGACCTATTAGAAGATTGCTAGATTATAGATGTCTTTATAACCGACTTCCAAAAAGGAGGAGGTTCTATGTTCGTCTGTATGTATTTTTTTGTGTATATTCATCGATAAAGATCGCCAAATGTAAACTGAACCGAAAATTTTTATTTTAGTTCAAAAGGGTATACTCCCGAGGTCGTCCCATTTAAATTTTACAGAAATCGGCTTAGCCATTTTCGAAAAAATCAGCAATGATGTAAGCAATTCGAGCGAAATATCAGAATTTTGTACACGATGAACATCGATAATTTCTCCAATTGTAAACCGAATCGAAAAATTATTTTTTAGTTCCATAGGGTATACATTCATATACTCCAGAGATGGTTTCATTTAAATTTGACAGATATCAACTAAGCCATTTTCGAAAAATCAACAATTATGTAAAACAATTCTAGCGAAAAATTTCAATTTTGTTCACGATGGAAGGCGGTTTTGCCATTTTTTGCGAAAAATAATATGTAGTAAAGTAGTCTAGTCTTGCGTAGTTTTCCTATATACCTATAATAAGTATAGCCGTGTACTTATAATCACGCAAAGGTTGAAAAAACAATGCTCATTGTTTTTTTAAACCTTTGCGTCAAATAAAACCAAAAATCGATAAACGTACATTTTTTACAGATTATAAACGTAAGTAAAACCTGTAAAAAAAAACAACAACTTTTTACACTAATTTCGTAAACGTTACTTTATTATCATATTGCTTAATTTATCGGCCTGTTCCACCTACTGCTGAGTATAGGCCTCCTCTCATTTTCTCGTCATTCTTTCGAGACCTGTGCTGGCCTCATCCATTGCCATCCAAGACAAGTTTGATGACATCTTCTGGCCATTGGGCTGGTGGTTTGCTTCGTTCTACTCTTGGGTACCGTTTAACAGTAGCGCTTGTAGCGTAGTTTGAAAAGGTGTTTGTCAGTGACCACCGAAATTAAGCAACGTTCCACACGGTCAGTATTAATGGATGGGTGACCGTGGATAGCATTTTCCAACTGAGCGCTACCGGTGGGGGATGACACCTTAAATTGTAGGTCCCGGTTGTTTAACCGTTTAGCGATGTCAAAGGCCTTCAGGCGGCCTAAAAACTCTGACACCAGGGCTAGCCACTTGCGCTATACGAACTTACTTACTTTTCTTGGGTACACTCGGAAACAAACTGTTTCTTGCACGAAAACTTTGCGGCGCTATTGGTACTCTGTTGCGCTAAGTTCTGACTTAGTGCCACAATACCCTGAGTAGCAATATACGGGTAGCTGCGGTGTGCATTTCTGTTATCTGACAAATAAATACACGTTGGGACACACCTTGTCGACTAGCGCTTGAATTGGCACTCTAAATAAACGTTTAAGTATTGAAACAACCAATTGCCTTATAAAACATAATCCGTCTTACCACTAAAGTTTTACGCACGCTTTATGCAATGTTTAACAGTACAAATTACACTGTTAAAGAGTGTTTAAGGCGTGTTTAAATCATTTGTGGTAAGGCGGAATATTTTTATGTACATTAATCCGGGGACAGACTGGAATACACCCATTATAGGTGACAAAAGTATGTAGACAGAAAAAGAAGTACTACGACCACAAAAGTGACCGTAACCTACAATAAGTAAATAACAATAAGTTGTCAAGAGCGTGTCTCGACACGCGTATGGTAGGCTTCCGTATATGGTGACGATGATTATGATCATAATAAAAATCAATGTTTATGATGTCATTAGATGGTAAACTACTAAAACTTTAGATTTGTAGTATGGGAGCCCCCCTTAAATATTTACTTTTTCCTGTTTATAGTATTTTTTTAAAGCCGCAACAGAAATACGCCATCTGTGAAAATTTCAACATTCTAGCTATTACGGTTTATAAGATACAACCTGGTGATAGACAGATAGATGGACAGCAGAGTCTTAGTAATAGTGTCCCGTTTTTAACCTTTGAGTACGGAAGACAAAAAAAGCAGTTGAAGAAATTAAGTTTTTAACCTCATGGTCAATCATAATCCATGCTTACTCCCGTGACCACTGTCTTTACCCAGCAATGGAAGTTCCATAGCTAAAATTATAACAAACAAATTTTGTGGTGGACATTCCTGAATTTTTTTTTTTCAATTTAAATAATTCCCTAATTAAATGGTGTGTTAACAGAATAATAAACCAGATTTCACTTCACGACTGAGACTCCCAACGTACAAATAGCGTCATTTAGCTTGCAGCTTCTAAGCATTGCTAGTTTCACTGAGAGCTTTCCTTTCATATATTAAGATCTTCCGGTGCGAGGTACCATAGTGAATCTTAAAGTGATAGGATTAAGAAACAGATTCAGTTGCGATAAGTTAATTATTTGAGCTAAGACATCCTAACCAACGCAGTAGTTGCAGTATGGTTGTTGTAGAAATTAGTTGTATATATTAGAGTGAGCTTTTTAAGAATGAATCCTTGAGGATTACTCATAGATTCTATGGACTTCCGATAAGATCGATTGGAAGCGGCTTTCGGCTTTCCAGCACGTTTCTATAGTATTTAATAGATTGGGCCATCTTGCTCTGGACGTGATAGGCTGCGCTCGCCAGTAGGAGTCTCCCATTTGAGAAGTATAAGGCCCCATTGGCCATAGGTGAGCTAGCTAGTGAGCAAGTAGTGAATAACCATTGTAATGCAACCACACACACAAACACACACATACACACGCACATACGTGTAGCAACGCAAACCTCGACTCTCATGAGATCTCGTGCATTGCAGTGTTGCACATAGACACACTCACACACACAAATACATACATACACTTATACATATACACACACACATACCTATACACACACACACAGGCTTTCAGATTTAAAAATAAAATAGTAATTATTTTGTCTTTTTAAATACCTCATTAGAGGTTACTTATTGATAATACATTTTGGTAACTACGCACTCGAACCTCAAAAAACTAGCCTTGAGCTTAGTTTTTTGGAGTTTATCTTGTTTAGTACATTACTTTTTGTAAATTAATACATTTTTTAGTTTAAGGATTTAAATATTGTTTTCAATGGTTACACTCTGTCAAACGAAATTCATTAAGCTAAATGTACCGACTTCCGACTATGTATATTTCTAGTAAATAAATATGTTTTCTATTTGTATACCTGTGTAATAGTTCAACTTGTATGTTAAATTGCGTGAGATATCTTTTAATTCAGCTTTTTAGTTACTTGGTCGGATCATTTTGTTTGGCTCCCCTGTATCTCTTTCATTTTATTTTCCAGCCTGCTTAGCATACCGCACGAGGACAAGAGTTTATCAACGTGTGAAAAGGTGACACGTAAATACTTCACCATAACTCTGTCTCGTTCTGACACGTCGATAGAATCATTTTGTGGTCCGTATGCTAGCACGGCAGGCAACTACAAATGTCTCAGACAATATGATCGAAACAATATAGCCCGGTAGTACTTTTCTTTTTTTGAGTATGTTCATCGATATTTTGGCTCCGTTGAAAACCGATTAAAAAAATATTTATACTAAAATCGGCTGAGCCGTTTTTGCTAAATCATCAATTATGTACATGGATGTTGTAACAGGGTTTCTTCCCTATGAAAGGGTGAGGATAAATATACCTACACTTATGGACTAAGGTAGATAAATAAAATCAAAGCGTTTATCACCGGCATGTTTGTTTTTATTTCTAAGTGTTTTTAAAGGATTATTATTCACAGGAACAGTGAGTTCACCATGGTACTTTTACAATGATAGTAGTATTTAGTAGTAGTTAGTAGTAGTGTTGAATAGGTACCATGGGTAACACAGAATGTAGACGGGGAAGCCGTCTAACTCTAATATGTAAACAACGGTGAGTCGCTTGGTTACTTTACAATGGTGACTTAATGAGTTTAATAGGTAAGGTAGAATGTAGACGGGGAAGCCGTCTGACTCTAATATATAAAATAACGGTGGGTCGCTTGGTCGAGTTCTGTCCCTTCACTTAAATTATAAACAGCAAATGGGTGGATCCATCCGATGGTGTCACCAATAGGTAGTAGTTGACCGACGGTAATTAAAGGGAATGAAATACCTCTGCATGCGCCGCCGGTTAACAAATAGGAACTGGAGGTAGACTGCCAATACTCTGGCAGGGCTCACGTGAAGGTAGGTGGTCGCCCCGTTGACTGGGTGCACCAACGACGCCCAGGCGGCTAACCAAGGTAAGCCTGGTTGGGGGTATGCCCAAACATGCCGGCCTCACCTATACACCCTGAAATGGATGGAATGAATCCATGTTAACACCGTGTAGGAAGAAAAGTAAACAAAATTAAGATTACATTTTCTCAGGTCATAAATGAGAAAATGGGGTATAATTGGGCCTCACCACGTGCGGGGGCTTGTGGACAAACTATATAATAAAGGTTTAATAGTCAAGTAGCATTTTAGAAGGGGGTATTACACGGAGTGTGTTTTTTACAAAAAGTCAAGAATCTCAGCGATTTTACATTAAAATCGGGGAAAATTACACCTCGCCACGACCGCAGGGTCGAGAGGAAAGTGTTTAGCACAAATGTGAACATCTAGGAACATTCCAGAAGGTTATTTTACACTAAGTAGGTTTTCTACCAAAAGTCAAGAATTTCAGCGATTTTACGAGTACATTAAAATCGGGGAAAATTACACCTCGCCACGACCGCAGGGTCGAGAGGAAAGTGTTTATCCTATATTCAATAGTCAAATAACAAAATGATTGTATTTTCAATCCATGTGGCTGGCCTAAAAACGCATTGAAATCACATGTTGAAGTGAACATTTTTGGATAATAATTTAGTGAAATCGATAGAAAAAGTAGCTGCGCACGCGCTCAATGGAAGATATTACGATTTAGTATGTATTTCGTGATTATTTGACTAACAAAAAGTACGAATTGTGACGCGTCCACATACCTTGTTAGGGGGAAAAATATAATATGGCGGCTCGATGCCGCTCCACGCCAGATGAATTTAGAAGTGCGTGGCTCCGGGGGTCTTCCGCGGGACCCCTGGGTCAAAGCTCAGCCTTCCACCGCGTTTTTGGAGCAAAAGACCATGCAGGAAGAAGGGGTCCGCCCTCGTCCTTTTTGTTCAATGATCTCCCTAACGCAGACGGTGGGGACAACGTTGAAAAAAATAGCAATTAACTTAACAAACAATCGAATTAGAATCGACTAAAAATAATACGATGAGAGGGAATTACTCCCAAAGAAAACGGATAAATGCTAAAAAGGTGAGATTAATAATACTAAGGCTTATTCCAAAGGTTTCACTTTGTTGAGTGGCTTTAAATAAGCGTTTGTTTATCAAAAGGAGACGCTGATATGAATTAATAAATAAAATGATCGAGTGAAAAAATCGATAGTTTGTATCAAACGAGTATTGATTGGGAAACTGGCAATCACTCGACAGGTTGACGTTTCGTCCTGACCAATTAGAAGCGTTTACACTGCTGACAACTGTGAAATGAAAAATAGCGTTCCGAATTATACATAAATTAGATATGTGTAAAAGAAGGATGCAGCAACTGAACCTGTCTAAATATATTTATTTTTTTTGCAACTTTTTAACAAAATATCATTTATAAAAATTGTATATGCTTCAAAAAAATTGTAATTTTTTGCTGTTTTCATATCACTAGTTAAAATTAATATTAAACCACCAGAAAAATTACAATGATTTTTTATAGTTTTTACTCTCTAAATCCCCTTACCAAAGCTTGTGTGAACGAATATTTTACGTGTAGTATCCAGGCTAGAATAAAAAAAAAGGTTTAATTTTTTTGGGCGACAAAAAAGGAACTATGGCGTCGCATTTTTATGTATTTGCCAGTTTTACTTGTTCATAATGTCAATAAGGACAACGTTTGGAGTACAGCTACGCTTCTAGTTCGATAATGGCATCACAGAAATAATCGTCCCATTTAACGGCTTTTGCGTATCAACTTTAACATTTAACAAATATAACAATGAATATTAATGAATGACATCAGAAGATTGAACCGATAACAGATAAGATGGCATTATAATGTAACACCGAGTCTGTTACTAAAAAAAAAAAAAAGTTCTTAATCTCAGCTGTCAAAACTTCAATTAATGTTGCTGTCAAAAAAAGGAAAAGTCAAAGTCAGTCAAGCACATGATGTTTTCAGTATTACCAGACTTCGTTTTCGATATTCCGATTAAGCGATTTTCTGGAGGTGTTAATGTAATTATTTTCTTTTTAACTGTTGGCACATTATCCTTTTTTTTTTATCAGGGGAAATCCTTTATGTATGCTACCACGTCTCGTGGGCAGACAGGTGGTTATGTGGGAGTCCCGCCGACTGGACGGCATACCCACCATAACCCCTGGGTGTTCCACCACTGCGCCTGGTGTCGGGGCTGCGAGCGCGTCTTCGCGGCACCCGACAGCGCTGGCCCAACTTGGGCCCTACCCTGGAGCTTGCGCTTCCGCCAGAATGACGATGTGTCGAACACCAGACACATCGTCAACCAGCACTGGGTGTCGGACGGCACCCGTATCCGACAGCCCTGTTGGGCAATTCTGTCAACCGATCTCGTTACTAAGGTGACACGTTCTTGAACTTGTCTCGTTTTTCTGACAGTTTTGAGCGGTCGGAACTGTCAGAAAGAAGAAGGCATCAAGGTATAGGTTCAAGAACGTATCACTTCAGTAAAGAGATCGGCTAACAGAATTGTCCCGCTGGTCCCGATGCAACGGGTCAATTAAAGTGGCCCCGTGCCTGCCACTACGGCTGCAGAGGATAGGGAGAGCGGCCATCGCGAAACCGACACTCCTCTTCCCCTGCAGCCCCAGCACTTGAGTATGACACATAATCCTGCATTAACTCGTTTTAACTCGTGACATTTACGAACTGAGGTGTCGTTATACATAATATTTTAAAGAAACATACATTTTTGCCTACTAAAAGATTATCAAAAAGAAAGAATACTTACTCATATTGTTTTATTTCACTCACTTTACTACTAACAAAAAGCTGCAGTTGAAGTCATCCGAAAAATTCGTGGTCATTTTAATATTACTCGTAATAATCCTTAAAGGTGTTATTCGAACCTCGGCTCCAGGCTACAGCTGCAAGCAGCACTTGCAGCAGTTGCACGAGTGGTTATCCATGTAGTATTATGAATTTTTGCAAAAAAGATTCCGAACGCGGCTGCGGCAGCACGGAATACCGAATCTCGGCTGCGAGTGTTGTTAACCGATTTAGACAACTGCCTCGGAATGACTCCCGAGGCATCCTCAGCCGAGGTTCGAATAGCTGCTTAACTTACAGTTGCGGTTCTTGTACTTTTGCTAATGAAATGGATGAATACCGAAAATCATTATCATTCATGTTTTCATTTTCTTTTTGTAGCGATCCTAAGCATTGAGCTTTTTTGACGTGATAACGTCTTATAAATCGATGAACTCCAAAACGTAATCCGATATTACAACTTTTTTTAAACAAAATGAGATACACTGATTAAAATATCAACATAAATATCATTGAGGCAATATGAACTAAAAATATATGACTTCAAGTTTTTAAATATCTAGCACCATTTTAGCACTCTATACATAACAAACCTGGCAATCCTTAATCTTTGGCCTATAATTATAAAGTATTCAACATATAGCTTGAAAATTGTTTTCGGTTTTTCTTATTTTATCTTCATTTTATACGAACTTGTACATATCAGAACAGTTTTAGAAGCGTCATAAATTACTCTGGTGAACATAACATTTTTATAAATGACCTTGGAAGAAACTGAGTGTATTCGTATACTACAGGTATTCGTATGTATGAGCTTCCGACATCCTTCTTTAATGCTACAATGTCACTTTGATTCGTGCAAGCTAGGTATTCGAATTATGTAGGTACATGTTGGAAGTCGGTGGTGCGTTTTGTTGCAAAAAATAATTACTTATTTATCATATCTGTGATCCACCGAAAGAGTGAATAAGTAAAGATATCAGTGGTGGGTGTGTCAAACGCCCTTACTGCAGTTCTTAAAAGCTAGTTCATTAGCTTTAGATGAGCTCATTAGAAGGGTATTGAAACGTTGCACTGGGTGTAATTATGAGAACATGTAGAACGCTTGAATGCACATTCTTAGAACACGTGTATATTAGATTGCGTTTCAATACAGAACGTGGGAGGAATTAGTTATCAATGCAGTATGAAATGAAATTATAAAATAAATAAATTAAAATTGTTTTGCAGTCATATATTTACAGTCTGTTTAATTTATCTAAAGGCTCTTGAACTAGTAACTGTATTACTGGAGCCTGTAACTGTATAGCTATAAAGGATTATTTCTAATCAATAAGCATCCTTTTAGGGGCTTATTATGTACATCAAAACTAACAACTTTTGTACTGCGACTTCTGTCACAACTGAAAAAAAAACATCTGTTCCATTCATTTTGTCGAGGGTGAACGATATTTTTCTATGGAACAACAATTTTTTTTTGAGAATTAATAAAAGTCATAGAACAAAAGTTGTTAGTTTTGATGTACAAAATAAGCCCCTAAAAGGATACTAATTGAATAGAAATAACCCTGTATAACCTTTCAAAATTAAATAGTTTCAAAGGTTGAAGAATAATTTAAATATTCGTTACAATTTAATATCAACGCAAGAAAATTTCAACAAAGCTTGAAAATGTGTGCGCGCGTGTGAGTGTGTATATGTGTGATATTATCTTGTGTATAATTATAATTGATAAAGTGATTCCACTGTACAGCTTGCACCAAATAACTAAAGATTGTGCGTTCTGTACATACTCGCATGTAGAGTACATTTCGATGAAAGACGTCAAGGTACAAGGACTTTTTAGTTAAGGCTGCTAGGGCCCAGGCCATGAGCCATATCCACCACGTTGGCCTAGTATATATTAGTGGAACATACGCCGCCATTTTGTATGCAGGTTTCAAACCAAAGAAGAACATACGGAGACGTATGTTCTTCTTTACCAAAGAGCCATTTGTATAAAATATATTTTAGATAAATGTAACAGAAACGTGACTTTAAAGCCCAGCTAAAACCTTCTCTTCATGATAGTTTAAGTACTTAAATAGCCAAAGAAATTGAAAAAGAATCTTATAAATCGTTCATCAATCGTAACACGTATTAAATTATAAAATATGAAAGAAAATATTATCTACTCGTATGAAAGAAAAGTCGGTTTAGTATAAAAACAAAGAAATAATTTTCTTGAAATTCACATTTTGTAATTTATTATCTTTATTAATGTGAAATAGCGCAAGTGAGATGGAGTTTGGCAAATAAATCTTCCCGTGAAATGTCTCGGTGTTGCCAAAACATAAACCAGATTAACCGAAACTTATCTCAGCTCTAACACTTGGAGTATTTAGTTCAACACTCAGTGTAGCACTCACTCGTAGTGAAGCACTTAGTGTTTTGTCTAACACTTGCAGTGCTTAATCTAACACTCGGCCAGCTGAGGGCGTGTTCATTACAAGCTAACTAGGTATTAGTGTACCCAAAGTAAGATTAGTGGTAGTTAACTTTAGTGAGGAGATTTGGTTTTGTACTGTACCAGCCTTTTTAATAGTTCACTGCAGGGCGTAGGCCTACATGCAAAGGGAGCCATATCCACCATGCTAACCCAGTGCGTGTTGGTGGATTCACATACGCTATCGAATTTCTTTTATGGACGTATGCAGGGTTTTCTTTTACCGAAAAGCCCTTACTGTGAAATATACATAAATTCCAAGAAATTCATTGGTGCGTGACCGGAATTTGAACCCATGACCTCACGATTGTAAGGAATGTGTCATTATCACTAGACCACCATGGCTTTGGAGGAGATTTGGTTCTTGTAGAGTGATTTGCCTGTGAGTACTGAAATGTATCAACATTAAAATTTAATAATCCACTACTGAACATAAGCTAACCCAATAGTGATTTAATTATTTTTCGCAAAAAATCGCAACACCGACTTCCACCGTGTACAAAATTCGAATAATTTGCCCGAATTGATGTGACATCCATGAACATTTTTGTTGATTTATCAAAAACAGCTCAGCTTATTTCTATAAAATTTAAATGGGACCACTTCGGAAGTACACTCTTTAGACTTAATAAAATATTTTTGATATCGGTTCATAATTGGTGAAGATATCGATAAACATACACAAAAAAAAGCAAATACATACAGACGAACATAGTACCTCCTCCTTTTTGAAAGTCGGTAAAAAAGAAAGGCCCCGTTTCGCAAAACACTTGTAAATAGCAAAAATCATGTTTGCGAAACATAGATTGTTAAAGGCAGTGTTATGTGAACGAAAATGAATCCATAAATATTTGTATGCTGTGAATCTGTCATCTCTTTTTATTAATCCCACAATTCCGAATAAATAAATAATATTCTAGGTAAGCGTGCTACACCCTAGACCGCAAGTCTACTTAAAATCCAGCTGAATGTGGTCTTCACACTAACCTATTTACAAAAACTCCTCAGTTTGTGGCTCTCCTCGCAAATTCGTGCCGTCGTCGCAAAGATATTTCAAATTCGAGGTAACTAAGGCTTAGTTCACACGCGCGGCAGCCATAACTGTGTGGCAATAGGTACGCGTAGTGACAGCTGTAGCTTGCAGCGTTGGCTGCAAAGTGTGGTTAGCCATCGCAATAATGCTGAGTGACCGCGTTTATCTTTAGCGTTTCACTTGCTTGTGTAGTCAAATCTAATAATTAAAAAAATATATTATCTTAAACCTAGGTACCTCTACAAAATGTACTAATTTTTATGAATAATTGCAATATTTTAATTTTTTTGCAACTTCCGTAGTAACACACGGAACCCCGATTCCTCGGTTGGGTCCGTTCGTCCGTCCGTCTGTCTGTACGTCCGTCCGTCTGACCTAATGCTACAAACCCTTATAACTTCCACATTTATAAGCCAAATCGCATGAAATTTTATATTAGGATAGTATAAGTACAGATAACATTTTAAAATTAAATTTTGATTTTAAAATACTGTATTAAAAAGGCTCCCGTACATGTAAAACGGGGATGTTTTTTTTTAAATCAATGTAGGTTTCTGCTTATACATATTTAGATATTCATTATTATATTTTAGGTGGAGAACAACAACGTGAGACATTCGTCTATAGAAAAAAATGAACGATGCCTTCAACCTGCACTAGGTTGTGATTATGATCCAATCATCTTTCGTGATAATATGGTTAAATATAATGATTCTGATAAATCCGTGCGTGTGTTCCGAGCCTTATTCATATCAATCAATCATAGCTGAGGCCTGTGACACTCGCGTGAAGTTTTATCGAAACCGTTTGGCCCGACCATTAGTATCCGTATCGGTTCCTCCAATTTGATTTATACATTTTTACAGGAAGATACGCATTACATTTACTTAAGTATCTTCAATAAGTATGTTTCTAGCAATAATTTTCAGAGGTGAACGACCTTAGCATTGTAAGTTGTGAGGTTATAACCAATTCATTTTTACTCATTTTTACCTCGTTTGAACTTTAAATCTACTGAATTGTAACGCTTTAAATTATATTACATACCCAACTATCGTTATTAGAATTACTAAAGCCAAGATTAACTGTTATAGCATATTATTTTTATTGTACCTACAGCGCATTGCCGTAGATAATCTGCAGTTTGTATTTAAATTGTACTCGTAAAATGAAGGTAGGTATGGTATGGTCAATGATGAATAGTTTTAGTACCTTTAGTAATTATTTAAGTTAGTTTCCTCGTTGATTATGTAATTAGGCTAAGTTTTGAGAAATAAAGATATTTATTTATTTATTTATTTAATTTTGATCCATGGGATCATTATCGAAATTGTGATAAGATCAGAATAATAAATGTTGTTCCATACAAGTTATATATTTTTTTGTCAATAGGCAAGGACATTTTTGTTAAAAAAAATTACAGCTCTAAGCTGTAAATTTTTTCGCTATTTCAGGGTTGGGTGCTATTGTAAAAACTGTCTATAATTATGAGTTTAATGATATTCTAAAATTATCCCGTCATCTACACCCATATCCTGTATTAAAATAATTAATATACATATATATTTTTAAGTAGTAAGTATGTTATAGGTCAGTTAACGAAAATTCAATTAATATTCAAAATGCCACCAGAAGTCATGAACATACGAACACAGTAAAGACATAAATTCATATTATTGAAACTTAAACAAAAGCATTATAATCTCCTAAGCAAAATCTAACAACCTTCCAAACTAAACGACAATGACTCTGTCGTTCAACTATTCTTGAGACTTTAATAATTTAAGTCAATAAGCCACAATTTCCTTTCAACGTTAAAAGCAAAAGCCAGTCTATGAAGAAATAGGCGTGAAATGACGTCACAGTAATTAACTTCATGTTCCGAGATCCCGGCCCAGTTTACTCGTAGCCGTCTTGCAGCTTATAAGATGCAGGCGCTAACAAGCTTAGCGTGCATAACGTGCATAGTGTAATACACAATTACTTTGCGAAATGATCTGGAAATAAGCTATTTAACCCGGCGAGGATGAGGAGGGGTCATTATGACCCTGTTCATTTTGTTTCATGCACAGATCTTTATTCTATAGTCATATGTTGCTGAAAAGCATAGTAGCTGTATTCAATGAACCCATATTCATGTTAGAAAACACTATTTGATAGTAAGTCTCTTGGTTAGGAAGGTAGGTGAGTACAAACATCTTGACCCTTCCTCATGCGCAGCGTAGCGCTTTTGTGCCACATTTTCGTGAACATTTTTTAAAAATATTTGTTATTTTTGGGTAATAATTATTATAAATGTATCCAAAAAGATAGCCGTTGAGCGTATATATTATGAACGTACAGTTGGGTAGTAGATCGAAGAAAACGTATAGAAAATAAAAATATGTGAGCGCATTAAGGATTGTGAGAATTAGCAAAATAAACGTAATATGAGTCACTTAAATTGATTGACTATGTGCTGTGCTTTGATTACAAAATATAAGTTTAAATCTTTAATCAAAAGTAAACAGAAACTTAATTAGACATAAATTCAATTCAATTCAAAAAGGAAAAATGTAATTAAATGGTAGATATAATATTAAAGATTCTTGATAAAGGTTAGCTCCGCGAATAATTTCAATGACTATAATAATGGTTTAGTTCTTATAAATATTTGACAATTACGTATAGTTTTACCAAAAAATATAAATAATGATATCGATTATAAAGATTTGGTGATTTTATGAAATTTTAAGCCATTGTACCGTGAAAATTCATTTTTTGGCAGGCGAAGTAAAGTAATGTTTTAATAAATACATATATTAATTAAAGAGGGACTGTACTATTTACTTTACATAGATAATTACTAATAACAACACAGAGCAAACACCTATGTTCATCACATAATGTAGATGCTTGGTGGGAATCGAACCCACGCCTCTGACCGGGTAGTCTGTTTCACTAACCACTGAGCCACCGAGGCAGACAGAAACCATTATTGTAAGTCACTGAAATTACTAATGTAAATATTAATAAAATTAAACGTTGAGTTATGAAAACATAACATTACCTATACAATAAAAATACAAATTCTACTTCAGGTTTAGGAAAACTTTAATTGATTTCGATGACTTTGGCCTGGTAACTTCATTTCCTCTTCCTTTTGTAAAGTCACTTCAATTTCAAAGCTTGCGTTCAGTGTTCCTGGCTCCATCGTATCTCCGTTACAAAGTCTACAAAGCACTTATGCAGGGATTACCAACATTTCTGCGCAGGTACGGAATTGCACTCGTTACAAACTTTGCGCATTTAACTTGCAATTGTAGTTTAGCGACAAACAGTTAAAATTTTCCAACAGACAGTTGTTTCGTTGCTATTTCAACTTTGTTGCATAATTTGACTATTTTGTTTTGCAGCTCCAATGAATTGCAATTTACTTGTAGGTATTGATTTTACAAGCTTTTATTACAAGCTTTTAATATATTTACTTTCACCTGTCCCGTTGTCTGTCTGTCGGTCTGTAATCAAATCTTGCAAGCTAAATTTGATCCACTTCCCGGTTACTGCTTGAGCTGAAATTTTGCAAACATGTGTAAATTGCGTGACAATGCAATATTTTGATGACATGGTGCTGATCTGATGATGGAGCTGGAAGGTGATCAAAGGAACTGAGCAATGAAACGACACAATCTCATCGAGTTTCATTTGAATGGTCTTAGCGAGTAGTTTTTATTTCAAGGTCTGATGATGGAGCTGGAAGGTGGTCATAGGAACTCTGTAATGAAACGACGCCACCCTATCGAGTTTCGGCTCGTTTGATTCGTCTTGGCGACTTCTCATTCAGTCAATGCTAGATTTAAAAAAAGTTTTTTTTTTTATAATACTTGTTTTCATTAAAAATCACGGAAATTAAAACATTTGCTTAGTTATTTAGGTACATTACAGCATTTTATAGAATCTAACATACCATCATCGTCGTCGTTACAATATGAGTGTAAATATAATATTATTGTATTTGTATGATTGATTATGTTTCTCAAAAAATCGCTACACCGACTTTCCACCATGTACAGAATTCGAAGAAAAAGAATAATTTGCACGAATTGATGTGACATCGATGTACATATTTGTTGTTTTATCAAAAACGGCTCATCCGATTTTGTTAAAATTTAAATGGGACTACCTCGGTAGTATAGGTACTTTTTTGGTACTCTGAATGGTACTTGGTACTCTTTTGAATTAAAAAAACATTTTTTGAATGCATTCAATGAACATACAAAAAAAAACAAACAAACGAACTTATGTACCTCCTCCTTTTTGAAAGTCGGTAAAAATGACGATATCTGTGGCGGGGTGGTACTAGTACTAGTACCTAGTACTATGCAGGTATTATCATACAAGTACTGTTAAATATTTAAATTATAGTGTTAAAGCTCGAGAAGTTAAAAAATATTCTAATTAATTCTATCAGTCATGGGACGTCTGCTGTCAGAGATAGGTCTCTCGTATAGATCTTCAATACAATCAGCTGGAAGCGGCTTGCATCCAGCGCGATAGGTCGTCAGTTCACCTTGTAGGAGGACGTCCGACGCTGCGCTCACCGGTGGCTATTCACAGATCATGTTTATCTTTGTCACTACGATTTGAGCTTGCCTATCCGCCAGCTGAGCTATGTCGGCAAATTTGGTTTTCTACTAAACATCTTCAGACACAAAGAGTTATATTTGTGACTAGCTTAAAACCCGCGGCTTCGCCCGCGTTGTCCTAGTACTTGCTTAAAATTATAATAGCCCGCGATTTGGCACTTGTTGTCTTACTCGTAGCACTTGTTTCAAGATTCAAGATACTTTATTTGTCAGAAACATGGTAGCGTAAACAACATACAAAGTAGTACATATACAGATTTTCAGGGAGTAGAAAATGCATGCTCTTGCCCATTGTGGCGTACAAATATAAAAGGCATATTTACACTTTAAAAACATTATAAGCAGAATTTTAAAATAATATAATTGTATATTAAGAATATTACTGATTTATAAGAAGCCAAAAATTGACATTTTAGTTAAAATGATAAATATGATGGATTGCTTATAATGATAATAAGCCACTATTTCGCCCGCGTTGTTGTATTGCTTTCTTAAAATGATAATAGCCCATAGATTGGCCGCGTTGTCTTAGTACATTCTTAAAATTATAAGAACTTGCAGTTTGATCCTTTAGTAGGTATTTATGCCTAGGATGATATATAATATCCCGCGGTTTGGGCCGCGTTGTCATAGTACTTGCTTAAGATGATATTTTGTGGCCTGCGCTTTGGTCCATATTATCTTAGTACTTGCTTCAAATAATAATGGCCGCAGTTTGGGCCGCACCATTTTAGCACCTTCTTGATTAATCTGAGAGCACGGCGGGCGGTGCCCCGCCAAATCAGACATTTGACTTAACTCTTTTACTATTTCCTGTGGGAACTGTTTATTTCTAGATAGTGAGTATGTAAACCTATCGTATTAACATGTAAATGTAATATTTTATGAATTAATTGAATATGAATATACTTTACGTGATTATGGAAAACTAATCCACGTAATTGCCTACTCACATATCTATCTTACATAGTTAATAAATAAATAACATAAATAGTTAGCAAAGTGATAAATAGTTTTCCAGAAACTCACTAAAATCAAACCAAGTTCATCAGCACATTTTAAAATACTGTTTTTTTAGGTCGTGAAAGAATATTTTTCAGTATACTTACACATGACCCATGTCGTTTCACACTTGTATCTTGTATACCAAATTTTATTCAAATGCATTCTCATGTCATGATCTAGTGCAGTGGTCGTCACACTTTTCTGTTCAAGGGCCACATACGACAGTGCGAAGCAACACTGCGGGCCGCACACTGATGAACTTGATTATAACATACCAGCCCGAGTTGTTTTAAGTTACCGCGCTGTCCACTGAACAAACCATGGCAAAAAAACATGCGCGAGCGAAGCAAGCGCGTAATTTTTTAGGATTTTTCAGTAATTGTTGTGTAATAGACCAATCAACTGCTTTTTTTGCAAAAAATTTTTTTACAGTGATTTCAAAACCGATGTATTATGAGCTCAAGGGCCACATACGACAGTGCGAAGCAACACTGCGGGCCGCACACTGATGAACTTAATTATAACATACCAGCCCGAGTTGTTTTAGGTTACCGCGCTGTCCACTGAACGAACCATGGCAAAAAAACATGCACGAGCGAAGCGAGCGCGAAATTTTTTAGCATTTTTCAGTAATTGTGTGTATGTTGTGTAATAGACCAATCAACTGCTTTTTTTGCAAAAAAAATCGATTTTTTACAGTGATTTCAAAACAGATATATTATGAGCTAAGCAGACTAACGACTGCTATCATGCGCGACCGCGGTGAGCCCCAATTTTGTTTTGTTTGTTATTTTCAGTCATTTTAATCCTGGCATGAACAAAGCAGACCACGTACTACTTATATGCGCGAGTGCCGCGAGCGTGAATGTTTTTCCGTTAATTTTTAGTTATTTGAAAACAAATATGAACATTTTTCAGATTTTAATCAAAGAATGTACCGCGGGCCGCACCAATAAAGGCCGCGTTGCCGCATGCGGCCCGCGGGCCGCGTTTTGACGACCACTGGTCTAGTGGTATTAACACCCGCTTTACAATCGTGAGGTCCTGGGCTCAAATTCTGGTGCCGTAACAGTAAACTCTTTGAAACTTATGTACGGGATTTTACGCTACTGGCTTTTCAGTGAAGGAAAACATTGAGGTTACATAAGTACGTCCGTAGAAAAAAAAAACATGGCATATGTGAACACACCAACCCGCACTGAGGTAGCGTGCTGAATATGGCCCAATCACCCTTCCTGGGTAGGCCTACGTCCAGTAGTGGACTATTAAAAAGATCGGTACAGCATACGGCATGTTTGATTAAGCCATCAGTCATTTCGATTTTCCTGACTGAAGGAACCCATATTTTTCCCGGAACAATAAGACAATCTTACCCAAAACCGTTCAGCCAGCTGAAAGTGATCGAGGTAGTTGTAGGACATTCAGGCGTCGTCTGACCCAAGACAGATGAAAAAGTAGCACACAAGTATGTTTTATTTTATTTGATAAATATATAGCGTATCGTAACAGGCATGTTTTAGTGTACCATACTCATTATTTGACTAACTTTTACAATGAGACCAACCCCGAAATAGCGAAAATATAATTAATCGGCTAATACACAAAAAGTAAATCAAAATGTGTATATAACTAATTTTCGCTATTTCAGTTGATCCCATGGTAAAGTAAATACCTCTATTGACCCAAGATGAAGTCTATTGGCTCACAAAATAAAAAAAATTGTAAGCTAATAAAAGCCCATTATAAAATGTTGATGATTCATCTTTAAAAGGTTAAGGATGAATCATCAATTTTATTTTCTATGTTTACCACTTGTACGATTACACACTTTTATCATATATATATATTTTATCGATTACACATATAAAATATTAAATAATAGTATTTTTTACGATTATTTAATATTTTTCACCGGAACCGTACCTACATTAATAATTTATTCGGGATGAGAGAAAGCGATACGCTAAGACATATTGTTGCCTACTCCCATACTTAAAATTATAAAAACAAATCTAGTATCGTTTTAGCAAACTGTTACGAAGGTTTTTAAGTTTTTTCCTGAAGGAACTGTGTACAATTTTCTGGAGACGTAAATATCTAATTTTCTTGTTATTTCTGTAATGAAATCTCATACAAAGTATTATAGAAATATAATCAGTGTTTTAACAATGTGTAAAACATTTTTTTATTCGTTTCTGAGGGAATCGTCTATGTTTTTCGGAATAGTGGATAAAAATACGTTAATCCATGTTGTTCCTTACTCCTATACCTATAATAAAACAAATTCATTGTCGTATTAAAAATCCGTCATGAACTTATGTATGTTTCTTCTGAGCTTGACCGGAATTGTTTTCCAGGCCATCCACAGTCCATGTCTTAGAAGTGGTGGGCTATTTCCGAACAAAATTGTAGTGAATTTCAGTATTTTTGTGATAAAAAAAAGTGATATCCTGAAGGACCCAGGACCCACTCACATTTTCCGGGAAAGCAGTACCCTATGTAGTATTTGGACTGTTTTCTAGCTTAATACCAAATTTCATAAGAAGTCATTTACCCGTTCTCTCTAAACTTATCTAATAGCTATCTGAAAAATGTTGGCTATCCCTAAGAACCTTGTAGATTTTCCGGGATAATAATAGTTCCCTTATTGAAAGATAATGTGTGCTCCCTCCCAGATTCAATGCATAACCGTTCAACTCGTTAAACTGTAATTGATGTTTTGTTCACCACTTTGTAACCTTATCTGATACCTTAGATAAGAAAAATTTGGTAAAACATAAACAAACGAATTTTTTATTTGGTCTACTTGTAGCATGTACACAATGTTTCAAGTCAGCTGGTACAGGAAATAAGAAGTTACGTACGAACGAAAAGGGCCCGTTTTACCCCGTTTGAGGTCGATTTTTCAAAATTTTCTTCTTTAGTGCCCCATAACGATGTACAACATACATAATATATTCCAAATTCCAAGTTTATACCTTCAGCGGTTCGGTCTGTAGCCTTAACTGGTATATTTTGGATATCCCTAAAATTTCTCTAAATTTTTTCGGGATAGTAATTGTTTTTGTATTGAAACATTGTGTGTGCTTCCTACATAGATACCGGATTTCATCCATAAACGTTTAGCTCGTTAGATGTAATTGAAGCTTTTTTCACCAAATTTGGGTCCTTATCTGATCCCATAAGGAAAATTTGGAAAGCAGTACCAAACAAATTTATTATTCTGTCTAAATAGCATGTGTATAAAGTTTAAAGTCAATCGGAACAAGAAATAAGACGTTTCCTACAAATGAAAAGGGCCCATTTTACCCCGATAGAGGTCGAAAATTAAACATTTTCGTCTTTTGTGCTACATTGTGTCGTACAATGTACCTATATTCCAAATTTCAAGTTTATGTCATCAGCGGTTTGGGCTGTAGCATAAATTGATTTATTTTGGATATCCCTAAAGAACCCAATAGATTTTCCAGGATAAGAACAGTTCCTGTATTTAAACATGCTGTGTGCTTCCTCCATACCATATTTCATCCATAACCGTTCAGCTTGTTGGATGTAATTGTTGCTTTTTCACCAACTTTGGGACCCGATTTGACCCCTTAGACAAAGAAAATTCGGAAAAACAGGAAAATCGTATTTTTTATTTTGTCTGAGTAGCACGTATACAAAGTTTCAAGTCAATCGGTTCAGGAATAAAATAAATACTTACAAACGAAAAGGGCCCGTTTTACCCCGTTAAAGGTCAAAAGTTCAAAGTTTTCGTCGTTAGTGCTCCTTTACGTTATACAATAAACCTATATTCCAAATTTTAAGTTTATATCTTTAGCGGTTTGAGCGCCAGCCTAAATTGATTAATTTTGGCTATCCCTAAGGAAACCTTTAGATTTTCCGGGATAATAATAGTTTCTGTATTGAAACATGTTGTGTGGCTTCCTCCATACCAGATTTCATGCATAACCGTTCAGCTCGTTGGATGTAATTGATGCTCTTTTCACCAATTTTGGGACCCTATTTGACCCCTTAGATAAGGAATATTCGGAAAAACAGGAACAAACGTAACTTTTATTTTGTTTGAGTAGCATGTATACAAAGTTTCAAGTCAATCGGTAAAGGGAATAAAAAGTTACATACAAACGAAAAGGGCCCGTTTTACCCCTTTAGAGGTCGATTTTTCAAAATTCCGTTCTTAGTGCTCCATTACGTGGTCCAATTTATCTTTGTTCCAAATTTCATGTTCGTATCTTTAGCGGTTTGGGCTGTAGGCTGTCTGTCAGTCAGTCACTCAGCGAAGCCTTTTATATAATAGATAAGCACTTCAAAAATCTGAAGCAAACGCAGGATTGGAACCTGCCCCTTTGGATCACTAGCCCGACGCTCTACCAACTGAGCCAGCCCGCCTCCCACGCAAGCGCCGAATTCTTGAAGTGCTTATCATTAGCAACAACTTAATTTTAGTGTGGAAAGCACTCCAAATAAAAAAATCATATCATCTTCTGACACTTTACCTAATACTATTCCATTTTCCAATCAAGCGCTCGGATAACACGTTAAATTATAGGCCCCGGCTGTTTTAACCGTTTAGCCATCTTAGAGGTCTTCAGGCGGCCTTAAACTCTGACACTAGGGCTAGCCACCCGGCCTATTCGAACTTACTTTTTACCTAATACTATTTTCGATCAATTTTTCTTCGTGTTATACACAGCAAATGATTGAAAATACGTCCATCCGGTTATCAAATAGAGTGCAATTGTCCATTGTTCAGCAATATGAATGTTATTTTCCCCTACTATAAAGTATATTTTTGAATGCACAAATTTAATATCAATTTTATTGTGTCTTTGGCATAAAGGATAAGCCGGACTTAAGTCTAGAGTAACAAAAGTAGGTTTACTCGGAACACTGCTGCAGGAAAATGGGTCGTAAAATTTATTTTATCATGGCCATTTTTGTTTTCCTTGCCTTTTGTCCACCTTTAGCAATGAGAGTTAAGTTGATGGCCAGGTAGAAGATAATATCAAAATAACGTACTTATACAAAACGCAATAACTGTAGAAAAAAATATTATACTAGTAGTTCTTAGAACAGAAGACCTTGCCTCTGTCTACATGAGTCTTGTAATGAAACGCTTGTCCTAGACCTGGCCAGACTAGCCGTTAACAAGGACACAAAAACTTCATACAGTTGATAGAGTATTTAATACAGAGGAATCAATAAAAACACACAGAAGGACACAGGTTATAAAAACACAAGGGCAAAGATATAGGGACACTAGACTTACTCTAGGTACTAAGGTTCAAAGGTTTAAAGTTCATGATAGCACCCACTAACACATAAAAATCTGGAACGGTTATATATTTTAGAAGAAAATCAAAGCGGTTTAAGTAGGCCACGTTTTCGGACAATCCAGACTTTAGAGGTCCTGAGTGGTCTCATCAGTGCCTACGCTGGCCCCCACCAGCGTAGGTACTTCCTCTGAAGAAGAAAAATACCAAAACCAAACATAATAATCAGTCTTGGACTAAAGTTCGCTCTAGACTGACTGTGTCAATCCGAAAAATCTGAATTACAAACTGAATGACTCAGATTTGTAATACGATTCCTGTATCCATAATAAATCGTTAAATCGAAAACGTAGGAGAGGGTTTAGTTTTCCTACATTCTTTATAAGACTATATCTCAACTCTCTCATAACTGATTTGATTTACACTTGCTGATCTTGTTAGCATTCAGATATTGAGCAATTTTGCCAAACATTATCAAAATCAGCTGATAAATACCGCTAAATCAAAGTTTCCACCTTTTCGACGGAAATACCTTTCAATGTTGTATTGGAAGTATACACTTTACTGACACCAACAAATAGGAAAAAATAACAAAAGAAACAAAGACAGAAAACGCACAAAAGACGTTCTTATCACTAAAAGCGATTTCTTCCAAACAACCTCCTTTGGATGCAAGAAAACGTATAGACGACAAGGACGGTGTAAACGTAAAAATTTAAATTTATTTATAGGCGAGCAGTGTATACTGATGTGCATATATCAAGCAGAGTCGAATAATATTACTATTTATCTGTCAAGGATTTTTTTTCCTTCTTTATCCAAAGGTCCAGTCTATTCTTAAATGAAAGATAGTTTATTCTTAGATGAAAGATAGTTAAATGATAGATACTACAAATTCCAATCAAAAATCACGAACAAGAAGTAAAATACAAAATTTAATCAAACCTGTATATCAAAATTCGTCAAAATTTATCCTAAAATAAGAATTAAAATCAGGACAGATTAAAGAAAATTTATAAATTTTGCAACTCGACGCTTCGCACGAACGGTCAATAACTTAATTGCTATATCATAAACTAGCTGCCCGTCTTGGCTTGACCGGTTATGGATTAATTATATCTATAAACCTTCCAGAAGAAATATTGTAAAAGATACAGAAAACCGCATTGCAATCTGTTGTCTAATTTGGAAGATATATGCGGATACACAGACAGACACACAAAAACAGCGGTTTTGCTTCTACTACCTATTGTAACGCTTTTTAAAGTGTGAAGCGGGTTTCCAGGGTAAAGCGTTCAACATTAAATGTAAGGTAGATAGAAGTATGCTAAGGGTGTGATAAATAAAAGTTATAAAGTAAGTAATGTTGGTTTTATTATTGTTAATTTTAAGTTACATGCCTGAGGGGCGTAGATCGGTACGAGACACCTTATGATCTATATGCCGGAAGGGCTTAATATTAAAAACTTAGGATTACTGATTTCCGGAGGGGCTTAAGTCTAAATTACTAATTAAATGGTACAATAGAATGGGCGCCAGGACTATAGGTCCATAAAATACAAGGGCTGATAGTTGCCGGCTATCAGGGTAGAACAGGGCGTGTGATCGGATACCTACTTCGCTGAGTTTGCAACCAATTTTAAATATGCTCTGTGGTTAGTTAATTATTTAAGTTATTTGAGTAATAGAAGCACAGCACGAAATGTAAGAAAGGCGCAGCCGTTGGCTGCGTTACCAATAGTACTCGGGGGTAGATTCAAGTCGGGGCGGTAGCCACGTCGCCCACGGCGGAAACGCGCAGATAGAAGCAGCTAGAAGCTAGTAGCGGTCTCGGGGTGAGACGCAGAAAGAGGCCACGTCGCCGCACGGTGAGGGACGCGCCGGAGGACGCTTGCCGCGCCTTGGAGTGCAGTTGCAGACCACAATTGTTCTATATATATAAAAAAAAACCCCTAATGTCTTAGGGGTTTCTTTTCAAGGTTTCGAAGTCGGTTCAGCCAAGGGAACTCGCCACGTCGCACGGTGTTCGTCGTTCGGGGAACCAGGGTGTCGGCGTGCGGTCCTGTTCTCACTCGATCGGTGGTTTTCTTCGTTAGGACGCCGCTACCGTCTTGTTCCCACTACGACCCCGTGTACGCTCCCGTTGGCTGCTTGCTGGACAAAGAAAGACTTTCGCCTGTCTTTCACGGTTTTATCTGATTTTATTTCACTCCGACCGAATTCTAATATTTTGTTCTCGTTCCTGACCTTGTTTGTTGACACTTGACAACCAAGTCGCTGGCAGATGCGACTTAAGCTGTCAGTGACTTTTTGTAAATTTTTGGCACCAACGTACCCGATGATTTGCCATCATTAGAGTGTTTTGGCACCTATTTGCCAAAACAGGGTTACACTATGTAGTGATAAACTCTTTATTTATCTACTGTACGGATTACACACAGAAAGAAATGTATCTTTAATTGAACCATACGTGTTTATACAGGTTTACTATCAATAAATCAATGCAATATTATTGCCCATTATTATTATTATATACCCAGGGCAAGTATTTGTGTGATGAACATAGGTGTTTGCTCTGTGTCTGGGTGTAATTTAGGTATTATCTATATAAGTATGTATTTAAAAATATGTGTATGTAGTATATCAGTCTCTGGCAGCCATATCACAAGCTTTGCTTAGTTTGGGGTCAGAGACAGTGTGTAAGATGTCCTCTAATATTTATTTATTTATTTATTTAATATAATTATTATCAATACTTTTGTATTGAAAATACTTAACAAAAAATTGTTTAAATGATTTGAATGACATGTAATTTTTAAAACCAAATTACCAATAAATTTGTTAATTTGTTATTTTTCGCAAAAAATAGCAAAACCTACTTCCACCTTGTACAAAATTCGTATAATTCGCATGTATACTATTGATGTATACAATTTTTACATTATTCTTGAGCTTTCAATCAACCAACTAAAAACCTCGACTAAACAGTTTTTTTTTGATTTGGTTCACAATTGGCAAAGATATCGATGAACATACACAATAAAATACCCACAGACGAACAAAGAACCTCCTCGTTTTTGGTAATCGGTTAAAAATGACTCTCCTGTGTTTGTTGTTTTTAAACTTTCGCGATTTGAACACATTATTATTATGTAGTACGGAACTAATCGCGCACTAAAATTACGAGATAAATAAATACGTCATCATCCCGACGTTTCGACCGAGTTGCATCGATCGTGGTCACGGTAGACGATTTAGTGCGCGATTAGTTCCGTGGTACATAATAATATCATGGGTTTGTTTTGTAAGTTTATTGACTTTCCCTGTCATTTGTACTCTTCACATCTTATTTTATTTATTTTATTTTATCAATAAACCTCACCAACACTGTGCACACCAACACAACACACGAAAGACAAGAACAAACAACCGCCAAGTGGCACAGCAATTACAGGTGAAGTTAGCTTGCCTTGAGTATATACATTTAAGATACAGGCAAGATTTTTTTGAAAAATATCAAGAGAACAAAATATACATTCAAATCAAATTAACAAACAAAATTGAAGTTATATAATTTTTACAATATTCATTACTTTACCTTTATTTGGATAATATTATTTTGGATTATCTTTCCAAAGATTTCTAGATTATTTTGCAAAACGAATGCAATAACGTAGCTTCCTTATCCTTATATACATAGTATAAAATAAAGTCGCTATTTTCGTTTGTTTGTCTGTATGCTTAAGTCATTAAAACTACGCAACGGATTTTGATGCAGTTTTTTTTAATGGATAGAGTGATTCAAGAGGAAGGTTTATATGTATAAAAATTCCCGAAAACGGGCATAACGCGGGTAAAACCGCGGGGCGCTGCTAGTAATCTTATAATCCTATTTTATAGCAAAGGTTACTTAAAAGATAATAATAAATATCCGTGAGAATGCATTAAAGAAAACTTTAACGTTGTTTTTAATCTCATGTGAGTAACTATAAACCGCAAGAAATGTAATAACTCTGAAAAGGTGTCGAGAGGGTAGAGCTATTTAATTTTACTATCTAAGCTATGCAATTTTAAACTCAAACTCTTTGTAGACAAGGTCGATTATGTTTTGTCTAGTACTTGAAAATACTCTTTTAAAAATATGCAACCGTAGCGAAAAGTTGACTGTTATTCTACTACTTTATTCCAATGTATCATACGTCTTACATCTACAAAGTGTTTTTTTTTTTTTGTAAACTGCAGGAAAGTTCAGTGGTATTCAGGGTTACTGGTAATCAGTTAGTATCTTTTTAGGGGCTTAATCTGTACATCAAAACTAACAACTTTTGTCCTGCGACTTTTGTCAAAATTGAATTAAAAAAACAGATGTTCCATACATTTTGTTGAGGGTAAACGATATTTTTCTTTGGAACATCATTTTTTTGGGATTTGATAAAAGTCATTGAACAAAAGTTGTTGGTTTTGATGTACAGAATTTGCCCCTAAAAGGATACTAATTGATTAACAGTAACCCTGTATAAGTTTATACCTCTGAACTTTCCTGCACTATACAAAATACACCTTGTAGATGTAAGATACATTTTATTTACTACTACTGGTCAAGTGGTAATAACACCCGCCTTACGTTACAAAAGGTCGTGATTTCACATCCTGCTTAAAAAATAATGGCGAAAAACCAATGAGTTGTTTGGGGCTCATGTGCGGAATCACGCACCATTGCATTGGCTTTTCAATGAAGGAAAACATCGTGAGACAATATTTACGTCCGTATAGGAAATTCGATGGCGTACTTATAGCGATTCGCTAACCCAAGATAATTCAGTAAAAAAATACGTAGAATAGGTTTCACGGCAGCTGTTCTCCTGAAATATATAACACAGCCTGTCAGACTTTAAAGTGGCTTGAGTGGCCCTGATATATGTTTCATTTGATTTTCTGTCCTAAAATCTTTTTTTACATATTTTTCTACCCGTACACCAGTTTATAGCTTTTAGAATTACAACATAATATTTTTATTTTTTTTATTCTCTAAGGAAAACAAAACAACATTAAATATTAATTTAATATTGAAACATACATTATAAGCCAATTAACTAAACCACAATTATCACCACAATTTAAACCACAGATATCCGGTAGAATGAACAAGGTTATTATTGCCTACTGCGATTTTTCCATGCAACGTTTGTAAATACATAGGATGCTGCAGAAAGAGGTTCTAAAGCGAAATAACGTGATTTAGACTATCATCATTTAAAAAAAAATACTTATTGCAGACACAGACCCTTAAACTTAACCTAAACTTTAAACTTAGTATTATCATCATAAGTTTTAGTTTGGGGCCGCCCGGAATCAAAACAAAATGAGCAATAAAATGATATGTCCTAGAACATGTCCTTTTTTTAGAAATACGGGCATAGACCAAAATAGATTACAAACCATGTCGTTCTGATTTCAATTTCCACCAATAAAAACATACAAAAAAAATTGAAATGGACTACCTACCTGTTATATTTATGAATAAAGTTATCCTCTGAGCCCAATGACTGCAACGGAGAACAGATTTAGTACCTTTCTCTTGCCCGTGACAGCGGACGCTCGCAATAGGTGAATTCCCAAAAATACGTTAAAAATCCACCAGTTTCCAGTCTTTAGTGGCAATATATGGGGCTTTAGAAGTTATTTGTTTGATGTTTTGGATGACCGCAAGCTATAATCCCCGAAATACAGATGGGTGTCAGTATTTTTACCAGATTGATGTAACTGTACGTCTGATTTTGACATATTCAAAATAGATTGTTTTCGCGATTGCATATCTTTTAAGATTCTCAAAAAAAAAATCTCGAGTGATAGCTAGTAAATTAATCAGCCAAATTGGCCAAAATAACAGAAAATGTGAAAAAAAAAAGGAAACAACAGAAATAAGGGCGTCTCCTGTTTATTAAAGTTGTGATTAGAAAAACGTTAATCGCCAATTTATAAAAGTCATAGGCCAGCTAGCTTAGCATACAAGACCACGACAAGAGTTTATAAGGCGAGTTGGTGGGCAAACGCGGACTTATCTGCGTTAAAAAAAAACGCGTGCTAAGGTGACAGATATATGCATCATCATAACTCTGTCACGTTCTGATACGTCGATAGAATTATTTTATGGTCCGTATGCTAAGCCCGCAGGTTTTACTTTTGGTGGTTTTTGGCAGGTTTTTTTTTTGAACCCACAGAAAAGGCAAATATTTTTTTCGGCTCGTTGCGCTCGGGTTAAACCCTATAAATTTCCTACTTATACAAGTAAAACAGTAGGTAAACGTTTTGCGTAATATTTTCAATTTAAACCTCCTCTAATTTAGCTTAGTAAAAGAGTTAATAATTCTTCTAATTCAGCAACTTGGTTATACAAAAACAATAAGCTGTTATACCCACATTATGTACTATACATACCACTCTATAATTCTACAATATATTATCCGATTTGAGTGTTTTTTTTTTCATGTAATCAGCACTTTAATTGGTAGGATTATAAGTTTCAGTTTTTAATATGACTTTAAAGTTATAAACTTCTAAAAGTTATATTTTTACGCAAAAGCTCGCTATACATGAACTAAAACATTTCTGAAAAAAAAAATAAGACATGATTTTATATGTACGCATGTAAGTAATAGGTATTTGAAATTTTTAATCAAGCGATTGACACCATAACATAACATTTTGTTACAATTTAAGGGGTGAAAATAGTTTTGTTCCGGAACGTTATCAAAAATGTAGGTAATATTTTTTTTCTTGGTGTTCTGAGGAAAACGCGAAAATAGTAGTCGATTTATGATCCTCTTAAGTTTTTGTTATAGTAAATTCTACCCAAAACAATAACTCTCTGTCCTGCACTGTGGCAAAATTAGCTGAGCAAGTTGAATTGTCAGCACCTAAAAATAGTTTCACCGTAATTTAGGAGTTTGTATTTCAAAACAGGGTTTTTGTAATAACTCCAACCTGCTGTTCAAATTTATGTTTTCATAACGCGCGCCGTTTTTCGTCGGTATAATTTTGGTGACGGCAGTAGGGTTGTGATTTTTTATTAAATTTCTTACTCATTGGCATACGCGGCGTATTTTCGATTCAATATACGTATAGGTAACAAGATTTTATATTTCGTTTATTTCCACAGAGAAAAATCTACAGAAGTGCGATTTATACACGTACATACTTTTATTTAATTTGAAACTTTAAGAGTGAGATCGACTTCTACAAAATTTTACTGCATCTTTCAGACCGCAGTCAAAATAGGTATATTATTAGAAACAGCTGATTTAGAATTTCCGCAGTTTCAGGTTTGATCATAATAAAAAATGTTCCAAGAATGATGTTAACCTTATGTATATAATTATATGGTTCGTCGGAATCGCGCACGAAGGGTTCCGTACCGTATGGAAGCACCTCGTTATATACTGTACTGTACCAGCCTTTTTAATAGTTCACTGCAGGACATAGGCCTACCCACAAATGATGATATATTTTGTACATATTATTTTGAGTGAATTATTTATTTTTTAAGGAAATATTCAACTTAACATTTTGTGAATATTTCAATCATCTTCTTGTTGTCGTTATTAATATTGTTCAAAAAAATAACGTTTCTTGTATGGAAGCCTCCTTTAAATATTTATTTTGTTTTAATTATTTATTTTTGAAGCGAATATTTAACTAAAAATTCTAATTAAATTTCAAGCTTATTACTTATGTGAAAAAAATAATGAGCTAACAAAAGTTGTAGCTCTTTTATTACTTACAACTTTGCAACACAATATAGTTTCATAGGGCTTGTAGTTTTGCCGGAAATCGAGATAAACCGTTTTCTAACCTTTATAACTCGCCCCCTCTTAACCTTCCCGACTTCAGATCGCACGTAATTTATTTTTCCTATATTTTTTGTTATATTCTTTAGTCTCTCAATGGGTTTCTTCGTACTATTTTTTTTTTCACTTTTAACCATTTTCATAGGCTTTTGAATTAGTCTTTATTTCGTTTTTTTATAGTTTATTGAATCAACACATGTAAAATATGGCTTACAAATTCGTGTACTGAACGCAAATAAACGCATTAAATAAGATCAAAACAATTTTATTCTACCAATCTAGTTTAAAAACTCTAAGGAAAAATGGTTGCAAAGTCTGTGAGCAGGTACCAGAACATATGACACAAAAGTGACTACATCATAAAAATACTCTGTAACTCGTGTAGACAAAGCTTGGAACCGGTTTAAAATTAACCGGCTTTTATAAGTTCTTAACCGGTTTTTATTATTAAAGTGAAAACAATAATAGATAGTTTCTTAAAGATTTTGGAAACATTCTCTGCCTCGGTGGCTCAGTGGTTAGTGACCCTGATTCTACTGGGTCAAAGAGGCGTGGTTTCGATTCCCACCCATGGCAAGCGTTTATGTGATGATTATAGGTGTTTGCTCCGTATCTGGTTGTTATTAGTAATTATCTAAGTATGTATTTTAAAAATATGTATAAGTAGTATATCAGTCTCTGGCAGCCATATGACAAGCTTTGCTTAGCTTTGTCAGAGACCGTGTGTAAGATCTCCCCCTAATATTTATATATATTATGCTTTTTAAAGATAATAAATATAACCGGTAATGTAGACACGTAGACTCTCAACTCTGAAAAAGCTCATGTTAGATTACTAACATTGCTGACGTCAATAACTTATGAGGGTCTACAAAAACTGTTTTTTACACTAATACAATCAACCTTATTTCCAACATTATTTTTTGGAAAACTGTTTCATTTTTACTTTTTATAACGGGAAGTTAATAACGTATAGCCATTATGACCATAGTTTCGACATTCAGCGGCCTTTCTCAATTAATGAGTATCACTAATTACCTACAAATATCGTTGCAATAAAAAATGTACATAAACCATGAATTCTTTAAAAATAGGACAAAATTAAAGCGTGACTTTGTGTGCCTTGATAGGTTAAAACGTTTTTAACCGGTTAGCGGTTCTGTCTTTGGGTAAAGCAAAATTCTGAATTTTGCTGGTAAAAATGCCGAATGTGCGAAAGTCGTTATTGAAACTGAAGATTGTCAGCCAATTTCCGACGTCTGGGGTCTGACCTTCGCTACATTTCTGTATTAATTTAATTTCCTATATCGGGCTACAGCTGTCGAATTTTAGTGCTTGAGCTGGAATTGTTATTGCTGTATTAGAATACTGCCTTTACTAGGACGAAACCCGAGATTTATTTATTTTTTTAGGTTAAAAATTCTAATTTTAAAATTAGTCAAAGCGAACGAAGTGAGTGAAGTCTCAGTTTTGACTTGAGAATTTTTTTTCGTCTGTCCGGATATTCATTCTCCTCTAGAGGATGCATTTTTCAACAAATCTCGAAAAAATTTGGGATATGTTTTCGTCTGTAGGTACTTGGTACAAGATTCGTTGAACAATGCGTATCAAGTTCTATATACTAAGGGCTTTTGGAGGGGTATTACCCTCAAAAAGAGGAGAAAGCTTTCATGCTATTTATTAGCCGATTTCTACAATAAATAGTAGGTACAATAGCTACTTATGTAGATTATAACAAGATTTGCGAGTAAAAACGAAATCATTCAAGAGCGAGTCGAGATATAGGCTTATGGAGATTCAGCTAAAAATATATTTTGCGAGGTCTACTATTCAGATAACTACTAGTTATCTCACTTAACTCACCTGATAAATCCCTAGTGCGATGGGTTAATTACCCGTGGTCCCATTTCCCAATCTTTTTTTTTATTCAATATAGGTTTGCGTTTGACTACATACTGCCTGATGTTGAGCAGATGCGGTCTAGGATGTAGCACGTTTACCTAGAAGATACCTATTTACTCGGAATTTGAAGACACCCACGGCGTACTTTAGCGGGAAGACAGACCCAGGCAGAGCGTTCCACATTCTGGCTGTAATTAAGGGTATATATCCGAGGTATAATGAGATATTCTCCCATTTAAATTTTACAGAAATTGGCTGAGCCATTTTTGAAAAATGTACAGTAATTTGAACAATTTGAGCGAAATATTCAAATTTGTACACGATGGAAGGTGGTTTTGCCATTTTTTTGCGAAAAGAACTATTACATCATGACCGTACTATTACCGTACTCGTATCTGTGTTAATCGTATTTATTTTTATAAGAACCCCGTTTTAAGGGATTATCCCCCGGGGGACAGATCCGGGGGACAGAATGGAAGAAAAAATTATTGTCTGTCCCCCGGTTGAGGACACCCAAAGCTTTACAGGAAGATATTTAGTGCAGAAATCGTCAACCTAGCGGAACGCTCGCTGATTGTAGTTTGCAGAGCGAAATAGAAAAAGATGAGTGCAGTAACGAGGTGGTCCGCTCGTTGGATTTCACAACTCGGTTGTTACTGTGATTTTGTTCGTACCTAACATTATGATATAGTAAGGTACCTAATTTAAATAAATTTGCAATAAGCATGGCACAGAAACAAAGTCTCTCACTATGGGCCTTATTAATAAGCTCCAAGTAGCCCAACCAGCTATAGAGAGTGCTATGTTCGGAGTTTCTCTGCGAGATCGAATCAGAAATGAGGGTATCCGTAGAAGAACCAAAGTTACCGACATAGCCCAACTGATTGGAAAGTTGAAATGGCAATGGGCAGGGCACATAGCGCGGAGGACTAATGACCGATGGGGTCGAATAGTTCTCGAGTGAATACCACGTACCGGTATGCGCAGCGTAGATCGTCCACCCACAAGGTGGACGGATGACCTCATTAAGACCGCAAGATCGCGCTGGATGCAAGCCACTTCCAACCGGTCTTATTGGAGATCCATAGGGGTGGCCTATGTCCAGCAGTGGACTTCTTATGGCTAATGGGTGGATGATGGATTGCCATTCAGCGTGGCAATGCGGCCAGCATGCTGGGCACGCTGCCAACTGGCAGTGCGCATTAAACATTTGGATTATGTTTAGACCTTCAAGGGCCTGTGGATAATCAAATTGCTCTTTATGTAATAGTATGATATGTAGTTTAAGCTTATAAAGTAGTATTGTTTTCAGTTGTACTTAGCCAATTTATTTGTAAAACAAAATAATTAAAAGAATTAAGCTTTTGGTTCAAAGTTGGCTACATTAACTTAAAATTTTGAATAAATTTGTGTTTGTCTTTGAATTTTTAGTAGGTATACAGGGTTACCGTTAATCTATTAGCATCCTTTTAAGATAAGCATCCTTTTAAGGGCAATTTGACGACCGTCAAATCTTCGTAATCTTCTGTACATCAAAACAAACTTCTTTTGTTGTAAGTTCGTTTAGGCCGGGTGGCCAGCCCTGGTGTCAGTTTTTTAGGCCGCCTGAAGGCCTTTGACATGGCTAAATGGTAAAAACAACCGGGACCTACAATTTATCGTGTCCTCCGAGCCACGTTAGTGCTCTGTAGGAAAATGCCACCCGCGGTCACCCATCCAAATACTGACCGTGCGGAACGTTGCTCAATTTCGGTGATCGCTGACAAACACCTAGTCAAACTACGCTACGATTCTTAGACAAAAACTTCTTCTTTTGGATGTTGGTTGAAAACTCACGCTCAATCAGTAGCAAAATGTAGACACACGCAAGTCTAATATAAATAAAGAAACTTCACAACAAATTTTTTTGGGCGGAGGTCAGATTGTTCAAAACTTTTATGATATCTCAAAAAGTTTTTATTTTCCAGCGGCAGAGCCCAAACTCAATTTGTTGCTTGTTTACAAACAAAGAGGGCTGTTACAAGTTATTTCAAAAAAAGCATTCCTTAAGTGGAAACTCTTTAATTTACAAAGAAAAAGACATAAAAAGTGCATTATTTGTGCGTAACAAAATGTTTGTAACAACTCAACTTGGTAATGAATTTGAACGATGTTTAGTATGGAAATATAGACCGTATTAAAAGGAAATAGGAACGAGGTTAAATTACGAGCAAGACAAAAACAAATGTGTTAGTAAATGCATTACAGACTGATCTTTAAATCTTTTATTAATCCCTTTCTATTGACATCTTTAATTGTTTTCACTTAACTAAAAAGCCGGGTGATTTGTGGCAGTAGGTACTTAAAGCATTACAATCATGAAAGCACATAAGTGTTTTTTTGACCGGCGAAATGGAAGTCGTATAATTTTTTTTTAAATTATTATAATAGGCTAGTTGGCTAAACTTTAAAACTTGGTTAATAATATACGTTAGTATCTATTTTATCCCAGAAAACCTTTATTTCAATAAAATATCAATATTTACATTACGTATTTTGTATTTATTAAAATAATTTAATTTTCTCTCGAAAACGCAAATAGTGTCATAGCGTCTTGAATGACGTTAAAATCCGTCACAGTCACAGCGAAAACGTCAACTACTAAGATGATTAAGAAGTTTGTTCAAGAAGTATTTATGTAAATCTAAACTTCTTGACGATGATGTTTCGCAGGTCGTGTCGTTTCACTTTCTGATTTGTGTTCGCTGTCACGTGACATAAAGCCTCTTTTTTTAGAAGTTATTTGCTAAAAATATTATAATTTTTAAAAGATATAGATTTGTTTTTCCTTATCTACATCTCTTAATTAATTTATAGAAACTATAATACAAACAATTTGTTTTTAGTGGACACCAGCCAATTGTACTTTTTAGAATAATGCTACATTTTAAAGTTAAAATTAAAGAAATTGTCAAGTTAAGATAAAGTTCAAAAGCGGTTTAATTCAAAAACTCGCTACACTAGAGTATTGCATTGTTAATAACCGAATTGACTTGTCTAAAGTATCAGAACAGTTTTACCTAAATAAATTTCGTCGGCCAACTTCGCCTTTGTTAGGGACAATTCCACTAATATGACACACTTAGCCAAGTTTTCGTGAATGTTAGCACTAAACTAGTTTGCTAATCTCGGTTTAAGTGCTGGGTATTGTTTAAGTCGTTATAGCCTTTCCAAATTCACAAGTTTATCCAATTTAATCTTGTAGTGCTTAAATTTTGCTAAGTTGCATGCATAATCAGATTTTGGGGGAATTCCTCGTGGAACAACTGCTTTCACACAACTAGTTGTACGATCAGGAATACTATTTTAAAATCTTTTCCGAAGGTACAATCAAATATTTGTCAGTTCCTAATTGCACAACCAAGTTTAATTAAGTAGAACCGTATGCAACACTTCATATGATGACCTACTCTAGTATTTCTTTTTTCTTATATCACACCGCTATTTAGAGTAAAATACAGTAGTCACTAGTCAGAATAAAATATTTACCTCTATAAAAGTGGTGTTTTACAAGTTTGTTGTTGTGTTAGTTTATATAGGATCTTCTTAGAACATAGTTTAAAAAAAAAGTTAAATAAATAGAGTTATTTTTCTGGACATGGACTTCAGTTTTAAAAATGACAGGTGTCAAAGTGACAACTGTCATTTATTCTAGAATTATACTAAAGTTGCATGAAAGGTGTCAAAATGACAGCTGTCAGGTTAGTATCATTACCAACTTCAAAAGAGGTTTTTAAAAACAATAGTATCTATTTTGATTGTAGTTGTGTCACAAGGCGTAGCTTAAAAAAAAATGTGCATGGTTGTGCCACTAGGAATACGTATTTTGGATGTCCAAATAGTTGTGTGAAAGCAGTTGGTCCACGAGGAACTCCTGCAATTTTGGATAAGTATTTTGGACAATTTGCTGTTAAGTAGGTATAGTTATACTCTACTGCATCAGACTTTCGTGTCGGTCGTCTAAAGAATCTCCCAGATATTAGAAGGTATAGGATATCAAACGACGAATTGGAGACGGTAAATGCGTTTGGGGTGGGAGGATGTTGGTTAATTTTTTTTTTTCAAAATTTTGCCGTTTTCCTCCACAACTACTTATTCCGATTTTTTATTGTTCCACAAACTCGTGTCTGTGCATGCCTTTTGATGAGTAGTTTACAAATCAGAATTGTTTGTTTGTAGGTAATTGTTCCTGACTATACATAGAGGGGTTTGTTAATATTATACTTAGCCAAAGTAAGTAGTTTCGGAGCATTGCGTGAATGCCACGAGCAAACCGATAATCTGTAAGCAGCATCCTTTAAATATGTAGGTTTTGAATATAATTTGAATATTTAAAATTGTTTCTCTACTTAATATTTTCCATCCGTTTCCAGCGAACCGTCCGTTTATCATCCACAACTTCCGAACCACGAGTAAAAAAGTTTACTCGTAGTCACACTGGTGTAACAAAGCGGTGTAACCACGAGTCTGTACCCAAAACACCTCTCTACAAAACTACTTAATCTTATAAACTTCCAGTAAAGTGTAGAGCACCATCTATCAAGATAGACCTCAAACTTGCCATGGTGCGGACTTAGAATAGAAGAAGAAACTCAACTTTACGTTATATTAGGCATGATGACTAGGTGAAAGGTGCTTTATAATACTTGTCTATTATTTGTTAGATTATCAAAAAATATGGAACCCGTATAGGTATTTATTTGTCAATCAAACAAAAAATTGAAAGATATAGCGCATTTTTTGAAAGTAAAAGGTCACAACGTCACTTCTGTGAAAAATAATGTGGGACGAGACGCGGACCTTTAGCGGCTAAATTTTAATGATTGTTTTGTTTATTTGACCAAAGAAAAATTACGTCCAAATTCGTTGTGATATTATAATCTAACTAACGAACGGAAAGAACGAAGTTATCTCATCAGCTGTAGAATGTTAAAGATTTTGCTAAGGTCTTTACAGTAACTAAAACTTCTGTAAAGAAACGTGGTTATACAGGGTTATTTCTTATCAATAAGTATCCTTTTAGGGGCTTATTCTGTACATCAAAACTAACAACTTTTGTTCTGCGACTTTTGTCAAAACTCAAAAAAATTTTTTGTTATTCCATAGAAAAATATCGTTCACCCGCTCACCCGCGACAAAACGTATGGAACAGCAGATTTTTAGGGTTCCTTACCCAAAGGGTAAAAACGGGACCCTATTACTAAGACTTCGATGTCCGTCTGTCCGTCTGGCCGTCTGTCCGTATGTCTGTCACCAGACTGTATCTCATGAACCGTGATAGCTAGACAGCTGAAATTTTCACAGATGATGTATTTCTGATGCTGCTATAACAAAAAATACTAAAAACAGAATAAAATAAATATTTAAGAGAGGGTCCCATACACTAAACGTGATTTTTAAGAGTTTTTTGCTCGCTATTAATAATGGCAAGAAGAATGGGGCTAAGGGGCTCCAACACGGTAAGGAACCCTTCGTGCGCGAGTCTGACTCGCACTTGGCAGATTTTTTTTTGTGTTCTGACAAATGTCGCAGAACAAAAGTTGTTAGTTTTGATGTACAGAGTAAGCCCCTAAAAGGATGCTTATTGATTAGAAATAACCCTGTATAGAACCCCGCGTGATGAGAATTTGGTGCAACATTGTCCACACTCGTAATTGTTCACGACACTGCGCCAATGTCGCATTGACATTGGTGGACACGTGTGTGTCCGCAATAGTTTTCACGCACAGATCTCTGTTAATTACTTTCACGAGTTGTACAGTACGTGCCGTCAAAGATAAGACTTGAGAAACCACTTTGGTTTGTAATAGATATACAAATTCTGGATAATAGATACATACGTTTAAAAAACGTTTAATAGATATACAAATTCTGGTTAGTTAGTTTGGACACGACTGCACCTGCGCAAGATCCCCCAAAACTGACGCTCGTCAAGTATCATCTTTGGTGGCACGCACTATTGTACATTAATCAGTGTCTCAAGTACTATTCGTAGACGAGAACAAAGCAAGATGGACGCGAAATTTTGTATTCATAAATAATCTGGGTGTTTTACGTCGTCGTATAAACATTTTTTGCTTCGAACAGCTTCAATTAGTTCCTCCATTTTGCAAACACTCGTGCTACTGCCACTCGAAATTAGTGTCTCGGTCATCTGGCAGACACGCGCGTACACGCTTATGTACGTGCCTGCGTTGACACGTGGGAACCAATGTGGAGTTCAGCACTGTGCCATAAGTTTATACTGCCATTCGCACGCGGCTCCTGACGGCCAATGCGAGTGTGGGCATGTGCTGCAGGGCTTAATCTGATTCTCATGGCACCTTCGAGCAAATATCCATAGAGTCACAATCGAGCAAAAAAAAGTGTCCGAGGCAAAACTCTGTCCAAGCTACGTAGTGGGCAGGCTTTTTAGTTAAACGTAAGGCGATTGCGAGCCGACTACAACGCCGCGCGATGCCAAAGTGCTCGGTTACAAGCACTAATTAGGTGACATAGCGTCCAGATTCGAAAACACGGGTCGTTGTGAATTACTTGATGTAAATATCTAAGTCGGTATTTATGACGACACTTGGACCGTTTTTTACTACTTCCACTTAGGGAGTGTGGCTCTGTAAATATTTGCTCAAAGCATGGCGCACGAATTTTTAAGCAGCTTAAATTCAGCACCAAGTCCTACCCAACCGACCGATTCTAGTCAAAACCCCTCTCTTGGAATTCAACTTAATGGTGATTATGATTATAAAGACGTAAGTTATAGTTGACCATCTGTTTTTATTTTCTGTAGTATCTATCTGCTGGCATAAATCACGTGTGAACTGATTATGCGCTCGGCCGACTGTGAACCGACGATTTAGATCTAGTGATACCTACGTGAGATGGGCTAAACACGTAGGGATATCGAGTTGGCTTCGAACAAAATTTACAGATTTTGTAGTTTTTTAGCACTTTTCGTACTATCTACTACGTAGGCCTACCCGCAAAGGGCAAAAGGCTTGATGACTGGGTATAAAAATCATTACCTATGATAATTATTTTGTAAATTAGATTATTATAGTTTGGCCGTTCAGAGTATGCGTTCCTGACACGTCATCTTGAAAAAATGATTTTGGCCGTTATCTCGGAAACTATGTACTTAAGGGCAAAAAACATTACAATCATTATTGTAGAAAATAAAATTTCGCATCTTTTGTTTCCACTAAACTTTTTTGTAAAACTTGCCGTTTACGATTTATGGTCCATTTAATGAAATTATTTTTTGCAAAAAATAGCATGACCGACTTCACCCGTGTACAGAATTCGCTAATATTTCGCACGGATCGATGTAGCATTTTTGACATTATTGCTGATTTATCAAAAATAGCAAAGCTTATTTCCATAAAAATTTAATGGGACTAATTTGGAAGTAAATTCTTTTGAATAAAAAAAGAATTATTGAAATCGGACTACTATGAAAAAAGTTATGCGTGGTTATACACAAAAAAATATATAAGTACGCGTCGAATCGAGTACCTCCTCCGGTTCGGTCAAAAACTATTGAACACGCATTTTTTCTTTAGTCAATCAAACAATAAATGACAAAGTTAAACCTTTTCAAAGTTTGGAAGTGGGGGCCGTGACGTCACTTCTGTGTCTATAACATTTGTAGTTTACTCGTGTCATCGCGAGAATTACACTTATCTTCATTAATTTTCGCTTATTTGACAAGAGAAAAATACGTTTCTAGTATTTTTTATAGTTTATCTGTGAGCTAATTTTGTTTTTTTTTTAATTATCATGCTTATTGGCACATATCTACCATGCTGGCCCAGTACGGATTGGTTGATGCACATACATCACCGAATCTCTTCCACAAACGTTTGCAGGTTGCTTCAGGACGTTTTCCTTCACTTTTGTACTGATTTAGTACAACCATTAAATAAGAGGCTATTAAAAATTCGTTGGCATATATGTAACTCGCCAGCCCATAACTAGCCAGCCCATAACTAGCTTGCCGCGGTGAATATTTTTTGCTCAATCGAGCTTTGAGAACAAACCTATGTTCAATAGCAACTGTCTCGTACAAACAAATATCTTCTAATTACGTACTCATCCAACAAATAAGTAATTTTAATAAATGTTGTACCTACAGCAATATTATTTCCGTTGTTCAGTACGCAAAGATAATATTATTCTGTGCTCTGGTAAAACAGGGATGCGAAATATCCGGAAAATAACATCAGTTGGCTAATGATAGACCAGGAGCTAAGTGCCCATAAATTTTAACTACACTTAATATGGTTAATGTTAAGTTATGATGCGATAACTCGGAAACCATTTAGTGCACAAGTCTAAATATCTACGTATGTTTGAACATTTTATCTTACCGTTTTGGGCCATCTAAATATTCAACTAACAGTTTAATTTTAGGTTAGCCAAAAACGTAAATATTTAGTACTTTTATTATTGTGTTGTGGTTGACAGGTTTATGATAATTATGTACAAACAAAATCAAACCAATGGAAGCAGATAATCGTAACTGATATTCTTGTAGTAGATAGATTGTAGGTAGGTATGCGTCTTTTTGTGTAACAATTTTTTTAAGTATTTACATTATCTTTCTCATTTCTAGCGTATGCATATCACAGAGCCCTTTTTTCAGGTTTTGCGTTATCGATTTGGCATTTTTTTCTATGTTTTGCGTAGTTTATCTTAAACTTTCAAGTTCGCATGTGCCTCCATGTATTTTTGTTAGTCCTTCCTCGTTTCCGCCAGGGGTGCTGTACAAAAATGTTTAGAGCCATAAAGAAACAACTGTAGTATCAATTTACGTGTAAGCCTGTACTAACCTCTCTGATTTGCGTTGCAGTTTTCAATACCCCAGCTCCTCGTCTACAAAGTTAGCGAATCAATTTATAACAATAACAGCTGACACCATCTAATTAAGATTCATGATAGATGGATACAAGCTTTATTAATTACTAGCAGTGTCTCGCGACTTCACTCGCGAATTTTATCATAATTTCATTCATTTCTTGAAAAAACAAAACAGATTGTGACCATAAAGAACCGGCTTTTTAGTAGGTACCTAATAAAGCCTTGATTCAACAATTTTACTTAACATATAAAAAAACAGCTAAGTTTTTGTAATAATTAAATTAAAAGTGATATAAGTGTAAATTCCACAATCATACTTTTTAGTTTTTTACTAGCACAGTACTAATTTTTATTTTAACATAATTACAAAATTATAAATTTAATTATTTGGTGATTGTGCTTTGGGCCTTTGGCTTTGGACCAATGTGAATTGGCAGATTTTACATGCTATCAATTAATCTCACGGGCGTATAATAATTATATGTCTATTAATTTAACTTAACGACGTTTTCCTTCATAAATAGACCAGAAAGTGGTGTGATAGTACGTTCAAAGTTCAGATTGGTACGAGACCAGATTTTAACATCATTTTTGCAAGGATTTTTTTCACGTTTCGCGATAGCAAGGTAAGCGTTACTACCAGTAGGCCACTACGGATATTTTTATATTTACTACAATTACTTGTTGTCCTAATACTGATCACCGACAATTTTCTTCAGGACGAAGAGTTCAAACGCGAATAGGAAGACTTTATTTTATTTAAAACTTAATACCTTCCTTCCTTTCAGCCATAGAACGTCCACTGCTGGACATAAGCCTCCCCTAAAGATCTCCAATAAGACCGGTTGGTAGCGGCTTGAATCCAGCGCGATCCTGCGGCCTTAATGAGGTCGTCCGTCCACCTTGTGGGTGGACGTCCTACGCTGCGCTTGCCGGTACGTGGTCTCCACTCGAGGACTTTTCGACCCCATCGGTCATCAGTCCTCCGCGCTATGTGCCCTGCCCATTGCCACTTCAACCTGCCAATCCGCCAATTTAAAACTTGGAGGTAGGTTTTTATAAAGAAAGTAAGGGATGTTCGTCAAGACCAGCTGTATGGTCTTTGTGTCAGTTTAACGCCTCAAAGCCTCAGTCTAAACGGTTACAATAAACGACACAATTTAACGTGTTGTCCAAGTCATGGAAACGCTCAGTAGTACGAGTAAATGCCATCCACGATCGCCCATTCGAGGTTTGAAAATGGCAAACGCAGCTTATATCTATACACTGAATTCGAATTATAAACAGACAACATCCAATCCAGTTTTTGTGGTTGCGCGTAAAAGTTACTAAACCTAATGAAATTGTTTTGGAAATGTATACAGAACTTCATTTGTACTTATCTATGAATACTAAGATTAATGAATATTTTTATGAAGTAGGATCAAGCGTAAAAATAGTTATAGTTCGCACTTACTCATTCAGCTAAGTTTTGGTTTCATCCATACATCAGTCGAAGGACACTGTTGGACTTAACTTAGCTGCTATAAGTAAGCAATGATTTATATAACTTGACATAGATGGCATTCGACAAAGCTGATATTATTTTCATAATAATGCTCTGAATCCCATCTTTTTGGCTTTAGCCTTTCCGTACTGTACCAGCCTTTTTAATAGTCCACTGCAGGACGTAGGCCTCTACCACCTATTTGGGTCATTTTCACCACGCTGGCCTTTTACGTATTTCTCTACGAACCTGTCTGTTACAATATCTGATATAATACAGGGTAACTACAATAACTGTAGGTGCCTATCTATTTATGTCGTTGTTGTCTACCAGTCTTACGCCGGCTTAAATCTTTATGCTAGTATAGCGCCAGTCTTAGCACAAGCAAACATTATCATAACTGCCTACGTCCTTACAAGTAATATAATAGGTATCTAGATATGAAAGCTGGCACGTCGCTATCTCATTTCACACTTCGCCGTGCAGCAAAGCTTAACATGCTAATTATTTATTTTACTTGTGATAAAATTGTTTAGCTGGTTACCAAAGAAAGTATAGTTACCACCAACAATTAAAATGTATTTTCTTAATAAAGCAACTGATATTTTTGAAAAAAATTATGACTTGTTTCGCTAAGATTGAGAACTATCATAGCCAATGTCTAATCATCTGTGCTTTCGCAAAAACTATTTATCAAATCATCTTACGGCAAACGTTGCTCATGCAGAATTCCTACAATTCTGATTTTAGCACTTAAAACAGCGTAAAATAATAATTAGTAGGACTAGGATCCTAAATAAAACGGCGACTTCACTTTTCAACGTATTGCAGAAGGAAATGGAAACGTCACAGCTGTCAATGTCGACTAATGTTGCCATTGATTGAAATTAATCTATCTTACAGCCCACCGCCCACCAGTCTAAAATTGGGGTGTAATAATTATGTAGGTACATAGGTCTACATGTGAGCGACAGTCTTAAAACAAGCAAACATTATTACTGCCTATGTTCTTACAAGTAATATAGGTATCTAGTTCTGATATGAAAGCTGGCACGTCGCTATCTCATTTCACACTTCGCCGTGCAGCTCATGGTACGGAGACACGCCAACTGTGTCTACTAAATTCTGCTCCATTTCTCTCTGACATTACCTATCTAGTTTCGCCGTTTAGATATCCAAACATTTATCCAAATATGCAAAGATATGCTTTGAAACTGAATACGTATTAGGAATGGCAAACTACTTTTTACATACATGGGGTTGATTTTTAAAATGTCGGGGCTTTCTCTGTTCACAGGTGGAAATACTTATTTACTTACTTGTATCATTATGGACCACATTTATAAATTAAAAATAAAATCAACTGTTCCAAAAAAATTCAGATGCGTAATTTGTTGAAAAATGCGACCTGTCGACAAAATCAACATTCGGACAGACAAAAACAAAATCGTCGTCATAGACCTTCGTTTCGCTTCAGTTAGCTAACAAATCAGTATTTTTCGTAGTTTAAGAGAACTAAAACTAGTACTTTGAACCGAACCGAAGATCTTGCGTTTACAAATTTGTTGCATTTTTAACCGACTTCCAAAAAGGAAGAGGTTCTATGTTCGTCTGTATGTATTTTTTTTGTGTATGTTCATCGATCATTTCGCCAATTGTGAACCGAATCGAAAAAAACCTTTTTAGGTCGAAAGGATATACTCCCGAGGTGGTTCCATTTAAATTTTACAGAAATCGACTGAGCCGTTTTTTTAAATCAAAAATAATGTAAACAATTCGAGCGAAATTTTCGCATTTTGTTCACGATGGAAGGCGTTTTTGCCATTTTTTGCGAAAAATAATTATGAGTCATCTGTTCACATAAATACACAATTTGTACATGTAGTCATTCACACTTATAGGTATCAGTTTTTATCTAGATGTCCCTAACATTTTTGTTCTGTTTTGTAGAATTCTTTCTATATCTTATCTAAAAACATAACAGTCCGAGCCAAAAAAAAAACCACTCACTTTAAAAACCTTTTATTTCACTTTAACGGCTCCAAAATTCATAAAACGGACAAAAATCCAATAAATACTATTTAAGTTCTTCTAAGCCTGCCTACGAAATAAAATATATTTTATTGTATAATATTCCCGATGTCATTCCGTGGGTCATCAAATGTTTATGGCGAAATGTGTTTATGGTAGAGTCGTAAAATAACGCAGCCACTGAGCATTAGAATTGGGTTAAATGTGTTTTAAATTACTGCCATGATATCGTCATAATGTTGTTTTATTTTTGATACAGTCAAGTTGATAAAAAAAACTGCTTTGCGCACATTGACAATTGCGAATTCTTTTTGAGTTATTTTTGGGTCCTATATACCAAACTCGCCCTGTACGTTACGGTTTTACGGTTTTGTATGAATTTAATCAAACACTGGCCAATTAGGGGGCACGGCTGTGCCACCGGCAAGTTGAGCGCAGAGCAAACACTGCCGTACCATCCTTTACTGGAACTATTTCGCCGCGTTTTCAAGCCCCTAGTATTTGAGAATCTCTGGATAAGACCAGAACGCAGAAATTTTCGTCATCCAGTAATATGCCCCCTAATACTTAAAATAAAAAAAAATCAAGTTTGTAGGTCACTTAGTTCCGAAGTTAAGCGAATGCAAAGTTTCGCATTTACGACACTCACTCACTCACTCACTCATGATCATCAGAATAGAACTAGTACTTCCCAAAAACTCAGAGAGCTGAAATTTGTTACAGAGATAGGGATTAATGGCACATGAAGGGAAAACTATAAAACTAGGATAATCGAAGATTTGGAGTACCTGGTGACCCTTATTTGAAAACACAGGAGCCCAACCAAACTATTAAAGAGCGACAAACAGCCTTTTAAGAAAATCTAATAAAATAAATCAATATGTAAGTCACACAACATTAACTATAATAATAAAGAAATCGCAGTAAGGAACCTTAGACTTGGCACGACTTTGTCTAGATTTCATTACTTTTTAGAGATAGGTAAACAAGCAGCTCCATCGAGACTTGGCTAGTTTTTTTGAGAATGTTTTTGGTGGGATAGACGTCACAAATATAGCGCGTAGTGTGTTCACCTTGCAGACTGAGGACAAAGCTTTATTTTTAATATGAGTACCATTCGCTCTTCCACAGTCATCTATCGGAAGACTGACCGTATAGACTGTTGTTTAAACCTTAATGGTTAATCGTTCGGTGGTCGCTTAGAACTGCCCTACAAGTGACACACACTCTAAAAATGTATACTCACTAAAACTGAGAAAACTGTGAGTGATACACATTCAAAAAATTGAGTACTCATCATCAACTACATGTGATAGATACTCTAAGAATTTATTACCCCCAAGAACTGGAATAACTATGACAGACACATACTCTTAAAATTAAGTTTAAGTGTACTCTAAAAAATCTATAACTTGCCACGAATGCCACGAAACATCAACCACAAAACCCCGCAGTAAGCTTCAATTTCTTTTATTACCGTTCACCATTCACAATCAAACCTCAAAATCACTGATTACAAGCCATCCGCTACAAAACTACCTCTTAAATTAATCCCCTAATCCCTGAACAGTGCGTAAATCCCACAGACTGAGGAGACTTGTAGACTTCGTAGGTTTTGTTTTATAGTATAAAGTTGAAGGTGCCACATTGAGAAATCCATCCATCCATCAATCAGCCACAGGACGTCCACTGCTGGACATAGGCCTCCGCTATAGGGTGTCAATAAAATTGGTTGGAAGTGGATTGCATCCAGCAATCCGCTTTGCTGTAATATAGTAGGATATAAATATGTTTTTGTTGTAGTATAGCGCTGAAGGTGCCACATTGAGAAAGTCTACTGCTAGACGTAAGCCTCCCCTATGGATCTCCAATCAGATTGGTTGGAAACGGACTGCGTCCAGCGTGATCCTATGGTCTTTATGAGGTCGTCTGTCTGCGTCGTGGATGGACTTCTGTGTACTCGTAAGTATTGAGAAAGGTTGGTTTTGTGTAATCTACTTGGTCTCAACAACAACTGACAATTTCGGTGCTTCTGCAGATAGTTACTAAATAAATAAGTCAGTCGGACGTACCTATAGAAATTATCAAACTACAAAGTAATAATTACTTACCATGTTTTAAATTAAGATTATTTCAAGTTAAAACAACTAAAGAAAAGATTAAAACAATACATGCATATGCAAGGATCGATACATGGTACAACATATCATAACATTCAAAACTATATCTTACTAATAATATTTAGTAAAATAACAAACATAAATACATATTTAACACAACATCTTCACTTTACTGTTGTCGGTTCAAACAATTGTCTGATTTGTGTACGTTTACTACATTCTCCTTGATCCATTGAAATCGTCCGTCTCCGTCGTACACATTACACGTTGCCTAGTAAGTGAGCGAGAGGAAAACTGCCGCCCGAGATACAGTTTAAACTAGTTCGGGCGGTACGGTAAATCTTGATTATTTACAAAGCAGAAATTAAAACGAATACCTACCTAAATAAATGTTTTATGTAATTGTTGTATTACGAATAGGTGTGTTTCAATGTTAATGTTAATGTATAAATCTAACAATTCAATGTACCTACTTGTTCGTTTTATAAGAAAAATAAATTAATTGATTGATTGATAGTTGTAACTCACATTTTTTAAATAGGAGCAGACGATAAAAAGAAACTCGTTCACCTCTTTTATTTCACCCGACGAAAATTGCTTAGACGTTTTTTAAATCATATATTGCTTGACTTGTATAAAAATAAATCAATTTGCATCAATCGCAAGGTGATGTATAATCCTACCGCTTAACTTAGTCCTCGCCTGCGCAGTACAGGGGCGCCGCCGCCGCGCCCGCACCTGTCTCAGTCCCCCTTTGTCGTCTACCCCCGCGCCCCTGTACCCGCACAGGCGAGGACTGAGTTAGGATTATAATTGTGTTTGTTGGTCCGACTTGTGTTGGAGGAAAAGTCTGACGAACGAAAAAAAAGTGGAAACAGACATGCTTAATAATTAGCATTCCTCTACATAGAACACCTACAGCTCGAATTAAAAGGATTTCAAGGTTAAAATGTTTATCCTTATTGTCTATGTGTATGTTATAAGTTGAAATCCTTTGTGAAAACCTGAGTCTGAGTAGCCATAAGGGTTTATCATGTCCTAGTAGTCAAGATCAAATAGTCGGTAGATTACTAGTTTTTTTTTTTTAAAGAAAATATAAACAAAGGCTGATGAAAGCGTTACATACCACACTTTCATCAGTTCGTGTCATCAACTTGGCATTTTTATTTTATCATTTAGTTTTTTGCGTGTAAGTTGTGTCGCTGGATGTCCTACGCTGTGGCGTATCAGTGAATTCATCTCGACAAAATAAATGAAGTAACGTGAGCACAAACAACTTGCCTTGCCTACTTCTAAATCAGTGTCACTTCCCCTGTTTAATAAGAGGCCGGATTTGCAACGGTAGCGCCATCTGCCGTCCCCTCGGTGCATTAGAATTACAAACTAGCAAATGTACTGTATAATAAAGGAAGGGATAATGTATTGGAAATAATTGGTTGAACAGATTGGAGTTATTTGTCTCTTGGAATTTATTAGGGGAGTTTTGTTTCTTTTTGTCAAAATGAATTGTGAATTATTGAAACAATAAAATTCTGTAGTAAGTTTCCGGTCCAATGTGTGTAAAGACAACGAAATTAAGGATTTTATTTGTTCTTAAATGATATTTATTCCATCCATTCATCCATAAGTCGTAAAATATCCATTGCTGGACATAGGCCACCTAAGGGATTTTCAATAAGCCCGGTTGGTAGCGTCTGGCGTTCAATCGCAGTTGTTTGTCACGTTCTGTCTAACAAGCGATTATAAGGTTAGAAAATGGCGAAAGAAACTGGCTACCAATAATTATTTATTCTCAATAAAAAATATACTCAAAGAAAAAAAAAAAGATAAGGTATCGAAGGTCACTGACTAAATGACTGGTACTGACTAAATGTTTTCAAAAATAGTAATGTTTTCGTTTAACTCATACGGTTTTCTAATTAGTAAAAGGCTTCAACTTGTTTCACACTATTGGTTGTCTGTAAAGTCGGTTTACGGATGATAAAAATGTACGTGATAGTGATGTGATAACGTCATATGAAAACATTGTTCATTCAACAGCTGAAACAAGCCGAACGCTTAGACCGATCGTGCCTCTCTATCGCTTGTTCCGCGCTCTCGCTTTAAAGCTCGGCTCGGGTGGAACGTGGCAATTTTTTTTGCAGCCGGCGTTCATAACTTTATAAGACGTTATATTATCACGTTAAAAATAACAACAGAAGAACATAAAATCCAAAACTCGTTACTGACACAAAATTACAAATTCAACAAAGCAACAAATGACATTGTTGTTGCATTGCCCTATGCATAGATTTTATTAAGCGAACTCCAAAGGATAGGCTATTTTTAAGTTATAAAAATGGCGGAAGAAACTGGTTAGCAATAATTAAAAATTTATTCATTCTTGTACCTTTATTTGCCATCGGCGATGACCAGTTAATAAAGTATCTATCAAACCTGACTTTTCTTGATTTTTTAGCTTGCCTAGGCTACATAGTCTAGCTATACATACGGCCCTGAATAAAACTCCCTAATCTAAAGCTCGAATGAGTAAGTAAGGTCGTACAGGCCGGGTGGCTAGCCCTGGTGTATGAGGCTCGAATATCAACCTATACAACGTAAAATTGATAAATTGGAACTCAAAATTCCAAACTCCTTTCTGATACAAACTCAACATAACAAATACCTATAACAAATGGTTATGTTGTTGCACTGCCCGAGGCATAGATTCTATTATGCGAACTCCAAAAGATACTTAGACCATTATAAAGTTACGACAATGGCGGAAGAAACTGGCTTACAATTATTACAGAACAAACTCGGTTTGCTGAGGTCAACTTTGTATACCTAAGCGTCTTGTGGTTTCGGTAAAGTGTCTTGTTTCTGGGGAACTTGGCATTTCCGTGATTCTTGGAGGGAAATGAGATAAATTTATGGACGGTTTTGTACAAATACACGCTCATCATTATTATTAATTCATCAGCACATCAGCTGTAAGTAAGACATCTCTTTTTAGACATAATTTGCCCCAATGATATTCAATAAGATTGGTGGGAAAGGCCGTCATCTAGCGCAATCCTGAGATCTTAGGGCGCGTACACATAGCATCCAATTTTACAGGATCTATTTAATTGATCCGTCGCTACTGGTGGTATTATTCACACAGCATTTACAGAACCGATTTTAACGGATCCGACGCTAACATCATATACGTTTAAACGGACCTGTAAAACGGATGTCGGATCAGTTTTTTTTGCTGGATCAGGAATACTGTATTCTGTGTGAACTCGCTCAAACAACTACATACGCTAACAGCATATACGTTTAAACGGACCTGTAAAACGTACGTTCTATGTGAACGAGCCCTAAGGTCAACCGTCTACCTTGAGACATCTTACGCTACGCTTACCAGTACGGGTTCTCCACTCGAATAAAATTTCGAGCTCATCGGTCATCGGTCCTCATCGAAATGGCATTTTAGGGTTCCGTACCCAAAGGGTAAAAACGGGACCCTATTACTGAGACTCCGCTGTCCGTCTGTCCGTCTGTCAGTCTCCAAGCTGTATCTCATGAACCGCTATAGCTAGAAAGCTGAAATTTTCACAGGTGATGTACACATATTTCTGTGGCCGCTATAACAACAAATAAAAACAGAATAAAATTAATAATTAAGGAGGGCTCCCATACAACAAACCTGACTTTTTGGCCGTTTTTTGCTCTATATTAATAATGGTAACAGGTAGATTCTTGAAATTTTCACAAAATATTTAGTTGTATATTCACTTCAATAATAAATAATAAAATAAAATAAATATTTAAGGGGGCTCCCATACAGTACGGGACCCTCCGAGCACGAGTCTGACTCGTACTTGGCAGATTATTTCTCTTACATTCTATATTGATGTCGGTCACCCATGCTATCTGCCATGCCCAGTGCCATTTCAATTTGGCAATCCACCGAGTTATATATAAATCAGATACTTGGCTTTTCAACGGATCTTCCAAACATAAAAAATTTAGTAATATTATGTTAAAAAAATACGTACCGACCTTCAGAATGTACAAGGGTGGATTAATTAATTCCCGGACACAATTGTAATAATCTCTGTGCGCGTCACATTTCGCGCCATCGCTCATCCCAAGCCGAGTCCCGACGGAATGGCTAATTGATTGGAGAACCAATAAGATTAGCCGATTGTGCCGGCAAAGTTCCTGTGACATAGTGGAATTGTATACCAGGAATATAGTTTTGTATTAGAGTAGATATATCAATGGATATTTTTCAAAGATTTTGTAGTTTTGTTGCCAAGTTATATGCTTTTGTTTTTGCGTCTATCTCTCTTTCGCTCTCTCTACTTTTGATAAATTAGAAAAAAGTTAAATTAGTAAGATGTATAATTTAAAGATAAATCTGTACATCCTGTATATTACGTACAGAAAAGCTCAGAGTAAGACGTCCATCGACAAGATGATGGACGATGATGGCGAAAGAGAGCTAGACCGATGATTTAATCAAGACTACAAGACCACGCCATGGACGCAAGCAGCTTCCAACTGGTCTAATTGTTAATCCATAAGGCGAGGAATATGTCCAGCAGTGATTGTGATAAGATTTATAATGATAATGAAGATTTTTGAAGAGGTTGGGGTGAGTATTTCCGCCATTAAATTCTTACTGAAATGAAACTGTGGTTCCAGCAACCAACTAATGAATTTATTAGAATGTATAAAACATCGATACATCATACTTAATTCGCGGGAAAATTATTTCTAATATAACTTCTTCTTCTTTTCGAGTCAGCGATTCGATCAAAAAATATATATTTGGCTATAGGTATGCTGTTCGACCAGTAGGAGGCCACGGATACTGCGGCGGTGTTGGCCTCGTAGGGGTGCATTGAAGGAGCCTCCCCGAGCGGCAAGTACGAGTGATACCTATACCCATGCCCAGCGCACCCTAGACCAGCCGGTGTTCTCACCGGTTGACTAATCCTTAAACCACAGCGTTTCGATCTAATAACTTGTACGAGTACATAATAGTTACTAAGTTTAGTAAAAGTATGTATATTCTTCTTTCTTTTTTGTCGTAGTTATTGTCTCCGCAAATTATAATCAGTACTACTCAAGTTCTATGATTTTTCTTTAAGTTTTCATCTTTTCAGCCATAAAACGACCACTGATAGACATAGGCCTCTCTTACTGTTCTGTAATAATAATAGTTCCAGCCCGTATTCTCATTCGAGGAACATGATTTTTGCCGTTTTATGCTCGATATTAAGAACGGCTACTACGGATATTCTGTGAATATTCAATTAGTTGAAACTCAATTCATAAAATAAATATAATTAGGTAACTTAAACTAAAGTAACCTAAAAGAGGCTCGTGTACGGTACGGAACTCGTGTGCGAATCTGACTCACAGATGGCTATTTTTTTAAATATTCTAAGCATAGAATTTATTTGAAAACATCCTGCGATAACTCAAACAAGCGATAATTTTCCAACAAGTCACCAGACAAGCCGGTACTTAGTTCAACAAGAACAAATCCATTTGAAATCTTTGTTCATTTATTAGACAAAGATGGTGCTGAGGAATTTAATTAACGTTGTAGTCGAAACTACTTGAATGGCGAGAACCGAGCGAATTTCTGACTTAATAACTTTGATAACTTGAAACTCGCTTATATTGGTACCTTAGTGCAATTATACTGCCATACCAGAGTAACTTGAGTACAAGAACTTTTCAATGATTATATGCATATTCATTTATTTGCCACTAAGTGTTACAGAGGTATTAGAATATTAAAAAAATGCGCTTACAAATTTAGTCGCCCTTTTCGGGCACTGCAAATGTTTTAGCGCTATGGCGCTTTTTTAACAATAAGGTAGATAAAATTAAATGTGTCTTCTGAACTAACTTAATACTATGGAAACTATGGATACAGAGTGTCGTAATCTAATATTGGAGAGAAGCGTCTCGATAAAATTAAATACCTATGTCTACTGAACTAACTTGATGGTAATGGATATTATTATCTTTTACTCGATTAACTGTTTTTCATACAACTAAGATTAATTTGTCGTCTACCGATCTGCTAATTACGCAACATAGGCAATTAAGTCTGCATTTAGGAAAAGTAATTGAGCGATATATATCCACCACGCTGGCCCAGAGTGTGGTAGATTCTAATCCTGGTTACAATCCCATGATTTCTTCGGAATTTTAAAACACCAACAAAATATATTGCATACGATATTTGCTAAATGTATATATATATCTATGTAGTGAAAAACATTTGCAAAATTTTAATTTCCAGAAAATTTATTGACTTATCAATAGTTAAATACCTATGTGGTGTAGATTTACCAACCCATAGCTGGGTTATATGTAAAATGGAAAGTTCGTATTGGCCGGATGATGAGCTTTTAGCCTTCGAGCAAATAGTATCTACGGACCCACAGTCGCTAAGTAAAAGTTGTAAAAAAAAGTCCGAGCGCCGTCATACATACCGACTTAGATATTTACATAATTCACAATGACCCGTTTTTTCGAATCTCGACGTAACGTCACCTAATTAGTGCTTGTAACCGAGTTCTTTGGCATCGGACGGCATTGTAGTCGGCTTGCAATCATCTTACACTAACTAAAAAGCCTGCCCACTTGGGCAGAGTTTTGCCTCGGACACTTTTTTTGCACAATTGTGGCTCTTTATATATTTGATCGAAGCTTTAGCTGTCAGAATTTATAAACTGCTTAGCGCCTAAAGGATTCTGACATGGTTAAAAACAACCGGGATTCACAATTTCACGTATCATGCGCGCACGGTAGATCTCAGGTGTAAATACTACCCGCGGTCACCTATCCATAGAATGATAGTGCCGAACGAGATGATTGTTAAGAAACACCTAGTAAAACTACGCTATGAGCACTTCTGTGAGTTACTATGAGCTGTGCCAACGTGGCGTCGTTTATGGACAGGTCTACATACTGTTACGCAGTAAGCAGCGCGCGGTACGACGGCTAGTTGTTTACACCTAATCGCGAGATTTATGGTTTTATGACTCAGGCGGCACCGGCCTTTGTGTCGCGTCTATTGTTTGTTGTTTGTTAGATTTTTCTGGTGTTTTTGTAATAATTAAGAACAATAGGGTTTCTCGAACTTTACACTTGTTTACTTTGTCAGTTACAATGGCACCGAATATTCTACAGATTTCTAGAGAACCCTTATTCCGATATAAATAGGGCGATGGTTTTCGTTCGTGGCAGTTATCGCGTTTATACCGGAGTGAAAACATCTCGTGTTCAAGTGCGGTACCAGTGATTGTGAAGTGACTAGTTGTGTGAATATCAGTGCCAGTGTGAAGTATTGTGCGAACCAGTTGTGTCGTGTGTACTGTGATTTTGTGCAATAAAGTGCAAAGTGAACAATTGGCATTTTAACTGATTATCCAAGAACCCATCTCGTAACAATACGTTCAAAAACAGATTATTTATTATCTAACGGCTGGTTCGGTAAGGTAGTTAAATAGAATAGAAAACACATTATTGTACACAGAAAACATAAGACGAACAGTAATACAAGAAATACCCATTAGTGTAACTCAATGCGGCCTTATCGCTGGAAGCGATCTCTTCCAGGCATTCCATAAATTGTTATTATTATGGACTACGGGACTAATCGTGCACTAAAATTACGAGGTAAATGGATACCGGATAATGAGTTATTTATTTATCTCGTAATTTTAGTGCGCGATAAGTCCCGTAGTACATAAAAATATATGTGTTCAAATCGCGAAAGTTTGAAAACAATAAAACCCATAAATTATTTCTGAAATGGTTCATATTCTAATCTGCTACTCCTTACGATATTTATTTAAGATGTTTCATTTAACACAAACTGTTACACTGTTCCCGTATTATTTTGTTCGCGTTGAAGGGTTCTTACTGTCGAGTTATCGTCTTGAAGCGCTGTCAGGTCGTTACATTCAGATGAACATGTTGATACAAATTATACGAGACATTGAGATTCTCTGGTGACACTAAATATTACCGACTAAATACGGGCCATAGCGTTTCAACAGGCAGAAACCTTCAGAGATATATCAAACTGAATGACTGAATGAACGAATATATTTTTCTTCGCTAGAAAAAAGACACAACCGACTTCAATCAATTGATTCACTCTACGTATATGAATGGTTAGGCTTTAGCGTTTCAAGAGTCAGAAACATAGAATAATGACCAGTACAAGAAGGAGTACTAAAATAGCAAGAGAATACATCTCTTTGTCTCATTTTAATTATGAAATTTAAAAGGTGTTAGAAAAAGATGTACATATACTCGAACTTACGTAATTTCGAAGGGTATCACAAACTAGGATTGAGCTATCGGAGGTGACATGAGATTGTCATCCCATAAGCAACATGCTAGTGTTGTAACTGAGTCGATTAAAATATCGATAAGAAAATATATTTATTTTAACGTCGCAAAAATGACGGGGTGTTTTAAGTTTACGTGTCTATGTGTCTATCTGTGGCATTGTAGTTCCCGAACAGATAAACTGACATTAATTAATTCATTTAAAGGTAAATCAATCGGGAGTGTTCTGATCTATATTTCATCATTGTTGAAAATAATTATCTGAATCATTTCAAGATTATATATTCAGCTGCTTGGGCTGTAGATCATCTATCAGTCTGACATTCATACCTACAGATAGCGCGCGAGTTGAATGCAGTCGGGGTCTGAGGTAAAGAGCGGGAGCATCTCCCCCCGCTATCCGCACGCCCCACCTCACGCGCCTGGGCGGGTTGGGCGTGCGGATAGCGGGGGGAGACATTCGCATTCCTAAGCTCTGCATTCAACTCGCACGCCTACAATAATTTGTATAAATCATGTCATTATTATACATTTACATATCAGAATAGTTTCGACAAAGCTCTCACTCTACAGTGTGATACCTGTAATAACAATAATGTAGGTACCTACCTTACATTTTTGAGGAGTTGCTTCGAAGTGAAATATTGATTGATTTAGTTTTAATGTAGGTACATCATTTGGTTTTAGATGTCGATGTTTAATATTTTCACCCACAAAGCAATCTAGAAAAATGATAAGAACAAATGTGGCTGTGTGGTTTTGGTGTCCAGTTTGGTCTTGAAATTAGTGTAATCCATTGATTTTTAACTACTTCATCTCTGGGAAATCTAAAACAAAAATCGGCCAAGTACGAGTCGGACTCGCGCACGGAGGGTTCCGTAATGTATGGGAGCCCCACTTAAATATTTATTTCATTTTAATTTTATTATTTATTATTGAAGAAAATATAAAACTAAATGTTCTGTGAAAATTTCAAGCATCTACCTGGTACCATTATTAATATAGAGCGAAAAACGTCTAAAAATTCAGGTTTGTTGTAGGTATGGGAGCCCCCCTTAAATATTTATTTTATTTCGTTTTTAGTTTATCGTATTTGTTGTTATAGCGGCAACCGAAATACATCATCTGTGAAAATTTCAGCTGCCTAGCTATCATAGTTCATGAGATACAGCCCGGTGACAGACAGACAGACGGACAGACGGAAAGACGGACATCGAAGTCTTAGTAATAGGGTCCCGTTTTTCCCTTTGGGTACGGAACCCTAAAAAGTAGTGTAAGTATAATCAAAAAAACATCGATACAGTCATTTTGACGCAGCACTATGACGTAATAACCTGAACTATTATTTTTTGTAAAATATTGAATGAAAACTCCACAAATTATTCCAAAATGTTTGTAAAATCTCGTAATAATATAATTTAAAACAATTTCTGTTAGACGTAGCTGTTTTTAAATCACAAAAAGTGTATATATTCCAACAAAACTCACCGATGAAAAGTCACTAATTCATTCTTATTATTTTTTCGGGATGAATGCGATGTGCACCCTTTTATAAGACACGCCATTTGATATAAAATACACCATGCATAAAGAATTTATACAAAGTTACATAGTTTTAGCACTTTGAAACAGTTATTTCTAATAAATTGTATTAAAACTCGACAACCGGCATTCGGTGTTGACAAACCATAGCCACGCAACCACTGACAGTTGATCTTCACAAAGAAGATCGCAGCTCCGTTATGTATTATTTTTGATTTAGTAGCACTATACTTATACTATTATTTATTCTGTGACAAATTAGAACCAACTTTTAACCATTTTGACATTCCAACTTGTGATTTTGACGTTAGACGGCAGACGTTGCGTTTTGTTTTGTTTCATCCACTCTTGCGTATGCTGTATAACCAGATATGAATAAGACAGCTGTTACACAGTTTTTATTTGAGCAAAATTTAGTACTCCCTCTAGTACGTTATTTCTCTAAGGTCAGAAACATTCAGAGATATTTCAAACTGAATGAATGAATGAACGAATATATTTTTCTTCGCCAGAAAAAAGGCACAACCGATATCAATCAATTGATTGACTCTACGTATATGAAAGGTTAGTTCGAATCGATGTATGAGTATATAAAGATCAATCAAACAAAGAATAGAACATAAGAAAAGAATGAAAAGAACCATCAAATTCGGCTCATAATCGGCAGAATCCTTATCCTTACTAATATTATAAATCCGAAAAGTTTGTTGGTTTGTTGGTTTGTTACTCTTTCACGCACCAACGGAGCAACGGATTGACTTGATTTTTGGCATGGACATAGTTTAAAAGGCGGAAGGAGCTTTAGCATACTTTTTATCCCGGAAAATTGCATAGTTCCTGTAGGACAGGACAAAAACCATCGAAAGCGAAACTCGCCACTATCACAAAGACGCTAAGTGATTAATTCCTCTATGACGCTAATATGGACTAACGAAACGTCACAGCCAAACGTAATTAGATGACAGGTGACATTGTCTGCAGACTTTTATAAGTCACAAGTAGCATGGCAAGGGGACAAATTGTTTTTCCACCATTATATCCCCTTGAAGAGGAAATAAAGTATGGATTGAAAATGACAACTAACATTAAAATTGGATAAAATGTTATTTTCCCTCTGCATGCTACATGTTACTATGACGTTTAATACCAGGCCGTCATTTTGTCTGACATTAAAAATACTTTTAAATCTTCTTTTATTAGAGGTTTAACATGTTTCTTTATTCTACCTTTATGGTACAGAATCATCATACTTTAATATTATCAATCCGAAAAGTTTGTTGGTATGTTCCTCTTTGACGCAGCAACGGAGCAAAAGATTGACCTGATTTTTGGTATGGATACCTATGGTTTAAAAGACAGAAAGTGATAATAGGATACTTTTTTATCTCGAGAAAATTCGTGATTCCCATGGTATAGGACAATAACTGTTTCTCAGCATTGGAGCAACGGATTGACTTGATTTTTGGGTTGGGCATAGTTTGGAAGACGGCAAGTGACATAAGATACTTTCCATCCCGAAAAAATTGTAGTTCCCGTAGGATAAGACAATGAATTTTTCTCAGCAACGGAGCAACGAATTGCCTTGGCTTATTGCATGAATATAGTTTGAAAGACGAAAAGTGACATAGGCCACTTTTTATCGCAAAAACTTTAACAGTTCCCGTAGGATAGGATAAAAACTAAGTGAGCGGGCTACGGTAGCAGCCGTCTAAGCGCCAGAAATAACCTGTCATGGCAAGTTTACGACGTCCCTACATTTTTCGCACTCCTTCGCGGCACTCAACAGCGCTAGCCCAGACTCGGGCTCCATAACGGAGATTGCACTCCCGCCATAATGACGGAGTGTTTCGGAGCACAAGGCACATCGTCATCCACCACTCGGGACTAACCAGTACTGAACGTCAGACAGCATTCCAACGCCCTGGTCCCAGTGCTGCGGGTCAGTCATAGTAGCCCAGCGCCTGCCTCTTCAACTGCAGAGGGCAGTGAGAATGGCCATCGCGATACCGACACCTCTCTTCCCCTACAGCCCCACTGCGTCTGCCAACACGTTGACGGCCTAGCGGAAGGTAGGGTAGGTGGCGGCAACCACACCACCAGTTCCATATATCCCACCGCGGCCCCTAATCCTCGGCTGTCATATCAGAGTCCTGGAAGCAGCCTTGCTTTATGAAACTAAGAAAGGTTATTCCCAGCAAGTAACTGGAGATAAAGAGACATAAAAGAAGCCACACCCAGCGCAGCAGGAGGAGCTGGAGTTCATATGCCTGGCAGACGGAGCAGCACTAGAGCAAAATCTTAACCGAGAAATTAACATATTTACAGACGGCAGCAAAATTAAAGGGAAAGTTGGGGCGGCATTATCCATTTGGGATGATGCCGCTGAGATCAGTACCCGCAAGCTGAAATTGGCCGATTGGTGCTCCGTGTACCAGGCCGAGTTATTGGCACTTCTTGAGGCTACCGAAAAAGCAAAAATCTTTTGTGACTCCAGGTCTGCACTGGAAACGGTAGTTGGCGTATCTTCCCTCCATCCCTTAGCAGTAAATTCAAAACTAACATAAAGTTACTACACGCACAAAATAAAATAGTGAAACTTTATTGGATTAAAGCGCACGCGGGGATGGAGGGAAATGAGAGAGCGGACCAGCTAGCAAAGGAAGCAGCACTGCACTCGAAGTGCAGACCTATTTACGATAACTGCCCCGTTTCATTCGTCAAGCGAGAAATCCGAAAGGACTCTCTTGACGAGTGGAACCGGCGATATCAGGATGGACACACAGCGGCGGTAACCAAAACCTATTTTCCGGCATACAAGATCGTAATAAGAACTGCTGACGGGGCATGGTGGGTTTTCCCAATACTTACATCGATTTAAGTTGAGGGAAAGCCCATCGTGCATCTGTGAACCCACAAAAGAGGAGACTCATGTGCAGTGGCACATAATCTTGGAATGCCCAGTTTATGGAAAGCAGAGATTTGATTAAAACAAAAAACTGGAATTAATCTAACACGTAAAAACCTTTAAAAACAATTTTATCGAATTTTTGCACAAATATTTGTAAAAAGCAATAATTAGGAACAAGTAGGTATAAACTTTGCTGTACCATTGTAAGTTGTATATACACTCCAACCGTAACTTCCACCAACAAAAGCATTCCTGTAAGGTATTTTGATATTTGTCGGTTAGGTTAGGTTTCGCAGCCGACATAAACATAAGCCAAAATCAAAATATAACGCGGGCGAAGCCGCGGGTAAAAGCTAGTAGTCAATAAATCTCATATCATACATCCAAAATAAACACACCGTCGAATTAAAAACATCCTTTATTGAAGTCCAAGATAAATTAATCGATTGATACGAAATCGATGTTAGAGGTAAACGTTATAAATAAATCCTGAAACACACATAGGTATAGGTCGCACCACACAAGTTGGCGGATGTTAAGTTACCTACAAGTTGGCAACATCCGATGCTGACTGAAGCACACATAACGCCACACCATCCATCCTTCCATCTGTCAGCCATAGGACGTTCACTGCTGGACATAGGCCTCTCCTATGGATCTCTAATAAGACCGGTTGGTAGCGGCTTGCGTCCAGCGCGATCCTGCTGTCTTGATGAGGTCATCTGTCCACCTAGTGGGTAGACGTCCTTCGCGCTTGCCGGTACGTGATCTCCACTTGTTTCAATATTATCATAACAAAATTTTTTTGAGTCGGAATGTTAAAAACACAACAATTCAGAAGATCTACATAATAGAAGAGGAAATGTCACACCACAAGTAACTTAAAATCCATAGCTCTAGTTTCAATTTATATTGCGAAAGTTTATTGATTTGCTACACGCCGTCAATGTGGTCGGGCCAAACTACACTTGCTACTTTTGATTTACTAGAACCATTTCCCTCCAAGCCACGGAATAGTATATAAATCGTGACCACGGAGTAAGTTTGCTTATTTATATAGAGCTAGCTGTTGCGCACTGCGTCGTCGTATTAGAATAAAATGTAGACTATGACACATTCCGACTAGTCCGATTAGTCGCTCTAATTCTACGTGAAAAAGTAACACAATAATTGGGCAAGTGCGAGTTGGACTCGCGCACGAAGGGTTCCGTACTCTATGGGTACCCCCTTAGCCCCATTTCAAGCGTCTACCTGTTGCCGTTATTAATATTGAGCATAAAACGGCAAAAAATACGTTCTTTGTATAGGAGCTTCCCTCAAATATTTTTTATAAATTATGTTTTTAGTATTTGTTGTTATAGCGGCAGCAGAAATACATCATCTGTGAAAATTTTAGCTGCCTAGCTATCACGGTTCATGAGATACAGCCCGGTGACAGACAGACAGACGGACATCGAAGTCTTAGCAAAGGGTCCCGTTTTTCCCTTTGGGTACGGAACCCTAAAAACCTGCAATAGAAGACTACGAAAACTAAAAAGAGAATTATAAAAATATTAAAGATTCATAGTTTGGAAAAATATTGCCAAACTATGAAACTGTGTTTATTTATTATCTAACGGCTGGTATGGTTAGGTAGGTAAATAGAATAGAAAGAATATAAAACACTTTATTGTACACAGAAAATATAAGACGAACAGTAATACAACAAATACTTATTAGTGTAACTCAAGGCGCCCTAATCGCTGAAAGCGATCTCATCCAGTTAACCCATAAATAAGTTCTGAAATGGTTCATATTCTAATCTACCCTACGATGTATGTCATGTTTTATTTAACACAAATTGTTTACACTGAGCACTGCTCCCGTATTATTTTGTTCGCGCTGAAGGGTACTTACTGTCGAGATATCGTCTTGAAGCGCTGCGCTGTCAGGTCGTTACATTTAGATGAACATGTTGATTCAAATTATACGAGACATTGGGATTCTTGTGTCAGGTGACATTAAATATTACCGATTAAATACGGGCTATAGCGAATCACCCATAAGGGATATACTTCCAATAGTTTGGAGTGCATTTCAATCAAGGAGATTTCAATCGATGAAGCAAAACAAATTACTAACGCACCGTGCGACTTAAATGTCTTTTAGGTCAACTTTGCGCCAATTGTTTTATCAAAACTTCCTCCCCTACCCCTTTCCCTACTCCTGTTCTTAAACTCAACCAAACAAAAGTCTTTATTTATCGTTATTGAGAACTATTATGTACATAAGCGGATATAAATAACTTGAAAAAGTATCTGAAACTCGACATCAAAAATTTACTTTTTATAGAATATATTACGTTTACAATCTGGAAGCAATTTTTGCATGTAATAATGAAATAAAACCTTATGTATAAATTATTTTCACCATTTAGCACCTATTAATACCTACCTGAGTTTCTTGAAAAATAAGAAAAATAAATTTGACCCACCCTAGTATACATGGCACGAAGAATTAATGGCACCTAAGTATTTAAGTATTCATTGTGTTTTGTTGCTACCTACCGAGACGCGAATTCCTAAGTTGAGATATGTAAAATGTTGCAAATATTAATTTTATTCATAAACTAATTAATTGTTTGTTTCAGTATCAAAAAAAAGTACTAATTATAATCGAAATAACAAGTATTAATTATCTTACTTCCTTCTAAAATTATAAATCCGAAAAGTGTGATGGTTTATTGTTTTGATGGTTTGTTCCTCTTTCACGCCGAAACGGAACAACTGGTTGACATGATTTTTGGCATGGATTCATAAGATGGAAAGTGATATTGGATACATTTTATCCCCGTAATTCCCGTAGGATAGGACAAAAACTCTCTATAGCGAAACTGTCGCCTATCACAACAACGCTAACATGGATTGACGAAACATATAATTATATGACAGGTGACATTAGGCCCAATTTTGAAGGCACCGTCGTAAGTAATTATAATAGCGAATTAGACTACTTCTGTTTTTTTTTTTACTTTTGGCATTCGATAGAGAGAACACTTTTACGTTTCTGTTAAATTAACGATGGCGCCTTCATAATTGGGCCTATTGACTGCAGACTTTGAATCTAAAACTTCATAAACTACTCCAACATAACAAGCAATTTGATCATCCACAGACCCTTGAAGGTCTATAGATAATGCTGGCAGCATGCCAGCACGCCAGCATGCTGGCGGAATTACCACTCTGAATGGCAATGCCTATACGTTGAACCAAATAAGCACCAGCATCTTAGTCACACGTCGCGTCCACCAGAAACTCTTTGAAAACAAGATGAGCTCCCGGCCCCCACGGACACAATGTCTCAATTTCAAACGGCTCAAATATTATGTCACCACTGCCGATGTTAGTATATTTGCGCCGCTTGTGCTGCTCCGCCGAATTGGCCGCCGCTCCAGCCCTACTCTGAGTCTCAGAAAGATGTGACGGCGCCAAAGTATCGACGCAAGTCGCGTCTCATACTAAGGGCCGTCCACACTTCCGTGGGATCAGTGTCATACCGTCAAGCCTTTTGCCATCACCACGCGCGTGCCCATTCGTTTTTGAGTACAGCTGCGATATTGGCGGTCGCAAAAGCCCTGCGTAGACATCGTTCAGACTGGCGTGGCAACCAATTCGACCAGCGATTTGAATTCTGTACACGGTGGAAGTCGGTGTTGCGATTTTTTGCGAAAAATAATTATTTTTAGTTAAATTATTTATTGATCCGATTAATCTAAATTAGGTGTGTTTTTTGGAGTTGGTAAAATTTTATTTCATTTATCCAGATGTTACTATGCTTGAATGTTGTTTCTCGCGTCACAGGTCATGTTTTGGGGTTCCGTAACCAAAGGGTAAAAACAGGACCCTATTACTAAGACTTCGATGTCCGTCTGTCCGTCTGTCTGTCTGTCACCGGGCTAGGCAGCTGATATTTTCACGGATGATGTATTTCTGTAGCCGCTCTAATAACAAATACTAAAAACAAAATCAAAAAAATATTTAAGGGGAGCTCCCATACCACAAACGTGATTTTTAGGAGTTTTTGCTCGCTATTAATAACGGCAAGAGGAAGGGGGCTTCCATTCGGTACGGGACCCTTCGTGCGCGAGTCCGACTCACACTTGGCTGATTTTTTATTTTCTGCAGATCTTGGCGAAACTTGGTACACAGGTTAATTAGCTGGGAAGAAATTATCTCTAGGAGGGAGCTGCCTATCAAGTTTTTCGGGTTGGAGAAAAAAGTTTCTAGGGTAGGCTAGGCCCCGAGATTTCCGAGTATGAACCAAATTGGCAATGAACGAGTAGAGGTTGTGTAGGAATTTGCTTATGACAATTCAGTTAAAAGATATGCTACGAAATTGAACCGTACGGCCACAGAAATCTAAAGTATTTTGCATGTTTATCAATCAGTTGATCATTTTTGAGATCAAATTATTTAAACTCGAAAACTCAATATTTAGTAGAAAAGCTTAAAATTTACGCCCGTACCGCGTATCCCACCTACGTCGCTAGTTCCATAATGATACTAGCGATGTATACATACGTGAGTAGTACCATCAATAGAACTAACCAATGGTACCTACTACTGACAGAAAACCGTGTTGTGAAAGCCAAGTAAAACAAATATAATTATTGAATTGTTTCAAGAGAAATGTAGTACGAAAGCCGTGTAAAAGCCGCCTTACGCCTCTACACTTCAGTTTGCGGCTCTGCAATGGACTTCAAACGGTGCTCATTTCCTGTCGGCTGCTGCCTTCGGAGCGGATTGCTAGGTCTTGGCATAGACTTCCTAGCTGTCTAGATGGTACGTGTCTGTAGTCTTTGGTTTAGAAAGAATTACACATAAGATTAATACTAGTAGTTCTCCGAACTGTAGACCTCGCGGAATATCTCTTAAATTGAGTCTTCTTAAGCCTATATCTCGACTTGCTCTTGGCCGATTAAATTCATACTCGCAAATATTGTTAACATTGTGAGATACTTTACTGCCTTACAAATATTATAGAAATCGGTTTATAATCGGCGAATAATTTCCCCATTTTTTGAAGGAAATATCCGTGCAATCAAAAATTCATTTCCGAAAAAATAAAACTATTAATACAAAAAACCTGTGTATACTCCGCGCCACACAAGTTAAAGGATGTGAAGTTAGCCACTAGCTGCGCAATAGCCAATCCTGACGAGACGTGCCGTGGAAGCCGCACGTTGATTAACTTCACATCCATCAACTTGTGTGGCGCGGAGTATACCAAGTTTCGTTGAAATTTGTTGAAAAATGCAAGCTGTAGAGATAAATCAACATAATGACGGGCGAAAGCAAAATCATGGAGTTGAAGCGAAGACTGCATAACTATATATTATTCTTTGATATCCACCCCTGCACGGGAAGCATGGCACAGGGACTAATAGTCTTTCTTCCATTATATCCCTTCGAAGAGGAAATAAAGTATGGATTGACAATGACATCTGACATTAAGAGTGGATAAAATGGTTTTCTCCCCTTGCCGTGCTACCCGGGCAGGGGGCATATTTTTGAACTTCGCGCGCCTGGGAACGTATACCTATCCATTCGGACACTTTATTTTTTTCTCGAAATTTAGGTATTTGAAATTATCAATTTCACGCAAAACTTCAGTACTAGACATGGCAATTTTAAAAGAAACTAAAGATAGATAAGGGAAAAATCGTGAAATGGAACGTTGATTAAGAAGCAAACTTAATAAAAAAAAATGGTATATGGTTTTAGAGCTGTCACTGTCAAAGTTCCGTATACGTTCCTAGGCGAGCGAAGATCAAAAATGAGTCCCCTGAACAGCCCTGAACTAAAATTTTCGAACGATATTAATTGCCAATATGTGAAAATCCGTTTGTAGCCATTAGAACAAAATCCTCAGTCATATTTCTGTCATATCAGCTTGAATTACTTTAATCTTTGGTCGCATATAAATTTCACTGAAATGTTTTCTCGGCATCCTCTTTACTAAGTCGGGTCAGTTTATCAAATAAATGGTAGTTGAAACTCAATTTTGTATGCCATAATGTGCTTGTTAACGTTTTAGGTACACATTCCATTGGATAAGACGCCACTAAAAGTTTTGAATGGCACGTTGAGAACATAACACATAGATCAAATCCTTACTAATATTTTAAATCTGAAAGTGTGTTTATTGCTTTGTTCGTCGTTCACGCAGTAACGAAGCAACGGATTGACTTGATTTTGGGCATGGACATAGTTTTAAAGGCGGAATATGACATAGGCTACGTTTCATCCCAGAAAAATAAAATTTTCCCATGGGATTTCACAAAAATGTAAATACCACGCAGTCGCAGCTGCGGGCAAAACCTAGTTATAAATAAAATCGATGGATATAAAATTTAAGGCTAAAATGGTATAAAAAGTTAAACGTTTACCTATCTTTGGAATCAGATTTCTGTGTCGACCTACTGCAGGGGGTATAGGTCTCCTCTCCCTTGTGTCATTGTTCCCTATTTCGGGCTAATCTCACCCATGACATATTTATAATGTACTATAATACACTTATGATTATATATAGGTAAAAACATTTAATAATGTATTAAATGTAGGTTTAAAACTACACAAAAGTCAAGATTCAAGATTCAAGATTCATTTATTTGCTAAACATGTGTACATTTATAGGTCTTATCTTAGGTATTTTATCTCAACATGTTTCTACCCTACAAGAGGGTGTGCAAAAAGTGAGAGGCGATTTGCTCATTAATTAATTACATTAGTTCATTACAATCATAGACATTTATAAGTACATTTTTGGTATCAAATCAAATTAAAATTGTGATGAGGAAAAATTATTAAATGTCAGTGGAACAAATAGAACACATTATTACATAATAGCATTTAGCAGTCAATAAATCTTAATATTCATGTCAAAGCTTATCACACAGGAAGTCATTTATTTTATAATAGCATTTAGCAGTCAATAAATCCTTAAGTTTCTTCTTGAATTGGTTTGTACTCAATTCCCTTATACTCTGGGGTATCTTGTTGTATACTAAAGAGCCCATCCCAAAAATACTATTTCTAAAAAGTTGTGTTTTACTAGGACGGTGCAGCAATTTTAATTTGTCTTCTGCTGAAAAAAGATGCTAAATGGAAATTGGGAACGTTCAAATGTTTTTCATTTCCTTCTTTCATATTATGCTCGGTGATGCAGAGCACATCAGTGTTGATTTTTCTTGCTGATAGTTCATCTAAGCATACAGTGTGAAAGGAAACTAGCCTGCAACACAGGCTTTTAGAAGACCTAGTGCAGAGTGCAGCGTACTTACTCGTAAGTAGCCTAAGCAAATGATGGAACAAATAAACTTATTATTATATAAAAACCAACGTGAATCTTCGACGCAACATTGCTTTCGTAATCCCTCCATAGTACGATTAACGCAACCTTATTGGAAGTCGCATTAGAAGTTTCACTTCAATAATTATGTCTCATTTATAACCCGATTTTAGGGTGAACGCGTTTTCCCTAGATAGAACAAGATTTTACGGAATATCTTTGATACAATGCGTTATACCTAGTTATATTGTTATACCTGTCAAGATAGTTGTATTGTGGAAAATAAATAAAATAAAATAAAATAAAATAAAATAAATATTTAGCTATTACTAATTGCCTCTGTAACTAGAGTTAAATAATTGATATGACGTAACAGTTAAAACTAGTTCTGGAGCGGCACTCAGGGCCGACTGCAGTTTCTGATGGGAGCCCACTCGGAGTCTCAAAACACAAATCTGACACGGATCATTTAGTTTTTAACTGACTTGTTTCAGAAAAACGCTTTATAACAAAGCCATTTCAAAATAACTACTTAGTCATAACTAGGGAAAACGCGTTCTCACAAAGGCATTCCGTAATATCTAGTTCTAACAAGAAAACGAGTATTTGACGACTGTCTGCGTAATCTAAAATTGGGCTATTAAGATAACATAATATTAACTCAAAGCATACTTACACTACATATATTTTAACGATATATTTTACTAGAACAGAAGGGAGGTTTGGTGACTCTGGGATTTTGGTTTATAAGTAAATACGAGGTTATCTGATTGCCCCGTACCAAACCAAAAGAGGGTGACTCAGACCCAAGTTTACCAACGCTTGATCAAGTTAAAGGTGTGATAACTATATTGAAACAACGATTAAACATGGGTTTCAGTCCCTAGTTACACCAACAGATGTTTAATTTATCAACCGTTGGTTAAATATTAAACTACTTTTTAACGAAATTTTACTGTTCAGCTATCAAAAACCGTTGGTTAAATACAGTAATCACACGTTTAACTTAAACAAGTGTTGGTGAACTCGGGTCTAAGATAGTCATTATGATCAACTTTTACAATGGCGCCAACACGGAATTCGCCAAAAAATAACAGCCGTCCTATAAGAAATCGCAACTGTGAATGAAAAATAATCATAGAACTGCTGATTTTTCCACGGGTTGACCCCACAGTTAGTTCATAATGGAGGTCTTAATAACCTCCTTTACGCTTAGTCGGTACAGTAAGTTCAACTAGTCCGGGTGGCTAGCCCTGGTGTCAGAGTTTTAAAGCCTCCTGAAGACCACTGACATGGCTAAACGGCTAAAACAACCGGGGCCTACAATTCAACTTGTCATCCAAGCCTCTGTAGCGCTCAGTTGTAAATGCCACCCGCAGTCACCCATCCGAAGACTGACCATGCTGCACGTTGCTTAACTTCGATGATCGCTTTGTACAGTGCAAGCCTTGTACAGATTGAAATCTCATGTTAGAGGCTCAGGCTGCAAGTAACAAAAACAATTCTAGGTCACACAAATCCAGACACTTATTCCTTTCAAAGTCCCATAACAAAAGAACAATCTAATTGCCCTTAATCGTCGGTTTACGAGAATATCTCCAGACCATAAACAGGCGTTTAAAAGTCGTTAATAAGTTTTAGTGTGCCCTCAGCCGTATCTGGGCAATCCACATAATTCCGCGTTGGGGCGAGCTGTAAACTAGTGATTTACGGCATTCGAGTTTAATCAACTCTTAATCGACTGATTAAAAATGGAATTCGATTCCAAGTGCCTGCTGATTTGATTTAGCTTTTCACCTTGTACTGGGTTTTGTAACGAAACTTGACAAGTATGTTTTTACTATCGCGAATTTGGTCTTAAAATGTCGTTAAATATTAGAAACAGAAAAACGCTTTATTTAAAAAAAAATACCTTGAAGCATGTAACATGCGTGTTTTTATAGAAAATCACCCTGCTGTACTGTTCAGAGTTTTTAATAGACCACAATGAAAGGCGATTGACCCATATCCATCACGCTGACCCAGTGCGGGTTGGTGGATTTACATACGCCATCAAACTCACGATGTTTTCCCTCACGGAAATGCCAGTTAAGTGAAATCCCGAACATAAGTTTGAAATATACATATAACTCGATTCTTACGACCGGAATTTGACCTCACGATTGTAATGCAGGTTACCACTAGACTAGATCACCACAGCTTTTATTGATATTTATATATTCATAACTAGAAACAATGCCATCAATATAAGCCGCCTGAAGGCCTCTTAGATAGCTAAACGGAAAACAGCTGGGACCTACAATTTGACCTGTCACTCGAGCCATGAAAGCTCTCAGATGGAAAGTACCCGCGATCACCCCTCCAAACGATGGTACAGAACGATGCTTAATTTCGGTGATCGCTGACAAACACCTAGTCAAACTACGCTTTGACGGTATACTTAAACGTTAAGTTACTGTATAAAAGCACACGTGTGTCAGTCTGTCACTTTACATTTGACACATTTAGTGTAGAACGTCTGATTGATGTAAGTACGTCGATTGACACGACAATTAATCGATTCTTTCATTCCATTCATCAGCTCTAGCTATTAGTCGAACCGTGAAAATTGGTCCTTTTGTGTAACGACCTTGAACTCTCATATTGGAACTATGTAGTAACATAATTATCGCGGTAACACTAAATTGGGTGCGTATTTTAAAGCATTTTCCGCCCTATTAATAAACACAAGGCTAATTCGTTAATAGCGTGTTTTGTCTTTTTTTTTAATCGAATTCCAAAAAGAAGGAGGTTCTATGTTCGTTTGTATGTATTTTTTTTTTGTTTATATTCATCGATAATTTCGCCAATTGTGAACCAAATTGAAAAAGTCATTTTTAGTTCGATTTTCCCGAGGTGGTCCCACTAAAATTTTACAGAAATCGGCTGAGCCGTTTTTGATAAATCAACAATAATGTAAGCAATTTGAGCAAAATATTTGAATTTTTGTACACGATGGAAGGCAGTTTATCCATTTTTACGAAAAATAATTACTTATTCTTTGACAATTTTAAGTCACTTGTAACAGACGAAACACGAAATGACTGCTCCTAGATCTTAATTCACTTAAAAAAAATAACAAGTACTAACTTACGTGCTTTGAAGTAGCTCGCAATATGTTGCTTTTAAAAATGATTCCAGAGGTAGTCATAATTACGTAGAGATCTTCATAATTACTTATCACCAACCTTTACTACGAGACCTACCTACCTTATGGTAGGCATGGAGTAGGTAAATCATCATCATCAATCAATCAAATACAAATCTGTTTCATATAAAAATAAAAAATTAGAATAAGCATCTGATTATCATCGGTTTTTACGAGCTTTTATTTAGTTTCACTTGTCCCGTTGTCTATCTGTCGGTCTGTAATCAAATCTCGCTAGTTAAATTTGATCCTTTTCCCGGTTACCGATTGAGCTGAAATTTTGCATACATATTGTGTAAATTGCGTGACAATGCAATATTATGATGACATGGAGCTTATCTGATGATGGAGTTGGAAGGTGGCTAAAGGAACTTAGCAATGAAACGACACAATTTTAATCGAGTTTGGGTTCATTTGAATCGTCTTGGCGAGTAGTTTGTCTTTCAATAGTAACCAGGATCTGATGATGGAGCTGGAAGGTGGTCATAGGAACTCTGTAATGAAACAACGAAACTTTATCGAGTTTCGGCTCGTTTGTTTTAAATATAATGCTTGTTTATACTATAAATAAATAAAAAGTATTTTGAATCTCGATGACTTCTACTTCCTACCTATAGCAAATCAACTTTTTGTGATATTGGGGTTATTTTCGTTGTAAAAGTTGGTCATACAATGGTTACGACGAATTAAATGTTGTATTAGAATATGTCTGTCATGTGGTGTACACTCTGTGCACAAATTTTACGAATATAAACAATAGAGTACACGCGTGGCCTTCTATAGTACACCAGGATAGAGTAGCTATACATTTTATCACCCCTCTTTTGGCATCAGAGGCTAAATTGTTCGCAGTATTTAATATAAAACTAGCTACAATTTAAATAAAATTGCTAACCAACGTACTTAGTTAAGCAAATTAGAAAACGGATTATTATTTAACGAGCTTAAACAAGTAGGCATTTAATTTTTCCTCATAATTAACAAATTAAGAATCGCTCGGTTTATTTTAACCAGGCTTTGATTAATCTTTCACCTGTTAATGGTTTTCATGATTTTCAGTTTAGTAACATTTAGTCGCAGTATAGAAGGTTAACAGTAGGAAAACTTAAAACGTAGAACTTGGGCATTATCATCACCTTTTTAGGGTTCCGTACCCAAAGGGTAAAAACAGGACCCTATTACTAATAATAGGGTATTTTGAATCTCGATGACTTCTACTTCCTACCTATAGCAAATCAACTTTTTGTTTTTTTTTAACGGGCAAAAGAGCCTTTATTAACTACAACAAAACTACACTACTATTACACAAAAAGCATTGGATCACCCTCAGACCTTTGAAGGTCTAAAGATAATCCAAATGCTCAAGCCCACTGCCAGTTGGCAGCGTGCCCAGCATGCTGGCTGCATTGCCACGCTGAATGGCAATGCTTATGCGTTGAGCCAAATAAACACCAGCATTTTGGTCACGCGTCGCGTCCACCAGACGCCCAGAAAGACTTTTGAAAATGATATGAGCTCCCGGCCCCCACGGACCCAATGTCTCAACTCCAAATGGCTCAAATATGTAACCACTACCGAGGTTAGCATATTTGCGCCGTTTGTGCTGCTCCGCCGAATTGGCCGCAGCTCCAGCCCTACTCTGAGTCTCAGAAAGATGTGACGGTGCCAAAGTATCGACACAAGTTGCGTCCCATACTAAGGGCCGTCCACACTTCCATGGGACCAGCGTCATGCCGTCAGGCCTTTTGCCATCACCACGCGCGAGCCCACTCGGTTCGAGTACGGCTGCGATATTGGCGGTGGCAAAAGCCCTGCGAATGACATCGTTAAGGCTGGCGTGGCGACCAATCCGACCAGCGCTTCTTGAGCAAGAGAGACCGTGGTGACCGAGCTGGTCAACTGCAGTACCACACTGACAGCGATGGGCCTCACAACACCTTGCACCCAAGCGTAAGCTGACAGCTAGACGAAATGCAGTTGGGTCTAAAAGGTTACCAGTATTGAAAGAGGGCAAAGCTTGCAACCAAAGACCGGACTCCCATACAGAGACCGCAAGGATACGAGCACGATCCGCGACGCTAGAACACGTATCTAGAAGAGATTTCCGTGCTAGTTCGCAGATCGGCCGATCCCACAGTCTCTGCGACGACAAAGTCTTTGGAAGCTCGGAATTTGGGCTAGCGACCCTCCAAGCATTCGTTGCCTCATTCAAATTAGCTACATCTACGCCGGAATGGCCTAAAGAAGGTGCGAGGATTTTTCAACTAATTTATGTGTACTATGAATGGAGGACAAGAAAGCTGGTAAAGCAACACTTGAAATTTGGCGGACCCCTAGCCCTCCAAGCCTAACAGGCAAGGAGGCTTGTAACCACGCCCTTTCACTCATCTCAATATTCAAAACCGATACTAGGGTCTGCTTTACAACATCGTCTAAGCTCAAAAGGAGCTCATTGTGCTTCCACAATGGACTACAACGTAAAGCGTACATGAATTTTGGAATAAACATGTAGTGTTTGTAATATCACGGTATTACGGGGGTAGATCAAATACAAAATTACCCACCTCCATCATTGTATGTAAGTACTATTAAGGTTACGCATAATAAACTCTCATTCTGCGATAGTCCGTATTTCATTACACTACACTTGGCGCAGTTATTATTTTCGAACTTACGTGGTAGTACAAGGAAGTTATAGTGAATTTATTGTGACAATGCCTATAGGCAAAATTGAAGTGTTTGAGATCGGGTCCCATAATTGGGATGCCTATTGCAGACGGATAAAGCAATTTATTGCTTTAAACGCCATCGCGGAGAATTTACACGTGGCCACGCTGATCACGCATGTTGGAACTTCGTGTTACGAGCTTATGTGCGATTTGTGTGCACCTGCATTACCGGAATCGAAAACATTCGATGAGCTCGAGGCAATAGTGAAGCAGCATCTCGAACCACAAAGGTCGGAGATCGCAGAACGTCATGTATTTCGGCAAAGAAAGCAAGCTGATGGAGAAGCCATTAACGAATACCTTCAAAGTTTAAAGCACTTGGCGAAAACTTGCAATTTTGGAGCGTCGCTTGAGGTCAATTTGAGGGACCAATTCGTGTCAGGGCTCCATCAAGAGGATATGAGATCCAGGCTGTTTGCTGAACGTGAATTGGATTACAAGAGAGCTGTCGAGCTCGCGCTGGCGCTGGAGGCGGCCGACAGGCACGCGGCGGCGGCGGCGGCGAGCGGCAGCGCGGGCGCCGGAGGCGGCGCGCCCGCCGCGGAGGGCCTGCATCGCCTGGGCTCAGCGGCGGCGCGCGGGCCGCGCCGCGCTCAGCCAGCGGCGTCGGCGGCAGCGCAGGGGACGCCGGCCGCGACGCGCCGCCCGTGTCCACGGTGCGGCAGAGACGGGCACGTATCGGCCAAGTGCCGGTACAAGTTTTTCAATTGTGATCGGTGCGGTGACAGAGGTCACTTAAGGGTGATGTGCAGTAAGTACGAAGGGCGCGGAGCGGGCTCTTCGAAGACGGCTAAAGGTCAGTTTTTTTTAGTTGACTCGGACTCCGACGATGATGGTATGCACTTTTACAATTTATCGTGTGACAATGAAGATGACCCGTATTATATAACTGTGAAAGTTGAAAATCATTATTTACGGTTTGAAGTGGACACCGGTTGCAAATTTTCTGCTATTTCTAAAGCGTATTATGATAAATTGTTTCATAATTTACCTTTACATAAGAAAGCATTGACATTGAGGTCCTATACCGGCGATGTTATTAAGCCTATAGGTTATGTTGAAGTCAAAGTCACATACTTGTCACATTCAAAAATATTGCAATTATTTGTCATAGAAAACGGAGGCCCCCCTTTGATGGGCAGAATGTGGATAAGAATGCTAGGCGTCAGTGTCAATAATTGTTATAGTTTAACGGATATTTGTGATGGATCTGTCGAGATGTTACGTAAAGAATATCCTGAAGTATTTGCTGATGGGCTAGGAACGTGTACGACTCGTATGCAATTGCAGTTGGCTGACGAGTCGCCAGTGTTTGTGAAAGCGCGGCCGCTGCCGTTGGCCATGCGCGCGCCCGTCGAGGCCGAGCTTGACCGACTGCAGCGAGAAGGGGTGGTTTATAAAGTTGATCGCTCTGATTACGGGACACCTATAGTAGTAGTCGTTAAAAAAAATGGTGATATCCGTATATGTGGCGATTACAAAATAACTATAAACCCGAAGTTGAAAGATTTTCATTACCCACTTCCGCGTATAGAAGAAATTTTTGCTACACTCGCTGGTGGGGTACTATTTTCGAAATTAGATTTATCCCATGCTTATCAGCAGGTACTTTTGACTGATGAGTCACAACCGATGATGGCAATCACCACACATGTTGGAACATTTGTTTACAAACGCGTACCTTTCGGTATTAAATGCATACCTGAAAATTTTCAAAAAATGATCGAAGAAATACTTAGTGGGCTGCCTTTTACGGTGGTGTTTCAAGATGATATTTGTTGCGCCGGTATAGATAAGGCTAGTAATCTTGAAAACTTGCGAGCCGTTTTGAGCCGATTGAGAGAGGCAGGTTTAAAAGTTAACCTTTCTAAATGTGAATTTTTTAAACCAAGCGTTACCTACCTAGGATATCGCATCGATAAGGACGGTTTGCACGCTGATGATAAGAAAATCGAAGCTATAGTAGCGGCACCGACGCCGAAAGACGTCTCTCAATTAAAAAGCTTTTTAGGGCTCGTAAATTTTTATGCTAAGTTTTGTGCCAACATTAGTGATATTTTAAAACCATTATATGATTTGCTCAAGAAAAATGCTCGTTGGCATTGGAACGAACATTGTGAATTAGCTTTTAATGAGATAAAAAATGTTTTGAGTAGCGGTCCGGTATTGGCGCACTATGACCCGAGCCTTCCTCTGATCCTCTCGGTAGACAGCTCCGCGTACGGTTTAGGCAGCGTCCTCTGGCACCGCTATCCTGACGGCAGTGAGCGCGTAGTCAGCTGCGCGTCGCGCACGCTCAACCCGCACGAGCTTAATTATTCTCAGATAGATAAGGAAGCACTAGCGATCGTTTTTGGAGTAACGAAACACCATCAGTATTTATATGGGAGGCATTTTTTGTTGCGCAGTGATCATAGGGCGTTGAGCTATATTTTTGGGAAAAATAAAGGTATTCCGCAAACGGCTGCAAGTCGCTTGCAAAGATATGCAGTAAGATTGGCCGCATACAATTTCGATATTGAATTCATTCCGTCTTCGCGGAATGCATTTGCGGACGCTTTATCGCGTTTGCCGCTAGAACAGTCCGTAAAAAACGGACATGATGGCGAAATGTTAGAAGGAAGTTATTTAAATTTTATAGAAGATAAAATGCCGGTTACATTTAACGAAGTAAAGGCCGAAACCATAAAAGATCCACAATTAAATAAGATTATAGGTTACATTAAATTTGGTTGGCCGGAAAATTCTCGAGATAAAAGAGACAGAGCTTTTTACCAAAAAAAAGACAACATGTTCATAGAACAAGGTTGTTTAGTGTGGGGTTATCGCGTAGTCATACCGACTAGCCTCAGGGCCACAGTGCTTCAGAAACAGGTTTCTAGAAATTATCTTTGGTGGGAGGGCTTAGACGCCGATATTGAAAAGATTTGCCGCGATTGTAGTGCGTGTTCGTCGCAGCGAGACCAGCCCCCCCCTGCGCCTCTGCATTCTTGGCCGTGGCCTTCGGAACCTTGGACACGTCTCAATGTTGATTTTTTAGGCCCGTACAAAAACAAATATTACTTAGTGATACTAGATGCGCACAGTAAATGGTTAGAAGTAGAACGCGTCCCGACAACTTCTGCAGTGGCAGTAATAGCGGCCTTCAGAAAGTTATTTTCTCGTTTTGGACTACCAAAATGTATCGTAAGTGACAATGGGCCTCCTTTTAGCTCTCAGCAGTATCTATACTACCTTAAAAAAAATGGAATAAAGCGCATTTTGGTTGCCCCATTTCACCCATCCAGTAATGGTGCAGCAGAAAATGCAGTACGGTCTGTGAAACGGGTGCTTAAGAAAGCCACATTAGAAAATGAGGATTATGACACTGCCTTGTGCAAATTCTTGTTTACATACAGAAACACAGAACATTGCACAACGCAGAAGGAGCCAGCAATGGCACTATTAGGACGTCGTTTACGAGGTAGTCTAGACCTGCTACGACCCAGTACAGGCGAGGTAGTACGCGAGAAGCAGAGTGCGCAGGAGGAGCGCCGCGGGGGGGTGGTTCGCGATATCACGCCCGGGGACGCGGTGCTCGTGCGTAATTACACTGATAAAAATCTCAAGTGGAAAGAAGGGACAGTTGTGGGTCAGACAGGTCCCGTTTCATTCGTAGTTAAAACGGACAATAATAAAGTGGTTAGGAAGCACGTAGATCAATTATTACACAAGAATTCGCGTAAAACACGGCATTCTTTAGCATGTGTAGCACAAGCACCACCAAATGAGGATAATTTAGACAAAAGCACAAATGATGGATGGTCAACACCATTAGTGCAGTCGCCTCGTTCATCAGGTGGTGAAAGCGGAACTATAAGCGAAGATAAGCGAGCGGTAGATGGTAGTTATGATTGGAGCGGTTGTGCGAGCGCGCGATCAGCTGTCTCGCCGGTCCCGGCCACGCCGGACCCCACGGTCAAGGTCGATATGCGCCAACGCCGAGCCCGCCGTGAAATTAGTTATAAGTTTTAATTAAGGTGTTAACAGTTTTAATTTTACAAAAGCACCCTCAGCTATCGAGCTCAGCTTCGTTCGGTTTCTATTGTTTTGTTGTTTTGTTTACTAATGGTTACCAACTTTATACCTAACATCAATTTGGTTAGCAGTTTTGAATATTTTAATTGTTTAAGATAGAAGGAGGAATTATGTAGTGTTTGTAATATCACGGTATTACGGGGGTAGATCAAATACAAAATTACCCACCTCCATCATTGTATGTAAGTACTATTAAGGTTACGCATAATAAACTCTCATTCTGCGATAGTCCGTATTTCATTACACTACAAAACAGACAACATCTTATAATGGTAAACGCCATGTGGGCGTTAATTTTGAGTAGCCTATCAGAGGCACTCAAAAAATTTTGAATTTTTTCTTGAACGAAAGGCGAAAAAGACTCATCTAGTATCGGCGAACCCAGAAGGCGAAGAGAACACTTGTCTACCGATTTGATATTAGGTGCCAAATCATTAAATTTGTTAATTACCAAATCTTTATCTGGACATGAGTCGCAAACGAAAAGTTCGCATTTCGAAAAATTTAGCTCCAAACCAATTTGACGAAACTCGTCAATAAGAATTTCCAAATCACGTAGGACTGTGTTCGCATCGCCACCCAAAGTCCCGTCATCCAGATACCAAACGTTGAGTTTTGAATGGAGACGTTGAACAATTGGATGAATGGCCAGGCTGAAAATGGCTGGTCCGAGAGGGTCACCTTGTTGACAGCCAACGGAAGATAGCAGAACATCATTTTTGTAAATTAATTTAGTGGGTTTGCCGTAGCATTGCCAAAGAAAATTGAAAAGATCGGGAATTTTTTCCTTGACTTGTACCAACAAGGCGTCTCGATTAACCGAATTGAAAGCATTTTTGACATCTACCTTGAGCAACACCTCTCCACAATTTTGACCGAGAAAAGTACGAAGGGAATGAACAGCAGCCTCACATCCACCCCGCGAACCAAAGCCAAGCTGTATTGGTTGAAAAAGGTTACTCAAAAGAGCAACCTTTTTTCTACAGCCGGCTTTGGCTGCGAGACGACGATATGTGGTGCCAACCGCAATAGGTCTGATGCCACCATCTTTTTTGACAAGTGCGCATAGGTTAGCGCCATACAAAACTTCGATGATGTCACCATTGACCCGCCCAGATAACATGAGATTAGCCAAAGCCGTTAATTCCTTCAAGAGAGACTCAGCCATCTCACCAGAGCTAAAAGATAGAAGATCTTTTAGATGTTGAGGTGAAAGACCATCTAGGCCTCCGGCTGAGCCGCTCCGAAAAGAAGAAACGGCCGCTGCAATCTCCTGTGCTGACACTTCAATGACAACGTCATCAGGGTGTGGTGGCTCAGGCAGGTGGAGACATGCTGCCGGCGGATGCTTGTCACGGAGTGACTGGACCGTATCGGGGGTGTGGGGGGCAATAGTGTCGCTGGAGAACAAGACACGTGCGGCGCCTTTGATATCGCCATCACTAATTTTGCTTTCTACTATTTTAATAGTAACCGAATCGTCAGTTTTTTTAGAATTTGGTTTATTCTGCCTTTTTGGCGGAATAATACTTTCAAAATCTAAAGGGTTCTCTTCCAATGCGCTGTACTTCACGCAATTTTCCTTAACCCTAGTGGTAAGGGACTTTTTGTTTGTTGGGTCCGAATGTACGTAAAGCACAACGTAAGGAAAAATCAGCAGGTGTTCCCAGGCGTCTATCGAATTTTTAGAAATAACTTTTCGAATAGCAGCAGATAAACATTGGGCAACCGAAAAACGAGCACCACGCGGGATGCGTTTTAAAACAGGAAGAGAACTTTTGAGTGAGCTAAGAACCTCCCAAAGCGGTTTGGAAGGAGCAGCAGCGCTCACGGGACTGCTGCTGGCTCCATCGGAGCCTGCAGTAGGGGCCGAAAGTGTAATTTGGCTATTTTTATGACACCGCGTACGGTGAATTTTGAGGCCTTTCTGGCCTTTAAAAAACCGCACTTGGGAACACTCTAGGCACTGAATCATGTCCCCCTGCGACACATTAATGAATTGGGAAACTGCATTAGGCCCAGCTGGGGCGCAAAATGCCATGATTAACAAAATCAAAACTAAAATAAAATAAAAATAAACTTAAGTTCTCTAAGTGGAGACGTCAGGACGTCAGACCGTGACGTGGGCGGTCTGCGCAGACTCCCCGGATGGCGTTGACATGGAAACAAGAAAACAACAATGAGCCGCGACTGTCAAAAACCTACTGAATATTAATATACAATAGAAAACAAATATTCGACTATCTCTAGCTCTACAAATATTACCTTGAAAGAAAATAAGAAAAAGGGGATAGATTGGAGTAGGTTTTGGCCCGCTAGAGTAGTATAATCTGAAAAAAAAGGGGCCGAGAAAAAATTCTGCCAACTTACGTTGACAGAAACTTTTTGTGGTATTGGGGTTATTTTCGTTGTAAAAGTTGGTCATACAATGGTTACGACGAATTAAATGTTGTAAATCTGTCACCGGGCTGTATCTCATGATTCGTGATAGCTTGGCAGCTGAAATTTTCACAGACGATGTATTTCTGTTGCCGCTATAACAACAAATACTAAAATTAGAATAAAATTAAGCAACGTTCCGCACGGTCAGTTGGATGGGTGACCGCGGGTGGAATTTTCCAACTGAGCGCTACCGTGGCTCGGATGACACGTTAAATTGTAGGCCCCGGTTGTTTTAACCGTTTAGCCATGTCAGAGGCCTTCAGGCGGCCTAAAAACTCTGACACCAGGGCTAGCCACCCGGCCTATACGAACTTACTTACTTTAGAATAAAATAAATATTTAAGGGGGCTCTCATACAACACTCGTGATTCTTAGGAGTTTTTTGCTCGCTATTAATAACGGCAAAAGAAATTGGGCTCCCATACGGTACGGAACCCTTCGTTCGCGAGTCCGACTCGCACTTGATCGATTTTTATTTATGTAGTTGTGGCATATAGAACAGTTTTAATTCTTATTCGGTATGGGGGCAATAAGTACTGCAGCTGCACTGACGTCCCGCATGGGGTGTTTTGTGCGTTTTCCCTTGAGTAGCTTAGTTCATGGTATAACCAAGTGTAAGGTTTTCAGTATTTTATCATATTTTTTTACTATGTCGATTTTGGTTGAAATTGGATCTGGTAGACCGGGCAACACCAGACATGACAGATGGCTCGGAAAAAAGGTTTTGTTGAAAAAGGAGGAAAGGACACAAACTAAAGGATACTACAGGATTTGACATTTAGAGCAGTAGGATATTATCTGGATTGTTAACGAAGAATTATACAACAATTATTGAAGTTACATCACCTTGTTTTAATAGTTACAAAGCCAACTACGCCACACATGCGGAGATATTGGATTTGAGGTCATGATTCTACATCTCAGAAGTGACATCGTAAGTACACGCCTGCACCTGATTTTGTAGCTAAATAATATATTATCATGGTGATTTTAGCCTCGAACTCTGTTTAAACAGAACATTATTCGAAGCTAAAACCTTTGCACCAGTTTACGACACGTCGTCTCGTAACCTCCAAAATAGAATAGATTATTGTCATGTAGGTACCTAGATGCATTAATTCCATGAGAAATACCTACAGAGAAAGTATTTCGACATAATCATACATTTATGTTGTTCTCATTTCATATCCATGACGCATTCATACGTTTGAATATTGAAAAATAAAATTTGTGAATTAGTAATCTGACAAATTCTAATAACAATCGTTTGTATTAGCCATGTATATGTAATGACCATTCAATAAAGTCTGATAATAATATTGTTCGGATTCATTCCATTGATGCGTATCAGAATCGTGGAGCAAAAATGAACCTTATTCGTATGAGCGAATGAAAGGAATACACTGGTTCCACGTTCATACAAATAGTACAAATCATGGATGTATTACATAAACATCCTTGGTACAAATAGAGCAAAAATCTTTTGTAATGGCGGACGTGGAAAAAAAAAAAGTATAAATTAATTAAATGTTGTTTACCTACCAATTTTACAATAGTAGGTTAAAAATGAATAACAATCAACATTCTTGACATGAGTTTTTATGACAAATATGTAGTAAAGTTCTTAGCATAATAATAACAATCCAAATTTCATAGTTATGTATCCGAAGGATATCAGTATTGCTGATGTGTTGGTTGAGGTATTGTGATACTACTTAGTATCAGATTCAGATTCAGATTCTTTATTGACCTTATAACAAAGTTGCGTTATATTAGGTAAGTCAGGTACATGTTGCTTAAATATCATTATTATCATATTGGTATTGCCTAGTCCTGTGAAATGTTGGCATTAACCCATACTTGGTTGACATGTTTTCTTCATAATAATTATGTTACCAAACGGAGACTAATACTCTGACCAATTAGAATTTTCTAATTATTTGCACTGCAGAAATCTTAAAATTATAATTATTACTATAATAGTGAGAAGTGCTGAAATTACATTTAGAAGCACTTCATGATGCATGTAGATATTCCTTAAGTTAACCTTATATAATGGCGGGCATATGAAGTGTCCATGGTCGTGTGGTAGATGTATTCCCTAAGTTTTAGATACTTCAAGTCCATACATATATAATAAAAGAAGAAAAACATACACTACGTTTAGCCAGACTGGGGTTTTATAAGGGGGGAATTACAATCCTGTTATTTTTCGTGTAACATGCACCATTCTCGAGATAAAAGTAGGATTTAATCTCCCTCAAATATTTCTCTTTACTCAAGCACAATACTAATGCAAGCAATTTCATGGTATGAGTTCCAGGTGATGGGTTCGAAGACAACGAAGTATGGCGCGTGAAAGCTCCAAGGAATCTATCGCGCTCTAGGCGTCACGCACGGCCGCAGCCGAGGCCACAGTCGAGCACTCGACGGAGTCGCAGCTGGAGCCACAGGCGCAGCCGAGACCACGACGAGAGCCGAGGCCGCAGCTGGAGCCACGGCTGCAGCCAAGACCGCATCCGGAGCTGAGGCCGCAGCTGGAGCCACAGGCGCAGCCGAGGCCATGGTCGGAGCCGGAGCCAAAGCAGCAGCCGCAACCGCAGCAACAGCCGCAACCGCATTCAGAGCTACAACCGCAGTCGCGGCCGGGATCACTGCCGTAGCCCGGGGTCACAGTCTCAGCCGCATCCGTTGCCAGCACTCCACCGACGACTGCCTGACCAACGTGGACGACAGACGCTCCAACGATCACCGATGCGGCCTGGAGTATATTGCTTGGAGATCCACGTACGCTGCCATCTCTAATTTATATCTGAGTTTTGCAGGAGAGGCTTGTATGTCCGGTTTGAAAGCTTTTCGCATTCCAAGCAAAATGAATGTTAAGGTTCCAGTTATTATATGGTTCTCATAACATTTTATCGTTGATTTAGCTGTTGTGCACCGTTTTGATTAATCCATAGTTTGTATGCTGCGGTTCTGTCTCTTTTAAATCCAGCAAGTTGAATGAGTTCACCAATGCAGATTCAAACTGCTTACCACGGTCTGTCGCGAGCTACAGTTAGGTACTGATATATATTGCCAGCAGTTCTCTGTCGTAAGGACTTCTTTCGTTGCGTTGGGCTCAGATCTCTACTAAAAGAAGTCAGAGGTTTTTGTTCTTTCCCAACGTGTTTTGAAACACTTCACTAATGGTCGAGTCTGAAGCTTCAGTGACTAGACTAGTATCATGCCGCAAGACGTAGGCGAAGGCGAAGTTCGAAGGCTCCAAAGTGTCACCGATTAGCGTCACGGGTGGGAATCTTTTACTGTCCCAGTCGACACGTCTTGTAGTAGAACTTGTGAGACTTTGCTGTGTCCCCGAGGAAGCGACGACAGAAGATAATAGACTTTCTTTGATATTTTCAGGAATGGCAAACTATCTGGTGGCTTCTACTTTGCCATCTAGTTGGTTAATGCTGGCTGCAGGTACCTACCACGCATACCAGAAAGCTGATATTTTCTGCACCGTAAACACTTTCCTGCTTGGCTTGATCAAAAACCGTTCCATATTCTTTCAGGCGAGTGGAAAGCAGGTGTAGGTGCCGGAAATACTTATCTTCGATAAATCCGCTGGATTTAAGAAGATGTTAAGAGTATTAACAAAATCGCTGGAGTTAAGAGTATTAACAAAATCAATTTTCGAGAAGATTTTACAGCCATATAATATTATGTCATAAGTGTATTAAGTCATAAAATATGCCGAATTGGATATCTATCCGGTACTGTACTGTCGTTCAGAGTCCTGTAGTCGCCACCCGGACGTCAAACTTCAACTTTTTAGGAACCAGATGCTGGGAATGTGAATATGTGTTCTATGTGACATCTGTTCCAGCTTGCAGTGTAGGTACAGTTGAATTCTTGCTTAGCTATTTTGAAGTTTCAGGCACTAGACGTCTTGTGCATCGTAAACAAGTTGGTTGGGCACATTATTGATGAAATGGACTGTTACGTGGGTGACAATCTGAAGAGTGTCTGGTGGACGAAAGATCTCCACGTATTCTCGAAGTATTTCTTAGTACTTATTTGGATTGGCCGACGCGGACGAGTGCATGAAACGACATCTAAAGAAAAAGCGGGTTCAAAACTGGTGGTCAACAAAAAAAAAAAAAAATTTTGTATGGTTATCGATGAGACGGCGATTGCAGCAGTCGACCATAATGTGATAAAAAGTCTGTCCTGATTATAGCCTTGCTAACATCGGCCGCGATAGAACGTCAAGAAAGAGCGCGGTGGAGATACAATCCAGGTCTAGCTGCGTGAAACCGTAAGTCACGGTCAATGACCCATTAATTGCAAAAGTTCGTAGGTAATCCTCAATCATCTGCTCCTGAAGTCCTACATGGGAAAACACAGAAGTCGCTACTAGTGTCGACCAAGAACTACATTTTCGTTTTTCAGTGAGTGATGTACATGCGACTTTAAGAAGATAGGCAATCGTCCATCATCATACTTGCTTTGGTAAGAGCAGTTCAAAACTGGAGGTAGCTGGATTGTGACCGAGTGTGAGAGTCGTGTTTTGTTCACCTCTATTTATAGGACGAAATCTTTATCAGAATTTTTAAACGAAGCTTTTACTTGATGGCTTAATTCTGCGTTTTCCTTGTGAGATTTTCAGAAACTATCTGGGCACGGAGTCCCTAGAAGCAACCTAGGTTGATGGAACTAGGTCGCTCGCTCACTTTGTTGACCAGCGGGGCAATTCTGACAACCGATTTCGTTGCTGAGGTGACACGTTCTTGGACCTGTCTCGTTTTTCTGACAGTTTTGAGCTGTCGGAACTGTCCGAGAAACGAGGGGGATTCGGGAGCGTTTCACTTCGGTGAAGGGATCGGCTAACGGAGTTGCCTCTCAGATCCACGGGCGCTTCTAATGTGGACTTTGGCTGGGACACAAGGACTGTTTGACAGCTTTCTGGTAAATGGCTCGTTCGGATGAAGTCATCTTGTATGTTTTGCCGGTGAGGGGACAAAGGTAGCGTGGAAACAGCGTAGGCCTAACTTTTGTGCATCAACAGCCGAGTGACTTCCTTTATTTCTCTGGAAGCTGAGAGTTATTTCATCAGAAGCTTATTCTTATTCGATGTGGGGGCGATAAGTCCTGCACTGACGTCCCGCATGGGGTGTTTTGTGCATTTCCCCCTCCAGCGTCTATCCGAGCCAGCCCAGCTCCTTAAAGTAACGGAGCGTGGCTCTGGGCCGCTGGCATAACTGCTCCAATAGCTTAGATGGTGAATAAGATGATGACGATGTGGATGACAAAACTAATGATAATGCCAATGCAGAAGCGTCATGCAACCCGTTAGCTATTCTAGTGTCTTCTTTCATCAGAAGCTTTTAACTATTCAGTTTTTAACAGCATAATGGTGATCCCGCTGAGCACTGACAGAGAAGAATTTTGTTGCGTCGTCTTTGTACCCTATTTTCTTTTTATTTAATTTGCTAAATTTGAGATTTCAATAGTTACTAATGACTAGATGGTGTTGTGCGTTAACGAGTAATTTTAATATGTTGATCTTTGCATGTCCATTGTCGGATTTGTAACTTGGCGTTGATTTATCATTGAAGATTCCCTTATTTTGACACTTTATTTGACGTTATTTTTGTTAATGTTTTGCGCATCTTTTGACTAGTAAAATTGTTATCAATGTTACACTTCGATAATTTATCAACTGCGCAATCGTACGCATGTGATACTTTTATAAACTTGACGTATAAATTGCCATTTTGCCGAAAACTGTTCGCGGCTGAAATGAAAGGGTAAACGGACTCGTTGCTGCAGTCGCATGGCCGGTCTATCTAGATTGGATTTACTTTTGTTCACGGGATTTCTTATTCGGGATTCTTTTAAAGTTAATATGACAAAACTGAACAAAAAGTGATGTAACGATGAATTTTTGTATTTCTCTCGTGACAGAAACAATGAAGACAATTTTATTGTTTTTACCATTATATTTTAGAACTTGAATATGCGTCACATTACATTGCAACGTTTATTGATTTTATTTATGACTCTATGTGCGTGTAGTTGTGGTAATGCTACAGTATCGTTGTCTCTTAATATTCAATGTTCATGGATATTTGAGTGCTCACAATATTTATGCACGAGATTGTAATGGTATACACTGCGTTTCTATAAAATTACTAGATTGTTTGTACCATTACCAATACAATTGAAGACATGAGTGGATGAAAGTGTTATGATACAAAAACAAAAACTCGAGAAAATTAGCGTTAAAGGTTTTTTAGTTGTAGAAATGGTAGTAGTAGAGTTACAATGCTAAAACTTTCAAAAAATATAGGTTATTATGTCTTTATTCAAGTACATAAAGCTGTTAGAAAAATATTATATTTATGAGAGTAATTTATGTAAAAAAATGTACATAACACCTTCATTCACAAATATGTTTGGTGATAAATGAAACAACTATTCTGTATGAAAGTGTTTATTAACTGAAAGTTTTTATGAAAGTATTAAAATGAAACTGAAGAAACTGTCCAAACGGTGGGTGCTAAGTTCTTTAGACCCCGCCGTTCAAATAAACCGCAGAAATTCTCCGATCACACTGTAAATCTCATGGCCGAACGACGCTCGCTAAGATTGCAGTCTTCCGATGATGAAAAGTCATATAGGCGTCTCAATAGACAAATTTCGAAATCCTTGCGGCACGACATCCGTCTTTTTAATACTAAACATATTAAAAAGACAATAGAGCGGAACAAAGGCTCCAAAGTGTTCGCAAGAGATTTGTCTATTGGACAAAGCCAATTGACAAAGCTGAAGAGAGAAGATGGAAGTTTAGCGTCGACCAAGGCAGAGGTATTAGAGGAGATCGAAAGGTTCTATGGACAGTTATACGCTTCGGTCGCTAAGCCTGTTAGCAGCGCGGCCAAAGATCCAAGAGCCAAGCTGACCCGACACTTCACCGAAGATATCCCAGACATCAGCCTGTACGAGATTAGAATGGCCCTGAATCAGCTTAAGAACAACAAGGCGCCGGGTGATGACGGTATCACATCAGAGCTCCTGAGAGCGGGTGGAACACCGGTACTAAAAGTCCTCCAGAAGCTTTTTAACACCGTCGTGACAACACCTTATTGAAGAACTACAGACCCATCTCGCTTCTGAGCCATGTTTATAAGCTGTTTTCTAGGGTCATTACGAATCGTCTCGAGCGCAGGCTTGATGACTTCCAGCCTTCCGAACAAGCCGGTTTCCGAAAGGGCTTTAGTACCATGGACCACATTCATACGCTACGGCAGGTTATACAGAAGACCGAAGAGTATAACTTGCCACTTTGCTTAGCGTTTGTGGACTATGAGAAAGCCTTTGATTCGGTCGAGACTTGGGCTGTACTCGAGTCTCTCCAACGATGCCGTATTGACTATCGGTACATCGAAGTGCTTGTATAATAACGCCACTATGTCGGTCCGAGTACAGGAAGAGAGCTCCAAGGCGATCCCTTTAAAAAGAGGCGTAAGACAGGGAGACGTAATTTCTCCGAAACTGTTTACGGCTACTTTGGAGAACGCCTTCAAGCTCCTGGAATGGAAAGGATTCGGCATCAATGTCAATGGCGAATACCTCACTCACCTTCGGTTTGCCGACGACATAGTAGTCATGGCAAAATCGATGGAAGAGCTCAGCACGATGCTCGAAGGCCTCAATCGGGTTTCTCAACAGGTGGGTCTTAAGATGAACATGGACAAGACGAAAGTTATGTGTAATTCCCATGTTGTACCCACCCCGATCTCTGTTTTAATTTTTTTTTTACCACGACCAACGTTAATTTTTGAACTGAATGATAACATTCTCTTAAATTAACACGTTCAAACATGAATGAAGGGGTTATGTACACAACATGACACTTTCATCCATATCAAAATACGGTTTTATTCGTTTTAGCACGTTTGGTCATGGATGAAGGTGCTATGTACGTACATAACACTTTCTTCCACTAAGAAATTAAGTGTTGTGTGTACATAAACCCTTCATCCATTATTTTTCACACTGTTTACGCTTATAACTATGAAATCTGAAGGTGCCATGACTTCCGAGTTGACATAACACCTTCATTCATGACAAAAAACCGAAATTAAAAAAAATGCGACATAACACCTTCATCCACTCATGTCTTCAATTGTTTTTACCATTATATTTTAGAACTTGAATATGCGTCACATTACATTGCAACGTTTATTGATTTTATTTATGACTCTATGTGCGTGTAGTTGTGGTAATGCTACAGTATCGTTGTCTCTTAATATTCAATGTTCATGGATATTTGAGTGCTCACAATATTTATGCACGAGATTGTAATGGTATACACTGCGTTTCTATAAAATTACTAGATTTAGTATTTTCTCTAAATTTATTAATGGATGAGTACATTATAGTAATCGTTATTATATTTAATTATATATCTGGCTGATCCGATGAATTTCATCTCACCATCTGTCAACTGTCAATAACAACTTTCAAATACAGGAATGTTTTGAATGGGAAAATGAAATTGGTATTTTTATTGTTTTTATCGCAACATGGTATTTACATGGTTGTACGCAGCTATGGATTTTCTCATCGTTTAAACCTTTCTAAGCTTCCACAAATGTTTGGAGATGAAAATTTGCCAAATCGGTTCAGCTGTTCTCGAGTTGTAGTGAAATCAACTATCGTGATTCATTTATCTATATAGATAAGAGATTTACTTAATGACGTTAAATATAATCTTGTCTTGTCTATCTTAGTATTCGGACATTTACCGGTATCATTTGTAATATTTACATGCTATTAAGAGTGGCCTCTTTTGCATAGTTGGACGTAATTATAGTCTTTATGGGTGTGGTGGTTTTGTTGTGTGTATTGTTGCAGTTTGTCATTGTTTTCAAAATTATCATAAAAGGTGTTCATAATTTATGAAACAGTTTTGTTTTTCGATATTTATTGAATTATTTGAAAATTTATTGTTTATTATTAAATGCTTTAAATGCTTAAAGCTACAAACTTTGGGCTTGAACAATATTTGCGATATACAATGATATCAATAATCTATGATTGTGTTAATTTTACTAAAACATAAAACATATACTTTGGTTTGAACAATGTTCAAATAATTCACCGATTGCAACGATGACTGTGTAATTTTATTCTGTTACAGGGACTGATACAAGGATAGTTTTTAAGAGATACAAGGATAGTTTTTAAGAGATACAAGGATAGTTTTTAAGAGATACAAGGATAATTTATAAGAGATACAAGGATAGTTTTTAAGAGATACAAGGATAGTTTTTAAGAGATACAAGGATAGTTTTTAAGAGATACAAGGATAGTTTATAAGAGATACAAGGATAGTTTTTAAGAGATACAAGGATAGTTTTTAAGAGATACAAGGATAGTTTTTAAGAGTTACAAGGATAGTTTTTAAGAGATACAAGGATAGTTTTTAAGAGTTACAAGGATAGTTTTTAAGAGATACAAGGATAGTTTTTAAGAGATACAAGGATAGTTTTTAAGAGTTACAAGGATAGTTTTTAAGAGATACAAGGATAGTTTTTAAGAGGTACAAGGATAGTTTTTAAGAGATACAAGGATAGTTTTTAAGAGATACAAGGATAGTTTTTAAGAGTTACAAGGATAAATTGATAGTTTTAAGAGTTTGGCTGTAAAGATAAATACTTGATTATAAATAACTGTATTATAATTGCTACAAATCTTCAAACATTGTTCTTCGTTTAGAATCTATGTGTATGAATTTTTGTATAACAGTGTTCCAGTGCTTGATATTACTAATCTTTGATTTGTATAATATAACCTAACTTACCTTGCCTTGCCGAATGTAAGGTTTTCAGTATTTTATCATATTTTTTTACTATGTCGATTTTGGTTGAAATTGGATCTGGTAGACCGGGCAACACCAGACATGACAGATGGCTCGGAAAAAAGGTTTTGTTGAAAAAGGAGGAAAGGACACAAACTAAAGGATACTACAGGATTTGACATTTAGAGCAGTAGGATATTATCTGGATTGTTAACGAAGAATTATACAACAATTATTGAAGTTACATCACCTTGTTTTAATAGTTACAAAGCCAACTACGCCACACATGCGGAGATATTGGATTTGAGGTCATGATTCTACACAAGCCAGCAGGAAGGAGCTATCCTTCAAGAAACAGAACGTGACTCTGGAGCGCGGATGATATATATACCTATGAAATGATGGCGATGTATATGTGGAGTGTATAACAACAATATTATGTCATATTTGAACTTAATTAAGAAAGTTCTTAAATGTCAAATTCCTGGTGTCAGAGTTTTAAAGCCGCATCAAGGCCTCTGACATAGCTAAAAGGTTAAAACAACCGAGTCCTACAAAAAGACATGATAACTGGGTAAAAAAATCAATAATATTATTCCGTGAGTTAGATAATCTAGAAATATTGGACACGTATTTTTTTTCTTTTGTCAATCAAACAACAAATGACAAAAGGCTTGTCAAAGTTTGGGACCACTCCCAAACTTTGTATTCGCCTTGTGTATACGACCGACTTTTGTGGTTGGTTTTACTCCATTTTTTATACCATCAGGAAAATAGACAAGCAAAGCTGCAAATGCTAAGAGACTAAATAGCGATATGGAGTTCTATTATTAGAGTGCTCATAGCGTAGTTAGATTAAAGGGGTTCGTTAGCGATCATCGAAGTTAAGCAACGTTCAGCACCAAAAACAGTGTTGAGTTTTGTTGGTTTTCGGAATCGTGACCACGTAGCGCTATCGTGGCTTGGATGACACCTAAATAGGCATGATGACTAAAAAAATATAATTATTTCGTCAGATAGACTATTCAAAAAACATTTAGACACGTATTTTTTCTTTGGACAATTAAACAAACATTGATGAAGATATAGCCCGTCAAAGTTCCGCGTGACGTCACAAGTGCTATACAAACGTATAGACTTCTGTAAGAGAGGTGACGTCACTACCAATATAATGGAATAGTAAAAATGCTATTTCGATGGTTTGAACCGTGTACGCTACGAGCGGAATGATCCTGCTATGGGATTTTGGGCTATAGCCAACTTATCTTACTGTAAATACCAACAAATTGTTTAATCGTCTAGGGTCCGCTTAAATCATAATTAAAAGGCAATTAGACCCCTTCTTTTGGCGTAATTATTTATCCTATACCCCTTGTGTAATCGGCCATGGCTGGGATCAGCGTATTTATGTGTACACGACTCGAATTGCTTGTTTTTAAATATTTAACTCAAAAATTACCCTTATTTCGTTAGACATGATTTCAGTAAATCTGAAATGAGGTGGTTTGTAGGCAAACTCAAGCTACCAGTACTGACAGCCAAACGGATAGTAAAGCGGTAGTGGACACAATACCTACATAGCGCGGATAAGTGATGGGAGCAGATCAAATACTATGTTTCTTATTTCTCTATAAAGTATGGGCCAATAGGATCTTGGAAAGATTTTTTAATGATGATTTTGTCGCAATGTAAACCTCAAAATGACTTATAAGTGCTTTAGGTTGATTGATACTCGTAGTACTCGTATTTGATTGCTACGAGTATCAATCAACTTAAAGCACTTATATTATGTCATTTTGACTAAAACACTAACCACCTGAGTCGTCTGAGTACGTCAACCCGCAAGAATGGAAGAAAGAACACATTGGATGCCAGCCCTTCCAGGTCAATCCCATTGGAAAAATATAGTTTAAAGACGCTTTTATTTTGTAGTAATATTTTGCAGGCCTGCATAAAGAAATACCACATCTTTGGCAGTTATTCGACCACCAAGCAGTTGTGTGCAAGAGTTCCTGTGTGTGTAAGTTTTAGCGAAATTTTCACTTTTAAGAGCAACTAGCACTGCGATGTGGTGCACAGAATTTCGCAATCAACATTCTAAGTGATGCAAACTTGCCTAGGGACTGCATAGTTGTATACCACTCAACATCAGGCAAACGCATAGCATGTCTCGTCACTCCATCATAAAAAAGAACTTATATTTAACTGTGAACATCCGAAACCATTTATTACTAAAATTTGCTCATACTACCTTGAACTTATTAAAAATAATAACGATTTTGCCCGTAACTTAAGAGGCCAGTTGCTCTTTTAAACGAATTATCTCTTTTCCAGACTCCGGGCTCGCAAAAGCGTAATTAACAGAGCAGTTTCCAGTTTTGAGAAGAAAATCAAACAACAAGCGGCTTTAAACTTCAAAATAAAAGCGTGCAGTTAACTGCCAGGCGATTCCATAGTTTTTCATTGGAATATAGGCGGGGAGGCGAGGAGAAAGCTATTTACTTATGATATTTTTCTAAAATGTTATTCAAATCGATCTGAATTATCACTGAAAGCGGCTTTTTTGCAATACCATTTTAATACGATATCCTTTAAAAATTCTGTTTTATCAGTCCAGAGTACGATCTTGCAGTTTAAAGTGTATAGCAGCACACAATAGACCTAACACATAACAGACTGAGAAAATAACTTTTCACACTGACTTTGAAAAAATTCAGGCTCTTTCTCTCAGCCGGAAGTCTGTTCCATTCCCTGAAAGTAGGAATCCGAAACGTTGAGTTACGGTAATGATGTCTATGCAGTATTGCGATTCGGCCCTGTCCTTGAGATAAATACCTACAGTCCCGTGTGGCTACGCAGTACGAATCACGTGCTAGGGCTGCCCGCCTGGTAGGTTAATTACTAATAACAAACCCACACGTGCACGTCGTTCGTCACTACGGCACAGCCGCGGCGGCTCGCTCCTGCGACTGTTGTCATTACGATTTGCGTTCCGACCTTTTCATACAAACGGTCGGTTAAAAAATCAAGAGCTGTTAGCTTGTTTTCTAGTACCGCTCAGCTGATCTCCATGAAATTTAGCATGCACGTAGTTCTATAAACTACGTGCATGCTAAATTTCATCTTATTTGTATCGATCTGACAAAATGTATGAAATTGTTGATTTTTTCATTGGTTCCATAGTAAAGGTTGTTCATAATTATAAGCGCAAATTACGTACCTACATTATCAGCTGATCTCCATGAAATTTAGCATGCACGTAGTTTATAGAACTAGAGATCAGCTGAGCGGTACTAGAAAACAGGCTAACAGCTCTTGATTTTTTAAAATTCCCGCCTTTTTTCTTGGACAGCTTTCGTTGGCCAGACTCTACCTACCATTACCGTAGTAGAGTTAAACCGCTTTGTACTCGTACGTGTCAAGAGTCTGGGATGGTAATTAGTCGTGAGGAAAGCCGTCGCTAGCTCCTATACTAAAACTTTTCCATTGGAAAACGGCTGACGTTTCGAAAAGCGCGTTTGTTTTTATGGCCATCGCCTGCAAATGGAATTTGACTGAATGGGGGTTAGTGTATTTATTGTTTCAGTTTGGATTTCGTTCTGGACAGTGGTTAAACATTGCAAATGTCAATGGATGGCTATAGCGACTGGTTGATTCGGTCGAGTTACCGCTTTTCTCTGACAAAGTAAAATTACGGTACGTTTTTCTGTTTATTTACTGTTGTTGCAAAATGGACGAAAAAATCACTTTGCACTGTACCTACTTTAAAGTGAGCTTTATAAATATGAGACAAACCATTGGCTGTAAAAGCAGTTTTTAATCCCTTTTTTGGTATGTATTTTTTGAACAATGTCATAATAATACAATAAGAAAATATTTTCTTACCTAAGCTGTGAGCTATTAGGGATAATAATATTTAGGGAAATCATTTTACAAAACTAAACCTGACTTTATACATTTTTGCAATGTATCTTTTATAAAGATAGATACAAACTCATTTTACTTTAAACACACACGTAATAATGTAGGTATGTAATTTGTGCTTATAATTATGAATAACCTTTACTATGGAGCCAACAGAAAAGTTAACAAATTATACATTTTTTCAGATTGACATGCCTATTCAAATTGCTTTTAGGGATGTATGCAGATACATACATGTAGGTATTATGTGTAGAGTAACAAAACCCAACAAAACATACACTGTAAATTGAGAAAATGTGTTGTTTAGAAATTCTGCTGAAAATCTGTTGTTGAATCGCCATTTGTAGAATGTTTTGTTCAGTGAATTGTGAATAATATTTTTCCCTTATACAAAGTAGAATTTGAAATGTCAAAAGCTGACTGCACAAATCCGATTTGTTGATAAACAACAACGTCCTAAGGGGTATTAGAAAAGTCTTGAAGTTGTGGAAATCTTTGGCACAATAAATTAACATACAAACCGTATGGGCTCTTCCGTCGACAATGCGTTTATTTGTATTTCTACTTAATTCATAAAATATCAGTGTTACAACAGCTAATTATGTCATTTGCAATTTCACCCGTTATGACGTTAAAGTGAAATAAACCCAACAAATACCAATAGCTTTTGATTAGAATTTGTACATGACACGAATAAAGGATGATTTATATTAGTCCGGGACGGGCCACGACGAGCGGAGAAGAGACCAAGCCGGACGGGGCACGTACCATACATTTTTAACCGACGTCCAAAAAGGAGGAAGTTCTAAATTCTGTATGTATCTTTTTTATGTATGTTCATCGATAATTCCGCTAATTGTGAACCGAATCGAAAAAATATTTTTAGTTCCAAATGGTTTACTCTCGAGGTCGTCCCGTTTAAATTTTGTAAAAAACGGCTGAGCCGTTTTTGAAAAATCAACAATAATGTAAACAATTCGAGCGGAATATTCGAATTTCGTACACGATGGAAGGCGGTTTTGAAAATTTTTGCGAATAATAATTATGTATATTGTAGGTTCGTTCCTTCCTACGTTCCTTAAACATACCGTACGGACGAGACGGACAAAATATTATAAGTAACGACGTGGTCTGTCGCGGCATGTCAGGCTTCGGATGGGTGACCGCTTGTTTTATTTACAACTAACCACTACCGTGGCTCAGATGATAAATGTTAAATTGTAGGTTCAGTTTTTTCACCGTCTAGCCATGTCAGAGGTATTCAGGTGGCATAAAAACTTTGACACCAGGGCTTAATTACCACCCGGTCTATACGAACTTACTTTTTTGGCTGGAACATGTGTCGCACTCATGATCGGGTGCTGCTTGCGGGTCGCCGGTCTGCCCGTGGCATTCATCCAGTGCATCGACTAACTTAGGCTAATATTTCAAGTACCTACTAACTCTCTTTGTACAGTGTAATCAAATAATTGTAAATTTTATTTACCAAAGGGCACAGACTCAGAATTTTTTCAACAAATAAATAACTTTTTAACCAAGTCGTTGTGCCCATACCCCCATACTGATAATAAGCCCATGTGGCAAACTTTTGGAAAATTGGTCGGGGGAAGTTGGGGCGAGTGTGGAATACGAATCGAGGCAGACGACCAGAAGTTCCTAATTGCGTTCGCTTTTTTGCGAGTAGCCACGAAAGGGGTGAGCGTAGTTCGGAATAAAATAAACAAAGTTCTGAAAACTCAGTCTTTTTATTCCATTCAACTATTTATTTTCTAATGAACGTTACTCAAATAATAAGAGGAGATTCGAAATCTCAAATTTTATTACAATAGGGAGGAATAATCACAACATATTGTGGTTGACGCTGATTAATTCATATGAGAATTATATTGGAACTAGCTAATTTGCCCGCGCCTTCGCCCGCGTTTCATTTTTTGTGCCATCCCATGGGATCATTTTATTTTTCTAGGAAAAAACTTATTAATTTTCATCATTTAAGTTTTCATCACTCATAAACTGGCACCTTGCTGTGTTTATTTTTGTTGTATTTAGAATATTTGGTGTAATGAAGATGAAAATTGTCATTTATCTGTAATAATTTTGTATCTTTCCTTTTTATTTATAACTCTTGTTACAAAGCTAGTTTTTATTTAATTTAATTGAGAACTTTCTCTAGGTCACATTAAATTTTATAGGCTTCGTAGTTTTCAATTCACAAGAAAGTTTTATGACTTAGCTCTGGGATTATTTATATATAAACTACTAAACACTGGAACGACATACACGACTACGAAAATTGGCAAAGCTAAAGATTTTCTCAAAGGGGCAAACCGCCTAGTTTTGTCACACAGAACCCACGACCGCGTCTCTGAAACTTCCAAATTTTCCGGGGTGAATAAAGAAGTTTGTGGAATAGGCAAGGCCTACAGTCATTCGTACCCCAAAGGCGTATCCACGGAGTACAAACCACTCTAGCAGTCTGAGATAGTGAATTCTAAAATAAACTATCTTCTACGCATTTAGGTATACAGGTTGTTGTTTTCCTTTTTTCCAAAAGCCAGTTGTCTGAAAATCTTTGTACATAGATTTTGACACAACTGACCTTTTGAAGATGAAAAACATGGCGAGCAAAGCATACCTAAATCCGTAGAAGATGGTCTATGTATACTTTAAAAAGCTTAATAACTTCCGAAATAAAGCCCGCGACCACTCAATTGTACCGATTTTTACATTTGGCAAAATTATTTAGTAACTAAACCGTAGAAAGACTTTCGAATATAAACGAAATCAATCAAGAGCGAGTCTAGTGTTTAGACAACTACTACTATTGTCATATTTTTATTACTTTGGAATAGAGAACACAACGTCTATCTGCAGTCGCCTAGCACGCCCAGGTATGTATATATACACAACATAGAAAAGTTTTATGTGTACTTGGTAGGCTTCGTGTTACAGTTTTATATTTTTCAGACAAGAAGAAGAAGAACTAAATTTTTAATTTTACTTTGATATGAGTAGGTCAAAAGTTCTATTTTTGTGTGCTTGGGGTAACATCAATTTTGGGACGTACTTGAGGAGTTAAAATTAGGAGAAGAAAGAAAATGATATTAAATCGGACGGGTACTTTATGGATTTCATTCTTTTACATGTAGTAGGTATCGAGTTACGAGTAGAGTTTAAATTGAAATTATTGTAACGCCAGCTTAATCACCGAAAAAATCATTTGTTCATGTTATTTTAATGTTCGATTTAATCTGAAATTTTGACTATGGCGATAGATGGACAACACGATTGAGTGTTCCGTGTTTAATAGCGGCTTTCATTCAGGCAACCAAAATAATAATAATGAAGACTTCAATGACAATAACAGATCAATAAATATAAATATGGAAAATTTACGGAATATCATTATAATTTATAGCCTATGTGTTATTCTGATAAATAAGCTATAAAATTACTAAGTTTCATCTCAATCCGTTCAGTAGCTTTTGCGTGAAAGAGTAACAAACATCCATCCATCCATCCATCCTTACAAACTTTCACGTCTATAATATTACTCGTAGTAGGATGCCAAGTCGATGAAAATAATTATGTTTTACTAAGTGTCACAAAACTAATAGTGGTAATATAAAGTCCAAAGTGCCAAAATTAAGCCCCCAGGCCTTCAGCAGGAGGAAGATTAATTTAAATAAATTATGGAGAATAGAATAAATTAGAGGTGGATAAAATAAACTGGAATTGGGCGCTGAAATTAAGGTAGAATTGTGTTAGTTTTTCTTTGCTCAGTAGTAACAAGATTAACCAGAAATAAAGTTATTTATAGTTGCACTGTCCAATATAACGGAACATAGTTTGGAAATCGATGGAGTGGAGATTGAAAATGTTCATGAATACATATATTTAGGTCAATTAGTTTCCTTCCAGGCACGACAAGATCTAAAAGTTGCAATACGTACCGAAAATGCCTGGAGTAGCTATTGGTCCATCAAAGACGTAATGACGGGCAATCTGCCACTCACCTCAAGAAGAAAGTCATGGGCATGTGTATTCTCCTCATCCTCAACTACGGTGACAGACTTGGTCTTTGACTCAACATCAGAGGGCTAAGTGGGAGATTCTTGCTCGAACTCGATCGCGTTAACGTTTGATGTGATTTCTATGGAAATGGCACAGCGCCATCTTGTGTCACGTACAGAAAACTGAATTGCTAAGTGTGAGTATTTTTTACGGTAATGTAACGAGCGCCAAACCGATCCAACACAAGCGCGGCAACGTCAGTGATTGGCTAACTCAAGCGTGTGTGTCAATATGCTCGCGTGTGTGCTCGGCGCGCTCGGTCAACGCGGCGTAAAAGTAATTCGATTTGATTTGCAAAACTCCCACTTTATTATGGAAGTCTGTGCCTATCAGTTAAACTTTCAGACGGCTTTAGTAATAGTATACTGCGCTCTAAGACACAAATTATTGACGTTGGACAGAAAGCCGCCGAACTGAAATGGAATTGGGCTGGACATAACTGCCGCATGAATTATAATTAGAATCATTTATTGATTGCCTAATACTAAAATTAAATATACCACATTTTGTATAGTAATATGTAGTACCGCAAAATAGATCTCGTCATTTCACAATACATAATCGTAAAATTAAATTTTAAAATGATTAAAATAACAATATTAATAACTAGCAGCCCGCCCTGGCTTTGCCCGGGTACGAATAGCTAAAAAAGATTAGCTAACGATTAGCTGAACAGATTTTATTAGTGCCTATATTCCTACCACGTGATGTAGGTATAGGAGTTTTAGTAAAAATCCCTAATTTTATTTTTTAACCCCCGACGAAGAGTTATAAGTTTAACGTGTCTGTGTATCTGTGTATCTATGTATCTGTCTGTGGTATCGTAGTTCCCAAACGGATGAACCGATTTTCGTTTAGTTTTTTTTTTGTGTCACAGATAATTTTAACCCGAGTGTTCTTAGACATTTTTCATGAAAATTTGTTCAGCCGTTTGAAGATCATCAGCTCTTTTCTAGTTGATGAGGGGATCTGACTACCTTCCATATGTCCTATCGATTCGAAATTTGGTACCGTATTCGTAGACGGCACACTAAGAGATTCAGAGATAAAATTTTACTGATAACTAAGTATAATTACCACTTTATTGTAATTGTAGAACAAACGAGCATCAGTATAAATAGGAGCGCAGAAAATGGTAAGATAAATTATTTAGCACACTTAGTGAGAACGCATTAGTGCTGAGTCCTAATTGATATGAAAGAAAACTTTAATTACGACGTAACGTAACATTTCTAAGAACTTATGAATTCCCGACCAGCGGCGTGGACGTGCCAGTGCTGCAATCATTAGCCAAGACCGCGCAAGAATACCAATGTAGTCGGGGAGACACTGCTGACTCTAATTACTTGACCTAATTTTAACAAATCAAAATCATTGAGAATATTGGCCAAATTTTAAAAGATAGCTATTTTAATTTTAGATACGAGGAAATGTATTATAAAAGCAGAAAAACTAGTGTAAGAACTGTCGTAAAAAATCTGCAAATGTCAAGTTATTTTTGATAACTTTTTATGACATAACTTCGGAACCACGTTTTCAAAATTTACCGTTTTACTAACAAAGGCCACTAAATATTTTGTGAAAAATTTTACTTATAATAACAAATAATTATATTTTTTTTCAGCCTTATTCAAAAAAACAAAGCGACTAACTAGGCTTATTTTTTTAATAAAACATACAAGATATTTGTTTACTAAATGGATCAAAACTCACTCAAAATACTACCACGTTGGCACCATCGGAACCCACTCCGCTAGTTCTCCAGTCACAAATACGTCTTCTAGACGCAAATAACGTACTTACAACGGGCGCTTTAGTAGCAATCAAAAACTGTTTCACACAATCCCCCGTCATAAGATATGCAGGCCCCGTCACATAATCCGGATATACTTCCCCAGGAAACCGCTTCTTGGTTACACCATATTTATTATGACGTTTTGGCTCCTCGTCGTTCTCGGCGCATTGATTTTTCTTTTATGTCGCATTTATATCTCTTAGGAAACAGGAAAGCAGGAAGAATTCCAATCCCTGGCGGTACGAATCAGAAATGTTGAGTCAATCCGCTTCGTACGTATCGAAGGAAAATCGACAATGGTAATGTGGCGTCCTCCTACTTGTCCTGTAGTAAAAAGGGGATGGTAGGATAAGGTCGTGCAGCTCAGGTGCACACTCGCCGAAATGAATCCTATAAAATATGGACAGACTCGCAACCCTACGGTATACTAGTATTAGGACACAGATCCGGGTGCGCACGAATTTAACCAAATTTCCTCAGGTCACGTAAGTACAGAATTCTTGGTTCAGGGATAAACATGCGTGTTATATTAGAAGCAATGAAGCCGATTGGTGGTTTAAGAGGGGATTTTGATTGGAATCTACCAAAGGTCGGGCGATCTAGTGACAGTAGCACTATGATACAAATAAACAAGACAACCCATGTCAGGGTTACAGCGTGATCTTGATTCTGTGTGCTATGACCCGATTGCATTTTCAGCTTTTCTCCTCCCCAGCCTCAGGCCTTCTGAAACAACCATAACATCATAAAAACAATGCCAAGTCGATGCATAAAATAGATAAGTTTATAGTTCTGCTTTATAGGTCTGCTTTGGGACAAAGGTCTCAAAGCAGGTATATGTATAAAAAAAATCCACAAAAACTTAAAAATAAAACAATAATCGCACGTGAACTTTAATGTTATGAAAATAATTAAAGTTTTAATACATAACACAAGCTACTGTTTATGTTATGTGGTAGTAATCACAAAGGTTGACAGAAATAAAAAAAAGAGAAAGAAAGATTGCCTGGTATTATTTCTCGAGTAAACAAAACTAATCGCAACTCCCAAACTATAATTTCAGTTAATGAGAACTGCTACGATTCGAATTATCTCTACGTTTTATTCATACTTAAACGGAATATACAATACACACGAACACACAATACAGACAAATAAACAATAGTAGAAAAATACAAATACCAAATATCATTGTTCAAAGAAAATAAAGCAAAACTCAATTCAAAAATGTAAAAGTACACTAGTATTGAAATATTCTTGAGATTATTTCTTTGAGCATTTTAATTTAGTTTGAGTACATACTGTAAACACGATAAGTAAACATTTATGATGATTAAGACATAGCTCTTGAATATAGCTATAACTTTGCCAATTGGCTAGATGGAATGGCCAACGGCTGGACACTGCCGTTTATCACGATTGTGAAATATAATTACGAAGCACAGAATCACTACATAGTATAAAACAAAGTCGCTTCCAGCTGTCTGTCCCCATGTATGCTTATATCTTTAAAACTACGCAACGAGTGATTCGAGAGGAAGGTTTATATTATAAACAATACACCTGTGCGGGGGCAGGTCGCTAGTTAAAAATATAACGCGTTGTTTTGGCTCGCCGATCTATCCATATTTTACCTACTTCAAAAGTTATAAAATATATACCTAGATGTACAATATAAATAATTTAAAAAATATAATATGACATTGCAGTATAATACGAGTAGATACCGTTCAACAGATGCCATCAACAATAAAATTTAACATTATGGGCCCTATCAATATAACACGCTGTCATATGAGAGTAGCTATTATTTTTCGATTTTAAGTTCCTACTAGTAGTAACATGAGTACCTTTTTATTTCATTTGTAGGTTTTGCCGCTACCTGTTCTATTAGCAACACGGGACATCTTTTATTTCGTAACAACTATATAGCCATCATTATCTATAGGTATCCATCTAAAATTCTTCATATTTCCGAAACTATATTGATGATGAATTTATTTTACCAGTAGTCCGACTCGCGCACGGAGGGTTCCGTACTGTTTAGGAGTTCCACTTAAATATTTATTTTATTTTATTATTTATCATTAAAGTGAATGTACAACTAAATATTTTGTGAATATTTCAAGCATCTACCTGTTACCATTATTAATATAGATCGAAAAACGGCTATTAAATCAGGTTTGTTGTATGGAAGCCCCCCTTAATTATTAATTTTATTCTGCTTTTAGTATTTGTTGTTATAGCGGCAACAGAACTGTCTCATCTGTGAAAATTTCAGCTTTCTAGCTTATAACGGTTCACGAGATACAGCCTGGAGACGGACAGACAGACAGCCGGACAGACGGACAGACAGACAGCGGAGTCTTAGTAATAGGGTCCCGTTTTTACCCTTTGGGTACGGAACCCTAAAAATGGTGTCTTGTGTTACTTAAGCAGTTAGTGATATCACGGTCAAAAATACCCATGGATTACGTGAACACGGTTTGCGAAGAATATTTTTAAACATTCTAGTACTATTAAAAAAATTCATCTTATTTTTCGAAACTGAATCGAGATCCACCAGCAAAAACTTCCAACAGACGTTAGGTACTAATTGAGCTGGTTAATTAACTAAAACTAAGTACTAGGTGATTTAGGCTGCGCTCTTCACGAGGTAAATTGGTCGTTAAATATTTATGGCGGTTTGAGGGTCCCAGGCCTTATCTGTAGGTACTCTATTTAGCTGTACATTTTTAATAGTAATTAAGTGGGCTTCGAGCTAGGTTAATAAAGTAGGTATAATAATTTTAAACTACATATTTTGTTGTAGCAAGTGGTTGTAACGCTGGCCTGTCATTCTTGAGCTCGTGGGTTCAATCCCGGTCCCGTACCACTGAGTTTCTTTGGAACTTATGTACGTAATTTCACACCACTGGCTTTCCGGTGAAGGAAAACATCGTGAGGTAACCTGCATACGTCCGTAGAATAAATTAGATGGCGTGGCTGAATCCACCAACCCGCACTGGGCCAGTGTGGTGGATATGGCCCAATCACCCTTCGTGGGTAGGCCTACGTCCTGCAGAGGACTATTAAAAAGGCTGGTATAGTACAGTACATATTTTGTAAGGCAGGATGATGTCTTGATCAAATCCATCCATGACGTCCACTGCTGGACATAGGCCTCTTCTATGTATCTCCAATAAGACTGGTTGGAGACTTGCATCCAGTATGAGCCTGCGGTCTTAATGACATCATCTGTCCACCTCGTAGGTAGACTTCTTACGCTGCGCTTGGATGGTCTCCACTTGATCAAATGCGGACCTAATTTCACTCGAAACTCTTTGTTTGAAGTGGTTTCTTTTGGCTTCTTTTCATTTACAGTTTTTTTAACTGTTCATAATAAGTCAAAAAAAACTCATTTAAATTTTAAACGCTACCTATTCATGTCCGCTAAATGAGTTTTCGTAAACGTAAAATGAGTACCTAGTTTATCTGTAAAAGGAAAAAAAAAAATGCGCGCTGGTCGTGACACTTTTTGGGGTTCCGTACCCAAAGGGTAAAAACGGGACCCTATTAATAAGACTCCGATGTCCGTCTGTCCGTCTGTCACCAGACTGTCTCTCATGAACCGTGATAGCTAGAACGTTGAAATTTTCACAGATGACGTACATATTTCTGTTGCCGCTATAACAATTAATACTAAAAACAAAAAAAAAAAATATAATTAAGGGGGGCTCTCCCATACTTAATTTTTTAGCCGTTTTTCGCTCCCTATTAATAACTGTGACAGGTAGGTGCTTAAAATATTCACAGAATATTTAGTTAAATTTTCATTTCAAAAATAAATGGTTAAATTAAAATAAAATAAATAACTAAGCTCCTAAACAAAAAACGTGATTTTTTGCTCGATATTAATAACGGCAACAGAAAGTTGCTTGAAATATTAACATAACATTAAGTTCTAGGTATATTTCCTTCAAAAATAAATAATTAAAATAATATGAATTAAGGGGGCTTCTATACGGTACGGAGCCTTTCGTACACGAGTGACTCGCACTTGGCCGATATTTTTTTAAACGCGATTATTAGTTACACATAATAAAAAGGATTCATTATTTTATAAATATTTATATCGAGCAAAGCTCTCAATTTGTACATTAAACGCGATCTAAAGTCAACACTGGACAACACTAGTGATGTGAAAGCAATTATTGTTCGAGTACGTGTACATGTACGCGAGCCAGACTCGCCATGTCCGCGCCGCGTCCCTGTGGCACTACTATTGTTCGTCAGCAATATCGTTTATATCTCATACTGTACCGAGGCTTTACTCTAGTTAAGGAAACTGTATTGTATTCTTCTATATTTATGTGTAAAAAAATCACGTTCTTTGCTACTACCACCACCACCACCACCATACCTATATTACTGGCTTATTGAAAAAACTACATCTTTTATACATATATACTTACTTCTAAAATTGTTACGGACGCTCTGAAAGTGCTATCCGATTATTTTCTTCTTCATCGTTTTGTGAGCGCATCAGCTAAAGAAACAGTTTAAATAAATGTAAATAAATGTAAAAGGGCATCTTACACACGGTGTAAGCCAGAGACAGATATACTACATATACAAATACATACTTGCATAGGTAATAACACCTAGACAAATAACAAATACTTAAGTTCGTCACATAAATACCTGCCCTTGGTGGAAATCGAACACACGTCTTTTTGATCCAGGAGTCAGGGTCACTAACCACTGGGCCTCTGGAGCAGTCAAACTACTCTGATTGATACTGATTTTCCTGATATGAGTAAAAACGGGTAACGGATGGCACATCCCTGACGGGAACATTGAAACGTACAACTCGGAACATTGAAAGCCCTGACCCGGAAAAGTGGGCATAGCGCTTTAGCGTGACAATACGTTCTCCGTTACGGGAAGCTCTCCCATTGCGGTAGTTCGGTGCAATATTTCCGACTCGCGCTCAGATTGCGCTCCGTGACATTTCATTTATCATTTTCGTATAAGCGACATCTCTATTGTGGGTTACGAAAGAATTTTGGAAAATATTACCTAAAGTTTGCAATGAGAACATCGAGTACCTAGATATGGAATGTTTATTTTATTTATTTTCCACAGTTCAACTATCTTGACAGGTTCTACTTTGTAATATTTTTTTATTAACACAAATAACATTAGCTTCTAAGGTATACAGGGTGTCCGTGAACTCAACGTCAAGACATTTTTACTTTTTGACAAAGCATTTTATTCACTTGTTTTTTCGATACATTACGTATCTTAGAATATATGTATACAAGGTTGCCTAATGAATCCTATTTTAATATATTCTCCTATTTATACAGGATGACTGGTAAATAATAAGCATCCTTTTAGGGGCTTATTCTGTACATCAAAACTAATAACTGTTGTTCTGCGACTTTTATCAGGAGTCAGGACTCAAAAAAAATCAGCCGTTCCATACATTTTGTCGCTGGTGAACGATATTTTTCTAGAAAACATCAATATTTTTTTTTAATTTTGACAAAAGCTGTTAATTTTGATGAACAGAATAAGCTTCTAAAAGGATGCTAATTGTTTACCAGTCACCCGGTATAATAACGTAAAAAATTGGTTTGAACCGTGTACACTATGAGCGGGATGTTCTTGCAGTGAGATATATATAAAGCAAGTTGATTATTTTATTTCTTACACATGATTCCTCTACTCTACACATTTTTACTCTAGTAGATACAAAATATGCAGTTTTACTCGTATCACATAAATGATTATAGAAACCCAGCGTATCATTCACTGCATTATGAATAAGCAATGACTTTTTATAACATATTTGCTCGTAAAGTGACTGGAATTACTCCAAATTCAATATCGTAATGTATTTCATTACGCACTTGTGCGTTATTGTAATGTAAAACGCACGCCACCACCGACTGCAGAACTCTGTGGTCTTGTTTTTCCTACTTTCACTCAAGAGAATAAGAGTCACTACGCACTTGTACGTTATTGTAATGTAAAACGCACGATGCTACTTTCACTCAAAGTCAGAGTTTTATTTATTTCCTCGCAAATATGTTATAAAACGTCGTATGACATACGTGCGCTTTGAAAATTACCGCACTTATATCATAATTACAGAATTTTTAATGGTTTTGTAATCCTCAAATTCTAATGTTAATTATTCCTGAATTTCATAGTCGTAAATAAACGAAAGTACACCATAAATTTACCTTGTGATTGTCGAAATACGTATGTTTTTTGCGTCATAAACGAACCTTACATTTTTAGATAACCAAAAAGCTTGATTTATTCTCAGCTGCAAAAAATGACAGGTTTGCATTTACATAATTAAGGCTTTGACTTCATGGTCTTGACAGACGCGAACGAACAGACAACTTCACGATACTACAAAGTGTTCCTTCAAAGGTCCAGTTATTTTCCATTCGATGTAAAGAACTCTAAAAAGCAAATGTGTAAACGAGAAAGCTGTGGCACATCTAAAAAATGGGCGTTAATATATCTGTTTGCTTCGTAATCGGTGAACGTTTCGCTTGACCATAATATATAATGTAATCACTGATTTAGTAACGATTGAACTATTCCATTACATCGTAATGTATAAAGGACCGTGGTTGTTCCGTTGGACGTTTTCAAACGCAAAAAATCATTATCGGAATCACTAAACCTAGTCTAATTTTTCTTACATACTAGCCGCCCGCGGCTTTGCCTAAGTTCTTATTTTTTCAAGTTAAAATTATATGACCTGCAGTTTGGCTCGCGTTGTTTTATCACTTGCTTAAAATGATAACAACATAATGGTTTAGTCATGTCAGAAGCCTTAAACCGGGTCAGAAACTTTGACAGGACCAGGACCAGCCCTGGTGTCAAAGTTTCTGTGACCAGTCACACAAGTACTTTTGCACTTTGCAATAGATTAAGGTGTTTCGTGGCAAAGTGGACTTCCAGATGATTAATATGGTCATCAATAAGAAAAACTTTTAGATGCTAAGAGACCAACTGGAAAAACGAAAATATTTGCGGTATTATACAATTTTTCATTTCACACCCTTTTGTACAAAAAATAATGCGAAATCGTCGTTTAATGTATTTCGACATAACATATTTAATTTTCAAATGCAATTACATTCTTAATCTTGCGTAATACGAAAATTCTTCAGTTAAATCTTTGTTTCATCATTAAACGTTGGTTGTAAAAACCGTGTTACTGCGTAGAACTCATGGATATTAATTATGTAGAATAGCTAAACAAACTCAGCTAATAGTAAAGCAGAGAGAATATATGCAGAGATGGCCATAATATTATATAGAACGTAACTCTACTACACACATACTACCTTTGCTTAGTGATAAATAAAACACAGTCAAGCGAAATTTTTGTTTCATTCTTCTCTAAGCAAATATGGGATTTTGCATTTGAAATGGGTTTAAGGACTGCACAACGTTCTGCTCAAGTTCTCTACATAATATATCCACTTCACTTCATTTTGGTAGAGTTAACCTTTAGACATAGGTTGTGCCTAACAACCAAAACCATTATGCTGTATTCTGCGCATCTATATTTTATTGCGAATAGCCGTGAAAAGTCGCCACTATTATGTGCTAAAACAATACCCACTCGACTGAGACCTAAAAATAGACTTTCGCCTTAGTTTTACTTCAGTATTTTTTTACAGTTTTGCGTTTGAGCATTTTGTCTAATGTTAAACAATGTGCGGTAAAAAACAACGGGTTGCACTCCGGGAGTGCCGGCAGAAGTGAAAACTTAACCATTAACGTTGTGCATTTTGAATAATTTGGAATGGTTTATGAGTAAAAAGAACTATAATTTATGTGGTAAAATACAATACCACAACTCACACTCGGGCAAGCACCCGGCGCCGCTTCAACGAATCAGCAAGAGCAGGCATACATTTTCGCCGCGCGGTAGACAGAAAGGAAGACATTACTTCACTCCTACTCCGCGTCTACTCTCCCTTCGTCTTACGGATTTTCGATCAGGTCACGTGTCCTGACGTGAGTTTAACATTTTTTACCCATAACAAAAAGTGCACAACGCCGCTAAACAAGTTTTCACTTCAAATATTGCAGATATGGCAGATGCACCAGTTGTGGACACTATCTCGGTTCTGGCCACTTCATGTCTAAATTATTGCATAAACAGATTTTAAACAATTTAACACCATGATTATGTTTGTGTGAATGAGAGTTGAAAATTTCACAGATGCTGTATTTCTGTTGCCGCTATAACAACAAATACTAAAAACAAAATAAAATAAATATTTAAGGGGTAATACAACAAACCTGATTTTTTAGCCGTTTTATGCTTGATATTAGTAACGTTAGGCGCTAGAAATACACATATTCACAAAATATTTAACTGTATGTTTACTTGAATAATTAATTATTAAATTAAATAAACAAATATTTAGGGGTGCTCTAACACAGTAAGGAACCGTTCGTGCGCGAGTTCTACTCGCACTTGGCCGATAATTTAATATTGTTTTACCTAAAATGAGCATTGTCAAGAAAATTTTATATTTTTATATTAGTGTTGCCAAAAATAGTTTTTTGAATCAGGCGTTACTTTGCGGAAGTTCGGCTTCAAATCCTTGTTTTAAACAAATATTTAGTGTATATTCGCTCTGTCGTAGGCATATTAGTTAAGAGTACCACTGAACCAACCATTTGTTTGTGATTTAATTTGGATGGTTGAGTGGTACCCTTAACTTATATGCCTACGACAGATCGGAAATACACTAAATATTTATTCAAAACAAAGGTTGCCAAAAATGTCTTTAACATATTTTAACAAAACCCCACTGTGCAGTGAATAAGTAACAGCTTTCTATCTTGAATAACATCTGTGTTTGTAAATGTCTTACTCATAAAATTAAAGCTTTGGGAGTTGAAATTAACCAATTTTGAGGAATGCCTTACAAAACATTACTTTTGCATTACTCCTCACAAACTGTACTAAAATGAATTTTATGAGCAAGCTTCTTTCCAAGCGTGACTTGAAAACTTGAGAAAAGTTTTAAAATTTAACTGCTTTTAGCAAACAAAGTTGCGGTGGGTTAATACAGATCACTTGGTTTTTATACCATAATCAGTATGAATAAAATTAATGTGAGTAAAAAAAAAAAGTTTTTATTTTATTCGTGTGGAAAACCTAGGAATAAGTAAGAACTTTATTTAACTATATGACTTTTTGTAGTGCAATGTAGGATCACGCTTTGAGTGTACTTTTTAACCGACTTCCAAAAAGGAGGAGGTTCTATGTTCATCGATAATTTCACCAAGTATGAACATTTTTTTTGTTCAAAAGGATATACTCCCGAGGAGGTCCCATTTAATTTTTACAGAAACCGGGTGAGTCGTTTTTGATATATCAACAACTAGCTTTTACCCGCGGCTTCGCCCGCGTTATATTTTGATTTTGGCTTATGTTTATGTCGGCTGCGAAACCTAACCTAACCGACAAATATCAAAATACCTTGGAGGAATGCTTTTGTTGGTTAAGTTACGGTTGGAGTGTATATGTTAACGGAAATGTATGAAATCTAGGAATTGTATACAAATCCTAGGAAATGTATACAATTCCGAAGCTATTTAGGAAATGTATAAAATTTTGTTTCAAAAACTATTTAATACATAGATATCCTGGGAAATGTGTACATTTCCTAGGAATTGTATGTAATTCCGATATCGTATTAGGAAATGTATAAAAATAATGCTTTCTGTAATAAAACACATTGTTAAAATGAGAATAAAAAAGCAAAAGCTTTTTCGTCAATGCACAGCTAATAATCTTAATGCACATTATACCTGTTAAAGGCGTTTCGCTTCTGGCACTTCGCCGGCCGCTGCCGCAGCACGCTCGCTTCGCTCGCTCGGCTCGTGCGTTGTTTTGTCATGTTCTAACATAACCTAACCTATTTTTTGTATCACACCTAATCTAACTGTAAGCTGCAATAGAGAAAAGCGTCAAATGAAACGTAAAGACCTTTATACCGTCGAAGTCTGTTATACGTAGATCAGGCCCTATCTCAAATGTTTTACATTTCCGATTGCTATTTAGGAAATGTATAGAATTCCTAGGAAATGTGTCTAATACAATTTATTTCACACATTTCCGTGCGATTTTAGGAATTACATACATTTCCTAGGAATTGTATACAATGACGGATTACATACATTTCCGTTAACATATATACAAATATCCCTGACATGATCAGGGGTCTTAATTACAAATGAATAAAAACTATACCTATATTTCAATGTTTTTGGATGTTTGCAGTTATATTAAACATTACAATGGTACAGCAAAGTTTATACCTACTTGTTCCGAATTATTGCTTTTTTACAAATATTTGCAAAAATTCGATAAAATTTTTCTAAGGTTTTTACGTGTTAGATTAATTCCAATTTTTTGTTCTAAATCAAATCTCTGCTTTCCATAAACTGGGTATTCCAAGATAATGTGCAGTGGAGTCTCCTCTTTTGTGGGTTCACAGATGCATGATGGGCTTTACCTCAACTTGAATCGATGTAAGTATTGGGAAAACTCACCATGCCCCGTCAGCACTTGAGTTATGATTCCCACTGGTGCTATTTCTCTTACGATCTTGTATGCCGCCCTTGCATCCGGAAAATATGTTTTGGTAACCGCCGCTGTGTGTCTATCCTGATACCGCCGGTTCCACTCGTCAAGAGAGTCCTTTCGGATTTCTCGCTTGACGAATGAAACGGGGTAGTTATCGTCAAAAGGTCTGCACTTCGAGTGCAGTGCTGCTTCCTTTGCTAGCTGGTCCGCTCTCTCATTTCCCTCCATACCCGCGTGCGCTTTAATCCAATAAAGTTTCACTATTTTATTTTGTGCAACTACCGTTTCCAGTGCAGACCTGGAGTCACAAAAGATTTTTGCTTTTTCGGTAGCCTCAAGAAGTGCCAATAACTCGGCCTGGTACACGGAGCATCAATCGGCCAATTTCAGCTTGCGGGTACTGATCTCAGCGGCATCATCCCAAATGGATAATGCCGCCCCAACTTTCCCTTTAATTTTGCTGCCGTCTGTAAATATAAAAATATGTTAATTTCTAAATATGTTAGTTTCTCGGTTAAGATTTTGCTCTAGTGCTGCTCCGTCTGCCAGGCATATGAACTCCAGCTCCTCCTGCTGCGCTGGGTGTGGCTTCTTTTCTGTCTCTCTATCTCCAGTTACTTGCTGGGAATAACCTTTCTTAGTTTCATAAAGCAAGGCTGCTTCCTGGACTCTGATATGACAGCCGAGGATTAGGGGCCGCGGTGGGATATATGGAACTGGTGGTGTGGGTGCCGCCACCTACCCTACTTTCCGCTAGGCCGTCAACGTGTTGGCAGACGCAGTGGGACTGCAGGGGAAGAGAGGTGTCGGTATCGCGATGGCCGTTCTCACTGCCCTCTGCAGTTGAAGAGGCAGGCGCTGGGCTACTATGACTAACCCGCTGCACTGGGACCAGGGCGTTGGAATGCTGTCTGACGTTCAGTACTGGTTAGTCCCGAGTGGTGGATGACGATGTGTCTTGTGCTCCGAAACACTCCGTCATTATGGCGAGAGCGCAAGCTCCGTTATGGAGCCCGAGTCTAGGCTAGCGCTGTATCTCAAGTCAATCCGTTGCTCCATTGCTGAGAAACAGTTATTGTCCTATCCCATGGGAATCACGAATTTTCTCGAGATATAAAAGTATCCTATTATCACTTTCTGTCTTTTAAATCATAGTTATCCATACCAAAAATCAGGTCAATCGTTTGCTCCGTTGCTGCGTCAAAGAGGAACAAACCAACTAACTTTTCGGATTGATAATATTAAAGTATGATGATTCTGTATCATAAAGGTAGAATAAAGAAACATGTTAAACCTCTAATGATAGAAGATTTAAAAATATTTTAATGTCAGACAAAATGACGGCCTGGTATTCAACGTCATAGTAACATGTAGCATGCAGAGGGAAAATAACATTTTATCCAATTTTAGTGTCAGTTGTCATTTTCAATCCATACTTTATTTCCTCTTCAAGGAGATATAATGGTGGAAAAACAATTTGTCCCCTTGCCATGCTACTTGTGATGTATAAAAGTCTGCAGACAATGTCACCTGTCATCTAATTACGTTTGGATGTGACGTTTCGTTAGTCCATATTAGCGTCATAGAGGAATTAATCACTTAGCGTCTTTGTGATAGTGGCGACAGTTTCGCTTTCGATGGTTTTTGTCCTGTCCTACAGGAACTATGCAATTTTTCGGAATAAAAAGTATCCTAAAGCTCCTTCCGCCTTTTAAACTGTGTCCATGCCAAAAATCAAGTCAATCCGTTGCTCCGTTGGTGCGTGAAAGAGTAACAAACCAACAAACCAACAAACTTTTCGGATTTATAATATTAAGTAAGGATGATGATTCTGTACCGTAAAGGTAGAATAAAGAAACATGTTAAACCTCTAATGATAGAAGATTTAAAAATATTTTTAATGTCAGACAAAATGACGGCCTGGTATTAAACGTCATAGTAACATGTAGCATGCAGAGGGAAAATAACATTTTATCCAATTTTAAAGTCAGTTGTCATTTTCAATCCATACTTTATTTCCTCTTCAAGGGGATATAATGATGGAAAAACAATTTGTCCCCTTGCCATGCTACTTGTGATTTATAAAAGTCTGCAGACAATGTCACCTGTCATCCAATTACGTTTGGCTGTGACGTTTCGTTAGTCCATATTAGCGTCATAGAGGAATTAATCACTTAGCGTCTTTGTGATAGTGGCGACAGTTTCGCTTTCGATGGTTTTTGTCCTGTCCTACAGGAACTATGCAATTTTTCGGGATAAAAAGTATCCTAAAGCTCCTTCCGCCTTTTAAACTATGTCCATGCCAAAAATCAAGTCAATCCGTTGCTCCGTTGGTGCGTGCAAGAGTAACAAACCAACAAACCAACAAACTTTTCGGATTTATAATATTAAGTAAGGATAATGTAAACAATTCGAGCGAAATATTCGAATTTTGAACACGAGGTAAGGCGCTTATGGCATTTTTTGCGAAAAATAATTATTTTATTGTTTTCGAATAACCTGTAATTTGGCTTTCATAATTTTTTTACTTTCTATATGGTGATACAGATAGATCTGAGTCGAGGTTTTACAGGAGAATAAAACCAAGCACACATTCTGATGCATTGAAACGGCACAAAAATATAAGAATTAAGTTGTAACTTCTAGAAGAAACCATACTACAAGTTTTCAGCAACGAAACACCGGTGCTTCAGATGTGGATCACATTTAAGTGGATTAGATTTGACATTGACCTAAGTTAATTCTCCGTTGTTTTAAGGAGGGGGTTCAATAATTAACCCAAAGAATGTACTAAAGTGCAGTGAAAATTAGACGAAAATCAAATAAAAATTATATTGGCTCCATTTCTCGTAAATATTTTCCAAAACCTTGAGACTTGCAATCTCTAATCGTCTCTGTGGATTTGGATTATACATCTTTTATTTTTTCTCAGATTTAGCTAAGATAGTGCTGTTTTATTTTTATTTTATGGTCTACACGATAGAACTAGCACAATTGTAGACGAGTTTCAATTAGCTTCAGAGCTGTTTTATAAAGGAATTGATCCAAATAAAAAGATAACTTGTAGGTAACCATACTACACCGTTGACCGCATATTTACTTATCATCAGGCAGAATGTGATGAAAAAATCTATCTTGAACATGTACCTACCTCAGTTATCTAACTTCTTTAGGCAGAATTGTAATTTTTCATGAAATTACAAATCAAATTTTAAGGTTATATTTATATAACACCCAAACATGAGTTTAATAAGCGTGCCAACAACATTTTAACTACTTATATTTCGGTTAAATCCTTGACTCGAGCTCACCTGTGTTATGTTATTGAATTATCTAACTAGTTCAGCTCAAAGCTCGACGTGGGTAGTCTAGGGCTCTAGGTGTGAGATGTACAAGAGATGAGCTTTAACAAATGCGCTTAGCGCGGGCCCGCTGGTTTATTTTAGTTATAGATACTGCCATCTTCAATAAGTCAAATAATATTACAAACCCGAATGTGTGTTTGTTGGTTTTTTGCTCTTCCACGAAGCAACAGAGCAACGGGTCAACGTGATTTTTGGTAAGGATATATTTAAAAAATCGGAAAATGAAAGGTTACTTTTTAACTCGCAAAATATTTAAAAAAAAAGGTACATTGGTGTACAGGAGATGAGCTCTAGCAAGTGCGCTTAATTCTGGCCCGCAAGTTTATTATTGTTATACTGCCATTTTGGCGGTAAGTACGGTAAGTACGTATAGACCGGGTGGCTAGCACTGGTGTCAGAGTTTTTAAGCAGCCTGAAGGCCACTGGCATGTCTAAACGGATAAAACATCTGCGACCCATAAATTAACTAACAGGGCTGATGTAAATACCGCCCGTGGTCACACATGCATTGGCTCTCCGTGCCAAATGTAGCTAAACTATGGTGATTGCTAAGAAACATCTAGTCAAACTACGCTTTGAGCGCTATATATTTTCGAGATTCGTTGAAAAATGCAATCTTGTGAATCGCTTATCAAAATATTTTTAATATTTTTTTTTTAATAACTGACTTAAACAGTGTACAAAATTCGCACGAATCGATGTATCATTGATGTGGTAATTATTGTTGATTTTTCAAAAACGACTCGATATATTTTTAATCGTGGTCCCATCCTTTTCTTTTCAACTATGATCAACCAAACAAAAAAACATCAAAATCGGTTCATAAATAAATTGGCGGAGAAACATACAAAAAAAAACATACAGTATAGTCAAATTGTGAAAGATTGAAGTCGATTAAAAATCAGAAGTGCATAAGGTTCAGATTTATATCTCTGGTAGAATAAGGGCAGAAGGCAGAAGTTCAGTTTTGATCTGCTGCCACCATATAAAGCGACCCCCATACAGAAAAAATAGTCACCTCTGACCTACGAGATGTGACCTAGATTAGGCTCGTGGCCTAAGATGCAGCTAGTTCAAGATTACATGTCCTAGGTCCAAAGCGAATTATTGCTCGAGACCTGAGGCGGATTTAATAATTAATGTGCAGGTAGGCGTATATAATAGGAATGGAATAAGCAACTCGAGGTACGAGTAATACTGTATGATATCCCAGTAGAATATATTATAGAGTAACTTTATTGGTCTTGTACATAAGGTTATCCGCTTGCCCTGTACTAAGCCTTCGAGATTACTGATTAAGACTTCTTACATTCCGACTTAGATATTTACATAAAATAATTAACAATGACCCGTTTTCTCGAATTTCGACGTTATGCCACCTAATAAGTGCTAGTAACCGAGTACTTTGGCATCGCGAGGCGATTCTATAGTCGGCTTGTAATCGCCACACGATTTACTAAAAAGCCTGCCCACTACGTCGCTTGGACAGGGTTTTGGCACATACACATTTTTTGCACGATTGTGACTATAGATATGCTCGAAGATTAAGACCATTATTGAGTGGTGCATAAAAATTGTACCGGTATACAGGGTTATAAAAACTGGTGTGCTAAGACGAAAGGAAGTGATTCTGGCCATTATTATGAACAATTTTACTACAGAGCCAACCCAAAAATCGAAAAAAAAAGTTGATGTTTCATACAAAATCACAACTTGGAATCGGAAAAATATTATAAAAAAACTGTGATACTGGTGTCATAGCAATTGATATAGAAATAAATATGACCTATATCGTTATATATTACGTTTATTTATTTCTTTGTTTACAAAACATGTGTGAGCCCAAAAGGATTTAGAAACTGTATGCTAGTTTCCTACTTACCGCACCGCAAATGATAATGAAACTGTTACTCCTTTTTTAGGGTTCCGTACCCAAAGGGTAGAAACGGGACCCTATTACTAAAACTTCGATGTCCGTCTGTCTGTCTGTCACCGGGCTGTATCTCATGAACCGTGATAGCTAGGCAGCTGAAATTTTCAAAGATGATGTATTTCTGTTGCCGCTATAACAACAAATACTAAAAATAGAATAAAATAGATATTTTTTTCTCCCATACAACAAACGTGATTTTTGGGAGTTTTTTTGTTCGCTATTAATGACGGCAAGAGGAATGGGGCTCCCATATGGTACGGAACCCTTCGTGCGCGAGTCCGACTCGCACTTGGCCGATTTTATTGTTGCTTAATTACAATATCGGCAAAATAATAGTCCACCGCTGAACAAATGCCTACCCACAATAACACACGTACACAACAGGGTAATTGGGCGACATCCACCACGTTGACTGCAGATGCCCTGCAGTTCCAGTCAGAAAATATTTCCCGATACTATAATATGACATTTATTTGCTACATGTATAAACTTGTGTATTATATTTTGAAGCATGGCACAAATTCTGGGCTCTCAGTAAAAATCTCTTCAAGCCGATTTTTCGAAAGACTATTTTTTTAAATCGGCTTAAAAGTGGGAATACACCTGCTATTTCCTTTTACCTCTCCCATTTACGGACTGGTAAACTCGTGTGCATATTTTCTGTTGCCTCTTTCACAAATTACGACTATTCTAGCGTTGAGCTACTTTCATATTTTACAAAATGTAGTTGGCGAAGCTGAAATTTCAAAATGTTTTGTCGTGGTAGAGATATTTGTCTAGCTGTACTTACCGCTGAATAAAGTATCTTTTTAGATTTTCGTAGTAAAACAAAATCTTTTTAAGACCACCCTTACACTTGTAAGTTTTACTCACGTGACTTACGTTATTAGCTTACGTACGATACATTTGAAAACTTAAACACGTTTTGTAAGTTGTCACTTATCGCAATTTCTTAACCCTTAAATGCATGTTGTTGCCAAAAGTCTACAAACCCAAAGTTTTTTTTTTTAATTTGTGGACTAAAACCAGTATCGGCAATACATGAATTCTGTGAAATAAATAAAAAATCGAAATTTTGAAAAATCGTGCATTTAAGGGTCAGCCTGCAAGTTAAGGTAAGTAAAGTTACACTAATCTTACGAAAGCAACGTACAAGTGTACCTATCATCCTAACATCATAATTCCTACTTTTGTCCATCAATCCGTCCCAATGCACAACGCCTTAAAACTTACTTATCGATCAAAACGTTATGAAATAGTAATCGACCACAAAATCCTTCTTGAATAGATCGCAATTATAAAAACACAACGATACTTAATTTTCCATTTAAATACACTTAAAGCGAGGAATTATTTTTTCACTCTACTCATCTGTGTGGGGTACAGTCAAACCTGGCTAACTGAGAACTGGATAAGTGAGAAACCTCTATAAGTGAGAGTAATTGCCAGGTCCCGTCATTTTACCCCTCAAATACCTCTATAAGTGAGAGACAAAAACCTCTATAAGAAAGAGTCGTTTTTCCCTCATAGACCTCTATAACTGAGAGTACTACTTGTCTGAACCTCTATAAGCGAGAGTTGAGGGTAATGAAACATCTGCACTTTATGATCCATTCTTAAATTTCGTGGCACTACCGTTGCTTTCGGATCGTGTTCTATTCAAACAATTTTTTTTTTGTATTTTGTGGAAATAAATAACATTGTTTGAATGGCCACACGCGTCTAAACTATCCTGTTTGTTGGAATAGTGTTCTATTTAAAATTATTTTGTGGTTTTCTTTAATCTACCTAACATTATTTTTGTATCACATTCTTTTGGAATAGCTACACGTGCGTTTACACTATCTTATTGGTCAAACTTACTCCAGATGATACGTATCAATTGAGGAGAAAGGTTCGGTGTTAGTAAATAAATCTTTAAGAATAAATTGATTTTGATTGATTTTGAAAATTCTTTATTGACAATAATAAATGGTATAATGTGTATTTAGCATTACATAGCTTAAATAACATTTAACTTAATAAGTTTAATTGTTTTATAGGCTAGTGACGCCTTTTTAAAACTTTAAGCTAACAATTGCTGTTAGGAATTAGTATTCATTAAAACATAAAATTGCGGGTACTTAGTAAATTGGTTAGTCGTAAATACTACTTACATACTACTGGGCTACTTCGTATGTTTATATCATCACAATACACTTTATTACAAACATAACAAATACTAGGTATGATACATTATTTGGTATTATAATGATTACACAGATTTTTTTTTTTTTTTTAAAGTGGGTAATTGAGTATTGTTATTACATTACAAAAACAGATACTTATACATCGGGTTAACAATAATATTACCACAATTATATACCCTACGGGTTTTTAAGAGTGATCAACATGCATAATTAAGTAGGTATATTGTAATTGTTTGTGTAGATAACAACCTGTTTGTTATCAGATCTATGACAAAAAAGTATAAATTAGATTTCCTAACGGTATATTCATTCTTAAATTAAATAGATTTACAACTTAGTATCCCGATCCGGATTAGAATACTTAATTATAATGGACAAATTTATTATGACACGGTACGTTACATCAAACAAGAATACACCAGACAACCGCATAGCCAGGCGATAGTAGCTCGTATTATCAGCGAGTTAGCGATTTAGGAATAAATAAATAAGTCGTTAAGCGATACGCTTAAGATAGCTAGGTATTGTATGCGTTCAAAAGAGGAAAATCTCGAAATAAGCAATGAATTTGACTTATCAGAATTACTCTTATAAAATTACTAGCGACCAGCCCCGGCTTCGCACCGGTTTATTATACACCTTCCTCATGAATCACTCTTCTGTTAAAAAAACCGCATCAAAATTCGTTGTGTAGTTTTAAAGATATGTATAAGCATACATGGGGACATGGGGACAGCGGAAGCGACTTTTTTTTATACTATGTAGTGATGATAAAATCAAAAGATATACGGTCCCTATAAGGACTCAGTGCCCTAAAGGGCATGGAAATATTAAAAAACGTCGATTTTTTATTTTCCCAATATTTAAATGTGTCTTAGAATTAATAAAACAAAAACATCTATGTTCAATTCTAATCAACAACCCAAAAAATTAGTACCTATATACTATTTATGAACATATTTATCATTCTTCACGCATGTAGATACCTACATACAAATTAGACGTATTTTTTACCTCTATAAGAGAGAGTAGCCACTTCCGAAACTGGATAAGTGCGAAACCTGGATAAGTGAAAAACCTCTATAAGCGAGAATGAGATGGCGGTCCCTTCAATTCTCTCTTATCCAGGTTTGACTGTATTTTTAAAAAGAAATTTGAAAACGGAAGTAAGGTTTTGTAAACACTTAGGTATTTGTCCTTATTTACTAGATATAGGTCAACAGAATTATAAAAAAAACTGTCTCTTGGTTTCTGAAACATCGATATATAACTATTTTCTGAAGTAGAACTTAATCAAAACTTGCTTTTCTATACTTTATTTCTGTACATATTGGAGTGTTTGCCCGCTGTAACTAAATTATTACATACATTTTTGTGGAGAGCGCAATAGCTTTAGGTTTTTACCGATTTTTGTTTCATGTGTTCTATCTCCATGTTTGTATTTGATGCTAGTGCAACAAATCTCCTAACAATGGAATGAAACCCATCACCCAATTGGTCTGTTATACTTCAATCTAGATAACATCGAAATACCTTAATTTTCGTTCTCTTTTCAAATCACACGGCCCAATTGGCCGCCGCGTTCGGATTCCAATTTTAAAAATCTAACAAACATGGCTAATAACGGTCGAAAGCCGCCATTGCATATGCATAGAGTTGTTCGAACCAAACGTATCAAATGAGTATACGTTTTGACGGGCGCGTATTACATCGATGGTATACCCATCACAGTATGGATCAGACTTACTTTAGCTACCATAGGCGAAATTAAACTATAAAGTTTATGAAATGGCAGAAAACAGAGCACATAGCTCTAAGAACGGACGACTGATTTGACTGTAAAGTTTTCGAATAGAGACCACGTACTCGCAAATGCAGCTATCGCGAAGTAAAGCGAAAGGTAAGCCAACGATAGGTATAATAAAGATCGCCGGAACTCAATCCGGACTCCAAATCCTTTGGGGCAGCCCATGCACAGCAGTGGGCAAAATATGGCTGATGATGGATGGATCGAAGCGTAACAGTCTTTACTGTTAGTATAACACACTCTCCGAGACATAATCTTAATATCTACCCTCGTTTTGAGGTAGTGCCGTTTCTGGAATACTAATGTGATACCGTATCTGATACAGGGCTTACCTGATACTTATATCAGGTGGAAGTTTGTATCAGATAGTTGGATACACTCGTAATATAAAGTTATAGGCAAGTTACTTATCGAGATAGTGGGTAGAGGTAAAACTTCGCGGTTTCACGGTAGGATTTTGAGAATTTTCGTTACGTAAAGTAATCTAAAACATTACAAGATAAGAATCTAAAAAATAAGTATAAAATTAAAATTTATTATTTCTTAAACTAGTATTTGTATTTAAAATACGTTAAAATAAATGGTAAAAACTTTTCGTTCTTTTTCCCCCATGCTACACAAACTAATTATACGACAAAAAACTGTTGATTTCAAGCTGTTTTCAAAAAGACGTAAATGTCGATTTTAGGTTGTCCAATAATCTTATGGGACAATTTGTTGGGAAACGCAGATTTTACCATAAAATGATCTAGTAACCATAGACAAGATATTAATTGAAAATAGGTAACATACTGCAGGTATTATTTTAAATTGTGTTTCCCAAATCATTCCAGCCAACAAGACCTCGCAATACCGTCATATCATCCAACACCATATAACCATTTCCGTTTAAATATTTTACCAAAAAAGGTTCAGCATTTAACAAATAACCCGGTATGCGCGTAAATCCCGGCAAAGTGACTGTGTAATAAATAATAACGTGTGAGGAACCAGACGGGGTTTATTTTATTTGGTCGAACTAGAGATGCGCCATTGCGCTATGAATAAAACAAATAGTATAATAAAATAAACCTTTTTTTTTCAAAAACAATCTTTAACTGAACCTGTACTCGTCAAGAGGAATCAAACGAGCCTAAACTCGATAGGGTTGCGCCGTTTCATCACAAAGTTCATTTGACCACCTTCCAGCTCCATCATCAGACCCTAGTTACCATTGAAAGACAAACTACTCGCTAAGACGATTCAAATTATCCCAAGCTCGATGTCGTTTCATTGCTAAGTTCCTTTGGCCACCATCCAGCTCCATCATCAGATCAGCACCATGTTATCATAATATTGCATTGTCACGCGATTTACACATGTATGCAAAATTTCAGCTTAACCGGGAAGTGGATCAAATTTAACTTGCAAGATTTGATTACAGATCGACAGACAGACAACAGGACAGGTGAAACTAAAGAAAAGCTTGTAATAAAACATTAAAACAAAGAATTCTAAGAATTGATTAACTGTCTTATAATTCATCCACCATAAGTACTAATAGTTATGAAAGTATATTTTCTTTTTACAAGCTTTTATTTAAATTGCAATGGATATAAATTCGGATGAAATCTTGCAAGTTCAATTTGACCAACTTTCCGGTTTCTGATTGAGCTGAAATTTTGCAAGCATATGTATAATGCAATATACATAATATTACAGTGCAATAATATGTTACCATGGCGCTGATTTGACCATGGAGCCGGAAGGTGGCCATAGGAAATCCTGTACTAAACACGATAGACCCGTCGTGCTTGGGCTCGTTTTACTTGTCATGGCTAGCAATCTGTTGCTACATAATATTCAGGATCTCAAAAGCTTGTATTTAAAAAAAAATATTTTTATAGTAGGTATTGACAAAAGACTTTGACATTGGGTTCATTCTTTCCCTATATTCAATTTTCTTTGGGTGTAGGTACTTCAAATATGCGTAACGCAACGGCTAACTCCTCTCATAAGTTCATTACGTACCTAAAAAACAATGCCTTAAGGGCCTCGCATTCTAGGGGCGGCCCGTTTTAAGGGCCTCACGTCCTATGTGCCCCACGACTTAGGGGCATCACGCCCTAGTTGCCTTTGCACCTCGAAGACCCCTAGACCACAAGTTTCACACTTTCAAATTTATCTTTAGAACAAACAGTACTTTTGTTATATTTCCGTTTGCTATGTTCATTGGAATGATTAAGTTGGTTTGCTTATAGCACATCTCTAAAAGGATAATGTTTCCGCACGGACGAGGAATGGGCCCAGCTGAGATTTCGTGGCTACATTTATCTCTGCACGTTTAACGTACGGTGGTTCACGAACACTCTAGCCAATACTCGTAACTAAGAAGAGAAAGCTGGTTTCCAATTAATCTTTCGCCTAGGCGCCTATGCACCTTAAAAATCCCCAGTTCACATGTTTCACACTTCAAATTTCACTTCAAAACTAGCTGCGCCCCGCGGTGTTACCCGCGTCAGCCCGAGATAAAAATATTTTTTCTAAAATAAACGTAGCCTAAGTTGCTCCTTGTTACATTAGCTAACTGTCAATAAAAGTCCCGTCAAAATCGGTTCAGCCATTTCAGATATTAGTCGGAACAAACAGACAGACAAAAATTGTAAAATATGTTATTTTGTTGTATGTACCGTATATGTGCATATTCATATACATGTAGTAAAAAACGGTTATTTCAATATTACAAACAGACACTCAAATTTTATTTATATGTATGTCTGTATTGAGTATAGATATAGATAAACAGTACTTTTGTTTGTTATGATCATGAATAAGTTTGCTTGCTCTTAGCACATCTCTAAAAGGATAATATTTCCGCGCGGAGGAATGGGCCCAGCTGAGATTGCGTGGCTACATTTATCTCTGCACGTTACAGAGTTCGTACGGACACTCTTCTAAATTAACAAGAGAAAACTGGTTTGCACTCCCTTTGGGATTTTCTAACTGAAGCTTACGTGCGTTAGGTTTTATCAGATTCGGAATTTTATTTTCAGATCTAGATTGAAAATTTTCTAAATTGCTGTTTGCAATGTACTTTTGTACCTAATAATATATTTAAGCTACATTCCGATACAGAAATTCATTTAATTTTCTGGTGAAAGTTTTTTGAGCGTTCAGTTTCGATCTTAGAGATCTACTATCTTCGACTTTGACTGCCTCAGTGGCCCAGTGGTTAGTGACCCTGACTCCTGGATCAAAGAGGCGTGGGTTCGATCCCCGCCCAGGGCAGCATTTTTGTGATGAACATAGGTGTTTTCTCTGTGTCTGGGTGTTACTAGTACCAACCTGGTATCCATATAAGTATGTATTTAAAAAAAATAATTGTAGTAGGTATATCAGTCTCTCGCAGCTTTGCTTAGTTTGGGGTCAGAGACCGTGTGTAAGATGTCCTGAATATATATTAATACTAATCGTAATCCTGATTAATATTGTGTCGTTGTGAATTTAGAATATTTTGTACATATAACATAATCTATCATAAAAACAGCTTTGCGTAGAGGCCCAGCAGCAACTGCTTGTATTTTTAGTAATAGGCTGAATCTTCGTGAACAGATTCAGTTCGACGAAACGTCCCTACATTATTATTACTCACTAAAAATAGATTATTTTAAAACTATAACTTTTTAAATACAAGCTTTTGAAATCCTGGATATCATATAGCAGCAGAGTGCTAGCCAAGACAAGTAAAACGAGCCCAAACCCGACGGGTATATTTTGTATAGTACTGGAGTTCCTATGACCACCTTTTGACTTTATCATCAGATCAGCTCAATGGTACCATATTATTGCAGTGTCACGCGAAATACATATGCGTGCAAAATTTCAGCTCAATCGGAAACCGGGAGGTTTGTCGAATTGATATTGCAAGATTCCACCCGATCTTACATACATACATAGGTACATCCATTGCAAGTGAGATAAAAGCTTTTAATTAAAACTAGGCGGTACCTGCTGGACTATAAGTACAGCATAGATAACAAAAGAGAACGCCTGCTCTAGCAAATTTAAGTCTGTGTATTAGCGTGGTCACCAAATGAACAACCACTGGCCGGAATTAATTAAAATCGCAAATTTTCATAATATACAATTGCATCTTTTCATTATTTTCAGCCTGTCATCGCCAACGGCTGAGCATAGGCCTCTCTTCTTGTACGTCATTCACCTCGATCTTGTGCTAATCTTATCCAAGTTGGACCCGCGACTTTTACAATGTCGTCGACCCAACGAGCTGGCGGACACGCTTTGTTTGCCGGTCCATTACGCGGCCACCATTCTGTCAAGGTTTTCGTCCACCTGCCATCGCTCTGTCTAGCAATGTGTCCTGCCCAACTCCATTTAAGATTCATGATTGTTAGACCAACGTCACGCACCTTAGTACGGCGACGAATCTCGACATTTCTAACGCGATCTTGTAGTTTGATGCCGAGCATGGCGCGTTCTATGGCCCTCTGTGCTACTTGTATCTTGTGTACGGCCTCATCAGTTAGTGACCACGTCTCGGCACTATAAGACATGGTGGGCAGGACACATTGATTGTACTTAGTAGGCGAGTCTTAGAGCACTGTGGGACGTCAGCAGATTTTAGAATATCGTCCAACTTGTTGAATGCCGCCCATCCCAGCTAGTGTACTCGTAAATGAAAACGATTGCTTCCGAGAATAATTATATTAACTCCATTCCTTCATTCTTTCTCAAATTTCGAGCCTATTCGGTAGAAGATTTGGAACAGACAATCATAGTCAAAAATATTATCATACACAACGTACACATGGACTTATTTTAATTTTACCTTAGTTTGTCTTGTAAATCAGTTATTTACTTAACAACTCAGAGTATAACCCAAACCAGTATTTTCGCAACTACAGAACTAAAACTAGCTAAAATCTTTCATCTTTCCAAACCTCACTCTAATTTGAATTTCAAATCGGCTCATTTTGAGCTATGACCTCGCAACAAGGCTCAACCTCCAACAAAGCAAAGCGAAGCGATGTGCGGCGCTATGCATAAAGTTGTGGTTCATAAAAACACTCTTAAATATGAAGTAGGCAGTGGCATAAGTTAAATAAATTTAACCAAGTCAGAGGCCTTCAGGCGGCCTAATAACTCTGACACTAGGGCTAGCCACCCGGCCTACACTAACTTACTTTAGTGGTAAAAGTAACCAGAAGCTTCACTGCCATATTTATTTTCCAAAACTTCGCTCCGCATTGCACACAATGGTTTTTTGTTTCAAGTTTTAGTACATCTTGCGCTAGTCCTAAACCAAGATGGCGTGTTTCAAAACTTCAGAAAGAAAGATGTGTTTACTGTCTAGTACAACTAGTTGTGCGAAAGCAGTTGGTCCACGAGGAATTCCCCGTCATTACAGCGCTATAAAACAATGTATCATTTTAAAATAGTATCTATTATTTTATGTAGCTTGAATTGTAAATATGACATTTCTAAAGTTGACTATAACGCAAAGCTAACGTCTAGTTTTTAATTTTTTTAGATATTGGTAATGATAAAATGAATTTATTTGTCTATTATAATAATTTATTAAGTTACAAATGTTCAGAGCCCAGCAAAGTCCAGGTTTTGCGTAGTTTACTCAAACTTTCGCATTTGCGTGTGGCTCCATACATTTTGGTTAGTTCTTTCTCGTTTCCGCCAGGGGAGCTGTACAAAAATGTATAGAGGCATACGGAAACCGCTGTAGTTTCAATTCACGTATAAACCTGGACTGCAGAGGTATGCACCAATTACAATTTTGAACTATACCTACTATCTCCTGCACTCAAAAGCAAAACACTACGATCGTCACTCTGAGATATATCTCTCCGCGCTGCTTTGGTGGAGTCTCAGCCTAATGTGTACTCTCATGCATACGTTACATGGTTAATTGACTGAAAAAGTTTGGCCGGGTTTGTTTAGAGCCCGTTGCTAGTTTTTGTTTATACGCGTTGGTGAAAATTTGAAAATTTATGCTTGTTCCCCTTGATGTAACTTCGTGTAATTGCATTTTATAGTTTCCAAATGTGGTTAAGGGATTTTCGCATTTAAGTTGAGTTTCTGGTATTTTTTTATTAATCTTGCCCAATTTTGGAGTCCTCACTACACTTTTTAGGGTTCCGTACCCAAAGGGTAAAAATGGGAACCTATTACTAAGACCCCGCTGATCGTCTGTCTGTCCATCTGTCTGTCACCAGGATGTATCTCATAAACCGTAATAGCTAGAGGGTTGAAAACAGAATAATATAAACATTTAACGGGGGCTTCCATTCAACAAAGGTGATTTTTTTTGCCGAGGGGCTCCCATAAGGTACGGAACCCTCTATATGCGAGTCCAACTCGTACTTGGCCGATTTTTTTTGACCTCCTAAGCTGCATTTGTAGATGTGAGGTTTCAATTTGACTTAATAGCTCATTTTAACATGCTTTTCAACGATATCAGCACAGTTCAGTGTCACTTTAACATACTTATTGTAATTTAACTTTGAAAAATCACAGCAATCTTCAGCATATCAGTCGCAGTGCGTTCACTGTTGGACATGGATGAGTCTGTTCTATATATTTCCATATTATTTTGTAGTGGTATGTGTATAACTAATTAATTATATCCATTAGATACATTCACGTATATGTAGTATATCAGTCTCTGGCAGCCATATCACAAGCTTTGCTTAGTTTGGGGTCAGAGGCCTTGTGTAAGATGTCCCCTAATATTTATTTATTAATTATTATTTCTTTGGGTATAATACCTAATTATTATCAACAAATATATTGCAACGTGCAGGGACTTTCAGAGGTATAGTATAAGTAATTCGTAATAATGAGTATAACTATGGGACCGTTCCCCAAATATTTGTTGTTCCCCAATTGTTTGTTATTTCGGCCCGATAACACGAATAACACAATTTATTTTGGCATTAAAAAATATAATATAGTCTACAAATAATCGTAAGGACGAGTAAACAACGTGTTTATTAGAAGGCCCGTAAAACTTATCAGATTATCCATCATATCATATGTGTGAGTGAGTTTTCTAATGCAACCAACGTATTTTGTTTGTAGATCTTTGTTCAGGATAGATACGTGGTTCGCTTTTAAATACTGGCCATTCTTTAGAAGATTTATAAACCCGCAAGGATTTCGATCCGAGAGCAAATGGTATAGAAACTACAAGGTTTACCAGCTCTGTCCCATTCCATAGATCACGCGAACAAGCTCCGTACACCTGGCTATCTATTCCCAGCCGTGGGCAATAACTTTCAGAGGGTTTTGCTTTATCTCAATCTATTCTATATACAAGTTACTTTTGTATAGAGTATGCAAACCGGGGTCGGTGCCCTTTTATTATAGGCACCCACCGGGCTCGGCCATTCTTACCTTAATCTAAGTTGTTATGACACGTTTAGTACTTTAGCTGCGTTGTTAATTTCTTATTTTAATACTACGTTTTCAAATAGACACTATAAGGAGTATAAAAAGACCTGCATGTTTAAAATTATAAAAATGAATCATTACTAATACTAATGTAAATAAGTAAAAGTAATTAATTCTGTATTAAGTGTGATTTTGAGACTTGAGTGAGAGTTGGGACTGAATGTTGTGATAATTGTTCATAATAAATATTAACCTTGAATCATTGTCTTTTTCCATTCATGTATTGACAATTTTCATAAAATACTTTAAAGGTTTCACCGCTAAGAGACAACTTAGCCGGGCTCGGCGGACCTGGCCGGGTTGGCGACGAATGCGACCGGGCCCGGCCGAGTGGCGAAACATACCGGGTTGCAATCTCTACTTTTGTACTCGTATTCGGTAATTTCGTAATCATCACCCATCCATCAGCTGTAGACCATTTATTCTGGACGGTAATGGTAAGTAAGTTCGTATAGGCCGGGTGGCTAGCCCTGGTGTCAGAGTTATTCGGCCGCCTGAAAGCCCCTGACTTGGCTTAACGGTTAAAACAACCGGGACCTACAATTTAACGTGTCATCCGAGCCACGGTAGCGCTCAGTTTGGAAATGCCACCCGCGGTCACCCATCCAAATACTGACCGTGCGGAACATTGCTTAATTTCGGTGATCGCTGACAAACACCTAATCTAACGCTACGAGCTCTATAATGGCGGATGGATACAAGGTTATTTAACAACAATAATATTTACTTATGACCAACGATTTTTTTAGTCTGAATCGACCACTGTTTTTGAGTTTTCTGTAAAACATCGAGAAAACTTGTGGTACATTTTTGAAAAAAATTACGCTAGGGAGAAAACTCTTCTTACTCCTTAAAGTGTAACAAAATAATGATAATGATTTGATAATGATAATGATTTGTTTTTGATTTTGTAATGACAATTAATTTTTAATTTTGTAATGATAATTTAGCAATGCCTAATTCCCAATGTAATTAATAATTTGCCACACCCTTAAAGGGTCACATGTATTTGACATTATTTTAACATGTAATCTAAGAACCGCATGTAAAAATTACATATGTTGCAACAAATAATTGAATTAAATTGAAATGTTATGTTTTTGGTGTCAATTGCATAACTATTTACCTATTTAAGATCTAAGGACTTATTTCTGTTTTTGAAAAATGTTTAGCCAAGATTTTGCGTAAAACATGACTGTTTAGAGGCTTATAACTTTTTGGTCATTAAAAAACTGTAGGGATGAACTAAGACGTTTAATCCTAGTGATTTAAGTATTGATTACATGGAAAAAAAAACACGCAAATGGAATGAAATTTAGAGGTAAATAATAGCTTATTAGGCTCAATTATGAAAACAATTTGACGGCTCTAAATAAAATTTTAAAGCGTTGGTCTTCTTGTCTAAGAGGTCGCAATGAAAAGGACAGCTACATGTTTCGTAATTTCAAACGTGTCAAGTTAGGCCTTCATAATTGAGTCTATTGTTTATTTCGCGGTTCACACTAGCTTTAATATCGTTCTTCTCTCACATAGTGTTACGGAGTTCCCGTTTTTATTTTGTAAAGACCCCGTGGTCTTTACAAAATAAAATATACCATTTCCTAACAATGACAACAGACACGACAGCAATGCAAGTTTGAACTAAAATGCCGTCCTTTGCCAAACTTGTTCCGTTTCAAACATCATATTTCCCGCTTTTTGTGATCCTTAATCCAGTAGGAATTTCTCGAAAGCCAGCGTCAAAGTTGGGGCGAAAAGACTTTAAAATCTCAGCGTTGCAGACTTGCAAGCTCTCGAGACATTCCGAGAGCTCCTCGAGGCAGGCTTCTTTTCATTTTACACTTTTGAGCAAACTTAATGAAGATTTTTCTTTATTTCAATGCCAGTTTTTCGCCCAATTAACATTTTAATTTAAATTGTGAGAGGTTAATCTTTGAGAGAGTTTAGCGCTCTTTGTCTTTTTGTGGACGTAATTAAAATGAACTTTGGTATTTTTGATGCCGACTGTTTATTTTCAGTAGTCGTTTAATTTTGATCGCAAGAAGTGAAGTATAAAACGGGTTAAATTTACACTTACAAAAATATTTTACTAGAGTAGGTTTATATAACATTTTATTCACGGTTGGCGCCACAATTACTGTAAGTTTGTATATAATGAACGATCAAAAATTTGAGCTTTTGAGCGTCAGATCGTAGCCTAGCTAATTTGGTAAAGCAACCGAGACGAAAACCCGTTAGTTGCGTCAAATTTTTCAATTGTTGTTTTTCCGTCAAAAATTTCAATCGCAAAAAAAATAAAATCGGTCAAGTGCGAGTCGGACTCGCACACGAAGGGTTCCGTACCGTGTGAAAAAACAAAAAAACTCCTAAAAATCACGTTTGTTGTATGGCAGACCCTAGCCTCTCTCAACAGATCTCGTTACTAAAGTGACACGTTCTTGAACCTGTCTCGTTTTTCTGACAATTTTGAGCTGTCGGAACTGTCATAAAAACGAGAGTGGTTCAAGAACGTGTCACTTCCGTAAAGAGATCGGCTAACAGAATTGCCCCGCTGGTAAAATGTATTATTGGGAAACAATTTTATAAGCATATATTATTTTGATTTTAAACTAATTTTCTATTTCTCAAGAGTTCTTTGTGATCAATAGTAAAAAAAAAACTACTATCGTGAACTGCGTGGCAGTTAGACAGAATTTGAATCTACGCTGTCTTGAACACCTGAACGCTTGAATGCCACTGTCTTCTCACACTCAATGACCCTAAAACGGCATATCGAGACATTTGAGCTAAGAGCAAACTGCAAGTGGTTTTCATATGTAGGAACCTAGGTACTTCAAATTGCATTCTTAAAATAACTCATCAACACAAAGAATCAAACCAAACATTTAATGTTTGTGCTACTCATATCTGCTGTCTGGGCACGACACAAGCACGTATGCAGTAGAGCAATAAGCACGGCGGTTGTAGCTTATTGCCCACGAGCACGTGTCGGTAATATCTCAGGAGTGCTTTTATTTGTCTGAAATGAGGACAGTTTTTGTACTCATCCTGTTTTATGGGCGTGCGGCGGAAGTGGTGTTACGTGTAATGATATAGGGTTTTTTGCTGGATGTGTTTTCTTGTATTTTGGACGGATAAAATTGAAGGAACTCTAAATTTTGAGATCTAAAAATAAATCGAACTTCTAAGTAAGCAATCTAACTGTCTATTTATGCCACTTACATAGTTTGGGTGTAGTTGTTATGGTTTCATTTTAAACCACCGGACAAAGCTCACGGAAACCAACAAAAAATAGATGACACCATTTATGATATAAAAATATAACAAAAAAGTTGAAATATTTTCCTCAAAACACTATTTCAGAATCTCCAGTCAACGATAAAAAAATCTTCATACAGATGACGATTGACCTATACCACTGCCTTAGTAGGGGTTAGTGTTTTCACTTACGCCTCAAAATTTCTACTACGAATGTATTATTTGCGATATTTTCCTTGACCAAAAATTTAATGATGCATAGCAATACATAAAATCCAAATGGGTAATTATTTTATGATTATGTACTACGGGACTAGTCGCGCACTCAAATAACGAGATAAATAAATACCTCATCATCCCGACGTTTCAACCGAGTTGCATCGGTTGGATTGACAATTTTGCAAGTTCAAGTTAAAATGGCGGTACCAGCTGACTTGTATTCCAGTCTACCTGGAATATTTATTTATCTCGTAATTTGAGTGAGCGATTAGTCCCATAGTACATAATAATAATGTGTTCAAATCGCGAAAGTTTAAAAAGGTAATTGTTTCATTGGTACAAGATCAATATTTGAACTAGACACAATGCTGGTGTTTATTTGGCTCAACGTACTTCACTTTGCGATTGTCAAACAAACGTAACTTATTCATTACATAAACCACCGCGGCATGACCGCTGCCCTCTCCTAAAAGCAGTAAAAATAGCCAATCACATCCTCATCTTTAAACAAACTTTAAAAACCTGAAAGACACATTTAAAATGGATTATGTTCATAAATTATGCAGCGACGAATATCTAATCACTACCCAGCTGGAGCCAGGCCAACCGCTGGAAGTGACAGTCCAATTTCTAGATGCTTCAGACCGATAGAGATCCAGAGAAAGGTCTGTGGCGATGCAGCATTACGCGCGTCAGCAATTTTATTCAGAGGTTTCAAAATAATGCACCAGTCGTTTCTTCATCTCTGTACTAATTTTATTACTGGTGGGTATTTTATCTAAATCCCTACTAATATTATAAATGTGAATGTAAGTTTGTTTGTTATGCTTTCAAGCAGCAACGGAGCAACGGATAGACGCGATTTTTGGCATGAATACATATAGTTCAAAGGTTGGAAAATAGCAGGCTATTTTTTATCGCGAAAAACAAAAGGTTCCTGTGGGATAGCATAAAATATAAAAACGCGGGCGAACCCGCGGGAAAAAGTTAGTTTACTACAAATAAGCTTCATAAATGACATTTTTATTATAATTTGTTGTCAGTAGATACATGTGAGGAAACCTTTGTAAGTAGATAGAGCCGATGAACCTAAATTACATAGAACTAGGTCACACTCCAAGTTCAGCAAAGGCTTTTCTTTGCCCGGCTAGTGAGGTTTATTATATAATATATGTAAGTAGCAAATACACTCGTACACTACAAAATGCATGTGTACGGAATAAACATTTCAGAATGCAGTGTTTTGAGTAATAAATGAGTAATTATTACTGTTACGTGTAGTTGTAATTTTGAATAGAGTTTTATGCAAAATTTGGACATCACTTGAACGAGATGGATTTTTGTAAAGTTTTGTTATACCCAATTATTTTATGTATTTTTTAAGTAGGTGGGCAGGTGCTGATTGCCCTGTATTTCAAACGCCTGATTAGAGTGACTAAACATCTATACTTTTAAAATAATTATAAGAACTGTACCTACAGGTCACACCTCCGTCCACCCATAAGCAACTGCTGGGCATAAGCCTCCGCTATGGATCTCCAATAAGACTGGTTAGGTATAGAGAAATACAGAAATTTATTTGCAACAAAAATAAGAGGTACAATACATAAACAACAACAAAACCAATCATAAGACACAAAAAAAAACAACAGTATTATCCTTGTCACAAAACTGGCCCCAACTCAGCGTAATGCTGGTTGCGCTTACGAGCAACCATCGCTGGTGTTCTGTTGGAACCAGCAAGTGACATTACGCGCGAAATAATGCGCGGATAGAAGATAGAAAAAAAATAGCAATTAGTTTATATGCTAGAATGTAGTACCTATGTACTAGGAGTTACAGCTAACGATAATATCCTTAAGACTTGTAATTTCTGACGTGCAAACGTCATACTTGACAAGTAAAAACATATTAGTACCCACAGATATCTGTACTTAGTACCTATGCCATATCTCGTAAGATCTATGTTCGGACTGAACTACGCCGCGTGGACTGTCCATTACTTTTATGGAGAAAAACGGAAAATATATGTTGTTTTTGAGTTAACACTGCTCTTGGGAGTCATCCTGTTGTCTTGCAGCTGTCTTTTCAAAAGAAACGTACTTCGAAACTTAGAGTTGAGGATATACTGAAACTGTAAGACTCTAGGACGTTTCAAAGAAATAATTTGTTTGTGTTAAGACAACCAACAACGGGATGTTCCTTTCAGGAGAACTTTACCTGACTTGAACTTAAAGTTAAGGGGAAACTGAAGCTGAAAGATACAATGATGTTTTATTTAAGTTTTTTTTTGTAATAAGCACTTGTTTACAGGTTTTTTCCTCTCAGAGAACTTAGGTAAGACATAAATCTCAATGAATAAGAACAATCAGTATTTTTTTTCGCCAAAATGGTATAAAAATGAACAGAATTCGAATAGTTCGTACAAATTGATGTGTCATCGATGTAGTAATTTTAACATTATTGTTGATTTATCAAAAACAAGTCGCCTGATTTCAATAAAATGTAAACCTCTGAAGAATGATCTACTAAACAAAAATAATAATCATAATATGATCATAATTGGCGGAGTAATCGCGTATGATACATACAAAAAACATGCAGTCGAATAATTGTAAACTGCATATTGTCCTTAATGCAATAGATGTTCACTGTCCGTGATTGCCGCATCCATAGTTTTGCTGCGTAGATCTATGTAATTACGCGCGACATCTATTGAGCTGTTTTGGCGAAATTTGATCACGATGTAGCGCATGCAAGTAGTTTTAGGCGCTACTACTAGATGGCGGGGAAATATTTTTATGTATGAGTGCGTGCGTTTTTGAAATCAAATTAGCTGTTTACTGCCTCTTAATTTTAAAAAAAATCGCATAATCACCTTCCATCGTGTACAAAAATCGAAAATTTCGCTCGAATTGATTAACATTATTGTTGATTTTTCAAAAACGGCTCAGCCGATTTCTGTAAAATTTAAATGGGACTACCTCGGAAGTATACTCTTTCGAATTAAAAAAGAATTTTACGATTCGATTCACAATTAGCTGAATTATGGATGAACATACACAAACAGAATACATACAGACGAACATAGAACCTCCTCCTTTTTGGAAGTCCGTTAAAAAGAAAAGCTTCCATAAAAAATCTTCATTAAGGCTGATTGTCTTGATCAGAGCGTGAAATTCAATTGTTTTTTTGTTTTTTTTTTCCTTTTACAGATAAACTACTTATTATAAGTTTAAGAAAACTCATTGAGCGGTCATGAATAGGTATGCATTTCGACTTACATAAAAGTATATCTACGTAAAAAACAAATTAGTGGTCAGTTTATGCACAAAAGTACCTTAGGTTTTAGTAGATTCTTGTGCATAAACTGGCTACTATTTTGGTTTCTAAGTGTATAAACCTACTACGTTAACATTATCTATCCATGGCCTCTAAAGGAGTTATTATTTACGTACAATGAATAGTTTAAAAACACAAAAAAATGAATTTCGGACGTTTACCTAGTGAAACCACAATTCATCTTTGTATTGACACAAAATATTTACAACGTCCGACGTTGCAAAGACAATAATGGGGCGATTTGAAGGGCACCAACTAACCAGTTAACCCGACTAAATCGTATTAACGCAATGTTTACCTCAAAACGGTATAAATGTGTACTAATCCTGAATGATAGCTTCATAGTGCGGTATCCTTTTCAAATTACTGCGGCTTTAGATACTCGACTGTGAGCCATAAGATTTCAGCGGATATTCGGATAGTTTATAAATGTCTTAGTTATAAGAAAAATACTTTCATTGAGAACATGTTGTTCAAATTTTTCCACGATTTTCAAAACTTATAGTCTCTGTGTGAGTGAGTGTGTGTGAGAAGCCGTAGTGGTCTAGTAGTAATGATACTTGCCTTACTATCGTGAGGTCGTGGGTTCAAATCCCGGCCCCATACCAATGAATTCCTTGGAATTTATGTACGGAATTTCACACCATTGGCTTTTCGGTGAAAGAAAACATCGTGAGGCAACCTGCATACGTCCGTAGTAGAAATTCGATGGCGTATCCACCAACCCGTGCTGGGTAAGCGTGGCGAATATACCCTACGTGGGTAGGCCTAGGCTGGTACAGAACAGTACAGTATAGTCTCTGTGTACTTCAATGAAAATTCAAAGATGAGGTTTTTAATATTCAATTTGACTAGGATGGACCAAGTTAGGAAGAAAATAAGAAAGTCAATTTCGATTCCAGCATGAGTGGGTATGAAAATTCACTCTCTCATCTGCGTGCCACATACCTTTTTTATTAGGGAAAATCCTTTATGGGTGGCACACCTCGAAGGCAGGCGAGTGGCCATATGGAAGTCCCCGCCGACTGGTAGGTATACTGACTTAAAAACCTGGGTGTTCCACCACAACGCCAGGAGTCGGGGCTATGGGCACGCTTCCTCACTCCTCACTCATCTACTAGCAATCCTGCAACCATCATTTAAATCCTCAGACCAAATAAAAAAATCAAAACAGAACGTCATGAACAGACAAGTGAGGTCGGTTTTTTATACTTGTGGTGAGTGCGTCGGTGTTGCGCCGTCATAGTTCGACTGACAAGCCAAGGCTTTAGTTTCCTTGTCCGTGTTTGTGTATGTAATTGTGTCTGTACACGGCGAGATAGTTCTGCCGGCCTCACTTATTTAATTCACAACATTCTGTGTTGATTTTTTTATTTGGTCTGAGTTTATATCTTGTCGCACCGTTTAAAGTCAATAGCAAACTCCTGGGTAACTGTGTGACTATGTATTAAGGGATTTTTATGACGTTAATCCCAAAAACTTACTTGAAAAACAGTCGTATTTAGTTGTGTTCACCTCATTACTGTTATTAGTGGAACGGAAAGCCAAAATACCGACTGATTGTACTGCACCGGTTTTTCATAGTCCACTGTAGAACATAGATTTTTCTACGAAGACCATTGAGTCACATCAACCACACCCCGTACGGGTGTGGTTGATACTTCCCCAGATGTATTCAGGTTGCCTCACAAATTCACGATTAATCTTTTCAACAAAAATCCATCTGTGTGATTCCGTAGGAACATGAACTCTAAATAACTTTTTGGAAAGTAAGTTTGTATAGTCCGGGTGGCTAGCCCGGTGGCTATAGAGTCAGAGTCGGATCGTTACCCGTCCACCAGCGCTTTACCCACCGGTGGGTGTAGGGGTGATTCCTGTTTACCCGTATACCCACTGCGTCAAGGTTGCAATTAATTACTAAGTTTTTGAGACGCATTAAGGCCTTTGACATGGCTGAACATAAACATACTCAATAATTTTTTGAAACATAATGTACTTACCTAATATTTACATATTGTGGTTCTTCAATAACTTACAGTTTACTGGGTTTGAACTAGCACTTCACGCTTGTCATGCAATTCTTCTACTGTCAAAGTTATCCTTACTTATTACTTATTTACTTATATATATATATATATATATATATATATATACATCACGGTGTAGAAATTGCGTCCATGCTGAGACACCGACTTATGGCGTCCACCACTTCCAATGGCATTATCACGAAAGTTTATGTGAATGTTGACTTCTGTATCACATGCCATATACCTGTGCATCTTGCATTTATGAAAAGTGCAAAATTGAAGATATTCACACTCCTTTTATTCTGGTGGACTTATTACGTCATGTACATTTGCACGTCCTAGCGAATATTTTTTATATATTCCAATCAATATTGATGTTTTTGTTGCGTCTTTAGTACTTAATATTAATTTCGCGTTCTCTCATACTGGTTTACTGCGTCCACCATTTCCACAGGCATTATTGCAAAACTTCATGTGAATGTTGACTTCTATATCAAATATGGGATAGATCTATAGGAAGTATGGCAACCCTGGCCTACTAAACAGTAAACAAAATCCGCTGCTAGTTTTTAAATCAAAATTAAGGGAAAAAAGTGAAATATTTCGCTTGTATATTGTTACAACAAGAGATTATAACCTCAAAATCAAGGGACAGCATCATTAAACACTGGTGAGCACTGTTTTTGCATTAAAATACTGTAAAACAAAAATCAAAATCGTTACATACTTACTTGAGATTTTCACGCACACACAAAGAATATTTGAAATCTTCGACATAAACACTCTGCACATACATGTATGCGTAAATACATTTTGAATCAAATTCTGAACTACAACGTCAAAAACTGACATTTCTTCGATTGAGACGTGACATAACATGACGTTTACTCAGACATTAAAGTGACGTATGTCATCTGGGAGTGACAATTAAAGGTTGCGTTCAGAAAATTATACATACGATTTTGAAATCGACTAAAGACGAATATAATCGACTAAAATATTATTTGGATACTAATGGTGCAAAGCAAATAAATTATTTTGCTCCCTTCATGTTCACTTATTGTAGACTATAACTATTACCAGCACTTCACACATCAATAATTATTAATCTTGCCATAACAAAATTTGAAAATAAATCTAAAAGTTGACTAATTAAAAAATGAAAACGAGAACCGTAACCATCCGGGAACTGGAACGAAAACTGAAAGAGACTTTGTTCGATCTGCAACATGTTAAGAACACTAATGAGACGTTGCTACAAGAAAGAGAAGAAGGAGAAATAGAAATAAAAAATATCTTAGATCAAAATTCCCGTCTTAAGAATGAGATGCTTGAAATTGAGCTCGAGTTGAAAGCAGTACGTGCAGAGAGAGATAACCTGTTGCAATCAGGTTTTATACAAAAAGAACGCACAAATGAACTGGATGAAGCACATTTAAAAACAAAAGATCTGCAAGAACAGTTAAGACAAGCAAAAGCTCATATACATAGTCTTGACACACACATTAATCAAAATGAGCAAGAAAAAGTTTTAAATCTCTATGATAAATTAATTTTAGAAAAAAAAAATAGCAATTTTACTGAAACTATTGATCTTACTTCAGAAAAAGATGATTCGATAACGAATGATGAATACTGCCATGAAAAGATGAGCAAAAATATGTTAAAAAAATATCTGAAAGTAAGAAAAATTATAACAAAATGTAAGAAAAACATAAAATATAATAACCGTGCAAATATAGAATTGATTAAAGATAAAATAAATTTGAGACAAATAATCAGAGAAAATGAGGATACATTACAAAGCTATGAAGAAGAATATGATGAAAACTTAGATAAAATAAAAAGATTGGAAAAAGAAATCAAAAGTATGCATTACAAATACAGTCTGGCCGAAAAGGAAATCCAAGAACTTATATCAGCGACAAACGTTTTGGTAGGGTTAAGCCCACAAACCAAACGACATCGACATTCAATGCCGACTACAAAATCTACTATTGATAACATGACCACAAAAGATTTAGCTCCTAAAAACAAGGAACAAATTGATACTGTAGCCACTAGTACTCAAAAGCAAATACAAGAAAAACACAAAGAGGGAATGACACTTGTACCTGCTATGCTCTCTTCTAAGGGATTCCAAAACTCTTTGGAAAAAGCGGAATACTGCCCTTCGGATAAGATGACTAAAGAAATAGGCGATATAGAGCTGTTTTGTGACAGATTTGGTTTAGGATTTGGAAATATATTTAGCAATTTTGCATTTGAACAAGTAACTAATACCTGTATGCCGAATATACAATTTAAACAGCTAGTAGATAAAATAGTCATGAAAAAGTTTAAGAAAAACACTGATATTATTATAATGATGGGAAACACTGCAGGTGTGACAAAAAAAGGTCTCATTAGTTGTATAGAATCATTAATCGAGTTACATAAGACAGGACTAATAAACAAGATAGTTCTGAGTACATTTCCGTACTCCGAATCATTGGACAAAGCACAAAATCAAAGGATACATTCTTTAAATGTGACTTTATATAACCTGATCTCCAATAGGAACAGCGAATTTTTATTATTCGATGTAAACAATTTCACATGCGATTATTTGTCAAAAAAGCGTAAGTTTAACAGATATAACCAAAATGTTATAGCTAAGTTAATATATTGTGCTTTGTCAAATGACCGAAATAACCAAAATACAAAAAACTGTAATGCAGTGATCACTATTGACACGGAAAAAAATAATCCTAATTTAAACTAATAAGTTCGACAACAGGGAGGCCCTATCATGTCTCTGTAAAACGCAAAAATATCCAAGGCCTCTCTAGCAATGAAAATAGTAATAGAAAAATAAATGACTATACACGAAATAGGAAGAATAGCATCAATATTTTGTACCAAAATGTAAATCGTCTCATAGGGAAACTCTTGGAAATAGAAATGTATTTAGAAAATGCACACCATGATGTACTATGCTTTACTGAAACATGGTTGTCCAAAACTTCATTGAATTTTTGTCTCCGTAATTACAATATAGGAAGCATATTCTACAGAAAGAAAAAAAAAGGAGGTGGCTGTATAATTTTTGTTAAAAATAATATTAAATATAAGACACGTAAAGATATAGAAAAACTATCTGAAGAATCTAATTGTGAACTCGCTTGTGTAGAACTAGATGCATATGTAATTTTATGTGTATATAAGCCGCCTAATGCTAACATAAAGACTTTTTTAACTGTCTTGGAAGAATCATTGTGTCGCATCTGTGAAAAACGAAAACCGGTTGTTATGTGTGGTGATTTCAATATTGACATTTTGAAAAACACTAATGCTACAAATGAAATCAAATTGTTGTGCCAGTCATTTAGTCTTGTAGAAGTTTTTTCTGAGCCAACTAGGATTGCCACAACCAAAAAGGGCACCTCTTCAACTTGCATAGATAATGTTTTCGTCAATAATAATTGTAAATACATGCATAGTGAAATTTTGGATTATCTGCGATCAGATCACAGAGGTCTAAGTATAACTATGCCAACAGAAAGAACCGAAAATGAAGTAAAAATGACTATTAGGCCGATTACACGTACTCGTATTGACGCTCTGAGAACTAGCCTTGACAATTGTTTTATTGACATTCATCTTGACATGACATCTAATAATCCCGACCAAAGCTATGAAATATTTTTTAATAAATTACAACAAGAATTCAACGCAACTTTCCAAACTAAAGATATTAACATTAATGCTAAGCCAAAATTTGCTGAGTGGGCTACTCCGGGACTGTTTAAAAGTAGAAATATACTATACAGCTTATATGAATTAAAAACAGTATGTACTGATGATGCTACTATAAACTACGTCAAACGATATTCTAATATATTTAAAAATGCCTGTGCTCATGCAAAGGCTATATTTGTCAGAGAACAGATTAAACAATCCGAAAACATGATTAAAAAGTCTTGGGAGATAATAAATAAAGAGACAGGAAAATGTAAACCACATGAAAAGATAAATAGACTAAAAGTAAATGGTAGGATTGTAACAAATAAAGCCGATATTGCAAATGGTTTTGAGTCATTCTTTGCAAATGTACCAATTGACACTACTAAGCACCTCGTATCGTCTCCATCACTAGCAGAAGAGACTCTAAAGGAAAATGTGATGAAACCCACGACTAATTTCAGGTTTCATGAAGTGTCAGCACCAATTATAGTAAAAACATTCAAAGAAATAAAGGTTAAAAAAACTGAAGATATATGGGGACTTTCTGTTAAGGTAATGGAAGGCTTAGTGGAGAAAATTGCCCCTTATTTAGCTTTATTATTTAACTCTTGTATAAACAAAGGAATATTCCCTAATTTAATGAAACATAGCAAGGTTGTACCTGTGTTCAAATCTGGTGAAAAAGATGACCCCGGAAATTATAGACCGATTTCGATATTACCATGCATAAGTAAAATCTTCGAAAAACTATTATTAAACCAGCTTGTTTCATACTTCAACCGAAATAATTTATTACATAATAACCAGTACGGCTTTACAAAAGAAAGGTCAACTACAGATGCAGGATTAAAGTTGACCAAGTTTATAATTGACGCATGGGAAGATAGCCATGATGCGGTGGGCGTGTTTTGCGATTTGTCAAAGGCTTTTGACTGCGTCCATCATCAGACGCTCCTAAATAAATTAGCATACTATGGAGTTACAGACACAGCATTAAAGCTTATCTCATCGTATTTAAAAGATCGGATTCAAATAGTTGAAGTGGATGGAGTAAAATCAAAGGGATCGCCTATTAAAATGGGAGTACCACAAGGATCAATACTTGGGCCTTTCCTGTTTCTTGTATACTCAAATGATCTTCCATTCATGATTAAGAAGCTAGTGAATACTGAGATTGTTATGTTTGCTGATGATACATCACTCCTGTTCAAAACTAAAAGAGGACTCTCAGTATCAGCTGATATAGATAGCGCTTTAAACAGTTTATGTAGTTGGTTTGATGCCAATAATCTTTTATTAAACCCTTCTAAGACCAAGTGCATGAGATTTTCCTTACCAAACGTACGAAATGTTGAATTAAAAGTTACATTAAAGAAAGAAATTATTGAGCCGGTTGAATTTACGGTATTTCTAGGCATCACAGTAGATTCTAAGCTGCAATGGGGTCCGCACATAAATAAATTGGCCGACAAACTTAGCTCAGCGGCTCATGCAGTTCGCCAAATCCGGCGGTTGTCAGATGAAGCAACTGCTAGATTAGTCTACTTTGGCTACTTCCATAGTGTGATGTCTTACGGTATATTACTATGGGGTTCAGCAGCCGATATAGGAAAAATTTTCGTGTTACAGAAACGAGCAATTAGAGCTCTTTATAAATTGGGACCTAGAAAATCACTAAGGGAGTTGTTTAAAAACATAAATATCTTAACTGTGCCTTCTCTTTATATATACGAGTGCATTATGTATGCCAGAAAAAACTTATTTAACTTTAAAGATAAATCTGCCACTTCACACTACAAACACAGACTGGTGTATCCTAGTTGTCGGCTTGAGAAGACAAACAAGTCATTTATTAGAAATAGCGTGCGCTATTACAATGTCATTCCAAGACAGTTGTTAGGTCTCAGTGAAACGAAATTTAAAAACACAATTAAACGCTATTTGATAAGCAAAGCCTATTATTCGGCAGATATATTTATTAAGGATAGGTCTCAATGGCAAAAATCTGTATCGGCCCAATTTGAGAAAGTTTGACATTTAAATAATATTGTTATTCATAATTTATTTTTTAGTATCCTGACAAAGCCTCTATACAGCTGCTCAATTGACAAGGCCTATTTACAGCCGCAAAAATTCTTAAAAACATTGTAACATTATTTAATTTATTATTATAGTCAGTTGAAATTGTAATGTATGGAAATGACGCCGCTAAGTGTATGTATTATACCAAAAGCTAAATAAATGAATGAAATGAAATGAAAAATGCCATATTTCTTTCTGTGAAACTTGTACCTATTTACAAAAATTTAAAAATTATAGATATTCACACTACTTTTATTCAGGTACACTGGTTCCGTCTTCTTCTTTTATGTTTTGGCGTCGCATTGTTGTGCATTTGCCAGTGTCAAGTATTAAGTTTTAATAATATTTAATCAAAATAGATACTGTCGTAGTCACGTCATAGTCCAATAAAGTCGCGATTAAGTCCAAACATAGTCCAATTCATACTTCAGTAAAGCAGTGGAGACTTTACTAGAGGCGTCTATGGAGTTTTGGTTAACAACACAGAACAACATGATACATCACATTTCATCACTTACCTACACTCATGCACGTAAATCAGCACATAATCAACAAAATACCACAATTTTTCACTAATTATCACTGATAAAAACACAAGTATAACAAAATAACTTACCTATCAAGATAACTTTACTGTTTTGACTTCGAATTTCAGTTTATGTTCTTACTACATTCAAATTTGTAATTTTTAGGCCAAGGGTAAGGGGCACGGTAGAAGGTACAGTATGGGGCACAGTAGGGGACACGGTAGGGGTTCAGGTAAGAGGCTAGGTAGGGGGTAGGGTAAGGACAGGGCAGAGCAACCCCCCACGAGAGGACACGTTGGTGATAGACCATTACTAACAGAAATGTGAGATCTCAACAAAAACATGGCATGTGAAAAGTACAATACTCGAGCAACAGTTATATAAGTTGGAAGGAGAGTTGATTAGGTGGCGTTGGGATATTTCAGGGTTATCTGAAGTCCGTAGAGAGGGAGATGACACGATAACCTTGAAGTCCGGCAACCTGCTGTAGAACCGGGAAAGTTACCAGCGGTCCCAAGGTGTTGTCGGTTTTCTCGTTCACAGGTCCCTCGCTAACAATGTTATCACCTTGAAAGTGTGTCAAGGAGGGTTGAAACCTGATACTTAGAATATCCAAGAGGGATTCGCTGAAGGTCATTCAGGTGTGCGCACCGACTTTGTCACATCCAGATGATGAAGTGGAGACTATGTATGAGGACGTAAGTGGGGTCATACATCATACGTCTTTTACTGTTGTTATGGGAGACTTCAATGTAAAGATGGGCAGAAGAAAGTTGAGCTGAGAACCCCAGGGGCCATAGGTTGATAGACTTATTGGAGAGAGAAGAACTTTTCATATTGAATGAACTTTTCTTTCCGCCGCTGCCTCACAGAAAGTGGATCTGGATGAGATCCGATTGATCCACAAAAAATGAAATCATAAAAGTTTATCATGACCTCTGAGAAACGGGTGTTCAATGATGTCTCCGTGATTCATGTAGTGAAAACCGGTAGCGATCACAAAAACGTAAGAGGCACATTGGATATTAACGTTAAGATCGAAAGGTCACACCTGACGAAGTCCACGCTCCGACCTACTCGTGCCCATATCCACAACTGCGAGAACTTTCAACTCAAGCTCTGGAACCGCTTTGCATGCCAAGAGAACACTGTGTCGGTTAAAGAGATCAACAACGGAAGTCGGCGGATGTGAGGTTAGCTACAGGCTGCGCAATATCCAATCCAGACCGAAGCTCACGTAAAGTAGCGCATTGATTGGGTTTCGTGCCTGCAGCAAATTTCACATCCACTGACATGTATGATTCGACCTATATTAAACATTAAAGAGACCATCGAGCGGAACAAAGGCTCCAAAGTGTTTGCGAGATTTTTTTCTATAGAGCGTCACACCTGAGCTTCTAAAAACCAGGTGGAATACTGGGACTAAAAGTCTGTCAGAAACTTTTTAACTACGTCGTTCTCGAGAGCGTTACGCTAGAAGCATGGAACAGAAGCGTGGTGGTCCTGTTTTTTAAGAAAGATGACAACACAAGTTGTGCAAAAGAGTGTAACTCACTATCGCTGTATGGAAGTGTTAAAGTGTTTGTATAACAACGCCACTACATCTGTCTGAGTACAATAAGAGAGCTTCAAGGCAATTCCTTTAAAAAGAGGTGTAAGACAAGGGGATTTTATATCTCGGAAACTGTTTAGTGCTACTCTGGAGAACGCTTTTAAGCTCCTGAAATGGAAAGGATTCGGCATCAATATCAAGGGCGAATATATCACTCAGCTTCCGTTAGTCATGGCAAAGTCAATGGAGGAACTCAGCACGATGCTCGAAGGTCCCAATCGGGTCTCTCAGCAGGTGGGTCTTAAGATGAACATGGACAAGATGAAGATCATGTGCAATTTCCATGTCGTACCCACCCCAATCTCTGTTGAGAATCCAATTCTTCGAGTCGTTGTCTCCTACGTCTACCCAGGACAAGTTAGTACTCCAGTTAGGTAGGTTCGACTTCAAGAAAGAGTCTATGGCCGAATCCAACTCGGCTGGACTGCGTTCGGAAAACTGCGCAACGTCTTCTCGTTCGACACTGGTGATGTTTTTTATTTTATTTCGAATAGGTTTGCGTTTGACTACATACTGCCTGATGAAAGCAGATAAGCGGTCTAGGGTGTAGCGCGCTTACCTAGAAGATACCCGTTTACTCGGGATTTGAAGACACCTTGATCTCTTCAAGACCGCAGGATCACGCTGGATACAAGCTGTTTCCAACCGGTTTTTTCTTGAAGTCTGTTTTTACTTTCAGCAACGCTTAAGACGTCCTCTATTTCTAAAATTTCACATTCTAGGTCTTTTTCCATAGATAAATGCATCTAATCTAAAGACTTTCCTATGAATGAATCGGCTTTACCATCTTCCATCAAAATGAATAACTTATATTCAACATTCATCACAATATTATACTGCACAACTTTAATTGCATCCTTTCGTACGGAGTACTATAGCGTCCGCAAAGTTCACGAGCAGAATATAAAAATATCGGCGCACGCGGCAAGTCTACGCACCCGAGCGGCAACGTCGCATTCAATACAAAGGGCAACTACTCGCACTGCACGAAGTGGCAACGTCTCATTTCGGGGTGGACGCAATATTATCGGCAATTTGTAAAAAAATATACAGCCAAAAAATATACAGCGATGCAGCGCCGCCAGCGGACAATCGGTGAACTTCATTATACTCGTCCAGACGCTCTGGAGGTAAATTTGCGTCCCAACGATTTTTTTACTATAGGTGCCCAGTGCCTATAGGTATCGAATGGCGGTGATTAGAGGTGAAAATAATCTTGCGTCCGTATACCGGACGCAGTAAGTCGGTGGACGCAGTATTACTATGGGATTTTTCAATGGTGGACGCAAGAAATGTAGCGGGATGTAAATATATATATATATATATATATATATATACATAATATATATATATATATATTTATATATAATATTATAAATGCGAAAGTAACTCTGTCTGTCGCGCTTTCACGCTAAAACTACTGAACCGATTTGAATGAAATTTGGCACACAGATAGTTTAGAGCTTGAGAAAGGACATAGGCTACTTTTTGATTCGAAAAATTAGTTTTAAAGGGTTGAAAAGGGGGGATGAAAACGCATTTGCTAGAATCTTAGAAGAAAAAACTTATTTCCTACAATGACAAATGGTAATTTGCATCTTGACTTTTCAAATTACATTCTGCCCAATGCCCATTCAAGGCTGCTCAAGTTGCAAATGTCAAAGTCAATCTATCTTTTCCTGTAAAATTTAGAGCAGGTTACATGTATTTTTTCAGTTTAATTACGTAGTTTTCATTCTAATAGGTATGCCTAGAAAACGCAAATCGAATCTAGCGCGTAGTTCTAGAAAAGCTCGCGTAAAGAAAATTGCTAGAAGCCAAGAGTCTGAAGAGCACACTTAAACGCATTTGACATTAGATGCCGAGCACCACGCATCTCAAAGAGCTGCTGAGACTCAAGAGCAAAACCAAGCGCGTCGAATTTTAGATGCTGAGCGTCACGCAGCTCAGAGAGTTGCTGAGACTGAAGTTAAAAGTCAAGCGCGGCGACTTTTAGATGCTGAACGTCACGCAGCTCAGAGAGCTGCTGAGACTCAAGAGCAAAACCAAGCACGTCGAATTTTAGATGCTGAGCGTCACGCAGCTCAGAGAGCTGCTGAGACTGAAGTTGAAAGTCAAGCGCGGCGACTTTTAGATGCTGAGCATCACGCAGCGCAAAGAACTGCCGAGACTCAAGAGCAAAACCAAGCGCTTCGAATTTTAGATGCTGAGCGTCACGCAGCTCAGAGAGCTGCTGAGACTGAAGGAAAAAGTCAAGCGCGGCGACTTTTAGATGCCGAGCATCACGCAGCGCAAAGAAATGCTGACACTCAAGAGCAAAACCAAGCGCGTCGAATTTTAGATGCAAAAATTGCATAGTTCCTGTAGGACAGGACAAAAACTATCGAAAGAGAAACTGTCGCCACTATCACAAAGACCCTATGTGATGACCCTAAGTGATGAATTCCTATATGACACTAATATGGATTAACGAAACGTCACAGCGAAACGTAATTAGATGACAGGTGACATTGTCTGCAGAGTTTTATAAATCACAGGTAGCATGGCAGGGGGACAAATTATTTTTCCACCATTATATCCCCTTGAAGAGGAAATAAAGTATGGATTGAAAATGACAACTGACATTAAAATTGGATAAAATGTTTTTTTCCCTCTGCATGCTACATGTTACTATGACATTTAATACCAGGCCGTCATTTTGTCTGACATTAAAAATATTTTTAAATCTTCTATCATTAGAGGTTTAACATGTTTCTTTATTCTACCTTTGTGGTACAGAATCATCATACCTACTTTAATATTATTAATCCGAAAAGTTTGTTGGTTTGTTCCTCTTTGACGCAGCAAAGGAGCAAAAGATTGACTTTATTTTTGGTATGGATACCTATGGTTTAAAAGACAGAAAGTGATAATAGGATACTTTTCTATCCCGAGAAAATTCGTGATTCCCATGGGATAGGACAATAACTGTTTCTCAGCAATGGAGCAACGGATTGACTTGATTTTTGGAGTAGGCATATTTTGGAAGACGGAAAGTAACATAGGACACTTTTCATCCCGAAAAAATTGTGGTTCCCGTAGGATAAGATAATATTTTTTTCTCAGCAACCGAGCAACGGATTGCCTTGGCTTATTGCATGAATATAGTTTGAAAGACGAAAAGTGACATAGGCCACTTTTTATCCCAGAAACTTTAACAGTTCCCGTAGGATAGGATAAAAACTAAGTGAGCGGGCCGCGGTAGCAGCCGGCTAAGCGCCAGAAATAACCTGTCATTTCAAGCTTAGGACGTTCCTACATTTTTCGCACTCCTTCGCGGCACTCAACAGCGCTAGCTCAGACTCGGGCTCCATAACGGAGCTTGCACTCCGTCATTATGGCGGGAGCATAATGACGGAGTGTTTCGGAGCACAAGACACATCGTCATCCACCACTCGGGACTAACCAGCTCTGAGCGTCGGACAGCATTCCAACGCCCTGGTCCCAGTGCAACGGATCAGTCATGGTAGCACAGCGCCTGCCTCTTCAACTGCAGAAGGCAGTGAGAACAGCCATCGCGATACCGACACTTCTCTTCCCCTGCAGCCCCACTGCGTCTGCCAACAGGTTGACGGCCTAGCGGAAGGTAGGGTAGGTGGCGGAACCCACACCACCAGTTCCATCCTACCGCGGCCCCTAATCCTCGGCTGCAGCGTCGCAAGAGCGGCACTGCAGCTTGACTCAGATGCAACACTCCTCATAAGGCACGCAACCTACCGGCCATCTCTCAGCTGCTTTAGTTAAAAACGGCTGAACCTCGAGTGCCGGCCTCTAAGCTGCCTTTGGGGAAAAGACCCAAAGAAGAGGGAGACTTCGAGCTCCGCCTTTTCAGCTGCCTTAGACCTCCCCCGTCACGACAAGGCACTATACACACACTCCAACCGTAACTTAACCAACAAAAGCATTCCTCTAAGGTATTTTGATGTTTGTCGCTTAGGTTAGGTTTCGCAGCCGACATAAACATAAGCCGAAATCAAAATATAACGCGGGCGAAGCCGCGGGTAAAAGCTAGTATTGTAATAATGCAATTATAGGTGAAACCGCTAAACTCAGACTTCGCCTGCGCGGTACAGGGGCGCCGGGGGAGACGACACAGGGGACTGAGACAGGCGCGGGCAGCGGGTCCCCGGCGCCCGCACCTGTCTCAGTCCTCTTTGTCGTCTACCCCCGCGCCCCCGTACCCGCGCAGGCGAAGTCTGAGTTTAGCGGTTTCACTTATAGCAAAGAATACTTATAGTAAGTACACTTGTCTTATTCGCTAGTCACACAAGCCGTGGTAGTCTAGTGGCTGTAATGCTGGCCTGTCATTCTTGAGGACGTGGGTTCAATCTCGGTCTCATACCAAAGAGTTTCTTTGGAACTTATGTACGGAATTTCACACCACTAGCTTTTCGGTGAAGGAAAACATCGTAAGGCAACCTACATATGTCTGTAGATGAAATTCGATGGCGTGTGTGAATCCACCAACCCGCATTGGGCCAGCGTGGTGGATATAGCCCAATCTCCCTTCGTGGGTAGGCCTACGTCCTGCAGTGGACTATTAAAAAGGCTGGTACAGTACTTATTCGCTAGTGCTTCATAAACTGCACCTCCTACCTATAAAGTTGCGATTCCCGACACGCGTCCCTTACAAATGACACCGACCATTAGCGAACGTTCTTGCGTTTACCTCATTACAGCGAACATTAAGTAATTAGTGGAACGGAACGTTATTGCAACTTTTGTTTACTGACAAGAGATTTCAGTGTACAAGTAAGCGGGGTGGGCTCAATCTCGATCCAGTGTCATCGAGCCCTTTATTTTTAAAGAACTTATTTGTACTCATTGGCTTTTCGCTGAAGAAATACATCTTAAGGCAGCCTACACACGTCCGTGAAACAAATTCGATGGTGTGAATCAAACGACTTGCCATGGTCCAAGTGGTGGACAAGGAGCAATTGTTCTTTGGAGGTAAGCCTATGTTCAGCAGTGAACTATCAAAACAGACTACCGGCTCACAAACAGTTCTAATAATCGGCCAAGTACGAGTAGGACTCGCGCACGAAGTGTTCGTACAGTATGGGATTTATTGAAGTAAATATACAACTTAATATTCTATGAATATTTCAAGCATCTACCTGTTACCATTATTAATATCGAGCGAAAAACGGCTATAAATTCAGGTTTGTTGTATAGAAGCCCCCCAATATTTTATTCTGTTTTTAGTATTTGTTGTTATAGCGGCAAAAGAAACATATCGCTTGTAAAAAATCAGCTTTCTAGCTATAACGTTTCATGAGATACAGCCTGCTGACAGATAGACGGACAGCAGAGTCTTAGTAATAGGGTCCCGATTTGGTTTGTTCCACCCAAACCAACCACCTAGGTGGTAGGTTAGGAATTTTCTTCCTTTTTTTTTTTTTTTTTTTTTTACGAGGGGGAAATCTTCTGAAGATGCCCTAACTGCATTGGGGTGCAGTAGGGTTATGTGGGATTGGGGGCAGCCTTTGTGCTTTCTTAGGAGCTCCGGGATCTCCAAAAGGAACGCACCAGTGCTCCCAGCACTTTGTGTTCCTACTCGCCTGGCAAGAGCCAGGCTTGTGCGGTCCTCTACGACAGCGTTGCCACACACGCTGTCGTCCTCCTCGGGCCCGCTGGGGTGGGTGGCCGGAGCCCCAACTCTGACCACCCACGAGCCCAGGGGTCCCCTTTTAGTAGGCTCTTACTACAGGCAGGGGATACCGATGCCGTATTCTCGTGCCCCGGCATCAGCTAGCCGACCACCAGCCATCCAGTCATGGTCAGTTAGGAATTTTGTTCTACTTTTGTTCACTTACATGAGATTTCACCTTGAAATTTTAGTCTCAGGTGAGAAATTACGTGTTAAATTACACAAGTGGTGCGAAACGTTTTCAGTGAAAGAAATGGCCGTGAGGTAACCAGCATTCGCCTGTGAAAGAAAATCGATGGCGTATGTGAATTCAGCAACCGACACTGGATCAGAGTGAATACGACCTAATTGCCCTTTGTTAGCTACAAAGGCCTATGTTCAGTAGTGGACTTTTAAAACGGCTGCTACAGTACAGTTCCTTTAACAACGACACCGGTCATTACGTCATTAGAGCACGTTCTTGCGTTCACCTCAACACAGCGAACATTATGTAATTAGTGAAGCGGAATGTTATTGCAACTTTTGTTTGATCACATTAGATTTCACCTTGCATTCGTAGGGTGTGGGTTCAAACCCACACCCTACGAATGCAAGGTGAATCTAATCTGACAATTTGAGAGTATCGTAAAAAGGAGGAAAGGTACAAAATTGTAACTCGACGTTCTTGAGCATGGCTATTTTTCTTTTTACTTTAACATACGCAAATAGTATTAAAAATACGTAGGACATGGATACGTATCAATATCTGACGCGTTGGGGTATGTCCATGCAAGAGTTTTTTTTTGTAAATTTTTCAAAATCCATAGCCGCTCCCCCACTGATGAAAAGGTTACGTTATGTACTTTTTTTCTCTTTTTATCATCTAAGCTTCGCAAGCCAATCGGTCTCTAAAATGCTCGACATCCAAATATAGCATCGTGGGCTCCCACTACCATAAAGTAAAAAATAGCAACCATCCTAGCTTACAGCCATTTTGAAACTTGTGTGAATAAATTCTTCAAGTTGCCACATCATGAATAAAACATGCGATAATATTCTCGTCAGAGCTTCATCGTGCACAGAGCATGAACTTAATATACATAGATATAATTATAACATAGAAATTGCGAGCATACAAGGTTACGCGAAAAGGTAGGAAATCTATTCAGTGATGCGATACTTTGTCAAAAAGAGATAATGCAAAAATATTTCGAGCTTAGGCCAGTACCTTGTACCGTATTCAATTATGTGCTTTGTTTTCGAAAATGATATTCCTATCATTTTCTTATATTATTTTCTTTCAAGATAATTTCCATTTAAAGGAATTTCATGTTTTCAGATCTTATTATCTTTTGACATTGCCTGTAAAATATGGCGGCGCGATGGCAGGTTTGAACAAAAATCAAGTTAGAAAATATAAAATTACATTAAAATTGTGCATTGAACGCGGTTGTTTTACTCTGCGCTTTTATTTACTATATTTTAATGGATTTTTTTGAGCTACAGTACACAGTCTGGTCCTATAGGTCCCGTGGTCAAGTAGCTCGACTATACCTACATTTAAAGCCTCATTCATCAAAAGTACCAACCGGGAGATAAAATTACGCATTCTAGGATAAAAGTGTATTTCCGCTAAAGTACAATAAAGGTCTTCAAATTTTGATTAAATGAGTATCTTCTAGGTACTAAGTCACTGTGCTACACCCTAGACCGCATATTTATTTTCTTTTCATCAGACAGGATGTGGTCAGTCGCAAACTATGTTTAAATAATTATTGTTCGCAAAAAATGGCAAAACCGCCTTCCATCGTGTACAAAATTCGAATATTTTGCTCGGATTGTTTATTTATTGCTGATTTTTTAAAAACGCCTCAGCCGATTTCTGTAAAATTTAAATGGGACTACTTCGAGAGTAAGTATACCCTTTCGAACTAAAATGGATTTTTTGATTCAGTTCACAATTGGCAAAATTATCGATGAACATAAAAAAATACATACAGACGAACATAGAACCGCCTCCTTTTTGGAAGTCATTTAAAAAACATCTTACACCTTACAACGAGCAATTATATATTGTCCACTTCACTGAAAACAACCGATATGAAAATCCGTACGCACTTTAAAGCGGGATAAAGATTTCAAGTTTTGATCTCATGATTCTAAACTATAGCTCACTATATAAACAACCACATCCTTAAACATTCAGATGATTATGCACTTAACCCTTTGCAAAAAAAAAAAAGCATGACCGACTTCACCCGTGTACAGAATTCGCGAAAATTTCGCATGGATCGATGTAGCATTTTTAGGGTTCCGTACCCAAAGGGTAAAAACGGGACCCTAGTACTAAGACTTCGATGTCCGTCTGTCCGTCTGTATGTCACCGGGCTGTATCTCATGAACCATGATAGTTAGGCAGCTGAAATTTTTACAGATGATGTATTTATATTGCCGCTGTGACAACAAATACTAAAAACAGAATAAAATTAAGACTGTACCGAACGAAAGATGCCGGCGCAAATTAGGTATTTACCGCGATCGAGCGGCCCGCTAACGGTGTGTGCGTCACTCGCACACATTGACAAGTTCGCGTGGCGCGCGGCAGTCACACCGTGTCGTGCGTGATCCAAGCAAAACTGCGAATTCCGTAATTGCAATATTTTTAAATAATATTCTATTTCAGGAATTTAAACTTTTGAGTATGATTTAAATATTTGCAGGGCTATTTGCTCGCCCTATACTAAGCCAAAAGGAATTAATGAAGACCATCGTAATGAACAACTTTTAATATGGGGCTAACCCGGAATTTGAGCAAATAAATCAGCAGTCCCATATAAAGTCAGAATCGAAAATAAAAATAGACTGATTTTTTTTTTGGTTCCGACTTTACATGGGACAGCTAATATTATTTTTCACACTTTTCTCGAATTCTGAGTTGGCTCCATATTAAATGTTGTCCATAAAGATGACTTTTGACCTCTCCACTTTTCAGTTTAGAACAAGGCAAGCAAATAAATATGTGTATACTTTTGTGTAAAAGTTGTTTTTTTAGTTTTATACAGGGTTATTTTTATGAACATCAAACACTTTCAGTGTACTTACCTAGCTAACATACGTTTACGTGTAGAATGTTTATACTAATTTTTATTGTAATGTTTGTACAGGGTTATGTGATTGCCTTGTGCTAAGCCGAAAGGGGGGTGATTGAGACCATCATTATGAACCACTACCACTATGAGACCAACCTAGAATTTGATAAGTATAAACTGTATTGAACATAAATAATGCTATATGTATGTATACAGTCTAGGTTATAACCAGATTTTGAGAAGGCGTTTTCCCTAGTCAGAACTAGATTTAACGGAAGGCTATTGATACAACTAGTAATAAAATAATGGAACAACTATTTATAAAAAAATGGAAATTTGAACTATAAATATAAAGAGAAACACATTTTACGCTTTCTGAATTTTTATTTTTACTTCAGTTTCAGTATTTGATGCGCGCTTTTTTGTTTTTTTTTCTATGGAGTCAAGTACGTACTGAGGTTCTCTTATTTCCATGTTCCTATCGAGTCGTGAGTCAATGATTTCTGGCAGCAAACAATCAAAATAAAAGTTTCGTAGCTTTTCTTCCATTTTTTTCTGCCAAAATTCTCTCGTCTTTCTCTATCCATTCTATTTTTAAATCATTTCTGTTTTTTTGGTTATATGTAATTGACCTTGAACCTGATAATACCAATCATGATTTTTATCGAGGTTAATTTGGCCATTTTTTGTCATTTTCCAAAATGTGATTTTTTTCGTTAATTCCCTCGTCTATTCTCATTTCTCTTGCCGAATAAGGGCACTTTATTTCGATAATTTTGTCTTCTTGCTCCCAAAAAGGGCAAATTTTCGTCAATAAATAGACCACAGGGTATTAAATCCTGTTACAGTAAATCTTTGAGTGGATCCCGAATAAATAAATGTACTAAACGATTTCCTTCTAATATGAGTTCTTGTTCGTCTTCTTCAACTTCATCTTCTAAAACGAAGTCGATGTCATCGATACTTTTTTGTGGTTCCTGAAAAAATTTTTATTAAAAACAATAAATTATATTATTTGACGGAGTTAAGCTTCTCTATTTCAGTTTGGCATTTTTTTCTTTCATCTGTTCAGATGTTAGTTTGTTTAAATAAATTATCTTTACAATTATAAAAAAAAAAAACAATGTTGTCATTATTAAACATTAACGAGGACTTCAGATAAATCAAGTTTATTTACACATACATAAATTTAAATGCAGCAAGATCTTCTTTCACATGTGGTCTTCAAAGTGTTCTAGTGATACGACAGGGAGGGTTTGAGTAACACTGGCGGAAGAATCGGGAAGTACCTTTCCTTTGTCTTCTATAGAATCGTTTCTGGAGTATAATATAATTTTTTTTATCGACCATTTTCAAATTATTAATACTTGTATGTATATTGTATAATTAACCCTGTATAAAATTTTGGTATTTGAATTTTTATACGTGAATTAGTCTGAGTGATAAAACGCGGGTAGCCGGCATTAAATTCTAGAAAATATAGGTAAAGATATTCTTCTTCATTGAAATAAAATGCTTGCTAATTACCGACTGAGAAAATGGTTGGTACCAATTCAGAACGAATAGTAAAAGCATCAGAAAATTAATTTCATATTTTCCTAAAAAAGTTTCATACCTACATGATATAATTATATGAATAACCCTGTACAAACAGTTTCGGTCAGCCGGCATAGTATCATTAAAAAAAATTGTTTAGGATGTACTTACGTATTATCAATCATTGTTTCCAGATTGGACGGTAGATTTATTAGTAATTTTCTGCAAAAAAATATTTTTATTTCGAAAAAAACGCCGCCTTTCTTTTTGTAATAATTTTCCTTACGTTTTCCCATTGTCACTAAAACATAAATGAAGGAAAAATAAGTATTATTTTAACACAAGAAATATAATCAAATTATACGAAAAAATTAAAAATCACAAAACTGAACTTACCTCATTTACTTATTTGCAGCTGAATATTCGTACACAATAGATCGCGGTCGAGTGTTCTCAGCGCGTCGCTCCGCAAATCGACGTGACCTCGCTCTGAGCTCCGGTGGTCGACTGATTTTCCGAGCGCATACGTCGCGTATATATTCAACATCGCGCGTCCATAGAAATAATGTATGGAGAATTTGAGACGAGATTTTTGGAAATTCATAGTTAAATTATCAGACGTTATTTTACAAATGTAATAAATACATTTAAAACTTTCAATATTAGAGATTAATATTAATTCAAGTTTGTATAGAAGTTCGATTGTTTATAATACAAATTCAGTTAAACGCGAGTATGCCATTTTACGCTTTTTGGTGTAAATTTACGATTTTTTTAAAATAAAGTGGAACATCATTATTTATTTCTGATAAATAGAAACGGTAAACTGATTCATTGTTGTATTTGTCATATTTTTTTTATGTCAACTAGTTTAGTAGTACTGATGGTATCGTTATAACCATTAATACAGTTTTGATTGATTTTACTCGATCGCCCCTTAATATTTAAGGGGGGCTCCCATACAACAAACGTGATTTTTATGATTTTTTGCTCGCTATTAATAACGGCAAGAGGAATGGGGCTCCCATACGGTACGGAACCCTTCGTGCGCGAGTCCGACTCGCACTTGGCCGATTATTCACAATATTGTTGATGTATCAAAAATGGCTCAGCCGATTTTAATAAAATTTAAATGGAACCAATTTCGAAGTACTGTTTCCAATAAAAAAAAAGAATGAATCAAATCGGACCACTATGAAAAAATTTATGCGTGGTATATATTTAAACATAAAAAAATATACGCGTCGAATGGAGTACCTCCTCCGATTCGTCGGTCAAAAATTGACCTGATTTGTGCTGACATTTGAATAAATTGCTCATGAGCAACATCCCACCTCGTATGTTCATAGACAGAAACATCATAAAATTTGATCGGGTCTAAGTATTCATTTATACATTGCTTTCACAATTTTGATGGTAAAGTATCTTTCGCAATCATATTATGTACCTACCTATTACCCACAGTTCTATAAATAGCATTATATCCCTGTTTATGGAGAGTCCAAATTAGAAATCCATAAATGTGTTTGTTGGTTACTCTTTCACGCAATAAATTGACTTGATATTTGATACGAGTATGTGTTCAAAGCTTGGAGTGTCAAAGGCTACTTTGTATCCAGAAAATAATCGGCCAAGTACAAGTCGGACTCGCGCACTTTGGGTTCCGTACTGTATGGGAGGCCCGCTTAAATATTGATTTTATTTTAATTTAAATATTTATTATTGAAGTGAATATACAACTAAATATTCTGTGAATTTTTCAAGTAGTTTCAATATTAATATAACCAAAAAAAATAGAGATTGTTTTATGGAAGCCCCCCTTAAATATATATTTTATTCTGTTTTTAGTATTTGTTGTTATAGCGGCAACAGAAATACATAATCTGTGAAAATTACAGCTTTCTAGCTATAACAGTTCATGAGATACAGCCTGGTGACAGACAGACAGACGGACACGGACAGCGAAGTCTTAGTAAATAGGGTCCCGATTATACCCTTTGGGTACGGAACCCTAAAAATAGACCTGTGGGAAACCGCGAGTAAAGCTAGTTTGAGAAATGAATCTCACATTTGAATATTGTCAAAGAAGAAATTTTAAAACGGGCACCAGTTGCGAGCAAACTTGTGGAGTCGTACGTGTCGTCAGCCGCGGTGACTGAATATTTGATCAAGTTTCCAAACGTGTTCCCTGCTCGGGAAGCTTCGACATAAATCTGTTATGTTTAGCACGAGGAAGCAAATTTTACATAAACGTGGTCATAGACAAATGCAGTTTTAAAGGGGTTAGGAGCTTTACGACTACATCTCTATTTGACTAGATCGCTTTAAGACTAAATCGCGGTTACATTGCTTTTGGACTACATCGCCAAAGGACAAGAAAGCGTTATGACTTAATCCTCGAAGTACAACTATAGCGAAAATCAAAACATTCAAGTTTTTAAGTAGTTACCTTCATTTAAAACAAACTGTTACTTTTTGCTGAATCCTGCTGAAAAATTGTACCTATGGCAGAATCAATAGCGTTCGTTGAAGCTTTAGTCCTTAATTTTACACGTAATTTTACTTGAAAATAATAGAAAAACTGTGCCCAGCGGGCTTAGCATACGGACCATAAAATAATACTATCGACGTGTAAGAACGTGACAGAGTTATGATGAAGCATATATCTGTCACCTTTGCACACGACGATAAACTCTTGTCGTGGTCTTGTTTGCTAAGCTAGTTGGTCAACTATTCACCTTGTGTGTGCGTTTTATAATGCGCTTGCCGATGCGTAGACTTCATAATGTCAACTCCGCTGGGCTACGCCATGATATCTGTAAAATATTTTGAATCAGTTATTTGGTGACTTCATATAGGCCGGGTGGCTAGTCCTGGTGTCAGAGTTTGAAAGCCGCCTGAACGCCTCTGAGATGGCTAAGCAGTTCAAATCACCTGGCCCTGCAATTTAACGTCACCGCGGCCGCGGTCACCCATCCAAAGACTTAGCGTGCTGAACGTTGCTTAACTTCGATGATCGCTAACGAACACCTAGTACTCCAAACTCGGCTATGAGCGCTACAGTTTGAATCAGTGAGTACATACTATGTAACGTTCCTAGTTGCCCTGTAATACTTAAGACTACGGAGATCAACAAGACAAGTAAAAAGTTAACACAAGTATATTAGGGAACAAAACAGAAAAGGTTAAAAAGTTAAATTTGGAGAATAAAGACTAAATAAAACAATCCAGATGGGTCGGAGTAAGGCTCATTCATAAACCGTGACGCGTTGTTCAACCGTATAAGTAGATAGATAAGATACACTGGCCTTGAATTCGCGATCCGTCGCGAGCGGTGGCGTCGGATCCGTTGGTGACGAGACGTCCCCGAAGTGGCAGTTGTAGGGCAGCTGATAACTTCGCCTCGGAGACACTAGGGCACCAAGTGGCCTAGTCTGAAGTGACCGATGTAGTTCGCCCCCTTCATGTAGGAAGAACGGGATACGAGTGAAAGTAGGACAAGGGGCAAGTGACGTCGTCTGAAGAGTCCCGAGTCTTCAGTAGGGAAGCGGGAAACGACGACCTTCTTGCCGTGCAGTTAAACCCTGGAAGTTAGCCGGCCGTCTTAGAAGACGGCCAAAATTATGAACTTCCAGGCAATTTCTAAATTGCCCAGATTCGATGTTTGACTGCCACATTCATCCAAGTTGCGCGAAGCAAAAGCAAGTATCAGTGGTATAGTTCATAGTTCATTTATTCGACAAATTAGTGTCAGAGACACACTTTTGAATAGTCAACAAAAATCTACACAATGGCAAAGACATAACAAGAAATCAATTACCTACTTACATAAATAAATCATTCATTTCAACTTACAATTGATTAAATCACATTACATTATTACAGTTTACACATTAAAAACCAGTTAACACATCAAGGTGCTAGTTGTATGAATGACAAAAACCTACCAAATCTATCCAATTTGTTAGATTTTCCTCAGTCAGTATCTAATGCAGTAAGCGCTGTTTGACCTAAGCAAACGTATAGTCTGTTACACTAATAGGTATTTAGCCATGACAAAGGCCTTCAACCTCTAACACCAGGGTCACATTAGGTAATATCCTACCTCACAACACAACACACTCACAACATTGCGTGAACAGTCCTAGTATTTTAAAAAATAAACTTCATCTTATTTCAAAATTAAAAATGATCTTACGCAAAATTCACGCTTTTTACAAAATCTCGGCTTTGCTGACTAACGGTAACCTAATTTTCATTGAAAAGTAATCCGTGCTACATTCAAAAAGCGGGACTCAATGCCCCGTAACTTAATCCAACGTAATGCTCCATAACGTTGGTAACGCGATCAATATTCCGAATCAAATGAATAGCAATTTACATTTTAGAAAAATCGAATCATTCCAAAGCAATCGAATTGAGTGCGCTGAGAGCTGAAACATCGATAAAAGAATAAAATATACGTACGGTGTTTGATTAAACAGAGTACACAATAGAATTTTTAGACGTTCACCGTGATTATAGGTCCGGCCCAATAATTATCGGTCATCGTAAATTTAATAGCAACGTAAAAAGTGTTCTCATTATCGAATGCCTATACATAGTGAAAAAAAACAGAAATATTCTAAATTGCTAATTCAACTACGATGGAGCCTTCATGATAGGGCCTAATTTCACGGTGAACAGATAGGATAACTTTTAACCGACTTCCAAAAAGGAGGAGGTTATATGTTCGTGTGTTCGTATCTTTTTTTTGTGTATATTATGTTCATCGATAATTTCGCCAATTGTTAACCGAACCGAAAAATTCTTTTTTAGTTCGATAGGGAATACTCCCGAAATAGTCTCATTTCAATTTTACAGAAATCGGCTGGGCCGTTTTTGATAAAACCAACAATAATATAAGCAATTTGAGCGAAATGTCCGAATTTTGTACACGACTAGCTGCGCCCCGCGGTGTTACCCGCGTTAGCCCGAAATAAAAAGAAGTCTATGTGTTAATCCAAAATCTAAACTATCTTCGTACCGAATTTCATCCAAATCAGTCCATCCGTTTGTGCGTGAAAGAGTAACAAATATCCATACATACTTACACGTTTGTAATATTATATTAGTAGGATTGAGAGGAATTAGACTATTAGAGCGAGACTGTGTAAAAACTCTACACGGTGGCGATTAGCATTGTCTCCAGCACCTGATCAACACATTATCTTTAAACATACCTATATATGTTATAATGCTGCTGTACGTGTGTATATCACTGAACTCCTCATAAACGGCTGGACCGATTTGAATGAATTTTTTTGTATGCATTTGGGTGCGCCCTGGATGGTTTAGATTCACAAATAAGCCCGGCAGATGGCGCTGCAGTGGGTCCGCTGGTATATTATAATGATCAGATGATTGGACGTTCGTTCAACGTTCTTTTCTGTTTGAAGAAAATCCAGGCGGCTAAAATCCATCGATAAAATGATACTTGCTGAGATTCCGGATTTCACACCAAATTACCCCATTCTTCTATGACATTGTCAAAACAATAATGATCATGGATATGTATAAAGAATGTAATTCTTGAAAAAAGATCACGTTTTTGCAATTGGATGCTATGATGTGACGCCTGGTTGCCTCGAATATGAATTCCTTAAGCAGTTTCATTAGGAGCAAAGAACATTAGAAGTTTATATTTTATACCAACTATCTATTAATTTGGGTTGCTGGGTTGCAGGTGAAGGCTTTATATTTTAATCAAAGACATTATGATAATAATGAGTCTTTTTGATATTGAGCACACATTTTTATTTTACTCCATTTTGACACAAAAAAATCAACAACTCAAATATGATGACCTCAAAGTCTCTTCAGGTCTGAGTGACTCCCAGTTTAGTCCTCAAAATACTCCGTGCGTAAACACTATTTTGAAATACACAATTTCGTAATAGCCCTCTTAAGCCTTGGTTACGGTGGTGCCGTGGTAAGGAGATCTGCTTCCATGTTCTCTTTATACTCTGCGTATAAGGCTACTACTCTTTGTTTCTTGGATTCATAACTTATCCATCCACCACCATATTTGAAAATATATCCCGTGTATGATCGTCTATCCATGGTGCAAGCTGCCCAATAAGTGCCTGCCATGCCATACTACTTCATACCACTTTTTATAATTTAGTCCAACCTTCTTGGTTCCTTTAAGGGGCGATCGAGTAAAATCAATCAAAACTGTATTAATGGTTATAACGATACCATCAGTACTACTAAACTAGTTGACATAAAAAAAATATGACAAATACAACAATGAATCAGTTTACCGTTTCTATTTATCAGAAATAAATAATGATGTTCCACTTTATTTTAAAAAAATCGTAAATTTACACCAAAAAGCGTAAAATGGCATACTCGCGTTTAACTGAATTTGTATTATAAACAATCGAACTTCTATACAAACTTGAATTAATATTAATCTCTAATATTGAAAGTTTTAAATGTATTTATTACATTTGTAAAATAACGTCTGATAATTTAACTATGAATTTCCAAAAATCTCGTCTCAAATTCTCCATACATTATTTCTATGGACGCGCGATGTTGAATATATACGCGACGTATGCGCTCGGAAAATCAGTCGACCACCGGAGCTCAGAGCGAGGTCACGTCGATTTGCGGAGCGACGCGCTGAGAACACTCGACCGCGATCTATTGTGTACGAATATTCAGCTGCAAATAAGTAAATGAGGTAAGTTCAGTTTTGTGATTTTTAATTTTTTCGTATAATTTGATTATATTTCTTGTGTTAAAATAATACTTATTTTTCCTTCATTTATGTTTTAGTGACAATGGGAAAACGTAAGGAAAATTATTACAAAAAGAAAGGCGGCGTTTTTTTCGAAATAAAAATATTTTTTTGCAGAAAATTACTAATAAATCTACCGTCCAATCTGGAAACAATGATTGATAATACGTAAGTACATCCTAAACAATTTTTTTTAATGATACTATGCCGGCTGACCGAAACTGTTTGTACAGGGTTATTCATATAATTATATCATGTAGGTATGAAACTTTTTTAGGAAAATATGAAATTAATTTTCTGATGCTTTTACTATTCGTTCTGAATTGGTACCAACCATTTTCTCAGTCGGTAATTAGCAAGCATTTTATTTCAATGAAGAAGAATATCTTTACCTATATTTTCTAGAATTTAATGCCGGCTACCCGCGTTTTATCACTCAGACTAATTCACGTATAAAAATTCAAATACCAAAATTTTATACAGGGTTAATTATACAATATACATACAAGTATTAATAATTTGAAAATGGTCGATAAAAAAAATTATATTATACTCCAGAAACGATTCTATAGAAGACAAAGGAAAGGTACTTCCCGATTCTTCCGCCAGTGTTACTCAAACCCTCCCTGTCGTATCACTAGAACACTTTGAAGACCACATGTGAAAGAAGATCTTGCTGCATTTAAATTTATGTATGTGTAAATAAACTTGATTTATCTGAAGTCCTCGTTAATGTTTAATAATGACAACATTGTTTTTTTTTTTTATAATTGTAAAGATAATTTATTTAAACAAACTAACATCTGAACAGATGAAAGAAAAAAATGCCAAACTGAAATAGAGAAGCTTAACTCCGTCAAATAATATAATTTATTGTTTTTAATAAAAATTTTTTCAGGAACCACAAAAAAGTATCGATGACATCGACTTCGTTTTAGAAGATGAAGTTGAAGAAGACGAACAAGAACTCATATTAGAAGGAAATCGTTTAGTACATTTATTTATTCGGGATCCACTCAAAGATTTACTGTAACAGGATTTAATACCCTGTGGTCTATTTATTGACGAAAATTTGCCCTTTTTGGGAGCAAGAAGACAAAATTATCGAAATAAAGTGCCCTTATTCGGCAAGAGAAATGAGAATAGACGAGGGAATTAACGAAAAAAATCACATTTTGGAAAATGACAAAAAATGGCCAAATTAACCTCGATAAAAATCATGATTGGTATTATCAGGTTCAAGGTCAATTACATATAACCAAAAAAACAGAAATGATTTAAAAATAGAATGGATAGAGAAAGACGAGAGAATTTTGGCAGAAAAAAATGGAAGAAAAGCTACGAAACTTTTATTTTGATTGTTTGCTGCCAGAAATCATTGACTCACGACTCGATAGGAACATGGAAATAAGAGAACCTCAGTACGTACTTGACTCCATAGAAAAAAAAACAAAAAAGCGCGCATCAAATACTGAAACTGAAGTAAAAATAAAAATTCAGAAAGCGTAAAATGTGTTTCTCTTTATATTTATAGTTCAAATTTCCATTTTTTTATAAATAGTTGTTCCATTATTTTATTACTAGTTGTATCAATAGCCTTCCGTTAAATCTAGTTCTGACTAGGGAAAACGCCTTCTCAAAATCTGGTTATAACCTAGACTGTATACATACATATAGCATTATTTATGTTCAATACAGTTTATACTTATCAAATTCTAGGTTGGTCTCATAGTGGTAGTGGTTCATAATGATGGTCTCAATCACCCCCCTTTCGGCTTAGCACAAGGCAATCACATAACCCTGTACAAACATTACAATAAAAATTAGTATAAACATTCTACACGTAAACGTATGTTAGCTAGGTAAGTACACTGAAAGTGTTTGATGTTCATAAAAATAACCCTGTATAAAACTAAAAAAACAACTTTTACACAAAAGTATACACATATTTATTTGCTTGCCTTGTTCTAAACTGAAAAGTGGAGAGGTCAAAAGTCATCTTTATGGACAACATTTAATATGGAGCCAACTCAGAATTCGAGAAAAGTGTGAAAAATAATATTAGCTGTCCCATGTAAAGTCGGAACCAAAAAAAAAATCAGTCTATTTTTATTTTCGATTCTGACTTTATATGGGACTGCTGATTTATTTGCTCAAATTCCGGGTTAGCCCCATATTAAAAGTTGTTCATTACGATGGTCTTCATTAATTCCTTTTGGCTTAGTATAGGGCGAGCAAATAGCCCTGCAAATATTTAAATCATACTCAAAAGTTTAAATTCCTGAAATAGAATATTATTTAAAAATATTGCAATTACGGAATTCGCAGTTTTGCTTGGATCACGCACGACACGGTGTGACTGCCGCGCGCCACGCGAACTTGTCAATGTGTGCGAGTGACGCACACACCGTTAGCGGGCCGCTCGATCGCGGTAAATACCTAATTTGCGCCGGCATCTTTCGTTCGGTACAGTCTTAAATAACGGATGACCCGTTTCGCGGCTTGCCAATGATTGTTTCCGTAGCAAGTATTAAATTGGCTTAGATACCTTACGGCAAACGTAATATCTGGCCTTTTTGCCACTGCTAGATACATCAACGATCCGATCAAGCTGTGGTCCCACAAGTGTTGGTTTGTTAGGAAAGCATTCGCTTCAGGAATCATAGTTTTCTCGCTTAAGCAATTCTATATGACTATGACTCTTTTGATTTTTCCCAAGATTTACGCACTCTTTTACGAATAATAAATCTTAAGTATTATGGATATCTCGAATAATGAGTCTTTTTAATAATGAGAACACATTTTTAATTTACAAAGAAAATACAAAACTACCTACCCATTTCGACACACAAAATCAACAACTCAAATATCTCTATGGCAACCAAAACTCTATGACAACATATAAGTATATAGACTTGAAATAACTACAAAGTATGACGCATAGAACTCAATATGGCCGCTATTACATACTAACATTCGGTTTTTCACCAAAAATGGCACAGCCGATATCAATCGTAGGTACAAAATTCAAATAGTTTGCTCAAATCGATGTGTACAATTTTTTCATAATGATTATCTCAAAAACAAATGATCAACTGAATGGAACCACAAACCACAACATCATTTAGGTATGTAATAAGTTTATTCTTGATTTTCGACCGACGAACCACCGGAGGAGGTACTCAATTCGACGCGTATTTATATATTTTTTTTTTTGTGTAACCACGCATAACTTTTTTCATAGTAGTCCGATTTCAATAATTCTTTTTTTATTGTATAGAGTATACTTCGAAATTGGTCACACTAAAATTTTATCGAAACCGGCTAAGCCATTTTTGATAAATCAACAATAATGTGGAAAATGCTACATCAATCCGTGCAAAATATTCGCGAATTCTGGACACGGGTGAAGTCGGTCATGCTATTTTTTGCAAAAAATAATTACAAAACTGCTAAACCTATTTCGATTTTTCATTATTTAATAAATTTGTTTATTTTATAATTTCAAATGAGACTAACTCTGAAGTACCTATGATCTAGCAAACCAAAAAAATAATCAACAAAATCGGTTCATACTTAATTGACCGAATAATCGCGTTGCTTACATACAAAAAAAAACATGCTTACCGCCGAATTGAGAACCTTCTTTTTTCAAGTCGGTTAAAAATATTGATATGCACTCATGCATAAAGACAATGTGATTCCCGCACTTTCTTGGGTAAATTCGCGCTCGCAGTCACTATTAACCCAATTATTTTCGCAGTACGCAGTATGAATTACCAAAGAAATATGGGAACATATTATAATTAAAGTGTAGGCAGCAAAATGTCAAATAACTTATATAAATAACCTGTGGCCGCCTTCTCTATTTTCTCAAGTCATTGATACAATCGGATTGAGTTTTCAAACATGTGTCAAAATAAAAAGTAATTTAAATCAAAGTTATTACTAAGTTGCTAAGGAGTATTAATATCACCTTCGAAGCAAATCACCCCCAAATTAACTTTCTACTCCTTTTTAACCCCAATAAGGGATGAATTTCAATAAACTACGAAACACATCTTCCATCAATTCGATTACAGAATGTTTATGCCAATTTTCAAGTAGCTTGAACCAAGGAATCACGATGTCCCATAGAAACTTTGACCCCATTTTTCACCCTCTTAGGGTTAGAATTTCGAAAAATCCTTTCTTATCGGATGCCTACGTCATACAATGAACCCACCCTCCAATTTTCAGGCTCCTACGGCCAGTGGTTTAGGCTGTGCGTTGATCCGTCAGTAAGTCATTCAGGACAAAGCATTTTATATATATAGATGAACATCGATAAATTCGCCAATTGTAAACCGAATCGAAAATTTTTTTTTTAGTTAGAAAGGGTACACTCTCAAAGTGGACCCATTTAAGTTTTACAGAAATCGGCTGAGCCGTTTTTGATAAATCAACAATAATGTAATCAATTCGAGCGAATTATTCGAATTTTGAACACGATGGATGGCGGTTTTGCCATTTTTGCGAAAAATAATTATTAGTTGTTTTAAGGAACTATTTTAATAGCCATAAAATTTGGGCTAGAACTGTGCATTGCTAAGTAAGAATCTGGTTCCACGAGTTTATGTCTATATTGCGATCTGATTTTGGGCATTTTATCAGACGCTTTGTTAAAATAGTCAGGGTGCTTTTTGACAAATTTGCATGATACAAGGTTTTATTTAGTTTCACCTGTCCCGTTGTCTGTCTGTCGGTCTGTAATCAAATCTTGCCAGTTAAATTTGATTCACTTCCCGGTTACCGCTTGAGCTGAAATTTTGCATACATGTGTAAATCGCGTGACAATGCAATAAGATAAGATAATTTTATTGTTATTAATGGAACCTAATACTGATTACAAAAAATATTGCATTGATTCATTAATATACTCGTCCGGTTTAACATTTTTTTTTTCACATTTTACTAATATTATTATTTATACAAGATACAAAAACGCCGTGTCATTTAAAAAAATCATCACAAAATATTATTAAATTCATCGACATTCATTCAAATATGATAACATGGTGCTGATCTGATGATGGAGCTTGATGAAGGTGGCCAAAGGAACTTCGCAATGAAACTACACAACCTCATCGAGTTTGGGCTCATTGGAATCGTCTTGGCGAGTAGTTCGTCTTTCAATGGTAATCAAGGTCTGATGATGGAGCTGGAAGGTGGTCGTAGGAACTTTGTAATGAAACGACGCAACCCCATTGAGTTTCGGCTCGTTTGATTCGTCTTGGCGAGCACTTGTTCAGTAAAAGCTGTCAGTTTTTTAAATGTAATACTTGTATATTTTCACTAGACTAGATATTCATTAGATAACTACAGATTGCCGAAGTTAAGTAGTTTGGCCAGTCTTCGGATACACGATCCAGAATGACCAAGATTGGCTCGTGTGATTTAAGTTACTAATAAGTAAGTTCGTATAGGCTGGATGGCTAGCCTTGGTGTCAGAGTTCATGAGCCGCCCCAAGGCCTCTTACATGGCTAAACGGTTAAAACAACCGAGACCTACGATTTATCGAGTCTACCAAGCCAAAGTCCGAAGACTGACCGTTACCAATAATCCTTGACTTCAAAAGCATATGAAGCATATACTTAGGTGAAATAAATGTTGCCATCTTCCAAATTTACGTTACGTTACATTACCTTCAATGTATTAAATATTACAGCACTCCCACCTCATTTTTACGAAGTGAACTCATGGACAACATATATTATTTGGCTTTCCCTCACTCGTCAGCACTATCGTATCTCCATCTCTGTTACCCGCGATCAAACTTGAGGCCATTTGAGAGAAATTGTACTACCTCATCTCGTAAAATTATAAACACATGTTGCTACTTTTACGGTGGACCTTAGAAAAGGATTACGGTCGTAAAACTCTGCTCGTAAACAGAAAACCTATTGTTTATGCTGGGCGGCAACCACAGAAAAACTACCTAGAGATTTCGCTTCGGTTTCCTCAGACGTGTTATTGACCGACCAACCAACCGAAGGAGGTACTCACTACTCAATTCGACGCGTATTTTTTTTTACGCATAACTTTTTTCGTAGTAGTCCGATTTCAATTATTATTTTGTTATTGGAAAGAGTATACTTCAAAATTGGTCCCATTAAAACTTTATTGAAATCCGCTTAGCCATTTTTGATAAATCAACAATAATGTGACAAATGTAACATCGATCCGTGCGAAATATTCGCGAATTCGGTACACGGGTGAAGTCGGTCATGCTGTTTTTTGCGAAAAATAATTATTAAATTAAGAACCGACAGGTCAAATATTTTTTTAAGCATGTGGCAGTTAATTTCTGCAATAAAATTAATCACCATCGTCACGGTAATGATATCTATAACAGTATTCAGTCTTCATACAAACGGTCGGAACGCGAATCATACCTACACGCCTCGGAGATCGGTATGCTCTCGGTATGCTAGTTAGTCGCGGCGCGCCGTACTGACAAACTAACGTGTGGATTTTTAACTATAGTCAAACCGCTAAACTCAGACTTCGCCTGCGCGGTACAGGGGCGCCGGGGGAGACGACACAGGGGACTGAGACAGGCGCGGGCAGCGGGTCCCCGGCGCCCGCACCTGTCTCAGTCCCCTGTGTCGTCTACCCCCGCGCCCCCGTACCCGCGCAGGCGAAGTCTGAGTTTAGCGGTTTGACTATAGTTAACGTGCGATTTACGTTGTGTTTTTGATGCTAAAGATACCTTTTATCAGATTTTGCTCATATCTTGAATGTCTTTACAAATACCATTTTTTTGAGTCGTCGTTTTTTGAGTTCCGTACTTTGAAAGGAAAAAAATAGAACATTTGTAAGATCACTTTGTTGTCCGTCTTTTCGTTTGTTTGTCTATCCATCAGTGTGTCTGTCCGTCTATCCGTGCGTGTGTCAAGACCTTCTATCTCAGAAACGCGTAAAGGTGTCAAGTTGAAATTAAAGCCATACATGCGAATTTATAACCTCTTGCAGTTGTGAATGAAAAACTCAAACATTTCGGTCATCATGAAAAAAAGTTCTAGCCATAAGTGTCAAAAATCAATTGGCAAAAATCCGGATCATCATCATCATCCTGCCCTTATCCCACTAGGTGGGGTCGGCACAGCACGTCTCTTTTCGCCACTTCACTCTATCATACGTCATCTCATCGTCCACTCCTTTCTCTGGCATATCATCTTTCACACAATCCATCCACGCTTTTTTCGGTCGTCCCCTCCTATTTCTGCAGCAAAAAATCGGATATTCAAGGAAATTGAAATCTATAGGGTACTTCGGGTAGACCTATAACTATATAATTTGCCACAAAGTATCATCATCATCATCAACCGCAGCCTTCTCTATACCACTGTTGGGTATAGGCCTTTCTTTTACGGTGTCATTTGTCTCGGTCCTGACAAATTTATTAATTTGTCCAGGACCGTGACAAATGGCACAAAATATACGCTACTAAGGGTGATTGGGCCATATCCATCACGCTGGCCCAGTTCGGGATGGTGGATTCATATACGCCATCGAATTTCTTCTACAGACGTATGCAGGTTGCCTCACGATGATTTTGATGAAGAAAGATACTGAAATAATATTCAATGTATCGTCTCAGTACAAAGTGGTCTTTAATGTGTAGTTCTATTGAACTTTTAGCTTCTGTGTTCAGGGTAGGTATAGGCCGAATCAATATTCTAGGTGGCTGTAATGTAAACTACAAGCTGCATTTTTTGATGATGATAGATACATTTAATCGAATATGCATTTTCATAACGCTCAGCGCAAATCTAATGGCGCTTCTCTCTTTAAATATATCTAAGCAAACCTATTGTTTATGCTGGGCTGAGCCGTAAATAAGCTATGATTATGGATTGGGGCTGATGAGAAAAAACTACTTTGTAGTCTATTGCGTAGAAAGTAGTTTATTCGCCCCGCGCGTTGGTTATAGTTTCAACGAAGTCAAATGAGATTCATAAGAATATTCATGTTTATGTATGACACGTATTAATAAACATCTTAATTATTTAGAATATGTCATTCTAATTTAGTTTTCTGTGATTAAGTATATTTCATTTATCTTTCTATTTTTATTTCTCTTGTAAACAAACCCTCGCACAATACAACACAACAAAACTTTATTGACAGCAACAAATAGGAAAATATAACAAAAGAAACAAGCCAGAAAAGCCACAAAAGGTGGTCTTATCGCTAAGAGCGAAATCTTCCAGACAACCTCCTTTAGATGCAAGGAAACGTATAGACGACAAGGACGGTGTAAACGTACCTAATTTAAATGAAAGATAGATACGTAGTGTGGTTTATGAACGAAGCGAAGCGAAGGTCTTCGTTTTAATACGGCGCTTTTGCTTTCGTCTGTACAGATGTTGTTTTTCGTCAACAGATATCACTTTTCATCTAATCTTGACGAAACTTTGTAGATTCACAGTTTTTGTATTTTAATGGATTTTTCCCTGATACATAATAGTAGTTTATGAATAGAATATAACACAGGTATTAAAACACTCGTTACTATTACAACTCACACTCGTGTTTTAATACCTTTCATTATATGCAGTTGCATAGACTACTTTATCTTCACTAATAAAAATAAAATAAAAAACATATTGCGAAACATTAAATTCACGCGTACGTGTATTGTCACAGTGAACTTGGCGCCATTAAAATCTAACCAATGAGAGCGCAGCTGCGCGCGCAGGGCCAATCAGGAGCGAGCGCGCGATGTTATAATGAGATTTTACGATATCGATGTGGATATTGTAACATCATGTGAAGTTGCTTAAATTGAGTGTTTTGTTGTCTGCGCTATAACAGTAGTCATTATAAGTCAAGTATTGGAAACATAAGTAGAATGTTACAACATTAGTGTAGATAAATAATTTAAAGGTAACAAAAAAGAAATATTTTCAAAAATGTTTAGAAAAGTGGCACAGCTTTTTAATGTATAACAGCTTAAATGCACAAGTCTCAGGATAAAACATTAAGATAACGTAAAACAATATAAGCTAGGTCTTAGCTTCGGAGAGGGACCAATATAAAATGTTACGGAGCGGAATTAAGCTGGTTTTAATATTATTGCCTAAGTTTTATAGGAGTATCTAAGATACCTACTTATGTAACTTATTTTGTGCTTAAGTAAATATTTTTAGGACAAAAATTACAGACATAAAGAAGGCTTTGGTGGCGTAGCGGGATGGCTTGACGCTTGCCTTATAATCGCGCACTTTTTTTTATTGCGTATGAGTCCGCGCTTGACCACCAACTCGCCTGAGTATGGTAAGTTGGATGAATAGTTGTGGTCGAAGATGAAGCACGCAGACCTAGAAGATGAATAGGTACATACCTATTCACTCTGACCTTGAAAAGCTTTAGATTGTATCTCTTAGGAAACAGGAAAGCAGGAAGACTGTTCCATTCCCTGGCAGTACGAATCAGAAATGTTGAGTCAAACCGCTTCGTACGTATCGAAGGAAACTCGATAGGGTAGCGGTGGTAATGTGGCGTCTTCCTACTTGTCCTATAGTAAAAAGGGGGTGGTAGGATAAGGTCGTGCAGCTCAGATGCACATTGTCATGCTCTGTAATCAAAATAAAAATAAGCTTAACCCATATATGCCCAAAACTATTCGGTTTTTTGGTACCGTATATGCCTTTTGTATCAAAAACGAGACAAAAATGGAGCATCCGTTAAACCTCTATAATTTTTACATTTCTCTCAAAAAGTGAAATGTACCGCCATATAGTTATAGGATAAAGTACTTTCTTCTTATTACGTTTAAATGTATGTACTACAATAGACGATTTAGTCAATCATTGGTCAGTGCAAGTTTTGAAATGATTACAGCGTGCAAAAATCATGGTGCTTTCTATAAAAAGTAAGTAATTGCTTATAGTTTGTTAAATATATTGGTTTTGATGTATTTTAAAATAAATGTAGTGAAGGATAAAATATTTTTACGTGATTGTTATTTGTATAATGTTCTATTTGAATACCTAAAATTCACATAACTAATCAGTGTTTCGAAAACGATACAATGGGCAGATATACTGTATTTTTTCTCTATTTATGCTTTTTGTTTTTCAGTAGGAGTAATCCATTGATGACTGACAAAATAGTGGATATTGACAATAATTTTGAATGACATGATGAGGTATGGATATCTATATTGACAAAATGTTTTTACAGAACAATATAACTAAGAAGAGCAAAAAAACAGAGAGTCTATCACGACAGTTGGCTGGACCAAAACAGTGGCATTTGTGCTGTACGCTGACAACAGTATTGTGACTTTGATATCCAGTGCGTACGACAAAGCACCTCTTTGAACAGCAATAGGATACTCAGCAGAGCAAAAAGCAACAATCGAAGTACCACTATCTGAAGTTGTAAATCAGTACAATTACTACGTGGGAGGAGTAGATCATTTAGGCTAATGTTGAGACGTACCAAATTGCAATTAGGGGGGAAAATGGTATATTCCAATCATTTTCAGGCTTATTGACTTTGCTGTAAATAATGCAAAACTCATTGCGTTAGAAGCTTGCCAAACTTTACTTCAAAAGTATGGTATCGATAAGCAGCAGCCAGGCCTTTCTAAGAAGGTTTCTAACATTGTTCCTCCATCTGCTTGGGAGTGTATTGCTGAGCATGTGATCGGCAAAACACTGAAACAAGCCCAATGTTCTCTTCGCAAAAATATGGCGGTTACTTCGTGTCAAAGTATGCCAACATATTGTTGGTTTTGTCAAAACCGGCTCAGCTGATTTCTGTAAAATTTAAATGGAACCACCTCGGGACTTTCGAACTAAAAAAGAGTTTTTCTGCTCGGTTCACAATTGGCGAAATTATCGATGAACATACAGAAAAAAAAACTACATACACACGAACGTAGAACCTCCTCCTTTTTGGAAGTCGGTTAAAAAGTTGGTTTCATGGTAGAAGTTGATCATAATGATGGGCACAACGATATCCTAGAATAATTATGTTCGGCGTCTAAAGATACAGCCAGTTTACTGAAAGCAAAGATTCTTATTATTTACATCCAGGTGGTCACCCGTTCTCTTCACAATGCAACTTTATTTTTATTGTCTCGCAAATAAAATAAACTAACGTACAATTGAAACAAAGCATCACGAGTTTCTAAGAGATCTCGATATAGTTGGACGACTTTCCTGTGCAAGCTTTTCAATCAAGTCACTACTACGAAAGTCTTTGACGGTTCGAGTCTATTTGATCTGAAGTTTGCAGATTGTTTGGTTCGATAGATGGTGGCTGTGAACAAGACAAACAGGCAAAGTTTTGGTTCAAAGTCGAAAAGTCTGTGTGTCGTTGGCCTTTTGAACCCTCGACAGAATTCGAATAGTTCGCTCAAATCGACTTATACCCTTTTGATTGTTGTTAATTTTTCAAAAACAGCTTAGGTAATTTCGATAAAATTTTAATAAGGCCATCTCTGAAAGATAATCTACCAAAAAAAAAAAACAAGAATCATCAGAATCGGTTCATACCTAATTGGTGGTGTAAACACAAAGGTAATATAAACATACAACTAAGATAAAAATCTGCCAAGTACGCGTCGGACTCGCCCACGAAGGGTTCCGTACTGTATGGGAGTCCCCCCCATTCTGTGAATATTTCAAGCATCCACCTGTTACCATTATTAATATCGAGTGAAAAACGGCAAAAAAATCAGGTTTGTTGTATGGGAGCCCCCCTTAAATATTATTTGACTGCCTCGGTGGCTCAGTGGTTAGTGACACTCTGAGTAAAAGAGGCGTGGGTTCGATCCCCACCCAGGGCAAACATTTGTGTGATGAACATGGGTGTTTGCTCTGTGTCTGGGTGTTATTTAGGTACTATCTATATAAGTATGTATTTAAAATATGTATTATGTAGTATATCACTCATGTCTCTGGCAGCCATGTCTCTGGCAGCCATATCACAAGCTATGCTTAGTTTGGGGTCAGAGACCGTGTGTAAGATGTCCCCTAATATTTATTTATTTATTTAATGTTTATTCAATTTTTAGTTTTTACAAAAATAGATAATTTGTGAAAATTTCAGCTTTCTATCTACAACGGTTCATGAGATACAGCCTGGATACAGACAGACGGAAGCGGAGTCTTAGTAATAGAGTCCCGTTTTTACCCTTTGGGTACGGAGCCCTAAAATAATACCTAGACTAATTGAGAATTTACTTTTACCGTTGCACTAGTTCTAATAAATTTGATTTCATCACCATCACCTTTAGTGGGTAAGCCTATGCACAGAAGAAAACTATTTAAAAGGCTGACACAGCACAGTATCACAATGCATCTTCACCAGGCCTGCACCATTTATATTTTCGTCTCAGAAAGTATGCAACTAACGCTGCTATTATAACCACTATTATCACAAGCGTTATAGGATCCATAATAGCTAGCATTTTGTGAAATTTTATCCACAACAGATCACCAAAACTTAGTCTTTTTAAGGAATGGTTTTTAATATAAACAACAATTATATTACTAAAAGAATCACAATGAGCACTTTCTAAATAAACTACGTTTAAATGTAAACAAAATTAAAACCTTAAGGTGGGCTTATACGGGCAACTAAAATTGCTCAATTCCAGTCAATACTCGTCAACTTTGACGTCACGACTACATCAAGCAATTTACGGCAATGGCAACAAGCATCAATGCTGCGCAATACAATATTGAGCGATATGGCGCAACTTCGCGCTATCCTACTTCCACCCGACCTCTCGCTCTCCCCGCGGAAGCAAGACGGCAAGCCGCAAAACAAACAAGTGCGAATGAGATATATACAAAAATTGCTAGGAATTTCCAAGCCCATTGGATATTCGTCAATTCGTTTCTGCGACATTGAGCGATATAAAATATCTGGAGCAATTAGAAGCAATGGTGGCAATTCGGCGACACGCATTTTAGTTAAGTTCTCTCTAAAATAGGTTTAGTCCTGTCAAACTAGGCTTTGGTATTCGGATGTCTACACGATTAAACTAGTTTTAGGTCGAGTCGACTAAATCGATTTTAGTTACTCAATTTGGTCGAAATGCATTCGGCGGCCCACATTTTAGAATGATTTACGTCTAAAATTTAGTTGTCAAATGTCAAACTAGTCGTCAAGAAAAACATGGCGATTAAAACTAGTTTGGAGAATTTGATGTGTTTTATCGAGGTTTTATTGTCGAATTAATCCTGAAATATGGAATATTTCATTGTGGCAGCAACTGTTGATCTATTGGAAGGGTAAGTAAAAAGCCAAAAACCTGTTTTTGCTTGATTCACTAAACAAGTGAGAGTTCATGTGTGGTTCATCTAGTTCCAAATTATTGCAGCGTTTGAATTCGAATTATAATATTAGGGACGTTTCAGACCCTTTTCAGATAGAAGAGGAAAAATTTAGAAATCTGTAGGTATCTATAGAGTTCTAAAGTCTGGAGCTCAACAGTTAATAAATGATCTTAGGTAATTTGAGAAAGCACATCACTATAAGATATCCCAAAACATATAGAGGTTGTATGCTATGGTCTTCCATTCAGCATGTGGCCAAAACAATTTCTTGGGCTTAAGCCAGCCAACCGTCAGCAGATGTCTTGACGCCACAGTCAAGTCTCACAACTGGGCCCTAAAATCATCAAATTCCCAATGACGCCAGCTGACAAACAAACCGCATTGACAGAGAACTTTAATTATTCAAAGCAATTAAACTCCTTAATTAATTATCCAACAGTTAGATACTTACAATAAGAAACTCATAGATGAAGGATTGGTCTTCGCTCCGCTAGCAGAGCCATCCTTCATCTATGAGAAAAGATAAGAGACCTATAAAGATTGATATCTGTTTAATTATATTATTCTATATCACATTGCAGATAACAATGAGGTACTGAAGACAAACTGCAACAATTAATTCTTGGTGCGATAGAAGTGTGACTGATATGATGAAGATAAAGATTTCCGGTCAGAAGCAAGATTGATATGCCAAAATTGAAGTAAGTTCTCGATTTTTTTATTAATAAAAACATCAAAATAAAATAATCGGCCAAGTACGAGTTGGACCCACGCACAGAGGGTTCCGTACTGTATGGGAGCCCATATCCCCCTTATTAAGGGCCCCCCTTAAATATTTATTTATTTTTAATTTATCATTTAATTGTATATACAACTAAACATTCTGTGATTATTTAAGCATCTATCTGTTACCATTATTAATATCGAGCGAAAAAATGGCTAAATTATTAATTTTATTCTGTTTTTAGTATTTGTTGTTATAGCGGCGACAGAAATACATCATCTGTGAAAATTTCAGCTTTCTAGCATAATGGTTCATGAGATACAGCCTGGAGACTGACGGACAGCGGAGTCTTAGTAATAGGGTCCCGTTTTTACCCTTTGGGTACGAAACGCTAAAAATGTACTTACATGGTTTATTATTTGTTCCAACAAAAATTAATAAAATAAAATAAAAATAGCCTTTATTCTCTAGTATATTAAATCCTTATGAAACATTTTTCTTATTTCTACATATTTCACTAGGTTGTCCACCCTGGACATAGGCCTCTAGAAGTTGCCAGTGCTCCCTATCTCTGGCTTTCCTATGCGTTTTCCTACAAACAAACAGTAATTATTGTTTATATTATCATGTTGCAGATAACAATGTGGTACTGAAAACTGCAAGAAGCTGCAGCAAATTCAACCAAATCTTGGTGAAACAGAAGAGACAGAACAGAATGAAGATCAAGATTTCCCATCGCAAGCGAGATATGCCCAAATTTAATTACTAGATTTTTTTTAATAATAAAATCATAAAAATATACATAAATCGTTTATTATTTGTGTCAACAAAAATTAATCAGTAATATTATTCTAAATAAAAATAATTTGGCGAATTCCACTCTGCTCAACAAGCCCTTTCATTTGATTGAGGCTGCATTTGTTCTTGGCCAACTGGATCTATGACGACGAGGCAGAGGCTGCCTTCCACTTGGTTGAGGCAGATCAGAATGCAGGCACGCTGTGAGCTGGCCTTGTGCAGGCTGGTACGCTGTGGGCTGGCTTTGTGCTGACTGACACGCTGTGGGCTGGCTTTGTGCGGACTGGCATGCTATAGGCTGGCTTGTTGAAAGCGGAAGTGCAGGTTGGCTTGCTGATGGAGGTTGTATGGGTACCTCGATATAATATATTTCTGGGAGATCCTCCTAGAAAGATCCCACAATCCCTGCTTTGTCTGCTCAGATGGTAATGGCAGTATACCCTGTAAAACAAAATATTTTATTACAAAATTAAATTTAAATAGTAGTAGGTAGTATACCTACATAGTACATAAGTATAATATTAGTAGTTAACATATTTCTTTTATTAATAAGGATTATTCAAGTTACTTGCTTTATTTATTGACTAAAATATTAGTGAAGGTAAAAATAAATAAATTACCAGTTCTATGCTGTTGTGGCCAAAGACCAATGAAGACCCAATTTCTTCCAAAATCTTTATTTCTGTATCGTCTAGGTCTGCGTCTCTTCCAGTAGTATGTATAGACCGTCTGATCTTTCTCGCTTTCATTTTTGTCTAGGTCCATACATTCCAAACCTATTGGACAATTTTTATCAAATTAAAACCTTATCATGATAGGTATTCATTTAGTTGGTACCTACACAAGAGTTACAAGAATTGTTTTTGAAGATATCACAAGACAAGCAAAGGAAGTACAAGTAGCGGCCAGGACATTGAGTTCACTGGCCAGATTTTCGGAACACGACAGCTTGAGTACCTGACTCCTAGTACTCGTAGTTGCTTGATTTATCAAAAAGAGATCTACTTACAAGACAATTAGAATTGCTTACCTTTCACATAATGTACTCCTATGTCTCTCAGTATCGTGATGTTGGCGTGGAGAGGACATCTCCCTTTGCTTTTTATTGGCATTATTCATTGTAAAAGTCTAGTGATAGTCGTAGTGATATTGCAATTCAATTCAATTCTTGTTTATGGCTTCTGTGAAGGTGTTTCACAATTTTGCCAATGTCTTGTATTTCACTGCCACCAAACGTAGAGAATTTGAACGATTCCAATATGATGTACTGTATTCATTACTCTAGTTTTTGGATTTTACACCTTTTACCTCTGAATATTGCAAAGATTTACGAAGTTTTTGTGAAATGTGAACTGACTGAAAAAAATGTAAACAAAAGTGTTGCCAAAGTAATTTAGCTAAAGTTACGATAAAAGCCAACGAGTTGTATTTTACTTCCAACCTTTTAATCAAATCATAGATATAAAACCTAGTGCATTCCACGGAAATAAAATAATGTAAAAGTCTTTCCAAAATAAAGGCGTGTTGCACCGTTTTTGGAGTAAAATCGATTGTGATAATCCGTAACAGATATAGTAAGTATTTCTTGAGACTTAAAATAGAAAAGAACATAATTGTAACTTTGTTTTTGATATGGTAACAAATTGGGAACAGCCCGAGGATTTTCTATGTTTACGTAATATATCCATGGATCAGCCACAGATAAAATAACAACCACAATTAATATTTGTGCCATCTAGTGGGCTTTTTCGAACTAATTTGCTACTCACCACTAGATGGCGTAAGTGGCGTTACTCAATTTAATTCTTCATGGCGGACGACTAAAATCACTTTAAATTTAGTTCGAAGAAAACACCGAATAGCCTTTCGCTAGTTTTGCACTAAACTAAAATTTTTAGTGCGACTAGTTATAGTTTAATGCGAATGTCGCCGAATCGCTACCATTATCGCCGAAATAATTGCTGCAATTTATTGAAATTGCTCCATTAATTGCTCCAGATCGGTCCATTCGTGTCGCCGAGCAATTATTGCCCTCGTGTAAGCGCACCTTTACACCATGAATGTAAACACAAAGAAGTTGACAATGAAGTCTGTGACAGTTAAATACTATGTAAAGAGGTTTCTAATCACAATTCTTCGCTTTTCGTGGAGTCGTTGTCATTGAACTACGGCGCACACAGAAGAGAAAAGTTCTGCTGTTCAGTGACGGCACGTAGAATAGAATCTAGGGCCAAATTAGCTGGTATGAATTTGGGTATCCTAAATAAAGTTAGGCGGTATTTCACACCGGGACGGTAGCTTACTCTCTATCAATCACAGATCCGTTCGTGTCTGGAATACTGCTGCCATATTTGGGATGGCTCGGCTAAGTATCAGCTCGAGGCCTTGGAATCTGTGGACCGGCATGCTATTCGGCTTAAAGAAGATGAAAAGTTAGCTGCAAAAAACTTCATTGACCAGAGCACCGCCTTAGGGTTGCGAATCTGTCCCTTTTCTATAGTATTCATTTCGGAGAATGTGCATCTGAGATACGCGACCTTATCCTACCATCCCCTTTTTACTACAGGACAAGTAGAAAGACGCCTCACTACCATCCCTACACTGTCGATTTTCCTGCGACACGTACGAAGTGGTCTGACTCTACATTTCTGATTAGTACCGCCAGAGAATGGAACAGTCTTCCTGCTTTCCTGTTTTCTAAGTGATATGATAAATAGCTTCTCAAGATCAGAGTGAATAGGTATCTTCGAAGTCTGCGTGCTTCATCTTCGATCACAACGTCGCTTACCACCAGGCGAGAAGGTGTTCAAGCGTGGACTTATTAGCGTTAAAAATAGTCGTACAGGAGGGATAGATTATTGTTGTTTTGCAAAAACTGCTCATACGATTTCGATTTTCTATAATAAAATAGAATTAGATACCTACCTACCTCTTTTATCTGCCAAACAAAAAAATCGCCGAATCCTTTGAGGAGGAGGCCTTTTCATTTGACTTCATAAAAACAGATTCTCAATTCGACTGCATGTTTTTTTTTGTATATTACGTTACGCGATTACTCCGCCAACTATGAACAGATTTTGATGTTCTTTTATTACTTGGTAGACCATACTAATTCCATTATTTTTTATCGAAATCGGCTAAGCTGTTTCTGAAATATCCTCAATAGTCAAAAAATGGCATGCATCGATTTAACCGAACCATTCGAATTTTGTACACGATTGAAGTCGGTTGTGTTTTTTTTGGCGAAAAATGAATCTGAAGCTCAGAATAATGACAAGTAATAGTAAACTTGCTAGATTTAACTCAAATAAAAGCTACGTTACAGCCGTCTTATTTATATCTGGTTATACAGCATACGGGAAAGTGAGTGGAACAAAAAAAAACGCATTGTCTGTCGGCACCATTGGGGCGGTGTTTGAAATGACATGGCATTATTGCTACGACAATAAAGTTCAAAATACAAGCCCTGCCTAGGAGACGTTTGAAGTTTGTCCACCATCTTTGTGAAATCAAATTTGACATTTGATCAGCAGTTCAAGTGTCATTTGTGTCTAGATTACATAGCAGTTTCTATGGTTTTTCGACGCCATGTTTGTGGAATCATGCATCACAACTTTTTTACTTTATGTCACTTCTACTGTTTTTCCTTATTCTGAGGTCGGCACACGTCAAAATCACACGTTGGGATGTCAAAATGGTTAAAATTTGGTTTACTTTGTCTTTTGCGATGTGATCGGAAATTTGAACCCTCTACTTCCAGCAGAAAGTTCAAATCTCTGATCATTTTACCTTCCTACTATTTACCTTTTTGTATTTGGACACCCGAGATAAGATAAGATAAGATAAGATAAGATAATATATTTATTTGACCAAAAAAAATTTTTACAATTGCTGTTGGAAGCTCAATGCTAGTTTGTGAAACCCTTCGATATTACGTAAGTTCGGGTGTATGTGCATCTTTTTCTAACACCAATTTTCAATTTCATATTTAAAATGGGACAAAGTGTACCTCTATAAATCTTGCTATTTTAGTGCAGTTTCGATAACTTTAGTCATTATTCTGAGATTTGAAGTATGATATTAACAATACTTAGAATCCAGCTCATCGACAGTACAATGCGCCAGTTGGAGTAATAAGATCACGTCCTCCGAACACACGTACGTTGTAAATACCATCTTCTCAGATTCCATTTGGTTCGGCAATTTCATTAATTTTGTGCAATTTTCGCTTGCGCACTTTACTTTAAACCAAATGACGTCGATAGAGCTATTTGAGTTTGAATTTGTTATTAGGTACGTTTTAATAACGTTGAACGCTGAATTTCAGTTTTGCTGTCAAAATGTAATTTGCTATTACAAATTGTCTAGTTTTAAATAGACCGAAACATAATAAAAGAAAGATTTCATAATTTTGTTTATAATTGTTATCCTTTTTTACCGCCTTCCAAAGGGGAGGAAGTAGGTACTCATATATATATTGTGTATTTTCATCGATATTTTACTAATTGGGTACCGATTTCATAGTTTTTTTTATTTCGTAAGGGTATACTACCTAGTTGGTCCCACTTAAATTTTATGGAAATCAGCTGAGCCGTTCTTGATAAATTAAAAATAATGTACCAACATGTTTTAAAGTTTTAAAGTCAATGAGTTCAAATAAGAAGTTTTCATCTATCTATCTATTATAAGTAATAATATCCGAATAATAGACTTATAATAGATATTATAAGTTAGATCAGGGTTAAAAGAGGCGGTTACTTTGTCTATTTTCTATCAAAATATCATTGTCAGGATGGAAATCTCACTCGAAACCAATGCAGCAACCCTGAATCTAACATAATAACAAAGAAACGAATCAATCTGATCCTTTAAATGTTTGTGAGGGTAGTTACCTAACTTGAGGTTTCTAAATTAGTAAAGGAAACAAGTAAGTAAGTATACTTTGTATATTTTTTATACTTCATGGGTCCCTAGAGGGTACCACCATGTATTGCAATAATTATGCCACGTTCGCAAGGCCCTAGACGTTTTGAGAAGAAGTGGCAAGAAACTCAAGACGCCATCAGTATAATCTTTTGATACAATGTAGGTACAATGATCAGTCACATTAATTTAGATATTACACAAAGTACTTAACTTTAGCAAAATGGCGACATTCACTCGACTTGGCTTCGAATATAAAAGTACCGACACTCAGCATAACTAGCTAAGTGAGACTCAGGGCGACAAAGATTTGTCCAACGTTATTATTAGGATACTTGGCGAACACTAAGAGATACTAAATGGTACTAAGAGATATTAAGATAAATAAGATGGTTATAATAGATATTATAAGTCTATTATTCGGATAACTAGTAGTAATCCGAATAATAGACTTCGCTTGTGTTTAGCTGAATCTTTATAAGCCTATCTCCGTACTACTATATCAGTATTTTTAATAGTCTACTGCAAGTAGTAGGCCTACCCACGAAGGGTGATTGGGCCATATGTCCACCACGCTGGCCCAGTACGGATTGGTGGATTCACATACACCATCAAATTTCTTTCAACGGACGTATGCAGGTTGCCTCACGATGTTTTCCTTCACCGAAAAGCCAGTGGTGTGAAATTCCGTACATAAATTCCAAAGAACTCATTGGTACAGGACCGGGATTTGAACCCACGGCCTCACGCTTGTAAGGTTGGTTTCACTACCTCTAGACCACCACGGCCTCCGGATATCCGGACTAGCTCTTGACTAATTTGATTTAAACTCGCAAATATTGTCAGAATTTGGATGATAGATTGATAATATGTTTTACTCTGGCTAATTTATTTTATTTATCGAAGATAAGTAAATAGACGCTCTTTTCATAAATACCTCAGTGTCTCAAGACGAGAGTTTTTGATAGTTGTGTGTTGCCAGTGTTGACATATCTGGCGGAACTACACACGTGGTATTTTGATGAGGGCCTTACGAATAAGCTCAAGATAGCCCAATGCGCTATGGAGAGGGCTAAGCTCGGTGTCTCTCAACGGGATCGAATCAGAAATGAGGAGACCCCAGACGAACTCAAGTCACCGACATAGCCCAGCGGATTAGCAAATTAAAGTGGCTGTCAGCAGGGCACATAGTTCGAAGAACTGATGGCCGATGGGGCCGTTAAGTCCTCGAATGGAAACCACGGACCAGCAAGCGCAGCGTAGAACGTCTACCTACTAGGTGGACTGACGATGTAATAAAGATCGCAGGAACGCGCTGGATGCAGGCCGCTTCCAACCGGCCTTATTGGAATTCTATGGAGGAGGCTTATGTCCCGCAATGGACGTCCTACGGCTGATAGATAGATAGGTAATTAGAGCTACACTTAGTATATAGCATATTCATTGATTTATTGAGGGAAATAATTTCGATAATGTTATTAGCGGCAGCCGAAACGCACATTGCGATAGATACTTACATCAAACTTTTTCAAAAAATACTTACTTTACGTAGTACTTCCGTAATAGGCTATTTGAAAACATTGAAAATTGTGGTAATCCTTAGAGATAATAGTCTGAAAAAGACATATTTCACTTTATTTAAACTAAAATATGTCTAATTTTCGCAAATTGCACGAAAAAAATACGATGTTTTTATAATAATTTATCTTTGACATGAACGCTCTAAGAAAGGCGGCAACTCTAGTGACGTCACATGATAGTAAACAAGAATTTCTCGATTGACTGTTTGTGTAATTTTTGTTTTGTGATTTCGGAGTAATATTATTGGATCTGTAAGTTACTTTTAAAGTATTTTTGTCATTTTCTGATGTGAACTAGAGTATTTACTAGTTTTAACTAATGTTATTTACTAGTGTGTGACGTCAAAGACCAACGCCATTACAGAATGTCGTTTTTAGCGGGATCTTGAATATCTATTCTTTTACACTGATTTTCATTGTAAATACAGTAGATCTCTCGGAAATATAAATGTAGTGTGCTTATTGTGTACTAAAGAATAATTTAAAACTATTTCCAAATACTAGTTAATTATTGTATATATTGTGATCTTTTAAGATTTAAGTTAAAATTTGATCTTTTCTTAAATACGTAGGTATAAAAGTGCTAATAATGTGAACAGCTTTAACTCATAAATAAGTTAGTCAAAATTTATATTTTACTGTATAATTTTGAATGTAAATATAAGACCTAATTTGGTTCGTCAAGGTGTAAGATACATAAGTATGTACGAGTATATCCCATTCATAGCTCTGTAAGTCATAGATACTAAAACAAATACCTATTGCATGTCCGTTAGGAGAAGCTGTTGTGTCTAAATAATGCTGTAACACCTTAGTGTACACAGTTCAGAGCAATTAACGATATCTTTATCTATATCTTTATCTAGTCAAAAAGCCTATTAATTATAAGTATTACATGATATTTTGGCATCAGCCAAATGAAACTTTGATTTTAATTTATAATTTTGTCCTATATGACTATTCAACATTTAGCGCGAAAATCCAGATTTTTAAGCACATTGTGCAAAAGTTTAAGAATATATTAAAATTCATGAATGTGCACAAACCATTGATATATGTGTGTAAATTTTAGTAAAGAGCGGACAAAACTGCATAGACGATAACAGTTGCACCAATTCCATTGAATGCAATATACACCAACACAGCTACGAGTAACATACGCACCATTACATATTTTCATCGACGTTTCGATAAACTACAAAGCTATGGTGTGGTCTACCTGTCGCATTTTTACTTGTCGATAAAATTTATTGTCTTCTAAAAATGCAATACTTTTAAGGCAGAGTGCAAAATGAAAAGCAAAATATGCAATACTTTACTTTAAAGCACGGATTTCATGCACAACGACGTAATTTTATGTGGAATGTACTGTGCCAGCCTTTTTAATAGTCCACCGCAGGACCTAAACTTACCCACGAAGGGCGATTGGGCGATATCCATCACGCTGGCCCAGTGCGGGTTGGTGGATTTACATACGCCATCGAATTTCTTCTACAGACGTATGCAGGTTGCCTCACGATTTTTTTCACTTCACAGAAAAGCCAGTCGTGTGAAACTCCGTATATAAATTCCAAGGAATTCAATTGTACTTACGTGACCGGGATTTGAACCATGTTATTACCACTAGACCATCACGTATGCAGTTTGTTCGGCTAGTTCGGTATAATTTCAAAATATCAGAAGTAGGTAAGTTTTAGATGCAGTTTTGGGTCACCACCTCTACAAACATTAAGGGCGTATATTTCGATGATTTAGATACGTTGTGAAGGCGAGCGGTATGCACACCTATGCATTTTAACACGTACTTTGCATACTTATTATAAAAAGTGAAACAATGTTGCGGCTTTTCATTATTCACATATGAGTCAGTTTTTATGGCTTGCCAAACCTAACATACTGCTTTATTTTTGTAATCAGGTTAAATTTTGAGTAAGTACATGGTTAAAGCCGTGATGTCCTAGAGAAAGTGACACCCGCCTTACAATCGTGAGGTCGTGGGTTCAAATTCCGGCCTCTAACTAATGAGTTCTTTGGAATTTGTGTACGGAATTGCACATCACCGGTTTTTCGGTGAAGGATAACATCGTGAGACAACCTACATACGTCCGTAGAAGAAATTCGATGGCGTATGTGAATTAACCAAACCGCACTGTGCCAGCGTGGTGGATATAGCCCAATCACCCTTCGAGGGTAGGCCCAAGTCCTGCAGTTGACTATTAAAAAAAACAACGGGTTACACTCCGGTAGTGCCAGCAAAAGTGAAAACTTGAACATTTAAAGTAGGTAATATCATTTATGTGGCAAAATACAATATCACACACGCATACTCGCGCAAGCGCCCTGCGCCGCTTAAACGAAACAGCAGGAGCAGGCATGCATTTTCGCCACGCGGTAGAAAGAGAGGGGGATATTACTTCCATTCTACGCTGCACCGGCGGTCTACTCTTGTTCCGTCCTACGAATTTTCGATCAGTTTACGCGTCTGTCCTGACGCGAGTAAATTTTTTTTTTTTTGCCCTTTCCAAAAAATGCGCAATGCTGCTAAAGAAGTTATTGCCTCAAAAAGGCTCGTACGGTACGGTACATGGTTAATTGTGTAGGGAGATGAAATTTACTTGTAGTTTGGAACGGGGACCAGTTTTTTTTTTTTTAGTTTATTACACTACTTTAATATTTTTTCAAGGCATGATTTATTAGAATCTTACATGGTACTTATCTCAACATCTTTTGGGAATTTTAAATTGCAATTTTCAAACTCGCTCGCGCAACCCACCGAAGAAAAAAGAAGAACCTCCTTATTACTAAGGGATAACTTACTTGAACTGCATATTTGTTTATTTATTTCTTTATTTAGGCATACATTAAGCCCGATTACAGAGGCGCCATCGTAATTATATTAGCTAAATATCATAGTTCTGTTTCTTTTTCACTTTAGGCATTCGATAGAGAGAACGCTTTTTATGTTGCTTTTAAATTTACGCTGGCGCCTCTGTAGTCGGGCTTATTATACACATGAATAGGTACAAACTAGAACTTAAGTCTAATATTATGTATACTATTCAGAGGTGTACATGTGTACACTGTTTCATAGGGCATAGCATAATTACATATTAATAATGTAATAGGAACATAATTTTAACAATACTTATTATGAAAATCTTAAGTAAGATAAATAATTATTCTTAAATAGGAGCTAGGTGTGTATATCACAAAGTGGTACTTTTGTGCATGTTTACCGATAATTTCGCTAATTGTAACTGAATCAAAAAATTTTTTTTTAATTCGCTCCCATTTAAATTTTACAGAAATCTGCTGAGCCGTTTTTGAAAAATCAACAGTGATGTAAATTTTTCTAGCGAAATATTCGAATTTTGAACACGGTGGCAGGCGGTTTTGCCATTTTTTTGCAAAAAAAAATATTAGTTGCCAGAAAGCTTTAGTACGAGTGGATCTACATCAGATTATTATTAGATAGATCTGATAACAGCACTCGAGAGCTATTTGTAAGCGGAACTATGCTCATATCAAATGTAAGTGGCTCTCGTTCGCTATTTACGGTAATAACATCAAGACATTTCCAAGGACTTGAATGAATCAGACATGAGCTAAAGTATTTAGATGAAGTTTTGTTTATTGACCGACTTCCAAAAAGGAGGAGGTTCTATGTTCGTGTGTATGTATTTTTTTGTATGTTCATCGATAATTTCGCCAATTCTGAACCGAATCGAAAAACTATTTTTTAGTTCGAAAGGGTATACTCCCGAGGTGGTTTCATTTGAATTTTCCAGACATCGGCTGAGCTTTTTTTGAAAAAAACTAACAATAATGTAAGCAATTCGAGCGAAATATCAGAATTTTGTACACGATGAACATCGATAATTTCGCCAGAATTTTGTACACGATGAACATCGATAATTTCGCCAATTGTGAATCGAATCGAAAAATTATTTTTTTATTCAAAGGGTATACTCCCAAGGTAATCCCATTTAAATTTTACAGAAATCGGCTAAGTTGTTTTTGATAAATCAACAATAGTGTAAACAATTCGAGCGAAATATTCGAATAAAGTACACGAAAAAAAAAATTATAAAATAATAAATAGGTAATGCTTATTAATTTAGCAGTTACCCGTATAGTAAAAAAACGTTCATTTAAGATTTTCTAGATTCAATAGCACTTACATCGAACGAATTTTCAATGTGACAGCAGTATTTTTCTTCTCTTATTATGGTCATAATGTTGGTCATATTCACACTGTATGAAATACTATGCAACGTTGCACACTTGTCCGTGCTGCATGACCCGTAGGTATTTCGGCTTACTTATGCCCGCATTAATTACATTAACAATTGGGATTCAATGGCAATAGTACCATTGATGGCACAACCCGCACATTAATACTTCGCTAGCAGAACTAGCGGCGTAGAATTATAATTATCATCTACGTCGCTAGTAAAGTACCATTATCGTCAAATGAGCTTTTTGTCAAGCACGCTCTGGGACTGTCAATAAATAATCAATAATGTAAACAACAGTAAAATACTTAAACAATAGTATTATTAATCGAAGTAGTATTTTTCTCAAAATTGCTGATTTTCCAAAAACGACTGAGCCGGTTTCTATATATCGAAAACGTATATATGCGGCCACCTCTAATGTTTGAAATACCGCACAAAATAAAAATCATCAAAATCGGTCCATAATAGGCGTAATAACATACAAAAAAAAAACATACAAATTGAAAACCTTTGAAGTTGTTTAAAAATACACTCGTTTGGTCTCGCTCGCCCTATTAGTAATAGAATGAAAGAATACAGGAATATAAGAAAAAATAATTGGCCAAGTGTGAGATAGACTCGCGCACGAAAGGTTCCGTACCCTATGAGAACCCCCATAGCTCCATTCCAATCTTCCACCTGTTGCCGTTATTAATATGGAGCAAATAAATTACGCTTGTTGTATGGCCCCCCTTAAAAAAATATTTTATTCTGTTTTTAGTATTTGTTGTTATAGCGGCAACAGAAATACATCATCTGTGAAAATTCCAGCTGCTTAGCTATCACGGTTCATGAGATACAGTCTAGTGACAGACAGACGGACAGACGGACAGACGGACAGACGGACAGACGGACAGACGGACAGACGGACAGACGGACAGACGAACAGACGGACAGACGGACAGACGGGCAGACGGACAGACGGGCTGACGGACAGACGGACAGACGGAAGGACAGCGGAGTCTTAGTAATAGGGTCCCGTTTTTACCCTTTGGGTGCGGAACCCTAAAAAGCCAAGTCGGTGCCTCCCCTTACGTTCGTACGTTACGTCGACAAGGGCGACAAGCAAAGACGCAAGCAACGGTAAGCTAGCAATAATACATATTAAAACGTGACACCATGCCATCCAGTTAGAGCTGTGTATCAAAGAACGCGCTCAAAGGGGGAACATCAAAGCAAAGGAGTAACGACCCTTTGTACAAAATGCTACGCATTTGGCTGTTTTTAACTCTTCTGTGTTAATTTTGTGTTGAACTACGAATAGCTGCATTTTACGGTATTTTCAGGAATATTTAAAGTATTTTCTTGATTCTCTTTTGAGTTTTATTATTGAATTATTTTATTTGAGAAAGCACTTAAAATGCTTAAAAACAAATGCGTTAATTTAAAAACGCGCAACTTAATTTAATTAAATGGAAAAAGACAAAGTGAAAGTGAAAAGTGAAGTTGTAATTTGACATGTATTTTTGTAATTTGAAATTTATTTTGGAATTTGACATGTACCTATTTTATATTTTTATTTCACATTTGTAACCTTATTGTATTGTATATTTTTTTTGACATTCACAAGTATACATAATTGTATCTATGTTGAGAAATAAATGAAATGAAATGAACAAGAGTTATTTTTCTTTACGCAAGTACGTAGAGAGTAAAGTTACGAGTATAATCCACCATGTCAGCAAAATACAAGAATCTTTTTTTCTAGGGAATATCCTTTATGGTTTTCACCGCACCTCGAGGGCTGGCGGGTGGTTATGTGGGAGTCCCCACCGACTGGACGGTATAACCACTTAAAACTCTAACTATTCCACCACTGCACCTGGTGTCAGGGCCACGGGCACGCTTTCGCATTCCTCCGCGGCACCCGACAGCGCTGACCCAACTCAGGAGCTTGTACTCCCGCCAGAATGACGATGTATCGGAACACTAGACACATCATCATCCACATATATAATATTGCATTTGACCACATCTTAGAGTTGAGTAAGTACCCAAGTAAGTTCGTGTAGGCCGAGTAGCTAGCCCTGGTATTAGAATTGGCTAAACGGTTAGATCAACCGGATAAACAATATCTTGGAGCTTATTTCTATTCAATTCTGAAAACTTGAAAAACTCACAAACATTCCCAAGAGAAGAAGAGGCACCTTTCCTCTTCAATTACTATAATTCTTCCTTTTTATCTTCTCAATATTGTCCTCATTCTTGCTTAATCTACTGAAAAACCGCTAAGGGTTCTTGAAATGAGATGTGCAAGGCTTGCAAGTGACGGTAAACGAATACCGGTCCCATTCCTGTCCAGTGTTTCCTCATCGAAAAATGTTTCTTTTGTCAAAGCAATGTCTTTCTATTTCTATCCACAATAGGAAATGATAAGGTAGCAGGTTTGCCGAGGCAAAAACGCTCGGCATTTCCGATTTCTGATTCCAGCAATTTATAGATCGGGAGCTGATGGTCAGTTAAATTACTTCACGATTTTGGTATAAATGTAAAAATAAGAAATAAAAGTAAAAATATATGTTTGCTTTTAAAAGTAATGGATAAATTTTTCAAACTCATAAAACAACCAAAACAACCCAGAGTTTAGGGAATAAATAGGCAAAACACACACTTACCTGTAATGTAATTATTACCTACATCAGAATTCATAGTCATAGTCTATAATTTTATTTTTGAATTTTTAATTTGTTTTGCTTAAAGTATAATAGATATAAATATGATTTATTGATCACACAATAAATTACAAAAAGACAGTAGTAATCATAATAAAGATAGCAAATAATACGCTGTATACAAATTTCTTAAAAAGCTAGTAATTAAACTAACAGTCTTATTGCGCACACCGGCCTCTTCCAGGCGTACGTAATTTCTGGTTTAATAACGCTACATTTATAATTCGTTGAAGAATTAGGAGGTTTGAAATAGGTTTAATTATAATAATCCAAACAAAAATTTATAAATAATTTTATATTTTGCCAAAAATTTTACAACCGTATTCAACCAAGTACAGAATTCGATTAGTCTGTATGAATCAATGTAACATCGACGATTGAATTTTTACATTTTGTTGATTTACAAAAACGACTTTGCCGATTTAGATAAAATTCAAATGAAAAAAACTAAAAAATATGTTCTACGAAAAAAAAACATTCAGTGAAATGAAATACCTATCTTTTTTTAAAAATAATATAAGAAATAATTTTATTTTGCTTGAAAATAATTCGTGAGTGGACATATAGATAGATAAGATTCTTTCTTGTCACCCAAAACTTAAATGAACAAGGCAAACATGTTTAGTGGAACTTATAGCTAGTGTTACAACCGGTGACCTTATTACTAAAAAGCAATTTCTTCCAGGCAACCATTTAATTTATGAGTGATTAAAATTACCAGCATCCCCCAAAGTAACCGGAGCGTTGAAATATTTGCAATAGCCGATGCCGTCGCGTGGAAATCTGGGACTTATAAATAAAATTCTGTTTCGCAATATTGAGATTTCAGGAACGATTTGCAATTTCAATTTATTGTTTCGAAGCTGGAAATTACTCTCTCTCTCTCGTTTTCTTCGATTCTTATACACATTTTGATTCATAAATGTTTGTTTTCATTAATTCTCTGTAAGGAAAGAATAAAATCAATCGCCAATTTGAGCTTTTACATTTTGAGTCTCTATATTTTAAGTGAATTTTATAATTTCCGGCGGTAAATTTTATCCGGTATTTCCGGTTCATTGGCTCCGATTTGGGGTCAATGTTTTTGTAACCGTTTTAGTTTTTCTTTTAGTACCGGATATTTGTCAATTTTTTTGGGAAAAAGCTTAACTACGTCGAAATGATTGTTAATTTTAACTACAACATGTTTGCAATTGAGCCATAGTTTTCCAAACATTATAAGTAATGGGCAGGGCACATAGCGCGGAGGACTGGTGACCGATAGGGTCGAAAAGTTCTCGAGTAGAGACCACGTACTGGCAAGCGCAGCGTAGGACGTCCACCCACAAGGTGGACGGATGCTGTCATTAAGATCGCAGAATCGCGCTGGATGCAAGCCGCTTCCAACCGGTCTTATTGGAGATCTATGGAGGAGGCCTATCTCCAGCAGTGGACGTCCTATGGCTAATGGATGGATATATGCATAAGTAATCAAATATTTCCTAAAATATGTCTTCTTCAAGTAACAAAAATTGAAAAATCTTTAAAATCCTTGGTGGTTTAAAGTTTTTGGTGGTTTAAGTCTCTTCACTCAATCATAATAAAATAAATTTATAAATAGATATTATGAATGGAGCAACTTTTTTTCTAAATACGTTTTTGCTCCTTTAATCACGAGAATTCGTCAGTAAAACGACTATTTACTACGTAACATAAACAAAATAAATAATTTCGTTCAAGTAAGCTTGCAGCATTGCTTTCTATTTGAAAATTTAGAGCAATGACGTTTCAAACACATAAAGATTGGCTCACTTGAGCCGTTGCTAAAAGTAAGCCAAAGTTAAAAACATTTGCTTATTATATTTAGAAAAGAGTATTCAAAATGGATGCTTTCCAATATAAGGCACAAAAGAATGTCTATATTTTTTAATTCAAAAGAGAATACTTTCGAGTTTTTTGCATTTAAATTTTATCGAAATCAACTGAGCCGATTTTAATAAATCAACATAATAATATAAACAATGTACATGGGTGTCACATTGAATCATGGAAACTATTTTAATTCTGTTCATGGTGTATGTAGGTGGTGCTATTGTTTGGCGAAAAATATTTAAGTTACGCTCTTTTACTCTTTACCAAGTAAACTTGAAACCTCTTTATCTGTTTTAAGCGTCATTGATCTAGATTATTCTAGGCGCATCTATTTCATGCCTAGGCTAGTCAAGACAAACGGCCCGTGCCTGGGTCTTCATTAGAAATAGGTAGGTAAATTGATTCTCTGGATAAAGACATTAATGAAATGGATCCGAAATTTTATGTTACAGCCTAGGGTATTGGAACAAGAGTTATGTGAGGTTACTGTGTTCACCAAAAGTTCAGAATATTTTGGAAAGGTCAGTTCTAGGGCAATATTGCAGTGCTTAGTGTTAGTTATTTTTTGTTTTGTCTACATTACTGGGTGTACTACGCATGTTTATTTTATATACCTTTTCTTTTGTGTGTTTATAATTGGTTAATCCGTTAAACGTTCATGAGATATTAGCCTGGTGACAGACAGACGGATAGACGGACGGACGGACGACGGAGCGAAGTCTTAGTAATAGGGTCTCGCTTTTACTATTTGTGTACGGAACCCTAAAAAAGTTTTTTCAACCGGAACAAGAGGCAAAGACGTCGCAAGCTCGAAAGCAGCCATCCATGTTCGCGGCCTTTTACAACGTCAACCGCGGCGATGACCACGGAAACGTCACCTTCACGACACGCGTTACGAAATGGCGCAGTAAATTATCCGTCCGTTTCATCCGGGCTCCGTCCGGATCCGGTTATCCGAGGTGTCCGGGTACGTCCGGAACGTCCGGCCGTCCGGTGACGGATGCCTTCCGTTCTCGGATAATTGTCGGCCATTTTCAAATTTGTCCGCTTTTAGACTTGCAGTGTAACGTTTTTTGGTAATATATTGGGGTAATTAAGGTGAGGGATTGCTTTTGCGGGGTCGCGGCTTAAAATTAGGTGTGTATTTTGGAGAAAACACCTCTACTTGTTACGTGTTTTTATCTAAAATGAGTGCATATTTTTCTTATTTTTCGTGAAAAATTATATCGTTGTTGTCAAACAGAGGTCTTCTGGCGTTTCAACATTGATTTTTGGCATGGTAAGTGGTCATATCATTGTTTTCTCATGTTATTAAGTATTATTTTCACTGATTGTAAGAAGTTGTGATAAATTTACCTATCCCTGTGCTGGCGCCCGTTGCTGCCGCGGCACGCTCGCTTCACTCGCTCGGCCTGTGCTTTGTTTGTCATGTTCTAACTTAACCTGACATACTTTTTATTTCACACCTAGGTAATTTTCAAAAGCAAATTTTTTCTGGCCCTTCGCTGGACGCTGCCGCGGCACTTTAATAATTCTACCAAATGAAACCTTGTCATACCATTATTATGTATTATCACCACTTGTCCGGCGGAGAGTATTGTTATTCCATAACACAGGTTCAATCCTAGCTTGGGTAACAATATATCTCAATCTGGAATACAATTATATGTAAATCTGATTTTGAATACTGTATGACAGACGATGTAAGTTAACACGCAATAAATTTTCATTTCATTTTCATTTCATTTCATACATAAATTGAGTGCTTCCACTCTGCCCCACCAAAGCGCCCCACTGGTGGGGCAGATTCCACTTCTTCATATTTTTGAGTGGAATCTGCCCCACTCGTCTCATCTTGGTGGGGCAGATTCCACTCACTTTTTAGCCCAGTGGAATCTGCCCCACCAGGGGTGTCGCGCGATTTTAAATTAAATTGGTGGTGGGTGCCATGAAGTGCAAATTTTACTGCAAAATTTTAATCATTATAGCGCCCCCACCTAAAGATTAGATAAGTGAAGACATTAAATGCAAAACTTTAAGAAGATTGTAAACTAAAAGCACAATTATCTGAAGTCAAAAATTAGGGATTGTATGTAGTTTTAGTACTTATGTCGCAAATATTCTATTAAAGATTTCTTCTCAGTCAGTCAATTTCTAAAGTCGTAATTATCTACCTATTACTTTGCTTAACGATTACTCGTTATCAACTAAGGGAGTGATTTTTATAAATTATCCAATCATGTCAAAACTTGGTTATTGTTTTTAAAAATTGAAACAGATAGCGCGCAGCATAAAGCCCGTTCAAGTAAGTATTAATCATCACAAGACAGTCTACACAGGTTTCGCAAGATGGGTCATGTCGTCCCGAGCTAGCAAAAACTCTGATTAAAATTACAACCATGCACAACTGCAATGTTGAATGATCTTTTTTCTGCTTAGTACTCCAGATATCCTTGTACAGTGATTTTGTAATTAAAAATAAAAATAAACAAAAAAGTTACATTGTACATATTTCGAAAATCTTAACTTTTTAATGTTGATTTTTGTTAAAATATGAGTAAAACTCAAGGACAAGGGATAAGGGAGTACAAAATCACTTTTGAAGTATTATTATGTAGTTTTCTCTTATTAATGTTCTAAACAGTTATTTTATTTTTAATTTTATGTTACTTTGAGCGAATTTGGGATGGCTCTCACCTTTGGGATGGCTCCGCCAAATATCAACTGGAGGCTCTGGAGCCGATTGAGAGGCGAGCCAAGAGGCTGATCGACAACGACACTCTGACTATGTCGCAGCTGCAAAGTCTCGAGCATCGACGTAAGGTAGCGTGTTTATCGGCCTTTTACCGGATCCACTTCGGAGAGTGCGCCCAGGAGTTGCACAATCTGGTCCCACCTGCCCCTTTCTTCTATCGTACGGCTAGACAGACGCGACCAAAGCGCCACCCTTTTATGGTGGACATTCCGCGCATTAGAACCAAGCGTTTCGAATCCTCATTCCTCATACGAACAGCCAGAATGTGGAACGCTTTGCCTGGGTCTGTCTTCCCGCTAAAGTACAATGTGGGCGTCTTCAAATCCCGAGTAAATAGGTATCTTCTAGGTAAGCGTGCTACAACCTAGACCGCATATCTGCTTAACAACAGGCAGTATATGGTCAAACGCAAACCTATTCAGAATAAAAAAAAAAAAAAAAAATTTACATATTTTTGATATAAGTATTTTTGTAATGTGATTTGTTAGTAAAAATTAAGACTTACATATGTTATAATGAACGATTTAACTGTGATTTATTATTATTGAGAGCACAAAAATTGCTCTTCACCCGATTCCGTTTTAAATTACATAATTATATTTTCGAAAATTTTATCTTTTTTATTTTTTGTAAATTTTTATAAATCTGTGATTTTATTTAGTGATAATTATGGAAATCTGTGATTTTATTATTATTTTATGTTTCTATACGTAGACTAAATGAATACAACAAGTCGTGAGAATTAGGTAGTGAGAATTAACTTGTAACAATTTTTGTGCATTTTTATTACTTTTTATTACTTATTGTTAACTTGTAACAATTTTTGTGCATTTTATTACTTACCTACCATAATTAATAGTAGGTAACAATGTTGATTAATGTTGATTTAATAACCAAAACATATGTTCTAGAAACAGTAAAACACTAAATTTTAAACTATTGATTTCGAAGCAAATTGCCGTAAAGTAAAAAATTGTTAATTTTTATAAGTACAGATTTTTAATAAATCATTTCTAGTAAATCATTCTGTGGTTTATTATTTTACGATGGTCTCTCTTCACCTACTACATATCTAGATAATTATATTCTTAAATACGAGCTGTAATTTTTCGACTTGAGATGATTAGGCTTATATTTACAATTTTAATGTCTTCGCTTATCTAATCTTTCGGTGGGGCGCTATAATGATTAAAATTTTGCAGTAAAATTTGCACTTCATGGCACCACCAATTTAATTTAAAATCGCGCGACACTCCTGGTGGGGCAGATTCCACTGGGCTAAAAAGTGAGTGGAATCTGCCCCACCAAGATGAGACGAGTGGGGCAGATTCCACTCAAAAAAATGAAGAAGTGGAATCTGCCCCACCAGTGGGGCGCTTTGGTGGGGCAGAGTGGAAGCACTCCATAAATTAGCTTATCTTCTGTAAAGTAATAGTGAACAGAGACCAATGCTCGCTTCGCTTGCTCGGCTTGGGTGCTGTAGTTGTAAGTAACCTAGCATATCAAAAGCTATAAATATGACAGTGTGTGTCGCTTCGCTCGTCGTTGTAATTTGTTACAACTACAATCTAATAATTTTTGTTCGTCACTCATTAATTAATACAAAATACACAGTATTTTAGAATTTACATGTCAATTATCAACTTACAGTACAACATAGTACAGTCCTGCTAATATTATAAATGGCGACCTAAAAACTCTCACATCAGGGCTAGCTACCCAGCCTTTAAGAACTTACTTAAATTTTCCTTATTTGCCGACAATAGTAAAACATAATCCAGTGGTTGTTATTTTTAAAACTTCGCGAAAATGCAGTGGTAAATGATTTGCAGCAGCAGTCACCATAAATACCTAAAGACAAAATGAAGCCCCGTCTATGCAGTTGCACAAACCAACTCATCACAGTGATGTTCCACACAAACAAACGCACAAATACAATTCAAATCTCTGTCCGCATTAGCGAGTCGGAATTTTGGACAATTACGCACGGAGCGGCCAAATTACGATGTTGGCTGGCAACCAAACGTTCTGCGTTGTACTGAGCGTTTGTACCTAGGTATAGATATAATACAGAGTTATCCAAAAGTGATTTACTGAGCCGAAAGAAGGTGATTCAGAATTATGAACAGCTTTTATTATGGTGTCATCCTGAAATTCGATAAAATGACATCAGCTGTTTCATACATTTTGTCGATTTCGATATTTGTGCAAGCGACATGAAAATATGGGGTAGACACACAAAATACAAAATTCGGATATTTCGCTCGAATTGCTTATATTATTGTTGATTTTTTCAAAAACGGCTCAGCCGATTTCTGTAAAATTTAAATGGGACTACTTTGGGAGTATACCCTTTCAAACCAAAAAAGAATTTTTCGATTTAGTTCACAATTAGCGAAAATATCAATGAACGAACATACACACGAACATATAACCTCCTCCTTTTTGAAAGTGGTTAAAATTGGGTTTAATTACTGACAAATTTAAAAAAGTGAAAAAAAAAACTACCTAGTTAATATCAGTAGCGGAGTTTAACAAAATTTTATTGTGACATAAGGTCAAAAATTTAATGTTCAATGTCTTTAGTACGAGTATGACCCACTTCAGAGTCCCATTTTCATTATTATTGGAAACAGATTTTTAAGCAAACCCTATTATTGAGTTTCACTTTTTCAAGTTAAAAAGAACTTGTAATACATATTTAATGGACTTTGTAAGACTTCTCCGTTCGATGGCCAGATAATTAAAAAGTAAGTAATCTCTTTTTGAATGTTGTAATTGGCTTTTTACTTGCCTGTCTATAAAAATGGGTATTAAATTATAACCGGTAATAGAATTTGTATAGGTTTTTTGTAGGTACTTGAAGAAATAAATTTAAATCAGCTATAACACTATACAGGGTTATCCAGATTTGGTGTACTTAGCTGCCCGGGTAGCACGGCACGGGGAGAAAACCATTTTATCCACTCTTAATGTCAGATGTCATTGTCAATCCATACTTTATTTCCTCTTCGAGGGGATATAATGGTGGAAAGACTATTAGTCCCTTTGCCATGCTTCCCGTGCTGGAAGGGGTAATTAGGACCATCATTACGAACAACTTTTACTATGGGGGAATTCAACTTCAAACTTCTAAATTCGAGAAATAAAATCAGCTGGTTCATACATTTTGTCGATTCGGAGTGGCAGTTTTGTATGGAACAGCTGGCTGATGATTTCTTGAATTTTGAGTTGGTCCCATACTAAAACTTATTCTTAATGATGGTCTTAATTACCCCCACTTTCTTCTTAGTCCAGGGTTAGCAGATAGGTAAACCTGTGTAGAGTTTTTTTCCTATTCGATACATTTTTTTTTTTACAACTGTACCAACTGTACAAACATTTTATTCTAGATAAGATAAAAAAAAAAGATAACGAAGAAAAAATTAATACCAAAGTTATTGTACAGACAAATCATGTTTTTATTTTCGTCTCCATCACGTTTTCCATCATGGCAAGTTGTCAAGATAAATAATGACAGAGTCAATAAATATTAAAACAAATGTCCAATTTGAAAATAGAACCACATTTCCTCCAAGCTAACTGCATTTTCCTTCACTCTCTGATGATACAATTCCCGTAATGACCTTACGGCGAGCCCTTCTTTGACTAACTTTTTAGCTTTTATTCCAGTATTTCTCAAAGTAGGCGATAACGCCCCTTTATGGGCGCTGAGTGTGAAACCATGAAGATGCTTGCATACAAACGGCGCGAAAAAAAGCGTAGCGTTGAGAGTGCAATATGGTATGGATATGGTTATACTAAGCTGAGTTTGTAAAGTCATAATCAGACATAATTACAAGGCAATGTAAGTCTTTACCACAGATAATGTGCAATAGGACATGTTTTGATAAAGCGATAACCTAATTTCGCATGAAATTTTCTAAATGTTGCATTTCGGAATAAATCCACAATGGTTTTTTAAAGCATGGCCTACACTTATTCGTATGTGCTCCCATAACACTATTTAGAAATGTATCTGTCGTAAACCTGTAAACGTAAACACTCAATCACTTAAAAAATTACAACTCAAAAGAGGCAGTGTGAATAAGTTTGAGAACCCGTGTTTTACTTGATTGTGCAGAACGAGAGTAATTCGATTCACGTAGGTTTTTTCTTTGAAGTATTCCTTAACGATCTTCGATTCAATTGAAATACATCAAGGTTTATTTTTGCCCGCCAAGGTTTGTTTTGAAAAAGATAAGGTAAAAGGATTTTTAAATATCCGTATGATAAGATAAACATGTCATTCGTTTGATTGTAAACAAAGTATAATAAGGCTTGAAACTACGTTTACGTCCTGTAGAGAAACTAACCTTTTTGTTAGCTTCTCTACATTCAGACTCTTTCAACGATAACACTGCCAACTTACAATTCTAGTTATGAAATTCAAATTTTTGAAATGTTTTTTTGACAGGATCAGCGATCCTTGTTTTGTAAAATTGGGCAGTCTTGAGTTGGAAGTGATCTGGAAGACACCTTTTTTTCTCTATAAAAATGTAATGAGTGTGAATTTGAGTTTGCGTGGACGAGCCCTGCAAACCGCATGAGCGTCGCGTAACAGTCAGGGTGAGAGGCTCCGGTCCCTTTGACTTTGATTACAGGTGGATCTCTTGTTTTGGGGCCACTGACCCCTTACCCCTGGAGCACTGGGCTGGCGCTGACTTAGAACCCTGTCGGCCAGTTTGGGCCGGCGCCTGTCGGCCGGTTTGGGCCGGCGCCTCCACCTCAGTCGACAGATGTCTTCACGCTAGCGCTCACCTAGCGCTACCTGGCTGGCGCCACACTATCGGCGGGTCCAGCTCAGGCTATAGAAAATCCTCGGCCAGCCTCCAGCGTGGTTCTACGAGTACTACCCTCTCCCTTTTTGGCTAACTTTCCAAGGACTCCTTCAAAATTCTCTCTCTCTCTCTCTCCGTTTCTTGAAGATTTAATTGACTATAAGTGCAGTGCGTGTTAGTGTAAATAAATGTGTAAATACTAAGGTTAGTCTTCTGTTTTAATCTCCTCTCTCCGAACCGTTAGGAATCCTATCCACTAGGTAGGGCGCCAAACTGTAATGTTGCAAACGGGGAAGCCGTTTGCAGCACCACAAGTTATAAATTATTTTGTACAAACCGCATGCCTAGCCCACCACAGCTGGCATACGCACTCCGACATTTTATCGACGTATAAAAGTGACAAATATATATCCCACTCTAACTTTCTCTCGTTTTGAGTCGTCGATAAAATAATTTCATGGTGCGCATGCTAGCTGTGCTGGGGACAGAGTTTATAAGCCGCTTGAAGGCCTATCAAAGGTGACGCCCACAAGTGGTATATTATTCAGAGATAAATCTAACCAAGATGATTTATTTTATACATTATTTGAAAGCTTGTTTTGTTTGCTTTTCAAAAATTTTAAATTTATAATTTTTCATTCCTCCATTTTTTTAATGTTTGAAATAAATTATTTGATAAATTATAATACGGATTACTATTTTTTCTGTTTCAGCAACAATGATGTGCTTCTTTCGTTTGGATTATTACCTGATTCTTTCACATTAATCCCATAATCTGGTAAAATTAAAGAATGCATAAGAAATTAATGTGACCAGTTAGAACAATACTAAAAAAACATCAAAATTGTGTTGAGTCAGTTGATAAAGACTATTTTATTTCAGCTATTTGAAGGTTGCTTGGTCAGAGTTGCCTGAGATAAACTACCTAGTGTGTCAAATATATTTATTTATCCTAAGAAATTCACAATTAATTTTAGAAAATCGGAGGGCCATTTTTGATTTTAACTGTAATAGACTCCAAAAAACATGCATTTTTGGGATGTAACGAGGGCTGTGCTTAGATTTTTCAATTATTATTTTACCAGCCTCCACACATTTTGTAGACGTGTCCTATATAACAACATTTATTTTTTGTGACGGGCTAAAACATCGCAAAAATAACATACTGAATCAACACACGTTCATTCAATTACCACTCTATCCGATTTTCTTATTGCCAAGCAGTGAAAAATACAATAATAACGAAATATAACTGATTCCATGGATGCCAGAATTCATGCGAACAAAAGATCCGGGATCCGGAGAAATAGCTGTTAGACGTGACTGGCCGACCATTTTCGGGATAAAAAACTTGGGAAAACGGCACCCGAGTGAAATGAATTTATACGAACGGCGCTGTACTGAGCTGGGGTAGAAGGCTTTAGAATTCTTAGAAATTATTTCTAAGTCTTCACAAACGATGAAGAGGAAAGGCTGGTTTTCTAGAAGTAAAAGTGAAATGAATTTATACGAACGGTTATACTCGTATGCACCCTGTACAGTACAGGGTAAAGAAGGCATTTATTAAAAGTTTAGATATTATTTCTTAGTCTTTACAAATTGCGATTATGGCCATGGACTGTCCAATTTTGGCATGAAGATTTTGCTTTCATCTGTCCGGGTGTTGATTCGCCTCAATAGGTCGCATTTTCAACAAATCTTGATGAAACTTGGTGCACTGGATTTAAATAGATACTAGATTTTGCCCGCGGCTTCGCCAGCATGATATTTCGAGCCCACCCTTAATAAAGGAGGTGGAAAATAAAAACAAAAAATTCTATTTGACATTTAATTTTGTTCGATTCGACAGTTCTTTTTTGTCATTTCTTGGAGCGCACACTAGAATAGCTTGCAGATGGCAGAATTTTTCCTACTTAGTTAACACTTATTGTTATAATATAGACAATTTACGCAATATCATTATAATTTATAGCTTATGTGTTATTCTGATATATAAGCTATATAATTGCAAAGTTTCATCTCAATCCCTTCAGTAGATTTTGCGTGAAAGAGTAACAAACATCCATACATCCATCTATCCATCCATCCATCCTCACAAACTTTCACGTTTATAATATTAAGTAGGATTAATGGCATATGCCCTATAGGTACGAGTATATACCTATTTGTCGTCAGATTGATTGATTTGATTGGGGTTTATTCTCAAAAAGCTTGGATTTACTTACTGTAGCGCTGTTTATCAACCGATTTTTTTAATATTTGGCAAGATTGTTTGATCTCTAAACCCTGATCAGATTTGTGAGTAGGTATATGAATTAAATCAGACAAGAACTAGTTGAGATATAGGCTTACGAAGATTCAGTTAAACAAATGCAAGGTCTACTGTTATGAAATCTACTAGATTTTAGAGTCGATAATAAATTGTATTTCGCAAAAAATCGAGACTTCTATCTTGTACAGAATTCGAACAATTTGTACGAATCAATGTGACATCTATGTACATTATTTTTGATTTATCAGAAACGCCCGAGCAGACTTCTATAAATTTAACCACCTCGAAAGTGTATTCTTTCGAAAAAAAAAAAGGTTTTTTTTAACGGTTCTTAATTGGCGAGAATATCGATGAACATACACAATAAAATACATTCAAATGAACATAGTACCTTATTTAAATCGGTAAAAAGCACAGTCTCTTCAAGATTTCCTATCTCTGGCCCAGTTAGCCAAATGTGATGCCCCGTCGAACAAGTGACTAACGATCTTCAATATGAATTTTTTCTCTCTCAAATTCGTTTCAGATGAGCTATGGGTGGAAAGAACGGGCACAATCGAATAAAGATTGCTAATTTTGAATCGATTGTTCGTTTTAAATATCCATTATCGAGTCTGGAACCCAACTTTACTTTACTACTGGATGTCATATTTTCCTACCACTTACAAAAAATGCTTTTTAAATTCGATGGTATGATGTATTTTACGCGATTTCTCCGCCAATTATTATGAACGGATTATAATGATTTTTTTTACAGTAGATCATACTGGTGGTTTTATTTAAATTTTATTGAAATAATTTGAATAATTTTTGAAATATAAACAATGATTAAGAAGTGGCATGTATCGATTCGAACGAACTATGTATTTTCAGAACGAGTAATTGCCCCTACTTAACGGTCTACTCCTTGTAATTACTGATTTCTTCACATCTCTATACGATATTAAAAGTGGATGTCATATCTCTTTAATTTGAAATTGTTGGGAACGAATGTTTTTGTAGTGTTGCTCTTATTCCTTCTACTTTTCCATCCCGTATAGTTTTTATAAGATTGTTGTGTTATTTGTGATGGCTTGATGGCATACAAACCTTATTATTTCTGTTTATCAGTCAAAATATATCAGGTAAAGAACTGATGTGTGTTAAAACCACAGACTTCCCAAGTCTGTGGTTAAAACAGACTACAAAGCAATACAATAAAACAATCGAATCATTATGATAGTGTCACAGAACTTGCGAGATATGGCATGTCTTGATTTAGCGAAAATCACACAATTGTGTTAATTTTTTGTGGCGATTTTCGCTAAATCAAGACAAAGTCAATTTGCTTGGTAACTGAGTTAAGAGAAGGACCCTATCTAAATCCTATGGTTAGTATTAAATCGAATTAAAACATTTTAATCGTCATTCAGTGCACACAATCCCACAAACTAACTCGAATCGAACACACAGCTCGAATAATTGAATCAATTCTACCCATTTCTAATTCAGAATCGAGTGATAACCGAACGAGGATATAATGGCCATAATCCTTCAAAATTGGGTAACAATAAAGTGGATTAATCTGATGGAAAATTGAAAATCGGGCTGTCAAAATACAAGGGTCGATTTGGCTGACGACCCTTCAGTTATTGGACTTGAAATCGCTTTTGCATTAATGCTTTAGAGCTGCGTAACCTAAGGCCATTTTGAGGTATTTTAGTGTTTAGAAGTGGCGACGCATTGCTGTACTATGCAGGACTGCTAATATGGGGAGAGACGTGGAAGAACGACCTCCAACTTACTGATAACCAGATGAGACATACTTTTTAGGGTTCCGTACCCAAAGGGTAAAAACGGTACCCTATTACTAAGACTCCGATGTCCGTCTGTCCATCTGTCTGTCTCCAGGCTGTATCTCATGAACCATTATAACTAGACCGCTGAAATTTACAGATGATGTATTTCTGCTGCCGTTATAACAACAAATACTAAAACAGAATAAAATAAATATTTATTTAATCCCATACAACAAGCGCGATTTATAAAAGTTTTTTTGCTCGCTATTAATAATGACACGAGAAATAGGGCTAAAGGGGCTCCAACACGGTACGGAACTCTTCGTGTGCGAATCCGACTTGCACTTGGCCGATTTCTTATGAAATTTTATTTTTGTACAAACAGGCTTGCTAATCGAAAAGTGTTCATGACTATTTTAAATTCAAATTTTTTTTGGAAATAATTTTTTACCTTCACTCTTTTGGTAGCCGGCAATTTTTATTCCGGCTTATTGTTTTTAATGTAAAAAACATACCTCGGTAGGTTTGCTTACTAAATTTTCTCCATACTACTACCTGTCAAGCAACTATGTACCTACAAATATGTCAATATAAGTCCGAAACCGATCTTGTAATCAATCAAAATTGGTATCATAAGAAATATAATTTAATAACAAAATTAATCATACAGGCTTGCCTTTAAAAAATTGTTCGTAGCATAATTTAAATATGATAAAATAGCCATGAGCACTTTCCGATAGGCAAGCTATCACAGGCGTGTTTATAAATAAATAATAATTTATAAAAATACGTCTTTTCTGGTTATAACATGGGTGAACATCAATCTTCAGCGGCTCTTAGGCCTAAAGAGTAAAGCTCTGTCTGAACTAAACAATGTAGTAGTGAAACTATCTAGTATTGACCAAGTGAACGAGGTGAGAGAGAGTCTTAGTTTTGACTCGATAATTTTGCTTTCGTCTGTCCGGATTGATTGTTTTTACAGGTCATATTTTTCAACGAATCAAGATGAAACTTGGTACACTGGTTTTTATATTTTTTGTCGTCGGCCATATTTGATTGGGCGCCAGTTCCACATTTGGGTGGGTTAGAAGTTTTGAAAGCAGGAAAGCTGTAGCGTTTTGTAGGGTTCCGTATCCAAAGGGTAAAAACGGGACCCTATTACTAAGACTCCTCTGTCCGTCTGTCTGTCTGTCCAAACTGTATCTCATGAACGGTGATAGCTCGAACGTTGAAATTTTCACAGATGACGTATTTCTGTTGCCGCTATAACAACAAATAAATACAATAATAAAAACAGAGAAAACAATAGGTGCTGAAATATTCTTCCCTCATAACGAACCTGATTTTTTATGTAAAGATTGTGTTAAACAGGTGCAAGGTCTACTGTTCAGAGAACTAATATTACGCATCAAATAACATAAGTTATAGGTATATAAAATGAAAAGAGTATGTAACTAAAGCAATGTCATTAACCAGGATGGAATCTGTGAGGTCCGAGATCGATAGTAACCAGCCATTACATGGATCAGAGAGCCGCAAGTTCGGTTTGATTGAATTCTAAGTAGGCATTTGACGCCCTATTGCGTTAGTAACAATGATTTTAACGCTAGATTGGGCATTCCTAATTAATAAGATTCATTACGTAAGTTCTAGTGCTATTGCTTTGATTGACATTCAGATGAATATGCTCATCATTCTGAAAAAAAAACCTATGGGGCGAACTGAAAATCGAGAAAGATATCAACTATTACGTACAAAAACTTCAGCACAATATGTGAAGCAGCTGTTTTTTCGCAATTGGACCCGTAAAAGAATTATTAATAATGGCAAACATAATACTTTTATAGTCCCTCAATTTGCAATACAAACTCTTTGTTTAAAACCCATCTTGTATTAAATGAAAAGAAATGTTGTTCAAAGGTCAGTAATAGGACATAGTTTAACCCGGAACTTAAAATGAAAATTAAATGACGAATCTACTATATATAATACATCAAAGAACCAAGCACTCCAGAGCGGTTGTACTGTGACCCGATAATTATGTGGTCATAGTGGTGAGGTCACAGTATGTATACACAGCTATAATCTCCATGCCATTGAGAAAAATAAATATGGAGAGACCCGAACAAAATTGTTTGACTCTTTGTCACACGCTATTTACTTCATATTTGGTCCCCTCCGTTTCTCTTTGCGCTGTTACATTCAGCATTTCATCCGTGACCGTCTGATATCTTCTATTTAACATATTTTCAAAAACCCATTTCTAACGCCATTTGTTGCCGATATCAGTGAGGAAATATTTTTTTGTTCTGCCTGTTAATTTTTTTTACAAACAGACGCATAATACGAGTATTCGCAGAAAAAAGGGGATTGAACAGTTTATATGGCGTATCCACCCGTCGTCATTATGATTTTTTCTTAAAAGTAGTAGGGGACACTTATACATACAATAAAATGTTTCGTACTAAAGTACTCGAGAACGTGACCCTAAAGTGTCACGTTCTCGAGATATTTCGATGTAAAGATCGCTGCACGGGAACTTTGCGATCTTTACATCCACCCGCCGCCATTGTGTTTCTTGGTACTTTGAAAAAAATCATACAGCTGATCCCAGATTGGATCCAGAGAAATCAGAATCACACAATTTGATTATTACACCAGTTTTTTCTTTTATACCTACTCTGAAAAAAAATCAAGTAAATAATTGGTTTATAAGTGATTGGGTGCGTTAATTTACCTACATAAGTAAAGGTACAATAATATTTCAGTTACGCATGAGTGCATCATGCATTTGGATACATTTTAGGCTAATTTAGTAATGGCAGCCATATTGTGAGATAGCTGACGTGCTACATGCAGATCTTGTAGATATTTCCAGTCTACATATTTATGGCTCCACGGCACGATGAAAGGGTAAAACATCACAGGTTAATCAAAGTTCAATTTGGTCCGAGGTTCCGATCAATCCACGGTAAACCATTATTGGTTAGGAACCTCGAGAACGTGCATTTCAAAAGACCATACTATTTGTGATCGATTTTAATTACTATGAAACTTAAAGTTTTGAAACTAATTGGGTATATGTATGTATTTTAATGAAATGTCTTAGTTTTGTTTTAATATCGTTAGTATGTAGGCGCTACACGTCCACTACGGTTTTAATATGAGTTTGCGTAGTAAACAAAAACTAGAATCGTTTTATGTGATTTTATATTTGATGTGTGGCATGTCTGCTGTTCCACGCTATTTTTGGATGCGAATGGTATCGGTTCAAAATCAAAATAATAGTATTTGTTAGATATCCATTACAATCCAATGTAATTTTTATAAACAGAAAACGTTTGTCAAGTATGTTTGCATAGATGTAGTCCATTCGTATGGTTAAAGCAATTTTACAAATGTTCATTAACTGCTTTCTTCTTCTTTTTCTCTTCTTTTCAGCCACAGGACGTCTACTGCTGGACATAGGCCTCCCCTAACGATCTCCAATAAGACCGGTTGCTAGCTGCTTGCATCCAGCGCGATCCTGCGGTCCACCTTGTGGGTGGATGAGCTACGCTGCGCTTGCCGGTACGTGGTCTCCACTCAAGAATTTTACGACCCCATCAGTCATCAGTCCTCCGTGCTATGTGCCCTGTCCACTGCCATTTCAACTTGCCAACCCGCTGGGCTATGTCGGTAGCTTTGATTAACATCGATAACGATCTCCTCATTCCTGATTCGATCTCGCAGAGAGACTCCGAGCATAGCCCTCTCTGTAGCTCGTTGGGCTACTTGGAGCTTAATAATAAGTCCCATAGTGCGAGACCACGTTTCTGTGCAATAAGATATGCTGTGCTTACTAGAAAATATTTATTTTGTAAAAGTAAGTTTGTATCGCCCACCAGGCCTGGTGTCAGAAACTTTAAGCCGCCTGAAAGCTTCTGACAAAGCTAAACGGTTAAAGCATTAAGCTTATTATTTATATCTACGGAACGAACACATCTTTCGGAGACTCAGAGTAGGGCTGGAGCGGCGGCAAATTTGGCTGAGTAGCACAAACGGCGCAAATATGCTAACCTCGGTAGTGGTCACATATTTGAGCCTTTTGAAGTTGAGACATTGTGTCCGTGGGGGCCGGGAACTCATCTTGTTTTCAAAAGTCTTTTTGAGCGTCTAGTAGACGCAACGCGTGACCAAAATGCTGGTGTTTATTTGGCTCAACGTATCAGCATTGCCATCCAGCTGCCAGCATGCTGGGCACGCTGCCAACTGGCAGTGGGCTTGAGCATTTGGATTATCTTAAGACCTTTAAGGGTCTGTGGATGATCCAATTGCTTTCTATATAGTAGTAGTGTAGGTAGTTTTAGCATTTAAAGTAGTATTTTATCTTATTGCAGTTAATAAAGGGACTTTTGCCCTCCTAAAAAAAATCACACGAATGACCATAACTTGAAACCTAACATTCGACATTCAAGAACTCATTCCCAAATCCACTCTCCTAAATAAATCATGTATTACAATTCAAGAACTCCATGAAATATTGAAGGGTTCTCTTAAGAAAAGTCTCACGAAAATATATCGTTCTCGTGCAGAACCATTAAACCGTAAAAAAGGTGAAAATAGTGAAAAATGCAACGCGCCGACAGGGCACGTATCAAAGCTTTTGAATGGGCCTCGGCTTTTAGAGATCCTCGGTTAATCCAGGGAAACCATTTCTGCTTGTAAAATAATTTACTTTATCCATGAATTTTAAGCATTTATGTCTCTTTTTACCCGACTTTCTTGGAAGACTTTTATTTTACGCGCGAAGCGTTTTTTTGTGAATTTCTTCATTCCCTCGTATCGTATCTTCTAAGAAGCTTGATGGATATTGACAATCAAGGTATCGTTAGATTTTTCACAAAACCCCAACTATCTTTAGACAGGTATTTACAAAAACAAAATGGTAGATTTTTGGCGCCAAATTGTAAGTAATTAAAAAAAAATTAATACCAAACCTCTACTTTGTTTGGTAATACTATCATCATAGTATCAACATAAAGAAAATTGAAGGGAGATCACAAAAATATGCTTTTGTTATGTTTTTACATAATCATCAAAAATAATAACAAACGTTTTAATTCTATTTAGTGAATTGGTTTTTTCCAGTTTTTTTTTTTTTTTTATTTGTCAAGTTTCACTTGTTTCTCCTAACAGTTATTTTAGTCATATTTTATTCTCGTTGTTCTCATTTTCTCTTAGTTAGTTTTCTAAGTTATTATTTTTTTATAAATTAATACATATTCAAAATTTTTGTGCCACGTCAATTGAGTCGTTAAACACAATTCTATTTACTAGATATGACTAAAAATTCTTCGAGTGAAAAATAGGTAAGCGAAAAGTAAAATACAGACAAGTACCTACCTAGTATAAGCCGTTGTGGTCTAGTGGTAATGACACCCTCCTTACAATAGTGGGGTCAAAGAAAAACATCGTGAGGCAATCTGTATATGTCCGTGGAAGAAATTCGATGGTGTATATGTGAATCTACCAACCCGCACTGGGCCGCCGTAGTGGATGTGGCCCAATCACCCTTCGTGGGTATGCCTACGACCTGCAGAGGACTATTAAAAAGGCTGGTACAGTACCTACCTAGTTACTGCTTCTCACATACGAGTACAATTTGATGACGGCGACTGTATCATAAGAACACTTAAAATTGATTGCTGGTTGAAGTGGCATACATTTCTATTCTACAGAAGGGTTAGTTCAGGTTTACACGTAATTGAAACTACAGTAGTTTCCGTGTGGCTCTATACATTTTTGTACAGCGTCCCTGGCTAAAACGAGGAAGAACTAACAGAAATGTTTGGAGCCACACGGAAACTACTTTAGTTTCAATTATGTGTACCTGAACTAACCCATATTTTACCTAATTTACTGTATTTATAATATTTTACAATACCTGCCTATTACAACTACCTAGTATTTATTTACCTACCAACTAAGTACTAACATTACAATAAAAAAATAAAAATAACAAAATAACTTCGCTGAAACACACATATAATTTGAACCAAAGTCTACCTAACGTTTTATATATTAACGTTAACCTACCATTACTTTAACCTACCTATACATAGTTTGCATGTTTATCTACTTATTTATTTATATATATCACGTTACCTTTCTTACCTATTGAATACACAAAGTACCTATCTATTCACTGTCGTAGTAAACTACACCACACATGGAAGTTTATTTGCCTACCTTAGTCTATAGTAGGTATATGCTTCAGTTATATTGATTGCTTTTAAGTACCTAGTCATGCCTGTATAAAATAATATTGTTTAGTCGGTACTATGACATTCCGTGAGTCCGTATTGTTGTAAAACCAAATAATATTTTAGCTATGTATTATAATAAGTTGTGTTTACACTTGCTATTTAATCTAGCACTAATCTAGCTTGTATTTTCTCTTTTAAGTGAATTTTATGTCATTTTTTGAGAAAATAAATACCTTAAACTAGAAATGTATGGAGCAAGCAAACGCGCAAGTTTAATTATCTATAAGTAAACTATGCAAAACCTGCACTAAAGGCTCTGAACTATAGTCTCGTAAGTATTCCGAGTCATAGTTCAGGTATAACAAAGACATTTTTGAGATAAATGGTTCTAAACACAGATGTTCATTTAATTTAATTTTGTTTCGTTTACTTAGTTGTATTGTGTTTCTTCCCAAAGTTTTTATTTGTTAATAATTTTGTACGGGACCACATTGGCGTCTATCAGACTCACCTCCCGTTGTTTTCCGAGTCGTCGCGTAGGATTCGAGTAATGGTTTGTTTGCGTTGCCGTCGAGAATTCGTGAATACACTTGAACCGCTTTGTTATACCGGACGCGAAGAGCTGAACCGATGCTGAAGGTCGTACTATGAGAATTTACTTTCATTTGTTCTGAATAAGTGGTAAACACCTTAAAAACTCATAGTAGTCTTCTATCACCTTCAAATTGAGGTCTTAATTTCTAATTTTCAGACAGGCCAAAGGTGTATTAGCCCAGTGGATTAGCGAGTTGAAATGGCAGTGGGTAGGACACATAGTTTGAAGAACGGCTGGGCGATAGAACCGTAAAGTTCTAGAATGAAGACCATGGTTTGGAGGAAAGCGCTGTGTGCAGGCTAATTTCCTATGTAATGTTATATTAAAAATGCATAGGCCTGTGTTCAACATTGGACATCGTGCGCCTGATAGATGGATGAGATTAAAATTCTACAGAAGAAATTATATGACATATGTAAATTCATCAACTTAAGGCTTATGCTGGTAAGTACAAGGCAGTCTACATTAGCCCTATATTTCTCTCATATAAAAAGTTATAAGTGATGATATATCTTCACCCATCTGAACTCAAAAAGTGAAGGCTACTTTCGACGAGAAAAATAGGGGAAGTAAACAGTAAAAGCTTTCGTCCGATGAGGAATATGTGGAATCAATCCGCTGTGGTCGGTAATGATGGATCACGCCGCTTGCGGTAAAAACAAACAGTTACATAACTTGCTCACTTTCGTAGTTAAAAGTTTTTATCATATAAATATTGATTGTCAGCTTTAAATGAAAAAAAACTGAATTCTCAGTTGTTAAACAGACTTAGAAACTTAAATTCACACAAATTTTTTCAGAGATATGTACCTATACACAGTCGTGTACAGATGTATGTACACATACGTGCACAGAGATATATACACAGGCGCGTACACAATATATGTGCAGTGATTGCTAATCAGAAACATAACAGCAACAAAGGTTATTTAACTAGTCCTTAGACTTATTTCTATGAGGAACCTTATGAGGATAGCTAAGTTTCCACAGAATTTCTTACGATACAGGCGTAAACATTACTCAAAGTCGCGATTCGTTGCTTTAAGGAATTCGAGGGCTCAAAATAAAGTTAAATTTTTGGCGGCGACGAGAAAATATCATGACGTCCTTTTAAATTATGTGAAAAATTGTGTTTTATCGGTGATAATTATTAGTGAGATGTTGTGGAATTTAAGTTATTATTGAATGTTTAATGAGCACAAGTGCTGGCAATTGATATAATGTGGTGAGTCGTGTCTTTTTCTATCGCTACCAAAACTCCATAGACGCTTCTAGTAAAGTAAAGGCTCCACTGCTTTACTCAGGCCTGACTTGGACTTTGACTTTGGACTTGGAGTTTGTCTTGGACTTAGACTATCTATGACTGTGGCTATATAACTTTAAAGACTTTGACCGACTATAAAATCAAACTACACTACCAAAGAAAAAAAGCTCCAGGCAGGAAGTCAGTGCAGATCACATCAACCCCGTCTAGAATTAGAATCAGACATATTTAAATTCAGATATCAATCAATCAATCAATCAATCAATCATTTATTTCACAAAAATTAAATTACATCAAATGTTGGTACCTACATAAACATTTTTATCTGAATTTTAAATTAGAGTTATTTTAAAAGCGGTAGGTTACAACGCAACGTCTCGTAAGCAGCTGTACTAGGAAACCCTGTGTTACAGCTGCTTAGATTCCTGTCTCCGGTGACACACTATCATTTACATTTTATTTAAATTATACAACATTAAAGATTAATAGGTAGGTATTTAACATTAAAATTTGTAAATATATATTATGATTATAACAAAGTGATTTTAGAATATGTTAGCATTATTCTTGCGTGATTTAAATGAAAAGTAAATATACATATTATTATATTATGCATCCGTATAAGCAGGCTTCTAATACCATTATAACTTTCATTTATAAAAAAGAAAAGAAAAAAAAAAAAAAAACCCTTACCAATTAGAAATTACAAGCCAAAAATGAATTATTGATTCGATAATTTTGTTGTGTATTTTTTTTTTTCTTAGTAGGTAGTCTGAACATCGAGTCGAAACAGTAGCTGCAATGATGTATGGTCCAAGGTACAATAATTCGTGTCTTTTATTTTTTCACTCATGGAGACATTATTTTAAGAATATAATTTATGGATACCAATTGATTAAATTTTGTTTAAGATTTTTTGAAATATATTAAAAAATGAAATAGAAAAATTAATCCAGTTAAGTTTTCGTAATTCACCTGAATTCAATAATACAAAAAATTACAATTAATTGTTTTTAAAATTAAGTTAATTTATCATATTTCCAGTTCTGTTAATCATAAATTTACACATTTATTATGAGCGTTTCACACATGTTGTGTTTGTGTGTGTGTGTGTGTGTGTGTGTGTGTGTATGCGTATGAGTGTGTGTGTAACACTGCAATACACGAGATCTCATGAGAGTCAAGGTTTGCAGTATATGTGCACAGATGTATACACGGAGATGTACACAGATGTGAATACTGTACACACGTTGAATGATGAAGATGATGATGTCTTCCACGTTGATTTCGGCTGCGGGACCATTTTCCGTATCTGCTTATGGTTACTGATGATCGAGTCATCACATCCACTGACTTACCCAATTTTAGCAGTGATTGTCCTAGGGCTACATGTGAGAACTCTGTTTATGTAATTGTATACACACGTTGAATGATATTGCCTTTAATAGTTGGAGACCTAAGCAACTGTATCAAAATCCCCAATGGAAATAACGCGGCTAAACTCCAAAATGGAACTAATCCATCTTATTTTCCATCAATGGCTGTCGTATATTTCATTTGAAAGGGATATTTAAAGACTAGTAAAACAGAAGCGAATTGATATTATAGTGCACATTTCCTTTATTGTGGCGTATTTACATCTTTGCATCAATAAAACTGTTGAAACAGTCAATATGACGTACCTATACAAAAGTAATTTTACAAATTGTAAACGCACACAGTGATATTGTCTCAATCGACTAAGGATCGTCATCACAACTTGAAAAAGACAACCATTTCTATGACTTTGAGTGAATAATAAATATTCAAGACAATCACAAAACCTTAATGGAGTTGAGTAGGACACATTGCTAGACAGAGCGATGGCAGGTGGACAAAAACTTTATCTATCATTCTACTGGCCGCGTAACGGCAAACGAAGCGTGGGGCATCCACCAGCTCGTTGGGTCGACGGCATTGTAAGAGTCGCGGGTCCAACCTGGTTGGGATTGGCACAAGATTGAGGTGAATGGCGTACAAGAAGAGAGGCTGAAACAGATGATGATGAGTGAATAATTTGGGTAAGTTCACTGATCTATTTAAGGACGCAGAAACATGCTGGATGCAAGCCGCTATCAACTGGTCATATTAAAAAACCACAGTAAAGACCTGGGGCCTTATTGTGTAAGCGTTCTGACGTTCGGCTTCACTTTTCCTCTCACTCGCTTTTGTGGCGTGAGTAAACTGGTGTGAGCAGGAGAAAAAGCGAAGCCGAACGTCAGAGAGCTTACACAATAAGGCCCCTGTCCAACATGTAGACGTTCTATAGCTGACAATTATATTGATACTAGCGACCAACCCCGGCTTCGCACAGGTTTATTATACATATAAACCTTCCTCTTGAATCACTATCTATTAAAAAAACCGCATTAAAATCCGTTTTGAAGTTTTAAAGATATAAGCATACATGAGGACATGGGGACAGCGGAAGCGACTTTGATACTATGCAGTGATAGTGATAATGGCCATTCATCATAAGGTAAAATGGCAAACAAAGTTACCGACAAACTCAAAATGTCATGCGGTTATTTTAACAGCCCAAGTCTAAAGCGTCCAAGTTTTCAAAGGCTACCCAAAACTTAACCGTGTCGGCTAAAATTAGTAAAGAAAATAAAAACAGAAAAAGAAATAAAAAATGTATTACGTCCGTGACCTTTCGAGATCTTTATGTAATTTTAAAAAAACAAAACTTTCCATTCCGATGTCTGTAATATAAAAAAGTTGCATAGAAGATGGCTACAAATATCATAATTGCATTTCACCATTTGATTGTGATTAAACTTTTTTCTATAATACCGACTGCAGTATTGAAAAAAAAATGTCTCTCAGCAGCCCTTTATTTTTTTATTTGTTTATAGGCGAGCAGTGTATGCTGATGTGCCTATATCAAGCAGAGTCGAATAAAATTAGTATTTATCTGTCAAAGAAATATTTTCCATATTTATCCAAAGGTCCAGTCTATTCTTAAATGTGTTTATAGTCCTTGCTGAGATTACATCCTCAGGCAACCTATTCCAATTGTAGGCAACAAAACATTTTAAATGAATATATTATGTACTTTGAATTGTAACGTATACAATTATGTACTTGCATATTATACGAATCCCAACACTACTTTTCATTCTACTTCAGTCGGTCAACCTACAACTCTACTTATAAATAAATAATAGATCGATTTAGATCCCGTTCCGTTACCCTAGAAAATAGAATCCCAGATAAAGACATCTATTCAAGAAAGCTCGAGCGCTTTCTCTCCTATTTTTCTAGTAACACCATTTCGCCGTTCTCACAGTGGACCATTTACACCACAAAGCATAATACAATCCACTTTCAATACTGTTAAGCACAGATGTTCGCGATCCAGGCTCCGCAATTTCTGTAAGTTTCCGATAAAAACACAGAATGAAAATTGCATCAGGCGCAAAAAAGCTAAGCGATTTCGGAATGTCGAGTGATTTTGTAGATTCATCGACAGAGAATGGTCATAAATGGGTGACGCTTTTCAGGCTACAGAGTAAGTAAGTTTGCTCGTTGCTTAGTATGAGTGTAGGTAGTATAGATAGTTGGTATAGGGACTGTACTGTACCAGCCTTTTTAATAGTCCACTACAGGACGTAGGCCTACCCGCCAAGGGTGATTGGGCCATATCCACCACGCTGGCCCAATGCGGGTTGGTGTATTCATTCACCTAATTCTAAGACGAAGATGCGTTTGCTTTGCTGCAACTCATTAATTTGCGGAGGCGTAAGATTCGCGTTCCGACCGTTTGTATGTACACGGAATACTGTTTAATACCATTACCGTGGTCATGGGTCCAACCTGGATGAGATTGGTACAGGACCGAGATAAATGGCGTACAGGAAGAGAGGTCTATGCTCAGCAGCAGGCGATTACATGCTGAAATGATGATGATAGGCAGATTTACGAATAGTTCAAAATCAAAATTAAAACAAAAACAGATCAGTGATTAAACTCAAAATATTTTAAGCTACGCCAGGTCGTAGCTCTTAGCAACCAATAATTTCTAGATTGTTTTGCGTTGGGCGACCTAACCAACTTTTTGCTACTCCAAATTGTAAATCATAACTAGTTATCATTACCGTGTCATAGCTTGCTCATAGGGCATTGCAACTGTTAATTTAGAATTATTTAGACCATAGCGCGTAGCAATCATGCTACTTCTGCTAGCTTAGCATACGAGTCCACGACAAGAGTTTACCGACATGTGCAAAGGTGACAGATATATACTTCATCATAACTCTGTCACGCTCTGACACGTCGATAGAGTTATTTTATGGTCCTTATGCTAAGCCCGCTGGTCGCAGCGCGTAGCAATCATGTTACTCTTGCTCGTAGCACGTAGCAATTGCGCTACTGTTGGCCGTAGCGCGTAGCAATCAGTCTCTTACTACTCATGGTCAAAGCGACATATAACCAAACCTTTTGGAAACATTGTTAGACGTAGCGTAGGTATTTGCATTTAATTTTCCGTCTACAGATTATATTATTCGTAGGTCGTAGCAATAAGCGTACTGCTTAGCAAACTTGTTGGCCCTTTTTGTCGTAGCGAGTAGTAACCATTATTTTGAGTTATTTTTGGTTGTAGCGTGTAGATTTAGTTGTCATGCGTAACAATAAGCATACTGCTTAGACAATTCTTTTCCATTTTTAAGACTATAAATATAATCTGATTTTAAGACTATTTTCTTGTTGTAGCGAGTACTAATAAGCGTTCTTGACAGCAATCAATTACTTGCCATGTTTGATCGTAGCACGTAGCATTTACTTTCCCAAAGCTACTAATTATTTGTCGTAGCACGTAGTAATCAATTTTAGGACTATGTGTTCCGCTTAGCAACCAATGGTAGGGGAGCCTACGATGCCAAATGGGAAGTTACTCGACCGTTCTAGAAACCGGTTGGATTGCAAAGATTAGACAATAAAAAGAATAAAATAATTATGTACTTAATGTAAACCTTTCCAATGGTGGCTTTAGATTTTTAAAAATGTAAAGAAAACTGATACTTGGACATACTCCAACTCCAAAGAATTTCCGTATCGTAACTCGATAGCAAGTGACTAAATTTAGCTCCCGGTTTGAAAGTGCATTCTACAGTATATTCCGAACCAAGTGTTGCCTCCAACGACGAACGTAGGTGTCGTCCCTGCTGATCGGCGATAATAACGACGCGTTTCTTGGGTTTAATACTGGAACGGGGTGGCAGGCAGTTATGGCTGGGTTTTCGTTCTTGCTTATTAGTCTTCGCTGTATTTATTTCATTGTAAGCCGGTGTATTCTGGTATGGTATATAATTTTGTTGAACCGTAGTATTTTCTTGGAGTGAGTGATCGAGCGAGATATTGTGATTATTGTCTTTGGGTTCTGTGTTCTTCTCTGGGGTCAAGGGTATTGTGCATTTTACGGGAGATTTATATGGTAAAAATACGGGATTGCTGTTTCTTCTTGTCCTACATTTTAATTTACTGACTGATCTGGGCGTTTTGCAAATCGCTTCGGCTGACCCTACTTTTTTATATATGTCTATAATCTTGTTTGATTTTTCTAGATTCTGTTGTAGACTCGAGTTTTCTAACATTAAACTACTATTAAACTACTACAATGTCTTGCCATTTTTAGCGCAGCGCGTAGCAACCATTTTTAGAGCTATCCTTGATCGTAGCGCGTAGTAGAATTGTTTAGCTTCCTAAGGCCATTCTCGGCTGACGTACCTCCACGTTTGACAAAGCGTCTGCAGCGGGGCGGGTCCAGGCGGGTCGCCTTCGGGATTCAATTTCCTCGTCCATACATCACTGCGCCGGCGACGCTTCAGTTATAACTTTCACGTTACGCTGATTTACGGACATTTCTGTCTCATTTGTTTATGTTTTTGAGATATTTCAACGAAGAAAACTATAAATGTGAACTTCCAATAGCTGTATGTATGATTTATGGTATCCTTTTGACCTCATCTAAGTTCATGACGACGAAATATGTACATAATATATCTCACTATGGAAACTAGCATGGTTTTCACACATTTTAATTAAGTAAAGCACAGGTGTCACTCACGCTTAATTTTAGTAGAAAACTGCTACTATAGTTTCGGACGTATTTGGCGATCTTTCTCAAGGTTAGCACACAGCACTAGCACACAGGCTCGTCTCGCATAGCACATCGCCAAACGCGATCAAAACTATAGAAGCAGTTTTCTACTAAAATTAAGAGTGAGTAACACCTGTGCTTCACTTAATTAAAAATACATAATATATCTTAATTTCCAAAGTATGTATCGCGTATGGTATCATCTCAACTCTATTTAAACTTTCAAATGCTGTTATGCTTAAACTTTCAGATGCAATACTAATGTTCTACTCTACGGTTAGTAGTACAAGTAATTAGTACAAGTTTTATCATATCAAACTTGTACTAATTATGTACAAAACTCTCTGCTTAAGGTTTATATGCCCTTGATCAAAGCGCGATATTCAAATTGTTTCTTGGCTTTTTTACCGTTGACAAACAATTTTAAAAAGTCATTTCATTGTAAGACACGACAACTCATTAACTGACCATAAATAGATAGCATTTACGAGGAGCATACACCTCAAAACCAAATAAGCAGTTAATCCATGCAATGGGTAAAATTCTGTATAAATAAATGTATCGCGCGTTTAAAAGTTGTAATTTTCAATATAAAGATAGCTCGTTCTAGGTTTCAACAGTACAAAAGTACTCCCTGCGTTCTACATCTTTAACCACATTCTCGCTTACGATCAGACAAGATGGTGATAAAACGCGAATGTGTGCAAAAATAAAACATATAACGTTCACTTCTAATCCTGCTGGTACTGCTGTAGGACGTCCACCCACAACGTACCAAACTGATAACTTCATTTGAGACCTCATCATCCATCCATCCATCAGCCATAGGACGTCCACTGCTGGACATAGGCCTCCCTTATATATCTCCAATAAGACCGGTCGGTAGCAGCTTGCATCCAGCGCGATCGTCGTCGTCATCATCGGTCGACATCCGTCCACCTTGTGGGTAGACGTCCTACGCTGCGCTTGCCGGTACGTGGCCTCCACTGGAGAACCTTTCGACCTCAGAATGTGAGATCGTGAGTGAGACCTCAGGATCGCACTTAATAAAAGCTACTTCCAACCGGTCTTATTGGCGATCCTTAGGAGAGACCTATGTCCAGCAGGGAAGCATGGCTGATGGATAGATGATAATGCTGGTATTGGTGTGCTGGGGATTATTGCTAACCAAATGATTTGAACTAGAACGTTTGGAAGAGCTTGCATCCAATGGATACCTGCGCTTTTTAGACACTAATATTAGCTAAACAGAAACAAAACCAATACTCACAAAATGAATTTAGTATAATATTTATAAAACGTATTTTTGACTAACAGAACATTATACGAGTAAATATGGTGTGTGAGAGAAAAGCCTTCAAAGCCGAAAAGAGGTAATAAATAATGTATCTGTTTTACTTTGTGATCATCCCCAAAATCGCAAAAAAAAAACCTGCTGTTTGATACGAGTACATTTTGTTAACAGTCAAAAAACATTATGTATAGAAGAACAGATTTTTGCGATTTCGCAGTTGGCGCTATAGTAAAAGATGTTCATAGCAGTTATGAGTTTAATGAAGATTTTCCTGCTTTGGAAGCGTTCCTTTTAGACTCATTAAATAAATAATTAGAAACCTACGTCACAAACTATCAAGAATACCCAATATTTGTACCAATTTGATAAATATATCTACAATACTAGTGTATAGTAAAAATGCTCCTAATGCGTAGTCGGTTTCTCCCAACTCTACAGCGCCACCCCCTAGAATCATTTGGAGTTCCATGGTAAGAACCTGAAACGAAGTTATTAAATTTTAGTTTCATTTCACTAATAAACGCTCTATATCTAATTTGACTAGATTAGATCCCAGACCAAATAAAAAAAATCAAGACAGAACGTCTTGGACAGACAAGTGAGGCCACTTTTTATACATCTGGTGAGTGCGTCGGTTCGTTATACGTGTTTGTGTGTGTAATTGTGTCGGTACACCGCGAGGCGCAGTTTTTCCGGCCTCATTTGTTTATTCCTCAACATTCTTCATTTGGTCTGAGATCGTTAGTATCTAAATTCTATCAATATTTGCGAGTATGAACCAAAACGGTCAAGAGCAAGTCGAGTTATAGGCGTAAGAAGGTTCAGTTAAAGAGATGTGTCTCGAGGTCTACCGTTTACCGCAAAAGTACTCTTAAGAATAGTAAGAATAAAGGATGGTTAAAAATGTACTTACAACAACTTGTATCAATGTCCCAACAATGAGTATGACAAGGTGCAAAATTTTCAAATACGTCCCTGTAATCAACATGCCTACATACACCACCATCCCTAGTGCCCCAAACGCCACAGCTACTACCACGATGTAAAGCATGTATGCGGTGAAGTCGAACTGAAAATTAAAAAATAATTGAATGGTAGTGTTGCCATTTTGTGCGCATTTCCGTCAGTTCCACATATACCTACTGATCTATCCTTACTGGTTGGAAAGTTCCCGAAGGGCAGGGAATTCTACCTCCATTGGAGATTGTTGTGGAGATTGATCACATGGAAGGCATGGAATCAGTGATGTTCCTGATACGGCCAACAGGCCGTCTAATAAAACAAAATAAAGCAAATACGGCTTGTATGCCCTTTTAAGGCCGTATTTTTTTATGAAAATTAGTTTTTTTTTAATATACGGCCTTTTTATCTATATTTTCCAGACATTTAGACATTGAAATACGACGTTTTTAGGTTGACCATCGACTTGGTATATTTTTTGTTAACACATGACCACTCTAAAATTTACTCGAAACAACACTGCGGGGAATTCCAAAAAAAAGAATCAAATGAAAAAAAAAAACATAAATACAAATGCACATTGATGCGACGCGAACTGTTGAGTCCTTGTTTAGAACCGTAGGATTGCGATTTGTTCGCGAGGTAATTTGGTGAAAGCAGTCTCTGCTCTGGGATACTGATTCGACTTAGCGAGGAAAATTCGTGTCAACGTTCTTATGCCACGTAAAAACGTTAACCCAGTTTTCGGATTGGTGACCAAGGGTGGCATTAAAAGCTGAGCGTTGCCGTGGCACGGATGACATGTTAACACCTCGGCTGTTTTAACCGCTATGCAATGTCAGAGGCCTTCAGGTGGCTTATAAACTCTAACCACCCGCCCCACCCGGCCTAGGCTCATGTAGTTGTGCATGCGGGGAGTCTCCAAATACGGCCTATTAACTAATGAAAGTAGGCTATTTAACTTATATTTTGGTCGATATTCGGCATGCGCACACGGCCTAACAACCAATGAAATTCATCGGTTGGTGTAAAGCAAGCAAGCGCGGAGACTCGGTACGAGTATGTCTGTTCAGTATCACTCTTTCAAAACAAATGTGCGGTGAAGAATATCCAACAATCCGCAAGCAGGCCATATCAACTAAAAATGGCTATCGCATGCCGGCCCTATGGAATGCTTAAATAAAAATCACCCGTACCCCGCATGCGGGCAATGAAAACGATTACAGCTTGCGGTCCCTATGGCATGCGTGAACAGAAATCTCCCGTACACCGAATGCGAGCTCTAACGACCACTGAAAATGAGCCTTATATTAACTTACTTAAGTACTTCGTCACCTAAAGATCTCTGTCAATGCTAAATAGTAAATACTTTGTAACAACCGCAGTTGGGTAAAGCGATACGATAACTTAACTCTAAAAAGCAAATAAACCAAGTTTAACTTACCCCAGAAAAAGCCAACAGAAAGCAAACGAAAACCACTGCACAAGTTGAAATAAACGCATAGCATACAATCCTAGTGCTGAAGCGGGACGATACATAAGCAGAAATAATACTCATACAGATCACCTGAAAAAAAAGTCATTATTAGATTTATAGGTCTCTTCTAGGTCTAAGAGAGGTCAGATAGATTATCAAAAAATTTTGAGACACAAATTTTTTCTTTAAAAAAAATATGAATATATAACCGGTTTAGGTTCTGTGTAACAACACGACTAGGCTACAAAAGTATAGACTTTTGACACAGGAGTGACGTCATACGCCCCCACTACCGAACTTTTACAAAGTTTATCTGTTTCATATATTTTTTGATTTACAAAATAAAACATAAAATGTATCCAATACTTTTTGATAATCTAAATAACAGTTGATCCGTATAATGGGAAGTTTACTGGGTATAAAAATCATAATTAAAATTATAAGTCCGTGAGTTAGATTTTTAAAAAATATTGGACTCAATTTTGTTTTTTTCTCAATCAAACAATTAATGACAAAGATAAACCTTGTTAAATCTGAGAGTAGGGGCTCGTGACGTCACTAGCCGGTACCGGTAACTGTACAATACTGTACATTTGTAGTAGTTTTGTGACGTCACGCGGAACTTTAATGGGCTATATTTTCATGAATTTTTGCTAAATTAACAAAAGAAAAACACGTGTCTAATATTTTTTGATAATTTATTTGACGTACTAATTATATTTTTTAGTAAACAAGCCCATTCCTTCCGCTTACCATCATGCTTAAGCTTATTTTCGTGACATGACTCTCTCCCGTCTCATAATATGCCTATACCAAGATAGATATATTAATTAGGTTAGCTTCATAGTAAAGTTATTTGTAACGATGGTCTGAGTTATCCTCTTTTGAATTAGTACAGGCTAAGCAGATAACATAGTTTATTGTTTAAACTTACGGCTATAAAGAGCAAGAAAATATTGCATGGAAACAATCTGGTACACGGCGAACATGCTAATGAGTAGCTAAGGCCAATTAGGATTATCCTGCAACAAAAATAAAAAATATTAAGGACACCTTATATTTATTTACTAAAATTAAAGGTGTCCTTAATATTTAAAAAAAAAGGGACACCTTACACACGTTATAGGTACTCGGCCTCTAAACTAAGCAAAGATTGTGATATGACTGCCAGAGAGAGATGTCGTACAAACACATATTTTAAATAGGTACATAATATATAGGGTTATTCCTAATCAATTAGCATCGTTTTAGGGGCTTATTCTGTACAGCAAAACTAACAACTTTCGTTCTGCGACATTTGTCAAAACTCAAAAAAAATGTTGTTCTATAGAAAAGTATCATTCACCCGCGACGCGACAAAATGTATGGAACAGCTGATTTTATTTTGAGTTTTGACAAAAGTTGCAGAACATAAGTGGTCAAAACTGACTGACGTACAAAATAAGCCCCCAAAGGATGCTAATTGAATAGGAATAACCCTGTATAGGCTACTTATATAGATAGCGACATCCAGACAGATAGTAAATACCTAAGGTCGTCACAAAATTGGGCTGCTTACCCTGGGTGGGAATAGAACCTTTGGTCCAGGAGTCAGAGTCACTAACCACTAGGCAGTCAACATTATTTAGGTATCTAATAAAAGAAAACTAACATACTAGTTTTAAACCGCGGCTTTTGCCGCGTAAATTTATTTACCTGTGGCACTCTAATATCTACAAATATAATATGAGTTCTTAACTACATACACATTCGTGCAAAAAATTAAGTGTGAGTAGTTGTTGCTAATATGGCTACAGGAATGAGTAACAAACACACGTATGTATTGGTGATCTAATTAAGGAAGGATTTGGTAAAATAAAAGTGTAGTTTAAAAACATGTTTTTTTGAAGAAAAAAAAACATGTTTTCACTTACTTACTTTTTTTCAAAAAAACAAGTTTTTAAACTAAACTTTTATTGTACCAAATCCTTACTTATATCACCAATACATACGTGTGTTTGTTTCTCATTAATTACTTACTTACTCATTAACCACCAAAATGTAAGAACCGATATCATTTTTTTTACCAATAAATCCAAACTATATCTAATTCAAGTTATCCGAAATAAAATGGTATACACACTTATTTTTGCTGTTTTCTCATTGATGTTTAGCAATGTAGTACTGTCTTCTAAACCAAAAGGAACATTAGTGCATGTATTTACGCAAAAATATCATCAAAATTCACTGTGATTACATTATTTTTTCTTTTATTCTAAAATAAAAATGCCGTTGCCGTCAAAAATTAAAACTATTTTTTTTTTATTCCATAAAGGTTTGCGTTTGACTACATACTGCCTGATGTTGAGCAGATATGCGGTCTAGGATGTAGCACGCTTACCTAGAAGATACCTATTTACTCGGGATTTGAAGACACCCACGTCGTACTTTAGCGAGAAGACAGACCCAGGCAAAGCGTTCCACATTCTGGCTGTTCGTATTAGGAATGAGAATTCGAAACGCTTGACACATTGACAACACAAACACAAACTAACTAATTTTGAGGCATTGGCGATGCATTTGTGGCGATGAGTTTGTTTACCTTTATGTTTAAGCAAAAATGAATGGATTTTACTTGTCCTTAATAAAATGTTGAAAACTAAAATGTTTGAAAAAAATAATATAGCTTTCTCATAGATCTAATACTCACGCAGCAGGTAATGCTAAAAAAAATCCTTTGGTGCGAAAAAAAATTTTCAAGCTTTCTCTGAAACAATAATACCATTTAAATTGGGACTTTAATGTATTGTGTGGTATTTTAGCGGATTTACCTATTGACTACCACCTAGTCTCCGACTACAGAATTGTTACGCTCATCACGTACACGATATAAACCTATTTTTTACATTTTATTGACCGACGAACCACCGGAGGAGGTAGTCAATTCGACGCGTATATTTTTTTTGTTTTTTTTTTTATGTATAACCACGCATAACTTATTTCGTAGTAGTCCGATTTCAATTTTTCTTTTTTTATTTGAACGAGTATACTTCGAAATTGGTCCCATTAAAATTTTATTGAAATCGGCTGTGCCATTTTTGATAAATCAAAAATAATGTGAAAAATGTAACATCGATCCGTGCGAAATATTCGCGAATTCTATACACGGGTGAAGTCGGTCATGCTGTTTTTTGCGAAAAATGATTATTAATAGGAGAATATACTACATCTACCAGGGTGCCTCTCGAAATGTGGCCGCTAGTACTTTCAGTCAACAAGTTCATGTCCATACTTCGAGCAAATAAATATGGAGTCACAATCGTGCAAAAATAGTGTCCAAGGCAAAACTCTGCCCAACCTACGTAGGTAGACAACTAAAAGGCCTGCCCACTACGTAGTGGGCAGGCCTTTTAGTTAGTCGTCAGGCGATTGCAAGCCGACTACAACGCCGCGCTATGCTAAAGTGCTCGGTTACAAACACTAATTATGTAGGTGACATAACGTCGAGATTCGAAAAAACGGGTCATTGTGAATTATTTAATGTAAATATCTAAGTCGTTATGTAGGACGGCGCTCGGACATTTTTACTACTTTTACTTAGGGACTGTGGCTCTGCAGATATTTGCTCCAAGTGTCCATATCACAGTCCATATATGGGCTGCAGGTCTTTTAAAAAACATTCTGTTAAATTGAGAACCTCCTCTTACGAAGTCGGTTGAAAAACTGCAAAATACTTACATGGACATAACAGAGATAATAAAAGCAGCTGTGATCAGGAGCATGATCAAAACTATAAACAGCGTAAGTCTCACGAAGCCGTTCCTTGATTGTGGATCGTAGTCGAGAGGTGTAGCGTCTGGCGGCAGCGCTGATCCGGCTAAAAAAAACAACGGGTTGCATTCCGAGAGTGCCGGCAGAAGTGAAAACTTGAACAAATAAAATACTATCGTATTATGGTAAAATATAATAGTAGAATGCGCCGCGTGTTGAAAGTTGCTTAACTTCATTGATTGCAAAGAAACGCCTAATCAAACTACGCCATAATTGCTACAAATATGAACTAGTGGCCTGTACCAGCCTTTTCAAGAGTCCACTGCAGGACGTAGGCCTACCCACGAAGGGTGATAGGGCCTTATCCACCACGCTGGCCCAATGCGGGTTGGTGGATTCACACACGCCATCGAATTTCTTCTACGGACGTATGCAGTTTTGTATGCTTATAGTGTTTTCCTACACCAAAAAGCCAGTGGAGTGAAATTCCGTACAAAAGTTCCAAAGAAACTCATTGGTACGGGACCGGGATTGAACCCACGACCTCAAGAATGACAGGCCAGCCTTACAACCACTAGACCACCACGGCTTACTTAACTAGTGGCCTAGCAGGCTTGCAATCGCGAGGTTGAAGGTTCAAATACTGGTCCTGTACTAAAAAAATCTTTGAAACTTATGCAGGGATTTTCACACCACTAACTTTATGGTGAAGGTAAAAATCGTGAGGCAACCTGTAATACGTATGTAAAATAGATTCAATGGTGTTTGTGGCTTCACCAACCAGCGTGGTGGGTACGGTTAGTTACCCTTCGTAAATAGATATTAAGGGACATATTACACATGATCTGTGACCCCAAACTAAGCAAAACTTGTCATATTATGGCTGCCAGAGACTGATATACATATACATATACACATTGTTAAATACATACTTAGATAATTACAAATGACAACCAGATACAGAGCAAACCCCTATGTTCGTCACATAAATGCTTGCCTTGGGTGGGAATCGAACCCACGCCTCTTTGACCCACTAGTCAGGGTCACTAACCACTGAGCCAACGAGGCAGTCAACAAACCTATGTTCAGTGGTAGACTCTTAAAAGGCAATACAAAGACTTATAGTTCTTATCGACGTTTACGATAGAGATTTGTATAAAAATTAAATTCTGCTTACTTTCAAACATAACCCAAGTGAATTTCGGTGCTTTTATCTGCTTTTCATGATGTCCGTATATCAAGTAATCCAAATTTTCCAAATCTTTTACACCATTTGCTGTAACTACATATTTTTTCGTTGAATCTTCTATATCTACAATAGTCTCATTAGCTTTCATATCTGATAGTACAACATCACCATTTTCTGGATTCACACATTTTTCTATCTCATTTTTTATATCTAACACAACTTCTTTAGATTGAATATTAGTTTTAACATCTGGCAAAATAGCATCATCATTCACTGGGGCCACATCTATTTCTGTCGTATTTTGGATATTTATAGCAATATTTATTGCTTGAATATCAGATTTTATATCTTTTAGTGCAACATCATTTGCTCGACCCTCACGTTTTTCCATTGCAGTTTCTATATGTATTTCTTTAGCTTGAATCTCAGTTGTGGTATCTGGCAGAACAGCATCATCGTTTATTCGGACCATATCTTTTTCTGTCGTATTTTTGATATCTATTACAATCTCTTTAGCTTGAATATTAGTTTTGATAACTGATAAAATAGCATGAGCTTTAGAGACGTCTTCGAAATCTGTCCTATGGTTGGAGTCAGGCTGGTCAACATCCTGTAGTGATTTTGGTCTTCCTTCGATGGTTCCATTTTGAGTATTATTTTCGCTCATCCGACCTACACCGTCAATTTTTCATTCCGTCAAAAGCAATTTTTATAATAACACATAGGTATAAAACAAAGATAAAAATTAAAAATATCGCACAACGATGGGTAATAGTTTGTTAGTAAAAATATTATCTATTAAAAATTCTGCTCAAAATACGAACAAGAAATTTCAGAGTGACAGAACTGAATTATGAAATATGACAGTTTGAAGAATGACAGTTAATAACAGAAGTAGTTTTCTCTTTAAGTTTTCTTTTCTTTTTATATCGCCTCATTAGCAGTTGAAGAAGTATGTACACATTATTATCGTCACCATCACTATTACTACATAGTATAAAACAAAGTCGCTTTCCCTGTCCCTATATCCCTATGTATGCTTGAATCTTTAAAACTACGCAACGGATTTTGATGCGGTTTTTTTAATAGATAGAGAGATATGAAAATGAAGGTTTATATGTATATTACACCTACCTGTGCGAAGCCGGGGCGGGTCGCTAGTTACAAATAAAATTAAAGTCATCAGAGCGTTTTTACATTAGTCGATCCAATAACGATGTCGGACGCCGAACCGATATCGGAGTAAGTAAAATGTATGAAATATGTACGTTTTGATATCCGATACCGAGCCGGACAATGTAAAAGACAGGTACATATTCCATCCAATTTTCTTTCCGTGATATCGGGTCCGACACCATTATTGGATCGGATAGTGTAAAAACGCTCTTACTCCTTACTAATATATTAAATATGAAGTTTGTTTGTTGGTTTGTTACTCTTTCACGCAGCAACGGATCGATTGCTTTTTGTCATGGATATAATTAAAAGGTTGGAAAATGACATAGGCTACGTTTTACCGAAAAATCAAAAGTTACTTACGGAATAGTAGAAAAAGTAAAAATGACATGCGTGCAAAGCCGCGAGCATAAACTAGTAATCTATAAATTCTGTCGGTAGGGAATACTCCTAATCTTAACCTTCAACTACCGACGTACCCGTCTCATAGACGGCGTTACTTTTACATTTAAAAACTAGCTGCGTCCTGCGGTGTTACCCGCGTTAGCCCAATGTAAAGTCTAAGTAGCGTCAGTAAAAAAGAATTTTTAAAAATAAACTTAGCCTAAGTTACTCCTTATTACACCTGCCAATAAAAGTCCCGTCAAAATCGGTCCAGCCATTTCAGAGATTAGCCGGAACAAACAGACAGAAAGACAGACAAAAAATGGTAAAAAATGTTATTTTGGTGTATGTACCGTATATATATATATATTCATATACATGCAGTAAAAAACGGTTATTTCAATATTACAAACATACACTCCAATTTTACAAACACGCCAATGATAGCTTGCCTGTAGAAAAGTGTTCATGGTTATCTCTACATAGTTTAAAACAAAGTCGCTTCTCGCTGTCTGTCCCAATGTATGCTTATATCTTTAAAACTATACAACGGATTTTGATGCGGTTTGTTTTAATAGATAGAGTGATTCAAGAGAAAGGTTTAAATGGATAATACACCTATGCAAAGCCGGAGCGGGTCGCTAGTTTTGTATAAATTAATTTGAATTTAGGTACTCCAGGAGATATCCTGAATGTAAGTATTTCATTCCTGAATGTAAGTATGTCATTGAATTGAAGAAAATTCTTTTGTTTTGTTTGAAATTGAATAATTTTCTTCTATGTCGAGCCAAAGTAAATCGCTACTGATTCTGATGGCGCGTTGACATTTAAAGGTCGAGGAAACTTTCAGAAATAAAATGAGAAATCCAGGGAGCCAGAATTACTATAACTCGCTGTATTTCTATAGGGTTGCCACTGAAACAGTAAGCTAGAAACAACGTTTTGGTTTATCTTACAAGTAGTTCTCAGTACAGCAAAAGTCTAAATACTTAAGTGTTTTCATTTAATGTCGGTGCCAGCTCTCCATCCTGTATACATACGTAGACATATTATGATAAGTATATCTTTAAAAAGTTAGGCCATTGCGATTCTGGAAAACCAAACAAACTAAATACATATCTCAATACGTACTCAACATGGGATTTTCAATTCTTTGCGTGTTGCGTAGTGATTAGTTGAAACTTGCTCTCTATATGTAGAGACTTAGAGAGCAAGTATATAACAGGGGCAAGGTGGGGACAAAGACGACACTTTTGACAGTCACCGTTAAAGAACATATTACTCTGCTGTAGTAGCGATTACACTTTTTTTAACGCAAATAAGTCCACGCTTGACCACCAACTCGCCTGATGGTAAGCGACGTTGTGGTCGAAGATGAAGCACGCAGACCTAGAAGATACCTATTCGCTCTGACCTTGACCTTTTTTTATTCCTATTTTCTTATTCTTGAAAAGCTTTAGATTATATCTCTTAGGAAACAGGAAAGCAGGAAGACTGTTCTATTCCATGGCGGTAAGAATCAGAAATGTTGACTCAAACCGCTTCGTACGTATCGAAGGAAAATCGACAGTGTAGGGGTGGTAATGTGGCGTCTTCCTACTTGTCCTGTAGTAAAATGGGGATGGTAGGATAAGGTCGTGCAGCTCAGATGCACACTCTCCGAAATGAATCCTGGAAAAACTAACGGTAAATATTATTTTTATTCCTATTTTTTCATCATCTTAACGACGGTGCGGGCGCTTGCCGTCATTCCAAGCTATGCTTACTTGCTCTAAAATAGCTGAGACGTGGATAATGACAAGCGCACTTTTAATGTTATCGGTCAGAACGAATTTAATTTTTTGTGTGTTTTGCCATTTAAAGATAAATTACTGGTTTTATTTTTACGAAAGTTCATTTAACTGCCATGAATAGGTAATGTTTGATACAGACATCTAAAATCGTGTGTAATTTTGATTTTCCTTACATAGTATAAAATAAAGTCGCTATTTTTGTCTGTATAATATAATACACCTGTGCGAAGCCGGGGCGGGTCGTCTAGTAAATTATAAACTCATCTATCGTTTTTTTATTTTTAATTTTAATGCACTCAACCACACCCACCTTGAGCACGTAGGTAGATAGCAAAAGGCCTTTGCACTACAGAAGTCTTACTGCTTATCGCGGAACATCCAGGCAACCTTCTTTCTTCATCTTTACAAAGTATAAAAAGTCGCTTCCCGCTGTCTGTCCCCATGTATGCTTAAATATCTTTAAAACTACGCAATGGTTTTTTATTTGGTTTTTTTAATACATAGAGTGAATCAAGCGAAAGGTGTATATATGTATAATACACGTTTGCGAAGCCGGGGCGGGTCGCTACTTTTATTGTCGTACCCATTTTCTCTGTTCTTCGCGCAGTTTCACAGCTCCCGCAAAGGTGGATGAAATCTTTATTTGTTTATTATTATTTTTTACACGATAGCTCACATTTATTAAGATACGAGTATTGAGTGAAACGAATTGCGCCGGGTCAGCTAGTGTACTATAATATAGTTATACAAATGGCCGTTTAAGTGCGCTATTTATCAACTCGCTATTTAACAACTAGCTCGGGACGACATGACCCATCTTGCGAAACCTGTGTAGACTGTCTTGTGATGATTAATACTTACATGAACGGGCTTTATGCTGCGCGCTATCTGTTTCAATTTTTAAAAACAATAACCAAGTTTTGACATGATTGGATAATTTATAAAAATCACTCCCTTAATTGATAACGAGTAATCGTTAAGCAAAGTAATAGGTAGATAATTACGACTTTAGAAATTGACTGACTGAGAAGAAATCTTTAATAGAATATTTGCGACATAAGTACTAAAACTACATACAATCCCTAATTTTTGACTTCAGATAATTGTGCTTTTAGTTTACAATCTTCTTAAAGTTTTGCATTTAATGTCTTCACTTATCTAATCTTTAGGTGAGGGCGCTATAATGATTAAAATTTTGCAGTAAAATTTGCACTTCATGGCACCACCAATTTAATTTAAAATCGCGCGACACCCCTGGTGGGGCAGATTCCACTGGGCTAAAAAGTGAGTGGAATCTGCCCCACCAAGATGAGACGAGTGGGGCAGATTCCACTCAAAAAAATGAAGAAGTGGAATCTGCCCCACCAGTGGGGCGCTTTGGTGGGGCAGAGTGGAAGCACTCGATTTTAATAACATTTGGCAAAATTATAAGATTTGCGAGCATGTCCGAAATTGGTCAAGGGCTAGTTGAGATATAGGCTTATGGAGATTAATTTAAACATATGCGAGGTTTACTGTTCAGAGAACTACTAGTAATTAATTGATCCACATCATAGTTTTCAAATAAACTGAAAGTTGGCATGTACATAAGTCTGATGATGTCAATCAATATAGTATACGAGATGGGTTCTTGAATAATCACTAAAAATTACGATTATTCACTCTTTGCAGTTAATCCTGCGGTGTTAATGAGGTCATTTGTTCACCATGAGGGTGGACGTCCTACGCCCGGTACATGGTATCCACTCGAGAACTTTTCGACCCCATCGGTCATTAGTCCTCCGTGCGATGTGCCCTGCACACTGCTATTTCAACTATTATTGTAATAGTAATATTGCTATCTCATTTCAAACACTTTGGTTATGCTGGTGACAGACAGATGGACAGTGAAGTCGTAGTACTAGGGTCAAATTTTAACCATAGCCCTTTACAACCGGCTCAATACAATCGTGAGGATCGATAAAAAAATTGGCGCAAAAACCATATTGATTTTGTAAACACAACCGGTCTCATACGTTCGTGCGGGATGAGCAGATAACCGCACGATCGTATGAAACCGGTTGCGTTCACAAAATCACCATGGTTTTCCCGTCAATTTTTTTTGATGATTTTATGCCTATATTGAGCCGGTTGTAAAGGGCTATAAGTACCATAAAAATGTTTAAACACTCATTCTTGAAATACATCATACTCGTATTGTGAGTTAAAGTTTAAATCTGAAAGTTATAATCTAAAATTGCTGGGTTAGAATGCCTTGGACCCCATCCAAATACATACTACATTTAATCCCAGTAGAAGTATAATATTACAATTCTACATGTTGAGGAAAACACGACGAAAAAATATAGACACAGTAGGTACCTCATCTAACGTAGAATTGTTTAAATAACATAACTCTTATTATTTATTTTATCAATATTATTTCCTCAATAAGTAGACAAACAAATTACCTACTAGAGAAACAAGATAAAAGTTCAAGACTATTTTATTTATATTTTTTCTCTTTTACATCACTAGGTACCTACTTAACACTATTACATCACATTACATAATAACATTTTTAAACACATAATTGGACTACCTTTGGGCACCTGAGAAGAAGGAGTGTGTAGAGTGTAGACGTAGAAGATACTTAGCATTATTCATTCTTGCCTTCCAGAACCAGTAATGCCATTGCTGAGGCTAATCGGCAAAACAAAAAAAAACGATTTACGGCAGAACATTCATTGCCGAATCATAAACACGCCAATCGGAGGAATGTACAGCAAAATCGAAGTCAGGGAAGAAAAAACACATTGTAGGTATTTAATTACTTACAAAAATACTCATTTTCACAGCGCAAATTACTAAGTGCATTGTGCAATAAACGAATACGTCCCAGCCCGGGCCAAGCGGCGGCACGGCCCATGCCGCACCTCGATAGTTCCTCTCTTTTACACGTTAACCCAGGACTTCCCAAACTTATATTAACTGTGACGCCTTTGGGAAGTTGCCATATCCTACGACGATCATTTTTTCTTCGTATGATACTGGTTACCAAACTCTGGAATCATACGTGGCCGAAGGGATTTTTGCAACCTTTTTGCCATATATTTATCTACTCTATCTCTATTTTTTTTTCGTTTGGTATTGATTATAATGAGAAGGGTGTGCTTGCTTTTTTGAGCATAGTTTCTCAAATCAAGGCTCAGGTTTCGAAATTGACAAGTTTTCATATTTCACAAGGCTTCGAAATTCCAAAACCATTTCGAGATATTGCGATGCTTATTTTTTCAAAATTTTGAGTACAGTAACTACAAAGAGTTTAGGTACAAACTCTCACCCAAGCCGTTCTAGGATTTATAGTAATTCAGTTGCCCATGAAAAAAAAAATCACTAGTAATATAAAATGACAGCTAACACGTATAATGTAGTTTAAAAATAAAATGTCAGACTGTCATTTTCAGCTGACTTATTTTATTTGAACCGGAGGTAAGCGAAAAAAAGGCGAGTACTTTCCAAAAACTGAATTTTTGGTATCATGTTTTTAAAGTGGTGTACATCTTGTCAATACCCCGGAGTCAGTCAGCTGGGTTCCTTAGCATTTGGTAGAGAAACCCGTTTGAATTTTAAAGGTATCTTGCTAATACTTATTTTTCACGCTACTAGTCGAGCACACGGTCAAATACATTCACTCACGCACACACACACACACACGCACACGCACACTCACGCAAAGACATACACACACACAAACCGCCTTTTATCATAGTAATACGACAACGTAGGCTAAACCGCGGGCTTTAAGCTAATTTATTATTTTTGCTTAAATAAAATTAGTTACTACCTACTAACCTACTTGACATTCGGAAAAAACAAACTAAACAAATATAATTAAACACGGACTCAACGCATTAGGTACAAGTGATATGAATTGCTGAAAACCTAACAAAATAAAATACATACTCAACGTATCATTTTTATCACTTGGTGCCCTGTGATTGGTTGAATCTTGCTTTATATAACAGGGTTACTGAGAGCAAGAATGATAACTTTGACACTCGTTGTCAAAGAACATATTCTGCTGTAGTAGCGGTTACACGAACGGTAAACATTTTTTTCTACTTCTGTTTACTTACGATTTATCAATTATTAACTTTCTAAATGTTTACACATGTCATTGAAACTAAAATCTGGAGTTTTGGCGGGACGCGAAAAAATCATGGCGTCTTCATATATTATTTTGTGAAAGTTTGTGTTTTTATCGGTGATAATTAGTGAAATTTTGTGGAATTATAGTTATTATTGTCTGAGTAACAACCACAAGTGTTGGCAAGTATAATGCAGTGAATCGAGTATTTTTGCACCGCTACCAAAAGTCCTTACGCTTCTAGTAAAGGCGGTTTTTGTTGGACTTGGACTACTATCTATGACTGTGACTATAATTATAACTTCTAAGAGAAATAATTAAGAAGCTGCTAATAGGTCTTGAAGCGAGACTGCCGCTATGACTGACCTTAAAATCAGACATAAATACTAATAAAAAATTATGAATCTCTCTATCTATGGTAGGGTAATGGTAGTTAATGGGCCCTGGTTTATATTAACTGACTGACAGACAGCTTACAGCCTAGACCAGTCATCATAGATACTTGACACTTGGAACTTACGTAATAATTGTAAAATAAGATGAAAAGGCCATTTTACTTTGTACTTAACTTTTTAATCCCTGAACCGATATTTAGTGCAAACTGTTCGAGCAATTTAACCCTCAACTAACATACTTAGTGTTTTTTTGTAACTCAACTGACAACGAAACTTACTCAACTGATAAGGATGTATTGGTAAATTACTTCAGTCATAGGTATTAAACGCAAAACCTTTAAAGGGCGGGTCTAGCACATCTAGATTAACAAATTTTGTACTACGGCTATTGAAAATTCGCAAAAACAAATCGGTTTAACAAAAAAACTTCACTTAATCGAATACCATTGAGTTTGTTTATACTAGATAATCACCAAAGTAACAATATAATATTTGTAATAAAATAAATAGAAAATAAAAATCAAGTTTTTTATCAACTAAGTTCTTTGCAATAAAAACTTGGTATCTTATGAAATAAAAACACTAATTTTAGTAATCATTCTTTTTACACGTGAAAAACATTCAATTCTATCCACCGAACGCTTTTTGCACATATATTTTTCACACTCATATATATATATATCCTTACATAGTATAAAATAAAGTCGCTATTTTGTCCGTTTGTTTGTCTGTATGCTTAAGTCTTTAAAACTACGCAACGGATTTTGATGCGGTTTTTTTTAATGGATAGAGTGATTCAAGAGGAAGGTTTATATGTATAATACACCTGTGCGAAGCCGGGGCGGGTCGCTAGTAGGGTGTGTATTACACACACATATATATATATATATATATAATATATATAATATATATGTGTAATAGAGAGGTACAGGGTAGATAACTGACGCCGACATTAATTTGCCTAACAAGCAGTACTAGTAACCAGGGTTTTGGTTTTCGTCTACAGGCCGAAATCAGTAACAAATCGTAATGAACTTTCTACACAAGATCTCTACATTGATGATTTTGTTAATCTACGATTTTGGATTGGGGTGTATTTCTCTCAAAAAAGGGAGTCAGAGTCGCGCTATTTTATCAACCAATTTTGGTAATATTTGACAAGGTCACTTAATATATAAATCCTAACATTATTTGCGAGTATGAACCAAATTGATCATGAACATGAACAAGTCGAGATTTTTAAATACTTACTAGCTGCCCGTCCCGGCTTCGCCCGGGGGTGAACAACCCTTATTACTTAGGGGTATGAAAAATAGACAGTAGCCGATTCTCAGACCTACTGAATATGCAAATAAAATTAGGTAAAAATCAGTAAAGCCGTTAAAAATCAGTAAAGTAAGGTAACTAACATTGTGACACGAGAATTTTTTTTATAAAAGAAGAAGATAAAAATTCATTTAAAATGTGCCGCGAGGTCTACTGTTCGTAGAACTACTAGTTTTATAGCAAAAAGTTAATCAAGATTTAAGTAATATATTACTTCAACGTTTACTTTGACTATAGTTCCGTGGAGTCTAGCCCGTGAAGCAATGGCGATGTGGTGTGTGTGGGTGGTGAGCGTGCTGGCGGTGGCCGCGGCGCCAGCGCGGGCAGCGGACCCAGTGAAGGAAGTCCACGAGCCGCCGCTGCGCTGCCACGACCCGCGCTGTAGGCTCTTCGATGTCTTCGAGCCTACTCCAGAATACATCTACGGCGTTGATGGTACAGTTCCGAGTATTCTTTACCTTTCATTTTAGGGCAGTAAAGTTCGATACGATCAATAAAAATCGAAACGAAGCGGGGTCTGTGTTCCGACACGACGGTGAAACTAAGTACACAGGTTAGAAGGTAAGGACATTAGTGATATTTTCTTTTGTTGGCAAATTTTCCTCAAAAAGGAGGAAATTTGCTGTCACACTATTTACGTGCAAGATTGTTAAATGTTTAAATTTTAACAAATTTGCGAGTATGAACCAAATCGGACAAGAGCGAGTCGAGATAAAGACTTATGAAGATTCAGTTAAAAAAATATCTCACTATGTTGAAGCGTTCGTGGGCAGCTGTTGTGGCCTAGTGATCAACCAATCATAGGCCTTAAATGAATCCAGGATGCAGCCCTTGGACCTTTGAAACGGGAAAAACAATCAGCGGCGACATGTTCTGACTTAGTTCAAAAACATATTTTTAGCCGAATTCCAAAAAGAAGAACGTTCTATGTTCGTCTGTATGTATTTATTTGTGTATGTTCGTCGATATTTTCTCCAATTATGAACCGAATCTAAAAGATTTTTTTGGTTCAAAAGGGTATACCTACTGTCGAGGTGGTCCCATTTAAATATTATCGAAATCGGCTGTGCCGTTTTTGAAAAATCAACAATTATGTAAAAATTGTATACATCTATTCGAATTTTGTACACGATGAAAGTCGGTTTTGCCAGGTTTTGCGAAAAATAATAACTGTAAACAGGGTCATAGGTATTAAACGCAAAACCTTTCAATATTCAGTTTTAAGGGCGAGTCTTGGACATCTAGAAAAACATTTTTTGTTCTAGGACTTTTGGAAACTCACGAAGAAAAAAATCAGCTTTTTCATACAAAAAGAATTTTCAAAAGTCGTAGTACAAAAGTTAGTTAGTTAATTAGTCTAGATATACTAGACCCGCCCTTAAAAGGTTTTGCGTTTAATACCTCTGACCCTGTGTATTCTCACCATAATCCACATCTTTCTATATTACACTGCTAGGTATAGGCCTATCTTGTTCAGCTCTTCCTATTTCAACCCTATCGGTTGTGAGTCCTCCGTACTGTGCGCCTTCCCTACTTTCATTTCAATTTGTCGATCTGGGTTATGGCGGTAACTTTGGTTTTTCGACGAATCTCTTCATTTCTAATTCGATCTCGCAGAGAGACTCCGAGAACAGTACTCTCCCTAGCTCTTTGGACTACTTGGACCTAACTCATAAAGCCAACATTGAGAGACCACGTTTCTGTGTTCTGTTCAAGATAAGAGTATCTATTTGATTTATTAAAATAAAAAAGGAATAAAATAGTAAATATCTATTTCACAGGTCACACACTAACAATAAGTGTAGTTAACGATATATTTTATCGTAATCAAACAGCTTTGACGTTAGACTGTGCCGGCAATTATTACAATAACACAATGACGTTGGGTGCATCAAGATGGGCTTTAGAATCACCCGCACTGCCGCGCGCGGAACCACCACTGCGCGTATCGATGGTAAAGATTGACAGTTGTCGACTACCAGAGCACGTATCATTAGCAGAAATGTTTACTACACTTGGCATCTCTCTCCAAGATACACCTGATGGTTTGCGCTCGACACTCTGGCTAAAGCTGCGCGACGACGAGCCACCATTAAACGCTAACCACTTCACCGACCTCGACTCCCTTTCCGTCCTCACAATCCAGTCAAATAAATTATACAACAGACAAACTCCATCAGAGACCAGCCTTATCGCACCGCTGCGAAGCTTACGAAGTATGGAATTATGAATGCCCGCCTACGATCTGCCCATGGTGGCTTCTCTTGAAGAAGTATGGATGGTTGACTGGAAGGAGGAACATCCTGCGCGGCTGGAGCGTTGTGACTCGCTCCGTTGGATACAATTTAATAAAATACACGCGGTCACTCTGCCAGAAAGTTGGCTCGCTAATTGCAGCCGGCTTGAGGAACTTGTAATAAAAGAGGCGTCCAGTCTAGTCGCTCTGCCACCGAATCTTCTACTTGGTGCAAGTGCTATTAAATATATTTACTTTAGTGAAATAGCTTTGGAGACACTACCTCCGGGATTTCTGGACCACACACCGAAACTTGACATGTTTATTTACATTGAAAGTCCTTTAAAAACGCTGCCGAGGTAAGTTAATGAAATATTTGTAATTATAGACAGTCACTGAAAAACTCTCTTAAATATTATGAATCATTAAAACCAATATCAAAAGTTCCCAAAAATTTCCACAAAGGGTTCTCTGTGTTTTACTACGCTATGAAAACACACTTGTTCTTCATGTTTCAGCGGCCTATTCAACCTATCGCGACTCCTGAAGCATTTAGAGTTGTCCAAGAACAAGCTGGATACGAACGCGGTGGCGGAGCTGGCGCCGCTGCAGAGCCTCGAGAGCCTTGATCTTACTCAAAACGTGCAACTTGGCGACTTCTGCGACGTCGGCGGTGAGCATGACACACTTTTATAGACTACTAGCGACCCGCTCCGACTTTGCCAGGTGTAATATACATATAAACCTTTCTCTTGATTCAGTCTATCTATTTAAAAAAAACGCATCAAAATCCGTTGCGTAATTTTAAAGATATAAGCATACACACATAGAGACAGGCAGCGGGAAGCGACTTTGTTTTATACTATGTAGTGATTGGCTTGGCTTTGCCTGCTGTATATTTTGGTTTTGGCTTATGTTTAAATCGGTACCTACCAATTTTATTAACATATGATAACGAAAAAAATAATAGTAGGATAGTCATATCACAAAAAGAACTCTTAATATGACGGTAAATGGCAAAAGCGGGAGGGGAAGACCAAAAAAAGTGTGGATGAATTGTGTGAAAGATGACATGCGAGAGAAAGGAGTTGATGATGAGATGACGAATGATAGAGTGAAGTGGCGAAAGGAAACGTGCTGTGCCGACCCCACCTAGTGGGATAAGGGCAAGATGATGATGATGATGATGATGATGATGATAACGAAAAAAAACTATGCTTACAAAAATAGTAAATGAGCCACAAAATATGAACCCCAATTCAATGTGAAACGATATTTAAAAAATACTGTATACTCTAAAAGGTCATAAATGTTTCAGGCTATTCACCGCTACGAAACTTGACACAATTAAAGAACCTAGATTTGAAAGACACCGCCGTTAGCCGCATTTGCCGAGACTGGCGAGAAGACCTGGTACATCTTGAGTACATCGATCTGAGAGGCAGTCATGTGTCCCAGCTGACGGTGAGTTGACAATATAAAAGGGCACCGCCCGTGCACTGCGTCACGGTAATCTGGCAACAACAACAATCTAACAGTGTTGTGACGGCTCTTTCGTGGGTTCGCCCCACAAGCTGTTCGGTCCGCGGGGCGAATCAACGAAGCCTCTTTTTGAATGCCCTACTCGGCCTTGTCCTTGACATATGTACCTACAGCGCCACGTGGAAACGCGGAACGTATCACGTGCTATTGTGGCTTCCCCGCTTTCAGTATTTTAATTTCATCTAGGTACTTATTCTTTACTATTCTTGAACCTACTTGAGTTTCTTTCTAGTTTCAATCTATTATGATGCAAAATTATTATATTACTACATAAAAGAAATTAGCTCTGAATGAACAAGGAAACGTTCAATAAAAATGCATATTGTTTTTTTAAATGTTTTTAGGGTTCCGTAGTAAAACGAGGAACCCAAAACATAAATGAAACATTTACTAGGTACAAATCCGCACATTATTTCATCACTACGGGGCGCCGCGACAGCGGGGTTATGCTCGCGGTCTGCTAGTCAGACCGCGAGCATAACCCCGCTCCGAGGCGCGTAGGTATGATTGGCATTCCGAGCGTTTGTATGAAGACGGAATACTGTTAGATTATCATTATCGTGACTGCAGGACGAGGAGAAAGGTGAATTTACGTTGCATCTACCTTACCTACCATCGGCGTGCGCCGCAACTGGCCAAATGATCTGGTAGATACCTACACCCCTTTTGGATCGAACTGGCTGGTGCTTACGTGTAGCAGCTGACGGTGAATTGACAGATTGACACTGTACGTGAAAGCAAAGGCACTAGCGAGTCATTGTTGATAGTCGATTGACGCTGTACCTATGTGAGAGCACCGGCGCCGTTTGGATATTGATTATCATCTATCGTGTTCTTTTTCTTCTTTTCAGTCGTAGAACGTCCTCTACTGGACATAGGCTTCCCCTTAAAATCTCTATCCGGTTGGTAGCAGCTTAAATGAGATCATCCTATGCCGCGCTTGCCGGTAGGTGGTCTCCAATCGAGAACTTTTCGACCCAATCTTGCCAATCCGCTGTGCTATGCCGGCAACTTTGGTTCTTCTACGGATCTCTTCATTTCTGATTCAATCTCGCGGAGAGACTCCGAGCATAGCCCTCTTCGTATCGTCTATCGTTTCTGCGATTATATCGACGGAGTGTTTACTTTCCAATCTCAGCCTTCATTTTGCTAAGTACCGTAGTGACGGATTTATTTATGTACTAGCTTTTACCCGCGGCTTCGCCCGCGTTGTATTTTGATTTTGGCTTATGTTTATGTCGGCTGCGAAACCTAACCTAACTGACAAATATCAAAATACCTTAGAGGAATGCTTTTGTTGGTTAAGTTACGGTTGGAGTGTATATACAACCCCCCCGTGTATTCCCGCCTTGTCGTGGGGGAGGTCTGAGGCAGCTGAAAAGGCGGCGCTCGAAGTCTCCCTCTTCTTTGGGTCTTTTCCCCCAAGGAAGCTTAGAGGCTGGCACTCGAGTTTCAGCCGCTTTTAACTAAAGCAGCTGAGAGGATGGCCGGTAGGTTGCATGCCTTATGAGGAGTGTCGCAACTTAGGCGGGCTGCAGTGCCGCTCTTGCGACGCTGCATCCGAGGAGTTTTTTTTATTATATTGCGAAATATCCCTGACATGATCAGGGGTCTTAATTACAAATGAATAAAAACTAAGTATACCTATATTTCAATGTTTTTGGCTGTTTGCAGTTATAATAAACATTACAATGGTACAGCAAAGTTTATACCTACTTGTTCCTAATTAAGTATTGCTTTTTTACAAATATTTGTGCAAAAATTCGATAAAATTGTTTCTAAGGTTTTTTCGTGTTAGATTAATTCCAATTTTTTGTTCTAACTCAAATCTCTGCTTTCCATAAACTGGGCATTCCAAGATTATGTGCAGTGGAGTCTCCTCTTTTGTGGGTTCACAGATGCACGATGGGCTTTCCCTCAACTTAAATCGATGTAAGTATTGGGAAAACTCACCATGCCCCGTCAGCACTTGAGTTATGATTCCCACTGGTGCTATTTCTCTTACGATCTTGTATGCCGCCCTTGCATCCGGAAAATATGTTTTGGTTACCGCCGCTGTGTGTCCATCCTGATACCGCCGGTTCCACTCGTCAAGGGAGTCCTTTCGGATTTCTCGCTTGACGAGTGAAACGGGGCAGTTATCCTAAATAGGTCTGCACTTCGAGTGCAGTGCTGCTTCCTTTGCTAGCTGGTCCGCTCTCTCATTTCCCTCCATCCCCGCGTGCGCTTTAATCCAATAAAGTTTCACTATTTTATTTTGTGCGTGTAGTAACTTTATGTTAGCTTTGAATTTACTGCTAAGGGATGGAGGGAAGGTACGCCAACGACCTTTTCCAGTGCAGACCTGGAGTCACAAAAGATTTTTGCTTATTCGGTAGCCTCAAGAAGTGCCAATAACTCGACCTGTTACACAGAGCACCAATCGGCCAATTTCAGCTTGCGGGTACTGATCTCAGCGGCATCATCCCAAATGGATAATGCCGCCCCAACTTTCCCTTTAATTTTACTGCCGTCTGTAAATATGTTAATTTCTCGGTTAAGATTTTGCTCTAGTGCTGCTCCGTCTGCCAGGCATATGAACTCCAGCTCCTCCTGCTGCGCTGGGTGTGGCTTCTTTTCTGTCTCTCTATCTCCAGTTACTTGCTGGGAATAACCTTTCTTAGTTTCATAAAGCAAGGCTGCTTCTTGGACTCTGATATGACAGCCGAGGATAAGGGGCCGCGGTGGGATATATGGAACTGGTGGTGTGGGTGCCGCCACCTACCCTACCTTCCGCTAGGCCGTCAACGTGTTGGCAGACGCAGTGGGGCTGCAGGGGAAGAGAGTTGTCGGTATCGCGATTGCCGTTCTCACTGCCCTCTGCAGTTGAAGAGGCAGGCGCTGGGCTACTATGACTGACCCACTGCACTGGGACCAGGGCGTTGGAATGCTGTCTGACGTTCAGTACTGGTTAGTCCCGAGTGGTGGATGACGATGTGTCTTGTGCTCCGAAACACTCCGTCACTATGGCGAGAGCGCAAGCTCCGTTATGGAGCCCGAGTCTGGGCTAGTGCTGTTGAGTGCCGCGAAGGAGTGCGAAATATGTGGGAACGTCCTAAACTTGCCATGACAGGTTATTTATGGCGCTTAGACGGCTGCTACCGCAGCCCACTCACTTAGTTTTTATCCTATCCTACGGGAACTGTTAAAGTTTTTGCGATAAAAAGTGGCCTATGTCACTTTTCGTCTTTCAAACTATATTCATGCAATTTGCCAAGGCAAGTTGCTCCGTTGCTGAGAAAAATTTATCGTTAAGTCCTACGGGAACCACAATTTTTTCGGGATGGAAAGTATCCCAAGTCACTTTCCGTCTTCCAAACTATGCCCACCCCAAATATCAAGTCAATCCGTTGCTCCATTGCTGAGAAACAGTTATTGTCTTATCCCATGGGAATCACGAATTTTCTCGAAATATAAAAAGTATCCTATTATCACTTTCTGTCTATTAAACCATAGGTATCCATACCAAAAATCAGGTCAATCTTTTGCTCCGTTGCTGCGTCAAAGAGGAACAAACCAACAAACTTTTCGGATTGATAATATTAAAGTATGATGATTCTGTACCATAAAGGTAGAATAAAAAAACATGTTGAACCTCTAATGATAGAATATTTAAAAATATTTTTAATGTCAGACAAAATGACGGCCTGGTATTAAACGTCATAGTAACATGTAGCATGCAGAGGCAAAATAACATTTTATCCAATTTTAATGTCAGTTGTCATTTTCAATCCATACTTTATTTCCTCTTCAAGGGGATATAATGGTAGAAAAACAATTTGTCGATTTATAAAAGTCTGCAGACAATGTCACCTGTCATCTAATTACGTTTGGCTGTGACGTTTCGTTAGTCCATATTAGCGTCATAGAGGAATTAATCACTTAGCGTCTTTGTGATAGTGGCGACAGTTTCGCTTTCGAGGGTTGAACTATGAAATTTTTCGGGATAAAAAGTATCCTAAAGCTCCTTCCGCCTTTTATACTATATCCATGCCAAAAATCAAGTCAATCCGTTGCTCCGTTGGCGCGTGATAGAGTAACAAACCAACAAACCAACAAACTTTTCGGATTTATAATATTAGTAAGGATTCGCGCTGCCTACATCCCTACCCACTACCGATTTGTTCACTTTTTTAACGAAGGCAAATTCGAGGTCTTGTTACGGTCTTGGTCTTGGTTTACACTGTTCATTATGAATCATTTTTACTCTAGGGCCAACTTAGAAATAACGAATGAGAAATCAGCTAATCATGGCATATAGATATAAACTTTATCTAAGGAACAGCTTGTCTTTTTCTAGGTTTGGGAGTTGGTCTCATAGCAAAAGTGTTCAAAATCATAGATATTATGTATACACACAAACTATTTAAAACTTTCCGCTGTTTGTAAATATGTAGTCAAGTGTAAAATATGTTCTTGTGTTTGCAGTTTGATGATCTACAGTTCACGAGGAGTCATGAATATTATCCTAGAGTGGCTTTGTATGGTGTGATGCCGTCGTTGGTGAGCATGACCGAAGAGAACTACAACATGGCTGCGCGTGGTCTGACGAGCAACACGACGGTTTCATTTATGAATGACAAAGATGACACGGTGCAGATGAATTGCGACTGTCGTATGTATTGGACTCGACGAGCCCTAGACCTGCACTTGCCATCGCTGAGGCGTATCGGTTACATGAAATGCTGCGACAACCGCGAGCTATCTCAAGTGAGGCTAGAGGAGATGAAGTGCGGTGAAAACGAAGAATACGACCCATGCAACGAAAACATTAACGAAATCGATTATTGAAACACTTGACTTTGGTATCCTTCGGGAACTGCTTTCTCTATCATCGCTTAGGTACTTGTATAGATTAAAAATTACTGCATCAGAACTTGATTTTATTTCATTTTAAGATTCTGTAAACCAAAAGGAGCTGTAGCAATCGTGAAGTCGAGGATTCCAATCCCGGCCCCGTACCAATGAGTTCTTAAACTTTTGCACAAATTGTTACATCAATGGCTTTTTGGTGAAGGAAAACATAGCGAGGAAATTCGCAGACATCCATACGAGCTGCAATTTTGTATAAGACAGCAGATTTTTTTATCTTGGTTGGCTCCATAGTAAAACATTGCTCATAATGATGGTCTGAATCACCCCCGTTCGGCTTAGTAGCTCTTATTTGAATAACTCTATACAGGGTTATCTGCTTGCCCTATACTCAGCTGAATGGGGGCGATTAGGACCATCATTACGTACAACTTTTACTATAGGGCCAACCCGGAATTCGAGGAAAGTCAGTTGTTCCATACAACATCGCTACTTGGAATCCATGAGATGTAATAAGTATACCAGTAATCAGTATATTTATTTACCATAATAACATTTAACAAATACGTGCGCAAATGATAACAATAACTCGAAATTGAATTCAAAAAGTAGCCTAGTGTAGATAGGTAATTTAATAGGAAAGTAAAAGTGTTCTCGCTATCAAATGCCTAAAGGGAAAAAACAGAAATATTCTAACTAGCTATTATAATTACAATGGCGCCTTTTTAATTGGGTCTAAAATATTAGTAACACAAAAAAAATTAATCACTGAGTAGGTACCTAAATAATTTATAATCAAATTTAGTTCCACTACACTTCGTTAGTACATGTAAAACGAATAGTTACTGTTAAATGTTAATACGTAAACACATGTTTTTTTTTCGAATTACGGGTTTGCTCCATAACATCAGTTGCTCATAGTGACGTGGTCTGAATTCCTCCCTTTTGTCTTAGTCGGTAGACCTTATTTGAAGAATCCTGTACTTAGAAATACCAACAAAAAAAATAATCATGCATACATGTTATAATACAATAATACGCGTTAAAATGTAAAAGAATTATGTGTCTAACATGCTAGTGCTCGGTAATAGGGTGTCCCTATTACATCGAAAAGGTTCTACACTAGTCGTTCACAATAGGGCGGCATTTGGATACAGTTAGTCCATTTTCCACTTAATTGCCCCCATTCACCTATTATCCGGCGGCGTTTTGAGCTCGGCCATTGAGCAGATCCCTTCCATAGAGATATGGACTGTAGACATTCGTGCTACAGTATGTTCACAGTTTTTTTACGTCTAACATTAACCGTCAACACCGTTCTTTTTCCGGGCGGGGATTAAAATGTTTTCTTACTGTGTTAGTCCAGGCTTACCTGGACTAAGGACTCAAGTTTAATCTAATAGTCACAAAGATTATATAGAAAAAAATAGCTTAATTGTAAACGTTATGCACCTTATTGTAAAATTATTTGACGTTACGCTTCATTGTTATTTTTTTAAACAAGAGGTTGTCCATTAATCAAGTGAGGTTCGAAAGGGGGGAGGAGGGGTTCGGCAAAAATCACGAAATATCACAAGGGGGGAGGAGATGTCACGAGTAATTATTTTTTCCTTTTTTCGTCAAACGCGTGATTTCTAAACTGAAAATTCATAGCACAAGCGACCTAATCTGAGCAATAATAGTCTAGAGATGCACAATGTTCGCCCTTCATGCATCTTTGTGAGATGTGAGTGCGCGAAAATGATGATGCCGAGTGGCTTGATGAAACCGACGTTGATCTTCAACAAAGCACAGCGCCAACATCTGACTTGCAAGATGCTTGTCCAGTTGTTAGTGTTGAAGAAAGTCTTGCTTACCCGTGGTCGGAGGACAATGTACATAATAGTAGTTTATGCAACTGTCATATAATGAAGGGTATTAAAACACGAGTGTGAGTTTATGAAACGAGCGCAGCGAGTTTCATAATAGTAACGAGTGTTTTAATACCCGTGTTATATGCAGTTGCACAAACTACTTTATCTTCACTAATAAAAATAAAAAAAACATATTGCGAAACATTAAATTCACGCGTACGTGTATTGTCACAGTGAACTTGGCGCCATTAAAATCTAACCAATGAGAGCGCAGCTGCGCGCGCAGGGCCAATCAGGAGCGAGCGCGCGATGTTATAATGAGATTTTACGATTTATCGATGTGGATATTATAACATAAATGTGAAATTGCTTAAATTGAGTGTTTTGTTGTCTGCGCTATAACAGTAGTCATTATAAGTCAAGTATTGGAAACATAAGTAGAATGTTGCAACATTAGTGTAGATAAAATATGTTTATGTACTAGTACAATACATTATTTTCGCATAATTACACCATTCCTTTAATATTATTTTTATGTCAGTCAAAAACAACCTGCAACCTTTCTGTCTAGAAATTTTTAACATTTCATTGCATTTTTTTTTTTATTATAGTCCTTAATTTTCTAGAATAAAATTAGATTGTACTTTATACCTGTATTTAAAAATATATTTTTTTAAGATTCTTTGTAGGTACTAAAAATACAGGTGATTTTTGGTGGGGGATAAGGGGGGTGGTCTTAAATCTCACCACGTTTCACCAAGGGGGAGGCAGGGGTTAAAAAATGTTAAAAAAAAACATAACGTGATTAAAGGACAGCCCCCAAAAAGTTTTGCCTAGTAGTTCGAAACGCCATGCCTCATCTCAAAAGTTCTATGGCCCGCTCCATTTAGACAAGCCAAAATCTTGCCCCTCTAAAGGCGCCTTAATTTTTCATATCTTTTCACGTCATTGTGCCCTTGTTAGTAAGTATCCGTTTTGTGGGTGTAATTCTTTTGCTTTGTTCTTTCTTTGCGTTGAGGAAGAACCTAAATGGCTATGAATTGCCGACGATTTCGTTGAGAATTTAAGTATGGAATTTTTGGGATTTAGACAAACTGCGATCTAAAAAATCAGTTAATGTACTTTTGTGTACCTGTATTTTGGGTATTTGGTGTAATTACATACTTACGTGGTTAACAAGAATAAGAATAATTTATTGTTCCAGAAATATTTTTGACAAATATTGTTTTGAATCCATTGGCTCCGAACTAGTATGCACTGTATGACGGAGTCAATGGCTTCCTTATATAAATGTTAACAATAAATACTAATAATATAAACTAGTTGAACATTATATACTGGTAATAAACGGTAACTACCTATAATAATTAACACTGGTAATAAACGGACACTACCTATTTATGGTCGCTAAATGAGTTTCGTAAACTCACGATCAGTTTTAGTAGGTATTTGTAATTGACAAGAAACCCAAAATTGAATATCGTGCGCTAACCTAGGCGTGTTTTTAATTGTATTGACAAAGTAGAACAAAAATGTTTAATCACTACATAGTAAGAAACAGAGTCGCTTCCCGCTGTCTGTCCCCATGTATGCTTATATCTTTAAAACTACGCAACGGATTTTGATGCGATTTTTTAGTAGATAGAGTGATTCAAGAGGATGGTTTAATATACCTGTGCGAAGCCGGGGCGGGTCGCTAGTTACTATAATATTAGAGTTTCACTAATATTTTCAGTTTAGTGAAAAGAAATTAGGTAAGCTAAGCCTGTACTGCAATAAACGTTTTTGAATTTTGAATAATATACTGCGCCGGCCTTTTAATAGGCCACTATGCTAAATAAAGAACTACCCACGAAGAGTGATTGGGCTATTGGGTTAGTCCGCTCGCTGGCTCAGTGCGGGTTGGTGGACTCACATATGATGCCATCTTTATTTTACAGTACATACAATGTTTGTAATGGCGAAGTTGCTTCACGATGCTTTTCTTCAACAGTAGATTTGCAATCGTTTATCTTACGGTACCGGTTGTTCATGTAATAGTAGGTACATTATGTTACAAGTGGATAATGTTGGTGATTACCGCTGAGGCGCCATTGAGACCCGAGCCGTAGGCGAGGGTCTTAAGAGAGCCGAGGACGGTAATCATAAATACGCACGTGTAGCATGCGACGTTTTCAACACACTTGTGAATAAAATAATACTATAAATAGATATTTTTCCTTGGAGTTTTCAGGTAGATAGTAAACTTTCCAAAACGCTAAGGGATTCATATATTACCGGGCGGTGTACAACACTTTATCGTTTCCTTCAGAATTAGAACTTGTAGACATTTTAATTTATAAACAACTGTAATTTCAACCATATTTCAACAGTGAAAACGAGTTGTGAAAAATGTTTCGGAAAAAAATTATTAGTTTGCCTATGCGCGCGCAATGGCAATCGGCCATAGGCTAAAGGAATGAGGTTTCTTTTATCGGCTTTTCGCGGATAGCGTTTTAGCCACGTACAAAATGGGAAATTTCGAGTGTATCCCATCTGGCCCGGTGACTTGGCCCGGCGCCGGGCCACTCAAGTTTTCTTTATTGATTAAAGAGAAAACAAAAGACATATTTGAGTGAAATTTTTATTTATTAAACACGTACAAGTTGAAATTATCTATTTAAATACTATTTAATTTCCATGAAATGAGCAAGCAATGGGTACATTAATTTATTTGTATCTACTATTGAACACGATCTTTTTTGTATCGAAACTTTTTTTAAGAACAAAGCAACTCAACCAAAAAAATAAAAAAACTCTAACTCACTTGTGAATAATAGCAATGAAAAGTCACAGTTTGAATACAGGTGTCTATATGTGCCTAATTGCGGTGAAACTAGAGCCACTTTATGAGCAAGTGTGTTGAAAACGTACTTATATGGTCAATAGGTCCTAAATCATTAAGTTTTTAATTATATATCATTGTATGTTATAATGAGATCATAGTGTAGTTTGACTAGGTGTTCGTTAGCGTCATCGAAGCTAAGCAACGTTCAGCACGGTCAGCATTCGGATGGGTGACCGCAGGTGGCATTTACAACTAAGTGTACCATGGCTTGGATGACATTTAACCGTTTAACTAAGTCAGAGGCCTTCAGGCGGCTTAAAAACTCTGACACCAGGGCTAGCCACCCGGCCTATAAATACTTATTTAGCTCAAATTCGGTCTAGTGTACTATTTTATCTAATAACAAAGAGAATCCCTATCCTGTAAACTTGTAATGGCAAGGAGGGTTAACCGATTGTAGATTTTATCTCAATTTCTAAACAAATTAAGGTCTCTTAAAGGCTTTTAGCTGGCCAATTTCACCACCAATATCCTTTTAAAAGACCCTTAGCCCAATCAAGTAATTAAAATTCACTTCTGTTTTACGGAAATTCATTCTAAGTTGTTAAAATTAGTTTTAGCCGGGTAATATTTTTTCAATTGGAAATTTCTAAAGAAAAATAAACTAGACGTTGCTAGGAAAGACATTACGTTTTTACACGCTATTTTTCAAACATGCTTGGAAATGTGAGCATTATTATTGACAACCTTCTTGGGGATATATCACAGAGATACCAGAGGGATAATGTGGTCGATCGAGAAAAGAAAGAAAAAGATGCAATGATTTAATATAGCATGAGTAAGAAAGAGACATAAATAATATCTCGATTCAGTATCTAGTTGCCGTGTTTTTCTCTCAGTAGTGTCAAATTCTAATACATATCTAACAGTTTTGACAGCGCTGAGCAAGATTTTCCATACATTTTTGTGGTTGAGAATTGCCTCAAGCGACAACAGCGCTATCTCTCTAGTTGTAATAGCTCTGTGGGATACATCGACATTGCAGTACCTACCTACTGGACAAATAAATGCTAGCAACAGCTGACAAAAGTTGTATGAAAATCCATGTCTGTCATGTTTTACGGCCAGATAAATTACTATGTAAACCACAGAGATACCAGAGGGATAATGAGGTCGATCGAGAAAAGAAACAAAGAGATGCAATGATTTAAGATGGCAAGAGCTAGAAAGAGACATGAAAAATATATCGATCGAGTGGATAGTTGCCGTGTTTTTCTCTCAGTAGTGTCAAATTCCAGTACAAATTTGACAGTTTTGACAGCTCTGCGCCAGATTTTCCATACATTTTTGTGGATGAGAATTGCGTCAAGCGACAACAGCGCTATCTCTCTAGTTGTAATTAGCTCTGTGATGTAAACTCATATATTCTGTCGTGTAGTTTAAAAATGGATCGGTCTTTTATTCTGAAACATGGCAACCGAAGAGGTAACTAATCAAAGGTCGAGCTGACTTGCGAAATAATTGAAGATGAATATTATAAAAAAACCATATGAAAACTTTACCGCATGCAAAATTATTGATGTTCTTTGTTTGTCATTGATTTTTTGAAAATTATTTTGTTAAGATTATTTGAAAAAGTATCTACTATAGAAACTTTGACCACAACTATGTATTGATGGACTCACGTATGTGTGCCTCGGCTTCGCGTCGGCGCACATCTGCACGCTTTGTCCATCAATGCCTATATTGACAATTACTACAGGAAAAAAAGAATCTAATTTTGCACTAAATTTTCGATCCAACATTTATTTTTTAAAAGGTTTAGGATCACTCACTGAGCACAAAATCACAAAATGCTGACAGATCCAGGTGGAGCTTCAAGCGCCATCTTCAAAAAACGATTTTGGCCGATATCTCGGAAACTATGCACTTAAGGGCAAAAATCATTACCATTATTGTAGAAAATAAAGTTTCGCATCTTTTGTTCATGGAAAACTTTTTTGTAAAACTTACTGTTTACGATTTATGGCCTATTTATGAAATTTCATTCATTCATTAAACGGGCCATAAATCGTAAACGGAAAATTTTCGAGCCAGTTTAGTTTTTTATAAGATTAAGGATTACCTACTTACTGAGCATAAAATCACAAAATGCTGACAGATCTAGGTGGAGCTATCGACCAAAAAAGTTTTTTCAAGATGGCGCTCAAAGCTCCACCTGGATCTGTCAGCATTTTGTGATTTTATGCTCAGTAGGTGATCCTAAAACTTAATAAAAAATAAATTTGGATCTTAAATTTAGTGCAAAGTTGATAATCAAAAAGTCTATTTTTCCTGTCGTAAATGCCCACTGCGTTAATGTACTATTACTTACAACATGTATCTGTTATACAACACAAAAATAATACAAAATTCATACAAAAAACCGTAGGTATAATATTACGCAAATACAAAGTGTCGAAAGTATATCATAATTTATTCGTAAATTAAAAATAAAACAAGGCCTATTTAGAATCAAGATTATGTATCTTTATTTTATTACAAAAAAGTTAATTGTACACAGTAGGATATGGTATGCTATTTGATCCGCATAAATAATGCACGTGCAACCGTTACCCAGGTGGAGCACACAATATTTAACAATGACCCCACCCTCACTTAGATATTAGCTTATCCTATTTATTGATGAAAAAACAACAATTTAAATAAATTGTAGCTTTTTCATCGAGCCTGGCAACGTAAATCTTAGTAAAAATAGGAATTTTAAAAAGTGCGACAATTTTTTTTAGTATTAATCATGTCGGCTTAAGTACAGTTTAATTCTCCATCACACTTTACAACATTTTTGACGAGTGCATTTCTGAGAAATGCCGTACCTTACCACGTAAAAAAATTATAATCGCGTAGTATAGTGTCTCGATATCCAGTTTGGTTCACAAAACACATCATTGATGACTAAGAGCCAAAGTTAAAGCTTCATCTTAATTGTAAGCAGACCAACTCGTAAGAATCTTAAGAACTACTCGTTTTTTCAACTTCATGGTGGTATCAGAAACTCTAATCTAAAGTGCGCATGACTCACATATACAGGGTTATTTCTAATCATTTAGCATCCTTTTAGGGGCGTAGGGGGTTCTACAACTTTTGTCAAAACTCAAAAAAAAATCAGCAGTTCCATAAATTTTGTCGAGGGTGTACGATTTTTTTATCTATGGAACAACAACTTTTTTTTTTTAGTTTTGTCAAAAGTCGTAGAACAAAAATTGTTAGTTTTGATGTACATACTCGTAATAAGCCCCTGAAAGGATGCTAATTGTAAAATACCAATATTGAAGGAGATCGTGAAAATTAGTCCCCGAGAATTCTGTAGGCACATTTCCAGTCTTCGGTATAAAAGCGAATTTGTACCTACTGCTATTTACAAGGGTAACACTTTGTAAGTCAAACTAATATGGTCGCGCGGAATATGGTCGCGTGGAATATGGTCGCGCGGACTATAAATTTAAACAGATATATAAATTGATAAGTATTGTAAAAATACTATAAATATAGTAAGCCCTAGTGACCGTTGTGGCGTTCTTCTGCGGATACGAAGATATTTTGTTTTCGCCGCACGTCATCTCCTCTAGCCCCACTTGAAACAGCATGCGATTGTCGGAGCATTTCATGTAGGTGATTGACGACAGCGATGCCAAGTGTAGGTCCAGGGCTCGTCGTGTCCAATACATATGGCAGTCGCACTTCAGCTACTCCGTATTATCTTCATAATTCAAAATTGTAACTTGCACGTTGCTCGTTGGACCTCGCGCAGCCTTTTTGTAGTCCTCTTCGGTCATGGGCACGATCGACGACGGCGTAATATACAAAACAACTTCAGGATCAAATTTTTTACTTCTCGTAAACTGTAGATCATCAAACTGCAAACAAAAGAATATTTTATTACACTTAACTGCAGCTTTAGAAACGGCGGATAAATTTACTTAAATAAAGTTTGTAGGTATGTAGCGGCACGTGATTCAGCTCGGAGTGCATACGAGGCGCGCACGACCGTCTGCGGCGGCGGCGGCGCGCTGTGGAATGCTGAGGCGTTCCCACCCCACATCGTGTATACTAAGCGCCACACAAATCGGCAGATGAGAAGTTAGCCGCAGATGACACTTCGCCGTGATTTGCTAATTATTGCGCATGTTTGCACAATGCGAAGATAGCGTGCGGGAGGCTTGAGGTTGGCGGGCGGGTGTGCCCCGGCGTCTCGTCTCTCTGGCTCCCGCGTATACCTATATTTCGAGCTTTTGCGCAGCGTTCTGCGCGTAACTTCCCATCCGCCAATTTGTGTGGCGCTGAGTATATACAGCCCGGACACAACGCAATTTTTCATACAAAATCTGCTGTTATACGCACACTACACAGTACTTACTCACAGACAACACACATACGCACGGTCGCTACACGTGCATTTGTTTGCGGAATGTCTATGGCTGTCAGCGATCACCACAACGTGACGACATGCCGTGTGAGTGAGACAGACGCGTAATCAATTTGCAAAAAATGAATATATATCTAATGCTTAAAAAAGTATAACAATTACTTAATTTGGAAGCGTTTTAACAAAAAATAACCGATCTACTTCATTTGAAAGAAAGTTACCAAATAATGTAAAATAAGTTCCTATTATTTATCCTTAGGACAACATTAAAATTTCTTGTTATGTTACGTATCATTTATATTCAACCACACACAGTACAAGTTTTCCCTATTGCCTCAGTCGAGGTAGATATTATTAGAAAATCCACCGGCCAGTGCAGCCCGCGCACAGAGTGCAAGTTCTGTCCGTGGACGCGGGGTGGAAGTGAGGAAGACTCAAACTGGTGGAGGTAACGATTGGCCGTTCTATACGTAGTATTATTAGTCTTCTTTGCATATTTATATGAAGTGCCCACACGGCGGCGCGAATAATATTAATTGTAAAAAAGTAGTAGTAGCTAAATAGGATCAAAATATTTGGTAAAAATTTAAATAGTGTCTTAGTTTTATTCCTAGGCTATTGAGAAGTTAAATTTAGTGTAAGATACTAGTTAGCTTTGTAGTATGTAAGTTTTAGAAAATATTTGACTTAGGTGCTTCTAAGGTTATGTAAGGTTTAGCTTAACTATTATCATTACTTTAGGATAGGAAATAGTATGTAAGGCAGATGATTCCAAATAAATCATGCACACCTGGAAACAAATCTTTCATTTCAACTTGAGAAGCGAAACCTGAAACACCGCGGAGCTACCATCCTCGCGCGGTAGCATAGTATGAGACAATGAGTCTCAACAATAGATGACTTGCCGACTAAGGATGACACAAACAGATAAAATGAAGTTTGAAGAAAATTACTGATTTTGTTTTAAGACGTTGAGTGAAGTTTTTTTGAGACGTTGCGGGGATCCGCATTTTTAGGTGCACAAACTTAGCTTGGAGGAGTTATTCAAATAAAATGTCTTTCGGGTTATCGTCCTGAATGCTTTTTCAATTAAGCTAGATCGCATACTGTTGTTACGGCGCATGATGGTGGTACTGTCACTTGCAATATAAATCAGGTCCAACACGCTAGTACCTGTAATCGCCACCTTGCTTGCCCAGCGCAGCAATATTGGGCAACCACCCCTTGTGAATTTACACCACACAACCAGGCCCCCAGAACCCCCGCGGCTCTGCTATTCCTGGCTTTGGTAGCGGTCACGATAATGGCAGAGAGGTAGGTGTTAAGAATCTCCGGCAGTCGCCCCGCTTCCACCACCCCCAACGGAAACTGGTCCTGGTGACTTTTCAATACACGCTCTTTGAGGAAATCTTTGGAGGAGGATGTTAGATCAGGGTTAAAAAGGCGGTTACTTTATCTATTTTCTACCAAAATATTATTCTTAGGATGGAAATCTTATATTTTAGTTTAAGTAAAATTCAAATAAGTGACAACACGGACCAACATGATACGTCACATTATATCACTTACCTACACTCATGCTCATAATCAACGAAATACCACAATTTTTCACTTATTATCAATGATAAAAACAAAGGCTTAACAAAATAATACAATGAGGTGACATGATATTTCCGCGTTCCCGCGAAATCGTCCATTCAGAATCAGAATCAGAAATCGTTTCATTGTAGATCTCGTCGAGTTCTATCACTTTTGAGAAAACTTTTTGAGAAGAGGAGAGCCAAAATTATCTATAGTTACGGAGATAAATCTGTCACTTTGAGACCTGTCACTACATTCTAGTATGAATTCTAGTCTAGTTATGACAGCTGTGTGACATTGGGTTATTTTACGCAAATATTTTACTTGATATAATTCGTTATCAAACGTGAAACACGGGAAGCATGGCAAAGGGACTAATAGTCCGTCCACCATTATATCTCCTCGAAGAGGAAATAAAGTATGGATTGACAATGACATCTGACATTAAGAGTGGATAGAATGGTTTTCTCCCCTTGCCGTGCTATCCGGGCTGGGGATTATTATACCTTTTTGGAGAAGTTATACATTTATGTCTGGGCAGGCGTGGTTTAAGTATTTTTCAACCTTTGTATTACACGTTGTATGATTGTCAACTCACCGTCAGCCGGGATACGTGAGCGCCGCTCAGCTTGATGGAGCTAAGTTGTAGCAGGTCTTCTCGCGGCAAATGTGGCTCACGGCGGTGTTCGCCAAATCTAGGTGCTTTAGTTGTGTCAAATTCCGTAGCGGCGAATAGCCTAAAACATTTGCAACCATTTGAAACGTTTAGCTTTATTTTTTCTTTAGGCTAAAGAATGCATGCGTAAAAATCGTTGAAATCTATCTAGAAAGATTTTTACCCACCCTACACTATTTATCAGTGTTTCCATCAGGATTTATTACAGGGTTACCTAAGTGCCAAACCACGAAATTCAGTCAAGTTTTACAGCTGTCATCGGAAATGTAGATCTTGTCGAGCTCTGTCACTTTTGTGAAGACAGCAGCAGTCTAGAATCGATAATGACCGAGATATTTTTCGGTTTTGTTGATGATTGCGCATGGTTTTACTAGAAACAAATTATTAGGTAGTCTAAACGCCACACAAATTGGCGGATGGGAAGTTATGCGCAGAACGCTGCGCACAAGCCGAAATATAGGTATACGCGGGAGCCAGAGAGTCGAGACGCCGAGGCACACCTGCCCGCCAACCTCATGCCTCCCGCGCGCTCCCTACGCATTAAGCCCGATTACAGAGGCGCCAGCGTAAATTAAATAGCAACGTAAAAAGCGTTCTCTCTATCGAATGCCTAAAGTGAAAAAGAAACAGAACTATGCTATTTAGCTAATATAATTACGCTGGCGCCTCTGTAATCGGGCTTATTGTGCAGACATGCGCAATAATTAGCGAATCACGGCGAAGTGTCATTTGTAGCTAACTTCTCATCCGTCCATTTGTGTGGCGCTCAGTATACACTAAATAAAGAAAAAAATCTGCAGCAAAATTGAATATTCCGTACCTGAGATCCGAACTCACTACTTCAGATTGGAAATCCACCACAGTAGCAACTTTGCTATTTGAGTAGGTGACAATGCGGCCAATTTTGATATATAGTTAAGTATTACTGTTTATTCCATTTGCTAGTGTGTGTGTTTTATTTACACGTACGAGATTTGAGGTTTTTATCGACCTTTTTAGGGTTCCGTACCCAAAGGGTAAAAACGGGAACCTTTTACTAAGACTCCGCTGTCCGTCTGTCCGTCTGTCTGTCACCTGGCTGTATCTCATGAACCGTGATAGCTAGGCAGCTGAAATTTTCACAGATAGTGTATTTCTGTTGCCGCTATAACAAAAAATTCTATAAATAGAATAAATTAAATGTTTAAGGGGGGCTCCCATACAACAAACGTGATTTTTAGGAGTTTTTTGGTCGCTATTAATAACGGCAAGAGAAATTCGGCTCCCATACGGTACGGAATCCTTCGTGCGCGAGTCCGACTCGCACTTGGCTGATTTTCTTATTTAGGAGTTTAGGTGCCAAAAGGTTCAATTGTATTTTATACGCCTAAGGAATTAAATAAACTATTCGCAAAAATCCTTAAATTTGTTATTTTTCGCTAAATAATAAAAAATAAATCAAATATCATTCGTTTCGAAGAGATGGTGCCATCTCGCAGATTAAGTTGCCTAAGTCCACGTGGCACTCAACCATATTTTTAGTTTAGTTTTTAATTATGATAGTTTTTGTATTGATTGCTTTTAAACGAGTACTTAAAACTTTCAAAAGTGTGCGTTTAAAAGTCGGAAAGTGCCATGTACTACTAAGACTAACTTTCCCGGTTAAATAAAAAGTTCTTACTCGATAGTACAAAAACACTAAATGTCACAGTGGACAAAACAAGGGCAAAGCTGTGTGCGTGAGCAAGTAAATAAATAAGTAGTGTAATGCTCACCGCCGATTTCGCACAAGTCGCCGAGTAGCGCGTTGTGTGAGAGAATAAGATTCTCGAGACTCTGCAGCGGCACCAGCTCCGCCACTGCTCTAACGTCCAGCTTGTTCCCTGACAATTCTAAATACGTCAGGTGTCGCGATAGGTTGAATAAGCCGCTGAAACACGAAGAAGTAGTTTGTCTTCATACCGTAGTAACACATAGAACCCTTAAATATATACATAAAATGAATCGTGGTTGTTAGTCTCGCCAAAACTCGAGAACGGCTGAACCGATTTGGCTAAGTTTGGAAATATTTGTGGAAGTTAAGGAAAGGTTTAAACGGTGAGAAATTTAATATTGTTACGAGATGGGTTCTTGGATAATCAGTTAAAACGCCGATTGTTCACTTTGCACTTTATTGCACAAAATCACAGTACACACGACACAATTGGTTCACACAAACATTGTTCTCAATTATTAAGAAAACACCAAAAAAATCTAACAAACAACAAACAATAGACGCGACACAAAGACCGGTGCCGCCTGAGTCATAAAACCATAAATCTCGCGATTTACACTCGCCGCCCGTAATTACCGTGCGCGGCGCGGTTTACTGCATAACAATATGAAAAAAATGATAAAAACATTAATTTCATTTTCCCATACATATTCCTGCATGTACTTTAACGTTGTCATTGACAGATGACAGATGGTGGCATGAAGTTCACCAGGTCAGCTGGTTAAAAATAAAAGGAATGCTTAATTTTTGTTTTGATAGCCCAAGACCTTTGTGTAGAAGAGGGGTTTTGAGTGACTGCCTATAATTGTATATTTCATTAACTTACCTAGGCAGCGTTTTTAAAGAGCTTTGATAAATAATAAAAGCTGCCAGTTGCGGTGTGTGGTCCAGGAATCCTGCAGGCAGCGTCTCCAGAGCTATTTTACTGAAGTGCATATAGTTAATAGCGCTTGAACCGAGTAGAAGATTCGGTGGCAGAGCAACTAGATTGGACGCTTCAAATATCGTAAATTGCTCAAGCTGAGCGCAATTTGCTAGCCAACTTTCTGGCAGAGTTATCGCATGTATTTTACTAAATATCATCGAACGGAGCGAGTTGCAACGCTCCAGCCGCGCTGGATGTTCCTCCCTCCAGTCATACATCGTCACTCTCTCCAAGGAAATCGTCATGGGCACCTCGTAGGCGGGCATGCGTAATTCAATATCTCGTAAGCTTCGCAGCGGTGCGAGAAAGCTGGTCTCCGATGGGCTCCGTCTGTTGTATAATTTATTTGACTGAATTTCAAGGGCGAAGAGGAAGTCAAGACCCATGAAATGGTTAGCATTTAGTGGTGGCTCGTCGTCATGTAGCTTTAGCCAGAGCATCGAGCCCGTACCATCGGGTGCGTCTTGGAGAATGACGCCAAGTGTGGTAAATATTTCTGCTAGTGATATGTGCTCTGGCAGTCGACAACTCTCAATCTTCACCCATACTCGCAGTGGTGGCACCGCGCGCGGTAGTGCGGTTGATTCCAAAGCCCATCTTGATGACGTCATTGTGTTATTATAATATTACTCTGTCACAAGATAACATCAAAGTTTTTTGTTTATAACCGTAAATTTCACTTATGTTTAGGATGTGACCTGCAAAGAACATAAATACTTTATCATACCCTTCTCATTTTTAAATGAATTCTCTATGTTAACGGAACACAGAAACGTAGTCTCTTAATATGGCCTTTATGAGTTAGCTCCTAGTAGTGCAACGAATTAAGGAGAAGAGTATTCTCGGAGTCTCTGTGCGAGATCAAATTAGAAATGAAGTTGCTGACATAGCCTATCGGATTGGCAAATTAAAATGGCAGTAGGTAGTCTGAAAGTAGTATAATATGTTTGTAGGCCCGTTTGAAGGGGCCTAAGGGCCGCGCCCTGGATTCATTGAAGGCCTATGATGGTTGATGACTAGGTCACAGTTGTCCGCAGAACGCCTAAACTGGTAGAGACTATAAAGGTGTCCAGGTTGAGTATTGCACTGTCCTCCAAAATGCAAGACCTAACTCTTAATAACATAATATTTGAAACATCATAAGCTTAAATCTCGTTTCTCGCTCTTTATTTATTTGTTTCATAATCGCAAACCTTGTTAAAATTTTAATACTAAACACCCACACCCAATATTATCGAAATCGGCTGATAAATAGCGCAATAGCAAATTTCCTCCTTTTCTGACTGAAATATCCCTCCCAATTAAAATTTGTCGACAGCAAGAAAATCATTAATATATTACCCGTGCACTAAGTCTTGTTGAAATTTTGTTGAAACATGTAGACAAAAGTCAACATCCGGACTGACGAAAGCTAAATCGTCGTATCGAAGCATTTACCTCGCTTCGCTTCGGTCAATTACGTTACTACCGTAAAATTAGAAGTTAGATAAAGAATACACGAAACATACCATCGACGTCGTAGATGTAAGATGGAGTAGGCTTGAAGTCACTACGGAGGAGCCGGCAGCGCGGGTTCTGGCAGCGCAGCGGCGGCTCCTTGACTTCCTGCGCTGACTCCACCGCCCGCGCTAGCTCCGCTGCCCGCGCTGGCGCCGCGGCCACCGCTAGCACGCTCACCACCCACACACACCACATCGCCATGACACCACGGTCTAGACTCCACGGAACTACAGTCAAAGTAAACGTCTGTCATTAATTTAGGTTAACCTATAGTAAAGAAGTTTGACATTAATTTATTTTAGACTTTATTTTATTAATAGCTTTTATTTAGTTTCACCTGTCCCGTTGTCTGTCTGTCGGTCTGTAACCAAATCTTGCAAGTTAAATTTAACGGTTAATTTTTCCGGTTACCGATTGAGCTGAAATTTTGAATACACGTATAAAATTATGATGACATGGTGCTGATTTTGTGATGGAGCTGGAAGGTGGCCAAAGGAACTTAGCAATGTAACGACACAACCTCATCGAGTTTGGGTTCATTTGCATGATCTTCGCGAGTAGTTTGGCTTTCAATGGTAACCAGGGTCTGATGATGGAGCTGGAAGGTGGTCATAGGAACTCTGTAATGAAACGACGCAACCCTTTCGAGTTTCCGCTCGCTTGATTCGTCTTGGTGAGTTCAGTAAAAGATTGTTTTTAAAGTAAAGGTTTTTTTAAAATATAAGTTATACTTGTTTTTTGTACAGTGGCAAATTATGTAAATGAAATACTTACAAATAAATGTAAGTACATTTAAAAAAGTAATCGTTGAAGTCATCCATCCATCCATCAGCCAAAGGACGTCCACTGCTGGACATAGGCCTCCGGTCTTATTGGAGACATAGATCTCCAATAAGACCGGTTGAAAGCGGCTTGCATCCAGCGCGATCCTGAGGTCTTAATGAGGTCATCCGTCCACCTTGTGGGTGGACGTCCTACGCTGCGCTTGCCGGTAAGTGGTCTCCACTCGAGAACTTTTCGACTCCACCGGTCATCAGTCCTCCGCGCTATGTGCCCTGCCCATTGCCATTTCAACTTGCTAATCCGTTGGGCTATGTCGTTAACTTTGGTTCTTCTACGGATCTCCTCATTTCTGATTCGATCCCGTAGAGAAACTCCGAGCATAGCCCTCTCCATAGCTCGTTGGGCTACTTGGAGTTTATTAATAAGGCCCATGGTAAGAGACCACGTTTCAGTGCCATAAGTCATCACTGGTAACACACACTGATCGAACACTTTCGTCGTTGAAACTTGCTAAAGCGGCAGACTTTTTGCTTTATAAAAAAACGCCTATGTCATCCAGGCTATAAAAAACCTACGAGCTATTTTCAGACCTATCCGATATACAAAAACGAAAAAATAAACATTAAAATCCATCAAGTTGTTTCGAAGGAGCTGGATAACAAACAGCTGTGACACGAGATTTTTATATAGGTCGACTTGGCATTTTTTCCTTACATTTCCAAGTGATAGGGTATCACTATCACTTTATATTGTACCTATCTACAATACATTTCTCTCATATCTACATTACAGTTTTGTGAATACTGTACTGTATCAGCCTTTTAATAGTCCACTGCAGGACGTAGGCCTGCCCACGAAGGGTGATTGGGTAATATCCACTACCAGTCCCAGTGCGGGTTGGTGGATTCACATACGCCATCGAATTTTTTCTTCGGACGTATGCAGATTTACTTACGATGGTTTCCTTCCATATTATTATAAATAACAAAGAAATAAAAAACTTACCGGACGTGCAACCGCTACTACAGCAGAATACTCGTATGACGACGTCTGTCAGAAATATCTATCGTTCTTGCCCCCCTTGACCCTGACATATAGAGCGAGTTCAAACTAATCACTGAGCATAACATGATAAATAACAAACGTTATAGTCAAACCGCTAAACTCAGACTTCGCCTGCGCGGGTACGGGGGCGCGGGGGTAGACGACAAAGAGGACTGAGACAGGTGCGGGCGCCGGGGACCCGCTGCCCGCGCCTGTCTCAGTCCCCTGTGTCGTCTCCCCCGGCGCCCCTGTACCGCGCAGGCGAAGGCTGAGTTTAGCGGTTTGACTATAGGTACGTATTTAACCTTCCTATACCCGCGTCAAATTTTGTAACACCTATACCCGCGCACGGTGTCACAGACCGTAACTTCGGGACCCTATTTTTTATTGTTAGTAGAAGAAGCTATATAGGTAACATTTTTTTTCGCGAGCTATAAATTAAATAACAAAATAAATCCAATTAATCACACAAATAACTTATTTTACTGACTATCAGACTTCGCGTAATAGCCTTCAAAAGTATTTATTTTTGTTGAAGTGTAGAAAAACTAACTAAAATCTGTACTCCTAAAAACAGTTTAGTACCTTATGAGTTTTGTAACTAACAAGATTTTAGACTGTAGAAAAACCAATTAACCTATGATCCATACAAATATTTCAAACAAAAAATTTTGCTGCACGTATACCCACCCGCATCGGCCTCACGGACCGATTGGCGCCAAATACACCCACACGCCGTACTTGCACAAGCTCGTTTAGAGTACTGAAGTAAAGATAGCAACAAATGAGGCAGCTAGCAAAATCCGCAAAGTCGGTGCATTGTTTGAATATAAAATAATTGCGAAATAATATTTCATCGGTCTCACAGACAAATGCGCGGGTATAAGAAGGTTAAACATTTATTTTGTTAGTTTTCCCTGTATCAGAGGTACCTACTTTTATTTAAGGAAATATGCCTACGTATATATTTGTAGAAAATAATCGGCCAAGTGCGAGTCGAAATCGCACACTAAGGGTTCCGTACAGTATTGGGGCCCCCTGAAACATTTATCTTATTTTAATTTAATAATTAAGTATTGAAATAAACATACAAATAAATGTTCTGTGAACATTTCAAGCGTCTACCTGCTAGGTACCGTTATTAATAAATTAATATCGAGCGAATAACGGCTAAAAACCCAGGTTTGTTGTATGGGAACCCCCTTAAATTTTTATTTTGTTTGGTTTTAAGTAATTGTTATTATAGCGGCAACAGAAATACAGCATCTGTGAAAATTTCAACTGTCTAGCTATCACGGTTCATGAGATACAGCCTGGTGACAGACAGACGGACTGACAGACGGACGGACAGCAGAGTTTTAGGAATAGGGTCCCGTTTTTACCCTTTGGGTACGGAACCCTAAAAATACCTAATTCGTGTTATCAAGTCACTGAACATCATGTAGGCAAGCAAAATCATGCATTGAATACGTGGTTAAACATTTATTTTGTTTGTTAAGTGCCTAATTTTATTTAGGAAATATTGTCATCCATCTATACATCCATCAGCCAAAGGAAATCCACTGCTGGACATAGGCCTTCCCTATGGATCTCCAATAAGACCGGTTGGAAGCGGCTTGCATCCAGCGCGAACCTGCGGTCTTAATGAGGTCACCCGTCCATCTTGTAGGTGGACGTCCTACGCTGAGCTTGTCGGTACGTGGTCTCCACTCGAGAACTTTTCGACTTCACCGGTCATCAGTCCTCTGCGCTATGTGCCCTGCCCATTGCCATTTCAACTTGCCAATCTGTTGGTCAATAGCTCAGCCGATTTCGATAAAATTTAAATGAAACAAACTTCAAAGTATGGCCTTTCCGATATTTTTTTATTGAAATCGTATCACTCTGTGAAAATGTATATAAATAGTATATACATCAAAACCAACAACTTTTGTTCTACGACTTTTGTCAAATCTCAAAAACATGCTGTTTCACAGTAAAATATTATATTTATAAAATTATTATGACGTACGAACGTGTGGTGTGTAATCAGTAAGCGTGCCATATACCTACTAGGCAGCCCTAGAGCGTATTACAGGTCGCAGCATAATTATAAGTCTAGCGCTGAGCGAAGTGTGGAGGGGGTGGCTGCGCATGAGTTTAGTATGGCGGTCAGCATGCGCAGCCATCCCCTCCACAGTACCCAGCGCTAGATTTACGTGCCGCTACTTTTACGTGCGCGGACACGTGGGGCTGTAGGTATTTATTTCAACGACTGGGCCGAGTCCACAGGGGCTGTTAGGGTGTTTGAAATGACATGGCATTATTGCTATGACGGTAAAGTTCAAAATAAAAGCCCTGCCTAGGAGACGTTTGAAGTTTGTCCACCATCTTTGTGAAATCAAATTTTACATTTGATCAGCAGTTCAAGTGTCATTTGTGTCTAGATTACATAGCAGTTTCTATGGATTTTCGACGCCATGTTTGTGGAATCATGCATCACTTTTTTACTTTATGTCACTTCCACTGTTTTTCCTTAATCTGAGGCCGAGTCACAACACTGCCTATATACTATTACAGTGACGTAAGTAAATAATATTTGCTCACATCTGGACCGTTAGCAATAAAAGTTGAAAGCTTTCAAATGAATCTTGGTTTTGTTTGTGAACAATCCTTACGAGTAACTTGAGACGGGTCCCTGTAACACAATTGCGGTAACTCAAGTGAAACCAAGTTAAGTTGCCGTAATAAGATTGTGGTTTACTCCATCAAAGACAAGGGAATTCCGATTTCGTAATAGAATAGCCCAGCCAAGACAATATACTTGAAAAGTGGTTATTATGATCTTTATGATCAATTCTTAGGGTTCCGTACCCAAAGGGTTAAAACGGGACCCTATTACTAAGACTCCGCTGTTCGTCCGTCTGTCTGTCACTAGGCTGTAAGTATCTTATGAACTGTGATAGCTAGACAGCTGAAATTTTCACATATGATGTATTTCTGTTGCCGCTGCGCTATAAAAACAGAATGAAATAAAAATATTATTTAAAGGGAGCTCCCATACCACAAACGTATTTTTTGCTGTTTTTTGCTCCATATTAATAACGGCAACAATTAGACCCTTGAAATGGGGCTAAGGAGGTTCCCATAGGATACGGAACCCTTCGTGCGCGAGTCCAACTCGCACTTGGCCAATTATTACTTTGTGACCAACCCTCAAATGGTAAAAAAATCGGCTGCTAGGTATAATATTTTACCGAACGTTTTATTTCAACGAATTTTTGCTATTTTTGTGGTTTCCGGAAAATGTTTGCTCTATGAAAGGCTACTGAAAATATAGTCACTCGTAGAGGATGTCTTTTTGAACTAATTGGATAAAAATAATTGAATATTTTTATTTGGTCATAATTTAAGTAACATCTCTAAGCCTAAAATTAATTAACCTACTTAAAAAAAAAACATGAAAATATTTGTCTACAATCATCAATCTAAGACTAAAACTTAAAAGTTATTTGTCTGTAAAGTTGGTTTACATACGATAATTTTACAAGATGACGTAATATTATATATGCGTCACAAGCCGAACGCTTAGGCCGATCTTGCCTCTCTATCGTTTGTTCCGCGCTCTCGTTTACACGCTCGGCTAAGGTGGAACGTGACAATGAGTGACGATTTTTCGTACGTGCAGCCGGCGCTCATGGATTTATAACACGTTATCTCGTCAAAAAAATATAACAAAATAAAACTTAGTCTCAAAACCCCTTCGGCAGAAGGTACTCGTAACGTGGCCAAAATGCTAGCGGTATTGCCTCGCCGACGTCACGAGCCCCCACTACCGAACTTTGACAAGGTTTTTTATCTTTGTATTTGTTTGATTCACAAAAAAAACGTGTCCAATACTTTTTGATAATGTAATAATGATTTTTTTACCCAGTCGTCATGCCTATTCAGAAACGTTATAACTTTATTTCTATAAATGTGGTAATGAACACTCTGAATAACAATTAAAATTATAATTTCCATAAACCGTACAGTGCCGATTTGCAAAGAACTGTTACAACTTAAAGTGTTCTTGTTTAGTAAAAACTTCAATGCGTTTGCAAGCAGTTATGACATTACAAATTTTAAGTGCTTCGAGAGTATTTTCGTTGTTTTCTTTGGAATTATTTTGAAGGCTTGGAATTGTTTTAATAGAAATGTGCTTGTATTTTCTAGACTGTACAAAAATAAAACATTATATTTCTTGTTAATGATAGTATTTTACGTTATAACTTTTTAATTCATGCATCAAAAATAATACTCATTTATACATTATTTATACCTATATGCAAGAATCAGATAGAACTAAGTAGTTTGTTGAATGAACATGATATGAAATTAATTTATATTTTTTGAATATAAATTTCCTGACATTCATAACATGTACACATTGTACACCCTGAAAGCTTAATACGAGACAGCAGACGCCATTATACAAACAGAATAAAATAAAAATATAAGTTCTTCCTACACCATCACAAGTCAACACTGCACACCACATCCTCAGCAACATAGTGTTCACAATTTTAACGGAGAGAGTGTCTACCATTTTGAGAGAGTGTACAATTTTTACAAGTTGCCAGAAGATTTAGTATCAGCAAAGACCTACATATGCTTCTTCTTGATCGTGTCGATGATCCAAATAATATTTAGGTGAAAATTTGTATGGTCTTTTCCCAGTGCCTTGCCACTGCCACTCCGCGAGGAGAGGCATCGTATAGATCCAAAAGTTTGGGCAGTTAGGGCATGAGAAAAGATGTGGCATATTTTTGTATCGAAGCATCGCACTGGTACTGTGCGCTTCCTACATATCCCCATTTCACCAAGTTGTCTCTACAGCGACTCACTTGGGTCCGGAGTCGATTTAGTGACTTCCACGTGGGCCACGGGAGGTTACCGCCAGCTGGGAGTTTTTCGGAAGGCACCACGTAACCGCCTGGTGTGGGGAGCGTGTTTATAGCAGTGGAGCGTATGTGTAGCAAAGCAATACTAATATAAGCAAAGACCTGCCTACATATTTGAGAACAGACTGGACCTTTGAGAAAAGAAGAAAAAAGTTGCTTTGACAGATAAATAGAATTTTTTTCCGTCACTGCTGCACATCAGCAGAATTATGCTGCTCGTGTATAATTATATAATTTCTAATTAAAAAACTGATTTCATATCACAATCCACGGACAATGTTCCTCAGAGGCTGGTCACTCATCCAGTTATTATCCTTTACCTGAGAATCTTTAAATTTCTAATCATTTATCCTGGGTAGTGTCTCAAATAGTCAAACAAATAAAATAGATTAATCTAACACTAACTGGGCCAGCGTGATAGAGCGTGGCAATTCTCGTTCTTGTAAAAGCTTATAATATGTTCAGCAGTGGACTATGAAAAGACCGGTACAGCGCATATTAGTCATTTAAGTAAGTCACGTTAAATTTTATAAAGTGCAAGTACAATACAGTGTAAAAATAATGTCCAAAGTACTGGTATCTGCCTTTTAAATAATTAACTGCTGAATATATACCTACTCGTGAAAGTAAGTCCTAGAAACACTATGGGTAATATTGTTGTGCATGCGTTTATAGTTAGCCTTTATTTTTTAACTCAAAGCACAAAAAGCAACTTTATTTAAGTTTGAGCTCCGTGCGTTAAACTTATTCAATTGATAATCCTGTTATAAGATAGGCTTATGTAATTATCGTAAGCTATGGAATTAACTTAGGTTTAACTTAAGCTTATCAAAGCTTCAAGCTGAAATTTGTATTGTTGAAGAAATTGAATTCTGTCGTGATATTGCGCTATATTAGTCGGCTGAACTTAAATTCAAAATACTGAGCTTAAAGTTTATTTTGGTGTGCGTATCCTCATCATTAGGTACGAATAACTTCTACCAAGAGATTACTGGAAAATCGCAAGAAATTCAGCAGTTCCATACCAAAAGTTCATCGACTCTTGGCTTAATGAAACTATACAACGTGTAACAGAAAAGTTTAAAAATACTTAAACCACGCAACCCGAAATATATTTAAAACTTATCCCAAAAGGTGTAATAATCCTCAACACGTTAGTTTACGAGTTTTACGAGTATCAAATTAAATTTTTGCATAAAATAACCCGATGTCAACCCCCAAGAATGCCGCACGTGCCGTGCGCCGGCGTCCGCTACCATTTTTATTTGTTAGGGTCGTCCAAAAGAATACGAAAGAAATTATTATGGAAAAAAATAACATAGCTTTTGATGTTTAAAATGTAAACAGGTGATTCGTGACTGAATAATAAGAATACACATAAATGCCTTTCAGTATTATTCAATCTTTCTGTGACACGTATACTTAGCGTTTGAGAACTTAGTGAAACTATATTATTTATAGTACTAGGCATATATTATCATAGAAGTTCTTTTTGCAATAAATAATTTATGTCAGTCTTCAGAAATTTGTAACAAACTTAGTGATAGCCTGCCTAAAATAGGTATCACAGATGGCACCACCAACGCTGTAGCTAACTTGGTAAAAATATGTTTATTTTAATTTTAAAAAAAACTTTTTTCTCTCTAGAACTGTAAAAATAAACTCTAGCAAACTCCTTACTCTAGCAAAGCATGAAGTGCTACTCGGCTTTATAAAGTTTTGGTAAAAATAAACACTTCAACAAGGAATTTATTTCTTAATTTATATCTACTACCGTAAAAGTAAAAGCTATCTTGTACGATCAGCGAATAAGCATGTTCGTTACTAACTATGGCAAAGCTGGAAGTGCTACCTGTACTAACACAAACAGACATTCCTAGTCGAATCCAATCTCCGTTAGCAGAGCTTCAAATGTGGTGCAGAATTCCGTTTTCCTGTTTGCCGTCGAGCCGTCCCAACGTTTGCGATGAAATCGTGCTCCCTGCATCCGTACGACGTGCGCATGCATGCTGCGGACCCATGCGATGTGCATCGCAAGAACTATATCAGACTATGAAGAGACAGAGGGATAATCGCGAACTTTGTAAAAGTCAAAACCGTCGGTCACAGACAATAATCAAGATTAAGGTACTGATTAAATGTTGAAATATAGAACCATCTTGATTACATTACCATTTAATCAAAAAGTTTTTGACATTTCCTTACCAGGAGACCACGTACAGGCAAGCGCAAAACAGGGCGTCTTAAATCATGCTCTCTGTATCCGTGCGACGTGCGCATGTATACTACGGACCCATGCGATCTACGAGTACATTGCGAGAACTAAACAGACTATGGAAAGTTAGAGGAACAACCTTAAATTATGTAAAAGTAAAAAAAACCCTTGGACAAAGGCAATAATCAAGAAGGTACTGAAAATATTGAAATATAGTTAGGAGCCATCTTGATTATCGTTTAATCAAAAAGTTTTTGACATTGCCTAACCAGGATACCACGTACCGGCAAGCACAAAACAGGGTGTCTACCCAATACTATGAAGCTGCAGAGGGACAACCACTGCGTATGTAAGAATAAAAACTCTCGCCAATACCGCCAATGGAACTGAAACCAAAAAACCCACTGTAAAATATAAAAAAATACTCGTAACTAGGATCTTGATTGGCATCAGCATAAAAACGAAAAAAGAAAGGATAAAAAAGAATAGTTAGCAAGCCATGTACCACAGCAGTTATCTAGAAAAACAGAGGCACAGACACACATGTCAAATTTATACCGCCTCATTTTTGTTGGGCTAAGATTTTTGAACCTATTTCGTCGGGATGAAACAAAATTAGATTCCTTCTTTTAGAGCACAGAGTTTCTGTTTTGCTGTTTATTTCTGATAACCACAAATACAAGAGTGAAATCAAAGTTTTTTAACCATTCATAGCAGATCACATCCACAAACAAAACATACAGACACACGCGTCACATTTCCTCATCATCATATCAGTTGTAGGAAAGATCTAATCTCCATTACCGCAGAGCTTATATTTAGTCCTGGAATTTGTTTTTTGCATTAAATACATAATTTAAATACTTATATAGAAATCATTTGCAGTTGTTAATATAGAATTCATTTACCGTCGAGCATCTTATTATTTGCGATGATCTGGGTAGTGTTATTTTTACTGTACTGTACTATATCAGCATTCTAGTAGTCCAATGCAGGACGTAGGCTTACCCACGAAAGTTGACTGGGCCATATCCACCACGCTGGCCCAGTGCGGGTTGGTGGAGTCACATACGCCATCGAATTTGTTCTACGGATGGTTGCAGGTTGCCTCACGATGTTTTCCTTCACCGAAAAGTCAGTGGTGTTAAATTCCGTTATCTTTAACCTCAATAATAATCTCAATATATCAATTTTCAAAGTGTTTTTGAAAAAATGCATGTTTATTATGCTTCTACCCTTTCTTAATCTATGCCATGTTGTGAATATGCGGCGCAGTGGCAAACCACTTAGGAAATTACCAACTTGTTGAAAGGATATCGATTATTTTATGAACTTCTAATACGTACTGAAACGGGAGTGTCTCTACAGTTGCAGAAGTCTATTTTTATTTCGTTTCATGCTTTTACTGGGATCATATTTTATACTAATCAGAAAGTAAGCAACATTTCATATAACTATAAATACTACCAATGTACCAATATATGCAATCAAGAAGATACGTACATTGTTAACATTGGTAGCAAAATACGCGGTGTTGCTTTACAAAATACACATTTTTCAGAGGTATATACTCATCAATATGGTAGTTGACTGGTATTGAATTAGTTAAAAGTATTAAGGTTAGTGATTTCTGCAATTAATTATGATGCATAAACTGAAAATAATGTAAATTGGCTAATAAAGGTCAGAGATGTCTGGGGATGCCTTGTCTCTTTCCCACAAAGCGTAACATAGTATGGCGATTGTATGACACTTACGGACAGTGACGTCATAGCCTGCCATAGTGCGCTTTTGTCTAGCAAGAAAATAAATATGCTTGTAACTTCTTTATTTCTTCAGTTTATTTCTAAGTTGATTATATTTTTATTTTCGGTTATCGGCTCTGTTTATGCTTAGCTGTAACAAGAAGACATCAAAATTATATTGTCAACTAGCCTACAGATCACTGATCTAGAGCAAAAAAGATGCTTGGATGTTTTCTACTCATTTCTATGTATTAAGTTGTTCTGAAAACTAAAAAAATACTCAAAAAAGTCCTGGACGTGGGTTTTTTAGAAAACGCATTTTATTTTTGCAAATAAATGGTATTTGTCCGATTTTGAAAAAGGAACCATAAGAAATTTAGGGGATATAAGTGAAGAATAAGGTGAACATTATCAACAAAATATTATGGAGATGGAAAAAAGGTACCAGGATGTTATGAATAATTTTATTACGGAACAAAATCAGCGGTAGAATGTAAAAAAAAAACATGTATTTTGATTGATAATTAGTAACAGCTGATTTTAATCACAATATATATTAGTATTACATTCATACATGAAACATACACATAAATTATGTTAAATATGTATATTTATGTGAAAATTCGCAAGCGAGTTACTTGGCTTACCTATAAAATCCCTTACCCATACCTTATCAAAAATAAGTGAGCATCCTCACAATTCCAAACCCGTATAATTCAAAAATATCTCAAACAAAGAGCTTTTTCTGATAGCGCTACCTATTGTAACGCCAGTCACGCGCCTTCCGTTGTTTGGACCGAGTTATAACGGCCGTTATATTCGTAATGAGCGTTATAACGCTGTAACAGAATGTAATCTGTGATAATAACGAATTACAATGTTCTGGACGGCTGATTTAGATCTGGTTTAGGAAACGTGACGAAATTCACTTGATATTTTCTGGTGATCGTCGACAGTAGCGCATAAAATTGAATTGTTTATTATTAAGAAGCTTAAAATGCAAAATTTCATGTATTTTATGTATATCTGTAATAATATTCTTACGTCTACTATGAGGGCGATGATGAAAGAATACTTAGTTCTTTCATCATCGCCCTCATAGTAGACGTAAGAATATTATTACAGAATTGTATCCCATTTTAATCCAAGATAGGTTTGCGTTTGACCACATACCGCCTGATCTTAAGAAGAGCGATCTTAGGTAATTTCAACAAGCACATTAATGCATTTTACTTTGAATTTTTATTTTATGGCTTACTTTATTATGTTAACATGACCCGCCCCTCCAAAATTCAAAACGTTTGAAAGTACCTATATGTGAAAGTATTTACAACGCGCCGCCACGCATGTGTGCGTACTGATACGGCCGTCAAACTACTAGTCGAGCTAGCACATCCAAGGATTTGTTGCCAGAATATTTGGATGTGACTACACACATTAAAACAATAATTTGGAAGGGCGGGCCATGTTATCGTAGAAAATCTCTAAACAAATAACTAGTAGTCCGCCCCGGACTTGGACCTCGCGCTATTCCTATTTTATATCATAAATTCTGTGTAATGTCAATAATTTTGGTACGAAAGTTATAACCATTAGAACCAAGCGTTTCGAATCCTCATTCCTCATACGAACAGCCAGAATGTGGAACGCTTTGCCTGGGTCTGTCTTCCCGCTAAAGTACAATGTGGGCGTCTTCGAATCCCAAGTAAATAGGTATCTTCTAGGTAAGCGTGCTACAACCTAGACCGCTTATCTGCTTAACATCAGGCAGTATGTGGTCAAATGCAAACCTATTCAGAATAAAAAAAAAAGTTAGGTGACTTCTTTTTAGGGTTCCGTACCCAAAGGGTAAAAACGGGACCCTATTACTAAGACTCCGCTGTCCGTCTGTCTGTCCGTCTGTCAAATGAGTTCTTCAGAATTTATGTACAGATTTTCACACCACTGGCTTTGCAGTGAAGGAAAACATCGTGAGGCAACCTGCATACGTCCGTAGAAGAAATTCGATGGCGTAGGTGAATCCACCAACCCGCACTGTGCCAGCGTGCTAGAAATGGCCCAATCACCCTTCGTGGGTAGGCCTACGTCCTGCAGTGAACTATTCAAAAGGCTAGTACAGTAGGTATTCGATACTATCGATACCATTGCCAATATTCAAAACTATTGCATGATTTTTACTATCGATAGTAAACAGCTGAACTTTGAAACTATCGATAGTGTAACTGAATTTGACAGACTATCGATAGTGAAACTATCGCCTATCGCAACAACGCTAGTCACAAGCAACATATATTTAATGTGTGCTTGCGTTATTGCTTCTTTTTCTGAGATTAATGTTCAATTGCAACTAATAAGGTTTTGCTTACAAAAAAGTTTATTTATTTTCAAAATGTTAAACTGTTTTATTTAACTTCACCCGCCTGTTTTTTGGGTCAAATCTAGTAAATGATATTTGACCCGCTTTCCTATAATTTCGATGAAAATACACAAATACAGTTTCACATAATTTTATGCAATTTTATCCTACTTTAAAAGACTACTCATTCTTATCCGACTGGCAATAAATAGTACCTCCTTATTCAAAACCTCTGAATAAGGAAAAAAACCCTAATAATGAAAACTCTGACATTTCTGACAACTTGTCAAAACATCAAATTTTTCTCGGATTTCATATAGATGCAACCAGATGCAACTGCAAAACCTATGAAAATTTTAATGGTTTCTTTTCAACAGAACATTGAAAGTGATCGTAAAAATGTGATGGTCATTGGTATACCTAATTTGTTTGAATTTCGTCACCCCACCCCACCTTAACTGAGCATCGCGTGCAAATCAACGCGCCTCATTTTGTCGACGGACCAGCTCTCAAACGCTTCTACTATCACTGGGGTCTCCTGCAATGACCTGAGTTCCTGTGGTATCTACTGCTACAGTGTGGGATCCGGTGGCGCTCCTGTGATGGACGGATCCTCACAAAGATATCGGTCGTGGACTTTCTTGTCAGAGTAGCTCACGGAGTGCGTACGTTTAGGTTTGATGATATAAACAGTACAGAACTGTTAGAATTACATATTTTAAATAAAATAATAATGTACCGCCGATTTTTGTTGGTTTAAATTATTTACCCTCAAACCAGGTAACGAATCCCAACCTATAGGTTGCTACACACATATACGGTTTGGCACGATTGGCACTGCCGGGCGAAATAATTTGTAGGAATGAGTCATTTGGTCCGGCAAATGTCGAATGTGCCGAACAGGATTTCGCGAGACCGTGCAGCTGCGAGATGTTTTTTCATAATTTACGTTTGGACTTTCGTAATTTAGAAGGTTTTTCCGTCTAGACGCCAGTCCGAAACCGCAATCAGTTTCTCATGTCGATTTTTACCGCAGTCATGGGTTTGTGTAATAAAGATTTTCATAAAACATGATGTGGCTCTAGTTATTTATCATAGCGCCATCTAGCACAATTTGACACTGTACTATAATGAGGCTAAGATTTGAGATAGCGTACACCATCACCAAAACAGTTCTTTCCTACCGTCCACCTCCTGAGACCACCTGGGTAACCGTGGAAAGTTTTTTTTTTTTACAATGGCTCACCTGTTCCACCTGGGTGTTCCTTGGGAAGTATTTAGTTTCCACCATCCACCTAGTTATGAAATCTCTTCAGATTTGAAGTGGTATATATTTTGAGCGTTTTCGGAGAGCGTCACAGAACCAATAATGTACTCGTAGCAGAGACATTTTATTCGTAGTTGAAAAGAAATATCAATAAAATAAATATTGAGACTTAGTAAAATTTAAAGAAATAGGGTCCAAAGTGAAATTTAATCTATTAATAATTTTGTAATTGCTTCCTTTCAATACACATAGTGACATCTAGTGGTCTAGAATGTAACTAATTAGCGACGTACGCTCAATTGTACTGCGATTGCTGTCTACTTGAGTAACTTAGAAGCTTAGTTTTTGATATTACCATGAAATTTGCCTGAACAATTACAAATAAAATATTATCCTGAATTTGCGTGAATATGAGTGGTTATTCTTACAATTTTAAACAAAATACTCGAGCGTACAGTAATATTACGTCTTCAGCAACTCCCGCAGAAAGTGGTGCCGTTTTGCCTCTTTTTACCACCGGTCCTGGTATCTTCGACACCACTGAACAGAAGATGCTCATATTCGAACTTAAAAATTCTATATATATAAACTACGTGCATGCTAAATTTCATGGAGATCAGCTGAGCGGTACTTGAGTTATCGTCGAACAAAGAAACATACAAACATACATCTGACAGCTCAAGTGCCGGCTCGTCCCATTAGACTCAGAGACCTCGCTAACGCTCGGTCAATTAAATAAGCTTACGTACTTCTATCTACCTCCAGCTGCTTAGCTGAGCTGAGGACCTAGTACTAGTATTTTTTTATGACCTAAAATTTAATTTATATGTAAAATAAAGTTTATAAAATCAAGAGATTCAAGAAATAACCAAATCAAGTATGATGTGAAACGAAAATTATTATAGTTTCCGTTAACAATCAATTTCATACTAATCCCTCAGGAAGATTACGGACCCCATAAGGTCATAATCGCCAATAAATCCCGGCAGACATATTCCGGCAATGGCAAAAATACAGGAGTTTCCTCGCGGCCGCGACAGACAGATGGCGTGGCGGTCGCCGGAACGAAGATTTACTACGTGCGGGACACGTGGATGCTATCGGCACAGGAGAATGCGTGGAGTCGACATCAGCATGATGTTTTTATTTCAACTAATAAAATATCATCTTATATCAGGGCCCGCTGTCCGCATATGAAGTATTATGCCTATGCGGACAGCGGATTATTACTAGAAATTTACTAGCGGAAATGTACTATAGGTATCGAAGTCAGCGAATGAGAAGTTAGCCGCAGATGACACTTCGCCGTGATTTGCTAATTATTGCGCATGTGGGTACAATGCCTACACAAGTGACGAAGTAGTGAACACGGGTGTGTAGCGAGCGCGCGGGAGGATTGAGGTTAGCGAGCGGGTGTGCTCCGGCTTCTCGTCTCGCTGGCATACCTATATTTTGCCCTTTACGCAGCGTTCGGCGCATAACTTCCCATCCGCTGACTTGTGTGGCGCGGATTATACGTGGCGGGACACGTGGATGCTATTGGCAATTTGGTACAGGGGAGAACATAGAGTTGATTCTACTTTTAACTATTATTCACCGACCAAACACAGGGAAGCGAAAAGTCTCAGTTTTGACTTAATGATTTGCTTTTCTCTTTCCGGGTGTTAATTCTCCTCTACAGGTCGTATTTAACAACGAATCTGAACTTGATTTTTTACACATTTATCTTATATTAGGACCCAGGCCCACTGTCATAGGCATAGGCCGTATTACAGACTAGTTTTTGTTTTATATTTTTTCTATTTTCAAGATCCAAAATACGAGAGTTTCCTCGCGACCGCGACAAACAGATGACGTGGCGGTCGCCGGAACGAAGATTTCCTACGTGCGGGACACCTGGATGCTAGCGGCAGAGAGGAATGCGTGGAGCCGTCTTAAACATATTTTTATTTTTAACTACCCGTAAGATTTTTTCAGACTTTAGTACCCGAAACCTCTCATGTGCTGTATCTCTTACGTGTATCTATTCCCTATTTTGAAGATCTAAAATATTTGTTTTTTTTCACGGCTGCGACCGGTAGATGGCGTTACAGTTAGCGTAATTGTATAACTTTTATTTTGTCTTACCTAAAGAGATGCCCGTTGTCAGCATAGGCAGTATGTTTCACATGTATTTTTCTATTTTCTAGATAAAAAATACAGGAGTTTCCTCGCGACCGCGACAGACAGATGGCGTGGTATTCGCCGGAACGATTTACTACGTGACGAGAAACAGGGAAATGCGTGTAGTCCACATTAGAATATTTCGGTTGCTTTTGTTGTTCTACTAGCTTTTTACCGCGTTTTTTTTTATTATTATGCTATTCCAAAGGAACCTCTTATTTTTACGAGATAAGCAGTAGCTTATGTCATTTTCTCACCTTTGAACTACATTCATGCAAAAAATCAAAGATTGTTTCCAATTTATAATATCAATAAGGGCACGTTCTGATTAACAAATAGGAAAATATATGCAATATTATTGGTAATAACTTATATTGCTATTCATTCACAATCAAAAATGAATCATGTGGCATGGGTAAAGTCATGCAAACCTAAATCAAATTGGTAAGCCCCAGCAGATTAGCAAATTAAAGTGGCAGTAGGCAGGGCAAATAGTTTGAAGAACAGATGGCCGATGGGTTCGTAAAGTTCTTGAATGCAGACCACGGACCAGCAAGCGCAGCGTAGGACGTCCATCGACTAGGTGACCTGACGTTATGATACAGATCGCGCTGGATGCAGGTCGCTTCCAACCGACCTTATTGCAAATCCATGGCAGAGGCCTTTGTCCAGCAGTGGACATCCTACGACTGATGGATGGATAGATGGATGATTAATACTACTTTACAAGTTCTAAAGTTTACAATTAAATAATTGTTATATATATGCTCCATTCATTACTATGTTCGCAACATGAAATTGATCTGTGTACCCGAACTACGGGCTTGAAGCCCCGTATTGAAGGAGTCACTGACTCACCAGATCCTAAGATTTCGTAAGGAGTTGTTCATGCTTGTACTAGATACTCAAGTAAACAACATTATCACCCAAGCTAAATTTGACATGATAGTTTTGGTGAATAAAAAGTCACCCAACATCAATATTTTTTTTTTATAATTGAGTGTAGTTATTCCCATCATCATCAACAGCACTTCTTGATAACTTACTGCTGGTCATAGGCCTCTCTTTTCGTTGTGCCATTCACCTCTGTCTCTTGCCAGTTGCATCCATTTACAGTCTGCTCGTTTGATATCATCAAATGAATGCAATCTCGGTCGGCCTGGGTTTCGCTGAAATTTTTCGAATAGAAATAAAAAAATCTATGTATAAATAAATAATCACCTAGATGTAAAAGGCGACCTCATTAAAACTAGACGATCGTGAAGTGTGTAAGATGCTACGAATCGGACTTATTCTGCCCTCAAAAGCCCAAGGTTGGTATCCCAAAAAAATACTTATACTTAGTATTATTCGCTCATCTGGTAGCTCGAAAAAAATTGTATCTGAAGTACAAAGGGTTCTCAAAATACCTTTAGGTTTAAATAACGTCGTTGGGGTTACGAGAGCAGAATTAGGTAAATAAGTAAGTTCGAAAAGGCCGGGTGGCTAGCCCTGGTGTCAGAGTATTTAGGCCGCCTGAAGGCCTCTGACATGGCTAAACAGTTAAAACAACCAGGACCTAAAATTTAACGTGTCATCCGAGCTACGAAGGTAGCGCTAAGTTGGAAAATGCCACCCGCGGTCACCCATCCAAATACTGACCGTGCGGAACGTTGCTTAAATGGTAGTATTGGATACTTAAAATAGTTTTTTTTTCGTATAAGTTTGCGTTTGACTACATACTGCCTGATGTTAAGCAGATATGCGGTCTAGGATGTAACACGCTTACCTAGAAGATATCTATTTACACGGGATTTGATGACACCTACATTGTACTTTAGCGGGAAGACAAACTCAGGCAAAGCGTTCCACTTTCTGGCAATTCGTATGAGGAATGTGGACTCGAAACGCTTGGTTCTAACGCGCGGGGTGTCCACCATAAAAGGGTGGCGCTTTGGTCGCGTCCGTCTAGCCATACGATAGAAGAAAGGGGCAGGTGGGACCAGATTGTGTAACTCCTGGGCGCACTCACCGGTGGTGATCAACAATCAAGAATATTTCAGTAAAATGAAATATTTCTACCAACAACAAGAATTTCTCAGTAAGTATAAATCGAGAAGTGCTAGCAAATTCACCCAATGGACGTCTCCTTAGGGTGTTAGAATCTCTCTACTCGGCGCAAGCTAAGAAAGTATTTCACGAGCTTCTGAACAGGTGACTTCGGTAAGCTATCCAATAACAAAGCTCTAAAATAGTGTGTTCTACTTGTAGGTAAGGATAGATTTAACTGTCGTCCATTTCCTTTCTAATGTGTTTTGTCTTGGCTTGATGCCTTTTTTTACGCAATAACGTCTTATAAATCGATGAACGCTGGCTGCTCGCACGAAAAAGCATGACTCATTGTCACGTTCCACCTGAGCTGAGCGTGCAAGCGAAAGCACGGAACAAGCGATGGAGAGGCAACGACATTAATAAATTTATTAATGTCGTTGTGGAGAGGAACAATCTGCCTGAGTGTTCGGCTTGTGACGCATATGACATTATGACTGTGCGTTATCACGTAAAATTATCGTTCATAAACCAACATTACAGACAAACAATTTTTAATAGGGCAAGTACCATTATTAACTACAACAAAGTACAGCGGGGCAATTCTGTTAGCCGATCTCTTTACGGAAGTGACACGTTCTTGAACCTCTCTCGTTTTTCTAACAGTTCCGACAACTCAAAACGTCAGAAAAACGAGACAGGTTATCAAGAACGTGTCACCTTATTGACGAGATCGGTTAACAGAATTGCCCCGCAGTACTACTTAATTAAGCTAAAACTAGCTAAGCTAAAACTAGTCTTTTGCCGCCTTGCAATACCTATATAGCCGAGGTGATCTAGTGGTAATGACTCCCGCCTTGCAATCGTGAGGTCGTGGGTTTAAACCCGGTTCCGTACCTTGAATTCCTTGGAATTTAACACCACTGGCTTTTCGGTGAAGGAAAACGTCATGAGGCAACCTGCATATGTCCAAGGAACAAATTCCATGGCGTGTGTGAATCCACCAACCCGCACTGGGCCTGCGTGGTGGATATGGCCCAATCACCCTTCGTGGGTAGGCATACGTCCTGCAGTGGAATTTAAAAAAACGGCTGATACAGTACAGTACAGACTTTAACTACTACTACCTACCTACATAGAAAGCAATCAGATCATTCGCAGACCCATGTAGGTCTAAAGATAATCCAAATGCTTATGCCCACCTCCAGAAATATTTGTATTTTATGAATTATGTCAACTGCACAAGGAAATAATAAAATAAAAATACCCAGAAGATAAAGAGGTACATCTCAAACGGCTATAAAGCATTCTCGAAAAACGGTATCACTTATCCCTTTAGCCCCACACCATTCCCATAAACGACCCATAAACTCTCATCCAACATCATTACAAAACCATTATAAATTGCCGTATCAAAGAGATTTAACTCTCCATAATAAAAGTTTTTACGCCATTTTCCGCAATAAAGTATGATGTTTGGGAATTTTCTTTAGATGTGTCCCATCTCGTGCGTGCTAAGGAATGTTCAACGATTCGATATGCCGCTTTTTACATGGTAAGAAAGAGATAATTATGTCATTGATGAGTTACATGATAATTATTTTTCGCAAAAAATGGCAAAACCATCGTGCACAAAATTCGAATATATCGCTCGAATTGTTTAGATCATTATTGTTTATTTTTCAAAAACGGCTGAGCCGATTTCTGCAAAATTTAAATTGGACTATATATGCCCTTTCGAGTTAAAAAAGATTTTTTCGATTCGGTTCCACAATTGGCGAAATTGTCGATGAACATACACAAAAAAATACATACAGAGGAACATAGAACCTCCTCCTTTTTGGAAGTCCGTTAAAAAATAAAAGAGCTCAGAAAAATATTAGTTACTGTTTGAGTATAGGTGGCCATACACGATGCGATGATTTGATCAAATTTTCGCTTCATGCCAACTGGGAACTCATTCAGTTAATGAAAAGATAGGAATTGGTGGTTCACGATTTGAACCACTACCTGAAGCTCGGCTCACACGAAACTATGATCGCATCTGTTCATCAGATCAGTGCAGCAGGGGCCATGTAGTATCATCATGTACTTAAACATTGCTGGTAGGTAGTTATTGAAGAAACAAAATGACACCACCATCTTATTCGAAAAATATAGATCATACAAAAAGTTGATGGGAATCAAAGTTGTAGGAAATCAAGAGATTTCATTTTCTACAATTTTGATTCCAACAACTTTTTGTAGGATCGATATTTTTTTAAATATATAGTTGTACCATTTTGTTTCTTCAATAACTTGTGTTACATAAATTGTCATCAGAAGTTGTCGGAACAAAAGTTGTTTAAGATTTCATTTTCTACAACTTTGATTCCCATCAACTTTTTGTGGGATCGATATTTGTTTTAAATAGTTGGTGGTACCATTTCATTTCTCCAATAACTTGTGTTATTTCAATTTTACAGCATAAGTTATGGGAACAAAAGTTGTTTGAAATTAGATTTTCTACAACTTTGATTCCCATCAACTTTTTGTAGCATCGATATTTTTTTAAATAGTTGGTGGTACCATTTCATTTCTTCAATAACTTGTGTTATTTCAATTTTACAGCAGAAGTTATGGGAACAAAAGTTGTTTAAAATTTTATTTTCTACAAAAAATTTTAATTTTATTTAAATTTTATTTTCTATAAAAAAAATTATTTTTTTTAAATTTTGATTCCCACCAACTTTTTGTAGGATCGATATTTTTTTAAATAGTTGGTGGTACCATTTCATTTCTTCAATAACTTGTGTTATTTCAATTTTACAGCAGAAATTAAGAGAACAAAAGTTGTTAAAATTTTATTTTCTACAACTTTGATTCCCACCAACTTTTTGTAGGATCTATATTTTTTTAACTGTTGGTGGTACCATTTCATTTCTTCAATAACTTGTGTTTTTTCAATTTTTGATCAGAAGTTTTCAGAACAAAAGTTGTTAACGATTAGATTTTCTACAACTTTGATTCCCATCAACTTTTTGTAGGATCGATATTTTTTAAATAGTTGGTTGTATCATTTAAATTCTTCAATAACTTGTGTTATTTCAATTTTTCATGAGAAATCATCAGAATCAAAGTTGTTTGAAATTTGATTTTCTGCAACTTTGATACCCATCATTTTTTTGTTAAATCAATATTTTTCGAATAAAATAGGGGTGTCATTTTGATTCCTCAATACGAGTAACCACCTACCGACAATGCAACTATATTAGGACCTCGCTGGACTGATCTGATGAATTGATGCGATCATCGCATCGTGTGTGCCCAGCTTAGCCCCGTTGGGCGTAGATGTAGCCGGACCATTATAGGTTGCCGTACCTATATCTGATCATAGAGCTATTACGATTACAACCAGAGGGATAATGTGGTTGTCATGAAAAATACCTATCTCATTTCAGTGACTGTTGCCGTATTTTACTCCCGATAACCCTATTTGCCGCCTACGCAAAAACGACGGGGCGTTATAGTTATAGAAGCTAGAAAATTGCACATCTAGATACCTTTTTCGTTCTATTTGAAAAATATCAATCATAGAAAAAGTTAATGGGAAACAAAAATGTAGGAAATCAAATTATAAGCAACTTTAGTTCTGACCATTTCTCGCGTAAAATTGAAATTACAAGAGTTAATCAACATTCAGGAAGTGGTTCAAATCGTGAACCACCAATTCCTGCCTTTACTTTAACTGAATGAGCTCCCAGTTGGCATGAAGCGAAAATTTGATCAAATCATCGCATCGTGTATGTCAAACTTAAAGGAAAGTGCGGCCCTTAGGTCAGACCTAATAAAAATCAAGATTAAATGTCGAGAAACAACTTAGTGAGACCGGCAAAACTACGCCTCGCCGTGTACAGTCACAAACACGTACAACGAAACTACGCCTTGGCTCGTCAGCCGAACTTTGGCGGCGCAACACCGACGCACTCTCCACGTGTATAAAAACTGGACTCACCTTGTTTGTTCACGACGACGACGACGTTCTATCTTGTTTTTCTTTATTTAGTCTGAGGCCCTTAGGTTAAAAATTTGAAAGACTTGATCACAAGACGATGGCTTCAAAAATGACATAGAAACTGCTATGTAATGCATGACATAAGATCTAATGTCACTGTCTTCGAAAAATAAGCTCCATCCAAATAGGACACCTCTTAGTTTGTCTTGATTCTCGATATCTGAGGTTCCCACTACATGAGCCTAAAGCCTATTTTGGGACCACTGGCTAGACTTGGTGTGGATCCACTGTAGTTTTTATAATTTAATGTACATTGTATTGTCGTATGAAAATCAGAATAATCTATTGTATTCCACTGTATGTTGTCAAAGATAAAAAGTTTTACTTTTTTTTACTTTTCTCTGAACCGAGCTGTTGGTAAAATAAGAGAGAAGCTGAAGATTTCCTCTTTGTAATGGCACAGCAAACATTGATTTTTATGTACAAATATATCGTTCAAAGTTAGTTCTAACAGTTCGTATCTCCTGATTTCGTAGATAATTAATGAAATATAAAAATTTGAAAGTACAAAAAGTCAGTAAAAAGTGACAGTACCTTTTTCCGCTGATCAACAAAACGATTAACATAAACTTCAAAATGAAAAGAGCTATTTTTACTTGAGCATGAGCTTACGAGTAACATTTTTCCTTAGAACAAAATCCTAAAGGAGAATACGTAAGCGTTAACAGTTTTGACATAGCTTGAAGAGACGCTCGATTTAGGTCGAAGGGAAAGGACTGAGTGATGCGAAGAAGCGTTTTTTTTAAATAGGATGAATGAAACTTCTTAGCGGTAGTAAAGTTAGCTACAAGCTGCGCTACCCTATAGGTACAATTAGACATGCTACTAAAATAGCATGCTTATTAGCATGCCTAAAACTAGCATGCTATTCAGCTGTATACATTTGCTTATAAATAGCATACTTATTTTGAAGCATCTCATTGAATAATAGTAGTTTATGCAACTGTCATATAATGAAGTTTATGTATAACCCGTGTTACTCGTATATGCAGTTGAATACACTACTTTATCTTCACTAATAAAAATAAAATAAAAAACATATTGCGAAACATTAAATTCACGCGTACGTTGTATTGTCACAGCGTGAACTTGGCGCCATTAAAATCTAACCAATGAGAGCGCAGCTGCGCGCGCAGGGTCAATCAGGAGCGAGCGCGCGATGTTATAATGAGATTTTACGATATCGATGTGGATATTATAACATCATGTGAAATTGCTTAAATTGAGTGTTTTGTTGTCTGCGCTATAACAGTAGTCATTATAAGTCAAGTATTGGAAACATAAAAGTAGAATGTTACAACATTAGTGTAGATAAACATTCTTAAAGCATTGCTCTCAACACACATGCCATTTAATATCAAGCTCTCTGTTGGCGCGGTTGGAAGCGGCTTGCATCCAGCGTTATCATGAAGTCTAGATCATCGGTCGTCGTTGTCAGTGGACGTCCTACTCTGCTACATACATATACAGGGTTATTGGTAATCAATTAGCATCCTTTTAGGGGCTTATTCTGTAAATCAAAACTAACAACTTTTGTTCTGCGACTTTTGGCAAAACTCAAAAAAAATCCGCTGTACCATACATTTTGTCGAGGGTGAACGATATTTTTGACCAACAAACCGGACGGAGGAGGTACTCAATTCGACGCGTAAATATTTTTTTATGTACAACGCATAACTTTTTTAGGGTTTCGTACCCAAAGGGATAAACGGGACCCTATTACTAAGACTTCGATGTCCGTCTGTCTGTCTGTCACCGAGCTGTATCTCATGAACCATGATAGCTAGGCAGCTGAAATTTTCATAGATGATGTATTTCGGTTGCCGCTATAACAACAAATACTAAAAACAAAATAAAATAAATATTCAAGGGGGGCCCATACAACAAACCTGAATTTTTAGACGTTTTTCGCTCTATATTAATAATGGTACCAGGTAGATGCCTGAAATTTTCGCAGAATATTTAGTTTTATATTTCCTTCAATAATAAAATTAAAATAAAATAAATATTTAAGGAGGGCTCCCATACAGTACGGAACCCTCCGTGCGCGAGTCCGACTCGTACTTGGCCGATTTTTTATCGTAGTCCGATTTCAATAATTATTTTTTTTATTGGAAAGAGTATACTTCGAAATTGGTCCCATTTAAATTTTATCGAAATCGGCCGAGCCATTTTTGATAAATCAACAATAATGTGAAAATACTACATCGATCCGTGCGAAATATTCGCGAATTCTGTACACGGGTGAAGTCGGTCATGCTATTTTTTGCAAAAAATAATTATTCTATGGAACAACTACTTTTTTTTGAGAACTGATAAAAGTCGCAGAACAAAAGTTGTTAGTTTAGTTGTACAGAATAAGCTCCTAAAAGGATGCTTATTGATTAGTAATAACCCTGTATACTGTAATATAATCTGTTTACTGTCATTTCAACTAGCCAATCCTAGATCAGTTCTTCTACGATTCTCTTAAATTATGATTCGATCTGCCCTTCAAACACTTCCAATCAAAACTCCGTATTTAAAAAGACATTCGCACCCAGTCCGCTCCCGCCAAAGCCTGGTGATTATGCGAAATAACCGACAATCGCAAATGGAAAAAGGAATGGAATTGCAATCTATTTGGGCTTATTGCGTGTCCGGATACTCGTTTAGTTAACGCCTTTTTACGCCCTTTTTGCGCCCCTGTGTGGGCTTTCTAATCTACGTTATTGGGTATGGGCGGACTGGCTTTTTACCTGATATTAGAACTCTAGAGCTTGTACTCGTATCTAGTCGACGTTGCATTTGGCGGGGTTTTTGAATTCTAGCGGTGTACTATGTGTGAACGAAGCAGTATACGACTTAATAAAGATCATAGAAAAAGTTTTATGTCGTTACTATAATATCTACTAACTATTATAAATTACCATTTTAGGATCGAATTGAGAAGACCACTCACTGGCAAGCGCGTAGTAGACGTGCTAGGTACATAATTGATGTGATCAATAATTATTTTTCGCAAAAAATGGCAAAACCGAATTCCATCGTCTACAAAATTTGAATAGTTCACTCTAATTGATGTATACAATATTTACAAAATACCTTAACTATATCCAATATATATATACAAAACTAAATAATTTATTCTAACTTTTACTAAAATATTGAATAAACTAATACTAAAACTTAAACTAAAAAAAAAAACCCAAAACAAAAAAAAAACCTAGTCTAAAAGCCCCTCGGCAGAGGGTAACGTGGCCAGAATGCTGGCAGCATTGCCTCGCTGAATAGCAATACTCAGCTTTTGGGCGAAATAGATGCCAGCACTGGGACCAGTTTTGTGACAAGGATACTAGGTTTAATACTTTTGTTTTTTTGTGTTTTATCATTTGTTTTGTCGTTATTTATGTATTGTACCTCGTATTTTTGTTGCAAATACAATATTTACATTAGTGTTGGTTTTTCAAAAACGACTCAACCGATAAAAACAATACAATTTAAAAACGACTACTTTGGGAGTATACCCTTTCGAACAAAGAGATAATTTTTTGATTCGGTTTACAATTGGTGAAAAAATATATATACATAAATATATTTTATTTCATTAAATATTTATTATTAAGCCACTAAACATTCTGTGAATATTTCAAGCATCTACCAGATGCCGTTATCAATATCGAGCAAAAAACACGTTTTTTTTTTGTATGAAAGCCCCCCCTACACATTTATTTTTTTAATTTAATTATTTATTTCTGAAGTGCATATTTAACAAAATATTCTGTGAATATTTCAAGCATCTACCTGTCACCCTTATTGTTATCGAGCGAAAAATGGCTAAAAATCATGTTTGTTGTATGGGAGCCCTCCTTAAATATTTATTTTATTCTGTTTTTAGTATTTTTATAGCGGCAACAGAAATACATCATCTGTGATAATTTCAACTTTCTAGCTAACACGGTTCATGAGATACAACCTGGTGACAGACAGACATACAGACAAACAGACGGACGGACAGCAGAGTCTTAGTAATATGGTCCCGTTTTTATCCTTTGGGTACGAAAAATAGAATTGCTTTAAAATTAAAATTCAACTAAGTACTTAAGTGCAACTATCATTTCTAATCGCAAACCTAAAAACGCAAATCGACTATAAAACTTGCCAAATCCCAAAATCTAGACAATAACATAAAAACCTAAGACCCAATTTACACATCAGTTTGAATCGCTTTTCTCATGAAAAAGCTTAAGTTTTTGCGTAGGATCAAAGTAATTTCAAATGTTTCGCACTTCATTTCAGTTTTATAAGTTGTTTGGATACATTAATTCCATTTGAGTGAATGTTTTCTAAATTGTTAAGAATTTTGTAACACAATAAAATTTAAAATACTTGGTATTAAAGGAATCTTGTAGATATTTTTCCGACCGACTTCTAAAATGAAGAAGGTACTATGTTCGTCTTTTCGTATATTTTTTTGTGAATGTTCATTGATGTTTTCGCTCAACATGAACCGATTAAAAAATATTTCTTATTTCGAAAGGATATACTAACTCCCAAGGTGGTCCCATTTAAATTTCATCGAAATTGGCTGAGCTATTGTTGCTAAGTCATTAATAATGTACATTTGTACATAGATGTCACATCAATTCGTGCAAATTATTCAAATTCTGTATACGGTGAATGGCCTGAATGGCTTTTAGAAAAGTATGGAACGGTGTTACTGCGCGACTTAGCTGGGGCCACGCCGTGCCCCAGATCTTGTCTTGATAATTGATGAAAAAATATAGAAGCCCGGAAAAACCATGGTGAAGATACCGTGGAGGTATTATGGGGGAACGCCCAGTGCCCACCTCCAAATCATAACATCGAAAATTCAAATGCCGTTCCCGTTTTAATGAATTAGGGTAGATGCATCGGTTGTGGCCATCTTAGTACCATTTGATTTCATAACAGAATACCAGCGCTGGTTGCTCGTAAGCGCAACCAGCATTACGCTGAGTTGGGACCAGTTTTGTGACAAGGATACTAGGTTTAATACTTTTGTTTTTTTGTGTTTTATCATTTGTTTTGTCGTTATTTATGTATTGTACCTCGTATTTTTGTTGCAAATAAAAATTTCTGTATTCTGTATTTGTGGCCACTTCGAATTTTAGGGATTAAAAAGATAATTTTAAGTTAAAATAATGTTTTTAAAGAAATTTTCAAACAGTTAAATTCACACAAACAATATCTTTAGTATTAAATTGTTTATAATTATCATTTATGCAAAAACTTTGATACCAAATGGCCACAACCAGGTCAGTGGCCACAACCGGTACACCTACTATATTTGTAATTAATATTCGTGTACCTATGGATTTTCTCAGCACTGGCTGTTTGGTGAAAGAAATCTTTGTTTGGGAAATGGACAAAAGCTGTACTTAAACCCTGTAGATATATTTAAAAACTCGGTAAGTATTATGGGACCAAGATTTGAACCTAAGCCTTCACGTAACTAAGATGATTGTTTTCCTACTATTTTGAAGCCGTAGTATGAGACTGAAGTAAACAAAAACTTATTTGAATTCGTGTGGCTACATTCCTTTTTTTATTACATCGTTTCAGCCAGGGCTCCTCTACAAAATGTGTGGATTCAAATTACACAAAAACCATTGCTGGCAGTTTACGTTTATCTTCTAATTTACACCTTGGTGGTTTTCATTACCTTTTAGAACATTTTTTCTGAAAAGTTGCTATACCGTGAAAGTTGCTGTAGTCGGGTGATAATTAGCAATAGTTAATGAAATTTATCAACAAAGCTACAATGGCTTTGAAAAAAATATCGAAGTGAAATTACTCAATGAGAAATATAAACATTTTCTTCGACATAACAACGTTTGCGCCGCAATCCAGTCCTGCAAGCACAAAGAGCCGGATTAGAATGTTCTCCGGTACAATTCTCAGATCACGTAATCTGATAACTCGTCGCCTCGAGCTCCGCACCGAGAGACTTGGGGATTTTAATACGAGAGGTTTATTAATGGCCATATTTTGAAATATCATAAAGATTGTACCACATCAGCTGAAAATTATACTAAACTGGACCATAAATAAGTAAGTTCGTTTAGGCCGGGTTCTGAGTTTTTAAGCCGCATGAAGGCCTTTGACATGGATAAACGGTTAAAACAACCAGGGGCCTAAAATTGAACGTGTCATCTGAGCCACGGTAGCGCTCAATTGTAAATTTCACCCATCCGTAAACTGACCGTGCTGAACGTTGCTTAACTTCGAAGATCGCTAATGAATATATTAAATTATAGTCAAACTACGCTATGAGTGCTATGACGACGACGCTACTGGACCATAAATAATAACTGGCAACAAACACTGGTTGAAAAAGTTTTCGACTTGAAGCGCTGAGGCATGTCGGACGAAACAACGTCATGCAGTTTTCCGGACGCTGTCCGTATTGAATTCCGCAATGTACCAGAATTTAGTTTTTATTTGTATTTTTTTTAGTAGCAAGCCCCAATTAGGTATCTATGTCAACGAGCTAAGAAGAGAGCTATGCTCAGAGTTTTGTCTCGATCAAATCATCCGTCTACCTTGTGAGGCAACATTCTGCGCTTCGCTTCCTGGTACGTGGTCTTAATTTCATTAGAAATCTATAACTTTTCTACAATTTAATTTCTACGACTGAAATGATAATGATATTCAAAGTCAAATAAAATCAGAAACAAAAACAAGTCAACCTGGTATGAAAATATATTCGAATTAAAGGGGCTTAGGCCTAGCAGAGGGTTTTCAAGAGCTTAGGGGATTTCCCGTGCGAATATTAACTTTTCCTTATATTTGGGAGTGGTTGAATTTAGGGATAAGTGGTTATGAGATCCCGTATTATATTTTTAAAAAGGGATGCCGGCTGAGAGCAGCCTTTCTCGGTCTTTCAGCTCGTTTTCAGTATCATCAACATTCGCAGCCTTATTTGTGCAATTGCTTAGTAAATAAGTAATTAAATTCGTACAGACCGCATTTAAGTGTAGATCAAACATCTCTGTTAAGCTGTGTTTTCTTAGAATCTATACTAATCCATGTAATAAAAAGGTAATGTTTGTGATTTGTAAGTTTGTTAGGGGTAAGCTGCATCTGCTGAACCTATTTCGAAAATCCTTTTACCAATAGAGAGCCACATTATTTGTGAGTGTCATGAGCTACAAAATAGTGCAGGCAATGCCGCGGGCAAGGGCTAGTAGTTAATAATACCGTTATTAGTCAGATAGTGGCTGTAAAACAGCGTGTGCTGATGTCACTAAAACGTTGTCTATGCAAACAAAATGGAACGTTTTCTTAGAGAACGGTAGTTGACTACGTAAAGTAAGAGAGAATTTATAATGTAAGTAACATTACAACTGCTATAAGACGGCACCTATCCTATCCTAGTAAACCAGAGCTTTACTATGCTACGAGTATCTGCGTCAGTCATATGACAATTGTCACTAACAAACATTGTACATGGTATACTAAAATACTTCACGTACAGTTAAAACATAAACACAAAATCTTTCAAACACATTGGAGAGAATACGTTTTGCTAGGGATAGACCTAGCATACGTAGCCTACCTAGCATGCTAGCTCGTAGACTCTACCAAACTTTTTACTTACTGATTGGTAAAGCATTGGCATTGGGATGAAAACTCGGACAGCGAACATGCAGGTTCAAATCCTGCGGTTGTAACATTTTATTCAAATATTTCCGATACTAACACTTATAGAGTTCTATTTGTGATAAATATTAGCATAGCTAATGTGAACTGTATTATGGTTCTATTTGTGATTTCATTATATCAAAAAAAATATTGTTATTAATATTTTTCACTTGCTGTTACAATCATTCTTAAATAGATTTTAAGTATATACCATAATATGTATAAACAACTATTATTATCATACCGTCCTAAACAGCATGTGCATGACAATTGCACATGCTGTTTTAGACAGAATCTGTCGAAATTGTAAGCTTTTAATTATGTCATGTATTTTCTGTTGTCTGTTATGAGTGCCTAATAAATAAAATAAAAATATTTATTTATTATAACTTATAACAAAAACAACAAACAACACAACAAAAACAAAGTGAAATTATATTTTTGTCAATCTAATTTAATCTATTCCTACAGGTAGACACTTTTTAAGTACATGTGCCTACGTACAGGTACAATAATCCAGCACTAAGCTAAATAGCAAGTAAGTGCTTGTGTCTAAAACAGGGCTTAAGGTTTTACAAAATCCTCGCGGATTACAACATTTTAAATTATCTTTCTCATTTTCACCATTCACATTATACGGATGATAAAGGAACAGAATTAAGGCGGCGTTTTCGGGATATACTTCGGGGACAACTTAATTAATTGTCTATGGGTTTAGAGTTGAATGTTAACTAACTGGGCGCCAACGTGTGGGGGATACGTTTTACGGATTTTGAGGCTTTTACAACAATCACACGTAATGTCAGATCTATTTCTGGCCTTGCTTTGCTTTTGCTTTGCATTTGTGAAGCTATCTGCACATAGTAATGGCTAAGAAATGATACTTTTAATTTCAGTTTTCAATGTTAATCCATTTTTTGTTTTTTCTTCGAGGGGATAAATTGGTGCAGATATGTCGTGTAAAAAGTAGTGAGTTCAATATAGAGGACACCTAATTTTCCATAAAACTCTGTTGGTACTTAAAATCACAACGACTTGTATCCCTAATAATATGTACACAATCGTAAGCATGCTAGTTGTGACTATAAGGAGAGAGCTTCGTGATAAATGTATCACGAAGCTTTATCACGAAGCTCTTTCCTTACAGTCACATGCCTACGATTGTGTACAAATTCCTAAACCTAAACCTAGTAAGATTTCTGCAAGGTCGCGAGGCAACACGACTCATGTCTTTAAATCAGTGAAAGCGCTGCTTAAAATTTACTTAAGATCCATAAGGCGTGAAATGTTATAGAGCGTATCGGTAATAGGCATGAGGACGGGGTTAAATAAACATTATTACGAGTATAATTAGTTAGTCTGTCAGTTGGATACATGTTTTTTATTTTGTGGATGAAACATAAAAAAGCAAATCTTTGTTTTGAATAAATAAAAGATAGCAAAGATAAAGCGAGTCAAAGTTCGGGAGGGAAGGCATGCAACGTCACTATGTGGTAAAAAGTCCCCGTAAAAAGCCAACTTTACACGGAACTTTAACGGGCTATGAGAACATTGTTTTTTGTCTAATTGATAACTGACTGATCTAGCTGGCAGACTAATAATATTTTTGTAGTAGTCTAGCCTTTTACAGACCATTTAATTGCCAAACCAAAATTATTTACGCTTTACTTTAAAAATACTCCTTATTAATGAAATGTCGCATAAAGTTAAGTCAATACAGCCTTTTCTCGTGGTTCCACCGCGTCTGCACCTGTGTGCACAACGGAGGGGAATTACGGCGGGCCTTCCCCGGACAAAACAACCCGTGCGCGATGTTTACTAATGAATCCACCGCCGGCTGGAGGTATGGCCCTGGAAGTGACGCACAGGAAAATTTAAGGAAACGAGAATACTACATACAAAACCAGCGAAATATAGATAGGTAGATTAGGTATGGATATAAGGCTATCGATAATACGCGCAATCTCTGGGCGACTTTAGTACAAAAATATGAACAACTTTAATTATGGGGCCAACCCTTCGAGCAAATATCTACAGAGCCACAGTCCCTAAGTAAAAGTAGTAAAAAAATCCAAGCGCCGTCATTTTCATACATTAAATAATTCACAATGACCCATTTTCTAGAATCTCGACGTTATGTCATCTAATTAGTGCTTGTAATTGAGCACTTTAGCATCGCGCGGCGTTTTAATCGGCTTGCAATCACCTTGCGACTAACTAAAAAGCCTGCTCACTAGTAGTTTGGACAAAATTTTGGCTCGGACACTTTTTTTGCACGATTGTGACTCTGTAGATACTTGCTCGATGGGCTAACCGTTAAATTTCAAAAATAAACTAGCCGTTCATAATTTATAGTAGCCTTCTTCGTCCGACAGCTGGTTATATGCATTATGCTAGTTATAGAGATCTCTCTTTTAAAGCTATGGTTATGTGCCAATCGTGTTCAATTTAACGCGCGATTTTCATGATATCTTTCGATAAAAAATCTACAGACAAACATAGAACCTCCTCCTTTTTGGAAGTCGGTTAAAAATTAATAAACTATACTCCTCACAAAACAAAAGGCCCGTTTTGAGAGTTCACGCCCACGAAGTTATCTGTTTGTTACCGATCGAAATGTTCTGATATTAATTACATTTTTCATTGATGGGTACCGCGGTTAAGTGTTGTGCATTTTTTCATACTGTCCGCAGCCAATTAACAATCGGTTAAGGAAAAAATAAATCGTTCAAGATATATTTTTAAGGCCTGCTCGCACCTTGTCGGTTTTATTTATTTAAATACTAGTTTAGACCAATTAATTAACAATTCATATTACAACCCATCCTTACATAGTATAAAATAAAGTCGCTATTTTCGTTTGTTTGTTTGTTTGTCTGTAATACACCTGTGCGAAGCCAAGGCGGGTCGTCTAGTTGACAATAAAATTGAAAATGTAATAATTATAAATACGGGTGACGATAGCTCAACTGACAATTTGGCTCATCATCTGATAAGAAAATGATTGACTGATGATTTACTGTTTCTCGATTTTATTTTGTTATTGAGTGAATGTTATTGTAACATTACAAAAAATATTTTTGTAATGTTACAATAACATTCTCATTCATTCACTTCATAACACATATTCAATTCGTGAGTATTCGTGAGTATCGAGTACAGAGTCGTATGGTTACATCACTAGTTACGTCGCGAAGAAAAATGTCAAAACGGGCTTTTTATTTTGTGATGACTCTACTCCACTCTCTCTTGGTCCAACTGTCATCACATTACCAGGCCACGTGTCCTGTCCATCTCCACTGTTTTTCTAGAGATGCTATTTTGATTTTAGAAACTGCTGCTCAGAAAAAAGTTCTTGAGCTCAGATAGAACCACGCCTGACGATTTTTGGGCCACGAAATTCACTCCTTTTGGATGGTCCACAGTTGCAAAGTTTAAAAAAATACTATGTGCTAAATATCTTCCCAGCGTCTTTTTAATCATTGTGTATTTCATTCCTTTACACATTTCCATTGATTCACACATCCTTGTATTTACAGCATCCTCGCAAGCAACGTTCTCTGTTATTATTTAGGACGCGCGTCGTCCATGATTTAATTTCAAATGCCGGCCTCCCGGCCGAATCTTTTGGATTCCTTTGATGTCAGCAATTTTTCTTTTATTTACCCACCTTTTGTCCAAACATTTTCTTGTGTCGTTACTTTTTATGGTCTGAAAATGTGAGAATAAGTCTTCCGACAATTGTGTTTGGTTAGGACTTTTTAAAGGTTGTATTTCAGGTGTTCGGGGCTTTATCTCTGTCTGTGTATAGCTAGAATTTGCACTAATGTTTTTGGTTTACGCCCGAGTACAAGGCATTTGACTCATGTCTGGGCATTTCAGTGGGAGCAGAACGAAGCCATTAATAACTTTAACTCGCGACGACAATATTCATACAAGTGATTCCACTGAAAAAAAATTGTATGAATCGGTAATAAGACCATTTGCAGTGCAAAGTGGCATAAACTCTGCAAAAAATTCAGTTAGTCCATTAAAAAACTTTATTGACTCTCGAACGACCAAATGTATAGAACGGCTGATATTTTTTTGCGAATCCAGATTTAGTTCTATGGTAAAATTTGAATAAAATGATGAATACAATGATATCCTAGAATATGACCTAGAATACACCCACTACCCAGTATAGTATCATTAATATAGAAGCACAGTTGGCTTCGAGTTAGACACACACGAAACTAATTTGGCAACGTCAAGCACTTCGCGTGTTAGCCTGGATTTATTGAAACTTTGATTGCGGTTGCGTTGCATTCGTCATACAGAAATAGGATTTGGTATGAGCTTGTGACAACTAGGTAATGATAGAGCGCTGACAGCCCTAAGCATTCCACAGAAGTCACACGCGCCGTATTTATCAATCTTCATATGAAATTGTATGCAACGATAGGCACCTGTCTTTATAACAAAGACTGCAGTAATTGCAGGCAAATGTTAGTTTGACAAAATCGTTGCAGTTAAAGTGCAGTGAAGTCTGGAGTGCGGAATCTCTCTGCGAGATTGAATCAAACTTTGGGACAACCGTAGAAGAGCCAAAGTTACCGAGATAGCCCAGCGGATCGGCCAGTTGAAATGGCAGTAACATTTTGAAACAAATATTTGACAAAAATGTTTGCAATTTTCATAAAGAGAGCAGACTACACTTTCCGTTTTCCTTCAAATGCTGTAGGCGTCTGACATTCCCGACGCGTAGGGCTTCTGTGGCATGGACAGGTGCGCGTTTCTGACTCATAAGAGCGCTTGTATACATCCTTTTTTTCACTATTAACTACTACGGAGGGTGTTTTTCACCGGTTTCGCGGTGGTGTATGGTTTATAATGAATCTTTGTTCGTTTCGACGAAACCGGACTTCGTTTCGACGAAAAATTTAAGGACGGAGTTATTTATTGACGGTCCGTTGTCTGGTGAAAATAACGGACGTTTACAAGCGCTAACTAACGTTGACTTGTCAATATCTGAAGCCAATAAAGACATACCAGAGATAACTTTGTCTAAATCGGTTTTAACATAACATGACGGTATCTTAACGTAACAATTTCCTAGAAACAACTTTTGAAAACAAAATTGTGTATTCATTTTGTTAATTTTGTATAGTTATTTACATTCATAACAAAAATGATACTCAAATAACCCATTTTCATAATATGTGTGTGCTTGGAAGCAATTCCAACTTCTGCGAATAACTTTGGGAAAATTTTATTTTATCATAACCATTTGACTTAAACAAGAAGAAATAAAAAGTATTTATTTTTCTCATGTTTTCTATTTAACTTATTATGTGTGGGCCAAATCCAAGAACGTGAAGATACGTGTATACCCTACAATGTACTTGTTGTTCGTAACCTGAAGATTTTAAATAAGGCCGACTTAATTATTTTCATGTGTCTGTATTGTTTGTTATTTCTGTGTATAGGTAATGAAAAGTGTGTTACCGTCTGGTTCTTTGTAGGTGGCATCCCAAAGTCACGAAAAAATGGGAAAAAAAATTACCTAGCTGTTCCCTTAATTTTTTCGCGAGCCAATAGACTTTTCGTTAGTAACAGCTGTTTTTTACAAGCTTATATTTAACTTGCAATGGATGTACCTATGTATGTAAGTTCGGGTGGAATCTTGTACTTAACAAGATAGTCCAGTCGTGTTTGGGCTCGTTTTACTTTCCTTGGCTAGAACTCTGCTGCTACATGATATCCAGTATCTCAAAAGCTTGTATTTTCAAAAAGTTATATTTTATAAAAAAAAATATACCAGTTGGTCTCATATTAAAAGTTGTTACTAATTATGAGCAAATACACCTCTGAAACAGATCTTTTTGCATAACAACATCCTGTAAATAATAATTCTAGGTGACAGACACATTCTAAGATATCATTGTACTCATATATATGTTACGACCATTATACTATGAAACCAACCTGAAAATCGAACTCATTATTTAGAAATAGGTACATCCCGTATAATAGCTCTATCTCTCTATCTACTGCCTCGGTGGCACAGTGGTTAGTAACCCTGACTCCTGAATCAAAGAGGCGTGGGTTCGATCCCCACCCAGGGCAAGCATTTATGTGATGAACATAGATGTTTGCTCTGTGTCTGGTTGTCATTTAGGTACTATCTATATAAGTATGTATTTAAAATATGCATATGTAGTATATCAGTCTCTGGCAGCCATATCACAAGCTTTTATCACAAGCTAGTTTGGTGTCAGAGACCGTGAGTTAGATGTTCCCTAATATTTATTTATATTTACTATCTCTTTTTCTCCGTTAGAGGGATTACGTCACATATTTATTAACAAAACATTAATTCAGGTCAAAAAAATGTTAATAGTCGTGTAAAAATTACAAAAGCCTCCCTGAATTCCAGCTAAATATCTAATTTCCTTTGCACGTTTAATTTCTGAAAACAACAGTTTTTGGCTCCGCCTCTCTGTATAGGAAGGGTTCACATGTGTTTTTATTATTTCTGAGAGCCTTTGTTGGTACGAGTATTTGGTATTGTGTCAGTATTTTTTATTTAAAGCATATTATAATGAAAAATAACAAATAACAAATATCACTTCCAACAATGGATTCTAATTTACAATATAACAATGGATTATTATTTTCTAATTAAAGTTGATAGAATAATCACTATGTATTACAAAATAGAGTCGCATTTTGATGTGTCTGTGGTTGTCTGTCTGTGGTTTCGCTTGTTTAATGGTATCAGCAAACATAAAATACCTTTACCATTTTTACGACGTTAAAATTACATTGACGAGGAATTACGTGCTTGTTTAGTTTTGACTCAATTTTTATACCTAAGTTACGTAGTATTATAATATTTTAAATACCTTAGTTTCACAAAATATTTAGAAAATTATGAGGTTTTCTTACTTAAAAAAATTTCAGAATATAATTACTTAAGAGGATCGTGAAAGTGACATTAAAGTAATCTCTAAAAAGTCATGTTTTTACGAAAAACTTGGCCGAAAAGTATACATTAACTTTTCTTAATAAAAATATGACATACGAGCGTACAGTATTTTTACTCAAGCGATAAGCAAAAACATGACATTTTCTTACAATTTAAGATGTGAAAAGAGTTTTCCCTCGGAGTATTTAAGTGATTTTAAAGTAATAAGACTCTAAAAGTCATATTTAAAAAAAAACATGACTGAAAAGCATTCATATGAATGCTTTTCAGTCATGTAAACGTAATGTTTATATAAACTAAATCTTTTCTGGAAAAAAATAAGACTTAATTTTTTACTCAAGCGATTGACACCAAAATCACCACATCATTTTATTACAATTTAAGGTGTGAAAAGAGCTTTCGCCCGGAACGCAAATTTTATCAAAAATGTACTGAAAATTCTCTAGGTTTTTCACAAAACGCGAAAACAGTGGTCGAACCACGATCCTCTTAAAACAGTCAGCTTGCTTGCTGACAGTTTAATTTATGAAAGAAAAACTCCAGCAAAAATCACACAAAAAACACTCCCCAAATACCAGGAAAAAAAATTATCGACTGTGCTATGTGTGTGTACCATGGCTAAGACCGGGTGTTGACTGTACAAACATTTGCGCTAACGACACATGGCGACGTTACGCGTGTAAAACGTATTTTAAAACCGTCACCTTGCAATTAGAGAGCATACTAAATGTTGGGAAAACACACGAGATAAAATTATGTTTTGCTAGAATTACGGAATAATTTGCCTTGGCACTAAGCGCTAAGTGAGGAGGTAATTTAGAGCTTAGATAAGTGAGTCATATTAAAAAGTATTTGTCTTACAAAAATACGCTAATTACAAGTCAAGCAGAGTGACACTGAGCAATGCGTTATAGCCCGTGAGTCCACTGCATACAAATCATATTTGCTTAACGACAAACAAAACTGTTGGTGGAAGATCGAAACTGTTTTAAACGGTTTTATTTAAATTCACTTGCCCGTTTTTTAGGCCAAATCTAGAATGGAATTGAAGTACATATTTTGTTATTTCATGCATCCACCTTTCACCGTTATTAATATCAAGCGTAAAACGGCTAAACATTCATTTTTGTTGTAAATACTTATTTTATTCTATTTTTAGTAATTTTTGTTATAGCGGCAACAGAAATACATATTCTGTGATAATTCCAACTTTCTAGCTATCACGGTTCGTGAGATACAGCCTGGTGACCATCTACTTGGCATTTTCTGTTATTGATGCTGGTGACAGATAGACAGACGGACGGACAGCGGAGTCTTAGTAATAGGCTAATAGGGTCCTGTTTTTACCCTTTGAGTACGGAACCCCTAAAAACAGCCATATCATACATCATAATAGATTCCGAGTTGCAGTTTTTTTTTTGTAGAATTTTGGGTTAGCTCCACAATGGCTCTACATTGCAGGGCTAGAAGATAGCCTTGTAGGTATAAATCCATGAGCAAGTGGTCAAAGCCTTCCAAGTTTCATTGAATTGTAATCCGTACAATGACTTTTTTTTACCTCTCATAACCGTATAAAACGTGGTGGCGTAGTAAAAGAACTCTCGTCTTACAAGCTCAAGCCGTGAGTTCAAACCCAGTCCCGAAGTCACCAATGGGTTTTTGGGAAATTATACATCCAAACCTAGAGAAGCATGTGAGCCGCTTTGCCTGAGTCTGTCTTTTTGCTAGAGTATCTACAACATAAGTAGGTGTCTTCAAATCTTCAGTAAATGGGTATCTTCTAGGTAAGCGTGCTATACCCCAGACCGCATATCTGCTTAAAATCAGGCAGTATGTAGTCAAAAGAAAACCATTTGAAAAAAAGGCATCCATCAACCCACGCTGAGCTACGTAGTACTGTACTGTACCGTACCAGCCTTTTTAATAGTCCACTGCAGGACGTAAGCCTACCCAAGAAGGGTGATTGGGCCATATCCACCACACTGGCCCAGTGCGGGTTGGTGGATTCACCTACGGATGTAAGCAGGTTGCCTCACGATGTTTTCCTTCACCGAAAAGCCAGTGGTGTGAAATTCCGTACATAAATTCCAAGGAATTCATTGGTACGGGACCGGGATTTGAACCCACGACCTCACGATTGTTAAGCGGGTATCATTACCGGCTACGTAGTGGATAGGGCCAATCACTCTTTGGTGATAGGCGTATGTTCAGCGGTGGACTATTAAAAAGGCCGATACAGACACATTACCTCTCATATCAACAGTCTAACCGAGGTCCTACCAAGCGTCGTGATTTCGATGTGGCTACAGATGGGTTTTAGTATTAAAACGTGTCACGGGGGAGCTGTGGCGCAATTTTAATGCATAGCTGAGTGAAATTTAAGATTGTTTACGAGTTGACGCAAACAAGAAGCGACGTTTTCATTTTTGAAGGACGTAGAAAACTCTGACCAAATACATAACCAAACAAACATAAAAATAAATTGTCTAGTTCTGAAATGTTATACAGCGTACACCATAGAAACCGTACTTAAACATCACTCTGTCCCATTTTAAATATGGTTTTAAAAGGTGTTAGAAAAAGATGCACAAACACGAAGTTTGTGAAACCCTTCGAAATTACGTAGGTACTCGTAAGTTTTACAAACTAACATTGAGCTATCTCGGCTGTCCAAATTCAAAAAGGTAAAAAGTAAGAAGGTAAAATGATTAGAGATTTGAACCTTCTCTGTTTCTCCATAGAAATTTCAATTTGCTTACCATACCATCATTGACAACGTCCCAATAAAAATCTGAATTTAAAACGAATCTAAAGGCAATATGCATTCTCTTTCCCAGTACGTAGCTACTAGCCAACTTCTTATAAAATATACGGCAAACATTCCATCCCTAAAAATATCGGCTATTAACGTTTATTCGATAGCAAAATAAGCATTACCTCATAAAAAATAAGCAAATAAACGTCTAGTCTGAACACAATAAAGACTCCCTATTGTGACGCAACGTCAGAGGAACAAATATAGCCACGTTATAATAACAGGCTCTCGTCCATTTGCACAAACATGAGTATGATATCTGAATCGAAATTTGCTCGGGGAATGTCGCCGTTTTAGGAAATTTCCCGTAAAGTTTGGAAAATTTATTAAACTCCCCCGTTTAGACCTTTGAGGAAAAAAGAGTTGTTTTAAGTTTGAAGTGTGTATCTTATTGATATTTGTTATATTGTTCGTGTTTCGTCTTCACTATCACTGCACATAGCATAAAACAAAGTCGCTTCCCGCTGTCTGTCCCTATGTATACCTATATCTTTAAAACTACGCAATGGATTTTGATGCGATTTTTTTAATAGATAGAGTGATTAAAGAGGAAAGTTTATATTCGTATCTATAATACATCTGTGCGATGTCGGGGCGGGTCGCTAGTCTACAATACACTTAATATAATTAGTTGCAGAAAAGTTATTAATGTTTTATTAGAGAAAGTATACAAGGTTATCCATAACCGGGATACTCATCCGAAAGGATTTGATTCAGACCATCACCTTAAACAACGTTTACTTGTAACCAATTCAGAATTCGAAAAAAAACTGAATTCATACATTGTTTCATATGGAACTGCTGATTACCACCTGGTTAGTACAGGGCAAACAGACAACGTTAACTATTGTACAATTTTTTAAAGGTTTCTTGATGAGAAAAAAATGTTTATGAGGTATAGTAGAGCCTAAATCTTATTAATTTGTAAGTTGGGATACATTCATATAGGTATTAAAAAAGTACGTAAATTATTCTCACATAGCTAGCAACATAACGCCCGACCTTCAGGGATTCGTGGGTCCCCTTTTAATTTGGGGAGAAATCGAAATCTGTATGCCCAAAGCCTTCGCAATACGAACATAATGGGCACATTCCATAGCTTTTATTACAAAGCAATATGGTTTACAATTGGCTGTTTTCGTTCGCACAAAAATATCTGTTTAATATTAGAAGGTAGTCAATTCACATGGAAATCCGATACAGTTGAATGTGCTCGTACTGCTAAATTAGACTTCAGGTTCATAGAAATGTGGGGTTTATAATAGCATACGATTTTTGTCATTAAAGCTTTGAAGGTTATACGTACATAGGTACCTACCTACACCAAACTACTAACAAATGTTAAATAAGTGGCTTAACAGTTGCAAAAAATCTGGTTGCCCTCTGTACTGTACCAGCCTTTTGATATGTCCACTGCAGGACGTAGGCCTACCCACGAAGGGTGATTAGGCCATATCAACCACGCTGGCCCAGTGCGGATTGGTGGATTTACATACTCAAATGAATTTCTTCCACGGAAGTATGCAGGTTGCTTCACGATGTTTTCCTTCACCGAAAAGTGGTGTGAAATTCCGTACATAAATTCCAAGGAATTCATTGGTACGGGACCGGGATTTGAACCCACGACCTCACGATTGTAAGGCGGGTGTCATTACCACAAGACCACCACGGCTTACTAGACCACCACGGTTGCCCTCTACTTAGACAAAAAGGGGTAATTTTAGTTATTGTGACATTTTTTATCATGAAACGAACCCGGAATTTGAGAAAAAATTAGCATCCGCCTATAAAATCTACCGCAATACAAAATTGACCACATGTATGAAACAGCAATTTTTTTCTCGAGTTTCGGATTGAGCCCCTTTTGTCTTCCCGATACAGGACACGCAGATAACCCCATATTTGTTAAGCTTCTTACTTAAAATTTGACTTTAACTTCGATTAAGACCCGAGTTCACCAACGCTTGTTAAGTTAAACGTGTGATTTAAACAACGGTTTTTGCTTCGTGAACCCCGAAATTTCGTTGAATAGCCGTTTAAGATTCAACCAACGGTTAATAAAACAAACATCTGTTGGTGAAATCGGGTCTAGGACCCGAGTTTGACCGTTGTTTAAGTAGATCACAAGAATACACGAATAACTTAAACAAGCGTTGGTGAACTTAATTCTTAGGACCTTATATTATTAGAACTCGCTCAAAAGATAGGTGATATTGAATAGCGCATTTTCAGTAACATAAACAATGTTTTTTTTAGCCGTAACAATCCTGTACGTAAAGAAATATTCCACATAAGCTCCGGTTAGCGCAGCGGACGCGTGAGTGACGCTATCTGAAACGAATGTATATGACATGTATATGACGTTCAAAAGTGTACTTATCTGTACCCACTTGATGAATAAATGATTGAATTGAATTGAATGTTGGAACAACACGGTACACGCTGCACCCGGAAATGTACCACGTGGGACATGAATAATTAATGGCATCTAAAAATATAAGGAAGGAGGAAAATCGTAAGTTACTGATTTATCTCAGTGTGTTAACAAATACTAAGAGAGCAAGACGATCGGCTAGCACAATATTGACACCATAAACATAACCATTAACATAATTCATTGTGAACATTTTTTACTAAAGTTCTGTGTGGATGTGTTTTCTAGGTTTCTTGAACACACATCCACACGGAACTTTAACGGATTATATCTTCTTCATTTTTTATTTCATTGAAAAAAAATACGTGTCCAATATTTTTTGATAAATAATCTATCTGGTGGACTAATTATATATTTTGTCAATATGCCTATTGTTAAGCTACTAACTTAGCTTGAAACCTTAGACCTCGCTCAAAAGATTTATAACTTAAACAATGTTTTTTTATCCGGAACAATCCTGTACGTAAAGAAATATCCCACATATGCTCCGGTAAGCGCAGCGGACGCGTGAGTGACGCTATCTGAAATGGATGTCGTAACAACACGGTACACGCTGCACCCGCAAATATACCGTGTGGAACATGAATTAATGACATCTAAAAATGTAAGGAATGAGAAAAATCGTATGTTACTGATACGAGGGTCAAACTGAAAGTTCTTAGAAAATCAAAAACTGATTACATTAGCCAGTTATTAGTTTTATTATATCTTTTCAAAATATTGTCCATTCACGTCAATACACCGCTGCATGCGATGGAACCACTGGGAAAAGCACTTTGCCCACTCGTCCTTAGGGGTCTCTTCAATGGCATCGCGATACGCAGCCACCGCTTCTTCAGCATTCATAAACCGCTTTCCTTTAAGTTTTTCTTTAATTTTTGAAAATAAATAAAAATCACAAGGCGCGAGGTCGGGGCTATACGGCGGGTGACCCAGTAATTCAACGTTTGATGTCGCCAAATAGTCGATCGTTCGCTTGGCGGTGTGCGATGAGGCGTTGTCGTGGTGAAGGAGGATCCTACTGCGAGGTCGTTTCTCTCGAACTTTTTCCAAGACAAGTGGCAAACAATTGGTAGTGTACCATTCTGCAGAAACTGTTTTTTGATCCTCTAACACAATTGTCGCGAAATGACCTATCCTTCCAAAGAACGAGGCCACCATTTTTTTCCCCGCACTTCGATCTCTCTTCACTTTAGTTGGCAACTCCTCGAAAGGAAACACCCACTGAGCAGATTGTCTTTTGGTTTCAGGATCATAACAGTAAATCCAGCTTTCGTCACCTGTTAGTATGTCGAACACAGCATTTGAGTCACCTCCGTTAAATCTTTCAATCATTTTACGGCACCAATCCACACGATGGAGTTTTTGAGCCTCAGTCAAATTATGAGGTATCCACCGGGCGCAAAGCTTCCTGACCGCTAAATGTTCGTGTAGGATTTTGTGCACTTGACTCATACCGATGCCTAAGCTTGTCCGAATCTGCTGATAGGTCACTCTTTTGTCAGTCTCTATCATACGCCGCACAACACAGATGTTATCTTCAGTCGTCGCCGTAGAAGGCCGTCCCTCACGTAAATCATCAGTGAGATTAGTGCGACCACGTTTAAACTCATTAAACCAGTTGTAAACAGTCGCACGAGATGGGGCTTCATCGTGAAAGGCCAATCGTAGTCTATCATAACTTTCTTGTTGACTTAAATGACATCGAAAGTCATAAAAAATCATTGCACGAAAATTTTCTCGTGTTAAATTCATGTTGACGTGACACAGACAATTTTCAATTTGCCGCCAAATCGTAAAACAAATGACAAATGAATGAAGTATATACTCAGTAATATTGGCAAAGAGTTCTATTTTCAAATTATAGAATTATTTTTTTATTATATTGTTTATAAGTGGCCAGTTCTAAGAACTTTCAGTTTGACCCTCGTATACTCGTAGCCTAGCGTTTAACAAATGGTATTGGTCGCGGCACATAAGTCTAGCGCTTAGCGAAGTGTGGTGGGAGTGGCGCATGAGTTTAGCATGGCGGTCAAAATGCGCAGCCATCCCCTCCACAGTACCCTCAGCGCTAGACTTACGTGCCGCTACTTGTAGCAGTAGGTAGGGCACATAGTACTTATGACCATCAAGTTTTGAAAACTATTATATTTAAAAAACTCAATCGGTAACCAGGTATTATATTTAAAAAACTCAATCGGTAACCGGGAAGTGGGTCAAATTTAACTTGCAAGATTTGATTACAGACCGACAGACAGACAACGGGACAGGTGAAACTAAATAAAAGCTTGTAATATAGGCGACCGTATCAGCAAGTGCATCGTAAGACGTCCACAGACGTCTACTAACCGGGTAAACTGATGATCTAATCAATTCTAATCAATACCGCAGGCATATGCTGGATGAAAACCGCTTCCAACAGGTAGGTCCATAAGTCCCTACCTATATTTTTCTGACACATAATTGCAACAAACCTGTATTCTCTATTTCCTTATCGAAAACTTACAATGCACTACAGCATCTGATTACAAAAAACTGAACTGAATAAACAAATATTATAACTTCTGGAAAAAAAAGTATTTCAGTAAGTGTACATCCAAATTCATAAAAATTTATGCCTGAAACGAAATAGCTACTATAATGCACAGTTTACTGCATATTATTTTTGTTATCTCAAAAAGTGACCTTAAAATTTTCCAGACGAAAAAGCTGTCTTGGAGCTTTAGGATTATATATTTTTATGTGCTACAATAATATTATGCTCTAAATATCTGTATTGTATTTTAAAAGCGCCTGGGTCTAAGAAATCATGGCATCGGTAACGATAAAAAGATTTACGCAAATAAAAAGCCAAATATTATCTTGGACTTTTTAAACTTTTCAGTTTTATAACAAGCTTTTATTTATCTTGTAACGGATGTACCTATGTTTTTTTTTTTTTTTTTTTTTTTTTTATTCTGAATAGGTTTGCGTTTGACCACATACTGCCTGTTGTTAAGCAGATATGCGGTCTAGGTTGTAGCACGCTTACCTAGAAGATACCTATTTACTCGGGATTTGAAGACGCCCACATTGTACTTTAGCGGGAAGACAGACCCAGGCAAAGCGTTCCACATTCTGGCTGTTCGTATGAGGAATGAGGATTCGAAACGCTTGGTTGAAAAAAAAAAAAAAAAAAAAAAAAATCGAAACGCGCGGAATGTCCACCATAAAAGGGTAGCGCTTTGGTCGCGTCTGTCTAGCCGTACGATAGAAGAAAGGGGCTGGTGGGACCAGATTGTGCAATTCCTGGGCGCACTCTCCGAAGTGGATCCAGGAGAAGGCCGATAAACACGCTACCTTACGTCGATGCTCGAGACTTTGCAGCTGCGACATAGTCAGAGTGTCGTTGTCGATCAGCCTCTTGGCTCGCCTCTCAATCGACTCCAGAGCCTCCAGTTGATATTTGGCGGAGCCATCCCAAAGGTGAGAGCAGTATTCCATGCACGACCTGACTTGAGCTTTATACAGACTAAGCAGTTGCTCAGGTGTGAAATACCGTCTCACCTTAGAGAGAACACCAAGTTTTTTGGAAGCTAATTGGGCCTTTGACTCTATGTAAGATCCAAAGTTAAGAGTCGATGAGAGTGAAACGCCTAATAGTTCCAAGCTGTCAGTTACCGGAACGGAGACACCACGGAAAGCGGGAGACAATTGGAAGGGTCTCTTTTTGGCCGAAAACAGACAGGCTTGAGTCTTCGTGGCATTAAACTTGACCAGGTTAGCATCACCCCAGTCAGAAACCGCCTCCAGACTCAAGTTGAGCCGCTCGACCATAGCCTCTCTGTGAGACTCGATCTGTGGCCCGCTGGTTCTCGCATCGGATGTGTAGCTCTCCACGACTGTACTGTCGTCTGCGTACCCAAAGATTCCGGGCTTTAGCAGATCGTTGATATGCAGTAGGAAGAGGGTCGCAGAGAGCACTGACCCCTGAGGAACCCCGGCATTGATAGCCATATGATCTGACGAGCAGCCATCTACGACCACTCGTATCGACCGATTCCTCAAGAAATCTGATATCCATGCGCAGAAATCAGCAGGCAGGCCGTAAGATGGAAGCTTGCCAATTAGGCTCTCATGCCAGACCCTGTCAAAAGCTTTGGAGATGTCCAAGGAGACAGCCAGCGCCTCCCCGTGCTTTTCGATGACCTCACTCCAGATGTGTGTGGCGTACGCCAGAAGGTCCCCAGTAGACCGGTTTCGGCGAAAGCCGTACTGATGGTCACTGAGTAGGTCATTCGCTTCCAGGTACGCCAGGAACCTGTTGTTAAGGACACGTTCCATACTCTTGCAAAGTATGGACGTGATCGAAATCGGTCTGTAATTGGCAGGGTCGGCACGGCTACCTTTTTTGGGTACAGGCTGCACGTTAGCAAGCTTCCAAGATTTGGGCACTTGACCTGTCTTCAGAGATAGGCGAAAGAGGCGAGTCAGCACAGGCGACAACTCAGGCGCACAAGTCCTCAATACAATGGCCGGAATACCATCAGGGCCACTGGCCTTGTTCACATCAAGACTGCGGAGAACCTTGAGAACCTCCTTTTGCCGGATATGTATATCACTCATTACAGAGCCACAATTTGGCAAAGTTGGAGGTCTCGCACTACCGGGGTCCAGACGCGAAGACTCAGCAAATTGAGATGCAAATAAATTTGCTTTCTCAACCGCGGTATGGGCCAGCGAACCATTGGGTTTCAGCAACGGAGGCAGTGAGGGGCGGCAGAAGTTTGCTTCAACCGATTTAGCTAGGGACCAGAATGCCTTACTACCCGCAGGGTAAGAAGCAAGCTTATTGCCTATTCGACTAATGTGATCAAAGCGAGCCCTCCGCATAACCTTTTTACAGGACTTAGCAGCCCTATTGTATGCCTTCTTCCTCAGACGAATGTCCCTCGACTTACGGTTTCGAGCATCGGCCCAAGCCAGGTATGCCTGATGCTTTTGCGCTTCGGCGCGTCCACATTCAGGTCCAAACCAGGGCCGAGCTTTGCTAGACAGAGGCACGTCCGAAAATGGGATGAAGTATTCCATGGCGGTACGAAGCACATCTGTCACGGCATCCGCGCACGTAGAAGGATCATCGGAAGAGAAGCAAACAGACTGCCAAGGGTAAGATGCAAAGAAACACCGCATCTCATCCCAATCCGCTAACTTGTACCGCCACACTCGCCGTGACCCTTTGGGGCTGGGGTCTGATGGGGAGTAGACGGATACAGATTTCACCAGACAGTGGTCAGATGAACCTAACGGTGAGGAAATCGCCACTGAATAACGGTCTGGATCGGTGGTTAGCAGAAGGTCCAAGCAGTAGGCTGTGTGCGAGTCAACGTCAGGTACCCGTGTGGCGCCTTGAACCAGCTGGGTAAGATCTAGTGTCAAGGCAAGCTTGCGCGTCTCTAGCCCAGCATGGTTAGTGTCTAGGTATGGGTGTAGCCACTCCTTGTGGTGGCCATTAAAGTCCCCCAGGATCACTAATTGGGCTGAAGGGTAGCTGAGTTGAGCAGCATCCGCCGCCTCACTGAGGTATTCAGTGAGTCTGGTTGTCTCCTGGTCCCCGCTATGTGATCGGTATACACAAGCGTAGATAATTTTCTCTAGGCCAGTGTCCGCCAAAGCCCAGAGCACTGAGAAAGAGGGGTCTTCAAACCTACGAAGGCGCAGAAAGCAAATGTCATCCCGGGCGTACACGCATACACCCGCACGTGGTTTGAAACGGTGCTCCAGGGAATACCCTGGGTAGGAAAGATACGACACGTCGGATGGACCAGCAATCTGCGTCTCCGTGAGAAACAATAGGTGGGGTCGATCTGTCTCAAGATGATGATGGACAGGTGTGAGATTGGAGTGCAGGCCCCGAATATTGCACAGGTGCACTTTAAGTGAGAGGGAGTGCTGCCGCTGTATACACGTTCTTTTGCTTCTACTGTTTCTCATGGTTTTTGCGGAGTAAAGTAGGTAGAAAGTCGGTAGTGGAACGAGACGTCACTCTGCAGATCCAGTGGTACAACGCACAAACCACACACATCTATGGTAGACTAGCCTGGAGACCGCGGGGACGCCCGAGCCCCCCCAAGGATGTCCATCGGGCCCTCTCGTCCGGTCGCCAACCGGCACGATGGCGCATCCCTGGGATTTTTCGACAGATGGCGGGGCAGCCTTTCATGAGTGGCTAGCTCACTACTTGGGCCCCCTACTATCTGCGGTCGGCCAGCGACAAACCGTGCCTCGGATCCCGCTGCCCTCCACGACTAGTCGGCCGATGCGGCAATCGATGCGTGCACCGTAATCGATCCACCAGAGGACGCTACTGTTCCGACCCGACTTTCAGATTGGCGTCACCAGACTTCGCGCCGGAACACGAGCTCAAGAGAGTCGTTTGGCGGCGCGGCTTAGTCTGGTGGGTGGTCTCTCGCCGCGGCTATAGCCTACCACCAGTATGGTTGCTGCCTGGTTAGCACCACCCAGGACCACGTGTGGGGGACAAAAAATTAAAAGGGTTCCTACCCACGGACGAAGGCAGCTCGGTCCCAAAAGTATGTTAGTGTATGTTAGTTCGTGCAAGTTGCAAGTTAAATTTAACTAATTTCCAGGATACAGATTAAGCTGCAATTTAGCACACATGTGTAAATCGCGTGACAATGCAATATTATGATGACATGGTGCTGATCTGATGATGGATTAACTTTGCAATGAAACGACACAGCCTCATCGAGTTTGGTTCATTTGAATCGTCTTGAGGAGTACTTGTTTAGAAAAAGCTTGATTTAAAAAAAGGTTTTTTTTAAATAATTCTTGTATTGTGTATATGCTTGCTTTATATTATGTTATCAGCAACTTTTATGTGTCCATTGTCAATCGTTACACAATCTATTTAGTTTGTAATAAATAATACGATATAAAATACGTACTATGTTTCTGCAACTACCAAATACACTGGCCCAAAAACGATATGATATACTCGTCCATCATCCATCAGCCATAAGAATTCCACTGATGGACATAGGCCTCCCCTATGTATCTCCAATAAGACCGGTTGGAAGCGGCTCGCATCCAGCGCGATCCTGATCTTAATGATATATACTCGTAGCTAGACAAAATGATTGTACACAGTAGTGCTCCTAAACAAATCGAGCAAAAAAGCGCAGCCGAACCATACTTTTATCGTAGCTATTTAGGCCATTTTCAACCCCTTGTCTATGGGAACAACTTCTTGGGCCATCTATTCAACTTTGAAACTCATGTAGATAATGTAGATACTGAAAAAATAACCTTTCTGATGTTTCCATTAGATCTCACAATTCTTTACAATACAGCCATCATCACCATCATTACTCAACCGTAAGACGTCCACTGCCATACATAAGCTTTCTCTATGGATTTCCAGTAAGCCCGGTTAAATCGGCTGGCATCCAGCGTGTTCATACGGTAAATTATGTCGTTACTCTACCTTGTCGGTGGTCGTCCTACGCTGCGCTCTTCTCAAGAATTCTACAGACCCATCAACCATTCATTCTTCGAACGATGTTCCCTACACACTGCCATTTAAATTTGCCACAGTCATAGATTAATTAGACCAATAAAATTAATCTATGCCACAATATAGTAGCTGTAAACTGTAATAGAGTTGTTTTCATTATGTTTTTTAAGGATCAAAAATATACTCCAATATCTACGTTTTAAAAATGCTCGGTCTTTGAGTAAGGGAAACATAAAAGGTCAAAACTTACGTAAGCTTATCCTTACTTAGCTCTACCTACGAGTACTTACCTGTATTGTAGCGGGTCTTTGTATTTTTTTTATATCTGAGATGACAAGCATTAAATTAAATCCGAGAAACTTTATTTGAGATTTTCATTATTAAAAGCAGTACCTGTTATCTTAATGGTATGAAAATGTTATCAAAAAATTTCTGCCACATTTTATATAATATAACTATTTTACGTTATAGTTCCAATCAAATATTCGCCGATTACTGAAATATTCTTAAAATATATAAAACTTGCGAGAAGCATCAAAGCAGGTTAGCAAAACATGGTTTCAAATAAATTCTTTATAATTTTGGGCAGTCAAATTTTAGTCGTAGAACCAAAATTAACAAAGTTATTAGCAAATCGATATTTATTCTGATAAAATGGTGATAATTTGCCATAATTTTCAGCCATCTTTTCACAAAGTCGTTATTTCCGTCCGTCTGTCTGGTCAGACAGACAGACAGCATTTTTCAGAGGTAGGTAGGAGTAATTTTGTAATTTGGAGCAATTTTTCAAAATAAATGAAATGAAAGGTTGGAGTTATTGGAGTTGGTTGGTTACAATTTTTGTCCCATGGGCATAACCTTAGTAAAAGTAACAAATAGTTTTTATGATTTATCTGGAAAACTGTAGGTGTGTAAGTCTCACAAAAATGTAAAATGCAATTATGAGGCTTTGTGATGTGATGTAACAGAAAATGTGACTTTACAATGGACTAGAACTAGGGGCCTTCAAAAAGAGTCATGGGCGATTCGCCCCGCGGGCCGAACAGCTCGCGGGGCGAAACGACGAAATACCCAAGCTAGAATGCTTCGCTCACTGAGTTCGCTAGTATTATAATGTGCAAAAAACCTTTAAAACAATATAATACATGTTACAAAACAAACCTACTTTGCAAGGAATTTTCCGCATGAAATTCTAAATCACAGACACGCGCCCCGACACCCCTTTCCTGCTCAGATAGTGTCTCTCACCGTTCAACTAAGATTTAGGAACGTAAATACATCGTGTTCACTTCCTGGACGACGTATTTTCGCATATTCCTTTCTTGGAAAGAAATGGAAAAAAACTTATCTCATAGTTGCTTAGAAGATTAGACTTAGACCATTTCCAGTATTGTACATTATTGTTTCTCCATAGCGAGAACTCGTCAATCCTAATATTGTCTGGAAGAAATTGCTTTAAGCAATAAAACTGCCAGTTGTCACACTAGTTAAAAGACAATCTGTATTACTAAAGAATATCTGTCTACCTTTATTGCCTGTCTTTTATATTCCGTATTTTTTTTTCTTTTCTTTTCTATTTATTCTATTTTCTTGTAATATAATGATGTAAAACACCTCAAGTAAATCATTATGAACAACTTTTACTATAGGGCCAACCACAAATCTCGGGCGATGGGACATATCGACTCGATAAATAGTAGAAGTCGATGAGCAAGAACTCATTTCCCTTGAAACTCTATGTTTAAAATTACAACGGCATGGATCGCCATTAAATTACATTTTTTTATTATTTACAAAGTACAACATACTACTTGTTTATGTAATTGTTAAGTGGAGACCACTTGCAAACAAATGTAGCGTAAAACGCCCGCCCAGAAAGTGGACAGATGACCTCATTAAAACTTCAGAATAACCCTAGATGTAAGTTCTTTCCAATCTGATTTATTGAAGATTTATAGGGGAGGACTACGTCCAATAGTCTTGTTTATAAATTAGTACGCCACATATTCGACTGCATTTGTGTTTGTCAAACGAAAGCCTAAAACAACTACTTTCCATTTAATCAACAAAATAATTTATCTATCGCACTTAAAACTCCTTATTTTCCCACTAACAGAAACAAACAGTAATTTCTTAGACCCTGACAATTTGTAAATGAGCCAAATGGACATCTAATGAGTTCACGGATCCATTTATAAAGCTCCAGCGGCCATTGATCTATTGGACGCTTGACCTAATTACTAGCTATGACATTATTGTCAAGGTCCCACAGCCATCAGACCTTCCTTATTTTTTCACTAGTAAAATGTATCGCATTGGGCAGTACATTGCACTTTGACCGTATGTATACAGGGTTATCTAGAACTGGTGTACTAAGCCGAAAAGAGGTGATTCAGACCATCATTATGAACAACGTTTACAATGGGGCTAACCAGGAGTTCGAGGAAAAAACATTAAGAGGTTTCATACATTTTGTCAATTCATAGTTGCAATTTTGTATGGAACAGCTGATTTTTCCCTCGTGAATTTTCTGAGTAAATAGTCGGTCAAGTGCGAGTTATACTCGCGCTCAAAGGGTTCCGTACGTACTGTATGGGAGTCCCCTTAATATATTTTATTTTAAATTAATTATTAATTTTTGAAGTGAATACCTAAACAACTCAAATTATTCTGTCAATATTTCAAGCATCCACTGGTTGCCGTAATTAATGTCGAACAAAAAATTACGTTTTTTGTATGATGCCTTCTTTCAATATCTATTTTATTTGAATTTTATTATTTGTTTTAAAGTGAATACACTACTATATATTCTGTGAATATTTGAAGCGTCTACTTGTTACCGTTATTAATATTGAACTAAAACGTCTAAAAACTTAGGTTTGTTGTATGAGAGCCGCTCTTTAACATTTATTTATAACCGCTAATACAACCGGCAACCGCCGCTATAACAACCGGCAACAAAAATACATCATCTGTGAAAATTTAAACTTTCTAGCTATCACGGTTCATGAGATACAGACCTGGTGACAGACAGACAGACGGACAGACGGACGGACGGACAGCGGAGTCTTAGTAATAGGGTCCCATTTTTACCCTTTGGGTACGGAATCCTAAAGAGCAGTAAAAGATCTACGAACTTTTTGTATGGAATAGTTGGTATCTGTTAGTTGGAGTTGAGTTGGTTAGAATGACAAGAACAACTACATGCTAGAGTACCTAAATACTAAAGAATTCGCTGTCGTGCCAAATAATTCACAGTACACAGTACTATTTCAATATTTTTGTAAACAACTAGACAGATATTTTATGAATAAGTACAAACAAGTTGACAAATGGACATCTAATGAGCCCACGGATTCATTTATAAGGATCCAGCCGCCATTGATCTATTGGACGTTTGACCTAATTACTGACTATGGCATTAGGCGCAAAAAGAACATACTCAGTGATGAACTCAGGCGTAGTTGTTGAGGTATTACTAATATAAATTTTCTCATGATCACACCCAGCAGATCAAATCCCGAGTAAAACATTATGTCAACTTTTTTTTGCCAAAATGGCAAAACCGAATTCAAATAGTTCACTCGAATTGATGTATACTATTTTCACATTATTTTTGATTTCTCGAAAACAGCTCAGCTGGTTTTGACATACAATTTTAATATAACAACTTGATAGATTTCTTTCCAAGGTTATAAAAATAATAGGTTACAAATTTTTAGACCGAGATGGCCCAAAGCATTTGAATAATACTTGTCCATATTTTCTCGCCCCTTGTTGTCCACCTTATTACATCCCTGGGGTCCGGTAGGTAATTAGGGGTCTGAGCAAACATTTTTTCCATCCTAATGTCTCTGGCTGACAAGCGTAACGACTGACCACAGCTATATGTTTCCCGGACTTTTGTTTTTTAATCGTGTCAAGGAAAGAGTAATTATCAGGTTTCTTTTTTGTGCTTTGCATGTTGATTAGTAGTTAACTAATTACACCTACTACTTGTTTATCTGTGAAACCGTGAAGCCGTCGTGGTTTTTTAGAGAAAATGGTTGCCTTACAAGTTTGAGTCATGGGTTGAAGCCCGGTCCAATACCAATGAGTTATTTGAATGTATAAGTACGAGCTTTTACCCGACGCTTTGCCCGGGCCTAGCCCAGTGTCTCCGTATCAGAAGATATATCAGGGATCGCACTCACCTTCCTACCTCTAAACTATAAGTATCCATAGAAAAAAATACTCGGTTTCAGATTCAAAATAATATACAGGTAACAGATAAAATCTACTCGTACACCACTGGCGGTGAAGGACGATTCCAAGACGCGTATCGATAAAATATCGGTGGCGTATGTGACTCTTATTTATATTTATTTTATGTGACTTCAACTATTACTAGGCTAACGTGGTGGATATGGCATTATCACCCTTTGTGAGTTGTCTATGTATCAGTGAACTGTTAAAAAGTTCAATAAATTAATAAATTAAAGTACGTAGTAAGTAGTGAGTTAACCCTGGATATTCCGAATAAATGACTTTTGTTTAGTTGCTAACCGACTTCCAAAAAGGAGGAGGTTCTATGTTCGTCTGTATGTATTGTGTATGTTCATCGACGTTTTGGCTAATTGTGATCCCTATCAAAAAAATATTTTTGAATTCGAAAGGGTACAGTCTTGATGTGGTCCCATATAAATTTTTACACATCAATTCGAGTGAACTATTTGAATTCGGTTTTGCCATTTTGGCAAAAAAAAGTTGACATAATGTTTTGTATACTTCTCGAACCGCACGACTGCATCCTACAATGTATGTTCAACACGTCGCTGCTCCTATCCACATGTACGCAGAACCAACTCTAAATTAGTACGGAATTAAGTTTGCCTCGAGTCAGATTGCCTGACGTGTGCTGCTGGATTAGATTTTAAACTGTGTCTTAACGAACGCACCCAAGGCAAACGCTATTACGACTTTAAGGAACACGTTGTTGAAAACACAAATTCCCATTTTTTACTTGAATAATTATTTTTCGCAAAAAATGGCAAAACCACCTTCCATCGTGTACAAAATTCGAATATTTTAAATAAACTGTTTATTTTAAAATTGTTTACATTATTGTTGATTTTTCAAAAACGGCTCAGCCGATTTCTGTAAAATTTAAATGGGACCACCTCAAAACTATACTCTTTCAGAGTAAAAAATATTTTTTCGATTCGGTTCATAATTGGCGGAATTATCGATGAACATAAACAAAACAAAGAAAATACATACAAACGAACATAGAACCTAATCCTATTTGGAAGTCGGTTAAAAAGAATAAAACAGGTACCTCTGTCGAAAATAAAACACTAGGTTCATGACTGCTTGTGTTGATGCCGGAGAATAAAGTACGACATCGATATTCCCTGCCTGTAGTAAAAGCCTACTAAAAGGGGTGACCTCTGGTCTTGTGGTATCTAGGTGGTGACATAGGTATCTAGCCCGGGGATAGTGACAACCATAGAATTAGAATTAAAGTTATAGAAACAGTACAAAAATAGCAAGAAATATACATCACTTCGTCTCACTTTAAACGGTGTTAGAAAAAGATGCACATACACCCTAACTGACGTAATTTCGAAGGGTTTCACAAACTAGCAGATATGAATAATACAGCAGTAACTTAGTTTGTATTTGAGCAAAATTTAGTATTTCTATTACTTTAGTTATAATTCTATGGCGACAGCGGTGTGTGGTCACGTCGTAGAGGACTGTCAAGCCTAGGTAGGTTTGAGAAGTAAAGCAAAGTGCTGGGAGCTCCGGTGCGTTCCCTTGGAGATCTTGGAGCTTCCAAGAGCGCGAAATTAAGGGGCTACTGAGAGGGGTTTAGTGGGTAAAATCCCATATAACCAGGCTGCATCTTAAAGCATCATGGGAAGATTTCGCCCTTGTAAAAAAGTATGCGTAGTTACTTGAACTTTAGTTACGATCATCAATACGCATTCGTAACAGTACTTATCACACTGATCAGGCGTTTTGCAGCTCAACTTGGGCCATCTTGAAATCGCAACATTACAGCTTTTTTTATTTTATTTACTATACTAGCTTTTACCCGCGGCTTCGCCCGCGTTATATTTTGATTTTGGCTAACGTTTATGTCGGCTGCGAAACCTAACCTAAGCGACAAACATCAAAATACCTTAGAGGAATGTTTTTGTTGGTTAAGTTACGGTTGGAGTGTATAATACAGCCCTTCTGTGTATTCCCGCCTTGTCGTGGCGGGGGAGGTCTAAGGCAGCTGAAAAGGCGGCGCTCGAAGTCTCCCTCTTCTTTGGGTCTTTCCCCCAAGGCAGCTTAGAGGCCGGCACTCGTTGTTCAGCCGCTTTTAGCTAAAGCAGCTGAGAGGATGGCCGGTAGGTTGCCTGCCTTATGAGGAGTGTTGCTTCTGAGGCGGGCTGCAGTGCCGCTCTTGCGACGCTGCAGCCGAGGATTAGGGGCTGCGGTGGGATGGAACTAATTGTGTGGGTGCCGCCACCTACCCTATCTTCCGCTAGGCCGTCAACCTGTTGGCAGACGCAGTGGGGCTGCAGGGGAAGAGAAGTGTCGGTATCGCTATGGCCGTTCTCACTGCCCTCTGCAGTTGAAGAGGCAGGCGCTGGGCTACTATTACTGACCCGTTGCACTGGGACCAGGGCGTTGGAATGCTGTCCGACGCTCAGTGCTGGTTAGTCCCGAGTGGTGGATGACGATGTGTCTTGTGCTCCGAAACACTTCGTCATTATTGCGGGAGCGCAAGCTCCGTTATGGAGCCCGAGTCTGGGCTAGCGCTGTTGAGTGCCGCGAAGGAGTGCGAAAAATATAGGAACGTCCTAAACTTGAAATGACAGGTTATTTCTGGCGCTTAGACGGCTGCTACCGCGGCCCGCTCGCTTAGTTTTTATCCTATCCTACGGAAACTGTTAAAGTTTTTGGGATAAAAAGTGGCCTATGTCACTTTTCGTCTTTCAAACTATATTCATGCAATAAGCCAAGGCAATCCGTTGCTAGGATAAGACAATAACTTTTTCTCAGCAACGGCTGAGAAAAAGATGGTGAAACGGGAACCGCAATTTTTTCGGAATGGAAAGTATCTTATGTCACTTTCCGTCTTCCAAACTATGCCCACCCCAAAAATCAAGTCAATCCGTTGCTCCATTGCTGACAAACAGTTATTGTCCTATCCCATGTGAATCACGAATTTTCTCGGGATAAAAAAGTATCCTATTATCACTTTCTGTCTTTTAAACCTTAGGTATCCATACCAAAAATCAAGTCAATCTTTTGCTCCGTTGCTGCGTCAAAGAGAAACAAACCAACAAACTTTTCGGGTTGATAATATTAAAGTAGGTATGATGATTCTGTACCACAAAGGTAGAATAAAGAAACATGTTAAACCTCTAATGATAGTAGATTTAAAAATATTTTTAATAATGTCAGACAAAATGACGGCCTGGTAGTAAACGTCATAGTAACATGTGGCATGCAGAGGGAAAAAAACATTTTATCTAATTTTAATGTCAGTTGTCATTTTCAATCCATACTTTATTTCCTCTTCAAGGGGATATAATGGTGGAAAAACAATTTGTCCCCTTGCCATGCTACCTGTGATTTATAAAAGTCTGCAGACAATGTCACCTGTCATCTGATTACGTTTCGCTGTGACGTTTCATTAATCCATATTAGCGTCATAGAGGAATTAATCACTTAGCGTCTTTGTGATAGTGGCGACAGTTTTGCTTTCGATAGTTTTTGTCCTGTCCTACAGGAACTATGCAATTTTTTGCTTAACGTCTAACGCTTAGCATCTAAAATTCGACGCGCTTGGTTTTGCTCTTGAGTCTCAGCAGTTCTTTGCGCTGCGTGATGCTCGGCATCTAAAAGTCCCCACGCTTGACTTTCTCCTTAAGTCTCAGCATCTCTCTGAGCTGCGTGATGCTCAGCATCTAAAATTCGACGCGCTTGGTTTTTTGCTCTTGAGTCTCAGCAGTTCTTTGCGCTGCGTGAAGCTCAGCATCTAAAAGTCGCCGCGCTTGATTTTCAACTTCAGTCTCAGCAGCTCTCTGAGCTGCGTGACGCTCAGCATCTAAAATTCGACGCGCTTGGTTTTGCTCTTGAGTCTCAGCAGCTCTTTGAGATGCGTGGCACTCGGCATGTAATGTCAAACGCGTTTAAGTGTGCTCTTCAGACTCTTGGCTTCTAGCAATTTTCTTTGCGCGAGCTCCGCTAGAACTACGCGCTAGATTCGATTTGCGTTTTGTAGGCATACCTATTAGAATGAAAACTACGTAATTAAACTGAAAAAATACATGTAACCTTCTCTAAAGATTACAGGAAAAGATTGATTGACTTTGACATTTGCAACTTGAGCAGCTTTGAATGGGCATTGGGCATAGAGAATGTAATTTGGAAAGTCAAGATGCAAATTACCATTTGTCATGGTAGAATATAAGTTTTTTCTTCTAAGATTCTAGCCAATGCGTTTTCATCCCCCCTTTTCAACCCTTTAAAACTATTTTTTCGAATCAAAAAGTAGCCTATGTCCTTTCTCAGGCTCTAGACTATCTGTGTACCAAATTTCATTCAAATCGGTTCAGTAGTTTTAGCGTGAAAGCGCGACAGACAGACAGACAGACAGAGTTACTTTCGCATTTATAATATTAAAATAAATATTAAAATAAATAATATATAAATATATAAATATAATATATAATATCTATATATAGTAAGGAGTAAGGATAGAATAAGGCTACGTTTGGCCACCAGCTCGTGGAAAACGAAGTGGTAGCCGAAGATGGAGCATGTAGACCTAGAAGATACATATTCACTCTTGACTTGAAGATATCCAAATTGTAATTGTCAGAAAACAATGACGGAGGCAGATTCCAATCCCTGGCGGTCCGCATTATGAAAGAAGATGCGAATCGCTTAGTAAGAGCAGGTGGTACGTCGACTATGTAGGGATCGTATTTATGCGACTTCCGGTTTTTTGTTGTGAAATGGAGATGAAAGAATCAGGTCGTGGAGTTCAAGTGCACACTTGCCGAAATGGATGGAGCCTATGTAAAATTGACATACACGCTACTTTACGCCTGTGTTTCAGGCTTTTCAGCTTAGAAGCGACAAGCTTACTATCCCTGATTATCCGCACAAATATAGTTTTCACAAATTGCACAAATGTAGTTTGGTAAATCTGGAGGCAGATGAGCAAAAGGTGTAAAGGTCATTCATTTCTTTTATGTTAAACAATAGTTCTTGTAGTAACAAAACGGCGAAGCCACATGGTTTCACTAATGTTTAGACTTTATGAAGCTAAAGCTCATAGAGTCAGCGTGTAGATCAAAGAGCATATGAAACTTGATCTTCATGAGATGTGATAACTTTTTATGTTCTCATTATTTTTGGTGGGATTAAAGTTTTCATTTTATTATAAACTAGCGACCCGCCCCGGCTTCGCACAGGCAGGTGTATTATACATATAAACCTTCCTCTTGAATCACTCTATCTATTAAAAAACCGCATCAAAATCCGTTGCGTAGTTTTAAAGATTAAAGCATACATAAGGATATAGGGACAGAAAAGGCGACTTTGTTTATACTATGTAGTGATAATTAATTTTATTTATCGATCCGCTTCAGTTTATAACTTAAAACTAGTGAGTGAATGATTACAGCCCTGTTACACGCGGCTCGTCTAAGTTCCCTCGATTAAGGGCCAACTACCTGCGAACATTGAATAGATACAGGGTTAGTTTGCCTACTGACGATCACAGCCTTACAGTGAAGAGGAACTAGTGATTGAATACTGCAACTTAATGAATTGGAAAGCAAAGGATTTGGTTTAGCAAAATTTTCTTCATCATCAAGACATTTGCTAATTCAGGTGCTAAAGTTGGTTCTCGCGTATAAATCGCATTTTCTCAAAAAATAATGACTAAACTTGATAGTTACACGGATTCTGTACATTTTTAGATATTTTTGTCGTTGGCGATTTTTTATTGCGAGGGGCATTTCCCTGAAAAAAGGGGGAAAGTTGGTGTAGTGTTATTTATCAGCTGATTTGAATAATATTTGAGAAAATTGTTTTATATTGGCTTAGAGTGACTCAAAATAATGGTTATTCAAATATAAATGCTTCTGATCATAGTTGCGAGGTCAACAGTACGGAGAACTACTAGTTATATTTCTTAACGAATTACATAACCTTTCACTGTATAAAATAACAACTCCTAAAATTACAATACTCAAAGATGAATAGCAAGTGCTCTGTCAAAACAAACTGACGAATTAATATTCTACGACGTAGACCTCCTACGGCGTAGACGCTCTACGACATAAATCATGTATGTTTTGATGACACCTACGCGAAGTAAAAATACTATTAAAGCAAAATCAAGTTCTTTGCGGAGTTCGGTGAGGGTGCCACTATCGTATAAATGGTAGATTTCTGTGGAATATTTTAGTTTTGTCTTCACACTACGAGTAACTTTGCTAGTAAGGTTGTCGTGTAGCATAAAATCAAATGTAAGAGGATAAGTAAATATCCGATTTCAATAACTGCTATTTATAATCAGCTCAGTCGAAATAGAGTAAGTTAAATTGCGTTGTAATTAACAAACCTACTTTGGTACCTTCGATTCAATTTAAAAAAAACTATTTCAAATCCAAGAAAAAGAACCAGAAATCTTAGGCTTCGGAATTAGAAATATTGTCGTAATCAAATTAGATCAAAGTCCTAGATATCAAAATTGTTCTGCTTTGAATGAGTTAGATTGAAATATCTATCTAAACTGAAATATTACCTTTACAGATAGGATATAGCCAACAGTAGGTATATAGGTCTCTTTTTAAATCTAGATCAGCGGCTTTGTTGTGCCAGCTACCTCTGTCCTGATCTAATCGAAAAACTATTTCAAGCATATCGTCAAACCATCTTGTAACTGAACAAAGCTCGCTCCGCTACATTGGAGACCTTAATGATAAAACACCAATTAAAGTATTTCTGAACAAACTGATTGAAAATATTGTATCAAGAGCCTTACTCAAATGTTTAATAGATCGAAATTTGATCAGTCCACAAGTTGAAAGTTACAAAATCTGTAAACATTTCAGTGTCACGATCAAAACAGTTGCTAACTCCTGAACGGCACTATCACCAATTCTCGCCGCAATCACCTATCAACTAACATTAAACTCTTAAAACTAATTAACAATACCCTCGACCGCAGTACTCAGATGTAGTAAAAATTAAAGATGGTATAACACGAAAATATAAAACAAAAACTTATATGAAAACCGGATACAACTCACGATTATATTTGAACGGTCGAGCCGCTATGCGCCCGACCGCTTTCAGAGTAGTTAGTACTCCTTCATCAGTGAATATGCACGCACCCGACGATGGACGCCCGCTTAAATGAAGTAAAACAAAAACACAACGATTTTTAAAATTATATAACACAAGAATTTTCAATTGAGCATGCGTAACGTTGGTCGAGATACCTTTTTCCACGTATCCAATATCAAATAGAGTAGGTAATGTATCAGTATATCCTACTAATATTATAAACGTGAAAGTTTGTAAGGATGGATGTTTGTTACTCTTTCACGCAAAAACTACCGAACGGATTGAGATGAAATTGCAATTATACAGCTTATGAGTATCAGAATAACACATAGGCTATAAATTATAATGATATTGCGTAAATTTTCCATATTATAACAATAAGTGTTAAGTAAGTAGGAAAAAATCTGCCATCTGCGAGCTATTCTAGCGTGCGCTCCAAGAAATGTCAAAAAAGAACTGTCGAATCGAACAAATGTCAAATCGTTTTTTTTTTACCTCCTTTATTAAGGGTGGTAAGGTAGGGCCTCGAAATATCATGCGGGTGAAGCCGCGGGTAAAATCTAGTTTTACTATCATTATACTATCAATGCATTTTATTTACGGAGTGCACAAATTACGTAAGCATATTGCATTTAGCATAATAATAAGCATTTATGATCTCGATTTCGTAAATAAATTTGTTTAGCCTAGGTAACTAGCTCTGATGTCAGATATTTTAAGTCACTTGAACGCTTCTGACATGATGAAATAATTTACCCACCAAGCCCGCTATTTGCTAAAACAATGAGAGCCTTATTGTATATCTAAAACATGATTAGGTACTGTACTGTACCAGCCTTTTTAATGGTCCACTGCAGGTCGTAGGCCTACCCACGAAGGGTGATTGGGCCATATCCACCACGCTGGCCCAGTGCGGGTTGGTGGATTCACATACGCCATCGAATTTCTTCCTCGGACATATGCAGGTTGCCTCACGATGTTTTCCTTCACCGAAAAGCCAGTGGTGTGAAATTCCGTACATAAATTCAAAGGAATTCATTGGTACGACACCGGGTTTGAACCCACGACCTCACGATTGTAAGGCGGGTGTCATTACCACTAGACCACCACGGCATGATTATGTGTCCTGACTAAAATAGGAGCGAATTGGCGACTTGTTGTAAGCTGCATAACTACATCAAATTATAGCAGTTTTTATGTTTTATGCTACAGAAAATCGACAAGAATTTATTTGGTGTATTTTTTAAATGAAAAATGTGCCTATGTCTCTACTCACTCTTGCTTGACCGATATGGTTCATGCACGCAAATCTTGTTACGATTTCATCATCATCATCATTATCAGACGTAGGACGTCCACTGCTGGACATGAGCCTCCCCTATGGATTTCCAATAAGCCCGGTTGGAAGCGGCCTGCATCCAGCGCGTTCCTGCGGTCTTAATAATATCGTCGGTCCACCCGGTCGGTGGACGTCCTACGTTGCGTTTGCTGGTGCGTGGCCTCCATTCGAGTTAGGAGTTAGATACTCGAAAAAAAATGCCAAATATTATTGAAATCGGCTGACAAACAGCGCGACATCAGTTTTCCGCTCTTTGTGAGGAAAATAAAATCAAAAACCGCCGACGGAAAAAAAATCATTGATAAATAGAACCTGTGCACCAAGTTTTGTCAAGATTCGTTGAAAAATGCGACCTGTAGACAAAAACCAACATCTGAAAACAAAATCATTATATTAAAACGGAGATTTATCTCACTGCCTTTTTTATCAATTAATTTCGTTTTAATTTTAATGCCACCTTCAACGATTACTAGTTCCACGCCGCAACACTATTCTGTAACCCAGCGATACGATCTCGATCTCGTTGCGATACCGCGTCGATATCGCAAATTGCACGTTACGCGCAATCTGGCCAGCGTAAGTGTCTGGGAACACGCCATTTTACTATTCTGACCTAATTGAACGGGTGAAATGGTCAGGAATAATGTACTTAATAGGGCACTATTGAAGGTTTCGAGCTAATGTCTTATTTATGTGAATGTTAGCCAATTTTGTAGTTCAAGTTTGCTAACTACACAGAGTTGTACACTTAAATGTTAAACGATAATTTTAGAATTCAAACGCCTAACTATGTAGTATTGTAGACTGCAATGTAAAGGGACAATTTTGAAATTCAAATTATTTATTAACGACCTATTAATATTAATTCCCATACAGTTAGTAGGTCAATGTAAGCTCTAAAAAACGTTTAGTCGACCTAAAGTCAACGAGAATCGTTAGTCGACATTAAAACGCTGACGTTATTTTTAGGGGGCATCAACTTATGACCAGACTGACTGCTCGCCACTTTGGGGACTCATTAGATCATTTGATTCAGGTACGTACGTAGGGTTTTATTCGTCAGTTGAAACGTTTTGATTATTTCTCATTTATTACTATTTTTAAGTATTTATTATTTTTAATTTACTTTTTTTTTAAGCAAATAAGTCCACGTTTGACCACCAACTCGCCTGATGGTAAGCGACGTTGTAGTCGAAGGTGAAGCACGCAGACCTAGAATTTTACTTAATTAAATAAGTATTTTATAGGTAACTGTAAAACTTTACAAGATGTTAATAATGTTTCCTTTTCTTTGAATTTTGATTTTATATACCATAATCTGTGTTAAATTTAGAACAGAAACTATATTTTCTTCTTGATCCCGTGTCCATAAATTATTACTCTGTTATAAAAATAGGCAGTTATTTGTAGTTGTTCAGAAACCTCAAAGCATGATTACAAATAGGAAATGTCAAAAACACTAATCATAAACAGAAAAACTAAATTATAGAACCAAATTAATCGTTTCCACGTGTTCAATAGACATTAAAAGACGTTGAGTTGTCCTCAAGTTAACGAGGGTCGTAAGTCGACATTAAAGCGCCGACGTCACTCCTGGTGGACTTCAACTTAAGGCCAGACTGACTGACCGCTACTTTAGGGACTCGTAAACGCTCGAAGATCGTTTCAAGTACCCAGGTACCGACGTAGTTAATGCTGTACTCATCAGTTGAGTTGTAATTTCAAGCTAATTATGCATTGGGTTGCTTTGTGTCGCGAAATGCGGCGATTTGAAGGAATTTAGAAGATTTAACTATGCGTATGACGTATGTAAAACTGAGACAGGGCAATTCAGTCTGTTATTATCACCGACTTTTACTATAGGGCAATTTAGACAAATTTGGGAAATTTAATTGGGAATTTAGGAAAAATCAGCAGATTCACTTATTTAGTCATTTCTGAGTTGCGATTTTGTGTGATGTGGTGATTTATTTTTCTCGAACTGAGTAAAAGTTCTTTATATGATAATATTTACCAAGATATAATTATTCAAGTATCATCATCATCTTCTTGCCCATATCCCTCTAAGTGAAGTCGGTACAGGATGTTTCCTTTCGCCACTTTAGTCTCTCATACGTCATGTCATTAACATGTCCTTTCTCTCTCATATTATCACACAATTTTTTGATACTTTTTGTTCAATCAAATTAATTCTACAAATGAATATTTCTTTTTTTTGCCATTTTTAATTTTTTAGTGTCCCGCAAGTTTGTAATGATTTAACTCCAAAAAAGTGTTTAAACTGGTGTCGAATGTTTTGCTCGGTATAATATTTATTTCATTAAGTCACAAATTAGATTATAATAACGTATGCAAACTTGACAATTAATTAAAAATTCAACTAAATGCAAACGGAGTATGAAAGTCCTATGTCCCAGTCTACTAACCGCTACTTTTAAACTCAATTATCATGGTAAAGTTCAAGGCAAAAATAAAATAAATTTAATACGGTTGAAAAGTTTGAATACATAAATATATTTCACATCATCAAATATCTTCGTACAAATCGATCGATTACTTTATTAATACTGAATGTTTGTTACGCCAGATCTGGCATGCCATTAATCTCTGCCAAAACCATTTTACGCGTCCTTACAAAGATCGCTTTCAACTCATAAATGTTAGACTTCAAAACGGTTTGAATGCCTCGAACATGAATATCAATTGTGGTTGTTAAACGGTTATGAAGAGCAAGACCGAGGCAGTTAAATGCTACAGTGGGTTTATGGCCGATCTCAATTTTATAGGCAAAACGTCGGTCAAACTTGAAGTTAACCCACAGGGCTTTTAACTGGGTTAAACTTGGTTTACATATTATATCCTTTATTAAACTTAACTATGTGAGGTTGACATAGTAAGCATAGGTATGATACCTATATTCTTATATTTATCTCTATCCTTCCTCATATTTGAATTCACTGCCAATGTATACACCTAGTGACAAAAAAAATCATCATTTAATTGTTTTGTGCAGATGCAATTTTTCATTGTAGTTTTAAAAAGTCCAAAAATAAAGACTAATGCTTTTCATCAATATGTATAGGATTGGCAATAATAATAAAGATCTAAGATATATGAGTCTGTGCCTGCAATATTTTTTTATAATCTCTGTGAAATCGAAACCTACATTTTACATATACAGAATTCCTATACGGTAGACCTATGTCTAGCAATGGACGCTCTACGGCTGATGGATGAATAAATATAAGCTTACTCGTAATTAGATTGAATACACTAAGCAGCTATAGAAAATTGGTCGTGCCACGGGGGAAAGAATTTTCCTTTAACACTACTAGTTGGGCCAAGTAGTAGAGCCACGGAGGATAAACGGATTTGGTTATATCCGCTAGTCTAGTGCGGGTTGGTTAGTTGGTACGGCAATGAAAATAAAGATTATGTGTGATAGCAGATAAACTAGCGAAGCATTGCTTGTAATAAAATAGTTCTGAGCTAGGTTACGACTCTACTTCAAGCCAATAATTCAAATACCAGTCCGAAGTTTAAAGATATTTGCCCACTAGAATGTACCATACCACGACGTGCTAGGAACGAGTCAGGTAAAAATATTCTTTGTATTGAAAAGTATGTGACTATGGCCACTAGACCGTTCCGTGACCGATTAGCACCGTAGCGTGCTATATACGGAGCGTTTTACTGTCGAAAGCCTTCGCGGTCGCCAGCGCTTCCGACCTCCGCGGACCGCGCGCGCGCTTTTCAAATTGAGAATGTGATCTTCTTTTGTTTTCACAAGAAGATGAAAATTTTCTTTTATTTTTACTTTAATATTATTTGGTGAATTAGTTTTTACGGTAGTAACACGGGTAATTTATTATTGCTTTTCTAACAACTTTCAACTGCAGTAGTAACAACGGTAATCCATTTACCGTTCTTACTACTGGTAGTAAGATTGGTAGTAACACTGGTAATAAACCAATTTTAATACATATTTGTAAACAGACTCTTGGTGTTTATTAATTTCAACGCCTACCTCTACTACAAGTAAATCTGAGATAATGTAACTTCTGTGCAATTACTAAAAGAACAATGAATATGTAAACTTCTATTGTACAATATAATTATCATAAACTGTTTAATCCAACTCAGCAAAATTTTGTATTCTAGGTATTTTTTATTTTCTAAACCACCTCAATAAATATAAAAAGAACATTATTAGAGCTGTTATATATTTTTGGACATTTTATTTATAAATACTTAAATATTATTTGGTGAATTTAATACATATTTGTAAATAGGCTCATTCCGTATTACCACAAAAGTATTACGCACGCTTTAGACAATGTTTAATAATAATATTGCCACGGTACTAAAAACAGCAGTTCAACAAAACTAAAGTTCTCAATTACTCGTAGTATTAAACCATAATTTATACAGATCGTCGACTGTACATTTGTTAGAGCAAAAAGCAACACATTGCTTGTTAATAGTTTGAATAAATCTTGGATGCAGGTGCAAAAACCTCACGTTCAAAGTACAGTCGGCGACAAAAATACTACTTTTTGGTTTTTGAGTTTGAGTATTTGACTTATAGCCCCACTACACACAGCTAAGTACGAGTAATGAGCCATACCAAGTAAAGTGACTTACGCTTTTGATAAATGTCCAGCAAAAGCGGTATTACTTTCTTTTATAATTATTATGTAATTGAACGAGACAGTGACTTATTTGCACTCTAATACACTAGTCGATTTGAAAGCTACTTCTTACTTTTTACTTCTTAACTATTCTGTGTACCCACCCATAATTTGTAAGAAGCTCCTTAATAATGGAAACCAACTATTTGAACCCCTGTAGGACACTACAGGAATTTACGCACTACTTTTTAAAACGAACTTCATACTTATGTGATTATGAAAACAAAAGATTTAATTGTTACTTCATATTGTGTCGATAGTTATTGAACTTTATGCTAAAAGCTGATTTTTCTTTCGTGATTCGGTGTTGGTAAATCAAGTTCCATTTAACATGGTATCAACCCATAATGAGTATATCTACCTATGAAATTCGCTACATTTTATAAAACAACATCTTGAGTAAGTACCGTATTGTTTTCTAGAAGAAGACAGCTGTTTTTTTCTTGCTTGCTGAAACTTTCGAATTAGTTTCATAGTAAAGTTATTGTTAATGGTGAATTTATAATTTTCCTAAATAATAAAAATTATTGCACTTTGTAAAACTATACCCTCCATTTTATCATGTCCTCGTATCTGACTGTACTTATTCACAACTTGAAAGTGAACTTGTAGTGAGCGCTTGCGTGTGACATCGAACTTAAAGTCTTCAAGTTAATTAATTACCAAAGTTATTGTAGTTGACATTCACTAACAAGAGTGCATTGTGGGAGTACACGTCAACTTTATAAGCAACTATATGTTACTTTAACCATTTGTGTTGATCTCAGTACAACATTTGTGAGTATGTTTACTTAGTATTAGTACAGATACGTTAAGTAACAGTGGCGTAGCGTGCTTTGAAGCCGTGGTGGTCTAGTGGTTGTAACGCTGGCCTGTCATTCTTGCGGTCGTGGGTTCAATCCCGGTCCCGTACCAATGAGTTCTTTGGAACTTAAGTACGGAATTTCACACCACTGGCTTTTCGGTGAATGAAAACATCATGAGGCAACCTGTATACGTCCGTAGAAGAAATTAATTTAGAAGAATTTTTTTACCTTTTTTGCTTGTCTTAAATATCTGTAGATAAATGTCTCATTTAAATTTTACTAAATCTCATTTACCCATGAATAGGTGTTTACGAGATACACCTAAGAACCAAATTAGTGGTCAGTTTCCGTCAGTGTTAGTTACCGCTATCGTTAACGCTATCTATTCATGACCGCTTAATGAGTTGGTTTTAACTTACAACAGACAGTTTATCTGTAAATACCAAAAAAAAAACTCAATAAATATTGAATTTCGTGGTATAGGCGCGATGGCATTACCTTTGATTCGACATACAGTCAATATACGTCACGTCTAGTGTAACTTGAATGTCAACGATAAATACCAGTTAATAACGCTTTAAATTAAACACTGTTTAACCGTGCAATTTGTACTGTTAAACATTGTCTAAAGCGTGCGTAAAACTTTTGTGGTAAGACGGATAGTGTTTGCCAAAATCGTATTTACATAAAAACTTGGTTTACTAGATTTAACTTCATTTAGTATTCATTTGTGGAACCATGTAATAATGGCTGTCAACAAATATTTCTTGACCCAATCTGTAACTTAACCGTATAAATCAAGAGCCCACGATGGCCAGACCTTCGTTATTTTATAAAGACTGAAAGTTTATATGTATATGTCTCCAACACAGGTAAGAACGACCCACGAATATAGTTTCGATTGTGGTTACAAAGGTTAAGGTGTATAAAATAGTACCTTAAATTAAATAGTAAGTTATCCGATTAAAATAAATAAAGTAATCTTAAAAATAAATCACCAAGCAAGTTACGAATGAATTCAACATTTTAACCAGCAAACACATCCAATATTTCTCCGCGCTACTTCCCGTGCAGTCCGCGAATGTTCCCTACATTAAAGTAGCATTAAGACAAACACATAATTCAACGCTAGACCGTCGCCACCGGCAACTTGAGTTTAACTTTAAACCGTCTCGTTTGCATAACATCTCTCTAAATAAGCTATACATGATGGCAGTTTGTGTAGCGTTTAGAATATACGATACGATGTTTAGTTCTAGGATTTAACTATTCGGAAAACGGTGGTTGCTGAGAATTGAGATAACTTAGTAGTCCAACTATACTTTGAGCGGCTATAAACTATACTGCAGAACTAACTTGGGCGTAGCGCTCATAGCCTAGTTTGACTAGGTGTTCGTTAGCGATCAGCAAAGTTAAGCAACATTCAGCACCTTCAGTTTCGGATGGGTGACCGCAGGTGACATTTACAACTGAGTGCTAACGTGGCTCGGATGACACGTTAAATTGTTGGTCCCGGTTGTTTTAACCGTTTAGCCACGTCAGAGGCCTTCAGGCGGCTTAAAAACTCTGAAACCAGATCCTAGTCACGATCCTACACGAACTTACTCACTAACTTGGGCACTCGTTTCGAACTAAGAACTGAAAATTATAATTGAAATTGATTTGTTGAAAGTTAACTATTACATATGCATGTCAAGTCTTCGCTAAACATTTCCAATAAGAACAGCTGCAAACAAACTAACCTTCCGCCATCTTAATTAACTAATCTGCCAAACTCTCCGAAATGTTGATATGTCTACACATACCTACTTATTTCAGAGCAAATGAACACAGAAACACACTCAAACTAGCATCTTATTCTCAATAGAATGGACCTGGAACTGATCCTATATTCTAGTAATTTCCAGGACGCTATAAAAAAACGTATCTACCTCTAGTTTCAATTGAATCGCTAGTTGTAAAAGCGGCGTTAAAGCCAACGAGCTGACAGAACGACCGCCAAGGGTACACTACCACTAAAGTACCACTTCTCTTAGAATTAGTGTTTTCTTTTCCGCACTTAGTAGCGTTTAAGCTGCACTTCCCTTCCCTTAAGCGATAGAGTGAGGGCAATAAGTGGGCAGATAGAGGTAGTTTTGTTTTTATGGCGAGAGTTCGATAAGCTAATCTATTGGGGAAGAGATGTAAAACAAAGTGTTCCTGTCTTCGAGCAAATATCTTTAGGACTCTACAGATATTTGCTAGTTAATAATTGTAAGATAATTGCTTAATGTGACTACATTCGTGCAAAAAAGTGTCCGAGCCAAAACCCTGCCCAAGCTACGTAGTGGGCAGGCTTTTTAGTTAGTCGTAAGGCGATTGCAAGCCGACTACAACGCCGCGCGATGCTAAAGTGCTCGGTTATAAGCACTAATTAGGTGACATTGTCACCTAAGTAGTAGAAATTTCTGCCCATATCTCAAAATATTAAAAAATACTACTAATACTTTGTTTTGATACTTTATTTCTCATTTATATTGATATAGGTACTGTTCCATACTTTTGAGAAGTATAGAAAAGGTTCGCTCCATTCAAACAATCGTTATGTCATTTTTCCATTCATCGAACCTATGACTTAAAATTACGATACAGACCCTGTTTTACCTGATTAAGATCGCAAAGACACGCTTAATTCAAACTGCTTGAAACCAAGTATTGTTTAAAATCTTTTAGAGAAACATATGTCTAGCTGTGGACATCCTTTGGCTTAAACGATAATATAATTAATGCGACACATTGACAATGAAGCTATTTATTATTAGTGCTATAATTTGTATTAGTATACGATTTAGGTAAAACAATTATCAGTAACAGATGCACCATGTTGTGGTTAATTCAATCGAATCCAAGCAATCGGGTAGTTCTCATGTATAACATGATTTATCAATCAATTACGCTAATTACCTATTCAATCAGCAAATTACTACAAGAGTACAGTCAAAAATAGCTTCTACATCTATGTGGATAGAGATAAAAATCGCTTGGAAGGATAGAAGCTCCGCCAAGCCGATTAAACGAGTTCTACCAAAGATTGGTGTCATAAAATGTCACCATCTTCGTAAGTACAGTCATCAGCCTATGACATGAGGTTTGGCTATAGAATTGGCGTATTCCAAATGTATTATTTGAAACAATTAATTTCTCACTAAATTAATTTGATCAAATAACCACTTTAATAACCTGCTTTGCGATAATTCGTCCGAAAACTGACTTGGTGATCGAATAAGAAGATCTTAGTCTTACTAGTTAGCAAAACATCCAACTCACAACGTAGCATTGCGTAACTGTACTCGTAGCAGCGCTCTTAGCAATAATGCTGTTGCGCTCACGGCGTAGCTGTAGCCCCTGTAGCATTCGCGTAGCTGTAGCATCTGTAGCGTACTCATAGCGCTTGTAGCTACACTGTAGCAGCTGTAGTATACTCGTAGTTGTAGCATCTGTAACATTCTCGAAGCGCTCGTAGCAATGATGTACTGCTCATCGCCTAGCTATAGCACCTGTAAGGTACTCGTAGCAGTAGCATCAGAAGCATACGCGTAGCTGTAGCACCTGTAGCATACTCGTAGCTGTAGCTTACTCTAAGCACTCGTAGCAATGCAGTGCTGTGCCGCTCATGGCGTAGCTGTAGCACCTGTAACATATCCGTAGTTGTAGCAGCTGAAGCAAGCTCGAAGCGCAGCGTCGGCGCTGCAGCGCTCATAGCGTAGCTTCATCAGTAGCGGAACTGAATCTTTCTTAGCTAAGTTTTAAGGCTTAAGGTGTAGTGTGTAGTAGTGTAGAAGCCATAGCGTGTAGGGAAGTAGTGTAGTTGGAGCACCAGTAATGAATCTGTAGCTCTTAGGAAAATTTTAGGGCTTTTACAGGGTCATAGGTATTAAACGCAAATCCTTTTAAGGGCGGGTCTACATCTAGAAAAATGGAGTATTTAAAGCATATTTAGCTTATTTGAAGTATAGCCTTAAAGCTCATAGCCTAGTCGTAGTACTTGTATTACGGCTTTAGAACTCAACTTTTTGTAATTTGCAAGAAATAAAACCACTGAGCCCGTAAGCGCAGTAGATTAAAAGAGTAATCTGGCAACATAGGTTAGAGCAAATGAAACCCTACCAATTAAGGGAAATTAAGAGTTTTTCTGTTAAAAGGTCGGAAGAAATACATGTTTCTTCCATGATAGTCAGTCCCCACACATAATTTTCACGACACGTAGAATTTTAGGTAATTTTATTGACAATCAACTAGTTTACTATTGCAAACTTTCCTCACCCTCTCAGATTTACAAAAATTAATCTCATTGTTCTAATTTCACCGGAAAACTGTAATTTATTCTAAGACTCAATAGTTATAAGCGACATTCGTGTATCATCCATCCATCCATCAGCCATAAGAAGTCCACTGCTGGACATAGGCCTCCCCTATGGATCTCCAATAAGACCGTTTGGAAGCGGCTTGCATCCAGCGCGATCCTGCGGTCTTAATGAGGTCATCCGTCCACCTTGTGGGTGGACGTCCTACGCTGCGCTTGCCGGTACGTGGTCTCCACTCGAGAACTTTTCAACCCCATCGGTCATCAGTCCTCCGGGCTATGTGCCCTGCCCATTGCTTTTTCAACTTGCCAATTCGTGTATAATTTATTAAAATTCAATATATTTGTGTACAGATATTTTATAGAGGCAGTTTCGTTTCCATCGCACAAAAATGTACCTCACTTGATATTCATTCAAACTTATTGACACGCTCGTAGGCAAATCTCCTGGCTATGGTTAGCACTATAGTTTTACAATGGAATAACCGGAATAACGGCCAAAAAATATAACATTTTTTTCTGGCTAATAAAACAAAACAACGAGTCCATCCTCAAAGCCAAAAAGATAGTCCCATATCGCCCATCTGTTCGCACATTTCATAGCCAAATAGCCAGTACTGGTACCAAACTAAGGGCACCATAAAACGGAGGCCACACTGTGTTTGCCCATAAAATTGATCCCAGAATAGCTGGAAGCATACTAACATATACCACCCTCGCGTTTTGACAGTACAGTCTTATCAAAACGAGACAGAGTTCAGATTTGTGCGGATTTTTGCAGATCGAGTAGTGTTAGTAAATCAGTAGTTATTGGAACAACTTATATGTTGTTTTTATGATGTTGGCAATCTGGTGAAGTGTGTTAGCTGTTTTGGATTGGAGCTTATTTTTATGCTACATCTGTTATGGACGTGACCTCAGGGGGGGATGTGGAGTTGGCAAGAAGTCAACGCCGACAGTCGAAAAGTTTTATCGCTCGTCAAATCAGGGAATGGGAATAAATAGGCTTGTTTAAATACTTTTACAATAGCACTCAATCCTGGTAGGGCTGTAAAGTTGCACGTAAAATTTTAAAATCTTTAACTAATGTTGACTATTGTTTTAACTGAAACAGGAGTTTTTTTGCAGAGAAGCACTATCACGCGGTCTCGTCTCAAGAATTAGTCCGTCAGATAAGTAGACTATCGAAAAATATTAGACAGATATTTTCGCGTTCGTCAAATAAATAAAACTCGATGAAGATATAGCCTGTTAAAGTTCCGCGTGACGTCACAAGTGCCATACAAATGACTAGACTTCCGTGAGACAGATGACGTCACGACCCCCACTCCCAAACTTTGACAAGATTTATCTTTGTTATTTGTTGTTTGATTGACAAAAGAAAAATACATGTCCAGTTTTTTACCGACTTTCAAAAAGGACGAGGTTCTATGTTCGTGTGTACGTTTTTTTTTTGTATGTTCTTCGATAATTTCGCCAATTGTGAACCGAATCGAAAAATTATTTTTAGTTCAAAAGGGTATACTCCCGAGGTGGTCCCATTTAAATTTTACAATAATAAGCTGAGCCGTTTTTGAAAAAAACAACAACAATGTAAGCAATTCGAGCGATATATCCGAATTTTGAACACGATGAACATCGATAATTTCGCCAAATGTGAACCGAATCGAAGAATTATTTTTTTAGTTCAAAAGGGTATACTCCCAAGTCCCATTTAAATGTTACAGAAATCGGCTGAGCCGTTTTTGATAAATCAACAATAATGTAAACAATTCGAGCGAAATATTCGAATTTTGTACACGATGGAAGGCGGTTTTGCCATTTTTTGCGAAACATAATTACTTTTGATAATCATACTCACGGACTAATTATAATAATGATTTTGTTACCTAGACACTAAGCCCGATTACAGAGGCGCCAGCGTAAAATTAATAGCAACTTAAAAAGCGATCTCTCTATTGAATGCCTAAAGTGAAAAAGAAACAGAACTATGCTATTTAGCTAATATAATTACGATGGCGCCTCTGTAATCGGGCTTATTATGCCTATTGCAACGCGCAGTGCCCGTGAAGACAACTCTTGTTGTGCAACGAGAAGCGGAAACAAACAGCGTATTTTGCTGCACCGACGACTAAGCCAACTTAGAGTATTTTGAGTGTGTGCTCTGCGCTTCGACGCGAAATTACTTACTCGTAAAAGACGTGCGAGCGGTCATACGCCAGACCTGTTTATACACTTTATTTGTTAAAAAATATATTACTTTATCACATAAGCCGAATAAAACTTCTTGGCGTCTCTGAACACGGCGAGTCATTGTGTCGTTGCAAATTCATTATGTCAACTGCGCGACAAGCAGGCATGTTGATGGCAGGGGTTTTTTAAGTGAACTAAATTAACCACGTACGCTATTTAATCGCGCTTAAATGGTTATAAAAGTCTTACCTTTTTTTTAACAGGGCAAGCGCCTTTTTTAACTACCACTAAATACAAGACTTATAATCTAAAACTACATAAACTACAACTACACAACAAACAATTGGATCATCCAGAGACCCTTGAATGTCTATAGATAATCCAAATGCTCAAGCCCACTGCTAGTTTGCATCGTGCCCAGCATGCTGGCAGCATTGCCAATTTGCTACGCTGAATGGCAATGCTTATACGTTGAGTCAAACAAACACCAGCATTTTGGTCACGCGTCGTCAGACGCTCAGAAAGACTTTTGAAAACAAGATGAGCTCCCGGCCCCCACGGACCCAATGTCTCAACTCCAAACGGCTCAAATATATAACCACTGCCTAGGTTAGCATAGGTATTTGCGTAGTCATAATTTATTTTTTGTTTACGTAACAGTGTGGAAAGATAGATTTTGATAACTGTTTGATACAAACTTTTTCCAGTTTTCTCAACTGATTGCCCGGATACTTTGTTCGTACCATAAATTCATCTTTCGCTACAATGCTACCAAAAAACACCGGATTCACAGACAAAAGTTAAAGGGACAAACCCCGAAATTCCCGAAATAATAATCCCAATAAATCTTCCATACGGTCTCAGTAAAACCTCATACGGAATTTATTAAACCCCCATAGCTATAAGAACATTGCATCCCATCGAAACACTTATCTAGAGGTGGTAATAATCTAAAATTTTGCTTGTTACAGTACAAAGTTATAAGTTGTACACCTGTGTGTTACGTCCACTTACAATTTCGCTCAAGCTTGACCAAAGAGACAACATTTTACAGCGGTTCTATTAAAAATGTTGGTAGCCTTGTTACTTAACCATACGTTCATGAGAATCTTTTTATTCTTGTTCATACGTTCATACATCAAGTAGACGTCATCAATTTCACCTTTAAATTATGACTCAAGCTAGATTCGTGGACATATTAAATTGTACAGATGTGACTCCTTTTGGAGTCATTGGACAGTGAACATGTATTGTTAAGAGGGACGTGAAGCTTGGCCACTTTTTTAACCGTGGACGAGATTAACGAGTTCTAGGACCACATAAATCTGTGCATTCTAAATGCATGTAAAATTTCTTCATTATTATTTTTAGCCGTGTTTGCCAGTAACCAAGGAACTTGACCGCTGGGCTGGTGGTGACGTAGTGAGTTCGGCGTGCTGGAGTATTCCCGAGGGATGCCAGGATACCGACGAGAAAGATCTTCAGTGCGCGCCGACGACGTTACAACATACTCTGCCCGCTGCCGCCCCTGCCCCCGCACCGCAAACGCTGTCATCGCGAGCGCTGCGCGCCGCGGCTCGCAGTGCTATGCGAGACGAGCCCGCGTGCTAGTACTCCGACCTTGAGAAAGATCGCCAAATGCGATCGAAACTATAGTAGTATCCTACTAAAAATCAAACGTGAGTAACACCTGTGTTTTACTTAATTAAAATGTACGAAAACCACGTTAGTTTCCTTAGTGAAATTCTGTTTTTAATCTCATTCCAAGCATTGGATCGCCCCTTTCACTTCTGAACTACTTCTCATTGTCACAAAGTATGACAATATTTTTGTATAGTGGCACCAGTTCAGGTCACTGTACCGGATTTGGTCATTTGATGTAAAAATAATGTCATAAATAGATTTTAAACAATGTAATACTATACATATTGTTAGATTGAAAATGTCTTTAAAATATTATTTTAACATTAGGTATATAGTTATCTACACAATCATTAAAATTCAAAATGGGCAAAAATAACATGACCACAACTAGTGCATCTACCCTAGTTCAGTTCAAACAAAGCGAAAATGTCAAAAATAATATTAACATATTTTTGGGATTAGGACAATTCTATTTAGAAATCACTAAAACTACATAAGCAGAAATTAACTGTAGAAGTAGTAGTACTGTAGTAGTCTACATAAAAAGCAATTGGATTATCCATAGACCCTGGAAGATCTAAAGATAATCCAAATGCTCGAATCTTCTGCCAGTTGGCAGCATGCCCGGCATGCTGGCAGCATTGCCACGCCGAATGCCAATGCTTATACGTTGAGCCAAATAAACCCCAGCATTTTGGTCACGCATTGCGTCCGCACCAAAAGTCGCTGGAACTAAAGAATAGGTCGGTATTATCCTCCTGTTTCGTTCCAATAAACTTGCGTTGCACTTGCCCAATCCTTACAAAACAAGCATACCCGTCAATGTCACAATCCCAAAATCATAGAACAAAAGTTATTCCAAACCCTTCCGGAAAGTTTACCCAGAAACAGTACCCAACCCGTATAAGCCGTATAAATATCGTTGTTCGTCACGTAGGTATTCCATTTGATATTCAAATCACCGGATATGAGGTAAAACGCGAAAATCAAATTCTATCCACAGAGGGAGATAAAATATCATTTTTATTTATGGGCTTAGCACGCACTGCCGTATACGGCAGACATTTTCAGCTTCGCGTGTAAAAATGTCGGAGCATTTTACTATTTTATTCAGTCAAATAGTGTGCACTGGAACTAGGTGAGGGTACCTAGAAAACCTGCGGGAAGCTTTAGGGTAACTTTTTCCGGGCGGATTTTCCGCAAACATTTTCGAGGCAATGTTTTTGTTGTTGGCTAGCAGATGGGTTAAAAATGCAACCAGACAAACTTAAACTGTATCATGAATAAAAACTCAATGTTTTCTAGGCTAGACCCTCGACTGTAAATTAATATAAGATATGGTAAACATGGCTTAAATTCAAAAGGGGTTGTTGCCCATAATCGCCGCGCTGGGTAAGCGTGTTGACGATCGCATGCAGCACTGGTGCAAGGAGCTACGTGCTCCTTGCACCAGTGCTGTAGTGCCGCTGGATGTAATAAATATCGCAGGAAGGCGCTGGATGCAGGCCGCTTCCAACCGGCCTTATTGGAAATCCTTAGAGGAGGCCCATGTACAGCAGTGGACGTCTTACGGCTGATGGATGGATGATGGATAGTAAACATGAATGTGAATTGAAAATGTTGAACTCATTTTTAGTTCCTTTTATCACACATTTTACAGTTTTCTATTTTGTTTTTTTTTTCCAGTCCGAAACTGTTCTAGAGCTGATAACGGTTAATCTTCTCGGAATTGGTTTCATCTAATTTTAATTAGTTATAATTTCTGCTTTGTCTAGTTGACTCATGATATAACTTTGATAGTCTTCGACTATATTAAAACCTACCTATTATGTTTTTAGCTTCCGTTAAGTATATGGTTATCACTGTTTATCACGTTTCAGAATTGAAGATATCAACTTGGTCCGTTTTTCACTTGCGCATTTTACACATATTATATTTAGTGAAAATTATATTATCATCATCATCATCCACAGCCTTGTTTATCCCACTGCTGGGACAGGTCTCTCTCTTACTGTGCCATCTACCTCGGTCCTGTGCCAATCGTGTCCAGGTTCGACCCGCGATTTTAACTATCTACATTGTATTATAATAACTTTTTATTTGACGAAATTATAACAGTATTTAATGCTTTAATTTGTGCATCTATGTGAAATAATAAGCGTTGATTTGAAGACTAATATATGATTTGAAGACTTTAGACCGCAATCTTTTTCAATATTGGACTACTAGCACGCGGGCTTGTGTCGAAAAGCACTCAGACGGACCAGTTCAGTCACAGATCAGTAATCAAATTTAATCTGCTCAGGATTCTAATACCAAAATTACCTCCAATATGCCTAAATAATCGAATCAACAGGCCGATAAACAGGTAGTGATTTCATTAAGGCGCTATTGGCGTTTGAAGCCCGTGAAGTAGAAACGGGTCTATCAAAGGAGTACTTCAAATGGATCCTCAGTTCATTTGATATTCACGGCGGCATAATTCGTTTTGCTGGGGGTATTAGATGGCAGCGACGCGAATTATTGGAGATTCAGGACTTCAAGCTCAGAAAGTTGATCATTTCTTATTAGACTCTACTCGTGTAGCATGATTTTAATAGAAATGAAATTAAGTGCTTTTTCGTCGTTATATTAAATAAATAAATACTGGGCTACGACCCGCTCCGGCTTCTTACAGGTGTATTATACTATAAGAGGGTAGGCTAGGCAAACCCATATAGACAGCTGCTTCGAGCGCGGCGGCTCACTTTCCATGGGCGCTGGTGCTGAGCAGATGTCTGACAAAGGTCGCGTAAGCCATTTTTTATCATTTGATTGTGACATTTTGGTTCCCAATGTGCGTTGATCATTCGTTTCGTTTAGTGATTTTAAGTTAAATTATTGTGATTTCTGATTTAGTTGTAAATTAAAGTGTGGTTCATATTTTTGTATTTCTTAAATCTAATCCACCTAGCTGGTCCCTAAAAATACATGTAAAACTTCCTCTTGAATCACTCTATTTATTTAAAAAAACCATCAAAATTTGTTGCGCAATTTTATAGATATAAGCATACATAGAGACAAACCACCGGAAGCTACTTTGTTTTATACTATGTAGCGACGATAAAATTAGATTTATAGGAACCCCTCGGAGTTAGAAACAGCGTGGTTAAAATAGGTCAACTCACGTTATACAACGTGAGATAAAGAAGGTCCACATGGTGCGGTGCGGCTCCCGGGAGGTGGCATTCCGTCATCTTACGTAGAAACATGATGCTTTTTTATTCAAGACGTTTAAAATTATTACATATTATACTCATATTTTATTCTAAATTTCGAAGACCCCTTATATCCGGCCGCTAAAAGAGGCTCTGGCAAAGAATTTAACAAATCAACATATTTGACCTGACTAAGTCGCAGCTGCAAAGCCTCGAGCATCGACGTAAGGTTGCGTGTTAATCAGCCTTTTATTTGGATACACTTCGAAGAGTGCGCCCAGGAGTTGGAACGCTTTGCCTGGGTCTGTCTTTCCGCTACAGCACAACGTGGGTATCTTTAAATCCCGAGTAAATAGGTATCTTCTAGGTAAGCGTGCTACATCCTAGACCGTATATCTGCTTAAAATCAGGCAGTATGTAGTCGGCAATAAAATTGTGGAACGCTAGCAAAAACTGGGATATATATCATCTATCATGAACGATAAAATTAGCGCTTTAGTCGAGATTGTCTGGCCACCCGGTATGCCGCACGCTCTCACATACTAAACACAGTCTCGTGCCTAGCAAGACTTACAAAATGAAGATCGGTGCACGACGTGCAGTGCCGGAGCAGGTGCATAGCAGTGTCAGGTGCGACGCCGCACCGCCCGTGTCTTTGCCTACACGGCGATCTTTGCGACCCCGCACCACACCGTGTGAACTGGCTCTCAAACTTGATTCAATTTCAACTAGATGCACTTCCGACTTTTCCCATTCTCCCGCATAATGATGAGATAACTAGAGTAAACACATCCGCGTCCGAGCTGGAGCTACTAACGAATATAAACTCCACTTCATTATGTCTGCATCTTGCAGTGGGTTTAATTAAGTTCGGTTCGCTTTCGACTATTCCTGCTGTGGGTACAGGTGGAGGGAAAGGTGCAAACTCCGTGTGGTTTTTCAACGCATTTTCATGGACAAGAATCTCTGTGTACGAGTTATTTTATTGTTCCGGTGTTAGCCGCTATTTCTGGTAGCATTGTTGTTTTACAATCCTTAAAGGAATGTAATTGTATCATAGTCATGGATTTATTGAAATCACCGCGCTTATGCAGTGTTATTTCTAATCAATTAGCATCCTTTTAGGGGCATATTCTGTACATCAAAACTAACAACTTTAATTCTGCGACGTTTGTCAAAATTAACAACAAAATTGTTGTTCCATAGAAAAATATCGGTCACCCGCGACAAAATGTATGAAATATGTAGCTGTTTTTTTTTTGTTTTGACAAAAGTCACAGAACAAAAGTTAGTTTTGATGTACAGAATAAGCCCCTAAAAGGATGCTAATTGATTAGGAATAACCCTGTATATTGTACATTGAGGTTCGGGAGGGTTTGTGGTAGATTTTATATAGATAATTGTTACCTACGAGTTTTAAAAAAAAAAAATTACTGTGCGTACCTATACTTTATATTAACATTGTCATAATAATTCAACATGTTTTAGTAATGTGAAGATACCTAAAACGGCTTGTTAGAATAAGTCATACAACATGTTAACAAAGTTATATAATATCGATCCGCCGCTCCGTTGCTGCGTGAAAGAATGACAAATAAACCAACAACATTAGGAAATATTATATTTACTGATTAGTATCATCTACAACGAGGTCAGATGAATAATTCCTACGAATTTGGGGATTTCTTAGAACCAACTAACCTTGTTAAGAAATTCGTACAAAGTCCTAAGTGTGTTACCAGGTAAAACCAAAAAGTTTGCCAATATCATTTGACCTTTAGAAAAACAAAGTTAAGCTGACTTAGCGTATCTGAGACAGTTCTTTCACAATCTTCATAAAACTATATGAGACTTTGTAGTCAAGATAGAACAGCTAATGTAATCTTATATTACTGTACCTACGAGTATAAGGTTCGAAACTAAAGTTTTCGCTAAATAAAATTTTATTAGGTAAACTAAGCTCTGAGAAGACTTAGAGCAAAAAGATCAGAAAGAAAAGTTAGATTATAAGGTTGATACATAACTGTGACCATGTTATTTTGATGTTGTTGATATCATTGAACTAATCATTATTATAAACTTTTACTATAGAATGAGTCTTGAGATTACAAAAAAAATATATTAATTTCTTGGAATTGTCAGTGATGTCATCTGTACGGGTCTTTTTAATAAGTTTAGGTAAAGTAGTTTAAGTCTGCCTCTCTAAGGCATTCAATCAGTGACTGAATATATTTAAAATCTAAAGACATTTTAAGAGTTTTAAATGCCTTGATGGTCTAAGTTGCGACAGTAATGCACAGCTTACAATTTTGAGGGTTTGAAACCCGCTACGGTAGGTACCAAAGAGTATTTTAGAACTTGTGTACAGGTTTGTCTCTCTAAGGCATTCAATCAGTGACTGAACAAATCTAAAACTCTAAGAATAATAGAGACATTTAAAGAGTTTTACAATTTTGTGGGTCGAAACCCGGTACGGTAGGTACTAATGGGTCTTTTGTAACATTATAAATTTGCTATTATATAAAACTAAGAAATCATTTCGATTAGTTGTAAATTTATATTATAATTGATCATCTGTACATACTACATCAAGCTTCACTCTAGGGAAGGCTATCCATCAAAACACAGGTGTGTACTCACCTAGTTTGCATGGCTATGGCTGCACTATTCATGATTGTACTAATTTTTGAAATAAAATGATTTTAAATTTTAATTTAATTTTTTTAATTTTTTAGAAGTTGTGTACAGGTTTTCAAACCGCTACTGGCTTTTGAGTGAAAGAAAGTAAGAAAATATCGTGTGGCAACAAACCTGAATCCGAAGAAGAAATTAATAGGTGAATCCACCATCTGGGCCTGCGACCCAACCCAATCGTATTGATTTTTGTGGCTATCCCTATGTTCAGCAGTGGACTATTGAAAAGGCCTACCGGCCTTTCAATTTTATCGACTTCTGTACTCTACTATACCTAGTAGAGTACAGAAGTCGATAAAATAAAGATGCCAACTATTTGGAAACACTTTCGCCTTCGCCGGTACAAAGCTAGAGATTCTAGATTACTTAGTTTCGTGTGTTAGTTGCCGGAATAGAGCTATGGGGGAGGCATACAAACTAACTTACCGACCTACACTCTGCCTTTTTAATTTCACTACGAAACTTTATATTTACTAAACATCGAGATTAGGAGAAAGCTTTTGCTTTAAAAATAAACAAGGATACCTTACAAAAACGTTCTGTCCGTCTGTTTGTCCGTCTATATTTCACAAAGCCTTTTATCTCCTCCACGCCTGGAAACCCGTGCATTTCCATACAAAAGTGAAGCGAAAGGCAGTTTTTGTATGGAAACCGTTTTTCCCCCGTGGCTCTACTGCTTGGCTCAACTAGTAGTGCTAAAGGAAATTTCTCTCTCGTGGCACAACTCATTTTCTATAGCTGCGTAATTCTACACAATCTAATTACCCGTGAACTTGCTCATTACCCGTGGCACTACTGAATTTAGAAATACGAAATAACAATTTGTACACGCGGGCACCCGGTCGACGCAGTTTTGAGCCTTATTATGAACTGAAATGCATGAAATTTGACTTAAGCCAAAAATTTTGGTTCAACTCTGCACCAATCGCGTCAGAAAATGTCTTGGTATTCGACGAGAGTAATCGAGAATTTCAACAAACTACATGTATAAATGATACTGCTTTGCCCTTCGCTATTCTTATTCAAACTTTACAAAGTACAATAAAATGAATACTTCATATTCTCAAAGTAAAATACCAACACAAGAGGTACCCACAGTTCATAGTTAAAGAAAGTTTTTGTACAAACGTACGCGAAGTTAGCCACTCCACTCGGAAGTACGAACAACAATACAAAATCTTAGGTACTCAGCAAGTCTCAGCACTAGCTGAAGAATATGTGTGTAAGTAATGGTCGTGGTTTTTAGGGTTCTGTACTCAAAGGGTAAAAACGGGACCCTATTACTAAGACTCCGCTGTCCGTCTGTCTGTCTGTCTGTCACCAGGCTATATCTCATGAACCGTTATAGCTAGATAGTTGAAATTATCATACTACTACACGGGACTTATCGCGCAATAAAACTTGAGATATGAGCTAATTAAGTACCTCTTTTTCGATAAGTCCCGTGTAGTAGTATGATAATGTGTTAAAATCGAAAGTTAAAAAATAACAGATAGTTGTATAGATGTATTTCTGTTGCCGCTATAACAAAAAAAAACTAAAAACATCTCCCAAACAACAAACCTGATATTTCAGCCGATTTTGCTCGATTAACGGGAACAGGTAGACGCTTGAAATTTTCACAGAATGTTAAATTGTGTTTCCTTCAACGGAACCCTTCATGCGCGAGTTCGACTCGCACTTGGCCGATTATTTTATTCTGTTATCTTTTTTGTAGAATAGTAGAGGAGGCCAAAAGCGTATTTATAAACAGTTACCTACTTGAACGCGTCATATTAGGAGAGATTCCTGCCAAGTAAATTAAATTTTACTTTTTTGGTGGTACGAATTTTCTTAGTAACAACACTAGTATCCTATATCCTGGCGGACATGCAATTTTAACCGACTTCCAAAATGGAAGAGGTTCTATGTTCATCTGTATGTTTTTTTTTGTATGTTTATCGATAATTTCGCCGAACCGAAGGGTATACATCCGAGGTGGTCCAATTTAAATTTTAAAGAAAACGGCTATAGCCGATATAACCGTTTTTGATAAATCAACAATAATGAAAATTTAAACCTTTTTACTACAGGACAAGTAAGAAGACGCCACATTACCACCCCTACACTGTCGACTTTGCTTCGATACGTACGAAGCGGTTTGACTCAACATTTCTGATTCGTACCGCCAGGGAATGGAACAGTCTTCCTGCTTTCCTGTTTCCTAAGAGATATAATCTAAAGCTTTGCAAGGTCAGAGAGAATAGGTATCTTCTAGGTCTGCGTGCTTCATCTTCTACCACAACGTCGCTTACCATAAGGCGAGTTGGAGGTCAAACGCGAACTTACTCGTATTTGCGTTAAAAATAATAATAATAATGTAAACAATTCGAGCGAAACATTCGAATTTTGTACACGATGGAAGGTGGTTTTGCCATTTTTTGCGAAAATTAATTATTGGTTTAGAATCCCATAGAGTAGGAGACCGCAGGGTCCCACTGGATGCAAGCCACTACCATGTTGAGGATCTATAGGGGAGGCCTATGTCTAGCTATGGACGTCCTATGGTTGATGGATGCATTTATTTTAAGATTCGTGGTGTTTCGATCGCTAGTTGTAATGTTTACCAACATGAACTTAATCACTTGGATGCAGAAACATTAGCTCTAAGTAGTTTTAACTTCCTAGTACTGTACTGTACCAGCCTTTTTTTTAATAGTCCACTGCAGGACGTAGGCCTGCCCACGAAGGGTAATTGGGCCATATCCACCCTGTATTCAGTGCGGGTTGGTGGATTCACAATCGCCATAGAATTTCTTCTTAAGGACGTATGCAGGTTGCCTCACGATGTTTTCCTTCACCGAAAAGCCAGTGGTGTGAAATTCCGTAGGTACATGTTATAAATTCCAAGGACTTCATTGGTACGGGACCGGGTTTTTAACCCACGACCTCACGATTGTAAGGCAGGTATCATTACCACTAGACCACCACGCCTTCACACCCAGTTATATCTTCAGTTATATCAGTTATTACTTCCCAGTAATATCTCAGAACGACCCTTTAAAATAGGTATCTACTCTATTATAACCAAAATTGCTTTCAGCACTGAGATTTTAGGACCAAATAGTTTAGACTAAGTTTTAGATTAGTTTTAGCCACAGAACAGGTTTTGGCCACAAAAAGCAAGTACGTTTGCCAGCTGTCAAACCCTGCTCTGACTAATAATTTAAATGAATAGTTTTAACTACTTGATTCAGATTTTAAACACCAATCATAGAAAGTTTTGACTAACGGCCTTCTAAAACTATGCCGGGAACTGCTTAGGTATGCCTCTAAGTATTTTAGGTATTAGTCGGGGACATACGGCATAGAAGTCAATGTTTGGAGGTGGTCAGAGGCCTTAGTATGAGTTGCATGGTCTACATTATTGTAAGGTTTGAGCAAAAATGTAGAAGCCACATGGAAACTACTAGAGTTACCGTTTACCTACAATATCATACCTACTAAACTTTCTGAATACTGGAAACAAAGGTACAAAGCTACCTACGACAATCAATTAAATATTTCAGTTAGAACTGACAACAAATGATGCAAACAGCTAGGTATAAATACAAAGGTAAGTAAGCTAATCTAAAAAAATACTTTATACTAACGAACGAAACTTTGTATACTAACGAACGAATGTTTAACTTTAAACTAATGAATCAGTTTGCATTTTTCTATCATAACGAAAAAAAATCTGAGTGACGCTCTCTGATAACATAGACGTAACTTTATTTGAAACTAAATTCAAATTACAAATACAAGCCAACAGCAAAACTACATGTAGATGTACATATCCAAGAGTGATACCAGTCACAATATCCCTATAGATACAAAATTAAGATTTCTTGCCATAACTTTAAATTAGGAACATCTAAAGCCCGATTATAGAGGTGCCAGCGTAAATTTAAAAAAGAAACAGAACTATGCTCTTTAGCTATTATAATTACGATGGCGCCTCTGCTCTGTAATCGGACTTATATACTAACAGAGTCTTGTTCAAATTCGAAATGGCTTGTTCTTCTCGTTACAAATTAACTAAAATCAATTAACTAATTAGTTTTAACTCGATATCACTACTTGTATGGACTCACCGAGTCTTAGAAAGCTATACTGTAAGTTAGTGTACGACGTTCTAACTCAGTTTCCCAAGTTGATTTTCCAACAGACGTTTCAAAAGCACGTTTTACCTAATTACATATTCAGGGTAATTATTAGTCTAGGCCGCCGGCTCGCTCGACGTGCCTAAATGCTAATTCCGTAATTTAAAATGTAAAAATAAATATTCATCGACTTTGAAGATGCTAATCATTAGGTAATGAAATAACATAGGCAATCAATCATCCATACATCTATCAGCCGTAGAACGTTCACTGCTAGACGTAGGCCTCCCCTGTGGATTTCCAATAAGACCGGTTGGAAGTGACCTGCATCCAACGCGTTTCCACAATCTTAATTATATCGTCAGTCCACCTGGTTGGTGGACGTCCTACGCTATCCTTGCTGGTACCTGGTCTCCATTCGAGAACATTGCGTAGACAAATAATCAATAGGCATGATGTCTGAGTAAAAAAAACATTATTAGAAAACCTATACGAAATGGGATAGCACAAAAAATTAAATATCACGCGGGCGAAGCCGCGGGTAAAAGCTAGTTAAAAAGCAATCTTTTATTTTTGACAAAAATGAAATGGTGCGAAACTTGCCCCCTAGGCTCCAGCCTACTCAGCCCCTTGGTAAATCCGCCACTAAGTCCAATTATGAAGGCGTCATCGTAATTATAATAGCTAATTAGGCTATTTGTTTCTTTTTCACTTTGGGCATTCGATAGAGAGAACACTTTTTACGTTGCTATTAAATTTACGATGGCGCCTTCATAATTGGGCCTACTGGCTTCAGATGCTTAGATCCGTGTACAAGACATGATGTATGGATCCTCAGAGACCGCCTATCTATCTACGAACCTCAGTAAAATTAGAGTAGTAAGATGACCCTGGGGGCCTCGGGTCAGGTAGCGGAGGGACCTACAGCGTCTAGATATTTCGTAATAGCTAAAGTAGATCAACTTTAGTAACCTTGTTACCTGGCACAATGCCTTAGAGGTAGGTATAACGATTTTTTTTAAATCCTTAATTGAAAATAGCCAATGATGTGTTACAGTGAGTAATTAGTAGCGCTCGTAGCGTAGTTTGACTAGGTGTTTGTCAGCGATCACCGAAATTAAGCAACGTTTCGCACGGTCTGTATTTGGATGGGTGACCGCGGGCGGCATTTTCCAACTAAGCGCTACTGTAGCTCGGATAACACTTTAAATTTTGTGGTTCCGGTTGTTCTAACCGTTTAGTATGGCATGAGTTAAAAAGAGATATGAAAATATCTTGATTCAGTGGCTAGTTGCCGTGTTTTTTCAGTAGTGTCAAATTCCAATTCTTATTTGACAGTTTTGACAGCTCTGGGCAAGATTTTTCTTTGTGGTTGAGAATTGTCTCAAGCGACAACAGCGCTATCTATCTAGTAATTTGAACTGTGTAGTTACTGGCTTACTGCAGTCTTTGCTTTAACGAGAATGATTTTATCAAACTAACATTAAATTTATCCTTATGAAGGCAGAATTATAATTTCTACTTTACTTCGATTTCTAGAGATTTTTTTAAACCTAATATAGGTACACGAAGAGATACGTAACTTGGGAATAAGTACTCAAATAAAACTTTTAAATCCTTATAACTCCATAATTTTCTGTGCTTCAAAACTTGGACTCCCGAGCATTTTTGACTGCGAGTCATTTCAATTTTTAATGACGAAAACTTCCAAAAACAAAGTTTAAATGTCTAGAGTAATCAAGGAGTCCTCGGGTAGGGTTATTATTGTGAAAATTAGGCGAAATAATTTATGAAACAGAATTTCCTTTGGCACAATAAATAATTATAACTGTTCAAGTGGCGACGGGTGGTCTTGTAGCGTAAATCATGATGGCCTCTTGTAAGAATTTCATTATTCGCGGGTTTTTGAGTTCAGACGGAGATATAAATAACTCAAGAGTTCTCCAAAGGGCTACACCGTAGATTAGAAAATACAACGTGAGCTATGCTCGGGGTTTTTTTTTAATAGAATTAGATATCAGGAGATCTGAAGACGAATTAAAATTATAGATATAGCCCGATGGATACCTACGCTAATGAACAAAGACACTGCACATAGATTTGATGGCCGATAGGTTTCGAGCAATTATCTGTAGAGGTAGAGTCACAATTGTGCAATAAAAGTGTCCGAGCCAAAACTCTGCCCAAACTATGTAGTGGGCAGGCTTTTTAGTTGGTCGTAAGGCGATTGTCAGTCGACTACAACACCGAATGATGCCAGAGTGCTCGGTTACAAAAACTAATTAGGTGACATAACGTCGAGATTCGAAAAAAACATGTCATTGTGAACGATTTAATGTAAAAATTCGGGAGTTGGGTGTGTATCGGTTTGTATGACGGCGCTCAAGACATTTTTTTACTAGTTTCACTTAGGGACTGTGGCTCTGTAGATATTTACTCGGAGCCGATAGGGCAAAAATTCTCGACTGTAGACTTCGGACAGCACGTTTACCGTAGGTACACTTCAATAAGTGAGACCTCTATCCGGTAAGCCTTGCGTGAATACTCAGAGACCAAGAGACTTTATTAACTCTTGATATTAAAATAAGTAAGCATGTACAACATAGTATAGTTGGGCAGTATGAAATCTAACTACTGATTACTAACTACATATTGTAGTTAACCATGATTTCAAATTACATAAAATAATCATCAAAGTAGTTGAATATTTGGATTACTAACTAATAATTGTAGTTACAATCACGATTGCTCGATTACTTTTTTAACCACTTTTAAAAACATACAAATTTCAACCTTAGTCCAATGTGACAAGGTTGGAACAATTATTATGTTTCAAATGCATCGAGTGACATCTAGTGGTAGTGATAACTATCTCTACTTATCTTACAAGTTCTGCTACTTCATTCTCACACATACTACATGACTAGTGGTAGGTAGCCCATTGTTACACTGTTTATGTATCTTTGTTTCTTCTTTTTGTTTATTTCTTGGTGTGCAATAAAGAGTTTATCTATCTATCTATCTAGTTAAGGTTAAACGAAGTTAATTACATGTAGTTATTGTGATGTATTGGATGGAGGTAGAATAGTTTATCAACTACCCACAGATTATATATAGGCATGTTCGAGTAATAAAGAATCCATTCTGCGATAGTCCGTCTTTTAGAGTCATGTGGGTCAAGTGTGCGCAGCGTCTAAGTGTGCGCATTCTAAATATCTCAAAAAATATATAGCGCTAAGGAACGGCAACCCCCCTTTTCAGTAGCCCGCGAGACGTCCTGCGAAGCGCAAGAATTACAGCGGCTACTCGCGCGCCATTTTGGATTGACATGTAAATGAAGATTTTTGCTAAAATATTTACGATATTTTGTCGCAATTGAAGCGTAATCTTTTGTAGTCATGTACATTTATTGAAAATTTGCATTTTGCTATCGAATGCAACATATTATCAAGTTTTTTATTTGCCAGTGTTTAAGTTGTTATTATGACGCAATAATCAGCGATATTCATATAATTCTGTTTCAATGGTTTGGGTTAAGTGTGCGCAGAAGCCTGTCGTGTAAGTGTGCGCATGTGCACACTTACCCCGCTTGCATTTCTTTGTGCATGTGTTGCTATGTAAGACGAAAGAAGAGGAAGAAGAGATATTAGCCATAAAGAAAATACGACTAGATTTGAAAGAAAGACTTAAAAATAAGCTAACTAATTACAAAATCACCTGAGACTGCCAAAAAAAGAAAGTAAAAATAAGACTGTTAAGAAACAAAAAACTGACGAAACTTAGTATTACTGCCCCTTATGTGGCGAAATGTATTCTGATCCACCAACTGAGGATTGGATTGAATGTAGCCTTTGTGGAGCCTGGTGGCACGAACAGTGCACCAGCTCCGAACACGGCACTTTTATTTGTGATAACTGTATGACGAAGTAACTAAAGATTTATAAGTTCAAATTGATCTCATATTATGATTTGAGATGATTATCATATTGATTACTTTAAGCTACTATGATGAAATTTTTTATAATTATAATATAATATTGTTTGTGTTCTAAAATATATATTATTTGTTGTTGCGTACACTTACCCACAGTGCTGCGTACACATACCCCGATACTGGGGTAAGAGTGCGGATATGAAAGGGTCTTTGTTTTCTATAGTTTCTTAAAATATAAGCTACTGATAGTACTATTGCTGTGTCTACGTTGATTACAAATAAACAATCTTACTAGTTAATAAGATTTTGATTCATTCTACTAATAATATTCGAGTTTTTGAAGCATCAAAGTTTAAATGCGCACACTTGACCCACATGACTCTACTAAACACTACATTTGGCGCAGTCGAATTTTAATCGAATCTACTAGAAAGTGAATTTGATTTTTAGGCAGTGTGATCGAAACTAGTTCCTAAACTGAAGATTAGTTTTATTTTTTCGAATAAAGCAGTATAAATTTAACTTAAAATATTGTAGTGAGTAAAATACAGAATAGTGACACGCGGCCACGTAAGTGACATTATAATAATATGGCGGTCTCAGTTCGGTCAGAGATCGCAGAATCATGCGCGTTTCGACCAATTTACGAGGAGGATATGAGATCCAGGCCTAACGTCGAACGCGAGCTGGATTTTAAGCGAGCGGTCGAGCTCGCGAGCGCGGCAATGGCGGCTGCGAATATGGCGGCGACGAGGGGCAGTACGTGTGCCGACCAGAGTCACCCGCATACACGGCATGTACTCGGCGGCAGCGTGTGGGCCGCGCCGCGTTTAGCCAGCGACATCGGAGGCGGCGCATGGGCCGCATCGCGCTCATCCAGCGGCAGCGGCGGCAGCGCAGGGGGCGCCGGCCGCAATGTACCCGACAAGCGACGTCGACGGCAGCGTAAGAGACGCCGGCTGTGACACTCGATCCAGCCAGCCACGTCGGCTGCGACGGGCTCAGCCAGTCACGTCAGGCGGCAACGCACGATGCGTGGGCTGCGACGGGCTGTGCCGGCCACGTCAGGCGGCGACGCAGGAGGCGTAGGCTGCGACGGGCTGTGCGGGCCACGTCAGGCGGCGACGCAGGAGGCGTAGGCTGCGACGGGCTGTGCGCGCCACGTCAGGCGGCGACGCAGGAGGCGTAGACTGCAACGGGCTGTGCCGACCACGTCAGGCAGCGACGCAGGAGGCGTAGGCTGCGACGGGCTGTGCGAGCTACGTCAGGCGGCGACGCAGGAGTTTAGTGAACGGCAGTGTAAAAAGTGCAGGCTGCAAAGTGCCTCGGCCAGCAAAGTAGGCGGCGGCGCAGGAAGCGCGGGCTGCAACTTGCTCGGCCAGCACAGCAGGTGGCGGCATAGGAGCTGTAACAAATCGCTTCTGCCCGCGATTCGGCAGCGACGGGCACCTACAAGAGCATCGATTCAAAAACAAAATTAAGGTCATTTAGATGTCATGTAAGTACAAAGTGATCGTGAATCCGACTTGAAAACGAAATAATTATGGTATGTTTTCTTTAGACTTCGACGATAACATGTACTTTACTGCCAAACTATTGTGTAATGTTGATGTTGACCCGTATAAAATGATGTTGATCTAAGTAATGATTATTGTTACAGTAGGTACCCACTAAGTATTTTCATTCGTAAAACAAGTCAATAATGTGGAATAAATTTTATCAAATTCAACAAAACCAACAATTACGTTTTGTTGAAATTCCAGCCTGTAATAAGTTCCAGGACATAGATTATTCTATGTTCCAGGATGTCAAATTATTTGCTATTGTTTGAGTTATAATGTCTGTAAGGTCTGGATTACGGAAGCCAACAAATGTAACTTTGTAAGATAAGAAATATTTAAGTGTGCATGTTCTTAGTGAAGTTTTAAAACTTATGTAGGTACCAACATTTTCTCGGAATAAGTAGTATTTTTAATAATAGGCTTGTTTAAAATTTATATTAGCTTTGATTAGATTGATTGAATCGACAAATTTTATTAGAAGAGAACCCGTATTTCACATGTGTTGTGAGTTTAAAAAATGCTAGAATAATAGATATAGCCACATCCATAGTACCATATTGTTTTAAGAATGGTTCACGCGGCAATAGGACAGCCGAAATGTTAATGAGACTATTGATATTTTAGTGTTAAATATATTAAATTATATTGATGTCACTTTTTGAACATTTGTCTAGTGGTAATGATAACAATTGTGGATGATATTTATGCTATTTAACTTCAGTAAGTAGGTACAATGTGCAGGAACATATCAAAAAAATGTGCGGTACTTAACTAAGTATGTATTAAGTTGTTTAAAAATGTGGCAATTATTTGTTTACCTATAGTACGTAGTATTATTATATATTCTTTGCCTATAGAAAATATTGGTCATTCAACAACGCGAACGGGTAGAATGTTAGGTATTGGTAAATAACACTATATTTTTCATAAAGTATCAGTTGTATAAGTAAATTTCATTTATATTTAGATTTTTGTGTATAAAGCACTATGAGATTTATTTACTATTGAGAGATTCTGGTCTGCCGCGCCGGTAAAAATATAATTGATGCTAAGTATTATTTAAAAAAATATATATTGCTTATTGTGCTTATAAATGTTTGATAAGGAAAGTTTAAGCGCCTTTAAGGCAGTTGTGACCTTTTGACTGTATTTGGTAAGATCATTCGCTTTGAGTATTAGTAATTTTAGAAAAATAACATGTACCCATAAAGGAAAAAAAAAATAAAGCATTCATAATGGACATTTCCTTTTCATAACATAATATATAATTGTGTATTACCATGTTTGTTTTGTATAAGAAACATTTTGTGATCATTATGTTAAGTTATTATTTGATGGCATGGTTTATGTTTCTAATGTTGGGTAGGTATTATGTATCTAAGAGGTACTTAAGCTGTTAGAACAATCTTATCGAACGATTAACAATAAAAAAAATAGTTTTGTTATAAGTAGGTAAATGTATATACTTAGTACCTATAAGCGAAATTATTATGTAGATATTTATTTTCTTCATTGCAGTGATACCTACTTAATATTGTGAGTACCTACCTTAACTTTGATATTAGTTAAGTAAATATAAATAAAGTTGAGTTAAATAGGTCGTAGGTAGTTTAATTACATATATACTCGTATCTAAGCTTATAAGTTTAGTGAATTCCGTGAGATTTCTAAGTAAAATGTTGAAGATTAAAAGATTTTGTAAGTGAAGTTGAAGGATAGACGGGCGAGTAGGTGGGTAGGATAATGTATAAATAAGACAGTGTCCGTGAATCGTTTAAGACACAAATGTTTTAAAAAGCTAAATGCATATTTTTATGTTAATTTCAGCGTTATTTAGATATGTTACTTATTTACGCATTTGATATCCTCACTGTAAGATATTTTGTAAGAAGGTTTCTATTTTCATAAATTATTTTTTATAGCTGGTATGATGAAAAATGTATAGTCTATTTAGTGTTTTAATATAAGTGCTGTCATCTATATAAAACATGTTTATAAATATCATTGTGTGAATAATATTATTCCTTTAATTTAAGAGGAGGAATATGTGATGTATTGGATGGAGGTAGAATAGTTTATCAACTACCCACAGATTATATATAGGCATGTTCGAGTAATAAAGAATCCATTCTGCGATAGTCCGTCTTTTACTAAACACTACAGTTATGATTGCATGTAACCATAACTACATGTAGTTAACTACTTTTGATGCAATGTACTTAAGTTACATGTAACTATAACTACATGTAGTTAACTACTTTTAGTCGTCGTTAGTAACCTGATTACAAAATAATAGTTACCTGCGCCCAACTCTGCAACATAGAACATAAGTATTAGCTTTATCATCTCGTCACTTAGCTTCAAAAAGAATTTAACAATTAACCTACCAGAGCCCATCTGCAAAGAACAAACTCTATTTAAAAGTTAAGTAAAAATATTCCAAAGTTCGGAAGAATTTAACGAACAAAGAGTTTGGAAAATTCTTAATTATTTCGTTAGTATCTCGGCCGTTTGAGAGCATCTTCAGAATTAAAAAATAATCGGCCAAGTACGAGTAGGACTCGCGCACGAAGGGTTCCGTACTGTATGGGAGCCCCCCTTAAATTTTTATTTTATTTTAATTTTATTATTTAAGTGAATGTAAAACTAAATATTCTGTGAAAATTTCAATCATCTATCTATTACCATTATTAATATAGAGCGAAAAACGTCTAAAAATTCAGGTTTGTTGTATGGGAGCCCCCCTTAAATATTTATTTTATTTTGTTTTAGTATTTGTTGTTATAGCAGCAACAGAAATACATCATTTGTGAAAATTTCAGCAGCCTAGCTATCATGGTTCATGAGATACAGCCCGGTGACAGACAGACGGACAGACGGACATCGAAGTCTTAGTAATAGGGTCCCGTTTTTCCCTTTGGGTACGGAACCCTAAAAGCGATTTTATTCTGTGCACGTAAGTGCGGCCTTAATTGCGATTCGTCGGCTCTAAATTCGGGAATTAACGAATTTTATATTTGTAATGACTCATCCCTAATATTAATGAATAGGACAGAATTTGGATCTTTCTTCCGGCAAGTTACCTAACCGTGGTTATTTCATATTCATTATGTAATATTTCATTTGTAATGACATCAACATCTCGTGTTTCGTTAAGTAAAATTGTCTTACTATAAAATCTTCCCGCCTTTATGCCTCTAGGTCTAGGTAGGATAGATAGATAGATATAACTCTTTATTGTGTGCAACTATAAACTACAACAGAAGGTACAAAGTAGATATTTGTTTTAAATTAGTGCCACAAATGGCGGCCTTATCGCTGACTGCGATCTCTACCAGCAACCACTGAACGGAAAAGATCACAAACAAGAGTATAAATGGGAGGTACTAAGCAGGTAGGTAGGTTAAATTATAATAGGCCCAATTTTAAAGGCGCCATCGTAAATTTAACATTAACGTAAAATGGTGGCTCTATCAAGCGCATATGGTGAAAAAGAAACAAGGCTACTCTAAATTGCTATTATAATTACGATGGTGCCTCTAAAATTGCCTGTTATGTATGTACTCGTACTATGTATGTATCTCTACCTTGCTACATATTTTCTCGAATAATGTACATACTTACTTATGAAGCCTGGAGATACCCACTAGGTATCATCATAAATACATATGTGTGTATGTAAGTATGTTAATAATATATCAAGTAAAACTTGGATTTCATGTTTTTTTGTAAATGTGTAATTTTGTACTTTTACATACTTATGAAGCCTGGAGATACCCACTAGGTATCTCCAGGCTTCATAAGTATGTAAAGTAGAATGAAACCTGGAGATACCTAGTGGGTATCTCCAGGCTTCATAAGTATGTAAAAGTACAAAATTACACATTTACAAAAAAACATGAAAACATGAAATCCAAGTTTTACTTGATATATTATTAACAGTAGAAATATAGACTTATTCAAAAAGATTATACTAAGCCTGATTCAAACTATCATTATTATTTTTCAATAGTCAATAGTCAATCGTTTATTGCAACATATGTTATGTTTACATGCAGGTCTTAATAACATGTTCAGTCTGAGTTACACATATGACCCTATTAGGGTATGGCAATATTGTGCGGAGCGATTTATTTCATTTTGCTGTTTTTTGTTCGTCCAAGAGATAATCGTTTAATGTATAATAGCATTTCTTGACAAGTAGTTCCTTCAATACTTTTGCGAAAACGACCTGGTCTTCAATTTCCTTAATATTAACCGGAAGTTTATTAAATATTTTGACGGCCATCGAGCTTGGCCCAGAGCTGTGTATTGAAAATTTTGAGTGGGGTAAAGTAAAATTATGTTTATATTGGGATCTGGCAGGATGAACACGTGTACTAGATAGTTTTGTAAAAAACTGGGGGTATTTTTTTACAAATTTGCACGCTTCTAGGATATATATTGAAATCACTGTTAGTATTTTTAATTTAATGAAATACGGTTTATGAAAATGTGGTATAGTTGCATTTGGAAGCTTGATGTTAGCCAGTATCCGAACGCACTTTTTTTGGACTATGAACAGATTCTTAGCATCTACACTGTTTCCCCAAAGAATGATGCCATAGTTTAGCCACGAATATGCGTACGCGTAGTACGCTGATAAAGCTGTGTCTAGATTAGTTGCATATCGGAGTTCCCTGAGTGCATAAGTGAAGCTTGATAGTTTAGCTTTTATTTTTCTAACGTGGCTTTTCCAATTAAGGTGCGTGTCTATATCTATACCTAATAACGTTGTCATGTCCACTGAGTCAATTTTATTATTATTATATGAAAAGTTTATGTCAAGAGGTGTTTTTTGATAAGGTCGAAATTGTATAATTGAAGTTTTTGATAGATTTATTTTAAGGTTATTGTAACAAACCTCAGATGGTTTGATCGTCCACATCTGAGTAATTAGGCATAGGAATAAGGCATTCTTGTAGGTCAGGAGTATCTCACATGAGGTTATAATTCTTTCTAATGTTATCTAAAGAAACTTTCCATTCAAATGATTTACAAACAAGCAGAAAAATAAATACATTTTAGAAAAGCAACAGAACTTCAATCTAGGTATGAAAACTCTTTGCAGAAATTGAGAATTTAAAATAAGAGAAAAAAAAGAACAGAGTGAATTTGACGGGACTGACAACAGGGAGATCACTTGAGAAAATTATAGGAAAATGTTGGAATATTTCATTTTTTTAGGATATTTTTAGTTTTGTTCCGCAAGATTCAGAGAAAAGAAAAGCAGAGAAGAGTTTACTAACTAGGAGAATTTTGTTCCTGGTCTAAAAAGTGGAAGTTGGAAGAAGGTTGTTTTCGATCAAAGGACGAGGATGTTCCTAGAAGATTTGGTTTCGTATAAACGTATCTCTTTTTAAATAGATAAGTCTCAATGTAGATATAGAATATGTTCTGCGGTTGATATTCGTCCTGATCAGCACTGCATTAGACTACTGGATGATTTACTGTCGAATTAATGTACAATGGGACATCAGATGAAAAGAGGAGGTCTATCATGGGAGGATGGGCCTATATCGGTCTTACTGAAATGCGGTATGGAGGATTCTCATGCGTATTTATTCTTTTATGAGTGTGAACGAGTTGCTTACGACGCTACGCTACTCCACAGAAACAAGGCAATATTATCTACTCTGACTTGTAGCGGGATAATAAATACACACACATCTTCAGGTTCCTATGGCGGTCTTGCATAAGTTGACTTACGATGTTTCCTATTCTATGTATAGAAGTATTCGTATGTTACTGACGAAACTATCCTTCTTTGAGCATTTACTCACGAGTAGAAGATAGATGCTTCTAACTCTCGCCCTTTATGATTCTATGTATGAATTACAAATGTTTTAATTATTTGTCTTTTTCAGCTTCGACTATTTGTGAACATAAAATCTTAAGATATTATATTCTATGCGGATTGAGAATCTCCAGAAATTGAGAAATTTCCAGACATGACGTGCTTTACCTACTCGTACAATTTGCGAAGAACAGAGTGTTCATAGATAAAATGTCATTTATTTATATTATGGGGATTGAAGAGTCGACTATTGCTATATCTTATTATTGCTACATCTCATTATTTTAATACTAGCCGTAAGTGCTACTCGATCAATGCTGTATTTTCATTAGTGTGCAGAACTCTTGAAGCCAGATAGAGCTTGGGCCAGTGTTTCTCATTTCCGAAATGGAGGGATTTCCCGTGTCCGTATAAGAGTGTAAATTCTGATCACTTTGAAATAAAGCTATTGAAAGCTTATTGATTAGAATATTATTTTATAAGGCGAAGTCGATTCTCGAACCTTTACCTATAGTAAACTTGGAGCTTTTCTTGAGAACACTCTGGAATTCATGCAAGATTTATGATTTTCCTGACTTTATGAAGTGATGTAGATAAGATGACTACTGACACACTCGCGACTCCTGGTTTTCTTTCCTGCTTTCTTTTTCCAGGATGGCGTTAGATTTACGAAAGCAGAGTAGAGTCATTTTCATGGTTTTCAGCTCTCTCGAGCGCCATGACTAAATAAACAGAGATAAACATAAAATAAAATAAATCTCTGATACCTAAATAAAATTGAATAAATTTAAAATATTAAAACTAACTAACTGTCAGAAATAAATCAATACTATTCTTTCTGGCATTCATTTCTTTTATTATATTCGTAGTTTGATAATAATATTAGTTCAATAATAAAGTTTCTTTGTTCTAAAGTACTAATTTAATAGAATTTCCTTCTCATCTCATGTCTAATATTTTCTTAAGCAACTAAATTAATATTTTATACCTAGCTTTATTGAAGCTTATTTACGTTATACACAAATATTCTAAATTAACACCACATATAACAAAGAAGCTCTAGAATCACTATTTCTATATAGCTCTTGAGACATTAGTTAGGTACTGCATTTCACTCTGAGATTAGTAATTTACTTTCAAGTTCTTAGAAGTTCAAAATAGGTAAAACATAGGGTTTTTGTTCTGAACTTAGGTCATTTATCAATAGGTAGTTATGTATTAATCAATCAGGTAGTTATGTATTTCGAATCACCTTTACCTAGGGTTTAAGCGGTCTATAACGCAGGGTCTATCACAAGACGAACACTGGCCAAACTAACGTATAAATAGGTAAATAAACTAGATGATTAAGATAGGAATCTCACAGCAGAAAACTAATAAAGCAGACGGCGCTAGGTGAGAATTATTTCGTTGTGAACTTCAGAAGTTCAAAAATGTTAGTATTCATATTTCTTATTATTTATCAATACAAATAGTAAGCTGAGATCTTATTGAATATCTGTATCGATATTTAATGCATTCTTAACATTTTAGGATATTTATTTCATGAGGTTCAATTTATAATTTGTTCACAATTAGGTGGAATCAGGACGCATAGCTAGTTTGTCATAAAGCTAGGATTCATTGAAAGCAAATCAAGGTTCTATAATCATTTTCTCTGACATTTTATTTTAGACAGGTTTCTTAAAATAGTTTCAATACTTCTTAGGTTTATAAATGAGGTTAATTAGGCAGGTTAGGCTAGGCATGTTACAATTTAGGCTAGGCTAGGTTTGTTACAATTAGGTTTCGTGACCAGGATGTTACAATTTGGCAGCCGCGACCAGGATTAGCAATAGAAATGATTCGTTTTATCATAAAAATAGGTTTCAATATTTTCGTGATAATACAATATAGTCGGAACTCATAAATATTTGATTTGTTAGGTTAACTTTGTTTAGGCAAGTCAATTTAGGTTTATTATAGGACTGTTTTCAGTAGTCAGACTATCTGAACACAATTTGTTGCTGTGATATGGAGACGATGGTGATTCGAAATTTATAGGTTAGTGATAACTAGGTTTACGTAATAAATTTAATCGCGAGTTCATTAGACAAGGTATCGAATATCTCATCAATTTTCAGGTTAATCATTGTCTTAAGGTATTAACAGATTAAAACGTTGAGGGGTGATTTGTTTTAAAAACAGACTGCGAACAATAGCAAGCATTTTGTATCATGGGTAATTATTTCGTTCAGGTTACAAAAATAAGGGGTCTAGCCAAGGATCATTCGTAACTCATGTAATGTGTTTGCAGTAGACATGGTACAGTAGTTTAGTGTTTATAATATAATTTATTGCTTTATGTATAGGTATAGCTTGAAAAATTGTAGATAGTAAATATTTTCAATTTATAATAAAAGATAAGATTAGTTATTATACAGACAAAGCGAAGTATATTATTAATATTTTAATATAGGAAACTCAGGGAGATGATTCGGTTATATAATGTTATTACAGGCTAGAAAACCGATGGTGGAGTATATTTAACAATTTTAACTTACGACTTTGTAAATCAAAGTAATAAAATGTGAAATATTTTTCATTGATAGAGATTTGATCTAGTAGGTTACGGGATGACTTTGATTTTTTGGACATTTGTATTTTACTACTTTTACCACAGGGAGTTAGCAAGTAGATCAATTTAATGATTCAATCTAATAAACAGGCTGTTATACTTAATTCCATATAAATTGCATACAGGAAAGTTAGAGATGAGAATATGTTTTAAAACAAACGTTGGGCTAAACTACATTGTGTACTTGTATTAATTGGGATTGTATAAATATTAAGAGGTCTATTTCTCTTGCATCAAAAATAAAATAGATCGAATAGTAGATAATAATCAGCATTCGGATTGCATCATTATATCAAAGTTGTCTAACGGAGAAAGATACGTTTTAAAATATGTTTTTGTTGAAAATCTATCGGTTTCAGGTTGAGGTAACGATAAATTGAATTTTTATAACAAAATTATTCAGCTGTTATTTAATTTTACTTAAAATAAGATGATTTGGGCGAATAGATAATTTGTCAGAGTAGTATCTGGAAAGGCGTTAAGAAGGGAAGTTTAATTTAGTAGAGTAAAATGGGACTTCTAAACGAGGCATTGTATCACCGAATAATTGGTCAGTTAAAAAAAAAAAGAAAACAACTGGGCTTAGTAAATAAAATCAATTAAATAAACTAAGACTCAGTAATACAACATGAATTCTAAAAAAAATAGAAGTATTTAGTGTGAATAGGTATCTTCTAGCTCAGTGAGCTTCATCTGCATTCGCAAGGTTGTTTATCATCAGGAAAGTTGGTGGTCAAACGCAGGTTTTTCGCGATTTAAAAAAAAAGGGACGAATAATTTGAGCAAATAAAAGGTAGATTTATAAATTAAAGCAAGAAAATTCTAGTCAGGGGGGTGGAACGGTTTCAGATAGTACATAAATCTTACTACTATTCTTAGACATCAGTTGTAATCAATGTAAACAGGTGTTAGCTAAATCTACAGCGATTATTCAGTCTAAATAATCAGGTAAACTGCAATAGTTAATGCACTTAAAGTGAGTAAAGTAAGCTGGGTTTTTAAATGGTCGATCATCAATCAAATCAACTCTTGTTGTTAGCGTATCTTTTACTGATTAGTTAATTACTGAACGGGTTAAAACATAGCTATGAGGATATTTGTTTAAGATGTTTCAGTGTAAGCCAAAGTAAGTGAATGTAATGCAATAACATAGATTTCAAATTTATTTTATTTTTAGAAGTGAGCAATAATACTGAAAACTAAACTAAATAAATCAATAAATAGTTTTCTTTATCTCAAATTAAATTAAAGTTCTTCCGTATACTCTTGCTAGATGTTAAGAAATCAGTTAAGCCAAGATAAGAAAAATGAATATTATTAGAAAATTTAAATAGCACATTATTAACAATAAAATACTTGCGACATAAAAATCAAGTTCATGTTCGTGTTCATATTGAAAAATTGATTTAAAATGTTCATTAAAGAATTCAAAGATTATTTGCTAGGTTGAAGGAAATAGAGTGTGAGCTTGATAAATTGGCTGAAATTACGTTTCAAAGTATTAATCTTTATCAAAAATTATACGCGTGGAGATATGTCGGGATTCGAGTAGGTAGAACTCTCATGGCCAAGCAATGCCGCGCCAGGAATTGGTTTCTCTAACCATATGGAAGAGATCCTTTCCACTAGTAGAGTGTAAATTTTACTTACTTGAAAACTTGGGCATATTGACACATTATTATCTAGTTCAATTTTGTTAGTGGGTGAAGCCATTCTAAAAGCTGAAGCTGTTATTGCTAAAAAAAATATTGGAAATCAATTTTCTTTAGTGAACATTTTGTCATTTATTTGCACATTGTTAAATTAAATGAGTAGATTCTTAGGTAGGCAAATGCAAGTAGGAAAGTAAGCACAATGCTGAATATATTAAAAAAAAAAACAGGTTAAAATTATAATTAAAAATTTAACCGAGGTTCAAATAATAATTAACCTCCAACTTGTAAATATTTTAGTAAAGATAGTGAGGTAGAAGTTTATAACGAGGGTGTGGATGTATTTTAAATATTTTGCTATAGGGTATAATGGGGAATGTGCAAATATTGGCTCGCTTTGAGTTCAAAAGGTGATGCTACGTCGTATTGTTGGCGTGTAGACGGTGGAAGGTGGATTTGAGAATTTTGTATTATGAAGGGCGACAGGGAGTTGATGAATTTGATGTTATATTATTGTTTCATAAATTTTGCGTTTGTGAAATAGTAATGTAATAATAAAGTAGAGAGTGATAGTAAAAATTAAATCAGTTCAAGAGGGACTAAACGACAATAGCATTGCTGGGATTTGAAGCGGTTTGTCAGGGTTCGAGTTTTGGCAATCACTTAAACAAATAGATCTTTATGAAGGAGTGTGGTGTTAGGAGTAGGCCAGCAGGCAATCCATCAACATAAGTTGATTTCATAAGGATCTTTTACTCTACAAGGTAGGAAATTCTGAATTGATACACTGCACATGCTCCAGTTTATAGACAATTGAATTTAAATTATTCACTCTTGGCGGGACATTGATGCCATGCGGAATTATTTTCCTTTTTCATGGACAATTCGTGTAGTTTGGAAGGGGTATGTTGGGAAAATCTCCGAACGGAAGATTGGTTCGCTGAGACTACTCAACATGCGACCATTCAGGTCGGTTCTACCTCAAAACAGAATTCCCTTACGAGGGCTCCGTTTCTGTCACCGAACCAGAACTTCCTTGCAGATTATAACAATTTAGTGGGGAAGGCGATTTTTCTTCATGGTAGATATGTAATCAAACTGAGAGTAGGAGGTTTTAAGACGATTATCTGTAGACTGGTATAAAAACATTTTCGCATATTGTAGTAGGGATACATTCACATTCGAAACATATAATTTCACTGTTGGAACTCGAATTTTGATAAATACAATTATGCACTTGATTAAATTTAAAGTTATTATAATTTTTTTAGGAAAATTTACTTCGATTTAGATGTTTACCAACATCTTTTCATCTGCGAAAATTTTGGGGGGTGCTGTAACAAACCTCAGATGGTTTGATCGTCCACATCTGAGTAATTAGGCATAGGAATAAGGCATTCTTGTAGGTCAGGAGTATCTCACATGAGGTTATAATTCTTTCTAATGTTATCTAAAGAAACTTTCCATTCAAATGATTTACAAACAAGCAGAAAAATAAATACATTTTAGAAAAGCAACAGAACTTCAATCTAGGTATGAAAACTCTTTGCAGAAATTGAGAATTTAAAATAAGAGAAAAAAAAGAACAGAGTGAATTTGACGGGACTGACAACAGGGAGATCACTTGAGAAAATTATAGGAAAATGTTGGAATATTTCATTTTTTTAGGATATTTTTAGTTTTGTTCCGCAAGATTCAGAGAAAAGAAAAGCAGAGAAGAGTTTACTAACTAGGAGAATTTTGTTCCTGGTCTAAAAAGTGGAAGTTGGAAGAAGGTTGTTTTCGATCAAAGGACGAGGATGTTCCTAGAAGATTTGGTTTCGTATAAACGTATCTCTTTTTAAATAGATAAGTCTCAATGTAGATATAGAATATGTTCTGCGGTTGATATTCGTCCTGATCAGCACTGCATTAGACTACTGGATGATTTACTGTCGAATTAATGTACAATGGGACATCAGATGAAAAGAGGAGGTCTATCATGGGAGGATGGGCCTATATCGGTCTTACTGAAATGCGGTATGGAGGATTCTCATGCGTATTTATTCTTTTATGAGTGTGAACGAGTTGCTTACGACGCTACGCTACTCCACAGAAACAAGGCAATATTATCTACTCTGACTTGTAGCGGGATAATAAATACACACACATCTTCAGGTTCCTATGGCGGTCTTGCATAAGTTGACTTACGATGTTTCCTATTCTATGTATAGAAGTATTCGTATGTTACTGACGAAACTATCCTTCTTTGAGCATTTACTCACGAGTAGAAGATAGATGCTTCTAACTCTCGCCCTTTATGATTCTATGTATGAATTACAAATGTTTTAATTATTTGTCTTTTTCAGCTTCGACTATTTGTGAACATAAAATCTTAAGATATTATATTCTATGCGGATTGAGAATCTCCAGAAATTGAGAAATTTCCAGACATGACGTGCTTTACCTACTCGTAAAATTTGCGAAGAACAGAGTGTTCATAGATAAAATGTCATTTATTTATATTATGGGGATTGAAGAGTCGACTATTGCTATATCTTATTATTGCTACATCTTATTATTTTAATACTAGCCGTAAGTGCTACTCGATCAATGCTGTATTTTCATTAGTGTGCAGAACTCTTGAAGCCAGATAGAGCTTGGGCCAGTGTTTCTCATTTCCGAAATGGAGGGATTTCCCGTGTCCGTATAAGAGTGTAAATTCTGATCACTTTGAAATAAAGCTATTGAAAGCTTATTGATTAGAATATTATTTTATAAGGCGAAGTCGATTCTCGAACCTTTACCTATAGTAAACTTGGAGCTTTTCTTGAGAACACTCTGGAATTCATGCAAGATTTATGATTTTCCTGACTTTATGAAGTGATGTAGATAAGATGACTACTGACACACTCGCGACTCCTGGTTTTCTTTCCTGCTTTCTTTTTCCAGGATGGCGTTAGATTTACGAAAGCAGAGTAGAGTCATTTTCATGGTTTTCAGCTCTCTCGAGCGCCATGACTAAATAAACAGAGATAAACATAAAATAAAATAAATCTCTGATACCTAAATAAAATTGAATAAATTTAAAATATTAAAACTAACTAACTGTCAGAAATAAATCAATACTATTCTTTCTGGCATTCATTTCTTTTATTATATTCGTAGTTTGATAATAATATTAGTTCAATAATAGAGTTTCTTTGTTCTAAAGTACTAATTTAATGGAATTTCCTTCTCATCTCATGTCTAATATTTTCTTAAGCAACTAAATTAATATTTTATACCTAGCTTTATTGAAGCTTATTTACGTTATACACAAATATTCTAAATTAACACCACATATAACAGAGAAGCTCTAGAATCACTATTTCTATATAGCTCTTGAGACATTAGTTAGGTACTGCATTTCACTCTGAGATTAGTAATTTACTTTCAAGTTCTTAGAAGTTCAAAATAGGTAAAACATAGGGTTTTTGTTCTGAACTTAGGTCATTTATCAATAGGTAGTTATGTATTAATCAATCAGGTAGTTATGTATTTCGAATCACCTTTACCTAGGGTTTAAGCGGTCTATAACGCAGGGTCTATCACAAGACGAACACTGGCCAAACTAACGTATAAATAGGTAAATAAACTAGATGATTAAGATAGGAATCTCACAGCAGAAAACTAATAAAGCAGACGGCGCTAGGTGAGAATTATTTCGTTGTGAACTTCAGAAGTTCAAAAATGTTAGTATTCATATTTCTTATTATTTATCAATACAAATAGTAAGCTGAGATCTTATTGAATATCTGTATCGATATTTAATGCATTCTTAACATTTTAGGATATTTATTTCATGAGGTTCAATTTATAATTTGTTCACAATTAGGTGGAATCAGGACGCATAGCTAGTTTGTCATAAAGCTAGGATTCATTGAAAGCAAATCAAGGTTCTATAATCATTTTCTCTGACATTTTATTTTAGACAGGTTTCTTAAAATAGTTTCAATACTTCTTAGGTTTATAAATGAGGTTAATTAGGCAGGTTAGGCTAGGCATGTTACAATTTAGGCTAGGCTAGGTTTGTTACAATTAGGTTTCGTGACCAGGATGTTACATTATGGTCAGTCATCCAATTAATTATATTATTAAAAATGTCAGTTAATTTGTCATTTAAATTTAAATTATTTTTACAAGATGTCAAAACTGTTATATCATCCGCGAAAATTTACACAGGACTCGTTTATAATTTTGGGTAAGTCATTTATATACATTAAAAATTTTATACACCCAAGGACACTGCCTTGGGGGATTGAGTTATTCATTTTTATTGGGTTGGACCTTGCTGTGTTTATCATGTTGGTGTCAAAATCGAAATTTTCCACCTCCACATACTGTTCACGATTTTCTAGATATGATGAAAACCAGTTGTGCGCTGTACCTCGTATTCCAATGTCTTTCATTATGTTTAATAATATGTCGAATTGTACATTTTCATAAGCTTTAGAAATATCTAATAAAATACAGATAGCATACTCTTTATTGTTTATTTTCTCTAATATTTCGTGCATTATTTTATATACGGCTAAAACTGTCGAGCGATTTTTTCGAAATCCGTATTGACTATCGTCGAAAATTTCGAATTTTTCACAGAACGATAATAAACGCGTCTGCATTGCCTTTTCAAATATTTTTGAAGAGGTAGGCAAAAGAGCTATTGGTCTGTAATTAGAGGGTTCTAGCTTTGAGGATTTTTTATAAATCGGTTTAACTAGGGCTCTTTTCAGATGGTCAGGGAATTTGCCCTCTATGAACGACTGGTTTATTAGCAGGTAATACGGAAGAGTTAGTTCCTCTGCGCAGAACTTAATGAGAACAGGGGGTAATTCGTCAATACCGCAGCTATATTATTAGTTCATCATATCTCATCAAAAATTCAACAGTAGTTTTTGGCGCGAAAATTTTGTCTGACTACGAGTACGACGTCTAGGCCGTGCGTCGTAGTCAGACAAAAAACGTATACGCAAACAGAGACAAAATATATTCGTTTCGTCCTGTTCACACTTTCATAAATGCACATCTCCCCTCTTACTTTTGTAATTATTATTATTTAGCGTCCTATCTATTTATATACTTCACTACGGTATACTTAGTTCAAACAAGCGAGCCAAACTCGTACACCAAGAAACTCATAACAAAAAGCTTACTTTGTATAAAACGCTGAAACATATAAATAAGTGCATAACATAACATTGTGGAATGCAAAATAGAAAACTAGAAGACGACCGAGCTTCACTTTGATTAAGAAAATAAATTGGTTGTCTGATAATAAAGTCGGTTTGCGGCAGATAACTTCACGTGATAACTTCATAACATTATTGAGTCAACAACTGAAACAAGCTCTTTGTAGCTTGTTCTACGCTCTCGCTTGCACGCTCGGCTAGGCGGACCTTGACACTTTTTCGTGAGTGCAGCCGGCGGCGTTCATCGATTTATAAGACGTTGTCACGTCAAACATATAAAAGGAATTCTATCCAAAAAGTGTGCAAACGTATATATTGGGAGAATTGCTATTCTTCCTTTAAATATTCTTCCAAAACCCAAAGCAGATGAAAAAATATGAAGAAAGAAAGACTGCCTAAATTGTAGAGTTACTGTAGCTAAAAGGAGCGGGAGTTTAATCATTCCGGGCGATGAAACCTGCGGTATGAAAATATAAATAAAAGCGACGGACGGCGACAAAACCTGCGAATACTAACTACGCCGCGGGACGGACCTAGGTACGAGAAAGGGGGGCTAGGGTGAATTTTCGTTCTTTCTGTAATATGGTAATCGATCGCACCGGGACAAAATTACCTTTTGTTAGGTCCAGGCGCCCTTTTACTAATAATTATAAAACGCTACAAAAATAACGTGATCCATATATTAATTACTAGCGACCCGCCCCGGCTTTGCACAGGTGTATTATACATATAAAGTGATTCAAGAGGAAGATCTTGAATTACTCTATCCATTAAAAAAACCGTATCAAAATCCGTTGCGTAGTTTTGAAGATATAAGCATACATAGAGACAGACAGACAGCGGGAAGCGACTTTGTTTTATACTATGTAATCTTAATGATGCGACATTTCAACGTGACGTTTAAAAAATATAGGTTGGTAACTTGGTTATTGTTTTAGTGCGGATCCCTGTAAAGCAAAACATCTCCACTCAGGATAGCATTTAACGTTAATTGATGATCTTGTTATTAATATAAACATAATCAGATGAAGAAATGGGAAGAAAGAAAGACTTCCTGAATTTTAGACATTCCCACAGAGAAGCAGAACTGACTTTCCCATAGCATAGGGTATTACAGTCATTTTTGAAAAGTATCTCAGTCAGATTCTGTTGGTCTAATAAACCACTAAAAAAATACGAAAATGTAAAATTCAATCGTTAAGTGCTTTAAAAATGCATATTAATTTTACAGTTTCAAAATTTCGCGCGTAATTTACGAAAACGAAAGCTGTCATTATTTTACTCTGTGGTCGTGAATGACGTCACTAGGATGTTTTTGTGTGTAAGTTTGAGATTTAAGTTTAAAATGAGTTAATATAAATGGTTAATAATGAGTTATCGTTGGTTTGCTGTTCCTGGAATACTAGTGTACCAACACCGAACAAACTATTCAATGTTTACATAGCCGCATGACGTCATAGCAAAGCGGCGACTATTTTATGCACAGATTAAAAAAAACGGGATATTTAGTATTGATTTTTAAAATTCATTTTGATATTTTACGATCTAAGACAAACATTTTCCGATTGCTTTTTGCCTAAGCTATCTCAAAAATACATTTACAGATATTTTCTCGGTCATAGTAAAATACCCTATTCGGCGATGAAACGTGCGGTATGAAAAAATAAATAAAAGCGACGGCAACAAGATCTACGAATACTAACTAAGCCGCGGGACGACGACCAGTGCCGGACCTAGAAGCTGGGGGGGGCTTGATTTCGTGGTGCACCAAAATGGAATTTGTAATGATAATAAAAAACTGAAAATTAATTTGATCCTGAAGTACATTAATTATGCGGAATTTGAGTGTTGAAAATAGGTTGGTAACTTGGTTATTGTTGTTAGTTTTGAGTACCCACGGATCTCATTAGAGAGAAAATCTCATTTAGAGAAAGAATCACTTAGGATAGCGTTGGGAAGAAACAAAGGAAGATTTCCTGAATTTAGAGTTACTGTAGTTAAAAAAATATAAAGCGTAAGCGTGCTACACCCTAGACCGCATATCTGCTTAACATCAGGCAGTCTGTAGTCAAATGCAAACCTATACGGAATTAAAAAAAGCGATGGCGACAAAATCTGCGAATACTAAGCCGCGGGACGACGACCAGTGACGGACCTAGGTGAGGGGGAGACTAATTTCTTCTTTCTATAACGTAGTTCTGACGTGCTTTTCGCAGGTCGAACTTGAACAAAGTGAGCGAAAATTATCCTATTATTTATTGCCAATTTAACATCATCTTTGTGATAACCGAAGCTTGAAGTGGTAATGTGGTATAAGCAAAGAAAATATTTACTCCTGGTATAAAATGCAGCTGTCCAGCATTAGGTACCTTATAATTTTTTACTAAAAATATATTTCTGTGATTTGAATGATAAAATATCCCGCCCAGTTGATGGGTACGTTTCATAATATTACATATGATCGTGAAAATGGTAACTCTACCGAAATGTGGCTAAGTTGAAAGGTGACATTTCAACTAGAATGTAAAATAAATAAAGAACACTGAGCAGTAGAAATGGCAATTTTCAAATAAAATAAACTAATAAAGCACTGTTGCTTGATACTAAATAGGTACCTACTCTAAAGCGAATCTAAGCTGAGACTCGCTTTACACTACCTTCTTAGAATCAAGCTAGGTTTTTTAGAAATAGTAGTAGTATAAATCTGTTGTGTTTAAACATTCGCGATTTGAACACATTATTATTATGTACTACGTGTCACGGGCAGTCTACCCAAAAACCACGATCGACGCTACTCAGTCAAAACGTCGGGATGATGAGGTATTTACTTATCTCGTAATTTTTAGTGCGCGGTTAGTCCCGTAGTACATAATAATAAAGTAGTATAAATCTCCCGAAACATAACACCTAAATCCACCCCTGCTAGTTTTCATTTCATTTTTCCTTGTGGCAAAGCCCTGAAGCAGTACTGTAGTATGAAGAAGTCGTATTGTAGTATGAAGTAGTTTTAAGGTACTAAACTCTCTTTGTATCGAATATGCAAGTAGTCAATAATAAACCTTAATACCGAACAAACGTCCTTTAATTCTTCATGGCGACCCTGCCAGTTCTGTGAAATGTAACGCGATATCACCGCTACCGGCCGGCGCGGCCCCGGCGAGCCCGGCGAAAACCGCTGATGTGCGCGAATTCCTGTGTGCCTCGGTGCTCAAGTTAGAACTTTTATAACAGTGAATAAATTTTTGTCATTGAAATTATACCGAAGAAGAAGTTATTTCTATAAAAATGTGTCAATCGAAAGTGGAAAAAGAAGACGTTTTTATATCACAAACTTCGAACGGAGGAAACGAAGAGAACTATAGTAATATGAAAGGTCAACTTCAGAATATTTACATACTGCTGATTGTGGTACTGGCCATCATAATGTTATTTTCACTATTTTATCTGGCAAGAAAATACAAGAATATGCATGTAAGCTGGATAGACTCGCAGGCCGCGAGAGGAACATTGGAAAGAATTAGAAACTCTTTCCGAAGGAGAGCAACGGACGGCGATAATTAATTAAAGAGATCTCCATTTCTTCGAATTTCGTCAAATTCGTCAAAAATTCGTGGATATCTAAGTGAAGTGAATAATACCGTGAGTGGAAATATACAAATAAAATAAATCGAGACGATATAAAAAAATAAGTGAAGTGAGGTGAAAAAAAAAATAAAAAAAAATTAAATCTTACGAAAAACAAAATCATTTGAACAATAAAATTAGTGTTAGTGTAAATGAATAATGGATATGTAATTTTACTATGATATGGTATGGGCTTGAGTTAATTTAATGATTTGTAAAATATATGCGCACGATGCATTATATATTTCATAATGATTTATGAATTAGTATGGAGCAAGCTGCAAAAACTCTGTGCGATATAAATAAAAAATTGTCAGAGATAAAGAAATATCTGGTAAAGAAAGGCCAGAGTAGATTTAAGTGTTCAGTAACGCCGAGTAAATTGCAAGAAGCGAATCATTTTATCGAATTAAATGAACAATTGTTTTCTGTGTTAAATTCCGATGAAGATGAATCTAAAGTAGATTTAGAATTAGCCATTGCAACGTACGAAAGAAATTGTATATTATTTAAGGAAATTGTTGATTTGTGCACACCGTCTTTAGACGTACAATCTGTAACAATGGATTTTGATATCAAAACGGCATGTAACCTAATACCTATATTAGACGATAAAGAATGTACTACGAAACGATTAATTGACACGGTGGAGATGTATGCGGAAATGTTGAATGAGATAGGAAAAAAAACGCTAATCGTTTTTGTTTTAAAAAGTAGACTTACCGAAAACGCAAAATTACGTGTTCGTGAAACCTATAGTACGGTCAACGAAATGATTCAAGATTTCAAAAGGGTACTACTAATTAAAAAATCTTTTACAGCAATTCAGAACCAGATTTTATCATTAAATCAAGGTCATAGGTCCATAGACGAATATGGTTTACAATTAGAAAAACTGATGACAGAGCTGAATATCTCACAGTCTGATGGAGATACAGTTAAATGCGCTATTTTAAAACCTATAAATGAGAAGATGGTTATTAAAAAGTTTACAGGTGGACTTAAGGACGAGAAGCTGAGTACCATCGTTGCCGCTCGCAACTACTCGACTCTTAAAGAGGCGATCCAGGCGGCTAAGGACGAGACTTCAATAGCGTCTACTTCAAGGCAAGCCGAGGTATGGAGAATGGATGCATCATCCCGTGGTAAGTCTCCTCATCGTTTTCCCAGATTTAGAGGACAAAACAGACGCCGCGGTGGAAATCAAAACTTTTACAACAACAGAGGGCTCCGATTTCAAAATAATAATAACAATTACAGAAATTATCAGCCTAGATACCAGGGTCCTACTAGACCATACCAGAACGCCCCACGTGGAAGAGGTCAGTATAACAGGCGATTTTTCTATGGACGTGGCAGACAAGGTTATTATTATAATAACAACGTAATGGCAATTCCGATAAACCAGGATGTGCAAGTAAGCACTGCTGATATAGACCAGAAGCGTAACGAAGGAGATACTAACCAGTTTTTTCGAGATAACTGATTTTATTTACGCTTGCAGAGGAAACTCTAAATTCGTTAATTTTTATATTAATGGTAAGAAATTAGTACTACTATTGGATACAGGCGCTTCTATCTCAGTTATTAAGGAAGAAGAGCTTCCGAAAAAATGTGTTGTCTCATACGATAACTTAGAAGTCAACGGTATAGGTGGTAAAATTAGATCTACTGGATTTGTAGTGTTAGATTTAAATGTCGATAGAAATCGTAGTTTTCAAAATAAGTTTCATATTTTTAAGAATCTTCCCATTTTAGTTGATGGAATATGAGGAAATAACTTTTTAAGTAAGTATAAATCTAATATAGATTTAGGTAATAATTTACTAACGCTGCAGAATGGAAGTGAGTATATCACGTTACCAATTTGTGACAAACCAGATTACAGTAACACGCTGATAATCCCACCTCGAAGTGAGTCAATTCACTACGTTTATTTAGACAAAGATGTGGAAGGTGATTGCATTGTTTGTGCGAGAGAGATTGAAAAGGATGTGTTTTTAGCTGGAACTATTGTTAGGCCGACAAATAAAAGAATACCGATTAAAATTCTCAATACACGCGATGAAGAGGTCAAATTAGACAATTTTGTTTTGAACGCAGAACTCTTAAATGATTATAATATTTTCAAATTTGGACGTTGTGAAAGTAATGCTAAAAGAGCTGAAACTTTATTACCATTGTTAGAATTACAACATTTAAATAAAGAAGAAAAGGAATCAATTGAGAAAATTTCATCAAAATATTCGGATATTTTCTTTTTACCCGGTGATAAGCTAGAAACCACAAATATCTGTGAGCAATCTATAACATTAAAATCTAATGTAAATCCCATTTACGTCAAGCCCTATAGGCTACCACAAGCTTTAAAACCGGAAGTTAATAGACAAATAGTGAAAATGCTCGAGGTTGATGTAATAGAAGAATCTTCAAGTGAGTGGTCCAGCCCCATATTATTAGTTCCCAAAAAATCTGAAGGATCCCAAAAATGGCGATTGGTGGTAGATTTTCGAAAATTAAATGAAAATATTGTTGATGACAAATTCCCATTACCAAATATAACTGATATTCTCGACTCGTTATCTGGCTCAGTCTATTTTACTCATCTTGACCTTCAACAAGGGTATTATCAAGTCTTATTGACCCCAGAAAGTAGAAAGTATACAGCATTTTCAACAAGCACGGGACATTATCAACTTAAACGATTGCCAATGGGTTTAAAAACTTCTTGTAGTGCATTTAGCAGAGTTATGTCAATTGCAATGTCTGGATTAGCTTTCGAAAAGAGTTTTATCTATTTAGATGATCTCATCATTTTTGGACGAAATCTGACTATTCACAATCAAAATTTGATGGATGTGTTTGAAAGATTGAGAAAAGTGAATTTAAAACTAAATCCAGCAAAATGTCAATTCTTAAAAAAGGAAATACTATATCTTGGACACTTAGTATCTGCTGAGGGTGTCTCACCTGATCCTGAAAAAACAAGAGTTTTGGAACAATACCTTGTTCCACAAAATTCGGACGAAACAAGACGTTTTGTCGCCTTTTGCAACTATTATAGAAAATTTGTACCATCTTTTGCAACTATTACCATGCCTTTAAATAATTTACTGAAGAAAGACGTTCCATTTCGATGGGATGCCGAATGCCAAGAGGCTTTTGATTTTCTTAAAACAAAGTTAATGACGTCTCCGATATTGCAATATCCAGATTTTTCTGAAACAAATGAGTTCGTAATCCAAACGGATGCTTCTGATCTAGCCGTAGGAGCTGTATTATGTAACAAAAATATGAAACCCATAGCTTACGCCAGCAGACCGTTAAATAAAGCGGAGAAAAATTACCCAGTTATCGAGAAGGAAATCACCGCAATAGTTTGGGCAGTCAAGTATTTTAGACCCTATGTTTTTGGCAGAACTTTTACAATTATGACAAACCTTTAATTTATTTATTCGGTATGAAAGATCCGTCAAGTAGGTTAATAAAATATCGGTTGATTCTCGAAGAATATGATTTCAAAATAGTGTACATAAAAGGTAAAGATAATTCAGTCGCAGATGCATTATCTAGAGTTTATATAACATCAAATGAATTAAAAGGGATGAAAGAACAAGTTTTAGCTGTAACAACTAGAGCTCAAAAGAGAAGGATGGAAGAAGAAGACCGAAAGAAACAGGGGGAAGAAGTACAAGCTGAGTTTAATGGAAACCAAGACAAGTGGCCTGATCACCCACGTGTCGTGGAATTATTAAAACAGCCGAGTGATTCTATTGAAATGAAGTTAGTAGAAAATGAAGTCATAAATAAATTAAAAAAGAAAAACGTAAGAATGGAAGAAAAGGAATGTTTTGTGTATGTACCAAGTAGTATGTTATTATGTGTTAATTTAAGCTTCAAAATGCATTTTTCGCGAGACGAATTTGCAACAAAGCTTGGGGAATTTTGCAACAGAATAAAGATAAAGGAACTATGCATAGTCAAAGATGAAAAGAATAATGAATTTATAAAGGGTTTATGTAGTGTAATTAAATCATTAAAAGAATGGAAAGGTCCCCGTATATGTGTTCTTAGAGGTATAAAAAGAATAAACGATGAAAAAGAAAAGCAATTTATTTTAAATGATTATTATCACTTATTGCCCACGAGTGGACATGTAGGGATAAATAGAATGACGAATAATATTAAAAAAAAATACTACTGGCCAGGTCTAGATTCGGATATTCGAAGATATATTAGTAAATGCGAAATGTGTCAGAAGATGAAACAAGGTAAGTATACTAAGCAACCAATGACTATAACTACCACAGCTTCGACCGCTTTTGAAAAAATCTTTCTTGATTTGGTTGGTCCCTTGGAAAAGGATGAGCATGGAAACTGTTATATACTAACTCTTCAATGTGAGTTAACGAAGTTTATAGAAGCTTATCCCTTACCCAACAAAGAAGCAGTTAGTGTAGCCAAAGCCTTCGTAAATAATTTTATTTTGCGTTTTGGTATTCCGAAAACTATAGCTACGGATAGAGGAACTGAATTTATCTCTCAAGTTATGGAGCAAGTGTGTAAATTACTAGAAATTGAGAAATTAATATCGACCGCATACCACCATCAATCAATTGGTTCGTTAGAAATAGCTCATAAGCATTTGGGTGCATTTTTAAGAACTTATTGTACAAACAAACATTTTTCTTGGTCCCACTGGATACCTTATTGGTGTTTTAGTTATAATACTTGTGTAAACACTCAAACTAAATATACGCCTTATGAACTTGTATTCGGAAGACAATGTAAAATATCAAACCGTATAGAAGAAAATGTAGAACCATTGTATAACCTTGATGATTATTGTGCAGAACTAAAATATAAAATGCAAGTAGCCTTAAGTGATGCTAGAAAAAATCTGTTAGCGTGTAAGGAAAAACGAAAACAAAATTATGATAGGAATAGTAACCCTATATCTTATAACATGAACGATTTAATTTTAGTTAAGAATGAATGTGCGCGTAAATTAGATTATTTTTATAATGGTCCTTTTAAAGTGTTAGAAGATTTAGATATTAATGTGAAGATTGAACGAAACGGAAAGGTAGATATAGTTCATAAAGATAGAACAAAGATGTTTCGGAACTAGTTTAAGTTTGTAGAATAAGAATAAGTTTTTAGAATTTTGTGTGTAGAATAAGAACATTTTCTCTTTCACCCCCGGAGGTGAAGCAGTACTGTAGTATGAAGAAGTCGTATTGTAGTATGAAGTAGTTTTAAGGTACTAAACTCTCTTTGTATCGAATATGCAAGTAGTCAATAATAAACCTTAATACCGAACAAACGTCCTTTAATTCTTCAGCCCGACGTCTAAATTGGAATGTTTTGAATTGCTGAAATCCGGTCACAGGTGTGCTCAAAGGAATTCCATAATAAACCATTTCCAATGGAAAATATAGGCAGCGCGTTAGCCCGTAAACGAGAGAATTTTTAACTGAGAATAAATGTACAAAATGTGACTCGCTGCTAATATAAGTAGAAAAGGGTGTAAAGGAAAAAATATTGAAATGTTCCTTCCACCCTAGCAGGAGTAGCAGGACTTACAGGGAAAATATAACATCATAATTGGCAACCTAATTTATTCATAACTGTACGTGATGACTTGGTAATGACACATGTTATTCAGAAAAAAGTTCTAGAGTCCAGCAATTTGACGACGCGGGACTTTTTATCCTGTTGGACAAATCAGTTAGACTATCAAGTTTGACAAACCGGTAGAACCCCAGTCAACATATTCTTTCGGAGGTGAAAACGTATAAAGTATATTTTTTTATATCATAAAACACAGTTTTCTTTAGATGACAGACTAGGATAAAATTGTCCTACCTGACCTAATCATAATTTTGAGCAACTTTTAGTATGTGAACAAAGAAATCGCGGAAATAAGTTGTTCAAAGGTAATTTTTTTCGATAGAAAAAAAGTTCAATGACTGTCGAAAAAATATACCGTACGGAAAGTTTTGAAAGAGCTGATTTGTTTTCGCATTTTTAGGGATGGACTCAAAGTAAAAGTTGGCATTAAAGATGAGTAGCGTACATTGATGTCCCAATTAAGTAATCTAATAATTATTTTTCGCAAAAAATAGCACAATCCACTTCAATCTTGCACAAGTTTTTTTCAAATCGGTTCACAGTTGGCTAAAATATCGATGAGCATACACAAAAAATATATTATACACAGACGAACATAGAACCTCCTTTTTGAAAGTCGGTTATAAAACAAATGACCGAAATGAGATGAATGATGAGGATCACTAGGCTCTATAGATCCCGTCGATAGATCCACGGTAGATCCAGTGAGACATTATTTTCTCCTACTTCGCCAATAAGTAGATACCACATACCAGTCTGGTATGACAATCTAGTAAGACCACGAGGAAACACCGTAATTTATGCGCAACTCCAGACAATACATTGTTAAAGCTAGTTGAAGTGCTTCAATCTTGGTAAAAGTATACTTACACAAGTAGATAAAAGTAACACGGAATAAACCATACATTTCAATTTCTTAAGAGTAAAATAGATAAGTAACGTAGGTACAAATAATAGTGAAACGTGATTCCCTAAGGAGATCCGACCTCAACTAAAAGTTCCCTAGGGATAGATACATCCTACCCCGGCTTAAGCCGACAGTGTGTGCCACGCAAATAATGTTTTGTTTTCATACACTAACTACCTTTTACACCTTTTAAAAAAGCATAACTATTTCTGCTCTTTCAAAAGATTTTACCTGTACATACCAGCCTTTTTTAGGGTTCCGTACCCAAAGGGTAAAAACGGGACCCAATTACTGAGGTCCGTCTGTCCGTCACCAGGCTGCCTCATGAACCGTTATAGCTAGAAAGCTGAAATTTTCACAGATAATGTGTTTCTGTTGCCGCTATAACATCAAATAAAACAGACTAACTAAAAACAGAATAAAATTAATTTTCAAAGGGAACTCCCATACAAAAAACCTGATTTTTTTATCCGTTTTCCGCTAGATATTTATAATGGTTACAGGTGGATGCTTGAAATTTTCACAGAATAATAAGTTGTATATTCACTTCAATAACAAATAATAAAATTGAAATAAAATAAATATTTAAGGGGGGCTCCCATACAGTACGGAACCCTCCGTGCGCGAGTCCGACTCGTACTTGGCCGATTATTTTTTTTAAAGTATACTGCAGGAGATAGGCTCACCCACCAAGAGTGATTGGGTCATATACACCACGCTAGCCCAGTGCGAGTTACTGGATTTACATACGAATTCCTTCTACGGACGTATGCAGTTTCCCAGCGCAGCGGTGTGAAATTCTGTACATTGGTACATAAGTTCCAAAGAAAGTCGGTACGGTATCGGAATTTGAACCCACGAGTCACGGTTGTAGGGCGGGTGTTACTACCCCTAGACCACCACGGCTATCAGGCCACAGGTATAGATTTTTGATGCACAGTTTAGTTGATTTTTGTGAACTTATCTAGACTGCTCTCTGCTCTACTTAGCTTGTAAATACATATGAACGGGACAAATGAAGAAAGAGCAACTCTGTGAAGGTAGTTAAGGCAATTGTGAAGCTCCAACTTGTCCATATAAAAACAATAAGCTGTGATCTACATCTAAATATTAGGTCCGATTATGAAGGCGCCGTCGTAAATTTAAAAGCGACGTAAAAAGTGTTCTCTCTGTTGAATGCCTAAAGTGAAAAAGAAACAGAAATAATCTAATTAGTTATTTAGTATAATTACGATAGCGCCTTCATATTTTATATCGATCTGAGTGTTTTTTTTTTTCATGTACTCAGCTCTTCAATAACTATAAAATAGGTTATAGGTTTATACTTCTTAGTTTTTAAAGTTTTTTAAATGACCTTAAAGTTACACCTAAGCCTCTATAAAGTAATATTTTTACGCAAAACTTTGCCTGAAAAGTATACATAAACTGAAAACATTTCTGAAAAAAATAAGACGTACGAGCGTAAGAAATATTTTCTTACTCAAGCGATTGACACCAAAAAACCATAGGAGTACTGACATAAAAACATCATTGCCAAAAACATAACATTTTATTAAATTTTAAGGGATGAAAAGAGTTTTTCCCGGAAGGTAAATTTTATCTAATGTTTCGCTCTATGTTCTACAGAAAACGCGAAAACATCAAAAAATCAGGTCGATTCAGAATTCTCTTAAGGTTGACGCAAAAACACAAAATTTAAGTGTTTTTCAACAGCCTAATTACAACACAAACGCCGACGGGATTAAGCCGTATTTTGCCGCCGACCTTGTTTTTTTGGTCCCGGTTTTTTTTGTTTGAGTTACGGTCAGCAATTCGGGCGAAATGTTGGTGTTAGCATTACCTGGGGCTTTGAGGTCAGGAAGGATGCTTTATTTTGATATAATCGCTCGATTAAAATTAGGTACGAGTCTACAAGTAGGTGCAGTTGTGTAACAAATTACGCATATTTACCTATATTCATTTATTCTCGATGGAAAAAGTACATAGGTAATTGCGTAGTTCAAATCACTAGTGACCAATAAGGTCTAACAGGTGAATTAATTAATTTAATTATGAACACCTTACACCGCATTTAGTTATAAACATGTTAATCTAGGCAGTTTATACGGGATTATCAGTTCTCGACTGGTGTACTAAGCCGAAAGGAGGTGATTCAGTTCATCAATCTGAACAACTTTTAATATGGGGTCAACTCAGAATTCGAGGGAAAAAATCAGCTGTTTCATTTTGTCGATTCCGAGTTGCAATTTTGTATGGAGCAACTATATTTTTTCTCGAATCATTATTTTTATGGCTTAGTACAGGGCAAGCAGATAACCTTGTATACGAATTGTGATTAATATCGAAAATTGTCTTCGCCTTTTTAAATTATAACCACACTTTGGTATTAGTACACGAACTAAGTAGGTACCTAGGTAGTAGATGATCAAGTATGTAGTTACCATATAAAATATCCCCGGAGCGTTTATAGTGTATAAACGCTCCAAGTGTTAAAACCATCTAGTTATACTCGTACCATCCAAGCCAACTTGCCAATCTCTATAGAAATAGCGCAAACTGGTCGTTCCCAAGTTCAGCATTTAGTTGTCCATTAGCCTGAAACTTGGTCGGTAAAGTTACTACCTTTGGCCAGGGCTGCGAGGAACCGATGGATTTCACCGGTCTATCTATCTATCTATCTGCCGTAGGACGTCCACTGCTGGACATAGGCCTCCCCCATGCATGGACATAGCATAGGCCTTTGTTTGTTAGGCCTTATTGGAAATCCATGGGGGACCATGGATTTCCAATAAGGCCAGTTGGAAGCGGCCTGCATCCAGCGCGTTCTTGCGATCTTTATTACGTCGTCAGTCCACCTAGTCGGTGGACGTCCTACGCTGCGCTTGCTGGTCCGTGGTCTCCATTCGATGGCCTCATCGGCCATCCATTCTTCGAACTATGTGTCTCTTTGATATTTTCGGTTTTAAAGAGACGTATATCGCGCCGAAAGAATTTAGAAATTTGTCTATTAAGCTGCCTATACCACGCAGCGTCCCTAGTAGACTGCAGTCTCAACAAACGTCGTTCAGCCATGAGGTCTAAAATGTGATCAGATAGTATTTGGGGTATTTTTGAACGGTGAGGTCTAAACAATTTAGAACCCCCCGTGTGGACAGTTTCTTCGAGCCTGTTATTGATCTCGTCCACAGCAAGATTCTCAAGGCAACAAAGCTATTTGAGAGCTCTAGCTGAAAGCTTTCAAGGTTTTGGATATGGGCGAGAGTAATTCGGAGCGTTGACTTCATCAGGACCTTTCAAGTCTAACGTTGATATTTAATATGCCTCTTACCATTCTGTAATCACTACCGGTTTTCACCCTGCTGATTACGGAGACATGATGAAGTCTACCTCATTTCTCGTGGAACCATCGGGACTTAGCCAGGTCCATTTCCTGTGAGGCGGCTTCTGAAAGAATGAATTCATCAATCAGCCAGCCTCTGTCCTCTGGAGTCCCGTGGCCCGTACCCAAATTGCCCCACTTGAAAGTGGTGTTCATCCTCAATTTTCTTGTCTATCTTTACGTTGAAGTCCCCCATAACAACAGTAAAGTGGGCCTCAGACATACTTATGTCCTCATATATAGTCTCCACTTCATCTTCTCGGTGTGCCGGGGTCGGTACGTGTACTTGAATGACCTTCAGCAAATATCTTTTGGATATTTTGAGTATTAGGTATACAACCCTGATCGAAACACTGTGGATAATTACGATGTTGTTAGTGAGGGACTTGTGAACGAGAAACCCGACACCACCTTGAGACTTTTGGTCGCCTTCCCGGTAGTAGAATAGGTTGCCCGATTTCAGAATTATCGTGTCCTCACCCTTTCTTCGGACTTCAGATAACCCCAAAATATCCCAGCGCAACCTACTCATCTCTTCTTCCAGATCGACAATATTTTCATCCGTCCTCAAAGTGTGTTACCAGGGCCAGTCTCCGTTGGGGTTGGTAGCGGGGGTCTGCTGGAGATTCTTCGCACCCCCCTCTCCACCGTTACCGTGGCCGCTACCAGAGCCAGGGATAGCAGAGCCGCCGGGGGCCTGATCGTGTGGTGTGAATTCATGAGGGGAAATTGCCCATAATCGCCGCGCTGGGCAAGCGTGGTGGCGTCGTAAGACATAGCTTCTCGCACCAGTGCTGCTGCTCCCCGACACTAGCCATTTAAGCCAAATTGGATGGTTATACCGCTATCGGTTCCGTAATACTTTAGTCGTTACGTCGTACTCTTACGACACCTGGTACAAGAGGGGGGTGCTATTCTACTCTACCGGCACCCCACGGCTATCAATTGATTACCCTATTAGACACCGGTCTATCAATTGATAACCCTATTATACAGCAAATACGATACCTTGGGTCACACTATTGCCTGAATATTCGCATTACGTAATGAAATATCGATAAAACTATTTTGATTATGATCGATATCAATGTAGGTACCTATAGTATGTTCTAAAGTCGGTTATTTATCTTCTATGACAGTTTCAATTTCAACACTCCGTTTGCCGACTTGCTTGCTAAGTCGATTCGACATACCTAACATACAAAAACCATGACTACTTATAATCGAGGAAAGGTCCAGAGTACATGTTAGTAAAAATATTCAACAATCTGCCAAATAACATCAGAAACGAAACAAACGAAAACATTTTTAAAAGAAAAATAAGAGATTCTCATTGCCAAAAGCTACTACTCAATACAGGACTACCTAGATGAAAAATGTTTCGATACTGCGAACCAAACAAAGTAAATAAGATCTTAAACTGTTACCGATACCTAACTGTTCCTCTTATTAAGTAATAAGTATTTAGTGTTTAAGTCAATTGTGATACCCTAAAACAGGGTCCATAAATATCCCCCCCGAGTGGGTTCCCGCCTTGTCGTGGCGGGGGGGCTTAGTAGCCAGGTCTGCCTCAACCTGGTGAACGAAGAGGAACCCGAGGTGGGGCCGGCCTCTCCGGGTCTTGGGCCTGGACAAGCTCGTGCGGAGGCTGGCCAGTAGGTCGGCTTGCCGACTGAGGTGGACTGCGGTGTCGCGCTTGTCGCGATACCGCGGCCGAGCCCATCGAGGCGGGGGCGGCGACGGGATGGACGGGCGGCGAGGAAGCCGCTGTCTATCCGTCCTGTCAGCGGCCCTAACGGGTGCCGCCAACGTGTTGGCGGAGGCGGTGGGGCTGCAGGGGAAGAGGAGTGTCGGTATCGCGATGGCCGCTCTCCCTATCTTCTGCAGCCGTAGTGGCAGGCGCGGGGCCACTTTAATTGACCCGTTGCATAGGGACCAGGGCTGTCGGACACGGGTGCTGTCTGACGCCCAGTGCTGGTTGGTCCCAGGTGGTGGATGACGATGTGTCTGGTGTTCGGCACATCGTCATTCTGGCGGGAGCCGAAGCTCCGTGGTGGGGCCCAAGTTGGGCCAGCGCTGTCGGGTGCCGCGGAGGAGTGCGAAAGCGTGCCCGTAGCCCCGACACCAGGCGCAGTGGTGGAACACCCAGGGGTTTTGGTGGGTATACTGTCCAGTCGGCAGGACTCCCACATAACCACCCGCCTGCCCTCGAGGTGTGGTGGTATCTATAAAAGATTTCCCCTGGTAAAAAAAAAAAAAAAAAAAAAAAAAAAGGGTCCATAAATATGTAAAAGTTTACATAAATGTTATATACGTTTATAAATTAGACTAAGAGATGTATGTATTTGTAGTGCAATAAAACGATTGAATATTGAATATTCATTTATGCGGAAATTCATGCACGACAGAGATGAGATGGCCTGAAACAAGAAACATTGGCACGAAGGCCTATGCCTATCAGCGGATCGATACAGGCTGATAATGACAGTTTTAACCACGTTTCCGGTAGTTACAGCTGGGATCATGACTGGTTTAGTTATGTTTGCAGCAGATTTTTAGGTTGCGATTTCTTCTTCTTGACAATTGGGTTTTACGCACACATGTTTAGTCCGATATAATTAGTGGCTGCCACGACAGGAAGGGATTCAATGCCTCTATTCAACAATTCAGAATATAGGTGCTTGGATAGAGCAGGACAGAAGAGTTCCAATGAGGCTCGGTTACTCTACCCACACATAGGTAACCCGCGTCAGAGAAACCCTACATGACCATATTAGACTTGCAGCAGCCAATTTGGACCATACATTACGGATATTGCTAAAAGAGCAGCAACCAGTTGCTTTTGGGTTCACGTACTCCACTACAACACCAACTTAGCACGTTATTCTACAGAGAAAGGGAATTCCAGGTTGGAATTTCCATCCTTACAACCCTAAAATCAAAGCAAACTATTGAATACCTGGTGTCTGCAGTTTGATTGGACAAGTTGAAACAATCGGAAGGTTGACGGGGCTGCGGGTGTTTAGGGTTGCTACACACAAGCTGGCCGTCACAGTCGTCGGTTCGGCAGAATTTATCGAACACCAAAGCTGACCTGAAACAGATACTAAATTAGTTCGGCATCATTCGACCAGATAGTTCCTTCGGGTGCGATTGGCACATTTCTATTTTCGTTCGGCCGTCGCGCGTGTTTATCAGCATCACATGTCGATCGGCATAAGTCGGCAGTTGCCGAGCCGAATGATTTTGTGCGGTGACCGACAGGCTAATTTCCCCGAGCCTTTAATTACACTATTCGATTTTACTACTCGGTAAGTTCATGCCGTGGTGGTCTGGTGGTAATGACACCCACCTTACAATCGTGAGGACGTGGGTTCAAAATTCCGGTCCCGTACCAATGAATTCCTTGGAATTTATGTACGGAATTTCACACCACTGTCTTTTCAGTGCAGGAAAACATCGTGAGACAACCTGCATACGTCCGTAGAAGAAATTTGATGGCGTAATTATGTAAATCCCCCAATACGCACTGGGTCAGCGTGGTGGATATGGTTCAATCACTCTTCGTAGGTAGGCCTACGTCCTGCAGAGGACTATTAAAAAGGCTAGTACAGTACAAGTTCATGCCGGTCCGCTTGTGTAGCAAAGCCTTAGACCCGAGCCCGTCTAATCACGAGCTATTTAACGTTAACTTTAGAGGCTATTTTGACATGACTGGAACTATTTTAGCAATAGTTCGTAAGTTATTTAGCAGCGGGTCGAAGTGTGCTAACTTGTATTGGAGGTGCAAACTTGTTAAGTTGCTTTGACTAACTGCGCGTTGGCGTAGCGCTAATAACAAAGTTTGTATGCCTATATGCAAGCTCTGGATATTTGCGGAGGATACACGTGTCTAGTACTAACTTCGTAAAGGTTGCTATTGATAGTAAAAATCTTTGCAATATTATATCGCTTACGCAGACCTCGCGATCTATTTTCGCACGCAACTGCGTGGCTGAATCATATCTGCCACCGCGTTACGCCAATAATTACACAATTATTATTCACAGACTGAGGACAACAAAAAAAGTATTAATATGCGCTTGTAGGTACAACATGCAATATTGTTATGCATACCTATATGTGCATAGTTTACGAAACATACAACTACATACAATTACACAAAACGACACAAACACGTACAACGAAACTACGCCTTGGCTCGTCAGTCGAACTATGTCAGCGCAAAACCGACGCACTCACCACATGTATAAAAAACTGACCTCACTTGTCTGTTCTAGACGTTCTGTCTTGATTTTTTTATTTGGTCTGTGTTAGCAGTGTATAGTTAAGATACGTATGTTACAAATAGGTACCTATTTGTAACATACGTCTTTGTCATGTGTCTTTAGCGCACCGGGTAAAGAAAAGCTTTAATATACTTACATAATGCTTTTTTCAGCCGTTTGATTTCCACACGTTATGTTAAGCGAAGTAGGTATCTGTAATAAAGGGATCGTGCAATTTACCTGTAACATAGACCTGCTTAATTTCTGCTAATGGCATTTAAGTCTCTGATTGACTTTCTGCTAGAGCTTATCTCGAATCATGATTAGAACACCAAGAATAAATATTAAATTAGAAACTCGCCAAGTCCGTCAGTTAAAAACTACTTAATTTTAAAAATGAAGACGAATGAAATGAAAATTTTGTTTTGAAAATAATAACGGGAATTAAGATATTTAAAGTCAGAACAACTGTCCGGCATTTGGCGGACATTTTGTACACGAGGAATAGATCGAATCAAACTTCTTCTAGGTATACTCGTACTGTGAAGTTAGCTACAAGCTGCGCGAAACCCAATCCTCGCGCCATAGAATAAGAACGAAAGTAATAGAATGCTTAATAAATTTTGCTCAAATAAAAACTGTTACAGCGGTCTTTCTTTTTTCATTCATATCTTGTTATACAGCATACGCGAGAGTGAGTAAAACAAGAAAAACGCATTGTCTGTCGGTATACGTCAAAATCAAACAAGTTGGAATGTCAAAAAGGTTAAAAGTGCTTCCATCCGTCTTTTGCGATATGATCAGAAATTTGAACTCTCTAGTTCCAGTGAGAAGGTTCAAATATCCGATTATTTTAACTTCCTACTTTTTGCCTTTTTTTAATTTGGACAGCCGAGATAGCTCAATGCTAGTTTGTGAAACCCTTCGAAATTAGGTACTTATGTTCGTGTGTATGTGTATCTTTTTCTAACACCTTTTAAATTTCATAATTAAAGTGGGACGAAGTGATGTAGGTATATCTCTTGCTATTTTAGTACGGTTTCTATTACTTTAGTTCTAATTCTATGCCTCGCGCAGCTGTAAGTGAGCTTCAGTCAGGATTGGGTTTTGCGAGTAAGTATGTAGCTAACATCACAGCCGGCAAAACGTTTGATTCGGGCTATTTGCGGGCTATACTAACGAGCTGATTCGTTTCGAGTGCTAGCTAACGTAATTCCCATTGTTATTCTCGAAATAAATGTACTGTAACCTCTTTACTCTAACTGTAAACAACTGTATGTGAATGTTTTGTATGAAACTGGTCATCGATAAACCTAAACCAACAGCACTAAGCGTGAGAAATGGCCTTAATTTTTAGTTGTGAGTCGCGTAATTTACGCAGAATTGTTTTTTACAGAAGCAATTTTCTGGTTTCAACTTTACGCAACACGTTACTACCAAAATCACGATTGTTTGGCCTCGGTTAAAATTGAAAATATCTCTTTCCTGCATGCTCATCGAATATACTTATAAGAGACTAGTTGTCTGATATAATCATTCGGTATTTACTACATCTACATTGCTGCAAAAGCATCCGTATTTATCCAATATCTCAATTCTCCGACTTCAAATAATTATTTTACGCAAAAAAGAGCAAACGGCCTTCCATCGTGTACAAAATTCGAATATTTCGCTCGAATTGTTTACATTATTGTTGATTTTTCAAAAACGGCTCAGCCGATATTTGAAAAATTTAAATGGGACCACCTCGGGAGGTGGGTGCACCTCGTTTCGAACAAAATAATAATTTTTCGATTTGGTTCACAATTGGCAGAATTATCGATGAACGAAAAAGAAATACATAGAGACGAACATAGAACCTCCTTCTTTTTGGAAGTCGGTTAAAAAAGTTATTAGATAAAGGTTATTAGGAAAGATAGTTCAAATTAACGTTTTCAACTGCGAAACTCATGTTTAATCCCTATCGCTTTTTAAGTTAACAAGTTGTGTCTTGGTTTAAGTCACACATAAATTCATAAAATAGATCGATGCTTAAATCAATAAAAAGATTCATTTAAGCAACGTCATCTAATTTGTGTGTCTGCCCCCTATAACTTACCATGCCATGACCGTGCTAGGAACGGAACAGGCACAGAAAACAACACGATACGTTCTGTAATCCACGCCACACAAGTCGGCGGATGGGAAGTTAGGCGCAGTGCAAAATATAGTTATGCGCGGGGGAGCCAGAGATTAGATACTAGTATCATTACCGTGGCCAGAGACTCGCACCGGGGCACACCCGCCCGCCAACTTCATGCCTCCCGCGCGATCCCTACGGCCTACGCCCGTGTTCACCACTACGCCACTTGTGTCGGCATTGCATTGTCGGCACACATGCGCAATAATTAGCGAATCACGGCGAAGTGTCATCTACGGCTAACTTCTAATCCGCCGACTTGTGTGGCGCGAATTATACTATGCCCACTACAACGTACTAGGTACGTCAACAATAGCTGTCAAGAATATCTGGCCGGTGCCGAAACGCTCCATGTATGGAACGCGACGGTGCTGGTCGGTGACGGAATGGTATAATGGGCATAGTATTATACTTTTCAAGATGAAACGTATTTTTTATAAATTATTATTTATTTATAAACACGCCTATGATAGCTTGCTTACTGAAAAGTGTTCATGCATCATTTTTATTATGTATATTTAAAATATGTCTTAACGATTTTTTTCAAGACAAGCCTGTATAATTAATTTTGTAATAAAATTATATTTTTTATGATACCAAGTTTGACTGTTTACAAGATCGGTTTCGTACTTTTATTGACATATTTGTACATAGTTGCTTGCCAGATAGTATGAACAAAATGAAGTAAGCAAACCTACCAAGGTATATTCTATACATTAAAAACTATTAGTCGGAATTAAAAATACTGGCTATCAAAATAGTGAAGGTAACAAAAATAATTTCCAAAAAATTATACTGAATGAAATATAGAGACATTAACACTTTTCGGTAGGCAAGCTATCATATGCTTATTTCTATGTAAATAATATTTCATAAAAAGTATATGAATTATGTTTCAACTGGATTTCAGGTGGGTCGTTCTTCCACTTCTCTCCCCCTAACTGGGGGAGGTTTTAATGGCGGGAGTATACCGTTCTTACATGGTATGGTATCCTACATCGAATTAGAATTATAATGGTATGGTACGTTACAGTGGGCAGACACCTTTAGGCCCAAACGATAGAACTATAACTGGGTATGTTTTTTTTAATTATTTGTGGGAAGACTACATCAAACAGTCTGCCGCATCGGATAGTTTTCAAATGAAAGATGTTTTATTAGGCTTGCTACACATATATTCGGGTCGGCACAATTTGTGCCGACGCGACGAACAAACGATAATACCGACCCAAGCAGCTACAAACGTTCTGCATCATTCGGCTTGCGCCGATATCGGCACCGATCGGGTGGATCCTCCGGCTTCAATTGGCACAATTCGGTTTTCATTCGGCCTTCACGAGTCTTTCCGCGCGTCGCGGCATAATGTACAATCTACAAAATAGATGGGTATATATTATTATAATCGGTCTCGCCGCCCGGCTTTTGCCGAACATGCAGGCTCGCGGCCTCCTTGCCTAGCACTAGGCTTTGGATCGGCTTTTCCTCCCAAACATTCTTCAACACATCCGAATTTACCGGCCGGCAGTGCCGATCTAGTCTCGCCCAAATATTGTGTAGCAAGCCTCACTAGTTAGATATTCAACGAGAGGACTGATCTAAGTCAAGCGCCTTTAGTATGTACGTCGACTTTGTAGGAAGTGAACCAAAAATCTTTCAAATATAAGCCAAAAAAATTCTAAATAATAAATTAATGAGGGACTAGGCATCGGTTTGAAGCATTTGGATTTTACTAAGCTTTTATCGATCTGTGGGCAATGCAATTCCTTTTCCAAATACAGGTACTAGTCAGACATCAAAGATATACATGTGTAGGTCTTCGAGCAAATATCTTTAGTCACAATCGTGCAAAAAATGTCCGAACCAAAACTCTGCCCAAATTACGTAGTGGGCAGGCTTTTTAGTTGGTCGTAAGGCTATTGCAAGCCGACTACAACGCCGCGCAATACCAAAGTGCTCGGTTACAAGCACTAATTTAATTAGATGACATAACGTCGAAATTCGAGAAAACGGGTCATTGTGAATTATTTAATGTACATATCTAAGTCGGTATGTATGACGGCGCTCGGACATTTTTTTACTACTTTCACTTAGGGACTGTGGCTCTGTAGATATTTGCTCCAAGGTATAGGTAGATAAATTACCCGAACTACATGATATCTGTATTTTTATTTAACTAACTTGGCTACTATTCTCGTACATAAGATAGACAAAAATAATATAACCTTCTTATTGTTAAGCTTTATTATAATAAGCAAAAACCTACCTATAAACTTTGTCAAACTATATAACTTGACGAGACAATAGCGAGTTTCTATTTAATATTATTCTATTGAATTATTAATATTAGTTATTAATAATTATGTAATATTATAAACTTGACTGTTTTATACACATTTCCAGCATTTCGTATTAGTTAACCAATATCATTAAATTAATGTTGTACTTAATATTTTTAAGTGTAAAATAATGCAAAATGTTCTTGTCCATATTTATATATTTTTTCTTATTACCAACAAAACTTGGAAACTTGGTATATTGCCGTTTTTCTCTAACAGACTAGTGAGAAAAAGAGACGGGCTATCGGAAAAATATAACGACTTTGACAATAAAACAGTCAAGTAAAAAAGAGGACGAATACAGACTAGAAGAATAAGATATTGTACAGTAAAACCCATGTATGTCTTCATACATACAATATATCTCGTCACAACGTTATGTGCATTAAAAAATAATAATAATATAATTCTTACGCTCTCTGTACACAGTTGAAATACCAAGAGATTGTAGAGATCACAAAAAAAAAATTAACGGGCTGTTTGAACTGTAGAATATTTTAGAAGATACCGCAATGAACATATTTATTATGAACCATGCGAGAACAAACTATGTCGTATGGTTTGCAGAGGGATAACTCTGTTGTTGGACAACACAAAAATGTATGGAAAATCTGGCCGCTAGCTGTCTAAACTGTCAAAGTATTGGAATTTGACAAAAATTTCACGTTCCGTGTCTATAAATCCGACAACAGCCACCGGATCGATATTATATTTCATGTCTCTTTCTACCTCGTGCCATTATAAATCAACGCATCTCTTTCAGATTTTCTCGATCGACCACGTTATCCTTCTGGGATTTGTGATCCACTGACTGGATCGCCATTTCGTGAACCAGAATGTTTATTGCCTACATGAATAATACGCTGTAAGAGCGCTTTCACATATAGGCGTTATTATCGCGCGACTGTAGCGCTGCACCGCGAGTCCCTTCACATTACAGCGGCTGTAGCGCGGCTAAGTCGCGACACCGTCGCTGGCGACAGTCGCGCTGCAGACGCGACGCGATAATTTGCATCTTGCTACACAATACATATTATGCGCTCGCAACACTGATCTAACGCCGACTGATCGCACCGTCGCACGCGACTACGCGGCGTATATGCCATCGCTAGCTATAGGCCGACCGCTTATCGCGCGTATCGCCTGTGCGGAAGAAGGGAGACCCCGAGTGGGCGAGGGGGGTACGCGGAGCGGAGCTCAACTCTGCGTACCCCTCTCACCCACCCGGTAACATCACCCCCCGCTCCCTTTTTACCGCGCAGGCGATACGCGCGTTAAGCGGTCCTTCTATAGAAGCGCTTCTATCGCGCGACCGTCGCGCTACAGCTGCGCTACTTAAATATGTATGGATACGAGTCGAACCACTGCAGCGCGACTTATGCGCTTATGCGCTGCAGTCTCGCGACAAAAACGCCTAAATGTGAAAGCGCTCCAATAAAACGTAGAGTAGCCATTATAATCCAGTCGAATAGTACAATCTCGAGATATTAGTAACCATGTACAGCGAACCCAGTCTACTAATTCATAGTCTAACGAAGCCATTTAGACAGGCGAGTGGAGTAACACAATATGACTGTTCGATACTATCAAACCGAATCACCGAATCAAACAACTTGGCGGCTGTAATGTTAGCTACAAGCTGCGGATAACCCAAACCTGAAGCTCTCTTAATAGCTGTGCGAGGATTGGGTTATCCGTAGCTTGTAGCTAACATCACACTCGTCAATAATAGCCGATGATTCGGCCTATACTGAAGTGTCAAATGACCATTTCTGGCTTCGGCAGACCTTATGATATAAATATCACATAAATAAAAAATATTGCATGAGTGAGCTGTCTGTAACTTAATTCTATACATTATTTTTAAAAGGAACAAAATAAATTTTATAGTTGCTATTAATTGAACAGATGTAGTTCATCTGACGACGACGCTTCTCACTTTTTCTAATTTTTTAAGGTACACATTGGCCATGTTGGCTACAAACTAGTCTTGGTTCCAACACGCCAATGTGTGAATCAGTCTTTTACTATAGTCAAACCGCTAAACTCAGACTTCGCCTGCGCGGGTACGGGGGCGCGGGGGTAGACGACAAAGAGGACTGAGACAGGTGCGGGCGCCGGGGACCCGCTGCCCGCGCCTGTCTCAGTCCCCTGTGTCGTCTCCCCCGGCGCCCCTGTACCGCGCAGGCGAAGTCTGAGTTTAGCGGTTTGACTATAATATTGATTGTCCAATATCAATCCAAGACCGATCCACACATTGGCGTGTTGGAACCAAGACTGTAATTTGTAGCCAACATAGCCAATGTGTGCCTCCGACTTTAGACATACAGAATATTATTAACGAATATCATTATTAAGCTCGATAAACGAAATTTTTATTGATTCTATTACCATCCTTTACTGATAGTAACAAAGAAAAGAGATAGCGCATTAGATTGCTATCGACTAATCTCACCAGTTTCCCACACAGAGTTATAAAGAAAGGGTGTACCAGACCGAAAGGAGGTAATGCAGACCATAATTATGAACAATTTTACTATGAGACCAATCCGAAATTCAATAAGAAATGAATTGGCTGTTCCACATTTTGTCTATTTTGTTTGCAATTTTGTACGGAATAGAGGTTTTTTTTTTCTCGAATTTTGGTACCGAATAAAAGCCAATTATTTAAACTGTAAGTGTGTTTCTAAAAATTCTTGCATCTCACATTTGTGTTCCTATTAGTAAAGGACATCAATAGAGCAAGCGTAGTTTTGGGCACTGGAATTATCATCATTATTTATTTGTTCGAACATCATGTGTAAAACCGAATAGAGATGGAAAGTTTGAAAACTTGCTGTCTTACCACAAAAGTTTTACGCACGCTTTAGGCAATGTATAACAGTACAAATTGCACGGCTAAAACAGTGTTTAAAGCGTGTTTAAATCTTTTGTGGTTATGCGGTTGGAATTCAAGCTATTAGAAAACTAGTAGGGCGCGTTATCGTCTAGATCTCTTCATATTATTATTAATTTACTCCAAAAAATTGAGCCCAAAACAAGAGTCCATCACAATTTTAACACACTTTTCTTTTATTATTTTCTGTACAATTTGAGTCCATTCTCCATCGTTTCAATGAAAATATTGCAACTTTAAACATATTTAACTACATTGCGATCATACTATTTACAACTTTCTAGTGCAGAGAGAATGAGCTTAAAGTTTATTGAAGTTGAATGTTGACTCGTTTTAAGTATAATACACAAGTAACAAAACGCTTGATAAAATTTGCCACATTTCTACAAAAACCCTAAAACCAAAAACCTTATAACGTTTTGTCGAAACTAATATTAGATGTATAATAATTGATTTCTGCCCTTGAAACTATGTGTTGGGTGATTTGAAATGTTGCTGTCATGCTACTGCTCCACTTGCATCTCAACACTTAAATTAGCGCGTTAAGTAATTATGCAACGCCTAAAATAGATGTCACAACGTTTTAACGCGTTATTTGGCCACATCTAATTAATGGCTTACTCAGCGCGCTAATGTACGTGTTAAGACGCAGGAGTAGTGGTATCTGAGATATACACAGCTATTCTCTATACCGGCGCGCGAGGCATTTACAACCCGGTCACAATATCTGTGCACCTGACTTCGTGACGTCATATCGAATTATCGGGACGTATATACATTACCGGACGTCTAGTATACCGACGTAAATTATTATCGGGACGTGTATCGGCAACGAAGATGCTAACCGTACTGTCGCACCGGGGAGTGCGCGGAGAGGTGACAGGGGAAGCGGGAGAGGCGCCGCATTCCAGCGAGGTGCACAGCTATTCTGACCGGGTTGTACATATATACGTGTCAACAGTCATACGCCTCAAAATGCGGGAATGCGCAAATTAGGAAACATATTTCACAATGCAGTACCAACGTTTACGGATAAGAAATTGCGCTCTATGAGTAACAATTGTTTACCCCAAGCGTAGCACATTACGTTTACGCGTTATTTACTTGTCTACCGTATTACGTGATTTATTTACCACAAATTTTCAGTGCGCGATTAACTCCTTATAATTTACGCTCGGCTATATTGAGGTGACATGTTCGATACGGCGAGATCTGTGGTTATTACTAACAGAAAGTGTGTTGAACAACCTTAATTATTAAATTTTTCTACTAATCTATCTCACTCACTCTCGACTGTAAAGTAACCAGAATCGTTGCTTGCTTTTTTGCGATTATAATAAACTTAATGACCATTTATATAGGCTGTACTTTATGGTCTGTTTACCATTTCATTTCTAATTTTGTTATTGGAATCAATAAGCCAATATAGCTATATTGTAATCTTTATGAAAATGAAATATTGTGAGCCTGATTTTTTAATTCAAAATTATATAGTATAGACTAATTACTCAAAATTTGAGTGTTATTACAGCATACTTTCGTAATAATTTTTCGCTTGTTGCCCGTGGTACTACCACTACTGTGTCAATACTGTTGCCTGTTGCATGCATGCATACTACTCTAAACCAACTATCATTCGTCTCACTAATTACAAAGAAAAGACGGCAAAATTATATTTAAGTAACTCTAAATCTAAAAGATTGGTCCGTAAAATGTAGTGACAGAATCACTATGATATTTTTGGCGAGCTAAATCTCCCTTGCTTTTTTGATATTTGTTGTACTTTTTGACGTGACGTCTTATAAATCGATGAACGCCGACTGCACGCACGGAAAAGCATGACTCATCGTCACGTTCAGCCTGAGCCGAACGTAATATTATCGTCCGTAAACAGATTTTACAGACAACCATTTTTTTTCGTTGTCATTTGCCCTAGTACCACCTATTTTCTTTAGTTAATTGTAAATACTTTCATATTTTATTTATTACTTTATATTAAAATTTGTATTTAAAATTTTCGACGTTTTAATAAAGGTACATTGTTTAGTAGCAGCCCCTAAAACAGTCAACATCAACCCAACAAACCCCGAGCCCACCCCATAAAACAAACACATTCATACTTTATTGATATAATTTCTAGTGTCAAGTCACTCACAAACACTAAGATACACATCACCAAAACCTCTGAGGCCTCGGACCGTTCCACCTCGGGGGCCGGGGGCCATTCCGGGGCCAAAACTGGGGCGGGGGCCTAAACGTCCTGGGGGCCCAGTTTCTGGGGAACCTTTGGTTCATTTGATTCAACTGTCTCTGTCTGTTGTGCCAGTCTTCGTCCGGGGATCGTCGTTCGTTTTCGATGCCTCTACTTCGTAAGTCTTCGTCGTAAGCGTCTTCGTCTTCTGGCGAGTTCGAGTAGGAGTTTAGTCGCTGCAAGCTCGGCGGCATGGCGTCGAAAGGATTGACCATTTGTGATATAACTGGAGCGGAATGGGGTTCCTTTTTCTCTCGTTCTGTGTTCATTTCGTGTATTTTGCCGTTGTCGCCGCCGACTAGCACTTTGTTGTTGTTGAAGCTTGGCCTTCGAGGCGGCTCTTGGTTCTGTTGGTACATGCCTTCTGAAATGGAGGAGATATCGGTTTTACATGATATTGTATGATTGGAATGTGCTAATTCGTTGGGATAAATCCATGCGCTTATATTCGAACTAAGTCCTAGACAAAGACAGCGGCGCGGAGAACACATTAGATGAATGGTACAACCAAATTTCATAGGACAAATCAAACTTAATTGCGCTACAAGCTGCACAAATCTCCACTCCAAACCCCCGCTGACATATGAATTTGCTACTTCGCAACGACACCATTGTATTAGAATCGTACAATACGTAAGATTACGTGAGATATCGCTATGAATATGCAGTCATACCTTATAAAGATTCAAAAAATATCTATCTTTTAACACAATAAAGTTAAAACAGACGATCGTTAGAAATCACAAAATATTGTTAAGCCAAAAACTCTTTTACAATAATTTCTAATTCTGTTCATCATCATCCATCCATCAGCCACAGGACGTTCACTGCTAGACATAGGCCTACGTATCTAAAATAAGACCGTTTGGAAGCGGTTTAGATCCAGCGCGATCCTGCGGTCCTAATGAAGTCATCCGTCCACCTACTGGGTGGATATCTTACGCTGCGCTTGCCGATACATAGTCTACATTCGAGAACATTTCAACTCAATCGGTCATCAGTCCTCCGCGCTATAATTAGCCCCTGCCCACTGCCAATTCAACTAGCTAATCCGTTGGGCTACGGCGGTAACTTTTGATTCTTCAACGAATCTTCTCATTTCTGTTTTAGATTTTGCATACGAGTACAATTCGGTTTAAAAGTATTATGCCGGCTGTACACACTCACCGAGACACCCCGAGACAGGCCGAGAGCGAGTATGTACATGGTGCTCTCGTCATGACTCGCTCTCTCGCGCGTTATCTCGGTCGATCTCGGTCGCTTGTCGGTATTTTGCCCCGAGTCAAAGAATATCGTTGGGTCTCGCGAGAAAACACGAGTGTGTACAGGTATGATCTCATCGAGAGCTTCAACGGCCGAGACATTCGGCGAGACGTCTCGGCGAGTGTGTACAGCCGGCATTAAAGTAATATAAGAGCGAGTATTACGTTGGTCCTCGTCCTCCGAGAGGTCCATGTCGACGCTCTCGACGATGTCGGGCGGCGCCAGCACGGGCGGCACCATCGTCGGCACTCGGTAGTCCTGCAACACACGACAAAACTCTACAAATTGTGCATAAACTATCACAACAGTTCTTTTCGTGATACAAATAATAAATAAATATTAGGGGAACTCTTACACACGGTCTCTGAACCCAAACTAAGCAACGCTTGTGATATGGCCGCCAGAAACTGATATACTACATATACATATTTTAAATACCTAAATAACACCCAGACACAGAGTAAACACGTATGTTCACAGAGCAAACACGTATAAATGCTTGCCCTGAGTGGGGATCGAACCCACGCCTCTGTGATCCAGAAATCAGGTTCACTAACCACTCAGCCACCAAGGCAGTCGTTAACTACAACAAAATACAATAACTCTTTATTGTGCACACAAACATAATAAATTATTATAAAAATATAACTTTTAAAAAATACAAGCTCTTGAGATCCTGTATATCATGTAGGAGCAGAGTGCTAGCCAAGACAAGTAAAACGAGCCCGAACACAACGGGTCTATCTTGTTTAGTACAGGAGTTCCTATGGCCACCTTCCTACTCTACAATCAGATCAGCTCCATGGTACCATATTATTGCATGGTCACGCGATATACATATGCGTGCAAAATTACAGCTCAATAAACCGGGAAGTTGGTCAAATTTAACTGTCAAGATTCCACCCGAACTTACCTACATACATAGGTACATCCATTGTAAGTTAAATAAAAGATTGAAAAAAGAACAATAATATAGAAGGTGCACCAGTTGTAGCCTTCTTAATGTTTTTTGGCTACTTTGAATCTTAATGATTATGTAGACAAATTGAATGTTTTTTTTTTTTTTAATAAATCATACTTTGACATTCACATAAACATTATATTTATGGTGTTACATCACTACATAGTATAAAACAAAATCGATTCTCGCTGTCTATCCCCATGTATGCTTATATCTTTAAAACTACGCAACGGATTTTGATGCGGTTTTTTTTTTATTAGATAGAGGATTGATTCAAGAGGAAGGTTTTTATGTATAATAGACCTGTGCGAAGCCGGGGCGGGTCGCTAGTTGTTTATAATTTTGACATGAAATGGCCGAAACCGGGACAGTGTCCACAACCGGTGTATAATATCAAATTCTTACGCTAGCTAGGCCACACTCTGACGCCCACACAAATTAATGAAGTGTTTATATTTTGCCAACTTACAGGATTATAAAATTCCTACAGCGATATTAACTACACCAAAATACAATACTACTTTATATGCTAAAACTGCCTACACTACTACTACATTAAAAGCATTGGATCATCCACAGACCCTTGAAGGTCTCAAGATAATCCGATAATAATTAGAGCGATTATCTATCCATGTTGTGTGTAGACGTCCTACGCTGCGCTTGCCGGTACGTGGTCTCCACTCGAGAGCTTTTCGACCCCATCGGTCATCAGTAAACCGTACTATATGCCCTACCCACTGCCATTTCAACTGGCATTTGATTTATTAAAAATATTAAAATTATATTATGATTCGTAAACTGAAAAATATATAGATAAATTGAGAGATATAAGTTTGTAAAGATTTTGGTAGGGATGAAGAAGGGTATCCTGTCCCTTTCCCAAAAAGTTGTATAGGGTATGTATCAGGCTTACAGTCTTGTGACATCACACAGCTTTGTAAATCCTAAATCACTTCATTTTTCAATATTTTTTATTTTAGTTTAGTTTTCGTTGTTCTTCCCAATTGGTTGTTGTTCGTAATTACATAGGGACATTTATTGTTAGACAGCCTATTGTAAGACGTTCGTTCTCATTTAAAATAATCGGACAAATAAATAAACTTTTACCACATACCTCTAAATAATTAAGAACCTGAAATTGTGAAAAACAAAATATTTCATACATATTTCATCAATCATATTCTTAAAAAGATCAGATGTCACAATAGGGTAGTTGACTGGTATTGAATTACTTAAATAAAAATAAATAAATAAAATAAGTCAAAAGCATTTTGATTAGTGAATTCTGCAATTAATAATTCGTAAACGGAAAAAAATATTTAAATTTTAATAAATATTTAAAATATTTAAATTTCAATATTTAAATCAAGTTCAGAGATATAAGCTTGTAATTAATTTGGTTGGGATAAAGAGGGGATGCCTTGTCCCTTTCCCACAAAGCATAACATAGTATGACGAATGTATGTGACGTCATAGTCTGCTATAGTGCGCTATTTGTCTAGCAAGAAAACAAATATGCTTGTAACTTCTTTATTTCTAAGTTGATGTTGTTTTAGTTAATCTGCTCTGTTTATGGTTGGCTGTTACATGAGAACATCAAAAAAATATTGCCAACTAGCTATAGCTATTGGACATAAACTTCTTGCAAAGATATATAAAAATATAATTTGATAACTTGCATTCAGCATGTCCTTACGATCTTTGTTTGTGGATGTTACTTACATTTTATCTCAAGTAAATATTATATTTTCCTTTCCTGTATCCGAACCCATTCTAGCACGGGACTAATGACTTTTGTTATTTTTTTTATATTCTATTCTAGTCACTTACTTGATCCAAGTTGATGGTAGGATTCATAGGCCTAGGAACTGGTAAGGGCTGATGCGTTAACGATATTAAATTCCTATGGTCCACGTCTGAAACAAAAATATTACTACAGTTATCAAAGTTGACGAACATAATCCGCGGGATCCCGCAAATACCGGGATCTTGCAAGATTAAGAAACTTCACTCCCGCAAATCTAGTCCCGCATTCATATTTCAGATCATTCATTGCCCACTATAGAGGCGGTGTTCGAAATGACATGGCATTATTGCTATGACGATAAAGTTCAAAATAAAAGCCCTGCACAGGAGACGTTTGAAGTTTGTCCACCATCTTTGTGAAATCAAATTTGACATTTGATCAGCAGTTCAAGTGTCATTTGTGTTTAGATTACATAGCAGTTTCTATGGATTTTCACGTCATGTTTGTGGAATCACAACTTTTTTACTTTATGTCACTTCTACTGTTTTTCCTTATTCTGAGCCCACTAGCTGACCCGGTGAACTTCATCTCACCACCTGTCAACTGTCAATGACAACTTTTACATGCAGCACGGGTAGCATGGCAAAGAGACAAATTGTCTTTCCACCATTATATCCCCTCGAAGAGGAATTAGAGTATGAATTGACAATGACAAGTGACATTAAAAGTGGATTACATAAATGGTTGTTTTCCTTTGTCGTGCTACCCGTGCAGGAACATTTTGTATGCGAAAATTAAATTAATGTTTTTACTATATTTTTCGCAACTTTCGTAAATTTTCTCACTTAAGACTAACATCCACAAATCTTAATTCCACAATTCTGATCCGATCACGAAAAGATACTCTAAGCATAACTCTATTATAAAATAGAAAATATTTTCTTGTATATCTCATTGGCGAAGATTGCCGCGTTATCTTTCAAAATATAAAACATCCATCATAAAACAAAATTTACAATATAATTATTATATGTATTGTTATAGTTGTCATATGCATATTTACCTTGGCTCTGATATACAGGGTGAACGCAGGCAGGCAACATCCTGTGCTCGTATATTTACCTTGAGTCTGATATACAGGGTGTCTGGATACGCGGTGACAGGGCACGGTAGAGGCAACATCCTGTGCTCGTATATTTACCTTGAGTCTGATATACAGGGTGTCTGGATACGCGGTGACAGGGCACGGTAGAGGCAACATCCTGTACTCGTATATTTACCTTGAGTCTGATATACAGGGTGTCTGGATACGCGGTGACAGGGCACGGTAGAGGCAACATCCTGTGCTCGCATATTTACCTTGAGTCTGATATACAGGGTGTCTGGATACGCGGTGACAGGGCACGGTAGAGGCAACATCCTGTGCTCGCATATTTACCTTGAGTCTGATATACAGGGTGTCTGGATACGCGGTGACAGGGCACGGTAGAGGCAACATCCTGTGCTCGTATATTTACCTTGAGTCTGACATACAGGGTGTCTGGATACGCGGTGACAGGGCACGGTAGAGGCAACATCCTGTGCTCGCATATTTACCTTGCGTCTGATATACAGGGTGTCTGGATACGCGGTGACAGGGCACGGTAGAGGCAACATCCTGTGCTCGCATATTTACCTTGCGTCTGATATACAGGGTGTCTGGAAACGCAGTGACAAGGCACGGTAGAGGCAACATCCTGTGCTCGCATATTTACCTTGGCTCTGATGTACAGGGTGTCTAGGGGGCGCGATGACGGGGAGCGGGGGCGGCGGTAGAGGCAACATCCTGTGCTCGCATATTTACCTTGCGTCTGATATACAGGGTGTCTGGATACGCGGTGACAGGGCACGGTAGAGGCAACATCCTGTGCTCGCATATTTACCTTGCGTCTGATATACAGGGTGTCTGGAAACGCAGTGACAAGGCACGGTAGAGGCAACATCCTGTGCTCGCATATTTACCTTGGCTCTGATGTACAGGGTGTCTAGGGGGCGCGATGACGGGGAGCGGGGGCGGCGGTAGAGGCAACATCCTGTGGTCTACGTCTTCCATCGCTGGAAATATAAATACTACTGTAAAGTATCGGCCGATTCATACAAGTTGACGGATGTGAAGTTAGCTACAAGCTGCGCGAAACCCAATCAACGCGCAGCTTTATGTGAGCTTCAGGCAGGATTGGGTTATCCGCAGATTGTAGCTAACTTAATATCCACCGAGTTGTATGATTCTGCCTATAAAGCAAACAACAGCAAAGAAAAGTTCCGATTCCGTTTAAAAACTTGCAAGTTAGTTATACTAAGCGCCACACAAGTCGGCGGATGAGAAGTTAGCCGCAGATGGCACTTCGCTGTCATTCGCTAATTATTGCGCATGTGTGCACAAAACGTAGGGAGCGCGCGGGAGGCATGAGGTTGGCGGGCGGGTGTGCCCCGGCGCGAGTCTCTCTGTCTCCCGCGCATACCTATATTTCGGCTTTTGCGCAGCGTTTTGCGCATTACTTCCCGCCGATTTGTGTGGCTCTTAGTATACGTTAAGTTTTGTTATAAGAAGCTCGCGTGAAAAAAGAAAATTTTCAACGAAAGAGAAAATTCCCTCAAACAAAGAACTATGTAGTGTGTAGGACGAATTATAGGTGAATTTTATGTAATTCTTTGAGAAAATAAATATCTTAAACCAGAATCAAAGTTGTTGGCGGCTGTGATGTTAGCTACAAGCTGCGTACATCCCCGCCTCTCGAGAAGCTGACAACGAATTTGCTACTGTTCAATGACTCTTCTCCGGTTAACAGACCCCATCCTGAAGCTCAATGAACAGCTGCGCGAAGATTGGGTTTTGCGCACCTTGTAGCTAACTTCACAGCTGTCAAGAAGATTGATGAGGCATATATCTATAGTCTGACCGTTTAACTGAGTCCTCGCCTGCGCGGGTACAGGGGCGCGCGGGTAGACGACAAAGGGGGACTGAGACCGGTGCGGGCGGCAGGGACCCGCCGCCCGCACCGGTCTCAGTCCCCTTTGTCGTCTACCCCCGCGCCCCTGTACCGCGCAGGCGAGGACTCAGTTAAATGGTCACACTATAAAGCCACTGATCGACGTGCAAAAAGTCTCAGACTTTAAAACCGCGGTTTTAAAATTGGCGTCTTTTTGACGTTCCATTTGACGCTTTCCTTTTCTTTTGAAGTAACTGTGTCGAGTATTAAAGTGTTGCGTGAAAAAGATAATTCTTTCAAATATAGTACGTTGTAATACTAAACACGGCTATTCTAAAAGAAAAGGTAAACGTAAACTGCAAAAGAAGAAAGCGTCAGATGGCACGTCAAAAAGTCGTTGATATTAAAACCGCGGTTTAAAGTCTAAGAGTTTAGCACGTCGATCGGCGGCTAATAATGGTGAGCAAAAATGTGTAGTTCCTGGTTTTGAACTCACCTCCTAGTAAAGGCAGCATCGGCGGAGGCGGCGGCGGCGGCAGCGAGCCTCGGTGGTCCACGTCCACCGCCGGCACTATTTCCTGAGGGATAGAGTTCAATTTAGTCACGATTCTCTTCTCTTTAATAGTTACTAAATACCGCACGGTATTTGGATGGGTGATTGCGGATGCCATTTTTCAACTGAGCGTCCTTTTAGGGGGTCCTTTCTCTGCACATCAAAACTATACCTTGTAAAATATAGCTTGATACGCGAGACATTGACATTGACATACGCGAAATGACTCACGCACATCAAGTACCATAATTTTTATAGTCAAAATGTTCGGTACAAAATGTACTTCATGCTCGTGACTATCGACTATGAAGTACAACATTGTGTTGTTGTTGTTCAGCGACTTTTGTCAAAACTAAAAACAAAAAAACAGTTGTTCTATACATTTTGTCGAGGGTGAACGATATTTTTCTATGGAACAGCATTTAATTTTTTTTTCAGATTTGATAAAAGTCGCAGAACAAAATTTGTTAGTTTGATGAACAGAATGAGCCCCTAAAAGGATGCTAATTGATAATTATTGTACAGAATAAAATCGCATCTATTGTTCCCAGTAAACTTTTTTGTAAAATTTACCGTTTACGATTTATGACCCATTTAATGAACCAGTTTTTCTGTTGCGGCCTATAACTCTTAAAATATTAGGTTAATCAATAAAAACCGGTTCATCTAATTGGCCGACCGGCTCATGAATTAAAATCAAAAATCCCACTAGGTGGGGTCGGCACAGGACGTATAGTCAACGTTTCCTTTCGCCACTTGTCTCTGTTCTTTCGCATGTCATCATTCACACAATTCATCCACGCATTTTATGTTCTTCCCCTCCCGCTTATAACAGGTGATTAGTGTCGTATTATAATAAGCTGTCTAATGGTGCCGTCATCACTGGTTCTTCCACCATCTTTTTAGTTTAAAGATGAGTAAATGCAGCTAAAGCAACGGTTTCTTCTCTTTGCCAAGGTTAGGCGCCAAAGCCATATTGATTTGCTTGTTTGGTTGCTTTAGTTGCTTTTAAGTATGAGACCGGCTGTAATGATGATCATGGTACTCACAGGCGGCGGGTACACGATGGGCTCGGAGGGGGGGTGGGGCGCGTGGGGCGGGGACTCCGGCGTGTCGAAGCGCACGCTTAGCCCCGCTGGGAGCGCGGGCGGCGGCGGTACCGCTGTCTGAAATCAATACAATTCCATTACACATACATGTTAAAGGAATGTTTTATTTTGGTTCCAGTACAGTTCCAGTACATACAGATATACATTCATTTTTATGTATATAATAAAGACTTCTTACCGGTATAGTCCAGTTATTCGTCGTCCACGGAGCGGATTCAGGACGGTACGGTTGGTCTGGCTCATCTGCAAAACAATACATTTTAAGTCAAAAACTTCTATCTAGACATTTTATAGAAACGAAATCTCTAATGCAAATAATTGGTTGTCTGGAAAGTCGGTGTACGGACGATTATTTTACGTGATAACGTCATAAGCAAACATTGATGATGCGTCACAAGCCATACAGGGTCACTGTTAATCAATTACCATCCTTTTAGGGGCTTATTTTGTACATAAAAACTAACAACCTTTTTCTACTTTTGTCAAAACAAAAATCATAAATCATTTATTTTTGACATAATAAACGTGTTACAATAATACATGATCCATAGGCTCCTGAACTAGTCTAAGACTGTGTCTCAGGAGCCAGTGGCTTCTCCATATTAAAATAAAAAAAGCATGCCAAAATAAAAATAAAAAGTAGACTTAACTAATTTGGAAAAAAAACGTAATTTTAAAAACTTAAATGAAAAAAAAATGAATTTACATATAAATTGTAAATACTAAATTATACATTGACGAAAAATATATATTTAAAACCAAAGATTATATAATAAAGAAAACTTGACTTGTCTTAAATAATTTAGAAAACAAAAACGAAATCTGATAAATTAAATTTAAACATATGAATTGAGCTATAAATTAAACATACTTATTAATACATTAAATTAAAAAAATAATACAAAACAAAGATTATATAATTAAGAAAGCATTAAACAATAATTTGAAAAATGAATTAAAAAAAATGTTTACATAAATATATTTCATTACGCATACCAATGTTAAACAAAAAATACATTATATAAATAAACTATCAAGTAGAATTTCAATTCCTTCATAATCATATTTTTTTAGCCAATTTAATAGGACCTTCTTTATTTCATTGTTACTGTGTTTTTTAAAAAAACAGCTGTTCTATACGTTTTGTCGAGGAAGAACGATATTTTTACATGGAATAGAATTTCCTGTTTTGAGAATTAATAAAAGTCGTAGAACAAAGGTTGATAGTTTTGATGTACAGAATAAGCCCTTAAAATGATGCTAATTGATTACCAATAACCCTGTATATGGCTTGTCCCGCGCTCTCGCTTGCTCGGCTTAGGCGGTACGTGACAATGAGTCATGCTTTTTCGTGCGTGCAGCCGGCGTTCATCGGTTTACAAGACGTTATCGCGTCAAAAAAAATATATAACACATTAAATTCGCTTAACCTTTTGAACGCCAGTCACCCATATTTATACTTGACCGGCACTTCCTGGTGCCAACGATATCTATATTCGACAAAATAAGACTAAGCGCCACACAAATCAGCGGATGGGAAGTTACGCGCAGAACGCTGCGCAAAAGCCGAAATATAGGTATACGCGGGAGCCAAAGAGACGAGACGCCGGGGCACACCCGCCCGCCAACCTCATACCTCCCGCACGCTCCCTACAGATTGTGCACACATGCGCAATAATTAACGAATCACGGCGAAGTGTCTGCGGCTAACTTCTCATCCGTTTGTGTGGCGCTCAGTATAACAAATATAAAAAATGGGGCATATCGCTTAAAAGGTTAAAAGACGCTGACATTACAAAATTATGTGTACAATACAAAACACAGTGTTAGTTAAAAGTTTTATTTTTTGAGTACACAGACACGTGAGGATTAATTTATAAGAAAAAAATAACGTTTTGAAAAGAAAAAAAGAGGTATAGTTTGTTATGTATTAAAAATACCTCACTCATTAAATACAGAGCTTTTATTAGTCCAGGTTTTGCGTAGTTTACTTAAACTTTCGCGTTCACGTGTGGCTCCATACATTTTGGTTAGTTCTTCCTCGTTTCCGCCAGAGGCGCTGTACAGAAATATATGGAACCATACGGAAACAGCTGTAGTTTCAACTTACGTGTAAACCTGGACCTGTTACTTGTTTCAATAAAGAAAACATTTGGGGAACCGTGTCCTCTCGCTTGCATAATTAAATCAGTACAATCAAGAGGAGACGCTTTTTAGGGTTCCGTACTCAAAGGGTTAAAACGGAAACGTTACCCCTAAGACTCCGTTGTCCGTCCGTCCGTCTGTCTGTCATCAGACAGACAGACTGTATCGCAAGAACCGTGATAGCTAGACAGTTGAAATTTTCACAGATGATTTATTTCTGTTACCACTATACCACACATACTAAGAAGTTAATAAAATAAGCAAATATTTAAGGGAAGCTCCCTTACAACGTGATTTTTTTGCTGGTTTTTGTATAATAATAATTACGCTGACAGATACGATGCTTGCATTGGGGCTAGGGGCCATACTGCACGGAACCCTTCGTGCGCGAGTCCGACTCGCACTTTGCTGACGGTTTTCTTTATTTAAACAAGTCATGCTAAAAGATCAAGCACACTTTGCCAGGCAATAGATAGTCATATGATATGAATCCGCGTGTGTGTAAAATATTTTTCAATATAGGCAGAAAATAATAATGAACGAAAAATATTAATACTATTGTAAAAAAAAATCGGCTAAGTGCGAGTTGAACTCGCACACGCAGGGTTCCGTACCGTATGGGGTACCGTTCCTCTTGCCGTTATTAATAGCGAGCAAAAAACTCTCCCCCCCCCCCCCTTAAATATTTATTTTATCTGTGAAAATTTCAGCTGCCTAGCTAACATGGTTCATGAGATACAGCCCGGTGACAGACCGACAGACGGACAGACGAACATCGAAGTCTTAGTAATAGGGTCCCGTTTTTACCCTTTGGGTACGGAACCCTAAAAAGCATGGGGCGCTTTGTGCCGTAATTTTTCGTAAATCGAGCACATCACGCTTTTTACAATAGTATTAAAAATTTTCGTTCATTATTATTTTCTGCCTTTATTGAAAATTATTTTACACTTTTTAGTTTGCTATATTTTTATTTTTCATTTATATTAACTACTAGCTTTTACCCGCGGCTTCGCCCGCGTTATATTTTGATTTTGGCTAATGTTTATGTCGGCTGCGAAACCTAACCTAAGCGACAAACATCAAAATACCTTAGAGGAATGCTTTTGTTAGTTAAGTTACGGTTGGAGTGTATATACAACCCCCCTGTGTATTCCCGCCTTGTCGTGGCGGGGGAGGTCTAAGGCAGCTGAAAAGGCGGCGCTCGAAGTCTCCCTCTTCTTTGGGTCTTTCCCCCAAGGCAGCTTAGAGGCCGGCACTCGTAGTGCAGCCGCTTTTAACTAAAGCAGCTGAGAGGGTGGCCGGTAGGTTGCCTGCCTTATGAGGAGTGTTGAGTCTTCTGAGGCGGGCTGCAGTGCCGCTCTTGCGACGCTGCAACCGAGGATTAGGGGTTGCGGTGGGATGGAACTGGTTGTGTGGGTGCCGCCACCTACCCTACCTTCCGCTAGGCCGTCAACCTGTTGGCAGACGCAGTGGGGCTGCAGGGAAAGTGAAGTGTCGGTATCGCGATGGCTGTTCTCACTGCCCTCTGCAGTGGAAGAGGCAGGCGCTGGGCTACTATGACCGACCCGTTGCATTGGGATCAGGACGTTGGAATGCTGTCCGACGCTCAGTGCTGGTTACTCCCGAGTGGTGGATGACGATGTGTCTTGTGCTCCGAAACACACCGTCATTATGGCGGGAGCGCAAGCTCCGTTATGGAGCCCGAGTCTGGGCTAGCGCTGTTGAGTGCCGCGAAGGAGTGCGAAAAATGTAGGAACGTCCTAAACTTGAAATGACAGGTTATTTCTGGCGCTTAGACGGCTGCTACCGCGGCCCGCTCGCTTACTTTTCATCCTATTCTACGGGAACTGTTAAAGTTTTTGGGATAAAAAGTGGCCTTTGTCACTTTTCGTCTTTCAAACTACATTCATGCAATAAGTCAAGGCAATCCGATGCTTCGTTGCTGAGAAAAAGTTATTGTCTTATCCCACGGGAACCGCAATTTTTTCGGAAAGGAAAGTATCCTATGTCACTTTCTGTCTTCCAAACTATGCCCACCCCAAAAATCAAGTCAATCCGTTGCTCCATTGCTGAGAAACAGTTATTGTCCTATCCCATGGGAATCACGAATTTTCTCGGGATACAAAAGTATCCTGTTATCACTTTCTGTCTTTTAAACCTTAGGTATCCATACCAAAAATCAATTCAATCCTTTGCTCCGTTGCTGCGTCAAAGAGGAACAAACCAACAAACTTTTCGGATTGATAATATTAAAGTATGATGATTCTGTACCATAAAGGTAGAATAAAGAAACATGTTAAACCTCTAATGATAGAAGATTTAAAAATATTTTTAATGTCAGACAAAATGACGGCCTGTTATTAAACGTCATAGTAACATGTAAGTATGCAGAGGGAATAAAATATTTTATCCGATTTTAATGTCAGTTGTCATTTTCAATCCATACTTTATTTCCTCTTCAAGGGGATATAATGGTGGAAAAACAATTTGTCCCCTTGCCATGCTACCTGTGATTTATAAAAGTCTGCACACAATGTCACCTGTCATCTAATTACGTTTCGCTGTGACGTTTCGTTAAGTGTCATAGAGGAATTAATCCCTTAGCGTCTTTGTGATAGTGGCGACAGTTTTGCTTTCGATGTTTTTGTCCTGTCCTACAGGAACTATGCTTTTTTGCTTAACGTCTAATGCTTAGCATCTTAAATTCGACGCGCTTGGTTTTGCTCTTGAGTCTCAGCAGTTATTTGCGCTGCGTGATGCTCGGCATCTAAAAGTCGCTGCGCTTGACTTTCTCCTTAAGTCTCAGCAGCTCTCTGAGCTGCGTGACGCTCAGCATCTAAAATTCGACGTGCTTGGTTTTTTGCTCTTGAGTCTCAGCAGTTCTTTGCGCTGCGTGATGCTCAGCATCTAAAAGTCGCCGCGCTTGACTTTCAACTTCAGTCTCAGCAGCTCTCTGAGCTGCGTGACGCTCAGCATCTAAAATTCGACGCGCTTGGTTTCGCTCTTGAGTCTCAGCAGCTCTTTGAGATGCGTGGCGCTCGGCATCTAATGTCAAACGCATTTAAGTGTGCTCTTCAGACTCTTGGCTTTTTAGCAATTTTCGTTACGCGAGCTCCGCTAGAACTACGCGCTAGATTCGATTTGCGTTTTGTAGGCATACCTATTAGAATGAAAACTACGTAATTAAACTGAAAAAATACATGTTACCTTCTTTAAATTTTACAGGAAAAGATTGATTGACTTTGACATTTACAACTCGAGCAGCCTTGAATGGGCATTGGGCATAGAGAATGTAATTTGGAAAGTCAAGATGCAAATTACCATTTGTCATGGTAGAAAATAAGTTTTTTCTTCTAAGATTCTAGCCAATGCGTTTTCATCCCCCGTTTTCAACCCTTTAAAACTATTTTTTCGAACCAAAAAGTAGCCTATGTCCTTTCTCAGGCTCTAGACTATCTGTGTACCAAATTTCATTCAAATCGGTTCAGTAGTTTTAGCGTGAAAACGCGACAGACAGACAGACAGACAGAGTTACTTTCGCATTTATAATATTAGTAAGGATATTTTTTTTTTCATTTTTTATAGTGTATAGCCACCGAATGTTTTAAAAATATATTTACATAAATGAATATATACGGAACAAGACGCAATTATTAGCATAAGAAAGTTTACGAGAGTTACGCATTTGTGCTATGCTGTGTCTGACTAGCTCTTTCTCTCTTACTCTTATACAAAGGATGCGGAAAGAAATTAATGAATCCTGGCGAATCTAATCGGGATAATCGGATTTTTTTTTAATCGAATAAATGCATTGTCATCGGTCTATGATAAGCGTGCAAAGTTTAAAGAAAATCTGATCGATCAAAGTAGTCGAGCTCAAAGGCGTTGGTTACAAGCAAACAAACATACATGTGAAATTGTGAATAGGCTATTTGACAACATTGAAAATATACTATTATTGTGGTAAGGTAAGATAATAGCCTGAAAAAGACATATTTCACTTTATTTAAACTAAAATATTATGTGTAATTTGTGTTTTGTGATTTCGGAGTAATAATATTTACTTTCAAAGTACTTTTTGTCAATTTTAGATGTCATCTAGCGTATTTACTAGTATTAACTAACGTTATTTACTAGTGTGTGACGTCAAAGACCTGCGCCATTACAGAATGTCGTTTTTGGCGGGATCTTGAATATCTATTCTTTAACACTAATTTTCATTGTTAATACAGTAGATCTCTCGGAAATATATATGTAGTGTGCTTATTATGTACCAACGAATAATTTAAAACGATTTCCAAAAACTAGTCAAATAGCCTATTGTGAAATTAAAAAAGCGTGTTAATAAAAACTAAAGGGTTATTTAAAAATATTATGTTAATTCATCATCATCGCCATTTGCCATACGTACCGTTGGTCGGCGTGTGATTCCCTAGCACTCTGATAGCTTCTGCAGTATTTGTTTCAAGTCCTAGTATGCCATTGGAAAAGAAAAATAATTTGGTAAATATATCGGGCACCAGTGCTTGGTATAATGCTACTGCTAATGTACGACCGTCGAGCGCCGAGACTGGTATCCGAATCATACGTCGGCGGATGTGAAGTTAGCTACAAGCGGCGCAATATCCAATCCTGACTGAAGCTCACATAAAGCTGCGCGTTTATTGGGTTTCACGCACGTTGTATAGGCCGTTGTGTAACCATGCAAGTCGGCGGATATGAAGTTAGCTACAAGCTGCGCGAAACCCAATCGATGCGCAGCTTTATGTGAGATTCAGTCAGGATTGGATATTGCGTTGCTTGTAGCTAACTTCACATCCGCCGACTTATATGATTCGACCTATACTATTAAATATACTAAAACAGAGATTCGCGAAGGCTTTAGTAGGTACGTAACGGTTAAAATGCTAACGTAGACATTGTTCAAAATACATAAATAACTCTATAGGAATTGTTGCTTGTCTGTCAACTACACAGTTTGATTTGATATTTTTTACAAAGGTTTTGTCATCATCTCACTTTGGATATGACTTTATTTTTTCATTTAGACCCTATTTTTGCGATTCAATGAAAAATTTAGTTTTCAGATTGATTCCTATATGTGTACTTATAGTGAAATTCAGAGATTTATGGCCGACCACTACGTAATCGCTAAGTACATAATTATACGATCGCGGCGGTATCGGCGCGCGAGCGGAGCGCGTCCGTCTATAGTCAAACCGCTAAACTCAGACCAGGCCTGTGCGGGTACAGGGGCGCCGGGGGAGACGACACAGGGGACTGAGACAGGCGCGGGCAGCGGGTCCCCGGCGCCCGCACCTGTCTCAGTCCTCCTTTGTCGTCTCCCCCGGCGCCCCTGTACCGCGCAGGCCTGCCGGGCTAGTATGCGCGCCACGAATTATTTCCTTCGTAGTGTTGGAACGAGACAGCGTTATGGCAAAGTATATGACTGTCACTTTTTCACACGTCGAAATGAGTTCTTTTCGTCGCGTTTCGTGGTCGCATGCTTTATAGCCAGGTCTGAGTTTAGCGGTTTGACTATAGATGAGATGCTACGGACTGACTGAGGTGCGGGGGACGAGACGTGCACGCGCTCTCAAACGACTCGAGCGCCGAGCCCTCCCCGATGGCGGGGTGAGAGGGGGCCCTCTGGGCGCTATATACTCTAAGATAATGATTATCAACAAATTTTATAGTTCTAGGGCAACGGGAAGTACTCTGTTAGGTTTTGATTCCTTTGTGAGTATATATTGTATATTGAGTACGTACGGTTTTTGTCAACATAAACGGCTCTAACTTTTTTATACGATAACTGAGAAATTTATTTTTTACACAACTGCAAGAGACCATAGATATACCTACGTATATTGTTGTAATTTTAACTCGATATCTTTACGCGTTCCCGTGATAAAAGGTCTTGACACACGGACGAACAGACGGACAACAAAGTGATTCTATTAGGGTTCCGTTTTTTCCTATACAGGTATGGAACCCTAAAAAATATAATTAGTCTGTCAGACGGACGTCGGACGGACTAATAATATTTTTTTAATCATGTATCCTATTATACTGTACTGTACCAGCCTTTTTAATAGTCCACTGCAGGACGTAGGCCTACCCACGAAGGGTGATTGGGCCATATCCACCCCGCTGGCCCAATGCAAGTTGATGGATTCACACACGCCATCGAATTTCTTCTACGGACGTATGCAGGTTGCCTCACGATGTTTTCCTTCACCGAAAAACCAGTGGTGTGAAATTCCGCACATAAGTTCCAAAGAAACTCATTGGTACGGGACCGGGATTGAACCCACGACCTCAAGAATGACAGGCCAGCGTTACAACCACTAGACCACCACGGCTTCCTATTATGGTAAGAGTAAAATAAATAGGAATTCTCACCGTTGCTGAGATCTATGCTGCCGTAGAAAGATATGGGAGGTTGGGGGTTGCCCGTACTCTCCGGGGTTAACAGATCCAGGCCAGGCAGCGCGTCCTGGGACTTCTGGGACAGCGAGCCGCTCGTCACTGGAAAATTAACTGTATTTACTTGATCAATTGATTGAACTCTTTCCGTGTTACCACAAAAGATTTAAACACCCTTTAAACACTGTTTAACCATGCAATTCAACTTTCAAGATTCTTAATAGCTTCTATAATCTTCCGGATATTCACGACATCCGGATATTCACACCTTGAAATTTGTAAAATTGTAATTCGGTTTATTGTTTATTTTATTGTAATAAAGTAAATAAGTTCATATAGTCCTGGTGTCAGAGTTTTTAAGCAACCTGAAGGCCTCCGACATGGCTAAACAGTTAAAACAACCGAGACCTATAATTTAACATGACATCCGAGCCATAATAGCGCTCAGTAGGAAAATGCCACCCGCGTTCACCCATCCAAATACTGACCGTGCGGAACGTTGCTTAATTTCGGTGATCGGTTAGAAGCGGCTTGCATCCAGCGTGATCCTGCGGTCTTAATGAGGTCATTCGTCCACCTTGTGGGTTGACGTCCTACCCTGCGCAAACGTGGTACATGGTCTCCGCTAGAGAACTTTTCGACCCCATCGGTCATCGATCCTCCGATTTATGTGCCCTGCCCTCTGCCACTTCCACTTGCCAATCCGCTGGGCTATGTCGGTAACTTTGGTTGTTTTTTTTTTTAAAGTTCATTGTGTATCGTGTGTGTGTGTGGCTTTGATCAATATTAAAATGTATCCAAGCAAGAAACTGACTTACCAGAATTATTGTCAGATGTAGCCGGGTTACTGTCATTGGTTAGCGTTTTCAAAAAATCATTCAAGATATTCATATCTTGCTTCTCGTTTGGCCTTGAGTTGATTACTTCTATTTTGTTTGCTGAAATAACAACAGAAATAAATTCACCTCATTTCGCTTCGTTAAAATAATAAGTTTAAGAAATAATAATAATCGGCCAAGTACGATTCGGACTCGCGCACGGAGGGTTCCGTACTGTATGGGAGCCCCCTTTAAATATTTGTTTTATTTTAATTTTATTATTTATTATTGAAGGGAATATAAAACTAAATATTCTGTGAAAATTTCAAGCATCTACCTGGTACCATTATTAATATAGAGCGAAAAACGTTTAAAAAATATTTAAATATTTATTTTATTTTGTTTTTAGTATGTGTTGTTATAGCGGCAACCGAAATACATCATCTGTGAAAATTTCAGCTGCCTAGCTATCATGGTTCATGAGATACAGCCCGGTGACTGACAGACAGACAGACAGACAGACGGACATCGAAGTCTTAGTAATAGGGTCCCGTTTTTCCTTTTGGGTACGGAACCCTAAAAAAGATGACATTTTGAAATAAATTAAAAACTAAATATAGGTACACAGGTGTCCCAGAACTCAACGTCGTACCGGAAATGCTGGAACATCCTGTATTTATGGGCCCACTCACTTGGCTTTTAACATGCCAACTTGGCTAGGATGTGCACCACTTAATATTTCTTTCGACGTGTCAGAACGAGACAGCGTTATGGCGAATTATATATCTGTCACTTTTTCACACGTCGAAAAGAGTTATTTTCCTGGTCGCATGCTGGACTAGCTGGTCAATTTTAGAAACGTGACCAAAAATACCCCCCTTACAGCACTCCAGTAAATTTATTATATAATAAAAAAAAACTCAAAAACTCGACGTTTTCAACAATATTTCATTATTATGACTAAATCGTAAAGCGGATAAATGTGCTACAAATCACAATCAAAAATACAACCGGGAGATGATCCAAGTTTGAGCGGTCACATTATAAAAATGTATGAAAGTAGGTACTTAATAGTAAGTTCTTTAAAAAAATGGCGCTATTTATTTAGATTCTGATATGTTAGCACACTTGGCTTGGTACCTTGAAGTTTAAATTAGTTCTTATAAGAAGCTTTCTTAAAAAAAGACTGCATTGGAAAGAAAAAAATAGTCCTTTTTCACTAAAATGTTTATGAAATCAAATTTTGACTGATTTTATCATTGTGTTGATGCACAATAAGCCCGATTACAGAGGCGCCATCGTTATTATATTAGCCTAATAGCATAGTTCTGTTTATTTTTCACTTTAGGCATTCGATAGAACGCTTTTTACGTTGCTATTAAATTCACGCTGGTGCCTCTGTAATCGGGCTTACTAAAGTTGTATGTTACCTAAAAATTCATGCAACTAAAATGTATGCTGTGTTCGTAAATACACCTTCCATACATATTGAGACATAAAGGCTATTGAATGTTCAACATTTGGTTTGAAGTAAAGTCAATTATTGTGTGGAACTTGTTCTTAATTAGAGTTTTTTGGTATAATTTATTTGTAGGATATGATTAATAGTTATTTAAGACAAAACTCACCACTGCTGACATCATTGGTGTCAGCAAACAGAGACATTGGGTTGTCCGAGCTCAGGAATGATGAGAGGCCAAAGTTGTATAGCGATCCGTCAGCTGCCAACGATGTGTTGAACGTTCGGTCTATGTTGTATGCAACTGGAAATCGAAAACATTGCATTAATACACACGCAATTTAAAATGCTTAGCCTTTTAAGCGCCACTCCACTAATTGTTATTTTTAATTCATTATAAGGTGTACTAAGCGCCACACTAGGGTTGCTGAGGATTCCTCTTCCGCTTCCTCATAATGCGGAAGTTCCGCAATATTTTGGGTTCCTCAACCGTTACCGCATCCTCATAAATAAAAATAAAAAATGCTCTTGCGCTATCGCTTCCTCAAAATTTAAGAGGAATTTCACTGCGCATGCGCGTCGCATAGAATGGTTTAGATTCATAGTTTGGTCTACTGGAAAATGCCCTTTTAATTAATTTTTGTGCATGTATGTACCTAGGTATGTACAGACAGGACAGTGGCTTTTGCGTTGGGTCCGCTAGTATTTATAATTTCCTATTATGCTCTTCCTCATCCGCATCCTCTTCCTCAAAAAATATCCTCTTCCTCATCCGCATCCTCTTCCTCAAAAATATCCTCTTCCTCATCCGCATCCTGTTCCTCAAAAAATATCCTCTTCCTCATCCACTTCCTCAACAACCCTACGCCACACAAATCGGCGGATGGGAAGTTATGCGCAGAACGCTGCGCAAAAGCCGAAATATAGGTATGCGCGGAAGCCAGAGACTCGCGCCGGAGCACACCCGCCCGCCAACCTCATGGCTCCTGCGTGCTTCCTACGCATTGTGCACACATGCGCAACAATTAGCGAATGTGTAACCTGCGGCCAACTTCTCATGCGCCGACTTGTGTGGCGCTTAGTATATCCAGGTTGTTTTGTCGACTATAGACGTCATTAGCGCCCGCAAGTGTTGGTGAAATAGGTTAAAAAGGGTAGACTACACACAAAACGGGACGAGAAATCGTGTCATAAAGTTTGTTTTCTACGCAAAAGGGCCTAATATTATATAAATTAGATAAAAACAAAACCCCTGAAAAATCTCCTCTCTCGCAAATCTTAGTTATATGGCGCGATAATATTTTTTTATTAATTTAATTTTAAAAAATTAAGCTCGCGCCGTATAACTAAGATGTGCGAGTAAGTAGTTTTTTTTTTAGAATCAGATGTTTTATTACCCTTTATCTTTATAACTACGTTCCATTCATCTATCAGCCATAGCATATCCACTGCTGGACATAGGCCTCCCCTATAGATTTCCAATAAGACCGGTTGGTAGCAGCGCGATCCTGAGGTCTTAATAAGGTTAATAACTCGTACAGCTTTTGTAACACTTACTATCATCATCTCCATCATTAGTATCGTTCGGCGGCGGCAAGTCGATGTCCTCATCTGGTCCGGGAGAGGGCACGTCCTCGTCGCGCGCGGGCGGCGACGGAGCGCCGTTCGGTAGCGTCGGTATCTACTCGTCCAGCGTCTATATCAACTCGTCCAGCTTACGTAACACTTACTATCATCATCTCCATAATTAGTATCGTTCGGCGGCGGCAGGTCGATGTCCTCATCTGGTCCGGGAGAGGGCACGTCCTCGTCGCGCGCGGGCGGCGACGGAGCGCCGTTCGGTAGCGTCGGTATCAACTCGTCCAGCGTCGATATCAACTCGTCCAGCTTACGTAACACTTACTATCATCATCTCCATCATTAGTATTCTTGGCGGCGGCAGGTCGATGTCCTCATCTGGTCCGGGAGAGGGCACGTCCTCGTCGCGCGCGGGCGGCGACGGAGCGCCGTTCGGTAGCGTCGGTATCAACTCGTCCAGCGTCAATATCAACTCGTCCAGCTTACGTAACACTTACTATCATCATCTCCATCATTAGTATCGTTCGGCGGCGGCAGGTCGATGTCCTCATCTGGTCCGGGAGAGGGCACGTCCTCGTCGCGCGCGGGCGGCGACGGAGCGCCGTTCGGTAGCGTCGGTATCAACTCGTCCAGCGTCGATATCAACTCGTCCAGCTTACGTAACACTTACTATCATCATCTCCATCATTAGTATCGTTCGGCGGCGACAGGTCGATGTCCTCATCTGGTCCGGGAGAGGGCACGTCCTCGTCGCGCGCGGGCGGCGACGGAGCGCCGTTCGGTAGCGTCGGTATCAACTCGTCCAGCGTCGATATCAACTCGTCCAGCTTACGTAACACTTACTATCATCATCTCCATCATTAGTATCGTTCGGCGGCGGCAGGTCGATGTCCTCATCTGGTCCGGGAGAGGGCACGTCCTCGTCGCGCGCGGGCGGCGACGGAGCGCCGTTCGGTAGCGTCGGTATCAACTCGTCCAGCGTCGATATCAACTCGTCCAGCTTACGTAACACTTACTATCATCATCTCCATCATTAGTATCGTTCGGCGGCGGCAGGTCGATGTCCTCGTCTGGTCCGGGAGAGGGCACGTCCTCGTCGCGCGCGGGCGGCGACGGAGCGCCGTTCGGTAGCGTCGGTATCAACTCGTCCAGCGTCGATATCAACTCGTCCAGCTTACGTAACACTTACTATCATCATCTCCATCATTAGTATCGTTCGGCGGCGGCAGGTCGATGTCCTCATCTGGTCCGGGAGAGGGCACGTCCTCGTCGCGCGCGGGCGGCGACGGAGCGCCGTTCGGTAGCGTCGGTATCAACTCGTCCAGCTTACGCTTTAGCGCTCGCACTCGGCTGCCGAAGTTTTTGTACGCCTGTAAAGAAATAACAAATAAATTTGGGTGTATTATCCGCTGTTTCACATTTTAAAAAATCGGCCAAGTACGAATCGGACTCGCGCACGGAGTGTTCCGTACTGTATGGGAGCCCCAATTAAATATTTGTTTTATTTTAATTTTATTATTGAAGTGAATATACAACAAAATATTCTGTGAAAATTTCAAGCATCTACCTGTTACCATTATTAATATAGAGCGAAAAACGGCTAAAAAATTAAATTGAAATTGAAAAAACTTTATTCGACATTACAAACACAAAAAACAACAATAATGATAGAAAAATAATGAATTTAGAAATGTCGAAAAGGGCTCACCTCAGAATTATGCTGAATGCAGGTAGGAACCAAACACTCAGCGCTGGTTTTCAGGTGAGCCCTTTTTGAGGGGTAGGTAACACACAAACATAAAATAAGAAATAAGTGAAAAATATTTAACAAACAGTGCAAAGCTAAGAGAAAGAAAAAATCGAACAACATAAAGTCAACGTACATGAAATAAACGTAATAAATAGTAATAAAATCAGGTTTTGTTGTATTGGAGCCCCCCTTAATTAATGATTTTATTCTGTATTTAGTATTTCTTGTTATAGCGGCAACAGAAATACATCATCTGTGAAAATTTCAGCGTCATAGCTATAACGCTAGCTATTTTCTAGCTAATTAATTGATAGATATGTTACTTACTGTTAAAATGTTTTTGAAGAATAAAGAATTTATTTATTTAATTTATCAGTTCATGAGATACAGCCTGCAGACAGACAGACAGACGGACAACGGAGTCTTAGTAATAGGGTCCCGTTTTTAACCTTTGGGTATGGAACCCTAAAAATGGAACTGCTGTTGTTTTCTCGGAACTTCGCGGTTGGCCTCAAATAAGATCATAAAGATTAGATAAGTAGATCAATCAAAATCAACCTAAAGGTTATGAGACAATAAAACCTCAGAACTTACAGAACAGCGGGGCAATTCTGTCAACCGAACTCGTTACTAAAGTGACACGTTCTAGAACCTGTCTCGTTTTTCTGACAGTTTTGAGCTGTCGGAACTGTCAGAAAAACGAGAGAGGTTCAAGAACGTATCACTTCAGTAAAGAGATCGGCTAACAGAATTGCCCCACAGATCACAATTTACACAGGTGCTTCGTTATAAAAGTTTTGTACATGAAATTAAAACAAAACAATATCAATTCAACTTTTTTGTGAGCTATGCCACATTTTAGTTTATCTTATATTACGCCTTTACGCGCGGTTTTGCCCGTGTGTTTTTTTTTTTGTTTTCGTGCCATCCCGCTGTTACCTTTTTTTTTTACATGTATCCTTTTCTGCATTGCTGCGCGAAAGAGTAACAAACAAACCAACAAACATTCTTTCGGATTTCTATTACATAATAGTAAGGATTATGGGGAGAATCTTTTTTTTTCATCTATCATTATCTCTGTAAAAATATTTCATTTTCATGCTCCCACTAGGGATTATATATTGCTAGTGGTTTTACTCTACTTTTAAGAAGTATTTAGACCTGTGTGTGTAAAAATTAGGGGTCGCAGTAAGTAATAAAATTGTAAGTACATGCAAAAAGAAAGTCAACGTAAGCATAAGATGAATAAGACCTAAAATCCCGGGAATCAGAGTGATTTCCGGGATTATAACTTAAAATCCTAGAAATAATGCTTATTGTTTAATTTATAGGTGTCATATTTTGCCTAAAAGGCTACTCCGTGTTTCAATTTGCTGTTCATTTCGACTATTTAAATTATTCTTCACATTTTTTTTAAAATCATTTCATTCACAATTTTATAAATTTTGACAGAAAATGAAACATTATTTTCAAAGTTCTGTACTGTACTGTACTGTATCAGCCCCTTCAATAGTCCACTGCAGGACGTAGGCCTACCCACGAAGGGTGATTGGGCCATATCCACCACGCCGGCCCAGTGCGGGTTGGTGGATTCACATACGCCATCGAATTTCTTCTACGGACATATGCAGGTTGCCTCACGATGTTTTCCTTCACCGAAAAGCCAGTGGTGTGAAATTCCGTACATAAATTCCAAAGAACTCATTGGTACGGGACTGGGATTGAACCCACGACCTCACGATTGTAAGGCGGGTGTCACTACCTCTAGACCACCACGGCTTCAAAGTTCAATGTAAAATATTGTTGATGTCCATAATATTATTGATATCACAAAATCGCAAGTGCTTAAAATTGAAGTACCCAATCCAACCCCTAGTAATGATTTATTAAATGTTTATTGCAATAGAGAATACTCACATAGGCCACTACTTTGACCTCCCCTCTTTGTGTAGAGTAGTACTGGTTTGCTGATGATAGCAAGGCTAGCAATGTCTCTCTCGCTACAATCTCCCTTTGCAATGCCTGCGTGTATCGCTCCACGCATGCTACTCCTTCTGCTAACTCTTTCTCCACATCTTCTTTGAGGCATCTCTCTGAAACAAATTAAAATTACATTGGTAATCTTGTCTAAAGATTTCTTTAAAAGAGATATTTTCTTTTAGTGATAAAACTGCCAGTTGCAACTAAAGTATTTATCATCATCAGTCGTAGAATGTCCACCTGCTAAACATAGGCCTAGCCTAAGGATTCCTAATAAGCGCGGTTGGAAGCGGCTTGCATCCAGCGCAGTCTTAATTATATCATCGACTGTATTTTTTGACCGACGAAATGGAGGAGGTACTCAATTCGACGCGTATATATATTTTTTATGTGCATAACTTTTACGTAGTAGTCCGATTTCGATGTTTTTTTTTTATTGGAAAGTGTATAATTCGAAATTGATCCCATTTTATCGAAATAGCCTGAGCCATTTTTGATAAATCAACAATAATGTGAAAAATGCTACATCGATCCGTGCGAAATATTTGCGAATTCTGTATACGGTTGAAGTCAGCCATGACATTTTTTGCGAAAAATAATTATAGTACATAGTAAATAGGAAGTTTTCAACCAGCTTCAATAAAGAATGAGGTTCTCAATTTGTCTGTACTTTTTTGTTTTTATGTAATCTGATTTCAAGGGGGTTCTTAGAATTTGCTCTTGTTATAAAAAATCTACCCTATATTGTCTAAGTAATTTACAGAATGTGACCATGCGTAGGTAATTTTGAGATGTGTTGGATTCTTGTGTCAAAATTATCAAGCCCCCATATACTCGTAGCTAGCTGCGCTCTTGCATAACACCTATTCACTCTTACCCCTGCACCCCTAGTAGATGGCAAATGCAAATCCATTTTATCCACTTTTAATATCAATTGTCAATCCATACTTTTATCCTCTTCTAAGGGGATAAATTGTTAAAAAAATCAACTTCTTTTTAATTTTTTCCCTGAAACCATAAGTCGGCTCAAAAAGCGGCGGGATATTTTTGCAGGATTCGATTTTCGATTATGAGATAAATAATCCATAAATAAAATGAGCTAGCTCCGCTGGGAGCTGCACCATGAATGCCAAAAAGAACAGAACTCATCTGCTTATCTAGACACGCGGCAGCGTGTCCAGCCAAAGTGTTCAAAGAAAACTGGCGACGCAGCGGCCGTGTGTAATATTACACGAACCATTTGGAGCTACTTTTGACCCCCTCACAACTCAAAAACTATTTAGCCTACATACATGAAATTTGGCACATTTACTAAAGTCTTTTAGCTTATCAAGAATCCGAAATTTCATAAATTTTACTCAGTCAGTTATTGATATATTAACGTTTAAAAACTCGTGTTTCATTGACTGATTCACTCACTGACTCACTCACTACTGACTTATAGATCAAAAACCTAACCCATTTCCAGATGTCCTAGAATCTTGATATTTGGCACCAAGGGTAGACTATCGGGCATAAATAAAGGAAAAAATCTAAAAACTGAAAATTATTGATAATTAGTACTATTAACAAAGTAATTGTAAAATTTACCTAACCAATACTACAATAAATGGCGGTAGCGTCGCGACGCACTGAGATTTTCGATAGATGAACCATGCCATTTGTGATAGTAATATAATAAATACTAGATAACTTTTTCAGAGATAAGTGTACTATGATAATCATGATGTAACTAATAATTATTTCTGAACAAAAAGTTATGATATCTCATCAAATCACGAGCTTGAATTACTGTAAATCCCTTGAGAATGTTGTAGGCATGATCTTGTAGCTTAAACTTTAGGATTTTCTACAGAACACTTGGCCCCCGTGGTAGAGCTCAATTCTTTTGGTGGCGACACTTTGGCTCCCATTTCACATTTATGTTTTTGATGAGATAGTATTAAAGACTGATAGCAAGATCTAAACACACACAAAAAAATGATCAATTTCAATTCTACCATGATAGAGGTACTGGTTATCTAATGCTGAATCACAGGCATTCAGGAATTTTTTGTACCACATAAGATAGTTTCTCCTATTTTGGAAAAATTGAAGTTTTTGTTATAAAATTACTAGTAATAGACTAGTATGCTTACCTTTCAAATTAGCGCACAGTATTTCGGGATCACTCAAGTCCAGTGGATTCTCATGAATCTTGGCCAGCCTCTGGTCAGTATCCGACTCCAGTACTTGACACTGCTTGATTTTATTCACTAGTTGTTGAGGCTGAAAGTAAATAAATAAATCAATATACTAAACAATACAATTTACATTTGCCCTAAAAGTATAGCCAGAATCATACAACTCGAGCTGTGGTGTTAGCTAAGGAAGTTCATATAGGCTGAATGGCTAGCCCTTGTGTCAGAGTTCTTAGGCCGCCTGAAGGTGTCTGACATGGCTAAACGGTTAAAACAACAGGCACCTACAATTAAACGTTGGCTACAAACTGCGGATATCCCATTCCTCGCGTAACTGTTAAATGGCCTTCAGTCAGGATTGGGCTATTTCACACCTTGTCGCTAATATCACAACCCAAGGTGTATGATTCAGCCTATACAGTTCAGTAGAACAAGTATTTTATTTATTTATTTGATTACAGGCGAGCAGTGTATACTGATGTGCCTATATCAAGCAGAGTCGAATAAAATTAGTATTTATCTGTCAAAGAAATTTTTTCCTTCTTTATCCAAAGGTCCAGTCTATTCTTAAATGTGTATATAGTTCTTTCTGAGATTACATCCTCAGGCAACCTATTCCAATTGTAGGCAAGTCTATTGCAGAAGATGTGATGTGCAGTGTTGGTTTATGATGGTGTAGGCTGTAAGAGGAGTTTATGGCGTCAAACTTATCTGTAACATCATCTACATTTCAGCCATAAGATGTCTTATTGCTGTTTTTTTATCGCGTATAAGTCTGCTCTTAACACCAACTCGCCTGTTGGTAAGCAACCTGTGGTTAAAGATAAAGCACACAGACTTAGAAGATACCTATTCACTCTGATCTTGAAAAGCTTTAGATTATATCTCTTAGGAAACAGGAAAGCTGGAAGACTGTTCCATTCCCTGGCGGTATGAATCAGATATGTTGTGTCGAACCAATTCGTATGTATCAAAGGAAAATCAACAATGTAGGGGTAGTAGTTAGATATCTTTCTACTTATCCTGTAGTAAAAAGGAAATGATTTTGATTTTTAAAACTAAAATTGTACTGTTCTTTTCCTTTTCACATATCTGTATTGTCATGAAAAAGGAATTCTCATCTAATATTACAAATCTAAATGTGTTTGTCGATTTGTTACTGTTTCCAGAGCAACAGATAGACTTGATTTATGGCATAGTTATAGTTCATCGGATGGAGAATGAAATAGGCTACTTTTTAGGTACTTCCAAAAAGGAGGAAGCACTATGTTCATCTGTATGTATTTTTTTTGTGTATGTTTATCGATATATTCAATTGTGCACCGGTTTAACAAAATCTTTTTTGTTTCGAAAGTATACAAATTATATGTATACTCCCTAGGTGGTACCATTTTAATTTTATAGAAATCGGTGGAGTCATCTTTGATGTATCTACATTCGTGCAAACTATTTGAATTCTTTACATGGTGGTTTTTGTAAAAAATTCATAGGTACAGTGGATTTTGGTTATAATGACGACCAAGGGACCACGTTAAAGTCGTCGCTATATCCAAAGGTCGCTATTTCCATAGTAAAAAGTCTTGTATATTTTTACGGTTTTCCCACATTGTTGATATGGTAGAATGTGTAACTCCAAATTGTTTACACAGATCAATTGCTTTCACAATTATTCAGTCTCGAAATATTCAGTCTAGGAGCCATATTCAGAAGTGCAAGATACACTGTTCAGTTATTTACTCACTGGAAATTGCTATGTAACAGATTTATAAGTTTGACTTTGTACACACGTTAAGGAGTTCTATAGACAAACAAAACATTTGACCATCTGGGAATGTAAACAAAGGATAAGAAAGCTGAATAGTTTTATAAACAGGTCTTTGTGTGTTTTTGCCTGACAAAGTCACAATATCTGCAAGAGATTTCTAGGATTCATCACAAATGGCTCTTAAAAACGAGTTGCTAAACCTGAAATCGACGCTATGTCCGAAGTTACTATTACCGAATGAATTTCCTATGAAAGTATGCTTTTAATTCAAGGGGCATAAGTTTGACGTTGCTATAATCGAAAAGTTTTTGCAACTGAGGTCGTTTTAATGAAATGCACTGTACTTATGGGATAGCACAAAAATCAAAATAACATGCATGCAAAACCATGGAAAACAGTGATTGTATCGGAAAAAGTAGCGTAATAAATAGCTTGCAATATAAGTACAAATTCCTTACTTGAAAGTCTAAAGGATCATCATCAGTCTTTTTAACAGCTCCAGCACTGAGCAAACCAGTCAGGTCCGATAGAAACTCATCATCGTACACAGATCTTTGTTCCCATATCTTAAAAATGCGCAAAATCTTCTGTCGAACTTTCTCATCTCTGAAATAATAAAATTATACATTATGTACTTCCGTGATTCAGCATCAATTATTATTTTGTTTGGTAGGATATCATTACGCTGTCACAGATACTTTTATGTTATAAAGTAAGCAGATTGTTACAACTTTATTCTTATCAGAATGATGTTTTATGAGGAGTTAGAACTTTTGTATAAATCTATGTAGTTTTATTTGTTATTAAGCTTTGAAATTATTACTAACCTGACCAGTGGAGTAGCCTTTTGTAGATTAAGCCCCCAGCTCTCAACAAACTCATAATTTTTTCGTTTGCTGTATTGAATAACATCATTAGCTAGATAGAAGAGAACCAATCTCTGTTCAATCTTCACTCTTTTTAGGACATTTAACCAGCTCGATACTATTTTCTTATGGTGAGAACGCTGCTTTAAGCACCATGATGACAGTCCTTGTATACTTTCCTGAGTGTCTTTCAACTGCATCAATTTCTTTTCAAACGCTAGGGTATTGAATTCTTCAGTGTCGCCCATTTTTGAAGTTTCTAAATAGACTTAGAAATAACGTAGTAATTAACCATGATCTCAAGCAACGACACCAAACGTATTATGGAGAATTAAATAATAACACCAATGGTTAAGGTTATATAAACAAATTCATCACAAAACACGCGATTAGACACAAAATAAATGCGGCGCGGGCCGCTATGCAAGCTGCTTTTCTACTCAATAAACTAACACTGGTTCCATTATTATATGAACTAATTTGTTAGAATCAAGTACTGTTGATCACGTTTCACAATATGTTCCACTATTTATCGAGAAACATGGCGAAATGACTGCAGAAAAGTAGAATTCAATTACGCGAGACAACAACCGCCATTTTCTCCGATAGGAGTGAGTGTTACCATAGTCCATACCTTATAGATAAATCATCTAGCTTACCTAAACTGACCGAAATATTGAATACGGTATGGTATGGAACCATTTGTGTGCGAGTACGACTCGCACTTGGCCGATCATTTATTCGACTTTGCACGCCTATTTTTGGGCGCTATTTTTGAGATGACACTTGTATAGAGCATTGCAAATGCTCTATGTATTATCCATGTTCATATCTAGCTATTTTCTTGATAAATTACTCAAAATAAGTAACGGCAACACTGGCAGGTACTTAGCTGTGTGACCAGAATCAGTATTATAAAACTTTCTTGTTAGGTTTACATATTTTATTGACTATTTTGAATATGCATTTGTTAGATCAGGGTTAAAAGAGGCGGTTACTTTATCTATTTTCTACCAAAATATTACTGTTAGGATGGAAATCTTACTTTAAACTAATGCAGCAACCCTGATTCTAACTTAATAACAAAGAAACTCTTCAATCTGATCCTTTAAATGTTTGTGAGGGTAGTTACCTAACTTGAGGTTTCTAAATTAGTAAAGGAAACAAGTAAATAAGTTTATTTTGTATATTTTTTATACTTCATGGGTCCCTCGAGGGTACCACCATGTATTGCAATAATTATGCCACGTTCGCAAGGCCCTAGACGTTTTGAGAAGAAGTGGCAAGAAACTCAAGACGCCATCAGTATAATCTTTTGATCAGTCACCTTAATTTAGATATTACACAAAGTACTTAACTTTAGCAACATGGCGACGTCCACTCGACTTGGCTTCGAATATAAAAGGTACCGACACTCAGCATAACTAGCTAAGCAAGACTCTAACGTTATTATCAGAATACCGGGAAAACACTAAGAGATACTGAAGCGAACACCAAAAGGCACTAAGAGAGCGAAGCCGCGCCAACAGACCGTTTTATACTGATTTCACAAGCTTCCACCATGCCTTACCACCACTGCTCAATGTAAACATGACTAACAACCAATAGGAAACGAGCAAGATGGCGGGCACGGTGGTAGCTTCCATTTTACACAATTGTTAAACATAAAATCATCTTAAACTGTATTTCATACTTATTAGAATTATTAGAACAATTATTGATACGTTTCAAGTAATCTATAACATTATGAAATCACAGTATTAAATAAATGGTATATGTAAACAACAATGGCCGACATTCGGAAGTCATGATTTAGCTACCAATAAGTCTTATATTACTTAATACATCTTGTAATCGTTATTAAATTAAATATTATAATAACATTATCATTCGTATTTTTATGTATACATGTGAAGGTCAGGATTGTTTAGTGTATTTGGTTAATAATAATTGAGGGTACTTTTAGTGAAGTCTGGCTCCGCGCTGGTACAGATTTTTTTGCAATTTAAGCAAGGAACTCTGATGAAAAGTTTATAAAACTGTGACTGCCTCGGTGGCTCAGTGGTTAGTGACCCTAACTTATGGGTCAAAGAGGCGTGGGTTTGATCCCCACCCAGGGCAAAAACATTTATGTGATGAACGTAAGGTAGAGGTAACACGTGACCAGAGTGCTGACATCTATTTCGCCCAAAAGCTGAGTGTTGCTATTCAGCGAGGCAATGCTACCAGCATTCTGGCCACGTTACCCTCTGCCGAAGGGCTTTTAGACTAGGTTTTATTTTATTTGTGTTTTTTTTTTTTTTTTTAGTTTTAGTATTAGTTTGAAAATGTTATTTAAGTTTTTTATTGTTTTTCTGTGTAAATAAATTATGAACGTAAGTGTATGCTCTGTGTCTGGGTGTTATTTAGTTACTATCTACATAAGTATGTATAAAATAAGTATATGTAGTATATCAGTTTCTGGCAGCCATATCACAAGCTTTGCTTAGTTTGGGGTCAGAGGCTGTGTGTAAGATGTCCCCTAATATTTATTTATTAAATATATACCTAATAACGATTCAAATTCAATACAGATCACATACAGATTCAATATTTGGAACGCTTTGCTTGAGTCTGTCTTATCCATGAAGTTTTAGGTAAAGGTAAAACTTCGTGGTCTTATCTGTCTAATCTATGTCATCCGGTGTCAATATGGAGACTGCGTTTTGTTTGTCAGTGCCGTAATAATTTATTAAAATTCTTGATAACGGAAATATGTGGTCGATTCGAAATCACTATTTTTTTATGTTTTATCATTCAGGTAAGGTTTCGATCGAGTCTACCGTACCTTTCTGTTCTGTGACCGTACCCCTTGACGGAATTATTAATAGAGATTTTGGCATAATTTCAACACCACTTTAGCACATTCTTTATTAGTCTTGTTGGTAACACTGATCACAACTGAACGTATAGTTAGTCTCGGTCAGTCTCGGTAGAGTAAGCTTTTTCTATGTAGTTAGTTCGTCAACTGAAGAAAAAGTATATACGGAGAGACTGAAGGACTCTGTATCCATGGTCATGAACATAGATTAATAACGCCGAGAATGATAATTGCATATCAAAAAAATCTCGAGAGTACAGACATGCCACATTGGCGACATCGGTCGCCGCGACACCGCCGCTGCACCGCGGCGACGTCGCGGCGGCGTCGCGGCGACACTGCTGCGACCAGTGTTGCCTTAGACACTGATGACATCTAGACATTTAGCGAAAAAAAAAGGTTTTAGGGATAACCGTGTTACCTTAAGCTGAAGATGAGTAAAATCTCTTAAATACATTCTGATTTTGTGTGATCCAAACGCGAAACCAGATCGTGTGTATCACAGAAGAGAGAAGGAAATAGAAAGGCGATGTGGAGGGGAGGTTTGTCGCCACGTACATGAGTTATAACTCAAGTTACGTGAAATCGTGACATTTACTGTCTCAGTCGTTCAAGTGATTTCAGAGGTAATTTTTGCCAAAAAAATGCCGGTTTGCGCTATTATAACGTGTCGAATACAAAGCAAAGACTTTAGTTTACAAAAAGGAGGAATATCCTTTCACTGGTAAGTCTAAATTGTGGGCATTTTTAAATTTAAATGATTTATTTTACTGCCTAGATTTTCGTTGATAGTGGTTGCAAACATTTTATCGACATCGATAAATTTCGCTAGTAAGTTAATATTTCGCAATTCGAAATTTATTGTTATTAAGTATCTGAATATTTTGATTTAATAAAATATTTGTGATTGTGGTGTAATTTTTATTAATAATTGTATTTGCATCACACTTTAACTATTATGTTCCTTATGAATAAAAGTTATCAGGTCCAATATATATACATATAAATATATAGATTGAACACGAAGCCGACTGCCGTTGCATGTTTGCTTTGATTTTCATTGATACATTGTATCTTCATTGCAGCTTTCCAGCCGATCCTCTGACGAAGAGTAAATGGATCGAGGCTACAGGAAGGCAAGACTGGATTCCTACAAACGTTCCATTTACACGTGGTTCTTAATTAACATGTTTTTTATAGTTATACATGTATATTATCTCGACATATAAAATGCTTAGATCTGAATGACTGACTGACGGATCCACGCACAGCCTAAACCGCTTCAATAAGCGGTCAGGAGAGACTTGAAATTCGGAGCGTGTGTTCATTGTATGAAGTAGGCGTCTGATAAGAATCATTTACCGAAATTCTAACCAGGAAAATAAAGACGTGAAAAATTAGAGCTAAATTTGTGTGAAACAACGTGATTTTTGGTTCGTTTACTTTAGATTTTGCATTAACATTCTGTAAAAGAATTGATGGAAGATGTGTTTCGTGTTTTATTGAAATATGAAAGTTATTTTGGGGTTGATTTTCTTCGAAGTTGATATCAATACTCTTTAGTGTTTTTGAATTAAATTACTTTTTATTTTGATGCGTGTTTGAAAATTAAATCCGATTTTATCTAAGTAATCGGCCTATTGTCAGTAAAGATTAACATTTTCTGAAGTTCCTTAAACCATTGTATGGTTCCAATTAACAAAATAGCAATGTATGTCTAGGTATAAGGGTGCCTTGTTATGAGGTATGGAACACTACTTAAAGATATTTATAAGTGTTAACTTATAATAAGGGACGCTAAAACAGAATGTTTCGAGAAAAAATGTATACGAACCACCCCGAATAATCTCTCCCGCTAGCACAAGCACGCGCTCTTACTCGCCCACGTAACCATTTACGTCTACGTTCAGCTAATCCAATGAATTAATTATATTATCGAGCTCCAAACTAGAAAAATATGATTGTAATTATTCTTCTCCTTATAAATATTGGCGTCGCATGGAATATGCATTTGCCAGTGTCAAGTGTAAGTTCTATTATGATGTTATGATAACTAATATTGTCACATGTAATTCAGTTGCGTTCACATGTAATGTTCTTGTTTTGTATTTACGATGTGAAAATAAAGTTAATTTTTTATTGTATTGTAATTATGGTGTAATTTAATAAAATATTTGTACTATGATAATATTCATTATGAAAAATAGTTAAGTACAGTCGTGGCCAGCACAAAATATCTAAAAACAATTGATTAGCCAACAATGGAATTTAGGCGACTTCCACCGTGTACGAAATCCAAATAGTTCGCAGGAATTGATTTGGCATCCATGTAGTACCTATATTAGAACTGATAGAAACACAAGTTTTATAAATTAATACAATACGGCACGTTGACATGATTTTTCACTGTTAATTCCAAAAATTCCTAAACAGTAATAAAACTGCACAATCATTTTCATCAATTATATACTACATAATTATATCCAGTTACATTATCCATAAATTATGCAATACGTACTCATAAAATCACATTATCGATAAAATTAAACTGCACAATTCATGTCGCCCATCACTAGCTAAATGCCAAAAAACAACTGTGATACCATATTCAAATTCGAGATTGGCCCATTTTTTTTTTTTGGCTTGACATGTACCACGCATTTGCCATTGTTATGTAACATTAATAAAATAAAGTGAATTTAATAACTTTAACACGGCATTTAAATTATGACCAAATTAATGTTATGGGTCTTAGGTACCTTGGTGAAGTGACAGAAAGTATACTAAGCTCTATTCTAAAGGAAAAAAAAAATCTCCGATGTTAGTGAAAATTGCACAGTTATTGTGCAGATATTTTACAGTGGTAATACACACTTGGCGACAGCGGTTTTCATAGAAAATTTGTATGGATTTCCTTTCTAATTTAGTTCTGCTGTTCTGTGGTGTGTATCGTCAGCGCTCCAACTTTTTCCCCGCTGACTCTTACTAATATTATAAATCAGAAAGTGTATTTGTTGGTTTTTCGTTTGATCACAGATATACTAGAGGAATACTGTGGTCATTCGATAAAATCTGAAAGAGATGCATTGATTTAATATGGCACGCGTTAGAAAATGATATGCAAAATATCTCACAGCCCAATCGAGTATAAACTCGTGTGATTTGTCACGAGTGTCACATTAACAGCTGTCCAAGTGACAGCTGTCAAATGATGAATCACTTTGAAGTTTGACAGCTGTCATCCGAAATGTAGATCTTTTTTTTTTTTTTTTTTTTTTCGGTTCTTCCACCTCCTGTAATATAGGTGGTAGGATAGGGCCTCGGGCAGTAGCCCATTACCCTGGCTGCAGCTCACGGACCTTCGGGTCCGCGGTCATGAAACACTGCTGGCTTTACGCTCTCAGCAGTTATTGAGGTCTTCACTGTCCAGGAGAAATAGTAATTGTCTTGGAAGCGGTCTATTTGTCTGGCTGTAGTCGTCTGGTGGGCGCGCATGGAGCGGAGCGATGTCATGTAGGTGGGTATGTGGCCCGTTGTCAGCTGCATCGTACATGCGACGCGCTAAACGTGCAGCAAATTGACCCACCGCTTCCATTCTAGTGTCCCTAGCGATGACGTCGTTTCGGACGTATCTGCCTGCTCCTGTGCACATTCTTAGAGCGACATTCTGAACTGCTTGTAGTTTCTGCTTGTTGGTCGCGGAGCAAAGGGTGTACCAAGCAGGCGCTGCGTACGTAAGTCGCGAGCGAACATATGTTTTATAAACACCCAGTTTGGTTTTTAGAGGCAGCTTGGAGGTGAGGATCGGACGCAGGAGAGCACGGGCTGCTTTAGCTTGATTGATGGCATGATTTGTTTGCGGACACATTCTCAATGACCGGTCGATATAGATGCCTAGATATTTGACCATTGGTTGCCACTCTACTTCTTGACCTCTGAGTTTCAATGGTGGGGGCAGATTTCTTTGGCCACTGACCAGCAGTGCGGCCGTTTTTCCTACGTTTACAGCCATACGCCATTTATCTAGCCACTCTGGAAGCAGGTTCAGCACTCGCTGCACTTTGAGTGCTGCTTCGTTGGCGTATCTTGAAGAAGCAATGTATGCACTGTCGTCTGCGTACAAGGCAAGCATGACGTCTTCTTCTCCTTGTTGGAGGTGATCCTTTCCTAAAGTTGGAATATCGTCCGTATAGAGGCCATATAGAGCAGGTGACCAACAGCTTCCCTGTGGTACTCCAGCAGATATAGGTCGTTTGGTGGAGCTGTCTTTTTCCACTGATACGAAGAAATTCCTGTCGTGCAGGAAGGATGCCACATGTAGATCTCGCCGAGTTCTATCACTTTTGTGAAGACAGCAGTAGTCTACAATCAATAATAACCGAGATAAATCACTTTGAAGTCTGACAGCTGTCATCCGAAATGTAGATCTCGTCGAGCTCTATCACTTATGTGAAGACAGCAGTAGTCTAGAATCGATAATAACCGAGATAAATCACTTTGAAGTTTGACAGCTGTCATCCGAAATGTAGATCTCGTCGAGCTCTATCACTTATGTGAAGACAGCAGTAGTCTAGAATCGATAATAACCGAGATAAATCACTTTGAAGTTTGACAGCTGTCTTCCGAAATGTAGATCTCGTCGAGCTCTATCACTTATGTGAAGACAGCAGTAGTCTAGAATCGATAATAACCGAGATGAATCACTTTGAAATTTGACAGCTGTCATCTTAAAAGCGATCCGCACATCGGCGCGGTCGGAGCGGTAGAGCGGTCCGAGCGGTCTAGGGCGGTCCGGCGGTACGGCAGTACCTGCGCAAAATGGCGCGTTACGAGCGGTCTGGGGCGGTCGGGCGGTCCGGCGGTCCGGGCGCGGGCGTAGTTAGGCTACTCAGCACTAGATGTCACTTTATCTTTCAAAGTTCTGCCGCTTTACACTAAGTAGAGCCATGCCGGTAGTTCTAATAGTGGTGGGACAGTATTATTTAGCGCCACACTGCTACACAAGTCGTCGGATGGGAAGTTTTGCGCAGAACGCTGCGCAAAAGCCGAAATATTTGTATGCTCGGGAGCCAGAAAGACGAGACGCCGGGGCACACCAGCCCACCAACCTCATGCCTCCTGCGTAATCCCTACGCCCGTGATCAACACTACGCCACGCGGCGTCGGCATTGTGTAGACATGCGCAATTATTAACGAATCACGGCGAAGTGTCATCTGAGACTAATTTCTCATCCGCCGACTTGTGTAGCGCTTAGCGCTTAGCGCTTAGCGCGTAGCGCTGCGCGTATATTTCAGAGTGTGATAAAGTTATCGAAATTACATCACTAGGTAGATATACGCGTAGGTTTTCTATCGGTTTCTAATAATTTTCTTTCTATGCAATTCTTAAATCATCAGCAAAGTCTAGAAATATATTTAAATACACGAATATATATAATTAGCAGGAATGGTCATTAGAGGGACATCTTACAGACGGTTTCTAACCCCAAAAATGCTTAGGATATCTCTGCCAGAGACTGATAGACCACAGACAATCCAACTGTGCAAGAAGAGGTGATTCAGACCATCACTATGAGCAACTTTTACTATGGTGGCACAATCCGGAAGAGAGGAAGATTCATCTGTTTCGTACATATTGTCGATTCCAGCGGTAATTAAATATGGAACAGCTGACTTTTTTTGTATTCTGAGTGGGCTCCATAGTAAAAGTTGTTCATAATGATTGTCTGACGTCACCATCATTCGGCTTAGTATAGAACAATTATAACTAGAGACCATGTACTACAGAGAAGTTAGGTAGTAAAAATACAGTCAAAATCTGCTTATAAATAAAACTATATTATATTTAGTAAATATTAAATAAAGTGGTAAGTAAAACTAACGTGGTAAAACGAGTGACGTAATTTTGATAACTTGTTCACAATCTTAAAAACTGTCCCATCACTATTAGTATGACCGGCATGGCGCCACCTAGTGTGAAGCGGAAGAACTTTGAAAGATAAAGTGACATCACAGACACTACGTATCAGGCAGGAATCTATGAACAACCAATAGCGGACTGGTAATTTAGAGTTTGACATTTATGTACTTTTTAAAACATGGCGACAGTATTTTTTTTGGCTTTATAAATATTTATTAATTCCTGTATCCATAATATTCAATTCTCCGATTAAAATATAATTATTATTTTACCATTTTTAAAACCTATGTACCTATTGTAAGTTAATAAATAAGACTAAATATTGTGCTACTTCATGTTTATTCATAATTCACATCAATTTCATCATTCACATTTTTAGGTTAACTTTCGTACGATAAAGTTTTTCAGTTTTGCACAGTTATTATTGATATTAGACACCCACTTGAGTCTTAATTAACTATTTCAGAATACGTTGTCTCCTAATTATGCTTCGCCTGCAGTTGTAGTTCGGCATACGACACAATATTTTACAGGATGCAAAAATACACTATATAAATACCAATGTTTGAACACCAACGCATAAAACACAATGAATGTGTGGTTTTGTAACAGTTCAGTGGAGACGTTAAGCACGAACACTTTACATAACTAACACAATAACTTTAATTTAACATTAAAAAAGATAGCACAAAAACTGCTGAAAATTTTAAGGAAAAGATTGATTGACTTTGACATTTTGCAACTCGAGCAGCCTTGAATGGGCATAGAGAATGTAATTGGGAAAGTCAAAATGCAAATTACCATTTGTCTATGGTGGGAAATAGGGAGATTTTTTTTTTAAGATTCGAGCCCATGAGTGACATCTAGTGCTCAGTAGCAAAACTACGCCCGCGCCTTTACCGCGTGGCGACCGCTCTGCGGGGTGCGTTTACACACTCCAGATTTATTATTTTTTTAATACGGAGGTGCGTTTACGCACTCCAGATATTATTTACAACAAAAATGGACAAAAATTATTCTTAGGGATGTCCGTCAACGGCGTCATAGCTCTAGACCAGTGGTCGTCAAACCGCGGCCCGCGGTACATGTGGAGGTCATGTGTACTATTATTATGTATAACTATTTTATAAAAGATTATTGTACGCTCAAACTGGGCAAGCTGTTGATACTGTAGTGTTTGGGGATGTGTGATGATGCACCATAAATACCTGGATGCTTCCTTGGTACGATATCCGGGAATCCAGGCAAACACAAAAACACTGGTATCACAACAAGTTAGTTTATTTACACTACCAAGAATGTAATCAATGTCTATTTCTTAGAAAAGAAGTCCAATGATAACACAATAAGCATTAAAAGCGGAAAGTGATTATAAAACACAATTTTCACAAAAGAAAGCCGGACTCAAGACAAAAGAGTTACCAACTAGCTGTCGTAGTTTTTTAAACTGAGGGTCGTCGCTGCGCCTGCGCACATCGCGCCGGTCGTCGAAACCGTGCAAATGTTACAAGCGACGACCGCGATCCGATATTTATGTCAGAAGGTAATTAACATTGTAGATTTTAGTATAGGTAATAATATTGTTGCTTCTAAGTTTCATTTAGTATTTTTATTTAGAATAATTAAGTTTAATATTGTTAAGTTATTAATGTAGGTTTTGTACAGGATAGATTTAGTTACATAATGAGAAAGGAGATATTGCAAAAGTATATAGAAATTGGGCCACCAAAGGGTACAGTATTTCATAATTTGCTTCGTTTCTTTCGGATAATTATTTTCCCGTTATTTTTTACAATAACAGTGTCCACTAAAAGTAATTTCATGTATTCTGATTGAAAATTACATTGACATTGTTTAAAAATAAGGCAGTCATACTCTTCTTCTTTTATATTTTGGTGTCGCATGGTTTATGCATTTGCTAATGTTACCTATAAGTATTGAACCTTTTTTTTGTATTTTATCAAAATAGTTACAGTCTAAGTCACATCGTTGTCCGAAAAAGTCGCGGTCAAGTTAGACCTCAGTAAAGCATCGGCAAACTAATTATCACTGATAGAAACATATTTCACAAAATAATATAATGCGGCGACATGATTTTTCCCCGTTCCCGCCAAAAACCACCCGGCCATACTCGACTTGAAAAATTAATAAAATGTCACAAATAACAAAAATAGGCTAAAGGCCTGTTTAAAACCGATTTCTATTTTATCCTGGATTCTTATAACAACGAAAAGAACACGTTTCACTGCAATTCGTTGGATGATTTTTTATTGTTAACTATTACAGGATTTAAACACCTCGTAGTCAAAATATTTTATTCAGCATTCTCCGATCTTAGAAATAATATATGGTTACAAACATTTTTTTATTCTTCGCTCCATTTTCACACCATTGATCCTCCTTAGTTTTTTTCCCGCCAAAAAGTAAGTATTCATCCTTCATTCTCCTTTTTTTTTAAATATATAGATCTAACTTGTCCCATGAGTTTGATTACTAAAGAGGTTTCTATGTGCTACGTGATCTTCATACACCATTATAAGAATACAGCAATGTGAATGCGGGGCAAGTTACTTCGAAATAATTCACAGTTGTTTAGATCCATTTATACAGAAATATGATATAATATAATACTTTTAAGAGAATATAAACAACATTACACTCATCAAACTATTAATGATGGTTTTACAAAATTAATATAACGATCGCGCAGTCTGGAAGGAGGGAAGGGAGGCCTTTGCCCAGCAGTGGGACAATACAGGCGCAAAATAATAATAATAATATAACGACAAAATTTTCTTGATTATTTACGAAAACAGGAAAATAAAAACAAACCTCCTACACGTTTGTCTTCGACTTTCTCGGTGACCCGCGACTTCACCAAGTAACAACTTAATCCTCCTCAGGGCCAGCGCAGTGGATATGAGTGGATAGGCCTAGCCTCTGTTCAGCAGTATACTTTTAAGAATTACTGATACATGAAAGGTAGATACAAACATATACCGTGTGTCTCTCAGAGATCTAATAATACTGAAACCACTTATATGTAGTACCTACGTTATTATGAACAACTGAAGATTGCTGTTGGCCCCATAATAAAAAAAAAATGAAATAAAATAAACGTGTAAAGTCTTGATCGAAGTATAAAGTACCTATAAACGTACCAATTTGATGTATCATTAACGTCTGAGAAGTTTTGCTAACAAAACTAAACTCTTCAGTGCATTTTTTACATGTAGGCTATTAATTCTATGTAGGTTATATAAAAAAGGTTATATGTGACCAAAATGGCAGTAATTCAATAACTGAGAAAAAATCAAATTGGAAAATGTGAAAGTACTCATAAATTAAGCATTTAATGCGGTTGTTTTACTCTGCGCATTTATTTATCATAGTTTATCGGATTTTTTGAGCTACTGTACCTAGTCTTAGCCCTTTTTGCAATATCACCTTTAATAAGTAATGGGGCATCGGCAAGTATGCCACAATACCAATTGTTATAACACTTTTTACACGGCTTAACAATAAACATTTTCTTATTCTTATCATCATATTTGTTTCCAAATTATTAGAAAAGCGAATAGCATCGCGCTAGCTACACACACGTATAATTAAAATATTAACAACGTTCATACTTGCTTTCAATAAAATATAGCACAAAATTTCATGTTGTGTCTGGTTATGTTAGTTGACGATGAACAGTCGTTTTTAGCCTAAAAATCACAAGTTTGAACCGATTTAAATGAATATAATGTAAAAATACACTTAAATTCTAATAATAAATTGTTTTCGGTAGTGCATAATTTTGTACATATTTTTTAGTGCATATTTGCATGCATTTTTATATGTATATAGAGAGTGCATATAATCAGATGTCTAGTCATGTGCAACGCCCATGTCATCGTACCCACCTCAATATCTGTAGATCGCACAGAGCCAGTACAACTAGAGAGATAGGGCTGTTTTCGCTTGAGGCAATTCTCAACCACAAAAATGTATGGAAAATCAGGCTTAGCGCTGTCAAAACTGTCAAATATGTATTGGCATTTGACACTACTGAGAGAAAAACACTACAACTAGCCACTGAATCGAGATAATTTAAATGGTTCTTTCTAACTCATTCCATATTAAATCACTGCATCTCTTTCTTTCTTTTCTCGATCGACTACATTATCCCTCTGGTATCTTTGTGGTATATCGGTTCTTGAAGTTGTTGACTCGTACGTCTACCTAGGACAAGTAGTCCAGTTAGGTAGGTCCGACTTCATAAAGAGGTTAATAAATAAAATAAATAAATAAACGTTTATTTCAGGCACATAACCCATATGAAAAGACATACATAATAATTATAAAAGAATAAATCATTACATTAATACAAATTGCAGTCCAATCCGCAATTAATCGCTGAATCCAACTCGGCTAGGCAGCGTTCGGAACAGTGGAGGATTTACGTTTTTGCCACCAGTGGGATGACCTCATTAAGACCGCAGGATCACGCTGGATGCAAGCCGCTACTAAACAGTCTTATTGGAAAATGGAGATCCATAGGGGTGGCCTATGTTCAGCATTGGACGTCTTAAAGCTGATGGATGGATGATGGATAATTATACGAAAATGTATAAAATATGGTAATTTCTCAAATTATGTCTCAAAACACGGCAATCAGGAAGTTTCTCATTTTTCAGTTTTATTGTCAGTATTTGTGTTTTTAGTACAGTTTAATTTTGTCATACTTTAAATAGGGACAGTAAAGTCTAGAATGCACACATTTATTTTCTACAATATAAAAACACGCCCACCAAATTTATGGAGGCTGGTTAAATAATTATCTAAAAATCCAACCACAGCACTCGTTATATTTCAAAAAAAACACATATTTTTCTGAGCCAATTGCATCAGTTAAAAACAAAAAAAGTTCAAATTTTTTTAAATTAATTTTGAGTTTTTTTGGATTAATTTATTTATTTGACAGAATAGGTTATTTCTGGTAACCCTGATTATGTAACTTTCCAATTATTATTGAGTATTTTTACCAATTGGACACACTTTGTATGCATTTTCTAGACACATTGTAAATTATAATAAACTAGCGTGACCAGTTAATCACACTAGTTTCTTATGATTTCAACAAAATAGGAGAAAAATGTGGAATATTCAGGTTAAAATGCAAGTTAACGAACGATAGAAACACATTATTATTGCTGAACTAGAAAAATTAGTAAGTTACATTTCTATTTTTCACAAAAAATGGAGGGATACACAACATAAAATTAATATTTTTGAGAAGCCCATAAAACAAGCTTTCAAATTATGTATTCATCATCTTGGTTGTATTTACCACTTGCGGACGTCTCTTTTGCCCCTAAACACGGCAATTTCATATCCAAAACACGGCAATGAATTGTTGTTTGATGGCAACCTACTTTGAAAGAAATAGTAGTTTACAGTGTTTGATGGCAACTTTGGCTCGCAAGTCTACCCACCCGTCCGGTCGCCACGCGGTCACCAGGCGGTCGCAAGGCGGTCGCCAGGCGGTCGCAAGGCGGTCGCCACGCGGTACGAGCGGTCTAGGGCGGTCCGGCGGTCCGGGCGCGGGCGTAGTTAGGCTACTCAGCACTAGATGTCACTTTATCTTTCAAAGTTCTGCCACTTCACACTAGGTGGCGCTATGCTGGTCATGCTAATAGGAATTAGGAATGTAAAACAGAGTTTGATATTGATCAAATGAAATTCCATCAATCGTTTTACTACGTTTCTTTCTCTAACCATTTCATTTCAATATATGTTTATATTTTTTCATTCATTCATTCATATATTTTTTTCATAAGTAGGAACAAGAAATTTCTTTATTTTGATTACCTAACTGTAGTTGTACAGGATCATCTGCTTGTCCTATGCTTAGCCTAAGCCTTAAAAGAGGTGATGTAAGATCATCATTATTAACAACTGTTACTTTGAGGCCCACTCAGAATACAAGAAAAAATTATCAGATATTCCATACATAGTTGCCGCTTGGAATTAACAAAATATATGAAATAGCTGATTTTTTTCGTATTCCGTATTGGCACCATAGTAAAAGTTGTTCATAGTGATAGTCTGAATCACCTCTTTTTGCACCAACTGGATAGCCCTGTATGTAGTCTATCAGTCTCTGGCAGCGAAATTACAAGCAGTTTTTATTTTGTGGTCAGAATCCGTGAGTAAATTATTCCCCTGATAGTCATTCCTACTAATCATGGGTATTCGTGTTTTTAAATCTATTTCTAGAACTTGCTGATGATATTTGTTAGAATGGCTCTAACAAAAAATAGAAAGAAGAGAAGAAGATTCTGTACTTACTAACTACTCTTATTAAATAAATAAATAGAAACAAGACATTTCTTGCAATTTTATTAACATTTCTGAACATCAGACAATTTAAATTAGTTCACCCATAGTTTCACAAAGCATATTTTATTTAGTAATATTACTTACAACATCTGATAACAAATGCACCTTTATAGTTCTTGGTGGGTGCTTGTGTAGTCTACTGTCTGTGGAACTACTAGTTATTACTATGCCGCAACTCGATTTTTCTCGTTCCTTGCAGTTTACTATGAGAAAACGAAATTAAAAAAAAAAAAGGTCGCGGTCAATTGCATAAAATCACAATTGACCGCAAAAGCTGTTGAGGCTCCATCCGAACTCTTTGATTACGTCAAACTTCAGCCGAAAGAGTGAAAAACTACCGGCGTACCCGTCAGACCGCGCGCGGTCTGTCGAGTCGAGGCGCGGGCAACTGTTTACAAACGCGAGCCGCGACGAACCGCGACCGGACCTATGTGCGCCCTTCTTAGACAACCAGTACAATACAGATGACCGCTCGCCCGCTAGACCGCTCCGACCGCGCATGTGTGCGGATCGCTAAATGTAGATCACGCCGAGTTCTATCACTTTTGTAAAGACATTAATGGTTTAAAATCGATAATAACCGCGATAAATCACTTTGAAGTTTGACAGCTGTCACTTGGACAGCTGTTACTGTGACACTTGTCGTGACAAATCACACGATCCGATTTCGAACGTGTGACGTAGTATAGCGATCCGCACACATGCGCGGTCGGAGCGGTCTAGCGGGCGAGCGGTCATCTGTATTGTACTGGTTGTCTAAGAAGGGCGCACATAGGTCCGGTCGCGGTTCGTCGCGGCTCGCGTTTGTAAACAGTTGCCCGCGCCTCGACTCGACAGACCGCGCGCGGTCTGACGGGTACGCCGGTAGTTTTTCACTCTTTCGGCTGAAGTTTGACGTAATCAAAGAGTTCGGATGGAGCCTCAACAGCTTTTGCGGTCAATTGTGATTTTATGCAATTGACCGCGACCTTTTTTTTTTTTAATTTCGTTTTCTCATAGTAAACTGCAAGGAACGAGAAAAATCGAGTTGCGGCATAGTAATAACTAGTAGTTCCACAGACAGTAGACTACACAAGCACCCACCAAGAACTATAAAGGTGCATTTGTTATCAGATGTTGTAAGTAATATTACTAAATAAAATATGCTTTGTGAAACTATGGGTGAACTAATTTAAATTGTCTGATGTTCAGAAATGTTAATAAAATTGCAAGAAATGTCTTGTTTCTATTTATTTATTTAATAAGAGTAGTTAGTAAGTACAGAATCTTCTTCTCTTCTTTCTATTTTTTGTTAGAGCCATTCTAACAAATATCATCAGCAAGTTCTAGAAATAGATTTAAAAACACGAATACCCATGATTAGTAGGAATGACTATCAGGGGAATAATTTACTCACGGATTCTGACCACAAAATAAAAACTGCTTGTAATTTCGCTGCCAGAGACTGATAGACTACATACAGGGCTATCCAGTTGGTGCAAAAAGAGGTGATTCAGACTATCACTATGAACAACTTTTACTATGGTGCCAATACGGAATACGAAAAAAATCAGCTATTTCATATATTTTGTTAATTCCAAGCGGCAACTATGTATGGAATATCTGATAATTTTTTCTTGTATTCTGAGTGGGCCTCAAAGTAACAGTTGTTAATAATGATGATCTTACATCACCTCTTTTAAGGCTTAGGCTAAGCATAGGACAAGCAGATGATCCTGTACAACTACAGTTAGGTAATCAAAATAAAGAAATTTCTTGTTCCTACTTATGAAAAAAATATATGAATGAATGAATGAAAAAATATAAACATATATTGAAATGAAATGGTTAGAGAAAGAAACGTAGTAAAACGATTGATGGAATTTCATTTGATCAATATCAAACTCTGTTTTACATTCCTAATTCCTATTAGCATGACCAGCATAGCGCCACCTAGTGTGAAGTGGCAGAACTTTGAAAGATAAAGTGACATCTAGTGCTGAGTAGCCTAACTACGCCCGCGCCCGGACCGCCGGACCGCCCTAGACCGCTCGTACCGCGTGGCGACCGCCTTGCGACCGCCTTGCGACCGCCTGGTGACCGCGTGGCGACCGGACGGGTGGGTAGACTTGCGAGCCAAAGTTGCCATCAAACACTGTAAACTACTATTTCTTTCAAAGTAGGTTGCCATCAAACAACAATTCATTGCCGTGTTTTGGATATGAAATTGCCGTGTTTAGGGGCAAAAGAGACGTCCGCAAGTGGTAAATACAACCAAGATGATGAATACATAATTTGAAAGCTTGTTTTATGGGCTTCTCAAAAATATTAATTTTATGTTGTGTATCCCTCCATTTTTTGTGAAAAATAGAAATGTAACTTACTAATTTTTCTAGTTCAGCAATAATAATGTGTTTCTATCGTTCGTTAACTTGCATTTTAACCTGAATATTCCACATTTTTCTCCTATTTTGTTGAAATCATAAGAAACTAGTGTGATTAACTGGTCACGCTAGTTTATTATAATTTACAATGTGTCTAGAAAATGCATACAAAGTGTGTCCAATTGGTAAAAATACTCAATAATAATTGGAAAGTTACATAATCAGGGTTACCAGAAATAACCTATTCTGTCAAATAAATAAATTAATCCAAAAAAACTCAAAATTAATTTAAAAAAATTTGAACTTTTTTTGTTTTTAACTGATGCAATTGGCTCAGAAAAATATGTGTTTTTTTTGAAATATAACGAGTGCTGTGGTTGGATTTTTAGATAATTATTTAACCAGCCTCCATAAATTTGGTGGGCGTGTTTTTATATTGTAGAAAATAAATGTGTGCATTCTAGACTTTACTGTCCCTATTTAAAGTATGACAAAATTAAACTGTACTAAAAACACAAATACTGACAATAAAACTGAAAAATGAGAAACTTCCTGATTGCCGTGTTTTGAGACATAATTTGAGAAATTACCATATTTTATACATTTTCGTATAATTATCCATCATCCATCCATCAGCTTTAAGACGTCCAATGCTGAACATAGGCCACCCCTATGGATCTCCATTTTCCAATAAGACTGTTTAGTAGCGGCTTGCATCCAGCGTGATCCTGCGGTCTTAATGAGGTCATCCCACTGGTGGCAAAAACGTAAATCCTCCACTGTTCCGAACGCTGCCTAGCCGAGTTGGATTCAGCGATTAATTGCGGATTGGACTGCAATTTGTATTAATGTAATGATTTATTCTTTTATAATTATTATGTATGTCTTTTCATATGGGTTATGTGCCTGAAATAAACGTTTATTTATTTATTTTATTTATTAACCTCTTTATGAAGTCGGACCTACCTAACTGGACTACTTGTCCTAGGTAGACGTACGAGTCAACAACTTCAAGAACCGATATACCACAAAGATACCAGAGGGATAATGTAGTCGATCGAGAAAAGAAAGAAAGAGATGCAGTGATTTAATATGGAATGAGTTAGAAAGAACCATTTAAATTATCTCGATTCAGTGGCTAGTTGTAGTGTTTTTCTCTCAGTAGTGTCAAATGCCAATACATATTTGACAGTTTTGACAGCGCTAAGCCTGATTTTCCATACATTTTTGTGGTTGAGAATTGCCTCAAGCGAAAACAGCCCTATCTCTCTAGTTGTACTGGCTCTGTGCGATCTACAGATATTGAGGTGGGTACGATGACATGGGCGTTGCACATGACTAGACATCTGATTATATGCACTCTCTATATACATATAAAAATGCATGCAAATATGCACTAAAAAATATGTACAAAATTATGCACTACCGAAAACAATTTATTATTAGAATTTAAGTGTATTTTTACATTATATTCATTTAAATCGGTTCAAACTTGTGATTTTTAGGCTAAAAACGACTGTTCATCGTCAACTAACATAACCAGACACAACATGAAATTTTGTGCTATATTTTATTGAAAGCAAGTATGAACGTTGTTAATATTTTAATTATACGTGTGTGTAGCTAGCGCGATGCTATTCGCTTTTCTAATAATTTGGAAACAAATATGATGATAAGAATAAGAAAATGTTTATTGTTAAGCCGTGTAAAAAGTGTTATAACAATTGGTATTGTGGCATACTTGCCGATGCCCCATTACTTATTAAAGGTGATATTGCAAAAAGGGCTAAGACTAGGTACAGTAGCTCAAAAAATCCGATAAACTATGATAAATAAATGCGCAGAGTAAAACAACCGCATTAAATGCTTAATTTATGAGTACTTTCACATTTTCCAATTTGATTTTTTCTCAGTTATTGAATTACTGCCATTTTGGTCACATATAACCTTTTTTATATAACCTACATAGAATTAATAGCCTACATGTAAAAAATGCACTGAAGAGTTTAGTTTTGTTAGCAAAACTTCTCAGACGTTAATGATACATCAAATTGGTACGTTTATAGGTACTTTATACTTCGATCAAGACTTTACACGTTTATTTTATTTCATTTTTTTTTTATTATGGGGCCAACAGCAATCTTCAGTTGTTCATAATAACGTAGGTACTACATATAAGTGGTTTCAGTATTATTAGATCTCTGAGAGACACACGGTATATGTTTGTATCTACCTTTCATGTATCAGTAATTCTTAAAAGTATACTGCTGAACAGAGGCTAGGCCTATCCACTCATATCCACTGCGCTGGCCCTGAGGAGGATTAAGTTGTTACTTGGTGAAGTCGCGGGTCACCGAGAAAGTCGAAGACAAACGTGTAGGAGGTTTGTTTTTATTTTCCTGTTTTCGTAAATAATCAAGAAAATTTTGTCGTTATATTATTATTATTATTTTGCGCCTGTATTGTCCCACTGCTGGGCAAAGGCCTCCCTTCCCTCCTTCCAGACTGCGCGATCGTTATATTAATTTTGTAAAACCATCATTAATAGTTTGATGAGTGTAATGTTGTTTATATTCTCTTAAAAGTATTATATTATATCATATTTCTGTATAAATGGATCTAAACAACTGTGAATTATTTCGAAGTAACTTGCCCCGCATTCACATTGCTGTATTCTTATAATGGTGTATGAAGATCACGTAGCACATAGAAACCTCTTTAGTAATCAAACTCATGGGACAAGTTAGATCTATATATTTAAAAAAAAAGGAGAATGAAGGATGAATACTTACTTTTTGGCGGGAAAAAAACTAAGGAGGATCAATGGTGTGAAAATGGAGCGAAGAATAAAAAAATGTTTGTAACCATATATTATTTCTAAGATCGGAGAATGCTGAATAAAATATTTTGACTACGAGGTGTTTAAATCCTGTAATAGTTAACATTAAAAAATCATCCAACGAATTGCAGTGAAACGTGTTCTTTTCGTTGTTATAAGAATCCAGGATAAAATAGAAATCGGTTTTAAACAGGCCTTTAGCCTATTTTTGTTATTTGTGACATTTTATTAATTTTTCAAGTCGAGTATGGCCGGGTGGTTTTTGGCGGGAACGGGGAAAAATCATGTCGCCGCATTATATTATTTTGTGAAATATGTTTCTATCAGTGATAATTAGTTTGCCGATGCTTTACTGAGGTCTAACTTGACCGCGACTTTTTCGGACAACGATGTGACTTAGACTGTAACTATTTTGATAAAATACAAAAAAAAGGTTCAATACTTATAGGTAACATTAGCAAATGCATAAACCATGCGACACCAAAATATAAAAGAAGAAGAGTATGACTGCCTTATTTTTAAACAATGTCAATGTAATTTTCAATCAGAATACATGAAATTACTTTTAGTGGACACTGTTATTGTAAAAAATAACGGGAAAATAATTATCCGAAAGAAACGAAGCAAATTATGAAATACTGTACCCTTTGGTGGCCCAATTTCTATATACTTTTGCAATATCTCCTTTCTCATTATGTAACTAAATCTATCCTGTACAAAACCTACATTAATAACTTAACAATATTAAACTTAATTATTCTAAATAAAAATACTAAATGAAACTTAGAAGCAACAATATTATTACCTATACTAAAATCTACAATGTTAATTACCTTCTGACATAAATATCGGATCGCGGTCGTCGCTTGTAACATTTGCACGGTTTCGACGACCGGCGCGATGTGCGCAGGCGCAGCGACGACCCTCAGTTTAAAAAACTACGACAGCTAGTTGGTAACTCTTTTGTCTTGAGTCCGGCTTTCTTTTGTGAAAATTGTGTTTTATAATCACTTTCCGCTTTTAATGCTTATTGTGTTATCATTGGACTTCTTTTCTAAGAAATAGACATTGATTACATTCTTGGTAGTGTAAATAAACTAACTTGTTGTGATACCAGTGTTTTTGTGTTTGCCTGGATTCCCGGATATCGTACCAAGGAAGCATCCAGGTATTTATGGTGCATCATCACACATCCCCAAACACTACAGTATCAACAGCTTGCCCAGTTTGAGCGTACAATAATCTTTTATAAAATAGTTATACATAATAATAGTACACATGACCTCCACATGTACCGCGGGCCGCGGTTTGACGACCACTGGTCTAGAGCTATGACGCCGTTGACGGACATCCCTAAGAATAATTTTTGTCCATTTTTGTTGTAAATAATATCTGGAGTGCGTAAACGCACCTCCGTATTAAAAAAATAATAAATCTGGAGTGTGTAAACGCACCCCGCAGAGCGGTCGCCACGCGGTAAAGGCGCGGGCGTAGTTTTGCTACTGAGCACTAGATGTCACTCATGGGCTCGAATCTTAAAAAAAAAATCTCCCTATTTCCCACCATAGACAAATGGTAATTTGCATTTTGACTTTCCCAATTACATTCTCTATGCCCATTCAAGGCTGCTCGAGTTGCAAAATGTCAAAGTCAATCAATCTTTTCCTTAAAATTTTCAGCAGTTTTTGTGCTATCTTTTTTAATGTTAAATTAAAGTTATTGTGTTAGTTATGTAAAGTGTTCGTGCTTAACGTCTCCACTGAACTGTTACAAAACCACACATTCATTGTGTTTTATGCGTTGGTGTTCAAACATTGGTATTTATATAGTGTATTTTTGCATCCTGTAAAATATTGTGTCGTATGCCGAACTACAACTGCAGGCGAAGCATAATTAGGAGACAACGTATTCTGAAATAGTTAATTAAGACTCAAGTGGGTGTCTAATATCAATAATAACTGTGCAAAACTGAAAAACTTTATCGTACGAAAGTTAACCTAAAAATGTGAATGATGAAATTGATGTGAATTATGAATAAACATGAAGTAGCACAATATTTAGTCTTATTTATTAACTTACAATAGGTACATAGGTTTTAAAAATGGTAAAATAATAATTATATTTTAATCGGAGAATTGAATATTATGGATACAGGAATTAATAAATATTTATAAAGCCAAAAAAAATACTGTCGCCATGTTTTAAAAAGTACATAAATGTCAAACTCTAAATTACCAGTCCGCTATTGGTTGTTCATAGATTCCTGCCTGATACGTAGTGTCTGTGATGTCACTTTATCTTTCAAAGTTCTTCCGCTTCACACTAGGTGGCGCCATGCCGGTCATACTAATAGTGATGGGACAGTTTTTAAGATTGTGAACAAGTTATCAAAATTACGTCACTCGTTTTACCACGTTAGTTTTACTTACCACTTTATTTAATATTTACTAAATATAATATAGTTTTATTTATAAGCAGATTTTGACTGTATTTTTACTACCTAACTTCTCTGTAGTACATGGTCTCTAGTTATAATTGTTCTATACTAAGCCGAATGATGGTGACGTCAGACAATCATTATGAACAACTTTTACTATGGAGCCCACTCAGAATACAAAAAAAGTCAGCTGTTCCATATTTAATTACCGCTGGAATCGACAATATGTACGAAACAGATGAATCTTCCTCTCTTCCGGATTGTGCCACCATAGTAAAAGTTGCTCATAGTGATGGTCTGAATCACCTCTTCTTGCACAGTTGGATTGTCTGTGGTCTATCAGTCTCTGGCAGAGATATCCTAAGCATTTTTGGGGTTAGAAACCGTCTGTAAGATGTCCCTCTAATGACCATTCCTGCTAATTATATATATTCGTGTATTTAAATATATTTCTAGACTTTGCTGATGATTTAAGAATTGCATAGAAAGAAAATTATTAGAAACCGATAGAAAACCTACGCGTATATCTACCTAGTGATGTAATTTCGATAACTTTATCACACTCTGAAATATACGCGCAGCGCTACGCGCTAAGCGCTAAGCGCTAAGCGCTACACAAGTCGGCGGATGAGAAATTAGTCTCAGATGACACTTCGCCGTGATTCGTTAATAATTGCGCATGTCTACACAATGCCGACGCCGCGTGGCGTAGTGTTGATCACGGGCGTAGGGATTACGCAGGAGGCATGAGGTTGGTGGGCTGGTGTGCCCCGGCGTCTCGTCTTTCTGGCTCCCGAGCATACAAATATTTCGGCTTTTGCGCAGCGTTCTGCGCAAAACTTCCCATCCGACGACTTGTGTAGCAGTGTGGCGCTAAATAATACTGTCCCACCACTATTAGAACTACCGGCATGGCTCTACTTAGTGTAAAGCGGCAGAACTTTGAAAGATAAAGTGACATCTAGTGCTGAGTAGCCTAACTACGCCCGCGCCCGGACCGCCGGACCGCCCGACCGCCCCAGACCGCTCGTAACGCGCCATTTTGCGCAGGTACTGCCGTACCGCCGGACCGCCCTAGACCGCTCGGACCGCTCTACCGCTCCGACCGCGCCGATGTGCGGATCGCTTATCTTTAACAAGTCTGTGATCCTATGTATAAGTTACTCTATGAATATAAAGTCCGTGTTAACTTTTTCTCTTATTGGTATTGGTTTGTGGTCCGTGAAAACTTCGAAAAGCCATGTAATCCTCGATTAATCTTCTTCCTGTGTGTGTATGTCTAGTGTCTTCAGTCACTTACTTCAAGATAATTCAACGTGTTTCGAGATGACCGGCTCATCTACATAAATTGGATGAAAAATCATCAATGCAGTGTGTATTTCTTTCACGTCTAGGAAATAATAAAGTGCATTGCAAAATAGTGGTGAATTTCGTTTCATTTTCGCCTGTAGTCTTTTCAGTTTCTCAAAATATTAAGTAGAAATACAAATATATAGAAACCTATACCTATAGATAGATTTATAACTATAAGTATACCTATATGTACTTAGCTATACCTTTTGATATCACAGAATAAGTAATAGTATGTATGGCATTGTTGCCCAAGGGGTGAAGTATGCGACGGGCGAGGTTCTATTGTCACACCACAGATGACGTTACGGCCTAAAAAAATCTTCGGCAGTCGGTCGTCTGATACGTAGTATCCTTTAGTTTGTGTCCAGTTATAAAAATAAATGTACCACCCAAGAGAATATAACCACTACGTTTAATGTACCACTTGTTTGTTATTCCACTTTGTACTGCTGCAAGCTTGAAGCTTCTGGCCTTAAAATTATTTGTCTTGAGGTGAGTTTGTTTTCGTAACCTTTGTTTTCGTCTTTGTTTTCGTAACCCGCGGCGCGACGTCGCGTCGGTATGGCTTTTCCTGTTAAAATGTTTGTTTCTTTAAATAATAAAAGAAAAATATGGTTACCGGTGCTTTCGATGGGATGAGGTACTGACGTGGTCCTACGGAAACTAAAATGATTAGTTAGTTTTTTTCTTTGGCCTCTTGTTCGTAACATTGAAAGTCAACTTTGGTACCTACCTTCAAAAATGAGTTTGGTTTGAGGTGTTAAATTAGTGGTATAGTTAACTCGCTGGCATAAATAATCACACAACTTAATGGCTGTGATGTTAGCTACAAGCTGATAACCCAATCCTAACTGAAGCTCACTTAGCAGCTGCGCGATGATTGGGTTATACAGAGCTTGTAACTGTCATCACAGCCCCCAAGTTGTGTGATTCAGGCTATATCTATGCCACTAGGTCACTTTTTAGGGTTCTGTACCCAAAGGGTAAAACGGGACCCTATTACTAAGACTGTTGTCCATCCGTCTATCACTAGGCTGCATCTTATGAACCGTATAAAGCTAGAAAGCTGGAATTTTCACAGATGATGTAATTCTGTTGCCACCAAATACTCAAAACATATTAAATTTGGTATTCGAGAGGGCTCCCATACAACAAACCTGAATTTTTAGTTATTTTTCGCTCAATATTAATAATGGTAACAGGTAGATGCTAGAAATATTCACAGAATATTTTTATTTGTATGTTCACTTCAATAATAAATAATTGAATTAAAATAAAATAAATACTTAAGGGGGGCTCCCATACAGCATGGAACCCTTTGTGTGCGAGTCTGACTCGTACTTGGCCGATTATTTAACTGTTTCAATCTATTCTGTGTCAAGCTGAATGTACATTCTTTTTTAATAGTTTATTAACAAAATTAAATTCTTAACCTTTTCAGATTCAAGTAAATCACTCAAAATGATAATATTAAATGGAAAAACTTTGGGAGAAAGACAGAAACAACTAAATAACCAAGTTAATAATGCTGCTAAAGACAAAGTCAACTTCAACACTGTAAAAGAACAAGATGAGAAATCAGACATTGATAAGCTTTTCAAAATTGATTTAGCAGCAAAATATAAAAATATTGACTATGTAATAGAAATATTGAAATGCGGCGACAATTTTTACATATCTCGAGCGCTCGACAAGTGTAGTTGGCTGTATGATGATAATTTCAAACACATAATCAATGTTGATTATATCTCTCAAAATATATTTCCTTCCATGTCCTTAAAAAATAGGAACAAAATGCTGAATTCCATAGCAGCAAATTTGAAAAGCGATGACTCAAGAGCTGTTGAATTTTGTTCGTATTGCTTGAAAATGAAACTTAACAATATTGCATTAAAGTTTCTAATTCGAACAACAACATGTTTTAAACTTGATGTAATAAAAAACCAAAACACTAAAGTATTTAAATTGATTACACAAGCAGACGACACTTATTTAGAGCACTTCATCGGAGATTCATTTGAATTGGCTGAAAATTATGTCAAAAATTTAGACTTTACCAGCCAAAAGAGTAATGCAATTTATTTGTTGCGGTATATGTACTCACTATCGAATGAAAAGTATTTGGACATGCTGGACACATGCGATGATTTTGCATATGTACTTGGCAGAAGAATCTCTAAGCATATAATACAAAATCATAAATCAAGGGTAATGCAGAAACCCTCATTATATGTGAATGTTTTACACAAAGATGTCATCAAAAGAAATTGTACTGTGGAAGAAGCAAAAATATTTGCTGTGGCAGCGCTGCCAAAAAGATCCTCTGATTTTTTTTATAGTAAATACCATGCTCAAAATAAATTCCTGGACTTAATACCAGCAGAAGAAAAATTTACATTCATCAAAAAAATATTTTGTGAAAAGTATGATGAACCATTTGAGACATCCTATGAATTTTATTCAAATGGCTTGTATGAAATAATGACTATACAGGAAAAAGAAGCTTGGGCTCTTCAAAATATTGCAAGCCATAGTGAAATACTCGGTAGTGGCAATGATTACAAGTGGTACAAATTCATAAACTTTGAAAAAGCTTTTAATGAAATGCGGAAAGAAATCATGAAAACTACTGATCATATTAAACGCCGTGAAATGTTAAAAGTTCTGTTGCGCGCTGCTAAAAATGAAGAAGATTTGACTAAATTACTTAATTATTTCATCGAGAGGCATAGGAACGAAGTGTCCTATGTAACTGATAGCTTTTTAGGCCAACTGATAGTAGATCATAATGTTTGGCGCTTTGGAGAAAATTGTTGGAGTGCCTTAGAAAAAATATTCTACAACATAGAAGTTTTTGACAAAAATAAGTACCAAAACTGTTCTCGTGAATATAGAGTTCTTGCTTTGATGTACTATGTTTTAAATAAGAAGCCTGTTCCAGAAGTTTTAAATGAATATCTTGAAATGAATGCTATTTGTTTCTATACTTTAAATGACTATCTGAAAAAGCTGAAACCTGAAAAAGAAACAATGTATGATTATATTACACAATATTATGCTGAAAGAATCAGAGCATTAAATTCAGTACCATGTGATGAAGATACAAAAAATAAAATCAGAATGATTTGCCGTTATAGTTTAGATGCCACACAACATTGTGACAAAACAAAGGATGATCTTCCAGAAATTATATTGACCCAAATAAAACTAGACTGGGAAGAATTTCAATATCACAAAGTGCTTCTTGAAAGAAAGTTTTCATCAAGAGATATCAGGCAATACCTCAAAACAGATGCTACATTAGTTGTGACTAAATTTCCTGAAATCAAAAATTATTGTGAAAAAACTAGAATGAACATCAATTGGCTGATTCAGAAGTTAAAGGTTTACTTTCCACATGATATTTGCGAAAAATATCTAACAATTCTCTATGAATACCTCTCTTCTGAGACATTTGATTACTTCACAGTTGAGGTTGTAGTTCACGGAATACTTGTCTTGGCTGATTGGTCTCGTAAAATAGAGTTTGTGGAAAAATATACTCCAATAACCAAAACTATAGACAGAGCTATAACAAGCTCAAATGTTTTGGAAATTCAAAGAGCAATCTGCAGACAAATGCTGTATTCTCGGCCTCCCTTACCGCTTGAAAATGTTTTTAAATATGTGACTGGAGACTATGTGCAGCATTGTTTATTCATGTTTCGTTCGTTTTTAGTCAACTTACCGCAGCCTCAATGCCTGGAGTTCATTGAAAAGTTAATAAACAGTCCAGTATCTATTCAAAAGCATGGATTGAGATTAGCTTTTGACTGTGTCGAACCAGAAAAGTTACAGAAGATAATTTTAGATTCTTGGAACAAAACGAAAAACGTGTCATTGAGACTGGTTTTATATAAAAAGCTCTCCATGAAAGTATTGCATGAGAGTGGAGACACGCAACTAAAATTGTTTGATGTTCTAATAACATTGACTTCAAATTTGAATGAAGATGATGAAGAAGCATTGAAACAGACAGATTTGGTAAAACTGCCGGATCATTTAATCGGTCGTTATTTTGAAGCAGTTTGGAATACTGTAAGCAAGTTTTCTGAAAAACCTCAAAATATTGCATATATAACAAGAATAATTGGACGGATTGAAAACAAATTGAGTCTGGTTCCTGTTAGCTGTATTGATAAAATTGTAAAAGATTACATTCACTATTTGATTACTGAAGAAAACATGTTGAAGGAGCAGCAAGATGTTGATGATTTGCTAGATGCAAAATGGGATCTCACTGTAAGCAGCCTCACATACATGCCAAATAACGATCAATTTGAGAAAAATATGAAAATAACAAAAGGAATGATAACAAAATTCATAGAAATGTGGAATAAATTAGATGATAAAGGCACCAAATATGTCGCACGTAAATTTACAAAGAGATTCGTCACCGATCTTGAAACTAAAAGCTACGATTTCGATCGAAAAAGTTACTCAAACTTTGTTACTTTAATGCAATTCATTGAAGAAGAATTGAAAAGAAAATTGCCAGCGAAGGAAATATATCTTCTGCTTTGGAATATACAAACAAGTGTAGTAGCAAAAACAGTGATTCTCGAAACGCAACTGCGCACAGAAGACTTGAAACTTGATGATATAAAAGAACCCACTGTCAAATTGGGTAAAGATATTGGCACATTGATTAAAAGAAATGTGGAGAAAGGAACATTTTATCGCATTTTTTGTGGAGAGATAAAAGGTATTGTCATAAACATGGTGGACAACTTTTACAAGTACTACAAATACTCTGTATACGAATCTTGCTCATTCCAAGCTACGGATATCCTTATTTTATTTTGCTTGGGCTTACTAGAACAAGACATTTTTGAGACGGACATGATCGCCCTTGACATTTTGCCGTCGGAATATGAAGGAGAATTCATGGATTCATATTTAAGTGCAATTAAGAAAATACAAGCCTTCCAAAATGCAGAGCTTCAATTTTACGCGTACGAAAAATTTGTTAATAAGGATTTTAAGAAAAGAAGTTATATTAACTAAGATTTGTTCCTAACAAATAATCGAGCTAAGCTAAGGTATCTACATCAAAGTATGTATCTGCAGTACTAATTTTATTATAAGTAGTAGTGCCATTAAAGCCAAGTGGATCGAAAATAGTACATGCTACTGATGCTTTCTAGATCAATGTTCATTTGTACCTACTGTTTTTAATCTAACTATAAGCTCTATTTTTGTACCGAAATAGTTTTGTTTTTAAGTATAAGCAAAGATTTATTAATCATATTATATTGTATATTAATTATATAAAGCCCTATATGCATGAAAAAAATCGGGTCTTAACCATATATTTTTATAGTTTTGTTTTTAAAGTGTTTTTTAGTATTTTTTTATAACTATCGTAAGTAGCTTACTAAAAGCATTACCTGATTAAAGATATGCAGTTTTATATCTATTGGTTTTAATTGATACCTCCCGTACTTACCTGAATTCTGAAGATAGGTAACTGTTCCCAATTAAAACACTATTGATTTTGCAAACTTAATTTTTATTTTCTACTTAAAAATGCAACATTTATCAATATACTTTGTATAAAAATAATTACAATAACAATACAAGAAGCTTTGGAAATCATTTTTATCACCACCACATACTCTTACATCCGTTGGACAAGATTCATAAAATAATTCTATGAAATATTTAGAAATGCCAGTTTATACGTCGCGTCACGTAAAAATAACACTGAAGTGTCAAGATGCGCACAAGGAAATTGAATCCCTATTGCAACGTGAGAAGAGTTAAATCTTTTTGTCGCAATTAATGCTGCGTACTATGAGTTTTAACTCCTATGTACTGTACAATAAGAGTTAAATTCTCTCGTGGGCAATTTGAAGCTCCAGCGTTCTTACGTGACGCGACCTGTAGCCAGAATCAAAGTGCTAAGAAGCTGCTATCGTTACACACGTCTTCTCTAAAAGCTAATAGGAACAGCTAATGTAGTGCTTGTGGCAAATAGAAATTATGTTAAGAGGCGCCACGAGAACGAAGGCTCATGAAAAAATCTACTTTCAGGTGTTCTGTGGTATTTAATTATAGTTTTTCCCAGGCATATCAAGAAACGAGATAAGAAAAAACGACGTGGTGCAACCCAGCGTTTCGTCTCTCTGGCTCCCGCGCATACCTATATTTTGCGTTTTGCGCAGCGTTCTGCGCATAACTTCCCATCCGCCGACTTGTGTGGCGCGGACTACAAATAGCATTTTTTTTCAGGTAATATTTCATTCAGATAATTGACTATATTTTAAGGTACTTACGATTCTGAAGCAGCTGCAGACTACAGCGTATATTATTCTATTTCGATGAAATACAATACATATGCCGCCGACATAATTATGCCGCAGCACCAGTATACGTATCGCCCGTTTATTACACTGTAACCTGCTGCTGCTACTGGCCACGGAATTGTATCTTTATTATGGAAAGTTTAACTTAACTGGGACCCATAAAAGTCATGAGCTAGCATATCAAGCTCTTCCTCTAAATAAAATCAATCTAAATTATTCTTCTATGATGGAACACTAGGCCCAATTTTAAAGTTTTACAATTTTTTGTAAATTTAATAGCAACGTAAAATAGTGTTATCTCTCTATAAAATACATATAGTGAAAAAGAGACAGGGCTACTCTAAATTGCTATTATAATTACGATGGCGCCTCTAAAATTGGCCCTACTATCACAATCCGATTCAAGAATAGGAAGGAATTAGATACTTGGATAAAATAAAAATAAACATTCCTATAAAACAGCTTAATTTCCTTCTTTTTGCAGTTTTACATTAATTCTTGTAAAATATTAATTGAAGACGTGCCCATATTCTCGTGAATAAGTTTAGGTAATTGGTAAATTAAATTAGTTTGGCAATTTCTGAAAGAAGACAAAATTAGTCGTACACTTATCTTTTCTCAACTCATTTTAAACGATATTAAACGGGACTCACTCACGTGTTCGTATAGTCATAACACGACTATAGTTTCGATCGCGTTCGGCGACCTTTCTCAAGTTGGCGAGTGCTAACACGCGGAGCCGTCTCGCAATGCACTGAGCGATGTGCATTGCGAGACGGCTCCGCGTGTTAGCACTCGCCAACTTGAGAAAGGTCGCCGAACGCGATCGAAACTATAGTCGTGTTATGACTATACGAACACGTGAGTGAGTCCCGTTTAATATCGTTTAAAATGTGTGAAAACCACGTAAATTTTCTCAACTCAATAAAAATGAGTGCAATAGCTTATACATAAAGCCTTATCAAAATAATTACTATTATAGAGGAAACTACAAGGGCTACATTGCGTTAGCTATCACTTGTAATCACAATCTCTCAATTGCACCATCCACCTCACGTACAGGTCGCGCTAAATAATTAAAAAAAAATTAGAGGACATATTACACACCATAGACTAAAAAGATAATTACACATGGGTCACACGGTCTCTGACCAATGACCACAAAGGCACAAACTAAGCAAAGCATAGGTATTACAGTGCCACCAACTTAGCTGTTCAGGTGGGCAAAATTGGAACTTATATGTGCGTCAGCCGCCATTTTGAATTCGTCAATTGGATTTGCGCCACTAGCGACGCCGTCAACCGAACAGCTAAGTTGGTAGCACTGTATTTGATATGGATGCCAGAGACTGATATACTACATATACATATACCTATATAGACAAACATCTATGTTTATCATTTCAATGTTTGCCTTGAAAATCGATACGCCTCATTGGCCCAGGAGTCATAGGGTCTATCTACTCAGGGTATACTAAGCGCCCCACAAATCGGCGGATGAGAAGCTAGCCGCAGATGACACTTCGCCGTAATTCGCTAATTATTGCGCATGTATGCACAATTTTGACTCCGCTTGTCGTAGTGGTGAGCACGGGCGTAGGGAGCGCGCGGGGGGCATAAGGTTGACTGGTGGGTGTATCCCGGCGTCTCGCCTCTCTGGCTCCCGCGCATACCTATATTTCGGCTTTTCCGCAGCGTTCCGCGAATAAATTCCCATCCGCCGACTTGTGTGGCGCTCAGTATAACTACTGGGCCACCGAGGTAGTAAACTAAAAAACAAGATATCGCGTTATGAGCTTTCGAACAGCAGGGGCGTGTGCAGTTGGTATAGGCCGAATCATACAAGTAGGCGGATGTGAAGTTAGCTACAAGCTGCGCAATATCTAATCTTGGCTGAAGTTTACATAAAGCTGCTCGTTGGGCTTCGCGCAGCTTGTAGCTAACTTCACATCCGCCGACTTGTATGATTCGGCCTACAGGTACTACTCAATTGAAATACCGGGGGCAGGTTGGTCTATTGAGATTGAAACCCAAAAATAAATCTTCGCGCAAGTTTTAGTCTTGTGGAGCGACCGGTATTTGTGTTCGAGCCAGGTGTGATTGCGATTGCAAGTGAAAGCTACCGTGACCGTGATTATAAAACATGTTAGGTATAATTTTAATACGGTACACGCAATCCAGGATGACTGATGTGGATTTATTTACAACTAGCGATCTGTCTCGACTTCATAGCCTTTGACCATTAGCATTTAATTATGTGAAAAAGTTGTTCAAATACATACCAAAAACCCAATACATGGTACCTACAGAATACAAAAAAAACCCGAAGCATTGTCGCGTTACCATTATATTCAGAGACTGTATCACAAACTCGAAAACAGTCTATATCTACTTTGAATATTTTACGCCACTTCGCCAGAAAATTGAGTATGAAGCCAAAATGAAGCCTGAAAATTGAGTATGAAGCCAAAATGAAGCCAGAAAATTGAGTATGAAGCCAAAATGAAGCCAGAAAATTGAGTATGAAGCCAAAATGAAGCCAGAAAATTGAGTATGAAGCCAAAATGAAGCCAGAAAATTGAGTATGAAGCCAAAATGAAGCCAGAAAATTGAGTATGAAGCTAAGTATAGGCCGCGCCACACAAGTTGGCGGATGTGAAATTAGCTACTAGCTGCGCAATAGCCAATCAACGCGTGCGGCTTTATGTGAGCTTCAGTCAGGATTGGATATTGCGCAGCTTGTAACTAACTTCACATCCGCCAACTTCCGTGGCGCGGCCACAGAAAATATTTTAGTTTGTGTCAAGCCTGAAGTCATCCTAGACAACGCGTACTATATTAGATATATGTAAGTTATGATTAATTTTCGGTATGGTGTAAAATCTAGTCTACCTAGGAATAGTAAAGTTAAGAAAAGGTAACAGTTATCTCGCAATGTACTTAAATAAGAAACAAGTAAGGAATAGAAGTGAGGTCACCTGCTATTGCATCAACTCAACATCAATTCTACTACAAAAAAACCGACAAATAAATAAAGAGACGCATTGAAATGTGTCTTGAAGCTAAAATACGCACAAACCACATTATATCAGTCGCACGACGGTCACTTGTGTGCTGGGTGATACTTAGACCCGAGTTTATCACCGCTTGTTTTAGTCAAACATGTCATTACTTTATTGTAACGACTACCCGTGCTTGGTGAGCAGCCAAATTTCGTTAACAATTCATTTAAGACTCTACCAAAGGTTAATAAATTAAACATTTGTTGGTGAACTCGGCTCTAGGACCCGAGTTTAACCGTTGTTTGAATATAGATAGTAATCACACGTTCTACTAAAACAAACGTTGGTGAACTCTATACCTACAGACAGAAGATCTAGCTTGAAAATATGATCTTATATTCCAGTCAAAGATGTTATTTTGCGATAAGTAAGAAAATTTTAGACAGTTGCGATGCTGAGTTTTTTGAAATAGGAAGAACATCAGTTATGTGGCTAGACTGCATACCTACCTAACTTATTTACAGTCAGATCGAAGATGAAATTATTGGGTTTGCAAGGATTACTTTGACTCAAAAACATAGGTATTTTGCGTATTTATAAAAAAAAAAAAATATCTAGAAATGTTACTAAACCGCGTTGTTACATTTGTAAATCTCACTTTACTATTATATTCATTGGAAAACTATGGAAGACAAAAAAATATATTTATACGGAATACAGAAAAATTCCCGTGAAAAAAAAAATATAGTACATAAACAAGAAACAAAACAAGATATCCGCAAAAAAAATAGAAAAACAAATAATTTAAACCTACCTTCCAAGCAATTTTTGCCACGCAACTAAAAAGTATATGGAATAATGATACCAAGTGTTTTACAAAAAAATATTTTCCACATATAACCACATACTTTTTAAAGTTAATTTCAGTGAATATTTATAAATACTTTCATCTCCAATCTAACGCAGCAAATAAAACACATTCAATCCGAAATTATTGTCGACAAAATTGCTTTTCGTACATAAACATCTAAAAAGCTTAACGTATTAGGAAACAATTATCTTACAGTCTCAAAAACAAGTAACAATCGTTAATAACAATTAAAAATGCTTCAAAAATTTACTGGAAAGCCTTCATTATATCCCCTAACCATTTGCATATTTTTTAGTTCTTTTTTGCAAATATCTTTTGACTCAAATTTACAATCAAAATATTAAGGCTTCAAGCACGAAGCTTCGTGGCATCAAGTGCAGTACGAAAAACCTTTGGGTCAAGTTAAAAATCGTAATGCAACTGAGCAAAGCAGCCCGCGTAGCGTTACAATAGGGTATTCTGACTAGTGAAAAACATTAGACATTACTAGTCATGAAGCTCGAGTATTGTACCTATTTCATGAATAGTTTCAAACTTGGAAACAAAATAAAAAATGTAAAGTGGGCTGCGTGCCAAAATTATGCGTAGACGCTTTTCACTACATAGTATAAAACAAAGTCGCTTCCCGCTGTCTGTCCCCATGTATGCGTATATCTTTAAAACTACACAACGGATTTTGATGCGGCTTTTTTTAATAGATAGAGTGATTCAAGAGGAAGGTTTATATGTATAATAAACCTGTGCGAAGCCGGGGCGGGTCGCTAGTTTTCCATAAAATATTCGACACGTATTTTTTCTTTTGCAAAAAATAAACAAGTAAATATAGCCCGCTGAAGTTCTACGTGACGTCACTTCTTCATTACACCTTTAGTCCCTTTTCATATCAAACTGTCGTCAAGAGCCCCGAATTTTGACGTCATTTATTTTGCGATATCTTATTTGATTGAGAAAACAAAAAATCTTTATCCAATATTTTTTTTAAATCTAACTAATAAAAATAATACATTTTCACTAGTCAGAATTCACCCACCCACACTGAGCCAGCGTGATGGATATTGCCCAATCACCTTTCGTGGGTAGGCCTACGTCCTGCAGTGGACTATTAAAAAGGCTTTACAGTACAGTCAGAATACCCTATTGTAACGCGGGCTGATTTCCTCTCTATATAGATGATATCTTTAACTTTAGGTAGTTAAAACTTTATTTCTATTTTTATTTTTCATCAACGGCATTACGATCCAACGAAACGTTTTACGCACTAAGCCTTTGATTTCGTAAAACTTTATAAAACTTCAAACTAAGCCGTTACAAATAAATATTCCCACATTAATTTTACAACGCCTTATTTGTACTCATCCATAGAAAAAACAGTATAAAAAATTAACATCAAAAATTGCATTGACTCAACAATTTCTCGCAAAAATTGACATCTAAATGTTGTAATTACGGCAACTAGCTATAATTCTAATAATAAACATAAACTAGTAATATTAGACTAGTTAATACCGTTTTTAGGGGTTTTACGTATAAACTATGCTATAGTTATGTCTATACCATGGACGACTGAGTCAAGAGACTTCACATTGAGTAATAATTTGTAAAAATGGATTTCTTTCCTATTATCTTCTGCTCAAATTACACAAGAAATATGCAAATACATAACTTATCAGATACAAACACTTAGTAAAAATAGGTACCAATAACGTAATAACCAATAATATGGTATTCAATCAACTTCAACCACAATAACACAATTCAAAAAATACAATTATTTTTGGTCAAGTAAAATGTATTATTTGTCTGTAACTCAACTGATTAAAATGTAATGATTTAATGATTGTAAATCTGGACTAATGGATAAATTAAAATATAATAATATTTTATGACCATTATTATATTTCTAAAATACGCTATATTGCATTTAAACTTGTTCATCAAATCGAGTGTCTATTGCTTCAGTCGTCCGTGGTGTAAGGTCTAGTATATAACAGGCGCTAACTATTTCAGAGTTGCTAGCTAATATCAATTGTACTTATACTCGAGTGTCAATGTTACCCTTACAGGAGCTATTAATACTGTTTATTTTTAATTAAGTAAAACACAGGTGTTACTCACGTTTGATTTTTAGTAGGATACTACTATAGTTTCGAACGCATTTGGCGATCTTTCTCAAGGTTGGAGTACTAGCACGCGGGCTCGTCTCGCATAGCACTCACAAAAAAATATCAAACGTGAGTAAAAAAATCGAACGTACATTTTAATTAAGTAAAACACAGGTGGTTTTACTTAATTAAAATGTACGAATACCACGTTAGTTTCCATAGTGAGACTGTTTATTTTCTTTGTCTGAAGCGCTTCTTAGAGATACATTCGTATTGGTTACTCATATTTGTCTTTAGAAAAAATCTTTATTATTGCGCGGATGAAGGGAGCGGGGCTGCTCCGCGTACCCCTCACCCACCCGGTAACATCTCCCCCCGCTCCCTTCTTCCGCGCAGGCGATACGCATGTTAAGCGGTCGGCCTATAGTAACTTATTTATTTTATCGTAATGTCTTTGATTCTTAATTTCACGAACTACTATGACATATGGAACTGAAACGTTCTTTTACGGAAATAGTTTACTAAGATTTTTTTTTTAAGTATAGTGTGGCACTGACACTCGAGTGCTGACGGTATGTATACAAAGCTGCTCGTCTAAGTGGGTCGTTTGTCGTCGGCACTCGGGCGCGGTTTCACGTCATCCATTTGTATCAACTGCTCTATAGGTATGAGGGATAGCTCGCCACCCAGCATTGGCGGTGGGGGGGTCTGGAAGGGAGAAAATGGCTTAAATGTCATATTATTAGCTATATTGAATTAGAACATTATTACTATGCTGTACAGTACAGAGTGCTGATTGCGAGATTTGCAAATCAATTCGAATTAATTCTACGTCACGTTTATCGAACGCGTCGAGCACACATTCGAGCACATTAACACACACACTTGAATTAGCCAATTTTAACGTTATCGCGCTTTTGTTCGACCAGTATAAGGTATAGCCATGAAGTTTTAGGTAAAGGTGGAGAGTGCACTCCTAATACCTATTTGAGTCAAATACCTACACATTGCTATCTCACTCTTCTGTGGTCGGAACTATCTTTCTAATAGGGTAACCCTACATTTTTGCCTAAATTTAGGACGCAGAGATATTAATCACAATGTTGATTAAACCATTATTAGAAAATACACAATTGGTATATGAACAATTAAAAGTAAAATTAAGGACCTTGTTCTATAGGGTTCTTGTTATTTACAATTCTTCAATAAATGTATAAGAATGCAATCTTGCAAGTCAATAAATGTGTACAACTAGCTACGCTTTGGATTTATATGCTTTATGATGAAATACTGCGCCTGTTATTGATGGCATATGGAATTCGACAGCGCGCAGCAGAGCCTTAGTAATAGGGTTCCGTTTTTACCCTTTGGGTACGGAACCCTAAAAAGGTAATCAAAAACAATGTAATTCAAATTATAATAGTTTATTAACAAACACATAATTTAAAATTATTTACAAAAAAAAAACAAATCATTCGTCCTGCAGGGTTGTTGACTTCTATCGTTTTCTTGATGCATAATTATCTGTTGCCTTAACCCGTCTGGTGCCCCCCGCTCGACTTGAAGGTCGCTGGTAATGTCAAGGTTATTTTCGAAAAATCAAAATTTGACAAGGCGCTTGACAAAATTGCTTATTTCGATATTGTAACTAGTTTTATTTAGAAAGAGTTATATACTACTAGAAAGCTACTGAAACGCAGAATGTTTTAATGTAATCTTAGTATTTATTAGACTTACTTGATAATAAAAAATATGATGATGAAAATCTTGTTTTGATTTTTTTCGCCGGCTCCCCACAAACATTTTGTTCTCACACTGTTATAACTAATTTTTACACAATTCACTCACTCAGGATATATACCTGCACCTTTTTACTACACAATTCACGCTTTTGTTTACTCGGAAACACGATATAATCACTAAAAAACACAATAACACTACGACGCAAAAAAATGGTGCGGCCATGTTTTTTCGCCGCGGAAACAAGACTGAACGAAGTACCGTTCGCAACGCAATTGCTCAACAACAATTTTTATACATTTATTTCTCAGACAAAAATCAAAGATTTATTTATATACACATAAAATGAACTATACAGATAATTATCATGAATTTTGGCGTTTATGAGGTAATCTTTGATTTTCGGTTATATGATTTTCGATGAAAAATCTTATTACGGCGATTACGGCCCAGCCGTTTTGCCGTAGCCAAATATGCCGTATGCCGTATCTCCGTCATTTATGAAACGATTTGAAAAATTCTTTCACTGTTGGGAATCTACACTGTCCCCGGTGAACATAGGCTATATTATAGTTATATATATATTATATAATACTATATATACATATTATAGGTGTAAAAAATACCTTGAAATATTCATTACTAGCTACGCCCTTGCGGTGTTACACGCGTTTACCCGGTATAAAAAGTAGCCTATGTATTGATCCAGGGTCTAAGCTATCTCCATACCAAATTTCATCAAAGTCCGTCTAGCCGTTTGAGCGTAAAAGAGTAACAAACATTTATACATCCAAACGTTCTTACAAACTTTAGCATTTATAATACATATTAGTAGGAAGTAGAGAAACTGTGATAATTTTGAATTTTGTGTGATATTTACGAGTACTTAGTTACTCCTAGATTAGTTACTTAGTTACTCCTAGATTAGTTACTTAGTTACCCCTAGATTCTTTCATACTTACCAACTTCGGCCAATATCGATCACCCGATTAGGAACTTTTGTTAGGAACACCTACCTACCTAGGGTACCTACTATGAGGGTACAAAATAAAATAAACATATTTTTTATATATTTTTTGTATATTTTTTATGTAAAACAGTGGTGGGCACAGGAAAAAAACTTAAGACTAGTACACAAATAAATTCAACTGCCTAAACAGTAAATGATATAAATAAAAACGTACATCGTCAATGTTATTATTACTAATTATGTATCGGCTAGTACACAAATAAATTCAACTGTCTGCAAAGTAAATGATATAAACAAAAACGTACATCGTCAATGTTATTCCTACTTATTATTACTAATTATATATCGGCTAGTACACAAATAAATTCAACTGTCTAAACAGTAAATGATATAAACAAAAACGTACAAAAACAAAAATGTTATTCCTACTTATTATTACTAATTATATATCGGCTAGTACACAAATAAATTCAACTGTCTGCAAAGTAAATGATATAAACAAAAACGTACAAAAACAAAAATGTTATTCCTACTTATTATTACTAATTATATATCGGCTAGTACACAAAAAAATTCAACTGTCTAAACAGTAAATGATATAAACAAAAACGTACATCGTCAATGTTATTATTACTAATTATATATCGGCTGGTCGGCTAGTACACAAATAAATTCAACTGTCTGCAAAGTAAATGATATAAACAAAAACGTACATCGTCAATGTTATTATTACTAATTATATATCGGCTAGTACACAAATAAATTCAACTGTCTGCACAGTAAAAATGTACATAGTCAACGTTATTCCGTCAGCCGACCACCGACAAACTAACCTAACCTAACCTACTTATCTAGATGAACTAGCCACACCTGGGCGAAAAATTATAACTTCTATTTTGCCCGGGACACAGAGTGCAGATGGAAAAGAAACGAAAAGAAAAAGGCATATATATAATGTTCATGGATTTGAAGGTTCATATCAAGATGAATATTCACGTGATACTTACAAACTTACTTGCAACCTCCCTAACCCTCCGCCTAGATGAAAAATGCCTGCTACTGACTACTAATCCAAAAGTAAAATCCGGTATTTACAATTGAATAAAGGATAGCAATTGTCCTGGCTATTGAAAGAAATTACTTGAGAAATATGCATCACAGATCATAAGGCATTCAAATCTCGCAATCACACACATCGTTCTCTCACAAATTGGTAAATACCTAGTCACGTTTCCTTTTCCGCCCACGAACTTCGTGTCCTTTGAGTTCAACCAAAGAATGCCATTGCGCCCAACAGCTGTCGGACGGAATGGCGTCTCCGGCACCAAAGCACAGAAATACGCCACAGGTCATGCACTTGGTATGAACCAATTTGGTTTCTGACAGCCGTTGGTGAACAACACAACGTTTTCGGTTACCTTGTTTCGTCAGAACCTGTGGCACGTGCGCGACATCCCGCCTCAACCTCATGATTTTCCCATCAGGCTCGCAAATCTCCACAGGAGCGGAGCGGTGTCGCTCCCACAAAGTGTTTGCTAGCTTTTTGCGAAAATCACGATGCGTCACAGCTGGCATGTCACGTCGTTTCAAAGAAGCGACGTACATAACGAAAGCATTGTGTATGCTCACGTTCAGCAACCTCTTGAACATCTTGACATACCATTTCACACATCTCTTGCGCTCCAACAAATACATTGACAGTTTTTGATCTTTCAGATCAACCCCTCCCATAGTATTGTTGTAGTCCCTCACGCTAATAGGCTTCACTAACGTTTTACCTGCCTTCGATCCGACGTAGGTATCGGCATTGTGGTAGGTGGAGATCATCGTGACCAGTTTGGAATCTTTCCATGTTACGATGGAAACATCACCAGAATGGCGCGCGATGATGGACCCCTTCGGCACATTTTTCGGTACCTTCGCGATTTCACTAGGCACGTTCCTACGATTCGTGCGCAAAGTTCCCAAGCAATCGTAACCCAAACTCTTGAGGTACCGCGCCAACGCTGGACAATTGTAAAAATTATCCATCGTAACGGAGTGCCCCCGATTTTCGAGTCCTCTCAATAACTCGAGTACAACCTGTGTACTCTTGCCAGCCAAGTCAATAGCAGGTGGGACGTCAACACCGTCCGAAGAAGAACCTTTTCCAGCGTAAATTTGAAACTTGTATAGGTACCCCGTATGTGATTCACAGAGCTCGTACGATTTAATTCCAAACCGCGCAGCCTTTGACCTTATTGCCTGAACCCAGGACAAGCGGCCTTTGAATAAGGTCAAGGACTCATCAATCGAAATTTCTCTATGCAAATTGTAAAGGGAGGCAAATTTTTTGTTGAGATGTGAAATCACGGGTGCCAATTTTGCTAATTTCGGTGATAGCTCAATCCCTTCACATTGTAGATAATCCCGACTCGCATCAGAATTGTCCACAAAGTGCAGAAACTTGCTAAGCAAAACATAGCGATTGAACGTCATAATGTTCTTGAATCTAGGCATTTCAAGAACATTTTCCGATTCCCAATATTCATTTTGTGATGTACGCTGATCGATACCCATGAACATATATATCGCGAAAAGAACCATCAGCTCGTCGGCATCAGTGTCAGTCCACCGATGAAGACGAGAGGATGGCTTCAATCCCTCTTCGAGTCTCAGACCACTGATTGTTTGCTGAGCGTACCTGTTAGTTTCCTGGGCAATTCGCTCCATGATGTCTCTATCCCAGATATCAATAAAGGCATCATAGGGCGAATCGTAATCTTTGAGTGGTCCTGCAGTAGGACCCGAAAAAACTTCGGGAACACCGCGGAACGACTCAAAGTTTTCTTCCCACGTGTAACTATCGGATACACCCGGCAAGCGACCAGCTTCTTCATCCATCGCACTCTCTACAGAAGCTACAATATTTTGCACACGTTCGTCTAACTCATCGTTATCTGGAATCTCTTTTCCCATTCCAGCGACAGCGTTTGAGATAATGTCTACGTCGAACTCGTCGTCGAAGTCACTATCAAAATCGCTGCCCTCGTGAGTCTTCCTTATAACTCGGGACCTTGGTGTTTTTCCTACTCCCGAGGTCGAAGGGAAAACACCGGCATCTGCTACAGAAACATCTGCAACGCTCCCTGGCTGAATAACAGTTCCCTGAGATAGGGAACTGTTATTGCCCGAAGCATCGCCTACGTTTCCGGTAGCAGTCGAGCTACAAGAAAGCGGCTTGGGTGTCAAGAATACCGGACCCTGCTGCACCCACCGCAATATCTGCCGCGCCTCCGCGTCGTCCACCTCGTCGTCGTCGTCGTCACTCACATCGAGCGCCTCTACGCGCTCTTCGACGCTGGTTCTGTAAGAGAGCAAATGTAACATTATTATTTTTATCCGAGGTACGAGTAAAAAAAGATGGAAAAATAAATTGCAAAAAAACTTACGCAAGTGACGACAACGGCCCGGTATCAACGGCTCTCCTTATGTGGCCGCCTGGGGTACTCTGCAGCGTCACAGTCTCGCCGGTAACGCCCAGAGTACCACCAGGCGTGTTATCTACGACCATGGCGCGTATTCTAAACAAACAAAAAAATAATGTGTAAAAATGTCCCGTAAACTCATGTACTTTAGTTTGTAATGACTTGTAATATTCAAAATGTAATAAAATATACAAAATGCTCACTGCTTGGGGGTGCGGTGCTGCACTTCCGGCGGCATTTCGATGTCCCGTTCCTCGGCGGCATTGATCAACTGCGTGATCAAAGCACGCCGAGATGATGAGGGCTGCGGAGTGCTTGAGCGGGAGCCGGTCGGCGTCACCGACTGCGACCTTATGTCCGCGCTCGAAGCGCGCAGTCTTGCGAGTCTAAAATAAAAAAGGAAAATTAGAACACAAATGCTTATCTTAGTGTATCGTATTCTACTTATCAAGCCCTTTCATTTGATACCCATATTGATGAATTAAAAAAAAATTAAATTATAAATTTAAAATTTCATTTAAAATTTTTCATCAAACATAGCTAACAACACTCCCGAATAATTCACCTTTCAAACTAATAACAAAAACATTGATGAATTAAAAAAAATTTTTAAAAAAAAATTAATTATAAATTTAAAATTTCATTTAAAATTTTTCATCAAACATAGCTAACAACACTCCCGAATAATTCACCTTTCAAACAAAAACAAAATCGTAATCACGTAATCTATTACGGCAATGAATTTTGATGCTATCGGTACTTCTGCAATGAAAACAATGGCGAGTCACTTGTTTTTGGAAAAAAATGATTTCTATCCAATATTTTCACACTAAAATGAAAATATATTTAGCAGTACATATTCACAGATATATTATTTACAAACTTACATGCAGTAATCAACCAATTTACAACAAAAATATACAAAATCATAACCAAACATGCATGACGCATAGAAACGAAAACGGCTCCACGAAAGTTGAAATGGTTTTTTGCATATAAACTTGCAATTAATCAAAAAACTATTATCATAAATAGATTCCTTACACATTATTTAGTAATTTGATAGCTTTTTTACTTACCTACGCTTGTTTTGGTTCATTTTTCTTGATTTTCTTTGAACTTACAACTACACTTCACCGTGTCAAAATGGCGGAATAAAAGGGCGTCAGCGAAAAATCTTGGTTTATTATTTTTTTTAAATTATTGTCTCTGGACAGATGCTAAAGTTGCGTTCATTCGAATTGTAATGCATGAATATAGCCACGAGTGAAGAGAATTAGTCTGTGGATAGATGCATAGACGAAAAATAAAATGGAGAAATCTTACGTACATAGCTGTGTACGTAAGGCACGTCGTGCCATTTTTCCTTACGTACATAGCTGTGTACGTAAGACATTTGACGGGTTAAAGTGTAGGCTACAAATTCCTGGAACTCTTATAAAAATGATATTTAAGTGGTACAATTGCTAAGCACGAAGTTCTTTGAGATTTGTCTTATGGAAACCTGAAAAAAGAACACAATGATACTATAGATATGATAATAATTTAACCAGATGATAATATGATAGTAAAAAATGGTCAATTTAATGATTTTTTGTTATAAATAAAGATTCAAATATAGTAGGTACCTAAAAACTATGGATTACAATTATAAAAATGTGAATCACATAGTGTTCTTGTTAATTTTAATTGTGTTAAAGAATTGCACTAATTGTGACAAATATCAGCGCTCAATAATACACACACACTGTCTGTACGACAGTCTATAATATTTAGTTACGCATTGCATACACTATAAAGGTAAATTATTCCCAAAAAATATTTTAAGGTTACCCTACTGCATTGTTACGATTTCATTGATGATTCGGCCATGACAGCTAGTATTTTGGTGACGGGTGTTGCCGCATCAGGGAACTCCCAAAATTAGGGTTTTCTTTTAATTCTCTCCAGTGTTAGTAATTTGGAAAATTACAGCTGTACTCAATTTTTAACACAACACAAACTTTATATTTATTTTTATTATTAACGCTATTATTTCTTATTTTCTATGATATGGATCTGATACTGGTACAGTTACTGGAAAACACTTTTATAATCAGTTTGTGCATTCTGCTTTTATTATCAGTTTTACAATAATTCACATTTTATCCCCTTTTAAACTGCAAACACAGTTTGGGGTTGGATGAAGTTGATAAACTCAAAACTTTGAAGTTAAATTTACCCATTTTCGGGAATTTTTAGTGTATATAGAAATACCATACACCACACTAGAAAGAGAGTTCCGACCACAGAGAGTGAGATAGCAATGTGTAGGTATTTGACTCAAATAGGTATTAGGAGTGCACTCTCCACCTTTACCTAAAACTTCATGGGTATAGCGCTCATTACATTATCGTAAAAAAAAACTCACTTAGCTATTCAGTTTTCTATACGTGACACAAGATGGCGCTGTGCCATTTCCACAGAAATCACATCAAACGTAAACGCGTTCGACCATAGTTGAAAATTCCTACTCGGTACTCTGGCCTTTCTTTTACGGACGTATGCAGGTGGCCTCATGACAAAAATAAGTACTGTATTAAGTACCTGTAGGTACTTAAAGTTATGCCACGTAACTGCTCCTAACGCAGCATATTGTTGGTTGTTTACAACTAGCGCTAATATTCAGGAACAGCAAATGACGTCACTCTCGGCAGCGCCATCTAGTGGTGTGAAGTACGTACAGTGATGTTGGTGGGCGTGTGCGGTGAGAGGGGCGCGTGTGGTGCGCGTGCGCCTCGCGCGCCTTGCGCAGCCCGAGCGAGAACAATACGTACAGTGATGTTGGTGGGCGTGTGCGGTGAGAGGGGCGCGTGGTGCGCGTGCGCCTCGCGCGCCTTGCGCAGCCCGAGCGAGAACAATACGTACAGTGATGTTGGTGGGCGTGTGCGGTGAGAGGGGCGCGTGGTGCGCGTGCGCCTCGCGCGCCTTGCGCAGCCCGAGCGAGAACAATACGTACAGTGATGTTGGTGGGCGTGTGCGGTGAGAGGGGCGCGTGGTGCGCGTGCGCCTCGCGCGCCTTGCGCAGCCCGAGCGAGAACAATACGTACAGTGATGTTGGTGGGCGTGTGCGGTGAGAGGGGCGCGTGGTGCGCGTGCGCCTCGCGCGCCTTGCGCAGCCCGAGCGAGAACAATACGTACAGTGATGTTGGTGGGCGTGTGCGGTGAGAGGGGCGCGTGGTGCGCGTGCGCCTCGCGCGCCTTGCGCAGCCCGAGCGAGAACAATACGTACAGTGATGTTGGTGGGCGTGTGCGGTGAGAGGGGCGCGTGGTGCGCGTGCGCCTCGCGCGCCTTGCGCAGCCCGAGCGAGAACAATACGTACAGTGATGTTGGTGGGCGTGTGCGGTGAGAGGGGCGCGTGGTGCGCGTGCGCCTCGCGCGCCTTGCGCAGCCCGAGCGAGAACAATACGTACAGTGATGTTGGTGGGCGTGTGCGGTGAGAGGGGCGCGTGGTGCGCGTGCGCCTCGCGCGCCTTGCGCAGCCCGAGCGAGAACAATACGTACAGTGATGTTGGTGGGCGTGTGCGGTGAGAGGGGCGCGTGGTGCGCGTGCGCCTCGCGCGCCTTGCGCAGCCCGAGCGAGAACAATACGTACAGTGATGTTGGTGGGCGTGTGCGGTGAGAGGGGCGCGTGGTGCGCGTGCGCCTCGCGCGCCTTGCGCAGCCCGAGCGAGAACAAACAATACGTACAGTGATGTTGGTGGGCGTGTGCGGTGAGAGGGGCGCGTGGTGCGCGTGCGCCTCGCGCGCCTTGCGCAGCCCGAGCGAGAACAATACGTACAGTGATGTTGGTGGGCGTGTGCGGTGAGAGGGGCGCGTGGTGCGCGTGCGCCTCGCGCGCCTTGCGCAGCCCGAGCGAGAACAAACAATACGTACAGTGATGTTGGTGGGCGTGTGCGGTGAGAGGGGCGCGTGGTGCGCGTGCGCCTCGCGCGCCTTGCGCAGCCCGAGCGAGAACAAACAATACGTACAGTGATGTTGGTGGGCGTGTGCGGTGAGAGGGGCGCGTGGTGCGCGTGCGCCTCGCGCGCCTTGCGCAGCCCGAGCGAGAACAATACGTACAGTGATGTTGGTGGGCGTGTGCGGTGAGAGGGGCGCGTGGTGCGCGTGCGCCTCGCGCGCCTTGCGCAGCCCGAGCGAGAACAATACGTACAGTGATGTTGGTGGGCGTGTGCGGTGAGAGGGGCGCGTGGTGCGCGTGCGCCTCGCGCGCCTTGCGCAGCCCGAGCGAGAACAAACAATACGTACAGTGATGTTGGTGGGCGTGTGCGGTGAGAGGGGCGCGTGGTGCGCGTGCGCCTCGCGCGCCTTGCGCAGCCCGAGCGAGAACAATACGTACAGTGATGTTGGTGGGCGTGTGCGGTGAGAGGGGCGCGTGGTGCGCGTGCGCCTCGCGCGCCTTGCGCAGCCCGAGCGAGAACACCGCCACAGACCGCACGCGCTTCACTAGTAGCGCGCGGGCGCGGGAACGACCTGGAACGTTTTATAATCGATCACAAAACGCAAGCAAACGCATCTTATATACCCTGGCTAAACGTAACCATTTGTCCCATTTGATGAGTACAAAGCACATATCACTTAGACTTGTAGACCTGCAAAACTATAATTTGATAATTTTGACAATACTTTACAAAAATGTATTAAGTATTATCATACTCCAATACCACTTACTGCTCTAAAAGTAAGTAAGTTCGTATAGGCCGGGTGGCTAGCCCTGGTTTTTAGGTGCCTGAAAGCCTCTGACATGGCTAAACGGTTAAAACAACCGGGACCACGGTGGCGCTCAGTTGGAAAATGAAATATGCATTGCTACTAGATATAACACGGTTAACTAGTTCGTGATCCAAATGTTTTACGTGAGATAGATAGCATACAATGTATAGATATGATTTAGTATACAAGCTGTTATTGTTCATTAATAAACTAGACTATTGAGACTATAACAGACTCTTGTAGACTCTGAGTGCTGACCGTGCGGAACGTTGCTTAATTTCGTTGATCGCTGACAAACACCTAGTCAAACTACGCCACTTACTGCTCTTATCCTTGGGCTTGTCGTCCTCGCTGGACGTGGCGCTGGCGTCGATAGAGGGCGCGGCGGACGGCACCGCGTTCAGATCCGGCTCTGAACCGCCCGCGCTCACACTGCCCGATAATTCCTGCAAATTGTACAAGGAAAATTACAAAACATTTGCTTTTGCATGAGTAGGAAGCTCACCATTCTTAATACCTACTTCCACATCATACTAGACGGCTCTAAACCTGGAGACCTCCTGGCGATAGGTACAGAGATCGACTACATTCTAATAAACACCCGCTCGAGATCATAAATGATAAACGAGTGGACTTATCCCGGAGCTGATTGTAACTCAGACCACAATCTGCTGGTCGCTAGCTTTGCGCTTCGTCTAAGTGGCCAAGTAAACGTAGGCAAAGGTGAACAATTGCTCCTGCGAGCGTGATCTCCGAAGACGTATCGGTATGGCGAAGAATGCTATGTCTCAGCTTGATAAAGTCTGGAAGAATAGAGGGATAAATTTGAAAACGAAGATGGGACAAGTCCAGACTCTGGTCTTCTCTATTTTTCTTTATGACGCGGAGACCTGCCGGGCTAGTATGCGCGCCACGAATTATTTCGTTCGTAGTGTCAGAACGAGACAGCTTTATGGCAAAGTATATAACTGTCACTTTTTCACACGTCGAAATGTGTTCTTTTCTTCGTTTTTCGTGGTCGCATGCATGCCTGAACCCTGAAAGCAGCGGATCGTGGACGCATTGATACTTTCGAGATGCGGTGCTGGACGAAGATGCTTATTGGAGATCTTTAGGGGAGGCCTATGTCCAGCAGTGGACGTTCTATGGGATATGGCTGATGGATGGAAAGATTTACAATAAGTCCGGTTGATATAAGGTGTGTTGGTACACCAGTGCGTTTATACGGTCTGAAAACCAAACACCTAGACAGCCGTATAAAGCCGTGGTGGTCTAGTTGTAATGACACAGTGTCAATTTGACACTCGCCTCATGCTGGCTTCTCACGGCGCGAGATATCACGAGTCGCGGCGCGCCAGCTCGAGCCTACCCGCCGTGTGAAGGTGATGGCTCGAGGCGACACGGGCTGGCGCGAGCAGGCGCGTCCGATCCGATCGAAGTCGGTAAATTCAAAGGCGCGGGCCGGCGCGGCGCGAGCGCACTCGTGGCGAATCGAGTGCGTGTGAGTGAGTGGGATAGCGCGGGGCGCGAAGCAAAGCATTGGTCGTTCATTTCGTTTCGTGGCAGCGTGAAAGATACTCTTGGGTATTTAGTTATGGAGTGGACTAATGAAACGATTTCCGAATTTTAGATTTTAAATGGAAACGCTTTATGGAATTCTAAAAGTTCGGAACACAAAAATAATAACAACTAGAACGACTCCTGGGTTAGAATACAAACTAAATTTAAAAGACCGCACCATCCTGATGAAAGAGATAAAAAAGAAAAGACCGTACTGGCATAGAAAGTGGCCAACGCGCGTCGCGCCGACGCGCGCCTTGAGAACGGGTAGCGCGGACTCGCCTGTTGGCGCGTGCTCGCTCGTACAAATCGGCTCGGCGCGGCGCGACTTGTGATATCCCGCGCCGTGAGAAGCCAGCTTCACAATCGTGAGGTCGTCCCGCACCAATTAATTCCTTGGAATTTATGTTCGGAATTTCACACCAATGGCTTTTCGGTGAAGGAAAACATCGTGAGGCTACCTGCATACGTTTGTAGAAGAAATTCGATGGCGTATGTGAATCCACCAACCCGCACTGGGCTAGCGTGGTGGATATGGACCAATCACCCTTCGTGGGTAGGCCTACGTTCTGCAGTAGACTATTAAAAAAAGGCTGGTACAGGTTTCTTTTTTCTTATTTCGTATAGGTTTGCGTTTGACTACACACTGCCTGATGTTAAGCAGATATATCATTCTAGGATGTAACACGCTTACCTAGAAGATACCTATCTATTCGGGATTTGAAGACACTTACATTGTACTTAGGTACAGGTACCTAGACAGTGGACGTCCTAAGCTAACCGGTACGTGGTCTTTTAGTTCAAAAAATCGAATGATAAAAAAACGGGCGATATATTCATTTTATTCATAAAAAATCGTAACGTACGCTAGGTACTTTCATATTTGATATCAGAGTCTTATTGTGATAAATATATAAAATACCTGCAATGTAGGGTTGACCCTTGGCCGGTGTTGTGTGGGATGCGGGATGCAGTGCGCCGAGCGGTGCAGCGGCTCGTCCCGCAACCCGCGCACCCCTAGCAGCGACAGTGGCGCTCCGGGTGTACCCTCCTGCCGCAAAAATAGATAAATCTAATACTTTTTAAAACCACCGTAGTTAATACACTTTCTTCCGAGCTTGATTTCGGGTGATTTTACTAACCCTTAAAGTGTTTGTACGGATCTCTAAACAACGGACTTATATCCTAGAATATGACTAAGTCAGACTTCCAGAAAGAGCAATATCAAAGAAATCTCTGTGTATATTAGGTTTTTATTGATTTATTTTACATTACATTTATATATATTACACTCCACAGACACCGAGGTCTGTGCTCTTTATGATATGCATTACTTTTTTAATATGATTTGAACAATATTTCTTAAAACTAAGGCTTTACTAGAAGATTCTACACAAATCTAAACCTAATACATAGTAAGATTTTTCATTCTTATAGATTTTTATCGATGTAGAAAAATCGTGCGACTTTTTAGTATGAATTTATGACGACCACAGAATAAATAATAGTAGTGAAGAAGCATCAGCCCGAAACAACATTTTATGTAGGTATACAAATAGCGACCCTTGGGGAGACGCAATGCAGTACAATTTAGTTCGCATATCCGTCCACCGTTGTTTACTTTCGAGGTAAGAATACCTATGACATGGATACGTACCTTACGTCGCAAGCTCGGCTTAGTGGGGCTAAGCTCCTGAAGCAGCTGCAAAGAGCCCGTAGTTACCGCGGCCTCGTTCACTGTTGAAGTGGTTACGGACGCTGCTTTGGGCCTGAAATGTGTCAGGTGCCTTTTGATATTTAAGAAGTAATGCGCTGGGGTTTAGACTGCTGTTCCACTAAAGATGAGATATGTATACAGGATTATCTGCTTCCCGTGGACTAAGCCGAAAGGGTGACACAAAATACGAAAAAAAAAAACTGTCGTTTAATACATTTTTAGGGTTCCGTACCCAAAGGGAAAAACGGGACTCTATTACTAAGACTTCGATGTCCGTCCGTCTGTCCATCTGTCCGTCCGTCCGTCTGTATGTCTGTCTGTCACCGGGCTATATCTCATGAACCATGATAGCTAGGCAGCTGAAATTTTCACAGATGATGTATTTCTGTTGCCGCTATAACAACAAATACTATTAAATATTTAAGGGGGGCTCCCATAAAACAAAACTTAATTTTTAGACGTTTTTTGCTCTATATTAATAATGGTAATAGATAGATGCTTGAAATTTTCACAGAATATTTAGTTTTATATTCACTTCAATAATAAATAATAAAATAAATATTTAAGGGGGGCTCCCATACAGTCCGGAACCCTACGTGCGCGAGTCCTACTCGTACTTGGCCGATTATTTCGATTGCGAGTTGCAATTTTGTTTCTCGAATTTCGCGTTGGTCTCCTAGTTACATTAGTTCATAATGATAGTCTTAATCACCTCTTTTCGGCATGGGGCAAGCACGTAACCCATTACAAGCTTGCGTACATCAAGATAAATCCATACTTTGTTAAAATAAAGTGAATGTGAAAAATGTTTGTTTTTTTTTGTAATTTTGGATTTCGATCACATCATGTTTGATGATATGTGATTTGTTGAGACCGGGTGGCTAGCCCTGGTATCAAAGTTTTAAGCCACCCGAAGGCCTTTGACATAGCTAAACGATTCAAACAATCAGACTATAAAATGTAACGTGTCATCCGATTCAAGGTGTATGATGGTACTCATCTTTAGTGGATAGTTTTAAAAGCTAGAGAGTCGAAAATGTACAGATTGTGCCCATTTGACATAAACGGATAGTAGGTAGGTACATATAGGTATTAACTAATTACAAAAGTTTTTTTTACAAGGGATGTGTTTACGATACATAGAATAGAGAAACTAAAAACAATAATGTCAAATAAACGTAAAAATCGATATCCAAGAAGGCTTTTACAAAGATGTTCTGTGTAATACATCCATGGGCTTTTATTTTAACAGCTGTCACATTGACACATTTCAAAAAATTTCTTTGTTATTGACATTAGTTCAGATACTCTGCCATAGAGATAGGACACTATTAGCATCTTTACCAAAGATTAAAAAATATATATATTGATGGGAAAAAATACATTTATTTGATTTTATCAAATAAATAAACAATAGAAATGTAGGTACTACAAACAGTTACTCTTTGTAACCAAGTGTTGTTATTATAACATATCAATACTTAAATTGAGAACAATTAAATTACATTTATTCGACATTATCATATACGTGAAAAAACAAGAAGATAAAAATACAAAATATGAATTACCTTTTCAGCAGATATAACAATATTCCCGACTCTATAAATCATGAGAAATATATGAAAAACAATTATTTAAAAATAATACTTTTTATTGCAAAATAAAATAAAAATACAACACAAGTTTCAGAAGCATTAATACTGATAATAATTATGACGGAATGAAAAAAAATATATTAATATAATTAAGAAAAAATGCGCATCACTACACACCGCTCCAGGCTAAGTTACTTGTGCCAAATTAACTGAAAACAAAAAATAACATATAAAACTACTGTACTACCACATAGACCTAAACAATTTATAATGATACAAAAAACGCAATGAACATTCCAAATAGAAAATAAGAAATCGATCAATTCAGTCAACGATAGCTTGAATTTCTCGATTATCTATAAATTCAAATTAAATAGGTTCATAAATTATTAATGATTTAAAAAAAATAGAAATTAGACATCGATAGCAAAACTATTTTTTTTTTTCCCAGCACTAAGCGTGCCACAGTAAACAAAACATTTACTTAAACCAATTTTCTGAAGTAGGTATGTATTTTTACTATTTTCATTATTTATTTGTTAAACAAGGTTGTTGTTCGATTTTCAGGCCAGTGAACATTTGTCTATCGTTCTGTAGTAGTAGTACTTTAAGTAAAAGTAAAATCGATAATATCGTAAGTAAGTAATCGATAATCGATCGTAAGTAAGTAAGTTTTTTACTTAGTTGTACTTTAGTACTTCGACATTGAAGTATGACACGTCTTATATTTGTCGATTAATAGTGTATACGATATCGTAGTGTCAACAAAACTAACATAAAAATTATCGATATCGACATTCAGTCAACATTTGAAATTATTTTGCCACTATAGTCAAACCGTTAAACTCAGACATCGCCTGCGCGGTACAGGGGCGCCGGGGGAGACGACACAGGGGACTGAGACAGGCGCGGGCAGCGGGTCCCCGGCGCCCGCACCTGTCTCAGTCCCCCTTTGTCGTCTACCCCCGCGCCCTTGTACCCGCGCAGGCGATGTCTGAGTTTAGCGGTTTGACTATAATCATATGCATAAAATTATCGATATCGACATAACCTATCGATAATATTTAATTTACAGGCCGAATCACACAAGTCAGTGGATGTGGCGTTAGCCACAAACTGCGCAATATCCAATCTTGACTGAAGCTCACTTAAAGCTGCGCGTTGATTGGATATTGCGCAGTCTGTAGCTAACTTCACGTTCGCCAACTTGTATGATTCGGCCTAAACCAATAATCCTATCGACACCGTCCCAGCCCTACTCACCTAAAAGGCGGTATTTCCGGAATGAGTCCGATGTTGATCTTCTTCTTGTCCTGTTTCTTGTCGACTTCCTTGTCCGGTTTGTCGTTCGCTTTCGGTGTGGTGGGGGTGGCGGTGCGCGGCGTGCCTCGGATGGAACGCACGTCGTCTTGACTCGGGTGCTCCGACTAGACAAATAAGAACTCGTATAGTAGATGTACCAGTTGTTGCCACTGCTCCGACTTTGGCTATTTGATGCCAAAATTAATGTAGAAATGACAAAGTCCGAAACACAACACTGATTTCCATCACCGGTGTAGTTGAAGTAGGTTACAAAGCTATGGGGTTATACGGGTCACGTGGTTCGCATGCACCCCGAGAGATGTCCCCAGTGGTGTCTGATCACCACACAAACAAAGTAACAACAAACTATATAGCCTCAACTACATTTTCATCTCGACACGTTGCAATCTTCAAATTCGATAGAAAACCGCGAGTTTTCTAACAATCACAGAAACCGCTGAAAAGTCTTTCGGTATTTCGGTAAAACAGACACCAAATCGGTAATTATACCGAAAAATCAATAAGTTCAGTATTAATGAATCTGAAGCTTTTCTTTGATAAGTAATAATGCAGATAACATACCATGAGCGGAGCGTGTGCGTTTTTAATAGCCTCTCGTCGCTGGAACTCGACTTTGGCCATCTCAGTCGCCAGCCACGCCGGGATCTCCGGGATCGCCAGCCGCAGGGCCAATACTACGCCCAGGATCACGTGCTGACAACAATAACATCAATATTTCACTTTCTGGAAATAAACTCAAGTAGTGAATAAGCTTCGCCCAGGTTGTAACGCTTGGGAAGTGTGAAGCTGGTTTGGAGGTAAAAGGTACAACATAAAATGTAAGATAGATAGAAGTATGCTAAGGTGTGATAAATAAAAGTTATAAAGTAAGTAATGTTGGTTTTATTAATGTTAATTTTAAGTTACATGCCTGAGGGGCGTAGATCGGTATGAGACACCTTATGATCTATGTGCCGGAAGGGCCTAATATTAAAAACTTAGGATTACTGATTGCCGGAGGGGCTTAAGACTAAATTACTAATTAAATGGTACAATAGAATGGGCGCCAGGACTATAGGTCCATAAAATACAAGGGCTGATAGTTGCCGGCTATCAGGGTAGAACAGGGCGTGTGGTCGAATACCTACTTCGCTGAGTTTGCAACCAATTTTAAATATGCTCTGTGTTAGTTAATTATTTAAGTTAATTGAGTAATAGAAGCACAGCACGAAATGTAAGAAAGGCGCAGCCGTTGGCTGCGTTACCAATAATACTCGGGGGTAGATTCAAGTCGGGGCGGTAGCCACGTCGCCCACGGCGGAAACGCGCAGATAGAAGCAGCAAGAAGCTAGTAGCGGTCTCGGGGTGAGACGCAGAAAGAGGCCACGTCGCCGCACGGTGAGGGACGCGCCGGAGGACGCTTGCCGCGCCTTGGAGTGCAGTTGTAGACCACAATTTCTATATGTAGAACAAAAAAAAACCCTGTCCGAGGACAGAAAACAAGTATGAATGTCTTGTTCTTTGGTCAGACCTCGCTTGAAGAGCGAGGCCCTCCATTTCAAGTTGGGGGTGGTAAGCCGACAATGATATCGGATGCGACACGTCATCGGGTCTAGGAAAATACTGACAAAGACCGAGCCTAACCGAGACAGTAGGAATAAGAGGCTATTAAAAACTTACCCTAATGTCTTAGGGGTTTCTTTTCGAGGTTTCGAAGTCAGTTCAGCCAAGGGAACTCCCACGTCGCACGGTGTTCGTCGTTCGGGGAACCAGGGTGTCGGCGCGCGGTCCTGTTCTCACTCGATTCGGTGGTTTTCTGTAGAATCAAGGGACAATTCCTTTGGTTCTTGTACAACAAGTGAATCGTTTAGAAAACCAACCTTGCCGACACGTACCTTCGTTAGGACGCCGCTACGGCCTTGTTCCCACTACGACCCCGTGTACGCTCCGTTGGCTGCTTGCTGGACAAAGAAAGACTTCAGTCCGTCTATCACGGTTTTATGTGATTTTATTTCACTCCGACCGAATTTTAATATTTTGTTCTCGTTCCTGACCTTGTTTGTTGACACTTGACAGCCAAGTCGCTGGCAGATCCGACTTAAGCTGTCAGTGACTTTTTGTAAATTTTTGGCACCAACGTACCCGATGATTTGCCAACACTAGAGTGTTTTGGCACCTATTTGCCAAAACAGGGTTACAATACCCCTCCACCCGGGGAAAGAATTCACGCAGTGAATTCGACGGCTGCCCCCAGCCGAAAAGTAGAACTACAAGAACGAGTAGGGAGCAACAAAGAAATGGGCAACCTAGCCGCTAGAATAGTTAGTGGCTATTTGCCGAACAGACGAAATACAGACCAAACGATAAAAATAAAAGATCCTTATAACTAAAAAAAAGTGTCAAAGTACCCTGACTTTTTAGAGTTGAGTGAGATAATCAGGAAAGCAAACAACTGAGTGGAAATCTTACTTTGACTCCGCAGGGAATTTAAGATTGTTAAAAAACATAAAGGTACCAAATTATGGAGTCAGTTGGACCAAGAACCGAGGACTGACTCAAGCATAATTATGGCTTCTTTGTTTTTAACTGATAAGATTTTCCTGTAAGCGGTATTAATTAAGCTAATTTTTTTTTTGTTAGCATATAATCTGTGGTTAGAAGTAAAACAAGGATGCACGAAAATTATGGAGTCGGTTGGACCAGAACCGTGGACCGACTCAAGCATAATTAAGGCACTGTTCTAACCACGATTTCTAATTTAAGCATGATTCGAGGTTGACTTGGTGTGTATTGCCAGTACAACTAAGAAACAAAGCTACTAAAATATAATCATTCTAATGCCCGCTTTTTTTTTTGAGATTGAGCTTAAAATTGAGCGAATATGGGTTACTGAAGCTAAAATTGTTGGAATTTGAATGTTTACAAAGTCAGGGGTATTTCACTTCTAAATCTAGGTGCATTTAACCTAAACTTAAGATACGGTGTAACTATTGTTACATGTTAGTGCTAAAAATAAATATAAGTCAAAGTTTGGAGTGGGGTTCTTCCTACCTGAGGGTGGAATCCCTTATTTAAGCCATCGCCGGGGAAATCATACTATCATGATATGAAAAATTAGTAAATTCAGGTGTGACCATCGGTGTCAGTATACAGAGTAATGGTACTACCTATGGAGGGCAATACAAGAAGCTGAAAGAAAAATGTTTGCTAACATGACGTAGGAGGAAGTATAATAAGAATAGTAGCCTAGAGACGGCAAAAGAAGTAGAAGGGAAAGTAAAAAAATCGAAAGAAGAGATTTAGCATTTAGGTGGACCACATGTATCCGAAAGGTAGGAGACTAGAAAGAAAGGAATGCCTTTAGAGGAGGCCTATGTTGGAGGGTAATATAGCAAAAGTGGACGCCGATAGTTTAAGAAGGCAATGCCTTGAGGATGTGACCATCGTAGTGGGCACAGGAGGACCATTACTACTGGAGTTGAGCGCTCAACCTTATTAGTGTAGTAAAGAAATGGGAGTATAATTTAGTGTGACCACATAGTTGTACAGGCTAGTGGACACAGCTAAATGATTAAGTCTAGTCAGGTATGTAGTTATAGGCTTCAGTTAAAGAGTTCTACCACCGCTCTATTGTATGTCAAGTATGTAGTTATAGGCTTGCGTTAAAGAGTTCTACCACCGCTCTGTTGTATTGTCTAGTATGTAGTTATAGGCTTTAATTAAAGAGTTCTACCACCGCTCTATTTATCGTCTACCTTTAGGGGGTAGGGAGTGCTAATCGGTACTGCCTTTACAGGACTTGCCTGTTGACAGGACCGACGCTAAGATACTACTTTTAGAGAGTAGCAAAGAGGCATCAGCACTGCCGTTAGTGGGCAGGGCTGAGCAAGAGATACTACCACATAGGGATAGTATAGCTGATTGGTACTGCCTTTAGTTGACAGGACCAACGCTAAAGTACTACTTTTAGAAAGTAGCAAAGAGGCATCAGCACTGCCGTTAGTGGGCAGGGCTGAGCAAAAGGTACTACCACGTAGGGGTCGTACATTGGGTGTCCAACGAAGTGGGCACACAAAAGGGTTACATAAGGTACTGCCCAAGGCAGCACAAGTGGTAGAAGCAAGTTATCAACAGTACTGCGTAGTACTGCGTACAGAATATGCAAGGTACTATCTTTAGAAGATAGTAGGACAGTACTGAGTAAGTAGTACATGTAAGTATAAGCAAGTAAATAGTACAAATACTGCCGGTAGTGGGTAGTATTGTCTATTTAAAGTAGTATTTCTAAGCTAAGCTAAAATGATAATTGCTACCGAAAGTAGGAAGCTAAAGATTATTATTCTAGCTTAGAAGTGTAGTATTAAGGTACTAAGGGCTACAATATAATAGCTTATCTTAGTTTGTAAGACATAAGGACTGCACTCCAAGCGTTCTAAAGGTAAAGAAAGAGAAAAAAAAATTTACTACCGATTTTAAAATTAAATCCTTAAGGACTTAGTTTCCAGGCACGAATTATGCGATAAAAGTTAAGATTGAAAAAAAAAATTTCCAAAACAAATTAAATTACTCAGTTTTGTTGTTTCTATAAGGTTTACTGATAATATTCTTCAGTAAATTAGTAAAAGATTAGAAAAACATAATTGACATTGTTTTTCCTACCATCTTATAGAAAACAAAAGCGTTGTTACAAACGCCTTGTTTGCAAACAGAATAATCAACGAAGCTACAGTAAGTATTGCAAATGACAACTTCTGACCGTTGTTTTCCAAGAATTTAGTGCTATAAACAGTGTAACTGCAATTGTTTCTCCTTGTTTCAGGTTCCTGGAACGATAGAATGTGCAACAATACTAATCTATCTGAAAGATTTCTCAAGACAAATGTTTGTGGTAGACCAAGTGAAAAAGTGAACGAACCAAAGTTTACCAGAGGACTGCGAATCATCCTATAAAGATTTTCGACTGAAGAGGATGAGTGCTCTTCAGGATATAAAAAACATTAACTATACAGAAGACTATAGGATCAGTTCATAACGTCTGAAACGTTTTGCTTCAGGTTGAGGCATGGTGACCTAACATCCTGATTATTCTGTTTCCGAGATTATGTAAAGATCGCTGTGAGAGCTGTCGAAGCTAACAATATATGATTATAGTGCTGTTTTTGTTGTTTTATTGTGCCAAGATATAGAATTACTAGTAAAGTAATCGCCTGAGAATACTACAATATGTCGGTTACCAAAATGTTCAATGTCGAACATGATTCGATATACTGAACCCTTTGTTTCCGGCATATTCCTAAGAGGTAGTAAAATATTTTTTTTTGAAAGAACATTAAATCGTGCTGTTTGAGTTTAAAAGATATTCTATTTAGGTTAGACGAACAGAGGCTAAGTTGTAATAGTTTAAGTAAAGTGGTTGCAGAATCAGCTTACAAATGCATGAAATATCTAAAATACTAGCGCAGGTAGTTTTAAGTTGCCTAATTATTGCTTACAAACTGCTATGTTCACAATTTATACTAATCCTATAAACATAATACATTAAACAATATTTCACCGCAACAATTTCTTTGTGAAAACTACTTTAGCATTTAGTTACAGTACATACTTTGCAACAATGCAGATAAAATGAATAATGTAGGTAGGTACTGTTAACAAAGCTTAGTTTCAGTACATTATTTTGCTATAATGCAAATAAAATGAATAATGTAGGTAGGTATTGTTAACAAAATAATGCAGGTATACTATAGCAATGAATCTGAAAATACAAAAACTGCCTAAAAATGAGAATTACAATACCTATTCTGTTAAATCTTACAGCTATAGGGTACACAAGGATTAAAACAACACAAATTTCTTTTTCAAAATTGTTCTTGTTTATTAGTATGTTAGTACATCCTAGCTGCCTAACAGATCCTACCTAATAATGAATTGATTGCAAATTCAGCTTAAAACCAGTTGAGGCGCCACTGTAACGCTTGAAAAGTGTTACAGCTGTAACGCTTTAAGATGTTCTACCGGGATAGCCGGGTAGAAAAGGGCGTGAAAGCGAGAGTACCTAACTTCGCTGAGTTTGCAACCAATTTTAAATATGCTCTGTGTTAGTTAATTATTTAAGTTAATTGAGTAATAGAAGCACAGCACGAAATGTAAGAAAGGCGCAGCCGTTGGCTGCGTTACCAATAATACTCGGGGGTAGATTCAAGTCGGGGCGGTAGCCACGTCGCCCACGGCGGAAACGCGCAGATAGAAGCAGCAAGAAGCTAGTAGCGGTCTCGGGGTGAGACGCAGAAAGAGGCCACGTCGCCGCACGGTGAGGGACGCGCCGGAGGACGCTTGCCGCGCCTTGGAGTGCAGTTGTAGACCACAATTTCTATATGTAGAACAAAAAAAAACCCTGTCCGAGGACAGAAAACAAGTATGAATGTCTTGTTCTTTGGTCAGACCTCGCTTGAAGAGCGAGGCCCTCCATTTCAAGTTGGGGGTGGTAAGCCGACAATGATATCGGATGCGACACGTCATCGGGTCTAGGAAAATACTGACAAAGACCGAGCCTAACCGAGACAGTAGGAATAAGAGGCTATTAAAAACTTACCCTAATGTCTTAGGGGTTTCTTTTCGAGGTTTCGAAGTCAGTTCAGCCAAGGGAACTCCCACGTCGCACGGTGTTCGTCGTTCGGGGAACCAGGGTGTCGGCGCGCGGTCCTGTTCTCACTCGATTCGGTGGTTTTCTGTAGAATCAAGGGACAATTCCTTTGGTTCTTGTACAACAAGTGAATCGTTTAGAAAACCAACCTTGCCGACACGTACCTTCGTTAGGACGCCGCTACGGCCTTGTTCCCACTACGACCCCGTGTACGCTCCGTTGGCTGCTTGCTGGACAAAGAAAGACTTCAGTCCGTCTATCACGGTTTTATGTGATTTTATTTCACTCCGACCGAATTTTAATATTTTGTTCTCGTTCCTGACCTTGTTTGTTGACACTTGACAGCAAAGTCGCTGGCAGATCCGACTTAAGCTGTCAGTGACTTTTTGTAAATTTTTGGCACCAACGTACCCGATGATTTGCCAACACTAGAGTGTTTTGGCACCTATTTGCCAAAACAGGGTTACAAGGTACGATCGTTATAGCTGCAAACCTTGTTGAAAAACTCTAAAAATAGTTTTTTTTTATCGCGAATAAGTCCACGCTTGACCACCAACTCGCCTGATGGTAAGCGACGTTGTGGTCGAAGATGAAGCACGCAGACCTAGAAGATACCTATTCACTCTGACCTTGAAAAGCATTAGATTATATCTCTTAGGAAACAGGAAAGCAGGACGACTGTTCCATTCCCTGGCGGTACGAATCAGAAATGTTGAGTCAAACCGCTTCGTACGTATCGAAGGAAAATCGACAGTGTAGGGGTGGTGATGTGGCGTCCTCTTACTTGTCCTGTAGTAAAAAGGGGATGGTAGGATAAGGTCGTAAGGTTTGGAAAATATAAGCGGATACACGGCGAATACGTTTAACAAACACGCGCTAGCTTGCTTCCTCGCGTCACGTGGCACATTGAAGGCGTGGCTCGCGGGCGGAAACAACTGTTCTAAACCGGTTTATTCCGTTCAACCAATGTGCGAAATTTATTGAACAAAAACCCTTAAAATTAACCTCAGTCAAAACGAAACCTAAAAGTAAAGTTATCATCACTTTCAGCGGCCCACTTGGGTCCGGAGTCAGGGGCTCCGCAAACACACTGGTGTTTGCGGAGCCCCTGAGCAAAGCATGGATCACCTGCTTACATGCCCACAGTGTGATATCGATCGAATCGGTGATAATAGATATATTCCTATTGGTTAACGCTCCATCATTTAAAAGGATTTTCATTTACATCAAAGCTTTTTTAAATACGGTAAGTAAGCAATTATGCCACATCTGCATCCGCATTGATTTTATGCAGATGTATAAATCGATGCAGAAGTTCCGTAATTGCGGATGCGGATGCGAATATTCGCAAGATCCCTGGTGTATTGTAAGGCCCTCATGTTGGGGCAATAGAATATGGAATCGGTATCCCCTGCCTGTAATAAGAGCTAACCAAAAAGGGGCCTCTAGGCTCGCGGGTGGTTAGAGATGGGGCTCCAGCCATCCACGTCACAGTCATTACACATCATCACAGGTTAGACAGATACACAGCGACAAATCTCAGAGGTAAAATAACTGTGAACGGACTGTATTACCTCTAGAGCCACAATAACTAATATAGTCTGAGCCGGCGTAGCGTCCGGTAGCAAGCGATGCACGGGTCCGGATAAACCGATCAGCGCGCAGTTTACCAACACCGCCACAGCTACCATCGCTTCCATCGCATGCTGAAAAATAAAGATTAAAATATAGACATGACGAAGCGAGACAACATAGTTGGTTTTAGATAAATGACAACACTGCATGCTTGTGTCGGAATGAAATGATTTTGACAGATGGGCGAGAAACGTCATGCCATTCCGAGCGCAAGGCGGCATTGCACCCGTGCAAATCCATAGACTTTAAAATCAGTTTTCATCCTCGAAAGTTCTTGTTATAGTAGTTTATGCAACTGTCATATAATGAAGGGTATTAAAACACGAGTGTGAGTTTATGAAACGAGCGCAGCGAGTTTCATAATAGTAATGAGTGTTTTAATACCCGTGTTATGTGCAGTTGCATACACTACTTTATCTTCACTAATAAAAATAAAAATAAACATATTGCGAAACATTAAATTCAGGCGTACGTGTATTGTCACAGTGAACTTGGCGCCATTAAAATCTAACCAATGAGAGCGCAGCTGCGCGCGCAGGGCCAATCAGGAGCGAGCGCGCGATGTTATAATGAGATTTTACGATATCGATGTGGATATTATAACATCGTGTGAAATTGCTTAAATTGAGTGTTTTGTTGTCTGCGCTATAACAGTAGTCATTATAAGTCAAGTATTAGAAACATACTCGGAGTCTCTCTGCGAGATCAAATCAGGAATGAGGGGATTCGCAGAAGAACCAAAGTTACCGACATAGCCCAGCGGATTGGCAAGTTGAAATGGCAGTGGGCAGGGCACATAGCGCGGAGGACTGATGACCGATGGGGTCGAAAAGTTCTCGAGTGGAGACCACGTACCGGCAAGCGCAGCGTAGGACGTCCACCCACAAGGTGGACGGATGACCTCATTAAGACCGCAGGATCACGCTGGATGCAAGTCGCTACCAACCGGTCTTATTGGAGATTCATGGGGGAGGCCTATGTCCAGCAGTGGACGTCCTATGGCTGATGGATGGATGGATGGATTGGAAACATAAGTAGAATGTTACAACATTAGTGTAGATAAAATTGATTACCAAGTGATACTAGGTCAATAAAACCACGCGTTGCAGTAGTACAGTACTTATTTTGGTGAGATGGACAATTGGAGACCGCCGGCGAGCCGTACGAATGGATGATCCACAAATAACGATGGCGGGTGATTTACACGATCAGTCTTAGTCTCCAACAGACATATTTATTGGTCTGCAAACATTTGAACACTAAACTTTTTTTTACGAAAATTCGCGTTTTTAGGGAAATACCGCAAATACAGATAAACTTAAAAATCTCCGTCCAAATACCAAATTTCATCAAGATCGTAGAGCCGTTTCCGAGATAAGAATTTTGTACAAACAAAGTAGACCTGTATTCTCAGTCTTACTGGAATATACAAAAAATATATATCATATCAAACCGGTCAAGCCGTTTCGGAGGAATTTGGTTACATTGCGTGAATTGTATATGTTAGAAATATGCTGCCCATCCCGGCGTCGCCCTGGTACGGACAGATGGTAAGTATAACAAACAAATGCGATTATAAATTGAGATATAAACTAACCGTCTCTCAAGTTGTATCAAACTGCACATAGTGTGCAAAATTTGGTTAAAATCGGTTAAGGAGTTTAGGAGTCCATCGCGGACAAACAACGTGACGCGAAATTTTTGTATATTAAGAAAGAAGAAGAAGATTATACAGGCACTGCACGTTTAAATGTATAAGATACTCACTTGCCAACTGCCGATGCTATTGACCCGTTCTCCAAAAGGCCTCTGTGCAACGTGGCAAAGCTTGAACGCATCTGCTCGCACTTCTAAGGCGTTATTGAACAGCGCGCAGACAGCAGCCAATGGGAATGCACTCGAGAATAACACCACGTGACCAAGCTGAGTCAGCATTTCGAGGTATTCGGCAAATGTTCCTTCATACTGTAACAAAAAAAGTTATTTAAGCGCGTTTGCTCGCATTTATAAGGCGTAATTGAGAGCAGACTGTTGGCAATGGGAATGCACTCGAGAATAGCACTCCGTGACTAAGCTGAGTCAGAATTTCGAGGTATTCAATAAAAATCAAATCATTCCAAATCAAAAAAACAAGTCATATAATACAAAACAGCAATATGATGCAGCCTTGGGCTTTTTCAACTTGGTGAGTCGCCTCAAGTGTCCGGCAGTGCAGAGCAAATAGAGGTATAATGCGGTAAAATTGCAAAATAAAAAACAATTGCATCGTAAAAGTAGGCCATAATAACGATTACAGTAATATTTTAGTATCTGTATTAGGAGAGGCTGTATCACTCCGCAGTTTAGGTAAATTCGTGCGGGCGACACTAACAATGTGTCGGGGCATCGATATTTTATCACGTGTTAAACAGAGACAGAATTACGCGTTAGAAAGAGAAGCTTGGGAAGCAGTTGGGATCCAATTTCAGTTCCAATTGTATAATGTTCTGTCCAACAGCGGAATTGTCCGAATCTCTTTGGTCTTCACCTCCGTTGGCGGCGATTAAATTATCTGGAACTTCACCCGATGACGAGGTAAGTTTCTCGAATAGCTCGTTTATTTACTTAGCTATGTTCTATACATTCAATTACCCATCAGCCATACGATGTCCACTGCTAGACATAAGCCTCCTCTATGAATTTCTGATAAAATCGGTTGGAAGCAGCTTGCATTCAACGCAATCCTGCGGTCTTGATGAGGTCATCGGTCCATTCTATTCCATACCTTGAATAGTTGAATCTACAATAGTTGGCTAAAGATATTTTGCGTAAGGTTAAAATAAATACAAGATAATACCAGAAATATAACAACTTTTAATATAGAAAGCATAGTAAAAGTAGATCGTAGTAACGATTACAGTGATATTTCAGAATATGACTATGGTCTAGACTACTCTAGACACTAGAGATACAATCTGTATTAGGAGAGGCTGTATCATTCCGCAGTTTAAGTACTTACGGGCGGGCGACACCTACAATGTGTCGAGGCACCGATATTCCGTGCTAGACGGTGACAGGATTACGCATTAGAGAGAGAAAGTATGAGTGATTACCTTGAACAGTTGTGATTCAAGCTCAGCCTGGTGTATAATCTTCTGTCCAACAGCGGAGTTGTCCGAATCTCTTCGGTCTTCGCCTCCGTTGGCCGCGATTAAATTATCTGGAGCTTCACCCGATGACGAGGTACGTTTCTCGAATAATTCGTTTAATTGCTCTGAGGTCGGCACTAAAAAATAAACACACTGAGCTTGATGCCGTGTAATTTTACTAATCATTGAACTATATTAAAAAAATACGGATATAAGGTAATAGACAATAAGGCCCAAAAACCAAATTGTTCAGGAAAGTATTTTAGTATTTAAGTAAGTATTTAGTAAGGTTTGAAATCGCAGAATGAATAGAGCAGATTTATGCTCAAGCAAAAATCTGCTTTATTCATTCTGCGATATGACATATTCTGGCGAATGAATAAGGCAGGTTTTTGCTTGAGCATAAATGACAAAAAAAGTCCTTTTTTTGTGTACATATGAGGGCGTACGCCACAATTTTCGAATGCATTCGAAAGAGCTCGGGAGAGCAAGATTTTTAAATCGGTTCACAATTGGCGAAAATATCGATAAAAATACACAAAAAATACATAGAAGAACACAGTGCCTCTTCCTTTTTGGAAAAAATTGCATATGGTGGAGGAAAATTGATGATGATAACGTACCTTTGCTTGGACTCAAAGCGCCAAATACATCGACGCATATCTTGGCCAGCCTCATATTTTCTATCAAATAAGGAAGCGCGGACTCCTTCAAGTTGCCAATGATTTGGCGCGTTATCAGTAACACGGCTAATTGCTGAAATATTTCAATGTTAGTTATAAATAAAACTTGTAATTTTCCACAAAAATTTAGTTTTACTGAGGTATTCAGGGTTATTGGTAATCATTTAGCATCATTTTAGGAACTTATTCTTTACATCGAAAACTAACAACTTTAGATCAACGACTTTTATCAAATCTCAAAAAAAAATGCTGTTCCATAAAAAATATCGTTCACCCTCGACAAAATGTATGGAAAAGCTGTTTTTTTTTTAGTTTTGACAAAAGTCGCAGAACAAAAGTTGTTAGTTTTGATGTACAGAATATGCCCCTAAGAGGATGCTAATTGATTACCAATAACCCTGTATATGATAATCTATTTCGACAACATAATATTACGGTTCCAACTAAGGAATCGCGAAAAAACTAAAACACTCAGATTTTTTGCTTTTTTTCCATCAAAATATTCAAGATCAACTTGCACACTTAACTTTATATAGAAAAGCTGATTCATTTTCACAAATAGACTGACTACTGTAAAACTTAACCTTGTATTTTATTTAATATTATCATTTTGTAAATACTAAATTAATTGATTTGATTCAAAATGCGGCTAAGACCTCAGTAATGTCCTGGTTAAAGATACCTTCCATACAATACTATTAGTAATCTATAGAAAAGAAATCCAATAGCTGAAATGATGATGACGATTGAATCAGTAGAAGTACACTTACTTCCTTCAATTTATCCATATCCTGAAGATAGAAAGCAATGAAGAACAAACTCATGAACGAGTTGAGGAATTGAAACTGGAAAATAATAAAATAACACCATTAATTTACAGTTAAAGGTGGCGTTACACCAAGGTGACATCGTGCGGCTTTGTGGCATGCATTAAATGTTTAAATGTCACAAGTCATTATTAGGGTTCCGTACCCAAAGGGAAAAACGGGACCCTTTTACTAAGACTTCGATGTCCGTCTGTCACCGGGCTGTATCTCATAAACCATGATAGCTAGGCAGCTGAAATTTTCACAGATGATGTATTTCGGTTGCCGCTATAACAACAAATACTAAAAACAAAATAAAATAAATACTTAAGGGGGGCTCCCATACAACAAACCTGAAATTTTAGACGTTTTTCGCTCTATATTAATAATGGTACCAGGTAGATGCTTGAAATTTTCACAGAATATTTAATTTTATATTCCCTTCAATAATAAATAATAAAATTAAAATAAAATAAATATTTAAGGGGGGCTCCCATACAGTACGGAACCCTCCGTGCGCGAGTCCGACTCGTACTTGGCCGATTATTTTAATACGAACTGATGCTAAACGGACTAATAAATAATTGCCGCTAGAATGCTTTGGATGCAAGCTACTTCAAACGCTTTTCAAAATATTTCATTAGATAATAAATGACTACAGTGAGGGTTTTTACCGCATTCAGTGACATATGACTTGAGTTCGATAATTTCGGCATAAGCACAAACATTGTTTTTTAAACCAAGAGATTTTTTTCTCTTGGAAAGTACGAGGGGGCGTTTTTAAGTTCGCGGAATCGGGGGTAAGACGTGGAAATAAAAATACAAGTTTATTTTTCCTTTTCAATATATTCACCTACAACCCTGATACATTTTTCAGATCTTTCAATTAGCTTATGTATACCCTCGAAAAAAAAATGTTTTTTCTTTGTCTGAAAAATAAGCTCCTTCACTTCTTCATCGCTTGAGAACTTCTTCCCCGAAGTTCTTTTTTCATTTTTGGAAAGAGATAATAATCACTGGGAGCCAGGTCAGGACTGTAGGGTGGATGAACCAAAATATCGAAGCCCACCTTATACAGGGAAGCCAACGCAACACGGCTCTTGTGCACAGGCGCGTTGTCGTGCAGAAGGAGGACACCTTTGGTTAATTTTCCCCTTCTTTTTGCCTTGATTGCTTCCTTTAATCGCTCTAAGATTGAAGCGTAGTATTCTCCGGTTATGGAGACACCTTTATCTTTATAATCTATCAACAAGATTCCTTCTGAGTCCCAAAAAATTGTCGCCATGATTTTTGCCGCCGACTGTGACACCTTAAATTTCTTTGGTGGTGGTGTGCCTTTTTTGTGCCACTGCATAGAATCTTGTTTGGACTCAGGTTCATAATGATGAACCCAAGTTTCATCCCCAGTAACATTTCGAGTCAATACTCCATCCTGGTCTTCATTACAGAGGTCCAAAAACGCGCGAGAACACTCTACGCGCTGTTGTTTTTGAGGCGGCGTGAGCATTCTCGGCACCCACCTTACACTGACTTTAGTCATGCCGAGATGATCGTGAAGAATTTTAAATATGTTTGTATCGGATACTCCAACCATTTCTGCGAGCTGGTTCTTCTTTAGTCTAGCATCTTCCAGTATTAATTTTTCCACTTTTTGAATGATTTCCGGAGTGGTCACCTCGATCGACCGTCCTGGCCGAGGATCATCTTCAAGTGAGGCCCTGCCTTGCTTAAAAACGGTATGCCACTTATAAACCATGGTTTTACCGGGGCAAGACTCCCCGTAAACGGATGACATCTTTTCTAGTATGGTTTGAACCGATTTACTTTGCTTGGTAAGGAACTTTATGACAGCGCGGTGCTCGATTTTCTCCATTTTTCACAATGTTCTTCCCAACTGAGTTGTTTGATCGACGATAATTCAAATAGTAATGGCCCGATTAAAACAAAACATTCTATTTATACTAATAAAGAGCTACTTAACCAGTTACGACTAAGGAAAGTACCCTCATTTATTAATTACCTACCCATTCCGCGAATTTAAAAATGCACCCTCGTATTCTTTTGTAAAGAAAGTCTTCAATTGAAGACTTAAGTTTTGTTAACGTGCTTAGTTCTAAAATAATTCTTTAGCAATATTGTAATCTGAACTGCAACATTACGTCATGCCACCAAGCCGCATGATGTTTCCACACTTAAAATCTAACCTATGTATGATACTTGATGACTACAAAGCATTTCTAAAACATTTTAAAAAAGTAAGCAATTAAAATAATATAAGATGGTCGAAATGTGATTAGTCTTATTATTATAATATGTATCAGTACATGGGTTAGGTACAGTTCCATATTTATTTTGATTTTAGTCACATCTGAAATAATAATTATATTAAGACGTGTAGAGTGAACAAAAGTAACCATTCATGCTCAGTAAACGCTCTAAAAGGCATGCGTGCCAATAAAAATCTGCGTGCGAGGCTTTCCACCAGATTTTTGGATTATTTCAAAAATGTTTTATAAGAAGTTGAGTAAGTATTTTTGAGAGTAAAATACATAATTACTGAAACAACCTTGAAATACTTTAAAAATGTAACAAACAAAACTTTGTTCGCGAAGTTCTTCTGAATATGTGTTCAAAATTCAGTTTTGGTTCTTGACTACTTACCACCAATTTCGTTATTACTATGTTCAAGTTTTATGTGATTATTTGATCTATTTTCTTTTCTCTGTTCAACTATGCAGTACATTATTTATTTTGGCTTTATCTTACATTTAAAACAAAGTCACCTTTTTACACAGCTGATTGCTTTTCAAATTCCTAATTACTCATTCTTAATTTTGTAACAGGATGGATCAGTAATTATCATTATAAAGCTGTTTATATTCCCCTTAGACATTGTTAGTTACGTTTAGGAGCCTACCACAAGCCTAAAAGTATTTATGTCTCAATTTACATCGAACTTTATCCCACTCTACTGTTAAAAAAATGAGAATTAATTCTTTGTAAAATTGAAACTAGTTTTTTAGGGTTGTCGTAGGCTTTTAGGAAAGCAAAGCGTGTAAGCACATTTTAGCTCCGTAGCGTATTTATACAAACCAATGCAATTTTCACAATCAGATGGTTCTCATATTTTGTCTCGAGTCGATAGTTTTCTGTTGTCGAAAGAAAAATTTTGATGTCATATTAATTTTTGATGTCCAGTCCCGTTTGGTAAGCAGAAAAGAGACAAAAATATGCACTATAGTATCGTAACTACTAAGTGTAGTCTATATCTAACGACTATTTGAAGACTGTCTATTTAGATTTGAATTTTATAAAAAACTATTTTATTTAAAATATATTTTTATTAATTAATTCAAGGGGTTCTAACAAGGTATTGCTATAGGGATACAAGTACAACGCTATGAAGTGTCATGCAAAAGTAGTAAAACAATAACAACCTCCGCTCACAAATTTTTTGAAAATTTTCAAACTAGTAAACCGGAAACGGAAAAAAGTGGTAAGTTCAAACTGGCCACACTAGAAATCCACACTCAGTTAACAGACACAAGTATTTAAACTTAGACTGATGGTTCTCAAACTTGTGAAAAACTGGTCGAATAAATTACCGTCAAAGAGAAAGGCAGCTAAGAGGACATCTATGTAATGTGCGGCATTGTGGCATATTATATTATGTGCCTTTTTAAATATGAGTATTGTATAATATTACTAGCGAACCGCCCCGGCTTCGCACAGGTCTATTATACATATAAACCTTCCTCTTAAAACACTATCTATTAAAAAAACTGCATCAAAATCCGTTCCGTAGTTTTAAAGATTTAAGCATACATGGGAACAGACAGCGGGAAGCGACTTTGTTTTATACTATGTAGTGATGTAGTAGCGCAAAGTATAACAAATTAAGACGATATGTATTGGTAAACGAAGCATGATTTTAGATCGAAGTTAGGCGTTTTTTTTGGACCATATAAAGTCAACGCCACTCAGGTCTGGAAATAAACATCTCTTACAATTCAGAAAATGTATATTTTTATTATATATGATGTTTTATCCAAATTTTATAACTTAAAACACGATTAAGAGACATCATTTAACCTTTTAAAAAGATAAATAATAAAATTGAACGACATTTTGCCTCGATTAAGTCGCATGCCACAAAGCCGCACATAGCCTTGGTGTAACATGAGCTCTAAAATATTTCTTATGTGATTCAAATTATTGTTACTTATTACTCGATTCTATCAACGAATGACTCTTTCTTGTTTGAATTTTTAAGCTTTCGCTTTTTGAACACAATTATAATTTTTAGGGTTGAAAAGCAATATAAATAAATATATTAAGTGGAGCAATGTAAGAACAATAATAATTAGTCTTCTAATATACAGGGTTATTGATAAGCAATTAGCATACTTTTAGGGGCTTATTCTGTACATCAAAACTAATAACTTTCGTTCTACGACTTTTATAAAAGTAAAAAAAAATGTTTTTCCATAGAAAAATATCGTTCACCCTCGATAAAATGTATGGAACAGCTGTTTTTTTTTGAGTTTTGACAAAAGTCGCAGAACAAAACTTGTTAGTTTTTAATGTACAGAATAAGTCCCTAAAAGGGTGCTAATTGATTACCAGTAACTCTGTATCGAGATTGAAATAACTACTAACAGACTATTATCTATCAAACACGAATATTAAAGTTACAGAGAACCAACAGCCCAAGTCCTAACACACAACTAAATAAAGGAAACCCACAAGAGTCAACAAAATGATATTAAAACCATACCTTTATCGTTGAGCCACCTGGCTATCCTGGCGTAGACCTCCTCTTCTATGGCGATGATGATAGCCAGTAACGCGCGCGGTATCCACGTCATATATATTATGTTGTTTTCCCACCAGTCCTGTGGAAAATCGTTATTTATATTATCAAAATGAACCGTAGTTGTCAGATAGTGGATTAGCAAATTTAAGTGGCAATAGGCAGGGCACATAGTTCGAAGAACGGATGGCCGATGGGGTCGTAAAGTTCTCGAATTACGCTGGTTACGGAACTAATGTATGAACTATATCTCACCTGAGCCCTGAGAAGTGCGACAGTGGCGCCGCACGCGACGGAAAGGCACGCCAGTATGAGAGGGAAGGAGACACAGTGGCGCCACACTCGCCGACGCCACGCCGCGTACTGTGGCTCAGGCCGGCCGGTTACGGAACTAATGTTATCATATCTCACCTGAGCCCTGAGAAGTGCGACAGTGGCGCCGCACGCGACGGAAAGGCACGCCAGTAGGAGAGGGAAGGAGACACAGTGGCGCCACACTCGCCGACGCCACGCCGCGTACTGTGGCTCAGGCCGGCCGGTTACGTAACTAATGTTATTATATCTCACCTGAGCCCTGAGAAGTGCGACAGTGGCGCCGCACGCGACGGAAAGGCACGCCAGTATGAGAGGAAAGGAGACACAGTGGCGCCACACTCGCCGACGCCACGCCGCGTACTGTGGCTCCGGCCGGCCGGTTACGGAACTAATGTTATTATATCTCACCCGAGCCCTGAGAAGTGCGACAGTGGCGCCGCACGCGACGGAAAGGCACGCCAGTATGAGAGGGAAGGAGACACAGTGGCGCCATACTCGCCGACGCCACGCCGCGTACTGTGGCTTAGGCCGGCCGGTTACGGAACTAATGTTATTATATCTCACCTGAGCCCTGAGAAGTGCGACAGTGGCGCCGCACGCGACGGAAAGGCCCGCCAGTATGAGAGGGAAGGAGACACAGTGGCGCCACACTCGCCGACGCCACGCCGCGTACTGTGGCTTAGGCCGGCCGGTTACGGAACTAATGTTATTATATCTCACCTGAGCCCTGAGAAGTGCGACAGTGGCGCCGCACGCGACGGAAAGGCACGCCAGTATGAGAGGGAAGGAGACACAGTGGCGCCACACTCGCCGACGCCACGCCGCGTACTGTGGCTTAGGCCGGCCGGTTACGGAACTAATGTTATTATATCTCACCTGAGCCCTGAGAAGTGCGACAGTGGCGCCGCACGCGACGGAAAGGCACGCCAGTATGAGAGGGAAGGAGACACAGTGGCGCCACACTCGCCGACGCCACGCCGCGTACTGTGGCTCCGGCCGGCCGATTACGAAACTGATGTTATTATATCTCACCTGAGCCCTAAGAAGTGCGACAGTGGCGCCGCACGCGACGGAAAGGCACGCCAGTATGAGAGGGAAGGAGACACAGTGGCGCCACACTCGCCGACGCCACGCCGCGTACTGTGGCTCCGGCCGGCCAGTTACGGGACTAACGCCCATTTCTCCCTGAAAAGATAATGCAATAATTTTGTTTTTAGCAAAAAATCACAATACCGACTTCCACGGTATGGTAACGGTGGAAGTCGGTATTAATCAACAATAATGTACATGGATTTCACGCGAATAGGTGTGACATCCATGTCATTGTAGGACCGTGTATATAAGTATGAATAAGTTCTCTGTATTCACAGTTTTCTTTACAAGAGAGATGTATGAGTGGCGCTCGATGACCAGTAGGTAGTTATCCCCGAGCCGCGCTAGTAATAACACGTCCTCCAAAATGTTATTAATTTACGTAATCAGCAAATAATCTGGTTTACGATATGTATTTTCCAAAGCATTACAATAAGATTCACTTAAAAGAGAAAATACATGTTAATCTTAGCACCAAATCATCTGAAGAAGATGTGATATGTGTGAAGTGTTTAGTGCGAATAAATTGTGTCGTGTGTTTTTAAAGTGATTGTGTGCGAAGTGTAAAGAGTGTTTAATCGGCAATTTAATTATTATCCAAGAATCCATCTCGTAAAAATACGCACTTGGAATAAAGGCCTCGGTTCGACGAGCAAATCGTCTCTCTGGTCCAAAGTACCCCATTTATATGCAAGCGCGTTCGAGTATCTGAAACGGAAAGAGAAATAACAATCAAACTATATTCAACAACTCCCAACGCAGTAACATTCCTGTAGGCCGCGCCACACAAGTTGGCGGATGTGAAGTTATATAGCTACAAGCTGCGCAATATCCAATCCTGACTGAAGCACATAACGCCGCACGTTGATTGGCTATTGCGCAGCTTGTAGCTAACTTCACATCCGCCGACTTGTGTGGCGCTCCCTCTACAGGTATTCTATCATACGTACCTTTTCCAAGTTTCAAGGTAAACGCACGCCCAAAGCACGTTGAAAAGCGAAAACAGTACGTACGCTACGTCTTTCCAATTCTCATTCGCTGTGCCGAGCCATATCTGAAATCGAACAAAAGTATTACATTTTAATTTTACATTATTTTTCATTTATTTTTGCATTACTGCATAGATATAGAATGTCTTGAATCACATTACTGAAATAAAAAATATCTATGTCTAAAACATCGTCCATCAATTCACTTTTTTTCCAATTATAATTCAATTTGTGTCACTTATTTTTCGCCAAATATAAATTTTTGGCCCACCGACTTCAGCCGTGTCCCGGTCCCGTACCAATGAGTTCTTTGGAATGTATGTACGGAATTTCACACCACTGGCTTTTCGGTGAAGGAAAACATCGTGCATACGTCCGTAGAAGAAATTCGATGGAGTATGTGAATCCACCAACTCGCACTGAACCAGCGTGGTGGATATGGCCCAATCACCCTTCGAGGGTAGGCCTACGTCCTGCAGTGATTATTAATAAAAAGGTTGGTACAGACTTCAACCGTGTATGGAATTCGAAAAATTTGCACGGATCAGTGTATTATCGACGTAGTCTTACATTATTGTTGTTTTTCAAAAACGACTCGGCCGATTGTGATGAGCTGATAACATACTAAATGTAAATTGGTCTTCTGAAGAATCATCTACCAAATAGAAAAAGAATTATCAAAATAGAACGTAAAAAGTTACGCGTCATTCATAAAAAAAATACACCTGTCGACTTGATAACCTCCTCCGTTTCGTCGGTTAAAAGTCAACTTTCACGCAAGTTTTACTTTTCCACGTGGCGCGAATCATTGGTATGGACCGAATCACACAAGTCGGCGGATGTGAAGTTAGCTACCAGCGGCGCAATATCCAATCCTGCCTGAAGCTCACATAAAGCTGCGCGTTGATTGGGTTTCGCGCAGGTTGTATAGGCCGAACCATGCAAGTCGGCGGATGTGAAGTTAGCTACAAGCTGCGCAATATCCAATCGTGACTGAAGCTCACAATTAAGCTGCGCGTTGATTGGGTTTCGCGCAGCTTGTAGCTAACTTCACATCCGCCGACTTGTATGATTCGGCGTATACGTAATTTTTCGCAAAAGGCCCAACCGACACAAAACCGAACGTACACAAAAACAAAATACATACAGACGCACATAGAACCTCCTCCTTTTTGGAAGTAGCTTGAAAATAGTGACTCACCCAAAATATAAAACCTACAACAGCGGGCACCGTGAGCGATCTAGTGTAGTGGCCGAGCCAAGCGAAGTACATTGCTATCTTAACGCCGAAATATTCACTTATTTCATCTGAAACAAATAAATAGTAATGCTAATTAAACTTATTAATCTTTAGTGATTTCACATTTAGTACATATACAGGGTGGAGAGTTGAATTTACATTTACAGAATGTCGTTTTTGACGGGATCTTGAAAATCTATTCTTTAACACTCATTTTCATTGTAAATACTGTAGATCTCTCGGAAATATAAATGTGGTGTGCTTATTATGTACTAACGAATAATTTAAAACGATTTCCAAAAAGTAGTCAAATCTATTGTTTCGTAGAGAATTCGAAAATATTCCTGCAAAACGTTCACATTAAAAGCATTTTTTATTATTGTGCATATTCCTAATTGAGCATGTATAGTACTTACCTATAGGCTGAGGCGAGAAAAGCGACTTAACCCATTTCTTTCTTAAGTTTTCTAAAGCGGTCCTCTCGTGCAATGGAAACATACTCGCCACCACACCTCTGCTAAGACACGCCGGCACTGAAACGAATAGAAATACTTTTTATACAGGGTTATACAGAAAGGGGCTAACGCAACGTGGAATTCGAGAACTAATCAACTATCCTGTACAAAATTATAACTCAGAATCAAAATGACAAATTTTGATGACGTTTCGACTTTTTGACTAAAAAAAAACAACAACATTCTTGCATGCTGACTGTGAAAATAGAGTACTTTATTTGTAAGTTATTTAAGATCACAATAAAATTGTTAACCTATTTTGCAAGAAATAAATGAATATGAAATGTCGGAATGGAAAAAAACAGCAGAGATTTTTTCTCAAGTTCTGGGTTGGCCTTTTAGTAAAATTTAAAGTCATCGATTATTTCAATTAAATATACAAGGATTACATCAATAGCATAGTTAATTTAGCGAAATAACTAGATTCAGGATTCACAAACCAAATATGAGTATACTCGTACTTCGGTCCCATACTATGCTCGAGACCCTTGTTGTACCATAGAGTAAGCTATTTATGTCACCAACATTATGGAGTTGGAGTTGTTTATAATGATGGTCTAAACCACCCTCTTTCGGATTAGTACACTCTTTCTGAATAACTGCATTGAAAATAAAAGAAAATATGTTTTATTAAAACTAGTGATATTAGCTTTGTGTCATCAAATCTATCACTCTCTTTAAAATTGATTAAATAACGGTCACTAGGTACTGCTAAGAGTTTTATATATTGTATCGCTCGGTATGTAGAATGTAGGTGCTGACAAAACAGTGTTTATCTAAAGTTTGATGAACCTACAACTATGTGGATGATACTAAAAATAATTATTTAAATTAAAAATTTAAAAAACCCCCAACAGACTAGACAGAGTCCTACCACTGATAAAATATCTTATCTTTCATTTGACAACCATTTTGGGCACATTTGTAGAATTTTGGTTCTTCCATCCCCACTTTAACCCACCATAACTCTTAAACGGCTCAATCGATTTTTATAAAACATAGCTAAGAACACTCTCGATTAAGTCTCCTTTCATCCAAAAAAAACTAAACTGAAATCGGTTCAGTGGTTCGGGCGCTATGATGCCACAGACAGACAGACAGACAGACAGACACACAGACAAACAGACACGTCAAACTTATAACACCCCTCTTTTGCGTCGGGGGTTAATAAACGAAAATAGTAATTATAATTCTAAAAATATTTTTTTTATTTTGTAAATGTATTAATAATACGCATTTTCAGAACAAGTATTAAGTTATTTTATAAGTTTTCTATACGTAGATTCTTCTAAATATTCCAGGAAATAAAATTTCATGACTATTGCAATACACAAAGAAACATTTCTATATTTTAATACTTTGGCTGAAACCTAGAACAATACAAGTGAATTCTTATCAAGATTGTTTCTTTATTCTTACTGTAGCGAGACTGTGTCTGGCGTATCGCCAGTGAAATGCCGCAGTATATGACTTTTCACCGATAAGGAGTAGTTTTATTTTATGACAGAACGGCAATGCACCTATTTCTTATTCAATAACTTAGAAATAAGTAGGTACCTGACTAAGTACTTATCATAATTGTTGATAAATTTTGTGCGAGTTGTAGAGCTAAGTTAATTAGGGCTAACTCGCATTTTGTCTACATTGAACGATTTGCGCGCGTTGTGTGTATTCCCAGTTTCCACACATCGTCACAATGACGGATAAAAAGTAAGTAAATTCATATAGGCCGGGTGGCTAACCCTGGTGTCAGAGTTTTGAAGCCGCTTGAAGCCCTCTGACATGGTTAAACGGTTAAAACAACCGGGGACACCGTTCTGCGCATAACTTCCCATCCGTCGATATGTGTGGCGCTTAGTATAACTCTTGGTATACGACTCGCATTAATGCTTTCCTTATTTTATTGACCGGCAAGTAAACAAAGATTCGGAGGTCAATATGGAGGACATCGTGATTTCTGCTGCACTGGTCTTAGCTTCAAAAGGCATGTAACTCTGTCTATTTAGAAAAGTTATATGCGTATTGAATAATTCCTGCTATCTTCATTTGTTTACGAAAAGCATCGAGAGAAAACTTACATTATCTCACTTCGCAACTACTCGTATAACATCCAAATATAGTCATTTGTTTAGCATTTTTACTATTTATTTACGTTTTCAAAACGTGTTGGTTTTATACGATGTCACGAGCCCATAATTCACCCGATACGGTCTACAGCATGCCGTAGTAAGTGATATTAATCGAGAAACCTACGCGTAATGCCTCGACTATTTTGTGGCACGCAAACCAAAGGCTCTACCACCGTTACGACATACGAGTATTTTCTAGGTTCCTTATTTCATTCGTAAAAGAGAATCTGAAAAGACATCAGCTTGTCAGAAAGCCACTGGGTTTCCAAGGGCCATTCTGCGAATAGGACATAGTTCGATAGGGACATTTTGCAAAAAAGGTGTGGAAGGGACGTTTTGCAAAAAGGATACTATGCAAAAGCGACGTTTTGCGAAATATTCTGCGACGGAGCCATATTTTCGTTTTACTTAGTTTTATGTAAGCAAACAACAAAGTGTGCTTTAACTCCCATATTGCAATGTCTCTTGGAATATGACTCCAGTTGTTATTCTAATATCATCTCCATGAATATTACAGTCCCTAGAGAAGTTGAATACTTACTGAACGAAGGCAGAGCTAGACAAAGCGAGGTCGGGCCAGCTTTACACAAGGGTTTAACTTCTGATTAAACAAGGCCCGTACAAGGCCGCGCGACCTATTTCACTTTCAATGACAAATGCCAATTTATTCTTTCTTGTTTGAGAAATAGCTACGTTGTAGCGAGTGCATTACTCACGCAACTTGACGTTTTACCAAACTTAGCATATTGGGCTGAATAAACTCATTTTTATACAATAAAATAGCATAGCATAATCTACACAATTGCAGGTAATTTCAATCCGAGCTTTTCTGAGGACTAAGTTTGTATGAGCCAAGTGGCTAGCCCTGGTGTCACGTTTAAGTGTCTGACGTGGATAACCACTGGAGAGTACAATTGGAAGTTTAACCCAATCTACGGTAGCTTTCAATTGAATGTGTTACTCGCATCCGCTCCATCCAAAGACAGACCGTGCTGCACGTTCCTTGGTGATTTTATGCAAAATGGAAGCCACGCGCTAGAATTCTAAATGATGATTAAATTCAAGTTATTGTAAACTAATTTATTTTTTTGAAAACAACAGCTTTTGAGATTGTACTTCTACGTTACTGTCAACAGAAAATTGGAACGTATAAAGTAGCCCTAATTTACAGCTATTTGATATTTGACAAAAAACATTTCATAGACAATTATGCAATTCATACTAGAGACTACAGACGCTTACCGTCCACACTGCAATAACTTTACTGACACTTTAGAACCCTGCGCTTTGCTGCTATACGCCACGCACGATACTGAAATATCTGAGTAAAGTTTGCTACGTCTGAGATTTGTATGAAAATAAGTCAGTAAGAAGTCCTTACCGATACTCTGTCCGGGACGCAGAGTAAGCGCGGGCTCCAAAGCGTGCTCGTCCCCGCGCTCCGCTCTCGCAGATTCTAGCACGTGCTTGACTAATGCTCCACGTTCTTGGGAATTCAGGAGTTCAGCCGCTGAAGAGCCCTGTAACAATAATATTATTATTATTTTCAGCCTGCATTGTCCCACTGCTGGGCAAAGGCCTTCCTTCCCTTCTACCAGACTGCGCGATCTACTGCTTTGGTGGCCTAGTGTTTCCCGACTGAATTCCAAAATCCAAACGACCCTTCGACCGACCCAGACGCAGGTGGCGTGACGAACGAACTAAACTCAAACGACAAACAATAATATACATTTTAATTTTAACTGTATAAGTATCAGTGGACATTAGTTCCAGCGTTAAAACGCGATACTGTAATTTGTTGGCTATTGTATGGCATCTGTTTGGTGTTTAAATAAAATTGTCTTTTGGTTCAGTAGTAAAAATGGTCGTTTTATTACACCTACTTCTACTCAAGCGCAGCCCGGGTGAGGCGTGCCGGACCAGAAGAAAGACCATTAACAATAGCGTAGATGTGCCAAAATTCAACCATTGCAACTTACGTGCTAAATTCAAATATGTAGTTGTATATCACTACACTTTTTGCGCTGTAGCATGTTGCAGGTGACAGTTTCTTTTTTTAACTTAATTAGGGTTTTTATTTGCCGTGATTTACAAATTATGACTTAATATTATAGCTGTACCCCATTGGTAATAAAATAAATAAATATTAGGGGACACTTCACACACGGGTATCTGACCCCAAACTAAGCAAAGCTTGTGATATCGCTGTCAGAGACTGAAATACTACATATACATATTTTTTAAACACAAACTTATATAGATAGTAATAGTACCTAAATAACACCCAGACACAGAGCAAACATTGAAAGCATGTGTAGGGGTTCAGGTCCAGGAAAATATCTTCGAGTAAATAGGATGTGTAAACAGGAATGCCACATGAATTGACCCAAAACGATTTTTCTGTAGATACGGGCCATTTACCTCGAATCACTTTACTTGAGCTACCTACTTTAGGTAGGTAGCTAAACTAGTAGGTAGCTTACCGATACAGTTGATCAGTAGTTTGTATTAATGTAAGAAATACTTTAAATAATCTAGTTTTTTAATTGGCTACCTTAACTGAGTCAAATTGGGCCCGATTGCCATTTGGCTAAGGATAGAACAGAATAGATGAAGTTTCTCGTATCAATAAGTACTTTAGAATTCAGGTACAGATTTTCATACAATTGGCTTATTATCCTACTACGATTATACGGGACTTATCGCGCAATAAAACTTGAGATATGAGCTAATTAAGTATTGACTTATTGGCTATTCTATGGAAAAAAAAATCGTGAGGAAACCTGCATGCGTTCATAGAAGAAATTCGATAAGCTATGTGAACCCACCAACCCACACTGGGCCAGCACGCGGCGCGGGTACATGAATCAATCGCCCTTCCATAGTAGGCCTACGTTTAAAAGTGGACTATTAAAAAGGCTGTTTCAACTTCAGGTACAGGACTCATCAAAACTAACAACCTAACCCTGCCAAGCGCCGAATGCCGAATTGCCCTTCAAGAAAATTCTCCGCCATTTAGGATCCGGATAGGCCCGTAAAGGTACCATTTGTAACCGAGTTGCCATCTGCAACTGCCGATAGCAAGTGCAGCGGGTGATACAAACTAGTGGTGCAGCTGTGGCCAAAACAAATGAAGTCAGCCACACCTGCTCTACCAGTTTGTTTTTAATTATTATTAATTATTAAATCGTTTATTTCAGGAAATTACACACCCATAATATATCAAGAAAAGAAATTAAATTAACACAACGATAAAAATTAAATCACATAAAATTAAATAAATAATCATCTAAAATTAATCAAACCAAATCTAAATAGTCAAATAAAAATATACATTAAATCAAAATAAAATGTCATAATTTGTCACCCATAGCTACGCGCATCCATTTATGTTGGATGGGGCAGTCAAAGCGACCAACAATCATTTTCAGGATGCCATTGCTACTGTCCCACGATCGCCGCCGTAGAGACGCGACTTTCTTGCGTATTATGGCGTGAAAATCATCTGTGCGCGCCTCCGCGAACATCTCCGATGCGCTACAAAAGCGAGGCAGCCGCATCAGCATCCTAAAAATGTCGTTGTATTGGACACGTAAAACGCTGGCAGCCCGTCGAGTGTGACTAGTCCACAAACTGCTCGTGTAAAATGATTGACAGTACGCCTTAACAAGTAATTAAATTAAAAATTTAAAAAACCCCCGACACAAAAACACTTCAACAAACATTTGTAGAATTTTGGTTCTTCCATCCCCACTTTAACCCACCATAACTCTTAAACGGCTCAATCGATTTTTATAAAACATAGCTAAGAACACTCTCGATTAAGTCTCCTTTCATCCAAAAAAAACTAAACTGAAATCGGTTTAGTGGTTCGGGCGCTATGATGCCACAGACAGACAGACAGACACACAGACAAACAGACACGTCAAACTTATAACACCCCTCTTTTGCGTCGGGGGTTAAAAGGGTAAAAAACGGCTGAAAATTTAGGTTTGTTGTATGGGAGTCTCCCTTAAATACTATTTTTATTGTTTTTAGTATTTGTTGTCATAGCGGCAACAGAAATACATCATCTGTGAAAATTTCAGCTTTCTAGCTATAACGGTTCATAAGATACAGCCTGGAGACAGACAGACGGACAGCGGAGTCTTAGTAATAGGGTCCCATTTTTACCCTTTGGGTACGGAACCCTAGAAAGCAATACCCGTTCTAGGTTAGATCATAGAGAAATTACAAGCATTCACAATGAACTCTCTCATGCATAGAAGCTATTAGGTACACTCTTCAGGCAATATGAACGTGTTTCAGTAACAGTTTATGGGCAGACTATAGTAATAGAAGTCTAACTGAACATTGAGCTTCCTAAAATAGGCAATGATGGCACGCTAAACCACGGTCGGCAGTTGGATCGGAATAGATAGAACCGTCAACAGGGCATTTACATCAACCGACGACGACTGCGATACGACACTGACATAAAAATCGTTTACAAAAAAATATTTTTATTTTTGTAAAATTTTCTAGAAACACAAAAACTAAAGTTTTTTTTATCATCATAGGGCCACCAAATACAATAGGGCAATAGGACATTTGTTGTATTTAAACTTTCGCGATTAGAACACTTTATTACTATATACTACGGGACTAATCGTGCACTAAAATCCTTACATAGTATAAAATAAAGTCGCTATTTTCGTTTCTTTGTCTGTATGCTTAAATCTTTAAAACTACGCAACGGATTTTGATGCGGTGTTTTTTAATGGATAGAGTGATTCAAGAGAAAGGTTTATATGTAAAAATTCCCGAAATTCCCACGGGAACGGGCACAACGCGGGTAAAACCGCGGGGCGCTGCTAGTTACGAGATAAATAAATACCTCATCATCCCGCCGACCCGACGTCGGGTAGACGGGTATTCTACCCGTGACCACGATCGATGCAACTCAGTCGAAAAGTCGGGATGATGAGGTATTTATTAATATCGTTATTTTAGTGCGCGATTAGTCCCGTACTATATAGTAATAATAATAGGACATTTGGCCACCAACTCGCCTTTTACTTTCCTCTTTTTTCGCTTAAATCATGTCTTATGTCGGTTACTCTAAAAACACTCAAAATTTCCTGCCTAAAACCGTCTCCATAATACCCAACGAGTTACACAAACGATTCTGTTCCGCTATTCGTATCGGAAGTAATGATCGGTCGGGAATACCGGTACTTCGAATACATGGCATACCGATTATCTCCAAGTTAACTTGGGCTAATACGCAATTCGGATGTGCCTTCCGTGCGAATTCGATATTAACTATTCATAGTCTTATTGATTTCAATCGCTGGTATGATATTATGTAAAAGTACTTTTTGTAACATTGTGGATCCGAGATAAATACAGGGTTATTCTTAATCAATTAGCATCCTTTTAGTGGCTTATTTCTGTACATCAAAACTAACAACTTTTGTTCTGCGACTTCTGTCAAAACGAAAAAAATATCAGTTGTTCCATACATTTTGTCGCGGGTGAACGATATTTTTCTATGGAACAACATTTTTTTGAGTTTTGACAAAAGTTAGTTTTGATGTACAGAATAAGCCCCTAAAAAGATGCTAATTGATTAGGAATAACCCTGTATATAGAGCCGGGTTTCTCGAGACTGTTTGACTAAATTTTTCTGACTCGTACATCCATGGAGTAGAACAGACTGTCGTCTTTCTTGTTGCCGGAGAGATATAATCTGAAGCTTGTCAAAGTCAGGGCTACGGCTTCGCGCCTCTAAGGGCCTCGCACCTCGAATCCAAAATATTTTAGTTTCCCTTTATTAAAGAAATCATAGGAAAATTACCGGCTTGCTACTGTACCAGTCTTTTGATAAGTCCATTTCTGGACGTAGGCTAAACCACGAAGGGTGTTTGGACCATATCCACCAAGCTGGCCCAGTGCGGGTTGGTGGATGGCACGCTCGCTACGCTCGTAATATGCGCATACTTTTTTGACTACTAACTTCTCATATCAAATCAAATCTACTCATTATACTTTCCGTTCGTACTTTTTTATTTAAGTAAAAATGTATAAGTGTCAAATTATGACAAAAAATAATATTTTATCCATTTCGGAATAAGGCCAGAGGGCCTCATAAAATATACCAAAGTTGCCCACATTTAATTTTAGTCTTGTTCCGCCACTGATGTCCAAAAAATATATCTAGTCTAGACAATGTATACTAGACATTGGTAGACTAATAAAAATGCCACAATAAATATTTTATATAGCGAAAGCGAATTGCATCGTTTATGTCTAGGGTTGACACGTGTAAGAACACCATTATAAAAAGCCTTGCAGAAAGATTGCCCCTGACTGCAACTTACCGACACTGGGTGGTAATTGCCACATAATTATTTGGATATTTTTATCTGGACTGTGTATTATTTTTACTTTTTATTTTGTAGTTTGGATATGAATCTTTGAGTCCGAAATAAAGACCTTATTATTATTATCATATTATTATATTACAAGCAAACAAAAGGAAAAGGTATAAACGGTATTAATAAAATAATGATCAAGACAAGAGCAACATATCTCCCTAGCTTCTTCACATATCCCCAAAACAAGTCGACCGTACCAACCCCGAATCCTCGTGTTCTTCGAGAAATGCCACGTCACTGTTTGTGTAGTGTGCCAGTTTTGGACAATAGGGTTATGTTGTGATGGATGACCGAACGCACTTTGTTCCACCCCGCATGTCATGTGGAAACGTAGGGCTGGCTAGCAGGGGTGAATGAAACGGTATACCTAGTGTGTTAGCAACCCTATTGTCTACTTTAGAAATTGTCTAGGTACAGATACAGATTATTATCTATTTAGAGAAAGCCATTTGAATATTGAGTCCTAGTTAACATTAGCCCTTATTAGGGTTCCGTACCCAAAGGGTAAAAACAGGACCCTATTACTAAGACTCCGCTTTCCGTCTGTCTGTGTGTCTCCAGGCTGTATCTCATGAACCGTATTAGCTAGAAAGCTGAAATTTTCACAGATGATGTATTTGTGTTGCTATACCAACAAATACTAAAAACAGAAAATCAAAAGGAAAAAAAAAAGAAAAAAGAAGAATGCTAATTGATTAGAAATAACCCTGTAATGCAGGGATTATGCGAAACGTCAATGATCACACAATTATTACCTACTCAGCACACAACAAATCACTTATTAAGAGAGTAGCTGAGCGCCAAGGAATTTGAGAAGTAGGTATTTGAACTAAACTATTGCTGTCGCGATGCCCCCAAGACAGGGAGCTTCTATGTGTGGTGTGATGCAATTGTATTTGTGTGTGTGTGCTGCGCACCATTTCCGCCCGCGCCCTTCCCGCGCCCGCCCGCGCTCTACGCTCAGGCTGCCGGCTGATTTACTCGTATTCTTTTGAATTGTAGCAAAATATGGTAGGTACATAAGCTCCGGTTTTTTGGGATAGCGCATGGCAAACGAAAACATTTATACTGAATATTTTTTATCGAATTAGAAAGCTACATTATTTTTTACACATAGAGGCGAAGTAGGTATATTGATTTTAATTTTCTTTCGAAAAATTTTTTTTGAAAAAACCTTTGTATATAGCCAACTTTACACAATTGACCTCAAGCCAAAAGCTGCGAACAAAAATAGCTATTTAACTAATCGATTTCTGTAGGCGCTGCAATTTACTTACTGAAAATTCTACCAAATACCTAACTTAAAATATCCCAAATAACTTTTTTTAAGGAAAACACGCACATAATTCTTCAACAGACAATAAACAAAGTTTAAATAGCTTTTATTTAAATTAAATAGTCCAAAAAGAAGAATCTAAACTTTAAAATGAATTCAACCTATAAATTTTGAATACTACACAATTTTTGGGGTATAAAATCTTTCAAGAGATTTAGGTACGTAATAAATAACAGATAGCTTCAATATCTGCTTCGAAATTGCGTTGCATGGTTTGACCCAAAAAAATATATTATTTACATACATACATTGCAAGTTAAACAAAAACTTGTAAAATAAACTAAACTGTTCGTAATTTATTTTTAAATGTAATGCTTCTCCTAAAAGCTTGCAATAGCAAATCAAAATGTTACTTATCCTCTTTAATTTTATCAGACGCCTTTTTTTTTAATATTTACATTTATGTTTTAAGTTTTGTATAAGCCAAGTGTTTGCAGAACAATCATTATGTTAAGTTTTTATAGTACTAGGATAGAACTAACACTGGTATTGTATTTATTAAATTAACTAGCTTTTACCCGCGGCTTCGCCCGCGTTGTATTTTGATTTTGGCTTATGTTTATGTCGGCTGCGAAACCTAACCTAACTGACAAATATCAAAATACCTTAGAGGAATGCTTTTGTTGGTTAAGTTACGGTTGGAGTGTATATACAACCCCCCCGTGTCCCGCCTTGTCGTGGGGGAGGTCTGAGGCAGCTGAAAAGGCGGCGCTCGAAGTCTCCCTCTTCTTTGGGTCTTTTCCCCCAAGGAAGCTTAGAGGCTGGCACTCTAGTTTCAGCCGCTTTTAACTAAAGCAGCTGAGAGGATGGCCGGTAGGTTGCATGCCTTATGAGGAGTGTCGCAACTTAGGCGGGCTGCAGTGCCGCTCTTGCGACGCTGCATCCGAGGTTTTTTTTTTATTATATCGCGAAATATCCCTGACATGATCAGGGGTCTTAATTACAAATGAATAAAAACTAAGTAAACCTACATTTCAATGTTTTTGGCTGTTTGCAGTTATAATAAACATTACAATGGTACAGCAAAGTTTATACCTACTTGTTCCTAATTAAGTATTGCTTTTTTACAAATATTTGTGCAAAAATTCGATAAAATTGTTTCTAAGGTTTTTTCGTGTTAGATTAATTCCAATTTTTTGTTCTAAATCAAATCTCTGCTTTCCATAAACTGGGCATTCCAAGATTACGTGCAGTGGAGTCTCCTCTTTTGTGGGTTCACAGATGCACGATGGGCTTTCCCTCAACTTAAATCGATGTAAGTATTGGGAAAACTCACCATGCCCCGTCAGCACTTGAGTTATGATTCCCACTGGTGCTATTTCTCTTACGATCTTGTATGCCGCCCTTGCATCCGGAAAATATGTTTTGGTTACCGCCACTGTGTGTCCATCCTGATACCGCCGGTTCCACTCGTCACTCGTCAAGAGAGTCCTTTCGGATTTCTCGCTTGACGAATGAAACGGGGCAGTTATCCTAAATAGGTCTGCACTTCGAGTGCAGTGCTGCTTCCTTTGCTAGCTGGTCCGCTCTCTCATTTCCCTCCATCCCCGCGTGCTATTTAATCCAATAAAGTTTCACTATTTTATTTTGTGCGTGTAGTAACTTTATGTTAGCTTTGAATTTACTGCTAAGGGATGGAGGGAAGATACGCCAACTACCGTTTCCAGTGCAGACCTGGAGTCACAAAAGATTTTTGCGATTTCGGTAGCCTCAAGAAGTGCCAATAACTCGACCTGTTACACAGAGCACCAATCGGCCAATTTCAGCTTGCGGGCACTGATCTCAGCGGCATCATCCCAAATGGATAATGCCGCCCCAACTTTCCCTTTAATTTTACTGCCGTCTGTAAATATGTTAATTTCTCGGTTAAGATTTTGCTCTAGTGCTGCTCCGTCTGCCAGGCATATGAACTCCAGCTCCTCCTGCTGCGCTGGGTGTGGCTTCTTTTCTGTCTCTCTATCTCCAGTTACTTGCTGGGGAAAACCTTTCTTAGTTTCATAAAGCAAGGCTGCTTCTTGGACTCTGATATGACAGCCGAGGATAAGGGGCCGCGGTGGGATATATGGAACTGGTGGTGTGGGTGCCGCCACCTACCCTACCTTCCGCTAGGCCGTCAACGTGTTGGCAGACGCAGTGGGGCTGCAGGGGAAGAGAGGTGTCGGTATCGCGATTGCCGTTCTCACTGCCCTCTGCAGTTGAAGAGGCAGGCGCTGGGCTACTATGACTGACCCACTGCACTGGGACCAGGGCGTTGGAATGCTGTCTGACGTTTAGTACTGGTTAGTCCCGAGTGGTGGATGACGATGTGTCTTGTGCTCCGAAACACTCCGTCACTATGGCGAGAGCGCAAGCTCCGTTATGGAGCCCGAGTCTGGGCTAGTGCTGTTGAGTGCCGCGAAGGAGTGCGAAATATGTGGGAACGTCCTAAACTTGCCATGACAGGTTATTTCTGGCGCTTAGACGGCTGCTACCGCAGCCCACTCACTTAGTTTTTATCCTATCCTACGGGAACTGTTAAAGTTTTTGCGATAAAAAGTGGCCTATGTCACTTTTCATCTTTCAAACTATATTCATGCAATATGCCAAGGCAAGTTGCTCCGTTGCTGAGAAAAATTTATCGTTAAGTCCTACGGGAACCACAATTTTTTCGGGATGGAAAGTATCCCATGTCACTTTCCGTCTTCCAAACTATGCCCACCCCAAATATCAAGTCGATCCGTTGCTCCATTGCTGAGAAACAGTTATTGTCCTATCCCATGGGAATCACGAATTTTCTCGAGATATGAAAAGTATCCTATTATCACTTTCTGTCTATTAAACCATAGGTATCCATACCAAAAATCAGGTCAATCTTTTGCTCCGTTGCTGCGTCAAAGAGGAACAAACCAACAAACTTTTCGGATTGATAGTATTAAAGTATGATGATTCTGTACCATAAAGGTAGAATAAAAAAACATGTTGAACCTCTAATGATAGAATATTTAAAAATATTTTTAATGTCAGACAAAATGACGGCCTGGTATTAAACGTCATAGTAACATGTAGCATGCAGAGGGAAAATAACATTTTATCCAATTTTAATGTCAGTTGTCATTTTCAATCCATACTTTATTTCCTCTTCAAGGGGATATAATGGTAGAAAAACAATTTGTCGCCTTGCCACGCTACTTGTGATTTATAAAAGTCTGCAGACAATGTCACCTGTCGTCTAATTACGTTTGGCTGTGACGTTTCGTTAGTCCATATTAGCGTCATAGAGGAATTAATCACTTAGCGTCTTTGTGATAGTGGCGACAGTTTCGCTTTCGGGGGTTTTTATCCTGTCCTACAGGAACTATGAAATTTTTCGGGATAAAAAGTATCCTAAAGCTCCTTCCGCCTTTTATACTATATCCATGCCAAAAATCAAGTCAATCCGTTGCTCCGTTGGCGCGTGATAGAGTAACAAACCAACAAACCAACAAACTTTTCGGATTTATAATATTAGTAAGGATTGTGTGTAAATAAAGAACTTTTGAAATTGAAAAATTGTAAAATAAACTTGAGAAAGTGTGAGCTCAGAAAAATCGAATATGTGAAGTAATCAGAACATACACAAATTGCAAATCCCTTTCTTTTTGTAGGTCAGTCAAAATGAAAGGTTTCTCAATTCATCATCATCATTTCTGTTACGTGACGTCTACTGGTGGATACACGATACCTCTTTACAAGTGAAGGAAGTTTCAGAGGTGTACCTACCTACACGTTCGTTATTATGAACAAAGTTTTCTATGTTTACTATATTTTGTTACAAATTCATATTTGTTAATTTATTAACTATGCAATTTTTGTCATTTTAAGTTTTGATATTGTAGCATTGTTCAGATTTATATTAAATGATTATCATTTTGTTTTTACGATTTAATATTTAATCATTTATTTAAATATACAATTTAATTAATTTAACTACAGCTATTTTAAGTTATTGTAATTTTAAGATAATTATGCTTTGCTTTAGCTAGGCTGAAATTTTAAGGATATTATAATTATAACTACAATTGTAATTGGTTTGGACTGACTTGTATCTTGTATTTTGATACCAATAAAATAACATGAATATATGAATATGGGTCCAGCTGCGGATTTCGTGAACTAAAAATCAGCTGTTCCATACAAAACTGCAACTTGGACTCGACAAAAGGTATGACACGATTGGTTTTTTTCTCGAATTTCGGTTTGGCCACATATATTAAAAGTTGTTCATAATAATAATCCGAATCACCTCCTTTCGGCTTAGTACACCAGTTCTGGATAACCCTGTATATCTGGACATATAAAACTTCTTGCCTTTTATATTGTAACTATTCCCGTATTTTCATTGCGCGATTAGTCCCGTAGTATCCTTACATAGTATAAAATAAAGTCGCTATTTTCGTTTGTTTGTTTGTTTGTTTGTCTGTATGCTTAAATCTTTAAAACTACGCAACGGATTTTGATGCGGTTTTTTTTAATAGATAGAGTGATTCAAGAGGAAGGTTTATATGTATAAAAATTCCCGAAATTCCCACGGGAACGGGCACAACGCGGGTAAAACCGCGGGGCGCTGCTAGTAAAAAATAATTAAGAATTCAATTAAACAGATGCAATGCTTACTGTTTGGAGAACTGCTTGTCATACTTAGGTTCTACTTTGAATAAGTTTAAAAAAGTTGAAACTATTAGCAAATTAAAGCAGCAGTGGGTAGCAGACACCATATAAATACAGGATAGAACATCCACAAATTACTACACACTTTTCAGCAAAACTCAGCGGATAGGCAAGTTAAAATGACAAAGGGCAAGGCACATAGTTCAATGAACGGATAGCCAATGGGGCTGTTTTCTCGAATGAATTTCACGTATAATCCGCGCCACACAAGTCGGCGGATGGAAAGTTAGGCGCAGAACGCTGCGCAATAGGCAAAATATAGGTATGCGCAGGAGCCAGAGAGACAAGACGCCGCACGGGCACAACCGCCCGCCAACCTCATGCCTCCCGCGCGCACGCCCGTGCTTACCACTACGTCGTGCGGCATCGGCATTGTGCGCACATGCGCAATAATTAGCAAATTACGGCGAAGTGTCATCTGCGTCTTACATCTCATCCGCCGACTTGTGTGGCGCTACCTATACTGGCAAGCACAGCATAGAACTTATTTATTTTATTAAATACAGATTTATTTATTTTGTTGTATTTGTAATGTGACTGATAATGTGTTTTTTAATTATTTGATGTTGTGTCTTTGATAATTTAATAGAACGTTTTTCGCTTAGGTAAGTGGACTAAGGATAATTATATTTATACGTTACAGTTATTACACGATTTTAGAGAGCACGTGATTTTCCTGATTAGAACTATTATTTCGCTTTAGGCGCAGAATTTTAATAATGGCACATAGTTTTAAGAAAGTTCAATTTTACGAATGCCCAATTCTATAAATGCCCAATTCTCACAATGTTCACTCACTTCTAAGAATGCTCAATTCTCAAAATGGCAAAATAATTTCAAATGGAAAAAATCGGCCAAGTACGAGTCAGACTCGCGCACGGAGTGTTCCGTACTGTATGAGAGAACCCCCCCCCCCCCTTAAATATTTATTTTATTTTAATTTTTTTATTTATTATTGAAGGGAATATAAAACTAAATGTTCTGTGAAAATTTCAAGCAACCTGGTACCGTTATTAATATAGAGCGAAATACGTCTAAAAGTTCAGGTTTGTTGTATGGGAGCCCCCCTTAAATATTTATTTTATTTTGTTTTTAGTATTTGTTGTTATAGCGGCAACCGAAACATATCATCTGTGAAAATTTCAGCTGCCTAGCTATCATGGTTCATGAGATACAGCCCGGTGACAGAGAGACGGACAGACGGACATCGAAGTCTTAGTAATAGAGTCCCGTTTTTCCCTTTTGGGTACGGAACCCTAAAAACACATTTTCATTAAAAAAAAACACCGGTAATGAAAGCACAACCTCTTTAGGGCAAAGGTAATAGGTTTGAAAAGAACAATTAACTCCGCATTGGCGATAAAAAACCAGCTGTTCCATGTACTTTGTCCATCATCAACGGACTTTTTTCATGGTATAGCTGATATTTCTCGCGGATTCGGCTCTGGTCGGTCCCATAGTAAAAGTTATAATGTCCTTAACTCGCAAACGGAGGTTGTTTTAGGTACTGGTAAGCCCTTACATGTATTTAAATTGTATTTTTTTTTAGAAAATTCCTAATCAAAATTATGTTGCCACTTTGAGAATTGGGCATTCATAGAATTATGCTTTCGTAGAATTGAGCATTACTTGGGCATTATGAGAATTGGTTATTCTGCGCCTAACTCATTTAGATGTCTGCGGATACAGCACGATATTCTGTATAATCGCTGCAATATGTCGCAGCAACTAAACGCCTATATTCCAAACATAAAATCTTTTCTTCAAAAGTAACAAACATACAACGGTCAAATCACAGGATTTGAAAAAATAACTAATATTTTTAATAAACATCGATATCGATGGACATCACTAGAGCATCGACAAAAATATCGACTATTACTACATCCCTAGTGCTTGTGTACGTATAGGTTTGAACCTCCCTCACCTCGACCCTACCCCCGCATCGTGCGATAGGGACAATTGCAGCTCAGAGCGATTTATACCTACAAAAAACATGGCGAGACAATGTTTCGTATTACGCTGTTTTCTTCTTCAAAAACTAGATCTATCAAGTATTTTTTTATGTCAAAATTTAAAAAAAATATGTGTTCATGATTCTATCATTTTATATTTTGTTAGATATTATTTAGTCTCTTCTGGTAGGTCTCTAAAGACGTCGGTAATAATGGTGATTTTTTTTGTGATTTTGAAGGGTCATATTTTGCCTCATAATTAACTTATCAAGAAATAGAAAAGACAGAGTAGTCTAAACAGCTAAATTTAATTTTATGACAAAAAATTGAAGCTCTATAAGTATTTTCCAGGAAGAAAACAGCGTAATACGTTTGTATGGAAAATTACAGACCACCGAGGCTCTTAATACGCTCACACAATACTATATTTTGCAATCTGCATGTTTTGTCAACATGCATTTTACGGCGTGAGTATTTATTTGCTTCACATAAAGAGTCTCGCGCTCTTAATGAGTTTTTGGCCCAATAATACGCATTTTTGTAAATACCATGTTCTACTTTAATTCGTCGCTAACCAAAACATTGTCCCCAATAGAAAAAATAATTTTTCTTTGTCCATACTGCTCACTCTGCGCAAACTGTTTATTAACAACATTATTAGTGGCCAATGCGGACGATGACGAAGGTGCAACTTTAGACGTTCGCAACAAGTCGAGCCGACACCGTTAGATCTCTATGGTGACCACTACAAAAACATAGGTACAACCGCCCCGAGGGCAGAGCTATAGGCAGAGCGGAAAGCTCGGTCGTTTTCGCACAAATAAGCGGCATTTTCCCATCAAGCGAAAACGACCGTATAGGGGCCCGTTTCAACTACATTCTCACAGAAGGTAAGATTCAGAATATATTATTGTGGCAAGACTTAGCAGTTGACCGCTAAAGGTACTTTTTACTGACTTCCAAAAAGGTGGAAGTACTGTTTGTCTGTAGGTATTTTTTTGTATGTTCATCGATATTTTGGCCAATAATAATTGTGAACCGATTTAAAATCTTCGCCCTAGGTTGTCTCATTTAAATTTTTATCGTAACCGGCTCAGCCATTTTTGGAAAATCAACAAAAATGAAAAAATAATACATGGATGACACATCGATTAGTGCGAACTATTCAAATCCTGTGCACGGTGGAAGTAGTTCATACCAATTTCGGCGAACAATAATTATAAATAAAATAGTACTAGACTTCTTTGGTTACGTATTCATCTATTGAGTATGAATTCACCCGATGGAAAATAACGTTATGATCGACGATGAAACACGTAAACCTACAAGATGCTTATCCACTCTAGCATTGAAGGCATCTTGATGAGTAAGTCCGATGCGTCAGTTTTTAACCCGTGCTAATTCCTCTGAAAAATCATAAGGTAAAAATAACCGTGGCATACTAGTCACTGTAAAGTAAAAAGCTAGCTCAATTGTGCGCGATAGGCTATAATTATAGGATTATGATATAATCTTTTTGATAACATCATCAACTGTTTATGGTTATCGAAAAGGCATTTGCACCACGTGTCAAAGTTTTAAGAATTGAAACGACTGGAGTGTGGAAAGAATGGTGGCGACTGGAGCTTGGACTTTGATTTAAAATTAGTATAACTCATCATCATCCGCAGACTTCTTTATATACCACTTCTGAGTATAGGCCTCTCTGTTATAGTGCCATCTGACTCGGACCTTTGCCAAGCTTCAGGTAGCATCGTTCCTTTTGCTTATGTAATCTTATGTTGCTGTACGAAATAAAGAAACTTGAATCCTTTGCAAATAAATAAATAATGTAGTAAAAATTGCTTACCTTTTGAAAGCAATGCATGTCCCTGACAGTAAACTCCTTGTAGCCCCCTCCGAACTCGGGCTTCAGCAATTTGGGGAGGTGCACCTCTTCAGCTGTTTGCAACAACCTGATAGGAAAATGAACTCCTTAGCTCGTAGTTAAGTAAGGTTTAACGTAGTAGCACTATATATAATGTACTGAAAAACATAATTGACAAGTAACGCTGCAAACCTGTGCACGGTGGAAGAGATCAAGATCAAGAGATCTTGTGTATTGCAGTGTTACTCACACACACTCACACAGACATTATTACATAGCTCTCCTTCACTATAAACCTAATAACTCTATGAGTATTCAATGTAATGTACCTACATTAAGTACTACTGTGCTAATGTACATTTCTGAACATTATCATAATTTTATTGTTAAATTTAGTACACTCTGTCTGGCATTAATTCTAATAATTATGCTACGCCCTGTTTTGTTAATTTTTACTATGGCGCCATCAACCCGGAATTCGGGAAAAAAAAAATACTGTTCTGTACAAAATTGCTACTCGGGAATCTACAAAATAAATGAAATAGCCGATTTTTGTCTAGAATTCTGGGTTGGCCCCATAGTAAAAGTCGTTCATATGATGGTTTGTATCACCTCCTTTCGGTTAATATACCAGTTTTGGATAACTGTACTCTGCATATAACATTGCTATTACCATTATAACCAACTTAGGGTCTGCTTTGGGCTGGTACCCACTACGGGAAGTTTCCTTGTACTTGCTCTGATAGGAGAAAACATCGTTTCAGTTTTAGGACGTCCACTGATGGATAAATAATAGCTCTTTCTCTCTCTCTCTCTCTCTCTACACCCCCGATAAAATGATGTTTCAATAATTATTTTTCGCCAAAAATGGCACAACCGACTTCAAACGTGTACAAAATTCGATCGATCTAATTACAATTTTTTTATTATAGTTGATTTTACAATAATGGCTCAGCCGATTTTGAAATTAAATTTCGAAGTAAAATGGGTGGTCCCATTTAAATTTAAATCTTCTGAAGTATGATATACCAAACAAAAAATAATCACAATATTCGGTATAGTACAGGAAAAAAAGAATTAAACTTTGCACTTAATTTCCGATCCAATTTTTTTTATAAGGTTTAGGATTAATTATTAAGCAAAAAATACAAATAATGCTGACAGATCCAGGTGGAGCTTCAAGCGCCATCAAAACGTTTTTGGCCGATATCTTGGAAACTATGCACTTTAGGGTAAAAGTCACGGATACTATTATTTTCTACAATAATTATGACTTTTGCCTTTAAGTGCATAGTTTCCGAGATATCGGCCAAAAACGTTTTTCCAAGATGGCGCTTGAAGCTCCACCTGGATCTGTCAGCATTTTGTGATTTTATGCTCAGTAAGGAATCCTAAACTTTATTAAAAAAATGGATCGGAAATTAAGTGCAAAGTAGATAAAAAAACGTCTACTTTTACTGTACTGTAGTAACAGTCAAACAAACAAAAATACAAAAAAACATACAGTCGAAATTTATTAACAGACTTCAAAAAAGAAGGTTATCTTTCTTTTTGAAGTCGGTTAATAAAATCGACTTTCGCGTAAGTTGTTTTCACGTGTGTTCAGTTGGCGATTAAATACGAGTATGACAATCGCCAGGGCTCTTCTAATTACATACACGTCGCGTCAAGTAAAAAGAACGCTGGAGCTTCAAGCTGCGCACAAGGGAATTTAACTCCTATTGCACACGTAATATGAAATAAATCTCCTTGCTGCAGTTAAAGCTGCGTACTATGAAAATTAACTCCTATTTACTGTGCAATAGGAGTTAAATTCCCTTGTGCGCAGCTTGAAGCTCCAGCGTTCTTTTACTTGACGCGACGCGTATTAACATTATACTTACACATCATCATCGGCGGTGATATAAAAGGCGGAGCATTGCGACGAAGAGTGCTGCCTCACGCACACACTCAAACGCGGCCGACTCCCGCGCAGCTTTTGGAGCAACCAGAGCAGCATACTGTCCGGAAGACCTGGGAAACATTTCTGACTTAAGAGGAAGGATGGTCTGTAATTTTCCATACAAACGTATTACGCTGTTTTCTTCCTGGAAAATACTTTTAGAGCCTCGATTTTTTGTCATAAAATTAAATTTAGTTGTTTAGACTACTCTGTCTTTTCTTTTTCTTAATAAATTAATTATCAGGCAAAATATGACCCTTCAAAATCACAAAAAAAATCACCATTATTACTGACGTCTTTAGAGACCTACCAGAAGAGACTAAATAATATCTAACGAAATATAAAATGACAGAATCATGAAAACATGTTTTTTTTAAATTTTGACATAATAAACACTTGATTGATCTTGTTTTTAAAGAAGAAAACAGCGTAATACGAAACGTTGTCTCGCCATGTTTTTTGTAGGTATAAATCGCTCTGAGCTGCAATTGTCCCTATCGCACGATGCGGGGTTAGGGTCGAGGTGAGGGAGGTTCAAACCTATACGTACACAAGCACTAGGGATGTAGTAATAGTCGATATTTTTGTCGATGCTCTAGTGATGTCCATCGATATCGATGTTTATTAAAAAGATTAGTTATTTTTCAAATCCTGTGATTTGACCGTTGTATGTTTGTTACTTTTGAAGAAAAGATTTTATGTATGGAATATAGGCGTTTAGTTGCTGCGACATATTGCAGCGATTATACAGAATATCGTGCTGTATCCGCAGACATCTAAATGAGTTAGGCGCAGAATAACCAATTCTCTTAATGCCCAACTAATCTGGGAATGCTCAATTCTACGAAAGCATAATTCTATGAATGCCCAATTCTCAAAATGGCAACATAATTTTGATTAGGAATTTTCTAAAAAAAATACAATTTATATACATGTAAGGGCTTACCGGTACCTAAAACAACCTCCGTTTACGAGTTAAGGACATTATAACTTTTACTATGGGACCGACCAGAGCCGAAACCGCGAGAAATATCAACTATACCATAGAAAAAGTCCGTTGATAATGGACAAAGTGTATGGAACAGCTGGTTTTTTATCGCCAATGCGGAGTTAGTTGCTCCCATAGTAAAAGTTGTTCTTTTCAAACCTATTAACTTTGCCCTAAAGAGGTTGTGCTTTAATTACCGGTGTTTTTTTTAAATGATTAAATGAGTTTTTAGGGTTCCGTACCCAAAGGGAAAAACGGGACTCCATTACTAAGACTTCGATGTCCGTCTGTCTGTCACCGGGCTGTATCTCATGAACCATGCATGGGCAGCTGAAATTTTCACAGATGATATGTTTCCGTTGCCGCTATAACAACAAATACTAAAAACAAAATAAAATAAATATTTAAGGGGGGCTCCAATACAACAAACCTGAATTTTTAGACGTTTTTCGCTCTATATTAATAACTGTACCAGGTAGATGCTTGAAATTTTCACAGAATATTTAGTTTTATATTCCCTTCAATAATAAATAATAAAATTAGAATAAAATAAATATTTAAGGGGGGCTCCCATACAGTACGGAACCCTCCGTGCGCGAGTCTGACTCGTAGTTAGCCGATTTTTTCTATTTGAAATTATTTTGCCATTTTGAGAATTGAGCATTCTTAGAATTGGTCATTGTGAGAATTGGGCATTTATAGAATTGGGCATTCGTAAAATTGAGCATTTTTTAAAATATGTGCCATTATTAGAATTCTGCGCCTAAAGCGAAATAATAGTTCTAATCAGGAAAATCACGTGCTCTCTAAAATCGTGTAATAACTGTAACGTATAAATTTAATTATCCTTAGTCCACTTACCTAAGCGAAAAACGTTCTATTAAATTATTAAATTATCAAAGACACAACATTAAAGAATTAAAAAACACATAATCAGTCACATTACAAATACAACAAAATAAATAAACCTATATCTAATAAAATAAATAAGTTCTATGCTGTGCTTGCCAGTATAGGTAGCGCCACACAAGTCGGCGGATGAGATGTAAGACGCAGATGACACTTCGCCGTAATTCGCTAATTATTGCGCATGTGCGCACAATGCCGACGCCGCGTGGCGTAGTGGTAAGCACGGGCGTGCGCGCGGGAGACATGAGGTTGGCGGGCGGTTGTGTCCGTGCGGCGTCTTGTCTCTCTGGCTCCTGCACATACCTATATTTTGCCTATTGCGCAGCGTTCTGCGCCTAACTTTCCATCCGCTGACTTGTGTGGCACGAATTATACGTGAGATTCATTCGAGAAAACAGCCCCATCGGCTATCCGTTCATTGAACTATGTGCCTTGCCCTTTGTCATTTTAACTTGGCTATCCGCTGAGTTTTGCTGAAAAGTGTGTAGTAATTTGTGGATGTTCTATCCTGTATTTATATGGTGTGTGCTACCCACTGCTGCTTTAATTTGCTAATAGTTTCAACTTTTTTAAACTTATTCAAAGTAGAACCTAAGTATGACAAGCAGTTCTCCAAACAGTAAGCATTGCATCTGTTTAATTGAATTCTTAATTATTTTTTATACTACTGGACTACTCGCGCAATGAATATACGGGAATAGTTACAATATAAAAGGCAAGAAGTTTTATATGTCCAGATATACAGGGTTATCCAGAACTGGTGTACTAAGTCGAAAGGAGGTGATTCGGACTATTATTATGAACAACTTTTAATATATGTGGCCAAACCGAAATTCGAGAAAAAAACCAATCAAGTCATACATATTTTCGAGTCCAAGTTGCAGTTTTGTATGGAACAGCTGATTTTTAGTTCACGAAATCCGCAGCTGGACCCATATTCATATATTCATATAATTTTATTGGTATCAAAATACAAGATACAAGTCAATCCAAATCAATTACAATTGTAGTTATAATTATAATATCCTTAAAATTTCAGCTTAGCTAAAGCAAAGCATAATTATCTTAAAATTACAATAACTTAAAATAGCTGTTGTTAAATTAATTAAATTATATATTTAAATAAATGATTAAATATTAAATTGTAAAAACAAAACGATAATCATTCAATATAAATCTGAACAATGCTACAATATCAAAACTTAAAATGACAAAAATTGCATAGTTAATAAATTAACAAATATGAATTTGTAACAAAATATAGTAAACAAAGTAAACTTTGTTCATAATAACGAACGTGTAGGTCATAGGTAGGTACACCTCTGAAACCTCCTTCATTTTGTAAAACACGACCTTGTAAACAGGTATCGTGTATCCACCAGTAGACGTCACGTGACAGAAATGATGATGATGAATTGAGAAACCTTTCATTTTGACTGACCTACAAAAAGAAGGGGATTTGCAATTCGTGTATGATAAGATAAGATAAGATATATTTATTGGCCTTATAACTACAAACGTTACACTAGGCAAGTCAAATTTACAATTGTATCACAAATAATCACAATGCATAAAATTCAAAAATAATAATAAAAACAAAACTTAAGTAATACAATATCAATTAGGTAGAAACAACTATTATAAAATTAGCAAAATTTAAAACTGTTAGGTAATTCAAGGGCTTAAAAATAGGTACTAATTACTTCACATATTCGATTTTTCCGAGCCGATTCTCAAGTTTATTTTTACAAGTTTATGTTTAACTTGCAATGTATGTATGTAAATAATATTTTTTTTTGGGTTAAACCATGCAACGCAATTTTGAAGCAGATATTGAAGCTATCTGTTATTTATTACGTACCTAAATCACTTGAAAGATTTTATACCCCTAAAATTGTGTAATATTCGAAAATTTATAGGTTGAATTAATTTTAAAGTTTAGATTCTTCTTTTTGGACTATTTAATTTAAATAAAAGCTTGTTTTTAATAAGATTTTACACTTTGTTTATTGTCTGTTGAAGAGTTATGTGCGTGTTTTCCTTAAAAAAAGTTATTTGGTATATCTTAAGTTAGGTATTTGGTAGAATTTTCAGTATGTATTATGCAGCGCCTACAGAAATCGATTAGTTAAATAGCTATTTTTGTTCGCAGCTTTTGGATTGAGGTCAATTGTGTAAAGTTGGCTATTTATAAGGTTTTTTCAAAAAATATTATTCGAAAGAAAATTTAAATCAATATACCTACTTCGCCTATATGTGTAAAAAAAATAATGTAGCTTTCTAATTCGATAAAAAATATTCAGTATAAAGGTTTTCGTTTGCTATGCGCTATCCCAAAAAACCGGAGCTTATGTACCTACCATATTTTGCTACAATTCAAAAGAATACACCAGCCGTCCGCCTGAGCGTAGAGCGCGGGCGGGCGCGGGAAGGGCGCGGGCGGAGTGGTGCGCAGCACACACACACAAATACAATTGCATCACACCACACATAGAAGCTCCCTGGCTTGGGCGCATCGCGACAGCAATAGTTTAGCCAAATACCTACTTCTCAAATTCCTTGGCGCTCAGCTTTCCTCTTAAATTTCTCAGTGTCTATAGTAGTCTGGGGTCTTCCCCAGACTTTCTCAGACTACGGAGAGCATTTTAGATCAAATTAAGGAGGAAGTAGATGTCATGTCGTATATGGAGGTGAAAACACTGGAAGAGAACCACGAGAGGTTTTTTTTTTTTTTTTTTTTAAATCTTTATTAAAGTGCTTTTTCGCATAGCGAAAATGTCGCACTAGTAGGGAAAACAATTACATGGAAGTTGCTCCACTGAAGAGAGTCTTGCTCTTGAATTTTAAATGAATAATAAAATCTGTTCTGTACAATCCACGTACTTTCACGAAACGGCAAGCACAGCGTATGACGTCTATAAGGTAGACAGATAACTCCATCAAGACCGTAGGATCGCGCTGGATAGATCCCGATTCTAACCGGTCTTGTTGGAGATTTATGAGCGAGACCTATGTCAAACTATGTACGTCCTATAGCTGAGAGGAAGACGGGGGCTCATGTTCAAGAGCGGACATGCTACGGCTGTCATGACGGAGATCTATAACAGTCCCAAATAAGGATCAACCCCGGATCTAAGGGGGGGCAAACCGGGGCACTTGCCCCGGGCGGCAGTTTCACGGGGGCGCCAAATTCTAGAGACAAGAATTAGAAATATCGAACAAATGGAGCCTCTTTTCCTACAATCTCATAGGTTATTATTAAGTAATCGAATCTTAATTATCAGCAAAACTGCCTACGCGACGGACTTTGAGGAGCTAATAGATTCTTTCCCAGAAAAGAAACGCACGCCGTGTAAAGTTAGTAAGTAGTTAGTAGTCTTTCCTGGTAATATAATTATTTTCTCTGTGTTTCTGTTTTATGTCACAAATGAAAGTTATTAGATAATAAAAAAGTTGAAATTTATTAAAGGATTAAGTATTATTTTAACAAATGGTCACAAAAATGCTACTCATTGGCAGTTTTTTTTTCTCAAATACTGAAAGGGAGCGCCACTATCAAGTTTTGCCCCGGTTCGAAAAAATCGTAGATCCGGGGCTGATAAGGATAATTTTCAAAACATTTGAATTCACTTATGCTTGCCCTCACAAAGAAACTCTACGTCATTTTGTCGTCCCTATCAATCTCATAGGTTCGTCCCAATGGAAATACAATACTTCTCAATGTCTTATGAAGGCAAATTGACAAACTGTCTTTCCCCTCGAAGAGCAAGCAATTGATAACTGAGACTAAAAGTGGACCAAATTATTTAATTCCTTTGCCACACTGCACTGGGGGTGCAGAGGGTACAAAGACTCACTTTTTTTTTTTCTCCTTATTTTTTTCTTATTTTCTTTAATTAGTTTTCTCTATCAAGGTTCGGGGCCCAAAATTGAATAAAAAACTTTCAAGCCGCGTAAAAACGTGAAAGCTAGCACAACCTCCACGAGGCAAGCAAGCGTGGGCAACAACCGACTCGATCGATTCACCTCTTTTAACCTTTTCCATTGATTCCGTCTTTCCCAATTCAATTTGAAGTAAGTTTCTAAACTTACTGAAGGCAAGTACCTCTAAATTCAACAGTAATAGAAAACTTCCACAACATATTAGGTACACTACCCACTTAAAAGATGAACTTGATGAAAAATCTTTTTTTTTTAAATATCAAAAAATTGTTAACCAATAAATGTTATTACAGTTTAGACGATTATCTCACTGATAAAACTAAAAAATAATAACATTTAAAGTAGCTCGTAGTATGCTCTAGAATTTATGTCAAACTAGTTCTGTCTATATTATGTTTTGTACCTGAAATTGTGTACTATGTAGAATTATACTATGTCTATGCATAGTCATATAAAATAAGATTAGCTTAGTAAGTAATTTTTAGATATTCACTTACCTAATATTATGATGTTTTGCTATGCCCTACTAGGCAGAGTGTATACTTAGCTTTTAAGAATGCTCTGTATATTATTCTAATAAATATATTCTATTCTATTCTTACACAGAATTTCAATTTGCACTCAACAATACAATTTCGGAATCCGAAATTTTACAAAGCGACGTACTGTACCTACTTGTAGAATTCAACGCGATGAATTTTAATACAAAATATAGTTTGTTTTTGGTTTTAACTGTCCTAAGTCCACTGAATTATATAATCTTTTATAACATTTTTAGGGGTCAACTGGACCCAGTTACTAAGACTCCGCTGTCCGTCTGTCTGTCTGTCTGTTACCAGGTTGTATCTCATGAACGGTGATATCTAGAACGTTGAAATTTTTAAAGATGACATATTTCTGTTGCCGCTATAACAACAAATACTAAACACCGAAAAAAAAATTTAGAAGGGGCTCCCATACAACAAACCTGAATTTTTCGCCGTTTATCGCTCGATATTAATAACGGCTACAGGTAGAAACTTGAAATACTGACAGAACATTAAGTTAAATATTTACTTTAATTACGTTAAAATAAAATAAATATTTAAGGATGGCTTCCATACAAGAAACGTAATTTTTTTGCTGGATATTAATAACGGCAACAGGAAATATTCACAGAATAATACGTTGTATATTTCCTTCAAAGATAAATAATTAAAATAAAATATATTAATGGGGTTTCCATACAATACGGAACCCTTCATGCGCAAGTCCGACTCTCACTAGGCCGATTATTTCAGCCGTCGCCGCGTCGGCAGAATGTCTCGACACGGTAATGATCTTGGATACTCTAGGCAAGTCTCTACGTGTGTACAGTCAGCATGAGATATGAAGATATGAGGCCTAATTATGTAGGCGCCATTGTAAATTTAATAGCAACGTAATAAATGTTCTCTCTATCGAATACCTAAAGAGAAAAAGAAACAGAAATATGCCAATTAGTCTAATTACGATGGCACCTTCATAATTGGACCTATTGTAATGTTGATCAGTTGTTGCGCTCAAAAACTTTGCCCTTCAATCCAGTACTCTACACAAGGGAGGCAGCTGCCCCGTCCTGGAGAAAATCTCTACCTGTGCCGATGAATGTCTATAACGTAACTCAATATTACTCGCTATCCTCTTCATCGCAACAGAACCGTAATTTAAGTACCTACTAACTTTAGTACAATAGGTAAGTGTAGCTCTCGAGCTAAAAGGTCCGCTGGAAGGTGTCGATCGCAAAGAGCTCTGACGCCTTGAAAGCCCTCGTCAAGTTCAAGGCTCGACTGCCAACTCACGGAAGTGTTTATCTTTGTTCAGTTTCAGAATCAAATTGCTTCCGACAGAAGCGTTTTTGGCGGTACTTGGCTATGGCCCAATATGGAACAGTTTAAACATTTATTATGACCCAATTTGGAGCAGTTTAAACATTTTACTGTGAGAGATTTCATGAATGTCAATTATGATTTGTGATTACGTTAGTTCGTTGGTAAGATCTAAGAAGTTCGTCTGCTATGAAGAGGTATAAAATAGGTATACCGTCTGCAAACGTTCCATATATTATTACATTTGACTTCTGTACGGCTTGGACGAATACTGTAGCTTAATTTTTGAAATATTAGAAAATGACTTCGCACGGTACGCCGCCGTTTCCTCTACTATTTAAAACCTCATAAGAACTGATTTACTAAACAACAATTTTGATTCGATATCGTGGGTAGACTCGCGCTTCCTACTGAACTAAACTGTACCTCATTAGAATGATTTGTTTCATTCTGCTCCCTGCAATTAGTTTGTTAATTAATTGTCTCGCGTAGCAATCAGAATTGAATGTAATGGAATGTTTAAGGAAACCTAAGTAAGTTATTGTAACAAATTACAGAAATAGCTCACTTCCCTATTTCAATTCGATAGAAATAAAATTATAGAAAGCTCGTTAAAGACTGAGTAAGAGCAGGAGCGAGGACTAAAAATCTGTTAGTGCGAACGGGATAGTTAGTAAAATTAATTTACTTATTTTTACAAGCTTTTATTTAACTTGCAATGGATGTATGTAAGTTCGGGTGGAATCTAGCAAGTTATTTGACCAACTTTCCAGTTTCCGATTGAGCTAAAATTTTGGACGCATATGTATATTGCGTGACAATGCAATAATACGGTTCTATGGAGCTGATCTGATGTTGAAGTTGGAAGGTGGCCATAGGAACTTCTGTACTAAACAAGATAGACTCGTCGTGTTTGGGCTCGTTGTACTTTTCTTGGCTAGCACTCTTCTTCTACATGACATCCAGGATCTCAACAGCTTGTATTTTTAAAAGTTATATTTTTTTAACAATTTATTAAAATTTTGTCCAGGATTACGTTATTTGTTATCTTAACAGTTATTACGACGTTGTGACCGTTACGTAACAGTCACAACGTAGTTACATAGTTTCGTAAGTAAGGTATAAATTATTTATTGTCTAAATTATTTATTATAAATTATTTATTGTCTATGACTATTCTTAAAAAAATCTCTGGAGTAGTAACTCAAACAACTTCGGCATTTGAATATTAGTGGGACTTATACGGGTCGCATATAAAACGCCACGATATCCGACATAAAAATCCCACGTCGCGTCGTCAGTAAAACCTAAGATAAAGCTGTTACGGCTACACTTGGTTCAGATAGGATTAGCACTCACGACTGCAGTATAACTTTATTCAAATTTAGGAGCAAGTGAGCTAGAATGCTATTGCAGTGAAGTAGTTTTCAGGAAATTACACTTGCATTCATAGATTTTATTTTAGTTTGATCTAAAAAATGCTTTTGCTTACCCTGTAACAAAGAAGATATAATAATACTACGCCTGTAGTACTAAGCCAAAACGGGGTGATTTAGACCATCATTACAAACAACTTTTACTATGGGGCCAACTCAAAATTAGAAAAAATAATCGGCCAAGTAAGAGTCGGACTCGCGCACGGAGGGTTCCGTACTGTATGGGAGCCCCCCTTAAATATATATATTATTTTAATTTTATTATTTATTATTGAAGTGAATATAAAACTAAGTATTCTGTGAAAATTTCAAGTATCTACCTGTTACTATTATTAATATAGAGCGAAAAACGTCTAAAAATTCAGGTTTGTTGTATGGAAGCCCCCCTTAAATATTTATTTAATTCTCTTTTTAGTATTTGTTGTTATAGCGGCAACAGAAATACATCATCTGTGAAAATTTCAGCTGCCTAGCTATCATGGTTTATGAGATACAGCCCGGTGACAGACGGACAGACAGACAGACGGACATCGAAGTCTTAGTAATAGGGTCCCGTTTTTCCCTTTGGTTACGGAACCCAAAAAATTACAACTCTGAATCGACAATATGTATGAAACAGCTGGTAGGCAAATATCCCTGTATAGATACGTTGAAAAATACACGAACACCAGATAGCGACACAGCTATTAAGCTTTTTACTCTACTGTCTAAGTTGATTCTAGCGTGGAGCATAAAATGGCATCTGTGTAGACTGTAGTAGCCTCAAGTAATACATCAAGAATCAGACTGTTTGGAAGCCTGCCAAGAAATGACTTGAACATGCCCAGCGAGCTAAAATCTAGCAAACCATATACGCTCTGTATTTAGACGTAAGACATATTAGGGAATTTAATGTCGTTAACCTTTTTGTTGGGGAATGTCCCAGAGTACAATTTCCCACCAAAAACATTTTCATGAAAATTGTTGCCAAGACAAGACCATATATGGATTACTGTTTTTAGGGTTCCGTACCCAAAGGGTAAAAACGGGACCCTATTACTAAGACCCCGCTGTCCGTCTGTCTGTCTGTCCGTATGTCTGTCACCGGGCTGAATCTCATGAACCATGATAGCTAGGCAGCTGAAATTTTCACATATGATGTATTTGTGTTGCCGCTATAACAACAAATACTACAACCAGAATAAAATAAATATTTAAGGGGGGCTCCCATACAGTACGGAACCCTCCGTGCGCGAGTCCGACTCGTACTTGGCCGATTATTTATTGGTTCTTTGACTGCTAAAGTAAGTCTAATATACTTGAACACAGATCTTAACTAAGAAATTACTAATAATTTTAACAAGTTACCAATTTAGGAGTCCCCCATACAACATACGTAATTTTTTGCCGTTTTTTGCTCCATATTAATAACGGCAACAGGTAAATGGGGCTAAGGGGGTTCCGATAGGGTACGGAACTCTTCGTGCGCGAGTCCAACTCGCACTTGGCCAATTATTATTATTTATCGTGAATAAGTCCACGCTTGACCAGCTCTTCTGTTGGCAGGCGACGTGATCGAATTTGAAGCACGCAAATTAGGTGATTAATAAATTTGGATTATCTATTCACTCTGACTTTGAACAGCTTACATAAATACTGTCAAAAAGTTATAGATCTCACGTCACAGAGACACCAGCAGCCGGGCTAGTATGCGCGCCACGAAATATTTCTTTCGTAGTGTCAGAACGAGACATCGTTATGGCAAAGTATATATCAGTCACTTTTTCACACGTCGAAATGAGTTCTTTTCGTGGTCGCATGCTTCACTAGCAGAGGGATAATTGTGGTCGAACGAGAAAAGAAAGAAAGAGATGTATTGATTTAATATGGCACGAGTTAGAAAGAGACAAGGAAAATATCTCGATCCAGTGGCTAGTTGGCGTGTTTTTCTCTCAGTAGTGTCAAATAATCTACCATAATAGCATAATGTAATCCACCAACCCGCACTGGGCCAGCGTGGTGGATATGACCCAGTCACCCTTCGTGGGTAGGCCTACGTCCTGCAGTGGACTATTAAAAAGGTTGGTACAGTACAGTACAGTGTCAAATTCCCATTAATATTTGTCAGTATTTACAGCTCTGGGCAAAATTTCCCTTACAATCAGCGCTCTCTGGGTGTAATGGCTCTGTGTCTCACGTAGAGCTAAGCTTCTGACTCAAAGAAAACTTCAAAAATTCTAACCTTAGTTAAAATATGTATGGCTTTCAACTTTTCAGCAATATTCCGGTTGATACTAAACATCGACAGGTATAATAGTAAAATAATAATAATAAAATAAAAATATAAAATCGAGCTCAGTATACTCAAAATTACACAGTTTTAGTGCTCTATTTATAAGTGTCCGTGGTACCGAGGTCAAGTGCACCGGATGGTGGTGCGAATCTGCATGATCCCGTGCGATTGCGGGAAGTGTTACGTCGGAGAGACAAGAAGAAATGTCTCTACCAGGCTCACGGAACATATACGTTCAATGAAGAATTTAGACAGAAATGGATCTGCGGTAGTGGAACACACTCTCGATTCCGATGCACAGCACTTCATCAGATTTGATAGAGCGAAGGTGCTAGCACGAGAGAAGTTTTTCGTGCCCCGTAAAGTTAGGGAGGCTATTGAGATTAGCAGACGCCCTAACTTTAATAGAGACGGGGGATGGACACTGCCACCGACGTGGAGGCCGTGTCTTCAGGGAACCAGAGGATTTGACCGTGGGACTGGTGGAGACATAGTGAGCTCAGTGTGCTGGAGTATCCCCGACGGAGACCGTTATATCGAAGAAGGGGATATTCAGTGCGCGCCGACACAACAATCCTCTCTACACGCCCCCGCCCCGCCACCGCAACCGCTGTCATCGCGAGCGCTACGCGCCGCAGCCCGCAGTGCATTGCGAGACGGCTCCGCGTGTTAGCACTCGCCAACTTGAGAAAGGTCGCCGAACGCGATCGAAACTATAGTCGTGTTATGACTATACGAACACGTGAGTGAGTCCCGTTTAATATCGTTTAAAATTATTGAAGTGAATATAAAACTAAATATTCTGTGAAAATATCAAGCATCTCTCTGTTACCATTATTAATATAGAGCGAAAAACGTCTAAAAATTCAAGTTTGTTGGATGGGAGCCCCCCTTAAATATTTATTTTATTCTTTTTTTAGTATTTGTTGTTATAGCGGCAACAGAAATTCATCATCTGTGAAAATTTCAGCTGCCTAGCTGTCATGGTTCATGAGATACAGCCCGGTGATAGACGGACAGACAGACAGACGGACATCGAAGTCTTAGTAATAGGGTCCCGTTTTTCCCTTTAGGTACGGAACCCTAAAAAGTAGGTTGTGCTTGTAGGTGTCGTTGCTCTTCGATAGGCTCGTCTTGGCGAGGTACTACTGTGTTTTCAGATTGATAGTAGCAAGTATTGTGGAGATAAGTGTAGCATTGACGTAGGAAGGCTTGGTAGCATTAATAGAATAGCATTCATAGCTGTGACAACATACAACATAAATAATGCGTAGCTATTAATGCTATGAATAGTGTACAATGTATATGTACACAGAAAATTATCAGGATTAAGAAATCAATATAGAAAGAGGTTTTATAGAGATTTTACGCTTCGAATGACTGCTACCCACTGCAGAACGGGATGTTTGTATGTATATGTACATGTGGGTGTACGACAGATCGTTCCGTCAGGCACTCATACTAACGCAATGTGGTTTTCACGAATACTACATTAAGAAGCCGTGGTAGTATATGTAGTGGTAATGACACCCGCCTCACAATCCTGGGGTCGTGGGTTCAAATCCCGGTTCCGTACCAATGAATTCCTTGGAATTTATGTACGGAATCTAACACCACTGGCTTTTCGGTGAAGGAAAACATCGTGAATTCGTGAGGCAACCTGCATACGTACGGAGATGAAATTTGATGGCGTGTGTGAATCCACCAACCCGCACTGGGCCAGAGTCGCAGATATAGCCCAATCACCCTTCGTGGGTAGGACTACGTCCTGCAGTGGACTATTAAAAAGGCTATTACATCATTTGTAACAACTACATAATCTACATATACTATCGATAGAAAGAAACTTTTCGGGCGAGCGGCGGCACAGTGTGGCACCGCGCTGTGCATCAAATAAAGCTAATATTCAGGTACATGTCATATTCAAAGTCCTAGAGTCTTGGCAATGTCTCTTTTGAGCATCCCGAGAAAAAAATATTTGCCTTCCTTTTTTTCCTTTTTTAGTGCGGGTAGGTGGATTCACATACGCCATCGAATTCCTTCTACGGACGTATGCAGGTTGCCTCACGATGTTTTCCTTCACCGAAAAGCCTGTGGTGTGAAATTCCGCACATAAATTCCTAGGAATTCATTGGTACGGGACCGGGATTTGAACTCACGACCTCACGATTGTAAGGCGGGTGTCACTACCTCTAGGCCACCACGGCTTTTTTCCTCTACGGTCACTTGCTAGGTTTTGATTTTGGACAGCCGACGTGGTTTCCACTTGAGAACTTTTCGACCATCTATTATCATTGAGCATTCCATAAATTAAGTGACATACTGAAACCACGCCGCATTCCACAGTGTCTGAAGACTCGTCTTTTTAACCAGTGTATTCTGCCCACCATGACGTATGGTGCCGAGACATGGACACTTACACATGAGGCTGTGAACAAAATCAAAGTTGCACAGAGAGCCATGGAGAGATCCATGCTCGGCATTAACATCCGAGACCGTATTCGCACCACGGAGATCAGACGTAGGACGAAAGTCCGGGACGTCGGAACCGTAGTAGCGAATCTTAAGTGGAGCTGGGCAGGACACGTGGCAAGACGAAGTGACGACAGGTAGAGCAGGGCGATAACAGAGTGGTGGCCTAGACACGGTGAGCGGAGCCTGGGTCGTCCGGCTGCAAGGTGGATCGACGATATCGTCAATATCGCGGGTCGAACCTGGCAAAGGACCGAGGCAGATGGCGCTATACGAGAGAGGCCTATACCCAGCAGTGGCATAAAGAAGGCTGTGGATGATGATGATGATCCTTCCTTCCTTCCTTTCAGCCATAGGACGTCCACTGCTGAACATAGGACTCCCCTAAAAATCTCCAATAAGACCGGTTGGTAGCGGCTTGCATCCAGCGCGATCCTGCGGTCTTAATGAGGTCGTCCGTCCACCTTGTGGGTGGACGTCCTACGCTGCGCTTGCCGGTACGTGGTCTCCACTCGAGGACTTTTCGACCCCATCGGACATCAGTCCTTCGCGCTATGTGCCCTCCCCATTGCCACTTCAACCTGCCAATCCGCTGGGCTATGTCGGTAACCTTGGTTCTTCTACGGATCTCCTCATTTCTGATTCGATGGCGCAGAGAAACTCCGAGCATAGCCCTCTCCATGGCTCGTTGGGCCTTGATGATGATCCTTACCTTTAGGGAATATAACAACAACATCGGTATGTTGAGTGGGCGTAGAGTGCAGGAGCAGGCGGCGAGGATGCATCAGATGGGAGCCCAGCTGACTCGCCATCGGCAGACGTCTGCGCAGCTCCCGCCCAGCTGAAAGGAAAAATCTAATCAGGGCTTGCTTATAGGCCTACTATTTATGTGTTTTTTTGAGTTCTGTACCCAAGGGGTAAAAACAGGACCCTATATATACTAAGATTGCTGTCTGCCTGTCCGTCAGTCTGTCTGTCTCCAGGCTGTATCTCATGAACCGTTATAGCTAGAAAGCTAAAATTTTCACAGATGATGTATTTCTGTTGCCGCTATAACAACAAATACTAAAAACAGAATAAAATTAATTAAGGGGGCTCCAATACAACAAATTTTTTTTTTTTTCGTTTTTTGCTCCATTTTAATAACAGCAACAGGTAGACGCTTGATATAGGGCTAAGGGGGTTCCCTTAGGGTATGGAACCTTTCGTGCGCGAGTCCAACTCGCACTTGGCAAATTATTTTTGTATGTATGTTACTCTGCCAATTATGATGATTCTTTATTTATTTCACAGATAATACTTCAGAAGTGGTCCCATTTAAATTTTATCAAAATCAACAAAGTCATTTTTGAAAAATCAACAACAGTGTTGAATTTACTACAATGATGACATTATTATATTGATTTGTGCGAACTATTTCAATTCTGTACATGGTTGAAGTGATATCATACCACTGAAGATCCCTGGAAGACCCCCATTCGGAGATAAAATAGTGAAAATTAATATTTTACTATTGCAAACACAAGTACCATAGGAAAAATGGAAAGAATAACATTATGCCTTCAAAGAAGACTCAAAGGAGGTCCAGAGTGTTGCTCTGAATACCATTCTCGGTCTTAGTTGTGCAATTTTTGCCAAAACTCAACAAATGTTATTTATAATAATTTCTTCACTTTATTTCATTCATGGTTATGAATTTGTTTTTATAATAAAGTATAAGTTTTTTCCCGGCCCCGTTGATGCTATGATTATAATCTATTGAGTATTCGGGAATGTAATGCACAATTATTAAAATGTATGTACCTATTTTAAATTTCTTAACAATTTTCATACTTACTCCAATAATCTTTTATTGTTTTATCACAATATGAAAACCAGTGCTAAGTTTAACATTCAACGCATTATACTTAGTAAATTTAAAAAAATATGTAAACACCTGTAGTTTAATAAAAAATGTATAATTATGAATAAATTTGTGTAAATTTAATTTTAATGTAGAATTATAGGTGGTTGGTTTTAAAGTTCTACGTAAATACTTACCGCTATCCAATTTATCTTTTGCAAGTTCAGCAAAAGATTTGTGTTCTTGAGGCGTAGAATGAGTACTGGCACTGCAATCATCCTTCTCAGCAGCCCCTGGACTTTCTTCACCATCCATTATGAAAACTAACAACCACACAACTTTCGAAAAACGACACAAATAAAGTCCGCAAAAACCTTCAGTTTCTTACATCATCGACAACAATAACGATACAAGTAGGAAAGCAAAACTGCGCCAGAACTTTACTGTTATGTTGTTGTAATCGGACGATTCACTTCCAAAATGCTTGCCGATTTTTGATATTTTGTTCGTTACATCTATTCTGCTGTAATTCCTATTTATTTATTTACTCGTTAATTTATTTTACGTAAAAACAGAGCGACCGACAGCGACTGCCCGAATTTGAAATTGATTTTTGGCCGCCATTTATCCGCTCGCTCCGCTGCTGGACTTTTTTGTGTTGCCAAAATCTACTCAAATTACAACTACACCCTAAGTCTATGGTGAATCCAGGGCCCTATTTTATAAAACTACAAGTTACAGGCTACAGGTAAATTACTGGCAACATTGACAGAATCCGCATTCGTGATTGGTCGAGCCTGCGTCATTAATGTCAATTTGCCTGTAGAATTGTAACTTGTAGCTTTATAAAATTGGACCCTGAAAAAAAATGTTGTAAAATTCAATGGATCACTATCATTTCGTAGTAATACAATTCGTAATTGAAATTAAATAATTTTTACTAATTAGATACAACCCAAAACTATTTGAAGAAGAAATAGTTGAGAAATAGCATTACAATATTCATATATTCATAAAATATGATAAAAAAATGAAATAGTTTAGTTGTTTCAAGGCTGGAATAAGTTGGTAGCACTTTCTAAAATGTCAATCTTGACCTTGACATTTTAGTGTTCGGATATTACTTAAAAGTTGTCAATTAGATAAAAATTATGAAGATTATTTGAATTACCGACAAAATTAATGTATTAAATTTTTTTGCATATTATTATTTATATTAGTCTTATAATCTTTTCTGATCGACAGAAGGTTTAATCAAATTAATAATTACAGCTACAATGAAAATAAAAATATAACAATGTTCCATCATAATTCTTTGTAATGTATATCCGAACGAGAAATTTTGTACATTCTCTGCGTTTGAACTGTCAAAGAGGTCGCTAATGTTACCAGGTTGTAAAAGTAATCCATAAAATAAGGCAAACTATTGGTTTTTTAGGGTTCCGTACCCAAAGGATAAAAACGGGACCCTATTACTAAGACTTCGATGTCCGTCTGTCTGTCAGTTCATCTATCCGTCTGTCTGTCTGTCACCGGGCTGTATCTCATGAACCGCGATAGCTAGGCAGCTGAAATTTTCACAGATAGTGTATTTCTGTTGCCGCTATAACAACAAATACTAAAAATAGGATAAATAAAATATTTAAGGGGGGCTCCCATACAGCAAACGTGATTTTTAGGAGTTTTTTTGCTCGCTATTAATTACGGCAAGAGGAATGGGGCTCTCATATGGTACAGAACCCTTTGTGCCCGAGTCCGACTCGCACTTGGCCGATTTTTAGCTATTTTCTACTATTTATCTTGTTTTGAAAATGAAGTTTTTTGAAAACAATGACATACCCGTAGACATTAGGTTTTTTTATTTTTATTTTAGCTGTTTTTAGCGACATTTGATTTATTTAAATAATTTAGATGATCATTTTTTCCTTACAAATTAATAAATAAATATCATTTAAGAAAAAAACTTGATTTATTTTTCATTTCACCGGTGATACCTTTACGACTTTAAAATCAACAATTTTAATATATGGATTATGATCAAAATTGTGATTTCATGGTCAATTTTATTTTCTTCAATTGAAGTGAATAGAAATAACATAATATCAAGCCTGCATACGTCTGCTACTAAGTCACGAAGGTCTTGGGGAAGGTTTAATGGTTCAGATATTTTGGTAGAAGATTTGATAAACAGCTAAGAGGCGGTTTTTCTACAAAATGTTGTGGTAAACAGGCGGATTATAGAATTCTTCTCCGGAATGCTCAGGAAACTTACCACTATTTCGGATCATGGTCCACTAGTGAATAACATATTCAAGTCATTTAAAGTATTAACTAGACAGGGCGCTCAATAATAATAATTACAAAAGTAAGAGAGGGCGAGATGTGCAAGTATTAAAGTTTGAATAGGACGAAACTAATATCTTTTGTCTCTATCTGCGTATACGTTTTTTTTTGCCTGACTACTACGCACAGCCTAGGCGTAATAGTCAGACAACATTTCGCGCCAAAAACTACTCGTACTGTTGAATTTTTGATGAGATGCTTAAGTAAATCAACACATTTATGAACCATTATCTATTTTCTATCACTTCTATTAGTGTTTTGCAGGCTTTCAATATTATCTAGAGTCTAAATATGATAAAATCATAACAACGTATATATGTATAGCTATCCAAGTATGTACAAGTGCGACACAAAAGAGATGAAATTAATTAGTCGGGAACTAAATTATCACTTTTGCTGAAACCACAACTTGAGCTGTCAATCACAGTTAACATCCTAGCATTTTCTCGTTTTGTGCAATTTTGTGGATTGTGAACAGGGAAACAGTATTATTATGCAAAATATGCTTACAAAGCGATAGTGGCCACCTCATTTATTTTCAAGTCTTTTATGTCGCACTGTATAGCACATCTTTTTTCTCGCACCCTATACGCAATCGAGGATTCTAGTCATACTTATCTATGTTGAATAATGACTTTGTAGAAAAATGATCACGTGAATATTCCCGAAAAAAAATGAGGTATTAATTATCTTGATTTTACTTGACTTAACGACTATATGACCATGTTGTTCTTTGGTCGGTTTTGCTTAGATCAAAATCCTACATGTTGATTTATCATAATTATGCAAGAGTAGTAAGCGCGAAAATTTGCACTTGGTACTCTTGCACTTGAAAAGTTTATGTACTTGAGTAATAGCTGTAGGTATTTTTCATACCTTTTGAAATTATTGTGAGAATTGATAAATGTTGGCACTCAGTATATTCACGCATGTATACTATAGCGTAGTAGAGAATCACCTTAAAATCCTTATTTTGAATTTACTGAAAACAAAAAAATACGCATAATGGCACTGCGGTGGTCTGTTTTACATATTTTTGACTAATAATAATTGACAAATATTCGTGCTCGCCATGCCCGTTTTAGATCAGGGTTAAAAAAGGATTGTTTTCTATCAAAATATCATTGTCAGGATGGAAATCTTACTTGAAACTACTACAGCAACCCTGAACCTAACATAAACATAATAACATAGAAACTCATCAATCTGATCCTCTAAACGTTTGTGAGGGCAGTTACCTAACTTGAGGTTTCTAAATTAGTAATGGAAACAAGTAAATAATCTTTGTTTATTCATAAGCCTCATGGGCCCCGAGAGGGTACCTCCATGTATTGCAAAGACTCTAAGCCACGTTCGTAAGGCCCTAGACGTCTAGAAGAAGTGGCAAGAAACTCAAAAGTCATCAATCTAATCTTTTGTTACAATGTACAACGATCAGTCACATAATTTAGATATTACACAAAGTACTTAACTTTAGCAACATGGCGACGTCCAGTCGGCTTGGCTTCGAATATAAAAGTACCGACACTCAGCATAACTAGCTAGGTGAGACTCAAAGCGACAAAGATTTGTCCAACGTTATTATTAGGATACTGGGCGAACACTAAGAGAGACTCAATGATACTAAGAGAGCGAAGCCGCGCCGACAGTTTTATTTTATTTTATTTTTATATGTAGTAGTTTTAAGCTATTTTCTGTATGTAATTAAGTGTAAAATAAGTAACGTTTTGGTATTTACTGTAAAGTTACTTATTAAGAAAATGAAGAATTTGAATTAAACTGATTTCACAAGCTCCCACCATGCCTTAACACCACTGCTCGATTACCAACAACCAATAGGGAACGAGCAAGATGGCGGGCACGGTAGTAGCCTCCATTTTACACAATTGTTAAACATAAAATCATCTTCTTATTTCATACTTATTAGAATTATAAGAACAATTACTGATACGTTTCAAGTCATCTATAACATTATGAAATCACAGTATTAAATAAATGGTGTATGTAAACAACAATGGCCGACATTCGGACGTCATGATATTTTTCAGTTCCATTTAGCTACTTATAAGTTTTATATTACTTAATGCATCTTGTAATCGTTATTAAATATTATCCTATCAACTATTAGGGAATAGTTGATAGGATCACAATCACTTTAACTACAGAATAACACATTGATAAACAATATTACAAACACAACAAGCAATGGCGGATTTGGGGTCTTGATTTGTCTGTTTATAAGAATAGAAGGTAAAGAAATAGTTTTAGACCAATAAATGAAGCATAGCGACTATTTTAGGTGATATATAATATTATAATAAAATCCCCTATCTAACACCCGCGTATTTTAGCAGAATAGTGCTCTAATTTGCTTATATCAATATTGAGGTTGTTCAGAAAATAGTTTTTTTTTAGATTTATTCGATTTTGCTTTCGTCTGTGTGGACGTTGAATTTTATCTATAGGTCTCATTTTTCAGCGAATCTCGGTACATGTAGGTTTTATAATTATATTAATGGATTTTTTTATCATCGATGATTTATGATTGGACGTTTTAAGAAGATTCAGTTAAAGCGAGGTGGCACGAGGTCTACTGTCCAAAGAACTAATAGTTAATTTAATACCATGACAGATGGGTGTACGCGTTGAAGGCTTCTCCAGTAGCTAAATCCTCCAACACCCGAGTCCCGATTACACCCGTCATAACTTCAAAAGACCGCAATTTAGGTTTATGTTGGTGTGTATAGATAGTGAAACCATAGATTAAATTATGTGTTTACTATAATTAATCTATGGTGAAACCAAGGTAAAAGAAAAGAGCCTTCCACAGGCTCTTTTATTTTTAAAAACTACTAGCAATGTTTTAAGGAATTCACTGGTAACATTATTTATTCAATACCCATCTGTCCTGTCTGTCCGTGTGCCTGTGCCTGCTGTTTCGTATTATTATTTTGCGCGACAAAAGGACTTACAATGGACGTGTAAAAAAGAATTGTCGGGACTTTCTCTTAATTATAACATTGCACAACAACGCTTTTCACAGCGGAAAAGAAGAAAGAAAACACCCGCACCTAGCGGATAACGATCGTAAGTACATTTTTATTGAATACATGACCTTTCTTTGTACTTCTGTTACCGTCGCAATTCAGCAAATTGTGTTTCTCTTCATGAATATTTTATCACACTTTTTTCATTGTAGGTAGTCTCCTTGATTGGAACTAGAGTTTGTCGTTCATTAGGTTTTTGGGGCACGTATTTTGTTTATGTTTTCGTTGCCCTACTTTCTAGGAAAACAGCTGTTATTTCGTCACGCCTCTCAGCTGGGAGCCGTAATCGATGTTATTTTACGTGATAACAGTCTTTCTGTTTATTTTTCCGATCTGACGCGTCAATTACCTTCTTAAAGTGGAAATTTTACTGTTCTCGTATATGGAAAAATGTGAGTAAGTAATTTAAAAAAACTAACTACTGTGATGACGAGGCATCGCGACATTTTAAAGGACTGTCTTTTGTCTTAATGTTACACCATCAATGTCTTATTTCCCTGGCTTGTTTTTATTGATTTTTTGTTACATTTTCTGGGCTAGAATCAATGTACCTATCTATATATTAATTCCTTAGGGTGTAGTCATCACAATTTCCATTGCACTGAAACTAAACATAGCTGACAGGATTTTTTTTACATCCATGTATCTATAAGAGAAAAATTAATATAGTGATGGAGAAAGCCCAAATGTTTTAATTTTTTGCAATACATACTTATTTTTATAAGTAAAGGATTTTTTTTTTTAGCAACTGCCTACAATGTAAGTGGTGGGTGATAGACAATAAATCTTTAATTTATAACATGTACCTAATTAAAATACATACTCAATAAATAGACACAGAACTATTTTTTTCCCATTTATACAATACTAGACGACCCGCCCCAGCTTCGCACAGGTGTATTATACATATAAACCTTCCTCTTGAATCACTCTATCCATTAAAAAAAACCGCATCAAAATCCATTGCATAGTTTTAAAGATTTAAGCATACAGACAAACAAACAGACAAAAATAGCGACTTTATTTTATACTATGTAAGGATAGATCAACATTGCTAGTGATAACTGCAAACAGATTGATCAAACAGACAAAAAAATAAATGTATGCATTTAACATTTTCACCTACTGTCATTTATTATCAGGCGAGTTGTGGTCAAATGCTTGTCACATGCAAAAAAATTCCAATATGTGATTTACTATTAATTTACTGCACTGTATTGTATAATACAATTTATTAGCCTTTAAGGCTGATTGTCTCGGTCAGCCTGCAAAGTCATTTTTAGGGTTCCATACCCAAAGGGTAAAAACGGGACCCTATTACTAAGACCCTGCTGTCCATCTGTCTGTCACCAGGCTGTATCTCATGAACCGTTATAGCTAGAAATCTGAAATTTTCACAGATTATGTATATCTGTTGCCGCTACAACTAAAATACTAAAAACAGAATAAAATTAATGTTTTAGGGGGGCTCCCATACAACAAACCGGATTTTTAGCCGTTTTTTGCTTGATAGGTATGTATTTATAATGGTAACAGGTAGATGCTTGAAATATTCACAGAATATTTAGTTGTATATTCAATTCAATACTTAATAATAATAAATTAAAATAAAGTAATAATTAAATTAAATAATGTAAATATTTAAGGGGGGCTCCCATAAAGCATGGAACCCTTTGTGCACGAGTCCTACTCATACTTGACTGATTATTTTTGTGTTTATGCCTTTTACACATAAACTATTAATTTTAAGTTTACGAAAACTCTTTTAGCAGCTATGAATGAGTGGTGTTTGTGAGTTACATACACCTAAAAATCAAATTAGTGGTATTTCACCTTAGTTTTTAGTTAGTGGACTCCGGCCCCACTTTGGGTTCCTCTTGGTTCACCAGGCTGGCGAGACCTGGCTACTAAGCCCCCCCGCCACGACAAGGCGGGAACCCACTCGGGGGGAGATTATGTACATCCTCATGCAACCTGTTCCAATTGTAGACAACTCTATTGTAGAAGATGTGGTGTGCAGTGTTGGTTTGTGATGGTGTAGGCTGTAAGAGTAAAAAATAATAGGAATTATGTCCTATGTGTACATATACCTATGTGTTAAATTACATCTTATAATGAGGGTAATTAAATAATAATAAATAAAATGGATAGTAATAAACCGGGTGAAAAATCTCATAGGTGTGCGACAATCATGTGGGCGACTATCAAGTGTGTAACTATTTGTCAGGTTTGAGCTGCTTTTTATTGTAACATACGGTATGTACTATTGTAATAGTACATACATACGGTATGTACTATTGTAACATACGGTATGTTACAATAGTACCGCAGTAGTTCCTGCCTTTTTGAGGAAAATTGTTTGGCTGATTTTTGTATGACGTTTCATTTGGTAGAATATTTTTTTATTATCATGACGAAAAACGTTTGGAACGTTTGTCATTTGTTAAATCTTTCAATAAGCTAAACAACTATTAGACGAGTAAAGTTTCGTCGAATATCATCACATTAAAGATTAGGTTTCACACAGCTGGTAGCTAACTTCACATCCATCAACAGGTTTGATTCAGCCTATACCGATTCAACAAAATAATTCAAGTGTAAAAAGAGTATAAAGACCTTTAAATTCTTCTTAACTGGTTTTGCAGAGCTTGAAGGTCACATCTCTAGGTTTTTGCAGAGGAAGTGACATTTTACTCATCAAAGTAAAAGTGAAAGGTTAGAGCCTCCCCAGGCAGCACAAGTAAATGGTTTGATAACTACTTGAATGTCATTGTTTGTGGCCTTGTGTGCAACAACTTTTTACTGGCAATTAATTATCTACCTAGTTAGTTATCTTAATATGTACCAGGACTCGTTAAAAATAGTTGATTCTTTAATGCACAGCACAATCTTTACAACATCATTAAAATTATTAAATTTATTAAAAAAATGATTAACTTACTAAATTAAATGAAGTAAAAATAATAATAAAAATCATATAATAACAATGTCAATGAGTAAGAAATGGGAAGAAACGGGATGGGCCTTGATGAGCCAGACAGGGCAGGTTTCGTGTATTTTGTGTAGTGTACCATCTCTATCTCATCCGGCCCCAAACATCGGCCCCTATCTGGTCCGTCCTGGAAACCGGTCTTATATAAATCATCCCTAAGAAGTGCTAAATATGTTGATCTGCAATTTTGCAGCCAATAAGGTGTATTATATAGTAGTCTATTACATAAGAAGCAGTGGTGAATAGATGTGCAGGTCAAGGTTACAGAACTCATTTAGAGTTACAAATGCTTCAGCCATTTTATAGCCACATTTCATGTTTTATAGCTGACTCTTTTGACATACTTCCTGCTAATTGCAAATTTCTGCCAAGTATTCATGTTTCGTGTGATTAAGGTTTTTTCAAGTTAGCTCACAGTACTTTAATTACGTTCTTTCCTTATTCCATTAGTTCAGTTTCTTATCTTATCTAGTTATGCTCTCCAGAGTTGTCTAAAGATCGTCTTCCTTGCGCAGATGACAGCAAAATGGTCCTGTATTGACGTTCCGTCGTATGTAGCTGTCTACTTTTTCCATCACCAGAATAATAGAATTCATTGACCTCCAAGTTTGGGATCTGGGATGGATAAAGAAGTTTGTAGGATGGGCAATGCCATCCCATGCCTCCCCTTAACACCCCCCTACCAGCTACGCCCATGTATAAGAATAAGACGACTGTAAAATGGTTCGAGTTGTTGCTGCTTTCAGGTCTTGTATTCACAGCGAACAGTTTCGTTTTCCTGCTTAAAATCTTCTTCCTTACACAGATGACTGCAGAATGGGCCAGTTTGCCGCTGCTTCCCCTCAGGTGTGTTCTGGAGCACCTGAGCGTGGAGAGCGCGCTGGCTGCCACGTCCACGTGCCGACACTGGCGACAAGCGATGCTCCTATATGAAGGAGAAAGGTACCATATTTACCCTATACAGATGACAGAATGGGCCAGTTCACCCCTGCTTCCCCTCAGATGTGAACTGGAGTCTGACTGGACTGCTACGTCCACGTGCCGACACTGACTGGTGACAGGCGATGCTCTTATATGAAGGAAAAAGGTACCATATCTCCCCTACAGATGACAGAATGGGCCAGTTTGCCGCTGCTTCCCCTCAAGCTGCTACGTCCACGTGCCAACACTGGCGGCAGGCGATGCTGCTATATGAAGGAGAGAGGTACTATATCTCCCGTACAGATGACAAAATGGGCCAGTTTGCCGCTGCTTCCCCTCAGGCTGCTACGTCCACGTGCCGACACTGGCGACATGCGATACTGTGTCTATAGGCTTCTTCATGAAGTTGCAAGCTGTGCGAACCCAATCCTCGCGCAGCTGTTAAGTGTGCTGTAGTTAGGATTAGGTTTTCTGCAGCTCGTAGCTAACATCACAGACTCCAAGTAATTTGATTCTGCCTATACTGGAGCACCTAAGCGTGGAGAAACGATATTTTTCGCTTTGTCGTCACCATTATCATTATCTATCTATCTAATCAACCTGTCCCACCCACTTTCTAACATATGCATCCTGTTACCTAATGTATTTATTAAGCCCAGTAAACTGAAACCAGCATTAACCATTAAGAACAACATTACTATGAAACGAACTCCGAAATCGCGTAAATAGCTGTTTTATTCTTCATTAAAAAAAATTAAAACAGCAGATTTTTTAGCAATTTCAGGGTTTGTAACTAGTTACGCTCGTGTATACTAAGCGCCACACAAGTCGGCGGATGAGAAGTTAGCCGCAGATGACACTTCGCCATGATTCGCTAATTATTGCGCATGTGTGCTTTAATGCTGACGCCGCGTGGCGCAGTATTGAGCACGGGCCAAAGAATATATAATAATACTAATATATAATAATACTACGTATAGAACGGCCACTCGTTACCCCCCACCCGTTTGAGTCTTCCTCACTTCCACCCCGCGTTTCACGGACGAGGCTTGTACACCGCGTGTGGGCTGCACTGGCCGGTGGATTTTCTAATAAAAACTACCTAGACTGTGACAATAGGGAAGATTTATACTGTGTATGGTTGAATATCAATGATACGTAACAAAACAAGAAATTTTAGTATTTCCCTAAGGATAATTAAAAGAAACTTATTTTACATTATTCAGTAACTTCCTCTTGATATTTTCTTTCAAATGAATTACATCGGTTAATTTTTGCTAAAATACTTCCAAATTAAGTAATTAATATACTTTTTTAAGCACTAGATTTATATTCATTTTTGCAAATTGAATACGCAACTGTCTCACTCACGCGGCATGACGTCACGTTGTGGTGATCGCTGACAGCCATAGACGTTCCGCACACAAAAGCACTTGTAGCGACCGTGCGTATGTGTGTTGTCTGTGAGTAAGTACTGTGTTAGTGTGCGTAAGACAGCAGATTTTGTATGAAAAATCGCGGAGTGTCCGGGCTGTGCACGGGCGTAGCGAGCGCGCGGGAGCCATGAGGTTGGCGGGCGGGTGTGCCCCGGCGCGAGTCTCTCTGGCTGCCGCATACCTGCCCATCCGCCGACTTGTGTGTCGTTTATACTGAAGGGTCTAATCAAATCACAACCCAGTAGTGAGATAAATCATTCTGTAGATGATGATTATATCGAAGTTAATGCTAACAATGTTGCTGGAGTCCACATGCAGCTCACATTGATAATTTAAAAACAGGATGTTGATAGCATTTCTCGTGAATTGAATGGGCGCAATATTTTGAGAATGACTACTCAGCTTTGTTTTATTCAACTTAGACCTTATTATTTTTACAATGCGATATTTTATCATCTTCTAAAAGTTTCGCCCGGAATCGCATAGTGAAATATATTGTTCAAGATAGTTTATAAACTAACGGTTCGTACAATTTTCCGGTGACATACAGGGTTACTGGTTATTGAACCTAAAAAATATGTCAACACACTTGGCGTGCAGATAATTTTAAAAACAACTCCATACTTAGCTTTCTAATGAGGTATTAAAATCTAACGTCGGTCACAGGGTTTAAGAAAAAACGATTCACAAAGAGGTTCAGTTAGAAAATTTTAAGAAATCCGTATTTATAACTTGCTCCAGATTACGTCCCCCCACCTATCAACAAACACGGGATTTCTTAACATATTTTTTTTATTGCAGAGAAACATTAACCCTAAAAGCGAAGAACATAGAGAAGAATTTATTCCTGAGCAGAGTGTTCAGGAAGCATGCGAAGAAACTACACATCTACATCAACTGCAGCGAGGACCAATTCAACAAGTTCCTCAATTTTGTGCTGCCACAGTAAGGAGTCTTTGATTTATGATGCATTCACATTTAGTCATTTTTAGGGTTCCGTTCCCAAAGGGTAAAAACGGGACCCTATTACTAAGACTTCGATGTCCGTCTGTCCGTCTGTCAGTCACCAGGCTGTATCTCATGAACCGTAAAAGCTAGGCAGCTGAAATTTTCACAAATGATGTATTTCTGTTGCCGCTATAACAACAAATACTAAAAACAGAATAAAATAAATATTTAAGGGGGGCTTCCAAACAACAAACGTGATTTTTAGGAGTTTTTTTGCTCGGTATTAATAACGGCAAGAGGAATGGGGCTCCCATACGTTACGGAACCCTTAGTGCGTGAGTCCGACTCGCACTTGGCCGACTTTTAGCTTAATTTTTTTTAGGCCAGTACATTTATAGATATTGTAGCCTCGGCAGCTTAGTGGTTAGTGACAGTGACCCTGACTACTGGGTCAAAGAGGCGTGGGTTCGATTCCCACCCAGGGCAAGCATTTAGAACGCAGGATTGCGCTGGAATTATTGGAGATTTATAGGGGCCTATGTCCAGCAGCATATGATGACAATAGTTCTAATTTTAAAGGCGCCATCGTAAATACGAGTGTAATAGCAACGAAAATGTTGTTCTCTCTATCAATTGCATATACATATAGTGAAAAAGAAACGAATATTCCAAATTGCTATTTAAATTGCGAATATTTAATGCATATATCCCGGGAGGTAAGCGCATAAAATTGCAACTACTTTCTAAAAGCTGAATTTTTGGTATTACGTTGTCATGGTGGTGTTCAACAATACCTCGGATTCAGTCAGCTGGCATGCTTAGCGTTTGGTGGGGATGCACGTTTGATTTTTTTTTTAATAAATGAGTATCTTGCAACTACTTTTAAATCCGGGGTATTGTTGTACACCACCATGACCACGTAATACCAAAAATTCAGCTATAAGAAAGTAGTTGCAATTTTTTGCGCTTACCTCCCGGGCTAATACGTATAAATAAGTATAAATCAGTGTACTGGTGTCGCATTACATGTGTAGGCACGTCAATATTGTAGTCTAAAATTAAACCAGCTGTTAGAGACGGTTAAGATTCATAATAGTTGATATTACTAATCACAATGAAAGCATAGGGCTGGCACTCAACGCCATATCATTTGTCTAAACTATTTTTAACCCCGCACAAAAAGAGGGTTGGTGTTTATAAGCTCTGTTCCGCCCGACCTGAACTTTTATATTCGCCCAGGTTGTAATCAAAAAAAAAAAAATTGGACAAGTGCGAGTCGAACTCGCTCACGAAGGGCTCCGTACTGCATAGGGAGCCCCCCACAATATATAATATTTAATTTTAATATTTATTTTTCAAGTGAATACACAATTAAACAATTATTCTGTGAATATTTCAAGAGTCTACACGTGGTATGTATTTTGTAAATGGTAAAACAACATGTACCGGGTCTGCTAATAATGCCACAAAATGTGTATGTATGTGTTACATGACAACCCTAGCCTTAACCCGTAACAAAAGAAAACCTCTAGTAGTGGTTTCGAGTTACATCACAGATCGGTTAGATTAGATGGTTAGTCAATGGCAAACCGTAGAACATGTTTAATCAATAACTCGTGACGTAATTAAGCAAAGGCTAAGTCAAGATAACTACGTGGTTTGTCGTTAAAATGCCTTCTTTATTATCTTACCAAATACGAGTATGAGAATCCGGAAATCTGCCCTCCTAATGGAGAAGCCCGTAATTGCAGACACAAGATATTTTGACAAAACCATTGCATTAAAGTGCAGTGAAGACTGGGGGAACCTTTTCAAACTAAGTCTTGATTTGACTGCAATTATGGCTTTCCCTACATGAAAGGTTAAAGCAGATTTAAGAATTTGACATACTGGATGCGTTCTGTGGTCAGGTCACACAAAAAAAAAGCAATGTGTTTACATTGGTTTCTTTTTTTGGAACCAGCTGGTTGACGTTTACATAGCATAAACACAATGTGGAAGATTGATTAGTATGATTCTGGAGTTAATAGAATATCAATCGTAGTGTAGAACTTGATCAGTGATGAAATGTAATAGAAATGAGAATGAAAGTAGGAGGGGTGGGTATAGCACATAAATCAAACTTCTTGGTATCTGTGAAGTTAGCTGTAATCTGCGCATATAAATCTCAGAATTTATATACTACCGGCTAATTATGCAATTTCTTCACCAAAATCCTCAAAAAAAAGCTATTCAAAAATTTAATTTTTATGCCATTTTAAAGACTAGACTATGTTTTATTCATAAACTACATCTGCGTACAGAATTTTTAACTGAGAGTTTCTCTGTCTGACATTAATTATGTATGTAGAACATAATTGTGTTGCATAATATGTTGTAGGATATGAAGAAATCGCAATGTGTTAAAATTTGGGGCAACATTTGAAATTAAGAAGATAACTCTAGTTGATACTTTTGATGAAAACTATATTTTTTTTAAACTAACGTAGTTATCGCACTTTTGCATATTTTATATAACGGGACTGAACATCAACTAAGCGCCACGCAAATCGGCGGATGAGAAGTTATGCGCAGAACGCTGCGCAAAAACCGAAATATATGTATGCGCGGGGGAGCTAGAGAGACGAGACGCCGGGGCACACCCGCCCAACCTCATGCCTCTCGCGCGCTTCCTACGCCCGTTATTACCGCCAGGACACGGGGCATCGGAATTGTGCACACATGCGCAATAATTAGCGAATCACGGCGAAGTGTCATCTGCGGCTAACTTCTCATCCGCCGATTTGTGTGGCGCTTAGTATACTACGTGATTTGATAGTCATAATAGTTTATAGTTCAGTTATTATAGTTTTCTTTTACGAATACTCTCTAATGAGAGTACGGAAGCCGTGGTGATCTAGTGGTAGTAACGCCCCTCTTACAATCGTGTGGCCGTGAGTTCTAATCCCGATCCCGTACCGAGTTCTTGGGATAATTAATGTACGGATTTTCACAATACTGAAATACTTCAGCGAAGGAAAACGTGAATAAAGCGACGTACGCCCGTAGAAGAAATTCGATGGCGTATGTGAATCCCCAACCCGTTATGTGCCAGCGTATGTCTCCGTCGCTAGTTCCGTCGTGGTAACTTCGTGGGTAGGCCTGTGTTCAGCTGTGAACTATTAAAATAACGCTGGTGCAGAATGACTACTCACCTCCCTCTATCTATATCGGTTTCCTTTCTGTTGCGTCATACAACTATTTTCAATGCGTAAAAATGTAGAAAGACTTACTTACCTATTTGCACACATCTTGGAACAAACTCGTCTATTGTATCGAATCCTATACAAACGATTCGCTTTCTTTTCCAACAAATGTATTGATAATGTAATTTTTTTTACAGATTCTTCGACTCGAAGAAATTACAAGAGGTGGTGTTCATTGGACCACTGTACGTACAGCAAAACCCTATCGTGCCATTCACTAAGTTAAAAAGGTGAGTACACTTAGCATACACAATTACATATAGTCTTCGATCTTCTGGTCCCGCACGCCTCGTCCGGGCTACGCTTGAGTAGAAGTAGGTGTAATCTCATCAAAAACATAAATGTGAAATGGGAGCCAAAGTGTCGCCACCAAAAGAATTGAGATCTAACACGGGGGCCAAATGTTCTGTAGAAAATCCTAAAGTTTAAGCTACAAGATCATACCTACAACATTCTAAAGGGATTTACTTATGTAATTCAAGCTCGTGATTTGACTTGGCTAGTTTAAGAAATAAGTACAGTGCAAAAATAAGCATTTGTCTGTACGTATAAACTAGCCAAATCAAATCTTGAGCTTGAATTACATAAGTAAATTTCTTTAAAATGTTGTAAGTATATTCTTGTAGCTTAAACTTTAGGATTTTCTACAGAACACTTGGCCCCCGTGTTAGATCTCAATTCTTTTGGTGGCGACACTTTGGCTCCCATTTCACATTTATGTTTTTGCTGAGATATCATAACTTTTTGTTCAGAAATAATTATTAGTTCCATCATGATTTTCATAGTACACTTATCTCTGAAAAAGTTATCTAGTATTTTTTATATTACTATCACAAATGGCATGGTTCATCTATCGAAAATCTCAGTGCCTCGCGACGCTACCGCCATTTATTGGAGTATTAGTTAGGTAAATTTTACAATTACTTTGTTAATAGTACTAATTATCAATAATTTTCAGTTTTTAGATTTTTTCCTTAATTTATGCCCGATAGTCTATATATTTGATATTTGATACCTTGGTGTCAAATATCAAGATTATAGGTCATCTGGAAGTGGGTTAGGTTTTTGATCTAAAAGTCAGTGAGTGAATCAGTCAATGAAACACGAGTTTTTAAACGTTAATATATCAATAACTGATTGAGCAAAATTTATGAAATTTTGGATTCTTGATAAGCTAAAAGACTTTAGTAAATGTGCCAAATTTCATGTATGTAGGCTAAATAGTTTTTGAGTTGTGAGGGGATCTAAAGTGGCTCCAAATGGTTCGTGTAATATTACACACGGCCGCTGCGTCGCCAGTTTTCTTTGAACACTTTGGCTGGACACGCTGCCGCGTGTCTAGATAAAAGCGACCAGTTTACTACCGAATGAAATCATCATTTTATTTGAACCCCAAATAGAACCGTACATAGCCAACAAATTACAGTATCGCGTTTTAACGCTGTACAACGCCATCTATTGTTACTGCGTGGAACTAAAGTCCACTGTACTTATACACATAGTCAGGTTTCAGTTTTGGCGGAGATATGTTAATCTTTACTGTATAGGCCGAATCATACAAGTCAGCGGATGTGAAGTTAGCTACAAGCTGTGCAATATCCAATCCTGACTATCCTTGGTGGATTCATATACGCCATCGAATTTATTCTACGGACGTATGCAGGTTGCCTCACCATGTTTTCCTTCACCGAAAAGCCGTTGGTATGAAATTCCGTACATAAATTCCAAGGAATTCATTGGTACGGGACCGGGATTTGAAGCCACGACCTCACGATTGGAAGGCTTTTTCTCTTTCTTAGTATGAAAGTCAAAATAAATACTCAATTTGTTTTGTTTTGTTTCAGGATAATAACAGAAAGTCTGATATTCAAACACTCGCGCTTCTTGCAAAAACTAGCTTTCATAGGCTGCGAGATGAGCTATGTCAAAGACGACCAGGATAGATTTGTTGTAAGTATCTCCTAATATATCTATCAACGTTTGGTATCTCAACTCCTCGTCTTGAAATTGTGCAAATTCAACATTTTAACCATTCAACTTTTTGTACCGTAAGGGAAAACAAGTGTAGGCTATTTTCTAGATGTCACAAAGGGGTTTGAATATTTGTGGTATATCCACCCGCCGTCATTAAGATTCTTTTTTCAAATAAATACCTCTTTTTCTCCTTCCGACGTTTCGACTAAGTTGCATTGGTCGTGGTCACGGGCAGACTAAATGCGACGCCGTATCACTCAAATTGAAATTGTCACCGCGACACACCACACTGACAGTGTCTGTAAAGGTCTTAATGTCTACATCACGCAGTTTGCACTTGTTGACTACAGGTGGGGACTTGTTACTTATAAGGTGGGGACTTTGCTAAAGGACTACTCAATCAAAACAGTGTAACTCCCTTATCCAAACTGTTGAGCCAAGTTAGAACGCCGAAAGATGTTATTCCGTTCCAGACTCCTGGTGTGTACAAGGTGGATTGCAGCTGCGGTAGTTCCTATATAGGTCAAACGAATCGTACTATTGCTGAACGGATCAAAGAACATATCGCAGCGGTCAAAAACCGCCAGATAGAGAAGTCTGCCATAGCCGAGCATTTGCTTGACGGAGGAACTGGTCATTGGATCGAGCTCCACGACCCGAAAGTTCTCTCTACTGATCGTCACTATTTCTCAAGAATAGTTCGTGAGGCCGTAGAAATTAAAAAACATCGTAATTTCAACCGAGAGGATGGTTTCAAACTATCAGTGTCGTGGAATCCTGTAGTCAACAAGTGCAAACTGCGTGGTGTAGACATTAAGACCTTTACAGACACTGTCAGTGTGGTGTGTCGCGGTGACAATTTCAATTTGAGTGATACGGCGTCGCATTTAGTCTGCCCGTGACCACGACCAATGCAACTTAGTCGAAACGTCGGGAGGAGAAAAAGAGGTACTTAATTAGCTCATATCTCAAGTTTTATTGTGCGATAAGTCCCGTGTAGTAGTATGATAATGTGTTCTTTTTTCAAAGTTTACGATGAAAGTAGTATATTTGAGTAGGGACACTTATACACACAATAAATGTTTCGTACTATGGTGTCCTAAAGTGTCACGTTCTCGAGATATTTGTATGTAAAGATCGATGTAGATACGAGAATTTTGCGATCTTTCTTCTTTTCTTAGGATTTCTTAGAATCGCATTAGTTGCTAAGAAAAACAATTAAACAGTTTATCTTATCGAGATAAAGTTTGCACATCATAAATTCAGGCCACTCGTTAGGTACGAAGTTGTCCCTGGTAATTATCGATTCTCACATGCACTGTGGGCCAAGGAACTGCTTTACTGACAGAGCAACATAACCATCTATTGATTATCACTACATCATACGTATATGTCCCTATGTATGCTTATATCTTTAAAACTACGCAATGGATTTTGATGCGTTTTTTTTAAAGATAGTGTGATTCAAGAGCAAGGTTTAAATGTAAAATACACCTGTGCGAAGCCGAGGCGGCTCGCAAGTATTAAATATTTCAATAACTCCTGATGTTTGGACATGATGGAAATTTTAAACATTTACAATTTTGGGCCAAAGTAGCACCATAGGGCTAAAGTACCCCGACGCCGCCGCTACGGTACGTAATCAGAAAATCCTTGTTTCGGATCTTATTTTTCTAAGACTCTAATTTAAAAATATTGTAATTTCCAGCACAAGCAAGTGGAATATTATTCGAAGCCGCTGTCATTCGCTTGTGTGACGTCACCGGCAGACGCGGTGCTGTCTCGGTGCAATGTTGACATGATGATGTTTTCCACCTTGAAGGTAACTAAAGAAAAATTAAAAAATATTATATGTAAACCAAATCAAACTTCTTGGAAAAATACTTTCATTTTTAGGGTTCGCTGTCGCCAGGCTGTATCTCATGAACCGTTATAGCGAGAAAGCTGAAATTTTCACTGACGATGTATTTCTGTTGCCGCTTTAACAACAAATATTAAAAACAGAATAAAATTAATATTTAAGGGGGGGCTCCCATACAACAAACCTGATTTTTAGCCGTTTTTGCTTGATACTCGTATTAATAATGGCAACATGTAGATGCTTGAAAAATTCACAGAATATTTAGTCGTATATTATTTTAAAGAATAAATAATTAAATTGAAAAAAAAGGGGGCTCCCATACAGTACGGAACCCTTCGTGCGCGAGTCCGACTCTTACTTGGTCGATTGTCATTACATTTCATAGGCATCTCCTATACGTTATTGGAGATCCATATAGGAGGCTCATTTTTTTTTTTTTTTATTCTGAATAGGTTTGCGTTTGACCACATACTGCCTGATGTTAAGCAGATATGCGGTAAAATATATATATTGATATATCATATCAAGCAATTGACGTCGTACACTGATTTTGTTTCTTGTTTGCATTTTAATATATCAAATTGTATGTATATTTCCAGCACATTATATTTGAATACGAGCTAGTATCGACGGAAGCTTTGGAAACGCTCTCGCAACTGAACAACCTGACTCTAGTGACGTTGAATGTGATATTGAAGCGGCAGATGTCGCTGCCGGCGGTGGACTGGCGACGTGTTAACGGGGGCTTTAGTAGGGGACTCAACGTGGCCGTTAATATTGTGAGTGTATAGTTGTTTCGAATTTTAGATAACAGATGGCGCTTTCTTAAATTAGTAAGTTGGCCCTTATAATTGGAAATAGGTAGCTTTGTGTGTATATTTGGTATTCGATTACAGGGATTGACCGTGGCCTAAGTCAGAAACAGTTTTTAACGCAAATAACGCAAACGCGGATTGCGTTTGACCACCAATTCGCCTGATACTATTAGGGAGAAAAGTGGTCTTTCGTAATTTTGGATGTATATTGTTTTCAGATAAGCTTGCCACACAAGAAGTTTAAAGCAGTGATGGACAGCGTATTTGTTGAAGGGATGTCGCTCACTTCGCTCAAAGTTATGTTTTGTAAGACTGTGAGTATCAACTACTACTGACTAAAGGGCCTCCCTGACCATCACACCAAATGGATGACACCCATTCGATGTTACGAGTTTGGGAATTCGTCAAAATTCATTTATTCCATTGACATATCACAAGTGCTTAGTAACGTCATTACAAAATAAATATCATTGCAAAATTACAAAATAATAGAACATATAGGTCAAAATAAAAATAAAATCAATAGTAAAAAATATCAGCAATAGCAACGTCGTTAGAAATGGCGACTTTTCATTGGTTTAGCGAGCGCTTTAGCGTCAAAATGGCAACTTGTCTGATTACCTTCAAACTTAATCATCTGTAGATTTATCTCTATGTACAGTGTATTTCTGGTTAGAGAGATGCCAGACGGGCGGTGCACCGCCCCTGCACCGCGGCGACCAGTGTTGCCTTAGCCACTGATGACATCTAGACAGTTAGAGAAAAAGAACGGTTTTAGGGATAACCGTTCAACCTTAAGCTGAAGATGAGTAAAATCTCTCAACATTCTGATTTTGTGTGAGCCAACCACGAAACCACATCGTGTGTTACGTCAGCGGTCCAACTTTTTCCTCGCTAACTCTTACTAATATCAAAAAGTGTATATATTGGTTCTTCGTTTGATCACAGACATACTAGAGAAATAATGTGGTAAAAAAAAAAGAAAAAAAAAGAGAGAAGTATTTGGTACAAGATGTTTTGTAGCAAAACTAGCTTTCGTGATTCAACGATTAGTAGTTATTTGCGCGGTATGTTATAAAAAAAAATCAAGATAATTTAAATTTTGCGCGCTTTCAAATCGTTGGTGGGATTAGTACTATAGTCAAACCGCTAAACTCAGACTTCGCCTGCGCGGGTACGGGGGCGCGGGGGTAGACGACAAAGAGGACTGAGACAGGTGCGGGCGCCGGGGACCCGCTGCCCGCGCCTGTCTCAGTCCCCTGTGTCGTCTCCCCCGGCGCCCCTGTACCGCGCAGGCGAAGTCTGAGTTTAGCGGTTTGACTATAACGGATTTGCGTATCCGTTAGTACTAATCCCACCAACCTGTTGGTGAAACTCAAAATAATTATATTAAATTGTATTTTCGCTAACGGAACTTACTGAAAATATATTTGAAGTTTTCACTTCAAATATATTTTCATGTACTGTTTTGTTCTTTATCGGCGTTGTGCACTTTTTGGGATGGGTAAAAAAAGTTAAACACGCGTCAGGACACGTGACCTGATCGAAAATTCGTAAGACGGAGGGAGAGTAGACCGCCGGCGCGGCGTAGAAGAGGAAGTGATATCCCCCTCTCTTTCTACCGCGCGGCGAAAATGTATGCCTGCTCCTGCTGTATTTAAGCGGTGCAGGGCGCTTGCGCGAGTGTGCGTCTGTGAAATTGTATTTTACCACATGAATGATAGTACTTTCATACTGATAAATAAAGCAATTCGTGCGAAATTATTTCCAAAATATTCAAACATTCACAACGTTGGACTGAGACAGTCTCAGTCTCCCTTTGTTGTCTACCTCTACCCGCGCAGGCGAGGACTGAGTTAAGCGGTCGGATAGTAAAATGTTGGAATGACGTCACGACGTCCCGCGCCGAGCGCTCGTACAACCCGCCGCCGCCGCTGCCGCTAAAGCCTGAACTCGTGGCCGAGCTGTTAATTGAAATGTGAATTTGACCTCTTTTCAGATTTTATTTTTGTATAATTTCAGCTATACATCCCGTTGATAAGCCACGTGTGCTGTCTGTACAACACCACGCTCCGAGAGCTGGTCTGGTCGGACGGTCCGCACGACGGCGCGGACTGTACGCGGACCATTCGCTCGCGGCCCGACCAGGTAACATTATCATTTCAGCTATACTAACTTCACAGACTCTTATTAAGTTTGATAACACGGTTCAGCCTATAATAATACGGTTTAGGCGAAGATTGCCCAATTCTTATAATCCCCAAGTATTCCGGGAATGCCCAATTCTGACAATGGCTAATTCTAGCAATGCCTAATTCTCAAAATAACAAAATAAATTAAATTAGGAATTTTTATATAAAATACGTATATACAGGGTGACCTGCGGGGCAATTCTGTTAGCCGATCTCTTTACGAAAGTGATACGTTCTTGAACCTCTCTCGTTTTTCTGACAGTTCCTATAGCTCAAAACTGTCAGAAAAACGAGACAAGTTCAAGAACTTGTCACCTTAGTAACGAAATCGGTTGTCAGAATTGTCCCGCTGTAGTTAACGATGACACTACTATTACAATCAGAAGAATATTTTTTACAATGGAACCAACCGAAGCTAAAATCGCAAAAAAGTTCGCAGTTCTATAGAAAAACTCCATTGATAATCAACAAAATGTATGAGACAGCCGATTTAAAAGTAAATGTTGTTCACTTGAACTTGAAAACTTGAACGATGTAAAAGTGGTTCACTTTAATGTACTGAACACGCCTGTGAGGTCGCGTCGTCGATACTTACCGGTGACCCTGCATACAAAATGATTTTTTACTTATAAAATTCCCAATTTAAATTATTAATCCCATTTGAGAATTGGGCATTCTTAGAACCATAACATACCATTGTTAGAATTGAGCATTCTTTTCCTAAACCCTTTGATGTACTTAACTTGCCTTTGAGAGGTTCGACGTTACTTACCGGACCTTGTATATAAAATAATTTGTACAATAATCCAGCTTATTTTATTTTGCCTTTTTGAGAATTAGGACTTCTTAGAATTAGCTCTTGCGAGAATTGGGCATTCTTGGAACCATAAAATATGCCATTGTTAGAATTGCGTTTTCTGCGCCTAAACCAATTACAAAGTACGTAGCGAAACAATCTTGATAAAATGTGTAGAGTGTTTAGATGTAGAGACATTTGTTTGTTACCAGGTACTGATGGCAGAGGTGTACAACCAAGTGAACCCATTCGTACTCCTGTGCTGGCAGTGCGTCAATCTACGCAGACTAGTTATACACGGTAAGATATAATATATTTTTAAACTACAAACTTTGTATGGTCATTATTTCTTATGGTTGTCTTGTATGGTTTTCTTGGTTTTGTGAAAATTAAATCTATTGGCTCCGTACATAACCCGGTGGAATTGATTGTTCTCATCATCACCTCAAACTCGATGCGATGCAAATGCGATGAACAAAAAACTGCTCCTGAACTTTACAGAAGCCGACTGAGACTGACTTCTCATATAAATCTTCTTTGCCACTACAGCCAGCCGAATGCAAAAAAAAAAAAACGAAAAATAATCATTGATAGTTCCTGCAAAGAGTATGACTGATTCAGGAACCCATTTTTAATTTACTTAAATAAGTTTGTGTGTCATGCCGGGGCCACACATATGTTGGCTACAAATTATAGTATTGGTTCCAACACTCCAATGTGTTGATCGGTCTTGGTTTCATATTGATCGCCCAATAGCAATCCAAGACCGATCCACACATTAACGTTTTGGAACCAAGACTGTAGCCAACATAGCCAATGAGTAGCCCTGGCTTCATGGGTGACGCTAAGGGCGACGTTTTCATTTGTTTATTCCAAGTGTCTAGATATGGTAATGCAATAAAATTAATAAAATGTGATTTATATTTCCCCACAGGTTACTGGGTATGGCAGTACGACATGCTCGGTTTCGCAAGACTGCGCAAGTCGCTAAAACTAGAAATATCATCTCTATACGCGGAACAAGACAAATTCGGTCCTTTGGCGCAAGACGCGGACTGCGTGCTCCGAGTCATGACACACGACGCGCCGCCCGGGATCGACACTGACTATATACAGGTATGTTGACACTGACTATATACAGGTATGTGACTATATACAGGTATGTTGACACTGATTATAAACAGGTATGTGACTATATACAGTATGTTGACACTGACTATAGACAGGTATGTGACTATATACAGGTATGTTGACACTAAGCCCGATTACAGAGGCGCCATCGTAGTTATATTAGCTAAATAGCATAGTTCTGTTTCTTTCTCACTCTAGGCATTCGATAGAGAGAACGCTTTTTACGTTGCTATTAAATTTACGCTGGCGCCTCTGTAATCGGGCTAACTGACTATATACAGGTATGTTGACACTGATTATAGACAGGTATGTAACTATATACAGGTATGTTGACTCTGATTATAGACAGGTATGTAACTATATACAGGTATGTTGACACTGACCATATTATACAGGTATGTTGACACTGACTAACATGGTTTCGGTCCGCTGCTGGAACAAAACACGCGGACTGCTTGCTCCGGGTTATGCAACAATTTTTCGTTCAGTTTGTGATCTATTCATTTCGTTCATATCTCAGGAGGTGAATAACTGTGTCGTGATTGATCAATTTCTTCCGTTCCGTCCACAGAGCTATTACAACTAGAGAAATAGCGCTGTTGTCGCTTGAGGCAATTCTCAACCACAAAAATGTATCGAAAATCTGGCTCAGAGCTGTTAAAACTGTAAAAAGTGAATTGGAATTTGACACTACTGAGAGAAAAATACGGTAACTAACCACTGAATCGAGATATTTTTCATGTCTCTTTCTAACTCATGCCATATTAAATCATTGCATCTCCTTCTTTCTTTTCTCGATCGACCACATTATCCCTCTGGAATCTCTGTGATTCCGTCTGTAGAATGTCAACAACTTCGCTTTCAAATAGTTTCGTTCGGTTTGTGACCGATGATTTCCGTTCATTCTTCAGGAGGTGAACAACTTTTCGAACCGAGAATGGCGGCCGTACCCGTGGCGTCGTTTGCCCCCGGGGCTCCGGGCGCGCAGCACGCCTGACGCTCGCGCCAACTATATCGTCAAGGAGATACTGAAACCGCTCGGTGTTACGTAAGTGTGAGTCTTTACACCTGTACCAACCAGTATCCACTCGCGATATGCAAACAAATGTTGTCTCGAGATTTATGCACATTACTCTTATACTATGGGACTAATCCTTCGAGTAAATATCTACATCGCTCCTACACAGCCCCTAAGTGAAAGTAGTCAAAAAATGTCCGAGCGGCGTCATACATGGAATATAGTCATTTATTCATAACACCATTTAATTTTGTTACAAGTCAAAAAGTAAACATTAGGGCACTATACAATATAGCACGAAATAAAAATAAAATAGAACTTGATAATTACCTAATCAGTCACTAAATCTTAATACAATTCAGGTAATTTTAAAAATCAATACATACTGACTTAGATATTTACATTAAATAATTCACAATGGTAGCGATTCGGCGACATTCGCATTAAACTATAACTAGTCGCACTAAAAATTTTAGTTTAGTGCAAAACTAGCGAAAGGCTATTCGGTGTTTCCTTCGAACTAAATTTAAAGCGATTTTAGTCGTCCGCCATGAAGAATTAAATTGAGTAACGCCTCTTACGCCATCTAGTAGTGAGTAGCAAATTAGTTCGAAAAAGCCCACTAGATGGCACAAATATTAATTATGGTTGTTATTTTATCTGTGGCTGATCCATGGATATATTACGTAAACATAGAAAATCCTGGGGCTGTTCCCAATTTGTTACCATATCAATAACAAAGTTACTATTATGTTCTTTTCTATTTTAAGTCTCAAGAAATACTTACTATATCTGTTACGGATTATCACAATCGATTTTACTCCAAAAACGGTGCAACACGCTTTATTTTGGAAAGACTTTTACATTATTTTATTTCCGTGGAATGCACTAGCTTTTATATCTATGATTTGATTAAAAGGTTGGAGGTAAAATACAACTCGTTGGCTTTTATCGTAACTTTAGCTAAATTACTTTGGCAACACTTTTGTTTACATTTTTTTCAGTCAGTTCACATTTCACAAAAACTTCGTAAATCTTTGCAATATTCAGAGGTAAAAGGTGTAAAATCCAAAAACTAGAGTAATGAATACAGCACATCATATTGGAACCGTTCAAATTCTCTACGTTTGGTGGCAGTGAAATACAAGACATTGGCAAAATTGTGAAACACCTTCACAGAAGCCATAAACAAGAATTGAATTGAATTGCAATATCACTACGACTATCACTAGACTTTTACAATGAATAATGCCAATAAAAAGCAAAGGGAGATGTCCTCTCCACGCCAACATCACGATACTGAGAGACAGAGTACATTATGTGAAAGGTAAGCAATTCTAATTGTCTTGTAAGTAGATCTCTTTTTGATAAATCAAGCAACTGTTCTACTAGGAGTCAGGTACTCAAGCTGTCGAGTTCCGAAAATCTGGCCAGTGAACTCAATGTCCTGGCCGCTACTTGTACCTCCTTTGCTTGTCTTGTGAGATCTTCAAAAACAATTCTTGTAACTCTTGTGTAGGTACCAACTAAATGAATATCATGATAAGGTTTTAATTTGATAAAAATTGTCCAATAGGTTTGGAATGTATGGACCTAGACAAAAATGAAAGCGAGAAAGATCAGACGGTCTATACATACTACTGGAAGATACGCAGACCTAGACGATACAGAAACAAAGATTTTGGAAGAAATCGGGTCTTCATTGTTCTTTGGCCACAACAGCATAGAACTGGAAAAGAAATATGTTAACTACTAATATTATACTTATGTACTATGTAGGTATAGGTACTACTATTTAAATTTAATTTTGTAATAAAATATTTTGTTTTACAGGGTATACTGCCATTACCATCTGAGCAGACAAAGCAGGGATTGTGGGATCTTTCTAGGATGATCTCCCAGAAATATATTATATCGAGGTACCCATACAACCTCCATCAGCAAGCCAACCTGCACTTCCGCATTCAACAAGCCAGCCTATAGCATGCCAGTCCGCGCAAAGCCAGCCCACAGCGTGTCAGTCAGCACAAAGCCAGCCCACAGCGTACCAGCCTGCACAAAGCCAGCCCACAGCGTGCCTGCATTCTGATCTGCCTCAACCAAGTGGAAGGCAGCCCCTGCCTCGTCGTCATAGATCCAGTTGGCCAAGAACAAATGCAGCTTCAATCAAATGAAAGGGCTTGTTGAGCAGAGTGGAATTTGCCAAATTATTTTTATTTAGAATAATATTACTGATTAATTTTTGTTGACACAAATAATAAACGATTTATGTATATTTTTATGATTTTATTATTAAAAAAAATCTAGTAATTAAATTTGGGCATATCTCGCTTGCGATGGGAAATCTTGATCTTCATTCTGTTCTGTCTCTTCTGTTTTACCAAGACTTGGTTGAATTTGCTGCAGCTTCTTGCAGTTTTCAGTACCACATTGTTATCTGCAACATGATAATATAAACAATAATTACTGTTTGTTTGTAGGAAAACGCATAGGAAAGCCAGAGATAGGGAGCACTGGCAACTTCTAGAGGCCTATGTCCAGGGTGGACAACCTAGTGAAATATGTAGAAATAAGAAAAATGTTTCATAAGGATTTAATATACTAGAGAATAAAGGCTATTTTTATTTTATTTTATTAATTTTTGTTGGAACAAATAATAAACCATGTAAGTACATTTTTAGCGTTTCGTACCCAAAGGGTAAAAACGGGACCCTATTACTAAGACTCCGCTGTCCGTCTGTCTCCAGGCTGTATCTCATGAACCATTATGCTAGAAAGCTGAAATTTTCACAGATGATGTATTTCTGTCGCCGCTATAACAACAAATACTAAAAACAGAATAAAATTAATAATTTAGCCATTTTTTCGCTCGATATTAATAATGGTAACAGATAGATGCTTAAATAATCACAGAATGTTTAGTTGTATATACAATTAAATGATAAATTAAAAATAAATAAATATTTAAGGGGGGCCCTTAATAAGGGGGATATGGGCTCTCATACAGTACGGAACCCTCTGTGCGTGAGTCCAACTCGTACTTGGCCGATTATTTTATTTTGATGTTTTTATTAATAAAAAAATCTAGAACTTACTTCAATTTTGGCATATCAATCTTGCTTCTGACCGGAAATCTTTATCTTCATCATATCAGTCACACTTCTATCGCACCAAGAATTAATTGTTGCAGTTTGTCTTCAGTACCTCATTGTTATCTGCAATGTGATATAGAATAATAAAATTAAACAGATATCAATCTTTATAGGTCTCTTATCTTTTCTCATAGATGAAGGATGGCTCTGCTAGCGGAGCGAAGACCAATCTTTCATCTATGAGTTTCTTATTGTAAGTATCTAACTGTTGGATAATTAATTAAGGAGTTTAATTGCTTTGAATAATTAAAGTTCTCTGTCAATGCGGTTTGTTTGTCAGCTGGCGTCATTGGGAATTTGATGATTTTAGGGCCCAGTTGTGAGACTTGACTGTGGCGTCAAGACATCTGCTGACGGTTGGCTGGCTTAAGCCCAAGAAATTGTTTTGACCACATGCTGAATGGAAGACCATAGCATACAACCTCTATATGTTTTGGGATATCTTATAGAGATGTGCTTTCTCAAATTACCTAAGATCACTTATTAACTGTTGAGCTCCAGACTTTGGAACTCTATAGATACCTACAGATTTCTAAATTTTTCCTCTTCTATCTGAAAAGGGTCTGAAACGTCCCTAATATTATAATTCGAATTCAAACGCTGCAATAATTTGGAACTAGATGAACCACACATGAACTCTCACTTGTTTAGTGAATCAAGCAAAAACAGGTTTTTGGCTTTTTACTTACCCTTCCAATAGATCAACAGTTGCTGCCACAATGAAATATTCCATATTTCAGGATTAATTCGACAATAAAACCTCGATAAAACACATCAAATTCTCCAAACTAGTTTTAATCGCCATGTTTTTAATGACGACTAGTTTGACATTTGACAACTAAATTTTAGACGTAAATCACTCTAAAATGTGGGCCGCCGAATGCATTTCGACCAAATTGAGTAACTAAAATCGATTTAGTCGACTCGACCTAAAAATAGTTTAATCGTGTAGACATCCGAATACCAAAGCCTAGTTTGACAGGACTAAACCTATTTTAGAGAGAACTTAACTAAAATGCGTGTCGCCGAATTGCGACCAATGACCCGCTTTCTCGAACCTCGACCTAATTAGTGCTTGTTACCGAGCACTTTACGCGGCGTTGTAGTCGGATTGCAATCGCCTTACGACTAACTAAAAAGCTTGCCCACTACCACCTGCCTGCTGGGGCAGAGTTTTGGCTCGGATATTTTTTTTGCACGATTGTGGCTCTATAGAGCTCTATAAATATTTGTTCGAAGGACTAATCGCAAAAATTAGTAAGTAGTAGTAGGCCGGATGGCTAGCCTTGTCAGAGATATTAAAACTCATGAAGGCCTCCCACTTATCGCTGAAAAACTAATTTTCTTTTCAGTGCGTGCTATAAGAATAATGTACAAAAATTGTAAAAAATTGAGGAAAAATAGATTTATGTCAATAAATTCGCCTGAAATGAACACGATTCCATGGCCTTTTTTTGGTAAGCTTAATTAAAATAATTTGGGTTGCTAAGTTACTAAAAATTACAATAGAAATAGTTTGGCACTGTCCGATTGGTCGAATTTTCGTTTTCCATATGGTAGAAATATTCTGGAGTGATGTCATATACCATGGTTTTTTGTACCATACCTCAGTTTTTCAAACGAATTTATAAGTGATCAACTAGTCCAGTCCATGTGACCACGAAAAGCCACGAAAATAACTCCTCGACGTGTAAAAAGTGACAGAAATATACTTTATACTACACCAGCTCGGAAAGTACCTTGATACTTTATTAAATATACGGTAGAAAGTACGTCATTGCATATCGAACAAATATACGGGGAGAAAACGCATCTGAGCGGGAGAGAAAAGTGTATGAAAATCCATTTCTTACGTGGTTTTTCTTTTTTAATTTTGGGTAACTATGCGCTGGTAACCTAAATATCAAAAGCCAAAAAGTTTTTACAGTGAGTTTTTATCTCCAAGTTCGCAAAATGACACTGGCCACTAGCTGTGTGTTGGATGGTGTCAAACAATTTGAAAAAAGAACATGTGAAAATTGCAGACGCCATTGGCGCCATTTTCAAGTGTTACATTAAGCTTCACTAACTGCAACAATTTCAATATAAATTTCAATTAGTAAAGATTTAGTTTTTTATTTTCCTCGTAGGTGTAGTATAAAGCACTATGTATCACTCGAGAGAAAGTGCGATTCCCGATCTCGGGTGTTTTAAAGCCCTCGCCTACGGCTCGGGCTTCAAACGACACCCTCGACGGTAATCGGTCACTTTCTCCTCTCGGTGAACAATGTACTATTACCATAACGCTGTCTCGTTCTGACGTGTCGAAAGAAATATCGTCGTATTACTTTAGGCGCACCCTAGCCGGTATAACGGTTATAGGTAATAAAATATAAAAGTAGTTCAGTATTTACAAAAGTATTCTAGGTTTTAAAGCATTTTATGCCAAATCGGTCCGGTTTGACAAATATTGCATTCTAAATAAATTTTATATCAATTTATATGAAATTTATAATGATATTGCTACAGATATATAAATATTATCGATTGACATAAATATGTTTTTCGCTACTGGTAACATTACGTCAAAATCTCTTTTACTGGAAAATAACCAAAGTTTTGCATGTTGCGGGTGTGAATAAAGGATAAACTAAGCTGAAGATGTGGGATTTCTTTGCAGTTTAAATTGGAATATCAATGGAAAATACTATTAAGTACACCTATAACAATTGCCAATATACTAGTCTAAAAAAAAACTGTGGTCCGAAAGAGAAAAAAAAACATTCACGAAGACGCGCTGTCTTGTTTTATAATTTGCCCATTTTCAGTATGGAGATTTGCAGATATAAAACCTTTTAATTTATTATCTTATCTAATTTATATACATGCTTACTGACAGGGTTAATAAATAAGTGAAAAAGGTTGTAAAAAAAGACAAAAAAACTATCGCAGTAATCTAGCTGATAGAACGGGAGTTGAGTGAGCAAAAATTAAGGTGACCTTTTGTGTCTCAAATGTTATAATGTGTGGCTTTACACAAAATTATTCAAAAGAAAAATACTTACCTAATTATAGATATAGAGGACGACCTTAGCAGTTTTCCTTCTTGATAAAACTTTGTCTTGCGTCCCAAACAAAAAGTGAAGTGACATAATATTGTATCATAAGGGAGCAAAATAATATTTTTCCGGCGAGGGCGCTTTTTTGAATCCAGAGCGAAGTGAGGGATTCTAGAGAAGATCCCGAGCGTAGCGAGAGATTCAAAGTACGTCGCCCGAGCCAAAAATATATTTTGCGCCCGAGTGGTACCCTCTGCTTTTCATCACCCTCTATGAGAAAATAAAAGGCGCCTCATATTTTAATGTAACATTATTATTTAATAAAACATAGAGTAACAACTAAATTGAAATTAAATTGCATCTAATAATAAAACAACTGAAAACTTAAAGAAGATAATGCAAAATGGGCTCTGACTAGGTACAGTAGCTCAAAAAATCCGTTGAACTATGATAAATAAATGCGCAGAGTAAAACAACCGCATCAAATGCTTAATTTACGAGTAATTTCACATTTTCCAATTTGATTTTTGTTCAGTCATTGAATTACTGTCATTTTGGTCACATGTAACCTTAATACCTGAATACACGAAATTACTTTTAATGGACACTGTTATTGTAAAAAATAACGGGAAAATCATTTTCCGAAAGAAACAAAGCAAATTATGAAATACTGTACCCTTTATTGGCCCAATTTCTATGCATATGTATTTGCAACAATTTGCAATATCTCCTTTACTTACATTCTTTTCATTCATTTTCTTGGCGCTGAACACTAACATTACAAATACTTCCAAATTCAAAAAGTGCGCGGCAAAGATAATTCCGGTGCACTTATGAATACGAAAATGTTCCAAATTCAAAAAAGTGCGCGGCAAAGTAATTGCGGCGCACATAAAGATGATTAAAAACTCATTACTGCCCGCTAAAAGTTTCTTATTGAAAACACCTCCTTTGGGTGCACTTAAAGGCGAACTAAGTAGTCCTATTCGAATAGATGTGATGAAAAATGTTTTAAATCATGTTCCAGAGGCAAATTAAACCTAAAGCGCGTCTTCGTGAATTTTACTATCTTTTCTGTATTTTTCTTATAAATGTTGCTTACATTTATTCTATTCTCAAGAATTATTATTATCAAATGGTAATTCTCACTCATGAAAACAAGATTATAGAATTATTTGTGCAACGTTTGTAAGAAAATTCATGTTTCTAATGTTTAAACAAATCAATTGGCCACTGAAAACCAAGTTCCTAAAGATCTGATATAGTATTGTTACAAAAGATCACAATGTTAATGAACAACACGTTTAATTAATTGTTACAACTTTATTGTTATTTTGAAAATTCATTTGTTTTTCATATATTTTTACTGTAAATTGTAAATGTATCTATTGAATTACAATTTAATCAACTAAAATGACTACAAAGCCGATGAAATTCTTATAAGTCTTCACATAAGTGATTTTGAACAAATATTTAAAGAATTTCGTCGACTTTGAGGCATGAAGCGGCAAAGTATAATGAATGTAGTGAAAAGTTATAACTGTTTGTTTCTTTTTATATCGTCAAAATGAAAAGTGATTTTAAATCGCTTTTAAAAGCAAGGAGATTGTATACCTAAAGGAGTCATAGTCTCAAACAAAATAACATTTTGAAACATGATTCAATGCGTGCGCGCCATGAACGTATAAATATAAATAGAAGTACGCACACAAAATATTTAAAAATTCAATCAAAATTACCCATCTTTATACTCAGTGACTATTTTTTTGGGTCGCTACTTTGAGCTGATTATGAATCTTTTTAAGAATACAACATTGCTTTAAAGTATACACTTTTCTTGTATACTTTGTTAAAAAGGAAACAAACATACAAAACTATTCAGCAGTACTACATTCGTTATATACCGTTTCGCTGTGTAAAAAAGGTTAAAAACCGTTTAATACAATCGTGATATTCAAAATGTGACGTGCTTATGTCGCATCGCTCAGCGCAGATTATATTCCATATTATTATACCAAAAGTATTAAAATTTAAATCATCATCTTCCAAATTTATACAACTATCAAAATCTTAGTGTATTTAAGCTTGTTATAGAATGTCTTTTTTGCCAATTTTATAAGCTGCATATCGTAATCATTGACGAAATGGTGTCTGAACGCGAGACGCGTTACGGCGATCGACGGTAGAAGCTAAATTGCTTCAATGTAGTGGAACTACTGATTTAAACAAAAATACCACTATTTAAAACACATTTTTGTCTAAATCTGTTAGTTTTTAATTAGGTTAGTTAATTGTAGTAAGTAAGATTTTTCTCTATTAATTACTTGTTCTTATAGCGATGTATCGAAACCGTCGCATTAGACGTCATAATGCCACTATACAATCGTTATCATCTTCATATAAATATAATTGATGATTAAAAGCTCTTACCCCAAAGTGAAGTTCGACCGTTTATTATGAAAACATTATATTATTTTTATTGGCTGAAAAACTACACAAATTAAAGCGACGCAGAATAATACTTTTAATACTTTGGCGTAATATTTTTATTATTACATCGTTTATAACAAATATCACTTTCGAGTAGTCGGTGTGGGTTTATCAGATTTCAAAATCTGAATAAGTATTGTGTAAGGAAAATAACATGTATTGCATGTAAATCACAATAAACAATGCAACATGCAAAATGAAATAAGTATGGCCTACAATCTGTGTAATATATCATATATCTTAATAAATATATTTTATGCAATACCTCCGTAACCTTATATATTGACGAAACTTTCGGAGGGCTTAAGTTATATTTTTAAATACCATATGTTCATTATGATAACTGCACATTATAATGACGTGAATTTTAAATAAATCTTACCTTCCATATTACGGATAATAACGATGTATCTACAATACAATATCTACAAATTTTAAAATTGTGTGCCATTAGGTAACCGATCCATTAAAAAATCATTTTAATGTCTAACTGTTAATGCACGATTTAATATAATAAATCTTTTAATATATTTTAAATCACCCGCGTGTAAATAGCTATCTCCCGTGTATAAAAAAACTGTAAAATCTATGCAAAATCGTGAATAAAATATGCAAATACCCGTATTGTATTAGAAAACGAATGCTGTAAAAAACTACTTAAAAACCCACCTTGCCTGCTATCAGGAAACGTAGAGACATTTTAAATGTTATGGCGTATTTACATTGATCCAGTTACTGGACACTCTTGAGAGTTTCTTGCGGTAGTTGAGTTGTGCGATACCTAAGTATTGATCCAGGACCTTTTAATTCCATGTATCTCGGTATTGTGTATAGTGTATCAGTATTTTTTTACTTCATATTGTTTTTCTGACAACCGAATGCATATCGCTGATGTGATTTCTTTTAGAAGCTGTAGCGTAAAATCTGCGTGACGTCATTTTTCAGCGCCAATTCAGAAGTTGATGCGATACTTGTGCTAATAAGCATCGGTTTAACAGAAAAAGCATTTGGCGCTCGCTATTACTGTTTCATTCAAAATTTTATTGTCAAATTCATATCAGAATCAGAACACTGAATTGAAACAGCTTTAGTTTCAAAATATAGTAGATTTTTTTCTTGGGAAATAATTTCCATGCGGATGATTTATAAACATAATCTGCAGTCGTTATATAGTATTCAAATTACTACAATAAAACGCTGTCAAGAAATTCCATCACATTTAGAAAATAATTCCTTGTTCCAGCAACTGGATCAATGTAAACGCCGCGTTGATGCTTTAAAGGTTTTTATTTAGTAACTAGTACGATGTCGTAGTAGCAAGCATTGAGAAAGGCCGAATGATATGTTTAATGGCAACATCTCTCAAAAATCGCGAATTTATCATGTAGCTGTAATATGGCAATGTTTACTATCTTTAATTTAAAACAACGGTGTTACCAATAATCTTATCGTGAAAGCATTTTTAATTGGTACAGCGTACTTGTCCACATTTTCTGTGGTAGATTAAGACCAATATTGCTAGATTTGAAACGGCAAAAACCAAAATGTTAGTGAATAATATTGTAAAACACAATTAAAACTTAGTAGCGGATTAGAACATGAGAAGAGACGCTGCACAGTAGGCAATGTATGCATCAGGCCATAAGTTTGACGCGACCTTCTACCATACGTTGAAATGCATATAAAATTATGTTTTACATTTTGGAAGTGTCAAAAATTGAATGCAATTTGTCTATTTCAAATTGCCTCATACCAACTGTTAAAGCCAACATTTACTATTCACTGGTCTATAACTTAATCGAGCTTCCTTAAACTAGTCAACAATTTATAGATATACCAATATTGAATTGACTTGACACTTGAGAATCTTTCATTGGAATTCACAGAAAAAAATTGAATGATGACTTTTGACCTGTACATTAAAAATGCTTATCTATATTGAATTTAATTACTAACAAATATAGTAACACCGTTGTTATATCGTACACCAAAAGTTTTATTATTTTGTGAGTGTGATTCTAGTTAATCTTCAATTCAAAGTTTCACAGAACGGTGGTCTGATTACGATAAAAATCAACTTCGAGCTAATAGGTACAATATAAAGAAACTATTAGTCCCAACTCAGATAGTTATTGAGCGAGACACAGTAAATAAGAGCTAGCATCAATAATTCAATTCGAATTGGGCATAAGCAAGCCTTACTGCTTATTTAGCCTTTTGGAATATCCACTTAATTTCTTGGGTAATAAGGGTATCTGACAGAACAAATGTTTCTAGTAAATAGCAATTGAACTTCGCATATTATATCGGTATCAGACTGCAGATTGTAAAGAAAAGTACAGAATAAGTGAAACGAAATACTTTTGGTGTACAAAAAAAAAGCGAATATCAAATGACCATCGATCTAGTCAAGAGAGACCCATAAAACCATTGTAAATATATTAAAGGAGAATGCCAAAAAAGGTCTCAAAATCACATCTTCTAACATTGCACAAAAATCAATGAGAAAAGTATTACAAATACATTCGTATGTCAACTAATAGCTTTAAGAGTCGCGATACTGTATATGATACAGTGAATTTTTTACAAGTGCCACCCTGAAACAAGAAACGAATATGTGAAGGATAGGCAATAATATCGCAGCTATAAGATAGCTTTAAACTTTACACGATCAGACTGCGCTTAACAAATTATCATTTTATTGTTGTAGTGTATTCCATCGCAAAACGATCCCAAACTATTCTACTTTTCTAGGGTTTAATGTTTCGCAGAATAAATTGCATTGCAGTGCAAAAAAATGATCGAAATACCGACGACAGTAGATAATTTGATTTGATACTGAATTCTGTTATAATTAAGAGTAACGACAAATATACGAACGATAAAATGCGAAAAGAAGCAAAGTATTAATGCAACTGAACTGGAAAATCGATTTTGTTGGCGATTTATTTTATACACTTCGAGATATCTATGAGCTGAACGCGTGATCGCATTGCTGAGCAATCGCGAATCCCGAGAGTGTACTATAGGCACAATCTTACGCACGAAACGTCATCTCAAAATAACTTGTATGTGAATTAATTAGTCTCGGACTACTATTATCGAATGATAGTTATCTTGAACGATACCTAAATAAATAACAATGATAGGCCATGTCAGAAACGTTTAGGCCACCTAAAAACTCTGATATATAACGCTTATCACTCACTTGAGTTGAAAATAATCTTAAGCTATCGTATTTTTCACCACTTTTTGTAGATGAAAAGTTATCAAAGTTCAGCTTATAGAGTGTTCGTGATGAAGGTTAATAATATAATATACCGCCAATGGAGCCGACTGACTACCGTAGTTTAAAAAATGTGCGTGTCACGATACACATGAAGTGCTCCGTCCCCAAAACAAACTCAAATGCATTTCGATGAATAGACTGACAACAGCTTTGCAAAATGCATCGACGATAAGGAAACATAAATGTACAGTGCTTACGATCTAGGATAAAGTCAAATCATATATTAAAATCGCATACTCGGTTTATTAACATTTGTGAACTAAGCTTCGAAATTCCCTTGTTTTCGCACAGCAAAGATGCTGTTTAAATAACAGCAGTAGTGCACGTTTGTTGTAATAATGAAATAATGTACCTTTCTCTGACTGAAGCGATTTCGTCTATGTAATTAGACTTGACATTGCCATCAGTTCGCTCGAAGAAGTTTCTTGGCGAAAGTGTGCTAAGGTTTTTAGAGTTTTCATTCTAATACAAATGTTAATAAATCGTAAATGTTTAAAGCAAATCATTGATTTGTATCAATAATATCTCAAAAGTATAGTCGTGCACAAACAATGTGATCGTTTAAGCGAAACAAATACAAAATCACACAGCATGCCTTTGAATATAGTACTAAAATATAGAACAAAATATTGTAAAATTCCAAAGTATTTTCAACCTAGTTATAAGACCAATATAGGGTCAATAGAATGGGGCCATGGAGTAAAAGAAAACAAACGACAAATATAATAATTAGACAAACTGGTAATAAAATTTTAATCGCTTATTTCGTGGCCCCAATCTTATAGTTAATTGTTGCTTCAACTAGTATTTAATTATAAGTACTCCTTTAAATATAGATAGACACAAAATTATATTGAACGTTTCAAATGATTTCCTTAAATATTTTTTATGAAAATTTTACGAAAGTTCGAATTGAAAGAACGTTATATTTTGTAAGGCAACGAAGAGACTTTCCAACATACATTCCCTGAGACTGAGAGCATAGGAGAGGCTAAGAACCAACAACAAATTTATTAATAAGATCTATAAACTAGACAACTATGAAAATGTACGCAGTAATCGAAAAACATGACATTTATAGAATTTTAAAACAGAAAGAATGCTGTTTTTTTTAAATATCGAATAGGCATGACGATTGAGTAAAATAATTATTATTGTAGTGTGTGTCCCTCAGTTAGATAGCAAAAAAATATTTTACATGGTATTTTTTATTTAATCATACAAAAAATAACAGAGATAAAGCGAGTCAAAGTACAGGAATGGGGGTTCGCGACGTCAGTATATGGTAAAAATTCTACCTATTCTTGACGTTTAAAGAGCTATATCCTCACAATTTTTTGTTTAATTGAGAAAAGAAATAATACGTGGCTAATATATTTTGATAATCTAACTGACGTACTAATTATATTTTTTTAGTCGTCAAGCCTACTGCAATATGGAATATCATATACCCTATTGCAAAGAAATGTCATATTTCCTACAGCAATGAAATGTCATATTTTTCAGGTTGCTGTTTTTTAAACGTGTGATAGTATCAAAATGACATCGTACCTAATAAATATTAACACCCGCCTCTTTGTTAAAATATTAACAAAATATCATTATTTTCTCTCTGTCCCACTGACAAAAAATATTAAGCAATAAACGTTTTGATAAGTTTTTGATAAATAACACTTTACAATTACCAAAAAAACGATCCATTTTCTATGACAAATGATGTGGGACAGGGGCTGAATCCAATTTTTATACCACCTAGCAAGACTCTAAAGGCTGTGAAACAACTTTTGATTCTGTTTGGCAAACTAGATTTTTGTATAGTAACTACACAATTTTGGAGGCTGCAATTGAAACGTATTACTTGTTTCAATAAAGAAAACATCCGAAAGTTTGTGTCCACTTGCTCGCATTCATTTAGTTACGCGAGAAAACACGAACCCACAAATATTTTCTTTATTGAAAAAGTAATACTTGAGGACATCGAAAATTTAGCTCAGTGTAAAGCATACTTAAAGCCTGCAAAATTGTGCCCATAAGCACCTTACAATTGATGCAATGACTATTTGCTCGTGAAAATAGGTTAAATTGAGATCCATGTTCTTATAAAGTAAACAAAACGGTTATTTATAGGGATTGAACAGCCGGGGATGGTAAATAAATAAATGTATGTAATGAATGAAAGATGTACTCGAGCGGCATTGATTTATTTATGTTATAAAAAAGGTTTTGGCTTTTAAAATAAGAGAGCGGGGGGACGTCTACAGGCTTACTAAGATTACAAAATCAGCCAAATCGGTCCAGCCGTTCTCGAGTTTCACTTCGATTTATTTTATAAATACAGATTAGAGAGTACTTATTATATGACATTGTGTACATTGGGTAAATAAATCATACTCAGTGGTATTTCGTTATTAAAAATTTATACAGATTACCAAACTACAGTTTGAAACGTGCGTAAACATTGTTCAGCAAAATAATTTGTAACCAAACCTTTTGTTGACATTTTATGAACATGGATCGCATTCTTACACACATTTCTATAGAATACAATAAATAAGTAGGTCAATATTGTTAAGATATATTTTTCCATATCTGAAATACCTCATTGTAAATATAAGCATCTTACCTACTTAAACGATCCTAAAGTGGACGCTTGTAATATTTGATCAAATGCAGTAGCGGATTTACAAACAGCACAGAATAAATAATATTAGTACAGAAGGATCACTCCGACACATCAATTATTTATGCTATATGTAAATAGCGACACTTGCGGCGACGCAATAAAGTGCAATTCAGCTTCCATAAGCCTCACCGTTGCTGGCAAGCTTACATACCAATACTTTGCCTCACTAACGCGTAATTTTGTCACTGTCTAGCACGAAATATCAGTGTCCCAACACAACGTATGTGTCGCCCAAACGAACGTACCAAAACTGCGGAGTGACAACACTCTCGCGGAAACCTAGAGCGGCAAACTTTATGGGGCGGCAATATCTTAACAGCGCACAGGCGGCAAGTTTGTAAATCCCTTACTGATCAAATGTTTATGTTTCCACGAACGTTGCCAAGCCAAACTGCCTAGAATTAGACCAAATTGTTGTACTTATCCATCAAAATAGTGATAATTAAAGGGAATGTCGATCGCTACGGATCAAAGAACGTGATTACAACTGTTGTGCGAAAAGGGTTCACTCACAAATTTTTGTTATGAGTAGATGAATGCATTGTGTAATTTTGGTACTTTGTCGTTGTTAAAAGTCGTAAACCTCGTTGATAATAATGGAAGTTTGATCATGGAAGCGGAAAATTCAAACCACGCCTCGATCTTTATTTGTTATTAAAATATGCCGCACTCAAATGCCGTGCTGTGTGGGGAAACACCCTTATACATCAGTACACACACCTTTATACATGTACAGCAGTAGTTGGTCAGTATTTATTGCCAAATATATTAAAGATACTTACTGACAACAACTACTGTTTGAGTCCTTCAACATCAATAAAAATACATATCGAACTTTATTCAAACTTCCACATTTACGACTACGCAAGTTTTTTTTATGTCGATGTCGCGTAAACACTCTGCGATTGGAGCATGAAAATGCACTTTCGGTAAGACAACGCCATATTTGCCCTTGCCTTGACAAATATGCCCTTCTTTTACCGAAGGTGTATGTTTATGATTTCAGATGTGCTCAGAAGTGATTGATTGAAAAATGCACTATTACGTAATGTTAGTGTTTATTAGATCTTCGAGAATGCTACATTACCCATTAACTCGAAGAAGTACCAAACGTGTTAACATAATCGCATAGTGAAATTGATCAATATTGTTTCGTTATTAGACGTGAGTGAACCGAAGTATTTCTTAAGAAAATATTTTTGAGAGTTTATTTGTGTTTTAATAATAAGATCTGAATGCTTTAAACGTTATTGTTTTCTGCCTTATACAAAAATTAGGGTTAGAGAATTTAATGTTGCGTCATTAACATACATAATATGTATTAATTAATGTTTTCAAGTAAATTTTTATTGTATAAGTACGTGTAAATGCAATAAGCTTTTGCATGACTTGTAAACCTTTTCCATCGTTTATAATGACGATATAATATAACACGTACAACCTTTTGCCTTTGACTGCTTTTTGAAAGTAGTTTAGACATTACGATGTTTACAGACTTTACAATATTCATATTATCGTTATATCAAGAAAACAAATACATTGATACATAATTGGTACTTTTACATCGCAACTTCGAATATTAAGTGTTCTGGGAGAAACGAATAAAACGTACAAAAATGTGTAGAAGAACCTTGGAATATATATGGTGACTGCAAATTCATTCGCAAGTCTAGGATATAGTTGTACTTGTTGTTAGGACCAACTTTTAATATGGGGTCAACTCCAAAATCGCGAAAAAAAATCAGCTGCTCCATTCGTTTTGTCGAGAATCGGTGAACTTTTTTCGCGATTTCTAGGTTAGTCCCGTAGTAAAAGTTATAATGATGAGTAAAATGATGTCCTAGAACATGTCTGTCGTCTATAGAGACACTGTATAACGAACAAAATGTGTAGAAGAAAGTTTGCAAATATAATTGAAAATTGAACGATCTTGCCTCAGAGTGAAGTTTGATCATTAATGTACGATTAGAGTTACGTGGCGCAATATTTTTATCACACAGTAGTGTAGCGGGCACATAAGTGTTTCGGTTTCATTAACCTTTTGATCGCTAAAGTCACCTACTTGAACTTGGCCAACATTTCTAGGCGTCAACGATGTCTATAATCGTCAAAAAACGCTATAATATAAAATGTAAGATAAAATTAGGCGTGGCCGTCAAAAGGTTAAAAAATAAATACGGGCTGTTGATTTTCTAAGTACCTACATTGATTTATAAAGATATTATATACTCTTTATAATGGACAACTTTTACTGCGAGACCAACATCGGAATTTAAGAGAAAAAATAGCTATTTCTTAATAATTTATATTTTATCGATCGTCGATGAAATTGTATAGAACAGTTGATTCTTTGTCTTGACCCCTTAGTAAAAGTTGTACATAATGTTAATTTTGTATATTGTTTGTATGTTGTTATTTGTTAGTCTGTGTTGTTTATACTTATCTCTGGAAGACTGCAATTTGAAAAGAACACCTGTATAATATATGGTTTATGGCTAAATAAATGTCGACAGACGGACGGACAGCGGAGTCTTAGTAATAGGGCCCCGTTTTTACCCTTTGGGTACGGAACCCTAATAACTAACTTTGCATTGTAAAAATAAAATTGAAATTGAACTGCCAACAGATTAAAAAAACCCATCAATTAAATCGAAACGCTTGTGTGAAGCGCTTATACTGTTTATATTGTTCTATGTTATTTTACTATTATATATTTTGTTAAACGATTGTATTTACTGGTACATATACCTAGTTATAATTGAGTTTATCTATCTAAGAAACAAAATTTTAAATTTGTCAAATATGTATCTTATAGTTACAAAATGTTTCATAAAATCAATTAAAGATTTCGAATTAAAGTCCTGTTCCTATAGAACAAGTTCTGTACTCAGTATTTATTCCTGGTTCTTCAACTTATTATGTATGTGTACCTATTTCATTACTAAATAATATATCCTTATGTGTAGCAAGATATGTGTTTTATTTCTATGTCAAATCTGTAAGGCGTGGTTCCACCGGTGTTTCAAACTGTTTAGTACGAATGTTTCTCATGGTAGAGACGGACACTAAATATTTAATCTAACTCTAATTTCACTGTTGGAGTTTCTGTAATTATATTTTCAACAATCTATGTGGTGAACCCTTTTTTCAGTGGAACCGCGTCTTTAGAATAACTCGAATCGTTAGTATAGTAGTAAAATGTAGTAGGTAAATGCCTTACTCCTCGCCTCGTCAATAAAGGTATAAGTACGTTAGGTTAGGTTATTTGGTGCAAGCTGTTACATCAAATAACTAAAATCAAGATGGCGCACACTGCGGATCTGTAGCATCGGGAGTGTGCGCAGTCACTATCGCGTTGAAACAATCGACCCATATGTCAAAAGAGACGAGAAATCGCGAATTTTCGCGAATGATGTACTTATAATTCGGCAAGCTTTATCTTTTTTATCGCGAATTACTCCGGCTGGTACACTTATCCCTTTGACCCGAAATTTCCTTGATGGTAAGCGTAGACGAAGATGAAGCACGAAGACTTATAACTTAAATATGTGGTGTGGCAGTGTTATGGACACCGCTGTATGTTCTACGTGAATACGTTTACGTGAGGAAAATGAGAACTGGCGGCGCTTCCCCATCCACTCCACGCGATTCGTCATAGACCTCACTTGGCAAAATGAATTCTTTTATCTTTTAGCTATCCAATGGTGCAATTGAATTTAGTTTGGAGATGATCGATACGAAACTGCAACACCAATTGTATCCCCCGATTTTGTTATAATTAGAAAAACTTCTGCTTGCCTCCCTATACTTAGTGCAATTTTGAAGACGTATTCACGCCAAAAAGTACGCTCGTTTGGCCTCAGTCGTAGAAGATAGATACCTATTCATTCACTCTGATGTAACATTCAATTAAAAAGGTATGATTACCAGAAGGTAAACGTTTCTTCTGATTGTATGCCTGATCCTATCATAGACTCCAACACGTATTTATATTTAACCTCTACCTACAAAATAATGAGTAGGCGCAAAGGAAACTGCCTAGCTACCTACATCAAATCATCTTTCAATGATGAATTATACGCTACATAAGTAAATAGTAAGTGTACATTACAACCCGGTCACAATATCTGTGCACCTGACTTCGTGACATATCGAATTATCGGGACGTATATACATTACCAGACGTCTAGTATACCGTCCGGACGTAAATTATTATCGGGACGTGTATCGGCAACGAAGATGCTAACCGTACTGTCGCACCGGGGAGTGCGCGGAGAGGTGACAGGGGAAGCGGGAGAGGCGCCGCATTCCAGCGAGGTGCACAGATATTCTGACCGGGTTATACAAGTTAATTCAGAAAGGCCGGGTGGCTAGACCTGATGTCAGAGTTCTTTTAAGCCGCCTAAAGGGCTAACCTACAATTTAACGTGTCATTAGAGCTACGATATATTCGATAGATTCGTATTACCATCCCTACATAGTCGACAGACCACCAGACCTGTCTGTCTGTCCCTATGTATGCTTATATCTTTAAAACTACGCAACGGATTTTGATGCGGTTTTTTTTAATAGGGTAATTCAAGAGGAAGGTATAAATGTATAATACACCTGTGCGAAGCCGGGGCGGGTCGTTAGTAGGTATTAAACGGGGCAGGTCAAGTACATCTAGACAAACAACTTTTTTTCTAGGACTTTTGGAAAATCACGAAGAAAAAAACAGCTTTTTCATACAAAAAGTTAGTCAACGCGCGGCAAAACGTATAAAGAAGCGATTTTTTAAATTGTAGTACACAAGTTGTTTGTCTAGATGTACTAGACTCGCCCTTAAAAACACGGTAGAGCCGCATGCACGGTGCTTCACAGCTGCTTAGCATACGACCACGAAAAGAGCTTTGTCGACGTGTGAAAAAGTGACAGATATACTTCACCATACCTCTGTCTCGTTCTGGCACGTCGATAGAATTATTTCGTGGTGCGTATGCTAGCCTGGAAGGGCATATTCAAGGATATCATCATTTTGAGAGTAACCCGAAATCGCAAAAAAAAGTCAGCTGTTCCATACATTTTGTGGACAGCCAAAAAGCTTTTTGTATTAAGTATGCTGATTTTTTCATCACAGTAGGAAGCGAACAGCGTTCGGCATGGTCAGTTTTCGGATGGGTGACCGCGGGTGGCACTTACAACTTAGCGCTACCATGGCTATGAATGAAACGTTAAATTATAGGTTCCAATTGTTTTAACCGTTTAACCAAGTCTAATTTCTTCCGGCGGCTTAAAAACTCTGACACCAGGGCTAGCCACCGGCCTACACGAACTTATTGTAAAAATAACATTCTAAATATTCTTGATTATTGATTCTAACCAAGCTTAGACTTGGACCTTAGGTATAGGCCGCGTATCGGATTACGCAGACGGTCGTCAAATACATCGACTTTGCTTTTTTTCTGACATTATTGACGGAACGCTTCGGCCGTCTAGGAAACGGGTTAGGTTAATGAAGTTAGCTACAAGCTGCGCAATATCCAATCAACGCGCGGCTTTATATGAGCTTCAGCCAGAATTGGATATTGCGCAGCTTCGTTTCCTCCAACTTGTGTGACGCAGCCTAAGCTAAGCCTCATTTAGATCCCAAGTGGGCCACAAAGAGAAGATTGATGTATTCCTGTACTACAAGGTTTACTCAACGACAACACCACCATTCCTTTCTAATCCGTCAAGGCGGAAAGAGATGGAGGACGCATTGTTTATCGTGGGAAAGACGTTAGACATGTTTGTGGGATGAGAGGAAATGCGTTACCTTCGAGCTTCAAGACTTATTTGGTTACGTACCTTGAAGATGTATTGGGTTAGGCTTAGATTAAAACATTAGATTTGTTTTGTAGGTGTCGATAAATAATCGGCCAAGTGCGAGTTGGACTCGTGCACGAAGGTTTCCGTATCGTGTGGGAGCCCCATATATTTTATTTTAAATTAATTATTTTTAAAATCAATACCTATACAATTAAATATTCTGTGAATATTTCAGGCATGTGCCTGTTGCCGTAATTAATCTCCTCTCCTTTCTCCGTGCCTCTTCCCATATCATTTGGGGTGGGCCCACTGAATATGTTTACGCCATTCGGCTCTGTCATTTATGTCAGCTGGTATATTATTAGAGAGTTTTTCCAGGTTTCTCCACCAGGTGGCTTTGGGGCGGCCTCGGGGTTGTTTTCCTGTGTCAATTTTTAATGCGATTTTAACGGGATGGTCATCTTCTCGGCGCATTATGTGTCCATACCATCGAAGTTGTGTTTCAAAGAGTTTGTCTGGAATTGGTGCAACTTTGAAACTGCCTCTGACATGTTCATTTCTTATTTTATCTAGCTTAGTCACGCCACCTGCCCAACGTAGCATATTCATCTCAGCTGTATGGAGTTTGGCTTGATGGTCGTGTTTAGTTGTCCAACACTCTGCACCGTAAAGTAGAGCAGGCCTTACGCAGGTTTTGTAAACTTTCCCTTTGGTCTGTAATTTTCCATACAAACGTAATTCGCTGTATTCTTCCTGGAAAATACTTATAGAGCTTCAATTTTTTGTCATAAAATTAAATTTAGCTGTTTAGACTACCCTGTCTTTTCTTTTTCTTGACAAATTAATTATCAGGCAAAATATGACCCTTCAAAATCACTAAAAAATTCACCATTATTACCGACGTTTTTAGAGACCTACCAGAAGAGACTAAATAATATCTAACAAAATATAAAATGACAGAATCATGAACACATATTTTTTTTAAATTTTGACATAAAAAAATACTAGATTGATCTAGTTTTTGAAGAAGAAAACAGCGTAATACGAAACGTTGTCTCGCCATGTTTTTTGTAGGTATAAATCGCTCTGAGCTGCAATTATTATTGTCCCTATCGCACGATTCGGGGGTAGGGTCGAGGTGAGGGAGGTTCAAACCTATACGTACACAAGCACTAGGGATCTAGTAATAGTAGATATTTTTGTCGATGCTCTAGTGATGTCCATCGATATCGATGTTTATTAGAAATATTAGTTATTTTTTCAAATCCTGTGATTTGACCGTTGTATGTTTGTTACTTTTGAAGAAAAGATTTTATGAATGGAATATAGGCGTTTAGTTGCTGCGACATATTGCAGCAATTATACAGAATATCGTGCTGTATCCGCAGACATCTAAATGAGTTAGGCGCAGAATAACCAATTCTCATAATGCCCAAGTAATCCGGGAATGCTCTATTCTATGAATGCCCAATTCTCAAAATGGCAACATAATTTTGATTAGGAATTTTCTAAAAAAAAAAAACATGTAAGGGCTTACCGGTACCTAAAACAACCTCCGTTTGCGAGTTAAGGACATTATAACTTTTACTATGGGACCGACCAGAGCCGAATCCGCAAGATATATCAACTATACCATAGAAAAAGTCCGTTGATAATGGACAAAGTGTATGGAACAGCTGGTTTTTTATCGCCAATGCGGAGTTATTTGCTCCAATAGTAAAAGTTGTTGTTTTCAAATCTATTAACTTTGCCCTAAAGAGGTTGTGCTTTAATAACCGGTGTTTTTTTTAAATGAAAATGTGTTTTTAGGGTTCCGTACCCAAAGGGAAAAACGGGACTCTATTACTAAGACTTCGTTGTCCGTTTGTCCGTCTGTCTGTCACCGGGCTGTATCTCATGAACAATGATAGCTAGGTAGCTGAAATTTTCACAGATGATGTATTTCGGTTGCCGCTATAACAACAAATACTAAAAACAAAATAAAATGAATATTTAAGGGGGGTTCCCATACAACAAACCTGAATTTTTAGACGTTTTTCGCTCTATATTAATAACGGTACCAGGTAGATGCTTGAAATTTTCACAGAATATTTAGTTTTATATTCTCTTCAATAAAAAATAATAAAATTAGAATAAAATAAATATTTAAGGGGGGCTCCCATACAGTACGGAACCCTCCGTGCGCGAGTCTGACTCGTACTTGGCCGATTCTTTCTATTAGAAATTATTTTGCCATTTTGAGAACTGAGCATTCTTAGAATTGGCCATCGTGAGAATTGGGCATTCGTAAAATTGAGCATTCTTAAAACTATGTGCCATTATTAGAATTCTGCGCCTAAAGCGAAATAATAGTTCTGATCAGAAAAATCACGTGCTCTCTAAAATCGTGTAATAACTGTAACGTATAAAGATAATTATCCTTAGTCCACTTACCTAAGCGAATAGCGTTCTATTAATTTATTAAATTATCAAAGACACAACATTTAAATAATTAAAAAACACATAATCAGTCACATTACAAATACAATAAAATAAATAATCAAATAAAATAAATAAGTTCTTCTATGCTGTGCTTGCCAGTATAGGTAGCGCCACACAAGTCGGCGGATGAGATGGAAGACGCAGATGACACTTCGCCGTAATTCGCTAATTATTGCGCATGTGCGCACAATGCCGACGCCGCGCGGCGTAGTGGTAAGCACGGGCGTGCGCGCGGGAGGCATGAGGTTGGCGGGCGGTTGTGCCCGTGCGGCGTCTTGTCTCTCTGGCTCCTGCGCATACCTATATTTTGCCTATTGCGCAGCGTTCTGCGCCTAACTTTCCATCCGCCGACTTGTGTGGCGCGGATTACACGTGCGATTCATTCGAGAAAACAGCTCCATTGGCTATCCGTTCATTGAACTATGGCATCCTACGGTCGCAGAGTACACCTGACAACGATCGCCATTTCATCCAGCCGGTATTCACTCTTTGCACAATGTCAGCATCACATTCGGCAGTCTCATTTATTACGGAGCCTAAGTATTTTTTGTTTCCCAGGGGTATAGGGGTATTTTCTCACGGTTCTCCGAAAAGGAACTTCATGTACTCAGATTTTGTTCTACTGATCTTTAAACCATTACCTTCTAGTGCTATTTGCCATTTATTAAGATTAAGCTGGAGCTCTTCCAGTAATTCCGCAACCAGAACTATGTCATCGGCGTACAAAAGGCACCAAGGCACTGCTTGCTGTATACTTTTGGTGAGATAGTCCATCACGATGATGAAAATGAGAGGACTGAGAGCTGAGCCTTGTTGGACTCCTACTTTGACAGGGATGGGGCGACTTGTCCCTGCCGGGCTTCGGACTGAAGTATTGACGTTAGCGTACATATCTTGTATGAGCTTTATGTAGGCTTCAGGTACTTTTTGGCTTCTTAAGGCTTGCCAAACAAGTCGACGAGGTACTCTGTCGAACGCTTTTTCTAGATCGAGGAAGGCCATGAATAGGTTGCCGTAATTAATATCGAACAAAAAACAAAGTTTTTTTTGTATCGGAGCCCGCCTTAGTTTTTTTTCAAGTGAACATACAACTAAATATTCTGTGAATATGTGAAGCATCTACTTTTTACCACTTACCGGTATTAAAATCGAGGGATAAAAAAATAGATTTGTTGTATAGACTCCCCTTAGATATTTATTTTATTTGTTGTTATAGCAGCAACAAAAATATATCATCTGTGAAAATTTCAACTTTCTAGCTATGAGACAAGTACAGCCTGGTGACAGACATACGGACAGCGCAGTTACATAAGGCAAAAGGGCCCCGTTTTTACCTTTTGGGTACGGAACCCTAAAAACTAGAAATTTTAGAATTAATTTTCGCCAAAAATGGCATAATCGACTTTAACCGTGTACATAATTCGAATAGTTCGCACGGATCAATGTATCACCGATGAAGTAATTTTCACATTATTGACGAACCTTTAAAAACAACTCAGCCAATTTCGATAACATTTAAATGAGACCACCTCTGAACTACGATCTGCTAAACAAAAAAGGAATCATGAAAATTGGTTCATAATTTGCGGAGTAATCACATACAGTCGAATTAAGAACCTCTTTTTTTGAAGTCGGTTAAATACTTAAAGGAGTGTTTTTTCGGAATTGTTTTTAATTAGGTTAGGTAGGTATTTGGGATTTGATTGATGAGGTATAAGAGTACATACGTAATTACGTATGTACTGTACCTTTGATGTTTTATGTATTGCTAGATTTGGATTGACCCCCGAAATGATACCTTACAGGAAATCCTAAAGCTAAATTACAATTTGATAATTAAATTAAGAGTCTGTTGTTACATGTAGGCATTAAGACTTATTTCTACGAAAGCTTTGAATCTAGATTACCTACCTTTTTTTACGAGGGGGAAATCTTCTAAAGATGCCCGACCGCTTTGGAGTGCAGCCGAGTGATGTGGGATTGTACCCACTAAAACCCCCTCGGTGGCCAGCCTTTGTGCCTTCTTGGGAGATCCGGGATCTCCAAAGGAACGCACCGGTGCTCCCAACACTTTGTACGACTACTCGCCTGGTGATAAAAACAGGCGTGTACAGTCCTTTACGACAGCGTTGCCACACACGCTGCCGTCCTCCTCGGGCCCGCTTGAGTGGATGGCCAGAGCCCCAACTCTGCCACCCACGTGCCCAGGGGTCCCCTTTTATTAGGCTCTTACTATAGACAGGGGATACCGATGCCGTATTCTAGTGCCCGGGCATCAGGGCAACTAGATTACCTACCTAGAGTTAAACGAAAGTACCGCGTGCGATACTCATACCTACAATAAATCTAGTTTACTAAGGTCATTTAGTAAATGCGTAGTGGTAGTGGTGATTAACCTCTCCGAGTGAAAGTGACATACCTCGAAACAACTAAACTGAAGTAGCCATGGAGTTAGTATTAAGTGCTGATTTCTTTTTGACGAGGGGAAAATCTTTATAGCAAAGTCTTTTGCAGATTTTCCCTTTGTCAAAAAAGTATGTGTAGATCTCAGGAATTAAAAAATAAAATGTAGTAGGAAGTAGAATGTATAAGGGCCTGTATCATCATTTTTCACGAATCTAAGGGCATGGGCGCAAGTATACTAAGCGCCACACAAATCGGCGGATTAAAAGTTAGCCGCAGATGACACTTCGCCGTGATTCGCTAATTATTGCGCATGTGTGCACAATTCCGGTCGTAGTGGTGAGCACGGGCGTAGGGAGCGCGCGGGAGGCATAAGGTTGGCGGTCGGGTGTGCCCCGACGGCTCTCTCTCTGGCTCCCGCGTATGCCCATGTTTCGTATTAACTTGGAGTGATTAACTTGTAAGTAATGAATAGTGCTGACATTTCGATGTAGATACCTAAGTATTTGCTTAATTTTATATTCAGGATTTCTCTTCTTTTAATGGCGTACAAGAAGAGAGGCCTATGAAATGAAAAATGTTTATTGTCCAGTCTTACTTCCATAAAAAACAAATTACAAATGCTCTATGCGCAGCAGCGGGCGATTACAGGCTGAAAATGATGATGATGATTTTTCTTCGGGGATTTCAAACCCTTAAAGTGTGTAGACCTTCTGTGTACGTAAGTCTATTGTTTTGATTTGTTTTGTACTACGATTACTGTACCTATCAGTCAGCGATGAGAACATCGTTCGCTAGAGACAAAGGCTCAGTATACGAGGGTGACAGTACAAGCACATTTGTCATACTAAACAGGTGACTCACAGGTAAAGGTGGTATTCAGGCCTACAGCGCGCCTTTGTGGCTTCAGAATTGCCCAGAAAGGGCACCACAATGCTACAAGAGGCCACCCAAGCCAAGATGAGTACTGTAGCCCCCATACCAAGAAGGCCGGACAGCCGAATTGGAACAGGTCGCGGCATATAAATCTAGCGCTGAGCAATGTGTGGAGGGGGTGGCTGCGCATGATTTTAGTATGGCGGTCAACATGTGCAGCCGTCCCCTCCACAGTACCCTTAGCGCTAGACTTACATGCCGCTACTTGTAAGAGGGTGTGAAGAAGCCACCCCTTAGAATTGCCCTCTGGTCAGGGTCCAGCCACAGAAAGGAAGGCAACCTTAGACTGTATCCTGACTCCTGTTTATTAAGGAGGAGAAGAGCCGGAATAAAATTGCTTCACAAGTAGCCCATAGCTTATTCCTGGGTGTGAGACACCTCCCTACGAAATTTCATCAACATTTGTTCATTCATATATAGTTCGGAATACTATCGGTTGATGTGGGGGCCGCAAAGTTTTCTAATAGAAACCACGTACCAGCAAAAGCAGCATAGGACGCCCGCCCACAGGGTAGACGGATGACAAGACCGCAGAATTGTTTTGGATGCAAGCAGCCAACAACCGGCATTATTGGATTTTTTACAGCTGATGGATGGATAGTTTGATTATATCCGTAGCAATGAAGAACAGCATATAAAACCTGGAAGAAATCGCTTGAAGCGATAAGGCCGCCATTTAGTATAACTTTGTAATGTTTTTATTTTTCGTGTGTTTTTTGTATTGTAATTGTGGTTAAGCTAATAAAGAATTATCTATCTATCTATCTAACAGGTTCAGTATACGAATCCGACAGTAGGTACCTACAAAAACACCTGTGTCATATTAAACAGGTTAGTCACACATGTGGTATTGAGGCCTACAGCATGTCTTTGTCGCTTCAGCTGCAGGCCTAGTTTTGGTTTCCATTTTGTATTTCCTTTGAGATTTAGGTCACGAATATAAGAATATAAATAGTATATAGTGTAGACATATTTAGGTGTAATATATGTCATAATACCAGGTGTTGCTCTACCGCCTTATTAATAAAAGTAGAGTTACCTACTTTGGAGTAGTACTACTTAGATCTCGGAGTTAGACCATATTTTGTCTTTGACAATTTTATTTTAATTCACTTGCAAAAGACAAAAGTCGCGAAATAAATCCCTTAAATTAACTTTGCGGTTATAATAATTCAGTTAGAGTTACCTAAGCAAAGTTACCTTAGCGTAGTTATTCCGTCATTTGTTTTTAATAAGTGAATTAAAATTAAATTTGTTGCACGTATTCCAGGATATATCTTATAGGTACATAAGATATATCCTAGAATACCTACCTTCATTACTCACCTTAACTAGCTATTCTTATGTTCACGAAAAGAATCTGTGCTTTTGCATTTTTTGTCTGGAAATTTTTTGTAAGGAAAAAAGAATACCTACATAATGTATCGAAAAGCTTGCAGAAAATAGAGTAGTGCCTGTAGTGAGAATTGGTCATGATTATGAGTACAATGACATCCTAAAATCTATCCTCCGTACCGTTTAGAGAAAAAAAAAACGAGTAATAAAAATGTAGAGTCAAAACATCATTGGGCGAATCACTTATTCTGATAAATTCTAGCTCTATTTCTTGTTTACATTATTTATTTTTGCTTGACCTACGGTCTAGGGTGCATCACGTTTACCTAAAAGGTGCTGGTCTACTCTCTGTCTATTTAAATGTGTACAAAAAATACAACATTTATTGCCTGTGGTTAATTTTTGTTTCTGTAGGTAGAGCTAGAGCAATAGCAGACCCACCGGTTTTATTTTGATAAATGAAAATAAAGCCAGTGCAATAAAAAAAATACATATCTCTAATTATCACATTTGGCGTCGAATATACACTTTACTAGCTATCAATTACAAATCAGTGAACTGCCATTGATCGGAAACAGTCGTTGCAAAATAACCAATAGCTCAATTAAGAGCAAGGGAAATTCAGTCCATTTGATTGCAACCTGCGACCAATAAATTATAATTTTGTATTGCACCACTGCCATATTTCCACGCCCAATAAAACCTGTTTTTTGCAAACGTCACTTTGACATATATTGTTATGCATTCCCGCGCTTTGACGGCCAATCGCGAGGCAGTACCGCGCAAAGTGTCGGCGCGCGCGCACGCATTTCCCTTTCGAAATAGCGTTCGAAAAGTTTTGAAATCCGCATTTCAATTTTTAATACAGTGAAAAAGTTTGTGTATTTTTTTATTGGCTGTGTTACTGAAGCTGTTAAGCTTTAACGTGGATTTAGTTTATCGAAGGTTAGTTTTTGTTATCTCGATGAGGTAACGCTGAGTAAATAAATCACATCAACCACCTTGCGAAATATTGTTGTGACCGGTCTGGGACCAAATATTAGTTACCTAGTACTTAGGTACTCGTTTTTGCTCGAATGGGTTTCACAATTATCTCCCGAGTACTTTGGTGCCATGTAAATTGCTGCCCTAGATAAGATTACTTTGTTAACTTGTATAAGCTGGAATACTAGCCAAGTTTTAGACTCTAACATCGAAACACTGCTTGACTTATTTAGATATTATTGCGTACTTTAATTATGCCCTCATTTTTAGATGACTTAAGCGTAGAAAAATAATAAGTATTTTACTAAGTTTTATTTGTTCTTGATTTATCAAATATTTTTTTTTACAAGTCACATCAATTTTTACAAGTCACATCAAGTACAATTTCTGGTCAAGTACATCCTAAACCTTAATTTGACCCTAATTTCTAATATTTGCTTAAGGATATGGTCAAATGTGGACCTAAATTGAATAAAACAGGTCCTATAGGTATCTTAATTTCGATAAAATGCACATACATTTTTTAAATAAATAAATACTCACTTATTTATTTACTGACAATGCAAAACAATAAACAACTCAAATAATGCCCCAAGCAAAGCAACGGAGCGCGTTGAAGTCTTTTCCATGTAAATATATGTAGAGCGTACTCGTAATTCTTATGTTCGTTATAATAATAGAAATAGTTTTATTACTTGGGTTTTCTTGATTCGTTTCCTGATTATATTCTACGTATCTTTTTACCCGACTATCTATAAGGTGGGGTTGTGCTTTGACCCTTTTGTGTGGAAGTACGCAGATATGTTCCTACCTATACAGGTTTACTAATAATCAATGTGCATTCTTTTAGGGGCTTAAGTATTCTGTATATCAAAACTAAGAATTTTTTTCTGCGACTTTTGTCAAAACTAAAAAAAAAACAGCTGTTCCATACATTTTGCCGAGGGTAAACGAAATTTTTCTATGGAATAGCATTTTCTTTAAGATTTTGATAAGTTCTGATGTAGGTACAGAAGAAGCCCCTATAAGGATGCTAATTGATTACCAACAACCCTGTATATTCGTCAGGTTAGAGATAGCATTTTCTTTAAGATTTTGATTAGTTCTGATGTAGGTACAGAATAAAAAGGATGCTAATTGATTACCAACAACCCTGTATATTCGTCAGGTTAGAGATAGCATTTTCTTTAAGATTTTGATTAGTTCTGATGTAGGTACAGAAGAAGCCCCTATAAGGATGCTAATTGATTACAAACAACCCTGTATATTCGTCAGGTTAGAGATAGCATTTTCTTTAAGATTTTGATAAGTTCTGAGGTAGGTACAGAAGAAGCCCCTATAAGGATGCTAATTGATTACCAACAACCCTGTATATTCGTCAGGTTAGAGATAGCATTTTCTTTAAGATTTTGATTAGTTCTGATGTAGGTACAGAATAAAAAGGATGCTAATTGATTACCAACAACCCTGTATATTCGTCAGGTTAGAGATAGCATTTTCTTTAAGATTTTGATTAGTTCTGATGTAGGTACAGAAGAAGCCCCTATAAGGATGCTAATTGATTACCAACAACCCTGTATATTCGTCAGGTTAGAGATAGCATTTTCTTTGAGATTTTGATAAGTTCTGATGTAGGTACAGAAGAAGCTCCTATAAGGATGCTAATTGATTACCAACAACCCTGTAAATTCGTCAGGTTAGAGATAGCATTTTCTTTAAGATTTTGATTAGTTCTGATGTAGGTACAGAAGAAGCCCCTATAAGGATGCTAATTGATTACCAACAACCCTGTATATTCGTCAGGTTAGAGATAGCATTTTCTTTAAGATTTTGATTAGTTATGATGTAGGTACAGAATAAAAAGGATGCTAATTGATTACCAACAACCCTATATATTCGTCAGGTTAGAGATAGCATTTTCTTTAAGATTTTGATTAGTTCTGATGTAGGTACAGAATAAAAAGGATGCTAATTGATTACCAACAACCCTGTATATTCGTCAGGTTAGAGATAGCATTTTCTTTAAGATTTTGATTAGTTCTGATGTAGGTACAGAAGAAGCCCCTATAAGGATGCTAATTGATTACCAACAACCCTGTATATTCGTCAGGTTAGAGATAGCATTTTCTTTAAGATTTTGATTAGTTCTGATGTAGGTACAGAAGAAGCCCCTATAAGGATGCTAATTGATTACCAACAACCCTGTATATTCGTCAGGTTAGAGTCAGTTAGGTAGCGTACGCTACGCTTGCCGGTACGTACTCTCCATTCCAGGACTTTATGATCTCGTAGGCTATCAGTACTGCATGGTATGTGCCCTGCCCACTGCCACTTCAACTTGAAATTCAACTGGGCTGCTAATATAGCAGATACAACTATTACAGCGATCTTTTTAACGAGATTGTGAATTTTTGTATCTACTAAGTCAAAGTGGAGCAACAGTTAATAATCGGCCTTGTACGAGTCTGGCTCGCGCACGGAGGGTTCCGTACTGTATAGGAGCCCCACTTAAATATATTTGTTTTAATTTTATTATTTATTGTGTGTAAGATGTCCCCAAAATATTTATAATATTTATATATTTATTATTAAAGTGAATATACAACTAAATATTATATGAACATTTCAAACATCTACCTGTTACCATTATTAAAATAGAGCGAAAAACGGCTAAAATAATCAGGTTTGTTGTATCGGAGCCCCCTTTAATTATTAATTTAATTCTGTTTTTAGTATATGTTGTTATAGCGGCAACAGAAATACATCATCTGTGAAAATTTCAGCTTTCTAGCTATAACGGATCATGAGATACAGCCTGGAGACGGACAGACAGACAGACGGACAGCGGAGTCTCAGTAATAGGATCCTGTTTTTACCCTTTGGGTACGGAACCCTAAAAATTACGTTAGCATCTGTTTACGAGGAGATTATGCCAGTTACGCGCTTTGTGGGTTATCTGATAAACGCAATGGACGCTTGTGATGGAGGTCACGAATATGAGTTCGTTGCTACTTAACGTTACTTGAATGTCAACATGAAAATATGTTTTTTCCTTAAGAAGCATCGTTTTGTTTCTAAATTTTTATTCCGAATATGGATGCACTTTTACAGATTTAATTTACTATTCCAACAAAACTTTGAAAAAACATTTCATAATTTATCACCACGAGTATGTATACCTATTAAAATTCACCTACATAAAATAAAAACTAAATATAAAACGAATCTATCTTAACGTATACAGGACATTGTAGGAAATTAGATAGATAAACCTTTACGGTTCTATATAGTATGGCTAGCATAGCACAACGACATAATTTTAACGACGAGTCAAAATGTGACAGATATAGACTTCATTCACTTTACCATAGCTTTGTCTCGTTTTGTTATTTTCGGAAAATACGTTTGGAATAATGTTTTTAGGGCAAAAATGATGTTATAATTAAATTAAAATCGATCGAAATATAAAAAAAAACAAACTTTGCTGTTTCATACATTTCGTCGATTCCGTGTTAGAATTTTCTATGCGAAAGTATTTTAAATTGTATTTTCTCGTATTCCGAGTAGGTCCCATAGTAAAAGTTGTCAATAAAAATGGTCTGAATTACTCTGTTTTCGCTTAATACACCGTCTCTGAATAACTCCATATTGCTTAAGCGTCGGAAAGTGTCATTAATTAGTATTACGCGAGAAAAGCCGCGAGTTAAAGCTAGTGTATAATAAAATGCAAAATATTATCAACTAGCGACCCGCTCCGGCTTCACACATGTGTATTATACATATAAACCTTCCTCTTAAATTACTCTATTTATTAAAAAAAAACAGCATCAAAATCCGTTGCGTAGTTTTAAAGATATAAGCGTACATGTAGACAGACAGCGGGAAGCGACATTGTTTTATGTGAGATAGTGACTAGCGACCCGCCCCGGCTTCGCACAGGTGTATTAGTATTTTACATACAAACCTACCTCATGAATAACTCTATTAAAAAAAAAACCATCAAAATCCGTTGCGTAGTTTTTAAGATATAAGCATACTCGTACCTACATAAGGACAGACAGAGCGGGAAGCGACTTTGTTTTATACCTTACCATGTAGTGATAAGTCAATACTTACACGATTCGCATGTTTCTAAAGTGTAACTCGAAACATTAGTACATTGGCTTCCGATAATGATATAATGAACATTACGGGATCGATACCGACGAATAACAACACGCAATGTTATGCACCACTAGGGAGGAGACGAGTATCTGTCGATATTACAAAACATCGCATTTGTATCTCAATACGATTTAAGCAATCAAATTATAAAAATATACTAGAAAATCTTTATTTTTCGTGTTTTAAATTTATAACTAACTAGATTAGATTCTAACCGCAAGTTTTCGTCCGTGTGATAAATAAAAATCATTCAAGTGCTAGTTGGACTCGCGCACGAACGGTTCCGTACCGTATGGGAGCCCCAATCCTCTTGCCGTTATTAATAGCGAGCAAAAACTGCCCGAATTACAATTATATGGTTTAAGAAAGAAGTTTATTATAACTTAAAAAACATGAAATATGATTCTAAACTAGCTACCTAATATGAAACTATGAAAACTAGCTATATACAAAATAAAATAAATAAACAGAGGCTAAAAATCGAAACAAACACTGTGTCCGAATGATGATTAATTTTATTCGTCGATCAGAAATAGATCGAAGATTTTATCAAATCGTAAAATTGTCACATATTTCAATTTAGCGGATGAACATTTGTTTGTCATTCATCTGCCACTAATTTGTAGTCATTCAAGGAAATTGAACGAATTGATTGTCAATTCAAGGAATCGCTCTAAGCGTCAGTTTTAGTATCGCAGTTGGATTCTAATAGCAGTTTATCGATAAAATAGCAGATTTCACTAACATATCTACGCTTCAGAACCGCTAGGCATTCCGTCCACCTAGATATCGGTACAGTTTCAGCGATCATCTAAACTGTTTCAAGCACTTTCTAGCTATTCTGGTATGACAGTTCTGATCATAAATCTTCGTGAAGTTCTCAAGTTTTCTAGAAATGTTATAATGATTTTATATGGCTAACTATATCTGAATGACGGTTAGCTAACGGGTTTGAATGTTTGTTTTTAAGGTTCTGTACCCAATGAGAGAACAGTGGACACTATTTCCATTTTAAAGTTCCGTGATCCTAATGGTAGGATGACCTCATTAAGACCGCAGGATCGCGCTGGATACAAGCCGCTTCCAACCGGTCTTAATGGAAATCCGTAGGGGAGGTTTTTAAATCCAGCATGGACGTCCTATGGCTGATGGCTGTTTGGATGGATGGATCCAAAAAGCTTAGGAAGTTTTACATTGGACCCATTAAGTACGTTGATTAATTATTTATTTACCACTAGCAAACCCGGCGAACTCCGTTTCGCCACCAGATGGCTTCGTTTTATGTAACATTTCGTTTGGTGATTAAAAGAAGATTTTTTTTTTATATTTGAATAGGAAAATTTTTTTTCATTTCACAACAGTAATGAATTCATTTCGATTACAAAAATGTAGTGTTATTTAGTTGAACTTCTCTAAGTAAATGAAAGTGAATCCAAAGTAAATACTGAATCGAAGCGTTATACGTGTCCGCAAATTATCCGTTTCATTGAAGTGCTCTTTGGTAAACCACATTTTTTGTTTTTTGGTTTGACGTTAACACAAACAAAGCGGATGGTTTCCCAACTCGTGAACACGCAACGTATAACTGCCCATGTGAAAAACAGTGATTTTCTAAATTTATCCCGCAAACACTAAGCCATTGGCCTTGCAACTTATTAATTGTCATTGCGAACGCAAGGCGAACTGGAAATTGCAATCGTTTGAAGTCAAACGGAAGATCAGTCGGAATCATTGGTATTCGAGGAATACGTACATTTTCACCTGCGTACTTTCCGTTAATAATGGTTGCCTCAATCAAATTCGGCATAAGTCTTTTTACCGAAAGTCGAGTACCGTTGCAAAGTCGCGGTGGATTCAAATTACGCAATATCATAATAACTGTACCAACTTTGAGTAGCAAGTTATGTGGTGGAAATCCTGGTAACTCCGGAGTTCAAAAACTCCGTTAAATAATTTACTACATCATCGGGATTTGTTATGGAGTCAACGGATTTGTATGTCACCAAATCGCCAGCAATTTTTGATTGAATGGTGAAATTCAGTGCGTGTACATCATTATTCTTTGCGGCAAGAATTGCTCGTTGACTTAACCAAGCCTAATTCTGATAATTCTCACTAATGTTTGGGAAAACATTTTCAATAAGAGCTTTGAAGTTGAACTCTCATATTAGTGGTTAGCGATAATGTTTTTACGTTATTCCATAAAGGAATATGATTAATTTAATGATGCGTTCCACGGGGAATTACTGGCAACGTCTGCCTGAAATCGCCTGCCATCAATATCATCAAGCCGCCAAAGATGTTGTTATTTCGCCGAAGATCCTTCAGTGTGAAGTTAAGTGCTTCAAGTGATTTCTTATGTGCCATTGTGCACTCATCCCAAACAATGAGCTTGCGTTGCATCAACAATTTTCCCATTGCACTGGATCGGGAAATATTGCATGTTGGAGTATCAATTGTGTTTAAATTGAGTGGCAACTTAAGCGCAGAATGTGCAGTACGACCGCCATCTAGAAGAGTCGCCGCAATTCCAGATGATGCTAACGCCAAAGCTATGTCACATCTTGATCAAATAGTGGCCAAAGTCAATGAAATGACAAATGTTTTCCCTGTTCCTCCAGGTGCGTCCAGGAAGAATAGACCACCAGTATTATTGTCCACCGCTGGCATTAATGTTTCGTATACTTGTCATTCAGCAACGGCACATTATTTCGATCGAATTCCTGCAATGTATCAACATTGTATTGCAGCTCTCGATTTAGTTCTTGGTTGAATGCATCGTGCATCGATCGATTTGGCGCAATCATTCCTACTTCAATCAGTAGCTTGATTGCAATAGTCAAGCATTGATCCTCAATCAGAATCAATCCTTCATTGTAGATTTCATCGGTTATTTGGATGTCAGGATAAAAAAAAGTAAGTTCGTATAGGCCGGGTGGCTAGCCCTGGTGTCAGAGTTTTTAGGCCGCCTGAAGGCCTCTGACATGGCTAAACGGTTAAAACAACCGGGGCCTACAATTTAACGTGTCATCCGAGTCACGGTAGCGCTCAGTTGGAAAATGCCACCCGCGGTCACCCATCCAAGTACTGACCGTGCGGAACGTTGTCAGGATTATTCGTTTGAAAGCGCAAGCGATGCAAGATATCTTCACATATGTCTTCTTTGTATTTGTTCCATAACTGAATTGGTTGTAAAGGAAAACATGTGGTGATGATAATTGCGAACAGCGTTCGTATTTGGTACGCATTTGATGAAACAACTGAATCCGCAAGTGTTAAATCCCAATGAGAATCGTTCTCCAGCAAACCCAATAGTTGACATGCTTCTCGATATGTTTGGCATTGGTGGCCATTCACAGTTTTCAAATCCGCAAATGATTCTGGTCCACGTACATTTACCAACAGCAGTCGCAAATAAAAACATTCATCATTTCTAGGATGAACAGTATACATGCGACCTAGTGCATCAGTGGAAAACACCTGTGGCCAATCTGGAACTGGGGTTCCTTGTTGGCGACGTTGGAATTTCTTTGTTGATTGATTCCAAGTGTTATACTTGGGCATTTCAACGTACATCAGCGTCGCTGCGAATGGATCTGCTTCACACATTGCAAAGAAGCTAGTCAATGTTGTCGATGGTAGTCTCTCAGCTCGTTGTGCCGCATTAGCCTCAGTGAAGTAAACACTTTGGCCATTTTCCAAATGCACTGCTAAATATACAACTGTGGGATATCTTTCATGAATTTGAAATGACAATAATCGCCACAGTGCTTCATTAGTACTGACGTATCCCATTTGGAAGTTGCTGATTTTGTCATTCGCATTTTCCGACGCAATACCAAACACAGCCATGTCGCTGTTTGTGACGTACTTGCACAAATATTTGATTGATTTGGCCGAATGACAACTCTCAACTCAAATTCGTGATAGCAGCGGGCAATATGGTACAATGAATTCATTTCCGATCTCAATCTCTTGATTTTGAACTTTAACTTTGATAGTTCGACCTTTATCTTCCATTATGCAGCGGGCAATATTGGTTTGTAGTACATGCTATGTATCAGAGATGGCGCTGTATGTGAAAAAAGATTTTTCCGCTTTTCTGTTGAAATTTTCCAGAATTTTCTTTGCTATAAACCTCACGGAGCCCGAGACCTTTCCAACGAATGCAAAACCGTGGAAATCGGTTCGTGCGTTCTGGAGTTATAGCGTCAGGAAGGAAAACCCGACTTATTTTTATATAGTAGATTGCATTTTTTATAATGATGATTCCAAGCATATTATGTAACATGTCTATGAAATTAATGAATTTGAATTTAATAAAATTTGAATCGAGTAAAGCGATTTCATCTTTAAAGTATGTATAAAAGGAATGTATAAAAACTACATAATTCACTTCACCAGGACAAAAGCCTCAAAGCCGCTACCAACCGGTCTTATTAGTGATCTATGAGGAGGCCTATGTCCAGCTGTGGACGTCCCATGGCTGATTGATGATAATTATAAAGTAAGATATTTCCGTCCCGAAATGTGTAGAATTCGCTACTTTTATTCTTGAGCGCCATTGTATAGAAAAAGGTGTTTTTATACAATTTAGTAACCACACAAGCAATACAATAATGTTAAGTGTCACGCATACAGGTTGCACCGTGCAAACTCTACAATTTTTAAACTATAGGTACCAGGTCAAAACCCCACACGGTATAACACCTCGGTTGTCACTCAGGGATATCTAACAACTAAATTAAAGAAGGCCTAATTTCACCGAGCGATGTCTAGCGTCTTTTAGGTTTTACTTTGGGGCACTTTTTTAGATCACAGCGCCAACGCAGTTAGAACTTTTTAAGGTAAAAAGCAGTAAAACAATCCAAAAATACGCGACAATATTAATGATCGGCCAAGTACGAGTCAGACTCGGGCACGGAGGGTTCCGTACTGTATCGGAGGCCCCCTTAAATATTTATTTTAATTTTATTATTTATTAATAAAGTGAATATACAACTAAATATTCTGTGAAAATTTCAAGCATCTACCTGTTACCATTATTTATTAATATAGAGCAAAAAACGGCTAAAAAATCAGGTTTGTTGCATGGGAGCCCCCCTTAATTATTAATTATATTCTGTTTTTAGTATTTGTTGTTATACTCGTAGCGACAACAGAAATACATCATCTGCAAAATTTCAGCTTTCTAGCTATAACGGTTCATGAGATACAGCCTGGAGACAGACGGGCAGACGGACAGACAGACGGACAGACGGATAGCGGAGTCTAAGTGATAGAGTCCTGTTTTTACACTTTGGGTACGGAACCCTAAAAAGGGAGAAGAGGGTTATAATTCTGCAGCGTTGTGAATTCAGCCAGCGATTATGATGAAAACCTTTTATCTCCACCAATAGCGCTCATAGCGGAGTTTGAATAGGTGTTTGTTAGCGATCATCGATAAGAAACGTTCAGCACGGCTAGTCTTCGGATGGGAGACCGCGGGTGGCATTTACAACTGGGCGCTCGTGGCTCGAATGACACGTTAAATTGTAGGTCCCGGTTGTTTTAATTAGGCTATGCAGTAACATTGCTATTAACAAGGGCTATGCTTGGAGTCTCTCTTCGAGATCGAATCAGGAATGAGGAGATACGTAGAAGAATCAAAGTTACCGACGTAGCCCAGCGGATTGGCAAGTTGAAGTGGCAATGGGCAGGGCACATAGCGCGGAGGACTGATGACCGATGGGGTCGGAAAGTTTTCGTGGTGGAGACCACGTACCGGCAAGCGCAGCGTAGGACGTCCACCCACAAGGTGGACGGATAACCTCATTAAGACCACAGGATCGCGTTGGATGCAAGCCGCTACCAACCGGCCTTATTGGAGATCTTTAGGGGAGACCTACGTCCTGCAGTGGACGTCCTATGGCTGATGGGTGGATGATGATGATGGTTCTTTAACCGTTTTGACATGTCAGAGGACTTCAGGCAGCTCTGACGCCAGGGCTAGCCACCCAGCCTATACGAACTTACTTTATCTTCACAAATCGGATAAAAATTAATTACTTTGCTAAACAACAGAAGGATGATTCATCTTCTTGCAAGAAAATACTACGGGTGGCATTAACACCTGTGTTGCGGAATTTGTCACATTGCTTAACCTTCACTTTGCTAAAAGGCAAATAAATATTTCGTGTGTTCATTCTCTTTTAACTTGCAAGTAAATGGGTAGGTAAAAATATGACTACAAAGTCATAGTATTTTATACTAAACGAAAACCATCAACGCTTTTCGTATAGTTTTATAAATTGGTAGTTCTCCTTCATTTTTTTATACCCCCCCGGATATAAAAAAGGCTGTAGGTACCAAAATATATAGAGACACTAGCAAACCCGGCGAACTCCGTTTCGCCACCAGATGGCTTCGTTTTATGTAACATTTCGTTTGGTGATTAAAAGAAGATTTTTTTTTTATATTTGAATAGGAAAATTTTTTTTCATTTCACAACAGTAATGAATTCATTTCGATTACAAAAATGTAGTGTTATTTAGTTGAACTTCTCTAAGTAAATGAAAGTGAATCCAAAGTAAATACTGAATCGAAGCGTTATACGTGTCCGCAAATTATCCGTTTCATTGAAGTGCTCTTTGGTAAACCACATTTTTTGTTTTTTGGTTTGACGTTAACACAAACAAAGCGGATGGTTTCCCAACTCGTGAACACGCAACGTATAACTGCCCATGTGAAAAACAGTGATTTTCTAAATTTATCCCGCAAACACTAAGCCATTGGCCTTGCAACTTATTAATTGTCATTGCGAACGCAAGGCGAACTGGAAATTGCAATCGTTTGAAGTCAAACGGAAGATCAGTCGGAATCATTGGTATTCGAGGAATACGTACATTTTCACCTGCGTACTTTCCGTTAATAATGGTTGCCTCAATCAAATTCGGCATAAGTCTTTTTACCGAAAGTCGAGTACCGTTGCAAAGTCGCGGTGGATTCAAATTACGCAATATCATAATAACTGTACCAACTTTGAGTAGCAAGTTATGTGGTGGAAATCCTGGTAACTCCGGAGTTCAAAAACTCCGTTAAATAATTTACTACATCATCGGGATTTGTTATGGAGTCAACGGATTTGTATGTCACCAAATCGCCAGCAATTTTTGATTGAATGGTGAAATTCAGTGCGTGTACATCATTATTCTTTGCGGCAAGAATTGCTCGTTGACTTAACCAAGCCTAATTCTGATAATTCTCACTAATGTTTGGGAAAACATTTTCAATAAGAGCTTTGAAGTTGAACTCTCATATTAGTGGTTAGCGATAATGTTTTTACGTTATTCCATAAAGGAATATGATTAATTTAATGATGCGTTCCACGGGGAATTACTGGCAACGTCTGCCTGAAATCGCCTGCCATCAATATCATCAAGCCGCCAAAGATGTTGTTATTTCGCCGAAGATCCTTCAGTGTGAAGTTAAGTGCTTCAAGTGATTTCTTATGTGCCATTGTGCACTCATCCCAAACAATGAGCTTGCGTTGCATCAACAATTTTCCCATTGCACTGGATCGGGAAATATTGCATGTTGGAGTATCAATTGTGTTTAAATTGAGTGGCAACTTAAGCGCAGAATGTGCAGTACGACCGCCATCTAGAAGAGTCGCCGCAATTCCAGATGATGCTAACGCCAAAGCTATGTCACATCTTGATCAAATAGTGGCCAAAGTCAATGAAATGACAAATGTTTTCCCTGTTCCTCCAGGTGCGTCCAGGAAGAATAGACCACCAGTATTATTGTCCACCGCTGGCATTAATGTTTCGTATACTTGTCATTCAGCAACGGCACATTATTTCGATCGAATTCCTGCAATGTATCAACATTGTATTGCAGCTCTCGATTTAGTTCTTGGTTGAATGCATCGTGCATCGATCGATTTGGCGCAATCATTCCTACTTCAATCAGTAGCTTGATTGCAATAGTCAAGCATTGATCCTCAATCAGAATCAATCCTTCATTGTAGATTTCATCGGTTATTTGGATGTCAGGATAAAAAAAAGTAAGTTCGTATAGGCCGGGTGGCTAGCCCTGGTGTCAGAGTTTTTAGGCCGCCTGAAGGCCTCTGACATGGCTAAACGGTTAAAACAACCGGGGCCTACAATTTAACGTGTCATCCGAGTCACGGTAGCGCTCAGTTGGAAAATGCCACCCGCGGTCACCCATCCAAGTACTGACCGTGCGGAACGTTGTCAGGATTATTCGTTTGAAAGCGCAAGCGATGCAAGATATCTTCACATATGTCTTCTTTGTATTTGTTCCATAACTGAATTGGTTGTAAAGGAAAACATGTGGTGATGATAATTGCGAACAGCGTTCGTATTTGGTACGCATTTGATGAAACAACTGAATCCGCAAGTGTTAAATCCCAATGAGAATCGTTCTCCAGCAAACCCAATAGTTGACATGCTTCTCGATATGTTTGGCATTGGTGGCCATTCACAGTTTTCAAATCCGCAAATGATTCTGGTCCACGTACATTTACCAACAGCAGTCGCAAATAAAAACATTCATCATTTCTAGGATGAACAGTATACATGCGACCTAGTGCATCAGTGGAAAACACCTGTGGCCAATCTGGAACTGGGGTTCCTTGTTGGCGACGTTGGAATTTCTTTGTTGATTGATTCCAAGTGTTATACTTGGGCATTTCAACGTACATCAGCGTCGCTGCGAATGGATCTGCTTCACACATTGCAAAGAAGCTAGTCAATGTTGTCGATGGTAGTCTCTCAGCTCGTTGTGCCGCATTAGCCTCAGTGAAGTAAACACTTTGGCCATTTTCCAAATGCACTGCTAAATATACAACTGTGGGATATCTTTCATGAATTTGAAATGACAATAATCGCCACAGTGCTTCATTAGTACTGACGTATCCCATTTGGAAGTTGCTGATTTTGTCATTCGCATTTTCCGACGCAATACCAAACACAGCCATGTCGCTGTTTGTGACGTACTTGCACAAATATTTGATTGATTTGGCCGAATGACAACTCTCAACTCAAATTCGTGATAGCAGCGGGCAATATGGTACAATGAATTCATTTCCGATCTCAATCTCTTGATTTTGAACTTTAACTTTGATAGTTCGACCTTTATCTTCCATTATGCAGCGGGCAATATTGGTTTGTAGTACATGCTATGTATCAGAGATGGCGCTGTATGTGAAAAAAGATTTTTCCGCTTTTCTGTTGAAATTTTCCAGAATTTTCTTTGCTATAAACCTCACGGAGCCCGAGACCTTTCCAACGAATGCAAAACCGTGGAAATCGGTTCGTGCGTTCTGGAGTTATAGCGTCAGGAAGGAAAACCCGACTTATTTTTATATAGTAGATATGGAAACTATAGCCTTCGTTTGCGTATAATCTCATACTAACCTCTCTGTTTTGTAAGAAATTCAAATGTATCTTTTTTCAAACTTTTCTTTCTAAACATCTTGATTAGACACTCGTGATCGGGTCGCCGGTTTGCTCGCGGCATTCACGCAATGCACTAAAACTACTAACTTAGACTAAGATTTAAACTAACCCATCTCGCATTCAGACACAGTCGCATTCTTTCAATTGTAACTTAGTTAACAAAGGGCACAGACCCTGGAGTCTGTGGATCATTAGGTAACTTAAATTAAAAAAAAAGCATCTTTATTTTCACGAAGGGATTTCCTACGGCTTATATGATGATGATATTCATGACTCGTGTTCTCCACTTTTCAACTCCATCGAACATCAGCTTTCCATGCTATGCATCCTGCCTACTGCCTTTTCAAATAGACAATGTGCTGGGCTAAATCGGTGCTATAAAATAAAGTGACTATGCTGACCAATGAACTCAAACAGTAATCAAATAGCATTTTATTGATTCCATTCACGCTTTTTAGACACGATTCTCTACAATCGTCACCGTTACTCCTACGGTGACAAAATTCGACAAAAACTTGCATTTATAAATGAAAACCATTCACAAAACTGTCGTCATAGTAGTAAGATACAGCCAGCTCATATGAACAGTGATGTCGTTACTGTTGATTTTTCTGCACGATTTGAGAGTAGCTTAAATAACATTTTTAGTTTGAATATTTATCCACTTCTACACAACAAGTTGGTTGTATTTTAAAGTAAGTATTGCTCAGAAATGCAAATGACTGTGAGTCAGTAGGAAAATATGTGACCTGTGGGCGGTGGAACTCGAATGCAAAGTACAAAAACAGGTTTTATGTCGAAGGAATAAGACTCAGGTGTACAATGCTACAGCTGGTATCGTAAGCTTTGTACCGTGTAAAATATGCGCAGATCAAATTTAAATCCGGATAACAATAAATGTAAATGGGGTAAATATTTAATTGCCTACTAGACTTACAATACCATTTTTCGCAATTAAGTCGTTAATATAAGTAAGTTCGTATAGGCCGGGTGGGTAGCCCTGGTGTCAGAGTTTTTAGGCCGCCTGAGGCCTCTGACTTGGCTAAACAGTTAGAACAACCGAGACCTACAATTTAACGTATCATCCGAGCCACGGTAGCGCTCAGTTGGAAAATGCCACCCGAGGTCACCCATCCAAATACTAACCAAGCGGAACGTTGCTTAAGTCGTTTTTTAATATAGCTTGTAAAAATTATAAAAATGCGATTTTTTAAATAAAAATTTCCTCAGATTATATTCTTTGCACAGTCATAGAATTACATTTAAAAAATATCATGTCATCTCAATCAATGTGTGCGCAGAGTTTGATAAAATCAGAAAGCAGAAGTCTTTAAAAGACAAACTCCTATTTAGTTGAAGGTGGTCAGACTGTTATGCTACTACTCTACATGCGTCTTAACGGCTTAATTAGCGCGCTAATTTACGCGTCAAGACAAAGGCGAAGCAGCACTGCAATAGTATTATAATGTACTCGTAATCCATCCTTTTCCTTCCTTTCAGCCATAGGATGTTCACTGCTGGACATAGGCCTCCCCTAAAGATCTCCAATGAGACCGGTTGGTAGCGGCTTGCATCCAGCGCGATCCTGCGGTCTTAATGAGGTCGTCCGTCCACCTTGTGGGTGGACGTCCTACGCTGCGCTTGCCGGAACGTGGTCTCCACTCGAGAACTTTTCGACCCCATCGGTCATCAGCAGCTCGTAATCCATGCAGCAATGAAATTAGTCCGAGTGCATACCCCTGCACTTGTAGTAATAAATTGGTCATTAAAAATAACCATTTTAATGAATTCTAGAATAACTTATCTCAGGATTAATGGAGGTATTTCTCGTCCTCACCTGCCTCGAAAAGGTCGTTCGTGTTAAATGAGAAAATAAAAACACAAGTTAAATGTAGCGGCTGCCTTTGGCAACCCGAGGTATGCAGTATACTGTAATGAGCTATAGAGATGCAGACAAGAGAAATAAGATATTGCAAAGTGGGCTCAGACCATGTACAGTAGCACAAAAAAGCTTTAAAATATAGTAAACAAATTCACAGAAAAAACAACGGTATATAGTGCTTAATTAAAATGGAATTTCCTATTTTCTAATTTGATTTCAGTTCAAGGTCGCTATCACACCGCCATATTTCACAAGCAACGTCAAAAGATAATAAGATACGAAAATATAAAATTCCGTCATTTTTGCTAAAGAAAATAATAGGAAAATCATTTTCCAAAACAAATAAAGCAAATAATTAAATACTGTAATGGCCGCTCGATATATTGTTGCATTATCTCTTTTAGCGACAATGTAACTCAATAACCTAGCAACTAGATAATAAAAGTAGCTATGGATGTAGTACTTTATTTTAGTACTTATGTAAAACTAAAAATGGAAAGAGCAAAGGTTTTAATATGAGTTTACTGAGATGAAAATTATTATAGTATTCGTATGGCTCTACATAAATATTTTTGTTAGAGCGTCCTTGTTTCTGCCAGGGGCGCATTATAAAAAAACACACACCGAAACTAGTGCAGTTTTCGTTTAAGAGTAAACTCAAACTAAGAATACCTACTTTAACTACGGATAGTAAGTCATGTTGAAATTGAGAACTAAGAAAGACGTTATCACAAGATATAGCGCATGACTACATCATTATTCATTGTCAAAGAAATTACAAATTGTACCTACTTATTGCTTGGCTGAAGCGCACCGAGTGCTTACTTCAAAATCGACATTTCTTACAGCTGTGGTAATGATGACAATACCCGAAATTCGTGAAAATATCTTCGTTCTCGGTCAGAGTTCTTTCCCACAGATCTCCATAAAATTAGACTCGCAAAACGAAGGTTTTATTCGGCCATTAACTGCAAGCGAAAACGGGCTATAAAGTTAGGGGTTTATGTGCTAAATGTGGTTTACTTTTACTGCATTTTGTGCGTGTTGTTTTTCCTTCACTCGTTTTTGGGTCACAAGCTGCGTTCAGTGTGTCAGGCGTGTGAAGTTGCAAGTGTTTGTGGAACGCAGAATGTAGAGTCACAGAATATTTGTTAGTCCTACCTACGTGTCAATGAGTTTTTTTGGAATTTTAGGAAAAACACTGTTCATAATAAATGTTCAGACTAGTTCAGAGTAAAAATTCTGTGGCAAACTTACTATACTATAATATAAATATAACATGTAATTGGTATTGTGGGCGATAAATTTGGTTTGAGAAAAAGTCTATGTACAGTGCAGTTTCGAGGATGACAATGTATTGGAATTCAGTATACGTGAATAATTACTAGATTGCCGAATAAAATGAGGTTCACTAGAAAACCAGCGTAGCATGTTGAGATCTCCCAGCAGTCAACATTAATTCTTAAACTTTCGATTTTTTTTCCATTTTCTTTCTTAATCTAGTAAGTCATTGTGTCATGTGTCTAATGTACCTAGTATCGAATAAAGTTTATTTAGTTTTATGTCAGAATAAAATAAACAACTTCTGAAATTAAGATCCAATTTTTAAGTTTACAGAACACAACAACAGATTTTCTATTTAGTTCAGTTTCGATCAAGCCTTGCTCTGTCAGTTCCGTCGTAACACGAATGCCTCCACGTTTGCATGAGCTCACTGGCTGCAAATGTCTTCCTGCACAATAAGCACTGCAGTTACAGACGCTAACTGTAAACCAAACAATAGAAAGTCCTCCGCCCCTTGCCTCCAAACCACAAAAAGGTCATCTCATTGGCATGCAAGACGCACGCCTACTCCCGAGGTATACTTAGTTCCAATGAACCCTACACTCTTCAGACCTTCTTTGTCTCCACCTCACGTACTTTACCATATCATTGCGCTGTTAGGAAGTGGTGCTAACTGTCGAAGAACTTTTATGGAAAAATAACCTCTAAAAAGTGGCATGTGGGTTGAAAATCGGGGGCGACGTCGTTGTCTCATGCTGCTTCCGAATCGGATTTAAAAAGGTCGGATTGGTACGTGGTTGAAGATGCTTCATTGGTTTCATAATGCAGTTAGTTTAGTTTACGGTTTGCTATTACTGTTTGCTAATTGTTATTGCAGTCTTGTCACTTCAAGATAACCTGACTAATAGGTACTGTACCTACGAGTACAAGCCAAGTCGCTAAATTGGAATCTTTTAGAAATAGACCAGTCCTTAGTCTAGCAGTAAATAACTATCAGCTTCAGCTGATGTAATAATGGTGACAAATTCACTTTATTCAACTTTTTATTTACCTAGTTGTAAGTTAAAAATAAATGTTTACTTTTTTCTATAAACTCTACCCGAAGTTTTGTGGTTAAGCCAGGATCAAGCTTTTTGGCGCACTTTTCATTTTACATTTGTTTGTTTAGGTTTAAAATAGTACCACTGTGGGGGGTTACCCATCTGTAAACTCATTCGTCCTCGTACGGACACTTTGGGTTTAATTATATTTATTAATCAGAAATATTGATTTCTGAATAATAACGTTTTCTCTTTTGTGTATCTTAATCATTATCACTGCTTTGTGTAGACCTCATTTCGCGTAGACCATTAACTTCTGTCCTTTGCCTATTGCATCCATGCACCCATCGCATTCTCGATCGGCCTGGATTTCGCCGTTCTAATCTTGTGTAGGTATGTGGAAGGAAGAAATTAAAAAATCTATACACCTTCCAGCACTTTCTATCTCAGAGCATTTACTACAGGTAGACAAAAACAAGCTTCCAGTGAGAATTGATGCAACAGGTCATGCGTTTCAAAATCGTGGACGACGCTGCGACCCGCATCTTCTCAGCCATTGTTTACTTGTGTTGTGCTTGCATTGCTTATACGAGTACTCAGTTCTGCGTGCGATTGTTGGTACATTACAGAGACGTAACAAGAAATGTGTAATCAGTTATTTAATAAAGCGTTAACGTCCTTCCGCGTCGGGTTATAATGGGTGCTCTTTCAGATTTTGCTCTTTACGTGGGGCTAACGGCTTTTCTACAGACTATTCACATTTTCAAGTAGGTATATAGTTCTAGTCCTAGTTCATAGGCATTGAATTTTGAAAGGTCAGACTGTGATACTTATCTTATAATTTTTTAACAACTTATGTACCAGTTTTATGGCAATAAACGATATTCTGATTCTTAAAACTAATGTGCTAAATAATTATGGCATTTATCAATCTTAACACGTGGGTATAATGTGTTGGATAAAAATTTCATTATCAGTCGGTTTTATCGAAGAGATTGAAAACAGCTGTTATTGCTTTAACTAGGTACTCTCTCAAATTAATACATTCTGATAAATATTACAAAACGAGTAAAATATGAAAAAAAGCTTACACAAATACGGTTTTTGTGTAAAAAATCAGTGATTTTTACGGTTTTTGTATTTGTGTAAGCTTTTTTTCATATTTTACTCGTTTTGTAATATTTATCAGAATGTATTAACAAGTACAATTTTGTTAACATTTTTAAATGGTCTCTAGGTACGATTTTGAACTTATACTCGTAGTAGATAGTTACCTAGGTAGTTACTTATCAAGAACCAGACTGCGTCATTTCATTTTATAAAGTAATCATGTACCAAGTACTTAACAATATTTTACAGCTTTTAACATAAAACTGTTCCTTATTTCTATCTTACAAAAAAAAAGTAACTTATAATGTGAACTTTTGATGGTGTAGGTATAGGATCAAAATTTGATGTCATGTTTTTTTTTTTAATTTAGAAAATAATGAAGTCGTAGATAAGTCCGTCTAAATTGATTTGTTGGACTAGTTGGACTATTAAAGGACTAGAGCAAATCAATTTAGGTGAACATAGGCCTGCCCACGAAAATCGAAAAGACTTTAGTCACGCTTGTATAGTAAGTAGGTACAGACAGGTTGCTAGATAAATTCGTTTAGTGAGTGGTAAATGCATCAGAAAGGTATTACGTGTCTAGACGAGAACTACTTTGAATTCAACACATTGCATTCTCGTTTCGATGATATGACTATCTAGAATTCTGCAGTAAAATACTTACCTAAGATAGTATCGTAACTAGAAGTAACGGAGTTTCTTTACGAGATCGAGTCAGAATTGAAGAGACTGTTGGCGAATCGAAATTGGTACCTATTGATATTATGTGGTGTGGATTAGTAAGTAAAAGTGGCAGTGAGCAGGGCACGTAGCACGGAAGACTTACCAATGATTAGACTAGGGACTAGCAGGCATAGCGTAACCTTGATTATAGGGCGGTGAACCGAAGACCTAGATTATAGGTCCACTTTTAGAGGCGCTATCGTAATTATAAGAGCAATATAGAGTGACCCTGTTTTTTCTTTTTCACTATATATTATGCATTGGATAGAGAGAGCACTAATTTACGTTGCTATTCAATATACGATGGCGCCTTTAAATTGGACGTAATGTTCATTGACTAGCATACAGGTGGCAAACCGTGGTGGTCATGTGGTATTAGCATCCGCCTTACAATCGTGAGGTCGTGGGTTCAAATGAAGATTCCGTACATGTGTTCCAAATAGTTATTTGGAACACATGTACGAAATTTCACAACAATGGCTTTTCGGTGAAGGAAAACTTCATGGGGCAATCTGAAACGTCCATAGAAGAAATTAGATGGCTTGTGTGAATCCACCAATCCGCACTGGGCCAGTGTGGTGCATATGGCATGATCACTCTTAGTAGGTAGGCTTATGTTCAGCTGTGCAGTGGTCTGTGCAGTACCAAACATAGACAGCGGACAAAATAGTCATCTGTTTACAAGTTAATTAATTTTTTATTTTATTTTGTATAGGTTTGCGTTTGACTACACACTGCCTGATGTTAAGCAGATATGCGGTCTAGGATGTAACACGCTTACCTAGAAGATACCTATTTACTCGGGATTTCAAGACACCTACATTGTGATATGATAAAATACTTAAAATCTATTTTTGCGATAAGTAAATATAAAAAGGTTTTTCAAAATTCAATGCATACGAGTACGTCCTTAAACCTACAAATTTGCGAGGGAGACAACTATGCGTGGTTGAAAGGCCATTAAGTTTGCCCTATAAACTGCAAATTAGCGCTAGAGATAGCCCAGCTTTCTACTTATGCAGTAGCGGTAATCGTAAACATTTTCCGGGTGTAGGTACATAACAGTTTTCACTGCGTCGGTTCAGGTTCAACGTTCCGATAAGGGTACGAGGAAAGTGAAACAAATCGATCTGCGGCACTAAGGGCCTGTGCAGACGGCGGACTTTTGTTGGGATAAAAATGATTTAACTTATGTCTAAATTTTCTCGTTTATAGTTGTAAAGTATGTCTCAGCGGGTCAATATCGTCATATCCGTGACTTCTACGAGTAGGTATACATCAGATTTATACAACAGTTTTCGATGCATCGGTTCAGGTTCAATGTTCTGATAAAGAAAATGAAACAATTCGATACAATGCAATACAACAACACTTTATTGACACCAACAAATAAAAAAAAACATTACAAAAGAAACAAAGACAGAAAAGGCAAAAAAGCTTATCGCTAAAAGCTATTTATTCCAGACAACCTCTCTTGGATGCAAGGAAACGTATAGACGACAAAGACGGTGTGAACATAAAAAAATTAAAGATAGTTACTACAAATTTCAAATAAACAATAAAATAAACTACAATAATCTATATATATAAAAATGAATCTGCGAAACAGATTCAACCTGCTTTCCATCAAATACTCATAATTTGGGGAACAAATACAAAGACAGTATGGCTGAAGACATTTTGCATAGGATATGCTTAATAACAGAAAATCCTGAACTTGAAATTTGCGCAGAAATACATAATGAGGTATTGATATCATTAGAAGATTTGTGCTCGATGTTGTCCGGCAAGATGCTGCACCAATTAGGAATGCCTGCACCTAATCGACCCATGAACGATGCATTAAATTGAGAATTTGAACGAGAACGGCAATATGACATATGAGTCAATCCGTACAGAGCAAAGTCCCACTTTTAAATCGGTACCTAGCAAAAAACAGCTAACGATACTATTATGAAAGCAGTCAATTATGTCAATGGAGGATTTATTTTGGAGGATTTTTATTCACAAATAGCACTAGCAATATCTTTATCCGGGATCGCTGCTACATTTGTAAATTAATTATCTGTGATGAGTGTACGATGTCGCACAAACGAGCATTAGAGGCACTCGATCGAACATTGAAATATTTAGGTACGTAGCAATCAGAACCTCTTCGGAGGTGCGATGATTGTAATGTCTGGTGATTTTCGCCAAACACTACCAGTCATTCCCAGATCAACAGCTGCTGATGAAATAAATGCTTGATACGTAAAAAAAGCTTAAATTAACAACCAATATGCGAGTGGAGTTGCAAAATGACTTTTTTTTTTTAATTCCGTATTAGTTTGCGTTTGTCTACATACTGCCTGATGTTAAGCAGATATGCGGTCTAGGGTGTAGCACGCTTACCTAGAAGATATCTATTTACTCGGGATTTGAAGACACCCACGTCGTACTTTAGCGGGAAGACAGACCCAGGCAAAGCCTTCCACATTCTAGCTGTTCGTATGAGGAATGAGGATTCGAAACGCTTGGTTCTAACGCACGGAATGTCCACCATAAAAAGGTGGCGCTTTGGTCGCGTCTGTCTAGCCGTACGATAGAAGAAAGGGGCAGGTGGGACCAGATTGTGCAACTCCTGGGCGTACTCTCCAAAGTGTATACGATAAAAGGCCCATAAACACGCTACCTTATGACGATTCTCGAGACTTTGCAGCTGCGACTTAGTCAAGGTGTCGTTGTCAATCAGCCTCCTGGCTCGCCCCTCAATCAACTCCAGAGCCTCCATCCAGTTGATATTTGGCAGAGTCATCCCAAAGGTGAGAGCAGTATTCCATGCAAGACCTGACTTGTGCTTCATACAGACTAAGCAGTTGCTCAGGTGTGAAATACCGTCTCACCTTAGAAAGAACACCAAGTTTTTTGAGGCTAATTGAGCTTTTGACTCTATATATGAGCCAAAGTTAGGAGTCGATGAGAAAGAAATGCCTAATAGTTATCGGCAGAAATGTTTTGCAAAATTCAAATACAGTATTAGACATTGGCAATGGGAGAATTCCTGTTGACGCTACTATGCTGGCCTTATATGAAATAAGGAAAAAGGAATTTAGAAAATATGGCGGAACAAAGTTCGCCGGGTCAGCTAGAACATACAATAAAAATAACATCGATCTGCAGCACTAAGGTCCTGTGCAGATGATGGATTTTATGTTGGAATAAATCTCTATTTAGAGAGAGAATAATAGAGATAATAGAGAGAGAAATAGAGACTAAAAGAAAGACCATTTTTATTCCAACATAAAATCCATCATCTGCACAGGACCTTCGTGCTGCATATTTATATTTTTTAAATAGTGCTTAACCCATTTGGGTTAAGCACTATTTAAAAAATATTGTAGGTATTATTTAGTGCTGATCTCTCTTTTGGTACCTCATTGCCTGTACAGTGAATAACGAATAGGTAGATGTCGACTTGTGGAAAGAGATAATGCACTATGTTCAAATCAGAAACAAACGTCACGTGTGACTTTTGTCAATTTTTTTTCTAAATGCCAAAGTGTTTTATTTATATACTAGCTTTTACCCGCGGCTTCGCCCGCGTAATATTTTGATTTTGGCTAATATTTATGTCGGCTGCGAAACCTAACCTAAGCGACAAACATCAAAATACCTTAGAGGAATGCTTTTGTTGGTTAAGTTACGATTGGAGTGTATATACAACCCCCCTGTGTATTCCCGCCTTGTCGTGGCAGGGGAGGTCTAAGGCAGCTGAAAAGGCGGCGCTCGAAGTCTCCCTCTTCTTTGGGTCTTTCCCCCAAGGCAGCTTAGAGGCCGGCACTCGTAGTGCAGTCGCTTTTAACTAAAGCAGCTGAGAGGATGGCCGGTAGGTTGCCTGCCTTATGAGGAGTGTTGCTTCTGAGGCGGGCTGCAGTGCCGCTCTTGCGACGCTGCAACCGAGGATTAGGGGCTGCGGTGGGATGGAACTGGTTGTGTGGGTGCCGCCACCTACCCTACCTTCCGCTAGGCCGTCAACCTGTTGGAAGACGCAGTGGGGCTGCAGGGGAAGAGAAGTGTCGGTATCGCGATGGCTGTTCTCACTGCCCTCTGCAGTTGAAGAGGCAGGCGCTGGGCTACTATGACTGACCCGTTGCACTGGGATCAGGACGTTGGAATGCTGTCCGACGCTCAGTGCTGGTTACTCCCGAGTGGTGGATGACGATGTGTCTTGTGCTCCGAAACACACCGTCATTATGGCGGGAGCGCAAGCTCCGTTATGGAGCCCGAGTCTGGGCTAGCGCTGTTGAGTGCCGCGAAGGAGTGCGAAAAATGTAGGAACGTCCTAAACTTGAAATGACAGGTTATTTCTGGCGCTTAGACGGCTGCTACCGCGGCCCGCTCGCTTACTTTTCATCCTATCCTACGGGAACTGTTAAAGTTTTTGGGATAAAAAGTGGCCTTTGTCACTTTTCGTCTTTCAAACTATTTTCATGCAATAAGTCAAGGCAATCCGTTGCTCCGTTGCTGAGAAAAAGTTATTGTCTTATCCTACGGGAACCGCATTTTTTTCGAAAAGAAAAGTATCCTATGTCACTTTCCGTCTTCCAAACTATGCCCACCCCAAAAATCAAGTCAATCCGTTGCTCCATTGCTGAGAAACAGTTATTGTCCTATCCCATGAGAATCACGAATTTTCTCGGGATACAAAAGTATCCTGTTATCACTTTCTGTCTTTTAAACCATAGGTATCCATACCAAAAATCAATTCAATCTTTTGCTCCGTTGCTGCGTCAAAGAGGAACAAACCAACAAACTTTTCAGATTGATAATATTAAAGTATGATGATTCTGTACCATAAAGGTATAATAAAGAAACGTGTTAAACCTCTAATGATAGAAGATTTAAAAATATTTTTAATGTCAGACAAAATGACGGCCTGTTATTAAACGTCATAGTAACATGTAGCATGCAGAGGTAATAAAACATTTTATCCAATTTTAATGTCAGTTGTCATTTTCAATCCATACTTTATTTCCTCTTCAAGGGGATATAATGGTGGAATAACAATTTGTCCCCTTGCCATGCTACCTGTGATTTATAAAAGTCTGCAGACAATGTCACCTGTCATCTAATTACGTTTCGCTGCGACGTTTCGTTAAGTTTCATAGAGGAAATAATCACTTAGCGTCTTTGTGATAGTGGCGACAGTTTTGCTTTCGATAGTTTTTGTCCTGTCCTACAGGAACTATGCAATTTTTTGCTTAACGTCTAATGATTAGCATCTAAAATTCGACGCGCTTGGTTTTGCTCTTGAGTCTCAGCAGTTCTTTGCGCTGCGTGATGCTCGGCATCTAAAAGTCGCTGCGCTTGACTTTCTCCTTAAGTCTCAGCAGCTCTCTGAGCTGCGTGACGCTCAGCATCTAAAATTCGACGTGCTTGGTTTTTTGCTCTTGAGTCTCAGCAGTTCTTTGCGCTGCGTGATGCTCAGCATCTAAAAGTCGCCGCGCTTGACTTTCAACTTCAGTCTCAGCAGCTCTCTGAGCTGCGTGACGCTCAGCATCTAAAACTCGACGCGCTTGGTTTCGCTCTTGAGTCTCAGCAGCTCTTTGAGAGGCGTGGCGCTCGGCATCTAATGTCAAACGCATTTAAGTGTGCTCTGCAGACTCTTGGCTTCTAGCAATTTTCATTTTCGCGAGCTCCGCTAGAACTACGCGCTAGATTCGATTTGCGTTTTGTAGGCATACGTATTAGAATGAAAACTACGTAATTCAACTGAAAAAATACATGTAACCTTCTCTAAATTTTACAGGAAAACATTGATTGACTTTGACATTTGCAACTCGAGCAGCCTTGAATGGGCATTGGGCATAGAGAATGTAATTTGGAATGTCAAGATGCAAATTACCATTTGTCATGGTAGAAAATAAGTTTTTTCTTCTAAGATTCTAGCCAATGCGTTTTAATTCCCCGTTTTCAACCCTTTAAAAGTATTTTTTCGAATCAAAAAGTAGCCTATGTCCTTTCTCAGGCTCTAGACTATCTGTGTACCAAATTTCATTCAATTCGGTTCAGTAGTTTTAGCGTGAAAGCGCGACAGACAGACAGAGTTACTTTCGCATTTATAATATTAGTAAGGATTCGTTACTTTAGTATAGTTATAGTGTCGTGTCGAGATATACAGGGTTATTCCTAATCAATTAGCATCCTTTTAGGGGCTTATTCTGTACATCAAAACTAACAACTTTTGTTTTGCGACTTTTGTAATAACTCAAAAAAAAATAGCTGTTCCATACATTTTGTCGCGGGTGAACGATATTTTTCTATGGAACTACATATTTTTTTTGAGTTTTGACAAAAGGCGCAGACCAATAGTTGTTAATTTTGATGTACAAACTGTACATCGATGAAATTATTATTTTGGTTTGAGCACTTACTGAGTGTCTGTCGTTTGTGACAGCCTTTAGTTTAGGAGGTACGTGCCTGGATTACAAATTAAAGTATGGAGTCGATTGAAACTATGTTTGTGCCAAATTGAGATCCATTTCATGTCTCCAACTTAGTTTACTTTGTATGTGATCTTGTATTCGTAATTCCGATCGGAACACTTTCACGCAAACGTCAAGACATAGTTGCAACGGAGTGTCTATTAGTATCATCATCATTTCAGCCGTAAGACGCCCAGAGCTGGACACAGGCCTCTCCTATGGATTTTCAATAGGACCAGTTGGATGCGATTCAATGAATAAATACCAAATAATTTTTTTCGCTATAAATGGCAAAACCGCCTTCCATGGTGTACAAAATTCGAATATTTCGCTCGAATTTTTTACATTGTTGTTGATTTATCAAAAACGGCTCTGCCGATTAATGTAAAATTTAAATGGGACCACTTTGGGAGTATACCCTTGCGAAATAAAAAAAATCGATTCGGTTCACAATTGGCGAAATTATCGATGTTCATCGTGTAGAAAATTCGGATATTTCGCTCGAATTGCTTACATTATTATTGGTTTTTTGAAAAACGGCTCAGCTGATTTCTGTAAAATTGAAATGGGACCATTTTGGGACTATAGCCTTGCGAAATAAAAAACATTTTTTCCATTCGGTTCACAATAGGCGAAATTATCGATGAACATACACAAAAAATGACGAACATAAAACCTCCTCCTTTTTGGAAGTCGGTTAAAAAGAAATAAAGAGTCAATGATATACTCAATATTACCTACTAAACATTCATGATGGGTAGGTAGTATGAGACCTATTCTAACAGGTACTGTATGTATGCCGCCTATATTATGTACCTACTTGAACCCTTAACAATTGATTTGTACCTAAGGATTCATTTAGCCCGATTACAGAGGTGCCAGCGTAAATTAAATAGCAACGTAAAAAACGTTCTCTCTATCGAATGCCTAAAGAGAAAAAGAAACAGAACTATGCTATTTAGCTAATATAATTACGCTGGTGCCTCTGTAATCGTGCTTAATATTTATCTAACACTTAATAAATAATTTATTATGACCCAGTGCCTAGTCTTTCTTTTGTTAATGTGTAGGTAATCTATGGAAGTACTAGTACTAGTATGGTAGTAAGAAGTAATAGAATAAATCCATCGTCTAAAGTTTAAAGAAACACTCCATGCAGGGTAAGGTATCTGCTTGCCTTGTACTAAATCGAAAGAGAAAAATTAAGGCCGCCATTATGAACAACGTTTACTAAGGGCCCAACCCGGAATTCGAGAAAAAAAACAGCAGTTACATTCTAAATATTGCAATTTGTCTTTCCTGCATTAAGAGCGCAGGCAGAATTCCGCGCCACGCCAGTCTGAATGACGTCATCCGCCGGGCTCTAACCACCGCTAACTGCGCGGCTATCCTAGAGCCAAGTGGCCTCGCTCGCAGCGATGGTAAAAGACCCGATGGGATGACCCTGATTCCTTGGAAGATGGGACGGCCTTTAGTATGGGACGCCACGTGCGTTGATACTCTAGCTCCGTCCCATCTTCCAAGGACTCAGAGCAGGGCTGGCGCTGCGGCTGAGTATGCAGAAGGCCTCAAAAGGAACAAATATGCTAACATTGACAGTGGTTTTATATTTGAACCTTTTGGGGTCGAAACATTAGGACCGTGGGGACCGGGAGCAAAAACCATTTACAAAGATCTTTCATTACGCCTGGTCGACGCAACACGTGACCAAAATGCTGGCCTCTATTTTGCCCAAAGGATCAGTATTGCTATCCAACGGGGTAATGGGGCCAGGCTTTTAGATTAGGGTTTTCATCGTCATCTATACATACTTAATTTTTTTTTTTTTAGCTTAAGTGTTTGATTTTTATTTTTTAATTTGTTTAGGTTTGTACATATAGCATAGTAGTTGTAATATATAGTTAAGTTTATGAAATGTTTTATAAGTCTCGAGTTAAATAAACTTACAAAGGTCTTTCAGTATAATATTGCAATTCGAAATCGACTAAATGTATGGAACAGTTTTTTTCTTGAACTTCCGGTTGGACCCATAGTAAAAGTTGTTCATCATGATGATCATAATCACCCGCTTCTTTCTCAGTACATCAGTCTTGGATAACCCTGTATATCTCGAGGATACCTTCGATTATAACACGTAGAATTATACCTAGGTAGTTTGTTGCAAGAGTTCATGACAAATCGATGCTTTCTGCCCTTGGTTTGCTCCCATCCATTGTCTGTGATTCATGTCTCCGCCTCTGCCTTGTAGGGGAACAATGCTCGCTTCCGATGTGCCTAGACTTGATTTAATTGCTGTTTACTGCAGTTTTATAGGTAGCTATAGTGGTAGAGTATGAGGAAGTCTATTTGGGGGAATTTTCCGTCTATCAGAGGCATTTAGTTTTTGGTTTGGATAGGCTTAGCCAGTGGAGATTGAGAGTTATGTTTTTCCTATCTCATTACATTAAGCCCGATTACAGAGGCGCCAGCGTAATTATAATAGCTAAATAGCATAGTCCTGTTTCTTTTCCACTTTAGGCATTCGATAGAGAAAACGCTTTTTACGTTGCTATTAAATTGCCTCTGTAATCAGGCTTATTAAGTCATTTAAGTACATAATTTGTTTTTTGGTAGACGGCTTTACTGTATTGTACCGGCGTTTCAATGTAGCCCATTACGCATTACTATACGCAGATAATGTATTTCTGTTGCCGCTATAACAGCAAATACTAAAAATAGAATAAAAATAATATTTAAGGGGGGCTCCCATACAACAAACCTAAATTTTTAGCCGTTTTTCGCTCGATATCAATAATGGTTACAGGTAGATGCTTGAAATATACACAGAATATTTAGCTGCATGCTTAGTTTAATAATAAATAATTAAATTAAAATAAATAATTAAGGGGGGCTCCCATACAGTAAGTACGGAACCCTTCGTGCGCAAGTCCGAGTCGTAATTGGCAGATTTTTTTCTAGAGTGGTATGCTCGTTTTCTCATAATGTTTTCCTTCGCTAAAAGCCAATGAAGTAAAAATTCTTACATAAATTCCAATGAACTTAACTAATTGGTACGGGAATGGGATATATATCGACGGCCTCTCGATTGCAAGGTAAGCATTCTCCCTTCACGATTGCCAACAAGTGCAAGAAAAGAGTGCTCTGTTTAGCGAATATTTTTTTAGTAAAACAATAGACATATTCTACATAGAACCTCCATAACATAATAACCGATGCCTTGGTGCAGTGGGCCAAGGTCCAATCACAATGCTCTACAGTTCTAAGTTCTATAATAACATACTCGTAGTAGGCAGAGTCAGGCACATGAGTTATTACGTATCGCCTACGAATAATTATAGTCACTCCTACGTTCGATTAAAATCATTGTTTTAGTCAAATAATTATAGAAGAACGTTGTTTATGTACTTACCGAATGATATTTAAAAATTAAAAAATGTTATTTATAGGTACGTATCTATAACATGTTCAATAACATTGTCTCTACTTCTCAATATTTTATGCCAATCTCAAGTAAAGCAAAACACACAATCAGCTTAAAATTCAACGTGTAGCAAGGGTTTTGTCATACTTACCGACAAAATCATTAAATTCAAATATTTTAAAACACGGGTAGTGACAAAATCCTTGCAGATCTTAGCAACTCATTTCTTTGAATAGTTTTATTAGCCTGGAAACATCGAAAGAAAGAAAGAAAGCTCTCTCTTTCTGGTGAATGCTTAGTATTCTTTACAGGCATAAAACATACCTACTTCAACAAGTCTTGATGAAGTAATTTAAGCTTACCTAGTACCCACTAAGTTAGAGGGTGCATTTTTCATTAGAGAATTATCAAAAAGTTTTCAACAATCTCTATTATAGTATTTAATAGATGGCTTTAAAATTCAATACAAATTATTAGACAAAACGGTTTAACGTAAACATCTTCATACCTATGTATATTTTATACAAACCTTTAATATTTAGACCTCATAAATCAAAATTAGATTATCATCGCACATTCTTACATCGAATTAGACAATGACCCACATAATAACAACTGTAAGTAATTAAATAACTATTTTCTAATCAGACCGTAATACCTAAAGGTCAGTGCTCGATATTTACATACACAGTCACTCTGTTACATACAATACATAGTAATCTTGTAGTACGTACAGTTCCCAGCATAGAATTGAAGAAGTTGTTCCCATGTCGCTCCTTGACCTCGGCAACTTCCTACGATTTATTTGCCAAAAGAAAAATAGTCGGCTAAGTGTGATTTGAGCGAGTTCAGTGGCCGATACGCCTAAGAAAAACATTGATAATAATTTATCGAAAAAAAATGGCAAAACCGCCTTCCATCGAGTACAAAATTCAAATATTTCGCTCAAATTGTTCACATTATTGTTGATTTTTCAAAAACGGCTCAGCCGTTTTATTTCAAATTTAAATGGGACTACTTACCTCGGGAGTATACCCATCCGAACTAAAAAAAAAATTCAATTCGGTTCACAATTAGCGAAATTATCGACGAACATCTCCTTTTTGGAAATCGGTTAAAAATTGAAAAAGTCAGTTCGGACAACGTGGTCGAAACGTTATCGAGACATTTTATCCAGTAAACGACGAACAATAAATAAAATACCTATGTAAATAATAAACTAAATACTCGTACGAGTAAATATTTTAGGCTATGGACTCTTTTTGAAATATAAACATAAACTCTTAATATTACGATCAACTTCTAACTAAGCGATTCGCTTCTTCCTTTATAATGCGGAAGCCAGGGATTGGAATGCCCTGCTTCCGTCATTCTTTCGTGACAATTAGGTACAATCTGGATATCTTCAAGTCAAGAGCGAAGAGGCATCTTCTAGGTCTACATACTCCATCTTCGGCTACAACTTCGCTTTCTATCAGGCGAGTTGGTGGCCAAATGTATTATATAATACCAACCCAAAAATTGCGATATAACAGCAGCTGTTGCACACAAAGTTCAAAATTGTATGGAACACAATTTTCCAGGTTGATCCCCTTGCTCTTGGCGTAATAGGTAAAAGATTCCTCGATTTTCCTTATAACCGAATATGTATTAGTCTAACAAAAGAGGCCTTTGCTCAGTAGTAAGCAATGACTAGTTATTTTATCAATGGCAGGGAGTGACGGGTGAAAATGATGATGATTTCCAAAAGGTTACGAGTACTAATAAAGAGTGTTGAATTTGTTCAAAAAATCGATTGTGTCAAGTTGGTACACGACTTAGGTACATAGCACGTACATAGTTATGTAAATCGAGCGTCATTACTTAGTTAAAGAAGAATGTTCCCACAACATGTAAATCGACTTCTTATAATAAAATAAATAGTGAATATAAAACAATGCCGTATTTGTTATTGCAGATGCTTGTTTATTTATCCGCAATTTTTAATTTCTTTATTATGGGCAGGTATGATAATAAAAATACGCATGTAGGTACTTTAATAGCTATGTTTTACTAACTATGCGATGCTAACTAACTTACTTACTGACGATGCGGAATAAACAAGAGATAAGTAGTTCATTTTATTGATTAGTCATTTTAAGCCTATTTTTTCCATACGTTGATTGGAAGAGATCGCTTCCAGCGAATAGGCCGTCGGATGTTCCGTTATTATTTCCTTTTTGGAGTGTACAATACAGGGTTATTTCTAATCAATTAGCATCCTTCTAGGGGCTTATTCTTAGAAAAAAATCAGCTGTTCCATACATTTTGTCAGGGTGAACGATAATTTTCTATGGAACAACAACTTAATAAAAGTCGTAGAACAAAAGTTGTTGGTTTTGATGTACAGAACAAACCCCTAAAATGATGCTAATTGATTCAGAATAACCCTGTATATAAAACAAACGGTTATCCCACCTACACCTTTATTCAAAACTAGCTTAAAACCCGCGGCTTCGCCCGCGTTGTCTTAGTAGACAGGTACTTGCTTATGAAAATAGCCCGTGGTTTGACCCGCGTTTGTCTTAGTACTTGCTTAAAATTATAAAAGGCTGCCGGTTGGCTTGCGTTGTCTTGGCACTTCCTTAAAATAATAAAAAGTCGTGGTTTAGCAAAGCATTATCGTATAACGTATTACTTGCAAGGATAATGCCTATGGTTTGGCCTGAATTGTCTTAGTATTTGGCTAAAATGATAATAGGTCGCGGTTTGGCCTGCGTATTCTTAGTACTCGCTTAAGATGGTAATTTATAGCACGCAGCTTAGCCTGCGTTGTTTTAATACTTCCTCAAAATTATAATAGCCTACCGTTTGGCACGCGTTGTCGTATTACTTGCAATGCTAATAGCCAACGTTCTGGCCGCTTTGTTCTAGTAACTGTTTAAAATGATAATAAGCCACAGTTTGGCCCGCGTTATCTTGGCACTTGCTTAAAATAACAATAGTTCGTGGTTTTGCCTGCATTGTCGTATAACGTATTACTTGAAAAGATAATGCTTAGTAGGCATTATCTTTTCAAGTAATAGGAATTGCCTACGGTTTGGCCTTAATTGTCCCAGTGTTTAGCTAGAATGATAATAGGTCTCGGTTTGGCCTGCGCATTCTTAGTACTTGCTTAATATGGTAATTTATAGTACGTAGCTTGGCTCGCGTTGTCTAAGTACTTGCTTAAAATTACAATAGCCTGCCGTATGGCTTGCGTTGTCGTATTGCTTGCAATGATAATAGCCCGTGGTCTGGCCCGCGTCGTTATAGTATTAGCTTAAAATGATAATGGCGCGCAGTTTGGTCCGAATTTTCTTAGTACTTACTTTAAATGGTAATTTTCCACAGTTTGGCCCGCGTTGTCTTAGTACTTTTTTTGCTTAAAATAATAGCTCTTGGTTTAGCCCACGTTGTCGTATTACTTGCAAGGATAATTATTAGCCCACGGATTGGCCTGCTTTGTCTCAGTATTTGCTTAAATTTACTTGTATCTAAAGCTTATTATGGAGTACGACAATTTTTAGATGATAAATTGCAAAATATTCGAATTAAATTTAAAATAATGATTGTATAATTTTTTCATGTTCTAATGATTATTTTATGGCCATATTGGACTCAACTGATAATTCAATATATTTGTGATTAGTAGTAAGATCTCAATGTAACACATTTCAACAATAAATGTTCTTTGACTTTAATAGCCCACGGTTTGGACCGCGTTATTTTATAACTTGTCATAAAATAAATACTTAATAAAGTTATATTTTAATATACCTACTGTTTTTTTTATAGCGAGAAAAGAATATTTTTCGATTTATGATGAGATATATTATGACGATCATGAGTTGACCCATGTAGGTTCCCACTCGTATACCAAATTTTATCCAACTCCATTCGCATGTCATGGTCTACATTACAATCGTCAGGTCCTAATCCTGGTCAGACCACTGAGCTCTTTGAAACTTATGTACGGAATTTCATACTACTGGCTTTTCATTGAAGGAAAACATTGAAGCAACCTGCATAGGCACGTCCTTAGAGAAAAATCGATGTCGTATGTGAACTCAGCAACCCGCGCTCGGCCAGCGTGATGGATATGGCTTAATCACCCTTCGTGGGTAGGCCTACGTTCAGTGGTGGACTATTAAAAATCGGCCAAGTGCGAGTCGGACTCGCGCACGAAGGGTTCCGTACCGTATGGGAGCCCATTCCTCTTGCCGTTATTAATAGCGAGCAAAAAACTCATAAAAATCACGTTTGTTGTATGTCCCTTAAATATTTATTTTATTCTATTTTTAGTATTTTCTGTTATAGCGACAACAAAAATACATTATTAGTGAAAATTTCAGCTGCCCAACTATTACGGTACGGTGACAGACAGACAGACGGACATCGAAGTCTTAGTAATAGGGTCCCGTTTTTACCCTTTGGGTACGGAACCCTAAAAAAGGCCAGTACAGGTATTCATCATTAGAAATTTAATTTCGATTATTCTGGACCCAATGACAATCTCGCCCATAACCGTTTACGCGGTCAAAAGTGATCGAGACACTTGTAGGACTTTCAGACATTCTCTGACCAAGTACAGACGAAAAAGTAGCACACAAGAAGGTACATTTTATTTGAAAAATACATAGCGCACCTACATCTAGACGACAGGCATGTTCTAGGATTCCATTATACTCATCATTTGACTAACTTTTACTATGGCACCAACCCAGAAATCACGTAAATAAAATTAGCTGTTCCACACAAAAAATTCATCGACCCGCGACAAAATGTAAAGAATAGGTAATTTTCGCTTTTTCAGGGTAGTTCCCATAGTAAAGTAAGTAGTTATTGATCCGTATGTACCCTAAGTTCAAGTCTATTGGCTCACAAAATAAAATCGTTCATAAACTATTAGGGGCCCATTTTGCCCCCATTGAAGGATCTAAAATATCTCAATTTAATTCTAGATATTTCACTACGTTTAAAAAAAAACGCGATTAAGTTATTTTTCACGCTTATATAGGATGTTTGGTCTAGCGTTAGACAAGGATTCCGGGACTTTTCCCAGGACGATAATAGTCATATATTAGTTAAAAGGGTGAGCTATTTTTAAACAATATTGCATCGGTTTTCAAACAGTCATTTAGTACTTTTTTTAGGAAATTGATATCCTGAAGGACCCGCTGAAATTTTCCGGGATAGCAGTACCCCAAGTGGTAATTTGTGTTATTGTCTAGCGTCGTACCAAATTTCGTTAGAATTCATTAACCCCTTTTATCTTAGCTTTATAATTGATTATTTTGGCTATTGCTAAGAAACCCTATAGATTTTCCGGGATAAAATAGTTACTGTATTGAAACATGTTGTGTGCTTTCTACATACCTACCAGATTTTATTTATAACCGTTCAGCTCGTCTGATGTAATTTTTGATGCTTTTTTCACCAACTTTGGGAACTTATCTGACACGTTAGATAAGGAAAATTCGGAAAAACAGGAAGAAACGTAACTTTTTATTTATTTGTTAAGCATATATACAAAGTTTTAAGTCAATCGGTAAAGGTAATTAAAAATTAAATGCAAACAAAAAGGGCCCGTTTTACCCCGTTAGAGGTCGATTTTTCGAAATTTTTGTCCTTTGTGCTTCATTACGTTGTATATTGTACCTATGTTCGAAATTTCAAGTCTCTATCTTTAGTGGATTGGGTTGTAGCCTAAACTGATTAATTTTGGCTATCCCTAAGGATCCCCATAGAATTTCCGGGATAATAATAGTTCATGTGTTGAAACATGTTGTGTGCTTCCTCCATACCAGATTTCATCCATAACCGTTCAGCTCGTCGGATGTAATAGACGCTTTTTTCACCAACTTTGGGACCCAATTTGACCCCTTAGATAAGGAATATTCGGAAAAACAGGAACAAATGTAACTTTTATTTTGTTTGAGTAGCATGTATACAAAGTTTCAAGTCAATCGGTAAAGGGAATAAAAAGTTACATACAAACGAAAAGGGCCCGTTTTACCCCTTTAGAGGTCGATTTTTCAAAATTCCGTTCTTAGTGCTCCATTACGTGGTCCAATGTATCTTTGTTCCAAATTTCATGTTCGTATCTTTAGCGGTTTGGGCTGTAGGCTGTCTGTCAGTCAGTCACTCAGCGAAGCCTTTTATATAATAGATTTGAATTTTATGAGTGGTAGAGTCAATAAATACCTAATATTTTAGCTCTCGAACCAAGAATTTCTTTTTGAGTCGCTGAATCAACAAATTAATTTGGCAGGTACCTACTGTATTGCTTTGTGTTCATCTATGAAACCTAATCAACATCATATATCCCACTGGGTATAGGCCTCTTTCTTACTCTGTTATGAAATCTGAGTGTAATAAATTCTATTTTAGTGTCAAGATTGGTCACAATCATCTCTTGCATATGTATACATTTCAGTAAAGTAAGTACCTAATTAAAATAATTTTTACTTCTCTATTTTTCAGATAAAACGGATACGAACATATAGAGAACCATCCTCTCAGCAAACTTGAGACGATGTAGTTTCCACTTCACCTTCTCCTTACTTATAAATCTAACCGAAAATGGACTCCAAATATAGGAAAAAGAAATGTTCTTCAACATAAACGAGTAAAATATCAGCTGTATCTAATTCTAAGGGATGTGACGATACAAACAAAGAAACCTATCGATAAACGCCTGGGAATAAACGTGAGAGATGAGAAACAAAGACATCGAGAGACTACTGAAAATACCGTAAAATCTTTTAACTCAGTCTAGGAATGTGACGATTTAAAAAGATATCTATCGATAAGAGACACTGAGGGTATAGGAATGCGATGGAAGGCAAAATGTCGACAAGCAATGAAATGATTGAGATGGACTCCCCAAAGCTAACCATGAAGCCGGCAGTCAGCAGGATATTCTGCTGCAGTGTCACAGCTGCTTCTGGATTTATAGCTGCGTATGCTTTGGTAAGTTTTATTGTTGGTTTTTAATAGATTTCAAAAAACGAAGTTCTCAAATCGATTTTTTTTTTGTTTTTTTTTTTACGCGTTCCGCCAATTTTATGAACCGATTGTGATGTTTTTTTTTTTGTTTGAGAGATCATAGATGCTTTAGAGATAATCAACAATAATGTTAAAATTTGCAACATCGACTCCTGCGAACTATTCGAATTCTGTACACGATTGAAGTCGGTTGTGACATTTTTGGCGGAAATTCGAAGCTCTTAATTAGTAGGTACTATTTCCATGCTGCCCGGTTTTTTACCAATAATTTCATCTCTTTGTACGCAAAGAAAAAATCAATTATGAATATGATCAGAGATAGTACATGCCATGATGTGATGAGAAGTGTGTGTTTAAAAATGCTCTTTTAATTCTGCCTCTTTCTTTCGTTGTCTACGTTTCGTTAGATTACAGTTTTTAGAGTTTTAATTAATTAGATTTTTCATAGGATCTCACTTTGTTAAAAATACAAATATGAAATCTGTAAACAAAATCTGTTCTAAGACACTATGGAACAATCTCAATGAGTCTCATAACTTGTATTGTCTCATGCAAACATTTTACAAATTCATTCACGTAGGAAATCTCGCGACCAATCTAAGTTGAACTTCCATTCTTCTAGTTTAGTTCCGATAGTGTTGTCGTGGTTCTAATCGCAGGGGTCAGGTTGGCTGGTGGGTGAGACCTTGCAGTTATCTCATAGGATGACGAAACTGGGTGCAGAAGTGAGAGCTAACATGTCAGCTACGGTCTCGGATCTTTATAAGGGCTTTTGCTGGTATTTCTACAGAGTAACACAGAAGAAATAATAATTAGTATCTAGCAAATGTAACTTTTTTGGAAGTAGCATTTTTAAACATAGGATGTTCAAAAGTCATAAGTCCAAAGTGTGGTTATTGGTATTTTTGACATTTTAATTGATTATTTATTTGCCCAAGTACTGTACCAGTATTTTTAGTAGTCCACTGGTATATAGGTATACATAGAGGAAGGAAGGGCGATTGGGACATATCCAATCCACAGCGCAAGGGTCCAGTACCTACAGCTACGGGGCGTACTTATGTGCTGTTGAATGTCTTCCACGGACGTATGCAGAGGGGTAAGCTCAGTTTTACGCGTAAATTGAAGCTACAGCTGTTTCCGTATGGCTCTATACATTTTTGTTCAGCGCCCATCTAATCAAAATATATGGAGCCACACGCTTCGATCAGGAATTCCTGATCGAAGGCCACACGCGAACGGTAAACTATGCAAAACCTGGACTAAGGGCTCAGGTTGATTTTTTATTAACTAAAAATCCAGTGGTGTGAGTTCCCCTACCAAAAAGTACGTGGCCGGATTTGAACCCACACCACAATCTTGTACGACAAGCGTTCTCCCACTAAGCCATTGCGGCTGTGTACCTAGGTATCAACTACAATTCTTACTAATATTATAAATCCGAAAGTGTGTTTATTTGTTTGTTTCTATTTTAAGCAGCAACAGACTCCACTTGATAAATAGGTATAGATAAGGACAGAGAGTGTCAGTCATAGACTATTTTTTATCCTGGAAAAATAAAAGCTTATTTTGGGATAGAACAAAAACCAGAATATTGAGCGGACAAAGCCGAGGGTAAAAGCTAGTAAAGTATGTATAAGTAAACTATTTATCGATGTCGTGTACTTTTGAGTAAATATTTTCGGAGCAATGGTCGCAATTGAACTAATTTCTTTATAGGTACCCAAGCTTTCATTTGGCCTATATATCTAAGTACATTCTATTTTCGTGTACCACGAGTCCAATACGAATAAATTAAATTGTAATAATAGCCGTAGTAGTAGAGTGCTTAAAAATAAAAGTCTGGTGTATTCACGTATAGCAAGTTAGCAACGTTATAGCAAAAAACCTACCATTGATATTTCAAAATCTAGAACATGGCGTTTTTGTCGTCATATTGCGTTGAGTAGTTTCAAGGAGGTCCAAGAATATCGAACGCCGTGTCACGATCTTGCGTGAGTAGATATAGCTATGCAATACTTCAGAGACATAGGTATGTAAGTATTATATTGATCGAACAATAGAAAGGTAGAGTTCCTGAGAAGTACATTAACGCGAGAACTCTAATTTCAAAACCTGGAAGACCGATGGAATAGTGAAGTTCCCGAATGGAGACCGTATGTGCATCTCCATCTTCCATCGTCTAGGAAGATGGACAGACCAAATGCGTGTTAATTTTACTGAGACGAATCTGAAATGGGGGAATAGTCCTCGCATAGCACAGTTATGCGCACAGGAAACTAGAAGTTAATAATTCATAGATTCTTAATTAATATTCCTCTTTAAATCGCGACGCCCTTTCAGGGCCAATGTCACTAAGTTAAGACTCTAGTTTGTTAGAACTTTTGTTGTAAAAGTACATTGTGCAATAAACGAATACAAATAAATAAATAATTAGAACGGCTGGACGTACGCGTTAAATGGACACAGGGATCGGGTAAAAGCAGGAGCTGGCATTGAAAATCTGATACTTGTAGTCTTATGCGCATTGGAGAGCATACGAGTATATATCAAAACACCACATGTTTTGATGTCATCAAGCTTTGACCTTCCAGCATGACAAAAGGCAATAATGGCTACGTTTCACATTCCTTCCTGTACCTACAAACAAGGCTGCTGAATTAGGATGTTCCCTGTTGAAAGATCGTACAGTTAAAATAATAATGACTGCTGACCTTTTCTGTTCACAATCAAGCTGTAACAATTCCTTATTGTAAAATTCCAGGTAGCGTACGCCATAGCCCTGATCTACGAGGTGGTGTGGGTGGTGGAGTCGCAGAGCGGGCTGCCCGTGGCGTCGGCGATGCTGATGGCGTGCTACTGCTTCGTCATCGCGGCCACTGTCACGCTCGTCCACGGGCTTATATCTGTGAGTATATTTAGCGAGAAGATTCTCACTATATGCTTTATACAGATGCAGATGGTTTAAACAGCGTCAAGAGTTTAGGAGCCACGAGCGCAAGTGCACTCGTGGCTAAACAAATCAAAACGGAATCTGCACCCGTGACCGTATCAACAGCTGATTAATAAAAGGTACCCACACAGTTGAAACAAATAGATTGATGGACTAAGGTTGTCGTCCATGAGGCGAGGATGATGAGTGGATGTAGAGAGTGACATCCTCAGTAAGAATAACCTCCATTCATAGAGGAGTATTCCTATGGGAGAGTTGTGGTACCCGGGGATAGCTCTGCTAATCGACATTGTACCCAATTAGTATGGTTCATCCGTCGCTCAAAACTTCGTTTGTGCGATGCAGGATTCGGCTTGTGATTGGCTGACGGGCGGCGTAGCAAAATAAGTAGAATGAAAAGAAATGGAAAGAGCTACAAGAGGGTTTTGTCGATAGGGACTTTACTTACTACAGTAGTCTTCACGTCAGTATTGTGGATGCGTTCAACTGCTTCGTCAATGCAGCCACTGTGGCCCTCGTCAATGGATTTTGTTAGTTGTACTGACAGTTACAGCACTGATTTAGTCTTAACCTAAACCATACAACAACAATACCTAAACTTTTAATAGATCATGCATACTTTACTGTCACTGCAAGATCGAATCAGATATGGTGAGAGCCGTGGAAGATGTAAAATTACCGACGCAGCGCAGCCGATTGGCAAGTAATAAAAAAAACTAATATACACGCTTTCATAGCATAATTATCAAACTAAAAAGTGTAAAATAATTTTCAATACAGGCAGAAAATAAGTATGTAATAATGAACGAAAAATATTGATACGATTGTAAAATAATCGGCCAAGTGCGAGTCAGCCATTCCTCTTGCCGTTATTAATAGCGAGCAAAAAACTCCTAAAAATCACGTTTGTTGTATGGGAGCCCCCCTTAAATATTAAATTTATTTTATTCTATTTTTAGTATTTGTTGTTATAGCGGCAACAGAAATACATACATCATCTGTGAAAATTTCAGTTGCCTAGCTTTCACGGTTCATGAGATACGTACAGCCCGGTGACAGACAGATAGACAGACGGACAGACGGACATCGAAGTCTTAGTAATAGGGTCCCGTTTTTACCCTTTGGGTACGGAACCCTAAAAAAGCGTGGGGAGCTTTGTGCTATATTTTTTCGTAAATACCCCACGCTTTTTCACAATAGTATTAAAATTTTTCGTTCATTATTAATTTCTGCCTATAAGTAAGGAAAACTATTTTACACTTTTTAGTTTGATATGCTATGAAAGCGTGTTTTTTATTTTTTTAACTACATTTATTTTTCACTTTTTAGTGAATAAATGCATTGTCATCGGTCTTTGATAGGTGTGCAAAGTTTAAAGAAAATCTGATCGTTCGAAATAGGGATAAATTGAGCTCAAAAGAGTTGGTTTCAAGCAAACAAACATACAGGTGAAACTAATAAAAGCGTGTTTAATAATATCAGAGGACAGGGCACATAGCACAAAGAACTGGTTACTGATGGAGTCGAAAAGTTCTCTAATATAAACCACATACCGGCAAACGTAGAGTAAGACGTCCACCAATAAAGTGGACAGACACGCTGGATGCAACCTGCTTCCAACCAGTCTTGTACCAGTTAGTTATAGTTATAGTTATTTATTTATGCAAAACACATGTACATAGAAACTAATTCTAATTTTTACATGTATACCCTGTTTGATAGGGTGTGGCATAATTTTATACAATCGTACCAGACAGTGTAATCAGTAAGAAAAAAAAATTTAAAAGATATCGGAGACAGAATCTTAGTTGTAGTCATTACATTACAAGAATATTCATATCTAAAAAAGCTTATTTAACCTAAATTACTTAATATATTGCGGATATCGGAGACAGAATTTTAAAAATGTAGTCATTCATAACAAGAATATTTGTATCTAAGAAACTTATTTTACCTTAATTACCTAATACTTCGAGTCGCAGGTTTAATATAATTTTGAAATATATCTCTATATTTACTACCTAAAAACCTAGCTAATCTTAGAATATACATTTATTGAAAATCTAGTTATTTAATTATTTAATGCCTATCTAAAGTCTACTTATTCTTAATCTTTATCTAGAAACTAACTAATCTTATGTAAAACCGGTATCAAGTTTTAGTCCTATACTTTATCTTCAAAGAAGTCGTCTAGGGCATAATAGCATTTCTGTATTAAAAGGTGGCGCAATTTGATTGTAAAAGAATTATCAGAAGGTTCGTTTTTTATGGAATCCGGGATTTTGTTGTATATTTTAATTGACATGTATTCAGGGCCTTTTCTGTATATTTCCATTTTGGGTTCGGGGAGTAACAGTTTATTATGTCGCCGAGGATTGGTGCTTTTGTTAAATAGGTTTAAGTGCTTTCTTACGAATGTAGCTGTTTCTAGAATATAAATGCCTACGAGTGTAAGGATTTGAAGACGTATAAAATGAGATCTACAGCTTGATCTTTGTTTTATGTTAGCTATAATCCGGATACATTTTTTCTGTGCTATAAATAGTGTGTTAGCGTCAGTGCTATTACCCCACAAGAGAACACCGTATCGTAACCAGGAGTAAGCGTATGCGTAATATGCTGTAGTGGCGGTTGCTTCATTGGTGTTGGACTTCAGTTTTGCCAAAGCGTATATAAATTGTGATAATTTAGTTTTTATTTTTTTAATGTGTGACTTCCAGTTTAAGTTTTGGTCTAAGTTAAGACCCAGGAAAGAGTGTTCATGGACGTCTTCGAGATTTAGTGATTTTTTTAAGGTGGTAAGGTCAAGTGTCTTTTTTTGATATGGTAGAAATTGTATTAATTTCGTTTTTTTCGTATTTATTTCTAGATTATGGGCCGATAGCCATGTTTTTATTTCGGAAAAGGTGTTTTTAATTTGGGTGAGTGTGTTTGGGTCAGATGTGCTTTTAAATAGGAAAGAGATATCGTCGGCGAATAGTATGCATGGGAAATTTGTTATATTTGGAAGGTCATTAATGTAAATCAGGAATAAAACACATGCTAACACGCTGCCTTGGGGGATTGAGGAGTTTACTGTTAATAATTTTGATGTAGCTATTTTCATTGATTTGTCATTTTGGCTGTGGTATTCTATCTGAACTAATTGCTTCCTATCTTTTAAAAATGATTTCAACCAGTTAAAAGGCTTTCCTCTGACTCCAATTTTAAATAGTTTTTCGAATAAGACATCGTGGGAGACTCTATCATATGCTTTGGTCATATCAAGTAATAGTGCAATTGAATGGTATTTGTCGCGTATGTTGTTTAGTATGTGTTGAATAAATTTATAAATTGCTAAGGATGTCGAAGATTTTTTCCGAAAGCCAAATTGATTTTCACTGAGGAGTTTATATTTTTCGAGGAACTTGTAAAGCTGGTCAGATATTGCGCGTTCGAATATTTTTGAAAATGTTGGTAGTAAAGCTATTGGCCGGTAGCTACTTGGATCAGTACCTTTTCCATCTTTTTTTAGAATTGGTTTAATTTTTGCTATTTTTAATCTGTCTGGGAAGCATTCCTCCTCAAATGATTGGTTTACTAGTTTGGTGACAGGTGAAGTTAATTCTTTGGCGCAGAGTTTTACTAATTTTGGTGGTATTTCGTCCACTCCACAACTTTGTTTACTGGGTAGTTTCTGTATCATTTTAGATACCTCTTGCTCTGTAACTTGGGAAAGATACATGGAGTTTGTGGTAGGTGGAATTATGTTGCCGGTTTGGTTTGAGGGTTTTGTTTTACCGATTGTGGCGAAAAAATCATTGAATGTATTAGCTACCATATTAGGCTCATCTAATATATTTCCGTTGTGTTTAAGTTTAATATTTTTTATTAATGTTCTTCTATTTACATTTTTATTGGTTACATCTTTTATTATTGACCACATTGTTTTTACTTTATTCTTTGAGTGTTCCATTTTATTTATGTTATATATTTTTTTTGCTCTTTTGACACATATTTTTAGGAGTTTTTGATATACTTTACGATGAGATTTTAAAACTTTGCAGTTAGATTCATTAGTAAGTATTTGAAGTACTCTTTTGTGTTTGCAGGATATTTTCAGACCTTTAGTTAACCAGTCATTTTTTATTTCAGCTTTTATTTTATATGTTTTTATAGGTATGGTAAGGTTTAATGTTTCTTTTATTTTATCATCGAAATCGTTATAATTTTCGTTTATGGTCCGTCCTTCAAGTATTATATTGTTCCAATCTATTTTACTTATAGCTTCTTTGAATTTGTTCATGTTTTTTTCGTTGTAACATCTTTTAGTGATAGTTTTGTCAGTATTGGAGTAGGTTATTTCAGTGTCAAAGCTATAATGCAACGCTTTATGGTCTGAGATACCGTAATTTTTGGTAGTCGCTATTTGAGTTTTATCATAGTGGTTCGTGAATAGCAAGTCGATGCAAGTTTCAGTTTTTTCGGTAATTCTAGTTGATTTTGTTATAAGTTGATGGAGATTGTGTTCTAACATTGTGTTTATAAGTTTTTGATAATGGCAAGAGTTTTTATGTTTATTTAAATTAAAATCTCCTCCAATGATGAGATGTTTTTTTGTTTTTATTGTTTTTAGTTTCTGTAATAGAGAGTTTAGAAAGTTAAAGAAAGTTTCAATACTGCGATCTGTTCTGTATATGGATACTAGTATAACATTTTGTTTCGGTATTTCAACTGCGCAGCATTCCACTATGTATTCCACTGAAAGCTCGTCTATATCAGGTCTTTCTTTGTAGTCGACGTTTTGGTGAAGTAGGATGGCGACGCCGCCATGCGAGTGGTTTTTCCGGTAAAAACCCGCTGCAAAGACGTAATTCGGTACTTGTACTAATCCTTTCTGTTCGTCCGTGATCCAGGTTTCAGATAAGCATATTGCTTGGATGGGGTCGTTTTCTTCTTCTATAGCATTCGTCAGTAAGTGTACCTTATTTTTGAGACTTCGCGTATTTTGAAATATTATTATAAACTTAGATGCGAAATGTCTGATTTTTATGTTTCTGTATCTTGACTTTGGCTGATTTTGTAGTGTTTGGGTTTTTTTTGTTCTCAGGTGGATCTGGTCTAATCGGGATTTCTGTTTTATTCGGTGTAGGACTTGAAACTGCCCTCGCATAGTTTAAGGTGTCTGTCGTTTCTTTCGTTATTTTATTTTGGGCTACACTTGATTCATTAATTTGATATTCGGTTATGGGTGAGGAAGAGTTGAGTATCGAGGTTTGTTGGGAGTCGGTATCTATATTATGTTCTGGGCTATTTTTATTCGTTGTCACGTCCTCTAGATATTCTTTTCTGTCGATGTAGAGTTTGTTGTTGCGTATTACGGCATGTCTTCCTTTTTTACGTTCCATAATTAGTATTTCTTTTAATAGTTTTCTCTTCTCCAATTGCTCTTTTCCTAAGTATTCGGATATTGCCAAGTCAGTGTTGCGGAAGGTGCGACTGTTTTGCAGGATGTATTTAGTCATTCGCTTGCTTATTAGTTCGATGATAACCGGTCGGCTATATCCTTTCTTGCCAATGCGAGTAGTTTCCTCTATGTATCCTGATATATTCACGTTTAGTATTTCCATGAAAGCTCTTATTATTCTTTCTTGTAGCTCGCTTTCCGTTTCGGTTTCTCCGTAGTCGTGGAGCCCATACAGTACGATTTTTTTATTATTTTCGAAGGTAGATATGTCCGGCGAGGTTGTAGCGCTCGTTTTGTTCAGGTTGGATATATATCTTTTGAGAGTTTCGTTTTCAACTTCTAGGTTCTGGATTTTTTGGTTGACATTATGCAGTTCGTTTTGGATTTTTGTTTGTACGAGGTTTGAATTTTGTTTGTGGCAGTTTAGCTCGAACTCAAGTTTACCGATAGCGGAAAGGATTTCTTCTTGTATAGTTTTGGATATTTTTGTTAAGATTAGCTCGTTGTTACTTTGTAGTTTTTGATCCAGTAGCCTGCTTATTTGATCCAAAGTGATACTGCTTTTTTCCGGTGCAGAAAATGTAGTTTCTGGGCATAGAGTATCTCCATACACCGAATTATCTTGGAGAATCTGGTCGTCTATTGAGGTTCGGGTATCATTCATGGTAGAGTTAAGGATAATTCCTCGTATTGGAGTGTCGTCTTGTCTGACGCGAGAGCGGCGGGTAAGATTGAGACATTCTGGGCAAACCCAGTTTTGTTCCAGTTGCTGGAGCTGGGCTTTATAGTGTGATTTTGATATTTTTACACAGGCAAAGTGAAAATGTAGTTTACATTTTGTACAATTTATAGCTTCTAGAACGCTAACGTGTTTCAAACACGCGGCACAGCTCCTCATTTTTGTGTATAACTTTTTTCAGTACTGCGTTCCTCTGGCAGAAATTGTGTTTAACCAATTACCAGGTATAGTGAAGAAATAACGGGTTTCAGGAATTTTAATAGTAGCGCCCTCTACCTTGATGTGTGGCGAATTATGTTGAACACATTGATTGTGGGTCAAAGGTAGGTCGAAGGTTGCAGTATGGCGTAATTAATTACGTATGCACTGAAGCGGTACTGTCAGTTTTCAATAGATGGCGTGGCAAATTCGTCAGCATATTTTCGTGTTATTGTGAATATTTTTACTTTTAGGTTATTCACTTTAATTTCGGAAAATTTTGATCGTAGTTCACTGCAGTTTTAGTTAAGTTAATTTCACGAACACTTTGTTATAATTTAAGGTTTCTGATGGAGTCCGGCGTAACAGCGATCCTCTGTCGAACATTCGATTCGATCACTGTTTTCGATCACTGTTTTTTGTTGTTATGGGCACTTGTAAATAGTTTCTATATTTTTCTCATGTTGATTAATCACTGAGCTTTGTATTTTGTCGACTATTTTGTAGGAATGGTAGTTTTATCTATTTAATTTGACAAAAATACGCGGAGCTGTTGTTATTGTTTACACTGTCATGGCGTATAATCATAGCCTTTTTAATAGTCCACTGCAGGACGTAGGCCTACCTACGAAGGGTGATTGGGCCATATCCACCACGCTGACCTAGTGTTGGTGGGTAGATTAATACACGCAATCGAATTTCTTCTACGGACGTATGCTGGTTGCCGCACAATCATTTCCTTCACCGAAAAGCCAGTGGTGTGTATCAGTGTTATTAGATATCAATTAGGAAGGCTTATATCCAACAATAGACGTGGACAGTGATATAAAAACGTTGATGTTTCATGTGTAAAATTCACCTTATTCACCCACAATTGACTTTTAATTTTCAGAAGAACAACCGATGCCTGCTCGCGTGGCTGATCACCGTGATATTGGTGCTCATACCAGAGTGTGCTCTTGTGTTCTACATGTCCATTTATCATTGGGTAAGTTGCTTTGCCTGGCCAGAAATTAATAATGGTAAATTTTGTACCTTCTGATAAAATACAAATAGGCACTTACTCCAGAATCTCACCCCTCAACTAGACCCCGCTATCACTTGAATTTATTACTACGCAACCATACCATTGTAGTTAGAATCATTGTAAAATATGCCCATGTAGCGACATCTAGTCTGTTAATATGAATTCATCACCCACTCAATCTGCCCAGCTGGAAATCGAGTCTGAGAAAGATAAATTACAACTTACTAAATTATTACTTTCTGAGCGTCTGATGGACGCGACGCGTGACCAAAATGCTGGTATTTATTTGGCTCAACATGTAAGCACTGCCATTCAGCATGGCAATGCTGCCAGCATGCTGGGCACGCCACACTGCCAACTGGCAGTGCTTGGGCTTGAGCTTTTGGATTATCTTTAGACCTCTCAAGGGTCTATGGATGATCCGATTGCTTGTTATGTAGTAGCAATTTATGTAGGTCTTGTAGGTATTTAGTGGTAGTTAATAAAGGCATTTGCCCTATAAAACAAAATTACAACTTATCCTACTAATATAATAAACGCGAAAGTTTGTATGTATGGATGTTTGTTCAAACGCTAAACTACTGAACGGATTGAGATTAAACTTTGCAATAGTAATAATTTGCTTATATATCAAAATAACACATAGGCTGTAACTTATTAAGATATTGCGTGAAACGAAGTTCGCCGGCTCAGTTAGTATCTACTACATACTTTGGGAATTTAATATCTACCTACCTACCTTAAATCTTCGGATACCTAGGGTTTCTGGAGAATAGGTAGGTAGGTACTGAAACTTGCAAAATGTGCGAATCCAACAGCCATTAAAATAATATGATGTGTGTGTGCAGGGCCTGCAAGGAGTGTACGGCGGAGCGGAGCTGGCGTGCTACGTGGCGCGGCTGCCCGCCATCGTGTGCGGGGTCGTGCTCGTGCAGTCCGCATACGCCATACGGGAGGCGAGGTATATCTGCTATACTTTCTTATTCATCATCATATCAGCCATTGGACGTCTATTTCTACTATGGACATTTAAAAGGTTTGTTCAGTAGCTAACCCTTCGACGACGAGTAGGACGAAAAGAACGCGAGGAAAAAACCACAGTAGAGTTATTTCACAGGAGTGAAGTAACATTTCAACTCCAACGGTAATTGATTGGTTTCGTACTTACCTGTTTGGTCGCCGGCAGCGAATTCGTATTGACGATTCATATTCATCTTGGTGTTCTATATCGGCTGGTGTTCCACAGGGCGGCGTTTTGTCTCCTCTTCTCTTTGCAATCTTTATAAATTCGATTTCAAAACAGTTGACTTCTTCCTACCACCTCTATGCAGACGATTTGCAGATCTATACTCAGGCTCCTCTAGGGCAATTGCATGAGGCCATTGATACTACGAACTCTGACCTTAAGCGTATACGGGACTGGAGTAGATCATATGGCCTTTCAGTTAATCCAGCAAAAACCCAGACAATTATAATTGGGAGCTCTCGCATGATTTCGAAAATTGACTGGTTCAGACTACCTCAGGTTATCTTTGACAATATTCCTATCCCATTTAGTGACACTGTGAAAAACCTGGGAATTATTTTTGACAAACAGTTTTCTTGGGGTCCACAACTGTCTGAGGTCAGTCGAAAAATTTTTGGTTCTGCGGCGTCACTCAGACGATTGCGGAACTTTCTACCCATCACTACCAAAACTGCACTTGTAAAATCACTTCTACTTCCCATATTAGACTACGCTGATGCTTGCTATCTGGATTTAACCGAAGAGCAACTCGACAAACTGGAACGTCTACAGAATTTCTGTGTACGGTACATATTCGGTTTACGTAAATATGACCACATTTCACAATTTCGCCAAAAGCTCAACTGGTTACCTATCCGACTTCGCCGTAATTCTCACATCTTATCTTTCCTCTACAAAATTTTGTTCTTTCCTTCCACTCCTTTGTATCTCAAAGAACGCTTCGAATTTATTCAAGGTCATTCTGGTACTTTGAGATCTTCTCGTGCCTTGAAACTCAAAGTCCACTCCTCTTCCCATACCAATCTTTCCTATATGAAATCTTTCTCTGTACAATCTGTCCTGCTTTGGAATGAGCTGCCTGTAGCTATCAGGCAGGCTAAGTCTCTCAATATTTTCAATAACCTAGTTTTCAAACACTTTCTTTTACTATGTTAAATAACAAATATACGTGATATTAAATTTATTGTATGTAAATATTTTTATACTCATTATATATTTATGTAATTGTTTATGTATGTATATTTATATTATTGAAGATGTAGTATATTATTAAAATGTGTAATTATTGTATTTAATTTGTGATAATAATTATTATTTTTCCACATTTATTTATTATACACCACCAACCACATTTATGTATTCTAATTTCTGTCCATCCAAAGGTTGCCTGGAAGAAATCGCTCAAGGCGATAAGGCCGCCCTTGTATCACCTAATTTTAAGAATATTCTGTTTTTGTTATTTAAGCTGTTTTCTTGGTGTACAATAAAGTTATATTGTATTGTATTGTATTGTATTTCATGATTCTATGGCGACCAATCCCCTACTAAGCTGTTACGGCTTCATTCATGACTGCTTAATTCGACTCACTGCAGGCAATAAGCTCCTATATGACCTATGTAATAAGCACCCTATTTCGCCGATCTACAATCACAGATCACCACGTACTGTTCATATTATTACTTATTTACTTACTCCTCTGGCGCAACGACCCAAAATGAGTCTTGGCCTCCGACACCAGAGAACGCCATTGGTCACGATCTAGCGCTGTCTCCGCCACTCATCCGCCTGCAGTTCGCGCAGGTCGGACCGCATGGCGTCAGGCCGCGGCCGCGCCATACTCCAAGATACGCCTTCTTGACAATGCGATCCTCCCCCATCAGCAGATGGTCCACCCAGCGAAGTCTTTGGGCCTTCCTATAATATTGATATTATTAATATTCTAAAATTAAACCATTACCCATTTAAATATTTTCCAGGCACGCTGGGTACCCGAGTGGTGCGGCGGTGAGCGGTAGTGAGTTCGACGCGAGCCACTACGTGCCGGAGGCGCCGAGTGCCTTCACCAACGATGGCTTCATGGGAGACAACGGTAAGCTGATTCCTCTACTATAAACCTAAGCGGTTAGTCCAAGTTTATACGTAAATTGAAACTACAGCTGTTTCCGTATGGCTCCATACATTTCTGTACAGCGCCCCTGGCGGAAACGAGGAAGAACTAACCAAAATGTATGGAGCCACACGCGAATGTGAAAGTTTAAGTAAGTATACTACGCAAAACCTGGACTAATGGCTCAGAAAGAAGCTCAATCTACTTTAGAAACTTGTTTTAAAGAGGAAGTTCATTATACAGGGTTATCAGAAACTGGTGTATTAGGCCGAAAGGGGGCGATTAAGACCATAATTATAAACACACACTATACCTATACTGTGGGGCCAGTCCAAATTTTTAACAAAAAAGTTAGCTGTTCTGTATAAAATTACAACCCGGAATCGACAAAATGTCCATCCATTCATCAGACTTAAGACGTCCACTGCTGGAGATAGGCCTCCCCTATGGATTTTCAATAAGGCCGGTTGGAGGCGGCCTGCATCAAGCGCGTTCCTGCGAACTTTATTATATCGTCAGTCCACTTAGTCGGTTGACGTCCTACGCTGCGCTTGCTGGTCCGTGGTCTACATTCGAGAACTTTACCCTTTTTTTATGTGCCCTGCCCACTGCCACTTTAATTTGCGACAAAATGTACGAAACAGCATATTTTTTTATTTCGAATTGTGTGTTGCCCTATAGTAAAAGTTGTTTTTAACCATGGTCTGACGAATCACCTCCTTTCGGCTTAGTAGGATAGCGAGTGGTCCATGTTTCAATTTGTTCCAGGCAAAACCGGCTCAATGCCCGACCTGAGGCGACACCTCGCAACCAGGCAGTCCGGCCACTACCCCCCCGTCCTCCAGCCTCCCCCCGCCTACTGGCAGCACCTCGCCGACCGACAGTACGCGGCCAGCCTGCGGGGCTTCCCCAAACAATACCACCACCCGCAGATGTACGGCACCTGGGTCGGCCCACGCTCCGGACCCGAAAACCCCTACAAACGAAGACACTCAATCGTCGGCGCTTTCACAGACGAATACCCGAAAGGCTACGAATTCGAAGACCGCACCGACTGTAAAAGCGAAATGGCCTACCCATACTACAGACCCTACCCCTACGATCCTAGAATGATGTACCCACCGGATTACGACCCGAGATTTTACCCAGATTTCAAGAGAGAGGATGCGGCGTACGGTGTTAATTTACTGAGGCATGATTATCAGTTTGGGTCGCGGGAACGAGTGTTTTACAGTTTAAGGAATAGTCACACGTCTGTTGGTAACGAATCGGATGATTTTACCAAATATAAAGATGTTGCTTTGTAATTTAAATGACTTAACAATTTATAACATAACTAGAGTGAGCTATTTTTTCCAAGTTTTTATTTAGTTTCACCTGTCCAGTTGTCTGTCGTTCTGTAATCAAATTATGCAAGTTAAATTTGATCCACTTCCCGGTTACCGATTGAGCTGAAATTTTGCAAACATGTGTAAATCGCGTGACAATGCAATATTATGATAACATGGTGATGATTTGATGATGGAGCTGGAAGGTGGCCAAAGGAATGAAACGACACAACCTCATCGAGTTTGGGTTCATTTGAATGGTCTTGGCGAGTAGTTTATCTTTCAATAGTACCTAACCAGGGTCTGATGATGGAGCTGAATGGTAAGGAAAGGAACTCTGTAATGAAACGACGCAACCCTATCGAGTTTCGGCTCGTTTGATTCGTCTTGGCGAGTACTTGTTCAGTAAAACGTTTTTTTTTTTAAATATAATACTTGTTAACATCGGTAACATAGAAATGAACGCTACCTGGAACTCCTGATACAGACTACCATACAAAAGGTTTAAATAATATACCTAATTAAAAAACCCTCGACACAAAAATATTTGACAACAAACTTTCAATTGACAACCATTTTGGGCACATTTGTAGAATTTTGGTTCTTCCATCCCCACTTTAACCCACCATAACTCTTAAACGGCTCAATCGATTTTTATAAAACATAGCTAAGAACACTCTCGATTAAGTCTCCATTCATCCAAAAAAAACTAAACTGAAATCGGTTCAGTGGTTCGGGCGCTATGATGCCACAGACAGACAGACACACAGACAAACAGACACGTCAAACTTATAACACTTAACTTAACTTTTTCGTCGGGGGTTAAAAAGCAGTGAGGCATTCCACCATCGACGATTTCATAGACAAATATCGAAAAAGCAATGAATACCTACGAAGACTGTACGAAGAATTAATAGTAGGTAGATATATTATATACCTGATATGTAAGCCGATAAGAATTTAAAATTGCGAGTAGATATTAGATGTTTGACGAAATTAACCTTAGAACAGCGAAATCTGCTATCAAAATTGATTAAGTACCTACTTAACTAAGTAACTACTTAATTCTCGTGATGGAAGTACCTACGAGTACTAAGTAAGTCTACTTATATGAATCTCCTCTGTATTTTTAGTCGATAAGTTTTTAAAGTAAGTTTATTTGGATAAAGCTTTAAGTTTATTTTTGAAAAAAATGTGCTATTATTCTGTAGTTATCATTATTTAGGAATTTGTCCTGCGTATTAGATTAGGTATTTTTATAATGTTTTGTAATTGCTATACCTTAGTTGTAACTAAAATATTTTGTGTATTTTTGTATCTTTAGTTACATGTTAATATAAATAAGTAGATAGGTATACTTATATCTAAACTCTTAATTAATAAGTAGAGTTTATGAACAAAACTTTATGTTAGCATTACCTACGTTGTGATTATGGTGCATATAAGTATGCTATAAGATACTTATAATAAGTACTTAATGATTTAATTTGCTATAAGTTTATAAATAGGAAGATTGTACCATTTAATGTGCAATAATACATGATAGGTACTAACTGGTTGAACGGTTGAACCATGAGGTCTAAGCGCGCGAGAAACTTATCAGTAAGCCAGAAGGCCAGCCGCTTTACCCCAAAAGATTTAAACACGCTCTGAACACTGTTTAACCGTGCAGTTTGTTTTGTTAAACATTGTCTAAATCGTGCGTGAAACTGTTGTGGTAAGACGGATAGTGTTTATGTTAGGTATTTACTGCTTTACCAAAAAAAAATTAAACATGCTTAAAACACTGTTTAACCGAGCAATTTGTACTGTTAAACATTGTCAATCTATAGCGTGCGTAAAACTTTTGTGTTCACGTTCAGTTTTAGGTTTAGTACATTACAATAATTCTGATACTAGGTATCTTATTAATCTTGTAATATTGGAATTTACCTACTTCATCTACCTACCTATTATGTTTAATTTACTTTTTACGTAGGTAGCTGTATAGTTAATTAGGCTAGTTACCTAAATAACCAAAGGTGTAAATATAATTAACAATAGTTTATTTTATGTATGTACCTAATTTGTAAGAGAAAGTCACTACTTTTTATAAAATAAACTCATTGAACATTCATGCATTTTTATTTTATCAGTCGACTACGAAAAACATGTTTTTTCAGTTTGTAGAACATTGCAATAGCCCAACCTACCTAGGAGTTAAACTCGATCGGACCCTTACCTACAAACCGCACTGCTTAAAAACCAAGTTAAAAGTCAGCACTAGAAACAACTTACTCTCCCGCCTCACCTCCACCTCTTGGGGAGCCTCAGCCCAAGTGCTTCGCACATCAGGGTTGGCACTCTGCTTCTCAGCTGGGGAATACGCGTGCCCAGTGTGGCACCGATCCGCCCACGCTAAAGAGGTAGATGTCGCCCTCAATGAAACGTGTCGAAAGATTACTGGCTGCCTCAAGCCCACCCCTCTAAGCTTACTATATCCGCTCGCCGGAATAGCCCCTCCAAACGTCCGACGAAATATTGCCTGCTCTATTGAAAAACAAAAACAAGAAAATGACCACAGACACCCTCTCTACAAGTCAGTTCCGCCTGCCAACCGCCTCAAAAGCCGCAAGAATTTCCTAAATTGCACAAATCCCTTAATCGGTCACCCCAGCGAGGCCCGCTGCAAACTCTGGCAAGAAACCTATCCCCCACCACAAGACTTCTTAGAGCCAGCGGAAGAACTCCCCCCAGGGAATGACTTAGCGTGGCCAACGTGGAAGTCGTTGAATCGACTCCGGACCCAAGTTGGCCGCTGCAAGTTTAACATAGCCAAATGGGGTTTCTCTGATGTAACCTCGGTGGAGTGCGACTGTGGAGCTGTGCAGACAATGCAACACCTATTGTCCTGTCCTCAGTGTCCAAATACTTGCACACTGAGCGACCTAGTGGAAGCCAACCCTCCTGGAGTAGCAGTCGCTAACCACTGGGCGAAGTTTATCTAGATAGATCCTCACCATCTAGATCTATCACCTTAGAACCATCGATACGAAGAAGAAGAAGAAGTTTGTAGAAAAATTTGGCACTTAGTTAAGTATGTATTGTTTAAGTGTGGTTTAAGTAAAACATAGAAAAAACAAAACTTAACTCAAAAAAATTTTTTTTTTTTGGAAATATCGCGCGCTTTTACTGGAATTGCGCATACGTTCCGTTCCACGCTTTCTACATAGCACAGAACTTTCTGTATCTTTTAGGTCTGTAATGGTGACGATAGTAAATTCGAGAGAATTCCTAAATGACTTGAAAGGTGATTATAAAAAAAACATATGATTTTATGCAAACCATAGACCTACACTATACAGTACAAAATAATATAATTAGTATTCTCAGTTCCTTTTGAAGGCAGGATTGAGAAATTGTAACAATAAAGTAGTAACGAAACGCATAAAATGTATTACCGCTATGTAAATAAAAACCTCCCCATTAATCATTATACTGATGCCGAGATGACCGTAAACAATCATCTGCTTGTCAAGAGTGTTAAGTACTCAGTGTTAACACCTTAGCCCTTTTGGGGCTAGATCTAGCACTCGTCGTTTAATGACTGAGCCGGCAAAGGGCTATCTAGCCCTTCTTGCCCTATTCATTTTCTTACAAATATTGCACCAGAAACTGAAAATTGTGTCATTGACATTTTGTGTCATTCTAACATTGCGATAGCATCGAATTTTCGCGATTTTGTCATAGACTGTTGATTTATTGCTATTTGTGTGATTAATGTTCTTCTTATGAACAGAATAATTAAATATGGGTATCTAAATACTATTATTTCATTAGGTGATGTGCCAGTGGTCGTAAAATTCAGTTTAATTTTGAAAAATGTTGTTGTAATTGAAATTCAAAAAATAAATATATGATTAAAAGATTTTTTGTGTGTTTTATCACTTTTTTTTGATAATTTTTCCTCCATCTAGCCCTTTTTAGCTTCTTCAACAGCCCCAATTACTAGAACTAAAGTGGCTACACTGCAAGCACTGTCTATTTAATTCCGACTATCAATAATTTTTAGATCCATAGGGGAGGCCTATGTCCAGCAGTGGACTTCTTATGGCTGATGGATGGATGGATGATTAATAATTTTTATGAACATGTGACACACAAGACAATGGTGGAATTGTGAACATTGTAATTAACAACTCTCCCGAACCAAACTCCCGAACCAAAGTTACCGACATAGACCTTCTGAAATTAACATATCAATGGGCACTGTACTGTAGGTACTGTACCAGCCTTTTTCATAGTCCACTGCAGGACGTAGGCCTACCCACGAAGGGTGATTGGGCCAAATCCACCACGTTGGCCCAGTGCGGGTAGGTGGTGTTGGAAAGTAGATTATGGCAACTCTTTTTTATTAGTTAAGTAACTTTTTAAAATGTAGATACTGTCAACCCTACTAGAAGCACTTTTTAAGTCAAGATGAAAATTGTAAGATGTGTCCCTGCAAAATAAACAAAAAATATAAAGTAAAGTGTGTTTCTATAGTGATCTCCTATAAATAATAAAAAGGCTGCGTTCTTCTAAACCTGGCGACCGTTATTTTGAAGAAAAAAGAGCCGAAGAGATGGAGATCATGGAGAACAAAAAGAGAATACGTCGAGCCACGCGCTCCCAGTTCACCAAAATTATTAACCAAGTCAGTCAATTAGATGAAAAAGACAGAGACGCTCACTACAAATTACTGTCAGAAACCGCAAACAAACTACATATATTAGACGCGGAAATAGAAAAACTTTTGAGTGAGAGTGACTGTACAGACGCTGACTTGGAAAAAGAGCTAGAAGAGGTGATGGCGTACAGAAAGAAATGGCTGGCCGTAGAAAAGATTATAGAAAATCCAGCGAGAACTACTTCATACTCTGCACCAGAAACAAATTCTACAAGAAAATATAAATTGCCAATGTTGGAAATAAAGAAATTCGACGGAGATGTGAAAAACTGGATCACCTTCTGGGGACAATTTTGTAAAATACACGAGGATCCCACGTTAGATGACTCAGATAAATTTCAGTACCTGATTCAGGCCATGACACCTGGTACGGAGGTAAGAGACTTTATCGAATCTTACCCCATCACATCGAAAAACTATAACCAAGCTGTTACCGATTTAAAGCAAAGGTATGCTCGTGATGAGCTTTTAATCCAAGTGTACGTCAGAGAACTACTGAAGATGATTATAAACAAAAACAACCAGAGTTTAACACATATCTATGATCATGTTAGCACTCACCTCCGCGCATTAGAGACACTTGGTGTCACAAAGCAAGGTTACTCATTCTTTATATTACCTATGGTTGAATCCACCTTACCGATGGATATCCTGAGGATGTGGGAACGCCTAAGACCTTCATCGGGGGACGAGCTTGGTACATTACTTGAATTTATGAAAAAAGAAGTAGAAAGCGAACAGAGGATTAAAATTGCTACACAATTTTGTAAGACAGAAAACAAAAAAGAAAATTTAATGGAAAAAACTTCACAACCAACAACAGCAATGTTAGTAGATAGAGTTTCAAAAACAGAACAAAGAAAAATTGTTTGTTTGTGGTGCGACAAAGAACATCCAAGCATAGAATGCTATAAATTATGCAAGCTATCACTTGAAGAACGCAAAGAACATATTAAGAAGAAAAAAGCATGTATGCTATGTCTTAAAATTGGCCACCATGCCAAGGTCTGTAAAGCGTATGTTCAGTGTTTTTTGTGTAAGAAGAAGCATTCAGCAACTCTATGTCCTGGACATGGAAACACCCAAAAAGACATTCAGACCACAAGCAATTTATCTTCAGAAAGAAACAGTGTAACACTACTACAAACCATTATGGTGAAGATTAAAAATGGTAATAAACAAGAAATTCTGAGAGCCCTCATAGACAATGGTGCTCAAAGATCCTATCTAAGAAGAGATATAGCACAGAAATTAGGTCTACAGAGCTCAGGTAAAGAAGTTTTGACACACAACTTGTTCAGCGGAGTCAAGGTAAAGTCAAGTGAACACAATATTTATAAAGTCCTTGTCCAAAGCATGTGTGATCAACCTTTTGAACTAAATTTGATGGCTCTTGAGCAGTCAGTGATCTGTAATAACTTGCCCAGTTATAATAAAGATGTTGAATGTGATAATATCATAAAAAAGCACGGTATAGTAATATCAGATAGAGATACTAGTGACATATCTTTGCTCATCGGAGCAGACTACTCAGGGTTCATAATGACCAACACTAGTATAATGATAAAAGAGGGTCTGTTCGCGATTAAAACCAAATTAGGTTGGGTTTTGCAGGGCAAATTAGTAAATAATATAAACGATAATACAACTAACATTTTATTCTGTTCATCATCAGTTACAGATTTCTGGTCACTAGAGTTGCTCGGCATCAAGGATCCCATGGAGAGCAAAACGAAAATGCAAGCAGAAGCTGACGCAGTCATATCGTTCGAAGAAAGCATCACTATAGACCCAGAGGGGCGATATGAAGTAGCACTGCCGCTGAAGGTGGGGCATGAAGACTTGCAGAGCAACCGTAGTCTAGCTGAAAGAAGATTGGTATCTAGTACCAAACGATTAATATCAACAGGTAAATTCAATGAATATACTAATATAATAGATGATTGGGAGAGTGATGGCATAATAGAGAAAGTACCAGAAACTGATTTAGCACAATCAGCTCATTATTTGCCACACCGCGGAGTAGAAAAAGATACAAGTCTAACTACAAAATTGAGACCAGTTTTTGATGCATCAGCATGTGATAAGAACGGTAGATCTCTCAACTCCTATCTCAACAAAGGTGTGAACTTCCTAGATAAAATACCACACCTATTGACAGGTTTCCGAAGAGGTGCCATAGGAATTTCTGCTGATATCGCAAAAGCCTTCTTAAATATTTCTGTCAGACAGATAGATAGAGATTATCTAAGGTTTCTCTGGTGGAAAGATGATTCACAAACCAGTTTGCTAGAATACAGACACTGTAGAGTAGTATTTGGCTTGACCTCAAGCCCATTTTTGCTGTCTGCCACTATCAACCACCATTTGAAACAAATCACAGGTAAGAATAAACACACTGCTGATATTCTACTCAGATCATTTTATGTAGATAACTGCATCACCAGTATGGACACAGAGCAAGAGACTTGTGAATTTATAAAAGAAGCAAAAGAAGGCATGATACAAGGTAAGTTTGACTTGAGGCAGTGGGTGACATCGCCTATGAAAATCAATGAGACAGGTAACAATGTAGTTTCCATATTAGGGCTTTTGTGGCACACCGAGACAGATACACTCAGCTGTAATCTAAATAGCTTGCCTTCATACTCCACTCTCGATCAGATTACAAAGAAAGGTTTGTTGTCTCTAATACAGAGAATATTCGATCCTATTGGATTTTCTTGTGCAGCAAGTCTGGTTCCACGTCTAATTTTACAGGAGACATGGAAACGTGGTCTTGCATGGGATGATATTCTTCCAAATGACTTAGAGGCAGAATTTAGAAAATGGTATAAACACGTAGATTGCTTAAAAGATATCAAAATACCAAGACGACTGACTGTCGATGTTATGTCGGAAAGTACATTGAGTTTACATATGTTTAGCGATGCTAGTAAATCAGCTTATGCAGCATGTGTACTCCTACGTTCAGAAAAGAATGGTAATGTAAACGTTCAAATGCTAACTGCAAAGTCTAGAGTCGCTCCCCCTGAAAAGGCATCAATACCTAGATTAGAATTAACTGCAGCACTCATAGGATCTAGATTGTTAGCAGAAGCAAAAAAGAGTTTAGGTGTTGAGGAAATTAAAGAATATTGCTGGATCGACTCATGTGTAGCATTTTATTGGATCACAAGAAACTTACCATGGAATACATATGTTTATAACAGAGTTAAAGAAATAAGAGAAAATTCTAATGCTTCAAATTGGTATCACATTCCAGGCAACCTGAATTGGGCAGATGTGGCATCCAGAGGCTGTAATGATGAACAACTGATGGCTTCACGTTGGTGGGAAGGACCAGTATGGCTACGTCTTAGTCCTGAGGAATGGCCTAAATCAGCAATAAAAATTGATAAAACAGAAGCATGCAAAGAGCTCAAGAAAACAAAAACAACATGCAGTACAAGCTTAAGTATGAAAGAAGGTATAGACATGCTTTGTTATTTTTCAAAATATACAAAGATAATAAGAGTACTGGCGTGGATACTAAGAGCTAAATATAACATGTCCAGCGAAAACAAGATAACAGGAAAGGATATATCAACGGAAGAGTATGAAAATGCCGAAAAGAAGATGATTAAATTGATTCAAGGAGCAGAAGAAGAATGTCTTATGGAACAGAAAAGAGATCTGAATATATACCGAGATGAAGAAAATGTAATAAGAATAAAAACTAAACTTTTACTGTCAGATTTCCCTGAGACAACCAAATTTCCAGTACTGCTTCCAGGAAAAAATACTATTGTACGTAGATTAGTTGAACAAAGACACAAAGAATTGAAACATGCAGGAGCTAATCAACTGACAGCAGACATAAGAACAAGATTTTGGATTATTGGAATAAGACGTCTTGCAAAATCGATTATAGCTTCATGTACAATATGTACTAGATTCAGATCTAAACCAGTACAAGTCCCAACGGCACCATTGCCAAGCGAAAGGATACAGTGCACAGCCCCGTATCAAGTAAGTGGAGTAGATCTAGCAGGCCCGTTACTGCTTAGAAATGGAGAACAGGCATGGGTAGTATAATACACTTGTGCAGTGTATCGTTGTGTCCATTTAGAACTCACAAAATCTCTTTCGACGCAAGCATTCATGCTGACACTAAGAAAATTCATAGCAAGAAGAGGACTTCAAACAAAGATTCAAGACGGAGTACTTGACAGCCCTAGTACAAAGAGGAAAAGAAAAGCATACTAAACTAAATATTGGAGATGTCGTTTTGATAGAAAGCGAAGAGAAGAGGGTGAAATGGCCATTGGGAGTTGTAACAGAAATCTATGTTGGTAAGGATGGAATAAGTAGAACAGCAAAAGTAAGAACTTCCTTAGGTTACAAGGTTCGACCATTCCAGAGGTTATACCCGCTAGAAGTATCTAGCAAAGAAGTGAATAATCAACTACAAAATGATAAGCAAGAATTCCCAGGTAATTTAAATAATAAATCCACATCTGTAAATGAACAAATTGTTGAAGAAGCCGTAGACAGTCAAGAAATAGAGAACGAGAATATCATCATCCAACAAAGGAAAGAACTTCAACAAGCTGAAAATAAGACAGAAGATAAGACTACTCGGCGTGGAAGGGTGGTTCGGATGCCTAGTAAGTATAACCTGTAATTAATTTTATTTGTTCACAGGAATTGGTGCCGAGCAACTCTGACCAATTTTTTCTGTTGTGTTCATTTTAATTTAATTTACAGATTATTTATTATATTATTTACAGAATTATCAGATACAAAAATTAGTTTTTTTCAGAGGGGTAGAATGTTAAATCTCTATCTGTCATTACTCATTAGATACTAACATAATACAATTAAATTATGCACCTAAAGTTTACATTGAACATTTTACAAGTATCTGTAATATCTAAAATTTCATTTCCTACAATGTGATAGTAATGTTATGATAAAATGTTTAATTGAATTAATATGTTGTATTGTAATGTTAGGATAAAATGTGTAATTGAATTAATATGATTATGATAAAATGTTTTGAATGAATATGTTGTAATGCTAATAATTTATACTATTGAGTATGGTTAAATGAACATTTTCTGCTTGATTGTATAAGTTCATTTGAGGGTTAGCCAGATGTTTGTTTTGATTTAAAAGCATGCTATTGTGTAATTTTGGTTTGTAAGTTCAAACACCTTTTCGGGTGGTGGAGGGTGTTGGAAAGTAGATTATGGCAACTCTTTTTTATTAGTTAAGTAACTTTTTAAAATGTAGATACTGGCAACCCTACTAGAAGCACTTTTTAAGTCAAGATGAAAATTGTAAGATGTGTCCCTGCAAAATAAACAAAAAATATAAAGTAAAGTGTGTTTCTATAGTGATCTCCTATAAATAATAAAAAGGCTGCGTTCTTCTAAAGGTGGATTCACATACGCCATCGAATTTCTTCTACGTATGCAGGTTGCCTCACGATGTTTTCCTTCACCGAAAAGCCAGTGGTGTGTAATTCCGTACATAAATGGGCACTGCCGGTTATTATTATTGGGCAGGGTACCTGCAATATATTGTTAATTTTTCAAAACATAACCAGTTTTTTTTTCAAATAAAACATCAAAAGCTTCTGGATCATGTAATTCTGCAGTGCGATTGATTAAAACAGTAATTATCTACAGTTTAATTTCAATAGATTACAAATGATTTAAAATGCTTATAATAATAATTTCGGGGAGTGTTTCAATAGTTTTTCAATACCAAGCATCTTAGTGATTTGTTAGGAACCTTTGGTAGGCGAGCCTGACTCGCACTTGTCCAGTTTTTTTTTTGCGTTCACGGAATCCCATGCCCGTGCCTAAGGGTCCTAAGCAATTGCCTATTCTGCTTTCAGGATAATCCGGCACTGGCAGGAGCAGGCATACATTTTCGGATAATGTGGTCGATCGAGAAAAGAAAGAAAGAGATGCAATGATTTAAGATAGCATGAGTTAGAAAGAGACATGAAAAGTATCTCGATTCAGTGGCTAGGTGCCGTGATTTTCTCTCAATGGTGTCAAATTCCAGTACATATTTGAAAGTTTTAACAGCTCTGAGCCAGATTTTTTATACATTTTGTGGATAAGAATTGCCTCAAGCGATAACAGCGCTATCTCTCTAGTTGTAATAGCTCTGTGGTACAAATAAATTAATATACCTATAAAACCTCACTCTTTTAGTCTATGGCCGATTGCCATTGCGCTAGCGTAGGAAAACTGTTAAATTTTTCCTGCGAGTTTTGGCGGGAACGCGGAAAAATCATGTTGCCTCATTAGGGCAGACGCCCCGGTTGTGGCCAGCGTACCGGCTGTGGCCATTTTTATGTTTGAAGCTTTGTCAATAAGAAACAGAAAAGAGAATGGTTTTGAATATATAGGGAAAAATCTTCGTTTCAGGCTCTTTTTGGCTTGTTACATTTATAGCACCGCATGTGTAAAGCTTTTATAAAATAATTTTTTAAAAACGAAAATAGGTAATTTTTCTGATTTCTCATGGAAATCCTTAAGGGCTCCTTTGTAACTAATCTGTAATTATTTTGATTGTATGCATGTATTTTGTTTCGAATCCGACTCAAACCTATTAAATAATGTATATCTAAATTAATATTTATAAGATATTTTGGATAATTACTTATTTCCTAGCACTTCAATCAAAGTGGCCACAACCGGTGCAAACAAATTTGATAGTTTTAACCGGTTTTGGCCGTTCCGCTTACCTGAACTGATTGTTGAAATTGAAAGTGAAAACAGTCTATCCTAGCGGACATGCAGTTTTTGGCTTCATCTAGCCTAGCCTAGCAAACATCTAGTAAAGTGCAAGAAAATATTACATAAACTAATCATTTATCTATATTTACAAGAAACTACACTACTCGCGAAATTGCCTGAGGTAGGTCGAAGCAGATTGTGTGGACGCAAACTTCACTCCACTTCGTGCTGCCTCTATCAGCCTCGCTCGCTTTTCGATCGTTGTCGGTTTTTACGACGTCAAAGGACTTGAAGCGCTCCAGAGTTCGAATACGAAGCGTCTCTCCACGGTCACTTCGAACTCCGGGTAAAATCGTTGAGGACTCCGACGGAGCATAGAAGCGAGCACTGTAGTGGGGCCTTTAGCCTTAGCCGAAGTTTCGTGCAACCCCATACATTTTTGATAGTTAAATTATTAAATGTTTTTCATTTTTCCGTTAGGAACGCTTTGCAATAAAATACAAAGTGACGCAAAAACAAGTAGTATATTACGTGCAAACTCATCTTGAGACCTCAGATATTAGTTATTTACACTTGAAAACTTTTCCTGAAAAATAGGGATATTCATCTCAGCCTTGCAACAATTTGCACGCTGCAAGTTTTCCTACATCATGCCAAACAGGTTGTTAAGCAATTTGTCGCCACACAGCTTTAAACTTTATCGAGTTGCTGTATAAGGTTTAAAATGCTCGACATGAATAAATGTCAACGTAGCTTTCTGTGTCCAATGAACAAGCACTGTGTTTCATCTCTATCGTACATGGAACCAATCAGCCAGCTTGCGTTGCGTCCTCAGATTATATCCATCTCTTTCTAATGTATCAGTCAAAAAATCGTGTTTTTTGTGAACTTCATCTTCACTTGACGAAGTTAAAATAAAGTTTTCGATAGCGAAACTATTCCAAAACTAACTTTATTTACTGTAACACTAGTTTATAATGGTGAATGTTGGTGTTTTTTGTGAAATACGAGTGTAAAATAAGTTTTCAATATGGTTTTTGTGTATGTAAATGTATAGTTCGGGATCGTTTCGTGTAGGTGTCTCGAAGTACAGTCTCAATACCATATCTTGTGAAAGTGTTTTCGCATAAAATTCGGATCCCATTGTTCTGTTTCCTGTTGTCTTGGGAATACTTTTGCGTAAGACGCTTTTGCAATGCGTTGAGAATAATCAACTAGGATTAATTGTTTGGTGAGTAAAGCTTAGTGTTGTTTTAGTAACCATGCATATCTACTTAATCAGGTTTCAGATAGGTATATTCTTCTTTTAGGCCTGAATTTCTGACAATAAGTAAATAGAATACCCAGAATCATGAAGTATATTATGCACTCATCTCACACATTTTTTATTATTGTGTGTACCTATCCATTATAGCCCCATACAAATTCAGGAGATGTGATTTCAGACCTCATCACCTCAAGTTGGTAAAGCAGTTATGATAGCATTTTAAAATCTCTACTTAAGCTCTATACTAACTAAAAATCCTATCCTACTAATATTATAAACACGAAAGTTTGTATGGATGTTTGTTCTTCTTTCACATTAAAACTACTGAACGGATTGAGATGAAACTTTGCCATAGGAATGCTTATACATAAGAATAACACATAGGCTATAATTTATAAAGATATTGCGTGAAACAAAGTTTGCCAGGTCAGCTAGTACTTAAATAATATGAACTAGTCTGAGTAGGTACTTTTCTGTAACAGTTTGTTTACTAACTTCTATGTTTACAATGTTTTTAAACCAGTAAGTTGTCATGACTATCATGAAACTTATAATACACTCTCACAGAACCTCAAAACAAGTCTTACATGGGAGATTTTTAACTTATCATTTGTTGTTATAGTAACATACACTGAAAATTTGAAGTATCTACTTACGAAACTATGTTTTAACATAGGTGTTTTCGTGTTGGGCTCGATCCCCGTTCAGTGTGGGAAATGCACAAAACACCCCATGCAGGATGTCAGTGTAGGACTTATCGCCCCCATATAGAATAAGAATAAGGCGGAATCAAATTTCTTGAAATAGAGCAGAAAAAAGGCTCCAAAGTGTTAGCAAGAGATTTGTCTATTGGGCAAAGCCAATTGACAAAGCTGAAGGGAGAAGATGGAAGTATAGCGTCAACCAAGGCAGAGGTATTAGAGGAGATCGAAAGGTTCTATGGACAGCTATACGCTTCGGTCGCTAAGCCTGTTGGTGTCTGTGAACATGATGTGAGTGGTTATACAGTAGCAATATATTCCTATGGCACAAGAAAGGAGATGTGCGCAGCTTGTAGCTGTTTTCACAGCTGTCAAGAAACTTGATTCGCCCTATACAGATAACACACAGCTATGCTGTACAGATAGTGTATTGTAGATAGGAACATGCATGCAGGTGGTCTGAAAATCCCTAAACATATTGAGGCTTGCCAGAAAAACATTTACCGAGGCCAGCAATGTAATTTTACTGAGCACTGGCTCCATTGGGACCCCTTCCCTCCTAGGATTGCGATTATGGGACATTATACTCGTTAGTAAGTAAGTTTGTATAGGCCGGGTGGCTAGCCCTGATGTCAGAGTTTTTAGGCCGTTTTTAGTTTTTTTTTTATACTCGTAAATAATGTTGTTATATTGGTCACTGCTATAAGTAAGTTTGTATAGTCTAGTGTCAGAGTTTTTAAGCTGCCTAAAGGCCTCTGACATGGTTAAATGGTTAGAACAATAACTGGGACCTATATACTATAATAGCAGAGCCACATCAGAGCTCAGTTGTAAATGACACTCGTGGTCACCTATCTGATGGCTGGCCGTGTCAAACATTGATTAACTTCAGCGAATGTTGACAATGTTTGACAAATACATTGTCAACTTACACAACTTATACCATCTTACCACAAAAGTTTTACGCACACTTTAGGCAAAGTTTAACAGTACAAATTGCAAAGTTAAACTGTGTTTAAAGCGAGTTTAAATCTTTAGTGGTAAGGCGACTACAGTTTTAGTCTTAGTTGGGATTGGTTTAGGTCGAATCATACAAATTGATGGCTGTGATTTTGCAAGCTGCGGATAACCCTATCTTTACACAAATGTTAAATGAGCATCAGTCGGGATTGTGTTTTGCACAGCTTGTAGTTACTCTACTGTACTAGTTAGCCTTTTTAACATTTCACTGCAGAACATAGGCCTACCCACGAAGGGTGCTTGGGCCATATCCACCACGCTGGCCCAGTGAGGGTTGGTGGATTCACATACGCCATTGAATTTCTTCTATGGACGTATGCAGGTTTCCTCACGATGTTTTCCTTCACCGCAAAGCCAGTGGAGTGAAATTCCGTACATAAATTTTAAAGATCTCATTGGTGCAGGACCGGAATATGATTGAACGATCGTAAGGCAGGTGTCACTACCACTAGACCACTGCGACTTATTTTACTCTACAGCCATTAAGAAGTATGATTAGGCTTTACTACCTCGGTTTTACTGTATATTGTTTGGATGTTATGATTTCAGTTGTTGATTGTGTTGCTTGTATGTTTCAGCTCAGCAGCCGTTGCGATGATGAATGTGCCATCTCAGGAAAATGCTGCACTCTTGTCTTCTGGTAAGTTATCACATTTTCAAAGTCCTGGATGTTTTGGATACATGTTAATTTTGATATTTGTGGCATGACATGTTTATTTTAATGTGTGGATGAAGGGTGCTTTGCCGATATCACTGAAGAGCAGACTCATCAGATATGTGTAATCTTGCCCGTCCTGACCTATGGTCACAGCCCGGACACTCCGCGATTTTTCATACAAAATCTGCTGTCTAACGCACACCTACACAGTACTTACTCACAGACAACACACATACGCACGGTCGCTACACGCGCATTTGTGTGCGGAACGTCTATGGCTCTCAGCGATCACCACATCGTGACGTCATGCCGTGTGAGTGAGACAGTTGCGTACATAATTTGCAAAAATTAATATTAATCTAGTGCTTAAAATAGTATAACAATTACTTAATTTGGAAGCATATTACCAAAAAGTAACCGATCTACTTCATTTGTAAGATAATATCAAGAGGAAGTTACCAAATAATGTAAAATAAGTTCCTATTATTTATCCTTAGGGAAACATTAAAATTTCTTGTTTTGTTACGTATCATTGATATTCAACCATACACAGTACAAGTCTTCCCTATTGTCACAGTCTAGGTAGTTTTTATTAGAAAATCCACCGACCAGTGCAGCCCGCGCGCAGAGTGCACGATGCGGTACGTAGACGCGGGGTGGAAGTGAGGAAGACTCAAACGGGTGGAGGGTAACGAGTGGCCGTTCTATACGTAGTATTATTATATACTCTTTGCTATGGTGCTCAAACTTGGTCATTGACTGATGCTCGGAGGTTCAAGCTTGGGGCTTGCCAAAGGGCAATTGAGCGCAGTATGATGGGCATCAAGAAAATCCGAAACGTATGTACTTACATACATTTCCTTCCTAATTATATTGTTTTGAGACTTTGTTAGCATGCACTGTATGTATTAGCCAAGCGACATATTTCTTATTCTTGTTCGATGTAGGGGCGATAAGCCCTGCACTGACATCCTGCATGGGGTGTTTTGTGCATTTCCCCCTTCAGTGTATACCAGAGTCAGCCCAGCTCCTTAAAAGCCAGCTCAGCTCCTTAAAAGCCAGCCCAGCTACTTAAAGCCAGCCCAGCTCCTTAAAAGCCAGCTCAGCTACTTAAAGCCAGTGCAGCTCCTTAAAAAGCCACATATTTATTGCCCCTAGTGGTAAATGACCTAGACTCCTGGGCCTGGGCCTCTTCCAACCAGTCATATGGCTGTTGGATGAATGATCATAATGCATCACTGAAGAATGTTACTTACTATTTAAAAATACCGTCTGTTTCCCCTTAACTAACTATAATATGGGCCTTTTAATAGCTCATTGCTAAACATAGATCCAAGGGTGACTGGGCCATATCTACTACGCTAGCTCAGTGCGGGTTGGTGGATTCAGATACGCCATCGAATTTCTTCTACGCACAAATGCAGGTTACCACACAATGTTTTACTTCACCGAAAAGCCACACACATTGGCACGGAACCGGGATTTGAACCCACGAACTCACGAATGTAAGGCGGGTGTCACTACCACTAGACAATTATGGCTCTATCGAATTTAACATCAGCCTTTAATTAGTCACAGCTGGGCCAATCTTTGTTTGGGCCATTCACCTCTGTACATTAATTTGCATATTTGAGCCATAGTCATGCAAACTTTAGGTATGTTGATCCATTCTTTTTCTTTAGTGTGAATAAGTCTCAATCATACTTGCCTTATCAATTTCTGATCGAGTAGAGACCAATCATGGTTTTGTGAAGGGTGTAGCACCACTCTTTTTTAGTCAGGGGTTAAATTAGTTTTTTACGCTAAGAAACACTTAGTCAAACCATATTATTATATATTCTTTGGTCAAACTACGAAATAGCGCTAAAACAAAAAAATCGCGGGAAACTTTAATTTAAACACAATAGAGTTTTAAAACAGCGTTTTAGAAAGGTCTAAACTAAAGCATATCGAGATTCATGAGGTAAGAACTGGGTCAAGCCACATAAAAACCCTGGGAAACTGTATTCAGTGCCCGCCGCACAATGAAGGTGTTTTGTGCTACATTGTCAAAAGTTTACATACTTCACTAGGGTTGTCGCTTTTGAAAACAGTTTTTTTACAAGCTTTTATTTAACTTGCAATGGATGTAATTGTACCTATGTATGTATGTAAGTTCGGGTGGAATCTTACAAGCTAAATTGACTTATTCTTTGACCAACTTCCCGGTTTCCGATTGAGCAGAAATTTTTTAAGCATGTGTAAATCGCCGATCGTGTGACAATGTAATAATATGGTACCATGGAGCTGATCTGATGATGGAGTCGGAAGGTAGCCATAGGAACTCCTGTACTAAACAAGATAGACCCGTCGTGTTTGGGCTCGTTATACTTGTCTTGGCTAGTACTCTGCTGCTACATCAAGGATCTCAAAAGCATGTATTTAAAAAGTTATATTTTTATAATAATTTATTTAAATTTAAATTACAGTTCCATAGACTCCAGGGTCTGTGCCCTTTGTTAAGTGGGTTTAAAACAGTTTAGTAACACTCATAGCGTAGTTTGACTAGGTGTAGCGATCACCGAAGTTAAGCAACGTTCGGCACGGTCAGTCATCGGATGGGTGACCGCGAGTGGCATTTACAACTGAACGCTTCCGTGGCTCGGATGACACGTTAAATTCTAGGTCTCGATCGTTTTATCCGTCTAGCCATGTCAGAGGCCTTCGGGCCTCGGCTTACGTTTGCGGAGCTGTAAGTTTGATTTGTAAATGATGTTTCTTTGCATTTGTTGGTGTTATAATAAATCGGCGATTTTCATTAATTTTGCATTCGTATTGTAGTAAATTTTTGGTGTTTCTTAGCGTTTACCTTCAAGTTACGTTCGGCAGGGTCAGTCTTTAGGATGGGTGACCGCAGTTGGTTGGCTCAGATGACACGTTAAATTGTGGGCCTCGGTTGTTTTGATCGTTTGACCATGTCAGAGAGGCGTTAACACCGCAATACCCTAATATGGCCTAAAAACTGACACCAGGGCTAGTCACCCGGTCTCTACGAAATTTCTTATTTTATAGGCCGAATCAAACTCCTTGGCGGTTGTGACGTTAGCTACATGCTGCGGATTACTCAATCCTGACTGAAGCTCGAATTTCGATTCGGCTAAATAAGTAATTTCGTAGAGACCTGGTGTCAGCTGTTAAGCCATAATAACGGCTCTAACATCTTCTTATTCGAAATGAAATGAAATGAAAAAAGTTTATTCGACATTACAGATAAATATGACTAAGAATAGTAAACATAGAAATGTCGAAAAGGGCTCACCTCAGCATTAATGCTGAGTGCTGGTTGACACCGAGCAGGTGAGGTTTTCAGGTTTTCAGGTGAACCCTTTTGTTAGAGGGTACAGTATGACATAAAAATATATAATGATATATAGAAGTAAAAAGTGCTTAAAAAAACAATGCAAAAACAAAGTGCAGAAGTCAAATAGTACAAGTTTACAAACAATAACATTGCGATAAATACTTAAATAAAATAATAAAATAAAATCAATACATTTTACATATCACTTTAAAACAACACAAAATACTAAATGAAGAACAACACAAAAATAAATGCTAGCAAAAAATATTAGCTAGAAAATGGACAACAGACGGAGTCATATAAAGGAATGGTCGTAGACTATCAATCCGTGCTGAATTTGTTTGGATAAAAGATGGTGCTTCAATTTCGAACGGAATAAGTAAAGATTCTTCAGCTCCCTGATAGGAGGAGGCAGGTTGTTCCAGCATTTGGCCGCCGCATAACGAAAGCTTCCCCTTCGTTGTCTTCATTTATAAAGGTCGTGCCCGTCTTGAAATGCCTTAACAGAATTAGTGACGAGCTGCTTCCACGCCGCTCTATCTTCGGCTTTCTTCAGAGCAGTGGAAACTGGAAGCCCGATTATCAACCTAATCAGACCAACGGGGTAGGTGAGCGTCCATGTGGTCTTTTGCTATCTACTTTCCCAACTACAACCAGTTCCTCAAAATTATCTGGCTGCCTACGGGCGATGTGACCAAAATAAGTTAAGACTCGTTGATAACAAATTGTGGAAAGCCTAGTCTTAATCTTTAGTTTGTCAAGAATGGCCTTATTGGTGCGTTTCGCTGTCCATGGCATGCGTAACATTCTCCTCCAACACCACATTTCAAAAGCTTCGATCTTTTTACCTTTGACATGGCCAAACGGTTATTCTTATTCTTATCTTGTTCGGCGCGGGTGCGATAAGTCCTGCACTGACGTCCCGCATGGGGTGTTTTGTGCATTTCACCCTCCAGCGACCATTATAGCCAGCCCAGCTCCTTAAAGTAACATAACGTGGCTCAGAGACTCTGTTGGAGAAATTTTACTGTGTGCTTTTTAAAATGTGTACTTGGTCAATCATAATAAATCTCATATACCTATTTATAATATGGGAATCGCAAATTCTACTAAGTATAATATTATAAACGCGTAAGTTTGTATGTATGCATAACTTTGCAACAGTAATGCTTATTGACATCAGAATAACACAAAGGCTATATTATAAAGATACTGAGTGAAACGAAGCTCGCCGGGTCAGCTGGTACATTAATAATTTTAACATTTTCATTTAGTTATTCAATGTGTAATACTTATTGTTAACTCGTCACACGATTGGTTTTTGCAGAGGGCTAAGTGAGAGTTTCTCGCTCGAATTCGATAGCGTTAACGTTTGACGTGATTTCTATGGAAATGGCAGAGCGCTTTCTTGTGTCACGTACAGAAAACTGAATAGCTAAGTGTGTTTATTTTTTAGGGTAATGTAACGAGCGCCAAACCGATCCAACACAAGCGCGGCAACGTCAGTGATTGGCTAACTCAAGCGTGTGTGTCAATGTGCTCGCGTGTGTGCTATGCGCGCTCGGTTAACGCGACGTAAAAGAAATTCGATTTGATTTGCAAAACTCCCACTTGACACTCTGAATTAACCCTGCCCACGAAAGGCGATATAATAGGCACTTGAATTGTCAGTTTTAGTCCCATCGTGAAAGATAGTCATAATGATGCAAACAATGATTTCCTAGCGTATTCCCGTCGTCTAAAGGAACACCAGTGTAACTATTCAGAGATGTTATCTAATCTGTATAACAGAGTTAGGCTTTGTATTGTTTGAATAAGGCATAGAAATAGCACAAGCTACTTAATAGGCACGTACACAGGCAGAGGTTGATTATTGCCACTCTGCGCAGTCGAACATAATAATCTGAGTGTTCATACGACAGACGTCTCCCGGAGACTACTCGCGAGGATCTTACCATGTGTTTTTATCTCATTTTTTCCACAAAAAAAGCAAAATTAAGTCATTGCCATCATGAGTACGTGAATTACATATATGCCTATTTATATATGTTTTTAATTAAAACTTTTCTTTTGAGACAATTCTGCTGGACATTTAAGTAAAGATGATCCTTACTAAACATATAATACCTATTTTATAAGTCCGAAAGTGTGTTTGTTGGTTCGTTACTCTTTCACGCAGCAACACAGCAACTTATCGACTTGATTTTTAGCATGGATATAGCTGAAATGTCGGAAAGTGACAGACTAATTTTATCCCGGAAAAATAAAAGGTTGCTTTATGATAGCACCAAAATTATAAATAATAAATAAATAATAAAAACATTTATTAGGTATTACAACAAGTGGAGGTACTTACAAATAATAATCTTAAAAATAAGGTGCGGTGGAATGTCGCAAAAGTACCTTTAAAATATTTGGACCTTACACTAGGTCTCGTGAGAGCCTTATAGCAGGGTACAATTTTTTATTGGTTCTTTGACTGCTAAAGTAAGTCTAATACGCTTGAACACAGATCTTAACTAAATACTAAATATATAAATACTAAATTACTAATAATTTTAACAAGTCACCAATTTGTGAATTGTTCAATGCTAAATAAGTAACACTATTAATAATATACTTATTTATCTAGTCAGTAAAGTTAATTAAAATACTTACAATATTTTTGTGAAATTGTTTTTTATAATGTACTAAGATAATGAAATAATATACATAAATAAATAATGGCATGGCAATGGCATGGATATAGCTGAAATGTCGGAAAGTGACAGACTAATTTTATCCCGGAAAAATAAAAGGTTGCTTTATGATAGCACCAAAATTAAAATGTCACGCGTGCTAAAGCTGGTACGAGTATGTTATAATATATCTCATCATGATTTAAAACTAGGTCTCTAACATAAAATGTGTAGGTACGTACATACGATCCACCAACCCGCACTGGGCCAGCGTGGTGGATATGGCCCAATCACCCTTCGTGGGTAGGCCTACGTCCTGCAGTGGACTATTAAAAAGGCTGATACAGTACAGTACAGTACATACGAGTTTCTAGCGTACGTAGGTACATATCACGTCGATAAAATTATATCGTGGTGTGTAAGCCAGCAGTCTCCTATGACAGATATGATGATAATAATAATTACTATTGCAGATTGCTCCTGCAGTTTTATAGATTCAAGTCGAGAAGCCACTAAATCCCATCATATTCCGACAAAACGACTAAAATTAGCGGCGAAATCCGGATAATCCACGCGAGACTCTATCGAAAGCGATTGCCTCATATTCGGCTTTTACCCCTCACTGCATCGAGTTTTCCGAGTACCTCCCATAGAAGGCTTCGTGGGATCGATTCCCGCGCATGCGTACTGCGTCCTCGCCCGTACAAAGGCCAGGCAGCTCGCAAGCCTGTCAAAATAATACACGGTTTTCGCGATCCCCGCACGCTATCACCAAATATCCAACCACCATTTCAAATCACATAACGCTTATCAAACCATGCTAACTTCTATCACAAACCGTATCGCCAACTCCTTAAAACTCATGAAGTCCTAGTACCTTTCGATCGATTGTGATTTTTTCTTCCAATTTTCGTGATGACTCTCGTGTGTATTTTTGTGAGTGTTAATTAAATTTGTGCACTGGAAAAATGTAGTCTAAGAAAGAATAAGGAGGTAAGTGCGATACTTGTAGAGTCTTACTTGTTGCGCTCGAGCTTAAACTCTGGTTACGTAATGCGTCATTATAAAGTCGAGAGAGCCTGCATTAATAATGCTTCTGAATTGTTGAACATCTGTAGGTTTGTGCTGCATGTTATATCTTTTAAATGGGCGTGATGTATGGGCGTGATGTTCTGTTACAAAGATCAAAGGACCAAACCTAGTTTTTGCACGACTGTTCGAAAGAGTTTAGTATACGCAAGGTTAGTCTCTGAATAATTCGTGTTTGTTTAAGTGTGTGATGAACCTTTTTAAGAACATGAGGTATTCTAAAAACCGTGTAGATAGATTTTTGATAAAACTTAAAGGTTTATTTATTGATTTCTAGGATAATAAAAAATAACTATAACTTTCAACCTAATGATTCACCGAAAAAAATAAGTTAAGAGGTCCCATGTTGGGCGCCACTCTCCGCAATCAGTTCTTTTCGCCTCACATGTTTCTTATTTCACAGAGTTTATTCACGTCACGGTAGTCCATCAAGTATCTCTTGATGTAGGTACTAAATCGTCCCTTTCCAAAATGTTCATTATATTGAAACCCCTATAACGCTTGTTCACGGCCGTTTTTTTTTTCACCTGACAACGGACCGTCAGTAAACTTTAAAAAAATGCCTACATTTTTCGCCGGATGGATGTCCGGTGCGTCAACACGTTCGTTATAAACCATACATCATCACGAATCTGGTGAAAAAAACGGTCCGTTGTCCGGTAAAACAAATTGCCGTGAACAAGAGCTCTTAAGATTGTTTCTTTTCTCAAAATGCTCACTATTCGTTGCTGGCGTATAAATTTTAACATTCTTGATTTTTGTTGTTAATTTCATACGAAATTCGGGAAAGGGTTTTTTTAGGAGTAGTTAATGAACGAGGCTTTGTGAGTGAATAACCTATATACACTGCACTTGCCGGTACGTGATCTATGTACATTCTAGGACTTAGGAACATCATCGACTATCAATATTCTAACGTGCGTGCTAGTCTGAACAAGGTCACCCAATTTTAACTAAAACGTTGAATGTCAGTACATTCTATCTTTCTGGGGTAGACAAAAGTAGGCAGAATGTCCCCCTTTTAAACCAGGGAAAATCCTTAATGGATACCACCACACCTCGAGGGCAGGCAAGTGGTTATATGGGAGTCCCCGCCGACTGGACGGTATACCTACTAAAAACACCGGAGTGTTCCACCACTGCGCCGTCGGGGCTACGGGCACAATTCCACATTCCTCTGCGGCACCCGACAGCCCTGGCGCAACTCGGGCCCCCCTACGGAGCTTGCGCTCCCGCTAGAATTACGATGCGTTGGAACACCCAGACACATTGTCATCCACCACTCGGGCGGGACCAACCAGCGCTAGGCGTCAGCCAGCACCGACTACAGCTCTGGTTAGCCGGTCCCCCTAGAAAAAAATCTAGCTACGTGGATGTCGGCCACCTGGTTCAGCACTGTTTTCGAAGTACTAAAACACGCCTAAGCCCGTGATATCCATGACGTTTTGAACCTGAACGAATTTGAATAAGTTTGAATACGATAAAAACAAAATCAAAACAGTTTCAGCAAGGTAACCGAACCAAATACTGTTCAAAATTGACTCCAAAACTGATGTGGCCTTCCTAAAATCGCCGGTGGTTAAGCTCCTCACGACTTATGACGTTGCGTCCATACTCGGCTCTATTAAATAACATTCACATTTTCATTAGGCTCGTAACAGCTGACCTTTACTGGTATATTAGATCTGTAAATCTTTTTATTGGCTCTTAAAGATAATAGAGTAGGTTAGATGTCAGTTTTGCTGCTTATCAGGTGCTCCCCACTCGGAATATCCGTTTCAATACCTATCACTTATGGGCCTGGTTCTTTTCCTGCAACTGGCACCAGTTCCAGGCTTCCTGATTTTTTGGCAATAATTTCAACCCTTGTACGATAAAACAACTTTCTTTCTTTCCTTAAATATATTTATTATATTACATTTATTATTCATGTAATTTAGGATAGAATAAAAGTTGAGATAGAATCAGGGCTTACTCGGCGGTAATTCATCTTCTTTGTGTTTTGATACAGATATCAATATTTTAACTCTAGTACTGTAACGGGAAATCACAAAGAGTACAAAACTAGTATGTACTACGTACGTACTCTACTGTATGTGGCATATTGTGCCGTATCAGTTTTTGTAATATCCCTCGAAGGGCAATTGCTAGAAACCCGCCACTCTTTTCTAGTTGTGGGTTTGTGCCATCGAATATCTTCTCCGTGCGTATGCAAGTAGACTTGCGGCAAAAACGCTTTCAATTTCTTTTTGTCCAGAATATTCCCTTGAATATTAATACTCATTTTATGTCAACCTTATACCCTGGTCTGGTGGTTTCCTAGAATTAGGATCGTTAACTTCAGGGACGTTCAGGCAACGTATAAACATAAACAGACACCATTGTCTGTTTAATGGCCTCTATAGGGTTGCCAAATCGTACAAGGTTATACGTCGAAAACGACGTAAACAGCTCCCCTACATCAGGGTCGCAAATTATGTAACGTTATTATCATAAATTTTCATAACATCTTTTTCAACTTAACTCCAAAAAAGTGAACTCCGGCCCGTTAGCTTGTGTACCACTTTATCATGTAAAAATCTCGTATAATTGGGAAATTATTCTTAACTGTACAACAGGAAAATTGCTTTCAAGAAATTTTAGAATTAAAGAGTTATTTTTGTGATAAACATTTCAAAAGATTGTCGCGAACGGGGGCTCGAACCTGCATCTTCGGATCACCAGCTCCACGCTTTTCCAACTAAGCTCGTTCGCTTCCTGACGCCCACGCCAAGTATCATTCTACCAACTTATAGCGTTGGCGGCATATAGTATTAAAAATAAAATAAATAGATCAAACTTTAGAATTATTAAGACTTCCAAAAATGAGGAGGTTGTCAATTGTGAACAGAATCAAAACAATCTTTCTGTTCGAAAGGGTATACTCCCGAGGTGGTCCCATATAAATTTTTAAGAAATCCGTTTTTGAAAAATCAGCAATAATGTAAACAATTCAAGCGAAATGTTCGAATTTGGTACACGATGGAAGGCAGCTTCGCAATTTTTTGCGAATAATAATGATTGAAAGTAACCCTGTACATGCTTACCTCTTACCTCTGTTAAAGTCACCACCCACCCAGTCTGAGGCGAATTGTCCAACAATTGAAGTGGTTCGAAACCACAAGGCCCTCTTAGTTAAATAGTACTCGTATCTCACCCGTAGAGAATCGTATTTGCAAACAAATAAGCTTATGAATTCAATAATAATGTAGTTGATTATATTAGCCGAGTGGAGCTAATTTTATATATTCTTCTTTAAATAGAGTTGTATTTTAATTTAAATAATACGTATTTGGCAAGGTTGGTGAACACGACACGGACTCCATCAAAGCGGCGTGGTGCTGTGTTGAGCAGAGGAGCTAGGAAGAGCGATATAGTCCGTAAGTTCATTGTAAAAATGCTACGCTATTTGCATAGCGAAGAATAAAATACACTTGCACTCCACTTACGACTGTTTTGTTTTTAGATATACAAACATGGCATATATGCAGTGGACTTACGGATTTTCTCGTAACAATAAAACCGTATTTATTCATCCATCCATCCATCATCCATCAGCCGTAAGACGTCCATTGCTGGACATAGGCCTCCCCTATTTATCAGCGTAACAAAACTGAAAACTAGAAATAAAATTTAATAGTTGGGTTCCCCTTTCCGCTGTATATTTATTGAACTACAATAGATACATCTCGATAATACCAGCTGTCAAACAAAGTAAATCGCATCAAAATTGGTCCATCCGTTTGGAGTTATGATCCCCGATACTCGTAGGTACGGATCACAGGTAATTACTTACTATGTGTGGGTATCAATTTCCTCTACTTAATTAATACCTCTAATCTACAACCTCTCTAGGTTTGCCTCTATTCTTATTGAAAAAAAAACCATAGAGTACGTCCATTGTTTCTCAGTGTCATCCAATCAAACGCACAAGAAAAGAAACAATCCTACGCAGTCGTGACATCCATTTGCGACATTTTTAGAGTTCCGTACTTCAAAAGGTAAAAAAGAAACCCCTGTAGTGATCACTCAGTTCTCGGTTGTTCATCTCTCTGCCTACCTAACAAGACATTTAAATCAGAAACGTGTGAAGATGTCAAGTAAAAATGTGTTAACATAACCTAACCGACCATAGACCTGAGTATGTCTATGGACCATAGACCTGAGTATGTCTATGGTCTCTTGATACTGGGATGAAAACATTTTTCAAAAGATTTTTATGCTGAATTTTCTGTGCTAAGAATGGGTATATTCTGTTTTATTTCCTATTTGATAAACCTATTTGTGCGTATGAGTGCTATAAATCTAACAATCTTATGTCACGCTGTTTACTATCGAACTCCTCCTCGTCTGGCTTGAGCGATTTTTTTGTGTATATTTGGTGGGCCTGAAAATAGGTCGTAGGCTATTTTTATACTCCTAGTTGACAAAGATGGCAATATTTTATATGATAAAACTACGTTTACCTGCTCAGCTAGGTGCTTTAACACTGCCGCAGTTTCCGTGGCCTCCTACTGGTCAAACAACATTTAGCAAAATAGAAATTTTATGATCGAATCGCTGTCTCGAAAACAAGAAAAAGCTAGTAATCAATAATTATAATCTTCATTATCTACAGAACCCTTACCATCCGCGTGTCAAATCGCGACATGCTCTTGACCAGTTTTATTTGTTAGCAGCCCTAGATACTCGTGGTGTTTAAATGTAATACACCTGTCGATTTGTCCCGGTACATTTGACTTTCATGCCAATTTGCTATTGTGATACGGATTATTACGGATCTTTTGCATTTTCGCGTAGTAACGACTTAGTAATGCATATGTAAACGCGGTGTACACGATCAGTTTGCCTTCAGTTTCACCTAATATGATAAATATAATGATGACATCAGAGTATAGACTTCTTCGTCGTGTCAATGGTTAAATGGTTCACAATGGTTATTTTATTTTCTCCCAATATTTGGCCACTGCGACCCCGCAGATTATTTCCTGGTATAGATCTTCAATCGTACAGGAACTTACATACAAACGCATTAAATGCGGTCTTTTAATTTGGGATTTATAAACTGTACGTACTGTACATAGAGAAATCTTTACACCCTTTTCTATCGACTGCCTTAAAGGAGGAGGTACTACCTTAGTTTATCTGTTTGTATTTTTTTTGTGGATGTTCATCGATATTTTCGCCAATTGTGAACCGATTTAGAAAAAAAAATCTTTTATAGTTCGAAAGGGTATACTCCCGAGGCGGTCTCATTTAAATTTTATCGAAATCCGCTGAGCCGTTTTTGATAAATCATCAATGTTCAATGTACATGTATCATGTATGTCACATTGATTCGGGAAAATTATTGGAATTCTGTACACGGTGGAAGTCGGTGTTGCGATTTTTTTGCGAAAAATAATTATATTTATTTCGTCCGTGGTTCAGATATCAATAGTAAGTAAAATGTAGACAACCAACCGGGTATAAAGCCCGATTACAGAGGCGCCATCGTAATTATACTCTTATTAGCTAAATAGCATAGTTCTGTTTCTTTTTCACCTTAGGCATTCGATAGAGAGAACGCTTTTTACGTTGCTATTAAATTTACGCTGGCGCCTCTGTAATCGGGACTATTTATTGTATATTCATATTATTTTATTGATATCAACATACAAGATTCAAGTCAATACAAATCAATAAATATTGTTATTATAATAATAATAATATTGTTCCTTAAAATGTCAGCTTTGCTAAACCAAATTACAATTATCTTAAAATAAAAAGAAAGAATAATTGCTTAGTCAAATAAACTATCAAATATTAAATTGTGCAAACAAAATAATAATCATTCAATATAAATAAGTCAAATTTGCAAAATAATTAACATAAATAAATAAATAAAATAGTTTCAATTTTTCAACGTTAATAATATGTAAGTATGTCATAAATTACAAATATTGCATTAATTAGGTATACAAATTAACGAATATAGGTATAGATAGTGCCACAAGTCTCAACCAACCGGAACCAAGTGTAAGATTGCCTCAAGGAGCGATAAGACACGGGTAAGACAGCCAAGACAGTCGCTTCTTCGGGGGTATTATCGCTGTCTCCCCGGCAATCTTATTACTATTGTTCATGTGTTCTCAGCTGAAAGGGATGGAATCACATATGCGTGGTTGGACGGGCTCGAGTGCGTCGTTAGAGATTCGGACCTGTGTTGTACTGATTATCTCTATATATAAACACCTAATAGATGCTTATTAGCACGGTAATAATATTACCGTGTTATTAGTATTACAAATACAAATAAATTTATTAACCAAAAGTAGAAATACATAACTTTTACTAAGAGCTTAAATCGAAAACAAGTCTACGAATTGATTTTATACATGATTTTGTCTTATGTTATGATAAAGATGCATTTTCAATTAGATTAGTTGTGAGCCCCAAACTAAGCAAGGCTTGTGTCTTGGGGCTCGAGTGCTGAGTTACCAGAATCTACAAAAAATAATCATAAAATTAACTCGCAGCGTACCTTGCTGATTATTTTTAAATGTAAGTTCTAACGAAAATATTCGCATGGGATATGTCGTTGTTTATATTGCTGTATTGACGCATAATTTCCATCGTTTGAAGCTAGCGATGGTTACTCTGGCTGTCGTCCTTTAGTAAATCGCAATGAAAAAGAGTTATATTTTTAACCGACTTCCATAAAGGAGGAGGTTCTATGTTCGTCTGTATGTATTTTTTTTGTGTATGTTCATCGATACAATTTGCCAATTGTATTTTTATTTTATTTATTCTGAATAGGTTTGCGTTTGACCACACACTGCCTTATGTTGAGCAGATAAGCGGTCTAGGTTGTAGCGCGCTTACCTAGAAGATACCTATTTACTTGGGAATTGTAAACCGAATCGAAAAATTAATTTTTAGTTCGAAAGGGTATACTCCCGAAATGGTCCCATTTGAATTTTACAGAAATCGGCTGAGCCGTTTTCGAAAAATCAACAATAATGTTAACAATTCTAGCGAAATATTCGAATTTTGTACACGATGGAAGGAGGCCATTTTTTTGCGAAAAATAATTAAAGTACATTGTCGTCTTCATTGTAAAAAATAAGTAGTTGTTTTAAAATCTTTCTTTATACATAGGCTTGCGCAAGTTTTTACAAATCTGATTACTTACAGTGGATTCTAAAAACCACCTACGTTTTATCTCATCATCGTTATTAGCCGTAGAACGTCCTCTGCTGAAGTCAGGCTTCCCTCTATGAATTTCCAAGACCCGATGGAAACGACTTATCCAGCGTGTTTCTACGATCTTGATTAGATTATTATTAGTCCATCTTGCCGAAGAACGTCCTACGCTGTGCTTGACGATACGTAGTCTCCATTCGAGAACTTCACGGCCCTAACGGCCATCCGTTCCATGAAATATGTGCCCTGTCCATTGTCACTTCAACTATCTAATCTACTTACCCCTGATATTCGTTGCAACTTTTTTATTTAGGGTTACTGGTAATTAATTAGCATATTTTTAGGGGCTTATTCTGTACATAAAAACTAACAACTTTTGTTATGTTACTTTTGTCAAAACTAAAAAAAAACGCTTTTCCATACATTTTTTTGTGGGTGAACGGTATTTTTCTATGGAACGAGATTTGATAAAAGTCGTTGAACAAAAGTTGTTAGTTTTGATGTACAGAATAAGCCTCTAAAAGGAGACAAATTGATTACCAGTAATTCTGTATAATAAGGCTACAGTTGGCCACCAACTCGGCCGATAGAAAGCGATGTTCTAGCCGAAGATGAAGTTTGAAGACCTAGAATATATCTGCTCATTCTTGCCTTAAAGATAGCCAAATTGTAATCGGGAAGCAATGACAGAGTTAGAGAATTCTAGTCCCTGGAGAACCTACTTTACTGGAAATACAAACGTTGGTAGAGCCTAATATTTCATACCTAAGTACACGAAAAATTTGTTAATACTGTTAGTTATTTTCCGAACCAAAATCTGAGTGAGAGTATTCCCTGATAATGCTTATCTCACTCGATCACGGTTAACTGATTGCAGGTTGAAATATTACACCTGGGAGCGTTATCTGATACCACGCTCGCTTTCCCACAAGAAAACTATTACATTCTTGCTGTCCTGACGCCTTAGCATGTGTTTAAATAGTAAACGAAAACTATCGTCGTATTCGTGTGGCCATACACTGATGGACATTCTGCACTAGAACCAGCAAGCGTTTTGAATCCACATTCCAACAACAAAATCTTGTCTTCAAATCTCGAGTAAATAAATATCATGGGTAAGCGTGCTACACCCTAGAACGCATACCTTATTAAAATTAAGTAGTATGTAGTTAAAGGCAAACCTCTTTTAAGTAAATAAAAAAAAAATGTTGTTAGTTCCTCCTAGTTTCCGCTAAGAGCGCTTTACAAAAATGTATGCAGCCACACGAAAAGTACTATAGTTTTCCGTTACGTATAATCTCATACTAAGGCCTTTGTTTTTGAATTTCGATATTTCAGAGAATCTTCGAATTTTTTCTCCGATGTTTTAGATTGTTTGCGATCGGAACGTCTGAAGAAGTTACATTCCATTGTTTATTGTTCCAGCTTATTTCGAGGTATGAAAGAAAATTGTTTTGAATCAGATGAGTAAATTATATTTTATTCCACTAAATTAGAGTAAAATAAAGACGGCATGTACTTGTATGGCAAGTCCTATTTATTTTGCCATGCCTTGGCACAATAGAAACAAGTATTACTTACGCTGTTACTTAGCTAGTTTTTTAAAAATAACTTTATTTTTTTAAAACAAGCTTTTTCTGAACAAGTATTCGCCAAGACGAATCAAACGAGCTGAAACTCGATAGGGTTGCGTCGTTTCATTACAGAGTTCCTATGACCACCTTCCAGCTCCATTATCAGACCCTGGTTACCATTTAATGATAAACTACTCGCCAAAACTATTCAAATGAACCCAAACTCGATGAGGTTGTGTCGTTTCATGGCTAAGTTCCTTTGGCCACCTTCCAGCTCCATCATCAGATCAGCACCATGTCATCATAATATTGCATTGTCACGCGATTTGCACATGTACGAGTATGTATTTCAGCTCAATCGGTAACTGGGAAGTGGATCAAATTAAACTTGCAGGATTTGATTTCAGAACAACAGACAACGGGACAGGTGAAACTAAATAAAGGCTTGTAAAAAGAAATTCAGGATTGCGATGAGAACAATGAAATCCTAGAATATCTTTGTCGTCTAAAAATGCAAGTGTAGGCCGAATTATACAAGTCGGCGGATGTAAAGTTAGCTACAAGCTGCGCGAAACCCAATCAACGCGCAGCTCTATGTGCTTCAGTCAGGATTGGATATTGCGCAGCTTGTATAGCTAACTTCACATCTACCAACTTGTATGATTCGACCTATATACATCTTTTTTAGAAAAACTGATGTTCTTTTATATCTGGCTATTTTTACTTTTCCCGAAATATTCAGGTCAGGTCAGAGTTAAGGTCATGATCGTGTGACCCGTCTCTAAAATAACCAGTTTTGTCCTTCGGAAGCGGAATCTAGTTCAGTCTATTTTGGTTTTTATTGCCGATTGAATAGATTTCTATAAGGCTTCTTGGCCTTACCTGGCGGTAAGTGGCCGGCCAGCTGTTGATCATTTGGAGGTGAATTGAATAAAATGGACGCTTGGTGGGGTTGCAACTTCTTTGACATACTGTAACAATAACATTTTGCATTTACCGTCTCAACTAGGGTACTCTGTGTCGGGTGGGACTTGGGGAGTGCCATGGAGTATATACAGAGATCAGATAAGTAAAACCCAGAATTAGTAGACTTGTTATTAGTAGATTATTAGTAAAGTCTACTAATTCGCATTAGTTTCGGTCATCTAGGCTAAACTTCGCAACTAGTTGTCAAATAACTCTTTTCCTTATTTCTTGGCAACTTGCAATAGAAGAGTATTTTAGACCTGTGTGGTGAAATGTGAGTGTTAAAAAGGATTATGTCTTATTGGAGATCCATAGGGGAGGCCTATGTCCAGCAGTGGACGTTCTATGGCTGATGGATGGATGGATGATGTGTGACGCGGCCTATACAAGCTGCCAGTCCTGACTTATGCTCACGTAACAGGTGCGCGAGGATTGGGCTATCCGCAGCATCTTGTAGCTAACATCACACTTTGTTTGATTCGGCCTTTATGATGATGATGATCAGTCGTGCGTGCTGCATATGTGGTCATGATATAATTCTGCGAACATTATTACGCCTGATGTAAAAGTAGCACGTAAGAGTTCCAACATAAAACACAACAGTGCCATACTATCAGGCATCCCATGACCTACTTTTGCTAATCAACAAATTAAAAACTCATGTTTTAGACAGTATCGAATAAAATAAACGACATTATCAATTTAATTGAACGTTTCGTGCTCAATTAGCATAAAGTTTTGTTTCGTTTTGTCGGCGAACGGCGAATTTTGTTTTGTCCCTGGGACACAATGCCGATAGCGCCACCCTTTTGGGGGTGTTCTAATTTACTTTAAACTCATTAGGTAATGTGATGTACCTAGTACTCGATGTATTACTATTACTCTTTATTTCGTAGCGCTCTTAGCGTAGTTTGACTAGGTATTTGTCAGCGATCACGATATTAAGCAACGTTCGGCACGGTCAGTCTTCGGATGGGTGAGCGCGGGTGGCATTTACAACGGAGCGCTACCGTGACTCGTATATATGACACGTTAAACTGTAGGTCCCGGTTGTTTTAACCGATTAGTCATGTCAGAGGCGTTCAGGAGACTTAAAAACTCTGACACCAGGGCTAGCCACCCGTCCTATACGAACTTAGGTACTTACTTTTACTCTTTATTTCAATGAATTTCCTAGTTAGGCAAGAGCTTCATTTTTGAACCGATAGAAACTTTTCGAATCGCATACTTCGCTATGCTGTTCGTTCTAACACAGATCTTCAATGCTCGCTCTTGTTCTTATATACTCCGTCTCGTGACTATTTACGCATACGTATAGGTAATCATTATTTTTCGCAAAAAATGGCAAAACCGCCTTCCATCGTGTACAAAATTCGAATATTTCGCTCAAATTGTTTATGTTTGTGTGTAGTGCTTATTGTTAATTTTTCAAAAACGGCTCAGCCGATTTCTTTAAAATTTAAATTGAAGCACATCGGGAGTATATACTTTCGAACTAAAAATAGAATAAAAAATTAGATACTAAAAAATTTTTCGATTCGGTTCACAATTGGCGAAGTTATCGATGACTATATAAAAAAAAATTACATACAGACGAACATAGAAATCAGCTATTTCATACATTTTGTCGTTTCAGAGTTGCTATTTTGTATGGGACAGCTGATATTTTTACTGGAATTTTGTGTTGGCCCCGTAGTGAAAGTTGTTCATAATGACGGTCTTAATCACCCTCTTTTGGCTTAGTACAGGGTAAGCAGATAACCCTGTACAAAATTTCATGAGATCCAAGCTACGCTGCGTAATTTCTGAAAGAAATTAAAAAATCAGCAGCCCATTTCAAATGCTTTTTGCCCTTTCATTCGCAACGTGTAGCCAACTTTTAACAAATTCACGGAACATCGGCGGGCACTCTGCCGAAAGCAGTCAAAACTCAAAAGTTGCAAGTGTTGTTTAGTACTTCCATGAATAAAATATGTATATCGACTTACACAAGTTCGGAAACAAACATGTTTACCTTTCCTATCGAACGCGCGCCAAACACCAGCATAAAAGCTGAGTGTACGGGTAGTTGAATTTTATCTTCCTTCCTAAAAGCCCCTTTTCAGACTTCGCTACCATGAATTGACATACACATTGTATTAGCCAAGCCACACCTAGGTACTGCCTCGGTGACCCAGTGGTATGTGACCCCGATTCCTGGGCCATAGAGGCGTGGGATCGATCTATCCCACCCAGGGCAAGCATTTGTGTGATGAACATAGGTATTTATTCTGTGTCTGGGTGTTGTTAATTGTGAAGTAAGGGCTTGTAAAGTCTGGTTTTCACAGGCCCAGTAGCTGGCAATCAGTGAAGGGCAGTTACTGTAAGGCAGCTACTGGGTCCATGAAAACATAGATGAGCCAGTACTGACCGATCAGTTAACTAGGTTTTCACGGAACCAGTAGCTGCCTTAGATTAACTGTCCTTCACTGACCGCCAGCTACTGAGCCTGTGAAAACCGGGCCTAAGGGCGTAGGTTTAGAAGCTTGACTCTACGTCAGACCTGATATATTTTTGATAGTGCGAGATAGCGTTCCCTCTTGGCAACTTTTTACATGAAAGTGTTATTGGTGGGATTATTATTTATTTGAAATTGAGTTTGTGAAGTAAGGACGTGGGTGAAAAGTTGGAAGCTTGGCTCTACATGAGATATGATAACTTTTTGAAAGTCCAAGCTATAGTCCCGTCTTGGCAATATACTCGTATTATTAGAAAGTGTTTTTACGGAATTATTTATTTCAAAGTGATTCGGTATACTTTTATCTCAATAACATTCTAAATTCAGGAGAAAATCCTCAGAAAATCACATATTTTACAGAAATAAAAAATGCAACCAAATATAATAAATGAAAGAAATATGTATGCAAATCGTAATATTCGCAATTTGTTGTATTGTTCCGTCGAACAACTAATGTTATCATGATTTTCATAATTTCAGGGAGTATATCTATAGTCAAATCAGTCATGTATGTGGTAAAGTGGTCAAGAATGTTAAATCTTTGCTTAGAAGGTTAAACACCTGCTGTTTATATAGTATGAATCTATTGATACTGTAGTCTGAGGATTCCTACACAATGTCAGCTAAAAGGGTCCGAACACGAGCGACATTGCCATTTTCATAACGATATGTAACAAAACTCGACTTCTTCCATTGTTGGTCGAAGCCTTTGTGCTTGAAAACAAGGCGACTGACTGATCTGACGCCATCTGACGCTACAATGTCGCGACCCGACCAACTCGGCGGGAACTGTTTGTAGCTCTCCCGGTTCCTTCCTCTAAGGCGCTGCGCTAACGAATATACTTTGTTGCCGACACTTCAACCCTTGCTGTGTCCTGTAGCGGTGATCGGACACAGTCGCCCGTTGCTACTACGAATACGCAGACAGTCGTCAAATACTTGATTCGTCAAATTCTATACTCGTCAAATCTTTATTTGCCAAATTTGCGACACGTCAAATCATATTTTCCAAATACTTATTTCGTAAAATTATTAATTTAATTTAACAATAATTTTGGTCATTGGTAATCACACAACACACATAATAACAATAACACGTTAACAACGTTATAATAACACACATCGTTACGTACTTACGTAGCTTAGTTTTTTAATGATACTACTTGCGTCTTCAACTGACGTTTAATTTCCAGTTACCGACACCGAACACTTTGATCGTCAATGAGTATGTCGTTGGTAGAGCGTCGGGCTAGTGATCCCAAGGGGTAGGTTCAAATCCTGCGTTCGCTTCAGATTTTTGAAATGCTTATCACAAAGATAACTCTTTGATATAAAATCTAGTGTGGTGAGCACTCAAAATAAAAATCATAACAATGAGTATGTGTTAAGAGGACAAGCAACTGGACACGAAAAATGTTTACGTACGAGTATGCTTAGGGAGTGGCTGATTTCTTACTGGTTCTATAGACATAAATATTCAATGTAGCCTGTATCTGATTCAATCCACAAAAGTGTTCACGTTTGCGCTCTGCCTAAAAGCTTTTGTTCTGTTGTCGGGGCATCTGAGAGGTCTGTTTATTCTGGTTCTATCGCACCGTCGGTTGTAGGGATGTAGTGGCTTTTGCCCGGAGTTGAAATTGCGTTTTGTTTCATGTTGCTAAGCGAATTTTGAAACATTGTTGCTAAGGTTCTGCCTGTGTGAGTTCTTAGTTTGGAAGCTTTTGAGTGCTAGGAAGATTTCTGATGTTTTAGTGGAAGCACTGGAGTCCGTGGAGTCGTACTCAATGTTGGATTAATGTTTTATTAGAACCACGCCAAAGCTCTTTTTACAAGCTTTTATTAAGTTTCACCTGTCCCGTTGTCTGTCCCTTCTGTCGGTCTGGTCACTTCCCAGTTACCGATTAAGCTGAAATTTTGCATACATGTGTACTCGTAAATCGCGTGACAATGCAATATTATGATGACATGGTGCTGCGGGGCAATTCTGACAACCGATCTCGTCACTAAGGTGACACGTTCTTGAACCTGTCTCGTTTTTCTGACAGTTTTGAGCTGTCGGAACTGTCAGAAAAACGAGAGAGATTCAAGAACGTATCAAAGAGATCGGCTAACAGAATTGCCCCGCTGATCTGATGATGGAGCTGGAAGGTGGCCAAAGGAACTTAGCAATGAAACGACACAACCTCATCGAGTTTGGGTTCATTTGAATGGTCTTGGCGAGTAGTTTATCTACCAGGGTCTGATGATGGAGCTGGATGGTAAGGAAAGCAACTCTGTAATGAAACGACGCAACCCTATCAAGTTTCGGCTCGTTTGATTCGTCTTGGTACACGTTCAGTAAAAGCTTGTTTTGAAAAAAAAGTTTTTTTTTAAATTTTAATACTTGTTAAAATGACAGCAGCGTTGACTCGTTGCTTATTATGAAACATATGGTTAACTGAGCAGAAGGCTTTTTGCTTGGACCCTCGGTACTTAATATAAGCTGGACGGATCAAATGATTAAGATTGCATCATCACGTTGAATGCATTCTTCCGAGAGGTCTTATTGGAAATCCATAGTAGAAACCTATGTTTAGCTGTGGAAGTCCCACGGCTAAAAAAGTAAAAAAAAATGTCATTGGATAAAATTAAACAGATATGTGAATAATAAAAATTAATAATATCGAAAATAGTGCTTTAATTTTATCCAGGTTTACGCATTCGTGGTTATTCCGATACCTCGTAGTTTCGAAATCATTGAATTCTCCAAATTATATCATCCCTATGTCATACAAAACTCTAAAGCTCCTGTAATCGTCCCTACTCTCCCATAAGCCGACAGCAGAAAAGTTTCCGGGTAACCGTTGCAAAATCCACCCCCTACTACTACCCTTGACCCGGACCACAGAACAAATATACTACCCAAGTTTTCGAGCAGAATTAGGTCGCCATGCGCCAGTTCGAAGTAATCGTGCATTTTGCATGCCGCTAATAGAGGAAATGTTCTAACCACAGATCTCGTAGGATGGAACATGCCGTCGCAATATAGTGGAGACCTAATTTGCACGAAAATCTGCTTTTCACTGCTGCTGAATAGGCGTCGCGCGCATCTGTGTTAAAAGGTCAACTACGCGTAACCCCAGTCATTGCACAATTATTACACAGCACAAAAAATCACTTATTCATATGCGCTCTCATAACATTGAGTTTTCTCCAGTGAATGTTTCGTAAACATACATTTTGCGGTATATGCGACATGCAAGTGTTTTGCGCGGCGTGTAACATGCAAGGCAGGCCTTTTTTATCGCGAATAAATAAACGAGTAATAACCAACACCAACTAAGCCTGATGGTAAGCGAAGTTGTGGTCGAAGATCAAGCACGAAGACTTAGAAGATGCATATTCACTCTGACTGTTTCAGAAAATATGACAGCATTTGTTCGGCAGTTTGTTCCATTACCTGGCCATGTGAATCAGAAACATAGTTAAACCGCTTTGTTCGTAACGAAGGAAAATTAACATCTCTACGATCTTTAATCTATATGAATTAATGCAAAAAACTTTCGCTATAACATATGTACATACATGCTTTTCTCCAGAGCTCTATGGTACGAACTGCGCTTTTATTCTCGTTATAGCTTCTAGCTCATTTTGTTTGTGATGGTACACGGCTGATTGTTTTGTTTGAAAGCATTCGCATTAATTGGTTTTTGGCATTGTTGTTTTTACGATGTTTTAAAAGCGTTGCCATTTTAAAAGCGCTGCTGTTTTATAAGTTGTTTTCGATATTGCTGTGATGTAGTGTTATCGATGCGTTGGGATGTTTCGTGGGTTTTAGAATATTTCTGTCACGTTTTTAGGGTTCCGTATCCAAAGGGTAAAAACGGGACCCTATTACTAAGACTTCGATGTCCGTCTGTCCGTCTCCAGGTTGTATCTCATGAACCGCTGTAGCTAGAAAGCTGAAATTTTCACAGATGATGTATTTCTGTTGCCGCTATAACAACAAATACTAAAAATATAATAAAAATAAAATTTAAGGGGGGCTCCCATACAAAAAATCTAAATTTTTAGACGTTTTTCGCTCGATTTCAATAATGGTAACAGGTAGATGCTTGAAATATTTACAAAGTATTTAGCTACATGCCTACTTTAATAATAAATAATCAAATTAAAATAAAATAAATATTTAAGGGGAGCTCCCATACTGTACGGAACCCTTCTTGCGCGAGTACGACTCGTACTTGGCAGTTTTTGTCTGTCTGATTTTCTTTTATTCCGATGTTACGTAGGTATCTCATGGACCCTGGAACCGAGGATAGAATACGGTTTCGGTATCCCCTGCCTGTCGTAAAAGCCGACTAAAAGGGGCACTTGGGACACAAGAGCTCATATTTGGGGATAAGTTCACTAAAACGAGTCCGGAGGAGACAAAGGCGCGGCTTGGCCAGCGTCGTGTAAATAGTGAATCGTCCCTGGGACGTCAATTTACATGCTAGAAAGTACTGGTGCGTTCCACCGGAGATCCCAGTGCCGTCTAAAAAGCATACAGCGGGCCGACCGCCAAAGGAACAGCAATCGTAATAGCAATCGTTTATGACGTCATTTTAGTCATTTGGCACCGCCTATGTGACGTTAGCCATCAATTGCTTTGCGCGGATTGCGAAAGCAATCGTTGAATGAACAACTTTACAAAAATGTACTACAGGACGGCTACCGAGGGGGTTTTAGTATAACCCACTTGCACCCCAATACAGCTAGGTATCTGTAAAAGAATTTCCCTGGTCGGTCGTCGACACAAAAAAAAAATAGGTAGGTACACACGTATCTCATAACTCCATTGTATGGTATTGGCCACTGGTCTTCGGAAGTGTCACAGCCATGTCCGGTCCAGTTCCATTTCCTTGAGTCACATATAAAATATTTTAATTGCTTCCCTGGCAAAATACCGTTTCAAAGGCGTGTAAAGTAAAAGTTTTTGTTATGGTCAGACTTGCAGCCTTCCCTCGACGTACAAAATAGATCCTGTTTTTAGAGGTGGTCCCTCTAAAGTGTGATTTAACAGAGAGTAAGTAGTTTTTGAAAAATCCTCAATAATGTGAAAATTACTACGTCGATGATACATTGGTCCACGCGAATTATTCGAATTTTGTACACGGTTATTTTAACCGACTTTAACCCTGTGCATAATTCGAATAGTTCGCACGGATCGATGTGTCATCCATGTGGTAATTTTATATTATCGTTGATTTTTCAAAAACAGCTTAGCAGATTTCGACAATATTTAAATGGGAGCCGTGCCTCGAGAGTGTGCCATTTCGCGAACATAGTACCTTTCTGGAAGTTGGTTAAAATATAGGACACTGAGGTTTCAAAGTATCCTATCGCCATCCATATTAAATGAAATGTATGCATAGAATCGTCACATGTATAACGTAGGACGCGGCACGTCCGATTGGTTTCCAATATCCCTTTCCTTTCTCGATAGAGATGGATTTATCTTCTTTGATTTATTGCGGCGGTTTGTATAAGGCTTTGTGTCGGTCGCTTGAGACAAACTTTTTAGCTTATTTCAAAATATTTTTCGGTTTGAGGTTTCGAATTTAGAAATGAAATAACATAAGGTAAAACACCTAATGCCAGACACTGAACTAAAGGATGACACCTTCGAGAAAAATCCTTCCTCCTAAGAATAATAAAACTTAAATCTATTTGACTACTGATCTTATAGACGCCTAGCATCATCTATGACACATGGTTAAAAACTTATAACACCTTTCCTAGCGAAATTTTAAAATTGCGTCAGTTGCCAGCTAACAACGCGGAAAAGTAGACACATGCTCTGTGATTCTTGAACATTTTCGTAAGGAGGTTGACATTGGGCAGGTAAGATTTTGTTATACATATTTACGATTTTTGTGGATTTAGTGTTGATTTTAGAAATATGAAAGATTTATTAGTAAACGAGGGCTATTGTTTTCATGTTTAGTTCAGTTTTTATAACAATTGTTGCTGTGTCTACTATTAGGTACCAAAATATGTGAAAAACTAAAAGATGACACAAGTGTCATCTAGTAGGTTGCATCAAAATGTTCAAAATTTGTACAAAAATAGCTTCTATTCCAAGTGTGTGAAATGCTGTATCAATTTTGTTACTTTTACTTTACTCTGCCCAATAGTAGACAGGATGTCAATTATTGGGTAAGGTATGTGTCAACTATTGGTTTCATCGATTTCAGATTTGGTCGAGCGTGATGCAGCCCATAAAAAGTCAGATGTTTATTTACAGTGAAGCTGGTAATATAATATGGAAGCTGCCATAGCAGAATGCAGAAGAGGTGTCGCAACAGCTACTGTAGCAAAAAATAAAAAGAGCCGAGAAAAAAAATGAATTAGAAAAAGAATAGAAGAATAGTGGAAAGAAAGAAAGAGAAAGAGCAAGTTGAAGAGAAACGTAAACTAAACTAACGTAAAGACTGCTAAGAAATTGGCTAAGAATACCATTAAGACTGTAAAAAAAAAGTTAAGACTGATGATTATAGTAGCGACTCAAGTTCTGAAGAAGAGTGGCAAGATTCTGGAGATAGTTTAGATGATATATCTGACGAAATTGAAAACGATTGATTGATTGATTGATTGTGGGATTTCCCGAAGAAAATAACGTTGAGAAAAGCAAGATCAAGTAGGATGACTATGTGATTGTCAATTTTCCTGGTATAAAGAAATATCACAGGTATCTCTGTATTGTCCAAAATGTTAGCCAAGATGGTGAAATCGAAGTTATGGCAATGGTAAGCTGTGATCAAACCAAGACTAGTCAAGGAAAACGATAAAGATATTAGTATTATAAGAGAATGTCAAATCGCTGAAAGGGTCGACGCGCCAAAAATGATAATTGCTGGTGATAGAATTAACTATAAATTTCATTTTGCACTGCAGGTTGATGGATAAGCAGAAGTACCGATTAATAACTTCAACTTAATTATATAAATGACGATTGTATTACAATAGGTGATAAGTAAATTTTGATTGATGGCCAAAAAACAGATTCTCTGTTTAAAGACAGAGTATTTCCTTAGTATTTTGATTTGAAAACCTACTTTAAATGTGATTTAAAGCCATGTCTAGTAATAGTGCTAAGTGCTGTCTATTATTAGTGGTAACGATTTTTTGAGATGTCATCTATTGGTTAATATGACAAAGTTTAAAAAAATACAAACTTATGATTGAAATATGTTAATAATTACAATGTTTTATGTGAAATAATAGATCTAAGTATTGCTTTAGTAGATTTAAAAAGTTTCAACTGCAATGTGGTAACAAAATATATTAATATTGAATACTGAAACTTGTGTTGTCCTTAATGTGTCTAGCATTAGGTGTTTTACGTTCCTAGCTCCCGCAAACCCAGGGAATCCTTCTGCGGGAGCTAGGGCTACACAAGAATATTTTATCTGATAACTAGCAGCGCCCCGCGGTTTTACCCGCGTTGTGCCCGTTCCCGTGGGAATTTCGGGAATTTTTATACATATAAACCTTCCTCTTGAATCACTCTATCCATTAAAAAAAACCGCATCAAAATCCGTTGCATAGTTTTAAAGATTTAAGCATACAGACAAACAAATAAATAAACAAACGAAAGACTTTATTTTATACTATGTAAGGATGTAAGGATATAATTTATTTCCATTTAATTTAATGAAGTGTTTCCTGTCTGCATTTTATTAAGTTAAAGTCAAATTTAATTTAAGATCACTTTGTGTAATTAGTTCATGATTTGGCAACGAATTTTTTTTTTTTTTTATAGTTATCGATAACTTGCTTTTACTCGCGGCTTCGCTACCATAGGAACCTTTTATTATTCCAGGATAAAAAGTAGCCTACTTATACTCTCCGTCTTTCAAACTATATTCTTGCAAAAAGTCAAGTCAATCCGTTGCTCCGAAGAAGTAGGTAACAAACACACATTCGGATATATAACATTAGTGAGGATTATTTTATAACAGATTGTGACTGCTTTCGCAATGATAATAATAGTAACATAAAAACTGTACAGAGCTAGGGCCGTAGTGTGTGTGTAGGTATGCCATACTTCTATGCACAAATGCACGTGTGGCATTTCACATATATTTGTTCGGAATGTCCAGGGCGTGATATTTACTCGTACTGTTAGAAGAGGCGGAAGCTTCCCCCAATGCCAGAAAAGCTTCACAGCAAGAATCGATACTATTTTATTATCGGTTGGAACTGTATTATCAATATTAACATAATAGTAAATATACGGTCGCGCCATAGCGCGTCACTCGTAGCGTCGCTAGTATTGTCCCGGCTCGCGGGATTGCCATCCGGGCTAGGATGCGCTCAACCAATTATTACTTTCGACGTGTCAGAACGAGACAGAGTTATGGGGAAATATATATCTGTCACTTTTTCACACGTTGAAAAGATTTCTTTTCGTGGCTTTTCGTGGTCGCATGCTTGGCCTACAGGTTTGCGCCGCTACAACTTCATTCTCGAAACGAGTGAAACCGTAATATAACTTAGTTAGCCTTTCGTACAAACATTGTAAAAATGTGTGGTATTGTTGCAGACGAGGGCGGCGGCAGCTCGGACTGCCACACGGACAGCAGCGAGGACGAGGTGACTGAGCACGTGCCGCCCGCAGACATGGCCGCGGCCAGGGCACAGGTCAGTACTATACGATGTTGACAGGACAATGGTGGCAAAGGGTTTGTTTCTGACTAGAGATGTAGGCAACTCGGACTGGGAGGGCGAGGGGTTAGAGCTCTGCGACGACTATCGTTAAGCCCCGGATCGACGTACAAAATAAAACCGTGTTTTAAAGTTTTCTCTGTGGCTATACCGCTATACCGTCATACCGTCACATTATACCTAATCACAGAGAAAACTTTAAAACCGCGGTTTTATTTTGTACGTCGATCAGGGGCTTAATAGCTGCTGTCAGGCCCCTAGGTCATATCTATGTGATCTTGACGGCTGAAGCTTGGCCAGAATCTGGTACATCTCATTTCTCATCTTCATCATCATCCACATTACTAGTGACGATGGTCTTTACGTGCTGACTTATCCATGCTATACAAATCAGAATGGTAGATAGTTTCAAGAACAACCCTCGGGTGTGCAATAAAATAGTGAACATCGACATATTGTAACGTTTGTCGCCGGTTTGTTCAGTGGTGGTTAACGCTCTATGAATACGTCTCCACTCAAGATCTTTTTGATTCCATCGGTCATCAGCCCCCCAGGCCCAGTCCGTGCTATTTGCCATGCTCACCCCAGTGCCATTTCCTAATGCGTTGGGCTATGTCTGTCATTTTGGTTCTTCTATGGAGCTCCGCATTTCTAATTCGATCTTGCAGACACTCGAGCACAGCCCTGTCCATAGCTCGTTTGGCTATTTGAAACTTACTAATAAAGCCCATAGTGGGACCCACGTCTCTGATGAGTTGTATAGGATAGAGTAGACGGTAAAGTACTTGTGCATTTTTTAATTAAAGTAAAGCAAAGGTGTTACTCACGCTTTATTTTAGTAGATAACTGCTACAATAGTTTCGATCGCAATTGGCGATCTTTTTTAAGATTGGATTCAATACTAGCACGCGGGTTCGTCTCGCATAAAACTGCGAGCCGCGGCGCGCAGCGCTCGCGGTGATAGCGGTTGCGGTGCGGGGGTAGGAGCCATAGCGGTCAGAGTATGTTGTAACGCCGGCGCGCACTGAAGATCTTCCTCGTCTGTATCCCAGCTTCCCTCGGGAATACTCCAGCACGCCGAACTCACTACACTACGTCTCCACCAGCCTAGCGGTCAAACTCCTTGGTTCCTGGCAAACACGGCTTCCAAGTCGGTGGTTGATTCCATCCTCCGTCTCTATTGAAGTTAGAGCGTCTACTAATTTCAATAGCTTCTGTAACTTTTCGGGGAACGAAAATCTTTTTCCCTTGCTAACACTTTCGCGCTATCGAACCTAATACGAGTATAGTGTTGCATATTGCTGTACTTTAATTAAAATGTGCAAAAACCAAGCTAGTTTCCATAATCAAATAGTACATGTGCGTAGAAGTTGCAGGTCCCGACCATCAGCGTGACGCCGCACAGCCCGGGCGTGCTGGACGACAGCCTGCAGCAGCTGCGGAGGCTGCACGCGGCTGTGCAGCGCATGCGGGCCGCGCCTCTACCTCTATTGGTGAGTTAACGTCTGTAGCGGCTAACTTCGCAACATGCGCCGCCCGCTCATGGAACTAACGCCGCTCGCCGGCAAATCACAAGCCGAGGCCTGTATCCCGCAAATGATATTTACAGCGACGGCCAACCATATCAAGACCTAATGTTACACTGTCGAACAGCTATACCCGGGTACAACACCTTGCCCAGAGGAGTACTCCTTTGAATGGAGGTTATCCTAACTCAACCTCCACATGGACGACCACCTAGTCCATACCTATATCTTACAGAATACTGTTAAGATTGTACTATTTGTAGTGGTAAGGGCTTCTGTGTAAAGCTTGCCTGGGGATCTGTGAGCACGAGGACGAGAAGAGTCGTTGAGCAGTTGCAAATTTATAGGCCGGCAGGTTGAAGAGTGGGGATCTGCGCACCTGTTAGTTAAATTTAATTAAGATGCCATAAGTTTGAAACGACTTGTACTATAAATGTTTCTGTAGTGATGGGGCTCTTTTGCATAGCACGCCTGGAGACATGGGTTACCACACACATGCCAGCTCTTCGATTGCCAAGCAGTGTACCTATTTTTGTATACAGTGTATACATTATTGTATTCTGAACTGAAAGGCTATATTTCAAGTGAATTTTCCTGGCAACGCGGCAACGTGTGTTTCATGATCTCAATATCTCAGAGTGACGCCATATCATGCAGGGGCTTGCACTGATATACCAAGTCATAAGAATGATCTATGGTGCAAACCTGTCATAATTATGAAGCAAACGCATAGCTCGTCTCGTCACTTAATCATGTAATAAATAAAATTATAAATAACATACGAATTTCAGGCAACGGGCACTAGTCGTCTCAGTACATCGTGTCCGTCACTCTGCAAGGACGGAGTCACAGAGCCGGACTGCTCGTCACCAACGCATCTGGACTTCTATCCGCAAAGCAGGAAAGGCAGCGGTAAGTGAACACTTGAAAAACCCATTGTCCACTATGTTACACGTTAAATTATCTCTCATAACGCTAATTTTCACCTTTACCTTTGGATCTTGCTGACATCAGGTTGTAAGAGTACGGCTTCGGTATTCACTACCTGTCGTAGGGCCCAAAAAGGGGACTCGTGTTCGTGGGTGGATAAATGTGGGGATATCTATTAACCACTAGCATGCCAGGGAACACAGCGTCACGGTATACTAGTCATTATAGGAGGGGGAAGGATAAGAAGCAAAGATTTGGAGAGTATTACCGAAGATAACTTGTGTTATAGCACCGATACCCTCCTAGCATGTTGTTTTATGTAATAGTTTTGGGAAGCCTTTGCTTATTCTATTCACTGATTCCTTCTATCAGGTACAGAAGCAGGTCACTTAGGGGGTTCTAATAGACATAATACCAGGGACACCAGGGTATACCGTATACTTCAACACGTAACTTCCTTACGCACGAGTGTCTTTAGACGATAGTAGCGCTCATAGCGTAGTTTGACTAGGTGTTCGTTAGCGATCATCGAAGTTAAGCAACGTTCAGCACGGTCTGTCTTCGGATGGGTGACCGCGGGTGGCATTTACAACTGAGCGCTACCGTGGCTCGGATGACACGTTAAATTGTAGGCCCCGGTTGTTTTAACTGTTTAGCCATGTCAGAGGCCTTCAGGCGGCCTAAAAACTCTGACACCAGGGCTAGCCACCCGGCCTATACGAACTTACTTACTTTAGACGATTTCCTCCAGTAACAAACCTTGTGTTGCTATGTGTGACGGTGTGTCTGTAACGGTGTTGAAGTCAATTGATGCGATTGTTGTTTTAGGGGAGTCACGGCAATGGGGCCTGTGGGACCGGCGGGACGAGGGTCGCCGCAGCTCGTGGGCGGCGCTCGAGCCCGGCGCCAGGCTGCCGGACCAGCAACGACAGCGCAAGTCAGTGGCTCTATGGTTTTGTTAGCGTCATTACAGGAGAAACTTATCATCAGCCAAATGTAGGGTTGCCATCACTATAATGCGCTCGTAGCGTAGTTTGATTAGGTGTTTGTTAGCGATCACCGAAATTAAGCAACGTTCCGCACGGTCAGTACTTGGATGGGTGAACGCGGGTGGCATTTTCCAACTGAGCGCTACCGTGGCTCGAATGACATGTTAAATTGTAGGTCCCGGTTGTTTTAGCCGTTTAGCCAAGTCAGAGGCCTTCAGGCGGCCTAAACACTCTGACGCCAGGGCTACCCACCCGGCCTAAATGTACTTACTTTTATCACTAAAATTTGGCAACCAGGACAAGACGTAGTTTTTTTTTAACCACATCATGGCAACTGCTACGAGTTTGGGGGTGAATTTAGCGAATTGGAATCCGGACTACAAATGGAACCCCGCACGGACGCTCCCCGGACGCCCTCTAAACTAGGAAAAATCCGGGGAAACCCAGACGGATAACACCATAGCCATATGACGTCCACTGCCGGACATAGGCCTCCCATATGGATCTCCAATAAGACTTTTTTTTTTTCTAGCCTGACCTAACCTTAGCCTAACCATAGTCGAACCATGATACAGGTTGATGATTAATTACTAATTTTGTTTGTGATTTAATTGGTATTTTGAATGGTACCCTTAACTTATATGACTACGACAGAGCGGAAATACACTAAATATTTATTCAAAACAAGAATTTGAAGATGAACTTCCGCAAAGTAACGCCTGATTCAATAAACTATCGAATGATAATACAGTAATTTATTCATTTTATATCAGCTTTTTACATTCCGCAACAAGGGAATGTCGAACATAGGAATGCCGTCTTTTCGGATGTAGGAATGTAGGTTTCTTCGTAGCTTCCTTGCTCAGATATACAAAGGTGTCAAACTTCATTAGTGATTAAGCACCCTAAGAAAAATACCATGATAAGACTAAGCTTAAACAATACCCTTCCTTGGCAGAGTCGGGTCAAAAGGTTAACAACTAAAAATTATTGCTCTATTCGTCACGTAATAACAATTATTTTGTTTGAACAATGCCCTCTACGTTGCAGCACTCTCAACGGCCACAGCGCTTCGCTCTCGTCCATGGAGTCCGAGGGCGAAGTCCCGCGGCCCGTGCGGCACTCCACACACTCGCTCAACGACAATGATCTAGCTGTAAGTTTATTACTACTTTTATCTCTCAAATATCTCAATGGTCTCAAAGTTACCATTACAGCGCTTCGCTATGGTCACAGCGCTACGCTATGGTCACAACGTTTCGCTACGGTCACAGCGCCTCGCTATGGTCACAGCGCTACGCTATGGTCACAGCGCTTCGCTATGGTCACAGCGTTTCAATACGGTCACAGCGCCTCGCTATGGTCACAGCGCTACGCTATGGTCACAGCGCTTCGTTACGGTCACAGTAGCGCTTCACTACGATCACAGCGGCAACGCTTCGCTATGACCATAGTACTTCTTACGGTCACAGCACTTCGCTACGGTCACATCACCGCTTCACTACGATCACAGCGCTTCGCTATGGCCAAAGCGCTTCACTACGATTACAGCGCTTCGCTATGGCCACAGCGCTTCGCTACGGTCACCGCGCTTCGCTACGGTCACAACGCTTGACTATGGTCACAACGCTTCGCTACAGTCACAGCGCTTCGCTACGGCCACAACGCTTACTTATAGTCACTGGGCATTTTTGTTAATAAAGTTAGTTATCATTAATTTTACAGAAGGACTTCGAGAAAGTGACAGCGGCGCTGCGCGCGGGCGCCGTGGTCGGTGCTCCGTGCATCACTGAGAACTCGCGACTCATCCCGCGCCTCCCACTACAGAAGTCGGTCTCTACTCCCAGTATAGTGGCCGCCGTGCAGCCGCCGCAGCCGCAGCCGCCGATCAATATGTGAGTCTTAGGGCTATAGGGGTACGGTTCAATTTCGTGTAGCAAAAATGAACTAAGTATCGATATGTGAGTCTTGTTTTTTATAAGGGTTGGGTTCAATTTCGTGTAGCAAAAATTAAGTACCAGTGTTTATTATATGTAATTATATGTCTTGGTAAGAGGCAGAAGTGGAACGGGAAGGCTGAAAAATTGATGAATTTTGTGAAAGATGATATGCGAGAGAAAGGAGTTGTTGATGAGATGACGTATGATAGAGCAAAGTGTCGAAAGGAAACGCACTGTACCCCACATAGTGGGTTATAGGCAAAAAGATGATGATGTGATTTGGAGTTTCACGAAAATTCTGGAACAATTTTCTCGAATAGATTCTTTTTAGTTTTCAATTTATGTTTTATACAAAAAAGAGAAACCTCACGTTTTCGACACAGCTTTTTAGGAGAATTTAAACTGCATGAAATTATGGACTACCTACCTTCATTTTGTAGGATCACGTAGTACCTATATTTTTACAAAAGACAAACCTTCTTACCACTTTAGTTTTACGCACGCTTTAGACAATGTTTAAAAGTACAAATTGCACGGTTAAACAGAGTTTAAAGCATGTTTAAATCTTTTGTGGCGAGGCGGAAATTATTTGCCTATTATTTAGTGCAATGATACTTATAAAAAAGAAACTGAAAAGGATACATTTTATTTCCCTAAAATAACGACAGTGGCTGGGTAATTTTGTCACAATTTACTAAATTTTATCAAAAATGAAGGTAGTCAAAATTTTTTCTAACTGTGCATGTGTGAGTCGATGTTTTTCTTTACGCACTGTGGCTTTGCTCTAATTGTTTTGTCATTTTATAGCACAGGAATCGGATCGTATAAGACCGATTTTTTTTTATTTTGCACATTGTATAGGACTGTCGTGATAGGTATTATTCAATTAAATTATATCGGTACAACAAATACCTAAATAATAAATTGTATTGTACATAGAATAAATTAATTGCGATTGAATGCATTTAATTACAACTCAATGAAGATAATTTTAACGTTTTAAATTAAATAATCTGCCAAGCACGAGTCGGACTCGCGCACGGACGGTTCCGTACATACTTTATGGGAATTCCCCCCTTAAATATTTATTTTATTTTAATTAATATATTCATTATTGAAGTGAATATACAACTAAATACATATATATTTACATCCTAAAGTCATTTTGGCGTCATGCTCGTCGTGCATCATTGTGACGTCCCCCGGTTCCCTTTACTTTTTTTATCATATATTTATGAATATTGCTTGCTTTTTTGATTTCCAGCTTCGTGGGATACGTCATTTTCCGATAATTTTATTTATCGCGATATTCGTCTTGCAGTCATGCTCAGACATTTTTGAACCCCGAATCATGGTGATGCATTCTAGGCATCCTAGATATATTGATCCTTATTTGACTATGGCATGGATTATTTTACGTCCTCGAAGGATGGACGGTGTTTGGGAGTGCGACGTTGCCAGCTTTGGGTTTTTATCTCTTTCTTTTCCTATCGCTTGTCTGTAGTGCACAGTTTCTCCATTTAATAAGTTCCAATAGTTATCAGGTCCATAAATATACGGATGCCCTATACACGTATGTAATTAAATGTGTCTACTAGTAGTAAAGTTGATCTATGTGAGCGTAGATAAATGGATTGAATAGTAAATGTATGGCCGTCTTTCACGCAACACTTACTGAATGAAATTTAAAGAAATTTGGTAGGTACGTTGTGTACCTGTTATGTATATTTCTTAATATGTAATAATAAAATGATAGTTTAGTATAATGAACTAGCTCAAGCCCGCGGTCCGCAGTGACCTATTCCTTCCTTTCAGCCATAGGACGTCCACTGCTGGATATAGGCCTCCCCTAAAGATCTCCGATAAGACCAGCTTTGTTTGCCAGTATTGGTATATGGTTTCAACTAACTAACGTAAATATTTATACTTTGTACGGACGCGCAATAGCTGTATACGGACGTCTTATATCCACAGACGGATGCCAAATAGCTTTATACGGACGTTCAATAGCTACATAAGTTTGAATCCGTTCATTTGTTTGTTTTTGTAATGAATGTTTTATTTATACAAACTGTAGGATTTTAATTGGGTTCTCAGGATGAAAAAACCGCAAAAATTGAACAAAACATATTTTAATTTAGTTTGAAGAGTACTTAAGCCAAATTTAAAGTCTATCAATCGAGAGAATAATAGTAGTTTATGCAACTGTCATATAATGAAGGGTATTAAAACACGAGTGTGAGTTTATGAAACGAGCGCAGCGAGTTTCATAATAGTAACGAGTGTTTTAATACCCGTGTTATATGCAGTTGCATACACTACTTTATCTTCACTAATAAAAATAAAAAAGAAACATTAAATTCACGCGTACGTGTATTGTCACAGTGAACTTGGCGCCATTAAAATCTAACCAATGAGAGCGCAGCTGCGCGCGCAGGGTCAATCAGGAGCGAGCGCGCGCTGTTCTTTTTTTATTTCATTGGCACAAGATCTTACCAAAGAGTTTTGTGTATGTAAGTTTAGTAGTTTCGACGAAGTTTTCACGTATAACCCAACTGTTTTCAAAAGCCAGCCTAATATCAAAATTTTATACAACTTGTATGAGGATTTTGACATAAGGCTCGCCAGGTTAATTGGTCGCGTTTTATTGATGTTATAATGAGATTTTACGATATCGATGTGGATATTATAACATCATGTGAAATTGCTTAAATTGAGTGTTTTGTTGTTGTTTATAACAGTAGTCATTATAAGTCAAGTATTGGAAAAAAAAGTAGAATGTTACAACATTAGTGTAGATAAAAAGTTTTATACAATCTCAAAGGACTCGTTTTACCCTTTCAGTAATTGAATTTTCGAAAATGCTTCCTTAGTGGATGCCTACGTTCTAAGAAAAATACGTGTGCGAATTTTAAGTTTCTAGCCTTTATAACTCTTAGAGTTTGGCCTGTGCGTTGATACCTGAATCAGTCACTTTTCCGTTTCTATATATACTAACTCAACACCGGTGGCTTCACCCTCGTTGTCTTAGTAGGTACATTCTTAAAATGATAATTACCTGCAATCTGGCCCGCATTATTTTAGTTCTACTTAAAATGATAATGGCCCGCGATTTGGCCTGCGCTGCCAAGTACTTGCTCAAAATGAAAATAGCCCGTTTTTTAGTGATTGATCAATATGATAATTTATGGTCATCTATTTGGTAAAAATTCATTAAAAACTGAGTAATTATATTCTTTAAATTGTAGGGTTCCCTAACTCACGCCTGTGGAAACCAATTTAAACGGTTTCTATAAAGAAAGATGATGTATGTAAACCTTGCTCAGTGGATGCCTAAAACGTAAAAGGAATATTATAGGTGTGCGAAATTTTAAGTTTCTGGCCTTAACATTTTGGCCTGTGCGTTGATACCTGAAACAGCCAGAATGTGGAACGCTTTGCCTGGGTCTGTCTTCCCGCTAAAGTACAATGTGGGCGTCTTCAAATCCCGAGTAAATAGGTATCTTCTAGGTAAGCGTGCTACAACCTAGACCGCTTATCTGCTTAACAACAGGCAGTATGTGGTCAAACGCAAACCTATTCAGAATAAAAAAAAAAAATGCCCTTTTGCCCTTCATATATAGATAGGTGAAAATTTTACTGGGAACAGTGCTTTAATCTTACAGTTGTTAGCTTGTAGTCATACAGAACTACCTCATTTATGGTATCGTATTCCTGAAATCAAGATCGCCAGGCTATTGAACTGAAATATAGCTAATGAGCGTCCGTATACAGCTATTTGGCGTCCACATGTGGATATTAGGCGTCCGTATACAACTATCGGGCGTCCGTACAAAGTATAAAGCTTAACATCAGATTGTTGCAACCCAATACCAATAAAATTATATTTTATTAGTTGTTTATTAAATACCAACCTCGGTCGTGTGCAAAATTCGAACCACCTCTATCAATTCAAAAAAGAATCGTCAAAATCGATTCACTGTATTCGGACGAGTAATCACGTAACAAACAAAATAACATACATTCGAATTATGAACCTCCTTTTTTGAAGTCAGTTAAAACATGTCAATGAATTTTCATATTAAACTCGACGTATTACTTATTATTATTATTAAAAATTATTTTCAAAAATATGAAATCGGGCGCCGAATATTACACATCGTGTATGTGATCGAAGACGATATATTTTGTTATGATTGAGGTAGAAATAATATTTGAGCTATTGTCACAGATTTCATAAGCGAGCTGGCAACGTCGCAATTGTGGACGCCAAATACGCGATTGTGTAGTCAGGAATTCTCTCAGATATACTATTGTGGATATACGCGCTGCAGCAGCGCCACCCCTGCGCTGAGATTTTTCCGGGAACTTTTCAATATTTTTTTGCAACCGTTTTAACGATTTCTCAGCTTCCGTCGATATTTGTACTACGGCTAGCTAGGACCAATAGGACCTAAGTGGCACCGACCAACAAAGTGGCGTCCGGTATGCGGACGTCAAAAGCAGGTGGACGCCAGTTTAAATGCACTTTCGCCTTCAGGAGACGTCTAATTGTTTGCGGGATAAATATATTCTGTGTATATTTGAACCATTATTTATATCGAGCGAAAAACGTCTAAAAATTCAGGTTTGTTGTATAGGTGCCCCCTTAAATTATGAATTTTATTCTATTTTTAGTATTTGTTGTTATAGTGGCAACAGAAATACATAATCTGTTAAAATTTCACTTTCCTAGCTACAATAGTTTATGAGATACAGCCTGGTAACAGACAGAAAGACAGACGGGCAGCGGAGTCTTAGTAGTAGGGTCCCGTTTTTACCCTTTGGGTACGGAACCCTAAAAATAAAGTTGTACCGCTAAGCGCTGTCTAGATAGATATCAGATAAGGTAGAGAACATTAAAATTATTATGAAGAGACGCGCAAAATAATGAATATCAATATTTAGAAAGATATATAATATACATAGAGCGCCATCTCTGTCCTACGTAATACTATTGAAGAAATCAGTGACAAACATCTCGTGACGTTTGTTCAATAGTATATAGGTCGAATCATTCAAGTTGGCGGATGTGAAGTTAGCTACAAACTGCGCAATGTCCAATCAACGGGCAGCTTTATGTCAGCTTCAGCGAGGATTGGATATTGCGCCGCTTGTAGATAACTTCACATCCGCCGACTTGCACGATTCAGCCTCTAGTTTGTAAGACCGAGTTAACGCTCTACAAAGCAATAGCCAACCGATTTTTTCTTCCTAAAGGCCGATGTTTATTATTTATTCGCTATTACCGTACACTTCACATAGAACGACATAGTTAATGATGTCAACAAATTAATACAAATCAAGGAATTTTGTCCGGGTAAAACTTAAATCGCGTATACACAGCACATACTAACAGCGATTGGTTCGAATCACAAAGCACATTTGTAAAAAGCATATCACGACAGTCCTATACCTATCTCGCTCGGTCAGCCTGTCGGGGCGCGGTGCGAGCGAGACGGAAAGCGACGAGGACGCTTCCGCGGCGACAGAGGGCGCTGTCGCTGTGACACGAAGAAACAACACGCGGCAGGAACATTTGGGCTTGCATCGACTCGCTTTTCTTGAACAGTAAGTTCTATACTATACCAGCCTTTTTAACAGTCCACTGTAGGACGTAGGCCTACCCACGAAGGGTAATTAGGCCATATGGCCCAGTGCGGGTTGGTGGATTCACATACGCCATTGAATTTCTTCTACGGACGTATGCAGGTTACCTCACGATGTTTTCCTTCACCGAAAAGCCAGTGGTGTGAAATTCCGTATATTATTATAAATTTCAAGGAATTCATTGGTACAGAACCAAGATTTGAACCCACCACCTCATGCTTGCTCTGTCGTACGGTAATTAATGTAATTATTATGAGATTAATAGAATGTGGTTTAACCGCAAAATGTTGGTATGATAAAAGTAATATATAAAATATCTCTGTATCGTCTAGTACATAACAACAGTAAGTAAATAATAGAACTAAAATATTCACTAAGCATGTCTTAAACGCAAGCTTTGCTTCTTGTATTTGATTTTTGTCACCTTGTTTTTGCTTTGAGCGTTTTTGCATGTGTTTGACCGATTTTGATAGGCATATTGTTTTGACACACCATTTTTAATGTACCTTTTTTGGGAAAGTGGAAACTGCCATAATAATTGGAAAAAGGGATATTGAGCTACTTATCGTGTGCTTATAATAGTATATCTATTTTTAGGGCCCCTATAGCTTAAGAGAGTTTTAGAAGAGGAAAACTTTATTTTGTCAAGGAAAACACTTCTTTGTGCCTATAGAGTAATTTTTTAACTATTCTTTTTTTGTAATTTTAATATTGTATTGATAATTTGGACAGAGCGGCATTCGACCATCATGCAGAGAAAAGGAGGAAACGGGGAAGCTTGTTCTTCAGAAAGAAAAAGGTACGTACATTCTAACGTTGCTCTTTTTGTCTATTTGATCTCAATAAAAGAAACAGCAAACATTTTTTTTTTCAATTCTTATTTTAAGTATAAAAGTAAGCCCTCAGAATTAAGCATTGAGACCATAAAACACCTTTAAGCTCTGATTTCGTAAGTTAGGTGTGCCATCATATCGCGGCCGCAGTATTACTGATGTTATATGTCTTTCTTTCGGTTTCTACTTGACGATGTCAACTACTGATCTTATACAATCGCGCCATTTTGAGGTTGAGCTAGAGCATGATTATTTTACAATACATTTGCAATATGTTCAGCGCGGGCTGAATATAGTGAAATATTTTTATATTTTAAGACCGTGCGCACCTTTGTTCAAGCAAATAAATAGCTTTGACTTTGTTTCCATAGACACCGATGTCTATACAGGGTGTCCCTGAACTCAATGTCAAGCCGGCACTGGGTGAGAGAGGGGGTTACACCAGTCGCGGGAAAAATATTTAAAAAAAATCCCAATCGGTTATTTGAATTTTAAATTACTCCGAATTTTGAGCGCCAACCAGCATTGATGACTTAAGTATTCGATTTTTAATACGGTGATATATCGAAAAAAAAAATTCTACTACGTGGTGTAGATTGAAAAGTAGCTAGTGTTGCACCATTTAAAAACCTTAATTAAATGGGCCATCTTTTGATGTAACTTGCCGAGGACTGTACCATACATTTTTATATTTGTATGAAGAGTCAAAGTTCGGTGATATTATTTTTAATATTACGAATTGAAGAAGCTATGCTAATTTGAACTAACTTAGTAATATTTAATGCTTGAATTGTGACTGCAATTCATTAGTACGTTTATTAAGGATCATGTAAGTGAAAAAATCACTGTAAAATTGTGAAATTTGTGGTCAAAGTACCTAAAAATATAGTTCAAGGTAAATATTTTCCTCATTTTTTTTATTTTAGCTAGTGAAATTCAAATAACCGATTGGGATTTTTTAAAATATTTTTCCCGGGACTGGAGTGACCTCCCCTCTCTCCCCGTGCCGGCTTGACGTTGAGTTCAGGGACACCCTGTAAATGTATACTCGTATATGTGATAGTGATGTCATTCACAGATAATGCGAGTTATCTACTGCCTTTATAAAGCGGACAACGCTATTTAGGAAAGCAGCTCAAAACTCTAAAACAGATTAATTTGAAAGAATGTGTTATTTCCAGGACAAGTCCCGTAAGGCAGCACATGCGTGGCAAGCTGCCGGCAGTGGTGGCGACTGCGACTGGTGTGGACGCTCCCTCGCGGACAAACCATCACTCTACTGCGACAGTAAGTACCTAATTCTTATTGGTTCTTATTGAAAATTATTTTCTACCAAAAAGTAGCTGGACACATTTGAGCTCCATTCCAAGCTCTTACCGACTACTTACTATTTCTTATCGGTGGTATCTCGAAAATGAGCGTATGCATGATAGGCGGTGGTAACTGTGACTGGTGTGCGCTCTCCCTGGTGGGATATAAATGTGCTTTACCGCGACAGTTAGTATTAATTCTATTGGGTTTTATCGATGTTGTCCGAAAGTCGGCGTATGCATGTCAGGCAGTTGTGACTGAACGCTGAAAGATATAGCTGTGCTTTACTGCAAAGCTTTTATCGATGTTATTTTGTCAGCAAGCATGGTAGGCGGTAGTGACTGTATCTCGTGTGGACGCTCCCTTCCAGACAAACCTTCGTTATACTGCCAGAGTTATTATCATTCTTAATTATACTGATACAGATGTTATTGATGCCATATACAAAAACAAGTAAAAACATTAAGATATTCAATACATTGTTCATTTCGCACATGATGTCGACGTTTTATGTACATTTTGGGCAAGCAAACGCATGAGCTGTTAGCCCAGTTATAGTATAAAAATGTTTAATTTTTTCCCCAAAAAATGCTTTACTCATCTTACTCTTTTGTACGTTTCAGATTGCACAAATACAGTTCACCAAAATGTGTGCAAAGACTACATCGTCGAGTGCAATAAGCCGAAAACATCTAAGGTAAGTTCTTAGAACCTATACAGGGTTAATCTTATAGCGTGTATAGGACGAATCATACAAGTCGGCGGATGTGAAGTTAGCCACAAAGTGCGGCAATATCCAATCCTGCCTGAAGCTCACATAAAGCCGCGCGTTGATTGGGTTTCGCGCAGGTTGTAGCTAACTTCACATCCGTCGACTTGTATGATTCGGCCGATACAAATATGAGCCGAAAAGGGATAATTTAGACCATTATAATGTACAATTTTTAGAACCTATACAGGGTTAATGTCATAGGGTATATTAAGACGTAAGGGGATAATTCAGACCATTACTATGAACAATTTTTAGAAGCTAATTTCATAGGGTATACTAAATCGAAAGGGGAAATTCAGACCATTATTATAAACAATTTTTAGTATGGGGCCAACCTGGAGTTCGGGACAAACTCAACTGTTCCATCCATCCATCGATCAGCCGTAGGACGTCCATTGCTGGACATAGGCCTCTGCTATGGATTTCCAATAATCCTGGTTAGAAGCGGCCTGCATCCAGCGCGTCCCTGCTGTTTCAACCTAGTCGGTGGAGCTGTTCGATACCAAATCATAACTTTTTTTTTCTCAACCTATGCTGTCCTACTTCTGAGCAAAGGTCTCCCTCACTTCCTTCCATTTATCGCGTTCTGTAGCCAAATCCCGCCAACCTTCCCGGAAAGTGTCAAGATCGTCACGCCAGCGTCTTTTAGGCCTTCCCTGCCTTCGTCTGCCCTCCGGTACCCACTGTGTGACGATCCTGGCCCATCTCTCGGGGTGCTTCAATCATAACTTAGAATCGACAAAATGTAAGGCCAATAAGATTGAAATCTGTTCAAATATTGACAATTTTTTACAGACTTCGGTTGCCAAATCACTGAGCGCAGCGAGCGGAAAAAGCAGCAAACGCAGCTCCGTCTCTGGCCAGTCACAAAACTCCACTAGGTAAGTACCCTAAAAAAATCAACATTCTTAATTCGATTTTCAAAATAAACCAATAATTATAAACAGTGGTTTTAAAAGTAGAAGAATATTTTGGCACTAAATATTTTGCTGCTTGATTTTTTTTGATGGAAGCAATTAGCAGAGGGGTGATGTTTATAATGCCAATGCGATAAGGAGTTGCAGTTTTTGCGCTAATGCATTTTGTATTTGATTTGCGAGCGATAAGTGAAACACAGTGTAGACAGTAAGGACCTTATGTAAAAAATATTTGCCCGAAAACATGTACCCGTAACCGTTCACTTTGACTTGTCTGTTAATTTAAATAAAAAAATAATTAAAAGTGAAACTCTACTGAACATACAATAGAGTTCAAAATATACATGATTTTATTTGTTGATCACTATTTTTTAAGCTTGAGTGTTCAGATAGGTATACAGGGTTATACAGTACTAAGTCGAAACGGGGTGTTAAGAACATCAATACGAACAACTTTTACTATGGAGCCAACTCAAAATTTGAGAAAAAAACAGCTGTTTATACATTTTTGTCAATTCCGAGTTGCAATTTTGTATGGAACAGCTGATTATTTTTGCTCGAATTTTGAGTTGGTCCCAAAGTAAAAGTTGTTAATCACCCTCTTTCGTCTTAGCACAGGGTAAGCAGATAACCCTGTATTACTTATTTCGTTTTTACGTAACGTCCGTACTGTTATTGCACTGTGACGAATAAATAGCCCTTTTGAAGGTCAACGTATAAATAGAGAAATTGAATCGTGTTTTGTCTCTTTCTATGATGTTTATAATTTCCATAGATAGAAAAAGACAAAGTACGTTTACGGAATATACTACGTGCTTCAATAAATGGGTAAAGGTTTATATTAATATTAGGAAAATTAATTCAAAATTAATGTTAAGAGGATACACAAGTATGTAGTATTAAAAGTTATTATCAATTTTTGTACAATTTTTTCCTATATTCCTATTCTTTGCTTTGTGATTCGCTGGTTATTTTTATGTGTACATATGATGAGTTTGCTTTAAATTCGGCATTTTGGTTCGTCCTGAGCTTTCTTTGGTTATTTTGGTGTTTTTTATATCGGTTTATTTGGTTTATGTGAACGGTTTGCCTTTTTTACTGTACAGAAACGTTATGTGGAAGTATTTCGGTGTTTTTTGGATGTTTGTTATGTATTTTTTGCGCGAATAATTCTGCGTTTGACTACTAACTCTCGTGGTTGAATAATTTTTAAATATTGATCAGAGATAAAAGGCAGATCTATAGGTAGATCATTGGAATCATATTTTTATAGCAAAAACAAACATTCGTGTATAAGTTATAACTACGTCATAATAGTAAAATCGAGTGTCCGTTGATGATGACTAATCTTATTAATATTTTAATATATCACCCAATAAAAAGGGCAAAATAAATTGTCCTATGAGATGGTAAATTTCTCACTTTAAAAAAATATTCTAGGTTGCCAAGCAAGGAAAATTACATATAAAGTTTCGGTAAGAATGTTCTTTTGATGTACATTTCATTTTGTACCTACTGTTTTAGCGAATAAATGAATTAGAACAAGGATGAAAAAACTATACAATTTTTATTAACAATGGAGATAACTCATTAAAACTTTAACTTTGCGGTCAAATTTGGAAAAGGAAAATCAGCAAATTTTCACCAATCGACTTGTAAAAGCTGATCATTTTTCACTATTTCAGGGGTAGTCTATACTAAAAAGTCGATCATAACGATGAATACAATAATAATATTCATTTGTCTAGCATTTGTCCGTGGCTTCAAAAACACCTGATATATTGAGAATAGATCCCTGAGAACTGAGTATGATTTGTCCAGAGAAACGTCTCAATCGTATTAGTTATTATTTTCCGTTGCCTTGAGAAACACCTGATAGATAGATTTGCTATCCATCAGAAAACTTAGTACCTATATCAAGTCCAGAGAAACGTTTCAACCGTAATAGTTATATTTTTGCGTTGCCTCGATAAACAACTAATACATAGATTAGCTATCGTACAGAAAACTAGTAATGAGTCCGAGTATATTATTTTTGAATATAGAGTATATCAAGTCCAGAGAAACGTCTCAAACCGTAATAGTTCCACATAACCCGCGTCCGAACAGAGAGTGACCTAGCGCATTTGTGTACACGTATTCTCGTGTTCATAACGCACACAGTAAGAAGCAGTCCGGATGCTACTCGCCGTGGCGTCGCGTTGCAACAAAACTCGGCGTGCAGTAAGTTCTGCGAATGAAAGCAGCAACGCGCTGCCTATCTCTATCTCTCTCATTCACACATACCATCCATCGTTCGATTTGTGTTTCTATCTCGCTCTGTTTATGTTCGGTCAGGTCGCATGTAGATGATGAGAGTTTCAAGTCGGCTTCGCAGTTGTATTCTTTTAACGCTCAGGCTTCGGTATTACTGAGATTTGGGCAGAATTGTTGTTTCTTATTAATTCAAAATGTTATACATCGATTGGAGATGATATTCCTGATTAATCAGAATCGTTGCTATTGGGGCAGTGTGGTGGACTATGCTATGATGTATAGACTGAATCGAACTTCTTGGTTGCTGTGAACTTCTTGGTTGAGCAATATGAAATCTAACTACTGATTACTAACTACGATTACATATTGTAGTTAGCAATCGTGACTTAAAATTACATAAATTAATCGTAAAAGTAGTTAAATATGTTGATTACTTACTAATAATTATAGTTGCAACCACGATTCAACATCGCAATTTCAACCTTAGTCCAATGTGACAAGGTTGGAACCATTATTATGCTACAAATGCATCGAGTGACATCTAGTGGTCAGTAGTGATCACTATCTGTACTTACAAGTTCTGCTACTTCATACTTACACATACTACATTTAGTTATGATTGCATGTACCCATAACTACATGCAGTTAACTACTTTCAGTCGTAGGTAACCTGATTACAAAATAGTAGTTAACTTCGCTCAACTTTGGCTAGTTAACAAAGCCGCCAACAATTTTGATTCTGCCTATAACCTAACCCTTCTTGTACTTCAAAAAGTGTCCGTGATCAGTGAGCCACAGTTTATAACATAGTATTTTTTGAAGTCGTAAAGTTGCTTTAGTTTGATATTAAGTCGTGTCTGAAATATTTTTGATTAAAACTGTTATTGTATTTGGTGTACCAAAAGTTCCCCTGTATTCTGGTGAATTAAACATCATTCTAATATCGCAAAATTTGCTTCTGTCTATCATGAATAATACGTTCAGATAGATAGATAGATTGAGCATTAACTAAAATTTATAAGTATTTCATGAAGTAATTATTGATACCATAAGATGAATTGTATAAATCAATTTTGTAATTATTATTTTTTTAACATTTATTTTTAACATTATGTACTGATATTAATATTTTGACATCAAGAAAGCAATCATTTAATTAATCTGAAACGTATAAACAACACTGTAATATTACTTATAGGCCCAGACCATAATTAAACTTAACATAATATAATTTATTAATTTCCAATAATTATAAAACTGTACAATTCATAATGATGTAACTATTAGGAAGGCTATCCATCAAAATACAGGTGTTCTCACACCTAGTTTGATGGCCATGGCTACATATTTCATGTATTGTGTACTAAAAGAAATAAATTATTTTTCATTTTCAGATATGTAAATCCTGTTTCCTTGGCTAATTCCTGACTAATCAAAAATATTTACATTAGTCAGAGATCCTCAGTATCTCTTGTTATAGCTATTTGATTAAAACTGATTGATCAGGAATATTATTTTTAATGAATAACGTCGACACTGCCTTCAGTTAGGGTACATACGGAATGATAGGCGAAAACGATGAACATTTGTTTTTGTAAACACAGCTTTAAGTTTATGGCCATAAAGTGCATTGCTGTTGCGGTTGTTGTTTATGTGTTAAAAGTTCATAATTATGTTGCAAACCAGTTAAAGCTAAGTTTTCAAAGCTTTTACAAGAAACAAAGTCTAAAAAGTGGCTTAACTAAGAGCAGAGCGGAAGCGTAATAAAAATATGTACCTACTTTAAAATGTGAACTTTATATTTTTTGACTATTTTTTTTTCAGTACAATTTACCTAGTAGAAACTTGGCGCAACCAAAAATGACTGTTTATCAGAGCAGACGAGTACTTATTCACTGCGCGCTAACACACACACACACACACAAAACAAATGATGTAAAATGGTATTGAGCTGCATACATCATAATATAGCTTAGTTTTAGAAAATCATATTGCATTCATCGTACAATATCATTGGTCACAGAGTAATCGACCAAAGATATAACTCGATCAATAAAAATATCTTTTGATCGAGTTAGACAAGGAACGTCAAATCCCAATACTTATTTGACAGTAGCTTGGAAGATTTTCCACCCATTTTTGTGGTTGAGAATAGGGTAGTTGACTGGTATTGAATTAATAAAAAGTATTAGGATTAGTAAATTTGGCAATTAATTTTATGAGTCATAAACTGAAAAAATAATTAAAATAGGCTAATCAAATTCAGAGATATAAGCTTGTAAAAATTTTGGTAGGGATACAGAAGGGATGCCTTGTCCCTTTTCCACAAAGCATGACATAGTGTGGCATTTTATTAAGTATTCAAATGTTTTCTGCGCTTGCAGTTTACACCAAAACGCACAGAAAACCAAGTTACAATACATAACACATAAACACATTTTATACACAAAAACAAACACGAACATTATCTTATATGTATGACACTTACGGCAAAGAATATATAATAATACCTTACGGGCAGTGACGTTTTAGCCTGTCATAGCGCGCTTTTTGTCTAGCAAAAAAATAAATATGCTTGTTTTTATTTCATTTTTGTTTTCGTTAATCGGCTCTGTTTATGGTTAGCTGTTACAAGAGGACCACAAAAATATATTGTCAACCATAATCCGACCGCGCGGGGTGCGGGTGCACACCTGTCTCAGTCCCCCTTTGTCGTCTACCCCCGCGCTCCTGTACCCACGCAGGCGAGGACTGAGTAAAGCGGTCGGATTATAGCCTATTGGTTTAAGTGACACGGCATTATCAATCTGTTATTTATAGAAATCTGTGGCTATAAGTACGTATATTTGTCTACGCTGGTAGAGTCCCGGTTGAATATAAAGTTCACATAAAACATTTTTTCGTTTTGCAGCGCCTCTTGGAGTTTGTCAGGGCTTAGTTCACGTGCGCATTTTCGTCAGTTTTCTTTTGAAATGATTTGTCGCGTAACATCATGACTTCTAGATTTGTACTCGAATCATCCACGATGCCTTACTTGTGTATCTTTCTATCTTTCAATTGGAGGTAGTTTGAGATTTCTCTTGAGAGTATTGTTGTTGTAGATTTTATCGTTTTAGTGTTAAGGTTCATTTTCGTTTGTTACCGCTGTTTGAACTTTGAATTTGGATTTTTAGGTTGTCTCTTCAAGGTTTAGTGCAATACGTAGATGATAAAATGTACTAATGACAAAATAGGAATACGTATTTTTCAAAAGCTACGAATAGGTTGTGTTCTTAACATGTGCGTTGTCTCTTTCTTACTTGTGGCTTTCCACTTCCACAAGAAATTGACAAAGCACTGCATCTGGCACCGACCAACGTGGCAGTTTGACTTTGTTTTTTCTTATTACGGCCATTCTCCGATTTGGTGCTTTTCGCCTAATTACCGTACCCTTTGTTATTATTAATTACTTTGAATTAACAGCGATTCTCCGATAATCGTGTCCTGGGCTTTTTCAGTCTGCGTCAAAAAAAGAGGGTACCTACGTTAGTTAGGAAAAAAACGCCAAATTAGAGAATGAGACACATAGTGCTATTTGTGTCATTGGTGTAATACGGACTGCAGCCGTAGACAACGAACTTGTGTTATAGGTCGAATCATATTGCCGGTTGCAGACCAAGAGCTAAGCTAAGTTAGTTTAGCTTAGTTCGCATAGCTGATGCAGTTTTTCTATCGTGCATAGCTCGCAGTCTGCACAAATTAATGGAATACTATTTCAGCTATGCGAGCTAACCCCGAACTAAGCTTAGCTCTTGGTCTGCAACTCGCATACATCTTGGCAGCCATGATGTTAGCTATAAGCTGCGGGTAACCCAATCCTAACTGAAGCTCATTTAACAGCTGTGTGAGGATTGGATTTCCCACAGCTTTTAGCTAATTTCACAATCGCCAAGATATTTTATTCGACCTATATCTTATGTGTTCCGAAAATACACAATTTTTTTCTGGTCAAATTACACAATTTTAGCTATAAGTTGAACATTTAACTTGAATTATAGTAATTACTTTTACTCCTTGAATAGACAATTTCTTTTTTCAAAATTATTGTCTTGTAATATTTGTCATGAGTATTTTTCAAATTAGTAACTTGAAATGCATGGGCTATTAAATTAAAAAGTCAGCTTTTCTAAATTTCAAATCGCTTCTTCTTATTTATTTAGGCTTCGCTCAATTAAATTTTTAAAACTAAACCAGATCTTAAATTTATGTTTACACGGTTTAATGTAGCGAAATTGTTAAACTTTTCTGTTTCATACGAGTCATTTGTTATGTCGGATGAATTTTGACCCCGTTTGAACCTTTTTGGTATATTTTTTGAAAATTATATGGCAACACAGATTAATACGCCTATTTATAATTTGTCGTGATTCTAAACTTGAAATGGTGGAACAAATTTTCGGATTTTTAATGGCTTATAGGCCAAATCATACAAGTCGGCGGATGTGAAGTTAGCTACAAGCTGCGCAATATCCAATCCTGACTGAAGCGCGTTGATTGGGTTTCGTGCAGGTTGTAGCTTCACATCCGCTGACTTGTATGATTCGGCCTATACAAGTATTATTCTGTGGTGTTACCATGTTATCATGTTTTGCCGTTTCGACGGGTAAAATTGATTGTTATTATATTTCAGCACGGGCCATATTTATAATGACGACAAGGACTCAGATCACAAACATGATCAGAGCAAGTAAGTATTGACATATCATAACATTAAAAAAGTAAATAGTGCATTGGCACACCTTCTACCATATAAAGATGTTGCTACCTTACTTAGGCTGATTTTAGTCTCACGTTCACCGTCGGCGCTCATAGGTCAGCGCGTACTTCATCAGCGGTGAAGCTCAGCGTGGCTCGTTTCAGTATCGTACTGAGCGCCTGTACAGACGTAGTACAGACGACGCGACGCCAAAGATAGCTACGCGTCATTCAAAAACGCTTCCTAGAAGTTCATATATCTCGGCCATCAGCGCCGACTGTGCGCGTGCGGTCGGCGTGAGATTAGAATCAGCCTTAGAGGTTAGTCCTTGTTTTACCGTGTATCTAAGTTAACAATAAAAACTCATGATTTGCTACGTTTTTGTGGAAAGCAATATATTTTTGATGCAGTAAAATACACAGACTGAATATTTACTTATATATTCACATCAAAAATAAATAATTAAATTAAACTAAAATATTATATATTACTAACTAGAATCTAGAACTGGCACATATGGCAAGTTTATTTGCCTACTTTAGTCTATAGTAGGTATCTACTTCAGTTATATTGATTGCTTTTGGGTACCTAGTCATGCCTGTATACAATATTATTGTTAAGTCGGTACTTTGATGTTGGGTCCGTATTTTTGTAAAACTAAACATTAGTTTAGCTATTTATTATAATAAGTTGTGTTTACACTTGCTATTTAATCTAGCATGTATTGTCTCATATAAGTGAATTTTATGTAATTTTTTGAGAAAATAAATATCTTAAACCAGATATTAAGGGGATTCCCATACAGTACGAAATTTTCCGTGCGCGAGTCCGACTCGCACTTCGCCGATTACTATTTCAAGTGTAAATAATAAATATGTATTTGTTTGTCCAGTGCATCGGACGACGCGGGCGTGACGGAATGGCCGGAAGTGTACCTAACTGCGGATCAATTAGGCGAGGAGGCCAACCTTCTCGGCCTCGGGCTAACAGAGTCTGATACATGGGCCGCGGGCGCGCCTAAAGGACTCGCCAAGTAAGTTATCAATGCCATACCACGCTCACTGTTGGACCTATGCCGTCCTTATCATCGTCATCGTAATTTTAGGTACAGGAAGTGCAATGATACTGTTTGGAAGTGACTTGCACCCAAAGGTCATCTATCAGCCCTGGTAGCACGGCAAAGGGAGAAACCCAGAATGGGTTTCCACTTTAAATGTCAGTTGTCATTGTCAATCCATACTTTATTTCCTCTTCGAGAGGATATAATGGTGGAAAGACAATTTTTCCCTTTGCCATGCTTTTCGGGCAGGTCAGCCTTTTGTGCCATCTTCTTATCGAGCAATATTCATTCATTCATTCGTTCACTAATTATTTCGCCTATTCATTTATTTATCGGCTCGGGCTCACAGAGTCCAACTCTTGGGCTGCGGGCGTGCCTAAAGAACTCGCTAAGTAAGTATTACGTCATAAAGGAACATAGGCCTACCCACGGAGGGCGATTGGACCATATCCACCACCCTGGCGCTCCCAGTGCTGACGCGCTTAGTGCAGGTTGCTCGATTCACAACCGCTGTCGAGTTTCTTCTGTCTAATCGATTTTTCTTCGAATTTTTCCTCGCCACCCCGGATAGCATTTTTGCCGTTACGAAATCAGTCGACACTAAAAAGACTAGTTTCGTAACGGCTACTAAAAATGCTATATGGGACGGTGGTTTACACACCGCAAGGCAACCCGCATACGTGTCCAGTAGGTACATACATTCCAAAGAATTGATTGGTGTGGGACCCGCGCCACACGCTTTTAAGGCGTTTTCTATATCTAGGCCACCAAAACTGTCCAATCGTGGACTAGCAAAAATAATTGTACTGTGAGAAAGTTAATTAATCGAAGCGAAGTTAATTAATCGAAGCTACCCAGAGTTATGCAGAAACCTTAAGAATTATTACTGTAATAAAATAACACAAAAGGGCCTGATCCTTGGCAAATTTACACGTTCACAACTTTGCAATCTGAACACAGAAATTTGTGGTCCAACCAGACATCAGGCCCTCCTTGATTAGCCAGGTCATAGCCTTCCAGCCCCGATTTTTTTCCCGATGTCATTTAGTGCGTAAATCGTAATACAACTGTGAGGTAAATTTAAGAATTATCTGGATACTTATTTATTACTCATACAATGTAATCTGATGTACTATTTATGTAGAGCTATTATGCCTTATATATCTATCTATAACAATTTGGTATTTATTTTGGTTCTCAAATTCGTATTCATATACATTTCTATCTATCCACTTTATATATATTCATATTATAATATACATATATACACACGCGTTAAATTCAATCATTCTCTCACTTACTCACCCACTTTCACGTTCACTCACAAATAATCTTAGTATGTAACCATAAGCTAGCTTAAGTGAAAGAGCCTGCCGCCTACGACACAGGTCACCCTAGTGTGGGCTGCAGTGCATAAAATATTTGTACGTTAATTTAGGATAATTATAATTACTTGTACATTTTGCTATTAAAACCAATATATACATAGATCATAAGTTTTTGGAAAAATAAACTTTCAAAACCGTAAGCTAGCTTAAGTGAAAGAGCCTGCAGCCCACGACACAGGTCACCCTAGTGTGGGCTGCAGTGCACATAACATATTGTACGTTAATCTAGAATATATTTACTTGTATTTTTTGATCTTTACCAATATGTACATAGAAGTGAGGTCGTGGACACGACGAGTTTGCTTTCGTCTGTCCGTATGTTGATTTTTGTCTACAAGTCGCTTCGGTCAAGAGCGAGTGGAGATATAGGCTTATGAAGATTCCATTAAAGCGATGTGTCGCGAGGTGTACTGTACGGAGAACTACTAGTTTGCCTATATATTGTGTGTAAGATATCCTAATATATACAGGGTCATAGGTATTAAACAAAAAACCTTTTAAGGGCACTACTGCATTGGGCATTTTTAGTGAGACCTGCAATAGCAGGTCTCACTAAAAAAATGCCTGAAGTAGTAGTGGCTATACATTTCTAAAATATTCCTAAATGTATATTTACTTTACAGGCAACTGGGAGACCGGGAGACGAAACGACAGGAACACATTTACGAGCTAATTCTAACAGAGAAACATCATTGTCTTACAATAAGACTCATGCAGAAGGTAAGCGGTTTTATATTATGTTTATATGTATATTATATGTACTTGTATCTCTAGATGAAGACCATATTCTAGGATTCTATATTCATTGTATTCGTTATTAATGTTTACTACGTGGCCAACTATGAAAAAGTAAAAAAAATCAGCTGTTAGGACTTCGAAATAATTTTAGAAGAAATCAAATCGTTTTAATACAATGTTAGTTGGTGGATCTATAAAATATAGGCAATTATTTAAAATTACCACAACTCTGGACTTCAACACTCATTACGCCATTGTAAACTCTAGTCTATCGCTGTACACATACGGTCTTTTTCGCCACAGATGTTCGCCGAAGGCATGACCCGATTCGCCGGCGTGTCTGCAGCACAAGTATCTCGAATGTTCCCGCGGGTGGAAGAACTCTGGACTTTGCATGCGGCTTTATTGTTCAAGTTGCGACAGAGGCAGCGACACTCGCCCACGGTTGCTACTGTCGCTGATATACTGGCCGAGACTTTCGCCCCACCGGCTCAACATAAACTCAAAGCTGCCTACGGTAAGTGCCTTAAATCTAGAGGACATTTTAGGTGGGTGGTCTTCTAGGTAAATATGCGGCATGGAAAACAGCAGATTTCTGTAAATTTAAAAGAGCTATTTTCTAGACAAATTTGGACTAAATTTGGGTATAAATAATATTTGGGCAATGAAAAGTGTGTACTAAAGATGACGAAAACACCAGTTTCGGTGGAGTATCGAGTTATCAACTTCCCAAGTGTCTCGAACGTTCCCGCGAGTGGAAGAACTCTGGACTTTGCACGCGGCTTTATTGTTCAAGTTGCGACAGAAGCAGCGAGATTCGCCCACGGTCGTCATTGTCGCCGATATACTGACAGACAAACATTGAGCTAAATCTGGGTAAATGTGTGGCTGTGGGCAATGAAAAGTGTTTGTTTACTAAAGTTGTCGAAAACAACAGTTTCGATTGAGTATCGACTTCCCAAGTGTCTCGAATGTTTCTGCGAGTATAAGAGCTGTGGAACGCTCCACGCGGCTGCACTGTTCAAGCTACAACAGAGGCGACAGCGACATTCGCCCGCAGTCGCCATTGTCGCAGATATACTGGCTGACACATTTTTACCCAACCGGCTCAAGATAAACTGAATGCAGCCTATGGTAAGTGTGTTTATATCTAGTGGAAATTTGATCAGACGTCTTCTCGGTGGTGCGGCGTTGCAGAGAGCAGGGGGGCGATTCTGTTAACCGATCTCGTTGCTGAGGTGATACGTTCTAGAACCTCTCTCGTTCAAAAAAACGATAGAGCTTCGATCGATGACGTAAAAACGTGTGACGTAAGTGTGACGTTACTGAATCGAAACTTTCGTGAACTAATCCGTTGCTCCGACGTTTGAAAGCCGACACGAAACGTCGAAGATAAAATTGATGACGTCAAAATCGTGTGACGTCACTTAAGTGTACGTACTCAGGCAGGGCATTGATGTTGGGGCGTCGTCTAATTAGAGTTATCTCAAATAAATCAAAATATTTATCAGTATCGTCTAGACAGAAAAACCTTCCAAATTACGCAAGTCCAAACGTAAATCACGAAATCCAATCCGTCCCGCCTCGCTAAATTCCATTCGGCACGATCGGTATTTGCCGAACCGAACGATTCATCCACACAGATTCGATTTTACTACAGTGGCGATTGTGCTGAACCAATATGTGTGTAGCAACCCATAGGTTGGACTTGGGTTTCGTTACCTGCTTCAAGGGTAAATGATTTAAACCAACAAAAATAGGCAGTACATTATTATTTTATTTAAAAAAATCTAAATATCTCCAAACTTTAACGTACGCACTCCGCGAGCTACCCTAACAAAAAAGTTAACAGTGGTACAGGGAACTGGCTCGTCGATCACTGGAGAGCCGCCGAAGAATGCCCCGTGGTAGTTTATACCACAAGGAGCTAGGATGGACACTGCAGAAGAATCCAAGTGATAGTAGATGTCACGGAGAGCTGGCCCGTCCATCACAGGAGAGCCGCCGGATCCCGCTCCGTACTTAGAAGTAGATACCACGGGGAACTGGAAAGGTCACTGCAGAAGCCCCAGTAGTTGTTTGAGAGTTGGCCCGTGGACAAGAGGAGATCCGTTGATGGTCGCGAAGCTGATTGCACGCAATGCTCAGTTAAAGTGGCCGATATTCAAGCGCAAGTTACGCTAATGACCATCATTTTTAATAAACTGATGAAATTCGGCTGAAATTGGAGAAAATTTTGATTTTCTGTAAATAACAAAGTACCTACTCTGTGATTTTGATCTTTTGACAAGCTGACATAATTGATAATAAGGGTTTTGAATAAGGAGGTACTATTTAGTGCCAGTCAGTTAAGAATGAGTAGGTATTTGATATAAGAAAAAAGTAAAAAAATGTATTGTAATGAATTAGATGAAATTGTATTGTTATCGGAATTAAAGGAGTCTCAAACCAAATATCTGTGCAAACCAATCATCAGATTAATCTATTCACAGAAAGCGGGTCAAATATCAATTATTAGATTTAGCCAAAAAACAAGCAGGGAATGGAACAGTCTTCCTGCTTTCCTATTTCCTAAGAGATTATAATCTATGGCTTTTCAAGGTCAGAGTGAATAGGTATCTTCTAGGTCTGCGTGCTTCATCTTCGACCACAACGTCGCTTACCATCAGGCAGTTAGTGGTCAAACGCGGACTTATTTGGGTTAAAAAAAAGCAGGTGAGGATAAATAATACAGTTTAATAATAATTAAAAAACTCTTTTTGTGAGCAAAACCTTATTTGTTGCAATCAAACATCAGAAAAAAAGTAATAACGCACACATTGAATAAATATTGGTTTTGACTTAAGTCTGATATGTCAGATTTTTTCTTGCTTTATTATTTTATTCTTATTATTTCATATTTTTACAGATTTGCGACGAAATTATTCAATTCAAAAAAGAAGTCACATCAAATTATCATTGGATAGATGGTTGGAGTTTAAGAAAACAAAATTGAAAGGCGAGAAAATAGAGATAGTCTTCATTTCGATTTGTTATTCAAAATTGTCAATGACGTAAGCGACATAAGTGTATATACAATATGTTTTTATGTGTAGGTGACGTGATACTGTTTCGTTTCTGAAACGTTTCTGCATCGTTGCTGCCTCGTTTCTGACTCGTTTTGTACAACAGATCATTCAGACTATGCTACAATATTAGACAGCATCCGATAGACGTACTCTACTGGTTTTTTTTTGCTTGTGTAAGAGAATATTTGATACATTTGACTGTGGATTAAGATATTTTATTGTAAACAAAATTGCTCTAGTATAAATAAATTACTTGAAAACGGTTTGGTTGTTTCTATTTCAATGTTATACTCGTACCTAATTCACAGGCGTAGATCAGTAGGTATTGGAGGGAGTTTCAAGCCTTAATGAGCCTACCCTATCAAAGGTAATCTTATAACATTACCTAGAGAAAAATGCCTTGAATTCAAATTGAGTAGCCACGAGATTTCTCCAAAGCAACCGATGCAATTTTGAGAAAAAAATCGGAAGTAACTTCATCCTCGCGTATAGTTTTTGAAAACGCAGCCTTAGTGTGATTAAGAATAAGCGTACCCTTTGCCCTAATCATAGTAGCTGACTGCCTGGTTGCTGATTGTTTTTAATATTTAATTATGAATACTATATGCGACATACGGAATACAAGAAATAGAGTTAATAACATCCTCTTTTTTTCTAAAATAGGTTAAGAAAGAATATAGCGTAGTCTGAACGCACCGGACCAACCTTCAAATACTCCAAACATTTAATATGTCATAAAAACACATAAAAATGAATACGAACATTGACATTGACGTTTACTAAAATAAGCTGAAAATAGAGAAAATTAGTAAGGAGTCTTATTGTGATTGTACTCGTAGGTCTAATTATGATTTAGACGTCGTTGTATGTTTTCCCTAGTTAGGATTAAAATTAATTAGTTGTTCCTAGTTGTTCCTAGTTGGGATGAAAATTACGATACTATGTACAACGAGCTCAAGCGGGCCCGAGGAGGACAACAACGTGTCTGGCAACGCTGTCATAAAGGACCGCACAAGCCTGGCCCTATTGCCAGTCGAGTAGGCACACAAAGTGCTGGGAGCACCGCACCGGTGCGTTTCCGGCTCCCGCCAGAAACTCTGCAGACGGTCCTGAGTGTTTCTAGCTTCCACTTAAAAACACTCTTGGGTCGTAGCCACAAGATATCCACAAGAGTACGTGGGGTCATTTGTGTAGCATGTCATGGAGAATTATAATATTGTATTGTAGCCGAGCCGAGTTGCGATCGTTATTACACCGGTTTCTATTTCGGTGTTCTTCGACTATACTTCGGTTATACTTCGGCTACTTTTAGTTGTTAGTAGATTGCTGTGGTAGATTGTCACATGATTGTCATTCATTACAATTGATTGTCACCTTTGGTACAATTCTGCCATTATAAAATCAAGCGTATTAGCTTTTACTATGGGGAGAATTGGATAGTATTGGCACTTGATCATTTTGATGAATTTTCGAAAAAACTATTTTAGTTAAGTAGTGGTTTAATAAAATTAACTAAATTTTACAATATTTGTTATTTTACATAAATATATTAATAGTACAATTATAGTACTACTAAAACCTCTTAAATTGAAAAATGTGTCAGAAAAACATGTTTTTTGTTAGATTTTCTCCAAAATCGTACAAATTATTAGGTATAAGTACCTACGGTTTAATGCTTTTGATTTAGCTGATATAAAATAAAATGCGAAGATCACATTACACTAAGTATCTAAACTAGATAAGCAGTATCAGAGTGATTTAAAAACAACTGGAAACCAATTTTGGTTTATACCATGCCCGAATCAATGTTTCTGAAAAAATTGTAATCAAACTAACAAAAATATAACAGGCATCACATTTTATTGCAAGCTAAAGTAAAAAAACATAGATTTAGGCAAATTAAAAGTTGCAATTTGATAAAAAGGATGAGACGATAATTCTGTGATCAAAGTTTATATTTCAGAACTACGTTTCTTTCAGTAGTTTTTTTTATACAGTATAGGTTTGCATTTAATTTTGACAACATTAAATGTGGTGGTATTGACTTATTTCACTTTCCCCGCTTGTTTACATACATCATTCGTTTGTCAAATGAATCAGAGGTGTAGTGAGGAAGAACTGCAAAAGGGGTTTTTTGCTCCGTTGTGGCCTCTAGAAGTAGTCCATTGTTGAACATAGCCTATCCATGAAGGTCAATTAGGCCCTTAAAAAAATGAAGAAGCAAAGATCGAGGCTTAAGATCACGACTTCACAACACACATCTTCTACCTACTGTTAAACACGGATCGCCTCTGTTGTATGTTTTTCTTCACTGAAAAGCCTGTGGTGTATGGGCAATAAGTAGGCACATTTTAACTCTCTTCAGCCCCCACACGTGTTTGTGTAATATCTGTACCATGTGGGCCCTGCGCAGTCCCCAAACGAATAAATAAATGATACGAATATTTTTTGTATAAAAGCTTTTAATAGGGTTTAATTAGCTTCAGCAAAATTGAAACAAAAATCCATTACATTTTTGTCAAGTTAAGTTTTTCAAAATGTTAGTACTTTAATTTTCTTGCAATGTGATTATTACATAATGACATGTAGATTTGATATCGCAAGATAAAAATGTCTAGATAAACATACCTATATTTAGTATTTTGATTCTTTGAGCTAACTCTAATCTGACGACGAACCTCCCCCCCTCCCCCCTATCAATGCCCTAAGTACCTACAAAATGTATCACTTAGTGACGTCAATTGCTTTTGACATCAAGGTTTTAAACATCGCACGCTTTTCACGTCATCAATTGTATCTTTGAAGTTTCGCGGCGGCTTTCGAACGGCAGAGCAACGGATGAGTATCACGTTAGTTTTAACTCAGTAAAGTCACACGTTATTACGTCATCGATCGAAGCTCTTCCGTTTTTTTGACAATTCCGACTGTCATAAAAACGAGAGTGGTTCTAGAACGTATCACCTCAGCAACGAGATCGGTTAACAGAATCGCCCCCCAGATTTCTTTAAATTTAAATGTGGTATTTTCTAGACAGATTTTAGGCTAAATATAGGTAAATGTGTTGATAATGAAATGTGTCTACTAAAGTTGACGAAAACACCAGTTTCGGTGGAGTATCGTTTTCCCAAATGTCTCGAATATTTCCCTTGGTTCGATTTTCATACTAATCTATTTGACTATTCATGGGCGATGAGAGTATAATTTTACACTGAAATGACTATAGTTGGCTTTTAAATTGGTCTTTATTTGCGGCATTTCATCTTTAGTTGATGAAAACAGTAGATTAATAGTAGAAATAGCATCGAATTTTAGTTAAATTTTGTCAATGTGTGAGTGAACACAGATAGTGTCGTACGGTGCCTACATTACAATTTATAGTTGTTTAGTAGCGGCACAGAATACATAATAGTAATTGTACGGCGGCGACGCGCGACGTTGCCAGCTCGTGGCATAGGCGGGTCACGCGCTGTTGCCGCTCTTCTGTCTTCTCATAATTCGCTCAGCTCAAAAATCATCTATTGAAAAATATTGGACAATGTATTACCAGTATTAGAATTTGGATAAATTATAGGGAAAATATATTACAAACAATAAATAATTATAATACTATTATGTAAATATTATTAAAACATACCTACAACATACAATTTATCTTTTTTTTTTACAAACGTCAATCGTCAAGTAATGTTCGTTGGTAAGCGCATCATTTGGGAACATCTGAACTGATTTGGTAATTTTTTTAATGGTAATATACTCCTACTTAGATTTTATGGAATGAAAGCTTGGAAGATAGAAGGAAAACATTATTTGAAAATCCGATAATTTTCATGGATAATTTCAACTCATGGCGTTGGCAACACTGATTGCGTACGTACGCGCGTTTACAACGATTCGGTTTTTCTTGAATTCTTGTTTTCAGTGTTTTGTTTGTATGATACCTATATCAGAGTGCCATTCTATAAAGATTTTATCGGTGTTTTATACATGCAATCAGTCACCCAAAATAAACCATGGCACCACGTACTTCGCAAAAAGATTACAATAATCGGCCAAGTACGAGTCGGACTCGCGCACGGAGGGTTCCGTACTGTATGGGAGCCCCCCTTAAATATTTATTTTATTTTAATTTTATTATTTATTATTGAAGTGAATATAAAACTAAATATTCTGTAAAAATTTCAAGCATGTACCTGTTACCATTGTTAATATAGATCGAAAAACGTCTAAAAAATCAGGTTTGTTGTATGTGAGCCCCCCTTAAATATTTATTTTATTTTGTTTTTAGTATTTGTTGTCATAGCGGCAACAGAAATACATCATCTGTGATAATTTCAGCTGCCTAGCTATCATGGTTCATGAGATACAGCCCGGTGACAGACAGACAGACGGACAGACGGACATCGAAGTCTTAGTAATAAGGTCCCGTTTTACCCTTTGGGTACGGAACCCTAAAAAAGTACCTAGCAGGAAGGATTTTTTAGTACCTTCAGAAAATCCCCGCTGGAACCAAAGTTACTCGTCGGTGAATCCGCTGCGTAAGAGTTGAATAAGTACAATTGTATTGCTACTTGTGTATTCATGATAGCTATATCATGGTTCATGAGATACAGCCCGGTGACAGACGGACAGACAGAAAGACAGACGGACAGACGGACATCGACGTCTTAGTATTAGGGTCCCGTTTTTCCCTTTGGGTACGGAACCCTAAAAACCACCAATACCAGAGTATTGAAAAGGGAAAATCGCAAACGAATTCGTGCGCAAATGAAACGATATCATGGAGAAAAAAATTACAAGTCGGTCCTGTCGTTATCAAATTATGTGCTTACTACGTAACAGTATTTGATTTTTATTTAGAAGACAAAAAACATCGCAAAAAGAAACATGCTAAGCACGATTTGAAGTCGATATCGCGGGATCAAATACCGGGACTCCTAACCACTGGTCCAAACTATGCAATGGAAAGTGCGTCGAAATTATCGCATAGTTGGAACCACGTTCGAACACAACAAGAGCCTTGTCTTTGTGTGAGTGAGTAGTCTGCCGCGGCCCGAAATATTGCCCGGTACAAATTCAGTACTTTAAAAAACGAAAACACAACTGAAATATAGCTGAGAAAATAGCAAATAATTAATTATTACCGGCAAATATACTACCATGAAATAATATGTACATTTTCATTTATAAAAAAATTAAATACGTCAAATTAGACCATCAGCGCCATCTATTGGCACTGATGTGCCTAGCTAACCGCAAGCAACCACCTTAATGGAAGAATTTTCAATCGTTGTCTTTGAATCTAGAGCAACCGTATTTTACCGCACGTTTACCTTGTACCAGGGACACGTTTAGTGGTTAGAGGTAGCAAAATTGATTAAAATCATACAAAATGGGAATAAATTTGGACTTACTAGAGTTGATGAAAACACCAGTTTCTCAGACGGTTCGACGGCACGTTTTCACCGCAGTGACCAACTGTGACCCACTGTGTGACACTCTATCGAGCGCAAATGTTTCTCTCGGTAGATAAGCGCCATAAATATACATTTTTGCGGCATACGAGTGTCCAGCCGGGACCACACATTGGCTATGTTGGCTTCACGTTACAGTATTGGCTCCAAACATCAATGTGTAGATTAGTCTTGGATTGATATTGGACGATCAATATCAGTCCAAGACTTATTTTTACAATGGTGTGTTGGAACCAAGACTAATTTATAGCCAATATAGCCCATGTGTACCGGAACATATGAATATCTCGCGCGCTGGCTTGGCCTGATATTTTTTATGGATTTGTTTGGGTAAAAAGTTCTAAATGTAAATTTGTATGTTGTAATCAGGTGAGTTTTGTTCGCGGCACCGCGACGCAGTCGAGGTGTTCAAAGAGTGCTGCACGCGCGAGCCGCGGCTGGCGCGGTTCATCAGGAAGTGTCAGCAGAACCCTATGCTCAGGAAAAAGGTACGTTTATATTCCAAGACTTACTAGGTTAAGTACTATGTACTAACCAAAGAGTACTTAGAGTCACTACTAACTGTAATAATCGATAGTAATATATCGAAAAAGTTTCCGTCAAAACATCAGCTTTATACAGTTTGTTGAAGGTCATTGAAACCAGGCTAGCCCTGGTGTCAGTGATTTTAGGCCGCCTGAAGGCCTCAAACGGCTAACCGGTTAAAACAACCGGGACCTGAATTTTAACGTGTCATCGGAGCCACGGTAGCGCTCAGTTGGAAAAAGCTACCCACGGTCATCCATCCAAATAAAGCCGTGCGGAACGTTGCTTAATTTCGGCGATCGCTGACAAACACCTAGTCAAACTACAATACGAGCGCTACGTAGTTGAAATAAAAGTTCACACGTAAGTTCGATTCGCTTTATATGAGTGGTACTCGAAAAGGGACAGGGTTCGTAAATTATTTTTTAGCTTTTTGGTGATTTTAATTCTTTAGACTTACCTATTTATTTTGGTTCCGAACAGATTTCTCGCGTCGTCATTCGGAAAACCAAACAACGTGTCAGTGCACGACACCAAACTTTAAACTCAATTTTCTCGAAATAAATTAGTATCCTTATAGGTCCATTTTCGTGTGGCCACTTACTAGTATTTTTAGCAATAAAAATTACAAATTGCAGTTTTTGTTGCTTTTAAAATGTTCTTTTTTAAAAAAGTTTGTCTTATAGTAGAATAGGATTTTCGTCTGTAATGCAACTGGCTTATTTGCAGGGTGTGCCCGAGTGCGTGTTATTCGTGGCCCAGCGGCTGACCAAATACCCGCTTTTACTGGAGCCACTGCTCAAAACAGCGGGAGACGACGTCAACGAACGAGAGTTGTTGCAGAAAGCACTCTGTGGAGTCAAGGTAAGATGCATCATAACTAAAACCAAGATAATACCCCATCCCGCTAAAATACCCACACCTACTGGAGCTGCTTATCAAAACAGCGGAGACGACGTCAACGAACGGGCAATATTGCAGAAAGCCCTCTGTGGAATGAATCAACTAAAACCAACATAACACCCCATCCCGCTAAACTACCCGCTATTGCTCGAGCCATTGCTCAAAACAGCTGGCAACGACGTCAAAGAACGAGTTGCGCCTTATAACGAAACATAAGTTCCGCCTTAAATTTATCTCTATATATTGGGGTGGGGACTAATGTGACAATTTGATAAGTAGTTCAAATTACTTCAAATTATTCAAATAGTATCGTCAAGTCAGTAAAATCTTATCGAACATTTTCATAGGCCTTCGGGCGGAGGCCTATAAAAATACTGTGATAACAAAGCTAGCCCCTCTACCTATACAAACTTACTCTTTTTCAGGAAATCCTAGTAGACGTAGACAACCAAGTAGCAGCCAAAGAGCGTGAAGACAGAAAGCTGGAGATCTACCACCGGATAGACGCAAAATCGTTCGCCAACTTCCGCGGGCGAAAGTTCAAGAAAAGCGACATATTACAGGGAAATAGGAGTTTGAAGTAAGTCACTAATTGATTATCAGTTAACACTTTGCCAGCTGATCACGACTTTTTCGATCAAAATTTCCGCCGATCACGACGAGGTGTCGTGTATCAATTTCCTAGAATTTTCATTAAAATAGTTACTTTTCTATAGAATTTACAAAAATGACGAAAATGGCCGGCGAACTGGTGGATACGGGTTATGAAATGTGCGGCTGGCAAAGTGTTAATAAAAAGCTCTAATGCAAATAAACAGATGTAATCTTCAACGCGTTATAAAATATTTGTCATCGATAAACAGAACAGAGTAATGCTATGTAACATATTTAATTATGAACATTAATATGAAGAGCTTTTACTATGGAGCTAACCCGGATTCAAGAAAAAAAACACCAGATTCATTATGTCGATTTTGACTTGCTATTAACAAAATCACAAGTAAATCGCTTTTTGTGATGATGAATGAGACATTAATTTTTATTTCTTGAATTTTTGATTAGCCTCGTATTAAAAGTTGAGCATAATAATGGTCTGAATAACCTTTCAGCGTAGTAGCTTTTGTATGTGTGTTTATGGAGTTTTGTAGGGTTCCTTGCCCAAAGGGAAAAACGGGACCGTATTACTAAGACTTCGATGTCCGTCTGTCTGTCTGTCACCGGGCTGTATCTCATGAACCATGATAGCTGGGCAGCTGAAATTTTCACAGATGATGTATTTCTGTTGCCGCTATAACAACAAATACTAAAAAGAGAATTAAATAAATATTTAAGGGGGGCTTCCATACAACAAACCTGAATTTTTAGACGTTTTTCTCTCTATATTAATAATGGTAACAGGTTCTCGGAAATTTTCACAGAATGTTTTGTTTTATATTCACTTCAATAATAAATAATAAAATAAAATAAATATTTAAGGGGGGCTCCCGTACAGTACGGAACCCTCCGTGTGCGAGTCCGACTATACTTGGCCGATTATAATCTTTGCATATTTCTTACATCTGTGCATTCACAAAAGTGACATTACGTTCTGTCAACTTGCTTCGACTATAATCCGGCCGCTTAACCTAGTACTCGCCTAGGATTAAGCGGCCGGATTATAATTGAAAATCCTATTGAACGGATCTTTTTAGTTTCAGTAAAAGATATATAAGTAATTTGGTACAGGTTCGAAGGTGTAGCAACCCTAATGCAGGGCCGCAGCAAGATGCAAACGTTACTGGTGATCGTGCTGACGGACGTGCTGTTCTTCCTGCACGACAACAACAACAAGTATACGTTCTTCACGCCTGACAATAAGGTTGGTTTTTGCGTACGCACATTATATTATTTGTCTTTGATATTTAACAATAGGCAAAAAAATCTTTGTTAAGAACTAACTCTATTAAGAAAAGGGTAGATATATGTACCTATTTTGATTGCACGGTTTGTCGTACAGTAAAAGTTTACGTTCAAAAGCGCGTCACTGATTTTCACCTTAGTTTTTAGTTGATGTACTTTTGTGCATAGACTGACCACTATTTTTTTGTGTATGTAACTACTTATAAGATACTCTATAAAAATAATAAATATAGTTTAAAAAAACTAAAAAACTCGCTTTTATAGCTTATCAAACAAAAAGTGTAAAATAATGTTCAATATAGGCAAAAAATAATAATGAAAGAAAAATATTAAAACTATTGTAAAAAAAAAGCGTAAAGGGGCGCTTAATTTGTGCCGTAATTTTTCGTAAATCGAGCTCATCACGCCTTTTTCACAATATAGTATTAATATTTTCGTTCATTATTATTTTCTGCCTGTATTAAAATTATTTTACACATTTTAGTTTGATATGCTATGAAAGTGTGTTTTTACACTATATTTATTTTTCACTTTTTAATGAATAAATGCATTGTCATCGGTCTTTGATAGGTGTGCAAAGTTTAAAGAAAATCTGATCGCTCAAAGTAGAGCAAAATTGAGCTCAAAGGCGTTGGTTATAAGCAAACATACAGGTGAAAAAAAGTGTGTTAAAAATCCTAACTAAATACAGGAGTTCTTTGTACTTTGATTACTGTTATTATTACATTACTGAAACTATCTTTTATTCCTTTTTCAATTTTACTATCATCATTTCAGTCATAAACACTTTACTAAGTGCATATCACGCTTATGTCGGATCAACATTAAAATATGGTATTTTAGTCTGGGCAAACTCTGCAGAAAAGCTATCAGCTCTAATAGCTCAAAAGAAATGTATTAGAGCAATATGTGGATTGAAGCGAAGAGATTCCTGTTAACCTTATTTTCGGAAATTAAAACTGCTGACTCTTCCTTCGATATACATTTACGAATCAGCCGCACTAGTTAAGAAAAACTTAGAAAAGTATGAAACATTAACAAGCAAACGGCACAAAGATAGACTGCGTGAACCAAACCGTAGGACAGCCCTTTACAATAACAGTACGTTCATGATGCGATTGATTATATACAATAAATTGCCGAAAATTGTAAAGGACACAGATTGACATTTTTAAATTTAGACTTAAGAAATTATTATATTATTATATAATATTCAAGACAAGACATAATATTCCATGGAAGAGTTTTTAAATGACAAATCTTTGTGCAACTATAAACTCACAATTATTCATACCTTTAAAATTAAGAATTATAATTTTGCATGCCCTAATGCTAGAGCATGGTGCACATAATAATGTATCTTTAACACCTACATGTTACCCGTGTCTCCGCAAAATAAATATTTTGACTTTGACTTAGAAATGCTGCTATGGATGGAAGATTGCTAGCTTTAGTCTTGAAAAATCAACAATAATCTAAAAATGTTATACCTACATTGATTTGTGCGATATATTCAAATTTTGTACGTAGATTGCAACGATTAAAGCAGTTTGTGACATTTTTGACTAAAAATAACTATAGTATACTAAGCGCCACACAAATATTTTCTTTTTTCCGTTGGTTTTTTATTTTACTTTAATATTCTGAGGCAAATGTAATTAATTTAGATCGTTTTTCCTCAATAAAGAAATTTGAAATTTGAATTTGAAATCGGCGGATGGGAAGTTATGCGCAGAACGCTGCGCAAAAGCTGAAATATAGGTATGCGCGGGAGCCAGAGAGACGAGACGTTGGGGCACACCCGCCAGTTAACCTCATGCCTCCCGTGCGCTCCCTACGCCCGTGCTCGTGGTGAGCACCGTGCTCACCACTACGACACGCGGCGTCGGCATTGTGCGCACATGCGCAACAATTAGCGAATCACTTTGTGTGGCGCTTAGTATAATAGTAATTTTCCATTCCAGACTGGCGTAGTGTCGCTAGTGAAGCTGCTGGTGCGGGAGAAGGCGGGCGCGGAGGGGCGAGGGTTGTACCTGATCTGCAGCGGGCCCAGCGAGCCCGAGATGTTCGAACTGCGGGTACACCGGCCCAAGGCTATACACGAATGGATACAGAACATCAGGTAACGGCTGAAACACCAAGTAAATTAGTGTAAAGTAGGTGAGATGTTAATCAGAAGGTAAATAAATAAATATATATTAGGGGAACACACGGCCTCTGACCCCAAACTAAGCAAAGCTTGTGATATAGCTGCCAGAGACTGATATACTACATATACATACATTTTTCAATAAATACAGTTATATAGATAGTACCTAAATAATAACCAGACACAGAGCAAATATCTACGTTCATCACATAAATACTTGCCCTGGGTGGGGATCGAACCCACGCCTCTTTGATTCAGGACTCAGGGTCACTAACCACTGAGCCACCGAGGCAGTCAAAGTGCTGAAGATCCTGAGAAAAATGGCAGGTGCGGTAGGCAGGATTAGGATCACTTGTATCTAAGATTGGTTAGTTGGATACAGAACATCAGATAACGTATGGGCCATTGAATAACTTAAGAAGGAACTGTAGGAAGGAACTGTAGGACCCTAGTGCTAGTATTGAGAAAGAAAGCGGGCACGGAAGCTAGAAGCTTGTATCTGATCTGTAGCGGGTCGAGTGAACCCGAGATGTTCGAGCTCAGGGTGCACCGGCAGAAGGCTATTTACGACTGGATACAAAACATCAGGTAACGTAGATCTTATTTCTTACACTGGATACAGAACTTCAGATAATGTGGAACTTAGTATGAAACTGGCTTAGGCAGAAAAGGTGGCAACGTGAGTCTTAAGAGACTACGAGTACAAGCGTGGAAGATAAGGTCTTGTATTTAAGACTGGATACAGAACGTCTCGTAACATATGACACTCTAAGTATGATGGTATAAACAAGTGGTTAGGTAGAAAATCTAACACCGCGAGTCATAAGAAAAAATAGCGAAATTTTAAATTTGCAGTGTCGCGGTCGTTGCGCTCGCGTTTAGTAAAAGTTAAAAAGACGAGATAATTATACTGTAACTACATAAAAATGAAACATTGAAAATAATAATATGGAATCACTTCCATTATAAAAATGAAACATTGAAAATAATAATATGGAATCACTTCCATTCCAGTAAAGCCAAAACGTCAATTGTTGAAATGACTATTCTACATGTAGGTACGAATACTTTTATCGTAGGTACTGACCTAGACGACATAGTTTTATATTAAAAATATTCCCAAACAGGGCTGCAGTCCAAAACTGCCCCGAAGAGGTGGACCCCGAAGCGGAAGCGGGAGCGCTGGCCACTTCCGCTGAAGAGAGACAGAGACAGCTAGAGGCGAGGCACGAGAACATAAGACTGATTACTGGTGAGATACTTCCTACACGAATTATTGGCTCCACTGACCATACTTCCAAATGAACAACGTTCATTCAATGTTGCCAATTTACCGACTTTATCGCTGTAAAATGTAGCGCTCATAGCGTAATTTGACTAGGTGTTTGTCGGCGATCATAACATCTGTGGATTTATCTGTCAACATACTGTATTTCTGGTTACCCATATCTTCAAAAAACGTTCCAAAAGTTGTAAAATGTTCCATATTTTACACAAAACTTGACTTCACTAAAATGGCAACATTGTCCACATCCATTAGGACGTCGTCCATTTGGATGTATCGTCCGATGGACTCCTTTACGTTTCTGCAAAATGTTGCATCGTTAGTACACTACGTTTGCAGTAAGTTGCTATAGTATGCCTTTTGCTCTAACCTGTGATGGTATATAATGACTAGACAGAGACAGCGACATCAGAGGTAAAATAACTGTGAACGTACCGTAAAATGAGTTTGGCACATCTTTCAGCACAGACTGCCTAAATTCTTACAGTTGTAAATCTGGTGTTCGAAAAACAAAACAATAACCGTGCAAGCATATAAAACATGAAAGTACCTACTGTAGAGTTGACCGGGTGTTAGATAGTTATGAGATGCCAATATTGATATAATGTTGAGAATAGCTCCGTCTTAAATATATTAAAGTAAGTAAGTAAGTTCGTATAGGCCGGGTGGCTAGCCCTGGTGTCAGAGTTTTTAGGCCGCCTGAAGGCCTCTGACATGGCTAAACGGAAATGAAACAACCGGGGCCTACAATTTAACGTGTATTTAAATGTATTGAAGTTTGTCCGCCATATTGCCGAGACGCCAATGTGACGTTTGATCAGTAGTTCAAGTGTCACGTGTATCAAGTCATGTCGTTGGTTACATAGCAGTTTCTATGCGTTTTCGACGCTATCTTGCTGTGTTCATATCCTTCAAATATTCAATCTTTTACTTTTATTCTCTTCAATTTTATTTCATTTTAATTACTTTTTCTTCTTGAGCTGAGATTTTTGCATCGTTTTTGTGACAAGCGGTTTCTTTGTTTTTTTTTTTCGTTCACCGGATTTATAAACTTTTTTGCCTTCTATTAAGTACCTACTTGAGAGGTTAGTGAATAAATAGTGGAAAGCGATCAATTATGATCGTCATATTATATGACCATTGTAATACGTAAATGTATGTTAAGCACTATTGGTACATTTTGGTATGTAGCTATTAGGATTTTCGTGCTCAAAACGTTTGGATTCGCACCAAGTTGAAGTACTATAATCCTACCGCTTAACTTAGTCCACGCCTGCGCGGTACAGGGGCGCCGGGGGAGACGACAAAGTGGACTGAGACAGCCCGCTTTCTCAGTCTCCTTTGTCGTCTCCCCTGGCGCCCCTGTACCGCGCAAGCGAGGACGGTAGTATTATAGGTAGTTCCGTTTTCTAACTTACATCAATTGAAAATAGAAAACTATTAATGCATGGGAGTTAGTCATACGATTCAAACTTAATGGCGGCTCCGAACACGAGGCGAGTCGCTACGCTACAGTAAACATTTCAGGGGTAGGGTTTTGCGCAGTTTGTAGCATACTTCGTAGCCGCCATCAAGTTTGATGTGATTTCTACTTTTATGAAGTATGAGGTAGTTTCTTCAGCATTTAGTTGTTGTTGACTTCTACAGTAAGCTTTATTTTACTATATTTGTAGGCCGAATCATACAAGTCGGCGGATGTGAAGTTAGCGCCAAGCTACCCAATATCCAATCCTGACTGAAGCTCACATAAAGCTGCATGTTGATTGGGTTTAGCGCAGCTTGTAGCTAACTTCACATCGCCGACTTGTATAATTCGGCCGATAAATGTAGTAAAATAAAGCTTACTGTAGAAGTCCTATTTTACTTAGGTATTCTCTTAACAAGCCTAAGTATGTATTGTCTTGTTCGTTCACTCGTTCTTTCTATCTGTAACAAAATTTAGATCTTATTATGATGTAGTAAAGTTTACTATCGTAATTGTAGTTACTGTACTTACGAAGAGTATTTTTATGGGCACAGATGAAACGCCGTGGTGGTTTATAGAAGGTGATTTCAACACATTTATAAATGTTTGCATGTGTTTAGATGTGTTTCGATGTTTCTATACAGTCATTTCAAGTATATTACAGTGATATATATTTATTTTAATATACAAGATCATTCAGAAATTGTGCGCTAAACCAAAAGATGAGGTGATTCCAACCGTCATTTTAAATATAAGCCGAACGAACTTTTTGGCGGTTGTCAAAATATTCAAATTTTTCAGTATGTCAAAAATTTGAATTGGCGCGTAACCGCAACGATGCAACGCAATAACTGCAACACGGTCTTCTCGAGCGCTAGTGACGCGTCTCGGGTTAAGCGTCCACTCCATATTTAAAAATGAGTAAAATTCTAAAAAGTATTCATTTTTATTTTCATGAACAATTCGAAATTCGAATTCAATAAACTTTTTTTTGCGGCCAGCAATATAAAAGAAAAGTTTAACTGTGTGACAATACTTATGACCTGACTAGGTATAGCTACAGCACCACGTGGCCACGCAGAACGTCTCACGCTCTAGGACCGCCTTCAGTATTTAAATTTCATCTAGTTACTCTTTACCTACTTGAGTTTATTTCTAGTTTCTATCTATTATGATGTAAAATTATTATATTTATTACAAAAAATAAATTCGTTGTGAATGAAAAAGGAAACGTTCAATAAAAATACAAATTGTTTTTTTGATGTTTTTAGGGTTCCGTAGTAAAATGAGGAACCATAAAAACATAAATCGAACGCTTAAGTTACAAACCCACACGTTCGTTCGTCAGTACTGCGCGCCGCGACTGACTAGCATACCAAGAGCATGACCAGACGCCTTACTGTGTAAGCGCTCTGACGTTCGGCTTCGCGTTTTCTCCCGCTCGCCCTCGTGGCGCGAGTGACTGGCGCGAGCAGGAGAACAAGGGAAGCCGAACGTCAGAGCGCTTACACAGTAAGGCCCCTGCTCCGAGGCGCGTTGGTATGATTCGCGTTCCGACCGTTTGTATGAAGACGGAATACTGTTAGATATCATTAACGTGGTTGTGATGTTAGGTACAAGCTGCGCACAACCCAATCCTTGCTAACTGCGCGAGGGATGGGTTTCATTCAAGACGGTTAATTCGGCCAATAACTATAATGTAGTAAAACTGTGACATCAGGTGCTTTATTTTTGACTTTCGGTAAACTGCAAAAGAGGAAATAGTAAAATAGATTGTTAATTTAAAAAAAAAATCGGCCGGTGCTAGTTGGACTTATGCACGAAGGGTTCCGTGCCTCATCGAAGACCCTTATTTGAAGCGTCCAACTGTTGCCGTTATTAATAATTGGCCAAGTACGAGTCGGACTCGCGCACGGAGGGTTCCTTACTGTATCGGAGCCCCCCTTAAATATTTATTTTATTTTAATTTTATTATTTATTATTGAAGTGGATATGGATATTCTGTGAAAATTTCAAGCATCTACCTGATGCCATTATTATTATAGAGCGAAAAACGTCTAAAAATTCAGGTTTGTTGTATGGGAGCCCCCCTTAAATATTTATTGTATTCTCTTTTTAGTATTTGTTGTTATAGCGGCAATAGAAATACATCATCTGTGAAAATTTCAGCTGCCTAGCTATCATGGTTCATGAGATACAGCCCGGTGACAGACGGACAGACAGACAGACGGACAGACGGACAGACGGACAGACGGACAGACGGACAGACAGACAGACGGACAGACAGACAGACGGACAGACAGACAGACGGACAGACGGACATCGAAGTCTAGTAATAGGGTCCCGTTTTTCCCTTTAGGTACGGAACCCTAATATCGAGCAAAAAAAAGGCAAATAAGTCATGTTTGTTGTATGGGAGCCCCCTTAAAAATTTGTTTTATTCTGTTAAATATTTGTCGTTATAGCGGCAACTATCACGGTTCATGAGATATAGACAGACAGAAGGACGGACAGTGGAGGTTTAGTAATAGGGTCCCGTTTTTACCCTTTGAGAATTGAACATACAAAGTCGCATACATATCTTCAAAGAGTATAGAGCGCATGTTCTTGCCGTCGTCGTGGCGTGCAAATATACAGAGTATGGAACCCTAAAAAAGTAAGGTCGTCCGTAAAGTTCCGTATACGTTCCCAGCCGTTCGAAAGGAACTAGCCACTCGGAACAAATACTAACTTACTGTTGTTACGGGACCAACCAGGAATTTGAAAAAAAAAACTATTTAATAGGTACATTTTGTCGACTGGAAGTCGCAATTTGGTACGGAACAGCTATTTTATTTTCGTTATCTGGTTTAGTGTAAAAGTGGTTCATAATTGATGGAAATGGGCCTGCAGCTACACAGTGGAAGGCATAATAAATTAAATAAACTGAATCTGTGATTAAGATGTGTAAACGTTTTTTATTTAGACACAAGTGACAAGACATATTTATATAGGTTGCTAGGGTAACAAAGACTATGACAGTTACAAACTATTTTCAACACCCCCACTTAAGTTCATAGTCTGCGCAAACCCATAAAATCAAAGCAATAATCATGCTTTCTCTTAGGAACTGATTTTGTTAAAGCGTCAGCTGGCATAGCATTAGTCTCGCAGTAATTTATAATAATTTCTTTGGCATCAGCTAACTCTTTAACATAATGGAATCTTATGTTAATATGTTTGCTCCTTTTATGAGTTACAGGGTTATAAATCATTTTAGTTGCACTTTGGCTATCACTAAATACAATTACAGATTTACAATCCCTACACAATTCACCATAGAGCCCTTTCATAAATACAATCTCTTTGGCGGCCTCACACAGAGCAATGTACTCAGATTCCGCAGTACTTAAAGCAACACATTGCTGTTTGCGTGTATGCCAGGAAATCGCAGCATCAGCAAAAATCAAGCAATAGCCCGAAAACGAATGACCATCACAATTTGTACCCCAATCAGCATCGGCATATGCCACCAGAGGCTTGTTCCCCTTTTTGTAACAAAGCGCATAGTCCATTGTGCTTTTAAGATACCGCAGAACACGTTTCAATGCAGCCATGTGTGAGCTATCATTATAACAGTTAAATTGGCTCAAGTAACTGACTGCAAATGATATGTCTGGCCTCGTACAAGTTGACAGATACATCAAAGATCCAATAATTTCTTGATATTTGGAATCTTCTGTCTTACTTCCTTTTTCAAGTCTCAGGTTACACTCCATTGGAGTTCCAACTGGCTTACATTCCTCCATGCCAAATTTTTGCAGTATTCTTCTTGAATAGTTCCGTTGGTCTAGGTATAATTCCCCCTCTTGACGGTTTCTTCTGATGCACATACCTAGGCATTCCTTGGCTTCTCCCAAGTCTTTAATCTTAAATACATTACCTATCTGCTCTTTGAAACAAATAGTTTCAGCAGTATTATTTGAGAAAATGTAGAAATCGTCAACATATAGACCAATGGTAATAAAAACTTCTACAGTCTTCTTAATATACACGCAAGGATCATATTTGGACCTTGTAAAGCCCATATCCAAAATGTGCGCATGTACTTTTACGTTCCATGAACGAGCAGCTTGCTTCAGTCCGTATATAGCCTTTTTTAGCTTACAGACTTTCCCTTCATCACCTTTCTTTACGAACATTTGTGGTTGTTCCATGTAAAGATCTTCATTGAGCTCCCCATTTAAAAAAGCTGTTGTAACATCAATGTGACAAATATCCAAGTTCATTTCAGCCGCAAGTCCGAGCAAAAGACGAATGGATGACAGTTTAACTACCGGTGCAAATGTTTCGAAGTAATCTTCGCCATACTTCTGTGAAAAACCTCGAGCCACCAATCTAGCTTTATGGCGTTGCACTGTACCATCGGCACCAACTTTTAGTTTGAAGACCCATTTGCATTTAACAACGTTCTTGTCCAATGGTCGACTGACAACGTCCCAAGTTTCGTTTTCAATCAGAGAATTATATTCGTCAACCATTGCTAAATACCATAGCTCTTTGTCAGTCCTGTCCATAGCATCTTCAAGAGAATGAGGATCCGGATCGTCAGAAACGTGGAAGTTATAAATCATGTCTTTTTCTTCCTTTCGACGTCTATCCCTAATAGGATAACGGCGCTCATTGACATACAGTTCTGGTTCTACGTGAACTGCATCTATTGAATCATGAAATATGTCAGCGTCGTCTACTCCCACTGGACCCCCCTCTAAATGTTCATGTTCTCTTCTTGAATTATCTTGCTCTCTTATAGAACTTCCTTGTTCTCTTATTGAACTCTCCTGTTCTGATTCTGAATTTCTTATTTCTCTTTCTGAACTTCCAACATCACTTGCTTGAGAATCTGTTTGAGTCTCATTACTTTCTGGTTCAGATCCTCTTGCCAATATATCTGTGATATCAACAACTTGTGGTGTTGGTTCATTTGATGTAGCTATGTTGTGTGAATTTTCTTCCATGAACACAACATCTCGAGCTACGATAACTCGCCTAGGATTGTTTCTGACATCCACAAATCTATATCCCTTCTGATTTTCGCTATAGCCAACCATAGTCATTTCAGTAGACTTAGCATCAAACTTTTTCCTTTTACTAGGGTCTTTGATTAGGACATACGCTCTGCTTCCGAAAATCCTAAGGTGTGATATATCTTGCTTCTTCCCTGTCCATATTTCTTCAGGCACAGTCAAAATTGCCATTGAAGGTGACCGGTTCTTAAGATAAATTGCTGCGTTAACGGCTTCTCCCCAAAAACGGTTGTCTAAATTAGCGTCTTGAAGCATACACCTCGCCTTCTCAACAACAGTGCGTACAGTACGTTCCGCGACTCCATTTTGTTGAGGTGTGTGTGCTACACTCGTCTTGTGTCGAATCCCATGTTCCTTTAAAAAGTTTTGAAATTCGTTCCCCATGTATTCGGTGCCGTTATCGCTTCTTAAGCATTTAATTCTTTTGTTTACTTCGTTTTCCACTAAAGCTTTAAACTCCTTGAACTTGCCCAGAACCTCAGTTTTCGATTTAAGCAAGTAACCAAAAACTTTTCTACTGAAATCGTCCACTAGTATAAGGCAATACTTAGCTCCGCCCCATGACGTTTCAATAGGTCCTGCCAAGTCAGTATGAACTACTTCTAACAAGTCCTTCGCTCTACTAGCTTTCCCTTTCGGAAATTTCTTTACACATTGTTTTCCTTTACAGCACGCTCCACATGGTTCTTTGTTCTCTGTTTCGAAGTTAAGTCTACTTACCAAAGGTTTTAACTTACGCATTTGTACCCTCGAAAGATGCCCAAGCCTCCGGTGCCATAGCTCATGTGCACCCATGGTCGACTTATCACTATGAACAACCATAGCCGTATTAATATTTTGATCTAATACATAGAGCCCATTTTTAACTGATGCTGTTAACAATGCGTTACCTACACTTAGAGAAACATCTTCCGTTTTAAAAACCTTACAAGAGTTTTTATCAAAAACAACAAGATGACCGTGTGCGGCAATCTTATTAACAGATAATAAATTCATAGATATGTCCGGTACAAATAAAACATCTCTAAAATTAATATTGACAGGTCCTCCTTCATTCCTTACAGTGGTCTTCATATTTCCTTGCAGTGAAGAAACAACTTTTTCAGTTCCAGCTGTAGTTATGTAATGTTTTGAAACTTTGACATCTGTCAATAAATCTCGCTTAGATGTCATGTGCGACGAAGCACCGGAATCTAATATCCACTGATCTGAATGCCCTGCAACAGCCGTTATCTCTGCACAACTCATGCTTCTCTCTTGATTTTGTTTTATAGTAATAGCAGCAGTATTCTTCTCTTTCAAATGCCATTTATAATGTCCCTTTTTATTGCAAAAATGGCATACTATAACCTTCTTCTTAGTCGTAGGTTCCGTTTTATATTTGGATACTAAGACAGAATCACTCTTGTCGTGTACACTGCGTTGGCCCTCCTTCATGAGTGCAGCCATGACGCTACTCGACGTCGAATGCTCCAAAGCCATAACTAAAGGATTATAAGTCTCAGGCAGTCCAGCCAACATAATAATCCCTATAAACTCTTCTTCCAAACCCGCCTTTATCGCCTGGAGGGCTTGCTGAGTAGCCTGTATGTCTGTACAGTAAGCTTCAATGTTCTGATAGTCATTTAGCTTAATGCTAAACAGCTTTCGCAAAAGCGACAACCTCCGCGTTAAGCCGCTGTCAGCATACGCATTTTTCAAAGCTAACCACGTCTCTTTCGCTGTTGTGGCATTGACTATAAGGGGGTATACGCTCTCAGCACACATAAGGCAGATTTTAGACCGTGCTTTGGCATCACGCTTCTTTGTCATTTCGTTTACCTCAGTTACAGTACCTTCTATGCAGTCCCAGAGGTCACAGTCGATGAGGAACATTTCCATGGCGAATGCCCAAGTTCCATAGTTGGACTGTCCGGACAACTTTACAAAAGTTGGACTCTGCATGTCTGTATTTTGTAAATTTTAACTCTTAATCATTCAGCTATGAGCTGGGCCCATAACCTGATGGAAATGGGCCTGCAGCTACACAGTGGAAGGCATAATAAATTAAATAAACTGAATCTGTGATTAAGATGTGTAAACGTTTTTTATTTAGACACAAGTGACAAGACATATTTATATAGGTTGCTAGGGTAACAAAGACTATGACAGTTACAAACTATTTTCAACAATAATGATGGTCTGAATCAGTCCCATTCGGCATGGTGCGCCGTTTCTGAATGACCCTGTATCCAGTTATTTCAAAATAATTATACTCAATTCATGTAGAAAATCTTCATTTAGTTGTATTTTGTATCGTTTGAGGCCAGTAATTTCAATGAGTTATGATTTTATACTTTATAAATTGTGCCCCCTACTCCCATGTTATTTTAGTTATAATACTTCGTATTTTTTTTTTGTAAGAAGTTCAGTGACCGTTCTATTTTATTTTAGATGAATCATAATTAATTATTGATAAATCTGTTATTGCGAATACTGTCAAAATTCAGTCATATTGGATAGTAGTAAGAAGTAGTAGATAAAGACGATTGTCGAGCTAAAATAACGACCGGTAATAGTAAAATGAAAAACTGTTCTTGATTAGGTATTCATTGTAGACACAGTCATTAGAAGATATACGCATTGATTAAGTACTAAATTGTTCCAAACATTTTTACCTTTATTAAGGAAAAAATGGACGATTATTTGTTTTTAAAACCCATAAGGCGAACCGATATGTATTTATTTAATTATTTTCATAAATATATCATTTCTACGAATAAAAGCGTGCTAAACGAGACATCACGGTTTTGATTTTAAAAAGTAGAGTAAGAACGAACTGTGAAGAATAAATAATGGATATTTTTTTTGATTTTGAGAAGTAGAGTCATTTATAAAGACTATTTTTTCTGTACTATATGCGATTGAACTTTGACAGAATTTACAATAAACAGATTAAATACCTTCTCGAATGCAGCTGAAAGAAACTGTGAAGAATAAATAATGGTTTTTTATTTTATTTTGAGAGGTAGAGTCATTTATAAAAACGATTTTTTCTGTACTATATGCGATTGAACTTTGACAGAATTTACAATAAACAGATTAAATACCTACTCAAAAGCAGCTGAAACAAACTGTAAAGAATAAATAATAGTTTTTTATTTTTATTTTGAGAAGTAGAGTCATTTATAAAAACGATTTTTTCTGTACTATATGCGATTGAACTTTGACAGAATTTACAATAAACAGATTAAATACCTACTCAAAAGCAGCTGAAACAAACTGTAAAGAATAAATAATAGTTTTTTATTTTTATTTTGAGAAGTAGAGTCATTTATAAAAACGATTTTTTCTGTACTATATGCGATTGAACTTTGACAGAATTTACAATAAACAGATTAAATACCTACTCAAAAGCAGCTGAAACAAACTGTGAAGAATAAATAATAGATTTTTTTTTGATTTTGAGAAGTAGAGTCATTTATAAAGACGATTTTTTCTGTACTATATGCGATTGACCTTTGACAGAATTTACAATAAACAGATTAAATACCTACTCAAAAGCAGCTGAAACAAACTGTGAAGAATAAATAATAGATTTTTTTTTGATTTTGAGAGGTAGAGTCATTTATAAAGACGATTTTTTCTGTACTATATGCGATTGACCTTTGACAGAATTTACAATAAACAGATTAAATACCTACTCAAAAGCAGCTGAAACAAACTGTAAAGAATAAATAATAGATTTTTTTTTGATTTTGAGAAGTAGAGTCATTTATAAAGACGATTTTTTCTGTACTATATGCGATTGAACTTTGACAGAATTTACAATAAACAGATTAAATACCTACTCAAAAGCAGCTGAAACAAACTGTGAAGAATAAATAATGGATATTTTTTTTGATTTTGAGAAGTAGAGTCATTTATAAAGACGACTTTTTCTGATCTATATGCGATTAAACTTTGACAGAATTTACAATAAACAGATTAAATACCTACTCGAATGCAGGTGAAACAAACTGTGAAAAATAAATATTGGAAATTTCGAAAACAACAGATCTTTTCACGTTGATATTCATAATAAATAAGTTATTTTCATTGCAGAGGCGCTAAGATCTAAGGATAGAGAGCACGCGACGCTTTTAGAGGAGAAAATGGCTCTACACATGAAAATGGTCGGACACACAGGGACTTCTATGTTGGATATACCAAACACAGGTATTTATCGTCATCGCTGTCGTTGTTTCAGCTATACGACGTCCACTGTTGGACATAGGCCTTTCCTATTCATCCACCCATCCATCCGTCAGCCGTAAGACGTCCACTGCTGGACATAGGCCTTCCCTATCATCATCACATTATCAGCCGTAAGACGTCCACTGATGGACATAAGCCTCTCCTATGGATTTCCAATAAGTCCGGTTAGAAGCGGCCTGCATCCAGCGCGTTCCTGCGGTCTTAATAGTATCGTCGGTCCACCTGGTCTGTGGACGTCCTACGCTGCGCTTGCCGGTGCGTGGTCTCCATTCGAGACTTTACTGTCCCATCGGCCATCAGTTCTCCAGGCCTTCCCTATAAATGTCGCTTGGAAGCGTCTTCCTTTCAGCGCGATCTTCGGTCTTAACAAGGTCATACGTCCATCTTGTAGGTGAACGTCCTATACTGCACTTGTCGGTACGTGGTCTCCACTCCAGAACTTTTCGACCCCATCGGACTTTAATTCTGAGTGCTGTGTCTGCCCACTGCCGTTTCTACTTGCTAATCTTTTTCTTTACCCATCAATACAAAGGAAAATTTAGGTCGACCGCTTAAGAGGAAAGCTGAGCGCCAAGGAATTTGAGAAGTAGGTATTTGGCTAAACTATTGCTGTCGCGATGCGCCCAAGCCAGGGAGCTTCTATGTGTGGTGTGATGCAATTGTATTTGTGTGTGTGCCAACTCCGCCCGCGCCCTTCCCGCGCCCGCCCGCGCTCCTAGCTCAGGCGGACGGCTGGTGTATTCTTTTGAATTGTAGCAAAATATGGTAGGTACATAAGCTCCGTTTTTTTGGGATAGCGCATAGCAAACGAAAACCTTTATACTGAATATTTTTTATCGAATTAGAAAGCTACATTATTTTTTTTACACATATAGGCGAAGTAGGTATATTGATTTTAATTTTCTTTCGAATAATATTTTTTGAAAATACCTTATAAATAGCCAACTTTACACAATTGACCTCAATCCAAAAGCTGCGAACAAAAATAGCTATTTAACTAATCGATTTCTGTAGGCGCTGCATAATACATACTGAAAATTCTACCAAATACCTAACTTAAGATATACCAAATAACTTTTTTTAAGGAAACCACGCACATAACTCTTCAACAGACAATAAACAAAGTGTAAAATCTTATTAAAAACAAGCTTTTATTTAAATTAAATAGTCCAAAAAGAAGAATCTAAACTTTAAAATTAATTCAACCTATAAATTTTCGAATATTACACAATTTTAGGGGTATAAAATCTTTCAAGTGATTTAGGTACGTAATAAATAACAGATAGCTTAAATATCTGCTTCAAAATTGCGTTGCATGGTTTAACCCAAAAAAATATATTATTTACATACATACATGCAAGTTAAACATAAACTTGTAAAAATAAACTTGAGAATCGGCTCGGAAAAATCGAAAATGTGAAGTAATTAGTACCTATTTTTAAGCCCTTGAATTACCTAACAGTTTTAAATTTTGCTAATTTTATAATAGTTGTTTCTACCTAATTGATATTGTATTACTTAAGTTTTGTTTTTATTATTATTTTTGAATTTTATGCATTGTGATTATTTGTGATACAATTGTAAATTTGACTTGCCTAGTGTAACGTTTGTAGTTATAAGGCCAATAAATATATCTTATCTTATCTTATCATACACGAATCGCAAATCCCCTTCTTTTTGTAGGTCAGTCAAAATGAAAGGTTTCTCAATTCATCATCATCATTTCTGTCACGTGACATCTACTGGTGGATACACGATACCTGTTTACAAGGTCGTGTTTTACATAGTGAAGGAGGTTTCAGAGGTGTACCTACCTATGACCTACACGTTCGTTATTATGAACAAAGTTTACTATGTTTACTATATTTTGTTACAAATTCATGTTTTTTAATTTATTAACTATGCAATTTTTGTCATTTTAAGTTTTGATATTGTAGCATTGTTCAGATTTATATTGAATGATTATCGTTTTGTTTTTACAATTTAATATTTTAATCATTTATTCAAATATATAATTTAATTAATTTAACTACAGCTATTTTAAGTTATTGTAATTTTAAGATAATTATGCTTTGCTTTAGCTAAGCTGAAATTTTAAGGATATTATAATTATAACTACAATTGTAATTGATTTGGATTGACTTGTATCTTGTATTTTGATACCAATAAAATTATATGAATATGGGTCCAGCTGCGGATTTCGTGAACTAAAAATCAGCTGTTCCATACAAAACTGCAACTTGGACTCGAAAAAATGTATGACACGATTGGTTTTTTTCTCGAATTTCGGTTTGACCACATATATTAAAAGTTGTTCATAATAATAGTCCGAATCACCTCCTTTCGGCTTAGTACACCAGTTCTGGATAACCCTGTATATCTGGACATATAAAACTTCTTGCCTTTTATATTGTAACTATTCCCGTATATTCATTGCGCGAGTAGTCCAGTAGTATAAAAAATAATTAAGAATTCAATTAAACAGATGCAATGCTTACTGTTTGGAGAACTGCTTGTCATACTTAGGTTCTACTTTGAATAAGTTTAAAAAAGTTGAAACTATTAGCAAATTAAAGCAGCAGTGGGTAGCACACACCATATAAATACAGGATAGAACATCCACAAAGTACTACACACTTTTCAGCAAAACTCAGCGGATAGCCAAGTTAAAATGACAAAGGGCAAGGCACATAGTTCAATGAACGGATAGCCAATGGGGCTGTTTTCTCGAATGAATCTCACGTATAATTCGCGCCACACAAGTCAGCGGATGGAAAGTTAGGCGCAGAACGCTGCGCAATAGGCAAAATATAGGTATGTGCAAGAGCCAGATTATTTATTTTGTTGTATTTGTAATGTGACTGATTATGTGTTTTTTTAATTATTTAATGTTGTGTCTTTGATAATTTAATAATTTAATAGAACGTTTTTCGCTTAGGTAAGTGGACTAAGGATAATTATATTTATACGTTACAGTTATTACACGATTTTAGAGAGCACGTGATTTTCCTGATTAGAACTATTATTTCGCTTTAGGCGCAGAATTCTAATAATGGAACATATTTTAAAAAATGCTCAATTTTACGAATGTCCAATTCTCACAATGACCAATTCTTAGAATGCTCAATTCTCAAAATGGCAAAATAATTTCAAATAGAAAAAATCGGCCAAGTACGAGTCAGACTCGCGCACGGAGGGTTCCGTACTGTATGGGAGCCCCCCTTAAATATTTATTTTATTCTAATTTTATTTTTTTTTATTGAAGGGAATATAAAACTAAATATTCTGTGAAAATTTCAAGCATCTACCTGGTACAGTTATTAATATAGAGCGAAAAACGTCTAAAAATTCAGGTTTGTTGTATCTGAGCCCCCCTTAAATATTTATTTTATTTTGTTTTTAGTATTTGTTGTTATAGCGGCAACGGAAACATATCATCTGTGAAAATTTCAGCTGCCTATGCATGGTTCATGAGATAGAGCCCGGTGACAGACAGACGGACATCGAAGTCTTAGTAATGGAGTCCCGTTTTTCCCTTTGGGTACGGAACCCTAAAAACACATTTTCATTTAAAAAAAAAAACACCGGTGATTAAAGCACAACCTCTTTAGGGCAAAGTTAATAGGTTTGAAAAGAACAACTTTTACTATGGGAGCAACTAACTCCGCATTGGCGATAAAAAACCAGCTGTTCCATACACTTTGTCCATTATCAACGGACTTTTTCTATGGTATAGTTGATATTTCTCGCGGATTCGGCTCTGGTCGGTCCCATAGTAAAAGTTATAATGTCCTTAACTCGCAAACGGAGGTTGTTTTAGGTACCGGTAAGCCCTTACATGTATATAAATTGTATTTTTTTTAGAAAATTCCTAATCAAAATTATGTTGCCATTTTGAGAATTGGGCATTCATAGAATTATGCTTTCGTAGAATTGAGCATTCACAGATTAGTTGGGCATTAAGAGAATTGGTTATTCTGCGCCTAACTCATTTAGATGTCTGCGGATACAGCACGATATTCTGTATAATCGCTGCAATATGTCGCAGCAACTAAACGCCTATATTCCATACATAAAATCTTTTCTTCAAAAGTAACAAACAACAACGGTCAAATCACAGGATTTGAAAAATAACTAATCTTTTTAATAAACATCGATATCGATGGACATCACTAGAGCATCGACAAAAATATCGACCATTACTACATCCCTAGTGCTTGTGTACGTATAGGTTTGAACCTCCCTCACCTCGACCCTACCCCCGCATCGTGCGATAGGGACAATTGCAGCTCAGAGCGATTTATACCTACAAAAAACATGGCGAGACAACGTTTCGTATTACGCTGTTTTCTTCTTCAAAAACAAGATCAATCAAGTGTTTTTTATGTCAAAATTTAAAAAAAACATGTGTTCATGATTCTGTCATTTTATATTTCGTTAGATATTATTTAGTCTCTTCTGGTAGGTCTCTAAAGACGTCAGTAATAATGGTGAATTTTTTTGTGATATTGAAGGGTCGTATTTTGCCTGATAATTAATTTATCAAGAAAAAGAAAAGACAGGGTAGTCTAAACAGCTAAATTTAATTTTATGACAAAAAATTGAGGCTCTAAAAGTATTTTCCAGGAAGAAAACAGCGTAATACGTTTGTATGGAAAATTACAGACCATCCTTCCTCTTAACGCGCGTATCGCCTACGCAGTAAAAAGGGAGCGGGGGGAGATGTTACCGGGTGAGTGAGAGGGGTACGCGGAGCAGCGCTGCTCTCCGCTAAGCGGTCGGCCTATAATCGCGTCCATTTCTAACTCATGCCTTAGCTAATCAATGCCTATTTATTACTTTGTGTTGAACATTTTTGAACGCGTTTTGTCGTCCTGTCCGTGCCGTTCCTTTCTCGCCATTTCGACGTGATAACGTCTTATAAATCAATAAACACCGGCCGCACGTAAACACATGACTCATTGTCATGTTCCGCCTGAGCCGAGCGTGCAAGCGAGAGCGCAGTACAGGCGATAGAGAGGCACGATCGGCCTAAGCGTTAAGCTTGTGACGCATATGACGTTATCACGTAAATTATCGTCCGTAAGCCGACTTTACAGACAACCTATTTTTTTAAAGGCTATTGATGCTAAACGACGATCAAATTTACAGTTTTATTTACATACTCTACTCCACTTATTTACGTGATAGAAATATTTACCTACACAGTTAGCGATGACTCCCGTTAGTAATTCAAAATGAGGTATTTAATTAGTTGTCGACTGCTTTTCTGAAGGCCGTGTCCAGTTACGAATTAAGTCCTTGTTATTTTAGTTTGATCTCATTTGTTTACATTTTGTGATGTTACGCATGGTCAATCCAATCAAAGGTATTATCATCTGATCATGTGATCGAACATTTTTTACACTAATTTAAGCATTTTTTTACTTTTTGTATAACGGGAAATCACTCGCGTATTTTAAGCTGTATGCAAAATTTGTAATCTGGTCAGCGCGTAAAATTCAAATTTTCATGTTTTACAGATAAATTACTCATTCTAAGTTTACAAAACTTCATTTAACAGCTATAGGTAGTGTACAGATATAGTGTAGTATATATAGTGTTAACGAGATAGATACATTTAAAACCAAAATAGTGGTCAATGTAGTGGTTTTGCGCACAAAAGTGCATCAACTGATTTTCACCTTAGTTTTTAGTTGACGTACTCTTGTGAAGTGAATAGGCTGACCACTATTTTGGTTTTTAGATTTATGTACCTCATCAATACTACCTATTTATGGTCGTTGAATGAGTTTTCAAATGCTTACGATGTGTAGTTTATCTGTACATGCCAAAAAACCCAATAAACGCGCGTTGACCTAGGCGTTGGGCGAACGAGAATCACAAAAATTTCCATGTAAACAATTTATTATTTACTTTCCTTCGTGTACAATAAAAAAATTGACTATTTATCCATGTGATATTTAATGATGTTGACGATATTTGTTTAAGACAATTAGTCATTACGTTCTCTTGAATGTATTTCAGGCATGAGTACGGCATTTCCGGGAGGTTTGGTGTTTCCGGATTATCTGCGGCTGGCAGCACCATCGCAAGATACGCACGCTCTATGGCAGGAAGTTTGCAGGGTTGTGAAGGTCAGTAACAATAAAAATAAAGACACCGAAAGGTGTGCCTACAACACATAATTTAGTTTTATATGTAAGCAGTGTTCATATTTTCTTATGAATAATAGGAAATTCAAATTTTCTCGGATTTTTGCCATTTATAGATAAAATATTCAACGTAAGTTGACGAAACTTGTTATGCGGCTTTGAATAGGTACCTACTATTAACAAGTTACAAAGACGCAAAAATTAAGGCAGCTATCAGTCATACAAAATTGTATCAACCGAAAACTATAGTGAAACCGCTAAACTCAGACTTCGCCTGCGCGGTACAGGGGCGCCGGGGGAGACGACACAGGGGACTGAGACAGGCGCGGGCAGCGGGTCCCCGGCGCCCGCACCTGTCTCAGTCCTCTTTGTCGTCTACCCCCGCGCCCCCGTACCCGCGCAGGCGAAGTGTGAGTTTAGTGGTTTCACTATAGAATGAAAATGAGTGGATTTGATTAAGCGCTTTTTTATGTGTGTTTATCTGTATGTACTTACCTCATCAACACTACCTATTCCATCCATCCGTCCATCAGCCATAAGAAGACCACTGCTGAACATAGGCCTCCCCTATGGATCTCCAATAAGACCGGTTGGAAGCGGCTTGCATCCAGCGCGATCCTGCGATACCTATTCATGGTCTCCAAAATATCTTTCGTAAATTCATGATGAGCAGTTTGGCTGTAACTCTCAAAAAAACGAAAGAAAATATGAATGTCACGCGATGACCGATACGTTAGACAAGGAGCCAGGTATTTTCGAAAAAAAATAACAAGGTTTAGAAAAATAATAATAACAAAAAAATTTGGGGGCGGTATTTGGCGGTCCGAGGTTCGACCTATCAATAATTCAAATTGAAAATGTTTTGAATGGGGATTACCTATATAAAACAATAATCAGTCGTTAAAAAACATAATATAGAATAGTCAATAGTAAAATTAAATCAAAAGGGAGTACTCGCGGTCCACCTGCTGCCTACCGTTGCGTTAGAGGTTGAACGTGTGTTACAGGAGGCGCTGGAAGTGTCGAGCAGCACGTGGTCCCCCAGCGGAGCCCTGGGGCGCAGCACCAGCTCGGCGGGCGAGCGGCACTCGGCCACGTACGAGAGCCCCGCGCTGCCGCGCCGCGCCGACACCTTCGCCGGCTTCGACGCCACAAGACACAGAGGTGACCGTACTCACATGTACCACGCGCGGTCCCCCAGCGGAGCCCTGGGGCGCAGCACCAGCTCGGCGGGCGAGCGGCACTCGGCCACGTACGAGAGCCCCGCGCTGCCGCGCCGCGCCGACACCTTCGCCGGCTTCGACGCCACAAGACACAGAGGTGACCGTACTCACATGTACCACGCGCGGTCCCCCAGCGGAGCCCTGGGGCGCAGCACCAGCTCGGCGGGCGAGCGGCACTCGGCCACGTACGAGAGCCCCGCGCTGCCGCGCCGCGCCGACACCTTCGCCGGCTTCGACGCCACAAGACACAGAGGTGACCATACTCACATGTACCACGCGCGATACACTCCTCTCGATCTTTCGATTTAGCTACTGGAGAAGATTTCAGCGCGCGTACCCATAAATTAAGAACTATAGTAATAGAAACAGTACTAAAATAGCAAGATATATACATCACTTTGTCCCAATTTAAATATGAAATTTAAAAAAGATGCACATACACCCAAACTTACGTAATTTCGAAGGGTTTCACAAACTAGCATTGAGCTATCTCGGCTGTCCGAATTCAAAAAGGTAAAAAGTAGGAAGGTAAAATATTCGGAGATTTGAACCTTCTTACTGGAACTAGAGGGTTCAAATTTGCGAAAGAGACAAAAGACCAAGTTTAACCTAATTTTAACCATGATGACATTCCAACTGGTGATTTTGACGTATGCAACAGACATTGCGTTTTTTTTGTTCCACTCATTCTCGCGTATGCTGTATAACCAGATATGAATAAAACAGTTGTACAGTTTTTATTTGAGTAAAATTAAGCAATACTTCTATTACTTGTAATTCTTCTGAGTGTCCCACGCACGATACACTCCAAGCTTTGGAGGATTTAGCTACTGGAGAAGAATTCAGCACGCGTACCCCTCTGTCATGGCATAAGAAAAATTGTACCTACATGTGAACAAGACACCAGACATTTCATTGCACAATTTTAGACTTAAGCGTCTTATCAATTAAGGCGAAAATGGGTTATCAGCAACTGGACTGCATTGTTCTCTCTCGCCCCGCTCCATAAACCCGTCACCCGTTAACATTTCAACTTTATTCCCATATGTATTAGGTCGAAACTTCAGTAAACACCTCGTCCCCCGCGCCTGACGTAAAGCTGACAGAATGTAGTGAATGCGAACCGTAGTGCGTTTATAGTCCGGAGATAAAACTTCTCTGACTTCGAAGCTACGAAACTACCATTACAGCCTTCAACGCTCAATCGGAGGAAACAATACTAATGATGCGTATACGTTTGACTGCCTCGGTGGCTCAGTGGTTAGTGACCCTAACTTCTGGGTCAAAGAGGCGTGGGTTCGATCCCCACCCAGGGCAAATATTTATGTGATGAACGTGTTTGCTCTGTGTCTGGGTGTTATTTAGGTACTATCTATAAAAGTATGTATTTAAAAATAAGTATATGTAGATATCAGTCTCTGGCAGCCATATCACAAGCTTTGCTTAGTTTGGGGTCAGAGGCCGTGTGTAAGATGTCTCCAAATATTTATTATTCTTACATAGGTACTATACACACGTAGGTACTTCAGTGCAGTGTGCAGACGCACAGTGGTGTCACAGAATAGAGGTTACTACTGAAAAACTTGACCGTTACTAGAAGGTTTTTTTATTAAGTTTAAAAAAAATGTTTTATCGAATAGGTTTACTACTAAGACCGGCCGCAGTTGATACAATAATCAACTCAAAATATTATGACCCATATCACATTCAAAATATTTTTAAATCTACGGTATAGTAATATAGTTACCAAGCAATTTAATTTCGCTTGCAATAGCTCGTGGACTGAGCAATGAATTTCTATAAACGTGTGCTTTATATCAATTTTTCGTTATAGGCGTAATACCCCGGTTATCGACCGACACTCCGACCGAACCAGGCGATCCAGAGACCGACCACGTCGGTCGGTCGATCGGCGGCGAGTGTGACCGACCGACTGATCAACTGACTGGAGACGCGGCGTTAAAACTACAACATGCGATATACACGCTCACTTGCATCGTGTGGCAACAGCTCACTACTATACACAGGTATCTAAGGCAGCTTATGTTATTCCAAAAATCCTCACGTTTCTTCAGTAACATCGAGAAATATCATAGCCATTGTTAAATGATCAGTGTTTTCGAGAATTTGCTAGGGTTTTTGCAAAAACACTATTCATCAAATCATCCTGCAAAATGAATACCATAATAAGACCGAGACTACTACCGAAATAAACGACGTAGAGACTGAAGATGAGGGTCGAACAATCGAACAAAGCAATCGGTCAAACGGGCAATTGACCGGCGCGGCGTTTAAATTACATCATGTGATTTACATGCTGACTTTCATCATGCGGGAACAACACACTACTATACACAGGTATTTATACACCGTATGACTGATACGCCGACCGAACCAGGCGACACAGAGACCGGCCACGTCGATCGGTCGATCGGCGGCGAGTGCGATCAACTGGCAGGTGACGCGGCGCTCAAACTGCAACATGCGATTCACTTGCATCGTGTGGCAACAGCTCACTACTATACACAGGTATTTATATAACTTAGCAAGATCGACGTTTTATCTGAGATTGGACTCGTACACATAAACACATTACGACGTCGCATCGCGCTAGGACGCAACATCATTTCACGAGGCGACGTCGTGTCGTGGGAACCTTATCGTTATATTTCTTCATAAAATTCATTATCGTTATAATTCATTTAACTATTTAGCCATGTCAAAGACCTTCAGGCTGCCTAAAAATTCTGTCACCAGGGCTAGCCACCGGCCTATACGAACTTACTTATCGAGCAGTGAAGAATTTTGGCAACTTCTACAATCACTCAGCTAATCGCGGTTCTAGAATTAAAGAAAATAACATTATCTTTGAGCAAATATCTATAGAGTCACAGGCCCTAAGTGAAAGTAGTAAAAAAATGTCCGAACGCCGTCATACATACCGACTTAGATATTTCACAATGACCCGTTTTCTCGAATCTCGACGTTATGTCACCTAATTAGGGCTTGTAACCGAGAACTTTGGCATCGCGCGGCGTTGTAGTCGGCTTGCAATCGCCTTACGACTAATTAAAAAGCCTGCCCACTACGCAGTTTGGGGCAGAGTTTTGGCTCGGACACTTAAGGCCGCTGCATACGTGACGTGTTTTTTCACGTACGGGACGGGACGGAACGGGAAATTTTAGAAATATCGTTCCATACAAAATGTATATGGAAGCGCATATGTCACGGAGACACGGACGGGACGGGAACGTGGCACCGACGGGGCGGGAAAAATATCGTCGCCAACGATGTTTAGCCCGTCCCGTCCGGCACGTGCCCCGTCCCGTCCGTGTTTCCGCTACGTATGCACAGTCACTCCGTTCGTCCCGGAGAGAAAAGTAGTGTTGTACGTTTGCATCACCGTCGAAAATGGACGACGATAAACTAATCAAGTGTGTACGGTCACACATCCAGCTTTTTACCTTTATAATTTAGCTAACTCAAAGTATTTTTTCAATTTTAGGGTTCCGTACCCAAAGGGGAAAACGGGACCCTATTACTAAGACTTCGATGTCCGTCTGTCTGTCTGTCTGTCACCGGGCTGTATCTCATGAACCATGATAGCTAGGCAGCTGAAATTTTCACAGATGATGTATTTCTGTTGCCGCTATAACAACAAAATACTAAAAAGAAAATAAAATAAATATTTAAGGGGGGCTCCCATACAACAAACCTCATTTTTCAGACGTTTGTCGCTCTATAAATTATAATGGTAACAGGTAGATGCTTGAAATTTTCACAGAATATTTAGTTTTATATTCACTTCAATAATAAATAATAAAATCAAAATAAAATAAATAGGTATTTAAGGGGGACTCCCATACAGTACGGAACCCTCCGTGCTGTCGCAGGGTTTCTTCCCTATGAAAGGGTGAGGATAAATATACCTACACTTATAGACTAAGGTAGTTAAATAAAAGCACAGCGTTTATCACCGGCATGTTTGTTTTTATTGATAAGTGTTTTTAAAAGATTATTATTCACAGGAACAGTGAGTTCACCATGGTACTTTTACAATGATAGTAGTATTTAGTAGTAAATAGGAGTAGTATAATGGGAGTATAATAGTAGCGTTGAATAGGTACCATGGGTAACACAAAATGTAGACGGGGAAGCCGTCTAACTCTAATATGTAAACAACGGTGAGTTGCTTGGTTATTTTACAATGGGTACTTAATGGATTAAATTAGTATACTAGGTAAGGTAGAATGTAGACGGGGAAGCCGTCTGACTTGAATATGAAAAATAGTGGTAAATAAAATAATAATAACGGTGGGTCGCTTGGTCGAGTTCTGTCCCTTCACTTAAACTATAATCAGCAAATGGGTGGATCCATCCGATGGTGTCACCAATAGGTAGTAGATGACCGACGGTAATAAAGGGGAATGAAATACCTCTGTACGCGCCGCCGGTTAACAAATAGGAACTGGAGGTAGACTGCCAGTACTCTGGCAGGGCTCACGTGAAGGTCAGTGGTCGCACCGTTGACTGGGTGCACCAACGACGCCCAGGCGGCTAATCCAGGTAAGCCTGGTTGGGGGTATGCCCAAACATGCCGGCCTCACCTATACACCCTGAAATGGATGGAATGAATCCATGTTAACACCGAGTAGGAAGAAAAGTAAACAAAATTAAAATTACATTTTCTCAGGTCATAAATGAGAAAATGGGGTATAATTGGGCCTCACCACGTGCGGGGGCTTGTGGACAAACTATTTAATAAAGGTTTAACAGTCAAGTAGCATTTTAGAAGGGGGTATTACACGGAGTGTGTTTTTTACAAAAAGTCAAGAATCTCAGCGATTTTACATTAAAATCGGGGAAAATTGCACCTCGCCACGACCGCAGGGTCGAGAGGAAGGTTTTTATCCTATATTCAATAGTTAAATAACGAAAGGATTGTATTTCCAATCCATGTGGTTGGCCCAAAAACGCATTGAAATCACATGTTGAAGTGAACATTTCAGGGTAATAATTTAGTGAAATCGATAGAAAAGTAGCTGCGCACGCGCTCAATGGAAGATAATACGATTTAGTATGTATTTCGTGATTATTTGACAAAAAAAGTACGAATGGTGACGCGTCCACATACCTTGTTAGGGGGAAAAATATAATAATGGCGACTCGAGGCCGCTCCACGCCCGGTGAGTTAGAGGTGCGTGGCTCCTGGGGTCTTCCGCAGGATCCCTGGGTCAAAGCTCAGCCTTCCACCGCGTTTTTGGAGCAAAAGACCATGCAGGAAGCAGGGGTCCGCCATCGTCCTTTTGGTTTTATGAATCCCTCTCACGCAGACAGTGGGGACAACGTTGAAAAAAAAAAAAGACTAGCAACTAACTTAACGAACAATCGAATTAGAATCGACTAAAAATAATACGAGGAGAGGAAATTACTCCCAAAGAAAACGGATAAATGCTAAAAAGGTGAGATTAATAATACTAAGGCTTATCCAAAGGTTTCACTTTGTTGAGTGGCTTTAAATAAGCGTTCGTTTATCAAAAGGGGACGCCGATATGAATTAATGAAAAAAATGATCGAGTGAAAAAATCGATAGTTTGTATCAAACGAGTATTGATTGGGAAACTGTCAATCACTAGACAGGTTGACGTTTCGTCCTGACCAATTAGAAGCGTTTACAGTGTTGACAACTGTGAAATGAAAAAATAGCGTTCCGAATTATACATAAATTAGATATGTGTTAAAATTTGATGCTACAGTGCGCGAGTCCGACTCGTACTTGGCCGATTATTTAGTTTATTATATGTTGACATTGTTGTTAGTATTTTGGAGCAATAATTAATATTAATGCATTGTAGACATATTTTTGTGTTTAATTAATTATAGAATTGTAATTCTATCATATTAACGTAATTGTAATTAATTATATTGATTGTCTTATTAAATGATAAATTGTCTTTTTACAAGGTAAAAAGAACGAATGAAATTTATTTGTAAAATATTCAAACGCGATGTTTTTAACTGAATATATACTTATATGTAACTTGTAACAAAATGTTATGAATAAAGTGATTATGATTATTATTTAGAGTTCAAGAATTATCTGTGGCATAAAATTGTATTCGAATTATTGCTCACTGGAGACGGTAATCATTTATTGCATTGCAATTAAAGCCAATTGTTAAAATGAAAAATCCATCTTTCCTGTTTCACAACACTAGCACGTTAGATCCGAATTTACGTTACGGTACGTATGCATTAAGAACACGTTCCCGTCTCGAACGGGGCAGCCACGCCCCTTTCCCGTTCACGTCCCGTCCGAGGTATTTTCTCGTTACGTATGCAGCGGCCTTTATTGCACAATTGTGACTTTATAGGTATTTGCTCGAAAAACATTATCTGAATTGTTGAACCATATTTATAAGTAGAAGTGTAAAGTTTGGAAACTAACCCCAGCGCAGCTGAATAATAGCAGCTTCACGAAATCATCTCAATCATTTATATATTTCTAGCCTTGAAGCGCAAGTAATGGCGTGGCGATCGAGCGGCGGTGCGCTGTCTCGCTCGCACGACGCGCAGTTAGAAGAGTTGCGACACGCGCAGGCGCGGCTCACGGCTGAACGGGCCAACTGGGAGGCTACTAAGAACGCTGACTACTCGGCCATAGCTGCGGGTGAGTATCTGTCTTACTCTAGCATAGGGCAGGTGGAGATTGTTAGTTGCGACACGCGCAGGCGCGGCTCATGGCTGAACGGGCCAACTGGGAGGCTACCAAGAACGCTGACTACTCGGCCATAGCTGCGGGTGAGTATCTGTCTTACTCTAGCATAGGGCAGGTGGAGATTGTTAGTTGCGACACGCGCAGGCGCGGCTCATGGCTGAACGGGCCAACTGGGAGGCTACCAAGAACGCTGACTACTCGGCCATAGCTGCGGGTGAGTATCTGTCTTACTCTAGCACAGGGCAGGGGGAGATTGTTAGAAGAGTTGCGACACGCGCAGGCGAGACTCACGGCTGAACGGGCCAACTGGGAGGCTACCAAGAACGCTGACTACTCGGCCATAGCTGCGGGTGAGTATCTGTCTTACTCTAGCACAGGGCAGGGGGAGATTGTTAGAAGAGTTGCGACACGCGCAGGCGAGACTCACGGCTGAACGGACCAACTGGGAGGCTACCAAGAACGTTGACTACTCGGCCATAGCTGCGGGTGAGTATCTGTCTTATTCTAGCACAGGGCAGGGGGAGATTGTTAGAAGAGTTGCGACACGCGCAGGAGCGGTTCACGGCTGAACGGACCAACTGGGAGGCTACCAAGAACGTTGACTACTCGGCCATAGCTGCGGGTGAGTATCTGTCTTATTCTAGCACAGGGCAGGGGGAGATTGTTGAAGAGTTGCGACACGCGCAGGAGCGGTTCACGGCTGAACGGACCAACTGGGAGGCTACCAAGAACGTTGACTACTCGGCCATAGCTGCGGGTGAGTATCTGTCTTATTCTAGCACAGGGCAGGGGGAGATTGTTAGAAGAGTTGCGACACGCGCAGGAGCGGTTCACGGCTGAACGGACCAACTGGGAGGCTACCAAGAACGTTGACTACTCGGCCATAGCTGTGGGTGAGTATCTGTCTTATTCTAGCACAGGGCAGGGGGAGATTGTTGAAGAGTTGCGACACGCGCAGGAGCGGTTCACGGCTGAACGGACCAACTGGGAGGCTACCAAGAACGTTGACTACTCGGCCATAGCTGCGGGTGAGTATCTGTCTTATTCTAGAACAGGGCAGGGGGAGATTGTTAGAAGAGTTGCGACACGCGCAGGAGCGGTTCACGGCTGAACGGACCAACTGGGAGGCTACCAAGAACGTTGACTACTCGGCCATAGCTGCGGGTGAGTATCTGTCTTATTCTAGCACAGGGCAGGGGGAGATTGTTGAAGAGTTGCGACACGCGCAGGAGCGGTTCACGGCTGAACGGACCAACTGGGAGGCTACCAAGAACGTTGACTACTCGGCCATAGCTGCGGGTGAGTATCTGTCTTATTCTAGCACAGGGCAGGGGGAGATTGTTAGAAGAGTTGCGACACGCGCAGGAGCGGTTCACGGCTGAACGGACCAACTGGGAGGCTACCAAGAACGTTGACTACTCGGCCATAGCTGCGGGTGAGTATCTGTCTTATTCTAGCACAGGGCAGGGGGAGATTGTTAGAAGAGTTGCGACACGCGCAGGAGCGGTTCACGGCTGAACGGACCAACTGGGAGGCTACCAAGAACGTTGACTACTCGGCCATAGCTGCGGGTGAGTATCTGTCTTATTCTAGCACAGGGCAGGGGGAGATTGTTAGAAGAGTTGCGACACGCGCAGGAGCGGTTCACGGCTGAACGGACCAACTGGGAGGCTACCAAGAACGTTGACTACTCGGCCATAGCTGCGGGTGAGTATCTGTCTTATTCTAGCACAGGGCAGGGGGAGATTGTTAGAAGAGTTGCGACACGCGCAGGAGCGGTTCACGGCTGAACGGACCAACTGGGAGGCTACCAAGAACGTTGACTACTCGGCCATAGCTGCGGGTGAGTATCTGTCTTATTCTAGCACAGGGCAGGGGGAGATTGTTAGAAGAGTTGCGACACGCGCAGGAGCGGTTCACGGCTGAACGGACCAACTGGGAGGCTACCAAAAACGCTGACTACTTGGCCATAGCTGCAGGTATCTGTCTTACTCTAGCACAGGACAGAGGGAGATTGTTGTCTCGCTTGCACGACGCGTTTTGAAGAGCTGAGAAACGTTTACATCCGAATGGGTCAACTGGGAAGTTACGAAGAACGGTACTACTCGACTATAGCCGCGGGTGAGATGTCTTTCCTACTCTATCACAAAATAATTAATGTAGCTTGCTGTCCCGGCTGTAACAACTGTAAAATTATACGTCACTAGCGACCCGCCCCGGCTTCGCACAGGTGTATTATACATATAAACCTTCCTCTTGAATCACTCTATCTATTAAAAAATTGCATCAAAATCCGTTGCGTAGTTTTAAAGATATAAGCATACATGAGGACAGACAGCGGGAAGCGACTTTGTTTTATACTATGTAGTGATAATACAATATAACAATAACAATTCAATTTATTGAAAATTGAATTGTTACTTTTGCAGACTCAATCGGGGAGGTCTCCACCCGTAGACAATTTTAGCGATTTTCTAGCGACTTTTCTCCAGTCAAATCAATATGAATAATGAAAGATAACGATTGTCTTTTGTTTAATTGTTACTTACTATTAAACAAATAAACATTTTGCCTCTACAGAGAGAAGGCAGTTGCAAGCGGCGAGACAAGAGTTGGCCGAGCAACAAAAAGACGTGGAACAACAGAGGGAAAGGCTGTACAGGCGGCTGGAGCGGTTGCAGCAACACGGTGAGCACTCCCAACTAATCGGAACTGTAGCGGCCTTTTAATATCCCACTGATGAACATAGGCCTACCTAGGAAGGGTGATTGGGCCATATCCACCACGCTGGCCCCGTGAGGGTTGGTGGATTCAAATACGCCATCGAATTTCATATCGTCTTGCATTGGAATATCATGAAAGTCTAGATCGTGCTGACTTGTTATAGTTATGCGTAAAACATCACACAAACAGATAGCCCCTTTCGTCGCTCAATCATACAACTGTGGCACCACCATCTTAGAGCCAGTGGAAGAACTCCCCCCATGGAATGACTTAGCGTGGCCAACGTGGAAGTCGTAGAATCTGCTCCGGACCCAAGTTGGCAGCTGCATGTTTAATATGTTCAAATGGGGTTTCTCTGACGTGATCTCAGTGGAGTGCGACTGTGGAACAGTGCAGACAATGCAACACCTATTGTCCTGTTCTCAGTAACCAAACATATGTACACTGCAACCTAGTGGAGGCCACCCTCTTGGTAGCAAATGCTAACTACTGGGAAAAAAATATCTAGATAGATTACCACCATCTAGATCTGCCACCTTAGAACCATCGACACGAAGAAGAAGAATATCATACAAGTTTTTTAGGGTTCCGTACCTCAAAAGGAAAAAACGGAACCCTTATAGGATCCGTCTGTCCGTCTGTCAAGACCCTTTTTCTCAGGAACGCGTGGAGGTATGAAGCTGAAATTTATATCAACTACTCAGGTCTACTGTCCCTTGAAGCTGTGAAAAAATCAAACTTCTAAGCCAACGCAATCAAAAGATACAGCCGTTTATGCCGCAAATTTTCGACACTTGCAAGTACTCGCAAGGGAATCAAAACCTAAAGGGTACTTCCAGTCGACCTAGAATCTTGAAATTTGGCATGAAGCAACGTTTTATAGCACACATAAAGGAAAAATTCCGAAAACCTTAAATTTTTAGTTACATTACAAAATATATATTTTTTAATAAATATAAACTTATTACTTTTTTTGTCGTAATGAACGAACTTTGTAAACCTTGCAGGTTTGTACGGAACCCTCGGTGCGCGAGTCCGACTCGCACTTGGCCGGTTTTTTTAAAATATAAATAATTTTACATTCGAGTTAGTTTATATGTTGAGTTTGTGTCGTTTTCCAGGTGGTTCCCAGGAAGAGATAGCGAGCGTGGGCACGCTGTCGCCCGACTCTAGCGTCAGCGATACTACGCGACGGAAAGAGCCCAAATGGAGAAGTGGGTACTTTTCTTCACCCGTTAAATGCCTTTCAGCTAGTGTTGATTAATAACTTACCCCCTTCGCACACGGCGTCGTATCGTAAGCGTATCGTATACGCGCGTAGAACGAGAGCAATACGAGCGTGTTAGATCAGGGTTAAAAGAGGCGGTTACTTTATCTATTTTGTACCAAAATGTTACTGTTAGGATGGAAATCTTACTTTAAACTAATGCAGCAACCCTGATTCTAACTTAATAACAAAGAAACTCTTCAATCTGATCCTTTAAATGTTTGTGAGGGTAGTTACCTAATTTGAGGTTTCTAAATTAGTAAAGGAAACAAGTAAGTAAGTATACTTTATATATTTTTTATACTTCATGGGTCCCTCGAGGGTACCACCATGTATTGCAACAATTATGCCACGTTCGCAAAGCCCTAGACGTTTTGAGAAGAAGTGGCAAGAAACTCAAGACGCCATCAGTATAATCTTTTGATCAGTCACCTTAATTTAGATATTACACAAAGTACTTAACTTTAGCAACATGGCGACGTCCACTCGACTTGGCTTCGAATATAAAAGTACCGACACTCAGCATAACTAGCTAAGCAAGACTCCAACGTAATTATCAGAATACCGGGAGAACACTAAGAGAGATTCAAAGATACTAAGAGATATTAAGAGATATTAGGAGACGAAGCCGCGCCAACAGACTGTTTTATACTCATTTCACAAGCTCCCACCATGCCTTACCACCACTGCTCGATGTAAACATTACGAACAACCAATAGGGAACGAGCAAGATGGCGGGCACGGTGGTAGCCTCCATTTTACACAATTGTTAAACATAAAATCATCTTAAACTGTATTTCATACTTATTAGAATTATTAGAACAATTATTAATACGTTTCAAGTCATCTATAACATTATGAAATCACAGTATTAAATAAATGGTGTACGTAAACAACAATGGCCGACATTCGGAAGTCATGATATTTCTCAGTTCCATTTAGCTACTTACAAATAGTCTTACATTACTTAATACATTTTGTAATCGTTATTAATATTATTATAACATTATTATTCTAACACGGCCAGCCTGACAGTACTTCGTCCTCGAAGTACAAACAACCTCATCTCCACCATTACACTACAATAAAACTTAATACCATATTGTATTGTTGATGATATATTATTGTGTTTTTTATTTCATATCATATTTTACTATTTTATTGAGATGAAACTTCTAATACGACTTCCAACAAGGTTGCGTTATAAGTTAAATTAATAAGTTAGATTTAGTTGAATTTATAAGTTAAATTAATCAAACAAAAACCAAAACACCTCGTCCATCGACGGAGAAAGTAAATACCGCGGGCTAACTTGACGCCAACGCCATCTACCTCTAGTTAAGAGTTAACTACTAAATTTCACTTCTTCCGCGCGGAGGGACTCCACGCACAATGTTTTTTTTTTATTTTCAATGTCAAATGTATCTCCCACTCAAACCATCCAATGATTACGTGGAGAACATCTAACAAATCAATAACAATTTTATTATTTGTAGGATTCGTAAACAAGTTATCTCATTGAAGTCCATTTTAACGTCATATTATATGGACACAATATATACATTCTATGGACAACAAAATAAAAAGTAAACTGGGAGTTTACTAATTTGATTCCCCGTGTCACTCCGACCGGCCCATCGGAAACGAACAGTAGCAGACACGAAGTATTTTCATTTTATCAAGTACCCACATACAGTGAATGACACTTAGTTATTTATTACAATAATTTTCAAAAAACAGTAGGATAATTTTAAACTATGATTATTTTAAGGCTATACAACATAAACGCTATTCTAAACATTTAACTAAGCACAGTCAGTAATGACGAATATCGTGGATCATATACATGATAGCATAAAACCAATCAAACAACAATATGACTCATACATTGAAATATTAAGAAGTCAAAAATATTACAACCTATTTAATACAACTATACTGACCGTACTTAGTTCCCGAAGTACAAAAATAATAAGTTTAAATAGTAATCTATTATTCGAGTATATTTGCATAACTTATATACAGTGTTATTAACTTCAATAAGCACTGCTATATTGATTCCCGTCTGACTATAATAACAGCAACATGTTTTTCTTTGTTCTTATTTTCTTTGTTTTTATTGGGCTACCCTCCCTGTAGAATACCTACTGCTTCCGGAACCTTTTACCGATAGCAATCAGCCGCTACTCCTGAGACATATCGGCACCAACAGTAGGTCAACTAGCGGTTACAAGGAAGAGTCCCCGGCCGCACTTTCTGTCATAGTCTATGTCAGTAGTATTAATAGTCATTATTATCACAATCTAAGTCCCAGTGGCACGACTATGAACACTCAACCTACTCGCTGGCAATAGCCTCACCGTGCCACTGCCAAGTCACGGCCCATCAGCGACCTAAGCTACGTTTTTTTTTCTTAAGGCTACCCTTCCTGCAAATCTAACCAACTAGTTACAGGAAAAGTACCTGACCGCACCGTTGTCATAGTCAGTCATGGCCGTAGTCGATATTCAGTCCCAGTACACGACTAAGCAAACGCAACCTACTCGCTGGCAATAGCCTCACCGTGTCACTGGATGGTCACGGTCCTCCAGCGATCTAATCTAATACACTATCTATTATAGTCAGACAATCAGCATTGTTTTTGTCAACATAATATTGAAATTGTTTGTCTTTTCTTGTTATTTTATCTTACATTTCGTTCTGTTTCACATCTTTTTCAAGACAACCTTATTTTAGCCATATAAATCGTTTTTAAAATTCTTACACTATAAGATGGTAAAGAAAAAGGATAATTCATATTCTCTTTGTGAGATCTCTTGACAAAATCTGTGATCCCGATGTTTTAGTTCAGTTTTACTTTTCTTTTTTAATATACCGCTCGGTTATTCTGACACATTTATAAACAGTTGTCATTCAAACTTTCCAATATATATATAATTGTGTAGTATGTATCGTTTTATGTCGTTAGGTAAAAATAATTACAAAATGAACAGAAACCTTCTGCAATATTTTTTAAGCAAAATTCTTCTGGTTTTGTCAACTGATCCCACCTTACAACGTAGAAAAACTATGCAAAACATTTCTAATTATATATAACAGGGCTCAGCCCCTTACCTCCTTTATCATCAGAACACTGTATTCACTTCACTATTTTACTGATACACCTTACTTTTTCACCGATTCACTTTACTTGGCCAGGAAACCCAGTAGTTCTGGCACCTGGAGCCCCGCTGCAGAATTTCCCAGGCAATCATTGCCAGGAAATCGAGTAGCCGCTGCACAGGCAGCCTTTCAGCATGGATATGCAAAAAGCTTGTCGGGATTCTCTGAAATACAATGAAAGGCATTAATGTGGGTAATTCGGCACCACTTCTGATGTTAGATCAGGGTTAAAAGAGGCGGTTACTTTGTCTATTTTCTATCAAAATATCATTGTTAGGATGGAAATCTTACTTTTAATTAATGCAGCAACCCTGATTCTAACTTAATAACAAAGAAACTCTTCAATCTGATCCTAAAATGTTCGTGAGGGTACTTGTCTAATGTTCAGGATTCTAAATTAGTAAAGTAAACAAGTAGGTAAGTATTATTTGTTTATTCATATACTTCATGGGTCCCTCGAGGGTACCACCATGTATTGCAACAATTATGCCACGTTCGCAAAGCCCTAGACGTTTTGAGAAGAAGTGGCAAGAAACTCAAGACGCCATCAGTATAATCTTTTGATCAGTCACCTTAATTTAGATATTACACAAAGTACTTAACTTTAGCAACATGGCGACGTCCACTCGACTTGGCTTCGAATATAAAAGTACCGACACTCAGCATAACTAGCTAAGCAAGACTCCAACGTAATTATCAGAATACCGGGAGAACACTAAGAGAGATTCAAAGATACTAAGAGATATTAAGAGATATTAGGAGACGAAGCCGCGCCAACAGACTGTTTTATACTCATTTCACAAGCTCCCACCATGCCTTACCACCACTGCTCGATGTAAACATTACGAACAACCAATAGGGAACGAGCAAGATGGCGGGCACGGTGGTAGCCTCCATTTTACACAATTGTTAAACATAAAATCATCTTAAACTGTATTTCATACTTATTAGAATTATTAGAACAATTATTAATACGTTTCAAGTCATCTATAACATTATGAAATCACAGTATTAAATAAATGGTGTACGTAAACAACAATGGCCGACATTCGGAAGTCATGATATTTCTCAGTTCCATTTAGCTACTTACAAATAGTCTTACATTACTTAATACATTTTGTAATCGTTATTAATATTATTATAACATTATTATTCTAACAAGCGCGTACATGGTCAAACAAGTCCGCACACGGAGCGGTGCTGCAGCGTATCGTAGGAGGCATTTACAGACAGGCGTAGCGTACTGGCGTAAAAAAAAAAATTCAAAATTCTTTACTTTGTACAACAACATAAGGTTACATAAACAAAGAAACGATGCTACCCGCAGTAGTCACGAAGACTGTGTCGCAGATAGCAACGCCCACCTCCAGCAAAGAATTTTACAAAATAAGTATTTACATAGTAAAAAAGTATATGTTGATTTATTTCTTCAAAAAATTGACTGAATTACAATTTTAGTAACTTCTTACGACTTTTAATTTCAATATGAATTCGTGAAATTGGTTGAATCGTTCCCTTGTCTATATTATCATTTATTGAGTAAATATTAATGTAAAAATGTAACAGATAAAGCTTAGGCAGAAATATCGTCTAAAATAAAGTTATTTTATAAAACGCTAATATAAAGCCATGATTTCAACTGAGATCTTACAAAACGATACGCCTACGCGACGATTCGTGTGTGGAACACTACTCGTCTCGTACGTGTTGCGCCGTAACGATACGCTTACGATACGACTACGCCTACGCCACGTGTGCGAGGGGCCTAAATCATCAGTTGTAAAATGTCCACAGCTAGTCAAATCAGGTATAGGCTTCCGCTGTAGATTTCCAATAACATCTATTAAAAGTGGCTTGCATCTTGTTTTGCAGTCTTGATCGGGTAGTCTGTCCACTTTGGTGGTGGACTTCCTATAGATGTATGTTATGGAGTGTCTGGTCCAGAACTCTGAGACGTAATTTTACTTTTTAGATATCCTGCTTACTGCTACTTCTACTTGCTAATCATCTGCGTTATATTGGTAACTTTTTATTAGAAAATCGTTGAAGAATACGTTAAGAATACATTATATACTTAAGTTTAGACTAATTTGTCATGTATGTGAAATTGTAATTTATTTTGAGTAAAAAAGGTCTTTAACCCGAACTTTTACCCGTATACGGATCATCTCTCCCTTGTATCATCTAGCGGTACTCGATGTCCTCTCTATGGCATGTTAACTGAGATAATATATTGATTGTAATGTGTGAATGTTGCAGATAACCGAGGGTCGACCGGGTCAGAGTCTTCAGTGAGCGCGTGCAGCGTTCGAGGCGCAGTATTGCCGCCGCCGCAACTACTCTCTGCTCAAAACGAAACTAGAGCCACTGTACACGCCTCTGCTATATCTGTGAGTAACGTGGTCACATTTGTAGACGATCGAGGATTGACCGCGTCAGAGTCGGCTCAGAACGAAACTAGAGCCACTGTACAAGTCTCTGCTATCTCTGTGAGTAACGTGATCACATTTGTTGTGATCATATTTGTAGATAACCGAGGGTTGACCAGGTCAGAGTCCTCATAAACTCAGAAACTACAGCCACTGTACACGCCTCTGATATCTCTGTGAGTAACGTGGTCACATTTGTTGTGAACATATTTGTAGATAACCGAGGATTGACCGGGCCAGGGAATCAGAAACTAGAGCCACTGTACACGCCTCTGATATCTCTGTGAGTAACGTGGTCACATTTGTTGTGATCATATTTGTAGATAACCGAGGGTTGACCAGGTCAGAGTCCTCATAAACTCAGAAACTACAGCCACTGTACACGCCTCTGATATCTCTGTGAGTAACGTGGTCACATTTGTTGTGATCATATTTGTAGATAACCGAGGATTGCCCGGGCCAGGGACTGAGAAATTAGAGCCACTGTACACGCCTCTGCTATCTCTGTGAGTAACGTGGTCACATATGTTGTAATCATATTTGTAGATAACCGAGGGTTGACCAGGTCAGAGTCCTCATAAACTCAGAAACTACAGCCACTGTACACGCCTCTGATATCTCTGTGAGTAACGTGGTCACATTTGTTGTGATCATATTTGTAGATAACCGAGGATTGCCCGGGCCAGGGACTGAGAAATTAGAGCCACTGTACACGCCTCTGCTTTCTCTGTGAGTAACGTGGTCACATATGTTGTGATCATATTTGTAGATAACCGAGGGTTGACCAGGTCAGAGTCCTCATAAACTCAGAAACTACAGCCACTGTACACGCCTCTGATATCTCTGTGAGTAACGTGGTCACATTTGTTGTGATCATATTTGTAGATAACCGAGGATTGACCGGGCCAGGGACTCAGAAACTAGAGCCACTGTACACGCCTCTGCTATCTCTGTGAGTAACGTGGTCACATATGTTGTGGTTAGAAGTGTTGTAGATAACCGAGGATTGACCCGGTCAGAGTCTGCTTAGAACGAACCTAGAGCCACTGTACACGCCTCTACTATATCAGTAAGTAACGTGGTCACATTTGTAGAAAACCGAGGATCGACCGGGTCAGAGTCTGCTCAGAACGAAACTAGAGCCACTCTACGCCCCTCTGCTATCTCTGTGAGTAACGTGGTCACATTCGCTTCAAATGTCTTTACAAGATTTGTAGATAACCGAGGATTGACCGGGTCAGTCTTCAGAAATTAGAGCCACTGTACATGTCTCTGCTATCTCTGTGACTCACGTAGACACATTTGTAGATAACCGCGGGTTGATCGGGTCAGAGTCTGCTCAAAATGAAACTAGAGCCACTGTACACGCTTCTGCTATATATGTGAGTAACGTGGTCACATTTGTAGATAACCGAGGATTGACCGGATCAGAGTCTGCTCAGAACGAAACTAGAGCCACTGTATCTATATAGGCCGAATCTATAGTGTTGTAGACAACTCTGGATCGACCGGGTCAGAGTTTTCAGGGAGCCCAATTCGAATTGGTGTATTCACATACGCCGTCGAATTTATTTTTTAACCAATATCTAAAAAGGATATTCTCAATTTGACCATGTTTTTTATATATGTATGTTACGCGATTATTACGCCAATGATAAACCAATTTCGATGATTATTTTTTTGGTTGAGAAATCAAACTTCAGAGATTCGGCCCCATTTAAATTTTATCAAAATCGGCTGTCGTTATTGAAAAATCATAAAATTAATAATAATGTGAAAATGTTTTTCCTTGGCTTGGGTAATAATCGGCCAAGTACGATTTGGAGCACGAAGGGTTCCGTACTATATGGGAGCCCTTCTTAAATGTTTATCATAAATTATTCTGTTTCTTTATTTGTTGTTATAGCGGCAACAGAAATGCATCATTTGTGAAAATTTCAGCTTTCTAGCTATAACGGTTCATGAGATACAGCCTGGTGACAGACATACGGACAGACGGACAGACATACAGACAGACGGACAGCGGATTCTTAGTAATAGAATCCCGTTTTTACCCTTTAGGTACGGAACCCTAAAAACTAAAACGTTTTGTTTCAGCAAATGGTAAAACAGCAGCTACCGTTGAAGCTTGCGAGCGGGAAAAGTCAGCAGCCGCCGCCCGGGTACCACAGGCTACACGAGTCGCCCAGCGATGTGAGTACCTTATTGCTTTGGAATAAAGTCTGTTTTGCACTTTCTTTTCATATAGTTTTGGCATATTTTATGAAAAGTTAATGCTGAAATAATCTATCTTTTGAACTAGATATCGGTCGACTAAATGATAATGCGTTAAATCGTAATACCCGTAACCGTGTAAACATTTATATATTTCGAGGGCGTTCTAATTTTCATATATCATGTTATTTCATTTTATATCGCTACTTTATACTTCTAACTAACATCTTGTTCAAAGTAGACTCGAATAAAGTTTTAGTCCAACAAATACAGGGTTATTTCTAATCAATTAGCATCCTTTTAGGGGCTTATTCTGTACATCAAAACTAACAACTTTTGTTTACGACTTTTATTAATACTAAAAAAAAAGTTGTTGGTCCATAGAAAAATATCGTTCACACTTGACAAAATGGGAGCAGCTGATATTTTTTTGAGTTATGACAAAAGTCGCAGATCAAGTCGCTGTAAGTTTGATGTATAGAATAAGACCCTGAAAGGATGCTAATTGATTAGAAATAACCCTGTATATTTCAGGGGCGTTCAACTTTTCATATGTATGTCATGTTTTTTTCATTTTATATCGCTACTTTATACAAATAACTAATAAGTATTTTGTTCAAAGTATACTCGAATAAAGTATTAGTAGTGAAGTCAAAGTAGCAGTCATAGAAGTTCCTTCCAAATAAAAGTTAGGAATGTTGTCTTTTCGCTTGTAAGTTTTTTGCCCAAATATACTTTGCGCAAATAAACCCTGGCCAAGTTACTTTGACCAACGTTTTTTTTTTTGGCCAAATATACCTACTTGGCGCAAATTCCTACTTTGGCCAAGTTTCTTTTACCATTTTTTTCCACAAATACACTTTGCGAAAATATAGGTACTTTGGCAAGTTACTATGACCAAAGATTTTTTTTCCGAAATATACTTTGGCCAAAGTTTTTTTTGCCCAAATATACCTACTTTGGCCGAGTATACTTTGACTGATTATTTATACATTGAAATTTTAGCTATTTCACTCTTAATTAAACTGTATGGTCCATGTAAAGTGTAACAGATCGAATGGTTGATTGGTTCGCAGGAACAAGACTATCCGAACGTTTTTTAACGCCATTTGTTTTTAATCTGTAAGTAAAATAATAAATGTGTCGACTAGTGCCGAGTAGTTTGCCTTCCAAATTAGTTGTTGTCTCTATTGAACTCTATACTCTGTCTTGTGTAACGTTGAATAAGATTTGTAAGATTTGATTTGTTTTAATGTTTTTGTTAAAAAGGTATATTGGCTGTAAATTTATGGGTACAAACTGATTATCTATGAATTGTTATTATGAGTACGCCATTCCATCAACACGTTCGTACACAATTATTGTGAATCGTGGCATCTCAGAGGCCGTTGGTTGGCTTAAACTTTGATACCAGAGCTCCCTGTCCTATAAGCGAATTTGCCAGAGCAAAAGGTTACAAATTCATCCGAAATTAGGACATTTTGTGTCAAGCCAACTTCGTCACAACTATAGTGCCAACCAATTGGAAGATTTTTAGATATTTTCTATCAAAATATTTTCCTATACTTGGATAAGGTCAAAACAGAGAAAGTGGTTTATCCCCTGTAATGGCGAACGATAAAATGATAAAATAATTCACTACGAAAATTCACTTATAAAATTCCCACATATTTTTATTATGAAAAAATTTACGTCCAACAGGTCGTATGTTGCTAAAAGTATGTTATTCAAAACAAGACCTTATTCGACATCACGTAAGACTCAATTGTAAAGTAAAACGCACTCCAAATTGGCTTCAGTAGATTATAAATATCACAATTGGCTTTCGAATCTTTTTAATAGACTGTCGATGTGTACAACCATTTCGTCTGTTCAGCTTTCGGTGTCACGCCTTTATACGATGAAACGCTCTTCAAATTCAGCACATAGCAAAGCAAGAATATAACCAAACTCCTAAAAATTTAAAAGAATTTTACTCCTATTGCTTAGTTAATAGGAGATCTCCTAGTACGCAGTTTTAACTGCTGCAAGGATATTTAACTCCTATTATTTCTGCGAAAGGAATTTCTCATTAAAATATTGTTTGGATTCCAAGTGGCTAAGTGATTAATGCTTTATCGTCAAACTATCGGTCGTTTGTCTAGACAACGAATGTTTGTTTCCATTGTCTAGGATATCATTATGATATCCTAGACAATGGAAACAAAATATCATACTACTCATCATTATGTCCAAATGTGAGTGACTATGAAATCGCAAAAAAAAAAATACCGTTCATACAAAACTTTCATAGACTTTTGACAATATGATATATATATTATGTTAGTTGTCTAGAGAAATACCCCGTATAATTTTAATTATTAATAGGTTCAGCATATACATTCTATCTGTCTAATGTTGGATCACTTGCTTATCAGTTGGAATTATTTTTTTCTTATTTTTTTATTCGATGTATGGTTTAACTTGCTTTGCTTTATGATAGTTTTGAAAGCGTTCTACCGTATTTGAAAGGTTTAGTAGAGCATGTTCACAGGAGCAGTACTCCAAACATGCTTCCAATTAACTTCATAACACGTAGTGCAATGCAATAAATAAATAATGACTTACAATTCTTAATATTGCTTTATGCATAAAAAAATACGTGACCTCTTCAAATTGAACCTAAAACTAAGAACGCTTTGAGTATTTTTTTTCATACAATATTGCATCGCGCTATATTGTGGGTGACGTTCTGTAAAATGTATAGTAATGTAAAAGATTCCATTTGAGAAGATTGATTAAAAACATTTCATAAAATGTACCGTTCCGACCTGTATCCTTATTAAAACGTCCTGCAGACATCTGCGGCCTGCAGCTGCAGTTTAGTCAATCAACCAATCACAGATCTTGATTTAAAAAAATCAGCCACTGTGATTGGTTCAACACTAAGCTGCCGTAAGCTGCAGCCGTTTGTTAGAAGCTTAAATAAAGATTTATTTTTATAGCCCGAAACTGGCATCGAATTTTCTTTGAACAAATTACGGTTGACATTAATTATTTGATTGATCAACTAGAATTTTCGTAATGAAAAGAAAACCTCGTTTTATTTATAGCAACAACAAAGCCAAGGTCTCGTGATCCACCACACTAGGACCGGCAGCTCGCCCGCGCCGCTGCCTTCTCAGCAACAAAACAACAACAAGGCTACTAGGTAAATAAATAAATATCTCTTTTTACACACGATTTGGTCCTACTTGAGAAAAATATAAGTGACCGAAGCGAAGCTCTGTGCTTAAGTCGGCGATTTTGCTTTCGTCTGTCCGAGTGTTAATTTCGGCTACAGGTCGCATTTTTAAATAAATATCGACGAAACTTAATGCACAAGTTTAATATATTAATGAAGTTATTTTGGCCGTTGGCGATTTTTGACTGGGGGACTATTTCCCGGAAAAGAGGGGGACGTTGCTGTCACGCTTTCGATTTCGATGAATAGGTATTTGGCAATATTATTTCGTATCTAAATCCTAACAAGATTACAAATTGGTCAAGAGCGAGTCGAGATGTAGGCTTATGAAGATTTAATTAAAGTGATGTATCCTCTTCGGAGAACTACTAGTATAGGCCGAATCATACAAGTCGGCAGAAGTGAAGTTAGCTACAACTTACGTGATATCCAATCAACACGCAGCTTTATGTGAGCTTCAGTCAGGATTGGATATTGCGCAGCTTGTAGCTCACTTCACATCCGCCGACTTGTATGACTCGGCTTATATAAAGTAGGCCCAGTATATGTGTCCTCTGGGTGGTTAAGTCACAACTCTAGATATTTAGTACTCTGCTTTTAATCTAATCGTATTTAGAGAGTTCTCCAACACACATCTTTTCTCCAGAACAAATACCTACCCGAAGTTACCCGACAAGTTCCGAGTGCGTTCGCCGGAAACGCCCCCAGCCGCCGTGACCACGCCCCCTGTCCAATCAGCGGCCACAGAGGAAGAGGTGATATTCTTCTGACAGCAACGGCCGCCGGACGCGCAGACGCGCTCCTGAGACTGCCTTATCTCTTAGACCTTCCGACCTCTCGCGGTGTTATGGACGCCTAGTATTTCAGTTTAACTTCTCATTTGTTCAAGTGATTTTTACGACGTCGCATGATTAATTGACCTTTTTTTTTGTAACCTCTAGTATTATATGGGCGCCTATTACTCTCAGTTCTGTAATACTTTGGAGGTTTCGCTTCGGGAGAAGCCTTAAGCGCATGTACTGTCATGGTATAGAATTAAAAAATCTCAGGTGGAAATAAGATACCAGTAATTTAATTGCACCATTTTAGACCAGAGCGTCTAAGCAATTAAGGTGGAATTGGAATATCAACAACTGGGCTGCACTGCTCCACCCGTTAATATTTCGACTTTACAGAACAGTCACAGAATTTCACGTGCAGTATTAAATAGTATTTATTACTTTTAAAGGGTATCAAAGACTTCTCCCGTGGCTAGATATTCCTTCAAATAATATAATACGCATATTTTCTCTGATGTATCTTGTAAACTCTTGTCTGCTTTTGGGCGCCTAGTATTTTTAGTTGCAATAGTTTCAACTATGATTAATTGTTGACACTTGATAAGTTATTTTAGTAATACCCTGCTTTAATTTATCATCCACTTTACACAGTTTCTATTGGTATGCTATCTTATCACGGCAATTATTTTGAAGCGCCCGCGCGCCCTGTGCGTAACAGCTGCGATTTAATAGCTGCGATTTAATATTCGACCAATCACAGAGGTCGAAATTTAAATCAAAACCTGGTATTTTTATACTTCTAAGACAATTAAAGAAGAAACCGAAATCACTAAAAATAATAGATATGCATTTTAAAACATTGTCTAAGTCAAAGAGGCAGCTGATAAATCTATACAATTATTACCCATTTAATTTAAATGTTGCTCCATTTCGCAACTAAACAGCAGCTCATAAAATAAAAGTAGAATTCTGAGAAGTAAAGGAAGAAATCTAAATATTTAAAATTTATAAATGTTTCTAGTGGTGATATTAGGTTTTTTTTCGACTTGTAACACTGTAGAAGGGGTTTGATTTGATTCTTATTTACGCTAAGAAAAGGCTAGCGTTGGACCATCTTGCCTGTTTAAATGCATATATACGCAGTCTAAGTTGAAGCGTCCTAAAAGAGCCTTGTTTACTCTGCATTTATTTAAGTGGCAGTTAAATGCGCCCAGGATCGTAAAGCTCTGTTTTCCTATGATAGCGGTGTTCGTCATATAGCGATCGTAATACAGCGGTGAAGGACATCGCTTGTACGTTGTCTATGCAAACAAAATGGCGCGGTTTCCTACTTTGGCATCGTATAGTGGGAGAAAACTTATAACGGCAGTAATGTTACGGCCGTACTACATATATGGCGATACCGCTATCTAAGAAAACCAAAGTTCTAGATGTTACGCCCGCATATCTGCTTAGAGTCAGGCAGAATGTAGTTAAACGCAAACTTATATGTAACAAAAAAAATGTTATTTAAATATTTGTCACCACTTCTATTCAATTCTCACACAAATGTAGTTTTTTACTAAAAAAACTATACACACAAAATGGGGCAGGTTTCTACTGTTATGGCAACTATTAGTAATTATTATTTTAGAGTCATTGGCGTATTATTTTTATTGATAGAATAATAGTTAAGTTTTATGAAATTCGACCAGTCATATCGAAGCATTTTGAGCTTTGTATTTATTTTTATATTTACTGAACTGTAATCATAATGATCATCAATACTTTTTATTATTTACCATTTTGCATGTTTAGTTGTTATTTTACTTATTTGTACTGATTTGAAATCGTGATAGATTTCACATTTCGATGGCATTTTGGGCAGCTCTACGATATTTTACGACTTGTCGTTTTTTTTCCATTCCCGATTTAATACAGTCTAAGTACAAATTACATTCCGAGAGCTTAAAAAATATCGACATTCCATTTTGAAGTATAAATAAATAATTATCTATATGTTTATTCCTGTAACCAAACTATAGTTTTATAATCACAGTATTTTCCAAGCATTTTGAAAGACAACTTTTTGCACTGTTTTAAATGTTCCTTTTTATTTAGGAAGGTCAATAGAGATATAAAAAGGCCTTCATAGAATGTAGGTGCGATTGATCTGATAAATATATATGGGATTATCGACCTTAGCACATTGTTATAAGACTCTGACTTATAAGATGGTGGGCGATAATTACATTTTAATGTAGTCTTTGGTCCTTCGCTTATACCTAATTAATTTAAAGATTATAAAAAAGTAAACGATTCGGTTCAGACACTCTAAATTGAAGAAATTTAGCATAAAAATGCTGTCTCGTGCCAATATTTCGTAAAGTAGCTATTAAACGTGAACGAATTAAATGATGCAAGTCAGTGAAAAATTATAACACGACTTAGGTAGTCTTAGGCGGTCTTAGGCGACCTAGGTAACCGCAATAAAGTTTGTATAATTATGTTCCGATGTATATTCAGGGTTATCTGTTTGCCCTGCGCTTAGCTGAAAGGGGATGATTAAGTCCATCATTATGAACCACTTTTATTATGGGGCCAAACCGCAATTCAAGAAAAAAATCAGTAGTTCCATATAAAATTGCAACACCGAATCGACAAAATATATGACAGCTGCTTTTTTCCACGAATTTCGTGTTGGCTTCATAGTAAAAGTTGTCCAAAACGATGGTCAAAGCAGTTCTAGAAATGTAACCCTGTATTAGGTAAGAAGCGAAAGGATCAAAATAATTATAATGTAAACGTTTTATTCGTAGAATGATAAATATCTACGTTTTAGCGGTCTATAGATTGAAAATATAAATAATGTTACACTAGATGTTTTGGTAAAATTAACCCTTGTTGTTGAATATGTACATTAAAATTGACACGTAATGCGTTAAGAGCATCTATTATTTAAAATCGTGCAGTAAATGTATTATGGAACTCGAAACTGTCTACTTTAGAGAAAAGGTAAATGCTCTCAACACATAACAAAATAAAAAATATTATTCGTAATTAAACCGTTGTTATTAAACGTTTTTATGAATAACTTTGCTAAGTCACTTGTTATCCGGTGTTGTAAATAATTACATCGGTTGAAAATTAACCAGTAAAATGGGTCAAACGTTATTTTTAACAATTCAATATGCACGAAACTATTCGATACCTATTTTCTAATATTCAACACTTAAAACTAACTATTTCATAAAACAGTTTCAATCTATTGGAACTAGTTAAAAGAACTGTTATTGTATGTAGATATGTTAAAATAATTGTAAGAATGAACTTACTATTTAGAAATATTGATGTATATTATATAAAACGTATTTGTAACCTTTAAGATACTGTTGAAGTTTTAAATAATTTCGGATACATTTCAATTCAAAAACATAATGTTCAGAGTTCTATGACTAAAAATACTTTTAATTATAAAACCTACAAAATTTAAATAGTTCATAGTAATAAAAATATAATTCTTAAAATAAGTATAAAGTGAAGCATTTAGATGCAATTTATGTTGAACTTTACTCAATTGTGATATGAAGTGAGAAATTGCATTACGTGAATGAATTCGTTTATTATGTCTTAAAACATACATAGTTATCTGTAAAATGTGTTTAGATGACCGTGCTCTTACCAATAATTCGTCTAATGGTTGTTGATGATATTTGTACAGTGGTACCAATTTAAATGTATGGGTAGACAAAAGTTAGGATGAAACATTACGTGAAAGCGTTAGTAAAAATTACCTGTCAAGTCATAGTAACAACGCTGTTGACCGAACTGCCGAGTTGCTGGCTTAAAAACTACCATAGCTATGGTTCTATTATGAACACATCAATAACAAGGTAATACAAATCTAATGCCCGTTTTCACCAACGATCCCTAAACTACACCCTAACTAGGAATCCCTTAAGCTAAGAGCCCCCCTAAAGTTGACCCTTACCTAAATTCTTTTTCACAGCGCTAAGTGACACCTATATAAGGGACCCCTAGTAAAGTGACATTTTATTTTTAGTCTATGGTTTTCAATAATCGTACTTTTACCGATTTATTTATTTTGTTGATATTTTATAGAAAAAACATCAAAAATACAAGATATGTGCTTTATTGATAATATAATTTGAGTTTTTGGTAATATTATGCATTATAAATAATCGAAAAACCACACATTTTCAGGTTTTATGTAGGTTGAAATAGTGGCCAAATAAAAAAAAACAATCTTTTGTTTGTTGTTGTGAAAGCCGCTCTAGCGGCAAGCGCGGGAGCGGCCAGCATCTGGCTCCGCTCGAAAAGCCCTGAGCAGGAGATATAAATGTATTCCTATGGATAGAAAGACAACTAAGTTTATGTACATACTTGCTGGTCCCAACAGAATACATCGCTGGTTGTATACAACTATCGCAAAACTTTAGGCGCCCTTCAATTAAGTGTTTCTTTATTTTGTTTATGTAAATCATGTTTTGTTTTTTGTGTACTGTGTTATATTTTGTACCATAAATAAATATTTAGTATTTCTGTGCTAGAATTAAAAAAAAAAAAAATTAGAATAAATTATTTATGTAGGTAGTTAAATATTTGGCTTATTTTACCTACATACTTCGAATTGTGTTCTATTTTCTTTGATCAAAATCTGAATCTTTTCGCAAAGTTTTGGTGGTCGTACTTCGTTAAAAATTCAATCTTTCACGGTAAATGCGTAGTAACTTAAATATATTTAAGCTCAATAGCAAGCCCACTGTTTAAATAGCACCCGTATGCTCTAAAAAATCGTTCAAAAGCCCTACAAGTAAAAATGCCACGATAGTTGAAACCACCACTTAGCGCTATGGGGTCGACCTTCGGCCCCGTAAACTTACGGGATCCCTTAAAGCTTTAGGTGTCCCTTAACCGTTGGTGAAAACGAATTTACTGTTAGGTGTCCCTTAAATATTTTTAAGGGTCCCTTAAAATTTAAGGATCGTTGGTGAAAACGGGCATAAATGTTGTCCAGAAATGTGTATACAACATCTTTTGATCTTGTTGATCACAAGGATGTTTTATGAACACATTAATGACCTAAACGCGTAAAAATCGTTTCAGACAACTTAATCATCATACTGGACTCAAGAAAACCATATAAGCAGATACTACTGATAGTCTTAAATGATCCCTTTGTACAAAAATGTTGATAAAAATTGAGCTCTTTTCTACAACGGCATTCGCTACTTGGATCTAAATTTTAGGTTTGCGTGCAGATGTTTTCTTATGTATGCAAAATTAAAAAGTACAGTTTTGAGATGTTTGCGTATATGGATGATATTTTTGTTCTCACCGTACAGAATTTTAAACTACGAACATCTGCACACAACGGTTGTTTTAGCTCATTTAGAATACTGTTGTTTAAAATAAAACTCATAAGACTATGTATAACTATTTTTCGTGCATTTACTGTAATCCTTTGTACTATTTAGTCTCTAGAGAAGGTGATATTTAACTATTTTCTTGTTTAGGGTCTTTTCATACTGTGTGTATATATTGATGTTGACGTTTGGATATTGTGAGATATATTTATCTTAAAAATAATTATACTGGATGAATTTGTTTATCTAGGTTACAAGAGGTCTTGCAATAAATTCGGCATGCATAATTAATTTTATTAAATTTAATAAATCTATGTCTAAGTGATTAAATTTAATGTTCTAATGTTCGGACTAGGGATTATAAGAGTTGATTTTCGTATAGACCGGTGTTCGGCGGTCACATAAAAAATCAAATCATCATGACAATAATAAATAATGTTCTATTTTTCTGAATGGTAGACAATGTTCCACATACTAGAAATAAAATTATGCTTTGCAGGACTTTCAAAGACCAATTAAATTTTAGAATTTTGCTTCCACTCTTTGTGCTAGTTATAGGGTTACTTGTAACACAGTGGTATTAACTTGAAAAGAGGTAGATATACTCGTCATCATGAACAAATTTCATTGAAAACATGTCGTTCCATGTTTCATATTCATTGGTTATCTCAAAAAAATACTATAAAAGTGCACCGAAATTAAACCTTCGTTGTTACGCAAAAAACATTGTTGCAATATCAAGAGCAATCTGCCATAAATTTCACTGATTGATTAGTTATTAGAGCCTATTTATTTTTGTTTTACGACAATACACAAACATATGATCGTACAACATTCACCACCAGAGTAAATAGAGATCACCTGTATACTTGATTTGGGTTGGTCTCATAGTAACAGTTGTTTATAAGGACAATAATCTCCATTCAGTTTTACCGTTGCAAGTGATCCTATGGGTATTTAAACATAATGCATTTACCTACTCGTTCCTTGAAATATAAGCTTTCCTATCACTGAATATTTTTCGTATTGTAATCCTAAGCATAATATTGCATTTATTTATTTCAGTATTGAAGATTCTTTAAACAAGTAATTTCAATTGTAAACGAAATATTCTCAATTAAACGTATGAAATAAGTACTTATTTCGAAATTGCATGTTCTCAAAATAAAACGTTTTAATACACAGAATTATTACGTCAATCCTGATTGTTAAATAATTATATTCATGACAATGAAAAAATCGTGTGCATCTATTTGTTTATTAGTTTTCCATAGTAGATAAAATTACGGCAATAATTTTTGGAGATGTGAATTTAACTTAGGCTCATAAAACATAATTGTCATCAAAATGTCGCCAAATTCGTGCAAAACTAATATTTCTTAGGATTTGTCGGGTTCATTATGATGGGACCCTCCATGACTTTTGACAGTAGATACCGTATCAGTCATTTATTAGTCCTCTGCAGAAAATAATGAGAGAGTGAGAGAGAGAGAAAGAGAGAATCCTCTCTACGAAAGGTGTTTGGGCCATATCCATCATGTTGCACCGGTGCGGATTGGTGAATTCACATACGCTATAATTTTTTCCCATAGACAGTTGGGTCCTAATCACGTAATTCAGTCTAAAAAATCCTAAAGACAGCGATAATTTTGCACAAAAGGGCGAATTTTATATAAAATATTTTTCACAATTGTTGACTAAGTTTGAAATAAATATCATTTATGTAATATGATTCAAACTTAATGTCGTCTGTGAACACGATGCGAGTCGTTGCGCAAATTCGTAGGTCAGCGGAGATGAGGAGTGGGGTTTTGCGCAGTCTGTAGTTAAATTTACAGACGACATTAAGTTTGATTCGCCTCAATACTATTTTTTTTTTACAAATATCATGTACATAATTCGATGCAGGAATTGAACCTGTAAAAGCACACACCCGTGCCTTCTTACAAACGGTAGCAGTATTTATTTTGTAATATACACTACCTTCCATGTATAAGTTAATAGAATAATTTGCTAAAGTATGTGCAGCTGGTATTACTTTTCTCGAAAAAGATTTGCGTTTTACAAAATACGCTAGTATGACTATTTTTGAACTTAATAGAAATTTTTAAGGCTATTGGAAACGCCAAATAAGGTCACGCTCTCGCAATTTGACATTAAGACCAAAAAAAAATAACTTGAATTTCCAAAATTATTTGCAGCATTAATGATTTTAGAATTTGTTACGTTTTATAGTTGTTTAATCTCCTAACTTGAGTAGATCCGTATAAATTCGTACTCATCGTTTAGATTTCAAATTTGTTTAGGCAACACGTAGATTTTGTTTCTGACACAGAGTTTATAAACAATTGTTGCTCAGTGAATACATGGCTTCATATTATGGTAAATTACAGTGAACAGACACCTTTAGACTTTTTTTATAAATTATAAACTAATGTGATCTATTAAAGTATTTTGTACAACGCAATTCGATTTCAAGCAAAACAAATAGGTATAATTTCTCGTGTATTAACAGTATTTTAATCACCCTCAGATTTATAGGCTTATTTCAGTGAGATATATTTCTGTAAATCATAATCATTTGGATAAGTTTGTGGCAATATATGTTAAAATAAGCTTTAATTGATGTACTTAATAGGTTCCCTCCATGTGTAATATCAGTTTTATTATGTTATAGATTTTCGACAATACAAAAGTATTGCTCAAATTAATTATGCTCATTTACTCCCAATTTTTAGATTGATATTATTAAATGTGTATTTAATTTGATTTCGTATTAATTATTTATAGCAATGAGTATTTGTTTGTCGATATGATCTGTGAGCAGGCGTTGCCTGACTTGTATTTAGAATAGGTGATGAAATAAATTTACTTAGTATCATTTTCTGATTTTTATTGTGCTGACACCAAACATTTATAATATTTACTGTAGCAGCCTTTTTCAATAGTCCACTTTCGAACATAGGCCTCCACATGAAGGGATAAATCGCTCCTTAGTAATATTTTTTTGAAAAAACCTAACATGCCCCTTCATAACTCACAAACGACTGGTCAGATCGTGATCAAAGAGCGCATGAGGAGGGATAGTTTTTTGAAATAAAAATTGATTCATTAAAATCGGTTCACCTGAAAAAAGTAATGAGTACCTGATTGTGTACAATTTTTTGTGTATCTTTAATCTCTAATAGGCTCCACTGATCATCACGCGAAATGGATGTGACCAATATAGCCACTTTAGTGTATTTAAGTTTAGATTTATTTTTTACAGAAATATTGTTTGAAGATATAGGCAACCAGAAATACAATGTACATAGAGATAAATCCACAGATGATTTAGTTTAAAGGTAATCATACCATGTGCTTAACTATTTTTGACGCTAAAGCGCTCGCTAAACCAATGAAACGTCGCCATTTCTGAAGACGAAGTCGCAAACTCGTAACATCGAATGTACCTATGTCATCCATTTGGCGTAATGGTCAGGCCCTTATGGTAGATTAGAGACATTGGAGACACACAAAAAATGCAATCGAATACAGTACACAGTTAGGTAGTTTACTAGTCCGGAGAAAGCACCTGAGAGTTCGCCATAATTTGCAATGAATCTTGTGGAATTAATCATGGTATAGTAGTTGTCCTCACCCGAGTCGATTGATCAGACGAATCTGAGCTGAAACTTATTTTATTTCCGCCTTGGTATATATCTGAACACCAGACGCTTTATACAACGACCGTATCTGGGACGATCCAAACCTAAACGTTCCAGTTGTTACGTCTTTAATAGCTGAATTGACTGGACCCTGAACGAGAACTCATATAAGTACTAAACTTAGTCTGGAACTCAGAGTATAGAAGTTATGTTGTTTAGGTAAACAATGCGCACTCGAGTTACGCACACCGGCACGAGTACCTACTACATATTAATTAAACAATCGGTGTACACTGGGTACCCACACTAGGGTAGCCTGTGTCGTGGGCTAATAGTATTTTTATTAATAACAATATGCTACTAATTTAGCTACAAGCTGCGGATAGCTCAATCCTGACTAAAGCTCTCATAACAGCTGGGTGAGAAATGGGTTATCCGCAGCTTTGTAGCTAACATCAAAGCCAAGTTGTATGATTTGGCCTATAGCTAAGTTGATAAACCCTAATCACGATTGCAGCGCGTAGTAAGCTTTACCTGCCTAGGTAGTACCTACCTACATCATATTCTGTATTCTGATTGACATTAAAAATGTATGGAACAGCTAATTTTCGTTATTTCGGTATTAGTCCCAAAGTAGATATTATTCAATCGTCGTCACGAACAACTATTCCTTTTAGACCAATTCCCTAATATAATAAATAATCGGCCAAGTGCGAGTCAGACTCGCGCGCGAAGGGTTCCGTACTGTATGGTAGCCCCCTTAAAATATATTTTATTAATTTTTCATTTTTCAAACAACTAAACATTCTGTGAATATTTCAAGCATCTACCTGATGCCGTTATTAATATCGAGCAAAAAACACGTTTCTTGTATGAGAGCCTCCCTTAAATATTTATTTTAATTTATTTATTTAACTAAATGTTCTGAGAATATTTCAAGCATCTACCTGTTACCGTTATCAACATTGAGCGAAAACGGCTAAAAAATCGTGTTTGTTGAATTTAAATACTCGTATTTTTGTTGGCTTTAAATATTTATTTTATTCTGTTTTAGTACATATTTGTTGTTATAGCGGCAACAAAAAACATCATCTGTGAAAATTTCAGCTTTCAAGCTATCACGGTTCATGAGATACAGCTTAGCGATAAACAGCCAGACTGACAGACGGACGAACAGCGGAGTCCGTTTTTACCCTTTGCGTACGGAACCCTAAAAAGAATTAGAAAATTTATTTGCATCTATAAAAGAAGGTAGAAATATGCATCTCTAGAAACAATACCTAAATAGGTACTTATCTAAGAAATGTAAAGCTCAAGGAAAGCTCCCCAAAAATAGCGCTGCATTGTACAGATTGTTTCCTGCAGTAACAAATTGGCATCGATCGAGACGGGGCAGTCGTCCGGAAGCACAGATAACTGTCCGGCGCAAGTGCTCTTATGGAATAACCGGACGGAATGGTCGCGGCGATAACACTTCGTACCTACAGGGGATCGGTTTGGTTCAACTTGCCTAGTTAAAAGTGCTTTAACTAGCTTAGTTGGTCTGGCATGATCTTAAACATTTTTATGGTTGGATGATATTTACCAATGTGTTTTTGTTTCTTGTTTGGGCGAGATCTGAGTCCAGCAGTGGACATCTCAGAGCTGGGTTGGTTAGACTTGGCCAGTTAAAAATGATTTAACTAGCAGCGCTCAGTTAGCTTGATCTTTAGCTACATATATTTTTTTGTATCGTGAATAAGTCCGCGCTTGACCACCATCTGGCCTGATGGTAAGCGACGTTGTGGTCGAAGATGACACACAGACCTCTAGGTCTGTGTGCTTCATCTTCAAAGTGAGTGTGCAAAGTGAATAGGTTTCTTCTAAGAAACCTATTCACTTTGACCTTGAAAAGCTTTAGATTATATCTCTTAGGAAACAGGAAAGCAGGAAGACTGTTGCATTCCCTGGCGGTACGAATCAGAAATGTTGAGTCAAACCTTCGTATTACGCTTCATAGGTACCTACGTATCGAAGGAAAATCGACAGTGTAGGGGTGGTAATGTGGCGTCTTCCTACTTGTCCTGCTGGCTTAGCATACAAGACCACGACAAGAGTTTATCGACGTGTGCAAAGGTGACAGATATATGCTTCATCATAACTCTGTCACGTTCTGACACGTCGATAGTATAATTTTATGGTCCGTATGCTAAGACCGCTGGACTAAAAGAGATATTTTACGTTATATGTACGTTATGTTACCCATAGAAATATGTTTCTAAAATTGGTCGTCCTAGAGCTGGTATTCCGATGAAGCACAGATATAGGTACCCGTTCGGTGCAAGTGCTCTACGAAATAGCTGCGGCGATCTTCCTTCGGAGGATCGGTTTAGTTCGACTTGGACAGTTAAAAGTGCTTTAACTGGCTGAGCACAGCTGTTTCACTCGATGTCTGGCATGAACTTAGATATGCTGTGCTGCTGCGGATGATATTTTTTCCTAATTTTGGGTAAATAACTTCTAGCTAATATGTATAGAGTAACAATCGTGCAAAAAAAGTGTCCAAACCAAAACTCTGCTAAGCTACGTAGTGGGTAGGCTTTTTAGTTGGTCGTAAGACGATTGCAAGCCGACTACAACGCCGCGCGATGCCAAAGTGCTCGGTTACTTTGACAAGCACTAATTACGTCGAGACGTCGAGATTCGAGAAAACGAGTCATTGTGAATTATTTAATGTAAATATCGAAGTCTGTTTATGTATGACGGCGCTCGGTCATTTTTTTACTACTTTGACTTAGGGACTGTGGCTCTGTTGATACTTATTTGCAGGAAGGTTCAAAATGATGATCTGAATGACGATTACGATAATAGGTACGTCGTTTCTGAATAGCTCTGAGTAGGTACCTACCTACATATATGTATAAAAGTTACAAAATTTTTCGGTCGGTACTATTGGTAGCTAGGTAGGTAGGTACTATGATATGGATATTTACCTAAGTAGGTACCTACTTAAGTTCCACTTTAGTAGGTAGGTAGGTACCTAGATAATCTTAAAATCCTCGTGTAAGACCATTTTCCTTGATATTAGGCAGTTTCGTTTAAAATTACACCAGAACCCCAAAATAGGCCCCGAGCCGCAATTTATTCTCTCGCGGAAGATATTTTTATTCATGAATATGAATTGCTTTGTTTAAAAGGATCAAATTTTTATTAAGAGCTCTCGAGCTACGAGTGCAATATTCTTTATTAAAATGTCCGCTCTACATTTGCAATGCGAATTTCTGTCACGTCTACGATGAAATGAGTATACGTATAGGTAGTCAAGAATTCGGGAGCGTCGCGGTGGTGTTTTGTGATTAATGCTACGAGTATCAATAAAAAGTACGACTGATTTTGAAGACTTTTACTTTATACTAGCACCTCCCTAATTTTTTTTAAATTATAATATAGCCTCTAACACCCGGGGATTGTGTAGCTTCCCAACAGTGAAAGAATTTTTCAAATCGGTTCAGTAGTTTCGGAGCCTATTTAATGCAAACAAACAATCAAATCTTTCCTCTTTTTAATATTGGTATAGATTATCTAATCCTAAGCCTAACCTAACAGATTGAGTTGGAAGTTTGTTCCCTTAGATGGTAACTTAACTTGTCTTGACAAAGCTTATTCTACTTGAAACTAAACTTATCTAAACATAATTATTTTCACAAAAAATGGCAAAACCGCCTTCCATCGTGTACAAAATTCGAATATTTCGCTCGATTTTTTTTACATTATTCTTGATTTATCAAAAACGGCTCAGCCAATTTTTTGTAAAATTTAAATGGGACCATCTCGGGAGTAGACCCTTTCGAACTAAAAAATAATTTTTAGATTCGGTTCACAATTGGCGAAATTATCGATGTTCATCGCGTACAAAATTTGGATATTTCGCTCAAATTGCTTTCATTATTGTTGGGTTTTTCAAAAACGGCTCAGCCGATTTCTGTAAAATTTGAATGGGACCACTTCGGGAGTATACCCTTTCGAACTAAAAAATATTTTTTCGATTCGGTTCACAATTGGTGAAATTATCGATGAACATACAAAAAAAAAGGAAATATACATACACACGAACATAGAACCTCCTCCTTTTTGGAAGTCGGTTAAAAAGAAGGGGTGGGCGTCGATGCGCTTTCACCCTGCATAATAGAGGCTTGTGCACAGTCAGTCGGGTTAACTACCTGACCGTGTCGATAACATAAATAGGTACAATATAGACAGAATCAATCTTCTTGACGGTTGTGAAGTAAGCTACAGGCTGCACAAAACCCAATCCTCGTGCAGCTTTTAGTCTGAGTCAGGTTTGGGTTTTGCTCAGCTTGTAGCTAAATTTTCAACCGCCAAGAGTTTTTGATTCGGCCTGATACCTACGAGTAACACCGTGCTAGCCGTGCTTAATTTTGGTAAATTGATTTCGTTCCGCACGGTCAGTATTTGGATAGGTGACCGCGGGTGGCATTTTCCAACTGAGCGCTACCGTGGCTCGGATGACACATTAAATTGTAGGTCTCGTTGTTTTAACCGTTTAGCCAAGTCAGAGGCCTTCGGGCGGCCTAAAACTCTGACACCAGGGCAAGCCACTCGGCATATACCAACTTAGTTTACTTTATCTAGCCGTGCTGTTTTGATTATTGTAGATATTTTAAAAGTATAGGTACCTACTTACTTGACTGATCAAAGAGGCGTGGGTTCGATCCCCACCCGACAAGCATTTATGTGATGAACATAGATGTTTGCTCTGTATCTGGTTTTTAGGTACTATCTGTATGTATTTAAAATATGTACAAACTATGTATCGTATCAGTCTCTGGCCGCCGATGTGGCTGCTTAGTTTTAAGCTTTGCTTAGTTTGGGGTCAGAGACTGTATGGAAGATGTCCCCAAATTTTTTTTTTTAGATATTTACTTATAGGTAAACATAACATTCCAGCATTTATGGCAGGCAAAATGTACTCAAATTACTTAATCTTAAATAGTTGACTTAAACGCACACACAGGATTGAGATTTCATTAGAAAGTTTTGAGTATCTCCTAAAATGTTATAGACCTAAATCATCACAGCTTTTTTGAAGACAATCTGCTCAAATATTTTATTTTAGCACTAACTTTTTATTTTGCTGGTAGTAAATTCCACTCAGTCACGAGCTTATGTAATTTACCTTCTTGTAGGGAAGATACCTCAAAAGAAATATTCACTTAGAGAGCGCAGCCTCTGACGAGTGATAAATAAAGTAAAGATATGTCCTTGACGTCTGTTTGTTTAACTTATTTTAATACATGGTTTGTTGTTAATGCACTTAAAGATTTTATAAAACGACATAGGCCTAACAATGTACCAAGGTACTCGTATGTTGTTATTAGGTGCATAGGCGGCCTTGCATAGTATCTTAAACAAATAATTTTTTTTCTTAAAAAATGGCAAAACTGCCTTCCATCTTGTACAAAATTCGAATATTTCGCTCGAACTGTTTGTAATATTATTGTCGATTTTTCAAAAAACGGCTCAGCTGATTTCTGTACAATTTAATTAGGATACGAGTACCTTTTCGAACTAAAAAATAATTTTTCGATTCGGTTCACAATTGGCGAAATTATCGATGAATATATACAAAAAAAAAAATACATACAGACGAACGTAGGACCTCCTCCTTTTTGGAAGTCAGTTAAAAATGTTCCCGCTTTCGTGAGACTATCTACCTATACGTTTTTCTTAGTTCTTCCTCGTTTCCGCTGGGGGCGCTGATTAGAAATATAAGGAACCACACGGAAGCTACGGTTTACCTTGGCATCATAATCCCTCTATTTCATTTTTTGAACATTCTGTCCTGAAGAAGGCAACGCGTAGGACGCAGAGTAACCTACTCTGTACGTATATGTTCCGACTCGAGGGTTAATAAGTGAAACGCATCACGTAAAATAAATTTGTCTTCCGAAGTTTCCACAGCGGTTCCGTAAAAAGTAGCGACAATAAAACAAGCATTTGTAAAAGTTTGAGGCTTTTAAGCAAGGCTGTCGTCATTACGGAGTTTTGGAAATATGGTGAACTTTTGACGGCTACGGCTTTTCGGTGAGCCATCATATAGAGTAAGAAAAGAAAAGGCGAAAGAAGTTTGGCTAAGTATTTCGTGGCGATCACCGAAGTTAAGGTAACGTTTGACACAGTCAGTTTTCAGGTCAGCGGAATTAACAACTAATTGATGCGGCGACTCAGATGGCACGTAGAGTGGTGAGTCCTTCTTGTTTTAGCCGTTTAGCTATGTCAGAGGTATTCAGGCTGCGTAAATACCATAATTTGGCATTTTTTCTTTATGGTAGGTAAATAATTTGACATCAGGGCTAGCCCACACCTCAGGCCCACACGAATATACTTTCGTTTAGATTTTAGAATACCGCTCGTAGGTATTTTGAAATTCGAACGTTGTAGGACGTAGGAAAGCTTAGGATGTGTGTCTTAGTGTGCCAATTTTCGGACCAATCCAAGACCACTGACATAGCATAATGGTCAGAACAATTTCAGCCTACAATCTAACTTGCTTAGCATAGAATAGAATAGAATCAGTTTTTTTTCTTAGCATCGGTGATCGATTTGTTGAGCTACGCTGTGAAGCCTGTGAATTGTAAGAGATTCGTGGTCTATCTATCGACGGTAATATAAATGTAACCTATCTGATCATGAAAACATCCCTAGATATTCAATTTTTGAGAGACAAATACTTTGGCAAAAAATCTCTCTTATGTGACGGAATGCCATTATCGACTTCCAAAACTATTACTCGTAAGAAAATAAAACAAGCAAGTCATGTTGATGAATTAACTTTATTTCCTCTACATTCTCAATTTTCACTTGACTACTACATATTCAATAGTGGTCAGCTATCATCACGGCAGCCGTTATAGAGTAAACGAAGAACATGATCTTATCGACGACCTCGGCCAGCTCCCGCCGGTCCCCGTACGCTGTCTCTTCGCGGTCCATCTCTTCAGACCCGTCGGGGATGCAAACCTCTTCTTCCACGTCTTCTTGACGAGAATAGCCCCCATGTATAGATATCTGGAGGTACAAAGAGGGAAAATGTTGTATTTTCGTCTTATAGTCCTTGGAAATAGAGTAGATACATACTGTGCCGACCCCACCCAAAAAAGTGAGATAAAGGTAGGCAAAAGAAAAAGTTTTTGGAACATCGTTTTCATCATAGTCTTAACTAAATAATGTTCATGCTGGGCATTACCCGTCCTTATAGGCCAATGTATATTTGACCGAGAGTAAGCGAGGTCTCTGAGTCTACTGGGATGAGCCGGCACTTGTGTTGCCAAATGTATGTTTTATGTTTATTTGTTCGACGATAACTATAAATATAAATTTTCAGCTTTCTAGCTATAACAGTGAGCCTGGTGACTGACAGACGGACAGCGGAGTCTTAGTAATAGGGTCCCGTTTTTACCCTTTGGGTACGGAATCCTAAAAAGAAGTCGCCTAACTTTCATACCAATTTTATTATTATTTTTTGAAATCACAGTACTTACTTATGATTTAAAATAGGAATAGCGCGAGGTCCAAGTCCGGGGCGGACTACTAGTAATGTTATAGTTTGTATATTGTAAAGGAATTTTGTTTTTGATAACATAAGGAAGAGCCTAGACCCCACGACACAGGACGCCCTAGTGTGGGATCTAGTGTATAACTTGTTTTGTGTTAACTTTTAAGAACAATAAACGTTTATTTATTTATTTAATGTTTCCTTCCTTATAGATCTTCAATCGGTTCAAGTGTATCTAAGCTGCTTGCATCCAGCAGATTTTTGCAGTCTGGATTAGCTTATCTGCTTATTATATCGGTGAATTTCCTACTGAACTTCTTAACGTAGTCTCCTATCCAGAATTTATGGGCTTCATAGTCCTAATTGTTGTGTGTTCTCACACAAGCCGTCTCTCTACTATTATGCCAAATTTTATTCACCTTCACAGCATTGCACAAGCGTGTCAGATTATCGGGTGTATACCTACATATCAATCAAAAGACCTAAGCTAAGTAGTTGTAGTAGTAAATACTCACTTTTATTGGAGGCATGCAAAAGATTATTCTCAGTAAAGAAAGGGTAAGCAGGGCCTGCATAAATGAAGTTTGGCATAGCATCTCTGCTAGCGAAGACATCAGAAAAACTTGAACCACCAGCGCCAGCAGGATACCGCCCAGCACTGTTATGTAGAGAACCACTGAAAAAGAAAATAGTAAAATGGACATGAGGGCAACGTCTGAAAAAGAATATCGGTCCTAAGATGTCTACTGGAGATCTCCAAGTCCAATCGAAGAAACAGATAGATAATCTGTTTCTTATATAATATTTCTTATATAATCTTAGATAATCTACTTAAGACCTGTTAAAACAGCTTTCATTCAGTAAAATCCTGCAGTTTTATTGATAAGTCGCCAGCCAACAGTTCTTACCTACCGTCCAACTCCTGAGACCACCTGGGTGAAACGTGGAAAGATTTTTTTACAACGGCTCACCTCTCAGATAAAACTTGAAAGCCCCTAACTTGTTATTGATGACGGCGAGACATTTGGTGCTGGCTGCAGACAAAGAGTTATATTAACCTAAGTTAGTTTGGGTGAGCTTGTATAATAGATGCCGTTTTTAATGGATCTGTGCATAGTTCACAGCCTGTACAGATATACCTAATTATGGAAAACAGTTTTTTTTCTTGGTCTGCAACTCGTATTATGCTAATAAACTTACGTATGGAGGGTACGGTGTGAGTAGGCACGAGGTAGTCAATATTGCTCAACCCCATGCAGATGACGATAGCGTAGGTCGTGTAGAACCACACCCGGGATAGCTCAAGAGGGGCGCTCCAGAACGACATCAGAAGGAATACAAGAAGCACTGTAAAATAAAGAACTACGGTAAGATTCTTTACAGGTTTTATTCAGTTAGGTCACTTTAACTTCGTGGAGTAGCTAAGTAATGAAACAATACTTATTAAATTGAAAATTTATAAACCCCCTGGACAGAAACATATCTAGGTACTGCAGCAAACAAAAGAACTGATAACTTTGAAAGGAACAGGTGTGTGTGTGTGTGTGTGTTATTAGTAGTATAGACACGTCAGTTATAACACCCCGTTGATATAGTATCGGGGCCAATTGACCGAGCGAAGTGACGTCTCAGAGTTTACAGAGACAAACAGGTACTTACTTGTATGTATGATTGTATGTTTGTTCGACGATAATTTGAGTACTCCTTCACCGATCTTCATTAAATCTTGCATACATGTAGTTTATGTATAAATACCTAAGTAAAGAATTTTTAAGTTCGAATATGTTCATCTTCTGTTCAGTGGTTGCGAAGATAATACCAGGCAAAACAGAGGCAAAATGGCGCCACTTTCTATAGGAATTGCAGCACGAGCCACGATCCCCAACCAACGACGTTACAACAACATACGTCATGTGCCAACATTAGAGCGTTACATGTTTGGAGTATCCAGTGTGCGTCAAACTTATGACACCCCGCTGTTTTTGCGTCGGAGGTTAGTTATAAATTTATAACAAAGTCGTACCCAAGAGTGGAGTGTAGAAGACAATATTGTAAGTAGTCGCCCTCCTCTTCAAGTGTAAACTGAGCACATATCTGTCGCTCTGGTGGGTTTCGTTGTCGTCGTTCTCCGTGTAGGCCGCGTTCCAGAGAGAAGGCTTGATGACCACCTGGCTGTACGCCACCTCCCACTCGGTCTCTACCACTTCGTCTATGTCAGCGAACTGAAAATCCAGATAAATTGATTTAAATTTACACATAGTCAAGGATAGATACATGGTTGTCCAGATGATCAGTATACATACTTAGATATTATTAAACTAATACCTTCTAAATCAAAAATCGCCGACGACAAAAATACATACTATCTACGAGTATCTACTAAGATTTGTCAAGATTGGTTAAAACAGACGAAAGCAAAATTGTCGAGTCAATAATTTGCAATTTGTTATAAGTAATCTAAGTTGTTAAATAAAAATATTTTAATTTTTTCAATACTGAGACTTCGCTGTCTTCGTTCACTCGGACAATTATTATTGGCAGTTTTTTTTAAACTAGACTAAAATGACAAAATCTAGCAATGAGTATAATAAGTGGAACCAACTCGAATGGAGACCAATCCACGTTGACCGCCCAATTAAATTTAACTGCACCCGCCCAAAGAAAACTGCTACCAAATACTTTGAGCATTTAGCAACCATTCTTACTTTCCCTCAACGAATAAACCAAACCTGACTAAAGCTCACATCACAACAGCCAAGTTGTATGATTCGACCTATAGTAGTAGTAGCTTTAGTAGGTATGTGGTATTATATTTTGTTGTGATAATAAAGGCTCTTACCATATTAAAAAAAATCGGCAAGTCGGACTCGCGCACGGAGGGTTCCGTACAGTATGGGAGCTCCCCTTAAATATTTATTTTATTTTTATATTTATTACCGAAGTGAATATACAACTAAATATTTTGTGAAAATTTCAAGCATCTACCTGTTACCATTATTAATATAGAGCGAAAAACGGCTAAAAATCATGTTGTATGGGAGCCCTTTAGTATTTGTTATTATAGCGGCAACAGAAATACATCATCTTTGAAAATTTCAGCTTTCTAGCTATAACGGTTCATGAGATACAGCCTGGTGACAGACAGACGGACAGATGTACAGCGGAGTCTTAGTAATAGGATCCCGTTTTTACCCATTGAGTACGGAACCCTAAAAATGTGAGTATAAGTATATAGACCACTGTCTCTTAGGATAAAAAAATATGAAACATACTACTGCAAGCTTGTTATCGTTTTGTTCCAAAGTTTCAATCACAATCTTCTCGTGCACTTCCCAAGGCTCTATCACCAATGAGCAAACGTATTCATCGTGTGGCCACCTGGAACCAAAACAATGATTCATTCCAAAGGACACAATATGTATTTAGATTTCACTTTAGATCATAAGACTTTAATTCTATCAATCCATCTATCGGCCATAGGACGTTCGCTGCTGGACATAGGCCTCTTCTATAGATCTTCATTAAGATCGGTTGGTAGTGGTTTGCATCCAGCGCTATTCTGCGGTCTTAATGAGGTCATCTGTCCACCTCATTGGTGGACGTCATACGCTGCGCTTTCCGGTACGCGTGTGGTGATTTCCGTTGCGTGGTGTTTAAATTGGATACCCGAAATACGTAAAATGTGGCTACAAACTATTACCAAATTATTTTAATCTAATAATATTTTCATATTTCTTCATATTTCAATAAAATATTCTGAGAAAGAGAGAAATGTTTTCAAGTACTTATATAAAAAATAAATAACATAAATAACATAACATTATCCAACTCTTCGAAATCGACAACAGGACTAAATAATAAAATAATCCTACTAATATTATAAACGCGAAAGTTTGTAAGTTTGTATGTATGTTTGTTCCTTTTTCACGCATAAACTACAGAACGGGTTGGGATGAAACTTACTAATGCTTATACATCAGAATAACACATAGGCTATAATTTATAAAGATATCGCATGCAACGAAGTTCGCCGGATCAGCTAGTCATGTTACATGGCAAGCAACAATAAAGGAGTAAATGCAGTAAAATAAATTGGATGAGACCGGTTGGATTTAGACACCAATAAGGCCGATTGTAAGCGGCTTGCATCCAGCGCGACCCTGCGGTCTTTGAGATCATGTGTCCACCTCGTGGGAGGATGCTACACGGCGCTTGCCGGTACGTGGTCTCCACTCGAGAACTTTTGACCCCATCGGTCATCAGTCCTCCGCGCTGTGTCCTGCCCATTGCCATTTCAACTTGCCAATCCGTTGGGCTATGACGGTAACTTTGGTTCTTCTACGAATCTCCTCATTCCTGATTCGATCCCGCAGAGAGACTCCAAGCAAAGCCCTCTCTATACCTCGTTGGGCTACTTGGAGCTTATTAATAAGGCACATAGCAAGAGACCACGTTTCAGTGCCATAAGTAATCACTGGTTCGACTTCGACGGTCACTTACTTGCTAGTATCCTCCGTGTCCATGCACCAAGTGGTCACCTCATCCTGGAAGTGGAAGGTCGCGTCTCCGCTGTACACGAGCGAGATCAGGTCTGGGTTCTTGGTGTCAAATGGTTCTGTACTGTCTGAGCTGAAAACAATAATACAGTAAAGTGAAAGTATAGGCCAAATCAAACATCTAGACGGCTGCGATGTTAGCTACAAGCTGCACAAAGGTGAGTTTTGGCGGGAACGCGGGAAAATCATGTCGCCGCATTGTATTATTTTGTTAAAATTGTGTTTTTATCAGTGATAATTACTGAAAAATTGTGGTATTTCGTTGATTATGAGCTGATTTAGGTGCATGAGTCTACAAGTGATATATCATGACGTATCATGTTATTCCGTGTTGTTACCAAAACTCCATAGACGCCTCTAGTAAAGTCTCCACTGCTTTACTGAGACTTCAGTCAGCCACACAGTCCCCATGTGAAAGTAGTAATAAATGTCCGAGCGCCGTCATATATACCGACTTAGATATTTACATTAAATAATTCACAATGACCCATTTTCTCGAATCTCAATGTTACGAGTATGTCATCTAATTAGTGCTTGTAACCGAGCACCGCAACGGTGTAGTCGGCTTGCAATCGCCTTACGACTAACCAAAAAGCCAGCCCACTACGTAGCTTGGGCAGAGTTTTGGCTCGGACACTTTTTTTTGCACGATTGTGACTCTATGTATATTTGCTCGAAGGTGTTTTCTGACTTTTATTACTTTTTAGACTTTTCAGTGAATTTTATAGACCCCACATAACCCCAAAGCTGTTGATGTTCAAAATATAATTATCACTACACCTAGCAAAATATTTTTTAATAGGAGAGGTCTTAATAAGAAAGATTTTGCTAGGTTCGATTTGTTTATAAAGTGACTTACTTGAATACAAAGAACAGGGGTCTCCATATTTGTCCTTGACGGAATTTCAGGCTGGTGGTGCCGTTGAACTTTGACGGGTTCCATGCCAAGCCGTTGTCTGACCAACTCTGAAAATATATTTGCTATGTAATTTGATGGTCACTTTAAAGTATATCATCATAAATATAGAATAAAAAGTTGTCTTTCTGAAAAACATTTCAAAAATTTGTCGCGCACGCAGGACTTGAACTTGCTTCTTACGGATCACTAGCCCGATGCTTTACCAACTAAGCTAGTTCGCCTGTGAAGTGTTTATCATTTTTATCAACTTGGTTGGCTACAGAACGCGATAAATGGAAGGAAGTGGGGGAGACCTAAAAAACTAGCGTTAGCGGCGCTAATGCAATCCATAAAAAATCATTTAATAAATAAAATAGAATAATAGGTATTGTAGATATTGTTTTCATGCGGCTTTTTGTCCGATACCACGTTGCAATATTCTTTCACATTTGATTTTTGTAATATTTTATGTACCTATCAACAGAAATACAAATATGCAATGTGATTAATAGATATCGGAATAGGTAGTTCAATTTGATTTACTTATTACATTGTTTATAATTATCATTTATGCAATAATTTTGACGCCAAATAGCCACAACCTTCACAATAGAATTGTGAACTTCTTTTTTGAACTCTTTGGAAACGGGAAGAATACGACTTAGTTATCACAAATTCTTGACTATTTTGGCCATATTGCTAGGAAATGAAGGAGATATTCTGGAAAGTTAATGGGTACGAGGAAAGTCAACGACAAAAGGGCACGAGGTCGGAGCCCGATACGTTGGTCACCGCCAATCTTGGTCTGATGCCGCCGAGGTACTTAGGCGTAAAATCTTTAGAGAGAAGCTCGTGGTAGGTGGTGGTCACAAACTCACGACCCTTCTTAGACTTGAGGAATTCGACCGAGCAGGAGGGATCTTAAAGGCCCCATTCACCATCAGGCCAAATGGATGACATCCATTCGATGTTACGAGTTTGCGACTTCATCGTTAGAAATTGCGACTTTTCATTGTACCTTCAAACTAAATCATTTGTGGATTTATCTTTATTTACATTGTATTTCTGGTTACCTATATCTTCAAACAATGTTTCTGTAAAAAATTAAGTCTAAACTTAAATACACTAAATTGGCTACATTATCCACATTCATTTGGATGTCATCCATTTGGCCTGATGGTGAATGGGGCCTATTAAATTCTTACCATGACAACAGCCAGTCTGGTCTTCAGCTTGGAATCCAAAGCGTCGTACTTGACATGCGTGGGTTTGATCCCGAGCTTGACCGACATGATCGGCTCCGGTGCTATGGAAGGCAGCTTGGACATCAGCAGGCTTCTCTTCAGCTCTTCAGAGTTGGACAACTTGGGCTCTACCAGTTGGGAATCAGGCTTGGTCGCTGTAATTAGTAATCATATAGAAACGTTAAAATTATTTCTAACAATACCTAAGCATAGATTTTTAATGCTCGCTTCTGCTTTTACTCGGTATCGTGACCATGTTTTACGAATGTTCTGCTGTTCTAAGATTCAATTATAGAGTTCCAGTTCTGAGCAGAGCGTTCTTTGATTTTTGTTTTGTTTTTTGGTTAATCTTCGTTTTTGTGTGACATCCAGACAAAAATATCAGGATGCATATTTCAGTGCTATAATTGTTATATAATGTACCTACTAGTTATTGGTAATTTTTGTAAGTAGGTACATCACGATAAACAACTTCTAAAAAGACCAACCCAAAACTGCAAAATATCAGCACTAAAAAAAAACTAACATTCTGCAGGTTTTTTTAAAATTCCTAGGTTGGAAATGGCTGCCAGAGATCGATATACATACACTTACGTACTATATTTTTTGTCAATAAATACTTTTATAGATAGTAAACATCCAGACTTTGTGTCCGGATGTGTAGTTCCAGCACATATGTTCATCACAAAAATGCTTGCCCTGGGTGGGAATCAAACTCACGCTTGTTCAGCACAGCATTCAGGGTCACTAACCACCGGGACATCGAGGCAGTCAATTAGGATTTGGAATAGAAGAGTTACCGTCAGTTTCGCTAGACGGACAGTCAAAGAGAAACTTGGCCTCCACTCCGGCCCAGGAGGCGAAGCTGAAGTACTTGATAGGCAGCGTGCTCGCGTCGTAGTAGCTGATGACCGGCAGACTGTCGCCTTCCTTGCCGAATTCCACTAGACCATCTGGAAAATCAAGTGAGAAAGCTCGTATAAGCTGGTGTCAGAGCCTTTGGCTGATTTTAGTCTCACGCCGACGGCACGCCCACATTCGGCGTTGAATGACCGAGATATATGAACTTCTAGGAAGCGCTTTTGAATGACGCGTAGCTATCAGCGCGCACGATGGTCGGCGCCGATAGCGAAGTTCATATATCTCGGCCATCAGCGCCGACGGTGCCGTCGGCGTGAGACTAAAAAAATTAGACAAGTGCGCGTCGGACTCGCGCACGAAGGTTTCCGTACCGTATGGGAGTCCTATTCCTCTTGCCGTTATTAATAGCGAGCAAAAAACTCCTCAAAATCTCGTTTGTTGTATGGGAGCCCCTTAAATATTTATTTTATTCAGTTTTTAGTATTTGTTGTTATAGCGGCAACAGAAATACATCATCTGTGAAAATTTCAGCTGCCTAGCTATCACGGTTCATTAGATACAGCTCGGTGACAGACAGATAGACGGACAGACGGACATCGGAGTCTTAGTAATAGGGTCCCGATTTTACTCTTTGGGTACGGAACCCTAATTACACTTAACTGTTTTAAGCCACCCGCTAAACATTAGATGTGTTATACATTTTTATTGCCCTATTGCATCCAATCTTATCGAATCATTTGTATTATTTCGAAACTCAATACTTAATGTGCAAATTGTAGTCAATATACAATATCATATCATAACATGCAAATTAATGATGTATTTTCCTTTGTTGAATGACTAGACCTATTTTTAGCGGTAAGTAAGTACTTACCATGTAATAATAAGGAAAATACAGATTTTGTATTTTTAATCATACGTCAATAAATGATTCTGATTCTGAAGGCCTGTGACATGACTAAACGGTTAAAATAACCGAGGCCTACAATTTAACGTGTGAAAATTCCTGGAACATTTAAGAATTTATAACTAAAACATTAATGAGTACTAATAAAACGAGCTTATTTTCGGATTGCATTGAATAAAATTCTCTAACTTATTGTGCTTAAACAGTACTACCTAAACGAAAACAGACAAATATTTCTGATCTAAATTAGAAATACACCGTCTTACTAGAAAAATTTCACGCACGCTTTAGACAATGTTTAACAATACAAATTGTGCAATTTACATTTTTTTTTTGTTTTACACAGTTTAACAATACTACAATTTGTAGTATTATTGTTAAACTGGGTTTAAATCATTTGTGGTGAGGCGGACAATGGTTGTGTTTTTAATCGGGCAAATGTGCCTATATTAACAACAACAAAATACAATACTACTTTATATGCAAAAACTACCTACACTACTACTACATAAAAAATAATGTATTTGTGTCAGATGAACTAAAATTTAGTAGGTACAGCCCATATGTTTTTATTTACAGAAATATCATGAAAATTGGGGTGCTTACCAAATAGCAAAATCGCTACTTTTACTCACTGGTATAAAGATCACGTCTATGTTTTTATAAAAAAGATCGCTACTTTTACTCACTGGTATAAAGATCACGTCTAAGTTTCTAACAAAAAAAAAATAGCTACTTTTATTCAATGGTATAAAGATCACGTCCACGTTTTTATAAAAGAAAATCGCTACTTTTACTCACTGATATAAATGTTACGTCTACTAAAAAATCGCTAAATCTAAATCTAAAAAAACGCTACTTTTACTCACTGGTATAAAGATCACGTCTATGTTTTTATAAAAAAGATCGCTACTTTTACTCACTGGTATAAAGATCACGTCTAAGTTTTTATCAATAAAAAAATAGCTACTTTTATTCAATGGTATAAAGATCACGTCTACGTTTTATAAAAGAAAATCGCTACTTTTACTCACTGATATAAATGTCACGTCTACTAAAAAAATGCTAAATCTAAATCTAAAAAAAAGGCTACTTTTACTCACTAATATAAAAATAAATTTCTACGTTTTTATAAAAAAATCGCTACTTTTACTTACTGATGTAAAGATCACGTTTACGTTTTTATTTAAAAAAAAAACGCTATTTTACTCACTGATACTCACTGATTATTTTCATAGAAACGTAGTAATTATTTGGGTGTATCATGCCAAATTCTATTATAATAATATAACGTTATCTTACCGTCAGATATTTTGATGTAAAACGCCGTGAATTCAATGGTGGAGAGGATGTTGGGTGTCTTGGCTGAGCTCCTCGCGTTCCGCTTCAGGTTCAGCCGCAGTTCCGTGAACCTGTTGCCGCCACCGCCCACAACTAACGAAACATATGTTCATGAAATCAGGCACAAAATAAAATAAATAATAAATAAAATATTTATTCAAAAATACCTTATTACTAACTAACTTCCACCCGACAGATTCAATTCAATTTCATAAAGTCTTTATTTAACATAAAAGTTACAAGAAGATGTACAAATACTAGTGTAAATTATATCCTAGCCGTACATTGCAATACAATATTAAGAATAGTTTAGCGAGCACGTAGGCTTAATCAAACTTAGTAAAAATGTTTGTTAATTTCGATTTAGTATTTATTGGCTTAAGATGAAAAACACGTACTCTTTAGATGGAGAAATACGTATTATGTAGGTATATGTCTTAGTAAACGAAGAGAAAAAATCCAAAAGTCGAGGGTAGATCTAGAACCCGACAGATTACAGTTTACTGAAACTGCGAGTATATAAGTATTAATTAAACAATCGGTGTGCACTGGGGCTTACACTAGGGTAGCCTGTGTCGTGGGCTCCAGGCTCTTCCTCTAATAGTAATTTTATTATGAGCAAGATGCTAGAAATTCCAAGAAACTAATTGAATAAACTAGTTGAAATACACTGTAAAAGAAAAGTCCACTTTTAATCTATTAAATTAAACTATGCTATTTGAGTTAATCTTAAAAAATCTGTTAATTTATCATTAGGTACTTACTACAAACACAAACTGTAAAAATAAATGTTATTTAGTAGGTAGCAATCATAATGTAGTTTCGAGTTCTCGAGTGGAGTTTACATATATGCAAAGGCAGCGTAAGACGTCCACCCACAAGGTAGACAGAATGACCTCATTAAGACCGCAGGATCGCTCTTACGCAAGCCGCTACCAACCGGTTTTATTGGAGAACTATGGGGTAGGCCTATGTCCAGCAATGGACATCGTATGGCTGTTGGTTAGATGGATAGATAGTGTAGTTTGCTTAGGTACTTATTTGTCATCGAAGTTAAGCAATGTTCCGCACGGTCAGTCTCCGGGTGGGTGACCGCTGCATTTCCATCTGAACACAACCATGATCGGATGGCACGTTAAATTGTAGGCCCCGGATGTTTTAACCGTTTAGCCATGTCAGAGGCCTTCAAGCAGCATAAGAACTCTTACACCAGGGATATGCGAGCTTTTAATGTTATTGTATACTCCGCGCCACACAAGTTGATGGATATGAAGTTAGCCACTAGCTGCGCAATAGCCAATCCAAAATGTGGCGCGGAGTAAAGCATCAATTTAAGTTATCAAATCAGCATCGTCATTTCGAGTCGATGGCTAAAAATATGGTTTATTGTCGTAAAATGTCTAAGATGATAGGTACGTCTCTTTTGGGTACGATATATTTTCAAAAATATTGGTTGCAAGCGGGTTGTAGCTACCCAGCGTGATTGTAATTAATGACTTCCGTCTTTTATATGGGCAGAAATCCTACGCTGCACTTGCTGATACGCCTACATTAAACATGCAATATAAAACGGCAATGGCTTAGGTATGTTAGAATATAAATAACAGCTCTTGTCTTTATCTCATTGTGTGGGTATTACATATTTTGTTAAGTATGATATTTTCTACTGACTGCCTGTCTCGGTTTCGCTTGGCAACAAATGAATTGGAATTGGCCGAAGCAAAGCAAGGTCTGTGCTTCTGTTAATTTTGGCCCACGTGAGGCCCTGGACACTTTGCAGGCCACAGAAAGATCCAGTGCTTGACGCTTGTATGACAATGTACATCGCAAAATATGTGTGTCACTCTTGTCCCTCTGAGCTTATGTGTGTGTCTGGTGCGCGGTATCCGTATATGTTGGGGGAAAATAAATTCATTTTCTCACCTATTTCATAGACAGAGTCAGAAGACCCTGGTTTCTCAACGGGCGACAGCAAGATGTGCCCATTGCTCGACGCTTGTATGGCGATGTGCATCTCAAAGTATGTGATGTCATTCTTGTCCCTCTTCACCGTCGCGTGTTGGAGGTTGTCCTCGTCTATGCGGTAGAAAGCGTCGTAGTTATACCCGCGGCGGGCGATGTATTGTTTGCAACGCGATGCCACTGAAACATGTTAAATTTCTTCATTACATATAAATAATGATTATTCGCCAAAAATAGTATAACCGACTTCAGATCAGATCATTGTATCATCGAAGTTCGCGCAGATCAATGTATCATTATTGTTGATTTTTTTTAAAACGACTCAACGATTTCTTTAAAATTAAAATGGAACTACCTTTGAAATATGATTTACCAAACAAAAAAATAATCTTCATAATCGGTTCATAATATAATTCGCGACTATTCCAGTCGCGCAACACACATAAAAATCTGCCAAGTGCGAGTCAGACACGCGCACGAAGGGTTCCGTACCGTATGGGAGCCCTATTCCTCTTGTCGTTATTAAAAGTGAGCAAAAAAACTCCTAAAAATCACGTTTGTTGTATGGGAGCCCCCCTTGAATTTTATTCTATTATTTATTTTATTCTATTTTTATATTTATTTTATTCTATTTTTAGTATTTTTTGTTATAGCGGCAGAAATACACCATCTGTGCCAATTTCAGCTGCCTAGCTATCACGGTTCATGAGATACAGCCCGGTGACAGACAGACAGACGGACAGACGGACATCGAAGTCTTAGTAATAGGGTCCCGTTTTTACCCTTTGGGTACGGAACCCTAAAAAACAACATAAAATCAATTTGAGAACCTCATTTTTTTGAAGTTTTAAATGATACATTTGATCTAAGATATTTTAAAGTTGTAATAAGTAAATAATTTCAATTTAAGTACGTATAATGTAACCCAAAGTAGGTACTTTGATGAGACTTATTCCTTATAAATTATGATTTAATGTACAATATGACATCATAATTGACAACCTAATTTATTTATAACTGTACGTGATCACTTGGTAATGGCACATGTTATTCAGAAAAATGTTCTATAGTCCAGCAATTTAACCACGCGGACTTTTTTTCCTGTTGGACAAATCAGTTAGTTTATCAAGTTTGACAATCCGGATGAACCCTTAAAATATTAGCTCCTAATCAAAAGACACTAAAATACTTACTACTATAAGTAAAATTGTAGTTTTCATTAATCGCCCAACATTTGATAAAAAACACGAACACAAAAAACAAACATATCTTCCACCTCATGGTACAAAAAATCTCTATATTTTGTTATATAAATTCAGATTAAGTTCATAAATCCACAACTAAATTAGAGAAAACAACATAAATAAGAGATCGCGATATAAAAGCTCATATGATACTGCTGTTGCAATGCTGAACGTCGCTTCAGTAAAATACAGTGGCTGCCAACCTTTTTTTATCGAACCATTTTCTTAGCAAAATTTTATTGAATACTTCATTTTGATCAGAGATGGTAAAATGGAATCCATCTATCATCCATTCATTTGCCATAGGACGTCCGCTGCTGGACATGGCCTCCCCCATATATCTTCCATTATGACCGGTTGGTAGCGGCTTGCATCCAGATCCAGCGCGATCTTGCGGTCTTATCCAGGCAATCCGTCCACCTTGTGGACAACATTGTTTTCAAAAGTCTTTCTGAGCGTCTGGTGGACGCGACGCGTGAACCAAAACGCTGGTGTTTATTTGGCTTAATATAGGTATAAGCATTGCCATTCGGCATGGCAATGCTGCCAGCATGCTGGGCACGCTGCCGAACGACAGTGGGCTTGAGTATTTGGATTATCTTTAGACCTTCAAGGGTCTGTGGATGATCCTATTGATTTTTATGTAGCAGTTTATGTAGTTTAGATGTAAGTAGTGTTGTATTTTGTTGTGGTTAATAAAGGCACTTGCCCTGTAAAAATCTAAAAAAAACATTGACAAGCATAATTCTAGTATACCTACATACATAGGTATAATATTTCTCAATAGCATATGATATACAGTTACATTATAGTTCTAAGGTACATATAGAATATTTGCAGGTTTATTGAATAAATCGATAATCATGGTTACCTGTTAGGTTAAAATGCATTTATTTTAGATTTTAATAAAAAAATAAAACGAGTTTTTACAAATATCTTCCCGTGATGAATATATTTCTATGAATAAAATATATTTATTTCAGGAATTTATAGATCCACTAATACCTAGATTGTGTCTTGATTAGTAAGGGCACTATGTCAGAGTTACCAAACAATCTTGTTGGATTTTTACACATATTAGGATTTTTTTATTCGGATTTGAAAGTTGTTATATTTTCCGATTTTTTGACTTTCAATGGTCTGTGAACTAATTGTTTTTAATGTAGTTATAGTTTAAATATGTAGCTTTCATTAAAATAAGCACTTGATTTTTCTTAATACAAATGTTGAGAGCCCCTGTGCAACTCGTCCTAGTATAACAGAGCTATAAGCTGGTTACATATCGCCGCTGGCTCCCCGTGCCCGATACGGATACTAAAATACGGGATAGCACACGTCTGTTGCTGTTTTTTCTGTTTCAAATAAAAACGCTTATTTTTAGTTTCATAATAGGTACTTTTGTACTTTCTGTGTTTAATAAATGTTATTTAGGATGGGCTTTTTTTTCGACAGAGCTGTGACTAAAATGGAATGAAATAAGTACTTACAGTACACCGCCTGTTAGATTTTCAAAATACAGGGTTATCCAGAACTTCAAAAACAAACCTTGAATTAATAAAGCAGAGTTATAATCTTCACTACTTATAAAATATTTAAATTAAACTCAGTTGTAAAGGAAGCGAGGCTAGTTTATCGCAGCGGATGCAAGATAACTTCGCGTTTGCAATATTATTGTAACAATACTACGTTAGGATTTTTAATTACATTGATTTCAGTTCTGGCTTTGCTTTGAAATGAATAATGAGTTTCTAGGTGTAATATTACAGAAAGTATACAAGGTGTTTCACTAGACGACATATATATCTACGTTATCGTACCTACTCATCATTATGATCAACTTACGATGCTAAATACTAAGCGAGAAATTATAAAAAGAAACCTGCTCCATACATTTTGTAGAGCGTTGATCTACTTTTTCTATACAGGGTCATAGGTTTTAAACGCAATACTTTTAAGGGCGGGTCTAGTACATCTAGACAAACAACTTTTATACTACGACTTTTGAAAATTCGAAAAAAAAAACCCTTCTCCATACATTTTGCCGCGCGTTGACGAACCTTTTATGAAAAAGCTGATTTTTTTCTTCGTGATTTTCCAAAAGTCTTAGAAAGGTTTTCCGTGTAATACCTATGACCCTGTATAATTGTTGATTTTGTTTATTTGATTCGGAAGAGATCCGGAAAAAAATCGTTCTAATTTTTCATATTGTTCTTCATCAAATTTCCGTTGAAGAAATTTCATAGTGAAGATACCTGTGTAAATCCACCAAGACCAACACACATTACGCCAGTGTGGTGGGTGGTTATCTAAATGCCTTGGTAATTACTTTTCGTGGATAGGCATCTGAATATACCTAATGTATTCAGTAGTGGGTTATTAAAAGGCCAGTTTAGGAAACGTTGAACACAGTACAGTATTGAAAATCCGATTAAAACTACTTTTAGTAATCAAGAAGATAAAGCGCTTGACAAAATTGGAACTTCAATCAATCCGCAAAACGCGGCGGACACTGGCAACACTGGGCTGGCACTGCAACAAAAGATCCAATTCCGCCGGATCGTTATAAAAACAGACAGTATTCGAATGAATTCCAATGCCACTCGTTAGCGATCGACCAGCCCTAAACAATTTGGATGTGCTGCAGAGTTACTGCTTTTACTCGAAGTTGATGCATTTTACATCGAATACCGTTCATTCGTTTCAGCCATAAGACGTCCACTGCTGGACATGGGCCTCCCCTAAAGATCTCCAATAAGACCGGTTGGTAGTGGCTTGCATCCAGCGCGATCTTGCGATCTTAATGAGGTCATCCGTCCACCTTGAGGGTGGACATCCTACGCTGCGCTTGCCGGTACGTGGTCTCCACTCGAGAACTTTTCGATTCCATCGGTCATCAGTCCTCCAAGCTATGTGCCCCGCCCATTGCCATTTCAACTTGCCAATCCGCTGGGCTATGTCGGCAACTGTGGTTCTTCTACGGATCTCCTCATTCCTGAATCGATCCCGCAGAGAGACTCCGAGCACATCAAATATCGGCATATAACTTGTTTATCCTTTGACGGTAGGTACTTACCTTTTGAGGGTTCACTGGTGAACTTCTCTCGTTTTTACGTCATTAAAGGCTGCCACAAAACGAAGCTTTGACTCATGACAAAGATAACATGTTAAGTATATTTCGCAAAGATGGCAAAACCGACTTACATCGTGTACAAAATTCGATTAGTTCGTTCGAATTGATGTATACAATTTTTATATTATTGTTGATTTTTCAAAAACCGCTCAATTGATTTCAATAAAATTTATAAGGGTACCCTTATATACTTAAAAATATTTTTTTGATTCGGTTCATAATTGGTGAAAATATCGATGAAAATACACAATAAAAATATACAAATACAGACGAACATAGAACCTTCCTTTTCGGAAATCGGTTAAAAATATTATAATAAGTATTAGGTACTCATGACGTAAAAATAAGCAAATAAATAAAAGGCTTGGCAACTTTTTTTAAAAGAAACGAAAAAGAGTACTTGTGCTCTAAACTTAATAAGAAAGAGATGGCGTCAGCAACGCATAGAAACTGCTATGTAATCAACTACATAACTTAACACAGGTACCTATTATTGGAACTACCTACTTATCAAAATGTCACATACTCGTAGGTGTCTCAGCAGTAGGTATAGCGAAATACTTTTTATTTGCAAAAAAATGGCATGACCGACTTCAACCGTGTACAAAATTCGCGAATATTTTGCACGGATCGATGTAGCATTTTTCACATTATTGTTGATTTATCAAAAATGACTCAGCCCATTTTGATAAAATTTAAATAGGACCAATTTAGAAGTAAATTATTTCCAATAAAAAAAAAAAAAGTATAGAAATTGTACTACTATGTAAAAAGTTATGCGTACACATAAAAAAAAAATATATATCCGTCGAAATGAGTACCTCCTACGTTTCGTCGGTCAAAAACTTCAAATCCATTCATGGCGGGACTTATAATTCTTGTACGACGAATTAATGAACATCGGCTCTACTTTCTATTAAAAATCTACTTTTGGTTAAATATTGATAGAAATCTTCTGTGCATGCGTTTACGTTTGAAGTAGCTTTTTTAACCGGGCCGTAATATGAATATCTTGTTGTTTGATGCTAGGACTATATTTATACCTAATTTTGTACTTATTCTAAGACACCAGTAGTAGGGCCCAGTTTGTTAGCATACATTGTCGTGCGGCAAGTTTGAAATATCTAGCGATTTTCACGATCCGCCCGAGCGTTAAAATTTAACTTTTATTTTTAACAGGCACGTCTGGTGCAGTCTGATGAATATTAGAAAAGTCTGCCATTCTTCTATATGGAATGATTAGTATGAATAATGCATGAACAGCATTATTAAATAGTTTGTGACCTGTTTGGGCTTTGCATTAGTTAAATATCGAACTCCGTCTGCTGACGTTTTTTGTCTACTGCGACCTTTGTGGCTGTATTCGCATACTTTAAGATTATGTTTGTGCATCATTCTGAATAACTTTAACTTTCAGAATCTTTACTATTGGACTGATCCTGAAATTGTGCAGAAATTAACTGTTTCAGACTTTCTTCTTATTTTAGTGCCTTTCCATTCGTTAAACTTCAGTCTGTCAGCTTTTGAAATTATCTTGTCTAGGGCAAATCTAAACAGATGTTTGTTGTATCACTTTTATGTTATGAAGCCCATGACATTTTACTCCTTCCACTCTTGCGTTTTCGCAAGAAGGAAGGCTTGCAGCGCAGCGTAGGACTGATATAGACCGCAGAAACTCGTTTGATGCAATCTGCTTCTAACAGGTCTTATTAGAAATCTATAGGGAAGGCATATGTCTAGCAGTCGACGTCCCACAGATGATGACTCTTGCGCTTGCCCGGTATTTTGCCCATCAGACATATTCCAGTTTTCCAGATTTTCAAAACACGCTGGAATGTTTACACAAAATAACTCATTACTAAACAATAATCTGCTGTTGGTTATCATAGAGTGGAATTAGCCTTCTAAGAACGCGAAGTGCAGAAGCAAAGCACTTGAATTGGAGTGTGCATAACGTAGGCGGTATTTCACTTCTTACACAGAAACTAGAGGGAATTTCCTTTACCATCTTCTATGAACGTGCTACGAGTATCTAAGTCATGGTTGTGTAGTAATAAGTCGATTTGCATTATATTTTTATCAAAATTATTCGCAGCCATCTTTATCCCACTGCTGGGTAAAGGCATCTTTCCCGCAGTGCCACCTTCCTCGGTCCGTTGCCCCTGTCCAGGTTTGGCTCGTGATTAGGTCGACCCACGTTGCTGCTGCACGACCCACGCTCCGCTTCCAATTTGATATTGAAATTTAGTTAAATTAAAACGTCTACTAACTCTATGTGGTCTCTAACTATGGGCATTAATTAATAAGCTCCAAGTAGCACAACGAGCTATGGAGAGAGCTATGCTCGGAGTCTCTCTGCGAGATCGAATCAGGAATGAGGAGATACGTAGAAGAACCAAAGTTACCGACATAGCCCAGTGGATTGGCAAGTTGAAGTGGCGATGGGCAGGGCGCATAGCGCGGAGGACTGATGACCGATGGGGTCGAAAAGTTCTTGAGTGGAGACCACGCACCAGCAAGCGTAGCGTAGGATGTGCACCCACAAGGTGGACGGATGACCTCATTAAGACCGCAGGATCGCGCTGGATGCAAGCCGCTACCAACCAGTCTTATTGGAGATCTATAGGAGAGGCCTATGCCCAGCACTGGACGTCCTATGGCTGATGGATGGATGGATGGATGTCTACTAACTCATTTCTCTGTACCTACTCAAAACACAATGAAATCGTCAATTTTTCGCAAACAAAAGACAACCGCAGCCAAAAAATTTCTATTCAAATCTCCCCGTTTTCCGCACGAAAGAAGACGCAGAAAAACATTTGCTTTTCATCAATAGGCGAGGAAACGATGCAAAAGAAAGAGAGTCGCAGCCGCCTCTAGTTCCAATGAAAAAACAGGCAAAACTCTTCAAAGTCAATATCCAACAAAGAACTTTTGAAATCCACACGAAATCCATTTTGCCTCTGCCGCAAAACGTCCGAGATGAAAAAAATACGCGTATTCCGACGCAATGTGAGCCTAGCGCAACGTGCTAGCACTACATACTCGTAACTACATTCAGCTGTACCTAGCTGCTACGAAAAAGTATTTAGGTAAAACAGTGTTGCCAACCCCTGTCTAGAACAAAGATGAGATACGAAAAAAATAAACATTACACAAAATGTAAAGGTTACTTTTGCTCTTTTATGTAGGTGTCTAGTAGCGTTTAGACACCAATATTAAAATTATTACAAAAATAGGAAATAGGTACATTTTAGAGTTCCGTAACCTAAGGCAAAGAATATATAATAATACTACGCCTAAGGGTAAAAACGGGATCATATTTCTAAGACTCCGCTGTCCGTCCGTCTGTCCGTCACCAGGGTGTATCTGATGAACCGTGATAGCTAGACAGTTAAAAATTTCACAGATGCTGTATTTCTGTTGCTCTTATACCAACAAATACTAAAAACAAAATAAAATAAATATTGAAGAGTGACTCCCATACAAGAAACCTGATTTTTAGCCGTTTTTTGCTCGATATTAATAACGGTAACCGGTTGACACTTGAAATATTCATAGAATATTTAGTTGTATGTTTACTTCAATAGTTAATTTAATTTTTAAAGGGACTCCAAAACAGTACGGGACCCTTCGTGCGCGAGTTCGACTCGCACTTGGCCGTTTATTTTTAATTCTCATTAACTTTTTGAATCTACAAAAACAATTCATTCTTTGTAGTTTAAACAATTACACAGATATTGAGAGAAGCCTTATTTTTATCGCCAGACACGGAGCAAATTCGCACACCACAAATACATAAGTACTTACTAAACATGATAATGAATATAAATTATGGGTTGCCTGGAAGAGATTGCTTTCAGCGATAAGGCCGCCTTGAGTTACACTAGCATAAGTTTTTCTTGTATTACTACCGAAAAAACAGGCAAATGTTCGTTCTATAATTTTTTGTGTACAATAAAGTGTTATCTATCTTTAAATAAGTTAAAAACTGATGGTAAATATTAATAATTATGTATTCATCGACTTGATCTTACGCAAAAAGTTTCGTCAGATATTATGGGCCCTCTAGATCGAGATAACTTGTCTCATCTCAGGAAATCAAGTTCAAACTAAAATTTGAGTTGATCTCTAAAATCTGTAGACCTACTTTAAAAACTGTAACTGTAACTAACGCTAGCCTAGCACAACGTGCTTGTTTTTCCTACCTATTTTCTAGCTATAGATGGTAGGTACGTAAAGCTATCCACGTAGGCCCAAAAAGCGCATAGAGCCGCCAGAGACATTTTTTCGACTTTTATTTGAACATGCGCCCGTCGCGCCCGCTAAATTATTACCACAATGTTTCCCCAAATAAAACTAGACCATAGTCTGGCAAAAACTCGCGTATGGGTTTTAAAAATTCAATTTTCTCCAGAGAAAAGCTGCGTTCCGATTTTAGTAATCAATTCCGGAGAGTGTAAACACAAGCGAAGTTTTGGATTTCGGGCGAACGCTAAATGGGCTTCAAGTTGCTGAAATAATGGGAATTTAAAAATGTAGTTGGGAGTTTTTGTGCGCTGTTCCTAAGAGCGCCTTGAAATATACTGACTGGCTCGCCTCGCCGTGAAATAGGAAGTTTTCACGGTTTAAACGATTCTGGGCGGATTTAAAATGCCGGTTGATTACAAAAAGCTTATGAATGATATTGTCATATTTTTTTCTTTGAAAGTAAGTACGTAATGACGATTTCAAATTGTTATAGTAGGTATAGAGCTTGTAGGATGTATAGCCTTAGAAAGCACGTCTTTTCTATGCAGAGAGAGTGTTGTAGAGTCACTATAATGCCGAAAGAAAATTGTAACAATGCCTGGTGTTCAGGTGTTAAGATAACAAATTATCAGAAAGACACTCGTATAATTTATAAGAAAACCTGATCTTTGCTAGGACTAATTCCACACAATAAGTAGCCATAGGTATTTCAAACCACAATAATGTATGATTCAAAATACGGGTCATTTCCGAGGTTACCAACCGATATCCATGGTGCTTGGTTTGAATTTTTAACGAAGATGTTCTACTGGAGACAAGCTAAACGCGATTTTCAAGCCCTATCTACTTGGACACGACTTTTAATGCGTCTTTTTATAGCCTGATTTTTTAATTATACTTAGGTACCTTTTTATTTTTAGCTTCTAAGAGAACGTGTCTCTTAGAAGCTAAAAAAACATAAATGAAATTAAATAGAATAGCAGCAATGTAATTATAGTTTTAGGGCGAACTAGTAAAATATTCACGATAATGAAGATTTACTTAGTATGAGTAAGATCTTTTATAGAGATAGCTTGATTCATAATTTTTGTACTTACAATAAGAGATTATCTAAATATAATATGTTACAAAAATGTGATTTCAGTTATCTAATATGATGCAAACGTGCTAAATCGATAATTAATAAAATATGTAACTATTACAGATTAATATATCTAGATTCCAGAAAAAAAAGTGGATTACGGATGAAATAAATCTATGTAAAAAGTCTCTATAACATTTGTATGTGAGTTTTCGTTTGCTGCCATTTAAGTAGAGAAAATAGTTTAGTTTACAAAAAATCTTACACATTCCAATTCTATGACTAAAACACAGAAGTTTTTGCTTATTGATTCCAAATTAAGGATTAAATATGGCAAGGAGTGTATGTAATTGGCGAAATAAAAATAAGTCGATAATGATTTATTAGGACAAGAGAAGAATGCAAGAATGGAACAAGATTTAAACAGTTATAAATAATTGTTTCTATCAGGAATCCAAAGCTGTAGGTATTTTTCTTTCAGTAGATCCGAAATAAGTGTTATCCGAATTAAAAGACAATAATATTTAATTGTTTTTTGACTAAAACGTTACAACCTACTTCATGCAATTGCAATCAATCTGAAGCTAAAAGCAGCGGAGAGTTACTATTTTGCTATTTAGTTTCTGTAGGCGCTGCAATTTTCATAACTTTTTTGGAACAAAAAATCTACACCAAAGTAAATTAAAACCGCTTAAATATGTTTTTTACAGATTAAAAACTCGCAAATTGGCTCACTAACAACAGAAAAATGATTTAACTTAACAGAACAAAACAAAAAAAAAAACATACAAATTGAGAACCTCCTTGTTTTTGGGAAGTTGGTTGAAAAAAACAATCTCACTAACAGATTCCTAAAATCCATGCTCAAATAAAAGAAAATCTTATTCTTACAAATTATTTTTTTGTCGGCATAGAAAGTGGAAACACGTTGCACATCTATAAAGTATAATCTGTGGTACTCGTAAGCTAAGCTATAAATATCCGCTAAGTAATACAAGTCACTAAGTCACGTAATTAACTTTTCTTGTCAATCACCTATATTACCATACTTCCAAGAAACCAATAATAGTTAAGATTCAATGTGCAATTTTATTATCGCAATACAAACACTGATTTTATCACTAGATAGCATTAACTTATCAATATTGGCATTGTTTTATGATAATCTAGATTATCTAAAATACCTAGACCTTGAGTTTGGCACTTGAAAATCTTATTGAAATATTGTAAAACGAGAAGAAATTACCTCACTACCACTTCTACACCGTTGATTTTCCTTTGATACGACTGAAGCAGTTTTACTCCATGTTTATGATTCGTGTGGCCAGCTAGCTGAGCATGCGACCACGAAAAGCCACGAAAATAATTCTTTTCGACGTGTGAAAAAGTGTCAGATATATACTTTGCCATAACTCTGTCTCGTTCTGACACGTCGCACGACATATTTCGTGGTGCGCAGTCTAGCCTGGCAGGGTGTGGAACATACTGCCGGCTCTACTGTTTCATGAGAGATAAAGTATAATGTGATTTTGTTTAAAATCAGAGCGAATATTAAGTTTATTATCTCCTAAGTCTTCGCGATTTGGTTACCATGAGGCGAGTTAGTCAGTCAGTTAGTTAGTTAGTGGTCAGTTATGCACGACATTTAAATAATATTTATTTTTCACAAAAAATGGCAAAGCCGCCTTCCATCGTGTACAAAATTCGAATATTTCGTTCGAATTCTTTATATTATTCTTGATTTACCAAAAATCCGATTTCTGTAAAATTTGAATGGAGTCCCATAACCTAACATAAAACTGCTTTAGTAAAGGTGAACTCCCGAGATAGTCATCTCGGGAGTTCACCTTTTTGAACTTAAAATAAAAAATTTCGATTCGGTTCACAATTGGCGAAATTATCGATGTTCATCGTGTACAAAATTCGGATATTTCGCTTGAATTGCTAACATTATTGTTGGTTTTTTCGAAAACGGTTCAGCTGATTTCTGTGAAATTTAAATGGGACTACCTCGGGAGTATACCCTTTTAAACTAAAAAAAGAATTTTTCGATTCGGTTCACAATTGGCGAAATTATCGATGAACATCCACAAAAAAAATACATACACACGAACATAGAACCTCCTCTTTTTTTGGAAGTCGGTTAAAATTTGAAATGAAATTATAGGTTGAGTAGCTATTCCACTTATTTCTCATTATTCAAAATGTACGGATATTTTGAATATGTGCCTTATTCTCGTCGTTTTCAATACTCGTCTAGAATTTTCTGAACTTCTCAAAGGTGCCAGCCAACCAGACTTTTTAAAACAAATAAATTACAGCGGGATCGAGCTGTGGTTGGTTATTGCAAGGGATTGAGGTGGGGAGGCTACGAAAGAAGCATGGCAAGGTTCTTCGGGCATTCTCTGGTGAAGCGACAACTGGATCAGACGGAAGCATATTATTATCTGTAGAAGCATACTTGTACTTTATACAACACTAGCGACCCGCCCCGGCTTCGTACAGGTGTATTATACATATAAACCTCCCTCTTGAATTGTTCTATCTATTAAAAAAAACCGCACCAAAATCCGTTGCGTGGTTTTAAAGATATTGTAAGCATACATGGGGACAGACAGCGGGAAGCGACTTTGTTGTATACTATGTAGTGATAAGAAGAGAGAAAATATAGTTATACAATGTCAAGCTACATGGCTGTTTTCTATCCGAGCGATCGGTCACCTAAACTTCTAACTTTTCATTGAGCATAGCCATTAGAAATAAAAATTAGACTTAATATTGTCTTTTCCGTATGAATTCGTCCAATGAAAAGTTTTGATGACATAATATTCTAAGAAATTAATTGCAATATAGGTACAGTAGGTATAGTATCCATGTGTACTCTGCAATTGAATGCATGTTCAGTTGAAAAATAAAGTAAATAATGATTTATAGAGCTAAAACGAAATCATAATACGCTTTGTTTTTCTTTCAACTCCCCTTTTATTTTTCTATCTTGTGCCTTGTATTTTTTCTCCGTAAAAGTAAAACCGTAAAAAGTTGTATTTTTACAGAGAAAAAATGGTGTACTACAAAAATTTGCCTATCCTCAAGAAGCAAAGAAAAAATACAGAATTTAATGTAAACAAAACATAACCCGTTCATTTTTTAGATAATGAGGTTCGTATTAGCTTGTTTTTGTCTTGTGGATAACTTAAAATTCATTGGCTATAACTTTTAAAACTTTCAGCGTAAGTACCTATATATGTTTTACCAGTGAATGCGACGTTCGACATATGAAAACTTTTTTCACTGCTATAAGCGTCGAAATTAAATAAATAAATAAATATTAAGTATTCTTATTAATCTTACACTGTCTCTGACCCCAAACTAAGCAAAGCTCATGTATCACAAGATATGGCTGTCAGAGACTGATATACTACATATAGAGGTACATATTTTAAATACATATTTACTTATAAATAGTAGATACCTAAATAACACCTAGCCAGACACAGAGCAAACACCTAGGTATGTTCATCACATAAATGCTTGCCCTGGGTGGGGACCGAACCCACGCTTCTTTGATCCAGAAGTCAAGGTCACTAACCACTGAGCCACCGAGGCAGTCAAATTGTTAAGCAAATCGCAAGTAACTTAATCAAAGTATCGTTGAAATGTTTCAACAAGCCGGGTGCATTTCTACGACGTACCTATTCGAGGTTATCATTGTACTCATCAATATTGTGACCAATTACCTACTATGGGGCCAACCCTGTAATCGAGTAAAAAATTAGCTGTTCCATACATTTTGTCGAATCAATTAACTTTTTGTATCGAAATACTACTTTTTTGCGATTTCAAAGTTGGACCTATAGTAAAAGTTGATTATGGTGATGCGTACAATGATATCAATATATCCGTCGTCTACAAAAATCCCAGGTAGATTTTTGTACCTAATTGTTTAAACCAATATTCTAAACAGAGAAAAGATAATATTTGAATATTTATCGCATTAATCCAAATAACATCGTTTATTAATTAAATAGATTAAACCAGATAGCCATAATATCAAAAACATATCTAACTTGGATCTAATGCCGTTCTAATTCGTTCGTTTTCAATTTAAAAAAAATACTGTATGTTTGATCAGTATTAAATTATCTACCTGCTTAATTTAAATTACACCGTTTAGTAATTAATTACATTAGTAATCTCATTAAACCTAAGCTGTCCGAAATATTAGCAGTCATGGTTAAATCTTGCAACCTGTAACAATTTTATTGATCCTGGGTTATCTATTAAAACCATTATTAGTAGGTCCTATTAATCATTGTATTGTATTGTGAAATTGAAACGTGGTCTTTTACTGTGGGCTTTATGAGTAATCAAGATAGCCCAGCGTGCTAGGAATAGGGCTATTCTCGGAGTCTCTCTGCGAGATTGAATCAGGAATAAGGAGATCCGCAGCCGAATCAAAGTTACAGAGCACATAGCCCAAAGAACGGATGACGATGAAGCCGTAAAGTTCTCAAATGGAGACCATGTACCGGCAAGCGCAGCGTAGACCGTCCACCGACAAGGTGGACTGACAAAACAATTATTTAAGACCGTAAGAACGTGCTAGATGCAGGCCGCTTTCAATGCCATAGAAGTATAGACCATTGGATTTTCTACGGATGGGATCATTGTAGGTACTTTTAATTCTTCGTTTCTAATTGAATATTTAACGAAGATTAAACGTACCATCATAACCACATTTTTTTAATACGAGATTACACGAGGGTACAGGCTATCAATTTAATTAAAATTATCTCCCAAAGGACTTCAAAATCGTGGAAATCATTTTCCTTTCCCTTTTTAATTATACCATTATTTTTAAGGCTTTTATGATTGAGATAAAGTTCACCAGTTCTTTAGGTTTTGCTGCTTTGAATAGTAAAAGCAGTGCCCCACCTTCCAGCTCCATCATCAGACCCTGGTTACCATTGAAAGACAAACCACTCGCCAAGACGATTCAATTGAGCCCAAACTCGATGAGGTTGTGTCGTTTCATTGCGAAGTCCCTTTGGCCACCTTCCAGCTCCATTATCAGATCAGCATTATGTCATCATAATAATGCATTGTTACGCGATTTATGCAAAATTTCAGCTCAATCGGTAACCGGGAAGTGGATCAAATTTAACTTGCAAGATTTGATTACAGACTGACAGACAGACAACAGACAGGTGAAACTATATAAAGGCTTGTAAAAACGTACTAAAAACACTCACAAACTTATGCTTTTATATACTAATGTGATGTAGAGTTTTATAGTTTTAGGCCTCGTCCTCGGCCTCGGTCCTAGGCGTGTGGAATCAGTTCCATTTAAGTACTGCTAACCCGAATGATTTCGAACTTCATACCTACTCACCATCCTGGCCATACTTTTTCGAAATTAGATGAGACTATTTGGATTCTTTGAACTTCATTGTTGTTGTAGTTTTAGCTCAATGAATCTCAAAGCTGTCCTTGCCTTCCCAAGTCTTCCAAGATAGGTAACTATTCAGTTTTCTGCTGCAGTGTTCCAGTTTCTAGCAAAAGTGTTAAGTTTTTCGTGCCTTCTCCCTGATTGGGCATAAGGGTGCTATTTTTTAAAGCTACATGCTGGCAAATTATGTAATAGAGGATAGAGGTACGATTTCTAGATTAGCACATAGGACTGCGACTTCTATATATGACTAGTACCTAATGATATCTCGGAAATACTTGATAAAATGCTGTGCAACTTCATAATACCTACGAGTAACATCCTTGTCAATGACATTGGTGCAACTATTACCAATGTTGGATGCCGTTTGTATGTAAGTGTTGTGAAACTATAAGAGAAGCTTATAGCAGTGGATATCCTACAGCGAATGATAATTATGTTTTCAGATAGAAAAGTAAAAGTTTTTGGAATTATGTAGTAATTTCACTAAAGAACTTTGTGCATATTTTCGCAGTTATAGTATGTCGATTCACAATGTTGAGTGTGTAGTGTTAAACAATCGTGACGCTTATCAGCATGAGACAGTTTCACTCAAATTGTTACTTAACATCATAAATAATTGTTACTTAACATCATAATAAATTGTTATAAAATATAACTTTTTAAAAATACAAACTTTTGAGATCCTTTGGATATCATATAGCAGCAGAGTGCTAGCCAAGACAAGTAAAACGATCCCGGGTCTATCTTATTTAATACAGGAGTTCCTATGGCCACCTTCCGACTCCATCATCAGATCAGCTTCATGCTACCATATTATTGCATTGTCACGCGATATCCATAAGCGTGCAAAATTTCAGCTCAATCGGTAACCAGGAAGTTGGTCAAATTTAATTTGCAAGATTCCACCCGAACTTCATACATACATAGGTATATTGGCCATTGCAAGTTAAATAATAGCTTATAAAAATATCAGTCGGCATGTAACACTGATTAATAAATTATATTCTAGGTCTTTCGATATTCTGCACGTAATATAACTGTAAAATCATGCACTCTAGATAAGCGTAAGTACCTTTCTAGAATCTATAAAAGACTATAAGAGTCATTGTAGGAAATTAATTAGTCTTTCAAACAACATGGCTACGTTTAGGTTTATCGGGTTTGCGGTTGTGCTGCTTCTTTCTTTCAGTGTTTTTTCGAACTATGTGGCTGCAGAAAGTGAGTACCTACCTTAGTTTTCTTGAATACTGAAAACGTTATACCTACTTTAGTTGTGTTATAGTGATTAACAACTTGATTAACAGTTAGTTACTATTTAATTCAATTTGTAACTTGACAAAACATAATTATATTATCGCAAAAAATGGTAATACCGCATTCCATCGTGTACAAAATTAGAATATTTCGCTTGAATTGTTCACATTACGGATTTGAAGTTGATTTTTCAAAAACGGCTCAGCCGATGTCTGTAAAATTTAAATGGAACCACCTCGGGAGTATATTCTTTCAAACTAAAAAAGAATTTTTCGATTCGGTTCACAACTGTCGAAATTAACAAACACAAAAAAAATACATACGACAAACATAGAACCTCCTCCTTTTCGGAAGTCGGTTTAAAAGAAATAATAGTCTAATAAATTAATGTCTATTGTTTCTAAAAGAGCTTGGCATGTAACAGTTTTTCAAGTGGAATATTTTTGATGATATTTGATAAATTCTGCGACGGAAATAAAGTGTGGTCTTTTTGTGTTTTCCTATGTTAATACTAGCACCCGCATTTAATGTGGTTACAAATAAGAGGTACCCAAGACCGCACGTAGGTGATTACGTTACAAAAAACGTGGTAGGTGATTAAGGGTTAAGCCACCTTTGCTTTGACATGGCTTAACCGTCAAAACAACCGGGACTTTCTAGTAGGACACTCAGATGATACACCATTGGACAATAATACGGACCTCCAATATCTCTGCAGTCATTATAAAATTGGCCAAGTGCGAGTCGGAGTCGCTCACGAAGGGTTCCGTACCGTATTGGAGCTCCATTCCTCTAGCCGTATTAATAGCGAGCAAAAAAACTCCTAAAAATCACGTTTGTTGTATGGGAGCCCCCATTAAATATTGGTTTTGTTCAGTTTTTAGTATTTGTTGTTATAGCGGCAACAGAAATACATCATCTGTGAAAATTTCAGCTGCCTAGCTATCATGGTTCATGAGATACAGCCCGGTGACAGACAGACGGACATCGAAGTCTTAGTAAATATGGTCCCGTTTTTACCCTTTGGGTACGGAACCCTAAAAATCAAAGTACTTACAAGACTTGCTCCAACTACTGGCGTATCAAAGTTATTTTACAATCACCCATACACCACTGATCACTATCACAGACTGGCACTCCAACCCGTCGCCCAAACCATATCTCTGTCTACCCTCATTCCAAATACTCCTCACCGTCGCAATACCGAAGTGTGTTGCGACTATGTGTAGGTACCCTCTTTAATAAGAGCAGCTAACAATATATTTCATTTTCTCGCCATACTCACATCAATGAAAGGTGTAAGACGAGTTATTACTGTACAATCATAAAAATGATGTTAGTAACTAGGTAATACTAAGTATGTAGGTAGGTTATGTCAAAATAAAATAAAATGTTTAGATTGAGATATATGGATTGATGACTGCGCCGCGTGCGGCTCCTGCAAAGCGGACTAGTGCTCGTTCAGCATTTATAAAAAAATTGTTACAGAATACGTAATATGCTACTACGGCACCTGGGCTACATACCGCGCCGGACTAGGCAAGTTCGACGTAGACCACATCAAGCCTGAATTGTGCACGCACGCTGTCTACACGTTCGCGGGTTTCGACGACCAGGGGAGCATCGTGGCGCTCGACCCTTGGCTCGACTTGCCGGATAACTGGGGGCGAAGTGAGTTTAAACCACTATCGACATGAACTTCTGTTAAATTTTAAACATAAATGGAAATCACACTTCACACTAATATTATAAAGGCGCAATGAATGGAAATTAAATAAAAACATTGGATACTATGTAACTCATTATAATCAAAATTAATATTTTAAGATAACACACTTAAGAGTAAAAATCCTTACATAGTATAAAATAAAGTCGCTATTTTTTGTCTGTTTGTCTGTATGCTTAAATCTTTAAAACTACGCAACGGATTTTGATGGATAGAGTGATTCAAGAGGAAGGTTTATATGTATAATACACCTGTGCGAAGCCGGGGCGGGTCGTCTAGTAAATAAATAAGTTACACATTTTATCTGAGATGACGATACAGCAAGATACGGATCTAAATCTAAATATCAAACTTTATCAATATAGATTTGTTTTCGAGATTTGATTAGATATTTAAAAATAAACGTATTTAAAATAAATATATTTACCTATATATACCTACAAACTTAATACAATCTTCTCGTGTAAAAGTAGGTATAAGATTATTTCCGTTACTTTTTCAGATCCAGCTTTAACATCGCAATAACATTTTACCGAAACTTGCAGATAACTTCGGTGCATTCAACGCGCTCAAACAGAAAAACCCGCAGTTGAAAACTCTTCTGGCTGTTGGCGGGTGGAACTTTGGATCAGCAAAATTCTCCGTTGTATGTTTACTTTGCTTTTGCTTACTTTTGTAAAACTATGACTTAGTAGTTGACGCGTTCGGTTGAGACGGTATAAAATTGCCTGTGCCGTTGGCTTTGAGCTTTAACAGCTAAAAGACTGGATTCGACCTTCATCTCTGCCACATAATTATCACTATCACTACATAGTATAAAACAAAGTCGCTTCCCGCTCTGTCTTTAAAGATAAAAGCATACATAGGGATGTATGCTTATATCTTTAAAACTACGCAACGGATTTTGAAGCAATTTATTTTAAAAAGATAGAGTGATCCAAGAGGAAAGTTTGAATGTATAATACACCTGTGCAAAGCCGGGGTGGGTTGCTAGTTTAAACAATAAATCGGCCCAGCCGCTGGGTGGCTGAGTAATAAATAAATACTCACCAAAGTTAAAATGAAGTGATATTTAAATACCAGTATACTCGTAATTTAAATAAGCACGTATGGTGCAGACATGGCTCATTCTTCCTTCGAGAGTAGTCTATATTCAAAAGTGGATTATTAAAGGCTGATAAAGATAGATAGCCAAGAAAAAATTAAGATGAACTAGGTTCTACATCTACTATATAAAAATAAGTCGGGTTTTCCTTCCTGACGCTATAACTCCAGAACGCACGAACCGATTTCCACGGTTTTGCATTCGTTGGAAAGGTCTCGGGCTCCTTGAAGTTTATAGCAAAAAAAAACAGGAAAAATTTCAACAGAAAAGCGGGAAAATCTTTTTTCACATACAGCGCCATCTCTGATACATAGCATGTACTACAAACCAATATTGCCCGCTGCATAATGGAAGATAAAGGTCGAACTATCAAAGTTAAAGTTCAAAATCAAGAGATTGAGATCGGAAATGAATTCATTGTACCATATTGGCCGCTGCTATCACGAATTTGAGTTGAGAGTTGTCATTCGGCCAAATCAATCAAATATTTGTGCAAGTAAGTCACAAAAGGCAGCGACATGGCTGTGTTTGGTATTGCGTCGGAAAATGCGAATGACGAAATCAGCAACTTCCAAATGGGATACGTCAGTACTAATGAAGCACTGTGGCGCTTCAAATCAAAATATTGTCATTTCAAATTCATGAAAGATATCCCACAGCTGTATATTTAGCAGTGCATTTGGAAAATGGCCAAAGAGTTTACTTCACTGAGGCTAATGCGGCATAACTAGCTTCTTTGCAATGTGTGAAGCAGATCCATTCGCAGCGACGCTGATGTACGTTGAAATGCCCAAGTATTACACTTGGAATCAATCAACAAAGAAATTCCAACGTCGCCAACAAGGAACCCCAGTTCCAGATTGGCCACTGGTGTTTTCCACTGATGCACTAGGTCGCATGTATACTGTTCATCCTAGAAATGATGAATGTTTTTATTTGCGACTGCTGTTGGTAAATGTACGTGGACCAAAATCATTTGCGGATTTGAAAACTGTGAATGGCCACCAATGCCAAACATATCGAGAAGCATGTCAACTATTGGGTTTGCTGGAGAACGATTCTCATTGGGATTTAACACTCACGGATTCAGTTGTTTCATCAAAAGCGTACCAAATACGAACGCTGTTCGCAATTATCATCAACACATGTTTTCCTTTACAACCAATTCAGTTATGGAACAAATACAAAGACGACATATGTGAAGATATCTTGCATCGCTTGCGCTTTCAAACGAATAATCCTGACAACGTTCCGCACAGTCAGTACTTGGATGGGTGACCGTGGGTGGCATTTTCCAACTGAGCGCTACCGTGACTCGGATGACACGTTAAATTGTAGGCCCCGGTTGTTTTAACCGTTTAGCCATGTCAGACGCCTTCAGGCGGCCTAAAAACTCTGAAACCAGGGCTAGCCACCCGGCCTATACGAACTTACTTTTTTTATCCTGACATCCAAATAACCGATGAAATCTACAATGAAGGATTGATTCTGATTAAGGATCAATGCTTGACTATTGCAATCAAGCTACTGATTGAAGTAGGAATGATTGCGCCAAATCGATCGATGCACGATGCATTCAACCAAGAATTAAATCGAGAGCTGCAATACAATGTTGATACATTGCAGGAATTCGATCGAAATAATGTTCCGTTGCTGAATGAGCAGCAAAAACAAGTATACGAAACATTAATGCAAGCGGTGGACAATAATACTGGTGGTCTATTCTTCCTGGACGCACCTGGAGGAACAGGGAAAACATTTGTCATTTCATTGATTTTGGCCACTATTCGATCAAGATGTGACATAGCTTTGGCGTTAGCATCATCTGGAATTGCGGCGACTTTTCTAGATGGCGGTCGTACTGCACATTCTGCGCTTAAGTTGCCACTCAATTTAAATACAATTGATACTCCAACATGCAATATTTCCCGATCCATTGCAATGGGAAAATTGTTGATGCAATGCAAGCTCATTGTTTGGGATGAGTGCACAATGGCACATAAGAAATCACTTGAAGCACTTACTTCACACTGAAGGATCTTCGGCGAAATAACAACATCTTTGGCGGCTTGATGATATTGTTGGCAGGCGATTTCAGGCAGACGTTGCCAGTAATTCCCCGTGGAACGCCTGCAGATGAATTGAATGCTTGCCTAAAAACATCATTTAATTCATCTGCAGGCATCATTCAATTAATCATATTCCTTTATGGAATAACGTATAAACATTATCGCTAACCACTAATATGAGAGTTCAACTTCAAAGCTCTTATTGAAAATGTTTTCCTAAACATTAGTGAGAATTATCAGAATTATGCTTGGTTAAGTCAACGAGCAATTCTTGCCGCAAAGAATAATGATGTACACGCACTGAATTTCACCATTCAATCAAAAATTGCTGGCGATTTGGTGACATACAAATCCGTTGACTCCATAACAAATCCCGATGATGTAGTAAATTATTTAACGGAGTTTTTGAACTCCGGAGTTACCAGGATTTCCACCACATAACTTGCAACTCAAAGTTGGTACAGTTATTATGATATTGCGTAATTTGAATCCACCGCGACTTTGCAACGGGACTCGACTTTCGGTAAAAAGACTTATGCCGAATTTGATTGAGGCAACCATTATTAACGGAAAGTACGCAGGTGAAAACGTACGTATTCCTCGAATACCAATGATTCCGACTGATCTTCCGTTTGACTTCAAACGATTGCAATTTCCAGTTCGCCTTGCGTTCGCAATGACAATTAATAAGTCGCAAGGCCAATGGCTTAGTGTTTGCGGGATAAATTTAGAAAATCACTGTTTTTCACATGGGCAGTTATACGTTGCGTGTTCACGAGTTGGGAAACCATCCGCTTTGTTTGTGTTAACGTCAGACCAAAAAACAAAAAATGTGGTTTACCAAAGAGCACTTCAATGAAACCGATAATTTGCGGACACGTATAACGCTTCGATTCAGTATTTACTTTGGATTCACTTTCATTTACTTAGAGAAGTTCAACTAAATAACACTTCATTTTTGTAATCGAAATGAATTCATTACTGTTGTGAAATGAAAAAAAATTTTCCTTTTCAAATGTAAAACAAAAAAAAAATCTTCTTTTAATCACCAAACGAAATGTTACATAAAACGAAGCCATCTGGTGGCGAAACGGAGTTCGCCGGGTTTGCTAGTTATTCATAAAATGGTCAACAATACTACTGAGGAATGATAACTGACCACCACTAACTTTATTGTAGGATACCAAAATTACACCGTAAGTCCTTTCAATGGGTCCTTCATTAACTAGGTACAACAAAATACCACATATCTATTTATCTACTACTACAAAAAAAACATATTATCTAATTACATAACCACAGGTCTTGAAATAATAAAAAAATATGCACTGTCAATTTTGAGTGTGCCCAGCGCCCTGCTCATACGTTGAGTTGAGACAAATTAATATCAGCATTTTGGTCACTTTTGTCACTTTTGCACAGTACTGTACTGTACTGTACCAGCCTTTTTTAATAGTCCACTGCAGGACGTAGGCCTACCCATGAAGGGTGATTGGGCCATATCCACCTCGCTGGCCCAGTGCGGGTTGGTGGATTCACGTACGCCATCGAATTTCTTCTACGGACGTATGCAGGTTGCCTCACGAATTCACGATATTTTCCTTCACCGAAAAGCCAGTGATGTGGAATTCCGTACATAAATTCTAAAGAACTCATTGGTACGGGACCGGGATTTCAACCCACGACCTCACGATTGTAAGGCGGGTGTCAGTACCACTAGACCACCACGGCTTCTAGACCACCACGGCTTTTTTTTTTTGCACAATAGCATAAGTTTATTTGCATAACATTCCGTAATCCAAGTCTTTCATGGTGTAGAGTACAAAGAAACCTGCAATAGAATCTTATTATTTGCTACAGATGGCAGCAAGCGCCACTTTACGGAAGAACTTCATAACCAGTTCTGTTAAAATGCTTCAAGACCACGGATTTGACGGTTTGGATGTTGACTGGGAGTACCCCAACCGCCGAGACACGGTTAATGGCCAAGCAGATATTGACAACTATACTGAACTCCTGAGAGAACTAAGGGAAGAGTTTGACAAGTTTGGGCTGTTCTTGAGTGCTGCGGTATCTTCGGTCAAAGACATGGCTTCCCTGTCATATGATATTCCAGCTATTTCAAGGTAATCCTGCGACATGACTTTGAACATAATTTATGTGAAGCTTTAGTAGTAATATTATGATCAAGTTGCAATAATCCACGTATCAACTATTGAGCAAAGGAGACAGAGATAGAATACCCATTAACAGAGAGAGAATTTGCTATTAACTTTTTGGGCGAATTTACAATTTTTTTTCATACCGCTTGGCATGTGGCTTACGTTGAACGTCCACCAGTGTACTGGTGGGTGGGTAGCGATGCAGTCGCCAATTTTCTTTAGACGTCTGACTGTCAAATGCTGTAGGCGTTTGCCGTTTCCGGCACGAATCTGCTTCTTTGGCTTGTTATCTCATCTTTAATTTACGAGAAGAGTTCAGCTACCTCGAATGCCTCTACATACTCTATTCCATTCTATGCTTCAGATACTTACTCGTAGACTTAGTATCGTGGGACCGTGAGAGTGACGGAGCACAATTCATCCACATGCCATCCATCTTCAGTTTCCACAAAAAAAGATGATTCATTATAATCATCATCATCAGATTATTTGAGCATGTTTATGCTGCGTGATGACTATTTAAATAGCAGGACATAAACCTCCTCCCCATTTCACCAACTATCCCTGAGTATACTACTGTGATTAGGTACTTCTATATATTATATTTCATTGGATGCTTTAGTAAGAAACTTAGACCTAATCTTAGTAATGGTGTATTTAATAAACAAAGATCTTGCCTACATGCGAGGGAAACAGGGATATATAAAAAAATATATATGTTGCATGACATCTATGGGACGTGGGACCCGGTGACGGGGCACAGTTCATCTACATTACATCCATCTAAGTTTCCACAAAAGAGTTCATCTACCTCGAAAGCCTCTATATATGTATTTATATTCCTTTCTATGCTTCAGATATTTAGACCTGATTAACATAATGACATACGACATGTACGGAGCATGGGACCCAGTGACCGGGCACAATGCTCCTCTGCACGCCGGCGAGGGCGACGAGGGAGCTAACAAGGAAGACTTGTACACTGTTGATGTTGCATTGCAGTACTGGTTAGATCAAGGTAAGGTTTGTTATAACTTAGGACCTTTTGAGCATCAAAATTCTGATGCTCTAATTTTAAGTATCATACTTCACAATAGAAGACTCAAATAGAATAGTCCAGCGCTGGATTGCAACTAGAATAATGCAAACCAGAACTCTAGTGCATTCCGATGGATTTCAGTTATTCGTTTATTCGATCCGTGCATTTCACCGTGTGTGGAAACGCCTAAGTTCAGCAGTCGAATATTAAAATAATCGGCAAGTGCAAGTCGGACTCGCGCATGAAGGGTTCCGTACCGTATGGGAGCCCCATTCCTGTTGCCGTTATTAATAATAGCGAGCAAAAAACTCCTAAAAATCACGTTTGTTGTATGGCCCCCCCCCTTAAATATTTATTTTATTCTATTTTTAGTATTTGTTGTTATAGCGGCAACAGAAATACATCATCGGTGAAAATTTCAGCTGCCTAGCTAACATGGTTTATGAGATACAGCCCGGTGACAGACAGACAGACGGACATCGAAGTCTTAATAATAGGTCCCGTTTTTACCCTTTGGGTACGGAACCCTAAAAAGGATGGTACTGAGTTGCAATCCACCACTAGATTCAATTGCTGGACTAGAATTATGGAGCACGGTCATTACTCTCAATGTCAACTCTCCACGACAGTAGACAGATCATAATAACACGTAGAGTTGATGGCCAACAAGGTTAAAGGTTTTTCGAAGATGTTCTCAAAGATGTTATTGATATTTTGAGTGTTCTCAAAGTCGTTATCCATATCAAAGAGTATAAAAAGTATTTAACTGGTCCCTCCGTAGAAATAACTCTTTCAAAACTTGTGATACTTGATTTTTGCTTTTTTCTTGCAGGTGCACCTCCAGAAAAACTAGCAATCGGTGTGCCTTTCTACGGAAGGACCTTCACCCTGAGTGACGCGAACAACCCAGCCGTGAGGGCGCCAGTATCGGGTGCTGGAATAGCTGGACCTTACACCGCTACTCAAGGAATCATCGGGTATAATGAGGTAAAACATAGCATAAAATCATCCGCAGCCTTCTTTATACTAGTGCTGGGTATAGGCTTCTCTCTTATAATGCCATCTGCCTCGTTCCTTTACCAATCGTGTCCAGGCTATAAAGCATGCGACCACGAAAAGCAACGAAAAGAACTCATTTCGACGTGTGCAAAAGTGACAGTTATATACTTTGCCATAACGCTGTCTCGTTCTGACACTACGAACGAAATAATTCGTGGCGCGCATACTAGCCCGGCTACTAGTTTGACTCGCGATATTGACGACATCGTCGACCCACCTTGCAGCCGGACGACCCACGTTCAACTAATCGTGTCTAAAATACAATTAAATAAAATGCACAGAATAAACAATGCTGATAACTATTTATGTGGAAGAGTTATATTTTTTTTTATTTGAGAGTGTGGGAAGTCTTGTACGGCAGAAAGAGAAATATTTTTTTACAATGGATTTACAGTGCGGCGTGCGTTCGGCTATTATTGTATAAATTAAAATTCAATTTTCTTTCCTGTAGCGAGTTATTTCCTGCCAAATTTTCTGAAAATTTGCCGTAATTTCGATTCAAATTTCATGATGGGTTCTAATTGCTTTTCGTTAACTGTATTGTGTTGCACCAGCTTTTATAGTAGTCCACCGCAGGACGTACGTTTGCCTACAAAGGATGATTGAGCCATATCCACTAAACTCATGGAATAATATAGTCTATCGAATTTCTTCTACGGACACATGCAGATTGCCTCACGATGTTTTTCCTTCACCGAAAAACAAGTGGTGTGAACCCTCGACTTCAGGTTTGTAAGGCGGGTATCACTACCACTAACATCCGACCGCTTAGCTCAGTCTTCGTTTGCGCAGTATAGGGGCGCGGGGGTAGACGACAAAAGGGACTGAGACAGGTACAGGCAAGCGCGCGCCGCCCGCACCTGATTCAGTCCCCCTTTGTCGTCTATCCCCGTGCCCCTGAACCGCGCAGGCGAGGACTTAGTTAAGCGGTCGGATTTTAGATCACCACGGCTTATATGGCTGTGAATATTAGTTAGAACCTTTAAAAGCTCTTGTTGCAATCAGATACGCAAATACGGATACCTAAAAACAACTTTCAATCTACTTTCCTAACTTGATTGACTCAGTTCACAATGAGACGACGCATTTCAACATACCCGATGAATAATTCTTGCAAAACTTCTCAAACACATGTAACTCTAGCCTCGAAATTTCCACTCTTATTGAACAAAGGCGAAAGTTTTCAACACCTAGAGTTATATTTAAGTTATACGTTACAACAACCGACACCGGAGTTCGGAAGTTCACTGCGACTTGAGAGCTTCCAGATGACTTAAATTAAATTTTGCGTCCTTTTGAGGGTAAGACACTGCTTGTTTTTGTTTGCGCCTTTGTGACCGCGTTGTTAGTTCGTTAATAGGCCCAATTATGAAGGCGTCATTGTAATTATAATAGCTAATTAGAACTTTTCTGTTTCTTTTTCACTTTAGGCATTCGATAGAGAGAACACTTTTTACGTTGCTGTGAAATTTACGATGGCGTCTGCCATTATAATTGGGCTTTATAAAGTGTATTATTAGTTTATTTAAAATTTAACGTTTCGTTTACGTTTTAAGTTAGAAATTTATATCTAGCGACTTCTAAGTAGAAAGTGTTATTTAAATGTTAAATATTAATTACATTTACAAATTTAAAGTTTATTCATACGAGTACAAACTATAAATTTTGATGACATGATTTTCATTGTAAAGTTTTATATAAGCCGCTAAATTAAACTAATTAATCACATATTCTACTTTAATTTTATATTTCTTTCTTTTCAGTTCTGCGTCAGACTACAAACAGAATCTTGGACCAAACAATACGACGACAGCGCTAAAGTGCCATTCGCTTACAGCGGCCAAAACTGGGTATCTTATGACGACGCTAACTCCATCATCCAGAAAGTTCAATTTGCTATGCAGCAAGGCGTGGCAGGGATAATGATATGGAGTATAGAAACTGATGATTTTCATGCAACCTGTGGCGGTGAAGACTTCCCCTTGCTGAGGGCAGTTAACAGAGCTGTCGGCAGGGATGTCGCAGCGTCTAGTGACGTCACTTCTATTTCTCCTAGCACGGAAGTTGAAGATTCTACTCCAGGTATCATTTGACCTTTGAGAAAATATCTATAGAGTCACAATAGTGCAAAAAAGTGTCCGAACTAAAACTCTGCCCAAGCTACATAGTGGGCAGGCTTTTTAGTTGGTCTTAGGGCGATTGCAAGCCGACTACAACGCCGCGCGATGCCAAAGTGCTCTGTTACAAGCACCAATTAGGTGACATATCGTCGAGATTCGAGAAAACGCGCCATTGTGTAAATATCTAAGTCGGTATGTATTAAGGCGCTTGGACATTTTTTTACTACTTTCGCTTAGGGACTGTGGCTTTGTAGATATTTGCTCGATGCATTTGATTAACTTTTAAAGATAAGCCGAATCAAACCCAAATCAAATCGAGCTTCTTGGCGGCTGTGAAGTTAGCTAAAACTGCACGAAACCGCTTCAGCCAGGATTGAGTTTAGCGCAGCTTGTAGCTAACAAAAATATAGGTATAAATCTTCATCATCATCTCTATTATTTGTCTAATATCATAGCTGCCACAACAAACACATCTGAAATATGTAATGAGGAATAGAACAGAGAGTAAAAAACTGTTGTTTCGTAAGTACATAACGTTGGTATAAATACAACAAAATTGTTTTTAACAACGTCTTTACAACTGACTTTAAAGAATCTCTCCAAAGCCCTCCGGGGTGACACCAACCTAACAGTTTTGAAGGTATCAGCAATTAATTGTAAACGTTTTGACTATTTTAAGCACATGTTTTAAAATTTTTGTCAATTAAGTCAATCTGTTAAAGACAAAAGATATCTAACAATGTTTTTTGGGACCATACACAAATGTATTAAAGAACAGCCATTAGGATACAATCCTTACTAGTATATAATACCTAATACATTTTTGTAAGATTTTTGGTTTGTTTTAAAATCTTTCACACAGCCAAAGAGTAACGGATCGACTTGATTTTTGGCATGTAGTTCAATGTTGTGGCGTGGGCTATTTTTTATAAAATTGCCTTAGTAAATTACTTGTTCAGAGATTCAGGGACTCCGAACACGAAATTCTATTGGTGATGCAGAATTTAACACTTTCACTGTCCCAGTACAAAGTTATAATCTGTATTCATACGTCCACCTACAATCTCGTTCTAGCTGGAAAAAACTGGCAACATTTAACAGAGGCTCCTTTAAAATTTTTGGTAACCTTGTTACTTAGCCGTATGGCTATGGTCCATGAGACATTTTTGTTTTTGTTCATACGTCCAGTCAAATAAAAATCATCAATTTTACCTTTAAATTGTGACTTCAATTAGAGTCGTGGACGTAAGCCTTGGGTACAGGTATGACTCCTTTTGGAGTCATTGGACAGAAAACGTGTTAAGAAAAAATCTTTGTTCGATTTTTTTGGATAATATTTTAAAATTCACAACACACAGTAGATATGACCTTACTAAAATCAGCACTGTATTTAATCTAAATAACAGATGCAACTCAAACTTCACGCCAGAATGGAATACAGTTGTACCAATGTAACAACAATTATTAAACAAAAAAAAAATTTGGAGTCATAAATAAATCGTTAATTCCCGGAACTTTTTTGACAGAATGTAAAACGATTTGTTTTCAGCACCAACCACCTCTGCACAGACATCAGCCGACACGATATGCACATCAGAAGGATTTGCTCCAGACCGTGACGACAGCTCCTCGTTCTACATGTGCGTGAAGAGCTTAGACGGATCTCTAACCAGTTTAAAGTTCCAATGCCCTGCTGGCTTAGTGTGGGAGCCGAGCCTGAATATCTGTTCATATCCTGACAGCTCCACGTTCTATCTGAATAGGATAGAAGGATCTAGCAATGATGACTAAAGTAGCGAATAAAATATATCTGAAAATCAAGCATTTTTTTTTACAACCTTTTATCTTGCAATGGATGTACGAGTATGTATGTAAGTTCGAGGGGAATCTTGCAAGTTAAATTTGACCAACATCCCGGTTTCCGATTAAGCTGAAATTTTGCACGCATATGTTTATCACGTGACAATGAAATAATATGGTACCATGGAGCTGATCTGATGATGGAATCGGAAGGTGGGCATAGGAACTCATGTACTAAACAAGATAAACCCGTCGTGTTTGGGCTCGTTTTACTTGTCTTGGAAAGCACTTTGCTGCTACCCGATATCCAGGTTCTCAAAAGCTTATGTTTTTAAAAAGATGTATTTTTATAATAATTTATTATCAGTCACTTATTATACGCAGGCTCAGAGCTGATTTTGCCAATGCTACGGAAATTACCGTATTGTAGGGGATTTGGATCAAAAAAGTCTACCAATACTCTATACTACTAGTACATATACTATTAGTACATTCGCTACGGCCCCAGGAACAATTAGTTGTAATGTATGGTTTGACCATGAATCGCGGCGATTTTGGTGAACCAGTTCCACTATGGGACATTAGCTATTTGACTCGAAATGATCGACTCGAAGCATTAGTAACCGACTGTTCGACTGTTGACTTCTTTCATTGTAAACACGGATATTTTCCGCACACCTCAGACCACATAAATAATTAAGACAGAATGTCGTGAACAGACGAGTTCCACTGACGAGCCAAGGTGTAGTTTCGTTGTACGTGTATGTGTGTGTAATTGTGTCTGTACACGGTGAGGCGTAGTTTTACCGACCTCACTTGTTTGTTCACAAGTTCACAACATTCTGTCTTGATTTTTTTATTTGGTCTGAGCCGTACACGCATGCCGCCTCAAATGGCAATAACGTTTTGCACAGTCGTACTCAGACTCCCGAAGTAGCAGACTTAGAAATTGCTGCAGCTGTTTGTCTACTGAGAGCTATTTTTTGAATTAGTATCAGTATAAATCGATTTATTTTTCATAAAATCAGTGAATTTAAATATTAGATTACATACTGGTAATCTAAATTGACTGATAAGCCTGTACCTACATGCTCGATGATGTTTGGCTGAACAGTTTAAATAAATTGTTATCTTCATCCTTTTGATATGCATTTACAAAATAGTACTCGTAAGTATTAGTCGGCTAGCTAGCTAATACGTAATAAGTCGCCAATATTGAAATCATGAAAATGAAATGAATTTTATCGCGAGTCAGTGGTTTTTACAAGCTTTTATTTAGTTTCACCTGTCCCGTTGTCTGTCTGTCGATCTGTACCTAATCAAATCTTGCAAGTTAAATTTGATCCACATCCCGGTTACCGGTTGAGCTACAATTTAGCACACATGTGTAAATTGCGTGACAATGCAATATTATGATGACACGGTACTGATCTGATGATGGAACTGGAAGGTGGCCAAAGGAACTTAGCAATGAAACGACGCAACCCTACAGAGTTTTGGCTCGTTTGATTCGTCTTAGCGAGTACTTGTTCAAAAGCTTGTTTAAAAAAAGGTTTTATTACTTAATATAATACTTGTTATAAATAGTCTTTATCACTAGGTATGACTTCATTTATTCGGGTATCAAGACTAAAATCGTGTATTTTTTGTGGTTCTACTTGTACAAAATGTTTGGCCACGTCTTAGAAGCTTTCGAACTCTGACACCAGTGCTGGCCTCCCAGTGTTGCTGAACTTGGTATTTTTTGTAGACAATCACTTCTTACTTAGTTGAAGGTGGAAACAAACCGCCTTACCACTAAAGATTTAAACACGCTTTACACACTATTTAATCGTGCAAATTGTACTGCCTAAAGCGTGCGTAAAACATTTGTGGTAAGACGGTAAATGTTCTTTCGACCCGTCTCTCCGACGAGCAATGCGTCCTATATCCGCGCTAAATATAGATACAAAGCCTTTATTTAAAGATAACCGTTCCATCTTCCATTGAATAGATTGTCACCTCGGAAATTGGCCTTTCCCCCGAGATTAGTTCCGTGACGTGGGGCGGTAGTCGTCGATTTTCTATTACGGATTTCCTTAAAAAGGTGGTTATTGCTTGAAATGGATTTCGGGAAGGCCCGGAATATGTTTTTGTTTATTTATAGTATCGTGTTTTTATGAATTATTCTTTGAGCTTCCATTACAAAAAGGTGTGGTTAAAGCTATCATATAGAGTCTGTTTCCTACCTATACATAGAATCCATCCATCCATCAGCCATAAGAAGTCCACTGCTGGACATAGGCCTCCCCTATGGATCTCTAATAAGACCGGTTGGAAGCGGCTTGCATCCAGCGCGACCCTGTGGTCTTAAGTAGGTAGGTTAAGTAAGGTCAGTTTGTACATACAGTTTTATTTCGATTAAACTTGGTCGAGTAGAATTTGTCAACAGCTTAATAATACAGTATTCCAGGGAGTTTTTGTAATAATATTTTATTTTAAGCTGTGTTTACCGATCCTTAGTCTCCATTTGACAGAAACTGACTCCTTTGGCTTGTGTGTATTATACGGAGTGACTGCGCATCTGTACGATATAGTTTTGCTCATTGTTACGATTAACTTTTGCTATGAAGCCAACCCTGTAATCGCAAAATAAGCTGTTCCATACATTTTTTCGAAAGACTTTAAACTTCTTGCATGGTACAGCTGATTTTCATTTCGTAATTCAGGGTTGGTCCATTATTATGAGTACAATGATATCTTGAAAATGTCTATCGTGTAGAAAACTCCCATTAAGTAATTTGGAATCGAAAAGCCGATGTTGCCGAAGGATGAAATTAATCAATTTAGCATAATATGAAGGTTGAAATCACCATCAAATGCTAATGATTGGCTGGAATATTTCCAAGAAGGTATCCAATTCTCAGATTCAAAATGATCTCGAATGCAAATTATTCTGTGCTAACGTACTTCGCTTGTTGCTTGGCTTGTTTATAGGGGACGATTTTTTTTATCAACCGATGCAGGTAGCCATTGTTTAAAAAATCAAACGTAGCCTTGGCCTGGAGCTCCGACTCCTATCTTTTTAGACCCGAGTTCACCAACGCTTGTGTAAAACGTGTGGTAAGTATTTTAAACAACGGTTCTAAATTTAACCGTTGTTTAAAATACTTACCACATGTTTTACACACGCGTTGGTGAACTCGTGAAGCGTCATAGACTCGAGTTCACAAACAGATGTTTAATTTATTAAACGTTGGTTAATCTTACACGAAATGTTGCTGTTCACCAAGCAAACACCTTTGTTTAAATACAGTAAACACACGTTTTTGGTGAACTTGGGACTTAGTCGTGCAAACGTCGGCATAAATTCTGAATTTGTAACGCCTGAAGTACAGTGTTAGCAATTTACACGCCAAAACAGTGTGGTACTGAACGATTTTTACATGAAATTAATAGCAATCGAACATAAGCAGAATTCACTATGAAAAAGTCCGCTATTGACTTTGTGTGAATCGGATCGTCTGATATAAAAACGTCTCCAGACTGCAATTTGGAATTCAATCAGCTTTTTCGCGACGCTGTCTTCGCCGCGGAGGAACTATCCTGTATTTTATGTATCCGCTTCTCGCCGCAATTTGATGGCCGTTTCATTTATTTAGCACTAATTTGTTAGTAGTTTATAATAAAAAACTTATAACTGAGCTGTACCAGGTATAAGCTACTAATATTTATAAAAAGAAAAAGATAGAAAGTATAGCGAGAGAAGTAGTCCGCATACCACTTTTTTACGAGGGAGAAATCGGCGGAGAAAACAATATATGCGGCTGCTTTGGGATGCAAGAGATAGCATTTTTGGTAGCCGTTACGAAACTAGTCTACACTAAAAGTACTATTTTCGTAACGGCTACCAAAATGCTATCTGAGATATTTGTGATTATATTGACGATGATAAAAGCAAGCCCCATTTGCAATCATCAGCGAGCTCTGTTACCCGCTATAGTATATAATTGTACTTCCTCCAAGGTATACCGATACCGTTTCTGTTGCCCCGGCACCAGGGCCAAAGACGCATAATCACCTAGGACTTTAAGCCGATAGGGTTGCAAAGTGCTGAAATGGAAACTACGTAGCGGTAACGTACAACCAAACACTTTCAGAGCATAATCTTATTACTGAAATATCTGGATATAAAGGTGAGTATCACAAATGGTAGGTTCCTTGTGTTAAAATAAAGCGCGTCACCCCGCATCCGCGCATCGCCCGCGCTCGTGCAAACGTTCGACGTAATGTTACACCAACACGCTCGTTGGTTTGTATAATTGTTGCAATAGCAAAAAGGCGAGCGTGCTCGTCGTGGTGGTCGAGGAGTAGTGACACCCGCCTAACAATCGTGTGGTCGTGGGTTCAAATCCCGGTCCCGTACCAATGAGTTCTTTGGAATTTATGTACGAATTTTCACATCACTGGCTTTTCGGTGAAGGAAAACATCGTGAGGAAACCTGCATAATATGTAGAAGAAATTCGATGGCGTATGTGAATCCCCCAACCTGCATTGGGCCAGCTTGGTGGATATGGCCCAATCACCCTTCGTGGGTAGGCCTACGTCCTGCAGTGAACTATTAAAAAGGCTGGTACAGTACAGAGTGTGTTCGAGATCTAGTTCGAGAGAGGGTGATGATAATAATAATAATAAAGCTTTATTAGATTCCACAATAATTCGATTAGATTTGTTAATTTTGATATTATAATTTTGCGATTTCATTTCCTTTCTCCTCCTCAAGAGGGTGATACATTAGAACATTTATCTTAGAGCGGCTCGTTGTTCTGTTTGTTTGGTCTAAGTCTGTTACAAGAAAATACTGTAGTCTATACTCATTTTGACTCTCCCCCAACATCCTCATCATCTTCCCATGGCATATCCACTATTTAAAGTTCTTTGCTACGAAGTATTTCAGGCGATCAAGCATCCATTTTGGCTATTTATCAAAATGTGACAAATGATACCTAATCGCTGCTATTTCGTTTCTTCACACCAGTGGTTCTCAACTTTAGAATAATAAAGCATTACACTAGATTTTGCACCGTGTGTGATATTTGATGAATAGCTTTTTTTGAAGTGAAAACTTCTTTAGCGGGTTTGTGTACATTTTGGGATGGGTAAAAAATTTAAACTCGCGCCAGGATACGTGACCTGATAGAAAATTCGTAAAAGGACGCAGAGCGCTTGCGCAAGTGTGCGTATGTGATATTGTATTTAATTTTTATCACATAAATTATAGTACTCTATATGTTCAAGTCTTCGCTTCTGCCGGCACTCCCGGAGTGTAACCCGTTATATAAAAAAATAATTCTAACATGTTTCTCTAGTTGAACAAAATAAATGGAGCGAAGGTATATTAGGTATATCGGTTTCAATTGGACGATATTGCTTTCTGTATATTGATTTTCCTCTAAGGTCACATTTTTCAATGAATCTCGCCGAAAATACACAAGCTTTTGGTTACACAGGTGACTTTTAACTAGGGGGAGAGAGGTATTTTCGTCAAAAAGGGCGGAAATTTGTTGTCACGTTACTTATCAGCCGATTTCGATAATATTTGTCAAGATTGTTTAGTATCTTAGATATTTTATAGACTTTCAAGATTTAAGAAATATGAAATGATTGGAGAAAGCTTTGAGAACCAATGTCTCAGTGCTTAGTAAGAACAAATCCTTCTCAGCTGAGCAGTGTAATTAGCCCCAAGTTCTCAAGAGATCATCAAGTATGTACATTAGTGGTTCGGCATTTGTACAAGCAATTGAAGATTAGTTCGCTTCGGGGTTTAGAGTGCTTAGAGCAAATGAGTTAGAGCTAGATGTGTGTTAGGCAGATACTTATGATAATTACGTTTTGTAGTTCAAATTACGCTAAGTTTTCTGAGCGTAGTTACTTTGAACGAAAGGACGCGGTTCTACGTTTATATAAAATACTAGCGGTCCCGGTGAACTTCATCTCACCATCTGTCAAGCGCAATGACATTTAGTAGGTACATGCCGGAAAATTTTGTATGGGAAAATGAAATCCATGTTGTTGTTATTTTTCTCGCAACTGTTATAAAATTTCTCACCGTTTAAACCTTCCCTTAACTTCCACAAATATTTCAAGATCAAAATTTGCCAAATCGGTTCAGCCGTTCTCGAGTTTTAGCGAGACTATAACAACCACGATTCATTTTTATATATATAGATAGATATATAGATAGAAGACAGATAGATTCTTATCTTATCTTATAGATAGACTATACTCGGAATTTTAATTCGATTCTAGATTTGACATTAAATTTCATTCATTTGACATTTTTTCTCTATTGAAAATGTACGGGAATCGAACTAAAATTCCGAGTATAGCTGCGCCCCGCGGTGTTACCCGCGTTAGCCCGAGATAAAAAGATTTTTTCCTAAAATAAATGTAGCCTAAGTTACTCCACATCAGGTACCTGCCAATAAAAGTCTCCTCAAAATCGGCCCAGCCATTTCATAGATTAGCCGGAACAAACAGACAGACAAAAATTGTAAAAAAATATATTTTGGTATTTCTGGGTTGAACCCATAGTAAAAGTTATTTATGACGATGAGGATATCTATGGTCTATCTCTGTTAAGACGAAACTGCAAAACGATTACTTATAGGTATTTATGTTAAAGATGTCCTTGCGAAATCTCTGTAGCCATACCTAATACACTTTGAAGATTTAGGCCGTTCGCACACGAAGCGTAGGCGTAGTCGTATCGTAAGCGTTACTCACGTTTGATTTTTAGTAGGATACTACTATAGTTTCGATTGCATTTGGCGATCTTTCTCAAGGTTGGAGTACTAGCACGCGGGCTCGTCTCGCATAGCACTGCGAGCCGCGGCGCGCAGCGCTCGCGATGACAGCGGTTGCGGTGCGGGGGCAGGGGCGGCAGCGGGCAGAGTATGTTGTAGCGTCGGCGCGCACTGAAGATCTTCCTCGTCGGTATCCTGGCATCCCTCGGGAATACTCCAGCACGCCGAACTCACTACGTCACCACCAGCCCAGCGGTCAAGTTCCTTGGTGGTTACTGGCAAACACGGCTTCCAAGTCGGTGGTAGATTCCATCCCCCGTCTCTATTGAAGTTAGAGCGTCTACTAATTTCAATAGCCTCTCTAACTTTTTGGGGAACGAAAATCTTTTCCCTTGCTAACACTTTCGCTCTATCGAACCTAATATAGTGTTGCATGTCAGAGAAAGATGTCGTATCGTAATACGCGCGCAGTACGAGAGCAATACGAGCGCGTACATGTTCAAACAAGTCCGCACACGGAGTGGTGCTGCAGCGTATCGTAGGAGGCATTTACCCACAGATCAGGGAAAAAATTTGTTTTGTTGTTGTTTTTCGTTCCCTGATATGTGCATTTACCCCCTTCGCACATGTAGGCGCGTATTACGATACGACTACGCTACGCCTACGTATGCGAAGGGGCAGGTACTATGCGTTGTGGTTACGCTATATTATCGTAGCGTAACCACAACGCATGAAACAAGCTGTTTACCGCCATTAAATTTACATTTTGAAGCATTAATCATCTGGTGAAATTGTCGTGGGAGAGCGACAGTGGCTCCTACTTGGATGACGTAATTATTATGATGCGGCAATAATTTGTAGTTGAGAAGATGCTCCTTGGTCTCATATTAATATCTTAGCCATTATTTCTGTACTGTACTGTACCAGCATTTTTAATAGTCCACTGCAGGACGTAGGCCTACCCAAGAAGGGTAATTGGGCCATATCCACCACGCTAGCCCAGTGCGGGTTGGTGGATTCACATACGCCATCGAATTTCTTCTACGTACATATGCAGTTTGCCCTTACGAAGTTTTCCTTCACCGAAAAGCCATTGGTGTGAAATTCCGTACATAAATTCTAAGGAATTCATTGGCACGCGACCGGGATTTGAACCCACGACCTCACGATTGTAAGGCGATCAGTGTCATTACCACTAGACCACCACGGCTTCTAGCATTATTTCTACATTTTCTTAAATAGTTTTCAACGTAGATTTTTCACCTTATTTTCTATATTTCACCATTTATTACAAGCAAATTTAAAGTCAATACAATAATGCCGAACCTAGTTACTTGCTATTCGGCAAAGCCTCCACTCTCTAATACTGAAAGCCTATCCAGCACGGCTAGTATACATACGTCATGACGTAATTGTATCTTCGTGTAAAGATTGTGACTTACTTATTTGAGAGTACCTACGAGATAAAGTTAAGGTGAAGTAGAAAGACGAAGACATGAGATCCTTCAAATGATAACTGGAACTTACAGTATACTAACTTAACCTAACGTGTCACGGCAGCGCTCAATTGTAAAATGCCACCCGCGATCACCCATCTGAAAACAGACCGTGCTAAACGTTGCATAACCTCGGTGTTCACTAAGAAAGTCCTAGTCAAACTTTATCCATCCATCCATCTATCAGCCACATGACGTCCACTGCTGGACTTAGGCCTCCCCTATAGATCTCCAATAAGACCGGTTAGTAGCGGCTTGCATCCAGCGCGATCCTGCGGTCTTAATGCGGTCATCCGTCCACCTTGTGGGTGGACGTCCTACGCTGCGCTTACCGGTATGTGGTCTCCATTCGAGAACTTTTCGATCCCATTGGTTGTCAGTCTTCCGCACTATGTGCCCTGCCCATTGCCACTTCAACTTGCCAATCCACTGGGCTATGTCGGTAACTTTGGTTCTTCTACGTATCTCCTCATTCCTGATTCGATCTCGCAGAGAGACTCCGAGCATAGCCCTCTCCATAGCTCGTTGTGCTACTTGGAGCTTATTAATAAGCCCCATAGCTAGAGACCACGTGTCAGTGCCATAAGTTATAACTGGCAACACACACTGGTCAAACACTTTCGACTTAAACTTTCGAGTCAAACTACGCTATAAGAAGATTTTTGAAGGAAGAACTATAGATAGGTAAACTAAAGGTTAGGAATAAAAGTCCTATTAATGTTTCATGACAGTTAACCCCAAAGTAACTGAGGTCACCGACTCTTACCATACCTACTTGATATTCTATAATAAAACCTATAGAATTTGCAGTCGCAAATTAGAACAAGAATCATTTGTTCCAACAAAAATTTAATTGTAATTTAAAAAATACCCGTTTTAAGCCTACAGGAGAATTCTGCCCTTGCGATTTAGAAATATCCTTAAATTCGTCTTAATCAGATTCTTATTTACGAATTACGAGATATTTTACAAGACTTACGGTTTTTAATTAAACAGCATTCGATTTTCCGAACAAGTATACCAGTGACTAAGGTCTAGAAATAATAAATATAATAAATAAATAAAAAAGATCGGTATTCCATGGGAGCCTATAGGTGACCGGCGACTTCAAAATCGACGCGAAATGAGAATATCGATAAATCGGATGGCGATTTATCTTATTGTGAATTAATTCTCCAGGTATTCAAAAAAGTCTTTTAACAATCATAAACAACCTAGCTAACACATCTGTTTCTTAAATTTAAACAATCTCTACCAGGCTTTTCGTTTCTTTTCTTTTTTCTAAAAGTCTGTGTCCAAATTTCAGCGGCCCAAAGAGAGGAGATTTGCAGATTTGCGCAAATCATTGCAGTTAAAAGTTCACACAAAACATTGAAACTTAATAGGTGATTGGACTTATATCTTATCTTTATCTGTATCCTGTATGTAGCTGAGAGCTCTAACAAGCCACAAGATCTAGACTCAATTTAATTTATTGTAATGTAACTGATGCTTTTCAAACATTAAATATCTTCAATTCTAAAAATTGAAAGTTCAACAACTGCGCCTATCGCCATCCATTGACCCGCTCCATTTCATCGAATTTCCCGAATTCTGCGCCACCAATTTTGGCTTTTTACACTTCGTCCTGTGGCCAACGGATCAAATAAATTGAACTTTGACCCGAAACCTTTGTTCCTTAATTTATACGACCTGTTACCATGAATACACTTTTGTATTTTTTTTATTTATCGTCAGCTTATTGCGAAGCTGTTTGCTTTAGTGGGCCATTGATTTATCGAAAGCTTTGTTGTTTCGACAATTGGAATTTCTTAGGCATTTGTTAGTTCTTACTGTTTGTAGAATGCTTATTGCTGGCTTCGTGAATAAAATATTTTTGTAGCTATTTTTATTATTAGATGTTTGAATATTTAGCTTTGAGTTCGTGATATGTTTTATTTTATTTTGCATTGAAAGTTTTCAGTGCTGAAATCAATTTAGAATGCAGATAATTATTATAATGTCCACTAACCTCTATATAAAGTAGCATAGCATTGATGACTTTTTAAAAGTCATCGAAGTTATTATAGTTATAGTGGGTATTATGTAAATTATAATTTACTAGATTTTGCCCGAGGCTTCGCCCGCATGATAATATTTCGAGGCCCTACCTTACCACCCTTAATAAAGGAGGTGGAAAAAAAAAACAAAAAAATCGATTTGACTTTTGTTTGATTTGACATTTCTTGGAGCGCACGCTAGAATAGCTGAACGGCAGAATTTTTCCTACTTACTTAACACTTATTGTCATAATATGGAAAATTTACGCAATATCATTATAATTTATAGCCTATGTGTTATTCTGATGTATAATCTATATAATTTCATCTCAATCCGTTCAGTAGTTTTTGCGTGAAAGAGTAACAAACATCCATACATCCATCCATCCTTACAAACTTTCACGTTTATAATAATTAGTAGGATTTTTATGACTATTTAAGTACTATTAGAGCGCTTGTTCACGGCAATTTGTTTTACCAGACAACAAACCGGTTTTTTTCACCGGATTTTCAGAGATGATTTATAACGAACGTGTGTTGACGCACGGGACATCCATCCGGCGAAAAATGTAAGCACTTGTTTATTGAGTTAGACGATCCGTTGTCCGATAGAAAACACGGCCGTAAAAAAGCGCTCCTAGATGTTGGAAAACGATACGTTCACATAATGTATGGAGTCTGGTATAATAATAATCAAAAAATCTAACCACAACATGCGTTACATCTTTTTCTGAGTGTATGATAAAAGTTAAAATAAAAAAAGAGCGCCGATTTTTTTTTAAATTAATTTTTAAATTTTTTAGGATACTCGTAAATAAATATTTGACAGAATAATTAGATTATTTCTGCAACTCTGAATAATCAAAAAACCGTACATGAAACCTGGGTTCATGGGTGCCTGGGAGTTACCTGTCTTTTTTTCACCTGTTCATACCGGCTTGCTAGGTATCCATGAACAAAAATAAGTAGGCAAACCTGTAGTAGACTTGTCTACTTAATTTTCATATTCTCTGTATTATTAAAAATAGCCATGAACACTTTTCGATAGGCAAGCTATCATAGATGTGTTCGTAAATAGATAAAATTTGATAAAAATATGTCTCATCTGGTGATCACGTGGGTGATGGTCGTTCTTCTACGTCTCTCCCATATTGATAAACAATGACGCACCATGAGCGCTACTACGAGTAAAATGAAATAAGTAATCAAAAGCCTACAAAAGTCTCGCAGATATCTATAATCATTATAATTACTGAAACGGCTTCCAAATCAATTTCCAGACTTGAAATCCAATTGAGACGTCAGTCTCTTACAATGAAGCCCATTGTTATTCAAGAGCTAATGATTTAATTACTTACCCGTATTTTGATGTGAGGCTGATCAGAATCCATTACGAGTCTCGCCGACTATCATTCGGCGTTACATCTACCTGCACTGTGATAACAAATCAGACTATGTAGGATTACTGTGCTTTGGTGAGTTTATGGAAAGATCAGACAATTTTGAAGGTGTCGAAATCGTAAAAGATTTGGAATGATTGGAAGATTGGAACAATTGGTTGGAAGATTTGAGATGATACAAAGAGTTAAAACGATTGAGACACGAAATGAGAAATTAAATGTTTGGAGGATTTAAAATGTTTGGAAGATGTGGAAAGATTGGACGATAGAGATATTTTTTGCATTTTTGCTAACTTTCCGATGCAGTTGTGAACCTATTTGGAAGTCATGCGGTGATATTGTATAGGTTTCATGATAATGGAATATCTCCGCAAAAACTTAAAATGTTTGCGTCATTTTACTATGATATAAAAACAATTATTTCCTGAATCATATTCACTGCCAATTTCAGCTGATTTTGAATCAATAAATAAATTATTAGAGTTGACTCTAATAATTCGCAATTACTTCGCGTTTTTTGATTTCTATTCTGTCAGTCAACAGTTTTTCATGATGTTTGTCTTAGTGCACCTTCATATTACAAATCTGTGCAACTCTCATTCAATCGCAAGTATTTTTTTTTTCATATACTTCATCCGTATTGTTTCGTCGTCTTCTATTTTACTATGCATCCATTTAGTCATTACACTCAGATTCCTTCCTTTTTACAAGCTTTTATTTTATTTAACTTGCAATGGATGTACCTATGTATGTATATATGTTCGGGTGGAATCTAGCAAGTTAAATTTGACGAACTTCCCGGTTTCCGATTGAGCTGAAATTTTGCACTCAGCATTTCGCGTGACAATGCAATAATATGGTACCATGGAGTTGATCTGATGATGGAGTCGAAAGGTGGCCATAAGAACTTCTGTGTAAAAAAAATCGACCCGTAGTGTTTGGGCTCGTTTTACTTGTATTGGCTAGCACTCTGCTGCTACATGATATCCAGGACCTCAAAAGCTTGTATTTTTAAAAAGTTTTAAAATAATTTATTAGTCATTATCATATTTTTATTCTAGGTATATTAATGTAATATCTAATTTGTTCTACTTGAATACTATTTTACAACTAGGTCCATTTCCAAAGAATATCAGACTGGAGGCAACCCTACCCAGTACCAATATCAACCCCTCACAGATAATTGAGTGGCACGCCCCGAGATCCCATTAAGGGATCTGTCAAGATCTCCGATAATTCTAGTTGGTCCGTTCATCCTAACGAGACTTTCTATTATTAGCTGAGCTGACTTAGAGGGCTTTGATGCGTGATTCCTTTCAGTAGGGTGTTAGGTTGTAGTTGGGTGTCAAGGTTGTGCAACCAAACCTAACTATTCCTTATGGTTGTGTATTTACCAAAATAAAAAGGTTTAGTAAGCAAATTGTACAATTGATAATTATTTTTGGCAAAAATTAGCACTACCGACTTCAACCGTGTACAGAATTCGCGAATGTTTCGCACGAATCGATGTAGCATTTTTCACATTATTGTTGATTTATCAAAAATGGCTCAGCCGATTTCGATAACATTTAAAAGGGACCAATTTCGAAGTAATTACGAAGTAATTTCGAAGTAACCAATATCCAATAAAAAAATAATCATCAAAATCGGACTCCTACGTAAAAAGTTATGCGTGGTTATGCATAAAAAAAATATACGCGTCGATTTGAGTACCTCCTCCGTTTCGTCGGTCAAAAAGGTGGACTAATGGCGGCTGGATACACTCGCCGAGACACCTCGAGACAGGCCGAGAGCGAGTACCTATGTACATGGTGCTCTCGTCATGCCTCGGTCTCTCGCGCGTTGCCTTCGTCGGTTTTGGTCGCTCTGGGTAGCTTGTCGGTATTTTGCACCCCAGCAAAATAATATCGTTTGGTTTCGCGAGGTAAAAACGAGTGTATGCTCTCGTCGAGAGCTTCAACGGCCGAGACATTCGTCACGGCGTCTCGAGGAATGTATACAGCCGCCATAATGATCTAATCAAGACCGTGGAATCAGCCTGGAGGCAAGCTGCTTCTGAACGTCTTATTGAAAATTTATAGAAGTAGGCCTATGTCCAGCAGTGGAAAAATAATGATGATTATGAAGAAAAAAATTGTACTGAAAAGTTTGATTGAAGCATTGGAAACGTAAAATTTGTATACTTATATGTAGTTTTGGTTAAGTTTATGTACTTACACGTTGTTGATTAAGTGATTCTTGGCTACAATCACTTAAGCACAAGTATACCTACAATATTTTTTAATGGAATTTTATTGCATGAGATATCAGAAAATAATAAATAGATAACAAATAAAAATATCACAGAAACCTATAGGTAGTTTGATACTTGATACGCTGGTAGTACGACGTGGTTCGACTCAACATTTCTGATCGTACCTACAGCCAAGGATAGAACAGACTGATGGATTTATTGTTAGTTATTTTCATTTATTGCTTTTTATTGTTTATTGTTAGATGTTGTCTGACAGATATAATCTGAAGCTTTTCAAAGTTAAAGTGAATAGGTATCATCCATGGGTATCATCTAAGTCTGCGTAGGTGTACTTCATCTCCAATCACACCGTCGCTTACCATCAGGGGTGTTGATAAACATAGCGGACTTAGTCATGATAAAAAGAAGAACAACGTAAACAAACAAACTCCAACATGCTAAGTAAACAAAATAAAACACTCAGCGGGATTAGACAACAAATAAACACACGTAGCACCAATCAAAGGGATTATGATACAATGAGAACAGTGTCTCTCTGTTCGCTTTCCTTTGACAAAAGCAGTAACCCAGTCTAACTGCCACGGAGCAATTGAAAACAAGCAAAAATAGCTAATCCTGCCTTCTCTAAGGAGCAGTTCGCACTGGGGTAAAACCAGCCAGCCGGCGGCAGCGCATTACAATGCATTGCTAGTCACGTGAGGATTACCCGAATGTGTGTAATGGACATAAAGCAAGATGAGATTGTGTGGACATGGCTTTAGCTTATCATTATAGGTCTGTCTTGAAAATATATATTCTTGTAGGTAAGTACTAACATCATCATCATCTGTGTCGACTCACTGCAGGGTATAGGCCTCCTCCCTTATGTGCCATTGTTCTCTGTCTTTGGCCAATCTCATCCAGCGATGTGTCTGATGTCGTCGACCCATCGGGCTGGTGGTCTGCCTAGTCTATAATAGTAGTTTATGCAACTGCATATAACACGGGTATTAAAACACTCGTTACTATTATGAAACTCGCTGCGCTCGTTTCATAAACTCGCACTCGTGTTTTAATACCCTTCATTATATGACAGTTGCAAAAACTAATATTATAGACTTATAGACTTAATAAAAAAAAAGATCATTCTGTAGGAAGTAAAAAAATATGTTCCAATATTTTTTAATTCTGTAGTGTTCTGACTAAGTATATGAAATGATTCATAGCATTCTGTAATCCGACCTATTTCACACTCGGGTATCATTTCTAATTCAAAATACGACTATACAATCAGTGCACTGCTATGCGCCTCATTTTAAAATTTTCGCGGCCCGAGATGCCAATGTATAAAATAAGTTCGTATAGGTCGGATGGTTAGCCCTAGTGTCAGAGTTTCTATGTCGTCTGAAGACATCGGCTTAGTTAAACGGCTAAAACTGTTAATTTGGTTATCTTCAAGTCAAGAGTGAATAGGAATCTTCTAGGTCTACATATTCCATCTTCGGCTACAACTTTGCTTTCCATCAGGCGAGTTAGTGGCCAAATATAGCCCTATTATGCTCCAAACAAACACTGACCTTTACTACGTCACTGAAGATGCAATCCACTCTATTCTATCTACTATTTCCACTTGGTTGGTTCTAAGTCAAAGTCTGACTGACCAATCAGCGAACTCCATTCTAATAGGACAAATAACGTAATACTATTCGTGTTTGTGAACATGAATATCGGAAATATTGGAATCTACCTTTATGTGACGGGTAGGGCCATTCATCTACGTTGTTATTGAAAGGATGGTGAATTGCGAAGCCTTTTTTTCGATTTTTCCTTTGTGTTTTCGGTTTAGGGGAATGAGAGTATGTAGATACGTTTTCTTCAAGTTATTGGTGTGTTTTTTCTGATAGTCATTTGTTATACGGTACTGCGAAAGTTTTGTTTGTTAATCACCTGAAAAGATGGGATCTTATTGATACTATTCAATCCTACCTGTTAGCGTCGTAAAGTAAGTGTTTATATTTTTACTTATAACGTCTCCACGAGAGAGTTGAAATAGGGATTATTTATTTACCCAAATAACACAATTTTTTCTTGATGTTGAAAATTTGGGATAGTTATTAAATTATGATCTTTTATTGATAGAGACAAGCATCTGTTTCAGCTCGTATTTCTTTTCATCTGACCGGATGTTAGTTTGCTTTTTTCTAGAGATACACAAATCGGCGATTTTGGATTGAAGGAAATTTAGTTAGCCAATATTCTGTTCTTCTTCAATCCTTCAGTTCTATCAGTCGATCATGATAAGATTTACTTAACAAGATTGTTAAATAATTATATCTAAATCTTAACAAGATTTAAGAGTATAAATCAAATCGACCAACACAGCGAGTCGAGATAAAGGCTCATAAAGATTTATTAAATCGATGCGAAGGTCTACTTAGGTACTGTTCGGATAACTACTAGTAATATGGTGAATAGACTTTATAGTTATGCAAAGTGCAGATGATTTCATAGGTGCAGATGATTTATACATTGTAATCCTAAAAAATACGGCTCCAATGCATCAACAGCGAAAGTCCATCTCTTTTCGCCTTAAAAGTATAAACCCTCAGAGCTGTTCCTTTTCCTTAGAAGCTAGGTTTTCTTAAGAAATTCCGAGAGAGTCAATCTCAAAGATTAGGTAATAGCACTAATGAATCTTATTCTCTCTTAATCTCACAACTCACGTCTCATGGGCTCTACTACTAGTTCTCATTTTTGAGTAGATTCTGTTAATATATAAGTATCCATTTTAGAAAGAATTTGACTAGATGATACTTAACGATGTGCTTTGAAAAATTTGAGAGTTTCAGAGGAATACGTTAAAAAAACCAAATTGTACCAAGTGCAAAAAAAATGCTGCTCCGTATAATACAAAACGTTCATTCACAACGTGGTTCTCAGTTTTTATTCAGATTAAGTTACCTTTTTGTATGGAATAGATAATTTATTTCTCGAATTCTGAATAGATCCCATCGTAAATCTTGTTCATAATGATGAGTATGTAATTATCAATAAGTACCTACCTCTGAAAGTCTTTAAACTATACAAAGTGTAGTACTAACGTTGATATTGTTTTTTTTTATTGATTATATGACTTCACCGTTCTAGTTTATGTCCCTACATGTATGTGACTTCTAAAAAGAGGGTTCCAGGCTTAGAGAATAATGATTGGTCTTAAACAAGGTGTCTGCTTTTAAGATTAGAATTTAGACATATTTTGACATCATTTTAAAATTATTCAATCGATTTCTTCTTTAGGTCTTGATATTTTGGCTTTAATTGATCCTGTACCTGTACCAGCCTAGTCCACCACTGGACGTAGACATTCCCCACAAAGAGTGATTGGGCCATATCCGCCAGGCTGGCTCAGTGCGGGTTGGTGGACTTACATATATCATCAAATTTCTTATACCGATGTAAGCAGATTGCCTAACGATGTTTTCCTTCACCAAGAAGACAGTGGTGTGAAATTCTGCACTTAAGTTCAAAAAACCCATTTTTACAGGACAGGGATTAAAAACCACGGCCTCGCGATTGTAAGGCGGGTGTTATCGACTATACCCCCACTGTTTTAATTGATCAAAATATTAGAATCACGCCAATAGTAAGGGAGCAGGTGAAGCGAGCACCTCCGGGTAGAAAGAACAGCAATACATTAAGTGAAGTGACGTTGCCGCTATTGTCTCCGTTGCTCTTGCAGTTTCCGTCTGACCTGGTTACTGGCATTCTGTAGCAGAATACTATCCTACGTATAAAAATATACTAAGCTATGCAAGCTAAAAGTTATTTCGTTAAAATACAAATCAATTCAATCAATCAAATAACTGAGCTTGCTATGGCGAATTGAATATCTGGAACAATCGTTAGTTTAAAACATGTTAGGAACAGACCCTGTGTGGTGGGATATAAATCATAATAATATAAAACATATGAAACACCACTTACTTTTTTTTATTCGGGCAAAAGTGCCTTTATTAACTACAACAAAACTACACTACTATTACACAAAAAGCATTGGATCACCCTCAGACCTTTGAAGGTCTAAAGATAATCCAAATGCTCAAGCCCACTGCCAGTTGGCAGCGTGCCCAGCATGCTGGCTGCATTGTCACGCTGAATGGCAATGCTTATGCGTTGAGCCAAATAAACACCAGCATTTTGGTCACGCGTCGCGTCCACCAGACGCCCAGAAAGACTTTTGAAAATGATATGAGCTCCCGGCCCCCACGGACCCAATGTCTCAACTCCAAATGGCTCAAATATGTAACCACTACCGAGGTTAGCATACTTGCGCCGCTTGTGCTGCTCCGCCGAATTGGCCGCAGCTCCAGCCCTACTCTGAGTCTCAGAAAGATGTGACGGTGCCAAAGTATCGACACAAGTTGCGTCCCATACTAAGGGCCGTCCACACTTCCATGGGACCAGCGTCATGCCGTCAGGCCTTTTGCCATCACCACGCGCGAGCCCACTCGGTTCGAGTACGGCTGCGATATTGGCGGTGGCAAAAGCCCTGCGAATGACATCGTTAAGGCTGGCGTGGCGACCAATCCGACCAGCGCTTCTTGAGCAAGAGAGACCGTGGTGACCGAGCTGGTCAACTGCAGTACCACACTGACAGCGATGGGCCTCACAACACCTTGCACCCAAGCGTAAGCTGACAGCTAGACGAAATGCAGTTGGGTCTAAAAGGTTACCAGTATTGAAAGAGGGCAAAGCTTGCAACCAAAGACCGGACTCCCATACAGAGACCGCAAGGATACGAGCGCGATCCGCGACGCTAGAACACGTATCTAGAAGAGATTTCCGTGCTAGTTCGCAGAATTACATTAATTAAATTCTATTTTACCACTTACTTGTATCTCAATATTTTTTAAATTCATGTAGGCTTTTGCGTACCTATCCGAAATTATTTCAGCAACAAATTCTAGTTGATTTAATACCACAGTTGATGTTTGCCAGAAAATTCTCTCCTAAATACAAATCTTAAACAATCTATGTATTTACAAAATTGAGTGACGAGAGAAATATGCTCGCCTTTTGTTAAGCACCACCGAAAACTTTACACTTCTAAATATACATTACGCACAAATCTTTTAGAATCTCAGAAGTAAGGCAACCGTCTGTGTAGTACGCACATATTTCAGATGTGGGCATGCTCTTACCTCCACACAACAACTACTATTATCTCTATTACACACTACTTTGTGGTCTTTCATTCTCAACCTCATATATCACCTATCTCACAAAAAACATACTTAATTGTTGCTATAATTTCTATCTACACATACATATCTATCAGATGAGTTCATATTGACGAGTAATTTCGGAGAAATTAAGATGATAATAGTTTCGTATAGCATACAACTGCCGACGTAGGACGCAGGCCAGAGTTTTGTGATTCTACGTGGCGCTCAACGTTTGCAGTTTTAATGAAGTTTCTTGCAGCGTGTGTTTTGCAGCGTTGATTAGCTGCCAGCTTCGGGCTTCCAATACCAGCCAATGCGGTGCTGTTACGAAACATTCTAAGCTTTCATGTAAAGTTAAAAGCTGGATTACTTACACTGGAACAAGAGCTGAAGTTGAAGGGTGGTGGTGGTAGCTTTAACATGATTTTAATTTCAGAATTATTTATTTTATTTTATTTTTAAAATCTAAGAAACTAACAGCTTATAAATAACAGCAGTTATGTTCACTATAATTCGATCTAATTAGATCTGATGATTCATGATTCTGAATAGAAAGACTGTCTCGGCGGATGATGAGCTTTCTTATGGGGATAGGTCGCCGCCAATGAACAAAGGCTAGATGACTAAAAAATGTCAGATAGATTATCAAATAATATTAGACATATTTTTTTAGAGGTCCTCCCTGAGGTGGTCACCTCGGGAGGTGACCACCTCAGGGAGGAGTATAGTTAATTTTAAAGAAAACGGCTCAGCTGTTTTTGGAAAATCAACAATAATGTAAACAATTCTAGCGAAATATTCGTATTTTGTACACCATTTGGTTTTACCATTTTTTGCGAAAAATAATAATTAGAAAAAAAAAAAATGAAAATTTAAAGTTCCGCGTAACGTCACTAAGCTTCTACGTAAAACAGTTCAGATAGAGAATTTTCACGTAGACGTGATGTCACGAGCCCCGACTCCCGAACTTTTCAAGGCTTTTCTTGGTTATTTAATTGTCTGATTGACAAAAGAATACGTGTCCAATGTTTTTTGACACGTATAATACGTTATAATGATTTTTATACCCAGTCATCATGCTTATTGCAACACCAGAGGTAGCACTTCGATGCCCGCTCCTCAAGACCTCCTCTTGACATGTTTATATTTTATCGAAACGTCGTCGTAGGTAGCTACGTAAAAGTTAAAGTAGGTAGGTACTCGTAAATGATGAATTTGAATACTGATGCAATTAGTTTTACGGTAGTAACACGGGTAATTTATTTTTACTGTTCTAACAACTTTCAACTGCAGTAGTAACAACGGTAATTCATTTACCGTTTTTACTACTGGTAGTAACACTGGTAATAAGCCGAATTGCTAAAGGTAGTGTCAATGAACTGTGTAAATGATCTATTTAAATTTGACAGGTGATGTGTTTAGATAAGTAATCCTCCAAATTAAAATTATAATAGTCAAATACTGTACTGTGCAGCCTTTTTAATAGTCTACTGCAGGACGTAAGCCTACCCACGAAGGGTGATTGGGCCATATCCACCACGCTGGTCCAGTGGGGGTTGGTGGATTCACATACGCCATTGAATTTCTTTTACGGACGCATGCAGGTTGCCTCACGAAGTTTCACTTCACCGAAAAGCCAGTGGTGTAAAATTCCGTAAATAAATTCCAAAGAACTCATTGGTACAGGACCGGGTTTTGAACCCACGACCTCACGATTGTAAGGCTGGTCACTACCACTAGACCACCGCGGCTTTTAGTTAAATACTATTCAGTTAAAAATAGTGTAATGTAAAGAATACGTTGAGTTAAAGCCTAGAAGGTGTAAAATATAATACCACAAAATAATAGTGAATCCTTAGTATTTAGCTTTTATTTACGTTTCACAACTGCACAGTGGTGTCATTAGAGCGCTACAGCAGCTGTTACGCAGGCAAGTCTAAAGCTAATTATATATTTGATTAGCAAAATATTAATTAAAATCAACCAGTATATTAATATAATCAATAAACTATTTATTTTTTATGGGGCCACTAAGTTTTTCTTTTTAGTGAGAAAAATATATTATACTTACCGAAAATTTATGTAGCAATTTTTTACTAAAACATTGAGAATTTTTTGGCTTAATAAAAACATAGGAAACATTAGGTAGGTAATAACTTGAACTTCCGTAGCAATGACAGTGACTATGACACTCTTATCAATGCAAAGAATCTAAAGTTTACAAAAATCACTTACATTGAAAACGGTGCAGCCGTTGGCGACTTTTGGAGCAATAAAGAAAATCGGTCATTTACAAGAACTTTGAACAATACACTTTTTTTTTCGACAGTCGTGTAAAGAGGCACATGTAGTTTAGACTTTTCATTTTCGAAACCAATTCGCATTGAAATAATTTCGCCTGTTGTAGAAACGGCAGCGCGTAATAAATTCGACTTTTCATCCCCAAGAAATTGGATGTTATGTGAAAAATAGCGGGACAGGGCCGTCTGAATGAGGGGCGTTGAGTTGAATAGTGTTCGAGTTATCAGCTTCTGTATGCAAACAGAGAAACCGATACTCAAGCATGCCACAAACACGAATACAGAATGTAAGTGAAATTTCCAAATAGTGTTAGTTATATTTCAAAAACATTATACCAGGTTTAGCTAAGGTGTGTCAGGGCAGCACGAAAATAAATTAAGCGAAGTGTAGTTTTATTAGTAAGAGACTATTATACTAAGCTTCGTAAGTCCATCCTCCTGATTTTAAGGGCTACAATATCACCAAATACAAACTCTCCTTCTCCCTATAATAGATAACCAACTTGCAAAGTAATTGTTTCGTTACCAAAATATAAGACAGTTTTGTCGCGAATATGTTGCCTGACCCCGATTCGCGAAGCTGTGTTCGAAGATGAAAAATGCCTAGATGATACCTACTTACTCTGACCGTTATTTTTGTTGATTATGTTTGTCAAGAAACAAAAAAGCCAGCATTATGTTTCACGTCCCGACTATACAGATCTCAAATTCTGAACTTCATGCCCCTTCCAGACTCTCCACGAAGCTACACGAGGGAACGCGACTACGAGAGGGAGGATGGTACGCTCGTGTCGCCTCGTCTTCCCTCGCCTCGCTGTCACTCTGCTTAGTGTGGATGACTACCACTCGTGCCGCCTCCACTCTCTTATGCTCCTGCCGAGAGCCTCGCGGAGGCGCCTCGCGACGGTCAGGAGCAGGCATCGGATCGTGACACGTCTTGTGCCCCCAACAAACATCCCTTACTCCGCCCCTGTGTTAAAGTGTGGAATAGGAAGAAATTGAAATGTCTGCAGTATTGGTGAATACATCTTAGGTTTGGCGCGTTATTTGTACCGTTCCACTAGGTGATGGACGATTCGATTGCCGTGGTTTATCGATGGACCCTTTTAGGGGGTACTTGTGTGGTTGATTCGCCCTGTAAATAATTTAAATATGTTGCTAGTGATAAATGGTAACTGCGATAAGGCGAGAAATACCTCCAATGTGGATGTGGATACAAATTTAAAAATGGAGGTAAATTTATAGGTCAAACGACGATAATGATAATAAAATTTGAGTTCACAGTACAGTACACAGGGTATATTAAGTAGTGCGGCCTAATCGGAGATCTCAAATTGAATATGAGTATGTAGTACATGCTTATAATAGGAATATATAAGTAGGTTTAAAATTGGTACACCTTGACTACTTGCCTGAAAAGGCCTGTTGTGGGCAACGATTAAAACACCCTTTCGGCCGCAAAAAAATCTACTTTTAGGTCGCGAGCAATGTACTTCCGAGGCTGGTGACAATACCTCGTTGGTTATAAAGTCAAATTTTGGCTTGGAAAAATTGAGTCTTATTGTCTCATTTCCTGAAGAAAATCATCCAATAACAACCTATTTTTCTTAACCTGAATATACTGAAATAACCTCCCTTTCCGGTCGTAAACAAGAATCTATCTTCTCCCAGAGATCTAATAAAAGTGATCGAACCTGGACGTGGATTGACAAATGGCGGGAACTGTGGGCGTACAATCTATCGGTTTCTTAATTATTTTCATGTACTGAAACCCATTGTGGGACTGAAATTTATTGCTGAAATGTAGTTTTCTTTTCACGTGTAAAGATTTCTGATCAGAGGCCTTAGTGCGATATTATTTTTAAAAAAATATCACACTGGTTTCGGTGTTGCTCTATACATTTTTTAAACGCCTTTAGTGGAAACGAGGTAAAACTAACAAAAATATATGGAGCTACCAGAACATTTAATTATTAAGGAATTTCATTTTTTTTGGGGTTTCGTACCCATAGGCAAAGAATATATAATAATACTACGTATAGAACGGCCACTCGTTACCCCCCACCCGTTTGAGTCTTCCTCACTTCCACCCCGCGCTACGTACCGCATCGTGTACTCTGCGCGCGGGCTGCACTGGCCGGTGGATTTTCTAATAAAAACTACCTAGACTGTGACAATAGGGAACACTTGTACTGTGTATGGTTGAATATCAATGATACGTAACAAAACAAGAAATTTTAATGTTTCCCTAAGGATAAATAATAGGAACTTATTTTACATTATTTGGTAACTTCCTCTTGATATTATCTTACAAAAGAAGTAGATCGGTTACTTTTTGCTAAAATGCTTCCAAATTAAGTAATTGTTATACTTTTTTAAGCACTAGATTAATATTCATTTTTGCAAATTAAGTACGCAACTGTCTCACTCACGCGGCATGTCGTCACGTTGTGGTGATCGCTGACAGCCATAGACGTGCCGCACACAAATGCGCGTGTAGCGACCGTGCGTAAGTGTGTTGTCTGTGAGTAAGTACTGTGTAGGTGTGCGTAAGACAGCAGATTTTGTATGAAAAATCGCGGAGTGTCCGGGCTGTGCCATAGGGTAAAACGGGACTCTATTGCTAAGACTACGTTGTCCGTCCGTCTGTCCGTCTGTCTGTCTATCACCAGGCTGTATTTCATGAACAACTGCTAAACTACTATATTATTAAGTACAAACAAAAACAGAAATATTTATAGTTTTTGATTGCAGTTTTTGTTTACTATACAAACTCTTACCGACTAGGTCGAAGGAGGAACTGATTAAAACCTCAGGATAGAGCTGGATGTCAGCCGCTTTCAACCAATCTTATTGGAAATTTTAAGGGAAGGTTTATGTCCAGCAGAGGACGTCCTATGGCTTATGTATAATTAAAACGATGATAAAAACTCATACCTCTGATAAAGTAATTTACTTATGTTTCCTGTTTCCTAAGAGATATAATCTAAAACTTTTCAAGATCAGAGTATCTTCGGTAGATCAGAGTATCTTGTAGACGTAAAATGCCCATTCCAAAAATTATTCCATATTAGGTTTTTCCTTAAATTAATCCATTTTAAAAAAATAAATTTTCTTAAATTAGCCCATTTAATAAATACCAAGAAAAAAAAAATGAAAAAAAAAAATTCCAGAATTAATAATTATTCAGCGCAAAACTTCACCTGTAACTGTCGTACAATATTTTCTCAATAAATAAGTAATTCCGAACTAGCTGTTGTGGCAATAATTCATTGCGTGCGACATGAATTTCACCCGCTTGTTATGTAAAGCGTTGTGCACACTTTTTGAAATTCAGACTTTGTGATTTTACAAGCTTATATTTAGTTTCACCTGTCCCGTTGTCAGTCGTTCTGTAATCAAATCTTGCTAGTTAAATTTGATCCACCACCCGGTTACCGATTGAGAGAACCTCATCGAGTTATAGGGATCATTTGAATGGTCTTGGCGAGTAGTTTGTCTTTCAATGGTAACCACGGTCTGATGATGGGGCTGGCAGGTGGTCATAGGAACTATGTAATGACACGACGCAACGCTATCGAGTTTCGGTTCGTTTGATTTGTCTTGGTGAGTACTTGTTCAGCAAAATATTGTATTAAAAGAAATATATTATACTTGTTACTTTAAAATCGTTTTAAAATCCTATAATATGGGTAAAATAATTTTGATTTGCTTTGCAATGTCACAGAACATGCTCTACAGTTTTGCCTTATTTGTCGTGGCTGTTTGCAAGAAAATGAAAGTGTAGAGCAGAAATGCTTCATAAATCCGTGAGAAATATTCGCGTATCCTGTAAACAGATTGAAGTCGGTTATGGCATTTGTGGCGAAAAATAATTATAATATTAAATTCTTTATTGTGGTCCTACCAAGTGCGCCGGGAGATGTCTTTATGTCCAAGCCCTTACAGAAAGTTCCCAGGTTCGTAATTTGGAGGGGCGCTCACGTAGTCCAATGTATTTTATGAACATAATACGTTTTAATAACGCGATTTGTACGACAGACATGCTTTGTTTTGATGATTTGCGTGTTGCGAGGTAAATATATTGTTGCTAGGCTTTTGGGACTGTACCTACTTATAGCTTGGCAAACAAGTCACATGAATTACATTGAAATTAATTAAATTAATGCATGCTAGAGTGAATTTAATTTAATTTCAATCAATAGAGTAGATTATGTGACTGGAGACAAAGTACTGTCTTCTGTTGCAGGCGATGTATTGGACCCTGAGCGTAGCAAGGGACTCTAGAGTTAAAAAGTTAAAGTTTTAAGATACTATATAATTATTTAGAGTCCTGAGTAAAACAAGGGGCTCGAGCCACCCAAGACAAAGACTGTTCCAGCGGTGCATATTCTATTTTTCATACCTCCTGTGAAAAAATAAATGACCAGGAATTTTGATAATGCGTAACGCTGTCATAACCTTACTTAGCAGTTTGGTATTATTCACAATAAAATAAACATAACTACAAACCACATCCGAAATAAAAAATAGAGAATGTAAATACTACGTGACAATCATGACCTACTCGATTATCATGGGTACCTACTCGATTGTCGTGACCATCGATTATTTAATAAATATATCTCTTTACAATGCCCGTATTTGTTCTAAGTAAAGAAGTTTCCATACGAATAATGACGTACGAAATCTCTTTACTCCCGGAGTAGGGGACTAGGGAGTTTCATACAACATTATTGCCCTGCCATAGCTATCGAGATTGTGTTAAGGTAACAATGTCTTGTTTTACTTTGAGTTTGTATTACATTTAATTGGTTATTTTCGAGCAGGTGGTATGAAAAATTATTTGTACAGCCTCCATAGTACAAGATACAAGTATAATAATTGAAATCATTAATGTCTAATGCTATGATGATAGAATGTACCTAGTAACTAATTTATAATATTGTTTAAAGTGATACACAATCTAGATATACTATATAGCTAGGTAGTAGGTATATTTTTATCAATAGTCCTCAGACCAAATAAAAAAATCAAATAAGTACTCAGTAATTTATTGCAACATAAGTATTTTTTACATGCTGTAATATGTTTAAACATGTTACTTATCACTGACACTACATAGTATAAAACAAAGACGCTTCCCGCTTTATGTCCCCATGTATGCTTATATCTTTAGAACATCGCAACGGATTTTGATGCTGTTTTTTCAAGGGGAAGGTTAATAATGTATATTACACCTGTGCGAAGCCGGGGCGGGTCGCTAGTAACTTATATATAAAGGTGATACCTATTTCTTAGAATTTTAAAATTGTATTGCTTTTTATTAATATCGGTCTGCTCGTTTGCAAACATCGACTTAGCATTTTTTCTGTTTTATGCCATGATGCCAACACAATAATCGTTCAGACATGACAAATCGTCCGTACATATCGTGTTTGGTGCGCCGCAGTATTCACCTTCACCTGTAAAAAATAATTAATAATTTTGAGTATAATAATATTTATTTTTTTATTGCCTACTAGCTGCGCCCCGCGGTGTTACCCGCGTTAGCCCGAAATAAAAAGTAGTTTATGTGTTAATCCAAAATCTAAACTACTTTCGTACCGAATGTCATCTAAATCAGTTCATCCGTTTGTGCGTGAAAGAGTAACAAATATCCATACATACTCATAAACTTCCACGTTTATAATATTGGCAGGATTGAGAGGAATTAGAGCGAGACTGTGTAAAAACTCTACTCGGTGTAACAGATATTCTGCTGTACGTTAATAAATCAATAACTGATTGAGCAAAATTTATGAAATTTTGGATTCTTGATAAGCTAAAAAACTTTAGTAAATGTGCCAAATTTCATGTATGTAGGCTAAATAGTTTTCGAGTTGTGAGGGGGTCAAAAGTAGCTCCAAATGGTTCGTGTAATATCACACACGGCCGCTGCGTCGCCAGTTTTCTTTGAACACTTTGGCTGGACACGTGTCTAGATATATACACTCACTCAGTCAACGATCATCATAATTCTAAGGTACTTCTAGCAGACTTACAAGCTTGTAATTTTGATGACCGTTAACAATTAGCCTAATTAGCAAAGGAAAAATCAAACATACTTTAATTTTGGTCTAGTTTTCCTATTTTAGTATCTACACAAATAAGTTTGTAATCCTAGTTGTAGTACGTGAAATAGGTGATTACCAAGATAACTTTGCGGTTTTGACTTCGGTTTTAGTTTATGTCCCTGCTAGATTCAAATTTTGAATCTCTAGGGCAAAAGTAGGGCAGGGGTAGACTAGTAATAGGGTAGGGAGCGCGGTGGCGCATGGCGTCGTGGTGCTGGCGTGGTAGGGACGTGGTGGATACGTAGTGAGGGCGTGGTGCGGGTATGGTACGGGCATCGTGGGGGCTTAGCGGGAGGGATACCGTGAAGACTAAGTGGGGCCGCGGTGGGGGCGCAGTAGGGGCTTGATGGGGGCTCGGTGGGAACTCAGTGTGAGTGCGGTGGAGGCATGGTGGGGACTCAGTGGAGCTACAGTTGGAGCGTGATGGGGGCGCAGTGGGGGCTTGGTAGGGACGCAGTGGAACCACGGTGAGAGTACAGTGGGAATCTACGGATTTCGTCATTTCTGATTCGATTTCGTGGAGCAATGCCGAAAAAAATCCTGTCTTCTAGGACTCCGGGATAGTCTAAGCGTATTACTAAGAGACCGTAGTTATTCAGTTTTCGGAAAACAGGCGATACGAGTACAAGGCATGACTGTTGCTAAGTTTTTTCTTTAGCTAATATAAAAATATCTTTTTAGTTTTTTTTAAGTTGAAAATTTAAGAGTTGAAAGGGGAGACCAGACAGAGCATTTTAGACCAAGCCAAAGAAAAGGTGAGTAGTACAGGGACGTGAAAATACTGGCAGAGGATCGCAAGACGTAGAAATTACTTCAACGACAAGAGAAGGTTATGATGAATAAATAATAAAAAAGTTTAAAGCATTTTTGTACTTAGTTGCTTGATGCATGCAGCACAGCATTGACAATAGCCTCCTTTCGGGACGAACATTTCATTTTCATTGCAACTGTCCTGTGTGATGCTGTTGTTGCATCTCACGTTGTCACAGCTGTTGGCGTTACACTTCATTCCTTGACCAACTGCCACGGTCACCGCAAAAACTAACAGCGCTAAAACAGGCCTTATTCTGAAACAATTAAAAAATAAAGGAAAATCTTCAAAGTCCACTAACTTGTGCCTCCCATTGTAAACTAATTTCATTTTCGATCTCATTAGAAAACTTCTGTCTGGGAGTTGCGTACGCAGCTTGGCGGTAGGGAACGATGGCTGCCGCTTAAGGGCGTTTTCACATTATCCGATCCGATAGCGAGGTCTGAAGCCGATAGCTACCATCTGATAGCCGACTTCGTGTGCTGTTTTCACATATTTCCGACAAAATCGTTCCAATGCGATGACGACGCCATGATGACAACCAAACTAGCAAGCAAGCTCAAAATGGCCGCCACGCATCGGGCTTTGTGCACACAGAGACAATTATAGATATTATTATATTATATAATTATTATATTAGAAACACGTACTCGTATAGCACACATACAAACATTATCGTCAGACGGCTCACGGGCGATGTTGCCGCCGACATATCGGTGTCAAGTCCGATCTAGGTCCGATTTCGGGCCGGACAATATGAAAGAGAGGTAAGTACATATTTCATACATTTTGCTTACCCCGGCCGACTCGAGTCGGTGTGCGACACCGTTATCGGATCGGATAATGTGAAAATGCTCAAAAACGGTCCGCATTATGAAGGAAGAAGCGAATCGCTTCGTACGAACAGGTGGTATGTCGGTTATGTAGGGATGGTTTATTACCAGTATTACTACCAATCTTACTACCAGTAGTAAGAACGATAAATGTATTACCGTTCTTAATACTGCTGCAGAAAGATGTTAGAACAGCAATAAAGAGTTACCCGTGTTACTGTCGTAAAACTAATCTAACAAAAAGAAACAAAATATTACCTGTCATGCTAGAGATGCACGACAGGTGTCAAGGTGACAGCTGTCAAGCTAAAAAATATTTTTTCAGGTCATGGTTCAAGTCAAATATAATTGTAAAAAATGAATAGAAATATCAATAAACTTTTGACGGCCTAAACGAATATTATGCCGCGGTTTGTTCACAGATGACGTCGTCTTCTAAAACAATATGGCGGTGAGAGTAATCAGCTGTTATCTGTCACTTACACTAAATAGGAACCATAGAGTTTAGACAAACAAAGAGCTGTTTCATGATGATGATCTGAAAATGGCTGCCAGAAACCGCATTCCTCAGGAACAACGGTGAACAAACTAGGAGGAAGGTAAGTGTGATATAACAACGTCAAATTTAATAGTTCACAAATATTGTGGACGCGTCTTTGCATCTCTAATATCTATGTTATGAACTCAATGATACATTGACTGTTAGTGGTGTGACTTCCGAAGGAAACGATTAACCGATATTTAATATCAATTACTATTAATCATAACAAAAAATAGTAATGAAGTATATACCTACATAAGCTAGGTTCTCAGAAGATACCTAAAATAATCCTAGACAACTGTGTTGGCGTATATTGGAGTGGCGGAAGCTCGATAAAAGGCAGATTTTTAAGAATAACCGATTTTTATGACTAAAGTAATCGATTAAAGATCGTAACAGAAAATTGCAATTGATACGTCTTTAGGCAACAACACTTTCTATAGACGAGGACGTCACATCCACTCTGACCGACAAGAGGAAACGCGTAAAAGCGTTCAACTATGTATAAAAATTCCCGGTATTTTTGTGGGCTTTTGAAAATTATTATCAAAATGAAAAAGGCATTAAATTACAAAAATATTCTTACTACTAAAATATCCTTTAGGAATAAACTTTGTATAAAAATCGGCCAAGTGCGAGTCGGACTCGCGCACGAAGGGTTCCGTACAGTCTGGGAGCCCCATTCCTCTTGCCGTTATTAATAGCGAACAAAAAACTCCTAAAAATCACGTTTGTTGTATGGGAGGCCCCCTTAAATATTTATTTTTATTCTGTTTTTAGTATTTGTTGTTACAGCGGCAACAGAAATACATCATCTGTGAAATTTTAGCCTAGCTATCATGGTTCATGAGATACAGCCCGGTGACAGACGGACAGACGGACAGACGGACATCGAAGTCTTAGTAATAGGGTCACGTTTTTACCCTATGGGTACGGAACCCTAAAAACGAACGCATTTAATATCTTTTGCATATTCCTTTAAATATAAATACGTAATATTACACACTCGTACAAATTCAAAAGCTGTTACTCTTGCAGTACCAGAAACAAATTAGATATTTCAACATCGACGTCGTTGGCTTATAATATATAGGTAACTGAACTGAATAGATGGCGGGGAGAACGAAGTTGTCTCTTGTTATTGTCGTGGTTTTAAGGATCATTATACACAGTAGCAAAAATAATAATCCTCTTTAGAATAGATTTGGTTCCTTACAAGTTCAATGTTTTTTTTTCATTGAGTTTTTACAATTCACAGACAACTGGGTCTTTGCTCTTTACAGTGGTGTAGCGTGCCTTGTCGGGGCCCCCCTATTAAAAAATGTCTAGGGGCTCTTAAGAAGTGTAAAGATTTCTCACAAAAGAAAAGAAAATGTTTGCATAAAATTAAATGAAATATTTATTCATCATAATTATTATCTAAGTATCTATAACTTTTTCAAAATTTGTCAATTCAAATTAAATATACACTCTTCTTGCCTTTTTTCGGCAAACTTTTGACCGCACCCTTTACGCGGAAAAATGCTTATTTACTTTTGTCATTTCTGAAATAAATAAATATTTGGGAAGTTTTTACTAATTTTTGCTTACGCACGTTGGCGGCCCCCGTGGCCCGGGTGCCCCGTATAATTGATACGGCATAGACGGCGGTAGCTTCGCCCTTGAAGATATTATTATATTAATTTAATGACATATATTATTTTTTAAGAAAGTAAATTTCTATATTTTAGCGTATTTTTGTTTTTCGCTGTCCTCTGCCACAGCTGGACAAAGGTGTCCCCTCTTCCTTCCGGATATCAGGTTCTATAGCCACCTAGCTGACCCTCCCGAAAAGCAGTCCCCTGTGCTATGTGCGCTGTCCAATGCCATTTCAACTTGCGCATTAACAACAACTTTGGTCCTTCAACAGAGTTCCTAATTTATGATTTGACCTTACAAAGTGACTACGAGCATAGCCTGTCCACTAGATACATAATTATTTATTAGGTATTCATATTCATTAGTTACCACAATTTTATAAAAAAGATGGTAAAAACAAATATGTTGTACAATTGTGGGCACTGCTAAAATGTAATCCAGGTTTGCATTGGGGACGATTAAACGCTCTAAAGGAAACCTGAAAAAAAAAAGATAATGTTTTGGACAGTAACACTTTGTTTTCTTTGGCCTAGTGTGTACATGGCACAGCAAAACACGTGAATTTGTCGGATAATTGTCTCACTCTAGGTATGTAAGTACTTTGTACTACATATAAAAATACGTAGTCTAAACTCTTTACAAATAATCTGATTTATAAAAATATGCGTACATTTTACGCTGAAACTAGATTTGATACGGTAACATGAAAACGAACTTATGCCAATTGTTCGATATGCTAAATACTATTATTGGCATATCGAGTCAATACTTTACGCTGAAACTAGATTGGATACGGTAACAAGAAAACGAACTAATGTCATTTGTTAGATTATGCTAATTACTATTAGTGGCATATCGAGTCAATACGTTTACCTGTACCTGTACCAGCCTTTTTAATAGTCCACTGCAGGACGTAGGCCTACCCGCGAAGGGTGATTGGGCCATATCCACCACGCTGGCCCAGTGCGGGTTGGTGGATTCACATACGCCATCGAATTTCTTCTACGGACGTATGCAGGTTGCCTCACGATGTTTTCCTTCACCGAAAAGCAAGTGGTGTGAAATTCCGTACATAAATTCAAAGGAATTCATTGGTACGGGACCGGGTTTGAACCCACGACCTCACGATTGTAAGGCGGGTGTCATTACCACTAGACCACCACGGCTAATACATTTACACCATATTACATTACAATAGATAGATACGAAAATTATTTTTTGCAAAAAATGGCAAAACCGCCGTTCATCGTGTACAAAATTCGAATATTTCGCTAGAATTGTTTACATTAATTTGATTTTTCAAAAACGGCTCAGCCGTTATCTGTAAAATTTAAATGGAATCATCTCGGGAGTATACGAGTACCCTTTCGATCTAAAAGAGAATTTTTCGATTCGGTTCACAATTGGCGAAATTATCGATGAACATACACAAAAAAAAAAAAAAACAGAAGAACATAAGGTAAACGTACCAATGTACGGACGTTTTTGAACTTCGCTGACTTTGCAGTAATACTACGCTGATACTAATAGACTTACAACAACAAAGTGAATATTACCAGGTAGGGCATTTATCTGAGTTTTATAATAATTAAACTTTTTCTAATTTGTTTGAGCTTTAATGGGAATTAATATCCAAAATGTAAAAAAATACCCAAATGTACCAAACCGCGGACGATTTGTCCTAATGCGCGGAATCTCGTCCCAATTCCTGGACGCTATACGAAATTGAACTCTTTTTGCTTTACATTAGAATTGAAATTGCCTTTCAATTGTATTATTATTTTAATGAACTTTAAAATCGACCCAAATCTTGGACATCTCATCCCAATTCCTGGACGCTATACGAATTAGAACTCTATTTGCTTTACATTAGAATTTAAATTGCCTTCATATTGTATTATTACTTATTATTATTCCAGAATATTTTAGTTTAAGCCATTCCAGGTCTCGTAAATTAAATAAGTAATAGTTTACATGCAAAAGAATATATTTCAAACAAAACAATAATCACATTATGAAAAAAGTTGCTGATACGTTAGGTAGTTAACATAATAGAACTGGTATAGGAACCGTATTTAGTCCGTGACAAGATAAGCGGCTTAAATGTTCCCCAAAGTAATGTATTCAGTCATCCCTTGCAAAATAAAATGCGCACACTTATATAATTATATCAAACAGGTCCGTATAAGGCGCCTTAGGTGACACATATGTGTAAGGATGATCTCACGGTAAATAAATTGGATACCAGTCTCTAAGGCAACCGCATTAGTATAGGTACGCCGTGTTCTAAAGTTAACACTTTAGAACACGGCGTACCTGAATATCACAGAAGTGGCGTAACATCTGGCGGTCAATGAATTAATGATTTTAGTAGGTACAAGTAAAAAACAAGAAACTGAAGTAGGATGTGACTCAAACGCCCACTGTAATATCTGGGACTGTCCAAATACAAAAAGGAGAAATGACGTATTTGACTTCATCTTCAGGCATTATTCAAACCTAATAAACCATGACTCTGAATATACCTTCGTAACGTCTTGGGAATCAATTATCGACATCATGCTGGCTACAAGCAATATCTCTTAAACAATCAATGAGTGGCGCGTGGCAACTCATGAATACTCTGGTTACGAAGCACGAACCTGAAGCAAACCGACATAGCAACTTTTAGAAATGAACTCAAAATAGCTATAAAGAGGAACCGCTAGATCCAAATGCGCAACTGTTGCCGCAGGAAAAAGAGACTATGACAGAAGTCTTGCTTGGTATATCCTTTGATCAAGAACTATGAAAAAGCTTGCCCGTTGAAAAACGAGAACTACCATTCTTCAGTCTTAAAAAGCTGATGACAACAAAAAATATATGGCAGTGCACTAAACCGGTAGGAAAAAACTGGAGTCTAACAAATAAACAGATGACAACACGTGCAAAAAACAACTATGCTACAAGAAACGCAAAAACTAACGTGCTCTTTAATTAGCAGATTTATGAAAAAGAGACACTCAGTTCCTGTTGAAATCACCTAAGGAATCACTCAGCTGCACCTGCACAGCAGAAATTGATGACTTCTGCCCTATGAATCAAATCTACAAATAAGTGGAAGAGTATAAGTGCCACGACAACCTACAGCAAAAAAATTGACCGGGCGTTGGCAAACATTCCCAAAGCAAACAACCTAGCTGACGAAATATTGGTATCTTGGAACATATACGCAGATGGTGCAAAAAACAAGCTTAAGAGAGTCCCTTGCCCTGAGTAAAACAACATAAACTTTGCAAGCGGAGGCCGTGGGCCTATTACTAGCCACACATGCACTTAAACTTTCAAATAAACTGAGCTTCTGACAGCTAATGGAAACAAAGAGGCCAAAAAGGTGATCATGGTCACAGTTGACAGTGCTGCTACTATCTATGGACTCAGAAGACCTGTAACAAGGTTGAAATTAATCGCTTAGTGTCGTGCAACACTCCAAACTCTATAAAATAAGCACCAAAGACACGCTTTCTAAAGAGAAAACAGGTTGAAGACGAGGCGATAAAACACTGTAAACCGACAGCGGCGGAAGTGCGTAAGCTTTAGCGCCGTGATATCGAAAAAAAAAACAGATTATGTGGAATAAAAGGAAGGAATTCAAGCACTCTAAGGCTGCTTTCCTAACTCTGAATAGAAACACGATAAACAACCTAATGAAGTTTCAGCGGCAAAACTTATGGTAGGCCTCATAACTGGTCACTGCAACTTAAGTGTTTACTTGTACTGAAAGCTGAGAGCTTGAAAGCTGAGCAAGAGCCTGAGATCTGAACTGAGAACCACTGATGGTCCACTTTATCGCGGCTGATCACAGAGGACACTAGAATAACTAACAGATTGCATGACACTTCTCCATTGTCATCAGTTTCGTCACCTATATCGTTATCATTTCTTATAGTCATCCAAGTCACTGCAGCAGTTGTGCCAGTGGTCTAGAGCTACGATTTGTTAAAAAGGAAATGCACAAAATACCCCACGCGGGACGACTTACGTCTCCACACCGAAAAATAACAAATTACATTGTAGTAATTTATCTTCTAATTTTAACTATTTATCACCATCACATGTTTAAATGAGAAGATTCAGTTGTTATTTAGAAAATCTAATTGTTTTATTATATCATAATCTTAATCCCTATTTTTAGTTCTATAGTAAATTATTGTATCGATATAATAATCAACTTTTTAAAAAATGGCTCAATCGCTATATAGTATTTTACTCTGACACTAGGACTAGCCACCCGACCCATTCGAACTTACTTACACACTTACTTTTTACTTCTTATTTATGACAAATTAAATGTTTGTTATTTTCTATGAAACACCAAAAGTTTAGTGTTTCATAAAAATTAGAACATAATATCAAAATCTGACCACAAAAAAATCTTAAGATAATATTTTTAACATAATTGAAACATTGCTTCAATATTTTTACATTATAATATAATATTATTTAAAATATAGTTGTAAATCGATAAGAAAAATACATTATCTTTATCATGTATAAAAATACAGCTTAAGCAATACTTAAGCAAATTGGATACGACTATTGCTTGAACCAGTCAAATAATAATTTTTAATTCAAAGGTATAAGACGCAACCGAATTATAATAATTGCATTTTTCACGGTTTTGAAAACAATGTTCTTACGTGCAAGGAAAAATGAGACTTATTTCAAGGCAATAAGGTCAAGATCCGAACTTTGGTACATGGGGTATTATAGAACTGATGTGTGTCCCACTTCTCGGACGGAAAATGTGATTATTGTCCGTGCATTGGGACAAACACGGGTTTAGTGAGTACCATTAGGCGGATACGCAAATATTATAAATAAACAACAAGATTATGTCTAGATTATAGGTTATAATATCAGGTAATTTATCCAAGTATCGTAATAAAATAGCACACTTACCGTATCACATTACACAACTAAAAAATGAACTGAAGTTGATGACAGGGTAGGCACCAAATTCAGCCACTGAATTAACAGATTAACGAAAATTTTACGACACCGCACTTTTAAGATCATTTGGTTTGGACACCATTACACTACGTGCACAGTTTTTCCTGTATAATACTTTGAAATATAACCAAGAATATATTGACATTCATAAGATTAAATTAAACTTTCGTAGAAATTTACAAAAATTAAAAAACCGAGTAACGTCCGCGTTCTGGGACTCGTCCGCAATTACGTACGTTTACCTTAGAACCTCCCCCTTTTTGGAAGTCGGTTAAAAAATGAACGACCGTCTGCGTTATCCGATAAATGTTTATTCATGTTTCAACAAATTGTGGAACTGAAGCTGTTTGTATGAAAGCGATTCGCTAATAGCTTGTTTCAGCAACTTTCTGAAAACAGTACTATCCTAAAAATATAATCCAGAAAAATATCTTCACCCTTCTGCTGCTCTAACTAAAACAACCCAATTTAATCCGAGGCTTATTTTGCTCAACAACTAGAAAAATAAATATCTCTTTCCGGTTAATAAGGACCGTTTTTGAAGATTGTACGCACCTTTTCCCATCTTTGGCCCGTTTCTCTCTAGAGGGCTCATTATTCCGTGGCCCATTGAAAGGACAATCCGGGCCCTTGAGGGGCTAGATTGGAGGCCTCGGACTATAGTCCCCTATAGTCCCTTCTAAGGGACAAACTTGAATGGTCACGTACTTTTTATTTGGCAAACGCAATAGGAATGGCTTGTTGATTCGCAGTAAGAAGGCATAGAATTGGTAATGGAGATATAAACCCTCTGATATCTGTTTTCTATGGGGAATCGGTAAAGTTCCTTGAAAAATATCCGGCTGCTCAGAAAGGATTTGTTCTTTTCTTGAGTAAAATTAAGTACACACATCATTGATCTGGTTAGTGGAAATCTAAAGCGTTTGCCAGCAGGAACAGTAGCTCATTTTTTTAGTTGACGAGATCTGATGATTCAAAATAAAGTTTACATTATCTTGTTACTAGATTGCCAAGAAGAGGTTATGTTTTTGAATAAAGATATTTTACTACCAAACTCTGCTAAGTTTTTTGCTAGTTTGCACATAAGTTTAGAGTTACGCAAATCCGGAACTGACACCCTTTTCCGTGATACTCATACTGATACTCATATTCCGGAAATTTAAATTTCACACGTACAACCACTGCTGCGCATTTTTTGTAATTAAAGCTAGAACCCGGACTCTGCAAAAATCGGTGATCTCACTATTAGAGGTTTTGTGACGTGTGATAAGGCTCAGGAACCTAAATATGGGGTCTTGATTGGACTTGTAACTATTACACAGCTTTGGTTCAGCTAAAAGACATATCATCCAGTTTAGCTAAGTTCAAGTCGGGTGGGATAGGACGCTGTGCAAGATAATTATGGTGATAATAATGTTGTGATCATAGGCCATTAAAATCCAAAATGTGACGTTTTGATTGGACTTGTAAACTTTACATACTTAGCTTTGATTCAGCTAAAAGACATCGCATCCAGTGTAACTAAGTTCAAGCCGGGTGGGGTAGGGCACTATGCAAGATTATTGTGGTGCCTGAAAAAAATATCTATTCACCATATCTAAAACTAAGAAGAATAAAAATTGGCGCTATACATAGCGAAAAAGGAATGAAGTTTATGCTCTGCAGCGGGTTTAAATAAGCTCTGATCATTGATTTGACCAACCGTTTAGCCATGTCAGAGGCCTGCTAAACTTAGTAAAGGTACGTAGTATTTTTATATCTTCTTTGGTATAGATACATCAGTTATCAATATAATTTGTCACACCACAACGTCTATCTATACATCCATCAGCCATACGATCATCGAAATTAAGCACCGTTCCGCACGGTCAGTATTTGGATGGGTGACCGCGGGTGGCCTTTTCCAACAGAGCGCTACCGTGGCTCGGATGACACGTTAAATTGTGGGTCCGGGTTGCTTTAACCGTTAAGCCATGTCAGAGGCCTTCAGGCGGCCTAAAAACTCTGACACCAGGGCTAGCAACTCGGCCAATACGAACTTACTTACTTAACCATACGATGTTTATTGTGGACATGGGCTTCCCCTATTACATAGATCTCCGATAGCACTGGTTGGAAGCGGCTATCCAGCGCGATCCTGCGGTCTTCATGATGTCAACTCTTGGGTGGACGTCCTACGCTGCGCTTGCCGGTTCGTGGTATCTACTCAAAAACTTTTCGACCCCAACGATAATACATTAATCACCCTATGTGCCCTACTTCGTACTTCATCGCAACTAGATAATGTAGCTCTTAAAATGAAATTATTATTGGTTCTACGCGACAACAATCTGATAGTAGAATTGAATCCGGCGTTACGAGTTACTACTGTTTACTTGTGCCACTGTTGGTGCTATTTCCAGCTCAAAATTCCCACAACATCCGGTATTTGACTAGCGGAGCTCCAGGAACTATCGTCTAGGGAGCGGATCACGTCTGGCGTGCGTATTCCATATAAATATGGCGAGAATGTTTGCGTCGCATCCCGATTGATTCGATTTGCTGCCGCTGAAACGTGGTGGCGCAGAATAGTGCAGTAACAGAAAGGCAAATCAACCAAGAACATACACTGCTAAGAGTAAGTTCGTATAGGCCGGGTGGCTAGCCTAATGTCAGAGTTTTTAAGCCGCGTGATGGCGTCTGACATAGCTAAACGGCTAAAACAACCAGGACCTACAATTGAACGTGTCATCCGACCCACGGTAGCGTTTATTTGTACATGCCACCCGCGGTCACCCATCCGAAGACTGACTGTGCCGAAAGTTGCTTAACTTTGGTGATCGCTGGCAAACACCTACTTATCTAGTCAAATTATGCTATAAGCGCTACAAGTTGCACTACTACTATCCACTGGTAAGATGGACAGTCGAGTTGCAGACCTAAACTGCTGCTTTGAGATGAATTCATTGAAATATTCAACAATCAAAATGACTCAACGAACTATGGAGAGGGTAATGCTTAGAGCTTCTTCAAGATCAAATCAGAAATGAGATGAACTAAAGTAACCAACATAGCTCTAGGATTAGCAAGTTGAAATATAATGAGCAGGTCACACAATTCAAAGAACGGATGGCCGATGGGGCCGTAAAGTTCTCGAATGGAGACCAGCAAGCATGAGTTTATGCTTAAACAAAAACTACAGTAGTTTCCGTGTATTGCCATACATTTTTGTACAGGGCCCCTGGTGGATAGGAAGAATTGCTAACAAAAATGTATGTAACACGAAAATGATTACATTTTTTTAACTATGCTTATTCATACTAAGGCCTCTACAAATCTACACTCTTTATGCTTTCGTCTGTCCGGAGGTTGATTTTCGTCTACAAGTCGCATTTTTCAACGAATCTCGATGAAACTTGGTACACAGGTTCTGTACCTATATAGTATTTTTTTTGTCGTCGGTAATTTTTGATTGAAGGCGTATTTCCGTAAAAAGGGGGGTTTGCTTAGTATCAAAACCCTAACAAGATTTGCAAGTATAAATATTAATTATAAATAACTAAATATAAATATTAAGGGACATCTTATACACGGTTTCTGACCCCAAACTAAGCAAAGCTTGTGATATGGCTGCCAAAGATTGATAACTACATATAAAATAAAAATAAAAATAAAAAAAAAAATAAAAAAGCCTTTATTGTTGTACTTATGAATATTACAAGGTAAATGATTTTGTAATTATGCCTATAACTTAAAACTAATTTAACTTAACTGTTACACTATTCATTAAACTTAACTTACTAAAACTTAAATATATAGTACAATTAACCATTCATATCGGCAAACGGTTTTTTTTTTTTTTTTTTTTTTTTAATAATCCTATTCGTGTACAACTTGTCTTCCGACAAAGGCCTCCTCCAAGGATTTCCATTCTTCTCTGTCCTTTCCCACACGTGTCCACGTTGGGCCCGCTATATTTTTGATGTCGTCTTCCCACCTCTTGATTTGTCTACCTCTCTTTCTTTTACTATCCAGTGGACACCATTCAGTTATTACTCTTGTCCATTTTTCTTTCTTTTCTCTTAGCATATGTCCTGTCCATCTCCATTTTAGCTGTTTGAATGTTGTGTAGGCATTTTTGAATTTCGTCTTACTTTTTATATCTATAAGTTTTTCTCTGTCTTTTCTTTTTATTCCTATTGTACTTCTTTCTATTCCATTTTGACAAATTTTAATTTTGTTTGACAATTGTTCTGTCAGTGCCCAAGTTTGACAACCGTACAGTAAACATGGCATAATACATGTATTATATACCTTCCTTTTTTCTTTCATTGGCATTTCTGTGTTCTTCATTACTTCACTAAGTGACCAATATCGCTTCCAGGTATTAGTTATTCTTCTTTCAATTTCTTTTTTCATACAGTCTTCGGTAGATATAAGCTGTCCCAAGTATACATATTCATTTACATAATCTATTTGCTCATTATTTACTTCTATAATCGCTGTTTGTGAAGAGTTTGTCATGATTTTGGTTTTAGATAAATTCATGGATAGCCCAGCCTTGTCACTTTCATCAGCTAGTTGTTGTAGCATTATTTTTAATGATTCTGCACTATCTGAGAACAAAATTAGGTCGTCGGCAAAGCGTAAATGGCTGAGTTTTTCTCCGTTTATGTTTAGCCCCTTATTCGTCCAATCTAGTCTCCTGAAGATAATTTCCAAAACGGCAGTGAATATCTTGGGTGAGATAGGGTCTCCCTGGCGTACACCTCTCATAATAGAAAATTCTTCACCTGTGTTTTCTAACTTGACTTGCGCAGTACTCTTGGTGTATATATTTTGGAGTATTCGTATGAACTTTGTTTGTACACCCTGTGTCTTCAGTGCATCCCAAATAAATCCGTGTTCTAGTGTGTCAAATGCTTTTTTGAAATCGACAAACCCTAGGTAGTATATCTTGTTATATTCTTTATACTTCTGTAGCAATTGTCTTAGAGTGTGGATATGATCAATGGTTGAAAATTTTTGACGGAACCCAGCTTGATCTTTGGGTTGATTTTCTTCAAGAGTGTTTGAAATTCTTGACAATATAATTTTTGAAAAAACCTTATAAATATTAGACATTAAGCTAATGGGCCTATAATTTGTTATATTTCCTTTATCGCCTTTTTTGTGAAGTAATATAATTGTCGATTTAGTCCAGTCCTCTGGAATCTCTTCTGTGTTTATAATTTCGTTAAATATATTTGTTAACTTTGGAGCAATAACTGGTAATGTAAGCTTTAGTAGTTCATTCGTTACGCGATCTGATCCAGGCGCCTTATCATTTTTTTGTGTTCTAATTGCTTTTATTGTCTCTTCAATTAATATTACAGGTATTTCCTCTTCATTGGTTGGTGTCTCATATTCTTTTGCATGTTGTTTCAAATTTTTGCTTTGGTATAAATTTCGGTAGAATTCAGTAGCAGTTTTTAGTATCTCAGACCTCTTCTCTGTAGTTTTGCTATCCTTCTTTTTTAAACTTAATATCCAATCCTTTTTGCAATTTAGTTCTTTCAAGGCCTTTTTTATGCCTCCTGTTTTTTGGATAAAATTTTTCATTGTGTTAAATCGTTTCGTCTTCCTTTCTTTCCGTAGTTGTTCACTAATCAGTTTGCTTATTTCTGTGATTTTTTGGCGGTTATCTTTAGTCTTCTTTTCTTGTAGTAGTTCCTTACGTTTTTGTAGTAGTTGTTTACTTTTGAGTGAGATCTTTTTCTTGTTGTTTGTGTTTGTTTTTCTAGTTACGGTTGTTAATTGGTGTAATAATTTGCTATATTTGTCCTGTAGTGGAATACATTCTTTGTAGTCCAATGACTTTTGAAGGTTGTTAAGCAGTAATTCTGTCTCACCTGTGTATTGAATAGCTGCGTATTTATTATGAAATGGCCTTGTTTTCTTAGGGCGTGTTCTTGTCATTACGGCTCGAACCATTCTATGGTCAGTGTTAAAATTTAAGTTTTTAATTACCGATACATCTCTGAAAACCTTTCTATTGTTTGATGTTATAAAATCAATTTCGTTCTTATAAAGACCGTTAGGTGAAATCCATGTCCATTTATTTGTTAGTTTCTTCTTATAAAAGCTGTTGAGGATACTTAGTCTGTTTTCTAAAGAGAAGTTTATCAGCCTTGTGCCATTTTTGCTTCTAGTTCCGAATCCATGATTTCCTATAACATTTTCTTCTCCGTTAGTTTGCGTACCAATTTGGCCATTAAAATCTCCCATTAATATAATGTTTTTATGTGCAGTTTCGATAGTATACTGGAGGTCTTCGTAAAATTTTTCTATTTTTATAATGTCTTCCTTTTTGTCTGATTCCGTTGGTGAATATGCCTGGATAATGGACCACTGTTCTTCATTTTCTCCGTTTAGTTTAATGTTCAAAATTGCAATACGTTCAGAAATTCCCTTCAGTTCTTCTATGTTGTTTACAAGATTTCTTTTGACCATGAATCCGACGCCATACAGCCCTGGCGTTTCCCCTTTATAATGGAGTACAAAGTTTCCATGATCTTCTATTTGTTCCCCGAATCTTCTCATCTCACTGATCCCAATAATATCCCAATGTATTTCTTCTATTGCTATTTCTAATTCTTGAAGTTTTTCAGGGGTTCTCAGAGATCGACAGTTGATAGTTGCTATATAAATGTCGTTTGTTTTGTTCTTAGTGTGAGTGACGTTATATACCTTTGGAGGGTCGCGGTCGTTTTCCCCCACGAGGACCAGTCGGCTTGGGGGAGGGTGATATGTTGTTGTATTGTTCGTTGTATTATAGGAATATTTTGTTTTCCGTTTGCCGATATTCAATTGCTATTGTTTGTTGTTCTCTTTCGAATTAGAGGGAAGAGAATTGCTTCTAGTCCTCATTAAATCAAAAGCATTTAATCTGTTGGTGTTGGATGACATCTAGGTTGGTTGCTTTTTTGGTTTATTATAATTTTGAGGAGATGATGATACTTCCCTTTTCCTTTTTTCGTTGTTTATAATACCTTTTCCTTTTATAACTATTTTGTCGAATTTTAAATATGCAATATTTCCTTTGTTTCTCTCCTCTATTAGTTGTGGCTGCAGCATTTTCCTTTTCTCTAGGACTTCTTTCGTATAATCTTCTGTAACATAAATATCTTTGAAATTTTTCTTCATTTTCATTACTTCATTCTTTTTCCATTCATTGACAAAAGAAACCAAGGTGGGCCTTGGCTTATCTCCTTTCATATCTTTTCCAATTCGATAGATATTATTTACTTCGTACTCTTCTAGATTTATTCCTAGGTCGCTTCTAATAATTTTCTTCACGTTTTGTAGTAATTCCAAGTTAGATTTTTCGCCTTCTTTCAATCCAAAAAGTATTAAATTATTCTGTTTTTTGGCTCTTTTTAAGATTTCCACCTCTTTCTCCAGATTTTCTAATTTTGTTTTTATGATTTTGTTTTCTGCTATAATGGGTTGCAGTTTTTCATCCATTTTCTCCATTATTTTGTTTGTTATAGAAGTTTGTAGTTCCATTGTTTGTTTTTGCATTTCATTTTTCATTTTGTCGAATAAAAGTTGGAATTGTTCGTCCATTTTTGTGTCGTATATTAGTTCTGTGTAAAATGGAACGTAGTGAATGGTAGTTTTTTAATTTTCTTACTTTGGTAACACTGAGGTATTTGTCATCTGACGTTTTGACACTAATGACAGTAATGAAACAATTTCTAACCTCAATCCAAATTGTGAAACACCCTCACAGAAGCCACAAACAAGTGAATCGGCCGATGTTTTGTGAACAATTTGCAATTATGTGCCTAAATATGCTTGAAATCAACACTTCCACAATATTCACAGGGTTTATATTTATATTTCGTGATGTTGCAATATCAGTAAGTGGGCCTTAATACTTTTTTAACGCGATTTTTAGTAGGAGCTGCACAACTTTGATGTTTACAATGTTACGTCCGGAAACGGATAACTACATATACATATTTTTAAATACATACTTATATAGATAGTACCTAAATAACACCTAGTTGAGCAAACACCTATGTTCATCACATAAATACTTGCCCTGGGTGGGGATCGAACCCACGCTTCTTTGATCCAGAAGTCACCGGTCAAGGGTCTACCTCTAAGCCCCCGATGCAGTCATAAAGTATGAACCAAATTGATCAAGAGCGAATTGAAATATAGGCTTAAGAAGATTCAAAGATGTGGCGCGAGGTCTAAGTACCTGTACTAGACTTTTTAATTGTCCACTACAGGACGTAGGCCTACCCACGAAGTCACAAGTCACAAGGTCGTCGTCAAACGTCGTCAAGCTCATAGTGACGAGGTCTAAGTACTGTTCGGAAAATAGTTAATTTGTTTTTAATGGCTGCTCCGCGGCTTATATCCCCTACTGCCGTTGCTAAACTGTGGTTTGTCACCACACCGTTGCGGTCTCCAACACACGAGCTCGGTTCGTTTAGTGTCTCTATCGTTTTGCAGAAGGGCGTTGTTTATCAGCCACCAAACGGTGAAACGAGCTTTCCGGGAAATTACAGTTTTCTCCATATTAAGTTAGTTCGTATGGGCCGGGTGGCTAGCCTTGGTGTCAGAGTTTTTAAGCCGCTTGAAAGCCTCTGGCATGGCTAAAATAACCGGTACCTACAATTTAAGGTGTCAGCCGAGCCACGGTAGTGCTTATTTGTGAATGCCACCGCGGAATATTGGTTGCACTGTAAAGTTGAATAAAGAATGAAAAAAATAAGCCCGTGACGAGGGATTTGGAAAAAGGTTAAAACTTATAATATTATAATTACTTTTAGCAAACATTATTAAATCGCTAAAATACGTTCACGTCCGTTTGATACAATATAAAATTTTAGTCATTAATTTTGTACGGTAGATGTATTGGCTTTGTCAACATTTAGGTAGGTATTTACTTCGTTTACGCATAACATAGTAAATGTATAAATAACTAGCGACCTGCCCCGGCTTCACACAGGTGTATAATACATATAAACCTTCCTCATTAATCACTCTATCTACTAAAAAAACTGCATCAAAATCCGTTGCGTAGTTTTAAAGATATAAGCATACATAGGGACAGACAGAGCGGGAAGCGACTTTGTTTTATACTATGTAGGCGAGAAACAGTGTGAAAAGATCGTGGCTTTAAAATTTGTCCGTATTAATTGCCTATAAATGATAGGGGTTAGGAGCTTTACGACTACATCTCTATTTGACTAGGCAGCAGATATGACTAGATCGCTATAAGACTAAATCGCGGTTACATTGCTTTTGGACTACATCGCCAAAAGACAAGAGAGCGTAATGACTTAATCTTCGTTTGTTTTCTAAAGTACAACTAAGACGAAAATCAAAACATTCAAGTTTTTAAGTAGTTACCTTTATTATAAACAAAATGTTACTCTTACTTATATTTAAGTTTTAAAGCATTGATTTTTTTTAAAAACACCATAAGTGTAATTTCCTGTGTCTCAAGTTTGCCTAATTTGGTTTTATATTTTCGGTTAAATATTTTGGTGTTCCTTTTTAGGTTACCTTCAAATAAATCATTTTGACTTCTTTTAGCTTGGATCTGTGCTTCTTTCCTCAAATTGAACAAAATTAGCATCAATTCACTTTTGTGCTGCATTCGCACGTTAAGGCGACGATGCCAGGCTTCTAAGCTATTATTTGTCCTATGCTTTTCATATGCACAAGAAACAAGATGAGTATTTTTCAGACACTGCTTACGAAAGTAACTTGTAAATGCCTCCATTTTTGCAAATTTTGTAGAACTCTGGACAATAGCCGTGTCCACCCGTCTTGTATATACGAAGAAGGCAAGAGAGCCAAATTAGCAGTCTTCCTAGTGATGTCTTGTCCTTCTTAACATTTCGTCAGACCGATATCTTTTGCCTTTTTCCACACTGCTTTACTATAATCATAAAAGTATCCTGTAACTATTGGGTTCGGATACATTCTTCGAAAGGCATTCATAAGTCTCAATTCATAATCGCATTGAATTATTTTGATATAAACTCCAAGCACGTCAAGTATTATAGAGGTAAATAGAGCCATATAAGTTGTTTCCCTTTTATTTGATAAAAGGGAATACAACACGGGAAATATATTTGTCGTCTCTTCTGTACTATCAATATTCACATGGATAGAGAATAATTGATACTCGTAGTATGGCTTAGGGACACATTTAAATGTTCCGTCACCAAAAAAAACTTATCTTGATCTGCATAAGTTTTCATGTTTCTTTTGAAAAATTGCGATCAGAATGCCAGTATTTTATCATATTTTGATAATTCGAACACTGCAATCAGAAATTCTTTCTTGACGAACTCTGGCACCATCACTTCGCTAGATTTAGAAAATTCGGTTTTCTTCACTGTAAGGATTTTTTTGCGGTATCTGTATAAGATATCTTTTATTGAATTATAAAATCTGGCACTGCTAGAAGTAGATGGCAGTTCTTGCAGTGTTTGTTCATAAACCTTTTTTACTGACGACATATCCTCGCACACATTTTTAAACACAACTGTACGTCATATCGATATTACGTCGAACTGATAAAAGGTCGTAAGCATATATGGTCGAACAGCTATTTAACCCCAACGCGATATAGTCATATTGCGATGTAGTCTTAAAGCGATCTAGTCATATCTGCTACCTAGTCAAATAGATATGTAGTCGTAAAGCTCCCAACCCAATGATAGTTGTTCTACCAACGCTTCTAGGATGTAGTCTTTAGTCTAAATCTATTATTTTTACGACTAGGCTATAACTTTTTGATTTTGTAACTTTTCCTAAAGGCCTTACTTAAAACAAACAACTCAATTTTAAAAGAATTCCGACTCCCCAAAAATAACATGAAAACTCTACCTCATTTTTCCCGATGCGGGACCGAAACAAGTTAATAAGAGGTCCCTCATAATACATTTGGCCGGCGCCAATTCAAGAAATATGAGATCCCCACTTTAATATTCTATCTCCAGCGTAGGTTCGCGAGATATGTAGTTCGCTGAATTATTACTGAAAAGTGATGGGGCGAGCTGGAATTAGCCGGAAGAATTTTTTGCCGGTTAGTGATTTGATCCAGTTAAAATACTGCAAACTCTTCATATTCAAAGCATATCCATCACTACATACATGTACGTTTATACGTTTATGCTTTATAGCAAAACCGCTATTTTTGTCTGTCTGTGTATCCGTTTATGTCTTTCAAACTAGACAACATATTGCAATACGGTTTTCACTATCTTATAGAATATTTCTTCTGAAAGGTTTATAGCTATACTCATCCGTAACCGGGCAAAACCAGGACGGGCAGCTAGTCATAAATAAATCAGTAACAAAGAATAATATGTCGCTTAGTTTTATTAAAAAATAATAATAATACAAGTAGTTACAAACTTATGCTTTGCAGTATTAGGTAGGTATATAACATCCACTCTATCGTAAAGAGATCAAATATCATAAGTTGATTAGACGCCGTATTGTAAACTGTGAACTTTAATTTCGTAACACAGTATTCTTTAATTTAAATGTACAACTTGTTCGTCTTAATGTCAATCTACACTAGAAAATAGTAACCATCCTCTCTGAAACTCACATGAGTCTTTTCACAAGATGTCACCAAAATCCCTTGAAGTAGCCAAACACGTCTAGTTTTTGGGTGCATTTTTTTTAATCTGTTGTTGACTAGGTAATTTATGAAATAGATGTTTTCGTTCAAAATTTGCACGATATATATAATATGAAATTTTTGTCGTAAATCGAAACTTAAAACGATACATACTTTACATTGTTTAGTATGTGTCGTTATAATTTCGTATAGAAAGATTGTTCAAACAAGTTATTGACAAAAAAATAACTTGGTCTATGACACTAACAATTTGTGTTTTAATGGCCAGTTACGTAGTGCTGAGAATTTTTCTTTGCTGGCAAAAAAAAAAAAAAATACATTTATGGGAAGGAAAAATAGAATCATGCACAAACAAGCAACTCTTTTCATTAGTCAAATGCATTTATAGGAAAACTAGTAAAAAAATATGATTAATATCAATTCTATCCGGATTAGGCCGGATATGTATCCGGCTGGACGCCAGAAATTTCCTATCTCTACCCAAGCCTTTGCGAGAAATACATTTCTAAGATAACAGTCGGTTTGTCTGTCTTTGAGTGAGATGCAGGTTCCTCGTTATTCCACGTAACAGCCAGTAATTTTGTACCGTTTCTTATTAACAGAGGTAACTGGATAGATGGAGTGAAATATGATATTAATGAAAGGAACCCTGTTTGTTTGACAGTAAGGTGTTTATTTGCAGAAACGATTTACTTGGGAAGAGGTAAGTGGGTGTCGGGGCAGATGGGATGCTATTAAGTTGGTTTTTGTTTGTAGCGCTGTTTCGTAGTGTTTTCGTAGCGGTGTTGTGTAGATCTATTGTAACTTGTAGCTTGTAGCGTAGTATATTGTAAAGTAGAATTACAACAGACAACATTAAAAATGTTCGAAATCAATTATAATAGCCGTAACAGTTATTTATTTGCTACAAATCAGTAGTAATAATATTTAACATCCCTACTTCCCTACTTATATTAAAAATGTGAATGTAAGTTTGTTTGTTACGCTTTCACGCAGCAACGGAGTAACGAATATACTTTATTTATGGCATGAATATAGTTCAAAGGCTGGAAAGTGACATAGGCGTTTTATCCCAAAAAAAATAAAGGTTCCTGTGGGTAGCATAAAATTTAAAAACGCGGGTGAAGCCGTGGGCAAAACCTAGTTATATTTTATGTTATTGGAGAATTACTACTTGAAATCTATGTCAAATTTTGTTTCAATATATTTGCTACAGCAAACAAACAAATGAATGAAATCCACAATAAACAATTGTTTAATTGATTTAGATCATGGCAAGATGCATCGAATTGGTTTTTGTAGGAATTTTAAGCATTTAATACTGAAACCACTCTACAGCTTGTGAAGAAATTTTGAAAATTGAACCAACTGTTCATAGGTCGAAACTACTTTTTTTTTGTATTGAACCACTATTTTTTTGTTATTTCGATTTGTTGTGTACAAAATGAATTATGATAATATGGATGAAATAACCCCTGTCTGTTTTGTAGTAAGGTAATTATTTGCAGCAACTATCTGTCCGAGAGGAACAAAGTAAGTGGCAGGGCAGATGGGATGCTATTGTAGCTATGGTAGCACTGTTTCGTAGCATTTTCGTAGAGGTGTTGTAGACCTATCGTAGCGTATTTGTAGCAGTAAAATGTGCAAAATAAATGAAGTTGGAATGAACTTTTAAATATGTATATCTAAAATCCTGAAAACTTGAAAAAGAAACAAGTTGTTCAATTTTTGTTAAATACATTTTGGCTCGTATCCTGCGGTTACCCACTATTTAAACGTTTTTTTTTTTAATTTTGGGTTTCGTTCATCCAAATTTGGCACACAGTTGCAAAACAATACAGCAAAATTTGATACTTTGAAGTAAGTATTTTTGTAGTTATATTTACATAAAATTGGTTTTGAAAGGTTATCTACCTACCTAGGCCATCTGAAAGGTCATCTACTTAGCAAATATGTACAGAGCTTACTTTATACTCGTAAAGTATCTAAAACGATAAAAGTTTTGGTTTACAATACAAAGTCATACTAACACCTAAATACGAGTATGTTCATGTGATAAGCAGGCAAACAATAAACGAAATAAGGAAAACAATAGGCAAAATAAACCAACAGCTTATTTCCAAGATTTTGAGATCTCTGCATTTGCCTTTTAAACAGCAGTTTTATCACGTACAATGGTTCCTTGAAACAAGCAAACACTCTCAAAGGGTTAGCATTTTCCGCGAAATAATTACTAAGTATCTATTACTTTTAATTCTACGTCTTAGTTATGTTATTATCACTTTGAACTCCAGCCAAATTAGCGTTTGGTCCCATGTGCATTACCTGAAGCAAAGACTTGTTTTCATAGACACTCAGGGTTAAACAAATATTTCAGTTAATTTATTAGCACAAATGGGCTCATATGACTCTAAAGATGATGTAAAATTGAAATTGTGATCTTATTTCGATGAGCATTTAATGAGATTATTATAAATGGTGTGGTTTTAGAGAGAAAATGTTTTTCTGATCAATACATGCCTGCCCACAAAATAGAAGAAATTAGCCATTTGACAACGCGTAAAGTAATTAAGGTGTTTTTGTAACTTGTTTCACATCAAAATAGCCGCGTGACCAAAATGCTGGTGTTTATTTGGCTCAACGCATAAGAATTGCCATTTAGCGTGGCAATGCAGCCAGCATGCTGGGCACGCTGCCAACTGGCAGTGGGCTTGAACATTTAGATAATCTTTAGACCTTGAAGGGTCTGGATGATCCAATGCTATTTATGTAGTAGTAGTGTAGGTAGTTTTAGCATATAAAGTAGTATTGTATTTTGTTGTAGTTAGTTACCTAATAAAGGTATTTCTTATTGAAAATTTAGGTACTAAACGTTGTTATGATTAATAATTTTTAGTTCTAAGGCGTATTTCGTGAAATTGATTTGCAAAAATGCGGAGATAAATTAGACATCGTGACTTATCTTTACATGACTTAAAATTAAATTATTAGGGTAAAGAAACGCTCCCAAGAATTCCGTACTGCTTGTTTCAGTAAGTAAGTAAGTTCGTATAGGCCGGGTGGCTAGCCCTGGTGTCAGAGTTTTAAGGCCGCCTGAAGGCCTCTGACATGGCTAAACGGTTAAAACAACCGGGGCCTACAATTTAACGTGTCATCCGAGCCACGGTAGCGCTCAGTTGGAAAATGCCACCCGCGGTCACCCATCCAAGTACTGACCGTGCGGAACGTTGCTTAATTTCGGTGAATTAACACAAAAAAACTTGCATTGCGGACATATTTCGTATCTACATAATCTAGCCGTTGGTTTGTCGTCTCTCGTAAAAAGTAATTGCACTCGAAATTAGCTCGACAAGTTTTGGCGCTCGGAGCTTATGAAGTTGGGTGAAAACTTCTGTTCTACACCAATATTAATACTAACTCGTAGTCTGTGCCAATATGCAAGCTGGGGACATTTCTAAAAGTTGTATGAAAAAGTTATGGCATATTAGTTACCTAAAATTAGCTCAAAGAACTATGGCCTATGCTTGGACTTTCTCGTGTAGATCGAACCTGAAATAAGGAGATCTGCAGACGAATATATTTTACATTTTACTTACACCGCTATCGGATCGGCATCCGACACCGTTATCGGATCGGATTGGTTTACCAGCTAGTTTACTTACAAACAACCAAACTAAAAGAATACTTACTAAATTTTGCTTAAATAAAAACTATGTTACAGCTGTCCTATTTATATCTGTTTATACCCGTAGAGCATACGCGAGAGTGAGTGGAACAAAAAAATCGCATTATCTGTCGGCATAAGTCAAAATCATAGGTTCGAATGTCAAAATTGTTTAAAATGGTTCCACTTTGTCTTTTGCGAAATGATCGGAAATTTGAACCCTCTAGTTCCAGTAAGAAGGTTCAAATCTCTGATCATTTTACCTTTCTACTTTTATCTTGTTTAAATTGGACAGCCGAGATAGCTCTATGTAAGTTTGGGTGTATGTGCATCTTTTTCTAACACCTTTTAATTTCATATTTAAAGTGGGACGAAGTGATGCATTTCTCTTGCTATTTTATACGGTTTCTATTACTTCAGTTCTAATTCGATGGTGTAAGCCAACTTACAAATTAAACAGATAACGTGACTATAGATCGCACTGAATGCCTGTTGCTCGCAATCTGTTTTAAATTATTTAAGTCAGGACAATGAACAACAGCGAGCGTTTTGCAGCTAAGGCAATAATGGTGGCTACGGACCCTTGAAGAAATAAACATAATAACCCAAGTGCTACCCACTGTCAGTTTTCCGCGTGCCCAGCATGTTTGAGGCATTACCACGATGACTGGCAATGCTTTTACTTTTAGCCAATTAAAATAATGTCTCTTTATATTCTCTGCTGCAATAGGCGGCTTTCAAAATTGGAATCCGATAATCAATAGCTGTGTTTGTCCCATATATCTTGCTACGTCCGTTACAGCAAAGCTCTGTGCTCATTATAGATTCGTTTAGTCAACCTAATGAATATTGGCATAGGTAAATGATTTGTGGCAACATGCTAGTCTTGATTTGATGTTTAATTTGCTATCTGAAGATGATACAGGACTGTGTTTACTGGTGTGTACCAACACGTGATACGCCTTTGTGTAATAAATGTCTAATTACTCCTCCAGCTATATTTGAAATATCTTTACGGGATTGAATCAGGAATGAGGAGATTCGTATAAAACAAACCAAAGTTACCAATATATCCCAGCAAGTTGAAATGGCAGTGAGCAGGGCACATAGTTTGTAGAACGAATGGCCGTAGTGGTCATAAAGTTCTCGAATGAAGACCAGATACCGACAAACTCAGCGTATGGCGTCCACCGTCAAGGTAGACAGATGATCTAATAAGACCTGGGGGACCTTGCTCGCGCCAGTTACTCACGCCACGAGAGCGAGCGGGAGGAAAAGCGAAGACGAACGTCAGAGCGATTACACAATAAGGCCTCAGAACACCAAGTGAAGCGGTCCTGTTGGAAATCCATAACGGAAGCACACATCCAGCAGTGGAGACGTCACGGTTGATAATGATGATGTGATGATGACTCCTCAAGGCTATACGAGTTATTACAACGCACCACGTGAGATAAGAGTGTCACGCGATAGGTGCGCGCACGTTACTTACGTGTAGGTATGCTGCTAGCTACTGCTTGCTACGCGGGCGCGGCCACTATGACACAAACTGTGTCTGTAGCTTTGTTAACCGTGTGTTTTGTGTTAGTTTTTTTTTTGGTGTTTTTTTGTAATGAAGAACAATAGGGTTTTCTAGAACTTTCACTTGTCGTTGTTCATTGTCAATCACAATCAAATCAGCACAATGACATTGATTATTCTAGAGATTCTTAGGCATTTTTCATTCTGATATAAATAGAGCAATGAAAAGAGCAAATTATCTTTCGATACCGTTACAGTGTTTTCTATCGGAGCGAAAGCATCTCGTGTTCCAGGGTAGTACCAATGAAAGTGAAGTGACTAGTTTGAGTGAATATCAGTGCTAGTGTAAATTGTTTGTGCGAACCAGAGAGTCGTGTGCAATCAAGTGCAAAGTGAATAATCAGCGATTTCATTTAACTGATTATCCAAGAACCCATCTCGTAACAAGACCATACAGAATAATCATCCTAAAATGGCGCCAGACTTCTACAATAGGGTCTCGTAACTCCAACAATCAGATAGTTTTATTGGATCCTAACCAAAGAAACAGATTCCAATATAGGCCTATTCTAGTCAAACATTAATAAAAGCGGGACACAGCATTAGTATTTTGATTAACCACATTTCCTCTCACACTCCACCCATATCGCGGGAAAAACATAGATGTCAACACAATGGAAGTGGTAGGGCTAAAACTTCATTGCCTACGGAATTTATTGCCCTGAAATGTATCAAGTAGTCGGTTGTACGTTAGATTTTTTGATCTTATTTCATGCAGCTATGGAGAAACTGATCAACGAGATTTTTTAGAGGTCGGAGAGTGTCCATAATATAAAAAAGAATCGCTATTTCCTTGGTCAATGGAATCACGCGTGAACGGCTGGACCGATTTCGCTAATAATACGCGAGCAAGTAATAATAACAAAAATAAAAAATTTACTGTACATTATTATTTAAAAGCTGTTTTGCAGCACTCAGTAATTTCTCCAATTAGTGGTTACTACAAATAACAATAAATTAAACGAATAAACAATAACTTATTGTATTTGTTTGCTTGGCTTTGTTTTTCAATTGCCACTAATTAATTTAAAATGGATAAACAAAAAAAAATCATAATCTTAATCGTCATGATCGTTTTGTATCTACGACGGATATTTATGGATTTGTATGGTTAAAATTACTTTTACTCGAAGATCAAAACAAAAGTTTTGTCAAAAAAATAAAATGTGCTCGCAAGTTGAGCTAATATAATTATTCTATGTTATTGACGTTGTTTTTAGAATATTATTATTTTTTATACTTACTTAAATTTCACATCTTCTATCTTCTATACACTATATATAAAAATGAATTGCTGTTCGTTAGTCTCACTAAAACTCGAGAACAGCTGAACGGATTTAACTTATCCTTAGTCTTGAAATGTTCGTGGAGGTCTAGGGAAGGTTTAAAAGGCGAGAAGTGAAACGAAGTTCGCCGGGTCAACTAGTTTTTCATTATTTTTATTGTTTATGAATTTTGATTATTATTGATTATGATTTTTTTAATGCATGTAGCACGAATTATTTTTAACTTTTGACGAATGTGTACTTACACTATCTCATTAGAATTCCTGTAATGATAGTTTTAAATGTTGAAATGAATGAAATAAAAAATTGAAATAAAGTTGAAATGTATTATTTAATCGAAAAATAATTATTTTTTTTATAATAAAGTACGGATTGTATTATGCATATAGCAAGTGAGGGAAATAAGATATTTATTGTAAAAATGTTATGCCACTTCGTTAAAATTTAACTCCAAGTTATATAAGAAGCATTACACACATACCACGTCTCATCTCTTGTGTCTTATGAGTCGAATATTAAGCGGGGCGATGGATGGGAGTGCAAAAATGTTGTTGAGAAACGAGTTTCAGCCGGAATATAAATAATACCTAATATTGAGTGTTTTTCTAGACGATGGACGTATTCTAGTCTAGGATATTAATATTGTACACGTCATTAAAATGTTTACTCCGTGACTTATTCTGAAATTGCAAAAAACAGCTGTTTCAACAAAACGTTAACTAAGACTTTCAACTACATGTATTTTGTTTAATTTATACTTACAGGTTAGCGTTTGACTACATTCTGCCGCATGTTAAGAAGAAGTACGTTCTAGGGAGTAACACGCTTAACTAGAAGATAACTATTTACTCGAGGGATGCAATTTGACAATATCATATTCCAGACATTAACTTCAATTATTATCTATTGTTTCCACATTTTAACGTCTTTAAATGTCTGTGCAAATATTGTAGGATGAAACTAGATAACAATAATTAATTATTGAACACCCTTTAGACCCAGTTTTACGGAGAAAGAAATCATTGTAACAGTTATTTTTTTAGGGATTTTAGGGTCGTTCTATAAAATTGTCTTAATACGGAGTACGATGATGCTCTAGGTAAGCGCAACGTAAGATGTCCACAAACAATGAGCGATGTTCTAATTATGACCGCAGGGACACGCCAGCTGCAAGGTGCATTCAATTGGTCTTATTGAAAATCTTTAGCGACTCTAACCTTAAATAAATAAATAATTAATATCTTTATTGTACACCAAAAATTACAGTAATATACAACAGAAACTAAAGGATCTAAAGGAAGAACCTTAAAAAAAAGAAAAACTAAAGGATTGTATTTTAGTTGTAACTCGACCATGTCGACAAATCCGTTTGACTTATTGAAATAACCCGGAGCAATCATCTGTTTTAATAACCGTTTCTCACGCGGGTCGTTACGCACGGGGCGCGCGATTTATGAAGTACTTAGGTTAGAGTGGGAAGCCGTGCGGTCCAGGGGACTAGACAATGTTTTAAACTTGCTACACATATATTCGGGCCAGACTCTATCGGAACTACCGTGCAGTAAAATCCAATGTGTGTAGTGTAGATGTTCGGAAGAAAAAGCCGGTCGCGTTTTGTTAGGCTGAAAGGTCGCAATCGTTCGGCAAAGCCAAGCGGTTAAACCGACTTTACAGTCCGTTCATAGTTATTTTACCTCAGAAATTATGTTGCTGTCTATGTCTAACCTGTGATGGTGTGCAATGACTAGATAGAGACAGCGAAAAGACAGCTAAAATGTCAGCGTTAAAATAACTGTGAAAGAACTGTAGATAAATAGCGCGACGCGCGGAGTGACGCTAGTTCGCCGAATGAAAACCAAACTGTGCCGCTTTGAGCTAATCGGCACAAACCAAGTGATGTCGAACGTTTGTAGTAGCTGCTTCGAGTCAGTTTTGTCGTTCGACAGATTGTTCCGAACTGACTGTGCCGGCCCGGATATATGTGTGCAGCAAGGCTTACATTTAATGACTCCATGGACGGAATTGCATCGTATCTTTCGCTAATTTTTATACAAAGTCCTATTCAAATGACACTTTCGATAATCGTCTTCGCTCACTTGTTTGTTAGTTTTGCCCAAACTTCGTGACATATCCGTAGCTAATGTATAGGTATTTCCGGGTTTATTGCTGAGGGAATGTGACTTTGTTCAGATCCTCAAGCCCCTTTCCTGATATCTGAAGCGCTAGCCTAAAGCTGTTTATCTAATAAGGATATGTTAAGCTCTATGTAACTTGAGATGTTTTTTTTTAGTAACTAAACAATTCATTAAGGCCTAACTAACTAAGACTAATATGTACTAATATGTACCTAACTAACTAAGACATAACTTTAAGCTATAACTCTTTTCACTATCACACATAGTTGTTTTGATAAATATTTTGCTCTCGTGATTTTGAACTCGAAAGGGATCGTTAGTAGAAATTTTATACAGTTTCCTCTTTCCAAGCAAAATCTTACGACAAACAAGATAGTTTCAACACAGACTCAGATAAATGCCGCAGTGGCAAATCCATGCAAATCCTGCAACCGAGTGCCAACAAGAATTAGTCTGAGCACTAATTCGACTTGATTTAAAGATGAAATCAGTTGTTTCAATCTGAAAAAACAATTTAAAACCTAATCCGTTGCGGCCCAAATTTGAACTTTTAAAAGTAAGAAAGCTTTTCAAGAGATTTGAATATTTCATGATTTCTTAGAATTCGATGTCTTTTAACAAAATTTATTTTAACATAAGTAGCGTTATTTTGTCGTCACACACGTATACACGTTCATGAGTAAAATCTAATAAAGTAGTCTATTAATAAAATTTACTTTGTACACAGCTTTTCGTTTGGATAATAGATATTCGAACCAGGCTACTATCTGGCTTTGTAGATAGATACTAAGCTCAGTTGAAATTCTCCAATCGCACTCCAAATCTGCAACAGAAACAGATTCGAGCACACACGGGCAACAAATTTGCAAATGTACGTCTGTCAGCCGGCAAACCCGAACTAAGCGTAGGAAAATTATTGCCACGCCGTGGTCAAAGGTTGTTTCCGAGATGTCAAATGTCACAGGGAACAATTTATGGGCCAGCTCTGGCCAACTTTCGGGCCTAACGTGAATATCGAGCTCCAGGGATCGCAAGGACTTTTAAAGGTGAAAAGTTTGACAGTTGTGAAAGGTTACGTTGATGTTTTTTTGGAAGTTTGAGGGTTTTATAAGTAAGTGTTAGCTTTGCGACTTGTACTTTTTAGACAATTTAGACCTTCAAGAAAGGACGAAGTACTTATACGACACTTGATAGTAAATATACAAAAATGTAGCACTCTTTGCTGCATGATAGAAATACGGACAATTTACTGAGTGCTTCAAGAATGTGCGCCGAAATTCATGCAAATAACAGTCACTAAAAGTTGCTAGTTGAAGATTTTCTAATAATTCTAATTCATTTTGGTCTTAAAATCTCATATAATCGGGAGCATTGGTATAAGTGACTCAGTAAAGAATGGCGTTAGTAATTACCTAAATAGTAGGAAGTACCTGTATGTACAGTAATACTAATCTCACCTGGAAACCAGCGCTGAGTGTTTGGTTCCTACCTGCAATCAGCATAATGCTGAGGTGAGCCCTTTTTGACATTTCTAAATTCATTATTTTTGTATCATTATTATTGTTTTTTGTGTTTGTAATGTCGAATAAAGTTTTTTCAATTCAATTTCAATTTCAATTGAATTCAAGTTCAACAATGACAGATGAATGACGAATTTGTAGTACTATTACTATCAGGGTACCTACTAGTGGTTATTTTGTAAGCAATATGTTTTGTAAACAATTAAAACAACATTTTATTGTGGGGTGTAAGCACTGTATAGAATGTTAACGAAACAAATAATAGCCAGCAATTTTCCCAATTATGGTGTAGTTTATGCTATGTATTTCAATTAGAAGTATTTTAGTGAACAATTTATGTATTTCGGAGGTAGAGCTTTTAACGTCAATTTCCGGGTTTTTACCGTGTAATTCTGAAATAGAACACCGAATTTTATTGAAAGCTTTCAAAACTGTATTTTTACGTAGTATTTGTTTTAATGAATCTTTGATGAAATAAAATGTATACTATTTTTTGTTTGAACAAAGCTTCACAGTAGAAGCACTTAATGTTACATATGGCAATTTTAATGCTGTGATTGAGATAAATATAATATTAATTTATAATACAAAACAATAAGTAAAACTATGGAAACAAAAAATACGATAAGAAACAAACTTATAATGATTTGTGTAATTTTTATTAGATCGAAAGTTTTCTCTAATAGGGTATTTTGAGTTGTATTTTAAAGTTTACTTTTCCGAAAAGTAAATTTAACGGTTAAAACAACCGGGTCCAATAATTTACCGTGTCACCGAGCCACGGCAGTGCTCTGTTGTAAATGCTTCCCGAGATCATCCATCCATAAACTGACTGCTGAACCTTGCTTAACATTGGTGAACGCCAGGAAACACCTAGTGAAACTACGATATGAGCGATATAACGATGACTTGTTATACCTACATTATTTTTCACGCTACGGGGCTAGTCGTGCACTGAAAATATGAGATACTAGCTGACCGTCCCGGCTTCGCCCGGATACGATTAGCTTTGATAATATTATGTATGTTCATGCCTATTTTCACCGGGAATAGCGTAGCTTTCCAACAGTGAAACAATATTTTTTAAATCTGTTCAGTAGTTTCGGAGCCTATTCGATGCAAACAAACAACCAATCAAATCTTTCCACGTTATAATATTGGTATAGAGTATAGATACATAAGTAAATATCTTATATTACTCCGACGTTTCGACCGAAACATTAATCGTGGTGGATTATTCCAGTCTGTCCCCCGGATCTGTCCATGTCCGTGATACCTACTCAAATTGCGAATGTTTAAAAATAAAACTTGTTACACACTTCACTGGCCAGCGGCATCGAACGAAAAAACATTTAATAAAGTTATGAATAAACATCGAGATAAGTTTTATTCACGTTATCAGCAATCAAACAGTTTAGTGAACCAAATAACGTCGAGTGTTCCATTCGATTGATCACCGAATAACATCGATTCAATTCATTCCATTCGTCCTTCTAAAAATGGGGAGACCTTACGCTGTTTGTACATGAAAACACATCAGTATATTTTTGACGTGACAACGTCTTATAAATTGGTTTGCCGGGTGACACTTCAAGAAACTGCGTTACGCTCCGCTCACACTTTTCTCGAACTACCCCCTACTTAAGATTTAATCAGTTATTGTCAATAATAATTACTAACACCTAATAATTACAAACAACGAGACGAATGAGACGAATGAGAGCGAGAGATAATGAGAGCGAGTGAGAGGCACTTACGTGCCTCTCACTCGCTCTCATTATATGACTACGACAGAGCGAGTGAGAGGCACTTACGTGCCTCTCACTCGCTCTCATTCGTCTCATTCGTCTCGTTGTTTGTAATTATTAGGTGTTAGTAATTATTATTGACAATAACTGATTAAATCTTAAGTAGGGGGTAGTTCGAGAAAAGTGTGAGCGGAGCGTAACGCAGTTTCTTGAAGTGTCACCCGGCAAACCAATTTATAAGACGTTGTCACGTCAAAAATATACTGATGTGTTTTCATGTACAAACAGCGTAAGGTCTCCCCATTTTTAGAAGGACGAATAATAATAACAGCGTAAGGTCTCAAAGTCGTTGTCACGTAAAACTTTCGCCCGTATACCGACTTTACAGGCAACAGTTTTTTATTTAGAAATAAGTATCAAAGTAGATAGATAGATAACTATTTATTAGTTTAACCACAATTACAATACAAAAACACACGAAAAAACATTACAAATTTGTTATACTAAATGGCGGCCTTATCGCTTAAAGTATTACCTACTCACTACATAAAGAATCAGCTAGTCCAGCATACGACTAGGAATAGCCACGAAAAGAAATCTTTTCGACGTGTGTAAAAGAGACAGATATACTTTGCCATAACTCTGTCTCGTTCTGACACGTCGAAAGAAATTTTACGTGGCGCGCCTAGGCCGGTAAGACGAGTTTATTGAGGTTTCTAAGCATTTGTTTGAGTAAATAATAATAAATTCGTATGAAAATTAAATTGCGTCACTGTTCTATGTTAAAAAGATGACGAAAATCCCATAATAATATTGTAGTAACTATAAGCTTGGCAAACTAGGAGTAACTACTAAGTCCTTAACCATTGCCTTTGTTAGTTTTAATTCTGGCGAGACACTTTTAGTCAGCATCAAGGATTTTTTACGTTTATGTAATACATCCAAGGTCAGCATCCACGCAGGTCCTGTCAAGGTCATGAAAACTTCCGAAGTTTTTGACAGCACTGCAAAGCATGTTATCCCTTTCCTACTCGTCCTTTGCTTCTGTTGCTGTCATTTTGTTGCTCGTTTTTTTAGGTAAATACTTACATCAATAGAATTTAATTAGATAAGCTCTGTGAAAGTGGGTAGGTAAAATCGAGACAAGCCACGTGAATTGCGATGACGCGACGTCTAGGTCCTTATCAGTTTCCAACTTACTTTGCTTCATGGACGAACGGTCTTGGGGTACTCAAAGTTCAAGTGAGGTGATCGAACCAGAGGCGTATTTAAAGTAGAAAGCTTGCTTTAGGCCTTTTTCTGGGGCCTTTTTGGTGGCCAAATATGGTTTAAAACTAATTTTTCCTATAAAATACGTTGGTAGTATATTTACATAGTAACAGGCTTTTTATAGCTGCTATACATGGGCCTTTAATCGAAGGTAGATTGTGTAGTATCTACGCTTGCCTAGTTCTGCTGGTGGATTCACATACGACATCGAATTTCATCTGCGGGCGCATGTAAGATGAACAAAAATATGCAAATTCTTGTTTTGAATAAATATTTAGTGTATTTCCGCTCTGTCGTAGTCATATAAGTTAAGGGTACTATTCAAAATCCAAATTAAATCACAAACAAAATTAGTAATTAATCATCAAACTGTATCATGGTTCGACTATGGTTAGGTCAGGTTAGACAAGTTAGGCTTAGGTATGTTTACAACCCCCCCGAGTGGGTTCCCGCCTTGTCGTGGCGGGGGGGCTTAGTAGCCAGGTCTCGCCAGCCTGGTGAACGAAGAGGAACCCGAGGTGGGGCCGGCCTCTCCGGGTCTTGGGCCTCGACAAGCCCGTGCGGAGGCTGGCCAGTAGGTCGGCTTGCCGACTGAGGTGGACTGCGGTGTCGCGCTTGTCGCGATGCCGCGGCCGAGCCCATCGAGGCGGGGGCGGCGACGGGATGGACGGGCGGCGAGAAGGCCGCTGCCTATCCGTCCTGCCAGCGGCCCTAACGGGTGCCGCCAACGTGTTGGTGGAGGCGGTGGGGCTGCAGAGGAAGAGGAGTGTCGGTATCGCGACGGCCGTTCTCCCTATCCTCTGCAGCCGTAGTGGCAGGCGCGGGGCCACTTTAATTGACCCGTTGCATCGGGACCAGGGCTGTCGGATACGGGCGCTGTCTGACGCCCAGTGCTGGTTGGTCCCAGGTGGTGGGTGGCGATGTGTCTGGTGTTCGACACATTGTCATTCTGGCGGGAGCCGAAGCTCCGTGGTGGGGCCCAAGTTGGGCCAGCGCTGTCGGGTGCCGCGGAGGAGTGCGCAAGCGTGCCCGTAGCCCCGACACATAGCGCAGTGGCGGAACACCCAGGGGTTTTGGTGGGTATACTGTCCAGTCGGCAGGACTCCCACATAACCACCCGCCTGCCCTCGAGGTGCGGTGGTATCTATAAAAGATTTCCCCTGGTAAAAAAAAAAAAAAAAAAAAAAGGTATGTTTACAAAATATGAATGAACCTGAAACAAAAATTTTTAATTAATCCGTTTAAAATAATAAAAATAAATTAAACCTGTAACAAAAATAGTGATTAGTAATCTATTTAAAAAATGTAGTAAACCTGAAAATAATATTTAATTAATATGTTAAAATTACAAATATAATTTATTTATAAAAAATGGTATAAAATAATTGAAAAAATACTTAGTCAATAAATAGCACCCCTATTCTTACTGTACTCTATTCGACACGTGTTTCGCCTCTAAACGAGGCATCTTCAGGACGTGTTGACTCTTCGAGCTCACTCGCAAGAATGACGGCTCGCCGCGCCGGCGCTTCTTATATACTCGTCGTGTCAAATAATGTGCTAAATAATGTGATAAATGTGCAAAAATATGCATAAAGTGCATGGTCCAGTTCAGTTTTGTACTTAGCAGTTGAATTAGAAACACGCTGGACACTAGCAACTTCCAACCGGTCTTAATGGAAATCTATATCGGAGGCTCTTATAGAGCCCACTGACCATCAGGCCAAATGGATGACATCCAAATGAATGTGGCTAATGTTGCTAATTTATTATATTTAAGTTTAGACCTAATTTTTTACAGAAACATTGTTTAAATGTATAGGTAACCAGAAATACAATGTACATAGACATAAATCCACAGATGATTTAGTTTGAGGGTAATCAGACAAGTTTCAAAACTATTTTTGACGCTAAAGCGCTCACTTTAGTCCGTTCCATAACCGCTGAGATTGGACCAGTTGAAAATCTATTGAAAAATCTGGCACAAGTCGTAAAAATAATACATCATTATTACCTATTTTCAGCGTGCATTCATTATCTTTTAATTACTATCAGAATATGGTGATATTTTTAAAGCAAACCTATTAGTAACATTCATCAAAGATCGTCGCAACCCTAGTTCTCAGCGGTTATGGAACGGACTGTAAACCAATGAGAAGTCGCCTTTTCTAACGACGAAGTCGCAGTCCTAATTGAACGTCATAAAGCTAATTTTAGATAGATTAGCGACATCGTAGTCTCTAACCGCAAAATAAGCAAAACTTGGCTGGCAGAGATTGAGATTGTGGTCCCAGTAGCATCTTTTTATATTGTTATTACATATAAGAAAATTGGTGTAAAACATTGACTGCTAAAAGCTCTACATTTCGTAGACCCACTACGGCGTGGCACCCACCGGTCCCAGTTGTTATAACCGTTTAGGTTAGCTGTTAGGCGGCTTAAAAACTATGACACCCAGTCTATACGAACTTACTTTATACAGGTCATGCGATGATGATGATCATATTATTGCAGTAAAAAATCTTAAAGCAAAATTCTAGCTCCGGCCGAGCTCGCTAAATTTCAACCGAGGATTATCCGCGACCTTTTATCTCGGCGGATAAGGCTAATCTCTTCGTAGACAGCTTGTTACAGAGTTTTTAGGACAAGTTTTTGGTGTGTTTTCGGATCGGCGAAATTTATGCGGACCGTTATTTATTTGGCATCGTGTTTCTTACGATTTGAGATTTTAGAGTGGAAAAAAAATCCAACATTTTAGTTGGATTAGAGTAGTGACTCTTTAAAAATCAGTGGTTAGAATTGGTAAAGCGTTTATTTATTTACCACTTCTTAATGACTGCTGTAGGACAAAAATTTGATAATTGTCTGTTTCCTCTACAAAATGAACCAAATATAACGGTATAGCATTTTTTTTATCATTTCTGGGCAAGGAATTATAGATGTAACATTTTTGTAGAAATTCTATATTCGCTTAGCGAAGAACGAAACAAAAATTTCGCTTTATTAATTATAAAATTTCGGTTATTACCGGCTTATATTATTTCAGTACAGCGATCGAATCCAGCGCTTTGTTGCACCTGTATTATTGTAAACAGACTTTTCAGAGCATTCCAGCCCAGTTTACATTACTGCAGTTGTAATTCAGCGCTGAAAACGATCTCGGAATAATGTAAACAAGCCATAATACTCTGCCCGTACATCTTTGCTTCGCTGAGTAGTGTGGATTTCAGTACGCGGATAATGTAATGTATTTAAACAAAAAAAAAGAACAGTTCAAACCAAATTTACCGAACCCACCAAACTTATCCAATGTAGCAAACTCTAAAATAACTAAGCACGGCAACAATCTAAGTAAGAATTTTAAGTATGTCCTGTGAACAAAGTTAGCACCTAGGCAAAATAACACGGAAACAACAATCCGCCAACAAAGTCTTTTGTCTGAAACAACACGTAAATTCCTAACAAACGTGCGCATTTTCCAAATACCTTCACTTGGAGAGGAATACTCTCTCTCTGTTTAAAAGAGAATCTTCATGCGCAGATCAGGAAAGTACAGAAGTCCGGAAACAAAGTGATTAGTTACGAGTATATGTAGTACGTACTCGTAATCTGCACTACACAGCGCCACTACAGTAAAAAAAGTAACAGGTTGCACTTAGGGAGTGCCGCTGCCGGCAGAAGTAAAAACTTGAACATTAACGTTGTGCATATTTGAATATTTTGGAATAGTTAGGGAATAATTTCGCACGAATTGCTTTATTTATCTGTATAACAGTATTATGATTTATGTGGTAAAATAGGGCCCTGCGTCGTTAAAACGGAACGGCAAAAGCGTGCATACATTTTCGCCGCGAGGTAGAAAGAGATTCTGCGCCGCGCCGGCGGCTTACTCTACCCTCCGTCTTACGAATTTTCGATCAAGTCCACGTGACTTGATCGAAAATTCGTAATTCGTCCTGACGTTAGTTTAACATTTTTTACCCCTTCCAAAAAGTGCACGACGCCGCTGAAGAAGTTTTCACTTCAAAAAATTGCTTTCTACTTTAAAGTAGACTAAAACGTCTGATCCACGTAAAAAATATACCGCGGTAATCCGTTTTTTTTTTCATTTCCGTGATTTCGGATATTTATCCGTGATGTTCATTTACGTGATTTCGGATAACGGCGGGGTAGAATTAGGAGAAGAATAAGTTTTGTCAATAGATTTTAGTAGAAAAAATGGTTACGTTTAGTAGTCCACAGGTTTTGAAAACGGTAACACAACTTTACTGTTGACGAGTCACACTTGTCGGTTTTTAAAACTGCGACTTTACTAAATGTTGTCACATTCAAAGTTAGAAAATTTACGTTACCTCGCTATAGCATTCAACGAAATTAATGAAAATATCTAAAATGTCCTAAAATGTGGGTTAGGAGTTGAATAAAAAATAGGTGTCGGTTTCTCAGACACAAATAAAGTCTATTAACTAACAGTAGAAGCAAAAGACTACAGAAATTATTGAAAAATGTTCGAAGAAATTTACCACCCGAAAGTCATAGAACGTAGTCACAGTCATAGTGTTGGCAGCACTGCGTGGCGAGCCAAAATAAAACCTTGACGAGCCGCGAGCAATGTTGTCGGTTTTAATTAGCGTTTCATTTGACGCTTTCTGCTTTTGCATTTTTCCGTTTCTTTTAAAATACCCGTGTGCAGTACTAAATCGTTACGTGAAATTGAAAATTTTAACTAAAGAAAGAATGATGTATTTTTTTCACGCACCACTTTAATACTGAACACTGCTATTTTAAAAGAATCGGTAAGCTGCAAAACAGAAAAGTGTCAAATGAAACGTAAAGACCTTCATACCGTCGAAGTCTTCTATACGTGGATCAGACGCTTAAGAGTTGTGTCTCTGTACATTCTAGTCTTGTCCCAGATGCCTATCTCAGTAATTATTCATGTAAATGCGAAAAGTTCGCGACGAATCCACGAAACCGACCGATTATAATGCTCCGCGGTCGTCAAACTTGGATAACTTCTTTAAAAATTTAAGAAGGTAACAAATAAATACATTATTCTGTTGTTATCGTTCTCTTGGCTTTTATTTCACGAAAACAGACACTTTGTCTGATAGGATACTGTGAAATTTTACGAGTCTGTTTTTGAACGATATTGATTTGAGAAAATAATACCTTTTGGATATAAGCCGTTTTGGTAATGTGATTTTCTGGCGATCATAGCGTAGTTGACTAGGTGTTTGTCAGCGATCACCATAGTTAAGCAACGTTCAGCACGATCAGTCTTCGGATGGGTGACCGCGGGTGGTATTTACAACTGAGCTCTGCCGTGGCTCGGATGACTCGTTAAATTCTAGGTCCCTGTTGTTTTAACTGTTAAGTCATGTCAGAGGCCTTCAGGTGGCTTAAAAACTCTGACATCAGGGCTACCCCCCGGCCTATAAAGTACGAACTTAGGTACTTACTTTGATGTGATTTTAAATGTATTATAGCTAAAGCTGGCTTTGATAAAATACGCACTCACACACACTGAAAAAACTAGTTAACTAATTTATTAGTGGTTTACTCCAAATTACCACACCAATTGGTGTGGTAATTTCTGACAGATCCTGAGGGTCCTCGACTTCGCCGGCGGGGTCGGTGTATGTCGGTGTGCCTTTGGCGACCGGCGCCTATACCAAATAAACATGCTGCATCAGGCCCATCCGACAGGATGGAAGGCGCCTTAAATAGTTCCTGGTCATAGTACCTCCAGAGTTTACACCGTTACTCTGCCGAAATTCATATAAGTTATGTATACTATGGATTTAAGTTTTGCATACAGTGATTGGATAATATGGACGTTGAGTTTTTATACACAATTGACATAAAATACTTATGTTTAATTTTAGAAATGTAATCGCAATCATGTTCTGCTGCAGTAAAACGAAATGCAGTGTGGAAAGTCGGCAATTACACTCTAGTTAATTGATGACGGAGCAATGGCCGCGTCTCACTCAATATGCATGATGTGATCGGGTTTAGGGCTGCTACAGTCCTTATTCTCAAACTTTTACAATTAAAATAAGAAAAACGTATGGCGACTGGCAAAAATACTTGTATTTAATTTAAGAAATGTTATCGTGTGATGCAGCAGTTAAACGTAATAAAATGTGGAAAGTCGGCAATAACACTCTAGTAAATTAAAGACCGGGTGACGGCCGCGTGATCATCAATGTGATGTGATCAGAGTTAGGGCTGCTACTGTCCATATTTACAAATATTTACAACAAAAAAAAACAAGTGGCGACTAAAAAGAAAATACTTTCGTTTAATTCTATAAATATAATCATATCGCATGTTATATCCTATCTAACACAACGTGCATTGTGCGCATATGAATAAGTGATCTATTGTACTCGGCGACAAATAATTAATTGAGTAATTAATGACGTGACGCGCAATTGTGATTGCAGGAAAGAAAAGATTTTCGTGCAAAATCAGGTCCCACTTAGATTAAAACGGCCTGTTCTACCTCTTGAGATCTGTAATTAACCCAAAAACAGTTTCCTAAACAATGTGATTACAAGTTTATACTTACTTTTTTGTGTATTGTCAATACAGTTAAAGTCAAATAATGATATATGATATATATATAAACATTGTATAACTAACCCAAACACTATTACATATATTCAAGGGAGTTATCGACCTGAGTCAACAACTCCCTAGTCAAACAAGCCCCCGCAAAGTGCATTCCGCCCAAATGTGCCCATTATGCTCGCGGCGTTGCCCCTCTGAATGGCAAGGGAGATGTGCTGCGCTAAGTACGCCCGTATTTTTTGTGTATTTATATAAATTAATTTTCTGTCTTGAGTGTGCCTACCCTGCACGTCATCACGGCAACCGCAGCAAGGAGCGCGCGTTTTCGTGACGACCAATTAGTAGGAATTTATTCAGATCATTCGCTCTCAAAGCCTTTTATATGTACATGTTCTACTGGAATGATTTGTATACGTCGTTGTACATTACGTTGTTGTATACTTAGCGCCACACAAATCGGTGGACGAGAAGTTATGCGCAGAACGCTGAAATATAGGTATGCGCGGGAGCCAGAGAGACGAGACGTCGGGTCACACCCGCCCGCCAACCTCATGCCACCCGCGCGCTCCCTACGCCCGTGCTCACCACTATGACACGCGGCGTCGGAATTGTGCACACATGCACAATAATTAGCGAATCACGGCGAAGTGTCATCTGCGGCTAGCTTCTCATCCGCTGATTTGTGTGGCGCTTAGTATACTGCTTGTTTACCATAATGGGCTATTTGCCAATTTTCATCTTATTTTTTTTTTCAGGAATAGGACGTCCACTGCTTGACATAGGCCTCCCCTATGGATTTCCAATAAGATCGGTTGGAAGCTGCTATCATCCAACGTTTTCCTGGTCCTGATTAAATCATCGGTCCATCTTTGTAAACGTCTCACATTGCGTTTGCCGGACGGTATGTGGTCTCCATTCGAGAACTTTACGGCCTCATTGAGCAAAGTCATTACGTACCAACCTTTTAATAATGAGCATGACAAAAAAATTCTGTCATATCCGCTGACCAAATGCAGGATTCACATACGTAGTCAGATTTTACAACGTTTTCCTTTATCGAAAAGCCAGTGATGTGGAAATCCGTACATTAATTCTCAAAGGACTCATTTCTACTAGACTGGAATTTGACCTAGATATTTGAATTTGATTGTAAGGCGAGCTTAACTATCGCTAGGCCACCACGGCTTTTTAATCCTACTAGCTGTCTAATCCTGTGGTTTAATTTAGTTAACACTGTAGGTAGCTGGCTCGCACTGACTCGTAGAACCCGACTCGTCGAAGAACCGAGTTTAACAGAAAATTACGTTTCATTTGCTGTAACAAGTTCTAGCTGTAAATCGGGGAGAAAAATGATGGGTGTTTTAAGTTTAAAAGTATTCTATACAGTCAGTTATGGTAACAAACTGAATTGAGCATACAGCGTACAACTTTAATACCTAGGTACTATGAACGGTTTTATGCATTAGGTATCCTCTGTTTGGAAATACACACTATGACACTATATTGTCCGTCTTACCACAAAAGTTTTACGCACGCTTTAGACATGGTTTAGCAGTACATATTGCACGGTTAAAGCATGTTTAAATCTTTTGTAGTAAGGCGGTATTTTTCTCAAAGTAATCCATTTGCTACTAGGTATATACCAATTATGTTTTTTCTTATTTTTGGCACTGTTCAATTCGATAAAATTTTTAGAAACTAAACGGTTAGAAGGTAAAATTTAATGATGTAATTTAACGGGATGGCACGAAATTTAGTTCATTCATTGTTCGACTTGAGCGAAAATTGGAAACAATGGAGGTTCGTGATCTCATTATAACAGATTAACGTGTTTATATTGAGTGTCGCCAGATATTGTTGTTATATTGTATTTATTATAGGTTTCGTTCACAGGTTCCGTGCTAGCTGTTGTTGGCGGTTTTGTTGGAATTCTTATGACATGACATTAGCCTAAGACATTTTCCAGAATTAACCTAGGTAATGAATAGGTACGAGTATCTTCTAAGTCTACATACTCTATCTTCGACTACAACTTTGCTTTCCATCAGGCGAGTTGGTGGCGAAATGTAAGTATTTTCATGCAAAAAAAAAAACAAGTCTCTGCATCGCTTCGTTGCTTCGTAGAAGAGATAGATTACATAGATAATATCTATATTGTCGCACCAAGGTTTAACTTAAGATTTCTAGGAATTCAAATCAAAATATAAAAAAAAATGTGTCCATAATTGGTAGTTTTGTTGCCAAAACCAAAATCATACTAGCACACAACAGTAAAAAAATAAGCTGAGTCAGGTACCTCCTCTTTTTTGAAAGTCGGAAGATTTAACCTAAACAAATAAATATTCGATAAGAATTCGCAAGAAAAATCACCCGTTTTACGAAACTCTATATATTTTACGTGACTATGGAAGGAGATATCTTTAAGAGGGTAGCCTAGTGACGAAGAAATTGAGAAATGGGTATTTGGACTAAACTATTACCGTCGCGATGCGCCCAAACCAGGGAGCTTCAATGTGTGTGGTGATGCAATATTGTATTTGTGTGCGTACTGCGCTCGAAATGTCCCCGCACCCTTGTCTTACCAGGCGAGCGAGATACTTCAATGAGGGAAAATAGGTATTCAAAATACGTACTTTATATTCACGATGCGTACCTACGTAAATTGAAGAATGCAGTGTGGCTGCAGAATGCGCATACTTAATTATTTATTTTTTGCTCCATAAAATAATTTATTGTTATTGGATTTACGTGTAGTGATTTTTAACCGACAAAGCGGAGGAGGTTATCAAGTCGCTGAGTACCGAGGTATTTTTTTTAATAAATACGCACAACTTGTTGCAGAGTGACCAATATTGATAATTATATTTTTGACCGACGAAACGGAGGAGGTACTCAATTCGAGGCGTATATATTTTTTTATGTATAACCACGCATAACTTTTTACGTGGCGGTTCGATTTTAATAATTCTTTTTTTATTGGAAATAGTTAACTTTGACATTGGTCCCATTTATTTTTAATCGACTGAGCCATTTTTGATAAATCAACAATAATGTAAAAAATGCTACATCGATTGCAATGCAACTATTCGCGAATTCTCTACACGTTTGAAGTCGGTCGTGCTATTTTTTGCGAAAAATAATTATACTAAAAAGAATATATCCCGAAAACGATCCGATTTATATTTTTATCGAAATTGGCTAAGCCGTTTTTTTGCAAAATCAACACTGTACACGGTTGAAGTTGGTTAGGCTATTTTTGGCGAAAAATAATTACAAGTAGAGAGTTTCGTTCGAAAATATGTCCACACTAGATCGTAGCCGACAATACCCATCTTTAAGATCTGTGCATGTCCCACTTTCTCTTGATAACGTATTTTGGCGAATCGCTTATTTTAATCAAGATTAGAGTGAAATATGATAAAATATTGACAATGTTGGAGTAAATCCAACAAGTACTTATCGAGTGCGCACGTATATTGTTTTGATAGTTTGATAAAAAGAAACACAATGGAGAAATTGCTAAATATGCTTAAAAAGACGCTACTGACGGCAAATGTTTTCTTCGTGGTAAGTATAAGTTCTGCAGAATATTATTATTATTTGCATTAAATTAAAAATTCTTAGCAGGTATTCACGGTAGAAATAGATATTGTAATCTGTCTGTTACACTGTACAAGTATTAAATACATTTATGTAAATTAAACAAAAAATAATAAAGATAGGTATAGCCCGTGGAAGTTCAGCATGATATTACGTCCAGCTATTTTTTTTAGGGTTCCGTAACCAAAGGGTAAATACGGGACCCTATTACTAAGACTCCGCTGTCCGTCCGTCTGTCCGTCTGTCTGTCTGTCATTGGGCTGTATTTAATTAACCGTTATGGCTAGAATATTGAAATGTTCACAATTAACGTATACTATATATCTGTTGCCGCTATAACAACAAATACTAAAAACAGAAAAAAAAAATGAAGAGCCATACAAAAAGCCTGAATTTTTAAACGTTTTTCGCTCGATATGACATCATTCGCTGACATAGGACAAAACTACATAAATTGCTACTACATAATAAGCAATTGGAACATCCATAGTCCCTTGAAGGTCTAAAGATAATACAAATGCTCAAGCCTATTGCCAGTCGGCAGCGTGCCCAGCGTGCTGGCTGCATTGCCACATGTGCCACGCTGAATGGTAATGCTATACGTTGAGCCAAATAAACACCAGCGTTTTGGTCACGCGTCGCGTCCACCGGACACACAGAAAGACTTTTTGATTATTCAGCTATGAGTAAGTTATGTCTTGTGCTACGCCACTTTTCTCCAGCGTGATAGATTTGACTCTATCGCCCCACTAAAAAAATTGTCAGGTGCGTGTCGAGACACGAGTATGATAGGCTTCCGTGGATGGCGAAGATAATTTTGACGATGATAAAAAATAATTTTTATAATGTCATCAGATAACTGACTACTGGAACAGCATAATTGGCTGAGATATGTTTGTGACGTTAATGACCTCTGAGCCATGTGCAAGTTTAAAAATTAAAAATTTTCTTTTTATTCATAAAGTTATAATTCCAATGTACTCAGGGGATCTCCACTTTACATGTATGGCACCTATCCCTTAAAACACAGTATCAAAAATTTTAAGTGTTTACAACTGTGAACGTTAAATTTCATGCAATTTGGTTCATAAATATGGAAGTTATAATGCTTTGTAATATTAGGACAGACGGACGGACGGACGGTCACAACGAAGTAATAAGGGTTCCTCGTTTTACTACGGAACCCTAAAAAGGTCAAATCAGACAAATGTAATATTGCACAGAAGACACTAATGTTTTCTTTGTTTTTCAGATTACAGGAATCATAACATTGTGCATTGGCATTACCGCAGTTTTGGTGAATGCCACGTATTATGTGTTTTGGACTCCTGGCTATTTCATCGAACCCATGGTCTGTATTGGAACTGGCGTTTTCATACTACTAGTCGCAAGTGCTGGGTTCTATGGAACGCTGAAACAGAATTATCTAGTCGTAATAGCGGTAAGTGTTTGCTTTCAGTTGTATAAGCAACTGAACTGTGCAACTAGATATCAAGCTCCTCCGAAATGGTTTGATCGGATTTTTTCATGAAAATTTCTGTAGCGGGATTTGTGTACTTTTTTGGATGGGTAAAACATGTTAAACTAGGACACGTAACCTAATCGAAAATTCGTAAGACGGCGCAGAGCGCTTGCGCGTGTGTTCATGTTCGACATTATAACGTTTGCCGGGTTAACTTAAGTACTAGTACAGAAATAAATATGACTAGGTACTGAAATATCTTTGTAGCGCTTATAGCGTAGTTTGAACTAGATGTCTGTTAGCAATCACCAATAAGTCAGTCTTCGGATGAGTGACCGTGGATGGCATTTACAACTGAGCGTTACCGTGGCTTAGATGACACGTCAAATTGCAGACCCTGGTTGCATTAACCATTTAACTGTGTCGGAGGCCTTCAGGCGGCTCAAGAATTCTGACACTATAATGCTGGCTGGCCACCCAGCCTATACAAACTTAGATAACTTATTGTTTCAGTATGTAGCTGCTATGGGGTTCGTTCCAATACTCCACATGAGTACAAGTATTTCCAGTTTTACGATCAGGGAGGAGAAGTTGGATTACCTTCCAGAGCAGTTTGCCTGGACAATGCAACTGTATGCCCAAGGGCACGACCAAGCAATAGAACAATATGATCTTATGCAGATAGATGTAAGATTTTTCTATACTGATAAATAATAATAGAGCCGTGATGGTTTAGTTGTAGTAGCAGCCACTTTACAATCGTGAGGCAAATAACAAGAAAGTCGAGAACTCATTGGCACGGCACTGGTTTCAACCCATGGTCAAATACCGGTCCCTTCTTTGGAACTTAAGTACGGATTTGCACACTACTGGCCTTTCGGTTAAAACATTTTGAGACAACTTGCGTACGTCCGAAGAAGAAATTCGATTTCGTATGAGAATTCTCCAACCCGCATTGGGATAGCGTGAAGAATATGATTCAATCACTTTTTGTGGGTAGGTCTAAGTCCAGCAACATACTATTAAAAACGCTAATACCTACAGTGCAGTACATATGCCCCAACGGCTCTAGTTTTAACTGACCTCCAAAAAAGGTTGTAGTTTTAAACATTACACAAGTATAGCTCAGAGGTTAGCGGTTGTCAACGCGATTAAAAAACTAGTATTTCTCTAAAATCACCAAACAAATAACTATGTCATATAACAGCTTGTTACAAATTTAAACCCAGGGCTGTATTGTGTACGCGTTCTGACGTCCGCGTCCGGCTTCGTTTTCTCCTGCTCGCGCCAGTCACCTGCGCCACTCGAGCGAGCGGAAGGTAAAACGAAGCTGAACGCCATTACGCGTACACAATACGACAGCTGATCATTTTTTTTCTGTTTTTAGTTTAAATGCTGTGGAGCCAATAACGCCAGTGATTGGCTGCCGCTCCTTAAAACTGAAGATACCTCCATAGTGCCAGCAAGCTGCTGTGGTTACACCGATGGAGTCTACTGTCTTGTAAAGACTGCTTACAAGAGAGGCTGTTCTAATGTTTACGTGAACTACATGCGATTCTTATTTGACGCCATCGGCTATGGAGGACTGTTCCTGGCTTTCATTCAGGTTGGTGACAATTTAGGATATAGGAGAAATGACACACAGACTTAGTGTCCTTGGCTCTGATACCGGGGCTCTTAACACGTATTCTGTAGTAAGATAGAAAATTTGAGATCTGGTGAGTTTTAGTGGATACAGCTTCAAATAATCCATTTTCATTCCGTTATCTTGCGAAGATTTTGCATCGTAAAAAAAGAAAATATTACAATGTGTATTTGTGTATCAAAGATATACGTTATACGTGGCAAGACTTGTCATGTAAAATAAATATGAACTATACTGTTTAAAGTATTTAAATAAACATAATGTACAGATTTCTAATCTTGCTCAATAAGCATTTAACCAAAAGGATGTCATTCTGCACATCTTGAAATCAACTTTGTAATCCAGTTTTATTTAAATGCTGTGAAGACGCACCCAAACAAAAAAATTGCCGGTATCTTGTACGGCATCCGGAAAATCAGGATTAGATATAAAAAATATGATAACCATTTCTATTGTGGTGACGATATCTCTCCAACACATCTCATACCCACATTTCTCAACAATTCTAGAATTTATTCGAGATTAGATTTATGAAATTCTGATGAGTTTATTCATAAACAATATACTAAAGCATCGAAACATGTCTATTGATGTTTTTATTATTGATGCAGAAACGCGCCCAGCGCATTATGCGTATATTATTAATTAGTCTTTACTCTTCTAACGTTATTAGTGTGACCATTTAAGCAGTCCATGTATCTGACCCACCTACATACTAACGCTAAAATTAGCGCGAAAATTAAGCCGTTATTACGTAAATGCGACCAAACTGGCCAAGTTTCAACGCGTTAAAAACAAAGAGAGGCAGCATTACGTTACCTCTTAATTAGCTCGTTACCTTATGCGTTAAGACGCAGCGCAGGTAGAGCAATAGCATAATACATAAAAAAAATATAAATGTGTTTATTTTTATTTCAGATCTTAATCATCGTAAATGTTGTGAGCTCTCTGTGGTTGGTAAAAATAGCAAGAGAGAGAAATGAAGAAATCAAGAGCTCGAAGTCTAAGTTGGCCTCACCTTAGTTTTGGTTTAGCGAAACTAAGGTGAAGAGGTGAAAGAGATTACAAATTAATATTAAGTAATAATATTTAGCGTGGTGTTTCATAAGAGTTTGTATATAAATACATACATAAAAAGTGTTGTTTAGCAAAGTGCAGGGATATTAAGAGCTATAAATAATCATAATCACGAAAATCTAAGTATTAGTTATGTAGGTATGAAAACTAGCCACGAAATTTAGAATAAAAGCTGCTATACAATACATGATATTTAAAGCTAAGAAGGTTAAATGGTGATGTCCAAATAGAATAAGTTTCTAGCTACATCAAAGCAGCTGTTCCATGAGATGTGTGGTGAGTCCATGGGCTTTTTTCATAGAACAGCGTATTTTATAAATTTCGAGGTTTATTAAACCCATAACAAAGAATAATTTAAATATACATTTGAAAATACCTACATCATTTAGTAAAGCATGTCAGTGGCCTTCAGGCGGCCTAAAAACTCTGACGCCACGGCTAGCCACCCGGCCTATACGAATTTACTTACTTTTTTAGTAAAGCAAATTCTTGTGTACATATGAAAATTGCTGGCTCTGTTTCTTGGCCTTTGCTGAATGCTACTCGTATGCTTCAGCAAAAGTTAACGAAACAATAATAATTGTAAAGTAATATTTATAGGTATATATTTTTTTAACGGGCAAAAGTGACTTCATTAGCTACAACAAAATACAATACTACTTTATATGCTAAAACTACCTACACTACTACTACACATAAAGCAACTGGAGTATCCACAGACCCTTGAAAGTCTAAAAAAATTTGCCGGGAGCTCATCTTGTTTTCAAAAGTCTTTCTGAGCGTCTGGTGAACGCGACGCGTGACCAAAATGCTGGCTCAGTGCATAAGCTTGCCAATCAGCGTGGCAATGCAGCCAGCATGCTGGGCACGCTGCCAACTGAGCATTTGGATTATCCTTAGACCTTCAAGGGTCTGTGGAGTAGTATAATTAATTTTACTATTTACATGGAATAAAGTTATTTTGTATCGCTGAATAATATTTTTATTTTATCAGTAAATAACTTTACTTAGCCTTACTTAAGGAAATTTTAAATATTATTTTCTGTCGATCTAGGGTCTTGTACACTCCTACTCCTGCCGCTTTTTCGATGTTAGTGAGTTGCTTGCTTATTCATACTTGGCTAGTTAGATCCTAATGGTATCTCAAAGACTTGGAAATAAAAATGGCGAATAGGAGTGCAAAGTCCATCAGTAATAAAATTATATTTCATCAAAAAAAATATGTTAAATTAGCAACACCCCATAAAACACAATTCTCACTTCGTTACATTATTATTTAAACCACCATAATATCAGAGAAGATGCATAACCCCATATATTTGACTATATTAACTGTGCTACCCATTCTGTGAAGAACAATTCCTGATTATGTTTTTACAGATGCACAACTTACGCTATCGACCTCGCGACAGGCATTTTTAGCAAACTTTGATTAGGTATCTGTTTACGGCCCCAGTCTGTTGTAGATCTATATTGGAAGCTTACATCTAGCAGCAAACGTGCTATAGCTAAAATGAAGATAATGATAAGTTTGAGTGACAAACAATCACTTTAGGATTAGTAACGTTAGTACCTAAAGATTAATATTTCGAACCTACGAATTTTAAATAAAATTTTCGTCGACATTGAAAAATTTAAAAACTCTTCCTTCGTGCGACGAAATAGTTTTGTTGCTCTCGATATATCACATGAAATATGTACCTTCCTAGCAATGGTCATCAAAATAGGTAGGTGTGAGAACACCTAAAGGTGTTTTTAACCGCTATACTTTCGTACTTTTGAACACCTATATTTTCGACCGTTTATGTTGGTGCAGACGAACTCAATAACGCTAAATGGTAAATCGAAATGGCGATCTTTCATAAGCTACGTACTTATTGCAGCGTGCGCGGTGGGGCACCTGTCAATTAGGTACCGTGCGCCGTCTTCCCGCCCGTTCTTTCACTGTTCCTTTTGCCCCACACCGCGTCCCGCGCCGTCATCTGAAATCCCGGGATAGCTCGATGTCTGCAACAGAAGTTGTCCTTCTGAAGCTTTATGATCTTACTGCCAGTTCCGAGAGGCCATAATATTTGCATTCGGTCGTTATTTTTATTTGTTGCGATTGTGCCAAGTTGTTTAAGTCCAGTTTAATTGTCGTGATTTCATTTATTGTCATTTTCTGCGCTAACTGGATAGGGGTTTAATGCACAATATGAACAACTGAGCACGTTAGTTTCGTCGATATTATAGCTTAATGGTATTAGAGATACGAAAAGCTAAAAGATTTCTCTCTTTTTTTTATCGCGAAAAACTGCGCTTGACCACCTACTCGCCTGATGATAAGAGACGTCGTCCATCAGGATTTAGAGATCTCTTACAATTTTTGACTTTTTAGAATATAGAAATACCTACTTCGAATGCAATAAACTAGCAGTAACATTTTGACCGCTATAATTTTATTGGTGACAGGTTTTCCACGCCACAAAACAGACAATTTGATAGAATAATTAGTGAATCCAAGAGTTTGATTTCATACAAGTAGTCAAGAACTGATTTACATGTTACATTAAATTTGACCTCGAACTGATAAGTATCTTTACGTAATGATAAAGCTCGAAAAAATTAAAATGCCTCGGATCTTGGTAAAGTACTGAACACTTTCCAATAATTCCCAGTAATCCCCATATTTACGACCTATCATTTTATTCATGCCATGTAGCAACACAAATCCTATCCAGTACAAATATGATCCTCTGCGACCCATAAAATAGCCCATCAAAATTCATCTCGACGAGAAATCGGACTCGTAAAATGTATTATCAAAAGGAATCCTCATCCTTACCAATTTCATGTTAAGTGACCTCCGTTTTATGACACCATAAAAGTTTTCCTGTATATTTTATACAATGTCCAAGTCCATCCATCCATACATCAGCCATGCAACGAAAACTGCTGGACATAGGTCTCCCATATATATCTAACCGGTCTTAATCTAACCGGTATATAAATAAGACCGGTTGATAGTAGCTTATATTGTATGCGATTCTGCGGTTCATAAGACGTAATGTGTAAGATGCCCAAGTATGTCAAAAATGCACAAAAATAATAATGCATTGGTAAAGCCTCTGGCGTTGCAGTTGTCCATAAATGACGGTAACCGTTAACAGAGGAGGTCAAATAGTTTTCAAGTGGAGACCACAAAGCGGCTATCGCAGCGTAAGACGTCCATCCACTAGATGGACCGATGATCTCATCCAGATCGCGGGATCGTGCTGGATGCGAGCTGCTTCCAACTGAATGTTGATATTGCAGATATTTTTAATTTTTTTTTTTAAACCTATGTTAAGCCCTTTTACAGAGGCGCCATCGTAATTATATTTGCTAAATAGTATAGTTCTGTTGCTTTTTCACTTTAAGCAGCATTTACGCTGGCGCCTCTGTAATCAGGCTTACTGTCCCTCTCCTGGGCAAAGGTCTCCCCCATTTCCTTCCATGAGTCGCGATCTATTGCAACAACAATTCCCGTATACGAAAAACACAGATGAAACCGTTCGCTTTAAAAAAATAATTGTACTGTTCAATACCATCATTCGTATAATGCGATGATCAATATTTTTAAAAGAAAGCGATTTCATACATAAACTCCCAATACGAAATGATAAATTAAATCTCTTCACTCGCAGAACAAATACTTTATTGTTCGTACTCAATTGTATTGAAGAATAATGTGTTGCGCACACTCTATACAAACCGGCATTGTTGTAGCTGTATTAAATTTGGGAGTCTTAAGTTAGGAGCGTAGACCTTCAACAAAAACGTGGTACTTTTAGGAAAATAGTTTTCTACTTTGATACAGAACTAGTAGGAAACATTTGCATTCGCTTGTTTCTGACTAGTTCTATGCTTCTGTGCTAGAAGCTGTCTGCAATGTGAAGGTGTCAGTGTTGCACAGGCACTAACTAAGCACATGACAAGAATTAAATTTTTATTTTGTTTTTACCTTCCGGTAAAATTAAAGACCTATTCTTAATGAATGTTGTATCTAATTCAAGAAAATGTTTCACCAGCTACATCAAACAAATTAACTGCCAATTAAAGATACTGGAACATACAATTTTAATTTGGTTATAATTAATGTCTGATCAGAGATTTTCTTGCCGAGAATACAAGGCAATGCAATAATGGTGGTGATGATTACATAACTGAAATTATCCGCATAAAGAAAAATATACAGCTATGTATAAATTTCTTATTATAGTAAATTGGAATCCACTGAAATCTCACAGCACAGGCGTTTGGCCTAGTGTGAGTTTCAGGGTTCCTTAAATATTGTAAATGTTCTATAAATCTAGTAAATATTTAGGTACTAACATTAAATAATAAGCATTTACTAACACCTCGTACATCATAGCTAAAAAAAAAAAGTATATTTCATGGCTTTGCTTCTGCATGCTCTGCAATGAAAATCCCAGTTCACTTGTAACTTGTACCAAATCTTTGATTATTTGACTGACCCATCATCTATCTATCATCTTTTTGAACGACTACAAAAGTATCCGAGCGTGCGCAGTCCATTATAGTCCCAAACTCAATTGTACTGACCTGCATTGGGATAAAACTAAAAGTTAGGACATAAATATGTCCGATGTCGGACTTCGGAGCAAACTGATATTTTTAGTACAGCTTTTAAGTTGGAATTGTTTCTACTCCCGAGCCAAGACAACGGAATAATCTATCGCTATATGCTTGGAACGCTCTGTAGGGAATTTTGTCCGTCACTAATGCGTCACTAGTGGGAAAGCGGAAATAAAAATTAGATTTCTCCGCGCAAACAATTCACTTGATGTTATTTATGTAAAGTAATAAGTTAGTATGGACCGGGTGGCTAGCTCTGATGTCAGAGGTCACTTTAAGAGGTCACCTTTTATTGATACGGCAATTCGAGTTGTGATTCTAAAAAATACGGCAGCAGTAAGGATGTGATTCAGACCATCATTTTGAACAAATTTTACTATGGGTTCAAACCGAAATTTGGAAAAAAACAGCTGTTTCACATTATTTGTCGATTTCGAGTCGCAGTGTTGTTTGGAACAGCTGATTTTTTTCTCGAATTTTGGGTTGGCCCATAGTAAACGTTGTTCATAACTATGGTTTTAGTCACCATCTTATGGCTGAGTACAGGGTAAGCAGATAACCCTGTACTTACGGCAATTTGAAAGTGGAAATACGGCAAACCAGATTATTTTTAAATTAACACTGACACCAACGATAAGTAGATATAGAACATGAGGCAAGAGATAAACCACGGGAAATAGCTAGCTATGTGCACAACAGAGTGATGTTTGCATTGAGAAAAGCTCTCGAGGTAAGCGCAAAATTTGCACACAACGCTGCACTGAAACGTTGAAAGCAAAAATTTAGCAATATAAACCTATTATTTATGCAATTTTTATGGCTTTAGGTGACAGATTACAAAAAGAAGGGTAATTTTTGAAATCTAGGTTTACAAATAAAATAGGTATCTGAATCTCTAATTATCTAAAACACCGGAATACTTATTGAGTGTACTCGTAGCATGTAGTTTTTAAAACCAAATTACGAATAATTTTGATAAAAAAGCTTATTTATTTATCTCGTATTTTAGCGCGCGATTAGTGTCGAAGTACCACGTAGTACAGAACAATTTGCTCAAATTGTTTAGTCAAAAATCAAAGTCAAAGTTTAAAAATAACAATACGTAATAAAATATCTGCTTTGTAAAACCTCTGCTATTAGATTACGTTTGAAAAATACTAACTGCTCCATTAGCATTAAATCTAACATTATAAATAAGTCTAAAAACATCAAATAAATTTTATTTTCAATTTACTACCAAGAAGTCTTTTGACCTTTAAAATGCTTATTTATCAAAGCTTTTTTCCTCGCATTTTTTTCAAGACGTAGAAAAACAAACCTTATAAATTAAAACAAAAACAAAGTCACGTTTGTACGGAATCAGGGGTTAAAATTCTTATAACCATATTAATTGAAAGCTATTTGCTTTGAAAGGGTCCACTTAACCCCATCCTGTTTTAGTTAGTTTTGACCTTTTGGCCTGAAATTACTGAGTTCAGTGGACGTAGTCAGGACGCGGCGCGGTACTAAATGTTATTTGCCCCTGATAGTTGGACAGTCACAGGTTGAATTAGATTTTTAATGTAATAGATAACTATGCAAAGTGGATATAAGACAAAAATTCAGAAATTAAATCAGACTAGGTATTAAATAATTCTAATTCTAATGGGATTGGGCGGGACATGTGGCGCGGATGCACCCCGATCGATGGGCCAGGATCGTCACGGAGTGGGTGCCTGACGGACGACGCAGCCAGGGAAGGCCCAAGAAGCGCTGGCGTGACGATCTTGACTCGTTCGAGAGGGGTTGGCAGGAAGTTGCGATGGATCGCGAGTCCTGGAAGGAAATGGGGGAGACCTTTGCCCAGGAGTGGGACAGTATAGGTTAAAAAAAAAAAAAAAAAAAAAAAAAAAAAAAAAAAAAAAAAAAATTCTAATGGAATATGATTCCAAAAAGTCTGAAACAAGACTGCATTCAAGTCTGAAGTAGTACCGTGTAAACAAAATGTGTCTTATATTATGTATATCGTGTAAAAAACCACATACGCGTAATAAATATTTTACTGCAGGTATTTTAAAAATATTCCTGGTGGTGTTTAGAGCATACCCGTGGTTCTATCCTTTGCCATCTACTTGCACGTGCACTTGTCTCATACATTCTGCATTGTAGTATGCTAAGAGTATATTTAATAATGTACTCTTTATCTATGTGTATCAAGGTGGGGTAAGTTTCTGTCTAGCGTAGTTATTATCTCAACACACAAATAATTATTTTTGCGAAAAATCGCAACACCGACTTCCAGTGTTTACAGAATTCGAATAATTTGCACGAATCGATGAGACATCCGTGTAGGTTTTTGTTGATTTATCAAAAACGGCTCAGCCGATTTTGATAAAATTTAAATAGGACCTCCTCGGAAGTATATTGTTTCGAAATAAAAATATTTTTTTAAATCGGTTCACAATTGGCGAAAATTTCGATGAACATCCACACAAAAAAAAAAAAAAACAAAAAAATACATACAGAACAAGTATCTCCTCCTTTTTGGAATTCGGTAAAAAAAAAGTTTGACCTAGCATTAGGCATGAAAAAATCTACCTAGCATTTAGCTATCACTACATAGCTGCTGCCGTTTATTGCCCGCTCAGCCCACAGAAATACCAGAGAGATAACGCTATTGTCATTTGAGGCCATTCTCAACCACAAATACTTGTGTACACAAAGCTATTACAATCAGAAGGAGATGCATTGATTTAATATGGCATGAGTTAGGAAAAGATATGAAAAATATCTCGATTCATTGTCTGTTACCGTGTTTTTATCCTGATAGTGTCAGATTCCAATCCATATTTTACAGTTTTGACAGCTCTGGCCAAGATTTTCCATACGTTTTTGTGCTTGAGAATCACTTCAAGCGATAACAGCGCTATCGCTCTGGTTGTATTTAATTCTGTGCTTTTATATGAAAAATATGACCACGAGTTGTCAAAGCTGTCAAGTATTGGAATTTGACAAGAATTTGACGTTCCTCGACGGAAAATTCGACAACAGCCACCGTGATCGTGATATTTTTTATGTGTCTTACTAACTCGTGTCATTAAATCAATTCTTCCAGATTTAACTATCCACCACATTATCTTTCTAGTATCTATGTAGCTCAGTCCCTGTCCAACCCCTGACTACGTCCTTGCGCCGCGAATGGCATTCCAACTGTTATTAACTCCAATTATTTTAATAACAAGAGAATCGATTACAAAAGTAAAGGAACTTAACGATCTTCATTTAGAACCGCAATAAAGATTTGAATATTTTAATGACACCGAATTTATCATCGACGTTTAATTTAGAGGGATTTGGGGGCTTAAGGCTTACGGTAACATACTGGACTTTGTGAACGTTAAGCCTGCGAAATATTACTTTCTCGTGTGTGTTTGAGGTTATCGCACTAAATTGCCGACTGAAATCTGGTAGATATATAATAGTAATAATATAGCAATATACAGGGTTACTGGTAATCTATTAGCATCCTTTTAGGAGCTTATTTTGTACATTAAAACTACGAACAACTTTTGATCAACGACTTTTATCAAATCTCAAAAAATGCTGTTCCATAGAAAATTATCGTTCATCCTCGACAAAATGTATGGAACATGTGTTTTTTTTAGTTATGTTGAAAGTCGCAGAACAAAAGTTGTTAGTTTTGATGTATAGAATAAGACAAAAAAATGTGGGCATTTGTTTATTGACAGTCCGCAGTCTGGTGAACAAGGCTTTAAAGCGCAGCGTAGGTCATCCCCACAAATTAAACTAAATTAAAATACTTTATTAGGACCACAAATATCGCGCTGAATATTTCCCTGTTGAAAATAAAATAATGCTTGCTGATAACTTCCGATTGGTGCTGTTGGAAAATGTTACTGTACTGTACAACTGTTACTGTACTGTGGACTATTATAATGTACTGTACTGTACATTTTAATAGTCCACTGCTAAACATAAGGCCTACCCACTGAGGGTGATTGGGTCATATTCACCACGCAGGTCTAGTGTGGGTTGGGATCAGGGATGTTGTGATTTTTCGCATCCGCATCCGCAATTGCGGAACTTCTGCATCGATTCGGACATCTGCGTATGCATACAAACCGGCATAAAATCAATGCGGATGTTAATGCGGATGCAGATGTGGCATAATTGCTTACTTAGCGTTTATAAAAAGCGTTAATGTAGATGAAAATCCTCTAAAATAATGAAACGTTAACCGACAGGAATTTAATCTGTTATCGCCGATTTTTATCGGCACCTAGAGCCAGTGTTCCAAGCAAACAATTCTTTCCAGTAGCGTTGTTTTAACTTCTGATCCGCTGCGTAACAAGTTAAATCCCGAAAAGCCAGCCAAATTGACTTTTTGTTCAGTAAAATATTCCAATATTCAACTTTGATTATTGACCGAGCGAACAATGTGAGCGAATCGTCTCAGTTTTAGTTCGAAATTTATTTATCTGTCCGGGCGTTATCTTTCTATGTTCTCCTCTACAGGTCACAATTTTCAACGAATTTTGAGGAAAATTCGTAAGCACACGGTTTTAAGGCACATGATAATAATTATGATTTCTTTGTCTCTTCTGAGCACGAAAGCAATTGAATTCGATATCTATGGCGTCGGTGAATAACTTAAATACAATTTATCCAAGAAACAGCTAAATCTTATAAAATATCTTAAAATCCGCATCCGCAGATGTGAACCTTCAAATGTCCGCATCCGCATCCGCGGATGTCAAAAATTTGCATCCTCAACATCCCTGGTTTTGATATACATTACGTACTAAGGTACTTTTTAAACATATTTTTTGTGTTGTTGTATTGTTAATTTCTCTGCTAAGTGAAAAGCTTTTAATGGCTTCTAAGAAAATTACGAAGAGAAATATTGAATAACCAAGAAATTATAAGATAATGAAGATGCTTACAAAAAACTTTACAACGGAAAAGAAATCAGGAGATATTTTAATGAACTTAATTATGAGTTATAAGCTTGATTTATTAGTATTTCTTGGTATTTTTTAATGGTTTTAATTTATTTAAAATAAATTATTTTTCTTTTAAAATCATTTAAAAAAATTCCGAGTTGAATAAAAATCTACAGGGTATAAAGCTAAGTATTAGTCATATGACTAATATTTAGCTTAATACAGCTAAGTATTAGTCATATGACTAATATTTTACTCTAGAACTTTTCGGGTTTCAAGGGTTTTTATTCCACATAAATGAAGAACAGCCAGAATGTTGTCTCGACCTGATTCCGTCCTTCCACTAAAAAAAAAATATAAATGGATACCTGCAAATCAATAGTAAATTGCTACAGTGTCTAAAAGTCGTATGACAAATTGAACTATTTTGCTATTTTGGCTTACAGCAAAAACATAACCTCACAGCAATTTAGCGGAGATAAGATCGTTAAGATTTCAGGAAATACCTATCAGAAAATTGTTTGAGTAAAGCCAAAGTCTTCAGTTATCGGCCATGATATCTTTTGGGCACCCGTGCCAAGAAAGTTCTAAATACCCGATCGACACAAGTCGGGCAACTACCGCTTACTTCACCTTTAGGCGATTCACAGGCTTTTTTATAATATTAGACGTCTACCAACAAGGTGGGGTGGACCGATGATTTAATCAAGACTCACGCTGGATCACGCAGGATCACGCTGGATGCAAGCTGATTTCAACTGGTTTTATAGAAAATCCATTGGAGAGGCTTATATCTAACAGTGGACGTCCTACAGCTGATAATGATTATGTAATAACAGCTTAAATAAAAATACGTCATCAGTGAAAATCTCACCGTTTTAGCTATTACGCTTCATGATATACAGCCTGGTGACAGACCGACATGCTGACAGACTGACAGACGGACAGACGGACGGACATCGGAGCATTAGTAAAACGGTCCCGTTTTAATATAAATAATCCACTCTAGATTATTATTTATATGCGTACTTACAAATGACGATTGGCCACGCTGGCCCAATACAAATTTCTCGGTTTCCATACGATATATTGTGCCGTATTGTTACAGTGTCTATCTATTAGATAAGGGTCTGTGAGAAGTTCAGAGAGCTCACTTTACTAAATGCTCAGGTTAAAAGAAAGAATGTTGCGATCTTTGCTAAGTTTTCCATTTTGTGTCCAATAATATTTGTAGTTTTATATTCCTGTCGCTGAAACTTCCAGCTTTCGTTCTGCATAAGGAAAATAATGGTTTTCAGGTAGGTTATAGTTTCCATCTAGAGAAAGAAAGTTAGCATCTTTGTCCGTAGATATTGTAAATGTTAATTATTATTAGTATTGTTACGAGATGGGTTCTTGGATAATCAGTTAAAACGCCGATTGTTCACTTTGCACTTTATTGCACAAAATCACAGTACACACGACACAACTGGTTCGCACAACACTTCACACTGGCACTGATATTCACACAACTAGTCACTTCACAATCACTGGTACCGCACTTGAACACGAGATGTTTTCACTCCGGTATAAACGCGATAACTGCCACGAACGAAAACCATCGCCCTATTTATATCGGAATAAGAGTTCTCTAGAAATCTGTAGAATATTCGGTGCCATTGTGACTGACAAAGTAAACAAGTGTAAAGTTCGAGAAACCCTATTGTTCTTAATTATTACGAAAACACCACAAAAAAAATCTAACAAACAACAAACAATAGAAGCGACACAATGGCCGGTACCGCCTGAGTCATAAAACCATAAATCTCGCGATTAGGTGTAAACAACTAGCCGTCGTACCGCGCGCGGCCTACTGCGTAACACCACCTCCTCCCAAGACATGCTCGTCCCAAGCATCGTTGCATCCGTGATATCGCGCCAATCGATCCACGTGAACTATTTTGGGGGCACCTCGAGGTCCTTTCTGTATGCGGAACGTCACGTCGTTGATCTTGGTCACCACTCGGTACGGTCCATCCCATTTGGCTTGTAGCTTTGGAGACTTCCCTTTGCTGCGTATGGGATTGTGCAGCCATACCATCGAGCCTTCCTCGAACCCAGGATTGTTAGCCCTTCTGTCGTATCGAGTCTTCATTCTTTCAGATGCTTGCTGGCCATGCTCTCTAATGTGCTCATAGATGTCGTTCATCTTGTTCCGGAGGTCACTGGCGTACTCAGTTATGGGTTGTGGGGAATCCGGTGGAATGCCAGTTATTAAGTCAGCTGGTAGCCGTAATTCACGTCCAAAATTGGCAAAAGCGGGAGTGACATTTGTGCTCTCATGAACAGCACTTCGGTATGACAACAAAAATGGCTGGATATGCTTGTCCCAATCCCGTTGTTTGCTTCCGACTACTTTTGCCAGGTACCTCTCCAGAGTTTGGTTGAATCGCTCCACCATTCCATCTGATTGCGGGTGGTAAGACGTTGTCCTTGTTTTGTGTGCACCCATTAACCGGCACGTCTCTTGAAACAGCTGAGATTCAAAATTTCTTCCTTGGTCACTGTGGATTTCCAATGGTACTCCAAATCGACAGAATACTTCATGCACCAATTTGTCTGCTATCGTCGATGCCTCTTGGTTCGGAATTGCGAAGACTTCCGGCCACTTGGTGAAGTAATCCATGACGACAAGGAAGTACTTGTTGCCACTTTCACTCACAGGAAATGGTCCGGCCACATCCAGTGCGATTCGCTCCCATGGTGCTCCAACATTATACAGCTTTAATGCTCCTCTGCTGCGGGTATGCGGACCTTTCACTGATGCACAGCTCGTACATTTCCGTACCCAGTCTTCTACGTCATCTCTGCAGTTGATCCAGTAACACCTTTCTCGAATTTTCAAGAGTGTCCGTTTCACACCCAGATGTCCTCCCGAAAACCCTTCGTGGTACAGCTTCAAAACTTCAGGTATCTTTGCTCTGGGTACAACCATTTGGAGATGGCACTGATTGCCACGAGCATTTTCCCATTTTCGGCAAAGTACTCCCTCCTGAAGCACCAGACTATCCCATTGCGCCCAATAGCTCTTTGTCGTAACACTCATTGAAGCAATAGCACTCCAGTCTGGCTTAGGGGCATCTGATTCCATCCATTCAAGAATCGGCTTGATGTCGTCTTCTTCTTGTGCAACCTGAAGGGTTTCTTTCCATTCGTCACCGATGTCAGCTTTGAGCATTCTGACGGGCACTGAATCTTTCGACTCATGTCTTGAGCAATGCTTGCAGTCCTCTGAGCATGTCCTTCTTGACAGTGCGTCCGCGTTGCCATGAGATTTTCCACTGCGATGCTCCGTGGTGAAGTCAAACTCTTGTAGTTGCTCAATCCATCTTGCCACTTGGCCTTCGGGATCCTTAAACTGTAGTAGCCACTTAAGAGCAGCGTGGTCGGTCCTCAGATGGAATTTTCGCCCGAGCAGGTACTTGCTAAAATGTCGCAATGTCTTCACCACTGCAAGTAACTCTTTTCTGGTCACACAGTAGTTCCTTTCCGGCTTGGACAGGGATTTGCTGAAATACGCAATCACCACTTCTTGGTCTCCTTTTCTTTGTGACAGTACTCCTCCAATGCCGGTGTTGCTGGCGTCAGTGTCCACGATGAACTCGTTCTCTGTGTCCGGAAAGCCAAGAATAGGCGTATTACAAAGTCGCTCCTTCAGTTTTTGAAAAGCTGCGTCGCAATTTTCGTCCCAGAGGAAGGGTCGTTTTTCCTTAGTCAGTCTATGCAACGGCTTAGCGATTTCAGCAAAGTTCTTCACGAATCGCCTGTAGTAGGAGCATAAACCCAAGAATGCTCTAACTTCTGTCTTGTCTTTTGGCACAGGTCAATCCTTGACAGCACTCACTTTCCCTGGATCCGTCTGTACGCCAGCTTCGGAAATCACATGTCCCAGGAAATTCACTTGCCTCTTGAAAAAGGAACATTTCTTCGGACTCAGCTTGAGATTGGCTGCGCGAATCTTTGTTAGCACTCTTTCCAGGTTTTGCAGATGGTCTTCGAAGGTTTTTCCCATAATTATGATGTCGTCCAAATAGACAAGGCATGCATCTCCGATCAATCCAGCGAGCACTAACTCCATTAGCCTTTTGAACGTAGCGGGGGCGTTGCACAATCCAAACGGCATCACTTTGAATTGCCACAGGCCTTTGCCCGTAGAAAATGCGGTCTTCTCCTTATCTTTAGGGTCTATTTCCACTTGCCAGTACCCGCTCTTCAGGTCCAGCGTAGTGAACCATTTCATGCCCGTCAGTGTATCTAACGTGTCATCGATCCTCGGCAAAGGGTAGCTGTCCTTCTTCGTTACGTCGTTGAGTCGTCGATAGTCTACGCAAAACCTCATACTGCCGTCCTTCTTTTTCACTAGAACCACTGGAGAACACCACGGACTGGATGAAGGTTCTATCACACCATTATGCGCCATGTCTTCGATCATTGACTCGACTTCTTTTTCTCGTGCCACTGGTATCCTTCTTGACCGCTGTCGAATCGGTGGCACGCTTCCTGTATTTATTGTGTGCTTCACTTATCCAGTCTTCCCGTTGACAGCATCATCGAGAGCAAATATGTCAGTGTAGCGCTGCAGCATTTTCTTTGCCATCAGAAGTTCTTTTTCGGACAGGTCTTCACGGGAATCTTCTAATGGCGTTGACACGTTGTAACTCCCAGCGCAATTGTATTTCTCCTTTGGTTGTTCTTGGCATCTGCGCATCCAGTCTACTTCTTCACAATAACCAATTGGGGTTCCTCCTTTGATGAGTTGCTCCTCGTTACTTGTGTTGAGCACACGCACCACAGCAGTATTAGTAGTCCTCACCAGAGTTCGGGCCAATAACCATGGTTGATCACCTTCCAATTGTTCTACTAACACACATCGTCGTTGATGTTCCAACTTCGGCGGTAATCTAATTGCCACAATTGTTTCCGATCTAGGTGGAAGGACTGTTCTCTGCAGACAATAAACCTTTCCTGATATGGCGCCTTCCATGAAGACTTCTTCTCTTCCACACTTCAAGATTCCTTGGTTGACGTCTATCTCGCAATGATGTTCTCGCATGAAGTCAAGACCCAGAATGCAATCGTCAACTATATCAGCCACGATGACCTTGTGTCGAAAAGTTTTCTCACCCAGCTTTAACTCCACCAGCTTCTCTCCTTGGACGGATATGTGCTGACCGGTCGCCGTCAGAAGTTGAACAGTTTTGCAGCTTTCGAAGTTCGTAAGAAAGCGCTTAGCCAGTCGGGAACTGATGACAGTGCGAGAAGCTCCAGTATCCAATGTCAGCTTGCAAGAAGTTCCATTGATGGCACCATTGATTATCAGGCTGTTTCCATCGTGAGCTTGTGAGACCAAAATCTTTGGGGCCTTTTCTAGACCGGCCAGCACCCGCCCCTTGGTCCTGACGCTTACTCGTTTCCCTGCTGCTGTGTGGTCTCATGGTGCGGCCGTACCTCTCGTTCCTCTAATGGTCGATCCTCCCTTGTTCGACGTGGCTTTGGGCAATTCCGCCATAAATGGCCTCTTTCGTCGCAGTTGTAGCATCTTGGGCCAAACCTTGTACGAAGTGATGCTTCCTTTACTTCCCTCATATGTTGGTTTGTCTTCGCTGGATTTCGTACAGCCTCGACTTCTAAGGCTTCTAAGCCAAAGCTTCCTTCAGTGTTTTATGATGCCCGAGTTTCACTGCAGTTCTTACTTCGAAGTCTGCTATCCCGTTAGCAAAAACTTCCACTAGATGATCGTCGTTGGGTAATGGCGCGGACTGATAAGCCTTCCGGAACAGTTTCTCCACCTCGACGGCCCACTGTTGAAGACTTTCGTTACGACGTTGCACTCTGTTCTTCAACTGCGCTCGGTACGCACGTTACAGGTGCTCATCGCCGTAGCGACTCTCCAGCGTTTCCATTAATTTATCGTAGATCACTTCCTTGCCCACGTCATCGAGAATACTCAGGGCTTCGTCACGAAGGCTCATGATTAGGGCGTTCTTGGCTTGGTCCTTGCTCCATCCATTGGTTTGAACGGCGGCATCAAATTGAATTTTGTAGGCTGACCATGATGATGTCCCGTCGTAAGGCGTCACTTTGATCTTTTGTGATGCTGGCGAGAAGGTTGTAGATGGAGTGGCTCCACTTCCAGTTTTAATGACGTTCAAGGTCTTCCTTACGTCGGCGATTTGTGTTTCCGCTTCGAAGATGCGAAATTCATACTCCTTTATCTTTGTATCGTGCTGGTCCATTTTTTCTTTCATTTCTCTTATTTCCTTTCCCATGGTCGCTTGTAGGCTTGAAAGCAGACCCGCTTGTCCACGATCCAGTTTCTCCTCCAGTTGGCGAGCCTGTTCTTCCAGTTGGCGAGCCTGTTCTTCCAGTTTGCGAGCCTGTTCTTCTCTGTTGTTGCGGGCCTGTTCTTCCAGTAGACGAGCCTGGTCTTCTTTGTTGCGATCGAACATTAACTGCATCATTGACACCATTGCAGCCATATCAAATGCCACAGGAGTGGCTGGTGCTGCAGCAGGTGTCGCAGCAGGTGCCACAGTAGGTGCTGCAGGAAGTGCCGCAGCAGATGCTCCCGGGTTCCCGGAGTCGTAGTTGGTTGCCTCGGACTCGCTGGCTTCCATTAACAGCGAACTGTTTCCGAAGCTTCGTGTATCGACCTCCTCCTGGCGGCGCTCCTGCTCCTCTAGTCGGCGCGCTTCCTCCTGTCTGCGCTGGCTCCTTGTGCGAGGTGTCTCGTCGTCGTATGGCGTTACCGGCATTTTCAATTATCCACCCTTCTGACACCAAATGTTACGAGATGGGTTCTTGGATAATCAGTTAAAACGCCGATTGTTCACTTTGCACTTTATTGCACAAAATCACAGTACACACGACACAACTGGTTCGCACAATACTTCACACTGGCACTGATATTCACACAACTAGTCACTTCACAATCACTGGTACCGCACTTGAACACGAGATGTTTTCACTCCGGTATAAACGCGATAACTGCCACGAACGAAAACCATCGCCCTATTTATATCGGAATAAGGGTTCTCTAGAAATCTGTAGAATATTCGGTGCCATTGTGACTGACAAAGTAAACAAGTGTAAAGTTCGAGAAACCCTATTTTTTTAATTATTACGAAAACAACACAAAAAAATCTAACAAACAACAAACAATAGAAGCGACACAAAGGCAAAGGCCGGTGCCGCCTGAGTCATAAAACCATAAATCTCGCGATTAGGTGTAAACAACTAGCCGTCGTACCGCGCGCGGCCTACTGCGTAACAGTATTAGATGTTTATTGTAACGGATGATGCCTACCTCGATTCTTACATTTCTTTTAAATTATCCATAGCGATTATTGATTGATTATAACGCTCGCTTACCAATACTTACTATTTTTTTAATCCACTCACAATTCCACTATTCAACTACACTAAAAATAATGTCTAAAATCTCGTGTCACGTTTGTTTTTGATCATATTTTTTTAATGAATTTATTGTTTGTATTTGGTACCTAGTCTAAGGATAGATCGTACTCTTTTTTATAGCCCTAAGTTGTTAGGAGACACCACAGAATATTTATTGTTATTAGGCTAATCACTAACAGTTTAAAACAAAGTCGCTTTCCGCTGTCTGTCTGTCCCTAGGAATAGATGCTTAGATCTTTAAAACTACGCAACGGATTTTTAAATAAATAGAATGATTCAAGAAGAAGGTTATTTTAATTATTATGTATGATACACCTGTGCAAAGCCGGAGCTAGTTTATGATAAACAAATGCTGTATTTTTTATTATTTTGAAATTCTCATATTCTAATCTTTTATGTTTATCAACGGCAAATTATCTTCGAAACGAAAAGCACTGACCTCCCTATTTCAAACAGATATACAATTTGTCCGACATTGTACTAAGCACTAAAGTACTTGAGTGCAACAGACAAGTTGCTTACAAAGGATCTCTAGTTACGTCCAGTTCGTTGAATAGACGGCTACAACAATATTTGTTAGAGAAAATACGGAGACGTTGCAATAGATATACCGTTTTCTTAAGAAATATGACTGTAATTTTAGATTTCAGAAAATATGACTTAAATTTATGTTTCTACGAAGAAACGATGTATTTTCCCTGTGTTTTTGAGCCGCCAGGCCTTAACAGATTTGACGGGAAGAGGGTTTGACTCTGGTGTCGTGGAAAAACGGCAAGTGCTTAGTTTGGGATGCCACTTGAGTAAGCAGCGGTTGAGGACGCCACCAATAAAAAGCGGTAGAAGTACGTGGAAATGGTACCTAGCTACTATTTCGTGCCCGTTGCCGTGGAGACCATGGGCAGTTGGGGCGATGAAGCCAAAATGTTAACCTCCGAAATATGGCGCAGGATTAGAGAAAGAAGTGGTGGCTCCCGTTTTACCTCGTATCTGGTGCAAAGAATGTCCAACGCGGCAATGCGGCAAGCGTTATGGACACCTTTGCACCAGGAACGATGAGGGGCAAGTTATTTGATTAGGTTTCTATACACACATTTTATTTACTGTTGTTAGTATTTTTTATATTTAACAAACATTACTCTCTAAGTCCTGTATATATTAAGCCGGATTACAGAGGCGCCATCGTAATTATATTAGTTAAATAGCATAGTTCTGTTTCTTTTTCACTTTAGGCATTCGATAGGGAGAACGCTTTTTACGTTGCTATTAAATTAACGCTGGCACCTCTGTAATCGGGCTTAATATGTAAATAAATTTTATAAACGTTTTACATATCATAAGGTAGGTAGTTTTACTAGATATTTTTCTGAGTTAAACATTGTCACAGCCTTCTATAAACTTCATTTCAATGAAGAAAACAGAAACTATAGATTTTTAACTGTAGAGGAAACAACTTGATTACGAAAATGATGCGATTTCTTTAAATGATGCGATTGATTGCAATTTAACTCATTCTTACTGACCTCTAATGAGATCGGTTAGAATCTTCAAAAAAAAAACAAAATCTCAAATTTATTTATTGGCTCATTAAACAAATAACATTTGATGACAATGGGGTTCAGATCTTCAGTTCTCCTGCTTAGTTTAAGATTTATTAACTAAAAGAATTATGTTGACAAATTAGTGCTTATACAAAAAAATACATTACAATAAAAATAAAGTAAAATCGTGGCTTGCATCCAACGCAATTCTGCGGTCTTGATGAGGTTATCTTACCCCCTTATGTGTAGAGGTCCTACAATGTGCGTGCTGGTACCTGGACTCTACTCGAGAACTTTTCTGAGCCACCAGTCCTCCGTGATATGTGCTGACTGCTGATCCGCTGGACCGTGTCGGTTACATTAGTCCTTATACGGGTCTCTTTATTCCCGATCTCGCATAAAGACCCCGAGCATAACCCTTTCCAAGTTTCCAACGCTCGTTGGGTTATTTGGGCTGCGGTGTTGATGCGCGGTGTAGAGAAACTAACCTTTTTGTTAGCTTCTCTACATTCAGACTCTTCCAATGATAACACTGCCAACTTATAATTCTAGTTATGAAATTCAAATTTTTGAAATGTTTTTCTTTGACAGGATCAGCGATCCTTGTTTTGAAAAATTGGGCAGTCTTGGGTTGGAAGTGTTCTGGAAGACACCTTTTTTTTTCCCTATAAAAATCTAATGTATGTGAATTTGAGTTTGCGTGGAAGAGTCCTGTATACGGCATGAGCGTCGAGTAACAGGCAGGGTGAGAGGCTCCGGTTCCTTTGTCTTTGATTCCAGGAGGATCTCTTGTTTTGGGGCCACTGACCCCTACCCTGGAGCACTGGGCTGGCGCTCACTTCGAACCCTGTCAGCCAGTTTGGGCCGGCGCCTGTCGGCCGGTTTGGGCCGGCGCCTCCACCTCAGTCGACAGATATCTCCACGCTAGCGCTCGCCTAGCGCTACCTTGCTGGCGCCACACTATCGGCGGGTCCAGCTATTGAAAATCCTCGGCCAGCCTCCAGCGTGGTTCTACGAGTACTATCCTCTCCCTTTTTGGCTAACTTTCCAAGGACTCCTTCAAAATTCTCTCTCTCTCTCTCCGATTCTTCAAGATTTAATAGACTATAAGTGCAGTGCGTGTTAGTGTAAATAAATGTGTAAATACTAAGGTTAGTTTTCTGTTTTAATCTCCGAACCGTTAGGAATCCTATCCACTAGGTAGGACTCTTAGGTTGGTTAGGTTTCTCCTGAGGTCTCTTAACCTGTGGTGCTGCAACCGGCTCCCCCGCTTGCAACATTACGGGTTCCTCTCCAATTCTCTTTTAACTTGTGGTGCTGCAAACGGCTTCCCCGTTTGCAACATTACAGTTTGGCGCCCAACTTTTTTTAATTATCCACCCCTGACTCCTTATATTTTCTTATTTTACTTTACTTTCTTATTTTTTTTTCTAAATTCTAAACCGATACTTCCACAAGTATCCACCCATCACTTACACCTTAGGTATTTTGGTTCTCTTTTGGTTATCGTACTCCAATTCTCCATACATTACTCTATACTTGACTTTACAGTACACAGGCTACATAAATACCGCACCCCTACATACAGTCACTTACTACCTGGTTACCTCTGTAACCTACACCCATTCTTCGCTTGGCGGTGTTAAAACCTAACGGTCACCTTCAAGTTGGGGTTTGGGAGACTATACGGCGAGCTGGAGGAGAGTATCCTCTCAGTGTACGTCACATACAGTTTGTAAGTTACCTAACTTACAGCTGAACACTCTTCGTAGTACATAGTAGTACATATTAACACTTGGCCTAATATATAAATTATATTCTATTACTACCTGGTATTATGTGCATATTATTCCGCGAGTCTCTCTTTGCTCTCATACGTCTTCAGTCATTACTATTCCCTTGACTCTACAGTACATTTAAACAACACAATACCGCACCCTCTCATACAAGCACTACTACCCGATTACCACTGTAATCGACATCCATTCTTCACTTGGAGGTGTTAAAACCTATCGGTCACCTACAAGTTGGGGTTTGGAAGACTATACGACGAGCTGGAGGAGAATATCCTCTCAGTGTACGTTACATGCAGGTTGTAAGTTGTCTTGGCTTACAGCTGAAGTATTCCTACATTCACAATACGTTTCAAGGTACTAGGTGATTTTTTTTACCTTATTTTTTTTGAAAGAGTTTTGCTCATGTGAATTTTATGCTCATGTTCTTACTAACCCTGATTTATTAATACCTATTTCAGATGTGTAAGTTCAATTGAATGTTAGTTAATTTACCTAATACTATTTTTTAACTAATATTTCTTTCTTATCTTTGGTAATACGTCGTATCTTATTATTTTTAATCTAATACCTATTAGATTTACAAATATGGCTAAAAACATTGTTTATTCTCATTTAAACAAACTTGAACTTGAATATGAGATCTCAATTCGTCATGAAACACCTTCAGGCTGTGTTTCCTCTCTCAAGGAGCAATTGGAGAGACTTTCTGTACTGAAACCAGCTGAAGTCATTTCTAAGTCGGTTTTCTCAGTGTCAGTTGACTTAGATCAAGTGTCAAAGACTTTGAAGTATATCAAAGATAAAGTTTCAATGTTAGAGTCTTCTCCGGATTGGTTGCTAACTAAGAAGGTTGAATCATTTTTGAATCATACTCATTTTCGTCTTGATCGTATTGACGTTTCAACGATTTCGGAAGAATCCTTAAAGCAAAACTACAAAGTTTTAAGGAGCGATTTTTTTTCAATTAGGAAAAGATTCGATGCAGTTCATAGCAACTTCGAGCATCAACCGAGTATTGATAATACTCAAGACTATGACGATTCTCCCTCTGGATCAGTTTCGGTTTCGCCCCGAACTGAACATAGAGATCATCAACCTGAGATACTATTCTCAAAGGCTGAATCTGTTCCGCATAGACCTACAATACAGGAAAGCACTTCGAATTCTACACAATCTATACTTCTACCACAAGAAGTGTTGCTTACCTTAGTCAATGCTTTAACAAAGAATACTCAATTCTCTCATTCTAATGTCATGGTTGATTTTAAAAGTTTGACATATGATGGAAAATCATGCCCTCGCTCTTTCTTGCAAAAGATGGAAGAGTTCCGTCGATCTAAAAGCATTTCTGATGAAAGTATTGTCAATCATGCTTTTGAAATCTTTAAAGGTGATGCTTTACATTGGCTTAGGTTTCAAATCTCTCAAAATGACTCATTAGCTTGGGATGAAATCAAAAGTTTGTTGATTAGAGACTTTGGTGAATTTGACTTCGATTATAAACTCTTGGAAGCGATTCGTAAGCGAACTCAAGGAAAAGACGAGAAAATAGCCGTTTTTGTTTCGATAATATCGGGTATGTTTTCCCGCCTACAAACACAGTTACCAGATGCAGAAAAGTTACAGATTATTCTGCGTAACATTCGACCTTGTTATTCGATTTTTGTAGCTTTGAAGGAAGTAAAAACTCTTAACGAGCTGATTAATGTTTGTCAATTGTATGAGAATTGTATGGATAAGAATTCTAGTTTTCACGAACCTCTCCATAATGATGCTTCCTGGGCAAAGGATTTTAACTATCGTCCCTCAACTTCTGGATTTTCTAAAAATGTTTTGAAAGCAAGTGAAGTCGTTAAGGAATCTCACCCCTTAAACTCGCAACCGCGCAGACGATTCCTACGCCTAATTTCTATAATTTCTGCCCACGTTGTAGAGTCACAGGCCATTCCTTAAAAACTTGTACTAAACCAAGGACTTTGGTTTGTTTCAAATGTGGTCTACAAGGGGTAAAGGTAACAGACTGTCCTAAGTGCTCCGTTACTTTAAATAAAAAAAACTAAATAATGACTTGAATGATGATTCTAAATCTTACAGTGATTCTAATGATTGGCAGCAATGGTTGAATACGGTTCGAAATTTTATGTTTTGTTATAAGACAACTGCTGTGTCTTATGACAAAGAAAAAGATTTTAATAGACCTTTTATTAATGTATCTATTAATGAACAATCTTTTTCGGGTTTATTAGATAGTGGGAGTTGTATTACTATTTTAGGTAACAATTCTCATAAGGATATCTTAAAGTTAGGTTTCAAGTTATACAAATCATCATTTCAAGTCATGGTTGCTAATAAACAAAAATCAACGTCATTGGGTTACTTTCATCTCCCGATCAAATTTAATAATCGGATAAAATTTATTAAAGCTTTCGTCTTCCCTGATATTTACCCTTCCTTAATTCTTGGTTGGGATTTTTGGGAAAAGTTTGACTTAACACCTAAAATACTTTCTCTTGAAGTTAACTCTGAACATAAGGAGCTTGTGTCTTGTTCTATTGAAAAGAAGGTTACTTCGTTTAACCATCTATCTAACAATCAAAGTGAAATAGCTAAGGCTATGATTGAACGTTTTAAATCGATTTCATTTGAAGAAAAGGGTCATTTGGGTCGTACTAATCTGATATCACACCGGATTGATACGGGTGATGCTTTACCTATCAAACAAAGGTGTTATCGACTTTCTCCGGAAAAACAAAAAGCTCTTATTGTTGAAGTCGATAAAATGCTTGACTTAAAAGTTATTGAATCATGCGAAAGCCCTTGGCTATCTCCAGTTCTTATTACTCCAAAAAAGAATGGAGAATGGCGTTTTTGTGTTGATAGCAGGAAATTGAATGCAGTCACTCGAAAAGATGCTTATAGTCTTCCCTTTATTTCGGAAATACTAGATAACCTCAAAAATGCTAAATATCTATCAAGTATTGATATTGCTAAAGCTTTTTGGGAAATTCCGCTGCATCCTGACGATAGAGATAAGACTGGTTTCTACGTCCCTGGTCGTGGAATGTATAGATTTACAGTTATGCCTTTTGGTTTAACTAACGCTCCAGCTACTCAACAAAGGTTGATGGATACCTTATTTACTCCAGAGTTTGATAATAAGGTATTTTGCTATTTGGACGACATAATAGTAATAAGCGATTCTTTTGATGAGCATATATCTCTTCTACTTAAAGTTCACCAAAAGCTTTCTTATGCTGGATTAACCATCAACTTTGAAAAGAGCAAATTTTTTCGTAAAGAGCTTAAATATCTGGGTTATGTCGTGGATGAGCTAGGTCTTCGTGCTGATCCCGAAAAGATAGAAGCTATCATCGCTTACCCTGTTCCTACTTCTAAGAAAGAAGTAAGACAATTCTTGGGTACTTGTAGTTGGTTCCGACGTTTCATACCCAATTTTAGTTCTATTGCTTCGCCTCTTTGTAAACTAACGTCATCAGGCAAGAATGTTTCTAAAAAGTTTATCTGGAACGATGATGCTGATGCTGCTTTCAATAAGCTAAAAGAGCATTTGATTTCTACGCCTATTTTAGCATGTCCTGATTTTGACCTACCCTTCTTTGTTCACTGTGATGCGTCCAATTTTGGTATCGGAGCTATGTTAAGCCAAATAAAAGACGACAAAGAAGTGGTTATAGCGTATATGAGCAGAACTTTAAATAAGCATGAGCAAAACTATTCAACAACTGAACGTGAAACACTAGCAGTTATTAGCGCTCTTGAACATTGGCGTTGTTATCTTGACAACGGTAAACCTTTTACTATTTATACTGATCACGCAGCTTTGAAGTGGTTTCAAAATTTGTCCAATCCTTCTGGGAGACTAGCGCGTTGGACTATTCGCTTATCTTATTTTAATTTCATTCTGAAACATAAAAAGGGTAAAGAAAATGTTGTCCCTGATCTTCTTTCACGTTGTAAAACACCTAACGTTGCAGGCATTGGTTTTACAGAACCAATAGCTGCAAATGTTGATCTTCAATTAGATTATTTTAATCGGTTGTTTGCCAATTGTCAGGATAACCCCGATGCTTATCCAAATTACAAAATTGTCGATGGCAAATTATACCGCCACTTTGACACACCTAATTACTTTAACGAAGATTTTGCGTGGAAAGAAGTTCCTCCTCCAACAGAGAGGAATGAAATAATTAAGTCTTGTCATGGGCTATCCGAAAACAGCCCTCATATTGGGATATTTAAAACTTATAAAAAACTTTGCTTGAGATTTTATTGGTCCGGTATGTTTAAGGACGTGGCCAATATGTGCTCGACTTGTGAAACTTGTCTCTCTTATAAATATTCGAATCATTCGCCTTATGGTCCTATGGGCAAACCTAAAATTTGCTCAAGGCCGTGGCAGAATATTTCTTTAGACCTCATGGGTCCATTCCCAATGTCAAGACAACGTAACCAACATATCTTAGTGGTCACGTGTTCTTTTTCTAAATATTGTCTCATATTCCCGATTAAGCGAGCTACTGCCCCTAATATCATTCGTGAATTAGAAAATCATGTATTTTTAGTACATGGTGTACCACAAACTATAATTATGGATAACGGTTCTCAGCTACAATCTAATGAGTTTCGAAATTTTCTTAACAGTTATAAAATACCTTTCGTCTTTTATTCACCTAGATATTGTCCTCAAGTCAACCCAACAGAACGTTATAATAGAACTATTATAACGGCTTTAGCTCAGTTAGTGGGTGATGATCATAGATCATGGGACAATCATTTGAAAAAGATTCAAATGGCTTTAAATAGTGCAGTAAATGTCACGACCGGTTTTACTCCAGCGTATCTTGTATTTGGCCGTGAAACAATTCCTTGCGGGTCATACTATAGTTCCTGTTCTAATCTTGACAGCGTCATCTTCGCTCCTCGAGACATTTATGCCCATAATTTAGGGTTACTTTCCACAATCTTCGATAAAGTACAAGTTGCTATTCATACAGCTCACTCTAGAAACGCTACAAATTACAATCTAAGACGAGATTTCAAAGAATTTAATGTCGGGGATATTGTTTGGCGAAAAAATTATGTACAAAGTAATGCTGGTGCATATTTCAGCGCAAAACTTGCGCCGAAGTACATAAAATGTAAAATTGTTAAAAAATTGTCTTCTTTGGTCTTTGTCTTGGAGGACCATAACGGTTCGAGAGGTAGATGGCATGTTAAAGATATTAAATGCTAACTTGTATTATATTATTGTATTATATATATTATAATGATTTTTTTAAATAGTGCTGATCTATGTTTTTGTTTTCTTAAGAAGGTTGTAAATAGTTTTCGTTTTTTTTGGTGTATAATGAGTACTTATAATGTTATGATTAAGTATTCGTATAATTCTTTTTTACGTACAAATGTACCTGTTAATGCTTCACAAAGAATCTAAACCCTTTGGCTTATTTTTTGTAATACCCTTGATTTTTTTTTTTTTAATTGACTAATAAAAGGCTTGCACAATGGTTAAGTTACCAATAAGGCCTAAATTGTGCTTTTATCTTTTGATATTTCAAATTGCACACGTTGCAATTTAAATATTAACTTCATTTGAATAGAAAATTACTTTTTCTCTTCATACTCGTATCTCTGAAAAGTCTTAAGGCTTACTTAGGCCATATGTGTAAATATTAACTTGTAAATATTATTTATCTTTACTTTTATCGGGTTTTCGAAAAGGTGCGGGTTACGACACCTAACTCTAAAAAAATAAGCCTTCGTTACAATCAAATGATAATTCCTTGTGGAGTATGGTCATCATGGATTGTGAACCATAACCCCAACTTATGATTGAGTATGCGTGCGAGGGAGTATAGAAGATGTGTGCGAATCTGTCTGGATGGTCAAGGTCTTATTCTCAACCTGCAAAATTTTCAATGAGTGAAAATTTTTCTGGGGTTTTGGGGGAAATGTAGAGAAACTAACCTTTTTGTTAGCTTCTCTACATTCAGACTCTTCCAATGATAACACTGCCAACTTATAATTCTAGTTATGAAATTCAAATTTTTGAAATGTTTTTCTTTGACAGGATCAGCGATCCTTGTTTTGAAAAATTGGGCAGTCTTGGGTTGGAAGTGTTCTGGAAGACACCTTTTTTTTTCCCTATAAAAATCTAATGTATGTGAATTTGAGTTTGCGTGGAAGAGTCCTGTATACGGCATGAGCGTCGAGTAACAGGCAGGGTGAGAGGCTCCGGTTCCTTTGTCTTTGATTCCAGGAGGATCTCTTGTTTTGGGGCCACTGACCCCTACCCTGGAGCACTGGGCTGGCGCTCACTTCGAACCCTGTCAGCCAGTTTGGGCCGGCGCCTGTCGGCCGGTTTGGGCCGGCGCCTCCACCTCAGTCGACAGATATCTCCACGCTAGCGCTCGCCTAGCGCTACCTTGCTGGCGCCACACTATCGGCGGGTCCAGCTATTGAAAATCCTCGGCCAGCCTCCAGCGTGGTTCTACGAGTACTATCCTCTCCCTTTTTGGCTAACTTTCCAAGGACTCCTTCAAAATTCTCTCTCTCTCTCTCCGATTCTTCAAGATTTAATAGACTATAAGTGCAGTGCGTGTTAGTGTAAATAAATGTGTAAATACTAAGGTTAGTTTTCTGTTTTAATCTCCGAACCGTTAGGAATCCTATCCACTAGGTAGGACTCTTAGGTTGGTTAGGTTTCTCCTGAGGTCTCTTAACCTGTGGTGCTGCAACCGGCTCCTCCGCTTGCAACATTACGGGTTCCTCTCCAATTCTCTTTTAACTTGTGGTGCTGCAAACGGCTTCCCCGTTTGCAACATTACAGCGGAAAGAATTTCATTGTATTGTGTGAAACACCCGTAAATCATAATGCATGAGAACTTCCGGTAAACTCTTAATTAACTATGCTCTCCGTTGAAAATTCAAATCAAAGTTTCCTATAAAACGTGCCGTTTCACGTGCAAAATTTCAAACATCCAACCTTACCTTTCAGTTGAAAATCAACACTTACGGTAGCACGTACTACTTGAAAACTTCGGAATGAAGCGCGGTACCTATATAGAAGAAACTTTACGAACAAACATAACTTTCTCGCCCCCAGGTAGAATTAATATTTCTCTGTAAGTCGCGTTCGTAATAGAACACTGCAAAATTGGACTAATTTATTTTTACGAAAATGGGACTCAAAACTATCGAGTCCTGTTGGTATAAAGTAGGTCCATTGATTATTCCATTTGTAACTTGATCAAATTTTAATAAATAATCGGCCAAGTACGAGTCGGACTCGCGCACGGAGGGTTCCGTACTGTATGGGAGCCCCCCTTAAATATTTATTTTATTAAAATTTTATTATTTATTATTAAAGTGAATATAAAACTAAACATTCTGTGAAAATTTCAAGCATGTACCTGTTACCATTATTAATATAGAGCGAAAAACTTCTGAAAAATCAGGTTTGTTGTATGGGAGGCCCCTTTAAATTTTTTTTTAGTGTTTTTAGTTATAGCGGCAACAGAAATACATCATCCGTGAAAATTTCAGATGCCTAGCTATAATGGTTCATGAGATACAGCCCGGTGACAGACAGACAGACAGACAGACAGACAGACAGACAGACAGACAGACAGACAGACAGACGGACATCGAAGTCTTAGTAATAGGGTCCCGTTTTTACCCTTTGGGTACGGAACCCTAAAAACTGGTTAAAAAGTACAAAACAACATTAAGGTATACGTAAAAAGTGTCCCTCGGAGGAGGTTATAGGTAAGGGGCTACTAAAGTGTTTTTAGTAGCCCCTTACCTACAAATACTTCAACTCCTCACCACGATTGACATTGACCCAATAATAACTATAACTTTTTTAGACTTCCAAAAAAGAGGAGGTACCTATTAAAATCTGCTGTAAGTATGTATTTTTTGTTCATCTAATTGAGAAACTATTTAAAATAAAATGTTTTTATTTCGAAAGGGTATACCTACTCCCAAAGTGGTCCCATTTAAATTTTACCGACATAAGCTGAGCCGTTTTTTAAAAATCAACAAAAATGTAAAAGTTTAAAATATCGAATTGAGCTAACTATTCAAATTTTGAACACGATTGAAGTCGGTTGTGCTATATTTGCGAAAAATAATTATTGTTTTCGTGAACATTATTCTGATCAGTAACCCAATCTGAACTAGGAGTAAAGTTTCCTTTCTTGATATACGTCGAAATGTGCGTCTGTATTTATTCGAGCCCGTTTGTTAGCACGAAACACTGACTTTACAGAATAAATAAAATAAAATGTTCGTCCTTTCCAGACACTTATCAGCCCAAGGCACTTGTTTACTTTATTCAGAGGGCCTTGCGAAGGTGTATTTGTCAGAATTTGAATGATGCTTTATTACTTTTGGGTTTCACCTTTACTTTTTGAGTGGCAAATTTTACCCTAAGTCGGGATTCTTTTCTGTAAATATTGATTGTGTGCGCGTGAGAAAATTGCAAATTTGTGTTGTGTGCAACGACGTTGTACAAAAAGTGGCATTGCAAAGTAAAGAGACTATAGGTGGTAATATAATCACTACATAGGGCAAAACAAAGTCGCTTCCCGCTGTCTGTCTGTTGTCAACAGATTTTGATACGATTTTTTAAATAGAGTAATTCAAGAGTATAATACACCTGTGCGAAGCCGGAAGGGTCATTATCATGAACAAGTTTTACGACGCTACCAACCAGGGAACGCAAAAAAAAACCGCTGTATCGACTTTCGACAAAATGGAATAGCTGAGATTTTTGTGATTTTGGAGTTGTTATGATTTTAAAAGTAGTTTGTTATAATGAAATTACTAAAATAATTTAGGTTTAAGGTGACCGACTCTAAGTATCAGGAACAACGACAATAATATAATATAATTAATCATCATCATCGGAACATAAGAGCACGGCTCTTCTTGATGGAGCAAATTCCACGTTTCGCAGTCTTCTGCCAGTTTTTTCATGTCATTTGTAGTTTGTAAATTTGAAAAGAATGTTTATTGCGCCAGAAATCATTGTAATGTTTGTGATATCTAGTACATAAATGAGTATACGAAGTTGAAATTTCCGCATCGCGCCACATTTTGAGCCAAATTGAATTCCGCGGCTCAACTTTAGCAGTTCACAAGACGATAAGACGAGATTAGGGACATATTGCTCCGCACGACGTTGGCTTTAATTCCTTATTGACGGTAGCCAATTAGTTACTGTGTAACAAAATTAGCAAGGACTATTAAGTACATCAGGTTCATTTTTGGCTGGCCCTGATGCTAGGGCAACAAAATACGGCATCGGCATTTCATGTGTGTTATATCGGCTCTCTTTTAGTCAGACCCTTCTAAAAGGAAACTTCTGGGCTTTTAGATGGTTGGTGCTGCAGCTTTTCTATCTATCTCTACAACCTGTTCCACTTATTGCTGAGTAAAGCCTCTTTATTTACTCGCAACATTGCTATTAGATGGAGCTCTTGCCATCCACTCAAATGGGCTCGCAGAGGGCAACAACGGTGTGCTACATTTTCGTATAGAACAGTCTAGCCTAGGTATGTTCGAGAAGTTAAACAAAGTGCTGGGAGATCTAGTGCGTTCCTCTGGAGATTCCAGAGCTCCCAAGAGCGCACAAAGGCCGACCACCGAGAGGGTTAGTGAGTTTAGAGGGCCGCGTAATTTCGGGATTTTTAAAATGAGTCGATTTGACATGTGTCACACTCGTGATCGGGTGCTGCTTGCAGGTCGCCGGTCTGCTTGTGGCATTCACGCAATGCACCGACTTACGAGTAATAACTAAGGCTAAGATTTAACGATGTACTTACTCTCCTTGTACAGTAAGATCAAATAATTGTTTTTAGTTAACATAGGGCACATACCCTGGAGTATGTGGTTAGTAAATTTTCGATTTTAAAAAAAATGAGTCGACTTATTTTCGGTCGCTGTGTGGTAGGTACAATCAGGACTATACATTCAAATGCAGCATACATTCCTTAACTCGAATTATGCAACTAACAAATCAAAAATTACGCTCGTCAGGCCTCGTCCTTTGTAATTGAAAATCTACCTTACCTTTGTACCAAATTTACATTGTCCTTTGATTTGAAGTTAATTTCAAAAGGCCAACACAGGCATAGTTCTGATAGCGATCGGTTGATTGATGCCACATAATCCGCGCATACATCACTGGTGATAGGCCATTTATTATAATTCCACCTTACAGGGTGCTGATAAAGAGATGGAATAAAAAGTGAGATGTGTCTGAATGGTTCGCGAACTAATAAAGGACAGATGATTCGCGATGAAGCCGTTGGGTTGAAGTCCCAGTTCCGCACCAATAAGTTCTTTGGAATGTATGTACCTATGTATTTTTCTACTACTGGCTTTTCGATGAATAGAAATATCGTGAGTAAACTTTCACTTGCTCGTAGGAGAAATTCAGTGGCGTATGGGGATCTGCCAACCCGCACTGGGCCAGAATAGTGGATATGACCCAATCAACCTTCGTGGTTACGCTGACGTCCTGCAGTGGACTATTACAAAGACTGATACTGTACAGATTCGTCTTTTAAATACCTACTAGCTGACCCCGCGAACTTCGTTTCACGCAATATTTTTATAGTTGCAACTCAGAAACCTTCTTTGGCTCATGTACATGATCTAACGCATAGTTTACGATTCTATAAAAGACATTCAGACAAACATTCATTTTTATATATCTAGCTGCACTTCTCGGCCTTTCCCGGCTACAAATGTATCCTTAGTTATTATTATATGAGTCCAAAAGTGGTTTTGTTGGTGTATTTGTTTGTTACTCTTTCACGCAGCATCACAGAAACAAATAAACTTGATTCTCTTGATGACCACTTTTATCCTGAAAAAAAAAAAGGTTTCTCTGGATCACACAAAAATCTCTCATCACGCGAGCGCAGCTGCAAACAAAAATTTGTTAGGTATTTTATAATAGTAGTTTATGCAACTGTCATATAATGAAGGGTATTAAAACACGAGTGTGAGTAGTAACGAGTGTTTTAATACCCGTGTTATATGCAGTTGCATACACTACTTTATCTTCACTAATAAAAATAAAAATAAACATATTGCGAAACATTAAATTCACGCGTACGTGTATTGTCACAGTGAACTTGGCGCCATTAAAATCTAACCAATGAGAGCGCAGCTGCGCGCGCAGGGCCAATCAGGAGCGAGCGCGCGATGTTATAATGAGATTTTACGATATCGATGTGGATATTATAACATCATGTGAAATTGCTTAAATTGAGTGTTTTGTTGTCTGCGCTATAACAATAGTCATTATAAGTCAAGTATTGGAAACATAAGTAGAATGTTACAACATTAGTGTAGATAAATATATTGAAATGCCGAGTATTAGCTTCGAGAGTACTTTATAAACAGTCATCATCATTATCAGCCGTAGGACGTCAATTGCTGGACATAGGCTTCCCCTATGGATTTACAATTGGCCTGGTTGGAAGCGGCCTGCAGCTAGCGCGTTCCTGCGGTCTTAATTATACCGTAGGTCCACTTAGTCAGTGGATGTCCTACGCTGCGCTTGCCTGTGCGTGGTCTCTATTCGAGAACTTTACAGCCTCATGGATCACCAGGTCTCCGAACTATGTGCCCTGCCCACTGTCAATTCAACTTACTAATACGCTGGGCTCGGAAACTTAGGTTCGTCCGCGATCTCCTTATTTCTGATTCACTTAAAAGATTATAAAGATTATTACCGCCTTACCACAAAATATTTCAACACGCATTAAACACTGTTTAACCGTGCAATTTGTACTGTTAAATATTGTCTAACTAGACGACCCGCCCCGGCTTCGCACAGGTGTATTATACATATAAACCTTCCTCTTGAATCACTCTATCCATTAAAAAAAACCGCATCAAAATCCGTTGCGTAGTTTTAAAGATTTAAGCATACAGACAAACAAACAAACAAACAAACGAAAATAGCGACTTTATTTTATACTATGTAAGGAAGCGTGAGTAAAACTTTTGTGGTAAGACGGTATATGTTTATTTCATTGCTGCCCATTTAAATGAGACCCTGAAAAATTATCTAAATATTCTGAGGATGATGGATGGTGGAGATCACTGGCTTAAGATTTTTGGAGCCTGATGGTGACAATGGTTTATTGGATTAAGTGGGTTTATTTTTTAATTTAAAATGTTTATGTTACAGAAATAAACTTAGGATATTTTGATATTTAGATTTTGCTGTGTTTCAATTTTGAAGGTTTTGAAACTATATCAACTAAAATCGGCCAAGTGCGAGTCGCTCACGAAGTTTTCCGTATAGTATGAAAGCCCCCTTAGTAAATTTTATTTTCATTTATTTATTTATTTTTGAAGGGAATTTAAAACTTAATGTTATGTGAATATATCAAGCATATTCCTGTTGTCGTTATTAATTTCGAGCAAAAAAATTTTAATTAAGTTATTTATTTTTAAAGTAAATATTTCACTAAATATTATGTAGATATTTCAAGCATCTGTCAACATTATTAAAATCGAGCAAAAGACAGCAAAAAATTCAGATTTTTTTTTTTTCTGTTTCAGGTTTTTGTTGTTATAGCGGCAACAGAAATACGTCATCTATGAAAATTTCAGCTTTCTTGCTATCACTGTTCATGAGATACAGCCTGGTGATACACAGACGAACAGAAGGACAGACGGACAGCGGAGTCTTAGTACCTAATAGGGTCCCATTTTTACCCTTTGGGTACTGAACCCTAACAACTAGATGACCTAGCGAACTTCCTTTCTCGCGATATTGTTATAAATTATAGCATATGATTTATTCTAGTGTAAAATCATTATTATTGCAAAGTTTCATCTCAATTCATTCAGTAGTTTTTGCGTGAAGAGTAACAAACATCCATAGTTACCCACAAACTTTCGCGTTTATAAGTCGCTAGTATCAAATAAGCGATAAATTCAGTCTCTCATTACGATACTCACACACGGTTCCTAGTTTCGTCGACTAGTCGCTGCGGAGTATCGCACATAAACATTTACCGATAACGAAGTATGCGTAATAATCGGCCAAGTGCGAGTTGAACTCGCGCACGAAGGGTTCCGTTCCTTATGGGAGCCCCCCTCGATATATTTTATTTTGAATTTATTATTTATTTTTAAAGTGAACATACAACTACTGTGAATATTTCAAGCATCTACCGGTTGCCGTAGTTAAAATCGAGCAAAAAAGACGTTTTTGTATTGGGAGCCCAATTTATTTTTGAATTATTTATTTTTAAAGATAATAAACAATTGAATATTCTGAAGCGTATACTTGTTACCGTTATTTATATTAAGCGCAAAACGGTAAACAATTCAGGTTTGTTGTTTGGGAGCCCCCCCTCAAATAATAATTTTATTCTGTTTTAAGTAATTTTTGTTATAGCGCCAACAGAATGACATAATCTGTGAAAATTTCAACTTTCTAGCTATCACGGCTTATGAGATACAGCTTGGTGACAGACGGACAACGGAGTCTTAGTAATAAGGTCCCATTTTTACCCTTTGGGTACGGAACCCTAAAAATGGTCATTAGACCAAATCAGAGCAGGAGCGAGCGTCGAAAATCTAAGATTATCTCGGTAATGGTCACGCCACTTACGCATACGTATAGGTTCAAAAATAAAGCGCCAGAGTCGTGTTTTCATATCGTGATGAGAAATGGCCCTCACAGAAAATTTACATAATATTACAGCAATTATATTGTTTTTGACCGACGAAACGGAGGAGGTACTCAATTAGCATGTGGTTATGTATAACCACGTTCTTCTTACATGGTGGTCCGATTTCAATAATTCTTTTTTTATTGGAAATATTTACTTCGAAATTGTTCCCATTTAAATTTTAAATTAAATTAGCTGAGCCATTTTTGATAAATCAACAATAATGTTAAAAAATGCTACATCGATCCAAGCGAAATATTTGCGAATTCTGTACACGGTTGAAGTCAGTAGTGCTATTTTTTGCGAAAAATAATTATCTAATTTCTTTTTGAATATTAGACTATATTTTTTGTCGATACCTACCTATAAAACGTTCTGTATATTTTCTTTTTAAATATTAGACTATACTTTTTATCAATATATACATACTTAAATAAATAGTTCCTAAATAACACCCAGACACAGAGCAAACACCTTGGTTCATCACATAAATGCTTGCCCTGGGTGGGAATTCAGGGTCACGAGGAAAGTCAGGGTCACGAGGCAGTCAACTAATATTGTTGTCTATTTTCTTTTTAAGTAATAGACTATTTTTTTATCGACAGAAAACATCCTGTATCGTAAGCATTTTGTCAGGTCTAATGCAACGCATACGTCTTCGTGAGTAAACAAGAGTTACCATCAATAACCCCGCGCACATAACCGGCTCATTTTTTGAGATGGATGAACCAAACTAGGTGATATGACGGAACATACAGGGTTATCTGCTTACCCTTTACTAAACCGAAATAGTTCTATACTAAATTGCAACTATAAATCGGTAAAATGCATGAAATAGCGGTTATTTAGGGTGCCGTACCAATCGTACCATACGATGTATGACGAGAAAAGTATAAAAAAAACGTTTTATCGATGATTATGTTATATAGGTAGTTACGCTTTGAGGTTTTAACAACTTAGGGACTTCCCAATTTTGTACAATTTTCAAGATTTGTACGGAACCCTCGGTATGCGTAACCTGTACTTATAGTCCTACAGGGTTAGGTTATACTAAACCGAAAATGGGTGATTCAGACCATTATTATGAACAACTTTGTGGGTCTGTCCTGAATGGCTACCACGCACCGGCAAGCGCAGCGTAGGAAGTCCACCGACTAGGTGGACGATGTAATCAAGACCGCGGGAACGCGTTGGATGCAAGCCGCTTCCGACCGGGCTTATTGAAATTTCATAGGGGTGGTCTATGTCCAGCAGTGGACGTCTTACCGCTGATAATACTGTGCTCTGAGTACGATAATGGTGTAATTAATTATTGACGTTACTAGTAGTCGTCATTATTCGTATTAAAAAAAAACAACGGGTTGCACTGCGGGAGTGCCGGCAGAAGTGAAAACTTGAAAATATAAAGTTCTATCATTTATGTGGTAATATTCAATATCACACACGCTCTCTCGAGCAAGCGAAACAGCAGAAGCAGGCATACATTTTCGCCGCGCGGTAGAAAGAGAGGAGAAATATGACTTCCTCTCTACGCTGCACCGGCGGTCTACTCTTACTCCGTCCTGCGAATTTTCGATCAGCTTACGCGTCTGGCCTGACGCGAGTGTAACCTTTTTTTACCCATTTCAAAAAGTGCACAACGCCATTAAAGAAGTTTTCACTTCAACAATATATCAGTGAGTTGCAATGGTCCAGCAAATCGTCAATTTCTAACGCATCCACTTTTCAACACTTTAACAAACAACTGTACCCAAAAACCTATCGGCACACGTCAATACTCCAATACGTCAAAGGAATGTTTACGGGCGCTGGAGTAAAGCGATTTTGTGCTCGGCGGTACGCTGCGGCTTGTCACTCCTGAAGCTCTATCGTATAGGTTTTCCTCTATTTGTAGATAGCTTTATGTCAGTGATAAATACTGGGTGTGTTGCCCTGTATTGTATTTGTATACAGGGTTAGTTCTAATCAATTAGCATCCTTTTATGGGCTTATTCTGTACATCTAAAAAAATGTTGTTGTTTCATATAAAAATATTGTTCACCCTCGACAAAATGTATGAGACAGCTGCTTTTCTTTTTAAGTTTTGACCAAAGTCACAGAATAAAAGTTGTTAGTTTTGATGTACAGAATAAGCCCCTAATAGGATGCTAATTGATTAGAAATAACCCTGTATATTTAACAGTGTCACAAACATATTTTAGAAATTTTATTTCACAGATAGTACAGGGTAACCCTGTATTAAATTTCCGAATAGTAAACCTCGCGTGTAAAAATGTACAGAAACTGTATGAAGATTCGTTGAAAAATGCGACCTGTAGGCCAAGCATGCGACCACGAAATGCCACGAAAAGAACAAATTTCGGTGTGTGAAAAAATGACAGTACTTCGCCATAACTCTGTCTCGTTCTGACACGTCGAAAAAATATAGCATGGTGCTTGCGTGGTGCGTATCCTAGCCCAGCTGAAAGCGAAAAGCATCAATCAAACTGACAAAACTCGGACAGATGAAAAATAAAATGCCAGCCTGGAGCAGAAACGGCTTGTTCGGTCAACTACTACTTACTACTACCCCTGTATCTGTAACAGCCTTTTTAATAGTCCACTGCAGGACATAGGCCTATTCACAAAATATGATTGGGCCATATCCACCACGTTGGCACAGTGCGGGTTGCTGAAATAATAACTGAAATAACATAGGTAACCATCGAATTTCTTCTACGGACGTATGCAAGTTGTGGCTCGTTTGATTCATCTTGTCGAGTACATGTTCAGTAAAAGCTTGTTTTAAAAAAAAAAGTATAATACTTATTTACCACCACCACTACTGTAATGAAACTAATACTCCAAACTAATCTTTACTCGAAGTATATTGAACCGTAATTACTGGTTACGTAAGTAAACACCGGCCGAAGCCCGTTAAGTCCGGATGGAAGCGGATAAAAACCGGTTAACTGGAGTAAACGGCGGATTAATTAGCCCGGCCTTTTCTGGATATTCGATAGTTCTACAGGAAAATAGGGTCGAAGGAAATATCGGGAAATCAGAGCTGTACAAAGTACCTGGAGAAATTAGCATTGCGTGCATGCCCTGAGCATTCATTCTCGCCATCGAAGGCTCCTTCTTGCGGCGGCGTCGTGTGTCGGGTCGTTCTCCTCCCTCAAATATGGTCGAGGAGAGCGATGGCTGGCACATGCGTCACACTCGTGATCGGGTGCTGCATGCGGGTCGCCGGTTTGCTAGCGGCATTTACGCAATGCATTGAAACTACTAACTTAGACTAAGATTTAAACTAACCCATCTCTATTGTACAGTCACATTCTATAAATTGTAACTTAGTTAACAAAGGGCACAGACCCTGGAGTCTGTGGATCATTAATTTAAATTAAAAAAAAAAAAAAATAGTACCTGGAGTTGTATCAACGTTGTAAGTACCAGTCTACGGTAAGTAAGTAAGTAAGTTCGTATAGGCCGGGTGGCTAGCCCTGGTGTCAGAGTTTTTAGGCCGCCTGAAGGCCTCTGACATGGCTAAACGGTTAAAACAACCGGGGCCTACAATTTAACGTGTCATCCGAGCCACGGTAGCGCTCAGTTGGAAAATGCCACCCGCGGTCACCCATCCAAGTACTGACCGTGCGGAACGTTGCTTAATTTCGGTGATCGCTGACAATCACCTAGTCAAACTACGCTACGAGCGCTACGGTTATTAAGGTTCATTTTTATTGGTCGTTAGAGCTCGCTTTCGAGGTACAGGTGATTTCTGTTTACGCATGCCGTAAGGGCCAGCATGCGACAGTCGTATTCATTAGTCAATAAGGCCCGCTTGGAGATTGTTGCATATTCTTCACCGCGCATTTGTATTGAAAGAGTGGTACTGAGCAGACGGGCCTAGTCCTTGCACCACGCTTGCTTCAGACCAACCGAATTTATTGGTTGCTAGCCGGCGCGGCGGCGTGCGGAGAATACTCGCATGGCGTATTTCGACCAAGATATAGAAAGCCTACTTTCATTAGTCGATAACCCGTATCCCCCGCCTGCTGTTTAACGACTGAATAAACGACTAATGAAATGAAAATGAAATTTACAGTACTGTTCTTAAACAGTAAAGTATTTTTTTTGAAAGGCTGGTTTCAAATTTTTAGCACGAAAAATCGTTTCGAAAACATGAATAATAAAGTAACTGTACTGTTTCTGGCATTTTGTAATAAATATTCGATATTTAAAACAGGGAAATAGGGTCGCAAAAAATATGGGAAAATTGGAGTTGTGAGGCGTACGTAGACTTGGTACCATTGTTGAATCAGTCTATGACTAATTAAAAGGCCGCTACAGTACGTAACCGTTCTAGAACTGCACTTTAAACCTATTATCAAAAAGCAGGTACCGTATATAGTTCTAAACTTTCACATTGAACAACTGTGGCATTCATAGCGTAATTTGACTAGGTGTTTGTCAGCGATCACCGAAGTTAAACAACGTTCGGTACGGTCAGACTTCGGATAAACGCGGGTGGCATTTACAACTGAGCTTTAGCGTGGCTCGGATGACACTTTAAAATTTTAGGCCCCGGCTACTTTAACCGTTTAGCATAAGGTGGCTTTAAAAACTGACATTAGCTGGACTAGGATGCGCCCCACGAAATATTTCTTTCGACGTGTCAGAACGAGACAGAGTTATGGCGAAGTATATCTCTGTCACTTTTTCACACGTCGTAAAAGAGTTCTTTTCGTGGCTTTTCGTGGTCGCATGCTTGGCCTACAGAGCTGCAGCAATGCAAGATACGTTCCTAGCACTATCATGGTACGGTTCGTTGTAGTAAGTACTGTACTGTACCAACCATTTTAATAGTCCACTGCAAGACGTAGGCCTACCCACGAAGGATGATTGGGCCATATTTACCACGCTGGCCCAGTGCGGGTGGCTGGATTCACATACGCCACATAATTCCTTCTACGGATATATGCAGGTTTCCTCACGATGTTTTCCTTCACCGAAAAGCCAGTGAAGTGAAAATTCAAGAAATGAAAATAGTAAGTAGTCAACTTGAACCGAATTTTCCTCCTTAAATTTCAACATTAAATACGTATTTGTCATAACCGAGTGCGGCACATTCGTCTTGGGAAGGAAGCGGGCCGACGTTCCGTTTCTGTATACATAATGTATGGCTACATGGGGGAAATTACAAGAATTTGTGCCGTTTTGTCCCACTTTTATCCGTGATAAATGTGTGTTTGTAAGCTAATTTAGTATCTACTTGTACATTTGCGGGTTATTTGTGCGTCACTTGTTCTTTTGAAGAATTATTTATAGAAGAAACCATGTTAATGCGTTGGCGGTAATTTTGGTTTGCCAACGAATTCACGAGCTTATTACGCTATAACCCCTCTTTTTGTGCCGCAATAATAAAATAACATAGCACTACTCGTACACACTCTTAGTTCATTAAAATTTTCTGTGTCAGGATGTCGCGGGTCAAACACAAACGTACGAATAACTAGCAACCCAGAACTAATATTTATGTTCATCACCCACAAAGTAAATTCGTATCGGCCGTGTGGTTAGCCTTGTCAAGTTTTTAAGCCACCAACGTAGAGGGCCGCATGGAAAAGTCGACCATAATCAGCATCAAATATTTCATAAGTGCTATTTCCACGTCAGCTTAATATTAATTAATTAACCAGCCAAGCGGAACTAATTCAACCAGTCTCACTGGAAGCCAATAGAAGAGGCCTAAGTGCAGCAATGGGCGACCAATGGTTGATACGATGATGATAAAGTCTTTTGACACAGTTAAGCGGTTAAGACAATTGGGACTCACAATTTGAAGTGTCACCTAGCCACGGTACCTGGCAGTTGTATGAACCACCCACGGTCACTCATTAAAAGATTGGCCGTGCTAAGCGTTGATAACTCATAAAATTACCTATCTTTTCTATTAGCTTACTTCTACCAGTGTCATCATCATCATCATCCACAGCCTTCTTTATCTCACTGCTGGGTATAGGCCTCTCTCTTACTGTGCCATCTGTATGGTATAAGGTATATCTCTATAAGATATAAACATAGGCCATTCTACCAGTATAGCCTATGTTTATACCTTTTTTTCAGTCGCAAATACAAAAGTTCCATATACCTAGGTAGGTACGTAAGCTATTCACACATACTCGTAGAATTGTCTAACAAGTTTTCAAGTTTTAAGTTTTAAACTTCAGATTGCTTTAGAATCTAAAGCATTAACAGTCCACTCCAGCACAGCTAGCTTATTAAATCCTCTGTCAAGCCGTATATTTTCATCTCCGTAATAAAATTAGCATGCGAAATGCACTGAATGCAAGCCAAAGCTTGTGCTAGGCATTATGCGGGCGCAATATTAACATTTTTTATTCGGTAAAAAGAAATGTTAACATTTTACTTACCTAGTTATAATTTGTTTTATCAATTTATTCTTATTACCTAAATTTTTACGTAGTTACTTCACATAAAACGAATTTCTTAGTTTTAGTATTTTAAGAGATAGGATAAATCTACGCGTCTTTATCAACAATTTTTAGTATGGACTTACTACAATGTCGAGAAAATAATTTGGTATTTCACACAAATAGCTTATGAATTAAAATAGCACTGGGCCAACGCGGTAGTGGATATGGCCTAATCACTCTTTTTGAGTAGGCCTACGTCTTGCAGTGGCCTATTTCGTTCATGTTATTTTTTCTTAAACGTAATAAGTACATCTAGTTTAAAAACATTAAAATAGCAGTAAAATTATCAAAATATTAGTAATTTATTAGTTTTAATTTGTTTTAATGTGTAAATAATTATGTTTTAATCCATTTGTATTTTATCTTATAATACATCTACTTTGAAACATTCGAGAAGCAGTAAGATTATCAAAATAACATACTATTACGAATTCACGGTGTCCACGAATACACACTTATTGTACAGTTGTCTGATTTTGTTTAACAACTGTTCACGTCTCTAAAAACGTGTAAAAAGGCATTTACAAAATCCTTTTAAGCCTTAAACACTTTTCACATCAAACCTCAGCTAAAATTCTTTCTGATCTTTTAATCTCAGGCAAGAATATCGAAAATTCCAAAGGTGCCTACATCTAAAAAAGCCGATAAGCTTTGCTTGCCTGAGTTATGACCCTATCCTCACAAGCCTGTAGATTGTTTTACCTTCCTTTGATATATAGTCCTTGTACAGGACAGGATTTTTCTGATTTATTCCTTCTAGGGCGAGATCGGGTCTTCGGAGGGCCAAATCTAAAGGTTGCTACATGTAAGCGAGCCGACACAGTCGGATTGGCAGAATTTGTCAACAAATAAAGCCGGTCTAAAACAATGACTATAGGCTGAATCAATCTCTTGTTGCTGGCTGTGATGTTAGCTACAAGCTGCGCCAAATCAATCCTGACTGAAGGTCACTTAATAATGTCAAGGATTGAGTTTCGCAGCTTGTAGCTAACTTCACAGCATCCAAGAAGTTTAATTCAGCCTTTACACTTGTTCGGATCATTCTGCATGTACTGATCGGGTAATTCCGATTGGTCCAATCAGATTATAGTTGGACCGTCGCGTCGCACGTGTTGTTTCGTAGTGGCATCGCAAGCGCATCACCAAGTCTCTAGTCTTCTGCTTTGCGAGCGTGCTATAAATTATATTCCGGCTTTTGACCAGAAATTATCCACCTCAATGGCTCTCTCTGTTGCCTCATTTAGGGCCTCAGTGGTGCCGGTTTTAGGGCATGCTGCACAGTTGATCAGATGTGACAGTCTGCAGTTGCCGAGCGGAAGTATTTCTTGCGGCAGCCGCTTTCCAGTGGCTTTTTCTCCCAACATGTCATGTTCGATTAGACCGCCCGGAACAGTGCAGTGGTGCCGATCAATGACAGCCCGCTTATATATATAGCAAGCCTGACACTGTGCTTCTAAAGGCACTGTTAGGGATGATGTAGGGTGTGATTAAGATTTGTTTATGTCTTGTTTGGTGCTGGTAAACATCAGTTGGATACCGTTTCAAAATCTAGCGGTTGCTTACTTAATAGGTACTGCCATTGAAAGCTAAATTTGACGTCTTTCTAGGAAAGCCTGGAATACCTATTTTTAGCACTTGCTATAACTAGACTGTTTACATTAAATTACATTATTAGATAGGTATTGCAAACATAGACTTGTTTGACACTCGACACAATTAATAAAGATACGAGATTCCCGTTTTAAGAAAATATCACTACATACATAGTATAAAACAAAGTCGCTTCCCGCTGTCTGTCCCTATGTATGCTTATATCTTTAAAACTTCGCAACGGATTTTGATGCGGTTTTTTTTTAGGTAGAGTGATTCAAGAATAAGGTTTACATGTGTAATACACCTATACGAAGCCGGGGCGGGTCGCTAGTAAATTGATAAAATTACATAGAAAAGCTATATCAATATCACATTTCATGAAAATTGTTAGAACTGTTTCCGGAATCCGGAAACGACAAATTAACAAACAGACAGATGCTTAATAAACAAACAGCTCCTCTATCCTATATTGGTTTAAGTTCTATTGTTTATCAATATGATTTTGATTTCGATATAAGCAACTACTTCTTGATGAGATTTTATTTTATTTGTAACGTTAAAGTTAATACCTGACAAAAACAATTATTATTCTTCAAAAAATATGACTGCAATTTTAAGTTTGTATGAAAAGATTCGGAAATCAGTTCAAGTTGAGTTTTGCCATAAAATATTATTAAATCAGCTCGGTTTAGCTCTGTACCCATCAAATATCACCACTTTCATTCATCATACACAAACCTTTTGTCGTGAGTGACTGGAACCTTCCAACGAGTGTAGTGGTGGTAAAACCCCTACAGGTGCAAATGTCAATCACCAATAGCCCCGAAAATGCTTTGTGCCATGCAAAAAACCTTTTGAGAGAAGCCAATTCGTCAGCGTTCAAAGCGTCAAAAGACTTTGTTGTGGGTCCAATGAATTGCCGTATAAAATTCCTATAATAACGGCGAATAGTTTGACAGTTTGATTAATGAAATTTTTGATTGGTACAATGCTTTTGAATAAAGATGGAAATATAATTTTTTTGGAGTACCAGTCATGTATAAGGTATCATTGAACTGCATGGTAAACGTTTGATAAAATAATAGACAGAAAATCAGAAACCTTTAGCTTTTAGTTTAAATACAGTAATCACAGGTTTAACTTAATCAAGCGTTGGTGAACTTGGGTCTTGGTTTCACAAGTTATTAAAATTGTAGTAATCCATCAACTCGATTATATTCAGTGACATAATTTTTTTTCTTTCATGTTGATGACTATTTAAAATATTGAAATAAAACAAAATCTTAACAATTTTGGTTGCAGTTTGTTTGGGAGCTATGCCACAGACAAAGGTACCACAAACAGACCTGTAGAAAAATAGATAGATAAGAAAATAAAGACATAGACACATATACACAGACGCATACTCCAAGAATATATTATAATCTTATTTTCATGGGGGTCTGAAGAAAATACGGACGACATGGACTAAGTTTTTTTTTACAATTAAAAAAACTTACTTTGAAAACGAATTAGTTACAAATAGGTACATGTTTCTTCTTTCTTCTACATTACCTTTTACGACGAAACCTGATCTTACTTTTCTTGTCAATAAATTACATACGATGTTACATCATAATAAAAGTTATTCCAAAAACCTCACCCAAGCTAAAGATGTATCGCTCAATCATTTCCGCTTTACGCTTTGTGACGTCACTTCCGGAATTCAATAGAGCGTATATTTTTATAGCTTTATAAACTGAGTACGGAACAATAAAATAATACTGGATTTTGTGGTTGTACGGCAGCATAATAAAAAATAAGATTGCTATAACATAGTTTGCATTTAAAAGTGCTATGTACTCGTATTTAAAGATAAAAACTAGAAAAGTTTACTCATGTAAAGAAAACCACGTTGAAATGAAATATATTTTGGTCTTCAATTTTTGTTGTATGTGATTATAATTAAACTGCATCGAAATTGAGCTTTAAGATCATTTCGCGACATTTTAGTAGAGATTGAAATAATTATTTTTTGCAAAACATGGCTAAACCGACTTTCATCGTATACAACATTTGAATAGTTCGCTCGAATTGATGTGTGCCTACATTTTTCACATTATTGTTGATTATTCAGAAACGGCTCAGACAATTTCGTTAAAATTAGATGAAAACACCTCAAGAGTATATTATACTTTTGAATTGAAACAAAAGTTTTATTGATTCGGTTCACAATTGGCGAAAATATAGATAAAGCTAAACAAATAAAAATCCATACAGAAACAATGCCGTGTTGATGATACAGATGAACATGTAACCTCCTCCTTTTTGAAAGTTGGTTAAAAAGGCACGAAAATAAATTTACAATTTAGGAAAAAATCAGGTAGATTTTGGAACAGAAAAGAAGTAAAATAACTCAGACCATCAATAGACTAGCCAGAAAAACGTAGTCTATCGTTCAATAAATAACCAAGAAATTTAACTTTGCTTGTTCTATTAGCAAAACAAATTGTAAAACAACAGGGACAACAGAACTACCAATTGAGAATTTCCTCTTTTGTGAAAGATAATTTAAATATTACCCAAAAGGTAAAGAATACTACCTATTCGACTGCTGCTACTGCCGACTTATACCAATTGGCTTATTCTATATCTGCTTAAAGAAACGTGTATATTTCTAATTCATACACGTTCCTAATTAGGAGTGAGCTTTTCTCGCTTTGTTTTGATTTGCAATCCTGTTGAGGTGAATACGCCACCGCAAGTCTATAATTACTTCCACGCCGTTTCTCATCTGAGATAGACTACCAAAGCTTAAGTGTCTTGTAACTATCAATTTCCATCTTAGCGTTCACATTTTTTGACTGGTTTCAAAAAATGTGAACTTCCGTTATTAAAAACTAATTTTCGATGTTTATTAAAATAAATAAAATTTAATTTTATATCAGGCTCTTGGCCCATAAATGAGTTTTAATAATTTTTAGTCACATCAAAATTATTAAAACTACACAGTTCCCAAACTTAAAATGTAAAAAAAAATTGGAACGTTTTATCATTACGCGCCTGCTATTCAGTAGATTGAATTTTGAAATCAAATAGTTCAAAATTTAGTTTTTCGAAAAAAATAGCAAAACCGCCTTCCATCGTGTACAAAATTCGAATATTTCGCTCGAATTGTTGATTTATCAAAAACGGCTGAGCCGATTTCTGTGAAATTTAATTGGGACTATCTTGGGAGTATACGCTTTCGAAATAAAAAATGATAATTCGATTCGGTTCACAATTGGCGAAATTATCGATGTTCATCGTGTACAAAATTCGAATATTTCGCTCGAATTGTTAACATTATTGTTGGTTTTTTCACAAACGGCTTGGCCTATTTCTGTAAAATTTAAATGGGGCCATCTCGGGATACCCTTTCGAATTAAAAAAATAATTTTTCAATTCGATTCACAATTGGCGAAATTTTCGATGATTTTACAAAAAAAATAACATACAGACGAATATAGAACCTCCTCCTTTTTAGAAGTCGGTTAAAAATCCATGTCTATCTATTCCACCAAATTAAAAGATTTATAACTGCGGACTATGTTTATAAACGGTAGAGTATACAAAACATGTTTAGTATGATAATTGTACCTATACATTAATACTATTTTTTGAACATGCGACATTGACCTTTAAGTCGACAATGACGCCATCCTAAATTTAACAGCAATTTAGAATATTGTTCTACCTTTCAAATCATCCATCCATCCATCAGCCATAAGAAGTCCACTGCTGGACATAGGCCTCCCCTATGGATCTCCAATAAGACCGGTTGGAAGCGGCTTGCATCCAGCGCGATCCTGCGGTCTTAATGAGGTCATCCGTCCACCTCGTGGGTGGACGTCCTACGCTGCGCTTGCCGGTACGTGGTCTCCACTCGAGAACTTTCCGACCCCATCGGTCATCAGTCCTCCGCGCTATGTGCCCTGCCCATTGCCATTTCAACTTGCCAATCCGTTGGGCTATGTCGGTAACTTTGGTTCTTCTACGGATCTCCTCATTTCTGATTCGATCTCGCAGAGAGACTCCGAGCATAGCCCTCTCCATAGCTCGTTGGGCTACTTGGAGCTTACCAATAAGGCCCATAGTGAGAGACCACGTTTCTGTGCCATAAGTCATCACTGGCAACACACACTGGTCGAAAACTTTCGACTTGAGGCACTGAGGTATGTCGGACGAGAAGACGCTACGCAATTTTCCGAACGCTGCCCAGCCGAGTTGGATTCGGCGATTGGCCTCTTTCTTGAAGTCGGACCTACCTAACTGGACTACTTGTCCTAGGTAGACGTACGAGTCAACGACTTCAAGAACCGAGTTCCCAACAGAGATCGGGGTGGGTACAACATGGGAATTACACATGATTTTCGTCTTGTCCATGTTCATCTTAAGACCCACCTGTTGAGAAACCCGATTGAGGCCTTCGAGCATCGTGCTGAGCTCTTCCATCGATTTTGCCATGACTACTATATCGTCGGCAAACCGAAGGTGAGTGAGGTATTCGCCATTGACATTGATGCCTAATCCTTTCCATTCCAGGAGCTTGAAGGCGTTCTCCAAAGTAGCCGTAAACAGTTTCGGAGAAATTACGTCTCCCTGTCTTACGCCCCTTTTTAAAGGGATCGCCTTGGAGCTCTCTTCCTGTACTCGGACCGACATAGTGGCGTTATTATACAAGCACTTCAACACTTCGATGTACCGATAGTCAACACGGCATCGTTGGAGAGACTCGAGCACAGCCCAAGTCTCGACCGAATCAAAGGCTTTCTCATAGTCCACAAACGCTAAGCAAAGTGGCAAGTTATACTCTTCGGTCTTCTGTATAACCTGCCGTAGCGTATGAATGTGGTCTATGGTACTAAAGCCCTTTCGGAAACCGGCTTGTTCGGAAGGCTGGAAGTCATCAAGCCTGCGCTCGAGACGATTCGTAATGACCCTTGAAAACAGCTTATAAACATGGCTCAGAAGCGAGATGGGTCTGTAGTTCTTCAATAAGCACCTTTCTTGAAAAACAACACCACCACGCTTCTGTTCCATGCTTCTGGCGTGATGCCCTCGAGGACGACGGTGTTAAAAAGCTTCTGGAGGACTTTTAGTACCGGTGTTCCACCCGCTCTCAGGAGCTCTGATGTGATACCGTCATCACCCGGCGCCTTTTTGTTCTTAAGCTGATTCAGGGCCATTCTAATCTCGTACAGGCTGATGTCTGGGATGTCTTCGGTGAAGTGTCGGGTCAGCTTGGCTCTTGGATCTTTGGCCGCGCTGCTAACAGGCTTAGCGACCGAAGCGTATAGCTGTCCATAGAACCTTTCGATCTCCTCTAATACCTCTGCCTTGGTCGACGCTAAACTTCCATCTTCTCTCTTCAGCTTTGTCAATTGGCTTTGTCCAATAGACAAATCTCTTGCGAACACTTTGGCGCCTTTGTTCCGCTCTATTGTCTTTTTAATATGTTTAGTATTAAAAAGACGGATGTCGTGCCGCAAGGATTTCGAAATTTGTCTATTGAGACGCCTATATGACTTTGCATCATCGGAAGACTGCAATCTTAGCGAGCGTCGTTCGGCCATGAGATTTACAGTGTGATCGGAGAATTTCTGCGGTTTATTTGAACGGCGGGGTCTAAAGAACTTAGCACCCACCGTTTGGACAGTTTCTACGAGCCCGTTGTTTATCTCGTCCACCGACGCAAGGTTCTCTAGGCAAGCAAAACGATTCGAGAGCTCGAGCTGAAAGTCCTCGGGGTTTTGGATATGTTCACGAGTAGGTCGGAGTGTGGACTTCATCAGGCGGGACCTTTCGAGCTTAACATTAATATCTAATGTGCCTCGTACAATTCTGTGATCGCTGCCGGTTTTTACCCTGTGGATCACGGAGACATCATTAAATATTCGTCTCTCGGTGGTCATGATGAAGTCTATCTCGTTTTTCGTGGAACCATCAGGGCTCATCCAGGTCCATTTCCTGTGAGGCGGCTTCTGGAAGAAAGAGTTCATCATAAAAAGTTCCTCTCTCTCCAGAAAGTCAGCCAGCCTCTGGCCCCTAGGGTTCCGTTGCCCATATCCAAATTGCCCCACCCTCAGCTCATCGTCGTTTTTTCTGCCCAACTTTGCGTTGAAGTCCCCCATAACAACAGTGAAGTGGGTCTTAGACATATGAATGGCCCGACTTACGTCCTCATACATAGTCTCCACCTCATCATCTGGGTGTGACGATGTCGGTGCGTATACCTGAATGACCTTCAGCGAATACCTCTTGGATATTCTGAGTATTAGGTATACCACCCTGCTCGACACACTTTCGATGGTAATAATGTTGTTGGTGAGGGACTTGTGAACGAGAAAGCCAACACCACCTTGGGACCGTTGGTCACCTTCCCGGTAGTAAAGCAGGTTGCCGGATTTTAAGGTTATCGTGTCCTCCCCCTCTCTACGGACTTCAGACAACCCCACAATATCCCAACGCAACCCATTCAACTCTTCTTCCAGCTCAGCAATCTTCTCGTCAGTCCTCAACGTGCGCACGTTGTGTGTTACCAGGGCCAGTCGTCGTTTACGGGAGTGGTAGCCGGGCGTCTGCCAGAGATTCTTAGCACCCCCTTCTCCGCCGTTACCGGGGCCGCCACCGTAGCCCCGGGCTAGCGAAGCTGCTGGGGACTGGGGGCCTGGTCTTTTTGATCGTTCCATATTGGGTATTTGCCCGTAATCGCCGCGCTGGGCAGGCGTGGTGGCGATCGCAGAAACGTAGCTTCGCGACAGGGATGCTGCTCCCCATCCCTGCCCTGTGCCATTTTAGCTACGTTTTTATTTGAATGGTTATACCGCCATTAGTCGGTTCCGCTGTACCTTAGTCGGCTCCTACGACACCTGGTACTAGAGGGGGGTGCTATTCTACTCTGCCGGCACCCCACGGCTTTCTGCCGGCACCCCACGGCTTTCAAATGCATAGTGAAAAACAAACAGCAACATTTTAACTTGCTTTTAAATTTAGGATGGCACCATCATAATTGACCACACTATACTTACAAAATAATCTCTCAAAATGTATTTATTAACTAGCTACCCGGTCCGGCTTCGCACAATCGAATAAATAACTAAAAAAAATAATTCTGCTTGTTTTATTAGTAAAACAAATTGTAGAAAAACACGGACAACAGAACAACCCATTGAGAATTTACTCTCATAAACCATTTACATATAAACCTGCCTCTTGAATCACTATCTATTTTAAAAAAACTGCATTAAAATCCGTTCCTTAGTTTTAAAGATATAAGCACACATAGGGGCAGACAGACAGGGAAGCGACTTTGTTTTATACTGTGTAGTGATTTTACTGAAAATTTTGCCACTTCGTCGTTGTTAGTTATTTCTTTTTATCATGTAATGTTATGCCAGCGAGATGAATTTTTGGAATTTGGCGTGTACAAACGCCTTAAATTCCCACACATTGTTAGAAAAAAGTTTACCCACAGCGCCCGCCGCAGCTTTCGGTATTCCTTTCTGACATTTCCTTACACAGAAAGCCTATTACTGGAGGTGCTTGTTTAACCTTCGACACAAAAGCTTACGCCAATATACTTAGCTATTTTTATAGAGTTCAAACAAGAGTAGAGTAAGTAAGTGTATATGAGTTAGCCTTGGTGTTAGTTTTTATGCCGCCTGAAGGCCTCTAAAATAGCTAAACAGTTAAAACAATCAGGATCACAGTTCAAAGTATCATCTGAGCCACGGCAGCGCTCAGTTGAACGTAAATGCCACCGCGGTCACCCATACGAAGACTGACCGTCGTAAACGTTGTTTAACTTAAAAATGAGATTAATTTTCATGAACAAGTACAAGTTACTGTACTTTGTTTTGTAAAGTGCAGAAATTCACAGTAAATTCGTTCATCATTAGTATCATAAACTTTCTTATTCTTCTCTTACTATCGAAATAACTCCAAATAAAATGAGCTGTGTCATCGACTTATGTGGGACTAAAAATTATATGGAATTCATAACATAGCATTTTACAACAATACAATACTTTTAGCACTATTAAAATAGTCAATCGTAGCACTGACGTAGCAATGCAGTAGCACTGTCGTAGCACTATCGTAGAACTGTTGTAGCTCTGTCACAGTTCGGAGATTTTTTTCTATTGACGTGCTGACATTAGTAGATTGCCTCACAATGTTTTCTAACCAAAAAGTAAATAAAAGTTAAGAAACGTTCGGCACGATCAGTCTTCGTTTAGGTGACCGCAGGTAGCAATCACATCTGAGCGCTACCGTGGCTCGGATAACACGTTGAATTGTAGGCCCGGTTGTATGAACCACTTAGTCATGTCAAAGGTCTACCAGTCGGCTTGAAAACTTTGATACTAATGCTAGCCACCCGGCCTATACGAACTTACTAACCTAAAAGTCTAAGAACCCACGCAACACACCACGTTTCGCGCTTGTAAATGCAAACGTTGTCCCAGTAGGCCACTACAGCTATAACGATGTTATAAATTCATATTTGTCAGCTGATGAAACATAGTGCTCCAACAGCGTCACTAAGATTCTAGTAGGACACTCAGATGATACACCATAGGACAACAAAACGGACCTCCAATATCACGGCAGTCATTATAAAACTCAAAGTACTTACAAGGCTTGCTCCAACTGCTGGCTTATCAAATCTGTTTCACACTAATCCTTGCACCACCGATCACTATCACATACTGGCACTGCAGCCCGTCACCCAAACCATCTCTCTGTCTACCCTCATTCCATATACTCCTCACCGTCGCAATACAAATACCGAAGTGTGTTACGACCACGAAGTTCCTAGAACTTCGTGGTTGCGACTATGTGTAGGTACCCTCTTTAATAAGCGCAGCTACAATAAAATGTATTCAAATTTTTGTACTAAGAAAAACAAAATGACCCCTTCTATACCCGCCGCCATACAAAATCTTACAACACATTTGCAAAAATACATAATTCAGCTCAAGATCTTCGCTAAATACTAACAGGCCAAAGTCTCAACAGCTAAGTCCAAGATTTGTGTGTAATGCAATAAAGCTTGCCATTGAAATGTAAATGAGGGCTTGCAGCGGCCCCTTTGTCTGCGCCTGAAATGAATTATGGCCCTTGACTTGGCCATAACTTTATGGACATTTTGTCCACAATTCTAGCAATAATACTCCACTTTTGAAGCTTTTGGCCAAGTATTTATGATGGAATTAGCGAGCCAGTAGCTGTGTTCGTTTAAATAAATGTGTAGATTAAATATTTTTTAGTGTGTGACCCCACAACGCAATTAGTTTATATTTTTCGAGGGAGGTATTCATTGGTATTCATAGAAACTTGTGTGACTCCATTTTTAGGGTTCCGCACACAAAGACTTCGTTGTCTGTCCGTCTGTCCGTCTGTCACCAGGCTGCATCTCGTGAACGGTGATAGCTAGAACGTTGAAATTTAACAACAAATGCAAAACACAGCTAGATGACGTATTTCTGTTGCCGATATAATAACAAATACTAAAACTACTCACTTTGGCTTAGTTATGTTATGTATTTAACGATTAAAATTGTGAAAAAAAAAGAGGCAATTAGACTTACTACCCCAAATCAACTTTGCGCTTATACCTACTTACAAAAAAGAACAATATAATATGAGTTTATATAATACTTGTACGGCTAACTTAGCCAAGCCGTGCCTCTATACTGCACTTCACGTTTAAAAGATATCCTGCATGCAATGAATACTTCAAGCACCCGCAAGTAAATTATATTTACAACGTTTTCTCAGTATGGGCTATACATTAATATTGCATCACATTCCCGTTTTGAACTGAAACACTAATTTCGGGCTAAAGCTTGAAGATTTTTTGAGAACTCTAAATTTTTAGTGTTTTTTCTTCTCAGAAATCGCAATGAAAAAGACAGCTATATTTTTATTTAGTTCAGACCTGTCAAGTAACCTGTGTAACTTCCATGTTGTTCCCACCCCATTATACGTTGAAAACTCGGTTCCTGAAATAGTTAATTTGTACGTCTACCTAGGACAAGTAGTCAATCTAGGTAGGTCTAACTTCGAGGAACAAGGCAATCGCCGAACCCAACTCGGCTCCAATCTCTACCTCAGTGCCTCAAGTTGAAAATGGTCGACCAGTCTATGTTACCAGCGATAATTTATGGCACTGAAACGCCGTCTCTTACTATTTGCCTAGTCAATAAGCTCCAAGTGGCCCAAAGAGCTGTGGAGAGGGCTATGCTCGAAGCCTCTCTACGTGATCGAATCAGGAATTAGGAAATACGTTAGTAAACAAGCCAAACTTACCAACATAGCGACCGTAGCGCTCTAAGCGTAGTTTGACTAGATGTTCGTTAACGATCATCGAAGTTAAGCAACGTTCATCATGGTCCTTCTTCAGTGGTGGCACACGGGTGGCATTAACAACTTAGCGCTGCCATGGCTCGGATGACACGTTAAATTGTAGGTCCCGGTTGTTTTAACCGTTTAGCTATGTGAAATGCCACCCGGCCTATACGGACTTACTTACCGATATACCCCAACTGATTAACAAGAACATTGAGCTTATTTAAAAGTCTCCATATACCTACAGAAATGTTTGCGAAATCACAATAATATATGTGCTTGTAGGTAGCTGTTTTTAGCCGACTTCCAAAAAGGAGGAGGCTCTATATTCGTGTGTTTGTATTTTTTTGTGTATGTTCATCGATAATTTTGCTAATTGTGAACCGAATTGAAAAAAATATTTTTTAGTTCGAAAGGGTATACTCCCAAGGTCCCATTTAAATTTTAAAGAAATCGGCTGAGCCATTTTTGATATTTAAACAATAATGTGAACAATTCGAGTGAAATATTCGAATTTTGTAAACAATGGAAGGCGGTTTTGCCATTTTTTGCGATAAATAATTTTGTATTTAATTTTAATTTTGTTCTCACTACAACTCAAAATTTTTTTTTTATTGATTTCTTACTCTCCACAGAGGCCGGTTACTTTTTTGATATGATTCGAAAAATATTTCTTAAAACTAAGGCTTTACAAGAGGACTTTATACGAAAATAAATCTAAACCTAATAAAAATTTTAAAACCATGATTTTTCTACGATATGATGCGTATATACCGGGAGCAGTCCGATCCCTACGAGCAGCACCCGTTCACGAGTATGACGCGCGCGCCGGCCGTCGCCCTGCTCGACCATGTTTGAAGGAAGAGGGCAACCCACCACACGACGTCGCCGCAGATAACAACCTTTTCGCGAGCATGAGTGCTCCAGGCATACACACATCTCAAATTGTTTATTTCTTAATATCATTTTCCAAAAAACTACTTATACCGCTCAGGGTCTCTAACCACCGCCGCGTCTCGCTCTCTAATGGCCATCTTTAAATTATGATCTACGTTGACCTTAGTTGACCTTAGACCGCAGTCGTCGCACGTCTTCCTTGTTGTCAGCGAAAAAATATTACAATATCAATGTTATTACTACAATCAAACTTCCCATACTGCGAATACAACAGAGGGTACCTTTTTTGTAGCAAACTGATTTAGTGAGTGCAATATATTTTGCATATTTTTGCGAGGCGACATCCCGGGCGCATTTAACTCGGCCCAGCTAACTTTATTTTGGGTTAACGTTCTTTTTAATAGGTTTTTTAACGAAAATCTGGTCACATTAAAACGAATGGAAGTTTATTGGGGTAAGTTTTAACGGGATTCATCGAGATGATGGTTTCGAATCTTGTTTTATACTTTTGAATATTAATCAGTAAGACGATTTATATAGCTACATTGTCGACAGTTGCTCAGATTTAAAAATCTCGTTTGAGTGATTTTCCCGTGAATTTAAAATAAAATTGTAAGCGACATTCAAAAAATATTTTTGTGCAATAAATAAGTTAATAGAAGCATGGTAAAGGGATTAAACTATCTTATCCACTTTTCTCTCAGATCTCAGTTGTCAATGTACTTATTTCTTATCTCTTTCCATACTTAATTTCTGCTTCAAACACTGCCGTAGTTTCCGTGGCCACCTACTGGTGAAACAACATCTAGCCAAATAGAAATTTTATGATCGAATCGCTGACTCGAAAAGAAGAAGAAGGGGGATATATCTAAATGGTGGAAAGACGATTTGCCTATTTTTCACAATGCGGGTACTGGCACATAATTATGAGTATATATTATTGGAATGTAATGCAAGCATATAGCTAACCCGCACGGGGCCAGTGTGGTGGATAGGACCATATGGCCTATCTGGAATAAATTGCTGCAAAGACAATAGGCTAGTTAAAAATATTTTTTTGATGTCCTCGTGTTACAGCTAACCAAAACGATTAACGAAAACAAAAATAAATCAACTTAAAAATAAACTCCAAGCATATTTATTTTATTGCTAGATAAAAAAAAGGTTCTTCGCCACTAGTACCATTAACAGTTTCATAATGGAACTACTGTTAAAAATTTCCAACACTAGTTTCATTTAAAATGGATCTCGAAACTAGTATTAATTTATTTTGAGTTTACGCTAGTACCATTCACAGTTTCATGATAAAGAGAGATACTAGATATTAGGAACACAAAAAATTGTTCAGCTAAATATAATATAACTAAGATCTATGACTATGATCATCAGGTGGTAAAAATGAAAAGTCGGCTGCGGCACTGCAGTTTGGCGCCCAACGTGGGACCAAACTCTAGTACTGCAACACTACAATATGCACTTAATTAAGAACCGAAGGTTCTTTGAAAAGAACAAATAATTAGTGTCTTAGAATGGTAAAATTAAATATTAAAACTCTGTGTAGCTGCATATAAAACATAGCTAAACAAAATATGAACAAACCGTTACAAATTTCTACAAAAAAAAAAAAAAAAAAACAAATAGATCTAGCACATTTAAGATCGAATGTTCTTTTCACAGAATAATTAATTTTCAAACAAAAAAAAATATATCACAAAACTACGTCAAATATGTAAAATATTTTATGTCCGTTTGTTACGCAGTTATTTAACTTAAACAATAAGAGTCTATTTTACAATTAAAACTAGATTTACAAAAAAAAAAAAAACAAAACCATTCACCACGTCTTCGTCTTCTTCTTCTCTTCTTTTCTGATCCGTTTTCGCAGATAAGAATTGTGTATTGACACATGACATTTAACCTAACTATCTAACTTAACAAACGAGGTTAAATATGTTCTGATACAATATGAATTAAGATGGTTCAAGCCACAGACTATGACATTTTTTTTTCACTTTGCGCGATTTTTTGAACTCAAGCTTAGCGTTAAGGTTTTAGTTCCTTAAGAGGTACGTCCGACGAAATTTACTACTTAAAAGTCTCGGCGTTACTGACTACTAAGTTTTAGTTCTTTTATCGGAACATGAGGGCTTACGAGGATAAGACACTTCTTATCTTGTCTCTTCAACAATCAGTTCTGATTGCTACATCCTCTGCCCACGCAAGTACTGTGAACTAAGTTAAAAGGACAAAGACGTGACCACAGACTCCATATAAAAAGTCAACTTTTATTTTTCTTATCACTTTTCGGTTCATGGCCAATTTCACAGTTTCATTGTATGTCTTTGTCCTTTTAGTATCATTAGTAATGTTCGTGATCAGAAACTGAATGTCTCAAAACGTGACCTGAGAGTTTTGCTGTCACTTTGTAAGTACGACATTTCTCTTGAGCTTACTGGAGTCTGGAAATACTTAGGAACTGGATGTTGTGGAAAATCTTGGTTGTATTTTGTAGCACCGTGAGAAGGCTAGTTTTTTCGGTCAAATTACAAAAATAAACTTTTACACATAATTAAATTATTAGAATTAAGGATGGCGAAAGATCGCGAGGAGTACCACTACTGGTTTCAACTTAAATAACACTACGTAATAACCACGAAATCTCAACCAAGAGCGTAGCAATCGAGAAAATAAAATTACTTTTTTAACAAAGCGGATGAATTAGCCATTTATTGCTTGTCTAGATTGAAGCCTAAAACGTGACAATAAAATTGTAAGCTTATGTTCCTCATACAATGATATCGACTTAATAATGATTACAAACGCCGTAACAACTAAACATCATCAATATGGAAAAAGAATAATTATTTTTCGCAAAAAATGGAAAAACCGCCTTCCATCGTGTACCAAATTCGAATATTTCTATTATTGTTGTTAAAAAAAGAGACAGCCGATTTCTTTGAAATTTAAATGAGACCTCGGGATTATACCCTTTCGAACTAAAAAAAAATCGACTCGGTTCACAATTATTAGCGAAATTATCAATGAACATACACAAAAAAATACATACAGACGAACACAGAACCTCCTCCTTATTGGAAGTCGGTTAACAATGAATATCACATCGAAAGTCCGTGACGTTTTGCCGCAAGCTTGTCACATTTTAAGCCAGCTTGTTAAAACTTAGTTACGCTGCCTTGGCGCTATGTTCTCACATTTGGATCATTTTGGATAGGTACGTGCAACATTTTGCAGCTAGTGCACAGTTTTACTCGAAACAGCGGAGTAGGAACATACGCACTGGCTATGCAAAGTAGTTGAAGATGGTGCAACAAACTTTACCCTTAACGTCATGATAAGGCAAACAAGATAGAAAATAGTATCCAAGAATTCATTGACAAATCGCAGCCATGCCATATTTGCTACGCGATAAAATACAACTTCGCTGTCCTCCCGGCAGGTAGTCCCGGGCCGAAGGAGGAGGTTCAAATTATCTAAAATATACTAATACATACGTCTGATCCATGATTCCTTCATACTCATACGCACACCTCAAAGTGCATGCGCTTTTTACATAGATTTAATTATTTTTAGATCGGTCAGATTAATTTTTGCTCGAGTTGTATGGGTGCACTGCCTTACAAATAGATTTTTTAAATTTGGTGTGGAAAAAATATGTATTCGAATTTTCAGAAGTCGTAGAACAAAAGCTGTTTATTTTCATGGACAGAATATGCCCTTTAAAGGACGCTAATTGATTACCTAACCAGTATCCCTGTATACTTGATGATTCGGAACACTCGAACACTTTTCAAAAAAAGGGCAAAAAGAAATAAATTCACTTTATAGATATAGATATCTATTATATAAAAGGCTTCGCTGAGTGACTGACTGACAGACAGCCTACAGCCCAAACCGCTAAAGATACGAACATGAAATTTGGAACAAAGATACATTGGACCACGTAATGGAGCACTAAGAACGGAATTTTGAAAAATCGACCTCTAAAGGGGTAAAACGGGCCCTTTTCGTTTGTATGTAACTTTTTATTCCCTTTACCGATTGACTTGAAACTTTGTATACATGCTACTCAAACAAAATAAAAGTTACGTTTGTTCCTGTTTTTCCGAATATTCCTTATCTAAGGGGTCAAATTGGGTCCCAAAGTTGGTGAAAAAAGCGTCTATTACATCCAACGAGCTGAACGGTTATGGATGAAATCTGGTATGGAGGAAGCACACAACATGTTTCAACACATGAACTATTATTATCCCGGAAATTCTATGGGGATCCTTAGGGATAGCCAAAATTAATCAGTTTCGGCTGCCGCCCAAACCGCTAAAGATATAAACTTGAAATATGGAATATAGGTACATTGTATGAAGTAATGGAGCACTAAAGACGAAAACTTTGAACTTTTGACCTTTGACGGGGTAAAACGGGCTCTTTTCGTTTGTAAGTATATTTTGTATTCCTGTACCGATTGACTTAAAACTTTGTTAATATGCTACTCAGACAAAATGAAAAATACGTTTGTTCCTGTTTTTCTGAATTTTCTTTATCTAAGAGGTCAAATAGGGTCCCAAAGTTGGTGAAAAAAACATAAATTACATCCAACGAGCGGAACGGTTATGAATGAAATCTGGTATGTAGGAAGCACATAACATGTTTCAATACAGTAACTATTTTTATCCCGGAAAATCTATAGGGTCTCTTAGGGATAGCCAAAATTATCAGATAAAGCTAAGATAAAACGGGTAAATGAATTCTAACAAAATTTGGTACGATGCTAGACAATAACACAAATTACCACTTGGGGTACCTACTGCTATCCAGGAAAATTTCAGTGGGTCACGATAACAATTTCTTAAAAAAATGCTAAAAATCTATTCGTAAATCGATGCAATATTGTTTAAAAATAGCCCACCCTTTTAACTAATAGATGACTATATTGACGTTTTGGGAAAAGTCCCGGATTCCTTGTCGAAATCTAGACCAAACGTCCTATAAAAGCATGAAAAATAACTTGAACGCATTTTTTTAGTAATATAGTGAAGTATCTAGAATAAAATTTAGATATTGACTCATCCGTCAATGGGGCAAAATGGGCCCCTAATAGTTTACGAAAGATTTTATTTTGTGAGCCAATAGATTTGAACTTAGGGTACATACGGATAAATAAACTTACTTTACTATGGGTTCTACCTGAAAAAGCGAAAATTACCTAAGTATTCTTTACATTTTGCCGCGGGTCGATGAACTTTTTATGTTGAACAGCAGATTTTATTTACGTGATTTCGGGGTTGAAACCATAGTAAAAGTAAGTCAAATGATGAGTATAATAGAATCCTAGAACATGCCTGTCGTCTAGATATAGGTACAATATGTATTTCTCAAATAAAATATACCCACTTGTGTGCTACTTTTTCATCTGTACAGGGTCAGAGAATGCCTGAAAGTCCTACAAGTGTCTCGGCCACTTTTGACTGGGTGAACGGTTTTGGGCAAGATTGTCATTGAGTTCAGGATAATCAAAATTAAATTTCTAATAATTTAATGAAACATGTTGAATACCTGTACTGAGCTTTTTTAATAGTCCACTACTGAAAGTAGGCCTACCCACGAAGGGTGATTGAGCCATATCCATCACGCTGGCCGAGCGCGGGTTGCTGAATTCATATACAGTCAAACATGGATAAGAGAGAAATGAAGGGACCGCCATATCATTCTCGCTTATAGAGGTTTTTCACTTATCCAGGTTTCTCACTTATCCAGTTTCAGAAGTGGCTTCTCTCTCTTATAGAGGTTAAAAAAAACGTATAATTTGTATGTGATAAGTATGTTTATAAATATTATATAGGTAGGTACTAATTGTTCGGGTTGTGTTGATTAGAATTGAAATTAGATGATAGTTTGTTTTATTCATTCTAAAAGGCACTTTTCTAAATTGTATAAATCAAAAAGATGACTCTTTTTAATATTTCCATGTCCCTTAGACCACTGAGACCGTATAGGGTCTTATGATTTTATTATTTTTTTAAAGTTTTTTAAATAATAATTATATATATTTAAAATATCAAGGTCATTGCGTATTTTATTTCGAGATTTTCCACTTTTGAACGCATTCAATACCTATCTTAAGCTTAGCACTTAACGATTTATTATTTTATTCCTAAAGATTTATTTCTTAACACCGAACCTTTCTCCTCAATTGATACTTATCAATTGTAGTAAGTTTGACCAATAAGATAGTGTAAACGCACGTGTGGCTATTCCAAAAGAATGTGATACAAAAATAATGTTATAGGTGAAAGAAAACCAAAAAAATATTTTGAGTAGAACACTATTGTAGCAGACAGGATAGTATAGACGCAGGTGTGGCCATTTTAAAACAATGCGATACAAAAACAATGTTACTTATTTCCACAAAATACAAAAAAAAATAATTGAATAGAACACGATCCGAAAGCTACGGTAGTTAGTTCCACGAAATTTAAGAATGGGTCATAAAGTGCAGATGTTTCATTACCCTCAACTCTCGCTTATAGAGGTTCAGACAAGTAGTACTCTCAGTTATAGAGGTCCATGAGGGACAAACGACTCTCTCTTATAGAGGTTTTGGTCTCTCACTTATACTTGTATTTGAGGGGTAAAATTACGGGACCTGGCAATTACTCACTTATAGAGGTTTCTCACTTATCCAGTTCTCAGTTAGCCAGGTTTGACTGTACATCGATTTTTCTCTATGGACGTGCCTTTGCAGGTTGCTTCAATGTTTTCCATCAATAAAAAGCCATTAGTGTAAATTTCGTACATAAGTTTCAAAGCTCAGTGGTCAGACCAGGATTAGGACCTTACGATTGTGATGTGGACCATGACATGCGAATGGAGTTGGATATAATTTGGTATGCGAGTGGGAAACTACATGGTTCATGAGTGAGCAATGTACCGAAAAATATTCTTTTTACCACATAAAGAATGAGTAGGTATTTTAACATATAACTTTATTAAGTATTTATCTTCTGACAAGTTATAAGGCAACGCGGGCCAAACCGTAGGCTATTAAAGTCAAAGAACATATTTACTGTTGAACTGTGTTACATTGATATCTTAATACTAAGAACAAAAGTATTGAATTAACCGTTAAATCCAATGCGGCCATAAAATAATTATTTGAACATGAATAAATCATACAATTATTATTTAATTAATTTCAAATATTTTGCAAATCAATTTCATCTAAAAATTGTCGTAGGTACTCCGTAATAAGCTTTAGACACGAGCGAATTTAAGCAAATACTGAGACAAAGCAGGCTAATCTTATCTTTGCAAGTAATACGAAAACCCGAGCTAAACCATGAGCTATTATTTTAAGCAAGAAAGTACTAAAACAACGCGGGTCAAACTGTGGGGAAATACCATTTAAAGTAAGTACTCATTATCATTTTGAGAAAATACTAAAACAACGCGGGCCAGACTATTATCATGGGCTATTATCATTGCAAGTAATACGACAACGCAAGCCAAACGGCAGGCTATTATAATTTGGGATAATATAAATTGCATATCAAATAAATAATCGCCTATCAATACATACTCATCATTTATATTCTTTTTTACATCAAATAACTTACTTCACTACAAATAAACTAAATGTTTAACAAAACTCAAACTGCAGATAATTCGAAATTTTACATCAATATGACATTACTTTTTTCCTCATAATGTAATACAGTTAAATTTATTTTTGTACAAAAATACTACATACATAGCATAAATACTGACTGCACAGCAAATTTTTCATATTTCATAGCAAAATAACTATCCCAGTCGCATAATCCCTAAGTTGACCCTCGCTTCCTAGGGAATGCTCTGTTATCAGGGGTTAGATCAATGGATGGTTTCTTTAGGGTAAATTAGTGAAGAAATTAGATTAGGTGTGATACAAAAAATAGGTTAGGTTATGTTAGAACATGACAAAACAACGCACGAGCCGAGCGAGCGAAGCGAGCGTGCCGCGGCAGCGGCCGGGGAAGTGCCAGAAGCGAATCGCCTTTATAGATTAGGTGTGAAACAAAAAATAGGTTAGGTTAGGTTAAATATTAAGACGACTGTGATTAATAAAATGCTGTTTTATTTAGAAAAACTGCTGTAAATAATATAAAAATAGAAGCTATATTTAAAAGAAAAAGAGTTAACAGGTATAATGTGCATTAAGATTATTAGCTGTGCATTGATGAAAAAGCTTTTGCTTTAGGAAAAATCGCTGTACGCTGCGAAAATAAATTGTAGTGTGTTTAGTGATATTTTGAGTTGAATATTATGCTGTGCAATCAGTAATTTTGATGGGAATTTGGAATCTTATTGCATAGAATAAGGATATTTTTTGATTTGCGTTTAAATACTACCCTTATAATTTTAAGCAAGTACTACGACAACGCGGGCCAAGCTACGTGCTATAAATTACCATTATAAGCAAGTACTGAGAATGTGCAGGCCAAACCACGACCTGTTATTATTCTAGCCAAATACTGGGAAAATTTAGGCCAAACCGTAGACATTATCCCTTCAAGTAATACGTTATACGATAATGCGGACGAAACCACAAACTATTATTATGTTAAGCAAGTGCCAAGACGACGTGGGCCAAACTGTGGTTATCATTTTAAGCAATTACTAAAACAACGCGGGCCAGCCCGTGGGCTATTATCATTACAAATAATACGACAACACAGGCCAAACGGTAAGCTATTATAATTTTAAGCAAGTATTAAGACAACGCGGGCTAAGCTGCGTAATTTATATACCATCTTAAGCAAGTACTAAGAATACGCAGGCCAAACCGTAACCTATTATCATCATCATCCTGCCCTTAGATTTACTTGATGACAATAAATATTATCTTATCTTATCCCACTAGGTGGGGTCGGCACAGCACGTTTCTTTTCGCCACTTCACTCTATCATACGCCATCTCATCATCAACTCATTTCTCTCCCATATTATCTTGCACACAATTCATCCACACTTTTTTTGGTCGTCACCTCCTATTTCTGCCGCTTACCATCATATTTAGGGTTCTTTTCGTGACATTACTCTCTTCCCGTCTCATGCCCTTACCAAGATAGCCTGCCACTCTTTAATTTCTCAGTCACTGGCTCTACTTTCAGACTTTTTCTAACATACTCATTTTTAATCTTATCCATTCTTGTCTCTCCGCACATCCATCTCAGCATTCGTATCTCCGCTGCATGCAATTTCCTTTCATTCTCCCTATGGTGGCCGAACACTCTGACCCATACAATACGTTTTTTATCCAGCCAAATACTAAGACGATTCAGGCCAAACCGTAGGCATTATCCTTGCAAGTAATACGTTATACGACAATGCTGGGCTACACAAGCTATTATTATTTTAAGCAAGTGCCAAGACAACGCGGGCCAAACTGTGGGTTTTTATTATTTTGAGCAATTACTAAAACAACGCGAGCCAGACCGTGGGCCATTATCATTGCAAGTAATATGACAACGCAGGCCATCAGACAGCCTTTTTTAATTTTAAGCAAGTACCAATACAACGCGGGTCTAACCGCGGGCTATTTTCATTTTAAGCAAGTACCTATGTACTAAGACCACGCGGGCGAAGCCGCGGGTTTTAAGCTAGTCAGTAATAAAATTCAAAATAAAGCTTATCAATATTTCTGTAACTTTTCCAGCAAAAATTCAACATTTCTCGCCACTGCATCCTTCTGCCCAATTTGTCACTCTGCCAAAAGGATAAAACCCAAGCAAAATCCGCAGTAACTTGACCTTTGTGTACAGTTACACAAGAAATATGTTAGCAGATATATTTTCAGCAAGTCAGATCAATCATATTTATTTTTGACCAGCGCTATTTTTGCCAAATGGGTATTTATTTTATTGCTATCTTTATTTTCAAAAGCACTTTTTCAAATGAGAGACTGAGAGAAATGTATATTTTGTAAGTGTTGCTTAGAAAGTGCTACTTTTATCAAGCCTTATATAACATCGACTTGGCATTTTTTCTATTGATCCTGTGTACAGGGTTATTTCTAGTCAATTAGCATCCCTTTAGGGGCTTATTCTGTACATCAAAACTAACAACTTTTGTTCTACGGCTTTTATCAATTATCAAAAAAAAAATGTTGTTGTTCCATAGAAAAATATCGTTCACCCTCGACAAAATGTATGGTACAGCTGATTATTTTTTAAGTTTTGACAAAAGTCGCAGAACAAAAGTTGTTAGTTTTGATGTATAGAATAAGCCCCTAAAATAATGCTAATTGATTAGAAATAACCCTGTAAACATAAAAAAATGAAATAAAATGTAATATTTATCATATTACCTACATATACTACATATGTAAGACAGAAAAAAATGCCAATTTGAAGTGTATAAAGGAATAACTTGATTGATACAACAAAACGTACCTACCTACCTAGATAGATCAAAGTATTCATCACAAAACGAATTATAAAAACAGTCATACGATACCTACTGTATTTGTAAATGTTTTCTACCGCATGAAAAACTTAGATGTTTGTTGCTTAAATGGGTTATAGTTCTATGGTAAGAATAGATAAATATATTGTAGACAAGTTGTAAACAATATTTTCTTATGAAACGTAAAATTATATATTTTCATATCCCTGACTGACTGAATTTATTAAAACCAATACCAGCAGTCCAGCAAATTAAATTAGAACAAATTTGGTGCATCCAATTGGTGTTATAGAGATATGCGTAAATACACATTAAATAGCATCTTCGTTTTGCTATGAAAGTAAAATAGTAGGCGGCCTAAAAACTCTGACACCAGAGCTACTCGTAGCCACCCAGCCTATACGAACTTACCTACTTCCATAGTAAAATAGTATTCGTGTATGTGGCGCTTGTAGCGTGGTTTGACTATGTGTTTGTCGGCGATCACCGAAAATAAGCAACATTCCGCACGGTCTGTATTTGGATAGGTGATCGCGGGTAGCAAGTTTCAACTGAGGGCTACCGTGGCTTGAATGACACGTCAAATTGTAGGCTCCTATTATTTTGACCTTTTAGCCACGCCAGAGGTCTTCAGGCGTCCTACAAACTCTGACACCAGGGCAAGCCTACGATATTACTTTTATTACAAAAATACAAAATGACAAAAATATATGTAAGAATTTTTACACAAATATATAACAATATCCATATTTCGTTACGGATCCAAATCATCAGTTTCATCACCTAACATGATTAGATTTATTCGATTCGAAAGTATTTCGAATTTATCGCTAGAAGCCCAAGTTATGTTCGACGCGACTGTACCGCTCGCAAAGTTTGCAAAGTCAATAAGTCAATACTTAGCCCGGGACTGCGGTGCAAAAACTTTAAAACTTGTTAAATAAGATACATTGCTGTTTTCGAGTATCGTTGTCGATGATATCCCTTATTGTGGCCACGTTTTATGCAGAATTAAAAGCGTTTTTTTAGAAAGGGAATTGTCACAATGCGTTAATTCAGTGGTGGTTGTATTTTGGTACCTAATAAAAAATCCGTGGGCCCCAAACTAATCTAAGCCTGTATCATAAGAGACACACTGTATCTTATCGAGAGATTTCATATTCATTTACAATTAAACAAGCAGAATGAACAAAATACGTAGGTATAACATTATGACATAATTAGGTAAAAAGTACGCCATACATTATCCTAAGAATATATTTATTGAATTGAATTTCAATAGGGATTTTTCTCTTTCATGAATAAACTAAGTTTATGTGTATCTATATTTTAGTCATTATGTCAACAGAAAATTAGATAATGCTATACAAAAACACTATTGTCTATTCAAGAAAGTTATTGACCAGAGTCAACAACTCCCTAGTCAAACAAGCCCCCGCAAAGTGCATTCCGCCCAAATGTGCCCATAATGCTCGCGGCGTTGCCCCTCTGAATAGCAAAGGAGATGTGCTGCGCCAAGTATGTCCCCAACCGCGGATCCTGTCCTTTCTCTCTGAGCTGCCGACCAAGATCGCGCATAATTTTTTTTTGTCTATCTATTGGTACGCACAAGATGAATAGATGTCCTCACTAAGACTGTAGATTGAGCTGGCATTGGCATTTCCAACCCATATTATCAGAGATCTTTATTCAGCAGTAGACGTCCTATGGTAGATAGTGAACATATTAATTTGCTCTAAATATGTAGCCTCATTTGTTTGTACGTCTGGCTTATCTACTACTTTATTAGCATCATCGGTTGGGATGTAAACATTCGATAAGTCATTTCCGGATATGGTTATCGCTTCCTGTTACACGATTTTAATTAAACCTTTGGAATGATTTTGACACATAGTAATGTGTGTATTGGAATTCAGTTAATCTCCATCACTTTTGCTCCTATTTAATATATCAATAAAGAGATAGAGCAAAGGAGGCTGCGAAATTTATTTATTGAAAATTAATACATTTAAATGCGTTCTAAGTTCAGTCTCGGTTAAATACTGTAAAAATTTGCGGAGAATTTACGGAACCCTAAAAAGAGTGTTTGAGGGTTCCATACCCAAACAGTAAAAACGGGACCCTATTACTAATATCTTTTGTCCGTCTGTCTGTCTGTCACCAGGCTGTATCTCATGAACCGTGATAGCTAGTTTTTGTCTTTAGAGATGATGTGTTTCTATTGCCGCTGCTTGCTTTTCTATTGCTAGTACTTGCAGTCAGTACTAAAAACAGCGTAAAATAAATATTGTGTAAGAGTTTTGCTTGATATTAATAACGGTAACAGAAAGACGCTTCAAATATTCACAGAATGTTTAAATAGTTTTGGGTACTTCAATTATAAATAATAAAAAATATTAAATCCCATACGAAACGGAACCGTTCGTGCGCTAGTCCGACTCGCACTTGGCCGATTTTTACAATACTTTTAGTGGCTTTATTTCCTGAAGTACAACATGAAATCTTCTAATATTTTAAGTTTAATGACCATGTTAAAAGCTTTCTCTCAAAATAAATTTAGAGATTAAAACTTCCATTCCAGCATATTCTAAAAATATCACGGCAAAGGTCGTCGTTTTTTGCTCTGACTGTCTGACTGCCTCGGCGTCTCAGTGGTTAGTGACCCTGATTTCAGGATCAAAGAGGCGTGGGTTCGATCCCCACCCAGGGCAGTGAACATAGGTGTTTGCTCTGTGTCTTGGTGTAATTTAGGCATTATCTATTTAAGTATGTATTTAAAAATATGTACCTCTATGTAGTTTATCAGTCTTTGGCAGCCATATGACAAACTTTGCTTAGTTTTGCTAATATTATTCTAGGAACATCAAATTGTATGGATGAGTGGAAAAAATTTAACGGTGTGACATCACCGATAGAAAAGTTTAGGTATATACCTATACTCAGACCACATATAAAAATCAAGACAAAAAATTGTGAACAAAACAAGTGAGGCCGGCAAAACTACGCCTCGCCGTGTACAGACACAATCACACACACACACACGTACAAGGAAACTACGCCTTTGATTGTCAGTCGAACTATGGCGGCGCAACACCGACGCACTTACCACATGCATAAAAACCGGCCTGATTCGTCTGTTCACGACGTTCTGTCCTGTTTTTTTTATTAGATCTGTTGGGTATATATTAATTAATAATGTAGGTATTTGTTTCTTCGTTACACGCGCGTCAATCAACAAAATATTTTTCAAAACGTTTGCTTTGAAACCAGAACAAGAGAGTTGATATTTTGATAATTATTTTGTTGCAAAAAGTAGCATAACCGACTTCAACCATGTACCGAAATCGCAATATTTCGCTCGGATCGATGTAAATTTTTTCACATTATTGTTGATTTATCGAAAATAGCTCAGCCGATTTCAATAAATTTTAAATGGGACTATTTGCGAAGTATACACTTTCCAATAAAATAATTCTAAATCGGACCACTACTTAAAAAGTTATGCGTGGTTAAACATAAAAAAATATATACTTATATACGAAATACGAATAGAGTACCTCCTCCGTTTCGTAGGTCAAAAAGAGTTTTTTGGGTTCGAAACATCAGTAAAAATCCCTAGTCGATGGTTCGAAAGTCGTAACATGACAAATTGACAAAACTGGCAAACTACAAAACCGCGAAATAGAAAATCGAATTTTTAAATCGAAGGACTGATGACCGATGGGGTCTAAAAGTTCTCGAATGGAGATCACGTTTGTGCAGCGTAAGACGTCCACTTACAAGGTGGACAGACCTCTTCAAGAACGTAGGTTCACGTTGGATGCGAGCCGCTTCCAACCGATTTTATTGGACGATCTAAAGCATTCCAAGGTCAGAGTGAATAGGTATTTTCTAGGTCTGCGTGCTTCATCTTCAACCACAACGTAGCTTACCATCAGGCAAGTTGCCGGTCAAGCGCGGACTTATTCGCGATAAAAAAAAAAAACTTGACGATTCCAAGTGCAAGTTTTACAGAATAAAGAAATGTTGACTTTGACTTAGAGGAGGCCTATGTCCAGCAGTGCATGACAAATGGCTGAAACAATAACAATGACAATCAAATCAAAATCAATAATTATCATAATCACGACTTTGATATTGTAGTCAAATTTCAAAGCAACAAACAACGTAGTTCATCTACTTTCGCACTGAAAATCGACTAAAATAGACACAAAACCAGCAAATGACGCAAACAGTCAGTAAATCAGTTATATTAGCACGACATTCGGCCATACTTTGCCGATAGGTAAAATGAAATGTTTTGGCCACAGATCCTGCGGGATGGAACATGTCGACTCGATCTACGAGTAGTAGAACTTAATTTCATAAATAAATTATCATAATATACCTATACTGAGACAACACTGCTTTTTACAATGTAAATATATTATGTTTATTTTACTTGCACTTTACGGTAGGTAAATAATATAATTGACTAGCTGACCCGGTGAACTTCTTATCACCTTTGTCTCACTAATTCAGTCAATTCTAATTTCCATAGTGCTTAGGCGCCACCAATGGCCAGATACGGGAAATTTTACATGTAGAAGCATGTTTTATGGAAAAATTACATTGATTTTTTTCGCGCATGTTTCTTATTTTTTTCTTTCATAATAAGAACTTTTTTTTCTGACAATAAAACACACAACAAATTTAGTAATAGGGTCCCGTTTTTATCTTTTGGGTTGGAACCCTTAAAAGAATTAGCTTAATCGGTCCAGCCGCTCACGCGTGATTGTGAACCGATTTCAAAAATTATTTGTTCGTTCAAAAGAGTATACTTTAAAGGTCCCGTATACAGTTTATTGAAATCAGGTGACCCATTTTTAAAAAAATCATTAATAATGTACATCGATGTCACATCGATTCGCGCAAACTATTCGAATTCTGTTCACTGTGGAAGTCAGTGTTGCATTTTTTGCGAAAAATAATTATCTTCCAAGCCATAGTGCTGGACGTAGACCTCCACTAACGGCTCGCCAATAAGATGAATTAGAAGCTGCTTGCATTCAGCGTGATCTTACGGTCTTAATGAGGGCTACTTACTATCTTTGTAGATGTATTCTCCACCAAAAAATTGTTGACCCCTTCAGACATTCGTTCTCCGCGCGTTATGCTCTGCTCACTGCCATTGCCAACCCGCTACATATTATATCAGCATTTTATACATATTATTATAAACAGACAAACAAGTAGTCTATAGATGATACAAGGAAGTTGGTATGGGCTGGGTTGGTGTCAGAGACAGTCAGAGTTACTACTCGTAGTCTGCCATAAACCTTCTGATACGGTTTATCTGTTAAAATAACCAGAACTCATAATTTGACGAATAATCTGATTCACGGCAGCGCTTACTAGTAAATAGCACCCTCAATCACCGAAGACTGACCGTGCCGAATGTTGCTTAACTTCGGTGATCGTTAAGAAACACCTAGCCTAGTCAAACTACACTATATGAGCGCTACATACATACAATTACCGGATAATGGAATCTTTCTAGATCTCCATAATGTAGGCAAATCGACGTCATTACTGTTTCATTACTCAAAGTCCCGGGAGCCAAACTTGATTCATTTCAAATCGAGGGTTCCAGAAAATTTAACTTAAAGTTTCGGACATTGATTATCCCGGTGTCGTCCCACGTTGGGTTAGGGTTTGAGACGAGAATTTTGTTAATGAGAGAATAATATACATTTTTAATGGTTGGAAAGGTTATATTCCTGATTTAGCCCCAATTAAATTATATTGAAATCCGTTGAGCATTTTTTAGGGTTCCGTACCCAAAGGGTTAAAACGGGACTGCATTACTAAGACTCCGATGTCCGTCTGTCCGTCTGTTGAGGCTCCAACACGGTACGAAACCCTTCGTGCGCGAGTCAGACTCGCACTTGGCAGATTTTTTGATAAATCCACAATAATATAGATACAAGGATGTCACATCGATTTATGCATTTTTATTTCAGTTTTGACAAAAGTCACAGGACAACAGTTGTTAGTTTTGATGTACATAATAAGCCCCTGAAAGGATGGTAATTGATTAGGAATAATATACCATATATATTATATACGATACGCAGCAACGGAGCAACGGATTGACTTGATTTTTTGCACGGACATAATTTCAAAAACGTAAAGTGTCAGCTACTTTTATCCCGAAAAAATCATAGTTCCTGTGGGATAGGACAGAAAAACTTTTCTCAGCAACGGTGCAATTAAATAATAATGAGAAAAAATACCTACATCGCATCAGCTAGTCAAGCATGCGACTACGATAAGCCACGGAAAGAACTCATTTCGACGTGTGAAAAAGTGACAGAAGTGACAGATATATACTTTGCAATAACGTTGTCTCGTTCTGACACTACGAACGAAATAATTCGTGGCACGCGTACTAGCCCGGCTGGTTATAATGTCGGTGAAGGTCCATCTTAAGCGGCTCTTGGACTACTACGCCATCTTCGCCCCGCTCTATTTTGGTGGAGTCTGACCCTTATAAACAAACATCGGGCCCCTTAAGAGCAACATTACGAGCTTGGCCATTAGTCACCGGTCGAGCATAAATTATGCGGCCAATTAGTTACATTGATGGCTGACAGTGATCGCTGATATCTAAATCAAGTAGGGGGGAACATACGGCAGGATGTTCTGGTTAAAACCGTAACTGGTAATTTGAATAACAAATAATAATGTATAAGAAACTAGCCCGCGGCTTCGCTTTCGTGATATTTTGGGATAAAAAGTAAGCTATGTCACTTTCCGTCTTTCAGACTATGTCCATGCCTAAAATCAAGTTAATCTGTTGCTTAGTGAAAGATGAAAAAACCAAGAAACCAACGAATACACTTTTTTATATTATAAGTAAGAAGTAAGGATAATCGTGTACAATTTTACAAAAGTGATACTCACTATTGTAAACTTTTGAACGAGCAATTCATGTATATTTGTTAGTACAAAGCATATCGTAAATTACTGTTACCGGCCGCGGTATATAAGTCTAGCGCTGAGCGAAGTGTGGAGGGGGTGGCTGCGCATGAGTTTAGTATGGCGGTCAACATGCGCAGCCATCACCTCCACAGTACGAGGGCGCTAGACTTACGTGCCGCTACTCAGCATTAGCATTTATCTCAAAAAAATGTTTTTTCACACCTGCTTACTACTACCTACGTCGCGAGGTGGGGCAATACTGAGCAACATCAAGCGTTACACATCCAAGTAATACATGTTAACAGTAACACTTCGCACTTAAATAGCTGTCCCTTAGGTGCCCAGGAACAAAGAGGGAAAAAAATCCATCATGAGTAAGCCTACGTTCAGCATTGGACTATTTAAAAGGCCGGTACCGTAAGTCTTAGGTAACGTTTGATCAGCTAAAATTCAGTTTGGCTGTCATTAAAACTCCTAAAGCCATTTAGTTCTGAAAGAATTTACGAACAAAAACACGAACATTTATTTTACAAAACTACAACATTTTCACCTTCCAACGATTTTGCGTTTGGTGTGTTTCGAAATATTTTATATTTCATCGTTACCTTATTAAGGTTAGGTTAAAATTCTATCACAATATTTTTTCGTCATATTTTCATAAATAATGATTTTTACTATGTAAATTAATTTTCATTTAAAGAAAAAACGATGTCTTCCTAAGTTACTTAAGCGTGGGTTGTATTAGGTTGAGAAATATTGAATAATTCTACTGATTTCGAAAAACACGCGCTTTGAAAAAAAGGTAACGTTGACCTTTTTAAATTAGTAGAGAAAGCTCCAAATGATAAACAAAATCTTCAAGTAATGAGAATACATTAATATTTACTACGCATGGACTCTTAGTAATAAGGTGTCGTTATGACGACTTAATATCTACACATTTTTTCACGAGTAATAGTAGATATACAGAATAATTATTTTCCGCAAAAAATGGCACCACCGACTTCCACCGTGTACAGAATTCTTGCACAGAAACAGACAGTGTACAGAATATAGTTTGCACGAATCGATGTGACATCCATAATGTGTTATTCAAGGATTTTTTGGTTTATGTAAAACATCCATCATTATCCAACACTAATGTCACATGTCACTTGTGATATTATTGTTGATTTGTCAAATTGGCTCAGCCGATTTAGATAAAATTTAAAAATGACCACTTCGGAAGTATACTCTTTCGAAATAAAAAAAAAAAATTTTCAAATCGCCTTACAATTGACGAAAAGATCGATAAACATACACAAGAAAAAAATACAGGCAAACATGGTATCTCCTCCTTTTTGGAAGCCAGTAAAAGTATGAAACAGGTAAGTAATTTTATTTCTATTCATCAGCTATAGGACATCCGATCAATAAGACCGGTGAAAGCTGGTCATTTTTCTATGGGTGAAAGTGTGCGTCTGCAGTCTTGGCTATATTGTCAGTTTACCTAGCTGGTGGACGTCTTACACTATGCCAGCCAATAAGTACATGATCCTCATTCGAGACTTTTACGGCCAAGGATCATTCGTTTTGAGAAAAGATAGTATACAGGATTATTTCTAATCAATTACCATCCTTTTAGGGGCTTATTCTGTACATCAAAACTAACAACTTTAGTTCTGCGACTTTTGTCAAAACTCAAAAAAAAAAACAGCTGTTCAATACATTTTGTCGAGGGTGAAAAATAGTTTTCTATGGAACAACAACATTTTTTTTTATTAATAAAAGTCTTAGAACAAAAGTTGTTAGTTTTGATACACAGAATAAGCCCCTAAATGCTAATTGATTGGAACTAACCCTGTATATAAAAAAACACATTAAAATTGTCTGTTATATTCCTTCGTATGTTTTGAACAAGCGTGCTTCATATAACTTGCAACGTAATCATCAATACCCAATGAGATATATTAACCCATTATTAATAGCTATGCCTAATCTATCCATCCATCCACGCATACCTTTAATAATAATTTGTAAGACAAAAACTCTTATCAAATCCTTGTATAAGCGATCATCACTATATAGTATAAAACAAAGTCACTTCCTTGTCTGTCTGTCTATGTATGCTTATCCTTTGCGTAGTTTTAAAGATGTCGTAAACGATATCTTTATAACTACTTTTTAAAGATATCGTATAAGATATCTATAGAACTACGCAACGGATTTTGATGCGGTTTTTTAAATAGATAGAGTGCTTCACGAGGAAGGCTTATATGTACTCGTATAACACATCTGTGCGAAGCCGGGTCGCTAGTATATAATAAACTAATAAACTCTATGGCTGAGTAAAAGTCAAATCAAGTATAGGTTTCAAATGTATTTTTGGGTCTGCTTGCGGAAGATAAAAAACAAGCAAATAAAAAACAAAGGGAACGATTTAGATGCCATTTCTTTTTCAAGGTGTTGCAGGTGTTACAAATGGTTTTGACTATTTTGAAATGAAATGTGTTACTGAAGATTATTTCAGTATCACGTAAGTACCTAAGTGGCTCTATTAACTACAACAAAATACACGCTACTACTACATAAACATAAAATAAAAAGCAATTGGATCATCCGCAGACTAAATACAAATGATATAGAGATAAGTAATCCAAATACTCATACCTACTGTCCTTTGGCATAGCATGTCCAGCACGGCTAGCATGCCAAAGGGACATATTGTCTTTCCACCATAATGTCCCCTCGACGAGGAAATGATGTATGGATTGATAATGACAACTGAAATTAAAAGTAGATAAAATGGCTTTCTCCCTTTGCCGTAGTACCCGTGCTGTATGTTAGCAATGTAGCCACTCGAAATGAGATTGCATATTTATTGCTATTATTTAAAGAAAAAAAACAAATATCTATTCAAAAATATTCTAAAAATAAAGCCGGTTTTCATAATATCACGCTCGATCCAACCTAAGTAAGGAATCCCATCCTATCCTTGGCTTGTTACAAAACCAATTGAATAGCCCATTCGAAAGTTCAAACCACCATTGAGAGGTCAAAGAATCCCAATCGTTTAGATTGGAATTCTTCAATAGCTTTGGGCCTTTGGCGTTTAAATAGTTACAAATAATTGTCTAGCTGTTGTACCTTCTATTACGCTTCAACACATCAAGCGCCGCGCGCCGCGCCGGGAAAATTGATGTTTGTTTATTTAATGTATTCTAGGTACTATCTTACGCTATTTTGTGCACATTTTAATGAAAATGCTTAATATGCCAAGAAAAGAGTCAATTGATTGTTTAGTTGAACAGACTAGTCAGTTCTATGTTTAGGGTGAAATTCTGTCAAAACCAGCGGAGCAGCGAGGGGTCGATATGGACAATACCTGACACCATTCAAATAAAACTTACACGAAAGTCGACTTTTAGGTGTCAGAGGAGGTGAGGTAGATTGTTTCCCTGCGCATACTCTCCGCTGTTTTTGTTGTTTATTATTTCTTCTTGGTGAGCGGAACACTTATATGAACGCTTATTTACAAGCTGAACAAATTGATTAACTGATTGAAAGAAATTATCTCTATCGCCTACTTTTGCACACCCCGGAAAAATAAAATTGATCTTAAATTTTTAGTAAAATTTATTTGATAAAAAAGTTATATGGGTAAGAACTACTCACCGGCCTCCCCGTAAGTCCATGTTCGTGGATGTTATACGCTTTTATTAATAAGTATCTACCACAATTACGATACACAACCCCTGATTCGCTATCGTCTACATGAAACTGTATTAAGTTCAACGAAACTTATAAAAATACTTTCAGATTACCATTCCCAGAACAAAACACTAAACAAAACTTTCCATTCCAAACGCTATTATACTTGAAATGACTGAAAATGCTAAGTTGTGATTATTTCTTGGGCCATTATTCAAATTTGCTAACAGACTGAGGAGGTATTAAATTCTTTTTAAACAGCACAATGTTGAGAGCTTTTTATACTGCTTACAGTGAGAGAGTAAATAAAAGTATAAGTTACGAGCTTGAAGTCTGAAGCTGGTTCGCAAATAATGAAGCCTGAACCCAGAACAAGGCGCTGGATGTTTAAGGAAAATTGGAATCGTGTTCGTGCATAACAGAGCATGAATTATAGTGACACTATTCGATATTATCTCAAGAGATTTTTCTAGGTTCAATACTTTTTATTTTACCTTGGTGTGGGTTCGTTGATCTAGACTACAGTACCGCTAAGCGAAGATTTCACTCCGTAAACAGGGTTATTTCTAACCAATTAGCATCCTTCTAGGGGCTTATTCTGTACATTAAAACTAACAACTTTTGTTCTGCGACTTTTGTCAGAGCTCAAAAAAAAAATCAGCTGTTCCATACATTTTGTCGCCAGTGAACGATATTTGTCTATGGAACACCAAATTTTTTTTTTTAGTTTTGACAAAAGTCGCAGAACAAATGTTGTTAGTTTTGATGTACAGAATAAACTCCTAAAAGGATGCTAATTGACTAGAAATAACCCTGTATATTTTGTTTTTATTCCGTAAAGATTTGCGTTTGACCACATAATGCCTTATGTAAAGCAGATATGCGGTCTTGGGTGTAGCACGCTTACCTAGGAGAATCGATTGCAATGTATAAGAAAAAATGTTTTTTTTTTTCATAGTATACTATTAATACTATGTTTTTTTTTTAAATAAACCAATTAAACTTTAAAAATAAAATAAAAATAATGTTTTATATGTAAGTAAATGGTGTAAATTTAATATTAGATATGCAAATATAACATCTGCACTCGGCAAATTTAACACAACAAAGTCCACAGATCTAATGAGATGGTACATGGCATCTTGATTACGCTCACAACGCTACCTATATATTCTGTATGGGTATATTTATTATCAGCTGCAGAACATCCACTGCTAGTCATAGGCCTCACCAATGGACTTCCAATAAGATACCTTGTAAGCGGGTTGCATCCAGGGTATTCCTGTGATTTTTCTGAGGTCATCAGTCTACCTTGTCAGTGGACGTCCTACGCTGCATTTTCCAGTATGTGGTCCATTCGATAACTTTAGTCTTTTTAACCATCCACGAGCCATCCATTCTACGAGCTATGTACCCTTTCTACTACCAATTCAACTTGCTAATCCGTTGGACTTTGTCGATAACTTTGAGAGTTCGAGTTTGCAGTTTGAGCGAGTCTTTCTAAACCGAACATAGCACTCTTTTTGGAATATTGGACGACTTTTAGCTTACTCATATGACTAACAGTGAAAAAATCACGTCTCTGTATAATATGAACATGAATCGTAAAAAGCATTTTGCAGTAAATGAGGATAGTATCTCTCACATGGAAATTTTGCGCACCGAGTAAAAATTGGCCTCTTTACAGATCTATGATAAAATTAAATACTTGCTCTCGGTAAAGAAAATCGCTAACATATCTGGAGCTTCTTTTGCCTTTCTTCGAATCCTTCCTTATTCATCATCACATTTTCTAAACATTTTCTGCATAAAACGGAAACAGAGCCGTCTAAAGAGCGCTGCTCATAACGAGAACTTCAAAAGAACAGGCTTATTATGTTACGTAGCCATTATTTAAACCTCAGAACGCAACCATTTTACAGTACAACGGGTGAGCAGTAAGAATAGTTGGTACTTTATTTCGACCTTTATTTCATTCAATTTCATTGTACCTATTGGTTTTTGAAAAGAAACTTCTAATGCGACTTCCAACAAGGTTGCGTTAAACGATTAACGCTACCATGGAGGGGGTTTGAAGAAACTGTTGCGTCGAAGTTTCACTTCCTCCGCGCGGAGGGACTCCACTTCACGGTTTTTTTTATATCAGGACTTGACTATGACTTTTATTTCATTGTATTGTATTTTATAAAGGGATGAAGTTTTTGAGGGAAATAATTATGTAATTGTTGATATTATCTGGAGTGATTCCCTATGAAAACCCGCGTGTTAGATCCCTCAAGCTAAGTTTTGTTTTCAAGAATTTCATATGAAAAAGGAATATTCCATTGGTAATTTTATAGTTTCAACTCGGTTTTTAATTAGTTGATGGAACCATTACGCCAAACGAAACTAAAACCAAAAATCTTGAAAAAAATACGTTACGTTATAAATATCATTAGGAATCAGGGCGTTAGACAACAGCTATTAGGCAGAGATCACGTACTGACCGCTACAAGGTCCAAGCTTAATTCTTGTTGATAAACATAATTTTGAAAACCCAATCTTGAATCAGACTCAATTAGGTTCAAAAGTAGACCAACTACATTTTTGTCCGATATTATCAAAATGTTGAATTGGTAATCATAATCCTAATCGTTTATTTCATAGTTATTGTTAATTACATAATTTATATGTATGATTTGAATTGGTAAATAAACCAAGCAATATGTGCCAAATCCTTACATAGTATAAAATAAAGTCGCTATTTTTGTCTGTTTGTTTGTCTGTATGCTTAAATCTTTAAAACTACGCAACGGATTTTGATGCGGTTTTTTTTAATGGATAGAGTGATTCAAGAGGAAGGTTTGTATGTATGATACACCTTTGCGAAGCCGGGGCGGGTCGTCTAGTAACTGATATAACGCTCTTTGTGCTTGCTGAACATTGAACAACAAACGTTTCCAAGTGTCTAAAGATTTGGTCACGTTTAATCGAGAACGTAATATAATATCTACGGGTTTTACTGTGACACCACTGCAAAGGAAACTTAAAAGATTCCTAGGCAGTTTTTTATTTAGTGTTTCCTAGAATGCCTGTGGGATTCCATCGCGAAGTTTCTTTGTGTTTCCGAAACAATTCTCGGTGAGATAAGGCCGAGAATTTAGCTTGGAGAGTTACTGTTATGGTGTTGTGATAAAAGGCATGTAGGTAGAGATCTTTTCAATATTATTTTCCTGTCATACAAGGTTATTAAGAACTGGTGTACTAAGCTGAAAGGAGATGATTGAGACTATCGTTATAAAAAATTTTTATGGGGTAATTATACCGAGAATTCTTGAATAAAAAATAAGCCGTTTCATACAATTTTGTCGATTTCGAGTTGCAATTTTGTATGGATATAAAAACTGATTTTTTTTTCGAATTCCGGATAGATCCAAAAGTATAAGTTGTTCATGAAGTTGGTATTAATCACCTCCCTTTGGATTATTACAGGGCAAGCAGATAACCCTGTAAATAAGTTCCTATAGGCCCGGTGGCTAGCCCTAATCCATTTATATAATTTTTTTTTCATATAATCTATTATGGAATTTATAAAGTCATACCTAGGCAGTAAAAGGGCAAAAAATCACAGTAGCTGAGGCTAAGCTAGATTCAAATGTGTACTTTTTCAGGAAAATACCTTCTTCAGACCTCTTTTTTTAGGGTTCCGTACCCAAAAGGTAAAAACGGGACCTTATTACTAAGACTCCGCTGTCCGTCTGTCTGTCTGTCTGTCACCAGGCTGTATCTCACGAACCGTGATAGCTAGAAACCTGAAATTTTCACGGATGATGTATTTCTGTTGCTGCTATAACAAAAATTACTAAAAACAAAACAAAATCATTAATTAAGAGGGGCTCCCATACAGTACGGAACCCTCCGTGCGCGAATCCGACTCGTACTTGGCCGATTATTATGCACGATACGTTATTAATATAACGGCAACAGGAAGATGCTTGAAATATATATATATATATATATATTTCATATATATATATATATATTTCAAATATATATATATATATATATTTCAAGCATCTTCCTGTTGCCGTTATATTAATAACGTATCGTGCATAATAATCGGCCAAGTACGAGTCGGATTCGCGCACGGAGGGTTCCGTACTGTATGGGAGCCCCTCTTAATTAATGATTTTGTATATATATATATATATATATTATATTTATTTTATTATGATTTTAGTATTTTTTGTTATAGCGGCAACAGAAAAATACATACATCCATTGTGAAAATCTCAACGTTCTAGCTATCATGGTTCATGAGATACAACCTGGTGACAGACTGACGGACGGACAGCGGAGTCTTAGTAATAGGGTCCCGTTTTTACCCTTTGGGTACGAAACCCTAAAAATGAAGAGAATTTGATGCTGAACCACAAAACTAAATGAGCGAAGCTAGAATATTCAGGGGCATAATCATAAATAAGAATATATTTATCGAAACGTGGTTAGTAAAAGAAAACCTTCCACAAAGTTATGCTTCGAAAAATGTTCTCAAGATTTAACGAACATATTTTTCGTGTCAGATAAGTATCTCGTAAATATCTCGCAGTGTCCTCGTACATTCGTACAATAAATTACTTTAATAATACTGTAACTCTACCATTAAATTGATTTAGAGCCGTCTCAGTTTTATTCTTTGGTGAAGGGTTTAAAAGATCATAACATTTTGTTGTGCTTCCTTTTGTGTACCTAATTGTGTGTGTGTGTGTGTGTGTGTGATAGTGAATAGCATGATAATGATTTGAGAAATATAATGAATGTATTATTAAGTATGTATTAATGTGTAAATTTTTACTGTGTCAATGATCCTTTTATTTAATATTATAGGTGTATATAATATTGATTTCAATTTGATTTTAATTATTTTTAATTTTCAAGAATATCAGCATATACTCGTACATATGAAAATGTAATATAATTCAATGTTAATATCAACGAAATGTTTTTTTTTTTTAAATTAAGATTTGATAATAATTAGATTTTAATTAATTTTTAATTTTATTAGCAATTGAAATATATATGAAATGTAATGTTAATATCCTAATACCTATTCTAATTTTTATAGGACTAATCATTTTATTTATCGCGTTATGCCCTTTAGCACTTTCACCCTGGAGCTTAGGTTCTTAGCTCTTGCGGATCCACTCCAAGCCAGCCGGTTGAGGCAAGAGAGAAGTCAGGGGTCTCATTTAGCCCCAGGGAATCAGGATTCACGGTATCGCCACTCACTGACGGCTCGCCACAAAGCCGCCCTTGCTAGTTTATTATCATTATTATATATTTTTACAATTTTGTTTCATAATTTTGACGTAGCCAAATTGCTGCTTTGTACGGGACAACAGACTTTTTTCTCCAATTCCAAGTCGGCCTTAAATTAAATAAAAGTTAATGATTCGAATCACCCCTTTTGGTTTGGTACACCTTTTTTGAATATTTTTGTAGAACTTACATACCTACATAATTATGTACAATTGAAGTGTTGATGATGCTTGTGAAAAAAAGGAAACTGTCAAGCCCGTATAAATTCGAAATAACTGTACCTTCAGAGTTACCAGAAACATTTCTTAAAATAGAACAATGAAGCATTACTATTCAAACGGTGTCCCTTACAATGAAATTTGTTACTTAATGGCCCAAGAATTTAAACGGGCACTAGAATATTTAAGCCAATTTATTTCGTAGATAAAGTTGGAACTTTCTTTGCGAAGTTAACTCTTTCTATTATGCCTTTAATTTTCTCTTAGCTCGGTTTAATGTACTATAACTTGTTTTAGTTTAAAATGGAAGAGACAGTTTTGAAAATGTTGTTCAGAATGTTTCCAAACAAAATTCAAAATGCAAATACTTGTGCAGGACCGTGTAAGTATGAATGAGTTATCTGTGTTCGCGGTTTTGTTTACAAGCGAGATGTATGAGCGGCGACAACCACTGCGTACTGAGTCGTACCGTGTGGACGTTTTCGTCATTGGGATTTTAAGAGAAAATAAAATAGTTATACAGAGTCCAAAATTCTCGTATCCTTCCTACGGACTACCATCCATTGCTCGGTAGGTCCGTGTGCCTACACGTAACCACTGACCCTGCCGTCGGAACAATTAGAAATTAAAACGCACCTTGCATAAGCCCGTAGCTAGGCCCTTGATTTGTTTATTACTAGCGACTCGCCCCGGCTTTGCACAGGTGTTTTAAACATATAAACCTTTCTGTTAAATTACTCTATCTATTAAAAAACGCATTAAAATCTGTTGCGTAGTTTTAAAGAAATAAGCTTACATAGGGGCAGACAGATAGCGCGAAGCGACTTTATTTTATACTGTGTTGTGAATTTTATCTAAATAAGTTGGTGTAAAGAGGCACCAACAATCTTTGTTTGCGTTTCCAATTGGTAATTATTGATGAATATTACCTATTTGCTACAATATTTTATTTACAAAGCTAATACGGAAACTGAAAAGCCACACAGTTGCATAGAGTATACAGGTTGAAATACTAAAATGGACGCGATTTTTCAGGTGGAATTTGCCAGGACAAACATATTTTTATTCAAAATCAAAAATCAAACCAATTTGCAGAAAAGAAGATAAAATTTTAGCAAGGAATTTAAATTTTCAAGTAGCGGAGAAATCGTTGACAAACTGGAGTTACTAACGTAGCTCAAGGGATTAGCAATTTAAAGTGGCCGTTAACAGGGCACATAGCAAGAAGAACTGACGACCGCGAAGTTCTCCAGTAGAGACCATGTACAGTCAAGCGAGGCGTAAAACAACGCAGAAACGTGCTGCATGCAAACCGCTTAAAATCGATCTTTTTGTTAAATTATATGGGGGCCAATGTCCAGCAGTAAATGTCTAACTAATAGGTATTTTCAAAAATCCGTTTATTATTTTAGTCTTGTTTCAGAAACTACATTGCAGTAACAATTAAAATTTATAAAGTTTAATTTTACTAGCATCCATGACTACACATTTCTCGTCGCTCCAATAAAAAATATAAAATTCGAATTGAATTTTCTACCTAGACTCTCGCAGTCGGCTTAAATATTCATAAACGGCTTAAAAAATTCTAAAACCAACAGAGGAAATGTAAATTCTGAATTAATTTAGATTGCTTACAGAATTTCGTGTCGCGTTTTGAGTTCAACTTTTTAATTTAATTCAAATTTATTACGTGCTCTTTGAGTTTTGTTTTCTTTTTGTTTGTGAGCACTTAGCTTTTGACTTTTGACTACTGATGACTTTCGTTAGGGAAGTGGATTTACGTCTTAAGTACTAGCATTTAATCGCGGCTTTGCTCTACAGCTATGACTCTCTGGGACCTCCATAAACTTTATTCTACATTATTATGTTAGAAATATAATACACGAATATATTAGAATATACATCCAGTATTCATTATATTCATCATCATCATTATTGACAGCTTGTTTCCTCTCTCGTGAATTAAAGTGAACATTGTTAGGTGACCGAAGACTCAACGCAGAAGAAATATTCTTACAACTTGTGAACTTATTTCTTACATCACAATCACAATGTTCTATTATGTTAGAAGTAACTAACTGGTCTTGACTTGTCCTTTACTCCGACGGCTCAACCAGAATGGTCTCTACCACAATAATTTATTTAATTATTTCAATACTCCCTCTGTAAAAGCCAACAGCAGATCTTTACCAACAGCATTTACTTTTTTCAAAGTCTGTGGTTGACTACCGTCTTCGAACTGTCGTGTCCGTCCAAATACCACACATTATTTACACAAAATATGCCAAGTTTGCCCAAAACCCAACAACATGAACCCATGAGTACGAGAATGCCATGCCACCAACTTAGCTGTTCAAGTGGGCAAAATTGGAACTAGGTACACGTGCGTCAGCCGCCATTTTGAATTCGTCCTTTGAATTTGCGCTACTAGCGACGCCGCCAACTGAACAGCTAAGTTGGTGGCACTGTAGCATAGTTACTACACTAACAAACTAGAAAAGACGCTTTTAGCTACCCATATCGCTTCCCGTTCGGCCCAACTAAGCCGCTTTTCGGCCACCGTTCATGTTTCAGCACTGCACAAATTCGGTACGCTAAATCTCTGCGAACTTTCAACGTGTTTATCTCCATAAGCTTTCTCTCGAGTAATTGAAGTGAACATAAAACCAATGAGAACGTAAATAGTCAATATTTTAGCAAACTACGAAGGAGCGTTTAACCATGTGCATCGTGTTGTCTAAACCGCTTTTGTACCTGCAACTGAAGTAAACATAAAACAAATGAGTATGCAAATAGTTAACATACCTACAAGTAAACGAGGTAAAAGACCGTAAATATCACAGTCATTGTTTCATCTGGGCCGAATTAAGATCACTGTCCATGTTTTAGTGTTGTTTTGTGAAAATTCATCATGTTAATTCTACAAATTTTCAACAACGCAGTACAAAAGTTTCAATCTAAGGACGGCCTCTCCTGAAATTGAAATGAACTTAGAACCCTTGAGCAGTAATGTAAATAATCTCTAGAAATAATATTTTATTTAAATACCCATAGAAATTTCATTCGGGCATATTTAACCACGGTACATGTTTTATTCTTGTACAAATTCGGCATGTAATATGTTTTAACTAAAAATAAGTAATGTCGCCGTGTCTATCGGTACCGGTAACTAATCTTATGTAAAACCGGTATCAATACCGGTTTTACATAAGATTAGTTAGGTTCTAGATAAAGATTAAGAATAAGTAGACTTTAGATAGGCATTACATAATTAAATAACTAGATTTTAAATATATGTATTTTCTAAGATTAGCTAGGTTTTTAGGTAGCCTCTCTATATTTCAGAAATGCTATTATGCCCTAGACGACTTCTTTGAAGATAATAAAGAAACTTGATACCGGTTTTACATAAGATTAGTTAGGTTCTAGATAAAGATTAAGAATAAGTAGACTTTAGATAGGCATTAAATAATTAGATTTTCAATAAATGTATATTCTAAGATTAGCTAGGTTTTTAGGTAGGTAGTAAATATAGAGATATATTTCAAAATTATATTAAACCTGCGACTCGAAGTATTAGGTAATTAAGGTAAAATAAGTTTCTTAGATACAAATATTCTTGTTATGAATGACTACATTTTTAAAATTCTGTCTCCGATATCCGCAATATTAAGTAACTTAGGTTAAATAAGCTTTTTTACATATGAATATTCTTGTAATGTAATGACTACAACTAAGATTCTGTCTCCGATATCTTTTAAATTTTTTTTTCTTACTGATTACACTGTCTGGTACGATTGTATAAAATTATGCCACACCCTATCAAACAGGGTATACATGTAAAAAAATAGAATTAGTTTCTATGTACATGTGTTTTGCATAAATAAATAACTATAACTATCTCAATACACTCTTACGACTCGTGAATTGAAGTGAACATAAACCCGCAAGTGGGTATGTAAATAGCTTAGTTACGAGTAGCATACAAGTAACCAAATAATCGGCCAAGTACGAGTCGGACTCGCGCACGGAGGGTTCCGTACAGTATGGGAGCCCCCCTTAAATATTTATTTTATTTTAATTTAATATTGAAAGGAATATAATAATAAATATTCTGTAAAAATTTCAAGCATCTACCTGGTACCATTATTAATACAGAGCGAAAAACGTCTACAGATTCAGGTTTGTTGTATGGGAGCCCCCCTTAAATATTTATTTTATTTTGTTTTTAGTATTTGTTGTTATAGCGGCAACCGAAATACATCATCTGTGAAAATTTCAGGTGCCTAGCTATCATGGTTCATGAGATAAAGCCCGGTGACAGACGGACAGACAGACAGACAGACAGACGGACATGGAAGTCTTAGTAATAGGGTCCCGTTTTTCCCTTTGGGTACGGAACCCTAAAAAGAGCGTAAAGCTATATAGAGATTGTGCAAAAAGAGAACCGTCGTGGCGTTACGGTGAACTAACAATAAGATTTCAATTAGCAGCCAAGGTAGGTACCGACTAGGTATGTTTGGTAGATGCGAATACTGATGAAAACCGAATTGGTATCAAACACTTAGAAGTAATAGTAATAACAGAGCAGTGTTGTCAACGTTACAAAATTAGTAACAAGTATTAAAATAAAAATAACCTTATTTTTAAAAAACAAACTTTTACTGAACAAGTACTCGCCAAGACAGATCAAACGAGCCGAAACTCGATATGGTTGCGTCGTTTTATTACAGAGTTCCTATGACCATCATCAGACCCTGGTTACCATTAAACGACAAACTACTCGCCAAGACTATTCAGATTAACCCAAACTCGATGAGGCTGTGTCGTTTCATTACAGAGTTCCTATGACCATCATCAGACCCTGGTTACCATTAAACGACAAGCTACTCGCCAAGACTATTCAGATTAACCCTAACTCGATGAGGCTGTGTCGTTTCATTACAGAGTTCCTATGACCATCATCAGACCCTGGTTACCATTAAACGACAAACTACTCGCCAAGACTATTCAGATTAACCCAAACTCGATGAGGTTGTGTCGTTTCATTGCTAAGTTCCTTTGGCCACCTTACAGCTCCATCATCAGATCAGCACCATCTCATCATAATATTGCATTGTCACGCAATTTACACATGTATGCAAAATTTCAGCTCAATGGGTAGTGGATCAAATTTAACTTGCAAGATTTGATTACAGACTGACAGACAGACAACGGGACAGGTGAAACTAAATAAAAGCTTGTAAAATGGCACACAGGCGACGTCACCTACGACGCTTCTCTTATTGCACAGACTCTAAAGGTATTTATTCTTGGGGATTTTAACATAAATTTGCTTACAAACGACAACCGTACCAAAACATTTAAGGACACACTAGCTGCTTTTAACTTACAGGCATCAATTTCTGAAGCTACCAGATCAACATCTCATTCCCAGACTTGCATAGACAATATCCTTACTAACACAAAAAAATATAAATCTAAAGTCTTAGATTTAGGGCTAATTGTGGGGTCTGATCATACAGCTCAACAAATAGAAATACCAACCAGTCTAAGCTTCAAAGAGAAATTTTGGTACGTGGAAAAACGATACATAAATGAGTACATGGAAGTTTTTCTAAAATACATAGGTCAAGTAAATTTTAGTGAAGTGTACAAGCAAAATGAGTCAAACCAAGCGTACAAAACGTTTATCGAACTATTTTCTCTAATACATGATTTATGCTTTCCGATAAAGAAAATAAAAATGTTCCATCTAAAAAAACCAAATTGGAAGACAAAAGGCATAAAATTAGCCAGTAAAAATAAAAGGCGCATTTATCATGAAATTCAAAAAGATAAATGCCAAAAAAACTTGGATAAATATAATAAATATTGTAAGGCATTTAAAAAAGTAATCAAGCATTCAAAGAAAGCTTCGAATATACGATATATTAATAAAAGCACGAATAAAACGAAGGCTATTTGGGGCGTAATAAAACAAAATACTACATGCACAAATAAAATACGTACTGATATACAAACACTAAAAATCAATAATCAAGATATTGTAAATCCTTCGATTATTGCCGAAGCCTTCAATAGTCATTTTGTTGATGCTAGTCAAAAAAAATCAACTACAAATATACATTCAACCATAAATCATCTCACAAACCCAAATTGCAATTCACTTTTTGTTGCACCTGTTGACAGAGAAGAAGTAATTAAGATTGTAAAAGGCCTAAAAAATAAGAAAACATCAGGTCACGATAAAATATCAATGCAAGTCATCAAAGAAAGCATAAATGTTATAGCTGACCCACTTGTTCATATAATAAATCTATCTCTATCAACTGGTTATTTCCCGGACGATCTAAAAAAAGCAATAATTAAACCCATACATAAAAAAGGCCACAAAGACGATTTAAATAATTACCGCCCGATAGCAATCCTACCAAGTTTCTCAAAAATTTTAGAAAAAGTAATATACAACAGGCTAATTTCATTCTTTGACTTGCACAACATTATAAGCAATAATCAGTTTGGATTTTTAAAAGGAAAAAATACAACAAAAGCAATATTTAAAATGTTGAATCGAGTGTGGGAGCAAATAAATAAAAAAAAGACAGGCGTGGCTTTGATGTTAGACATGTCTAAAGCATTTGATTGCGTTGTATACCCTATACTGCTAGCAAAGCTAGAACGTGTTGGAATACGGGGGCTTGCACTTAAACTACTAAAATCGTATTTACAAAATAGAACGCAGGCAACTATGATAGAAACCTACAATAAAAATACTAAAACAGTTGAAAATGTCTATTCCATATTTAAAAATATTGTGCTTGGTATTCCACAAGGAAGCATTCTCGGTCCTTTATTATTTCTCATATACATCAATGAGCTTCCTCTTATTACTGATGAGCTATGTGTTATGTTTGCTGACGATGCAACTATATACATACCAAAAGAAAATGACAGTGATGAGCTTTTTGAGAAAAAAATAACAGATACGCTAGAAAAGGTTACAAGTTGGCTAGAACACTTAAATTTAACAGTAAATATTCATAAAACTAAATTAATAGAATTTAGGAATCACAAAAGAAAACCGTTACAGTTAAATATAATAAATAAAAGCACAGAGGTAGAGATAGTAAATAAAACAAATTTCCTTGGTGTGACAATAGATGAAAATTTAAACTGGAAAGCTCAAATTAGTAAAATAAACAGTAGAATCAATAAATATATTCACTCATTGTACATATTAACAAATGTGTCATCTAAAAAAATTGCGATAAACGCTTATCATGGCTACATTTATCCTCTTTTAAGTTATGGGGTTATATTTTGGGGAAACTCCGCAGAAGTGGAATCAACATTTTTATTACAAAAAAAATGCCTCCGTGCAATATTCAATCTAAGAAACGTTGATTCTCTTCGTAAAATATTTGTAGAATATCAATTTATGACGCTAACTAGTATATTTATTTACGAAACTTGTGTATTCGTTAAAAACAATCGTAATGATTTTTTCTGCTCTTCAAATAGAGCTAACATTCTACGGTCTAAATACTGTAGTAACATTTATATTCCTCAAGCAAATAACGCTCTGTACCACAGAAATGCATATTTTACTGCTATAAAAGTCTATAATAATTTACCCACTGGTCTGAAATCTTTAAATGGTCAAATTTTTAACAAAAATCTTAGGAAATGGTTACTCTCTAAAGCTTTTTATAATTTGAAAGAGTATTTCAACGATGGTGAAGATATATATTTAATGTATTTCTGATAACTCTTTCAATGTATTCTATTGTAAATACTTAGTAGTATAAATATTATTAAAATTAATCTTATGAACCATCTTTCTAGGCACTTAGGTAATTTAAAAAAATGAATATTGTATGTTTTTTGTTATAAATTAATTAAGGTAGGTACATTAAAGTATATTAATAATGTAGAATTTCTTATATAAGTAATTTAAACAATTTTGTGATAAATTTCATGTAGGAATTCGAGAAACAGAGTTCTACTTATGTCTAGCTAAGACATCTTTTAATATTGCACGCCCGTTAGGGTCCACTATTGGAACTATTTTATTTATTACTAAGAACATTGTACATAGTGATGCAATAAACGATTTCTGATTTCTGATTTCTACCCTTATAATTTTGAATTCGCCTTAGCTAGGTTGCTTTTGGTCCTTTTTGGTCCATGTTTTAGCTTTGTACAAATTCGACAGGTTTCTCTCAGAACTTTCAACAACGCAGTGTCGAAGTTTCTATCCCAATACGCCCTCTCGTGTAATTGAAGTGAACATAAACCCGTGAGTTTGCGAGCCGTACGCCCTGATACCCAGCTCAGTGGACCGGCTAATCAGAACTATGATGCTGTGAATAAAAAATAAACGTAACCTGTGAAGCAAAATAACGCGGAAAAAAGAAGCCAATAAAGATTGCTAGGGAATATATGCTTAGGGAAATTTTGCTGTAAGTACCTAGTCGGTTTTGTGTGCGTATAATCAGTCAGCCCTGATATAAAAGCTTCAGTATTTTCATGTTCATATTTTATTTATTACTTAATATGGGTTTGCATAGTAGGTACTTACAGCCATTTAGATTTTAGATGTAGTAGTTTTATGGTTTTACAGGTAAGTTTTTTTTGTAGGCAGGGAACTAGAATCTTTCTTATTATTTACTCCGTTTAAACAAAAGCATGTTTGATCTGATATAAGTAGAGCACAAGGCCAATACGCCAACTTATATAAAATTCTAAGATAATGCCAATAGGTACTTCTTACAATAATGTTTCCTGATCAACCCAAGAAAGAACGTTGTGAACAAACAAGTAAGGCCGGCAAAACTATGCCTCGCTGTGTACAAACACAACACACACAGTCATGTACACGTACAAAGAAACTATGCCTTAGCTCGTCAGTTGAACTATGGCGGCGCAACACCGACGCTCTTACACATGTGAGTTCCGTCTTGATTTCTTTATTTGGTCTGAGATGATCAATAATAATGAATTATCTTATAATATAGGATACGTCCCAATCGCCTTTTAATGCTTGAACTCTGTTCAGCGATGAATTATTAAGTACGTGGCGGACACTATATTTTAGTACTCGTAGGTACGAGTACAAGCTTTTATGTAAAAGTACTTGTAGATAGGTACACGTTTGAAGAGATTTTGCTTAAAACAGCATCATTATTGTCAACCTGTCAGTTGTAAAACGTGTACTGCGGAATGCAGGACTTCCGTAAAGATTTTCAATACGACCATGAACATTCAACAGCTGATTATGCATTCAGCGCTTTACCGCAATCTAAATCAAATCATCTGTCTATATTGTCAGTAGACGTCCTACAAGTACGTTGCGCTAATCGATTCGTAGTTTTCATGAAAAGTCGTGATTGAGTGAACAAAATATCTTATTTTATTACTCATAGAAACGGCTACTTATCACGCACCAGCCTTCGCGATCCCCGCCAATCGCTACCCAGCACATTAATACAGATAAAACTCGAACTTCTGAACTTAATCCTTTCGGAATCGGGTCGGGAAATTCAGTGCGAAGTTGGCCGGCCAGTTCTGAAACTCGAATTACTAGCGTGATAACTGGAGGGCATGAAATTGTTATATTTGAAAATCTGACGACATTTCCTGGGAAGCAAAGTATAACTTTTAGTTTTGTGGATGCCTTTGTTTAACTTCTATAAAGTTTGTTGAATATGTCTGTCAATATTCATTATTATGCTTTTTATAGGTTTGTTTCTATTACAAACTTTCTTGTGTGCCTGAGCAGCAGTTAGGTTAGTACTGTTGGAGAATGGTATATTTAACCACGAGCAGAAGTTCTCCAAAAACTTTTTATGCTGCTCAAACCATCTATGTATCTAAATCAGTCTATCTAAAACTGAGTTGATTATATCTTATCTAATGTAGGTAGTTACCAAATATTGAAAACTTGAAAATTTAAATTGAATTGAAATAACTTTATTCGACATTACAAGCACATGAAACACAAAGAAAAACAAAAGTAATGATATAAAATAAGGAATTTAGAAATGTCGAAATGGGCTCACCTCAGCATACCAAACACTCAGCGCTGGTTTTCAGGTTAGGTTAGGTATACGAAATTACAATGTCTCAGAACTTGTTCTTTCAGATATACTACACTAAAAAGTCTTTCAAAACGCCTAAATATACTGCGTAAATCATCTGTAATATAAAATATCAATATCGTTGAACTTATTATTTCAGATAAGTAAATTGTACTACGGAAAAAAAAACTCGAAAGTAAAATAATGACGACTTAGGTATTATAAGTGTTGTAAAGTAATACAATGTCTCAAAAGTTATTCTTTCAGCTATAGAAAAATAAGTTCTTCTACTTGAACATAAAGTGAAATGGACCAATTGACCCCTTAAATTCTTCAACAGCAATGTGTCCAAAAGTTTTTCAATAAGAACCGATAAAGGTAAACAGGTTGGCATTGAAGCCCCAAAAGGGGAGAGCGGCCCTCGAATACAGACGTTTCCTCGCCCCTTCCTTTGATTTTTACTGAGGAAAGGTTAGGAACGTTTCTTTTTCATGTTATCATTATTTTTTAAGTAGCATTTGCCTCGAAATTGTATATCTGCATATTATTTATTCGTAATTTCAAGTTGAAAAAAATGTACTTGATTTAATTTAATAAAAAAATATAGTAATACGATTTTTAGAAAAATATCTGATTGTTTATTGACGATTTTGTGTATCCACAATCACATAAAATATCTTATGAACTTCACACTATGTAATTTATTAAGTAAGTACCTATATATGATATCAAGTTCCTAAGAGTACAATGATAACCATACTTTTTGTGACTTTATTAACCTAAAATTCGGTATAACTTAGCTATAAAAATTGCTGTAATTAGAAAGGGGGATCAATTTATTTTCTTTTCTCATTAACTAAAAATTACTTATCAGAACACTTTTTTAAGGAGTTATAAACGCTGCTAGCAATGTGATTTAAATCATCAAAAAGAAAATACCAAATTCGAAACATACCTTATTCAAGGGAAGTTTCGAGTTTCTTTAGCTACTCTTAAGAATATGGGGGTGTCAGAGCCAAGAACAGGGCGCTAGGGTAAGGGGATCTATGTAATTATTTCTCTAAATGTGCCAACTTGAAAACTAGAACGTTGTTTGACAATTAGCAGGGAACACAAACTTTGCAAGATAATTGTGGAATCTCCAAGTTTCTTATAGGCGAGTCAGAATTCTGCTAAATTAAAAGTGCGTTTTTTATATCATTACAAACCCGGCGAGGATGTGGTACAAAAAGTATACGTCTGGGATATGGAGGGTCCTCCCTAACTTTACTATCAATTGGTGTTTTTTTATAATGAAGATAGGTTCATTAGCTACAGCTATTGCTTTTCGGAAATATTTCTACGGAAATATTTCTTCGGTCTACAGGATAAAAAACTGAGCACGAAACAAAATAAATCATAGTGATCCCGCTGGGTTAAAATTTAAAAATTAAATGTCAAATACTCTAGTTTATAGGTTAACTGGCGACCCGCCCGGCTTTGCACAGGTGTATTGTACATAAATAATAAACCTTCCTCTTGAAAAACTCTATCTATTTAAAAAGAACCGCATTAAAATCCGGTGCGTAGTTTTAAAGATATAAGCATACATGGGGACAGACAGCGCGAAACAACTTTGTTTTATACTATGTAGTGATGATGACCACTTCGATTGAATCAAAAATGAGGAGATTCGTAGAAGAACCATAGTAACCTACGTAGTATTGGCAAGCTGAAATGGCAGTGGTCAGGGCTCATAATACGGAGATCTGATGACCGATGTGGCTGAAAAGTTCTCGAGTAGAGACCATGTACCAGCAAGCACAGCGTGGGACGTCCACCCACAAGGTTGACGGATGACCTCATTAAGACCGCAGGATCGCGTTAAATGCAAGCCGCTACCAACCGGTCTTACGAGAGATTTAGGGGAGGCCTATATTCAACAATGGACGTCCTATAGCTGAAACGACTACGATGACCACGTTACATTATTCTACTCCAGCGCTCGAATCCAGCGCATTGTAACTGGAATAATGTAAACCGGAGCTCCAGTGCATTTTAGTGTCGGATTAATTCCACTAGCGCTGGATTAAATCGCTGAACTAGATAATGTAAAGGCCTTTATTCAATTTTTTTTAATATTATACTTATTGAAATATTTAAATACATACTACGTTTTATCTGCGAATTTGCCGACGTGTTATTTAGAAAAAATAGCCTAAAACACAAAAAGAAGTATCTTATGACACGTTCCAACATTGATACTACCTATATATTCAGATAAAAAATCAGGTTGATCCGTTACTCCTTTACTACGTAGAAGGGTAACAAAGACAAGAAAAAATCTGTTACGATTTTTCACACAGGCTTAAATGGTCTGTCCAAATTAATTCCGTGTCTTACAATTTATAAAAGAAAACACAATTTTACCCTCTCACGTTTCTTGTTCCAAGCGGGATAATCTCTTACAAAATTAACCGCTAAAGAGATTCGGTGTCCAGAAACATCCCAACAGTGGCCTATCTAAAATGCAAATCGGGTAAAACCGAAAACAAGGTATTCCACAGAGAGATCTAGAGAGAGGCTCTATCTTTACCCGGCTCGCGAGACACTTAAATGTAGCACAAGATTAAAATGAAAATGACCCCCAAAAATAAGATTCCTTTCCTACCGCAGCACACACACATACACACACACACACACACACACACACACGCCAAACTAACTAAATCCCGTCGTTTTTTCAACGGGAGTTAGGAATACAGCAAAATACATGGTTATGAAACATGATTTGCAGAATCCAGTACTGTGTGAGCGAAAGTATACGAGTATGAATTAGTGATACTAACCGTCTTACCACAAATATTTAAAAACGCAACTCTGTTTAACCGTGCAATTTGTACTGTTTAACATTATCAAAAGGGTGCGTAAAACTTTTGTGGTAAGACAGTAATAGTCTAACATACTTAGTTGGATAAATCGATACACGCTTCAAGTACTTGATATGAGTATCTGAGTGTAGCTTAGTTTTATGGGTAAAATAAGCACTGGGGAGGAAATCTGAACTGCGAGTCAGTTATCAAATCGCGACATATTTTTGAATTTTCATGAAAATTTATTTATCGCTCTTGAATTAGTAATTTGTTGTGCTGTATGATTAATTATCTTGTAATCGTAATTATTAAGGCGTTATCACTACAGAGTACAAATCAAAACAGCTATTTTTGTGTGTGTCTGTGTGTCAGCTTAAAATGCTTATATCTATCAAACAAGACAACAGATTGCGGTTTTCACTATCTTTTAGAATATTTCTTCTGAAAAGTATATAGGTAGGCATAACTCACTCGTAATCGGGCGAAGCCGAGAGGAGGCAGTAATTGTATAGGATAACCAACGCTGTATTTACTATACTAAAATACTTAATACTAATTATGCTAAAACTACATACTTAATGCTACTACTACTTACATAATAATAATTTTTCGCAAAACATCGTAACACCGACTTCCACTGACATCCATGTTATTTTTGCTGATTTATCAAAAACAACACAACTGATTTCGATAAAATTTAAACGGGACCAATTTTGAAATATATTTAATTTTTTTTTAATCGATTCACAATTGTTGAAAATATCAATCAACATACACAAAAAATATACAGACGAACATAGTAGGTACCTCCTCTTTTTTGGAAGTCGGTAAAAAGCAATTGGATCATCCACAGACCCTTATATGTCTAAATATAAGTAGGTAATTCTTTAATTTTAAGCAGATAGTGCTGTACGACATTCGGTCTGTATGTCTAATATGTAGCGGGTACATACAGACATGCCCCATTTCCAATATCTGTGGGTAAAACCAAAAACAAGGTAATCCGAACGCTATCCGCGCCGCAGCTAGATAATGTGCAGCCAAAATAATTACCAATGATGATAGATTTTAGCCACTTTTGGGTGTTATTATGGTGTTTACAGTTTGTTTTCAGTGCAATTTTATAAGCAATCGACTGCCTGCGTAATCACCAGCGTATGTTTCAGCGTATATATTTTTCATAAAATATTAACTTAACTGTTGAAACTGTACCTCACCTATTAGACAACCATTGTACACAGTTAAGCAATAAAGTTTTATTCTGTTCTATTTAATTATCTAGAAAAATCATTAATCATTAACAAGAAATCTTTAAAATTCAATATAAGAATTGGACATTAGATGAATTGTTTAACTATGATCAAGAAAACATAAAAATAAATCGTTCCAACACACAATAAAATTGTCATACCCTTTCTTCATGTAAAATGAGGCCAAGACGAGACTACAATTCTCACTATCAAAAAATCATCAGATGTCATGTAGAGCCAAGCTTCTAACTTTACAATACTTAATTCTACAAGCCCAAGCTTCATTAACTTTACACATTAGTTAATCTTATTTTATCTGTTCTATAATGTTCCTTATCATCGAATTATACTTTTCATTATTCTACTACTTTAATACGGGACTTACCACGCAATAAAACATGAGATTTTTACTAATTAAATACTTCTTTTTCTCCCGACGTTTCAACCAAGTTGCTTTGGTCGTGGTCACGGGCAGACTAAATACTTTTACTTTTCACTTAAAAATAGTCTCAAATTGACAACACAGTACCTTTATGTACAGATAACTTACAAAAGTGAAGTAATTAGGATATAATATGCAAGAAATCTCTATGTCGAAAATAATAACTCAATAAATCCAAAAGGACACAATCCAAGTATGTCCATTTAGATAATCACAACGGATTCCCTAACAAAATAGCTTCATATCACGGAAGAGACACATTACGTATGAGTTGTGTCATATAATAGAGGATAGGTGCAGCCTGGCTTTATGGCGGGAAATGGCCTAATGATGGTGGATGTTATGACCCAAAGAATATCGAGAGGTCAGAACTTTAGTTTCATACTATGACACACAAGCAACGGCAATGCATACATAAACCGCCCTTACACTAGTAAGTTTTACTCACGTAAATGACTTACATAAATAACTTACGATAAAATCTGTCAATGAAAATACCTACTCATTGTAAGTAGCTTGTCGTGATTGCTTAATGCTGCCGTAAGTTAAGTTACAAAAATCTTACGAAAGCAACTTACAAGTGTGAGGGCGACCATTGATATAGTTCACGAATATTTCTTAGATATATGCATTGTAGCAATAGTTGTTTTAATATAGCTGAGCCGAGGTAGGACCAGTGACGACACAGCCGTCATAAAAAAAAAAGAATAGTATTCTGTTGAAATATTAGTAATTCAATTTTGTATTTCTGTCTGCATTTTGGTTTCGGCTACGGAATCATCGTCGATTCGCCCCGCGGGCCGAACAGCTTGCGGGGCGAAACAACAACAGAGCCAATCAATCAATGTCAATTAAAAAATACAGCAATTAAATTTTTTATTTATTAAGATCACCAGTTTCACGCCACTAGCTTTTCGGTGAAGGAAAAGTCGTGAGGAAACCTGCATAATATGTCCATAGAAGAGATTTGATAGCGTATGTGAATCCACCAATCCGCACTGGGCCAGCGTGGTTGATAGGGCTCAATCACCCTTCGTGGGTAGACCTACGTCCTACAGTGGTTGTTATTAATGGCAGCTATTAAAAAGGCTGGTACAGTACAGTCACAAGTTTGAATTTTACTAGATTTAGCAGCTATTATTAGTTACAAAATCAAAAGTCAATACAATAATGTCAGAACATGAAATTAGTAAAACAAACCGCTCCTAATTATTCCCGGGGCAAAGGTTCCCAAAACACTGGCAATTTTTAGTTTACCGCAAAACTATTTTTTTGCGAAGAACAATTTTTCTGTTTTTCGCTTTTGCGAAAGTGAAGTAATTGAGTTTTAGTTCTACACTCTCGATAATTTGTGTATAAGGTTCTCATAATGATGTAATAACAGGCAGTATAATTAGCCACAAAATATGATAAGTTAATTTAATGTATGAAAATGTAGGCAACTACTTATGTAACAATGCGAAAAAAGTTCAGTAGAGGCGTTAACATACCTATACCATGAACTGATAAAGTTATTTTCATAAAGAAGGAAAAGAAGAAGTTTCAAGAAGTTCTACCTAAGGTTTTATGTGGTTGGAATCCCCTTTTCAAGAAAAGTGTTACTTAATCATCATCATGTTTATAGAAAACTTCATTTATATTTTTACGATGATCGATAAATAATGTCAATATTTGAAACCTCTGTTGATTTTATCTTAGTTTAGATAATTAATTAAACATCACATTACAATAAGATTCTGAAATAGCTGCCTTGTATTGCCACTAGTAATTTCTTCCAGGCAACCAAAGTGTAGATTCGGACGTACTTAATTTGATTTGCACTAATTAGGATTTGTTTTTATTGCAAGTTAGTAACATAAGTTTTTATGGTGATCCTTAGCTTAGATGATGGTAAACTAAGCCCCGAGTTCACCAACGCTTGTTTAAGTTAAACGAGTGATTTCTGTATTTAACCAACGGTTTTTGCTTGCGGAACCGCAAAATTTCGTTAAAATGCTGTTTAAGATTTAACTAACGGTTGTTATATTAACATCTGTTGGTGAACTATGGTCTTAAACCCGAGTTTAATCGTTGTTTAAATACAGTAATCGTACGTTTAACTTATGCAAGCGTTGGTGAACTTGGGTCTTAGCAGCGCTATAAAAATGACAGATTCTGATTGGTACGAGTAGTTCAAACGAGTAATCAAAACGAGTGATCAAAACATACTTATCCTTAATACGTAGCTTAGATTTGGTTAGTTATTTTAGGATTGCAAATAGTTATTTTAAAAAATAGCCATTGACACGAGATGAATGAATGAATTTTAGGATAAGTAAGTATTAGCAAAAGCATCCGAAATCTGTTTTCAAACTATGATAAAATTGAGCCATGTAACGAAAATCTTATTAATTAAGAAGCTACAATTTTGTTATCCTTAAAATGTATGCGTAAATATGAATATGAAAGTAACATGAAATTTCCACAAAAAAGCTCGTAAAAGAATTTTATTTTATGGCAATCCTTAAAAACATTCCAAAAAATATACGGAAAATAAATTATAATTCAAAAAGGTTTTCTCAGAAGTAGACTTACTTACGAAATATGTTCCCACGCGGATATTAAAAGGAAATATTTATATTTTCGTAGGTTTGTTTTTAGAGGTCACGACCGAAAAAGCTTACCAAGTTCCTACAAGCTATTAAAAATGTAGCTGTAGCAATAATAAGATTTAACATGAAGTAAAACAATGTTTCACAGTTATAAACATAATAATAAGAGTATGGTTTTGATAATTGTTCACTTGCTTTATTACAATGTAGGTTTACTTACCCATTGGTTACTACAATGAGTGTCAGCTTATATTAATTCTACAGGGTTTTCGGAATGCTACACGGCAAAACTAATAGTTCTTCCAGTCCTACCTTAAGTCCTACTTACGCTTAGAAGTTGTTTATACCTGCGCAGTACTTTAGCTACCTCGATCGAGATTTTTTTTAAGACTAATCTGGGCGTATCGTCTAAATTAACCTGCCAAGGAAGATTCAGCCTGTTATTAATCATTTTAAGATCATAGGAGAGGGCTGCTGGACACACAACACTTTTTCATTCATTCCTCTTTTTCATAATCATTTAATTTATCGCAAAAAATCGCAACACCGACTTCCACCGCGTACAGAATTCGAAAAGTTTGCACGAATCGATGTGATATCCATGTACATTATTGTTGATTTATCAAAAAGAGCTCAGCCGATTTCGATAAAATGTAAAAATAAACACATCGGGAAAATACCCATTCGAAGTAAAACAATTTTTATAAAAATAAATTTACAATTGGCGAAAATATCGATGAACATACACAAATAAACTTATAGACGAAAATAGTAGCTACCTCCTCCTTTTTGGAAGAAGTAGAGCAGACATGTAAAAAACCTATTGCAGCCTATTAAAGTCCTTTCAAAACTACATAACATCGTTTTTGTATGCAGCTTAAAACGACCCTACCTTAATTAAGGTAACTTTCCATTTCCATAACACCATTATTCGACATTTTAGGGTCTGGTAACGACAACACGGTGTAGCCAAACCGCTAATTGGGACACCCCAGAGATGCGGTATTCAATGTTAATTACCCCAAAAATTTCATATTACACCCTCACTATATCATAAGAAACGTGTAGTGCTTGCCAAAAGTTTAGCAAACTGTTCATATTATACTACAACAAAGTAGGTAAGAAAATATACTCCAGATGCAATTAATGCAGCAATAATTAAATTCATGCATCTATGATTTTTTTTAAAAATATTTTTGTCCAACATCAGTGATATTAAGAAATGACTCGTATATATTATGGCTGGGAAAACTATTGGATATTTTTAGTACGCAGCGTTTGTTTGAATCTGCATCGTTTTCAATGTAATATCTATTATAACATACGGTTATTTTGTAAAATTACGAGTACGTTATTGGTATCTTTTTTTAGTAATTCTGTTGTCAATAACGCATTTGCAATAAATAACACTACTACATGAGATACCAAAGACACTAGCGAGGACCACGACACGTGGAAATTGCTCCACCGTCAAGACCCTGCTCTATTTTTTTTTTAATGAATTATGCTTAAATTTTTTACCTGACGAGTGATTCTGTCGTTATTGAGTGGATATATTAACGCTGTCAACTAACTCTTTAAACACAATTGCTATTGAATAAAGACCAGATTATATACATTTGCAAGATTGCATATGCATTTGCATATTTAAGCCATCTTCAGCGGATTACCGCTAGCATATGTTACCAAAGATTGTTTTAGCTATGGTGCATATTATCGGTCTATTTAATTTTTTTTTTCCGATTGCAATGCACCCTGCGTTCCAAAATGTGATAAAAGTGTCAATATCGCGAATCAGACCGAATTTAATAAAAAAATTTGGAACAATACTGGATTGTTTACATTTACAAAAATATTAAATTATTTTAATGTCATGTAATCTATTGCACCTATTACCTATCCTCTATCAAAGGATAATTTTCTGAGATTTTGAAATACAAAACAACGAAAAAGTACTTTCCTTCTTTTTTTGGGTTGCGTATTCTGCCAATCTTCGAGCATATTTTATGCATGCTTATAACAAGCTTTTTAAGTTGCATATTTTATGCATGCTTATAACAAGCTTTTCAAGTTGCATATATAAGCTGGTTTCTAATAATGAACAATCTTTTTCAGCAAATTAGTAACCTTATCAGCTATTTCTCAGTGGCATCAACTAGTTTTAGACGACTACTTAATTATATGTGAGCAAAGTAATCCTATTTGATCGTACAGTACTACACATTGCAAGCAAATAAGCCAACTATATTGGTAAGCGCTGTAGTATAGAAAAGGCCTACCTGTTTATTAGAGAGCGTCTTCCCAAGGGTGGATTATATACCTTATTCAGATTATGGTAATGGTTTTGATTCTTGCCCGAAATAAAGCCATTGCTTTTGAGGGGAAAATGCCACTTTCGGTGCGACATAATTTCTTGTTTTTGTGAGTATAGCCTTATTGCCTTACTATGAGTTGACAGAAGATGTTGTTTTGCGAATTCCATGGACTTTCAGCCACTTTAGCATGGCAAAGGGATTAAACCATTATATTCACTTTTAATGTCAGTCGCCAAATCAATCTGTATTTTGCATTTAATTTGTATAGTATTTACTCTATATATTTGCTATACCATGCTCTCGAATATTATGCCTATAATTTCGAAAATCTTTTACTATGACAACAATCACTATATCACAAAAAAAGAAACAGCTGTGCTACAGGAAAAGTTAATACATTGAGTTTTTATGAAATATATGAAACAACCAATTATTTTCGCGACTTTAGTAATAGTCATAGGTAGTAAAAGTTGTTATCCACCAACCCGCAGGATTATTCCAGTCTGTCCCCCGGACAGGGCCAGCGTGGTAGAAATGGCCCTATCACCTTTCATGGGTAGACTTACGTCTTGCAGTGGACTATTAAAAAGGCTGATACAGTACAGTACAGTAAAAGTTGGACATATTGATAAGTACCTACATAGGGTATTTCTACGAGCATATTCTGGAATATTTTCTAGATCTAAATTTACACCCTTCTAAAATAGATTTCTTTAGCACAAAGAGTATGGAAAGCAGAAATAATAACAAAGTATTATAATGTGATCGTAGTTATTTGCCCTTCGGCTTGTCGTTTACTTATTCATGGTATTTATATCGTTCCCCTACGCAAAAATGTTCAATTCAATACCACTATTAATATTAGAGGTCTTGATATCGATGTTATTCATATAATAATAAGTTTATGAAAATTCTTTCACTATTATGGAATTTACTTTTACTAAGAAAACTTGATAATAGCCTTTTTCTGGAAACAATAATTACCTATAATATATTCAGATAAACAGATGATTGATACTATTTCAGACAATACATTTTCCTAATCTCTTCAGAGTTCTCACAGCTTTACTGTACCAGCCTTTTTAAAAGTCCACAGAAGGACGTAGGCCTACGCATAAAGGGTGATTGAGACACAATATTCTCCACGCTGGCTCAGTGCGAGTTGGTGGGTTCACATACGCCATCTATTTTTTTTCTACGGATCAGGTATGCAGGTTGCCAAACGATGTTTTCTTTTAACAAAAAGCCAGTGGTATGAAAATTCGGTACATAATTTCCAAAGAACTCATTGTCACGGGACCGGGAATTGAACTCACAACTGTGGCCTTGCCTTACGTTTCTAAAGCATGTGTCACTTCAAAACCACTAGATAAGACCACCACGGCTTCTCCCCACAGCTTTGTCTGGTTGATATTTTGATATGTGTGCTATTCCCTATCATTCTTCCGGGATATGGCCTCCAACAATGTCCGTCCTTTTAGCTATTTCTGTACAGAAAATCAAGTCTATTTCTGAGACCTTTGTTGCTGCGTGAAAGAGTAATAAACAAACCAATAAATCAACAAACACACTTTAGGATTAAATTAATATAATGGTATAATCTCAGACCAAATAAAATAATCAAGACGGAACGTCGTGAACAGACAAGTGAGGCCGGTTTTTACACATGTGTAAGTGCGTCAGTGTTGCGCCGCCATAGTTCGACTGACAAGCCAAGGCAAAGTTTCTTTGCACGTGTACATGTGTGTGTTGTGTCTGTACACGGCGAAGCAAAGTTTTGCCTCACTTGTTTATTCTCAACCACAACATTCCGTCATTATTTTTTCATTTCGTCTGAGCGATGTACTAAGCCCGATTACAGAGGCGCCAGCGTATATTCAACAACGTAAAAAGCGTTCTCTCTATCGAATGCCTAAAGTGAAAAGGAAACAGCACTATGCTATTTAGCTAACCTCTGTAATCGGGCTTAGTATAATAATATAATAGTAACGGTAAGGTTTTATTGATATTGCAGTATTTTTCTTTCAAGTTTTTATTAATTTAATTTACATCAAAAAGCTTTCCGTACCTGTAACAATATTGATTCAGTAGTACACACAGAAACCCCTATACTTACAAAGACCGAGTGAAAAGACGTAATTACATTTTGTTACAAAACAACCACTTTTCAATTGGTAAACCTCGCTGAAACCTTTAATCCCGCAGCTAAGTATATTTTGTAAAAGCATTCGAGTTGAAAGGTGTGCTCGTATTCGCTCGAGATACTCTACGGGCAGACTGCCCCGGGCATAAGCAAATGGAATTACAATGTTGCTTCTTCGCACTGCGAATTGGCAAATATCCAAGAATCACTGAATCGGGCTTGGGACTTGTCTGGGGCTTGAGTGAAAACAATGTGACATAAATAGTACGTGAGTGATGATAAGACGCGTTGTCTTATTACCGACTTCCAAAAAGGCGGAGGTACTATGTTCGTCTGTATGTATATTTTTTGTCGATGTTCATCGATATTTTCACCAATTAAGAACCGATTCATTTTTTTTTATTTCGAAAGAATATACTTTCGAGGATTAAAATGTTATTGATATCGGCTGTGCCGTTTTTGATAAATCTACAACAATGTACATGGATATCACATCGATTTCTGCAATTTATTCGAATTCTGTACACAGTGGAAGTCAGTGTTGAGATTTTTTGCGAAACATAGTTTTTAGTACTTAACTAGACTTTTTTAATCTCTTTTATCTACACTAATGTTGCAACATTCTACTTATGTTTCCAATACTTGACTTATAATGACTACTGTTATAGCGCAGACAACAAAACACTCAATTTAAGCAATTTCACATGATGTTATAATATCCACATCGATATCGTAAAATCTCATTATAACATCGCGCGCTCGCTCCTGATTGGCCCTGCGCGCGCAGCTGCGCTCTCATTGGTTAGATTTTAATGGCGCCAAGTTCACTGTGACAATACACGTACGCGTGAATTTAATGTTTCGCAATATGTTTTTTATTTTATTTTTATTAGTGAAGATAAAGTAGTGTATGCAACTGCATATAACACGGGTATTAAAACACTCGTTACTATTATGAAACTCGCTGCGCTCGTTTCATAAACTCACACTCGTGTTTTAATACCCTTCATTATATGACAGTTGCATAAACTACTATTATGGAGTCGTATCGGGTTGCGTAACGAGGCTGACCGGTGGCGGAACAGTCTAGTGGGTATGTATAGTTTAAAGCTCGGCGCAGACAGATCATTATCCACAGCCACTGACTGGTGGCTATAGACAAGCAGTTACACGACTTTTCATACATTCTGTTAAAACGCGGCGCACACTCGCTCGCATTCGCTACAAAAGTGTCCACGATCTATACAGTTGTAGCCGTTATAGCACGCGACTGCCACCGATGGCTGTGGTCAGTAGCCCGACACCAAACCTACTACATACTTTTCTATACATTTGTGCTGGGCTGACGTCTACTATAGTCAAACCGCTAAACTCAGACATCGCCTGCGCGGGTACAAGGGCGCGGGGGTAGACGACAAAGGGGGACTGAGTCAGGTGCGGGCGCCGGGGACCCGCTGCCCGCGCCTGTCTCAGTCCCCTGTGTCGTCTCCCCCGGCGCCCCTGTACCGCGCAGGCGATGTCTGAGTTTAACGGTTTGACTATAGACTGTTTCGTCGCCGACCAACACCGTCGCGTGTCACGCATGGAGCGATTCTGTACCGACAAAAATATTCCCGACAACTGTTGTTAACGTACGTTGATGGTACGACGTACAAGTAGTTATACGTATAGTGTTGTTTCTAGCACTTAATGGACAGTCACCTTTGGTCATTTTGTTCCTTAATAAGAGACTGTAATCATTACCGTGCCATAACACTTACAAATACCGTATTATATGCCCTGAGCATTCATGCTCGCCATCGAAGGCTCCTTCTTGCGGCGGCGTCGTGTGTCAGGTCGTTCTCCTCCCTCAAATATGGTCGAGGAGAGCGATGGCTGGCAAATGTGTCACACTCGTGATCGGGTGCTGCATGCGGGTCGCCGGTTTGCTCGCAGCATTCACGCAATGCACTGAAACTACTAACTTAGACTAAGATTTAAACTAACCCATCTCTTTTGTACAGTCTCATTCTTTCAATTGCAACTTAGTTAACAAAGGGCACAGACCCTGGAGTCTGTGGATCATTAATTTAAATTTAAAAAAAGTATCGTATTACATATAATTTTCTTATTGTATTATAATTTTTATCGTATTGTATTATAATTTTTGATTGCTGGAGGTTTTAATTTAAAAGAACTCATATTGTTCCTAAAGAGTTGCGGTGAGATAAGCACGCACTTTAAAACTTATGAGTAGGTATTCAGATAACATTGTAGTAATCACGCTTTCAGACAAACTTTTGCAAATGTGTATTAACTTCTGAGAAGTTTAACTTTAATCAAAACATTTAGTTTTAGGATCCGTCAAAGTTAAACCAAAGTTGATTAAGTTATCTTGTGATGTAAATTAAACATTAAGTTAATGTTTAATGTTCCTCTGAATAATAAGAATTGTACGACGATTTTATTATTATTTTGAAATAGGTACTATTACTGTACTGTATGAATGTACTAAAAAAAACAACCTATTGGATTTAACAGAAAGCTTAATAAAGAATTATTTAAACATTGATTTAGATGTGTCTGGTAGGAGGTTGCAGATGTAGTAAGCGTCCGGCAATGCATAACGTGATGTCTAATTTATAATGTAAGGAATATTAGGCACTACTTTAATATACCTTCACTACTTGTTAACTGCCAAATTTAAAAGAAAACAAATGACAAGTCGATGCTGCTAAAGTACGAGTATTGCAGCTAAAGTAGTCACCTCAACATCTACCTACAATCGAAACTTCATAGTCACTGATCGTCCTTACCTATTTTGGGGCAATGCAAAGGGAAATCGAAGTTTTATACAGCTATGGGTTTTATAAAATAACGAAGGTGTGGCCGTCGCCGGCTCGAACGTGTGTACTGAGTCGAAACGTAGAAAAGAAGAAGTATGTAGGTATTTATTTCATATTTTATTGCGCGATAAGTCCCATCAAATAATAATAACGTTGGTAAATTGTCAAAAGAGCGTCTCAGATTATTGTGACCAAAATTATTTATCCATCAATACATCGTTTAGACAAGCCCCCGCCCCGACGCTGCCCGTTTCCGAATCCTTCCATTGTCCAATGCTTTATCAATCTAAACGACAGTGTTACTCCTCCGCTGGCAGGCGCCCAAACAAAAACTGTACTTTTATTTCGTTGGTTCATTTCAGTTCTGCGGCGTTTTAGCACTATCTCCGTGTAGCACTCCTGCGGAGATAGCATACAGATTTTTCGTTGGAAGGTTTGTATTTTCGAAATGGAGAACAGTTTAAACGTTGTACCTATCGTGTCTAGTGACTTGGCTTGACTTTGCCCAATTTAAACATGTAATAAATGAAGGTTTGTATTTTTAAAATAGAGAACAGTTTAAATGTTGTACAACCCGGCCACAATATCTGTGCACCTGACTTCGTGGCGTCATATCGAATTATCGGGACGTATATACATTACCGGACGTCTAGTATACCGTCCGGACGTAAATTATTATCGGGACGTGTATCGGCAACGAAGATGCTAACTGTAAGTACTGTCGCACCGGGGAGTGCACGGAGAGGTGACAGGGGAAGCGGGAGAGGCGCCGCATTCCAGCGAGGTGCACAGATATTCTGACCGGGTTATACCTATTCTGTCTAGTGGCTTAGCTTGACTTTGCCTAATTTATACATGTAATTATTGAAGGTTTGTATTTTCGAAATGGAGAACAGTTTAAATGTTGTATCTATCGTGTCTAGTGGCTTAGCTTGACTTTGGCTAAGTTACACATCATGTAATTAATAATTATTTTATCTCTTTGTTCTGTGAGCTTTGACTGCCTCGGTGGCTCAGTGGTTAGTGACCCTGACTTCTGGATCAAAGAGGCGTGGGTTCGATCCCCACCCAGGGCAAACATTTGTCTGATGAACATAGGTGTTTGCTCTGTGTCTGGGTGTTAATTAGGTACTATCTATATAAGTATGTATTTAAAATATGTATATGTAGTATATCAGTCTCTGGCAGCCATATCACAAGCTTTGCTTAGTTTGAGGTCAGAGACCGTGTGTAAGATGTCCTCTAATATTTATTTATTTATTTATGAACGTATTTACACACCACGGGCTTTATGTGGAAGAAAACTTTGTAAAAAATTATAGAAGCAGCCTTGGTCTTGGTCTGAATGTTCTATGTTTGATGATGTTAGTGGTCTGTCAGTAGAAATCATTGGGTCTAAGGCCATTGCCTATTTTAAAATGTTCACTACTCTTAAAGATTTTAATTTTAATTTAATGCTATGGTTCTAATACTTGACACTAATTTAATAAATTACAATAATTATTATTTATTGTAATTTTAAGCATTTTTAGACCAGCGCTCTTCTAAAAGTCGCAGCCTAAATCAATTATAAATTTTTAATTTTTTACAACTTTTGCTTGTATTTGTAAAAAAAATATATTATAAAGTTTAAAAAATCTCAAGTAAATAAATAAACAAAATATAAATATTTTATATCTGGACATGACTTTTCTCTATGAAAAAATAAATGTTTTTTTATTTTTCATTTTCACCAAAAGAAAAATTTCAAGCGATACCACAAAAGCTGCAAAAATTCCAAACTAAACAGAACATTTAGACAGAAAACTTCGGCAAAACCTCAATCACTTAGGTCCGAAGCTAAAGGATGCGGAAACGCGTCATCTGCTTTACAGTTTCAATTTCCCGAATGAAAGAGTTTACTACACAGGGGGCGCCAGTGGTCTGCGAAAATGTCCAGACATTTTACTCTTAAACGGTTCATTGTGTCAGCATTTAATTTTCTCTGATATAATTATGCCTACCCTCGAAAGGCGACTGGGCTGTATTTGCCACATCGCCACTTATGTCTAGTTACGGAACAGTAGTCACATACTGATACAAGTAGGATGATAAGATATATCTACAGGTGAACATACAGGGTTATCAGGTTACTCACCGACATAAAACGGGCCCATTGGAGGGCTCAATTGTGGAAAAGGCCCGCAGCAACAAGTAACAACAAGTATCAGGTTACTCTAGGCTGTGCTAAGCGCGAAGGAAGTGATTAAGATTGTCATTACGAACTATACTTACTATGGAGTCAACCCGGAGTTCGAGAAAAAATATCAATTGTCCCATAGAATAGGTAAGTACCTAGTAAATTTCAACTCAGGATATACAAAATGTATAGAAAGCTGTTTTTTAATCAAATCCCCAGTTGGCACCATAGTGAAAAAAAAATAGAGTATAGGGAAAATAAGAGTGAAAGTTATGATTATTTTCTCTGTTTTGAAAAATTATATTTTATGTTTAATTATTGTAATATTATTAATTGTAAGTATTTTGTTTAATTAATATTCAATTATGTATTGAATAGGGCCTTTTAACTACAACAACATAGCGGAAATACACTAAATATTTATTCAAAACCAAGATTTGCTCATAGTAAAAGTTGTAATCCCATCCATAGTAAAACTTGTCAAAATGATTTGTTCAAACAATATTGAAATGATCACCTTCTTTCGGCTTAACTCCCTCTATATTTTTCTGGATATTTTAAAACCATTTAAATGTTCTCGACTACGTAAATATACCTATAGTAAATATAAATTTTCAGCAATTAAAAAGGCTGCGAGAATATAGGGCTGGCAACCACAAGGCTATTACTTAGGGGCGACGCCGAACAAAACCGCAGTTATTCGACAAACGCTGAAAATATTCACAAAAAGGAGTGCGAAAACGTAAAAAGCTCTCCAGTCTCGTTTTAACAAAGTAAATTATACTGGGAAAACTTTCCGGGTTGTCTTTTAAATTGGATGTTTGAAAAACCTATGAAATAGTCACTTGTATGCATAGAGTATAATCATCATCATGATCTTATCAGACGTAACATTTATGAAATAAAATCACCTAAAATAGAAAACCTAAAAAACTTACAAAAACACTAGTAGAAAAACACGTTACATAATAAATTATTATAAATATAAAACTTTTAAAAAAATACAAGCTATTGAGATACTGCATATCATGTAGCAGCAGAGATCATATCCAAGATAAGTAAAACAAGCCCAAACATGACAGGTCTATCTTGTTTAGTACTGGTGTTCGTTCCTATGGCCACCTTTCGACTCCGTCATTAAATTTAGATCAGCATCATGGTACCATAATTATTGTATTGTCACGTATACATATGTGTGCAAAATTTCAGGAGAATCGTAAACCGATAAGTTGGTCAAATTTAAAAAAATTTAACCTTGCAAGATTCCACCCGAACTTACATACATACCTGCATGCATAGGTACATCCATTGCAAGCAATGAAATCTTCATTTAAATAATTTCATATTTTCGGATCTTGTTATCTTTTGACGTTGCTTGTAAAATGTGACGACGTGATGGCGGCCTTGAACAAAAATCAAATTAGATAATATGAAATTCCATTCAAATGCTTACAGTGAATGCGGTTGTTTTACTCTGCGCATTTATTTACCATATTTTATTGGATTTTTGAGCTATTGTACACACTCTGGTCCCACTTTGCAAGATCTTCTGTGAAGACACCTATGATAGGTAAATATATTACAAGAACAAAAAAATACACAATTAGGTTTCTAACCGGTAGCCTTAACGCTTCATGAGATTTCTTCCAGGAAACCAAGGTTCTGAACTACAACTGAATAAGGTAGGTACTGCTGAACAGGCCTAACCCCGAAGGATGGTTGGGCCATAGCCACCACGCTGTCCTAGTGCAGGTTGGTAGATTTATTTATTATACGCCATCGATTTTTTTTTGTAGTGGTATACCTAATTGTCATAAGGTATTATAAAGGTCGGACGCCAGTCACTGTTAAACATAGGCTACCTCAATGTATAACTAATCCATTAGAACTAGAGAGTGGGAGCTGCAACTGCTTATATATAATAAGCCCTTACCGACACCAGTAGGCCAAGCACGCGATCACGAAAAGCCACGAAAAGAACTCTTTTCGACGTGTAAAAAAGTGACAGATATATACTTCGCCATAACTCTGTCTCATTCTGACAAATCGAAAGTAATAATTCATAGAGCGCACACTAGCCCGGATGGTCTCCATCCAAGAATTTCACGGCTGCATTGGCTATCACATCTACATAATATATTATGTAGGTACAAAATGATCTGCCCACTGCCGGTGTACTGTCTCATTTAATAAGTTTGTTATGCAGAAATAGCTCTTAAATTTTACTTTATTTTACCATGGAATGATAAAAACTAGGATTAGCTACTACACTTAAATAAACAAGTTAAAAACAATAAACTAAGGTAATAACATAATACAAATACATAATTATTATTCAACGCTATTCAAACCAAAAGTGAAAAGTATTTGGTGAACCCCTTAATAACAAAGTCACCGTATAAACCCTGAAAATGTAAACCAAATCAATACTCAATTTGAAAAAAATCATAACAAACAAATTGGAAAATAGCGTGCGTGATTCTGACAGTGGGACGCGTTCAAAGCGCAAGTAATGTTGGCATGAGGAAATTAATGCAAAATATTATATTGGCTATATTTCCGTGCGTTAAGTTTACATTTTTCATAAAAAAGTTTGAATAACTGGCTACATGGCAGGTCAGACAAAGAAGGATGCAGCGAATGGACCTGTCGTTTTTTTTTTTTTTTTTTGTAAGTATGTAGAAAACAAAACATCATTTCTAAAAATGATATGTGCTTCAAAAATATAGTGATTTTTTGCTGTTTTCATATCACTAATTAAAATTAATATTAGACCACCAGAAAAATTACAATGATTTTTTATTGTTTTAACATTGTAGATTACATACATAAGAAGTGGCGGTATGACCTTAAAGGCTTTAGCCTGTCCAAAAATGGGCGCAATATTTAAAGAAATCATTATTTTATTACTGTTGCTGTCAAAAAAAAAGGAAATGTCAAATTCAGTCGATCAGATGATGCATTCAGTATTGCCAGATTTCGTTTTCGTTATTCCGACTTAGCTATTTTTTGGAGGGGTTGATATAATTATTTTCTTTTTCAACAATTGGTACATGATCCTTCCTTAACTCGTTTTAAGTGTTTCAACTAGTAAATTTACGAACTGAGGTGTCTTTTTACATATTTTGTAGAAACATTCATTTTTCTATACTCAAAGATTATCAAAAAGAAAGAATACTTATATTTTTAGGTTTCACTCACTTTACTACTAACAAAAAGCTGCAGTTGAAGTTATCCGAGATATTCCTGATTATTTTGATATTACTCGTAATAATCCTTAAAGGTGCTATTCGAATCTCGGCAGCAGGCTACAGCTACAAACAGCACTTGCAGCAGCTGCACGAAGCTGGCTGTGCTGCACAACTGAGGGGTTAATCCAGGTTTACACGTAAATTGAAACTACAGCTGTTTCGGTATGACCCTATACATTTTTGTACAGCGCCCCTAGCAGAAACGAGGAAGAACTAACCAAAATCTATGAACCACACGCGAACGCGAAAGTTTGAGTAAACTTCGCAAAGCCTGGACTACTCGTAAGGGCTCTGGTTATCTATGTGGTAGTATGAATTTCTGCAAAAAAGATTCCGATTGCGGCTGCGGCAGCACGTGCTACCGAGCCACAGCTGCGAGTGTTGTTCACCTGTTTAGACAAGTCCGACGGGCAGCACGTGCAACCAGCATCGGAAACACTCCCTACTGCGGATACTGGCAGCGGCTGCGTGTCATGCTTGTGCTACCTGCATTCGCGGCCTACATCCGTAAGCTGCAGCCGAGGTTCGATTAGCTGTTTAACTTATATTCCTATCTTATAGTTGCGGTTCTTGTACTATTGCTAATGAAATGGATGAATATCGAAATTGATTATCATTCATGTTTTCGTTTACTTTTTATATCGGTCCTAAGCATTGAGTTTTTTTGACGTGATAACGTCTTATAAATCGATGAACTCCAAAACGTAGTCCGATATTACAGATAACCATTTTTTTTTTAACAAAATGAGATACACTGACAAAAAAATCAATATAAATATCATTGAGGCAAAACTAACTAAAATGATGTGACTTCAAGTCTTTAAAATATCTAGCACCATTTTAGCACTCTATACAAAACAAACCTGGCAATCCTTAATCTTTGGCCTATAGTATATACATAAGTATTGTACTTATAGCTTGAAAATTGTTTTCGGTTTTTCTTATTTTAACTTCATTAAAAACCAACTTGTACATATCAGAACAGTTTTAGAAGCGTCATAAATTACTCTGGTAAACATAACATTTTTAGTAATGCACTTGGGAGAAACTGAGTGTATTCGTATACAACAGGTATTCGTATGTATGAGCTTCCGACATCCTTCTTTGTGTGTAATTAGAAAATATACGAGTAGATAACATGTTCAATCTTAACTGACGAGTACATTATAGTAATTGTTATTATATTTAATTATGTAATAAGAGATTTACTTAATGACAATAAATATTATCTTATCTTATCTTATCTTGCGAGGTCTGTAGTGCCTGCGTAAAAACTATTTTTTACTAACCATTCATACGAGTATAATAACATACTAAACTAGTATTTCTCCGAGCAGTAGACCTAGGGGGAGAAATATGGAGATATAGTAATCGATGAAGTAGGTTTCAGCAAACGAAAACATCGTGAGGTACCCTACGTCTAGGTCTATAGAAAAAAATCGATGGCATACGTGAATCCAACTACCCACACTGGGTCAGCGTGGTGGAAATGGCCCAATTATTCTTCGTGGATAGGCCTACGTCTTGCAGTGGACAATTAAAAAAGGCTGGTACAGTCTTGTAGTCTGGTCTGGTATAGCCACGCAATCAAAAAATGTCGTCAACAACAAAAAACAATAATATTTTAATAAGTTCCGTCAAGATTTGTTGAGAAATTTGTCCTGTAGACATAAATCAACGACCGCACAGATTAAAGCAAAATCGTCAAGTCAAACCTGAGACTTCGCTCCCTTCTTGGCTCCGTTAATAATAATTTGCAACAAAATAGCATTCGCTAGTTCATTATCATGCTAAATAATATTTAGCAACATAAACGCAATTATTTTTCGCCAAAAAATCAGTTCAATCGTGTACAGAATTCAATTAGTTTGCACGAATTGATGATGATGAATAAAATTTTCGATTTTTTAAAAACAGCTTAGCCAATTTCAATAAAATTTAAATAGGGCACCTCGAGAGTAGTTAATTGCCTCGGTGGCTCAGCGGTTAGTGACCCTGACTTCTGAGTCAAAGAGGCGCGGGTTCGATTCCCACCCAGGGCAAGCATTTTTGTGATGAACATAGGTGTTTGCTGTGTGTCTGGATGTTATTTAGGCACTATCTATAATAGATAGATAGATAGATACCATTTATTTTCAGTAAGGAACATTACATTCATTAGTATACAATATAATATACTACAAACAACGTCCAACGAATCGTCAGAAATAACAATCATTAAGTATTGACTTTCAAAATTAATAAGGACTATTTTACAATAAATTAGTTAAAAATTCGGTACATTACATTAAAAATACAATATTTAAAAAAAAAATTGCAATAAATTAGTTAAAAATTCGGTACATTACATCAAAAATACAATATTTGTAATAATAATATGTATATAGGTATGTATATCAGTCTCTGGCAGCCATATTTCAAGCTTTACTTAGTTTGGGGTGAGAGACCTTGTGTAAGATGTCCCCCAATATTTATTTATTTATAGATCCCTCCTTATTGGAAGTCGGTTCAAAACAGCAAACATTTCGGTAGTAACCTAAAAGCTCTTTATCTGACATTGACTGTAACCGTACAAGGCAATAAGACGTATTGCTGAATAATTAAACGCAAGTGAACATTCTGCTCACGCAACTCGCTCTGGTCGTTCGTTCCATTTATTGCTTTTTGTGTTCTCTGTCTGTAATCGCCGTATTTGGAGTATAAGTGGTTTACTGTGAGGAAACTACAAGTTTCATGATATGTGTGTGAATCCTCAACTAATAGTTCTATAAGTAGTGCAGACCTTGCATCTGATTAACTGAAACTTCATAAGCAAAAATAAATATCTAAACTCGCTTTTGATCGATTTCGTTCCTAATCGAAAATCATGTTAGGATTTACATATCAAACAACGTTGCCAAATACTATTACTTAGTTCAAATCTTTTTTTGTGTATGTGCATGGACTAACTTAGGCTAAGATTTTAAGTACCTACTAACTCTCTTTGAACAGTATAATCAAATTATTGTAATTTTAGTCAACAAAGGGTACAGACCCTGGAGTCTGTGGTTAGTAATTTTTCAATAACAAAAAATACTAGTTGTTATCCGAACAGTAAACTTCAAACTTTTAACTGGATCATCATAATCGTATCTGATCGATTTGGTTCATAATCGCAAATTGTGTTAGGATTTAGATAGTAAACAATATAGCCATATGTTATTATCGAAATCGGTTGATAAATAGCTTTACAGCAAATAATTATAACAATTCACATATGTATAGAATACCTACATATATATATTTTTAGCATATGTATAAGGTAGTACCTATTGTAGTTTGTTAGATAGATAAATTCTTTATTGTTCACACCATAAAATATAAACAAAGAAAGAACAACTTAAAAAACTAGTGGCAACAACAGGTGGCCTTATCACTAAAAGCGATTTCTTCCAGGCAACCTTAGGTTGTAGTTAATAAAGGCACTTTTGCCCGATAAAAAAAAAAAAACATTTAAAAAACGTACAGAATTCGGTACCGATTATTGATTGGGGGGTTATTTCCTACAAAACGATGGGGAACCGTGTACTGATTTTTGATCGCTGCAGCGCTATTTATAAACCAATTTAAATAATACTTAAAAAAATAGTTTAGTATTTAAGTCCTAACAAGATTTGAGAGTGTGCACAAAATCGGTCAAAAGCGAGTCGTGATATAGGCTTATGAAGATTTAGTTAAACGGACGCGAGTTCTATTTTTCAAAGAACTACTAGTTACTATATCTCAAAATGTATAGTACTTTATTCCTATACCAGTTTTTCCGAACAAAGCCTAAATTACGCCAGATGGAAAAATCCAAATAAAAGCCAGTGGTTGAAAAGTAAACAATCTGAAACGTACCAGGCGCGGGCTTTATTACTTCATTTTACGCTTGGGGTGTCCCAGTATTGACCAAGGCGAATATATCCAAGTTTCTAAACTATCTCTGTCACTTTTTTACAAGTAAAAATATCGCAAGAGTGAGAGTGATAGAGATATTCTAGAATACTTTTCTGGACGCCTCGAACTTTTCAAGATGTTTTTAGATGAATATTTTTGAATGACGCTTTCATCTCGGCTTAGTTTATTGGATATTACCTCTTTGCGTTTACTTGAGTTTTTGAATTGTTTTAAATAAAAATTGAGTTGTTGTTTAATTAAATTATTGCTAGATCACAATAGCAGACGTGTAAATACATATTATAGAAAAGTAAATAATTAGGATTTTTGTGTTATCAACTCTATAAAAATACAAAATACGGAAGTTCCTAAGGTCAATTTGTATCCCGTTTCATACTTATACTTCGACAGATAGACGTTCACATGATGTGATACGAATCCGGAAATTACAAAAAAAAAAAAAAAATTGATTTCCGGGTTAGTTTTATGTTTGTAATGACACAATATTAGGTATACTATACTCCTACTCAAAGAAAACAAAAGCATGATGTTTCTGATACGGCTTTTGCCGTATTATACGGCTTTCAGGCCCTCTAAAACCCCGAAAATAGACAAATACGGATCGGCTGCCCTTTAAAAGACGTATTTTTTTTTAAATTACGTTGTTATTAAAAAAAATACGGCCTTATCATCAAATTTTCCCATACATTTTCATTGAAATACGGCTTTTTAGGGTTCCGTACCTCAAAAGGAAAAAACGGAACCCTTATAGGATCACTTTGTTGTCCGTCTGTCCGTCTGTCAAGACCCTTTTTCTCAGGAACGCGTGGAGGTATGAAGCTGAAATTTATATCAATTACTCAGGTCTACTGTCCCTTGAAGCTGTGAAAAAATCAAACTTCTAAGCCAACGCAATCAAAAGATACAGCCGTTTATGCCGCAAATTTTCGACACTTGCAAGTACTCGCAAGGGAATCAAAACCTAAAGGGTACTTCCAGTCGACCTAGAATCTTGAAATTTGGCATGAAGCAACGTTTTATAGCACACATAAAGGAAAAATTCCGAAAACCTTAAATTTTTAGTTACATTACAAAATATATATTTTTTAATAAATATAAACTTATTACTTTTTTTGTCGTAATGAACGAACTTTGTAAACCTTGCAGGTTTGTACGGAACCCTCGGTGCGCGAGTCCGACTCGCACTTGGCCGGTTTTTTTTATTTGAGGTTGATATACGGCCACTCTAAAATTTACTTGGAACAACACTTGATCTGGATTCCTGAAATTTTCTTCCCAAGACTTATGACATCGGCAACATTGATCGAAACACCATTAACTATCTATCTACCTACTTGTATCTATGGGACGTCCACTGCTGGACATAGACCTCTTCTATGGTTTTCCAATTGGAACAAGCTTACATCCAGCATGCTCCTGCTGTCTTGAATAGATCGTCAGTCTACTTTGTCGGTGGACGTCCTACGCTGCGCTTGGGTACCAGTATGTGACCTCTCGTTTCGAGACTTTACAGTTCTATCTGCCACTAATTTTATGAACTACGTGTACTACCCATTGCCATTTCAACTTGTTAATCCGATGGGCTTATATGGTGACTTTGGTTCATCAACCGAAAGGAAATTTTCCTGTCATGAAAATTTACCAAATTGTCCGGGTCCCAAACTTTTCTTCCAAGACTTACAAAATTGGCAGTATTGATCTGTCAACTGTACCGTCGTAGTAAAGAACGTTCACTGTTGAATAAAAATTATAAATCGTTATTCAATAAAGCTGGTTGGAAAACGCTTACATCTAATGTATTCCTGTTGTCTTGATCAGGTCGTTAGTCCACTTTGTCGGTAGCCGTAGGACGTCCACTGCTGGACATAGGCCTCCAATGGATTTCCAATAAGGTCGGTTGGAAGCGGCCTGCATTCAGTGCGTTCCTGCGATGTTTATTCCACGTCAGTCCACCTGGTCGGTGGACATCCTACGCTGCGCTTGCTGGTCCGTGGTCTCCATTCGAGAACTCTACGGCCCCGTCGGCCACCCGTTCTTCGAAGTTCATACTTCGAAGCACGTGCCTTGCTCATTGCCACTTTAATCCGCTGGGCTATGTCGGTAACTATGGTTTGTCTACGGATATCCTCATTTCTGATTCGATCCCGCAGAGAGACACCGAGCATAGCCCTCTTCATAGCACGTTGGGCTATCTTGAGCTTATTCATAAGGCCCACGTTAAAGATCACGTTTCAGTTCCATTTATGTAATCTATGCAACACACAACTATCAAAAACTCTCGTCTTGAGGCACTGGGGTATATCGGATGAAAAGACGTCACGCAATTTTCTGAACGCTGCCCAGCCGAGTCGGATTCGGCGATCGACCTTAAAAAAAGTAAAGTACCATTATGTGACCTCTCAATTCAAGACTTTGCGGTTACGTTGGCCACCAATACCACAAAATGTGTTCTCTGCCCACAACCACTGCAACTTGCTAATCCAATGGCATATATCAATACCTAACTTTAGATCCATCACCCATGAAAAATTTTCCCCTCAATGCTCCAAATTGTCCGGGTTCCGAAACTTTTCTTCCCAAGACTTATAACATTGGCAGCATTGATCGAAACACCATTATCTATCAGATACTTGAATCTCGTGTCGTTAAGCTCGCGTCACTTTTACGATCTCGCCGGATCCATATTTTGAAAAGATAATGCCGATCGGGGCTGTGGAGAGGGGAGACAGTGTCAGAGCTGAAAAATCTTGTGTGATAATTTTGGGATCCAGAATTCCATGTTCGTGAGTCAGTCATAATTATTATCCCCTTCGGTGGAGCGACTACAAACTGGGCGAGAAAATTTTGTTAGAAACTGGCACAGCGCCTAGGCGCCCAGAATCTGGGCACGCGCGTCGTCTTTGTTTATAATCTAACTAGACGACCCGCCCCGGCTTCGCACAGGCGTATTATACATATAAACCTTCTTCTTGAATTACTCCATCCATTAAAAAAAACCGCATTAAAATCCGTTGCGTAGTTTTAAAGATTTAAGCATACAGACAAACAAACAGACAAAAATAGCGACTTTATTTTATACTATGTAAGGATAAGAGTTGACGGGATCGTGTCATCCCGCTTTAATAAAGATAGGTAGCTCGAAAGACAAATATAGAAATAGTAGGGCTAGGCCATTACGACTCTATATGTTATTTCTAAAATCGCGATTTTAGTAGGTCGCAGTGGAAATGCAAAAAAAATCGCGAGGGGAAGTGCCACTTCCTCACTTTCCGCGATAGATTCACTAGGTCGCGCTGTGCGCTTTAGGGGTTATGTGTTTCCATTGAAAACTACTTCCCTTGGAGTTGTAATAGATATACAAGAATTTAGATGAATATGAATTTCTAGCCAAAAAGTTCACAACCGATTTAAAAATAATCATCAAAATTGGCGAAGTAATCGCGTAATGTACATACTAAAAATACCTTCAGTCAAATTTAGAACGAAGTTTTTTGAAGTCATTAAAAACGTAGGTACGAAGTTTAAATTAAATATTTTTTTATATTAACGTGGACCTAATGTAGATGTTATGCACGTAAGATAAAAGATAAGACTAGCACTCTAGGTCTTTTTGACGAGAAAAACATGTTAATTGTAAAACCACAAGTTTGTTTATTTCAAGTTATTCTATGAAAGCTTAAAAGAACGAAAAAGGAGCTGTAAGTAGGTGATTAGTTGATCACAAAGATTGTCTTACTGTCAACAATTTTATACCAGGTACTGTGACACCGATCGACGTTAGCTTTATTACTCGAACAGGAACTTTCAAAAGGCGCATTATATGTGTACGTCATAAAACTCTTTGGCGAATTTTATGGAGTTTATCTTTTGTTAGGTTTCTGAAGAGGACGAGCGGACATCTGATTACGACGGGCAAGATGGCTTTTTGGGAACGCGGGGTTTTCGAGTTTCCAATTTTGGTGAATAAAGGAAAAGGGGATAGGTATTATGACCTCGTATTTTTTTTATTGAAAATTTAGTAATCAGAGACTCCATGGTCTGTACCCTTTGTTAACTTAACACAAATTTTTAATTTTACTGTCCAAAAAGAATAATCTTAGCCTAAGTTATTCAGTCGGTGCATTGCCACGAGCAGACCGGCGACCTGCAAGCAGCACCCGATCACTTATCACCTAGTATTTTATTTCCTTATTAATCTGAAATGATATGTAGTTTTATATTTCGAAACAGATATGATATTTTAATGATTTGCTAGATAATGTTTTATTTTGTGTTTTCTGTGAGTATTCTTCTATTTATTTCTTATATTTCTGTTTGTGTGTTTTAGCTGGGCTAGGAGGGCACGAATATTAAATATTCGTGTAATGTTAAATAAATTTTATTATAATGTAATATTTCTTTCGACGTGTCAGAGCGAGACAGCGTTCGGGCAAAGTATAGATCTGTCACTTGTTCACACGTCGAAAGAGTTGTTTTCGTTGCTTTTCGTGGTCGCATGCTAGACTAGCTGGAAATTATTTTAATTAATTATTTTATTCATATTTTTACCCGCGGTTCGGCCACGGTTGCGTTATATTTTGTTTTTTTCTGATACCCCATTGGAATCTTAGCAGTTGAAAAGATATACGGATAGTATACGGATGACTGATATCTATGGTCGAACAATTTTCAAGTATAGCGAGTGTAGCGAGTTTGTGCTTGTAGAATAAGTTTTATGGAGAATGATGACATTGATCACCCAATATTAGTTCTTATCACTTCGTATTACGCGGGTGGCGCTTGTAGCGCTAAAAGTGCCTAGGTGATTTTGTGGAACTCGAATTTCACATCTCACCGCTAGACTGGTGCTCACTTCAACGGTCACCCAAGCGATTTATGTTACAGAATCGCATGGAGGTAGACAGATGACCTTATCAAGATGGCAAAATTTCACTGGACGCAAATCGCTTCCAACTGGTCTTATTGGATAACCATAGAGCAGACCTACGTCTAGCAGTGGAAATCGTATGAGTGATGAATAGAAAATTATTTTGAAAAAATGTGTAAACATACTTAAAAATGGCAACATAAAATCGTCTGTGCAAAAAATAATGTAAGCGAAAAGCACAATAAAAATCACACTCGTTTACTCATCAAACATTTTCTTAGTAGCCTAACCACGCCTAATTTATTTAATCCATCAGCACAAAGCTACGAAATATACTCGTAATAACGTTATGTTCAAATATTAAGATAAAAGCGGTATTTGAATGTGTCAAGGGTTAGGTAGAGTCAAACGAATGAACTTGGTTATATTTTAGTAATTTTGGCACGATACAAAACTTTGTTAAGTTTATTAGAGCAAATTCACAGAATTCTCGCATTGTTTATAATACTTTTCTCGATAGGAAGGTTTTGCTTTATCATACCTTCATATATTACTGGACTGGAGTGTCATTTTAGGCAGTAGACATATTAGTTACTTTAGTCTTTCAACGAAACTTCTCATTTCTACTAAAATCTTATAGAGACTCCGATCATAGCCTAAGAGAGCAAAAGAGCAATTGTTTATAGTGAACACAGTAGAGTGAAAATTCGGATATTTTCCTTAAAATTGCGACCGCTATTTATCAACCGATGTTGATAATATTTGGCAAATTCGCTTAGTACCTATCTAAATCCTTACAAGTTTTGTGAGTATGAACGAATTCAAAGAGCGAGTCAAAAATGTCGAGATAGAGGCTTATGAAGATTCAGTTTAACATATACAATTTCCATATACTGTTCAGATAACTGTTAGTGTTATTTATAAGTTAAGTTATATGAAATATGGAACAAATTCTCGCAAACCTTATTTACCAGCAAAAGCGGCGGTGATCGCCGGGCGCCGGTATAAATGATCTCCATTACGCAGCGGCGACGTGTTTGAGAAATAACCCTTTCGTTGCAGCTGCAGGGCGAGGAAATGGGCTCACACACACAGACTGAAACATTAACTACCGAAAAAATATTATGATATTTTCAAAGCAGTTTCTGAACATTCATAGTTCTAAGAACTAAGTAACTAATGTGTCTTGAGATAATACTATAAGTATTTTCAAAATTTTAGAATTATAATGGAAAACAAACTTATCATCGCTTTTTGACCGACGAACCAAACCGTAGGAGGTACCTACTCAATTTGACGCATAGTTTTTTTTTTTTTTATGTAAAATCACGCATAACTTTTATCCTAGTAGTCCGATTTCAATAATATTTTTTAATGGAAAGAGTTTACTTCGAAATTGGTCCAATTTTTTTTGATCAACAAATTTTATTGAAATCGGCTGAGCCATTTTCGATAAATCAACAATAATTAAAAATGCTACATCGATCCGTGCGAAATATTCGCGAATTCTGTACACGGATGAAGTCGGTCATGCTATTTTTTGCAAAAAATAATTTGTCATCGAATTCTCAAATTTACCGACGCGCTCTATTCACACCGAAATTCAAAGTTATTAATTTTTTTTTTAAATACGAAATTCAATGCTTATGTACTCAAACTGGCATTTTTTTGTTTATATTAAAGGGCTGTTACGAGTAAAGATTCATTTTTAACCGACTTTCAAAAAGGAGGAGGTACAATGTTCGTGTGGATGTGTATTTTTTTTTGTGTATGTTCATCGATAATTTCTCCAATTGTGAACTGAATCGAAAAAATATTTTTTTAATTTTAAAGGGTATACTCCCGAAGTGGTCCCATTTAAATTTTACAGAAATCGGCTGAGCCGTTTTTGAAAAAAAAAACAATAACAATATAAACAATGCGAGCGAAATATCCGAATTTTGTACACGATGAACGTTGATAATTTCGCAAATTGTGAACAGAATCGAATTTTTTTTTTTCGAAAGGGTATACTCTCAAGGTGGTCCCATTTAAATTTTACAGAAATCGGCTGAGCCGTTTTTGAAAAAAAACAATAATAATATAAACAATGCGAGCGAAATATCCGAAACACAAAAGTACAAAAGTACACGATGGAGGGCGGTTTTGCCACATTTTGTAATTGTAAAAAATATTACAAAGAGGAAAGATTTGATTTTTTGTTTGTTTGCATCGAATAGGCTCCGAAACTACTGAACCGATTTGAAAAATTCTTTCACTGTTGGGAAGCTACACAATCCCCGGGTGTTATAGGCTATATTTAAAAAAAAATAGGGAGGCTGCTAGTAATTACATAAATTCTTACTCTCATAATAATAAACACTAAAGTCGGGAAATATTCGATTATGTCAACATATCTGCATAGTAGTGCATATTATGTACACAATGTGCACATATTTATGCACTAATAAATAAGTATCCTCTACCCATCACACATCATACCCCATGTGACCCTTTAGTAAAAATGCTTTTTTGTATTGCATACTATGTTTATGTTGTTTTAGAATGAAATATGTAGCAACTGCAAGCCGTAACTATTTATATACACATAATAATTACTATGACGGTCATGCAGATATTACCTGTCGTTTTCGATGCATAGTAATGGCCGATTATCCCCGGGTTAAGCTCCTGGCGCTCGTTTCACTTATAAATGCGGCCTAATTGGGATAATCCACGAAATTCAGTTTTATTTTGAGAGGATACTAAAAAGAAATGCTTGTTTAATGAAAATAGTCTGCTGGACTAATTAACCGGGATCGATTTTGGGGGAAATTTGTTTTAAGGGTTATCTTTGCCCGTCAAGGATTATAATGGTTTACAGAATTGGTAAATAAACATGATGTAGTCGAGCATAGTTTAGGTATATTGAAAGAAATTGAAAATGACGCGTGGAATATATAGTAACTGCAGGTCGTAAGTAAGTAGATTTACTTAGCTAAGTCATAAATCACAATTAGTGCTTCTTGGTTTGTTCGTTACTTACGCTTTCACGCAGCAATAGAGTAAGTGATGGGCTTCATTTTTTGCCACCTTTAAAGTAAAGGTGGCAAAAAATGATGCCCATCCCTCATATTACAGATTTTGTTTACTTTGTAATTTACAAAGTAAGTAAAATTTTGTAATCTGTAGTTACCTGCAAATTTAATTTGTAGTTACGTATTTTTTTCAACGTGGTGGACGTGACGATTTATGAAACTCGCTTCAAACCGGGCTTATTGGAAATTCAAAGGGTAGGCCTATGTCCAGCAGTTGGCGTTGATAGACGAATGAATTTTTTTTTTTATTTATTTAATATGTTTCTTGCTGACTATTCTACGCATCCGTGTATCCCTAAGCTATTAAAGCCGTCGCATCTGTGCCGTGTGTAGAATTGTTGCTAATGTAAAAATGCATTTTGCTGTTTGTTTCCTGAAGCGAAGGAAGTGTTCGCTACTAAAGGATTTGTTGCCTCATCGATTATTCTTAATCTGAATAAAATGACAAAGAAAATAAAATAACTTTTTTGTTTGAGTGCCTTGGAAAATAACATTGATTTCCTTATGATATGTCAAATTAATTGAGAGCATTGTAAAATGTACAAATTCAATCGCTAATAAGTAATAAGTAAGTTCGTGTTGGCCAGGTTGGCTAACCCTGGTGTTTGAATTTACCAAACAAAGCCGCCTGGAGGCTTCTCACATGGCTATTATTATTTATTAGTACGTAAAACAATTATAAACTTGGATTGGATTTAGAAGTCAATTTATTCTAATGCTGTAGAAAAGATAACATTATAACCTATACTTGAACTGAATTTTGATATCTATATTAATGTTATTGAAATCAAAATGTGTGAAAATCACACCGATTTCTATATTCAATTAATTTAAGTAACTAATTAAGCTACTACTTAGCATTAGACACATCTTACTTAGAAGAACCAAAATCTTATTTAAAATAATGTAATGTTTGCGGACATGGAAATTTCAAGTAAGATTTACATAATTAAATGTAATACTTAGTACATGGAATTGTAGTTCAGATTTCAGCGAACTTAAAAAGATTTATACACAAACTTATTTACTTTATTGACATATAAGAGACAAAAGTACTTTTAATAAGATTTACAAAATAAGTGGACTGGAAATCTTTAAAATGTTGTCTATAAATAAATCCTAATAGATATTTACAATTGCACTTATTACGAGTACAATTATTTTAATTGTAAATTAAGATTTCCAGTGGGTACCGAAACTTAAAAAAATGAACAACAGAAAAACAAACCTCTAAAAACTGTAAAAAGCAACGTATACTAAACAAACAGTACCTGGCCTAGATTAGCAAACAATTTGTCAGTAAATGCCCTTTCTCAAAATCCCTGGTCGGCAACCAGACCTCGTGGTTTGCACCAACATTAGAAACACCCGCAATTCTCTCTTGAATTTTGACTTGAAAGGAAGGAACTACTAAAGTATTCCATTTGAGATCCCGTAGGTCAGTGTAGGGGGGCGATTAAATAGAGGAGCAGTGATATAACTTTGTACTTTCATTGTTTAACATTTTATTAACTTCTGCTAAGTAATTTCAGCCCGAATATTGAAAATGGATAGACAATTTTAACTTTTTGTGAGTTCCGACACCATGATGACGTCTTATAATTTAAAAAAAAATATGCCTTCTTAATTATAACTGCATTTTGTACAACACTAGGTAGACCGGAGAGGTCAAATGGCCCTAATTACATTTTTGATCGCCCATGTTTACATTATTCTTATAGAGTAGTAATGATAGCAAGACAGATGTTTTTAAAAAATGAAATTAGAATATCTGATTAATACTGTTAACTTTTTGAATATATTTATAGTTTCCAGGATACGTTATGTCTATTTTATATTACTTGGTAGAAGTTGCATTTAATGAAATTTATAAACGTGAGCAAAATGTTCTACGCGCGAGTGCCCGTGTAACTTCTAGAGGAGCGAGTGCTCGCTGGTAATACGGTAAAAAAAATACTATATCGATGATACATTGATTCGTGCGAACTAAGTATTCGAATTCTGTACTCGGTTGAAGTCAGTTGTGCCATTTTTGTCGGAAAATAATTACTTCACCACCCTTGTGAGGAAAGTATTGGCAACTTTGTTCCGGTCAGGATCTTAATCACTGTATGCCACGATTGGGGTATAGCCCCTGAATTATTGCGTAGTGAACGCACGGTCGGCAACGTTTTAGGCCAGTAGTTGGCCGGTTATTTGTGGCCGTGCCCACGATCTGTGTAAAGTTTGCACTGTTATAGTATCTGATAAAATTATTGCCATACGCTCAGTGGGTATATAATCTACTTAACATTATTACGGTTTATTAACTCTAGAACTAAGTTAATTAACCGTAAAAATGTTACATAAAATTATTATTTACTTAACTCTATCTCACTAGATAGAGCCAGTAAAGCACGTTTCCTTTCGCCATTTCCGCCTAACCGCTTCCAACCGTTCTTATCGGAAATCCATAGACGAGGCCTACGTCCAGCAGTGGACGTCATAATATCGCTGATAGATGGATTGGAACATTCTCTGACGTGACACAACGTCCATATAGAAAAATAAGTAGATCCGTTGCCCCGTTGCTGCGTGACAAGAGTAACAATCAAACTTATCAAACCTTTTGTTGGTAGACACTAGGTACACTTCCAGATTTATAAATAATATTGGGAAAGTTATTTTCAAATTAAAATTTATTTCACCTGCCAAATCCTTGCCACAATAATTTGGCAACAAAATACTCTCAGCACACAAATAAAACTACAATGCTTTACGGAGTTATTTGGGAAAATTTTATGAGCAAAGTTTTTCTTAAATTGATCCGGCGCTTGGCATACTGGCTTATTACGATATGCTCCGATTCATTTAGTTTCACCATTATTTTAGAGAATATGGCAACTTTAAATTGGGCTAGCAGTAAATTATTTTACTAAGATTATTATTAATCAGGAAGTGTGTTTGTAAAATCCTATTAAATTATTATTAATACGAAAAGGAGAGTGGGTTTGTTTGTTACTCTTTAAGGCAATAAAAGAGCGACGGATAAAGTTGATTGTTGGGGATAAAAGTAGTTTGTTGTAAAAAATAAAATATTCCTATCATAGCACAAAAAAAAAATGTCACTAGTGATATTTTGTTTTGTAAAAGCTAGTAAATTGTGATGGCGAAGCTTTCATTAAAAAATATTTTCATCTTTATGTATTTCACGGATAGTTAGATGATCAAGTTTACGTCTAAATAGATTTTTAAATGTTTGTTTAATTTTTCATGCATTGGATCGGTATGCCTATTATTATTTACATCGAAGTTTTTAAGCATTAAAGAATGCAGCATATAGGTACTATGTGTAACTGTGGAAGTATTTTTGTGGCTTTAATTGGAAATTTGCGAGAGACTGTGAAGTGAATAGACACTTAAAAACCATGTATCCACCAGACCTTACTGAACCACGTTTGATTCTTGTAGGTAAACCTATGTCCAACATAGGTACACAAAATACCAATGCACAAAATAACAAGAATATGTTTAAAAACAAGTTAAATTTGTTTTTGTGATTTTAACACTCCATAACTTTAAATTCGAGTATTGTAAGATTTACAAGGTGGGTTTTATTAAATAAGGTAACACATAATTTAAATTAATATTTTATTGATATCGAATTGTATTTCGACATGAAATAAATCATGGCTACGACATAAAAAATGCAAAGGTACATTGCCAACATAAAATGAAGAAAACTATGCAGGTCTTTCCTAAGAATTATGAGTGCAACCTGGAGCTTATAACTTCGCTATTCATGAATTTACGATACGATATACGGCATCGGCGAACTTCCAGCCATCCATTTTACCAAACGATTCGAGTTCTCAAACGATCCCAGTTCTGGAATACTTCTGATATGAATTTCTTCCAAGTTTTTAGCGATTTTTGTGTTTACAGCAAATTCTGCGTATCTTGGCGCTTGTAGCACCCCCGTTTCGACGTTATCTCAGAATTGCTAGCTGCTTTGTACTTGTACTTATTCAGCAGATTTACAAATTTGGTAGAGCAGTCAAAAATATTCAATAAGTAAGAAAAAAATTAAAAGAATGTTCGTATGTTGAAAAATTATTGTCCGTGATAAGAAAGCGACATGTTTTTGAGGAGGAAAAAATCTTTGCAAGATACCCGACCAGAGCCTTTGAGTGCAGCGGTATTAAACATTGCAATAATATGGGAACTATACAATACATTATCCCCTTGAGTTGCAAGCAAGTTGGGAGAGGTTGACAATTCCTTAATGGCAATGTAGGTATGCTTCTCTTTTTTTTATTAAACCGTCATTTTGCATTTAAGTAAGTTATTTCAAATAACCAGAAAATACCCTTTTTACAAATTCTTGAGTTAGGTTTTTTTTTTTTTGTTCAGACATCATCATTCTAATGCCACATCAATAAGAATCCAAAGATATGTACCTAATACGTTAAGATTATAACAATGAAGTCCTGGTATGGCTGCAAAAAATGAGACCAGCTATGCAAAATTGCCCAGATTGTATCTAAATAGAAATAGAAAAATATCTTGTGTCCATAGTTATAATATAGGAACAGGCTAAAAATATGTAACTTACTGAAGTAAAGTAACAACAATTACTTATTAGTGAATGTGTGAAAAATAATTCCAAATATAAAAAAAAAAAAAACAAAGAAAGTTTTCTAGTCCTCACAGAACCAGCTTCCAGCTATCTGATATTTAGATGTCTCAGGAACTACAAAACTTCACCCATTACATGCCTTGTTATTACAAAATCAATATTATTAGGTACTTCTATCTAAGAGTCAATGTACTCCTCTATAATAATCAATACGGAATTTAATTATGCCAATATATTCAACTCAATATTCAGTTAACAAAGTGAAACTTCTTGATAGCTTCAGAAACACAGAGATTTATAGACTGGCCGTCTCTTTACATGACGCGCGAGCCACTTGTATTTTGTAGCAAACATTCATACACCGCAAAATCCATGTATGTACAAGTACATTTCATGTGATTTGTCACTCAGCGTCATAGATATCTTTTATCTATATTTAACAGATTAATAACACTGTTGTCAGTTGTGGCTATTCTCCACCAAAAGTACAAGGTATTTGTTCTCAACCGAAAATGTCTATGGAAAACTTTGCCCTGAGATTGTTGCTGTCAAATTTTTGTACTGAAATTTGACAAAAATTTGTTCGACGTTCTCGGGAGAAAAATCCGGCAATCGAACCGAATCGAGATATTTTTCATGTCTCTTTCTAACGCATATTAAATCAATGCATCAGTTGTAACTTTATGTTACCAAAAGAACTCTTATTATGATGGCGAGCGGCGAAAGCGGTGGGGGAAGACCAAAATAATCGGCCAAGTACGAGTCAGACTCGCGCACGGAGGGTTCCGTACTGTATGGGAGGCCCCCTTAAATATTTATTTTACTTTAATTTTAATACATATTATTAAAGTGAATATAAATCTTAATATTCTGTGAAAATTTCAAGCATCTACCTGTTACCATTATTAATATAGAGCGAAAAACGTCTAAAAAATCAGGTTTGTTGTATAGGAGCCCCCCTTAAATATTTATTTTATTTTCTTTTTAGTATTTGATGTTATAGCGGCTACAGAAATACATCATCTGTGAAAATTTCAGCTGCCTAGCTATCATGGTTCATGAGATATAGCCCGGTGACAGACAGACAGACGGACAGACGGATATCGAAGTATTAGTAATAGGGTCCCTTTTTCCCTTTGGGTACGGAACCCTAAAAAGTGTGAATGAATTGTCTGAAAGATAAAAAGTATGCGAGAGAATGGAGTTACTGTTGATGATGAGATGACGTATGATACAGTAAAGTGGCGAAAGGAAAGGCGCTGTGCCGACCCCACCTAGTGAGACAAGGGCCAGGAGTTGATGATGATGATGACGCATAGTTGTAACTTAAGCAGGGGGTATCGTTTAGCTAAGTTTCTTCTAGATCAAATAGACATGTTCCACCTTGTGATATCTGTGTTTAGAACCAAATATTATTTGCAAGTAGTACGTAGTTTACGAAAAGCCTAATATATAAGAGGGAGCGAATAATTCTGAGTGGTTACTAAAATGAATAATAAAAATATGTTAAGTATAGCAATAATGTCGCAGAGTAACAGTAAGGACTAAAGTGCAATGAAATGTTGTTAGAAGAAACGTCGTAGTAGTCAATAGTTTGATTAGGTGATTCTTAGCAGTTATCGAAGTCAGCAACAATCGGCACGGCTCTTGGGGTGCTAGAGGGTGGTATTTACAACGGTGCCGTGTTGCTTCAGCCATTTAGCCATATTTAAGGCATTCAGGTGGCTTAAAAACTTCCACTCCCGAAAGCCCATATTTGCTCCCGAACTTTGACGGCCTTGTATCTTTGTCAAGTCTCATTTCATTGGCTAAGCAAAAACTACAAGTCCAACCCTGACTCCTAGGGCAAATGAACTCTTGGGCTTGGTTCGATTCAGCCAGGGTGAACATTTATGTGATGAACGTAAATGTTTGCTCTTGTGTCTAGATGTTATTACTTATATACCTACGTGTTTAAAAATTAGAATACGTTTTAAATCAGTCTCTGGCAGCAAGTTTTGCTTAGTTTCGAGGCCTGAGACCGTATGTGAGATGTACTGTCCTCTAATATTTATTCATTTTTATAATTATTATAATACTACTTTTTACTTGTGAGAAATATCTCTACAAAACAATACTGTCATTTTGTATCCTGAATGTCTTGGTATTTAACAGTCCATACTTACTGAACACCGCCCTAATACAGTCGCAAAGGAGAGTTAGTATAGTTTTACTCAAATGGGCATAAAATACTTTTATGCTATTCATAAAGGTTATGGGTTAGTTTATTACGAAAAATACCATAAGCTTCCGGACTATAATCAGATGAGATTAACTCTTGTTGTTTTAGTTACTTACAAACTTACCCTAATAATAGTTAATACCAATCACTCGCTAAGTTAATAAAGTTATACTATTGTTAATACTAAAGTTGAACTGCTAACAAGACAAACCAGTGATGGAAGAAAAGATGGGTTACAATTTTCACCTTGCATTAATAATAGTGGAGCGTAGTTTTACTAGGAGTTCGTTAGCGATCATTGAAGTTAAGCAACGTTCAGCACGGTCTGTCTTCGGATGGGTGATCGCGGGTGGCATTTGCAATAAGAATAAGAATAAGAAAATGTTTATACAACTGAGCACTATTTGCAGGCCCCGGTTGTTTATAACCTCTAAGCCAGATGCCTTCGGGCGGCTTGAAAACACTGACACCATGGCTAGTATAAACGAACTTACTTTTTATCAATAACTTTGTAGCGGCAATCCCCAGTACTACGAGTTTCATTGACTCATAAGGGACTGACATGAAAACATCAAGGTGCTACGGTCCTCGACGGTACTTAGCATGATTGCGAAAATGGTCCTCACAATTTTTTGAAGTTACCTATGTAAGGATTTTTACACCAATGTTTTTTCGGTGAAGAAGTGTTTCTTATAAGGTAACATGTATACATCCATTACAGAAATGGCATGAATATGTTCTATAACATAACTTGGATGAAGCTATCGCATGAGACAAAGTTCGCGAAAGAGAGACTAGGTGAGTAGGTCTTGCAGTGGAACGAAGCAGATGATGATGATCACGATTTTCATTCTGATAATAAAAACAACACCACATTTTTCAAATTTAAGTTCGGAAAAAAATGATAATGTCAAAAATTACTAAAATGTTTTTTCAATAATCTGTCAGTGTACAAAATATCCTATTGTTTATTCTGGTGAAAATAGCTTTTGTAGATAGGTATCATGAACGTTCTACGATTGAGATTTTAACACCTCGCTTATAGTTTACGCTTTGGACGTAGGTATCAAAACTCAAATAGTTAATCAGCAGATATTGATTCCTATGTAAAGGAGTAAGTTTGTACCTATTTGTTTTCGTAAATTCCTTGTATGTAACACACGAAGTTGTTAATAACATACACATGTTATGATTGAACGTAATTTTCTGTCATAATAGTGTAGTCAGACGACAATGTTTTCTTTGTACGATTGAGTCATAACACGGCCTGCATCCTCGGATCAAATAATAAAATCTAGACGGCACGTCGTGAACGGACAAGTGAGGCCGGTTTTTTAATACATGTGTGAGTGCGTCGGTGTTGCGCCGCCATAGTGACTAACGAGCCAAGGCATAGTTTCTTTGTACGTGTACATGTGTGTGTTTTTTTATTTCGTGTGAGCCCGCAACATCCCGAGTTTTGAACTATGTCAGTAATGCCACTTAGCTCATAGAGTAAATTAAAAAAATATCTCCTATAAAAGGCTTATTATTCTATTCAAGATTTTTAGATGATAACACCATGTAATTTAAATATCTACCTATAAAAAAATATGAATATGACATTAATTGTTAGATTTAAATAATATTATATTCATTATCATGATTTTATTGACATTGTGTTTTGATAATTTTGCTTAATTTAATTGATTTCTTTAATGAGTATTAATGATTTTATAGTCTGTTTGTAAGAAGCAATAATTATGTATTTTGCATGCTCGATCAGAGTTTGATATAGTGATACTACTTAGATATAGATACTTAAGTCGTTTTAAGATAAGTACCATGGTACTTACTATACATTCTTGCAGATAAAACTATGAATATGAGTATGAACTATGCGTGGCACAGAACTGCGCTTGTCACTGTAAGATGTAAAAATCCTTATATTCGTGTAACCCAGAAATTTGGTTGGCAATCCGGCACACAGCAATATTTCCAAACCACTTCTTGGCAGTTGAACAACTGGAAAAAGCGTTCTCTAGGCAAGTTCTACATAAAACCTTACCACAATTTTCAGTATTTCAGAAGGCAAAAGATTAGTATGACTACTATAAGGTAGAACAATAGAAAAAGGATTGCAAGAGTACGAGTACACCACATTTAATGCTCTGAAATAAACGCTCATATAACATACGAAAGCCAATTAATCGGGGCCCGTACCAATGAGCTCTTTAGAATTTTACGTAGGTACCTACGTATTTACACATCTGGCTTTTCGGCGAAGGAAAGTATTATGAGACAACTTAGGTATATCTGAAGAAATCTAGCGATTTATGTGAATACAGCAACCCGCACTGGGTCACCGCGGCTAGCCTATAAATTAATGAATAATAAATCAATCGCATTTATTTGTCACAAACAGTTAATTTACACAAACTTTTCAGAATCTCCTGACAACTGAAATATTAGGTACGTATGTAATCACAAAAAAAATGTAGGCTAGCCCTCAGAGTTTTAAAGCCGTCTTCAGATACGTTGAGAACAACCGGGGCCTACATGCTTTGTCGTCGTTTCGCCCCGCAAGCTGTTCGACCCGCGGGGCGAATCGCCGATGAGGGCCTTCAAAAAGAGTCATCGATTAAGCGATTCACTTCTTTATCTGTACATTTAAGTAGAAAAGTAGTTAGGTAATGAAAAAAAATTAACAATTGACAAGTTTTCATATTTTATAAGGCTATGAAATTCCAAAACCATTTCGAGATATCGGGATGCTGATCACTATGCTAATTTTTCCAATTTTTTTAGTGCAGTAACTGCTAAGATATTAAATAAAATCTCTCACCCAAGCTGTTTCGGGATTTATACTAAAAGTTTAGTTGCCTATGATAAAAAACAACACTAGCAATTTAAAATGACAGTTAACACTGACTGTTGACACATGAAATGTAGTTTAAAAATAAAATGTCAGTGTCATTTTCAAATTACTTATTTTGCGTTAGGCCGGGAGGTAAGCGCTAAATGCAAGTACTATCCAAAATTAAATGACGAATTTTCGGTAATAAGTTATCAAGGTGGTGTATCAATACCCGGAGTAAGTCAACTGGGTTCCTTAGCATTTGGTGGAGGAATCCGTTCGAATTTTAAAAGTATCTTGGTACTACTTAATAAGTAAATAAGTAGTACTTATTCTTCTTCTTTAAAGTGGTGCTAATTTAAAGCCTGTATGGCAGGCCCTGTTACATATTTCAGGTGATTGGCAGTCGTTAAACTTTTTTTTATATTTTTCTTCCCATAGTAGGTACACCAATTTTCAGCTTTTAGAAGTAGTTGCATGATATTCATTTTTTTGAAACGGATACCCCCGTTACGCCAAACGCTTACAAACGCTAAGAAAGCTCACTGACTCCGGGATATTGTTGTACACAACCATGATAACGTATACCAAAAATGCAGTTGTTAGAATGTACATGCATTTTTTGCGCTGACCTCCCGGCCTATTTGTGTGAACTGTGATGTTGTGATGGATTGATTGGCATTGACAGTGACAGCAACTCTAGCTCCTATTTTTTTTTATAATGTGGCTTCAGTAAAATCCTTACTAATATTATAAATGCGAAAGTAACTCTGTCTGTCTGTCTGTCTGTCGCGCTTTCACGCTAAAACTACTGAACCGATTTGAATGAAATTTGGTACAAAGATAGTCTAGAGCCTGAGAAAGGACATAGGCTACTTTTTGATTAGAAAAAATAGTTTTAAAGGGTTGAAAACGGGGGATGAAAACGCATTGGCTAGAATCTTAGAAGAAAAAACTTATTTTCTACCATGAAAAATGGTAATTTGCATCTTGACTTTCCAAATTACATTCTCTATGCCCAATGCCCATTCAAGGCTGCTCGAGTTGCAAATGTCAAAGTCAATCAATCTTTTCCTGTAACATTTAGAAAAGGTTACATGTATTTTTTCAGTTTAATTACGTAGTTTTCATTCTAATAGGTATGCCTACAAAACGCAAATCGAATCTAGCGCGTAGTTCTAGCGGAGCTCGCGTAAAGAAAATTGCTAGAAGCCAAGGGTCTGAAAAGCACACTTAAACGCGTTTGACATTAGATGCCGAGCGCCACGCATCTCAAAGAGCTGCTGAGACTCAAGAGCAAAACCAAGCGCGTCGAATTTTAGATGCTGAGCGTCACGCAGCTCAGAGAGCTGCTGAGACTTAAGGAGAAAGTCAAGCGCAGCGACTTTTAGATGCCGAGCATCACGCAGCGCAAAGAACTGCTGAGACTCAAGAGCAAAACCAAGCGCGTCGAATTTTAGATGCTAAGCATTAGACGTTAAGCAAAAAAATGCATAGTTCCTGTACGACAGGACAAAAACTATCGAAATCAAAACTGTCGCCACTATCACAAAGACGCTAAGTGATTAATTCCTATATGACACTTAACGAAACGTCACATCGAAACGTAATTAGATGACAGGTGACATTGTCTGCAGACTTTTATAAATCACAGGTAGGATGGCAAGGGGACAAATTGTTTTTCCACCATTATATCCCCTTGAAGAGGAAATAAAGTATGGATTGAAAATGACAACTGACATTAAAATTGGATAAAATGCTTTATTCCCTCTGCATGCTACATGTTACTATGACGTTTAATAACAGGCCGTCATTTTGTCTGACATTAAAAATATTTTTAAATCTTCTATCATTAGAGGTTTAACATGTTTCTTTATTCTACCTTTATGGTACAGAATCATCATACTTTAATATTATCAATCCGAAAAGTTTGTTGATTTGTTCCTCTTTGACGCAGCAACGGAGCAAAAGATTGAATTGATTTTTGGTATGGATACCTATGGTTTAAAAGACAGAAAGTGATTACAGGATACTTTTGTATCCCGAGAAAATTCGTGATTCCCATGGGATAGGACAATAACTGTTCCTCAGCAATGGAGCAACGGATTGACTTGATTTTTGGGGTGGGCATAGTTTGGAAGACGGAAAGTGACATAGGATACTTTTCTTTCCGAAAAAAATGTGGTTCCCGTAGGATAAGACAATAACTTTTTCTCAGCAACGGAGCAACGGATTGCCTTGACTTATTGCATGAATATAGTTTGAAAGACGAAAAGTGACAAAGGCCACTTTTTATCCCAAAAACTTTAACAGTTCCCGTAGGATAGGATGAAAAGTAAGCGAGCGGGCCGCGGTAGCAGCCGGCTAAGCGCCAGAAATAACCTGTCATTTCAAGTTTAGGACGTTCCTACATTTTTCGCACTCCTTCGCGGCACTCAACAGCGCTAGCCCAGACTCGGGCTCCATAACGGAGCTTGCGCTCCCGCCATAATGACGGTGTGTTTCGGAGCACAAGACACATCGTCATCCACCACTCGGGAGTAACCAGCACTGAGCGTCGGACAGCATTCCAACGTCCTGATCCCAGTGCAACGGGTCAGTCATAGTAGCCCAGCGCCTGCCTCTTCAACTGCAGAGGGCAGTGAGAACGGCCATCGCGATACCGACACTTCTCTTCCTCTGCAGCCCCACTGCGTTTTCCAACAGGTTGACGGCCTAGCGGAAGGTAGGGTAAGTGGCGGCACCCACACAACCAGTTCCATCCCAACGCAGCCCCTAATCCTCGGTTGCAGCGTCGCAAGAGCGGCACTGCAGCCCGCCTCAGAAGCAACACTCCTCATAAGGCAGGCAACCTACCGGCCATCCTCTCAGCTGCTTTAGTTAAAAGCGGCTGCACTACGAGTGCCGGCCTCTAAGCTGCCTTGGGGAAAGACCCAAAGAAGAGGGAGACTTCGAGCGCCGCCTTTTCAGCTGCCTTAGACGTCCCCTGCCACGACAAGGCGGGAATTGGTAAATTCCTCTAAGGTATTTTGATGTTTGTCGCTTAGGTTAGGTTTCGCAGCCGACATAAACATTAGCCAAAATCAAAATATAACGCGGGCGAAGCCGCGGGTAAAAGCTAGTTGTTTATAATTCCATAGTTTTGCAGTTACGTCCTTTTGGAATAAGCTACTTTTCAAAACTTAATTTTACGGAAAATATAAGTCGTATTGGAAAAATAAAAAATATGTATACGTTATTTTGCAATATTCTTTCAGAAAATAAATAAATATAATTAAGTTAAAAATTTGAAATGTTGTCAATTGCATTATATCAAGGGCATCATTCTATGAGTCCTATGGGGGTGTATGAACAAAAATGCATTTGTTTATTGATGATTGATTGATGATCGTTTTCAAGTTTAAAAAACGAGAATTGTCATACCTTTCCGCGTACAAGGTGAAGAAAAAAAAAGGAGTTTATTCACCTTGTCCACACTACAAACACTAATCAATTAAAAATTTCAGAATTTCATCTAAAGACTTATTCAGAAAAGTTCCTTTAGTTAAGTAAATAACAAACAATCTATTTGATTACTACTTACCAAACAAAAAGCAGTTAGATTATCCACAGCCCAGAAAAACCTAGAGAAAGTTGGCTGAAAACAAATCTGCTAACTCGATATGAAACATCCCCTTTCGATCCTGATTGGTTTGAAAATGCATTGCAATGCTAATTTATCGGAGTAGACTATTGCCTTGCTTAGTATGCATCAGCAACATCGGTTTGAACGACGAACTTTGTGGCGAATCAAACTTTAGGAGGCCACTCTGAATCGCTAGACATAACCTCTGTCACTTTTACTGCTATGATACGTTTTTTGAGAGCAACAGAGAGGAAAATAAGTCTCGAGTGTCTGAGAAAAGCTTCAGAGATGGTGCAATGGTGGTTAAATCACTGTAGGATTGTCAATCAAAATAATAAGCAACAGATGTCTTCAAGATATCAGTTGCTGTAACTATAAGTTTTAGTTTCACGATAGTAACATGGGTAATTTACTCGTATTATTGCTGTTCTAACAACTTTCAACTGCAGTAGTAACAACGGTAATTCATTTACCATTCTTACTACTGGTAGTAAGATTGGTAGTAATACTGGTAATAAACCGGTATACCTACTATTAGTATACTAAAAATAAATAGTCGAATATGAATAGGTATGGATTGAGCCAATCACAGGAAAATGTTTCTCTAGACGACGGATAAAAAGCCTCGGTGCTCTAGTGGTAATGACACTGACCTTACAATCGTGAGGTCGTGGGTTGAAATCTCGGTCCCGTAACAATAAGTTTTTCAGAATTTACGTACGGAATTTTACACCACTGGCTTTTCGGTGAAGGAAAACATCGTCAGGCAACCTGCATATGTTCGTAGAAGAAATTCGATGGCGAAAGTGAATCCACTAATCCACACTAGGCCAGCGTAGTAGAGCCCAATCACCTTTCGTGGGTAGGCCTACGTCCTGCAGTGGGCTATAATATTTAAAAGGCTAGTAAAGTACAGACGACGGATACGTTGACGGATATCGTTGTATTCATCATTGTGACAAACTTTTACAATGTGATCAACATCCAAATTGCACGTAGCTCGCATCGCAGCTGTTCCACACTAAAAATTCACTGACTAGATTACTAAAATGTATGGGTAATTTAGTATTCATCCAAAATAAAAGTTAGTTATAATAATGAGTATAACATCCTGGAGCAGTCTCAAGAAACTACCTGTTTAAAATATTCTTTAAAATGAATGAATACAAATGTTTAAATTTCATTGCTGTAATTTACTTATACAAATTAATACAAGAATTAGTATTTTTTATTTTACTGTATTAAATATAAAATCACGTTGGATGCGAGCCGCTTCTAACTGGTCTTGTTGGAGATCTATAGGGGAGGCCTATGTCTAGCAGTGGACGTCCAATGGCAGAAACGATGACGGCGACGACGGCGACTAAATATGAAATAATTTATGATTTATGAGTTAGGTATATTTTAACTATACAATACAACTGAATGAATGACCCGATTGTGATGTTAATACGCCAGATTCCGAAAAAACAAGCATGGTAATTTTATATTTTAGACTCAGGATATTACTACCAAAATGGTTTAGGTAAGTACCTATCTGTTTGAGTTGATAATTTAATTTTTAGTTGTAGAAGAGCCGAGAAGAGGAATTTTGGATTTACCTGAGCGCGGCAGATGACAAAAATTGGCCATGTGCGGGTCGGGCTCGCGCATATGGAACTCGATACAAATTATATATGATGCGATAATGACGATCAATGTTCGGCTGAACTTGACTCAACCAACATACCATCACAAACTCACAAAGAAAAAAATAAGAAGAAAAGGTACAAGGTACAAAAAAATTCAGCCATTGTAACATCGAACTACTCTATTAGCATCACGTAACAATAGAAACACGACAAAAGTCTCCAAAAACACTGTCCCGAGCGCACTATCATTGATCAAAATTGTGAAATGGCTCGGCTATTCCACTTGACGTGGAGGGTGGTCGGCAAACAGCCATAAATCTGGGAAGCACCACAGCGGAAATACTATCTCAGTAACTGTCGCACTGCTATATGACGGGAGCTCACTGCTCTGCTGCCGGAGATACTATCGAAATACAATGCTTCATATACTAGTATGTGGGTAAATGGGGGCTATAAACTGTATTCTGTCGTTTATCAAAATAACACTGTTATTTTAACCATTTAGCCATCGCTATTTTAACAATTTAGCCTGAGCTGTTTTACCTATTTAGCCATAGCTGTTTTACCTGTTTAGCTATAGCTGATTTAACTGTTTAGGTAGCCATGTCAGAGGCTTTAAGTTTAAATATTCAATTATTTATTTAATGTTTAATCATGACTGTTTTAATCGTTTATCCATATACTGCCTCGGTGGCTCAGTGGTTAGTGACCCTGACTTCTGGATCAAAGAGGCGTGGGTTCGATCCCCACCCAGGGCAAACATTTATGTGATGAACATAAGTGTTTGCTCTGTGTCTGGGTGTTATTTAGGTACCATCTATATAAGTATGTATTTAAAAATATGTCTATGTAGTATATCAGTCTCTGGCAGCCATATCACAAGCTTTGCTTAGTTTGCGGTCAGAGACCGTGTGTAAAATGTACTCTAATATTTATTTATTTATTATATCAGAGGCCTTCAGACCGCTTAAAAACTATCAGGTCTAGCCACCCGGCATCGACGATCTTATTTACTATTTTTGGAGCACTGCCGGTTAATACCTACCTACTACGAATATGCTGATATAATTATTGTTGTCACCACAATACCCTGATGAACTTTCGTACAATGACATGCTGCGTAATTTTCACACTAGTATAAAAACTCCAAGTTTAATGAAATCAGTAGGAAACTCCGCCAGCTCTCACACACAATACTGTCACAATAGCTGAAACTTAAAACCATTACCTAAATTCTCGCAGTTTTGCAGTGTTTTTATACAAATTGCATTTACAATATAACGGAGAGTAAAGGAAACTGTATCTATGGTCACGCCGAAATAAAGTCTGTGCATTCTATGCATCTTTATCAAAATTATCATAATGCAAACAGCGGGAGCGTGCACAGCCGCCATGTATGTACTGCGTAGTGAAAAGCCCCATCTGAAAAGTATCTGAATGTAAAAACGTATTCTTTATTTACAATTAGCTAACCCGATGAACTTCATAATTATGACCTTCATCTTTCACACTAATTTCTACGGTGCTTAGCGCCACCATCGACAAGATACGACCACTTTACATGTAACATTTTGTACGAGATCTATATTTTTTTTATTTATCCACGAAATTAACTTATATTTTCCTTTCATTAAAACCTTTTCCAAACATTAATAAACACAACAAAAACAGAATTAGCAAAATCGGTCCAGCCGTTCACGCGTTATGTCATGCTCGTGACAAAGTGAAATAGGATTTTTTAAATATTTAGAAATAAGTAGGTAAGTAGTTAATTTTCGGGAACGCGAGAGAATGTTTTTAAAAAGTAGAAATCAAACTAAGGTGTTGCCGATGCTAAGGCATTATGCTTAATGAATAATTTACACACAGAGAGATCGTATATGCTAACTTACTCATCTAAGTGGGCTTATTCGAAGAAGCTTATTCAGCTCAACCGGTAACACCAATCCCCGGTTTGTTACTGAGAAATAATATGATGTTAAGTTTAGTATCAAGTTACGTAGGAACATACATTAAATTACATTGCTTAGACTACTAGAGGTGGCTGTATACGATGCGAGTACATAACTAGGCACTCGTACCTAGTCGAAACAAAACAAAAAAGCAGTCTATTTTAAAAATACCTTTTTTTTAAAGCCGTTTCAAAATAATCAACCTGACATAATATAGAGCCATCATGAATCCGATTTAAAGTTCCAATGAGGCTTCGCAGATAGTTGTGGAAGGTCACCAATCTGACCACTGGTTAATAGACCGTAATTTCGTGTAATTGTTGTTTGCGAAACCCTTTTGACAAAGTTTCAAATCTACTGCGGTTAAAATACTATTTACAATCGAGTTTGAATTCGTAGTGAAGTGAATTTACGAAACTATCTGTGCTTAACTAAATTAAAGCAAATTCTATGTGAATTTGTATTGTTATACAAGCGGTTAGTATGAACGTTGCTGTTTATAATTACTAGAAATGAATGGCTTGCATTGGACAAACATTGTACTGACAAAGTAATTTGTTACGTACAAGTAGTGCTTAGTGCGCAATTTTATAAGCAATCTCGAAGTAGCCCAACGAGATATGGATAGAGCTATGCTCGGAGTCTCTTTGCGATATTGAACACAGTAATGAGGTGATTTATAGGTCAACTAAAGTTTCTTACATAGCCCAACGGAGAAGCAAGTTATAATGGCAATGGGTTGGGTACATAGCGCGGAGAACTCATGGTTGGTAGAGACCTACTGGCAAGCGCCATGTGAACTGTCTAATTATCCACCGACTAGCTGAACAGACGACCTAACATATTCCATCCTACGTACCTACTTCATCTTCGGCTACAATTTCGCTTTCCGTCAGGCGAGTCGGTGGCCAAATATACTCGTAGCCAATTTTACTATGGAAATTTACGTGGTTTTCGCACATTTTAAACGATGGTGCATTGCGAGACGGCTCCGCGTGCTAGCACTCGCCAACTTGAAAAAGGTCGCCGAACGCGATCGAAACTATAGTCGTGTTATGACTATACGAACACGTGAGTGAGTCCCGTTTTATATCGTTTAAAATATGGCCAAATTCTACATTAAAAAAATAAGACCGCAGAAAGAAGCTGGATAGAAGCTGCTTTCACCAGGACTTATCTAAAATCTATAGGCGAGACTTTTGCCCATTGTTGGACATGGACTTCCTCTATAGATTCCATCCATCAGCCACAAGAAGTCCACTGCTGGACATAGGCCTCCCCTATGGATCTCCAATAGGACTGGTTGGAAGCGGCTTGCATCCAGCGCGATCCTGTGGTTTTAATGAGGTCATCCGTCCACCTTGTGGGCGGACGTCCTACGCTGCGCTTGCCGGTACATGGTCGCCACTCGAGAACTTTTTGACCCTATCAAATCTTTCAGTCCTCCGCGCTATGTGCCCTGCCCATTACCATTTCAACTTGCTAATCCGTTGGGCTATGTCGATAACTTTGGTTCTTCTACGGATCTCCTCATTTGTGATTCGATCTCGCAGAGAGACTCCGAGCATAGCCCTCTCCATAGCTCGTTGGGCTACTTGGAGCTTACTAATAAGGCCCGGCCTATAGTACCTCTATAGATTATAGCTTATGTAACATTATATCCAAGTTGAAAGGTGAGCATTAAATGCATTAAAATCTGACTATTCAAATTTTCAACCTCACCTTATCAAATTCGCAACAGTATAATCATTTTAAAAAGCTTCCAAATACCCGTTCAAAAATCCTATCTGACACACTCGCACGTCTAATGTACTACTCGTATTCTTGACAATGAGTTCACGCTTATAATTTTGTACGAAATGCTTTACACTGCGGGTTCTGTATTATGATAGGTAATATATTTATGAACATTGAATAGAGCAAGTTTTAATAGTGAATTTGAAACCAAATTATTATTTTTTTTATTATTTTTTTTAACCTATACTGTCCCACTTCTGGGCAAAGGTCTCCCCCATTTCCTTCCAGGACTCGCGATCCATCGCAACTTCCTGCCAACCCCTCTCGAACGAGTCAAGATCGTCACGCCAGCGCTTCTTGGGCCTTCCCTGGCTGCGTCGTCCGTCAGGCACCCATTCCGTGACGATCCTGAAACCAAATAAAATTCATTAAATTTTTGCACATTTTACGAAACGTTGTTACAACCATTGTTACAAGTTCGCAATGCTTAATAAACTCTTTCTTTTAAACTTAAGCTGAATTTAAAGCAAAAAAAAAATGATTTACATTTTGGTTTTTAAATGGTGGTTTATCGCCAGTAGCGATTTCTTTCAGGAGTTCCAGGTTGTGCATGGAAAAAAAGAAAGAAAAGCAGATTAATAATATACACTAAGCCCGATTACAGAGGCGCCAGCGTAAATTTAATAGCAACGTAAAAAGCGTTCTCTCTATCGAATGCCCAAAGTGAAAAAGAAACAGAACTATGCTATTTAGCTAATATAATTACGATGGCGCCTCTGTAATCGGGCTTAGTGTGGCCTAAACTAGAGACCGATGGGATATAAAAGTTCTCGAGTGGATAAGATTATTTTTGTTCATGAGATTCGTACCTATACGTTTTCACGTAGATTTTTTACTACAAAAAGAGGTAAAGCTTTACACCACTATCAGTGTCACTATATAATTTTTAACCAAGAATATACCTGGGAATTTATGCCTGGGTTTTATACTATACTTTTACTCTCTGGGTTCACTGGGTTCTCTGCCTTTTCACGGAAAATCATTTGTACGATTTCCACTTGATAACTAATGTTTTGCGGAATTTTATTTCGCCCGATAATCATTTTCCAACTTATCATAATTATTAATATAATTTGGTTATATTTCCCAATCTCGCGATAGCCAACTGTATGTTTGGTCTGCTTTTAACAACATAGGCAACATAGGACATAGGCCTCCCCTAAATATCTCCTATAAGACAATTACCGCTTTTACCATTTTACCATAAGCAATGGTAAAAGCGGTAATGGTCTTATTGGAGATTTTCAGGGGAGGCCTATGTCCAGCAGTGGATGTCCTATGGCTGAAACGACGATGACGATCCAATGGGTAAAAAGTAACAACGGGACCTTATTTTTAAGACTGTCTGTCTGTCTGTCCGTCTGTCGGTCCGTCTGTCCGCCCGTCTGCCTGTCCGTCTGTCTGTCTGTCTCCAGCTAGACTATATCTAAAAAACCGTGAAAGCTTTTATTCTAAGGGGATTTTGTGGAAAAAGGTTATCATTTTCTCATTTTAATAACTTTTATAAAGCCTCCAACAAAAACCGGAACCCTAAAACCCCAACAAGGGTCTATTCACACGAGCTGTTAGCCGCTAAACAATCGATGAGTTATTATCACTCGTTCGCAGCCGTCCTATTCAAGAACGAACGTACAAAAATGAGGGAAAAAATTATATTCACCTGTTCTATTTTTCCATTCTTTCTATTTATTGCCTATATGAATTGTGAATAATTCAGCAGGGGCCGCGAGCGTGATTTGTTCCCATCGTGTTTTGTTTCTTCAAAGAGAAAAAGCGGCTCTAGGGCTGAGAGGTACTGACAAAAATAAATGGAAGTAAAAAAAAAGCTTGGAGAGAGAATTATGTATGTTAATTTTAAAATGTAAACTTACATAGGTAGGTAGTTATCACACAATTTACACGAAATAATTATGTACCTAAACGGGAAATCATTCAGGTATTGTTTAGGTTTATGCATAGGTAAGTACGATTGTAATTTTGACCGTTTTAGGAAGCCTTTGTCAAGTTTCGAGTCTGAGCGCATGGACCCGGTGTAAGTGAGCGCAATACGCTCGTATACCAATAGCGCAGTTATCTTTCGTGGGTAGGTCTATGTTCAGTTGTGGGCTAGTACAATACAATATCTCATGTGTCTGTACACTACCTCTAAGTCACTAAAATAATTTATTGGGTTGCCACGATTCTGTCATGACATTGCTGAAAATTTAAAATCTTAAGAGATTTAATAACAAATAGTATGCAAATAGTAACATTTTTTGAAAAACAAAAAAAAAAACTGAGCAACTGTTCCTAATAGGCTGTCACATAAGGCAATTTATAAATGCGCTGTGTGTCAGTGAAATTCAAAGATATTCACATAAGAGTTTTTGCAAACGAAAATCTAATTTATAAGAAAAATGTCACATGGGAGGTTTTAAATTTGCAACGAAGATAAGCAGTGTTCGACAACCATCGTTAATGTATCAATAATTATGTTCTATCAGTTTTGTCTAAGTCCACAAGTAAACTATTCCGGTAGAGTATTTCTACAGCACCATCGTTATTGAGATGTCGCAGTTTTATTTACATACGAAATTGTTGTTTACGTTGACTCTATCGAGCGTATATAAAACTTGTCTACCTTAGCTACGGTTGGAGTCGAAAGTGTGTCAAACTAAGCATAGTGGTTGAACAATACAGATTTTTAGTGGGTATAGAGACCATTCGGCTGGACTCCTACATATCCCAGACCTCAAGGCAGGGTGATAAGTATCTGCAAAGAGATTTCTGTAGAAAAAATGGTTGCGGTCCATCTTGTGAGTGGGCACTCTACCTTGAGCTTGCCGATTACTGGCAACCATATAACACTACCTCGATAGCTCAGTGGTTAGTGACCCTGACTTCTTGATCAAAGAGGCGTGGGTTCGATCCCCACCCTGGGCAAGTATTTATGTGATGAACATAGGTGTTTGCTCTGTGTCTGGGTGTTATTTAGGGACTATTTACATAAGTATGTATTTAAAATATGTATATGTAGTATATCAGTCTCTGGCAGCCATATCACAAGCTTTGCTTAGTTTGGGGTCAGATACCGTGGGTAAGATGTCCCCTAATATTAATTTATTTAAAAAAAAAAAATTGGCAACCCTATCAGCCATTTCAGAATGTCCATTGTTTTTCGAGCTCCATCCCTCTATAGAAACGATTCGGTAACGAAGTCACAGAGCTCTGAAGTGACGCCTTTGAAATCTTTGTTGTGGGATTTAATGGCATTACCAACCTTTAATGGCCGCGGTTTCATAAAGCTTACCAAAATATTTGTTGTCGTTTATGTCGCGTTGTCAGGAAATTTCTTTTTGTCGCAGAATTTTTTGCTCATTTAAACCTGCTTCGTAACATAGCGGTGTCGTGTAAATTGGATTTAGAAATGTTAAATCTTAAGCATTAAGTATAAAAAATATTCATGATCATTACCATATAATTAAATATAGGTAGTTTATATTTGTTTAGGCTTTTAAAGTAAAATAAACTTACCCAAATACCTTTTATTGTAACGTTTAAAAAACTTTAGCTGTAGAAATCTTTAAAGCTTGAGGGTGTCAGAAAATAAGCGTCCAGAAAAAAATTACAAAATTTCAAAAAAAAAAAATTAAACTACACTAGAAACTTCCAGTGTCAAACTTTTTCTAAACAATGTTAAAGTGAAAATATGTTGATTTATTATTTTATTTTTATTTCAGCGTATAGATGTATAGTGAGTACATTATGCATTACACGTTTCCGTATAGGGTTCACATTTTTGCCTCTCAGGAAAAATGATGGTAAATAGTTTGTTACATCAAAATGAAATAAAATACATTACGTGAGTTCACAACTTTATTTCTTTATTTATATGGTACATTATTGGCTAAAATCACGGTTCAATTTAATGCACAGTTAGGTATCATGTTATAAATGCAATATTTTAACTGCACTCTCAATTAACCTACAGAGATTTCTGCAAATTTCAATTCCATTTCTGAATTTCATATAGAGTCACTGATTTTCACGACAATTTTATGATATCTTTAACTATTGATTTTGATTATGGCAAAGGCATTTTTAAATTAGGTACTTTAAAATTTAATACTAAACTTATTGCCCTTTATTATTATTTAGTTCTTCATCTTGAAAGTAACAACAGTTTTATTTTTCAATTCCTAAAATAACTTATCGCTCGTGACCGTCTGGTATCTATTTTGATATCTATAGTTTTTGTTCACTAAATCCACCCTCAAAGTCAACTTTTTCAGACACTTTTCAGAAATTAAAAATTGACCTTATTAAAAATAAAAGTTATAAATAAATCTAAAATATTTAAAAATACCTTCACCCTAGCCATTGGTATCGTTTAATGACACAATACATTTATTATTTATTCTGTAAGTGAATTACAATAACATTTTACGCACCATCAATTGTTTTAATTCCTTACCAAAATAAGGTGTCACATTTTTTATTTTGATGTCAACAAAATGCGGCACCTTAAATTTTTAAATCTAGAAGATAATTTACAACTTTATTCAAAACATCAAAATTAACAACTTCGAAGTTTGAAACAGCAATAAATGATTTTAATTATTGTATAATATTATTTTATTTTGTATTACAAAAACATGTAACTTTAATTCAGTACAAAACACATTTTTATAACTTACAAATTAAAACTGATTTACGAAGCTTACTAAAAAACAATATATGTATAGCAGTTTCACTGAAATATTTTAAGGATTAAATAATTATTCTGAAAATTCTCGAATCGACAAAACTTAAAATGTGAAATATGTTGATTACTTGTATCTCCATTGCATTATGTATAATACGGCATTGCATTTTACATCATGTTCACACGGTGCCTTTCGGTGGCAAAACGACACTATGCAAGTAATAGGTATACCACTTTTCACGTTGTGTCGCTTTACACAGCACTTTCGATGGTATACCACATGATGCGGTGCGACGCTCTCTACACTCGGTACGAATGGAACCAAAACTAAGTCTGGTTTAATGAAACCAGGTGATATTGATTATCGCATATGTCATGTCTTAAAATTATGCAATTTTTTCAGTTTTTAATGAGACTTTGTTTAATTTTATGACTACTTAGTTTTGGTTACGTTAGTACCGAGTTTAGAGCGTCGCAAAACAATTTTAATGTTGAGAAGCTGTAGTGCTCATTGTTTAATGACACATTACATTCGTGGCATCATCCTCGTGTCTGCAAAATTTCTGTACAACAGTGTCACAGCGCATTGAGTGGACTGGCTCTTAGTATCTACCACATTACCGTTACTTGGCCGAAGTAAATATACTTCGATCGGCAAAGTATTGGTAAAGTGATCCTAACTGAATGAACCATTACGTAATTGATATTTAAATTGGGTAAGCGTAAATAAAATCATAAAGAAAATGGTATGACAAACGGTATCGATTACTATTAAAAAGGTTTTCATGGACTAGGGTCAGCAATTCCATATTAATTTCATATATTTCTATTTTAATTAGTTTATTAAAATTTTCAATTATTGTTATGATTTTAAGTTCAACACTAATAAAACATGGCGACAATATAACGCTATCAAATATTTACAAACGGAATATTATTTACAACGTTTTAAGAAGATCACCTAGCATCTTAATTTTGAGAAATTATAAATTTGCCATTGCGGGCAGCAGTAAAACTGTTTTTTTGATAAAAACGTAACTATATAATTTCATGCAATCGACTTCAAGCTGAAAGTAGCGAGCGGAAATAGAAAGATTTCTATTTGATTTCTATAGCTGCTACAGTTTTATCAAGTATCAGAAAATAATTCAAAAGTAGCGCAACGAAATAAAATAAATATTCATAGGGACATTTATTTGTATTTTTCCATGGTATGAAAAAAAAAAACGATTTAGAAATAACTGAGTTACGAGGTATATAAAAAACATTCAGATGAATTAAGAACCTTTTCTATTTTGGTAATAGATCAAAAATAACAACATCAGTTACAAAATTCACTGATATTTAGAATTCTATAGTTATAATAATTTTTCACAAAAAATTGAAAACCGCCTTTCATCGTCTACAAAATTCGAATATTTCGCTCTAATTATTTATATTATTGTTGATTTATCAAAAACAGCTCAGCCGATTTCTGTAAAATTTGAATGGGACCACTTTGAGAGTATACCTACCCTTTCGAACCAAAAAAGAATTTTTCGATTCGGTTCAAAATTGGCAAAATTTTCGATGAAAAAAAGGTACAAACACACGAACATGGCATATTATAATTGTCAAAATTGGCTGCTGAGGTGTCACCTCCTACCTACCTACATAATCAGTCTATAATAACAATAAGTACAAACTGTTGTTAGGTAATTGTAACATGAAAATTAATAGAGTCGTAGAGATTGCTTTTAAGCCAAAAGAAAGCCAGCGTACATTTTCAATAAAATTAATGATTATTATTAAGACATACGCTCAACTAAAAGTCGAGGGGTGGGCCGAATCATACTTCTTGACGTCTGTGAAATTAGATAGGTACAAGCTGTACAAAACACAACCCTCGCGCAGCCTTTACTCGTATGTGAGCTCAACTGTTGCTTTTGTACAGTTTGAAGCTAACTTCACATCCGCCAAAAAGTTTGATTCACCCTTTACGTAAAATTGCTCTCGGCCGTGTACGCAACTAACTTTCGCAACTAGTTGGAAATCCATAGGGGCGGCCTATGTCCAGAAACGGACGTCCTATAGCAGATGGACGGATGGTTACAGCACTCAGTTGCCATGGATAAACCATTCACAGTATTTGCAACTGATTGCATATGCGGATAATAAACACCTTCTTTGAAACTAGTTGCGAAATTTAGTTGTGTTCGCAGCAAAACGCGTAATATCAGTAGAAGGCCTACATCGAGTCTCTCAACAGGTGGGTCTTAAAATGAAAATGGACAAGACAAAGGTCATGTGTAATTCCCATGTTGTACCCACCCCTATTTCAGTTGGGAACTCGGTTCTTGAAGTCGTTGACTCGTACGTCTACCTAGGACAAGTAGTCCAGTTAGGTAGGTCCGACTTCAAGAAAGAGGCCAATCGCCGAATACAAACGTAACTGCAGCATGATAATTTGTTTGTCACTATTAATACACCTTGAACGCTTCGAAACAATAAATGAAAATGTTATGTAGACATGCAAATTTCCGTCTCTACACAAACAAACACTTTTATGAAAAAAAAGTTGTTTCATATATAGAAATTTCCGGTGGCGGTGTAAATGAAAAACACGCTAGGCTTAATAAAACAAAGCCTTGGTTATGATTATAATTGAGTAAAAACATGTTTAATTTTTTTATGTACGATTATACAGGGTTATTTCTAATTAATTAGCATCCTTTTAGGGGCTTATTCTGTACATCAAAACTAACAATTTTTTTCTGCAACTTTTGCCAGAACACAAAAATTTATTTGTTGTTCCATAGAAAAATATCGTTCACCCGCGACAAAATGTCCATACATTTTGTCGCGGGTGAACGATATTTTTCTGACAGCTGATTTTATTTCGAGTTCTGACAAAAGTTGCAGAACAAAAGTTGTTAGTTTTGATGTACAGAATAAGCCCCTGAAATGATGCTAATTGATTAGAAATAACCCTGTACATTTGATTAATACGAGCCAGCACCGCGTTTCTGTCTCGACTTTTAGTAGGCCACCTTACCTATAATTTACGTAACTTGAAAAGAAATATTATTTTACATTACATGAGATATCCTTGATTGTTGTGTAACTTTTTTAAAATGGGTCATACTTTTACTTTAATATAAGTTCACAATCAAGCACAGTGACATTCTTTCGGCTTTTGCCTTATCATAATAAACTTATATATAGGTATAGCATTATTTAACAAATGAGAAGTATTGTCAAACTATATCATATACATCGATAAAATTATAACTATACAATATACACAAATTGCTTTTAACCCTGAGACAAATTGTTTATACAATTAACATAATTATAAATAACAATGTATACATATAATTATGAACTAATGTGTAGCTATCTGATGACCGTATAACTTTGTAACAGAAATTGTAGAAAAAGTTGTAGTAACAACACCATTATTGTAGGCAAGCGCGTTTCAGCGGCTGCTCCTGTGAAAATAAAACAAATTAAAAATAATTCAGGAACCAGTGACTTACACTAATACACCAGTATAGACCGCGTCACACAAGTTGGCGGAAATGAAGTTAGCTACAAGCTGCGCAATTTCCAATCCTGACTGAAGCTCACACAAAGCCGCGCGTTGATTGGATATTGCGCAGCTTGTGGCTAGCTTCAATGCCGCCAACTTGTGTGACGCAGCTCATACTTTACTTTGTACTGCCTATAATAACACAGTTTTGTTACTATTATATTTGATAACAATCAAAAGCTGTGTATGTGTATGAATTGTTTGTTAAATTTCCACTAAATATTTGGGCAGCTATTTTGCGCTTTCAAAAATAATTCAAAAATGAGTGCTGTTGCTGTTTTATTTTTATGACCTAACGATCATGTGTTTAAATCGCAGTCCCAAACCAATGAATTCTTTGGAACTTATGTAGGATTTCGCACCACTTCACTAGCATAACGGTGAAGAAAAATTACGTGGCGCACCTGCATACGTCCGTAGCAGAAATTTGATGACGTATGTGAATCCACTAACTCGCATGGGCCGATTTGGCGGATATGGCCTAATCATCATTCTATGTTCAGCAGTTGACTATGAAAAAGGCCGATATAGGTACCAAATAACAAAAATAAAAACTTGACTAAAGACTATGGTGCGTATAGCGTAACGCTTAACAACAGGAGATCTTAGATAAAATTTAAGCAATTCTGCTAAGAAAAGATTCCACAGCAATCTTCACTAGGTCATCTTGTAGCAAATATCTACAGAGCCACATATATATATATATATATATCTACAGTCCCTAAGTAAAAGTAGTAAAAAAAAGTCCGAGCGCCGTCATACATACCGACTTATGTGGATATTTACATTAAATAATTCACAATAACCCGTTTTCTCGAATCTCGACGTTATGTCACCTTATTAGTGCTTTTAACCGAGCACTTTGGCATCGCGCGGCGTTGTAGTCAGCTTACAATCGCCTTACGACTAACTAAAAAGCCTGCCCAACATAGCTTGGGCAGAGTTTTGGCTCGGACACTTTTTTACACGATTGTGACTCTATCGATATTTGCTCGAAGTAGGTCATACTATATTCATACCTGTAAAACTCCTCCCTAATGCAGAAGCTGGGTTTGCGTTGCGTTCCCGCAATATTAGCGTGTGGCTCGTGGCACTCCACACGTCGAAAATTGATGCTTCACATCTGGAAGGAGAAATTATTCTTGTAGTTTTGAGTATGCGTAAATTATAACAAAGAATAACGACCTAATTTTATAAGACAGCGTAAATGTGTAAAAATTAGTCGATACCGTAGGAGAAATTAATAAGCATATGTGAATCTACCAATTAGCACTGGGCCAGCGTGGTGTACAATTATGGTTCTAGAACACGACAGATGTCGCTATTACAGCTACTCGTATCACTTTGACGTCTGTTATTTTTGAAACGAAAAAATAAAGTAAGTACATGATAATACATTTGATTTTCTTTGACTTCAAGATCAATTATGGGCAAAATGGGATTAAAACCCTGAAAATATGTCACTGCAATATTAGTAGGACCACGGGCACGAAATTTTTGCCCGTAGTCCTACTAGAGTGCTTGGTAGGACCACGGGAAAAAAACTTGCCTGTGGTCCTACCAGTAGTACATCATCATTGGTAGGACAACAAATGCCGGAACATCACAGTGTGTATTAAGAAATAATCGCTTACCGTATCATCAACGTAGGCACTGGGGACTGGACCGCTGCTTCTAGCTCTAGAGTAGCTAAGCTGGACGCGTAGCCATTGCTGTAATTCAACACGTGGTTTGCTGTGAACCCTGGTACCTGAGGAAAGAAAAAAAAATAGTTAAAAAAATAAAAAAAACCAAAAGCTATTTTGACAAAAATGCTGTTAAATTACATTTTATTTTGTAAATAATGCGGTAAATATTTGGTTAAATAATCAATCGATGGTGGTGGCGTAATGGCACTACGGTGTTCCGCATTCAAAAACTCCCTCTCTAAGATTTCCTCCGTATGGGTGCTACGGAACACATCATTTGATACAAATTACAAAAAAAAAAAAAACTAACGCCGAATAATAAAATCACCCAAATATCTGCCTGACCCGCAATTTAATCTGCCTCACCTAACCCTGCATTGAAAGCAAAGGCAAAGAAAATCGTCATTAAAAATGGTAATTACATTGATGTGTAGATACGTATCTCTAAACTCTATGGTTAATTTTGTCTTAAGGTTCCAACTTCAAATAATGTAGTGTTTACGTTTTCAAACACAAAAGATAAAATCAAGCCTTTCCAACCAATGTTCCTAGATCCGCCTCTGATCAGATAAAATCTCTCAAAACCGCCAAGTTATTGTGAGGTTTCAATATTCCAATATTCCCAGAAATCGTAGCTTTCCAGTTTATCCTTTTCAACGCCAACTTTATTGAATGGTACTTAGCGGAATTCCTGAGGATTTCGAGTGGGTTAACTTAGCTCTAGATAAGAGGTGGTGGTAATGAAGTATAGACAGTTTTGTAGAAGTCCAAGGTCACCGAATCTATTGTAATTTTTGCCTTCGCACCACCAATTTTAAGTTGATAAGTTTATATTTCATATACAACTGCTAAAGTGCGATTTATGTCCTTGCCTACTTACTAGACAATAATAACGTACATTATTATTTTTGCATGGCAGGGGAATGGCAGGTCTGCCGAATGCCAGATGATCTTTGGGCCAAAATAACCACCGATTGGACACTAGGCCATAAACGAGCTCGCGGCAGACCTAAAAAGCGATGGCGGGACGACCTTGACAAGCACCGGAAGGACTGGCATACTTTAGCCCAGGACAGAGATAAGTGGAAGGAGGGTAGGGAGGCCTTTCTCAACGTTGGGACAGAATAGGCTCCTAATAATAGGGGAAGCATTTTTGTGAAGAACAAAGATTTCACTAAGGAAACTAGCGTGGTTTTCGCACATTTTAATTAAGTAAAGCACAGGTGTTGCTCACGCTTAATTTTAGTAGAAAAATGCTACTATAGTTTCGATGGCATTTGGCGATCTTTCTCAAGGTTGGAGTACAAGCACGCGGGCTCGTCTCGCAGCAGTTTTCTACTAAAATTAAGCGTGAGTAACACCTGTGCTTTACTTAATTAAAATGAAGAACAAAGATGTTTGCTCTGTATCTATATTTTGTTAGATAGATAATTAAGTACCTATGTTTAAAAAATATATATGTTTGTACCAGGTATATGAGGCTCTGACAGACACATCATAAGTTTTGCTTACTTTGGGGTTAGATAGCGTGTGTAAGATGTCTGTTTTTGTTTTTAATTGTATTATAATACAATTAAAAATATATAATACAATTAATAATATTAATTGTATTATAATACAATTAAAAATAAATACAATTAAAAACAAAAACAGATATAATTATCTTGGCCAGCCATTGACTCAAAACATATATGATGAGCGCAACTATGACGATATAGGGCATTAAAGTTCCGCGTGACCTCACATGATACTACAATTTTTACTATGACGTGACGTCATGAGCTTCTTCTCCCAAACTTTAGCCACCTACTTACCATTTGTTCATTGACGAACCACGTGACGTTGGCTGCGGGGAGCGAGGGGGGTGAGGAGCAGTTCACCCTGATGTGGTCACCACCGACGTACGACATTCGGTCCGAAGACACGTTCGGACTTAGCAGTGGTGGTTCTGTTGGAATCACAAGAAAGACTCATTTTTATGAGGAAGATTATACAAGGTTATCTGCTTGTCCTGTACTAAGCTGTAGGGGGGTGATTATTCTTTTTCATGTAAAAAAAAAACAGCTGTTCCATACACAATTGCAACGCGGTATCTACAAGATGTATGGAACAGCAGTTTTTTTTTCGAATTTCGGGTTGGCCTCCTCATAAAAGTAGTTAATAATGATGGCTGAATCACATTTTTCGGTTTCAGTTTTGAATAACCATTTTTCTATTTATCAACTTTGGAAACATTTTCTCTATCGTTTTGTGCATTTTAGATGGTATAAAATTACCGGAAAAGCTTTTCCTTCAATGCATTTAAGTATACAAAAATAAGCTATACCGTTATGTTTGAATTTCTTAGTCAGATGAAAAGTTGTTATAACACATTGTTATATGAAAATTGATGGATATGATTTTTTTTTCTAAAAATCTTTCTGGCTAATTTTATGTTGTCTACTATGTAAAAATGGGTGTGTGAGAAAGCTGCCAAAGTCGATATTTCTCAGTACTGACCAACTTTAGCACTGGCTTTGAAATCAAATGTGTTATGCGTATCCACCAACCCTCTGCTACATTGGTAGATTTACATACGCATCGGGTATTAAATTTTGAAATAGATAACCTGATTAAAGCTTTGGAAACAACCTGGATGCCCTCAATTCCAAAGGGTCATGAAAACGGAATTGAAAAAATAGATATAATTAAATAGAAATGAGGTCCACAGAGATCGTTTTGCCCAGCACACAAGACACTTACTTGTACGTACTTAGATATCACTACTTCAACTTGCTAATCTGCTAGTCTATGATTTTCTGTGAGATTTGATTAGTCTATATTTTTGCTAATCTTGACATTGTAATCAATTTAAACATAATTTCAGACATAAATTCGATTTGATAATTATAAATAGAGCTGCCAGTAACTTTGCACGCCTTGAACAGGCAAGTTTGTATTTAGCCATGATTATATATTTATACCACCGATGTATTATTATTGTATGTATTATTTGTATGTATTATTGTATGTATTATTTTTAATCAGTTGTTTTAAATATGTATACTCGTTTCAATTTTGTATTTTGTTAGTTGAATGACGAGACCTATTGTTGGCGGTACTATGTATTATTATACAGATTTTGTATTTTTAATTATAGTATTAAGCTCGATACGTCAATAAATGATTCTGATTCTGATTCTGTAACATGCAAACTGCAATAAAAGTTTTTGAAATTTGAATGTGCTACTTACTTCTTATACAAACAAATTTAACCAAATTTCCGTTCACAATAACACCCAGTTACCAGCATCCCTTTTAAAACCAGTCTAAGCCCATTCCCAACTTGTTAACTAGGTAAATTGCTCTGAAGAGCTTTTGTTTCATCGAAAACAAATCTCGAAATTGAAGCAAAGCGCAGATGTTATTCAACACTGCCATCTGTTTTCGTTATATTTTCTCCGTTCGGAGTCTTTTATTAGGTACGCTGAAATATTGCATATTCAAAACGCAGCTGGCGTTGTTACAAAAATTGAGCTCAAACGAAATGTTCTAGTGGGATTTAAAATTTCACGTGAAGCTGATTTCTTGGTGATCTTATTAGTTGAACATTATAGAGAGCCTTACAAACAAGATAGAGAACGATATTATACAAATTAAATCAAACCAACAAGAGAAATAAAAACTTTGGTCTTCGTATATACGATATCATGTAATGCGTAGGTATAATTCAGGATCCTCACATCACTATTCATGTCATCATGTTCATCAAGCCGTGGTGGTCTAGTGGTAATGACACCCGCCTTACAATCGTGAGGTCGTGGGTTCAAATCCCGGTCCCATACCAATGAATTCCTTGGAATTTATGTACGGAATTTCACACCACTGGCTTTTCGGTGAAGGAAAACATCGTGAGGCAACCTGCGTACGTCCGTAGAAGAAATTCGATGGCGTATGTGAATCCACCAACCCGCACTGGGCCAGCGTGGTGGAAATGGCCCAATCACCCTTCTCGGGTAGGCCTACGTCCTGCAGTGGACTTTAAAAAAGGCTGGTACAGTACAGTACATCAATATTCGGTGTTTGTGTATTGCTCGACGATACCTAAAAATTAAGACCGCAAGAATGCCGTGGACGCAAGCTGCTTCTAACCGAGTTTATTGAAAATCCATAGGATCCAGCAGTGGACGTCCTACGGCTGATGACTGGATGATTGGGAAACTCAGTTACCATGGAAGACAAACTAAAAAAAAACTTATCCTTGTTTTCAACTAGTTGCAAATACGGATAATATACTTTTCCTCTGCGAGGAGTTTCGTTAGCGGTGAAACCGATTTCCGAACAAGAAAATCTACATTACAATAATTGGTATTCTTTATGACGATAGTTTGGATTTAAAACAGTTTTCTAACACCATTATTTTTATCGAGAGTTGAAAACACCCAAAACATTGGGTAAAAGCAACAAGCCCCGCACTTCCCAGTTCGTCATTCAGCCCATTATTTTCAGCGAGACTGTAAAAATTCACTCCACCCCGACCCGTTTACCCCACATTGCTGGGGCGGAAAACAATTATTTACGTTGATCGCTAAAAGCCCTGGTGTTACCCTACATTTTTCAAAGCGGAACAAATTAAACGAACTTTCTAGAAGCGCAGATTGCTCTTTAAATCGAACTTTGAAGTTGGAACACGCTTAAACTTAATAGAGAGTAATAGACACGAATGGATAATATAGTTGGAAGGTAGTAGGTATATTGATAGATTTAATATACAGGGTTATCTTTAATCAATTAGCATCCTCTTAGGGGCTTATTCTGTACATCAAAACTAACAACTTTTGTTCTACGACTTTTGTTATAACTCAAAAAAAAAATCAGCCGTTCCATACATTTTGTCGAGGGTGAACGACATTTTTCTATGGAACATCAACTTTTTTTTTGAGAATTTATAAAAGTCGTAGAACAAAAGTTGTTAGTTTTGATGTATAGAATAAGCTCCTGAAAGGATGCTACGAGGGGTGATCCAAAAGTAATGATAATCAGTTATTTCTACTGCACACAAAAATACAAAAAAAAATATCAGTCACTTGCTCAATTACCAACTAGTTCAGGAAAAAAAAATCATATAAATAGGCCACGATTCCCGGGAGCTACATTCATTTGAATACGGGCTGTCAAGGAGTGAACATCAAAATGGAAAAACAGGAAATCAGAGCTGTCATTAAATACCTCTGCTTGAAAAAAATGTCTACCAAAGACATACATAGCGACTTGGTGGAAACATTAGGGGACTCTACTCCTCCATATTCCACAGTTGCACGCTGGGCTAAGGAGTTTAAGCTGGGAAGAACATCGACGGAAGACGAACACCGCGAAGGACGCCCATCGACGTCCCTCACTGAAGAAAATGTGAAAAAATTTGAAGAAGTTGTATTGGAAGATCGAAGAGTGACTATCAGGCATGTAGCTGAGATCACAGGGATCTCATATGGCAGCATTCAAAGAATCCTTGCGAACGAATTGCATATGAGAAAGGTCTCCGCGCGTTGGGTACCGAAAATGTTAAACGACGAGCAAAAGAAGAAACGAGTCGACATGTCAAGAGCAAATCTCGAAAATTTCCAGGCAGACAAAGATAATTTTTTGTCACGTTTTGTGACCATGGACGAGACCTGGATCCACCATTTTGATCCTGAAACAAAACAACAATCGATGACATGGAAACGATCCGATGAACCGACGCCGAAGAAATTCAAAGTGTCAAGCTCAGCAGGGAAGGTTATGGCGTCTGTTTTTTGGGACGCTGAAGGAATAATCATGGTGGACTACTTGGAAAAGGGGGCCACTATTACAGGCTCCTACTATGCAGAACAATTATGAAGATTGCGGGAGGCTATTAAGGAGAAAAGGCGAGGCAAACTGCGGGCTGGAGTGCTGTTCCATCAAGACAACGCACCGGTTCACAAAGCTGCAATTGCCATGGCTGCCATTCAGGAAGCGGGCTTTGAGCTGGTGGATCACCCCCCCTATTCACCAGATCTAGCCCCCAGTGACTTTTATCTCTTTCCACGACTCAAGGAACATCTCCGAGGCAAGAAATTTGACGATGATAGCGACGTGATGGCCGCGGTTGAGGACTTTTTTGAGAGTCAAGATAAAGATTTTTTTTCTAAGGGAATTTTAGGTTTAGAAAAGAGATGGACTAAATGTATAGACTTGCTAGGAGACTATGTTGAGAAATAAATTTTTATTTTTATTTTATTCATTGTGTTTGTTATTGATTATCATTACTTTTGGATCACCCCTCGTAATTGATTAGAAATAACCCTGTATAAAACGAGCTACCAGCTAAGAAGAAGCCTATGTAGTCTCTTTCTGCGAAATGGAATCAGAAACGAGGAGATCCAACGAACCAAAGTTACCGACTTAGCACAGATGACAGATTTTATAATTATAATACACTAGCCTATGCCCGCGGCTTCGCCCGCGCTTACTTTATAGCCTATGACACTCACAGATAATGTGGTAGTACTATTGGTAAAAGAATTATCGAAATCGGTTCAGTAGAACCAGAGATTACCCCCTACAACCTCACAAACTCACAAACTTTACTTCTTTATTACCTATATTAGTATAGAAGTATAGATATAGATCATCGATGGGGCCGAAAAGTTCCCGAGTGGAGACCGTGTGTGTACCGGCAAGCGCAGCGTTAGATGTCCACCCACAAGGTGGAAACGACGACGACGAATAGATAAGTATAAAAAAATAACATCATATTAAAACAAAAGACAAATAAAAAACATCTTAATTATTATCAACTAGCTGCCCGTCCCGGCTTCGCCCTGGTACGATTGGCTTAAAAGACATATAGTAATGATCCCTAATTTTCTTGAAAATATAATATAGCCTATGTTCACCGGGGACAGTGTAACTTTCCAAAAGTGAAAGAATTTTTAAATTGGTATAGACAAGTAATTCCCCACTGCCACATACTTAGGTACTTAGAGGCCTCACCACAATACTGACAGAAAAAAAAATGATTGAAGTACAAATACTTAGTAAGTAAGTAAGTTCGTATTAGATGGCTAGTCTTGGTATCAGATTTTTTATGCCACCTGAAGGTCTCTAGCATGGCTAAATAGTTAAAATAACCGGGGCCTATAATTTAACGTGTAATCCGAGCCACGGTAGCACTCAGATGTAAATTCCACCTGCGGTCACCCATCCGAAGACTGACCGTGCTGAACGTTGCTTTACTTCAATGATCGCTAACAAACATCTACTCAAACTACGCTATGACCTCTACGCTAAATACATCGTGAAAAAAACCTTACTTGTTTTAGGCCAACGCATTTAAACCTATTCTGTGGAAATCTTGTCGTCCCCGTAATACATAGTTACAATATCATCGACCACAACCGGGCGGATGTCTCATGCTTCATTTTCAACTAAAAATTCATTATATCAGCTCCTTTTATCGGTTTCCAGCTCAAAAATGTCAGGTTTATTATAAACGGTGTCGACTAACGGACACTGAGTTCAAAAGATCATATTTTACTGGCCTTTAAAAGTTAATCAAGAAGTTACTACACTATTAAAACTCACCCACGCTTCATCATCTTCCTATCACTCGGTTTTATCTTTCCATTAATAGCTATATAGATTTCCACAAGCGTTATTTGAGGGTTCCGTACGGAAATGATATAGAAAACCTTGTGAGTCTCATTTTTTTCGCTGTATGTCACGGATATTTGGCTGTTGCATAAGAAAATTCACAAATCACGCCAGATAGATAATCACAGTGAATAGATATCTTCGGTGTCTGATGCGTGCTTCATCTTCAACCACAACGTCGCTTGCCATCTGGCGAGTAGGTGGTCAGCCACGGACTTAGTAACGGACGGATCTAGGTAAAAAAAGATGGGACACGTTTTTTCGACGTAACCGGTGACCTAATCTTTCAAAAAATTGCTTAAAATAATACGCGTAACGTCTATAAGTAGGTATACTAGTATTTGCCTAATTTATAGGTACTTGCAGAGCAGAACAAATCGTCTATCCATATTATTATGCGCTAACAATATATTGCATTCTGCAATATATTATATGAATGGCATTATGTGCGTTTCCTATTTATCTCATAGTACCTATTATACTCTAGTGTTTCGCGTGCGTAAGAGAAAGCTCCTTAGGAACATAGGTCTTAATGAACACAGTAAATTTAGATTGCAAAAAATGATATACTGACCTACCTAAAATAACGCTGAGTATTTATCCCATTGCTTTGTCGAGATTGGACCCTCAATGAAATTCAACGAATATTTAATTTGTACGCTTGTAAGCACTAAAAGCTTCAGTTATCGGTACGAATATCGACATCAAACAACATTATTATTGTTAGGGACAGGCGAGTCGACGGATTGTTGCGCCGGATATACAAGAAAAACCTAAGCAATCAACATTAATTTGTATGTAGAATCGATTTAGTTTTCCAGCTATTTCTTTTCGTTCGATTAAATTCGAGTCAAAGAACATTCCAGAAAGGTGTTCTAGAACCTTCCCGATACATTGTGACCTACTTAGAAAGAAGGGAAGGTTCTCGAACATTCGAGTTCGATTTATAGAACATTCCAGAAATGCGTTCTAGAACCTTATCGAAACATTGTAACCTACTTGGAAAGAAGGGAAGGTTCTCGAACATTCGAGTTTTATCATGTTCGTTTCTTAGAACTTTCCAGAAATGTGTTCTAGAACCTTCGCGTTACATCGTTACCTACTCAGGCCCCGAAGAAAGAAGGGAAGGTTCTCGAACATTCGGAGAGCTCTGATTGGTCAGGGGAACGAACCGCCAAGTAGTTGATTTAGTATAAAAGGGCTGCGCAAGCGCGCAGTAGTCAGTCTTGTTAGTCTTGTAGTCTTGTAAAGTCTTGTATAGTCTTACGATCTTACTAAGTCTAATATTGTACGCGCAATCGGAACAAGTTCTCCGAAGTGATCTCAAGCCAGAATTTAAGTAGTGCTTGAACCGTAAGTCTGAACAGTGTTGAACAAGTGGTTCAATAGTGATCTAAAGCCAGAGTTTAAATAGTGCTTTAACCCTAAGTCTGAAACATTGTGAACTTTTGTGCGTAAAGTGTGAATAAAGTGATTAAGTACGAAACGAACTGTTTATAACTGTTAACTAGGACACCCATCCAACATAGTGTTTACAGTCCACTACCTCATCGTCGACGCGTCTATAGTTAACAATTATGATATCTTACGGCGGCCATACTATTTTAAGTTAACAGGAAATACACCAAAGATATGCAATGTGATTAATTTGTGTTAAACTTACAATTAATTTACTTACAAACAATTCATCAAAATATTGCAGAGAATATCATTCAATCAAAATGCTCCATCAAAACGTCAATGGATAATTTGATTCCAATTTCCCGAAGTTAGTAATTAATTCGTTGGTTTGAAGCTTCCAAACTGGTGCTTAATTCATTATTATGCCATCTTAATTTACAAAATGACGCTGATTGTCGATCAAACGTAAGTAAATGGTTTCGCCGCAAAAGAGGAAAACCTGACTTTAGTATTGATGGTGGTTGTACGTTTGAATATCCTATCAAGTATGTACTTATTTTGTAAAATGTTTCACGTTTTGGGAAGAACCAACTCGTATACCTATCCCTCGACACAGGTCATTCTAGTGTGGGATCCAGAGCACTATGAATTTTGATTTAAACTAACTTGCTGTTTTTACAATTTTCAAGTGCAGTGGGTAGTCAGAAGGTTCTTGTTATTCTATAATCGATTGGGATCTTTGGCCAACAGAAGCACGTCACTTCCATCACAACCTGATTTACATCAAAACATACGCAAATAATTGAAAAGCAATTGCTACTACAAGTAGTAGGATTACCAATCGGGCAATGAAATGAGATAAAATGCCCAGGTTTTTTTTAACGTAGTGACTATAATAAACATCGTCTCTCACCATGGGCTTGAAATTAAGATTTATTATTAAGGAAGCTCCGATTAGGCTAACAAGCTATGAAGACGGCTATTTTCGAAATCTTCTCCAACATCGAGGTAGGAATGAGGATATCGTAAAATAACAAAAGTAACCGATAAGGCCCAGTGAATTGTCATGTTGAAATGGCAGTTGGCAGGGCACATAGCTCGCAGGATTGATGATACCTATACATACGTATTATCTATTATTTAAGTCACTTTACTAAAGATTATTTATTTATTTGTTTATAGACGATCAGATGTACACTGATGTGCCTATATCAAGCAGAGTCGAATAAAATTAGTATTTATCTGTCAAGTATTTTTTTTTCCTTTTTTTATCCAAAGGTACAGTCTATTCTTAAATGTGTTTACGGCAACCTATTCCAATTGTAGGCAATTCGAATTAGAAGGATCACTGTAATTTTGCTGTTTCTTTCTTGTTTTGACCGATGACATGACTGCATGCATCCCCACTAATTGGGGAAGACACTGACTGCTGCAACACAGTTAACGCTAATACAACAGGCAGGGCTTCTGTAATAATTATGTTACTACTCGTATTTTAAACAATATTTTTTTTTATAACATATTTGCTCGTAAAGTGGCTGTAATTACACCAATTTCAATATCGTAATGTATTTCATTACGCACTTGTGCATTATTGTAATGTAAAACGCACGCCGCCACCGACTGCTGTCACTCTGTGGTCTCGTTTCTCCTACTTTCACGCGGCGAGTGTGAGAGACATTACGGTACTTGTGCGGTAATGTAATGGAAAACGCACGATGCTTCGACTGATGCACGACTTTCACTCCGAGTCTGAGTGCTCCATTCCAGTGCATGTCTTCTAAGGCTCGGTTGCACCATATTGGTAGTTGTAGTTAAGATTATTGTCAAATTTAACAATAACAATAACGCTGACTTAAACAGTGACTGCGAAATGTGTTGCACCAGCGTATTCCTTGGAATAGTTAAAGTTATCTGGACTATACGATTCTGACAGACAATTAACGTTAACAATAACATCAACCAGTGAATCGTGGGCGGTTACGGTTACAGTTAAAGTTATGACGTCATCTTACAAATTGTCAAATGGTGCAACACATTATTTTCCCTAACCATTACTTTAACATGTTTGTCATTGCTAAAGTAACATGGTGCAACCAAGCCTAAGAGTTTTATTTTATTGCAAATATGTTATAAAACGTCGTATGACATACGTGCGCTTTGAAAATTACAGCCTCTGCTTCCTTACAGCCCTCTAGGGCTAGAAATATTGCCTCGGCTGTAATTTTCAACTTACCGCACTCATATCATAATGTACTTACTATTGTATTTGTATCCAGCGTATTTACTGCGGTCTTATTTTGTCAGCCGTTGTGTTGGTGGTCTCCAATCAAGAACTTTAAAGCCCTATCACCAGATGAGGAAAGGTGAAACTTACCAACAACCACCATCTGAGCTGACTTGATGTCAGTGTGGAAGAGAGGAGCGTCCGCGGACACTTCACACTGGTACTCCCCGGTTAAGGTCCGGTCCACTTCTGTTAACGTCACCCTGTTTTGGTCCGATGCTGCCACCTGTACAGAAATCATTAGATTAGTAGCAAGCAACATAACCATGTTGAATGGCAACGTACTGGTAGAGGCCAGTAAGTGTAGCGCTGAGAGAACTGTGGAGGGGATAGCTGCGCATGTTGACCGCCATACTAAACCCATGTGCAGCCATCCCCTCCACAATTCGCTCAGCGCTACACTAATATGCCGCGACCTGTACATAGGTATATTGAGCCAAATAAATAAAAGCATACGTGATTATTATTTGTATATTTCGGGAAGAAGAAGAATCAATGCTAATTTACATGATGGTAAAAGCAACCTGCAAAATTCCATGTTTAAAAAGTTGTTCGGAAAATACAGTTGTGCCGTTCATAATAAAATATTGAATGACCCAATTTATGATTAAAACGACATCTGGGTCCAATTTTATAAAGCTACAAGTTGCAATTCTACAGGCAAATTGACATTAATGACGCAGTCTCGACCAATCACGAATGCGGATTCCGTCAATGTTGCCAGTAATTTACCTGTAGCCTGTAACTTGTAGTTTTATAAAATAGGGCCCTGATGTCATATGTTACTCATTGTTTGTGACAGAGACAAATTACCAGCTAACGTGGTGTGAACAGCAACACCGTTCAATTTTATTTTAGTAATACCTGTCAGAAAGCCGGTTCAAGTCAAGTGTCAAAACTAAAGGTACTAAAGCCCATCCCAGCACGGGTAGCATGGCAATAGGACAAATTGTCATTCCATCATTATATCCCCTCGAAACAGAACTAAGGTATAGATTGACAATGACAACTAACATTAAAAGTGAATAAAATGGTTTTCTCCCTTTGCCGTGCTACCCGTGATGCACAGGTCGTTTGGCGATAAATAAAATTCAGACTGTTTCTTGAGTTTCAATTTCATACAAATGTTTTTTGTCGTCAAAAATCCATTGAAGAAAGACAATCATGGACGTGATTGTGCACCGTGTACGAACGATTGAGCAAACACCAGAACAAGCTTCGCGTCACTGATCATATTTGTTATTGAAATTGGTGTATTCCGCATCCACAAGCGAAGCTTTTGTCGAAATATGCAAACGTTGAAGTTCGGTGATTGATTGATTATTCGATAATTTGCAAACCAAATCTCGACAAGAGGCTCCGATACTGTTGTATTTTGGTATTTGAATTATGGCGTGAGGTGATTTCCATGGTTTTCCACGTAATTGTTGCCACAGTGTTATTGTTGGTAGGTTGTTTGAACTTGTGAAAGTTAGATACAACAATATGCATAATATTTTTAAGGCTAGGCTATATCACGAAACGACAGACACATTGTTCTAAGATATTATCTTCAGCTGTCCTATCTTGCATCACCACATAAAGGTGCTGTTACAATTAATAAGTGTGACATGTCAAATTTGATTTAATAATTTGTGTGTGACATGCCCAATTTAGTGTATTAATTTAATTTGATTTATGTTTTTAATTTAATTTTATAATTTATTTGTAATTTGAATGTGATATGGATCTTTTGTGTCTGAAAATAAATTTTTGATTGATTGATTGATTGATTATATTTTTCATTATACAATAAAATCAACTTTTACTCGGGTACTTCTTCGAGTAAGACATGCTTTGGTGATTTTCGTGGCAATTTTCGAATTCAACTTTTTTTTCAAATCCTTGTCAGAATCTTAAAATATATGTAAAAGTAATATGTTATATAGAAGAGGCACCTCATAGAGCGATATACTTACAGAGATAATCGATGTTAAAAAAATGGAGGCCACGCAAATCATAAAACACCCCACGAAAATGATAATTTTAAATTGACTTTCTCAGATGAGTTACTTACTGTTACTTCATATTGAAAATAAGTTATTATGTTATGATAAGGTAAAAAATAGGTAGGTTACTAAAGCAGAAAACGTTTTTAGTGGTATCAGTCCAACATTATTTATTACTAGCTGACCCGCTGCTAAACGAACTCTGCGGTCAGAAGCTGATGGTACTGGTGAATCAGCACGTGACAACAGCAATGGAGTAAGAGTTTCTTCCAATGGATCACGGTTTTCTTTGTAATGAGTTTCTGGTACTTGAATGAGTTCTTCAACAAGGCAACGTTTAGCTTGATTTTTTTTCTTTAGGTTATATTTCCGTGAACTTATTCTACTTTTCATTCGTTTTGCTTTTTGCTCGTGGTGGTTTAAGTCATGAATTTAAGTATTTTTCTTCAGTTTTCGTTTCATAATATCTCATTCGGTTTTTTGCTTTGAACTCTTCATTATGTCTAAGCATCTCTCTTCTTCTCTCGGATAACTTTTTTCTTTCCATTTTTTCTTATCTTGTTAATGGCATTTTTGGTCTAAAATGTTGATAATCCATTATAATTTTACTAAACTTGAATGCATATGCACGATTAATGTGACAACGCGAATGTATATGCACGATTAATGTGACAACGCGAACTTAATGGTATATGGAATTCTCTGCCAGTTAAGTCAGAAACCCACAGAAAGTGACATTATAAGTTTGATTTAAAATAAGTTACATTTAACTTAAGTAATATAAAATATTATCATTCATAACTAATACAAAACTCAAAGTGGTTTTATTTGAATGGGCAAACATTGATTTGCGTGGGTCAAAAATACCACGTAAACCACGCAAATCACGACCACGAAAATCAAAATAAATCCTTTATGCTAAAAATATACAAAAACCTTTTAAACAAATAAACTGTGTTTTGATTATAAGTTACGTTACTTTATACTTGTTCGCTACAATATTTTACTAAATAAATAAATTCACAGACACTGGAGATAATCAAACCACGCAAATCAAAGTTTTGAGAAACCAAACCCACGCAACAATGTTCTTACCTCTATTTTTTTTAAACTCGACGCACCATCACACAAGCACTCTGCCCGGCAGTCGGAGCGCAATTAGTTGTTAACTTGAAGTAGGATTACGCAACATCAGGTCACGAATTTAGAGATGTGCTAGTGAAATTATAATAATCCACGCAAATCAGGAACTACCTTGGGACAGTTACATTTAATTTTTTTTCAGGCAATGTAGTTCTTTCAGAACTATGGTCTAATTTTTTATAGTATTTTAAACTTTTTAGAACTTAGTATTTTTTTTTTTTGGTAACGATGTAGCCTTTAGTTTAAAATATATAATTCACTAAGTGATCAGATCGGGGCTTGGGACACTCCACGAAAATCAAAGAATGGGGGTATTTCATTTTTTTATCATATTTATTTTTAAATATAATTGAATAATAATCAGTATCCCAGTTTAGAGAGGTTTTTAGCTATGCGCGAAAAAAAAACTGGCTCGCTGACTTTAAAACTTCTATTATTTTTAAGTAAAGCCGCTTGAAAACTGTGACCAAAAGAATGACCCACTCATAGCCCTCGTAGCGTAGTTTGATTAGGTAATTGTCAGCGATCACCAAAATTAAGCAACGTTCCGCACAGTCACTATTTGGATGGGTGACCGCGGAAGGCATTTTACAACTGAGCGCTACCGTGGCTCGGATGACACCTTAAATTGTATGTCCCGGTTGTTTTAACCGTTTAGTCAAGTCTTTAGGCGGCCTAAAAACACTGACACCAGGGCTAGCCAACCAGCCTATAAGAACTTACTTTTTTTACTACTGGGCCAGAGCACCAAATTGAAAAATAAAACTGGTGTTTATCATTTTTTCCTTTCAAACTGAACTTATTGTAATGAAGTTATTATTTTTGTGAATTCGGGTCTATGGTCTTATAGTAAAAGTTAGTCATAACGATAATCTAGATGTATGTCCATACAACACTGTGTTTTGGAGAGTGTCTTGAATTGCTTCGCTCTAGAACTTAATTGGAACCGCTTCATTTTGCTGGACAGCTAGACAAAACGCCATTAGTTAAAGTCAAATCAAAGTCAAACCTGGTTAGAGGTCACTGTTGCCAATGCATAATAACATTATGAGCATCAACATAGAACGTTGTCTACTTTTCAGGGTAAAAGATCCCGTTCACAATTTTTAGAAGAGTCTTGAATAGCCATGATGACTGGGTATAAAATTCATTATTATAATTAGTCCGTTAGTTAGATTACTTAAAAATATTAGGCACGTATTTTTTCTTTTGTCAATCAAACAACAAATAGCAAAGATAAACCTTGTCAAAGTTTAGGAGTGGGGGTCGTGACGTCACGTCACAGAAGCTACATTTGTATGGCACTTAAGACACGGTAATGATTTACCGTGCTTATGACGGCACGCGAAACTTTAACGGGCTATCTCTTCATCAATTTTTGTTTAATTGGCAAAAGAAAAAATACGTGTCAAATATTTTTTGATAGTCTGTCTGACGGACTAATTATATATTTTTAGTCATCGTGGTGGCCAGTGGAAGAACCCGTTGATATGGCCCAATCGCTTTTTATGGATAGGTCTCTCTACAAAAGTGGATACTTACCGAATTTTATTAAAACCAGCTTCTGAATATAGGCCGTAGGTTAAAGCTTTGTGAAAAAAAAACCTCTACTTACATCAACTTTGATCTCAGCAACAGGAAAAACCTTCGTTGCAGGCGACTCTTTAGGCACGTACCGGTAGAACTCGATCATATTTCGGTACCATCGTATTGAGTACAACTGGGCTCCTGCGGACCAAACACATCAAAATTTTAATACTAATTGTTTTAAAAGTGGTCAAGACTCCAATTCCTTCAAAGTAAAACTGCACTGCTGAAACTGGCCGTGGTGGTCTAGTGGTAATGACACCCACTTTACAATCGTGAGGTTGTGGGTCTCAATCCCGGTCCCGTTGGTCCAATGAATTCTTTGGAATTTATGTACAGAATTTTACACCACTAGCTTTTTGATGAAGAAAAACATCGTGAGGCAACCTGCTTACGTCCGTAGAAGAAATTTGATGGCGAATGTGAATCTACCAAACCGCACTGGGCCAGCATGGTGAATATGGCCCAATCGCTCTTCGTTGGCAGGCCTATGGACTAGTAAATATAGAAACAAGCCTGATACAATATAGAAACTAGACTAGCATTTGATTGTAGTCCGTAAATTCACTTCATAAATGTCATGTTTTCTTAGCGTGGAACAAAACAATCGCAAGTTCTTTTATCATTTATGCAATGGGATTCCGATCTATAATGCCCTGCTCAGCTTGAACCTTGGTATTTTACTTAATAAGCTAGTTACAAACTATTTCGGAAACAAAAGCAAACCGCATCAAAATCAGTTCATTTGCCTTGTGGGTAGGTATGATGGTTCCACAAATAGAAATACGAGGGTCAAACTGAAAGTTCTTAGAAAATCAAAAACTGATTACATTAGCCAGTTATTAGTTTTATTATATCTTTTCAAAATATTGTCCATTCACGTCAATACACCGCTGCATGCGATGGAACCACTGGGAAAAGCACTTTGCCCACTCGTCCTTAGGGGTCTCTTCAATGGCATCGCGATACGCAGCCACCGCTTCTTCAGCATTCATAAACCGCTTTCCTTTAAGTTTTTCTTTAATTTTTGAAAATAAATAAAAATCACAAGGCGCGAGGTCGGGGCTATACGGCGGGTGACCCAGTAATTCAACGTTTGATGTCGCCAAATAGTCGATCGTTCGCTTGGCGGTGTGCGATGAGGCGTTGTCGTGGTGAAGGAGGATCCTACTGCGAGGTCGTTTCTCTCGAACTTTTTCCAAGACAAGTGGCAAACAATTGGTAGTGTACCATTCTGCAGAAACTGTTTTTTGATCCTCTAACACAATTGTCGCGAAATGACCTATCCTTCCAAAGAACGAGGCCACCATTTTTTTCCCCGCACTTCGATCTCTCTTCACTTTAGTTGGCAACTCCTCGAAAGGAAACACCCACTGAGCAGATTGTCTTTTGGTTTCAGGATCATAACAGTAAATCCAGCTTTCGTCACCTGTTAGTATGTCGAACACAGCATTTGAGTCACCTCCGTTAAATCTTTCAATCATTTTACGGCACCAATCCACACGATGGAGTTTTTGAGCCTCAGTCAAATTATGAGGTATCCACCGGGCGCAAAGCTTCCTGACCGCTAAATGTTCGTGTAGGATTTTGTGCACTTGACTCATACCGATGCCTAAGCTTGTCCGAATCTGCTGATAGGTCACTCTTTTGTCAGTCTCTATCATACGCCGCACAACACAGATGTTATCTTCAGTCGTCGCCGTAGAAGGCCGTCCCTCACGTAAATCATCAGTGAGATTAGTGCGACCACGTTTAAACTCATTAAACCAGTTGTAAACAGTCGCACGAGATGGGGCTTCATCGTGAAAGGCCAATCGTAGTCTATCATAACTTTCTTGTTGACTTAAATGACATCGAAAGTCATAAAAAATCATTGCACGAAAATTTTCTCGTGTTAAATTCATGTTGACGTGACACAGACAATTTTCAATTTGCCGCCAAATCGTAAAACAAATGACAAATGAATGAAGTATATACTCAGTAATATTGGCAAAGAGTTCTATTTTCAAATTATAGAATTATTTTTTTATTATATTGTTTATAAGTGGCCAGTTCTAAGAACTTTCAGTTTGACCCTCGTAGGTCTTAGAAATGTATAACTGTTATGTTAGTCTTATAAATGTTGCTCCACTGACAAGAGCCTTGCTCTTAGTTTATGATGATGATGAAATGTATAACGTTCCTTTTGTAGAGTCTGATGTTACAAAATCTGACCATCACTTTATTTTTTAGACCACGAATTTCTAATCAATACTATTTACAGAAAACTATTTAATTAGTTATTTCATCTACATACTCTACTTCAATTATATATCTAACAACATGACTTCTAAGAAAACATCCCTCATACCTTCTAGTTCGTAAGAACACATGAGCTCGGCGTTACTGCCTGTTAGCACTGCCTTGGGGACGTGGATTTGCAGGGATTTCAGGGAATTCACCGTACCTGTAGATAAAACAAAAAGAAAACGTTAATTAACCTCGAAAATTCGAAACTATTAGAAGAAACTGGTTCTCGGAATATACTAAATGTGAACCTTCTGTCTTTTTTTAAAAGGCGGAAATCTTCGATTATTCATAATCTTAATCTTCAAAATATCAGTTTGCTTTGGGGTGCAGTCGGAGTTCTACCCACTAAAATCTCCTCGGTGCCACGGTGGCTAACCTTTGTGCTTTTGGGAGCTCCGGGATCTCTAGGGGAACATAACAGAGCTGTCAGTGCTTTGTTTAACTTCTTGACTGTGTTTGTCGCCTGTAAGTAAGAACCTAATCTATCCATTGGCTGCCCAAAAAGAGAGAGTAATACATAGGGGTCGTGATCATGGTATGTTATTTCATCTCTGTCAAAAAGAATGTTTTTTATTTTATTTTTAATCGTTATTTTATGATATAACGACGTTTCATTTTGATTACATCCCAATAAGTATATAGCTATGTAGCCATACTTTGCTTTAGATCTAAGTGTAATTTATCCAAATTAAATGTAATTTAGGTCCTGTCCATGGACCTTAGGCAATACTACACTTTTGTGTCATCCGCCATGTAATTTTTAGAAGGATATTCATCATTTTAAATTAAAGGTTTTAATTAAAATGTTTATATCAATAAAGCACTTTCAAGTTATGATAATTATGTAACATTTAAATATTAAGACATACTTATTTTATAAGTAGCACTTTCGTCTCAAATACCCCAATTTTACAAGCGTCAAGTAAAATAAACAAGGCAGTTAACCGAGGACATAAACACCGCACCTACCAGGAGATCAGAGCGGCAAAGAGTTACATAATAAGATTTTACGATAAAACCCGTACATTTTTACCTTGAAGGTGAGCAAATACAGAGTTTACGACGCTCGTTAGAAGTTAGGCTATAACATTAAACGACGTCCTAGTAGAAATGATACAGATAGATCCAACAGTGCTAAAGTTTGGCTTCTGTATAGCTGTGATATTTGCCAAGCATACAGCTCGAGATAGATATTAATGTGTTTGTACACAATATATTTATACCTAAATAAATAAGTATAATTATGGTCTTTTTGAAATTTCCCTTTGTTCGTTGCTGTAATGTTGTGCGGGTTTAAAAATTAAAAACGTTTGTTCGCTTGTTGTTAACTCAGTCGTTTAGAATTCTGAGTAGCTTCTAAATAAATTTCCAACAAATGTATGGTACTGTCTCATTCAATACAAGTTCATTCTATTTATAGTGGTTCTCTACTTCAATCTGACAGATACCTCTTGACATTTTATTGTCGCCTGGTAGTTCTACTTGCAAACACGTCAAGATTATTTTTATGGAGAATTTTTACTGCTAAAATTAATAGCTCTTTCTGTAGTTTTATCGCTTGTGAGACTTTAATATTTCTGTGACATTAATTTTTGTCATAATTTGCAGTTGTAACGAAAAACTAAAATTAAAACATTTTGTTCATTGCCTTGATTTAGCTTTACATTGACCTATTTTGCAACTAATTAAACTAACAGTGTTTTCAGGTGATATATTTCAAAATAATCAAAACAATTACTCCGACAGGCCGATCGTGATAGGTATAATTGAAATTTAGATATTTGTGACTTTTTACGTAGAGATGACGTCAAAAGCTCTCTCCAAGGATGTTCTATCCAAACTCTCACTCAAAAACTTTGACGCAGCTTACATGATCGACGAAGGAAAAAATAAAAACAATACTAGCTGATACTCAATGTCTGATATCCACTCTTGGACAGTAACCTTTATGTAGCAAATAGTTATGCACCGCATGTTAAGTAAGAACATATATTAATTCTCCTTAAAGAATATGTGTCTTGCAATTACTTAACTTAATTAATTTGATTGAATCCTAAATTTAATATTGTAATTTTCACTAAATTATTTCATATTAGTATAATACTAAAAGCTCTAAAATTATATAGTATCATTTTTTTCTTTCGTACAAATTATGTTGAATTTGCGATAAAGATTGCTGCGCATTATAATATTAGTAGTCCTGTACACGGAGGGCGCTGGTTGCCAGTAGCACAGTTTAATTACTAGTACAGGCACCAGCCAGACCTAGAAGCTATTTATGTAATTATGTTTGATTCTGGATTAAGACAAGTAGTTAGTAACTTTCAATATAATTATGTTATATTTAATAGTAATACAGGTATCAATAAATCATTTATTATTATTTATTTATATAGTGTTTTGTGTGTGTAATTTATTAGCACACTTTTGATATTCAAGCAGATTTTCGTGGAAAATTAGATCACTAAATAAAGATGACATTTTCTACCTCGCGAGATCTGCTCTGTTTTTGTGGACAAGATTTTAATGTGTTTTGCAAAATTGGTAAAGCGGACGATATTGAACTCAGATAATGGGAATCACAGTTTTACATTCAACGCTGCATTGCCCAAACAACCAGCAAACAAAGAGATAAAAGCTTTTTGAATCTCCGAATTTATGGTTTGTTTGTGAAAACGGAATACTATTCAGTAGAGTGGGTGCGTATCCGGCAAGCTTCCGGAGTTTCTTCTGTCCGGCCATTTTAAGTGAATATGGTCGCTTGAAATGGTCAATTTATTGGTACGTGTGCTTTAATGATTAAAATCGTTGACAGTGACTCCGATAATCGGTCTTAATATTTGATAATATCAAAGACCTTGTACTTGATAGCTAGACTGTGCACTAATAACCGTAAATCGGTCCGAGTGAGCCTGTTCATGCCGTGAATCAACCAATCAACGACGTCCATAAAACTACCATCTTATATTATGTGTTACCAGGCCTAAACATTTAAGTGCCATTCTTACTAATTTATTCATAGATTTTATTTTTTAAATACATCGAATTCGGGTTTTACCCGAAAGTTCTACTGTTAGTTCTACTGATAGAAGTACCGGGTAAAATTTGTCCTTTTGGACAGTTTTGTCCCGGTAGTTCTACAACTAGAATTTTCTGGAACGACCTGTCGAATTATTATATTTCTACCAACCCGAATGATTGATAATTATCTATATATCGTCTTTAGACCTTCAAGGGTTTGTTGACAATCCAATTGCATTTTATGTAGTAGTAGTCTATGTAGTTTTAGCCTATGTAAGTAGTATTGTATTTTGTTGTAGTTTATAAAGGCACTTGCCCTACAAAAAAAGTCATGACTTCGTGATCTTATGTTATTATTTTCGAATGATTTCTGCGCTAAATTTTCCGGTTAATCGACTAACGTCCCATCCGTACTCCACGATAAATCCTAACATCCGCTGGATATTATTTTAATACTTGCCCGGGCCGATATTCATGCGGCGGCACGTTTGATCCGGGACAGGACACGTGTTCTAACACTTACACATGTGGGGAAATGTCAGGACATTTTGTGCTTGAAGTGGGAAATATTGTGGGTGAATTTCAAATTTTAAAGGGCCTTTTTACGCCAAATTCTACCTCGTCGCGCAATTTCACATTACTGTACTGTACTAACCTTTTAAGTAGTCCACTGCAGGACGTAGGCCTACCCACGAAGGGATTATTATTGATTATTTATGTTCATTTAATTTCACATTAATTAAGTTGAATTTTCAATTTTATTAGACATAACAGTTATGTAAATAAAATAATGTTAATTACTATCTCATGAATAGATTATCTTTTTTTAAAGTAATGCTTGCGTTTGTAATATCTGATAAAAACAAATAAATTAGAAAGGATCAAAAATAAATAAAAAAAACATGTGTTTATTTCAAAATAACTATGCGTAGTTTAGCGTACTTGTATCATTAATATTTTAAGTAATATTTTCATTTTTAGTATTTTTATTGATAGAACGTATTAAAACGATCGGCCAAGTGCAAGTCAGACTTGCGCACGAAGGGTTCCGTACCGTATAGAAGCCCTCTTTAATATATTATATTTTAATTTATAAAATTATTTTTGAGGTGAATATTCAACTAAATCTTCTTTGAATATTTAAAACATCTTCCTGTTGCTGATGCTGAAATAACTGATATTACTATTATTATTGAATAAAAATTTATGACGCTATTTTTAGGGCACAAAAATCACCTAGTTAATGGATCTACAGACATTTTGGTATTGAAACTGTGGAATGATACGAGTAGTATCGTAAGTATCTATACAATTTAATTGATCGACATTTATTAATATTACTTTTTTTGAATGACTAGATAAGAAAGATGCTTGGAGTTACCTTGCCTTGCACAAGGTATAGATTGACAAAAGTAAAACATTCCTTCAAAATTAAAATCCATTTAATTAAATAGAAAACTTTTCTTGCGTCACACTCAAAAACCGTACAACAGTGAGATTGCAAACCGAAAAGTTGAAACTGACACATTTTGGCAAAGTCCCATTTTTTAGGGTTCCGTACCCAAAGGGTAAAAACGGGAACCTATTACTAAGACTCCGCTGTCCGCCTGTCTGTCTCCAAGCTGTATCTCATGAACTGTTATAGCTAGAAAGCTGAAATTTACACAGATGATGTATTTCTGTTGCAACTTTAACAAAAAATATTAAAAACAGAATAAAATTAATAATTAAGGGGGGCTCCATACAACATACCTGATTTTTTAGCCGTTTTTCGCTCTATATTAATAATGGTAACAGGTAGATGCTTGAAATATTCCCAGAATATTTAGTTGTATGTTCACTTTAATAATAAATAATAAAATTAAAATAAAATAAATACTTAAGGGGGGGCTCCAATACAGTACGGAACCCTCCGTGCGCGAGTCGGACTCGTACTGGGCGGGTTTTTTTTCAATAAAAAACCAAACCTTTCATCACTAAGCGCAAAACGTGATTGAAATTTGTACACTCGGATTTATTTTGTCGTGTTCAGTCGTATTCGTAACAAGCTGGTAGCTTTTATTTTAAACTCGTCACAGAATGCTGGGTTGGAAATTTCAGTAGCCGAAAATTGATTCTGTTTTTCAGGTCCGTTGGTATTTGAATTTTGTCCAATGTTGCTTTCACTACAAATCACTGGATGGCTAATGACTGATTGAACATTTTACACGTAAAGAATCATCTAATTTTTAATTAAAAATGATAAAAAAATAAATGATATTAACTAATATGATGAAAAACACAGCTACAAATTTAGGTAACTGTAATTGGTTTTATTTAATATATTTATAACTAGCGACCCTCCCCGGCTTCGCACAGGTTTTTTATACATATAAACCTTCCTCTTGAATCACTCTATCAATTAAAAAAACCGCATCAAAATCCGTTGAGTAGTTTAGATAAAAGCATACATAGGGACATGGGGACAGCGGAAGCGACTTTGTTTTGTACTATGTAGTGATAGTGAAGTGATAGGCATTTAACTATTAGGTATATTAGCTTTCAAGCAATCAATAGAATGGCCCATTTATAGTACGAGTAAGTAAATTTTTAAAAAAAACTCGTACTACTGACTTAGTACCTATCAACCTAATCCTTATCCTTACTTACTTATATACTTATTTATTATTTATTATTTTATTTATTATTAATATTAATAATATTAATAATAAATAAAATTAATAATATTAATAATATTAATATATTAATATTATTAATAATATTAATATATTAATATTAATATATTAATATTAATAATTAATTATTAATTAATTATTAATTATTAATTATTTATTTATTATTTATTTATTTATTATTTATTTATTTTTTTTATTTTATTTTATTTTATATTTTATATTTTATATTAATATTATAAATGCGAAAGTAACTCTGTCTGTCTGTCTGTCTGTCGCGCTTTCACGCTAAAACTACTGAACCGATTTGAATGAAATTTGGTACACAGATAGTCTAGAGCCTGAGAAAGGACATAGGCTACTTTTTGATTCGAAAAAATAGTTTTAAAGGGTTGAAAACGGGGGATGAAAACGCATTGGCTAGAATCTTAGAAGAAAAAACTTATTTTCTACCATGACAAATGGTAATTTGCATCTTGACTTTCCAAATAACATTCTCTATGCCCAATGCCCATTCAAGGCTGCTCGAGTTGCAAATGTCAAAGTCAATCAATCTTTTCCTGTAAAATTTAGAGAAGGTTACATGTATTTTTTCAGTTTAATTACGTAGTTTTCATTCTAATAGGTATGCCTACAAAACGCAAATCGAATCTAGAGCGTAGTTCTAGCGGAGCTCGCGTAAAGAAAATTGCTAGAAGCCAAGAGTCTGAATAGCACACTTAAATGCGTTTGACATTAGATGCCGAGCGCCACGCATCTCAAAGAGCTGCTGAGACTCAAGAGCGAAACCAAGCGCGTCGAATTTTAGATGCTGAGCGTCACGCAGCTCAGAGAGCTGCTGAGACTGAAGTTGAAAGTCAAGCGCGGCGACTTTTAGATGCTGAGCATCACGCAGCGCAAAGAACTGCTGAGACTCAAGAGCAAAAAACCAAGCACGTCGAATTTTAGATGCTGAGCGTCACGCAGCTCAGAGAGCTGCTGAGACTTAAGGAGAAAGTCAAGCGCAGCGACTTTTAGATGCCGAGCATCACGCAGCGCAAAGAACTGCTGAGACTCAAGACCAAAACCAAGCGCGTCGAATTTTAGATGCTAATCATTAGACGTTAAGCAAAAAATTGCATAGTTCCTGTAGGACAGGACAAAAACTATCGAAAGCAAAACTGTCGCCACTATCACAAAGACGCTAAGTGATTAACTCCTCTATGACGCTAATATGGATAAACGAAACGTCACAGCGAAACGTAATTAGATGACAGGTGACATTGTCTGCAGACTTTTATAAATCACAGGTAGCATGGCAAGGGGACAAATTGTTTTTCCACCATTATATCCCCTTGAAGAGGAAATAAAGTATGAATTGAAAATGACAACTGACTTTAAAATTGGATAAAATGTTTTATTCCCTCTGCATGCTACATGTTACTATGACGTTTAATAACAGGCCGTCATTTTGTCTGACATTAAAAATATTTTTAAATCTTCTATCATTAGAGGTTTAACATGTTTCTTTATTCTACCTTTATGGTACAGAATCATCATACTTTAATATTATCAATCCGAAAAGTTTGTTGGTTTGTTCCTCTTTGACGCAGCAACGGAGCAAAAGATTGAATTGATTTTTGGTATGGATACCTATGGTTTAAAAGACAGAAAGTGATAACAGGATACTTTTGTATCCCGAGAAAATTCGTGATTCCCATGGGATAGGACAATAACTGTTTCTCAGCAATGGAGCAACGGATTGACTTGATTTTTGGGGTGGGAATAGTTTGGAAGACGGAAAGTGACATAGGATACTTTCCTTTCCGAAAAAATTGCGGTTCCCGTAGGATAAGACAATAACTTTTTCTCAGCAACGGAGCAACTGATTGCCTTGACTTATTGCATGAATATAGTTTGAAAGACGAAAAGTGACAAAGGCCACTTTTTATCCCAAAAACTTTAACAGTTCCCGTAGGATAGGATGAAAAGTAAGCGAGCGGGCCGCGGTAGCGGCCGTCTAAGCGCCAGAAATAACCTGTCATTTCAAGTTTAGGACGTTCCTACATTTTTCGCACTCCTTCGCGGCACTCAACAGCGCTAGCCCAGACTCGGGCTCCATAACGGAGCTTGCGCTCCCGCCATAATGACGGTGTGTTTCGGAGCACAAGACACATCGTCATCCACTACTCGGGAGTAACCAGCACTGAGCGTCGGACAGCATTCCAACGTCCTGATCCCAGTGCAACGGGTCAGTCATAGTAGCCCAGCGCCTGCCTCTTCAACTGCAGAGGGCAGTGAGAACGTCCATCGCGATACCGACACTTCTCTTCCCCTGCAGCCCCACTGCGTCTGCCAACACGTTGACGGCCTAGCGGAAGGTAGGGTAGGTGGCGGCACCCACACAACCAGTTCCATCCCACCGCAGCCCCTAATCCTCGGTTGCAACACTCCTCATAAGGCAGGCAACCTACCGGCCATCCTCTCAGCTGCTTTAGTTAAAAGCGGCTGCACTACGAGTGCCGGCCTCTAAGCTGCCTTAGGGGAAAGACCCGAAGAAGAGGGAGACTTCGAGCGCCGCCTTTTCAGCTGCCTTAGACCTCCCCTGCCACGACAAGGCGGGAATACACAGGGGGGTTGTATATACACTCCAACCGTAACTTAACCAGCAAAAGCATTCCTCTAAGGTATTTTGATGTTTGTCCCTTAGGTTAGGTTTCGCAGCCGACATAAACATTAGCCAAAATCAAAATATAACGCGGGCGAAGCCGCGGGTAAAAGCTAGTTGACATATAAATTAATATCCTTGGTGTCTCTGTGCTTGTGGTGTATTAGGTACGAGTAGGTACCTATGCTAGAGACAAAGACATCAAAAATCTGAATTAAAACCAAAGCCAATCTTTACTAATAAGTACATTTATATGTAACCATTTTGTGTCTCTAGGTTTGCTTGTTAAGTATTATTTCACGCAGCAATAAACGAACCGGTTCTTTGCATTGTTATAGTTTTAAATTTTTAGTATCTTAGACTGCTAGGCTAAGGCAAAGTCGCGTGCAAAAACTAATGATCATGTAACGCTAAATACAGTTTTTGCTAAGTATTACGGATAAAATGAATTATATTAGGTACGTAAAAAATCTTGTTCACTGTAGGCGGAAAAAAAACCAGGACAACCAAAAAGGAAATATTAAACAGTAATGTTCGTCGAACATCGATATTAGAGTTGTGATTTTAACTCTAAGAAACAAGGCTTCTATTAACGATGAAAAGGTAAATAAGGAATATATCAGAATAATCAGCCAAGTGCGAGTCGGACTCGCACACGAAGGGTTCCGTACCGTATGGGAGCCCCATTCCTCTTGCCGTTGTTAATAGCGAGCAAAAAACTCGTTTGTTGTATGGGAGCCCCCGTTAAATATTTATTTTATTCTGTTATTATAGCAGCAACAGAAATACATCATCTGTGAAAATTTCAGCTACCTAGCTATCATGATTCATGAGATACAGCCCGGTGACAGACAGACAGACGGACAGACGGACATCGAAGTCTTAGTAATAGGGTCCCGTTTTTAGCCTTTGGGTACGGAACCCTAGAAATCTGAGAAATATTTGCGTAGGTATATATTTTTATCTGATTACGGCAAAGCAACGAGAATGACTATTAACAACCTTAATTTGTTTGTATCTATGTTTTCCTACAAAAATTATAAACGCGAAAGTTTGTGAGTATGTATGGATGTTTGTTACTCTTTCACGCACAAACGGCTACACCGATTGGGATGAAATTCGGTATGAAGATAGCTTAGATCTTTGATTAATACATAGGCTACTTTTTATCTCGGGCTAACGCAGGTAACACCGCGGGGCGCTGCTAGTTCTAAATAAAAATGTCAAACTTCATCATCATCAAACTTGAAACCACAGAGATACTAGAGGGATAATGTGGTCGATCGAGAAAAGAAAGAAAGAGATGCAATGATTTAATATGGCAAGAGTTAGAAAGAGACATGAAAAATATCTCGATTCAATGGCTAGTTGCCGTGTTTTTCTCTCAGTAGTGTCAAATTACAATTCATATTTGATAGTTTTGGCAGCTTTGGGCAAGATTTTCCTTACATTTTTGTGGTTGAGAATTGCCTTAAGCGACAACAGCGCTATCTCTCTAGTACTAATTTTATCATCTACTAGCGACCCGCCCCGGCTTCTCACAGGTACATAATTATAAACCTTTCTCTTGAATGACTTTATCTGTTAACAAAAACTGCATCAAAATCTTATGCGTAGTTTTTAAGATATAAGCATACAAAGGGGTAGTAGACAGCGGGAAGCGCCTTTGCTTTATACTATGTAGTGATAGGAAGTTTAATGCTGGAAAATAAGAACCGGTTGGAATAGCCCGGGAGGTAAGCGCAAAAAATGCAAGTACTTTCTAAAAGCTAAATTTTTGGTATTACGTAGTCATTGTGTCAGCTTTTAGGAAGTAGTTGCATTTTTTGCGCTTACCTCCCGGACTAGAAGTAGCTTGCATTCAGTGCAATCCGACGGCCTCTCCAAAAAGGTGATACCTATTTTACTAGGCTGCAGGATAGAAAAAATTTAAGTAATAAGAAAACTCAAAATCCCATTGAAATCGTTAGACCTGTTTCCTATTTCTCGATTTTGTACAAACAAATACTTAAAAAAAATATTAATTATGTGTGTGTATAAATATGCAAAATTTTCTCGTTTAAAGATAAATATCATTTCAATACATTCATTATGTTGCACACACAAAAAAAATAAAAAAATTGCCAAAAAAAAATCGAACCAGTAAAAATGACTTCGTTGAAAATGTCTTGAAGGATTACGTATTTATTAAACTCTTGTGTCAAAACACGAATACATTATGATTTCTTTAAGAGTCCTTATCCGTACCCACTTTTTTAAATAAATAAATGACAATAAAACATACCATCTGTGAAAAATTGTATGTCGCCATACCGCCATTTAGTTAGAAACATTGCGGCCATGTTGTTAGGGTGGACATAACATCGCCTTTTACTGGGATAATCCAGTCGTTAGAGCAATTATGAAAGTTTAATTGCAATGTTTTTCACAATTTACCGTTTTAGAGTGCTGCTTCAATTTTTAATGGGGGATTACAGGTACAGGTGTTTTCAAGTTATTACTTAACAGGAGCAATAAATATGAGTAGTAGTTCTGCTTTTTGGGATAGCGTATTTGTAGGGGAGATGGGATTATTTGTTATGTAAAAAGTACGGCTAATAACGCCAATTACACTTAATATAGAAATTAATTTTGCAGTCATATTGACAAATCTTTAAACATTTCATTAATAGTTCAATCATACAATTACAAAAATAAAATGATCTCTGTAAGTCAATATAAAATACTACAATTAAAAAAGTCAAATACAATATTGCTCGACAAAAGTCAGCAACAGTCCGCGAATAACAGGCAATTTGTCACAAAAAATGTCGCATTCGGTATAGATTTTAAGAAATGCATTAAGACCACGAGACATTCTGCAGATAGGGCTGTTAAATCGAGACGTAGTGCGGATAGTGCCAGTATCAAAGAGCTTGGGTCTGCTACTAGGCCTAAAGCGCGTGTAGTTGTCTGGTATGAACAGGGTGCACATACATTTGTGCAGACTGGGTGAGTCGATGACTCCTCTCAATACTTTGCAACCGGTCTGTAGCTGTTCGAGAGAACGTCTAACCTTTAACGAGTTAATGTAATTGTTGTGTTATAGCATCCTTATAATTATATGTACCTAAATAATTAAAATACATTATGAATCCAAAAGCGTGTTTTGTTGCTTTGTTATTATTTTGCTCAATAACAGAGCAACAAATTCTTGATTTTAGCATCTACTTTTAAAGTTCAAAGGTTGGGGAGTGACAGGCTACTTTTATCTCGGAAAAATAAAATTTTCACAAGGCATAGTACAAAAGCCAAAATATCAGGCGAGCGAAGCCGCAGGCAAAAACGAAGTACAATATTGCAACTAAAACCAAAAGTAAAAAATTAAAGTGACACAAACGGGTGGACATAACACACGTGACACTAGATATAACGGTGTGACAAACTGCCGGAGGAGGTTCCGCTCCTGATTAGCTGTGAAATGTTACACTCTGTTTTTGTAGGTGCGCTGTGAAGCAAATTACGCATTTACGCCCAACGCCCGAGGCGCCATCTACGCGAAGTGAACGCTCTTATTACTTCAACTTTTTTCCTGTGAATAGCACCTAAATTAAAAGCCTTATGCGAAATGAAATGAGTAACATGCATGGAGATAATTTTTTATTCAGATAAATATTTTTTGGCAAAAATGGCACAACCGACTTCAGCCGTGTATAGAATTCGAATAGTCCGCATGAATCGATGTTTCATCAATGTAGTTAATTTAACATTATAGTTGATTTTTCAAAATGACCATGCTGATTTCGATATAATTTAAATGGAACACCTTTAAAGTATGAAATACAATACAAAAAAAGAATTTTCAAAATCAGTTCATTTTTGGCGAAGTACCTAATCATGTAACATACATTTAAAAAAACATATCTGCAGTCGCATTGAGAACTTCCTTGTTTGAAGTCGGTTAAAATTAGAAGTAAATCATGATCTTTCACCCAATTTTATATACTAAATAATCCATTCACTAAGTAATTATATTGGTCTTGATATTTATTTATTTATTTCAGTTCACCAAAATTGTGTACATCAATACATTGTCAAAAGATTATACATAAATAATATACCTAACTAAAAAAACCCCGACACAAAAATATTTGACAACAAACTTTCAATATACAACCATTTTGGGCACATTTGTAGAATTTTGGTTCTTCCATCCCCACTTTAACCCACCATAACTCTTAAACGGCTCAATCGATTTTTTTAAAACATAGCTAAGAACACTCTCGATTAAGTCTCCTTTCATCCAAAAAAAACTAAACTGAGATCGGTTCAGTGGTTCGGGCGCTATGATGCCACAGACAGACAGACACACAGACAAACAGACACGTCAAACTTATGACACCCCTCTTTTGCGTTGGGGGTTAAAAATGAATAGCACTGAGAAAATAAATTACAGTCAAAATTCAAATATCTATTGAGAAAAATAAAATAATACAGTCAACATAAAAAGACAGAAACGGCAACAAAAATCTCTCAAATGTAGTTCAAATAAAGTTTGCGTCGTTGTTTTCGACGGTCAAGTTGTATAGGTATACTTTGCTAAAAATGTTACTTTTTCTAGGAAATGTAATTTACTGAAAACCCACACACAAAATATCACATGTCCGCGTGACAGCAGATATAAAGGACGTGACAAACCGCCCCGGGAAGTTCCGCTCGTGATTAGCGGACGTGTTATTTTACGAGCTTTGTACTTATCTACTACGTATATATTTTGGTAATAACAGTTTAAATTTTACTTTTTTATCACGAATAAGTCCGCTCTTGACCACCAACTCGCCTGATGGTAAGCGACGTAGTGGTCGAAGATGAAGCACGCAGACCTAGAAGATACCTATTCACTCTGACCTTGAAAAACTGTAGATTATATCTCTTAGGAAATAGGAAAGCAGGAAGACAATCCCTGGCGGTACGAATCAGAAATATTGAGTCGGACTGCTTCGTACCTATCGAAGGAAAATCGACAGTGTTGGGGTGGTAATGTGGCGTATTCCTACTTGTCCTGTAGTAAAAAGGGGATTACTTTTTATGTTTTGCAAAAAAAAAGTTATTTGGTATACAAGAGTGCAAAGTTGCTTTTTAACCGCGTGCTCAATTCGCTTGTGAGTTTATCTGAATATTAACTGTTTAAAAGTGACTTGATGATAATCGAAAAAATATTAATTAAAATATCCAAATTTTCTGTATACCTATTTGAACATTGAATGCCAAAAATATAGATTAGTTACCATAAAAACACTTCGAAAAATATTGATTGGTGGGCTAAGTTTTTCGGGCTAAGTTATACCTATACTATTTACTACCAGTTGATAAGAATCATTCGAGTCGAAAGTGTTGAATCATTCGAGTGTGTGAAAGTTCAGTGTCCTACATAGAAAATGTCAAAACGGAAAATCAAAACATTATCGTTTGAATGCGTTCTGTTAGAACCAACACATTGCTGACTATGCAGCCCCCACTTGCCTACCGATTTACGTCAACCAATATTGGAGACTCTGCAATATTTTCCATATATAAACTCATATTTTCAATCTAAATCCCCCAGTTAGTTCTCCGAAGTTTACTCTACCTCTCAGGCTACGGACCTGGTTCCTCCCGCCGGTCCTGAGAAAGAAGTCTCCCAAAGGGAATCTCGCGCGCGGAATTTTCTCCACCAAGTCTATTGGTCTAGGAAAGGTGCCTAGTGAAAGTGTAAAGTTTTAATGTGTTTAAAGTTAGACTATTAAAGTCATCATTTTGAGTAACTGAGTTGTTTTTTTTAAAGAACTCTAAAGCTCAGTCTAACAGTTCGAGAGTGAATAATTATTTTTTTTTAGAAAAAAATTGCATGACCGACTTCAACCGTGTACAGAATTCGCAAGAATCGATGTAACATTTTTTACATTATTGTTGATTTATCAAAAATGGCTCTGCCGATTTCATTCCTCCATATCGTCGGTCAAAAATCGCGAAGAAAAATACGCAGTGCATTTACATCCATCCATCAGCCATAAGAAGTCCACTGCTGGATATATAGGCCTCCCCTATGGATCTCCAATAAGAGGTTGAAAGCGGCATTTGATTTACCAGAATCCAATTTTTCCAGTTTCAAGAGTGGCTTCTTTCTCTTGAAGAGGTTTAAACATTCTAAATTAAGTTAAAACCTGAAGAATAATAAATGTGTCTATAAATTAGTAGCATTTGTAATAAAATTGTATGAGTTTTTATTCAAATTTTTTTTAAAAAATTTTAAAAATTTTTGAATAAAAACTCATACAATTTTATTACAAATGCTACTAATTTATAGACACATTTATTATTCTTCAGGTTTTAACTTAATTTAGAATGTTTAAACCTCTTCAAGAGAAAGAAGCCACTCTTGAAACTGGATTAGCGAGTAACCTGGGTAATTGGAAAACATCTATAAGTGAAAATGAGATGGTTGTCCCTTCAACCTTCTCTTATCCAAGTATGACTGTATTTTAATATGGAGATTAACGTGGCTTTTGTAGTATATTTATTTTATGAGGGTACTTATTGACACTATTATCTATTACAACAAAGTCATACGCAGGGCTTTTGCCACCGCCAATATCGCAGCCATACTCGAACCGAGTGGGCTCGCGCGTGGTGATGGCAAAAGCCCTGCGTATGACTTTGTTGTAATAGATAATAGTGTCAATAAGTACCCTCATAAAATAAATATACTATGGGAATACTATGGGAATACATATGGGAAGTGCTCGCCTATAACTGCCTAGTGGCCGCGTAACGCCATACCTTGATGATCCGGGCAATTATAGAAACCCGTAAATAAATTTTGTTGTACGTACCACCTTCTTTTACTTTTCATTTAAGTAGGTGGCCCCGCTACAACTCTTTGGGTACGAAACACTAAAAATGTATGAAGTATGGCTTCTGTGGGACGGAAGGCAAGCGCCACGCAGTACGTAATTCACAGAAGTGGTCACTACTCGTTTATTTATTATTGTAGGACAAAGTTGTTGAGCTTAATAGAAAGCTAGAAAAACGTTCTACGTTTTTTTTTATGTTTAATTTATCAAACGTTTTATTTTCTAAGTTATGTTGGAAAAAAAAACAAAAGAGTGAGGATTACAAAACGATTTTTTGAAATAAAAAATTGAATGACTACACTTTTGTGATAGACGTCTCAGAAACAATAATGGGTCATTAAAATACCTATCATACAACAGCCATCACAAACTATTTAATGAAACAGAACTCGAGTTATAAGCAAATACCTACAACAGTCGGCGGCAATATTTGTGACGTCATACTACGTTCTACCAGTCTACAAGCGGCACGTAGAGTCTGGCCAACGAAAGCTGTCCAAGAAAAAAGGCGGGAATTTTAAAAAATCAAGAGCTGTTAGCTTGTTTTCTAGTACCGCTAAGCTGATCTCCATGAAATTTAGCATGCACGTAGTTCTATAAACTACGCCTTTTTGCCTTTTTCACGTAGTTCTATAAACTACGTGCATGCTAAATTTCATGGAGATTAGCTGAGCGGTACTAGAAAACAAGCTAACAGCTCTTGATTTTTTAAAATTCCCGCCTTTTTTCTTGGACAGTTTTCGTTGGCCAGACTCTAAGTCTAGCGCTGAGGGTACTGTGGAGTGGATGGCTGCGTATTTTGACCGCCATACTTAACTCATGCGCAGCCACCCTCTCCACAGTACCCTCAGCGCTAGACTTATATGCCGCGACCTGTATCAGTCATCGCTTGACGACAGCTGCATTCTTGATCCAGAAGCAATAACAAACACATTAGTACAGTTGTAGGTAAATACAAGAGATGGCTACGAAAAGTACGAAAATCGAGAAATGCCAATGCAATGCCAAGGACTTATTCTTGTTTCGCCACCGTATAGGCTACGCCACACAAGATGGCACATGTGAAGTTTGCTACAAGCAGCGCAATAGCCTATCAACGTGCGGCTTTATGTGAGCTTCAGTCAGGATTGGATATTGCACAGCTTTTAGCTAACTTCACATCCGCCAACTTGCGTGGCTCGGCCTATACTGTGGCGAAACAAGATAAATCCTTGGCATTGCATTAGCATTATACGCGCGGCCTATTCCCATAATAAACGTGAAGTCGCTGAAATTAGCAACGAACACGTTTTCCAAAAACATTTATTCGCATTCAGAAGAAGCTTACCACGCCACAAACTTGCATTTTATACACTAATACATAATTGCTCCGAGACTGTTGAACAACTCATTTGTGTGAGCTAACTTTTCTACTAACGCCATCTATATCTTCTTCGGTAAACTTTTTACGGTAAGAGTGGGATAGGCCGAATTTAAAGCGCGCGGTCAGTCTTCGGATGGGTGACTGCGGGTGGCATTTACAACGGCGCTACCGTGTCTCGGATGACACGTTAAATTGTAGGCCCCGGTTACATTAACCAATTAGCCATGTCAGAGGCTTTCAGGCGGCTTAAAACTCTTACACCAGGGTTAGCCTGTACGAATTTACTTAAAACAAAAAAAATGCCAACGATGGCCAAACATCAAAATGGAATGTAAATATCGGTCAAGTACGAGTCGGATGTGGAAGCCCCCTTTAATATATTTTATTTTGATTTAAATATTTATTTTTGAAGAGAATATATATATATATATATACAACTTAATATTCTCTGAATATTTCAAGCATCTTCCTGTTGCCGTTATTAATATCGAGCAAAAAATCACATTTCTTGTTTCACATTCCCGTAAATATTTATTTTATTTTAATTTTGTATTGGTTTTTGAATTGAATATTTAACTAAATATTATGTGAATATTTCAAGCATCTACCTGTCACCGTTATTAAATTCAACCGAAAAACGGCTAAAAATTCAGATTTATTGTATGGGAGCCTCCCTTAAATGTTTTTTTTTTCTGTTTTTAATATTTTTTGTTATAGCGGCAATAGAAATACATCATCTGTGAAAATTCCAACTGCCGAGCTACCGCGGTTCATGAGATACAGCCTGGTGACAGACAGACAGACCGACAGACAGACAGACAGACAGACGGACGGACAGATGGACAGACCGACAGACAGACCGACAGACAGACCGACAGAAAGACAGACCGACAGACAGACCGACAGACAGACCGACAGACAGACCGACAGACAGACCGACAGACAGACAGACAGACAGACGGACGGACAGATGGACAGACGGACAGACGGATAGACGGACAGACGGACGGACAGCGGAGTCTTAGTAATACGGTCCCGTTTTTACCCTTTGGGTACGGAACCCTAAAAATCAGCCGTTCCTTACAAAAGTGCAACTTGGAATCAACAAAATGTAAAAAACAGCCGATATCGATTTCTGGGTTAGCCCCATAGTAAAAGTTATTCATAATGATGGTGTGAATTACCTCCTTTCAGCTAAGTAGCAGTTTCGGCAATTCTGGAAAATACTGTATAATAAGTATTGGAATTATCGAAGAGATATTTATCCAAATAATAGATACTAGTAGTTTTCCGAACAGTAGACATCACGACACATCTCATAAATTTTTATAAGCCTATTATATTAATAAATGGCCAAGTGCGAGTCGGACTCGAGCACGAAGGGATCCGTACAGTATGGACATTGGTCAATTTTATTTTAATTGAATAATATGTTTTTGAAGGGAATATAAAACTTAATATTCTGTGACTATTTCAAGCATCTTTGTGTTGTCGTTATTAATATCGAGCAAAAAAATATTTTTTTTGTATGGGAGTCACCCTCACATATTTATTTTATTTTAATTTCGTTATTTATTTTTAAAGTGAACATAAAACTAAATATAATATGAATATTTCAAGCATCAACCTTACCGTTATTAATATCGAGCAAAAAACGGCAAAACAACAGGTTTGTTGTATGGCAGCCCCCTTTAAATATTTATTATATTCTGTTTTTAGTATTTGTTGTTATAGCGGCAACATAAATACACCATCTGTGAAAATTTCATCTTTCTAACTATCGGTTCGCGATTTAATTACAAATGTGCAATTTTCAGATTTATTCCTATATGTCTACTCTAAGACAATGCTTCTCGCCAAATTTCATAGTTCTAGATTTGATTTGATTCCCTTGTGAGTGTAGAACTATTTTTATTTTACGACATAAACTGATCTACCTTTTTTCTACGATAACTGAGAAGTACCTACTTATGATTTTTTTTACAACTATAAGATGCCGTAGGTATATGGTTTAAATTTTCAACTGCGTTTTTGAAATAAAAGGTCTTGACATACGGACAGACGGACAACAAAATGATCCTATAAGCTTTCCGTTTTTTTTTTCCTTTTGAGGGACGAAACCCTAAAAATAAACCCCCAAAAATAATACACCACAAATATCACAATCAATTCACATTCGCGTCTCGCAGATACCTCATTAGTTACCAAAAACCCCTTATTACTTCTCCCCAATTCCCAATTTTCCCCCACTTTCCCCCACATCATTTCTACCAGTTCATTACCTCCCAGCCCACATACATTTAACAAGTCTTTGTCGATAACAAACCTCGAATGGAACAAAGGTAAACGTCATTGTTCAAAAGTATTATGCAGAAACACTTTGATCTCTGAGATGTTCCCGATTTACTCCCTAAGGAGGGGAGTGTGTAACAGTATTACAGTTTACTCCATCTCATTTTTAAACCGAATCCAAAAACCTCATAAATTGACTGCCTCGTTGGCTCAGTGTTTAGTGACCCTGACTTCTGGATCAAAGAGGTGTGGGTTCGATCCCCACCCAGGGCAAGTATGTTAAAGGGTGTTATGTTGGCACTATCTATTTAAGTATGTATATAAAATATGTATATGTTAACGGAAATGTATGAAATCTAGGAATTGTATACAAATCCTAGGAAAAGTATACAATTCCGAAGCTATTTAGGAAATGTATGAAATATTGTTTCAAAAACTATTTAATACATAGATATCCTGGGAAATGTGTACATTTCCTAGGAATTGTATGTAATTCCGATATCGTATTAGGAAATGTATAAAAATAATGCTTTCTGTAATAAAACACATTGTTAAAATGAGAATAATAATTTTTATTAAAGCACTCGTTGAGACAATCAGGTAATAATCATACCGTAAAATATAATATCTTCATATTATCTTACTAATTACAGCTTCACAAAATCAACTTATATTTTATTCCTATAAAGACAAACTTACATTTGGTAAGTAATCAGTCTGTTATTTAAGTAATTATAAATGTGACAATATTAAAGTATACGTATTTATATTATTATACTACATATGTCAAATGTAAACGAGGCAGTCCATATGGCTATTTATTTTTGCAGGGTAGGCTGGAATGGCACTTGGAAGTACACAATAATTTATTTTTATAACACAGACATCTTGCTGTAGCACAATTATTCTTCTTGCAAAGGCACTTTTTAAATCCCTGGCCGGTTCCAGTGGATTGTAGGTTAGCAACTGACTGTAGTGCAATATCCGTACTCGGTGCATCCTCTGCATCAAGAAGAACTCTTGGACACACATTAATCTGAGATCGAGAATATAATTGTTTTAACTAAAGAAATAATGGTGTATTTTTATCACGCACCACTTGAATACCAAACACGGCTATTTTAAAAGAAACGGTAAGCTGCAATAGAGAAAAGCGTCAAATGAAACGTAAAGACCTTTATACCGTCGAAGTCTGTTATACCTAGATCAGGCCCTATCTCAAATGTTTTACATTTCCGATTGCTATTTAGGAAATGTATAGAATTCCTAGGAAATGTGTCTAATACAATTTATTTCACACATTTCCGTGCGATTTTAGGAATAACATACTTTTCCTAGGAATTGTATGCAATGACGGATTACATACATTTCCGTTAACATATCGTTGGCTCACTATTACAAGGTTCTAAGTTAATTTTAATGAAGTTGAGTAATTTGACTTTTAAATTTTCGACTTAAGCAAAAGCTATACATGTAGCTCTAATGCCTAAGTAACATTTTAATATCTTAATTTAGGACTATGTAATGCTTTCTAGGAACAAAAAAATGGATATCAACTTTTATACTCTGAAATATTAACGAAATTAAAATAACATAGAACTTTGTGATTCAAAAAATGTTTATTTATTTATTTCAAACCAGAACTTAGCACTTTGTTCTTCTTAAATAAGTGAAAGAAATCATCATTTCAGCCCAGTATCACACACTGCTATACCTATAGTATACCTATAGTATAGGGCTCTCCTTATTTTCATGTTACAGTAGCATTAAAAAGCATTTATACCATTAAATATCTTTATTTATCATAAAAACTATGCTTATTTAGACAAAATAAGTCACTAAAAGTTAAATTTAGACAATATTAAAAAGTTAAGTCACATTTTATTTTCTGAATATTGCCTCATAGTACTCCTTGTCCAATGTAGGCATCCACCGATACATCGACCGTATATTATCCGTTTTAGTCTTGCACAATACAGGTCTTTTTAACAGTTTTGGTTCGGTGATAAAATCTGTGTTTAGATTCCTTCGGGTATTCTGGGGTCTCAGATTAGCTACAGTGTATGATTCTGTAGTGTGTGAACATTTAAAACTCACTTCTAGTTGTGACTTCGTAAATCGAAGCTCTGTCACTTTGGAAAAAGGAATTAGTGAGTATTTTAGCCTTGAACAGGCTTCTTGAAAATTAAAAAAATCTTTCCCACTCATTTGCAAGATAGAATAGGGTTTAGCTGAATTTACCTGCAATAATAATCTCATCAGAGATATAGGTGAATAATATTCAGCCTTTGCGAGGACTCTATCAATACAGCTATGCACATTGTCAATTTCTTGAATGCAAGAATGTCCAGGTGTTGAAAATTTTAAAGTAATTTGTTCCAATGTAGGAAATTTATCCATAAGCTGTCTTAAAGCAAAGCTCATGATGCTGTTGCGATTTTGTGGAACACAACTATCACTCCATAATATAATTGATGTGAAATGGGGGTTGTCAAGCAGAACCTGTGTCAAAATTTTGTATACTGCACTTGCTATATCATTTCCGCTTCTTCCAGCAGTGTGCTCACTCCAAATAGCACAGTACACTTTTTTATTACAGCACGGCCTTGATAATCCGTACCCCAGCTCGTCCGAACGCCTCTATAATCCGAACGACCCCCCTTACCCCTGCGAAAAAATGCTGTTACATAAATTAAGGGATAAAGCATTTTCTATGTCACTAAATACTACTCGTCAGAGCACTATATTGAAATTCTTTTAAAAAGTGTGATTAATAGCATTGTATCTAACATACATCTAACGTACATACTTAAATAAACACATTATAATGTAAAATATTTTTCTTTTATTTCGAAAAATCCCTTTCAATATTTTAACATACTATAATCCGAACGCTTCGTGCATCCGAACAGGGTATAAATTTTCGGTGTTCGGATCATCGAGGCCCTGCTGTAGTAGAAAGATGGCCAGTCATGTTGTAAGTAGAAAATTTACTTTTGTAAAAAAAATTGCTTACTTCTGCCTTGGGACAAGATAAAACATTCTCTAGATCAAAGCACAATACTGGAATGGTACCTTTTCTATCTTTATCACGGTTTGACCTAGCAGCCATCTTTTCTGTTTTGTGCCTGTTTATCTTCTCTTGTAAATCTGATGTTAATGTATGTCCTTCTTTGTACTTTATATCAACCTCCTCACATAAATCACATCTGTCTTTTTTGGGTTTTTGAAAGTAAATATTGAAATCATTACAGAATATACGTCGATATACTTCTTGTTTAACTGGAACCTTGTTCTTTTCTGTAATCCAGGCAGTATACAGAGAATACATTTTTTTTATGGTCAAATAGCGTTCTAAGTACTCTCTAGAAGAGTCTTTCCTGCAATAATGTGATGGAACCCGGGGAAATGAATTAATGTGTTCCTTAACAAGCAGTCTATCTTCTTCAGCTGTGGCTCTTTTTGTATGTTTCCCTTGGTTACTGGGTGCAGGAGTATTTGAGATATTGTTCTTTGTTTTGTGAATATTATATATTGGTTTCTGACTAATCACCAAAGTATCACAGAAGAAATTCTTACACACTTTTATCTTCACAGAGTTCACAGTGAAAAAAAACTGATAGCTAACTTTTTTCTTTGAATTTTCATCATTATTTCCTTTGCGTCTCCTGTCAGGTTGCAAACAATTAGTATTATTCAGCAAAAACATTCGTTTTTCTTCTGAAGATAATTTATAATAATTAGTAAAAATTGATAACCTTTCATCATCAGTAATCTTTTGGCTACATTTAAACACACATTTATTTAGACAATCCTTGCTTTTTCTTATCTTCTTTGCCGGCATTAGCTTCTTACGACTAGACACATATTCTAACCCCTTATTTCTTGCATCTTTTCGTTTATTAATCTTCCATTCTTGTTCATTTCTCTGTCGCTTACGTGATCGTTTTTTAGGTTGTGCTTCACACACAACATTTCCTTCATCAACGTTCGATTGATTGTGTACAGATCTGAAAATAAATATATACTAGTTTAGTTCATGAAAATTATCTATTGAAAAACTTCAACTGTATAGTATGAAATTGAAATTAACTCACCTTCTATCTTCGTCAGAATCTGTTGAACTCATAGAACTTGAAGATATACGACAAGGAGGTGATGGAGGCACGAAATCTTTATCTGCCACTGAGTCATCACTTGAATAGTCCATTATTATACGACGCTCACTATTTTACACGAAATTGAAGGGATAACCAAGAGTATTCCTTGGGATAACCGTTCTATTGACACAAAAAACCCGTAACATTTAGCCGCGAAATTGAGATGATTTTGACACTGACAGCTGACACTGACAGCTGACATAGAACTTTGGTCATAGACACGTTGATGTTTTTTTCTCTAAGCAAGTCCTATGTTTAACATAGAACCATGTTATAAAAAAAATGAATAAAATCAACATGGTGATGGTTCTATGTTTAACATGGAACTTTGTTATTTCTTTGTGTAATAAAAATGCAACATAGGACTATGGAACATTAATATTTCGTAGTAAATGTGCTGCCATCTAGCGGTTTGTTATTTAAAAAGTGTGGCTAAATGACACATAGAACCTTGCAGCATTCATACCTCAATAAGTAGTAAAATTGTAACATAGAACCTTGTAATAGTGAGCCAACGATATAATATATAGTATATCAGTCTCTGGCAGCCATATCACAAGCTTTGCTTAGTTTGGGGTCAGAGACCGTGTGTAAGATGTCCGCTAATATTTTTTTTTTAAAAGAGGTTACCAATTCCTCTTAATGTTTTTGTATGTCTGTATGTCGCGATTATTCCAAAGGCCTGTTTTATAATTTGTCGAAACCAGATGAGCTGTTTTTATTCAAAAATATAAAATCAAATCGAACAATTTATTAGAACTTTCTACACGATTATTCGATCGTGCCATTTTTGGCAAAAAATAATTACGTATATTAAATCGGAATTATTTATTGTCTTTATAAGATGGACAAAGTTTAAATAGTAAAACAGTTAGGTTAGTTAGGTAGCATACAATATTATTTGCATTAAAACATTTTAGTAAGTCGAAGACAGCAGGATCGCGCTGGATGCAAGCCACCAACCGGTCTTATTGGAGATCCAAAGTGGAAGCCTATGTCCAGCAGTGTACGTTCTATGGCTGATGGGTGGATGGATAGTACTATATGATTATGATTTAATCTTGTTGTATTTTTTGAATTTAAATAATTAATTATAATGTTAACTGGTTGTATTTTTACGATTGTAACAAGAACACTAATTTATTTCTAGATCGTTATTATTATTCAAGATACTATTATTATTACTATGTTTAATGACTTGTAACAAAATGTTATCAATAAATTGATTATGATTAAGCCAAATCTTTTATGGTGGCTTTGCACGCTTGTCAAGGCTAGACAAGCATCCACAAACCCCAAGCTTCCACAAATTTCGCTTGGCATTTGGAAGCCGTTTATAGTCCGATTTCAACAGTTTACAACGATTTGTCCGTTTACAACCAAATGCGTCAGTGTACTACGTACATCTAAGCATGACAGACGCTTTATTAACCCCCGACGAAAAAGTGGGGTGTTATAAGTTTGACGTGTCTGTTTGTCTGTGTGTCTGTCTGTCTGTCTGTCTGTCTGTCTGTCTGTGGCATCATAGCGCCCGAACCACTGAACCGATTTCAGTTTAGTTTTTTTTGGATGAAAGGAGACTTAATCGAGAGTGTTCATAACTATGGTTTATAAAAATCGATTGAGCCGTTTAAGAGTTATGGTGGGTAAAAGTGGGGATGGAAGAACAAATATTCTTCAAATGTGCCCAAAATGGTTGTCAATTGAAAGTTTGTTGTCAAATATTTTTGTGTCGGGGGTTTTTTAATTAGGTACCTATATCATTATTAACGTTTTTGGGATTTCAGATAGATGTTTCGATATGGTAATATTCCAAAAAATGATTTGCTTGAAGTGTGCATTGTCATTATACTGTGATATTAATTACGTCAATTGAAGTTGAACTACTGCATCACAGTAGGTGTACTGCGTCAGAGGGTGTACTAATTTATCTCTCTTCCAGTCCGATTGCTTAAACGCACAGGAACGATTCGAACCATTAAATCTTTGCTTTATACCCGGGATATTTCGGTTTAAAGTATTCCAGTGAAATATTACAAGTATGAGGAAAATTGCAACTTCACGGTAAATACGCGTTTAACTGTTTGAAAAACTGAAAATTAATGTTTGTCCACTGTTTATTAAATTTTCGTCAGTGTCTACGTTTGAATGCTATCATTTTTAGTGTTTTTTTTTTTTGCAAAAATACATTTTTAATGAATCAAAATTGGCTCTCAAACTAATATGGCTGCATAGATCGCTACAAAATTAAACATTAAATAATTGATGAAATAGCAAGTTTATAACGCCAAATATGAAAATGAAGCGTCGCTGTAATAATCTATATTTAATATTCTGAATCTAACCTCATGAGTCACATTTGGGACTTCATTTTGACACGTAATCTGACATAAAGGCGTTATATTTTTAACCGAATTCCAAAAAGGAGGTTCTGTGTTCGTGTGTATGTATTATTTTTGTGAATGTTCATCGATAATTTCGCCAATTGTGAACCGAATCGAAAAATTATTTTTGAGTTCAAAAGGGTGTACTCCGGAAGTGGACCCATTTAAATTTTACAGAAATCGGCTGAGCCGTTTTTGAAAAAAACAAACTGTACAATATTCTAAATCGCAGTTCACGCCATCTATCGATACGTTTAGTAATGTAGTTCGTACGAAGCCCGATAGATGGCGTTGAACCTTCTTAAAACGCGGTATCGATGCATTTTAAGTTTTTTTTATACAAGATTTAGATATTTTTCTTTTAAGTGTGATTTGATTTGTGATTCATGATTTTGTGATCTATTGCGATCCAATAAATGTATCAAAGAGTATTTTTGTTTCAATGTTTTTGCTGGGTCTGTACACAAACAATAATGTAAACAATTCGAGCAAAATATCCGAATTTTGTATACGATGAACATCGATAATTTTGCCAATTGTGAACCGAATCGAAAAATTATTATTAGTTCAAAAGGATAAACTCCCGAGGTAGTTCTATTTAAATTTTACAGAAATCGGCTGAGCCGTTTTTGATAAATCAACAATAATGTAAACAATTCGAGCGAAATATTCGAATTTTGTACACGAAGGAAGGCGGTTTTGCCATTTTTTGCTAAAAATAATTATTTACTTCTTACTTTATTGCCTGCCTAGCTTTTTAAAAAACATTCAAAAACAAGGCTCTCGATTTCGTTGAATATCACGCAAAAAGTTTAGACGTTGAACCTATTGTAATAGAAATTAGAGTATGCATTGTGAAATCTAAAATCCTGGAAAGATAATAATCTGCGTAAAAAAACGCATCCGAAATCGAAATGTAGCTCCAATTTTCTTATTTTCGCGAACCTAGCTCCAAGCCTTTTGTTAATTTCAGTTTTCATGTGGACTTTGCATATGTGTTTGAGAGGCATTTGTCGTTCATAAAATGGTGACATTTAGGTAAATGCCATCATTTTTTAAATATAACACGACAGCGGAGAGCGTATTAAAAATAAGCATGAATATCTTTAACGTGACTTTTATGATTTTAACTCCTAGAACAAAGCGTAACAATTTTTTGTTTACAAGTTGTTATTTGTAGTTTTTGCAACATTCATGTATTATTCTGTTTTTGGATATATTTTGTACTTAGTACAAAAAAGCCACATTGAGGAGTGAAAATTTATTCAACGACCAAAATAATAATCGCCTCTCTTTTAAAAAGTAATGATGAGCATAGCTGTAATGGATTTAGTGGTGAAATTGGATATCACGATATTGCAAATGTCATGTAAAGTAATCTGAAAGAAGCTTTTGTAGACAAAGGCAGAAGTGAAGGTCCGCTCTTAACTCTTTTGTCAAAGAGTGCTGTGAGCATAATGCTGAAATATGACTATATTGTACCTGACTCATTTATTAATAATTTTATTATTAAAACAATTGATTAAATACTTAGAAATATAATATTGAATATAAAATTACAGTTCGCGAATTTATAAAATTCAATTCTTAATAAAATAAGGGTAGTACGTAATTACTACGTTCGCAAAATCGTGAGTAAAAGCTCGTTTCAAATATGCCGAAATATATCCGCATTTCAGGTTAAACTTGCTGGTTAATTATGGACAGTAAGCTCAGTATCTAAATCGCAACTAGCGCAGTGTAGTGTCACGTAACTTCTAAAGCTGTTTGACATTCTCAGTGCAACCTAACTATAGTTTGGCCGTTCAGAGAATGCGTTCCTGGCACGTCATCTTGAAAAAATGTTTTTGGCCGATATCTCGGAAACTATGTACTTAAGGGCAAAAAAAATGAGATCATTATTGTAGAAAATAAAATTTCGCATCTTTTGTTTCCATTAAACTTTTTTGTAAAACTTACCGATTACGATTTATGGACCATTTAATGTTTTAAGGTCCATTTAATGAAATTTCATCAAATGGGCCATAAATCGTAAACGGTAAGTTTAACAAGTTCATTATTCAGTCCAATATCTGGATTAATAGGCTTAATTCGTACAACGTACCTAGTACCTACTTCAGAAAATACTTATTTTTTGAAATTTTGTAATATCATTTATCTATCGAAATATGTTGAGCCCTTCTAAACTAACTACTGTGATTTAGCAAATCTTTGCACGTAATTTGCGTCCCTAATAATCATACGAGTATGTCAATATAATTATCTTCTTATGTTTCTAAAAATGGCGTTGCTTTAAGACTAATTCATTAAGAAAAATATAAATACACTTTAACCCTTTAGAATGCACCAACCAATCCACAATGTTTCTTTTATTCTAGCTTTTATTCAGTCCAGTTAGTAGTAAGCATAAAGCAAGCTTGCCAAGCTTTCGCAACTATAATGACATAAATCCGCGCTAATTCACCTACCGCCATAGAATAATAACTGGTGCTCTGTTACATAATTGTGACCGTTAAGTTGCAATAAGTGGCGCAAACTAGAAACACCGTGGCACGCTAATGTTAACTAACAGTATTCCGTCTTCATACAAACGGTCGGAACGCTAATCATACCTACGCGCATCGGTAAGCTCTCGGTGTGCTAGTCAGTCGCAGCGCGCCCGGTAGTGATGAACGAACGTGTGGATTTGTAACCAGTAAGCGTGTATTAGATCAGGATTAAAAAGGTCAGTTAATTATTGTCAGGATGGAAATCTTACTCTTAAATAAAACAGCAACCCTGAATCTAACATAATAACAAAGAAACTCATCAATCTGATCCTCTAAACGTTTGTGAGGGCAGTTACCTAACTTGAGGTATCTAAATTAATAATGGAAACAAGTAAGTAATCTTTGTTTATTCATAAACCTCATGGGCCCCGAGATGGTACCTCCATGTATTGCAAAGACTCTAGGCCACGTTCGTAAGGCCCTAGACGTCTGAGAAGAAGTGGCAAGAAACTCGGAAGTCATCAATCTAATCTTTTGTTACAATGTACAATGATCAGTCACATAATTTAGATATTACACAAAGTACTTAACTTTAGCAACATGGCGACGGCCACTCGGCTTGGCTTCGAATATAAAAGTACCGACACTCAGCATAACTAGCTAGGTGAGACTCAAAGCGACAAAGATTTGTCCAACGTTATTATTAGGATACTGGGCGATTACAAAGAAAGACTCAATGATACTAAGAGAGCGAAGCCGCGCCAACAGACTGTTTTATACTGATTTCACATTGTGAAGCTTGTCAAGCTCCCACCATGCCTTACCACCACTGCTCGATGTAAACATTACCGACAACCAATAGGGAACGAGCAAGATGGCGAGCACGGTGGTAGACTCCATTTTACACAATTGTTAAACATAAAATCATCTTAAACTGTATTTCATACTTATTAGAATTATTAGAACAATTATTGACACGTTTCAAGTCATCTATAACATTGTGAAATCACAGTATTAAATAAATGGTGTATGTAAACAACAATGGCCGACATTCGGACGTCATGATATTTCTCAGTTCTATTTAGCTACTTATATGTAAGTTTTATATTACTTAATACATCTTATAATTATTATTAAATATTATCCTATCAACTATTAGGGAATAGTTGATAGGATCACAATCACTTTGACTACAGATTATCACATCGATAAACAATATTACAAACACAACAATTAATGGCGGATATGGTGTCTTGATTTGTCTTTTTATAAGAATAGAAGGTAAAGAAATAGTTTTAGACCAATAAATGAAGCATAGCGACAATTTAAATGATATAGAATATTATAATAAAATCCCCTATCTAACACGTGCGATTTACGTTTGTAGGGTTCCCGTTTTACTACAGAATCTAAAAAACACAATATGTAAAAACAAACACATTTTTATTGAACGCTTTCTCTCTTTTTCACAACGAATTTCTTTTTTGCAATAAATATAATAATTTTACATCAAACCAGATAAAAACTAGATAGAAACTCAAGGAGGTAAAGTAAAGAGTAAGTAGATGTAATTAAAATACTGAAGGTAAAAATGCGGAAGGTGTGCTAGGGCAGCCCTAGCACTTGATACGACGTGGCCACATGGCGCTGTAGATATATTTCAAAGACAGGGCCGATTCACAATAGTTTTAGATACCATTACCGTGACCGTGGGTTCGAAATGCAAGAGCTTGTTTCAGTTTCTAGCTTATCTTTGAAGTGAAACTTCTTAAGTAACTACCAATGTTTAAGACAGTTACATGAATGTACATGTACTGAACATGGGTAGATGGGGTCAAACATGCCGGTCTAAACAAGCCCGTCCGATTTTGGATTAGGACAACGGGAATTACAAACTAAACTCATTTGTAAAATAAGCCTTGTTTTGTGAAAAATGTACAAACCTACCTATATTATACTTATTAATTTTCCATTTAGATGAATTTGATTTTGGTGTTCATGGGGGATTCTTTTTAATAAACCGATTTGTACCTGAAGGCATTATTTTCTGAAAAACAGGAATTAACTAACAAAATACATTGTTTGACCAATGCTATTGTCTAGGTGTTCTGAGTATGAGGTAGAAGCAAAGCCGTGTGACGGTCGATGATATTACTTATAGCCCATAAATTACAAAACATCCTCCGTATGCATAGTTATAAACAAACACATTGATATCCTATTGTAATTTGGATATTTTTTGTAAATGTAATCCCAAAAAATGTTTTGTTTCATCATGACGCTCCACTTTTGCGACAGGTTTTTAGTACGAAATCACATTAGCATTAAAATATGCGGATCCTTTGAAAAGTTCCGGCTTTGTGTTACGGATCCAAGCTCACGAACGGTTAATCACTTAAGTTTCCGATAATGTCTTGTACGTCCAAAGTTGCCTCGTTATGTGATACTTTTTACATGTAGGCTCGAAAGACTGGGGGGTAATTTGGTATTGTGTCATTAGTAGTGAGAAGCTTTATACCTATGACTTATTTATTTTGCCTGTATAGGTATATAGTATATACCAAAAATAAATAAATAATAAATATACTATATACCAACGAAATGAAGTTGTCGATCTAACCCAATAGATAAGCAAGTTGAAATGGCGTTGGGCACGGCACATAGTTTGAAGAACAGGTGGGTTCTTGGGATGAGACCACATACCAGCGAGCGCAGCGTAGGACGTCCACTGAGTAAGTGGACTGACGATATACTGAAAATATAGCGTGAACGTGCTTGAAGCAGGCTGATTCCAAGAGGCCTTATTCCTCTTTAGAAATTCTTAGGGGAAAATTATGTCCAGGATTGGATATGGGTATGGTTCGATGGACGATATCATATAAATATAGATAGTCTCATTGCTGAGAAAAGATCAAAACATCTATACAACATCTGTTATCCACCACTGTTTTTTATTTTATAGCGATCCTATTTTTGAATTATATTGCGACAATTTTTACATATCTATGTATGATGTCGAACCTCGATCTTTCCTCAGTAAAAGCTTACAAAAGCAAAGTTTTGGTCTCTTGAAAATTGCTATAATAACTTGAAGGCCGTCAAAGTTCCCTAAATTGAAGCAACTTTCAATTAAACGTTTTAAAAATTGGCAAGAAAAGTCATGACGGTGATAACGACGTGCGCAAGGCTGTGATGATGATGATGATGATGAATATGAAAAAAATTGTCAAGAAAAGTCTTGACGCTGATAACGTCGTGCGCAAAGCTGTGATAATGATGAATTTGAAATATGTAGGTACAAAACCAATCAGTATTCGTAACGAATTCTAACCCGTAAAGGTAAAGGAAAAACACGCAAATTTCCATAATATTGATGTTTACCGTAAAGTACGAAAGAACGAGGTTTCGGCAATAATAATAAATGTAAGAAATTACTTTTCATCTCTTATAATAAAGTTATGAAAAACCGAGAGAGCATGTCTCCGAGACGAGAAGTTCTGAGAAGCGAGAGCGAGCCTTTTTTATTATTCAAAAGCTTTGCTCATGACGGCTTGATGAATGTTGTAAAGAAGTTTAAATTTTATTCCTTGGTGGAACTAATGGAAGTGATAGGAGCAACGAATTGGAATACCATATTTTTTAAGTTTGATAATTCAAATTATAAGTGCTTTGTGCAGTATTTCTGGGTAACATGTGATGTCTTCAGTCCGTTCCATAACCGCTGAGATTGAATCGGTTGAAATCTATTGAAGAATTTGGTACAAGTCGTGTTCAGCACGCATTTGTTATATTTTAAAAGGTATCAGAACATAGTGATATTTTTGAAGAAAATCTATCAGGTAATAATAATATTATATTTGTCAAAGGTCGTCGGACGGACTGTACCTGTAGGGTTTATTCTACAAAGGATTTCATTTTTTTTTCTTGTCTGGATTAATTTTGTGACAGTTTTCATTTCCTGTTGATAAATGCAAAGTTATAGAGGAGCATTACTGTGACATTTAGGTTTGAGAAAATATTTATGTACTGTACTTGTGTTTGTAAAAACAGTAGCATCTGCAGATAGATTTATGTTTCTCTTGCCTTAAATGATTACTAAACTTGTTCGACTGATTTTACAATTAAATATGTTGTTGCTTCTTAGAGTATTTATAAGTAACTATAGAGCGCGCACAACGAAGTGGGAACAGTAGGCACAAGTGAGAACAAAGCGACGTTCCCACCGCGAGCGCTTGTAGTCGTCGCTGAGTACTACGAAAGTGCGTTTCTCGAGGGATTTTTTTCAAATTTATGTATTAAAATGGTGAAATGTGCAGTTCGACCTAGTAAAAACGATACTAGAAAACACACAAAATTGAAATCCAGTATCACATTTCATCGCTAAGTCAATTATTATACTTATTTTTATAAAAACTAATCCGGAATCGCGGGGGTGAAGGAGACGTGGGAGGCGGGCACGCGCAGGAGCGCCCGCGTACCGCACTCCCTCCGCGTGATTTAGAGATGGGACGTGACCAACGCTGTAGTCGATATAATGTTTGTTAGAACTACTGCAAACTGCAGATTTTTGTAACTTTAATACATTCATTGCTCGATGAATGAACATTCACACAGTGAATGTGTCAACACATTTACTTAAAATCTTATAATAATGTTTTATAAATAATATAATAGTGTTTTGTACTATATTCTTTCTAATAATATTTTTAATGCGAAAGTATTAGGTATAGCGTTAACTTTAAGTACATAATTTTGTAATGTTACGATATCACATCTACACTGCTAAATTGATTTTGAAGATTTTAGTTGCTATTTCGAATGGAGTAAAATTAAATTTAAATAATCGGACAAGTACGAGTCGGACTCGCGCACAGAGGGTTCCGTACTGTATGGAAGCCCCCCTTAAATATTTATTTTATTTCAATTTTATTATTTATTATTAAAGTGAATATAAAACTAAATATTCTGTGAAAATTTCAAGCATCTACCTGTTACCATTATTAATATAGAGCGAAAAACGTCTAAAATTCAGGTTTGTTGTATGGGAGTGGGGGGCTCCCATTAAATATTTATTTTATTTTCTTTTTAGTATTTGTTGTTATAGCGGCAACAGAAATACATCATCTGTAAAAATTTCAGCTGCCTAGCTATCATGGTTCATGAGATACAGCCCGGCGACAGACAGACAGACAGACGGACATCGAAGTCTTAGTAATAGGGTCCCGTTTTTCCCTTTGGGTACGGAACCCTAAAAAGTGATAGTGAGAGGTACATTTTTTGAAATTAGTATTAGGCCGCCCGAAGGCCTCTGACTTAGCTAAACGGTACCTACAATTTAACGTGTCATCCGAGCCACGGTAGCGCCCAGTTGGAAAATGCCATCCTCGATTACACATCCAAATACTGACTGACTGTATATTTGTAAATAAAAAAAAAAATACCGATTGTTTTCTTATTTTTCAGATTTCCAAAAGACGGAATTTGGATTATCGCTTAAAAACAAACAAATTTTGAGCCAAACATGGAATAAAGTTTGCTCAGTACACTCTCTTCATTCCTTAATAAATTCCTTGAAATGAATACCTACTTATAACATTTAGATGTTATCGCACGAAATATATTAATTGTACTTGTTTGTTTTTGTTTGAACCTGCATCTATCGACAAAAAATGAGTTTGCGTTGCCCGCGTGCCCATCCCTAGTAATCGCCAACAAACATATACAAGTAGCTATACTTCATCTGCCTACGGCGCGCACTAGGCGTCTAGTGAGGTGCTAGCGCTCTATACTTTAGTTATTTACAGTATTGAAATATGTTTAGTATTATATTTGTATTATGTTTAGTTAAATATTTTAAATATATTTCATTTTACATACAAAGAACCAAATTATGAACAGTAACAATTGATGTTGAATAAGCGTTTGGTTTACTTCTGAACTTTTCCTTTTTACCGATTCCCAAAAAGGAGGATACTATGTTCGTCTGTATGTATTTTTTGTGCTTGTTTATCGAAATTATCGCTAATTGTGGACCGGTTTAATTAATTTTTTTAATTCGAAAGAGTACATTCTTGAGGCTGAGCGGTGGAAGTCGGGGTTGCGATTTTTCGCGAAAAATAATTAGTAGTAAGTACAAAAAATATTTTAATAAAGCATAATAATATAGATATTACATTTGAAAAATACCTTTTGTATAAAGAAAGTTGAATACAAGCTTGAAACATTGTAAATGTTTGTTTTCTTAAATGACAAAGTAAAATCAGAATACAAGTATCAAAAGAAGATTTATTAAAATTTATACTTCAACACACAACTCTGGAAGTAGCACTATAAAATGTTCTTTTCTGATTCGTCGCTTCCCAGTTATAAAGTTTATGATTCAACTGTGTAACTGTGATTATAAAAACTGTTTGTTGCTCTCAAGGCGGACACTTTTTATGAACATTTTAAAAATGTACTTCACGGAAAGAAAATGGGATCGTAAATAAGTTACTGTTTATTGTTCCCGATAGGTTGTAAAACTTGGCTGGTAATGAATAAAAAATAGAGCATTAATTTGAACCATTTCGATCAAAAAAATTATATTCTTTATTTAACAATTTTAGGGCTGAAGAAACTCTCACTTTGTACATACTCGTAGTAGTGGTTACTGCAACAAACCAATCAGTCACAGCAATTTAAAAATTAAAAGTTTAGTCCTGGTTGTTTTAATTGATTAGCCATGTCAAAGGTCTTTAGGCAGCGTAAAAAGTCTCGACAGCAGATCTAGTCGCTAGGCCTATGCGAACTTAATTACCTTTAAAAAAATGCACAAACAACGCAACAACTAAATGCCTCTATCGAGTAACAATTACTAGACCGCAATCAAACGCGTATAGGTAGTTACCAAACACATTATAGACGTATAATAGCTCCATCCCAAAATAGCAGATGAAATCGCTACACTCCCGAGCCCTTAACAACTGAATAAATTCGCTAACTGGTTCAAATATTTCAAATCCTATTCACTCCATACAAATCATCGGCAAACACCACGACGACATCCAGATAAGCGAGTACCGTTAAAAACAAAAGCCTAAAAGTGTATTCAGTGTTTAGTAAAGAGACAATGAGGTCACAATGAGGTTCTTAACAGTCGCAATTACGAGAACAAAGGAAGGCGGGGTGAGCTTCTAATGTTCGGATCACTGTCTGAAACAATGTGTTGAGAGTTCGACTTGCTAAAACGCCCTTCTAAGATCCAATCGTGAAAGCTGTCAGCCATCACGCGTTTTGCGTTTGTTATGTTGCTTACGTTTGTTACAAGGTAGACAATAATAAATAGGTTAATTACTTAACGCTTTGCTAATGAATTAAATGTTTGTTCTCATAAACGTAATGGTATGGTTCTAATAAATATCAAGCATGTTCAACTGCTGTTGTTGTTGCTAACTGCCCGTAAGACAGAATGTATGGAGGCTTGTAATATTATATCTATTAATCCTACTTTGCTCCAATGTGTAATGTGCAGCCAACCCTTACGTAATAAAACTTAACACGTTACGGTCTCGTATGAATGCGGTGCCAGATTAGGCAAAGTTTCAGTAGGCGGTTGAATTGGCAGAGTTGGACCGGGGTAATTCAAGAGTACAGTGTGGTTAAAATACGAATGCCAAGGTTAATATTGGAATTGTAGTTAGTAAGCCGTGTCTAATATTACATTTTCCTTTTTTCCAACAAATTTCTGAGAACAGCGAGCAGTTTCTGATTAATTAGTATTGATTAACATATCGTTTTAGCGTGACTCAAAACTGTATACTTACTTATAATGTCAATTTCAACTATTGAAGGTATTTTTGTCCTACACTACATTTTGATGCGTTCAACACTTCAAGAATCTTTTTTACATATCTTTTACGTATAGGTAGAAATGTGGTAATCTCGCTTTACATTATACCTCATTTTTACTTAATCAATACAGTACAATATAAGTTAAAGCAGAATAATTATAAGTTGCTTGTGGATAGTAATTTTGTATGATAAATATTTTACATTGGAAAATGAAAAAAAAAACTGAAAATATTAATTAACATCTATTGGTAATAAGTACCTATCATAAACATACCTATTTCTACAAATAATAGTCGTTTTTTTCTCAAAATTAGTTTTACACATAGATGCATCTACTATATAGTAACAAATAGATATTACGTTTGAAATTATAAAGCAATACAAAATAATTATGAAACAGTTCAACTGGATTATATTTAAATTCCATACTTTTTTTTATTCCAATTTATTTTTGGGACTTTTATACAAGAATACATGGCAGCCCCATCGTATATTCTAACTATTTTAACTTACTAGCTACTTAACACTACTACATATTCCGGATCACTTGAGGCGACTCACCAAATCAAACAGCGCTCTGGCTGCGTCCGAGCTGGGATCAGCCAGTATTTTATTATAGAGTCCAACTTCGAGCCTGTTGAGGTGATAAGTCACCTCAAGTGCCCGCCTCTCATTTTGTATACGTATACATTCCGCCAGAAGGTGGTAAATTCCATATGATATCGTTCACTGAAAATATTGCTCTGCCTACATAATGCTTCGTAGATTACTGTTTAGTTTGAAAATTTAAGCCACGTACTCAATTTATGGATAACCTTTGGTATAAAATAGCACTAATTTCTCTGGAGGTTTTCTCCGAGGTTAAGTTAACTTTTGAATTTTAATAAGCTTGGCTTTGCGTGTGTGAATTAATTTCAATTAACCATACGTGTAGTTAATGTTAACAATCTTAGTATACTTGACCTGGGGCAAAATTCCAGAACATATTTCAAGCATTAATGTGAAAATTTAGGAGAATAAAGGGCATAACTTAGCAATATCAAGTTAAATACTCTCATTAGAATTTCGCTAATTCAATGCGAAACGTAATTTGTTTCATATTAGTTACCTACTACAATATAAAGGTCAAATAGTAACAAGTAGTTAGGTGATATGACAAAGGTAGTAGTGCCAAACTGATCCAAGTAATATTTTCTTAGCTATTTTGGCATAAATAAAACATCAAACCGTTTTTTTATGTTCATTTTTCCAAATTAACGCTATTTACAAAACTGTCATTTGGTTTAGTCGTATTCTACTAGATATCAACAGAATCATTATTTTTATTCCGAATAGGTTTGCGTTTGACTACATACTGCCTGATCTTGAGCAGGTGTGCGGTTTAGGGTGTAGCACGCTTACGTAGAAGATACGAGTACCTATTTACTCGGGATTTGAAGACAACCACGTTGTACTTTAGCGGAAAAACAGACCCTGGCAAAGCGTTCCACATTCTGGCTGTTTGTATGAGGAATGAGGATTCGAAACGTTTGGTTCTTACGCAAGGAATGTCCACCATAAGAGGACGGTGCTTTGGTCGCGTCTGTCTAGCCGTACGATAGAAGAAAGCGGCAGGTGGGCCCAGATTGTGCAACTCCTGGGCGCACTCTCCGAAGTGTATCCGGTAAAAAATCAGATGGTAAAGTGGCAAATGGCTGGCAAGCTTCGTAACTATAACAGTTCATCGTCTATTTGTAACGCCTGTGGTGGTGAGTCGTTGCAAAATCAGAGAACTTAAATTATATTAGAGATTATTTAATTAAAAAAAATAAACCTGTTTAAGTTGTATAAATGTATATCTAATTAGACGACGAATTTCAAGAAAAAAGTTCTGTACAAAAATTCAGTAAGTTCAGAAGTATGTCTAAAAGACAAGCTGCATGCAACAAGGGTTATTTTTGCTACTGCGGGGTTGGTTTTATAGTAAACTAATTGTTTGTTCTGGCTTCACCTGGCTACGATTGAATCCTTACATAGTATAAAATAAAGTCGCTATTGTTTGTCTGTTTGTCTGTATGCTTAAATCTTAAAAACTACGCAACGGATTTTGATGCGGTTTTTTTTAATGGATAGAGTGATTCAAGAGGAAGGTTTATATGTAAAATACACCTGTGCGAAGCCGGGGCGGGTCGTCTAGTGAAGCTATACATGACGAATCAGCATTCACATAGAAAAATGTTTTTTTATTTTTTAATTTAAAAATTACTAACCATGGTTAGCACAGACTCCAGGGTCTGTGACCTTTGTTAATTAAAATTTACAATTGTTTGTTTATACTGTACAAAGAGAGTTAGTAGGTACTTACCTAAGTCAAATTGTTAGTAGGTAATTGGTTTTATAAGATGTTTTTAGAGTGAAGTTGGTAATAAGTGAAGAGTAGGTACAATAATATCTTTGAACAAGTCCGCTGTCTTTACTTTATATACACCCCATAGAATACAAAAACGTTATTCTTGGCAGGCGAGAGCAATCGATGGCAACTAAGGCAACGCTTACATTTCAGTATCAATTACATGCCAGAATCAATACGCGTACAAACCACAGCAAACGCTCGCTGAATACAATTTAACCTAAAATTTTACTATAACAAGTAGTTCAAACAGATCTTGTGAAGAGATTGTTTAATTTATACGTAGGATTGATTATAATCAATTCAATCTATTTACATCTCTATTTGTGATTGTGATGTATTGAAATGCATGACTTCCTCCTCAACTAATAGGTAAAGCCGAAGTATAATATAACCAGTTTTTTTAAATGACAAATATACAAGGTTATTCCTAATCAATTAGCATCCTTTATGGGCAAATTCTGTAGTTCAAAACTTACAACTATTGTTCTGCGACTTATGTGAAAACTACAAAAATATCAGCTGTTCTATGCAGTTTGTCGCGGGTGAACAATATTTTTCTATGTAACAACTTTTTTTTTTTAGTTTTGACAAAAGTTTTTAGTTTTGACGTACAGAATAAGCATCTAAAAGGATGCTAATTGATTAGGAATAACCCTGTATATCAATGTTATCATCAATAACATATCGAAATAACCTCTCCGCAATAAAAGTAAGTAAGATCGTATAGGCTGGGTGGCTAAGTTGGTTTATGTTAGCCCTGTTGTCAAAGTTTTACATAGCTAAACGGTTAAAATAACCGGGACCTACAGTTAAACGTGTCATCCGAGCCACGGTAGCGCTCAGTTGTAAATGCCACCCGCGGTCACCCATCCAAAGAGTGACCGCGCCGAACGTTGCTTAACTTTGGTGATCGCTGACTAACACCTAGTCAAACTACACTTGAGCACTATGAGCACTACTCTTTAAGATTATCATATTGGTAAGACATCCACTTGTGGACTGGCTAGAAGCGGTTTTCGTATAGCTATCGCAATTTTCGAGGTTTAATACTGGGTCATAGGTATTAAGGGCGGGCCTAGTAGGTATTTCTAGACAAACAATATTATGTACGACGGTATTTGAAAATTCTCAAAAAAAATTCGCTTCTCCATATATTTTGCCGCGCGTTGAACTTTTTGTATGCAAACGCTGAACTTTCTTCTTGATTTTCCAAAAGTTGTTTGTCTAGATTCCTATATTAGAACCGCCCTTAAAAGATTTTGCGTTTAATACCTATGACCCTGTATAAGTCATCATTATGATCAATTTATACTATGATACCAGCCAGAAAAGAAATCAGCTGTTCTTTATAATATATAAATATGTCGACATTCAATGAGCTTTATATACTACGAAATTGTTAATGTAAATAAGGTTAGTTAATTCTTGCGATTTCGGTATTAATTTCATATTATAAGTTGGTAATTATTACACCAAAACTCTGAACATTTCAGTATCAATGACTTGCCAAAATCAATACGCGTACAAACCACAGCAAACGCGCGCTAAATACAATATAACCTGTCATTTTCCACTAACAATGTAGTTCAAATAGCTATTGATTGAATTGCCATGCCGCCTGGCGGTGACAAGTTTGTTTAGTTTGAATGAACGTATGAAGTACTTGTAAGCTTTGATTATAACACTATTTATAACCCTTCTATTTATTAACATTTACATCCGCAATTTCTAGAAGTAAACCAAGTAATTAATCAATTGGGATAAATGTATTACACTTTATCACATACGAGTAATTAGACGAAATTACGAAATAATTTTTAAAATCCGAAAACTCCATTTGAAAACCTTTATTTGATTATCAAGTGGCGTTGATAAGATGAGTGTAAGATATTTCCAAATATTTATATTCATTTTATTTGTAACTAGGCACTGTCATGGCTCGGATAACACATTCAATTGTGGGTCCAAGATCGCTTAAAAACTATTTACCAGGGCTAGCCATCCGGCCCGCGCGAACTTAATTAGGTACTTATCAAGTAATGAAATACCTATGAATACGATATGAATATATTTATGTTTATTAAGTGTATTTGGCTAGTATTTGATTTACATATTAAGAATATAAGGATTAGTAATTTAGCTAATAATAAAATTAATGTGAATTGTATGCTAAAAAGGTATAGGTATATTGGAAAATACGCATTAGGACAGAGTGGTGGATTTGGCGCAATCGCCTTTCGCGGGTAGGTTTATGTTCAGAAGTGGAATATTTAAAGGCCTATACATTACAATATAATTCTCTTAGTAAGTCGTAAGAGAAATCAATGCTGTATTTATCAAGCAAATCACCACAGTTCAGAAAATTGATGAATAGTACGCTTACCATGCTCTGAGGAATTTAGCATGCAGTTGCCGAGTTCTCATCATGTTGGGTAAATTTCTGAACTAATAGAAAAGTAAGGTACAGAAGCAAAACTCGTTTTAAGAAAAAGGTCAACACGACTTACTAAGTACTTTATCATGGAAGGTGGTAAATGGTACTAAGGTGGTATTCGCATATTCTGTTAACTTGACGTGTTTGGTAATTTTATACAGGCTCCATTTCGGCGAGTGTGCGCTCGAACTCCATGACCTGATTCCTTTATCTCCTTTTCACAACAGAACAAGCCGCAAGTCGCATAAATACCATCCCTACATAGTCGACGTCCCACATGCTCGTACGATAAGCGATTCGCTTCTTTCTTCATAACGCGGACCGCCAGGGTTTGGAATGCCCAGTCTCCGTCATTGTTTCCAGACAATTACAATGTGGATATCTTCAAGTCTAGAGTAAATAGGTATCTTCTAGGTCTACATACTCCATCTTCGGCTACAACTTCACTTTCCATAAGGCGAGGTGAAGGCCAAATGTAGACCTATTTTGCATTAAAAAAAAAAAACTTTACATGCCGGAAAATCAGTCGTATGATTTATTATTCGAAACTGCAATCGGCGGCCTTTCCCAAGCTGACGAGTGAGTCCATCTCATAAAGCACTGCATCAGCAGCAGTGTGACAGTGCACTTTTAAACGAGTACTTGAACTTTTTGTTTGAAAGTTCGTCTTAATGAAGAGCATAACAACATCCTACAGTTTTGCTATTAAATTAGTTTTACTGTTCAGCTACAAAATCGTTACTAATTTTGTAAGTCCGAAAATATGTTTGTTGGTTTGTGTGTTGCGTACTCTTTCACACAGCAGCAAAAGAAGAGATCGATATAGTTTAAAGGAAAATGTCATAGGCTACTTTTATCTAGGAAAATTTAGAGATCCAGTGGGAAGCCGCGTGCAAAGCTAGTTGTTAATAAGTTATGTTGTACATTTAATCATCTCAGACCAAATAAAAAAATCAAGACATAATGGTGTGAACAAAACAAGTGAGGCCGACAAAACTAAGCCTTGCCGTGTACAGACACAATTACACACACATATTCGTACAAGGAATCTAAATCTTGGCTCGTCAATCGAACTATGGCGGCGCAATACCGACGCACGCACCACCATATAAATAAACCGGCCTTACTTGTCTGTTCACGACGTTCTTTCTTGTTTTTTTTTATTTGGTCTAAGTTAATCAGTCCCTATTTCCAAGTTATGTTTCTGCACGTTCTTTCATTCATATCAGTTCCTTAAATATTTATGTCATCTTCGTACCTCGCGAAAGTTGGTGTATGTTTTGCACGGCGTGTTCTTACGGAGGCGAATCAAGTTTGTTTGTTGGAAAGTTGACGTAAACACGAACAATATTGTGACGTGTTTGTTCAGAACATTGTTCACTAGTTGCTTTTGTTATTAATGATTGTTATGTTAAGTGGTACGTTAAATGATAATGTACATAACGCAGGCCTGAAGACCGAGGAAGTTGAAAAATTCTCCAATGAAAACTTTGTGGGACAGAAGACCTCAGGATCACGCTGGATGCAAGCCACTTGCATTCCGCTTAATTTATTTAGTCTCTATTCAATGAAACGTATCCATACTTTGTGATTCATTGAGGAAGAGAGAGGCTCTTGAAAATAACACGGTACAGTCATGTTATTGCTTTTAGTGAATACAATTTTATTTAAAAAAAATTGGTCTTGCAGTATGAGTACGTTTCCCAACTCCTGCACGGGTATCACGACAAAGGGAGAAAACCATTTTATCCACCTTTAATGTCAGTTGTCAATTCATACTTTATTTCCACTTCGAGGGGATATATTGGTGTAAAGACAATTTGTCCCTTTAACATGATACCCGTGCTGTAGTAGAATTAAATCAACGCTTCTTTCGATGTATTTCGATCGATCAAGTCATATCTTTGTGATCGCGTCTTATCTATTCAATAAATACAAATGAAAAAAAAAATGTTTCCCTAAAAATATTTTCCATTATCTACGCCGCCCTTTCTACTCAGACTTGCAAGCATCTGATCAAAACAGTTTTTCCTTTCGCAAACCATCGTACGTAACTAGAAAAACAAGACATAAGCATCACCAAGGGCATTGTGATGCTCCTTACAAATTGTCCGTGTAGACATCCCGCTAAGATATTGTTATGGCCTATCATATTGTAGGCATAACTTACTCCGGGGACGGTGGCAAATGGGGCTTCTTAACAGAAATCTAAAGAGAGGCTTTCTCTTTACCACACCGGGACTACATCGGGGGTATACCCTTTCGAACTAAAAATATTTTTTCGATTCGGTTTACAATTGATTAATTCTCTTTACCCGACGAATAAAAAAATGATTGTAATGATGGTTGGAATCAACATTTATCGACTTAGTACACCGTTCCAGAATACAAAATAATACAACATTTTATTAATAACACAATTGTTACATGTCAAATCAATTGTACAATTCATCAATTGTTCCACCACACAAAATTATAAACTTTAATTTTATCGATTAACTTTAGTTTGGCTAGATTACATAGTAAAAGGTTTTATAATGATAGGTTTATACATTTCTAAAAATCCCTGTCCTATGCAAAGCAACATTCTGCATGTAGTAAAGTCGCATATACTTAAACATGCATGATACATTGCAGGATGCAGTGTAGTGTAAGCGCAATTTATGAAAAATCGGCCAAGTACGAGTTGGACTCGCGCATCAAGGGTTCCGTACCGTATGGGACGTAAGGGAGCCCCTTGGTAAAAAAATCATGTTTGTTGTATGGGAGCCCCCCTTAAATATTTATTTTATTATGTTTTTAGTATTTTTTGTTATAGCGGCAATCAAAATACATCATCTGTAAATATTTCAACTCTCTTGCTATTACTGTTCATGAGATACAGCCTGGTGACAGACAGGCGGACAGACAAACGGACAGAGAACGGACGGACAGCGGGGTCTTAGTATTTGTGTCTTAGTTCGGTGCCGTTTTTAACCTTTGGGTACGGAACCCTAAAAAGCGTGAGCAAAGAATTGGCGTGACGCGTAGTTGTGATTTTACGCAAAAAAAAACGTTAATCCCCGCTTGGTCAAGACGATATGTCTCATCTCGTGTGATCTGTGGGCTTTTTGATACTTTCTGTACCAACTAGAAGGAAAATAAAAGAAAGACGACGAAACATTTGATTGTATTGTTGAGAACTAGTAGAACGGTGATTGGTCTCTTAGTTAGACTATAAAGATTGGGCAACAATGTGTTATTATTTTCTTTGTGATAGACACCAAAGCGAAGAAGAGAGGAAATGTGCTGTGCCAGATAGAGCATTTTAGTTCGTTAGTATATTGTAGATAATATGTCATTTCATTTATTTATGCTCATATAAAGTACTAAATGTTAGGTACAAAGTATAAATATTAACTTAGTCCTCACCTGCGCAGGTACAGCACCGCCTGCACCTGTCTCCGTCCCCCTTTGACGTCTACCCCCGCGCCCCTGTACCGCGCAGGCGAGGACTCAGTTAATCAGTCAGACTAAAGGTTGATATATTTTAGCCAAGCGAGGAAACAATCTACGCGCCACTCTAGATTTTGTTTTGTTTCTCGATAAGCAAATATAGTACCTAGGTACATATATGTGTATGCAGCTGAATTAATAGACTACAACGCCCCGTTCATCTCCACAAAATGGGTTTGGTGGAGTCTGTTCCTAAAAGTTGGTCATAAATATAAGTACAACATCGATGTAAAACATCGATGGTTCAATGGTACTTAATTTAGCAAAATACCTATATGTCAGTCGCTTCAAAATACACCTGATGTAATTTTAGTTTAGACTTAAAGTTTTTTTATCCATCTGAAGATTGAATCTATGTTCACATTTTGCTATTTTGCTCCTCTTTACTGACCTTAAAAAGTATTTTGATGAACATTGATTTACCCACCAAGAGATATACATGGAACATAGTACTACGCGAACCCAGTCCAAGATCCACATACATTTTGTTTCAACAGACGTGTGCAATATATTTTACTTTCAAATAGGTATGTACTCGTATGTGTATACATCCGTTCTGAAAACTTTATTAGTACGAAACCAAAAAAGCTATTTATCGTCAACAAAATAGTACTAACAATCTTAAACGAACCGACACCTAATATGGCTTAAACCCTAAAACGTCTCGCGTCTAAACAGCTAAACTTTCCATCAATAAAATGTAAGCTGGCGGGACGTTAATCATAAACCCTTTACACGCGCGCTCACTAGGTTTATACCCAGGCTGTTTACGGAACATTACAGTATCGCACAGAGTAGGATGATTGGGAGATGGCACAATGTATGTATTTACTCATTTACATTGACTGCCTCGGTGGCTCGGTGGTTAGTGACCCTAACTTCTGGGTCAAAGAGGCGTGGGTTCGATCCCCGCCCAGGGCAAGTATTTATGTGATGAACATAGGTGTTTGCTCTTGTTTGGGTGTTATTTAGTTACTATGTATATGTATTTAAAAATATGTATAAGTAGTTTATCAGTCTCTGGCAGCCATATCACAAGCTTTGCTTCGTTTGGGGTCAGAGGCCGTGTGTAAGATGATACTTATTTATTTATTTTTACATTGAATTACAACTGAAAAATACTTTGGCCTAGACTAGACATATTGTTTATTTTCTCAATCGAACAAAATATGACGAAGATGAAGCGCGTCAAGTTGTTGAGTTTGGGTGTCACTGACGTCACATTTTCGAACAATGTAGATCTCACAGAACAGGAGAACTCTCTTCTGTGGAAGATCTAGACCGAATTTTAATTACCTATTTTATGATTTATTAGCCTTAAAAACTACATTTTCATCCTTTGCGTTTAATTGAGAGAATAAAAAATAAGGTCCAATATTTTTTAAGAATTTAATTGACTGACAAATTTTCAGTCATCTAACGGATTCCTGGGATCAATAATATTTTTTTCCCTTACTCAGGCATATATATATTTTTTGGAGGATACTGACACTTAATTCAGATATCTATCAAAGACGAAACTGAAAAGAAACGTATGCGAACTTCATACGTATTTTTGCTTCGCAAAAGCTATCCAAAAACGTTCTTGGCCGATGACGTAAAAACCTGTGATGATACAACATTTTTAGAGCGGAAAAATTGATAAATTTCAATTCAAACTTGTCTGATTTTCATCAAATTAGCCCGCCAGGAAACTAATTCTATGAACTGCCACCTCTGTTTCACACTCCGCGAGCTCGTCGTATCAGCACGTTAATGCAACCTTTTAACCTACATCGGATGAAAGCGGCGGTATACTCGAGTGTAAAGCAGGTCGGCAGTTACTGTGCACCACAATGATCCGGTTATATGTATTGAACCGTGTTTGCTGTACACAACTTATTGTTTTGTCAGTAGGAACTTTGCTATTTGTGAAATTTAAAGGGAGTTTTGGCGGGAACGCGGAAAAATCATGTCGCTGCATTGTATTATTTTGTTAAACTTGTGTTTTTATCAGTGATAATTAGTGAAAAATTGTGGTATTTCGTTGATTATGAGCTGATTTACGTGCATGAGTGTAGGCAAGTGATATAATGTGACGTATCATGTTGTTACCAAAACTCCATAAACGCGTACAGTAAAGTCTTGTCTGCTTTACTGAGGTATGAATGACTTGGACTATGTTTGGACTTGACCGTGACTTTACTGGACTATGACGTGACTACGACTGATTATCTTGACAAAATATTATAAAACATTATTAAAATTTTATACTTGACACTGGCAAATGCACAACAATGCGACGCCAAAAAATAAAGAAGAAGAAATTAAGAGGAATAACTAAATGTCAATTTAATGTTATTTAACTACAACATCATGTCGTGTCGTAAATGGTACACTCGAGTGTAAAACAGTTACTGTGCACCACAATAGTTAATGATCCGGTTTTATGTGTTGAACCGTGTTTTCTGTACACAACTTATTGTTTTGTATTTAGTAGTTTATAGTTGGTACTTCATTGTTTGGTATCTGGTCTGGTTATGTGTTGAGTTAAAAGGAATAACGGAATTTCAGTCTAGTGTTTTTTAACTTGCAACAGATGAAAGCGATGGTATAATCGAGATCTTGGGTGTAAAGCAGTTGGCAGTACAATGCTAAATAATCCGGTTCTATGTATTGAACCATGTTTGCTGTCGTTAACTCATTGTTTTGTATTTAGCTGTTGACTGTAGGTACTGTCTGTCTCTACACTGTCGATTTTCCTTCGATACGTACGAAGCGGTTTGACTCAACCTTTCTGATTCGTACCGCCAGGGAATGGAACAGTCTTCCTGCTTTTATATTTCCTAAGAGAAATACCTATAATCTAAAGCTTTATAAGGTCAGAGTGAATAGGTATCTTCTAGGTATGCGTGCTTCATCTTCAACCACAACGTCGCTTACCATCAGGCGAGGTGGTGGTCGAACGCAGATTTATTTGCGTTAAAAAAATAAAAAATAAATGTTTGGTATGTGTGAAGTTAAAAGGAACCGCTAAATGTTTTTAAACCTACATTGGATGAAAACGGCGCTATATTCGAGTTTAAAGCAGTTCAGCAGTTACTGTGCACCACAATGCTGAATTTTCTATGTATTGAGCCGTATTTGCTGTACACAACTTTTTGTTTTGCATTTAGCTGTAGACAGTAGGCACTTTAAAGTATGGTATCTGTGAGGTTAGAAGGAATAGCATTTAAAATATGCCACCTTAATGTTATTTGTACATAATTATACAATAAAGCATGTTCGCAGTTATTGTGTACCACGAGACCACGTACCGGCAATCGCTGCGTAGGACATCCACCTACAAGGTGGACGGGTGACCTCATCAAGACCTCAGGATCGCGCTAGATGCAAGCCGCTTCCAACTGATCTTATCAGAGAGCCATAGAGGCCTACGTCCAGCACTGGACGTCTTATGTCTCACGGAATGGATAGATTCGAATAATAAGCTCACTTATCTAAATTTAAATTTCAGGTATTAACTTCATAAAATTTCTAGGTTTTCATTCATTTCATTCCAGGTTAATACTTTTTAACCCCATAACTTAATATTAAATACGGAATAAAACTCAAGTAAAACTCACCTTTAAGCCATACAGAAGGCGGTATGAACCAAGCAATGTGGTTTATACAGTACGTCATGCAAGGTACTTTGCATATTCATTTACCTAGCGTGTGGACTCCGAGCTGAAACACTAGATTTTCGCGTTATTTTAATGAGAAAATCAAAAAGCAGGATATAGGTTACCTGAACAATATTTCTGTATGAAATCTAGGGGAATCGTTACGTTGAATTCGTATTTAATACAAAAGATTTTAACAGTATGTTTTAGCACATTTTGTTGCAAGTTACTGGAGTTACCACAGAAATCCGTACAAAGAAAAATATCCAAAGCTAATTTTTAAAAAGATTTAAGAAAATGATGCTTTTCGTACTATCCTATTTAAATTTGTTTAAAACCTGAGCAACAATTACAACCATAATAATGTGTATTTAATTGACTTTAGGATGAAATCTGTCGTTTCATTTTTGTTAAAATTAATATTTATTTTTACAGTTCAATTAAAGATACAAGTTATAATTTCAAATACCGGATTTTGGCATTTCAACGTTACACGTTTATTTATTACAAGATTTTAGTTTGATTTTTACATCAATAACATTATTACACAGTCTTTCTTCATCAAACAAATAGAAGATCATACACACACGCTAGGCTATATGTCCTTTACCTAAACAAACCTTTCTTTAACGAATACCATGTAATTTATCAACTATTGTCGAGATAAATGTACATAGCTCGTCGTAGCAAACGTAGCTTGTACGAGTACTACGCGGCGTAGCACTAGTCGTCAATTCCGTAGCGGATTCCACGCTACAGCGACAGGCTACAGTAATTTCGTATAGGTCGGGTGGCTAACCCTGGTGTCAGAATTTTTGAGCTCCTTGATATGTCTTAACGGTTAGAACGACCGGTACCTACAATTTTACGAGTCATCCGAGCCACGGCAGCGCTAAGTTGGATATGCCACCCGCGGCTATAGTCCGAAGGCTACAGTATAGTTGTTTCTGATCGTGGTAGCACTGTAGACTGTTGTAGTAGCGTGCAGATGGCTACGAAATTGTACCGTAATTCGCAACGTAGCATTCCTAGATAATATTATAATGTAATATTCACTGTTGCGTATTAAGCTAACTAGTCTAATTACGCAGCGTTTCAAACTTACTTTAGGTAACTAAATACTCGTACCGTTAGCAAATGTTGACGTAGTCACATCACAGGTACACAGTGTTGATTACTATGGAGTGTAATAAATGTAGACAGCGCAATTGACTACGCTGCGTAGCATTCTTAGAACAGAATCAGAATCAGAATCATTTATTGACGTATCGAGCTTAATACTATAATTAAAAATACAAAATCTGTATAATAATACATAGTACCGCCAACAATAGGTCTCGTCATTCAACTAACAAAATACAAACGATTGGTACCAGCACTTGTATCAGCATTTTTAGGGTTCCGTACCCAAAGGGTAAAAACGGGACCCTATTACTAAGACTCCGCTGTGCACCCGTTCGTCCGTCTGTCTGTTTATCACCAGGATATATATCATAAACCGTGATTGGTACCTTGCTTTGTACCTACCTCCTTTCACAGATGAAGTATTTCTGTTGCATCTGTAACAGCCAATACTAAAAACAGAATAAAATAAATATTTAAGAGGGACTCCCATACAATAAACGTGATTTTTACCGTTTTTCGCTCGAAATTAATATTCTCACAATATTCACTTTAAAAATAAATAATTAAATGAAGTCGGGCTTTCATACGGTACGAAACTCTTTGTGCGCGAGTCCGACTCGCACTTGGTTGATTTTTAGTATAGTTACCAACGCAAAGTAATCTATTTACAGTGCAGTTTGCTACACATCGTAGCATTCATAAACAGTGTAGGCAAATTACAAGCAACATTGTGTACAAAGTAGCAATACAATAAATTGTAGACAATACAATCTGCACAGTATAACATATTTTGTGGATTAAGTTACATGTAGCAAAAACGAGCAAAAAGTAATTTCTAAGTAAAAAAGGTTGAAGTTATTTACTAACTTTGACAAAAAAAATGTGCTTAAACGTATTCAATAGACCAAATTAGCTAAGCTCATTCCTCATAGGAACAGCCAAAATGTGGAACGCTTTGCCCGAGTCCGTTTTTTCGTAACAGTACAACATAGGCGTTTTCATATTTCGAGTAAATATGTAGGTATCTTCTAGGTAAGCGAGCTACACCCTAGACTACATATCTGCTTAACATGTGGCAGCATGTTGTCAGACGCAAACCTATTTAAAACAAAAAAAAAGTTGGTACTCCAAATGTCTGCATGATATGTTTAGAACTAGTCAACAAAAATCAAAGACTTAGAATTAAAATTAAAACTCTAATAAAAAAAAACCAAAAAATAGACATGTAAAAGATATGTAATTATTTTTAGCAAAAAAATGTCAAAACCGCCTTCCATCGTGTACAAAATTCGAATATTTCGCTCGAATTGTTTACATTATTGTTAAGTTTTCAAAAACGGCTCAGCCGATTTCTGTGACTTTCAAATAGGACTACCTCGCAGTATACCCTTTCGAGCCTAAGAAATAATTTTTCGATTCGGTTCACAATTGCCGCAATCATCGATGAAAATACACAAAAAAATACATACAGACGAACATAGAACCTCCTCCTTTTTGGAAGTGGGTAAAAAGTTGGTACTGGAAATGCATATATGATAAGTTTAGAACTAGTCACCAAATATTATTAACTAGTAGTCTGCCCCGGACTTGGACATCGCGCTGTTCCTATTACATATAAAAACTGTGATTTCAAAAAAAAATTAATAATATTGGTATGAAAGTTTTGAAATGATGAGTGAAGTAAATGTATATATCATTCGGTAAAATATTTAAAATATATGAGTATCTGCCGAAAATTGCTATTGTTATGCTACAATGTTTGAATTATGCCAAATCTGATCATACTGAATGGAATCTAATACTAGCAGAAACTCTACTAGATTTATTTAGACAGGGAAAAAAATTGGCCAAGTGCGAGTCGGTCTCACGTACGAAGGGTTCCGTACTCTGTTGAAGCCCCCTTAGCCCCATACCTCTTGCGGTTGTTAATAGCGACCAATTAACCCCTAAAAAATTACGTTCGTTATATGGGAGCCACCCTTAAATATTTGTTTTATTCTGTTTTTTGTATTTGTTTTTATAGCAGCAACAGAAATACATGATCTGTGAAAATTTCAGCTGTCTAGCTGTCACGGTTCATGAGTTATAGCCTGGTGACAGACAGACAGACGGACATCGGAGTCTTAGTAATAGGGTCCCGTTTTTACCCTTAAGGTACGGAACCCTAAAAAACAACGTACTAAAGAAATAAAAGCATCAACAAATTGGTGAGCAACCAGCGTTCAATGAAGCCATACGGTGACATTATGGTGAGCCACGTTCAAGCCAAAGCGCTTTACTGTGTCGCGGTGAACTAGAGTAATTACCTACCAACTGCGATAAAAGGGAACAGTTGGTGAATTTAAGTTATTATTGCAGTAGCAAATTTTCGTTTCTCGGTTATATTTGCGTGACTGCCTCGGTGGCTCAGTGTTAGTGACCCTGATGACTAAATCTAAGAGGCGTGGGTTCGAATCCCACCAAAAAAGGCAAGGGCAAAAATGTATGTGATGAACATTTGTGTTTGCTCTGTGTCTGGTCGTTATTGGTAATTATCTTTCTAAGTGTGTATTTAAAAATATGTGTAAGTAGTTTATCAGTCTCTATAACAAGCTTTGTTTAGTGTGGGGCCAGGGGCCATGTGCAAGATGTCCCCTAATATTTTTATTTATTGAAATATGGATAGAAATGTTTATTGGTGAAATTAATTGTTATTACTATTTAAATTCCTTAGTTGACTGTCTACTGTAATGTGTGAAATTAAATGGTAATTTTAATTTCTTATTATCTAACGTAATTTTAAACTATCGCATTAGGGAACCTGTAAAGTAATTGAAATGGTTTTTGAGAAAAAAGGTACAACATACAACCCACATATCCTCTTCATACAATGCCCGCGAATCAAATCGGTTTATAAAATCGGCAATTTGTGCTCTGTGTTTTGGCAGATGCAGTAATTTTCTTCAATTTTATGGAACTAATTTAAATCTACCTTGTAATATTTCACTAACACAATTCACAAACTTCCTAAATATTATGAAATAAAAAATTAAAACATAAAAATTGGTTCACAAATAGCATAAAGATCAGGTATCAAAGGAACAAAAAAAAAACACTTACCTACATGATGATTGAAAACTTTCAGCTTTTTGAAAATTGGTTGACCAATACTACACACCGTAAATTTTAGTGAACGAACAATGGCCGCATGTAATAATTTTCCTAAAAAATGTACGAAATCAAGATTTACCTGGTAATTAAGAGAAGAAATGTGAAGAACATGTTTCTGTGAAATACTTAACGAGAAGTAAAATACTGACTCACATTTCCATGCGGGTTCTCATTATTTTGAACGCTGTAATGAAATATGTAGTTTCTTGTTTACTGCTGGAAATAGTTTTGTGTTCTTAAATAAAATTGGACAACTTCATCATAATTATTTTAGCTGTAGAAGGTCTAATGATAGACTAAGATATCCTATTGGAGAAAATGAATGAATGAACATTTATTGTTAACACAGAATACTGAAAATACACAGAAAGGAAAAAAAAGTAACTTAACTAGTGCAACAAAGGGCGGCCTTATTGATTACAGCAATCTTATCCAGGCAACCATTTCATTTAGAGAATATAATAATTATACAATAAGAATAATAACATAATACAATAAGAAAGATAAAAAAAAAGGGTGAGTAGTAAAGAGAGAGGACAAAAAAATACAAGTAATAAATACGTAATAAGTAGAGATTCGAAAATTTTATTAAAATAAAAATATAGCAATAAATAAATAAAAAATATAAAGACCGGTTGGAAGAGGATTGTATTGTGCGCAATCCTGCAGTCTTTTTCCACTTTGTAGGCATTCTAAACGTCCTATGCTGTACGTTATATTCATCTGAAATCATCAAAATATCGACTCTATCAGTTATAAACTACATAATTAACTAATTAAAAGAAAGTAAAGGTTAAAATCTAAAATTAACCAACACTTGTATTAGAAATAAAAAGTTTTGATGGAAAAAGTAGTCTCATTAGCAAGGCAAGCAGGTTTTTGATAAAAATACACAAAACTAGTAAACAACACTCAATTTGTATTCAAAACTAACGGTCTCGTTTTACAAGAGTAAGTTTTTCAATATAAAAACAAATTTTATCTACACTAATGTTGTAACATTCTACTTATGTTTCCAATACTTGACTTATAATGACTACTGTTATAGCGCAGACAACAAAACACTCAATTTAAGCAATTTCACATGATGTTATAATATACACATCGATATCGTAAAATCTCATTATAACATCGCGCGCTCGCTCCTGATTGGCCCTGCGCGCGCAGCTGCGCTCTCATTGGCTAGATTTTAATGGCGCTAAGTTCACTGTGACAATACACGTACGCGTGAATTTAATGTTTCGCAATATGTTTATTTTTATTTTTATTAGTGAAGATAAAGTAGTGTATGAAACTGCATATAACACGGGTATTAAAACACGAGTGTGAGTTTATGAAACGAGCGCAGCGAGTTTCATAATAGTAACGAGCATACACTACATAGCATAGGTATCTTCTGGGTCTGCGTGCTTCATCTTTAACCACAACGTCGCTTACCATCAGGCGAGTTGGTGGTCATACGCGGACTTATTTGCGATAAAGAAAAATTACTATTGCTTTGCAAAGTGCTGGGACTTTAAGAGGCATGTAAATAAACTGTATACCGATCAATATGAACAATTTTTACTAAAGACCCAACGCCAGAATTATACAAAAAAAGTCTGTTTCATACAATGAGTAGGTATGTGAATTTATTTGTTACTTCGAGGTTGATTCCACAGTAAGCGTTGTTTTCATATGTTGTATAGCCTAAAAATCGCAAAGAAAATTTTAGATTTAAATTTTACTACATTATTATCTGTACAATGTACACACATACTTACATACTTACATAGCCTTAAGAAAATCCAAAAAAATAATAATAATTAAAAATGTATTAACATCTCTTTTTTGGGTAGCTGCTGCGTTTCTGAATAGTTAGTAATTTTTTTTAGAAATTAGCCGTATTATTACTGATTAAATTCACGTCGGCACGGTACAATTCTTTACGGTGTCACATACTGCTCTATAGGAAACCGCGCCGTTTGGTTTATATCAACAATTTTACTGCTATACTCGTATTACGGACACCACTATCCTAGATTATCCTAGACAAGTATTATATTTAAAAAAAAAACTTTTTATGACCAAGCTTTTACTGAACAAGTGCTCGCTAAGACGAATCAAAGCCGAAACTCGATAGGGACCACCTTCAAGCTCCAACATCAGACTCTGGTTACCATTGAAAGACAAACTACTTGCCAAGACCATTCAAATGTACCCAAATTCGATGAGGTTGTGTCGTTTCATTGCTAAGTTCCTTTGGCCACCTTCCAGCTGCATCATCAGATCAGCACCATGTCATCATAATATTGCATTGTCACGCGATTTACACATGTGTGCAAAATTTCTGTTCAATCGCTAACCGGGAAGTGGATCAAATTTAACTTGCAAGATTTGATTACAGACCGACAGACAGACAACTGGACAGGAGAAACAAAATAAAAGCTTGTAAAACAAGACACCGTCAAAAGCTTCACCAACCTCGATTACCTAATTAACCATCGCCTTCACAGATTCCTCGTAAAATCGCGTAACCTCTCACAAAACCTTTCCCATTTCTGTAAATTAACTCACAATTCAGTAGAACTAAGATTTGGGTCAAGCGATCCTAAATCACACGGCTACCGCAGACCACCCATAACCCCGCCGCAATGACCAGATCTTTTGTTGATGGCATAATCAAAAGAGAATTATGAATGAACATGATTTGTAGCTAAGATAGCCCAGCGGTTGGTGCGTTTGTTTCACACGCATATGTAGTAAGTACGTTCGTATAGGTCGGGTGGCTAGCCCTGTTGTCAGAGTTTTTAAGCTGTCTGAAGGCATCTGACATTGCTAAACAGTTAATACAAACGGAGCCTACAATTTTACGTGTCATTCGAGCCACGGTAGCGATCAGTTGTAAATGCCACCCGCATGGATGACCACCCAACCGAAGACTAGCAGTGCTGAACGTTTATTTGCCTAATAACTTTGGTGATATAGTAGTGGCAGGGTAAGTACTACGTATTTGTCAGTTCCATCCATCCATTCATCAGCCATAAGACGTACACTGTTAAAAATGAGCTTCTCCTAAAGTTCAACAATAAGATCGGTTGGATACGGCTTGCATTTGCGAATTGATATTTATTCACCGCCAATCAGATATTATTGTGTTCCTGTGTTTCAGATTACTATGATTTGAATTTTCTGTTTCAGATTCTTAGGTTCACAAGTTTTATTTATCTTTAAAAATCTTACACATATAAAATAGCAGGCAATTTCATGTAGGTACTTTAAAATATAAACTATCTCGTAATAGACATGTCAAAGGAAAACTTTTAAAATAAGTTAGCTGAAAATTTTATTTCTTTTTGTTAGTATAACACTATTAGATATTTTCAACAAAAATAAAGAATTTTCCAAATAAATTTAATTTCACAGTCTGGCTACAATCTTAAAGGACTTTGTTATAAAACCTTCTAAATGCAAAAATTATACCGAGAATATTCCAGCCTTTTTCATTTAAGAAAATTGTTAGACATACGCAAAGGTTCACATCTCTGACAATTCCAAAAAACCTTCGAGAATAAGCTCTAAAATATGCCAAAAAACATTCAACCCGTGTTGTTTATAAAACCTCTATAAAGACGTACCATTTAGGGACCTTTTCTAAACGACTTCTTGCTCAAGTATTTGGTGAGTCGACCATAAAAGGTACCACAAACCTCTGTGCTAAGATATTACCTTTAAAATGTCCAGCACACGTACGGTCATACACATTTCACTCTCAAACCTTCAGTGTACCCAACAAGCTATCAAAAGACAGCTTATTTTAGCCCTTATCGCTCAGTGATAAGGTTGGAGAGTTGTGTTTAGAGAAGCTCCGATGGCCGCAGTTTTCTCAAGTGGGGTCCAGGCCTCATTATTTTTTGGGCGAAATATTTGCGACACAGCAGTTTCAGAGTGTACACTTGAAAGCTTTTAGTGGAGTTGGCCTGAAATAGGCAATCGTCTAGTAAAGGGTAGTTTGATATGCAAACGACATTATTATGCATGTGGTTAAAGGGATACGATAAATAAAGAAGTTATGGAAACGCGCGTAAAAATATTTTATTTTGTTTTAGTGGAAAATGGCTTTAGTAAAGTCAAATTAGCAGACTATTTTATACATATTCGTATTTGTAAAAAAATGTCAATTTTGCTTGCCTTTTGGCTGTTACCTTTAAAAATAACTTTAACTGTAAATGAGGTACTTTTTATTAGAAGGAAAAATTTTAAAATTAAAATGCATATTAAATTTAAATTCATATTTTTTTTGTAACTGTATCATAGATAAATAACTAAAATGGAAAGTTCCATTATAGTTATTTATCTTGTGTTTCTAAATTAAATTAATTAATAATGTTTGCAAAAAACATTATTTAAGAACCGCATGTAAATATTACAACTATGTCGTTGTGTCGACATTATTCATACAGAAACTCTCAAATTGAGAATTTTCTCCGCTTTTATGAAAGTCAATTTAACAGTCAGTTCTATAACTTGCATCGACTAAAACATGAAAGATATAATTACATAAAATGCCTCCACATAGATAGAGCAGCCATAATTTAATTAAATTGCTCGATGAATCATAAATTGAACAAAATTAATGAGAGATTCCAGATAAAGTTTCATTCGAGTAATTTCCGGATTTCTTCCTCGTTGATTGTCTTACGGATGATTTTTAATTTGTAAGGAATCATTGAACTTCGAAGGTAATTTTAAAGTTTGTGAAATTAAACATTTCGGTGTTCTCATCAAAATTATTGATGCTGTAGATATTTAATCAACTTAAGGTACAAAATTTGACGGCACGAACTCAGATTTGACGTAGCTTAAATATATCATATCTCAGCTGTATTTTTTGAAGAAGAGATAGATTCGATAATAAACAGTAGATATAGTGCGTGTACACCCATTGAAATATATATATATTTTTTTATTTCATTTAAAATACCAATAATTATTACCTAACACGGCTGCGTACTAAATGCGGTGTTCTCCGTAGTAAATTATGAAAAAAAAACCTGTTAAATGGATTTGTTTAAATAATAGTTATTTGAACTAACGAATATATAAAGTAGGCTGCTATTCTCATAAAAGATGACTCAGTTTAGTTCTTCTGTGTTTTTTTGCATCCAATGTTTCCTAAAAATTTAAGTCAAAATTCAAATGTTCTAAGGCAAATCAATCGAGTGGAGTTTTTTTTCCAGTTTTATTAGCAAGAAGTATTGATTTTGTAAAGACAAGTTGATGTAAATCTTATTTTTAGATATTCAACAGCAAACACTGGTGTGATTACCTACCGACGTTTGTATGGAGTGATGAGCGACTTGTTTACTCTTAAATGTATAAGCTAGGCAAATTTTATTCGGTCGGCTTAAGTATTAAATACAATATTGGATACAAAAAATAAAGTAATAGCTGTACTGTAACTGTAATGTACTGAGTGGCCGCATAACCCGCAAATCGAACTAACCAACATATCCAAATGCTGCATAAGCTTGATGCAGTGAGTACATCAACTTTGTTAATAGCTAATAACAAAATATTGCACCAAGATAAACGGTATTCAACGATTCTTAAAACTCTAAAATGTCCTCTACGTATTAGATTAGTGATACAACATAGTAGTACCAGTAAAAGTGGCATCCAATAATCTCCATTTCAATGTGAAATTTCAATCTAACCACTATCTCTGTCTGCGCCGCGATTTTAACAAAGGAATAAAGATCATTGTTAAACGAAAAAGGGTGCCTGAGCTGGAGTATTATGCTTTAAAAAGATGCAATTTTTAAATGAAGCGCCCGGGGTCGGAAATATGAAAAAGGCGAAAGCACACTACGCCTTTACGGTGCGTTGCCAATTTTTTTAACACTTTATTGTGTAATAAAATGGTTAGCAGGCTGATCGGCCTCCTAAAGTAAGAAACCAACGTCACGTCACGTTACTCATCAAGATAAAGATCCTTTATTCACATTTTTCTTGAAGTGCCCTTGGTTCATATCAAAATCTTAAATAAAAAAATAAAAAAACTTTAGCTCATTTAATAAAGAATCACACATTTGTTGCTTTATCAGTGTGCGTTTTTATTTAGGTACTTTGTGTTTTATTAAATAAAGATGGACTCATTTGAGATATTTTTTCAACTACAACAACAAATAGGTACCTATTATTTTTAAAACTTGAAGGTCAAAACACTGAAATGAAATGACTACAATAATTATTTTTCGAAAAAATCTCAATAGCAACTTCCACAGTGTACAGAATTCGAACAGTTTGGACGAAACGGTGTGACATCCATGTAAATTATTGTTGATTTATCAAAAACGGCTCAGCTTTCGATGAAATTTAATTGGCACCAACTCGGGGGTACATCCTTTCGAACTAAAAAAATGTAAATCGGTTTAAAATTGGCGAAAACATCGATGAACATACACAAAAAAAACATACAGACAAACATTTCCTCAATTTTGGAAGTCGGTAAAAATACATTGAGCGCCGTCGCTAAGCCACGCGGTTTTATCGCCTCAATGTACTCTCACCCTAATATGATCACAAAAGAAACCTCCAATAACAAGGGATCTATCTTTCCAGTTTATAAATGGCCAGATTGGAAAAATTTTCAATTTTTTATCAGTATCGGTTTTACGAAAGATATTTTCTTTAGTTTGTTATTACACGTGTATAATGATGAATAAGGCAGTATGTATTTTCGTTTTTAAATATACACTAGTATTGTCTCAGAAGTTTGCCATAAAATTAATGCTACAAATACAAACTTTACTGGCCTATTGGTAAATAGGTACCTAATAGAAATAGGTTTTGAAATTTCTTGTACTAACTACAATTTGTCTAAAGAGCGTCCATTTAGGGTACTTTTAGCTGCTGACAGTTTGGCAGTCCAACTTTGCATTTTCCATAATAATAGTAGCGGTTGGTCTGCGCGCGTAGAACGATACTTAAGTGGTACGCAGTACTCTTAAATAGCAGTCAAGCAAACTTTTAAAGAAACTGTCATCATCATTATAGCACCTTCATCATTCTAGTTGGTATCATGTAATATAGACTGCTGCATAGCATAGCATAACATACACCCGAACTTACGTAATTTCGAAGCGTTTCACAAGCTAGCATTGAGCTATCTCGTCTGTCCGAATTCAAAAAGGTAAAAAGTAGGGAGGTAAAATGATCAGAGATTTGACTGGAACTAGAGGGTTCAAATTTCCGATCGTATCGCAAAAGACAGTGGAACCACTTTTAATCATTTTGACATTCCGACTTGTGATTTTGACCTATGCCGACAGACAATGCGCTTTTCTTGTTCCACTCACTCTCGCATTTGCTGTATAACCAGATATGAATAAGACCGCCATAACACAGTTTTTATTGGAGCAAAATTTAGTAAGTATTCGATTACTTTAGTTATAATTCTATGCTTCACAGATATGTCTGCCTCGGCCTTAAGACATCGTTTGTATTCAAAAGACATTCCTCTCATGAAAACGTTACTTGCTATATTTTAATCACATTAAAGTTAATGCTTACAAAGTGTAAATTCCGCACCAAAGATTAATTGTGGAAATGGTAATTTATCACACCGCGAGCTGATTATTGTGACGCGAGAGTTGACGAGCTTTTAATGATGAGTGGTTACAGTAATCATTTTGATGTTAACGTTGTTATAGGTAGAGGGGGGCGTTAATGTTCATTACGATTACCGGTTTTGATAGAATGTAGAGAAGAGGAAGTTTACCTAATTGGATGAAAGGGTTAAATTAGAATTTAGTTATCTTATCTAGGACTTTTGACTTTAGAAGTAAAAAAATGATTTTTTTTATCCTGAAAAAGTCCGCGCTTGACCAACAACTCGCGACGTTGTGGTCGAAGATGAAGCACGCAGACCTAGAAGATACCTATTCACTCTGACCAAATTTGAGCCAGTTAGTTCGTTTCGGCCTATACAACAAAGATAAGTAATGGCAACAAAATACAGATTGATCTAATCGTTTTATTTTTACTTTTCATTTAAATGAATTGGTATGAAATTCATGTTTTTTTTTTATTCAGTGGCGTACTCCGAATGAAATTCAGTGTTGTTTTGGCTGGACTGAAAGAGCTGACGCAATAAGTCATATAATATGGGGAAGGTAAGATAAGATAAGATAAAGATAATTTATTTCACAGAAAAATCATACAAAGAATACAGTAGCTTAGATTACAGATTTAAATTACAGAGTAAACGTACAGAAAACGGATTACTAACTCTAGTTTGCTAAGTGTTAACATACGTGTGTATTCTAGGTATATTACAAGTTATTTCAATGAGACCCAAGACTAAGCTCATGGCTTGTGACTTGGGGCTCGAGTGCGGAGTAAATTGAGAATATTTTCTGTGTGCACTAAACGTGCAAGTACAATATACTAAATACAAATACGAATCAAAATAGCATGCGGTATTACAAAATAACAAAAAGCGCAGAAAAAAAATATAGGTATTATAAAAGATACTTATTCACTCTGACCTTGAAAAGCTTTAGATTATATCTCTTAGCTAGTGTAGCTTTTACAATAGGTACGAGTATTATAAGCACAATATGGAGAGGTGAGAATCGCACTTAATTTAAAATCACTATCAATCAGTCTTATTAGAGATCTAGAAGAGGAGAGTTGATGTCCAGTAGTAGATGTACTATTTACCCAACCAAAGTATATTTTTTTTAAATTGAAGCTATAAACTTAAATGCTAACACAGGAATAAAACACATTTACGAACACTAAAAAGATGTTAAAATAATACCTAACAACATTCATATTTAGCGGCTTTATTTTTAAAGCGATTTTATCTGTAACCAAAAAATGGGCATAAATGAATGATGATAGTGAAGGCAAAATAATTTTTAGAAGTCAGGTGTCTAGGAAGTCTAGATGACTAAATATACCTATATAGGTAATAGCCCCTTAAATAGATTCTCAAAATATTTTAGACACGTATTTATCTTCAGTCAATTAAAAAAAAAATGTGAAAATGTAGCCCGTTAAAGTTCCGCGTAGTCTTTCTTCTTCATAGGTAAAATCACGACTAGACTACAAAAGTATAGAATTTTGACAGATGTTTGCCGTCATGAGCCCCTTACGATCTTACGATCTTTGACAAGATTATTATTGTTTGATTGCCAAAAGAAATAATACGTGTCCATTTTTTTTTTGATAATCTTACTGACGGATTAATTATAATAATGATTTTTTCACCCAGTTATATTTTCGACGAAAAATAGCGCTCATAGCGTAGTTTGACTAGATCTATGTTCGTTAGTGATCATAGAAGTTAAGCAACGTTCAGCATGCTCAGTCTTCGGATGGGTGTCCGCTGGTGGCATTTACAACTGAGCGCTACCGTGGCTCAGATGACACGGTAAATTGTAGGTCCCGGTTGCTTCAACCGTTAAGCCATGTCAGAGGCCTTCAGGTGGCTTCAGAACTCTGACACCAGGGCTAGCCACCCGGCCTATACAAACTTACTTGACGAAATATATCTATGTGTCACGTTGTATATCTATGTGTAGTGTGCGGTAAACCCAGAAACCAATAGATAATGCTCCCAACAAATCGGTCACCGCAAATCCATTTTGCCTCAGTTTTCTATTACCACCTACTTTTATCGGCTGCCGTAACGGTCGGCGTCAGAAGCCCTACAGTTTCAACGTAATCCAATAACAATAAAAGAAGCAATAAAACGTGTATTATTTATTGGAATGGGATGCTATTTTTTCTGTTTGGGGTTTGTGTTGGTTTAGTAAGGTTTGGGCTTGGGAGAGTTAGCAAATATCCATTCATACATCAACCGTATGACGTCCACTACTGGACATAGGCCTTCTCTATAGATTGCCAAAAAGGGTCGTTGGAAGCGGCCTGCATTTAGCGCGTTCTTGTGGGTTCCATTATATCGTAATTCCACCTAGTCAGTCGATGACCTACGCTGCGCTTGCTGATACGTGGCCTTTATTTGTGAAATTCACAGCTCCATCGACCATCCATTCTTCGAACAATGTGCCCAGTCCACTAATATTTTAACTGCTAATCATCTGGGCTGTGTCGGTAAACTTCGTTCGTCCGCGAATCTCTTTATTCCTGATTCGATCTCGCAGAGAGACTCTAAGCATAGCCCTCTCCGTACCACGTTAGACTATCTTAAGCTTACTCATAAGAACCACATTAAAATAGCACGTTTTAATTATGTTATGTCATTACTGGTAACATACAACTGTTAAAAACTTTCGACTGAGGTATATGTCGGAGCATAACGCAGTTTTCCGGACGCAGAATAAGATGTCGCGACGAAAACGGGTGACCTTATAAAGACCGCAGGATTACGCTGAACTAAAGCCGCTTCCAACCAGTCTTATTCGATATCCATAAGGGAGGCCTATGTTCAACAGTGGACGTCCTCTGGCTGATGGCTCTGGATATATGGATGAAATACTTACCAACTTTTACCTAAGAACTATTTACTTACTGTAAGTTCAGTAATTGGTCTCTAAGTTCTGAACTTCTCCCAGAATGCAGTGATCTCCCTTGGCCCACATGGAAGTCTCTGAACCGACTGCAGACACAAGTGGGCCGTTGCAAGACCAACCTAGCTAAGTGGGGATATTCTGACACAGCAGCAGAGCAGTGCGACTGTGGAGCGCCAGCGCAAACCATGCAGCACCTCCTTTCGTGCCCCCAAAGCTCAAATGTGTGCACAATACAAGACCTTCACGAGGCTACCCCCTGAGGGAAGAACTTGGCTAAATACTGGGAAAAATAATTTAAGAACTGAGAATCATCGATACGACGAAGAAGAAGAAGTTCTGAACTTTGCCTCCACTAGACTTAAGCACTAGAACTAGTCACTCTATCGTTGTAAACACAGCACAAGACATCGCGAATCTCACCAGTGTCACCAACATTTTCTATCCCGACTGATTTATGAAAAAGAGAAAATTTATGTGCGGTCCGGTCAGCTTTACGCAGCTCTTTACTATCGCCACTAAAATCGGTTATTTCCGATTAGATCTCCCCGAAGTAAGAGTTATGGGATACAGGTTATGGAAAATGTTTGCGAGCCCTGCTTAGGGTGGGTTTGAGGGTCTTTTCATATGACGTTATTATGGGAATAGCTTTATTTAGTTATAGAGAGCTGATCTGCATATATTTTATTTAATTTGAGTGAATATTGTTTTGGCCTATTGATATTCAACTGCTGAACAAATGCCTACTCACGAAAGGTGATTGTAGCCCGAGATCCCACCGCAAGAACATCTCACTCATAGCGTACACGGTTCAAATTATTTCTTTACCTACGTCATAATATGAATAGGAGAATATATTTTTTAAACAGGGTGGCCATGCGAAATGTGGCCGCAAGTGTTTGAAGTTAAATAATGTTTAAATAATTTGTAGGAAAATATATCCTTAATTTGTTTTTATATAAGTATTGAATAGGAGAATAAAATATATTTACCAGGTTGCCTAATAAGCTAATATGGTAGCAATATAGGTATGTAATAATATGGTAGCAAAATAAGGTCGCCAGTATTTTTGATTAAAAAAAGTTTAATTGGTTTGTGACAATAGTAGTTTATGCAACTGTCATATAATGAAACACTCGTTACTATTATGAAACTCGCTGCGCTCGTTTCATAAACTCACACTCGTGTTTTAATACCCGTGTTATATGCAGTTGCATACACTACTTTATCTTCACTAATTAAAAAAAAAATAAAAAAAAAAACATATTGTGAAACATTAAATTCACGCGTACGTGTATTGTCACAGTGAACTTGGCGCCATTAAAATCTAACCAAAAACCTCAAAAACGATACCCATGACGACTTTTTAAAAAAAAATGACGTCCGCCATCGTTAATTTCAAAATGGACGCCATTTTCGAAATCTACTCCCCCAAAAACCTCGAAAACGATACCCATGACGACTTTTTCAAAAAAGTGTCGTCCGCCAGATACTTACACTACGAAGCTTAGAATATTTCGTAAGTTTGTAAGAAATTGGTTTGAACCGGCTCTATGAGCCGGATATTCTTGTGGTGAGATCTCGGACTATTCAGCCATTATCCACCAAGTTGATAGTGCGGGTTGACGCTTTCACTACTTATGCCATCGAATTTAGAATCGCGTATAGGTCGAATTAAAATTATTGGCGTCTGTGTATGCGAGGCAAATGGTAGCGCAGCAGTAGCAATAGATACATTCATAATATACCTTATATACTAATAATATTCATAATATACCTTATAATATACTTATGTATTGTCAGCTGTGCAAGGAAAGAAAATTTGCGTCAGTTAGTTTGTTTCGGCCTATACAACAAGGATAGAAGTGATTGCAACAAAATATAGATTGATCTAATCGTTTTTAGGGTTCCTTACCCTAAGGCTAAGAACGGGACCCTATTACTAAGACTCCGCTGTCCGTCCGTCTGTCCGTCTGTCACGAGTATGTATCTCATGAATCGTGATAGCTAGAACGCTGAACTTTTCACAGATGATGTATTTCTGTTGCTGCTTTAACACAAAATACTAAAAACAGAAAAAAAAATTAAGGGTTCTGCCATACAACAAATCTGATTTTTTAGCCGTTTTTCGCTTGATATTTATAACGGCGACAGGTAGATGCTTGAAATTTTCACAGAATATTTCATCAATATGCACTTTAAAAATTAACAATTAAACTAAAAATAAAATCAACATTTAATGGTGGCTCCCATACAAGTAACTTAATTTTTTTGCCCGATATTAATAACGAACAGGAAGATGATTGAAATATTCACATAATATTAAGTTGTATGTTTCTTCAAAAATAATAAATTAAAATAAAATATATTAAGGGGGGTCTCCATACGGTACGGAACCCTCGGTGCGCGAAACCGACTCGCAATTGGCAATTGGCCGATTTTTTTTTTTCCTTAACATTTTCATAAATTGGTATGAAATTCATGTTTTTTTTATTCAGTGGCGTACTCCGAATGAAATTCAGTGTTGTTTTGGCTGAACTGAAAGAGCTGACGCAATGAGTCATATAATATGGGAAAGGTATTCCTCAAGTCGGCATTATCTCTTCGAAGTTATTCAAAGCGGTATTCACGTAACTTTCTTTTGCAAGACTGATGACGAGACGAACAGAAACTTGCTTGTTTGCCCTTAGACTTAATCAAAGAAGTAGGTAGTCTTGTTACTTTCAGGCTCATTTATGGTAACATAAGTACGAGTACATGTGACAGAGAGGACAAAAACAATAAGTATGATGACTAAACAAATACAATTAGTCCGTTAGATACATTTAAAAAAATATTAGACACTTAAACACGTTTTTTCTATTGATGCAGATATTTATAGCCCGTTGAAGTTCCGCGTGAAGTCAGGAGCGCTGTACAAATGTACAAGTGTACCTCGCACTTTTGACGTCACGAGACCCCACTCCCAAACTTGTCAAGGTTTATCTTTTAAACCGACTTCCAAAAAGGAGGAGGTTCTATGTTCGTCTGTGTATTTTTTTTGTGTATGTTCATCGATAATTGCGCCAATTGTGAACTGAATCGAAAAATTAGTTTTTAGTTCGAAAGGGTACACTCCCGAAGTAGTCCCATTTAAAATTTACAGAAATCGGCTGAGCCGTTTTTAAAAAAAAACATCAATAAAGTAAGCAATCCGAGCGAATTATCTGAATTTTGGACACGATGAACATCGATAATTTCACCAATTGTGAACCAAATCGAAAAATTCTTTTTTATTTCAAAAGGGTATACCTTCGAGATGGTCTCATATAAATTTTACAGAAATCAGCTAAGCCGTTTTCGAAAAATCAACAATAATGTAAACAATTCTAGCGAAATATTCGAATTTTGTACACAATGGAAGGCAGTTTTGCCATTATTTGCGAAAAATAATTATTAATGTATTGTTTGATTGTCAAAAGATACTTGTCCGATATTTTTTTAATAATCTAACTGACCGACTTATTATAATAATGATCTATTTACCCAGTCATCATGCCCATTGGAAGTTTTGCAAATCAGACTCAAACCACACTGGTCAAAAATGTGTTCATTGTACCAAAGTGGCTAAGAATTAAGATCTATAAAAAAATGAACTCACAAAGTCAAAGTCAAAGTACCTTTATTCCGTAGACATTACAGTTGCACTTGGAATCGTCAGATAACAATGTTTAAAATACAGTTTAAGTAATTTAAATCGAATCTCAATTAGGTACTTACATACGTTTCAAGATTTCACAAAATATATTTAATACAAGAAATAACATAGAAACAACTTAAAGAAAAAATATATATCAGTCCAATAAAGTAATGTCAACGAAAACAAACATCAAAGCAAGAACAAAAAATAAATGATCATCACAGATAAAAAAGTAGCATGTTACGTTATTCAGCAATAACGGTTATTAACATCACAGTTAAGGAACAAATAGCAAGACACGTTATTCAGCAATAGCATCGTCATCGACACTTACTCACAGACCACGAGTTAAGCAATCCGAATTTGAAATCCGGATATGAAATGGCCATAATTTAAAGTAACACTTTGTTGATTGATTCCTTTCTGCTAAACTCCCTACATTCAATTTTAGGCGTACCGACCTACTACATAATCTTATTCTCGGTAATAGGTACTAAATACAAACGTAAAGCACAGAATAAGTCTGTCTTAACTAAAAGCATAGACCCAGATTAGATATTATTTAGTTCGTTATAACTCTAGATTTAGGTTGCGAATTACCATTTTTATTCAATAGTCATAGTTATTGCCTGGCTCGATGGCTCAGTGATTAGTGACCCTAACTACTGGGTCAAAGAGGCGTGGGTTCGATCCCCACCCAGGGCAAGTATTTATGTGATGAACATAGGTCTTTGCTCTGTGTCTGGATGTTATGTAGTTACTATCTTTATAAGTATGTATTTAAAAATATGTATGGGTAGTTTATCAGTCTCTGGCAGCCATATCACAAGCTTTGCTTAGTTTGGGGTCAGAGGGCCTATGTAAGGTGTCCCAGAATATTTATTAATTCAATCGCTTTTAAGAACTTATCTGATTTTCAATCATTAAGTACTGAGATCCTTTCGTATTGAAAATAAATAATTTATCCTTAAGATTTCTAAGCAACAATTTTTGGCCTTTTAATAGTTCACTGCCGAACATAGTCCTAGCCACGAAGGTTGAAAATAAGAGTGAGGCCGGTTATAAATTTGACCAGTTTTTGTTGATGATTTTGAACTTTTTTAGGAAAATGTGTACATATTTATAATATTATAAACGTAGTTCAAAACCCTCTTAACCGTGACGCCGATCATGTTTTCCTCCTCATAATACCTCCACATTATGTCTACGCCCACGAAGAGGGAAAAGCTTTTAAGCAATAAATAAAGATTGACGATTGACAGCAAATGAACATAGGATTTATCGGTGAACATTTTGCAATAAAAAAAAATCGGCCAAGTACGAGTTAGACTTGCGCATGAAGGGTTTCGTACGTATGGAAGCCCCTCGGCAAAAAAACACGTTTGTTGTATGGGAGCCCCTTAAATATTTATATTAATCTGTTTTTAGTATTTGTTGTTAAAGCGGCAATCGAAATATACAACCTGTGAAAATTTAAACTCTCTAGCTATTACGGTTCATGAGATACAGCCTGGTGACAGACAGACGGACAGACAGACAGACGGACAGCGGGGTTTAAGTAATAGGGTCCCGTTTTCACCCTTTGGGTACGGAACCCTAAAAAACGATTTAGTCAGGAAAGTTCTTCGTAGGTACTTAATGTACTGTACCCTAAGCAGGCCTAATGCGGATTGGTGGTTTAACATACCCCATCGAATTTCTTCTACATACGTATGCAGTTTGCCTTACAATGTTTTCCTTCACTGAAAAGCCAGTAGCGTGACATTTCGTACATAAATTACAAAGAACTCATTGGTACGGGACCGGTATTTGAACTCAAGACCGATCACTAGGACGAGTATCACTACCACTAGACTACCGCGGCTTCTCTGTAGGTACAATCAGATTTTGCAAGCTTTTACTATATTTGTCTAGGTCTTCGAGCAAATATCTACAGAGCCACAGTCCCTATGTGAAAGTAGTAAAAAAAAGCCGAGTCCGTGGTGGAACCGTCATACATACCGACTTAGATTTTTACATTAAATAATTCACATTGACCCGTTTTCTCAGATTTCGACGTTATGTTACCTAATTAGTGCTTGTAACTGAGCACCGCGTGGCGTTGTAGTCGGCTTGCAATCGCCTTACGACTAACTAAAAAGCCTGCTCACTATGTAACTTGGGCAGAGTTTTGGCTCGGACACTTTTTTGCACGATTTTGACTCTATAGATATTTGCTCGAAGAGGTAACCTTATCTATATCATTTTCGTCAGCTGCAGGGCATTAACTGTAGAACATAGACCTCTCCTATCGATTTCCAATATCTATCTGTCTGTCCGTCTGTCTGTCACCAGGCTGTATCTCATGAACCGTAATAGCTAGAGAGTTTAAATTTTCACAGGTTGTGTATTTCGATTGCCGCTTTAACAACAAATACTAAAAACAGATTAATATAAATATTTAAGGGGCTCCCATACAACAAACGTGTTTTTTTGCCGAGGGGCTTCAATACGTACGAAACCCTTCATGCGCGAGTCTAACTCGTACTTGGCCGATTTTTTTTCATAGCAAAATGTTCACCGATAAATCCTATGTTTATTTGCTGTCAATCGTCAATCTTTATTTATTGCTTAAAAGCTTTTCCCTCTTCGTGGGCGTAGTCATAATGTGGAGGTATTATGAGGAGGAAAACATGATCGGCGTCACGGTTAAGAGGGTTTTGAACTACGTTTAATATTTTAAATATGTACACATTTTCCTAAAAAAGTTCAAAATCATCATACTATTCACTATTCCAAGACCCACAGTCACGTTGCTTCTCAAACACGGAACCAAATGACGAAGATCTGGAACCGGATATTCTTCTGTCGGAAGTGAGAGCTGCCATAAAACACCTTAAAACTAAAAAAGCCACGGGTAGAGATCGTATCCCCATTGAGACCATCAAGGCTTTAGGAGAGCGTGGTGAAAACATATTCCACGTCATCTGTAATAAAGTGTGGCGTACAGGAGAATGGCCGTCTGACTGGACGCATACAGTCTTTACTCCTTTACATAAGAAGGGTTCAACGAAGAAATGTAACAACTATCGCCTTATTGCCCTAATATCACACGCTAGCAAAATTTTGTTACATATTCTCAACGAACGACTGAAAGCGTATCTGTCCAAAGAGATTGCGCCAGAACAAGCGGGTTTCGTTAAAGGAAAGGGGACACGAGAGCAGATCCTAATTGTCCGCCAAATTATTGAGAAGGCTAGAGAATTTAACAAGCCAACATACATCTGCTTTGTTGATTTCTCTAAGGCGTTTGACTCGGTAAAATGGCCAATTTTATGGAAGACTCTTCTCGAAATGGGAGCGCCAAAACATCTTGTGCACCTTCTAAGGCGTCTGTATGAAGAATGCACAGCCTCAGTGCGTACGGAGGACGTCCTCTCCAGTAATTTCCACCCAAGTGCTGGAGTTCGTCAAGGGTGCATAATATCGCCGCTTCTGTTCAACATATACACCGAAATTATAATGCGTATCACTTTGGAAGATTGGACAGATGGGGTTACGGTTGGCAGCTATAGGATTGCGAACTTGCGTTATGCAGATGATACCAAGCTTTTTGCAACTAGTGCTCGTCATATGGAAGAACTGCTTCGGAAGATGGAACAAATGAGCCTTGCGTTCGGATTAAAGATTAATCGCAACAAGACCAAGATGATGATTGTGAACCGCACGAACGATAACTTGCCGGAAGTCATGCAGATTGCAAATTGCGAAGTAGTCCAATCTTACATATATCTTGGAGCTTTAATCTCGAGTCAAGGCGGATGCATCGATGAAATTAAGAGGCGTATGGCGATTACTAGAACCGCGATGGACAAAATGACGAAAATATGGAGAAACCGAAACATCACTATAACCACGAAGACAAGACTCGTGCGTACGCTAATTCTACCCATATTTTTGTATGCCTCGGAAACATGGACTTTGCGAGATATTGAGAGGAAGAAGATAGATGCTCTCGAGATGTGGTGCTGGAGACGAATGCTTGGGGTATCGTGGACTGAATTTCGCACCAATGTCTCGATACTTCAAGAACTCGGCATAAAGCAGCGTCTGTCGGCCACAGTACAATCTCGTATACTTGCTTTCTTCGGACACGTTTCGAGACGAGGTAGCCAGTCCTTAGAGCGTCTAGTCGTCCAGGGCAAAGTGGAAGGCACAAGACCGCGCGGAAGGTCACCCATGCGATGGACCGACCAAATAAAATCTGCTGTGGGCGGGCTGGTGCATGAGTGTACCCGATTGACCTCTAATAGAGAGAGATGGCGAGACATCGTGAGGCGTATTACATCTGCCTCTACCACCACAAATACTACGTGATGACCACGACCGCTCTGTCAAGAGCGTAACGACTAAGAAGAAGAGATCGATTTCCAATAAGACCTGTTAGAAGCAGCTGACACATCCATCGTATCCGCGCAGTCCTTATTAGGTCATTTTATACCTAGTCGATGGAAATGTTTTTATAAAATAACGAAGGGCTGAGGTTCACGGGCTCTTGCTCTATTAATTCGCCTACGGATCTCATCATGTTTGATTCGATATTACAGACAAACTTCGAGCCTTCTCCATAGCTCGTTAGTATCCTTTGAGCTTGATACAAGACCTATAATGAAGCACAACTGTATAGAATCGGATTTAAATTGCTTTGTTTGAAATGCGGGTTGCATATATCCGTCCAATCCTATATCCGAACGTAAGTTCCATATATTTTTGGAATGGCTCTTTTTAGTTTTTTCCCAACACTATGTCACGTCAGAGTTTGATTGATTGACACAAGGGCATACCTTACCTGAGGAAAAAGAATTTTCCAGCTCAGTGCTGGAAAGAGCATGTAGACCGCGCGGGAAATATTTTGTTACGTGTGAACGTTATAAATTACAGTCTATATCCGTAACTAAAAATGGTTTCAGACAATTGCAAAATAAAATAAAATTATGCATAATACAGAGGTCCGTAACAAGTTTTTTTTTGAGCAAGCACCTTTGTTATATACATCCAAATACTATACAATAGTCTAGTTGACAATATTTTATAAATGTCCTTTTGTAACAGCTAACCATAAACAAAGACGATTAACGAAAACAAAAATAAAATCCGCTTAGAAATAAAGAAGTTACAAGCATATTTATTTCTTGCAAGACAAAGAGCGCACTATAGCAGAATACGACGTCATGGCCCGTAAGTGTCATACAAACATACGCTATACTATGTTATGATTTGTGGAATTTAACATTTTATGGGGTTCCAATACAAGAAACGTGATGTTTTTGGCCGATATTAATAACGGCAATAGGAAGACGCTTGATAGATTCTCAGAATGTTTAGTTTTACACAGAGCGTTTGAAAAATTAATAATATGGGAGCCCCCCTTAAAATAAAATATATTAAGGGGGGCTCCCATACGGTAAGGAACCCTTCGAGCGCGAGTCCGACTCTCGCTTGGCCGTTTATTTTTTAGTAGAAATAATTAAGCTACGCTAGCTGAGTCGTGGTCTCTATTCAAAAACTTTACTGTTATTTGTAGCTAGTTATTAAATCTCTATACTCATATATTCATTTGTGTTTAGTTTTTCTTCAGTCGATCAAAATCCCAATAGAGGTATATTATACGACAAAGTTCTGCTTTATTTAATCAATGTACGTAAAATTAATTCTTATTTCTTCTTTAACGCAATTTTTAAACAAGTACTCACGCATTCCCTCACTTGCTTGTAACTCTCTGTTAATTTTTATACAAAAATCCAGGGAACAACAAACACAAATCTGTTTCCCTTTGATTCCAGCCTTTCTCAATTACCTTTTGTTTCATTTGAATACCTTTGTAAAGCTCTTTTACATTCTCGTTAATTAAATTAAACCTTCCTGTTTCAAAATTAATAATTACATAATTAATGTCCTTTTTTAACGATACCTTCCAGGGATATTGTTATTTCTTGGTAAAAATTACCTCCCAAAGGTCCAAAAGGATTTTACAGAGTGAAGAGGAACGAAATCTCTTGGCCATAAAGAAAAGTGTTGAATAAATAAAAAAGCTTTCATTTTTATTAGGCACTGCTTTCCTGTAACAGATTTGAAATTGAATTTTAATTTTATTACTTCTGAATGTTGCGCTTTATTACCAACTGTCTGTTTTTGCGCTTGCTTCTCCAGATTTGTTTAAAACATTCAAAAGTTGGAAAATTTATCTCTGTAACGAGAAGTAGGCATTTTTATTTAAAATAAGCCTGCCTAGTGCAATTCGAATACATAAACAAAGCATTTTGAATCTCCACACTATTCAATAATACCTAACACACCGTCGACAAAATGTGATAACCGCCTTCACACAATCGACCCATACGCAGAAGCATCGAGAAAAAGTAGGAATTTTGTTTCTCTATTTCTGCAAGTGCCTAAATTATCATACATTTTACGGATTTTTCTTCAAAACTACTATACTAAAGTAAATTTCATTTTATTTTATCTCAATATTTGTCTACAGATTAAAAAAAAATAGAAAATAGTCCTTCTAGCAATGGAGATACGAGGTAACATCAGAACAAAGCTTTCAACTAATTTGGCGTTAGTGTCAAAATGTAGTACTGTACTGTACCAGCCTTTTTTTTAATAGTCCACTGCAGGACGTAGACCCACCCACGAAGGGTGATTGGGCCATATCCACCACGCTGGCCCAGTGCGGTTTGGTGGATTCACACACGCCATAGAATTTCTTCTACGGACGCATGCAGGTTGCCTCACGATGTTTTCCTTCACCGAAAAGCCAGTGGTGTGAAATTCCGTACATAAGTTATTAACATAACATAACATAATAATAACACAATTATTTTTTGTTATTATTATTATATTGTAATTAATTTTTCACTATGTAAAAAAATGATGTTTTTTGTATTACAGTTGTATGTAATATTTTTTATGACGTGTAAATTGACATTTTATTAATAAATTACTTATGACTTACTTATGACTTAAGTTCCAAAGCAACTCATTGGTACAGGACTGGGATTGAACCCACGACCTCAAGAATGCCAGGCCAGCGTTTCAACCACTAGACCACCACGGCTGTCAAAATGTAGTACTATAGCTTAAATGGTAAAGCATCGGGACGAAAATCCGAACTGCAAGTCAATTGTGCAGTTTAAAATAATGCAGTCACGATACATCTTTTGATTGTTTTTAATAAAAAGAACTACTATTTTCTATTTTTTTATTGAATTATTATACTCCACAGATTCTTGGGTCTGGTTCTTTATAACATGCATTATTTGTTCGTTCATGTAACGATGTCAACTCGAAAGACCGTCTAAAAAACTGCAAACTCGGTCGTTCCGACTTTGATACTAATACACGACTATTTATAATAAATCCTCTTTAATCTTTTAAAATTGATGATTTTACATAATGAACAACTTTAAAATAAAATGTAGAGATTGATTCTCAGGCGCACGTTTCATCTCTAGGCTACTATGGCGTAATAGCAAAGATCCCTGAAAATTAAATTTCACTCAACATAACAAAATTAAAACAACCTCGTCCCCAGACAGCAATGAGCGACTATTTTCCGTAACAGAAAACCACAATGTGAATTTATTACGTGAACTTTTTTCCCTCCAAGATAAAGTGCCTTATTATTCGGCTAACAATAAAAAAGCCCGATTCATCTGGTTTTTAGGGACGTAACAAATAAACACGATGTTTACGACTTCATGTGAGAAGTGTCTTCGTCGGCTTATTAAGGAGAAAGCCTCTAGTTAGGTAAATAGAATATAATGTTTGAGGAGATAGGATTGAGCTGGATCGTAAACTTTTCTGGGCAAATCCTTTGGGACAAGAGAAGAGTGAGTAATGAGGCGTACCAGAGATTTAAGAGTTGATCAGGATTGGACTTTTTGATTTTTTTTAGCTGGTGGAGTGTTTTTGTCAAACACACTTGCTCGTACGTTTGAATTGCTTGAAATAGTTTCACTGTTACAGTAAAATTATTTTAGTTTCTATTCTTATAAATCTCAATTTTAAATACTTAAAAATATCAAAACTGTGTATTAAAGAGGTAGCTCCCAAAAATGTAAGGTGGAGAAGAAAAAAATTTTTCAACCCACCCCTCATGTAGGGTATCGTTGAATAGGATTTTTAAAATGAATGAAAAATTACCTTAACGTTTTTTTGTCATGCACCATGCATTGGTGAGCTCGACAAAGTTGAAATAAGAGTGTCCCCCCTCTCTTAATTTCTAAAGTATGCATAATAAAATGTTCAAACTTTCTGAGTTTATACTTAGACCACATCAAAAACATACCCAGAAAATTATTTTGTCCACTGTGGGATAGTAACTTTTTGAATAATAAAGGAAAATTTAAATTTTTAAACATGCACATAGCTCAGAGTTCATTGACCGCACAATTATGTTTTTCTAGTAGTCAACCATCTAATAATATCGTAAAAATTAGTTTTTATCATCATCATAATCTTCGTCACCACCTACGGAATACGCGTGTCTCGACACGCACTTGACAACTTATTTTCCGTTCGAGCGGTTTTTGTCTAGTATCAACAAATCATGATTTGTAACGTGTCATTGCAAGCTTTATAAATAACGATTTCAACTATTTATTAATTAAAATTGAATTGAATTAAATAGAGCAGTATTGGCACAACTCTATTTCTATAAAAATTGTAATTTAGTAAAAAAAGTCACTAACTAGAACTGGAAGTGCAAATGATAGATAGCGTTGAACAAACCACATCGAAAAATTGTAGTTTTCTTTATTTATTATTTAACTCTATCGAGCGCGTAATATTTTGAGAAACTCATGCTGGAGATAGTGATGTTTCGTTGCATTTTTTATATAGTATAGGTTTGTATTTGACCACATTTAAACTAAATTGGCGTGAGTTGATTTGCTATGTATAAATAACATGAATATTTATTTTGTACACTAATGAAATAAGTTGGCATGATCGAAAATTTCAAACAATCTATTCAGTTTTATGTGAATGTTTCTGTTATATTGATTTGAACCACACAAAAGCAAAAATAAACAACTTTCGGTAAAAATTTCGTTGTTTAGAACAACAAAAACATGAACATCAAATCTGAATAAAACCCAACAAAACGAAGCGAAGAAAATCCTCCAGTACCAATTAACAAAAACAAAAACGCTGCAAAAATTACCGAGAAAAATGAAATAGGTACATCAACAAAGATACCGATCTTAATTTAAGACGGGCCCCAGGGCTCTTATAATACCAAGGAAATTCGTAAACATGGCACAAACGAATACCAGAACAGTAATGAGGTATCTTAGTGAACGAGAATCGAGATTCTTCCTCAAGATTTATATCGACGTAAGAAAACAAAACTGCTGTAAGTAGCTAAATGTCGCAAGTGAGTCAAATATATCGTCAGAATCAGAAAAAAATACCGCATCGAACGACTTTTCCGATTTCATAGTTTTACCATGAAAAAAAATTACAAAAGCGGAGAGTAATTTGATAAAATGAAATTGTCATACTATTTTAAAAAAATATCGTGTCAAAAAACCTGTGCTCTAGACACGCAGCAGCACTAAAAAAAAGAACTGGCAACGCAGCAGCCGTGTGTAATATTACATGAACCATTTTGAGCCACGTTTGACCCCATTATAACTCAAAAACTAGTATAGGAAATATATAACCTATAAATATGAAATTTTGCGAAATTCAATTCGTGTTGACTAACAGCTCTGACACCAGGGCTAGCCACCCGGCCTATACGAACTTACTTTTAAGAAGCTTGGCTCTATACGAGATATGATAACTTTTTGATAGTGCGAACTGTGGTCTTTTCTTGCCTACCTTTCACATCAAAATGTTTTTGTTGGATTTTAACATACGCGAATAGAATTAATATTATTCATTATATATAGCATTTAATGCATATTATGTATAAAAATGAGCCTGTTTCATACAAACAAGTAATATATTACGACATTCTTCATAACCGAAAATAAACTTCTATAATTGTTTTTTTCACTTCTGACAGTAAGTCTTGCTTCTAATAACTTTGGGACTAAAATCCTTTTATGGATAAATGGTTAGCAATAGATTATGTCCTTTTTGCGTCATCTTTAAGCAATGCCTCGTTTTTGCGATATTTATATATATTTTTCAAATTACGATCTTTTTGGCTCTAGTGAAAGTTAGGGTTTGGCTACTTACAGCAATTTTGTTTTCTTACGGCGATATGGAAGCGAACGAAAATATACCGTACATCTCAAAATTGTTCTGCCGACAGTCACTTGAGCACGTTTCCGCGGTATAAATTTATCCACACAAAATAAATTTTGTATAAAATGTTATCGGGAAAATTTACAGTCTCATATTATGAAGCATGATTATTAGCCAACAATTTCTTTTGTTAGTTCACTGGAGCTTTATGATTATAGTGGAGCGAGAATTCCTGATAGTGAATTATGATTTTCCGGAAAATGCTGGTTTAGGGCGAATGTTTTTATTTTTGTATTGAAATGAAATAACTGATCAAACGGAAAATATTCGGATATTGGAATATGCAGAAATTTTCTGTTATTGGCTCTGTATAAAATTGTTTTTCGAAGCTGAATATGAGACTCCTTGAGAGCTTGGTTTTTGAAACGTTAGATTTTCACTGTTCGCTCCTGGAGTCCAATTTTTGATAAGGTATATATACGATTATTAGCATGGTCAAAAATAGAGCCTTTGCTCTCGCTTGATCTCATGACTTATAACCGAGAAAAAAACATTAAAATTATAAATTTCAGTTCAAATTGGATAGCATAACATGCCATACTAAAAGTCAAAAATTTCATTTCAAAATGTTCGCTCCAAATGACGAAAAGAATTAGGCCTATTAGGAATTAGAATTATTATTATTACTAATTCATCGAAATGTAAGAAGTTATTCATTATTAAAGACTTATTCTAAGAAAACAAAGCCATTCATATAAAATTGTAATGGTATTGATTAACAAATAAAAGTTTAAATTCACTTACCAATGAGATGTAAAACGATGCAAGCGATTATAGTCCTTATCAGGGTCATCTTGAACACTAATTGGACTTCCTTCTGAACTTCTTAGCTTCTAAAATACTTATCATTTTAGCATTCTTATATTTTTATATCTGCATTTAAAGCTCACTTTCGTCTGTATTAGTGTCAGATCGTCTAACGTTCATTTTGACGAAACGGATGATGGTTTTTTGTTTGATTTATTTCATTCATTTTCACTTATTTTACACTGAATTAAATATATTTATGGTAATTTCGAATTGTGATTAAAATCATAATTTAATTATTTTAGGCATTGTAAAGTTAATGATCTAGTGACGAGATTCTTATGTTCAGATATTTTTTGTAACGGCTTCTGTCGAATCTTGTTACCTGAAACCAAAAACGATAAATTAGATACAATGGTTACTTTCGTCGTTCCAGCCACAGGACGTCCACTGCTTGGCCTATGTCCGGCCGTAGACATCCCATCCCTGAAACGACGATAGTTACATTTGTTTCAGAATGGTACAGTACTCACTCAATGAAATAAATAATCAAGGAAAAACAGTCATGGCTTTTACTCGCGACTGTTCCCGGGTCACTTTTTGATTTTAGCTCTCCGATAGGAAATTGCCCTTTTTTATAATATAATCGATCTTAATACATTTTCAACGCTATTTTGCGATGATCATGTCAAATCAAAAATGTTTTTTTTTTTTATTTTTGCTCTGCGATAGGAAATTGCCCTTTTTTATAATATAATACATTTTCAACGCTATTTTGCGATGATCATGTCAAATCAAAAATGTTTTTTATTTTTATTCTTGCTCTCCGATAGGAAATTGCCCTTTTTATAATATAATCGATCTTAATACATTTTCAACGCTATTTTGCGATGATCATGTCAAATCAAAAATGTTTATTCATGCATAAGATTTACGTGCAATTGATTGAATCCACCAATTCCGAACTAGTTGGAAACTGTGTTTCGGAAACCGGTGGCTTCTCCCAAAATTTATACATAATTAGATCAAACAGGTAATTATATAGATTATTGTTAAATTATATTTAAGTAATAATTACAGCCCGATGGGTTGACGACATCAGATCCATCGCGGGACACGCGTGGATAAGATCAGCCCGAGACAGGGAAAACTGGCACAAGGGAGAGGAGGCCTATACCCAGCAGTGGGTCGATACAGGCTGAAGTTGATGATGATGATGAATAATTAAATTCATATACAATCTTTCATAGGTAATTAAATTAAATTAAAATGATACATTTATAAAAATCATCTTAGAGATTATCATCTAAAACTATGATAAACATTGTTAGGAGATTGAAATGATAAATTAAACCAGTAAAAATTAAGAATAAATAAGCCAAAAAGAAAATACATGGCAGCTAACAGAGTTAAAAAGGTTCAGTGTTCTGATAGTCCATGCACTTTAAGAAAAATATCATGAATTTACCTACATTATTTACATTTATTTACTCTGACACCAGGGCTAGCCACCCGGCCTATACGAACTTACTTACTTACTTATGAATTTTTTGAGTTTGTTGGAGTTTAGGGTCCAAAATGTAGACTCTTTACTAAGTTTATTATATAATGCTGGACCTAAATAATAGCCAAAGTGCATTACAAATACTAAGTTAGTACTTGTAATGCACCTTGCACTTGTACTACTAGTTGCAAATACTGTTTTAGTTAGCGGTACGTTGTAAATATTTGATTTGTGTCTATTATTACGTTTTTAGGCAGGTTATTATCTAATAGTATATTATCTAATGTCGCAGGGTGTTATCCCTTTTTTCCTTCTTCTATGCATCAAAGCCTGCTGCCAATGTCACCTATCATCCATTAACGTTTCGCCTGTCTATATTTGATATTTATGGATATAAATAAATTGGTAAGTTAATAAAAAAATGTTTGTCTATCTTATGGGAACTACGATATTTTTCGGGATATGAGCAGCCTATGGCGCTTTCTGTCGTTCAAACTATATCCATGCCAAAAATCAAGTCAATCCATTGCTGCTTGAAAGAAGAACAAACCAATAAACCAAACCAATTAAAACACACCTTCGGATTTTTAATACTTAATAGTCAGGATATCAATTTTATTGAACCTAGCTAGTCTGATTTAATTTACCTAACATCCCCGTTATTAAGCTCTTAGAATGTGCTAGTGATTACCTCAATTGTATCGAGTTTCTGCTTGGATTTACATTCTAATTGCTAGTCCTGGAATATTGCTATACGGACGCTAATAACGTAACGTAAATAATACGGACCATTGAAATCGTACGTTTACGTACCGTAAACGTTCAGCTACTGATTACGTGGAAATTTGATATAAGATGATGTTCTTGGCATAACCGTACATGAAGTTATAAACAGTTGTGTAAATCTTTATTACAGACTTCAAAAAAAGAGGAGGTACTACCTTCGAATGTATGTTTTTTATGTTTGTTCATTGATATATTCGCCAATTTTGAACTGATTCAAATGAATGAATGACTTTATTCAGCATCGATAATACAATGTAGAATATCTTAAACATTCCATTTAAAACTAAACCTTTTTAAATTCATTAGTGTATATTCTTGAGGTAATCCCATTTAAATTCTATCGGAACCAGTTGAGACGTTTTTGAAAAATCAACAATAATGTAAATATTACCTCATGGATGACATGATGAATTCTGTACTCGGTTGAAGTTGGTTAGGTATGCCATTTTTGGCGAAAATAATAATTTTATTTTGAGTCTTGTTCAGTAACCATACACTAATTAGTCAATAATGGTGAAAAACAGTTTTTTAAGGATAATTCTCAGTCTTTTTGATAGTTTCTACTCATATCCGAATTTTTCGTTTGGATTTTTTACTATTTACATTAAGAAAATTACTCCTTGTAAGTTTACGAAAACTCATTTACAGCCATAAATAGATAGTATTTACAAGGTATGTGTTTACATACCTAAAAACCAAATTAGTGGTCACTTGATCAGTCTATGCACAAAAGAGCATGAGCTTGGTTTTTAGTTATTGCATTCTTGTGCATTGAAAAACTTCGAGCTCTATTCTTATATCTCGGAACAAGTCACGCACTGAAAATACGAGGTAATAAATATGTATCTCATTCAATATAAAAAAAACGTTACTTGTACAAATGAAATGTAGAAACAACCCATAATTCCAAAAAAGAACATCGCAGAACCGAATTTTACTAACATTAGCACAAAGAAAAAGTGCTACCTACTAATTTTTTAAAATATACATACCTTAATTAGTAGGTATAAGACGTAAGAACAGAATGATGTACATTTTGTGTCGTCTTTATGTTGAAATATCTTTCTATCGATTATTTTCTCGAACTTCCCTCATTGTCTACACCCAATTCAAGCTTATCGGTGCTTTAGAAAGTATAAACGAGATTAAACAGCAGCAAAACCAAATTTCATTTCAATCTACGAACACCGAAACCGTTTTGTAACCGAAAACGCATCGCCCCTGCACCATTATCTCCAATTCGTCCTATTATCATTCGATATTGGTCACAGAGCTCGCAAGATGGGACATGTCGTTTCAATCTAGCAAAGAACTAAATTAGAACGAAACATATCCATCTCGAACCCGTAATTTCACTTTAGTACAGATATAAATATATAATATTATAGGTACAATAAAATGGCACTGACGCGGTTAGATCGCCAGATTCTGGTCCCAACTCATCTAACAAATCTATGGAAATATTGTATATACTTTCAGAACTACATTGATATCTATAAAAAATATAAAATGTCTGGCCATTGACACGCGATGAATGAAGGAATTAACTACAGCACTTGAATTTTTATAACAAAAAAATCACGTAGCATTGCTTTATCATAAAATAACACACGTTTTGTAGTAGTTATTTAAAGTTTCTTTATTTGATAGGGCAAAACCAACAAAAAAAAACGAAAATAACAGTTTTTGCATGTGTTTACACACTTCTTACTAGTAATTACTTCTTTCTTTATTTATTATTCATTACTGCATTCTGTAATGTTCGTTTTATAAGCGTGTATTTTTTAAATACATATATGAGTTTTTACCACACACTCATGTCTTGCGTGCCGTGTATAGTGCCTCTCTCAAGATCTGTACGAATTCGTCCCATTATCATTCGATACTGGCAAACGAAACTCTGTAAACTGTTTACCCGACAAAATTCGATCTCGCGGCTTATCTAGGTTAACATCGAATTGGAATCGAATCGAGATCGACGGCATTAAAGGAATAAAATTTTCTTTTATGGCATTCGATGGTTTTATTTAATTTTGTTTTGAGTGTGGCATACCTTTGACACGCTTCACTCCAATTGTTTATGAATATTTATTGATCTCAAAAGAATTTACAAAAATTCAAAAATTCGCTTAACTCTTTTAACTACACTCTTTTAACCGACTTCCAAAAAGGAGGAGGTTCTATGTTCGTGTGTATGTATTTTTTTTTGTGTATGATCATCGATAATTTCACCAATTGTGAAACGAATCGAAAAATTATTTTTTAGTTCGAAAAGGTATACTCCCGAGGTGGTACCATTTAAATTTTACAGAAAGCGAATGAGCCGTTTTTGAATAAACCAACAATAATGTAAGCAATTCGAGCGTAATATCCGAATTTTGTACATGATGAACATCGATAATTTCGCCAATTGTGAACCAAATCGAAAAATTATTTTTAGTTCGAAAGACTATACTCCTAAGGTGGTTGCAATTAAATTTTACAGAAATCAGCTGAGCCGTTTTTGATAAATCAACAATAATGTAAACAATTCGAGCGAAATATTCGAATTTTGTACACGGTGGAAGGCGGTTTTGCCATTTTTTGCGAAAAATAATTATATTTAAGTAAATTCTTATTTCGAAGCGCAGAGTGCAGACTTAAAATATACTTACAATAAAAAAAATCTATAAAAACACCGTGGAATTTCGGCAACACTATAGGTATACCTAGTACCTAAAAATCAGCAGTTCAAACGTTGAAATGTAGGTCCCGGTTGTTTTAACCGTTTAGCCATATCAGAGGCTCTCAGGCGGCCTAAAAACTTTGACACCAGGGCTACCCAAGTAGCATTTTACTCCATTTAAGAGTACACATTTAGTTCCCAGGTGTACTTGAAGCATTATTACAGTTCACTCGTGATGTATAAGCTGCATTATTGCGATTAATTACACCTACACCTGTCTAAGTGACTTATAGGAGTGTAGAGTTATACTTTTATATGTTTGTTGGTGTTATAATACTATAACAATTATCCTTTAGTCAGCCGTCTGACTAAGAGCATTATAGGAGGGTAGAGATACGGCAACCGCTGTTTAACGGCCTACTTGTACGATGTTGTAGAGCTAGCATTTTAATAGAACACACGTGGTCATTTATAAAGCCAAAGGCTGTTATGTTTACTTGTTTTAGACTGTTATACAGCTAGTAGCTGTAGTAGGACTTGTTTGTGATCATTAAAATAACCTTTTTTTACTATCTGTACAGAATATAGCCACCCGACCTATACGACCTTACTTAGCAGTTCAAAAAGATATTTTTTATACATGTGAGGTTTTGCTGTTTACTTTGCACAATGTTATGCGATAACAAGGGACTGCGATATAAAGCCAGTGACATACTGTAGTATATTGCTGAAATTAAAATTTTGCATTAAGTAATAAGTATATGAATTAAAGATCTTATTTTAATGCTAAATATCTATACACAGTTTGCACAAATGATTATATTTTACTGGAGTTACGTTCAACTACTCAGAGCGAGACTTAACGAGCGTATTTTTCGTATTTTGTGTCGCGTAAAATGAGTCGCCTTTGAGTTGTATTCACTTTTATACTACATTAATGTTTGTGCATCAAAGCGATCGAAAATGAGTAACATAGTCAAATATTTTGCTAGTTCGGCTTCGCCTCAATCCAGCAACTGGAAATGAATCAACTCATTTTGTGACTTACGCGACTCATTTTACCGGACTTACGTCTCACAATGTAAAGCTCGTTTGGCTGCGCCCTTAAATCGTTAAAAGGCTGCCTAAAATACAAAAATATTTATTACAGAGCAAAATTTTTTTCGTTAAAGTCGATTTTTAATCTAAGGCCGCCGAAAACACCCACAAAATGCGGGCTTTATTTCACCATTTAATTCCGTCATCGGGAATTAAACTGTTTACCCAGTAAATTGAATCCTTTTATCAGCTCCATCTGGCGCGGGAAATTAAAATCGAACAATTTTAATACAAAATACCTACCTATAAAACAGACAACAACAAAAATAAACAATTTGTTTTCGACAAAGGAAAAGCTGAAGTAAATTAAACATTGGTGCATATTTTTGTGTTATACTTTGTCACTATCACTACATAGTATAAAACAAAGTCGCTTCCGCTGTCCCCATGTCCCCATGTATGCTTATATCTTTAAAACGACACAACGGATTTTGATGCTGTTTTCTTCTAATAGATAGATGATTCAAGAGAAAGGTTTGTATGTATAAAAAACCTGTGCAAAGCCGGGGCGGGTCGCTAGTAAACTTATATAGAGTTATAACTAAAGATGGCATCGTCCGAGAATAGCAATAACAAAGTGGATTTTTGTAAGTCAAATATTTGTTGGAATTATTGGAAATCCACAGGGGAGGCCTATGTCCAGCAGTATACGTCCTACGGCTGATAGATGGGTGGTGGGTGGTAAGTCAGAGTTCAATTTTCATAGTAATTCATGTACTGGACATCAAATATTTAAAAAAAAAACTGTTTTTATGCCATCGTCAGCTGTATGCAAAATTGACATTGACGATACTTAAATTATCCCTTTGCTCTTGATTTTGAAAAACAGACAGAAACTCAGCTAGCGTGTTAGTAAGTAACTGCTTTAGTTTATAATAGTTTTAAAGCTTCACTATTTAGCACGACAGTTTTTCTAGCTTTTCCGTATTCAGAGTCAATATACTAAAAATGACAATAAATAATAAGTAACCCTTACTGTTCGTACAAAACTACTCATATAAAATTTTTTAATCATTCATAGCCAAAATATATTTTTTTTACTTTACATAACGGGGAATCTCTCGCTTATTTTACGAGTACCTACTTGTCATGGAGACTATAATGTCGACCGTATACATCGGTTTTTCTCAGTCCGACGAGCCCTAACGCGCGAATGTTATTATACGAAAGTGTGTTTGCTTGTTACTGTTTTACGCAGCAATAGAGCAACCGATAGACATGATTTTTGGCATGGATATAGTTCTATATTTATAAAATGACATAAGATGTTCCGAGCAAACATTATCTACAGAGCCACAGCCAATAAGTGAAAGTAGTAAAAAAATGTCCGAGCGCCGTCATACATACCTACTGACTTAGATATTTACATTAAATAATTAACAATGCCCCGTTTTCTCGAATCTCGACGTTATGTCCTTTAATTAGTGCTTGTAACCGAGCACTTTGGCATCGCACGGCGTTATAGTCTGCTTGCAATCGCCTTACGAGTAACTAAAAAGCCTGCCCACTACGTAGCTTGGGCAGAGTTTTGGCTCGGACACTTTTTTGCATGATTGTGACTCTATACTTATTTGCTCGAAGTCCATATGCTAATTTTTATTCCGGAAAAATTAAAGGTTTCTATGGGATGGTAAATAAATCAAAATACAACGCGGACGAACCCGCGGACAAAAGCTAGTGGGGTATATAAATTAAAACAAGTACAAAAGCCACCTTAGTTTCTATAATAAAACCAAAAACGCTTGCATTTTCGCTACCCAGTCAACCAATTTCTATGTTAAATGCTCCCAAGCGTGTCTTAAAATGTAAAACGGCCGAGATATCACAGGACGCGAGCGTGTATTGAATGTATCATGTCCTTCAGGCACGTGATGTGGAAACGTATAGGCATTAGTCTCCCGACATGGATTATTCAGGACCTGACAGTTCCGTTTCAGATAAAAGAAGGGGAAATATTGTGTGTGTTAGTTAGCTGGTTAAATGTTTGGTGATAAATATCTTCATCGGATTATTTAATCAGTATTGAGAATTGACTAAAGAGTGAAGAGCGCTGCAGTGGGCTGAAACAAGCTGCCTATGGGTCGTCATTTCATTCATAGGACGACTTCCACTGCTGGACATAGGCCTGTCCTGAATAAGACCGGATAGAAGCGGCTTGAATCCAGCGCGATCCTGCGGTCTTAATCTGTCTACATTTTAGGTGGACGTAGTTGCATTTAAGATGATAGTAATATTGATAATTTTTGGGTGCAAAATAAAAAAGTTTTTGATATCTAATTTTGTGCGTTGTAGGTACAGCAAACAGACTATTGTCGCCGCGACGATTCTGATTTCCACTTATACATTTCTATGAAGTTAAATTCCATAGCCAGCGGCACGAAGTATGCGAAAGTACCTGTACTTATTATTTATAATTATTGTAATCTCTGGCCACACTGTAGACTGCTGCTGAGGCGTGCAGTTTGCTACGAAACTGTATTTTAGGTATTGATTGTTTCAGCTTAATATATTTTAACTGAAAATTAAATCAAACCAAAAATATCCATACCTAAAATACAGTAGTAGCTCATAGCTTAATATATTTTAACGGACACAGTCCCTGGATTCTGCGGTTAGTGATTTTTCAATAAAAAAATAATTTAACAGTTTCAATGAAACAATAAGAGTAGCAATACAATATGGTGGTATAATAAACGGTTCGTCGCCACTAGTACCAGTAACAGTTCCATGATCGAACTACTGTTAATAATTTTCAACACTAGTCCCATTCAGAATGGAACTAGAAATAATGGAACTAGTGTTAATTTGAGTTTACACTAGTACCATTCGCTGATGGAACTACTGATAATGATTTTTAACACCAGTACCATCCTTATAGTTTCTGATAACAATGGAACTAAAATCGATTTTGTTATTACTAGATCCTTTTTAAATTATACTAGATTTTGTCCGCGGCTTCGCCCATGTTATTTCGAGGGCCTTCCTTAAAGGATGTGGAAAATATAAGCACAAAAAAAATCGATTTGATATATTTTGGTCGATTCGACAGTTCATTTTTGACATTTCTTGGAGCGCACGCTAAAATATCTCGCTGTTGTAATATGGAAAACTTACGCAATATCATTATATTTTATAGCCTACTAGCGACCCGCCCCGGCTTCGCACGGGTGTATTATACATATAAACCTTCCTCTTGAATCACTCTATCCATTAAAAAAAACCGCATCAAAATCCGTTGCGTAGTTTTAAAGATTTAAGCATACAGACAATCAAACAGACAAAATAGCGACTTTATTTTATACTATGTATTGATGTGTTATTCTGATATATACTCGTAAGCTATATAATTGCAAAGTCTTAAGTTTACTAACGTTTCAAAATAACATTATATTTGATGCCAAATTACAATTAAAACAATTTGCACGTAGAACAATATTTCTCGAATGATTACTACCTAAAACTTAAGCTACTCAGCGTTTCTAGTTTTTTAGGCCGAGTAGCTTTCCTTCAGCAAAGTGCTAAAGTAACAAAGTAGGATAGTTTCATCTAGTCTAGATAAAATAAAAGTTTTAAAAATGGTTGTTTCACGCTAGATCCGTCCTCGTAGCTTATTCCCGCTATCTAGCAGCGTTCGTTCGAATTTTCTAATAGACACTTGAAACTGAGAACGAACGTAGAACTGAGGAAATCTACTAGAATTAAATTGGATAAGTATTTACTGAAAAGTAGGCGGGGAATGTTAAAAGGCTAGACATTTTCAAACATAAGTAATCAGTAATATGGGATATTATTTTTTTGCAAAAAATAGCATGACCGACTTCACCCTCGTACAGAATTCGCGAATATTTCGCACGGATCGATGTAGCATTTTTCACATTATTGTTGATTTATCGAAAATGGCTCGGCCGATTTCAATAAAATTTCAAAGTAGGTATACTCTTTCGGACTGCTTTGAAAAAAGTTATGCGTGGTTACATGTTATAGATAAAAAAAATATACGCGTCGAATTGAGTAGGTACCTCCTGCGGTTTGGTTCGTCGGACAAAAATACTCGTAGTATCGGTGGAACGCAGAGATCTGTAGACAATCAAGCATTGCAGAATTTTTCTCCCTTACTACTCACTGCTTTTAAATGAAATGCAAAATTGACATCGGCAATACGGTTCCCTTCGCTTTGAAAGACAGAGAAAAGTTGATTGGGTACAATACAAGCTACTCTATTTTAGAGTATTTTTTGAAGCTTCACTATTTTAACCGCTTGGGTACAGCCACCGTCTACATTCGTTCAGAGCTGTAGAAGAACAATAGTCACTAGTAAGATCTGTTGGCATGCACGATCAATCGTTATTTTGTGATTCTGACCATATTTTATCGTCTGTCCACTTTGTAATTTGACATCCAACAACAAGCCTTTTGGTGCGCGGTCTCCATTCAAGAACTAAATCAAAATCTAAAACAAAAGCCTTATTCTACGTGCTATCATTTCATCTACCAACACATTTAATTTCATGTTATTTTTATATCGGGAAAAAATGCCTTTACTAACTACATCAAAACTACACTACCTACCACGACATAAAAAGCATTAGATCATCCACAGACCCTTGAATGTCTACCTAATGATAATCCAAATGCTCAAGCCCACTGCCAGTTCATGTTCTTATATCTAAGCATCTAAAATATCATGTGATTTTGCAGCGTATAGTGTGTAAAGTCCATCCGACACTACCGTAATAGAAACTGGAACACAAACTGGGGCAAGTAGCTTTCCCATCCCGCTAAAGCCAGCTATCTTCACGCCAGTCACGCCACCTATCGGGGTCGTCTCGCGAGCGCCGCCAAGATTTTAAAACCGTTTTAGATACGAAAGTACAGAGGATTCAGTAATCAGACTTCTTGTTCTGGGTTTCAGTTCACTGGGCAGTCTTTTGTTTTAGAAAATCTTTCTGGAATGTTGAAAGGGGAATTTTGTGTTATCGTGTTAAGTTGGACAGCACGTGATTTTATAATGTTCTACATCTTTTCAGGGAAAATTTTGATATTTTTAAAAGCTTTGAACTGCGCAAACGGCAAAATATAGGTATGCGCGGGACCTAGGGAGACGAGACGCCGGGGCACTCCCGCCCGCCAATCTCATGCCTCCCGCGCGCTCCCTACGCCCGTGCTCACTACTTCGCTACTTGCGTAGGCATTGTGCACACATGCGCAATAATTAGCGAATCTCGGCAAAGTGTTATTTGCGGCTAACTTCTCATCCGTCGACTTGTGTGGCCATCCCTCTAGCTAACATAGCCAATGTATGAACCCGACATAAATCCGAGAAAACTACATCAGTTACGCGAGCTAACCCAAACTAACTTAACTTAGCCCTTGATCTGCAACTCGCCTAATACTATTGAAACTATGGCTAAGATAAATAACTTTACTAAGGTAAACATCACAGTTGCTTACAGTCAGGAAAATTGGTAAACTAACGCACCTTTATTCTCGAAAAAAAAACTGAACTTACTGAAGTGAACTAAGTAAAAAAAAATGCGTCTGAATTTTTTAAATTCAACTAAGTACACTTTTGATCGTGCTGCATGCGGGTTGCCGGTTTGCTCGCGGTATTCACGCAATGCACTGAAACTACTAACTTAGACTAAGATTTAAAAATATGACCCATCTCTATTGTACATTCGCATCCTTTCAATTGCAACTTAGTTAACAAAGGGCACATACCCTGGAGTCTGCGGATCATTAATTATAATAAAAAACCACTAAGTACCTACCTATTGCAGAGAAACTATTATCATAATGTAACAAGTCGTGTAATGCTAAATTTTAGGGTTTTTTTTTTAAATAATGAGGTGTGGAACATTCTTACACAAATAAAACGCACTAAGTACCTTACATAACAATCTTATAAGGGTTCCCTGTTTTATAACGGAATCTTAAAAATTATAAAAGAGACAGTAAAATGTAATATTTGAACAAATGGAAAGAATTAACGAAGTGAAAAAGGTCGACGCAAATATATACTTAATTAAAAAAGTTACGACGTCATCTGTCATCTTAAAAAAATTCGTCGTGATAAGAAGTTTAGGATTATTAAAATAAATATGTTTTTACGTAACTAGATTCTTTTTTGAGCAAAATGACAAAGTTTTTATCTACAATGTACTAAATAGATAACGAAGGTCTATGAAAACAATTTAATAACAAAACTACAAAGTACACAATCTTTTTTCACATGCACTTAAAATCTACCTTGTAGTTTTCAAATTCTGTCGCATTATACATATCCATTCCGCTGCAGAAGAATTGCATGAATTTTTAAGACTACACCGGCACCGAACAAAAATTTGAACTAGGTAGGTACCGTACGCTATGCATTCTGTCGTAATTTAAAATGGTGGAAACCAACATGGCGAACCAATATGGCTAGCGGCTGCACGTGTCGTCGAATACAGCGCAGTAATGCACAAACAACAGGCATTTGTTTTCGTTTGAATATGGAATCGCTTTTGTAGATTAAGTAAAAATTGCATTAAACATTGATAGTAAAATTCGACAGAAAAACTTTGTGATGTGTTACTCTAGGGTAATATTGTGTCAAGGCCAATTTTGAGTTTTTAATAAACCCACGCTAAGTACGCGTTTTCAAATAAGTTACAATTAGCAGTAACAGACTTATCATAAAATATCAATGTATTTAATATAAATTTGAATATGAAGAAATATATTGTTAATTACATTGTATTTCGGACAGAGCTTCGTATAACAAAACTTTGTACTTTTAGACAAGTTAGACTTGAGGTATTACGGCAAAATATTCAAATTACGGCAAATCGATTGCGGCGGCAAACAACCGCGTCGAATATTCCAGCACCTGATGTTCGTCGATACAAACTATGGCAAATTCCCTCCGACATCTCGCAAATCGGCTCTTTTGTTACCTAATTCCGACTTATGTCCGTAACGCAGCTGCGCCCAATTTATTGCTTAACCTTTCCCTTACGAACCGAATAGAATTGAACATAATAAATTATACTTCAAACCCAAATAAGGCTCGTAAGTTACGATTCTCGCGAATACCCACCTAATGGGCGATGATTCTGGATAGATTAGGGATGAGAAACAATTGTTTTGTCCCTTTTGCGCGCATGTGTGTGAGTAGAGACGGTAATCTATTAGGGTATCCCGGAAGATGGACTTCCTAAATTGTCTTTTCCCTCGACATTTTCTCAGTTCGACAGTGAAATAATAAGTACGAACGTGTTTTTCCTTGACGACTGGTCTAAGCCTTTTTATCTGTATTGACAAACATTTTCTTCGTATTTATGTCAAGTTTTTTTTCGGTAGAAATCTTTTGGAAGATAATATGTTTTACTTACTTTTAAAGCTGAGCGTAACTTAACTTGTTATGTTACGTTATTTAGGCTGCATGGTAGAGCTCGCTGTCAGCGGTAAGGCCGCCTTTTGTGGCACTAAATCAAGATGAATACTTTGTACCTCTTGTTATAGGTAATTATTTATACATATGCACACAATAAAGTGTATGTCTGTCTTCTGGCCCAGTGCGGATTGGTAGATTCACATACGCCATCGAATTTCTCGAAATGAAACTCGCTATGCATAAAATAATTTATACAATATTGTCATTGAATTTAAAACCTACAAATCCGTGGACAAACCAAAACAACCCGTGTTAATTACGATACAAGCTACATTTGGTGGCGAACTCATTAAAATGACCTCATTCGATATAATTAATAGCCATTTATACTCGCTGGCGTAATTAATCAAGTGCTTGCATAGGGACGGGTAATTTAAATTTTGGGAACAGATTTTGAATTAAAAGTTTTTTATTATACACTTAACGGTGTATATTTTATCAACCGACTTCGTACAAGGAACGTAATGAGGCAAATTTTGAGATAATTTTGTCAGTCTCAGAAAGGTTTATGAAGTTACTAGCTTAAAACCCGCGGCTTCGCCCGCGTTGTCTTAGTAAACAGGTACTTGCTTATGAAAATGGCCCGTGGTTTTACCTGCGTTTGTCTTAGTACTTGCTTAAAATTATAAAAGGCTGTCGGTTGGCCTGCGTTGTCTTGGCACTTGCTTAAAATAATAATAGGTCGTGGTTTAGCAAAGCATTATCGTATAACGTATTACTTGCAAGGATAGTGCCTATGGTTGGCCTGAATTGTCTAAGTATTTGGCTAAAATGATAATAGGTCGCGGTTTGGCCTGCGTATTCTTAGTACTCGCTTAAGATGGTAATTTATAGTACGCAGCTTAGCCTGCGTTGTCTTAATACTTCCTCAAAATTATAATAGCCTACCGTTTGGCACGCGTTGTCGTATTACTTGCAATGATAATAGCCCACGGTCTGGCCGCTTTGTTTGAGTAACTACTTAAAATGATAATAAGCCACAGTTTGGCCCGCGTTGCCTTGGCACTTGCTTATAATAATAATAGTTCGTGGTTTCGCCTGCATTGTCGTATAACGTATTACTTGAAAAGATAATGCTTAGTAGGCATTATCCTTTCAAGTAATAGGCATTGCCTACGGTTTGGCCTTAATTGTCCCAGTGTTTAGCTAGAATGATAATAGGTCGTGGTTTGGCCTGCGCATTCTTAGTACTTGCTTAATATGGTAATTTATAGTACGTAGCTTGGCTCGCGTTGTCTAAGTACTTGCTTAAAATGACAATAGCCTGCCGTATGGCTTGCGTTGTCTTATTGCTTGCAATGATAATAGCCCATGGTCTGGCCCACGTCGTTATAGTATTTGCTCAAAATGATAATGGCGCGCGGTTTGAACCGCATTTTCTTAGTACTTACTTTAAATTGTAATTTCCCACAGTTTGGCCCGCGTTGTCTTAGTACTTTTTTTGCTTAAAATAATAGCTCTTGGTTTCGCCCACGTTGTCGTATTACTTGCAAGGATAATAATTAGCCCACGGATTGGCCTGCTTTGTCTCAGTACTAGCTTAAATTTACTTGTGTCTAAAGCTTATTATGGAGTACGACAATTTTTAGATGATAAATTGCAAAATATTCGAATTAAATTTAATAATAATGATTGTATAATTTTTTCATGTTCTAATGATTATTTTATGGCCATATTGGACTTAACTGATAATTCAATATTTTTGTGATTAGTAGGAAGATCTCAATGTAACACAGTTCAACAAAAAATGTTCTTTGATTTTAATAGCCCACGGTTTGGACCGCGTTATTTTATAACTTGTCATAAAATAAATAGTTAATAATGTTATATTTTAATATACCTACTGATTTTTTATACCGAGAAAAGAATATTTTTCCCACTCGTATACCAAATTTTATCCAACTCCATTCGCATGTCATGGTCTACATTACAATCGTAAGGTCCTAATCTTGGTCAGACCACTGAGCTCTTTGAAACTTATGTACGGAATTTCATACTACTGGCTTTTCATTGATGGAAAACATTGAAGCAACCTGCATAGGCATGTCCTTAGAGAAAAATCGATGTCGTATGTGAATTCAGCAACCCGCGCTCGGCCAGCGTGATGGATATGGCCTAATCACCCTTCGTGGGTAGGCCTACGTTCAGTGGTGGACTATTAAAAATCGGCCAAGTGCGAGTCGGACTCGCGCACGAAGGGTTCCGTACCGTATGGGAGCCCATTCCTCTTGCCGTTATTAATAGCGAGCAAAAAACTCCTAAACATCACGTTTGTTGTATGTCCCTTAATTATTTATTTTATTCTTTTTTAGTATTTTTTGTTATAGCGACAACAGAAATACATCATTTGTGAAAATTTCAGCTGCCCAACTATCACGGTTTATGAGTTACAGCCCGGTGACAGACAGACAGGCGGACATCGAAGTCTTAGTAATAGGGTCCCATTTTTACCCTTTGGGTACGGAACCCTAAAAAAGGCCAGTACAGGTATTCATCATGTTTCATTAAGTCATTAGAAATTTAGTTAATTTCGATTATTCTGAACCCAATGACAATCTCGCCCAAAACCGTTTACGCGGTAAAAAGTGATCGAGACACTTGTAGGACTTTCAGACTGACTGACCAAGTACTCGTACAGACGAAAAAGTAGCACGCAAGAAGGTACATTTTATTTGAAAAATACATAGCGCACCTACATCTAGACGACAGGCATGTTCTAGGATTCCATTAAACTCATCATTTGACTAACTTTTACTATGGTACCAACCCAGAAATCACGTAAATAAAATCAGCTGTTCAACACAAAAAGTTCTTCGACCTGCGACAAAATGTAAAGAATAGGAAATTTTCGCTTTTTCATGGTAGTTCCCATAGTAAAGTAAGTAGTTATTGATCCGTATGTACCCTAAGCTCAAGTCTATTGACTCACAAAATAAAATCGTTCATAAACTATTAGGGGCCCATTTTGCCCCCATTGAAGGATCTAAATTATCTGAATTTAATTCTAGATGTTTTAAAAAAAACGCGAGCAAGTTATTTTTCACGCTTATATAGGATGTTTGGTCTAGCGTTAGACAAGGAATCCGGGACTTCTCCCAGGACGTTAATAGTCATTTATTAGTTAAAAGGATGGGCTATTTTCAAACAATATTGCATCGGTTTTCGAACAGTCATTTAGTACTTTTTTTAGGAAATTGATATCCTGAAGGACCCACTGAAAATTTCCGGGATAGCAGTACCCCGAGTGGTAATTTGTGTTATTGTCTAGCGTCGTACCAAATTTCGTTAGAATTCATTTACCCCTTTTCTTAGCTTTATAATTGATTATTTTGGCTATTGCTAAGAGACCCTATAGATTTTCCGGGATAAAATACTCGTAGTTACTTTATTGAAACATGTATTGTGTGCTTCCTACATATCTACCAGATTTCATTTATAACCGTTTAGCTCGTCTGATGTAATTATTGATGCTTTTTTCACCAACTTTGGGAACTTATCTGACCCCTTAGATAAGGAAAATTCGGAAAAACAGGAAGAAACGTAACTTTTATTTTCTTTGTAAAGCATATATACAAAGTTTTAAGTCAATCAGTAAAGGTAATAAAAAATTAAATGCAAACGAAAAGGGCCCGTTTTACCCCGTTAGAGGTCGATTTTTCGAAATTTTCGTCCTTTGTGCTTCATTACGTTGTACATTGTACCTATGTTCGAAATTTGAAGTCTCTATCTTTAGCGGATTGGGTTGTAGCCTAAACTGATTAATTTTGGCTATCCCTAAGGATCCCCATAGAATTTCCGGGATAAGAATAGTTCCTGTGTTGAAACATGTTGTGTGCTTTCTCCATACCAGATTTCATCCATAACCGTTCAGCTCGTTAGATGTAATAGACGCTTTTTTCACCAACTTTGAGACCCAATTTGACCCCTTAGATAAGGAATATTCGGAAAAACAGGAATAAACGTAACTTTTATTTTGTTTGAGTAGCATGTATACAAAGTTTCAAGTCAATCGGTAAAGGAAATAAAAAGTTACATACAAACGAAAAAGGCCCGTTTGACCCCTTTAGAGGTCGATTTTTCAAAATTCCGTCCTTAGTGCTCCATTACGTGGTCCAATGTATCTTTGTTCCAAATTTCATGTTCCTATCTTAAGCGGTTTGGGCTGTAGGCTGTCTGTCAGTCAGTCACTCAGGGAAGCCTTTTATATAATAGATGGGATGTTTTTTTTATTTAGGTCCAATAATGAAGGTGCCATAGTAATTATAATAGTAGTTTATGCAACTGTCATATAATGAAGAATTAAATGAAAAATTTAATACCCGTGTTATATGCAGTTTCATACACTAAACTTTATCTTCACTAATAAAAATAAAAAAAGAAACATTAAATTCACGCGTACGTGTATTGTCACAGTGAACTTGGCGCCATTAAAATCTAACCAATGAGAGCGCAGCTGCGCGCGCAGGGCCAATCAGGAGCGAGCGCGCGATGTTATAATGAGATTTTACGATATCGATGTGGATATTATAACATCATGTGAAATTGCTTAAATTTAGTGTTTTGTTGTCTGCGCTATAACAGTAACAGCATTATAAGTCAAGTATTGGAAACATCAGTAGAATGTTACAACATTAGTGTAGATAAAATCTATTTAGAATATTTATGTTTCTTTTTCACTCTAGACATTCTGTAGAGAGAACACTTTTAACGTGACCACGTACAGGTAAGCGCAGCGTAGGAAGTGTACCTAGGAGGTTAGAAAGATGGGATTACGCTGGATACAAGTCGCTTCCAACCGGTCTTATTGGAGATACATAGGGGAGGCCTATGTCCAGCAGTGGACTTCATCGGGCTGATTGGTGAATGGATGATGTCAATCTCACTCAGACGAGATATGCTACACGTAATAATTATTATTTACAAAAAATGGGACCACCGTGTACAGAATTCGAATAGTTTGCACGAATCGATGCAACATCCATGTACATTGAGGATTTATTAAAAACGGATCAGCCTATTTTGATAAAATTTAAATGGGACTACCTCGGGAGTATACCGTTTCGGAATAAAAAAGATTTTTTTTTTAATCGGTGTACAATTGGCGAAAATATCGATGAACATACACAAAAAAAACATGCAGACGAACATAGTACCTACTTCTTTTTTTTTTGAAGTCGGTAAAAATTGACTAACCTATCTTCAAAGTAGGTACTAAAATAAATTAAAATGATACGTCTGGATCTCCTCTAGAATAACAAAGTAATACCTCACTGATCTCGGTTCAGTTTTTCCCTCCACGAACGAGCGGACTAATGAAGTTTGCTTTGCGGGACAGTGAAAGGATTTCCCGTGATGAGAACACGTAGTTCCATCTTTAGCGTCCATCCCGCCATTTTCCGGGTTTTTAACCGACTTCCAAAAAGGAGGAGGTTCTATGTTCGTGTGTATTTTTTTTGTGTATGTTCATCAATAATTTCACCAATTCTGAACCAAATCGAAAAATTTTTTTTAGTTCAAAAGGTTAGTTATATATACTCCCGAGGTGGTCCCATTTAAATTTTACAGAAACCGGCTGAGCCGTTTTTGATAAATCAACAATAATGTAAAGAATTCGAACTGATGAATGTTGTGTCAGATTCCGTATTAGTTCATTTCGAGGGGAGCGGAAATGCATACCTACAAAGGCCTGATTCAATCAAGTATCTTTATGACATAGGTATGATATGAGTAGGTTTAGTAGGTAATGTTCTGCGCGGTTCGTTTCCGGATGAGTGACCGCAGATAGCATTTCTGTTATCGAATCAATATTGTGTAAGATTCTGAATTAGTTTATTTCAAGTTGAATAGGGCTCTTAAACTTATATATGCTTATAACACATCAGAGCGGGAATACATACTAACGCCTGATTCAATCAAGTAGCTTTATTACATAGGTGTGATTACCGAAGTTTATTAAAGTTCAACGCGGTTAGTTTCCGGATGGGTGACCGCGGGTAGCATTTATAACTGACTGCTATTGTTACTTGTAACGTAAAGTACAGACATCAATCGACCACGGTTTTTGCGTTTTGTGTAGAATAATTTTAGATACTTTTTTATAAAATTTACGTTAAGGGAGAAAACTCTTTTCACCGTGTAAATTGCTTGAGAGAAATATTGCACGCTCATACGTCTTATTTTTTTTCCAGAAAAGTTTTTATTTTCTGTATACTTTTCAGCTAAATGTTAGCGTAAATGGCTTTTTAGAGGCTTATAACTTAAAAGTCAATAAAAACTGTAAAAACAAAAACGTTTAACTCTAGCGATTGATATGCTGATTACATGAAAAATGCTCAAATTGGATAACATTTAGAGGTAGATAACAGCTTATTGTTTTTAACCGACTTCCAAAAAGGAGCAGGGGCCATATTGCGTAAGCGCTCTGACGTTCGGCTTCGCTTTTTCTCCTGCTCGCGCCAGTTATTATTATTCACACCACGAGAGCGAGCGGGATGGAAAGCGAAGCCGAACGTCAGATCGCTTACACAGTAAGGCCTCCGGTTCTATGTTCGTCTGTGTGTATTTTTTTTGTGTATGTTCATCAATAATTCCGCCAATTGTAAACCGAATCGAAAAATTATTTTTTAGTTCGAAAGGGTGGTCTCCCGAGGTGGTCCTATTTAAATTTTACAGAAATCGGATAAGCCGTTTTTGAAAAATCAACAATAATGTAAACAATCGAGTGAAATATTTAAATTTCGTACACGATGGAAGGCGGCTTTGCCATTTTTTGCGAAAAATAATTATTGTACGGCCAAGTTCGCGGTTCAAACTCGCCTTAAGTACAGAAATTAGTGATTCTCTCTCATTTCTGTACTTAATTATAACTCGTGTTAAAGCCAAGTTACTTATATTATGTTAAAACTCATGTTGAAGCCTAGTTAAATAACTGCACCTTTTGAAATGTGTTAAAATACTTATCAATATTTACGTTTAATTTATTTTTGATTATATTGTCTCTATCAAATTCATGGTAATGATCCCCAAAGTGAAACAATAATGGGAAAAACATTTCAAAGTCCCTTGTTTTGTTATCCTATTTATAACAAGAAGCTTATCTGGCATTAAATTTTACCAGAACAATCTAATAATATCTAAGAAATTTCAATGAAGTAAAAGTATCCCAAATTGTAAACACAGAAAAATTTACTTGAATTAATTTTTTTAAAAGAAATTTTCTATGTAAATAAGAAATATTACTTTTGGAATATGATTTTTGAGGTGAGAACATCTCTAGCGGCGTTGTGCACTTTTAAGGATGGGTAAAAAAAATTAAACTCGCGTCAGGACACATGACCTGATCGAAAATTCGTAAGACTGCGCAGGGCGCTTGTGCGAGTGTGCGTGTGTTAAATTGTACTTTACCACATAAAAGATAGTACTTTACATGTTCAAACTTTCACTTCTGCTGACAACCCCGGAGTGCAACCAGCGGGGCAATTCTGTCAACCGATCTCGTCACCGAAGTGATACGCTCCCGAAGCCCTCTCGCTTTTCTGACAATTTTGATAGCTCAAAGCTGTCAAAAAAACGAAAGAAGCTCAAGAACGCGTCACCTCAGCAACGAGATCGGTTAACATAATTGCCCCGCTGTTGTTTTTTTTTATGATTAATTTACACGGGCTTTCATAAAATCTAAGCTAGCGTCTATTTACTTCACCGTCGTGCAATCAGAGATTGAAATGTATGAAGAATATTTGGTACTTGATATTCGCGACGGGCTAGAATATGTTACGATTATAAATAGGATTGATGTAAATAATAAACGTAGAATTTATAAGATAGTACTGTTAGGGATCGAGCATGTTTTCCCAGAGGCTAAACAATAACCAGTCGGTATTTATTGAGAAGCCGTAAAACGATAGCGATAACCAGGTGCTAGGTTATTCCATACCGCCAAAGAATAGTTCTTTGAAATAGTTTCCGAAAAAGATATTTGTACTGTTTAACCATTGTCTTAAATTCAAAGAAAGCAATATCGTTATATTGTAAAAGGATGCCGTAATTGTAAAACTAATGTTTATTTTGTGAATTCGTTAATCCCATAGATAGTGCCGCCAGCGCAGCTGTGCCTTATTGTTTTGTGATTCTTGGGAGATAGTCATAGTTAAGATAGCCATAGTATAAATTGTCATAATCTAGTCTATAAGTCCAATTTGTAAAATAGGTTAAGCTTATGAATAAATGCATAAACTCCTTGAGTATTCATTGGGTTAGGGTTCTCCTGAGAGCTAACGACAATAGGAATTTGAGAATAATAGTTAGGGAAACAATCAGGCAATAGAGGTGCGAGCGAGAGGCACATCCGACGCTGCGTCCCGCTCACACGAATGCCGCGCCTGATTAGGGCCGCGCGGTCCCAGGTACTCGCGACGCCGCTGTTTAGGCCAAAGCACTAAAGCCTAACCAAATACAAAACAAAAAAAAAAAAAAAACTTTCAATAAATCTCAATGTCAAATCTATCAAACGTCAAAATCAAAAATCATCTTTCACTTACTAATTTTTTGCATTCAAGAACGCCGGCCGGCGTATTAAAATAAAACAAAACTCAGTGAATATACAGAAAAGGTTCAACAGAAGCCGTCCCTCAAGCACAGAAGCAACAACAACCATCAAATCCAGGTATTTAACCCTAACAAGAAGTTTTGGCGACCGTGAATAAAAGAAACTGCAACCACGCGGATCGGGGTCGAAACGGCATCTATTTCGTTTTTCTGGCAAAATCAATACAAAATATAGTAAAATCAACACACATCACAGTAAAATCAATCAATATATTATTAAAATCAATCAATATTTCAGTGAAATCAATCAATATTCCCTCCGAAACATAGTGGTGCATTCGGCAGCCACGTGCCCATTTTCGTCTTTGGCTAAGGTCATCGCTGCATTTCAACAAGGTCAAGGGCCTTATAATTGTTAATAATTTCAATTCATAAGCTACCTTCGTTACTATGACTGGCGCGGAGGACAAATATTCTCAGGAATTAAGAGAACTTAAAACGAAAAGAGGCTCAATAAAGGGTAGATTAACAACTTTTGAAAAGTATTTAGACGACTATAGGGGTGCGAGCTCTCTTTCTAAAACCCAATTTAATGAGCTTAAGACCCGATTAAAAAAGATAGAATCAATGTTTGAAGAATATGATTTGATACAAATTAGTATAGAAATTGTAACCCTGTTTTGGCAAATAGGTGCCAAAACACTCTAGTGTTGGCAAATCATCGGGTACGTTGTTGCCAAAAATTTACAAAAAGTCACTGACAGCTTAAGTCGGATCTGCCGGCGACTTGGCTGTCAAGTGTCAACAAACTAGGTCAGGAACGAGAACAAAATATTAAAATTCGGTCGGAGTGAAATAAAATCACATAAAACCGTGATAGACGGACTGGAGTCTTTCTTTGTCCAGCAAGCAGCCAACGGAGCGTACACGGGGTCGTAGTGGGGAACAAGGCCGTAGCGGCGTCCTAACGAAGGTACGTGTCGGCAAGGTTGGTTTTCTAAACGATTCACTTGTTGTACAAGAACCAAAGGAATTGTCCCTTGATTCTACAGAAAACCACCGAATCGAGTGAGAACAGGACCGCGCGCCGACACCCTGGTTCCCCGAACGACGAACACCGTGCGACGTGGGAGTTCGCTTGGCTGAACTGACTTCGAAACCTCGAAAAGAAACCCCTAAGACATTAGGGTAAGTTTTTAATAGCCTCTTATTCCTACTGTCTCGGTTAGGCTCGGTCTTTGTCAGTATTTTCCTAGACCCGATGACGTGTCGCATCCGATATCATTGTCGGCTTACCACCCCCAACTTGAAATGGAGGGCCTCGCTCTTCAAGCGAGGTCTGACCAAAGAACAAGACATTCATACTTGTTTTCTGTCCTCGGACAGGGTTTCTTTTTTTGGTTCTACATATAGAAATTGTGGTCTACAACTGCACTCCAAGGCGCGGCAAGCGTCCTCCGGCGCGTCCCTCACCGTGCGGCGACGTGGCCTCTCTCTGCGTCTCACCCCGAGACTGCTACTAGCTTCTTGCTGCTTCTATCTGCGCGTTTCCGCCGTGGGCGACGTGGCTACCGCCCCGACTTGAATCTACCCCCGAGTATTATTGGTAACGCAGCCAACGGCTGCGCCTTTCTTACCTTTCGTGCTGTGCTTTTATTACTCAATTAACTTAAATAATTAACTAACACAGAGCATATTTAAAATTGGTTGCAAACTCAGCGAAGTAGGTATTCGACCACACGCCCTGTTCTACCCTGATAGCCGGCAACTATCAGCCCTTGTATTTTATGGACCTATAGTCCTGGCGCCCATTCTATTGTACCATTTAATTAGTAATTTAGTCTTAAGCCCCTCCGGCAATCAGTAATCCTAAGTTTTTAATATTAAGCCCTTCCGGCACATAGATCATAAGGTGTCTCATACCGATCTACGCCCCTCAGGCATGTAACTTAAAATTGACATTAATAAAACCAACATTACTTACTTTATAACTTTTATTTATCACACCTTAGCATAGCTTTCTATCTACCTTACCTTCATGTTGAACGCTTTACCTTATACCTCAGAAACTAGCTTAACACTTTTAAAAGCGTTACAGTGGCGCCTCAACTGGTTTTAAGCTGAATTTGCAATCAATTCATTATAAGGTAGGATCTGTTAGGCAGCTAGAATGTACTAACATACTAATAAACAAGAACAATTTTGAAAAAGAAATTTGTGTTGTTTTAATCCTTGTGTACCCTATAGCTGTAAGATTTAACAGAATAGGTATTGTAATTCTCATTTTTAGGCAGTTTTTGTATTTTCAGATTCATTGCTATAGTATACCTGCATTATTTTGTTAACAGTACCTACCTACATTATTCATTTTATTTGCATTGTTACAAAATAATGTACTGAAACAAAATTTTGTTAACATTACCTACCTACACTATTCATTTTATTTGCATTATTGCAAAATAATGTACTGAAACTAAACTTTGTTAACAGTACTTACCTACATTGTTCATTTTATCTGCATTGTTGCAAAGTATGTACTGTAAATAAATGCTAAAGTAGTTTTCACAAAGAAATTGTTGCGGTGAAATATTGTTTAATGTATTATGTTTATAGGATTAGTATAGATTGTGAACATAGCAGTTTGTAAGCAATAATTAGGCAACTTAAAACTACCTGCGCTAGTATTTTAGATATTTCATGCATTTGTAAGCTGATTCTGCAACCACTTTACACTATTACGACTTAGTCTCTGTTTGTCTAACTTAAATTGAATAACTTTTAAACTTAAACAGCACGATTTAATGTTCTTTAAAAAAAAAATATTTTACTACCTCTTAGGAATATGCCGGAAACAAAGGGTTCAGTATATCGAATCATGTTCGACATTGAACATTTTGGGAACCGACATATTGTAGTAATCGCCTGAGAATATTATTACTTTTACGATTACTTTACTAGTAATTCTATACCTTGGCACAATAAAACAACAAAAACAGCACTATAATCATATATTGTTAGCTTCGTCAACTCTCACAGCGATCTTTACATAATCTCGGAAACAGAATAATCAGGATGTTAGGTCACCATGCCTGAACCTGAAGCAAAACGTTTCAGACGTTATGAACTGATCCTAGTCTTCCAAGTAAGGACGTCTCTTATATTCTCCTCTTCAGTCGAAAATCTTTATAGGATGATTCGCAGTCCTCTGGTAAACTTTTGTTAGTTCACTTTTTCACTTGGTCTACCACAAACATTTGTCTTGAGAAATCTTTCAGATAGATTAGTATCGTTGCACATTCTATCGTTCCAGGAACCTGAAACAAGGAGAAACAATTGCAGTTACACTGTTTATAGCACTAAATTCTTGGAAAACAACGGTCAGAAGTTGTTATTTGCAATACTTACTGTAGCTTCGTTGATTATTCTGTTTGCAAACGAGGCGTTTGTAACAACGCTTTTGTTTTCTATAAGATGGTAGGAAAAACAATGTCAATTCTGTTTTTCTAATCTTTTACTAATTTACTGAAGAATATTATCAGTAAACAATATAGAAACAACAAAATTGCGTAATTTAATTTGTTATTAAAAATTTTTTTCTCAATCTTTGACTGTTAACTTTTATCGCATAATTCGTGCCTGGAAACTAAGTCCTTAAGGATTTAATTTTAAAATCGGTAGTAAAATTTTTTTTCTTTCTTTACCTTTAGACCACTTGGAGTGCAGTCCTTATGTCTTACAAACTAAGATAAGCTATTATATTGTAGCCCTTAGTACCTTAATACTACCCTTCTAAGCTAGAATAATAATTTTTAGCTTCCTACTTTCGGTAGCAATATCATTCTAGCTTAGCTTAGAAATACTACTTTAAATAGACAATACTACCCACTACCGGCAGTATTTGTACTATTTACTTGCTGATACTTACATGTACTACTTACTCAGTACTGTCCTACTATCTTCTAAAGATAGTACCTTGTATATTCTGTACGCAGTACTACGCAGTACTGTTGATAACTTGCTTCTACCTCTTGTGCTGCCTTGAGCAGTACCTTACTTGACCCTTTTGTGTGCCCACTTCGTTGGACACCCAATGTACTACCCCTACAAGGTAGTACCTTTTGCTACACTCAAAAAGTTCCTCTTTACTCTAAAAGATGCCTCTTTGCTACTTTCTAAAAGTAGTACTTTAGCGTTGGTCCTGTCAACTAAAGGCAGTACCAATCAGCTATACTACCCCTACGTGGTAGTATCTCTTGCTCAGCCCTGCCCACTAACGGCAGTGCTGATGCCTCTTTGCTACTCTCTAAAAGTAGTATCTTAGCGTCGGTCCTGTCAACAGGCGAGTCCTGTAAAGGCAGTACCGATTAGCACTCGCTACCCCCTAAAGGTAGACAATACAACAGAGCGGTGGTAGAACTCTTTAATTAAAGCCTATAACTACATACTTGACATACAACAGAGCGGTGGTAGAACTCTTTAACTGAAGCCTATAACTACATACTTGACATACAACAGAGCGGTCGTAGGACTCTAACTTAAGCCTATAACTACATACCTGACTAGACTTAATCATTTAGCTGTGTCCACTAGCCTGTACAACTATGTGGCCACACTAAATTATACACCCATTTCTTTACTACACTAAGGTTTCGCGAACCTTAAGTAGTAATGATCCTCCTGTGCCCACTACGATGGTCACATCCTCAAGGCATTGCCTTCTTAAACTATCGGCGTCACCATTATTCTGTATACTGACACCGATGGTCACACCTGAATTTACTCATTTTTCATATCATAATAGTATGATTTCCCCGGCGATGACTTAAATAAGGGATTCCACCCTCAGGTAGGAAGAACCCCACTCCAAACTTTAACTTATATTTATTTTTAGCACTAACGTGTAACAATAGTTACACCGTATCTTAAGTTTAGGTTAAATGCACCTAGACTTAGAAGTGAAATACCCCTGACTTTGTAAACATTCAAATTCCAACAATTTTAGCTTCAGTAACCCATATTCGCTCAATTTTAAGCTCAATCTCCAGAAAAAGCGGGCATTAGAATGCATATATTTTAGTAGCTTTGTTTCTTAGTTGTACTGGCAATACACACCAAGTCAACCTCGAATCATGCTTAAAGTAAAAATCGTGGTTAAAACAGTGCCTTAATTATGCTTGAGTCGGTCCTCGGGTTGGTCCAACCTACTCCATAATTTTCGTGCATCCTTGTTTTACTTCTAACCACAGATTATATGCTAACTAAAAAAAAAATTTTTTGGCTTAATACCGCTTACAGGAAAATCTTATCAGTTAAAAACAAAGAAGCCATAATTATGCTTGAGTCAGTCCTCGGTTCTTGGTCCAACTGACTCCATAATTTGGTACCTTTATGTTTTTTAACAATCTTAAATTCCTTGCGGAGTCAAAGTAAGATTTCCACTCAGTTGTTTGTTTTCCTGATTATCTCACTCAACTCTAGAAAGTCAGGGTACTTTGACACTTTTTTTTAGTTATAAGGATCTTTTATTTTTATCGTTTGGTCTGTATTTCGTCTGTTCGGCAAATAGCCACTAACTATTCTAGCGGCTAGGTTGCCCATTTCTTTGTTGCTCCCTACTCGTTCTTGTTGTTCTACTTTTCGGCTGGGGGCAGCCGTCGAATTCACTACGTGAATTCTTTCCCCGGGTGGAGGGGTATTGTAACCCTGTTTTGGCAAATAGGTGCCAAAACACTCTAGTGTTGGCAAATCATCGGGTACGTTGGTGCCGAAAATTTACAAAAAGTCACTGACAGCTTAAGTCGGATCTGCCGGCGACTTGGCTGTCAAGTGTCAACAAACTAGGTCAGGAACGAGAACAAAATGTTAAAATTCGGTCGGAGTGAAATAAAATCACATAAAACCGTGAAAGACGGACTGGAGTCTTTCTTTGTCCAGCAAGCAGCCAACGGAGCGTACACGGGGTCGTAGGGGAAACAAGGCCGTAGCGGCGTCCTAACGAAGGTACGTGTCGGCAAGGTTGGTTTTCTAAACGATTCACTTGTTGTACAAGAACCAAAGGAATTGTCCCTTGATTCTACAGAAAACCACCGAATCGAGTGAGAACAGGACCGCGCGCCGACACCCTGGTTCCCCGAACGACGAACACCGTGCGACGTGGCGAGTTCGCTTAGCTGAACTGACTTCGAAACCTCGAAAAGAAACCCCTAAGACATTAGGGTAAGTTTTTAATAGCCTCTTATTCCTACTGTCTCGGTTAGGCTCTGTCTTTGTCAGTATTTTCCTAGACCCGATGACGTGTCGCATCCGATATCATTGTCGGCTTACCACCCCCAACTTGAAATGGAGGGCCTCGCTCTTCAAGCGAGGTCTGACCAAAGAACAAGACATTCATACTTGTTTTCTGTCCTCGGACAGGGTTTCTTTTTTTGTTCTACATATAGAAATTGTGGTCTACACCTGCACTCCAAGGCGCGGCAAGCGTCCTCCGGCGCGTCCCTCACCGTGCGGCGACGTGGCCTCTCTCTGCGTCTCACCCCGAGACTGCTACTAGCTTCTTGCTGCTTCTCTCTGCGCGTTTCCGCCGTGGGCGACGTGGCTACCGGCCCGACTTGAATCTACCCCCGAGTATTATTGGTAACGCAGCCAACGGCTGCGCCTTTCTTACCTTTCGTGCTGTGCTTTTATTACTCAATTAACTTAAATAATTAACTAACACAGAGCATATATAAAATTGGTTGCAAACTCAGCGAAGTAGGTATTCGACCACACGCCCTGTTCTACCCTGATAGCCGGCAACTATCAGCCCTTGTATTTTATGGACCTATAGTCCTGGCGCCCATTCTATTGTACCATTTAATTAGTAATTTAGTCTTAAGCCCCTCCGGCAATCAGTAATCCTAAGTTTTTAATATTAAGCCCTTCCGGCACCTAGATCATAAGGTGTCTCATACCGATTTACGCCCCTCAGGCATGTAACTTAAAATTAGCATTAATAAAACCAACGTTACTTACTTTATAACTTTTATTTATCACACCTTAGCTTTCTATCTACCTTACCTTTATGTTGAACGCTTTACCTTATACCTCAGAAACTAGCAGAACACTCTTAAAAGCGTTACAGTGGCGCCCAACGTGGGGCCAAATTTGGTGGTGGGAATTTCCAACCCCCGCCAACCGAAAGCAAGTCAAGATGTTCCTGGGAACCGCTTCGTACTACAGACGTTTCATAAAAAACTTCAGCTCAATAGCCGCTCCTTTGAACAAATTGACTAGTACGGGCAAGACAGCACCCCCCTTTTCGTGGTCGTCTGAGGCCGAAGACTCCTTTCAGAAACTCAAACAAGCCCTTGTCTCAGCTCCAGTACTAGCCTGTCCTGACTTCTCCAAGCCCTTTTCTGTGCATTGCGATGCCTCATCCTATGGCATTGCAGGAATGTTAGCCCAGAATATAGACGGCACAGACCACCCTATAGCCTTTGCAAGCAAGTCTCTCTCAAAATGCGAAATGAACTACTCAGCGACCGAGCGGGAGGCATTGGCGGTTGTTTTTGCCGTAGAACACTTTAGGCCGTATTTAGAAGGCAGCAAACCTTTCAAAATTATAACTGACCATGCAAGCCTGAAATGGTTTCTAAATCTTACAAACCCAACCGGCCGACTGGCTCGCTGGGGTTGTAGATTGTCCCCTTACAACTTTGAAATAGAACATCGGGCGGGTAAAGACAACGTAATTCCCGATGCGCTATCTAGATTTGTAGCTCCAGTAGCTGCAATCACAACCAACACATTCTCACGCACAGGTGATTCTTGGTATGACGACATCTATACTAAATGTTCACAGAACCCTCTTTCTTGTCGTAACTTTATGATACAAAGCGGCAGGCTATTCCGTTACACAAAATCAGCCAACCGCCTAGTGAACGATTTTCAATGGAAGGAAGTGATTCCACAACCACAAAGGGAAAAATTAATAGAGGAAAACCACTCCTTACCAACATCTGCCCACCTAGGCATCCAAAAAACCGCCAAAAAGATTTCCTTGACGTATTATTGGCCCGGATTGTTTAAGGATGTGGCTAATTTTGTGCGTAAATGCGAGAAATGCTTGTCTCATAAAATTCCGGCAAAGATAACTCCAGGCCTCATGGGTAACCCAAAGAAGTGCTCCAGGCCGTACCAGACCCTAAGTATCGATCTATGTGGCCCATTTCCGGTTTCTAGAAACCGCTATACCCACCTGCTAGTAGTAATGTGTTGCTTCACGAAACATGTCCTTCTGTTCCCTCTGCGTCGAGCTACAGCCGCTAATGTCATTAAACACCTTGAGAATGACGTCTTTATGAAACATGGAATACCACAGACGATAATTTCCGATAATGGGAGCCAGTTCACGAGTCATGAGATACAAGCCCTGTTCCATAAATACAGCATTCCCCAAATTCACTTAGGCCCTAGATATTGTCCTCAAGTAAATCCGGTAGAAAGGCAGAATCGAACTATTGTCACAGCCATTTCTACACTCATTGATGAAGATCATCGCGAATGGGATGCACATTTGGCCCACATTGAGTTCGCAATAAACACCTCGGTCAGCGAAGCCACGGGATTTTCTCCATTTCTTTTGGTCCATGGTAGAGAAGCTGTAGTGTCAGGTACTCTGTACGATTCCACGCCGTTGGATCTTACAGATATTTCTTTCCCAGACAGGCAGGAGTACGCTAAAAATCTAGGAGAGCTTTCAAGAATCTTTAGGAAAGTCCGGGAAGAGCTACTTAAAGCCCATGCCAAAAACACTAAGTACTATAACCTACGACGAAGACACGTAGACCTTAGTGTAGGGCAAACTGTCTGGAAAAGAACCTTTCCACTCAGTGACAAGGGTAAATTCTTCTCAGCCAAGTTAGCTCCCAAGTACGTCACGTGCAAAATTGTGGCAAAGAAATCTCCCTTGGTTTACGAACTAGAGGATCTAAGCGGCAGACCAGCAGGAACATGGCATATTAAAGACTTAAAAATTATATAGTGTAGCACGAGTCACATAACGTAGCTTGCTTCTACACCTTGTGCTACCCCTAGTAGTACCTTATGTAACCTTTTTGTGTGCCCACCTCGTTGGACACTTAATGTACGACCCCTACGTGGTAGTACCTTTTGCTCAGCCCTGCCCACTAACGGCAGTGCTGATGCCTCTTTGCTACTTTCTAAAAGTAGTACTTTAGCGTTGGTCCTGTCAACTAAAGGCAGTACCAATCTGCTATACTACCCCTATGTGGTAGTATCTCTTGCTCAGCCCTGCCCACTAACGGCAGTGCTGATGCCTCTTTGCTACTCTCTAAAAGTAGTATCTTAGCGTCGGTCCTGTCAACAGGCGAGTCCTGTTAAGGCAGTACCGATTAGCACTCGCTACCCCCTAAAGGTAGACGATAAATAGAGCGGTCGTAGGACTCTTTAACTTAAGCCTATAACTACATACTTGACATACAATAGAGCGGTGGTAGAACTCTTTAACTTAAGCCTATAACTACATACTTGACAATACAACAGAGCGGTGGTAGAACTCTTTAACCGAAGCCTATAACTACATACCTGACTACACTTAATCATTTAGCTGTGCCCACTAGTCGGATCCACTAAGTGGTCACACTAAATTATACTCCCATTTCTTTACTACACTAAGGTTTCGCGAACCTTAAGTAGTAATGGTCCTCCTGTGCCCACTACGATGGTCACATCCTCAAGGCATTGCCTTCTTAAACTATCGGCGTCCACTTTTGCTATCTTACCCTCCAACATAGGCCTCCTCTAAAGGCATCCCTTTCTTTCTAGTTTCCTACTCTTCGGATACATGTGGTCCACCTAATTGCTAAATCTCTTCTTTCGATCTTTTACTTTCCCTTCTACTCCTTTTGCCGTCTCTAGGCTACTATTCTTATTATACTTCCTTCTACATCATGTTAGCAAACATTTTTCTTTCAGCTTGTTGTATTGCCCTCCATAGGTAGTACCATTACTCTGTATACAGACACCGATGGTCACACCTGAATTGACTAATTTTTCATATCATAATAGTATGATTTCCCCGGCGATGACTTAAATAAGGAATTCCACCCTCAGGTAGGAAGAACCCCACTCCAAACTTTGACTTATATTTATTTTTAGCACTAGCGTGTAACAATAGTTACACCGTATCTTAAGTTTAGGTTAAATGCACCTAGATTTAGAAGTGAAATACCCCTGACTTTGTGAACATTCAAATTCCAACAATTTTAGCTTCAGTAACCCATATTCGCTCAATTTTAAGCTCAATCTCCAGAAAAAGCGGGCATTAGAATGCATATATTTTAGTAGCTTTGTTTCTTAGTTGTACTGGCAATACACACCAAGTCAACCTCGAATCATGCTTAAAGTAAAAATCGTGGTTAAAACAGTGCCTTAATTATGCTTGAGTCGGTCCTCGGGTTGGTCCAACCTGCTCCATAATTTTCGTGCATCCTTGTTTTACTTCTAACCACAGATTATATGCTAACTAAAAAAAATTTTTTGGCTTAATACCGCTTACAGGAAAATCTTATCAGTTAAAAACAAAGAAGCCATAATTATGCTTGAGTCAGTCCTCGGTTCTTGGTCCAACTGACTCCATAATTTGGTACCTTTATGTTTTTTAACAATCTTAAATTCCTTGCGGAGTCAAAGTAAGATTTCCACTCAGTTGTTTGCTTTCCTGATTATCTCACTCAACTCTAGAAAGTCAGGGTACTTTGACACTTTTTTTAGTTATAAGAATCTTTTATTTTTATCGTTTGGTCTGTATTTCGTCTGTTCGGCAAATAGCCACTAAATATTCTAGCGGCTAGGTTGCCCATTTCTTTGTTGCTCCCTACTCGTTCTTGTTGTTGTACTTTTCGGCTGAGGGCAGCCGTCGAATTCACTGCGTGAATTCTTTCCCCGGGTGGAGGGGTATTGTAACCCTGTTTTGGCAAATAGGTGCCAAAACAATCTAGTGTTGGCAAATCATCGGGTACGTTGGTGCCAAAAATTTACAAAAAGTCACTGACAGCTTAAGTCGGATCTGCCAGCGACTTGGCTGTCAAGTGTCAACAAACTAGGTCAGGAACGAGAACAAAATATTAAAATTCGGTCGGAGTGAAATAAAATCACATAAAACCGTGATAGACGGACTGGAGTCTTTCTTTGTCCAGCAAGCAGCCAACGGAGCGTACACGGGGTCGTAGGGGAAACAAGGCCGTAGCGGCGTCCTAACGAAGGTACGTGTCGGCAAGGTTGGTTTTCTAAACGATTCACTTGTTGTACAAGAACCAAAGGAATTGTCCCTTGATTCTACAGAAAACCACCGAAATCGAGTGAGAACAGGACCGCACGCCGACACCCTGGTTCCCCGAACGACGAACACCGTGCGACGTGGCGCAAGTTCGCTTAGCTGAACTGACTTCGAAACCTCGAAAAGAAACCCCTAAGACATTAGGGTAAGTTTTTAATAGCCTCTTATTCCTACTGTCTCGGTTAGGCTCTGTCTTTGTCAGTATTTTCCTAGACCCGATGACGTGTCGCATCCGATATCATTGTCGGCTTACCACCCCCAACTTGAAATGGAGGGCCTCGCTCTTCAAGCGAGGTCTGACCAAAGAACAAGACATTCATACTTGTTTTCTGTCCTCGGACAGGGTTTCTTTTTTTGTTCTACATATAGAAATTGTGGTCTACAACTGCACTCCAAGGCGCGGCAAGCGTCCTCCGGCGCGTCCCTCACCGTGCGGCGACGTGGCCTCTCTCTGCGTCTCACCCCGAGACTGCTACTAGCTTCTTGCTGCTTCTATCTGCGCGTTTCCGCCGTGGGCGACGTGGCTACCGCCCCGACTTGAATCTACCCCCGAGTATTATTGGTAACGCAGCCAACGGCTGCGCCTTTCTTACCTTTCGTGCTGTGCTTTTATTACTCAATTAACTTAAATAATTAACTAACACAGAGCATATTTAAAATTGGTTGCAAACTCAGCGAAGTAGGTATTCGACCACACGCCCTGTTCTACCCTGATAGCCGGCAACTATCAGCCCTTGTATTTTATGGACCTATAGTCCTGGCGCCCATTCTATTGTACCATTTAATTAGTAATTTAGTCTTAAGCCCCTCCGGCAATCAATAATCCTAAGTTTTTAATATTAAGCCCTTCCGGCACATAGATCATAAGGTGTCTCATACCGATCTACGCCCCTCAGGCATGTAACTTTAGAATTAACACTAATAAAACCAACATTACTTACTTTATAACTTTTATTTATCACACCTTAGCATAGCTTTCTATCTACCTTACCTTCATGTTGAACGCTTTACTTATACCTCTTAAACTAGCATCACACTTTAAAGCGTTACAGTGGCGCCCAACGTGGGGCGCCACTGTAACGCTTTTAAAAGTGTTCTGCTAGTTTCTGAGGTATAAGGTAAAGCGTTACAGTGGCGCCTCAACTGGTTTTAAGCTGAATTTGCAATCAATTTATTATTAGGTAGGATCTGTTAGGCAGCTAGAATGTACTAACATACTAATAAACAAGAACAATTTTGAAAAAGAAATTTGTGTTGTTTTAATCCTTGTGTACCCTATAGCTGTAAGATTTAACAGAATAGGTATTGTAATTCTCATTTTTAGGCAGTTTTTGTATTTTCAGATTCATTGCTATAGTATACCTGCATTATTTTGTTAACAATACCTACCTACATTATTCATTTTATTTGCATTATTGCAAAATAATGTACTGAAACTAAACTTTGTTAACAGTACTTACCTACATTGTTCATTTTATCTGCATTGTTGCAAAGTATGTACTGTAAATAAATGCTAAAGTAGTTTTCACAAAGAAATTGTTGCGGTGAAATATTGTTTAATGTATTATGTTTATAGGATTAGTATAAATTGTGAACATAGCAGTTTGTAAGCAATAATTAGGCAACTTAAAACTACCTGCGCTAGTATTTTAGATATTTCATACATTTGTAAGCTGATTCTGCAACCACTTTACTTAAACTATTAAAACTTAGTCTCTGTTTATCAAACTGTAATTGAATTTCTTGTAAACAGCACGATTTAATGTCTTTCTTGAAAAATATTTTACTACCTCTTAGGAATATGCCGGAAACAAAGGGTTCAGTATATCGAATCATGTTCGACATTGAACATTTTGGTAACCGACATATTGTAGTAATCGCCTGAGAATATTATTACTTTTACGATTACTTTACTAGTAATTCTATATCTTGGCACAATAAAACAACAAAAACAGCACTATAATCATATATTGTTAGCTTCGACAACTCTCACAGCGATCTTTACATAATCTCGGAAACAGAATAATCAGGATGTTAGGTCACCATGCCTGAACCTGAAGCAAAACGTTTCAGACGTTATGAACTGATCCTAGTCTTCCAAGTAAGGACGTCTCTTATATTCTCCTCTTCAGTCGAAAATCTTTATAGGATGATTCGCAGTCCTCTGGTAAACTTTTGTTCGTTCACTTTATTCACTAGGAACAGTCTATCACACACATGTTTGGAGAAATCTTTCAGATAGATTAGTATTGTTGCACATTCTATCGTTCCAGGAACCTGAAACAAGGAGAAACAATTGCAGTTACACTGTTTATAGCACTAAATTCTTGGAAAACAACGGTCAGAAGTTGTCATTTGCAACACTTACTGTAGCTTCGTTGATTATTCTGTTTGCAAACAAGGCGTTTGTAACAACGCTTTTGTTTTCTATAAGATGGTAGGAAAACCAATGTCAATTATGTTTTTATACTCTTTTACTAATTTACTGAAGAATATTATCAGTAAACAATATAGAAACAATAATACTGCGTAATTTAATTTTGTTGTGAAATTTTTTTTTCTCAATCTTTGACTGTTAACTTTTATCGCATAATTCGTGCCTGGAAACTAAGTCCTTAAGGATTTAATTTTAAAATCGGTAGTAAAATTTTTTTTTCTTTCTTTCCCTTTACAGCGCTCGGAGTGCAGTCCTTATGTCCTACAAACTAAGATAAGCTATTATATTGTAGCCCTTAGTACCTTAATACTACACTTCTAAGCTAGAATAATAATCTTTAGCTTCCTACTTTCGGTAGCAATTATCATCCTAGCTTAGCTTAGAAAAACTACCTTAAATAGACAATACTACCCACTACCGGCAGTATTTGTACTATTTACTTGCTGATACTTACATGTACTACTTACTCAGTACTGTCCTACTATCTTCTAAAGATAGTACCTTGTATATTCTGTACGCAGTACTACGCAGTACTGTTGATAACTTGCTTCTACCACTTGTGCTGCCTTGAGCAGTACCTTACTTGACCCTTTGGTGTGCCCACCTCGTTGGACACTTAATGTACGACCCCTATGTGGTAGTATCTCTTGCTCAGCCCTGCCCACTAACGGCAGTGCTGATGCCTCTTTGCTACTCTCTAAAAGTAGTATCTTAGCGTCGGTCCTGTCAACAGGCGAGTCCTGTTAAGGCAGTACCGATTAGCACTCCCTACCCCCTAAAGGTAGACGATAAATAGAGCGGTGGTAGAACTCTTTAATTAAAGCCTATAACTAGATACTAGACATCCAATAGAGCGGTGGTAGAACTCTTTAACGAAAGCCTATAACTACATACTTGACAATACAATAGAGCGGTGGTAGAACTCTTTAACTGAAGCCTATAACTACATACCTGACTAGACTTAATCATTTAGCTGTGCCCACTAGTCTGATCAACTACGTGGTCACACTAAATTATACTCCCATTTCTTTACTACACTAATAAGGTAGTGCACACCTTAAGTAGTAATGTTCCTTCAGTGCCCACTACGATGGTCACATCCTCAAGGCATTGCCTTCTTAAACCATCGGCGTCACCATTATTCTGTATACTGACACCGATGGTCACACCTGAATTGACTAATTTTTCATATCATAATAGTATGATTTCCCCGGCGATGACTTAAATAAGGGATTCCACCCTCAGGTAGGAAGAACCCCACTCCAAACTTTGACTAATATTTATTTTTTAGCACTAACATGTAACAATAGTTACACCGTATCTTAAGTTTAGGTTAAATGCACCTAGATTTAGAAGTGAAATACCCCTGACTTTGTAAACATTCAAATTCCAACAATTTTAGCTTCAGTAACCCATATTCGCTCAATTTTAAGCTCAATCTCCAGAAAAAAGCGGGCATTAGAATGCATATATTTTAGTAGCTTTGTTTCTTAGTTGTACTGGCAATACACACCAAGTCAACCTCGAATCATGCTTAAAGTAGAAATCGTGGTTAAAACAGTGCCTTAATTATGCTTGAGTCGGTCCTCGGGTTGGTCCAACCTACTCCATAATTTTCGTGCATCCTTGTTTTACTTCTAACCACAGATTATATGCTAACAAAAAAAAAAAAAAATTTTTTGGCTTAATACCGCTTACAGGAAAATCTTATCAGTTAAAAACAAAGAAGCCATAATTATGCTTGAGTCAGTCCTCGGTTCTTGGTCCAACTGACTCCATAATTTGGTACCTTTATGTTTTTTAACAATCTTAAATTCCTTGCGGAGTCAAAGTAAGATTTCCACTCAGTTGTTTGCTTTCCTGATTATCTCACTCAACTCTAGAAAGTCAGGGTCTTTGACACTTTTTTTAGTTATAAGGGTCTTTTATTTTTATCGTTTGGTCTGTATTTCGTCTGTTCGGCAAATAGCCACTAAATATTCTAGCGGCTAGGTTGCCCATTTCTTTGTTGCTCCCTACTCGTTCTTGTTGTTGTACTTTTCGGCTGAGGGCAGCCGTCGAATTCACTGCGTGAATTCTTTCCCCGGGTGGAGGGGTATTGTAACCCTGTTTTGGCAAATAGGTGCCAAAACACTCTAGTGTTGGCAAATCATCGGGTACGTTGTTGCCAAAAATTTACAAAAAGTCACTGACAGCTTAAGTCGGATCTGCCGGCGACTTGGCTGTCAAGTGTCAACAAACTAGGTCAGGAACGAGAACAAAATATTAAAATTCGGTCGGAGTGAAATAAAATCACATAAAACCGTGATAGACGGACTGGAGTCTTTCTTTGTCCAGCAAGCAGCCAACGGAGCGTACACGGGGTCGTAGTGGGGAACAAGGCCGTAGCGGCGTCCTAACGAAGGTACGTGTCGGCAAGGTTGGTTTTCTAAACGATTCACTTGTTGTACAAGAACCAAAGGAATTGTCCCTTGATTCTACAGAAAACCACCGAATCGAGTGAGAACAGGACCGCGCGCCGACACCCTGGTTCCCCGAACGACGAACACCGTGCGACGTGGGAGTTCGCTTGGCTGAACTGACTTCGAAACCTCGAAAAGAAACCCCTAAGACATTAGGGTAAGTTTTTAATAGCCTCTTATTCCTACTGTCTCGGTTAGGCTCGGTCTTTGTCAGTATTTTCCTAGACCCGATGACGTGTCGCATCCGATATCATTGTCGGCTTACCACCCCCAACTTGAAATGGAGGGCCTCGCTCTTCAAGCGAGGTCTGACCAAAGAACAAGACATTCATACTTGTTTTCTGTCCTCGGACAGGGTTTCTTTTTTTGGTTCTACATATAGAAATTGTGGTCTACAACTGCACTCCAAGGCGCGGCAAGCGTCCTCCGGCGCGTCCCTCACCGTGCGGCGACGTGGCCTCTCTCTGCGTCTCACCCCGAGACTGCTACTAGCTTCTTGCTGCTTCTATCTGCGCGTTTCCGCCGTGGGCGACGTGGCTACCGCCCCGACTTGAATCTACCCCCGAGTATTATTGGTAACGCAGCCAACGGCTGCGCCTTTCTTACCTTTCGTGCTGTGCTTTTATTACTCAATTAACTTAAATAATTAACTAACACAGAGCATATTTAAAATTGGTTGCAAACTCAGCGAAGTAGGTATTCGACCACACGCCCTGTTCTACCCTGATAGCCGGCAACTATCAGCCCTTGTATTTTATGGACCTATAGTCCTGGCGCCCATTCTATTGTACCATTTAATTAGTAATTTAGTCTTAAGCCCCTCCGGCAATCAGTAATCCTAAGTTTTTAATATTAAGCCCTTCCGGCACATAGATCATAAGGTGTCTCATACCGATCTACGCCCCTCAGGCATGTAACTTAAAATTGACATTAATAAAACCAACATTACTTACTTTATAACTTTTATTTATCACACCTTAGCATAGCTTTCTATCTACCTTACCTTCATGTTGAACGCTTTACCTTATACCTCAGAAACTAGCTTAACACTTCTATAAGCGTTACAAAATAAAACAAGATAGTTCAGACAATGAAATAGAAAGGGAAGGCACAGAGAATAGGTTTTATAAATGCATAGCTGAGGCCCAAGAAGCATTAGAAGCCTATAGTAATAACGAATCTGAAGAATCAGCATCTCAGATATCGAAGGTACATAACCACTTTAAATTACCTCAAATTAAAATACCTAATTTCGATGGTGATGATACCTCCCAATGGTTAGAATTTCATGATATTTTCACTTCAATGATTCATACAAATGAATCTATTGCAAGCATACATAAATATCAGTATCTGAAAAGTGCAATAACAGGCTCAGCGGCTTCAGTGATAGCTTCATTGGAAATTTCTAGCAGCAACTATGAAGTGGCTTGGAAACTCTTGTGTGACCGTTATAATGATAAGAAAAAACTAGTTTCTATACATCTCAAGGCATTGTTTGATATGAACACTGATGGTCAGGTCAACTCTTTGCGATACTTAGCTGATCATATCGCTAAACATTTGCGAGCATTGAATACTTTAGGGGAAAAGACGGAAAATTGGGATACTATGATTATATACTTATTTTCAGCTCGGTTAGATAGCATCACTAGTATTAAGTGGGAGGAATATAAAAGCTCGTTGTCACAAAATCCATCATTAGATCAATTTTTCATGTTTTTACGTCAACGAGCTGATATAATTGAAGCGACAGGAAGTATCAATAACATTGAAACTGTACAGCAGCAATCGCCGCAACAGCAGCAGCTGCAGCAGTTTAAGCGCATTAATAAACAACAAAAGGCCTTTGTGGCTACAACTTCAGAAACCTTAAACCAAAAATGCCTCATTTGTTCTGAGGCACATTTAATATATTACTGTCCAAAATTTTTGTCGATGCCACCAGCAGAGAGACTCAATACAATCATTAAGCACAGGCACTGCATAAATTGTTTGAGAGGGGGGCATTTAGCACCACAATGTAAGTCACGATCATGTAAATTTTGCAGCGGAAAACATAATTCCCTGCTTTGCAAACAAAACAAAGAAGAGAAACAATTAATCTCAACACCCATTTCACTTTCAACAAACATAACAAATCAAGTTTTATTATCAACAGCAATCATAAAAGTAGCTTGCCCAAATTCACAAAAATATATAGAAGCTCGCTGTCTCCTGGATTGTGGAAGTCAGTCTTCTTTCATTTCCCAGGAACTGTGTGACAAACTTTCAGTACAAACAGAAAAACTAAGTTCTGTGAATATTACAGGTATAAGTGGTATTTCTGTACAGGCATTGCAACGCTGTACCATCAACATAAAATCAAGCACAGAAAGATTCCACACTCCAGTGACAGCATTTGTGCTTAAAGAAATCACTAAAACCCTACCAAGTCATGAAATAGATATCTCTAAAATTAATTTACCTAAAAATATAATCTTATCAGACAGTAATTACCACATTCCATCAAAGATCGACGTTTTATTAGGTGCGGATGTATTTTGGGATATTATATGCCCAGAACAAATAAAACTAGGTCATAATTTACCGATTTTGCAAAATTCTATGTTAGGATGGTTGATCTCAGGGCCTGTTAATTGTTACAAACCAAACAACTTACATACTAATATTGTTTGCAATTTCAGTCAGGATATTAAAAATCAGCTCAGTAAATTTTGGGAATTAGAGGAGGTACCTAGCAAACCCATAATGTCACCTGAAGAACAAATGTGTGAGCAACATTTTGTAAATCACACTCGTCGTTTAGAGAATGGTAGGTTTTGCGTCTCGTTGCCTCTGAAAATGGAGCCAGATAATCTAGGTGATTCATATTATATGTCACGTAAAAGATTTGATTCTTTGGAAAGACGTTTCCAGAGGCAACCAGAAGTAAAGGCACAGTATGTAGATTTTTTAGACGAGTATGAGTCTCTTGGCCATCTCTCTATTACAAATAAAGCGGAAAACAATGTATTTTTACCACATCATCCGGTATTAAAGGAAAATAGTGAAAGTACAAACTGTAGAGTAGTCTTTGATGCTAGTATGAAAACAACATCAGGATTATCATTCAATGACATTATGATGGTAGGACCTACAGTACAAGATGATATATTTTCTATTTTGATTAGAATGAGACAGCATGCATTTATTTTTAGTGGAGATATTGAAAAATGTTATAGGCAAATAATGATAGAACCCTCCCAACGACACCTCCAGACAATCTTATGGAGAGATGATGAGCGGAAACCCATATGCTATTACCAACTTAACACAGTAACATATGGTACCTCTTCAGCTCCATTCTTAAGCACTAGATGTCTGGTACAGCTAGCGATGGAATGTGGGGACCCACTTACACATGATATATTATTACATGACTTTTACATTGATGATGTGATTACAGGGCATATCGATGAAACTAACCTACAAAATATGTATGAAAATGTCACTAAACAATTAGAATCGGCATGTTTCAATTTAAGAAAAGTAAAAAGCAATTCTCAAAAGCTTCTTAGCTTTATTTCAAACAAAACAGATCCAAACATGGCTCAAGAATCATTAAAACTCTCATCTGCAACAAATACACTAGGGATTGAGTGGAATCCAAATTCTGATACACTTCGAATCTCAGTAGCAAAATCAATAAACATCTATGATGAAAATGTGAGTAACATAACAAAGCGCATAGTGTTATCTGTGACGTCAAGTGTCTATGATCCTTTAGGACTTTTAAATTTATGTACAATTACTTGTAAATTGGTTTTACAGAAATTATTCTTATTAAAAACAGGATGGGATGAAACTATACCCTCCGACATATCTCAAGAGTGGAAAAAACTCATTTCCAGTTTAAAAAACATTGAAAATTTGACAATAACACGTCAAGTTCTCTGTACCAATCCTATCACTGTTGAGTGTCACACCTTTTCAGATGCCTCTATCAAAGCATATGCGGCATGTGTTTATTTACGCTCAACCGATTCATTTGGTCATGTAATGGTACGACTATTGTGTGCCAAATCCAAAGTAGCACCACTCAAAACATCAACCATACCCAGGCTAGAACTATGTGGAGTAGTTTTAGCAGCACGGTTATGTAAAAAGATAATTGAAGCACATCGTTGCTCAATTGACAAAACATATTTTTGGTGCGACTCAAAGGTGGTACTGGGTTGGTTGAAGATTCCACCACATAGATTAAGTACATTTGTGTCACATCGTGTTGCTGAAGTGGGAGATTTATGTGCTGGCAGCCCATTTCTTTATTGCCCATCAGCATTAAATCCTGCAGATCTAGCTACTCGTGGGGTAGATCCTCAAGAAGTGCAATTTCAATCGTTGTGGTGGGATGGGCCTACATTCCTAAAACATACACAAAGTGAATGGCCAGATCAAGGACATGTAGAGACACAAGTGGACTTACCAGAAATTCGCGCTAATGTGGTTGAAATTCGTGCTCAATGGAAATCTATTATCGAATTTGAAAGATATTCAAGTTTTTTAAAACTGCGTCATATAGTAGCTTATATACTAAGATTTATCAATAACTGCAAAGGTATAAAACAAACAGGGCCTTTAACTGTAGACGAAATAGAAGCATCCGAGTTAAAGCTAGCTCAACTGTCACAACAAGAAAGTTTTCCAAATCATGAAAACTTAAAAAAGTCACCAACAATATACAGTTTGACTCCTTTCATAGATGCTGCTGGTATCATTCGTGTTGGGGGAAGATTAGGAAATTCTCCATACAATTTTGATAAAAAACATCCAATTCTTCTAGACAGCAAACATCATTACTCAGAATTATTAATGAGATATTATCACAAAAAACTAATGCATGCTGGGCCACAGTTACTTCTATCAGTAGTAAGAGAACTATACTGGCCAATCAATGGTAGAGTTTTAGCTAGACGGGTATTCAGAAATTGCATTTTATGTAAACGAATGAAAGGTGTAGCGGCCAAACAAATCATGGGCAACTTACCATCACAAAGATTATCAGCAGGGTTTCCATTTGAGACAACAGGGACAGATTTCGCAGGACCATTGACAATTGTAGACAGGAAGGGTCGTGGTGCCAATCTAATAAAATGCTATCTTTGCGTGTTCATTTGTTTCAAGGTCAAGGCTGTAGAATTGCAATTGGTCAGCGACCTAACAACAGAATCATTTCTCTTAGCTTTGCGGCGGTTTATCTCCCGACGGGGAAAGCCCCGGGAAATTTTTTGTGATAATGGTAGTAACTATGTGGGTGCAAATAGGGCAATCGCTGCACTTGTCGAAAATTGTTCTCAGGCCATGCCAGAATTAGCTAACGAAGGTATTAAATTCAAATTTTCTCCCGTTTACACACCACATTTTGGTGGAATTTATGAAGCAGCTGTGAAATCAGCCAAAAATCTTTTGATAAAGACTGTAGGTAACGCCCACTTCACATTTGAAGAGCTCACTACTTTATTTTGCCAAATTGAGGCTATTCTCAATTCGAGGCCTCTTGTGCCTATGTCATCAGACCCCAATGATCTGAGTCCATTAACTCCCGGTCACTTCCTCATAGGAAGACCACTTACCTCATTGCCTTCGCCAGATTTACAGGATGCCAATCCTAACCGCCTGCATAGATTCGCCCGCATTGAACAAGCGAGACAGCAATTTTGGGCCCGCTGGGTAAGAGAATATATTTGCGAAATGCAGCAGAAAACACGATGGAAGGATATGCACCCTGATATCAAGCCCAACCAAATGGTGCTAATCAAGGACGAAGCTAGCCCGCCGTTGAAATGGCCGTTGGGAAGAGTTACTGCGACATATCCAGGCATCGACGGAGCCACTCGGGTAGCAGATGTGCTGACGGCAAAGAGGGGAATCCTGCGGCGAGCCATTCACAAGTTGTGTCCTCTCCTGGAGGCGGAGATTGTTTAGGCCAAAGCACTAAAGCCTAACCAAATACAAAACAAAAAAAAAAAAAAAACTTTCAATAAATCTCAATGTCAAATCTATCAAACGTCAAAATCAAAAATCATCTTTCACTTACTAATTTTTTGCATTCAAGAACGCCGGCCGGCGTATTAAAATAAAACAAAACTCAGTGAATATACAGAAAAGTTTCAACAGAAGCCGTCCCTCAAGCACAGAAGCAACAACAACCATCAAATCCAGGTATTTAACCCTAACAGCCGCCGCCACCCGCCGGCGCGGCTCGTTCCGCGCGGTCAAATCATTCATCCGCCGACCGTCAACAAGAACACACGCTCTCAGAAGATCCCTGCCCAAGCCAACTCAAGGAGCGCCTTAGTACCGAGCCACGTGGTATTTCTTCGAGTATTCTCCAACCCCAGCCACATCAAGTTCCCGGCCTAGCTATCACACTACTAGGTCGTCGCCCTCGCCGAACGCCTCAGTTACAGTCCACTATTGAAGAAATAAGGACGACGACTGAACATAGTTCCCGCCATAGTAGTCGGGTCGGGAATACTTGATTTGTAAGGTTATTCTGTCTACGGACTTGCTTTCTGTTCACTCACCTTTACAAAATTCTGATTCTTCAATAAAATATAAGATAATATCGCGTATTAAATTGTAATCGTTTCTCTTTAGTACCTAAAACAAAAGCTCCAACTAAATAAATAGTCTACAACTACTAACTAAATAGTTCTCCTAACAGTAGACCTTGCATCTGTTTAACTGAATTTTCATAATCCTATACCTTGATTCTATCTTGACCGATTTTAGATTGACCGTCAAGATACATTGAAAAATTTGACTCGTAGAGGAAAATCAACATACAAACAGACGAAAATAAATTTGTCGAGTTAAACTGATCCTTTCTCTCACTTCGTTCGCTCGAAAAATAACCAACATTTTTAGATGATTTTGACCTTATCTGACCGCTTAACTTGGACCCGCCGCCCGAACCTGTCTCAGTCTCCTTTGTCGTCTACCCCCCGCCCCTGTACCCGCACAGGCGACGACTCTTAAACGGTCAGACTATAACAGCAAAATACCAACAAAGAAATGCTAAGAAAAGTCGTAATCGATACAAATGCTCGTTAATCGTGAAACCGATACGGTGTTGATCTTAGAGATACGCACCGATACGACAAGAACAGAAGATCGATAAGAAACAGTAAACAAATCATTATTCACACGCTGTACCTAAGCGACGGGTAATGTTGCGCTCCTGACGAATATAAAGGCAATGTTACAAGAGGCGCAATAATAAATTGTGTTTTTTTTTGTTAGAATATTTACTAATATCAAGTCAAGAAGTCTACTAACCCGCAGAATCCTACTAACATTCTTTACTTATCCTAAAGTGTGTTTGTTGGTTTTATCCTCTTTGACGCAGCAACACAGTGCAGTGGACTATTAAAAAGGTTGGTACAGTACAATTAGATAAATCAAGTACATCACCCTTCGTGGGTAGGCCTACAGTGCAGTGGACTATTAAAAAGGTTGGTACAGTACAATTAGATAAATCAAGTACATCACCCTTCGTGGGTAGGCCTACAGTGCAGTGGACTATTAAAAAGTCTGCGCTGGTACAGTACAAGTAGATAAATCATGTTCCCTTCGTGGGTAGGCCTACAGTGCAGTGGACTATTAAAAAAGCTGGTACAGTACAAGTAGATAAATCAAGTTCCCTTCGTGGGTGGACCTACAGTGCAGTGGACTATTAAAAAGGCTGGTACAGTACAAGTAGATAAATCAAGTTCCCTTCGTGGGTAGACCTACAGTGCAGTGGACTATTAAAAAGGCTGGTACAGTACAAGTAGATAAATCAAGTTCCCTTCGTGGGTAGGCACAGTGCAGTGGACTATTAAAAAGGCTGGTACAGTACAAGTAGATAAATCAAGTACATCACCCTTCGTGGGTAGGCACAGTGCAGTGGACTATTAAAAAGGCTGGTACCTCAGACCAAATAAAAAAATTAAGACGGAATGTCGTGAACTGACAATTGAGGCCGGTTTTTTATACATGTGGTTAGTGCGTCGGTGTTGCGCCGCCATAGTTCGACGGACAAGCCAAGGCGTTGTTTGTACGTGTTTGTGTGTGTTATTGTGTATGTACACGGCGAGGAGTAGTTTTGCCGGCTTCACACGTTTGTTCACAACATTCTGACTTGATATTTTTATTTGATCTGAGGCTGTTACAGTAGAAGTAGATACATAAATAACTTATTAAAATAATTCTTATTCTCAGACAAGTGTCCGCTAAATGTGTACATTACTCTTGATGATACGTATAATCAGAACGCCCCTTAATCTTGTCGCTTTCAGTCGGATAATACTATTATTGATATTTACATTACCTAATGTTTCTTTCTCATTTCAGCCTAATGTAATCGTTAAAACGACTATGAGGCGCCAACTTGTCCAAACAAAAACAATGAGCTATAATCTAAAAGAACTATTTTTTTTCATCAATCAGCACCAATCAGCACTTCAATCGCTAGGTTTAAACATCTTAGTTTTTACAGTTTTTTAAATAATCTTAAAGTTATACTAAAGCTTCTAAAAAGTCCGATTTTTACGCAATACTTTGGCTGAAAGTATACATAAACTAAAAACTTTTCTAAAAAAAATAAGACGTATAAACGTGCAATATTTTTTGCTCAAGCGATTGACACCAAAAGCATTTTATTACAGTTTAAGGGGTGAAAATAGTTTTCTCCCGGAACGTAAATTTTATCAAAAAAGTACCGCGAATTCTCTCTGTTTTACAGAAAACGCAAAAACTCTGGTCGATTCAGAATCCTCTTAAAACTCTATGGTACGCATAATGAAAACGTACCTTAACCTCACCGCTGTAACAGTCAGAAAACGGGCCGATCCATTCGCGCCAAAGTTGCGATTTGTCTAAAACAACTCCATTTTGCTTGTGAAAAAGGTCAAACGATAAATTCGTCGGGTTTATAGTCTTTTCTTATTTTGCGGCTGAGTTATTTTCGTAATAGTTATTCTTTTGATCTTGGTCATCTATAAAATGTAAAATACACAAAAAATATGACATTGACCAATCATTTATTCTAGAATCTTTTTGCTATTCTGATAGTTATTTTTATTTTTGAGTTACTTTAGTAACAGTTATTCTTTCGATCTTGGTCATCTATAAAATCTTAGCACGCCATTACATTATTAACCAATCATTTATTCATGAATATTTTTGGATAGTCAGCTTTTTAATAGGTTTCATATATATTTTTCTTTCGATTTTTATTTTCAGATGAGACAAAAGCTATGATATGGATTTTCAATGAGAAAAGTAGGAAACGGCTTGCACAAAGACAAAAGTCTCACTCTAGCAAGTCTAGCAAGTACACAAAATATCGTTTTCGAAATTGTTCAATAAGTTTTGAAATTAGCAACGTTTCAACGCAATCAATTTTAACAAACCTCAATGAAATAATTTTCACTGTTCACCTAACCGGACATTTCATTCAAAATTGGTCGTATTGTATCTGTTTGATGAGGAATTAAATCTGAATGTATCAGTATGCAATTGCGTGTATTGCATAATCAAGTTTTACTGTAAATTGTTTAAAATATTTCAATAATAAGTATGTACGAGTACAAACATGATGGTAAGCGGCAGAAATGGGAGGGGAGGACCAAAAAAAGCGTGGATGAATTGTGTGAAAGATGATATGCGAGAGAAAGGAGTTCATGATGAGATGACGTATGATAGAGTGAAGTGGCGAAAAGAGACGTGCTGTGCCGACCCCACCTAGTGGGATAAGGGCAGGACGATGATGATGATGAAGTATGTACGAGTACATGATATGGTCCGAATCAAAGAACTTGGCTGTTGTGATTTGAGCTACAAGCTGCGGATAGCCCAATCCTCGCACAGCTGTTAAGTGAGTTTCAGTCAGGAATGGGTTATCCGCAGCTTGTTGCTAACGTCACAGCCGCCAAGTTGTTTGATTCGGCCTATACCATGAGTCGATAGTGGACGTACCACGGCTGTAGCGATGTTGATGGACCATGTAGGTACGAACGCCCTACGCTACGCTTACCGGCCCGTGGTGTTCGTGTGCCCGTGCCCGTGCATTGGTCATCACTCATTAGTTCTGCGTGCTATGTGCGCTGCTTACTGTCCTTTCAATCAGTCAATTTGTTGTGCTAGGTAACTTTGGGTAACGTTCTTTACGGATCTCCACATATCTGATTTTGCATCAGACACAAGTATTATATTAAAAACCTTTTTTTTTTTTAAACTTGCTTTTACTGAACAAGTACTCGCTAAGACGATCAAACGAGCTGAAACTCGATAGGGTTGCAACGTTTCATTACAGAGCACCTACGACCACCTTCCAGCTCCATCATCAGACCCTATGGTTACCATTGAAAGACAAACTACTCGCCAAGATCATTCAAATGAACCCAAACTCGATGAGGTTGTGTCGTTTCATTGCTTGACCACCCTCCAGCTCCATCATCAAATCAGCACCATGTCATCATAATATAACATTGTCACGCGATTCACACATGTATGCAAAATTTCAGCATAATCGGTAACCGGGAAGTGGATCAAATTTAACTTGCAAGATTTGATTACAGAATGACAGACAATGGGACAGATGAAAATAAATAAAAGCTTGTAAGAAGAATAATTTTGAAAATTACATATAACAGAGCATTATTTGCTCATATATGTTTCAGCCTAAGCTCCTTATTACATTATTTTTAAATCAAATAAGTTCCTATAGTAAAAGTTACGCGTGACGCTAACTTGGCACGAGAAAAACTGACAAAGAAAAATAAGAACAGAATTTCATACCACTTTAGTTTCAGGAATAAAAAGATCAGAATCTCTGAATCTCTTGTCTTTCTCAACATAATCATTATTAATAGCGTTCTAAGATTGGTGATGCCATAGAACACCAGCTAAGAACTACGCAAAAAATCTATAATTTATAAGTATCAGTTGAAACTGTAAACTAAATAAAGTTTACGAAAAGTCGTTTGTTTTCACAAATAACTTATGTTTAGCTGAACGACTTCCAACCTTTATCGAAAGACTAATAACATAAGACGCATACTTACTGCGCAATAAGATTCCTACCGCAGCTAACAAAAGAACTGATAACTTAAAAACGGCTGAACTGTGTAATTCTAAAAATGTAATTACCTATCTAAGAATCGAAGAACAAAAATACAAAATCGGTTCATTCGTTCAAGAGCTACGATGCCACAGACACACACACGGACACACACACGCACACACACACACACGACAAAGTTAAAACTTATAACACCCCTGTCGTTTTTGTGTCAGGAGTTAAACAGGAAAATTGAATTTTTTATCCCTGACAGATACTCAGCCTAAGACACAACATTCCCTATCAAACAACAACTCGACTGATCAATATCTAAGCACTCTATCGTAGCAAAATACGCACCAAACGTACCGCTTGTTATTTGAACTGCGATAGAACGTGCCTCCCTAATAAAACACAGACAGTTTTTCGCACAAAATAAAATGACAGGAGCAAGACACGTGGAACTCTCGCGGTTAAATTGGAAGCGAATATTGGGCTGAATTCTCTGACGCGCGTTAGCCATGGATGAATAAAGATCCGCTGTAAAGTCACCATTTTTAAACGGTTTTTATTTGAAGTGAAACTTCTAATGCGACTTCCAATAAGGTTGCGTTGAACGTTTAACGCTACCATGGAGGGGGGTATGAAAGCACAGTTGCGTCGGAGTTTCACTTTTTCCTCGCGGAGGGACTCCACGTTGTTTTTTTTTTTATTTTACTTCACTTGCTCGTTTTTTGGATCAAATCTAGTAATTGAAATTTGACCCACTTCCCGTAGACAGATTGATATGGTATTTGATACACAACTTTAATTTCAACGACAATACAGGTTTTTGTGTTCAGTATTGACGTAAATACAAAATACATCATGGCAGATTACCTATATTTTTACAGAATCTCCTCAATATGGGTATCAAATAAAAGCACTTTTCATGTAAAACACAGCTTTTGGTAAGATAATAAAAAACTAAAAACACAAAAATAACATGGTTTTATGTACTAAAAGCTAAAAAATAATTGATAAAAAATAAAATATTGGGGCCTTTGCGTGGAATATTTCAATAAACGTTGCACCCCACGATTTGATTGTTGACTTTTTATTTTTTAACTTTTAGTACATAAAACCATTTAATTTAGAAACTTTTTTTACCAATTTTATTTTCTAACCTATGCTGTCCCACTTATGGGATAAGGTCCCTCCCTCACTTCCTTTTTAAAGTCCTTAATTTTAGATTTTAAACTTCTAAACTATTTTTTTTATTTGATGTTTGCCGAATTAGTAGGTCTAGTATTAATTGATATCGATAAACCGGTAATTTTGTTATCTCAATAGCAATAAAATTATTATATCGATTAATCGACTGTTGCTAACATGAGGACGATTTAAACGCGGCATGACGTCGTTATGTCATTTACTTAGTGACTATTTTTTAATCTATGGCACAGTTGGCTATATCCAATGGCTATCTGAATAAATAAACTAAATTGTTTTTAAATTTGAACAACTTTTTATTGAAAAACTGTAACATGCCTTGTTATTTGTTGAGATTATGGTTTTGTTGGAGTGTGATCACCAATAAAATAATTATGAATTTTGTGGACTGAATACTTTCACTGTTATAATAATGAGATCCGGATAAGTATCATCACTTGAGTCAGGTTGCGATTGATCTATACCCAGAACATGTATAATGTGTTATTGACGGTGTCACGCCATTTAAAATGTATCATTTCAGATTTTTATAACTTCATTCCGTATCTTCTACTTTCTTATATCCATAGCGTGAACCAGTAATGGTTGATTTTATATTGGTTTTCGGTAAACAAGGAAGTTGCGCCGAATTGTGTCAAAAATCATTGCCTTTTATTTCATAAGCTTTATTAGTGTCACAACTCCTATATATAATGCTTTACTCTTTTAGCTCAATATCGTGAAATCTGCAACGGAAAAAGCTTAGATATCGTTCAATCTTTTTTCCAACTTTTTTTTTCGCATTTTGTTTACATTTTAAGAAAGAAATAAGCTTACAAATAACAAGGAAATCGGAATTATAGACAAGCGTACTGATCACAGATATCTTTAGGTAACAGATTGATAACACTGTTGTCAATTGGGACAATTCTCAACCGCAAAAATCTATGGACAACATAGGGGCGGTGTTCGAAATGACATGGCATTATTGCTATGACGATAAAATTCAAAATCTTTTATCTTGAATTTTATGAAGACGTTTGAAGTTTGTCCACCATCTTCGTGAAATCGAATTTGACATTTGATCAGCAGTTCCAGTGTTATTAGCGTCTAGACTACATAGCAGTTTCTATGGATTTTAGACGCCATGTTTGTGGAATCGTGTATTTGATACACGATTCCACTTTACTTTACTTTGTCACTTCTACTGTTTTTCCTGAGATGGACAACCACATTGTTAGAGTTACACGTAGTTGTAACTATAAGCAAGGAGTTCATGCAAAAGAAGGTGCCCGCTATACGGAGTCCACATCGCCCATTTTGCAAGATCTGTGATAAAGATATTAGTAGGTATACTGTTCGAACCGTGTTCAAACCCCTTTGAAAGATCTCGACCGGAAAATTTTGAAGAAGTTCCTTCTCACCAACAAAACTTAATGAGCAAAGGGACTGAGCTGCGAATCCATGTTACATAACGTGTGCGCTGGCAAGTTCTAGTCTTGTCAACCAGCTGGTAAATTATTTTTTCATACTACATAAAGGTCGTTTAAGAGACCCATAGGGGGTCTATGTCTAGCAGTGGTCGTCCTAAGGCTGATGGGTGGATGAATACAGAGATATCATTATATTTACTTTTGACGTGACAACGTCTTATAAATTGGTTTGCCGGGTGACACTTCAAGAAACTGCGTTACGCTCCGCTCACACTTCATGCGCTCTCATTCGTCTCATTCGTCTCAAAGTCGTTGTCACGTAAAACTTTCGCCCGTATACCGACTTTACAGGCAACCAATTTTTTTATGAACTACCACTCGAATTATAATAAGATTAACTTTCAAATTGCGACAGGAAATCAGCAGCAGCATTTGTACTACAACTAAATCTATTAAAGTATTTCATTACGAGTAATTTGATGTAAATCGATAATCTATTTGGCTCTATATAAAAGATGAAAATGATAAATGTCGATCAGATTAACTCATTTAATACTGGAGATATTACCAAGTCTTCATTAAAAAATAACTTATTTCTTCCTTCTCAAAAATGGTTCAAAAACTTCTACTTACAAAGCAAAATCGCCTCTATTCGCGTCTGATACTCGCGTAAATGAATTAACAGCTGTGTAAACTTAATTTCCGACCAATCCTTTCGTATTTTCTGTCGTGTAAATTTAATTTTCGATCGATCTATCCTATGAAGCAAGTTAAACATCAATCTGCGACAAATGGAGCGCGGCGAGCGCATGGCCCGTTACGAAATTTTATACTTTTACGAGGTTATTTTTACAGTACTACATAAATAATGTTATATTCATTGTATTCCAATCCTTACATAGTATAAAATAAAGTCGTTATTTTCGTTTGTTTGTTTGTCTGTATGCTTAAATCTTTAAAACTACGCAACGGATTTTGATGCGGTTATTTTTAATAGATAGAGTGATTCAAGAGGAAGGTTTATATGTATAAAAATTCTCGAAATTCCCACGGGAACGGGCACAACGCGGGTAAAACCGCGGGGCGCTGCTAGTGTAATTATAAACTTCGTGGTGTGTTAATCACGTCAGGGTCACCAATATGGACTAAGTGGTCGTCCATGTCGAGATAATGATGATAGGATAACATCTCCCAAAGGAGTACTCCACCGGGCGAGGTGTTCTGCCCGGGGATAGCTATCCCACTGTGTAACATAAGGTCTTGACATGGTTCCGCGTCGCTGTAAATTTCATTTGCGCGATGCAGCCCTCGCAAAGCAGTTCCTCGAGGCGCGCGTGTGGTGGCGCAACATGCAGTGAAGTTAGTCGCTACCATATTCATTATTATTTTTATTCTATGTGGGGGTGATAGGTCTTGCACAGAAGATTTGGACGAAGTGTGTTGTTACTTTCTCCTATCCGGGATATGGCGCAATCACACTGTCTGTTTAACAATAGACGTTATATGAACTGAGATGATGATTTCTAAAATGGAGGGTCATTCACATAAATCACTGAATCTAAATTTTAAGAAACTTGAAGCTAGCAATAATATTGAAGCTACATTACAATGTAGACTGCGCCAGTTGAACCAGACTGCATTTGACTTCTCATCTTAGTCGAAATCGATGCAGGAACTTTATTACCTACCATATTATTACTGAGTCAGGCTTCGTACAATAATGGTGCTAAAATGAAACCCATCATTTCATCTTTTCATTTCGCATATAAAACACTGAATCTGTTCAAACCGGGACCTTCTATATACTCGTAGTACAACTAGTAGTCTAGTTTATCCATTCGAGTTTCCTTTCACGAATTTGATGCAGGAACGAAATTACCATAAGTTTCATACTGCAACGAACTGCTGATCTCTATGAATGACTCTTTTTCGTGATATAAATTATTATCTACTCCCTTAGTGGAAATTGTTCATAATGGTGAGTTAAATTACCTTTTTTTAATTCCTGACAATCAAACCACCCAGAAAAGCAGTTCCTGCATTCGAGTTTCCTTTCTCAAATTCGAAGCAGGAATGATATTAACATATTAATGAACCAGGTTTCGTGCAATGATGGTACTAAAATGATACCCAGCATTTCATTTTTTCATTTCGCATATAAAACACTGAATCTGTTCAAACCGGCACATTCTATATAGTACAACTAGTGGGCTAGTTGAACCAGACTCAACTAACCAGATACAACCAGACAGTTGTATTCGAGTTTCCTTTCAAAAAAAACAAAATTTTGGCAGAATGAAGTGAAAGTTTTGGCATTAATCCCATTGTAAAACTTGTTTATAATGATGAGTAAACTGACCTTATTGTGTGACCGAAGCTTTCTTCTTACACCTGGTATATTTAAAATCCCGACACTTTGCAAAGCAATCTAGTTTAGCGCAGGCTCTGTGCCGCAAAGATCAGCAAACTTTTTTTCGCAATTTCGGTATTATTCCTTAGGTAAAGTTTGTTTATAATGATGAATGAAAAGCAAATGACCCTCTTTTCCTAAACAACCTAATTCATCCTAATAACCACAACATTTTGTAAAAGAACACGTTGTTTATATGAACGTTCTAATAATCATGTAATTTTTTAGTTCATAGATTGAAATACATTTTAAACTATGAACTTAAAGTCATTTGTATAATATACATTTTTTTAAGACTGTGTCTAATTTGTACGTACTTTGTAACTAGGTATTTTTCTGAACAATGAAGAACTTCTAAAAATCAAAAAGTCAATAATCATCTCAGTAAAAGTCAATATGTCAATAATCATCCCAGTGATGATTATTTTGAAAATGATCATCTCAGTGGTTCTAAAATGATACCCATCGGCAATCTAGACCTTCCAGAACAGCAGTCTACATAGTAGGTACAACAACTCTAGCTGAACCAGGCTGCATTCGAGTTTCCTCTCTCGAATTCGATGCAGGAACGGTATTACCATATTAATGAACCAGCGCCGGCTCCGAACTAACGCGCGTAATTACTTTTGTCTCTGAAAAGAAACGCTTTTTAAAGCTTACTTTTGGGCTTTGAAACATTGGGTTTGTTTAACAAAAGGTCTTGAGGAAGGTTCGTAGGATTTTTTGAGGAATGAGTGGACACAGTTGTGATTTGTTTGCAAAACCGTTGGGAATTAGTCAAAGCTCTTAAATTTTGTATTTCATTCGGTCATTATAAAACAGTGATATTTTCATTGTCATAAATTCAAATGTAGGATGTATATATACCTACTGGATATAAGTATATCTTTAAACGATTGATTTTATGTTTAGAATATAATAATGTGTTTATTTATTGTTTGTGCATAATTTGAACCTCGAAAATGGCTCAAACGATTTAAGTTAAATTAGGTATTTAAATAGAACTTGCCTACATATAGGTATAAGTATATTAGTAGGTATAGAAAACGCGTTTTTTTCTAGCAAAGCTTGCTCTGTAGTAAAATTCCATGCTTTACTGACTCTATAAATCAATTATTTTATAAAATTTCTTTGTACGCAACTGTGAGAATTTCCAAAGCTTTTCACTTAGGTAAAATTTTTGTAAAATAAGTGCCTAAGCTTTCACAGACTACCCAGTCTTTACGTACTTAAGCACTGAACCACCCGGTTACTTGATGTCAAAGTTCGACCTCTGACTTGGAATAATGGATATTTTATCCATTTATTTCATTTACTATAACCGGCTCACAAATTAAATGTGAAATCTAAGCCGCGGTCAGTTGTAAATATCTCTTGCTGGTTGGTTACCCATCCAAAAACTGGCCGTGCTAACTACGGTGATTGCTATGAAACATTCAGTTAAGAAGAAATACAAGCGCTTCATAAATTGAGAACAAAGAGAGAGAGCTCCCTTTATCTTTATTCGGCTTGAGGAGTCCGGGCATTTCGAGGCACTTACGAGTACAACAACGAAAACACAACTCAGAACGCAAAATGCTGTTATGTGAGCGCATAATTGATCATGTTGTGTACTTAAGTACTGTACTAGCCTTTCTTTAATAGTCCACTGCATGACGTAGGCCTACCCACAAAGGGTGATTGGGCCATATCCACCACGCTGGCCCAATGCGGGTTGGTGGATTCACACACGGGACCGGGATTGGACCCACTACCTCAAGAATGACAGGCCATCGTTACAACCACTAGACCACCGTGGCTTATACTTACTTAAGTAACTGTAAGTAACAATTATTTACCTAATTATTCTTGGCGAGACTCGTGTTTGTGATTTGGTCACAAAATTATATTACTGCTAGATCGAGACCACAATATGACCATCTCGCAAGATCTGTGGCACTACACTATGTAAACTAATAAACAAACAGCTGCAGCGCTTGTCTAGAAGTACTCTCTAAAGACAAATAATGGGCCAAGTACGAGTCGGACTCGCGCACGAAGGGTTCCGTACTGTTTGGGAGTCCCCCTTAAATATTTATTTTATTTTAATTTTATTATTGAAGTGAATATACTACTAAATATTCTGTGAAAATTTCTAGCATCTTCCGTTTACCATTATAAAATTATCAAGCGAAAAACAACTAAAAAATTAGGTTTATTGTATGGGAGCCTGTCTTAAATATTAATTTTATTCTGTTTTTAGTTTTCGTTGTTATAGCGGCAACAGAAATACATCATCTGTGATAATTTCAGCTTTCTAACTATAACGGTTCATGAGATACAGCTTGGTGACAGACAGACGGACAGGGGAGTTTTAGTAATAGGGTCCCGTTTTTACCCTTTGGGTACGGAACCCTAAAAAGTAATATGAGCACAAAACTAGCTCCAAGTATTAACTTGAAACATTCAGGAGCTCCATAACTGAAGAAGGTTATTTTAAAGAAAGTGACCCAAGTCACACTAAAATGTTATCTCAGCACAACTTGGAGTCCAATTGTAATAGAAGTCCTATTACTTTTTACGATACGACTTCATTTACGAGCGTTACTGATACAAATTCTTGAATATTCTGGAAAAATCTGGGGTTCACAGGTTCGTTTTGTTTTAAAAATGTATTTAAGTGACATGACACTTAGCGAGTTAAATAGGAATATTTAATACAATCTGTTTTTCATTGTTAGTAATTACTTTAGTTAGGAATTTAGACAGGTGAATGCAACAACATAAAGTGTGTGGAGACCAAATGATACAAACTTAGCACTAGCACCTACGGGTAGAACAAATAACTAACAAAAATGCGAGTCGCTTTTTTACTATTTAGGTAATCCATCCATCCATCCGTCCATCAGCCATAGGACGTCCACTGCTGGACATAGGCCTCCCCTATGAATCTCCAATAAGACCGGTTGGTAGCGGCTTGCATCCAGCGTGATCCTGCGGTCTTAATGAGGTCATCCGTCCACCTTGTGGGTGGACGTCCTACGCTGCGCATGCCGGTACGTGGTGGTATTTAGGTAATCGTGTAGACTATTTCACGTTTAGCTGTAAAATTATTTTAACTGAAATTGTGTTAATTTTAATGCAAAGGACTTCCTTTGGAAGTTAGCCACGAATTTTTATACCACTAGCTATTCCACATCGGGAGGTAACCTGAATACGTCCGTAGAAGAAATTTGATGCCGTTGGTGAATCCATCAATCCCACTATAGGTCAGTCTGGTAGATGCGGCCCAATCGTTCTTCGTGGGCAGGTATATTACCAGACTATTTATAAATTATTATAAAAATATAACTTTACATACAAGCTTTTGAGATCCTGGATGTAGCAGCAGAGTGCTAGCTAAGATAAGTAAAACGAGCCCAAACACGACGGGTCTATCTTGTTTAGTATAGGAGTTCCTATAGCAACCTTCCGACTCCATCATCAGATCAGCTCCATGTTACCATAATTATTATTACATTGTCACGCGACATACACACGCGTGCAAAATTTCAGCTTAATCGGAAACCGGGAAATTGGTCAAATTTAACTAGAAAGATTCCACCCGAACTTACATACATACATACAGTACCTACATCCAAAGCAAGTTAAATAAAAGCTTGTAAATAAACCGACGATAGTACAGCTTGAACAAAAACACCCAATTTGCCATTCGCGACCTAAATTACCGCAATTTTGATACAAAAACCAGGGTTGAACTAATGGCATTCAAAAAACAGGTATCTTTTTACCTATAAACAAACATTTGCTTTCCACTCCCAACTCCGGCCGGTCCCTATCTCTTTCAAACTTTCTTCATTAGTAAAATAGCTCCGGATCAGCGGATGAAAGTTTTAATCCTAGAAAATTACACCAGTTTTACATTGCTCTAGATACGTAGATATTGGGGACGATGTAGATAATGAGGATGCGAAAATATGTATTTGAAAAATAATAACGATGCGACTGAAGTTAAACATTATTTTTTTAATGTCTACCTACTTATTTACGTTTTTTTTGGCTAAATGACTCGGTGAAGTTGTTGTTAATGAGAAAAAAATGCAATATAATTCAAGGATCATTATCTGCTTTCACTGGTCTACTACCTATATAGAATTTCAATAATCAGCCTGGATCCGCCGCAACCTTGCAGTCGTAATGAGGTCATTTGTCCCAATATGTCAGAGGAAATCCTAAGTTGCGCTTGCCGGGACGTGGTCTCCACGCAAAAACTTTTCGTCTTCAGTTCTCAGTGACAAGTTACACTAAGCCAATTCGCTGAGTTATGTCGATGTCATTGGTTTCTCGACAGTTTTGATTCGATCTCACAGAGAGAATCCTATCATAGGCCTCATCTTAGCCCATTTCGCTACTCGGAGATATGTACCTTGATAAAATTGACCTTGAATAGAGGTCCAATTGTGCCTACTAACTGTTAGCAACAATTTGTTGTGTTGACCGGCTGCTGTTTGCCCCTGTCCCGACCAACAAGGTGATCCCTGATTAATTGCCCAGATTACCGGGACAAATATTGCGGCCAATCTGTTTGCGGGACTATTGTACTACTGTTACCTTGATTTGAGATTTCTATCTATATCACGACTTACATATTAAGATTTATTGCTTTCTTTAACAGCTATAAACAAGTAGCATTATTTTCGGCTATCTCTGGAATCTAAATTTTTTGTATCTACAAATGTAGCTACCGTGCTACATTTGTAGATGCAGTAGCGTGAAGCCGTGTCGGTCTAGTGGTACTGACACCCGCCTTACAATCGTGAGGTCGTGGGTTCAAATCCCGGTCACGTACCAATGAGTTCTTTAGAACTTATGTACGGAATTCTACATCACTGGCTTTTCGGTGAAGGAAAACATCGTGAGGCAACCTGCATACGTCCGTATAAGAAATTCGATGGCGTATGTGAATCCACCAACCCGCACTGGGCCAGCGTGGTAGATATGGCCCAATCACCCTTCATGGGTAGGCCTACGTCCTGCAGTGGACTATTAAAAAGGCTGGTACAGTACAAATGTAGCAAATCTATATAATTATATCAAAATTAAATGCTAATTGAATTAATTAATTTTCCGATGCTTTGTATGTTGTAGTAGTGTAGTTTTGTTGTAGTTAATAAAGGCACTTTTGCACACAAAAAAATTTTTTGTCTGTATGTCCTTTATGGAATCGTAAACTATCAATTTGATCATGTGATGATCTTTAGCAAAATTGTTGTGCATGAGCCAAAGAAGGTTTCATTGCGTGGGTGACACCGCGGTAAACAAACAGGTATTGAAACGCAAAATAGATTACAGATTACGTTGGGCACAATACAGTTCTTGGATGGAGACCTCGCACTGGAAAATCCAGCGTAAAACGTCTAACCTCAAATTTATTGATAACGGTTGGATTCAGCTACCGTTCAGCGCCTTCGTGCGGTCAAACTTTTGATCTAAACTTTTATGTACGAGTCTTAGTTACTTCAAGTCAAAATGTTATTTTTACTTTTTAGGGTTCCGTACCCAAAGGGTACAAACGGGACCCTATTACTAAGACTACGCTGCCGTCTGTCCGCCTGTCTATCTCCAGGCTGTATCTCATGAACGGTGACAGCTAGAACGTTGAAATTTTCACAGGTGATGTATTTCTGTTGCCGATATAACAACAAATACTAAAAACAGAAAAAAAAAATAAGGGGTGCTCCCATACAACCAACCTGAAATGAAGCCGTTTTTCGATCGAAATTTAATAACGGTGACAGGTAAATGCTTAAAATATTCACAGAATATTTAATTACCCATTCACTTTAAAAATATATAGTTAAATTAAAATACAATAAATAGTTAAGGGGGCTCCCATACAAGAAATGTTTGTTTTTGCTCGATATTAATAACGACAAGAGGAAGTTGCTTGAAATATGCACAACATACGAAGTTGTATATTCCCTACAAAAATTAACTATTAAATTAAAATAAAATAAAATACTTAAATTTAGGGGGGGGGGGGCTTCCATACTGTACGGAACCCTTCGTACGCGAGTCCGGCTCGCATTTGGCCGATTATTAGGTATTGATAGTGGACGTTCTGTTTTTGTCTGTACGTGATTTCTACTCGAGTACTTTTCGATCCCACTAGTCATCAGTTCTCCGTGCTACGTGTCATGCCTACTGAAATTTCCAACATGCTAATCCACTGAAATAAATCAAGGTCTTCCGTACTATGTGCTATGTCCACTACCATTTCAAGATGTTAATCCGTTGGAATAGGTACGTCTTTTTATGATACAAACGAAATTATTTTTTTTGGTTGCTGCGATGCTAGCTACAATCTGCGACCCAATCCTGACTGAAGCTCACAAAGCAGCTGGGCAAGGTTTGGGTTTTACGCAGTTTGTACGTACCTACCTTACTCCAAGCCGCCAAAAAGTTTCACTATGACTGTGCAGGATACTTGCCCCAGCCAGGGCAAGCATTTATGTAATAAACATAAGTGTTTGCTCTGTGTCTGGGTGTTATTTAGGTACTATCTACATTATTAAGTATGGATTCAAAAAAATTGTATACGCAGTATATCAGTCTCTGGCAGCCATATCACAAGCTTTGCTTAGTTTGGGGTCAGAGACCGTGTGTGAAGTGTAAAAAGAAAATTGCTTCCTTTGAAAAAATAAAAAAGAAGTTGTTGTTTCATAGAAAAATATTGTTCACCCGCGACAAAATGTATGAAACAGCTGATTTTTTTTTGAGTTTTACAAAAGCTGCAGAATAAAAGTTGTAAGTTTAGATGAACAGAATAAGCCCCTAAAAGGATGCTAATTGATTAGGAATATAATACCCAGATAATAATATAATACCCTGTATGCATTGTTTATCCTAAAATGTTTTCTCATCTAACGCAAAATCCCATTAATTCTCAATATCATAACGTTATTTCAGCCACGTTTTAAGAGTCGTTCGAGCACCCACTTCCGATTTGGCAGTCCATAGATTGGTGGATAGAAATACCGACATTACATCCTGTACGTGACCGTAATGTCGATCAGGTCATTACACACCGACCAGATTTGTGAGCAGTTGGCCAGTAGAACTGTTCCTATTGATGGGGTGCTTTTGAATTTTGCAGGCTTATTATTTATGGCTAATATTATTATGTCTCCTTTGGTGTTGCAAGAATTTTATTGACTACAGTATTGCATATTACTTTTCTATGTTGAATACGTTGCCTTTTTCTTTTATTATTCCTATTTTCTAATTCCTAGTGTCAATCTATCATCTCGTTAGAAATATCTACAAATGCAAATTGAATTTTTTACAAGTTAACTTTTTAGGGTTCCGTACCCAAAGGGTAAAAACGGGACCCTATCACTAAGACTCCGCTGTCCGTCTGTCTGTCACCAGGCTGTATCTCATGAACCGTGATAGCTGCACAGTTGAAATTTTCACAAATGCTGTATTTATATTGCTTCTATAACAGCAAATACTTATAACATAATAAAATAAATATTAAACGACTTAAAATTCACATTGGTTGTTTATCTTAATTTTTAGTCGTTTTTCGCTCGATATTAATAACGGTAACAGGTAGACGATTCACAGAATATTTAATTACTTATACATTATCCACTTTAATAATTAAATTGCATACAGTACGGAACGCTTTGTGCGCGAGTTGCGAGTTGCAAGTTTAACGGAGTCCATGGTGGGTCTATTCTGTTTGCAGTGGAAGGCGGACATAAGACTTTCCTGTCATAAAAATGTAAAATGACACAATAAAATATGAAGCGACTTGCATCCAGTATGTTACTGTGGTCTTATATTGTATATTCCATATCCATACCCATATTTTTAATAAACTTCTTACGTTGAGCTTGACGGTACGTGACCTTTCAAGAACTGCAGAGCCCCATCGGCCATACGAGCTATATACGTACGGGGTAGCCTGCCCACTAACACCTCAGCTTGCTAATTCATTGAACTATCCATCTATGACGTAGACAACCTTTACTGACAAATAACTCACGATCAAGCCCAAATAAAAATTATAAATGAGGATATCCGTAGTGTCAATGGACATCCTGATTTGATTTAGTACAGAGACTAGACTAGAGCATTCTCTATAGCGTGTTGGTGTACAGGTGTACCTACTCTGAGTTTACTTAATATTATGATATAATTTTTTAAATTTTTTCAATTACAATGTTTTAATAAAAATCAAGTGAAACTGGAATCATACATCAGATACGCCATTATGAACTATCACGATCGATGCAACTCGGTGGAAACGTCGGGATGACGAGGTATTTATTTATCTCGTAATTTTTGTGCGCGATTAGTCCCGTAGTATATAATAATAAAGCTAAGTAGGTCTCTACAACGTTCTCTTTAAGCCTTCTTCTTCTGCTCACGTTTTACTTTTCTCTATGACCTGAGTTTGTGACACTCACTGTCAATCTTATATCTTCTAGCAATCTTCTTCTATCAACTCAGTCTCTACTGTTCTAATACTGTTTTTTACGATTATTCTTTCAGTGTCCGAGCTTTGACTCTCTGGAATGACCTTCCAGTGACCATCAGACGTGCGCCGCAGAGCTTTGAATCTTTTAAGACTCAGGTCAAGGAATACTATCTTGCTAAGATGTATCGATAAATGAAGTTACTTATCACTCAAGTTTTAACTATCTGTATATATTTATAAATGTAAGTAGGTTTATTTTTATTGTATTGTACTATAAGAAGTATTTGTGTACGTTTATTATTATGTAGTGTATTTTATGATATACTAGACGACCCGCCCCGGCTTCGCACAGGTGTATTATACATATAAACCTTCCTCTTGAATCACTCTATCCATTAAAAAAAAACCGCATCAAAATCCGTTGCGTAGTTTTAAAGATTTAAGCATACAGACAAACAAACAAACAAACAAACGAAAATAGCGACTTTATTTTATACTATGTAAGGATACCATCCATGGATGGATGGTATTTTATTGTTTTTGGATAATTATAGCTGTACTTTACTTATTTATATTTACACCACCGCCAATGTCAATTACACGTTTCCATTCATTAGAGGTTGTCTGGAAGAAATTGATTTTAGCAATAAGACCGCCTTTTGTACCTTTCTTCTGTCATTTTTCTTCTTATGCTATGTTTTATTTCGTGTGGTGTCAATAAAGTGCTATTGTATTGTTTTGTAGGTATTTGTAGTACACATTTTTTCCAAATACGTTATTTTTTATGAAATTCCTGCAATCATTTTAGCAAAAATATCAGTTACAATTTTGCTCAATCGAGATTCATTATGACAATGACAGTACAAAAAAAATTACAATTTCATGAATTTAAAACGAATAACGAGCTATTACGACGTTCTCTCGTAAAGATCATTCCCTAACTTAATTCCCTTTGAATAAAAAAATTCGCTGACTTCGAGTTCGAACGATGTAAATTACGCGTTTGTGAAGCGCGTAAGCGTGACACGCAGTGCCAGGGCTGTACTGAAGGTGTAGACTGTAGAATTAGAGGGGGTAATCCTTCAAGCCAATATTTACACGACTCGTCGTAGGCATATAATCAGGGTTATTAGGATATGACAAAAACTAAAAACCAATAAAAAATATTGAGTGTCTCGGTAGCGCAGTGGTAAATGACCCTGACTCTAGTGCTAAAGAACCATCTCCTGTTTCCATCACATAAATTCTGTCAAGATTTTGCTATGTTTGGATGTTATTATATTATTATACTAGCTGACTCGGCGAACTTCGTTTCGCGCAGTATCTTAATAATGAATAAATTATAGCAAATGTATTTTTCTGATATATCAGCATTACTACTGCAAAGTTTCATATCAATCCGTTCAGTAATTTTTGCGTGAAAGAGTAACAAGCATCCATGCATATTCACAAACCTTCGCGTTTATAAATTAAGTAGGATAAGTGTATTTACAAATTTATAAGTATGGGTGTAAGGCTCTGGTAGTTATAATATAAGCTTTGGTTATTGGGTAGTATTATTATATCTCCTTTGGTTTGGGGTAAGAAACCGTGTGTATCATGTTCTCAATTTTTTTTCCGCGGCCTTTGCAACTAATTCTCTCAGTAAAAGTTAATTAAAATCTGTAGTTCAAACGCGCTCATTGTTGGAGTGTCTGTAAAATGTCAACAAATGTGGCAAACATATTTTCCAATGAAACAGTGACTTTGATGGTTACAATTTGCTAAACAATTAAACAAAAATAGAGTTAAGATAGTTACAGTATGTAAGGCTTGAAAAAAATTTCACTTTTTTACTAAAATTTAATAAGCAAGCGGGGCAATTGGCCCCGCAATCAAAGCCTTACTCCGTCCACCCGCATTCTGTCGGAAAACCAAACAGAAAAACTCACGGTTCGTTACTGTTGACGTATGCCGTGTGCGTGCACAAAAAATGTTACGTCACCTACAAGGGATTAGGCAACGCCATGTGAAAAATATGTCTTGGCGTATTTTACTTCAGAAAATGTGAAAAAATAATCACATTTATGTTTTTATTGCTACACCGCTCGTAGCGTATCTTCAACCTGGTCGTTCAGAAAGGAGTATACCAGGCCGTTTTTAGGGTTCCGTACCCAAAGGGAAAAACGTCCGTCTGTCTGTTTGTCCGTCTTTCACCGGACTGTATCTCATGAACCATGATAGCTAGATAAAAAAAAAATTAAAATAAATTAAACCTGTATACCTACCAAAACGTAACGTAACGCGGTAAGTATTTTTTATAATTCCGTGAATTTCTTTTGGAGAAATGTTTGACAAACGTAAAATGACGTTAAAATAAATTGTACACCGAGTTTAAGTTATGTTATTTGAAAATTAAATAGTTTTTACACGAGTTTCCTAAAAATAAGGAGCACGGTAGAGCGCGTCACGTGCTGGTTTTCATACAGAATCTATAAAGGAAACCTATAGAGGAAAACCAGCATCTGGATAGACGAAAGCAAAATCGCCGTAATTAAAACGGAGACCTATGCTTCGGTGCTACAGTACTTTTCGTTTACCACACAAACTCGTGCTAAGGCCACTTAACCTGTACTTTTTTCAATTACAGCAAAGTGTTCACGAGAATTTCACTCGCTTATTCTGCAAGCAATAAGAATAATTTAGCAGGATTGAAAACAAACGCTATCTATCCAACTTTAAACTTTTAAATATCCATTTGCATTAATTACAAAATTACAAGTACTCGAGTGCAAAGTCTTACATTAAGTTAATTTCGTTTGTTATTTTCCTTTGTCTATTCTTTGACCCCCTAAAAGGGTAGCGAACTGTAAGGTTTAAATTGACAATTTAACATTCCATTTTTTTTTTTTAAATAGATCAATAATACCTTTATTATATAAAATACCTTTACTACCACAACATCCTTACGTTGTGGTCGAAGATAAAGCACGCAGACTACAGACAGACAATCGCTATAGAGTACAATTAAAGTATCTTCTAACTTTAATTGTACTTTATACCGACTTCAAAAGAGGAGGAGGTACGGTACTATGGTACGGTACGGTAAAATTTATAAGTAACTAAGGGGGGGCTCCCATACAACAACCCTGATTTTTTTGCCGTTTTTCAATATATTAATAAAGGTAACAGGTAGATGCTTGAAATATTCACAGAATATTTAGTTGTATATTCACTTTAATAATCAATAATAAAATCAAAAAACAAATATTTAAGGGTGCTCCTTACGGAACCGTCCGTGCGCGAGTCGGACTCGTACTGGGCCGATTATTTATGTATGTTATTGATTATTGATAGCTATATGATATTGTCGCCAATTTAAAACTCATTAAAATAATCAAAGGGGTGTCCCCCTAATCCTGGCCTAATCCCGATGTGGTCCCATTAAAATTTTATTGAAATCGGCTGAGCCGTTTTGAAAAATCAACAATAAATAATGTAAAAATTGCTACATGGATAACACATCGATTCACAAGAACTATTAGAATTCGGTTATGCCATTTCTGGCGAAAAAAATATTCGGCAGTCGTGTTAAATAGTTTTGTAAAAATACTTTTGATAGTTCACTGGCAAACATAAGCTCACCGTCAGACCTATTCATAAAGATCGACTAGGCCATATCCACCACACTTGCCAGTACGAGTTGATATATTTAATGAAAATATAAATTTAAAAAAATGCTAGCTTTTGAGATCCTGATATCATGTAGTAGCAGAGTGCTAACCCAGCCCAGTGAAACAAGCCCAAACGCGACGGGTCTATATTGTTTAGTACAGGAGTTCCTATGGCCACCTTCCGACTCCATCATCAGCTCCATTGTACCATATTATTGCATTGTCACGCGATATACATAATGCGTGCAAAATTTCAGCTCAATCGGTAACCGGGATGTTGGTAAAATTTAGCCTGCAAGATTCTACCCGAATTAACATACATTGCTAGTTAGATAAAAGCTTGTAAATACGCTATCGATTTTTTTACGAACATAATGTTATGCAATACAGGTTGCTCTACAACTTTGCCAGTTACCTAAAAGCCATTTGTGTGAAAATCCGAACAGAAATTCCAAAGAACTCAACAGAAATAAAATTGTACCCATAATATATACTGAACAAGTGAACAAGTCTCTAGCTACAATATGTCTAGCAAACTAAATAATTAATTTGTATGGTCCTTTATTTTCCTTTGTGTTTGCAGTAAACGATATTGTCTGATCTCGCAGTGGGTGGCGAGCTGGCGACAAGGGCGTAGTTTAGAACAACGGTTACTACACGCGCAAGACAATTTTCATTAGCAACCCGTCTGACCTGCTTCGTGCGTTCATAGAGTTAGATAATATGTGGAGAAGGCATAACATTTTTTTTTTGTTTCAGGTTCATGTTCAACAATATATGTCTTATGGCTAATAATGATGATGATGATTTATTATTATTAGCTATACGACGTCTACTTACTGTTGGACATAGGACATAGGAGAGATACTTATTTTTAAAATTATAAATTTTCGCAAAAAATGGCAAAACTGACTTCCATCGTGTACAAAATTCAAATAGTTCGCTCAAATTGAAGTAAACAAATTTTACATTATTGTAGCTTTTTCAAAAACAGCGCGGCCGATTTCGATAAAATTTAAATGAGACCACCTCGGAAGTATAGCCTTACAAACTAAAAAAGTTATTTTTGGATTCGGTTCACATTTGGTGAAAATAACGATAAACATAAACAAAAAAAAAATTACATACAGACGTACATAGAACTTCCTCCTTTTTAGAAGTCGGTTAATAAGCTTCTTCCATCCAGCCTGCTCCTGCTTGTGTGGTGGTCCTACGCTGCGCTTGCTGATTAATTCTGTAGCATAAATTGTTCACGACGATGAATATACATAGAACATTTATCATCTGTATATTTCATTTGTCGAGAATTCAGAACGAAAGCTAGTAAGTAAAATATTTCATACTTTTTTGAGACTGAACTTTCATCCCTCATAAAATGCAAACCAAATAAAATAATCGGCGAAGTACGAGTCAGACTCGCGCACGAAGGGTTCCGTGTACTGTATGGGAAAACTAAATATTTATTTTATTTTAACTTAATTATTTATGATTGAAGTGAATATGCGTAAAACTTAATATTCTGTGAATATTTCAAGCAGCCTGTTACCATTATTAATATCAAGCGAAATACGGTAAAAGTTCAGGTTTGTTGCATGGGAGCCCCCCTTAAATATATTTAAGGGGGGTAAATATATTTTTTAGTCTGTTTTTAGTATTAGTTGTTGTAGCGGCAACCGAAAAACATCATTTGTGAAAATTTCAGCTTTCTAGCTATAAGGGTTCATGAAATACAGCCTGGTGACAGACAGACAGACAAACAGACGGACAGTTGGATGGACAGCGGAGTCTTAGTAATAGGGTCCCGTTTTTACGCTATGGGTACGGAACCCTACTTGCCATAACTTCAATTTGCTACCTCTATTTTGTATGAACTCCTTGCACTTGCTTATTATAACATAATATGCAACCAAGCAACAGAGAGTCACAAAAGAGCATCTACAAACGTCTCAACAAATGCAAACCGTAACAATTTGTAAAGTCTAGAATTTATTGTTTTTGTGCTAATTGTGTTGGCGTCAGTGCATATGACAAGACAACATTCAAGATTTGCTTAATTATATTATTATTTATGAAAGCTGCGATGCTTAAATAATAATAGTTTTATGTAGGTAATTCAAGAAAAATAGTGTATTACTTGTTATTTAAAAAGTTAAATACTCGTAACATAAATTAAAAGATCTGAAATTTGTTAAATACTTAGCTGTATATATATAACATATCTACTTGTTATTTAAAAGGTTAAATAACCTAAATTAAAAAATCTGAAATTTGTTAAATACTTAGCTGTACTTATCTAGATTTAAATTGCTCGTTTTTAAATTGTGACGAATATTTTCGTCCTAAGTTTTATTTTGTTTGACTTTATGATTATTTATTGGTACCTAGTAACATTTTTGACTGAGTATTTAAATTAAATAATAAGGCTAATTTTCAAAACACTGTATGATATGTATATGACACTTATTTTACTATCCACTGCTCTATACTACTCTCTATTTTATTATCATTATGTTCTTCGCTGTAAATTCTACAAAGTTGAAATGTAAGTAAACGAAAGGAATTAAAGAAATATAGACACAGTAATACTATTAATTATTTATCGCAAAAAATGGCAAAACCGCCTTTCATTGTGTACAAAATTCGAACATTTCACTCGAATGGTTTACATTATTGTTGTTTTTTCAAAAACGGCTCTGCCGATTTCAGTTAATTTAAAAGGAACCACTTCGGGAGTATACCCTTTTGAACTAAAAAATAATTTTTCGTTTCGGCTCACAATTGCTGAAATTATGGATGAGCATACATAAAAAAAAACATACAGACGAACATAGAACCTCCTCCTTTTTGGAAGTCGGTAAAAAAACAAGAAAATCTATCAAAATAATAAATTAAACCACCCTTTTTTCGAATGACTGGCTTTGAAATTTTGAAATTAATATGAAAAAAGAAAACAAAATCTAAAATTAGAAAATGCTACCGACAATAATAATATTTGTTTTCAATTTTTCAATAAGTTAAAGCAGTTGTTTGTTTTTAGTTTCTCAGAAAAAGAACACCAAAATTGATCAAAATCGCGGTTTCGCTGTGATATGGGCCTTAAGTTTGCAAATGCAATCACTCAACATACTAAGAAACATAACGTCCAAACAATAAATTCAATGAATGTAAATTCAGTACTGAAGCTGATCATTTTCACAAAGAAATATATTACGTTTTCTTACAATAAATAGATTTCGATAATAGTAAGTAAGTTCGTATAGGCCGGGTGGCTAGCCCAGGTGTCAGCCCAACGGTTAAAACAACCGAGTTGTTTACCTACCTACCACTATAATTTAACATGTTATACGAGCCACGGCAGCGCTCAGTTGGAAAATGCCACCCATCCATATACTGACCGTGCGGAACGATATAAGATAATTATGATTCATATTATGTAAGTCTTGTATTTAGTGGTAGTTAATAAAGGCCTTATTAAAAAAAATCACAAGCAAATATAACTTCCATACAATAAATTCAATGAATGTAAATTCAGTACTGAAGCTCATCATTTTCACGAAGAAATATATCACATTTTCTTACAAAATATAGATTTCTATAATAAAATGAAGTCTTTATTCATGGCAGCCTTCAGGGAATATTCCAGAACAGAATAGTATATTCTAAAAGTTGTCGAAGGAAGATGAAAAATGGAATTCCGCTGCGCTTTTCGCGATTTTACTTTGGAAGTCGAGAGTTTTAGGGAAATGTGAGTTTGCATAATTGTTTCACTTGAAAAAGCTCTTTTCATGGCTTATTTAACGGTTCACGGGTTATTGTTTTAGAGTTCCGTGTACGGAAGGTGCAAAAGCGTCTGTAAGTCCATCAACCCGCACTTGGGCCAGCGTGATGGAATAAGCTCCAAAGTCCTTATCGCGAGATGGCCTTTGTTAAATAGTAAACCCTGCAAATTTGGTAGAGTACAGTAGGTGTCATAGCTACACAATCTTGCCAAGAGAGTCTCGTTCACAGCCAGTTCTCGATAAAAAATATTTTTCTCTTGTCATTCTTGTGACAGATAAAGTAGGTATGGTATACCTATTTCATATTATCTAAGTAGTAGGTAGGTACTTATTACTACTTGTATATTTATAAATACATACATTAAACCCAATTTTAGAGGCGCCATCGTGTATTTAATAGCAACATAAAATAGTGTTCTCTCTATCAAATGCATATAGTGAAAACGAAAGAGGGCTACTCTAAATTGATATTATAATTAAGACGGCATCTCTAAAATTAGGCCTATTCATTGGTAAAATTAATAAAATTTAAAAGTAAATTACGTATTTACTGATTACAAATTACTTTGGGGGTGCTAGTGAACCACAACCTTATTTACTGGTAGATAATTGACAAGAAAAAGTAAGGTTTCTGGAGTTTTTCCTCCAGTAATTTTATCTAATAATTATTGTATAATATAATTATAATTATGAACATCAATAAATCAATAAACGAGAGATATGTACCTATAGAAATTATCAAACTACAAAGTAATAATTACTTACCATGTTTTAAATTAAGATTATTTCAAGTTAAAACAACTAAAGAAAAGATTAATACAATACATGCATACGTAAGGATTGATACATGGTACAACATATCATAACATTCAAAACTATATCTTACTAATAATATTTAGTATAATAACAAACATAAATACATATTTAACACATCACCTTCACTTTACTGTTGTCGGTTCAAACAATTGTCTGATTTGTGTACGTTTACTACATTCTCCTTGATCCATTGAAATCGTCCGTCTCCGTCGTACACATTACACGTTGCCTAGTAAGTGAGCGAGAGGAAAACTGCCGCCCGAGATACAGTTTAAACTAGTTCGGGCGGTAGGGTAAATCTTGATTATTTACAAAGCAGAAATTAAAACGAATACCTACATAAATGTTTTATGTAATTGTTGTATTACGAATAGGTGTGTTTCAATGTTAATGTTAATGTATAAATCTAACAATTCAATGTACCTACTTGTTCGTTTTATAAGAATAAATAAATTGATTGATTGATTGATTGATTGAATTACAATCCTGGTCACAGACTTAGTTTCTTTGTGCCTTGGTGATTGCAAACCTCTCGATTTATAAGCTGCAGAAAAAACAAGGCAAAAAATCTCGATCCAACCTAAAGATGCGTGGACGGTACAGGTTCGGTCTAACCGAACAAATGAATACGGTGTATCTCAAAAGAGAATTTACTTTCCCAGAATTGTAATTACTGGAGGAAAAACTCCAGAAACCTTACTTTTTCTTGTCAATTATCTACCAGTAAATCAGGAAACGAATATTGCCCGCAGTTCCGTTCGACCTTGCAAAACAGATAGCTGTGGGAGAAAATACCTATAGGTAGGTATTCTGTAGATACACCATGAGTTTGCTAATTTTTTTTCTTTTTTGACTAAATCCCTATGCTTTCTAAAAATAACACATAGTGAACTGTAAACCCACACTGGGCCAGCGTGGTGGAAATGGCCCAATCGCCCTTCGTGGGTAGGCCTACGTCCTGCAGTGGACTATTAAAAAAGGCTGGTACAGTACAGAACTGTTAAAAGCTCTGGAAAAGTTGGTTTTATTATTATTATTTTTTAATTTATGTGATTTAGCTGATTATAAAAGCGGTAGATACTTACCTACCGACAAGTGCAGCGTAACACGTCTACCAAGTGGACAAATAATATATTTTTTTAAACGCGAATAAGTACGCGCTTGACCACCAACTCGATTGATTTAATTTTGATTGTATGTGACGTTGTGGTCGAAGATGAAGCACGCAGACTTAGAAGATACCTATTCATTCTGATCTTGAAAATTACTGAAGATTATATCTCTTAGGAAACAGGGAAGCAGGAAGACTGTTCCATTCCCTGGCGGTACGAATCAGAAATGTTGACGATGATGTAGTGAACAATTAAAATGAATTTTATTAGAGATCTATAGGGGCCCATATTAAACAGTATTAAAATTTAAAAGAACTTTAGTACGTACTTTTAAAATTTATTTGCAACAAATTACATACAATTACATTTTTTTACATTGACAATTTTCTTCTTTCAGACTACAACACTTAGTACATCATACCTTTCACAAATTCACACATAAAATTGTAATCAATCACATATCATGAAATATAATAATACACCATCAATACAGAAGAAGTCGATGTATTACTCAAACTAAGTACCTAGTCAAATGAAATCAGCTTTACCAAGTCAATTTTGATTGCTTAAATTTGTAATATTTGTTTACCAACATGCCCAACTAAATATCCGTCGCTGGAGAGCTTCAAACGGGCCCTGTTTGGTGTTTGCCGATACTCAAGTTAGTTCTAGTTTCACTTCACCTTGAAAACGTGTTTCAAACTGAAACAGTCCTAAATAAACACTAAAGAGGTGTCGCCCTACCCGCTACTGAATGTGTAGTCACCCTTATTTATTGCTTACTCAAATAGTGCGGGAGCCGTGTTCAGTTTTATCACTTAGTCAAAGTTGTCCATTTTAACCCCGACACAAAACGACGGGGTGTTATAAGTATGACGTGTCTGTGTGGGTGTGTATGTCTATCTGTGGCATATTGTAGCTCCCAAATGGATGAAATTTTCGGTTTCATCAAAATTGGTTCAGCCGTTTCAAACTTTTCAGCTCTTTTGACCATCATAATTATTATATTTCGCTAAAAGTAACATAACTGACTTTAACCGTGTACAGAATTCAAATAATTCGCATGGGTCAAATAAATACAATATTCTTTATGGAAGTAAAAATAACCTGAGTCAATAATGTTTTTCTCACAATATTAAAACGAAAAGGAAAGAATGAACAGATAAAAAAAAAATGCAATTTAAATCAAAAACTAAGACTAAAAATAAAATACACAATCAACAATCAATTACACCATTGTTGATGTTCCAAAAATGACTCGGCCAATTTCGAAAAAATTTCAAATTTCAATCCATCTCCAAAGTTTACAAACTTTACTCTCTACGTTGCTCTTTACTAAACAAAAAAGTCATCAAATAAATTCGTAGGTATTTGGCAGAGTAATCCCGTAACATAATACAAAAGAAAGACGAATTTAGAACCTTCTTCATTGAAGTCAATTAAAATGGCACAATAGGCTAGTTGACATTATATTTTTTGATGTCCTTTTGTAACAGCTAACCATAAACAGAGCCGATTAACGAAAACAAAAATAAAATCAGCTAAGAAATAAAGAAGCAATTTATTTTCTTGCTAGACAAAGAGCACACTATGGCAGAATATGACATACTATGTTATGCTTTGAGGCAAAAGGACAAAGCATACCCTTTTAATCCCTACCAAAATCTTTACAAGCTTATATCTCTGAACTGGATTAGCTAATTTTAGTTATTTTTTCCTTTTAAGAATCATAATCAACTGCAGAGTTCAGTAATCTTAATAGGTAGTTTTAATTAATTCAATACTAGTCAACTACCTCTACCTACTATTGCTTGCTCTCCTTACCTGTAACATTATAGTAGTTTATGCAACTGTCATTTAATGAACTCACTCGTTACTATTTTGAAACTCGCTGCGCTCGTTTCATAAACTCACACTCGTGTTTTAATACCCGTGTTATATGCAGTTGCATACACTACTTTATCTGCACTAATAAAAATTAAAAAAAACATATTGCGAAACATTAAATTCACGCGTACGTGTATTGTCACAGTGAACTTGGCGCCATTAAAATCTAACCAATGAGAGCGCAGCTGCGCGCGCAGGGCCAATCAGGAGCGAGCGCGCGATGTTATAATGAGATTTTACGATATCGATGTGGATGTTATAACATCATGTGAAATTGCTTAAATTGAGTGTTTTGTTGTCTGCGCTATAACAGTAGTCATTATAAGTCAAGTATTGGAAACATAAGTAGAATGTTACAACATTAGTGTAGATAAAAAACCATTATCTTCCATACTAAAAGGGTAGAGTGTTATGGCACATTCCGAACTGTTTTTTGCACCGCCTCAATTACTTTTAGCGTTATAAAGAACGCGAAGGCACGTAAATATAGGATATGAAAAACGGTTTTCGGATGTCAACGTATTGTTGGTATTTACTGCGCTGGGAGGCTTTTGTTTCTGAAGTGTGGTTAAGCGCCTTCTCCACTAGTGATTTGTGTCACAATAATTTATTTTTTTAACAATCCTTACTATTGTTATAGCCATTGTTCTCCAGTTAGTGTACCAGTGAGACCAATGAGTTAGACCAATTAGTTTTTTTAGACGTAATGTTTAGACTTTTACACCACTGGCTTTTCGGTTAAGGAAAAAATAGTGATGCAACCTGCATGTCCGTAAAAATTCGATGACGTATGTAAATCCACCAACTCGCATTGAGCCAGCGTGACGGATATGGTCCAATCCTACCATCCCCATTTTACTACAGTACAAGTGGAAATACGCCTCACTACCTAAACGCCTAAACTGTTGATTTTCCTTCGATACGTACAAAGCGGTTTGATTCAACATTTCTGATTCGTACCGCCAGGGAATGGAACAGTCTTCTTACTTCCTTGTTTCCTAAGAGACATAATCAAAAGTTTTTCAAGATCAGAGTGAATAGGTATCTTCTAAGTCTGTGTGCTTCATCTTCGACCACAACGTCGCTTACCATCAGGAGAGTTACTTAATCACCTTAAGCGCGGACTTATTCGCGTTAAAACAACCGTTGTGGGTAAACCTATGTCCAGAAGTCGACTAATTAAAAATACTGGTGCAGTATAGATACCGTGACTGTATTTAAAAGTTATACGGAAACATCTCGATGAGATTGGCATATGATAAAATGTTGGTGAAAAATAAGGCAACTTATGCACTGCAATGGGCACAAATAAGCTCGTGACGATTTGTTCACGTTCTCAAGGTCTAAATAGTTTCATGAAATGCGGTGCAGGAGGAAGGCCAAGCTCTAAAAAATGACACTACATACTGATGATGATGATTAATGAAGTTTGTTTACTCTTGGTAATCGGCAAAATCAATAACGTAAACAGAATCTCATAAAAAACATAAATGTGAAATGGGAGCCAAAGTGTCGCCACCAAAAGAATTGAGATCTACACGGGGGCCAAGTGTTCTGTAGAAAATCCTAAAATTTCAGCTATAAGAACATACCTACAACATTATAAAGGGATTAACTTATGTAATTTAAGCTCCTAAAAAAATGCTGGCCTCTTTTGCCCAAAGGATCAGTATTGCTATCCAACGTGGTAATGGGGCCAGCATTTTGGGAACTGTGCCCGCTGGTAGTGGGCTTTTAGATTAGGGTTTTCATCACATACTTAATTTTTTTTTTGGCTAGTTTTTTTTTTTTTTAATTTGTTTAGGTTTGTACATATAGCATAGTAGTTATAATATATAGCTAAGCTCCTAATTTCATTTAGTTATACATTTTATGTATGTAGACTTAATAGTTTTCAAAAGTAGCTCCAAATGGTTCGTGTCATATTACACACGGCCGCTGTGTCGCCAGTTTTCTTTGAACTCTTTGGCTGGGCACGCTGCCGCGTGTCTAGATTAAATCCACCACTTCAGTATCCAGTTAATCAAAATAGAGAAATGAAAAATACAATTTTACGACTGGCGAAATACAATGAAACAAAGTACATCCCTTTTTTGGGAGATGGTTAAAAATGAAGTGGATCCTCTTGACAACTGGCAGCGATGAAAATGACGTATTCAACAGGCTATCAATGGAGAATTACCTCATTGATGGAGAGCCCGCGAGCTCCCACATCCGTTGTGGTGACAGATGAACTCAATGGGATGGTGGAGTGTCTAGCTATCGACGTAGGTATATAGGTGGGTAGGTATTGTATTTAACTTAATTGTAAAACGATTTGGCTGGACGCTTGGACCGAATCACGGGAAAAACGGGCAGCTTAAATTTTCACAGATGATGTATTTATGTTGCCGCTATAACAACAAATACTAAAAAGAGAATAAAATAAATATTGAAGGGGGGCTGCCATACAACAAACCAAAATTTTTAGACGTTTTTCGCTCTATATTAATAATGGTAACAGGTAGATGCTTGAAACTTTCACAGAATATTTAGTTTTAAATTCACTTCAATAATAAATGATAAAATTAAAATAAAATAAATATTTAAGGAGAGCCATACAGTACGGAACCCTCCGTGCGCGAGTCCGACTCGTACTTGGCTGATTATTTTCATCTGTCTATCTGTATGTATGTCGTATCCAACAGGAACAATGGAGAATTATCTCAATGATGAACAGCTCGCGGGGTCATACATAAGAATATGTTATAAGGCCAATCAATTACTTTACTTTATTTTACATCCATTGTGATATAATTTATTTGAAATTGACTTTTTATTAAGTAGCTAGTTTAAGACTTCTTCCGCATGCACAATAAGACAGTGGTGTAAAATCTATACGAAAAATCCAAAGAACTCCTTAGTATGAATCTAGCATTTGAATCTTAGACCTGCTATTCTAAGGCAAGCGTCTTTCTACTAGGCTACCACTAAGTGTATCACTAGGCTATCACAGCTTTCCGAAGCCTAACTACGAACTTTCACAAATGCGTAAACGAAAACTATTTCGACATATTTAATTAATGACATTGCAATCTAATTATTTCATTATTATTCTTTCCTGTTCTCTTCTTTCTTTTCTTTCATCATTTTAATTTTTGGTTAGGTATGACCTAGAAATAATGTTTTGACGAGGCCTCTATACAGCTGAATACATTTTGTTAATTCGATTTTTAATTAGAATATTTATTGTAAATTAATGTAGTTTGTGATTTTAAATTTAGTTTTGTGATTTATTGATTTTGTTTAATAACGAAGCCCCTATACTGCGGATTTCAAATAACAAACATTACTTTGAAAACGTTATTGTTTACTTTGTTCAGGTATGACTTGACAGTACAGCTGATCGATCTTTTTAAGTGCAGAACATCTGCGGGTAGATTGTAAAATCTCCTACATGCTTTCAAAATATTTATCGCTTTCTGACGCAGATACGAAATAGTTTTTTTAACATATTTTTATTTAGTTTTTATTTAATCATTGAATTTTAATTGATCTAATTGATTATTATTAATGTAATATTTTACTTTATTATGATTTTATTTTATGTTGGACGAGTCCATAAATAGGAACATAGATGCTAATATTTAATTATATTTTGTTATCAATGTACTGTTTTGACAATAAATGATTTCATTTCATTTCATAATCGTATTTGTACGGCTCCATACTTTTTTGTTAGTCATTTCTCGTTTCTGTTTGGGACACTGTAGAAATATATATGAAGCCACACAAAAACTATTCTAGTTTCAGCTTACGTGTAATTTCACATAAACGTCTATGTAGGTATTATTTATAAAGATTCACAGGTATATTCAGAAATAATTTGACTAAGGACGTTTGTACCCTTTCGCTAATTCAGGTTTGCCGAAATTGTATGAATTTACGAAAGGCCAAATGTAAACCGGTATCTACCGTTTAAATATATACATAGTATCAATTGAGAAGTTTAATTATTCAATCAAAAATAAACCTTTAGTTAACCAATTTAAAGTGTTATATGTATACTTAAATATAAACCGAAATATTAATAAAAAAATAAAAAAATGTTTTTATGTCGCTTCCTAGTTTTGAAAGTTGTATATGTTTATTTGGCATGCAAAAACGTAACATAGCAATCCAATCAATATGTAATAGATACCTACCTTTTTTCAGTAAATATTTACTCCCCAAAGCCAAAAGTCATCAAAGCCAAAGAAAAATGAAATGGTTAGCGATTTTATTTTGTACTAATTTATTTTTTCAATGTTTATTACTATGTAATTCATTTAAGTATATATAGAAGTGCAATAGCGAGATTTTCAAAAAAGCAAAAACGTGAGTACTTAGTTACTAACATTGGCAAAAAAAAAAAAAAATTTAAAAAACTGATGTTACTTCTTTACTTATTAGATCAAATTAATACTGTAACGTAAATAAAATAATAGTGGTACTAGTAATATAGTTATATTTTTATGATTTTATTTTATTAACTTATTGGCTATCAATCTCGCAAAAGTAATACCTAATAATAAGTTAAATAGGTTCATAGGGTAGTCCTACACAAAAAAAAAACATTATCGTTTGCATAATAATGTTGCTATATAAAACTATACAATTTGCGATTCATAAACTAAGAATCATCAAATATTATCACACTATTAATTGCCAGGTTCCTAAATGCTTTATGAACTGCTAATAAATTTCTAGCGTTTCAACAGTATGTGGATCTAATTAATTACGAACTATTACCATTTCAAATTGCTCTTAACTAAAACAATATACAAATTAAAACTTACCGAGACAGAATAATCACACACAAAACAATCACTCTAGTTAGCACATCACATTGAATTTAATACGTCAATGTTGCCAAAACGATTTCCATGTAAATTTTGATCACATACTGGAATCCAATTATCGCGTGGATCACGTATACACCAATTATCGAGGCTATCGGGGCGCCGCACGTGCGTTCGCCTCGACGTCACGGGCGTAACTGACGAAAAGCCTGAACTCTGAAACAGAGACACGTACTGAATTCGTAGCGAGAAACGCGCATACTAGTGCAATGCTGCATTTTTTAAAGGTTCCGTTCTCGAATGATTCGAGAACTGGTCTTATATTTTATTTAACTACAGGGAATGCTTTACCTTGTGTCGACGGGACTACTTACTAATTATAACCGTAACGTATCAGAGTTTCAAGTCTGTACTTAGCGTATTGTAAGATATCTATAAGTTTAAAATGTAAATATTGCGTCAAGGGTGGCATTATCCTGTGGATGAAACCCTCTATAAATAAAAGTAGATTTAAAAAAAGTCTTTACTTCCCGTGAGCGTAAGTTTATCCGTTGAAGAGCATTATAAACCTACTACGCTGAGCTAGGCCAGCCGCTTTGAGTTTTGAGATTCACATTTGTACCAGCCTTTTTAATAGTCCACTGCAGGACGTAGGCCTACCCGCGAAGGGTGATTCACATACGTCATAGTTGTTTTTTTCGGGATTCATGCTGTTACTCTTACGATGTTTTCTTTCAAAGTAAAACCAATGATATGAACATCGGTAGGTACATATATTTTAAAGAATTCTATGGTACAGTACTGGGATTTAAACTCGATAGTAAGTCAAGTTTTCTTTCACTACGTTGCTACGACTTGATACAATTGTGAATAGCGCTCATAGGGTAGCTTGTATAGGTGTTTGGCAGGAATACTGAGGTTAAGCACTGTTCAGCGCGGTCAGTTTTCGGATGGGTGATCGCGAGTGGCATATCAACAAAGATAAATAAATAAATAATTGCGGATATCTTACACACGGTCTCTGACCCCAAACTAATATACATATTTTTAAATACATACTTATATAGATACTAAATAACACCCAGACACAGTGCAAACACCTATGATCGTCACATAAATACTTGCCCTCGGTGCGGATAGAACCCTACCTCTTTGATTCAGAAGTTAGGGTCACTAACCACTGAGCCACCGAGGCAGTCAAATAGCTTCCATGGCTTGGATGATATGTTATATACATCAGTAGTTACAAGCATTGGTTGTTTTAATCGCTTAGCTATGTCGGAAGCTTCTAGGTAGGTAGCTTAAAACCAAAACTTGGGCTTACCTAGTTACTTATACGGTTTCCTGGAACGGTTGCCTGGAAGAAATTACTTATTAGCGATAAGGCCGCCAGTTGCAACACTAAAGTGGAGTCATTTTAATAAGTAACATTTGACAGTTCATTTATGCAAAGAAAAAGAAAAATATACCTTACACTAAAGGAATAAAACTCATGAAAACAATATTGACGACGACCGATAAGTGTTCTCGAAGACAGGTTGGAGTTTTATTCCTTTAGAGCAAGGTATATTTTCTTTGCATAACTGAACTGTCAAATGTTACCTATTAAAATGTTTCCACATAGCTATAAGTTCCACTAAACATGTTTCCTAGTTTATTTAAGTTTTGTTATGACAATAAAGAATTGATCTATCTATACAAATCAAATAAATATGTACCTATAGGTAGTAGGGACATCTTACACGCGGTCTCTGACCCCAAACTAACCAACGCTAATTAACTATTAGGTAAATATAAGTTGTTTAAATAACATTACTTTACCTTTTTTGTAAAATAAAACTATGGTTCTCTGCGTAATAGAAAAAGAAAATAAACTGAACTTAAGATGAAATACCTATTTGATGAAAACTTATCGTATCAATTACAGAGGTAGAACTTGAAGTTTCTCTCCTTAATTTAAGTTTACACTTAGTTAGTTTATAAAGTCAATTCAACTATTAATATTCTTGAACGTGCTGCGAAGGCACAAGTTAGTCGTAGTTTTTCATATTTTTTGAAGAAATTTAACAAAATATTTACTTATGTTGTGAAACCTTTGATGTAAATTGAAGTTTTTATGAAATCAACTTATTTTTATTCTGAATAGTTTTGCGTTTGACCACATACTGCCTGACGTTAAGTAGATAAGCGGTCTAGGTTGTAGCACGCTTACTAAGAAGATACCTATTTACTCGGGATTTGAAGACGCCCACGTTGTAATTTAGCGGGAAGACAGACCCAGGCAAAGCGATTCAAAACGCTTGGTTCTAATGCGCGGAATTTCCACCATAAAAGGGTGGTGCTTTGGTCTCGTCTGTCTAGCCGTACGATAGAAGAAAGGGGCAGGTGTACGCTTGCATTTAAACGCAAACTTATTTTTATAAATTTTATGAAATATTGTAGTTGCGTTTTTAATTAACTTTTCCATAATGTCTTTAAAATTATTTAGTTTAACAATTAATTATGTTATAAGTAGTTGCAAAAGATGGAAAACAGGAGAGAGGCGGTTTTTCCTTTATAGCATTATTGTATTAGTGTTTGCTGTTTATCTAGAGAACCGAAACTTAGATACCTAATATAATTAAAAATTAATTCTTTTACAAGTTTTATCAAAGTCAATGAAATTTAAATAAAACTGTTTTTTTTTTTTTACAAATGTCGCTATGGTAAAAGTTGCTCGTAACAATTATATACATCACAGTCTTGCGGTTTAGTATACCCGTTATAAATACCCTTGTATTTACCTACCAACTAACAATAAATTTTCAATCGGTTTCAATTTTAAGTTTTCATTAATTTTTCAATTGGTTTTCAATCAATAACAGTTCAATTTCTAAGTGCAAATAGCAATAGTTCTTCGTTTAATGAAGATAATTGTAACTGCCCCATAAAGTCACGGAATTATGCAATTTACTGCGACGAAAATAGGTCAAATGTGTTTTTGTCATCTAATTGCAGCTGAAAATTTCCATTTGCACCTGCTATTTACATAGTAAATGGGACCAAATCTCTTAATGGCCCGGTTTTGCAGAACTAAGGAGACTATAGAAAAGACAGGCTTTTTATCTACTGCTAAATATAGGTGAATTATTTTACTTCCATTAAGTACTTAAGTTAGTATGAGCCGGATGGCTAGCCCTGCGGACTTAGCATACGGACCATAAAATAATTTTATCGACGTGTCAGAACGTGACAAAGTTATGATGAAGCATATATCTGTCACCTTTGCACACGTAGAAAAACTCTTGTCGTGGTTTTGTATGCTAAGCTAGCTGGTGTCAGAGTTTTTATGCCACCTGAAGGCTTCTGACATGGCTAAACGGCTAAAACATAAGGGACCCACAATTTACGTATATGACATTTCTTTCTATTTTTAACCCAAACTCGAAAACAGGGCATGATATAAGTTTGAGGTATAGGTACTGTATCCGTGGACATACCTATTTTGAGTTTTTTATTAATATGTTTTTGTTTGTACATATACCTAGTAGTTTAGTTGTCATTTTTTTTAATTTCAATGCTATTTAAGTTTGTTACAAATAAAATTTACTTTTTTAGTGGTCGTACAATCATATTTCCCAAACTGTGATCGCAATATTATGCTTGAGGCTAGAAATAAATGAAAAGACAGGATATGTAACTGCGTAAAAAATCACACAACAAAATTAAGTCGTCTCCAAGTAAAATTGTGTCACAGCCGGACATTTTAATTGCAAGAGAGCCAATTTCTGCAAGCTTTTGTTCTGAATTTTTCATAAACCAATCACCAAGCATATCTATATTGGTTACCTCTAAAGTGATTTGTATTTTTACAAGCTTTTATTTAGTTTCATCTATCCCGTTGTCTGTCGGTCTGTAATCAAATCTTGCAAGTTTAATTTGATCCACTTTCCGGTTATCAATTGATCTGAAATTTTGCATGTGTCGTCAACAATCGGTTGACAATACAATATTGTGATGACATGGTGCTGATCTGATGATGGAACTGGAAGCAAGAACTTAGCAACGAAACGACACAACCTCATCGAGTTTGGGTTCATTTGAATGCTCTTGGCTAGTAGTTTGTCTTTCAATGGTAACCAGGGTCTGATGATGGAGCTGGAAGGTGGTCATAGCAACTCTGTAATGAAACGGTGCAACCTTTTCGAGCTCGTTTGATTCGTCTTGGCGAGTACTTGTTTAGTAAAAGCTTATAGGATTTTATTACAGGAATTTTTACTCAATTAATTCCTAATTTATTTATTTGTTCGTAGATTTCAGGTAAGTAATATTTTACTGTTCCCAGAAACGGGCGTATACATTTTAAAAAGCTTCCTAAGTAAATCACTAAGTCAGTCAATTTCAAACAAAAATGGATTCCAGATTTAATTAAGTACGTACTTTAGATTGTGAGTCCCTAATTTTCAAAAAACAGCCTTAACCTTAAGCTGCTAAAGTTGACTACCGGCTAGCAAATTAAATTACCCTTTAAATCCTTAACAACATTAACACTTCTATACAATTCATTCATCTACCCTTCAAGTTTGCCGCGAGGGGAGAACGGCTCGTTATAATATAATTACTACAACATAAAATCCTTTAGAATTTGCTTCAAAGCAACTGCTAAATAGGTTGTACGCTGTAGAATGGAAGTGCGTGTTGCTTTTTTTATTTCCGTGTTTTTGTAGTTATATTCTTATTTTCTTCTTGAATTTTAGAATTAAAAACCTTCCGAGTTTGTTATTTTACTATTTTTCCGAGTCTCTTTATAGGTAGTCGTATAGGTATGCCTTAAGTGGTAAATTTGAAGTAAAACTATCTTATTCTTAGAAACGTACGTACATTTTCGGAATGTTTTTTTTTAACTGAAGCTATGGAGTAGACATTTTTTAATCGCCCCATCCATCCATCCTTCAGCCATAGGACGTCCACTGCTGGACATAAGCCTACCCTATGGATCTTCAATAAAACCGGTTGGTAGCGGCTTGCATCGAATTAACCTGGTAATAAAGGTAAGTACCGTAGTATTGTATTTTATTATTTGCGTCGCTGTAACACAAACCAGAAACACGACATCAATTATACAGCTACCTTTTCCCTGTTCGCGACATTTCGATAAATTATCAGAGCCTGTCAATGAATAGTCCATATTTCATAAAACAAGAGGATTCAAACTTTGGTTATAATAGCGAGTATCATTCAGCTCTATCAATCAATGTCTGAAAAGTTGGCTTGAAGCCGCCTAATGAAGTTTCAATGATTTTATATTTTCGTGTTAGGTTTGGACGTCGTGGAACTTGGGTGGAGATAACTGACATTTTTGTCAGTTTGTTTATTGGTTTGTGATTGGCAGGTTACAAATTTTGAGCGAATTGATATAAATACTTCTCAACTTCCCATGGATGTAAAAAATAGCATGGATTAGCCTTTCTTATATTTAGCGCTTTTTGTCTAATTACCATACGTTTTATTAGTTTTCATGGCTTTGAATGAACAACAATTTCCAACAAGCAAGTTTTGATGTGTCGATAATTAATGATAATATCAAATAGTAAATATTATTTTATTTTCATGTATTTCACATGCACAAACTTAAATAACATTGAATAAAAAAAAAATTACAACTACAACCTACATACCTAATTAAAAAGAATGAAAATAGAAATAAATAAAAAATAATGTAATATTCTATTCACTATATTTTATATCAAATAAAAAAATTCAGTTTGAATGAAATCGACGAAAAATAAAGAAGGGTAAGGTACTCGTAACTAGGCAAAAATCGACAATTTGGGGAATGGATGTCCCTTTTTCCATGAAAAATAGTTTTTGAAGATATATCGGGGAGCGACTAAGATGCCCTTTGAACAGAAATTCAAACGTATCTTATGTTAAGATACGAAGTTGATTACATAGTACATAGTTTATTGATGGTGGTACAAGATGGTGTTTTGCAACATGCTGGGACTTTAATCCATATTATATACATGCTCAATGTGCTCATCATTATTTAGAACTTTTGCTCAGGCTCTTCTTGCGGCGGCGATGATTGTCGGGTCGCCTTCTTCCCAATGTGGTCGAGGAGGACGATGGCTGGCACGTGCGTCAAATCGTGAACGGGTGCTGCTTGAGGGGGCAGGACTGCTCGGTGCATATACGTAACGTACCTAGATTAGTAATACATAAAATAAGTATTGTCTTCTTAGAAATAATCGGCCAAGTACGAGTCGGACTCGCGCACGGAGGGTTCCGTACTGTATGGGAGTCCCCCTTAAATATTTATTTTATTTCAATTTTATTATTTATTATTGAAGTGAATATAAAACTAGATATTCTGTGAAAATTTCAAGCATCTACCTGTTACCATTATTAATATAGAGCGAAAAACGTCTAAAAATTCAGGTTTGTTGTATGGGAGCCCCCCCTTAAATATTTATTTTATTTTCTTTTTAGTATTTGTTGTTATAGCGGCAACAGAAATACACCATCTGTGAAAATTTTAGCTGCCTAGCTATCATGGTTCATGAGATACAGCCCGGTGACAGACAGACAGACAGACGGACAGACGGACATCGAAGTCTTAGTAATAGGGTCCCGTTTTTCCCTTTGGGTACGGAACCCTAAAAAAAAGTCGAAACATTGCGAATAAAAGGTACAGGCCCCGCAGTCTGTAGCGTGTAAAACAAAAAGTAAAAAAAAATTAAACTACGTCAAAAATGAGCTGTTCATCACAAAAACTTTATAGACACTTGACAAAATGTATGGAGCAGGTCAGCGTTCCCCGCGATTTGCTGTTAGTCGTACCTATAGTTTAAGTCGATCATAATGTTGAGCACTTATATCTCTAAAAGTCCCTATATGTTGTAAAACACCATCTTATCGTAGTAGTGTTTATGCGCCGTGGACGCGAGATGCGCCATTTTGTGGTGCGCCTAGGCTGAAATTTGATTTACACATTAGAGTTATTGTACTGCCACATTTTAAATTGGGGTGTACAAGTAGCGGCACTTAAGTCTAGCGCTGAGGTTACTGTGGAGAGGATGGCTGCGCATGTTGACCGCCATACTAAACTCATGCGCAGCCATCCCCTCCACACTTCGCTCAGCGCTACACTTATATGCCGTTTTTAAATTAAAATTATAATACTGAATTTTAAACATTGTTATCTGACGATTCCAAGTTCAATTATAATGGCTACGGAATAAATACATTTATATTTTGACCTTAGCTATAGGATATGGCGCATCTTCTTCTTTATACATCCGTGTTTGAAGATTTTGTAACACTTTAGGGGAGAAAATAATTGATTTTTTTGTCTGTATATTGACTATATTTGAGTACTTTTAAACGAATAGAAGAAGAAATTCGAAAATACGGATGTTTAAAGAGAGATTCAGTAATTTGTTTACATATGCAATAAACACACATAAATGGAACTGGACGGGCCATATGATTAGAAATAAGACAGAAAAGTGGTCAAAAGATGTCACTATGCGGTACCCTCGTGACGGGAAAAGGAAAAAGGGACGTCAGAAAAAGAGATGGGAAAAAGAAATTAGGAAAATAGCCGGACCGCTATGGAGAAGAATGGCCGCTGACAGAAAAATATGGCAAAATCTGGGGGAGGCCTTTGCCAAAAGGCAATCTGATACGAATGTCACTGATGTCTCAATTTGAATTGTATAAAATACTAGTGGACCCGGCGAACTTCGTACCGCGAAAGTTAATAAATGTACGGATTGCTTTGACACATAAAAAGTAGATGTAAAAATAAAAAAAGGAACGGGATAAAAAGTATCCCATGTCCTTTTCCTGGTTCTGAGCTATCTCCCCACCAATTTTCAGCCAAATCGGTTCAGCCGTTCTTGAGTTATAAATAGTGTAACTAACGCGACTTTCTTTTATATATACCTATACAGATATTATTATCATTATTTATCAAATTATCAATATTAGTAATAATTTATTAAATATTATGTAATGCATGCATTGAAATTTTAAATAATGAATATTTGAAGTATGATAATGTAAAGAATAATTAAGAATCAATCGAGCTTACCTGTTAAGTGAAGATTGATGATAATTATCCGAAATCATCGAGAAAGAGAATGCATAGCTCCTTTATTTAATTTGCTCTGCAACTGAGTAAATTAAATAAAGGAGCTATGCAGTCTCTTTAGAGGTGATTGAAGGATAATTAATTAAGTATCAGAAATAGAGGCTTTTGTATTTATATTTGTATATAAATGAATAGAAGAAGAAATTCGAAAATACGGATGTTTAAAGAGAGATTCAGTAATTTGTTACTTATTCTTGTGCACTGTGTCATAAAATATGAAGGCTTTACTCTCCGACGTCGCGATGGTTTATCGATTTTAGATTAAGAACCTTCTACTTGACGAATTAAGACAGACTTGAGCAAGTCTGTCTGCAAGCCAAGTCCAAAAATTTACAAAAATTTATTACAGGTACAAATTCGACAAAAATGTTAGTGAACTGGAAAAATACTAACAATACGGAATAAAAAAAACCGGCCAAGTGCGAGTCGGACTCGCGCACCGAGGGTTCCGTACAAACCTGCAAGGTTTACAAAGTTCTAAGTTCAAAGTTCTTCAAAAAAAGTAATAAGTTTATATTTATTAAAAAATATATATTTTGTAATGTAACTAAAAATTTAAGGTTTTCGGAATTTTTCCTTTATGTGTGCTATAAAACGTTGCTTCATGCCAAATTTCAAGATTCTAGGTCGACTGGAAGTACCCTTTAGGTTTTGATTCCCTTGCGAGTACTTGCGAGTTTCAAAATATGCAGCTTAAATTGCTGTTTCTTTTGATTGCGTTGACATAGAAGTTTGATTTTGTTACAGCTTAAAGGTATTATAGACCTGAGTATTTGGTATGAATTTCAATTTAATACCTCTACGCGTTTATGAGGAAATGGGTAGTAAGGTTAAAATTATTAAAAAAAAATATATTATGTGATGTAACTAAAAATTTATGGTTTTCGTAATTTTTCCTTTATCTATGCTATAAGACGTTGCTTCGTACCAAATTTCAAGATTCTGAGTTCACGGGAAGCACCCTGTAGGTTTTGATTCCCTTGCAAGTGTCGAAAATTTGCGGCATAAACTGCATACAAATACAGTATGCACATCATAATCATGTGTATGTGTAATAAGTAAGATATAATAGCAAAAATACTTCATCATACTTTAATTGAAATCCTAGATGAGGATAATGAGAAATATAGATTCGAATTTCTCAGTTAAAGTTTCAATGCAAGTCAACCATAACATATTTTTAAATTACAATGAAATGAAAGCCTTTATCGAGCTTTAACAAGAGGTCAAAGTTTTCAAAATGTAAATGGCATTTTTTCTTATATTATTCAGACTTAAATTGTTTACCGAATTCACGTCAAATTCAGGCTTTTTGCCTTAATTCTATTCAACCCCAATATTAAATTATTCAGTTCACGACATCATATGCTTAATTTGCTTCTTACGTGATGCGTTAAGACTGTCTGGCGGTCAAACCCAACCTTAGGCACTGGATTGTGAACAGCCCAGGTTAAGCAGTATTTTATTTAATATTCTGATCATTTTATTGGTCAGAAAATGTAATAAAAGTGGTATGGCTTTTATTACATTTTCTAGGGCTAAATTACGTAACAACGCAATATGTATGTTATTAATATATTACATCTCGTGTCTATGGCTAGACTTATGTTTTTTTTATTTTTTTTTTATTTAATTCCCTGTTTCCCTCGCATATAGGCAAGGTCTTTGTTTACTGAGAATATTTTAGCCCCCCTTAATATTTATTTTATTTTAATTATTACGTTATTTATTTTTAAAGTAAGTATTTAACTAAATATTATGTTAAAAATTCAAGCATCTACCTGTCACTATTACTAATATCAACAAATGGCTAAATATTCAGATTTGTTGAATGGTAGCCCCTCTTAAATATTTTCGGTTTTTAGTATTTGTTATATATAGCGGCAACAGAAGTACACCATCTGTGAGGATTTCAGCTTTCTAGCTATCTCCATTCATGAGATACAGCCTGTTGACAGACAGACGGACAGCGGAGTCTTCGTAGTAGGGTCCCGTTTTTACCCATTGAGTACGGAACCCTAAAAACAACGGTAGTAATAATCTTTACACTTCAAATATGAATATAGCATTTCAAATCTGAAGAATTTTTATTTCAAGGTGGACGGTGGAAACTAAATATTTCTAAAGGAACACCCAGGTGGATAAAGGTAAGCTGTTGTAAAAAAACTTTCCAAAATTTACCCAGTTGGTCTCAGGAGGAGGACGGTAGGTTACGTAACTGTAATATTTTTGCAAATGCTAGCTCATGAGACCTATATCTATCCCAAAGATCAAGACTATCTATTGCTTGGTTTCTGCGTCGAAAATTAACAAACCAAAGTAACATGCCTACTTTCGGATTGGATTAAATGGGATTCGGATTAAAAAACATTAAGGAAGCACTAATTTTTAATCACGATGCTCTAGTTATCAACCGATGACATTCTCCAAACGTTCAATAATCCATTCAATAATCAAAAACCTTAAAAAAGTTTACTGGAAACAAAAGATGCGAAATTTTATTTTCTACAATAATGATCTTAATGTTTTTTGCCCTTAAGTACATCGTTTCCAAAATATCGGCCAAAAACATTTTTTCAAGATGACGTGTCAGGAACGCATTCTTTGAACGGCCGAACTATAGTTGACGATAACATTGGACAACACAAGCTGAAGTGATACATAGATAGATAAACTCTTTATTGCACACCAAGAAATAAACAAAAAGAAGAAACAAAGATACATAAACAGCGATCTCTGCCAGGCCTCTCTCTATCTCAGGCCAAGTGAAGAAATAAACTGACTAAATACCTGTCCGAATTGGGGTCCAAGACACGAGCTAAGTAATTCATAATTAGTTTTCGCAATAAATGGTAAAAGCACGTTCCATCGTGTACAAAATTTGAATATTTTGCTCGAATTGTTTACTTTATTGTGGTTTTTTCAAAAACGGCTCAGCCGATTACTGTAAAATATAAATGAGATCACCGTTCACCCTTTCGAACTAAAAAATAATTTTTCGATTCGGTTCACAATTGGCGAAAATAAAAATACATACAGAGAATATAGAACCTCCTCCTTTTAAGTCGGTTAAAAATAGTAAAAGATGCTGGCTCTTAATATCAGAAGCTAAATGGATAAACAAGGATTGCATTAAAATACACTTTGTACATTCCAACACTAACAAACTATTGGACAAATCTGGCTGGACCGTAATAAATATAAATAAACTCTAATGTTTAACCCGAGATAAAATCTGAGTCTACATTATTGTTGATTTTTCAAAAATGGCTCAGCCGATTACTGTAAAATATAAATGAGATCACCGCGAAAGTATACCCTTTCGAACTAAAAAATAATTTTTCGATTCGGTTCACAATTGGCGGAAATAAAATACAAACAGAGAATATAGAACCTCCTCCTTTTAAGTCGGTTAAAAATAGTAAAAGATGCTGGCTCTTCATATCAGAAGCTAAATGGATAAACAAGTATTGCATTATACACTTTGTACATTCCAACGCTAACAAACTATTGGACAAATCTGGTTGGACCGTAATAAATATAAATAAACTCTAATGTTTAACCCGAGATAAAATCTCTACAGCCTTAATTTCAGATCTACCACTATACGCACCATTAGTGGCTGTGATAAGCTAAATATTAGTTGAAAGGGCGAGTATTTTGGTTTGTTATTAGGTCTTTTTTATTTAATTATTTATAACAAAATATTGAGCTACATTGCTGGTTACTTATTACTTGTAGAGACGTTTGATACTCGTATTTAAGTCCTGAAATATGCCACTCAGATATTTTATTACAATTTTTATTTCACTACTTACTCGTTTGTCATCAGTCCTCCGCGATATGTACCCTGTCTACTGCCATTTTAACTTGCCAATCCGTTGGGCTATGTCGGTAACTTTGGTTCTTCTATGGATCTCCTCTATTCTGATTCGATCTAGCAGAGAGATTCCAAAAATAGCCCTCTCCATAGCTCGTTGGGTTATTTGGAGCTTACTAATAAGGCACATAGTGACAGACCTCGTTTCTGTGCCATGAGTCACTTCTAACTAATATAACATAAAAGTTATATTTGTTAACGTCCAATTGATTAATGTTTTTGTTTACTAGCTCCCCATCCCGGCTTCGTCCAGATAAGTGTGAATAAATTATAGCTATACCTATTTATGGGAAAAAAAATTTTGAACAGTTATTGAAAACTACATTGCTATCTGTAGTGCGGTTTATCAAATCTAAGTAGGTAAATAGAAAGAATAGAATAAAATCATTGATCAAAGTAAGGAGACAACAGTGAAGTCATTTGACTCAACTAGTTGCATTGCAATGTCTACGAAACTATTACGTTCATTCGCGTTCCCACAATGCTCATAAGAACAAAGATAATCTGACCGTTGCTAGCCCTGATTAGATGTTCAGATCTGAGTGGAAACTCAGAGTAGGACTCAAAAAAACTTCAATGAAAGTTTCAATAGAATATTCAGTTAAAAAATGTTTACCTATAAGTAGTAAGTAAACGACAAACGGCTAGCGCAACAAAAAACGTCCAACGACAAGGTAAACCGATGATATAATTAAGACTATAATTATACTAGAACATACTACATGCAAGCTGCTTCCAACTAATTTTATTGAGAATGCATTTCAGCTATGTCTAGTAGTGAGCTTTCTACAGGAGACAGTGACAAAGACAGACAAATCTAGTGCCTTACTTAGGAAGTACAATCAAAATAATATGTCCTGGTAGGAAAACATCAAAAAACGGCACTGTAAGAGAGAAACCAATACCTACCCAGAAGTATAGAGAAGGCTGTGAATGATGAGGAAAGCATCTAATTGGACACTGAATCTCTTATGTTTTAATACGAAAACTGCGAACGTTAAAATCAAATACTAAAAGTCAACCACAATACAAAGAAAAACATTGAACAGCATGAAATCATTGCGCAAAGTAAGAATTCATTTGACTCAACTAGTGGCAGCATAATGTTACTGAACTATTAAGTTCATTTGCGTTCCCACAATGCCCATAAGAACAAAGACAACCTGACCGTTGTCAGCCCTGATACCCTCCCTGATTAGATGCTCAGATCTGAGCACGCTTTAATAACAGGGCGGTAAGATAACGTAAGACGTTCGGGCGATTCCTTAACGTCTTAAGAGAAAATTCAATAGAAGCATGTACCCACATTGTTCTAGAAGCCTATTTTGGGTAGTGATCAGGAGGTATATTGATAAGACATAAGGACCAGGAAGTCGAAATTGGTTCGATCGAGATAATTCGTAATTGTAAATTTAGTGGTAGGGGTAATTTAAATCGTCTATCCCCCGTGGCTCTACTGCTTGGCTCAACTAGTAGAGCCAAGGGAAATTTTACTTTCCCGTGACACTACTAGTAGTGCTACGGGTAAAAGTACATTTCCCATAACACTACTCTGTTTCCAGTAGTGTCACGGGCAATATTATTTCCTGTGACACAACTGGGATAGCCATTATGAAATTTCATTTGTTAACACGTCTGTCATACATATCAATCTTCTTGAATCAAAACTACTTGGAATAAGGAAGGTACTGGCATTTGAGAGAAAATTGATGGCTAGAAAATAAAGTCATGATGTCATGTAATGTGATTGTATTTTGTTTGACTCCAATCAATCCTTCTGTAAATCATAATCGTAACATAAATATCATCCATTGCTCATCCATAGTTCCATACCTACAGAAATATTAAAATATTTTGAGAAAAAAATCAAAAACAAGACCCATTTTTAATGGAAGGAAAAGAAGGAGGGTTGTTTTTCCGACAGTATAAAGGTGGAACGGTAGTTTTGAATGGAGACTACCAGTACCACAAGATAAGAGTTTTCAAAAATGGTTCGTCCATATGGCGATGTTCTGCCTATAAAAAATGTAAATGTCCAGGGACAATTACAATTAAAGTAAGTGGATACGAGTATATAGTGCGATTCAAACTTAGTGGCATCTCACATCTGTGAACAAAAAAATGTGACTGTGAGCTCAGAGCAAATAAAAACATCCAGAGGGAACGTCGTTGAACAGTCAAGTGAAGCCGGTTTTTTATACATGTGTGAGTGCGTCGCTGTTGCGCCGCCATAGTTTGACTTGCAAGCCAAGGCGTAGTTTCATAGTTACCTGGATGTGTGCGTAATTGTCTGTACACGGCGAGGCGTAGTTTTGGTTGGCTTCACTTGTTTGTTCACAACATTCTCTCTTGATTTTTTTATTTGCTCTGAGACTGTGAGTTGATGCGTAGTAGCAAACTCGTATGTCAGTTCATCCCTATGAAGAGTGGGGTTTTGCGCAGATTGCAACTTCACAGACTCCATTAAGTTTGATGCGCCTTATGAATAAATTCCATTATTCTGTTAATTCCATCCTCGCCTACAAGAACCATAATAGGTATTCGCCGGCAGAATATTTCGAAGTACTTAGCCTCTAAAATAAAGTCTCATATTTGGAGCGATAATATTAAAAATATAGGAGGTTCAAAGTAAAGACATTGACGAAATCACAAGGACGATAGCATGTAATGAGATCTTTATGGATCTGGTGACGTGCGACTATGCATAAAAAAATACGCATACCTAGTACTAGTTTTGTATGAAGCTCTTTCTTTACACAGTAGGTAGAGCCTCGATTAACATTGAACTAATTCGTGTCGTTACGCATTTCGTCAACCGAACGAATGAAAAAAGCTCTTTTCTTATTATTTTAGCTAACTTACGACCAGTTGCTCCCTTTTTAAATAAATAAAATTAAATAATATTTTATCTCTACGCGAAAACACCACACTTTTATGCTTTGAAATTTTTAACTTCGAAGATTGCGTGGCGATACTGCGCTGCGGAATACATTGCAATTGAAACGATAACAATTCGCCAAGAATAGAAAAAGAGCTGGGCGCGAGCGGGTTACGTTACTTTTGACATGTCCGTCTATGTACACCTAGAGTCAATCAATTTGAAAAAATAATTTTCTTGATCGCGGGTTGTAGTCTCGACAATCGCAAATCCGTATAACTATATAAGGACCGGATAATAGAAGTTTCACTGTAACGTAACTAACTTTCAAGCAATGTAATGCCTTTGTTTCTGTTGTCCTACTCTAGTAATACGAGTGTATTTTACCTGTTTAATAATTATCTTCATGTTTGATTTAAGGATGATAAATTGGTCAAAACATCGCAGAGACTTCACACATGTGAACCTTTTCTAGGAAGAAACGTGGTTACTAGAGAAATTGAAAATTTAAAGACTCAAGTAATACAATCTGACAAACCTATCACTCAGTTATACGATGAGACCTATAATTCATTTCAAAATAAAGGTCTAAATTTTGTGGCATCTCTACCCACACTTTCAAGTGTGCAACATTGCTTGTATGACACAAGAAACAAAGCAATGGGTGTGTTAAAAACAGTATATTGCTGTTTTGAAGAAGTTCAAATACCTGCCAATTTTGCTGATTGCATTTTGGCCGACTACTATAATGAAGGGACTCGTATTATATTGTTCTGTTCGCCAGATTGTAGACAAACAACTGGTGAAATCAGGGAATTTTTTGGGGATGCGACATTTAAAAGTTGTCCTCTGCCGTTTGCTGAACTATACAGCATACATGGTGACATTGGCAGCTCGATAGACACTACAAATGTCATTCCCTTAATTTTTGCTTTGCTACCAAACAAGCAACAGAAAACTTATGAGACCTTATTCAGGTTAATAAAAGCAACGCTACCAAATTGGTCCCCTAATACATTCCACTGTGACTTTGAGTTAGCAGCCATTAATGCATTGATAGAGGTTTTCCCTGACGTTCAACTAAAAGGTTGCTTTTACCATTGGTCAAAAGCAGTATGGAAGAAAGCTAAAGCTCTCGGCTATACTAAAAGAAAAGGTCACAAACGCATTATAGGACTTACAGCAGTCCTGCCTTTGTTGCCGGCTGAAGAAATAGTACGGGGTTGGGAGTATATTAAAGAGGAAAGTAATGATTTGGGCATGCAAAAGTTCATACATTACATTCAACGTTTCTGGTTTAAGTCATCTTTTCCAAAAATGTTGAGTGTTTATGGTCTGCGTCATAGAACCAACAACGTTTTGGAAGGCTGGCACTCTAAAGTCAACAAGAGGGTGACGAAAGGTACAATAACGTTACCAAGACTGCTAAAACTATTGATGGAGTTTCAGAATACCAATATGTTGAAAAAAAGAACAAAAAACAACAAAGGTATAAAACGAAACCAAATTGATATCGATAACGATGACTATATACGAAATGTTCTCCTTCAATTCATCAGTGGAGAATTAACTGTTGGTCATACGTTAGACAAGTTGCGATAATAGGGGGAGAGACGTGAAAGAACGACCTTCACCCATCTGATAACCAGATAAGACACACTTTTTATGAAATTTTATTTACATACAAATAGGCCTAAGGTAGCTTGCCTATCGAAAAGCCTGATAGCCGATATATTGTTATTCCAACTAAGTAATAGTTTTTAATGTAGAGAAAATACCTTGGTAGGTTTGTCTACTTGATTTTGTTCATACTGCCTGGCAAGCAACTATGTACAAATATGTTAATTTAACTACGAAACCGATCTTACAACCAGTCCAAATTGGTATCATATTAATTTAATAAATTAGGATAATTTAATTACAAAATTATTCATACGAGTTTGTCTTTAAAAAATCATTCACGAAATGTTTTAAGTATAATAAAAAATAGCCATGAACATTTTCAGGCAGGCAAGCTATCATAGGCATGTTTATAAATAAATAATACTTCTCATCTGGTTATCACGTAGGTGAAAGTCGATTTTCGGCGGCTCTTAGGCCATAAATATGCCACCGGTTTGTTATGACATATTATCGCAACTTATTTCGGGTTCCGTAGTAAATATAGATATATTATGTAGTAAATTAGTTGTCGATTGATAAATTGTAGGAGAATGTTCAAGAGTTTCTGAACTCCTCTCTCACCTGTCTTGTCTGAGATACATTCGGTGATATATTAATTATATGACTGACCTGACTAAACGGTTCAAAAACCTGAGACCTACAATTTAATGTTTCATCCGAACCAAGGTAGAGCCCAAACGAACACCTAGTCATAATTTGCTGTGGAGATATAATAGATTTAGAGTTTGTGCAACAAGGAAAGCGTCGTAGGTAAGGTCGCCCGTGTGCCATTTTACTAATTTTGTTACGTTGACAATTGCTCTGTCATTGTTAGTACAGCTAAAAGTGTTTGATACTTGGTAGACACCAATTCGGTTTTCATCAGTACTCGCGTCTACCAAGTATAGTTGGTACCTTGTCTTATTGTTAGTTCACCGTAAAGCCACGACGGTTCTCGTTTTGCACATACTCCAGTAGGGATAATGTGTGGCATGCACCTACAATATAACTTTGTTTTTATTTCATTCGAGTGCATAAGTACCTAATTTGTTCACAGTTCTATTTACAAGAAGCATTGATTTTGTTAACATTTATTTTCGTCTACCAGCGAGATTAGGTAAGTAGTAGTCTTACTCGTACTTTATGATTATCTTAGTTAATAAAATACTGTTTAGTTTTTAAAATTATAGTTTTATTTTTCGATATCTATTAGATTCTTAGATTATTTGGCAAATTACTTTATTATGCCCATAGAATTTTGGCTAGAGCTGTGCAGAGCAAAGAGTAAGTTACGAGGATTTTCACTTATGTGAATTTAATCTAAAAGCTAGATCTAATTGATTAAATAAAAACCGACAGTTATAGAAATAATCCACTTTTTAGTTTAACAGCTGTCATCCAAAATGTAGATCTAGTTGAGCTCTATCACTTTTCTGAAGACAAAAGTAGCCTAAAATCGAAAGTAACGGAGATAATCCACTTTTTAGTTTGACAGCTGTCATCCGAAATGTAGATCTAGTTGAGTTCTATCACTTTTCTGAAGACAGAAGTATCCTAAAATTGAAAGTTACCGAGATAATCCACTTTTTAATTTGACAGCTGTCATCCGAAATGTAGATCTAGTTGAGCTCTATCACTTTTCTGAAGACAGAAGTATCCTAAAATTGAAAGTTACGGAGATAATCTATTTTTAGTTTGACAGCTGTCACTTTGACACCTGTCATTCAAGTCGTATGAATTCCAGAATATGACAGCTGTCACTTTTACACCTGCATGCAAATTTCGTATGAATTCTTGGATATGACAGCTGTCATTTTGACATCTGTCATTTTTTAAATTGCAAAATACAATATTCAGCGAGGCAACGCTGCCAACATTCTGGCCATGTTATTTTAAGTAGGTTAATTTTAATAGTTATAGTTTATAAAATGTTTTTTTAAGTTTTGTTAAAATATAATCTTTATATTTTAATAATAATTACTCATCGTTACTTTATAAACAAAACCGTATTCTTTCATCCACTGGCTGTCACCAAGGTGACCCTCTTGGTCCTGCCATTTTTGGTCTCGCAATTCATCCGATCATCTCAGAACTTTCATCAAAACTAAACATGTGGTATTTAGACGATGGCACCTTAGGCGGTGACTCAGAAACGGTACTTTTGGATCTTGAAAATTTAATTGAAAAATTTAGATCTATTGGTTTAGAGCTGAATTTTTCTAAGTGTGAGCTCTATATTACAGATTCGGTCACTCCATCACTTAAAAGTCACATATTAGAAAGCTTTAAAACCGTGGCACCTAATATCAAAGTTCTAGACAAGTTTTCCCTTCGCTTATTGGGTGCTCCAATATTTAATGAATCTTTTCCTACGTTTATATCTGAGCAAAAAGCAAAATTTGACGAGAATGCAGACCGTCTCTCAGAAATTCATTCACACATGGCTTTCCACATCATTCGGTTTTGTTTGTTTGTCCCTAAATTAACGTATGTTTTGAGATGCAGTCCTTTTTGGAAGTTTAGTGATCTTCTTTCCACTCTAGATACCTCATTGAAAAACCTTTTAGTCAACATACTAAATAGTCCAATATCAGATAGTTCTTGGTGTCAGGCTTCGCTGCCCATTCAGCATGGTGGCCTTGGTATCCGGAAAATTACCAAAATTTCTTTGCCTGCTTTTTTATCATCTGTATATAGCACAAGAGCACTTTTCTCAAAAATCATTGAGAAATCTCTGGGGAATGTAGAAACTGATTCACTTACTGAAGCTACAAATGCATGGTCCACAATGTGTCCAGGTGAAAACTTACCGAAAAAGCCTAGTTTGCAGAGGCTTTGGGACGAGCCGTTAATTAAAATCGCTCAAAACGATCTACTTAATAATTTAACCTCCCCTAAAGATCAAGCGCGTCTTTTAGCATCTGCAAAGCGAGAGTCGGGGTTTTGGCTTCAGGCGCTACCTTCAGCCAATATTGGTACCCTACTTGAAAACAATACTTTTGCTCTCTCTATCAGCCTCAGAATTGGATCTCATACAAACGAGCCCCACATATGCCACTGCGGTGCATCTGTGGACCGACTAGGTCACCACGGGCTTTCTTGTCGCCGAAGCGCTGGTCGACAGTCTCGCCACGCCTCCTTGAACGACGTCATCCGCAGAGCTCTTGCTACTGTCAACGTGCCGGCCATATTGGAGCCGAACGGTATTGCACGTGATGATGGTAAGAGACCCGACGGTATGACGTTAGTTCCATGGAGTCGTGGCAGACCGCTTGTGTGGGATGCTACCTGCGTCGATAGGTTGGCAGCATCTCACATACCTTACACCTCTAAATCGGCAGGCGCGGCGGCGGTAACGGCCGAAAACCACAAAAGGCAGAAATATGAATCGCTCGGCGATGGATACATGTTTTTGCCTTTTGGAGTTGAAACTTTAGGTCCGTGGGGTCCTAGCGCCTGGCGCTTGTATAAAGATTTATCAAAAAAATTGATAGAAAGAGCAAATGACCCAAGAGCTGGTGCTTACCTCGGTCAAAGACTTAGCCTTGCTATCCAACGGGGTAATGTCACCAGTCTCTTAGGTACTTTGCCAGCGGACAGCGACCTAAAAGCAGTTTTTTATTTATAATGTAAATTTAATACCTACACCTTATAAAAAGTTATTTATTTATTTTAGATTTAAGATTTGATGTATTTTTAATAATATAGGTATTTCATATTATTATTTATTTTTTTAATAACATTTCAAGATACAAATAGTTATATCATATTTCTAAATTCAGCCACGGGTAATGACCAAGATCACGGGTAATTCGATTGTATAGACTAAGCAGCCATAGAAAATTAATCGTGTCACGGGAAAGAAAAATTTCCCTTGGCTCTACTAGTTGAGCCAAGCAGTAGAGCCACGGGGGATAGACGATTTAAATTATAAATCAGTGAAAGATTATGCTTAAATTAAAGTTGAAAAAAAGCTGACTATGGAAATGTTTAAATCCAACAGTTCTTTAGCCTTACAGCATCTAGAAGTAAGCTCTTTTTGCGGCTCACAATCCTCTTTGATATATTTTGTTCTAGGTGTCCAAGAAAAAGGAGTTCATGGGAACAAACACCAACAATATTGGCCTCCGCCACCACCATCACATAGCGTCGGAAATAAATTGCAATAAACAAAGCTCTTTTTTTTAGATTAGAAATCTTTATTTGCATCTATTTTCTGCTTGCTTGTAGACACACTCACTCACTCATTCTTATACTTGACCTTCAAAACACATACGGATACGGATAAAATGTGTATAGAAATACCTCTAGATACATACAGTACCCAAACTCGTTGAGCTCCAGAGAGTGTCGCAACTTCTTTCACACTTGTAATCACCTGTAACTTTCTTCTTATGTGTTTTATTGTGGGTCATTATATCTGTCTATTTTTGTTGGCGCAAACAATTCTTCAGCCACTTTGTCCTTCCATCTAAAATTGGGACGTCTATCAGCCCTTTGGCCCTACTACGTTGAGTAATATTTTTTTTATGACGCGATCCTGCCCCGTTCTTTCAAGAGTGCAAGCCAGCGCAGTCTGTGAGATTTTATTTCAGCTATTAGATTGAGTTCTGCCGCCACAATCAAGTACAGTCTAATATTATACTATTCAATAAGGAAATGCTCTTTTGTGCTAGTGCTACTACTTTCCTACTGGTCGACCACACGATATAAATAATTATTTTTTGCAAAAAATGGTAAAACCACCTTCCTTCGTGTACGAAATTCGAATATTTCACTCGAATTGTTTACATTGTTGTTGATCTTGCAAAAACGCCGCGACCGATTTCTGTAAAATTAAAATGGGACCGCCTCGGGAATATACCCTTTCGAATAATAACATAATTTTTCGATTCGGTTCACAATTGCCGAAATTATTACCGAACATGAACAAAAAAAATACATACAGACGAATATTTTTTTTTTTTTTAACTGGCAAAAGTGCCTTTATTAACTACAACATACCTACACTACTATTACACAAAAAGCATTGGATCATCCTCAGACCTTTGAAGGTCTAAAGATAATCCAAATGCTGAAACCCACTGCCAGTTGACGAATATTGAACTCCTTTTTGGAAGTCAGAAAGTTACAAAGAAAATATACTCAAAAAAAAAACCAACAAATAAAGATATCTATCCATTGACACGAGATGAATGAATGAATGAACCATACTCAAAGAATTGAACTTCGTGTGATTATGGTATGGGGTATGGGGGGATATGGATAAATATGTATGTAGAAATACACACAGTACCCAAACTCGTTAAGCTCCAGAGAGCGGAGTGTCGCGACAACGCCGACAGTTGATCTAACTTTGTAATCAACTGTAACTTTGTGCTTGTTTAGATAAAGCTGCTGCGATTGTTTGGCACACAGCGCTGGCGGCTTTTACAGCTCTAGAATTTTCGTACAACCAAAATTAGAAAAGGATTTAATTTTTTTAGAATTATTTTAAATAGTTTTGTAACCAGTTAATATGACTTTTGAGCACAAATCCTATTCTGCTCTTAATATTAGCTATGCTATATTTTTCAATGTGAATTGAAAAGAAGTTATAAGAAATTTTAAATTGTAGGTAACTACTAATTTTGAATGAAGTAGGTAATAAAAATGTACTTTTCCAAAACAAACTCGGTACAAGTATAAATTTTATTCCCAACACGATATTTTTTGAATAAAGTAGAATTTTATCTTGAATAAATTATCACTATCACTACATAGTAGAAAACAAAGTCGTTTCCCGCGTTTCAACGTTTCTTTTGCAATACGAATCAACTAGCGACCTAACTTATAGCCGAAAATGTCAAGAGCTTTGCTATCTTTACAAGATGGAAGCTAAAATTGCCAAATCAAAAATACATTTCAAGACTGTGAAGCTTATTCTCAAATAAACACGTAAATATAAGATATTATGTAGGTACGTACAGAATGTGTTCCCTCGAGGAAACGGAGATCGCAGCGCGTCACTCAGGGTTGCCAACTTTTCCAGCCGTCATAACCGGACAAAAAAAATCTGGTCCTACTTGGTAAAAATCGAAAAATTGACACTATGTATCAACAAATGAGAGGTTATAACTATTGTAAGATAGTTGAACATTTCGACTTTCACGCGATTTCTTTCGTCCTGACAATTAATATTGGTATAATGACGAATTAGCAACGTAGCGTTCAAAACGTTATCTGACCGGACAAATTGGACCCGGTTGGAAGTTAGCGTCCATTTCCTTCTAAAACCCAAGAATCCAGTCGAAAACCGGACGGCTGGGAACCCTGGCGTCACACCTGTGTCGCCTACTGTGTAGAATGTAAATATATCTATGTCCTTATGATAACGATTTGTTAAAGGCAGTGGTGCCATTGACTGTCATACTGTACAGTGCCTGCTTTATAACCGACTTTCAAAAATGAGGAGGTTCTATGTTCGTCTGTATGTTTTTTTTTGTGTATGGTCATCGATAATTCCTCCAATTGTGAACTGAATCAAACAATTATTTTTTAATTTAAAAGGGTATACTCCAAAAGTGGTCCCATTTAAATTTTACAGAATTCGGCTGTGCCGTTTTTGAAAAATTAACAACAATAATGTAAATAATTCGAGCGAAGTATTCGAATTTTGTACACCATAGATGGAAGTTTTGCCATTTTTTGCGAAAAATAATTTTAATAGTCAGCTGTTGAATTGCTTTCCACGAAGTTTAGGTGATATTATTCTCCACCAATTAATAACAAGATTTTAATCTAAAAACATAATGTTTTTTAGATTAAAATCTTGGTCTGTTTTTGTTACATGTTTTTTTGTAAAATAAGAATTCGGACAATTGCGAGTCGGATTCGCGCATAAGGGGTTCCGTACCGTAGGGGAGCCGCATTCCTCTTGCCGTAGCGAGCAAAAAACTCATAAAAATCATGTTTATTGTATGGGAGCCCCCTTTAAATATTTATTTTATTCTATTTTTAGTATTTGTTGTTATAGCGGCAACAGAAATACATCATCTGTGAAATTTTCAGCTGCCTAGCTATCATGGTTCATCAGATACAGCTCATACAGCCCGGTGATAGAGAGACAGACGGATATCGAAGTCTTAGTAATAGGGTCCCGTTTTTACCCTTTGGGTACGGAACCCTAAAAATCATATTATATTGTTTTATTCCGGAGTTCTTTTAACCAATGTCCTGCTCCATCATTAGACTGTGAACACCAAACAAAAGTAAACTACTTGTCAAGACAAATGAAACGAGCCCAAACTCGATGGGGTTACCTTGTTTCATTACAAAGTTCCTATCGTCACCTTTAAGTTCCATCATCAGATCAGCTCCATATTATCATATAATAATAAATAAATAATAAAACGTTTATTGATCCAAAAAGTTTACAAAACAAGTTGTACACTAGTGTACATAGTATTGTATGTTCATGCAACATACATAATACCTATGCGTGCAAAATTTCAGCTAACTTCTAATTGGAAGTTGGGAAGTGGGTCTTTAGCTTCCAGGATTTGATTATTGCAGAACGACAGACAAAGGGACTGGTGAAACTAAATAATAAAAGCTTCTAAAAAGTAAAAGTCAGTAAATCGGAATTTGTTTGAACACATACATATTTCGGAAAGGACACAGAGATTGTAGCGAGTCATACCTGTGTCGCAACAATTTAGAATGTAATTATAGCTATGTACTCATGATAACGATTTATTAAAGACAGTTGGTGTCATTAGTTAGCGTCAGAAAATGTACATGACGTGAAATGAAGTGTACAAGGTGAATATTATGTACATCTACTGATTAGTCTTAATTAGCTAATCTAAGTACGAATTGCATTCACATGTAGGTACGTATGTATATCTTGCATAAATAAATAAAGTCTGAAGAATGTGTGTCATGGACTACTTTTTATCTGGGATAAATATTTTTATCTATCTTTGTTCTTTCTTTCTTCCGCCCGCTTAGGCGACATCGAAATGCGTATCAACATTGTGCAGCTTACGTTCAAATAATCAAATACACTTATACATAAATGTATCAGAAAGAACACGAAGATCTCAGCGCGTCACACCTGTGTCGCAACAGGGTAGAATGTAAATAAAGCTATAATATACTTATGATAACGATTTGTTAAAGGCAGTCAGTGCCATTAAGATACCTCTTAAACGTTTATGTGAAGTCGTCAAGATGCGATAAATGTTAGTGGATGTCTCCAAGCGAATTAGACTGTTCGATAAAATGGAAAAAAAAGTATTTATGGATTTTTAATATCTGTTAGCCTTTTTGGGGTTTGGTTGAAAAATTACTGAATTTGAGATGAAATAGAACGATTTGTGCCGTGGTGCCATGGTGGTCTAGTGGTAATGATACCGGTTTTACAATCGCCAACAAGGTCGTAGGTACAAATCTCGGTCCGGTACTAATGAGTTCCTCGGATTTTATGTACGGAATTTCACACCACTGGCTTTTCGGTGAAGGCGTGATCATCGTGAGGTAACCTGCATTCGTTCGTTGAAGAAATTCGATGGCGTATGTGAATCCACCGACCCGCACTGGGCCAGCGTGGTGGATATGGCCCAATCACCCTTCGTGGGTAGGCCTACGTCCTGCAGTGGACTATTAAAAAGGCTGGTACAGTACAGTACAGAACAATTTGTTGATGCTATTCAGGGTTGGTGTAACATGTTTGTTATTTAGGCCAGTCTCACGAAATACAACCAAAATAAAACCCTTTGTCGACGTCCATACAACCAATTGCGTAAGCATTTAAAATATAAATACATTTTACAAGCTTTTGTTTAACTTGCAATGGATGTATGTATGTATTTTAGTAGGTTCGGGTGGAATCTTGCAAGTTAAATTTTACCAACTTCCCGGTTTCCGATTGAGCTGAAATTTTGCACGCATATGTTGGTAGGCATATCGCGTGACGATGCAATAATATGAAGCTGATCTGATGACGGAGTCAGAAGGTGGCCATAGGCACTCCTGTACTAAAAAAGATAGACCCGTCGTGTTCGGGCTCGTTTTACTTGTTTTGGCTAGCACTCTGCTGCTAAATGATATCCAGGATCTCAAAAGCTTGTATTTAAAAAGTTATATTTTTTTAATAATTTATTTTATGTGCAAGTGAAGTTAAGTGAAAGTTGAAATGGCAGTGGGCACGGCACATAGCATGGAGGACTGATGACCGATGGGGCCGAAAAGTTCTCGAGTAGAGACCGCGTACCAGCAAGCGCAGCGTAGGACGTCACCCACAAGGTGGACGGCCTCATTAAGACAGCAGGATCACGCTGCGCTGGATGCAAGCCGCCACCAACCAGTCTTTTTGGAGATCTTTAGGGGAGGCTTATGTCCAGCAGTGGACGTCATATGGCTGAAACAGTTTTTTTAGAATTTGCACAATGACATGACGCAATTTCTATAATACAAGTTTTAAAGTTGCCAACAAGTTTAGGTTACATTGCGTCATGTGAGTGCGGGGTATGCAAAGTTCAAGACTCTCCTAACACAATTGTTAGTAAGTACTTCAGCTGTGAAAGAGTTCTCGAGTTCACTTCTCGTCACTTTACTAGGCAGGTATTTTGGGTAATGAATTTTTATCTTTTCTGGGTCTGAAAGATACTAGCTGAATCATACAAGTCGTCGGATACGAAGTTAACTACAAGCTGCGCAATTTCCAATCAATGCGCAGTTATATGTGAGAATCAGTTAGGATTGGATATTGCGCAGCTTAAAGCTTATTTCACATCCATCGACTTGTATGATTTGGCCTACATTGGTCCTTGTCTATGTTTGTGTTCCATAACAATTCCGACAGAAGTTTATCAGTGCGGATCGTTTTATTTTCTTTTCAACTTGGTACGTCTCATCAAAATATTAAGTTAATACATGAGATAAACTAACTCCCTGCTGGCGTTTGTCTACTAAACTAGAATAAATAAAGCTAGAGAACTAAATTTCCAGCTTTGTCCCGGGCACAGTGAATTCGCAAAGAATGCAGCGGAGCGGCTAACAGGCACCATCTGCGTCTGCATCCGAGTTTGTGTACGGATAATTGTGAAAACTGAGTGTTGGAATATTCTAACGAACATGGTGTGAGATTATTTTTCCGTTATAATATTAAAAACAATGAACTACAAACAACTGACGTCACGGCAAAGGCAGCGAAGTAGAAAATTGCAATTTTAATATTCATTTTTTGTCGTTGTTTTAGCCACGCGACGTCTTCTGCTGGCCTTTCCATTTCTAATAAGATCCGTAGTAGCAGCCTGCATCAAGCGCGATTCTGCGATTTTGATGTGGTCATTCTTCTGGGCTGACGTCCTAGGCTACGCTTGCTGGTACGTGGTCACCAATAGATATCTTTTCGAACCCATCCGTCATCACGTCATCAGTCCTGCATGTAAGTTCGTATAGGCCTTGTGGCTAGCTCTGTTGTCAGTTTTTAAGCCGCCTGAAGGCCTCCGGCATGGCTAAGCGATTAAAACTACCGGGGCCTACAATTTAACGTGTCATCCGACCCACGATAGTACTCAGTTCTAAATGCCACCCGCGTCCACCCATCCGAAGACTGTAACAGTGCCAAACGTTGCTAAGTTCTCCATTCTATGAGCACTACCATTTGTATAGCATTCATAGCGTGTTGCATTAGAAATAAAGGCCCCAGAACAATTCCTTGGGAGCTTTGCCCCAAGAGGCGTAATGTGCCATGAAATCGATTGCAAGCAATCGTATTCGCTTTGGTCCCCGATCCAGAGGAATGCTTGCATGAATACGCTGGAAATGATTCTAGTTTTTCTATTTACATAGACTTATTAAACTCATAGATTGAAAATAAAATGAAATAGTACAATCAAATTAAACATAATTATAGACTTATACTTTTGTAATTTCAAATTTGAACGGAGGTAGCACAGAACAGAGAGGAATTGATGGATTTGGGGGAGACCTTAAGGTTTAAGTACAGGTTAAATTAAAAAAAAATATCATCGTTATTATCAGTCGTAAGACGTCTACTGCTGGACATAAGCCTCCCCTATGGATTTCCAATAAGCCCGGATGGAAGCGGCCTGTATCCAGCGCGTTCCTGCGGTCTTAGTAATAGCATAGGTCTTAATAATATTATTTTGATTTCATTTACAATAATAAATAGAGCTGCCAGTATCGTTGCACGCCTTGCACAGGCAAGTTTTGAGCCATAGTTATATTTATACCACCAATGTTACATGCAAAATGCAATAAAAAATTTGAGTTTGACTACTTAAATAAAATTATGACGGAAATAGGCCAGCGTTTTATCAGAGTAACAGCTTGTAATGTACATAGAAACCTTTATCCAGGTGCATATACATTAAATGAGTTAAAATGGCTTACAATACCTAGAATCTAAAATAAAATTTTATAATTTAAGTTCACGAACTTCCTTGCTCAAATCAATGACACAAAGAGAATGGCATTGAAATGAGTTGATACTATCCCAGTCAGATTCAACACTTCACCATAATTACCAAGCTGTACGTACTCAAAAACTACTTCTATATTAGGTACTAAGAAATAAAAAAGGATGTCATGATGTTTACTTATTATTTTATTACTTCTTTTACAGTGATATACTAAAATAAAATCACGAAAAAATAATAGGCGTTCCATTTCGTGACACATTTTCAATTATTTTCGTCATGGGCAATTTGTATGAGACAGTTCGTGTTTCCTGCAATTTTAGGGTTGGTAGCACATTGCTGGCAACAGTTAGTAACTTTGTATGGTCTCACTATGTTTGCGAGGCACTTTTGAAATCAATATTGAATCTATAGTTATAAAATCTATGCGCTGATAGGTACCAATGGTATCTTTATCGGTACGACTTTAGAATAGCTCTAGCTAGAAGTTAAATGTTTTGTTACGCGTCGTTTGCAAAGAAAATTGGTTTCTTTTGAAGTTTAACATCGAGTTAGAAGTGATCTAGGCACGTATGTAATTTATTTGTAAATTAGTAACTAGCAGTATGAGTACTAAGTTCATGAATTTATAAGACTCAATAAAATAATCGAATATACAAGTAAGTATTTTGTATTAACCTTTTTACTAGCGCTCATAGCGTAGTTTGACTAGGTCGGGGGTCGGCAAGTAGTTTTAGTCGGAGTCTACTGGCGAAAAATTTTAACGAGGTCTAGAAAAAAAACTGATAATAATCAAACTTTACCCATATATTATTTTGATTGCAAATCAAATTTTGAAATAAAAAACATAAGACCTAAAACTATTGTGAGAAATTTTCGCCGACAGTCTTGAGCCAGTTTTTTGTAGTTTGATTCTCGAGAGGAACAGCAATTTCGAAGTGTCTTCTATGTAGACGTCTGTTAATGTCAAAGGATATTTATATTTTATAAAAACCATCTTACAGAAAGATGTTTACTTACGTATGTAACTTATGGCGAGCCAAACATACTGCCCTATTGATAGCTAGTTACTTGCAAGTATCATAATTTTCTAAACGTATTCATTTGTAATATTTTTTATTTGGCGTTCCGAGGTTCAACCCTTCCCGGTCCACCTGTTGCTTACCGTTAGACTAGGTGTTTTTCAGCGTGCCCCAAAGCTTAGCCTCGTTCAGCACGTTCAGTTTTTGGATGGGTGACCGCGGGTGGCATTTACAACTGAGCACTACCATGGCTCTGATAGCATGTTAAGCTGTAGGCCCCGGTTGTTTTACCCATTTAGGCAAGTCAATCGGACAAGAACTCTGACACATACATACTTACATACCACCTTCAAAAACATTCCAGCTCTTTTTGCCTGAAAACATTTTGAACCATCTTCTAAACCAACACAGCATTACAGTTTACTTGTACGAGCAATAAAACGTAGAAATGTGGCAACAAATAGCCGGCCGGTGCGTGAAAACATCTTGTAAGGGTCAGACGGCATCATTACTCATTATAATAGACCTCTACATCTCAAGTTTTCGCCGTACACTCGTAAACACAGTCAGTAGGGAGCCAGATGTGACACTTGTCTGCTAACTCTCACGGAATGCTCTTGGGATACGCCCTACAAAGTTACAGCCTACTTGCGACTTTTTCTTAGTAATTTTGCTTATCAAAATACATATGTAGTATTATTGTAATACATGGTAGCGCTTGAAAGTATGTACGTTGCGTTGACGTTATACCTAACATGGTTAGTAAGAACATTGGTGTGCTGTAGCTTGTGTGGTTGAAGCGTAGACAAAGGCTCTCATAGCGTAGCTCGTAGCGTGTTTGACGTAATTTGTAGCTAACATAAACGTAGCTCATATCATAACATTGTAAGCGTAGCATTTAGCGTGTAGCGCTTATGACATAGCTTGATAGTGTGTTTGGCATTGCGTTTTATATAAAAGCGTAGCGTAGACAATATATAGCTCTCATAGCGTAGCTTGTAGCGCATTTAACGTAATTTGTATCTAACTATGACGTAGCTCATAACGTTGTTATTGTAGCATTTAGCTTGCAGCGCTTATGACATAGCATGATATAGCAATTGGCATAGCGTATTCTGTAGGTTGATTCATCGTAGCTAAGCTGGTAGCTTATCGCGTGGCTTGTTGCACTTTTTGTGTGACAAGTAGCTTTCATAGCGTAGCTCGTAGCTCGTAATATGTGTAAATACCTAGTATAACAGCTGTTTTACTTAGTACCTATTGTATATTGTGCTCTTGACAAAATATACAGTGCAATTAATTGTTGTCAGCGTAGGTATGGATAAAATATTTAATTTTATTGCAATAAACTTTATAGAAAATTCCTACAATTTTATTCAGCTCTTGCCTCTCATATTTTCCTAATCAAAAAATAACAAATAAATTCTTTAAAAATTATAATAAAACCAACAATAACAATCCAAACTTTTACAATGCATTTGACTTAGTAAAAAAGAACAAAACTCATTGGCTTAAACATCTATTTCGCATGTCCTAGAGACCACCAGTGAGTCTGGCCAGATGTCGCCGGTTTGTTCGACCGAGCTAATGTTTTGGCCATCAGCATTCTTCTATATCTTAAAATGTCACTGGTGTATGTTCTTTCTGGACTGCTTCTTGGCGAGGTCAAGTCTGGGCATCTGAAAAAAAAAAGTTTGATGAAGATAACGGCGTATCTTAAATGAGGAAATTGTACTAGAATCAAAGTTACCAAATGTTATTTTTAAACTTTCGTAATTTGAGTAAATTTTATTTGTTATACTTCGGGATACCAAATAGTTTTGAGGTATTTATTTATTTCGTATTTTCACGATAAATTTGTCCCGCAGTATAAGAATAATGAATCAACAGAGTAGCAACTTAAAGTGGCAGTGGGTAGTTCACATATCACGTAAAGTAATGGCTAATAAGATTGTAAAGTTCTCGAATGGAAACCCCGTATCGGCAAGCGCAGCGTAGGATGTCCACCAACGATGTGGGCAAACGACATGATTAATAGAACACATTTGATGCAAGCCGCTTCTTAATCATTGTCTCATTGAGAATGTGTATGGGAAGCTTATATCTAGCAACTATTGCTAGACAATACACGTCTTACGAATTTATATTAGGAATATAAATACGTAAGACGTATTCAGAAGTATTTTCCCAGGTGAAAATGTTGACATTACCAAGTTTGTATATGTTTTTAAATATATTGTATGTAGGGAAAAATTTACATAAATAAAAACATTTGGTGATATTTACAATTGTACTACAAGGAATAAGTCCAGACAAATTCTACCAAAGATTAGATAAGCCAAAACTGGCAATTCTTTTGTAATTAACAGCCTGTGTTTTTATAACTTATTGCCTACGAGTCTGAAAAATTTGAAAGAGATTACATTTAGAAAAATACTTAACGACTTCTTCATACAAAGAGCTTACATTACAAAGTAGAAGATTTCACCAATGACAAAGCTTCTCTGCGCAAACTAGGTTCTGACTGTAATAATTATTGTATCTGATGTTACGTACTTATGTAGTTTTGTTATATTTAAGCTTTTGACATTCAATTTTTAATTGAGGTTTTTAATTGTAACTTGACATATATTTTTGTGTTGTTTGTATTTTTGTATATATCATTTGTTTCTGTTATTTGACATTCTTTTTTAGGGTTCCGTACCCAAAGAGTAAAAACGGGACACTGTTACTAAGACTCCGCGGTCCGTATATGTCTGTTTGTCTGTCACCAGGCTGTATCTCATGAACCGTTATAGCTAGAAAGCTGAATTTTCATAGATGCTGTATTTCTGTTGCCGCTATGACAACAAATACTAAAAATAGAATAAAAATAATGTTTAAGAGGGGCTCCCATTTAACAAACCTGAATTTTTAGCCGTTTTCGCTTGATTGTAATAATGGTAACAGGTAGATGCTTGAAATATTCACAGAATATTTACCTAGCTACATGCTTACTTTAATAATAAATCATTAAATTAAAATAAAATAAATATTTAAGGGCGGATAATACAGTACAGTACGGAACCCTTCGTGCGCGAGTCCGACTCGTACTTGGCAGGTTTTTAGTTATTCCTATTCCAATGTAATTTTACATTTATTAAGTTTTATTTCAATTGTAATCTTTAATGTATTTTGTTGGTCATTCACACGTATACGCAATTGTATCTACGAGTATATTGAGAAATAAAAATGAACTGAATTGAATTACAGCTGATATAATGATGATGGTAGACTGGAACTTTAGGTCTTGTCACCGAGAATTTTATAGAGATATATTTTCGTGTCCGATACATAACAGTACACTAAGGTGTTGTGTAACAATCCACTAAAACTAATTGTTCCCTAAACAACTTGTTCAATAGTATACGGGTTCACAAGTGTACAACACAACATTGTTCAGAAGTGTTCGCAACCAGCAGATAATACTTGAATCTTCACTAAGTGCTGTATTTATTTTTAAAATTATATTTCGTAGTTTCACAATACAAATCAATCTCTATTCAAATTCATTCATCGACATTCTATAGCTGATATTGACGACGAAATAAAAAAAAACACTCCAGCCGGCCTAGCATACGGACCACGAGATCATTCTATTGAGGTGTCAGAACGAGACAGAGTTATGGTGAAGTATGTATTATTTTGTCACTTTTTCATCCAGCGCCATCCTGCGACATTGATGATGTCATCTGTCCACCTCGTGGGTAGACGTCTAACGCAGCGTTTGCCGGTACACAGTCTCCACTGGGCAACTCTTCGACCCCATGGTCATCAGTCCTTCGTGCTATGTGCCATGCATATTGCCATTTTAACAAGCCAATCCGCTGGGATATTTCAATAACTTTTTCTACGGATATTCTCATTTTACATTGAATCTCGCAGAGAGACTTAGAGCACAGACCTTTCCATGGCTCGTTGTTCATAGCACAAACAGATACACGTCTCAAAGAAGGATGCAGAGATTCGACCTGTCAAAACATTTTCATTTTATTTTTTTACACTCATAGAACAAAACATCTTTTCTAAAAATGATATGTGCTTCAAAATGTAGTGATTTTTTGCTGTTTTCATATCACTAATTAAAATTAAAATTAGACCACCCGAAAAATTATTTTGATTTTTTATTGTTTTCACCATATAAATTCCCTACCAATGCTTGTGTGGCCAAATATTTTAAAACTTCATTAAAAACTAACTTGTACTTATCAGAACAGTTTTAGAAGCGTCATAAATTATTCTGACGAACTAAAAATATTTAGAAATAAACTTGGGAGAAAATGAGTGTATTCGTATACAAGAGGTATTCGTATGTATGCGCTACCGACATCCTTCTTTACAACGGCTATCTCTTCCTCGCGGGAGGTTAAAATGTGATTGCTTTTACAAAATCTTATTAGCTTTCATCATCTTGAAACCTAATTGTATGCATCAGCTTGCCACGGTCATCCTATTATGCAGCGCAATTTTCAACATCCCATTCACGTGAGTCTGCATAAGGTTAAATAGTGACGTGGATTTTGTCGGTTCGGCCGAATAAACGTGCCGAATATCCGGTGATTCTCTAGAGTCTAGCTAGACGAAGGAATCCATGATGTTATTAAAATTAATACATACATGGACATCTTACACACGGTCTCTGACTCCAAACTAAGCAAAGCTTGTGATATGACTGCCAGATACTGATATACTACATATACATATTTTTAAACACATACTTTTATGTACATAAAATACCGAAATAGCACCCAGACATAGAGCAAAAAAAGACTGATCATTATGACCAACTTTCATGGTGAAACCCACCCATTTTAGCCGTACAGGTCAATTTTGTTGGGACTGATGTCTTGTGTTGTATTTGAACTTTTCCAAATCAGAGTAACTTGATGTTTTGTTAACCTTGTTCAGTTACATGTAAATGCGTTTTTAAAAAATATTTATTTTGTATTTTTGATATGTACTAAGTTTTTGAAATCTGAAAAATTTAGAGAACGGCTATTAAGTACCCCTAGCCCATATAGGCTAGTGGTACTTAATGAAAAGTAATGTATGACTGAGAAAAACACATTTTGTAAAGATTTACACTAAGAAACAAAAAAAAATTTACAGAAACAACATTGTTTCCGCAAATATTCAGCAATTAATATGGGTAATAAAATTAGTAGCAATATGAATTAGGTAATATTATTGTGATATCTATAAATCAATAATACATCAGAACCACTGGACAATGGTTCTTAGCTTAGCTAAATTCCCTACTAAAATTTGACGAAGTTTCCGGCTAAAATTTCAAAACTTTATTAAAAAATATTTAAATACTTAAACTTACTTTTATACTTTATTACTTTTAAACTTTATTAAATAGGCCGGATTCAAGTATTCTGATATTATTCCACACTAACCTGCATAAACCCTTTAACATACAAGTATTCTTTCAGCAGCTATAGTAAGAAAAAACTTTTAGGGTATTTTGAGAGCGCAAACGTACCTGACCCTTTATGGTAATCAACTCGGGTCCAAATCCTTTACTAAGCAAATAATAAAGGGACAAAAAGGCCGGAATATCGCAGATTATGGGGTGTATACTTATAGCCAAGTTGTAGAATATGATTGCATTTTTCGCTTGTAAAATGTCTATAAACTGGTTTTTAACATTTAATTATTATTGTAAGCTACTATTTGACCAGGTAAACCACATATCACCTGGGCGTTCAGCACCATCAATGATCAAATATCAACTTTGACAGGTAGAACATTTTGTATAGGAAAATTAATACGTTTTTCACTCGCAACTTTTTTACATTTTCTCATCGTTTAAACCTTTCCTAACTTCCACAGATATTTTAAGATCAAAATTATCAAAATCGGTCCAGCCTTTCTCGAGTTTTAGGGAAACTAAATCCACAATTCATTTTTGTATTCTACGGTGTAGGTACCTAGCGAATTTTTTTGACGAATTTAGAAATAGCCTGACAATAAAATATGTCACATAATATGTCATAATGGTGAGCTCAATAATGTTTTGGAATATATTCCTTGTCCAGAAATATAGCCTGCATACCATATAGGATTGAATCCTTCAACTATGCTGCATACATAACCTTCAAATTATTTGCAATTTACTAAAGTTTTTAATCATGGAACCATAATTTTAATCCCACTTACTTATATATCTCAGAAGTGATGAGATTATCGTTCTTGCACCGCGTTTCCCAAAGCCTCCAATACTTGAACCCTTCTCGGTGGAAGATAGTGACGGCACACGCTGTGTCGTCCCTGATGTCATCGTCTAACAAGGCTGGGAAACAAAAAAATGACTTTAACCTTTTGACCGTCACATTTTATATTTCATATTTATGGTCCGGTTCTTTGTCTAAGGACATCGCTTGCGCCAGGAATTGCTGACCAAATATAGAAGACCTTGGCATTCCAAAGATATTTATTTGTCAAAAAATATGTACTTGACCGGTATTTCCGAGCGCTAATGATGAAAGGGTATAGAGGTATAATAGTCCTCAAAAAATTGGACCATATACATAGGAAATAAAAATGAAATAAAGCGCTCAAAAGGTTACCAAAAATGTGTAAATCAACAAACTACAACCGAATCAGTTTTACACATGTTTGATTTGTAACTACGAGTATAAAATCGAATAGAAGTGCAAACTCCGATCTGTTGGTACTATACATACAGAATTCAACTGTTGACCGTTGATCGGTAAAAAGAGTAAATTTTCAGCCGCTTGTTTCACCGACAGTTCGCTTCGACGAACGAATGTTAATAATTATATTATTTTTCGCCAAAAATGGCATAACCGACTACAAACATTGCAATCTGCCTCAAAACATTCGAATAGTTTGCTTGAATCGATTTATGCTATTTTAAGATTATGATCTACTGGTTTTTGCCCGCTGATTTGTCCCCATGATATTTCGAGGCCCTAACTTACCACCCTTAAAAAAGAGGTGGAAAAAAATCGATTTGACATTTGTTCGATTCGACAGTTCTTTTTTGACATTTCTTGGAGCGCACGCTATAATAGCTCGCAGATGGCAGAATTTTTCCTACTTACTTAACACTTATTGTTATTATATGGATAAATTACGCAATATCATTATAATTTATAGCCTATGTGATATATATTATTCTGATATATAAGATATATAATCGCAAAGTTTCATCTCAATCCGTTCAGTAGTTTTTGCGTGTAAGAGTAACAAACATCCATGCATCCATCCTTACAAACTTTAACGTTTATAATATTAGTAGGAGTAGGATAGTTGATTTTTCGAAAACCACCCAATTGATTTCAAAATGTTTTTATCTCTAAAGTACGGTGTGTACGGTAGTGACAATCGCGTAACATACGTAAAAACATAGTCGGATTGAGAATCTCTATTTTTTGAATCGGATGAAAAGATCTACAAAAATATACCTACATTAAAGAAAACTAAATACGTATAGTTTCAAGTGAAGCACTACAACTATCACAATCTTGTATGACCGTAATATAAAAGTTTAAAGTAGAAAATATCAGCAACAAAAGTTGTAATCCGAATGAAATAAGGCAACTTTAATGCTCGTAAAAATGTTACTTAGGTTTCCGCTTCTGGAGCAACATCTAGACTTATTTTATATCTAGCGCGGTCTATCTCTGTTCTCGAAAATGTAACTTTCGAACTTTTATTCTTACACGGCGTGACTGGCTGAATATTTTACATAATTTACTCATCACTACGAGCAACTTTACTGAAGAAAACACCTTGGAATTGTGCTAAAAATCAGCAATTAAAAAGAAAAAAATAATTTAATTCGTCAGATCTCATTGACACCTGAGGGCGAATTGCACCAGTTTCTTTTAGGTATAAATATCTTCTTAATTATATTAAAAATATCTAGAGTAGGTTTCACTCCTATCACATAGGGATTATAAAAATACCCTAAAATCTATAATTTTTAGACATAACCAACACACAAAAAATATTTATAAAAATTGGTCAAGCTTTGGAGGAGTTCGATTTCAAAAACGCTATTATTTTATATTAAAATTTATAAAATATGTTATCCATAAAGACTATTTTTTTTGATAAGTAGACAAAGTAAACCATATTTACGTTGAAAAAGTCAACAAATACAATGTTGAAGATCGAACAAAGAAGAAAACTGAGAAAAGTTCACTTTACTACCGAATTTTTATTCTCTGACATAGTCAAAAAGAGAAAATCAATAAACGGTATAAATGACAATTATTTTTCGGAAAACCGACTTCCACCGTGTACAGAATTCGAATAGTTTCACAAATCGATGTGACATCCATGTACATTATTGATTTATCAAAAAGGGCTCAGCCAATTTCGATAAAATTTAAATGGGATCATTTTGGGCGGGAGTATACTCTTTCGAACTATTTTTTTTAATCGGTTCACAATTAGACGAAAATATTGATAAATATACAAAAAAAAAAACATGCAGACGAACATAGTACCTCCTACTTATTGGAAGTGGGTTAAAATAACAAACTGCCAATGTTCAAATTTAAGGACACAGATTGAAATCGTCATTTCCGCTGTGAGTTATTACTGTACTTACAAAACTGCGCACATACTTAAAACTTCAACACCCGTTTTCTTTCAAAAACCGAGCATTATTCAAAGGCCATAAAGCTCAAATTATTTATGCTCCGAGCATCATGTGTTACCACGAGTTCCCGATAGATCATCGCAGTGTTGCCAACACTTCTTTTTTAACAGTAAATTTGCAGTTTTCACATCTTTGACCCTGTTTTCTGGTTCACTTCAAATTTTTACTGTTTTGCAATTAGCGTTTAGAGCCACCTATTTACACTATGAAATATAGAGGAAAAAGTCTGAAAATATATTAGATGCGGCAATTCGTTTGAAAGTGGAAAAAACAATTACTTTTATATTTTTTTATTTATTAGAATGTAATCCTTAGTTATATCTAATTTATCAAAGTTTGTGATTCCTTGTAGCTTCTAAAAGTAGATAATTGTATTAATTATAAGAGAAAAGTAAGAAATCTGCCTTATTTCACTTTATCTACTGTTTTCTCTTGTTTTTTTTATTGGTGAGCTGCTGTTTTTTAGTTTTCTGGGGTTGGCAATACTGGATCAGCGTCTCTCATGCACTTAACGTCTGGAGAATAAATCAAATTGTCGATTGTCGAACGAGGGTAGTAGAGTTCAGATTATGGGTGCATTTTATGAAAGTGATTTGCGATTACTTTACAAAAAGTAAGCCATCGATGTGATTAATGGGAAGAATTCCTTGTTTCGAAACTTTGACGTAGAGAACTTTGGTACTTACCAATACTTACCATAGACGTTCAAGTTGGAAGATAAATTGGTACTGATGGTATTAATAACACCTACTTTGTACGATATATCTAGTACGAGAGTACGACAATAAGCCCGATTACAGAGGCGCCAGCGTAATTATATTAGCTAAATAGCATAGTTCTGTTTCTTTTTCACTTTAGACATTCGATAGAGAGATCGCTTTTTACGTTTCTATTTAATTTACGCTGGCGCCTCTGTTATCGGGCTTAATATCTCAAAATGCTTCATATAACATGCTTCATATGTTTTTGCTCAATATCATTATCATCATTGTCTCAATAGCGCTCATAGCGTAGTTTGATTAGAATATTAAATGTTCGTTAGCGATCATCGAAGTTAAGCAACGTTCAGTACGGTCAGTCTTCGAATGGGTGACCGCGGGTGGTATTTACAACTGATTGCTACTGTGGCTCGGATGACACGTGAAATTGCAGGATACGGTGTTTTAACCGCTTAGTCATGTTAGAGGCCTTCAGGCGGCTTAATAACTCCGACACTATGGCTAGCACCTGGCCTATACGAACTTCCTTAAGTACTTACTTATTGTCTCAATCGTAAAACGACCATTGCTCGAACTAGACCTCTTTTTTGGATTTTTTTTAATTTTATTTTCAAAGTTAACGTTTTCGAAGACGTATAGAAAAAAGTCTGCTAATTAGCATTTGGATCACAGATATGCATCTCTGTGATTTGGATAGTAAAACATTACATTTATTTAAATTTAGTTAAAAGACGAAGTTTGTTCTTTACAATGAGGCAAAAACGCAAATAATATTGTTTCTTTTCATACAGAACTTTTAATTAAAAGAACGTATAGAAACAATGTATGAGTAATTATCTAAAGCAAAAATATATTCTTTAGAAGATTTTATACTCTTTTGGCAAATAAATCAAGTACAACATTTTCTAAACTGACACCCACTGAATTGAATGACATCATTGCAAAAAACACAATAGCATTCCGTTTTACTACGTACTTTGCAGTGTACTTGCAGCAATAAGAAGCAATGGATCGAGCAGTTGTCCCCTATAAAACTAAATCGTAAAATCTCGGGACATACTTGAGAGATTTGCTACTCTAGCTGCTATTTGATTCGACCATTGTTCTGCTGTTTACTAAATGACAGTACCTAAATAAACGTACTAGGTACATACTCGTAGATTTAGGTTTATGTATGATTACTGACGCTTGAAGTCAGTACCGTAAATTCTGGTTTTCAAAGGTAATAACGGTGTCATTATTTCGATTAAGTAGTAGATAAATATGGATTTCGATATAGCTTAGTTTCCATGGTCATGAAAAAATTAAATTGGCGATAAGGTAATGTCAGTCGGAATGACTGTCAATTTTATTTATGGAAAGGAATCGTTGGATATGTTGTCCAGCAAGTACCTAATACTGTTGCCTTCAAACTTCGCTATAGGTTAGTGACATAATTATGGATAGATTATGTCAATACAAAACAATAGGCAGGAAGACTAAAAAATATAATTAGTCCGATAGATTATCAAAAAATATTAGACAGGCAGTTTTTCTTTTGTCAATTAAACAAAAATTTATGAAGATACAGCCCGTTAAAGTTTTGCGTGTCATCACGAGTCACATGCAAATGTATAGACTTTTGGCAGAGAAGTGACATCACGACCCCCACTTCCAAATTTTGACAAGGTTTATCTTTGTCATTTGTTGTTTGATTGACAAAAGAAAAAAAACACGTGTCCAATATTTTTGATAATCTAACTCAGGGACTAATTATAATAATTATTGTTTACCCACTTATCATGGCTATTTATGAGCTTCATGGGTAACATTAAAAATAAAAATAAAATAGAAATAATCGGCCAAGTACGAGTAGGACTCGCGCACGGAGGGTTCCGTACTGTGTGGGTGCCCCCCTTAAATATTTATTCTATTTTAATTTTTGTATATTATTGAAGGGAATATAAAACTAAATATTCTGTGAAAATTTCAAGCATCTACCTGGTACCATTATTAATATAGAGCAAAAAACGTCTAAAAATTTAGGTTTGTTGTATGGGAGCCCCCCTTAAATATTTATTTTATTTTGTTTTTAGTATTTGTTGTTATAGCGACAACCGAAATACATCATCTGTGAAAATTTCAGCTGCCTAGCAATCATGGTTAATGAGATACAGCCCGGTGACAGACAGGCAGACGGACATCGAAATTTTAGTAATTAGGTCCCGTTTTTCCCTTTGGGTACGGAACCCTAAAAAGATCAATGTCAATGACAATCTTCATAGAATTTCTGCAATTCATAGTACTGTTTTCCATCTCCCCCATTGTTCGTCGCCTCAACGAGTACAAACACTTTGCGCTCTAAAAGTTACATTGTATAGAATGCTGGCAATGTTAGCACTTAGACAAATTGAATCGGAAGGTAAAAGAAGGTAAACGTTTCTAGTTCAAACGCGTTCGATCAGAGCTTTCAAAGTTGAAGCTTTTAATTCGTCGCTTGCATAGGAGAGCAGTTTTAAAATGGAATAGAAAAAGAGATTGAAAAGAGAAAATAAGTACTCGTACGAAGACATCGCAATATGTTTCAAGAGATGTAATGGACTAAATGTGTATATACTGAATTACCTACTCTGGTTACGTGGTAACAACACGTATTCTTTGAAACTATTTAAAAAAATGAGAGCGTCTTTTACAATAATGAAGTCGCGTTTTCAATTCGTGATCCACGCCTTTTTAAATTTTCACTCAACTATTATTTCGGTGAAGAAATACAATCGTGTTAAATCCGCATGTCCACAGAATAAATTCGACGATTTATGTGAATTAATCACTAACAAAAACAACCGGGATTTAAACTCACTACCTTAAGATTGTAACGCGACCGTACCTACTCACTATGCTACCAAAACCTCCCAATTCCCATTAACCTAGTATTATTCCAAAAATCCATTTGACAAGTCATTCGGGTCGACTGTTATGTCAATGGGAAACTATAAAGTTTGTTTAAATCCAGCTCTCAGTTCTGTTTTGAAATTGCCGTTTTTACGCAGTAAAGCTCAAATTGTTGGTGTAAAAGTTATGCACAGACATTTCAATGCTTTCAAAATATAGTCGTAATAATACTAACAATGGTTACCACTTTGTTGCATCCAAAGAAAGGGCATTAAATATTACTAACTTCGGTACTTAATTTCACAGGGCGTGTTTTTCTATTTGACGGACATAATAATATTGAAGTGAAACTTCTAATGCGACTTCCAACAAGCGCTACCATGGAGGGGGTATGTTTGGATATGTTTATTATGGGAAGTTTCACTTCTTTCGCGCGGAGGGACTCCAGTTGCAAAGGGTAAAAACGGGACCCTATTACTAAGCTTCCGATGTCCGTCTGTCACCAGGCTGTTTCTCATGAACCATGATAGCTAGACAGCTGAAATGTTCACAGATGATGTACCTATTTCTATTGCCGGTACAACAAATACTAAAAATAGAATAAAATAAATATTTCAGGGGGGCTCCCATACAACAATCGTGATTTTTAGGAGTTTTTTGCTCGCTACTAAAAACGGCAAGAGGAATTGGGTTAAGGGGGCTCCAACACGGTACCGGAACCGGTAGTGCGCGAGTCCGACTCGCACTTGGTCGATCTTTCCTATCCTTACTTCCTTACTAATAATAATTTACATAACCGAAAGTGTGTTTGTAGGTTTATTCCTCGTTCAAGCAGAAACGTAGCAACGTACTGACTTGATTTTTGGCATGGTCATAGTTTGAAAGACGGAAAGTGAAATGGGCCTAGTTTTTATCCCAGAAAAACAAAAAGGTTCCCATAATGCGCACGAAGTCGCGGGCAAAAGCTAGTTTAGAATATTACTATACTCATCATTACGATTAACTTTTACTATGGTACTAACCCACTACTGTCCTATTTCGTGAAAGTAAAAATATCGCGTGTGTAACATCCGTGTCACATTTTAATGAAAACTATTTTCAAACCACGAAAAGACGAAATATGTTCTCAAGTCAATGACGACGCATCACTTTTTACAGAGTAGTCTGATTTTGAAAATGTTTTGGAATTGAATTGAATACCTTAAAATTGGTCTCATATAAATTTTATCGACAAAAACCGGCTAGGTTTTTGAAAAATGGACAATAATCTAAAATCAGAGACATATAATCGAGAATACTTTTTGAATTTTGTACATAGATTGCAATGATTAAAGTCAGTTAGTGTTATTTTTAACCGACTTCCAAAAAGGAGAAGGTTCTATGTTCGTCTGTATGTATTTTTTTTGTGTATGTACATCGATAATTCCGCCAATTGTGAACCAAATCGAAAATTTATTTTTTTGTTTGAAAGGGTTTACTTCCGAGGTAGTATAATATAAATTTAACAGAAATTGGCTGCGCCGTTTTTCAACAACCAACAATAACGTAAACAATTTGAGTGAAATATGAAAGGCGGTGGAAGGCGATTTTGCCATTTTTTGCAATATTGACGATATTTTTATGATATTGCGATAATTATTGGTAAAAATAATTATACATGCTACATCGTCCAACATTTCTTTTACCTTCACATCGAACGTTACAGTCCCCTCCAGGTTTCCCGACTTTGCACCATTGGTTTGGAATCTGGAAAAAAGGTTGAATTAAATGTAACATTTTTTCTTGTGAAAATTGAGACATAGGTACCTACCTACGTCAAGTATTTCATTTTGAGGAGGCTAGATTTTCGATTATGATTACCGTTCTAGACTTTACTGACTCTAAGTGTAATTTGAGTTATTATTTCAGAAACATTTATTTAAAAATTGTTTTAAAATCACATTTATAGATTGTGAACTTTATTTATAAAAATATTAAAATGTCCATTTCCATCAGCCATAAAATGTCCACTGAAGGTCTATACAGAGTTATTCCTAATCAATTAGCATCCTTTTAGGGTTTATTCTGTACATCAAAACTAACAACTTTAGTTCTGAGACTTTTATTAAAACTAAAAAAAAAGTTGTTCCATTTAAAAATATCGTTCACCCGCATCAAAATGTGTGGAACAGCTGATTTTATTTATTTTTGACAAAAGTCGCAGAGCATAATTATGTTGTTAGTTTTGATGTACAGAATAAGCCCCTAAAAGGACGCTTATTGATTAGGAATAACCCAGTATATGGATCTTCAATAAGGCCGGTTTATGAAATATAAGAACAATTACTAATTAATTCATACTGACCTGAAACAATCCATAGTACTTCTTTCCTCCCTTGGTAGTCAAAGCACTTGTTTCTCTATTGCTCACCTTCTCTGCTAAACACACCCCTGAAAAAGAAATAACCAATTTTAAATCATTCGCTTAAGCCATATGAAGTCCACTGCTGGACATAGGCCTCCCCATATATCTCAAATCAGACCGCTTGCATCCCGCGCAATCATACGCGGTCTTAATGAGGTCATCTGTCTATATTGTGGGTAGACCTCCTACACTACACTTGCCACACTCGGTCACCCATCCGAAGACTGACCGTTCCGAACTTCAGCAGGTGGAACGGCTGTTTTAACCGTTTACCCATGTCAGAGGCTTAATAACATTGGCACCTGGGCTAGCCACTTAGCCTATACGAACTTACTACACTTGCCGGTACCCCCGTAAGTACGTAACCTCCAATCAAAAATTTTTTGACCGTATCGGTCATCAACCCTCCGTGCTATGTATCCTGCCAACTGCCATTTCAACATGCCAATCCGCTGGGCCCTACCAAATAATCTGGATACCTACCAAAATAAGTTAAAACTATTCAAAGCCGAAAAGGCTTTACTCGCATTTAGAACGGCTCAAAAGCTAATTTTAAAGCTTTTCAATAAATAGTGAGTACAAATTATTTTTAAACACGTCACAGTTCTAATTATACTAAAAAGTTTTTGTAACACAAATAATGAAGAAAAATAAACTATTTAAAATTTAAATAGAACAAATTCTATATTCAAATTAGCGCAGTAGCAAATTTATAGTTCAGCGGGAGAGCGGGATTAGCTAACTTTGACTTCACTACATAGTATAAAACAAAGTTGCTTCCCGCTGTCTGTCCCCGTGTATTCTTATATCTTTAAAACTACGCAACGGATTTTGATGCAGTATTTTTTATTAGATAGAGTGTTTCAAGAAGAAGGTTTTTACGCATTATACACCTGTGCGAAGCCGAAGCGGGTAGTTTATTATATTATTAGACTTTGATGAAGAATAAACGTTCAATATACTCAAATTAATTTATCAATATTTGAACCTACGCTTGGCAATGATATGCTCGAATGCTAAGCTATGAAAGCTATCGCTATTCGCCCTATAGTGGGTAAATCAAACTTCTTGACGCCTGTGAAGTTATCTTTAAGCTGCGCACATCTCCTCTCTTGCGTTACTGAAATATGAGTACGAGTATATTGCTACTGCGCCACCACTTATAGCCTCGTATTTGAGTTTATTTGGCCTATACAAACTTTGTTAACTTTAGTGATGAAGGACCTGTTAGTGAACCGTGTTAAGAGTAAACAAGTCGCTCATCACTCCGTACAAACGTCAGTAGGTAATCACATCAGTGTTTGCTGTTGAATATCTAAAACTAAGATTTATATCAATTTGTCTTTACAAAATCTATGCTTCTTGCTGATAAAACTGTAAAAAAAATCTCCACTCGAATGACATAAGCCTTGGAATATTTGAATTTTGACTCAAATTTTTAGGAAACTTTGGATGCAAAAAAAACACAAAGAACTAAATTGAGTCATCTTTTATGAAAACTTGGCCTAGTTTTTATATTTTTTAGTTTACTTAACTATTTTGTAAATAAATCCTTTAATCAGTTTTTTCAAAGTTACTACGAAGAAAACTTTGTGCGCATTTAGTACGCAGCCGTGTTAGGAAGGTAATATTATAATATAAAACAAATATAAAGAAAATTATATTGCAGTGGGTGCACACGCACTATATCTATTGTTCATCATCGAATCTATGTCTTCTTCAGACAATACAGCTGAGATATGATTTATTTAAGCTACGCCAAATCTGAGTTCGTGCCGTCAACTCGTTTCAGGTCACAGGGTGGTATAAGTGAAATTTTGAGTAAATTTAATTAAATCCAAGTTATATTTAATTGACCAAGTGGTTAAAACGAAAGGTTTTAAATTTGAGTAAATGGAAGTCCAGTTTTTAATTGTGCTATCATTTTTAAAGCTTGTCAGCAAGGTGATCATTATAAACACAACACGAGATGCAATTCAGTTAAATTCGGTTCAGTCTTTTTAAAGCAGTTTCAGAAAACTGATGAAAATTTTAGAGTTTGTCTTCAATACACATAGGTACCATACTCAATACTCAATCAAATACATATTTGTGAAATTTACATAATTAGTTTTCACGTAACATAGTCAGTATTTATACTACAAATGACCCTATGAACGCATGGCAATTTTACTTAAAACAGAAAAAATGCCAAATCGCTGTTTACTACCTATTAAGTCCAATACAACTCTATTGTACACCAAAAAAAAAGCTTAAATAACAAAGGATTGACAATACATTATTCTTAAAATTAGGTGGTACAAGGGCGGCCTTATCGCCTTGAGCGACAAATATCTTGTACAGTTGTTATTTAACATAATGAAAGAAAGTGTTCGAAAAGTAGGTCATAGAATACGAGTATATGAAGAGACTTAGCCTGCCTGACAGGCAGCTCATTCCAAAGCAGGACAGATTACACAGAGAAAGATTTCGAATAGGATATATTGGTATGAGAAGACCTATTTGTATTGGATCGGATTTATTTTTATTCTAGTTATTATCTACTGAGAAAAAAATCATGAGTAGTAGCAAAGTAGCCGAGTAGTAAAGTAGATGGTCACACATCATTAACTTAGAACATTCTAGAATATACAGCCAAGAGACGGATCCTTGTCGTTATTTGCTTAAATATTATGCGAGCATCTCAGCGCATGAATTAATCAAAATCATCCCTGTTTACTAAAATAATAATCTACCCTTGTGATTAATTTGTGCTTGAGTTCATAATTTATCTGAGCCACAATTAGTTTATACTATGTAAGCTTTTGGGCAAGATTGAATCCTCAACTTTATACCTGGAATCTGTGGGCTTAGAATAAACTAGCAGTTTTCAGTAATGTAGACCTTGTATCTGTTTATCTGAATCTGATCTGTTTATCTGAATCTTCATTAGCCTATACCTCGACTCAGTCTTGACTGATTTCGATCATACTCGCAAATCTTTGATTTAAATATTAAACGATGTCGCTAAATATTATTTAAATTGGCAGATAAATAGCGCAACAGCGTTTCCCACTTTTGAAAGCAATACCTATGTGGCGAGCCATCGCGGTCGCCAGCGCTACCGACCTCCGCGCGACGCGACGACCTCCACGGACCGCGCGCGCTTTTCAAATCCAGAATGCGATTAGCGTTGCTAGGTGTCCCGATTTTCGCGGGACGTCCTGATTTTCAGAGGTCTGGGGACGCGTCCCGATTTGTACTTGATCGGAATGCTAAATGTCCCGATATATGACTCATGTCGATTTTTCTGCTCACTTGTTTTTCTTCACATTGAAAATCGACTCTTTGTTAAAAAATATAGGTATGAAAAAAATTACGCGCTCGCTGCGCTCGCGATGGTTAAATGTTTGCTTGTTTTCTTTGTTTTCATCCGATTTCATTTTCAAATCTAACTTTCACTGACAAAACATCGAAAATTTTTCGAGCTCACTACTCTACAACCCGGTCAGAATATCTGTGCACCTCGCTGGAATGCGGCGCTTCCCCTGTCACCTCTCCGCGCACTCGCCAGTGCGACAGTACGGTTAGCATCTTCGTTTCCGATACAGAATTGGTAAAAATATATAGATAATACTGAATCTGTAATAATCTGTAATCAATTCCGTCACGAGGTCAGGTGCACAGATATTGTGACCGGGTTGTAATGCTCGAAAAGTGTCACGCGGCCATGTCGGTCTTTAGAAGTCACATCGATTCTTGCAAACTATTCAAATTCTGTACACGGTCGAAATCAGTGTTGCGATTTTTAGCCAAAAAATATTATAACCAAATGTGATTTTTACCAGAGAGTTTAGTCTAAAATTAGGCTGTATGTATCACAAGAATTACACACACACATTGTACTTGCACATTAGTTTTCTCTTACGTATAATCTCTTACTAAGGCCTCTGAAAGCTTCAGGTCAAACAAACTGTAGGTTTCTATAGAATTCTAAATTGCTGCCTAGTTTAAACGATAGCTAGAATACTTTTTGACTTGAAATTAGCATTTACTAGCATTAAAGTTGTTAAACGGCCAATGATCCAAAGGGCAAAGGTACAACCACAGAATTATTATTGTAGAGATGGCGTGTACTTTAATTCCGTGCTTGACGAGATTCAAAACAATTGCAAAAACTGTTAGTGTTAAACTTTCGCAATTCGAGCACATTATCCTACTATATTAATACGGGACTTATCGCGCAATAAAACATGAGATATGTATTAATTCCATACCTCTTTTTCTCCCGACGTTTCAACCAAGTTGCATTGGTCGTGACCACGGCAATAACTAACTTCGGTAGGATAATTGCAATAATTGTTTGCAAAAAAAAGGAACTCATAAAAAAACAATCACACACATATTCATGCTCATTTTAAATTAATAAATCTTACCATATGTAGGTACTTTCATAAACAAGACTTGGCAAGAAAATTGCGACTAGTCTCAAATACGAAATGATTACTTTTCATGATGGTATTGTAGGTAAACGTTTATGTGAAACACCATCACATTGGGTATAATTTGACTGCCTCGGTGGCTCAGTGGTAAGTGAACCTGACTTCTGGATCAAAGAGGCGTGGGTACGATTCCCACCCAGGGCAAGCATTTATGTGATGAACATTGGTGTTTGCTCTGTTTCTGGGTGTTATTTAGGTACTATTTATATAAGTATGTATTTAAAATATGTATAAGTAGTGTATGAGTATATAATCAGTAGATATAAGTAGTATAGTAGTATATTTTTTTAACCTATACTGTCCCAGGAGTGGGATAGGTAGGTTAAAAAAAAGTAGTATTTCAGTCTCTGGCAGCCAAATCACAAGCTTTGCTTAGTTTGGAGTCAGAGACCGTGTGTAAGATGTCCCCTAATATTAAATTTTAATAATATTTAATTTGGTTTTATTTATAAAGAAATATAAAGTAGACAATTTCAATCACATAATTCTGAAACAGGACATGCACATTTTTGTGACACTTAAGGTTAAGTTAATGCCGTAAGTATCTGTAATGTCTCTAGTTAAATCTATGGGTGAGACTTTTATACACCTTTTTAAAAACACTGCATTCTCATCAAGTCTGGTCTCGATTTATTTTTTCAAGTAAATTGTTTCTACTGCCTTTGGGGATAACTTGTCTTGTAGTGTTTTTCTAAGTGTTTAAGCTTTATTTTTAGTTTTTATAGCTGTAGGTACTAAGATACTATACGACGTTGTTTTTTTTTTTCAAGTATAGTGTATTCTATTGAATATTTAAACAAAAAAAAACGTAACGTTGGGAGTCCCATTCCTCTTGCCGTTATTGATAGCGAGCAATAAACACCTAAAAAATCATGTTTGTTGAATAGAAGATCCCCTTAAATATTTATTTTGTTATGTTTTTAGTATTTGTTGTTATAGCGGCAACAGAAATACTCGTACATACATGTGAAAATTTCAGCTGCCTAGCTATCACGATTCATGAGATACAGCCCGGTGACAGACAGACAGACGGACATCGAAGTCTCATTAATAGGGTCCTGTTTTTACCCTTTAGGTACGGAACCCTAAAAACGATGATTACAGTAATGACTCTTAAGCTGAAAACAAACTATCGGACGCGGCTGACGGACGCGACTGATAGCCGTGACTTATAAGTATCTAGATAATAAGCCCGATTACAAAGGCGCCAGCCTAATTATAATAGCTAAATAGCATAGTCCTGTTTCTTTTTCACTTGAGGCATTCGATAGAGAGAACGCTCTTTACGTTGCTATTAGATTTACGCTGGCGCCTCTGTAATCGGGCTTAATGAATGTTAACTGAGCCGTGCAAACTATCGGACATCAGTCGCGGACGTCACCTTGGGCTGACCTTGAGCGTTCGGACGTCTGAGAGAGATCTGGCACGCCGGATGTTTAAGACTGTGCACACTTATAGTCAATAGTCAATCGTTTATTGCAACAAATGTTACCTTTACATGCAGGCCTTAAAAACAAACAAACAAACTTATATGTCGCGATCGTCAGCCGCGTCCGTCAGCCGCATCCGATAGTTTGTTTGCATCTTTAATCATACAGTGCACCAAAATATGAGGATTAAATGTTAAACTAAAGGTGGGCATACACGATGCGATGATTTGATCAAATTTTCGCTTCATGCCAACTGGGAGCTCATTCAGTTAAAGTAAAGGCAGGAATTGGTGGTTCACGATTTGAACCACTTCCTGAATGTTAATTAACTCTTGTAATTTCAATTTTACGCGAGAAATGGTCAGAACTAAAGTTGCTTAAAATTTGATTTCCTGCATTTTTGTTTCCCATTAACTTTTTCTATGATTGATATTTTTCAAATAGAACGAAAAAGGTATCTAGATGTGCAATTTTCTAGCTTCTATAACTATAACGCCCCGTCGTTTTTGCGTAGGCGGCAAACAGGGTTATCGGGAGAAAAATACGGCAACAGAAAAACTGAAATGAGATAGGTATTTTTCATGACAACCACATTATCCCTCTGGTTGTAATTGTAATAGCTCTATGATTAGATATAGGTAAGGTACGCCAACCTATAATGGTCCGGCTACATCTACGCCCAACGGCGAAGTTATCGTCAGTGGGGCATCACTCAACTAATTCAAACGGTAGTAATTGGTTGTTCACGATTTGGACTACTACCTGAAGCTGGGCACACACGATGCGATGATCGCATCAATTCATCAGATCAGTCCAGCGAGGTCCTAATATAGTTGCATTGTCGGTAGGTAGATACTCGTATTGAGGAATCAAAATGACACCCCTATTTTATTCGAAAAATATTGATTTAACAAAAAAATTATGGCTATCGAAGTTGCAGAAAATCAAATTTCAAACAACTTTGATTTTGATGATTTCTCATGAAAAATTGAAATAACACAAGTTATTGAAGAAATGAAATGATACAACTAACTATTTAAAAAAATATCGATCCTACAAAAAGTTGATGGGAATCAAAGTTGTAGAAAATAAAATTTTAAACAACTTTTGTTCCCTTAATTTCTGTTGTAAAATTGAAATAACACAAGTTATTGTAGAAATGAAATGGTACCACCAACTATTTAAAAAAATATCGATCCTACAAAAAGTTGATAGGAATCAAAGTTGTAGAAAATCTACTTTTAAACAACTTTTGTTCCTATAACTTCTGCTGTAAAATTTAAATAACACAAGTTATTGAAGAAATGAAATGGTACCACCAACGGTTTTAAAAAAATAGCGATCCTACAAAAAGTTGATGGGAATCAAAGTTGTAGAAAATCAAATTTTAAACAACTTTTGTTCTGAAAACTTCTGATAAAAAATTGAAATAACACAAGTTATTGAAGAAACAAAATGGTACAACTTTCTAATTCAAAAATTATCTATCCTACAAAAATATGATGAGAATCAAAGTTGTAGAAAATCCAATTTTAAACAACTTTTGTTCAGACAACTTCTGATGACAATTTATGTAACACAAGTTATTGAAGAAACAAAATGGTACAACTATATATTTAAAAAAATATCGATCCTACAAAAAGTTGTTGGAATCAAAATTGTAGAAAATCAAATCTCTTGATTTCCTACAACTTTGATTCGCATCAACTTTTTGCATGATCTATATTTTTCGAATAAGACGGTGGTGTCATTTTGTTTCTGCAATAACTACCTACCAGCAATGTTTAAGTACATGATGATACTACATGGCCCCTACTTCACTGATCTGACGAACAGATGCGATCATAGTTTCGTGTGAGCCCAGCTTCAAGTAGTGGTTCAAATCGTGAACCACCAATTCCTATCTTTTCATTAACTGAATGAGTTCCCAGTTGGCATGAAGCGAAAATTTGATCAAATCATCGCATCGTGTATGGCCACTTTAAGAAATTTTATTATGAAATATATAGATTTGAAGAATACCTCATATTATGTCAAGTAATGGACGTTCTACGGCTAAGATACAATACAAGGTTTTATAAGAAACTGAAAATACATTTAAACTAAAATAACAACTAGCATCCTCAATAATACCTAGTGGGGGTCTTGTTGTCTACAGCAATTACTTTTTATGCATCTTCATTATCAATCTTTGGCTGGAGTCAGTCAGTAGGAACGATAAAATGTTCATAAAATGAGATAAAAATTAAATCAGTGCTATAATTGCCTAGTGAATGAAGTCAAAGAGGTATTCGCTTTATCATGGTGTTGATTTTGACGTGAAAACGTCTTTAAAATTGCTATTTAAGGGAGGCAAATCAGAATAACTAATGATAACGAAATCGGGGAATACAGTTTGGTATATTCTTACCTATCATCTTAATATGAAGATTTGGTTAAAAAGCTGTGTTTGCGACGTCTTCTGTTCGGAGAACTACTAGTTTAATTTCTTGACCAATACTAATTTGTTCGTACACTTCCCGAATAAAACGAAAGTATCCAATCTAAACAAACAACTTCATTAGTCACCAAATCCAGTATCAATGTAATCACATAAACAAAGTGTAACATTCAATTTGATCGGGAATTCCGCTCACGTTTACAGCAAAAAACTTTGCACGCCGTAGCAACAGTATAGAGATCCTGAGTGACATTTTAAAATAAACCTCAATAAAGATAATTATTTTACAAAAAAAAAAATGGCAAAACCGCCTTCTATCATGCACAAAATTCAAACATTTCGTTCGAATTGTTTACATTATTGTTAATTTTTCAAAAACGCCTCAGCTGTTTTCTTTTAAATTTAAATGGGTTTACATCGAGAGTATACCCCTTTACAACCGGCTCAATATAGGCATAAAATCATCAAAAAAAAATTGACGGGAAAACCATGGTGATTTTGTGAACGCAACCGGTTTCATACGATCGTGCGGTTATCTGCTCATCCCGCACGAACGTATGAGACCGGTTGTATTTACAAAATCAATATGGTTTTTGCGCCAATTTTTTTATCGATCCTCACGATTGTATTGAGCCGGTTGTAAAGGGATACCCTTTTGAACTAAAAAATAATTTTTCGTTTCGGTTCATATTTGGCGTAATGAATGATGAACATACACAAAAAAAGATACATATAGACGAACGTAGAACCTCCTTCTTTTTGGAAGTCGGTTAAAAAGTACTGTAGCAGCCTTTCTAAGGTTCCGTACCCAAAGTGTATTAAGAACGGGACCCTACTACTAAGACTCCGCTGTCCGTCCGTCTGTCTGTCACCAGGCTGTATCCTATGAACCATGCTAGACAGTTAACATTTTCACAGATGATGTATTTTTGTTGCAGCTATAACAACAAATACTCGTACTCAAAATCGGATACAATAAAATATGTATTTAACTTGAAAATGGTTTTCGGTTTTCCTTATTTTAACTTCATTATAAACGAACTTGTACATATCAGAACAGTTGTAGAAGCGTCATAAATTACTCTGATGAACATAACATTCTTATACACAAACTACCTCTTACTAACTTCTTCACCGAAAAGCCAGTGGTGTGAAATTCCGTACACAAGTTCAAAAGAACTCATTGGCACGGGACCGGGATTTGAACCCACGACCTCACGATTGTAAGGCGGTGTATTCACCAATAAACCACCACGGCTAGAAAATATGCTTGGAAGAGATTATGTGACTTAAGCTCCTGATCGACGTACAAAAGACTTCGACTTTAAAACTCGGTTTTAAAGATTAGCCCCCTTACCACAAAATATTTATACACGATTTAAACACTGTTTAACCGTGCAATTTGTTCTATTAATCAGTGTCGAAATAGTGCTTAAAACTTTTGGGGTAAGTACGTTTATAAAACCAGGTTTTAAGAACCGAATCTTTAAAACCGAGTTTTAAAGTCGAAGTTTTTTGTAGGTCGATCAGGGGCTTTAAAACATTACCAGTGTCCATACTGGCAACACATTCTAAGTTTGTTTGGGTCCAATCAAGAGATTTGTTCCCACGACGCTTATGAGGAAACGCTTTGTCTATTTGTTCTCGGGATTTTCTCCGAAACAATCGTGGCTTGGATAAAAAATAAAGTAGTGATTTGTGATTATTCCTTTGTAGTTCTGATTGGAGAAATAGCACGTTACGTGTGCTCATCAGGCTGTGATTGGTCCTAGCTTAGGAATAGTAATCGGTTAGTAATTGGTTGGTTAATGTCTGTCTGTGATGAGCAAAAAATACTTATTACGTACCTATATTATGATAGAGAAAATAATAAGAATTTTTTTTTGTCTCTATTATGCTAGCTGCTTCATACAAGCCTTCTAAAAGTAAATTGTTTTAGCGAATGTGACGACTTGCTATGCGTTTTAGCAGGTGATAATATTTTTATGAACTGTCGTGAACTAAAATAAATTATATTTTTGGGAGCATACATTGGTAATTATAGTGCGACACAAACGAGATGAAATTCATTATTCGGGAACTAAATTATCACTTTTGCTGGAACCACAACCTGAGCTGCTGTCAATCATAGTAAACATCCTAGCGTTTTTCTCGTTTTGTGTTACTTCATGGATTGTGAACAGGCTGTTTTCCTGTTCACAATCCATGAAAAATCATTATGCAAAAAAATTATGGAAAATATGCTTACAAAGCAATAGTGGCGATCTCATTAATTTTCGAGTCTTTTATGTCACACTGTAGGTAGTATCGCAATTTTTTAAAGATTGAAAAGAAATTCGAGAATCTACCAATAAATAACGAAGATATTATGTAAGATCAAGTCAAATCTAAAGATGATTTGAGAACCTCCTCCATTTTAGGACACATTAACTTATTTATAGGTTATTTTAAAGTAACATTTCTTTGTGACATCTTAGACCAAATAAAAAATCAAGACGGAGCGTCGTGAACAGACGAGTGAGGCCGGTTTTTTATACATGTGTGAGTGCGTAGGTGTTGCGCCGCCATAGTTCGACTGAGGAGCCAAGGCATAGTTTATTTGTACATGTACATGTACAAAGAAACTAAATGTCTAAATTAATAGTACAAGATCTCCACCATATTCAAGTAATCGGCCTCAGTTTCCCGCGATACTGGCTAGCCCTAGTCCGGGGACTATTGTTAATCTGGATCTGTACATATTTTATGGTAAATAAATATTTTTGTATTTTGTATGTGTGTGTTGTGTCTGTACACGGCGAGGCATAGTTTTGCCGGCTTCACTTGTTTGTTCACAACATTCTGTCTTGATTTTTTTTTTGGTCTGAGTGTGACATGGCTTACTCCGTGAGCGTGACGACTTCGATGCTTCTACTATTAATTAATTATAATTCGCATAAAATTGCAATACCGACTTCCACCGTGTACAGAATTCGAATAGCACGAATGGATGTGACATCTATGTACATTTTTGTTGATTTATCAAAAACCACACAGCTGATTTCGATAAAATTTAAATGGGACCACCTCGGAAGTATACTCTTTCGGACTAAAAAAGATTTTTTTTATCGGTTCACAATTGGAGAAAATATCGATTGACACAAAAAATACACACAGACGAACATAGAAGACTTACCTCCTTTTTACAAGTCGGTAAAAAATGGATATGTATTCACCGCACATGTACTTAAGATACATAGGTACTTAATTACTTATGTACCTATCCTACATGTATCTATGGTATAATTAAGTACTTATTTATACCATAGGTAATAGTAAGATCGTATGGGCTGAGTGGCTAGCTGTGTCAGTTTTAGGGTTCCGTACCCAGGGTAAAACGGGACCCTATTACTATGACTCAGTTGTCCATCCGTCTGTCCGTCTGTCACCGGGCTTTAAATCATGAACCGTGATAGCTAGAAAACTGAAATTTTCACAGATGGTGTATTTCTGTTGCCGCTTTTACAAAAAAATACTAAAAACAGAATACAATCAACATTTAAATGAGGCTCTCATACAACAAACCTGTTTTTTGCCGTTTATTGCTCGATAAGTATCTACTTATCCCTTTAGCCCCATTTCAAGCATCTGCTTGAAATGGGGCTAAAGGGCTCCCATATGGTACGAAACCCTTCGAGCGCGAACCCAACTCCCACTTGGCTGATTGCAAAATGATGACTATAAAGACGTCAGTTTTAGCAACCAACAATTCAACCTGTCATTTGAGCCATGGCAGCCTGAAGTCACTTGTAAATGCTTTTCGCGGTCACCCAACCAAAGAACGGCCGCTCAAAACTATGCTATGACAGTTTAACAATGGTAAAATGCATGTACATTTTTGTCCGACGAATCGAAGAAGGTACTCAATTCGACGCGTATATTTTTTTATGTATAACCTAACGCATAACTTTTTACATAGTAGTGCGATTTCAATAATTATTTTTTAACCGACTTCCAAAAAAGAGGAGGTTCTATGTTCGTCTGTATGTATTTTTTTCTGTATTTTCATTGATAATTTCGCCAATTGTGAACTGAATCGAAATATTCTTTTTTAGTTCGAAACGGTATACTCCCGAGGTGGGGCCATTTAAATTTTACAGAAATCAGCTGGGCAGAAATCAACAATAATGTAAACGATTCGAGCGAAATTTTCGAATGTTGTACACGACGGAAGGCGGTTTTGCCATTTTTTGCGAAAAAGAATTACTTATTGCAAATAATATACTTCGAAATTGGTTTATTTAAATGGTTAAATTTTATCGAAATCAGCTGAGCTATTTTTGATAAATCAACAGTAATATGAAAAATGCTACATAGATCCGTGCGAACTATTCGTAAACTCTGTACACGGTTGAAGTCGGTCATCATGCCATTTTTTACAAAAAAATAATTATTACACTAAGTTTTATATTAGTATAACAGTAACATAATATTTTTGCACATAGAAATATCAAAAACAGGTTTATATATTCTCCTCGATTTTAAAGATAAGGTATATAAGTTCCGTCGTATGGAAATAAAAAAAAAAACAATACAAACAGGTATGTAATGTGATATACTCGTACCTATTATTTTGTGAAGTTATTTTTACAAGCATTAACATACCAAAGTGAATTCCATTTAAATTCAACGTCGCGTGTAGGCATCAACTGAACTATTCGAACTTGGGCATGTCGTTAAATATGCTAATTAGTGATTTAATGTTAATGTGCCCATTTAATTTTATTTAACGGACCGATCAAACGTAGAATAAATAATCTAACATCATCACATCAGCGGTAAGATGTTAAGTAAGTTCGTATAGCTAGGCGTCCCTGGCGTCATAGTTTTTAGGCCGCCTGAAGGCCTCTGACTTGGCTAAACGGTTAAAACAACCATGACCTACAATTTAACGTGTCATCCGAGCCACGGTAGCGCTTAGTTGGAAAATGCCACCCGCGGTCACCCATCCAAATACTGACCGTGCGGAACGTTGCTTAATTTCGGTGATCGCTGACAAACACCTAATCAAACTACGCTACGAGCGCTACATAAGATGTTCACTGTCGAACATATGATTTCTCAAAACGATTTCAATCAGCTATAGACCGAGCGAGCGAAGCGTTGTAACCTTCGATTTGGCTAAATGTGTCCGGATCGTGTCTTGATAATTTAGATGTATTCCGCTTACATGTCTTTTTTAAATATATTTTCAGAGATGTGCTGCAAAATTGAATTTTACTACACTAGCAGTACCTATTAAAAAAAACGTTTGCTAGTGCAAATCGTAAATTTTTGAGAAAAGACCACTTGACTCATTCTCATGTTCGGAAAACTTGTATTTTTGTTTGAGACTGTGACTTTTATGCATATACATTATACAAAATTTCATAGCTTTGCTTACAACTGATTGCTGTAGCGAAAATGTAAAGATTTATAATTGAAATTAAAGGCCCGTTGATTAACTCTTAACCATCGATTAACCGTTTAGTCTAAGCCGCCTTTGCGTTTACGTAGATTAAAATTAAGGTTAAAGAATAATTAGGTAAGCTACAAGTACTAAAAATTTAACTATAGAGTTAGAGGAAACTATAGGAACTATAGAGATGAATATACAGGGTTAACCAGAACTAGTCTAAGTCAAAAAGGGTGATTTAGACCATTATTTAAACTACTTTTACTATGGGGGCAACCTGGAATTCGAAAAAAAAAAACAGGTTTCTCACATAAACTTTTTTCACTGCGAGAACAATATTTTACGTTGCCATTGTAAATGTTGAGCGCGACGAGCGTCCTCCAAAGCCCAAAAACTGCCCTCGAACAAAACACTTATCTACTTCTGAGACCAATGGTCTACGAGTATTTTACCGTACCAATAAAATTATGGCCATAAAAATTTCAATAAGTTATTATCTATACAGGGTTATTGGTTATTCTCTCAAAACTAAAAAAAAACAGCTGTTCCATACATTTTGTCGAAGGTGAACGATATTTTTCTGTGGATATTTTTTTGAGATTTTATAAAAGTTGTTACATTTGATGTTCATAAAAAGCCCCTAAAAGGATGCTAATTGATTACCAATAACCCTCAGTACTAAGAACACTCACAACTGTCTAAGCAAAATACCGTAACAAAATATATATCGGTAAATGGAACAGCTGATCTTTTTCCCGAATTCCGGGTTTTCTCTGTATCAAAAGTTGTTCATGGTAACGGTTTTAATCACCCCATTTCGGTTTGCTACATGGCAAGCAAATAACTATGTAAAGTTAGAGGTCACTGTAGGAGTTTTCAGAAATACTCTCTGAGGGAAGCTTGTAAGCTGAGTTATTGCAGCTAATTATACCAAATAAAAGCGGAGTGAGCTTTCACGTGCTCTAGTTTTTAGTTAATGAAAGGGATTGCACTGGAAACATGGAAATTTTAACTGAAATGGTTGTATTTTGAACAATTTTCAAATATTTGTTTTTCCTTAGAGAGAGTATTATTAAATACTTCGCCATATATACGTGTACAGGTTATTTTTGTCTAAATGACAAATGTCATCTAGGATATTGTTGCAATTATCATATGACCAACTTTTACTATGGAATCAAAAAATATATGTTTGCAGTAAATTTATATCCGTTCAATTTAGAAAACACAGACGAGAATAAAAACGGTCTTATGAATATAGATAGACGGGCTAGGATGCGCACCACGTAATATTTCTTTCGACGTGCCAGAACGAGACTAATTATATTACATTTGTCACTTTTTCACACGTCGAAAAGAGTTCTTTTCGTGGTCGCATGCTTAGCTAGCTAGATCATCGATACGACAAAAAAAACAAAGAAGAAGAAGAGTAAAGAAATGCTAAGTCAATGTTAGAGTCCATATTTAGCGTCAGATTAATGTCGTCGAGTCTGATATTGTTTTTATGCCATATTTCCAATTAATTAACTATACATAAGTAACAAATACAGGGGGCATTTAAGAGATAAGTACCTACATACTTGGTATATTTAAAAAAAAAAGCTGAATTTTATTACGACCACATTTTAATAAGGAATCCATACTGATATTGCAAAAAAAAAGAGGTTGGCCCCATAATAAAGATAGGCCATAATGATGAGTGCTATGATATCCTTGAATCGTTTACAGAAACACTCGGTACTTATACCAAAACAAATTCACCAGGCACTCAAGGAAAACAGTCGCATAATATTCACAGCAAAAAATCACCACCCGCCAATCTACCTTCAAAAGTATAGCCATAAAAATCTCAATAAGTAACTAAGTAACAATGGTGTACACTTACACTGTCCAAGCAAATGATCATTTGGCAATCCAGACCTAAGCAACTCACGAACCAACTTGCATCTCGTGTCAAATCTTTTACTTTCCACAAATAATATTAAATTGATAAACAAAAACACAACAACACGTGCACTCCACATAATGAGTTTCAATGTTATGAACAAAGTTCAAACATGGAACGTGCGCCTGAGTCGATTTTCCGTTTACCTTTTAGGAATTGTAATAATTTGTAACCTTGATTTTAAATCGGTAAGGTTACTTTTTCCGTGGCAGAGGTACTGAATGGACTTTAGTTGGAAATGTCAATGTCAATGATAACAGTAGGCGGATTTTGTTGTCTTAGTGATAGTGTCCGGATTGTTGGTGAGTAAATAAGGAACTAAATCTTATTAGGCAGCGCCTGTAGTATTTTCTTTTTGAAAATGCGAAAGTGGCACCCTCGCTACACTTATGTTTATCTTGGTATGATTGGCAATAAATTATGTTAGGTACTAGTTACTTTTAAATTCGCAATTTCGCTTAGGAATTATAGTAGAGTTAGTAAAGTCCTCTTATTCATTAAAAAAGGGAACCTAGAGGTCTAAAAGGATAGAGATCATAGAGGTCTTGAGAAAAGGCTTCTATGTACCCGGTTTGAGCCACTTAAATGTGTAAGAAATAAGCAGGTATCGCAAAATGTATATTTACGAAACATATCTACATACATGACTGCCTCGGTGGCTCAGTGGTTAGTAACCCTGACTTCTGGGTCAAAGAGGCGTGGGTTTGATCCCCACCCAGGGCAAACATTTGTGTGATGAACATAGATGTTTGTTCTGTGTCTGGGTGTTATTTAGGTACTATCTATGTAAGTATGTATTTAAAATAAGTATATGTAGTATATCAGTTAGTTTGGGGTCAGAGACCGTGTGTAAGATGTCCCCTAATATTTAATTTAACATTACAGCAAGCAGTTTTATGAGACCGCACACGAGTATGTAATTTGTTGTACTTATTCTTCGAGTAAATAATCATCTATTTTTTGCATGGCATTACATAAAGTTGTGATTTTAAGCTTAGAGTTTTGTGCAGTATTAAGTCTCCACGAAATTGATACGAGCTATTGACCCAAAGGGGCAGGTTCAAATCCTGCGTTCGATTCAGGCTTTTGAAATGCTTATCACAAAGATAACTCTTTGAAATAAAACCAAGTACTTATGGAAAACACTTTTAATAAAAATCATATCATATCTCATCTTGATAGATTTGTGGGATGTAGGTACTCAGGAAGTATAAGAAATGGAAGTAGAAGAGGGAGGGAAAAAAAGTCATTTCATAGAAAAGTCTATCAGTTTTCTGCAAATTGTGGGGAACACTTTACAGTTCCTGCGATTTTAAGATTGTAAGGTCGCACAGTAAAATTTCGTATAATGATAAGTATTTGGTTAAAATGATATCTGAATATAGGTAAATACAAAAACGAGACGAGAAGGACAAGATAAAAATATTGTTATCAATACACTGGGGAATTAATTTTCATCAATTTTCCAAAACATGCAATTAAACTTAATCGTGTTATAAGTATGTAGATATAAGTTAAAAGATAACCACCGTGATAAGAAATTATCGGGGAATAACATTTGCGTTGTAATTATAGATATTTTGAACTCTCAGTCTGAACTTCACATTTTGAACTAATACAAGCCGCTAAGATAGCCCTTAGCATAGGTCTAGTGGTAGTAACGGCTGCCTAACAACCGTGAGGTCACGGGTTCGAATTTCGGTCTCGTACCAATTAATTATGGAACTTACGTATGGAATTTCACACTGGCTTTTCGGTGAAGGAAAACATCGTGCGTGAGGCAATCTACATAAGTAGTGCGTCCATAGAAGAAATTCGATGATGTATGTGAATCTACCAACCCGTACAGAGCCTACGTGGTGGAAATGACCCAATCACGCTTCGTGGGTAGGCCTACGTTCAGCAGACGATTAAGTAGGCTAGTACAGTGCAGAGTACAGTACAGCCTTTTTAATAGTCCACTGCAGGAAGTAGGCCTACCCACGTAGAGTGATTGGGTCATATCCATCACGCTGGCCCAGTGCGGGTTGGTGGATTCACACACACCATCGAATTTCTTTTACGGAATTATGCAGGTTGCCTCATGATGTTTTCCTTCACCGAAAAGCCAGTGGTGTGAAATTCCGTACATAAGTTCCAAAGAAACTCATTGGTACGGAACCGGGATTGAACACACGACCTCAAGAATAACAGGCCAGCGTTACAACCACTAGACCAACACGGCTCCTAATATAAATAAAAAAAAAATAAAAAACCCAAGTTGAGTCAAATGTGAGTATACCTGTAATCTAGAATAACGGTTTGTATAATCGAAAAACAACTGAGCGCATTTGAAAAACGGTTCCAACCTCTATACCTATCTATGTTTAGTCTCTCAATTAAATAAAACGTACAAAAAACTTACAACTTCCCAAAAACGTTTTCTCCACTAACTTCGACCTCTGTAGCTCCACCGCTAACTTGCATCTTGTAAAACGTCTGCACTCAGACAAACACAACACCAAGAGTAGACACACTACACGCACATGCATTACTTTATACAAGTTCACACCACAGTAGATACGATAAGTACGGTAGTTGACTAAAAATTATACAGAAATTTAAGTAATATTAAGTAGATATAATTTGTGCGTCCATTAGGTTGTCAAAGATATTAGGGTAATTGGCGTATGCCGTTCTAATGAATAAACAAATACAAATTAGACACAGTAAACACAATACGCTTGACGACTATATAGCTATTCAGCCCGTTATATTAATCAAAGAATACTGATCTCGTATATTTGTCGAATAAACAAAAAATATGAAGATTTGGACCGTTGAAGTTCCGCGTAACATACGCTACTCGTACATTATTTACATAGAAGTGACGTCAAGAGCCCACTTATATATTTTGATGCCTGATTGATCTTTGCCATTTTTTTTTTTTAATTTGCAAAATAAACAATACAATATGTTCTATATTTTTTGACCCTCAAACAGCACAGTTATAATAATGTGTTGTTAACTAGTAATCATGGATATATTAATAAGCAGCGACATACTCGTAGCTCCTCATTATGAAAAATAAACGTATTTATTCGGATAAAAACCACTCAACAGACACGCTTTATAAAGAAAACTTTTATCTTTATATCAAGTTACTTTACAATCGTTACAACCGTTTCGGAATCTTATGAAAATTTCCACGAACAGATATATTGCACTACAAGATTTTATTTTATAACAGAATTGCACGTGTAAAACTATAAGACAAACAGGTTTACCACACAGTTGATATAATTATGATAAACTACACGAATGTTTGAGCAAAACTTGCTTCGGTTACTTGCACTCGATTGTGAAGATTATCTTTAAGTAGGAATGCACGTGGGTAGATAGGTACGTTTGTTGTGATACGTCTTAATATTTATCAACATATTTATACTTAAATGAACTGATAGGTACGAAGTGAAGAGGCGCGTAGGTATCTACTTATTTTTAGGTCTACAATATTGGAAAGAACGCGAAACCCATACAAGGTGTTGCTTTCCAAAGCAGGGTTTCTCAAAGGTATGTGATATTAAACATTATGAATAACTTTTACTGTAACACCGACCCTACAATTAAAAAAAAGCTTATTTATGTTGTCGTGTACTTTCGACAAAATACAACAATCGGCCATGTGCGATTTGGACTCGCGCACGAAGGGCTCCGTACCGTATGGGAGCCCCCCTTAAATATTTATTTTATTTTAATTTAATTATTTATTATTGAATCGTATAAAGAATTAAACATTCTGTGAATATCTGTTACCATTATTAATATCGAGCGAAAAACGGCTAAAAATTCAGGTTTGTTGTATGGGAGCCTCCCTTAAATATTTTTTTTTTTCTGTTTTTACTATATGTTGTTATAGCGGCAACAGAAATATATAATCTGTGAAAATTTCAGCTTTCTAGCTATAACGGTTTATGAGATACAGCCTGGTGACAGACAGACAGACAGACAGACGGACAGCGGAGTCTTAGTAATAGGGTCCCGTTTTTACCCTTTTTTTTTTTTTTTCTTTGAATGTTACACTCCACAGACTCCAGGGTTTGTGCTTTTTAAAATTTACATTTTTTTAAAAATGATATTTGAACAATATTGCTAATAACTAAAGGCTTTACAAGAGGACACTAAAATGAATCTAAATCTAATTTTCTTTCTCTTTAACTACGATTTTAAACTACGATTAAATTATTTATTTATTTATTTTACGTTTTTACCCTTTGGGTACGGAACCCTAAAAAGTAACTATTTTGAAGTATTTTTAGAATGTCATGAATTTTATGTGGAGTTGGGCGGACCACGTGGCTAGGCGAAGTGACGACAGGACACCAGCGTTGCCAGATTTTTTTTAGCAAATCGCGGGACTTTAAACCTTTTAGAGTGAAATAAGCGGGATTCTTTCGTCGAAAGCGGGACATAGTAAAAAATAAATCTACGTTTTTTACTAGGTCCCGCTTTCGACGACAGAATCCCGCTTTTTAGGGTTCCGTACCCAAAGGGTAAAAACGGGACCCTATTACTAAGACTCCGCTGTCCATCTGTCTGTCTGTCACCAGGCTGTATCTCATGAAATGTGATTGCTAGAATGTTGAAATTGTCAATGATGACGTATTTCTGTTGCCGCTATAACAACTAATAAAAACAGAATAAAATATATTTAAAGGGGGTTAGTTATTAAAATATATTTAAAAAATATATCCAACAAACCTGAATTTTGTACCGTTTTTAGCACGATATTAATAAAGGCAACAGGGAGATGCTTGAAATATTCACATAATATTTAGTTAAATAACACTTCAAAAATAAATAATTAAATAAAATATATTAAGGGGCCTCCATACGATATGTAACCATTCGTGCGCGAGTCCGACTCGCACTTGGCTGATTATTTTTCGTCATATCTGAAGTTTTTAAATATTTACTTTTTGTACATTTTAAGTATTTGAGTTTTAAATTACTTACGGTTACATGTTAATAGATAGCCATTGAATATGTATGTATTTTAATAAAAATATATTTTAAATCTGATTTACCCTATCGATCGAGTTATCCCGAATAGTGGGACAGACTCTGTCCCGCGCAGGACATCCCGCCCCACACATAAAAATCGGGACGTCCCGCGAAAATCGGGACGTCTGGCAACGCTGGCAGTGACAGAATGGTGACCGAGGCAAGGCAAGCGGAACGTTACACCTCGCGTCACCTAAAAAGAACGCTGGAGCTTCAAACTGCCCACAACGAAATTTAACTCCTATTGCTTACGTGATAGGAGTTAAATTTCCTTGCTACAAATAAAGTTGCGTACTAGGATATTTAACTCCTATTACGTATGTAATACGAGTTAAATTCGTCCGGCTGCAAGATTGCAAGACGACATTGTGTTTGTAGGTCGCACCTGGACACTATATCTGAGAGAAATGGCACCGCAAGGGCAAGGCCTATTACACCCAGCAGTGGGATAGAGAAAGCTACAGATGATGATGAATTTTTCTAGCTATTCCAGGATTGATGTGCATAAATTGTTCTCTTGGTGAACAAAACCGTTACAATATTATAAATATTCATTTCATAAGTAATCGGTATACAATACTCATTATTTTTAACAACGCTTACTACGAGAACCACCCTGAAATAAATAGCAAAAAAATCTATTCTCTACAAAAAGATGTTACGAGTATGATTTTGCTTTTGATAAAATTTAAGTAGGTACCTATGGATTTATTTTTGATCTCAGGGTTCAATTAATCATAAAAAATATTAATCTTAAAATGTAGTTAAGTCTTTTAGGAGCTATAATCCGACCGCTTTATTGAGCGGGTCCCGCCGCCCGCACCTGTCTCAGTCCCTCTTTGTCGTCTCCCCCGGCGCCCCTGTACCGCGCAGGCGAGGACTAAGTTAAACGGCCGGATTATAGTACGTTCGTTACAAATAATCTCGTATATTCTTGTGTAGGTTTGTGAACATTGCTAAGCAACACCTTGTAGAAGTGCGGAAAATCATAACAATAATATTATGTTTATTGCCTGTAATGTGTTAAAGGTTAAATGAATGTACAGATAATTTTGTAATTGGGGTTTTTTATGATTCAAACTCATATTTCTAACTTGCGGTTTTCCATGCCCAAGTATACAATAGGTAGTTTTACAAAAATGTTAAAGTAACTTAAAAGTGTGCAAGTACCTATAACCATCAATTTGGAATGTAAGAGAAAAAATGCGATGACTGTAACACTCTCCAACCTTCGCACAATATCCAAAAAATAAAATTAAGTCAATCTGTCGCTACTCTTATAGCGTGACAAAGTATAAAACAAATCAACGAACGCATCTTTGGATTTACAAAATAGTAGAAATACATAAACTTACCTTGTACTTAACCTTGAAAAACTGTTGCGACTTACAAATTACGTAGGTATAGTTTTTAGGGTTCCGTACCTAAAAGGTAAAAACGGGACCCTATTACTCCGCTGTTCTTCTGTCCATCTGTCTGTCTGTCTGTCACCAGGCTGTATCTCATGAACCGTAATAGTTGGAACGATGAAATTTTGATTGATGACGTATTTCTGTCGCCGCTATAAGAAAATAAATATAATACTAAAAATAGAAAAAAAAACAAAACAAATATTTAAAGGGAATTCCCATACAACAAACTTAAATTTTTAGACGTTTTTTGCTCGATATTAATGTAGATTCTTGAAATATTAAGTGGTATACATATACCACTTAATATTTTCCTTTTAATATCATCCTTTCAAAAATAATTATTAAATTAAAATATATTAAGGGGGGCTTCCAAACGGTGCGGAACCTTTTTTGCGCAAATCCGACTCGCACTTGGTCAATTATTAAAAATGGATATTTTGAGATTTGCAAAATTGGCGCATAAAATCCTTTTTTATAATGGGTACTAGCTTTTACCCGCGGCTTCGCCCGCGTTATATTTTGATTTTGGCTAATGTTTATGTCGGCTGCGAAACCTAACCTAAGCGACAAACATCAAAATACCTTAGAGGAATGCTTTTGTTGGTTAAGTTACGGTTGGAGTGTATATACAACCCCCCTGTGTATTTCCGCCTTGTCGTGGCAGGGGAGGTCTAAGGCAGCTGAAAAGGCGGCGCTCGAAGTCTCCCTCTTCTTTAGGTCTTTCCCCCAAGGCAGCTTAGAGGCCGGCACTCGTAGTGCAGCCGCTTCTAACTAAAGCAGCTGAGAGGATGGCCGGTAGGTTGCCTGCCTTATGAGGAGTGTTGCTTCTGAGGCGGGCTGCAGTGCCGCTCTTGCGACGCTGCAACCGAGGATTATGGGCTGCGGTGGGATGGAACTGGTTGTGTGGGTGCCGCCACCTACCCTACCTTCCGCTATGCCGTCAACCTGTTGGAAGACGCAGTGGGGCTGCAGGGGAAGAGAAGTGTCGGTATCGCGATGGCCGTTCTCACTGCCCTCTGCAGTTGAAGAGGCAGGCGCTGGGCTACTATGACTGACCCGTTGCACTGGGATCAGGACGTTGGAATGCTGTCCGACGCTCAGTGCTGGTTACTCCCGAGTGGTGGATGACGATGTGTCTTGTGCTCCGAAACACACCGTCATTATGGCGGGAGCGCAAGCTCCGTTATGGAGCCCGAGTCTGGGCTAGCGCTGTTGAGTGCCGCGAAGGAGTGCGAAAAGTGTAGGAACGTCCTAAACTTGAAATGACAGGTTATTTCTGGCGCTTAGACGGCTGCTACCGCGGCCCGCTCGCTTACTTTTCATCCTATCCTACGGGAACTGTTAAAGTTTTTGGGATAAAAAGTGGCCTTTGTCACTTTTCGTCTTTCAAACTATATTCATGCAATAAGTCAAGGCAATCCGTTGCTCCGTTGCTGAGAAAAAGTTATGGTCTTATCCTACGGGAACCGCAATTTTTTCGTAAAGAAAAGTATCCTATGTCACTTTCCGTCTTCCAAACTATGGCTACCCCAAAAATCAAGTCAATCTGTTGCTCCATTGCTGAGAAACAGTTATTGTCAAAAGTATCCTGTTATCACTTTCTGTCTTTTAAACCATAGGTATCCATACCAAAAATCAATTCAATCTTTTGCTCCGTTGCTGCGTCAAAGAGGAACAAACCAGCAAACTTTTCGGATTGATAATATTAAAGTATGATGATTCTGTACCATAAAGGTAGAATAAAGAAACATGTTAAACCTCTAATGATAGAAGATTTAAAAATATTTTTAATGTCAGACAAATTAAATGACGGCCTGTTATTAAACGTCATAGTAACATGTAGCATGCACAGGGAATAAAACATTTTATCCAATTTTAATGTCAGTTGTCATTTTCAATCCATACTTTATTTCCTCTTCAAGGGGATATAATGGTGGGAAAACAATTTGTCCCCTTGCCATGGTACGTGTGATTTATAAAAGTCTGCAGACAATGTCACCTGTCATCTAATTACGTTTCGCTGCGACGTTTCGTTAAGTGTCATAGAGGAATTAATCACTTAGCGTCTTTGTGATAGTGGCGACAGTTTTGCTTTCGATAGTTTTTGTCCTGTCCTACAGGAACTATGCAATTTTTTGCTTAACGTCTAATGATTAGCATCTAAAATTCGACGCGCTTGGTTTTGCTCTTGAGTCTCAGCAGTTCTTTGCGCTGCGTGATGCTCGGCATCTAAAAGTCGCTGCACTTGACTTTCTCCTTAAGTCTCAGCAGCTCTTTGAGTTGCGTGACGCTCAGCATCTAAAATTCGACGTGCTTGGTTTTTTGCTCTTGAGTCTCAGCAGTTCTTTGCGCTGCGTAATGCTCAGCATCTAAAAGTCGCCGCGCTTGACTTTCAACTTCAGTCTCAGCAGCTCTCTGAGCTGCGTGACGCTCAGCATCTAAAATTCGACGCGCTTGGTTTCGCTCTTGAGTCTCAGCAGCTCTTTGAGATGCGTGGCGCTCGGCATCTAATGTCAAACGCATTTAAGTGTGCTCTTCAGACTCTTGGCTTCTAGCAATTTTCTTTTCGCGAGCTCCGCTAGAACTACGCGCTAGATTCGATTTGCGTTTTGTAGGCATACGTATTAGAATGAAAACTACGTAATTAAACTGAAAAAATACATGTAACCTTCTCTAAATTTTACAGGAAAAGATTGATTGACTTTGACATTTGCAACTCGAGCAGCCTTGAATGGGCATTGGGCATAGAGAATGTAATTTGGAATGTCAAGATCAAATTACCATTTATCATGGTAGAAAATAAGTTTTTTCTTCTAAGATTCTAGCCAATGCGTTTTCATCCCCCGTTTTCAACCCTTTAAAACTATTTTTTCGAATCAAAAAGTAGCCTATGTCCTTTCTCAGGCTCTAGACTATCTGTGTACCAAATTTCATTCAATTCGGTTCAGTAGTTTTAGCGTGAAAGCGCGACAGACAGACAGAGTTACTTTCGCGTTTATAATATTAATAATCCTTACTAATATTATAAATCCGAAAAGTTTGTTGGTTTGTTACTCTTTCACGCACCAACGGAGCAACGGATTGACTTGATTTTTGGCATGGACATAGTTTAAAAGGCGGAAGGAGCTTTAGGATACTTTTTATCCCGAAAAATTGCATAGTTCCTGTAGGACAGGACAAAAACCATCGAAAGCGAAACTGTCGCCACTATCACAAAGACGCTAAGTGATTAATTCCCCTATGACGCTAATATGGACTAACGAAACGTCACAGCCAAACGTAATTAGATGACAGGTGACATTGTCTGCAGACTTTTATAAATCACAAGTAGCATGGCAAGGGGACAAATTGTTTTTCCACCATTATATCCCCTTGAAGAGGAAATAAAGTATGGATTGAAAATGACAACTGACATTAAAATTGGATAAAATGTTATTTTCCCTCTGCATGCTACATGTTACTATGACGTTTAATACCAGGCCGTCATTTTGTCTGACATTAAAAACATTTTTAAATCTTCTATCATTAGAGGTTTAACATGTTTCTTTATTCTACCTTTATGGTACAGGATCATCATACTTTAATATTATCAATCCGAAAAGTTTGTTGGTTTGTTCCTCTTTGACGCAGCAACGGGGCAAAAGATTGAGCTGATTTTTGGTATGGATACCTATGGTTTAAAAGACAGAAAGTGATAATAGGATACATTTTTATCTCGAGAAAATTCGTGATTCCCATGGGATAGGACAATAACTGTTTCTCAGCAATGGAGCAACGGATTGACTTGATATTTGGGGTGGGCATAGTTTGGAAGATGGAAAGTGACATAGGATACTTTCCATCCCGAAAAAATGGTGGTTCCCGTAGGACTTAACAATAATTTTTTCTCAGCAACGGAGCAACTTGCCTTGGCTTATTGCATGAATATAGTTTGAAAGACGAAAAGTGAAATAGGCCACTTTTTATCGCTCCCGTAGGATAGGATAAAAACTAAGTGAGCGGGCTTCGGTAGCAGCCGTCTAAGCGCCAGAAATAACCTGTCATGGCAGGTTTAGGACGTTCCTTCATTTTTCGCAATCCTTCGCGGCACTCAACAGCGCTAGCCCAGACTCGGGCTCCATAACGGAGCTTGCACTCTCGCCTTAATGACGGAGTGTTTCGGAACACAAGACACATTGTCTTCCACCACTCGGGACCAACCAGTACTGAACGTCAGACAGCATTCCAACGCCCTGGTCCCAGTGCAGCGGGTCAGTCATAGTAGCCCAGCGCCTGCCTCTTCAACTGCAGAGGGCAGTGAGATCGGCCATCGCGATACCGACACCTCTCTTCCCCTGCAGCCCCATTGCGTCTGCCAACACGTTGACGGCCTAGCGGAAGGTAGGGTAGGTGGCGGCACCCACACCACCAGTTCCATATATCCCATCGCGGCCCCTAATCCTCGGCTGTCATATCAGAGTCCAGGAAGCAGCCTTGCTTTATGAAACTAAGAAAGGTTATTCCCAGCAAGTAACTGGAGATAGAGAGACAGAAAAGAAGCCACACCCAGCGCAGCAGGAGGAGCTGGAGTTCATATGCCTGGCAGACGGAGCAGCACTAGAGCAAAATCTTAACCGAGAAATAACATATTTACAGACGGCAGCAAAATTAAAGGGAAAGTTGGGGCGGCATTATCCATTTGGGATGATGCCGCTGAGATCAGTACCCGCAAGCTGAAATTGGCCGATTGGTGCTCTGTGTACCAGGCCGAGCTATTGGCACTTCTTGAGGCTACCGAAAAAGCAAAAATCTTTTGTGACTCCAGGTCTGCACTGGAAACGGTAGTTGGCGTATCTTCCCTCCATCCCTTAGCAGTAAATTCAAAGCTAACATAAAGTTACTACACGCACAAAATAAAATAGTAAAACTTTATTGGATTAAAGCGCACGCGGGGATGGAGGGAAATGAGAGAGCGGACCAGCTAGCAAAGGAAGCAACACTGCACTCGAAGTGCAGACCTATTTACGATAACTGCCCCGTTTCATTCGTCAAGCGAGAAATCCGAAAGGACTCTCTTGACGAGTGGAACCGGCGGTATCAGGATGGACACACAGCGGTGGTAACCAAAACATATTTTCCGGATGCAAGGGCGGAATACAGGATCGTAAGAGAAATAGCACCAGTGGGAATCATAACTCAAGTGCTGACGGGGCATGGTGGGTTTTCCCAATACTTACATCGATTTAAGTTGAGGGAAAGCCCATCGTGCATCTGTGAACCCACAAAAGAGGAGACTCCACTGCACATAATCTTGGAATGCCCAGTTTATGGAAAGCAGAGATTTGATTTAGAACAAAAAATTGGAATTAATCTAACACGTAAAAACCTTAGAAACAATTTTATCGAAAATTTGCACAAATATTTGTAAAAAAGCAATAATTAGGAACAAGTAGGTACAAACTTTGCTGTACCATTGTAATGTTTATTATAACTGCAAACAGCCAAAAACATTGAAATATAGTTATAGTTTTTATTCATTTGTAATTAAGACCCCTGATCATGTCAGGGATATTTCGCGATATAATAAAAAAAAATCCTCGGATGCAGCGTCGCAAGAGCGGCACTGCAGCCCGCCTAAGTTGCGACACTCCTCATAAGGCATGCAACCTACCGGCCATCCTCTCAGCTGCTTTAGAAGCGGCTGAACCTCGAGTGCCAGCCTCTAAGCTTCCTTGGGGAAAAAGACCCAAAGAAGAGGGAGACTTCGAGCGCCGCCTTTTCAGCTGCCTCAGACCTCCCCCACTACGAGGCGGGAATACACAGCCCCTAATCCTCGGTTGCAGCGTCGCAAGAGCGGCACTGCAGCCCGCCTCAGAAGCAACACTCCTCATAAGGCAGGCAACCCACCGGCCATCCTCTCAGCTGCTTTAGTTAAAAGCGGCTGCACTACGAGTTAGGTTTGGTTTCGCAGACGACATAAACATAAGCCAAAATCAAAATATAACGCGGGCGAAGCCGCGGGTAAAAGCTAGTATAATATATAATAATAATAATAAAGTAAGGATTATGTAAAAGACTAGTGGTGAGGGTGTGTAGAATTGTAGTTCGTAAGTAGCTACTATGTGAGTTGACTCAAAGGAGCAAAGCTTTAATGAATACTTTATCATTGGTTTTCTAGTATTTTCTATTTGAATTCTGAATGGAAAACATTACTTACTGTGTGATACGACAGCCGGAGTACCGCAGGGTGGTGTCTTATCTCCTCTTCTTTTTGCTATCTTCATTAACTCTATTTCTCATAATCTTTCGTCATCCTACCACCTGTATGCAGACGACCTGCAGTTGTATTGCCAGGCTCCGCTTGGGTGGCTTCCAGATGCTGTGGACTCTGTAAATGATGACTTGTGTCGTATAACTGAGTGGAGTAAAACTCTTGGTCTAAAGGTAAACCCGGCAAAAACACAGGTCATTGTGATAGGTAGCTCCCGTAATATCGCCCAAGTTGATTGGGATACTCTCCCTCAAGTCGTTTTTGATGGTGTAACAGTCCCTTTTAGCGATACTGTCAAGAACCTTGGAATTATTCTTGACAAATCTCTCTCTTGGGGTCCACAGATTGCGGAAACGAGTCGTAGGATGTTTGCCTCCGGTGGGTCTTTACGTGGGCTCCGTAATTTTCTTCCTATTACCACCAAAATTGCGCTCGCACAATCCCTTCTACTTCCAATCCTTGACTACGCTGACGTCTGCTATTTGGATCTCACTCAAGAATTGCTAAATAAACTTGAGCGACTTCAAAACTTCTGCATAAGGTTCATATTTGGCTTGCGTAAATATGACCACGTCTCAGAATATCGCGCAAAACTCAAGTGGCTTCCTATTCGTCGTCGCCGGGATGTTCATATCGTTTCTTTTCTTTACAATACTCTCTTCAATCCTTCTTCTCCTACCTACCTTCAAGAACGCTTTATTTTCCGGCGTTCTCTTCTAACCCGCTTTTTAAAATCATCTGAGAATCTTAAACTTGACGTTCCTAAACATAAGACAAACTTTTACGCTTCATCTTTTACTGTGGAATCTGTTAGATTATGGAATGAGTTACCGGTGGATATCAGACGCGCCCCATCACTGAATGTGTTCAAACAAAGAGTCAAATTGCATTACCTGTCTTCTTAGGTACTTACATTATTGATTCTGCTCGCTTTATATATTTATTTATTTAAGTAAGTATAAGTAATAATAGTATGTAATCATATAAGTAAGTTTATTTTTGTATTATGTAATACATGTATGTTTATGTGTCTAGGTAGGCATTTATACTTATTTCAATAAATATTATTTATTTATTGGTTTGTTTGTTATAAGTGTTCATTGTTTATTTTTAAATTCTTTTTGTTAAGGCCGTAGTTTTGTTAATTTGCTATTTCCTGTCCGTTCTTGGTTGCCTGGAAGAAATCGCTTGAAGCGATAAGGCCGCCATTTGGTATAACTTTGTAATGTTTTTATTTTTCGTATGTTTTTTTGTATTGTAATTGTACTAATAAAGAATTATCTATCTATCTATCTATCTACTGAAGTCAATTGAGTTGATTAGCGGTAAAAACGCTGTGTATCTTGATGAATTTTAGTATGTACAAAAGGTGAAATAATTTTCAATTTTAGGGGTAGTAGAGGGAATAGATTTACAGACATATCCTATCAAATAAGCAAGTTGAAATACCAGTAGCTATGGTAGGTACATAGCGCAGAGGACTAATGACCGATGGGGTCGTAAACTTTCAAGTGGAAACTGCGTACTTGCAAGTGCAGCGTAGGACGTCCACGTACAAGGTAAACATCGAAGACGCCAGATTTGGCTGGATGCAGGCAGCTTCCAACCATACTAAATAGTGATTTTTAGAGGAAGCATAATTGTGTCAAAGAGATGACGCTAAGGCTACGTACGTAGTCTCAATTACGCTCTCGTTTCACAGAACGTTAGGGGAAACATCGCGGTAGAACCTACAACATGATAGTTAGCACGAACCAGTGTACCATCGATGAAGCAATTTTCACATAATAATGTGGATCTGCATCCGAAGTATAAAATGATAATAATAAGCAAATCAAATTCACATACACAACAATAGACAAACCAACACCAAACAACTTATTTTCAAATTAAATCTTTCCCAGCTTTCTCAGTCAATGTAAAACCTTATGAAAGGGCATTCCATTAGGTTGCATGTAATAATTTTCAGCCGTTGAAAAATCAACAGCCGCCCTCGAGAAAGCGCCCAGTCACTGAAGTGCGTAATTTTCAGCAAAATAAAGGAGGGCAAAAATTTCAGCGTTTTAGCGACGAAATATTTCAAAGGACAGTTGGATTTAATAGGAATGTTAGTGTTATTTCGTAGCTGGTGTTCCGTGTGATTGTATTTTATTAAATTCTGTAAGCAGGCTCTTTTAGTTATTCTAACATCAAGCTGTAGTGTGCAAATATTTATGTAGAATTGTAGACGAGCCAAAACTCTTTTAATTGTTTAAAAAGTCTTATCCATGAAAAACGATTTCGTTAGTATTAAACTACCACGACAATAGTGTAAAAATATGTCCCTAAGTACATAAATTTCAAAATCTATTCAGAATTTGAATAGAACCTCACGATTGCAAGGTCAGTTTTTTACACTTGACCTTCAGTAACCAAATTGTGTAGTGGTTTTCCCTAGTAGGGTTTCCGTTTTTCCAATTGTTGGTTGTTGCGTCTCCTTGGCAATGCATCTTACATTTATTTGCTAGTTTTTCAACCAGAAAACAATAGTGTGTAAACATTACAAATAATAAATAAAAACATTTATTAGGTATTACAAAAAGTGGAGGGTACTTACAATTAATAATATTAAAAATAAGGTGCGGCGGAATGTCGCAAAAGTACCTTTAAAATATTTGGACCTTACACTAGGTCTCGTAAGAGCCTGTATAGCAGGGTACAATTTTTTATTGATCTTTGACCGCTAAAGTACCTAAGTCTAACACACTTGAACACAGAATAATTAATATAATTACTTATTGTGTAAAGTTGAATTTTATCAAATGTAATGTTTTTAGCACAATCCCATAGCAACATGAGTCTTTAGATCTTAATATATCAGGGACAACTGCAATATATATTTCAAAACTGATATACTTTAGAATAAAGCCAAGATTTCACAAAACTCTATAGCGTGACGGGTTAAGATCATAATTAAACGGCATGGTTGTTACGTTATTTTGCTTATGGTGCTATAAAGCTCCCATTTGAAAGATATCAAACTAAACAAGACAATTCACATTCTCGCCTTCCTTGAAATAAACAGCTCACACCATTTGGTGTCTACAAGAAATTGTCGGCTAAACTTTTAATTAGAGAAAGCTATGCCGTACCTGTACTTTGTACTTTGTTATAACCTTATACACTGGATAAACGTCTCGGGTGGGGCGAAGAAGGAATAGAAATGACTTATTTTGACTTATTTTTAGGGTTCCATACCTCAAAAGAAAAGAACGGAACCCTTGTAGGATCACTTTTTTGTCCGTCTGTCCGTCCGTGTGTCTAGAACTTTTATCTAGGGACGCGTAAATATTGAAATTTAAACCGTATACGTATCTATACCTAGTCTCTGGCCTTAAGGAAAACCAAACTTATTTATTATCTAGAAAAAATAAGACTTTCGTTAGTAGGACAAGCTAAAACGGATTAAAAGCTCTTTCATCGATGGTCATACATAGTTACGCTCTGACGTTCAACTTACTTCCTTGGGACGCGTGAAGATTGCTGGGCGTTGACGATAAACAAAACTTTTTAATTATCTATAGTAAAAGTAAAAACCTGTCTTAAGAACTTTCTTCCCATTACTACCAAAACTGCACTTGTGAAATCACTTCTACTTCCCATATTAGACTACGCTGACGTTTGCTATCTGGATTTAACCGAAGAGCAACTCAACAAACTGGAACGTCTACAAAATTTCTGCATACGGTACATATTTATTCGGATTACGTAAATATGACCACATTTCTCAATTTCGCCAAAAGCTCAACTGGTTACCTATCCGACTTCGCCGTAATTCTCACATCTTATCTTTCCTCTATAAAATTCTGTTCTTTCCTTCCACTCCTTTGTATCTCAAAGAACGCTTCGAATTTATTCAAGGTCATTCTGGTACTTTGAGATCTTCTCGTGCCTTGAAACTCAAAATCCACTCCTCTTCCCATACCAATCTTTCCTATGTACAATCTTTCTCTGTACAATCTGTCCTGCTTTGGAATGAGCTGCCTGTAGCTATCAGGCAGGCTAAGTCTCTCCATATATTCAATAACCTAGTTTTCAAACACTTTCTTTCATTAGATTAAATTACAACCGTGATACATGATATTTATTGTATTTATTATATATTTGTGTAATTGTTTATGTATATTTATTTTACTAACGATGTAGTATATTATTATAATATATAATTATTGTATTTAGTTTGTAATGATATTAATAGGACTTAATTATTATTATTTTTTCTCCACATATGTTTATTCACCATCAACCACATTTTTTGTACTCTGATTTCTGTCCATCCACAGGTAGCCTGGAAGAAATCGCTCAAGGCGATAAGGCCGCCCTTGTACCACCTAATTTTAAGAATATGTTTTGTAAATACTTTGTTATTTAAGTTGTTTTTGGTGTACAATAAAGTTATATTGTACTGTAAGACAGGTTTTCATTAGTTATAAACCTTAAACCACTATTAAACCTAGCTTAGGTTTGACAAAAGTGTTCTAGTTCTCTAATTACAAGTTATTACGAGTACGAGTTACAAGTACCAGCTTAATAAACAAAGCCGAGCGGCCAGCGCTAATCATTTTATTATTTTTTGGATATGTAATTTTCGATGTATAACGAGAATAGTGAAAAAAAAACTCGTTCTTCGAAGATTTTAGTTGTGCCATGAGGTTTTGACAACGTACTTCCCTATTTTGCGCGGATTGTATGCGGAACCCACGGTGTGCGAGCCTGACTTGTACTTGTCCGGTTTTTTAAGACATGTGTGCCTGCGTTGAATTAACAGCCGCATGTGGCGTCTAGTATTTTTCTTGAAAAGGTAAGACAGAGTGATATTTTTGTAAAGCTCGAAGGATTTTCCCTTTGACACCTTGACACACCTACTGGGGTATTTTAATAAATACTGGTACGTGGTTTGTGTTCAAAGATTTTGCTGGAAGCTTGGTAACTATGTCTCATCTTCTTTTCAAACTATGTGGTGGCCGATAAGGTCTATACTAAGCATCGACTTGGCATTTTTTCTGTTTTAAATATTGATGATAATAAGCTTTGCATCTATTTGTATTGTAAATATATTGTACTGCATCGGAGCTTGGAGACATTATTAGCTACTAAAAGCTAGGGTCCATCTATCAGCCTTAAGACGTCCACTGATGGACATAGGCCTCCCCTATAGTTCTCCCATAAGACCAATTGGAAGCGGCTTTATCCAACGCGATTCTGCGATCTTAAGATGGTCATCAGTACACCTTGTGCTTGAATGCTTGCCGGTAGGTACCTACATAGTATCCACTGTATAGTCCGACCGCTTAACTTAGCCCTCGCCTGCGCGGTACAGAGGAGCGAGGGTAGACGACAAAGGGGGACTGAGGTAGCTGCGGGCGGCAGGTCTGATTGTCGTCTACCCCCGCGCCTTTGTACCGCGTAGGCGAGGACTAAGTCAAGCGGTCGATAAACCAACTTTTCGACCCAATCGGTCATCAGTCATCCGTGCTATGTGCCCTGTTCATTTCTATTTCCACTTGCCAATCGGCTGTAATTTTAAATTGAGCAAGTGGTACACGCACAAAATGAATTATTTAAATATGTATATTATACATGATCTTTTAAAAATACTGGGATTAAACCTTCAGATACAGACAAAATAAAACTTAAAAGAAACTACAAGCTACTCTAAGCTTTCCAAGCTCACACCTTGACTCCATTAATCTTCATAACAATAGCTTTGTTTAATTAAGAACGTAAAGAAAATTTGACATTAGTTAGGATAAAACACGACTTGAGGAGCAGACGAAATGCGAAGAAAGCAAAAGGGTTTGCAAATTTACTCTGGACTTTTTAATTTTCTTTTCAGGCTAATTTTAGTACTATGAGGAAAAGAGTGGGTGTAGCAAATTCACAGTCGGTTTGATTTTCTGTATGTCTGTGACACTAAGTATTCGTAGCAATAATTAATGCTATAATCAAGGCAACTGTGCTAAAAGTGGTTATAATTGCATAGGTGACATGCCTTTTCAAAATGATACTAGAAAGTGACAGTTTGAGATTTGAAAAAAAAAACTGAATTCGTTACTTCTCGAAATTACGGTCTAAGATATACGATACGTATACAATATGGAAAAGCTCTATCTAAAAATCTACCAAATTTCGTGAAAATTGGTCGAGCCAGTTCCGAAATCCAAATTTTGTACAAAAATAAATTGACAAAGTGAGGACTATACAAATATGTAAAAGAATAGACAAAATCAATAAGTCAAAGGTGTAAAATTCAGAACAAGAAAAACCGTATTTAAAGTGCGATTGTGTGTGTGTGACGAGATAAAAGAGTAAACAGGAATTACTTGTTTAAAATAAAATTTTAAAAAAAGCCGTGGCGGTCTAGTGGTTGTAACGCTGGCATGTCATTTTTGACAAGTAGGAGAACGCCACATTACTATCCCTACACTTTTATTTCGATTTTCGTTCGATACGTACGATGCGGTGTGACTCAACATTTGACTCTGATTCGTACCGCCAGGGTATGGAACACTCTTCCTGCGTTCCTGTTTCCTAAAAGATATAATCTAAAGCGTTTTAAGGTCAGAGTGAATATCTATCTTCTAGGTCTGCGTGCTTTATCTTCGACCACCATCAGGCGAGTTGGTGGGCAAACGCGGACTTGTTAGCGTTAAAAAAAAATCACCCTTCGTGGGTAGGCCTACATCCTGCAATGGTATATAAAAAAGCTGGTACAGTACAGTACAAAGGTTCAGCTGCTGTAAAATAATCCATCATCATTTCAGCCAAAGAACGCTCACTACAGATGGGCTCAATAAGACCTGTTGAAACTGAAGTGGCGTTGAGCAGGACACAAAGCGAGGCGAAGTAACGACAGGTGGAGTAAGGCTGTCTCAGAATGGTGGCCGAGGCAAGGTACGCGGAGCGTTGGTCGTCCGGCTGCAATATGGGTCGACGATATAGTCGAAATCGCGGGTCAAACCTGCTACCTTAGCATACGACTACGGACCACGAAAAGAGTTTTGCCGACTTGTGAAAAAGTGACAGATATATACATCACCATAACTCTGACCCGTTCTGACACGGAAATACAATTATTTCGTAGTGCGGCTGGACACGATTGGCATTGGACCGAGGCACGTGTAATATTAAGAGATAAGAGACAAGCCTATTCCCAGCTGGGAGATAAATAAGACTGTGAATGATGATAATGATTATAAGGACCGGTTGAAAATGGTTTGCATCCAGTAAGTTTCAATAGTCTTAATCTGCATCAGGTTGTCAGACTTTGTTGCTAAAGATTAATTAACTCGACAATCAAGCTTCAAGCTACTAACTTCCAATATCTTCCATCGTAATAAATATTTACTTTTCGAAACAACAACTTTTAGCATTATTCATTAGCGAAAGAAACGTATCCTTTGCCAACAAATTGTAAGTTAGTAAGTACAGTCCGTGAAATAAACTGTAACAATGGAACTCGAACTGAGTTGAACTTAGTCCAGTAGTTCACCCGTAAGAAAAGTTTGCACTAACTTCCGAACTGTTCTCGCCGTATGATTGTGAATTCAATTAAGAGAGTAAGTATGAAAGGCCAGTGTTAATTTAACAGATAGAAAGAAAACTCTTTATTATTCACACTATCATCATTATCATAACAATTTTCTTAATCCCACCGCTGCGTATTCATCAGGTCATCTATCCATCGAGTGAGAAGGTCCTACGCTGCGCTTGCTGATAAATGATCTCCAATCAAAAAATAACACGACCCCATTGACGTCTCCTGGGTGCTTTGTGACGCAAAACTTCTGCTGGGTTGGCAAGGTGAAATGGCTGTGGGCAGGATACGGAGGACATAGCACGGAGGTCGAAAAGTTTTCGAGTGGAGACCAGGTAGGTACTGGCAAGCGTAGCGTAGGACGTCCACCCATATGATGGACAGATAACTTCATTAAGACAGGATCGCGCTGAATGCAAGCCGCTACTAACCGGCTTATTGGAGATCTTTAGGGGAGGTCTATATCCAGCAGTGGACGTCCTATGACTGAAACGACAAAGAACAACGACGATTACTGGGGTAAACATGTTGAATATGGATAGATTTAGCCATGATTGAGTAATCATCACTCAATAGTAGGCCCATGTGCAACAACAGACGATTAATTGACATACAGTATGGTACAATACATTCAAACTGAAAGCACAAGCTTATTCTTAAAGCCCAAATGCTTCAATATATCACTCATCTGATGCACACGCTGTGCGAGCAGCAGATAAGTCGCGAGATTTATCCTTCTCAATAGCTTCGGAGACTAAGTATTTGAGTTATCGACTCAAGATAGACTTGAGTTATAACGTTAACACTAAGTTAGTGCGCCAACTTATGCGAGCACCAACTATTGGGTTGCTTGCTCGAGTCTGGGCCAGATTTTGGTTTTTATTATATTTCAGAGTTCAATTAAGGTAGACAAATTACCTAATCAAAACTGCGGTACTGCACTGGACGCAAACTGTTTCCAAATTGCCTAATATTTATCAAACAAAATCGTAAGTTCGCATTGGCCGGGTGGCTAGAACTAGTGTCAGAGGTTTTAAGCAACCTGAAGGCCTCTTACATGGCTAAACGGTTAAAATGACCAGGACCTGCAATCAAATGTATCATCCGAGCAAAAGTAGCGCTCAGTTATAAAATGCCACCCGCGGTCACCGAAGACTGATCGGGCCAAACGTTGCTTAATTTTATATCATGCAGATATGCAGCCACAGTGTAACACACTTTTTAAAAACGTTCCGGTGTACTATTTGTTTTTAGATTTTTTTTAGAATAACCTCAAAGCTACTGAACCAAACTAACTAAATGGCCTCACATTTAGAAACGTTTCTCTACAGATTGTAAAAAAATCTGCCACAAATAACCGAAAACCCTGTATAATACCTATTGTCATATAACAATTCAAAAATGTACATAACAGAATAATTTAAACAGAAACGTGCATAATTATTACCTAGTTTGGTAATCTAACTTCGCTTGGGGAATTAAGTAGGGACCAATTAAGTATCGAACCAAATCGAATTATTTTTCTGAAACTTATATAACAATTTTAAGAAAAAAACAATAAATAATCCCCTCCTATTTGAATATCGGCCAGTGATATTTTTATGAAAACTTAAAACTGTTACCACAACAACAAAATGATGTTTCGAGTACTTATAAAGTTACCTTAACGGGTTTAGGGCAACCGACCGAGATCCCATTTCCCTTCCAACTAGCCCCTAACTCATTTACCTCAACTCCCATCTCAAAACCGCCATCGATTCCTTGTCCCAGAATAGGCATGCTATGCTATGAACTGAAGAAAAGCAGATACACATCAGTGATTGTTTTAATAAAATTAATAATTGAATTTCGCCAAAAATGGCACCACCTACTCACTTCCACCGAAGTAGGAGTTTCTTGCTAGAACTCGATAGCGTTAACGTTTGATGTGATTTCTATGGAAATGGCACAGCGCCATCTTGTGTCACGTACAGAAAACTGAATAGTTAAGTGTTAGTATTTTTTACGGTAATGTAACGAGCGCCAAACCGATCCAACACAAGCGCGGCAACGTCAGTGGTTGGCTAACTCAAGCGCGTGTGTCAATATGCTCTCGCGTGTGCTCGGCGCGCCCGGTTAACGCGACGTAACAGTAATTCGATTTGATTTGCAAAACTCCAACTTAGCCCTAATTCAAATAGTTTGCACGAATCAATGTGTCATTCTGATCCAATTACCAATGTGACCATGTGACGTGTGTGATGTGTGGCTCAATTACCCTTAGTGGGTAGGCCTACGTCCTGCAGTGTACTAGTGAAAAGGCTAATACAGCTCAGTAATGTGTCATTCCTGTACATTATCGTTAATTTATCAAAAAAGTTTCAGCCGATTTTGATTATATTTAAATGGGACCACCTCGGGAATATAGGTAGCCTTTTGAAAAAAAATAGGTTCAAAATTGGCGAACATATCGATGAACATACAAAAAACTACATACAGACAAACATAGTACCTCTTCCTTTTTAGAACTCGGTAAAAATAAATGGTCTCTCTAGATATTTGCGACCAAGCAGCGTATGCGGCTATGATCTAGAAATCGACCAATCACAAAGCCCAACATTTTAACCAAGACAAAGAATATACCTAGTCAGGTCATAAGTATTGTCACACAGTAAAAACTTTTCTTTTAGAATGCTGGCCACAAAAAAGTTCATTGAATTCGAATTTCGAATTGTTCATGAAAATAAAAATGTATACTTTTTAGAATTTTACTCAGTTTTAAATATGGAGTGGACGCTTAAAGAAGACCGTGTTGCAGTTATTGCGTTGCATAGTTGCGGTTACGCGCCAATTCAAATTTTTGACATACTGAAAAATTTGAATTAAACCAAAAGATTCCTTTATCGTACCATCAAACGATACAATGAAGACTCTAGTGTAGATGACAGGTCAAGAAGTGGTCGCCCTCGGTCTGTTAGGACTCCAGCAGTGATAAAAGCTGTGAAGGCGCGAATTCAAAGAAATCCCAAACGTAAGCAGAAACTGTTGGCCCTTCAGATGGGGTTAAGCAGAACCACGGTGAAAAGGGTGTTAAATGAAGACTTAGGGCTTCGGGCATATCGAAGAAAAACAGGACATCGTTTAAATGCTCGTCTAATGGACCTGAGACTGAAGAGAAGCCGCACCATGTTGAAGCGGTACGCGGGAAAAAAAATCGGGAAATTCTTTTTTCGGATGAAAAATTTTTTACCGTAGAAGAGAGCTACAACAAATAAAATGATAAAGTGTACGCACACAGTAGAGAAGAAGCAAGCAACCGTATTCCGCGTGTCCAACGAGGTCATTTTCCATCCTCGCTCATGGTATGGTTGGGAGTTTCTTATTGGGGCTTAACAGAGGTACATTTTTGTGAGAAAGGTGTAAAAACGAATGCAGTTATGTATCAAAATACAGTCCTGACGAACCTTGTGGAACCTGTTTCTCATACCATGTTCAATAACAGGCACTGGGTATTCCAACAAGATTCGGCGCCAGCTCATAGAGCGAAGAGCACACAAGACTGGCTGGCGGCGCGTGAAATCGACTTCATCCGGCACGAAGACTGGCCCTCCTCCAGTCCAAATTTGAGTCCGTTAGGTTACAAGATATGGCAACACTTGGAGGAAAAGGCGTGTTCAAAGCCTCATCCCAATTTGGAGTAACTCAAGACATCCTTGATTAAGGCAGCCGCCGATTTTGACATGGACCTCGTTCGTGCTGCGATAAACGACTGGCCGCGCAGATTGAAGGTCTGTATTCAAAATCACGGAGGTCACTTTGAATAAACTTTATTGTCATAAGAATCTATGTTTTGTTAAGTTCATTTTGGTATATAAATGGTTACATAATGAATAAACTTGTTTCAATTATTTTATATTAAACATGTGACAGAATTTATGACCTGACTGTGTATAATAATACTACACCAAGACCAGTCATTTGTTGAACTCTAGAAGCAGTCGCAATCGCACCTTGTCCGCAGCTGTCTTGGACCCTTTAAGAAAGTCGTTGACCAGATATTATTAAAATAATGCTAAAACCATATAGTACACATCAACTGGTGTCTGGGTTGTTATTTAGGTACTATATATATAAGCATTTATGTATTTAAATATGTATATGTAGTATATCATTTTCTGGCAGGCATATAACAAGCTTTGCTTAGTTCGGGATCAAAGACCGTGTGTAATATGTCCCCTAATAAATTAAATATTTAACTTTCGTATCAAAAAATCTCCGTTCGTTTGGGAGCTACAATACACGTAGTAGATACACATCATAATTCCTCTTCATGTCGCCGAGGTTTATAATATAATAATGACTTGATCGAGTATTCTTAGTTGTGGGAGGAGGAGTTAACAAATTTCTAATTTTAAACTTGAATAAAATATCCATTCTATCTATATCTATATACCTCCTTATAAATAGCTTAAAATACACTTCCATTTCTTATCTTAGAAATTAGAAACCGTATTGAAAACGTTTTTCTAAATCCGAAGAATTTTTCACATAGAACTGGTGTTAAAGTGAAAAGGGTCCGTTCAATTTCCGGCAGTTTCCAACGCTTTTCTAGAGAATTTTCCTTCTCTCTCTCACGCACGGCTGCTTATTGATTAGAGAGAGAGGGAAATTGAGATTCTAAACGAGATAGGATGTCAAAAACAGTTGCCATTAAAATAGTTTCGAAGTTGGAGGGGAATGTTCGAAGTAGAACTATTTACTTCATGCGATGTTCAGAGCTCTGCGGTTGCTTTCGTGAATGATAAGTTACGTAGAAAACTCTGTGAGTTTTCACTATGGAAACTAGCGCGGTTTTCGCATATTTTAATTAAGTAAAACAGGTGTTACTCACGCACAAATTTAGTAGAAAACTGCTACTATAGTTTCAATCGCATTTGGCGATCTTTCTCAAAGTTGGAGTACTAGCACGCGGGCTCGTCTCGCATTCATCATTATTCGCATCATCGGATAACTATAGTAGCAGTTTTCTACTAAAATTGTGCGTGAGTAAAGGTGCGCTTACACGGGCAACTAAAATTGCTCAATTCCAGTCAATACTTGTCAACTATGACGTCACGACTACATCAAGCAATTTACGGCAACGGCAACAAGCATCAATGCTGCGCAATACAATATTGAGCGATACGGCGCAACTTCATCAACTACTTCCACCCGACCTCTCGCTCTCCCCGCGGAAGCAAGACGGCAAGCCGCAAAACAAACAAGTGCGAATGAGATATATACAAAAATTGCTAGGAATTTCCAAGCCCATTGGATATTCGTCAATTCGTATCTGCGACATTGAGCGATATGAAATATCTGGAGCAATTAGAAGCAATATCGCCGAAATAATTGCCGCAATTTATTGAAATTGCTCCATTAATTGCTCCAGATCGGTCCATTCATGTCGCCGAGCAATTATTGCCCTCGTGTAAGCGCACCTTAACTTAATTAAAATCTGAAAGTTTTTTTAAATTTATTTAAGGTGGGTTTGTGTTTGACTACATCTTGCTTGGTCTTAAGTAGAAATTCGATTATCATGCTTATGTAGAAGATTCGTATTTACTAGGATTGGCAAAATTGTTTCCAATGAAAAAAAAAAACTTTTTCTACTAAATTAATCTGTTAGAATTTGCGATCTTGCTAAATTTTATCTAAATCGGCTGATAAAAATCTCCAACCAATAATCGCCGACATTTTTTTTCTTACAAAAATATTTAAAACCTGCGTATTAAGTTTCTTCAAGAGTAGTTGAAAAATACGACCTGTAGTGGAGAGTGCAATCAACATCTGGACAGATATAAAAACTTTGCTACACTCGAAACGGAGACGCTCCGTTCGCTTCCCTCACTCGATTAATAATTTTATCTACTTTTTTTATTTCGTATACTTTATATATAGGTTCGCGTTTGACCACATACTGCATGATGCTAAGCAGGTATGCGGTCTATGGTGTAAAGCACGCTCACCTAAAAGATACCTATTAACTCGGGATTTGGAGACCCTCCTTGTACTTTAGTGGGAAGACAGACCCAGGCAAATCCTTCCACATTCTGGCGGTTCGTATGAGAAATGTGGATTCAAAACTCTTGGTTCTAATGTTCACCATAAAACGTTTGCTCTTAGGTCGCGTCTGTCTAGCCGTACGATAGAATAAAGGAGCAGGTGGGACCGGATTGTGCAACTCCTGGGGCGCACTCTCCGTAGTGCATCCGATAGAAGGCTGATAAGCTACTGTAAGTTTTCAATTCATACCTTGTTATCTCTTCGAGGGAATAAAACAATTTGTCTATATGCCATGATAGGTGTTGTACTCATCTGTCTAATGATATCAGCTATTCAAATTTAAATTAACTCCACCTTACCAACCTACTATACCAACTAAACTTACTACCCTACCAACAAAAACACATATATGTAGTATGTACTCATAAAATGTCATACAACTCCCGACTCATAGTCAAGTGAGTTTCCCATTTTTCGCAGTTAGCCGAACGAGCGCAATATGTGCTCGAGGGCGCTCAATTGCTCTCGGCCTTTTAAGGCTTTACTCAAGACGCTCTCAATAACTAGTTCTTAATTTCTCCCAATAGGCTTATGTTTACTAAAAAAATATAAGTAGTTTGTCAAATAAATCATTAAAAAAATATTAGACACGTATTTTTTCTTTTGTGAATTTAACAAAAAAATATAAAGATAAAGCCCGTTAAATTTCCGCTTGGCGTCAAACCTACTACAAATGTACCGGCTAGTGACGTCACGAGCCCCACTCTAAAACTTTGAAAAGGTTTATCGTTTAATTGAGAAAAGAAAAAATAAGTATCCAATATTTTTTTATAATCTAACTAACAGATTAATTATAAAGTATTAATGATTTTATATCACATCGAATTCATACTGAATGTCATAAAATTTTCAGCGTCATAGTGAGTTTCCCATTTCTTACAGTGAGCCGTAAGAGCGCAATATGCTTTTTAATAGTCCACTGCAAGACGCAGGCCTATCCATGAAGGGTGATAGGGCCATATGCACCACGCTGGCCTAGTGCAGGTTGGTGGATTCACATAGGCAATTTCTTCTACGGACGTATGCAGGTTGCCTCACGATGTTTTCCTTCACTGAAAAGCCAGTGGTGTTAAAGTCCGTACATAAATTTCAAAGACCGGAATTTGAACTCATGGCCACACGATTATAAGGCGGGCATCACTATTACTAGACCACCATAGCCACTCGGCTGCTCTCGGCTTTTTACGGCTCTACTCGAACCGCTTTAAACAACTAAGGCTTCTTCAACGACTTTAATACTAACTGGAGTGTATATTTTCTCCTGATTATATCTAGCTACAAAAATAAGTACATACTGTTTGATAAAAAATGTCATAAAATCCCAGCTTCATAGTGAGTTTCCCATTTTTTGCAGTGAGCCGTATGAGCGCAATTTGCACTTGAGGTCGCTTGCTGCTCTCGGCTTTTTACGGCTCCACTCGAGCCGCTCTAAACAACTAAGGCCTCTTCAACGACTTTAATACTAAATGAAGTGTATATTTTTTTCTGATTGTATCTCGCTACAAAAATCATTACATAAGTAATGACTACATACTGTTTGATAAAAAATGTCATAAAAATCCCAGCGTCATAGTGAGTTTCCCATTTTTTACAGTAAGCCGTAAGACCGCAATATGCCGACGAAGAGCACAAGACTGCAAGTAAGGTGAATATAATAATATGAAAGAATAATATAATAGAATGATAGACGACTTTAATACTCGTACTAACTGGAATGTATATTTTCTCCTGATTCTATCTATTATATACAAGTACATACTGTTTGATAAAAAATGTCATAAAAATCCCAGCGTCATAGTGAGTTTCCCATTTTTTGCAGTGAGCCGTAAGAGCGCAATATGCGCTCGAGGGCGCTCGACTGCTCTCGGCTTTTTACGGCTCCACTCGAGCCGCTCTGAACAACTAAGGCCTCTCCAGCGGCTTATGGATGCTCCGCTCTGTGTACATGTCTGTCGGTGCATCTACTTAGTGGGTAAGATTCCTTAGATGTTAGAGAACGAGTCTGTAAGTTCATTGGGATAATTTTTATCAATCAAAGCTAAAGGCAAATAATAAGTAAGAAAATGTATCTACGTTGGAAAAATAACGCAACAAAAGTTATATCGTACTCGTATCCAAGTTGCGTCAAGGGACTATTTGAGAGGCAATTAAGATGTACCCGCATTCGCAATTTATCAAATTTTCTTATCTCAGTGGCGGTATAGAGTGGTGATTTACGTAGTTTATAGCTGATTTGACAGACGCCATTAAGTTTGGTTCAGCAACCTTCTGCTCATTTGGTACAAGGGTACTTTGTTTAGTATTTTTTGGTAACAAATAGTTAAATAATAATAGGTATAATAGATATGTTTACTGGGTTTAAAAATCACAATTATAATTAGTCCGTTAGTTAGAATATTAAAAAATATTAGACACGTATTATTTCTTTTGCCAATGAAACAATTAATGACACATATAAACCTTATCAAATTTGAGAGTGGGGTCCCGTGACGTCACTAGCCGGTACCGGTACACTTGTAGTAGGTAAGTGACGTCACGCGGAACTTTAACGGGATACACTTCACGATTTCTTGTTAAATTGAAAGAAGAAAAAATACGTGTCTCATATTTTTTGATAATCTATTTGACGGAAAAATTATGTTTTTTAGTAAACAAGCCTATTAGCTCATAGGTAAAGCGCAGGAGTAAACAGCATAAGTAAAGGAAAGCAAATGCCCAGCGGTGTGCTATCAAGGCCTGATAATAGTTATGCTGGCATGTTGAGTATAAAGGATTTAAAAAAAACAACAGTCTACGCCAGGAACATAGTCAAAGCAAACTGTGATATATTTCTATATTATCCTTCAACCTCCTGAATGGTAAAGCTCAAAATTGAATCTAATCGAATTAAATAACTACCTATTCATTCAAATAACTCAATCGGTATTGTGTTGACGCCATTCAGCCGAGTTGACACACAGCAATACACATTGCTGTGTGTAACGTTGAATAATCAGTATAACAGAAGCAAATTGGAATTTTACTTCAAAATAAATTTTAAATCAAATAGAATTTGTGACTAATTTTTTTTATTACTTGTGTAAAAAATGCTTTAAAAGTCAATATATTTCTTATTACTGCCATAAAACACAACTAAACCTTATACATACATGGGAAAAATCATAGAAATAAACGACTCAATCTATTATATAAAAGGCTTCGCTGAGTGACTGACTGACAGACAGCCTACAGCCCAAACCGCTAAAGATACGAACACGAAATTTGGAACAAAGATACATTGGACCACGTAATGTAGCACTAAGAACGGAATTTTGAAAAATCGACCTCTAAAGGGGTAAAACGGGCCCTTTTCGTTTGTATGTAACTTTTTATTCCCTTTACCGATTGACTTGAAACTTTGTATACATGCTACTCAAACAAAATAAAAGTTACGTTTGTTCCTGTTTTTCCGAATATTCCTTATCTAAGGGGTCAAATTGGGTCCCAAAGTTGGTGAAAAAAGCGTCTATTACATCCAACGAGCTGAACGGTTATGGATGAAATCTGGTATGGAGGAAGCACACAACATGTTTCAACACATGAACTATTATTATCTCGGAAATTCTATGGGGATCCTTAGGGATAGCCAAAATTAATCAGTTTAGGCTACAACCCAATCCACTAAAGATAGATACTTGAAATTTCGAACATAGGTACAATGTACAACGTAATGAAGCACAAAGGACGAAAATTTCGAAAAATCGACCTCTAACGGGGTAAAACGGGCCCTTTTTGTTTGCATTTAATTTTTTATTACCTTTACCGATTGACATAAAACTTTGTATTTATGCTTTACAAATAAAATAAAAGTTACGTTTCTTCCTGTTTTTCCGAATTTTCCTTATCTAACGGGTCAGATAAGTTCCCAAAGTTGGTGAAAAAAGCATCAATAATTACATCAGACAAGCTGAACGGTTATAAATGAAATCTGGTAGGTATGTAGAAAGCACACAACATGTTTCAATACAGTAACTATTTTATCCCGGAAAATCTATTGGGTTTCTTAGCAATAGCCAAAATAATCAATTATAAAGCTAAGATAAAAGGGGTAGATAAATGAATTCTAACGAAATTTGGTACGACGCTAGACAATAACACAAATTACCACTTGGGGTACTGCTATCCCGGAAAATTTCAGTGGGTCCTTCCTTCTATCAATTTCCTAAAAAAGTACTAAATGACTGTTCGAAAACCGATGCAATATTGTTTGAAAATATCTCACCCTTTTAACTAATATATGACTATTAACGTCCTGGGAAAAGTCCCGGATTCCTTGTCTAACGCTAGACCAAACATCCTATATAAGCGTGAAAAATACATTGACCGCGTTTTTTTTCTAAACGTAGTGAAATATCTAGAATTAAATTGAGATAATTTAGATCCTTCAATGGGGGCAAAATGGGCCCCTAATTGTTTATGAACGATTTTATTTTGTGAGCCAATAGACTTGAACTTAGGGTACATACGGATCAATAACTACTTACTTTACTATGGGAACTACCCTGAAGAAGCGAAAATTACCTATTCTTTACATTTTGTCGCGGGTCGATGAATTTTTTGTGTTGAACAGCTAATTTTATTTACGTGATTTCTGGGTTGGTACAATAGTAAAAGTTAGTCAAATGATGAGTATAATGGAATCCTAGAACATGCCTGTCGTCTAGATGTAGGTGCCCTATGTATTTTTCAAATAAAATGTACCTTCTTGTGTGCTACTTTTTCGTCTGAACTTGGTCAGAGAATGTCTGAAAGTCCTACAAGTGTCTCGATCACTTTTGACCGCGTAAACGGTTATGGGCGAGATTGTCATTGAGTTCAGAATAATCGAAATTAAATTTCTAATGACTTAATGAAACATGATGTACTGGCCTTTTTTAGGGTTCCTTACCCAAAGGGTAAAACCGGGACCCTATTACTAAGACTTCGATGTCCGTCTGTCTGTCTGTCACCGTAGGTACCGTAATAGTTGGGCAGCTGAAATATTCACAAATGATGTATTTCTGTTGTCGCTATAACAAAAATTACTAAAAATAGAATAAAATAAATATTTAAGGGACATGCAACAAACGTGATTTTTAGGAGTTGTTAGCTCGCTATTAATAACGGCAAGAGGAATGGGCTCCCATACGGTACGGAACCCTGCGTGCGCGAGTCCAACTCGCACTTGGCCGACCATGACGTGCGAATGGAATTGGATAAAATTTGGTATACGAGTGGGAAACTACATGGCTCAACTCATGATCGTCATATATCTCATCATAAATCCAAAAATATTCTTTTCTCGCTATAAAAAAATCAGTAGGTATATTAAAATATAACTTTATCAAGTATTTATTTTATGACAAGTTATAAAATAACGCGGTCCAAACCGTGGGCTATTAAAGTCAAAGAACATTTATTGTTGAACTGTGTTACATTGAGATCTTACTACTAATCACAAAAATATTGAATTATCAGTTAGGTCCAATATGGCCATAAAATAATCATTAGAACCTGAAAAAATTATACAATCATTATTATTAGATTTAATTCGAATATTTTGCAATTTATCATCTAAAAATTGTCGTACTCCATAATAAGCTTTATATATAATGCTTATATATAAAGCTTATAGAAAATGCGGACCAAACCGCGCGCCATTATCATTTTAAGCAAATACTATAACGACGCGGGCCAGACCATGGGCTATTATCATTGCAAGCAATACGACAACGCAAGCCATACGGCAGGCTATTGTAATTTTAAGCAAGTACTTAGACAACGCGAGCCAAGCTACGTACTATAAATTACTATATTAAGCAAGTACTAAGAATGCGCAGGCCAAACCGCGACCTATTATCATTCTAGCTAAACACTGGGACAATTAAGGCCAAACCGTAGGCAATGCCTATTACTCGAAAAGATAATGCCTACTAAGCATTATCTTTTCAAGTAATACGTTATACGACAATGCAGGCGAAACCACGAAGTATTATTATTTTAAGCAAGTGCCAAGACAACGCGGGCCAAACTGTGGCTTATTATCATTTTAAGCAGTTACTCGAACAAAGCGGCCAGACCGTGGGCTATTATCATTGCAAGTAATACGACAACGCGTGCCAAACGGTAGGCTTTTACAATTTTGAGGAAGTATTAAGACAACGCAGGCTAAGCTGCGTGCTATAAATTACCATCTTAAGCGAGTACTAAGAATACGCAGGCCAAACCGCGACCTATTATCATTTTAGCCAAATACTATGACAATTCAGGCCAAACCATAGGCATTATCCTTGCAAGTAATACGTTATACGATAATGCTTTGCTAAACCACGACCTATTATTATTTTAAGGAAGTGCCAAGACAACGCAAGCCAACCGGCAGCCTTTTATAATTTTAAGCAAGTACTAAGACAAACGTGGGTCAAACCACGGGCTATTTTCATAAGCCAGTACCTGTCTACTAAGACAACGCGGGCGAAGCCGCGGGTTTTAAGCTAGTTCATAAATAAGAAAGTTTGTCTTATGTGTAAAATATTGTGAGGCAACTTGTATACTACGTACATATTTAAAACAAGTTGACGCATAGATTTTTTAAGTATGAAAGCGCATACCATTTTACAGAATAGTCCGATTTTGTTTATTATTATTTTATTAGAAAGAACATACCTCAAAATTGGTCCCATAGTCATTTTATCGAAATTGGTTATTGAAAAATTCTTACAAATACCTAACATAAATTCGAAAGTATTTTTTGTTGGTTTATTCCTCTTTCACGCAGCAACAGAGCAATGGATAGATTTGATTTTGGTACGGACGTAGTTTGAAAACGGAAATTAATCTATGCTACTTTTTATCCCGGAAAAATAAAATGTTTCAAACGAATAGCATAAAAAATCAAAACATTATGTGGGTGGAGCCACGAGCAAAAGTTAGTCAACAATAATCTAAAAACGGCACACATCATTTCGAGTCAATTTTTCGAAATTTTTACGTAAATTGTGATGGTTGAAGTTGGTTGTGCTTTTGGTGGCGAAAAATAGTAATCGTGACAAAGGTAAAAAAAAAACAAAAAGGAGAAAAAATGTAGCAGCTCTAACCTACTTTGAAATTAAATGTAAAGGTCAACACTAAAGCAATTAGCCTAAGTTTGTTGAAGCTTAGTTCTGTGTTTATGTTTCTGCGAGAGAAGTCGTGCAAATATTTAAATTTCGTACTAATCTAAATCTTAAGATTTATTTTTTTGGGTAAAGTCTGGACCTGAAAAAGTATTACGAATTTCGGGCTAGATTTAAGGTAAATTTAAAAAAACTCACCGTCTTACCACAAAAGTTTTACGCACGCTTTAGACAGTATTTAGAAGCACAAATTGTACGGTTAAATTGTGTTTAAAGCGTGTTTAAGTCTTTTGTGGTAAGGCTGTCAAGGTTTCGGCGGTGAGCTTGGCAAAAGAAGATTTTAGAAGAGTTAAGGACCTTGAAAAAAAAAACTTAGCCCCGAGTTCACCAACGCTTTTTTGAGTTAAACGTGTGATTACTGTATTTAACCAACGGTTTTTGCTAGCTAAACAGCAAAATTTCGTTAAAAAGCTGTTTAAGATTTAACCAACGGTTGATTAATTAAACATCTGTTGGTGAACTAGGGTCTGAAACCCGAGTTTAATCATTGTTTAAATACAGTAACCACACGTTTAACTTAATCAAGCGTTGGTGAACTTGGTTCTTTGTACAGTAATCAGACAACGGCGCACAATAATTTTCTGAATTATTAAAATAAGGAGTTATTTATTTTTCATCACAAGTTAACTACACTATAATGTTTTGTTTTGAATTTACATCACACAGCACGTGAATATAGTCAAATTAACTGCTGAACTAGAGCCCGAATCAAACTTTTTGGCGGCTGTGATATTAGCCACAAAGTTGCGAAAAACCCAAAACACATTCCGTTTACCGGGCGAGATTTACTCCTACTAACTAAAACATACTCCGTGCATCATTCACGCTCCCCTCTACCCACTTTACCAGTTGCTTGATGACCGCTGGATTCTTGGTCCAGAAACAATAAAGAAAACGAACACAATCACAAAATAGGGGAAAGGTGCCACGAAACTGACATCTAATTCGCAATTGCAATTCATCATGCTATTAACCAAAGTTACCAATACTGGAGCACCACTATGGTCCGTCTAGGTCAAATCAGAGTTTAAATCAAGATATATATTTCATAGATACTATGGGTAACATGTAGATATAGAAGTACTTATAAACAATTACATAACTATGGCCACCATGCTCTAGCACTATGTTAATGCAAAATCTAAAACCTAATGTTTTATTTTCGCCTTAGTTACATTAAAGCGCGTGAAATAGCTAAATCAACCACTGAACTGACCCAGATACAAACCACCACCTAAATCCAACTAACTAATACATATTCTGTGCTTCAGTCACGATCCTGTCAGTCCACCTGACCACGAAAGCACGTACACCTCAAAATCAAGCAAAACTGCTGACTAGGGCTCCAAGCGACAACTAATTCGCAATTACAATTCATAGTGCTATAAACCGAAGTAACCAATCACAGCGGTGCCCCAAACTCAATTAACTTAATTGGGGAAGACTTCATTTGTTTTTTATTGCCAACTAGCTTTTGCGCGCTGCTTTGCTCATGGTTGGTTTAGGTTTTCTTGAAAGTTTCTGGATACTGTACTGTACTGTACCAGTCTTTTTAATAGTCCACTGCAGAACGTTGGCCTACCCACGAAGGGTGATTGGGCCATATCCACCACGCTGGCCCAGTGCGGGTTTGTGGATCCACATATTACGCCGCCGAATTTCTTCTGCGGACGTATGCAAGTTGCCTCGCGATCTTTTCCTTCACCGAAAAGGCATTGGTGTGAAATTTCGTAGGTACATCAATTCCAAGGAATTCATTGGTATTGGACCGGGATTCGAACCCACGACCTCACGATTGTAAGGCGAGTGTCATTACCACTACACTACCATGGCTTTCCAAGTTTTTGGACGCATCTCCTTATTTTTGTCGTTTGAAATTGGTGCGCCTATGATGATACACTGATTAATTTGATGCAAAGATGTAGTCTATAATTATATCATTTGCTCACGTGTGTATTCAAACTTTCATTTTAGAGATATTTTTCTTTACACAAAGTCGTAATGCCAGCGTACCTAGTAGTTTTGTGTGACATGACCGTTTGCAGCTTAATTTGTAAAATTAAAAATATATTATGCAATACGGGCCGTTGCAATGTGCCGTTAATATTTAAATTAAGTGAAAGAAGTTAAATTTTCATCGATATTTGTTACTATCGCATTATTTTTTTTCTGAAATCAGTGTGTGTGTACTACTTAGTCTTTTTCTTTTACTTTTTAATGGTATTGAAAGCCAATTAACTCTATCAGGTTAAATACAATATTGTGTATACGAGGAAGATGACATCGGCCGCTTTGTGCGGCGTGCGACTACTGCGTCACCTAAGGTCATCGTAGACTATAATTTAAAGATGGCCATTAAAGACCGGAACGCGGCGGTGATGGAGGCTCTGAGCGGTATAAGTAGTTATTTGGAAAATAATAAATAAATAATTTAATCGTAGTTTAAAATCGTATTTAAAGAGAAAGAAAATTAGATTTAGATTTATTTTAGTGTCCTCTTGTAAAGCCTTTAGTTATAAGCAATATTGTTCAAATGTAATTTAAAAAAAAAAAGTAAATCTTAAAAAGCACAGACCCTGGAGTCTGTGGAGTGTAATATTCAAATAAAAAAAAAATGTGTATACAAACAGACGAACTTTCCTTTCCCTAAACGAAAGGGTATTGTTGACTCTTTTTAAACTGACAGTGACATTTTTAAAATTGGACCATCTCCGGTTTTGATGACACAGCTCCCTAAAGTTGGATTATCGTAAACTTTTTATCCTACCCTTCCACCCTTGTGTAGGTTTTTAAATTATTTTTTTGTTATATAAACACTTTGCTAAATTAAATACGAGCTAGCTGTAAAGTTGTCCAGTAATCAGTTTTTTGCAACTTGTGTTTTTTTTTGTGATTACCAACAACAGGTTACCTGGGAAGCATTTACGAAACAAGGACAGAAAATAAGTTGTCAAGTGCGTGTCGAGAAACGCGTATGATAGGCTTCAGTTGATGGTGACGTTGATTATAAGAACCATTTTTACGATGTCGCTAGATGGTTCACTACTAGAAAAAACGTAATTGTGTACGAAATATGTTTAAGGGGTCAATGACCTCTGAGCTATGTGCGTGTTTAAAATATCAATTTTCCTTTATAATCAAAAAGTTATGATCACACAGTGCTCGAAATTAATCATAATATGAAATCATTAATGTAATCGTATGCGCCCATGTTGACATATGCATTCATTTATTACGTTTTCAGCTTAATATGTATTGTAATAATAAATTAAAATAATTCTCAGGGACAGTTTTTGATGTGGTCTATAAAGCAAAGTTTGAACATTCTATCTTGCATACCTTAGAAATTAAGGGGGAAGGACCTTTTTTCAACTTTGTAGAACAGAAACACAATGGATGCAAGCCGCTTCCAACCGCCATTATTGGAAATCTTTAGTAGAGTTTCATGTTCAACCAATGCACTTCTCGCAGCTAACGTGTGTGGCTTTCAGTAGGTAGGTACTGTTTTACAATTTTTATTTGCAACATCATACAAAATGTTGCCCAAACTGAAAAAAGGCCAAGTGAGCCAAATCTTTCCCAAAACGGCATATTAAAATGGAAACAATGCTACAATGTGGCCCTTGAACGTGCAAGACGAGGCACAGTTCAGCTGTTGGCTTATTTTTGGTTTCGGCTAAAATAGCGACAGTGCTTACGCTTTTATGTACTGCGACAGTGTAACGCTTGAATTTTAATATTTCGTCTAAAATATGAGTGTAATAAAGTTGTTTTTATCAGTTAAACAAACATGTCTATTTATATCATCATTCAATTACATTAAATTTGTTGACCTAAATTCATGTCCCAAACAAATTGCTTTTCTTTGTCCAATTTATTTTATGTCATTTTTTTTTAAACTGGCAAAAGTGCCTTTATTAACTACAACAAAACTACACTACTATTACACAAAAAGCATTGGATCACCCTCAGACCTTTGAAGGTCTAAAGATAATCCAAATGCTCAAGCCCACTGCCAGTTGGCAGCGTGCCCAGCATGCTGGCTGCATTGCCACGCTGAATGGCAATGCTTATGCGTTGAGCCAAATAAACACCAGCATTTTGGTCACGCGTCGCGTCCACCAGAAATTATTTTATGTCATTGACAGATTAATAAGTATATTTTGTGTTCCAGTGCTGATTGTAATTATAATAATTCTTGTTTAAATTAAACAGATAGGTTAAAATATTTAATTTGATGATAAAATGACGTGGTAATGTTTCTTTTTGTATAAATTGTTTTGCTAGTAGTTTTTAGTAATGTTTAGATGTGTAAGTTAGGTTCACTGTTATTAAGGTTTTATGTCAGAAAATGTTTTTGTGTAGTTAAGTCTAGATGTAAGCTGTACATAAATTACAATTTTTGAACTTCAATAAAAAAGGCCTTCTAACCTAAAACCTATAATAAGAAACTAATGTTAGTTATAAAATCATCATCGTTTTAACTGTAGTACGTATTCAGCGTAATATGAATTAATGAATGTAAGTAGAATATCACTACAGTTTACAATTTAAAAAATAGTTTAACGCGTACTTTCAAGTCTATTGCTCTTTTCAGAATTTTTGCCACCGTAACTCTAAGTTATAATTTCCCAGAACAATTTTCAAAATAGTTCTAGTCACATTTCTCATTCGAAATAACTTTACCAAAACTAATGCTACAAAATTCGCGAGGCACGCTACTTGCGCTACGAGTGCTACGAACGCTACAGATGCGGTCGAAATGTAGCGGCTCGTAGAGGTCGTGTTTTAATAACTACGACCTGAGTTTTTTTTATCAAAAACTATGTCTGAAAAGTTCTGATAAAACGTTCATGCATATTTATATTTTCAGGGAGGGTTTAAGCTTTTACATTAAGTTTTGATTACATAAAACTGACTTATCCTCGATATATAAAACTGCTTCAAAGCTGTGTTCTATTGTCTACTCGGGCAATTAGAAATCCTTTTCTCAATCGACTGGTTATTAAAAAAGACATTTAAAAATGAAATGAGTTGGATGAAACAACTTCAAATTAGAAAACCATCTCGGTAAAAAAAAAAACTGTAAGTAAGCTTGAGAATTTTTAAAGACCGAGATACCATAAAAACTTACCTATATCTTACACTAGCGACCTGCCCTGGCTTCGCACAGGTGTATTATAGGTACATATAAACCTTCCTCTTGAATCACTCTATCTATTTAAAAAACCGCATCAAAATCCGTTGCGTACTTTTAAAGAAAATAAGCATACATACAGCGGGGGGCATACAGCGGGAAACGACTTCATTTTATACGACTTTTTTTTTGTAGTGAGAATGTGATTCTATCTTTAAATGTATTCTTTAATAACCAGTAGATAGAGTATAAAAATGATTAACAACTGCCCGAGTAGGCAATAAAACACCAGAAATCTGTAATAAAAGAATAATTATTTAATATTAGAAAAATGCAAAGTCGATAAGTCCTAAGTTATTTGACTGAATACAGATTAGGATTAAATTGTATTAAATTGGAAACGAATCGCCTCCAGCTATGCAATATTCATAAAATGTTGGTGAACAAAAAAGTAGTTGCCAAGATCGTGTCGAGATACACGTATGGAAAAGGTTCTGTATTTTTGTTTCTAATAATTTATTTATGTATTGTTTTATTTATTTATGATTTATTATAAAATAATTATTTCTCTCAAAAAAACGCACCACTGAATTCCACCGTGTACAGAATTTGAATAGTTTGGTTACGGATATTCATTCATTTATCAAAAACGACTCCGTCGATTTCGATAAAATTTAAATGGGTATCCTTGGGAGTATATTTTTTTGAACTAAAAACGATTTTTTTTAATCTGTTCACAATTGGCGAAAGTGTCGATGAACATACACAAAAAAAATACATAAAATTGAACTTAGTACCTCATCCTTTTTGGAAGTCGGTAGAAATTAAAATAGTGCCTAGTAGATTGACATTTTCCATCTTCAAATAATTTACAAAGTTGAATTTAATTTCGATCAAACAATTTTCATATTTTTTGGCATAGCTACTGAATCAAGGTACAGTATTTTTACGAAACTATTTTGTAAAAGCATGCCATCTTCCTATAAAATCAATTAAATAAAAGCGCAATTCGGCTCTTCGATGAATCGAGCAATCAAGAACATAAAATAACAATAAAAAAAAAATCAGACGAATTGAGAACCTTCTCGTTATAGATATCGGTTCAAAGGACAGACGACAAATATAAATCTCGCTAGGGTTTTTGTTATATTAAGGAACCTTAATAAACTGAAGCCAGTGGCAATATTTTTATGAAAACAGTGGATTTTATGTATTTTCAACATTGGTGAATAAATCTTTGACTCTCGATGTTTGCTTTCTTTTCGCTTTAATTTTGTTTATTTTTATGTTTTGTGCGTCGTTTTTAACGCTTCGCTTGACTTTCGTTGATAAATTAGTTAAATAGACAAGAATAACGTTCTCGGTTTTAGGGACCATAAGTTACGTTAAATTCATTTTGTTTGCAAATTCAAGTCGCGTGTTTTGTAATTACACGTGTGTTGGCAACCATCACAATAATTTATGAGTCATTATTTATGGACCCGCTTTTTGAACTGTCCAAAACGCGCTCTAACATTACGATATATTATTTAATATAGGTGAAAGATAAACTCATAAAACATTCCTTATATAGTGTAGTGATAGTATTTTAATTGAGCTATTACTTATAATTTTACATTCTACGACTCGACAATATAATTACTATACTATACTCGTAGATATAGTGTTCCACGCGTAACGCTGATTCAATTTTGATTTTTATATGTTGTTGTTAAAATAATGATTAAAAATTACCTAATAAATATATATATTATCACTTTCATTTCATGTTATCACTGTACAATTAATGAACATGACATAAATTTTATCTTTCACACATGTTGCTACTCAGGTGACAAATCTTTGAATTATGTATTTTGTGATGAGTGATTTTGCACTAATGTTTTGTCAGATTTTCTGTTTGATAGTGCTACTAGTCTTGTCTTTCATTTCATCTATCTCAGATTTTGTTAAGGCGTTGAGCTATAATTCATTTTCTTTCGTCTCGTCTCTAGATTGAACTCAAATCATTTATAAGGTCAAACAAGTTAAGGCTCATTGAGGCTTAAAGAGTGCCTTATACCTAAATATCTGTGTAAACAGTTTATAAGGGCGTCTGAACTTTTAATTCAAGTTTTTGTTAACAGTTCGGAATATATAATGGTGTGAGATATAAAATGTATTGCTCTTGATTTTATTAGATTTCATCAATTATTTTTAGAGGTTTTTGAGGGTTATTTTTGGAGCGAGCGAAGCGAGGTCTTAGTCTACTGGAACAAATCTTCACTTTTATGTATGTTTGCCCGACGATAACTTGAGTACCACTTCACCGATCTTCATGAAATTTTGCTTACATGAAGGTAGTTTATATAGGTACTTATGTATAACTTTCACGTTCGAATATGAGCATCTTCTTTTCAGTGGTTGCGAAGATATGAGGGCCGTGGTAAAAAAGAGGGAAAACGCTGCCACTTTCTTGTGGAAGTTGCGGATGACGTAATATCACCGCTCGCTCGAGTATTTTGTTTATTGGATGATCTAACATAGCTTACCTGTAAGCGTAGTTCGATCCTTAATTATGCAACCTTCCTGAAGAGATTTATTAGGTTCTTGTAGTATTCGGCAACGACAAGTAATAAATCTCTTCAGGAAGGCTGTAGTTATTATAAGAATAAGCGCTCTCTTTGTTCTATGGAGCTCGATAAACTATGATACTTCTGCGAGTGTTAGATTCTATTCAGTATGACCAGAATTAGAACAATTCAGAAATCGTAGCGGAATAATACCAATTTTAGGAAATCGAAACTTTCATGACAATGTAATTAATTTTTTTTTTGAAATCACGGTATTTAAGATTTAAAATAGTAAGAACGCGGGGTACAAATCCGGCGCGGATTACTAGTATAATTTAGTTTGTAAACAAAATAAATATGTTATACAAAATTTATTGGCGACAATTAATTTTTTTAGTTTTAAGATTTATTGATCACCGTAGTTTTAAATCACTCTCTTGAATTTATGATAGACTTTTCTATCGACAAACAAAAATACATTTAAGAACTATTTAAAAATTAAAAGGCTGTTTTTTTTTGTAATTTCGAAGTCGGTCCCAATGTAAAATTTGTTCGTGATGATCATTTATTACTCTGAAATTCCCTGCAATTTGCAAAGAAACAATTTGTGTACTGAAATTATTTAACTCATTTCATTATAATTTTACAACAAAACGCAAAAATCCTCTCTGCGGTTCGCAGAACGAAATGCGGGGATAACTTTAAAGCGAATGTCGACAACAATAGCGTTGTCGTTCGCAGACTACAAGACAAAACGGGCAGGCGCGGACTTTCGTCACGGACCACAAATGTTTTTGTGGTAGCCCTAATTATTTTCACTTGATGACTCTGGTTGGAGAATTATGTTACCTAGATGAGACATGAGACATATTTTTTTATCGCGATTCAATCCGCGCTTTACCACCAACTCGCCTGATGGTAAGCGATGTTGTGGTCGAAGATGAAGCACGCAAACCTAGAAGATACCTATTCACTCTGACCTTGAAAAGCTTTAGATTGTATCTCTTAGGAAACAGAAGAGCAGGAAGACTGTTCCAATCCCTGGCGGTACGAATCAAAATGTTGAGTCAAACCGCTGGAACTGTGGTGGTGTGGTGGCTGGAACCGGTGGAAATGTGGATCTTGTAGTAAAAAAGAGGATGGTAGGATAAGGTCGTGCAGCTCAGATGCACACTCTCCGAAATGAATCCTATAAAAAATGGACAGACTCGCATTTATTCATTTTCATCATCCATCCATCCATTAGCCATAGGACGTCCACTGCTGGACATAGGCCTCTCCTACGGATCTCCAATAAGACCGGTTGGTAGCGACCAGTTTTCCCGCGGTTTTAATGAGGCCACCTTGTGGGTGGACGTCCTACGCTGCGTTTGCCGGTGCGTAGGACGGTAACGGTGAGACATTTTAATAAAGAAAAATTAGGAACTGGTCTTATTACTGGGGTTCTGTGGAGTAAGCGTGTGACCAGCAGTGCACTTCCTATTACTGAAACGACGACGAAGTAGGTAACGCTTTTTGAAAAGCTCGGCTGGGTGGTTCTTACCAATCATCGAAGTTAAGCAATGATAAATTCGTAATTCAGATGAACTGCTGCGGGTTCCATTTACAACTGAACGATATCGTGTCTCGGACGACTTTTTAATTTAAATGCCTCGGTATTTCAGTACTTATAAATCTACTGGCAATTTTTTTTCTTTTGAAAATCGAATCTATTGAGGATAAGACTTCCCTGTTCAACTCTATTTTGATACAACTCTATGATGTTTATTGATGTTCATGCTTCCGTTCGTCCGGTCAAGATGAAGCAACTACCTGCAAAGTGGTTAACAGTTGATATTAAAAAAGTGATCCATCAAAAAGCGGTGGCTAAGGGTAAATTTAAAATTTGATACTAAAAAGGAAAAAATTCAAGTCCTTCGGAATCGCTGTTATAGAATGTGAGAGCTGCGCAACGCCACCACATCCATAAATCTGACGAAAATGGTGATCCTGTCTGGAAATTTCTACGCTCATTAGTTGTTGGCAAATCTCAATAAACATCTAATCCTTGTGACCTGGATGTTAATTCTCTTAATTAATGTTATTCACAAACCGCATACATTGAGTCATAAGTCATAAGTTATTTATTGATAAAATGGCAATTTACACGTCAAATTATATACTTATGTATACACAAACATTGAATACAATGATGTAATGAATTTGGAATTACAATAATCGTTAGTTATAACTTCAATAATAATGGAAAAATTAAACAATAATAATGCACACAATGTCATAAAAAATTCAATTAAATAAAATTAATAATCAAAAATACGAATGTCAAAATAAATTCATTTGATAATCATGTCAAACACTTATAAAATTCATCGTATCTGTAAAAAGATTGCTCGATAAGCCATTTTTTTAATTTAATTTTAAAAGACTGTAGGCTTACTGCAGACGTTATCTCTAGAGGTAAGTTGTTATAAACGTTCGGCGCCATGACATGAGTCAACTTAGAGGACTTTTCGAGGGAGTGGGGGACGGCTTGCAGCTTGTGCTTGTCCCGGGTGGGATACCTGTGCGCGGAGCCCCGCTCTGGAAACGCAGCCAGGTTCGTCCTAGCATACACTGCCACCTGATAAATCAGGATGCCGTTGATCGTGAGATATTCAAGTTTTTGATGTTGAATTCCGAATCAAGAACCGCCATATCATATGAACCAGCACAAGTTCCAATTATACACTGTCGGACAGCTGTCTTAGACAACACCTCCTCGGTAGGTGTACTCTTTTGTAAATAAATTGAGGATCGTTACTATTGATGCCGCTGTCCGCACTACGTTCCACTTTCGCCCGTAGCACACCTACGCGCTACGCTACGAAATACAAGTAGCGTAACCGCTGTGTAACGATCCTGGTCGCGAAACCAAATTGTAACAAACCTAGCCTAGCCTAGCCGAAATGTAACATGCCTAGCCTAACCAGCCTAATTAATCTCATTTATAAACCTATGAAGAGAAGAAACTATTTTAAAAAATCTGTCTAAATTGAAATGTCAGAGAAAATGATTATAGAACCTTGATTTGCTTTCAATGGTTCCTAGGTGTTTGACATACTAGCTATGCGACTTGGTTCCACCTGTCTATGATGAAATTATAAATTTAACCTCATGAAAGAAATATCCTAAGATATTTAGAAGGCTTTAAATATCGATACAGATGTTCAATAAGATCTCAGCTTACTATTTGTATAGATAAATAATAAGATAAGAATACTATCATTTTTGAACTTCTTAAGTTCACAACGTAATAATTCTCACCTAGCGCCGTCTGCTTTATTAGTTTTCTGCTGTGAGATTCCTATCTTAATCATCTAGTTTATTTACCTATTTATACGTTAGTTTGGCCAGTGTTCGTCTTGTGATAGACCCTGCGTTATAGACCGCATAAACCTTAGGTAAAGGTGATTCGAAATACCTGCCTAATAGATTACCTAAGTTCAGAACGAAAACCCTATGTTTTACCTATTTTGAGTTTCTATGATCCTGCAAGTATATTACTAATCTCAGAGTGAAATAAAGTACCTAACTAATGCCTCAAGAGCTACTTAGAAATAATGATTCTAGAGCTTCTCTGTTTTATATGGAGTTTATTTAGAATATTTTTGAATATTAATAAGCTTCAATAAAGCTAGGTATAAAATATTGATTTAGTTGCATAAGAAAATATTAGACATGAGATGAGAATGAAAATCATTAAACTAGTAATCTAGAACAAAGAAACTCTATTATTGAACTAATATTATTATCAAACTACGAATATAATAAAAGAAATGAATGCCAGAAAGAATAGTATTGATTTATTTCTGACAGTTAGTTTTAATATTTTAAATTTATCCAATTTTATTTAGGTATCAGAGATTTAATTTATTTTATGTTTATCTCTGATTATTTAGTCATGGCGCTCGAGAGAGCTGAAAACCATGAAAATGACTCTACTCTGCTTTCGTAAATCTAACGCTATCCTGGAAAAAGAAAGCAGGAAAGAAAACCAGGAGTCGCGAGTGTGTCAGTCATCTTATCTACATCACTTCATAAAGTCAGGAAAATCATAAAACTTGCATGAAATCCAGAGTGTTCTCAAGAAAAGCTCCAAGATTACTATAGATAAAGGTTCGAGAATCGACTTTGCCTTATAAAATAATATTCAAATCAATAAGCTTTCAATAGCTTTATTTCAAAGTGATCAGAATTTACACTCTTATACGGACACGGGAAATCCCTCCATTTCGGAAATGAGAAACACTGGCCCAAGCTCTATCTGGCTTCAAGAGTTCTGCACACTAATGAAAATACAGCATTGATCGAGTAGCACTTACGGCTAGTATTAAAATAATGAGATGTAGCAAATATGTGGTACAGCAACAGCCGACTCTGCGATTGTAAAGACATAAATAAATTACAATTCGTCTAAGAACACCCTGTCCTCCGCAAGTTGTAAGTATAACTCGTTATGTCTAGTTGTATTCTATGATTGCAATCTGAATCCGCATAGAATTTAATGTTATAAGATTTCATGTTCACATATATAGTCGAAGCTGAAAAAGACAAATAATTAAAACATTTGTAATTCAAACATAGAAATAATAAAGGGCGAGTGTTAGAAGCTTCTATCTTCTACTCGTGAGTAAATGCTCAATGAAGGATAGTTTCGTCAGTAACATACTTCTATAGAGTAGGAAACATCGTAAGTCAACTTATGCAAGACCGCCATAGGAACCTGAAGATGTATGCGTATTTATCAACCCGCAACAGGTCAGAGTAGATAATATTGCCTTGTTTCTGTGGTGTAGCGTAGCATCGTAAGCAACTCGTTCATACTCATAAAAGAATAGATACGTGTGAGAATCCTCCATACCGCATCGTTTCAGTAAGGCGGATATAGGCCTATCTCCATATGATAGACCTCCTCTTTTCATCTGATGTCCATTTGTACATTAATACAACAGTAAATCATCCAAAAGTCCAATGCAGTACTGATCTGGCCGACTCTCAGGAACATCATCTGCTGAACAATTCTATACCTACTATGACATATCTATTTAAAAAGTGATACGATTATACGAAACCAAATCCTCTAGGAACATCCTCGTCCTTCGATCGAAAACAACTTTCTTCCAACTTCCACTTTTTAGACCAGGAACAAAATTCTCCTAGTTAGTAAACTCTTCTCTGCTCTTCCTTTCTCTGAATCTTGCGGTACCAAACTAAAAATATCCTAAAAAAATTAAATATTCCAACATTTTCCTATCATTTTCTCAAGTGAAGTCCCTCCTGTCAGTCCAGTCCAAACCTTCCATTCTTTTTTTTCTCTTATTTTAAATTCTCAAGTTATATGCAAGGAGTTTTCATACGTAGATTGAAGTTCTGTTGCTTTTCTAAAATGTATTTATTTTCCTGCTTGTTTGAATTTCATTTGAATGGAAAGTTTCTTTAGATAATATTTGAAAGAATTATATCCTCATGTGAGATACTCCTGACCTACAAGAATGCTTTCTTCCTATGCCTAATTACTCAGATGTGGACGATCAAACCATCTGAGGTTTGTTACAGCTGGATGAATTCAGCTGCGATCAAGTGTAGTTTGATTTGCGGAACTGGGCGTCGAAACGTCATGCGAGTCAGTTTAGTTGAGGCAATCGGAGCGAAATGTCGTGGTTTTGTTTTTAATTTTGTCGACTGCCACAAACACGTGCGAAAACAACGCGGCAACGCAAGAAAATGGCGGCCGGAGCGCGGAAGTGTGGCTGTGGTCGGAGCTGATCGACGGAACCACGCGGGGAAAGACATAAAATTATAGTCAAATATATGCGTTAGAACAGGCAGTTTCGTTAGTGTTCTGCTTCTCTTACGTACGGACAAGACATGGCAAAATACCGCGGTTCCGCTATAATAGTTTCGCAGCGGAGGTGTGCTACGGGCATGTCTACTATCTATAATATCGCGTTGCCATTTCTATCATCTTATACATCTGGGGAGTCATGGCAAGCCGGAACACCGGACGTACGAAGCGCGTAATAAAAATTCAAACTTGTTGACACTTATACTCGCTTTGTGCAGCTTAATTAGTTCCGCAATAAGCCTTTTATGCAAATTAAGATGAAATGAGTCATTAACGTTTCAGTAGTTTGACCCCATAAGCAAGTCTATTTTTCCACGCTCCTGCACTAAAATTATAAAAGTTTTTTGTTTATTACCATTAGGTGCTAATACCACGAGACTGATATTAAAATTATTTCATCAATAATAAGCTACATTATTATTTTGTTATTAAAATAGGGATACAGATGAAACCAGCCTGGGTAGCACGGCAAAGGGAGAAAACCATTTTATCCACTTTTTATGTCAGTTGTCATTGTCAATCCATACTTTATTTCCTCTTCGAGGGGATATAATGGTGGAAAGACAATTTGTCCCTTTGCCAGGAGCTGCCCAGCTAGTCCTTACTAATATATTTTATAAGTTCGAAAGCGGGTCGGTTGGCTTATTGGTTTATTTATTTTATTTAATACTCTTTCACATATTGTTAAATTACATTAATAGATGCCCTTATTATTATTTTTAATGAGTTTATGTCTGCGCTTGACCACTAACTCCCCCGATGCTAGGCGACGTTGTGGTCAAACATGAAGAACGCAGGATTAGAAGATACCTATTCACCCTGTCATTCAAAAGCTTCGGTTTATATCTCACAAGAAACAAACAAGTATTATACTAAAAAAACATTTTTTTAAAACATACTTTTACTGAACTAGTAAGTACTCGCCAAGACGAATCAAGAGCCAAAAATCGATAGGGTTGCGTCGTTTCATTGCAGAGGTCCTATTACCACTTTCCAGATCCATCATCAGACCCTGGTTACCTACCATTGAAAGACAAACCACTCGCCAAGGCTATTCAAATGAACCCAGACTCGATGAGGTTATATCTTTTCATAGCTAAGTTCCTTTGGCCACCTTCCAGATCCATCATCAGATCAGCACCATGTCATCATTATATTGCATTGTCACGCGATTTACACATGTATGCAAAATTTCAGCTCAATCGTTAGCGGGGAAGTGGATCAAATTTATTCATATTGATATTTTTATTTGCAAGAATGTAGGGTAGGTACATGGTACTGGTCTTAAAACTACTTATATCTAGTATCACTACATCCAACTCTGATCGAGCATATCTACTTGCATCTTTAACTTGCAAGATTTGATTACAGGCCGGCAGATAGACAACAGGACCGGTGAAACTAAATAAAAGCTTATAAAAAACCAGCGGTCTGTTACATCCCCTGGCCATACATATCAGAAACGTCAAGTGAAAGCTTCGTACGAATCGAAGAAAAATCAACAGAATCAGAATCAGAATAACATTTATTGCTTAAACTGTGTACAAGTTTAGGTGTTACATAACAGTGTAGGCATATGTGTAGGTATATTATTCCACCGTCTAAAATATCGTGTAATCAACGAAATTAGGTTAAATTGTTCCTCCACTAAAACAAATGACTCCCCAAAACGCCAATCTTCTAATGCTCTTCCAATCACCATAATTATCTAGGAGCCAAAATAATACCTTTCAAAAAATGTCATCAATTCCCCTGCGTCCTAAACGCGCCCACTTTAACTAATGGTAGGTCGGCATTTTCAATTTTACCAGCGATTTGCATATTCAATGAGATAGCCTTGATGGCCCTACCTGGTCGTTGCATAAACTAGAAAAACAGTGGTCTTTTGAAGGCATTTTACTCAAGAATGGTTTACTGAGGACGCTAGTACGCTCTTGAATGGTTTTTGATGAAAATCTTTGAAGGAATGTTGTATTAAATCTGATTAAGATAGAGTTAGAGATATAATAAACTATAGGTATATTAGGTAGATTTATAGAAACTAGTAAATTTATCATCACCGTATGTTCATTTAACTTCTATTCATTTTTAGGATTCCGTACCCAAAAGCTAAAAACGGGCCCCTATTACTAAGACTCCGCTGTCCGTCTGTCTGTCTCCAGGCTGTATCTCATGAACCGTTATAGCTAGAAAGCTTAAATTTTCACAGATGATATATTTCTGTTGCCGCTATAACAACAAATATTAAAACAGAATAAAATTAATAATTAAGGGGGCTCCCATACAACAAACCTTTTTAGCCGTTTTTCGCTCTAGATTAATAATGGTAACAGGTAGATGCTTGAAATTATCACAGAATATTTAGTTGTATATTAATTTCAATAATAAACAAAAAATAATTTTTAAGGGTGGCTCCCATACAGTACGGAACCCTCCGTGCGCGAGTCGGACTCGTACTTGGCCGATTTCTTGGTTTCTGTAGAAGGTATTTTAGAACAACGTTACTTAATGGAATCTATTAAAAAAACCCCACATGATGTGAATATGCCACAAACACATTTTATGTGTATCTACTGCTGATGATACCTACACAGAGACCCACACAGATCAAAATGCACCCTCCTCTTTGTGTGACTAATTAAGATAGTTAAGACTAATAAAGTTCTACGCCGCGCTTGCCAGCGCGTAGTCTCCATTCAGACGTCTTTACTTTCCATCCATGTATCAGACATAGAACCTCTAGACATAGACATCCCCTATGAACAAGAACTTTACGCAAATAAGAACTTTACATTATTTAATATTACTATAAAACAGAAAAAACGTTCAAGAAAGCTGGCGTAATCCATCCAATTTACTTATTTCCACCCGCAGTCCATTTAAAGAAATAACCAAATTTTCCCAAGAATCCGGCAAAATAATTCGCACATTTTCCAAAGAACAAAACGGAGCTATATCAAGATACCTTTTAAATCATTACTCAATAAATAAAAAGGTCTTGTTCCTGCCACGGAGTAAGCCGTTACAGAGTGTTATAGCACTCGGAGAATAAAAGAAAAAATAAATTGTCGCCTCCTTTAGAAATATCTCTTTTTTGTTGTGGACCGAAAAGAAGGAAAAAGTTTAACAGACCGATGCATTCTTCGGGGAAGTTTACGATAGTAAATCTATAGAGTTGAGAATTTATTTTTGTTTAAAGTAACGCGTCTTTTGACTGATTGTTTCTTAGTATATAATTACCAAAGGTAAGAGTCGATGAGTAAGGGGAGGCTTCGGATAAGGGTTGCGTTTACAGTTTAGTTTTACCGTGGCTCCAATGACACATTGGACCAAGGTTTCCCAAAACAATGGGTCGCAACTCTCTGGGCAGTGTGGAGAATATGACCCGATCACCTTTGGAAAGCCTATTTTCAATAGTGAACTAAGTATAATTTTATAGGCTAAATCATGCAACTTGGTGGCTATTATATTATCCACAAACTGCGGAAAACCCAATCGTCGCGCTGCTGTTAAGTGAGCTTCAGTCAGGATTGGGTTATTCGCAGTATGTAAATAACATCACAGCCGCCAAGTTGTATGATTCAGCCTATAAAATTATGGTTCATGGTTGAAAATAGTCTTTCCAAGGGTAATCGAGTCATATTCACGTCACTGGTGCAGGATAAGTGATAAAGCTGCCAAGTTGTGTGATTTGGACTATGCGTACTATAACACCAAATGGTTAGTGCAGTGCAGTACGTACAAACAAATCTAATATAGATTGCGCATGTGTACACAATGCCGACGCCGCGTGGCAAAGTGGTGACACACGGGCGTAGAGAGCACGCGGGAGGCATTGGCAGGAGGGTGTGCCCCGGCGCAAGCCCTGGCTCCCGCGCATAACTTTCCATCCGCCGACTTGTGTGGTGCTTAATATACTTTGTATTTTTGTACTGTTTTAAATTAAAGCCAAATAAATTAGTTATCAAACAACTCTATAAACATGTTATCCCGTATCGTAAAAGACGCATAGCTCCGTATCTCCCTACTCCCGTAATATCGTTACGCAGGGAATATGCATAATCTCTCATACACTTGATGTATTAACTCGGTCTGATAAGGAAATACTCGGCTACTTTTATAGATCGTTCCATTTATTGAGATTTTACCCACGCTTCCCCATGATCACTTGCAACGTTGAAAACAATTTATTCATTGGACGGAAACAAAAGATAAGCAAAACTAAGCTTGATTTATTACACTAAATAAAATCGGCCAAGTATGAGTGCGCGAGTCCAGCATGAAGGGTTCCGTACCATATGGGAGCCCCTCGGTAAAAAAATCACGTTTGTTGTATGGGAGCCCCCCTTAAATATTTTTATTATTTTGTTTTTTAGTATTTGTTGTTATAGCGACAATCAAAATACATCGTTTGTGAAAATTTCAACTATTATATCTAGCTATTACGGTTCATGAGATACAGCCTAGTGACAGACAGACGGACAGCGGAGTCTTAGTAATAATGTCCCGTTTTTACCCTTTGGGTACGGAACCCTAAGAATAAACTACAAAACAAGATGTCCCTCGGTAATATTATGCTATTCAGGTTTGGTCAATGATATCATAATAGTAATGGATATTCAAGCGATTTTAATGTCGGCGTATCGTGTACCGTTAATTGAGATCTAAGGTAGCTTGAATCCCTATATGAAAACTATTAAGTGAATTGAAGATTGATTATATTTAAACTTCGACCTGTAAGAATAATGTTTTAAGTTTGTCGCAATATTTCTAGAAAATCCATAATTGAGGTTAAAAAATGTTCTGGAGGACGCGACGCCTGCTCAATTATGCTGGTTTTCATTTGGTGGTCAAATGTCTCAACATATATGTTTTGCTTTCAGTGTGGTAATGCTGAATCTCTGACACGCTGCCGACTACAGTTGGCTTGAGCGGTCGAGAGCTCGGGCTCCCAGCACGCGCTTGAGACTACAGTTTTTCTGTAAACCGCGACCACGGGCGGGGGTGCGGGCCCTTGCGGGTCTGCCAGAATGGCGGGTAGAGGGCGCTGAGAGAAGCCGCCCGATCTCGCGGTCGGGATTGGGTACTCGCGCCCTCCCTTTACAATGCCCTACATCCAATGTTGGTGTAGCGTCCAGCCCCAGTAAGGAGGTTCGCCTCGAAGCTGGTTCCTGACTCCCATGTCTTACAGGAGAAGAAGATCCCAATAATAATAATATGGCTTGAGCATTTTAATTACATTCAAACTTCCACAGGTCTATGGATGAATCAATTGCTTTTTGTGTAGTAGTAGGTAGTTTAAATTTGTAATTTTATTATATTTTACTTTAGAAAAGGTAACAGACTTGCAACAAAATACACATCTTAATTAAGTTTAAGCTTGGCACTAAGCTCGCAGAAAGAAATAAATCTATGAATTCTGAAGTAAAGTAATGAATTAGGTATTAAATAAACTAAAACAGCTACTGTTATCCAATCACAATAAATATATTACATATAAACCAATCATGCATAATAATCGTGGTAGCCGTGGTGGTCTAGTGGTAGTGACACCCGCCTTATAATCGTGAGGTCGTGGTTTCAAATTCCGGTCCCGTACCAATGAGTTCTTCGGAATGTATGTACGGAATTTAACACCGCTGGCTTTTCGGTGAAAGAAAACATCGTAAGGCAACCTGCATACGTCAGTTGAAGAAATTCGATGGCGTATGTGAATCCACCAACCCGCACTGGGTCAGCGTGGTGGATATGGCCCATTCACCCTTCGTGGGTAGGCCTACGTCCTGCAGTGGATTATTAAAAAGGCTGATACAGTACAGTACAGTAAACCAATCAACGAAGCTCAACAATAATTTGATTCTTTTCGTAATTTCATGACAAGGTTATTATTTTCATCCAATGACTGAAAACCGATGTTCAAATACTACGAAGGAAGGTCTGTAAAAACATCATTACCTGATGCGCTGAAGCTTAAAATAAAATTGGCTGGCGCGGCTTTCTCTCAAGGGCTTTGGTTGGCGTTACTCACTCAAGAGATGACTTAAATTTGGTTTTCCCTTCATTTAGTTAAAACGAGAAGTCTTTTTGTGAAAAACTCATTTTTATATTTCGTATTTTATTGTAAATATATTTTAATTGTAGGTTACCAACTACAGGCTATTGTGGGATACAGGTTTCTATAGGAAATTATAACAAATTGCAAGCAAACCTTTTGTTATAGTAATAGATATCCCAGCAAAATATTTTCATGCAAAATGTTGCCAAGACGATACCAATAACTTGCACTGTCAAAAAGTTATGAGATTTAAATTATTAGACAAGCTTCTTAATTCTACGCGGCCTAATTTTACACATCATATCTTCCTTAACTCTACATCTTAAGTATTTATTATTTGTAATAAGATTTTTTTTGTCTACTCTCTTTTGCTACTCACTCCGTTTTTTTCTATTTTTATTAATTCTTCTCTAGATGAAAGAGATTGCTATAAGCAATAAGGCCGCCCTTTGTTAACACTAGTTTTAAGTCGCTTCTTTTTTTCCTTTCTGTATATTTCTTCTGTATTGTATTTTAATGTCAACAATAACGCTTGGTCGTTTTGCTACCATTTTATGTGCATAAGATTATTTTTTATTCATTATTAACATACTGAAATTATGAATTATCCAGTCAAGCTACAAATTTTGACAAGCCAGATATTATGTAAGGCGTTTAGAGTTAGAGTCTTGGCATCACGGACAACTGGACACTACCGTGTTCTCAGATCAAATTCAAATTCAAAATGTATTTATTCAATTGACATATTACATGTGCTTAAAAATGTGCTTAGATACTAAACAATTCAGGTTTTGTCGTATAATGTAGAACAAAGATCTGTGTTTAGAAATGTTTAGATTTGAACACAGACACGGATTGAACCCGAATCAACAAAATATACGCATGCATGCATGTTTCAGGCTATCCTTTGCAAACAACAGCAGGAATTCCGTCTAAAAGTTGCAAACATAAAATATTTGACTGCGTCCCTACAAATAACCCAGAATTAACGCAATTCGCAGATGTCACATCCCGTTTAAACCGAAAACATTGTAACCGAACAAACACATAAATCTTTCCGAAAAAAAGCCGTATTCATACAAATATTTTGACGACCGCAACGATATCCGTATAGCCTAATAAATAAACATTACCGATGTGGATTTATTCGAGGAGAGAGAATATTTACGAGTCGCCTCCATTAACACAAATGGAGGCATCAACTAAGAAAATAATCCCGAATTTGCCGAAAATGAATTTCTTTGGTTCCTACGAGAAAATGCTTATTTTGCCAAATGTTTTGCCACTAGAGTAAACTAATTCCGTCGGCTTGTTAGTGTCCGCATTAAATATTTTCCTTTTATATTTCATTCGTGTCGGTTCCGGGATGGAAAAGGAAAACATATATCAGTGTGTCAGTGACAATGTTGACACCAGCAGTAATACATGCTTAGGAGGCGTTTTTTCATCGGCAGTACGAAAATAGATGACATTATTTAATTTTACGTTTCAAAATGTCGTTTCAGCTCAATTTTTAGCGTGAATAAAGAAATCATCGAGCCTGTTTTACCAGTAGAAAGCGATCGAAAATGAAAACTCACATCTTTGCAGCACTGCAAAGCAATCGAGTGATTAGCAATCAAAATGTGTTATTTCATTAACACATGTACTCGTAATCGTTAAGTTAGTTTTGCTTCTAGGTAAGTACATACAAATATACTTTGGCAAAAAAGTCAGGTATTTTATAGGTAGGTACCTACCTAATTATTTATTTTTGTTGTGTAATACAAATCTCACGATTATTTAAGCCATTTATTTTCATAAGAATGTGCAACTAATTACGGCTATATTTTATTCTACTTCTTCCAATACTGACATTACCAATGTGAAGAAAGACATTCCGGTTTTGATAAACTGAAACAAAAATATCAATTACTTTAAAAATTCAAGCGAACCTATCTAGAAGAAAATAATCGGCCCAGTATGAGTCAGATTCGCGCACGGAGGGTTCCGTACTGTATGGGAGCCTCCCTTAAATATATATTTTTTTAAATTTTATTATTTATAATTGAAGTGAATATACAACTAAATATTCTGTGAAATTTTCAAGCATCTGCCTGTTCCCATTATTAATATAGAGAGAAAAACGGCTTAAAAATCAGGTTTCTTGTATGGGAGCCTGAAATATTTATTTTATTCTGTTTTTAGTTATCGCGGCCACAGAAATAAATCATCTGTGAAAATTTCAGCTTTCTAGCTATAACGGTTCATGAGATATAGCCTGGAGACGGACACACAGACAGACGGACAGCGGAGTCTTAGTAATAGGGTCCCGTTTTTACCTTTTGGGTACGGAACCCTAAAAATGAGATGAAAAGCTAATCGATGGCGGCGGTGGACAAACACCTAGGATTTAATATACCAAAGAAAAGTCTGTTGGGAGCATGGATGTAGTTAGTAGTTAGTAATATTAGCAAACAATCGTCAGTTAAAGTTTATGTAGTACAAAATATTTCGTGAAAATGTAATTTTTAATACAGAAATGCATTATGAAATACCTATTTTAAGTTAAAGTAGGTATATTGATTATTAGTAGTAAGAATTAATAAATATTGTTTAGTTATGTGGTAAAAATAATCAAATTGAATTTTGTTTTTAATAAAACATTCTTACCCAAGTAAAAGTTGGTAGAGACAAACTTATTGTTCCAAAAATGTAAATCGGCATTCGCTGACTTAGCGCCATACTGAAGATGAGAACATTCTTCTTGTGCTTCCGGTCGAAGATGTACCATTTCTCTGTGACAGCGTTCTGAAGTTTCCCACACTGAAAATATTAAGCTGATGCAACCACATAACGAATTTGTAAAAATCTTTTACTAAAAAGCCATAGACCGAACTGCAAACTTATGGGGAAAAAATTCATGTAGGTATAATTTTGTTATCTAAGTACTTTTCTGATACGTAAGTTTCTATAGGCCGAATGGCTACCACAATTTAACGTGTCATCAGAGGCACTGCAGTGCTCAGTTGTAAATGCCACCCTTTCGAAGACTAACCGTGCCAAACGTTGCTTGACTTTGCTTATCATTAAGAAACAACTGGTCAAACGACGCCATGAGCGCTACTATTATGAAGCAGAGCGTAGTTTTGCTTTTAAAATTAGAGATCATCGTCAATTAATAGTGCGTTTGAAGATTTGTAGTATCACTATACCATAATTTTGTCTATACTATAGTTATATTTTACTCGATTACCTATTGTTAAAAAAAAATTACACACTTGTTACCTCGTTATCGACTTGCTGTCCCAGCGTACAAAACATAAGCACTACCAAAATAAAACATAATTCGTGTACGTAATATTTCATGGTGTCCGGTGATAGTTTATTCTGAAATACAGATTGTATGTTAAACTAAGAGCATTTCGTCTCATTTACTAGCAGTAGAATGTGACTATTAGCCTCTACAGTGAGAGGTTTATTTTTTAAATATATGAACATGGTCGAATCAATATTCTTGGCATCTGTGAACACAAAGCGAGTCTTAGAGCAGTAGCATATTCATTTCAATATATCAGCTGTGCAATAATAACAAATCGTTTGTTATGGACATAAAAATAACAATGTTCTTAGTTATAATAACCATTTTCCAGTTTTATTTTTAATACATTATACTAAGTTTGCAATAAATAATGGTGTTTTTATTTTTCAAATACCTTCAAAAATGGCGGAGTTATGAATTTTTACACAGACGCAAGAAGCGGGGACGTGCGCTTGTAGCTTACTTCACAGACCACCGTATACATACTCGTATACAGCGTTATTGCTAATCAATTAGCATCCTTTTAGGGGCTTATTCTGTACATCAAAACTAACAACTTTTGTTCTGCGAATTTTGTCAAAACTCAAAAAAATTGTTGTTCCATTGAAAAATATCGTCCACCCGTGACAAAATCTATGGAACAGCTGATTTTTTTTTGAGTTATGACAAAATTCGCAGAACAAAAGTTTATAGTTTTGATGTATAGAATGAGCTCCTAAGAGGATGCTTATTGATTAGGAATAACCCTGTATATTATATCGATGGCGTTTGCCACCTGATTACTCAAAAATTAACTTTGAATTTTAACTGATACAATAAAATAAAAATGAATGTGTTATTTATCATTTTATTCCACCAAATGCGAAGCATAACGGTGTTGATTATTTCCCTTTTTTTTGGCTGTTAAAATAACAGAAACATTAGGTACTTACAGATATTGCAATTTTCACAGAACACATGCAAACGAGCATAATTGCAACCAATATTAATGTCAAATAGAATGGTCTGCAAATGATATTTAGTTTGTTAGAAAATCTGAAATTAAACGTTAACTGTATTAGTATATCAATAGAAAATACTTCGAAACGTTTGCTTGTTTGTTTTTGGAAAAATAAAAAGCCATTAGGTATATACATTTTGTAAAGAGCTAATGAAAACAGATAATTTATTTACGACTAGCTGACCCGACAGACCGTTTTTTAATTTTTCGCGCAATTCTCTTTTACTTTTTTCTCATAAAAACCTTCTTTTGGCTATAACAAAAATAGCAAAAAAATAAAGAGATCACTTTAGCTGTGCTAGTATACCTACGCACCACGAAATAATTATTTCGACGTGTCATAACGAGACAGAGTTGTGGTGCAGTATCTGTCACATTTTCATTGTCAAAGAGTGCGGAACAGTTGTTTACCTTTTAATTTTGGCGTAATGTTCAATGCACTGCCCCAGAACAGAGGTGCAGTATATTTGCCATACTGCCTCTTCTATACCGGCAATTTCAATGACAAGTTCATTCACATGCATCAAGATGAAAGTCAGAATCCTCAGTTGACGGATTATCTGACCAACCAAGAGTATAATGATAGATTGTAGACCTGGGTAAGCTAAAACACAAACGTTTCCAAAATTAAAATCATCATTAGGTTCGCGTAGTTTCTTGTTTGGAAAAAATATAACTATGTTTTATATTTTTCTTCTCTCTTCTTGGCGTCTTCTCGTCCGACATACCTCAGTGCCTCAAGTCGAAAGTTTTCGACCAGTGTGTGTTGCCAGTGATGACTTATGGCACAGAAACGTGGTCTCTCACTATGGGCCTTATTGGTAAGCTCCAAGTAGCCCAACGAGCTATGGAGAGGGCTATGCTCGGAGTCTCTCTGCGAGATCGAATCAGAAATGAGGAGATCCGTAGAAGAACCAAAGTTACCGACATAGCCCAACGGATTGGCAAGTTGAAATGGCAATGGGCAGGGCACATAGCGCGGAGGACTGATGACCGATGGGGTCGAAAAGTTCTCGAGTGGAGACCACGTACCGGCAAGCGCAGCGTAGGACGTCCACCCACAAGGTGGACGGATGACCTCATTAAGACCGCAGGATCGCGCTGGATGCAAGCCGCTTCCAACCGGTCTTATTGGAGATCCATAGGGGAGGCCTATGTCCAGCAGTGGACTTCTTATGGCTGATGGATGGATGGATGGATGGATATTTTTCTTGTCTTTGGCTTCAAATTTTGCTTTTTATAAAAGTTGTACAGAAAAATTCGTATAAAATTTTATAAAATCTGAATTGATGAAAAAGTTGCAATAAATAATGTATAATTCGTGTAAACAATGTTTGTTTTACAATACTTAACTTATAAGACACAGAAAATTATAAAGTATTTTCTGTTCCAAAAAAAAAATGTTTGAAAACTTACCAATGCAACATAAGTAACCACAATATGCATGCAATATAAAGGATGCTACGTAAACGTTGAAATTTTCCAAAGACCATGGGAACCACATGTCAAAAGCTGAAAAAAGGGAAAATAGGCATCTTTACCCGTTGCTTCCTAGGATATCTTTAATTTTTTTCCTGGATAAAAGTAGAATATGACACTCTCCAGCCTTTGAACATAAATTTAGTCGATTCGTTGCTCTATTGCTGGTGAAACAGTTCTGTACTGGCCTTTTTTAATAGTCCACTTCTGGGCGTAGACCTACCCACAAAGGGTGATTGGGTCATACCCACAACGTACTGGGCCAGAGTGCGGTTTGGTGGATTCACATACGACATCTAATTTATTACGTGGTCGTATGCAAGTTACTTCACGATGTTTTTCTTCACCGAAAATCCCGTGGTGTGTAGCCAGAGTGAAACAATAGTAACAAAAAAAACCGGACATGACAACCGCACACCAAAGGTTCCGTACAAATTTCAAAAATTGTTCGATGAAAAGAAATCGGGAACTAAGTTGTTAAAAAACCTTAAGAAAGAAAGAAAAATCCAAGCGAATCCAAAATTTTGCCAGCGACAAATGGTTTTTTTTTTACATTTCTTTTCATAAATTGAAATATAATCAAAAACCTGTTTCAATTTGTGGGAATAATGTTCTTTCATATGATACCTCACATGGTACGACTAACTTACTTTAAAATTTGGGCCCCCATTTCATGCATTTAGGCTCAATTTTTTTTTTTAATTTAATTAGAATGTGCAGTTTTCAGATCTATTCATATACTAACTCCAAGACAATACTTCTTGCCAAATTTCATAGTTATAGGTCAACGGGAAGTACCCTGCAGGTTTTGATTCCCTTGTGAATGTCGAAATATGCAATTTTTACGACAAAAACGGCTGTAACTTTTTTCTAAGATAATTGAGTAGTTTGATTTTAGGTTTACGTATATGATTTGAATTTCAACTCGATATCTTTAAGGGTTAAGATTAAGGGTCCTGACACACGGACGGACAGACGGAGAGATGGACTGACTGACAACATAGTAATAAGGGTTCCGTACCTCAAAAGGAAAAAACGTAACCCTAAAAACCAAAAATATACTTTCGGATTGTAAATGCCAGGATGAATTCCAATTAAATTAAGGAAGAATTACCTAAGAGCCTCAAATTCATATCTTTCTTCTGAACCATTTCGTAAATAGGAGTACAGAGATAAAGCGTCGCACAGAGGAATACACTGGTCACATAAATTCTTAGCAATAGCCTCGTATACTTCAACATCTTTTCCTGCGTTTCTTCTACCAACTTCTTTAATTCCAACAGCTTTTCTCCCTTATCTGCTTCCAGAGCATACTTTATCAGCGGCATTTCAAGCATATTGTCTTTGAAAACCATTTCTTTTAGAAATTCTCTGAACTGGTTTCTGAAACAAAGGCAGATGCCTAGAGATATTGTCATGATGGTTCCCGTAGTCCATATGCAAGCTCCTTGGATGAAGAGAAGGAGGTCCGAAGAATGTGCAGTAACGAAACCAGTAGTGAAGATGAAGCATAGCATCCCGATGAAGAAGTTGAAGATTTGAAGAATCAGCCATGGTTTAGATTTCCAATTTTCTTTTGCGAATATGGAGATGCCTACGATGGATAGAACTTTGTGGAAAGTGCCGAATGTTTCGTCCATTTTGATTGGACTGTGGTAAGAATGGTGCCACCGCAGTTTTTCTATGGAGATTTAATTGGTACAATAAAGTACACAAGTCTAACTAACTTTATGATAGGTATTGCTTTTTTTATCGTACTCTAATCTTTAACACTTTTATATAGGTTATAAGTAATTTGCATTTCTAATGCATTTGAACATCTCAAGCAGTGAAATTAAACACGTTAAGAAAAAATACCTGATTCAATTTCCGATTCGTCATTTCCGTTTCTGTAGTATTATGGATGTGGAAAAGTGAGAAGATGCGAAGTAAATAGGTCAGGTAATCCAAATAATTTTAAATTGTTTTGCATTTCAAGACTAGATTTTTTTATTTTTAGGATTTTATTTTTGGATTTTTAAGCTTGCATTTTGTAAACACACCCATGCAATTTCTTAATTCGAGATCTGAAATCTGAATACGCAATTCTGCTTACATACAAAATGTTCAAATATACAAACAAGCACACAAAGTTATTGGAACATTCACATTTCCCTATTTGAATTCCAAATCAGAGAACCACACGTGTGGAGCCAGTTTTATCTTACACAATTATATTAGTAAAATCAAATCAAAATTTGCTTTATTCTTTAGACATATGGAAATGCGGTTAAAATCGTCTTTTTTAGTAGTTCAAATATCAGAATACCAGCGATTGCCTTATATCATTTGTTTTCTTGACCAGCCCTGTCAGTGAAAATCTTGACTTTATGTTAGGGATCTACTTGATTTCCATTTTCTCTTACATTCATGGTCCGTAAACAGTGTTTGTCAAAAAAAATCTTCCAATTTTCTCCTCGACTGTCACAATAATGATTCCAAAGTGGCAATATTAAAAAAGCGAGAAAATGACAGGGTTGACGCGTGTCAAATTTTACCATTCTGTATGTAGTTAATGTGAGTGACACCCCTTTGATTTGTGATTCAAATTGAGAAGACGATTCCCTTCTGAGGCGTTTTTCTGAAGGCTGATAAGGTTGTAATGATACGGCAATTTTCAGTAATAACCATGTTTGTCTGTCTCATTTTAGAATAGATGTGACTGTGTTAGCACAGGCAAGTATTATTGATGATCTGATACTAAGATTAATAATTAAAAAATTATTTAAAGGGCAAGTGCTTTTATTAACTACCACTAAATACAAGACCTACATAATTTAAAATTCTAAAACTACATAAACTACTACTACGTAACAAGCAATTGGATCATCCAGGGACCCTTGAAGGTCTAAATATAATCCAAATGCTCGAGCCCACTGCCAGTTGGCAGCGTGCCCAGCATGCTGGCTGCATTGCCACGCTGAAAGGCAATGCTTATACGTTGAGCCAAATAAACACCAGCATATACTTTATTAGTTAATGGGATTAAAATTTTTGAAGTTATGTTTTGTTTTAATGAAATTTAATTGAAAACTTTGAAAAGTACTGAAATCTTTGGTTATCAAGCAAGTACATAGGTATTTCAATCAATATTAATTTTATGAATGATATTTTATAGCCCGCCCTGCCTGCATTGTAAATAAATAAGTAGGGTTACTGTTTCAAATGGCATGGTAACAATACAATACTTATTAATTCAGTATGATAAATATAACGACGGATCGAAGTATATGAAGTATACTTCATAATAATTAATATATTATTATCTTTATTAGGTACTTTCAGATGAAGAAGGCAGAGGATGATAAAAAGTAATAGGACGATTTTTCTTTGTTTAATTAGTCACAATTTCTAATTAAACAGTAGTAATAATATGTTTTATTTTTATTTCTATTTCGTAGATGTTTGCGTTTGACTACATACCTACTGCCTGATGTTAAATTTCAAAATATTATGCTTGTAGTCCCTGCACTAGGCAAAGCTTGTATCGCGGGGACTACATTTATGAGTAAAAATAACTATTTATCTTACAAACGAGATAAAATAAAGCAAGTAAAGCCCATCACTTAATTATAATAAAAGCCCGATGCCCCAAGCTATAATTATCAAAAAAAATGTATTTTTTATAAAACGGATTGTATGCTCGAATCTCTTTGTGCTTTCCATTCGAGCAATTTATAATTTAATAGGGCTCCTTTGATGTGTTATTTAATTATCTAATCTTCTTAGTTTTTGTTTTAGTTATTTTTACAAGGTAGAATAACGTTAATTAACGTACCTATTAAAATAATAATGAAAACAACAGCTGTAGGTACATTTTGCAAAGGTCATTGAAGATTATGTACTGTACGGAACAGCTTTTTTTTTCGATTTCGAAGTTGGTGTCATAGTCAGTGTTCATCGTTATAATGAGCTCAAGGATGTTGATTTAGAGAATTAATCGGTATAAACAGACAAAAATGTTATAAAAAACTTTTTTTTTAAAACCAGCTTTTACTGAACAAGTACTCGCCAAGACGAATCAAACGAGCTGAAACTCGGTAGAGTTGCGTCGCTTAACTACAGAGTTCCTATGACCACCTTCCAGCTCCATCATCAGACCCTGGTCACCATTGAAAGGCAAACTACTCGCCAAGACAAATCAAATGAGCTCAAACTCGATGAGGTTGTGTCGTTTCATTGCGATGTTCCTTTTGCCACCTTTCAGCTCCATCATCAGATCAGCACCATGTCATCATAATATTGCATTGTCACGCGATTTACATATGTATGCAAAATTTCTGCTCTATTGGTAACCGGGAAATGGATCAAATTTAACTTGCAAGATTTGATTACAGGCCGACAGACAGACAACGGGACAGGTGAAACTAAATAAAAGCTTGTAATAAAAGCGCATGTGTTTAAAAAAAATCAACATTCTCTATACAGTTTTTTAGTATATAACTAATTGTTTTTACTATATCCAGTTCTGTAATAAAAATAACAACGGGTTGCACTCCGGGAATGCTGGCAGAAGTGAAAACTTGAACATATAAAGAACTATCATTCATGTGGTAAAATACAATAACACACACGCACACTTGCGCAAGCGTCCGCTTCCGTCTTACGAATTTTCGATCAGGTCACGTGTCCTGACGCGAGTTTTACATTTTGTAAACATTCCAAAAAGTGAAATCGCCACTAAAGAAGTTTTCACTTCTTTTTACTAATTCTATATAGCTGCCAAACAAGCTTTTGTTATAAGCTACACTGAAATCAACGGTGGTTCTCTTTTGCGACAGCATGGTTAGAATTTACTTTCAATCATCTATGTCTTATCGCCAGGCTCCATTCATTCGAAGATGGCTTCACTAAGCATCATACTGACAGTAGAAGAACTTCATCTTTTTCACGTGATATCGTCTCATAAATTTATGAATGCCGGCTGCACGCACGGAAAAGTGTCACGTTCCGCCTGAGCCAAGTGCAAGCGAGAGGTAGGAACAAGGGACAGAGAGGCACGATTGACCATAGCGTTCGGCGTATTTCAGTTGTTGATTCAACAATGTATTCTTAGGACGTTGTCACTTAAAATTTTCGTCCGAAAACCGACTTTACAGACGACGTTTTTTGAGTGGGTAGCATTTACCTGCGTTTGCAGTCATCCATCTATCCACCCATCAGTTGTAGGACGTCCAACGACTTGCATCCAGCGCGATCTTGTCGTCTTAATGAGGTCATCTGTCCACCTTGTGCACGATGGACGTCCTATTCTGCACTTGCCGGTAAGTGGACTGTACTTTTTTTTTTCTTTTCCCTTTTGGGGTATTTGGCTTCGCGCGATAGGTGCATTTGCAATATTCGAGTTCAAACACAGAGTTTAGTTCGAAAGTATGGATGACGGAATTATTTTTTATTTACAAGGTAGGGAAACGAAACGAGGAAAATATGCAAGAAAAAGTAAAAGTAAAACAGATCAGTAGAGTAGAGTTATGAAAATGATATGAAAACTTACAACTACTTATTCAAGTAATATTCACAATAATAGTGGACTCTACTTACCTAGATATTTTACATCGTAGGTGCCCCGATACATCGTAGGTGTCGCCTGCCTGACGTACCTAAACTGCAGAATGACACCCCCTGGTAAAACTCCGTACTGTTTTCACATCTCAAGGTTTGACTTCCTCAATTAACTCTCCTAATAAATCGAAGCTACCGAAGAGGCCATCCGTCACTCATGTACAAACACCATAAATCTCCCGCCTTTGTGTTACAGTTATTTTTCACTTTCACAGTTACGATATTATTCACTATGTGCTGGTTTGATTTATCGTCTTCTCTGCTCTCTGCTTTTATATTTGGCGATACGACTAACAACGGAAAAACATTGAAATGCTTATCCAGAATGAGTCAAATTGCATATTACATAGAATAAGAATTAAAGTAAAAGAAACCGTACTAAAATAGCAAGAGATATACATCACTTTGTCCCATTTTAAATATGAAATTTGAAAGGTGTTAGAAAATGATGCACATACACCCGAATTTACGTAATTTCGAAGGTTTTCACAAACTAGCATTGAGCTATCTCGGGTGTCCAAATTTTTTATATATCGTCGCAGTGTCGCATATCGCATCTTCGATTATAAACATCAGAAAGACTTTATTAGTAGATCCGAGTGTTTTCCTTATTCGCAGTGTTGATTTTGGCGTTATTGAGTGACGAGTACTTACTGGCAGATACGGCTGACTAGTCGGAATGACGTGTTGCTTTCTATGTTAATATTTTTGGAGATATGTTAATGTAGATATTGTTCTTTTGTGGCTGCAAAATGTTTTGACATGTTATCGTGGTGTTAAAGAAAAGTATGACGTTAAAGTTATTTCGTATAGGCCGGGTGGCTAGCCCTGGTGTCAGTGTTTGTAGGCCGCCTGAAGGCCTCTGACATGGCTTATAGGATGCGACGTTAGAACTGATAATGTACGGATACTTTTTCTAAGTGATAAGAAGAATAAAAAAAATAAAAGGAAAAAAAATGGTTGCCTGTAAAGTCGGTATACGGGCGAAAGTTTTACGTGACAACGACTTTGAGACGAATGAGACGAATGAGAGCGAGTGAGAGGCACGTAAGTGAGCGCATGAAGTGTGAGCGGAGCGTAACGCAGTTTCTTGAAGTGTCACCCGGCAAACCAATTTATAAGACGTTGTCACGTCAAAAACATTTGAAATGATTTTATTGAAAATAAAATTTTGTACCTACCTATTTATTTCTATTACTTATAGATATAGAGTATTGTATTTGTAAAATTCCAGAAATGAATTCATGAAGAGTTTTGTTTTACGTTTGGGATTACGTTGCAGTCTTTTATCAATGAACAATGAAAATATTTATAAGCTTTGAATCCATAAATTCAACTGAAATTTAGTCAAAAATCAATTTAAATAAATTTCAAATGACAACTAAAACTGCATGAGATACGGCTCATTAGTTTAAGATGGCATTTTGGCAAAATTCAATCTTTCGGGTCTCAGGGATGCTACATACACGGACACATAGCCACACAATAACATTATGCCTAACCGTAAAACACCGTTCTTTTTTCTATTTTTTTTTTTAGTTCTTTAAAACAAAGAAAGAAAGAACCAAAAAAATTAGATGTAGGCATCGTATCTACGTTCCTATCCAATACAAAACTCAACTTGTTATTTAAAGACGAGAAACAAAACCCAGCTATACATTCTCAAATACATATTCCCAATTACATATCTAACAAATTCAAATCAGTTACAAGGTTGCGGTCATATAAATTTACTACAGACATTCTGGCAATACATACAAAATACTCAATACCCATCCAACCAGTAATATACATAATAAATTGTATATTTTCCTCTCATATCGCACAGAGGAGAAGGGGGTAGATATTTTGTATAGATTTATGCAACGAGTGAGCCTTCACGATACATCTCACACCACTTTTGGCGTCCTCCCAAAAAGGTCGAATAAGATAAATTCGAGATACGAATTAATATCTAAAATAGAGCAAAGGATGGGAACTGGTGAACTGTCGCACTTGTAAACCGACCTATCATAATATTGTACGCTACGTACACAAGTATTTAAGTGTACTTTGTGAACCGATGTGAATTGGCGTCTTTAGAATTAAAAGCGCTTAAATGAGTTATATTAAAAAATCTGCTCTACAAAATTTTCAGGCACCGTAAATAGGTATGTATGACAAATTCAAGTAGCTCATACAGCTATGGTGATGTATATAAGTAGTAGATCGTCTCCTATACATACCTATGTATGACAATGAAAAAAGATTCACAGGAAAGAATGGTGAGAAGAGGCCATTCAGGATCGTGCCATATGGAGCCACGTTAAATAATTTAAATCAAATTGATTGAAACAAAATGTTGTCTCATTCACGATCGCTTCAAAATAGCATCTTATCTTTCAGTAAGCACGGCGCGACAACATAGTGTGACGGCATGGTGTATGATCCCAACTCATGTACGACCTAGCGGAGCAATTTAGCATATCGAAGAAATAAACGAATGGAAATACGAATTTTATATAAAAAGCACAATGCCAGTAATCCTCCGATTTGCAGCTAGTATTTCCATATTTTTAACCGACTTCCAAAAAGGAGGAGGTTCTATGTTCGTCTGTATGTTTTTTTTTGTGTATGTTCATCGATAATTCCGCCAATTGTGAACCGAATCGAAAAAATCGTTTTTAGTGCGAAAGGGTGTACTCCCGAGGTGGTCCCATCTAAATTTTACAGAAATCAGCTGAGCCGTTTTTGAATAATCAACAATAATGTAAACAATTCAAGCAAAAATTCGAATTTTGTAAACGATGGAAGGCGGTTTTGCCATTTTTTGCGATAAATAATTATAGATTAGCACAGTTATTTTCTAACCAAATGAGATGTTATTTTACTATTTCTTCGGCTTTACTTTCTTGCCTTGCAAAGGATATAAGTATGCCTTACACAGACTGATCAGAAAGATAAATTAATATTTTTGATGTGCCACATTGCCCTGTTGTTGACTTAAAATTTTGCTAATTTTTTCGTTAAATTAATGTAGCTACCTACAATAGGTACAATATTTATTTACATTTTTGTTATTTTTTTCTTTAAATTTATGTAGGTACGGTACAATAGGTACACTACTTATATTTTTTCGCTTTAAAAAAAAAAGGTTGTATTACGCGACAAAATTCAACGAATTCTTTGTTATTTGTCCCCTGTGGAGGAAATTTCATAGCACGAACATGCTTGGCGATGCAAGTTGGCACATAAATTATTTACACGTTGTTTTGGCATTTTTTTTTGGTTCGATCTACAGAAGAAACGGTAGTTTCAGGGGCGGTGTAGTTCGATTTATTTTTTAGTCACTTCCGGATCGCCGCATAAGGAAGATACTCGCTTAAAAAACAAAATAAAAAACTTTTTAAAATGTCCAGCAGATTGGAAGTTGAAATGAAGTGTTGACAGTGGACAAGGCATTTAGTGACCGGTGGAGTCGTGGTTTTATCGAGGTTCTTCGAGTGCATAAGCACAAACGTAGAACGCCCACACACAAGGTGGACTGACGACCTCACCAAGGCCGCAGGATTGCTCTAGATGCCGCGGAGGAGTGCGGAAGCGTGCTCGTAGCCCCAACACATAGCGCAGTGATGGAAACACCCCAGTTTTTTAGTATACCACAGACTAGCGGTGGGGACTGCCACATAACCACCTGCCTCCCCAGGCCTGGTGGTATCCATAAACAATTTTCTTGGGTCGAAAAAAAGGATTGCTCTGAATGCAAGACGCTTCCAACAGGTCTTATTCAAGTTTAGTAGAGTACGGAGAAGCCTATGTCTAGTTGTGGATGTTTTATGACTGCAACACACGGACAAACAATATAAAAAGCACAATGCGAGTAAACTCCCGATTTGCAGCTAACATTTCCATATTTTAGATTAGCACAGTTATTATCTATCCAAACGGGATGTAAATACGACTATTTCTTCCGCTTTTCTGTCTGTATGCCATCTTTATGCATATTGAACCAATAAAGTGTATTTATACGAAGGCATTCGCTCTCCGAACAATAGAACTAGCTCTACGTAAGGCACTTCCTACCACAGATGTGATAGTTTAGATTACGCTAAAAGTTTTGTTCATGCCAAATTCGCAAATCACGATTCAACACGTATCGTCAAATACTTGTCAAAGACAAGGTAACATGTCAAAGAAGACCTTCATGTGTGGACCGTGGCCCAAACGTTCCCAACACACTAGCGGCAACTTATACAGGATGATTTTATTTCCAGTGCACAAACTTTGCACACGGAAAGTATAACAAACAAACAATTAAACCTCTACTTTACTTTCACTCACTTTAGTACAAAAATATTGAAATAACTTCAAGAGAAAGTATACAGATAAACGGGGCAATCAATGTCACCAATAAAGTGTATTCATACGAAGACATTCGCTCTCCGAACAACAGAACTAGCTCTACGTAGGGCACTTCCTACCACAGATGTGATAGTTTAGATTACGCTAAAAGTTTTGTTCATGCCAAATTCGCAAATCACAATTCAACACATATCGTCAAATACTTGTCAAAGACAAGGTAACATGTCAAAGAAGACCTTCATGTATGGACCGTGGCCCAAACGTTCCCAACACACTAGCGGCAACTTATACATGGTGATTTTATTTCCAGTGCACAAACTTTTTTGCACGGAAAGTATAACAAACAAACAATTAAACCTCTACTTTACTTTCCCTCACTTTAGTACAAAAATATTGAAATAACTACAAGAGAAAGTATACAGATAAACGGCGTAATCAATGTCACCCTACGTCTGAATACCTACGGCTGCGTCGCGAGACGTAGGTATTGTACCTACTAAGAACCGAGAGGGGCGAGTTGTATGCCGCGCCGACTATTTACCTACGGCGAGGGGCCATTGACCGGTAGCACTGACCTTGAGAGAGCTAGCTAAACGTTTTAGGTAGTAGTTATTGTCTGGAGTGTAAGGTGCATGCAATTTAATTATTTTTGGGATAGTTTGACAAAAATTAATGAAATTAAAGTTGATCTTTTTATGAGCGAAATATGTTCTATTAATGATATCTATTGCGCGATAAAAATTTGTGCACTGAATAAAAGGTCTTGCTGTATATTTTCTCATCATAATGTTTTTTTTTTTTTTCATTACACCGACTTACTTCTCATATTATTTTAATAAAAAGTAAAACGAAATAGATTTTCAATTAAACCGAAATATACCTACATTACTTTCGGCCGTTTGGCTCATTGTCAGCTAAAGAAATCATTATACTTATCATTATAAACATCTTTTAGATTCTAATAGGTATCATTATTCCTGAAATGACGATAGAAGTAAGTCAATGTAATTAAATAATAACTTTTTACTTTATACTTTATTTATTTATCAGCTAAGATATACATGGTGTTAGTAAATGCTTATAAGTTTGTTGAAAGTCAATCAATTCTACCGCAAAGGCTATATGACACACTACGGATTTTAATTTTAATTTCACGATTTAAAGTTAAAAAGACACCAAGTAATTGTTGTGGATACGACACAAATGCTATTTAAAATTGCATTTCTAAGTACATGTAGTATGCTATACTGTACTAGCTTTTTTTAATAGTCCACTGCGGGACGTAGGCCTACCCACGAAGGGTGATTGGGCCATATCCACCACGCTGGCCCAGTGCAGGTTGGTGGATTCACACACGCCATCGAATTTCTTCTATTGATGTATGCAGTGCCTCACAATGTTTTCCTTCACCGAAAAGTGGTGTGAAATTCCGTACATAAGTTCCAAAGAAACTCATTGGTAAGGGACCGGGATTGAACCTACGACCTCAAGAATGACAGGCCAGCGCTACAACCACTAGACCACCACGGCTCAAGTACATGAGTTTCATATAAATTGAAGCATCGCATTGCCTACACTACATGTTTAAGTCTGTGGGTATCGCGGAAATATATGAAAGAACAAAATAATACTTGCACTTGATCTCTACTCTGTGACTATAGAAAGGATCATTACACGAGAACAACAAGTTGACATGGTATAATATATCCCCTATCGTGTACATCCCCCATTGGATTATAGGAACTGATCTATGTGATGAGTTCTCTAAGCATTTTGATAACATATTACAGGCCAAAGTCTGTGAAGTTAGTTTGCTATAAGATAAAGTTTTCGTTTCTACACTCTAAAAAATTTCTAGACGCGGCGACAAAAATCCCTTATCAAATGGGAGATTACTAGGGAAACTGAACACAGCGACTGCACAAATTTAGACGCTTGAAAATATCAATGACAAAGGAACTTATACACATTTTTGTTGCCCCGTATTAGCCTCCTTTGAGGTTTGAAACTATCACAAACATTGTAGATATGACAACGCTAACTGTCCCTATGATATGTCGCTATTACAAAGGTACTTTCACACTACGTTTTTGGCATTTTGTCATTTTGACCACTTTGCTTTGACCCCACGTTAAGGCATTGTTGCTTTTATAATATAAAATGTCACCATGTTCAATGGTATATTGTTTATTTGTCAACGTTGCGTTGTTACTGTGACAGAGTATGCTGTCCCTACGTCTACGGTGTATTGTCCCTGTGACAGTGTTTTACTGTCCCTATGCCTACTGGGCGTTGTCGCTATGACAATGTATGCTGTCCCTACGTCTACAGTGTGTTGTCCCTGTGACAGTGTTTTACTGCCTCGACTTCTTAGGTAATACGTCTCTGCCACAAAGGTATTTTGTTTTTGCATTTACCCAAACTATGACTTAGCAACAACGTAAGTTGCTTCATAGGGGAGTATGTGGCTTCGCATCTGAAAATCTTACTTACTTTGTGGAATGTCAAAACTAGAAAAGAAATTAAAATCAGCAAAACGATTAAGATAGTTTTATTACAAATACAAATTAACGAAAGATAGAGTAATTGTTCTAACTTATAAAGGGTTATACGTAAAGGCTATGCTAAGCTGAAAGGGGCTCAAAGTACTAATCATTAAAAACAACTTTTAATAATTACATGTTGAAAGTAGTATACCATTTTCATCGTGCGTGAAAACTTAGGAGGATTAACAATGGCCATACAAAAGTGTGCATCTGGCGCTGTGCATAGCATTTTTTTTGCCAAAAATGTAAATTTATACTAGTCCATTACGATGCACGCTCTATTGTATAGCTATTGTCTATCCTCCCATTATAAGATCCTTGGTCTTATTCAACGATTAATTAGATATAAAAACAGATAGACAGACACACACTGAATTTATCTAGCACAATCAAAAACTGTCGAAATCGCCTTACAACACAGTTGCGTTTGCGCCGCGGCCGGACCGGAGAAAAATGGCAGATTGATTGGCAGAGCCAGTGTTGCCAACGACTAATGTTTGGCTGCCGTGTTTAAGGGAAATTGACGTGTTTGTAAAGAAAAGCTATCTTCGGCTGCCGTAGCAAATAAATAAAATAAAACATGTTTCTTTTTAATTTTAATTTTAATTATAATTAACAAAAAAAAAAACACAAAAATCAATAGAAAATAATTAACCTTATTTACCCAAATACATTTCTGATACTCTCCACATACATAATCATTTTTAATTTTTATTCAGTTAGTATTTTTTTATCTTTTATTTTAGCGAACATTTCTTCGGTTGGAACAACAATAGTTTAAAGTCTATGTTATTAGTATTATTTATTAACGGCAGCGAGAAGGAACTTTCGAAATTCAGTACAAATAACTTGACACTAGCGGTTAAAGTCCTAAGCTACAGTACTTGTCATAAAACCAACCAATGGGGATTCCCTTGTCTGAGATTACGCATTTTATTCTTAAAATTTTTGGCTTTGGCACTTTGCAAAATGCGATCTTTGCAAATTGCCGTAGATTTTGCTACGGCAGAAGATTGGGGTTAAGGGTTTAGGGTTACGTGGATGACCATGAAATACCTATGATTATCACTGTTTTTTTATTTTGTTTAAATTGATACTTTTCTTAGTCAGAAATGCAACAAACTGCAAAAAAGGTAACGTGTCCAAATTTTAATTTAATTCCAAAGCTACGATGAAAATTTTAAGTAAGATATGTAATTGCAATAGTATACTAAAGTATACAAGGAAAAACACTTTCAAAACTTTATTTATGTCAGATTCGTAGCGAACAACTAGTAAAATACATTACAACAAAACAATAAATTTACTTTTATTTACAATCATTTTACTGCAAAAAATTGTTTACTAATGATCATGTAATTTTAAGTTAACAAGTATCATAGTATTAATTCAGGATCCGATCGATTTTGTTTAATAAAGTTGTCATTTCTCCTTAAAAAGAAAGGAAGTTGGCCATAATGGCAACATTGCAAAACACAGGCGGCCTCTGACGACGGCATTTGTTAAGGGCCAAGGACGTATTCACTTCGGAGCGTTGACAGAAGCACAAAGGCCTTAGTGAAAATATTTTCTAAATTTCTATAGGTATTTAAGCATTGCTTATACTTCTAGAACTTTTTCAAGTTTCTATAGGTACATTTAAGCTATGGTATGACCATACCGACTTATTTTTGAAAGGCTTCTGTTAAATCACAGAAGAACGAATACTTTGTAGGTGCTACATACAGATACCTCAGTTAGCGTATAAGCGTTAGTCCAGCGTATAAGCTCATATTCTACCGTTAACGAATTACGTCGTCGTAACTACCTTCCTATGTCGTAGGAAATAAGCTAAAATAAAATTTGACGCTACGTACAAATTAAGAAATGACAATATTGTTGAAAAAAATATTCTGTGATTTTGTTAAAGTTGCTAGTGAACCAGCGTTCAAGCTCACATTTTACCGTAAGAGAATTTTGTCATGGCAACTGACCTGGTTTTTCATATCATCTAAAACGAAATAAAACTTGACGCCACGTACATGTCAAATATGAAAATAACTTTGTAAAAAAAGACTCTGTCACTGTGTCAAAGTTGCTTGTGAACCAGCCGTTCAAGCTCACATTTTACTATTAAGGAACTCTGTCATTGTGACTACCTCCTATAGCGTAGTGACAAACTACTTTGTCGTAGCGACAAAATAAAAATAATCATAGACGCCACGTGCTCGGGAACCTAGTCGTAGTGACAAAAAACCGTTCGACAAAGAAGATTCTGATGCGGCGTTTAGGTTTCTTAGAACGTACCGTTCAAAAGCTACGTCAGGAGCACAAAAAATAAACGACAAAGGAATTTAGCACCTTAGACGACCGTTTTTTTTTTGAGTGTAGGGTTCCGTACCCAAAGGGTAAAAACGGGACCCTATTACTAAGACTCCGCTGTCCGTCTGTCTGTCTGTCACCGGGCTGTATCTCATAAACCGTGATAGCTAGAAAGCTGAAATTTTCACAGATTATGTATTTCTGTTGCCGCTATAAACAAATACTAAAACAGAAAAAAAAAATATTTTAGGGGGCTCTCATACGAGTACAATAAACTTGATTTTTTAGCCGTTTTTCGCTCGATATTAAAAACGGTGACAGGTAGATGCTTGAAATATTCACAGAATATTTGGTCAAATGTTTACTTTAGAAATAAATCATTAAAATAAAATAAATATTCAAGGAAGGCTCTCATAGAAGAAACGTGTTCTTGAGTACTTTGTTATCGCGCGGCTTTGTAGTCGGCTTGCAATCACCTTACGACTAACTAAAAAACTTGTCCACTACGTAACTTGGGCAGGGTTTTGGCTCGGACACGTTTTTTGCACGATTATGACTCTATACATATTTCCTCCACCTAAAGTTTGGGAAACCCTGCCAGAGGATGACGTAAGAGCCTTCATCGTCCCCAAATTCTTATCCACCTGCGAGATTCATGTCGCCATCACTCACCATCAGAGTAAAATATCGTTCGGTGTTATCGCAGACCTCATAATAACTCTGCGCCCTCTTCCTTCCACATTCATATTCAACATGCGGCGATATGATTTACAATTGGCAAGATCTAACGTTGCTGTCCCACTCGCACGTTGGCAAGTTTGAGAACATCTTGTATTTACGTCAATATACAAAAATCGGCCAACTGCGATTCGGACTCGCGCACGAAGGGTACGGGGTAGGGTATGGAAACCCCCTTATCCCCATTTTAAGCGTCTACCTGTTGCCGTTATTCATATCGAGCGAAAAACATCTAAAAATCAGTTTAGTTGTATGGGAGCCCTTCTTGAATATTTATTATTTTCTGTTTTTAGTATTTGTTGCTTAGCGGCAACAGAAATACACCATCTGTGGAAATTTCAACGTTCTAGCTTTCGCGGTCTTGAGATACAGCCTGGTGACAGACAGACGGACAGCGGAGTTTTAGTAATAGGGTCCCGTTTTTACCCTTTGGGTACGGAACCCTAAAAACTGTATTATCATCGAAACTAAAGCTGTGCACGGGAAGGGGGTCAACAATATACTAGATTTGACCCAGAAAACAGGCAAGTGAAGTAACATAAAACCGTTTAATAGTACATTGTTCACCGAGAGGAGAAAGTGACCGATTAGGTACCGTCGAGGGTGTCGTTTGGCTTTAAAACACCCGAGATCGGGAATCGCACTTTCTCTCGAGTGATACATAGCGCTTTATACTACACCTACGAGGAAAATAAAAAACTAAATCTTTACTAATTGAAATTTATATTGAAATTGTTGCAGTTAGTGAAGCTTAATGTAACACTTGAAAATGGCGCCAATGGCGTCTGCAATTTTCACATGTTCTTTTTTCAAATTGTTTGACACCATCCAACACACAGCTAGTGGCCAGTGTCATTTTGCGAACTTGGAGATAAAAACTCACTGTAAAAACTTTTTGGCTTTTGATATTTAGGTTACCAGCGCATAGTCTTACCCAAAATTAAAAAAGAAAAACCACGTAAGAAATGGATTTTCATACACTTTTCTCTCCCGCTCAGATGCGTTTTCTCCCCGCATATTTGTTCGATATGCAATGACGTACGAGTACTTTCTACCGTAAATTTGATAAAGTATCAAGGTACTTTCCGAGCAGGTGTAGTATAAAAAATAAAACTGGCACCAAAATCCGTCGTCATTAAAACCGTCAAAGAACGTCTATACACAATACAATGAACAATTATCTCCGCTGGAGCGGACACCGGCATCCTCCTAAAGGCGTGATCACACTTGACTTCCTGCCGGGCTAGTATGTGCGCCACGAATTATTTCGTTCGTAGTGTCAGAACGAGAAAGCGTTATGGCAAAGTATATAACTGTCCCTTTTTCACACGTGAGTTCTTTTCGTTGCTTTTCGTGGTCGCATGCTTTATAGCCTGGACGGTACAGCCCGAATCATACAAGTCCGCACATATGAAGTTAGCTACAAGTGTTATCTTATCCTCTAAACTCAGAATTAAAACATATTTTGTACTTTACTTTCTATTTTCTTTGTATTTCACACGTCCACAGAGATACCAGAGGGGTAATGTGGTCGATCGAGTAAAGAAAGAAAGAGATGCACTGATTTAATATCGCATGAGTTAGAAAGAGACATAAAAATATCTCGATTCAGTGGCTAGTTGCCGTGTTGTTCTCTCAGTATTGCCTCATTGCCAATTGCCTCAAGCGACTACAGCGCTATCTCTCTAATTGTAATACGAGTAGCTCTGTGCACACGGCGATAAAATGGTTTATTACCAGTGTTACTACCAATCTTACAACCAGTAGTAAGAACGGTAAATGAATCACCGTAGTTACTAATGCAGTTGAAAGTTGTTAGAACAGCAATAATAAATCAACAGCCATCTTCTGTCAGTGGCGAGTATTATGTCTGTGTTACCAGTGGCCTTTCTGAAAGATACCTGCATCGAGCACGCATCAGACAGATGCTCGTCAGCACAGATTACAAATGTATAAGGTTTAATGCTAGAACTTTAACAGTATTTTATATTAATTATGTCTGTAATTCTACACAAGCTGCGCAATATCCAATCCTGACTGAAACTTACATAAAAATGCTCGTTGACTGGGATTCGCGCAGCTTGTAACAGCTAACTTCACATCCGCCTACTTGTATGATTCGACCTATGCGACGCGACTGTTATGCTTTGGCTCGTAAAGGACAACAGTAGTATTTGGTATACTTACGTAACTTTATTATAATAAGATTGATTCTTGCTTGTTTCCCATCCATCAGTCATAGGACGTTTACTGCTGGACATAGGCCTCCCTTATGGATCCCCAATAAGACCGGTTGGGAGCGGCTTGCACCCAGCGCAAACCTGCGGTCTTAATTAATGAGGTCATCCGACCATCTTGTGTGTGAACGTCCTACGCTGCGATTACCGGTACGTGGTCTCCACTTTAAAACTTTACAACCCCACCGGTCGTCCTCCGCGCTAGGTGCCCTGTCCACTGCCATTTCAACTTGCTACTCTGTTGGACTATGTTGGTAACTTGGGTTCTTCTACGTCTTACCCCATTTCTAATTTGATCCCGCAGAGAAACCCCGATAGACAATCTCTCCAGAGCTCGTTGAGTTTGTTTTACTCAGACATAACTATTTAGTTTTGATGCCGACGTTGCCGTGCTTTATTAGGTACGTAATGATAATGAGAAAGAGATAACTCGCACTAAAACGTCGTTTTCAAACAAGCCGGTTTCAACAAACGATGTCTGATCTTCGTGAAAAAATGTGTTTCGCGACAAATATAATCCTGGTCTTCTAAAGGTCGAAGCGAATAGATCGAGGTAATCTTAATTTTGGTCTTATAAAGGTCAAGGCGAGTAGGTTGAGATAATCTTCGAAGTCTTCATCTTCTACTACTCGTATATCAACGTTGTCCATGAGGCCAGATGACTGAATCTCAATAAAAATTAATAACCTATCTTATTTAACATTTTAAAATCTTCTAACAGGTGCAACAGTGCATCAACTGTCTCTTTACCATAAAAGTAAAGTAAGTTCGTGTAGGCCAGGTGGCTAGCCCTGGTGTCAGAGTTATTAAGGCCTCTGATATAGCTAAACGGTTAAAACAAGCGAGGCCTACAATTTAAAGTGTCATCCGAGTCACGACGCTCAGTTGTAAATGCCACCTGCGGTCACCATCCGAAAACTGGCCGTGCTTAACGTTGCTTAACTTCGATGAACGCTAACGAACACCTAGTCACCATAATCTTCACCATAATCTGTTAAGGAAAACTCTGGTGTCCTTCAAAACTGCCTCGATGGCTCAATGGTTAGTGACCCTGACTTCTGGGTCAAAGAGGCGTGGGTTCGATCCCCACCCAGGGCAAACATTTGTGTGATGAACATAGGTGTTTGCTCTGTGTCTGGGTGTTATTTAGGTACTATCTATATAAGCATGTATTTAAAATATGTAAATGTAGTATATCAGTCTCTGGCAGCCATGTAGCTTTGCTTAGTTTGGGGTCAGAGACCGTGTGTAAGATGTCCCCTAATATTAATTTATTTTTAAAAGGTACAAACTTATCAAGATAGTACTTTGATTTGAAAGTACAACATACTACTAGTACTTCTTGGTCGCATAGCTTTGTCGCATCACGCATCGCATAGAATAAACCAATATGCTTGCGCCTTAAACCGGATACCAGAGGAAAACAATAAATTACAATCCCGCCCATGTCTATAGAAGAAAATCGTTTTAATTTTGTTCGTCGCTATTTGCTAGATTGGACAAATATTGGCACAGAGCATCGGAACATAGGTACCATAGTAAATTTTGTAACAGTAGTACAAACTACGTCATCATCAAATCTGCTGTAGAACCTTTGATTACGTACCTATTTGTGAAGATACCGAATCGGCAGAGCAAGACGGCCCAAAAAATATTACCTATTTGTGAATTTTGACAGTTTACACAGACTAAATATGTACGCGCAAAATGTAAAATGTTACCGCATATTTTAACATCAGGTAGGTAGTATGTAGTCAAACGAATAACCTATACGAATTAAATTAAAAAAAAAAAAAAAAACAATTGGAGGTGCCTGATTTTATTTAATTGACTAATCGTAATTTTGCATCCAGCATGTCCTATGGTCTTGTTCAAATTAAGTCATCATTTTGAGAGATTTTGAGAAGATGTTCTGATAATTCTGATGTTTGCTTAACAGTACATCTTTGAGACCTTTTTGGCCCAATCGGCCATCAGTTCTCCGCGATATGACGTGCCCTGGCCACTGCCACATTAACTTGCTAATTCGTTGGGCTATGTCGGTAACGTTAGCACAGCCCTCTCCATATCTCTTTTTGCTACTTTTAGCTAACTTACAAAGCCCCTGCGTAATGTACGGTACGGTACTTTTCAGCCATTTAATCGTCCACTGCAGGATGTAGACCTGCCCACGAAGGGTGATAGGGCCATATCCACCACGCTGGCCCAGTGCGGGTTGGTGGATCTGGCCCAGTGCGGGTTGGATATGCAATGCTATGTATACTGTACAAAATTCTTAAAAAACTGTTCCCATGTAAATGTACGACACTATAAACATAATCTCCTGATACTACATATACTGTGGCACGCGCACCGACAGTCCGTCGAACAATTGCACTTAAGGGTTACCTTAAACGATTTCTATTTGTCCGTATGCTCGAAAGAGGATAACTGGGGGTTGTTGGTTTGGGTCAGACGTAGTCAGCCGCATGAGGGTACTTAGCAAATCCGATTATAACGGGAAGAAAGCGGATTTCAAGGCAACTTTATATAAAATGTTTCGAAAGGTGCTAGGAAGGTATTCCGCTAAAAATTCTTTGGGTAAGTTTCATCTCTACTGGGTGTATTTCAAACGCAAACCTATACAATGAAAAAAGAAACAGCTAATTAACTCTAAACAAAATGAATGGAAGAACTGATTTATTTTTCAATTTCGGGTTTTTCCCCGTACATGGTCAAAGTTGGACACATCGATAAGTTTTGGTACCTACTGTAGTAAAAACCCCATTGATTTGATAAGTTTTGTCATTAACATATTATTTGTAATTAATTAACTTCAAATCTTATTATCTTAACCTACTTAAAAAAAGAGGTTCTCACTTCGACTGCATGTTTCTTTGTTTTGTACGCTTTCGCCAATTATGAACCGATTTTGAGGATTTCTTTTGTTTGGTTGATCGTACATCGAAAATTACACATTGAAGAAATAACTAAAGACCTATTTTAGTATGTGCTAATGAAGCTCTTTCTTATGATACCCTATATGATACGATTTACTCCCATGATAATTTTGGACCTAGGTATATTTTTTGCAGGGTCCATTTTTTTGTGATTTAGTTAAAAATGTACAGTTTTCTTAGATTTATTCCCAAATGTGTACTTTATTTCAATAGTTCTAGGTAAACGGGAAGTACCCTGTAGGTTATGATTCCCTTCATCATCATCATCATTATCAGCCGTAGGACGTCCACTGCTGGACATTAGCCTCCCCTAAGAATTTCCAATAAGTCCGGTTGGAAGCGGCCAGCATCCACCGCGTTGATTCTCTTGTTAGTGTCGAAATATACGGTTTAAACAGCTTTAACTTTTTCTACGATAACTAAGAAGTTAGATTTTTTTACAATTGTAAGAGACCATAGATCATTATACGATTTCAACTCGATATTTTTACGCTTTCCCGAGATAAAAGGTCTTGACACAGGGACGGACAGACGGACAACAAAGTGATTCTACAAGGGTTCTTTTTCATTTCATTTTGAGATACGGAATCCTAAGAGGTACGGAACCCTAAAATCAACAATAATATAAAAATTGCTGCATCGATTTGTGTGAACTATTCGAATTCTGTACACGGTTGAAGTCAGTTATGCGATTTTTAGCAAAAAAAATTATGTTACACAGTAAATATTAAAACAAATTCCTACTTAACCTCTTGATTTGGCTACTCACAAGTAGGTTTGAGTTAAAAGTTTCAGTCAGCTTAAACAACTCTACGTATAAAGACCACAACAAGCGTCTTTGCTATCTTTAAAGAAAAATAATGCAAAGCATTCGAATACTGATAATATTACTTAAACTGTCGCATTGAAAATTTCCAATTTCTTGTAATGATTGATATTGTTATGTAGATATATATTGTATTGAAAGTAAAACAATAATGAAAGACAAAGAGAGAGGGCGATCAACATAACGAGTCTAATTTACTTTGTCACTGTTTCTGAAAGAGAAGTTATGCAAAACTTCGAAGACCTCTGTATTTTAGATAAATTTTGGCAAAACGAGTTTCCGAACTTTTGATTGGTGTGAATACTTAAGAAAATTTCTCGTCATCATGTCACTGGCGATATTTTTTAATACCTAATCTCCTTGTTAGAAGTTTTATGGTTTAAATGTTGCTATTATTTGCTTAAAATAAAAATAGAGATTTTTCGATATTTTTATAGATAACTAGCGACCCGCCCGGCTTTGCACAGGTTTATGATACACATAAACCTTGTTTCTGAATCACTCTATCTATTTAAAAAAAAAACGCATTAAAATCCGTTGCGCAGTTTAAAAGATATAAGCATACATAGGGACTGACAGATCGGGAAGCGACTTCTATACTATGTAGTGATTGTGATTATCGAAAAATATAGTTTACGAAATTAAAGAAGAATTAAACAGAAATGAGGAGATCTATGGAATAAAAAAATTACCAACGTAGCCTGGTGGACTGATGCGTTGAAATAGCAGTGATAGAGCACATAATTCTCACTGAGGACTGATCAAGGTATCACTCATGATTGGAAGTTATAGCTACCTATTATGTTTTATACATATTTATAAAAGCGCTTAGCTAAATTAACTTTCGATCAAGCAGAATGTGGAAAAACTTAAACTTTAGTAATAAAATAATTGTAAAAATAGAGTTCCCAATAAAACAATTTAATAATGTTATTTTATTGTAAACTCTCAAAACTAATTTTCTAAAGAGATTTCTAAACAAACAAGGCCACAACCGCACAAAATCCCGTTTGTCAAGAAATCCACTCACTAAAATTACACGAACAACTTAACCAAGTGATTTCTTCAAGTACTCTACTGAAACTCAAACTATGTACATACCTAGGTACGCCATACTGTTCAAAGCATCCGCAAAATGGCGCTCACTACTTTTTTTTTAAGATCAAACGGCTTGGAAACTGAATTCCCCAAGACCAGACAGAGCTGCAAACATAATTTTATTAAACTAAATGTATGAACAGTTCCATAAAAGTTAACTACCAGTATTTGCTTAAGTGTAAACGGAAACTTATCACTGACCAATCAGACTAGACCCCAGCTGTTTTAGCAAAATCTTCTGAAATGGTAGTTTTTATGTGCGAAGAAAGGGGCAAGGGAGGTCGCATCAGTTTGGACTTTCTATTCTCAAGGCGCGTTTCCAATGTTAGAACAAAAGATGCTAAGAATGTGAACTATTATCAGCTTTATTTCAGTGCCAATATGGATGAAAGTTACATGATAGTTGGTTTCGGCCTTACGCAGTTTGGCATTTAAGGTGACGAGAAGGGTCCTGAAACGCCTAGGGCACATAAAAACTTGTTCAAATCTAAAAATAGTTAGGTATGTCTTTTTACTACAGAATAGTAAACAAGATTCCTATAGATGAATAAAAGGATTGATTTTATTTATACTGAAAGATACCTAGTAAGAGGCAAATTGTTACAATATGATTTGATTTAGACACACTTTAGGAATATTTCGCTGTTGGAATCTATTCATTTATTTCATGCAATTGACTCTTAGGAACCCACGCGTTCCGGTGAAAACCTACTTATAATGATAAAGAAACTTTACAACTTATAAGGTGTATGCCTAGACAAATAACATAATGATTCAAAGATATTATTTTACTAATAATCAAAGAATATACCTATTTTCATAAAATTAAAAAATATTTGTGTAAATGAAAGTTATAAATATTAAAGCACACTTTTTGACATTTTGTCGAAAGTTAAAAATAACATATGTATAAATGAGATACTTTTGTGTGATATCTAGATTGGTCTTATAATGAAATTTACTGATAAATACATTTATTTGACTTGTAATCTCTCGTGTATTTGTTGTTATTACGCAACGTCTTCTACAAAAAAAATGTACAAAATAAAGTTTTGATGTGACTCGTCTAGTAAATCGATGAACGCTGGCTGCACGCACGAAAAAGGATGACTCATTGTCCCCTTACGCTCACTACACGAGCGAGTGAAAGACACGATCGGCTTGAGCGTTCGGTGCAATCATTTCATCAATGTTTTGTTATGTTATGACCAAGGATTTTTTACCCAAACAATACATCCATGGTTATGACGTTGTCACGTTAAACTACGAGTATCATCCGTGAACCGACTTTACAGACAACCAATTTTTTACGTACACTTTATTCAAGTGTTTGACGACATCTACCTACACACATATGATCGTATAAGAGCACAGGCTGCACACTCAAACACACACACACACACACACACACACACAGTAGCGCGCACGTGTTTTATTGTGTATTGTAGTTATCATTTGATTTCAAAATTTCCATTGTATAATTTATTTTCAACATGTTTAAAAAAAATATCTCTCTGAATTTAACTCTGTTTAACATTTTTACTTGTATTATACTAGTTGTTTATGTGCATTGTAATCTTTTTGTGACAAAACAGGAGAAGACATTGGCTCCTGACATAGTCTCTAACTAGTTTGGGAGACTCTGGAACAATGTATCTGAACATATTTATGATTGTGCCTAATAACTTATTTGTATTTTGTATACCTACATATAAAGTTAAAAGTTGCATGACTAATGTGACCTAACAAATGCTCATACTAATTTACACAGGCCACTAAGAAATTGCCCCACCCGTCACGAGCCAAGAGATTAGTAGCTCCATTACAATTCCCCCTCTGTACCTAACTGTGTTTTAATTAACGAGTGTAGAGTCTAATTGATTCGATTCGTGAATGCCACGCAATTTGGGGACGCGTTGAAATTTATTTGGGACACACATGCATTTGGGATGAGACATTTAACCTTGTCTTAAAACATCATATCGTAGCACCATCAGCCATAAGACGTCTACTGTTGGACATAGGCCTCCCCTATGGATCTCCAATAAGACCGGTTGGACGTGGCTTTCATCCAGCATGATCCTGTGATCTTAATGAGCACTTGCCGGTAGATACGTTGCCGCTGGTCTGCACTTGAAAACTTTTTCTACCCCATCGTCATTAGTTTTCCGTTCTATAATATGCTCTGTCTACTGCAATTTCAACTTGCCAATGCGTAGAGCTATATCTGTTTCTTTGATTCTTCTACGGATCTCGTCATTTCTGCTTAGACATCTCTATAGCTCGTTGTGCTACTAGGAACTTAGGTATTAAGACGGCCCATAGGTTATAGGTTAGTGACCCTGACTTCTGGGTCAAAGAGGCGTGGGTTCGATCCCCACCCAGGGCAAACATTTGCGTGATGAACATAGGTGTTTGCTGTGTGTCTGGGTGTTATTTAGGTGTTATCTATATAAAAATGTTTGGGGTCAGAGACCGTGTGTAAGATGTCCCCTAATATTTATTTATACTGAGAGACCACGTTTAAAATTGCATCAATATTTATCTAGAGATTCATAGATATTTTTCAATTTACTCCCAAAGGCCGACAATACAATTTATTTCAATATTTTAGTTTTGTGTGTAAACTTACTTCTTATTTTTAAGTTTCGTGTGAGTCCTCCGCAATCATTTTGTTAGCAATATCAATCAATTCATATTATTAAATTTTTTGAAGAATTTGGCAAAATGGTTCCAACAAAAATAAATTCATTATGTAGTATCATTCAATGAACGAAAAGTTCAGTCAATTTATAAAAAAATTGTATCAACGCTAACAAAAAATAGTATACAAGTAGTAGTAGTAGTAGTAAAAATAGTAGTATGGAATAAAATTGTTACATTTTTTGCTTAAAAATAAAACCGTCTGTTTTGTTTCTTCTCATAGCTTTTGACCGTGTGTCGGAAGTTAATATCAGCTAATTGCTAATGTCAATTAGAGATCCAAATTAAAACGTACATTTTCTCACTTTTTTACTATGCCAATTTCAAGGGCCAATTTTCGCCGGTTTTAATTTAAACGAGGATGAAGGAAATCATGAATTAATGAAAAGTATTGATAAATGTAAATAAAGATTTATTGCGCATTACTACATAGTATAAAACAAAGTCGCTTCCCGCTGTCTGTCTGTCCCTATGTATGCTTATATATTTAAAACTACGCAACGGATTTTAATGTGGATTTTTGTGGAGTGATTCAAGAGGAAGTTTCATATGTATAATCTGTGCGAAGCCGGGGCGGGTCGCTAGTTACAATAAAAATCATAATAACTTTCAATAACTTTGACACTCGATAACTTTAACAGTCTGCTAATAGCTCCAACGATGTATTAAATATTTGACATGACCTGGTGAAATTAGGCAAAAGTCTACCTGATAAAATTATTTCTAAATGGGTTATGGGTAAAATAGATATTTTGATCAGATTTTTTACATTATTGTTTTCTAAGTTTATCGGTAAATAATAACGTAAAAACATTAGTATGGCCGGTATAAAAAGGCTTTTGTCGCAATCGTTTGAAAAGTTTTCAAAAATAATGAAGACTCTTTATATTATTTACTAAGCTCCGAGTTCACCAACGCTTGTTTAAGTCAAACGTGTGATTACTGTATTTAACCAACGGTTTTTGCTTGCTGAACAGCAAAATTTCGTAAAATAGCTGTTTAAGATTTAACTAACAGTTGATAAATTAACATCTATTGGTGAACTAGGGTCTAAAACCTAAGTTAAATCGTTGTTTAAATACAGTAATCGTACGTTTAACTTAATCAAGCGTTGGTGAACTTGGGTCTAAGGGTTGCTTGATTAGGAATAAATGAATATGCCTAATAAATCCGCAAAAATCGGTGTTCAGAGCTTTAATATCCATCTCACAGGAAACATATAAATTTAATAAGCAATTACTTATGCAAATCCCTTAGCGAATTCTCAAAACCCCATCTTATTATCCCAATTATCCTTCACAACAAAGGATTTGAATTTATAAAACCTCTCGCGAAATTCTGCATTGAAATTTAAAATACCGTACTTTATTCCTTGGGTAAGAGATAGTCTCCTAAGGTAGCTTCAAAGAAAAATGAATGTCGATAGGTTTTTTTACTTTTTAATAACGATTCTTTCTAATAAAATGGACGCTATTTGAATAAGGGATGGGTATTATATGGAGCTTTACAAGTCTGTGAGATATTTATATTTCAGGCATATAGAGATTTAGATAGAGATTTGTTACGAGACTTTAATAACGCATCCACGAAAGGTGTACTGTACTGTACCAGCTTTTTTAATAGTCCAATGCTGAATGAATGCGTATGCAAATTAAAGTGGCAGTGGGTGGGCAGGGCATATAGCTCGGAGAGCGGATGGCCGATGGGGCAGAAAAGTTCTCGAATGGAGACCACGGACCAGCAAGCGCAGCGTAGGACGTCCACTGACTAGGTGGATGGACGATATAATAAAGATCGCAGGAACGCGCTGGATGCAGGCCGCTTCTAACCGGCCTTATTGGAAATCCATAGGGGAGGCCTGTGTCCAGCAATAGACGTTTTACGACTGATGGATGGAATGAAAGCGTAGGCGTACCCCCTACCCAATCACCCCTACCAAGGGTAATTGGGCCCTATCTTCTACACTGGCCCAGTGCGAGTTGGTGGATTCACATACACTGTCAAAGTTCCGTTATGTACCTACATACTTACGCCGGTTACCTCACGATGTTTTTCTTGTTTTTCTTCGCCTAAAAGCTAGTGGTGTAAAATTCTGTAGATATTTAAATTCCAAAAGGCCGGGTAGCTAGCCCTGGAGTCAGTTCTCAAGCCGCCTCTTCTCTCCAAGGCCTCTGACATGGCTGAATGGTTAAAACAACCGGGGCTTACAATTTAACGTGTCATCCGAGTCACGTAAGCGCTCAGTTGAAAATGACACCCGCGGTCACCCATCTGTAGATGGGTTTATTCCGTAGATGAATTCCACAGACTTGATTGGTATGGGACCGGGATTCGGTCCCATGACCTTACGATTATAAGGCGGGTGTTAGTACCACTTCACCACCACGGCTTCACGAACCCGATGCAGGTTGGTATAATAGTATAAATTATATTCATTATTTTTTTATACGCTGTCGTTTGTGTCTATATTGAGATCATTATAAGCAAGTAAAATTAAGTTATTGTTAGGTTAAATTGGGTGGTAACATTGATACCTATAAAGTTTTGCTGTACCGACCTTTTAATAGTCCACTGCTGAACATAGATCTACCACGAAGAGCAATTTAACCATATTCACCACGCCGCGCCGGTCCTGTGCGGGTTGGAGGATTCACATACGTCTTCGAATTCCTTTCGCAGACCAAAGCAACGTTCCTCACGATATTTTCCTTCGCCGAAAAGTCAGTGGTATGGAAACCTCACTTAACAAATAGATTCCTTTTTTAAGGTTCCGTACCCAAAGGGTAAAAACGGGACTCTATTACTAAGACTCCGCTGTTAGTCTGTCCGTCTGTCTGTCTCCAGGCTGTATCTCATGAACCGTTATAGCTAGAAAGCTGAACTTTTCACAAATGATGTATTTCTGTTGCCGCTATAACAACAAATACTAAAAACAGAATAAAATTAATAACTAAGGGGGCTCCCATACAACAGACCTGATTTTTAAGCCGTTTTTCGCTCTTTATTAATAATGGTAACAGGTAGATGCTTGAAATTTTCACAATATATAAATTGTATATTCGGTTCAATAATAAATATTAAACTTAAAATAAAATAAATATTTAAGGGGGGCTCCCATACAGTACGGAACCCTCCATGCGCGAGTCCCACTCGTACTTGGCCAATTTTTTAAAACGATTTGAAAGTATTTAGTTCATATTGAATATTTCATTCTAGAACATAAACGTTTTTGAATATGGCCCTTGCAATACCTCAAAATAGTGAGATCTCTAACAAGCTTCTTTAGAGGATATAACAAGCTTTCTTAAAAGGAAAATTAACAACATACTAGCTCAAAGGTAATGACGATCTTTTCTCAGCGTTCAGTCTGCAGTTCCAATAAAGGGATATCTCGCCTCCAGTATAAATCATGGACATTCTAACGGTGTTTGATTTAGAAACGGTCTTTGTGTCTCGGATATTTTAACTAGATTTTTTTAGGAATTTTAAGCACTGTTGCCAGGATTGATAATAAAATCAATTCACTTTAAAGTGTAGCTACTTAATTGTTTATACTCGTAGCATTGCTGTAGAATAAATAGAATAAATATAACATTTATAGACCGTGTCTATCAGCCTTCTATCGGTCACTCACTTCGGTGAGTGCGCCCAGGAGTTGCACAATCTGGTCCCACCTGCCCCTTTCTTCTATCGTACGTCTAGACAGACGCGACCAAAGCGCCACCCTTTTATGGTGGACATCCCGCGCATTAGAACCAAGCGTTTCGAGTCCACATTCCTCATACGAACTGCCAGAATGTGGAACGCTTTGCCTGAGTCTGTCTTCCCGCTAAAGTACAAAGTCTTCAAATCCCGAGTAAATAGGTATCTTCTAGGTAAGCGTGTTATATCCTAGACCGCATATCTGCTTAACATCAGGCAGCGTGTAGTCAAACGCAAACCTATACGAAAAATAAAAGAATAAAAAAATATTGAGTACCTATATATCTAAAAGATGTAAACGAATGAAAATATTGTATTGTTATTCGACATTTAGGTACAGGTCAAGTAAAGACATGATTTTCCGACTTACGAGTTATCCAACAGCAATGATTAGTTATTTTTTACTTAAACAAATAATACAATATGAAATCAGTCGTGTAACTTAACAATTTAGAATATTTCAATGGATTTCTAACTTTGAATTCATTTTGTAAATTAGGAATACTTTTTATCAGCTTTTAAACAAAATACTAAGATGAAAAGGTCATGAAGGTCATGAATTCATGAAGTTTGCTTGTTAGAATAAGAAGGGATTCGATTTCTGCATAGTCGATGTTTGGCAGTCAAATATGGTCGAAAATTACTTACACAGAACATAGCTAGAACGTTATAGGATATGAGAATTGGAATATATATATATATATAATGATTGAAGTTTGGCAACAGATTGATAAAAAAGTAGGCATAGAAACCAATAGTTTCTATATTTTGTAAATATCAAAATTAATATGATTCTGCACATGTATTCTTTTAATGGCAGTTATACGTACTTGTTTCACTGTCTGTGTGCCTATCTACCTGTTTGATTATTCAACGATATAATATCTGCCAATTTGTCGGCACGTCTTTCTGGATACTTTTTTTTTGTGTTTATCTTTATCTTGCGATTCAGTCATTAAGACTATAAACAGATGAGTTCTGTTATTTTTGGCGTTTATGGTGCAGCTCCCAGCGGAGCTAGCCCATTTAATTAATGAAATGGGCTTTCTGGATACTAAATTTTTCAAAGGTTAACCGATAACGTCGTACATTCGCCCTCATTGTTTTGTTATCATGTCTAAGGTACGTAACGCATATCATACACTCTACATATCTTACTTACCAACACCTTGGCCACGAACTAGTCCACCCAGAAAACAACGTATAAATCACTCATCAATTAACTAAGAGTGGACCCAAAGACCAACTTTGTCCCAAACACATAATTCAGGCTAAGTACATGCACACTCACGTGCCATTCGAACAAAGTCTGAAAAGGCTTACGCCAAAAGTTTCGGGCTTTTACCCGAATATTAATAATTGAGTAAATCTCCCTCCACTCGCTACTTTATGTTGATTTTAAGTGATGATACGCCTCCAGGGTACGGATAGGGTTGTAAATGGATTGTTAGAACGTGTTGGGACGTATCTTGTATCTAGGTGGAATTATGCTAAATATCTGGATAGATAAAGTTGAAGAGGAAAATTGTATCGTTTAAAAGACTACGCTTTTAACTAATGCTTTGGCTCCGTTGTTCCCGAAATAGCTGGTCTGCTTCTTTACTCAACTACAAAATAAGATTGTCGAGACTCGCCATTATTAAATTTAGCACTCGGGAAATAAAGTTTGTGGCAAAATTTTAAGAATTATACTTTATCAAACACTGTGGCGTCACAATTTTTTTCTTAAATTATCTTAAATAAAACTCCGATATCGGTTTTGATATTTAATTTTATTCAATAATGTAGAGCCTAGGGTTGAAAATCATTCATTATCGCGCCGTTTAAAGCGACTTCAAATGACTAAGGTATTCATATTCATATTCAATTTATTCATAAAATATTTCATTTACATGTCAATACGATAGGATTACATACTAATTACTATTTAGAAAGATATCTAATCATTGACAAACAACTATTAAACTTCAATATTAGGATGTCAAAGTAAAATAAATTAAAAAATTATCATTATGTTACATTAAAAATGTCATAAAATAATAAAAAATGTCATGAAACAAATCAAAATTATCAAAATAAAAATGTCAACGAAATAAAATAAGAAACAAAAATATATCTACATCTAGTTTAACCTAGAAATATCAATAAAATATAATAATAATAATATTGCATAAACTATTTTACACATTGAAAAATGTCAAAATCATAAAACGTCTGCTCGATAAGCCAGCGCTTTAACCGAGCCTTAAAACAAGGTAAGCTAGGGGCATCAATAACATTTATTGGCAGCAAGTTGTATACTTTCGGTCCCATTATATGCGTAACTTTTGTGGACTTTTCAAGCGTATGAGGTACAGTTACGAGGTATTCCCCGCCCCGTGTTCTACTTCGTTTTACGTAAGAGGCCAGGTTCATTCTCACATATACCGCCACCTGAAATATGACAAGTGATGGCAGTGTAAGAATGCCTAGCCTCCTAAAATGTAGACGGACTGAAACATCTTGAGGAATCTTTGCTATCGCTCGGACGGCGCGTTTTTGCATTCTAAATGCCCGCATCCAGTCGGCAGCTCGTCCCCAGATTTCTGTTCCGTACTGAAGTACTGAATGTACTGTAGCAAAATAAGAGCATCGTACGACGTCTGCAGGTACCACCCTCGCAAGCCTAGTCAGCGCGAAACACGAACTACCCAGTCTACTACACACCTTAATTACGTGATTTTCCCATTGTAAACCTCTGTCCAACTCGAAGCCTAGGAACGTCGTAGACGAGACCTGTGGTATAATGTAAGATAAATAATTGTAAATCAATCGGATTGACGCTAAAATTTTGCCCATAAAGTGGACATGAACAGAACTTTTCTTACCCATAAAGTTGACATAAACAACATTCTTCTTTCCGTTTTTCTATCTTTCGGAACGGAAGTAGTGCGCCTGCACAACTTATTACCTACTTTATTTTATAGTCGTTTTTGCGGCTTCTCCTTTTAGTACCTACTTCGCCGCGCTTCTTACCGCGAAAGTACTTCCGGCTTTTCCGTTACTATGCTAAATATAGGTATTTAAATTATCTTTAACATTTAAACCTTATTAAAATAATTTTATCAACTATTATTATGAAACCAGGTATTAACTACAAGACTCTCAGTCTTTTCTTACAGAAACGTGTAATAGCACACTACTCTTTTACAAAATTAAATGTTATAACGTTTTTTTCTACAACATGGATATTTTTGATAAAATTCATGAGATCTTACGTAAGGTAAAGAAAATTTACTCTGTACGAGTATCCTTTATACATTGGTCTTAAACATTACAATACCTTCCCTTTTACCTACCTAAGATAGATCTAAGCGATGAAACGTGATCAATATTGCCAATTAATTAATCATAATATTTTCAATAATGTACAAATTCGCATGCACGCACTTATAAAACACTAGCGACCCGCCTTGGCTTCGCACAGGTGTATTATACATATTTGTATAAACCTTCCTCTTGAATCACTCTATCTATTAAAAAAACCGCATCAAAATCCATTGTGCAGTTTTAAAGATATAAGCATACATAGGGGCAGACAACGAGAAGCGACTTTGTTTTATACTATGTAGTGATAATGATTATCAGCTCAAGCGCTATTTGTTCTCACTTTTTTAACCGACTTCCAAAAAGGAGGAGGTTCTATGTTCATCTATATGTATTTTTTTTGTGTATGTTCATCGATAATTTCTCCAATTGTCAACCGATCCCAAACTTTTTTTAGTTTGCAATGTTATGCTCCCGAAGTGGTCCCATGGTATTGTTGATTTATCAAAAACGGCTCAGCCGAATTCAATAAAATTTAAATGGAACCACCGCGAAAGCATACGCTTTCGAAATTAAAAGATAGGTATATTATATAAAAGATAATCGGTTCAATTGGCGAAAATATAATTGAACATACACAAAAAAATATTTAATACAGGCGAACATAGTACCTCGTCTTTTTCGATAGTACCTCCTCCTTTTTGGAAAATGGTAAAAATAGATATTTAGAAGTCCCCACCTAAAATTGGCATAACTTTTCTGTTCACAACGTTCTGTCTTGATTTTTTTTATTTGATCTGTACAAGTTAACCTAAGTGGGAAAGTACCCTTTATCTGGTGAAACGTGTCTCAGCAATTAGCATTTCATACGGAGTTTAATAAAGGCAAAAATAAAATTATATCACACACTTAACACAATCTTCATAATTTGAGCTTCTCTATTAATCCCATCTCTGTGTTTGTGAGTTTTAAAAATGCCTAACTTGGAATGTAGTCCCGATTGACCGAAACTTGTTTCAACTGCCTCTTCGCTTTCCTTAGTTTTTCTTAAACTTCTTTTTCCTCTGATAATCATTCTCTTGTCTCTCGGTGGAGATACTGCGGAGCGTACTGGTGGATGTACCCAGTCTGGGCATCTGAAAATTACCAAAACAACAATAAATAAATATTAAATACCCCTAAGCAAAGCTTGTGATATGGCTGCCAAAGATTTATATTCTACTTCAACATTTTTATTCCGTATAGGTTTGCTTTTGACTGCATACTGTCTGATATTAAGCAGATATGCGGTCTAAGGTATAGCACGCTTACCTAGAAGATACCTATTTACTCGGGATTTGAAGACACCCACGTTGTACTCTAGCGGGAAGACAGACCCAGGCAAAGTGTTCCACATTCTAGCTGTTCGTATGAGGAATGAGGATTCGAAACGCTTTGTTCTAACGCGCGGTTCTTAACATATTTTTTAAATACATACTATTGCAGATAATAACAGCTAGGTCAATCACATTAATAGATAAATCATAGAATCGAACCTACTCTTCGTCTCTTCGTCCCAGGAGTCAGGGTCACTAACCACTTGGCCACTGAGACAATAAGAAAGTATGTTCGACTATAAATTAGAAATGAAGAGATCCGTAGAAGAACCAAAGCTATCGACGTAGCCTAGCGGGTTAAGTAAGTTCGTATAGGCCGGGTGGCTAGCCCTGGTGTCAGAGTTTTTAGGCCGCCTGAAGGCCTCTGACTTAGCTCAACGGTTAAAACTGGGACCTACAAATTAACGTGCCATCCGAGCCACGGTAGCGCTCAGTTGGAAAAGCGGGTTGATATGTAGATAGCAATGGGCAGGCACATAGCGCGGAGGAATTATGACCGATGTGGACAAAAAGTTCTCGATTGGAGACCACGTACCGTCAAGCACAGGGATACGATCCGATAATACCACGCCCGATAAATAAATAAACCGTTCAAATCCCGGCTCCCTAAGAATAAGATCTTTGGAATGATCCATGTAGGTATGAATTTTCGCATCACTGAGTTTTAGCGAAGGGTAACATAAACTTGCATAATGTACATAAGCCCATATAAAACATTTAATTTTGATAACTACCAACCCACACTGAGTCGGCGTGGTAGATATCGTATAGACCATAGAATTAGAACGAAAGTAATAGAATACTTACTAAATTTTGCTCAAATAAAAACTATGTTACAGCTGTCTTATTCATATCTGGTTTAACAGCATACACAAGTCAGTGAAACAAAAAAAACGCATTGTCTGTCGGCATACGTCGAAATAACAAGTTGGAATATCAAAATGGTTAAAATTTGGTCCCACTTGTCTTTTGCGATATGATCGGAAATTTGAACCCTCTAGTTCCAGTAAGAAGGTTCAAATCTCTGATTATTACCTTCCTACTTTTTACCTTGTTGAATTTGGACAGCCGAGATAGCTCAATGCTAGTTTGTGAAAACCTCATTAGAAATTACAAACTTCGGGTGTATGTGCATCTTTTTCTAACACCTTTTAAATTTTAATTTTAAAGTGGGACAAAGTGATGTAAGTTTATCTCTTGCTATTTTAGTACGGTTTCTATTACTTTAGTTTTAATTCTCTGACATAGACCAATCTCCCTTCATTCGTAGATTGTTAGTGGTGGATAATTAAAAAGCCGGTACAGGTACAAAAAATATTCAATAAGCATACATTTTGTACAGGTTTTCATCTGTATTTTCCTGTACAGTTGGGATTCCCGCGAGATTAACGTGACTTCAATCGCAACTATCCATTGTTTGCCCACGTACATTCCGCTCAAGGGCAGTGACTATTTCGTTACAGGTCTATTATACACACTACCACTACTTATACACCTACTGTTATGTAAGACCATGCCTTTGTAATTACATCTATATTGCCGACTGCCGGTCATCATCGTCATTCAAGGCTGTTGAACGTCCACTGCTAGACGTAAGCCTCCCCTTTGAATTCCCAAACAGCCCGTTTGGATACGGCTTGCATTTAGCGCATTCTTGCGGTCTTAAATATATCATCAGTCCAGTTATTTCATGGCTTTCCAATGTTGAATAGCATTCCTCCGTGCTATATACCCTGCCCACGGCCATTTTAATTTGCCAATCCGCTGAGTTATGTCAGTTACTATTTCTTTTGTCCGGATGCTGACAGGGTACAGTGTGATTGCGGAGCCCCTGAACAGAATATGGATCACCTGCTTAAGTACGTGTCCAAAGTGTCTGAACCCCTGCACGCCAGTAGCCAAATATTGGGAGAAAATAAATAATTTAACTTTTTTGAACTATTGACACGACGAAGAAGAAGAAGATGTCAGCTACTTTGGTTCATCTAGAGATCTCCTCATCTCTGATTTGATCTTGAAGAGAGACTCCGAGTATAGCCCAATGAACTATGGAGAGCCGTAGCTCATTGAGCCACTTGGAGCATATCACTGAGCCCCAAAATAAGAGAGCACGTTGTATAAGACCATGCGTTTGCCATTACAATTACTCGTAAGTATAATAATAATTGCCAGCGAGCAGTGTTGCCTAAAAATATAATCTTTTGCTTGGCACTTCCATAAGACAAAAGTTTTGAGCTTAGCTTGGGGTTCACAGCCCGCGAGTATTTTTGAGAATCCTACTAATATTATAAACGCGACAGTTTGTGAATGTGTATGGATGTTTGATACTCTTTCACGGACAAACGGCTGAACCGATATGGATGAAATTCGGTATAAAGGTAGCTAGACCTCGGATTAACACATAAGCTGCTTTTTACCTCGGGCTAACGCGGGTAGCACTGCGGGGCACTGCTGGTATAATAATATGTTTAAAATAATATTTTTGAAATAATTAGTACCTAAAACTGCTATAAAGGGTCTGTGAATGATCCAATTGCTATTTATGCAGTACGTATGTAGTATGTTTTAGCCTAAGTATGTGGTATTAAACTGTATTTTGTTGTGATTATATAAAATCTATTACAATTATAATCGTTATAGATATTTTTAAATTGTAGACCCCTGTTTTAATTAACCGTTTGACCACAGAGGCTTTCAAATTTACTTTCGAAAAATTATTTTTCTTTTGGACAATGAACTACTTTTTAGGGTTCCGTACACAAAGGGAAAAACGGGACCCTATTACTAAGACTTCAATGTCCGTCTGTCCGTCTGTCTGTCTGTCTGTCTGTCACCGGGCTGTTTCTCATGAACCATGATAGCTAGGCAGCTGAAATTTTCACATATAAAATATTTCTGTTGCCGCTATAACAACAAATACTAAAAATAAAATAAAATAAATATTAAAGGGGGCTCCCATACAACAAACCTGATTTTTTAGACGTTTTTCGCTCTATATTAATAATGCTAACAGGCAGATGCTTCAAATTTTCACAGAATATTAAATTTTATATTCGCTTTAATAATAAATAATAAAATTAAAATAAAATAAATATTTAAGGGGGGCTCCCATACAGTACGGAGCCCTCCGTGCGCGAGTCCGACTCGTACTTGGCCGATTATTTATTTACTTTACTATATCAAGCCTCGAGTTCACCGATGATTTTTTAATTTAAACGTGTGATTACTATATTGAATCAATGGTTAGTGCTTGGTGAACAGCAACATTTCGTTAACAAGCCGTTTAAGATTTAACCAACGGTTAATAAATCAAACATTTGTTGGTGAACTCGGGTATAGGACCCGAGTTTAACCGCTGTTGAAATACAGTAATCAAACGATTAACTTAAGCAAGCGTTGGTGAACTCGGCTCTAAAACTTACTTTTCAATGTCCGGTAAAAGAGCCCCCTTACAGCGCGCCTCCCACTTCGGCCAGTACTTGAAGCCTTCTTGCTCGAACACCAACAACGCGCAGCTCCCGTCGTCTTTTATATCTTCATCCAGTAACGCTGGAAAATAATTTACTCTTAATAATTTTAGTATTTTAACCGACTTCAAAAAGGGAGGCTTTCACTTCGACTAAATGATTTTTTATAAGCATGTTACGCAGGTACTCCGGCAAATATGACAGATTTTGTTTTTTTTTTGTTTGGTAGATAAATCATACTTCAAAGGTATTCCCATATAAATTGTATCAAAAACGGCTGAGTCGTTTTTAGAAAATCAACAATAATGTGAAAATTACTACGTCGATGATACATGCGAACTATTTGAATTCTGTACACGTGTGAAGTCGGTTATTTTAACTAAATCGATTTTGTAACCGTTGTTTTATTAGTCTTAACTAACGTGTATGGATTTAAGAGAGAAAAAAAAAGACATGATCTAGACCAAAAAAGACATGATCTTAAAAAACCGCCTTCCAACATCATATTAGGTACAATTACATAAATGGAGTCATCGAATGTAGCCACTGTCATATGACATTCAGTGCTAAAATTGGGAACGTCTCATATAAAGACTCAGCAGACCCGAGATACAGAAAATGTTTACTGTAGTCGAAATCGGTATAGCAAATATCATCATCATCATCATCATCTAACTTTACTAATAGTATCAATATGTGCTCATTGGTTTGTTGATTTTTTGTTACGCACTCTTTCATGCAGCAACAGAGCGAGGGATTGGCTTAATTTTTTTGCACGGATAATGTTGAAAGGTTGGAGAGTGTCATAAGCGTTATATCAAGAAAGTTATTTTTCTCAAAATGTTTTAGGTACCAAAGTCATATAGACTAGATATAGGCTGGCACAAGCGTAACACTCATGATCGGATGCTGCATGCCGGCGCTTTTTGCTATTCACGCAATGCACCGAAACTACTAACTTAGACTAAGATTTAAACTAACCCATCTCTATTGTACTAAGTCTCTTTGTAGAGTAATCAAATAATTGTAAATATTAGCTAACAAAGGGCTCAGATCCTGGAGTCTGTGGTTAGTATTTTTTCCAATAAAAAAAGTCATAGACTGTCAATATAAATAAATCCAACTTACATTCGCAAGTAATATCGCACTTGCCACCCCTTTTGCCTTCTTTGCAGTATTCGCTCCCAATCTGTAAAAATATCAAATAAGTGTTAATACGATTAATGATGCCTGATAATCATTTTATCTTATTGTTTTCGATTGTTTCTTTTAAACAATAAATGAAAGAATTTTAACAAAAATCACTTTAAACCGCGTGATTCTCAGAACAACCAATGTAAGCAATTTTCAAATAATAGCATTTGAATAATTAATAATTGCAATTATTATTTTTGCACTACATTTTATATTTTGTTTATTTATTTTCAAATTAATCCAATTGAACTTACTTGGAACAGTCCATAATACTTTCGTCTGGGTGTTTTGGTTACAAGCGCTGATGTATTCCTGTCGCTTTCTTGCTCTATCATGCAAACCCCTGAAAAATGTATTTTGACTGAATGAAATAAAAAATAAGCAAAAAATTAGATTGCATAGGCCGGGTGAATTGCCCTAGCGTCAAGTTTTAATCCTACCTTTGATATGTTAGACGATTAAAAGTGAGCAACGGCAGAGCTATATTTTTTTTACCGATTGAAAATAATACATTAATTTGTACCTCGCACCTGATTGTGTCTTTTTGTTCATACTCGCAAATCTTGTTACAATTTAGACACTAAACAATTTTGATAAATATTGTCAAAAACGTTCTCGGTGACGGTCCGGCGACGCGACGGCGGTTGTGGACAGACGCCGTTATAATACAAACTTGTCATAGCGTAGTATTTTTTTGCAGACATACTACATAAGGATTAGGTCACCTTCAAGTGTTTAAAATAGTAGACACGCCTAACCAGGAATAAGAACGAGCTCCCACACATATGCAAACCGGAAATAACAGTCATCAGGTGTTCATTCAAGGTAGGATTGCTTCATATTTAGAGAACGGTAGCTAAAACTGCATTAGTTCCATTAACATTGGAGTAAGTCCAGGTTATGCAGGGTTATTTCTAATCAATTAGCATCCTTTTAGGGGCTTATTTTGTACATCAAAACTAACAACTTTTGTTCTGCGAATTTTGTCAAAACTCAAAAAAATAATTTGTTGTTCCATAGAAAAATATCGTTCACCCGCGACAAAAAGTATGGAATAGCTGATTTTTTTTTTGAGTACTGACAAAAGTCGCCGAACAAAAGTTGTTAGTTTTGATTTACAGAATAAGCCCTTAAAAGGATGCTAATTGATTAGAAATAACCCTGAATATGTTTGTACAGCGCCCCTGGCGGAAACGAGGCAGAACTAACTAAAATGTGTCACCCGAAAGTTTAAGTAAACTACGCAAAACCAGCCGGACTAGTATGCTCACCACGAAATATTTCTTTCGACGTGTGAACAAGACATAGTTATGGTGAAACATATGTATGGATCTGTCTCTTTTTCGCGTGTTGAAAAGAGTTCTTGTGGTGGCTTTTCGTGGTCGCATGCTAAGCTAGCTGGAAAGGGCTCAGAACTCGGAAGATTTCGTTAAAACATTGAAAAGAAATCCATTATTTTGAGGCAGTATTACATTGGAAGCTATGCGATGTGAGGGGTATATCCGATACATCGATACCGTGGGGTAGAAAAATCGTAAAAGCCAAAATACAAACTTTTCAGGAGGAGCAAAAAACTCTAAAAAATAAGAAAAAAATGACATAACTTTTTCAATTTTAAACTTATAATCGTGGTGAATGGTGTTTTTTTGCATTTCAATTCATTTCAAAGCAAGAATCTTATAATTCAATTTCGATTTATCACGGATACACAACCTAGTAAGATGTAACTCACACTTTCGATCGCATCTAAGAAGCTAATTGCTCAGAAAATCTAGGGTGTTAAAGGAAAATTGTATTTTTGTGAAATCAAAACGGCGTAAAAGCCAGTTGATTAACTGTTACATCCTAGCTGTTTTGATTAAGATTGTGACACGCCCAAGTTACTAACGAGCTATGATTAAATTGGATTTACGTCATTATTTTATTTAAAAACTTACAAACCATTTTTTTTACTACTTTGAAACTTTACAAAAACATTTACCATGCAATAGAACGATTTTCTTGCTACCCGGTGCACGAGACATCTATATGTAGCAAATTCGCATACTCAGCAAAATGCAAGATTAAGAAATATAGGTATCAAAAGAACCTTGAAGAATGTAGTGTAGTGTGAGCGCATTGACGCATGACATGTAAGTTATAAAGGCAATACCCGTCTTACCACAAAGTTTTACTTACGCTTTGCACCATGTTTAACAGTACAAATTGCACGGTTAGATAGTGCTTAAAGCGTGTTTAAATCTTTTGTGGTAAGGCGGTAATTGTTTAATTTACTGGCGCAACGAGAACGACGCGAGAGTTTTTAGCGAAAACAACCTCAAAACCTTGTTTAACCACAAAAGTTTCACGCACGCTTGTTAGATAATGTTTAACAGTACATATTGCACGCTTAAACACTTTAAACAGTGTTTATAGCCTGTTTAAATCTTTTGTGGTAAGGCAGTAAGTCTCTATACAGGTCCCATCTCATGAGGAATGTGGACACACTTTATGTTTAACTACATTGTGCAATTATTTGACGTTTGTTTTGATTACATAGAGAATTCACTATCGTCTGCTAACACTTTTGTCGCATAGTAGTAATTCTTATGTCAATAATATTATCTAGTACAAACTTTGTTATCGAGTCGTTTTCTCTCATGAGAATCTAAGTTCGAATTTTTCTCGTTACTCGTGTAATTTTCCGTTCAAGGTTTAAAAACTTTTATGAATAAGTAGGCACTTATTTAGCCTAAATGCATTTTATATTATGACTAGTTTTTGCGCGCAGCTTCGCCCACGTTGATTTAGAATTTTATGCTATCCCATGGGAACCTTTTATTTTTCGGGGATAAAAATTAGCCTAAGAGTAATTCCAACCTTTGAAATATAGGTATCCAAAAACCAAGTCAATCCGTTGTTTTGTTGCTGCGTGTTAATGTTTTTCTAATATGATAATGTATTTGTTGTTAGTAAAATGGAAGTTTAAACATTAGAAAATACTTTTTTTGTTTTTTAGAATGACTGTACCATGTTTATTAATCCTTCCATCAACAAAATCACTTCACAATGGAGTCCTGACTATCCTGACATAGACATATTATGTTCACGACTGTAAATTACCTGAATTTCTTGCCTTTAGGCCGAATAAAATTCATCGGCGGCTGTGAAGTTAGCTACAAGCTGCACGAAACCCAATCCTCGCGCAGCTATTATGTGAGCTCCAGTCAGGATCAGGCTTTGCGCAGCTTGTAGCTGACATCAGTACCGCCAAGTAGTTTGGTCCGGCCTTCTCATAATGACCGTCTCCATCTTGCCCATATCAGTGGGTCCGCAGCTGTTTTGACATAATGTTCTTTTGGTGGTATTTTTCTCGCTTACTGTTCATCAAAGTTAAAGACATAGCCCAGCGGTGGCAGTGGGCAGGGCACGGACCAGCATGCGCAGCGTAGGACGTCCACCGACTAGGTGGACTGAAAATCCGTGGGGGAGGCCTACGTCCAGCATTGGACGTCCTATGGCTTATCGATAGATAGATAGGCTGTTCATCTAAATACATTTCATCTTATCTGGGTAAAAATAACTCTGTTAGGTATATCATTATCTTAAGTAACAGACTGCTGCTTTGATTTCAAGCTGACTTTTGACCTGAGATAATTATAGTTATGCAATTAGGTATTCCCAGAACTCAGTTGCTTATCGCAATAATATTTCTACAAGGAAGCACTAAAATGTCTTTGGGTTAAGAAAACATTTGCTTAAAATATTGAACAAAACAAAATATAGTGATACAACAATAGGCCCAGTTATGAAGGCGACATCGTAATTATAAAAGCTATTTCGACTATTGCTGTTTCTTTTTCTCTTTAGGCATTCGATAGAGATAACACTTATTATGTTGCTATTAAATTTACGATGGCGCCTTCAAAATTGGGCTGAATGAGTCTAATTTTAACCAGTTAAAGTAAGTTCAAGCAAGTTTAGTTGTAACATGTCTTTTAGGATGTTTATACATATTTAATTCAAGTGGTTTAAACAAAAAGTATTTCTTTTAAATAGTAGTAACTGGAGGGACTAATGTGTAAAAAGAACCGTGAGGATTATTTCTATTTAGTTTAAATAATGGTTTCGCAACTTTCCTCCAATAAATTGCAAAAAGAAATAAGCGAATCGTATTACAAATCAGTCCAATCCAATCTGATCATAATTATAAAAACACAGAATAAACTATTCCGAAAGCTCCTTCTTTTGAAAGCAGTTAAAATTTGAAGTAAATTCGTTGCTGAACATAGGCCTAACACAAAAGGGTCCTGGCTCTCGCTTGGGTACAAAGTACCAAGTAAAATTTTCCGCTCAAAAACGCATTATACTTACGAGTACACCACTTTGTTTTTGAGGAGGCTTTTAGCGCATTATTATCAAAACTGTTTTACATTAAAATATTTTACAAAAACAGCAACAGAGCAACGGATCAACTTGATTTTTGACATGATAATAGCTAAAGGGTCGATAAGTGACATAGGGTACGTTTTGTCCCGAAAAAATAAAAGTTTCCAATGGGATTATTGATACTTAAATTAAAATATTAGGTGTGCAAAGCCGCGAGAAAAAGCTAGTCTTAGATAGTGTTGCTATAGTAACAACGATGAATAGCTATCGTCTTTCAGCCTATGAAAATGCAGCCTCTGTAAAAACCAAGAGTCATTCTGAAGCTCTACGCACACTCTATATATTTTCATTATATCGGTTAATAATACATTAAGTAAATTAAAACTTTTTAAATTCAATTTATAACATAAACTTAATAGTTAATCAATCGATGGAAAGTGCTATGGGCCATTTCTCTAGCTACTTATGGCTATTTTAATTTGATTTTTGAACTGTTTAAAATAACTAGGAAAATGTAGCGGTCTCCCTTTGTTTGTTTTGTTAGCGGTTGCTTTGATTTTTTTATATTTTGTTTTATTACATAATCTGTTTTGCTTATATTTAAAATTTTAAACCCAATATTTTTTTGTAATTATTATTTTTTCTGGGAGCGTATTTGAATTATGTGCAACAAACATTTATTTATGCTCAGAATTTTTCCTACTTTATTTTAATGACACTCATTGCTTAGCTTATATTATAAGGCAAAATACTAGTCTATACCAAAGGAACTTGGGTGGTACTCACTGTTACATAATATTTCCATTGTATTTTATTTTTGACGTAAGTATACTGTTGCATGAATAAATGAAAATGAATATTTGCTCTCATACATTTCTACAGCAAACTAACAACGGACCAAGCACTAAAGCAGAAAGTCTGAAGAGAACTGAAAATTCAAACAATGGACAACTGACAGAAGAAAATAAACATTTGCAACTTACAATTACTGAGAAACGTCCTTGGAAAATTGTTTTTTAGCAGTTCACGTGTCAACTGACATCGCGTGTACACTTTAGCGTTTACCGCTAAACAAAACATTAAAACTATGAGACAAATAACACGTCCGCTCTCCATCGCTGTCTGATTATAACTGATAATACACAACACGCTTTGCTAATGTTTTGGTTTGTTGATAATATTATGTTAATTTAACTGCGCTCGCGCACCTATGACTTCTCGTTATCGATTAAGAGGAATCCCACGTTTAATAAAATGATAATATAGTTTTTGTCGAGTTTTTGCACGGGTTTTTTCTTTGTATTTACCGGTTGCTCAATAACACGAAGTTATCTCGTGCTAGACTTACATTGACGTTTACGTTTTTTTTGTGGTATTTTAAGTTTTATTTATAAATAGGTCATAACGTTTAAAGACATATTAAGCGAAGATACCATTATACAAACTCATCACTAAAACAAAAGTAATATCGTGTGTAACAATATTTATCCTATAATCAAATGGGGTGGTTTACTATAACGGACGTAATATTTTAAGATAACCATAGATGATAATAGATTTTTCTCGTTTTATAAAAAAACATTATGCTCACAAAATATGTATCTACTTACTTCAACAAAAGGAGGCAAAAATAACTCAGTATCATTTGCACCAAACACAGTGGTATGCAAAACACATTCAATCTTAGCTGAAATTCTCGTACAAGAGTGTAAACAAGAAAACAGACAGCTCACAAAAATAGGGCAAATTCACACTAGAGAACACGAATGCAAATACGAAACTAGTGTAGTAGGAGAGCTTACTACAGCTAGAAGAAGGTTACAGAAAATATTTATTAAATCTACTTATTCACCACACTCACTACACGTTTTTTGGTCTTCTGGCCATCTTTGGCTATCTAGGTAGGTATGTTTTTAGTCCGGCCTAAAGTCACTGTTGATCAACATCAACTTATTTCGGCCCACTGCAGGGCATAAGCCTCTTCCCTCTTACGCTAATAATCCCTGTCTTGTGCTAGTCTCAACCAGGTGTAGCCGCAAAACTTTTGGATGTCATCACGCCACCGTTGTATGGGTCTACCGAGACTGCACTTCCCGTCATGGGGCCACCATTATGTCAGAGATCTACTCCACCTGCCATCACCACATCTAAGTTGATCGACAGCTAACTATAAAGTAAGTACTTACTAGCCGGGTAGTTAATACTGATATCAGAGTTTATAAGCCACCTGAAAGCCTGATGAGTTATTATTTCTGCATCACAATGCAATTTTGATTTGGCTCGGTCAAACAACAAATGGCTTTTCAAATATTCTCACTTAATAAGTAATGCTTGGCTGGCAGAAGCCAACATTGAACTTTTTACATTAAACTGATCAATTTCAAACGAAAGAAACCGATATCCCCGTCAGATGGTTATTCCTAGGATTTCTCATAAAACTAAACCAGCTTCAGATGAATAATTAATTTATATTGATGTGATTATGTGTACTTAATAGATATTTTAGTAAGTATTGAATGTCTGTATCAATATTTAATGCATTCTTAATATTTTGGGATATTTCTTTCATGAGGTTCAATTTATAATTTGTTCAAATTCAAGTGGAATCAGGACGCATAGCTAGTTTGTCATAAAGCTAGGATTCATTGAAAGCAAATCAAGGTTCTATAATCATTTTCTCTGACATTTTATTTTAGACAGGTTTCTTAAAATAGTTTCAATACTTCTTAGGTTTATAAATGAGGTTAATTAGGCAGGTTAGGCTAGGCATGTTACATTTTGGCTAGGCTAGGCTAGGTTTGTTACAATTTGGTGCCGTGACCAGGATTAGCAACAGAAATGATTCGTTTTATCACAAAAATAGGTTTCAATATTTTCGTGACAATATAATATAGTCGGAACTCATAAATATTCGATTTGTTAGGTTAACTTTGTTTAGGCAAGTCAATTTAGGTTTATTATAGGACTGTGTTCAGTAGTCAGACTATCTGAACACAATTTGTTGCTGTGAAATGGAGACGATGGTGATTCGAAATTTGTAGGTTAGTGATAACTAGGTTTACGTAATAGTTTCAATCGCGAGTTCATTAGACAAGGTGACGAATATCTCATCAATTTTTAGGTTAATCATTATCTTAGGGTATTAACATATTAAAACGTTGGGGGGTGATTTGTTTAAAAAAAGACTGCAAACATAAGCAAGCACTTAGTATCATATAAGTGGGTAATTATTTTGTTCAGGTAACAAAAAAAGGGTCTAGCCAAGGTTCATTCGTCGCTCATGTAATGTGTTTGTAGTAAATATGGTATAGTAGTTTAGTGTTTATAATATAATTTATTGCTTCATGCATAAGTATAGCTTGAATAATTGTAGAAAGTAAATATTTTCAATTTATAATAAAAGATATGCTTATTAATGATGCCTACAAAGCAAGGACTGTTATTAATATTATTTATAAAATAAGAAACTCAAGGAGTTGATTCGGTTTTATAATTTTATTGCAAACTAGAAATTCGGGGGTAGAGTTTACTTAACAATTTTAACTTACGACTTTGTAAGTCAAAGTAATAAAATGTGAAATATTTTTCATTGACAGAGATTTGATTTAGTAGGTTACGGAATGACTTTGATTTTTTTGGACATTTGTATTATACTTCTTTTACCACAGAAAGTTAGCAAGTAGATCAATTTTTTAATTCAATCTAACAATCAGGCTGTTTTACTAAATTCCAAATAAATTGAATACAGGAAAATTAGAGATGTTATTAAATTAAACAAACATTGGGCTAATCTACATTCCGTACTTATATTAATTGAGATTGAATGCATAGGTTTTTAGACGTCTATTTCACTTACATCAAAATTATATCGAAGTAGTCTAACAGTGAAAAATATGTTTAAAAGTGTTATTTTGTTGAATATCTATCAGTTCTAGGTTGAGGTTACGAATAGCTGAAATATTATTGCAAATTGGTAAATAATTTTACTTACAATAAGATAATTTGGGAGAATAGATAATTCAGCAGATTAGTATCTGGAAATACGTAAAGAAGGGAAGTTTAATTTAATGTTTTAAATAAGTAGACTAAAATGGGACTTCTAAACGGGGGGTTGTCTCATCAAATAATTGGACAGTTTAAAAAAAAAAAAAACAACTGGGCTTAGTAAATAAAATCAATCAAATAAACTAAGACTCAGTAATACAACATGAATTTTAGAAAAAATAGTAGTATTTAGTGAGAATACGTATCTTCTAGCTCAGTGAGCTTCATCTGCATTCGCAAGGTTGTTTATCATCAGGAAAGTTGGTGGTCAACCGCAGGCTTTTCGCAATTTAAAAAAAAGGGATGAAAGAGTAGAGCCAATAAAAGGTAGATTTATAAATTAAAGCAAGGAAATTCTAGTCGGGAGGGTGGAACATTTGCTCAATCTTTTCATATAGTAGGTAAACCTTATTATTATCAGTTATAATCAATATAAACACGGGTTAGCTAAATATTCAGCGATTATTCAAAGTCTAAATAATCAGGTAAAATAGAATAGTTAATGCACTTAAAGTGAGTAAAGTAAGCTGGGTTTTAAATGGTCTATCATCAATCAAATCAACTCTTGTTGTTAACGTATCTTTTACTGATTAGTTATTTACTAAACGGGTTAAAAAATAGCTGTGAGGATATTTGATTTAAGATATGTCAGTGTAAGCTAAAGTAAGTAAATGTAACGCAATAACATAGATTTAAATTTGTTTTGTTGTTAGAAGTGAGCAATGATACTGAAAACTAAACTAAATAAATCAATAAATAGTTTTCTTTATCTCAAATTAAATTAAAATTCAATTGTATACTTTTGCTAGATTTTTAGGAATCAACTACATCAAGATAAGAGAACTGAATATAATTAGGAAATAAAAATATCATTTTATTCAAAAAAAAAAAAACCTTCCAAATAAAAATCAAGTTCAAGTAAAATTGGGAAATTGATTTCAAATGTTCATTAAAGAATTCAAAGATGATTTGCTGGTTTGAAGGAAGTAGAGTATAAGCTTGATAGTTTGGCTGAACTTATGTTTCAAAGATTTATTCAATTTCAAAAATTATACGCGTGGAGATATGCCGGGATTCAAGAAGGTTGAACTCTCATGGCCAAGCAATGCCGCGCCAGGAATTGGTTTCTCTAACCATATGGAAGAGATCCTTTCCACTAGAAGAGTGTAAATTTTACTTACTTGAAAACTTGGGCATGTTGACACATTATTATCTAATTCAATTTTGTTAGTGGGTGAAGCCATTCTGTAGGCTGTAATAACTAAAAACAATTTGGAAAATTAATTTTCTTTAGTGAACATTTTGACATTTAATTTTATTTGCACATTGGTAAAATAAATGAGAATACGTGAGAGTTTCTTAGGTAAATAAATGCAAGCAAGAAATTAAGCACGAGGCTGCATATTTAACAAAAAAAAAAACAGGATAATTAAAAATTTAACTGAGGTTCAATTAAAAATTAACCTCCAACTTGTTCATATTTTAGTAAGGATAGTGAGGTAGAAGTTTGTTACTAGGGTGTGGGCGAATTTTTAATATTTTGCTATAGGGTTTAATGGGGAATGTGCAAATATTGGCTCGCTTTGAGTTCAAAAGGTGATGCTACGTCGTGAAGTTGGCGTGTAGACGGTGGAAGGTGGATTTGAGAATTTTGTGTTATGAATGGCGACAGGGAGTTGATGAATTTGATGTTATATTATTGTTTCATAAATTTTGCGTTTGTGAAATAGTAATGTAATAATAAAGTAGAGAGTGATAGTAAAAATTAAATCAGTACAACAGGGACTAAAAGACAAAAGCATTGCTGGGATTTGAAGCGGTTTGTCAGGGTTCGAGTTTTGGCAATCACTTGAACAAATAGATCTTTATGAAGGAGTGTGGTGTTAGGAGTAGGCCAGCAGGCAATTCATCAACTTAAGTTGATTTCATAAGGATCTTTTACTCTACAAGGTAGGAAACTCTGAATTGATACACTGCACATGCTCCAATTTATAGATAATTGGATTTTAACTATTCACTCTTGGCGGGACATTGATGCCATGCGGAATTATTTTCCTTTTTCATGGACAATTCGTGTAGTTTGGAAGGGGTATGTTGGGAAAATCTCCGAACGGAAGATTGGTTCGCTGAGACTACTCAACATGCGACCATTCAGGTCGGTTCTACCTCAAAACAGAATTCCCTTACGAGGGCTCCGTTTCTGTCACCGAACCAGAATTTCCTTGCAGATTATAACAATTTAGTGGGGAAGGCGATTTTTCTTCATGGTAGATATGTAATCAAACTGAGAGCTGAAGGTTTTATGACGATTGTCTGTAGACTGGTATAAAAACATTTTCGCATATTGTAGTAGGAATACATTCACATTCGAAACATATAATTTCATTGTTGGAACTCGAATTTTGATAAATACAATTATGCACTTGATTAAATTTAAAGTTATTATAATTTTTTTAGGAAAATTTACTTCGATTTAGATGTTTACCAACATCTTTTCATCTGCGAAAATTTTGGGGGGTGCTGTAACAAACCTCAGATGGTTTGATCGTCCACATCTGAGTAACTAGGCATAGAAAGAAGGCATTCTTGTAGGTCAGGAGTCTCTCACATGAGGATATAATTTTTTCTAATATTATCTAAAGAAACTTTCCATTCAAATGATATTCAAACAAGCAGGTAAATAAATCAAGGTATATAAACTCTTTGCAGAACGCCTTGCATATAACTAGAGAATTTAAAATAAGAAAAAAAAGAACAGAGATTTTGACGGGACTGACAGCAGGGACTTCACTTGAGAAAATTATAGAAAAATGTTGGAATATTTCATTTTTTAGGATATTTTTAGTTTTGTTCCGCAAGATTCAGAGAAAGGAAGAGCAGAGAAGAGTTTACTAACTAGGAGAATTTTGTTCCTGGTCTAAAAAGTGGAAGATGGAAGAAAGTTGTTTTCGATCGAAGGACGAGGATGTTCCTAGAGGATTTGGTTTCGTATTATACGAATTACGATTATAATAATCGTATCACTTTTTAAATAGATATGTCATAGTAGGTATAGAATTGCTCAGCAGATGATGTTCCTGCGAGTCGGCCAGATCAGTACTGCATTGGACTTTTGGATGATTTACTGTTGTATTAATGTACAAATGGACATCAGAGGAAAAGAGGAGGTCTATCATATGGAGATAGGCCTATATCCGCCTTACTGAAACGATGCGGTATGGAGGATTCTCACACGTATCTATTCTTTTATGAGTATGAACGAGTTGCTTACGACGCTACGCTACACCACAGAAACAAGGCAATATTATCTACTCTGAGCTGTTGCGGGTTGATAAATACGCATACATCTTCAGGTTTCTATGGCGGTCTTGCATAAGTTGACTTACGATGTTTCCTACTCTATAGAAGTACTCGTATGTTACTGACGAAACTATCCTTCATTGAGCATTTACTCACGAGTAGAAGATAGAAGCTTCTAACTCTCGCCCTTTATGATTCTATGTATGAATTACAAATGTTTTAATTATTTGTCTTTTTCAGCTTCGACTATTTGTGAACATAAAATCTTAAGATATTATATTCTATGCGGATTGAGAATCTCCAGAAATTGAGAAATTTCCAGACATGACGTGCTTTACCTACTCGTACAATTTGCGAAGGACAGAGTGTTCATAGATAAAATGTCATTTATTTATATTATGGGGATTGAAGAGTCGACTATTGCTATATCTTATTATTGCTACATCTCATTATTTTAATACTAGCCGTAAGTGCTACTCGATCAATGCTGTATTTTCATTAGTGTGCAGAACTCTTGAAGCCAGATAGAGCTTGGGCCAGTGATTCTCATTTCCGAAATGGAGGGATATCCCGTGTCCGTATTAAGAGTGTAAATTCTGATCACTTTGAAATAAAGCTATTGATAGCTTATTGGTTTAAATACTTTTTTAAAAGGCGAAGTCGATTCTCGAACCTTTACCTATAGTAATCTTGGAGCTTTTCTTGAGAACACTCTGGAATTCATGCAAGATTTATGATTTTCCTGACTTTATGAAGTGATGTAGATAAGTTGACTGATCTTAGACAGACACACTCGCGACTCCTGGTTTTCTTTCCTGCTTTCTTTTCCCAGGATGGCGTTAGATTTACGAAAGCAGAGTAGAATCATTTTCATGGTTTTCAGCTCTCTCGAGCACCATGACTAAATAATCAGAGATAAACATAAAATAAAATAAATCTCTGATGCCTAAATAAAATTGAATAAATTTAAAATATTGAAATTAACTAACTGTCAGAAATAAATCAAAACTATTCTTTCTGGCATTCATATCTTTTATTATATTCGTAGTTTGATAATAATATTAGTTCAATAATAGAGTTTCTTTGTTCTAAAGTACTAGTTTAATGGAATATCCTTCTCATCTCATGTCTAATATTTTCTTAAGCAACTAAATCAATATTTTATACCTAGCTTTATTGAAGCTTATTTATATAATTCAAAAATATTCTAAATAAACTCCATATAAAACAGAGAAGCTCTAGAATCATTATTTCTACATAGCTCTTGAGGCATTAGCTAGGTACTTCATTTCACTCTGAGATTAGTAATATACTTTCAGGATCATAGAAACTCAAAATAGGTAAAACATAGGGTTTTCGTTCTGAACTTAGGTAATCTATTAGGTAGTTATGTATTTCGAATCACCTTTGCCTAGGGTTTATGCGGTCCATAACGCAGGATCCTCGACTAGACGTACACTGGCCAAACTAACGTAAGTATAAACAGGTAAATAAATTAGGAATCACACTGCAGAAGCATCAAGCAGATGGCGTAAGGAGTAAAATTCTACCTTGCACCTGCGAGGTTCATAGTTACGTTTTTTTGTATTTCTTGTTATTTATCATTACGAAATGTAAGCTGGGATCATATTGAATGTCTGTATCAATATTTAATGCATTCTTAATATTTTGGGATATTTCTTTCATGAGGTTCAATTTATAATTTGTTCAAATTCAAGTGGAATCAGGACGCATAGCTAGTTTGTCATAAAGCTAGGATTCATTGAAAGCAAATCAAGGTTCTATAATCATTTTCTCTGACATTTTATTTTAGACAGGTTTCTTAAAATAGTTTCAATACTTCTTAGGTTTATAAATGAGGTTAATTAGGCAGGTTAGGCTAGGCATGTTACATTTTGGCTAGGCTAGGCTAGGTTTGTTACAATTTGGTGCCGTGACCAGGATTAGCAACAGAAATGATTCGTTTTATCACAAAAATAGGTTTCAATATTTTCGTGACAATATAATATAGTCGGAACTCATAAATATTCGATTTGTTAGGTTAACTTTGTTTAGGCAAGTCAATTTAGGTTTATTATAGGACTGTGTTCAGTAGTCAGACTATCTGAACACAATTTGTTGCTGTGAAATGGAGACGATGGTGATTCGAAATTTGTAGGTTAGTGATAACTAGGTTTACGTAATAGTTTCAATCGCGAGTTCATTAGACAAGGTGACGAATATCTCATCAATTTTTAGGTTAATCATTATCTTAGGGTATTAACATATTAAAACGTTGGGGGGTGATTTGTTTAAAAAAAGACTGCAAACATAAGCAAGCACTTAGTATCATATAAGTGGGTAATTATTTTGTTCAGGTAACAAAAAAAGGGTCTAGCCAAGGTTCATTCGTCGCTCATGTAATGTGTTTGTAGTAAATATGGTATAGTAGTTTAGTGTTTATAATATAATTTATTGCTTCATGCATAAGTATAGCTTGAATAATTGTAGAAAGTAAATATTTTCAATTTATAATAAAAGATATGCTTATTAATGATGCCTACAAAGCAAGGACTGTTATTAATATTATTTATAAAATAAGAAACTCAAGGAGTTGATTCGGTTTTATAATTTTATTGCAAACTAGAAATTCGGGGGTAGAGTTTACTTAACAATTTTAACTTACGACTTTGTAAGTCAAAGTAATAAAATGTGAAATATTTTTCATTGACAGAGATTTGATTTAGTAGGTTACGGAATGACTTTGATTTTTTTGGACACTTGTATTATACTTCTTTTACCACAGAAAGTTAGCAAGTAGATCAATTTTTTAATTCAATCTAACAATCAGGCTGTTTTACTAAATTCCAAATAAATTGAATACAGGAAAATTAGAGATGTTATTAAATTAAACAAACATTGGGCTAATCTACATTCCGTACTTATATTAATTGAGATTGAATGCATAGGTTTTTAGACGTCTATTTCACTTACATCAAAATTATATCGAAGTAGTCTAACAGTGAAAAATATGTTTAAAAGTGTTATTTTGTTGAATATCTATCAGTTCTAGGTTGAGGTTACGAATAGCTGAAATATTATTGCAAATTGGTAAATAATTTTACTTACAATAAGATAATTTGGGAGAATAGATAATTCAGCAGATTAGTATCTGGAAATACGTAAAGAAGGGAAGTTTAATTTAATGTTTTAAATAAGTAGACTAAAATGGGACTTCTAAACGGGGGGTTGTCTCATCAAATAATTGGACAGTTTAAAAAAAAAAAAAACAACTGGGCTTAGTAAATAAAATCAATCAAATAAACTAAGACTCAGTAATACAACATGAATTTTAGAAAAAATAGTAGTATTTAGTGAGAATACGTATCTTCTAGCTCAGTGAGCTTCATCTGCATTCGCAAGGTTGTTTATCATCAGGAAAGTTGGTGGTCAACCGCAGGCTTTTCGCAATTTAAAAAAAAGGGATGAAAGAGTAGAGCCAATAAAAGGTAGATTTATAAATTAAAGCAAGGAAATTCTAGTCGGGAGGGTGGAACATTTGCTCAATCTTTTCATATAGTAGGTAAACCTTATTATTATCAGTTATAATCAATATAAACACGGGTTAGCTAAATATTCAGCGATTATTCAAAGTCTAAATAATCAGGTAAAATAGAATAGTTAATGCACTTAAAGTGAGTAAAGTAAGCTGGGTTTTAAATGGTCTATCATCAATCAAATCAACTCTTGTTGTTAACGTATCTTTTACTGATTAGTTATTTACTAAACGGGTTAAAAAATAGCTGTGAGGATATTTGATTTAAGATATGTCAGTGTAAGCTAAAGTAAGTAAATGTAACGCAATAACATAGATTTAAATTTGTTTTGTTGTTAGAAGTGAGCAATGATACTGAAAACTAAACTAAATAAATCAATAAATAGTTTTCTTTATCTCAAATTAAATTAAAATTCAATTGTATACTTTTGCTAGATTTTTAGGAATCAACTACATCAAGATAAGAGAACTGAATATAATTAGGAAATAAAAATATCATTTTATTCAAAAAAAAAAAAACCTTCCAAATAAAAATCAAGTTCAAGTAAAATTGGGAAATTGATTTCAAATGTTCATTAAAGAATTCAAAGATGATTTGCTGGTTTGAAGGAAGTAGAGTATAAGCTTGATAGTTTGGCTGAACTTATGTTTCAAAGATTTATTCAATTTCAAAAATTATACGCGTGGAGATATGCCGGGATTCAAGAAGGTTGAACTCTCATGGCCAAGCAATGCCGCGCCAGGAATTGGTTTCTCTAACCATATGGAAGAGATCCTTTCCACTAGAAGAGTGTAAATTTTACTTACTTGAAAACTTGGGCATGTTGACACATTATTATCTAATTCAATTTTGTTAGTGGGTGAAGCCATTCTGTAGGCTGTAATAACTAAAAACAATTTGGAAAATTAATTTTCTTTAGTGAACATTTTGACATTTAATTTTATTTGCACATTGGTAAAATAAATGAGAATACGTGAGAGTTTCTTAGGTAAATAAATGCAAGCAAGAAATTAAGCACGAGGCTGCATATTTAACAAAAAAAAAAACAGGATAATTAAAAATTTAACTGAGGTTCAATTAAAAATTAACCTCCAACTTGTTCATATTTTAGTAAGGATAGTGAGGTAGAAGTTTGTTACTAGGGTGTGGGCGAATTTTTAATATTTTGCTATAGGGTTTAATGGGGAATGTGCAAATATTGGCTCGCTTTGAGTTCAAAAGGTGATGCTACGTCGTGAAGTTGGCGTGTAGACGGTGGAAGGTGGATTTGAGAATTTTGTGTTATGAATGGCGACAGGGAGTTGATGAATTTGATGTTATATTATTGTTTCATAAATTTTGCGTTTGTGAAATAGTAATGTAATAATAAAGTAGAGAGTGATAGTAAAAATTAAATCAGTACAACAGGGACTAAAAGACAAAAGCATTGCTGGGATTTGAAGCGGTTTGTCAGGGTTCGAGTTTTGGCAATCACTTGAACAAATAGATCTTTATGAAGGAGTGTGGTGTTAGGAGTAGGCCAGCAGGCAATTCATCAACTTAAGTTGATTTCATAAGGATCTTTTACTCTACAAGGTAGGAAACTCTGAATTGATACACTGCACATGCTCCAATTTATAGATAATTGGATTTTAACTATTCACTCTTGGCGGGACATTGATGCCATGCGGAATTATTTTCCTTTTTCATGGACAATTCGTGTAGTTTGGAAGGGGTATGTTGGGAAAATCTCCGAACGGAAGATTGGTTCGCTGAGACTACTCAACATGCGACCATTCAGGTCGGTTCTACCTCAAAACAGAATTCCCTTACGAGGGCTCCGTTTCTGTCACCGAACCAGAATTTCCTTGCAGATTATAACAATTTAGTGGGGAAGGCGATTTTTCTTCATGGTAGATATGTAATCAAACTGAGAGCTGAAGGTTTTATGACGATTGTCTGTAGACTGGTATAAAAACATTTTCGCATATTGTAGTAGGAATACATTCACATTCGAAACATATAATTTCATTGTTGGAACTCGAATTTTGATAAATACAATTATGCACTTGATTAAATTTAAAGTTATTATAATTTTTTTAGGAAAATTTACTTCGATTTAGATGTTTACCAACATCTTTTCATCTGCGAAAATTTTGGGGGGTGCTGTAACAAACCTCAGATGGTTTGATCGTCCACATCTGAGTAACTAGGCATAGAAAGAAGGCATTCTTGTAGGTCAGGAGTCTCTCACATGAGGATATAATTTTTTCTAATATTATCTAAAGAAACTTTCCATTCAAATGATATTCAAACAAGCAGGTAAATAAATCAAGGTATATAAACTCTTTGCAGAACGCCTTGCATATAACTAGAGAATTTAAAATAAGAAAAAAAAGAACAGAGATTTTGACGGGACTGACAGCAGGGACTTCACTTGAGAAAATTATAGAAAAATGTTGGAATATTTCATTTTTTAGGATATTTTTAGTTTTGTTCCGCAAGATTCAGAGAAAGGAAGAGCAGAGAAGAGTTTACTAACTAGGAGAATTTTGTTCCTGGTCTAAAAAGTGGAAGATGGAAGAAAGTTGTTTTCGATCGAAGGACGAGGATGTTCCTAGAGGATTTGGTTTCGTATAATCGTATCACTTTTTAAATAGATATGTCATAGTAGGTATAGAATTGCTCAGCAGATGATGTTCCTGCGAGTCGGCCAGATCAGTACTGCATTGGACTTTTGGATGATTTACTGTTGTATTAATGTACAAATGGACATCAGAGGAAAAGAGGAGGTCTATCATATGGAGATAGGCCTATATCCGCCTTACTGAAACGATGCGGTATGGAGGATTCTCACACGTATCTATTCTTTTATGAGTATGAACGAGTTGCTTACGACGCTACGCTACACCACAGAAACAAGGCAATATTATCTACTCTGAGCTGTTGCGGGTTGATAAATACGCATACATCTTCAGGTTTCTATGGCGGTCTTGCATAAGTTGACTTACGATGTTTCCTACTCTATAGAAGTACTCGTATGTTACTGACGAAACTATCCTTCATTGAGCATTTACTCACGAGTAGAAGATAGAAGCTTCTAACTCTCGCCCTTTATGATTCTATGTATGAATTACAAATGTTTTAATTATTTGTCTTTTTCAGCTTCGACTATTTGTGAACATAAAATCTTAAGATATTATATTCTATGCGGATTGAGAATCTCCAGAAATTGAGAAATTTCCAGACATGACGTGCTTTACCTACTCGTACAATTTGCGAAGGACAGAGTGTTCATAGATAAAATGTCATTTATTTATATTATGGGGATTGAAGAGTCGACTATTGCTATATCTTATTATTGCTACATCTCATTATTTTAATACTAGCCGTAAGTGCTACTCGATCAATGCTGTATTTTCATTAGTGTGCAGAACTCTTGAAGCCAGATAGAGCTTGGGCCAGTGATTCTCATTTCCGAAATGGAGGGATATCCCGTGTCCGTATTAAGAGTGTAAATTCTGATCACTTTGAAATAAAGCTATTGATAGCTTATTGGTTTAAATACTTTTTTAAAAGGCGAAGTCGATTCTCGAACCTTTACCTATAGTAATCTTGGAGCTTTTCTTGAGAACACTCTGGAATTCATGCAAGATTTATGATTTTCCTGACTTTATGAAGTGATGTAGATAAGTTGACTGATCTTAGACAGACACACTCGCGACTCCTGGTTTTCTTTCCTGCTTTCTTTTCCCAGGATGGCGTTAGATTTACGAAAGCAGAGTAGAATCATTTTCATGGTTTTCAGCTCTCTCGAGCACCATGACTAAATAATCAGAGATAAACATAAAATAAAATAAATCTCTGATGCCTAAATAAAATTGAATAAATTTAAAATATTGAAATTAACTAACTGTCAGAAATAAATCAAAACTATTCTTTCTGGCATTCATATCTTTTATTATATTCGTAGTTTGATAATAATATTAGTTCAATAATAGAGTTTCTTTGTTCTAAAGTACTAGTTTAATGGAATATCCTTCTCATCTCATGTCTAATATTTTCTTAAGCAACTAAATCAATATTTTATACCTAGCTTTATTGAAGCTTATTTATATAATTCAAAAATATTCTAAATAAACTCCATATAAAACAGAGAAGCTCTAGAATCATTATTTCTACATAGCTCTTGAGGCATTAGCTAGGTACTTCATTTCACTCTGAGATTAGTAATATACTTTCAGGATCATAGAAACTCAAAATAGGTAAAACATAGGGTTTTCGTTCTGAACTTAGGTAATCTATTAGGTAGTTATGTATTTCGAATCACCTTTGCCTAGGGTTTATGCGGTCCATAACGCAGGATCCTCGACTAGACGTACACTGGCCAAACTAACGTAAGTATAAACAGGTAAATAAATTAGGAATCACACTGCAGAAGCATCAAGCAGATGGCGTAAGGAGTAAAATTCTACCTTGCACCTGCGAGGTTCATAGTTACGTTTTTTTGTATTTCTTGTTATTTATCATTACGAAATGTAAGCTGGGATCATATTGAATGTCTGTATCAATATTTAATGCATTCTTAATATTTTGGGATATTTCTTTCATGAGGTTCAATTTATAATTTGTTCAAATTCAAGTGGAATCAGGACGCATAGCTAGTTTGTCATAAAGCTAGGATTCATTGAAAGCAAATCAAGGTTCTATAATCATTTTCTCTGACATTTTATTTTAGACAGGTTTCTTAAAATAGTTTCAATACTTCTTAGGTTTATAAATGAGGTTAATTAGGCAGGTTAGGCTAGGCATGTTACATTTTGGCTAGGCTAGGCTAGGTTTGTTACAACACAAAAAAAATAAAACACACTTTAAGCACTGTTTATCTGTGCAATTTGTGATGTTAAACATTGTCTAAAGCGAGCGTAAAACTTTTGGGGCAAGACGGTTAGTTAAATGATTTTATCGTGCTTCACAAACTAGGTTTATAGAAAATGTTCTTTTTGTTATAAACATCTCAAAAATTGACGCGCTCGCAACACTTTAGAAGTTTGTAATAAAATGATAGACACTTCACTAATTTTGCGGGTTTGTAGTACAGCGTTCTAGCTTAATTAAGACGGTCTAATGTTCAGTGTTTTCACGTAAGTACCTATAGTTTGTTACATCTAACTATTTTAACAACAGGCTCCTACACTATCCTGAACTAGCATCCTTGACATGTTATTACGTGTGTGGCGTCGACTGCGTCATTCTCTACTCAATACTTCTGTTGGAGTGAATCACGATGTCAATGGACGCGTTTCATTGTCGGCAAATGTCTGGTTATTAGGTTTGTAGTTGAGGATAATTCTGAAGAAAAAGAAAATGGTTGTCTGTAAAGTCGGTTTACGGACGATAGTTTTACGTGAAAAATATATGCGTCACACCGATCGCGCTTCTCTATCGCTTGTTCCGCGCTCTCGCTTGCACGCTCGGCTCAGGTGTAACTCATTGTCAAATATCTTGTCATGCTAAATCGTGTGTGCAGCCGGTGTTCATAGATTTATAAGACGTTAACACGTCAACACGTCTTTGCTTCTTAAATTACAATTGGATACATTTTAATAGCTTGATATAATTTAATTTTCTTAGTATATTCATAGTTCCAAATGAAAGGGTATTTTTACAGATATTCTAATAATTTAATTTAGATCTAAAAATGAAACCTTTCAAAATATAGGTCATTGAGCAAATTACCTCGAAGATTACCTTTTTCATAGTATTTCAAAATCAGGGTTTAACTAGTGGGTAAAACAAAATAACGAAACGAAAATGTTAATCCATTTTATTAAAAATACAAGAACTGTCGTCATAAATTAATTATTTACAACAATATAAACTAATTAAAGCAGAACCGAAGTCCCTCGAACATTTATACAACGCCTGTCGCATAAAGGCTTGTTCGTATTGAAGTGCAGAAAACGCGAGCCTCCGAATCGAAAAATTATTTTTTAGTGGTAACTGGTACACTCCCGAGGTGGTTCTATTTAAATTTTACAGAAATCGTCTGAGCCGTTTTTGTAAAAACAGACAATAATGTAAACAATTCGAGCGAAATATCCGAATTTTGTACACGATGAACATCGATAATTTCGCCAATTGTGAACCGAATCGAAAAAATATTTTTTATTTCGAAAGGGTATATATCCGAAATGGTCCCATTTAAATTTGACAAAAATCGGCCTAGCCGTTTGTGATAAATCAAGGATAATGAAAACAATTCGAGCGAAATCTTCGAATTTTGTAAACGATGGAAGGCCGTTTTGCTATTTTTAACTACCATTTTATTTTAAAATTCCCCTGCCTTTCGAGTTTTCATGTTTTAATTTGACAACATTTGATGCTTATCATAATGATGAATCATATAAGGTCAACGTATAGGTAACTTCAATCAAATTCGTAACTTAATGAGTGTAAATTACTCGTACCTACACTGTCGAATATTTCATATCTGTTCTTTAAAATTGTTTTTTAGTGTCATATGACATATTTTTTTAATTTTTCTCATTACATTTGTAAGTAGAAAAGAGAAACGCTTTTGAACTTCGTTAAAAATGTTTTATGCTATTAAAAAAAACTTTCGTAATGTCCATAGTTTAGGACACGTTATAGTGCGAAGGAGCTTTAAAATAAAATGCAGTTTTTGATCCACCGCAGATGCTTGCGTTTTCCCCACATAATACGAATATACCTTTACGTGTTAACTTTAATTACAAAGCAAATTATAAAGCTCGATTACCGTACAACGCGTGTTATAGAATAACCTTAGGAAACTAAACTAATAACTTAAATTCGCACAATGTAGCTTAGCTATGATCGTACTGAATTAATTTTTGACCTGACTTGAGAATGTAAATAGATGGCGTCCAAATAGATGTGGTCAATGATGCCAATTTAGTGTATTGGTTGCTGTATATAACGACATAACTTTTTTAGCGTACTAAAAAAAAGTTAAGTCGTTATTTGCGTACTTTACTGCTGTTTTTTTTACTGCGTTTAAATGGGAACTGAAATATCTAAAAAAAAAAACATTTGTGGATTAATCTTATTTAAGTACATTAATTTATCTTCATACAAAGATTGTGTTAAATGTGAAACCAAAACTTGATTTAACTAAATTAGCAAAATTGATCACATACATTTGGCGTTTGTGACTATGGCGACACGCTCGTTACAACAATACCTATCTACTTCGTTTTGTTTTAACATTAGGTGTTTCCAGTTATGTTAACACAATTCAGTGTTCAGACTGAATTGTGTTAACATAACTGGAAACACTAAAAATAGAAACAATTTTATACTAGACTATGGCACCTGCACACTAATTTAGAATTCACAACATGCAATTATATAAATTAGCTTAAAAATGGCCTAGCCCGTAAACGAAACGTAGATATAGCAAAATATAATATATGAAAACTTGAAAATACAACACACGAGTTAATCCAAGCGTGTTTTTTTATGGCGTATTGGGCATTATTTTCGATTCCGTACGGATTGCAAAGTGTACGCAATTTTGACAGTGATAATATAATCTTAATTTTTGTAGCATACTTTGCTCATACGCCTCTTTGCCTTGACAGATTTATTTAATTTCTCGTATACGCCTATTAAGTTTACACGAATATCAATAAAACTAACATACTTAAAAATATGTATATTAGATGAGTACATGGGTCCGCAACTATATATTTCCATGAAGAAATAAAATAAAAACGCGTTTTTGTCGATACGCCCCTCTGGAATGATGCCCTTGATATGATAACCATTCGCCATATTTGTTTTGTTAGTTTTCTTATTAAAATAAATAAACAAAAATAATTTTAATTGGCGTTCCATTTGCAATTTCCCCTTTTGCAGTCTATGGTTTCTTTCAAAATATCCGTGTCAGAGACTATACTTACATAGTGCTGAGTGAAATGGATATGTTTAACGAATTTCGCAAAAAGTAAAGTCGTCCGTAAAGTTGCGTATACGTTCTCAGCCGTACGAAAGTCAAAAATAATGACCCAGAGCAAGTCTTACTTTACGAGTAGTTTTAACTGCATTTAATAGCACCACCAAAAAAAAATACCTGTGAGTAACAAGTATGTTTTATTAATTCAATTAAAAAGAAACCTTTACATTTTTAAAATCTTTTTGGGATCTAATTACACTTTGCTATCAAAAAAACAGGCGAAAGTTTTAATAACAGAATTTCTGGCATTTTTACAGACTTCCAAAAATGAGTAGGTACCTACTTTGTTCATCTGTATGTTTTTTTTTGTGTGTTTTCATCGATATCTTCGCCAATCGTGATTTCAAAAATTATTTAATAGTTTGAGAGAGTATACTTCCGAGGTGGCCTCATTTAAATGTTATCGAAATCGCCTGAGCCGTTTTTGATAAATCAACAAAAATGTACATGGATGTCACATCGATTCGTGCAAATTTTTCGAATTCTGTATCTGTATTGGGTGGAAGTCGATGTTGCGTTTTTTTTGCGAAAAATAATCATTATCAAATTAATTTAAAGACAAAGTCATACATAAGCTATTTAAATACGTTTATTTACATTAATCTAGAAGTTTTGACTTGTAAATTGTACAAATATTGTTAATACAATAATCGCAGCCTCGAGTTAATAAAAATATTAGTTATTAATAAAGTTTCAAAAGCGTATCTTCACGGAAGACACCCTTTTGTTTTAGTAAAAGCATAATTAAACTTATCTAGTCAATCAGTCGTTTTTAGACTAATAATATTAGACGATTAAAGTTATGATAATTTTACACTGACTAAGACCCAAGTTCACCAACGCTTGGTTAAGTTAAACGTGATTACTGTATGTAAACAACGATTAAACTCTGGTTTTAGACCCTAGTTCACCAACAAACGTTTAATTTATCAATCAAATTAATTGTTTTATTGTAAATTAGAATATAGTTATCTTTTACGAGAATCTGTTGTCTAGACAAACCTATTCTAGGTTTTAAGACAATATAATAAGTATAATATGTTTATAAAAGTTATTGAAATAAATAAAAAAAAATAAAAAACCGTTAGATAAATCTTAGACACCTTTTTAACGAAATTTTGCTGTTCTACAAAAACAAAAACCGTTGATTAAATACAGTAATCACACGTTTAATTTATACAAGCGTTGGTGAACTCAGGGCTAAAAGTAGGTATAACATTATTTTGCATCGATAAATTTTTTGACATTTTATAAAATTAATCGGATAATTAAATTAGAACAATACATTTTAAGCAAACAATGAACAAAAGAAAAATAACAATTTTTGATAAAAACAATTATTATTACCAGGCGTTTGACCACACTTCAACTAAATACTTAAAAATTTGTAATTTTATCTACTTTGAAATAACACTCGCATCTCGCAAGTAAAATAATCTTAGTACAATTACGTTTTAAATTTATATAATACTATAAGATTACCTAGAAATAATTATTTTAAATACTCTACAGTATCTTATCATGACAAGAGGTTTGTAAACATTAATTCGCAGAACTCAACACATTTACTGTCTTACAGTATTAAAATAAATTAAAGAAAAACCATTGTTATAACTTCATAATTTGTTGGATTAAAATATAACAATTTAATGTCTCCAAAAGATTGTTCCGTGATAAATTAACAATAACATAGTATGGAAATTTGGTTTGAACGCGTTAAAATAACTAAACAAGAAAGCGCTTTTTAAATAGCATTAATAATAATTATTTTTCAGGCATATAACAAACAAAACTTTTACAAAGATGCGTGGCTACGCATACAAAAAAGTCAAAAAGATTGTAAAACTTTACTGTAAACAATTTAAATTTAAATAGCACCTATTGTCTCACAAATAACACTAAACAAAAAAAACTGTAAAACAATCATTAAATTAATCTGCCACAACAATATTCACACGACTAGTTAATCAATTCAAATCAATGACTCAAAATTACACCTTCGAAGTAGCCGTCAACATGACATAGTTGGCTCTTGGAGGTTCTTCTTGAACCGTCTCTGGCCTGAAACATCTGTGCGGTTCAAACTCCGCTGGTTTCTTTAACATCTTTCTTACAAACCAAACCAGACCTATTATAATAACCATCAAACCCAGAGCCACGCCAATAAGAGCCGTATTCAAATTCTTAAACCCTGCTCGCATCGCTAAAGATCCAGACTCCAAAATCTGAGGTACAACGCAAATGGGTCGTGTGTCTTCTGTTTTGAACTTGGATAAAGTTGCGCAGACTTCGTAAGGTCCTAAGATGAAACCTTCCATGCTTATCTCCAAAGTCGATTGGCATGGAGTATCCTTCTGGGCCATGAGGGATCCTCTTGAAAGGACTGCTAGGACGACGTAGCAGTTCGGTACAGCAGAGTATCGGATGTCGTTGGAGAGGCGTTGAGAGCGTGGTAGGCCGTATTGGGGTCTCTGAGGCAGGCCCATGACAGAAATGAGGACAGTGAGTAAACCATCGGTAGTCACGTTTGATCTCACTTCCGAGACTCTGTAAAGATAAACCTTTGGTGAACTTCAATGTAATATTGCATATGGTTTTTAATTACTGACCCTACCTTTCCTACAAGGATTATTTTGCGTGGAATCAAAAAGATGAAATAGATTATGAAAAAAACAATATTATCAAAGTTAACGTGTTAAAATGCTGCTAACACGCTAGAATACGCATTTTTTTTATGCTGGCCCAATGAAGATTACCTATCAGACTCAAATAAGTATACATGCGGGTCTCTAAAAGCGTAGGTAACTGTATTTCTAAATTCAGAGGCAGTTTTTTTCTTAACTAGTGTTCTTACCTCAAGTTGTCCATCCTCACTACCTCAGGCGCCCTCGTGATGACCACAGGAACAGCCGTCATGATGGTTGGTCTCTTCCTCACTGTTTGAGGGTTGCTGCAGCCGAGTACTAGCGCGATAGGGTTGTCGTTGCTATCCATCTCTTCTAGCGCTATACAGAACCTGAAATTTGATATCCCTTAGAAATATGTTCAAAATCACTGTGAGCCTTGTAAGTGAGCTGACAATTGCCCATCGTGCTATGGCGAGAGCATGGTTGGATCAATGTACCTAGGTAGGTACTTGTACTTGCCGTATAAAATAATTATGTCATGTTAGTTAGTTTTCTAATTTAAAATGTAGCTTTAAGTAAGTACTCGTATTACCTCCCCGTGTGGCAAAGATTCTGGATCCTACGACACAGGTCACCCTAGTGTTGGATCCAGTGCACTATGAATGTTAATTTAAGTTTTTAATGTAAAGGTAATTTTGTTTTTGACCATAAAGAAGAGCCTAGATCCTACGACACAAGTCGCCCTAGTGTGGGATCTTATGTACAACTGGTTTTTTGTAAACATAATAGAACAATAAACGTTTTATTTATTTATTTTATAGTTGGAATATCTCTACGTGATCGCATCAGGAATGAGGAGATTCCTAAGCGAACCAAAGTTTCCTACAGAGCCCAGCTAACTAGTAAGTTGAAGTGGCAGTGGGCGGGGCACATAGTACGTAGAATGGATGGCCAATGGGGCCGTAAAGTTCTTGAATGGAGAACACTAACGCTCAAGCGTAGCGTAAGACGTCCTTTAACGCGGTAGAACGATGATGTAGTATTTTTAGGTCTAAATCAATAAGAAATAATAGGTAATATTTTTTGTATGTGCTGAAATGATGTATAGTTATTAAAATGTAGCGGAAAGAAATATTAATAAAGAGCAATAATAAACTTTACATCTTTCAGAATAGTTTTACATTTCCCTAACGTAATTTCTATAGTATTATTAACTTTGAAAGTCTACACAATACCTTAAGACTTTCGCAAAGTCTTTCTCGACAATTTACAAAATTTTAATACCAATTCGAAAATTAAACATCTGAGTATAATTTCTTGCTCCACAACTCCCTAAAGGAATCAAAATTATTTCATTTCCTCTTCAGCCGCTTCGAATAGATTACTTATTTCTTCGAAATTAATTTCTATTATTTTGTCACTTCGACTCTTCGTTGCCAAGTTAGACGTTTACTGAGTTCTAGTTTTTCGAGCTCACAAGTTTTGGTATTACTGATTTTCATCATTATCATAATCAGTCATAAGACAACCACTGTTAAACATAGGTTTTCCCAATAGATCTCCAATATGACCGGTTAGAAGCAGATTGCATCCAGCGTGAACCTGCGGTCTTAACGAGGTCATCTGTCCACCTTGTAGGTAGGCATCCTACGCTGCGCTCGCCGGTACGTAGTTTCCACTCGAGAACTTTTCAACCCCATCGGTTATCAGTCCTCCGTGCTTTGAGCACTGTCAACTGCCATTTCAACTTGCCAATCCTCTGGGCTATGTCGGTAACTTTGACGGTTATTTTATGAATGCCCTCATTTCTGATTCGATCTCGCAGCCTGGTTGCCTGGAAGACATTCATATCTCTACCAGATAGACAGACAGATATAGGACAAGATAGCGATAACTAGAAAAACTACACTTACGTATATTGATCCAAAGGGTCAATTTTAAATCCTCTCAATATGACATTCCCGGGCGCAGCTCTATGACACGCCGTGTGCTTCGGAAGTCCTTGAGCCCTGGACGCTGTGACCCCAGAACACCGGTACCGGTGTGTTGATGGGGGCTCTACAGACCAGGATAAGAAGACCTCTTCGTCATCGTAACAGGCATCGTTGAGACGGACCTGGATAAAATAGTCTATATGTAAAAGTAAGTTCGTATTAGGCCGGGTGGCTAGCCCTGGTGTAAGAGATTTAAGGATTCCTGAAGGCCTCTGACATAGCTAAACGTTCAATATATATTCTGTATCAATCGTCAATAGGCCGCCAAGCTCTTTAATAAGCTTGACTATATCATCTGGTCATCTAATGCTGCTGTTCTACAGGAAAATATGATAGCCACATTTTTTGACAACACATTTTTTGCATTAACTTCAACAGTGGGCGAAGTTGAGAAGGATATTTTTTGTTTGTTTTCGTTACCACCTAAAGAAAAAATTGTAATCAACAATAGGCAACACAGTTGGCAACTCTGGTAGAACCACACCGCGGCCAGTAAAATTCGTTCGTCAGATGACCGCGGGCTGTGTTTAGAACTGAACTCTTGAATTCTACATTGCTCGGATGCCATGAACACAATATTAGACTCCTAATTTTAATCGTTTATCCGTGTAAGTAGATTTCAGGTGACATACAAACTCTGATAACAGGTCTAGCAACACTATTACTACTACTACTTATACCAGTTTCTTAAATTTATGGCCCGCTATTGAAGCGCAATTGCGCCATATTCACGATGCTTGCTGAGTCACAGGTTACTAAATTGATATTATCATCATCGTCCACAGCCTTTTTATACCACTGCTGGGTACAGGCCTCTCTTTTACTGTGCCATCTGCCTCGGTCCTGTGCCAATCGTGTCCAGGTTCGACCCGCAATTTTGACATAACATAGGCCATTGAATTTCTTCTCAGGACATATTCAGGTTACCTCACGATGTTTTCCCTCAAGAAAAATGGTAGGTATTCTATAAATATAACACAATGGAAGCTTGTTCACCTAGTAACCAAGTTATTAGTTTGGGTTACGTGCATTATATTCTAGGTTACTTAAAAGCAGTGACGATGCAGAACTAAAGCTTTTAAGACGTTGACGGTTTAGCAGACAACTTGAAGAAATTTTGCGTTTATGTTAGTTATGTACCTATTATGTATTTTATAGGGCAAAATGACAATCAATTAGTTTGATTCTATACAATCGTTAGGTATGTTGTTTTAGTTTTATAAATAAACCTACTGACTGTCAAGAGTTCATATTAATTAAAAAGCTAGTTTTTAAAAGGTGTCCGCTTACTATATATAACATACCATGTCATGACCTGCTAAGATAGTGTCCGGCAAAGAAGTATTATTTGTGTTGAAAATAGTGATGCCCAGCAGCGCACTAGACCGTTCCGTCACCGACCAGGGGCCTTATGGTGTAAGCGCTCTGACGTTCGGCTTCGCTTTTCCTCCCGCTCGCTCTCGTGGCGTGAGTAACTGGCGCGAGTAAGGCCCCTGATCATCCGCGTCCCATGCACGAATCAGTTTAACACCGTCAAAGTATTCTTGACGACTATTGTTGACGTACGAGTACGTTGCAGTGGACAATTGGGCATAACAGAGCATTAAAATTTATTTATTGAATATAACAACGTGCGTTGTCATAAAACCTATGTTAAAGTGGAGTCATTTTAATAGGCCACATTTGACAGTTCATGTATGCAAAGAAAAATATACCTTACACTAAAGGAATAAAACTCCAAGCCGTCTTCGAGAACAATTATCGGTCGTCGTCAATATTGTTTTCATGAGTTTTATTCCTTTAGGGTAAGGTATATTTTTCTTTGCATACATGAAATGTCAAAAGTGACCTATTATCTTGTCCCTACTTTAGGTGGTCTTACCTTTGACTTAGAAATAGGCAAATCATCCTCCGTTGGCAAATCCAATTCCTCATCATACAATTCATCATCAAGCCCATCTTGTTTCTCTTCATACGTGCTATCGTCTTCTTCAAGGATCCTGTCATTCACATCACTGATAATGGTGTTAGCTTTCGGATTTACATCGATAGGTTCTAAATGTTCGTTGTCGTCGCATAGTTTGTTTTTGGAAAGTCGAGATATGAGCGCGCCTTCGAGGTGGGGTGGGGTAGCGCAGACGGCTGCTGATTGGTCGGTTTGGGGAAGCTGAACGGCTTCTCGGAGCCATCGGGCAAAGCTGGCCATGAGGCAGTCACAGTTTAGAGGATTATCTGAAAATAAAATTCAGTGTCAAAATATGGCGCAAGATTACAGAACGTTTATCTAATACCCAGTTATATTGAAACCACATATCGAGACATCAAAACCCTGTGCCAAAACCTAAAATGGCCGAACCCCAGAATAGCAAAATACTGATTAATAATTTACAGTATAACATTTTATCCAGAATTAGGGGTGTTTTTGTACTGGACGGTTAATTTTATACAATTTTGAAATTTGTCCCGTAGTAAAAGTTGTGCATAATTATGTACGAGTATAATATATACAGGGTTTATTTCAAAGTCGTTAAACAAAAGTTGTTACAAAAGTAACAACTTTTGCTTTGATCAAATCTCAAAAAAAAATGTTCCAGAGAAAATGTCGTACACCAAATGTATGAAACAGCTGTTTTTTTTTTTTTTAGTTTTGACATAAGTCGCAGAACAAAAGTTGTTAGTTTTGATGTACAGAATTAGCCCCTTAAAAGACGCTAATTGATTACCAATAATCCTGTATACTCGCGATATCGTCAATATTGCGGGTCAACAATATTGGTCGGGACACGATTGGCAAAAGACCGAGGCAGATGGCACTATAAGAGAAAGCCAGTGGGATAAATAAGGCTGTGGTTGTTGATGATGTATCTAATTTACGCTTTCAGAATTTGAATTGCACCACTGAATTGCCCTTTTCAAGACTACTTTAAATTGTGTTTGGTTTAACTTTGGAATGCACACGCTAGAAACCCTGATATAGGCCAATCTAGACAAACTTAGTAGTTTGTGAAGTTAGCTTATATATACTCGTAAATATAGCAATACTTGAAAAAAGACAAATAAAAATACATTACATCGTAATAATAATTATCATAATAATTAATTTTTAGGGGCACGCCTCTTTTGTTTAACAATAAACGTAGTAATCCATGGAATTGGTACATTTTGAGTTGCATCAAATGGGGCAGTTCTGATTTTTTTATATGTTGTATATAATGAGGTGGTAATGACAAATATAATTTTTCCACCTCGAAAGCCTTCCGGAACATTGTAAAATTCATGAAAACCCACTAAATTTTTAATCATTTTTCAGTTTTTGCCATTTTTTATCACCAAGGACCTGTTTTACGGTAGAAGTCACTATGAATTTTTTGAAAGTAGACTAAATTTGCAACAAAATGAGAATAGTTGGGTCTCGATAAGCTGAATAGTTTCAAAGATACAGCTGTTCAAATGTTTGCAAAATTTAAAAAAAAAAATTCGTGTTTTTACTTGTTCTCGTCAATGTGGTCAATTATTGATCTATTTCACGGCATAAATTCATATACCTTTTTAAAGAAGACTTTTATAGGTATAGACCGCCAAATAGTTAGAATGTTTGTTCTGGAAATCTAGATAGAAGACAGAAAACTCTAAAACTAAGTTCCCAACGTATACTTGTGCATACATTTGTATTCAAACTGGACTCATAACTTTCTAGAACTTAAAAGCTTGAGACTCTACTACCTGTTTTAATACCAAGTACTTTTGTTCGTAAAGTGTAAGAACTTCTTATAAAAATGACGCAAAATGCACGTCTTTTAATGTACTGAGCGGGAAGAAAGAATAAGTTTCTTCCCAGCTTTTATTTATAGTGTCTTTTCTAGATGAAAAATCTATTGCTAACAACCTCTTAAAGGCGATATTAATACAAGAACAATAACTTTGAATACAAAACGAACCTTGAAACCTTAGATTAATGATTGGTCTCGCTGCGAGCAATGCTAAAACTTGACTGTTCCACACGTACATTTTGCCTTGATTTTTATGGAACAGTTGTTTTTGTAATATTTTGGAATTGGTACTCATCACCATCATCCACAGCCTTCTTTATCCCACTGCTGAGTAAAGGCTTCTATAGAGTTGGTACTACAGAACAAAAATAGAGAATGTGTCTCTAGATTTCTATGATTGGTCCCATAGCAATAGTTATCCATTTTGATATACTAAATTCGTTCTTTGGGTAATATCAGCTATATGAAAAAAGTCTACGTATGTTCACTTTACTTTACATACCTATTCGAATCAGCATAAGGAAAAAAGGTTTATTGATTTTAAAATGACGTTCGTAGAAACTACAGCTGTGTTTTTATTGAATCTATTAAAGCGTTAAAAACGATAAAAGCCATTGAGCGTGGGTATTCCACAGCGACAGCATGATGAGGAAAACGGGCACTACGCACTAAGAATTTTGAATTCGGTACAAAAACAAGTACTAACATTAAGTAAGATCGTTTAGAAGCCGACGACCAAGAGTCGAGCGTTCTTTTATTGACCCATCGACACATTTATATTGTGTTGATTGGCGCAAATGAAAATGAACTTTGATTTGGAAATCGAATTCAGGTATATGTAGCTACACACCATACACATATTTACGTACTCTTTAGATTAGACGATTTAAATATTTGCTATTTCATAAAATTTACAAATACCTATATTAAAATATGTCTAAATACTCATTGATTTTATCGTGCTTCACACACTAGGTTTTTAGAAATGTTTTTTTTTTTGTGATAAACATTACAAAAAATGTTTAATGTTTAATTTTTGAAATGTTTATTACAAAAAAAGCTCGTTTCTATAAACCTAGTGTGTGAAGCACGATAAAATCATCTAATTGATTGACCAATGCGTCATCTCTCGTTAATGGTAAGAAGTTGTAATAATTTTACATTGAGTAGCGACTGTCTGGTTTAACACAGTTCAGACAGTTCTCACAGATGGCGCTTCCAACACTAATAAGTTGGTAGTAAAATGATAAACACTTCACTAATTTGGCGGGTTCGTAGTACAGCGTTCTAGCTTAATTTGGACAAAAAAGCATCTGGGCTGGAATCCCAGAGAGATGCAGGTTCAAATCCTGCGAGCGCGTAAATTTTTGAAATGTTTATAACAAAAATAGAACATTACCATACCATTATTCTATGTATAAAAAAAATCCATAATCAGCAGGTTGTATAGCTCGTATATCGCATCAAATCTCGATTTAGTTCCTCACAACACCACATCGATATATCACAAACACCAACAAAAGTGTTAGAAGCCAAGATTATTTCGTACAAAAAACACCATAAAGAAGCGTTCACAATGGGTGGAATAGTGGAGTCATCGCAATAACGTGGAAGCGAACAAAGACGCCGTCACACCAGACAACGTTGGGTATCGACAAATATTTCAGAGCTTTACTGATTGAAAGATTAACTAACATTTCATCTGTAGCTCTATTGAAAAATATTGTGCGTTTAGGAGACCCGGTGACCGATGGCGTGAATTTTTTTCGAGAAGAGACCACGTACCGGCCCGCGCAGCGTAGGACGTCCTCAAAGTGGACGGATGACCTCATTAAGACCGCAGGGTCGCGCTGAATGCCACTAACCGGTCATATTGGAGATCTTTAGGGTAGGTATGTGTCCAGCAGCGTACATGCTATGGCTGAAACGATGATGAGGAGATTCGAATACGACCTAAAGTTATTGAAGTAGCCCAATTAGCTAGTAAAAGTGGCATTGAACACTTTGGGCAGGGCACATCGCGAAAAATCGACAACCAACGGAACCGCATAATTTTCAACTAGAGTTCACCTACCGGAAAGCGCCGTGTAGAACGTCCATTGACTTGGTGAAAGACTGCAGGATACAAGTAGCTACTAGCCGGTCTTATTAAGAATCTATAGGGGAGGCCTATGTCCTGCTGTGAACGTCCTATAGCTGAAAGGACCACAATTTTCATTCACTTTTAAAAGACAAAACAAGAACTGCCTTCTTCCTACAAAATAACCTAATAAATAAGGTTGAAAATATTTTGGATTTCATTTCTTTGTATTTGGTCTACTCGGTATATTTATTACAAGTTTGAATGTTAAAAGTTAAGTGTTTCATAATTGCTTTTGTAAAGTTAAAGAAATAGCACAGTGTGTAAGAACAGACTGTGCTTACTATTTTCCATAGCTCTGTGTATCGCGAAACTGCGTGTCACGCACCAATCATTACCTCCAGTCACCCTTTGTAGATCCTCAGCAAGTCGGTAAGACTGTCGTTATTATAGCGGAACAGATTTAGGTTATTCATAAAATCCCTACTTATTTTGGCGAAATATTGACGAAAATTCGAGCTTAGTTTTGTAATTATGATATTTCATTTATAGAGAGGCTAGTTTACACGACGCAGTGTGGTTTGACCATTGGGTCGTAGTAATTTTTATGCAGCAGAAATCATAATAAAAATAAAAAAATGTTTTCTTTTTAATAAAACTACATTTTAACTGAAACTCATATCAACAATCACACTTGTTGAATGTTTTGAGTACCTACATAGTCTTTGTTCTTTACCGTGCCCATAGACACAATTTTTAGGTAACGTACATATCATGTTAATGCTTAGAAGGTACAAAAGAAAAGTCTTAACCTTTGATTCGTTTTCATTTAGATTTTTTTTTAGATTAGTTTTCATTCGAAAGCATTCGAATGAAAACTAATCTAAAAAAACTAATAAATCAACGTCTAACTTATCCTTAGCAACATCAGAAAACTAGTGTTAAAGATGATGAGATTGTACAAAAATTCTGCGGAAAAACTTTGACAATACTGGCAGTGCAAACAAGGATAAAGCATTAGCGAAAAAAGAGAAAACTAATGCCTTGCAACTGATGCGCTGTAAAGTATGATGATGCTTAAAAATAATGATTAATACAATCTCACCTTCAATAGTAAACCTCTGCAGGTCCTTATGTATTGATAGAGCTCCGTCGTCGATCATCGAAATATCGTTATCGTGGAGATACAGTGACGTCAGTAAGTGGAGAGACTTCAGCGGTTCAGCCGACAGAGAGCGCAGGAAGTTGTGGGACAGATCCAGGTGGACTAGGCTCGTCAGCTGGGCTAAAGATGCACCTGAAAATATCAGTAAGATAAAACAAAACTGTGTTTTAATAATCTTACTCATTTTTAATATTACTGATGACTAATATTACTAATATCACTGTTACACTGTTTATGTATCTTTGATTCTTCTTTTTGTTTATTTCTTGGTGCGCAATAAAGAGTTGATCTATCTATCAAATTACCAATATTACTAATTTACTAATAATATTAAAAATCCAAAAGTTTGTTTGTTAGTTTGTTCCTCCTTCACGTGCCAAAGAAGCAACGGATTGACTTGATTTTTGTTATAGACAGTTTGAACACCAAAGGTTTGAACAATTCATTTATTTATTTATATAAATCACGTTGGTGCGGAGACCTTTCTTACCCATTAAATACACAAAGTACCGATCTATTCACTGTCGTAGTAAACTACACCATACATGAAAGATTATTTGCCTACCTTAGTCTGTAGTAGGTACGAGTATCTGCTTCAGTTATATTGATTGCTTTTAGGTACCTAGTCATGCCTGTATAAAATAATATTGTTAAGTCGGTACTTTGACGTTCCGTGAGTCCGTATTTTTGTAAAACTAAATAATAGTTTAGCTATGTATTACAATAAGTTGTGTTTACACTTGCTATTTAATCTAGCATGTATTTTCTCTAATAAGTGAATTTTATGTAATTCTTTCAGAAAATAAATATCTTAAACTAGAACAATGGAAACTGACATAGGCTACTTTTTATTCCGAAAAAAATCAAAGGTTCCTAAGGTATAGCAAAATAGCTAAAACAGTGAGGTATTATATTCCGGGTCTCTGGGTATCCACTTGAAAAAAAATCTTACATTACATACCCCAGAAAACTTGATAGTCTATGTATTGTATACTTCTGGGTGGTTTTTCCCAATCCATAAAAAATAGAAAATAGCATATAAATCATTAAAAAAATGGTAAGTGACAAATATTTTCAGTAAACGTTTATAGTGATCAAAGTTAATTATCACAGAAAAAGCTACTTATTTTGTTTTTGTAATTCTACGTTCACTTTCACCAATAATAGGCTTATTTACTCCGTTCATTTCATCGGTATTTCTAAATATCTCATACAAATATAGAGAAAAGATATCTTTTTTATTTCCGTTTCTCCGCAAGCTGTCCCAATTTTTTACCGGAAATTAAAATGTCAGAATAGACATTATCCCTAAAGTACACATCTAATCATGGCAAGGAAATATTCAAAAAGATTGTTTTTTCTTGTAGGTACTGTCCTTGATATGATTTCTTTTGTTTTGGAAAAAAGGATAAACAAAATGGGTACAAATTCTGTTGCCATTCCGTATTACAAACCTAGATAGGCATTTCTACGAAAAATAAAGACTGACCTTATTTTATCTCAAAATAAGTTTTGTTGCTTCGATTTCGATCTAGGTTTAGCAAAATTTCAAATGAAAATAAGTGCGTCAAATAAAAATTATAAAAAAACTCTTATTATACAATGTTGCGTCAGACTTGGGAGACGTTTGAAAACGTTGTTTTCATTGTAACTATTATCTATTTGATTGTTGTGTTTATAGTGTTTTCAACAACAAATAGTTTTTGCGAACTTACCTATTACCATTTTACTGTAAGTACAGAAACAGATATAGCAACCAATAATCCAGTATGTCTTTGAGAGATGGTTGAACGCGTACTTCGTAAACAAAGCATGCAGATATTTTTTTTACCTTTTGACGTGACAATGTCTAGTAAATCGATGAACGCTGGCTGCACGCACGAAAAAGGATGACTCATTGTCACGTTTCGCTCATTGTCCCGTTACGCTCACTTTTGACGAATAAAGTATTGTTAAATTAAGAATTTGACGAATTGAGTATTTGACTAGGTTTTTATTAGTATCTTATTTGACAAATTAAGGATTTGATGAGTCACGAATTTGACGAGTGTAGAAATTGACGAATCAAGTATTTGACGACCATCTGCATAATCATTGAAAGGCATGATCGGCTTGAGCGTTCGGTGCAATCATTTCATCAATGTTTTGTTATGACTTTGTCACGTTAAACTATCGTCCGTAAACGGACTTTACACACAACCGATTTTTTCATCAATAGACCTTCAGGTGTCTTCAAAACACCAGCACCGAGCTACCCTATACAAACTAACTTACTACATCAATAAAATACTCATGTACACTGTTATTACTAACCATAAACAGCGACAATTTCGATGTGTAATATGTCCAAGTGTGTCAGATTTGAGAGATGTTCAAACGCGTAGTCCTTCAGCACGTTTAAACAGTTATTGTGCAAGTTTAATGCATGTACATATAAAAAAATGAATATTTACCTGATATAGCAACAATTTCATTGTGCGACAAGTCCAACTGCGTCAAGTTTGAGAGATGTTGAAACGCGTAATCCGTCAGCACGTCTATATAGTTATTGTGCAAGTTTAATGCGAGTACATAAAAAGTAATTGAATATTTACCTGATACAGCAACAATTTAATTGTGCGACAAGTCCAACTGCGTCAAGTTTGAGAGATGTTGAAACGCGTAATCCGTCAGCACGTCTATATAGTTATTGTGCAAGTTTAATGCAAGTACATAAAAAGTAATTGAATATTTACCTGATACAGCAACAATTTCATTGTGCGACAAGTCCAACTGCGTCAAGTTTGAGAGATGTTGAAACGCGTAATCCGTCAGCACGTCTATATAGTTATTGTGCAAGTTTAATGCAAGTACATAAAAAGTAATTGAATATTTACCTGATACAGCAACAATTTCATTGTGCGACAAGTCCAAGTGCGCCAGATTTGAGAGATGTTCAAACGCGTAATCCTTCAGCACGTCTATATAGTTATTGTGCAAGTTTAATGTAGGTAAATATAAAAAAAATTGAATATTTACCTGATACAGCAACAATTTCATTGTGCGACAAATCCAACTGCGTCAGGTTTGAGAGATGTTTAAACGCGTAATCCTTCAGCACGTCTATTAGTTGTTGTGCAAGTCTAATGCAAGTACATAAAAAGTAATTGAATATTTACCTGATACAGCAACAATTTCATTGTGCGACAAGTTCAAGTACGTCAGATTTGAGAGATGTTTAAACGCGTAATCCTTCAGCACGTCTATATAGTTATTGTGCAAGTTTAATGTAGGTAAATATAAAAAAATTGAATATTTACCTGATACAGCAACAATTTCATTGTGCGACAAATCCAACTGCGTCAGGTTTGAGAGATGTTTAAACGCGTAATCCTTCAGCACGTCTATTAGTTGTTGTGCAAGTTTAATGCAAGTACATAAAAAGTAATTGAATATTTACCTGATACAGCAACAATTTCATTGTGCGACAAGTTCAAGTACGTCAGATTTGAGAGATGTTTAAACGCGTAATCATTCAGCACGTCTATATAGTTATTGTGCAAGTTTAATGTAGGTAAATATATAAAAAATGAATGTTTACCTGATACAGCAACAATTTCATTGTGCGACAAGTCCAAGTGCCTCAGATTTGAGAGATGTCTGAACGCGTAATCCTTCAGCATGTCTATACAGGGTTATTTCTAATCAATTAGCATCTTTTTAGGGACTTATTCTGTACATGAAAACTAACAACTTTTTTTCTGCAACTTTTGTCAAAACTCAAAAAAAAAAACAGCCGTTCCATACATTATGTCGCGGGTGAATGATATTTTTCTATGGAAAATCATTTTTATTTTTGAGTTTTGACTAAAGCCGTAGAACAAACGTTGTTAGTTTTGATGTACAGATAAGCCTAAGAAGATGCTAATTGATTAGAAATAACCCTGAATAGTTATTGAGTAAGTTTATTGCATGTACATATAAAAAAAAAGAATATTTACCTGATACAGCAACAATTTCATTGTGCGACAAGTCCAAGTGCGTCAGATTTGAGAGATGTTTGAACGCGTAATCCTCCAGCACGTCTATCTGGTTGTTGTGCAAGTTTAGATGGGTTAAGTTCGCGAGACCTGCAAATATTAGGGGAAATTTGATAATGGATTCAATTTGTAGCAGAAAGTTGGGAGGTGATTTTGGCATAACTTTAGTTTCGCTTTGAAATTTACTCGATGTTGTAGAAATAGTTTAATGATCAGCGAGTGAGTAAATTAATATGCTGCTGTATAGAGAAAAGATTGTGCATTGACAAAGAAAGCGAGACATATATTTTTGTTTTTAAAATAAAAATCTAAAAAGCGTAGAGATACCTTTGTTATTCATTACATTTCAAGTTGAACTTCAATTAGCCAGCGATTTTGTTTGCGATTTCAGAAAAAAACTACTTTCAGATATTTAAATAAAAAGGGAAAAAGTCAACGTAATACATCCACCCCCAATATGGATAAGTAGACGATAGGTATGCCATTCGCTTAAAATTAATATATCTAAAAAAGTAGACATCATACGATCTATGGTTGTTTTAATGATTACGACCACATCTGGTAAGAAACCTAGACTGATTAGTTTTTTTTGGTGGTAGTAAGTTTAATGCAATGGAGACTAAGTGAACTGACAATATAATGAAGATCAAAGGAACGCGCTGGATTCAGGCCGCTTCCAACCAGTCTTATTGGAAATATATAGGGGAGCCTACGTCCAGCAGTGGACGTCTTAAGGCTAATGGATGGATGGATGGAAGTTTAATGGCACTGAGTTATTATGAGCAAGCACTAGACGAGCAGCTTCCTTATGCCATTGGTCATCTCAATGGTTTTAAAAATCTCACCAGCTAGAGCCCCTCTCCGTATACTCGCGAAAGTGTTGTCAGAGAGCTGAAGGGTGCTCAAGTACTGTAGAGCTGGTACGGTGGAAGGCCCCACAGGTCCTTCTAATGCGTTCCCTGACAGGTCCAAGTCTTTAAGCATGTTGGCCTCCTGCAAAAAATATATGAGCAAGTTTACTTACAATAATTGCTCTCTTTTTTCTTAAAGTAACACTTGTAGTCTTCCAACATGTAATTGAAAGACGTGTACCTAATAAAATGTTGATAGAGTATGATTATGATGGAAACATACTTGTCTTGTAAATAAAATTCATGATTTTTAGGACAAAGGTGTTAGATGCTGTTTCGTTGTTTTCGTAAACTTCGTAAATAGTAAACTATATAAATATTAAATTAATGTTTGTCTATGCATTTGATCATGTGATTATTTTATCAAAGTTGTTGCGCATGAGCCAAAGAAGGTTTCTGAGTTGGTGCGACCAATTTTCGACAGATATCGCTAGCAACACGCGCAGGGTACAGCTAGTAAAAAATAAATCTTTCTAAACGGTTGACATATTAATGCCAAACTATTTTTTTTTATTCTTTCATTCAATTTTAATTAATACATCACTGAAACATAATCTATCCCAATATTTATACATTACGCTACTATAACTACCTTTATTTTAAGGTAAATTAACATTTGTCATTTATAATTACTATCATATTATTGTTCAATCACAGGCAAACAAATTGCAGAAATCAATATAATACTCGTATCTATAAATAAAAAGGTGAAATTACTGGTTTAATTATACCCTTTATAAGACACATTCAGTTATTGGAATAACTGTGTAATAATAAAACCCATTTGCTCGACATCCTCAAATCAACATCTATAATGGGAAAACGTTATTTCATTAGGGGGAAGAAGGGAACGAATGGCTGATATTAATTATACAGAAATTGGAAGAGAGTATTACGGTGCCCATTCGCGTATAATCCTTGGTTCTTTGATGATGAATTAAAGACAGACGCCGAGCTAGAAACGCACATAGAAGCTTCCATTTCTGAACTCAATTTTTCAAGTGATTCTTCACGATACAGATGTGTACCTAAGTTTGAGTAGGACTTTTAACTAAGTATAAGGTAGTATTATTATTATCTTCTTTGGTATAAGTAGGACCAGGACCTCATTTTAAAAACAATAAAAATGACTTTTAGAGATCGCATGATTGCATTAATATGCGATCTTCAAATTCAATTTATCGGTTCATAAGATGACCTATTGGGTCCTGCTTGACATAAAGAGCGACCTATACAGACCCGTAATCAATTATTATCCTTTTAGGGGCTTATTCTGTACATCAATACTAACACTTTTTTTCTGCGACTTTTGACAAAATTAAAAAAATAACAGCTGTTCCATACATTTTGTGGAGAGTGTACGATAATATTTTTCTATGGAAGAGCTTTTTTTCGAGATTCGATTACGAACTAAAAGACTTTTGTCTTTTAGTTCGTAAAGTTGTTAGTTTTGATTTACAGAATAAGCCCCTGAGAGGATGCTAATTGATTACGGGTAGCCCTGTATATTGCCATTGTGAGATCCATCCGCATTTAGCAACCTATCGCTCGCGATCGCTAAATCCGGCCGATATACCTAGTATGCTCTTTATGTTCATATTGGCCAATTAAATTCTCCATTACCTTAAGAGGTTGTGTTTTAGTTACCAGTAACCCGGTGTAGAATTCAAGCTACATAAACTCCGTCCATATTTAACTCTTGGTCCGATCCTTGATTGTAATAACCTGGGACTGTCGACGGTGATTCTCTCATTGGGAGTTACAATGAAAATTATCTGAATGATGTCCGTTACGCCACGAAAGCAGCTCAATGACTTTCCAATTAGTTACATATCTCGTTTCTTATTGAGCCTCAATTGAGATAAAATTTTGTTTAAAATTTATAGAATTGATAGGCAAGCGTCCGGCAGCAAGGTAGTTCAAATCGCTAAAATCCGCCCCTGGCGGAACTAGCGTCTTCAAATCCCGTAAATGGATAGGTATCTTCAAGGTAAGCGTGCTACACCCTAGACCGCAAATCTGCTTAACATCGGCCAGTATGTAGTCAAACTCAAACATATAGGGCATAAAAAAACTAGCACGACTAACATAAGCATTAGCACCTCGACAATTTTATCGTATCAAAACAAGACAAATTTCTAGTAAGGATATACTAGATCTCTGGCCTAGGATCTGTCCCATATTCATACATCGGTTAAATGCTGCCGTGGATACCTACTAGCTATTTGCCGAGTGGAGTTTTCCAGTTCAGTTTTGTGACTAATAGCTGATGAGCTAGCATATGCGCCATGGCAGAACCAGCTAGTAAGCCTTATACGTATTTTTGATTTACGAATCAATAAATCTGGGTTTCTCCCTTCCGAAGTTGTGGAAGTCAGAAATCAGTGTCGAGAATATCCTCCTTGCTGAGGCTAGGCGCTGGAGGGCACTGCCCCCAGGGAGATTGGGAGGTGCGAGTTCTTGCTTTACGAATGCGTTACGATGTAAGTACGTGTGATGATTTTTTTTGTGTCGAACGGATAATGTCCAGTTCAAATTTGTCTAATCTTAGTGGACTTGGTCGCATATGACTGGCAAAGAACTGAGGCACATGAAGCTACAAAATAGAGCCTTATATCCTAAAAAGGAATAAAAAAAGCTGCGGATTGTGATGATGAGTATTGATTCTCTGTTAATGTGAAAATGCTGATACAATGAAGTGTATTGATATCAATTCGCCAAAATTGTGCTAACTAATAAATTAAACTCAATCTAAATGAAATAATAAATTTAGACTAGTACCTACTAAATTATGTTGGTGTTAGAAATTCAGTACCACGTTGGGTGCGTAGTTCGTATTATATCAGGGCGTCGATTTTGCGGCGCGATTTATTGAATTAAATAAAATCCTTACTAATATTATTAATGCGAAAGTAACTCTGTCTGTCTGTCTGTCTGTCGCGCTTTCACGCTAAAACTACTGAACCGATTTGAATGAAATTTGGTACACAGATAGTCTAGAGCCTGAGAAAGGACATAGGCTACTTTTTGATTCGAAAAAATAGTTTTAAAGGGTTGAAAACGGGGGATGAAAACGCATTGGCTAGAATCTTAGAAGAAAAAAAGTTATTTTCTACCATGACAAATGGTAATTTGCATCTTGACTTTCCAAATTACATTCTCTATGCCCAATGCCCATTCAAGGCTACTCGAGTTGCAAATGTCAAAGTCAATCAATCTTTTCCTGTAAAATTTAGAGAAGGTTACATGTATTTTTTCAGTTTAATTACGTAGTTTTCATTCTAATAGGTATGCCTACAAAACGCAAATCGAATCTAGCGCGTAGTTCTAGCGGAGCTCGCGTAAAGAAAATTGCTAGAAGCCAAGAGTCTGAAGAGCACACTTAAACGCGTTTGACATTAGATGCCGAGCGCCACGCATCTCAGAGAGCTGCTGAGACTCAAGAGCGAAACCAAGCGCATCGTTTTTTAGATGCTGAGCGTCACGCAGCTCAGAGAGCTGCTGAGACTGAAGTTGAAAGTCAAGCGCGGCGACTTTTAGATGCTGAGCATCACGCAGCGCAAAGAACTACTGAGACTCAAGAGCAAAAAACCAAGCACGTCGAATTTTAGATGCTGAGCGTCACGCAGCTCAGAGAGCTGCTGAGACTGAAGCTGAAAGTCAAGCGCGGCGACTTTCAGATGCTGAGCGTCTCGCAGCTCAGAGAGCTGCTAAGACTGAAGTTGAAAGTCAAGCGCGGCGACTTTTAGATGCTGAGCATCACGCAGCGCAAAGAACTGCTGAGACTCAAGAGCAAAAAACCAAACACGTCGAATTTTAGATGCTGAGCGTCACGCAGCTCAGAGAGCTGCTGAGACTTAAGGAGAAAGTCAAGCGCAGCGACTTTTAGATGCCGAGCATCACGCAGCGCAAAGAACTGCTGAGACTCAAGAGCAAAACCAAGCGCGTCGAATTTTAGATGCTAAGCGTTAGACGTTAAGCAAAAAATTGCATAGTTCCTGTAGGACAGGACAAAAACTATCTAAAGCAAAACTGTCGCCACTATCACAAAGACGCTTAGTGATTAATTCCTCTATGACACTTAACGAAACGTCACAGCGAAACGTAATTAGATGACAGGTGACATTGTCTGCAGACTTTTATAAATCACAGGTAGCATGGCAAGGGGACAAATTGTTTTTCCACCATTATATCCCCTTGAAGAGGAAATAAAGTATGGATTGAAAATGACAACTGACATTATAATTGGACAAAATGTTTTATTCCCTCTGCATGCTATATGTTACTATGACGTTTAATAACAGGCCGTCATTTTGTCTGACATTAAAAATATTTTTCTATCAATAGAGGTTTAACATGTTTCTTTATTCTACCTTTATGGTACAGAATCATCATACTTTAATATTATCAATCCGAAAAGTTTGTTGGTTTGTTCCTCTTTGACGCAGCAACGGAGCAAAAGATTGACTTGATTTTTGGTATGGATACCTATGGTTTAAAAGACAGAAAGTGAAAACAGGATACTTTTTTATCCCGAGAAAATTCGTGATTCCCATGGGATAGGACAATAACTGTTTCTCAGCAATGGAGCAACTGATTGACTTGATTTTTGGGGTGAGCATAGTTTGGAAGACGGAAAGTGACATAGTATACTTTCCTTTCCGAAAAAATTGCGGTTCCCGTAGGATAAGACAATAACTTTTTCTCAGCAACGGAGCAACGGATTGCCTTGACTTATTGCATGAATATAGTTTGAAAGACGAAAAGTGACAAAGGCCACTTTTTATCCCAAAAACTTTAACAGTTCCCGTAGGATAGGATGAAAAGTTAGCGAGCGGGCCGCGGTAGCAGCCGTCTAAGCGCCAGAAATAACCTGTCATTTCAAGTTTAGGACGTTCCTACATTTTTCGCACTCCTTCGCGCCACTCAACAGCGCTAGCCCAGACTCGGGCTCCATAACAGAGCTTGCGCTCCCGCCATAATGACGGTGTGTTTCGGAGCACAAGACACATCGTCATCCACCACTCGGGAGTAACCAGCACTGAGCGTCGGACAGCATTCCAACGTTCTGATCCCAGTGCAGCGGGTCAGTCATAGTAGCCCAGCGCCTGCCTCTTCAACTGCAGAGGGCAGTGAGAACGGCCATCGCGATACCGACACTTCTCTTCCCCTGCAGCCCCACTGCGTCTGCCAACAGGTTGACGGCCTAGCGGAAGGTAAGGTAGGTGGCGGCACCCACACAACCAGTTCCATCCCACCGCAGCCCCTAATCCTCGGTTGCAGCGTCGCAAGAGCGGCACTGCAGCCCGCCTCAGAAGCAACACTCCTCATAAGGCACGCAACCTACCGGCTATCCTCTTAGCTGCTTTAGTTAAAAGCGGCTGCACTTCGAGTGCATATACACTTTTCCTCTAAGGTATTTTGATGTTTGTCGCTTTAGGTTAGGTTTCGCAGCCGACATAAACATTAGCCAAAATCAAAATATAACGCGGGCGAAGCCGCGGGTAAAAGCTAGTAAATAATAATCCGATTTAAATTCTGAGCCATTGAAACGATTGAAACGAAAAGCCACGAAAAGAACTCTTTTCGACGCGCGAAAAAGTGATATAATTATATTTAAAAACTTTGCCATAACACTGTCTCGTTCTGACACGTCGAAAGAAATATTGTGTAGTGCGCATAGTACAGCCCGGCAGGTGGGATAAAGATTATACTGTAATGCGTTCGAATCCTGCGGAAAAGGCACATATTTTGACGAAGGGGTTTGTGAAGTTAGGGTTTACAGAGTTAGGGCGCGTAAAGATAGAATTTTGGATCTAGGTATACCTATAAGCTCTGATATCTTTTTGATACTGCAAGTTATAGTCTCGTCTTGACAACATTATACGTGATTTTTTTTCTGTAATAAATCCCTCATATTTTATTAATAAATACTCGTAAATAGTTCATAACTCAGAACAATAACTAAAGCCACTGATTCTTAAGTTCAAAATTATTTTATGCATTGATTATTATTATTGTGCTGTTCTAATTTAGATATTACCTATCCAGGATATTATAGACCTTTCCTACCACATCATCATCATCTTGCCCTTATCCCACTAGGTGGGGTCGGCACAGCACGTTTCCTTTCGCCACTTCACTCTATCATTCGTCATCTCATCATCAAGTCCACTTTTCCTACCACATTGTTTTTCTAAATTCTTCTCATTTATCGAAAGTCCAAGTTACATAAAACCAAGACCAATATTCGCAGCAATTTTGAAGTCTACTCCAGGCTAGGTTAAGCTCTATAGCGGTGATATTAGAACATGTAACTCACCTGCAACGAGGTACTCTCAGCAGGTTACACCGCAGCCTGAACGCTTCCGCAGTGATTGACCGAGGGAACGGACGAAGTGAACAAAGCGTCTCAGTTTTGACTTGAAGATTTTGCTTTCATTTGTCCGGATATTGATACTCCTCTATAGCCTCTGATCGACGTACAAAATAAAACCACGGTTTTAAAGTTTTCTCTGTGGTTATAGCGTTATACCGCCATACCATAGAAAGAACTTTTAAACAACGGTTTTTGTACGACGATCAGGGGCTTAAAAGTCGCATGTTTCAAAGAATCTTGACGCAACTTGGTTCACAGGTTCTATTATATTTGGATTTTTCGTCAAAGAGTTATCTTTGTGATAAGCATTTCAAAAATCTAAAGCAAACGCAGGTATTGAACCTGCCCCTTCGAATCGCTAGCCGGACGCTCTCCCAAGCTAGCCCACCTCCTACGCAAGCCTCAAATGTTTGATTGCTTATCATTACCACCAACTTATAGCGTTTGCGGCGCCACCTATGATACCCGTATTAGACAGGTTATCACTCAACTAGAAGTTATCAGAACTTCTGAAGATTGACGAGAGATGGTGCCCTACTAAATCAATGACTAATGAATGGATTTTTTGTCGTTGGCGATTTTTAGGGTTCCGTACCCTAAGGGAAAAACGGGACCCTACTACTAAGACTTCGATGTCCCTCTGTCCGTCTGTCTGTCACCGGGTTGTATCTCATGAACCGTGATAGCTAAGCAGCTGAAATTTTCACAGGTGATGTATTTCTGTTGCCGCTATAACAAAAAAAAATCCAAAAAAGAAAATAAAATAAATATTTAAGGGGGGCTCCTATACAACAAACCTGAATTTAAGACGTTTTTCGCTCTATATTAATAATGGTAACAGGTAGATGCTTGAAATTTTCACAAAGTATTTAGTTTTACATTCACTCCGTTTTTACCCTTTGGGTACGGAACCCTCAACGGTTATTTCAATATTAAAAACTGACACTCCAATTTTATTTATATGTATAGTTGTATAGATTACGATAACTTACCTTCAACGACGCCAAAGCAGGTACTTTCAGCAGGTTCCCACGCAACCTGAGTACGCTCAGCTTCACGAGCGGTTTAAACGCTTCCGGAGATATATTCGTCAGCTGGTTGTCGCTTATGTCCAGGAACGTTATGTTTTGAATGCCCTGGAAATATTGTGATTAACTAAAAGATTTTTTAATGAAAACAGAGTTGTCTGCTTACCCCGTACCAAGCCGATAGAGGGTGATTGAGACCATTATTATGAACAACTGTTACCATAGGGCCAACTCAAAATTTCAGGAAAAATAAATCAGCTATTACATACATTTTAATACGCATAGAATGCCTCTCAATGTCTATAAATATGTAATAATATTTGAAATACATCGATTCCGGTGTTACTACAATAGAATATAAGTACTAATAATTATAGTCTACAAGTTTTATTAACACCATGGGTTATGTATTGTGATCCGAATAAAAAACATTTTGATTTGAAATGATTTTGTCGATGCCGAGTTGCAGTTTTGTATGGAAAAGCTGATTTCTTTTTCTTGAATTTTGAGTTGGCCCCATGATAAAAGTTGTTCGTAATGATGGTCTTAATCATCCTCTTTCGGCTTGGTACGGGGTAAGCAGATAACCCTGTATAGGGTGTCTTCTCGCTATTTCGAATACACTAATAAATTATTATAAACATAAAACTTTATAAAAATACAAGCTTTTGAGATCCTGGATATCAGATAGCAATAGAGTGTTAGCCAGGACAGGTAAAACAAGCCCAAACACGATGGGTCTATCTTATTTAGTACAAGAGTTTCTTTGGCCAGCTTCCGACTCCATCATCAGATCCGCGCTATAGTACCACATAGTATTTCATTATCACGCGATATACATTATGCGTGCAAATTTTCAGCTCAATTGGAAACCAGGAAGTTGGTCAAATTTAACTTGCAAGATTCCACCCGGGCACCTGAACATACATAGGTACTTCTATTGCAAGTTAAATAAAAGCTTGAAGAAGGATGTGTTTTTTGATGAAAGAAAGTTGTTGTTCACTATAAAGTACCATAACATAGCAGGTACGGAAAACATCAGGGTGCTATTCCCATACCACAACGTACCTCAAAATAGTAAATATTTCGCCGGTGCCAAAATGTACCGCGATCGTTGCTGGTCGATGATGGAACAATCTAGTGGGCTTAGTCTTGTACTTTTAAATACAAAAAAAAATGGCTTGGCCCGACACGTTCCTGTACTGTACTGTATCAGCCTTTTTTTAATAGTCCACTGCAGGACGTAGGCCTACCCACGAAGGGTGATTGGGTATATCCACCACTCTGGCCTATTGCGGGTTGGTAGATTCTGATACGTCATCTAATTTATTCTACGGACGTATGCAGGTTGCCTCACGATGTTTTCCTTCACCGAAAAGCCAGCGGTGTGAAAATTGTACATTAAATCCGAAGACTCATTGGTATGGGACCGGGATTTGAACTAACTACCTCACGATTGTAAATCGGGTATCACTGCCACTACACCACAACAGCTTTTTTTGACACGTCCCTAGCACGGTCATTATGGTACGTAATAGAGAGCAGACATTTAAGGTTACCGTCGTCATTTCATCCATAAGACTTTCACTGCTGGACATAGGCCTATGTGCCAGCAATCGCAGCGTAGGACGTCTACGCACGGGGTAGTCGGAGGAGAGGCCAGTGTTGACAATCCTACTGTTTTAACAGTAGCTAGATTTGCTGTTTTCACATTAATGACCCAGTTTTATGTTTCACTTCCAATTTTTACTGTTTTTCAATTAACGTTCAGTGCTCCCTAATTACTCTATGAAATATAAGAGAAAGTCTGAAAATACTGAAGATGAGGGAAGCAATTAAGGATGAAAGTGGAAAATTTCACCGAGATTTTTGTTTTTTAATAGGATGTACCTAATTCTTAGTTATGGCCAATATAACAATGTTAGGAAGTTCTAGTAAATAACAAAAGTAGATAATTGTTTTATTTATAAGATAAAAGAAAGAAATTTTGTCTCTTTTCACTAAATCTACTGTTTTGTCTTGTTTTTATTGGTGAGTTGCTGATTTTTAGTTTTCTGGGGTTGGCAGAACTGTGGGCGGCCTATGTCCAGCAGTAGACAACTTATAGCTGAAACGATGACGATATTAAAACAAACTACTTATATCCAAAAAGAGTATCTTTGGATCACAATCCACAGATTAGACAATAGTTACTACCTACGTAACACACAAGCACCGTTATAAGAAGTAAAGTAAAACGAACCTTACCTTAAAAGAATTAGGGTCCAAGTTGTGTATCTTATTGTTGGACAGGTCCAATCTATCCAAGTTCCAGAGTCGGGATAAGGCCTCGGTCGGCACGGAAGGCAGTTGATTGTTCGGTAAACCTGCAAACGGCCATATGTGCTTATTTGCTATTGAAAAAGGTTAGGAGCTGTGATTTTGCCGTATGAATATCGAATTAAAGGGCAAATCGGGTTTTGTAGTTTATGGAGGTATTTAGGAAACTGTTTACTAGAAGGATGCTTATTCCAATTGTTTTATTACAGTGGTATAGGAGACTGCGAGGTGTACCGCGCGAGTGAACGCAAACTGTATACGCATCTTTAGTGTTTGTGGTTTTGGAGATATTTGGGTGACTGACTCTCATTGCCCGATCTTCCCCTAAGTTGTTATAGATATGTATACATGTTATTTTTAATTATTCGTTTTTCCTTCTCTCACCATTATCCTTCGTACGTACAGGACTATTCAAGAAGGTGAACCAAGCAACTACTTGCTTTTGGTTTGAATTGTTATCCATAATTACAAACGACTTTTACTATAGGGCCAACCAAAAACAAAATCGGTTGTTTTATACATTTTGTCGATAGTTTCGATTTTTATGCGATGATATTTTTTCTTAAATTTCAGGTTAGCTCCAAAGCAAAAGAGGTTCATAATGATGGTCTGAATCATCCCGCTTTGGTTTAGTACAGTTTTTTCTGGATAACCCTGGATAAGTATGTGGTACGGTACGGGGTATCCGTTTACTCAATTCATTCCTAATTATATTATCCCTCATAATTATATTTCAATCTTCTTTTAGTGCTATTATTAATCAATAATAAAAGGTTCCTATGGGGTAGCATAAAAGTCAAATGTAACGCTGGCGAAGCCACTGCTAGTAACAAGAAAAAAAAAAAATTTTTGCATAAAATGGCAAAACCGCCTTCCAACGTTTACATAATTCGAATAGTTGGCTCGCATTGATGTTAACAATTTTGCAATTATTGTTGATTTTTCAAAAACGGCTCTGCCGATTTCGGTAAAATTTAAATGAGACTATCTCGGGAGTATATCTTTTTGAACTACAAAATATCATTTGATTTGGTTCACAATTGGCGAAAATATTGATAAACTTACCCAAAAAAAATACATATACGAACATAGAACCTCATCCTTTTTGGTAGTCGGTTAAAAATTGGAAGCTACTTACATTTTACCAGCTTTTATAGTAACTTTTCATTTAGCAAACTAAAACAGATATTTTTACGTTTATTTTTGCTACAATATCATATCATAATACGGCAAATTGCTCAGTACGTTTTTGCTTATTTTTTCGGTAAACCTGCAAATGGCTTTATATGCCTATTTGCTATTGAAAAAGGTTCGGAGCTGTGATTTCATTTTATGAATATCGAATTAAAAGGCAAACCGAGTTAGATAGGCATTTAAAAAAGGGCATGTTAAAGGGCAGGGATAATCAACAGTTTTATCGAAATGTTTGTGCTTAAATATATTATGGTATTTTAGACGCATATTTTTTCTTTCCACTGCTCTACTCCCGCGTAGGCCTACTCACGAATGGTGATTGGGCCCTATCCACCCCGCCGACCCAGTGCGGGTTCGTGGATTCACATACGCCATCGAATTCCTTCTACGGATGTATGTAGGTAGCTTCACGATGTTTTCCTTCACCGACATGGCAGTAGTGTGAAGTTCCGAACATAAATTCCAAAGAACTCATTAGTATATGACCGGGGTTTGAACCTACAACCTCACGAACCACTAGACCACTACGGTTCTATTCTATTTCTTTATGTATGTAATAGGTCCAATTATGAAGGCACCATCGTAAATTTATTAGCAACGTAAAAAGTGTTCTCTCCTTCGAATGTCTAGAGTGAAAAAGAAATAGAAATCTGCTAATTAGCTATTACAATTACGATGGCGCATCCATAATTGGGCCTAATATACTCGTATTTTTCGTAGTATAGTTGTAATACCTACTTACCGACACGTTTGATAGATAGGCTTAGTCCGAACGTGTACTCAGAAATCCTCATTCTCATTGGATCAAACCAATGGGCTCCAGGGAAATCAACTAATGGAGCGAGTTCTAATAGCTAGGTAAGCTATTAGGCGGAATTTTGTACATGTATGAGTAAATAAATTAAGTGATTCTTTGTATTCACTAATTCGCCATTAGATTGTAGTGAAATATTCACCATTGCTATTGCATATAATTCCTATCGAGTCTTTACATTCCAGGAGCTTGGAAAAATGATAAAAATGTGGCAAAATGGCAAACACAGCTTTATATATTTTTATGAAGCCCCGTTCCAGCTAGTTCAAACAAAGAAAAAGTGAGAACCATTTCTTCTTAGAAGAACTGTTTTTACCTAAAGCAAGTAGAGTTGCAGCGACGTTAGTGAAGGCTCCTTGCTGCACCCTTCTTAAATCCTCAGAAGATATTATTACCAGCTTATCAAGCCCTATCCGAACTAGCTCAGATACAGAAGAAGAAATAGTCACCGTCTCTCTTCTGAGAGTAAATATTCTTATCTAAAGCAAGTAGAGTAGCAGCAAAGTCAGTGACGGCTCCTTGCTAGAACCTTCTTATATCTCCAGAAAATATCACTAGTCTGTGAATCCCTGCTCCACCCAGGTCCAACACAGAAGAAAAAGAAAAGACCACCTCTTAGAAGAAGCAACCTAAAGCAAGTAGAGTCACAGCGACTTCAGTGAAGGCTCCTTGCTACACTCTCCATATATCTCCAGAAAATACCACCAACTCTTAAAACCCAGCTCCAGCCACCTCTGACACAGAAGAAGAAGACAAGACCATCTCATAGAAGAAACACTCTTACGTAAAGCAAGTAGAGTGGCAGTGACGTCTGTGAAGGCTTCTTGCTACACTCTCTCATGAAGCCTTGCTGCAGACAGCTTAGACAAAATGAAGAAAGGAGTGACCGTCTCTCTTAGAATATACTCTTACCTAAAGCAAGTAGAGTGGCAGCGACGTCAGTGAAGGCTCCTTGCTGAATTCTCCTTATATCTCCAGAAGAAATGACCAGCCCGTGAAGTCCTGCTCCAGCCAGCTCTGACACAGAAGAAGACGAGAGGACTGTCACTCCGCGCAAAGAGCAATCGAGGAGGGACACAGCAGTGTTCTTGTTTCTGGCTTTTTGATCGCGAAGGTGACGCCCGATTTTCTGGAAAATAAATTAAAATAAGTTTTAGAATACATGCTAGATAGGTTTATGGTAGTAGAACAAAAAGAGACAGCGGTAATCTAGCTGTATATAGATGTGCTGTGATGACGCCAAAACAGGGTGCCAAAATCCGAGTACATATTTCTTCGTTACAGCACGGTAACTAGATATCATTACTGTGGTTACAGTATTCAATTACATTACTCACGTCTAAAGTAATGATTTTCAGATTGTTAAAAAGCTTTTGATTAGATAACATAATTATTCCGTAATAGGCCCCACTGACCATGACGCCAAATTTATGACATCCAAATGAATGTGGCTAATGTTGCCAATTTAGTGTATTTAAGTTTAGACTACATGTTTTACCGAAACATTGTTTGAAGATATAGGTAACCAGAAATACTATATACATAGAGATAAATCCACAGATGATTTAGTTTGATGGTAATCAGACAAGTTGACTTGATATTTGAACTTTACTTGACATTTCTTGCATTTATATAACAATTAAAATGATTTATTATATTTGTACGCCTAATCAGGCTAAGACATGAGCACCACTTACTCGTATAATGACTTTCATCTTGTATACTGCTTGTATTATGTGTACTTTACCATATTCTGTCAAATAAAGAATATGATTATTATGATTATGATTATAGGTATTCTTTACTGTGCTTACCAATACATGGTAGGTATAGCCACAAAAACGTTTTGATCCCATTGTTCTTAGGAATTAATTGCAAATTACAGCACAGTTTCTCTACTGGTCTACATTCCATTACATATTTGAGACCAATGTTGCTTCTATTTCAGTTTCCTCGGAATTATTATTCCAGGATCCCAGGACCTTTTAATTAGAACGCTAGTGAAATTACGGGATTCATTTTATTAATTGCCACGTTTGATCGTGGCTGAATTATTTTAATTTCGGTTTCGGGAGAAATTATTTCTTAAATACTTTGTTTGCCTTGGGCTGTTTTTTTACAGTTTTGTTTCTTTTCATGTCGCACATTATTTAAAAACTTTGCTTGCAGTGGTTTTTAAGTATCAAAAATATTTATAACCTAGTTCAATTAACTGTCCCTACCCGATCATACTACCCAAGGTATACTTCATACTGTTCGGTCAGTCTTCGGGCGAGTTACCGCGAGTGGCATTTACAACTAAACACTACCGTGACTAGGATTTAAGTTTTGAACGTCGGGCGCCTTACCACATTTAAACACGCTTTAAACACAGTTTGACCGTGTAATTTTGTACTGTTAAACATTGTCTAAAGCGTGCGTAAAGCTTTTGTGGTAAGTTGTTTTAACTTGCGGTACTTTAACGGCGGTTGTTTTAACCGTTCACCCTTGTCAGATGGCTTTAGGTGGCTTAAAAACTGACAAAAGGGCGAGTCACCCGGCCTATACGAACTAATTTAACTTTTTCATATAAAGTGTGTGACAGCTCAGATTATTGCTTCATGAAATCATGACTATCTCTGTAAATGGTAATTACTGAGTGACAGCTCAGATTATCGCTTCATGAAATCATGACTATCTCTGTAAATGGTAATTACTGAGTGACAGCTCAGATTATCGCTTTATGAAATCATGACTATCTCTGTAAATGGTAATTACTGAGTGACAGCTCAGATTATCGATTCATGAAATCATGACTATCTCTGTAAATGGTAATTACTGAGTGACAGCTCAGATTATCGCTTCATGAAATCATGACTATCTCTGTAAATGGTAATTACTGAGTGACAGCTCAGATTATCGCTTCATGAAATCATGACTATCTCTGTAAATGGTAATTACTACAAATATTATAAAGCAAAGTCGCTACTCTGTGTGTCTGTCTGCCCGTCTGCGTATCTACTTATATCTTCCAAACTATATTTTCGAATGCGGTTTTTACAATCTTTCAGAATGTTTCAATTATAATTATTTTTGACAAAAATGGCTAAGCCGCCGTTAATCGTTGATTTATCTTAAACGGTTCAGCCGATTTCTTTTAAATTTAAATGGGACCACCCCGGGAGTATACCCTTTCTAAATAAAAAAGATTTTTTCGATTCGGTTCACAATTGGCGAAATAATCGATGAACATAAAAAAATACAAATTGACGAACACAGAACCTCCTCCTTTTTGGAAGTCGGTTAAAAAGGTTTGCAGCTATAACTATCGTACTTGGGCGAAGCCGGGACTGGTAACTAGTGATTAGAAAGCAGACTTTATCATCATTTTACAAACTTTATGACATCCATTACTGGACACAGGCCTCTTCAACAGATTCCCAATAAGATCCGTTGTATGCGGCTAGCAAACCTATTAAAATCCAATCCACTCCAGCCCACCGCGCCGTACAAGTCATGAATACTAAGGCGCTGTCCAAATATCCAATACACCAAAGACTATAGACTATATTGAGGTATTCAACTGTTAGATAGCGTGTGTACAACGGACGGTGATTCTGAAACAATACGTTCTCGATTGCCTCTAATCGTGGTTCTCGAACCTAGATATCTTACACGAAATGTAACTGAGGCATGTTTACGTTCAAGAACAGAAAAGCTGTAATTGAATCATTAGAACGGCTAACATATTATTCTTAAATATTCATATGGCCAAGAAGAAGCGGGATCGAGCATTTTTTAAATCTGATCGTGATTTTACGAGCGGGAGGGCGGATGGTAAATCGCGTACAAAGACTATAGATTATACAAAGGTTTCAACTCCTAGACAGCATGTGAGCATGTGTACAGCAGGCGTTGATTCTGAAACAATACGTTTTTGTTTGCTTCTAATCGTGGTTTTCGATCCCTCTTGTCTTAAGAAACTGGATAGAGCGAAAGTAGTAGTATTACACGTAATAGTTGGCAGTAGTAGTTATAGGTAAGTACTAGTTTTAAACACTAAAATACTGTCCAATGATTTTTTCAATCGAATCTCATGTTTAACACATTACTATTCAAAGTTCTGGTACGGATGCCACAATAGACCCTTTTCTCCTGCATCATTATTTCATTTAGTATGATTCTACCAACGCATATTGAAGTATTTCGAGTTTCAGTAGTAGAAATGGTCCAAATGAGCCTCTAGTTCCCGCGTTGAGTAAACAAAGGCGTTGGATTGACACCTGCAGGCTGTTTGAGGAGGGTCCGATCAGACCGCTCGCCCACTTCGATGGACGGCTCTACTAATACGAATTTACTGATGGAGAAATAAAGTAAATACTACTGTAGTGTAGTATTTGGATAGATACAATTATGTGCTATTTATTACTCTAGTAGATGCTACGCATGAACGTACTATAGAGTAGATAGGGTGTTAGAAATGAGATGGTAGGATTAATTTTTCTGTTATAACTTCGAGCAAATATCTATAGTCACAATCGTGCCCAAGCTAAGTAGTGGACAGGCTTTTTAGTTAGTCGTAAAGCGATTGCAAGCCGACTACAAAGCCTCGTGATCCCAAAGTGCTCGGTTACGAGCACAAATTAGTTGACATAAAGTCGAGATTCGAGAAAACAGGTCATTGTGAATTATTGAATGTAAATATCTATGTCGGTATGTATAACGGCACTCGGTCATTTTTTACTACTCTCACTTGGGGACTGTGGCTACGTAGATATTTGATCGAAAGTAATAAGGTTGAAAATAATACATAGTTAAGTATATAACTAGACAAGGCGGTAAAATAATAATAATTTTAAAAGTAAAAGGGCGTGATATGCATTTTGAAAGTGTGAACAGGACCAAAACTAATATCTTTTGTCTCTGTTTGCGTATAGGTTTTTTTTTGTCTGACTACGACGCCGTAGATTTTACTGATTTAGGCGGCCAAAAGTCAATTTTTAAAAATTAGTATCTCATTAAATTAACAATTACTTGAGTTGGTACACAGTTCTAGGAAAAATATGACACCCCTCCCACCCCTTATCGATGCGCGAGAGTCAATCCTCAGGTAGTCGGAGTTCGATAGTCGCTTAACGTGTACGTGTCTGTTCTCGGCGCTCCCAAACTTGCAACTTTTCCAAAGTCCATAATTATTTTGAATCAGATTGTTTTTAAGTGACTGTGATGGATTGCGATAATTCAGGTAAGGAACAATAATTTTCGATACTAATTTACATAATTATAGTTTTATTTGATAAACTTTTTAACTGTCAAAAATGACCCTGTTAAATATGTTTATTTTTGTATTAGTTAATTTTCAAAAGGTCTTTTAAAGTACTTCAGTGTTTGTCCCTGTACTAATTTATTTTGTGTTCAATATTTAACATATTACGCTATATAATGACAAAAAAATTAGCCGCGGAAAACCGCGCTTTTTCAATTGAGGAGCATTTGAAACTTTTAGCTTTTAACCAAATAGAGAGCTGATGGAAGAATGTTCCGAAGCTGAAGATGATGTTATTTAATTATAGTTATGTTATTTTATATTTAGTGCATGCATTTTTACGTTGTAATAGAGAAAAAGTATATTTTTTGTATTTGCCCTAAAAATTGCTATTTCTTGAGAAAAAAAATGTGTAACTATGAAAATAAAGATATGATTTTTTTTAACTTTTTTTTACCCTATATATCGTATGTTTAACCAAAAAACGCCATAAAATATTTTTGGCCGCCTAAATCTTTAAAATCTACCTATGTGCGCCGTCATAGACAAGAATCTTCAGTTCTCGTGTATCTTAGTTCAATGCGTGTGAATATTAAGGTGAGGCAACAGTGTCTGTGTTAATATTAAATAGGTGTAAGGTGTTGCTTACAAGAATAAAACTAGGACCTATTATCAATTTCAATGGCAACTTATTTTGTAAGTAAGTAAGTGTAAGTTTTTTTTTCGTCTTTTTGTTTTTGGTCAATGCGAATTTTTCATTTTTATTTAAATAACTTTTACAAACATATTACACTTATTTTGTTTAATTCTTAATACAAACGATGAGATGCAACTGTACAATTTATTACTATATTTATAGTACATATGTATATGGTGGGAACCTCAGAAGAATTACAAGTAATAGAAGTATTGCTAAATTGTACTCAAATAAAAACTACGTTACAGCTGTCTTATTCATATCTTGTTATGCAGCATACGCAAGAGTGAGTGGAACAAAAAAAACGCAATGTCTGTCGCATACGTCAAAATCACCAGTTGGAATGTCAAAATGGTCATTTGTCTTTTTCGGAAATCTAAACCCTCCAGTTCCAGTAAGAAGGTTCAAATCTCTGAACATTTTACCTACCTACTTTTTACCTTTTTGAATTTGGACACCGGAGATAGCTCAATGCTAGTTTGTGAAACCCTTCGTAATTACGTAAGTTTGGGTGTATGTGCATCTTTATCTAACACCTTTTAAATTTCATATTCAAAATGTGACAAAGTGATGTAAATCTCTTGCTATTTTAGTACTGTTTATAGTACTTTGTTCTTATTCTATGGTGTGAACACTAAAGAGTTTTCTATCTCCCAACAAAATGTGAGAATTAATTCGGATCTGTTCCTTAATCAATCACCAGCGTTCCTCACAAAGCACTCACAGTTGACTGGCAGGACTGGTCTATCAACACGCCTATCTATTCACTCATTTGCTCGCCCCACTGCTTTCGGGACCAGCGACTTGGTTCTCTGTAGACGTGACATCAAGCGCTCACAACCATTGAAAAAAAGTCGCACTCGCAACTCGCAAGGCTCGCGAGGTCGCTTGATTGTTCGATGAGTTTTAGTATGAGCAGCCGCGGGTGTTTTTTCAACTTAGCGCTACCGTTACTATGATGAAATTAAATTCTGTATAAAATGGTTAGGTATTTGACGCCAAAGCTACTAAATTACACACAGCCCGATCATTACTCTAGATCTTCTTCTCGCACTGAGGTCAGGTAGAAAATATTGTTTCCACCTAAAATACCATCAATAACTATTGACGTTATGAAAATAACTATTGACCGTATTTTTTTTTATTATAGTATGTTGTTAAACATTTTTATAGCATGTTTGTCGTAGTGGTGTGAACAACATCTAAAGTTTTCTATCTATCAGAGCAATAGTTTGACGATGGTTCAAAGGATACAAATTGATTTACCGAAATTGAGTAGGTAGATAGACAAAAACATTTTAAATAATTACTACCGTGCACATTGGTTATAATGATAGTATAGTTAAATATATTAGAACAGCTTTTGAGCTAATGCGTTATCAGAATATGCTAATCCTGTGCAAGTCCTATCTAAAAATGAAAGTGATTGGTTAGAAATTCGAATGCCCCAGTTACAGGGAATTGCTTGGAGCGAATATCTTCAAGTTATTACGGAGATGTGCAATATTCTTGGTGTATTGAACTTCTAGTTAAGATATCCAATACTTCTAACTTCACACGATGTTCATTGTAATTTTCGTTGCGAAGTTTTTATAGGTGTTTCTTTTCAAATTGCTGAGATTTTTTGAGGTCGCACGCGCACTCGGCGGCGGGCCGCGCGCTCACGGGACACCACCATTGCGCGCTCGCTTGGGACACACAGCACATGAATGCTGTCTCAAGACACACTGGTAACAGATGTCAAGTAAGCACAGTACCTGCAGCGCAGTATGATCGCCGGCGCAGCGCAGCGTGTGTGGGAGGTCGCACGCACACTCGGCGGCGGGCCGCGCGCTCAGCACGGGACATCGCCATTGAGCGCTCGCTTGGGACACACAGCACACGACTGCCAGCGCGCCCACTACCCACATTCTGTGGACAACGAATGGCAACATGAAATTAAGTAAAAGAACGAAAAAAAGCGTTTGGGTATCCAGATGCCATCAGGTTAAACAAATGAATGAAGCGCAGACTTCTCTGATCCATCAAAGTTTAATGGATTCTTGATCTGTCTATCAAACGCTGTAATGTACATATTTAGGGCTGTTTTGATGAATCGACTCAGAAACCATTGTAAAATATAGCTGGAGCACCTTTGCAAATATCAATTGTTAGTAAGTACCGCATTTATGTTTCTATCTACTTACATATACGTGTGGGTAAACATGACTGCGAATATAGCTCAATTCAACGATATTTTACTAGGTTATTGGCATTGCAGATTATTACTAATGATAGAGGCAAGCAGAGAAAATGTTTTTCTTGAACCAATTCTACATCTTTTCATCTGATAGGTATGTTGTAATGATATTCTGCTACCAAATTTGAATAAAACCTTATTTTGATTTTCAGCTTATTTGAATAAAAATAGCATTGGTTTGTTGTGATTTGATATAAATATGTATAGATAGTGTAATATTTTTAGACATAATTATGAGTAGGTAATACCATAATATTTAAAAGGGAGCATTGCGTACAAAAAGGTAAGTAGGTACATATTCTTAGAATTACACTTCATTTATCGTATATTTTGCGGTAAGTACTTTCATTTCTTTAGCCGAATATGGTTATTAAGAATATTCATGGGAATCACAAAAATACGGAAAATTTCCTCATAGCTGCAAAAGTCACCCAATCATCCCCCCTTCTATAACCACAACTCAAGCACCCCCAGCGTCACCGCAGCCACCTACGTCGTAGCAGACGTAGCGACTCTACGGCGTAGCATAAACTTCTCCAAGTGGCAGAGTAACAGCCATACGAAAGGCAATTTCGCTATAATCGCGTACTTGTGTAAGAATCGCTGCACCGCGCGTGGATGCGACGTAATAGACCAATTCTGGTGAGTGACGGCCGGACGACACTAAGGAGAGGGACAAGGGATAACATTTAGCGGATCGGAGATATTTTTGACCGACGAACCGGAGGAGGTACTCAATTCAATGCGTATATACTTTTTTTATATATTTCCACGCATAACTTTTTTCATAGTAGTCCGATTTCAATAGTTCAATAGTCTATAAGGCCTCATTAACTTCTTTGCCACTAAGGGAACAGTGTCAGAACGGGAACACTGTATGTCAGGTTGGCTATTTTCTTTGTCTGTTTAAAGATATTTGTTAAAATTCGTACATATTTCCTATACCTGTCTTGGCTATTATGTTTGTTTCCTGTTTTGTCTTATCTATTACCTATTGATCCAGTATCTTCCTTTGAAATGTGTTTTGTTCTATTGCTGTTTTTACCAAATCGCAATTAGCTTTTCTGGTATCGTATCGTATGTTACGTTTGATAAGCCTAATAATTTCTTGTTCATGGAACAAATCTATGAAATATATTCGATGTACCTGTTTGTTTGGTTTATTACCAGTGTTACTACCAATCTTACTAAGATGAATAAATTGCAATGCGGTATGTCTAGAATATAACCTATTTCCTTCTTACAAATAGAAACTAAACGAAAAAGGCTAATGAGAAATTCCCATAGAAATTTAATGTCTTGTCTATGAATAACGTCATTGGAAGACCAAAAATTTTAGTACATTTTTGTATACATGGTATACTAGGGTTTACTAGGCCTATGGGTCTGTAATTATGGATACATCGCCGTTTTTTGTGGAGCGATTTATTTTGTAGCGAAATTATATTTCAACACTGTGCACTGAAATTGAATTGCTTTAGTTCTGTAATTCGGAAAACGGTGCGGAGTGTTTCAAGTATCAAATTGTCTTTTGACGTGTTCTGTCGAGTATTTACCTACTTGTTTGTAAGAAACAACATACATAGTCGCATACAGATCTTCGAAAAGAGAGAGAATTAGAACGCATGTTCTTGTTTGTCGTAATAAACATCCATAGTAAAATATTCAGACGCTTTCTTGCTCTAACTTGCCCCAGCGGCCGTTTGTCGCCAACTAGGGCAGGTTTAACCAAAACTTCAAAAGAGAAAGTAAATCAAAATCCTAAGTAATCTTGTTAATGAGATATTACAATATTTACTCGCTTTCCTGCTCTAACTTGCTCCAGCAGACGTTTGTCGACAACGAGTGGGAATTACCCGACAATTGATAGGAGAGTAGGTGACGGGCGCGCGTTGACCCGCCGACGTGGGAACCACCCAGCGCAGGACAGGCGACTGACGTGGGTACCAGATACTTTGTTACCGACACTACATAGAAATTGGTTTAGTATCGGAACCGAAAGTAATTTAGATAGGTTATTTGTTTGTGTCTATCTCTATCCAAATATTTAACACATATATGTAACCTCGTCGTTCGGAGTCCAAATCCGCGAACGCGACATTCGTTTTATGATAGAGAGAAGACTAAAAAAACTTTAGAGAATGTGTATATACTATTATTATTTCACAATAATGTGTTTTATACAAAGACTAGTTTTGATTCTTTAAAACACATTATGCCTGTAGTATGCTTGTGGTGTGGTGTGATGTTTTGCCCGAAAGAGAGCGCTTCCAGCAATAAGGCCTCCTAGTATTGCACTAGCTTAAGAATTTCAATGTTGTACCTATTATTGTTCTTTTTATTTTGTATGTACAATAAAGAGTTTTTTTTTATCATAAAATAATAGTAAGTACCTGTATAGTGTCATCTCTAAAGTTTTTTCATTCATCAACCGTAGCACGTCCACTGCTAGACATAGGCCTCCCCTCTGGCTTTCCAATAAGCCCGGTTGGAAGCGGTTTGCTTCCAGTACGTTCTTGTGGTCTTTATTATATCGTCGGTCCGTCTAATCACTGTGCTGGTACCTGGTTACTTCCATATCCTTAGTCGTTCGTTCATCGTTTCAGCCATAGGACGTCCACTGCTGGACATAGGCCTCCCCCAAAGATCTCCAATAAGATCGGTTCGTAGCGGCTTGCATCCATCGGGATTGAGGTCATCCGTCCACCGTGCCATGTGCCCTGCCCATTGCCATTTCAACTTGCCAATCCGCTGGGTTATGACGCCAACTTTGGTTCTTCTACGGATCTCCTCATTCCCTATCCTTTCGCTACATGATTTATACAAGAAGATATTTTAAAGATTGGAGAGTGCTACAAACCACATATTAACTCATGAGTTAATATGTGGTTTGTAGCAATAACTTATTATGTACATTTTGAAGATACGTTACGTGCAATATTAAGGAAACTGTCAAAAAAACAGCTAAAAAAATACATACCTAATACCGTTATGTGAGAATTTCAGATAGATTCCTTACGTAACGTAACTCAAATTAATTTATCAGCCAAGTACGAGTCGGACTCACGCAAAAAAGGGTTTCGTACTGTATGGGAGCCCTTAAATATTTATTTTTATTTAATTATTTATTTTTGAAGTGAATATACAACTTAATATTCTGTGAATATTTCAAGCATCTGCCCGTTACCATTATTAATATCGAGCGATAAACGGCTAAAAATCCAGGTTTGTTGAATAGGACCCCCCCTTATATATTAATTTTATTCTGTTTTTAGTATTTGTTATTATAGCGGCAACAGAAATACATAATCTGTGTGAATAATTTCAGCTTTCTAGTTACAACGGTTCATGAAATACAGCCTGGTGACAGACAGACAGCGGAGTCAAAGTAATAGGGTCCCGTTTTTACCCTTTGGGTACCTACGGAACCCTAAAAACGATACAAAAACAGGGCCTTGGCTTACTGACTTATCTAAACATAGATTGAACCGCTTTGGCTATTATTTCGCTCTAAAAGTTAAACAAGACCCAACCTCCCAACCTTACCTAATTTAGGTTTTACTTAAGAGTTCACAATATAGACTCAAACATCGTTTTATTCTCTGCTTGTATCGTCATAAATTATATTTTTTAACCGACGAAACGGACGAGGTACTCGCGTATATTTTTTACGTTTAACTTTGATATTTCTTTTTTTAATTGGAAAGGAAATACTTAAAAATTGGTTCTATTTAAATTTTATCGAAATTGGCTGAGCAATTTTTGCAAATCAAAAAAAAAATGTGAAAAATCTTACATCGATCCGATCGAAATATTCGAGAATTCTGTACACGGTCGAAGCTGATGGCTGAAGTCGGTCATGCTATTTTTTGCAAAAAAGAATTATTCAGGTTTTTAGACTCAAACATCTTTTTAGTGTCTGCTTATTTCGTCATAAATTTTTTATTTAATTTTTTTATTTAACCTGTACTGTCCCACTGCTGGGCAAAGGTCTCCCCCAATTCCTTCCATTCCTTTCTGTTCTGCGTCCAACCTTTTTTAAACCTCTCGATTTCGTCGCGCCATCGTGTTGGAGGACGGCCTCGGGGTCGACTGGACAGAGGAACCCACTCTGTTGAGACCTTTGCCCATCTGTCTGGGTGCATACGACTTACGTGTCCCGCCCACTCCCATAAATTATATTTTTATAAAAAATTCTAAAGACTAAATTAAATGCAAAGTTACCGTGTCGCACTAAGGACGTTGATTTTTTAAACAAAATGGCGCACTTTCCTAGAGAGCGGTAATTGACACCGTAAAATGGCAGAGAACTACTAGCGTCAGTAATATTGCTGCTGCTATATGATGACACCGCTATCCTAGGAAACCATTATCATAACTCCTCAAAAACAATCTCGCTACCAAACCAACCTCAGGCTAAGGACCTACTTCGCACTTAGCGTTTCCACGAGTATTTTCGGAGTCGCGAACGAAAGTCGCGTATTAATAAACACTTTTTTTACTAGAATAGTGAGAGCAAAATTTAAAGCAAATATAAAATCTTGCCACCTCTAATATTAATATAAAGATTTAAACCATCAAATGAACAACTAAGTTTGGGTCTAAGCGTGAATATCGTCACCTCTTTGTTGATAAGCCCTCGTAAGCACAAAAGGATAAGTAAGCCTACAAAAGGGTCCTATAGAGCCTAATAAAATATTTGTAACGTACGTCCCTTTAAAGGCACGGGCGCTCACTGACCAATATTTTAAGAACTGTTAAATTCTTAAAATGACCTCGGTACCGAAGCTCTGACTTGTTTGGTTTTTGTCCACGATATATTACTGAGTGTAATTAGTGCTTTTGGCAAGGGATGAGAAGTGTATACAAATTCGTGCGCAAATACAGTTTATGGAGGAGGGATTTTATTGTGATTTTGGGCGTAACACGCTTAAGAGATTTGAAATAGGTACTTTGTTGTACATGGTTTTGTCATACTATAAGCATCTGGAGCAAAAGTCATCGAGAGTTACATTAGAGACTGCCTCGGTGGCTCAGTGGTTAGTGGCCCTGACTCCTGGGTCAAAGAGGCGTGGGTTCGATTCCCACCCAGGGCAAGTATTTATGTGATGAACATAGGTGTTTGCTCTGTGTCTGGGTGTTATTTAGGTATTATCTATAAAGGTATGCATTTAAAAAATATGTTTAATTAGTGCACTCATACACACACACATACAACCGCACACACTAAGAATTTGTATAAGTTGTTGTATTTGTTTAACTTGCTTTGCATTGTATAAGTAAATAACTTTCATCAAAAATTTAATTATTTCGTGTTACGATGTGCTATACTAAGGAAGAGCGGGGACTCCTATTACAGGCATATCTTGCTTAAAGGGAATCCCCAATGTATTATTATTCTAAAAACTTGTGAACCGAAATAAATAATTTTGATTTTTTTTTTTTTTTTGATATCAGTCTCTGGCAGCCATATCACAAGCTTTGCTTTGCTTGGGGTTAGAGACCGTGTGTAAGATGTCTCTTAATATTTGTTATTTATTATTATTGAAGTACAGAATTGCTGCTTTGCAAAATGGAGGGATTTTCAGACGTGAATACAGATGTTCATGAAGATGGGTCATCAACTTTAGTATTGGACTAACTTGGAAGTAGAGAAAAAATCAGCAAAAAATTCGTTGAATTTTGACAAAATGCTATGAGCAGCTGATTTCTGAAAGTCCTTGTACTTGGCAAAATAACGCTTTGTACATGATTGGTAGATAGAGACTCCATCCAACTACTCGTATACCCATTGCCCAAACCCCAACTACTTTATATCAACAGAAACCCTTTTGTGTTACGTCAAAACGTCTAGCGCTAAATTCACAAAGCTATTCATTATAACATATACAACATGTCACTAGTCGACGTGTCTGGTTGGTCGGAACTACGAGTAGCTGTACAGTACATGCAAATAATTAAATGCTGGTGTTTATTTGGCTCAACGTATAGGCATTGCTATTCAGCGTGACAATGCTGCCAGTATGCTGGGCACGCTGCCAACTGGCAGTGGGCTTGAGCATTTGGATTATCTTTAGACCCTTAAGGGTCTGTGGATGAATCAATTCCTTGTAATGTAGTAGTAGTTTATAGTAAATAAATAAATACTTTGGGACATCTTTCACACGGCCTCTGACCCCAAACTAAGCAAAGCTTGTGATATGGCTGCCAGAGACTGATATACTACATATACATTTTGGACTATGAGGTCGTCCACACGATGATGATGATGTTAGGATAACTGCTCGCAAAGGAGTACTCCACCGAGCGAGGTGTTGTGCTCGGGGATAGGTATTCGACAGTGTAACATTAGGTCTTAGTATGGTTCGGCCGTCGCTGAATATTTCGTTCGTAAGTTGAAATAGCAGTGGGCAGGGCACATAGCGCGGAGCACTGGTGACCGATGGGGTTGAAAAGTTCTCAAGTGGAGACAATATACCGGCAAGCGCAGCGCAGGACGTCCACCCACAAGGTGGACGGATGACCTGATTAAGACCGCATGATCAGGCAGGATGCAAGCCGCTACTAACCGATCAAATTGGAGATCCATAGGGATAGGCTTATGCCCAGCAGTGGACGTCTTATGGCTGATGGATGGATGGATTGGATTAACCAGCAGCAAGCATCACTAGCGACAAACGTCATACGCTACATTTTTCGCCGTTTGGTTGGTCCGATGGTGTGACACAGCGATAACATTCTACGAATCCTTTAAACCCTTTCCAAAATATGTCGAAGTTTCATTTATTTATACATATAAAACATTTTTGTACACCATATGAACAAAAATAATACTTAACGTTGGGATGTAGGCACGAATAAATAAACAAAGTGATAAATTAATTAGAATCAACACAAATCAAATCTAAAAAATAATATATACCAAATATTCATAATTTTCAATTACAATTTCAATTTAAATAAAATACCTATACCTATACATATACCTACATAAACTATTATAATACAGAATAAGACGATAAAACAGCTTGTCCTATGTGTTTTTGAAAATCTTTAAGGAATGCTCCCGTACAAGGAAGACAGCCTTCAAGGCGCTTGCCGAATGGTAGATGGAAGATTATTCCAAAAGCGCACGGCTACAACACGGAAAGAGTCACGCACAAATGACGTACAGTGCCTCGGGGTGCTAAGAAGAAGAATATTGCACGATCTTGGGGGTCTAGTGAAAACGTCTGAAGCCAAAAAGGTAAAATCATTCTATACTTTCATTCAGACGAACAGTAGCCGGTTGAATAAGTCTTTGCAAAGGCCGATGTCCATTCTTTATACGCTATTACTGTATCTACATAGGCAACTCTATATTCAATAGCTTCGTGAATTCAGCGTTGAACCAAAGTTTATCGATCATAGAATACCAAACTTATGTACAGTTTGTCTCAAAACCGAGTTTGCAGTTAGGTTCTTGCCAAAATCACCTGTAGTGGCTCCGAAGTAAACAAAGTTGGTCAGAGCAACGAACAAGCTTACTTGGGTTGCCATTGAAATCTTCAGCTTTAATACATTTGTATACTTGAAATACGTACAAGCTAGGATCTGAATGTACCTCATGGCACTTTTCTCTCACAATATGGCTGCCTTTCTTCCTATTCAGCTATATGCTTAGTTATACTCGTAGCTTCCACAGCTCCCCTATACTTAGATCTAAAGGGGTAATTCAATATTCAATAAAACTCTTTCTTTCGAAACCGCTTGCATCGAGCTAAATTTTACGATCTCAATGAGGTTATCTCTGTAAGGGGGCCATGTAAATATATATATCTGTATATAGTGGATGCCATTAAATAATTTACCTAAAACGCATCGATATTCATCATAAACTGGTAGATTTTATGAAAATATACATATCCTGCACTTCCTGTGCAAATAAGGTAAATAAGCGCAGCCTTTGTTTGTATATTGAAAACCTTAAACTTAGAACTTGACTCTACAAATCATATGTTTGTAGGGCATAGGAGAGTACATGAGCAGAGCAGAAGCTCAGGAACAAATTATGAAGTAACCGGCAGGCGAAAAAAATGTGTTTAACAAAAAGGTAACAAATATTACCTATATATAATGAACAAGCTTTTACTGAACAAGTACTCGCCAAGACGAATCAAACGAGCCGAAACTCGATAGGGTTGCGTCGTTTCATTACAGAGTTCCTATGACCATCTTCCAGCTCCATCATCAGACCCTGGTTACCATTGAAAGACAAATTACTCGCCAAGACCATTCAAATGAAGCTAAACTCGATAAGGTTGTGTCGCTTCATTGGTGAGTTCCTTTGGCCACCTTCCAACTCCATCATCAGATCAGCAATATGTCATATAATATTGGCCACGCGATTTACACATGTGTGCAAAATTTTAGCTCAATTGGTGACCGGGGAGTGGATCAAATTTAATTTGCAAGATTTGATTACAGAACGACAGACAACGGGACAGGTGAAAGTAAATAAAAGTCTGTAAAAAGTAGCCGCTCCTCATTTTCTTTTTTCATTGGAAAACTCGATGTGAATATTTGTTCAAAACTAGTTGCCTTCTTATAAACTTTGACGTTTTGGATCCATGAATGTTGTCGTCAACCTGAGTGCCTACTTTGAAATTTTATTCATATTCACTGATATTTAAAGTTGAACAATTATGGCTTTTTTACTCATAAAAGATAAGGCTAGACGAAAGTATATAAAGCTCTGTCGAAGATTATTAATTAAAGCTCATAACAACGTTCTAAAATATCTTCCACAAATTTGCTGAAACTTATTTGTCTGCTTCTTCTGATTTCTGTTTTTGGGGATGAAAATAATATTATTTGATTGGTTAGTAACTGTTTTCCACCGTTTTCATTCACTAATCTTAAACTAATTCTTTTTAAGCTTAGAATATACTTAGAATGGACTATAAGTGAATAAAATCTTGATAATTTATTATATGTAACTTGTAGTCGCTATGTCGCTATGATAGGGTAAGATTATTTATACCATCTCTTTACCTTTCATCCTCAATGATCAAAATGAATAGAACCATATCTTGATTTCTAGCTTCAGTTAACTCTGCCTTTACCATTCTAATCACAGATCTCAATTTATTACTTCGGCATATCGTTTTAGAGCGGACGTAATTTCGCACGACGCTTTCTGTTTAAAGTCACAACAGTCACACAATTAATCGAAAAATTCTTTATCTAAATAGATACTAACACAATGTACTCGTATGTATCTGAAATGTAGTATATTAAGTAAACATGCATTTTGCGGTAGTACTCGTATGTATCTGAAATGTAGTAGGTATATTAAGTAAATATGCATTTTGCGGTAGTACTCGTATGTATCTGAAATGTAGTATATTAAGTAAATATGCATTTTGCGGTAGTACTCGTATGTATCTGAAATGTAGTATATTAAGTAAATATGCATTTTGCGGTAGAAGAGTATTTGCTACACGTAAGTGTCTCGCACGTGGTAAAGAAAAAACTTCTCGCGAATTCCCGTCGCTAGATCTAAATTTTAATCATTTCCGGTACAAGGTCTCCATTTAAGAACTTTACGGCCCCTTCGAAAATCTTTTTTGGAACTATGTGTCCTACCCACTGCCATATCAACTTACTCTAACTCAATCTCAAGAGAGACTCCGAGCTTAGCCTTCTCCATAATACCTTGAGCTACTTCAAATTTGCTCACAAGGACCACAGCAAAAGACCAAGTTTTGGTGCTTTGTAACTCCAACCACTAGTAATTAAGTAACTTCATATAGACCGGGCGACGAGTCTTGGTGTCAGAATTTTTACGCCACCTAAAGGCCTCTGACATGGCTAAGCGGTTAAAAAACCGGGAACTATAATTTAGCGAGTTATCCAATCCGAGTCATCGCTTACTCGGTCACCCATCAAAAAACTAACTGTGCCGAACGTTGCTTAACTTCGATGACCGCTGACAAACACCTAGTCTAACTGAGCGCTACAACCACTTGTAATCTGTTGCAATATCGCCGGTCTATTCACAAGTGACCTACATAAATCCAGCCCTCCGATCATTAAGATCTAAACCCTATTTCCGTTGGTGCATTTGCCAAATGGATAATTGGCCACTTGGGCTATCAGTGCACATAGGACCTCCGGCGTGGGCGGCTGCATACGAGACCCTTCGAATTTTACCAGGTATTTTAACGTTAAATTATGGATTGTGAACCTTAAGGAATAAAACTTAAGGTGTATCCAAGAAATGCTAGTTTCATAAAATTTTAAATTTTATTTTAGTTTTTATGAGCCCTCCTAGATGAGCTATTTATACAAAAATACGATCATTGCACTGAAAGTTATCTATTTACCTATCTTCTCAACTGTTTATCTGACTTTTAAGAAGCTGCAAGACTTGGTACCTATCATCAATATGAAATTTAAGAAAAAACAAAACCAAGTCAATGGTACGAATGGTTAAGGGAATATGTAAAATAATATTTCTTTTTATTCAAGATAGGTACGCATTTGACTACATCCTATCTGATTAAATGCAGCGATTGTAGTCTAAGGTGTAGCACGCTTAAAAAATTAGAGAGAACCTGTTTACTCTAAATTTGAAAACGCTTCGAAAAGACTCAAGCAAAGAATCAACATGAAGTTTGATAAAATGTTGTCTAACCGCTCGCTTGCCCAAGGGGGGTCCGCGCGCAACGTGCCTTTGCCCCGGGCCCTCAGCGCGTGCCCACCTCAAATGTCCCACGAAAAAAACATGACGACCCTACTTTGCCCCGCCATTTTTTGCGCCATCGGCGCGCGGGTGGGTTTCACAAAATCGTTTCTTGTGACTCAATTTGTTTAAAAAGTGTCAAGTGTTATATATATTTATGTTTATTATGAAACTAGCTAAACAATGTGATTTGTTTATCAAATTACGACTTTGGTGCAGAGTTATGCTGTGCTGAACTTAGAAGTAGGGCGTTTTGCTCGACTTGTATTCAAAAGCTCATACCTCATAAATAAAAGCGATGACATATGGTTCTTATTCTTTGATTATGTTGTCAATATAATAAATAATAGAATAAGAAAAAAAATTATCACTTGTTGATAGATATTAATCAAGAAATGTATTTTTATGAATCAAGCATGAATCGAACTGGAGTGAAACGGTACGTTTTAATTTATTTTTTTGACTTTTGTCTATGGCTTGGATGCTTGACTGGGGTTGTGTGGAGGGGAAATTTCACGAAGAAACGGAAAAAAAAATACAAATTAGGCCCTGGAGTGATAAAGACGGGTAGAATCAGCTTTTTCGACGGCGAGAGCGATGTTAACTACAGGTAGACATGGTCATAGCTGAGTGAAATGCAACGTCAACTACCAGTTAACACGGGCAAAGCTGACTTCAAGGTTATGTTAACTATTACTTGACATGGTCAATTCTAAATTCTCGATTTGTTAACTACCAGTTGACACGGGCAAGCAAGCGGATAATATTATATACTTTTATCGATTCTCAGCTCTAAAACTTCTAGGTACGTAGATTTTAAGAATTTGTTGGGTGTGGCTGTTTTTTCCGCTTTTGTTATTTACTTAACAGCTATATTTTAACATTAAAATACTAGCCCACGTAAGCTTTAGCCGATTTTCAAATATCGTAGATGCATGAAAAATTCAAACAACATTTTGGAGTGGAAACGTATAAAACAAAATGCACGCCACACGTACAAATACTGCAGTTTTGTCAGCCGTGACTCGTAAACTTTGCGATAAGCCAGTTTTATTCTGATCTTTTACTGAAAATGTGACTCTTTGGGACCGGTTCTTCAAAAACAATCTGTTAGTTAATCCACTGATTAACAACATTTTCTAATCTTTGACGTTGTAATTTTTTTTTGTCTTCGACATTATAATAAGCGGTTGCTTTACTGATGATCGATTTCAAAATTCCTGTCACATTTTTTTTAATATGGCTGCTTCGTGAACTCCGTATTCTTTGTCAATTTTACTTTACGAGATAGATTAGTTTATGCACCAACATAGTGACTAATGTAATGACTATGCTATTATAATGTGGATTTGTTAACTTCACATAATCTTTAAAAGCTTGAAGAACTGTTTGAAGTACCTACTTATTATACCATCCTTATAACAGGGAAGGTAAAACCTGCGGGCTTAGCATAAGGACCATAAACTTATACTATCGACGTGTCAGAACGTGACAGAGTTATGATGAAGCATATATCTGTCACCCTTGCACACGACGATAAACTCTTGTCGTGGTCTTGTATGCTAAGCACACTGAACATATACCTATGTAATAGTAAAATATAAAAGCATTTCATAGGTATTACTTAAATCATAATGATAAAAATTAAATAATAAATTCATTTTTATGTGTTATGTTTCCAAGAAATCAAATCAAAGAAACTTCAAACATAGTCCCATAAATATCTTAATATTCCATAATCTTAAAAATTTCCTTAAGACACATGAAGAAAATATCACAAAAAAAAAACAATCCTATTTTGTTTTTATAAATTCGTTTTAGTAGTCGTAGATTAGGCAATTTTCTACTTAGTGTTAGTACAAATCTGTATAATTAATCTGAATTGTTCAGAAGGGTAATCACCCCAGCAGTAAAACAGCTGTTTAACTAACCAGCTATTTATTTCGCGGCCTAGTTATAAACATCAATGTATGTTTTCGTTTGAAATTGTACTGTAAAGTTAGTTTTATGATGCGAACTACGTTTTATTGTTCCAACACGGGTACCTGTCAAAAGTTTTATCCTACAAACAACTTTTGTATATTTTTAACCGACTTTCAAAAATGAAGAGGTTCTGTGTTCGTGTGTATGTATTTTTTTTTGTGTAGGTATGTTCATCGATAATTTCGCCAATTGTGAACCGAATCGAGAAAATTATTTTTCAGTTCGAAAAAATATACTCCCGAGGTGGTCCAATTTAAATTTTACTGATATCGGCTGAGCCGTTTTTGAAAAAACCAACAATAATATAAGCAATTCGAGCGAAATATCCGAATTTCGTACACGATAAACATCGATAATTTCGCCAATTGTAAACAGAATCAAAAAATTCTTTTTTAGTTCGAAAGGGTATACTTTCAAGGTGGTCTCACTTAAATTTTAGAGAAATCGGCTGAGCCGTTTTTGATAAATCAACAATAATGTAAAAAATCAGAGGGAAATATTCGAATTTAGTACACGATGGGAGGCGGTTTTGCCATTTTTTTTCGAAAAATAATTTTCTCTATTTATGTGCGTTTAATTGTCTGTTATTCGCATTCAAAGCTTTCAAAAATCTCTTTGCAATTAAGACTGTTCAGAAAAATGTTTTTGGTGTATACTTAATATGGGGTATTTTGTTTTATTGTGAACCAGACATAGAGCTCAAAAAATCATCAAAACATCACCATCATCAATACCAGCCATAGGACGTTCACTGCTGGACATAAGCCTTCCCTATAGATTTTCATTACAATAAGACCGATTGAAATTGTTGGTTGAATTTGAATCGAAGTTGAATTGTTGCATCCAGCTTGTTCCTGCGGTCTTAGTCAAAACGTCACTCCTCGTTGTTAAGTTTATAATTTCTTGTCCGCACTTTTATAATGGAACTAAAAATAAACCTAAATATTTCAGAGTTATTTTTGAGATAAACATTCCCGTTGCGAATGCAGGACTCGAACCTTGCGTCATCGGATCACTAACCCGACGCTCTCGCAACTGAGCTAATTCGCAGTCCTGACTTCGCGTCGAATTTGTGTTATGAAGTGAAACCTAAATTAATAAAAACAAAAAATAGCTGCCACGCCTTTAGGAAACGGGTTTTGCTATATATTTGCTCGCACAAAGTTTGCCGAATCATGACGACGTTTTGGCGAGCGTTGAGTAGGTACTAACTTTGAGTACTTGTTAGTGGTAATATCAGGAATGCGGCAGAGTGATTACATTTCGCTGAGAGCTTTTTGAATTCTGTAATAACCTAGGTTTTGCTATGCTTCTATTTGCTGTAAGCCGTCTAGTTCCGGCTTTAGGCTAAAAGCATAACGTTTTGGATAAAAGATGTTATTTCAAATGAGGCCTGCAGTTCTTGATCAATCGTAATTGTGTAGTCAAAAGAGTATTTTTCATACATGCTTGGTTTTAATATTTTATTTTCGTCACTGAGACGCCTGATGGTAGAAATAAATAGAAGGAGTCTATACTTCTAAAATGGAACATAAATCTTCTAAAAAAGTCTTAACTTCTAAAATTAGATAGGCTTAGCATTGGCATTATTTAATTTATTCAAAAAATAAAGTTGATGTTTTTTCAGTTAAAATAAAAATTAAAATATTTGGCAATCTGGGACGAAATTTAGAAATCATATTTAATGTTTGAAGTGCTCCCCTACCTCTAACTAACCAAAATAACCTTAACCACTTTAAATCATGATATTTTCTCGACTAAAACCAACTACAACCCATACCTCAACGCTAAAATCACGTAACAGTTGACAATTAACATTTAATACATGCAACTACAAGAGCTAGATGCTCAGTGCTTGTCGGCCAAAAGTTCCGAAATATCCGAAAACAAGCGCTGGCGGCGGCGTTCCGACCCATAACTCGGTTCCGTTCAGCGCCCGGATGTAAAGTCTTTGTGGGGACATAGCAAACGGGTATCTTAGTTGAAAAACACAGCCACAAGAATCATTAATCAGTCAATATAATATAATAATAATGGACACATATTTTTTCTTTTGTCAATCAAACAAAAAATTACAAAGATTAACCTTGTCAAAGTTTGGGAGGTATCTTTATTTTTTTTTGTTTAAGTGTCAAAAGAAAAAAAACGTGTGTAATATTTTTTGATAGTCTATCTGACGTACTAATTATAATCATGCTCATTGTTGAATTCGGTACGGGAAAAGAATTATAGCCATAAGATTTGAAGAGTACTCGTAACACAAAAAATACAGTAACAGCACAAAAGGGGTCATCTTTCCACTTCGATCGTAAATATCACCCATAACTTGGCTTCGTTCAGCGCGTAGATGTAAAGTCTTTGTGGGAACATAGCAAACGAGCGGTTTTACTTGAAAACTAATAGCTAATTGATTAGCAAACAAAACAATAGAAGAGGTGTATCCACTTTGATCGTAAATATCATAATAATTGTAATAGTTTATGATGTGATGTGCTTATTTCTTAATAAGCTGGTATTTTGTGGTTAAACAATATATTAGTAATTTTCAAAACAATAGACCTCGTGGCACATTTCTTTAACTGGATCTTCATAAGCTTCAAACCTCTGACCACTTTAGGATTGGAAGACAGAAACGACATACTGTACTATTACCTCTAAATTCTGAGTGCTAATTCTCAGTAACTCTGAATTCTGAGTGCGAGTTAGCAAAAGTGATCAATATCTGAAAAGAAATTTGAGTTTCGTCTCGTCTACTCATCCCCGCATAATGGCGAGTGCACAAAGTGAGCGGCGCAACGGAACGCACCTTCACCGCCTCGTCGGTCGCTATAATTGAGTTTCAAGTTTTTGCTGAAAATAAAACAATTTCGTCCGTCAACCGAAATGGGCGCTCGGCCCGGCTTTATTTTCTCAACGAGAATAATGACTTGGGCATGGACATAATAGACACCACATAGTGTTACGGCCATAGAAATCTATAGAGAGTGCTTTCTCTTTAGCCTGCGCTCGAGACACTACCTAGTTTGTAGAAAATAGTATTGTACAAAAAATGCATAATGCTTGACAGATTAACAAGTTTACTGGTGAGTAACTTACGCATAAGATTTTCGTCAACTAGTTAACATTAAAAGACAAACCTGACATTGGGAAAAAAAATTTGCTATCTCAATGTATTATAGGTTGTGCGTAAGTCATCAGTGACTCTGTTTGCAGAATACATTTTGTGTTTGCTGCGTTGTGATTTTTGAGGCGTAAGTTACAAGTGAAAGTAAGTCTTTTCTAGATAATAATTATGTCCCATCTCGTGAAATCTGTGATTTCGACACGTACAATAAACCCTTTATTTCCGTGACAATACGCCAAACACGGCAATGCTGTCACTGTTTTGGGAATATTTCGTTAAAATAATTTGAGTGATGAGTCATTAAACAATACGTCTGTAATGTCTTACAAGATCATTTCAGTCTATTTTAGTTTATCGTCATCGTTTCAAATGTAGAATGTCCAATTTTTGATCCAATTTTAATAAGTAAGTCCGCATAGGCCGGGTTGCTAGCCGTGGAGTTTTTGCTGCACAATGCAAAGAGCGTGTAGATTTGGTTCCGTGGTGATATCTATTCTGTTGTTAACGAAATTGAGAAAGTCAAGTCTCCAAGTAAAATACAGCAATTATCTTCTCTAAAATATAGGCGTTTATTACATTTTATCTATAATTTGCAAGTTTTGCAATCTATTGAAGCAAACACACTGAAAAATGTTCCCTTCTTATTGGAAAAAAGATCACTTCTTAGACGAAGAGTAAGATAACGGGAAGCAGCTAGTCGAGCAGTAACCATGTTACGAACTCGTCTGTAACTCAACTCTGTTTGAGTTCCTAACTGTATTGTGGTATAAGCGTTTCACATTTAATTTGCATTTATAATCGAGTGTACCGACGGAAACGCAGTCGAGAAGTTTGTCTAGTTTTGAATTGAGCTTGTTAACGTTTCAAAAGCTTTTGGTGGTGAAAAAGTTGGAGGGTGCTCGTTTCAGTACACATTTTTTATTCTGAGTGTACTTGGGGACAAAAAGTCGCTAGATGTGTGATAACAGCTGCTTAGGTTTAGTCATCTTATTGCTGGAAGTTCTACGTGCGCTTACCGTGGTCTCCATTCGAAAAGTTTTAAGATGGAATGCACTTTTAGGGCTCTTTGTATGTCCACAGAGAGAGTGAATTGTGTATTTCATAACAATGCTTGTGAATCCATACACGTACATAGCCATAACTTGGTGTTGATAATGCCACCCTATCAGTATTTTTAGAATTCCGTACCCAAAGGGTTAAAACGGGACCCTATAACTAAGACTCCAATGTCCGTCTGTCTGTCTGTCTCCAGGCTGTACTCGTATCTCATGAACCGTGATAGACAGCTGAAATTTTCATAGATGATGCATTTCTATTGCCGCTATAACAAAAAATACTAAAATCAGAATAAAATAAATATTTAAGGGGGGCTTCCATACAACAAACGTGATTTTTAGGAGCTTTTTGCTCGCTATTTATAACGACAAGAGGAATGAGGCCAAGGCTCCAACACGGTACGGAACCCTTCGTGCGTGCGTCCGACTCGCACGTGGCCGATTTTTTTTTTCATTGATGCTTGCACATTTAATTTGAAATGTGTTTTTGTTGATAGAATGTCACGGATATCAGAACTGCTGGTCATCTTCGTCGCCCTGAGTGTGGTGCACAGCTCCCACGGCCACGCCAAGACCTTCTCCCGGTGTCAGCTCTCCAGAGAACTACTCCGATACAACTTTCCGAGAAGTCTTATACCTAATTGTAAGTAGATATTTTTCTCTGTGAACGAAAACATTGGGTAGAAACCTGCGTTCGTAGAAGAAGATGGTGTATGTGTTTCCATCAACATGCACTGAGCCCGCTAGGTAGATATAGTCCAATCACTTTTTGCGGGCAGCCAAGGTTCAGCAGTGGACTAATTTAAACGCTAGTAAAATACGTCACCTTTTGAATCGTCACCCTTAAAACTAGGCAAGGCACTGGTAGGTAATTTAGTAGGTAAGTAGGTAAGTTAGGTTAGGTAAGCAGACTTCGAATTGACCGTCAATAGCAATTATATCAGTATCAGGTAAGTACTTTAAATACGTCCAGTTAATTAAAATGAAATTTTATTTAATCTGAAAGTACTTCATTATTACTGACATTGATTGCTGTATTAAAATTCGAATTTTGTTATGATGACTTATGATGTGTAATTTTATATTGTTGCTAATATGGGCCCTACATGCCTGAAATAAATGAATTTTATCAATTATTTTTATTTTTTATTATTCATTATTTTGATACATTTTCACCGTTATTATTTTACATCTTCTAAAATATAAAGGTCATCTTTACGCTCTATTTCGTTACCCAAGGATCCAGCATCGGTTAAAGAGATTGCACTAACCCGTATAGTGCCTAATCTATATTCCAGCAAAACACCCAAGTTATGCTTTTGGTCCATTTATCAGAATCCTTTTAGAGATCGCAGGTGCATCGGTTTAGGCAATAAATATGAATGCGAGCATTCATGTTGCGGGAACTAACGATGTTTTAGCATAGATACGTTTAACCCGCCTCTATTTTGACAAGAACAAAACAAGTCAAATGCCTCAATTTCAGCCAGTCACGCTTCAGGCATTGCCTGGTAAAACGATACACTGACGTTCAATTTGTGATTATGAATATTATCAAAATTATTTATCATTATTAAATTATTATTCTTCTGGCTTCTTTTTGAGTTGAAGTAAATTAAACGTACAGCACAATACAAATGTCGGTCATAAATAAGTTTTTTTTTTGTGAGTTAGAGACTTCTATATCTACTGTGTGAAATATTAGTTTTCGACTGGCCATGTCATAACGTTTCTTCAAACAGAACTTCAATGGTGAAAGCTGCTTCCTTTAAAAGATAGCTGATTTTATTGATGATTGGCAAGGACTGGAGTGATCGCAAGAAATACACGCTCAGAATTAACCGAAACTTTCAAACTTGGAATATTGAAGGAATTTGAAGTAAGATTATATATATTATGAATTTTCTATGCCAAATCATATTGCATCACTTGGAATTATGAATCTAATTAGATAAGAGCAAATGTTTCCAGTGTGGAGTATTAGAGTAGAACAAATTAGAGTTCCGACGTGGAAAATCTGTTCAAACGGATAGAACGGTCCAAATTATGAACCAACCAACTTAACAACTTATGGTGGAGGACCAAGGCCAATCGTAGAATAATTATATTATCTAAATAAGGATTAAGCTTAGATACTTCTAATTTGTCATCTGTGTATTTAATGCAGTGGCAGCTGTGTTCACTCATAATTTCGAAACAAAAACTCTTTTTACAACCTTTTATTTAGTTTCACCTGTCCCGTTTTCTGTCTGTCGGTCTGTAATTAAATCTCGCAAGTTAAATTTGATCCACTTCCCGGTTACCGATTGAGCTGAAATTTTGCATTCATGTTCGCGTGACAATCAATGCAATATTATGATGACGTGGTGATGATCTGATGACGGAGCTGGAAGGTGGCCAAAGAAACTTAGCAATGAAACGACACAACCTCGTAGAGTTTGGGTTCATTTTAATAGTCTTGGTGAGTAGTTTGTCTTTCAATGGTAACCAGGGTCTAATGAAGGAGCTAGAAGGTGGTCATAGGAACTTTGTAATGAAACAACAAAACCCTATCGAGTTTCGGTTCGTTTGATTCGTATTGGCGAGTACTTATTCAGTAAAGGCTTGTTTTAAAAAAAATGGTTTAATGCAATACTTGTTTAAACGAAAAAGTTAATAAATGTATACGCGTAGGTTTACATTACCTACATTGTTAAAAATTGCAGTCGGCAAATTACACACACATTGAAGCATGCACATTTTCCCAGACACTCCTAGACTCAGTCTATGCGATTAACATAACAGTATTGGAATAGCTATATGAATTTCAAATATCATCTCATATTGCGATTGTATAAGGGAATCAAATCAATGTACGTAGATTACGTAGCAGTTACTAACGCCACGATGTACTTCATAAATCAAATACGGAGTCAGTATTATGTATTGAGAGGTTTCTCGAAGTAATCCCGTAGGTGCACTGCTAACGTCTGAGCGACGCGTACATTGTGAACTTAGGCTTTCTAACCCCTACTATGATAACAGTGTTAAGAAGAATTAGTTTGAGATTAAAGTATGGAAGAAAAAACCACGCAGGGCTTTCTAAGATCAAATTAAATAGATGATAGATAACATGATGTACAGGGAAGTGCAGTGGGCTGCAAGACGCAGAAGTTGCTTCGCCGATATAAGATTTTCAATGACTGAATATAAGAATACATGTAAACGGTAACTAAAAAGGTTACGTACAGCGCCTCTGGTGGAACCATGTTTTGGTTTATTTGTATAACATAATAACGATATCGTTGAATACAAGTCTATCCTCATAACCATAAGATTTACCTACTCATAGTCCACCATGCTGTCCAAAACGGATTAGCAGACTTCATATTTCTGTCAGCTTTCGAGAGACGGATAAACATGAGACTCACAAGCGAACCAGCTCAGTACCGTCAATGATTAACTGATATGGCCCTCTTCAATGAACGATAAACGGAGAAGAAACAAAATGATATACGAGTATATTTAAAATATAGATTTGTAGATGAACTTTTTTAAAGTACCACCTGACCCAATAATAACCTATCTCGATAGAATATGTATGTACCTATGTTTTGTATTAAATTTCAGATGATTATGAGCTTGAAACTGATAGTAATGGTTAAACCTGATAGAAATCTCCAGAGGAAAGTGACGTGCAATCGTGTGTACTTACCCTCACAAGCTGTATAGAGACTGCAACGCCAACAGAAAATGGATTTATTAGCATAAAGCCTGAATCAATGCTGGGAGAGCTATTACAACCAACATATTAATAACGCGCGCTCCAACCTTGTCGCGGAGGCGCCACTGACGCACTATCAATCTAATCGCGGTTGAAACGGACCTATTTTGTTGTTCTCTGAACGAATTCACAAAAATAGCTTGGTATATATTATGTTATGGCAACAGAGATTAATATGTGGTTGAGATTATATGTAAAACTAATAAAATGTAACTATTAAGTTGTTCTTGTAAATCGTATTAATATGTATTTAAGATTTTTGTTCTCGAATTGGTAGCAGCACTATCGCATTAGGTAAAACATGTAAAGTTCTGTGTATTGTGGAAATAAATGAAATGAAATATTGATGACTGTGCAGCCCCTACTTGCTTACCGATAGGCGTCAATCAATATTGGCGATTCTGCAATTAATAACGTATATAAACTCATATTTTCTTTCAAACTCTTCCAGTTACGAGTAGTTCTCCAAAGGTTACTCTACCTCTCAGGCTACGGACCTGGTTTCTGCCCGCCAGTCCTAAGAAAGGAGTCTCCCAAAGGGAATCTCGCGCGCGGTTTTATCTTTCTCAAGTCCTATTGGTCTAGGAAAGGTGCCTAGTAATTAAAGTGTGTAAAGTTAAATGTGTTTCAAGTTAAAGTTAGACTATGACGGGCTCGTATCTTCTTCAAGTTGCGTTATGGAATATATCTAAATTGACAAATATGCTCAATCACTCTTTGCGTTTTTTTCATACCACGGGTGGTCACCAACGGTTTATGGAGATACAAATTTTGTAAGAAATGGTTCCCGTAGTGTGATAACATTCACTTAGACCACTGCAGGGTACAACTCAGCACAAGTTACCTCCATATTTCGACTATCTTTCTGTTATAAACAGTAGTCACAGAAATTAATTTCCCTGCTTTATTTACATACGAGTTAACAACCAGGCTTTGAGCTTTAATCTTTGAAATGCTAGCTATGTTTGGTTGCCTTTGGCTAGTTTTGGTTTCAAAGGACGTATTTTCATATGTGTAGAATAGAATATATCTTACATAGCAATTAACATAGAATATACTAACATTTTTGAAAATATCTCTGAAAATATACGAAAACTACAGTCAATTACGAACTAAGATTTATTTATTCAGTTTGGTTGGGACAAGGAAGGCTCTAGCGCAATTCGTTTTAAAAAATCTACATGCATTTTTAGCCAAGGTAGGTATATTTCGGATTATTTCTTAAATCAATATGTAAGTACTTTATTGGTCTAATAGGTGTTAAAAAGACTAAACTTAATTTGACTTTAAAGTCCATAGAAAATCCCTTAAATTAGCTGAACCCTTCCAGTCCATTACTTGAGGAATGTCCACTTAACCCTTACTTGCCCACTTATGGACCATACCCTGTAATTGACGACATAGGGATGTGATACCTATATCCGACCAAACTGTACCATACTGTATCTACTGTACAGACGTTTTAATAGTCTACTGCCGAATATAGGCCTACCCACAAAGAGCAATTGAGCTTTATCAACATCGCTGGATCTACATACGCCATAAAATTTCTACCACGGATGTATGCAGGTTGCCTCACAACTGAATTGCCAGTGTGCTATGAAAATCAGTACGCATTCGGCCATAGTATATTAAAATATATTTGTCAAAGTTTTTAGTGATAACTTTTTCTTCAATCAAGCTCATAACTTTAAAAACACAATTTACTGGGAACAAATTGAAGTAGATATGAATTTATCTATGCTGTATACGAGTACAAAGTCCTGAGATGAATTACTTTTTTGGTTAATTATCCGGCTAAATGGTACGTTTATCCGCTCTAATATCTAGTTATAATCGCCTCGTATTAATTTGAATTAATTCGAATTAAAGTACGTTCTCGTGCAGTGTCAATTAAAGCGGTTCTAAGCAATTTCGAACTTCAATGAAAGGGGATCTGGCAGTGTTTCGTCATTTGAATGATGCCCCCTTTTTATGCAAATAGGGGATCCCGGGGAAGATTCGCGCGGACTGTTTTTTGGAGCTATTCTGTGTCCCATGTGAACTTCAGATGATATTTTTAACTCCAAGGGGAGATTTTTATTCATGTGCAATTATAGCTCCAAAACGGATTTCCGAAAAATAAAATGAACAGCGGACTAGCTAGCTAAGCCAACTAAGGAAGTTGAACGCAACCATACACAATTACACACTCACGAATCGTAATTAAGCCGGCTATGTCCGTGAAAACCATTTTACGCGAGATTATCTTACGTGGTTTTATGTGAAATCATATAAATAAAATGCGCTGCTGAAAAATAATTGAAAAGATATAGTTGTCAACTTAACAAAATTACACTAAGTATTATAACTAATTTTCAGAAGTTTTAAAAATCATTCAAAGATAGATTCGGTCAACCCTTATTAATTGGAACTCATTTATAATATTAGCTTTGTATCTTTATATCCTTACTAATAGTATAAATCTGAAAGTGTGTATGTTGGTTTGTTACTCTTTTGCTTAGTTTTTTTTACTCGTTGATTTGATTTTTGGCATGGACATTATTCAGAGGTCTGAAAGTGACGTAGGCTACTTTTTATCCCGGAAAAATAATAGGTTCTTATGGAAACGCACAAAAGTCACAATGTCACGCGGGCAAAAGCTAGTCTAAAATATTATTATCGCCAGAAACACTCCACGTCGGACAGCGTCACATGATTCGTTCAGTTCACTCGGCCGTCTTTAATGTTATTATTTGAATTAAGAATTTGAAAGTCGCTGAATTTAATTTAAATAAACAAGTGGTCGGCCTTATTGTGGGGCTTTTGAGGCGATTTCTGTTGCAATCCGTGGTGGATTTCCTTAAATTAATGCTGAGAACTCCGAGACGATGCTGAAAATCCTTGTTTAGTCGGGAAAACGGATCACAGCGTCGAACGGTCTGATCTTTGCTAATCTTTTGCAATCTGCGCTCAGATCTCTCTCAGGGTCAGATACCTATAACATTTAGGTAAATAATTATTTTTCAAGTCTGTCAAAGTTTTTAAGCCGTCTGAAAGCTATTGAAATGCAACGATCAACACGTTTCCATTATAACATCCCTGGAACCTTCGACGAACATGGCGACCCTGCCAGAAAGAGGGAGGCATCTACCCTTAAGTTTTCGGGGGAGATGAAATGTAAGCCTTAACACATGTTATGATATGTCGCAATACTTTGCGACACGGTATACACCAATGTAGGTTACACGCGCACCCTAAATTACGTTGTGCTGATCTAGAATAAGTTACCTTTAAAATCATTGAACTAATACACACATAAGACATTACTCGTATATTTAAGACATTCTATAAACGGAGCTGAAACGATCAACATGTTTCTATTATAATATCCCTGGAACCTCCAACGTCACATTACAACAGTATTGTAGAGTACTCCACAGCTGTGTGGAGGGTCTAAAAATCTGTATAAATACTGCCCACTTTCTTGTTTATTTCTTCTCGTGTGTCTCTTGTTTAATACTCTACCCACTTCTTTTATCACTTTCCTGTTCACTCCCTGCAGTCTTCCTTGCTAATTACTATGTCCAACAAAGCCGAATTAAAACGTAGTATCAATAATAGTACATTGTTCACCGAGAGGAGAAAGTGACCGATTACCGTCGAGGGTGTCGTTTGAAGCCCGAGCCGTAGGCGAGGGCTTTAAAACACCCGAGATCGGGAATCGCACTTTCTCTCGAGTGATACATAGTGCTTTATACTACACCTACGAGGAAAATAAAAAACTGAATCTTTACTAATTGAAATTTATATTGAAATTGTTGCAGTTAGTAAAGCTTAATGTAACACTTGAAAATGGCGCCAATGGCGTCTGCAATTTTCACATGTTCTTTTTTCAAATTGTTTGACACCATCCAACACACAGCTAGTCGCCAGTGTCATTTTGCAAACTTGGAGATAAAAACTCACTGTAAAAACTTTTTGGCTTTTGATATTTAGGTTACCAGCGCATAGTCTTACCCAAAATTAAAAAAGAAAAACCACGTAAGAAATGGATTTTCATACACTTTACTCTCCCGCTCAGATGCGTTTTCTCCCCGCATATTTGTTCGATATGCAATGACGTACTTTCTACCGTAAATTTGATAAAGTATCAAGGTACTTTCCGAGCAGGTGTAGTATAAACTACGTTTACCATAATTCATCACCACTCATGCGGTTTTATTTTTTTCAGGGGTTTGTCTGATAGAGCACGCTAGCGGCCGAACCACGGACAAAGTAACTAACCACAATAACTCGTATACGAGCTATGGGCTTTTCCAGGTAAGCTACAAATATCTGTAGGCTACATTCATGCAATCATTTATCATTTTTCTATCGTATAGAGCTCTGAAATGCAACCTCTCTCAGGGAATTGTTAATAGACAAAATAAATAATTTTCATGAATCCCGCAAACTGAATTCAGTAGTTCTAGTTTAGGACACGTATGGTCCTGTATAGTGTTTTTTATATATATTTTAAATGATGAAAAAATGAGTGAAAATAAAGTCTCTTTCGTGGTTTCGCCCCACAAGCTGTTCGGTCCGCGGGGCGAATCAACGAAGCCTCTTTTTGAATGCCCTCTTTCGCCCCGCTCCAAACAATGCGGGGCGAAAGAGGGCCTTCAAAAAGAGGCTTCGTTGATTCGCCCCGCGATTCACTTTTTTATGTGTACATTTAAGTAGAAAAGTAGTTAATGGAAAAAAAACAATTGCATTATATCAAGGGCATCATTCTATGAGTCCTATGGGGGTGTATGAACAAAAATGCAATTGTTTATTGATGAAGAACCATAAAGATGAATGATGAATTTTTATACAAAAATATTTTGCTTTGCTTTGATAGTAAATACCAAATTTAATGCCAGTTTAAAGCGTCAGTTTTCTTTCTAAATAAGTATTTCAACTAAATAAGAGGATGAAATTTATGCGGTACATCTAATAGATTAGTTATTTGCTAACAAATCTATACGTTTAGGTTATGAACGACGGTGTTAATGAATTTTGGCAAGTTAATTTTTTTTAATAAATTTAATACTGTATTAATATAAAACAATAAAGATGCAAAGTATACCTATAGTGCCATATACTTAACACACCATATAAAAAATATTTGGATTTCATTTAGCTGTTGATACATGTTTTTTTTTTTTCTTCGAACATGTGATTTGCTCGAAATGTTAGAACTACCCTTTAGTCCGAGCTAATACAATCACAAGAGATTTGGGAAAATAACCATATTATCTCGGAAGTGGTCCGATGTTGCTATTTCGCGACCATGCAGTCAGTGCTGCAGTACTTTGCTGCAATTTTGAATCTATTCATTGTGTAATGACGTGTAATATTTTTTTATGAATAAAATGAATATCGAAAATGTTACATAGTACGAGTAACAGGTCCCACACCTGTTAATTTTCTTACAATTTATAGTTTGCAAATGGGCCCCGCCCACTACCGAACAATATTCAATTTAACTTAAGCCCTCAGCTCATAATGTCTGTTATATCAATATAGTAAGTTTTTGGTAATTTGTTTTTCTTGTTTAGTTTTTTTATAGCGTTGCATATCTGTTGATTACTTGTAGTGGGATTTTTGTTTTATCTCATGTAATTTTATGCGTGGCTGTACCATAAGAAATACGTAATACTGATGCGGGAAATTGATCTTTATCAACGTGGACCGAAACGGCCTCTTCTTTTATCGCTCTCGGCGTTTCGCCCCACGGGGCGAAAGTGGGCATTCAAAAAGAGGCTTCGTTGATTCGCCCCGCGGGCCGAATAGCTTGTGGGGCGAAACCACGAAAGAGCCAAAATAAAAGAGATATAACAGTATTTTCTATCTCTTCCATTACAATGAAACGCTTTTAGTAAATATTATATTTATTTTTAACATACAAAATAACGTGTAGATGAAATAACATTTTAAATAAGTTTTTTTTTCTATGTAATCAGCACTTCGATCGCTAGAGTTAAACGTCTCAGTTTTTACAGTTTTTAAATGCCACACTTTTACGCAAAAACTTTACGAAAAAGTTAGAAACTAAAAACTTTTCGAAAAAAATAAGACATAATTATGAGCGTGCAATATTTTTTTACTCAAGCGAATGACACCGAAAACCTAACATTCTGAAACGTAAATTTTATCAAAAAAGTATCTAAAATTATCTCGATGTTCAACAGAAAACGCGAAAACAGTGGTCGATTCATAGTCCTCTCAATAAGAAAAGCTGTTTCTTATCAAAACTCTATTACATTACACTTAGTGCAACACTACTTCCCTTATAAACGTCAAACAAAATTATGAGTGATTGATATTGTTATGAACATTCATCCAAGTTAATAGAGTTTTCACGTAATTGGCTAATCAGATATTATGGCCGTGATGCTCTTAATTAACATAATGATCAACTGTGATATTCAACTAGCAAATTAATTTATGTGACGTACTAGTTACGTTTCGTGTCCCTGAAATAATTTCATAACTGAACTTCTGACAATATGGGGTTTCACAGTTTGGAAATATACCAATAACATCGAGAAGAAAAATTCACGTAATGTTTCAGGGAATTTCTGAAACTAGAACAAATGATCAAAAAATATACTCGCCGACGTTACACGGTAAAAAAGAACGTAGATATTTTAAGATAATAATAAAACATCGTATGTGTGCAGATCTTTTTAAATTTTGCTCTGTAAGTAGATACTTACTCTAAGGTCCATCTCACGGTACGATAAGCACAACAACTCCCGAAGCGTAAAATATACTGATCTTCACCCATGTTGACATTCAGTATTCGATGTGATAAAATCATAAATTGCTTTTAACTCAAAATCAAATTTATATCACACGACTTTCAATCACGATTGCTCAATACTCGTGTTTGACAATGAATATAATTAATTTTCTCGATAATTAATGCTGCCAGTATATCGACGTCAGATAATTATACGTCTAATGTTTATACAGGCTTGCGCTGCCAAATACTGAGAGTATAGAAGTAAAAATCTTGTATATACTCATTATTTATACTTACGTGCAATTTAGGGCATACTCGCTAAGCCTGCATAGTGCACACTTGTCAAGCTTCCAGTTTTTCAATTTTAACTATTTTGTAATAATCAATGAGATACTCAAAAAAGTTTTAGTTTCAAACAAAATTACGCCTGTTATTAAACTTTACTCCTTACATCAGGATACATAATATTTAGTTGTACATTCGCTTCATAAATAAATTTTAAAATTAAAATAAATTATATAAAGGGAGGCTCCCATATAGTATGGAACCTTTCGTGCGCGAGTCTGAGTTGCACTTGGCTGATATTTTTTTTAATATACAATGTTAATTCGTCCATAATGTAAATTTTTCATACAATTTTCATACGACACGACTCGTGACGGACGGCCGTGGTAGAACTGTCAACTTACTCGTAAGCTCTACCACTTAGACCCAAGTTCACCAACGCTTGATTAAGTTAAACGTACGATTACTGTATTTAAACAACGATTTGACTCGGGTTTTAGACCCTAGTTCACCAAAAGATGTTAATTTATCAACCGTTTGTTAAATCTTAAACAGCTTTTTAATGAAATTTTGCTGTTCAGGAAGCAAAAACCGTTGGTCAAATACAGTAATCACACGTTTTCTAAAACAAGCGTTGGTGAACTCGGGGCTTAAGCGTTTGCAAAAAATTCTATGCTAAAAACTATCGTAAAAGTGGCACTAAAGCCAAACTAAATAAAACACACATTAACTAAAACGTTACAATAAATTTTTCGTCATAGCTCCAATTTTGCACGAATGAGTCGCAAAAACTCGTATCCGCAGCGAGCGGTACTTATGCTAAGTTACTCCAGCGCGTACCTACCAAGATTTAGCTCTCGCGCAGAAACTAAGAAACTAAACATAATAATAATATATATATAATAATAAATAAACGTAATATCATTGATATGGTTATAATTTACATTAGTGTTGCACACCGATACTTGCAAACCTTTGACAAATTAGCCGATGATAATATGAGTACCGTCATCATAACAATCACGTTGTTTTATCGCGATAACGTTGTTATTTTTTTGATCCTTAATGAGTTGTTGTAGCGTGTATTTAGGTTATTATCGACAAATACTGGTATCTGCTTACCTATACACCTATATATTCCTTCAATCAAATGTTTTATTCGAAACATATAGAGTGAAACCACTTACGTTCTGCTTTTAGCCTGTACGAGTATTGTTTTAACTGCATTAGGCGGCTTTTGTCAAGTTTTGGGGACTATAGTTCGGCCGTTCAGAGAATGCGTTCCTGACACGTCATCTTGAAAAAATGTTTTTGGCTGATATCTCGTAAACTATGTACTTAAGGGCAAAAAACATTGAGATCATTATTGTAGAAAATAAAATTTCGCATCTTTTGTTACTCACAAACTTTTTTGTAAAACTTACCGTTTACGATTTATGGCCCATTTAATGAAATTTCATTAAATGGACCTTAAAACAGTAAATGGTCCATAAATCGTAAACGGTAAGTTTTACAAAAAAGTTTACTTGAAACAAAAGATGCGAAATTTTATTTTCTACAATAATGATTTTATTGTTTTTTGCCCTTAAGTACATAGTTTCCGAGATATCGGCCAAAAACATTTTTTCAAGATGACTTGTCAGGAACGCATTCTCTGAACGGCCGAACTAAAGTTAGCGCGAGGACTCGTCTCGCAAAGCAGTCAATGCAGACTATAATGCAAGTTAGTGGATTCTCATAAGCCATATAAACGTATGTAGATTGCCTCACGATGTTTCCCTTTGCCGAAAAATCAATACTGTAAAAATCCGTAAATAAACTCTATGATATCGATTAGTACGGGACTGAGATTTAAACACACGATCTCGAATCGTAAAGTAAGCATTCTCCCACTAAGCCAAGTTGCCTGGAAGAAATCTCTCTGAGCCATATTGCTGCCCGTTGTCGCACTAGTGTGACCCCGCATAACTTTTTTCGTAGTAGTCCGATTTCAATAATTCTTTTTTTATTGGAAAGAGTATACTTCGAAATTGGTCCCATCAAAATTTTATTAAAATCGGCTGAGCCATTTTCGATAAATCAACAACAATGTAAAAAATGTAACATCGATTCGTGCGAAATATTTGCGAATTCTGTACACGGGTGAAGCCGGTCGTGCATTTTTAGGGAAAAATAATTATATTGTTGATTGTGTGAACATTAAAGCGTTTCTATTCTATTCTAAGCCTCCTTGCTTTTTTGTGATGACGAATGATTAATTGTATTAATTTGGTCCCGCATTTTCCATTGACCAAAAGTAGAGCGAATTCCCAGTAATTTAAACAAAAGTTGTAATCACATTTCCCATTAGTGCAGCAAACTGTCCAGAATCTACATACAATTACCTAGAGGCATGCGTGATTGCTCACTAATCACTCAAATGGGACATTTTCGCGTTTCCACTGAAATTTCAAATATACAGAAGCATTCACTATTTTTGTTGTTGTTAAACTTTCGCGATTTGAACACATTATTATTATATACTACGGGACTAATCGCGCACTAAAATTATGAGTCTACCCGTGACCACGATCGATGCAACTCGGTCGAAACGTCGGGATGATGAATTATTTATTTATCTCGTAATTTTAGTGCGCGATTAGTCCCGTAGTATAATAAAATAACAATTTACTATTTTATAGCGATTTACTTTAGAATTTGAGTGTCTTTTGATTAAACTTTCAAACTCAAATTATCTATTGCAACATAATGAAATTTACATGCGGTTCTTAATTAACATGTTTTGTATAGTTATACATATGACCCTATAAGGGTATGGCAATTATGTTATTTGTATTGGTACGATTTATTATTATGTTTTCTAGATTATCGCTCAAAAAGTCTAATTAGTGCATTTGGAAAATAGAATAATTTTTAGTTGTTTTATGAAACAGTTTTGCTTTCCGATTTCTTGTAGATTATTTGGCAGTTTATTAAATATTTTTATAGCGATAGAATGTGTTCTGGAAGTATGCATTGCTTTATTTACCTACGGCTCAAAATACTCTCGCCTTCGTCGTCATCTTTTAGCCATAATACGTCCATGGCTATACAATATACATAGGCTTTACATAGGATTTAGGAAACAACGATTAACCTCTTTTTTGAAATCTTACCCAAGGTACCTAACTGGACCAATTCCCATATGTAGACGTACAAGTTAACAACTTCAAGGGCCGAGTTCTCAACAGATATTGAGTCTGAGTGAGTTAATATCTGTCGAGAACTCTCATACTTACTCACAATTATTTTAAAAATCGGTTTGCAAGTTTTTTGCGTTTCTATGCAATCAAAGATTGAGTCACATTCACACGTTTAATGTGCCCCATCCACAGCCAATTTGCTATGTCAGCAACATTGCATGGTCCGTCTAGATAACTATCTCCTCATTTCGGACCCAAGGAGATCACAAGTTAGTGATGACCTTTTCAAGAAATAAATTTAAAATTGAACTGCATAATCATTCTACGGAATGAATATCCCTGGCAGCGACTAATAAATTGATATGAAACTTGCAGTGCGTTTTGACACACGGCATGTCGCAGTACATTTCAAATGACTGTTCGACGATAAATAGTCGCAATTTGGACGCAAATCTCTGTGCTTAGTAATTAGTTGCATACTCTGTTCAAGTAAACTCATCATTATCAAAAGACCAGTAGATAATTTGTACCCTGCCATACAGGCTCCTATGAGACCTAGTGCGTGGTTCAAGTAATCTAATGGTACTTTAACGCTATCTTAACTACGATTTTTATAAGGCCCATTGTATGTTAGTAGTTAATAGTACCATACATTTAATTTGATGTTGGAACAAATAAAGAATTTATTATTTATTATTATTATCATCATATCATTCGTAGGACATCATCTCTTCATGGCACTACCAATTTAATTTAAAATTGCGAGACACCCCTGGTGGGGCAGATTCCACTGGTCTAAAAAGTGAGTGGAATCTGCCCCACCAAGATGAGACGAGTGGGGCAGATTCCACTCCAAAAAGTGAAGAAGTGGAATCTGCCCCACCAGTGGGGCGCTTTGGTGGGGCAGAGTGGAAGTACTCGATATAAATATATAATTAGGGAAATCTCACACACGGTGTCCCAAACCCCATGCAAGTGTGTTGGTTAACCTCTAAGTGGTCCCAAACTAAGCGAAGCTTGAGACGTGATGACATGACTGCAAGAGACTGATATAGTACATACTTATATTTTTAATTATATTATTATGCACTCAAAAAGCCAATAACATCCAGACACAGAGCAAACACCTATATTATATTCAGATGTAAGTATGTGATGAATTGATTGTAATTATGTGACATTAATTATTATCATTCAAATAGAGATATATGGTACGCATAGAGCTACTCGAAACCACTTACCACCACACAGAACCACTGTATACCAGTGTTATGCTTTGTAAAGACGTGTGTAGTATACGCGTATAGTCCAGGGTGGCGCATAGAACGCGGGGGTGCGATTTGCATTGTAGCGCGCTCGTTACGTGCTCGCGGCAAATCAATTCAAATCTACGTACGTCTTCGAGATGTGTTGGCAGTCTAGGGATGTACTTCGTGGTTAGAAGATATCGATAAAAATACCGAAGTTGCATGAGATAATATAATATTTATGAAACGAAAATAATCGTCAAGATTTGTTGTAAAATGTTACCTGTTGAGGAAAATCAATATCCAGACAGACGAAAGTAAAATTGTTTAGTCGAAACTGACTTTTTCTCACACTCTCACTTTGTTAGCTCCGTCAAATATATAAATTTATGTGCACCTTATTTTATCATTATAATTTGAACTAACTATAACTAACATCAAATTGAAATAACATTCAATTTAACATTACCACAGCTCTATTTCATACAATTTATGTCTCTATATTTGCCTTTGTGGACAATAATCAGCAAAAACGTGTTTAACAAAATTTACATAAGCTGTTAAATCTGCTTCAGCTTCTGCGGCCACATATTTTACACCGACAAACGTGTTCATATTTCACTGAAAACGATAATAAAATGTTAATGGTATTATCGTTTATTTATTCGTTCGCTACCATTTTACAAGGTCGTGAGGATATTAAAATAATGAAATTGAATTTTTATTTTATTGTACGAAAATTATATGAGAACGATGTTTTTTGCGCGATTTTGAAGGTTAAGTACACTGTGTTGTTTTTCAAAGTGCAGAAGATTTAAAAGGTGGATAATATAGTTATATTCATCATTATGAACAACGTTTACTATGGGAAATTAGTTGCGAAATCGCAATAAAATCAACTGCGTCATACATTTTAACGTAACTCCTTTCATCGTATTTTTTAAATTGGTCCCATATTAAAAGTTGATCATAACAACGAACATAATATACACTTCTGAAAATACTGCACTTTGCAAAGCAACATCCTGTGAACAGAATGGAAACTACACGTTGTTTTTTTTGCCTAGTTTTGAGTAAATCTACAAAACTAATACATAAATCCTTAATTCGCTTAGTGAAATAAAATTGATATTTTTTCTCTTATCGCTCCAAGACATCGTCAATTATAATCGACTTTACCCATCCCTGTCTCTAGTCATGCAAACCGAACTCCTTTTATAAATTAGGTGCGTATTTATTTTTTATTTATAATTTACTAGCGACCCGCCTCGGATTCGCACGGGTGTATTTTACATAAAAACCTTCCTCTTGAATCACTCTATCTATTAAAAAAGATTACATTAAAATCCGTTGCGTAGTTTTAAAGATATAAGCATACATGGGGACAGACAGCGGGAAGCGACTTTGTTTTATACTATGTAGTGAAGTGATGGAGTTTCCTGTTCCGTGGCGATCACGTATTAGGTACAAATATGCAAAAATCACGCAAAGTGTAAAGTAAAACATGGTCCTTACTCGCTAATTGCTCCAAAATATCGTCAACTACCATCGACTGCGCTCATCCCTAACTCTAGCCTTGCAAATCGAAGGCCCGATTGAAATCAGTCGTCGCTCGGTAAATATCGTCTTGAGCTAATACTTTCCCCTGAGATTGCTAATCTCGATTCCGATGACGGTTCAATAGGTAACCGAATGTTTGCACACAAACGAACCCGCATAGTGCTATGTAGTACTTATGTGTGTGTGAGTGGTTGAGTTTAATATCCAAGGTGGATGTTGTCTTTGATCGTGATTGTAAATGTGAGGTTTTTATGAAATGGAACTCGGGTACAGTCAGCGATAAAAATAATTTATAAATCTAGGTAAAGCAGGAATCAGGCTTCTTGACGGCTGTGATTTAGCTCCAAGCTGCGGATAACGCAGTCCCTTCGCGACTGTTACAGCAGTAACACTTAAGTGAGCTTCAAACAGGATTGGGTTATCCTCAGCTTGTAGCTAACATCACAGCCGCCAAGAACTTTGATTTAGCTTGTACCATTGACGATGAAATACAAGGTGTTGCTTAGAGAAGTCCACAGTCTTTCAGATGTAGGTATATTCTTATGTCCTTACTATTATGAACAACTTTTACTATGGGACCAATCAAAATCATGTATACAAATCCCGTCACCGTGAAAACAAAAGGAAAGGTCATTTTCTTTATATATTTTGATACTCGCAGCGCTCGCGCCATATTACTCCCTTACTTAGGACTTTCATGAAGTTTTGAGATGAGTTTACAATGGGATATATAAATTACTAGCTTTTTCCTGCGGTTTCACTCGCTTTTTCTTCATTTTTATGCTATACATATATAAAAAATTGCCAATGTCACATTCCAACCGTTGAACTATATCCATGCTAAAAATCAAGTCTATCCGTTGCTCCGTTTATGCGTGACAGCGTAATAAACAAACTTACATTCACATTTAAAACATTAGAAGATTTCAACGACCCTTATCTTCTAATATTATAAGATAGAAGATAATTTAAGGGTAATTGAGTTTTTAAGAAAAATACGTAATTAAGTCCCGCTGGCGGTTTTCCGTCAAAAAGGAGAGAGAGACCTTTCTCCAGCATGTCCCATTGCTGCGACAGGCTGAAAAAATAAATTACAAACTTACGTACATTTGCTCATGCAAAAGCAAAATAGAGGTATGCGTACGGTTCAATTGACGAGTACAAATATTATGCTATTCTAGATATTCAGATCTCGATTCAGATAACAAACATTTATCTAAGTCTGCTGTACAAATGTTTGAATAATATTCATATTTTTCTTAGCATATATTGGCTGAATTTTCAGTAGTAAATTAACATTTTTTCCATGATTTTGCCTACACAGAGTTACATATTATTATTATATTCGGTATCTAGCACATACAGATATATTCAACAATGCGTTGTTATCTTTTGAGATATATCTTGATTTCAGTATGGCGATTTAAATTGTTTCATCTACTCGACTACGAATTTCAGTATTTAAACTAATTTCTTATCCGACAGTATTTTTTTTTTAATAAGAGTTATTAGACTATTTATTCGACGACGTATTTGTAATTCGGTATGTTTATAAGTTCATATAAGTACCTACTAAATGTTTCTCTAGATAGGGTTAGGTAGGTATGTTCTAGGATATAATTATGTAGGTACTTATCGTGTCCAATTACTAAGGGGCCAAACCAAAAATCTCGAAAAAGACATCTGTTTTATTTTGGAAACTGACGTAGTTTTCACATTTTAATACTTTAAATAACGGGAATGCACTAACGTTTATTTTTATAGTCATTACGTAAATAGATCGCCAAAATATGCAATCGAAACTATAGTCGTATGCATAGCGTTACATAATTATGTAATTATTATGAAAATGAACTTGGGTGCATAGCCGTTTTAATAATAATAATAAATATTAGGGGCATCTTACACACGGTATCTGACCCCAAACTAAGCAAAGCTTGTGATATGGCTGCCAGAGACTGATATACTACATATACATATTTTATATATACATACTTAAATAGATAGCACCTAAATAACACCCAGACACAGAGCAAATATCTACATTAATCACATAAATGCTTGTCCTGGGTGGGGATCGAACCCACGCCTCTTTGATTCAGGAGTCAGGGTTACTAACCACTGAGCAACCGAGGCAGTCGTTATATACTTAACTAGTGGACCCGGCGAACTTCGCACCGCGAAAGTTAATCCATCCAATAATACCGGTTGGAAGCGGCTTGTATCCAGCGCGATCCTGCGGTCTTAATGAGGTCATCCGTCCACCTTGTGGGTGGACGTCCTACGCTGCGCATACGCCGGTACGTGGTCTTCAAAGTCGTGGTCGAAAGTTAATGAATGTAGCTAAACTTTATCACATGTTATTTATTGATTAGAAACCTCTAAAATTATCCGAGTTCCTCTACTATATTATGCATGTTTAATACATACAAAACTTCCTATTGTATCACTTTATGTATTAAAAAAAAGAACATCAAAATCCGTTGCGCAGTTTTAAAGATCTAATCATATATAGGGACAGACAGACAGCGGGAAGCGATTTTGTTTATACTATGTAGTGATGAAGTATTAAAAGTCAGCTGTTCCAAACACTTAGTCCAGAGTCGATGAACTTGTAACAGGTGATTTTATTACCAGCATTTCCGTCTCCTTGTAGCGCTATATTTTATTCGGACTAAATATAAGCACATATAAAAATTCCTTGACAAAACACCGAACCCAGTTTGTCGACGCGGACTGCCACGGTCGAATGGACAGGTAATCGCATTACCGCAACTAATTCATAAACCGAGAGATCTCTAACCACGTCCCTGTAATAAACTACATTGTAACCGCAGTTAACAAGACCACGTTGTAAATTTTCTTTGTGTGATAAACATTTCAAAAATTGCCGCAATTCGCAGGATTCGAACCTGCATCTCTCTGGGATTCCGGCCCAGATGCTTTGTCCAATTAAGCTAGAACGCTGTACTAAGAACCCGCCAAATTAGTGAAGTGTTTATCATTTTACTACCAACTTCTACAGTGTTGGGAAATATTCATCTAGCTGCCTGTTACGGCTTCGGCTGCTGGCTACGAAGTTTGAACCCTTCGGAAGAAATATTTCTAAATGAATCTAAGCGGAATATCGGTATATCTAAGCAAGATCGTAGCGCCTATAGCGTAGTTTGACTAGGTAAATAGCTTCAAGCGTAGAGTATACGATTTAACTAATCTAGGCGGAAAAAAATTGTAATGTAGCTGATAACTGTTGCTATTACATTTATTTGACATCCTTACTTATAACATGAATCCGAAAGTGTGCTATTTGTCTCGTTTATAGTAGTGGCTTAAGAAATCTAGGCGGATAGGTAGTTAACTTTCGGAAGCGCGAGAGAATGTTTCTTAAAAACTAGAAATAAAACTAAGATGTTGCCGATGCGAAGGCACTATAATTAATGAATAAAATACACTGATACATCTTACAAGAAAACTTAGGCATCTAGGTGGTCTTATTCGCAGACGCATAGTCAGCTCTACTGATAAGACCCAGTGCTCGGTTTGTTTCTGCGAACCGGCCGCTTATCTCTAGTATTAAGTTACGTGGGAACATACATCGAATTACATCGCTTAGAGTACTAGAGGTGGTGCTGTTCGATGAGAGAACATAACGTCTCCTTCCCTAAGCGAAAAATTATCGGAGCACTCGATTTTAGAGGGATTCCGATAATTTTGAATGAAAGGATTAATTTTGGTGTACGAAACATAACAAATAATCAAAACTATACTTAATACTACTAATCCTAATGCTGTGATACTAATTGTAGAGTCTTTTTCTCTGTTATCACCGAAAACTTCACTGTTCTTCAAAGCAAAGGCCATGTATTTAACTTCGTCCAGTGCAATCTCTCGCATGTTGAGTGCATGTGCACTGGATAGGTTCTCGGTTGCGCGTAATTTCGGAAGGTTGATGATGGGTAGTGGGGTCCCTGGGTCCGCTTCAGTGTAAAGGCGGTGGTACCGTTGGATGGTCGTCCCGTTGACAGTGACATCACAGGGCCTATTCAGCGTCACAACGTGCGTTCCGCATATCTGCTGCTTCGAAGCCTCTTCGCCGCAGGTCTCTGTGAGGGTTGTTTCCGATCTGGTGTATAGTATCCAGTTGTTTCTATCCATTTTCTGTAGCTTCACGTCCTCGACGTGAATGGGGTGTTGCTTGCAGATGCCAGTGACGTCCTCGTACCTCATTAGTTTTTCCTCGCATGAGGGTCCGCTGTATGGGGCGCGGTTGTCATCGTCGTAGAGAAACTCGTCTCCAACAGCTAGTGAGCGGCACGGCTTTACGATCGGCTGATACTTCAGCCCTTTCGCCATTAGGAATGTGTACTTAGGAAATATGGCAACGGTTAGGTTTTCAGGTTTGAGGAGGATGGGTAATGTGTACAATTTAAAATAGTTATACGTAACATTATCGGTCAGAGGGATTTCCAATATAAAGGTAACTTGGTCCTTTTTGATAAAAGATTTAACATCAATAGTTTCCTCAATCTTAATTAAATTAAATTCATTGGGGACATATACCAGGTTTCTAGATTCTGCTATCAAGTTCAAATGGTATAGCAGTTCGGTAGAATTACTTATAGACTGGTATAGTATGGAGCCCTTGCTTAGAGCTAGAGCGGTTTCTATTTCGCTTAATCTAATGAATATAGTCCTAAAACGACTTATGAATAAACTATATAGTTCTAACGCATAAGATGATATCCCTAAATTATTTTCTCGGATTACATTCTCTTTAATGGTCCCGTTAAGCAAGCAAAAGTTGCAATAACATTACTGAAAGTAACATTAACGAGCCTGTAACTTACAAAGATATGGTTGCAACGTTCATGCAAACTTACAGCGAGCTTGAAACGAAGCCCTAACGGCCACGCTGTAGATAAACTTGCCCAGAGCTAATCTCCTAAACTTTTTAAAACTTTAAATCTTGAAGTTCCAGTAACATTACACATGAAATATATCTGAAAGTTGTAAAGTTAACTTTCCGCAAGTATAACGTTTAACATTTCCGCAACTTTAAATTTGAAAGGTAATAGTAACTTGTTTCATCTATCTTGCTAAAAGGTTACAAATTTACAAAATATTACAAATGAAACTTGCACTTGGCTTGCATTTATTTAGTTTTGAATTGCTAGCATTTTTTTAGTTGTCGCAAAGTTACATTTCTAGGTTTTCAGTTTCTAAAAAATCATTTGTTTACTTAAATTTTGTTGAGGCTATAGTTTTAAGTACATGTTCTAGAGGCAGGTGTGTGTGAGACTTTTCCTCTTTCCGCTGTAAGGAATGTTATAATCAAATTTACAAATGGGAATACCAATTTCTGCAAACACAACGCCACCGCGATGCAGAATTTCAATGTGCGATGCTAACGCCATCTAGTTTTTCAATGTTAAGTAAGAAACTCTACAGTAACATTTGACTTTGAGAATTAAGTTCCAGCAACATTACTTACATAGGTTAGGTAAATAAAAAGAACAATTCGTAATGTTGTAGGAAAGTTGATAAAAAAATATAACAATAGACCTATTGTCGCAATGTAATGTACACATACAAATACAATGTCGCTATAACATTTCAGAAACTTTCATTTGTAAAGTAAAGGCAATGCCAGACAGTGAAGTTAGTAAAATTATATTGCTGCAACGTTTTATTTTGTAACGTCCCAATCACATTTTTGCAACAACGTTAATTACTTACATTTAGGTATGTTTGGGAAGCTATATCCCTGCAAAGTTGAAACGTAAACTTTCAAGCGAAATATAACAGTAACATAAGAAAATAACTTTTAATAAGTTTCAACAAAACAATAGATAGATAGATAGAGCGTTAAGCTTAAATCCAATAGAACGGGAGGTCCTTATGGATACGTCGCCAGATTGCAAATGTAACGGGTTAACTTGTTGAGGTGGTTCATAGGGTGGCTTGTACCCGAATTGGGGTGGCTTGTACCCGAATTGGGGTGGTTTGTACCCAAATTGGGGTGGCCTATAACCTAGCAGAGGGGACGTCCCTAATTGGGGTCTGAACCCTTGTTCCGGTGTTGATTGTGGGCCTAATTTACCAAACTGAGGCGCGGAGCCTAGCTGCGGGCGGTAGCCAAATTGAAGCTGTGTGAACCTTGGAACCGGTGGTCTAATTAAATTTTGGTTCCCAGGTGTACCGAACTGGGATTGAGGCGCGAGAATCGCGTGTCTCATACTCGTAGTATTCTGGCTACTAGGCATTGAAAACTGAGATCTTAGTAAATTTTGATTTCATATTGTATTGTTCCTTGAAGTTTACTTCTTCCAGTACAATTTTTAAAGCATCTTCCTTTACGATTTTCGTTTGTGCAAGAGTAGCAGCTCAATGTTCTTGCGCCATCTCTAATTAATTTTATTTTAATATAACTAAAATAAAATAATTCAACAAAATAATTCCTAATTTAGAGTCTCGGTAGAGTTTATACCGACACTATTACTTAATATTAAATGTTATATCCTTAATTAGCAAAATTTTATCGATTTGAGACAAAATTATCTAATACTATTAATATTAATATTAAATACCTATCCTTAACTAATACAATTTAATCGATTTGAGACTAAATGTTCCGATACTATTACTTACTTTTATTAAATATCCTTAATTAAAACAATTCAATCGATTTGAGATTAAATGTTCCTATACTATTACTTACTTTTATTAAATGTCCTTAATTAAAACAATTCAATCGATTTGAGATTAAATGTTCCGATACTATTACTTACTTTTATTAAATGTCCTTAATTAAAACAATTCAATCGATTTGAGATTAAATGTTCCGATACTATTACTATTATTAAATAATATATCTTAATTAACACAATTCAGTCGATTTAAGACCAAATTTTTCAATACTACAATTAACACAAGCAAATCTGACCGATGACCAAGGTCTAAATTTACAATATTCGAGGAAAATGGGGGTGGAAGGTTAAGGAAGGCGAAAAAGGCTTACTCACCAACCGACCTGCATCTTCTGCGCCCCTAGATAACTTATTTGTTTGGTTCGTGTGGATAGCCGGAACGGATACAACTGAATTCAGTATTAACACCGTTTACTTAACACTGCACAACGCGGGGGAAATTCACCGAATTTAAGAGCGAACTTTTCGCGCTGGCAGCAGCCGACTATCCTACCGGCTGCGCCAGTTAACTTTCGGAAGCGCGAGAGAATGTTTCTTAAAAACTAGAAATAAAACTAAGATGTTGCCGATGCGAAGGCACTATAATTAATGAATAAAATACACTGATACATCTTACAAGAAAACTTAGGCATCTAGGTGGTCTTATTCGCAGACGCATAGTCAGCTCTACTGATAAGACCCAGTGCTCGGTTTGTTTCTGCGAACCGGCCGCTTATCTCTAGTATTAAGTTACGTGGGAACATACATCGAATTACATCGCTTAGAGTACTAGAGGTGGTGCTGTTCGATGAGAGAACATAACGAGGTACACAGACAGACAAAAAAGGCTACTTTGTTTTATAATATCACTACGATAGCTTACATGAACCTTCACCATCTTTTCTTTATTTTTAGATTTGTATTACTGCTAAGATTATATTCATATGTAGATCTTTATATAACCAAGTAGTTTTGATGTGTTTTTGTATAAATGATTTAGCTATACTTATCTAGCACTATTTCATCTTGTGTAGGGCTGCGCTCATAATAAATGTTGGCTAAAATTTTCGCCAGGTAGATAGATGAATAGATAAACTCTTTATTGCACACCAAGAAATAAACAAAAAGAAGAAACAAAGATACATAAACAGTGTATCAATGGGCGGCCTTATCGCTGATAGCGATCTTTGCCAAGCAACCTTAGGATGGAGAGGATAGAAAGCGTATAAATAATGGACGGGTTGCGCATTAGTCAAAATATAAGTTAGATTATACATAATAAACATAAAAACTAATAAAATTGATATAAATCCTTAAAATACCCAAAAATAAAGAAAACTATACATTAAATAATCGGCCAAGTACGAGTCGGACTCGCGCACGGAGGGTTCCGTACTGTATGGGAGCCCCCCTTAAATTTTTATTTCAATTTTATTATTGAAGGGAATATAAAACTAAATATTCTGTGAACATTTCAAGCACCTACCTGGTACCATTATTAATTTAGAGCGAAAAACGTCCAAAAATTTAGGTTTGTTGTATGGCAGCCCCACTTAAATATTTATTTTATTTTGTTTTTAGTATTTGTTGTTATAGCGGCAACTGAAATACATCATCTATAAAAATTTCAGCTGCGTAGCTATCATGGTTCATGAGATACAGCCCGGTGACAGACAGACAGACAGACAGACAGACGGACATCGAAGTCTTAGTAATAGGGTCCCGTTTTTCCCTTTGGGTACGGAACCCTAAAAACCTGTGACTTAATATGTAATAAACTAATATACCTATTACAATATGCTACTTACATAATAGTAGTTTATGCAACTGTCATATAATGAAGGGTATTAAAACACGAGTGTGAGTTTATGAAACGAGCGCAGCGAGTTTCATAATAGTAACGAGTGTTTTAATACTCGTGTTATATGCAGTTGCATACACTACTTTATCTTCACTAATAAAAATAAAAATAAACATATTGCGAAACATTAAATTCACGCTTACGTGTATTGTCACAGTGAACTTGGCGCCATTAAAATCTAACCAATGAGAGCGCAGCTGCGCGCGCAGGGCCAATCAGGAGCGAGCGCGCGATTTTATAATGAGATTTTACGATATCGATGTGGATATTATAACATCATGTGAAATTGCTTAAATTGAGTGTTTTGTTGTCTGCGCTATAACAGTAGTCATTATAAGTCAAGTATTGGAAACATAAGTAGAATGTTACAACATTAGTGTAGATAAAACAATATAAATAACAACAACAATAGTTACAAAGTTAAAGAAGCGACAATTTCTGCAGGTAAAGGTTTTTAACCTGATCTTTAAATATGTTAAGTAATTGAGCTTTTCTAATAGTCATGGGCAAGGCATTCCATAACTGAACCATACAGGTAGGATGTTAAGCTTGTTGATCAATTGATCAAATATTACAAGTTAATCAAAATACGAAATAGCTTTCAACCGCAATGAAACCACAGCTTTCCAATATTAGGATGGCATCCAGCAAGCCGAGTAACTTTAAATACATATACTTAGCATACGATATCAGTACACTGTGCTGTACCGGCCGTTTAATACTTCACTGTTCGACATAGGCCTATATATTAAGGTTATTTGGGCCGCACCTTTTTTTTACGAGGGGGAAATCTTCGAAAGATGACTGACTGCTTTGGGGTGCAGTCGGGATATGTACCCACAAAAACCCCCTCGGTGGCCAGTTTTTGTGCCCTCTTGGGAGCTCCGGGATCTCCAAAAGGAACGCACCGGTGCTCCCAGCTTTTTGTGTGACTACTCGCCTGGTATTAGGACCAGGCTTATGCGATCCTCTACGACAGCGTTGCCACACACGCTGTCGTCCTCCTTGGGCCCGTTTGAGTGGATGACCAAAACCCCAACTCTGACCACCACGAGCCCAGGGGTCCCCTTTTAGTAGGATTTTACTGCAGACAGGGGACCGATGCCATATTTTAGTGCCTTGGCATAAGGGCAAAAATTGGGCCGTACCTATGTAACCGCTGGCCGAGTGCGGATTAGAATATTATTATGCACATTTGCCATCGAATTCGTATGCAGATTGCCTCACTATGTTTTCCTTCACCGAAAAGCCAGTGGCGTACAAATCCTTCATAAATTCCAAAGAAGTCATAGATACGGGACCGGGACAAGAACATCTCGTAGCAAGTTCTGATACTGTATTCATTTCTTCTATGATATTACTATCTGCAAATCCAGCCAATCCTATCGCCGCGTCAGCGGGGAATCGCTACACGAAATGGAATTGGTTTTGCGAATCTTTCTGCACAGACTGGACGTACTTATGGTGCCCTAGTAGCACCATGTGGATTCTATTCTTTGTCCGTTAAAAAGACTTACTAAAACTAAATTCTGACTAAACCAGATGACTAAATAAATATAGTTGAGTTGTATCTACGAATAAGTCAGTGAACTAAACCTATGCCTTACCTACCTAGTTTCGCAAGAAACTCTCTTCTCATAGTCAAACCTACATGCACTGCCAATAATAATAACACTGTTAATGCTCACAAAGCAAAACTAAAATTCTTATTCACATGCGGGTGGTGTTTAGCACTGCATTCTGCCCTGTATGTTTCGTCAACATGCATTTTGCGATGTACCTATGCGTTTTTGCGACGTGTAAGAGCGCCTGTGTAAGGTCTTTTATTCACCAGATTCGCGCTCTTGTACTCTTATGGTTCATAAAGAATGTGTGTAACGCACTGGACATCCATCCGGCGAACAAATCAAACAATCCGTTTATTGACGGTCCGTTGTCAAGCAAAAATGAGGCCTCCCTATAGGTCTCCTATGGGACAAACACAAGCTAATCTTTCAAAAAATTAATGATTATTGGTTCTACGAAAAGTAGACCTCGCGACACATCTATTTAACTGAATCCCCAAGCGTCTATCATATCTCAACTTGTTCTTGGCCAATTTAATTCACGCTCGCAAATTTTGCCAAATATAAGCATTAGCCTAGCAAAATTGCCGTGTTAATCCGAAGACCTTTGCTCCGCTTCGGCCAATAATGAATTCTATGGTTTCTATGGTAGCTATGCAATAGGAAGAATATCTTAGGCAGTGGTAAATTCCTCACATCCGAGGGCAGATGAGGCATTGAGACTGAGCTGTATCTAGACCACTGAGCTGAATGCATGCCTGCCTGATTTGCCTTTGTGTGGGCTAGCCACATCACACTTAAATTGTGAAGTGAAACTATATGGTGTGTCTAGTGTTATACAATCGACAGTAGGTATAGACCGGGAGGTAAGCGCAAAAAATTGCAACTACTTTCTAAAAGCTGAATTTTTGGTATTACGTTGTCATGGTGGTGTACAACAATGCCCTGGATTCAGTCAGCTGGGATGCTTAGCGTTTGGCGGGGATTTCCGTTAGAATTTAAAAAAAAATATAAGTGTCTTACAACTATACTTTTATAAGCTGACAAGTATTAGAAAGTAGTTACAATTTTTTGCGCTTACCTCCCGGGCTAGTATACTTTACAATGTTTTCTGTAGAACTAACTCATAAATCTCAAAATGATCTGCAAGTAGGGTTGTACTTAGATACATTTTACTCAATAAATAATTAGGGTTGACAGAGATTGAGATAAATATGTGTAAAGTGTACATATATAAAATCGATTTTGGCCAAAAACCGTGTACAGAACTTAAATAGTTAGCACGGATCGATATGTCATCGATGTCATTTTCACATTGTTATTTATTTTCAATAACGACTCAGCTAATTTCGATAAATGTTTAATGGGACCACCTCTGAAGTATGTTCAAATACTAACAAATTGGGAACCTCCTTTTTTAAGTCGGTTAATAGTTCACAATGTCATAATTAATTCCCTTCGCTGGACTTGGAAATTCTGTGTGGACATAAAAATATTTTATGTTATGAATGTTATTTCTACAAATACCGCGTATTATAGTGAACCATAAATCGTATATAAAAAAGTGCAAGTGTAGTCCCTCCGCGCGCAACAGTGCTTTCATACCCCCTCCATGGTAGCGGTAAACATTTAACGCAACCTTGTTGGAAGTCGCATTAGAAGTTTCTCTTCAATTATTTATCCTGTATCCAAAATTTTGCCTTTGATATAAACTTCCAACTATAACTTTTCATGAAAAAATATTAGTAGGTAGTAATTAACTCGAACGACTTCCAATACCTGACATAGCCTGACATATTTACGTGACCAACAAAGCCTAGAAAATAGAAACTAAAATCGAACAACAAATAAAAGTTAAACATAAAACTAAGAGACAATTCCAACAATACAATGCTGCGAACGAGCTCTCAACCGACTCGATTCGTAAAATGTCGTCACCGATTCAAATCGAATATTGAAATCGAGACATCGAACAGGACATTTATTGGACACCTGACTTCACACCACTGTCCTGTTAACCCGACTGTAACTCGATACCAGTATCGAGTATCATCCGTATCGAAAAATCGAGTTGGCGCAATGCTGCACTTGTCTAACTTTTTTTTAGATTTGTTAGATATCATTCGTTTTCGAATCTATTAGAGCTTGTTCCATGATAGGTAGACGGGCCACTGATCACAGCCAACCGGCTACACCTGTGCGCTGTTTCAATATGAAAAATCATGTAAACTGCTTGTCACCGGTGGATGCGGACGGTGACCCTAGATCTCAGAATCGATTTTTAGATCTACTATAAAGGGGGTATGTTGATTCACTGCGCAAGCAAATGCATACATCCGTTATTCACATTATACCAACTACATACGCGCAGAACGTGCTATCTTGGTTTTAGTATTTGGGCGCCGCCGAGGCGCAATGGTTCTTTTAAAGATCTTTTTTCAGAGTCCGCCTTGCCCCTAAATACTAGGAAATCTGTTTAGTACGTTTAATATGTTTATGATGTAGTTATGCTGAATTTTAAGTACTAACTACAGCCTATTAAAATTTATTATTTTATGAGACCTATCAATAGTAGTATTTAGTTTAGCATTAGTAAATCAATTTTGGTATAAAACTTTACTAATAAATATTTGGGCCTCCAAGTATAATACGTATGCCCAATAGGCTTTACGCGCAAAAAACATAATCCTAATTTGGCAGCCAAAATGACTTCACGCACAATTGCACTAATGAATTTAATTATTCCACAGGCGTGAAGACAAAAAAAAACATAGAGACCGCTATGTAAATGTAAATTTTAGAGATTGGTTTTAGTCCGGCAATTTTCAGTTCAAATAATTTGCCTGTCCTTCTGAACAGAGGAACTTTCAGAGGAACTACTTCATATAATTTATAAACAATTTGAACAGCATAAACCTACATCGTTTATTTCTTACTAATAAAAAGAGGTATAATTATGATCAAGTTGATCTCGTCCAAGAAACGTACGTTAGTCTCAAAGTTTACGATCTCTGCGCCCAACGCAAAAATAATATCTCATAGCGATAAATAGATGAATACGTTACTTAGACCATTTCTTTTATGATCTTAATTTCAAATGTAAAAATTATCAATAAAATCATTTACTTAATTTAACAGTGTAAAAAATAAAAACGTCTACATCTATGAGAATTCTATCAAACTCCACAAAAGTGTTGCTCAAAATGTCGTTGCGCCCAAAAGATCGATCGGATAGTAAGATTATTTCAGCTATTTCTCATTCGGTATATTCGTACCACTTGCACATCTCTATTTTCAGTATCACAGGACCGCGATTTTACGTCGTCAGCAAAACAAACATGTTTTTAATTACGAGAATCTGTTATTATTTGAGATACTCTGATTAAGTGGTATTGAAGCGATAGTAGAGTTTCTATTTTAAGTGCTACATAGACCTAGAGCGCCTTTGTAGTACCTACTAATAATTGAAACCAGTATACTTAAAATCACTTTAGAAGTAGGTAATTAGGAGCAATTTAGAATATAAATGTATACCTGATGCGTAATAATAAGCTCTATATTAGTACATTACAAGCTATACTCGTAAGATACGCGCGCGGTGAGAAAAACGTTACCCTTCCTTCGCCGTCGGATAAAAACCATCAAATTATCATTTCAGTCACTCACTGCATATCTACTCGTATACATGAGTCCAATTTTTGAACTGAAATTTCGTTATGACGCCTGTCGCCTACGTCGTCGTAGCGAACTATCAGTACATGGTCACACAACCGAGTAAGAGCAGGAACAAGCATTGATAATTATTTTTCGCAAAAAAAAATGGCAAAACCGCCTTCCATCGTATCCAAAATTCGGATATTTCGCCCGAATGGTTTATATTTTTGTTGATTTTTCAAAAACGGCTCAGCTGATTTTTTGTAAACAATAAAGATGACTTAGAATCGGATGCTTTATTATATACAGTATAATAATACTGTTCGCACAACGAGTAAGTTAGATTTTTAACCGACTTCCAAAAAAGAGGAGGTTCTCTATTCGTCTGTATGTTTTTTTGTGTATGTTCATCTATAATTTCGCCAAATGTGAACCGAATCAAATTTTTTTTTTGTTTGAAGGGTATACTCTCGAGGTGGGTTCATTTAAATTTTACAGAAATCAGCTGAGCCGTTTTTGAAAAATCAACAATAATGTAAACAATTCGAGCAAAATATTGGAATTTTGTACACGATGGAAGGCGGTTTTGCCATTATTTGCGAAAAATAATTTTGTAGTAGTTACGTTACTCTACTCAGCAATGTAGCGCTCATAGCGTAGTTTGACTAGGTGTTCGTTAGCGATCATCGAAGTTAAGCAACGTTCAGCACGGATAGTCTTCATATAGGTGACCGCGGGTGGCATTTACAACTGAGTGCCACCGTGGCTCAGATGACACGTTAAATTGTAGGGCCCGGTTGTTTTAACCCGGGGCCTTATTGTGTAAGCGCTCTGACGTTCGGTTTCGCTTTACCTCCCGTTCGCTCTCGTGGCGTGAGTAACTGGCGCGAGCAGGCGAAAAAACGAAGCTCAACGTCAGAGCACTAACATAATATGGCCCCCGTTTAGCCATGTCAGACACCTTGAGGCGGGTTTAAAACTCTGACACCAAGGGTAGCCACCCGGCCTATACGAACTTACTTACTCAGCGATATAAATATTTCGTTCTCAGATTCACAACAAAGACTGGTGCAAGAAAGGCCGGAAAGGAGGTCACTGCAACATGAAATGCGAAGGTATGTTAACTCAATTACTGTGATTAACTCCATTCGCATTTAATTACCACGAGCTTCCCGTAATCCAATCCGTCATCGTTTAGCTCGACTAATTTATGGCATTAGGTAACTAATTTGAGCATGCTATTACTATTTATTAGAGCAAAATAGAATACAAATGCCTACTATTTTACTACTGTCAACTTACGCATAACCTTAAGACGTAGGTACTATAGATACATCTACAGGGTTAGGTATATAGAACTGATATACTAAGCTAAAAGAAAGTGATCCAGGACTTTGTCATCAACAATTTTGAACATAGATTTTTACATTTTGTCCATCCCGAGTTTCAATTTCGTATGGAACAGCTGTTTTTAGGGTTCTGTACCCAAAGGGTAAAAACGGTACCCTATTACCAAAGAATATATAATAATACTCTATTACTAAGACTCCGCTGTCCGTCTGTCTGTCTCCAGGCTGTATCTCATAAACCGTTCTAGGTAGAAAGCTGAAATTATCACACATGATGTATTTCTGTTGCCGCTATAACAACAAATACTTACTACAAATAGAATAAAATTAATATTTAAGGGGGGCTCTCCCATACAACAATCCTGAATTTTTAACCCATTTTTCGCTGGATATTAATAATGGTATCAGGTATAGATGCTTGAAATTTACAGAATGTTTAGTTTAGTTGTATATAAATACATAATTCAATAAAAAATAATTAAAATAAAATAAATATTTAAGGGGCAGGCTCCCATACAGTACGGAACCCTGCGTGTGTGAGTCCTACTCGTACTTGGCCGATTTTTTTATTGACGTAATAACGTCTAGTAAATATATTAACACCGGCTACACGCACGAAAAAGCGATCGGCCTAAGCGTTCGGCTTGTGACGCATAATTATGACGTTACTAGCTTTTACCCGCGGCTTCGCCCGCGTTATATTTTGTATTTGGCTAATGTTTATGTCGGCTGCGAAACCTAACCTAAGCGACAAACATCAAAATACCTTAGAGGAATGCTTTTGTTGGTTAAGTTACGGTTGGAGTGTATATACAACCCCCCTGTGTATTCCCGCCTTGTCGTGGCGGGGGAGGTCTAAGGCAGCTGAAAAGGCGGCGCTCGAAGTCTCCCTCTTCTTTGAGTCTTTCCCGCATGGCAGCTTAGAGGCCGGCACTCGTAGTGCAGCCGCTTTTAACTAAAGCAGCTGAGAGGATGGCCGGTAGGTTGCGTGCCTTATGAGGAGTGTTGCTTCTGAGGCGGGCTGCAGTGCCGCTCTTGCGACGCTGCAACCGAGGATTAGGGGCTGCGGTGGGATGGAACTGGTTGTGTGGGTGCCGCCACCTACCCTACCTTCCGCTAGGCCGTCAACCTGTTGGAAGACGCAGTATGGCTGCAGGGAAAGAGAAGTGTCGGTATCGCGATGGCCGTTCTCACTGCCCTCTGCAGTTGAAGAGGCAGGCGCTGGGCTACTATGACTGACCCGTTGCACTGGGATCAGGACGTTGGAATGCTGTCCGACGCTCAGTGCTGGTTACTCCCGAGTGGTGGATGATGATGTGTCTTGTGCTCCAAAACACACCGTCATTATGGCGGGAGCGCAAGCTCCGTTATGGAGCCCGAGTCTGGGCTAGCGCTGTTGAGTGCCGCGAAGGAGTGCGAAAAATGTAGGAACGTCCTAAACTTGAAATGACAGGTTATTTCTGGCGCTTAGACGGCTGCTACCGCGGCCCGCTCGCTTACTTTTCATCCTATCCTACGGGAACTGTTAAAGTTTTTGGGATAAAAAGTGGCCTTTGTCACTTTTCGTCTTCGAAACTATATTCATGCAATAAGTCAAGGCAATCCGTTGCTCCGTTGCTGAGAAAAAGTTATTGTCTTATCCTACGGGAACCGCAATTTTTTCGGAAAGGAAAGTATCCTTTGTCACTTTCCGTCTTCCAAACTATGCCCACCCCAAAAATCATGTCAATCCGTTGCTCCATTGCTGAGAAACAGTTATTGTCCTATCCCATGGGAATCACGAATTTTCTCGGGATACAAAAGTATCCTGTTATCACTTTCTGTCTTTTAAACCATAGGTATCCATACCAAAAATCAATTCAATCTTTTGCTCCGTTGCTGCTTCAAAGAGGAACAAACCAACAAACTTTTCGGATTGATAATATTAAATTATGATGATTCTGTACCATAAAGGTAGAATAAAGAAACACGTTAAACCTCTAACGATAGAAGATTTAAAAATATTTTTAATGTCAGACAAAATGACGGCCTGTTATTAAACGTCATAGTAACATGTAGCATGCAGAGGGAATAAAACATTTTATCCAATTTTAATGTCAGTTGTCATTTTCAATCCATACTTTATTTCCTCTTCAAGGGGATATAATGGTGGAAAAACAATTTGTCCCCTTGCCATGCTACCTGTGACTTATAAAAGTCTGCAGACAATGTCACCTGTCATCTAATTACGTTTCGCTGTGACGTTTCGTTAATCCATATTAGCGTCATAGAGGAATCAATCACTTAGCGTCTTTGTGATAGTGGCGACAGTTTTGCTTTCGATAGTTTTTGTCCTGTCCTACAGGAACTATGCAATTTTTTTCTAAACGTCTAATGCTTAGCATCTAAAATTCGACGCGCTTGGTTTTGCTCTTGAGTCTCAGCAGTTTTTTGCGCTGCGTGATGCTCAGCATCTAAAAGTCGCCGCGCTTGACTTTCAACTTCAGTCTCAGCAACTCTCTGAGCTGCGTGACGCTCAGCATCTAAAATTCGACGCGCTTGGTTTCGCTCTTGAGTCTCAGCAGCTCTTTGAGATGCGTGGCGCTCGGCATCTAATGTCAAACGCATTTAAGTGTGCTCTTCAGACTCTTGGCTTCTAGCAATTTACTTTACGCGAGCTCCGCTAGATTCGATTTGCGTTTTGTAGGCATACCTATTAGAATGAAAACTACGTAATTAAACTGAAAAAATACATGTAACCTTCTCTTAATTTTACAGGAAAAGATTGATTGACTTTGACATTTGCAACTCGAGCAGCCTTGAATGGGCATTGGGCATAGAGAATGTAATTTGGAATGTCAAGATGCAAATTACCATTTGTCATGGTAGAAAATAAGTTTTTTCTTCTAAGATTCTAGCCAATGCCTTTTTATCCCCCGTTTCCAACCCTTTAAAACTATTTTTTCGAATCAATAAGTAGCCTATGTCCTTTCTCAGGCTCTAGACTATCTGTGTACCAAATTTCATTCAAATCGGTTCAGTAGTTTTAGCGTGAAAGCGCGACAGACAGACAGACAGACAGAGTTACTTTCGCATTTATAATATTAAAATATATAATATATAAATATATAAATATATAAATATATAATATATATAATATATAATATATATATATATATATATATAAATATATAATAAATAATAAATAATAAAAATAATAATAATATAATAATATATAATATATAATATAATAACAATAAAAGTAGGTATATAAAGAAGTTTTACTATAGGACCAGCTCCGAAAAGCGAAAAAACTGTTCCATATATTTTGTCTAAAGTATCTAAATCTAAATAAACTTTTTCTAAATCAAAGTGGATACATTTTTAACATTTTCGAGGTTGGTCCATAGTAAAAGTAAAAGTCATTAAAACATTGTGCGTAAGATCTTGTACGCAATAGTAAAGAAGTAAAATTTCTCGAGGGAACTTCTCGAGTGGAGACCACGTACCGGCAGCGCAGCGTAATTTGAAAATGATCGTAAGATCGCGCTAGGACAGTACTAGATACAAACCGCTTCCAACAGGTCTTTTTTGAGATCTATAAGAGAGGCATATTTCTAGCTGGATGGCCCCATAGTGGAAATGATGATTATTTATTTATTATCTATTTATTTGAAACAAATACATATACAATATACTTATCCATATAACAGCACCAAAAAACCTTTCGGTTTGACTCGGTACCTTAATTCACCACTCGCTACTTATTAATAACTTTAGTAATAATAAACTCCCTAGTCTAAATCAAATAAAAACAAAAACAAGTTCGCACAACTAGAATAATAATCGGCCAAGTACGAGTCGGACTCGCACACGGAGGGTTCCGTACTGTATGGGAGCCCCTCTTAAATATTTATTTTATTTTAATTTAATTATTTATTGTTGAAGTGACTATAAAACTTAATATTCTGTGAAAATTTCAAGCATCTACCTGTTACCATTATTAATATAAAGCGAAAAACGTCTAAAAATTCAGGTTTGTTGTATGGGAGCCCCCCTTAAATATTTATTTTATTTTCTATTTATCGTCTGTGAAATTTTCAGCTGCCTAGCTATCATGGTTCATGAGATACAGCCCAGTGACAGACAGACAGACGGACATCGAAGTCTTAGTAATAGGGTCCCGTTTTTCCCTTTGGGTACGGAACCCTAAAAACCAAGTGAAACTAAAATCAATTGAAGTACAATCCAAGCATAAGCATCAGTAGCACGGTAATGATTACCATTACCGTGTCAGTAGGTAGGTAAATACCTAACACCACGAAGTAAACAGCTGCTCACTCGCAAACAATAACAATTTCTTGCGAAGCAGATTTAAGCGGAACGGTCGAACCGAGCGCCTACATCGCTTCATCGCCTCGCCGAGACTGGATCACAATTAAGCTGGTATCCGTGTTAAAGCTCATCCAGCAAAACCTAAAACAAGCTAAAAATTCGAATACCAATTTGTAACAATTCAGATTCTTTCACCGAGCTCTTGGCATGAAATCACGTCTGTTCGTCGCATCACTCGCATTGTCGTGCCTTGTCCTTGCTTGTGCTGGCATTTTAAACGTTTCAACTGTCTTTGAGATTATTTCGAGCTGAAACTGTTTTAATGGTAGAGAGGACACCAAAGAGCTTACAATCGTGTAGTACTAGTAGGTAGGTACTAGCTCGAGGAATGAGACGTGACGGACAATTAATTATTCACTTAGAGAATTTACTATTTGACTATTTGATTTGACTATTTCTACATTTATTTCTCTGTTCATCTTACTATATCCTTAATATTATAAACTCTAACGTTTGTGAGTATGTATGGATGTTTGTTACTCTTTCACGCGCAAACTGCTTAACCAATTTGGATAAAATTCGGTATGAAGGTAGCTTAGACCTTGGATTAACACATAGGCTGCTACTTTTTATCTCGGGCTAATGCGAGTAACACCGTGGGGCGCAGCTGAGCGCGCAGATATTTTCAATGAATGGTATTTACTTACCGATCTTTCACAAAATATCCTTCGCTAAAAAAATCAAATTTAAATCTTGCCTAAATGTTTCGATAAAAGACGTCACTGATTCGATTCCTGTCTGGCAAGCAGAGTAAGAAAATGGAGTAGGTGCGAATTCTCCCACCCGCACTTAGCCAGCGTGATGAATATAGCCCAATCACTCTTGGTGGGTAAGCCTGTGTTCAGTAGTGGACTATCTAAAAGGCTAGTGCAGTACAGTACAGCTAGTGATAGGCCGTGGTGGTCTAGTGGTAATGACACCCGCCTTACAATCGTGAGGTCAGATCCCGGTCCCGTACCAATGAGTTCCTTGGAATTTATGTATGGAATTTCACACCAATGGCTTTTCGGTGAAGAAAACATCGTGAGGCAACCTGCATATGTCCGTAGAATAAATTCGATGGCGTATGTGAATCCACCAACCCGCACTGGGCCATCGTGTTGGATATGGCCCAATCACCCTTCGTGGGTAGGCCTACGTCCTGCAGTGGACAATTTAAAAGGCTGGAACAGGTATATTACATTATCTACTGCCTTAGCTTTACAAAATGAAGACACGATACAGGTGTTTGGCTAGAAACGTGATGTTTCAAAGACTACCAGCTAGCTGACTCAGTAATCCGAAGTGACGACTTAAGCCCGTGTCGCTATCTTAGTTTATGCCTTAACATGCCTTGGAGTAGCTGTAAACGTCGCAGTTTTAGACTTTTGAAGCTCGGATACACTAGAACTAGCTGTTCATTCCGGCCCGCAGGTATGTGTATTTTACTTTCCAAATATTATAGCTACATAAAAGAATCAAATCGAGTCAGATATAAGATCTGTATAAGGTCCAAAGTAACTGATATACTCGTACAACGAATTAGTGAGATGAAATGGCAGTGAACCAACCGGGCACAAAGTATGGAGGACTTATGACGGCAGAAATGCTGACGGGATTGAATAGTTCTCGAATGGAGCTGTACAATGTACGTACTATCGGACGTATAGGTACAAGGTGGGTTGACGACCACAGGATTACGCTTGGTGATCTCTGGACATAAGCCACCCCTATGGATTTCCCATAAGACTGGTTGGTAGCAGCTACTTTATGAAAAATAATAGAAAGGATTTTATTTTGAATCTAAAATCTTAGTTACTAAAAAAATATTGAAAAATTGTAAAATAATTTATTTTAACAGTGCCAATAACCACGGTCAGACAATCACAAAACTTAAATGGATTTGGGCAGGACACATTGCCAGACAGAGCGATGACACAAGACGGTGGACAAAAACCTGAACAGGATGGTGGCCCCGCAACGGTAAACGAAGCGTGGGGCATCCACCAGCTCGTTGGGTCGGTGACATTGTAAGAGTTGCGGGTCCAACCTGGACGTGATCGGCGCAGGATCGAGGTGAATGGCGTACAAGAAGAGAGGCCTATGCTCAGCAGTGGGCGATAACAGGCTGAAAATGATGATGATGATTAGCCATAGGTGCTTTGCACCGGGCTTTCCCAGTACGGGTGGCTAAATAACAATAAACTATTCAAACATAATTCAGATAAACCAAATCTGCAGCAAAATACTAGCGAGATCTTTTCAAACGACTCCCTCTACCAAACGAGGAGTGAGTCCTCACTTATTCAGATCCAATTTAAAGAAACTACGAGTACGTTATTGTTAGCGCGACACTGCCGAACGTAAATTGAGCTGACATTAGGTACGCCGAGGTTCGTGAGCACTTTTGTGCTAGGGTTTACGTAACGACGTGCCGCGCTTCAGTGTCGGTAAAAGTGAAAAAATATTCGTAAAACTGTTCGTATCTAGGATTTGCGGCAACACCTGGATGAAACTTGCACAGGACAGGGATAATTGGGGAAATAAGGAGGGGTTGGGCTAAAATAACCTAAAGACGATGTGTTCGTACCTAGCATACATTTTATGTACATGATTCTTACAATCAACAGATTATTATATTAATGTTGCTTCAAATTTATATTAAAGCGGGGACCGAAAAGTTACGCCAGCAAATAACCTATATGATGAAGTGAAACTTCTAATGCGTCTCCCAACAAGGTTGCCTTAAACGTTTAACGCTACCATGGAGGGGGTATGAAAGCACTGTTGCGTTAAACTTTCAACGTTAGGAAGTTTTACTTATGACATTAACGATAAAAAATATAGATTCTGGTGAAACTTGAAAATCCAAAACACCCTGGCACAAAAACAAGCTATGCTAAATACTAACTAAAGTTATTCTCCTCAGATCTGATAAACGAAGACCTGGCAGACGACGTGCGATGCGCCAAGCGCATCTACGACAGAGTGGGCTTCAAGGCCTGGCCGTCCTCCTACTCGTACTGCAAAGAGAAGGCTATGCCCGACCTGTCCAGATGCTAGACAGCTTTCCGGCTCGAGCCGCACTGTATAAACTTATATCACCTGTTTGCAGTACATTGTGTTGTTTTGCAAATTGCAGGGCTTTTCAGAGATACCTATAATCCTTATGCTCCTATTGCACAAAAGGTGTACGATTCATTTGTTGTTCGATTATACACCTTTTGTGCAATTAAATACGTTACTTTAAATACGTGTTACGTATTTAACCCTTAAATGGATTTTGTCATTTATAAAGGACGTAAACAAAACGCGCACACCGATACAAAATGCACACGCGTTGCCGGCTCTAAGGCGGTGCTTGACGACTAACAAGCTACTCTTTTCTAACTTACGCGATTTTGGGATACTAGGTCATCGAAAAATTAGAAGTGCACGCCATTTTTAAAATAGAACGTATCGCGTCAGGTTTTCCTCCAGATAAAAGTGATTGTAACGGTGACTTATTTTATTGTTTTAACTAACTATTACTTGTTTTCATTTATTTGAAAATTGGGTAATTATATTGTGTCGTAGTTCATCAAACTCATGATCGTAGTTTTTCCTAAAATGTCACATATATTTGAATGTCACATAGAACGGACATTGCCCTAAAAGTGTAGTACCAAGTATTTTTCGTATCCGTCATTCAGAACGGACATTGCCCTGAACGTATAGTAACAAGCAGTCCTTGTATTTGTCACAAAAAAGGGACATTGTCTGTTTAATTTTTTTATTTTTGTGTGAAATTGTCTTGGAGAGCAAAAAACACAATTCACAACAAAGTTTGAGTGAAGATTCCTTCAGACACCTTCAATATTTAGACAAAACTTTCAGGTAGATCTTCCTGTATCATACCTGAAAGCCCAACAACTAGTTCTGTAATATCACCGCTGACACCAGGAGTGCAAACACATAGGACTAGACAATATAACTGTAGAATCCTCTCCTACCTACCTAGCGACCACCGCCAGCACCTGCTGTAAGAAAGTATAATGCGAAAAAATAAAAAAGTAATTTCAAAAAAGTTTAATATACCGGCACTGTAGATACCTATATACAGGATTATTTGCTTATCCTTTACTAAGCCGAAAGAAGGTGAGTCAGACCATCATTACGAACAACTTTTAATATGTGACCAACCCAAAATCCCAGAAAAAAAATATCAGCGGTTTCATACATTTGTCGAGTCTGGGTTGCAATTTTGTATGAATCAGCAGGTTCGTGCAGAGACTTCAGGAATAGTCTATGACTTCTTTCCCTATGACGGCGTAAACACCTTTTGAAAGCACAAAAGAGTGGGAAGAAGACCATCAAGGCCGTAGAGGAAAAAGCCATAGTAAAATTCTGCAAAAGCATATCGAATTCAGCATTACTAAGTAGGTAGTTTCCTAAACATTGTACACAGTGTACTTCAAAATTTTCTGTTCTTAACATACATGATATATATTTTAAGAATAGGTTTTTTGGTTTATATTTTCTGTGTTTTTGTGTTTTAGTTATTTTCTGTGTCATAAAGGACATGTTCTTTTTTGTATGGGACTTTGGCTCAATGACGGGCTCTAAACTATAATAGGGAGAAAAATCAACTTAATTCGATGAGGCATAGTGTTTTTTAATCGAACAGTCAATTAAAAAGCAAACAATTTTTTTTTGCTTTGCGTTATTGCCATATTAACCGCTATTAAAATCATCCACCATGTTGTGGATCATGGATGTAAGAAAGGAGTCAATCGGCAACAAGATTCAAAATCTGCAGATTTAAATGTCACGGTTGTCCAAAAAAGTCATTGCCAGATCTGTCAGGTTTGTAATACATCGAAGTCCATTATCGTAACCATGTCGTAAATAATAAGAATTGAATTGTCGCAAAGGCAAAGATATCACAATGCATTAGTACATTTAAAGCCGAATGAGATAAAACAATAGCAATTTTTTTTTTTTTTTAAATTATTCGCCCACTTTTGGGCAGGCTAAAGCCTTTAAGGCCATACCGCCTAGTCTTACGTATTCTTTGATTCTATATTTTCTTTGACTTTTCTTCTTCTTAGTAAAGCTGTGGTGAGTTTACTAGAAGCTTCGATGGAGTTTTGAAGACAACACGAAAAGACATGTTTTACCACATTCTACTACTTGCCTACACTCATGCTCGTATTTCAGCTATTAATAAATAAAATACCACAACTTTTGCACTATTAATACTGATAGAAACACAAGTTTTAGAAAATAATTCAATGCGGCGACATGATTTTCTCGCGTTCCCGCCAAAACTCCAAACAATAGCAAACCGTAAACAGTATTACCAGTTTCTATTTTCTGAGTTCCCAGAAAAATGAGGCGAAATTCTCCAATAACAAATATAATGCATGTAGTAGGATGATTTGATACCTACATTGTATTTTCGCAATCACTAAGATTGAAAAATATCGTAGCTCATCTCAAAACAATTATACGTGTTTTCGCAAAATTCTTTAGATATTCGCGACAAAACGATTTATCAAATCATACTACGACACTCATATTTAGCATGAATATCCTTTATTATTTTAAAATAATAATGCCTCACGATCGATAAAATAAAAAATCCCTGCGTTTAAATTCAATTACCAATCGAGTTTAAATTCCCCTTGATTCGGGAGATTTCCCACAAAGCGGCAACGCTGAAATTAACTTTTTCATTCTTTAGGTACACTAGATGGCGGAAAATTCAAATCATGGGTTGCTAGGCCTGCGATAATGATAAATGTTTTGCTTTTTTTCTAAAGCGTTTGGATTTTTTTCAGTATTTTTTCGTGATTTGTCATATTTTCGTCTATAAGATAAAAGCGAGCCAGGTATGGGCCAGGTTTGAGAACATCACCTTTTACGTTTTTAAATTTCTTGTGTAACAGATAATGTCCGTTTCAAGTGACGTGTAAAGATTTTATAGGTATCAGTAGTTACGGGCAATGTCCGTCTTATGTGACGTGTCATATCTCCTAAAATAATATATATTTTTTAGAAAAAAATGATTGAATATTTTATTTTCCTCATAAAATAACCACTTATACTAAAAATATCCCAAAGAAACAGAGATATCATGCAGTGACTGTTTAAGGGTTAAAACAAAAGCAAAATGACTTTTACTATGGACTGTTACTGAAACCACTAAATAAACTATTTCATACAAAAAGTGCATTGACTCTGGGAAAATTATACGGAACGGGTATTTTTTTTACCAATTCCACATTACAATGAGTATTCTTATATATCTCCTAAAGTCCCTTCTATTTCCAAAGCAACTGTCTGTGTATTAATTGTTTACATACCACCTTGTGTTCATTAGATATTTTCTATGCCTATATTTTTTGTGCTGAACCACCAATTATTGTGTTCATTTTGAAATTATAAGCAGTAAAAAATAGGATTTATGTATAAGCTCGTATCATAGATATATGTTTAATAGATATTAACATATTTTTATACGTTTTTTTTTCATATTTATGTTTTGTATAATATTTGCATGTTAGGTATAATTAGGTAAAATTTCTCAAAAACAACTTTTTTACATTTATATTGAGAACAAAATTTTTATATCAACTAGGTAGTTGTATGTTATTTTTAGTTTTACCTAACATTATAATCTATTTTAATATTTTTATTTATTTACTAATTTTGATTTTATTAAAATGAGAATGACTTATGAAATATGTATAATTGTTGTACACACACAGACATCTATAGGTGTCTCATGTTATTTTATTTTATACATCCTTGTCTTTCCTGTTATCCTAGACATTTATCCTTAACAACATTACAGTGGTCATTGATCGCAGCATCATAATTACTTACCTGTAAATAAAAAAAGATACAGTTTTAATTATTAGGTAGTAAATTTCATGGGCGCTCTGGCGTATCTAGGGGGATCTTAAATGGGGACCCGTCACCCCTAGCATGGCAAAGATATTACTCGTAAACCAATATGACCCGAGTTCACCAACGTTTCCTTAAGTTAAACATATGATTACTGTATTTGAACAACGGTTTTTGCTTGGTGAAAAGCTAAATTTCGCTAACCGTTTAAGATGTAAGCAACGGTTAATAAATTAAACATATGCCGTCTTACCACCAAAGTTTTACACACGATTTAGACAGTACAAATTGCACGGTTAAACAGTGTTTAAAGCGTGTTTAAATCTTTTGTGATATGGCGGATATTGGTCAACTCGGGTCTAAAAGCCGAGTTTAAGCATTGTTTTAATACAGTAGGTAATAACACGTTTAACTTAAACAAGCGTTGGAGAAATTGGGTCTTAATCTACTTTTTATGTCAGTTGTCGATGTTAATCCATACTCTATTTCCTCTTCTGAGGGGATAAATCGGTGGAAAGACAATTGGTCGATTTGCCATGATAGAATTGCAGGGCAAGCTTATGGGATTCAAACTCATCTCGTTAATAAAATCTACCCCAGACTGTCAAAATTATTTTAAAAAATCGTGTTTGCTGCGCTCGCGCTTATTAAGACGGATGATTTTTCTGTTATTTCTGCCAAAAACAATCAAACAGTTCAGCAAGGCAACTATAATTTAAAGATAGCTGAAGTCAATTTTTAAATATGCTTCGAACTCGAAAAACAATTTTCGAATGAAGATTTCAATGAAGACGCCAGCGCCATCAGGAAACCAGTAAACATAGCGTACAACTTCTAGCCCCATGATTAGGCATAAAGTTGATTTCAATATTGAAACCTTTCTTACCAAAATTCATTTTTAGGGTTCCGTACTCAAAGGGTAATAACGTCTGTCCGTCTATCCGTCTGTCCGTCTGTCTGTCTGTCACCAGGCTGTATCTCATGAATGGTGATAGCTATAACGTTGAAATTTTCACAGATGTATTTCTGTTGCCGCTATAACAACAAATACTAAAAACAGAAAAAAATAAATTAAGGGGGGCTCCCATACAACAAACCTGAATTTTTAGCCGTTTGTCGCTCGATATTAATAACGGTGACAGGTATGCTTGAAATATTTACTGAATATTTAGTTGAATAAATACTTAAAAATAAATAATTCAAATAAAATAAAACAAAATTGTAAAGGCTCCCATACAAGAAACGTGACTTTTTGCTGGATATTAATAACGACAACAGAAATATGCTTGAAATATTGCCAGAATATTCAAAAATAATAATTGAATTAAAATGAAGGCTTCCATACGGTACTGAACCCTTCGTGCGCGAGTCGGACTCGCACTTGACCGATTTATTTATTAATTTTCTCCTACTAGTTTGGTCAAAGCAAGAACGCATGTAACTTGAACATAATACTGTCAGGCGCTTGTATACGAAAGTAAATAAATAATCGACCGAAGAAACAAAGTGAGCGAAGCGTCTCATTTTCGAATTGACAATTTTGGACAGATCACTATTACTACATAGTATAGAACAAAGTCGCTTCCCGCTGTCTGTCCCCATGTATGCTTATATCTTTAAAACTACGCTACGGATTTAGATGCGGTTTTTTTAATAGATGGAGTGATTCAAGAGGAAGGTTTGTATGTATTATACACCTGTGCGAAGCCGGGGCGGGTCGCTAGTATATAATAAAAGAAATTTTGCTTAATTAGTTGAAAAATGCAACCTGTACTCGAGAAGCGACAATCAAACTAACAAACATCCGTCAGATGAAAACTAACCAACCCAAAGCAAATAAAGCGTCGTCGCGTGTCATTCGCTTGAATAAATCATAATATCTTTTTAGGAACTTTTCATTTGTTTTGAATCAGTATTGTTTTTATTGTTAATAATCGGCCAAGAGCGAGTCGGACTCCCGCACCAAGGGTTCCGTTCCGTATGGAAGCAATTTTAATTTTATTTTAGTATAATTATTTATTTTTGAAGGGCATATTTAACTTAAGATTCTGTAAATATTTCAAATATCTCCTTGTTGCTGTTATCAATATCGGGCAAAAAAATCACGTTACTGGTATGGGAAATTAAAAAAAAATATTTTAAAAAAACTTATTTTTTTGTTTTAGTATTTTTTGTTATAGCGCCAACAGCTCATACCGCTTATGAGGTACAGCCTGGTGACAGACAGACGGACAGCGGAGTCATAGTGATTGGGTCCCGTTTTTACCCTTTGGGTACAGAACCCTAAAAACGGTTAATAACTGAATTGAAATTCATCAGAACTCAAAATGACGTTCCTATAACATGAAATATTTTTGATAAGTATTCAAAATTCAACACCAATAAGCCCTCGTCAAAATTCGACTGATACAGTAGGTATTGAAAAGCGTTACAAACTGTTTTGTTTTTCAGTTTTCATCGTTTTACAAAACATCCTGGGTCAGAACACGTACCAATCGTATTTTCGTATGAATAGCCTGTTTTACAATGACCGACTCGACTATTTTCAAAACAAAAATTTAGCAACTATTCAACACTGTTTTTTTCTGTATGTAGTTAATTATGTGTAAAATAAGTAACGTTTTGGTATTTACTGTAAAGTTATTTATTAAGAAAATAAAGAATTTGAACACTAATCCTTACATAGTATAAAATAAAGTCGCTATTTTCGTTTGTTTGTCTGTATGCTTAAATCTTTAAAACTACGCAACGGATTTTGATGCGGTTTTTTTTAATGGATAGAGTAATTCAAGAGGAAGGTTTATATGTATAAAAATTCCCGAAATTCCCACGGGAACGGGCACAACGCGGGTAAAACCGCGAGGCGCTGCTAGTTTGGTATAATTAATCGTAAAAAATAAAGTAAAGTAATTACTAAAGGTGATTTTGTCACGAGGAACCATCAGTTTAGCTAGTAGAGAATTTCTCTAGGGGGTACCTGCTTACTTTTATTCACCCCCTAAGCATAAAGTAGTCTTCATTATTTTTCTACCTTCATATCCCCCTTCCTCCTATGCTAAACTTTTAAAAAACGGGGGAACCATGGAAAAAATTGTTTTACTATTTTACAAAAAGTAGATGATTTAAATGAGAACTCTGTCTGCAATGAGCCAATCGAAGTATAAAAAGAGATGTAAAAAAAACATGTTTCGCTGTAATTTATTTGAAATTGGATAATATTTTGATTCTTCCATACATGTCTCGTACGATGATAACCTCATGACTAAACATCTCACCAATAACTACGTATTTCACAATCAGGGATTGATCTTGTCTCTGTTGAAAATCGTATCATCTAAATGTAAAGCAGCCATAGCCATATGAGTATCGGCGTCCATATCCAACAATCCATCATTTTTGGCGAGTTTTAGGGTTCGGAATGCCGACCAGTCATATGTCGGAGACAGGTCATTTTGGCCACTCGTAAAAAGTTACTACGGCACGCGTTATTGCTTTTTAGGATCTACAATTCCTGTCTGTCGCTCGTCAAATTGTGAAATATTGACTATGCAAAATATAGGTCGGTAAATACCTAGACTATATTGGTCACACAATACTGTTGCAATAGTTATGTGGCAATAGACATTTATGGTAGCAGAAGCAGAAGCAGTAGATGTGATTGAATTGTTGGTACTCGTATCACTACAGATTAGTGGTAGTACTTAGCTACAGATTGGTTCAATTTAATAATATCCGTCATTGTATAATGGCCGTAATTCAGCGATGAATGGCGACACTAGAACGTAGTCTATGCAAACAAAATGACACGATTTTCTGAAGAGCAGTAATTGACACCGTAAAGTGAAATAGAACTTACTAGCGACCCGCCCGGGCTTCTCACAAGTGTATTATAAGCAAAACAAAACATCAGATCCGTTTCCCAGTAAATTGGCCCTGTACGAAACTCAGGATTTCTAAGTAGGCAGCTGCTGTGTCATCCGGTCTGATAGATAATCAAAACAGTTAAATGATACTTGGTAAGTACGTCTAGATACCATATGTACCGATAGACGATTGCATACCGCAGGATGTTGTTTTGTAAATATTTCAATTCAAAGATACATTCTGAGAAGATCTATTAGGTATGCACCTAAAGCGTTGGTTACACCGTAGAATTGCCAACAGTAACTCACTGCATTACACTTGTTGACAAAAGACGTACCTATGTAACTACATTCTACAACTCAAAGCCCAGCTGGTTGCAGTTTCAGCAAACATGTTAAACAGACAGACAGACAAAAATCCTTATTTATAACCACAAACAATAATAAAATTAAACACTATGTGCACACTAAGGACTAAATATGATTATACTGCCGGCCTTATCACCTATGGCGATTTCTTCCAGGCAACCACGTTAAAATATGTGGCAAACGTGTTATTCGGTTACACCGCGCATTAATAATAATTAGTGCTCCTATACAGTCAAACCTGGATAAGAGAGAGTTGGAGGGACCGCCATCTAATTCTCGCTTATAGAGGTTTTTCACTTATCCAGGTTTCTCACTTATCCAGTTTCAGAAGAGACTGCTCTCACTTATAGAGGTTAAAAAATACGTATAATTTGTACGTTGGTCCATTGGTCCATTGGTTTGTATGTATCTACCTATACATACGTGAAGAATGATAAATATATTTATAAATAGTATATAGGTACTAATTGTTCGGGATGTGTTGATTAGAATTGAACATGGATGATTGACTAATTCATTATAAAAGACCCTTTTTAAAATTGGGAAAATCAAAAATATTTTTGATAATTCCATGTCCTTTAGAGTACTGAGACCGTATGGGGTCTTTGGATTTTATTATTTTATAAAAGTTGGATTCTACTAAATCAAATTCATTGCGCACTTTATTTTCAGATTTTCCCCTTTTGAACACATTCAAGCTTGGCGATTTATTTGTTTATTCCTAAAGATTGATTTATTAACACCGAACCTTTATCTTCAATTGAAACTTGTCAACTGTTGTTAGTTTGACCAATAAGATAGTGTAAACGGACGTATGGCTATTTCAAAAGAATGTGATACAAAAATAATGTTAGGCAGATAAATGAAAAACACAAAATAATTTTTAATAGAACACTATTTCAATAAACGGGATAGTATAGACGCACACGTGTGCCCATTCCAATAAAAGTCGATACAAAAACAATGTTACTTATTTCCACGAAATACCAAAAAAATGTTTGAATAGAACACGATCTGAAATCAACGGTAGTTAGTTCCAAGAAATTTAAGAATGGGTCATAAATTGCAGATGTTTCATTACCCTCAACTCTCACTTATAGAGGCTCAGACAAGTAGTACTCTCAGTTATAGAGGTCCATGAGGGAAAAACGACTCTCTCTTATAGAGGTTTTGGTCTCTCACTTATAGAGGTATTTGAGGGTTAAAATGACGGGACCTGGCAATTTCTCTCACTTATAGAGGTTTCTCACTTATCCAGTTCTCAGTTAGCCAGGTTTGACTGTATTACCATCCTGCTAGTCAAGCATGCGACCACGAAACGGCACGAAAAGAACTCATTTCGATGTGTGAAAAAGTGACAGATATATACTTTGCCATAACGCTGTCTCGTTTTGACACTATGAACGAAATAATTCGTGGCGCGCATACTAGCCCGGCTGGACTAGTTGGTATCTCTTTCGGCCTTCGAAGTAGGCCAAAAGTTTGATTGTCAGCCAAAATAGAGCGTGTTGAAACATTGATTTTTTTTAAATTATTTCTAAAAATAAATTTTTTGGATACTTATAAAACGTAACTGGACACAGAAATAATAAATCACTTGGACGTGATTTCTTGTTTTTAACCGACTTCAAAAAAGGAGGAGGTTCCTCGTTCACCTGAACTTATGTACCTGTATGATTTTTTGTGTATTCGTCGATATGTTCGCCAATTGTGAACAAATTTAAAATATATTTCTCAGTTCGAAAGGAAAATCCCAATGTTGCGAGGCTGAGTCATTTTTGAAAAATCAAAAATTTCGGCAAAATGGTTTACATCAATTCGAGCAAATGATTCGAATTTTGTACACGATTGGAGTCGGTTGTGCCATTTTTTGCGAAAATGTATTTCTATTAAATAATAATCTGCCAAGATTTTTGTTCAAAAAGTTTCTTGTTGTTAAAGGTTATGCTAGGTGTACATAGGAATAGTAGGTAATCCCTGTTTTACTACTAAACCTTACAGATATTAAATGATTCTGTAGGTAGGTACTTACTTTATTAGGGACAATAAAATACGGTCCACTTTGTAGGTGAAAGGTTTTAGTAGATACAAATAGCATTCATTTATTAAAACCAAATTCGATACCATTGATATAGATCGTATTACCATCTATTTAAATGTGATATTTACGATAATTGTATTTACCTTCGATAGGCCAAGCTCTTATCTAATCTGACGAAACACGCTTGCTCACACATTCTCAAAATTTCCCAATTTCATTCAAATTATCTTAACAGCTTTCTCAATGAACAGCCAAATAAAGTCACAAAAGCATCCAAAAGATAAAAAGCTCTATGTAAGTTGTAAAGTAAGTTGTTCCAAACCTACGCGAGCGTCTAAATATTCTGATGGTGCTATTAAAATGCTAATTCCATTCACTTCCCATAGAAAGCTGTTGTAAATGTTACAACTGCTTTGCACTCGTTTTGTTGATCAAAAAATATCATGTGTGAAAAACTACTAAGTAAGTATGCATACCATTAATGAACTTTACCAACATAATAATAAAAGTACCTAAGATCTACATTTACTACTAGTACTAGTAGTTTGACTATATGTTTCTTAGCGATCACCGAAGTAAAGCAACGTTTGGCACGGTCAGTATTCGGATGAGTGACCGCGGGTGGCATTTACAACTGAGCACTGCCGTGGCTCCGATAACACGTTAAATTGTGGTTGTTTGAAGCCTTCAAGTGACTTAAAAACTTTGACACCAGAGCTAGCTTAGCCATCCGGCTGATATACGAACTTACTTCAGTTACTAAAGTATGTTCGATAAACCAGAACAGTTTATCTTTAGAATTTGGAGGCGCTATGATATAAAAATGTGCATACTACGAAAACTATTGTAGTTTTCCAGTGGCTCCAGTTGCTTGGTTAGGTAACTTTAATGAATAATCCTCGTACTAAGCCTTTGGGTAGGTACTAAGGAATCTATGTGCTCTTGTTCTTGTACAGCAAAAAGCTCTAACCATACGAGTACACCCAAACGTGATCAAGGAAGATAACACCTTAAATTGGCCGAAATGTCGTAAACAGGCATCGCATTTCGGAAGAAAACAATCAATACTTATGTCACAAAAATAAGCTACAAATTGTGTACCTAACAAAAATACCTTCATCGTTCTATGTTCTCTGATTTATATTTCATTTATTTCGGATTTTTGTTGGTAATTTCCATCCAAGCAGTCATAAATATAAAATCGGCCTTCAAAGAACCCCGTCTGCAGTAAAAACTGAACAATGCATTGGTAATGCTACAGCCACAGGTTATCCTTTAGTTCGGATCCTACTTGAGCTCCACAACACAGTTCAGTAGCCCAACTCGATACAATATTGCTCATCTATCTGTTTAGTTCTATGTTCGAAGCTAGATAGCGTTGGTTTTAAAATAACACCAGTTGTAAGAACATTACAAAAATACAAGATATATTGATTCAATTTAAAATGTGCTGTACCTACATAGTTGGATGAAACATTACCCATACCTTTAGCACTGCGATAAGAACTTAGATTATAGAAGGGAAGATATTTTGAAGAATATAAAAATCTACTGGTACTTTGACATCTCTCTCTATCGACTGCCTAAAGTGAAAAAGAAACAGAACTATGCTATTTAGCTAATATAATTACGATATGTAATCGGGCTTACTGGCTAAATAGACAAAAAATCGAAACCAAAATTCAGTTAAAACCCATAATACCTTACTACTGACAGTTGTAAAGTGAACTATCTCCACGTACAGGCAGATTCCCACGTATCGATTCGTCGATAGGTCGTTGACGCGATCGGAACTCGAGTTTTCGAGTTTTTGCAATCGATTCCTCCCGAGTCGGATGCCGTCACTAACGAGCGAAGTTTCGTTTGTTGGTATTAAATACCTGAGTGAGTAGAACTTATGAAGTACCCGTGGATGTACTCGTAAGAAAGATGGTATGAAAAGGTTGAAAACTTGTATCATAGTTTGACCCTAAACAATTCGTATACTATTCGTATAACAATAAAATAGTAGAGTACGAAAAGTTGAAAACAAACGTGATATTTAACGTAAGTGGCAATTTGTGGAAGTGATATTTGAACTACTCTTCCATGCCACAAGTATGTTTCCAAAATGCATATATATGGCAGACAGGTTCATAGCAAGCTTTTTTCTAAGATAATATTAATTATAAAGAAAAGAGACCGTTTCGGATCCACTAAAAACTAGATCCATGGAAGTCCAATGGAAGTCTATAGATTTTGAAACCATATAGATAGATAGATACGAGTAGAATAACTCTCGAGAGATATACTCTCGATGAGTGCACTTTATCAAAAGGAATTTAGTTTAGACGTTTTAAAACTATTTTGTTGAGAAAAATTTAGTCGTAGGTACTCGATTTGATACCAACACAATGAACAACAATCTGTTTTTGGTTCACATAGGTAAATAAATTTTGATATAACCAAAAAACTCTTTTTAAAAATCTAATAAACTGTTAATTTATTTTATGTTTTTCGTTTGATTGTTCACGCCTACATATCGAAGCAGAAATTAAAACGAATACCTACATAAATGTTTTATGTAATTGTTGTATTACGAATAGGTGTGTTTCAATGTTAATGTTAATGTGTAAATCTAACAATTTAATGTACCTACTTGTTCGTTTTATAAGAATAAATAAATTGATTGATTGATAGTCTTCCACCTAAGAGTTGTACTGTACTGTACCAGCCTTTTTAATAGTCCACTGCAGGACGTAGGCCTACCCACGAAGGGTGATACCTAAGAGTTGACTGGCTGATAATGGCATTCAGCGTAAAGTCCTCCTTTTGTAAAAATGGTATGCAAATTTTCGGCTTGCTTCAACTTCCATACATTTGTACACTCTACTTTAACGAAATACTTAGTAAATGTGTTTTATCAGCGTTATTGTTTATGTTACTAATTGTTCATGCGGAAATTCTAAGAAATTGTATTAAGTATTTTGTAATAAAGGAAAATTAATCCTCTCCTTCACGTAGAAAATGAACAGGCAATTATCAGTTATTTGATTAAATCTCTAGTACGAGTCAGTGAAATTCGGAGAGCTCTTATCGACACATCAAAAACGAACCGTTCATTGTAAAGATTCTTTGCCTTAACTTTACCATTAGAAAGCTTTTTTTCTTATTTCCGCTTCATACATCTTATTCTATTAAGTTAGGGCGTATTTATACGATATTAATGTTTTTTAAGACCTTTCTTCTTCTTTAGTAACCCAATACAACAGGCCCATTCAAATTAATTCAAGCTGGATGTCCCCAACAAAAATCAAAGCAGAACCAGGAAGCAGAAACAGAAAATTTACCATAGCCTAGATTTTTTATGGTCAGATTTTATTTGAAAAAGGTGTACTACGCCGAAAGGGGATGACTCAGACCATCATTATGAACAACTATGAAGAAACTCCAGAATTCCAAAAAAAAAACAGCAGTCGCATACAAATTTGCAAATCGATGTATCTACCTCACTGCTCCACTCAAAAGGATTTATTTAAGCAAGATTGTTTTAAATAGACATCCATTTAAAACAATCTTGCTTCCATTTTAAATAAATCCTCCCCTACAATGTTAAAAACAATAAATATCTACTAACTATTACCGACTTACATTATGAAATCAACCGAGAGCAGGCTATGCATTGCACCCATGCATTCTTTGGCAATATAATGCTACACGTGCTGTAACCAACACAAGTAATACAATAAGTAATAGTTTTCACGATTTGAAAATCCCTTGTAAAATGCGATCATCTTTTCTCAGGCCACAAAGATCATAATTCTACACTATTAAATAAAAATCTCCGAACAAGCATCCTTGGATCTGGTTTGGTTTATGATATCGGAATCAGTAACGGTGGAAATTCTAGTTTTCATTCTGAAAATTCTAAGTTTCATTCTGTAAAAGACGGCACACTATAGCATTTGGTGGTATTTTACGATGTACTTTTACGAGTTTTTACTCCCGAATGTAACATTTACGTTCGTATTATTTTTTTTGTCGACAACAAGTTTTCTTGCCATTTTCGATAGAGAATTTGGCCGTTTGAGTTGAATGAGCTTTCTTGGAATTTATACACCTACGGATTTGCACATCACTGGCTTTTCGGTGAAGGGAAACGTTGGGAATCAAGCTGCATGTATCAGTAGAAGAAATTTAATGGCGTATGTTAATCCAATAACTCGTACTGGGTATTAGCGTGGTGGATGTGATCAATCGCTCTTCGTGGCGAGATCTAAGTTCAACAGCGAACTATTAAATAAAAGTCAATGACAAAAATCAACTAAAAATTTTTGGCTTGCCGACGTTTCGGACACGTTAACCGTTATTGTAAAAATGTATTAAAAATATTGAATTAATAAAGTAAAAATATTGAAGCTCGATCTTAATATTTTTTTTTGGCCAGAAAATGTCAAAACCGACTTATACAGTGTACATCATTCGAATAGTCCGCACGGATCACAGAAGAGAGATCTAGTTCTGCTGTTCTGAAGTGATTTTCAAATGATGATGTTGATCGATGTAGTGATTTTCACATTATTGTTGAAGTGTCTCTACCAAACAAAAAAAGAATATTATCATAAGCGTCGACTTGTAAACCTCGACCGTTTTATCGGTTAAAAACTAGCAACACACAGTAATGATCTATCTTGAAACCTTCGCATCTCCCATCACACGTGCTTGATAAACTACCAGGAAGAGCTCCCATTGTCTAGCCACACTCCACCACGAGATTAATACGCCTGTCCAAATATTGAAGGCTTACATCAAACGGCGACATATTGGTTGGATTGACTAATAAATATTTTCAATTGATTTATTTACGGACGTTTTGGACACAGACAAAATATTATAGCTTTAAAATAGTTACTTGCTTACCAAGCGCTTTTACCAAGTAGCAACACGGTAATAATGGCCTGTTGGACACAGACAAAATGTTATAGCTTTAAAATAGTTACTTGCTTACCAAGCGCTTTTACCAAGTAGCAACACAGTAATAATAGCCTGTCTCAAAACCTTCGCATCTCCCATCACACGAGCTTGACAAACTACTAGGAAGAGCTCCCATTGTCTAGCCACACTCCACAACAAGATAAATACGCCCATCCAAATATTGAAGGCTTACATCAAACTCGCCATTGTGCTGACCACGATTGATGTCTCCAGAGCACAATATAAACATTCTAACGTGCTGATTGCTGATCGGAAACACTTTTGTTTTAGTTAAGTATCCGCTTAACTACTGGCTATAATTATTATTGTATTGGGTGTTTCACTCCAGGAACTCATTGTATACATCATTATAAGTTATAACTGTATACAGGATGTGGTTATATGTTTACTCACCTGGTGTTTCACTAAACGGTACGGCGGACATTTTCGCGGTAACCATTGCACCCAGTATCATAACTGTAAACAGGATGTTGCTTTTCAAAGTGCGAGAGACATCTATATATGCTTCCTTATGATATAATCTACTATTGCCATACCAGGAGGAAATAGGAGGAAACCAGTATGAAGGGGCCTGCATCCAGCACAATCCTGTAGCCTTAATGAGCTCATCTGATCAAAATGAGGATGATGATGGCAAAATAAGGTTTTTGCGGCTCTGATACATATTCTTCGAAGTTAACTTCAATCCATTATAGATCGATCATTGTGATAAAATCGATCAAGCCCGTGGTTTTATGTTTAATTTAGCAACAAACAGATTCCTTGCCTTACCGGGAGGTATGTGGAATGTATCAGTATTTCTTCTGCCCATCAAACGAGTGCGACTCAAACTCGGGATTTAGAAGGTTATCCAGAAAGGATGTAATAAGCTGAAAGGGAGTAATTTCAAATATTTAAATCATCATCACGTACAACTTTTACAACACGGAAAAAAAGAATATCTTATTAGAGTTTGTGCAAAAGAGAGAAGCGTCGTAGGTGAGGTCGCCCGTGTGCGATTTTACTAATTTTGTTACGTTGACAACACTGCTCTGTCATTGCTAGTACAACTAAAAGTGTTTGATACTTGGTAGACACCAATTCGGTTTTATCAGTAGACTCGCGTCTACCAAGTAGTCGGTACTTTGACTGTTGATTAAAATCTTTTTCTTAGTTCACCGTAACACCACGACGGTTATCTTTTTGCACAAACTCTACAACAATATCCCCTTGGTCAAGACAAACATAGACTGATATATGGGGAAAACAATATATTCTTTGATTAAGTAAAATATTGTCTCAGTTTTATCGAGAAATTTGACTATTTTTTCTCAAGTACTAGTTTGACCATGTATACATGGTCAAAAAAATAATCAGCTGATCCGTACAAAAATGCAACGCGGAATCGATAAAATGTATGATATTTTTGTTTTGTCTAATGCCATGGTGGCACTATACTCGTAGTAGATAAATGTTGTTCTCGATGATGGTATAAATCAGTCCCTTTCGGCTCTTTCCAAATAACCCTATATATATTTACTTAAGCCCCTGATCGACGTACAAAAAACTCCGACTTTAAAACTCGGTTTTAAAATCAACGAGCTTTAGGATAGGATATAGAACTTTTAAAAGTAGTTTATATAGTATTTAGCGCAAGTAACAGTTACCCAAACACCTCAGAAGGCAAACCTTGTTTCTTCAAAAGAATATTTACCTAAATAAGAGGTGATAATTTTTGAACATTGAAATTCTTTCAAAGAAAATTTCTACGCCGGTACAAATTACTGACTGTAAATCACTCCCACGCACGCATACTCTCATATTTGGCTTAGGCGTTTAAATCTTTGTAGTGGGAGAGGCGTCGGTCATGTTTCGTAAGGTTTAGTTCTGGAACTAATTTTTGATAATTATTTTTCGCAAAAATGGCAAAACCGTTTACCATCGTGTACAAAATTCGAATATTTTGTTTGAATTGTTTGCATTATTGTTGATTTTACAAAAACGGCTCATTCGATTTCTGTTACATTTAAATGGGACCACCTCGAGAGAACCCTTTCAAACTAACAAGATTTTTTCGCTTCGGTTCACAATTGGCGGAATTATTGATGAACATAAACAAAAAAAATACATAAAGACAAACCCTCTTTTTTGGAAGTCGGTTAAAAATTAAGAAAATCATTTTGCAATGACATAGATTTTTAAAGCTCGCTCCTGCTTGGTCAATTTCGTGACAATTTACGCATACGTCATAGCGACCTACCGTTTGAGAAATTGACCACTTGGAATTGATTCTAGTAACTTCCATTACGAAGTGATAAAAAAACTAAAAATAAATTAATCATTTGTTTTTCATCTAGCTTAACGGACTCAAATAATGGCCGTTTTTAGTCAATTCTTTCTAATAACTAGATTTGATTTCATGTACAATAATAACAAGCAATTCCACAATTTCGCAGTTAGAATCTGGTATTTTTGTTTGTGTTTTGTAAAATTACGTAACATCGGAGCATATCAAACTATTACTTTGAAATACTATACTGGATTTATACATGCAACTCAAGTAAAATAAAACGATAATCTAAAATAACTTATGTAAATTAAAAAATTCTACCTTCACTAAAGTATCCTGTCTAAACTAAACTAATTTAAAAAGGAACTAATTTTAACTTATTTTTTTTATTTTTTTATACTCTTTTTTAATTTAACTAATTCTTTAAAGGTCTACTAGGTCTAGGTAACAGTCTCTAATCTCTGGCAACGTGACCAAAAGTCTGACCGCATTGCCTCGCTGAATTGCGAGGCTGACTTTCTGTCCAAAATCCAGGCCAGCATATTGGTCACTTGTGCTTTCTTTTAATTTTCATAAACATACTTTTAATTGTTTCTTCTACTCTCGACAGTATTTTTCTCATGTTGACAAAATCAGAAGATGTCAGTAATATATTGCCTAGACTCTTGGTCTATTCATAAAGTCTTTGTTAGGTTCACAAAACCACTAGACACTTAACTTCGAGAGGTATTTCGTAACTAAGAACATAATTTACGTCTTCTAAAAAGTTACTTAGCTAGTTGCGAAATCTAACAGCCTATACCTGCCTCGTGGCTTTGAAAATTTGTGCAAAATTCTTATTATATATTAACCTAGTTGTTTAAATAGAATATTTAAGTTCTGTGTAATGATGAATACGTAATAGGGCAAAAAAATTCCGTCTTACCACAAAAATTTTACGCACACTTTAAACAATGTGTAACAGTACAAATTAAACATACACAATAACGGTTAAACAGTTGTACAGGATCACACTCGCTGTTCACATATAAATAGGTATCCATATGATGCATGATTCATATAGTAAACTATGTCTCCCACTAATATACTAAGAAGTTACATTAATGTATTAAAATTGTAACAAATTTTAACTAGATTTTTGGTTAAATAAACTGACAGGTACTAGAATAATGCAGTGAACGGAATATATGACAATATGTTACCTTTAATTATGTGTTATCACAATAAAAGAAGCGCTGGAGAAGAATTGAATTAATGATCCAGGAACTTCAGGCGGATAGAAAGTGAGGCGCAGGATTCAAGTGGAAAAGAACTTGCTTCTTTCTTGTAAAATCCACAAGCTGAAATTAATTAAAACAATAGATAAGAATTCTATGTTGCAGTCACATAAACAAATTCAGAAAGACAAGAGAATTAACAAAGTGTTTGTGAACATTCAAGGTGCATTTCAAACAATATGCTGAATGATATTATTCAGATTATCAAGTTATTCTCGACTCAAAAACTACAAGTATTTATAAAATTAACCGTCGAGATTTGCAGAGAATGAGCGATTAGAGAATTCAATCACATACAAACAAAGGATCAAAGAACGTTTGCTTGAATTAGTAGTGATAAGATGTAGCACCAATTTGTTTTAAAAAGGAATGATTGCAGCCAGGGATTGTTGTTAAAACTGATGAAATACTTCAAGAAAAAGCTACTGAATAGAAGTTAAAATGTTAAAACATTGTAGATAAATACCTTTTTCGCTTTTTCCGAGGTTATGTTTGCGTATTTTTTGTGTTTTGTTCCAAACAAAACTGTAGAATGATTTAGCTCGGTTTTGTCGTTATTTCCAAAAGAAGCTTTCTGGCAGGCTCTAGAAAGGTCAACTAATGCTTTCAGTCTTTAATTGTAACTGAAAATCCATTTGGAAACTGCATTTGAACATAACCAAACACTGAATGTAGTATCGACACTTTTAGTTTATATTTATGCAGATTTTTGTATATAATACCAGTACAATTGCTTCTTTGATACATATCTTTATTCTTGCCGAAGATTTATTTATCATTTGTATAGAAAAAACACAAATATTTAAACACTATTTTACATTTTAATAATTTTCTATTACATTTGTTTGTTGACATTTTTTAATTGCTGAGGATCAGAGTTGCTAGCTCTAGATTTAAAAAAAAAAAGTTAACATTTACGGTATAATGTTTTGTTAGTTAACTTTTGGTTTAGGATCACGCGGGAAAAGCGTAAAGGGTAAATAACAGACCTAATTGTCTATAGTTTTCTGTATATTAATCATTCTAAAGTTTATATAGTACGCAAAGAAAATAGAATTTGTATGTGTATCACTAACAAGAAAACTGTATAAATACCGATTTGCTGCTATGGGTGGGCACACAGTGGATTTGTTTGAAAGTGACATTAGCTGGGATTTTGTGGATTTCCTGGATTTCTGGGATTTCGAGGATATGGAGCTTATGAAGCCGATGACAGATTTCGCAAACTTTCAAGAGAACGTGGATTAAGAGCTTGTCAAGGATATTAAGAACAGGTGACGAGGAAGAAAAACTGAGGGAAACGCGAGGGAAAGGGGTCAGTAACTGTTGAGCGTTGATAGAGTGAGATACTCGTCCGCGAGAACGTGTGGATTATTCTTTGACGACCGGGACAGAGAATATAGAGCAATTATAGAGTAAAATACGATAACAATATTGTGACAGTGAACTGAATTCAAAGTGAAACAGATTTAGAATCAAGTTTTCATTCGGATTATCGATAAAAGTGATTTTGTGATATAGAGTTTTAAGTACTTTAGTGTTTCACACCACTGGCTTTTCGGTGAAGGAAAACATCGTGAGGCAACCTGCATACGTCCGTAGAAGAAATTCGATGGCGTATGTGAATCCACCAACCCGCACTGGGCCAGCGTGGTGGATATGGCCCAATCACCCTTCGTGGGTAGGCCTACGTCCTGCAGTGGACTATCAAAAAGGCTGGTACAGTACAGTACAGTACAGTGTTTCATATTTAGTGGACAACGAGTTTTGTTTGGATTGTTTCTTTTATTAAATCTTTAGTAAAAGCCGGGTGAGTCAATTCTGGTTATTCATGAGTTGTAAAGAGATCTAAGAATCTTGCTAAAATTCCATTATCGAAATTTAATAACGAAAAATGTTCAAAAATTGCAGTATCAGAGTTTTGACTATCAATATCATTGTGTTATCTAATTTAAATGTGACATGTTTATTTCTTGTTTGCATTGAAATAATAATTTAATACTTTCAATTAAAAAAAATAGGATGTTTACAATATTTATCCCTGATAAGTTCAAGTTTTCCCTTTGTATAATGATTGCTCTATTTTTATTATGTGCGATTGTTTTTACTTTGCATTGCGAATTATGTATGAACTCATTGTTTGATTTTATGATTTTATTTTGCGGTATGCGACCTATATTAACTAGTTCATTTTTTTGATAATGAACTTAATTCGAAATGTTTGATGTTAACATTTTTAGTACCTATTCAATCAAAAGATATCAAAAATTAAGAGCTTACTAAAGCCTAATAACATTTGAAGGAAAATGTCGTATGTTTGCGAATATGATTGAGAATCATTTACTACAAATAATTTTACAGTTCGATCCTGTAAAAAAGAAATGTGCACTGTTTTGTGTAATTTAATTCTCAGTATTGCTGGAAATTAATATTTTCAAGTTAGTTTTACTTTCATATAAAATTCTGTATTCTGAAAGGAATCTGAATGTTCTATCAAAGGATAATTGATACTTCAAGAACTTACAGAAGTTTTAAGTATTGGCTTTGCTCATTCAAATATTTCATCATCAAATCTTACATTCTTACTCACGAAAGTTGAGTTAGCTTAAAGCTGAGATTTATGGCATTAAAATTTAAATCTGTATCGGGCTATAGTACCGAGGAACACAGTATCTGCGAGAGTCCTGAAAAAGGCCAGAGAACCGTTCCACGTTAACAGAGAGACAAATTAATGTCTATAAACCAAAAGCTTGTTGCTATTCCAGAATTAGACTTATTACTAAGTGAAGTCTTTCTATAAACTGAGAAATATAAATTTGTTAAACACATTCAGTTGTCCTTGGTGAGCGTTCTGATTTTAACGTGTGGGAGACTTTAGGTAGAATCTATATTGTTTAAAACTGTAGGATTAATTAAAGTACGTATTGTAGGTTTAATCAGTACTTATGTTTATTTTAATCGTAGTGAATGTATTTCTAGATTCTAAGATGCTGTACAACATACTTGACAGACATTAAATTTAATTGATAACAATCAGTCCACCATATAACTTTGGCCCTTAAAGTTCAGTTCATTAAAAGATTCATGAAATTTGAATCTTGTATATTTTTTCTTTTAGATTGGTGTAAAACACCTTATTGATAAGTTGACTGTCTGATTATGGTCATTTCAAATGTTGATATTAGATTCCTTTTAAATTCAGTCCAGTTGTATTTTAAGACTGTAAATATTTTTCCTTAATATGATTTTCATAATTTAATTTTTAAATAATCTGAATGGCATTATTATTGTCCAATTGTAATCAATTTAATGAATGAAGTTTGAACTATCCAGTACAAATGATACTGAGGGTTCTAAAGTTAAATTTTGCTTTGCTTAACTAGTAGATATCATCTTATCTAACTTCTAAATAAAATAAAAATAAAAAAAATGCCATTGTTGGGCATGGGAAAGGCTGTGAGGGGAGGTAAAAGGAGGCCTTTTGGGGGGACCCCCCCCAACAACCCTTTAAATAGGGATGCAAACTTTTTATAGAAAAATATGAAGACTATCATCAGACAGTCATGACACATAAAATACCAAGTAAAGCCTCATTTATACTATGTGCATTCATTGTGATTTCATTATAGTTTTTATTGCGTATATAAGCCTCCGAATAACATTGTAGTATGAAGTTTAATTAAATCTAAAAACTTAGACATTTAATTAGGTAGATATTCCAAATCACCATCACCTGAGTTCTACGGATCATAACGTTAGGGTTACACTAAACGATCACTGGCCAATCTTAGATTTAAGTAATTTAGTAATATTCGTATAAAAAGTAACATAATGTCTTAATAAATATTATATCAGCTTACAAGCGACTTTTATTCTACCTGCTACTGGGTTAGAGTTAAGATTTGTAGTAGGTCTGGGTCATCTTTAGTCAGCTTTGCGAGACAATAAGGTTAGACATTTAAATACTATATAATATCCTTACTAATATTATAAATGCGAAAGTAACTCTGTCTGTCTGTCTGTCTGTCTGTCGCGCTTTCACGCTAAAACTACTGAACCGATTTGAATGAAATTTGGTACAAAGATAGTCTAGAGCCTGAGAAAGGACATAGGCTACTTTTTGATTCGAAAAAATAGTTTTAAAGGGTTGGAAACGGGGGATGAAAACGCATTGGCTAGAATCTTAGAAGAAAAAACTTATTTTCTACCATGACAAATGGTAATTTGCATCTTGACATTCCAAATTACATTCTCTATGCCCAATGCCCATTCAAGGCTGCTCGAGTTGCAAATGTCAAAGTCAATCAATCTTTTCCTGTAAAATTTAGAGAAGGTTACATGTATTTTTTCAGTTTAATTACGTAGTTTTCATTCTAATAGGTATGCCTACAAAACGCAAATCGAATCTAGCGGAGCTCGCGTAAAGTAAATTGCTAGAAGCCAAGAGTCTGAAGAGCACACTTAAATGCGTTTGACATTAGATGCCGAGCGCCACGCATCTCAAAGAGCTGCTGAGACTCAAGAGCGAAACCAAGCGCGTCGAATTTTAGATGCTGAGCGTCACGCAGCTCAGAGAGTTGCTGAGACTGAAGTTGAAAGTCAAGCGCGGCGACTTTTAGATGCTGAGCATCACGCAGCGCAAAGAACTGCTGAGACTCAAGAGCAAAAAACCAAGCACGTCGAATTTTAGATGCTGAGCGTCACGCAGCTCAGGGAGCTGCTGAGACTTAAGGAGAAAGTCAAGCGCAGCGACTTTTAGATGCCGAGCATCACGCAGCGCAAAGAACTGCTGAGACTCAAGAGCAAAACCAAGCGCGTCGAATTTTAGATGCTAAGCATTAGACGTTTAGCAAAAAATTGCATAGTTCCTGTAGGACAGGACAAAAACTATCGAAAGCAAAACTGTCGCCACTATCACAAAGACGCTAAGTGATTGATTCCTCTATGACGCTAATATGGATTAACGAAACGTCACAGCGAAACGTAATTAGATGACAGGTGACATTGCCTGCAGACTTTTATAAGTCACAGGTAGCATGGCAAAGGGACAAATTGTTTTTCCACCATTATATCCCCTTGAAGAGGAAATAAAGTATGGATTGAAAATGACAACTGACATTAAAATTGGATAAAATGTTTTATTCCCTCTGCATGCTACATGTTACTATGACGTTTAATAACAGGCCGTCATTTTGTCTGACATTAAAAATATTTTTAAATCTTCTATCGTTAGAGGTTTAACATGTTTCTTTATTCTACCTTTATGGTACAGAATCATCATAATTTAATATTATCAATCCGAAAAGTTTGTTGGTTTGTTCCTCCTTGACGCAGCAACGGAGCAAAAGATTGAATTGATTTTTGGTATGGATACCTATGGTTTAAAAGACAGAAAGTGATAACAGGATACTTTTGTATCCCGAGAAAATTCGTGATTCCCATGGGACAGGACAATAACTGTTTCTCAGCAATGGAGCAACGGATTGACTTGATTTTTGGGGTGGGCATAGTTTAGAAGACGGAAAGTGACATAGGATACTTTCCTTTCCGAAAAAATTGCGGTTCCCGTAGGATAAGACAATAACTTTTTCTCAGCAACGGAGCAACGGATTGCCTTGACTTATTGCATGAATATAGTTTGGAAGACGAAAAGTGACAAAGGCCACTTTTTATCCCAAAAACTTTAACAGTTCCCGTAGGATAGGATGAAAAGTAAGCGAGCAGGCCGCGGTAGCAGCCGTCTAAGCTCCAGAAATAACCTGTCATTTTAAGTTTAGGACGTTCCTACATTTTTCGCACTCCTTCGCGGCACTCAACAGCGCTAGCCCAGACTCGGGCTCCATAACGGAGCTTGCGCTCCCGCCATAATGACGGTGTGTTTCGGAGCACAAGACACATCGTCATCCACCACGCAACCTACCGGCCATCTTCTCAGCTGCTTTAGTTAAAAGCGGCTGCACTACGAGTGCCGGCCTCTAAGCTGCCTTGGGGGAAAGACCCAAAGAAGACGGAGACTTCGAGCGCCGCCTTTTCAGCTGCCTTAGACCTCCCCCGCCACGACAAGGCGGGAATACACAGGGGGGTTGTATATACACTCCAACCGTAACTTAACCAACAAAAGCATTCCTCTAAGGTATTTTGATGTTTGTCGCTTAGGTTAGGTTTCGCAGCCGACATAAACATTAGCCAAAATCAAAAAATAACGCGGGCGAAGCCGCGGGTAAAAGCTAGTAGTATATAAAACTAAGCTAGCAGTTTAGGTAGTATAGCAGCGTACGTATAGGAATACATATACTTTATTCTTATAGATATAGGTAGCTCTATTTATAGATATAGCTAGTTAGTTAGAGGGGTGTTTTATTACACAGTGTTAAAAGCTTGTTTAAATCTTTGTGGCATGGTGGTTAATGTTTACAGAGAAGTGCTATAACCCTAGTAAAGACGCGTCTTTTTGTTTTAGTATTAGAGCTTAATTCTAAAATTCTAATATATGTTTATTTGCCTTTATTAACTACAATACTTAATTATAGACCCACTACACACAAAAAAAGAGTTAAAATTAGAAAGTTAATCAGCTTTTTCGTGCAAAATTGCAACTCAACATTAACATAAATAAGTATGAAACAACTGTTTTTTTCTTCTCGAACTCCTTGTTGACCTCGAAGGTAAAGTTGTTCTTAATGAGTTAATGAGTAACTCGCTAGATCTAGACTGGGTAGTTCCTTCAGCAACGTAATCGCTATTCATGTAGTCAAACTTTTGGACAGAATTTCAAACTGCTTCATTCAACAGAGTAGAGAGTAAAACTGGACGCTAAATACTAGTACGTAGTATTATTATATTTCTTTACTACTAGTCACAAAAGTCGTGGTGGCACCCGCCTCACAATCGTGGGGTTGTGGGTGCAAACCCGGTCCCGTACCAATGAATTCCTTGGAATTTTTGTACGGTTTCTAAAACCACTGGCTTTTCGGTGAAGGAAAACATCGTGAGGCAACCTGCATACGTCCGTAGAAGAAGTTCGATGGCGTGTGTGAATCCACCAACCCGCACTGGGCCAGCGTAGTGGATATAGCCCAATCACCCTTCGTGGGTAGGCCTACGTCCTGCTGTGGACTATTAAAAAGGATGTTACAGTACTAGTCACAAAGAACCAACACAATGGGCTAGTTTGTGACCGTGTTCTAAAATTGGAAAGTAAAGGTGCACCCACACGCTGCGGGGGCGATGCGCAGTGACAGCGCTACGGAGGCTACGCTACGGTGGGTTAGGTGACTTGAATATAAGATGGCAAAAAGAAAGAACAAAGAGCTATAAGTTGGTAGTAATGATAAGCACTTCAAAAATTTGGTGATTGCGTAGGAGGCGGGCTAGCTCAGTAGGGAGAGCGCCGAGCTAGTGATCCGAAGGGGTAGGTTCAAATCTTGCATTTGCTTCAGCTCTTTGAAAGAACAAATTGAAATCGGACTACTCGAACTTTTTAACTAAATTAGTCATTATTTAATTATACATACTTAATCTTTTTTTAAGTTTAATTTTGTAATTATGTACTACCTCACCTAACCTACCCTTCTTCTAAAATCTATAATATTTACATTGTACATTGATGTTTTATATTATTCTGACATTATTTAATTTTGTATTCAATCGCCTTTTTACAGTATTTAATCTTATTGTGGAAGTAAGTAGACAGTTATTTATTTTTATTTTCATTTTAATTTTGCGATTATGTATTGTGAAATGACGAGATCTATTTTGCGGTACTACATATTAGTATACAAACTGCAGTATATTTAATTTTAGTATTAAGCTCAACACATCAATAAATGATTTTAATTCTAATTCATCAATCCTCCGTGCTATCTTACTAATGTAATATTCTTTATATCTCTGCCACGCTCTATAACTCTGTCCCTACCTTAAAAGTTCGCCATTATTAACATCTCACGTAACCAATAATTTATTCAAATTGGTGATAAAAAATGTAAAAACCACACTGCGGGCCGCTCGATGTAGTCCGATACCAAATACAGTTGGTATTGTTCGTATAATTTTCACATAAACCAAACAGAAATACTGGTTTTTTATTTGTTCTTCACCCGTCTGCATCGCAAGAATATTTTATTGCTACGTATAATGCCTTCATTTATTAATAAAATTAGTAACCATGTTTTCATAATAGAAGTAATTAGCATCTTCTTTATAGTTTTTCCGTGGTAAAATTTTTACTACTGCTCTTTCGAGTTTTCATTTCGAACAATTTGCAGCTACGTAAAATATGCGATGTTTTGTATATGTATTTATTAAACTGTTTTGTGTTTAAATCTAGTGGGGCGTTAGTCTGGTAGGTAAAGGATAAAAATTTATATAATTTTCTTCTGACTCACATTTGTTTACTATCTATAAAATTATATGGTCAAGAGCAGACTTAGGAAAATATCGCCAGTCTACACTAACATAATATCACATTACGCTCTACTCTATCATTTAGACTTTTTTTTCATTTAGTTATGCTGTACAACTATGTATGGTGGTAGGGATGTGTTGCATATCCACTAATCAGAAGAGCTATTTTGATGTCAACCAATGAAAGCTAAGTTGTACTATGAAAATAAATAATCGATGCTATTTTCATAGAGCGGCTTAGCTCTATTGGAAATGGGTTAAGCGAAACTAGGTATATTGTGTTTTTAGGGAGGAATGAGAGCCAACAATGCGCAGTGCTCATCCCAAGTGGAAAAGTACTGACAACCTTATTCAACAATAAATCAAAAAAACAAGTTTATTTTTATACTGAAAGTAAACAGGGAATTGAGAATCGCGAGAATAACTTCTTTGAGATAAACCTAGTGTGGGAAAGGCACAAAATAGATCAATTATGAGATTGTTCGCCACTTACACTAGGTAGAGTGATTTTACCTAGGTAATAAAGCAATTCAATTCATAATGATTTTGCAAAACACAAGTGTTACAATTTTCATGTGATGTAGTCAAAAAATACATAATTATAACGCCATGTTTTTTAATGGTATGGTATGCAATATTCAATACATGCACAATTGTACATGTATAAAATGAGTACATATTTACTTTGTATTATAAAAGCTGATTTTCAGAAACATTAGAAATTAATTGTTATATGTATGCAATCGCATGCATCGGTAGATTTTCAATGCCATCTTATATCTTATAGATAAATATCTAATAAATGTCAGGGGACATCTTACACACGGCCTCTGACCCCAAACTAAGCAAAGCTAGTAATATGGCTGGTAGAGAGTACTACATATTTTTAAATACTTACTTATATAGATAGTGATATCCAGACACAGAGCAAACACCTATGTTCATCACAAAAATGTTTGCCCTGGGAATCTAACCCACGCCGCCTTGGCACAGTGGTTAGGGTCACTAACCATTCTGGGCCACCGAGGCAGTCAATATCTCCTGCTCTTAAGGCCGGATCACACAGAGCCGAGAGCCGCGAGAAAGCGATCCCATAGCGGTCCAGTGCAAAGTAATAGCGCCGGATCGCGCCCGCTTTTTATGTGTCAGGTTGCATACAAACTCGAATATTACAAAAAATCCCGTCCCGGATCGCGATCGCTTTCCCGCACTTCCCGCCTCCGTGTGAATCGGCTTTTACTCGGACTCATGACCGCATTTACCTACACATACCTACCTACGTTTGACCGCATTTACTTACACATACCTACGTTTTAGCGGGCTATAGGATCAAAAATACGGCCCCTGAATCATCTAAACCGACATAACTATCAGTTTGTTCAATCCAAATACCTACGAATAAGTCCATTCATTCATTCATGACGCACAGCCATCCACACATTTCTAAACACGTCTATCCGGCCATTTACAGTCTAGACGCCTCTGTCAGCCTGTACGATTACATTAGCCTACGCATACAGACTATCTATTCATATTATTATCTTTGACAACTTGTTGTGATATGTGGTTTTACTCGCGTTTTTAACCGACGGAACGGAGGAGGTGTATCAAATCGACGCGTATTTTTTTTTTCATATACCTTCAAAACCATATCTAAGAAAGCATACCTACTCGTACCTTTATACAGAGTAGTTTGATTTTGATAATTATTTTTACTAGCTTTTACCCGCGGCTTCGCCCGCGTTATATTTTGATTTTGGCTTATGTTTATGTCGGCTGCGAAACCTAACCTAACCGACAAACATCAAAATACCTTAGAGGAATGCTTTTGTTGGTTAAGTTACGGTTGGAGTGTATATACAACCCCCCCGTGTATTCCCACCTTGTCGTGGCGGGGGAGGTCTGAGGCAGCCAAGGGAAAAGGCGGCGCTCGAAGTCTCCCTCTTCTTTGGGTCTTTTCCCCCAAGGCAGCTTAGAAGCTGGCACTAGAGGTTCAGCCGCTTTTAACTAAAGCTGCTGAGAGGATGGCCGGTAGGTTGCGTGCCTTATGGGGAGTGTCGCAACTGAGGCGGGCTGCAGTGCCGCTCTTGCGACGCTGCAGCCGAGGATTAGGGGCCGCGGTGGGATGGAACTGGTGGTGTGGGTGCCGCCACCTACCCTACCTTCCGCTAGGCCGTCAACGTGTTGGCAGACGCAGTGGGGCTGCAGGGGAAGAGAAGTGTCGGTATCGCGATGGCCGTTCTCACTGCCCTCTGCAGTTTAAGAGGCAGGCGCTGGGCTACTATAACTGACCCGTTGCACTGGGACCAGGGCGTTGGAATGCTGTCCGACGCTCAGTGCTGGTTAGTCTCGAGTGGTGGATGACGACGTGTCTTGTGCTCCGAAACACTCCGTCATTATGGCGGGAGCGCAAGCTCCGTTATGGAGCCCGAGTCTGGGCTAGCGCTGTTGAGTGCCGCGAAGGAGTGCGAAAAATGTACTTGACTTGACTTAAGTTCCTAGGTCCCCAGGGTGGGGCAGAGGACGTCCACAGAGACTCTCCATCGTAGCCTGTCTTGGGCTTCGTGCTTCACCTCCGACCATGTTTTGGCGATTTTCCTGATGTCCGCCATGATAGATCGCCACCAGTGCTTTGGTCGGCCCGGTTTTCTCTTGCCTTGCGGGTTCCAGTCCAAAGCTTGTTTTGGAATGTGATCTGGAGGCCTACGCAGCGTGTGGACTTCGATTGGACTTTCGTGACATTTCTGTAGGATGTGTTGTTAGGACAGAAAATGTGTAGTATTTGGCGAAAACAGCTGTTGACAAACACTTGGAGCTTCAACATGAGGTCTTTCGTCACCTTCCTCGTCTCGGACCCGTAGAGCAGGACGGTTTTCACGTTGGACGGAAAAATTTTCAGCTTGATGCGTCTGGTCAGCTTCCGTGATTGCCATACGGGGCGAAGTTGCGCAAAAGTGGCTCTAGCTTTAGCTATTCTCGAAGTGATGTCTTCCTCCGTTCCTCCAGTTTCAGACACAACGCTGCCCATGTAGGTGAATTGCTGAACGCGCTCTACATTTTCTTGGCCAATATGTAAGGATGTGGTATTTTTCGTTCCGGTTCTCATCTCTTTCGTCTTCTTGATCTTTATTTTTAGCCCTATTGGTGCTGCTTCTCTTTTGAGATCCTCGATTTTTGCTTGCATGTCTGCGCACCTGTGACTAAGAAGGCGGAGGTCATCACCGTAGTCTAAGTCATCCAGCATTTCCGACAATCCCCATTCTATTCCTCAACGCTTGTTATTGTTCACTCGGCTCATGATGCCATCGAGGACTATCAGAAACAGCAGAGGTGAGAGAAGACATCCTTGCCGAATACCGGCCTGTACCGCAATGTCGTCCGATATGAGTCCTTCGTGACTAATTTGGCAGATGTATTGTGCATACATTGCTTTGACCAATTTTATGATCTTGCACGGAACCCCAATCTCAGTTAAACGTGCCTATATACTGGTCCACTTCACAGTGTCGAAAAATGTAGGGACGTCGTTGCTCCATTGCTGAAAAACAGTTATTGTCCTTTCCCATGGGAATCACGAATTTTCTCGGGATAAAAAAGTATCCTATTATCACTTTCTGTCTTTTAAACCATAGGTATCCATACCAAAAATCAAGTCAATCTTTTGCTCCATTGTTTCGTCAAAAAGGAACAAACCAACAAACTTTTCGGATTGATAATATTAAAGTAATGATGATTCTGTACCATAAAGGTAGAATAAAGAAACATGTTAAACCTCTAATGATAGAAGATTTAAAAATATTTTTAATGTCAGACAAAATGACGGCCTGGTATTAAACGTCATAGTAACATGTAGCATGCAGAGGGAAACATTTTTTTTATCCAATTTTAATGTCAGTTGACAGTTTCAATCCATACTTTATTTCCTCTTCAAGGGGATATAATGGTGAAAAAACAATTTGTCCCCTTGACATGCTACCTGTGATTTATAAAAGTCTGCAGACAATGTCACCTGTCATCTAATTACGTTTCGCTGTGACGTTTCGTTAATCCATATAAGCGTCATAGAGGAATTAATCACTTAGCGTCTTTGTGATAGTGGCGACAGTTTCGCTTTTGATAGTTTTTGTCCTGTCCTACAGGAACTATGCAATTTTTCGGGATAAAAAGTATCCTAAAGCTCCTTCCGCCTTTTAAACTATGTCCATGCCAAAAATCAAGTCAATCCGTTGCTCCGTTGGTGCGTGAAAGAGTAACAAACCAACAAACCAACAAACTTTTCGGATCTATAATATTAGTAAGGATTGGTACTCGTAACAGTACCATTTAATTTCATCGAAATTGATTTATTCGTTTTTTAAAAAATTACATTTTTTCATAATGGCATACATCGATTTTAGTGAACTATTCGAATTACGTACGTAGATTGCAATGGTTGTGCTATTTTTTGCGAATAATAATTATTGTCTACCTTCACCATTGGCAGTATTGAACTTTGGAGTACTCTAATTTCTCTAGAATAGAAAATCAGTAGCGAATGCCCTTTCGATCCCAACAAAACTATTTTTGGACCAAATGAATGTTTGTGCGCTTTTACAAATCGATCGAATACCTACAAATTTTATTACTATTTATTTACTGAGGACAATTTAATCATTTAACAGCCAATACTGCAACTGTAATCAACTTCACAAAATTATGGAATATAAGCAATACTTGTTGCATAATTACTGCAATTTCAAAGGCAATGTGCACAATTTCGATTCACAAAATAAGTACCTAATGAAAACTATAGAAATTAAATCTGGATAATTTCATAGCAATAAATAAATAGAGATAGTTGTGGCCGGTTGAAAAGCCGTTAATAGTTACTATTGAAGCAATTGAACCGATGCAAATAATAGATAAGCTCCTCAAGAAGCTAAGAGAGGAAATATACTCAAAATAAAACAACTCAACACTTTCAAACACAATGGGATAAATCTTGGCCACAGATAGATGAGATACAGAAGGAACTCTACATCTAAAGGATATGCAAAATGGCTATTGAACGGAAAGCTCAAATCAATAGATTTATTTTGTTAAGTCTCATTCAATTGACTGCAAACGTTAAATTCAGATTTGTTTCAAGATTATGATAGCACGAGCACTAGGTAGTCATGTCGCCAGCCACCGGTCATGGCATATTTGTCTCGTAAGCATATCATGTTTACGTCTGGACACCCACGAGAAATGGCGTGATCATGAGACCACCGGATGCTGACACAGCGACTCACGACCACCCAATAAGTTAGACTAAGCTCTAGATTTAAATAACATTTTATTTTCGTCATTCTGTATTCGGTCACTGCGTGACACACTCGCCTTTTATAATTAATTGAATTTTAATTAAAATTAGTTTTTAAAAATACAAAGGGCGTTTCCCTAAACAAGTCTGGCGCAGCCTTGTGGATTTTCCACAATTTTCGCGAGTTACGGTGTTGCAGCGCCCCTAAATCGGTACGCGATACGGTGATTTCGCGAAGACGGAAAACTACGAACCAAACAAATACGACTCCCTGGGAAACGCGTGGACCTAGTGACCGGCACAGAATCAGGAGGACATGGGATCGAGCAGCCTAATGTGAGTAAACCTTTTCACATCCTGCTCTTATTTTCCCGTGACTTTTCCAAATTTTCCCCTCGATTTACATTATTGAGTGGAATAGCAGTAAGATTATCTGATTTTGTTTTACACGCAAATAGGTAATTAATCAGATTAGTTTTAGGTTAATTCTCTTAATCACAATTATTAAGTGAATTAAAATATTAATTAAGTAAACTTTCCGCAATTAAAATTATTGTGCGAAATAATTTTAAGTAAGTTAAGTAACTGATTTGTTTTACACTTGTATCGGTAAAAATTCAGTGTAATTTAAGTAAGTAAAGTAACTTATAAAAATGGAATATAGAGTAATTCCCAAAGAAATTTTAGGTATAATTCCGAAGTATGACGGAGATGAACAGCAATTAAATTTATACCTTTCAAAATGTGATTATGTGGTCAACGGAAGTAGAATTGCGGGAAACCTAGCCCAAGAGCTATATATATTTCATTCAATTACCAGTCGGTTAACTGGTAGAGCCGCAACTCTACTTAGCGATCACCCAAATATAACCAATTATGAAGCTCTCAAAGAGTTACTTACTCAACATTTTGGCGACCCGCGCTCAGAAGAGTGCATTGCTATCGAATTAGAGACCCTTAAATTAAAAACCGGGGAAACATACATACAGTTTTGCCATCGCATACAAAACGTTAGAAGCTCACTATTTGCCAAAGTTAACAGACTCGCTGACGAAGGCATTAAAGCCGCAAAAATGATAGTATACAACAATACAGCTTTAAACGTATTTTTATACAACCTCCCGGAAGATATGATTCGCATCGTGAGGTTAAAAGGAGCCCCTTCATTGGAAGCTGCACTGAGTATCGTAACTGAGGAAGTTAACTTTAAGTTCCAATATGACGCCAAAAATAAATTACTTAAACAAGCCTCAGTACAGCTACCTACGATGAGCTCACAAGCTACACCAAAACCGTTCAGCGCACCTCCAGTTTTTAGGCAAAATATCAATCCGACGCCAATGCCGACATTTAAATTCGGCATTCCCCAGAACCAAGGTTTTAGACCAAATTTACCACAACAACCACGTTTCATGCCACCCATGCAAAATCCTCATAAATTTGGACAACCACAAGGTTTACCCCAACGTAATTTCGGCCAAACGCCCCCGCAACGCGCACCGTTCCAGTACGGCGGCTACAGATTTGGTATTCCCCAACAACAAAATTTTAAATTCGGCATCCCGAACCAACACCACCCGAATGCCAATCAGTTCAAGTTCGGCATACCCAACCAGCAGATACAACCACCTAGACTTCAGGAGTCAGACGTCACGATGCGTACGGCACCTGTTAGGCAAAACTTTATGGTTAACGAACTGTTCTATGACGAGCCCAGTCAAGAACAAGCTGAGTATGGTTATGGTTACGAAGATAACGTAGAATACGCTATGAATGATTGTAATTATACTGAAAACGTTAACGAGTTCGACGATTCGTACCCTGTAATTGAAAACGATAGTAACGATACCGATACAGCCGCCCACGCGGAAAATTTTCAGGCAACAGCCTCGCAGAATGTGGTGAAATAATTAATTTGAATTATTGCGATAGTATCCTTAAATTACCACACGTGGTAATCCCCGAAATAAACTCAAAATTCTTAATCGATACCGGAAGTAGCCGATCTTTTATTAGCCCCGCCAAAGCGCAAGAGTTTTTCGATGATTTTAGGTACTATGAACCATTTAAGGTGATTAGTACACACGCGCAAAGCACGCATGATGAAGTAATATATATACCCTTGCTGAAAACATTTAAAAGCACACTTCGTCAAAAATTTTATGTTTATGACGTAGACAAACGTTATGACGGCTTGATAGGGTGCGACCTTCTGTCGAGACTAGGAGCAAATATCGATATGCGTAACCAAATGTTGGTGACGCACAACGCGAAAATCCCAATTATCTACAATCCACCCTACGAGGTTGAGATTCCACCGCGATCTGAAATGAAAGTAAAAATTCCCACGGACTTACAACACGGCGAAGCAATCTTAGATTTCTTACAATTTCAGGAAGGCGTCCGCATGCCAACCGCACTCGTCAAGTGTGAGAATTATTTTGCGGAAACAATTATACAAAATATAACAGAGACTAAAACCATTATAACGTTCAAAGAGCCTTTCCATGTAACGGTTTTTGAAAACGAGGAATGTAAGGTAAACATCGTGAAAGATGACTGTGTGATTGATGATTTACTGAAAGAAAATTTAAAAAAATTACGCCTAGATCATACAAATAAACAGGAACGTGACGCTATTGCCAAACTATGCTACGAGTACAGAGATATATTCTATTGTGACCAACTACCACTGACTTTTACAAACCAAGTTAAGCACCAAATTAGAACAACCAACGAAGACCCGATATATATCAGACCATATAGACACCCACCGGTTATAAATGAAGAAATTCAAAAACAAGTAGATAAGCTTTTGACAGACAATGTGATAGAAGAGTCTCACTCACCCTGGAGTGCACCTGTGCATTTAGTGCCAAAAAAATTAGATGCATCAGGCGAAAAAAAGTATAGAATGGTCATAGATTACCGACGTCTTAATGAAATAACGGTAGACGATAAATACCCTCTACCTAACATAACGGATCTTTTCGATAAAATAGGCAAATCCCAATACTTTACAACAATAGATCTCGCCAGTGGCTACCATCAAATTGAAGTAAATGAACGTGATAAGGCAAAAACCGCGTTTACAACACAAGCAGGACATTTTGAGTTTAAAAGAATGCCATTTGGCCTGAAAACAGCACCGGCAACCTTTCAAAGAGCCATGGACAATGTACTACGAGGCCTACAGGGTATGCATTGCCTGGTATATCTTGACGACATAATAGTATTCTCTAACAGCCTGGAAGAGCACGTCGAGAAACTTCGAAAGGTATTTGATAGGCTTAGAAAGACAAACCTAAAGGTAACCCTGGATAAATGCGAATTTCTCAGAAAAGAGGTCCTTTACCTTGGACATACGATCACCAAGGACGGCCTCATGCCAAACAATGATAAAATAAAGGCAGTATTAAATTTCCCACTCCCGCGAACTGCTACGGAAATTAAGAGCTTCCTTGGCTTAGTTGGCTACTACAGAAAATTTATCAAAGATTTCGCCAAACTCACTCAACCCATGACCGCGTGTTTGAAAAAAAGAAATAAAATAGACTGTACCAAACAAGAATATATAGACGCATTCGAAAAATGTAAAGAGCTTTTAACAAACGCACCGCTCTTGCAATTCCCGGATTTCTCCAAACCATTCGTCCTTACAACCGATGCGTCAAATTTTGCCATAGGCGCAGTCCTTTCCCAAGGACCTATAGGAAGCGACAAGCCCGTAGCCTATGCGAGTCGCACGCTAAACGATGCAGAAACACGATACAGTACAATAGAAAAAGAGTTGCTTGCCATAGTATGGGCAACCAAGCATTTCAGACCTTACTTATACGGAAAGAAATTTACCATTTATACAGATCACAGGCCGCTAGTTTGGGCAAAATCCATAACTGAACCTAATAGTAAACTAACAAGATGGAAATTGCGCTTAGCGGAATTTGATTACGATATAATACATAAACAGGGAAAACAAAACTGTAACGCCGACGCTTTATCCAGAATTAAGGTAAACGCACTAGGAGAAAGCGACAACGTTTCGATGAAAGTCAATATAGATAAAAAAGAGAAAAAAATTAAACGACAGCAACCTAGAGGCGAAACCGAACCTGTCCCCTCTACGTCACGAGAACAACCTACATCCACAATAGAACCGTCAACTGACTCTGAAGAGGTAATATCCATATGTAGCTCAGGTAAAAGATCTCCCTACTCGATTCCATCCGAAGGTAGCGTCACTGCAACTGCCTCTGAAGGCCAAGACGAAACAGATACTATAGGTACAATCCATTCAGCCGACAACTTAGACACCGATGGTTTCCTTATATTACAGGAGGCTATAGACACCAAGCCTAACCAGATACTCATACACACATGGAACAGGAACGAATTGTCAGTCAAAGATTTGTCTAGAGATAAACAAAAGGTACTAGAAGTCCACCTACCCCTAAATAACACAGAACTGATTAAGCGATTCCTGAAAAATTATATCAGGCCCAAAATTAAATACTTTTTCTATTTTGAAGACCCAATACATCGCAGTCAGTTTTCGGAAACCAGTAGATTTCTTTTCCAAAAAGGAACAGTAAAGTTTTACGAGTGTACCAGGCGTGTAATTTATGTAGAAGATGAGGAAGAACAGCGCCAAATTGTACTTAAATATCATGTAGGAAAAAATAGCCATAGAGGGATTAAGGAAACTCTGGTACACCTCAGACGCACATATTATTGGAACAATATGAGCGAAACAGTGTCATGCATCATAAATGCATGTGAATTATGCAAAAAAATGAAATATGACCGAAAGCCACTTAAACCAGAACTACAATTAACGCAAACACAAATCAGACCATTCCAAGAATTATTTATTGATACTTTCACAATTGATGGAAAATCATATCTGACAATAGTAGATGCCTTCAGCAAGCTGGGCCAAGCCTTTGAAATCAGCGCAAAAAGCACCCCTGAAGTAGTTAGAGCCCTTATAAAGTATTTCTCCTTGTACGGAACACCGAATAGAATCAGCGCAGACCCAGGCACTGAATTCAATAATGCATTGATGAAAGAAATGCTATCATTCCATAAAATAGATTTACACATCGGCACACCCCATAATCCTAACTCTATGGGGGTTGTAGAGCGATTCCATTCAACAATTATAGAAATATATCGAATTGCTAAGTACGAACAAAAGGTGACGGACGCCGCGTCTGTTATGAGTTATGCAATTATGTCGTATAACCATACAATTCACTCTACCACAGGCCTCACTCCGTTTGAGGTAGTTTTTGGACACACTGAGGCAAACACGGCATTCCATGTAGACTTTAACAAACAATTTACGCAACAATTAGTAAAAGAACACGTGAGGCGAACGAAACACCTGTACGAATACTTAACCGACAAAATTATTGATACGAAAAAAGCCGAAATTAAGAAACGTGGGGGAGATACAGATTTTGACATAGATGTAGGCGATACGGTTTTTATCAAAGGGGTAAACGTTAGGCGAGGTAAAGACAAACCGCGATACCAAAAAGCTCAAATAACTGGAGCCATACATAGGAACGTCGTACCAGTTACTACTCAAAATCGAGCTACCAAAGTTCCTATTAAAGACATCAAGCGCCCTCCACAGGTTAATCCTCCTGGTGGCTCAAGCGGGAGCCCTCCAGCTGCAACGGATTGACAAGAACCCTGGACTGTTACCCATAAAAGAAGGTCAAGCAGTCGTAAGTCATGACACCTGGACTGTCATTAAGATCCTAGACTTAAAATCTTTATATGAGGAACTAGAATCTAATATTAACAATTACAAAAGTTTAAAAAACCAGGTAAAGAACTATTTTAAGGGCGACACCGTTGAAATAGACTTTACCGAAATAGAGAAGCAAACCGATTATACTATGAATATAACTATAGAAAAGTATAAAGAACTGATTCCATCAATAAGATATAAGCGTGGTTTAATCAATTTCCTCGGTTCACTTATTAAAGCTATAACTGGTAATCTTGACAATGACGATGCTATAGAATACGAAAAATTGATTCAGGAAGTAAAGTCAAAACAAAATCATCTTGATACCAAAATGACGATAGTTGCCGAAATGTTGGGTACATTTACGAAAATGGCTAACTCTACCAAAAGCAATTTTGACCTCATTGAGGAAAGCATTCAAGATATCAATCGAAATCTCAACGACTCCAAATTGATACAAGCCAATAACAGAGTTGTTCACATCTATAATGCATATATACATAATTTCCAAACCCTCTACTTAAAACTAAACGAAATTGAAACAGCTATTGCTTTTGCTAAAGTTAAACTATTACACCAATCAGTTATAGACACAGATGAACTTATCGCATTGTTAAAGAAAATTGAGAAAACTGAAAAACTTGTATTTACGGTAAACATGGAAAACATTGTTAAAATAGAGCAGTGTATAGAGATGAAAGCGTACATAAAACAAAATCAGATAAAATTTATTATGCATATTCCTTTAATACGAAACGAGGTTTTTAGCTACATAAAATTGATTCCCTTACCCGTTCGTCATCCAGACACCGGCCTTACCTCTCTAATCATCCCTAGGCATCCCTATATCCTTGTGAAAGGGTTGAAAGCTAAGCCGCTCTCCCAGCCATGCCGTGAGGTCGACGAAGCCCGTTTCCTGTGTTTCGAAAATGACGCATCACCACTAATTGAAGACCAGTGCGTAACCGATCTAATGAAATTTTCCATGAATATTTCAAGTTGTCACCCGGTTCCCGTAATCATCAAAGACGTAAGAGCCGATTTAATACAACCTAATCGCTGGATCATTTATGCAAATTCCGACACACTCCTTACTAAATATTGCGAAGAAGAAACCACCCAAGACACCATAGCCGGAACGTATCTATTAACCATGGACGACGACTGTGAAGTAAAGATAAAAGAATTGAAGCTCAAAAAACACCAAGATCAGGGAAAGAACGTTATTGACAGCAAGCTCATTCAATTACCTGCGACACTGCGGAACGAGTCAGACTGTACGCATGGGATGAGACCTGTCAACCTTAACGGAGTCGATCTTTCGGATACGCAGTTCCTGAATTATTTATTGCAGAAAAGTGGAAGTGAATTTAGTGATAGTGAAAGCCATTATAGTGCATTAGATCATAGGAGTGTTAGCATAGGAAATCTTATATTTTGTGTAATCCTTGTAATCGGCCTTGTATTAGTAGCATTTAAGCGTAAAATTAAGTTTTTATGTAAAACTATTCGGGATCATCCCCACCTTGTGGATAATCCCGAACTTGAGGAGGGAGGAGTCATGTCGCCAGCCACCGGTCATGGCATATTTGTCTCGTAAGCATATCATGTTTACGTCTGGACACCCACGAGAAATGGCGTGATCATGAGACCACCGGATGCTGACACAGCGACTCACGACCACCCAATAAGTTAGACTAAGCTCTAGATTTAAATAACATTTTATTTTCGTCATTCTGTATTCGGTCACTGCGTGACACACTCGCCTTTTATAATTAATTGAATTTTAATTAAAATTAGTTTTTAAAAATACAAAGGGCGTTTCCCTAAACAAGTCTAGGTATTGTTTATTATTAAAGAAAGCATGCAGCTAAATATTTTGTGAACATTTCAAGCATCTACCTGTTACCATTATTGATATCGAGCAAAAAACGGCTAAAATTTTAGATTTTTTGAATGGGGGCCCCACTTAAATATTATTCATATTCTATTTTTAGTATTTGTTGTTATAGCGGCAACAGAAATACATCATCTGTGAAAATTTCAGCTTTCTAGCTATAGCGGTTCATGAGATACAGCTTGGAGACAGACAGACAGACAGACAGCAGAGTCTTAGTAATAGGGTCCCATTTTTACCCTTTGGGTACGAAACCCTAAAAAGAACATCAAAATCCGTTGCGTAGTTTTTAAGATCTAAGCATATATAGGGACAAATAGACAGCGGGAAGCTACTTGGTATTATACTATGTAGTGATAATCTTCTAAAATCTAGACTTACACCGAGTTACACCTCTGCTCTCTTCCCTAGTCTATTATTACACTGTGGTCCCATTGATGTGCGGCCGAGCCATTCTCGGCGCGTGGGCCTTCGCCCGCAGCGCTATTGTGTCGGACGCGAGTAGGCGGCCTTATAATCATAATTATGTACCCACCCGATATGTAAATTAACGCTTCGTATGTGTTGGTTCTGGATTTAATCGACTGATTAATGTGTGAATCGCAGCCGCTAGCTGGTCACCATTATAGAAGACAATTAATAAAATACGGCTTTGAAACGGTTTGCTGTACATAATTACTAACTCTAGTCTGAGTAAATTTTGGTCAGCAAATCTGTTATAGTTATAACATCAGAATAATCTGAATGACCGAGCAACACTTCGTATTTAACATAGCTTTTTCCCCTTTTTGGAGGAATGCTTCTTATACAGTTTTGAGTTATGACAAAAGTCGCAGAACAAAATTTGTTAACTTTGATGTGCAGAACAAGCTCCTAAAAGGATGCTAATTGACTAGGAATAACCCTGTATACAGAGTAACTCAAAAGAAACGACTCGATTTGAATAGGTATCTTAACTCTTGAGAACCATTTCCAATTTTCAAATTTAGTACAAACATACCGATAACTATATTTATGAGAATTTCTCGTTTAAACTTTTAAGTTTTTCATAAATCTAAGGTTAGTAACTTATAAGATTTTCGTAAATAGTACAGCCAGAAATTGCAAAAAAACGCTATCAGCTTAAAATTAACTGACTCTTGCTTTGGATATTTATTAATGACGGTATGGATCACTTATTTTGGCTCAATACTCCCTTTCTGTTTTTATTCTATTTTTGCTAATCGCAAGTTGCTGATAAAATGCCAAACTTAGATTTATTTTATTAAACTAGGTAGGTAGGTAGGTACTAGGTGATTTGAGGCAAACCAAAGCCTAATTTTACTACTGAGCGGTTTAATCATATCCGTTAAATGCTATGTATTGTAATTTCAAACAACAGGTGTTGAGGCAACCCATTAAAAGAATTTAGTGTAATTTCGAGAAAATTATAAAATTGTTGGATTGTAATTGAATTAATGTTAATGCAAAATGTTTTAATCAAAAAACATCGATTATGAAAATTCTTATTTACTGATATGGTTCAATTTTAACAACTACTATCATCACATATTAGCCGTATAGGATCTCCACTGGTAAATATTGTTTTTTTTAGTCAAATATTGTTTTTACTTCTGTGTGTATTTGTTTTATATTAGTCTGCGCGCTGCGCTTTGTAGCAACGTAATATGTAGATAGATGAGTGTGTAATCTCAGTAAGTGAATTTTTGTAAATTCTTTTGAGATTAATAAATATTCTTAAACCACAAATATAGGCCTCCCCGACCAGCTGAAATAGGATATTCGACTGGGTATTGAATTAATTTAAATATATTCGAATTAGTGAATTGTGCTATTAATTAAGATTCGTAAACAGAGAAAATTAATTAAAATTGGCTCATCAAGTTCAGAGACATAAGATTTTGTTGGGGATAAAGAGGGAATACCTTGTCCCTTTTATGACACTTACGAGCAGTGACGTCATAGTCTGCTATAGTGCACTCTCTGTCTAGCAAGAAAATAAATATGCTTGTAACTTCTTTATTTCTAAGTAGACTTAATTTTTGTTTTCGTCAATCAGTTCTGATTATGGTTACCTGTAATTGTACATCAAAAAAATATTTTCAACTAGCCTATTGTCTTGCATCAAGCGCATTCCTATGGTTTTGATCGGGTCGTTTGTCTAGCTTGTTAGTGTACGTTCTACGCTACGCTTCTCGATACTTGGCCTCTATTCGGAGACTTTACAGTCTAATCGGTTATAAAGACCGTCCCTGCCTACTGCTACTTCGACTTGGCTATGTTAGTAGCAATCAAGAATATTTTAAAAATCGCTTTTCATTCTTATTGTGATATCCAAGAAAAATAATACAAGAAAATGACTTAAATTTTTCTCTTTTTCGAACCGCAAGCCAAATCCGTATATCTGGCAATGCCCTTATAAGTATTGAATGGGATACAAAATCTTATTTCTCGAGTGACCAACCACTTTAACAATGGAAAATAAGCTTTAATACGTAGTGCTAAAGTCCAAGCTGAGAACAAAACCTGCTGGTTTGATCATGATCCATCATTTCGTAAGAACCGCAGCCGTTCTATCGAAGCTATGGGAAAGTTAGAATATTAAGATGGATGCGATACCAGGGTTTAGATTATGCAAGCCTTTGTAAAGCCCTATCGATGAAAAGCGTTAGCGCTTGGTTTCAAAATAAGTACAGGACGACGACGGATACATTCCAAGTTATTTTCGTACCCATAATAATCTCTGTATACGAACGCGGGCATTACGTATTTTGTATAGACATGTTATGCAATTGTATACATAAATAAATAACTGATATGGTAACCACTATTATACTCATCATCATGATTAACTTTTACTATGTGATCAACCATGAAATAGCAAAAAATAAATCGGCCACTCCATACAGAAATTTAGTTTTTATGCGATATAATGTATATGAAACAACTGATCAACTAATGTTTTCAGATTTCAGAGTTAAACTGCATGAGTAACTGTAATCAGAGTTATTCAGTAGTTGCATGAGTGAGCAGTGTCTTTTTCAGAGTTAAACTGCATGAATAAAAGTATACAAAATTTAAATAAAATTAACTGCGTGAATAGTAATAAATTACTTTACACTAATTCCTTCCGATTTTTTCCACAGGTCGAAAAAATCACTGGAATTGGTCTACAAATGACGAAGAAAATACAAAATGAAACTAAAAACACTCAATGAACATAAACATAACCTGCACCTTAATTTAAAAAATCTAATGGCGTTCATAAATATCTATAAAAATACTATAAAACTGCATTTCCAAGCGTGTTAAAGAAGATTTAGTCTAAAAGCAACCCGTGGATGCAGTACAAAACCGCACTTGGAATTCTGTGGCCATGCACAGCCTAAATACCTCTACGGATTTACCAACTTACCTGGACTTCGGGCCAAATTACCACACTAGAATAATACAAGCCAAAATGTTCTCATCTTGCTGGTTAAACGCGTAAGTGGCGCGAGGGTCAACACTTCAGTTATGTTTGTGGAACTACATTTACTAGGTTAATTTACACATACTAATTGTGGCGTAGGCCGTATCCGATGCAGTGTGGTAAGAGCAAGCTTTCAGAATAGGTAATTAATTTGGTTGGTAATCACTGTTTTCCTGTCTTTGGTGATCGTGTACTGAAACATTAGATAAGATTAAAACAAATATGTAAGTTTTCTCGAGTGATAGTCTAGCAGACATTAGAAAAGATTATTTTTTAAAACGAATTTTATTGACATAAATAATTACTTTTCGCGAAAAATGGCAAAACCACTTTCCAGTGTGTACAAAATTCGAATATTTCGCTCGAATTGCATTATTGTAATTTTTCAAAAACGGCTCAGCCGATTTCTGTAAAATTTCAACGGGACTACCTCAAGAACCGAATCAAAAAAATATTTTTTAGTTCAAAAGGGTATTAAATTAATTATTAGGTATCCTAATAGCAAGCGGTTAAAAATTAGTATTAATTATGCTTGTTCATAATATTTTATACTACACCTGCTCGGAAAGTTCCTTGATACTTTATCAAATTTACGGTAGAAAGTACGTCATTGCATATCGAACAAATAAGCGGGGAGAAAACGCATCTGAGCGGGAGAGAAAAGTGTATGAAAATCCATTTCTTACGTGGTGTTTCTTTTTTAATTTTGGGTAAGACTATGCGCTGGTAACCTAAATATCAAAAGCCAAAAAGTTTTTACAGTGAGTTTTTATCACCAAGTTCGCAAAATGACACTGGCCACTAGCTGTGTGTTGGATGGTGTCAAACAATTTGAAAAAGAACATGTGAAAATTGCAGACGCCATTGGCGCCATTTTCAAGTGTTACATTAAGCTTCACTAACTGCAACAATTTCAATATAAATTTCAATTAGTAAAGATTTAGTTTTTTATTTTCCTCGTAGGTGTAGTATAAAGCTCTATGTATCACTCGAGAGAAAGTGCGATTCCCGATATCGGGTGTTTTAAAGCCCTCGCCTACGGCTCGGGCTTCAAACGACACCCTCGACGGTAATCGGTCACTTTCTCCTCTCGGTGAACAATGTACTATTAATTCAATCCAGATATATTTACTTAACTGTTTCATTTCATTCTATAAATCACTCCATTTTCATTACCCATCTATAAAGTTTCGCACCGTGTGTGGCTGATCTAAGAATCGTTACATATTTGACAATTTCCTACAAAAATTCATGCCATGTTTCCGAAGTTTACGATCCCGAAGACATAATGAAAAGCCGTCAGATGTTGTCATTCAAATAAATTTAAAAAATCACCATATTTAGAGCATTTCAAGCTGTATTACCATCTGGTCGAAACCATAGATATCTGTGGAGAGGCTTTCTCTTTACCTAGCGCATGAGGATATTATATGTACGTAGCCAAAAATCATCCCAAAGTGCATGTTTACAAAACATCGTTACTGCCATCCATCAATCTATCAGCCGTAAGACGTCCACTGCTGGACATAAGCCTCCTCTATGCATTTCCAATAAGGCCGGTTGGAAGCGGCCTGCATCCAGCGCGTTCCTGCGATCTTTATTATATCGTCAGTACACCTAGCTGGTGGACGTCCTACGCTGCGCTTGCTGGTGCGTGGTCTCCATTCGAGAACTTTACGGCCCCATCAGCATCTGTTCTCCGAACTGTGCCCTGCCCACTGCCACTTTAATTTGCTAATACGCTGGGCTATTTCGGTAACTTTGGTTCGTCTACAGATGTCCTCATTTCTGAAATTGACTTTACACTATGGATGTATTCTTTCTTTACACGTATGTATTGTCATTGGCCTCCCCTATGGATTTCCAATAAGACCGTTTGGTTTGACTGTAGCTTGCATTCAGTGTGTTCCTGTGTCATGTCAAACTACTATAAGCGCTAGAGCTAGAGAGTTTGTCAGCGATCGTCGAAGTTAAGCAACGTTGGGCACGGTCAGTCTTTGGATGGGTAACCGCGGGTGGCAATTACAGCTAAACGCTGCCGTAGCTCGAATGAGACGTTAAATTATAGAACTCGGTTGTTTTAACCGTTTAGCCAAATCAGAGGCCTTCTAGTGGGTGATTCTGTATGAAAACAAGCACGTAACGAGCTCTAACGTGCTCTTTGTTTTTAAGAAATATGTGTGAAAAATATATAATTTTCCAATAACATAACTTAAGCTCGGTTTATAATTTATTTTAACGTAATTTTACATTTGTCAAATATTTCTTGTTAGGTTTTAAGTATTTTAATGGTATTTGTTTTTTAAAAATAAGTATTTAATTTGACTCTGATATTAATCGATTATTTGTTTTGATTTGGATACTTTGATTTGACTGCCTAGTCGGTTGAAGGACGCCCTTCCGGATTTTAAGTGGGGTAGCCACTTAAAATTGGAAGGGGAAAAAGCATGGCCGTAGAGGAGCGAAAGAAAGTCGGCAATCTGTTCGGTGAAGCGGTGCGATGTGCACCTCCAGAGTTTACACTGTTACTCTGCCCAAATTCATATAAGTTATATAAAAGTGAGATATGGTTTATAAGTGACGAAAAAAAGGAAATATTAATACTGTACGAAGTGAAACAATAAACCAATGATTTCAAGGATAATATGGAGTTTTACTACATTCTCCAAACGGAATTCACGGAAATAAAAAAATCTTACCGCGTTACGTTACGTTTTGTTGATAGAGAATCAGGACCCAGGCGCCATTAAAACTCTGACAACAGGGCTAGCTACCCGGCCTGACTTACGAACTTATACGGACTCTTGACTGATTATGATGAGATCAAAACGACATGCCACCACGAGCTCTGCGGCTGAAGCGCATCGTGTGTGGCAAGAGGCACGTTATGCTACACATTCCGAAATCTCTGATCCGGTGATTGTACAATCGTGTAGGTGTTTACTACCCATAGAAATGAATGATGCTTGACAATGTTGAATGGATGCATGAATGAATGAGCTGTTGTGTAAAACTAGTGTTTCCACACGGGCATTTAGATAGTACCTATAGTAATTAAGCCGTGATGGTCTAGTGGTAATCGCTTGGATTCTTGACTGGATTGTGTTTGGGTTTTGGACTTACTGATAAAATCTTTGAAATTTATACATTACTGGTATAGTGGTGAGGCAACCTGCGTACATACATTTCGATCACATTTGTTTTCAAGAAAAAAAGTCATTGTCCCTACCGTAAGGCTTCCCTTGCTCACAATAAAATTTATACCTGTACTTAAGTACAGGTATAAATACTTAATGTAAAATTTATAAAAAAAAATCATCCATCCATCCATCAGCCAAAGGACGTCCACTGCTGGACATAGGCCTCCCCTATGGATCTCCAATAAGACCGGTTGAAAGCGGCTTGCATCCAGCGCGATCCTGCGGTCTTAATGAGGTCATCCGTCCACCTTGTGGGTGGACGTCCTACTCTGCGCTTGCCGGTACGTGGTCTCCACTCGAGAACTTTTCGACTCCACCGGTCATCAGTCCTCCGCGCTATGTGCCCTGCCCATTGCCATTTCAACTTGCTAATCCGTTGGGCTATGTCGGTAACTTTGGTTCTTCTACGGATCTCCTCATTTCTGATTCGATCCCGTAGAGAAACTCCGAGCATAGCCCTCTCCATAGCTCGTTGGGCTACTTGGAGTTTATTAATAAGGCCCATGGTAAGAGACCACGTTTCAGTGCCATAAGTCATCACTGGTAACACACACTGATCGAACACTTTCGTCTTGAGGCACTGAGGTATGTCGGACGAGAAGACATTACGCAATTTTCCGAACGCTGCCCAACCGAGTTGGATTCGGCGATTGGCCTCTTTCTTGAAGTCGGACCTACCTAACTGGACTACTTGTCCTAGGTAGACGTACGAGTCAAAGACTTCAAGAACCGAGTTCCCAACAGAGATCGGGGTGGGTACAACATGGGAATTACACATGACTTTCGTCTTCTCCAAATTAATTAATTATTATCATATTATATATTTTATTAAATTGTTATTTTAATTATTATTATTTTGTATATACTTAAATTATTAAGTAAGTACAGGAATAAATTTTATTGTCAGCAAGGGGGTATGCTTGTTACTAAACGAATGCTTTATTTAGCTCCCAGCATGATATTTAAACATCAAAGGACCAAACCAAAAGAGATAGTCAAATGCCCACAATTCTGACACAGATAGTGAGTCCAAAACAGATTGTCACTTCCGTGGAGTTACAATATTGGACAATGCGCTAGTTTGCGACATAGGACATGCAGAGCATCGCCTACTGTAACCATGAGATAGTTTTTAGTGAGATAAAGTAGAATACAATAAGACGTGCATCCAAAATAAGGTATTTCAAGGAAGGCTATTTAATTTTATTAGGTGTTCCAGAAACACATTACTTGCAAGCTTGTTCTACAATAGAAGTTACACATATAAGGCTTCTGTTCGTAAAAATGGGGACCTGCAGAACTTCACATACTGCAAATCATGAGATAGTTTTCGAGTGGGATGAAGTAGAATAGCGTAAGACGCGCACTCATAAAATAACAGATGCGCTTTTATTTAGTACTGTACCGGGCTTTTTGATAGTCCACTATTGAACAGTCCTACTCAGACTCACGAAGGGTGATTGGGCCATATCCATCACGCTGACTCGGTGCGGGTTGGTGGATTCACATATACGGTACGCCATCTAATTTCTTCTATGGAAGTATGCAGGCTGCACCGAAAAGCCAGTGTTGTGAAAGTCCGTAAGTACATATATATAACGTCAGGGTTAATGTTAATGCTTTTAATGTTACGAAATTCCTCCACAACTTATCAAAAAAAATTTTGAATATTTCGTATTTTTGGTCTCCACAGCACGGGCCCTCGAGCCTAGTGTGGGACCGCTGGAAATAGTAATAAGGAATTGTTTTTCTTGCTTTCTTTTATTTTGTCTGCATGCGATACTTAAGATTCCTTTGTAATTTGTGTTTGTGGAAATAAATGATTATTATTATTATTATATTTCTAAGTTTGAAAGAAGTCATTGGTAAGGAACCAGAATTTAAATCCACGACTTTACAAATTATATTACTAAGTATACAACTACATAGGTAAGTGACTCCCGGTGCGTTGGTCCGATCAGAGACGCACCACACTGAACACGTCACAGCTTATGAGGCGCTCCACGCCACTGAGGATAGAGGACGATGGCGCAAGATCGTTAAAGAGAAGCTCTTGGGATGTGGTGGTCACAACCCCCAGGCATGAGGAATTCAACTCGAGGAGGATACGACTAGCCTAGGCTAGGCTTTATTAGGTACATACTGCAGAAGCGTATTATGTGCTAGACTAACCCATCTTATCTGTTGTATTTATAGAAGAGGCCTATGTTCATAAAAAAGTAAAATCTTAAGGAGTTTTCATTATACGAATCAAAGTGTCATTATATAGCTCAGAGAGATCGTAACTTCGTGACAAAAATGTCACGTTGTAGGCAAGCTACTTCTATAATATAGAAGTTACCTACCTCTAAATCAAACCAAGTTAGTATTACGGTAATACAGATACGAGTACCATCGTGCTGACAGCAAATAATAAGTCTGCACACAAAACTGCATTAACTCTATATAAAATATTATTTGTTTTTACGCGTACTCTATGTTAAAGAAAAACATGTGAGTCATCTCTCCAATACTTAGTGTTGTTTAAAATATAAAAGTGGCTAAAGTGTTACCCTGTTGCTTTTTACGACTAACATTCGCTTTTCGACTTCCACATTAAGTACACGCCCATAAAAATACAAGTATGTATTGTAATACTTATTCTCATAATCTGACATCTCACTGAACTTTATTGAAATTCAAATGGGCTATCCCACCGTAATTTAAATCCCTCGCTTAAAATTTGTTTTATAAAATATCTCTGACAGTAAAAAATAATGGTCAACATAACATTATACATATGAACACCTTTGTTTAACGGACTCTATCCTAGAACAATGGATGACTATAATATGACCCTCCATAATATGGGCCGGAATATGGCCCAGTTAAATATGGCCCGGTTGGATATGGGTCGTATTTTTGCGCCTCTGGGGGCCAGTGGTGATTGGATGCATTGCGGTGGAACCAAGATAGTGGCTGTTTAAAGTTAATAGGCTATTGAAGTTTATTCAGAGGTTGATAATTAAAACATTTTAGATGCCACAGTTTGGAAAACTGCGTCATTTTATTATCAACGGAACGTGAATGGTAGATGTGATTTGGATTAGAACTTTTGTGTATTGTATCTCTGAACTAGAACTCATTTTTTATCCAAATACCTATCCTATTATTATTATAAACGCGAAAGTTTGTATGAATGGATGTTTGTTCCTCTTTTACGCAAAAACTACTGAACGATTTGAGATGAAACTAAAAAATAATAATGCTTATACGTACATCAGAATAACATATAGGTTGCTATAATTTATAAAGATATTGCGTGAAACAAAGTTTGCCGGGTCACCTAGCATAGAATAATTTTGGACGTTCGGCGTTCCCTTTAAAATGCTTCCATTAGGGCATCTATGCATCTAGATAGATAGTTACCTAGGTACTGAAATAGCTAACCGACTTGTTTACATTAAATCACAAAAAAAATTAAGCTCTTAGTTTATGTAAATATGTACACCTTGTAATACTTATAAGTATGTGTGTGAAGCAATAAGGAGTTCATATATCTATCTGTGTAATCATGGGTAAAAAAAACCACGAAGCGCACCAGTGAAAAATAAATAAAAGACTCCGACAGAACTTGACACCTACTAAGCATGATGGGCTATTATTAACCCTCTGTATATGGCCACAATCAACGCCTAACTAAGCTTGTGTTAAATATTTAATCGATTCTTAATTGATTTTATCGGCGCCATATTGATTAGTGATGCTGGACATGTCGTACGCATCCTCTATACGTAAACCTATAAAAGATTCAATGTTTACTTACTGAGGTGGCGAGGTAGGTAGATATACAGGGTTCATCATCATCATCATCCACAGCCTTATTTATCCCACTGCTGGGTATAGGCCTCTCTTTTACTGTGCCATCTGCCTCGGTCCTGTGCCAATCTTGTTCAGGTTCGACCCGCGATTTCGACTATATCGTCTCGCCATCTTGCAGCCGGTCGACCAACGCTCCCTTTACCTTGCCTCGGCCACCATTCTGTGACAGACGTACTCCACCTGTCGTCACTTCGCCTCGCTATGTGTCCTGCCCAACTCCACTTCAATTTCATGACTACGGTTCCAACGTCCCGAACTTTAGTCCTTCGTCGGATTTCCGTATTACGAACTCGATCTTGGAGTTTAAGGCCAAGAATGGACCTCTCCATGGCTCTCTGTGCAACTCTGATTTTGTTCACAGCCTCATGTGTGAGTGTCCATGTCTCGGCACCATACGTCATGGTGGGCAAGACACACTGGTTGAAGAGGCGAGTCTTCAGACATTGTGGAACATGGCGGGGCTTAAAGATGTCAATCGGTTTTTGGAATGCCGCCCATCCAAATGCAGCTTGGCATAGAGCATCAGAAGAAGGAGATCTTCTGATTCACTATCCCAAAAGATAGAGTATGAACGAGGTACACGTAACTGTCAACCTCCTTTAGATTATCGTTTCCAATTACCTACAATTGGACGCGAGGTTCCAGAGATATTTGACATCACATTGGTCTTGGTCATATTCATCTTAAGGCCTACAGGGTTATACCTACCTGCCTACCTTTAAAACTATTATATTTGTATATTATTATTTTATTTTTATCCAACTGACCCGCCAAACATTGTTTTGGCATAAATAATATTAAAAAATATCACCAATAAAAAATGCGATTATAAATTGAGAGATTATTATATTAACTACCTATCTCTCAAGGTGGATCAAACTGCACACAGTGTACAAAAGCATTTCAATATTACCTCTAATTGCATGGTGCAAATAGGTATGTGAAAAGTGCAAAGTCTTTATCGACTAAAACTGTTTAATAATAACATTAATAAAACTGTTTTACCGACACTTCCGTTAGGTCAATTAATCACAGTATGGCGACGTGAATATATTGTTAATCCACGAAGCAAATAATAAAAGTGAGTGCTTCCGAGGTCTAGGGGAAAACAACAAACAACACTTAACCGCAGTCTCGTAAAATAAACCGCTAATAACGTAGAGAAAAATATGAAATAAAAGCAAAGTAGATATAAAGTTACCCTAAAACTTTTGTTGTGACAGAAAAGTAACGTAACTTTGACAAACAAAATGCTTACGCAGATTCAGAAGAATACAAATGAATTGAGAATTGGGATATTGTAAAAAAAATAATAAACACAACTTTACTAATTACAAAATAAAATCGCCCAAGTGCGAGTCGGACTCGCGCACGAATGGTTCCGTACCGTATGAGAACCCAATTCCTCTTGCCGTTATTAATAGCGAGCAAAAAACTCCTAAAAATCACGTTTATTGTATGGGAAAAATATTTATTTAAATAAATATTTGTTTAAATTAAATTAAATTTTTAAAATTAAATTTTTCCCCCTTAAATATTTATTTTATTTAGTTTTTAGTATTTGATGTTATAGCGGCAAAAGAAATACATCTGTGAAAATTTCAGCTGCCTAGCTATCATGGTTTATGAGATACAGCCTGGTGACAGACAGACAAACGGACAGACGGACATCGAAGTCTTAGTAATAGGGTCCCGTTTTTACCCTTTGGGTACGGAACCCTAAAAAATGTACGTAATGAGCTAAAGACTGTTAGATTTTTTTTTAAATGGCTGAGTATAAAACACTTTGGCAGTTTTAAAAAATAAGCGTTTGCATGCAAATGATCAATGAGTTTTTTCAAACGACTCATCGTTGGTCCATCTCCCCGGTAGACTTGTACAAACTACTAGCTCGATAAAAACTGAAATTTTTTACCTTTATATTCTGACCGCTTTTATAGAAAATCCATTATGTGTACTAGTGGACGTCTTAAGACTGATAATGACAATGATAATGTTTTACGTATCAGAATAATACAATTTTATCATCATCATCAGCCAGTGTTGGCCCGCTGCTATAGGCACTGGATATAGGCCTCCTCTCTTATGTGCCATTGTTCCCTATCTTGGGATATAAAATTTAATGGAAAGAATCAATTGGAAAAAAATGGTCTATCGACCTTAGTTAAGTACAAAAATATAACATCCTCGTCATCTTTTAAGCCATGGGACGTTCACTGCTGGACAAAAGGCCTATGTCCAGCTAATATCCTTAGTAAGTAAGTTCGTATAGGCCGGGTGGCTAGCCCTTGTGTCAGAGATTTAAGGCAGCCTGAAGGCCTCTGATATGGGTAAACGGTTAAAACAACCGGGGCCTATAAATTAACGTGTCATCCTAGCCACGGTAGCTCTCAGTTGTAAATGCTACCCGCGGTCACCCATTTGAAGATTGACCGTACTGAACGCCGCTTCACTTTAATGTCCTTAGTTACAATATGTGTGATAAATGAACGTAACTTAATGGGATTGAATATTACCAGTATGGGATGTTTTTACATCAGACTCCCATTTTCTACTGGTCGCGAGTTACGAGGTGCACATGCGAAGTTACAAAATGGAACGCTTAAAAGCTTTTGCGGATAATCGCGTCGTTAATTATTAGGTATAGCCGTTATTCTATAATGAAACTCTATTATGTGGAGGGTTGCTAGGCTTTTCGAGGAGTTTTATTTATAAACAGTTTATCATTAAACCAATCTAAACCTCATACTATAACTGTGACTTCCACAATGGTGTAAAAATCTATAGAGATACAGAAAAAAGGATCCTGTGGGAAACCGCTCGGGTTTTTAAGCCACCTGAAGTCATTAGGTACATTACTAAGAAAAGTTTTCCACGATTAAGTAATTGATGATTTATGTTTGAACGGGCCGTACTTATACGGGACGGGCCCGGCCGAGGCATGGACGGGACACTACACAAAATGTGTAGAGCGTGCTCGTTCGAGCTCCGTTCGTGCCACGTACGGGCCCCGTCCAGGCTCGTTCCGTACCTACACGGCGCGTTCTAATATTTATAAATCATCCCTAAACCAACCGCTACCAAAAACTCGATACCACGATAGCGCTAAATTGTACCCGCAAGTTGTAAAACCCATCCGTGGTTATCCGTCCAAAAAATATGCGTGCCAAACGTTGCTTGACTTCGGTGATCACTAAGAAACACCTAAACCTATGAGCGCTAGAGCACCTAAAGGTTTCTCTATGATTTACGTTTCACGAACATCTTGTACCTACATGAGTAAGCCTAAGTCATTAGCAGCGCAAGTGTCGTATAAATCGAACCATTAACCCGTTGCTTCTGTATCGATCACAAAGATCTAGAGAGAGGCCTTTACCCAAAGAGCGTGACACTTATATGCAGCAAATACTCATACACCGCAAGCATGTTTACGAAACATACATTTCAGCCTTTATACAAGTGGTTTGTTGAGTGAGTGGTGCTCTGTGAGTAATAATTGTGTAAATTAAAATTAATAATTGTTAAAATTAAAAGTATTTTATACGCTAAATTCCATATCGTTCACATTAGCAATTCGTCGCGATTTCACATTAGTATAAATAATAATCACAGTGTAACATTTGTTTGTCATAAAATTACACACGTTTTGCAATGTTTTTTGTTGTTCCATATCTTAATCTGAAAGAGTAGATCCAAAAAGATAAAAATAATAGTATCATTATCAACTTTTCTTAAATACACCATAAATGTTATGATTGATAAATGTAAAATAAGGTTTTCAGCAATTTAACGCCTATAGTGAAATAGCTGTGGCCTCCGTTAATCGAGACGGCATGACCCATCTCGCGAAATCTGTGGTATCGATGGTAATATCAATACAGGCTCAATACAACTTTACGATCTGAAGTAAGCTAACTTACGTTTATTGGTCCGTGAAGCGAGGAAAGCCTGGTACGCATGTGTGAGTTGTCACTGTAACCAGGGCATTTGGACAAGACCATAGACAAGTGGTACAATTATATTATTTTATGCAATAAGCAGGATCGCGAGACTATGTCCAGCAGTGGACGTCCAATGGTTGAAACTACGGTAACGACGACGATGATATAAGTGCTATAACTGAGAGCGATATCTATTATATAAAAGGCTTCGCTGAGTGACTGACTGACAGACAGCCTACAGCCCAAACCGCTAAAGATACGAACATGAAATTTGGAACAAAGATACATTGGACCACGTAATGGAGCACTAAGAACGGAATTTTGAAAAATCGACCTCTAAAGGGGTAAAACGGGCCCTTTTCGTTTGTATGTAACTTTTTATTCCCTTTACCGATTGACTTGAAACTTTGTATACATGCTACTCAAACAAAATAAAAGTTACGTTTGTTCCTGTTTTTCCGAATATTCCTTATCTAAGGGGTCAAATTGGGTCCCAAAGTTGGTGAAAAAAGCGTCTATTACATCCAACGAGCTGAACGGTTATGGATGAAATCTGGTATGGAGGAAGCACACAACATGTTTCAACACATGAACTATTATTATTCCGGAAATTCTATGGGGATCCTTAGGGATAGCCAAAATTAATCAGTTTCGGCTGCCGCCCAAACCGCTAAAGATATAAACTTGAAATATGGAATATAGGTACATTGTATGACGTAATGGAGCACTAAAGACGAAAACTTTGAACTTTTGACCTTTGACGGGGTAAAACGGGCTCTTTTCGTTTGTAAGTATATTTTGTATTCCTGAACCGATTGACTTAAAACTTTGTTAACATGCTACTCAGACAAAATGAAAAATACGTTTGTTCCTGTTTTTCTAAATTTTCTTTATCTAAGAGGTCAAATAGGGTCCCAAAGTTGGTGAAAAAAACATAAATTACATCCAAAGAGCGGAACGGTTATGAATGAAATCTGGTATGTAGGAAGCACATAACATGTTTCAATACAGTAACTATTTTTATCCCGGAAAATCTATAGGGTCTCTTAGGGATAGCCAAAATTATCAGATAAAGCTAAGATAAAACGGGTAAATGAATTCTAACAAAATTTGGTACGATGCTAGACAATAACACAAATTACCACTTGGGGTACCTACTGCTATCCAGGAAAATTTCAGTGGGTCACGATAACAATTTCTTAAAAAAATGCTAAAAATCTATTCGTAAATCGAAGCAATGTTTAAAAATAGCCCACCCTTTTAACTAATAGATGACTATATTGACGTTTTGGGAAAAGTCCCGGATTCCTTGTCGAAATCTAGACCAAACGTCCTATAAAAGCATGGAAAATAACTTGAACGCACTTTTTTAGTAATATAGTGAAGTATCTAGAATAAAATTTAGATAATGACTCATCCGTCAATGGGGCAAAATGGGCCCCTAATAGTTTACGAAAGATTTTATTTTGTGAGCCAATAGATTTGAACTTAGGGTACATACGGATAAATAAACTTACTTTACTATGGGTTCTACCTGAAAAAGCGAAAATTACCTATTCTTTACATTTTGCCGCGGGTCGATGAACTTTTTATGTTGAACAGCAGATTTTATTTACGTGATTTCGGGGTTGGTACCATAGTAAAAGTAAGTCAAATGATGAGTATAATAGAATCCTAGAACATGCCTGTCGTCTAGATATAGGTACAATATGTATTTCTCAAATAAAATATACCTACTTGTGTGCTACTTTTTCATCTGTACAGGGTCAGAGAATGCCTGAAAGTCCTACAAGTGTCTCGGCCACTTTTGACTGGGTGAACGGTTTTGGGCAAGATCGTCATTGAGTTCAGGATAATCAAAATTAAATTTCTAATAATTTAATGAAACATGTTGAATACCTGTACTGAGCTTTTTTAATAGTCCACTACTGAACGTAGGCCTACCCACGAAGGGTGATTGAGCCATATCCATCACGCTGGCCGAGCGCGGGTTGCTGAATTCATATACATCGATTTTTCTCTATGGACGTGCCTTTGCAGGTTGCTTCAATGTTTTCCATCAATAAAAAGCCATTAGTGTAAATTTCGTACATACGTTTCAAAGCTCAGTGGTCAGACCAGGATTAGGACCTTACGATTGTGATGTGGACCATGACATGCGAATGGAGTTGGATATAATTTGGTATGCGAGTGGGAAACTACATGGTTCATGAGTGAGCAATGTACCGAAAAATATTCTTCTTACCACATAAAGAATGAGTAGGTATTTTAACATATAACTTTATTAAGTATTTATCTTTTGACAAGTTATAAGGCAACGCGGGCCAAACCGTAGGCTATTAAAGTCAAAGAACATATTTACTGTTGAACTGTGTTACATTGAGATCTTAATACTAAGAACAAAAGTATTGAATTAACCGTTAAATCCAATGCGGCCATAAAATAATTATTTGAACATGAATAAATCATACAATTATTATTTAATTAATTTCAAATATTTTGCAAATCAATTTCATCTAAAAATTGTCGTAGGTACTCCGTAATAAGCTTTAGACACGAGCGAATTTAAGCAAATACTGAGACAAAGCAGGCTAATCTTATCTTTGCAAGTAATACGAAAACCCGAGCTAAACCATGAGCTATTATTTTAAGCAAGAAAGTACTAAAACAACGCGGGTCAAACTGTGGGGAAATACCATTTAAAGTAAGTACTCATTATCATTTTGAGAAAATACTAATACAACGCGGGCCAGACTATTATCATGGGCTATTATCATTGCAAGTAATACAATATCAAATAAATAATCGCCTATCAATACATACTCATCATTTATATTCTTTTTTACATCAAATAACTTACTTCACTACAAATAAACTAAATGTTTAACAAAACTCAAACTGCAGATAATTCGAAATTTTACATCAATATGACATTACTTTTTTCCTCATAATGTAATACAGTTAAATTTATTTTTGTTCAAAAATACTACATACATAGCATAAATACTGACTGCACAGCATTTTTTTCTCAATTATTAGGGAATGCTCTGTTATCAGGGGTCTAGATCAATGGATGGTTTCTTTAGGGTAAATTAGTGAAGAAATTAGATTAGGTGTGATACAAAAAATAGGTTAGGTTATGTTAGAACATGACAAAACAACGCACGAGCCGAGCGAGCGAAGCGAGCGTGCCGCGGCAGCGGCCGGCGAAGTGCCAGAAGCGAATCGCCTTTATAGATTAGGTGTGAAACAAAAAATAGGTTAGGTTAGGTTAGTTTAGGTTAGGTTAGTTTAGGTTAAATATTAAGTCGACTGTGATTAATAAAATGCTGTTTTATTTAGAAAAACTGCTGTAAATAATATAAAAATTGAAGCTATAATTAAAAGAAAAAGAGTTAACAGGTATAATGTGCATTAAGATTATTAGCTGTGCATTGATGAAAAAGCTTTTGCTTTAGGAAAAATCGCTGTACGCTGCGAAAATAAATTGTAGTGTGTTTAGTGATATTTTGAGTTGAATATTATGCTGTGCAATCAGTAATTTTGATGGGAATTTGGAATCTTATTGCATAGAATAAGGATATTTTTTGATTTGCGTTTAAATACTACCCTTATAATTTTAAGCAAGTACTACGACAACGCGGGCCAAGCTACGTGCTATAAATTACCATTATAAGCAAGTACTGAGAATGTGCAGGCCAAACCACGACCTGTTATTATTCTAGCCAAATACTGGGATAATTTAGGCCAAACCGTAGACATTATCCCTTCAAGTAATACGTTATACGATAATGCGGACGAAACCACAAACTATTATTATTTTAAGCAAGTGCCAAGACGACGTGGGCCAAACTGTGGTTTATTATCATTTTAAGCAATTACTAAAACAACGCGGGCCAGCCCGTGGGCTATTATCATTACAAATAATACGACAACACAGGCCAAACGGTAAGCTATTATAATTTTAAGCAAGTATTAAGACAACGCGGGCTAAGCTGCGTAATTTATATACCATCTTAAGCAAGTACTAAGAATACGCAGGCCAAACCGCGACCTATTATCATCATCATCCTGCCCTTAGATTTACTTGATGACAATAAATATTATCTTATCTTATCCCACTAGGTGGGGTCGGCACAGCACGTTTCTTTTCGCCACTTCACTCTATCATACGCCATCTCATCATCAACTCATTTCTCTCGCATATTATCTTGCACACAATTCATCCACACTTTTTTTGGTCGTCACCTCCTATTTCTGCCGCTTACCATCATATTTAGGTTTCTTTTCGTGACATTACTCTCTTCCCGTCTCATGCCCTTACCAAGATAGCCTGCCACTCTTTAATTTCTCAGTCACTGGCGCTACTTTCAGACTTCTTCTAACATACTCATTTTTAATCTTATCCATTCTTGTCTCTCCGCACATCCATCTCAGCATTCGTATCTCCGCTGCATGTAATTTCCTTTCATTCTCCCTATGGTGGCCGAACACTCTGACCCATACAATACGTTTTTTATCCAGCCAAATACTAAGACGATTCAGGCCAAACCGTAGGCATTATCCTTGCAAGTAATACGTTATACGACAATGCTGGGCTACACAAGCTATTATTATTTTAAGCAAGTGCCAAGACAACGCGGGCCAAACTGTGGGTTTTTATTATTTTGAGCAATTACTAAAACAACGCGAGCCAGACCGTGGGCCATTATCATTGCAAGTAATATGACAACGCAGGCCATCAGACAGCCTTTTTTAATTTTAAGCAAGTACCAATACAACGCGGGTCTAACCGCGGGCTATTTTCATTTTAAGCAAGTACCTATGTACTAAGACCACGCGGGCGAAGCCGCGGGTTTTAAGCTAGTAAGTGATATAACCTCTATGTACTAGTGTTTCTATCACAACACTTCTCGAACTAGATTGAGATTAGAATTGACCAGCTAGCCTAGCATATGCACCACGACATAAAATATAACTAAAAAAATTACATAGGTACAAGCTTTGTAATTTTTCTTTGGGTACAAGTGTCACAGTGACAATTCGCGCGTGAGTCCTAGGACACTAAAATAATAACAAACTCAAGCGCCGTAACTTATGACTTGTAGACCTTAAACATCATTTTATACAACCACACAAGCAGCTATAGTTTTTTGCGATTTCCCAGTTGGTGCTATAGTAAAAGTTTCTCTTAATGATGAACATATTCACTTTTGAGAGTCCCTGCAGTTTGCAAAGCAACACTCGGTATTAGTAACTAGGGATTGTTTTTTAATCGACTTCCGAAAAGTAAAAAGGGGAGGATCTGTATGTTTGTCTGTATACGTATTTTTATGCATGTTCATCGATATTTTGTCAATCAAGAACCGATTTAAAAAATGTTTTAATTTGAAAGGGTATCCCATTAAAATGTTATCGAAATCGGCAGAGCCATTTTTGAAAAATCAACAGTACTTAATGTAAAAATTGTACACTTTAATTTTTTTTGAGCGATCTATTCGAATTTAGTACACGATTGAAGTCGGTTAGTGCATTTTTTGCGATAATAGTACATTGTTCACCGAGAGGAGAAAGTGACCGATTACCGTCGAGGGTGTCGTTTGAAGCCCGAGCCGTAGGCGAGGGCTTTAAAACACCCGAGATCGGGAATCGCACTTTCTCTCGAGTGATACACAGTGCTTTGTACTACACCTACGAGGAAAATAAAAAACTAAATCTTTACTAATTGAAATTTATATTGAAATTGTTGCAGTTAGTGAAGCTTTTTTGAGCGCTAGTTAGAAGCGTTAGATGGCGTCTGCAATTTTCACATGTTCTTTTTTCAAATTGTTTGACACCATCCAACACACAGCTAGTGGCCAGTGTCATTTTGCGAACTTGGAGATAAAAACTCACTGTAAAAACTTTTTGGCTATTGATATTTAGGTTACCAGCGCATAGTCTTACCCAAAATTAAAAAAGAAAAACCACATAAGAAATGGATTTTCATACACTTTTCTCTCCCGCTCAGATGCGTTTTCTCCCCGCATATTTGTTCGATATGCAATGACGTACTTTCTACCGTAAATTTGATAAAGTATCAAGGTACTTTCCGAGCAGGTGTAGTATAAACATTATTTATTAATAGTTACATGCAACCGTCACAGTGACATTTCTCACGTGAGTGCCCAGCTTTATACATAAGTGCACTTAAATTATGACAAAGTCAGCTCAACAACTTCGACTTTGATATTGTTTACGGAGACCGTTCAGCTGAGCACTATCTTTGTAGTTTGTGCTTCAAGTTAGGCGCCGTAACTTATGACTTGTAGGTCCCATTGAATACATAGATAAATACGTCGCACTCAGAAGACAAATAGATTTAAAAATTCGTTCTAGTAGATGCGGACTAAGACCAAATAAAAAAATCAAGACAGAACGTCGGTCGTGAACAGACAAGTGAGGCCAGTTTTTTATACATGTGGTGAGTGCGTCGGTGTGGCGCCGCCATAGTTCGACTGACGAGCCAAGGCGTAGTTTCGTTGTACTTGTTTTTATGTGTAATTGTGTCTGTACACGGCGAGGCGTAGTTTTGCCGGCCTAACTTGTTTGATTCTCAACATTCTGTGGTGATTTATTTATTTGGTCTGAAGATGAGGATTACATTTTCTTAATTACGGTAGTATTTTATTCAAAATAGCTAAATAAATAACAAAGAGCTTCAGGCTATCAAAATAGGATCAAAAGAAAAAATATCCAAATGATCAAATATAACGAGTGTAAATTACGGGAGACTTTAGTCAAAGAATATATAATAATACTACCTTTAGTACATCACTAATTCACCATGAACAACCCACCATGGAACCAATTTTGAAATCGTAAAAAAAAATAGTTTGCTGCATGTTTAGTCAATGATTTTCTCTATGGAACAGCTGATTTTCGTGGTTGACCTCATAAAGAAGCATAATATGTTGTACAAACAGGGTCTCCCTTTAAGAATTTCCAGCAAGACCGGTTGGAAGAGGCTTGCTTCCAGCCCGATCCTGTTGCCATCTGTCCATCTCGTGGGTAGACATCCTTCGCTGCGCTATATTATCCTCTTTCATTGCACTTTTCGAACCTATTACGTACATGGAAGCTATTACTTCTTAAATACTTATTAGCCAAACCAATCAAACAATGCGCAACAAATCATGACTGATGAAGTGACATAACCATAGTTCGTGCCTTTCGTCACCCTGAGGTGTCTTGTCAAGCCTTGAAACAACTGGCACCAACCATTACCTTCTTTGTAAATATCATAGCCTAATTACCATAATTGTAATTACATTTATTTAAGCACTGGTTTGTTGATGCATTCATCAAAAGCCCACGCGGGTTTACTGTTGGATATAAAGTAAATATTCTTATTAGGGGACATCTTACACACGGTCTCGATTTCTCGAACCCAAATCTAAGCAAAAGTTTGTTATATGGCTGCTAGAGACTGATATACCTACTACATAAACATACTTTTAAATACATGCTTATATAGATAATAACATGCATGCAGACTCAGAGCACAAACACCTATGTTATTAACAAAAATATATACTTGTTGCTTGCCCTGGGTGGGAATTAAACCCACTTTGACCCGAGAGTCAGGGTTCACTACTGGGCCACTGAGGCAGTCGATATAAATAAGTGTATTTATAGGAAAGGAACAGCCAGGATAGGGGACACTCTACCTAGAAGACTAAGTGACAAACACTACAAGGGAAGAAAGCTCACGAGATAGGCAGATGACATCAAAATCGGTTGACTCAAGCTGGTTGTAAAACATCCCAGGACTGAGTATGAAAATGCTGAAGCCCCTTTGAAGAGATTTGGTTTGTTAGATTAAGAATTAGTAAGTAAGCAAGTTCGTATAGGCCGGGTGGCTAGCCCTGTTATCAGAGTTTTTAGGCCGCCTGAAGGCCTCTGACATGGCTAAACGGTTAAAACATTCAATACCTACAATTTAACGTGTCAACCGAGCCACGGTAGCGCTCAGTTGGAAAATGCCACCCGCGTTCACCCATCCAAATACTGACCTAGCGGAACGTTGCTTAATTTCTGTGATCGCTGACAAACACCTACGACACGAGCGCTACTAGAAACGACTATCAAAAAAGGCTCAGCCGATTTCGATAAAATTTAAATGGGATCACCTCGGGAGTACACTCTATCGTATAGTACTATCACTATGTTATATCCTTTAATGTTATAGCTTTTCAAACTTATCAAAATTTTGAGATTAGTCAAGTCTCAAATTAACAAATTGCATGTCTGTTAGGACAAACTGTTGTGTCTAAAATTTTATTGTACCCAGTTCTTACTATGTACACAGTTCGAAGCAATCAACATAATATTTTATGTTTTATCTTTCGAACTAAAAAAGTTTTTTTTTAAATCGGTTCACAATCGTTGAAAACATCGATGAACATACACAAAAAACAACGGGTTGCACTCCGGGAGTGCTGGCAGAAGTGATTACTTGAACATATAGGTAGTATAGAGCACTATCATTTATGTGGTAAAATACAATATCACACACGCACACTCGCGCACTGCGACGTCTTGAATTTTCGACAAGTCGCGTGTCCTGACGCAAGTTTAACATTTTTAGGGTTCCGTACCCAAAGGGAAAAACGGGACCCTATTACTAAGACTTCGATGTCCGTCTGTCCGTCTGTCACCGGGCTGTATCTCATGAATCATGATAGCTAGGCAGCTGAAATTTTCACAGATGATGTATTTCTGTTGCCTCTATAACAACAAATACTAAAAATAGAATAAAATAAATATTTAAGGGGGCTACCATACAACAAACCTGATTTTTTAGACTTTTTTCGATCTATATTAATAATGGTAACAGGTACATGCTTGAAATTTTCACAGAATATTTAGTTTTACATTCACTTAAATAATAAATGATAAAATAAATATTTAAGGGGGGCTCCCATACAGTACGGAACCCTCCGTGTGCGAGTCCGACTCGTACTTGGCCGATTATTTACCTATCCCTAAATTTGCTCAACACCGCTAAAGAAGTTTTCACTTCAAAAAAACATACAGACGAACATAGTAGGTACCTCCTCGTTTTTGGAAGTCGGTAAAATGCAGCATTTCAAAATCACCACACAATATTTTATCAATCAGGTCCCTGCCCACATGCTTATGAAACGAACTTGCATCTCCCAAGACCTACACTTACTTTACTACGTACCTCTTTCTAGTTCAATAACCATTTCCGTTTTAAGCCCTGCATAAAATTGCTAGCTTATACTTTCTATTCAATGTATGCCGGTTTAACCTTAGGTCTCATTTGCATTTTCCAACTCAATGATCATAATTTTCCGTCATCGAACCACTTGCTAGTCAATATGAGACTCTATGAGAATAGAGATAGATGTGAAACTAATTTTATGGTGTGATTTTGTTCAAAAAGGCCAGTTTCGAAATGTCAAGACACGGGATCTATTATTTTCTCCCACGCGAAGTGATTTGAGTAGCTAACGAACTTATACAATATAAGATTATAACAAGCAAAAATCGTGTTTAAAATCACATCGTTATATAAAATGCTAGAGTTTAATAATCTAATACCTAAGTAGGTAGGTATATAGTAACTCTTGATGACAAACATAGGTAGGTATACTAAGATAGTAGGAAAAAAAAGGGACTGGGATTATTTATTATTCCATGTTATTGTACTCATCATTATGATCAATTTTAACTATGGGATTAACCGTGAAATTGCGAATAAAGTAGTAACTGTTCCACTTTCCACTATACTTGCATAAAGTGTAGAAATAATCGGCCAAGTGCGAGTCGGACTCGCGCACGAAGGGTTCCGTACTGTATGAGAGCTCCCCTTAAATATTTATTTTATTTTAATTTAATTATTTATTATTGAAGTGAATATACAACTTAATATTCTGTGAATATTTCAAGCATCTGCCTGTTACCATTATTAGGTAATATCGAGCGAAAAATGGCAAAAAATTCAGGTTTTTTGTAAAGGAGCCCTACGTAAATATTAATTTTATTCTGTTTTTAGTATTTGTTGTAGCGGCAACAGAAAAAAGTGCAAGTGGAGTCCACCCGCGCGGAAGAAGTGAAATTTCGAGTTTTGCTTTCATACCCAACCAACAAATTCGTATAACGCAACCTTATTGCAAGTCGCATTAGAAGTTTCACTTCAATACATCATCTTGTGAAAATTTCAGCTTTCTAGCTATAACGGTTCATGAGATACAGCCTGGTGACAGACAGACAGACAGACAGCGGAGTCTTAGTAATAGGGTCCCGTTTTTACCCTTTGGGTACGGAACTCTAAAAAGAGCAGCTTATTATTTGTGATCTCATGATTTCACTAATCCCATAGTAAAAGTCAGTCATAATGAAATGTACAAAATAAATCCTAGGATATATCCACCACCTCCTCTACGATCATTCAAAAATCGAACATGGAACACACATGATTTGCCCTGGAATAGCAACAATAGGATTTATTTTGGGAAATGCCTATCACAGGTAGGTAGGTATAGGCCGAATCAAACTATAGGCCGCGTCACACAAGTTACCTACAAGCTGCAGAGCATCCATCAACGCACGGCTTTGTGTGAGCTACAGTCAGGATTGGATATTGCGCAGCTTGTAGCTAACTTCATTTCCGCCAACTTGTGTGACGCGGCCTATACTTGGCGGTAATGAAGATAGCTAAAGGCTGCGGATAACCCAATCCTGACTCAAGCTCTACTTACTTAACAGCTGCGCAAGGATTGGGTTATCCGCTGCTTGTAGCTAACATGCCAGCATAAACTAAAGTTTATGATGCTAGCCACCACAAAAGTTTTATTCTGCCTATACCTAAGTATAACAAAGCAGTGGAGAGCATTAAAAAACCAGCTTAAAGTGACCTTCGACAAACATACTGACACACCCACAACTTTCGCATTCATAAAATCAGTGTGTTATTTGCGAAGATGATTTCAACCCAAACATACCTACCTACGATTTTTGTTTATTTTATCCAGTTTATCGACAAATCGATACGATTTTACATGAAGAGAATGTAAAATTACATCGTAAAATGAACGATTTTGCATAAAAATGGTATTGATCCAAAGCATATTCATAATTTCATATATTTCGTCCTACCTATATCGTATTTTGTACCTTCCTATATCTACCTGTTAAAACCAGTTTTATACGATAACCATATTTTGTATTTTATTCAATGAAATATTATTTTGTTACAAAAAAACAACTAAAAGTATTTTAATAACTAATTTTTAGCAACTTTTTGTTGCTTTTTAGCGCGTGCTCAATTTTAATTACCGATCAAGGGAAGGATTCAAAATTAAAAAATTAGAATCCTGAGCGTTAGCGAGGGAATTAAAAGAGCACAAGGTGAAAAATCTTTGCACTCGAGTGCGACACGTAACTTTTCATCCCACCTCAACGAAGAAATTACTCGTCGTCGTCTACATATCGTACCTACTGCTTCAAATACTTCTCGCGTGATTGTTGAGGGAAAAAGCACATTTAGCATTTTAACAGTTTCAGTCAATTCCGTTGGCGTCAAATAAACTTCCTCGTCGCTGGAATCACTCATTTTAGGTTTTCATTTGTTTTCAAATTTCTTTAATTCTTAAAATTAAATTCTTTGTAACTTTACAGTAAATACCAAAACGTTACTTATTTACAATTAATTACATACAGAAAATAGCTTGTTTTTAAACTAAGGTTTTAATAATATGACGTGAAAAAAAAATCGGCCAAGTACGAGTTGGACTCGCGCATGAAGAGTTCCGTACTATATGGGAACCCCTCGGCAAAAAAAAACACGTTTGTTGTATGGGAGCCCCCCTCAAATACGTATTTTATTCAGTTGTACGTATTTGTTATTATAGCGGTAATCGAAAAACATAATCTGTGATAATTTTAACTCTCTAGCTATTACGGTTCATAAGATATGGTCTGGTGACAGACAGACAGACGGACAGACGGACGGACAGCGGAGTCTTAGTAATAGGGTCCCGTTTTTACCCTTTGGGTACGGACCCTTAAAAGTGGCGCTCGCAAAGCAAATTAAAACAAAAGAACACCAAGAAGGTTCCGATTTTCCGAAGTACCGAGTCTGAGTTTTTAACAAATTAAAAAAGGTTGTATGATGAATTCGGTACCATGGAGTTAGAAGTAGGTTAGTAGGAAATATGTTCAATTAGGTTTTGAATTCACAAACTTTATGGCCACGTTGTTCTAAATTCAATTCTACTTTATCCTCTAGCGGATAAAAACTGCTTTTACACTCAGATATCGAAGAGCAAAAATACTCTTGCCGAGATGGAGGATGAAAATGCTATTTTTATAAGTAGGCACTGCTCAGATATTAAGAGTTTAAAAAAAAATCTGAATAAGATGACATTTATGGTGAATTCATTTTTATTTACCTAGTTATTTAGCCCTGAATCAAAGATCTTTGCGGCTCACCCTCAGCAGCCAATCCTCACCTTACGCAGCTGTTAAGTAAGCTTCAGTCAGGATTGGGTTATCCATCCATCCATCCACCCATCAGCCATAGGACGTCCACTGCTGGACATAGGCCTCCCCCATGAATCTCCAATAAGACCGGTTGGTAGCGACTTGCATCCAGCGTGATCCTGCGGTCTTAATGAACGCTGCGCTTGCCGGTACGTGGTCTCCACTCGAGAACTTTTCGACCCCATCGGTCGTCAGTCCTCCGCGCTATGTGCCCTGCCCACTGCCATTTCAACTTGCCAATCCGCCGGGCAATGTCGGTAACTTTGGTTCTTCTGCGAATCTCCTCATTCCTGATTCGATCTCGCAGAGAGACTCCGAGCATAGCCCTCTCCATAGCTCGTTGGGCTACTTGGAGCTTATTAATAAGGCCCATAGTAAGAGACCACGTTTCAGTGCCATAAGTCATCACTGGCAACCCATAAGTCATCACTGGGTTATCCGCAGCTTGTTTATACCTGATATCACTGCCGCCAAGATATATTTTAGTATACCTACTTGGCAGTCGTACTGTATAATCCCAATCAGTGGACTATCTATTCACTAGTACCCAAGTACCTAATTATATTCTGTTTCTTAGTCTTGCAAAGTTAAATCATGCGGATGAATTAGAGACTTCATTAGCATTGTTGAAGTCGTAAGACATGCACTGAGATTGAAGTTACTTATACAGTGTTATACCTGCTTGCAATAAATAAATAAATATTAGGGGACATCTTCCACACGGTCTCTGACCACAAACTAAGCAAAGCTTGTGATATGGCTGCCAGAGACTGATATACTGCATTTACAAATTTTAAATACATACTTATATAGATATACCTAAATGACACCCAGACACAGAGCAAACATCTTCATCACACATATGTTTGCCCTGGGTGGGGATCGAACCCACGCCTCTTTGACCCAGTAGTCAGGGTCACTAACCACTGAGCCATCGAGGCAGTCTTATAGAAGGCGATGTGAGTAACGATGTGAAGACCAATGTGAGTACTTTTAGAAGGCGGGTGACTAAGATCAACATCATGTAGAACTTTTATCAAATTTTACCAATCCTGATCTCGAAAAAAGTCACCTGTATCCTTAGAGCAAATATCTACAGAGCCACAGTCCCTGAGTGAAAGTAGTAAAAAAGTCAGAGTGCCGTCATACATACCGACTTCGAAATTTAGGTACCTACATTTAATAATTCTCAATGACCCGTTTTTTCGAATCTCGACGATATGTCACCTAATTAGTGTTTGTACAGTGCGACACAAAAGAGATGAAATTAATTATTCGGGAACTAAATTATCACTTTTGCTGGAACCACCACCTGAGCAGTCAATCATAGTTAACATCCTAGCATTTTTCTCGTTTTGTGTTATTTTGTAGATTGTGAACAGGAAAACAGTATCATTATGCAAAAAACAATGCAAAATATGCTAACAAAACGATAGTGGCGACCTCATTTATTTTCAAGTCTTTTATGTCGCACTGTAATCGAGCACTTTGGCATTGACTAACTAAAAAGCCTGCCCACTACAAAGCTTGGGCAGAGTTCTTCCTCGGACACTTTTTTTGCACGATTGTGACTCTCTACATATTTGCTCGAAGCCTGTATCTTATACTTTGTCGATTCCGAGTTCTCCAATACATGTTGGTCTCATAGTAAAATTAGTTCAAAATGATTGTCTTCATCATTTCCTTTCGACTTATTCCATGCAAGCAGATAGCCCTATATAATGTGTATGTTTTCAAACGGCAATAAAATATTTAATGGTTGAAGAATAAAGATAACATCTCCATTTACCTTAATGCTAATAAAAATATAATACCTATCAAATTATAGGTACCCATAATTTTATCATTCTTGACACATCTTAGTCATAAAACTGTTAGGTAATAGCTTTGAAAATGATATCCTCTTTTATTGCGGAAAATATTGAATGCACCTCGTGAATATTAACATTTTCGAAGAATTAGGAACCTAGGTATCAGTATAGGACCTTTAACTAAAGCTAAAAGGGTCAAGCCTTCCCTAAAAGCTCTGGTTATACCTTTTAGTTTGACTTTGGGCTTTATAAAGCAGGATTTACTCCAAAACCAAACCCATAACCTTGGAACTGTCAATTCTAATGAAAAATATTTAAACAGGATTTATTCCAATATTAAACACCCTCAGAAATCAAAATCGTGGACTCGTAGCTATAAGAACTATATTTTAAAAAGTTTTCATAAATAGAACTTTATTCTATCTAGGGAAATGTAGCGTTGTCTTTCTCTAATAAACTGCATAGAAATGTTATCTTAATAGTTAGTTGCCGTCACGTAAAGCGTTCATAAGTACAAGATCTATGCGGATGTAATAAATAGTTGTTTACAAATGTTTACGAACTGTTAATGAGCTACTCATTAGCTAGTTACACTCACCTTTCCGCTCTAATGGTATCGCATTGTCAACATAGCGCCCACTTCACTGACACATTCACAACACTATGCATGACGTCACTTCCTACTGCACTCCATTCAACTATCGATATCGTTTCGGCCGCGTCCTTGGATGCACTATTTTGGAACGTCAGATTCAAATCTGACAGAACTGACACCGTTTCGTTTTTAATTTTATTTTTTAATGGCAAAGCAAACGCTGCGTGTGAGCCAGGCGATGCGCGGGAGAGTTTTAGAGCTGAGCACGCGTCGAAGCCTCAGTATTCGCCCCCGCAATTTTAGGTGCGTGGGCCGCCCGAACAACTGTTGGCCGAAGCCGAATTTGCGTAATATATTAAGTTTATTTAACCGTCGAGATCCGAGATACTGTAAGTAGAATGATACGACCGACGACAGCAGGGGACCGGATGAAAATGGCGAGCTTTCTTTATAAGCGTATGTTAGAATTTTAAATGAGTATCGAATAATGCATTCGACATAAAAAAGCTATCGGCGGCTAACAATATTATGTGAGCCGGTGCGTTGGGAAGCGACTTGTCTCCGAGCACCTTGTATGGTGAAACGGGTTCGTCCGCAGGCCCACACGTTCGACTTTTTGCGGCTCGATGCAGGAAAGAGGCGAGCGTCTTCGACCGGTATAACCTGACCTGCCGCACCTCTCACTCCTACTCATATCAGTTTCATAGTTACATTGAGTGTAATGTCACCAGGGGTCTGCGTACGCTGGGCAGTTAGCTGGAAGGTACGGCCATTGCTTAGGTCGTGTGCTTGCAGCGCACGTATCGTTAATACATTGGTAATGAAACAGTCCTCGGCGCTTGCGTCCCAATTAGACATCTCATGCTGAGACGAATATCGGAAAATGCGAGGAAATACCTTCTTGCTGGTAAATTGATCCTCGGTCGAGTTTGCTACTTTGTCGGAAGTAGGTAGGTACCTACTTATCACATACGTAGGTACCTATCTACTAAAGTTCGTATACAGGTGTAATCAATTAGCATCTTTTCAGGGGTTTATTCTGTACATCAAAACCAACAACTTATGTTCTGCGACTTTTGTCAAAAATAAAAAAAATTGAAAAATCGTTCACCTGCGACAAAATATATGGAACATCTGTTTTTTTTTTAGTTTTGACAAAAGTCGGAGAACAAAAGTTGTTAGTTTTGATGTACCTACAGAATAAGCCTCTAACTAAAAGGATGCTAATTGATTAGGAATAACCCTGTATATTGCTAATTTTGTATTATACTCTCACATACATACCGATTGACGGAAAAATTAAGTTCCAGTGTAGTTGCACCAAACCGCAGTAGTACAGAAAACCAGCCAAGTGCGAAATGGACTCGGTATTCAATTTTGAAAATCTTGTACCAATTTTTGGATCCACAATATTAAATAGGGTAGGGTAGAGAAAATAGGTAAAATAAATTAAGTCTACTGTGCAAGCCGCTTCCAGCCGGCTTATTGCAAATCCATGGGGGAACACTATGTCGAGCAGTGGATGTCTTACGTCTGTTAGATGGACGGACGCATATAACTCATTACTACTACCTACTATACCTAGGTACCTACTCCATTATTAATAGGTAGGCCGTGCCCAAGGATGGTGTAGGTACCTATCCTATATTCTAATAAAACAAATAAGTTACTAGCTAGAACAGCAACGAAATCAAAGTACTGTTATGTAGTGTCAATAGGACAAAATAGTATGTAGGTACAAAAGTAATTAAAATTACTGAGGCTATCAGACTCCTATCTATAAAATGTGCATTCTGATTAAATTGATTGGTAAACTGTAATACATAATTCATTACATAACGGTGTAGTTACATTTACACAGCAGGTATTTCTGCCTACCTTAAAAAGCGTCCTACACAAATTCTTCACCTAGCTACTTAACCCAATATCTGGTGTGATAGTACCATGGCATACATAATAATATTTTCAATACCGTAGGTACTTACCGTCTACCTACAGTACTAACTGCTATGATAAAGTAATTCGTACTAACCTTATAACCACTAGTAAGTAAGTTCGTATTAGGCCGGGTGCCTAGCCCTGGTGTCAGAGTTTTTAGACCGTCTAAAGACCTATGACATGGCTAAACGGTTAAAACAACCGGGCCCTACAATTTAACGTGTTATCCGAGCCACGGTAGCGCTCAGTTGTAAGATGCCACCCGCGGTCACCCATCCAATTGCTGACCGTGCGGAACGTTACTTAATTTCGGTGATCGCTGACAAACAACTAGTCAAACTACGCTACGTGCGCTACATAATACTATAACCACTGGAGAATTGGGGTGCTAGGTACAAACAAAGCGAAACAGTTGGTACAACAAAGCTCTTCTTGCCGAACGTCTCAGGAGCACACCAAATAATGAGAAAAGTCCTGCTCACCCCTATCCTTACTCAGGTGATGACCGGCCATGGAGCGTCCACTGCATATTTGAATCGCTTCAAGTGCATGGATAGCCCTTCATGTGTCTGCGAACCTGAAAAGGAAGCAACCATTCAACACCTACTGCTGGAGTGCCCCAAACACGAGGCTGACAGGTACGACCTGGAAACCAGAACAAACATGGAAGTGACGGAAGCTTCATTGTGGGAAATGGTGGCCGATCGAAAACCCAGGCCGTACCTGTTAGAATACTGCACAAAAGTAGCAAAGGATGCGGTATATAGGAATAGGACAAAGGAATCATGACGGTTTCCAATTTTTATCCAAAAATAAAATTTATGAAAAATGCCTACTACGCTTAGTTCTCCGAACCATGAGTATGTAGGCATGACGACAAATCGGAATAATAAAGCAAAACTTGTTGAATTAAAAGTAAAATGAATATACATTAAATGGAAGAATATAGAATAAAGTAAAGTAGTAAGTAAGGTAGTTGTTATGACGAAAGTATAAAATGTATAGAATTTAATAAAACAAATATCTTTTCAAAATTGTAATATAAATTACCCCTGTAATAGAAAAACAGGGAAATAGGTGTAAAAAAAACGCCTTAACCGCTAGGTATAGAAGGTTTGCAACATGGAGGGGGAGTTAAATCGCCGCGGAGGAGTGCGGAAGCGTGCCCGTAGCCCCGACACATAGCGCAGTGGCAGAAACACCCTAGCGGTAGGAACTACCACCAGCCACCACCAGCCTTTCCAAGCCTGGTGGTTACGTGGTAGTTCCTACCGCTAGTCGGTGGTATACCCACTAAAAACCTAGAGGATATAGAGGACATAGAGAATTTTCCTGGGTAAAAAGGGGGTAGTTAAATTAGATGTATGTACCGGTATAAGCAGAATCTTCGTGGCGTCTGTAAAGATGAGCTGTACAGCTGCGCAACGAGAGGGGATCTACGCAGCTTGTGCCCAGCTAACTTCACAAACGTCAAGAAGTTTGATTCGGCTAATAGGTGGTGCTGTTTTGTAAGTTACGGGGACTTCCTGAGGTCAATAATGAAAATGCTCATCGTAATCAACAACTTTTACGAAGGGATTAACTATGAGATCGCGACAAATCAGATGCTACAGGTCATTGAGACATAAATACCATTGCTACAGGTATACACTAGGTGTGTACAGGAATAATGGTAATTAATTAGCATCCTTTTAGCGGCTTACCTATTCTGTACATCAAAACTAACAACTTTTGTTCAACGACTTTTATCAAATCTCATACTTAGTAAAAATGTTGTCCCATAGAAAAATATCGTTCACCCTAGATTGTACAGAAAAGTAACCCTGTACAGGTAGGTATATTTTGTTGAGAGTTGATGGACTTTTTGTATGGACAAGCTAATTTTGTTTCGTGATTTCGCAGTATTGAAAATGTATCACAATAAAGAGCTTATAAAGCAATAAAAATCTCTGAACTTTGCAAAGCAACACTCTAGATTGGTACCTACACAAGATTATTATGTAGGTACTTACCCATTAAGCCCGATTACAGAGGCGCCAGCGTAAATTGAATAGCAACGTAAAAAGCGTTCTCTCTATCGAATGCCTAAAGTGAAAAAGAAACAGAACTATGATATTTAGCTAATATAATTACGATGGCGCCTCTGTAATCGGGTTAATTGTACTTATAAGCAACGCTACGGGAAAAGAAAAATGTAATAATTCTGCCATGGGTGCCACATTAAGCTCCTGTTGGGAAAATACTAATTTGCATGTACGATTTAGCTCATAAGATTTTTTCAGGCGCTAGGTAATCTTTTCCAAATAAAAGAAATGATTATATTCGTCAAAATTAAAAATTGCAAAAGATTACCTACCTAAAATAGTACCTACTTTGATTAATGTTTCTGTATCAGTGTACTTAGTCATTTAAAAATATTTCATGAACACTCGCGAAAAATAAGCTTGACGCGCCGCGATAGCAAAAAGAAATAGTGATGAGCTGTTCATTTAATGTAATTTTGTTTATCGATATCGAAACACAATGTTCAATGTTCTAGATCAAAATTAAAATAATACCTACCAAAAATCTTTGTTTTGAATAAATATGCAGTATATTTCCGCAAATAAGTTTAAGGGCCCTATTCAATACATTTATCAATCATTTACACAAATCGATATGATAAAAAAACCTTACAATTATTAATATTAAAATAAATATGGATTTAAAAACATAAGTTAAATCCATATTTCCTTGGCCCTTAATAGTACATTATGGTACAAGTGTGTAATGATGGTAATTACCGCTGAGGCGGTATTGAGGCCCGAGCCGCAGGCGAGGGTCTTAAGAGAGCCGAGGACGGTAATCATCAATACACACGTGTAGCATACGACGTTTTTCAACACACTTGTGAAGAAAATAATACTAAAAAAATATTTTCAACACTGAAAACGAGTTGTGAAAAATGTCATACCTCAGTAAAGCAGTGGAGACTTTACTACAGGCGTCTGTGGAGTTTTGGTAACAACATGGAACAACATGATGCGTCACATTATATCACTTCCCTACACTCATGCACGTAAATAAGCTCATAATCAACGAAATATCACAATTTTTCACTAATTATCACTGAGAAAAACACAAGCTTAACAAAACAATACAAAAAAACCGATTACAGAGGCGCCATCGTGATTATATTAGCTAAATAGGATAGTTCTGTTTCTTTTTCACTTTAGGCATTCGATAGAGAGAACGCTTTTTACGTTGCTATTAAATTTACGCTGGCGCCTCTGTAATCGGGCTTAATGAGGCGACATGACTTTGTCCCGTGTTGTTACCAATCTCCACAGATGCCTCTAGTAAAGTCTCCACTGCTTTACTGAGGTATGACTTGGACTATGTTTGGACTTGACCGCGACTGTTGGACTATGACGTGACTACAGTGACTATTTTGATAAAATATCAAAAAATATTAAAACTAAATACTTGACACTGGCAAATGCACGATGACGAATAATGCGACGCCAAAACATAAAAGAAGAAGAAGATGAAGTCACAGTTTGATTACAGGTGTCATTATGTGCCTAATTGCGGTGAAATTGAGCCACTTTATGAGCAAGTGTGTTGAAAACTTTTTTACCTACAACATCATATCGGAAATTCACTACTATATTCAAAAAAAAGATTTGAAGATGAATTTCCGCAAAGTAAAGCCTGATTCAATCAACTAATACCAAAAACAAAACCAATGCCGAAAAATGAGAGAAATTTTGATTTATTTGACTTTGCAACATAGTTGGCCGCACATCCGTGATTCGCTTACATTGTTGTGAAATCCAGAAAGCACGTTTCAATATAAAACTGAGCTAAATCCTCAATCGAATGATTTTGCTACATTGTGTTGTGGGCTCTATGTAAGGATTAAGCGGACAAATCAATTTTGGTAATCTAAATCCAAATATACCTAAATCTAATTATAATAAAAGATATTGTAATCAATTTGTCTGTTTTTGCGAAAATTATGACAAATAAACGTTATGGCAATCAAACAAATCAAATTTTAAATCAATCAAATTATAAGGTGTAGGTACTGGATTAGAGATTAGTTTTATATTTTATGAATAAATACTTTGCAACACCATGTAAAACGCCAAAGCAAAATTCATAGATTTATCAGTCCTCAGTGATATTATCACGGAGGACTGATAAACCAATGATGTCGAATATTTATCGATTGGAGACTACTTACCAGCAAGCGCAGCGTAAGAAGACCACGAAAAGAAACTACCTCAAGATCACACTGGATGCAAACGATTTCAACAGATCTTATTAAAGATCTATAAAAGAGGTCTTGATCAGCAGTGGACGGCATACGGCTGAAATAATGATGATATATTATTATTAACCGTAGGTAGATAATCTTCACCGCAAGCAAAGCTGTAGATAAATACAGTATCTAACTTGAACTGTATTATCTGATGCCACCCACGGCAATTTCAGTATCAAATACCGCTAGCGAAAGCGCATCCGGTTGATTCACAATAATTAGTTGACAATTAAAACTTAGACTTTTAAACCTTTAAATATACTTATCTGACTGAACCAAGTATGCAAAAAATGATATCCTTAGCAATCAAAATTGAGATTAAATTTAACATAAATGATACCTATGCATAATGAAACCTTTTATATTAAATTCGAAGTTTTATTCCCATGAGAATTAAACCTTGAAATAAGTACCTATCATATTATATACATATTTATATTTATTAGAATGTAATAATATTTAGCTTACCCATACTTATTACCTACCTACTCATTTTAGTTTAATACGATCAATTTCTCCAATATTGTATAGCTACCTACTTTACTCGTTCTATACATTTCTCCTAAATCCTATCCATCTCAAGATTGCCTGAGAGATATTGTTAGAAACGAAAAGGCTGGCAATTATTACACTATTTGTAAGTAGTTTTATTTATTTTATGTCATGCTCTATTTCTGAGTAATTCATGAGAATAATATAAAGATTACATGCAAGTTGTATTGGAAATTTGAAGGTGTAATAAAAATTCGTTATAATTATGATATAACGTAATTATAATATAATTACGAATAGTTTTTAGCAATCCCAAATACGCAAAAAAAAAAACAACGGTGCGGTCTATATGAAAACTCATTGACTCTTGAGAAAATGTGTAAAAGCAGTTTTTTTGGCCATTTTAGCACTATTCACGTAGTAAAACTTGTTCATAATATCATATTTCACTCAGTAAATGCCTTTCCTTATGTAAGTAATAGATACTGCATGCACATTTACGCTGTGTAGGTACTCTGAGTCACAATCGCATTTATTGACAAAGTCCCGACATCTGGCTCCCAACGGATTGGTCCAATTAAGTGTCCCTTTACAACTTTAAATAAACAGACGTGCAGCCAAAAATACCCTTTACTACAATATGTTTAGGTTAACAATGCGGATAATTGTAAAATTGTGTACAGAAGATTCCCGTTCTTCATTTTGATGCCAATTTACAATATGGAAACGCCGCGCCGGTGCAATTATTCGTTAGGTATCCATTATAACAGACTGATGAATTTTACTACATTTTGGGTTGCTTTCTACAGGTACTGACCATTAGATTGCCCACTGCTGATCCATGGCTACCGAAGATGGCCGATTGGGCTATATCCATCACACTGCCAAATGACTTCAGTCATTTAAGCTGGCATTCTCGCGATGTTTTCCTTCAACGAAAAGTTAGTAGTGTGTGAAAATCCATTCATAAATTCTAACGAACTTATTGGTTAGATTGTTCGGGAGATAAACCCTTGACTATGACACTGTGAAGCGAACGTTACTACTACTAAGCCACCACGCCAGGCTGTAACAAAGACACAGATACACAGTACAGTTGTGACGAGTTCTATCCATTTCTTAATATACCTATTATTAATCACTTTCTTCTATTGGGGTCCATTGTTTAATAACTCTTTTGTGTCTAATTCATAGCTTTAGTACCTACTTATAAAAAAAAATATTTTGTTTCTTATAGTGTTAGTAAAAAAAATTCTGTACATACCTATTTTTATCGGAATATCCGGTATTGAAACCGTAAACATGGTATGACGTTCTTATCTGCACAAAATGTTATTTACTCAACTACCTACTTGGGAAAAACGTAATTAAGCTCTTTTGTTCTAAGTATGTACCTATTTAACTACTTAACAACGTTCTAGTCTAGTAGTACCTACTACAATGTGCTTACTCTACTCCATCTACTACTGATAGTACCAATTACATAATTGGTAATCTCAGAAACCTTTTCATAAAACACATTTAAAAAACTGAATATGAAAGTAGGTAAGTACTCAAAGTTGTAAACGAAAAACGGCCCTTAAGACAGTATACATTCACACAGCCCTACCACTTAATATATTTTGTTCGGTAGACTCAGTAGTATACAGGGTTATCTGTTTACCCTGTACTAAGCAGAAATGGGGTGATTTCGACCATCATTCTGAACTACTTTTACTATGGGACCAACCAAAAATTCAACTGTTCCCCATAAAATTGCAACTCCGAATCGACAAAATGTATGAAAGAGCTGATTTTTTTAACGAAATGGTTGACTCCATAGTAAATTTCATAATGATTGCCATAATTGTTCATAATGATTGCCTGAGTCGCATCCTTTCGGCTTAGTACACCCTGTTCTGGATAACACTATAGACGTAATTATAAAATTGAAATCGAGTATTGCATAGTACGTGTGCAGACGGCATTAAAAAATTGAGTTCGAATATTGCATAGTAGGTGGTTACGTACGTGTGCATGTTTATCCGACCTCTACCCTCATCCAAAAGCGATTGGAACCATTCACTGTAATGATACGAGATATGCCATTCCGTACGTAAGCCGAACCCGTTGATTTCCTCTACTTCCCGTCGTCAGTCCCTCACGGCTCGCGTATCACAACATTTGACAAACATTTAATCATCAATTGAGAGCCGAGTTCCATTGAACAGATAACCAAACGATAACATTGCTTACTTTGACCCGCCGCGACCCTTAGATAAAACAACGAGTTTCGTGTTATTTGTGCGGTGGCAGCGCGCGAATTAACTTCAAAATGTATTGATTGATTGTGAAATTGTGACAATGAATTGGTTTGTGGTTGTTTTGTGCATGTGCTTTTGTGGTGCAGTTTACGGGTCGCCCAGTGAGTATAAATTATTTCATTACGATTAGACTGATTAATACCTACAATATTTGTGATCATGAACCTGACTGAACTGAACTTTGTAGCCTGACCAAATTATTCCAACGAATATAAATACCATACTAGATTAATTTTACCATAAAGTCTTCCAATTTGCTTGTTTAATCTGTAAAGTTTTACTAAAAGCTACTAAACCTACATACTTAGATATGTAGGAACCTATCTACTTACGCATTTAGATCAAAAGAAATGACATTATATTCTACCCACATTTATTTTGTGTTAATTTATTTTAGCTATCGAAATGCTTGGTATGTAGGATGACATCCAAGAAAGTTAATATAGGCCGGGTGGGAGGCTAGCCATCGTGTCAGAGTTCTTAAGCCGCCTGAAGGTCTCTGAGATGGCTGAACCGTTAAAACAAAAAAAATCACAGGCCAGCCTTAAGATAGGTAGCCGCGGGTGGCATTTAAAACTAAACGCTACCATAGGTCGAATGACATATTAAATCATCATAATTGGGATTAAGGGAAATTTATTCTAATTATTCGATAAAGAGGTTTGGCTGGTCAATAATTTCTATGACAAAATATGTGATGGTTTTTGAAATCCTAAATAATTGTTAAATTGACCTGTAAAATATTAAAAATATAACAAGTACCAGTTCTCCTAACAGTAGACCTACAGCACATCTCGTCTGTAGTATCCATTTTGTCGAGAGTCAATGTTTTTTTTAAATTTGGAACAACTAAGCACATGTCGCGGCATATAGGTAAGTCTAGCGCTGAGCGAAATGTTCGGTGGCTGCGCATGAGTTTAGTATGGCTGTCAACACGCGCAGCCATCCCCTCCACAGTACCCTCAGCGCTAAACTTACGTGCCGCTACTTCTATGTTATGTTTTTTCCGATTTAGTTAGCCCCATCGTAAAAGTTGTACATAATGATATCTCACCACCTCGTCTGCTGATACGTAAGTGACGATAACATGATTAGTTAGAATGTTAGTGACCATCCGGATTTCCTTAATTTTAACTCCCTGGGTACTACATTGTATGACTTCTACATATATTATAGTAAATTTTGATGTACGCATCAAAATCCGACATGCAAGCCCTGGGGGTGAAGTCCAGGTTTGCACGTTTTAAACTACAGCAATTTCCGTATGACTATACATTTTTATACGGTGCCCCTGGCGGAAATGAGGAAGAACTAACCAAAATGTATGTAGCCACACGTGAACGCGAAAGTTTAAGTAAACTACGCAAAACCTGGACTAAGGGGTCTGACTGAAATTCGATACCGGATGACTTGAGTCATACTTGTATTATAATCTTCTCTTAGTTGGAATTTGCGGTTGCGGCAATCATGTCAGCGTTTGTATTTATCTTTACAGGAATGCCTATTTTTATCATCTTGTGACATGTTGTCGTTTATCGTTAGACGGCAATGTAGGTATTGTGTAAAAAGTTTAAGTAGATAGATATTAAAGCACGATTACAGATGCGCCAGCGTAAATTAAATAGCAACGTAAAAAGCGTTCTCTCTATCGAATGCCTAAAGTGAAAAAGGAACAGAACTATGCTATTTAGCTAATTTAATTACGCTGGCGCCTCTGTAATCGGGCTTATTATGTTGACGAACTCTGTTAATGGAGTTCGGTTGGCAATGAACTTATTCTACATTTTTAAAATCTCGTATTTGGAATTCCAAACGTTCTGTAGGTTGCATACCATTGATAAAATTATCGATAACTTTTATAATTATGTATCATCGCATCACTAAACCAACGAACGAATAGATAAGTTTTACGTTCCATATTTCGTTATTTTTTTATTTAAATCAACCAAACCTTTACGGTGGGTGCAATAAATAATATTAAAACGGCGCATTTTTACCACCAAATTCACAACATTTGTACTAATAATTATAACACAAAATACTTACTTAAACTTAATCAGATAATAAAATTGCATGCTATAGGTACCTATTCAACATTCAGTCATTCAAAATGATTTTTGATTTCAATCTTGAACTAAAAACGAAACGTAAACTTCAGCTGTTAATTGTCAATGTCAATGTCATATCAATCAACAGAAACCGAATTGCTTTGTTTGTATTTGTAAACAAAAATGAACAAAACGTGTACAATGGCACTAAAATGAGATTTTTTGCAATTTTGTTGTATTCTAATATTCTAACTTGTAATCTACCTATCTAAAACCTTGCTTCACATCCACTATTAATACTTATGTATTACAGATTCACTCAAGGATCCCTACATATGCGGACCACCGTCATGTGCACGTAAGTAATCATTTTATTCCTTGAAATTAGTTATTTTCACTGTTAATATTTACGTTTCTTATGTGGAATGTTTATTCTGTGATCTACCACCCTTTGAAAGTATATATCTGACTCAGAATATTTGGATCTTTCTAAAAAAAATAACATATAATCCAATAGGCATAGCTCGCCGGCTTACAGGCAATTTTGTTGTCAATACTCCAGTTTACTGCTTAAAAAGTAAACTACGTTTAAGCTTAATTTGTTCTATTCTTTAACTATAAAGTCTTTAAAACGAAACCAATTTTAGCCATCACTTTTTCATTCACTTCACATTACTTTGATTAGGCTAAAGTAAGTAAGTTCGTATAGGCCGGGTGGCTAGCCCTGGTGTCAGAGTTTTTAGGCCGCCTGAAGGCCTCTGACATGGCTTAACGGCTAAAACAACCGGGGCCTACAATTTTTTTACATTGATTAGGCTAAGATTTAATCTCACTATTTAGGTTAAACTGTGAATAAGAAGTAGATATAACAGTAATAATTATTGCACTGTCATGATATAAGATGATCCTGCTGTCTTGATGAGGTCATCTATCCACCTTGTGGGTGGGAACATTCAATGCTGTGTTTGCCGGTATGTGGTGCCACATTGCTTCCTACTGGCCTTATTTGAAATCCATTGGTAAAAACAGCAATAGACATTATGTTATGTGGAGTAAAATAAATATTTGCTGTGCAGCTCTCACAACATTGCTTGATAAAACTTCTTACCATTAAGTATTTTATTTCAGAGTCAGAAAAGTTCAAGTACCTGCCAGATGTGATATACCACTACGACTACAAAGTCAAAGTTGAGACTTACTTTGCCGGCTCCAGCAACAATCGTTCTACTCTTGATGTCAATGCTGAGGTAATTATTGTTTTAGTTAAAATATAAGTAATTATTTAAGAAAGAAGGTGATATTTACCTTCCTTCTTTCTTAAAATTAATTGATAATAAACTAAAGAAGGTTGACCTACCTTCTTTCTATCCAAATTTCTTTCGCTTGCATTATTTTATAGGTCAAGAGCTTTGCAAATATAGATTTAATAGTTGTGCCAGAAAGAGATTAAAACTCAGCTCAGTACAAAAATTATAAAAAGAAATGGAATTCTCGTTTTCTAGGAAATATCACCAATGCAGATAATAAACTTGTATAAAAGCTACAAAATTTCATTAAAATAGAGTTTTAAGTATGTAGGAGTTAATTTTCTGATCCACCAATATCTGACCCACCAATTTCCACTGGACCAGCATTGTAGATATGGCAAATCGTGCCTCTGCCTAAATTGTTGGCCATTATTTATAAAAAGAGGACTATCAAAGAAAGTAAATAAAGAAAAGAAATTTGCAGAGTTATAATAAGAAGCCATAAACCTCTTTTTCTATTTCATTGAGCTGATGGGAGAACCAGTGACTGAGAAATTAAAGAGTAGCAGGCTATCTTGGTATGGGCATATAATGAGAAGGGAGGATAGTCATAAAGAGTTATCTTTGTGATAAGCATTTCAAAAATCTGAAGCGAACGCAGGATTAGAACCTGCTCCTTCGGATCACTAGCCCGACGCTCTAATCAACTGAACCAGCTCGCCTCAAGCAAGCAAGCAAGCTTGAGGCGAGCTGGCTCAGTTGGTTAGAGCGTCGGGCTAGTGATCCGAAGGGGCAGGTTCGAATCCTGCGTTCGCTTCAGATTTTTGAAAAGCTTATCACAAAGATAACTCTTTGAGATAAATCTAGTTTGGAAAGCACTCTAAAATAAAAATCATATCGAGGATAGTCATGTTACAAAAAAAACTCAATATGATGGACTGCCTTGGTGGCTCAGTGGTTAGTGACCCTGACTCCTGGATCAAAAGAGGCGTGGGTTCGATTCCCACCCAGGGCAAGCATTATTGAGATGATCATAGGTGTTTGCTCTGTGTCTGGGTGTTATTTAGGTACTATCTATATAAAATAATGTATTTAAAAAAATATGTAAGTAGTTATATCAGTTTCTGGCAGCCATATCACAAGCTTTGCTTAGTTCGGGGTCAGAGACTGTGTGTAAGATGTCAAAAAAAAAGATGGTAATCGGCAAAAATGGGAGGGGAAGACAAAAAAAAGTGTGGATGAAATGTGTGAAAGATGACATGCGAGAGAAAGATGACGCATGATAAAGTGAAGTGGCGAAAGGAAACGTGCTGTGCCGACCCCACCTAGTGGGATAAGGGCAAGAAGATGGTGATGATGGATACTCGACTTAGAGATTTGTTGCCTCTTCTTTCAGGTTGCTATCCAGTTCATAACTCCGTGCGAAGGGCTCTTGCAGCTCAGTAATGTGGCTCTCACAGATCAAGATGAAAGCTACCCAGTGGAGCGGGCGGAGAAATTCGTCCATGCCGTCACTGTCAATGATCTTAGGTAAGTTTTACACCATAAACACTACGGTAAAATGAATCTCTACCTGTGTATGCAATCTTATTCTTTGTTTTGCAATGCTATTTCTAAGACCATAGTATAAGTTTGCATAGAGTTTGTGCAAAAAGAGAATCGTCGGGGCATTACGGTGAACTAACAATACGATTTTAATCAGCAGCCGAGGTACCGACTACTTGGTAGACGCGAGTCTACTGATGAAAACCGAATTGTGGAACAAAGTATCAAACACTTTTAGTTGTACTAGCAATGACAGAGCAGTATTGTCAACGTAACAAAATTAGTAAAATGGCACACGTGCGACCTCACCTACGACGCTTCTCTTTTTGCACAAACTCTAGTAAACAAAAACTATTACCTATCGTTTTTGTGGGGCATACATTTTTGATAGTTCTAACTCATTTCCACCGACCAAAATGTATGGAGTCACACGATTTATGTATCAACTCATACTAATTTCTCTGTATGCAAACACATACACGTGGGGCCTGATTCTCTATCGACAAAACGTAACGTAACGCGGTATGTAATTATTTTATTGCCGTAAATTTCGTTTGGAGAAATGTTCGATAAATGTAAAATAACGTGAAACTAAATAGCAAACCGAGTTTAGGTTATGTTATTTGATAAATAAATATAATACTTATTACTTACACAAATTTCTTACAAAAACAAAGAGCACGTTAGAGCGCTTTACGCGCTTGTTTTCACAGAGAATCACCCACCTGATTGAATTGTGTTTGTTATAGATAAATCTCTGACAAAATATGGGTGTAGTGTGTATATTTGAAATGATTGGCCTGATCGAAAATTTGTAAGACGGAGCAGGGCGCTTGTGCGAGTGTGCGTGTGTGATATTGTATTTTACCACAATAATGATGGTAGACACTTTATATGTTCAAGTTTTCACTTCTGCCGGCACTCCCGGTGTGCAACCCGTTGTTTTTAGGGTTCCGTACCCAAAGGGTAAAAACGGGACCCTATTACTGTCCGTCTGTCTGTCACCAGGCTGTATATCATGAACCATAATAGCTAGAACGTTGTAATTTTCACAGATGACGTATTTCTGTTACCGCTATAACAACAAATACTAAAAACCGAAAAAAAATATTTAAGGGGGGCTCCCATTCAACAAACCTGAATTTTTAGCCGTTTTTCGCTCGATTTTAATAACGGTGACAGGTAGATGCTTGAAATATTCACGGTATATGTAGTTAAATAATAATTTAAAAATGAATTATTAAATAAAAATAAAATAAATATTTAAGGCTCTCATACAAAATATGTGATTTTTTCGCTCGATATTAATAAAGGCAACAGGAAGATGCTTGAAATATTAACAGAATAGTTAGTTGTATATTCAAGTCAAAAAACTAAAATAAAATAAAAAATAATAAAGGGGTGCTTCCATACGGTACGGAACCCTTCGTGCGCGAGTCCGACTTGTACTTGGCAGATTATATAAGCTGGGCTCTGATTCATCTTCCAGCTACAAAACTAAACTGGTTTGTTTTCCTATCCAGTGCCACATCAAATAGTGTGCCAACATTGGCCAGGCACATCAAACATTATAATCATAGCATTGAGGGCACTTATAGAAGATTGCACTGGTTTCATAAAAGGCTACTGCAAAAAAGATACGCAAAAATATATCGAGCTCAGGCTTTGTACAGTATTCAATTATTTGTTTTGGAACATGATTTTCCTATTATTTTCTTTCATATCTTCTTCATTTCAGTTATTTCTTACTTCATCTTAATTTAAAGGAATTTCATATTTTCGGATCGTATTATGTTTTGACATTGCTTGTAAAATATGGCGGCGTGATAGCGGCCTGTACAATAATCAAATTAGAAAATATGAAATTCTATTCAAATTAAGCATTCAATGCAAGCTGTTTTACTCTGCGCATTTATTTTTCATATTATTTTAATAGATTTTTTGAGCTACTGTACATAGTCTGGTCCCACTTTGCTAGATCTTTTTTAATCCGTTTTGTACGATATCTCCATGTAATTCTCAGGTTCGCGTTCCACGATGGAGTTATACAGGAGATATGTCCACAAGTGGAGGAAGAGGACTGGGTGCTCAACTACAAGCGAGCTATACTGGCCCTCTTTCAGAACAGCATGAAGAGATTTGATATCAACTTTAAAGGAGTTGAGGTAAGAAACGTTTCAGAGAAAGACATATCTCTATGATACCCTGAATGCAGGCCCTGAGCGTAATGTAGAATCGAATGATAGTTCGTAGTGAATCTAAATAAATAAATAGACAGCAAGGGACACACGGTTTACACGTGTGTAAGATACACACAGTCTCTTACCCCATATTAAGCTAAGCTTGTGATATGGCTGCCAGAGTCTGATATACTACATAAACATATTTTAAATACATAGGTACATAAATAAATCGTATCTTCCAGATACTGAGCAAACAACTATTCTTATTCGATGTGGGGGCGATAAGTCCTGCACTGACGTCCCGCATGGGGTGTTTTGTGCATTTCCCCCTGCAGCGTCTACCCGAGCCAGCCCAGCTCCTTAATGTAGCGGAGCGTGGCTCAGGGCAGCTGGCATAACTGCTCCAGTAGCTTAGATGGTGAATAAGATTAGATAAGCAAACAACTATTTTCATCACAAAAATGCTTGCCCTAGGTGGGAATCGAACATACATCTCCTTGGCACAGTAATTAGGGTCACTAACCACTGGGCCACCGAGGCAGATCGTTGTTATTGCAAAAACAACCATGTATTTCATGGATTTCTTGTATGTTCAAAACAAGCAAATAATAACTTTGACTTAATTTCTTTATTGCAAGTAGTAGGTAGAAGTGTTAAGCTATTTTCATGAAATTAAGATACTGCTACGTAATAGAGATTAAGTGTATAAGCTCTCAGCATTACGGCAAGTGCTGCAACTGGCATCAGGGTGCCTGAGGTGGAGCCTATACTCCACCTTGTTGTTATATCTGTTTTCCAGATAATTTACTGTTGAAAGTAAGTAAGTTCGTATAGGCCGGGTGGCTAGCCCTGGTGTCAGAGTTTTTAAGCCGCATGAAGGCATCTGACATGGCTAAATAGTTGAACATTTTACAGTTGATTTTTACTATTGTGATTTTCAGTGCCTTGTGAAATAAAGTGAAAATAAATTATTTATGTAATTATATCTCTTTCCAGCAAGATATCCACGGCACCTGCAACGTAGACTACCTGGTCCGAGGCCAAGAAAACACCAGCCTCATTCTAGTTAAGACGCGGGACCTGACGCAATGTAACAATAGATATAAGTACATGTCTATACTGCAGACTGTCAGATACGACTTTCAGAGTGTGAGTATTTCTATAACAACTCAACGTATCCATCCATCCATCAATTAGCCATAGGACGTCCACTGCTGGACATAGGCCTATGGATCTCCAATAAAATCGGTTGGAAGCGGATTGTATCCAGCGCGATCCTGCGGTCATAATGAGGTCATCCGTCCACGTTGTGTGAGAACGTCCTACGCTGCGCTTGTCGGTACGTGGTCTCCAGTCTAGAACTTTCGATAAATGTACGATAGGTAATGAATATCCAATGAGCTGTGCAAACTATCGGACATCAGTCGCGGACGTCACCTTGGGCTGACCTTGAGCGTTCGGACGTCTGAAAGAGATCTGGCACGCCGGATGTTTTAAGACTGTGCACACGTCACGGTAAGTCACGTCCGTTAGCCGCATCCGATAGTTTGTTTTCAGAAAAGGGTAGTTGTCTGGTATTGAAATAATTAAAAGTATTGAGATCAGTGAATTCTGTAAAAAATTATGATTTGTAAACTGAAAAAATAATTAAAATTGGCCAATCAAGTTCAGAGATATAAGCTTGTAATGATTTTGGTAGGGATTAAGAGGGGATGCTTTGTCTCTTTGCCACAAAGCAGAACATAGTATGGCAAATGTATGACACTTGCGGGCCGTGACGTCATAGCCTGCTCTTTGTCAAGCAAGAAAATAAATATGCTTGTAACTTCTTTATATCTATTTTGATTTTATTTTTGTTTTCCTTAATCGGCTCTGTTTATGGTTCGCTGTTACAAGAGGACATCAAAAAAAATGGTCAACTAGCCTATTACGAGATAAATAGATACCTCATCATCCCGACGTTCCGACCGAGTTATATCGTTCGTGGTCACGGGTCATAACCCAATCCTGACTGTAGCGCACTTGACAGCAGCACGAGGATTGGGTTTCCTGGAACTTCACAGCTGCTTCACGGTTATTTATTTAAATTTCCTGTATCTGTCTTTTAATAGTCCACTGCAGGACGTAGGCCTGCCCGTGAAGGGTGATTGGGCCATATCCACCACGCTGGCTCAGTGCGGGTTGGTGGATACACATACGCCATCGAATTTCTTCTACGGACATATGCATGTTGCCTCACGAGGTTTTCCTTCACCGAAAAGACCGTGGTGTAAAATTCCGTACATCAATTCCAAGGAATTCATTGGTACGGGACCGGGATTTGAACCCACGACCTCACGATTATAAGGCGGGCATCACTACCATTAGGCCATCACGGCCTATAAATCCCTATTATTATTATTTTCAGAAATTCCAAACATGGCCAGTACTTAAATCCGAGAGCAAGTGTCGTATAACCGTCGACCACCACGTGTACAAGGCGGTCAACTGCCGCGAAAGACATTTGTTCCTTCCATTCTCCGGGAAAAATAACTCTGGAGCTCTGACCACCGTGGTGCAGGACCTGGTGCTTATCGACGAGGTCAATAAGACTGATAGTCAAGTCATGGAGTCACAGCCTAAAGGTAAGAACTGATTGTTGATTGCTGTACTGTACCAGCCTTTTAATAGTCCACTGCAGGACGTAGGCCTACCCACGATGATGATTGTGATGGTTATTGGGCCATATCCACCACGCTGGCCCAGTGCAGGTTGGTGTAGTCACATACGCCATCGAATTTCTTCTACGGACGTATGCAGGTTGCCTCACGATGTTTTCCTTCACCGAACCAGTGATGTGGAATTCCGTACATAAATTCTTAAGAACTCATTGGTACGGGACCGGGATTTGAACCCACGACCTCACGATTGTAAGGCGGGTGTCACTATCACTAGACCACCACGGCTTACTACTAGAAGAATTGGCTTAGACCACGTCGACTGACGATTTAATTAATACCGCAGAAACGCGCTGAATACGATCCACTTCCAAAAGGGCTTATTGGAAATCTTTGGGGGTGGCCTACATTCAGCAGTGGACATCCTACGGCTGTGGATGGATGGTATAACCGGCGATCACCACGTGCACAAGGCGGTCAACTGCCGCGAAAGACATTTGTCCATCCTTTCTCCAACACTACTACTTCCACGAAACAACCTAACTACAAAAACAGTATAGGCCAAATCATACTTCTTGCTGGCTGCGATGTTAGCTACTAGCTGCAAATCCTGACTGAAGCTCACCCAACAGCTGCGCGATGGTTTTGTTTTTTTTTTTAAATTCTGAATAGGTTTGCGTTTGACCACATACTGCCTGATGTTGAGCAGATAAGCGGTCTAGGTTGTCGCACGCTTACCTAGAAGATACCTATTTACTCGGGATTTGAAGACGCCCACGTTGTACTTTAGCGGGAAGACAGACCCAGGCAAAGCGTTCCACATTCTGGCTGTTCTTAAGAGGAATGAGGATTCGAAACGCTTGGTTCTAACGCGCGGAATGTCCACCATAAAAGGGTGGCGCTTTGGTCGCTTTCGGTTGGGCTATCTGCAGCTTGTAGCTATAATCCTACCGCTTAACTTAGTCTTCAGTCAGTAGGGGGACTGAGACAGGTGCTGTCGGCGGGGAAGCGGTAGGATTATAACATCACACCCGTCAAGTAGTTTGATTCAGCGCCTGTACAGCATTATTTTTAACCCCCGACGCAAAAGAGGGGTGTTATAAGTTTGACGTGTCTGTTTGTCTGTGTGTCTGTCTGTCTGTGGCATCATAGCGCCTGAACCACTGAACCGATTTCAGTTTAGTTTTTTTTGGATGAAAGGAGACTTAATCGAAAGTTTTCTTAGCTATGTTTTATAAAAATCGATTGAGCCGTTTAAGAGTTATGGTGGGTTAAAGTGGGGATGAAAGAACCAAACTTCTACAAATGTGCCCAAAATGGTTGTCAAATGAAAGATAAGATATTTTATCAGTGGTAGGACTCTGTCTAGCCTGAGGAGTATTTCGTACTTTTTTTAGGTAGGTTTTTGTGTCGGGGGTTTTTTAAATTTTTAATTTAAGTTTTTATGACATCATTACTACTAAATGACATTTCCATTCACATTTCAGCGTGGACCGCAATAACGAAACGTTCAAACCTGCTCCACTACCACACGCGGTACATGGGAGACGACACGGGAGGACTCCAATCGGCCAGAGAAGTGCTCAAACTGCTCTGCATGTAAGTTTTATCTTCTTATAGCCTTTTTTCACATCTTATCACAATCTTTGCGAGTGAGCTCGAAGAGTCAACACGTCCTGAAGATGCCTCGTTTAGTGGCGAAACACGTGTCGAATAGAGTACAGTAAGAATAAGGGTGCTATTTATTAGTAAAGTATTTTCACTATTTTTGACCGACGAACGCACCGGAGGAGGTACTCAATTCGACGCGTATATATTTGTTTTTATGTGTAACCACGCATAACTTTTTTCATAGTAGTCCGATTTCAATAATTATTTTTTTATTGGATAGAGTATACTTCGAAATTGGTCCCATTTAAAATTTATCGAAATCGACTGAGTCATTTTTGATAAATCAACAATAATGTGGAAAATGCTACATCGATCCGTGCGAAATATTCTCGAATTCTGTACACGGGTGAAGTCTGTCATGCTATTTTTTGCAAAAAATAATTATGTAATATTCTTTTTAAATTTATAATTTTTATATTTATTTAATTTTAACGGATTCATTATAAAATATTTCAGCTTTGGTATTTTTTAGGGTTCCGTATCCAAAGGGTAGAAACGGAATCTTCCAAAAGACTCATGACGGCCGCCAGGCCTAGCGAGAGCCGGCTTTGGATCGACTTTTTCTCCCGAAAATTTATTGACACATACCTAGGTATTCGATTTTACTGCTCGGCAGTGCCGACCGAGGCTAACTTGAACACGCATTTTGTAGCTTGCCTAACGTTTTATATTACGCAGCTCAACACTCAAAAAAATAGTTTGACTTCAACTTTAAGTTGGCGCTTCGCACCACCACCGGTTACAAATTATCAAATATTTGTTCACAGGGTAAAAGACAATTCGGATACTATTCGCTCCAACGTAGACGAATATATGGACAGCAGTTCGACCGTGGGTCTGTGGGGCCGGCTGGTGCGGTCTGCCAGACCGCTGCACTACCCGGCCTTGTCTCAACTTCTGCAACGGGCGCCGAGCATTTGTGATAGAGCTGTGTAAGAACATTATTTTGTATCTTTTACAACTAAAATTACGATTAGGAACTACCGTCTGTCTTTTTATATGTATTTGCTCTGCCTTGATGATGCCTGTTTTTGAGTTATAAGACCGCCAACTTTAGATTTGGCGACATTGCTTGCTTAAAATTTTTAATAGTAAACTTTATAATATAGTATTTATGAAATATAATAATCGAAACTTAATAATAAACAATAATTAACATAAAGGTGTTAAGATCCCAACAAATGTTATAACGTAAAAAAAATCAGTAGTCACAAACTGTAATAACTGAACTACACTTTTGATTTACATTGATGACACATTCTACAGAGTTTTGTTAACAGAGTTTCTGATTTTTTTAATGTTATAATTATTTCAGCAAACACATAATGGACGCCCTTCCGTACATAGCGAGCACGGGATCAGTGGAGCTTATAAAAGACATGCTGATGCACGATAAAGTCGACAAAGAGACGAGACACGAGTGGCTCATGTCCATGGCTATGATACCTAGGTAAGCAACTATACGTTCGGTACCGATGGTTAAGCACTAGACCTTCCGTTTTTACGAGGGGAGAAATATTCAAAAGATGCCAGACTGCACCCCAAAGCAGTTATGTGGGATTGTACCCACTAAAACCCCCTCGGTGGCCAGCCTTTTTGCCTTCTTGGGAGCTCCGGGATCTCCAAATGGAACGCACCGGTGCTCCCAGCACTTTGTGTGACTACTCGCCTGGCAGTAGAACCAGGCTTGTGCGGTCCTCTACAACAGCGTTGCTACACACGCTGTCGTCCTCCTCGGGCCCGTTTGAGTGGATGGCCAGAGCCTCAACTCTGACCACCCACCAGCCCAGGGGTCCCCTTTAAGTAGGCTCTAGGCACTGGACCTACGACTTGACATTAAACACTCATTGAATTACATAATATGTTAATTAAATTTTAAAATGAATCATAATATGATTCATAATATTATGATTATTTATGCTCGTACATCAAATAAAGCGTGGTGTGGTGTATTAAGGTGGGGGTTACCAGCGGCTGGCAATCTCAGGTGAAATATTGCCATGTGTACCGTGTCAGGAACTATAGCACGGTTATTTAAACTCATTTATTTACTTACTCAAAAAATGGAAGCCGTGGCGGCTTAGAGGTTAGTAACACCTGCCTTACGATCGTGAGGTCGCGGTTTCAAATTCCGATCCTGTAACAATGAGTTCTTTAGAATTTATGTACGGAATTTCACACCCAGTGGTGTGAAAAAAGTGTGTGGTGTTAGTGCAGTAAGCAACCATAAATAAAATTAATGTCTACATTATTTGTCTCCTAACATACCACGACAAATAACTAATATTTATCAATTTTCAGACCAAAACTAGCGATGTTGGACAGCATGTTAGAACTGCTCCGAAGCCAGAAGAATGATAAAGTGATTAGTTTCACTGTTTCCTCCATGGTTCACTCGTACTGCAAACATAGTGGGAAAGCTTGTAAGTAGTACTCTGAAATGTTTTTATGTATTTTTTCTTTATAGTTGAAGATGTCCTGTAATCATTGTTGATATTATCATGAAAATTGAGAATTAGTATGGCTGACTTTGTCTGTCATTGTAGATACATATGTTATTATGCTTTATTTTTAGTGAGAGAATGTTGCGAAGAAGAGACTCCAAAGGGAATTCTCGAAGAATTCGAAGCTATAGTTACAGGCATAGCGGCCAAAGGAATTATCAAAACTAGAGAAGACAGACAAAATGTAAGTAATATTAGAACAATACTTGTATCATTATTTGACTAGATTCCACTGTAGCACGTAGAAATCAAGAACAACTTTAAAACCATTAAAATAGCTTATATTTTTAGAAATTAAATATTGTAGGGAATGGTTTCCACTGCAGCACGTAAAAAACAAGAACTTCTTCAAAACAATTAAAAAGCATATCTTTTTGGAAATTAAATGTTGTAGGGGAATATGGATCGCCTTATTTTAAACCTCATTGTAAAACGATTTCGATGTTGAATTCGCATACATTTTATCTCTTTGGATCAAATTAAACCTGCATAGTCTGTTACGGTATTTTTGATAGTAAAGTACACCACAACAGTATTCAGTGAAACAATTATAAAATGAAAGATAAAACTTGAAATTAAATTAATTATCCAACGGATTAGTTATTAAACGTATCGTAAATATAAGATTTCTTTGTACCGTTTCAATTCACGATATATAAAAGTAACTTTATGTTGTTTTTCCATATTTTCAGATAATGATCGCCATCAAAGCTCTAGGAAATATTGGTGGTTTCAAAGAGCAGTTTTCGGACGCCCTACTGAATATTATAGGAGATAGTTTGGTGCCGGTGCCGATCAGACTAACAGCTATCGATGCGTTTAGAAGGACGCCTTGCGTTGAGACACGGTAATATATCTTCTAGTCTAGATAACATTGATGGTTTCAAAGACCAGTTTTTGGACGTCCTACTGAATATTATAGGCGACAGTTTGGTCCCGGTGCCGATCAGACTGACGGCTATTGATGCATTTAGGAGGATGTCTTGCGTTGAGACACGGTAATATATCCTCTGTCTAGGTGACATCGGTGGTTTCAAAGATTAGTTTTCGGACGTCCTGCTGAACATTATAGGAGATAGTTTGGTCCCGGTGCCGATGACCGTGCCGTGACATCTTATAGACCTCCTAAATTCTAGTGACAGTTATGTTTTATTTCCAGTGAATATTTCCTAGAGACGTACCGCGCAGACTTAGTGGACATAGAAGTGCGAATCGCGTCATATCTGCAAGTCATGAGGTGTCCGGATCTCAAGACTATCAGGGAAATATTCCATTCTCTGAGACACGAGACTGTCAATCAAGGTAAATAATCACAATTCTCAAGATTTTGAGGTGCAACTCTCTGAAATAAATTAAACTTAACATAACGTTTTAATAGTAAATATTATGCCATCGTTCTTTCGCCCTCTTTCGGCCTTTCATTCCTCTTATAATCTGTGAGGTAGTGAGATTATTTGCTACGTAACTATACTTTGTGCTGTTACTGTTATTTACTAATAGAAACAGAAGAAAGAAATAATGAGCACTAAAATGTTGTCATAATTAATTATGTACTCGTAGCACCAATATGTGCCACGGCGAAAACTCCACATTAGCGGAAAATAATACAACAGCCTAGCAAGCCTTGCTTATACCTTGCAAATAAAACAGAATTTTGATTAAGCACACTTTTAAAGGTACCAAGATAATAAAATACAATACAAAATCGTTTATTTGTCCAATTAAGAAGCACAATTGATTTCTTGGTTCCCTGGCTCTTATGCTAGGTCAATAACTTGTATTGTAAGAGCCAATACCTTCCTACTTATAATGACTGCTGACAAAAAATAATAATTTTAGTTACACAGAAAAAAGAAATATTTTCTTATATCCAAAGTTATTAGGTTTATAGTAGAGCTATGTAATAATGTCTGTGTGTGTGAGTGTGTGAGTAACACTGCAATACACAAGATTGGGACAAGTTATATCCAACTTGTCCCAATCTTGTCACGTGTCCAATATTGATATCTTTCTTTGACAGTGAAGTAAAATAAATCACATTTTCAGCCGCTACTTTCGTATGGAGCCATTTGAAGAATTTGGGCGAATCATCTCTCCCATCGCGAGTGGAAATCCAGGGTCTTCTATCAGGGAACACCATGCCTCAGTTAGAAGACAGTCCAGACTTCCGCATGTTCTCCAGGAATTACGAACAGGGGATGTTCTTTGATCAATATAATGCTGGTGAGTAAAGGCAGTGTTGACAACCCAACTGTTTTTACAGTAGGTTTGCTGTTCCAGCATCGATAACCCTGTTTTCAGTTTTACTGCTAATTTTTACTGTTTTTCAATTAGCGTTCAACGCCATCTATGAAATATAAGAAAAAGACTAAAAATGAGGCTATTGAGGATAAAACCGGAAAATGATTTTGCTTTGATTTTTGTTTTTTATTAGGTTGTAATCCTTAGTTTTAGCTTATTTAACAAGGTTTGCGACTCCTAGTAACTAATAAAAGTAGATAATTGTTTCAATTGTAAGATAAAACTAAGAAACCTGCTTCTTTTCACTTCATGTGCTGTTTTATCCTGTTTCTTTAATGGTGACATAACAACATAGTAACATTGAGTAAAGGTGCTATTTGGAACCGAGGTCCCAACTGCAACTGCCGCTGTGGCCATAACAAAAGAAGTTGGCCGCCTTCTATTTGTCATATAAATAGGACTATATTTTTCGGAATCTGACTTATAGACAGTTTATCGTTGGTTATTTACAACATTATATATTTTTCTAGGTGGTAACTACGAAGCTAACGTGGTATTTTCTCCGGACTCTTACATACCGCGCTCTCTGTCACTCAATTTGACCGTTGATATGTTTGGTGAATCTATCAACATTTTTGAAGTAAGTTGCAGTATAGAGTTGCTTTTCGATTAATTTACTAATGCTTTTCTGTATTATAATCTATCTAGTTATGTATCCACCCACTGCTGGTAATAGACCTCTTCTTTTCATTTATATTAGTGTTTTTTACTAGAGGAAAAAGATCAATCCACTTCCAAAAATCTCGCTCAAGTTGACGGACGACAAATGCCAGGGGTTTTGAGCTCAGCTGATTAGTAATTGGAAATGACAGCGGGCAGGGCACATAACATGGACTAAGGACTGATGGGGTCTGAAAGTCCTGCAATGGACACCACATTCTGGAAAACGGCGTAGAACGTCCACTCTTTGGAACATGATCTGATCAATACTGCAGCATCGCGCTCGACGCAAGCCGCTTATAACTGGCCTTATACGAAATCTGTAGTGGAAGCCCATATCCAACAGTGGACATCCTGCAACTACATTACCTAATGATCATCATTATCTTCTTCATAGCATAACATCGATAAGGACGTGCTGTACAGTATCAACCTTTTTACTAGTCCAATGTTGAACAGAGGTCTATTAGGCGTTCGTGTGTTTGTTTGTCCAGTAATTTTACTAGTCCAGACAGAAGAGCATTTGGGCCATATCCACCACGCTGGCCCAGTTATGGGAGATTCACAAACGCCATCAACGCACATAATTAAAACTAAATAACTTACTTTCAGATGAAAGCGCGAGGCGAAGGCTTCGAGCGCTATTTCGAAAGCTTCTTCGGCAAAAACGCTCCACTAAACAAGAACAAGATCGTCGAAAAAATCAACAACTTCCGCGTAATGCGATCGACCAGCGATGCGGACGACGTTCGAGCGAACATCGACGATCTTAACTACAAGAACGAAGCTCTTAAGCACCGTTTTCCCATGGCAGAGCTGGGCATTAAAGTGTTTGGGAATGAGATATCGTATTGGAACGCGGAGGGAGATGAGGAGATTTTCAAAGCGTTGCAAAAGATTAACCCTCAGATGAGAGTTTTGGAGATATTGTCTGGAAAGGTGAGATGATCGTTTCATTTCGTTCAAAAAGTCTCAATTTCTTTATTGCATATTTGTCTGAAATCAGTAATGAGTTGAATTTATTATCAAGCTACTTTTGACCTGTATTGCAACTTGCTTTTCTGTAAACATTGAAATAGTACAGTTTGCGCCACATTAGTATTGAAAGAAAGTTGATTTTCAGAACTCTTTGGGAAGGTTGTAGATTATTTTACTGCATATTAGCGGAAGTATGAATCAAAACCCCAAACCACTGTTGTCACACTCATTGCTAAGCCAAAATGTTGACCTGTACTAAGATGTTATAAAAGAATAAAAAAAAACGTTAAATTAGGTTTTCATAATTTTATTGTCTTAGTGGCCAAAAAAAAACACCAGAAGCCGCTACGGATGCTATTTTGTAGAACGAACAGGAGCTTCACGCGACGTCGCGTGACACGGCTTATACGAGGTTTATTTACTTTGACAACTGATTTTAGGAAATTTCATACAAAAAAGCGTCTTTATTCCTCGACACAACGTTCTCTATACCGACGGGATGCGGGCTACCGATGAATATGAACCTTATGGGTACGAGCTACGTCAATACTAAGATTTCCGGAACGATGGTCGACAAATACATGCAAAGCGGGAATTTGGACTTTGAAGGCAAACTACGGCCAAGGTAAAAAAAAAAATTCACATTCTAGTCTAGCACATCAGTTCTGAACGTGAGAAGTAAAGTTACTCTCTTTTGTGAATCTAAGATTTTCAAGGGATAGTATTTTTTAATTAAATGCTCGTTAAATTAAATTTTAAATACTCACCTTTTTAATACTTATTTAAAAAAGCTAAGTATTATGTAAGTACCTATACTTATTCAATAAATTATTAATATTAAAAAGTATTGTAAGTGTGATGTAATCTCGTTTTTAACTATATAAAATATTTTTTATTTAATTTATGGTCACTCGCCTAATGCAGACGAAGGTGAATTATTTTGACTCTTTATGACATTAAATTGAATGGCTAGAAAAAAACTTGTCAGCGTAAAATAGTTGTATTTGATATTGTTATATCATAAATAAAATAGTAGTAGTTTAGGTTCTATTTTCTAACATATAGGTTATGTTAGAAAATAGAATATAGGTTATGTGTAATCGCACCGGGTCAGAATCAGATTATTTATTTTTGCAGCTATTTTACATTCATTTATTTTATGTATGCCTCTTTCCCTCTCAGTGTGGCAGTGAACATAGCAGCGACTATGAGCGTTATAGCCGACGGCTTAAGCTCCAGTGGAATCCGAGTAAACTGGCGTCTCTATACAGCCACGGGAGTTGAGGCCAAACTGGCTGTCAGAGGCGCCAGGCTAGTGCGGCTGGATTTGGAACTACCCGACGACAAGCAAGAAATCTTCGCTGCCAAGTAAGTTTGAACCATATTACTTGAGTACTAAGGTCAGTTTTGAAGGGTATCTAAACTGGCAGAGTAAGCAAGAGATCTTTCTCTGTCAATTAAGTTTAAATGGTCGTCAGCAGATTGTTAGGATTTATAGAATTTACATACTACATTTATTAGAAGTATGTAGTCAAACGCAATCCTATATGAAATTAAAAAAAAAACAATGGTAAAGCCCCAAAATGCTAAAATTATATGTATTATCTTTGCGCTTGCGCTTAGAAAAAATAGTAGTTTTCTTTACATACTTGCAATGTATAGAAAATCATTGAAAAGTTTTAGCGCCTGCTCTTGTAATATTTACGCTTCTAAAAACATTATGGGTTGAACCATTCATGATTAGGGTTCAGGATTGATCGTAATTCCGTGTTCGACTTCTGATCTAAAGTTAATAAAATATACGTACTCTCATCATTGTAATTTATAAGACGAAAACGACAACTTTTAATATTGAGTGCATAAACCTTAGAGATATACAACGTTTATACTATATATCTAATTTGCATTTTAGATCTGAATTAATAGTTCTTCATGGTGAGAAAGAGCACCAGCAACAAGGGCTGAACCAGAACAGGATAGAAAGAAACACGTGCAGCTGGTCAACTTTTGATAAAGCTATTGGCATCAAAGTCTGTGCATCATATGAGGTAAGTTATTTCTAAAAAAAAATTTTCATGTAAAATGATGCCAAGACTAGACTATAATACGGCTCGTACTGTCAAAACGATATCAAATCTCGTGTAGAGCCAAATTTAACTGACTCGACAACTCGACAAACCTAAACTACCCGAACTCTTCACCTTAGTCAAAATGTATAACTTATTGTATAACAGATAAAGTAATTAACAGTAGCGAGACAGCCAAGTCACATTGACTAAGGTCTAGAGTTTGTTTGACTCGTCTTGGCGGGGTCACTACCGTACCCCCGGATTTAGTTTATCGGGTTTTATAGTGTCACTGTGAAAGCGACGGGAAATATATTGTCAGTTGTAATCAATCTGTTAAGTCTGTCTAATTCGTGTATGATTCCTACTGGGGACGTGTGTGAGGTCACACACTTTGTCAAGATGGATGAATGTTGGGTTTACGATAAAATTGCCGAATATGTAGTCGGGAAGCAGGAAGTTAAGAAAATACGCCGAAAAATCTAATTCTAAAAAATCAAGAGCAGTAATTTTTTCCGTGATTTTACGGTGGAATAATTGTTTTTTTTTTTGATGTTTTTCAGTTCCCGAATATGACCAACCTACGCAACGCCCCGTACTTCCTAATGAGCGGTCCGGCCAAGTACATACTATCCTTAGAGAAAGCTGACCCTTCGGCCAATACATATACTTTCCAGTACAACTGGGACAAAAACGAATCCACCAGTGTTATTGGATTCTCCTTTGACACGCCTAATAGTAATGTAAGTGTATTTTTACATTTTCAAGGTTTTGTAGCGGTATGTTTTTTTTAACCACATGATTAATAATGTTTAACACATTCATTACTAAGAGCTTAACTAAGATGACCGAAATAAAAAAAAGTTAAATTTAGTTTTTACTACCTTAGTAGTGACCAAAAGACAGACCAAAAGCCAATACGCTACAGCAGCTAGTTTGTAGCTCGAACTTATTTATTAGGGAGCTTCACGCGACGTCGCGTGATGCGCAATTAACGTGTTGAGATATACAGGGTTACTCCTATTCAATTAGCATCCTTTTAGGGACTTATTCTATACATCAAAACTAACAACTTTTGTTCTGCGACTTTGGTCAAAACTCAAAAAAAAAATGTTGTTAAACAGCTGATACTTTTTGATTAGGAATAACCATGTATAATACTTAGGTTGCATAAACAGGAGATACCTATCTTTTCTTTTTAAAATAAATAATCTTTAATTGTTAAGTTGAAGAAGACAAATGACGATTCCAACAAGTCAAGTCTTTTAAAAAAAAAACTAAAAAGCAGTTGATTATACATATGAATCGAACAAATTATTTATTTAAAACAAATATGTAGGCAGAGAGATGATTGCACCAGATATAATTGGCTTCTTACTATCGTGACCCATTTGTTAACACACACCTGTTTCCGATGGTGTTCCGTACAAAAAATGTTATAAAAATCTCTGTTAATCTAGTATTTATAATTACTTTACCTTTTCAGGAAAAACGCACATTCAACGCTCTCCTAAGCCTATCTAACACATCAGCCGACGCGTCTATCACCTTCCAATCGTCCAAAAGCACGATAAAAGCTAAGGCTCGGTACAAAAACCTGCCGTACGACAAGTCTATAGAAGCTAGTTTAGATGTGGACGGGAACAAGCAATTTGATACCCTGATGTCGGTCAAAAGGCACGATATAAAGCATGGGTTCGTTTGGATGCCGCACGCGTATTGGGTTGTGGATAATGATCGCGTTGCTGCTCTTTCTGGTAAGTTTGAATAAACTTTGAGGAAACTAAAATATTTTTTATAAAATCTTAAGGGGCAGTTCCACCGGAGTTGCCGTCTGTGATCCACTCTTGTACACAATAGAAAGATTTTACTCAGTGGAGCTCACAAATATATTGTCAGCCATACTGGCGATGTTTTAAAGTAGAACCGCGCTTTTACGTCCGCATGAATGATAAATGAATCTGATAAACAGTTATCAAAAGCTCAGCTATCTATGATGATCAGTTATTTTTTATTCGTCATTGGTAAAAATAAATGACACCAGTGACGTGAGACTTCCCACAATTACGGACAGAACAGGATTTAAGGAAACTGATATAGGTGTGGGAAGACCAAAAAATCAGTGACTGTTTTTACAAGGCACTATTTGGTATTCTGCGCTAAACTTTAATATCAGCGCTAAACGATACTGACAAAATTTTCTTCCCATTCAGGTGTCATCAAAGTAAAATCAAAAGGTGGTATCACCCAATGCGACATAGAGGCAGACTTCCAAACAAAACAGCTAGCCAGCCACCTCCTAGGATTCTACACGTTAAATGGACCGACCCACGGCACCAAGCTGCAGCTCGACTATCAGTTCTATAAGAACCCGAAACAGACCATCAAAATAGAAGGGCTGTATAGCGAAAAGTCTTATGGGTACCGACACGATTTGTATGGAGATCTTGCTATGCAGTTTACTGCATATCCTGTTTACGATTTCTATGCTGTATTGAGGAATATTGTAAGTATTTCTTGTTTATTTATAAATCCCACCCCTGTAATAGTGTCATGAGATTTTTATTTTATCACAATAACATTGTATATTAGAATATTGTTATACCGAGAGAAATAAGGGTAGGTATAACGTTATTCAGTAAAATATAATACTAATGGCAGTATAATAATTGACTTAAGATTTATTTATATTAAAATATCTTGCTTTTACGAAATACGTAACTACTTTGTAATGGAAATGCATAAGGTTTTACATGCAAGAGACAATCTCTTAATTTTTAGCCAAGTGAAGATACTTGAAAGGCAAATAAAACAAACAAAAGCTTTAAAACAAACTAACTTACTAAATTTCGAATTGGTATTTTAATTCAAGATTGGCACTCGGGAGGGGGAGTACAACAACAGATGCCTATACTCAGCACTTGGCAATCACGGGGTGTGAATGAGATAATAATTTTAGTAAGGTTGCATTATATTTATATAGGATCAAAATAAATCTTTTCAGAAAACTCAGAGCCACGTGGATGTAAGCTTCAACGTGAGCGGTTCTCGAGAGACAAAACTTGACCCATCGTTCTCGTACACGTTTGTTCGATTTGACAAACTGAACGGAGTGAAACTTAACACTCGAGTCACGTTGAGCCGACCCAGACTTATCGATATGAACTTCGAATTTGAAGGGGTGAGTACCAAAACTATTAATTGAACTCGATCTATCGTTCTCGTACACGTTCGTTCGATACGGCAAACTGAACCGAGTGAAACTTCGAGTTTGAGGGGGTAAGTACCGAAAGTACTGATTGATCTCGATCTATCGTTCACCTACACGTTCGTCCGATTCGATAAACTAAACGGAGTGAAACTAAAAACTCGTGTCACACTCAGCCGACCCAGACTTATTGTTATGAACTTCAAAGGAGTGAGTACCGAAAAGGCGATTGTACTAAGGGTATGAAAAAAATACGGCACGGTCATTTTAAACTGAATCGCTGGTTCATATAATTCAGAATAAGACATAACTACAACATTCTGTAAGCCCTTGAAGAATCTAGCCACACAAGCTTTTAACAAATATTACGCACGTGGAAAAAATCTGTCAGCTTGGCGGGATGCGCGTTAGGCAAATGCAAAGCATTTTCACCTTAGTTGCTTAGACGCTTAAGTCTAAAATTGTGCAATGAAATTGAACTATGACAGAGGGGTACGTGCGTCAAGAATTCTCCACGAGTGCGAACGAGATAAAGTCAAAGATATATGAACCTCAGTTTAAAATGACCCATTTGTAAAGTCAGGTATGTTTGAGACAATCGATTCGAGTTGCTATGTAGCCTGCGTGCCTGGAAATGGACTTGGACATATTAAGAATATTTAAAACAGTTCATGCTTGCGAATGTTGCCAGCACGTTTAAACATTTGCTTGATTTGATTATGTTTATAAATGGGATATCCTGTTTGATAACAAAATTGTGGTAAATTGACTCATATTTGTAGCTTTATTTAACGAATGGACTCCTGATTTACTTAACAGACTATGGGATTTTTTGTCTTTATCTACGTTATTGCAACTTTATTCTACACGTTGCAGCGTCATGCAAATTCAATGTTAACTTGTATGTGAAAACTTTTTAGAACAATTAACGTTATATTTATTTATTTAATGTTCCGCTTAATACGAGTACTTTATCCCTTATTGTGTAGACTTTATTCCTCGTATAGGTCGAATCTAACCTAATGGCGTCTGTGAAATTAGCTACAAGCTGCACAAAACTACATTCTTCACTTCCGCTGAAATATAAATTTGCTACTGAGCCACGACTCGCTTCACGTTCACCGACTCCATTAAGTTTGAATCGTGCAATAGCCTTAAGTGTTCTATCTCCCTCAGATCGGCGCCAAGTACACGGCTCTAGCGTTGCTCAATTTCAACCCCAAGTCACGATCGATTGTCGTATCTGGCTCCCTGTTCTACCCGGCCGGTACTCAGCTCTATATTGATTCTGAGCTCAACATGACACTACCCACGCTGCACCCTGCTATTATCAGGGCTAAGGTGCATGAAAAACAACAGAATGAGTTTCAGGTGAGTTTTTTAAACATAGGTATACTCCGCGCCACTCAAGTTGATGGATGTGAAGTTAGCCACTAGCTGCGCAATAGCCAATCCTGACGAGACGTGACGTGAAACTTAACCTTAGCAGTCGATTGGACCTTGGGCCTGTTAGATGTCTCCACCCCTCAGTCATATTGAGGTCTTGTTCTTATTCGATGGTAGATGATCCGACATGTGTCTTACACTGACGTCTGACATTAGGTGTATTGTGCATTTCCCCTTACCGACGTCTAATCGTCTACTTGAATTAGCTCAACTCTTTAATTTAGTGAAGCATGGCTCTGGGCCGCTAGATAAAAAAAAAAAATGAATCCTGAAATATTTTTCAAGTTTGTCTCCGAATCAAAGAACACTCCTTGATTAGGTAGTATACCAAATCCTTCTCAAATTGAAAAGAGATTTGTGCTTCGCAGTGGAAAACAATGATGTATAGGTACGGCCAACACCTACCACCATTAAACAAACGAAACTTACAATCAAACCGCTTGTCGGGGTATTTTCCCCCACACCATGGTCTTCTGCAAATTCACTTTTGATACACTGCAACTTTAGTTTTCACTGCCCTGAACATCTGCCTTCTTTTGATCTAAGAATATTTGTGGTCTAATGATTTACCTAAAGGTATGATTCCGAACTCCGCTGCAGAGGTAGCTGCTGCCTGCAGCGGAGTTCGGAATCATACCTTAATACTAATGTTATATATTTGTTTCTTTATGTCAGGTCAACGCCAACGGGATATGGTTCACGGGAACAGATTTCAACATAGACGCGTTATACCAAGACCTGTCCAAAACCAACCTAGCTTCGCACCATCTGAAGGTTCTAATCAACAGCAGCCAATTTAAGAACATAGCCATCGACGGACGATTCACGCAGGACAATCGACAGATCACTTTTATTGGAGAGGTATTTCTTGTCAAGTGTGATTTTACGGCAATTTTCAAGTTTTCTTTATTAAAGTATACAAGTTCCATAGAAGTTAATAGTACATATTTTATCTTCAACTTATATAACGTAACCTTGTCCAAACAACAAAATGTTAAGATAGTTAATGATAAATAGCTAAAATTAAAAAAGACATAATAAATATTATATACATTCCGTAAAGATGCTAACCCGTATATAAGTCATAAAGATTGAAACTTTAACTTTCTTCAAAAGTACTTTTCCACTGGAATTATGTCATCTTCGAGATTAGTTTACTTGTAAAGTTAATTTCTAGAAAGGTGTTCTTCTTGGTGTTATTCTCAAAACATTGAGGAAGCAAAGAATAAACTCTGTAACCCGACGTTGAAAAGCAGTTTTAATTGAGTTATAATTATTAGATACTAGCTGCGCCCCGCGGTGTTACCCGCGTTAGCCCGAGATAAAAAGTGGCCTATGTGTTAATCAAAGGTCCAAGCTACCTTCATACCGAATTTCATTCAAATCGGTTCAGCCGTTTGTGCGTGAAAAGTAAAGTAACAAACATCCATTCATCCATACTTACACACTTTCGCGTTTATAATATTAGTACAGATAGCGCGCGAGTTGAATGCAGTCGGGGTCTGAGGTAAAGAGCGGGAGCATCTCCCCCCGCTATCCGCACGCCCCACCTCACGCGCCTGGGCGGGTTGGGCGTGCCGTGCGGATAGCGGGGGGAGACATTCGCATTCCTAAGCTCTGCATTCAACTCGCGCGCCTACTGTAGGATGATTTAGAGTACATAAATGGAGTCCTCACATGTAGTCACTGTCCTAGGACATTCACCGCTAAAATTGGGTACACCAGCCATGTGAGGACCCATCAGTAACCCACATACGGAAAATGGTCGCCGTAGCCGAAATCGGCATGTAAGTCATCATCAGGATGATTTATGTAATGGCTGTAAATATTTTCTCTTGGCTTTATTTTGATAAAAAGGTATTGAGATTTGCAAATTTAGTTTTGATTGACACCGAATGGATAATTTTAAGATATCAACAACAAGGGTAAAATGTTTAAACAATCAATATTTTGAGGGTTCTTTTATGCAAGCATGCTATGTCATCAAGCCTATCATCGCTTTCATAAAGTGGGGCACCTTAAACCATTTATTCAATTGACGAATGAACCCTTTCATTCAATAAACGAATGAAAGATCGATCAAGATAAGCATTTATTTCAGGGTGAATACAACGAAGATAAGTACCGAACGTTGATTCGATATGTGTTATTGTCGGAGCAGAATTTTACAACCTATGCTGAAATCGATGTGAGCGGCAAAGCGTATAGCCTCAGTTTGAATGCGGACTTGAACAACAATACTAACGTCAATGTCGACATTCATTTCGATCAGTAAGTATCTGAATTATTGTCCGTGCTGTATAATGTCTAAGTACAGCGCCTAGCCTGGGAGGTAACCGTAAAAAATGCAAATACTTTCTAAAAGCTAAATTTTTGATATTACGTTACGATATCGTGGTGGATATGGCCTAATCACGCTTCGTGGGTAGGTCTTCGTCCTGCAGTGGACTATTAAAAAGGCTGGTACAGTACAGTAATGTTATCATGGTGGTGTACAACAATACCCCCGGATTCAGTCAGCTTCGTTAGCGTTTAGTAGGGATACCCGTTTGAATTTAAAAGAAATGCGCTTACCTCCCGGGCTAACCCCTATAATGGCCAATAACAAATTGCCCTTACACCAACTTATCGAAGAGAAAACAAAGTTCAAATATTTTTCCGTAGGAAATGGAAAGCGCCTAATAATAAAATAAAAATTGACAAAAAAAAAATGTTTGTTTAAGTACTTGTTTTTTTTTTTTGTTTTAGGCCAACACCATCTATTTTTCTTTAGGCTTGGGGCACAATTAGAACCAAATATATTTAAACTTATTTTGAATAAGTACTCTCAAATTTGAAACAAATGAATACTTTCAGATTGCGCGATGTTCACATATCCTACCAGCGTTGGCTAACCGCTCGTCAAAAACGATTGAGTGCTGCCATCAACTGGGACGCGAATCGCGATCCCTCGCAAAAAGTCAGCGTCGATATACAACTGGACAATAAGGGAACATGGCACCATGTCGGGTCCGCGTCCTTATATTACCCTGGAAGGATGATCAACGGCCAGTTTGAGTTCTTATGGGAAAGTAAGTAAAGTTTAAAATAACTTGGCAATGTAGTTTAAGACTTAAAGCGTTTTATTGAAGTTAAGTGTAGATATACAACTGGACAATTGGGGCACTTGGCGTAATGTCAAGTCTGCGTCTTTATACTACCCTGAAAGGATGATCAACGGCCAGTTTAAGTTCTGGGAATGGGGATCTTCTTACATGAAAAGTAACCTTCAAAATTACTAGTATGAAGTCTAGGGTAAGACAACGCAAACTAACACCAACACCACAAACGTCGACGCAATTTCAATTTATTTATTTCAATGAACACGGTATTAACACCAATTACGTTAAAAAAAAAAAGAAGAAAGAAACAACACTGCTGTAGGGCACTACCGAGGGCGGTTAATTTTTGGGGTTCCGTACCCAAAGAGTAAAAACGGGACCCTATTAGGTACTAAGACTCCGTTGTCCGTCCGTCTGTCTCTGTCACCAGGCTGTATTTCAAGAACCGTAATAGCTAGACAGTTGAAATGTTCACAGATGATGTATTTCTGTTGCCGCTATAACAAGAAATATTAATTAAGAGAAACGAGAAATTATACCAATGATCTAAAACAACCAACCAATGAAAAAACATCGACTTTTATACATTTTAGTTCTGAGCTTTTTGAATAGATAGTTCTAAATATTTATTTGAATTTCAGACTGGTTCTGCGAATGGATGATACGGATGGGCTGGTCCCACGAGTCTAACATTCTGTGGAAGGTGAAGATGTATTCCGAAGTCAAGAACGAAACCGTGTACGCCTTGCTCTCTAAACTCGACACGCCGTTCGCACACCTTCGCGACACCAGTTTCAATGTTATGTAAGTTTTCTGGGATTAAAAAATACAGATGGGTTGGTCCCACAAATGGAACATTTAGATGTACTCCAAAGCCAAGAATTAAATCGTGTACGCTTTGCTCTCCAAACTCGACACGCCGTTCGCACACCTTCGCGACACCAGTTTCAATGTTACGAGTATGTAAGATTTCTGGGATTAAAAAATACAGATGGGTTGGTCCCACAAATCGAACATTTAGATGTACTCCAAAGCCAATAATTAAATCGTGTACGTTTGCTCTCCAAACTCTACACGCGGTTCGCACACCTTCGCGACACTAGCTTTAATGTTATACCAATTTTATGGAAATCAAATCTGGTCAAATCTGATATTTTTAACATTCACACACATTAACATTTAACATTCGTGCTATATTGTATAGTGCCCTAATGTAATGTTTACTTTTTGACTTGTAACAAATAGTGTTATGAATAAATGACTATATGATCAGAGGTACTTTACTTTTCCTTTGCTAATAAATAATGTTTAAATCAACTATCTAATGACATCATACAAATGATTACGCAGACGGTCGTCAAATCTTGATTCGTCAATTTCTTCACAATCACATATCATCATCATTATCTATAGAACCCTATCAAACGCATGTTTCGACACTCTTTGATGATTTGCTTTTGTTCCTGTTCTCTAGTATAAATTTGACATATTTTTCTGCACTTATTTACTTTTAGAAGTTGTAGTACGTAGTTATTAAGGTGTGGCGGGAGTAATGTGACTTTCCTCCACCAGGTGGCGCTACCACGACAATCTCCAAGCAGTGAACGGGAGCATGAACTGGCAGGAAGACTATCTCGCCTTCTCTCTCCTGGCCGACTATCTGTTCCAACCGAACGAGTTTTATGGAGAGATTAGTGCTCTAGTCAACTCTACCATACCGACGTTACCACGGGCTGCTGCGGTCGCCAAGCACAGATCGATTTGGAAGAAAAGTGCCGATACTTTGCTCAAATTCCAGGTAAGTAACATCTGAGTTTGTGGTTGTTTGTTTCGTTCGTGAATACATCCCATCTGCGTTGCAGGACGTGCATATTTTTCAGTAAGTTGGTTCGTATAGGCTGCGTGGCTAGCCCTGGTATCAGAGTTTTTAGGCCGCCTGAAGGCCTCTAACATGGCTAAACGGTTAAAACAACCGGGACTTACAATTTATCCGAGCCACGGTAGCGCTCAGTTGGAAAATGCCACCCGCGTTTACCCATCCAAATACTGACCGTGCGGATCGTTGCTTAATTTCGGTGATTGCTGACAATCACCTAGTCAAACTACGCCATTAGCGCTACATGTCACAGTGATGGACTTCATAATAATTTGAAATTGTATGAAAGTCATTGTTCCCCGCCGATTTTTAGTTTCACCATAATCAATATCGCTGACTACTGAATACAGGTTTCTCGTCTTGTACGCCTCTCTCGGACCTGTACTTCATCATCAGCCACAGGACGTCCACTGCTGGTTATGGGCCTCTATGGATCTCCAATAAGTACGGCTGGAAACGGCTATCCAGCGCAATCCTGCGGTCTTAATGAGATCATCTCCACCTCACGGTTGGACGTCCTGAGCTGTGCTTGCCGGTACATAGTCTCCACTTGAGAATTTTCCTCGGGCTTGTGTCGGTCCTGTGCTAATTTTGTTTATCTTGGACCTGCAATCATTATGTCATCATAATAATTGGAATATTGCTAACTACTGAACTCGAGGATAGATGACGTGAAGGTAAACCAGGAGTATAGCGCTGCATGGTTCCATCCGGTCTTATTGACGATCTATAGGGGAGACCTACGTTCAACAGTAGATGGCTCAAATGAAGACTCGTTTGCTAAGCTTAGGACATTGCAACAACATTTTAGGTACTATTTATATAAGTATGTATTTAAAATATGTATATGTAGTATATCAGTCTCTGGCAGCCATATCACAAGCCTTGCTTAGTATGGGGTCAGAGACCGTGTGTAAGATGTCCCCTAATATTTACTTATTTATTGAACAACATCGAGCAATTTTGAACATTTTCTGCCGCAAGAAAAGCCCCAAAGCAAGTCCACATACATATTTTCTCAATACTATATTATAGGCATTATTATATCTGTTTTGTTTTTGCTTTAAGACCAATAATATAATCTTTTCTTTACAGTACAACGATGACGGCTTACTTATGATAAACTCTTCGTGGCACTTAGACAGGGGACAGCACGAAAACCATATTTCTGGGATCGTGACCCTTCTCACTCCGTTCAAAGTAAGTTTTTTATGGCACTCATAATACAAAGTCTTACTTTGATACTCCCTACCCCTAACATGTTACTTAAGAATCGCATTAGATACCTAAATTATTATGTTGCAATAACTGATTAAATGAAGAGAAGTGATTTACACATGGTTTTGCTTTCCAGTTATTTACAAAAAGATTTACCTAAATCTCTGAACTTGCGTAATTTTCGTAGATTTCGAAATGATGCACATAATATATGTAATAAATAATATAAATGTAATCGTGATTATGACCAACCTTTAATATCGGGCTAACCCTGAAATCGCGGAAAAAAAATCACCCGTTCCATGCAAAAATTTCAACGACAGTGTATAACAGTTGATTACATTATTTTCACGACTTCAAGGTTGATCTCATAGCAAAAAGTGTTCTTCTTTTAAATAAACAAATAAGTTTCTTGCATGTAATACACGCTTGCCGTGGTGGTCTAGTAAGCCGTGGTGGTCTAGTGGTAATGACACCCGCCTTACAATCGTGAGGTCGTTGGTTCAAATCCCGGTCCCGTACCAATGAGTTCTTCGGAATTTATGTACGGAATTTCACACCACTGGCTTTTCGGTAAAGGAAAACATCGTGAGGCAACCACCGCAAGAAAATTCCTGCAAAGTCCGTAGAAGAAATTCGATGGCGTATGTGAATCTACCAACTCACTGGGCCAGCGTGGTGGATATGGCCCAACCGCCCTTCGTGGGTAGGTCTACGTCCTGCAGTGGACTTTTAAAAAGGCTGGTACAGTACAATACACGCTTTGAACATTTACAGGGTTACACAAAAGGCTACCTGCGAACTCAGTTTACCCTGGGCGACAAAAAGGACATAAAAGGAATCACATTCTTAGATCTGGAAGAGAAAATGCTCAAGATTACTGTGAATGGTACGTATGTCATTCATTTTCTTTGGATAGTATAAAATTAGTCGTTATCCGAACAGTAAACTTTAGTAACACATGCAAAAATATTTTCAATTACAGTACTAGTAAATTTCAATTTCCTGGCGCATCTCTTTGACTGAAGCTTGACAAACCTATATTTCAATCTTTTATCCTAATCAGTTTTTGACTCATACTTGATTCGCAGATATTAAGATGTTGATTGTAAACGATCTTGCCAAACATTTATCAAAGCGAACCAATGTATCAAGTTTCATGAGTCAAGTTTCAGAACAGGTAGTTCAATTTAAAGTACTTGCGATTTTGTGATATCACTACATAGTATAAAACAAAGTCGCTTCCCGCTGTCTGTCCCCATGTATGCTTATAGCTTTAAAACTACACAACGGATTTTGATGCGGTTTTTTTAATAGATAGAGTGATTCAAGAGGAAGGTTCATATGTATAATACACCTGTGCGAAGCCGGGGCGGGTCGCTAGTCAATAATATGGATAAGATTCCGGGATCCAGCGGAACTTACTATTTTCAGAGATTGTAATTTTTATTCGAACTTTGAAAAATGTATGTAACATTTTTTGTCAGACAAAGCTTATAAATTTTATTATTATATACTACGGGTAGTCTGATCTGTCACGATCGATGCAACTCGGTCGAAACTTTGGTATGATGAGGTATTTATTTATCTCGTAATTTTAGTGCACAATTAGTCCTGTAGTATATAGTAATAATGTATTCAAATCGCGAAAGTTTATAAAATTTAATATTTTGAAAAAAAAATGTGAAGAAAAAATTTATTAGTCGGACCAAGCAGCAAATATGAAACACGGATTGGATTAACTAAAAAAACTTTTAAATACTAAAAACTATCCATCTAAAAATAAATGATAAATATAATTCCCGGGATGTTAAGTTTCAAACCTGGAAATCACGCTGAATACCGGGATTGTAGGTCGTATCCATGTTATACTTACGTTGACTTTCTTTCTGCAAGTACTTAAAATTGATCTAAATCGTGGTCTACACTAAGTGTAATTTGCTTTTTCAGGTCACATGCGTCGAATAACCAACTGCATGCTGGTTGTAAACGTAACGAGTCCCGACACCGAGCAATCCCTCACTAGTGCCAGATTTGGATTTATCGAAATCGACAGGCATTTGGTGGCGATGGTCGTGACACCTAACACTACCACTGGTAAGTACTCGTTTTTAGGGTTCCGTACTCAAAGGGAAAAACGGGACCCTATTACTAAGACTTCGATGTCCGTCTGTCCGTCTGTCTGTCTGTCTGTCACCGGGCTGTATCTCATGAACCATGATAGCTACACAGCTGAAATTTTCACAGATGATGTATTTCTATTGCCGCTATAACAACAAATACTAAAAATAGAAATACAGAAAATACAGAAATACAGAAAATTTTATTCGGGACAAAAACAATTAGGTACACACAAACAAAATACGGAAACAACTAAAAATAGAATAATACACAAACCAAGTATGTTACCCAATGCCTTGCCACGAAACTGATCCCAACTCAGCATATTGCTGGTTATATTATACAACCAGCACTGATATTATGTTGGGACCAGCGGTGACGTCACAACCGCGAGTCACTGCGCGAGCAGTTAAATAAACTCATATTAGGTACATAGACACTTAAAAAACAAGAACTAACGTGAGTACATTTTACAGGGCTATGACATCAAATACATACATTGTTAAGAAAGTGTTAAGATTCAATTTCAAACTATACACAACAACAAACACATATAATTGTGTTTTCAACTTATGTTCAAACAATACGTTCAACAAAGAAAAACCAAGCCAATTCATGCAGTAACAGTACGCCTATTTGCGATTGAAGAGTGATTTAATAATTTAGTATAAGCATAAACAAACGTGCATACACCGCGGGAGCCAGGTCACACTGACTGACGCCCGCGTCCGCCGTCCGGTCCAAGCGCCAGCGTTAGCAATAGTGGCTAAAATAGCATAGCACGCCAACCTTACGCCGTCAGACCGATACATAGACGGGTTGTAACACTAGCTTCGCGCGTTGGATATGCTTGCAACTAACAAAAATGTTATAATAATTTTTAAAACAACTTAATTTGAATGATGATTTTAATTTTAAATAATTCAGGTTAGTATGTAACAATGATTCAGTATTGCTCCAGGTCAATTTTGGGGTGGCCGTATGTCAACCGAATGTGAAAATTTAGATAGCACTGGTGTCAACTCTAAGGCATTCCTCGCCTTTTTGATGTAAAAGCAAAAATTTTTTGAGTTTATGTCTGAATCCATGGATACTTTGCAGGTTCCTAATAGGCGGTGGAATGTTGTTCCAACATCGGGTCGCAGCAAGTCGAAAACTACCTCTGAAAGCAGCCGTGCTGTGACGCTGCGTTCTAAGCAGAGACAGCTTCGAACATGCACGGATATGTCAAAATGAAATGAAATGAAATGTCATGTCAAATAGAATACAATAAATATTTAAGGGGGGCTCCCGTACAACAAACCTGATTTTTTAGACGTTTTTCGCTCTATATTAATAATGGTAACAGGTAGATGCTTGAAATTTTCACAGAATATTTAGTTTTATATTCACTTCAATAATAAACAATAAAATTGAAATAAAATAAATATTTAAGGGGGGCTCCCCATACAGTACGGAACCCTCCGTGCGCGAGTCCGACGCGTACTTGGCCGATTATTATTCTTGATTCTAAACTATAGAAAATAAAAAGAGAAAAGACATGCCAAAAGTTCAGAAGTGGTCCCGTTTAAATTTTATTGAAACCGGTTTAACGGTTTTCGAAAAATAAACAATAATATAAAATAGTCTGACTAAACCGAGCGAACTATTCGAATTTCGTACTTAGCGATATTGCTAGCCCGAGCCGTAGGCGAGGGCTATCAGGAAGCAGATGCTGTAATTTTCAAAGCGCACGTATGTCATACGACGGTTTATGACATATTTGCGAGGAAATTAATAAAACTCTGACTTTATTACTTACTTAACGAATAAATCTTTACTTGTCCACAAATTAGCGATGCGCGCGCATCAACGTTTTTTTAGGCAAAGTTAGAAAAACAGCCTAATAAAGTAAATTTTTTTTTTTTGTGTTTTTGTTACAGATAAATGGTTGTAATTTATTGTCAAAATTTATTAAATTAAAGTATTAAATGTTTATTTATTATATTTTATCTCTCAAAGTTCATTTATAACATATTTGCTCGTAAAGTGGCTGTAATTACACCTATTTCAATATTGTAATGTATTTCATTACGCACTTGTGCGTTATTGTAATTTAAAACGCACGCCGCCACCGACTGCAGAACTCTGTGGTCTCGTTCGCAAATATGTTATAAAACGTCGTATGACATACGTGCGCTTTGAAAATTACCGCACTTATATCATAATGTACTATAACTTACATTGTATTATCTTATTTTTTTATTAATGTTCTGCAAACTGGTTTCTACAGTCAAAATTATAAAATGATACTAAACAATAGAACATGTTAGGCTGTTCAACTTTCTAGGTGCAAACACAGCATGCATATAAATGGAGCACTAGAAGTTTGGCAAGTGAGAAAATAAATGAGATCTAATTAAAATCAGACAAAAATAACAAAGAAAGAATCTAAAAATAACAATAAAAAACATTAGGTACATGCTACTTAAGATTAGATTATTTTTTTGATTTTGTTGACCGACGCTTTAAAAATGTCAATATCATGACACACACTGTTGTGAATACGACACAAGCGATTTATGGGTGAATTTTGAGCATCATTGATTTAACAGGTAGGCAGAGTAAATGTCTTGATTTCTCTTAGCGGGGTACAGAAAAGTTGATATTTTGGATCAAGTCCGGGCTGTCCATTTTACCGTGTATATAATTTTTTTTTTTTTTTTAATCTTTATTGAGGAAGGGTTTTGTCAACAATGACAATGTCACCCCGTAATACTACACTAATTATTACATCTAACAATTACCACAAGGGCATTCGTAGCTTTGGAACTGAAAATAGATCTGCAACAGTATCCCGGCCTCCCCCAAACCAGGAGAAGCCAAGATACTGTTACAGACACCCACATTGCAGTCATTCCGCTTTAACATATTCTGCCGCTGGACTTTGTAAATATATAGTTTAGGCCATGACTTCATAAGTTGATCTTTCAGTTTAGAATGTATGTCAACTAACAAGGGTATTTTCTTCCTTCTCCAATAAGCCCTATTCATGCACAGGTCATACAACTCTTCTATCACTTCTATAGTTACATTCCCTGCAAATGCCCGCGATCGCAGCCAGAACTTCCCAGCAAGATACAGTCTGCGAACATGTAATGGCGGCAGACATAATTCAGCTTCCATGACATGAACAGGTGTGGTTTTAATATAGCCCCCAACAACCCTCATTGATTGGTTTTGCACTTTTTCAATTTTGTACAAGTGGCATTTAGCACTTGTATCGTACAAAAAACTGCCATAGTCTAATCTGCTTCTTATTATTGAAATGTACAGCCGACGAAGATGTTTAGGGTGCATGCCCCAACTGGATCCTGCTAATACCTTGAATAAATTCATAAATCTTAAAGTTTTATTTTGCAATTCCTTTATATGAGTACCCCATTTTAAATTTTGATCAATCCACATACCCAAGTACTTTATGCTATCTACCTGTTGTACACGTTCGTTGCCTATATTAATATTTATACTTTGTCTGCTTCTACCTTTTGTAAATAGCATTGTTTTAGTTTTCTTTTCTGATATAGTTAGCCCTACTTCACCCAGTAACGAAACCATTGCATTTACCGCAGTATCCAATTCAGGCACAGCGTCGGATACTTTTTTACGACTACAGTATAACACAAAATCGTCCGCATACTGTGAAATATAAACGTTATCAATATATTGACAAATTTTAATAGTCGCGACATTAAACAGTACCGGCGCTAGCGGGTCCCCTTGAGCCAGACCAATTCCCGTTGTTCTCTGAAAAGATTCTTTGCCGCCATCTATCTGAATATTCAGAGTCCTCTCTTGATGGAAATTCCATAAATACCTGCACAAAACAGCTCCAGCACCAAGCTTGTCTAGAGTTTTTAAAAGACTAGTTAAATTAACATTGTTATATGCATTTTCCACATCTACGAAACATGCTGCCGTTGGAGTGTCTTGTGAAAAACCGATTAGTATTCTTCCGATCAATCTCGATAAGTTGTCCAAACAGGATCGTGCCCGTCTAAAGCCTATTGTTTCATCTGAAAAGTAGTCATTCTTTTCTAGATACCATTCCAGTCTACGATTGATTATTGTGTGAAATATCTTACATGGACATGATAGCAATGAAATTGGTCTAACACTCGATGTAGAACTAGTAACAGCACCAGGCTTAGGAATTGGTATAATTCTGACATTTTTCCATTGTGCTGGAACAAAACCGGATTCTAAGAACTTATTGTACAAGTACCTATAACATTATATACAACTTATTGTATATAATGTTATAGGGAAAAGCAACATCAGCTGCTTTACGCCGATGACTAAGTGAAGTGGCTCTGTAGCGGACGAGTCTGGTAACTTTTAAGACTGCGGCATTTATTGTTGGCATACGAGAGGTAATAGAAAAACTTATGTTAACGTACTTATGTTTCAGGTATTGAAGTTCTATTGAAACTGATATCGATGCAAGATTTCCATATATTCGGCCACGTCGCTTTGCCGATACAATACTTGAACCGAGCGCTGCTGACTGCTAAAAGAGCGCCAGAAGAGGTAACATTCTATGGTGAAATTATCGTAATTTTTTTAACTTTAGTGTTTATGTTTTCTTATGTATCTGCCAAGTCAATCAGCAACGCCGTACCATACTTTTCTCGAAGCCATTCAAGCCATTTTCAACCCCCTGTAACTTTGTTGTGGATAAAGCTAGACGTCTGAATTGTTCACAACCAAGAGAACATCACGTAATTAAGTATCCCATTTTTCTTGTATTAAGTATACCGCTTATAATTATACACCATTAGCTGACCCGGTGAACTTCGTCTCACCATCCGTCAACTGTCAATTACAACTTTTACATGCATTAACAATTAAACATTTTGTATGGGAAAACTAATTGACGTTTTTACTATTTTTCTCCCTACATTTTTATATTTTCTCACCGTTTAAACCCTCCCTTAACTTCCACAGATATTTCAAGACCAAAATTAGCCAAATCGGTTCAGCCGTTCTCGAATTTTAGCGAGACTAACAACCACGATTCATTTATATATACGAGTAAATAGACTAGCGGTCCCGGTGAACTTCATCTCACCATCTGTCAAGTGTCAATGACATTTTGTACATGCCGAAAAATTTTGTATGGGAAAATGAAATCCATGTTGTTGTTATTTTTCTCGCAACTGTTATAAAATCTCTCACCGTTTAAACCTTCCCTTAACTTCCACAAATATTTCAAGACCAAAATTTGCCAAATCGGTTCAGCCGTTCTCGAGTTTTAGCGAGACTAACAACCACGATTCATTTTTATATATTATATAGATATAGATAGATGTATACTCTATGCTATGCCGCGGGCTCTTTTGCGAATAAAAAATGGGTGAAGTACTTAATTTGGTTATTTCGAATGACATAAATAGGAAAGTCTGGGTGGTGATTTTGGGATTACTTCAGACCCTTTTTACTTTTACTAGTTTTATATAATTATGAACGGCCTCCTTTCTTACTGCTGGGAATAAGTCTCTAGTTGGAGAGACTTATTCCCAGCAGTAAGCCTTCAATAAATGTCAAATCCCATTTTGTTTCCACTTTATAAAATTTATTTTATTTCCAGCTTGATTTCCGCGTCGGTTGGAGTACCATGGACTTTGGCTTCACCGGCATCTGGCAGTGGCATTCACCCATAGACTTTGTCTACCTTTACAAGCTGTACACGCCGCTTGAAGGCTTCGAAGAAAACGGACTGGTTTTGAAAAATATCTACGGAAACGGTTTGGATACGGAGTTGTCGATACGATTGTCTAAACACAAGGTAATTTTATTTGTTGATGTAATGGCAACTTTTTTTACATTTTGTGGGAATTGATTATGAATTGTGGTAATCGATTTCAAATTGATTGGCAATTCGATTAGCTTGAATTCCGTCGGTTGGAAAAACATCGAAAAATAAAATATCGAAAAGTTTTGGCGGGGCGACCACGCACCGGTGTGCGCACAGTAAGTGGACAGACGACCTCATCAAAACTGCAAGATCGCGCTAAATGCAAGCCGCTTCTAACCGGTGTTATTGGAGCTCGATAGGGAAGGCCTATGTCCAGCAGTGGATGTCCTATGGCTGATAGATGGATGGAGCAACATGGACTTTGGCTTCACGGGTATCTGGCAATGGCACTCACCCATCGACTTTGTCTACTTTACTTTACTTTGCATAGTCAGACGGCCTTATCACCACGTGGTCGTGCTGGATGCAAGCCGCTTCCAACCCTTATTATTGGAGATCCATAAGGGAGGGCTATTTCCAGCAGTGGACATTCTATGATGGATGGATGGATACGTATCCTTAAGCAGATTTAAAAATTGTTGAACCGAAGTTAATGGATCCACCAACCTTATGCTAACGATTGGATTTATTAAAGGCTGGTTACGGAATACCTAAAACGAAAAAAATGCTAAGTCGATGGGTATACCCATTTAAAACACAAGTTGATTAACACACAGATTCCAAGTCGAATTTCCATCTTTTTGGAAGGCCATTGCTAAAAGAACTCAATATTTTTTTACGCTGAAATGTAGCCCTAACATTGGCCACCTCTGGCCACTCGCCTGATGGAAAGCGAAGTTGTAGCCGAAGATGGAGTATGTAGACCTAGAAGATACATATTCACTCTTGACTTGAAGATATCCAAATTGTAATTGCCAGGAAACAATGGCGGAGGCAGGGCATTCCAATCCCTGATTTCCAATAGGGATGGTTACTGGGTATAAAAATCATAATTATAATTAGTCCGTCAGTTAGATTATTAAAAAATATTGGACACGTATTTTTTATTTTGTCAATCAAACCTTGTCAAGGTTTGAGAGTGGGGGCTCGTGTCGGCACTAGCCGGTACTTTTGATAGCGATTACTGACTTTTTTCTGGTTTTTGCCGATCTATTTGACGGACTAATTATATTTTTTTTAGTTAACAAGCTATTTGGTTTTAAATCTCGTACCATGCCTAATTTTATTTCTCTTTCCAGTTCGGCGTAGCCATTCAACTACTAGATAACGGTAAAGGCCTCCTAGACGTGGTAAACGACATGTTCAACCACTCGATCCCGGCCAACCACGATATGTTTTTGGAAAACTTTGACACTAGCGCCAAAGTTGTACTGGATACGCTGTACTACCCTACTATATCGTTCGATGCGAGGCTTATGAAGGTAAACTTTGTTTAGTTATGTTCTTTTTATATTTAGGTTAGGTTTGCGTAGGCACATTTACCTAGAAGATATCTATTTACTCTAGATTTGAAGACACCGACGTTGTACCATAGTGAAAAGACAAGTTTAGGTAAAGCGTTCCACATTCTGGCTTTTCGTACAAAGAATGTGGATTCGTACCTAATAACTACTTGGTTCTAGCAAAAGGAAGATCCACCATAAAAGGGTGACGCTTTGATCGCGACGGCCTGGCCGTACGATAGAATAAGACGTTTAACAAATAAAATTATGTGTTTGTATGTAAGTTACTGTTTGCGCTAAATAACTAAAACCAAGGTTCTATCCTGCGGTTATCGGTAGTGTAATGCGTGAATGTACTTACTTTTTCATGCAAGTATATTTAAACTACAACTGCAAGTAGACCTTATATTTAAAATTTGTATAATATTTCAGTTCGTAGGAAGCGACGAAGAGGACATATTGGAAGCGAATGCAACGCTGCACTTGCCCGATACACCTCCCATTGTACTCACTGATGTTTTCATACTTGAGGTGAGAAGATATTTTAAGCAAAAAGAAGCGTTTTTTGTACAGTCCCCTTTTATACTATGGTCAAAATGACCTTATTAACACGCTTATATTATAGGTAGTCTAACCTGTGTGTTTGTTTGTAACCAACGCCAAATTCGAGCGATCAGATATTCTTCAGACTTTACACACCTATCAAAATGACAATGCATTTATTCACTAGATAGTGCAAAATGCATCTAGTTAAAAAAAAACCTAATAAAACACGCTTTCTTAGCATATCAAACTAAAAAGTGTAAAGTAGTCATTGCTTGCTTGGGTGCTCGATTTACGAAAAATTAAGGCACAAAGCGCCCCATGCTTTTTTACAATATTATTATTATTTTTCGTTTATTTTTTTATAAATCGTATGTTTTCTTTGTACGGGTTGACAGCGAATTCATTCCCAATATTCAAAGATGAAGTTGCGCTCGTCATCAACCATCGCAATGGGACGAAATACGAAATCGCAAAAAAATATAAGCTATTCCATAAAAAAAGTTAGTCGAATTTCAACAAAATGTATGGAGTAGCTAATATTTTGTTCGCGATTTCGGAGTTGGCGCCATAGTAAAATTTGGACATAATATATAGTCTGACCGTTTAACTGAGTCCTCGCCTGCGCGGTACAGAGGCGCGGGGTGACCCCGCCGCTCGCACCTGTCTCAGTCCCCTTTGTCGTCTACCCCCGCGCCTCTGTACCGCGCAGGCGAGGACTCAGTTAAACGGTCAGACTATAGCAACGAACATAACTACATAGTACAATATTGAGGATGAATCCGCTATCACGCCTTAGACATAAAATTTGTAAAATACTTTCTACTAAATAGTCATTAGTAAAACAGCTATAAAATATGTAAACACGCACTATGATCCAGATAGATAATACATATATACCTAAAATGAATTATTGTTAATCGCTTATTTTGAAAATGCAAACAATTTCCGTATGATATTTAGTTACTTACACATATTTTTTCAGACATACGCAGTAATGAGAAATACGTTAAACCTGGTAACACCGTTCCCAGCAGTGAGGGAATTAAAATCTGTGTACACGGTCGATATAGCTATGGGAGAGTCGTTCAACATCACTCTTCTGGTGCTGCTCTATAATGGCACTTATTGGCATGAGGTAAGGTTGAAGTTGCTTTGCAGGTTGTGTTTTTTTTTGTTTAGGGTAAGTAAATCATATAAATCTAATCTGAAATGAGGAGAATTGTAGAAAAACCAAAGGTACCGATATAGTCTAACAGATTGGCAAGGAAACATGGCAATGGGCTGGGCACATAGCACGGAGGGCCGATGAATGATAGGGTCGAAAAATTCTCGTGTGGAGACCACGTACTGGCATGTGCGCCATATGGGTGGACTGAAGACCTCATCAAGATTACAGAATCGCGCTTGATGCAAGCCGCTTCCTACTGGGCTTATTGAAGATCTGTAGGAAGGCCTGTGTCCACCAGTAGACATCCTATGACTGAAACGACGATGACAAAACTAAATAAGTCAGTTGTTTATGTTTTTTGATTCATTCTCATACCATATAGTTCATCATATGACTGCATGGTTTTAGGGTTCCGTACCCAAAGGGTAAAAACGGGACCCTATTACTCTCCGATGTCCGTCTGTCTGTCTCCAGGCTGTATCTCATGAACCGTGATAGCTAGACAGCAAAAATTTTCACAGATGATGTATTTCTGTTGCCGTTATAACAACAAATACTAAAAACAGAATAAAATTAATAATTAAGAGGGCTCCCATACAACAAACCTGATTTTTTAGCCGTTTTTCGTTCTATATTAATCATGCTAACAGGTAGATGCTTGAAATTTTCACAGAATATTTAGTTGTAAGTATTATTCACTTCACCATTAAAAATAAAATAAATATTTAAGGGGGGTTCCCATACAGTACGGAACCCTCTGTGCGCGAGTCCGACTCGTTCTTGGCCGATTATTTTAATATGCAGAGTCATACTTATGATATTGTTTGAGATGTTATGCCAAACGCTAACTTCCAGGGACGCGATCACTTCACATGTAGAATCACGAAGCAAAATATGTTCCAAAACAACAAAAACTTGCGTTCACAGATATCATCAAAAATCTACTACGAGTACGATGCAGGCGAGGACGATACCTACCAGTCGTACGTGGGCAGTGTTGGCATCGCCACGCCGCTAGCAGTGCTGCCAGCATTAGAAGCGAGGGTCACTGCAAGATTGGAAGATGCACTATGGAAAATGTCTGCGGATATCGGGATGCCCGCGTTTACTATCACTGCTTTGGCCAGTCTGGAGGTATAAATTACTATTTTCAATCTAGGTTGTGTGCGTGTAAGGTAACTGCTTGCGGCAAAAAACGAGAACTAATATGATGCTGTCGGGGCATTCAATGCGCTGGCAACATAACGTAGGTATGTGGTGCCACCATTGCGCCGAAATGCAGCTATTTACTGTCAAGACATTGGCTAGTCTGAAGGTAAAAAAGAATATTTTTACAATTTAGCAATAGATAAAAGTAGATTTAGAGAGAAATGAGTCATGGCAACATTGAAAGACGGATATCGGATTGCTTGCGTTTACTATCATTGCATTGGCCAGTCTTATAGTGAAAAAGACTACAATTAAAATTAAATAATAGATAAAAAATAGTTATATGACATGGGTAGTGTTAGCATCGCCACGCAGCTAGCAGTGCTGCCAGCAGTAGAGCCAAGAGTATTAGTATTGGCAAAATTGTAAGACGGACATCAGAATCCTTGCGTTTATTGTTACTGCATTGACCAGCCTTGCTAATAAATAATACAATATTCAATTTAGCAACAGTATTAGTTATACGTAGTGACGGTGGTGGTACGTCGCCGACAGTGCTGCCAGCAATAGAGGCCAACCCGGAAGTTGAGAAAATAAATATCATCTGTTCCATACAGAAGTGCAACTCGGAATCGACAAAATGTATGAAACAGCTGAATATTTTTCTCTAATTCTGAGTTAGCCTTATAGTGCAAGTGGTTCATAATGATTCTAAGTCACCTCCTTTTGGCTTAGTACACCACTATAATCTACAAAATGTTTTGTTTGAACAGCTTGACGACCCATTCGTAGAAACCTCAGGAAGCCTGAACATGACGTCGATTTATTTGGAAGACTATTTCATCAAAATGGAGTTCAAGAAGGATTTCTCCGACGTCGAGAATTCTGTCGGCGGCGGCATACAGATACAACAGGGCAACCAGAACAATTACGTAAGTGCAAAATAGCTTCATAATTATCTTATTCGCATATTTATGGAATGGAATGAATGTATTTGTATACATCTATTCCATTCCATCGTGTACAAAATTCGAATATTTCGCTCGAATTGTTTACATTATTGTTGATTTTTCAAAAACGGCTCAGCCGATTTCCGTAAAATTTTAATGGGACCACCTCGGGACTATACCCTTTCGAACTAAAAAAGAATTTATCGATTCGGTTCACAATTGGCAGAATTATCGATAAACATACACAAAAAAAAATACATACAGACAAACAAAGAATCTCCTCCTTGTTGAAAGTCGGTTAAAAAATAAGGCTGTTCGCCTACGGTGAAGGAAAACATCTCGAAACAACTTGTGTACGTCGCCTGTAGATGATATTTGATCGCGTATGTATCCACTAACGCGCACTGTTTTTAATTTTAGATGTCCGTAAAGTTAAAAGCTTAATTTAATTTTCTCAGCAAGTTGGGAAATATGATAGATATTTTGGGGTTTTAAGTCGACTTTAGTAATGCGAAAATGTGCAAAAAATTGCCGTTTATTTTGCAGGCATTTGCCCTATTTTTTTTCAGTTATTCGCCGACGTAACATGGCGCCCGCCTCCCTCCCACTACATCCGTTTCAACTCTCGCGGCTCGCTACCGCCCGTGCTACCGCCCTCGACTCTCGCCTTCCAATACAGCGAAGAAGACAACCAGAAGAGTTTGACTGCGGACTTCAATGCCGAAGAGTTTTACTATTCGATTAAAGCTGATAGAAGAGCTGACTCTATTAGCGTGGCTTTAAGTTCGCCACATGAGGGGTATAGGTAAGTTATGTGTATGCTAGTGTTTGCACTAGTTTTTAAATTAAAAATAAAGACATAAGAAGATAACCAGAAGAGTCTGTCTGTCTGACTTCATTGTGGAAGAGTTTTGTTATTGAAGTGAAACTTGTAATGCGACTTCCAACAAGGTTGCGTTAAACGTTTAACGCTAGCATGGAGGGGTATGAAAGCACTGTTGCGTCGAAGTTTCGCTTCTTCCGCGCGGAGGTACTCCACTTCAATTTTTTATCGATTAGCGTGGCTTTGTGTTCGCCTCATGACAGATATAGGAATGTGCTGTTGGCAAATAGAATCTAAATTAAGTACATGAACACGAAAATAACCAGAAGAGCCTGACTGCCGACTTTAATTCGGAAGACTTATTCAGAAAATTCGGAACAGAAAACACGACGAAGATAACTAGAAGAATGTGACTGCCGCCTTGACAGAATACCGCTACTGCCGCAACATATACTAAAAAAGTTTAGTTCTACAATGCTTGTATTGAGTCTGGAGCTTAATTAGGGTTCCGTACCCAAAGGGAAAAACGGGACCCTATTACTAAGACTTCGATGTCCGTCTGTCTGTCAACGGGCTGTATCTCATGAACCATGATAGCTAGGCAGCTGAAATTTTTACAGATGATGTATTTCTATTGCCTCTATAACAACAAATACTAAAAACAAAATAAATAAATATTTAAGGGGGGCTCCCATACAACAAACCTGAATTGTTAGACGTTTTTCGCTCTATATTAATAATGGTAATAGGTAGATGCTTGAAATTTTCACAGAATATTTAGTTTTATATTCACTTCAATAATAAATAATAAAATTAAAATAAAATAAATATGGGGGGCTCCAATACAGTACAGAACCCTCCGTGCACGAGTTCGACTCGTCCGATCCGATTTTTTTTGAACCGATAAAAAAAATCGCGTATAAGCCGAACCATACAAGTCGGCAGTTGTGATGTTAGCTACTAGCTGCGCAATATCCAATCCTGACTGAAGCTCACAATTAAGCTGTGCGTTGATTGGGTTTCGCGCAGCTTGTAGCTCACTTCACATCCGCCGACTTGTATGATTCGGCCTATACTTACCATACTTCGCTATCCCGTTCGCGCTAGACACAGATCTTCAATGCTCGCTCCTGCACTTATAGGCCGAGCAAACATCTTAACGGCTGTGATGTTAGCTACAAGCTGCTGATCACCCAATCCCGACTGAAGCTCACTTAACAGCTTCGCGATGATTGGGTTATCGGAAGCTTATAGCTAACTTCACAGTCATATACGTATAGGTTCAAAAATAGAACCGCCTTTGTTATGATTTTGTTTATTAAAAAAAAAAAAAACAATTGATTTGTTTTATTTATAGAGCAATGAAGATTATAACGGAGTTTGAGGGAGAGAACATCCGAGGCTCTCTAGTGACGGACGCTACGGAATACAGTATCACTGGGAAAGTGCTGAGTCGAGAACCTCTTACGGTATGATATACCTATATACACGTTTAAAATTGAAAGTCTATCTTTTCATTCTGTTTAAAAGACTTATTTGCATAGAGTTTGTAGTCGTGTATTCGGGAAACGAACTATAGTGGTAAGATTGTTGTTCAAATAAAATACATGTCAATTTAATTACCATATCTAACTCCAAACTTACTGTTATATTCAAGTTTGTTAGAGATTAAGCTGAAAAAGTACTTTAACGACAATTTTTCTAGTTCTTTAAAATGAGTTAAAAATAGACGAGTTTTACCTACCAATAAAACTCATATTATGTCCGGAGCCTTATTCGAAGCCTTTTAAACATATATTGAGAATGCATCTTCCGTTTCCGGCCGTCTTTGCGGTTGTAGCTCCATCTGGTGGGTTGAATATGGCAACCCTCGTTCACCAGTTCTCGATCCGAGATAGGTTTCGTCATTGTAGTCTCAATATTCTATGAAATTAATTAACACCAGGCAGAATTTACTGTAAGGCTTCGAATAAGGCTCCGGACATAATATGAGTTTTATTGGTAGGTAAAACTCGTCTATTATGTCCTTCGCCGTTATTCGAAGCCTTTTAAACATATATTGAGATGTGTTTGTTTTCGCCTGGTGAACGAGACGCCAATGTGAATGCACAGATTGATAGAAATAAACAGTATGAAAAACGTAAGTATTAGCACAAGATAGTGTAAATTGCTAACAACATATCGTTTATCACTACGTACAGCTACGTAAAAATGTATGAGAAAAACGAATATAATAGTCACTGCTACTACTATCTTATAGTTTCAAATATTATCGCTGTAAAATGTGTATGTTATTGTTATATAGAAACGAATAGGTAAACCTAATAATCACATAGTATTACTGTCTTACAGTTTCTAATATTGTCGCTGATAATACTTTGGCGCAATTATTCGTATAATAATAATATGTCAATCATTCATTAATAGTCTGTCGATTCACCCTCTGAACGCAACAGCTGGGGTGGTATCACCACCATCAGCCTCCGGCAAAAAAGATTTTACACCATCGGTGATTCCAGTTTAAGATGCAGCTTACACTACTACGCCGACATTGAAAACACCCGAGGTTAGTGTTCACGAAATCACTACTAAAACAAAACCCGCACTTAACAAAGCAGTAGCTAGTACAAATAACATGACAAGTCCAGTAGCAGCTGTAAACAACACACTCGCGCACTCAGGACCGAACGACGACTGGATTAGGGTCGAAAAGAAGCGACCGACACACAACGTGCGAAAAATTATCACCGGGTCGGGTAAAATCGACGACGAACTCCAGACCGTGGAGCGACTTAAACACATTCAAGCTTGGTCATTCGCGCCCGAAACCACTGCACAGAATGTTAAAAACTATCTGAATAAAGTAAAACAATGTGATAAATACACTGTTGTCAAACGAGACATTAGGACAGACAGGCATGCCGCTTTTGTTATTGGTTTCCCCGAGAGCCTATACGATTTAATTAGCTCGCCGAGTTCGTGGCCGGCTCAAGTGAAGCTATCAGACTGGTTTCTTGTCCGCCGTCGCGGAGGAAGGAGTGAGACGGCGCGCGACGGCCAGTCCTCTCTCACTGAGCCACGGGGGACAGACGTCCGCGCCACATAGTGCGCCTGCGGTGCAGGAATCTCTCGTCGTATGCCACCAGAATATCCGTTCAATAAATAACAAAACAGGACAGATCGAAGTACAACTACGAGGTGACCTCAGATGCGATGTTCTTGCACTAACGGAGCATTTCCAGAAGGAAGAACAAATTAAATGCGTGACTATCGACGGTTTTAAATTGGCCTCGTTTTATTGTAGGAGGCAATTCGAGCACGGCGGTTCATGTATATTTGTAACTGATAAGATGCGTTGCACTGAAAATACTGAACTTACTTCTTTGTCTGTAGAACAATATTTGGAAGTTTCGGCTATTGATTTAATAGAATTGAATCTGACGATTGTGTGTTTGTATCGTACGAATTTAATTAGCACTAAACACTTTTTGACACATTTTGAAAGATTGCTCGATAAAATTACAGAATTAGGCCTACACTGTATTCTTGTCGGTGATTATAATTTCAGCGCTAATAGCGCATTAAAGAGCGATCTTAATGCGCTAACAGATTTAATGACAACGCATGGCTTGACCAACGAGGTGGACTTTCCGACTAGGGTGACTGCATCGACGTCCACCAGCCTGGACCATGCCTACACGAACCTGCCGGCGGGCTCGATGACCGCCGCGCCTGTTATCACTAATCTGAGTGACCATCGCGCTGTTAAATGTACATTAATCGCTCAAAAGCATGTTCCGCAACCACTTGTACGATATGTTAGAAGCTTTTCTAATACCAATCGGCATTACTTTGCACTGGCTTTAGATAGCATCGATTGGGAAGATGTTACATCGCGTAACAGCAATGCTTTCAAGAAAGCTACTTCGATCCTTAACATATTTAAAAATAAATATGACACATGCTTTCCTTTGAGAAAGGCGCAAATTAAAAAACCTGACTCATCTTGGGTAACACCAGATGTAATTAATTATAAGGATTTGCTTTTTGACATTATTGAAATTGGTAGGAAATATCCAAATAATGTTGACATCGATGCCCTAATTTCTGACATGAATAATTTATATGACCAGCTAATTAAAATGAACAAATCGAAATACTATTCTAATTTAATTATTTTTAGTAGTAATGCCTCTAAAACTATGTGGAATATTGTAAATAATGAGAGAGGAAAATTCAATACTCCTCAGCAGGACTTTACGGATCTAATTAAACAGCCGGATGGTACGCAATATCCTGATAAAAAATCTGCCGTCAGCGCTATTAACGCCCGTTTCGTGAACGCGTCTTTAGTTTGCTCGGCGCCGCGCGCGAATGTTGCGCGCGCGCTCGACACGCTGGCCGCCGCACGCGCGCCCGCCGACCGATCGCTGCGGTTCCGTAGGTTTAACGCGGATGAAGTGCATCGTATTGTGATGTCACAAATCCCGCCGAAACCATCAAAAGACATTTACGAAATATCAATGAAATTAATAAGATTAGTGATTAAGTCCCTAGCTCCAGTGTTGGCCGACCTATTTAACACTTGTTTAAAGGAAGGATGTTTCCCGAGTCCCCTAAAAATCAGCAAAGTATCGCCCTTATATAAGGGAAAAGGAAGACGAGAAAGCATAGACAGTTATAGACCGGTCTCGATAATACCCGCGGTAGCTAAAATCTTTGAAAACGGATTGAGCACTCGACTCGGAGATTTTTTATCAAACACTAATGCCTTATCCGATCGTCAATACGCTTATCGAGCGGGTCGCTCTACAACATCACTTACGCGTGAGGTGGTACGACGCATCATTTCAGCCCGAGAGGCCAGGTGTAAGCAGCAGGTGGCAATTCTGTGCTGCGACCTATCGAAGGCGTTCGACGTCGCAGACCACGCCGTGCTAGCTGCTAAATTGCCGCACTACGGAGTGGCGGGCCCCGCTCACGCCGTCTTGACGGATTTGACGCGGGGGAGGTCACAGGTGGTGGTCGCTGGTGGCGGTGTGCACAGGTCGGATCCGATGACGTCAGAGATGGGCGTGGCCCAGGGATCCTCCGTGTCCAATATAACGTTCTCCCTGCTCCTGAATGACCTGCCCGACGCCATGCCCGCGTCCGATGTGCTGATGTACGCGGATGACGTGGCCGTGGTAGTCACGGCGCCGACGGTCGACGCTCTGGAGCGGAGATTGAACGACACGGCCCTCCAACTGTCTGAGTGGTTCCACACGAACGGTCTAGCTCTGAACATATCAAAGACTCACTTCGTCCAATTTAGTCTGTCGGGTAAGGCCGTAAGACCTTTATGTGTACTGGTGGATGGAGTGAGAATTGAGGAGCGGTGTACGACCACGTTCTTAGGGTACGAGATCGACCGAGGACTGAAGTGGGACGCTCATATAGACAAAGTCTGTGGTAGGCTGGGAAGCGCATGCTTCGCTTTAAGCCGGGTGGCAAAGGTAGTTCCACAAGAGGTAGCGCGAGCTTGCTACTTTGCCACAGTGCACTCGCAGCTGCAGTATGGAACGGAAATATGGGCTAGAGCCGCGGATTGGGAACGAGCGTTCATTATGCAAAAACGTGCGGTGCGGTGCATCGCCCGCGTAGCATGGGACACTCCGGCTCGCCCATATTTCAAGAAATTACGAATCCTGACACTGACCGGCATCCTGATTTATCAAGTGGCGGTGTATGCCAGAACGAACCTGGCTGCGTATCCAGAGCGGGGCTCCGCGCACAGATACCCCACCCGGGACAAGCACAAGCTGCAGGCCGTCCCCCACTCCCTCGAGAAGTCATCTAAGTTAACTCATGTCATGGCTCCGACCGTGTACAATAACTTACCGCTGGAAATAAGGTCCGCGATAAGCCTACTGTCTTTTAAAAATAAATTAAAAAATTGGCTTGTCGAGCAATCTTTCTATAGGTACGATGAATTTTATAAACGCTTGACATAACTAATTTGTATTAATTTAATTAATTAATTCGCAGCTCTTTATTTATGACATTTGTATTCTTTTTATTAACTTGTTTTGGTTCGACTGACATTGTAGTATTTAATTTAACAATTATTATTGAAATTCAATTATTTGTACTTTTTTTGTTTTTTGCGATTGTTAATCTATTACATCATTGTAATGAATGTATATTATTTGACGTGTAAATTGACATTTTACCAATAAATGACTTATGACTTATGACTTATGTACGGCAATAGTTCTCGATTACAAATCTTGAAACCGGTATAAGAAATTTACCAAAAATCTGTTGACAACAAAACCCCTGAACGGTTCAGACCGCACATGAAAGTTGACATTTTGTTGCGGCCTCCTTGTCTAGCTATTTGTAATAGATATAGCCAACACCTACAGTAATAGAAGGTAGATACTATATGTTTATATACACCAACCCGCACTGGGTCAGCGTGGCGGATATGGCCCAATCACCCTTCGTGGGTAGGTCTACGTCCTGCAGTGGACCATTGAAAAGACTGGTACAGTACAGTACTATATGTTAAAAATGACCTTTTAACTATAAGTACCCAAGAATTCTGAATTTCAATCATATTATAACAAGCGAGACTTAATAAAAACCAAAATAAAATTGTTACTCAGTCAAATCCTTGTGACTGGTAGGCTTTGTAATCCTAAAATCTTCCCACAGTTGTTCAAAACAGTTGGCGCGGCAGGTCACTGAAAGTCCCCGTTATGAAACCTTGGTATGGTATATAATTTAATCAACTGTTACATTCAAAAGTGTTGAATTTTGTATTCAATCGTGAATACAATAATCCCAAACTTGCACACCGTCGGCGTCGTGGTGCATCCCGCAAATATTGAGTAGGTCGATTTAAAATTGACCATCAATTGAATAAGTACATATACTGGTATATATCCCGAACATGACTATTCTTAGCACTATTATCTGATATGCTTTCGTTTCACATGTTTAGAGCTAAGCTGGCTTTAAAACCTATTGAATTTTATTCTGGAATATTTGAAAAGATAATGTATAAGCCAAGCCAATGTAACTTTAAAGCCAAGAATTACACAAATCATTCTAATTATTGCCATACCCTTATAGGGTCATAATAGATATAAACTATACAGACCATGTTACATAATAACCAAATGTAAGTATTACAAACGTTGCAATAAATGATTGAGTAGGTATTGTACCTACTGTTAATTTTATCGTTCCAACATCATGTTAGTTTACAGGTACTAAGAGTATTATTTTTACTTTGCTCGCAATATACTTTTGTTGTATATTATGATAATAAGCCATGAACTTTCACCCTATATTTATAAATTTTTTCGCACCATATCGCACTCTCGACCCACGAGTCATTGCGTAGACTCGCACGTGTTGCGTGAAACTTGTGGACCTGGATTCTGAAGAGGAAATGTTCACGCTAAATAGATCACGCTTCGTAAATAAAAGAGTTACGTATCTAAACTTTTTGTTTTCAGCCTAGTCAAGACTGATAGAATTAAGTATTTTGCCATTTTTACTAGAAAATGTATCAGATAAGCAAAGCAAACCAGCTATTCTTTTGCATGGTTTACGTTTTTCGCATGCACGACTTAACTTTGTCTTTAAAGGCAGAAATAATACCCAGAGCAAATGTAAAGATAATAATTATATTAGAGAGTGCAAAACCTTTCTCAGCAAAAATGGTCGACCCTGTGGAATAGCCAGCAGGTCAAAGTTCAATATTTTTTTCTTTTAAAATTATTTAATCAGCTGGTGCCAGAGTTCTTTCTACAGAACCCATAAATTGAAAAACATTTTCCAGTAAAAATGGTCGACCCTGTGGAATAGCCAGCAGGTCAAAGTTCAATACTTGTTGTAAATTATTTGAGCAGCTCTTGCCAGTTCTTTCTACAGAACCCATACATTGAGAAACATTTCTCAGTAAAAATGGTCGTCCCTGTGGAATAGCCAGCAGGTCAAAGTTCAATACTTTTTCTTTAAAACTCTTTAATCAGCTGTTGCCAGAGTTCTTTCTACAGAACCCATAAATTGAAAACATTTCTCACTAAAAATGGTCGAACCTGTGGAATAGCCAGCAGGTCAAAGTTCAGTAGTTTTTCTTTTAAAATTTTTTAATCAGCTGTTGTCAGAGTTCTTTCTACAGAACCCATAAATACCACTGCACTAAGTAGGTATTGTGGCAATTTTTACTAAAGAATAATAATATAAGCAGTTGACTCTAAAGTGTGTGAAACTGTATACTTTTGAGTATTACTCTGGGAGCGATTGCAAATCCCAATGGCAAAACTTTCTATAGAATTGATAAAACAATAAGTAATATTTTAGTACCTATGACAAGCAACAAGTAATATGGGCAGTATGTGTCTGAAATAAATTAAAATTGAATTTATTCCGATGGCCAACAGGACGCATGGAATCATCGCTTTTCGTGGTTAAAACCGGGGTTTGGTCTCAGCGACATATTTATATAACAATACTAGCTGCCCCGGTGAACTTCATCTCACCATCTGTCAACTGTTAATGACAACTTTTACACGCAGGAACATTTTGTATGAGAAAATTCAATGAATGTCTTTATTATTTTACTCACTATATGTTTATATTTTCTCACCATTTAAACCTTCCCTTAGCTTCCACGGATATTTCAAGACCAAAATTAGCCCAATCGGTCCAGCCGTTCTCGAGTTTTAGCGAGACTAACAGCCACGATTCATTTTTATATAATAGAAAGAAGAAAGATTTCTTTTGTTGAGTTGCTTATCGTCTGTTACTTACTTGTCAAGAAACAGTTTCATGACAGTGACCGTAAATGCAGTGCCGTAGATCTAGCGGCAGGCTGCGCTTAAAAAGAGACTTTATAGTTCCTATTATTATTAGCTCCAAAAAGGGTTGGCGCTCTTTCGCCCGTATTCATGAACGCTTCAATCTACCCGCAAAAACAAGTGTTATATCAAATTTACTTTCTCATCTGCCGCTCCCGGCATTGGTTTGGTTCAATGGACTCAATTGATTGCAAGGTTATATTAAGTTTACCTGGACTTGTTGAACCGTGGTAAGGTTTTAATATTTTATTGATCACAGCAGCATTATAAAACAAAACCTGGCAAATTATTATTGAATGCATATGGCACAAGGGCGCATATTGCAGCTATGTTGCAGTATTAAAATTCACGTAAAAAGTTGAAAAATTAAAATTGAATGCTACATGGGTGTATCGCAATTACACTGCAACAACACCCCTAACCAAATGCTTGTAAATCGCAATCGAACTCGTATGGCTACAAGATCGCGCAGTAATTAGGTACATTGCATCAACCAAAGGGCGATACAATAAACCTTGAAAAACGCATATGATTACATTCTTGTCATTAAATGTTATCTTATTTTTGATCACAAAATACTATACACATTAAGCTGAAACGTAATAATAAATGAATGCATACGGCAAAATGGGCGCATATCATTAAATTGGTATCAATAAATGTTATCATGTATAAAATCACAAAAAGCAATACATATTAAGCTGAAAACGTAATAAATGAATGCATATGGCAATATGGGCGCATATGATTACATTGCACCACAAGATCTAGATATTTGTGAGCATTGTTAAAAATTATAATTAGACGGTGCCGTGGACGACCGGTTAATTATAGCTATACTGGATTCAGGGGCAGCGCCGCCTGATTACCAGGGAACTAACTACCTGCCTTCTCCTGTGCAGAGACGGAAGGTTGTGATTGTATGTTTGTATAAGCTAGGTGTCTAACCTTTACCAGAATTCAAATCGTCTGAAAGATTTAGAAAATTTTATTTTTACTAAAGTACCCCCATTAATATTTGTGAAAAGAATTCTGGGAATTTGCTTAAACTAAACAAAACTTTTCTATATAGGGGTATCTTATGAAATAGTCTTGGTTCCAGTGACCGCCGAGTAATACCAGACCAACGAGAACAAGTCGTTCGAAAACTAAATGAATTGCTTGAACATTTTCATGCTCAAAATGAAAAACGACATGTAGAATTTCATCGTGGCCATCAAGATTGTTTGCCGAACTCAATCGTTTTCAAAATTGAAATTGCAATAATCTCTGAATAAAATACCTTCCATTGAAACAAATAGCCATGTTTTCCTGGTTTAACAGTAATAAATAGTTTTCAGCATTTGCAATTTTCAGACGTTTTAAAATATAATTGAAATTATAAGGGCCGCCTCGGCGGGCACCTCTATAAAAGGCACGATCTGCTGGATCAGCGCAGGAATAATTCTACTCTGAGGTATTCTGGTGTCTTGGGACCGACCAGCGGCTACGTGTCCTTACCCGAGGGCAGTATGTACAAAAGAAATAGTTTTGAATTTGCCATACCTGGTCAGTAAGGTGTTCTACTACCTTACTCTTTTTGTAGCTTACATCCTCGGCGACCTGGCGGTCACGTGGTCACCACCCGCGGCCCAAGTGGTGCCCCACAGCGACGACGAGGGCAGCGTGGAGGTCTCGTAAACGAGTATATATAATACTCTGCGGTTCCTAGTACCGCTAAAGGATGATGACGTCGACTTGGTCGACTTCATCCTCGAGCACGTGTACCACTTTTCGAAATTTTTCGCCCACTTTTATATTCAATCATAATTATGTGGGTAGAAATATAAGTTTTCAAATTTATTATTTCACTTCACAAAATAAAATACAAAGAAACTACAACCTATTAATGTTATTTAGAACAATTATGACATTATTCTATTTTAATGTAACGACGAACGCTAACAGCGTTAACGTAACTTAACGGCACGGAAGTTAAGACGCCAATGACGAAACCTATCTCGGATCGAGAACTGGTGAACGAGGGTTGCCATATTCAACCCACCAGATGGAGTTACAACCGCAAAGACGGCCGGAAACGGAAGATGCATTCTCAATATATGTTTAAAAGGCTTCGAATAACGGCGAAGGACATAATAAAAGGAACCCTTGTAACATTACTTCATTTATCACCGTCTATATGTTTCTAAACATGTACAAAAGTACATATCTGTTGAGTTGCGAAGTGTTGTTAATGAAGTATGTTTTATTTTTATTACCAAGTTTTTTTGCTCTTTTTTACAAGCTTTTATTTACTTTCACCTGTCCCGTTGTCTGTCGTTCTGTAATTAAATCTTGTCAGTTAAATTTGATCCACTTCCCGGTTAACGACTGAGCTGATTTTTTGCACACATGTGTAAATTGCGTGACAATGCAATATTATGATGACGTGGTGCTGATCTGATGATGGAGCTGGAATGTTGCCAAAGGAACATAGCAATAAAACGACACAACCTCATCGAGCTAGGGTTCATTTGAATGGTCTTAGCGAGTAGTTTGTGTTTCAATGGTGACCAGGGTCTGATGATGGAGCTGGAAGGTGGTCATAGGAACTCTGTAATGAAACGACGCAACCCTATCGAGTTTCGGCTCGTTTGATTCGTCTTGGCGAGTACTTGTTCAGTAAAAGCTTGTTTTTTTTTCTTTTATTATAATTACACTAGACGACCCGCCCCGGCTTCGCACAGGTGTATTATACATATAAACCTTCCTCTTGAATCACTCTATCCATTTAAAAAAACCTCATCAAAATCCGTTGCGTAGTTTTAAAGATTTAAGCATACAGACAAACAAACAGACAAAAATAGCGACTTTATTTTATACTATATAAGGATGTTCTTATCGTAATACTCATTTCCTTTTCCAGATGTCGGTAACTCTAGTCCCCAAAGGGCAAGGCGAGAAAATAAACATCAACATAAAGTACGAACAATCCGCCACCACGTACCAGCTACTAGCGCATGTCACTGGCAAAGTCACCGCCACTGTCAATGCTAAAGCAGAATTAGAGGAGACTTTCAGCGATATCAATATTAAAGTGAGTGTGCACTCGAACTTCGTGACCCAATCCCTTCTTCTTCCTTGTATAGCAGGACAAACCGGAAATTGTATAAATAACATCTCTACATAGTCGACATACTACCTCAGCCCCTAGCGCGGCAAAGGGATAAAATCATTTTATCAACTTTTTAATGTCAGTTGTCAATGTGAACGTCAACGTGTTTTTCGGATTGATAAGGCGAAATGGCAGTGGGCAGGACATTTAGCACGGAGCACTGATGAATTAGCGGGTGTGCATAGGACCTTCTTCCACAAGGTGGATGATGGATGGATGACCTCATCAATACAGCAGAATCGTACTTAATGCAAGCAGCTTCCAACTGGTCTAATTGGAGATCCATAGTCGAGGCTTATGTCCAGAAGTGGACGTCCTATGGCTGATGGATGGATAGATAGATGAGCGAGTTTGTTTGATTTCATATATCCCGTATCCTCCTTTTATTATCCCTTGACTTTTAATACAAAGTGCAGAATTTTAATAATGTTGATGTTAATGAATGATTCCCAGGTGGACGTCCCCAAGTCACAATACGCAGACAACATTTACTTCAAAACCCGAGTGGACGCGTATCCCGAACTGAGGAGAGTAGTGTCGGTGCAGGCCGCCACTCCGCTAGAGAGGCTGAGCTTTATCAAGGGAGACACTGACTTTGTGTAAGTTTATGTATTAAAGCCACTGAGAAGGATATTTTCAAATCAAACTATACATGTTTCAGAAACAAATTCCGCATGTTTCAGACACAAAATCTACATGTTTCTGAAACAAATCATTTGTTTTTAGAGACATACCTATTTGGCTCTGTTATATTTCTGAAACAATTTCGACGGAGAGCAAGCGAAACATTCAGTTCCGCAACTGTCTCAGTCTCATGCGAGTGTAAACTTTAGGCTTTGAGCCTTTGACGTTACGGCAGGGTTTCTAGCTACAATAGTTTTAGGTACTTTTTGCAGTACTTTTTTTTATTTAATTACAGGTTTGGGTTTCACTTCATACTGCCTGATGTTAAGCAAATGAAGGATCCACTGCAATAATGATAAATGTCCTTTTTCTTTTGTTTTCAGATAATTGGGTTTTAAATTTATAAATGTTGTAAAAAACTCAGACCTGAAGATTATAAAATGTTTTTTTTTTAATTCAAATTATTGGTATCATAGTATTATTTGGTTGGAAAATACATAATATACTTTCAAGTGACCGAATGGCATTACTTGTTAAGATTTAAATCATATCTAAATATTTTTGGATATTCATCATTATTGCAGTGGACCCTTCAAATATCAACTCTTCTTTTGAATACATTTTAATTTTTATTCTACATAGGAAACAACAATTTATAAGTTATAAACTTTTATTGATAAGTTATAAACTTTTGCAGGTTTGGCCCAAATACTGGCTACCTCCTGTGTAAATACGAGCTTCCTGACATGCAGGGCGAAGGAGATCTCAAGTGGAGCTTCCGACTAGGGGATTTGTTTATCAAGGTATTGTGTTAGATATTTATAAAAATTTAAGTTTATTTTATTAGGTTTACTTACTGAGCATAAAATCACAAAATGCTGACAGGTCCAGGTGAAGCTTCAAGCGCCATCTTGAAAAAAACTTTTGAGCCGATATCTCGGAAACTATGGACTTAAGAGCTAAAGTTATGGAGACTATTATTGTAGAGAATAAATTTCGCATCTTTTGTTTACAGTAAACTTTTTTGTAAAACTTACCGTTGCCGACGGCCTTTTATCTTATGTTTTTTTTTTAAATACTATTTGTATGCAAATACCTTTTTAATAAATCTACGATGAGTTATCAAGATACCGTTGCCGACTACACGCATCAGCAGCAGACTACAGTGTCGCCGCGACACTACTAGTTTCTATGTACCTACTTCTGTGAAACACATTTCGTATTCAGGGACGCGTAGTCTGAAGCAGCGCCTATAATACTACACGAAATAATCCATTTTACTTTGAATTGTTATAATAGTGTAATTTTAACACGCTTTTATCAGTATCACCTGTATGTTTGTTTATAAAAATCTTTATAACCCGACTCCGTTGACTTAGATTTCGACCTACTTAAAACAGTCGGATTTCATTTAATTGATCAATAATTCGGGCGTGTGTTCTAAATTATAATTATTATTTGTTATACGCAGGCTTTAGGTCACCAGCTGGTAAAAGACATCCAAAAAAGCGTTGACCTGGATATCTATTTCGGTAACAGCACTTCGCCGGACAAACTCGAGAAGACTGACGCTGGCTTTAGGATGGATCTCGATCATATTTGGCAGTAAGTCATAGCTTTCTGGTCTACTTAACCCGCACTGGGCCAGCGGGGTGGATGTACCCTAATTGATTAGAATTAACCTTGTATATTTATGACTTTTCCCCAGAATCGGTGCAAACGCATCGTTCGGTATCGTAATGAGCCAACGAGTGAACTTGTTACTAAACATCATATTGCCCAAGCCGAATGTCGATGTACACACTCTGTACATAGACGGGTACATGGGGGGAGCTGACCCCACTAAGACTTTGGAAGCTGAGTACAGGACTGATGTTACTAAAATCAAGACTGGAGTTAAAGGCAGAGTAAGTTTTTTATTTTATTTTATCACATTCATAAACACAGCGTTCGCTGAACTTGTTACTAAAAGTTATACTGCCCAAGCCCAACTCTGTACATAGACGGGTACATGGGTGAGCTGACCCCACCAACACTTTAGAAGCTGAATATAGGACTGACATTACTAAAATCAAAACTTTTAGGCAAAGGAAGCATCAAAACTTTAAAGGCAAAGTAAGAATCCATATTCTTTTTTCGTCGGTCGACATCAAAAATTAAAGAGTTTCTCTATTTTCCATCGACTATTATTAACTTTATTACTAGGGTTCCATTTTTCTTACATCTGAGTGCCGAGTGAGAGTTTTGCAAATCAAATCGAATTATTTTTACGCCGCGTTAACCGAACGCGTCAAGCACACACTCGAGACCATTGACACATATACTTGAGTTAGCCAATTACAGACTTTGCCGCGCTTGTGTTCGATGGGTTTGACACTCGTTACATTACCGTAAAATATAAATCACAAAAAACGTTAACGCGATCGAGCAGGTTTCGAACATAGTAAAAAAACTCCCACTCGGCCCTCTGGAGCCCAATTTTGAAACATTAGTATGTTTTTTAAAAATAAATTTTCTGAATAAATGATTTTGTATTCTATTTCCCCAGCTCCTAATGCTACCAGAGAGCGTAGATACAAACTCCACAATTACCTGGACCGCCGCGTCTCAGTACCAACACATAGAGAACCAGCTCGTCTACAGATGGGACACGAATGGATCCAACCACGTTGACTACACCCTGTCCTCGCCGCTATACGTCGATGAGCCCACGCTACACGTCACTGGGGCTTATCAGACTGATATGGTCCATGGATATAAAATAGTCAAGTTAGTACAACAGAATAAATTAAATTGACTAAATATACTAATACGAGTATTGGGTTAAAATGTAAATAAACAGTCTGGAAGCTGTGTTCCAAGCGCAAGACTAACCAGCTGCCACCCTCGTCACATCCAAAATTGACCTGCAGCAAATGTGAACAATATAAACCAAGTTGTATGTCGCCGCAGGATACGATTGGCATAGGACTGAGACAGACGGCACAAGGCCGGTCGGCTAGCCTACTCTTGCGTTGACGCGTATTTACAGGGTTGACACTTTTGCCAAACTCAACAAACTTTTTTAGCGACTTTAATTGTTTGAAGTTTTCTTTTATATTTTGCATCAATAACTGCAACTTACTTTTTGTTCGATTCAACTTAAGCATTTTTAAAGGATAATCTTGTACTGGATTAAATAGCGGTATTAATTCTAAACATCTTTAGTTACGAATATCTCCTTATTTCAGAGGTTTCATGTATCAGCCCGCGCGGTCTCAGATCGGCGAAGTGGACGTAAGATACGGAGGGTTCAGGCACACCGACGGACACTTCAACATCACCACGCCCTTCCAGAAACTACACTGGCTCAAGTCTATATTCGATGTGAGTACTTTCAGGGGGTCACGAAGTGGACGTAAGGTGCGGAGGGTTCAAGCACACCGACGGACCGGACCGGATATTCTTTCTCACCCTAGAAACTTCTTTGTTCAACCAGGAAAACATAAAAGTCAATACACACAATTTTTTGTGGTGATTATGGCCTATAACTCTTCCGGCATTCGGTTCTAATGACCGGCTCAGTTCCATTTTAGCTTTGGGGCTTTAAGTCCAGCAGTGGGACACATTAGGCTAACAACAACAATAGTTATGCCCACTCTGGAGTGGGTCATGCCTCAGTGTTGGGCAAAAACCTCCCTACCTTCTTTCCATTTACTTACATATTTCTGTCTTGAGCTGAGATCAGTCTTTCTAATGTCAGTCCAAAGTGCCGAGTGGGAGCTTTCAACTACGGTCGAAACCTGTTCGCTCGCATTTAAGTTTTGTATGATTTCTATAGAAATTATATAGCGTCATCTTGTGCTACGACAAAACGATCAAACAGCGCGTCAACGTCTGTGATTGGCTAACTCAAGTGTGTGAATTGAGATTATTTAACTAGAACACAGAACATAAAACTTTCAGGCGTTTGTATATTATATTCTATACATATAATATACAAACGCCTGAAAGTGTGTGAAAACTCGTATGTGCTTATAGATTAAAATAGACGCGTTCAGCGGTTCGATTTATTTTGATTTTCAAAACTCCTACTCGACACTCTGATCTCGTACGGAAAAAATATGAGAAATCCATTTCATCATATTACCTACATAATTGTTTACAGATAAACAACCTAGATGACCATTCGGACAATAAAGTGGACCTTTTCTGGCCGAACAAATCCGCTTCTCTCAACACCACGCACTTCTATACGAAACAAGATGGCGGCTTCACGCAAACCGGCGACGTTTCTCTATCTATCCCGCTCAGTTCGCAACATTTGGTTAATACGCAGTATTATTATATACAAGGTCAGTTGTTACTCAATACTCAATCATCTATTATGTTAGTTCGTATAGGCCGGGTGGCTAGCCCTGCCCTGGTGTCAGACTTTCTAAGCCGCCTTAAGGCCCCTGACATGGCTAAACTGTTAAAACAACCGGGACCCATAACTAAACGTGTCATCGGAGCCACGGTAGCACTCAGTTGGAAATACCATCCGCGGTCACCAATACGAAAACTGACTGTGCCGAACTTTGCTTAACTTTGGTGATCGCTGATAAACACCTAGTCAAACTACGCTGTAAGCGCCACTACAAGGGCAGTCGTTACTTATTACTCAATCATCTATTGAACTAATGGAACAAATCCGCGTCTCTCAACACCACGCACTTCTATACGAAACAAGATGGCGGTTTCACGCAAACCGCCGACGTTTCTCTCTCTCTCCCGCTCAGTTCGCAGCATTTGATTAATACCCAGTATTATTATATACAAGGTCAGTTGTTACTCTATTGTTGATCGAAGTGAACGAAATGTGAACGAGAGGTATCCTTTTTAAGTCGACGATTTTCCCTTAGTCTATCCGGGTGATAATTTTCCTCTTCAGCAGCCATATTCTCGTTTCCGAACTCACTTCCGAATCGAGATCTACCTTTTCCGTCGGATACGGATTCGCTTCCGAAGGAGCCGTGAAACTGCATTCTAGAATCCGTTCGGAATGAACTTCGGCATTCTTCGGGTTTTTCCGATTGAAATACCATAGTCAAGGTAGACATTAAATCGAGGAAACATTTACAGAGAATGATTCGTATTGGTAGAAAAAAGAGACTATGGTAGAAATTTAAATGTATAGAATTGTAGTCAATTACGACCATCAATTATCAAAGTACATGATCTTTTACATAAAGCAGACGTCTATGAATATATAAACTTATGAATATTTCACATAAGCGACGTTTAAGATTACTTGCGTCGACTGCATTTTGCAGGAACATACTTCGTAAACAAAAACATGGTGGTTTATAACTGTCATTGTCACTCTTGACTTTCCAGTTTTCAGTTGCAGTCTTCTTCTTCTTTTATGTTTTGGCGTCGCATAATTGTACATTTGCAAGTATCAAGTATTAAGTTTTAATATTTTTTGATATTTCATCAAAATAGTCACTGTCGTAGTCACGTCATAGTCCAATAAAGTCGCGGTTAATTCCAAACATAGTTAAGTCATACCTCAGTAAAGCAGTGGGAACTTTACTAGAGGCGTCTATGGAGTATTGGTAACAACAACACGGAACAACATGATACGTCACATTTTATCACTTGCTACACTCATGCACGTAAATCAGCTCATAATCAACGAAATACCACAATTTTTCACTAATTATCGCCAATAAAAACACAAGTTTAAAAAACTACGTAATACAATGAGGCGACATGATTTTTCCGCGTTCCCGCCAAAACTCCACAGTTGTTATTAGAATACCTATGCAGTTGACTTTTGTTTACGTTTCTATACCTTTCTTTTGTTTACCTACTTGCATGCGTTAAAGATATTGGCGAAATTGTGAAAACTTATATTGAGATTGTGTAACAACCTCGCAAAAGCCAAAAAACAAGAATTGAATTGAGTTAAAATAATAAAAATGAACACAGTAAGTATAATTACTTAAAGTAGTTTTACCTGTTTAATTTATTTGGATTCATATTATTTTATTATCGTGACTGTAGCATCTAATAATATCATAGTTCCCTATGATTCCTAGAGGACAAGGGTGTCATTAGAACAGCGGGAGAGAATGCTGGAATAGGTACATGATGGGGCACGACGACTTGGCCCGTGGTCGAGTCGCCGGTGCCGACGCTTCAAGAAGGAAAGCATTATTGATAAAAAACCTGGAAAAAACCGCTGAAAAGGCCTCAAAAAGTACTTTTTATGTTGCACTCACAGTTATCGGAATGCTTTCCGAGAGCAATTAGCTGTCGGGAACTTTTCCGACAAAAATCAGCTGATGCAGTCTGAGTTCTCGAATTGAAATGTCAAACGATCTCGAATTCGGAAACGAGAATCGCTGAAATGAAATTCGTGTCGGGAACGTTCCCGTATTCGATTCCACTGCCTTGAGAATAACCCTGCAGGTCGCATTTTTCAACAAATCTCAACGAATCTTGGTACACAGATTTGGTTTTTTTTGTCGTCGGCGATTTTTCATTTGGGGGTATATTTCGATAATATTTGCCAAAATTCTTCGAGCAAATATCTACAGAGCTACAATCCATAAGTGAAAGTAGTAGAAAAATGTCCGAGCGCCGTCATACATACCGACTTAGATATTTACATTAAATTCACTATGACCCGTTTTCTCGAATCTCGACGTTATGTCACCTAGTTAGTGCTTGTAACCGAGCACGTTGGCATCGCGCGGCGTTGTAGTCGGCTTGCAATCGCCTTACGACTAACTAAAAAGCCTGCCCACTACGTAGCTTGGGCAGAGTTTTAGCTCGGACACTTTTTGCAAGATTGTGACTCTATAGATATTTGCTCGAAGGCAAAATTGTGTAAATCCAAATCTTAACAAGATTCGCGAGTGTGAACCAAATCGATCAAGAGCTAGTAGGGATATGAGCTTATGAAGACTCAGTTAAAGAGAACAGCAGATTTTTCTTTCGCGATTCGCAGTTGATTCCATGATAAAAGTTGTCCATAATAATGAGCATCTACATCTCTGAAAGTCCAAGCACTTTGCAAAGCAACATGTCAGTATAATTAACAGACTTCCAAAAAGGAGAAGGTTCTATGATCGTCTGTATGTATCTTTTTTGTTTATGTTCATTGATAATTTCGCCAGTTGTGAACCGAATCGAAAATTATTTTTTTAGTTCATAAGGGTAAACACCCGAGGTGGTCCCATTAAAATTTTACAGAAATCGGCTGAGCCTTTTTTGAAAAATCTACATTAATGTAAACAATTCGAGCGAAACATTCGAATTTTGTACACGACGGAAGACGGTGTTGCCATTTTTTGCGAAAAATAATTTTATCATACACATACGATTGTTTGATTCATATAGGCGATAAAACAAGCAATGGCAACGCAACAATAGACTTCGACGGCGAGCGATTCGTCAAGGGTTCCTTCAACCAAGTGCTGGAGAAAACCGAGAGGAAGCTGGACCTTTCCACCACAAACATAGAGGTCGAGAATGCTCACACGCCCGTCGGTATCAAGTACATACACGAGTATGATGACACGGGGAATGTTGTAAGTATCTACTTTCATACTAAATCATCATCATCTTGCCCCTATCCTACTAAGTATCTGCACAGCACGTTTTCTTTTGTCACTTCACTCTATCATACGTCATCTCATCATCAACTCCTTTCTCTCGCATATCATCTTTCACACAACTCATCCACACTCTTTTTGATCGTCCCCGCCCATTTCTGCTGCATACCATCATGTTTAGAGTTCGTTTCATGATATGACTCTCGTCCCGTCTCATGATATGCCCATGTCAAGATAGCCTGTCACTCTTTAGTTTCACAGTCACTGGCGCTACTTCCAAACTTCCCCTAACTTTTTTACTTTTATACTAAACTAGCGACCCGCCCCGGCTTCGCACAGGTGTGTTATACATATAAACCTTCTTCTTGAATCACTCTATCTATTAAAAGAAACCGCATCAAAATCTTTTTCGTAGTTTTAAAGATATAAGCATACATGGGGAAAGACAGCGGGAAGCGACTTTGTTTTATACTATGTAGTAATTACTGACATTGTATGATTTGAATGTCTCAGATCTCTGATTCACATATTATTCTCATTCATCTTATTGTGTCATTCAGCCCTATTCATCTGATTTTTCAGAGTGACAGGCTTAATGCTTTGCTGCGTTGGATTTTGTAACCGGTAAAGTTCAAAATTCTGTTTAAACTGGCAAAATTCATAATTTACTTACAGGCAAGCGTTTTGCCATCAATCACCCTATCATATTTAACAGCTTAGTATAGCCCACTGCAGAGCATAAGCCCCCTCCTTCTTTTGCCAATCTTACTTAGCATGAGCCAGTCTCACTCAAGTGTTACCGATCATAATTTTGAAAACAATCGTAAATACCTGTTCCATCTGCCATCAACACATCTGGCCATGTGTCCTCCCTAACACTACTTGATTTTAATTACATACACAGGATCCGTTATCACTTTGGTACGTTTTCGTATTCCCGTATTTCAAACTCGCACGTGTCACATGATGCCTAGTATGGTACTCTGCATTGCGTGTTGTTTTTTCTGTGCTATGAGATATAAACTTATCGATTTGAAATTTTCCAGGACGTAAAACAAGCGACAGTATTCCACCTCCAGAATGCCACCAAATTCAACGTGACCGGCAAATTAGACGTTTACACGTATGACATTGGCAAAAACGCCAAACTGTTAATCATCCAGGGTAACCGGACTTGGGCCTTCGACAACCAGTACGAAGCCGTTGATAAAGAACTGAAGCAGGGCAGTAAAGTCCAATGGGCAGAAGATGTCTGGATACAGTACGATATACACGTCACTAATATGACTACGGTAAATATTTTACTTGTAATTTTTGGGCTCAATTTTCCCTTTACTGAGCCTAGGTACAAAATAAAAGATACCAGAATCACCGACATAGCCCAGAAGATTGGTAGGTTGATTGACATAGCAATGAGTAATGACACATACTCGTAGCACGGAGGACCGATAAGGTCGAATAGTTCTCGAGTGGAGACCACGTACTGGCAAGCGCAGCGTAGAACGTCCGCTCTCAAGGTCGGACGGATGAGTATAGAGTCGCGTTGATACTTTCAACCCTTTCAACCGGTCTTATTGGAGATCTTAAAGGTGGCCTATATTCAGCAGTAGACCAGTGTTCCTATGGCTGAAATGATTACAAGATAGGTACATGCTAGTAAGCTAACGTTGGCAAAAACGTCAAACTGTCAGTCATCCAGGGCAACTGTTCCTGGTCCTTCGACAACCAGAAAGCCAGGATCTGAAGGAGGGTAGGTCTCGTAACTATGCCTGCGTAATTTTTTAACGGTATTTTTGTCGTATTTCAGCCGGAAACCGAATCGCAACAACTAGTAATGAACGTACTCTGGCCGCTGCGTACCTTCAATTTGGTCGCGTTATACCACTTGCAAGACACGCTGCTCGACGGCACGGCCACCCTCAACTGGAACGTGAAGGCGGACAATAAGACGGCGGAGTTGAGAGGTGTGTGGGAAAGCCCGCCCTATAAAGAGGGCACTCTGCACAAGATTGATTTGGAAGTGTCGCATCCTTCGTTTAGAAAGGTAATAATTTGAATAAAATTTATAAATAATAAATAGGTTTATTCCGGCACAGAAACGTGGTCTCTCACTATGGGCCTTATTAGTAAGCTTCAAGTAGCCCAACGAGCCATGGAGAGGGCTATGCTCGGAGTTTCTCTACGCGATCGAATCAGAAATGAGGAGATCCGTAGAAGAACCAAGGTTACCGACATAGCCCAGCGGATTGGCAGGTTGAAGTGGCAATGGGCAGGGCACATAGCGCGGAGGACTGATGACCGATGGGGTCGAAAAGTCCTCGAGTGGAGACCACGTACCGGCAAGCGCAGCGTAGGACGTCCACCCACAAGGTGGACGGACGACCTCATTAAGACCGCAGGTTCGCGCTGGATGCAAGCCGCTACCACCCGGTCTTATTGGAGATCTTTAGGGGAGGCCTATGTTCAGCAGTGGACGTCCTATGGCTGAAAGGAAGGAAGGAAGGTTTATTCCTAATCAATAAACATCTTCTTAAGGACTTATTCTATACATCAAAACTAACAACTTTTGTTTTGCTAGATTAGTCAAAACTAAAAAAAAAAATGATCCAGTATCGATTTACGAAAAAAAACGAACTTTGGCACAGCACTGGCGAATGCTAGAAGCAAACGTCAATTTTCTCAAACTAACGACGTTTTAAAAAAAACTTCTTTAATCTTTTCAGGATGTGAACCTCAGAGGCGAATACATAAGCACGCCGGCTGTAATGTCCAACATATCTCTAGAACTCCAATATTCAGACTACGAGAATGAATACCTCAGACTAAAGTCCATCCTAACGGACAATTCAAACGGACCAATCAGAGACTATTCTTTCGCTCTGACGTGTAAACATCCATCGACTAACTTGGACCTAGACATGAAATCTAACGTGAATATACACAGTCGTTGGTATTACTTCAGTAACCTGTATAGGTTCCAGAAAAGCTTGTTTTATGAGAAGTTAAGAAATAATAAGCTCTTGGTTGATATGACGAACAATTTTGTTCAATGGGAGGTAAGTGGAAAATGATGTCGTAACTTTTTTTATCAATTCTGCACTGCACTGTATATGCCTTAGCGAAAAGTTGTCCCTGATTGCTGAGAGATTATTAAAATGTTTAGTTAAAACAAATCGTAAATACAACGAAAATTAAATAATTAAAGGATTTCATTGATGAAAGACATTTTAACTTTCGTATTTAATCTTGAAACTGTCCTAAATAAAACTGCTCACTTGTGAAGCTTACTCGTCAACAATTTCAAATGTAGACATGAAATTTGGCGTGAATTTAGCACAAACTTATCATAGAAAAAAATCTACGTATTTCAGCTCATTTAACTGAAAAAAATTTAGTCATCTGCGCATCATTAATATAAAATGTTACTTTGCCTACCGAATAGATAATAGCAAAGCTCATTGTAGCTCATTGCAAATCGTTCAATTGTGAACTTTATTTCCAGCGAGCAAACGAAACTTATTTCTACAAAGTGAACAGTACTTGGGACCTTTTATACCCCGAGTATAAGTTGAAATCGTCCGTGAGGCGACCGACCGGCAACGACACTGCCGTAGCTACGCTTTCTATGAAGGACTACTCTTTCATATCTCACTATAATAGCACCGATGGTAAGAAACAACAAATAAAATTAAGCAATAATTTTTGACAAGGTTGTTCACCTTCACTTATAATTTTTACTGAGCCCTAGAAAACAGGCCAGCGTAGTCCAAACCTGCGCGGGAGCCAAACCAGCGTAGTGGACTCACTCTTCGTGGGTGGGCTTGTGTTCGTTAGACTATAAAAAGGAAGGTACAGTACAGTACCTACACAATAATGATTTCCAAAACGCCTAATGCATTGTGACAGCACTAATTAAGTTATCACATCCGCAAATAGGTAACTTCTGAAATGGTTTTCTAAGATCAAGTTTGGAATTTGCAAATTAATGATTTAATACAATTGATGCACTTTCTGGCAGTTCTAAAACAAACAAAAAAACGCCAATATCTTCATTTACCATGCTCGGAAAATCGAAGTATCGGGGCTCTGTTATTTGTATGCTTACTAACTTCCTAGATATTATGAGAGTCGATTGGCAAATTGATAAAAGTGTGGCACTACAAAAAAAAAACTTGGGATCCGTACGGCCAGGGAATGGTACATACAGCCGACTTTTGTGTTTTCCGAGAGCTATAATCTGAAGCTTTTCAAAGTCAGAATCAATAAGTTTATGTGCTTCATCTTTGATCACAACGTCGCTTACCATCAGGTGAGTCGGTGGTCTATCGCGGACTTATTCGCGTTAAAAAACCTTACTCTTATTCATTTAAACAACTAAGTATCATTTTGTTTTCCAGATATCTCATACCACATGATAGGTCGTATCATAGACACCCGTTCAGCTAAACTCGACGCTTGGCGCGACTTTGATGACGTCACTACCGTCGACTTAGCCTCTTACATACGTCTCAACCATTCCCGTTTAATGACGAGCAAGATCGCTTGGCGACCGCAAATTTTCACTGAAGTCAAATCAGCAGCCGTTTACTCCCTCAAAATGATCTACAGCCAAATAAACGATACCCTTGTAATCATAAAAGAAGCTCCGATGGAAGCGCATTTGGCTTTAAAGAATATTTGGCTGGACGCTAAACCAAGAGTCCGAGACCTACTTGACGATTTGAACGATCTTCACGTCATTAAAGACGACTTAGATGAGTTCGAAGCTTTTCTAAACGAGTCTTATAACAACAACGATTTTTACGTCAAAGATATTGTTGTTTTCACGTATGAGATTTTGGACGAAATGACTATTAGTAACCATTTGGAAAGTCTTCCGGGGATAGTTAATGATATGTGGGGTATGATGGGGAATACGAGCAAATCTATTAAAGATAGTTTAACGTATGTGGTTGATACGATCAAAACGGCGTATGCGAACTTCCTGCAGTCGGTGAATAAGGCTTTGGATGCTGATTTTATGGAGTTGGTGTCGGAGAGGCTTGAGGCGATGATACTGCAGTATGATAACTTTATTCGAGATGTGCATATGAAGTTCTTGGAGTATTGGGAGGTAAGTTCTTTCTGTTGGGAAAAAAGAACCAATTTTACTCGCAATATATAAAACAGGACTTTTGTCATTCTACTTGCGTGAAAATTGTGACTCTTTACTGGCGAACGCAATAACATTTTTAAAGTTCAGTGATTCATCAATTCTAAAAATAATTTCACATAATTCCCGAAAAAAAAATTAGAATAAAAAAGGTACCAAATCGCAAGGAACTTGTAAACATTTTCATTGCCCTCAACTAGCCTTACCGATTATCTGAAATTTCTTTACCTATGATTTGAAATCATTTTTATGTTTTTTCTTCAATTTCATACTAGCAATAGTTTTTAACATTGTCCAATACCTATAATCACTCATCTGATTCTATTGTTCATAGACTCAAATTTGCTTGGATATTTCAAACATGTCACAATTTCAACAGATGTACACATTACACCTACTAAATAGATTTCAATATCCACAGGTGACCTGGGTAAACGCGACAAATCGGCTCACAATATACTGGCAACAGGTGCTAAAGTCCATAGAACCGCTATTCTTCAAGATCCTACACTACACGGAGTCGTTCGTATTCGCGATAGGCAAAGGGGTGATGGATTTCTTCTACAACAGGACGCAAGAGCTGACGGATTCGCCGTATTTCAACTACGTGTCTACGTTTGGACATGAGATGGATAAGTATGTTTTTTCAAATGCATAATAAGGCTACATTTGGCTACCAACTCGCCTGATCGAAAGCGAAGTTGTAGCAGATGGAGTATGTAGACCTAGAAGATACCTATTCACACTTGACTTGAAGTTATCCAAATTGTAATTGTCAGGAAACAATGATGGAGGCAGGGCATTCCAATCCCTGGTGGAATTGTTCTTTCGTTATTTTCAGTTTTCATGTGTGTCAGAATCCAGAAGTCTGAAGTCAAAAAGTAAATGCGAAACTTGAATATAGTTGCCCTACGATCACGATAGGCTGAATCAAACTCAAAGTCAATTAAAGTAGCAATTTATTCATATGTCAGCAGCGCAAGAAGTAGGGATTCGCGCAGCTTATAGCTAACTCCGTACAGCTAGGGAATGGAGCAGTCTTCCTGCTTATATATTTATAATCTAAAGCTTTTCAAGATCAGAGTGAATAGGTATCTTCTAGGTCTGCGTGCTTCATCTTCGACATTCGACTTCATCACAATCAGGCGATTTGGAGGTCAAGCGCGGAATTATTATCGATAAAAAAAATTAACTTGAAATGAATGAATGAATTTTACTGTTCAGATTTAAAAAAAACTTTTTTAGTTATTTAGGAAAAATCTGGTATGTTTTTTAAAATTTAGTGACGATACGAAACATGCTTGATGCCCATGACAGTCCACGCAGATTTTTTAAGTATACCAAAAAAATATATATATCAAGGCGATGACTATACCAGTTTCAAACCCTGTATACAACAACACCCCGCTTGTTACTCTGAGAAAATCTCATAAACGTGAAACTCTGCCTGCATGTTTCCCTCAGCAAAGCTAAACCAAAACGTTCAATATAATTACTAATTAAAATATTAATTCATTACAGAATCTACAAAGACTTGGTGAACAACGACCTTATAACCAATATAAAGAAATACAGCAAGAAGATTTGGAACACTCTCTGGGCCAAAATAGAAAAATACATCCCGTTCAAAGATGAGTTCACTCAGCTGTACTCAGAGTTCCGAAACGCCTGGCAAAACTTCCTGAAGACTCAACACGTGGTTTATGTTAGAGAAAAGGTAAGTAAATAAAATCTTCAAATCATGTCCTTATGTCAGCCACTGCTGGTAATAGGCAAAAGCATTTTAAAAAATCGACCAAGTGCGAGTTGGACTCGCGCACGAGGGGTTTCGTACCGTGTTGGAGCCCCTTTAGCCCCATTTCTCGTGACATTATTAAGCGACCAAAAAAACTCCTAAAAATTACGTTTGTTGTATGGGAGCCCCCTTAAATATTTATTTTATTCTGTTTTTAGTATTTGTTGTTAAATCGTCAACTGTCTAGCTATCACAGTTTACGAGATACAGCCTAGTGACAGACAGACGGACATCGGAGTCTTAGTAATAGGGTCCCGTTTTTACCTTTTGGGTACGGAACCCTAAAAAACGGCCGGAAACAACTTACATCCAACCCGTTCCTGTGATCTTAATCAAGCTTTCTATCCACCATGAAAGTGGATGTCCTACGCTATCACAGAAGAGAGAAGGAAATAGAAAGGCGATGTGGAGGGGAGGTTTGTCGCCACGTACATGAGTTATAACTCAAGTTACGTGAAATCGTGACATTTACTGTCTCAGTCGTTCAAGTGATTTCAGAGGTAATTTTTGCCAAAAAAATGCCGGTTTGCGCTATTATAACGTGTCGAATACAAAGCAAAGACTTTAGTTTACAAAAAGGAGGAATATCCTTTCACTGGTAAGTCTAAATTGTGGGCATTTTTAAATTTAAATGATTTATTTTACTGCCTAGATTTTCATTGATAGTGATTGCAAACATTTTATCGACATCGATAAATTTCGCTAGTAAGTTAATATTTCGCAATTCGAAATTTATTGTTATTAAGTATCTGAATATTTTGATTTAATAAAATATTTGTGATTGTGGTGTAATTTTTATTAATAATTGTATTTGCATCACACTTTAACTATTATGTTCCTTATGAATAAAAGTTATCAGGTCCAATATATATACATATAAATATATAGATTGAACACGAAGCCGACTGCCGTTGCATGTTTGCTTTGATTTTCATTGATACATTGTATCTTCATTGCAGCTTTCCAGCCGATCCTCTGACGAAGAGTAAATGGATCGAGGCTACAGGACGGCAAGACTGGATTCCTACAAACGTTCCATTTACACGTGGTTCTTAATTAACATGTTTTTTATGGTTATACATGTATATTATCTCGACATATAAAATGCTTAGATCTGAATGACTGACTGACGGATCCACGCATCCACGCAGCCTAAACCGCTTCAATAAGCGGTCAGGAGAGACTTGAACTTCGGAGCGTGAGTTCTTTGTATGAAGTAGGCGTCTGATAAGAACAATTTACCGAAATTCTAACCAGGAAAATACAGACGTGAAAAATTAGAGCTAAATTTGTGTGAAACAACGTGATTTTTGGTTCATTTACTTTAGATTTTGCATCAACATTCTGTAATAGAATTGATGGAAGATGTGTTTCGTGTTTTATTGAAATATGAAAGTTATTTTGGGGTTGATTTTCTTCAAGTTGATATCAATACTCTTTAGTGTTTTTGAATTAAATTACTTTTTATTTTGATGCGTGTTTGAAAATTAAATCCGATTTTATTTAAGTAATCGGCCTATTGTCAGTAAAGATTAACCTTTTCTGAAGTTCCTTATACCATTGTATAGTTCCAATTAACAAAATAGCAATGTATGTCTAGGTATAAGGGTTCCTTGTTATGAGGTATGGAACACTACTTAAAGATATTTATAAATGTTGACTTATAATAAGGGACGCTAAAATAGAATGTTTCGAGAAAAAATGTATACGAACCACCCCGAAAAATCTCTCCCGCTAGCACAAGCACGCGCTCTTACTCGCCCACGTAACCATTTACGTCTACATTCAGCTAATCCAATGAATTAATTATAATATTATCGAGCTCCAAACTAGAAAAATATGATTGTAATTATTCTTCTCCTTATAAATATTGGCGTCGCATGGTATATGCATTTGCCAGTGTCAAGTGCAAGTTCTATTATGATGTTATGATAACTAATATTGTCACATGTAATTCAGTTGTGTTCACATGTAATGTTAGTTTAAGCTTGTTTTGTATTTACGATGTGAAAATAAAGTTATTTTTTATTGTATTGTAATTATGGTGTAATTTAATAAAATATTTGTACTATGATAATATTCATTATGAAAAATAGTTAAGTACAGTCGTGGCCAGCACAAAATATCTAAATACAATTGATTAGCCAACAATGGAATTTAGGCGACTTCCACCGTGTTCGAAATCCAAATAGTTCGCAGGAATTGATTTGGCATCCATGTACTGATAGCGCGCGAGTTGAATGCAGTCGGGGTCTGAGGTAAAGAGCGGGGGGAGACATTCGCATTCCTAAGCTTTGCATTCAACTCGCGCGCTATCAGTAGTACCTATATTAGAACTGATAGAAACACAAGTTTTATAAATTAATACAATACGGCACGTTGACATTATTTTTCAGTGTTAATTCCAAAAATTCCTAAATAGTAATGAAACTGCACAATCATTTTCATCAATTATATACTACATATATCCAGTTACATTATCCATAAATTATGCAATACGTATAAAATCACTTTATCGATAAAATTAAACTGCACAATTCATGTCGCCCATCACTAGCTAAATGCCAAAAAACAACTGTGATACCATATTCAAATTCGAGATTGGCCCATTATTTTTTTTTTGGCTTGACATGTACCACGCATTTGCCATTGTTATGCAACATTAATAAAATAAAGTGAATTTAATAACTTTAACACGGCATTTAAATTATGACCAAATTAATGTTATGGGTCTTAGGTACCTTGGTGATGTGACAGAAAGTATACTACGCTCTATTCTAAAGGAAAAAAAAATCTCCGATGCCAGTGAAAATTGCACAGTTATTGTGCAGATATTTTACAGTGGTAATACACACTTGGCGACAGCGGTTTTCATTGAAAATTTGTATGGATTTCCTTTCTAATCTAGTTCTGCTGTTCTGTGTACGCTATGCTTACTGGGGAATTTCGGAAGATTTTCTGGAGATTACTTCGAAAATAATTAGTGCAACTAGATATCAAGACCTGATTACAATATGGAATAATGAGATAGTGAAGGTCAAATAAGAGTTTTTTTATTAATTAAATAAAATAAATATGTTTATTTCAGTATGAAGAAGCGTACATGCGTCTGAAATGGTGGTACGATTACTTCCTAATAGGGGAGGCTTTGGAAACGGCCGGCGAAATACTGTACGCAAAACTCACGGACTTGGCTAAAACTGCGCTGCAATATGAAGAGATGTAAGTTCCTTCTTCCTACCAACAAAACAGATGTACAAAGAACCTTAAGTACAGTAATAGCATTGGTTGTGTTGAAACTCCTTACATCTTATTTAAGATAGGTATAAGTAAAAGTAAATTTGTAAATCCTGATGTCAGATTTTTTAAGCCGTCTTAAGGCATCTGACATCGAGGCATAAAACGTTTGGAATAAATTTAAAGCGATCATAGAATAGCTTAATCAATATGATTGTGAACAGTAAATAAAAAAAAATAGAATTATTCCTAGAGATAGCAAAAGCCTTCGATATGGTCACAGTCACCGTATTGCTGAAGAGGCTTTACAAAGTAGGTATACAACACAGTTTTTAGAAGTTACCTCACAAACAGGAAGCATATCAAAAATATAGATAGTACAATTGTACCAGTGGCAAAGTTTATATTGGGTACATATAGTGTACCGCAAGGTAGCATGCTTAGGTCTACTTTGTTCCTAATCTACTTAAATGTGCAACTTGAACCTAAAAATTGCAATGTGATAACGTTTACTAATGATGATGTCTTTTTTCTCAAGGAAGTCTTGAAATTAAAAATATGTTATTACTAGCTAATTGTCACAAATATTGCTTTCCAACTTAATTTTTTTACTAATATTTATTAGCGGTAGCGGTGATATTAGGTGGTAAAAACTTACGGAGTTTATCAAACATGCATTTATGTATATTTACTTTTATTAATGTTATCCAGACATCGCACACCAAAGACCAATTTCATCTTCGACCCGCGTACTGGCGAGATCCTCCTCGAACAAAAGCTTCCATTCTCGTGGCACGCTTTCAATAGAACTCCCGACTTCACCGAGATATCGGAATACCGCGCGGTGCGGGACTTCATGGACGAATGGCTGACTTCTAACAAGAGCGTCTGGTCGTATTACTACGAGATCAGGCCCTATATGGACTTTAATAACTTGCTGCCCCCGTTTGATGGTAAGATTCAAAATGTTATAACCAACTTCAGCACCCCTAGCTATGTAGCGCTCGTAGTGTAGTTTGATTAGGTGTTTCTCAGCAATCACCGAAATTAAGCAACGTTCGGCACGGTCAGTACCTGGATGGGTGACCGCGGGTGGCATTTTCCAACTGAGCGCTACCGTGGCTCGGACGACACGTTAAATTCTAGGCCCCGGTTGTTTTAACCGTTTAGCCATGTCAGAGTCCTTCAGGTGGCCTAAAAACTCTGACAACAGGGCTTATACGAACTTACTTACCCCTAGCTATCCTGGGAGTGCAGGTGGATATTTTAGAGAAATATGAAAGAAGGAGCGTGACCTACGTCTGCTTATTTCAATAGCATTTCTAAATTTTCATTTTCTTTCTTGCTGCCTAAAAACTCTGACACCAGGGCTAGCCACCCGGCCTATACGAACTAACTAACTAATAGCATTTCTAACTTTACGGAAGACAGAAAACTTTTCCCTTGCCAATATTTTCGCTCCGTCGAACCTGACGTAGTGCTGCGCATCAAAATCCAGCGTATTACGCAAAAATAGTATGTTCCGCCACCTTCAAATGTATTTGGTACAGATTTTGGTTTAGTTTGAGGACCAATGATAGTTTCGTTCAGTTCCAATGACAACTTATGTGGGATCATACACCATTCTTTGGCATTTCCATATCTTCACATTTTTTTTGTAAATCTGAAAATATTTTGTTGGTTTTTTACTCTTTCACGCCGCAACAAATCGACTTCCTTTTTGTATGGATATCAAAGAATGTTATGCTATAAAAGTGAAGTCGTGGATTGAAGAATATGGTGTCCTATAAAATGTGGAATGATTGACTGAAATTGGTTAACCCGTATTTTGTTAAAAAAGAAAATACTTCATAAAGGATTGTAATTTTGCAGACTCAATTTACTTACCTGTATTAAAATTTGGGTACTTAAACAAATCTTCACTTCTGTTTGAATAAATAACACATTTAAAATAAAGATGTTCTCTCTATTTTCAGGTATGGCAATGATGACCGGGCAGGGCACGCTGGTAACATTCGACAAGCGAGTGTTCACAGTATCAGAAGAGGGCACTTTCCTACTCAGCAAAGATTATAGATCGGGCAACTTTACCATTCTGATGGAGAGTAATGCGCAAGGGAGGTACAACCTGGTCATATTGACCGCTCGGAAGTTGATACACATCGATTTGCATAAAGAGGTGAGATTTTGTTATAAAAGCTTCCTGTATTTCTAGTAAAAAAGTATCAGAAATAAGGTCTTGTGATCTGAATCAAATATTGAGCCTAAAATAGCGTGTATGTTATGGCTGCGGGCTCACATTGCAAAGATAATAATATGTCACAAAAGCCTTCTTCAAAATAGTAAAATCTTTCATGATGAAGCTTATTCTCCTAATTAAAAGCTAATCCTTGACTATTTATATAGTAATCAATTTCATACGCCAATTTTGAGAGTATTACGTTTTAAAATTAATTGGTTAATTTTTTTTTGTCTAATCAGAAGAGATTGGAGTTTATCAAAGAATGGGTAAAAATCAGTGGCTTCTATAATGTTCTAATATAAATGTGTGGTTTTCAGCAAGTGTCGATAGAAAAGGTAGTGCTAAGCCTGCCAGCGTTAGTCGACGGACTAGTAGTGGACAGACAGACCGACACGCTCTCCATACAGGGCAACAACGGCATCGATATACAGTGCAACTTGCTGTTCAGGACTTGCAGGCTGGATGTTTCTGGTAAATAGTTGTAGTTTAGTAACTTAGCCCAACGGGTTGACAAGTTAAAATGGCAGTGGGCAGGCCACATAGCTCGAAGGACTGATGATGGAGTCGTAAGGTTCTCGAGTAGAGCGACCACCTACGAGGTGGACAGACGATCTCATCAGGATCGCTGGATCGCGCTGGATGCAAGCCGCTTCCAACCGGTCTTATTGGAGATCCATAGGGGAGGCCTATGTCCAGCAGTGGACGTCATGTGGCTGATGGATGGTGTATTTTAGTAGTATAGGCCGCGCCACACAATTAGGCGGTTGTGAGGTTAGCTACGACCTGCGCAATATCCAATCAACGCGCAGCTTTATGTGAGCTTCAGTCATAATTGGATATTGCGCAGCTTGTAGCTAACTTCACATCCGCCCGCTTGTATGATTCGGCCTCTAGTAGTAGTAACTTGATCTTTCACAGTGCACCTTCTGAATAACCTCTAAATAGACCAACGTGCTGAAAAAGGGCTATGATCAGAGTTTCTCTGCGAAATAGAATCAAGAATGAGATCCGTAGACGAATTAAAGTTACCGTCATAGCCCAGCAGATTGGCAAGTTAAAAAATTGGCAGTGGTCTTTCGTCTGGACACATACTTGTAATTCGAAAAACGGATGGTCGATGGGGCTTTAAAGTTCTCAAACGAAGCCACGTACCGGAAAAATCATCGTAGAAAGTCCACCGACTAGGTGGAACAACAACATAATCATGACATTTCGATTTCAGGCAATTCCGCTACATTCATACTCTCACCGAGATCAACTCTCTGGGGGCTGTTTTTAAACTTGTTGGAACTGCGCTAACGAGATAAAATTACTGACCCGTGTTGTTGTCTTTTTCAGGTTGGTACTACGCTAGTCTCGGTGGCTTACTTGGAACATACAACAACGAACAATACGACGATCTTCTACTCACTAACAACACTATAACCTCTTCTCCAACTCTGGCCACTCGCAGTTGGAACCTCGCGCCGACCGGACGTGTTATAGACAATAGAGAACAAAATAACGACACTCAGTGCGACAAGTTCTTCGCTAACAAGCTGTCACCGCTGCATCCTTGTTTCTCTTGTGTAAGTTCACAATATATCACTTGCTCACTCATACTCGACACATAGGACGATCTACTAACATAGAACCCTATTATGTCCTTCGCCGTTATTCGAAGCCTTTTTAAATATATATTGAGAATGCATCTTCCGTTTCCGGCCGTCTTTGCGGTTGTAGCTCCATCTGGTGGGTTGAATATGGCAACCCTCGTTCACCAGTTCTCGATCCGAGATAGGTTTCGTCATTGGCGTCTTAACTTCCGTGCCGTTAAGTGACGTTAACGCTGTTAGCGTTCGTCGTTATATTAAAATAGAATAATGTCATAATTGTTCTAAATAACATTAATAGGTTGTAGTTTCTTTGTATTTTATTTTGTGAAAGTGATATAATAAATTTGAAAACTTATATTTCTACCCACATAATTATGATTGAATATAAAAGTGTGCGAAAAATTTCGAAAAGTGGTACACGTGCTCGAGGATGAAGTCGACCAAGTCGACGTCATCGTCCTTTAGCGGTACTAGGAACCGCAGAGTATTATATATACTCGTATACGAGACCTCCACGCTGCCCTCGTCGTCGCTGTGGGGCACCACTTGGGCCGCGGGTGGTGACCACGTGACCGCCAGGTCGCCGAGGATGTAAGCTACAAAAAAGAGTAAGGTAGTAGAACACCTTACTGACCAGGTATGGCAAATTCAAAACTATTTCTTTTGTACATACTGCCCTCGGGTAAGGACACGTAGCCGCTGGTCGGTCCCAAGACACCAGAATACCCCAGAGTAGAATTATTCCTGCGCTGATCCAGCAGATCGTGCCTTTTATAGAGGTGCCCGCCGAGGCGGCCCTTATAATTTCAATTATATTTGAAAACGTCTGACAATTGCAAATGCTGAAAACTATTTATTACTATTAAACCAGGAAAACAGGGCTATTTGTTTCAATGGAAGGTATTTTATTCAGAAATTATTGCAATTTCAATTTTGAAAACGATTGGGTTCGGCAAACAATCTTGATTGCCGCGATTGCTACATGTCGTTTTTCATTTTGAGCATGAAAATGTTCAAGCAATTCATTTAGTTTTCGAGCGACTTGTTCTCGTTGCTCTGGTATTACTCGGCGGTCACTGGAACCAAGACTATTTCATAAGATACCCCTATATAGAAAAGTTTTGTTTAGTTAAAGCAAATTCCCAGAATTCTTTTCACAAATATTACTTTAGTAAAAATAAAATTTTCTATATCTTTCAGACGATTTGAATTCTGGTAAAGGTTAGACACCTAGCTTATACAAACATACAATCACAACCTTCCGTCTCTGCACAGGAGAAGGCAGGTAGTTAGTTCCCTGGTAATCAGGCGGCGCTGCCCCTGAATCCAGTATAGCTATAATTAGCCGGTCGCCCACGGCACCGTCTAATTATAATTTTTAACAATGCTCACAAATATCTAGATCTTGTGGTGCAATGTAATCATATGCGCCCATATTGCCATATGCATTCATTTATTACGTTTTCATCTTAATATGTATTGCTTTTTGTGATTTTATACATGATAACATTTATTGATACCAATTTAATGATATGCGGCCATTTTGCCGTATGCATTCATTTATTATTATTACGTTACAGCTTAATGTGTATAGTATTTTGTGATCAAAAACAAGATAACATTTAATGACAAGAATGTAATCATATGCGTTTTTCAAGGTTTATTGTATCGCCCTTTGGTTGATGCAATGTACCTAATTACTGCGCGATCTTGTAGCCATACGAGTTCGATTGCGATTTACAAGCATTTGGTTGGGGTTGTTGTTGCAGTGTAATTGCTATACACCCCATGTAGCATTCAATTATAATTTTTCAACTTTTTGCGTGAATTTTAATACTGCAACATAGTTGCAATATGCGCCCTTGTGCCATATGCATTCAATAATAATTTGCCAGGTTTTGTTTTAAAATGCTGCTGTGATTAATAAAATATTAAAACCACAGTACTTAGTTTACCACGGTTCAACAAGTCCAGGTAAACTTAATATAACCTTGCAATCAATTGAGTCCATTGAACCAAACCAATGCAGATGAGACAGTAAATTCGATATAACACTTGTTTTTGCGGGTAGATTGAAGCGTTCATGAATACGGGTGAAAGAGCGCCAACCCTTTTTGGAGCTAATAATAATAGTAGGAACTATAAAGTCTCTTTTTATGCGCAGCCTGCCGCTAGATCTACGGCACTGCATTTACGGTCACTGTCATGAAACCGTTTCTTGACAAGTAAGTAACAGACGATAAGCAACTCAACAAAAGAAATCTTCTTTCTTTATTATATAAAAATGAATCTTGGTTGTTAGTCTTGCTAAAACTCGAGAACGGCTGGACCGATTGGGCTAATTTTGGTCTTGAAATATCCGTGGAAGCTAAGGAAAGGTTTAAACGATGAGAAAATATAAAAATATAGTGAGTAAAATAATAAAGACATTCATTGAATTTTCCCATCCAAAATGTTCCTGCATGTAAAAGTTGTCATTGACAGTTGACAGATGGTGAGATGAAGTTCACCGGGGCAGCTAGTATTGTTATATAATTATGTCGCTGAGACCAAACCCCGGTTTTAACCAAAAGCGATGATTCCATGCGTCCCGTTGACCATCGGAATAAATTCAATTTTAATTTATTTCAGACAAAACTGCCCATATTACTTGTTGCTTGTAATAGGTACTAAAATAATACTTATTGTTTTATCAATTCTATAGAAAGTTTTGCCATTGGGATTTGCAATCGCTCCCAGAGTAATACTCAAAAGCTACAGTTTCACACACTTCAGAGTCAACTGCTTATATTATTATTCTTTAGTAAAAATTGCCACAATACCTACTTAGTGCAGTGGTATTTATGGGTTCTGTAGAAAGAACTCTGACAACAGCTGATTAAAAATTTTTAAAAGAAAAACTACTGAACTTTGACCTGCTGGCTATTCCACAGGTTCGACCATTTTTAGTGAGAAATGTTTTTCAATTTATGAGTTCTGTAGAAAGAACTCTGGCAACAGCTGATTAAAGAATTTTAAAGAAAAAGTATTGAACTTTGACCTGCTGGCTATTCCACAGGGACGACCATTTTTACTGAGAAATGTTTCTCAACGTATGGGTTCTGTAGAAAGAACTGGCAACAGCTGCTCAAATAATTTACAACAAGTATTGAACTTTGACCTGCTGGCTATTCCACAGGGTCGACCATTTTTACTGGGAAATGTTTTCAATTTATGGGTTCTGTAGAGAGAACTCTGGCACCAGCTGATTAAATTATTTTAAAGAAAAAATATTGAACTTTGACCTGCTGGCTATTCGACAGGGTCGACCATTTTTACTGAGAAAGGTTTTGCACTCTCTAATATAATTATTATATTTATATTTGCTTCGGGTATTATCTCTGCCTTTAAAGACAAAGTTAAGTCGTGCATGCGAAAAACGTAAACCATGCAAAAGAATGGCTGGTTTGCTTTGCTTATCTGATACATTTTCTAGTAAAAATGGCAATACTTAATTCTATCAGTCTTGACTAGGCTGAAAACAAAAAGTTTAGATACGTAACTCTTTTATTTACGAAGCGTGATCTATTTAGCGTGGACATTTCCTCTTCAGAATCCAGGTCCACAAGTTTCATGCAACACGTGCGAGCCTACGCAATGACTCGTGGGTCGAGAGTGCAGATAAGGTGCGAAAAAATTTATAAATATGGGGTGAAAGTTCATGGCTTATTATCATAATATACAACAGAAGTATATTGCGAGCAAAGTAAAAATAATTAAGGAAAATAGGTACTCTTAATGCCTGTAAACTAATATGATATTGGAACGATAAAATTAACAGTAGGTACAATACCTACTCAATCATTTATTGCAACGTATGTAATGCTTACATTTGGTTATTATGTAACATGGTCTGTATAGTTTATATCTATTATGACCCTATAAGGGTATGGCAATAATTAGAATGATTTGTGTAATTCTTGGCTTTAAAGTTACCTTGGCTTGGCTTATACATTATCTTTTCAAATATTCCAGAATAAAATTCAATGGGTAAAGCCAGCTTAGCTCTAAACATGTGAAATGAAAGCATATCAAATAATAGTGCCAAGAATAGTCATGTTCGGGATATATACCAGTATATGCACTTATTCAATTGATGGTCAATTTTAAATCGACCTACTCATTATTTGCGGGATGCACCACGACGCCGACGGTGTGCAAGTTTGGGATTGTTGTATTCACGATTGAATACAAAATTCAACACTTTTCAATGTAACAGTTGATTAAATTATATACCATACCAAGGTTTCCTAACGGGGGCTTTCGGTGACCTGTCGTGCCAACTGTGGGAAGATTTTAAGATTACAAAGCCTACCAGTCACAAGGATTTGACTGAGTAACAATTTTATTTTGGTTTTTATTAAGTCTCGCTTGTTATTATATAATTGAAATTCAGAATTCTTGGGTACTTATAGTTAAAAGGACATTTTCAACATATAGTACTGTACTGTACCAGGCTTTTCAATGGTCCACTGCAGGACGTAGACCTACCCACGAAGGGTGATTGGGCCATGTCCGCCACGCTGGCCCAGTGCGGGTTGGTGTATATAAACATATAGTATCTACCTTCTATTACTGTAGGTGTTGACTATATCTATTACAAATAGCTAGACAAGGAGGCCGCAACAAAATGACAACTTTCATGTGCGGTCTGAACCGTTCAGGGGTTTTGTTGTCAACAGATTTTTGGTAAATTTCTTAAACCGGTTTCAAGATTTGTAATCTAGAACTATTGCCGTACACCAGTAGTGTAAGCTGCATCTTAAACTGGAATCACCGATGGTGTTAAATCTTTTTTGCCGGAGGCTGATGGTGGTGATACCACCCTAGCTGTTGCGTTCAGACGGTGAATCGACAGACTATTAATGAATGATTGACATATTATTATTATACGAATAATTGCGCCAAAGTATTATCAGCGACAATATTAGAAACTGTAAGACAGTAATACTATGTGATTATTAGGTTTACCTATTCGTTTCTATATAATAATAACATACACATTTTACAGGGAAAATAAATATTTGAAACTATAAGATAGTATAGTAGCAGTGACTATTATATTCGTTTTTCTTATACATTTTTACGTAGCTGTACGTAGTGATAAACGATATGTTGTTAGCAATTTACACTATCTTGTGCTAATACTTACGTTTTTCATACTGTTTATTTCTATCAATCTGTGCATTCACATTGGCGTCTCGTTCACCAGGCGAAAACAAACACATCTCAATATATATTTAAAAAGGCTTCGAATAACGGCGAAGGACATAATAGACGAGTTTTACCTACCAATAAAACTCATATTATGTCCGGAGCCTTATTCGAAGCCTTACAGCAAATTCTGCCTGGTGTTAATTAATTTCATAGAATATTGAGACTACAATGACGAAACCTATCTCGGATCGAGAACTGGTGAACGAGGGTTGCCATATTCAACCCACCAGATGGAGCTACAACCGCAAAGACGGCCGGAAACGGAAGATGCATTCTCAATATATATTTAAAAAGGCTTCGAATAAGGCTCCGGACATAATATGAGTTTTATTGGTAGGTAAAACTCGTCTATTATATCGTCTACGACTCTAGCTACTCGAAGTTGATTTGTGAAGTTGAAGTGAAGACTGTTGATTAATGGCTGGTCCAAAGTGCATTGTGCAGACAATCGTCAGCCAGTAGATTCGGAAGTATTTTGACGTTACGCTACGTTTCTATTGATTTTATGGCGAAGCCTTAGTTCAGCATTTTACATTTGTGATAAAAATTGCTTTATGTTCACGAAGACTATTTTCTAAGACACAAATTGAAACAGATCGACGCGACACCATTCTTCGAGCAGTGCCAATCGGGAGTGTCAGCATGCGCGCTGGCCAACGCTTACTTGCAGCTGTGCAGCCAGCAGCACGTGCCCACACACGTGCCCGACAACTGCCAACAGTACGTTCACGTTTTAACTCTCTTCTATGTGACTCTCTAACTCTTTGCTGTGCAACTCTCTAACTCTCTGCTATATAACTCTCTCTTTACTATGTAACTCCTAACTCTCTACTATGTAACTCTCAAACTCTGTACTATGTAACTCTCTAACTATCTTCTTTACAACTCTCTCTCTACTGCGTAACTCTCAAACTCTTTTCTATGCAACTCTCTACTATGTAACTCTCTGCTATATAACTCTATCTCTACTATGTAACTCTCTACTCTGTAACTCTCTTCACATTGTTGTTGTTGCCTCCTTTTTGGGGCGCAGCGGCGGCGTTGTTCGTATAGGCCGGGTGACTAGTCCTGGTGTCAGAGTTTTTAAGCCGCCTGAACTCAAATTAACGTATCGTCTGAGCCACGATAGCGCTCAGTTGTAAGTGACACCCGCGGTCACCCATCCGAAGACGGACCGTGCCGAACGCTCTATTCTGATTAATTATATACCTACCTATATATTATAATTAATGTTTTCACAGATGTATGACGCCACAAGGCGATATAATCGAAGAGGGCGAGTTCCACGCATTGAATTATGTGCCTAAATCCACCGACGTAGTGTTCATTATCGAAGCGCAGTATTGCAACAAGAACATACGGAAGAACAAGAATATGGACCTGTTTATTGAAGCGTTCGATACTAAACTGCAAGCCAGCGGACTTTCTGATAACAGGTATGCTTTCATTTTCTATTTTTAAAGACATAACATGTGCGAGTCACCTAGTGATTAGTTGACGGAAGCAAGCGCGAAGGTCTTCGTTTTAACACGGCTATTTTGCTTTCAGGATGTTGGTTTTTATCTACAAGTTGTATTTTTAAAACGAATTTCGACGAAAAATGGTACACAGCACAGATTTGTATGTCATTGGTGATTTTTGAGTGATATTTGGGGGTCCTTCAAAAACAGGGAAATTTTCTGTCGGGCTATTTATCAGCCGATTTCGATAATATTTGGCAAGATGGTTTAGTTTGCAAGTATGAACTAAATCTGTTGAGAGCTAGTCGAGATATAGCGGCTTGTGAAGATTTAGTTAAGGAAATATGAGGTCTACAGTTTGGAGAACTACTAGTTTTTAAGCTAAAGCTTAAAAAATGTACTAATTGCAGAATTATTATTCTATTATACTACATATTTTAATAATATAATTTATTTATGTTTGTGACAGATACGCGATAGTAGGTTTCGGCGGTCGCGGCGTGTTCCGAAGACCGCGGGCTTTATACGTCAAAAACAACGTGTTTACCAACGCTATCGACATCGCGCACCACTTCGATACCTTCACTATCGGTAAGCTACTGATATCGTATGAATCTATTCATTCAATGATCATGAAAGTAACCAAAATATAGGGTTATCTCTTTGCCATGTACTACCTGTAACCGAAAAAGGGTGATTAAACAACTTTTACTATGGGTGTAACCAGAATTTGAAAAAAAAAAAACAGCTGTTCCTCACATAATTGCAACCCTGAATCGAAAAAAGTGTATGGTAAAAGTTGTTCACAATAATTGTCTGAAACATCTTTTGGTTTGGTACACCACTTCTGGATAACTCTGTATTGACTGTATTAAGACAGAGATGAAAAAAATCGGCCAAGTGCGAGTAGGGCTCACGCACGAAGGGTTCCGTACTATATGGGAGCCCACTTAGCCCCATTTCAAGAATATACCTGTTGCCAATATTAATATCGAGCAAAAAATGGCAAAAAATCACGTTTGTTGTATGGGAGCCCGTGATTAGATAGAGATTTATTATTTATTAAAAAAAGACGGACAGACGGACGGACAGCGGAGTCTTAGTAATAGGGTCCCGTTTTTACCCTTTGGGTATGGAACCCTAAAAAAACGAAGTGTCATCATGATAATTTGATTCAAAAACATCACTTGTTTCTTTCAGAAAAATCGGACATAGCTCGAGCGAACCGCTCCGCTCGGTCCGACATGTTTTCCGCGCTGAGTTTCGCGACCCGGCTGCCGTACCGCGCCGCCGTGCCCAGGACCTTCATACTCATGCCATGCACCAACTGTAACCACGACTTTATGAAGGTAAAACATTATTAAGCGAAATAATAGAAGTTAAACCGGGGGGTCTGATATAAAAGTCGCATAGTTATAACCCGCGCTAACCGCTCCGCTCGCTCTGTGTTTCACGACCCGCCTTCCCGAATGTATTAGCTATACTTAAAACCTTTATTCTGATGCCTTGTATCAACTGCAATCACGACTTCATGAAGGGAAAATATTCTTAAACGGTTAGGTGACGAAATCATTAAAGGAAAATCCCGGCGGTCTAGCATAAAAGTCTGACATAGATTGTGGTAACTGCACCGCTCGTGCTGACGCGTTTTCCGCGCTGAGTTTCGCGACCCGGCTGTCGTACCGCGCCGCCGTGCCCAAGACCTTCATGCTGATGCCTTGTACCAACTGTACTCGTAACTACGACTTTATATGAAGGTAAAACATTATTAAACCACGAAATCGAAGGAAAACAGGGAGGTGTGGTATAAAAATCAGATTTAGATCGTTTTAACCGCTCCGTTCGCTCAGAATTCGCAAGCCGGCTGCCGTACACGCGGCCGTGCCCAGAACCTTCATACTGATGCCTTGTACCAACTGTAACCATGACTTCATGAAGTTAAAGTATTCTTAAACGGTTACATGAGGAAATCTAGCATAAAAGTCTGACATAGGTCGTGGTAACTACTCCGTTCGTGCCGACATGTTTTCCGCGCTGAGTTTTGCGACCGACTGCAGGACCTTTATACTGATGCCTTGTACCAACTGTAACCATGACTTTATGAAGGTAAGACGTTCTTTCGCGAAATAATTGGAGTTAAACCGGGAGGTCTAGTATAAAAGTCAGATATAAGTCGTGGTAATCGCTCCGCTCGAATCGATATGATTTCCGCGCTGAGTTTCCCGACCCGGCTACCGGCTGCCGTGCCCAGGACCTTCATACTCATGCCTTGTACCAACTGTAACCGCGACTTCATGAAGGTAAAACATTATTAAACGTTTAGGTAATGCAACCATTGAAGAAAATCCCGGAGTCTAGCATAAAAGTCTTTCTTATTAATGGTAACCGCTCCGCTCGAATCGATACGATTTCCGCGCTGAGTTTCTCTAGCCGGCTGCCGTTCCGCGCGGCCTTGCCCAGGACCTTCATATGAGTATGATAGAATACTCATACTGTTGTGAAATTCCTGGTCACGGCCACGCGCCTTTTACCAATTACTGTAACGGCGACTTTATAAAGGTAGTTAACACATTCTTAAACCACAAGTTACGGGCCTTAGTTTACCGTGAGTAACGTGAAAAAGACTTGTGTTAAAATCAGTAAAATTGTATGAGAACTGGACTTGTGAAATTTTGAACGAATATCTCAAGCACTTAGGAAATTCAGATTGAACTTTCCATAAACTTATACTGATTACTAATCTTAGAAAATTTAGAGTGCAAGTTCCATTAACATACCTACTAATTCTATTTACTGAATACCGGACTTCGGAAGTCGAAATAGCAAGTAGTTGGCGAGAGTTCTGAAATGCAATAAAAAAAAATAAAAAATGTTGTTGATGGAAAACCGGGAAGTCTGGAATAATGGTCCGCCACAGCTCGTAATAACTGCTACATAGTATGTTATGTTAATCGATATTTTCGCCAATTGTGAACTGAGTCAAAAAAATATTTTTTGTTGAAAAGGGTATCGGTATAGGTACTCCCGAGGTGTTCCCATTTAAATTTTATCGAAATCGGCTGAGCCGTTTTTGAAAAATCTACAATAATGTAAAAATTGTTTACATAAATTCGAGCAAATTATTCGAATTTTGTACATGATGGAAGTCGGTTTTGCTTGTTTTTTTGTGAAAAATAACTATACTTAATAATTATAGTGTACGATTTATAATTTTGTTTCAGCTGGACTATTCGACAATATACCACAATTTGATGGAGAACTCGGTGACGCTTCACATTCTCATGGACGATGACTTCATGCTGTCTAAGAAACGCGTCGCCAAATACCTGTTCGGTAAGACTTTCAATTTTATAATCTGTATAATAGACATACCAAATTGTATCTTGTTTTTCGAAAGGTAGCGCTTATATTAGTGTTTTCTAAGTGTTTTCATAAAGCCTCCTGCAGAATAAAGTGGACTACGGCTTAGGCAGCTACAAATCTCACGTTTGATTTAATAATTTCGACTTCTGTGACTGACCGCTCACAAGTGTATCTCCCACGCTTGAATCCAGTCATTTTTCATCTACCGCAGCGACTTTTCAAAATAGAATTTTAAAAACTACAGCTTTAACACTGTCTATTTGTGTACGCCTATTATTATGTAGTGTATTTTATTGTTTTTGTTAATTATAGCTATACGTTATTTATTTATGTTTACAACACCGTACATGTCAATTACACGTTTCCATTCATTAGAGGTTGTCTGGAAGAAATCGCTTTTAACGATGTGACCGCCTTTTGTACATTTCTGTCGTTTTTTGTTCTTATGTTATGTTTTATTTCTTTTGCTGTCAATAAAGTGTTCTTGTATTGTATTGTATCCGCAAATGTGCTTATACTCTTCAGCGAAACACAACTACCTATATGACGAAAATAACGATACCAAAACTTGTTTTAAAGCCCTATAATGACCTGAGCATACCTACCATTTGCGATAGCGATTAACTTCGCTATCGCAACTGGTAGGTATGCAGTAAATCTGTTGTCCTATAAAAAGTTTCGCTCTAGCCGTGAAACTTCATACAAAATACCGCTTGGGAATCCCGCGCTATAATACTACTGCTATCGCAGGCAGTAGCGAATACAGCTTCTATAGCAATTAGTCTTCATCGATCTATCAGCCATAGGCTTCTCCTATAGATCTCCAAAAAGACAGGTTGGTAGCGGCTTGCATCCAACGCGATCCTGCGGTATTAATTAGGCCATCCGTCCACCTTGTGGTTCGACGTCCTACGCTGCGCTTGCCGGTACGTGGTCTCCACTCGAGAACTTTTCGGCCTCATCGGTCGTCAGTGCTCCGTGCTATCGGTCTCACATTGTTTTTTTTGTCTATCAGGTGTGGACAGTTCCCTGGCGTACACCAACAAAGACTACGAGCGGCTCGTAGGAGACTCGGGGCTCAGGAAGCAAGTCAAACTGCCTAAAGACAAACTCGGACTCTGCACCTCGCTCGCTATGGAGACCAATGGTAACGTTTCTTCATCATCACATCCTCATTGAACTCTTTTCTCATTGAGGCCTTCAGGCGACTTAAAAACTTTGGCACCAAGTCTAGCCTCGGCCTATTCGAAATTATTTACTTACATCATCATATCAGCCGTAAGCCGTCCAATATGTCTATTTATCATTACCTGTACAGGGTTATTTCTAATCAATTAGCATCCTCATAAGGGCTTATTCTGTACATCAAAACTAACAAATTTTGTTCTACGACTTTTGTTAAAACTCAAAAAAAAATCAGCTGTTCCATACATTTTGTCGAGGGTGAACGACATTTTTCTATGAAACAAAAACTTTTTTTTTGAGAATTAATAAAAGTCGTAGAACAAAAGTTGTTAGTTTATGTACAGAATAAGCCCCTGAAAGGATGCTAATTGATTAGAAATAACCCTGTATAATTATGCATTTAAAAAAATGTGTATATAGTAGTATACATCAGTATCTGTCAAGGCAACCACAGCATAAGCTTGGCTTAGTTTGAGGTCAGAAGTCGTATGTATTACGTCCCTAATATTAGAATTATTTCATTGAACTAAATGGTGTTGACAGAGTTGTACGTTTTCCTCAGGGACGATCTGGGCGGGCGCCAAGCTGCAGGCGGACCGGCCGACGGCGCGGCGCCTGTCGTCCGTGTTCGGCGGGCGGGCCGCCATGTCCGCGCAGCCTTGCAGCACCACCGCGCGCTGCGAGTGCCGCGAGGGCCGCGTGCACTGCCGCCCCTGCGCCGACACTCAGCGGATGGTACGTACTCATCAATTCATCAACACCTGTTATTTCCTACCCACTACAGGTACATCTATCTATACATGGCTATCCAGAACTATACTCCGTTCAATAACCGCTGAGATTGGACCAGTTGAAATATATTGAAGAATTTGGCACAAGTCGTAAAAACTACAATCGGGCAAAAGTACCTTTATTAACTACAACATAACTACACTACTATTACACAAAAAGCATTGGATCATCCTCAGACCTTTGAAGGTCTAAACTAAAATGAGATATCTGGTATCTGGATGACGGGACTTTGGGTGGCGATGCGAACACAGTCCTACGTGATTTGGAAATTCTTATTGACGAGTTTCGTCAAATTGGTTTGGAGCTAAATTTTTCTAAATGCGAACTTTTCGTTTGCGACTCATGTCCAGATAAAGATTTGGTAATTAACAAATTTAATTTGATTTTTAAATTTAATTTTTAATTTAAAAATTCAAATTTTTTTGAGTGCATCTGATAATTCTGATAGATATAATCAGCAAACTACGAGTCGGACTCGCGCACGGAGGGTTCCGTACTGTACGGGAGCCCCCCTTAAATATATCATTTATTTTAATTTTTTTTTTTATAATTGAAGTGAATATACAACTTAATATTCTGAATATTATAAATATCGAGCGGAAAACGGCTAATAATCAGGTTTGTTATATGGGAGCCCTCCTTAAATGTTAATTTTATTCTGTTTTTAGTAGGTATTTGTTGTTATAGCGGCAACAGAAATACATCATCTGTAAAATTTCAGATTTCTAGCTATAACGATTCATGATATACAGCTTGGTGACAGACAGGCGGACAGCGGAGTCTTAGTAATAGGGTCCCGTTTTTACCCTTTGGGTACGGAACCCTAAAAATACGCACAGGCTAACCATGAGCATTACTTAGCGGATAATTTTATCAGGCGTGTTAAAAGTTGTATTTACAATCACAAAAAGCAAAAGTATCTGAATCATGACCTCTTGATAAAATATCCCGTTGAGTTACTAACTACATTATCTAGTTTTTTTGCAACTTTTTAATGTTAGTTTATCATACATAAACAAAAAACGTTCTGTTCGATGTTCTGATGCAATATAAGTATTTTTGTTACGCCATAATAATTTCATAAACTTACCACTGTTGCTTTGCAAGGTACACCATCATTATGAACAACTTTTATTAGGTACAGAACCAATCTTGTAATCGTGAACAAAAATCAGCTATTCCAACAGTACAAAAAGATAATTGGCTCTTGATACAATGAGTGAAACAACTGATTTTTTCTCACGATGTGTAGTTTGGCCCCATAGTAAAAGTTGTTCATGTCATACCTATGTAAATCCTTGTGCCTACTTTATAAAACAACGTAAGTAGGTATGGTGTATTACAATATAATCGGCCCAGTACGAGTGAAAATTTCAGCTTTCTAGCTATTACGGTTCTAGAGATACAGCCTGGAGACGGACAGACAGACAGCGAAGTCTTAGTAATAGGGTCCCGTTTTTACCCTTTGGGTACGGAACCCTAAAAAGGACCTAGATGGTCTGAGAAGGCAAATCCCAAAATCCTTCATTTTATTATAAAGGTAGTATTATTTTAAAACTAATGTAAATTTTCCATTTTTTTCAGCTGGAGATGTCCTTCTTCAATTCGGACGACATCGACGATTTAATTGACATGGCGATGGACCCTCCCACGCTACCTTCCTTTAGATAAATTGAATCATTAGCTAATTCTCGATTAGTAATAAAATTGTAAATATATCGAGTGCACGCACCCACACTATACCACAACATCTTGCCGAATCATACAACTTGCGGCTGTGATGTTAGCTACAAGCTACGGATAACCCAATCCTCGCGCAGCTGTTAACACATTCACTGCTGAAAAAAAATACCTACTTGTATAAATAGCTATTGTGTGCACAACAATTGTGCCAGAGGTACTGCCGTGGCGGCGGCCGACTCGTTCTTCCGCCCATGGCTCGGTCGCCACAATTGTTGTCTGTCTGTCTGTGTTGTAACTAAATCCGGATTGCGTCAAACACACGAGCTTTGTGCTCTGCTTGATTTTTGTTTTATTTTAATGGAGAAATGCTTTTAATAACCCTGATAACATCACAAATGATTTTTATACCTATCAGTACGTAAATGTATAAAAATATACACATGTTTAATAGAGATAGAAATATATAAAAAAGACAGTTTTTAATAGTTGCGATACTCATCATTACGAGTATGAATAGTTTTGTGAATATGTTATGTGAACTTAAAGTCAGGATTGAGATTTGCGTAGCTTGAAGTGAACATCACAGAGGCCTTTATGCGACCCATTAAATATAACTTTGACTTTTTACTTTCCCGCTGACCACCTGTGGTATAAACAAAGCGTTAAAATGACTTGAGGGTGGTATTTTAAAGATCCCTCTTCCTAAAATGATGTAGTATGGGTACGTTGCCTTAGGTCTAGTTAATATTTATGTAAGCAATCCGAATGTGCCTTAATTTTTGATAATTTCTTTTTGTATGATAATGTATGTATTTGAAATTGAAGTTTAAATTCCACTTATGTAAGTAAAATGATTTTAGCAATTATCTCTTGTTTTATATTTGGTCTGACCTCAAGGTTTTTTGTCGGTAAAAAGTACAGATAGGTTTTTGTCACATAGTTTGCCTTGTATTACAGTATATTCTAGAAATTGATAAGCTCACAATGTTCAGTACTCTGATTATGAAAACTAGCGTAATTTTTGCACATTTTAACACTTGTATTATTTAACAAAGTCGCCTTTGTATGTCTGTCTGTGTGTGTATCCACTTGGATCATCTAAAGTTTAGAAGATTCTAAACTATGTATATAAAAGATGACAACTAGGTTTTCACTTCCTTTTAGAATATTTCTACTGGATAGTTTCTAGCTAAAGACAATAAGTAGAATAAAACTATGGATTTGAAAACAATCAGTCTTTAATAAATCAACTACAATGATATAATTAATCTCTAGCTACATCTTTGAAATCAACATTATTTTATAATAATCTTATAATATTCTACTTTAAATCATTATAATAAAATAAACTACACAGATACATCACTATTATAGATATTTGGTCACTTATTATTAAATAGAACAGCACTGTTTTCAAGGGCGAGTTTCCATGGCAGTTTTTCGTTTTCTAATAGGTACTCTCTATGACTTTACCATGGTGAATCTTGTGACATAATATAGAATTGATTGAATTTAAGCGACTTGCTACCAAAATATGGGCTTACGCTTAGTTTAATAAAGGTTCATATAATCATATGAGTAACAATTTTAAAGGTAGTTGCTGCTTTGTGTAATAGTTACGTTTTTTGAATGTTTAATAATAAGAAGCCTTACTTCAAAAACTTTTGATACTACAGATCAAAGCAAATCTGAGGACATCATAATAATATGTAGGTAAAAGAAAGAGAAACATTCATCCAACAATGTTCCATTAAAATATCAGCATTACGCCCTTAATTCTATGACTGAATCGATCCTATCTCTAAATTCCCATATATTCTTACAAAAACTACAACGCTTTATGCATTCTATAGCCAATAACAACGGCACCAACAAGCAAAGCAACTGCCGAGGCCTTATACAGCATGTTATAAAGGACCTGGTTTTGACCTCCAACAGAGTTTACTATCAAATTGTTCATGATGAACACTTGATTGCTCTCATCAATCAAGGCGTCCTTCTCGGCATTTGTGAGATGGTCAGCGATCTCGTTCATGGCTGCTCGGAAGTCGGTCTTCAGTTTGGGAATGTCCATATCGCTGAAGTCTGTTACTTTGTCTTTGTAGATTACTTTGGCGTTTTCTGAAAAGAAGATATTGCATGAGATTTTGATTGCAAAAATGATCATTCATACCATTCACACATTTTGTGGGACTAAGTATATGAGTCAGTTTGACATCATAGTTTTTGTCTATATGTATTCTGGGTAATTTATCATTGAATTGTTGATAAAGGAAAAGATCAACCACTACAATGATAAGTACTACAATTAACATTATTGTAACATTGTGTGATCATCTTCATTCATCAGGCTTACATATTATAGTATAGTGTTCAGTGAATAAACTAACAGGTGACCAAACTGCGGTCACTGCAAAAAAATATATTTATATTTTTTATAGGCAGTGGCCTATACAGACACTTTCTAATGATGATTAGGCCCAATTTTAAAGACGCAATCGTAATTATAATATCAATAAAATGTAGTGTTTCTCTTTCACTATAATATGTATTTAATAGAGAGAACACTATTTTACGTTCCTACTAAATTTACGACGGCGCCTTTAAAATTGGACCTATTGTCTATCTAAAACTTACTGTCTCCAAACATCTGCCTTTTCTTAGAAAGTATCTGGCCACCGCTCAGCAGTCCCAAGTAAAGGTGGTAGATGTACGCCACCAACAGCAGTGGGTTGTCTCGCTCCAGGTCCTGAAGATGTTGCAGGTAGTTCTCCAGTGCTGGAGCTTTAGGGATTGTCTGCCAGTCATTGCCTAGGTAGTGGGCCAGGTCCTCTTCAAAAGCCTTTTTGCTGGAATCAAATGATATTAGATAAATCTATTTTATTTTATTTAATTTGTATTTGTACAGTATTTCATCTTATTTTGTAACAATTTTAATTTGTTACACAAAACAGATCAAATTCTTATTCTATACTTAGTAGCTAAATTTTACACTGGATTGTCGTCCAAGATATGTGTATACAGAAAAATTAAAAGTAGACAAATTCTTTGAAGAAATCTGAGGGCAAAGTAGTGCCCCCTCCAAGACGAGCCAAGTGAAGTGAAACACAAGAGATTTTTTGTAGCTTTATTTTTTAACTAGCTTTTACCCGCGGCTTCACCCGCGTTATATTTAGATTTTGGCTTATGTTTATGTCGGCTGCGAAACCTAACCTAACCGACAAACATCAAAATACCTTAGAGGAATGCTTTTGTTGGTTAAGTTACGGTTGGAGTGTATATACAACCTGCTCATGCTCCGAAACACTCCGTTATTATGGCGGGAGCGCAAGCTTCGTTATCCATAACGTTTCATAAGGTTTCTCAGCCGACATAAACATAAGCCAAAATCTAAATATAACGCGGGCGAAGCCGCGGGTAAAAGCTAGTTATTTATAATTTATTCTTACATTAAAAATTCAAAATCTATTACCACATAATTTAATATTTTGAAGTAGATCCCTGACTGTGTGGCTTTCAATAGCAAACAAGCATTCCATAGGAAGACCATTAGACCCATCGCGGGTCATGAGTGATGATGATATTAGTCCAAGACAGGGAATAATGGCACAAGGGAGTGAGTCATTACAGGCTAATGGTGATGTAATTTTGAGTAAAGTTATTTGTACTATTATAAATATTGTAGCCACTTACCGGTATAAGCTTTTGTGAACAAAAAGTTTATCCAAGTCGGCATTGTTCTGACGTTCCTTAGCGTCTTCAAGGTATGCAAATATGTGATAAAAGATGAACAGACCTCCGCCCCAAACCTTCTCGTCTCTTAGAGCTAAAACAATAAATACAAATATGACTCTCAGTAAGTAGAATGAATAATAAATTAATGATGGCATTGATATGAAATGCATGGTACTCACAGATCGCGAATTTTGCATTAACCAAAGCGTCGCTGATGTTGTGAATTTTTCTTGTGGCTTTTCGCATACGCGCGGAGAAAGTTTCCACACTATCGGACATTGTAATATTCGTATATTTTCTTTATTGTTCCCGTTAGAGGCTTACTTCTCCTGAAAAATTGAAAAAGCGAATAAAATTATTAAAATTGATGAATCAGCTGTTTACTTGTTTTGTTTAGTTTGACTTTGACAGTTGACACGTGTTTGACAGGAGAGGTCTGAATCACGTCTGAATCTCTTGAGTATTTTATTCCATGGTCTGAATTTATTGGAAAATAATTAGAAAAAAACTATTGGAAAATAATCGACGAAATAGTGAAGCATCGTTTTGTAAACCGAAGCTACGTAGACTTTTTCACCGACATAATTTATTTTAAGATTGATTTTAATTAGCATTATTTTTCATGCCAATTTTGTCAGCGCTTGGTCAGCGCTGTTTTTAAATTACGGATCCAATTAGTTGAACACAATGTTAAATTCCGTTTCCGGTGTTCCATTGATGCTGATTCCAGTAAACTCCATGGTATTACCAAGCTTATTAGTCTAGCTAGATATGGTTAAAATTATTGTAAATCAATGAAAATAGCTATATGCTGATCTTGATGTAAACGTCATAATATTGCTCATCATACACTCGTCATAGTAGTTCAAGAAATTTATTTTTATTATTTTTCAGTGAAACAATACTACAGAAGCGTTGCTTATCGATTGATTAAATAATTACAACTGCACAACTAGGAATAATATAGAATTCTAATAATTTAAGCTCCACATAAATAAAAAACTCAATGAGCTGAGAAAAATGATATCATCTTACATAAAAATAATGCAACTTGCAATAAATGGAATTATTGATAACACAGTTTTCGTTGGATAAAAGCTAGTTTTACAGGTATGTGGAATAACATTATGTACTTGTAAGTAAAAATATCGACATGATCTTGTGACGATATAACGCATCAAGGTGGCATGGCGTTTCTTTGGTGACACGCGATATTGTTCATATGGCAACGGTGCGCGTCCGCCTGTGTCGTGTCCTGGATGCAAACAGCGGCGGGCCTGATGTACGGGCCCATATAACCATCTTGTTTCGGGCAGTGTTTGGACTGTCTAAAATACCATTCAATATTTTATAGATAGTGATAGTAGGTTGTGCATGCGACAAGTCTTCGGAGAATTAAATACCAGTACAATTATACTCCTGTTAGTCTGATTGCAATTTTAATTAACTTTTAAAGCATTTCTTCCGGCGGATTATGAGCGAGGCTTGATTATAATTTACAAAAACTGTTGTCTATCTGGCTGATGAATCCCAAGATTTATAGGATTTGTGTCAGTATTGAACTTAATTAGTACAACTATTTAAAGTTTTCACTAATATACTCTATACAGAGAGAGAATGCGTTCCTAACTTAGTTCCTAATGTCTGTCAAATAACCGTGACTAGTGATGGGAAATAACACTGTTATTTACTTTTTAACTGACCCAATAAAATGTCACCAAGATTCGTTTACTTACTTGTCTGTCTGGATTCCTTTTTTTTCACTAAAGTAGTTCATTACATAAAATGCAATAACAATTTTTGATACCTAATTTTTTGCTAAAACATAACTAATTTCTCCTTACTCACTTCACGTAGTTTGGGTGCAGTTTTATAATAAATAAATACGTATCATGTTAACTACATTCTCTTTTTTATGACATTATTCGAAAGAATAACGTTATATTACTATAACTATAGATACTGTTATTTACGTGATACTTTTATCAAAGTAAAAATCACTGACCTCTATATATACAAGTACGCGTACTTGTATAAATAGAGGTCAGTGGCAAAAATATACAGTTGATGTAAGACCATATAAGGTAAATGTACGTAATTCCGGAGTACTAAGGCATTCTTGTCTTTCCTAGCAATTTCCAGTAAAGCAGGAAAGCGAATTGAAGTTAGTTTAGTCGTAAAGAGAGGTTTTCAGAGAAGAGATTGTTATGTAACACTACTATATTTAAACTATTTTATAAAAGTAATCGTAATTTTTCTGGACCTAGTAAATGTCCGTTATTACGGTATAAAATTTGACTCTCCAGGTAATTCCGTAAACGGGTGCTGGTAATTCCGGCATATGCAGAAAAATGCCGTTTTTCTGCAGGATTACATAAAATATGCAACATAAATTTAATGTGACGTGTTCTAAATAAAACAACTTTATTTTATAAGTGTAGGAAAACAGTTTATTTAAATTTTAGGTACTTATAGTAACTTTACTACTTATAGTAACTTCTTCTGTCGATGACAGGACTGTTGGAGCTCCTGCTGACTCTTGTTTTTTGTATTTTTTATTAATTTTGTCATGCAAGGTCTGGTTGGGTATGTTATATACCTTAGATGCACGATATATGGCCATGGTTCAATTTTTTATATCCTCTAAAGCTTTGGCGAGGTCCTCGTTGGAGTACTTTTTGTTTGTTCTGTAAAAAAATTAAAATGCAGTAGCTCACTCAGGTACTTCTATATCTACCGTAATGAGAGACACAGCCAAAAACAGTGAAGGTATACAATTAAATTAAACAAATTAATGATTTTGTACCGATGTTATTTGTGACGAATCTGTTTAAAGTAAAAAAATGTTTTCTCTTTACACACGTATTTCATAACATAGAGAAATAAAATCGTAATACGTAATTTGATTCCAAGAAACTATGTTATATATTAGACCTGTAACAGCTTTTTTTGTTTACTTATCTCATCTCGTTCCTGACAAATTACAAAAAACAAAATCACCTTCCTTTCCTCTATTCCGTAATTGTTACGTAATAATGGACACGGTTGGTTTTTGGTGTAGGTAATTCCGGCAATCAGAAAATTTCAATTAACTCGCTAAAAACTAAATGAAGTAACTTGAAACGGTAATCAATCAGTTTGTTTTAAAACCCTTAAAAATAATTACATTACTTAGTTATGAAAATACTTACATATCACTCGCAATATCCTTATGAAAATCCGCGCGGTAGCTTACGCGTACGCAACACACACACTACCTTTATGGCGGTTTGGCGCAGGCTGACCGAGGGAGACGTGACAACTGAGCCGACGATGGTTACAGTTCTTTTTAACGTGTGTAATTGACGCTCTATTGTTCATACTTAATAGATAATTTTAGAACTTTTTGATACAATTAGAAGTTTTCTTATTTTTAGGCCTAAATCGAAAACTTACGGAATTTCGTACACTTACGTAATATGGTACATCTACCTTACCTTAAGACGTGACCTAAGACAGCGTGTACTATTTTTGAAAAATTGTTGTTGCCTTGTTGTTTTTCGTTAGAATTTTGCATAATAATGTGACATTTATTTTTAAATATTCAATTCACGCCGCTTTAATGTTATGTCGTAAGCAAACATGTTCGATGAAAACCCTTAAGAAACGCATTCTCTTGCTTTTCAAACTATATCATGTATTCAGTTTTAAAAGTAGCGATATTTGGGTCATCACTTTGGCAACACTTCTCATCTAAACTGAAGTATCTGGCGATGTGTGTGTAGTTATAATATTTTTAGTCATCATTGTGATTAGTGAGTATCACAATTTATCTATAAAAACCGCTGTGTTTATTAAATTCGATAGATTGTTTGTGCTCCGCGGCGAGATACACGGCCTATTTATTTTACAACGGTATCACAAACTTACAGAATGGGCGACTCGAAGAAAATCAAGGTAAATACACATAATTACCGTCAACTTCTCTGTAATATGTTATTTTGAAGATTTTTCTCAACGATATAAATATTCAGTCTAAAATTGTGCTGTATTACACCTTTGTTCGAACACTTGTGGTTAAAAGTTAGTAAACGACATTGTTTACAATTTGATAAGGTTATCATTTTGACATTTGCCAAATTGTTATCTAACCTCTCAGTGCTGCTTATGTCTACGATAAACCGACTTATTACGAAATAACAATGGGTTATAACTTAAAAAAAGAAGAGGAGGTGAAGGAATACATCGAGAACCTCGGGATCGAGTACAGGTTTGGTTGTTACAAAGAGAAAAAGCCAGAAGTATGTCATCTCCTCGGCGATTACTTGGAAGCTATCAAGAAGGATTTTGAGAAGGCCGGGAAGGTTTTTAAAAGCAATTGCTTGGACTATAAGTTTGGTAAATCATGTCTGAAGATCGGAAATTATACTTTGGTGGGGCGGGGGAAGGAAAAAGGTGACGCCATGGAAGCTCTAACCTACTTCGAAAAAGGATGTGAATACAACGAGCCTGGCGCTTGCCTTCACGCTGGCATGCTGCTCACAGCCACAGGACCCGGCATTCAAACCAAAAGAGATGTCCCTAAAGGTAAACACAACATCCTCTATGTTTGTAATTCATGTACTATGGTGATAAAATTGTTTACCATCACAGGCTTACACATTATACTTCTTTTTAGGCTTTACATCACCCAAGTTTTACTATTTCATATCTGCATACCTATTTCCAAATTATTATCATCTCGTGTTATTGGCTAAAAGTATATTTTTTCTTCTTTTTATGCTTATTTTTTGTTACTTCCAAAATATTGTAAACTTCCAATTTTCATAGGCAATTTAATAGAATTAAAATATGACCCAAATTATAATTGATTAATTTGACTAATTTCCTTTCCTCCTATTGAAATTCTTATTCTCAGTCATTAAAATACATAATGAACTCTATTCCATTTTGTAGGTTACAATTACTTGAAGAAAAGTTGTGACGGGAACGACGATATGGCATGCCACTACCTCTCAGGGATGTACCTAACCGGAGTACCCAAGAACATAGCGGAATACAACCCACACAATCCAGAGAAGAACAAAAACATAGAATACTTGATCAAGTCAGATATGAACCAAGCCTTTAAGTTTGCTAAAAAAGCCTGTGAATTAGGAAACATGTATGCGTGTGCAAACGTCAGTATGATGTATAAAAAAGGTGATGGTTGTGAGAAAAGCACAGAAGAAGCAAAGAAATACTTTGAAATTGCACAAAACCTACAGAAGGCTCATGAGACAACAAAAGAATTGAAGTTCCAACAAGGATTGAAGGATTAATTTGATAGCGAATTGAAACACTGCATTTATGTCTGTCATAGTCTCAAGAGTAATAGTCTGGTATCCTATTATCCTTTATTATTATCCTGATATCATATTAACTCATCAATATTAATTGAGATAACATATACGACATTCACCGCCTGTCTTATAAAACCTGATGGGCACCATTTGTTAATTCTCCAAAACCTGTGAAACTCAGGGAAGACTATAAATACATAGTTTGTGTATAATTGTTATACATCTCTACATCTACTACTCTTGTTAAACATATCTAAGGCTGATAGGTATAGGCTGAATCATCAAGTCGGCGGATGTGAAGTTAGCTATAAACTGCGCAATATCCAATCCTGACTTAAGTTCATATAAAGCTGCGCATTGATTGGATATCGCGCAGCTTGTGGGTAACTTTACATCCGCCGATTTATGTAATTCAGCCTGTAGCATGTTATAAACGTTTTACCGCAGCTATGATCGCCGCCACTGACGTTTTTCAGACAAATCTGTAGAAATTTGAATGGCCGCTGGCAGCGTTTGTTGCTCGTACATATTGATACTACGAGTAATAGGCAATAGATAATTCTTATTTAACTTTGTAAAAATGTAAAAATACAAGGCACATTTCCCGCCAAATAAATATAACAATGATGGCGTGTTTATTCGCGCCTTTTATACAATGAGAAATGAGGAGATCCGTAGAAGAACCAAAGTTACCGACAAAGCCCAACGGATTGGCAAGTTGAAATGGCAATGGGCAGGGCACATAGCGCGGAGGACTGATGACCGATGGGGTCGAAAAGTTCTCGAGTGGAGACCACGTACCGGCAAGCGCAGCGTAGGACGTCCACCCACAAGGTGGACGGATGACCTCATTAAGACCGCAGGATCGCGCTGGATGCAAGCCGCTTCCAACCGGTCTTATTGGAGATCCATGGGGGAGGCCTATGTCCAGCAGTGGACTTCTTATGGCTGATGGATGGATGATGGATGATACAATGAGAACACCGAGAGTGAATGCAGCACAGACACCACTGTGAACAATTTAGCTTATCTAGCCCTGTTGATTGAGACCCGAAAATTAACTTTATTTACATCTCAGAAGTGTTATTTACTACAACAGAAGACTGGGACTATGACACTGCTTTGTAAAAATGACGTTAGCAAAAATTTCGCTAGATAATATTTATGTAGATACTTGTACAAAATAAAGTTTATTGTTCACTGACTGTTGTTGTTTTTCATTAGATACAAAATAAATATGTTTAGAGCTAAGACCTACTGAGCCAGTTGACCAGTAAAAGTTCACAAATTAAAGAAGTACATCACTTGTTATAGAACTTCAGTAGCATCCACCATGCCAGCAATTGTGCTCAATTGAGGCAATTGCGATACATTCTCGTTGTAGCCGCTATATTATTACCCTAAATTCTGATGATTGACTAACTTCGAGCAAATATCTACAGAGTAACAATTGTGCAAAAAAAGTGTCCGAGCCAAAACTCTGCCCAAGCTACGTAGTGGGCAGGCTTTTTGGTTAGTCGTAAGGCGATTGCAAGCCGACTACGCCGCGCGATGGTGGCATAACGTCGAGACTCGAGAAAACGGGTCATTGTGAATTATTTAATGTAAATGTCTAAGTCGGTATGTATGACGGCGCTCGGATTTTTTTTTTACTACTTTCACTTATGGGCTCTGTAGAAATTTGCTGGAAGTTGACTCAATTATTTTGTTTTTATTTATTTGTTTATAGGCGAGCAGTGTATACTGATTTGCCTTTTTAAACCAGAGTCGAATAATTAAATCGATTCGACAAAACGTGAAGCCATAGGTCAGGGAATTCCCAAAATGAAGATGTCAGTAGAAGTTCGTGCCCTTAGAGTGATCTTTTTTCGTAAACGAAAATTACAGTAGTTTTTTTTTGTGGCTACATATATTCCTTTAAAGCGCTCCTAATTAAAACTGGGTATAGGCTGAATCACACAAGTTGACGGCTGTGATATTAGTTGTAAGGCTGTGTAGCTATAAAATCACAGCCGTTAAATTGTGTTATTCGGAATATAGGGCAAACAAAAACGTATGGGGCGAAACGAGATAAAACATAGTTTTCATCTATAGATAGATAGATAGATTCATTTATTTTCAGTAAGGATAATTACATATAGGCTGAATCACACAAGTCGGCGGAAGTGAAGTTAGCTACCAGCTGCGTGATATCCAATCAACATGCAGCTTACTGTGAGCTGTGAGGATTGGATATTCCGCAACCTGTAGTTAACTTCATAGTCGCCGACTTGTGTGATTCGGCATATAACATAGGTACTCATACTAAGGCCTCTGAACCATTTTTATTCAAAACATGCAGTAGTGGCTCCCTCACTCAGACAATACGATTCTTACTTACTACCTACCTAATATTAGAAATCTGAAAATGTGTTTGTTGGTTACTCTTTCAAGCAGCAACAGAGCAATGGATAGACTTGAGTTTTGGCATGGACATTGGACGTACTTAGTTTGAAGGTAGTAAGTTAAGTTTAGTTTAATGTACTTAGCTCAAAGGTAGCAGAGTGTTGAAGGCTACTTTATTCCAGAAAAATGATTCCTATAGGGTAGCACAAAAATATAAGGTAAAACACCTAATGCCAGACACTGAACTAAAGGATGACACATTCGAGAAAACTCCTTCCTCCTAAGAATAATAAACCTTAAATCTATTTGACTACTGATCTTATAGACGCCTAGCATCATCTATGACACATGGTTAAAAACTTATAACACCTTTCCTAGCGAAATTTTAAAATTGCGTCAGTTGCCAGCTAACAACGCGGAAAAGTAGACACATGCTCTGTGATTCTTGAACATTTTGGTAAGGAGGTTGACATTGGGCAGGTAAGATTTTGTTATACATACTTACGATTTTTGTGGATTTAGTGTTGATTTTAGAAATATGAAAGATTTATTAGTAAACGAGGGCTATTGTTTTCATGTTTAGTTCAGTTTTTATAACAATTGTTGCTGTGTCTACTATTAGGTACCAAAATATGTGAAAACCTAAAAGATGACACAAGTGTCATCTAGTAGGTTGCATCAAAATGTTCAAAACTTGTACAAAAATAGCTTCTATTCCAAGTGTGTGAAATGCTGTATCAATTTTGTTACTTTTACTTTACTCTGCCCAATAGTAGACAGGATGTCAATTATTGGGTAAGGTATGTGTCAACTATTGGTTTCATCGATTTCAGATTTGGTCGAGCGTGATGCAGCCCATAAAAAGTCAGATGTTTAGATACAGTGAAGCTGATAATATAATATGGAAGCTGCCATAGCAGAATGCAGAAGAGGTGTCGCAACAGCTACTGTAGCAAGAAAATAAAAAGAGCCGAGAAAAAAAATGAATTAGAAAAAGAATAGAAGACTAGAGAAAAGAAAGAGCAAATTGAAGAGGAACGTAAACTAAACTAACGTAAAGCCTGCTAAGAAATTGGCTAAGAATACCATTAAGACAGTAAAAAAAAAGTTAAGACAGATGATTATAGTAGCGACTCAAGTTCTGAAGAAGAGTGGCAAGATTCTGGAGATAGTTTAGATGATATATCTGACGAAATTGAAAACGATGTATTAGAAATGGGAAATGCAGAAGAAAATAACGTTGAGAAAAGCAAGATCAAGTAGGATGACTATGTGATTGTCAATTTTCCTGGTATAAAGAAATATCACAGGTATCTCTGTATTGTCCAAAATATTAGCCAAGATGGTGAAATCGAAGTTATGGCAATGGTAAGCTCTGATCAAACCAAGACTAGTCAAGGAAAACGATAAAGATATTAGTATTATAAGAGAATGTCAAATCGCTGAAAGGGTCGACGCGCCAAAAATGATAATTGCTGGTGATAGAATTAACTATAAATTTCATTTTGCACTGCAGGTTGATGGATAAGCAGAAGTACCGATTAATAACTTCAACATAATTATATAAATGACGATTGTATTACAATAGGTGATAAGTAAATTTTGATAGATGGCCCAAAGACAGATTCTCTGTTTAAAGACGGAGTATTTCCTTAGTATTTTGATTTGAAAACCTACTTTAAATGTGATTTAAAGCCATGTCTAGTAATAGTGCTAAGTGCTGTCTATTATTAGTGGTAACGATTTTTTGAGATGTCATCTATTGGTTAATATGACAAAGTTTAAAATAATACAAACTTATAATTGAAATATGTTAATAATTACAATGTTTCATATGAAATAATAGATCTAAGTATTGCTTTAGTAGATTAAAAAAGTTTCAACTGCAATGTGGTAACAAAATATATTAATATTGAATACTGAAACTTGTGTTGTCCTTAATGTGTCTAGCATTAGGTGTTTTACCTTAATATAATTTCAGACGAATAAAAGCTAGTTAGCCACTAAAAATACATTATTATATAGGAACTGTACTAAGCAATTTTTGTTTAACTGACTTCATAAAAGGAGGTTCTTAATTAAGTTCTTAGTTAAGGTTCTTATTCGCGATGTAAGGAGGTTCTTAATTCGTTTGTAGGTATGTTTTATTTGTATGTATGTTACGCGACTACACTGATAATTGTTATGAAGCGATTTTAATGATTCTCCTTTGTTTGTTAGATCATGTTTCATAGTTGGTCTCATTTAAATTTTAACGAAATCGGCTAAGCCATTTTTGAGAAATCAACAATAATGTGAATAAATGACTACATCGATCCGTGCGAACTATTCGATTTTTGTAAATCGTCGATTATGCCATTTTTGATGAAAAATAATGTTGATATATCTCCAGATCGGCATCATAGGAGGATCGGGGTTCGACGACCCCACACTGTTCGAGAACCAAGTGGAAAAGGAAGTGAGCACGCCGTTCGGTCGGCCGTCGGACGTGCTGGTCGAGGGCCAGATCGGAGGCGTCACCTGCGTGCTGCTGGCACGACACGGGAGGAAGCACCAGTACCAGCCTAGGTAGGTACTAGTAGCGGCACGTAAGTCTAGCACTGAGGGTACTGTGGAGGGGATGGCTGCGCATGTTGACTGCCATACTAAACTCATGCTCAGCCACCCCCTCCACACTTCGCTCAGCGCTAGACTTATATGCCGCGACCTGTAAATGACAGACGTTCAGGGCTGGACCGTAAGTTTAAAGGGCCCTAGGCTAATACTACTTAGGGGCCCAGCTAATTACTCAAAGTATAGGATAGTAAGATACAGAGTCTGAGAGGAAAACAGCGGAGCACGATCGAGATCGAATGAATATTGTGAAGGCCAATGGCTGCCGAACATTTTAACTGTCAGTTCGAAGTACCAACACCTGAACGTAATCTTGAATGAAATGAATGAATGTCGCATGATTCCCAGCGTTGCAAACTTTACGATCTGATTAATTTAATAAAATTAGATTTTTTCGTATTAAGGTCTATTGTCGATGACTTGACTTAGCTGGAAGCCCCTTAAATCCACGGGGAACTGGGCTGAAGCCCGTAAAGCCATATGGTAGATCCGGCCCTGCAGACGTTTCTTGTACAATGAAGATATCTACATCCTCGACCGCATATCTGCTCAACATCAGGCAGTATGTAGTCAAACGCAAACCTATACGGAATAAAAAAAAAATAGTGTAGGAGATAGATGCACGACACGGGGGGAAGCACTAGTACTAGCCTAGTCAGGCCAAGACAGATAGCATTTAAATAATTATCTGCCCGAACAGAAATCAAACCCCAGACCATGTACTAGATTATAGGATTTTAAAAGTAGTATGTTGGTATTTTCAGTGATGTGAACTACCGCGCGAACATCTGGGCGCTAAAAGAGGCGGGCTGCACGCACGTACTGGCCACCACTGCCACCGGCTCGCTGGTGGAAGAATACGCGCCGGGGGATCTGGTGGTGCTCGACGACTTCATTGACAGGTACAAATAGTATACAAAAACTTGTCGTGTCGTTATAATAACATCTATATAGGCGCTGCAAGAGGCATGTTGCAATGGTCACTGCTGCCACGGGCTCGCAGATGTATACTAAGCGCCACACAAATCGGCGAATGGGAAGTTATGTGCAGAACGCTGAGCAAAAGCCGAAATATAGATATGCGCGGGAGCCAGAGAGACTTGCGCCGGGGCACACCCGCCCGCCGACCTCATGCCTCCCGCGCGCTCTCTACGCCCGTGCACACATGCGCAATAATTAGCGAATCACGGCGAAGTGTCATCTGCAACTAACTTCTTATCCGGCGATTTGTGTGGCGCTTAGTATGGTAATATGCGCCACGAGACCTGATGGTGCTGACGACTTGGTCGATAAATCGTTAATCGATAGTCGTAGACGACGTCTTGACACACGTCTGTATCATTATTATAACGTGTGTTATGATTCAAAAAGATTTCTTGTATATTCATCCATTCATACATCAGCCATAAGACATACGCCTTCCCTATGGATCTGCAATAAGGCTGGAAGCGGCATGCATCGATCCAGCAATCTTAATGAGGTCGTTAATCCATCTTCACTATACATAGATCAATTTTTATTTGTCAGAACATGGGGCCGTCCTTGCACATTCTACGACAGCACAGAAGGCGGTCCGCGCGGCGTGTGCCACCTGCCCATGCGGCCCGCGTTCTGTAACAACGCGCGACATGCTCTGATCGAGGCTTGTCGCGCGCGCGCCTACCGCTGCCACGAGACTGGCACCGCTGTCGTCATACAGGGGCCGAGGTAACTATACTAAACAAAACGGATTGGCTTGAAAACTTCTTATAAAACGACGCGACGTTGGACTAGTTCCTGCTGCGAAGCTGGACCTTATAGGTAACTATGTTACTGAGTAGCTCAATGACTTCTTGTAGAAATACGAAGGCTCTACAGTGGAGCCTCGGTACCTATCCTTCCTTTCAGCAATAGGACGTCCATTGCTGGACATAGGCCTCCCCTAAAGATCTCCAATAAGACCGGTTGGTAGCGGCTTGCATCCAGCGCGATCCTGTGGTCATAATGAGGTCGTCCGTCCGCCTTGCGAGTAAACGTCCTACGCTGAGCTTGCCGGTACGTGGTCTCCACTCGAGGACTTTTCGACCCCATCGGTCATCAGTCTATGTTACCGAGTAGCTCAATGACTTCTTGTAGAAATACGAAGGCTCTACAGCAGAGCCTCGGTACCTATATAACAATACAAATTGCACAGTACGATTCAAACTTAACGGCTTGGAACGTGTGCCGAATGGCTGCACAGTAAAAAAATCATGGGTCAATGGGAGTGAGGCGGGGGGTGCTGCGCAGCGAATAGCTCACTTCAGAGCCGTCATAAAATTTGAAGAGTAAACTATTATGTACCTACATTGTTCATGAGCGATGTGTTAAACTGTCCATGAGCTATCGAATTTCTTTTACGGTTATATGCAGGTTGTCCCACGACATTTGTCTTCACTTAGAAGCTGGTGCAGGTTACCAGTTGTTAACCTTTTGTATAATAATTATTTTTCGCAAAAAACAGCATGACCGACTTCACTCGTGTGAAGACACATTTTTCACATTATTGTTGATTTATCGAAAATGGCTCAGCCGATATCAATAAAAATTTAATGGGACCAATTTCAAAGTATACTCTTTCCAATAAAAAAAGAATTATTGAAATCGGACTACTACGAAAAAAGTAATGCGTGGTTATACATAAAAAAAATACGCGTCGAATTGAGTACCTCCTCCCGTTGGTTCGTCGGTCAAAAAGAAACAAATGAATAAAATTATCAGAAACTCAAGCCGACTGTAAGCCAATCCCTTGTTGATTCACAGATTCTCAAGTCGGGCCGAGAGCTTGATGCACAAGCAATGGGGCGGACACCTCGTCAACATGACTACGGTGCCTGAAGTGAGTACCTTAAATTCTACCTACAACTATAAACAGGTGGTGTACAAACAGATAGACGTCAGTATCCGAAATACAGAATTTTGTACTTCGGATGCTGACATCCCTTCTAACTGTATCGTATATATAATTTGGTTTCGTCGTCGTCGTCGTTTCGGCCATAGGAAGTCCACTGCTGGACATAGGCCTCCCCTAAAGACCTCTAACAAGACCGGTCGGTAGCGGCTTGCATCCAGCGCGATCCTGCGGTCTTAATGAAGTCATCCGTCCACCTTGTGGGTGGACGTCCTACGCTGCGCTTGCCGGTACGTGGTCTCCACTCGAGAACTTTTCGACCCCATCGGTCATCAATTCTCCGTCAGGTTAATTGTTAAACCAATTGTTGAAGTGAAAACTTCTTTATCGATGTTGTGCACTTTTTGAGATGTGTAAAAAATGTTAAACTCTCATCAAGACACGTGACCCTGATCGAAAATTCGTAAGACGGCGCAGGGCGCTTGCGCGAGTGTGCGTCTATAAATGATAGTACTTTATATGTTCAAGTTTTCACTTCTGCCGGCACTCCTGGAGTGCAACCCGTTGTTTTTTTTACAAGCTTTTATTTAACTTGCAATGGATGTACTTATGTATGTATGTAAGTTCGGGTGGAATCTTGCAAGTTAAATTTGACCAACTTCCCGGTTTCCGATTGAGCTGAAATTTTGCACGCATATTTATATCGCGTGACAATGCAATAATATAAATAAATAAATAAATATTATGGGACATCTTACACACAGTCTCTGACCCCAAACTAAGCATTGCTTGTGATATGGCTGCAAGAGACTGATATACTACATATACATATTTTAAATACATGCTTATATAGATAGTACCTAAATAACACCCAGACACAGAGCAAACACCTATGTTCATCACACAAATGTTTGCCCTGGGTGGGGATCGAACCCACGCCTCTTTGACACAGAAGTCAGGGTCACTAACCACTGAGCCACCGAGGCAGTCAATATGGTACCATGGAGCTGATCTGATGATGGAGTCAGAGGAAGGTGGCCATAGGAACTCCTGTACTAAAAGAAGATAGACTCGTCGTGTTTGGGCTCGTTTTACTTGCCTAGGCTAGCACTCTGCTACTACATGATATCCAGGATCTTAAAAGCTTGTTTTTTAAAAAGGTATTTTTACTTTATTTTATTATGATTTGGCACCACTAGAATAAAGCCTATCTTCGTTTGCGGCTTTTCACTCTGGACTTTACATAACTCTCATGCGAAGTGTCATAAGGCACTGTTTTGTTCCCTCGTTGCATAATCCGACCGACTACTATCTCCTTTCTCCCTCGCGCAGGTAGTGTTGGCGAAGGAAGCCGGGCTGAGCTACGCGGCCGTGGCTCTCGTCACCGACTACGACTGCTGGAGGGAGAACGAAACCTCCGTGAGTTATTACACTAAATACCCAAATTATTAGTATTACTTACTATTTTATATTATTTACTAGTTATTTCACTGTTCTATCAAAATAGCCCTTCTAGTACGGACGGGCACGGTAATGGTTTTTAGGGTTCCGTACCCAAAGGGAAAAACGGGACCCTATTACTAAGACTTTGATGTCCGTCTGTCACCGGGCTGTATCTCATGAACCATGATAGCTAGGCAGCTGAAATTTTCACAACTAAAAAGAGAATTAAATAAATATTTAAGGGGGGCCATACAACAAACTTGAACTTTTAGACGTTTTTCGCTCTATATTAATTATAGTAACAGGTAGATGCTTGAAATCACAGAATACTTAGTTTTATATTCACTTCAATAATAAATAGTAATAGTCATATATCTTTATTGCGTATATGGGTAATACAAGATGGTAAGATAAGAATAATTAACCGCCATATTTTATCTGTAATAAAATTAAAATAAAATAAATATTTAAGGGGGGCTCCCATACAGTACGGAACCCTCCGTGCGCGAGTCCGACTCGTACTTGGCCGATTATTAACAGTATTGTGACGCGGCCCTGTCCTTGAAATATACAACTACAGCGCCACGTGGGCACGCAGAACGTATCCCGCGCTAGGGCTGCCCGCCTTCAGTATTTCAATTTCATCTACTTACTCTTTAGCTACTTGAGTTTCTTTCTAGCTTCTATCTATTATGCACCGTATCAAACATCTTGGGCACGGTAATGGTATCTAACAGTATTGTGACGCGGCCCTGTCCTTGAAATATACAACTACAGCGCCACGTGGGCACGCAGAACGTATCCCGCGCTAGGGCTGCCCGCCTTCAGTATTTTAATTTCATCTACTTACTCTTTACCTACTTGAGTTTCTTTCTAGCTTCTATCATGATGTAAAATTATTATATTTATTAGAAAAATAAATTCCTGTGAAGGAAAGAGGAAGCGTTCAATAAAAATACATATTGTGCTTTTTGATGTTTTTGGTTCCGTAGTATACCACGCCGCGACTGACTAGCATACCGAGAAAATACCAAACTCCGAGGCGCGTAAATATGATTCGCGATCCGACCGTTTGTATCAAGACGGACTACTATTAGATATCATTTCCGTGGTACGGGTAGACTATCCGTACTAACACACACTAAACTACACTTATTTTGAGTTTTAAATGAGTAAACTTAAACTATAGGTACAGGTAGTTCTCGTATGGCTCCATATGTTGTTGTAAAGCTCCTCCAGCTGAAGCCTACGAAAGGCCCTGCATTTTTTAAAACAACAATGCTCGCGCATTATTGTAAAATACCTAATCTGGTAATTCCATAAAGGAGATTAGTCCAGTAGTCTCCTGCGCGCCGAACCAAATGTGCCCAAGATACTTGCCCGCTGAATGGCCAAGTAAATGCGCTGGACCAAACACCAGCCCGCCCGGGCGTCACATCCTCTATCTTTTAGGCGGCGACGCAGGTCCAGTACAAATTTCCTGGCTTCGGCACCCCACGGCCCCGCTGTTTCGACGGCGAAGGGAACAATGTCGTACGCTGATTCCAGGCAGGCGTATTTGTTGTGTTTATTTCTGGCGGCTGCCTCCGCTCCTGCCCCAGCAGCTTGCTGGGTAGCAGGAAGGTGGCAGGATACGAAACTGCTTAATTATGCACGTCGCATCCCACACGAGGCAGCGCCCTCTCTGCCAGGGAACCAGCGTAAGGCCAACCGGGCGTTTGCCGAAGACAATACTTTCTTAACTTTTTGTGACCCCACAGGTGTCAGTGAACGAAGTGCTGGCGATGTTTTCCAAAAACGTGAAGAAAGCCGCGCAAGTGATCATCGACGCGGTGCAGATATTGGCTGCCGACACCGACCTCGCTTACTTAGATGCACATAAGGTAAACCGTTTTGACGTGATAACGTCTTATAAATAGATAAACGCCGGCTGCACGCACGAAAAAGTGTCACGGTCCGCCTGAGCAGAGCATGCAAACGAGAGCGCAGAACAAGCGATAGAGATATTAGAGATGCATGATCGGCCTAAGCGTTCGGCTTGTTTCGGTTGTTGATTCAACAATGCTGTTGATACAACGTTTCAACAATACAGACAACGAATTTTTTTTACTGGATCTCTTCAATCCGTCAGTCTTAAAACGGCCACTGCTGGACATTGGCCTTAGTTATGGATCTCTGAGTGGAAGCGACTTGCGTCCAGCGTGATCATACAGCCTTAATGAGGTCGTCAGTGTATAGACGTGACACGTGGACTAGTGGATAGACGTCCTAAGCTAAGTTTGCCGATACGTGGTCTCCATTCGATAACTTTTCAACCGAATAAGTCATCAGTTCTCCATTCTATGTGCCCTGTGTACTGCCATTTCAGCTTGCCAATCCGTTGAGGTATGACAGACGACCTGATTAAGACCGTAGGAACTTTAAATAAGCAGTATTTTTCAAAATCTATAAATCCATGTCGAACAGTGGATGACGTATTGACGTCATACAGCTGAATCAGCCATTTTTTGCGATTTTAGTGTTGTTGAGTTCAATTCTTACTAAGGGGCCATAGTAAAAATTGATTAGGTATAATTAATTATTTATAATGAGTACAATGACTTCTGCATAGTAAAACATGTATTTTTTTTCTTTTTCAGGAACTTGTATCTACAGGCGTCATGTTAAAAGAATAAAATATATTTTGATTAATTACGGATAAAAAAGAGCTAAAAAGTATTACTATATGGTTTTATACATCTAACAAATGCAATTCTTTATAAGCTAGCCCAGTCGTGTCACAGGAAATAATATTGCCCGTGACACTACTGGTAACAGAGTAGTGTTACCAGTACTACTCTGTTACCAGTAGTGTCATGGGAAATGTCATTTTACCCGTAGCACTACTAGTAGTGTCACGGGAAAGTAAATGGGTTTGAACATTTCGCTGTACGAGAACTTTGCGATCTTTAAATCCAAATAACTCGAGAACGTGACACTTTAGGGTATCATAGTACTGGACATCTATTGTTTGTATAAGTGTTCCTTACCCATATACTATTTTATATACTACTTTCATCGTGCGCGGAAATTTTGAAAAAAAATCATAATGGTGGCGGGTGGATTTGCCTGCTTCCGTACAAAAATGTTCAAACCCCTTTCCCTTTGCTCTACTAGTTGAGCCAAGCAGTTGAGTCACGGGGGATAAACGGAATCAGATTTAATGGTGTCTGTGAACACAAGACGAGGCGTTACCCAGTAGCAATTTATTTGTGACAGCGGCGCTAAGGAATGTGTACTAAGCGCCACACAAGTCGGCGGATGGGAAGTTATGCGCAGAACGCTGCGCAAAAGCCGAAATATAGGTATGCGCGGGAGCCAGAGAGACGAGACGCCGGGGCACACCCGCCCGCCGACCTCATGCCTCCCGCGCGCTCCCTACGCCCGTGCTCACAACTACGCCACTTGCGTCGGCATTGTGCACACATGCTCAATAATTAGCGAATCACGGCGAAGTGTCATCTGCGGCTAACTTCTCATCCGTCGATTTGTGTGGCGTTTAGTATAGATTTGCGCAGATTGTAACTAACTTCACATATATATAAAATACGTCATTGAGTTTGAGCACTACTACTAGCTACTCTTGAGTAGTGCGCGCGGAATAAGGCGGCCGAGAGCAATCGTGCGATCAACGCACAATCATTATTATAAACATACATGTTTTTGTACTAATTTTATTAACTTTTCATGATAACTCACTTGGCACACGTCACGTATTAACCTTTTTAACGCCAAGTCGCCAACGACTTATTAATTCGCCAGAAAAATGAGAGAGAGATTTGCGCAGGGTCTTACGCGAAATCATAAAGAGTTGACAGTGTCTATTTTTATGAATTTTATTATGTATAATTATAATTTAGGTAATAAGTATAATAATGAAATTAATGAACACAAAAGTGCACCTGGTCTAAGCCGATCAAGGTCGATTTTCAACTAACTGATAACCATATATTAGATATCGAGATACGAGATAAATGACTAAAAACACACCTTTCGATAGGCAAGCTATCATAGGCATAAATCAAATAAATCACTACATAGTATAAAACAAAGTCGCTTCCCGTTGTCTGTCCCCATGTATAAACCACGCAATAGATTTTTAATAGATAGGGTGACTGAGCGGGGAAGGTTTGTATGTGTAATACACCTGTGCGAAGCCGGGCCGGGGCGGGTCGCTAGTATTTGATTTAAAAACCCATCTGGTTATCAGATAGGTGAAGGTCGATCTTCCAAGTCTCCTGTACTAACCATTCCATGAGAAAAATAAGAAATAAACAAAGTTATAATCTTAATAGCCTTTTATTGATCCAACTCCTTACAAAATGATCAAAAATGTCTCTTACTTAATTTCACACATACACCAATGCTTAAATTTACCCATGTAACTTTGCAAAAGTCAACTTTGCTGCAATCATTTCTCATGTCTACTCCTTATTCCAAAATTATATCAAGAGTTAGCCCATCTGGTTGCTATTATACCTAATCTTTAGACCTAATAAAAAAAATCAAGACAACGTCGTGAACAGACAAGTGAGGCCGGTTTTTATACGTGGTGAGTGCGTCGGTGTTGCGCCGCCATAGTTCGACTGACAAACCAAGGCGTAGTTTCGTGTACACGGCGAGGCGTAGTTTTGCCGGCCTCACTTGTTTGTTTACAACGTGCTGTCTTTATTTTTTATTTGGTCTGAGACCTAAACGAGAAATTATTGTATGTATTGTTTCTTTATTTATTTCTTTGTACAAAATTAGGATGTCGGTGACGGCTTTATGTAAATTAAAATTCGTTTAATACTTATATTCGCAACCATCAATTACAATACAATATTTGGTTAAAAAAAAACACTGTATAATTATGTTAGTTAATTTGACTAATTCTAAGCTCTAAAGCCCCTGATTGACGTACAAAATAAAACAGCGGTTTTAAATATTTCTCTATACTGTGAAGGTATGATGGTATAACGGTATAACCACAGAGAAAACTTTAAAACCGCGGTTTTAAAGTTTCTATACTATGATGGTATAATCACAGAGAAAACGTTAAAACCGCGGTTTTAAAGTTTCTATACTATGATGGTATAATCACAGAGAAAACTTTAAAACCGCGGTTTTAAAGTTTCTATACTATGATGGTATAATCACAGAGAAAACTTTAAAACCGCGGTTTTAAAGTTTCTATACTGTTACGCAGTAGGCCGCCGCGCCGCGTGCGGTACGACGGCGAGTTGTTTACACCTAATCGCGAGATTTATGGTTTTATGACTCAGGCGGCACCGGTCTTTGTGTCGCGTCTATTGTGAGATTTTTTTTGGTGTTTTCGTAATAGTTGAGAACAATAGGAATTCTCGAACTTTACACTTGTTTACTTTGTCAGTCACAATGGCACCGAATATTCTACAGATTTCTAGAACCCTTGTTCCGATATAAATAGGGCGATGGTTTTCGTTCGTGGCAGTTATCGCGTTTTATACCGGAGCAAAAACATCTCGTGTTCAAGTGCGGTACCAGTGATTGTGAAGTGACTAGTTGTGTGAATATCAGTGCCAGTGTGAAGAGTTGTGCGAACCAGTTGTGTCGTGTGTACTGTGATTTTGTGCAATAAAGTGCAAAGTGAACAATCGGCGTTTTAACTGATTATCCAAGAACCCATCTCGTAACAATACTATGACGATATGATGGTATAATCACAGAGAAAACTTTAAAACCGCGGTTTTATTTTGTAAGTCAATCAGGGGCTTAACGGTGTTCTTTAGAATGATGAAACGTTGGACAAACCCCAATTGAAGAATACAATTATGGTAGAAAGAAGAACAAATAGAAGAAAGAAAGAATTTCCCCCTTTTTTAAAGATTTTTTCTTTCGGATTTTTCCGTGTTTCATCGAAATGTTCCCTATTAAGTTTTGTAAAATCTGTGCAAGGAGTGTCATTTTCTTTTTATTTAAAGGTGTTATATTTTTTTGTTTGATAACATACTGCCTGATGTTAACCAGATGGCCAAACTTTACTGTCACTTATTTATCTACATTACGTATTTTAAAGTTGTGCAAAATTAATTTTAAAAGTACTATTGGATTGTTCAAAACAGCTTTTATGCTAAAGTTAATTATTCTAAAACCTTACTGACTAAAGTTATTCTCCATTTACGCTTGTGAACTCACTGCATCTGTGGACAAAAAAGAAATGTTTAGTATAATTTCACTAATCCGTCACTATTTACAATAATTTTTCGCAAAAACTGGCACCACCGACTTCCACCTTGTACAGAATTCGACTAGTTGGCACGAATCGATGTGACATCCATGCACATTATTGTTGATTTATCAAAAACGGCTCACCCGATTTCTATAAAATTCCCTTTTCGAAATAAAAAAAAATATTTTCAAATCGGTTCACAATTGACGAAAATATCGATGAACAAACACAAAAAAATACATACAGACGAACATAGTACCTCCTCCTTTTTGTAAGTCGGTAAAAACCAGAGGGTGCCGGATTATTGGAATGTTCGGATTACTGGATTATAAAGAAAAATCATAATAAATAAAAAAATGCAAGTGGAGCCCCTCCGCGCGGAAGAAGTGAAACTTCGACGCAACAGTGCTTTCATATCCCCTCCATGGTACACGTAGCGTTAAACGTTTAACGCAACTTTGTTGGAAGTCGCATTATAAGTTTCACCTCAAAATATAACGCATTAGCCCACTGACCTCATTGAGGTCGCTCGCTTATTTTTTTTTGTCTAATTTAATCGAAGTCTAAGGAATCGTGAGGAATCGTGCTATCCTGTTTTAACTTATGTGGATAGATTGCCAGTGAAACAAAGCGAGAAATAGTGGGTCTAGTCTACATTCGTTTCATACTTTATGTCTTCGGCAATTGGACTCAAATTTGTACGATCGCAACCGCACTTGAAAAAGAGAATAAGTATAATGTAAGTTCGCACATACACATAAGTTTTGAGGTTAGACTGCTAGACGACGACGCTACGACGGAGCGCAGGCGTAGATTGGCGAGGGATAATGGTAAAACACTTACCTAACTTTATATTCAACGCTCCAGGTGGTCTTGTCTCCCCGGGTTTATTTCTGTGTCCACGGGTTGCGGCCGTGCTGTCCGGGGATCATGTCGAGCAGGTACTGCCGCTGAGCCTCGGCCATGCGTTGCATCTCGGCGGCCATGGCGGCGTTGCTGCCGCTCGACCCGCTCTTGCCCGCTGCGGGTATGGGAGGGGGTCAACTACATTTTGTGGTGGCTACTTTTAAAGGTGAAGTTTTTGAAGGTAGATGGAGACGAGTGGCAAATTTTTAGCAAAACTTAATTCAACTTGACGTAATGCTGATTGCGTAGTAAGTATTGACCACAGAGCTATTACAACCAGTGGGATGATGTGGTCGATCAAGAAAATCTAAAGAAGATGCATTGATTTAATATGGTATGAGTTAGAAAGAGACGTGAAAAATATCTCGATTCAGTGGCTGTAGCCGTTTTTTTCCCGATAGTGTCAAATTCCAATTCGTATTTGACAGTTTGGACAACTCTCGGCAAGATTTTAGATATAGGCCAAATCATAGAAGGATATGCAGGCGGATATGAAGTTAGCTACATCCGCCGACTTGCGTAATTAGGCCTATACTAAAAATCCATGATCAAAATTTTTAAAATCGAGCTTAATACAAGACTATATATTGACACGCTTTGGTGGAACTGTAAGTGTGGTAACTTGAAATAAAATAATATACATGCAATATTTTTTTTATAATTTACGAGTGAATTTCAAAACTAAACCATTTACTTTATGTAACTTTTAGATTATTTTTTCATTTACAATTATTATTATATGCATGCTATGTTTCCTCTGAAAAGTTTGATCAGATTCTGTTAATATTTAGAATGATGTATTGCATTAAAGCCGTTTGCAAAGTAATTAATATAAAAGATATGGTAAGTTGTAAAGTGTAATGTGGCATACGTACAGCGCTTACCTAGCGCCGAGGCCTGCGCCATGGCGAGCTGGTAGGTGTACAGCAGCGGCGAGAACTGCATCATGGCCGCGGCCGCGGCCGCAGACATGCCCGCGCCGCCGGCAGCGCCCGCGCCGCCGCCCAGACCTGCAACAAAAACACATCGGAAACATTTTACTTTTATTTTAACCCAAACCTAAACAAAGCTTGTCGACGTTTGGCATCGAAAGCCGTGAACGAGACATTACTTTTTATAGAGAGAGAGAAGAAACTTGAGTCGATTGAGAGACGAGCCAGGAGGCTGACAACGAAACCTTGACTAAGTCGCAGCTGCAAAGTCTCGAGCATCGACGTAGTGTGGCGTGGCTATCAGCTTTCTATCGGACACACTTCGGAGAGTGCGCCCAGGAGTTGCACAATCGTCCCACCTGCTTCTTTCTTATATCTTATATCGCACAATCACTTCTCCTTCCTATCCTTGACTACGCTGACGCCTGCTTTCTCAATCTTACCGAGGAACAGTTAGATAAACTTGAGCGGCTTCAAAACTATTGCATAAGATTCATATACGGCTTACGCAAATATGACCCCACGTGTCTCAGTTTCGCAATAAGCTCAAGTGGTTGCCTATTCGCCTTCGACGGAATGCTCACATTCTTTCTTTACTCAATAATATCTTATTTAATCCTACCTCCCCACGCTACTTAAAAGATTGCTTCTGCTATTGGCACTCCTCTCATTCTATTCCTCTTAGGTCTCAAGATAACCTCACTCTCATGTCTCCCTCTGCGCGCTCTGAAACATTCTAAGGCAATTCGTTTGCTTTTCCGGCTGTCCAATTGTGGAATGCTTTGCCTGTTCCAATACGCAAAGCCCCATCTCTTGCTGTTTTCAAGGAAAGCGTTAAAAAACTTTATCTGTCACAGGTGCCATCGCAGTAGATCTGTTGTTATATTTTGTTGTTATTTATTGCTATATATTTTAATTTTTATCAAATTGTATTTATTAGTCTATCTTTTATTATTATTATTTTATTTATGTATTAGGATGTAGGTACTAAATATATATATTCGAAATTTAACTTGTTATGTATTTACTAATTAAATGTTTTTTTTTTGTTCCTTTCTCCTTTACTACTCACCCCGTTTTTTTTTCTATCATTATTATTTCCTCTCTAGATGTAAGGGTTGCCTGGAAGAGATTGCTGTAAGCAATAAGGCCGCCCTTTGTTGCACTAGTTTTAAGTTACTTTATTTGTCCTTTCTGTGTATTTTTCTGTAATTTGTGTTAACAATAAAGTGTTCATTCATTCATTCATTCATATCGTACGGCTAGACAGACGCGACCAAAGCGCCACCCTTTTAAGGTAGACATCCCGCGCGTTACAACCAAGCGTTTTGAATCCACATTCCTCATACAAACAGCCAGAATGTGAAACGCTTAGCCAGGGTCTATCTTCCCGCTAAAGTACAACCTGGGTGTCTTCAAATCAGTAAATAGGTATCTTCTAGGTAAGCGTGCTACACTCTAGACGGCATATCTGATATTAAGATTTCAGGCAATGTGTATTCGAACGCAAACATACAACAAAAAAAAACCTTGGAGAAGGCTCTGTAAAAGTATTATTTTATAATAATTTGTTTTAAACAGAAAAGTGTTTATTTAAAAATAATCCTTTATTTAAAGGACATTATTATATAATAATAGAGCTTCTCTCTCTAAAAACGAATGACGTGTTCGCGACTTTCAATACCGAACGACGTTGTAGCTACCAGAGTAATATACTACATATTTTTGATTAGTATCTATAGTCACAAACACGCAAAAAAAAAGTCCGCGCCAAAACTCTGCCCACGCTGCAACTACTACAACGCCGCGCGATGCCAATTATTACGAACAACTTTTACAATAGTACCAACCCGCAATTTGAGAAAAATACAACTGTATTAATTATACATGTTATCGATTGAATAAGTTTCCTCGTGTGACCGCTGTGGCTCGATTGAAGATGTGTACCATGTTTTAATGGAATGTGCCTAGAACTAAAAACTGCGTCGTCAACTCTTTGATAGTAATCATGTTATCTGCCAAGTGGGAGGCTGTAATAGCGTGTTATCTACACCTGATTAAAAGGATGCCAGAGGGCTGTACGACGTGTACCGTGCAGCTCTTACAGAACGCAATCAACAGCTAATTTAAAAACAATTGTTATGCGTACAATGGTGTCATGTCTTAAAAACCCTGGATAAATAATAAATGAATAAAAAAAAAAACAAATTTCGGGACAACTTTGTATGAATATTAAATTGCTAGTTGTTACCTCTGAGCAGTTGATGTTGCAGGGCCTGCATGGCGGCCGCGCTGTGTTGCTCGAACGCCATCTGAGCGGCCGCCGCCGCCGCCAGCTGGAACATAACAACATGTTAAGTATAAGCGCCACACAAATTGGCGGATGGGAAGTTATGCTCAGAACGCTGCGCAAAAGCCGAAATATAGGGATGTGCGGGAATCAGAGAGACGAGACGCCGGGGCACACCCGCCCGCCAACCTCATGCCTCCCGCGCGCTCCCTACGCCCGTGCTCAACACTACGCCACGCGGCGTCGGCATTGTGCACACATACGCGATAAGTAACGAATCACTGCGAAGTGTCATCTGCGGCTAATTTTTCATCCGCCGATTTGTGTGGCGCTTAGTATAAGTAAGTTCGTAAAGACCGGGTGGCTAGCCCTAGTGTCACAGTTTTTAGGCAGCCTGAAAACATCTGACATGGCTAAACGGTTAAAACAACCGAGAGCTATAATTTATCGTGTCATCCGAGCCACGGTAGCGCTCAGTTGGAAAATGCCACCCTCGGTCACCCAACCAAATACTAACCGGGCGGAACTTTGCTTAATTTCGGTGATCACTGACAAACACCTATATAGTCCAACTACGCTACGAGCGCTACAACAACTCAAACTCAAATAGTTTTTTACAATATATGAATTATTGAACATGTTAAGACAGCTATATTAAACAGATTTTCACCCTAAAGAGTAGATAACGTATCCGGTCTTGCAGTTGTCCATAGGCGAAGGTGGCTTTTTACCATAAGTAAGCCCGACAATCTGTTTGCCATTTTGTTACTTAAAAAGAAAATGTATTGATGTTTTTCATAGATTTCGTTTTCTAGATTTCTCCTTCGGAAGAATCATACAATTAGAACTAAAGTTCTAAATTTTGCTCAAATAAAAACGATGTTACAGCTGTCTTATTCATATCTGGTTATACAGCATACGCGAGAGTGAGTGGAACAAGAAAAACGCATTGAATGTCGGCATACGTCAAAATCACAAGTTGGAATGTCAAAAGTGGTTCCACTTTGTCTTTTGCGATATGATCGGAAATTTGAACTCTCTAGTTCCAGTAGAAGGTTCAAATCGCTGATCATTTTACCTTACTACTTTTTAGCTGAGATCTCAATGGTAGTTTGTGAAACCCTTCGAAATTGCGTAAGTTCGGGTGTATGTGCATCTTTTTCTAACAACTTTTAAGTTTTATATTTAGAGTGGGACGAAGTGATGTATATCTTTTGCTATTTTAGTACGGTTTCTATCACTTTAGTTCCAATTCTATGGTGAATTGTATATTTCTCAAAAATGCCGTAGATGATTTAGAATGAAGGGTATATCTATAATTACCTGATGTTGTTTGCTGCTGCTTCCCTGGCTAGTGGTGCTCGACGATGATCCTGCAAACATATAGTTAACGTGTATGTACTAAAATCGAAAAAATGCATATTTTTAATACCTTCGGATAACTATTCAAATTCAAAATTTCTTTATTTCAGGCAAATATCCCATCTAGAACAATAATATGCATGATGACTAAAAAAAATTAATGAGTTTTCAGATAGACTATCAAAAAATATTAGGCACTAATTTTTTATTTTGTCAATAAAACAATAATTGATGAACATATAGCCCGTCAAAGTTCCGCGTGACGTTACAAGTGCCATACAAATGTATAGACTTTGAATGTGTCTTACAAATGTATGGAAATAAGAAAGGTGACGTCACGACTCCCAAACTTTGACAAGGTTTATCTTTGTCATTTGTTGTTTGATTCACAAAGGAAAAAATACATGTCCAATATTTTTTTGATAATCTAACTCGCGGACTAATTATAATAACGATTTTTAACCCAGTCATCATAACTATTCACTAGTATTTCAACAATGGTCATCAATATGTAAATGAAGGTGGATTTAAATGTAATTTTACATAATTTTATAAAATGATTTAAAATTAAAATACTATGTAGTCAAAATAAATTGATAAAATTAATACACTACTAATAAAATTCATAAAAATACGAAAAATATTCTGTGTTATATGGTGTTAAAATAGTAAAACCGACTTCAACCTTGTACAGGATTCGAAAAGTTAGCACGAATCGAAATGAATATCATCGATGTAATAATTTTTACATTATTGTTGATTTTTCAAAAAAAGACTAATTCCATTATGATAAAATTTAAATGAGACCACCTCTGAGTACAGTCTACCAAACAAAAAAAGAATCATCAAAATCTGTTCATAATTGGCGGAGTAATCGCGTATCATACATAAAAAAACAAAGTCGAATTAAGAACCTCCTTTACTGAAGTCGGTTAAAAATGGTAAATAAGACCTATGATAACCGCCTTTACTGAAGTAGGTTAAAATGGTAAATAAGAGCTATAATAACCTCCTCTACTGAAGTCGGTTAAAAATGGTAAATAAGAGCTATATTAACCTCCTCTACTGAAGTCGGTTAAAAATGGTAAATAAGAGCTATGATAACCTCCTTTACTGAAGTCGGTTAAAATGGTAAATAAGCGCCGGGGTCCCCGCCGACCTGTCTCAGTCCCCTTTGTCGTCTCCCCCGGCGCCCCTGTACCGCGCAGGCGAGGACTAAGTTAAACGGCCGGATTATAGTGTCGTTTTTAAACTCTCTCGATTTGAACACATCTATCTATCTATTTATATATATATAAATGAATCGTTGTTGTTAGTCTCGCTAAAACTCGAGAACGGCTGAACCGATTTGGCTAATTTTGGTCTTGAAATATTTGTGGAAGTTAAGGGAAGGTTTAAAAGGTGAGAAATTTATAACAGTTGCGAGAAAAATAACAACAACATGGATTTCATTTTCCCATACAACATTTTCCGGCATGTACAAAATGTCATTGACACTTGACAGATGGTGAGATGAAGTTCACCGGGACCGCTAGTTTATTTATATTTATAGTGATCCAAACCGTACCTTTTCCTTTCTTAGCCGGCACTTCGTTGGCGTCACTGCGCGCGCGCTCCGAGTGGTGGCTGCGGAGAGACTCTGACGACGACATCGGTCTGAAATACCACACACATATTACAATCCCACAAGGAAAAAGAAGCGTGGGGAGGCCACAAACACGGTGGGCGGACGACATAGTTACGATAGTGGGAAAAAACTGGATCGAAGTTGCACAAAACAGGAAAAAATGGAAGAAGTTGGAGGAGGCCTATACCCAGCAAGGGATTCCTATATAAACACTAGGTTTAATTTAATTCTACTAACAATAAAATTTAAAATTGTAAAATCATTGTTTAAAAATTGTAAATACGTTTAGGTTTATAGGAAATAAAAAGGCTTTTTTATTTTTTATTTATATTACAATCCACTTCCACTGGTGTCATATTATGGCACGAGTTACATACGGGGGACTGTCTGGAACACCCATTGTTTTTAGGGGTTCCGTACCCAAAGGGTAAAACGGGACCCTATTACTAAAACTTCATTTGTAGGGGTTGTAAGCCCTTACACTCGAAATGATAACCGGGGAAAGTAATGATATAGAGCGGCGTAAATGAAACCACCCGAGTTCATCGTCGAAAGCGAACTGATTTATTAATATAGAAAATATGAAAGGTACAGACACCGCCGCACGCGGTTTTGCGGCATCGGCACAAAGTTACAATGCATGTACTTCGTACATCTTGCCCACTCAAGTAGGCCTAAGATGATTTGATAAGCTAAACAATAAGGAAAATGAAAAATAAGTGCTAAATGATATAATGCTAAAATATTAGATGATACAATGATGATTAACAATGTGAGGTGTTAGTAAGTACACATGAAAAGTGATTATAAAACGAGTCTAATTCTCTTGACACACACATGTATTATATACTATTCACTTATACCGAAACGAGCCCTGATAGGCATAGGCGACGTGCCTATATTGACACTTTCTACACTTCGCGCACTTTGCACACATTCACTAACACTGACACGTGAGTCGCAGAGCCGCGCACGTGGCTGCGGCCGGGCACATGCCGGCTCCGGCAGCGCCAAGACCGCCCTGCCCTTGAACTTGCGGTAGGCGGCGACAGCGCCTCCGACGAGTATCAACCCGATGATGATGTATGATGTAGTGTAATGATGGACGTCATGTATGCTGAGATTCCCTGAAGACTGTTCCTTTGCATTGTCGATCTCGGCCTTCAGTTTGTTCCAAGCTGGCTCTGATATAGGCTCGAGGTCTATCTCAGAGAGCCGAGTGTTTACCATTTTATTTAGCATCGAAATCTCTGGGGCTGTGACAGTCTGGGGTTTGTATTTAATTTTACTTTGAAAATTATTGTGTGCATAAATTGAATAACTTTCTCCCATTAGAGTGCATCCATTATTTAATGATATGATTCCAGTGTTGTTTATCTCTTCTATTGACATCCCAGCTGGGCAGTGAATGCGGACGTGGCATTCCGCGCAGCACGTGAATAGCCACTGGTTGTTGCCATGTAACCTGATCCACTGATCCCGACAGGTTGTTATTGTTGTAGAACAAGCCTTATCAGCGGCGGTGTTTACTAATTGAATGTCACATAATGATTGTTTTAATTTAATATTGTAAAACGGCATGTCTAATTGGCATAATATTTTGTTTTTAGAGATATAGGTGCATGTCATTAGGTCGTTTTCGGACATCAATGCCGCGACGTCCTTTTTAAGGTTGTAGGCAATGTAGGGCACAATGGGTATTATATGATAGGTATTGTTGTCTTTCTGTTGTGGTAAGGAGATAATTTTATCAAGTTCGAATACATCGTTGCTAAGAAGTGGAATCTTGACCTCGATAATTAGGTAGTCAGTGATTACCCTCGCCGATACTTTAAGTAACTTGTATAACTCCGTGATATCATTGTCAATGGGTAGCATCAGGTTTCCGTGGAGTTGACCTGATATTATGTTCATCTGCTGTTCTAGTTGCTCCGGAAGTAATAAATGCGTGTCAATGTGGCCGTGGTAGATGTCTGTGATGGTGTCGATTAGAGTTTGTTGTATGTGTCTCAGGTTTGATAGAATGAAACTGGCTGCTAGTGCTGATGATGTGATATACATCGAGTTTTCGTTGTCAAATTGTATGCGATTAATTTTTATTGACATGTTATTTAACCGCTCATTTATAAATTGAAATTGCTTAGTCATTATGTCTTCGTGTCTTCTTAAAATATTATATTCTGATTCAATGATTGACGTTTGATTTCTTAACAATTCTTGTAGATGATTTTCGTTCTTCTCTATCTTCTTTATATCTTCTTTGTAGTTCTCCGCAAATGTGCTATCTAATACCCCAAATAATGAGTTTGCAATGTTGCCGATTCCGTTTATAAATCCTCTCTTTTGTCTTCTAGTTTTCTGTCCCTTTAGCAGAGTGTTGTAATGCTCAATTTCATTCAGATCTTGTTTTAACTGTAACGTTATACCTTTTAAATGCGGTTCTTGTTTTTGTGACATGATTTGAAGGTGGTTAACATAGTTTTCGATAGTTGTCATTCCTTGCCAATATGTAGATAGGTTGTAATAAACGACGAGTTTCCAATTGTCCTTGACGTAATACAGGTCGGCTACCTTGTCGAAAAATAGCCCTTGTGTGCTGTTCAAAATAGTTTTATTATAGAGTGATTGATCGACGTCTTGTGAGCTTGGTGATATTATAGTCATCAGCATGATAATCATGAAAAAGTTCTTGATGTTCCTGACGTTAAATACTCCCTGCCTCTGTCTTTGTGGCAAAGGGGTTGTATTTTGAGGTGATGGTGCTTGATCATTAGGCTGAGTTGGTGCCTGCTGATTAATGTTCTGATCTTCTTCTCGGACGGGTAGGGAGATCAATTTGCTGACTGGCCTTTTGATGATGTTGTTGCTTGTCTTTAAGGACACGACGCGTACGATTCCGTCTTGTCCTGGGAACGTGTCTTGGACTCTGCCTAGCGCCCATTTTCCAGGCGGTAGGTTGTCCTCTTTAATGATGACGACATCGTCGATTTCCAAATTCTTTTTCTGACTTCTCCACTTTGACCTGGTCTGAAGTTGTTGTAAATATTCAGACGACCATTTTTTCCAAAAGCTGTTATTCATAGCTTGAACGAGTTGCCAACGTCTTGATAAGGTTACAGATTCGGGAACTGTCTGCGGGCGTGTTATCAGTGGCCCGCCGACCAGAAAATGTCCTGGAGAAAGATAACTGTCAGTACTGTCTTCAACCATCTCTGTGAGTTGACATAGAGGCCTGGAGTTCATGCAGGCTTCGATTTGATGAAGAAGAGTAGAGAACTCTTCATATGTCAGTTTCTGATCACCTAATACCCTCTTCAGATGATGTTTCATTCCCTTGACGGCAGCTTCCCATAAGCCGCCCGCACTGGGCCATGCTGGAGCATTGAAGTGCCATTCAATATTATACTCCTGGATGTCATTGAAGAATTCGGCGTTGATATTGTGTGCAATTTCTCTGTACTCCTTTTGCAGAAGGCGATGTCCACCACAGAAATTGGTACCATTGTCACTATAACAGGCGCGAGGTATTGACCTTCGCGCACAAAATCGTCTAAATGCTGCCAAAAATGTCGGGGTACTCAAATCCGACACCAATTCTAGGTGTACTGCCTTTGTCGCCAAGCAAACAAATACTGCGATATATCCCTTGCATGTCTTTACTCCTCGTCCTTTGTTGATTTTTAATTCAACGAATCCTGTGAAGTCCACTCCAGTATGCGTGAAAGGGCGAGAGGGAGTGACTCTTGGCTGCGGGAGGTCTCCCATTATATTTTGGGAGTTTTCGCTACTGAATCTTCTACAGCGAACACACTGCCTCAGCTGACGTTTTACTGTGCGCATTCCACTAATAATCCAAAACTTATTTCTGATATATGATAGCGTCAGCCGAGCTCCGCCGTGAAGTGTCGTCAGATGCGCTTGATGAATGACGAGGTCTGTGAGCCGACTGTGGGCTGATAATATCATGGGATATTTCTCTGAATCTGATATATTTGCGTTTCTCAGTCTTCCACCGACTCTTAACAAACCCTGTTTGTCAATGAAGGGATTCAAAGACGCGATTTTGCTCTTTGAACTGACATGTCCTTGTTGTTTGATGTGGTCTAGGTCGTCCTTGAACTCCTGTTGCTGACACTCCTTGATAATGATATCGTAAGAATTATTTAGTTCCGATGACGATAGCGTTTCGCTTCTCGATGCACCTTGCTTATCGCGGACACAGCTGATGAAACGTAACACCCAGCCGAGTACCTTTGTAGTACGAGTGAGCGAGTTGTGTTGCATCAGCAATTCGTTTACAAGTGATGACTTATTATTCTGTAAAGTGGCGTGTACTCATGCTTTTTTTAACTCTAGTCCTGGACTTTCATAGGTGATGTTCTTGTCGGTTGATTTGTATGAAGGTAACCATTGAGGACCTTCCCACCATAATGTATGCTCTAATAACTGCTTTTTCGTCAATCCACGTGTTGCGCAGTCCGCGGGATTCTCCTCCGATTTTACATGACCCCAACACGAGGGCGGAATGACGTCATTTATTTGCTGCACTCGATTTGCAACAAATTGCTTCCAGCGTGATATGTCTCCGTTAAGCCATCCCAAAACGATCATTGAGTCTGTCCAGGCGTGTATCTTGATATTTATGTCGTGAAATGATTCCAAAACCTTTTTTAGGAATTGAGAAAGAAGGAGAGCTCCACAGAGTTCTTTTCTGGCCAGAGACATCGTTTTAGCCAGTGGAGTCAACCTTGTTTTTGCTGCTAGCAGCTTCGATGTGATCACACCTTTATTGTCTGTTACCATATATAATGCACATGCATAGGCATTTTCGCTTGCGTCGCAAAATGCATGTAGGTGACATTCCTTGTCTGTGTCACCGATATGTCGTGATATTTTGAAGTCCCCGATCTCCTTGAGATCGTTACTAAGTTCATTCCATTCCTTTTGAATGTCTTCTGATACTATGTCGTCCCATGTCATGTCTTTGCTCCAAGTTTTTTTAAAAAGGAGCTTTGCTCTGATTGATAAACCTGATAACCAGCCTTCGGGATCGAATAACTTAGATATTTCTGATAACAACTGCCGTTTCGTAACGTGTTTATCACTGTCAGCTGTGATTTGATTTTGGTAGGTGAAACAGTCAGTTGTTGGTTCCCACTTTAGTCCAAGTGTCTTTCGAGATTCCGCACACTTAAACTGAAAGTTATCAGAAATATCTAAGTTATCCGGCTCGAAGGACCAAACTAATGTAGGGGTTGTAAGCCCTTACACTCGAAATGATAACCGGGGAAAGTAATGATATAGAGCGGCGTAAATGAAACCACCCGAGTTCATCGTCGAAAGCGAACTGATTTATTAATATAGAAAATATGAAAGGTACAGACACCGCCGCACGCGGTTTTGCGGCATCGGCACAAAGTTACAATGCATGTACTTCGTACATCATTGTTCGTCTATATGTCTGTCACAAGAAAGCATCTCATGAACCGTGATAGCTAGACAGTTGAAATTTTCACTGATTATGTGTTTCTGTTGAAGCTATAACAGCAAATACTAAAAACATAATAAAATAAATATTTAAGGAGGGCTCCCATAAAACAAACGTGATTTTTATGCTGTTTTTTTGCTTGATATTAAAAACGACAACAGTTGAAATTGGGCTAAAGGGTTTACTGTACGGAACCCTTCGTGCGCGAGTATGACTCGCACTTGGCCGATTTTTTTTTATCTGGAAGTCTTAGCTTTGTATTTGAAGTAGTGTAAAGTAAGGTTTAAATGTCAATACAATAACTACAAAATATATCAAGCAAAGTTACATTACCATCGACTAATCTACGAGTACACTTACATATTACAATAGGTATGATGACTGGAAAAAAAACATTATTATAATTAGTCCGTTAATTGAAGTTGCCAAAAAATATTGGACACGTTTTTTTTATTTTGTCAATCAAACAATAAATGACAAAGTTTCGGCCTTTTCAAAGTTCGGGAGTGGGGGCTCGTGACGTCACTTCCACACTCGACGTGGAAAGTGCTATATTTTTCACGTAGAAGTGACGTTACGCGGAACTTTAAATGATCAATTTACCTGTGAAGTTACAGGTATCTATCTGACGGACTAATTATATTTTATAGCCATCTAGTTCTAGCCTATTAGTGCCTCCTTTACGAATGATCCTTCGAAACGGATCTTACACACATATTAGGCCCAATTTTAAAGGCACCATCGTAAATTTAATAGCAACATAAAATAGTGTTCTCTCTATCAAATACATATAGTGAAAAAGAAACAGGGCTACTCTAAATTGTTATTATAATAACGATGGCGCCTCTAAAATTGGGCCTATTGTAGTATTCACAAAGGCACAGCGGCGTGGTTGGGCACATACTCGTAATTCGTAGAAAGACTAGCTGAATAGAATGGGCCGTCAAGTTCTCGAATGTAGACTACGCAGGCGCAGTGTAGAACATCTACTAAGTAGACCACAGTAAAACCTTAGATTCAAGCTGCTTCCAATCGGTATTTTCGGAAATCCATAGAAAGAGCCTATCATAATCCACAGTGGACGTCTTACGACTGATATTATGATAAACACAGGTGTATATTAAAGATTATAGTCCTGTCAAAATTTGGTGACAATACATATTTGTAAATATTAAGTTCATTTTATTACCTGGGCGGATGGCCTCATTAAGACCGCGGTATCGCGCTGGATGCAAGCCGCTACCGACCGGTATTATTGGAGATCTATGTGGGAGGACTATGTCCAGTAGTGGACGTCTACTGCTGAGGGATGGTCTATAATCAACAGTAGACAACCTACAGCTGATATGATGATGACCAAAGGAGTATTTTAAGATTATAGTTCTGCCAAACTAGTTAAACATTTTGCACACGAACTTTAAGAAGAAGATGTAAAAAGAACGCTGAAGTGTCAAGCTGCGCACAAGAAAATATAACTCCTATTGCATACGTAATAGGAATTAAATATCCTTGCTGCAGTTAAAACGGCGTAGGTACTAGGAGATTACACTCCTATTACGTGTGCAATATGAGTTAAATTTCCTTGTGCGCAGCTTGACACTTCAGCGTTCTTTTTACGTAACGCGACCTGTACTATGGAAATACTAGCTGTAATATGAGCTGCCCCTCCTAGCTTCGCCCGGTGGCGGATGAGTTTTAGCTATAAACCTTCCAGAAAAAATATTCTAAAAGGTAGTGACAAACGCATTGCAATCTGTTGTCTTGTTTGGAAGATATAAACGGATACACAGACAGACACACAAAAATAGCGGTTTTGCTTATACTATGTAGTGATAAATACCTGGGCGCGGGCGGGTGCTGCTTCGGCGGCGCGGGCGAGGGCGGAGCAGGCGGCGCGGGGCTGGGCGCCGCTCCGCGGGATCCCCGCCCCACTGACATTGACTGTACGCATACATCCACATTACAACCATACAGATAGATATATCATTATAAAAGGAGCTATAGTCTCAAACCAAATCATATTTAAATATACACCCAGTATAAAGTTTAAATGCTTCCAAATGGAATACGTCCATTCAATGTTGCTAAGATAGCCATTTTGTCGCTAGAAATGACGACTTTTCTTTATCTTGGTGTACAGATTGGCGACAAAAATAGTGCAGCAACTCATCTGAGTAACTTGAAACTGAAACATTTGTACTGTGGATTTATCTATAAGTAGGTAAATTGTAGTTTCGTTAAGCCATATTTTCAAGCAATGAATGTGTAAAAAAATATGGTGCTAAAAGTTGGCTACATTAAATTGGCAACATTGACAGCCGCCATCCATTTGGAACTCAGAATAAGGAAAAACCATAGAGGGGCGCTGTTTGAATTGACATGGAATTACTAGTATGAACTTAGGGTTCAAAATAAAACTCCGGCTAAGAGACGTTTGAAGTTATTCCACCATTATTGTGAAATCGAATTTGACATTTGATCACTAGTTCAAGTGTCATTTGTGTCAAGATTACATAGCAGTTTCTATGCGCTTTCGACGCCATGTTCCTGAGATCAAGCAACTTTTTTACTTAATTTCACTTCTACTGTTTTTCCCTCATTATCCTCGCATCTCGTATTTCAAGATAAGTATCCTGAAAATGAATATTATTTACACATGTAGTATCGCTAATTGGCTACCGTTCTTCCACTATTGTTGAGAGTAAGTAAAATTAAATGGAATGTGTATGGTCACCCCACGTCCGCCATCCTGCCTTCCCTGCCGTGTTCGCCATTCGCAGTTTAGTGCGCGAGCCGTTCACACTATATACCCCACACTAAACTTATTATATCAAAACGTACAAATACGAAACATTTAGACCACATAAGTGACCAAATCAAAAAACTTAAAAAGTTAAAATGTGCGCGTAAGCGAAGTGATTCAATATCCTCGAGCGGAACGGACAACCAAAGCAACTACGAAGGTATGCTTGTACTTACTTGCTTAGACTTACTTGTCTCAATCAACTCCTAACGATAACTTAAACTATCCTGATTTGAACATCAGGGCAACAAAATGCAATCGAGCTGATCTTTGGACTGCCTCACCGCATTTTTACTCGCCTGCGGTAGTACCACCTACCCATTTTAAACCTTCTGTACAACAAAATGCAATCGAGCTGATCTTTGGACTGCCTCACCGCATTTTTACTCGCCTGCGGTAGTACCACCTACCCATTCTAAACCTTCTGTACAACAAAATGCACTCGAGCTGATCTTTGGACTGCCTCATCGCATTTTAATCGCCTGCGGTACTACCTACCTATTTTGAACCTTCTGTACAACAAAATGCACTCGAGCTGATCTTTGGACTGCCTCACCGCTTTTATCAATCGCCCGCGGTAGTACCTACATATTTTAAACCTTCTGTACAACAAAATGCACTCGAGCTGATCTTTGGACTGCCTCGCCGCTTTTTTCAATCGGCCGCGGTAGTAACTACCCATGTTGAACCTTTTGTACAACAAAATGCACTCAAGCTGATCTTTGGACTGCTTCACCGCATTTTCAATCGCCCGCGGTAGTACCTACCTATTTTAAACTTAATGCACTCGAGCTGATCTTTGGACTGCTTCACCGCATTTTCAATCGCCCGCGGTAGTACCTACCTATTTTAAACTTAATGCACTCGAGCTGATCTTTGGACTGCTTCACCGCATTTTCAATCGCCCGCGGTAGTACCTACCTATTTTAAACTTAATGCACTCGAGCTGATCTTTGGACTGCTTCACCGCATTTTCAATCGCCCGCGGTAGTACCTACCTATTTTAAACTTAATGCACTCGAGCTGATCTTTGGACTGCTTCACCGCATTTTCAATCGCCCGCGGTAGTACCTACCTATTTTAAACTTAATGCACTCGAGCTGATCTTTGGACTGCTTCACCGCATTTTCAATCGCCCGCGGTAGTACCTACCTATTTTAAACTTAATGCACTCGAGCTGATCTTTGGACTGCTTCACCGCATTTTCAATCGCCCGCGGTAGTACCTACCTATTTTAAACTTAATGCACTCGAGCTGATCTTTGGACTGCCTCGCTGCACTTTTATTCGCCTACGGGAGCACCTATTATTTATTTTTTTTGTACAAAAATGCACTCGAGCTGATCCTTGGACTGTCTCACCGCATTTCAGCAGTCTAACTGTAGTAGACAACATACAAAGTGCCGCAACATTGTAAACAAATGCGTTTCGAGCGGGCCTATGGGCCACCTCACCGCAATTGTCCAAAATATCTCCTGTAAAGGAATGCACTCGAGCTGCTCTCTGGACTGTCTCAACACATTCCGAGAATAATACGATCGGATCTGCCTTTGGGTCTTTCCACCGTATATAAAATATCATCACGGCTCGACCGTGATAGTCTAAAAAACATTACCTAATTATAGTAGGAATCGCAATAAATTATTGATTGTAGACCTACCGGGGCCTTTGTCATTGTCATTATCGGGGACGACCCCATAAACCAAATTTTTTATGGACCCGAGATCCACAAAGAACGGGCTACCCGATCACAACACATTGCATCTGCCGGCCTCAGCAACAAGGCTAAAAAGAGTTCCAAAAACGGTACTTACTCGCATCTAACTAATGGGACTCTCTTAGATGATCCCGTTATGTCGAACACAGAAATAAAAGCCATACTAAAGACACCGAGTTTGGATACTCGCAAAATCTTGTGCGATATTCAACATTCAGGTTCTACAACCAGACGAATGTTCAGCACGTCTGTGCTCAAAAAAGGCGTAAGACTTGCATTAAAAGTCGAAAAATTCCCGTACAGTGAAAACCTACCCGACGCACTTAAATCAGCGAAAGTCTTGTCCAAGTCGAGCGCTGAAATAATCACAGGAAACCGCGGCTCCGGCCGGTGACAACACATAGTCGGCAGCATGTCTCTCACCAGAGTCAGCATGCCAGACAATCCAAGCCGCCATCGCAGGCGCAAAAACCCAACAGCGACTACCGCTGAACATAGACGAAGTTAAACACGCAGGACGTCTATCCTTATTTTACAACCAAACTAATCACAAATTATAAAAACATCCTGTCCTGGATATCAGGCTATGAAATTAAATTTCAAGCATTATAACACAAGCCGCCCCACCAGCGACACCCATGTAGAACTATCACAGTTCAAAGAAGCCGTATCTGATCTCATAGATATCAGAGCAATATCAGAATGCGAACCCTGCTGTACCAATGTGTACCTAGCATACTTCTCGGAAAAATCCAAACGGAAAGACGCGTTTCATTCTAAACTTGAAATCTTCTAAATTGGAAGACTTACCTACTTATAGTAGTTGTAAAACTCAACTCAAATAATTCGGTTACGGCAATCCTTGATCTCAAAGACGCCTATTTTATTCTGAAAATCCATAAACGATATAGAAAATACCTATGATTTACTTTCAATAACACACTGTGTGACTAACGCACTTCCTTTTGGTTTGAACACAGCTCCCTTTGTTTTTACAAAAATAATAAAGCCAGTCATAAAACTACTACGAGTAGCGAGCGAGCTACTTATCCAGCATATACTTAGGTATATGACTTATGTCTGAAATCTCAGTCATGTAAACACAGAAATTACCACAAAATTGCTTCTAAGCTTATGGTTTTTAACTAATTACAGTAAAAGCGTCCTGATGCGATCTATCACGTGTAGATAATATCTGGGCCATATAATCAACACACATACGTTTAACGAGATAGGATATCACCAGAAATACGAAAATTCTCAAAACTAAACTCATGCAAAACTAGACAATTTGCACAGCTTGTCGGTCTACTGGTATCAGCTTGCCCTGCCACCGAGTACCTACGGGTGGCTCTATACAAAACAATTATAACGTTGTAAATTCCCAAATTTACACGGCCATGATAACTATGATAAAGGATGCAAATCCCTGATTCATTGCACTCGGACCTTAAGCGGTGGCTGTAAACTATCCCTCATTCAGTAAAAAGAATAAGGGATGACAATTTCACATTATAAAGCTATTTCCTGACGCCTCAAAATTGGGGTGGGTAGGGGGTACAGCCAGCCAGCGGGCATGGTCAAACGAGGAACAAAAACTTCACATTAACCAGCCCGAACCCAAAGCTGCGTTTAAAACGCTAAAAATATTTGCCAAAAATCAACCGAGTTGCCAAATACATGATAATGAGAATAGATAATTCAACCGCCATTAAATCCAATTCCTCTACTTAACCAAAATAACGAAATAATTCTGGCAATGGTGCGAAAAACGAAATCTTATCGCAGCGCATCGTACGTGAAATCAGCAGAAAACACTCAGGAAGACACGGCGTCACTACGCCTCCATCCATCCCGACATTGAACGGAAACTGAGGGGCAATGCGTTCGAAAATACTATAACCCAATTTGTGCCACCCCAAATTTACTTACTCGCTAGAAGGCAATAAGACGCAGTTGCGTTCACAATTGACGCGTTTAAAACAGTACTGTTTTAGACTATTATCGAGATATTTAGACTGATCAACATGGTTCTTCTGCGCATTTACTCCGTTCTCAGTAATTCTAAAACCCCTCCGAAAACGATAGCAGACCAAGCTAAATGCACTGTAGTCGTCCCGATGTGGCCTACCCTGCGCTTGGTACCCACTATTCAGATAACTTCTTATCTCTGATCTGATACTGTTCAAACCTGACGAAAAAGTCGACAACTCGCATTCCAACAAAGGCAAGATTCACGACAATCTTACCGATTAAGCAGCTCGACGTTTGCTTAAGACTATGGCGCGACTTCTGTTCATGAAAGAGTCGCAATGTACTCGAAACTCCAGCACTGTAATGTACAGTAATGTATTTCTTGTCTTGACCCAAGTTTTTTCAATCCGGTGTGCAATAGTCACAGAGGAGCGCTATCCTTCCTAATGGGCCCCCCTATATTGAAAGACGACAGAATAAAATACCCTTTAAAGGAATCTTCAGGACACGACCTCCTTTACCCAAATATAACATAACCTGGGACATTTCTAATGTACTGGATCTGTTAGGGACATAGTACACTAACGAATTAATGCCCTTAGATAGGGTCACAAAGAAATGCTGCACACTGCTAAATCTAGCAACAGCTCATAAAGTCCAGACGCTACAAAAAATCAAAATTGATATTTAATTGTCGATTCCAATATTTCCCAAATTAACATTAAGATACCAGAACTAGCTAAAACGTCAAAACTAGGCGTTAACCAGCCTACCAGCCTCCGCATAAAAAATCCTCAAGTATTTCCAGCTCCAACTCTATTACTATACATACATAAATCGAACAGCTACTCTTCGCAAAATTTAACAATCCTTTCATTGATTTCAAGAAACCTCGCAACACAATATAGTAACCACTCAAACTATTAGCCGTTGGATCAAATTGACACTTAAGACTTGAGGTATCGATATCAATACATTCACGGCTCACGCCTCGACGGCTAAAGCCCACCAACTGGGTGTCAACATTGATGTCATAAGAAAGACGGCAGGGTGGAGTGGCCCCTCAGCCACGTTTGTACTATAGTACAATCATTTCGAATAACGAACAAACTACACCAGCCAGAGCAGTATTTGGTCGTGATTAACCAAATACACCTAAACTAAACCTAAGCATTAGAATTAAAAAAAAATGCTAAGATACCTATACTCAGTATAGGTAAATCAAAACATTATGCGACTTCCTACTAAAGATTCTTATAACTAAGAATGAAACCCGAGCGGCAGCTACAGCCGTACAATAAACAGTGGGCAGAATGTACTATGAAACAGTCTGCCTCTTCATACCTACTAACGATGACTACGGTGATATTACCGAAAATAACTCTCAACCTCTACATGTGTAAATAATATTCATTTTCAGGATACTTATCTTGAAATACGAGATGCGAGGATAATTGATGATTAAACGAACGTAGTGATGTTCTATCAAAATTATCCGAAGCATCTCGTATGAAAAGATAAGTATCAATCACCCGCCCTTCCCTCATAGGCCTAGCCATGTTGCCCCAACAAATCTTCGGCAATATCACAAAATGAATACTATACTCCGAACTAAATGACGAACACGGCAGGGAACACAGGATGGCGGACGTGGGGTGACCATACACATTCCATTTAATTTTACTTACTCTCAACAATAGTGGAAGAACGGTAGCCAATTAGCGATACTACATGTGTAAATAATATTCATTTTCAGGATACTTATCTTTTCATACGAGATGCTTCGGATAATTTTGATAGAACGTCACTACGTTCGTTTAATCATCAAGAATAATGAAAAACAGTAGAAGTGACATAAAGTAAAAAAGTTGTGATGCATGATTCCACAAACAAGGCGTCAAAAATCTATAGAAACTGCAATGTAATCTAGACACAAATGACACTTGAACTGCTGATCAAATGTCAATTTTGATTTCACAAAGATGGTGGACAAACTTCAAACGTCTCCTAGGCAGGGCTTTTATTTTGAACTTTATAATCATAGCAATAATGCCATGTCATTTCAAACACCGCCCCTATGATTTGAAAGCATCTGACGGCCCCGTCCGGTCGTCGTACGGACCACTACAAAAGTGTATGGAACGTGCGTCGTACGATCCCGTCCCGTGCCCGCTTCGTTGTAATATAAATCATCCCTTAAACGTCATTTTTTTTTCTCATGCGTCTGAAACTTTTAGTCAAAATTAGCCACCCGTAGCTTTTTGCTAGTTGTTTGGCGAGCTTCGTATTAACTACTTTTTCAACCACTCGTCATGCATTCTTTTATCAAACCCCGTATTAGAATGCAGGACTACTTTAGTGTTTATATCACACGCATGCGTTTCACAAACCCATCATTTATTTGCATGCTACGAACTAGATACAGTAATAAGGAATAAAGAATGGACATCGGCCTTAGGAAAGAGTTGATCTCTCGTTTTCTCGGGCTTTGTAAAGTGACTCACTCTCTCGGACCACCATTAGACAAACCAACATCTAAGGTCAAGTGTGGCGTTTTACGTTGCTTTTTTGACAGAGAAAGCGATCTACAATACCAAAAAATTAATCATTTTCTATTTACTAATATGACTATATTTGTTCATTATTTATTCGCATATACTGTAATTTAACCACTACCTTAGTCTACTTCTTACATTGGTAATCCTAATAATCTAGTTATACTACATTTCCTTATAATGCTCTATTAGTCCAATACATCTAGTGAGTAATGTAATAAAACTTATAACATATTTGCTCGTAAAGTGGCTGTAATCGTAATGTATTTCATTACGCACTTGTGCGTTATTGTAATGTAAAAAGCACGAGTGAACGATACTTTTTAAAATCTTAGCAAAGAGTTTTTATGTCAGAAAAGTGGTCAATAGTTTATGAATAAAATTGACTTTAGGAGATAAAATTAAATAATAAAACATTTAATTCTTTAATTTAATTAATTTTGACAATAAATTACAACCATTTATCTGTAACAAAAACACAAAAATATTAATTTACTTTATTAGTAAAACTGGCTGTTCTTGTACCTTTGCCTAAAAAAAAATTGATGCGCGCGCATCGCTAATTTGTGGACAAGTAAAGATTTATTCGTTTAAGAAAGTCAGAGTTTTATTAATTTCCTCGCAAATATGTTATAAAACATCGTATGACATACGTGCGCTTTGAAAATTACAGCATCTGCTTCCTTATAGCAATATCGCCTCGGCTGTAATTTTCAACTTACCGCACTTATATCATAATGTACTATTATATACAGTGCTATTTACATATACACAAGTTAGGCGCTGTTATATTTTTTATAATAACAAATCAATTTTGGCTATATTAAGGGAGAACAATATTTTTTATAATTTGATTAAATACATTAGAATAAAAGAGGTTAGTGAAGTAAGGATAGGATGTTTTAAGTGCACTTTCATTACTACTATTCATCAATAGTTAATCAAAGATGTTCACTAAAACAGCAGGCGTTGAGATATTTACACTACACGATAAGAACTATGTGTAGGGTACATTTTGGCTAAAACAGCATGTGTAGGCAGATCCGACACCCCAAGCTAGTAAAACTAATGATATGGCGGCGCTACCGATCAAAGCTGTCTCTTTCGTGTAATATCTTTTTTTTAGGACCAAAAATCTGTAGGTGGAAACTACATGAAGGATCAGGAAGATAAAAGGTATACAGTAAAAAGTAACAAAAAGTAAAAATAAACTACAAATATTTATTCTTATAGTTCGGCCGTTCAGAGAATGCGTTCCTGACACGTCATCTTGAAAAAATGTTTTTGGCCGATATCTCGGAAACTATGTGCTTAAGGGCAAAAAACATTAAGATCATTATTGTGGAAAATAAAATTTCGAATCTTTGGTTTCCAGTAAACTTTTTTGTAAAACTTACAACATAGTTTCTGAGATATCGACCAAAAACATTTTTTCAAGACGACGTGTCAGGATCGCATTCTCTGAACGGCCGAACTATAGTAATATGATAAATCCGAAAGTGTGTTTGTTATTCTATTGATTTATTGGTGTTATTCGATTTGATTTTTACCATGGATGTAGTTTAAAGGTCGGAGAGTGACAGAGGCTACTTCATAAAAAATCCAAAAAAATAAAAGGTTGCTATGGGATATTTTGCACGAAGAGGTATTTTTTTTTTTTGCAGAATAGTAGCCCTATATATTATATAGGGCTTATTATATTATATACATTTGGCCACAAACTCGCCTGATGGAAAGCGAATTTGTAGCCGAAGATGGAGTATGTAGACCTAGAAGTTACCTATTCACTCTCGACTTGGAGATATCCAAATTTATTGGAGGGGAGTGCATTTTTTGACTGAAACGTTACTATATAAGATACCAGTTACCGTGTTAAGGCATGAAAGAGACAGCTTTTTACAAAATGAACCCATAACCAGTGTGTAAGTTTGGCCGCAATATAGTGGCTAGTGCTCACCACATGTATCCCCGGCGAGTGGCGCCCGCTGGCGGGCAACTTAGTCTCTATTTCGATTGGCTTCCGCGGTTTCTAAAATACGCAGGTGAATTCACTAGGTCAGCGCGGGAATTTCGTTTTCTTTTTTGTTTTTTTGGCGTTAACATATTAATTCCTCATTGAAAGTTGACAAAAACTCATTTAGCAGCCACGAATAAGTAGTGTCAACGAAGTATATGTCGCGGATTCAAACGCATTAGAATCCGCGAGGTTGATTGCCGATGTTATCAGTTGTCAGTGCGCACATGCGGCGCAGGCGCTGTCTCGAGAAATATTGAAGTGAATTCAAGTCAAATCTCGAATGAACGCACTGCTGACCGATAAAAGACAACTTCATTCGATCATCGATTCAATCAACACAGAAAACAAACTCTTGCGTTCACACTGTGTTGCCATCGGAATTGATTGAAATACTACTCGAATACATCAAAATAAAACATTCCTCTAACATATAATATATACCTAGAAACCAAAATAGTGGCCAGTTTACGCACAAGACTCCACCAAATAAAAACTAAAGTAAAAATCAGTTAATGCACTTTCGTGCATAAACTGACAACCAATTTAGTTTTTAAATGTATGTAACCAGTAAACGCTAACTATTCATGGCCGCTAAATGAGTTTTTGCATACTTAAGACGAGTAGTTTACCTGTAAAAGGCAAAAAAAAAAAAAAAAAAAAAAAAAATGAATTCCGCGCTCTAACCGAGACGATCAGCCTTAAAAGCCGCGCACACTCGTGATTTATAACAAGTATACCAGTACAGGCCGAGTCAAACTTACTGGCTGTGATGTTAGCTACAAGCTGTAAGTGAGTTCAGTCAAGATTGGGTTTTGCGCAGCTTGTAGCTAGCAAAACGGTTTATTACCAGTTTTACTACCAATCTTACTACTAGTAGAAAGAACGGTATATGAATTACCGTTGTTATTTTATTTGACTATGACATGAAAAAAACATATTTCTGTTTGACAGCTGTCACTTTGACACCTGTCATGCAACTCTAGCATGAAAGGTCATATTTTGTTTCTTTTAGTTTTACTTTAGTAACACGAGTAATTTATTATTGCTGTTCTAACAACTTTCAACTGCAGTAGTAACAACGGTAATTCATTTACCGTTGTTACTACTGCAGTTGAAAATTACCGTTGTTACTACTGCAGTTGAAAGTTGTTAGAACCGCAATAATAAATTACTCGTGTTACTACCGTAAAACTAAAACAACTAGAAGAAACAAAATAATAATATGACCTTTCATGCTAGAGTTGCATGACAGGTGTCAAAGTGACAGCTGTCAAACTAAAATATGTCTTTTTCAAGTCATAGTCAAATAAAATTATTGCTGTTCTAACAACTTTCAACTGCAGTAGTAACAACGGTAATCCATTTACCGTTCTTACTACTGGTAGTAAGATTGGTAGTAACACTGGTGATGAACCATAATTTTTATTGTCAAAATGTTCGGTACACAATGTTGTACTTCATGCTCGTAAATCTCGACCATGAAGTAGAACATTGTGTACCGATCATTTTGACTATAAAAATTATGTTACTTGATGTGCGAGAGTCATTTCGCGTATGTCAATGTCAATGTCTCGCGTGTCAAGCTATTTTTCACAAGGTATAATTTCATAACCGCTAAGAAATTCGATTCGGCCTATAACCGTTTTAGACATGAAAGAGACAGTTTTATTTTATTACTAAGTGTGCCCATAACCAGTATGATTTTGGCCGCAATATAGTGGCTAGTGCTCACCACGTGTATCCCCGGCGAGTGGCGCCCGCTGGCGGGCAACTTAGTCTCTATTTCGATTGGCTTCCGCGGTTTCTAAAATTACCACACAATTTTATAATATTAAACACCAAATTGTTCATAAAATAAACATACAGTTTGACAAAAAAAGAATGGAAACGAAAATATTTTTCTCTCACGTCAATACTGCACTGTGGTCAAACGCGTCAACCAAACATGGTGTACGAAACCAAAAGGTGATTCAGATCAGACCATCATTACGAACAACTTTTTCTATTGGGCCAGCTGTTTCATATATTATGTCAATTCAAAGTAGCAATTTTGTACGGAACTTTTTTTCTCGAATTTTGAGTTAGCCCCATTGTAAAAGTTATTCATAATGATGGCCTTAATCACAAGCAGATAACCCTGTAGTATCGACAGTGGATATAATATATTATTATACGGTAATGGTACGTATACCGTACCACTCAACAAACCGACTCTGGACCGGAGTGGGCCGTTGCAGGATAAACTTAGCCAAGTGAAGATTGTCGGATGCTGACAGGATACAGTGTGATTGCGGAGCCCCTGAGCAAAATATGGATTACCTGCTCACGTGCCCACAGCGTCCGAGCTTCTTTACGATGGGAGATCTATGTGTACCAGGCTACACACTGCGGGGTCGAAGTGGCCAAATATTGGGAAAAAAAATCTCAAACATGCTTGAAAATCTAAGTATTACTTTGACAACCTTCTTCGAGATAAATCGACATTGCTGTATGAAGTCATCTTCAAACAAAACAGACTTATATTTGAAAAATAAAAGAAGAAATTTAGGACAAAAAGTGCCTGGCGCCCAGCCCAGAACAACACAGAGCTTACCTGCCTTTTCAATTGTGTAGGCTATGTTGTCATCGATAGGTTTTGAGTTTCCTCAATGAAGTTAATTTCTTGGCATTATTTGAGAAAAGTACTATACAAGCCTTGGCCACAACTAGGCATTGATGGGATCATATCTGTGTGCCTCGGCCTACAACTCCCGTTCTTTCACCAATGCCTCTTTTGTTGGCTGCTGTAGTAATGTATTATAACCATTTTGAATCGTTGACACGACGAAGAAGATGGTACGTACCACGGTGGGGCGGTGGCTGACGGAGTGCGCGGGGGGCGGCGCGGGCGGGGGGGACGCGGCAGGGAGGGGCGCGGCGAGGCGACGCTCGATCTCTTGCTCCTGTTGTAGCGCGCGTACAAACGCGGTCTTCAGGCGCGCCGTGTGCTCCGCCTGACGACAACACCACAAAATAAATAATAGTAGTAAATAGAATCACTTCTAGACAACAATCATAATATACTCCGCGCCACACAAGTTGATGGATGTGAAGTTAGCCACTAGCTGCACAATAGCCAATCCTGACGAGACGTGACGTGGAAGCCGCACGTTGATTGGCTATTGCGCAGCTAGTGGGTAACTTCACATCCATCAACTTTTATGGCGCGGAGTATAATTTAAATGCCCTTGCAGCATAAGAAAGTGCAATTCAGTTCGCTTATGCTCCTCCCGTTCTGAACAAACGTACATACTCATACTATCCCTCTATAACGCGTTATTTTGTCACTATGTAACACGCAATACCGGTGCCCCGACCTCAAACAAAGGTTACCATAGACCCACTACACACGAACACCTGTTAGGGAGCGAAAATAGTATAGCCTGATACTTTACTTCAAGCCTCGATCCATCGTAGGTGACGCTCGCCCGAAGGTATAGGACGCGCCACACTAGTTGGCGGATGTGAAGTTAGCTACAAGCTGCGCAATATCCAATCCTGACTCCAAACTCGCATAAAGCCGCACGTTGATTGGCTATTGCGCAGCTTGTAGAACTTCACATCCGCCAACTTGTGTGGCGCGGCCTATACCTAAACTGCGGAGTGACACACCCCTTATTTCATGTACATGCTTGCAGCGCACATTTCGTGTAACCACCTCCACAAAATGTGCATTATTTCCTTATAAATTAATTAGGTACATAATTATAATATTCATCCCGTACTTATCTTACGTGAAACTAAACACAATAAAGCACACCAACAAAATATGTCCATACCTCATTTCGTCATAGTGCAATTAGGTATACGAAGCTACAACACATTTTTTTGCTGTGTATTAATCAAGTTTGTAAGATATTTCTTCAAGGTATTGTTTTAATATGTATCTACAACTCTTACAAAAAACAATCATATTTATGTACTAGAATTTTATCAAAGCAAAACATAGCATTTTCAGTTATTTTCAATTTTTTTTTCTACAACTAAAATTGTTGTTAGGTTCGAATCGCAAATAAAAATATCGGTATTTTAGTTAAATAGTATAAACTATGAACTAACTTTGTGCGTTATGTTGGGTGTAAGCGAGATGTCAGGAGGCTGCTGGAAAAGGAATAGCCTGTATAACTATAGACAACTTATTCTGGGAGAGAAATAAATCCTGAAGATCATAAATGGACAGAATACGTTAGCAACTTGGCGAGTTGTGCCTATAGCTCCGAATAATAGCCACATTCATAGCATACCTAAATGGCACGCTATTTGCGATCTGCTGTATCAATCAGATGTGTACTGTTTCTTGTACGGAAATATTCACAAGACATTACTACACACCAAGATATCAAACACACAGGTCACTGGTGTGATTTTTAACCATTCACTTTTCCTGACGATTCTCAGCGCCTCATGAGCGTACAATATTTTAGTCACCTTTTTAGTTTCTGTCAAGTGTCAGCGCCTCACGGGCGTGCAGTATCCTAGTTACCTTGAGCGCGCGCTTCACGTTCCCGGAGACGCAGAGCTCGCAGAGTCGGCGCGCGGCGGCGCAGTGCGGCGGCGTGAACGTAGCGTCGAGACGACGCGGCGGCGCGCGCTCCCAGCGCCACACCGGTGTGAAGTCGCACCCACACTGCGCGCAAACTGCTGGCACACTGCTGCGCGGCATGCTGCGAACAAAACGATCACAATTCATTTCTATTGCCATGTAATAGAAAGTCGTCTATGGAGAGGACGCATGAAGGAAAACTAAACGGCGCGCATAAGCTTCTAGAATGCAGTGGGGTGGCAGAAAAACGAACAAGTATCCTTGGATGGTGAGTTACTGTTTTTCTTTCGGGACATGCTGAATTGACTAAGCACCTGACACAACGGGCTTATTTCAATACACATTTTAACGCCAGGATACCGTGCTAAAATATATCTTATACATGTTTTTAATGGGATTGTGCCCACGGATCTTCGTTGGTGAGATAGTATACAATATGCTCCAACCCGACCGAATCGAATGTATAATAGTCGAAAATATACGAAGTCGGTGTTGGATGGAGACGGGATGAAGTTCATCTCTGACGGTGGGGATTTATACACGTTTTTAACGGGGAGCTATTTTATTACTAATGGTATAACTGTCTTTTACCTATGTATTTTGTATGTTACTCATTAGACAAGGAGAATAACAGAAATTATATTTAGAGCTGTCAAACAGCATTAGAAATTGATAACATTTGATCCACTCGGATTCATCAGTCCGCATGTAGTATCCGGTGAATTGATATTGCAGCGGTTCAATTTTTGTTTTTAATAGTGGTTTATATATGTTTTAACGGGGTTGTACTCACCGATCCTCGTTGGTGAGATAGTCGACGACGTGCTCCAGTCCGACCAGGTATACGAAGTCCGTGTTGGACGGAGACGGGATAAAGTTCATCTCCGGCGGCGGGGGCTTGGGCGGCGGAATCTACACACAAAAATATATATTAACTAGGTCATTAATAAATATTTCTTTGTATTGATTGCCGAACGGCCTTCCTTTATATACCGATAAAATGCACAAACAATATCTCTAGCTCTTATTATAAACAGTACGTAATTACGTCTATGAAGTCTATGTTTTGCGACGTGATATGAAAACGCAACCTTCTGACTCCAGTCAAAAAGTTCAGATTTTAGATGAAGACGCAAGACACCTATTAGTGGAATCAAACATTTTGACGGCTGTGATGTTAGCTACAAGCTGCGCTAAACCCAATCTTGACTGAAACTCAGTTAACCGCTGCGCGAGGATCGGGTTTAGTGCAGCTTGTAGCTGTCAGCTCATCTGTAACGCAAGTTGTGTTCCTATACTTTATTTTTGTTTTAATCTTAGTTAAATCTTAGTTTCTATCTGTTAATATTAAGGTGTAGCGTAGCGTGTAATGTTTGCAAGTTAGGACTACGTCGTGAAGTGTAGATGTAGTCCTGACTTGCAAACAAGTAAGTTTTCTATGATAATGTTTTTTTATCAAATTGACTCATTTATACTGTTTTGTAGTCTAATAAAAAAAAATAACATCACAGTCGGCAAGGATTCGGCATAATATCATTAATTTCTCTATGATATGAAGTGACACATGTGTATTGATAAGAGGAAAAGACTTGCCTGCAGCAGAGTTTTCTCGAGTTGTTTCCTGAGCGCAAGTTTAGCGGCGGCCTGCCGCTGCGCCGGCGTTTGGGTCTCTTCGGAGCTGCGCGTGCTCGCCTGAACAAATATCTTTATTGTACTCACTTTTGTTCATAACACAACAATGAATCTAAATAAATATTAGGGGACATCTTACACACGGTCTCTGACACCAAACTAAGCAAAGCTTGTAATATGGCTGCCAGAGACTTGAGATATAAAGCCCGATTACAGAGGCGCCAGCGTAAATTTAATAGCAACGTAAAAAGCGCTCTCTCTATCGAATGCCTAAAGTGAAAAAGAAACAGGACTACGCTATTTAGCTATTATAATTACGCTGGCGCCTCTGTAATCGGGCTTATACTGCATATACATATTTTTAAATATGTACATACTTTTTATACAGATAATAACTTCAGTTTTTAACCGACTTCCAAAAACTTCCAACTATTTTTTTTTTATGTTTGTTCATCGATAATTCCGCCAATTGTGAACCGAATCGAAAAATTATTTTTTAGTTCGAAAGGGTATACTCCTGAGGTGGTCCCATTTAAATTTTACAGAAATCGGCTGAGCCGTTTTTGAATAATCAACTAGAATGTAAACAATTCGAGCGAAATATTGGAATTTTGTACACGGTGGTAGGCGCTTATGCCATTTATTTTTAAAAATAATCATGATATAGACATTCAAATCGTTGGGCTCTTTTAAGTGATGTAATCCCAGTAAGTTAAAGCAGATTAATAAGTTAACATGGCAGTGGACAGGGCACATAGTTCAAAGAACGAATAACCGATAGGGCCACAAAGTTCTCGAATAGAGACCATGTACCATCAAGTGCCGCGTAGAGCATCTAGCTAAACCGACAACATAATTAAGAGCGCAGGAAGCGCTGGATGCAGACCGCTTCCAACAGAACTTATTGAAAATTCAAAGGGGAGACCCTATACGATGAATTAATTTTCACACACCTACCGAGTTAAATCATTGATACAGATAGCGGCACGTAAGTCTAGCGCAGAGGGTAGTGTGGAGGGGATGGCTGCGCACGGTGACTGCCATACTAAACACATGCGCAGCCATCCCCTCTACAGTTCACTCAGCGCTACATTTATATGCCGCGACCTGTATCTCGAAATAAATGCACAAAATTCTAAAACTAAGCCTAATAGGTAACTAGGAACTTGTCTACGAATCAGTTTTAGGATTGTATGTATAATAATAAATTGAAATCACATTTCCATACTCACTGCATCGCTCGTGCTGCTCGTCACTGAGGAATTATCCTGAGCGGGCTTGCAATAACAACATAATGGACGTTTATTTATTTGAAATTATGTTAATAACAATGGTATAATAAGTAATATAAAATACTAACTATCCCGCCGATTCAGGCCAGTTCTATTTCAGTCTGGCGACTTTAAGATAGAAGTTACATCGACGATTTGCTATTTTAAAGTCCATAGTTTTAGTAAGCCTCCCCATCTTTTTTTCAGCAAAATTAAGCAAAAATCTTACATCCCTCCTCTCCCTTCTCACGTAACATTGGTACTTGTAAGCAGTTTTTTTTATTGATTTATGAGCAGCAGATAATAAATAACTATTGCTGAATTATCTAGAACCCCGCCACTTCCCATGTCATCAAAAATAAACAAAGGCTAGATCCCTCCGCCCCCTATAGTGCTTACGTAATACTTTCACGGCTCCTAAGCGCCCGAATTTCCAAATTTATTGCGTTTTTTTTCGTTTAGACTCTTTAAACACTCATCGTCGACTTAAAAAAACTAGTTTGTTGTGATACCTTGCAGCAAATAATTATAAGGCCATAATCATTACTTAGATTTCTACAGTTTAGTTGCACTTGTACATCAACTGATTTTCACCCTAGTTTTTTGATTGATGCCCTTTTGTACACTCACTTTTGACTACTCACTTGACTACTAACGTTTTGTTTGTGTATGTAATTTATGTAATTTTTAGCACTACCTATTCATTGCTGCATTACGATAACTCATTCAGTTGTAAATCCAAGAAAATTTAAATATCGAGCGTTGAACGAGGGCAATCGACTTGGTGTAAAATTTCCAGCTGTCGAACTTTGCTGTAAATATGTCCATGAATCTAGAAAGAAATAGTGAGAGAATATTAACCTTAGAGGAGGCATGTTGCGCGGCGGGCGGCGGCGCGGGCGTGATGGTCACTGACGGGGTGATGCTAGCGCCGCCGGTGGTCGACGACTGGGAAAATAATAAAATACAGACAATCTAAAATCACCGATACAAAAAAATATATACCGTGACTAGCAAATAATTAGCATCCTTTTAGGGGCTTATTCTGTACATCAAAACTAACATCTTTTGTTCTGCGACTTCATTTTTGAATAACTCGAAAAAAAATTTGTTGTTACATAGAAAAATATCGTTCACCCGCGACAAAATGTATGGAACAGCTGTTTTTTTTTTTGAGTTCTGACAAAAGTTGCAGTTCAAAAGTTAGTTATGATGTACAGAATAAGCCCCTAAAAGGATGCTAATTATTAACCAGTCACCCTGTATGAAATATATAAAACATGTGTAACAAGTTTCGTCGGGATTCGCAGAAAAATGCGAACTGTAAACAAAATACAACATCCAGACAGACGAAAAAAAATCTTTGATTTGGAGCAAAGACCTTCGCTTCGCTTCGGTGAATAAGTAGAAATATACCTGTACACTTTTTTTATACTATGTACCTGTGTGCGGTAGGGGCCGGGCGTGAGCGTGGCGCCGCCGGGTAGACTGGACATGCGGCGCGACGAGTTGCCCGACACTATGCTCGCCGTAGCGCTCGATGTCGTGCGCTGTACAAAACCACACATTTATTAGAACATCATGGCACAGAAACGTGGTCTTTCACTATGGGCCTTATTAGTACAACCCGGTCAGAATATCTGTGCACCTCGCTGGAATGCGGCGCCTCTCCCGCTTCCCCTGTCACCTCTCCGCGCACTCCCCGGTGCGACATTACGGTTAGCATCTTCGTTGCCGATACACGTCCCGATAATAATTTACGTCCGGACGGTATACTAGACGTCCGGTAATGTATGTACGTCCCGATAATTCGATATGACGTCACGAAGTCAAGTGCACAGATATTGTGACCGGGTTGTAAGCTCCAATTAGCCCAACGTGCCATGGAGAGGGTTATGCTCGGAGTTTCTCTGTGAGATCGAATCAAAAATGAGGAGATCCGTAGACGAACCAAAGTTACCGACATAGCCCAGCGGATTGGCAGGTTGAAGTGGCAATGGGCAGGGCACATAGCGCGGAGGACTGGTGACCGATGGGTTCGAAAAGTTCTCGAGTGGAGACCACGTACCGGCAAGCGCAGCGTAGGACCTCATTAAGACCGCAGGATCGCGCTGGATGCAAGCCGCTACCAACCGGTCTTATTGGAGATCTTTAGGGGAGGCCTATGTCCAGCAGTGGACGTCCTATTTTTCTACACTTGTCCCACTTAGAATAGACTAAATGACTAAAAAAATTCAACGTTCTAGCTATCACGGCTCATGAGATACAGCCTGGTGACAGACAAACAGACAGACAGACGGACGGACAGCGGAGTCTTAGTAATATGGTCCCGTTTTTACGGAACCCTAAAAATATAATTAATCCACCAGCCAGATTAATAAAAAATATTAATCATATTATTTACTTAATTTTTAAATTTAAAAAAAATTGTATTCTGTAAAGTTGGTTTATCTACACTAATGTTGTAACATTCTACTTATGTTTCCAATACTTGACTTATAATGACTACTGTTATAGCGCAGACAACAAAACACTCAATTTAAGCAATTTCACATGATGTTATAATATCCACATCGATATGGTAAAATCTCATTATAACATCACGCGCTCGCTCCTGATTGGCCCTGCGCGCGCAGCTGCGCTCTCATTGGTTAGATTTTAATGGCGCCAAGTTCACTGTGACAATACACGTACGCGTGAATTTAATGTTTCGCAATATGTTTTTTTTTATTTTTATTAGTGAAGATAAAGTAGTGTATGCAACTGCATATACTCGTAAGGGCGCATTCACACGGGATACGTCTTTGACGATTCGGTATAAAACACGATTCGCCTTGACGGATAGATGTTCACATTGAATACGGAATCGTGTTTTTTCACGATTCGTCAAAATATCCGAATTGATGTTCACATGTTGTTTCGTGATTGCGGCGGGTGGGGCAGACAGGCGGGCGGAGCAGGCAGGCGCGCGGGGCGCGAGCGCCAATCACGATTCGAGATTTTTAACGAATCGTCATTCTAATGACCGTAGTGACCGACGTATCCGTCTACGTCTTTTTTCACGATTCGTGAAGCGTGTGAACATGGGTATATAAAAAGCATTGCTCCCGTCAAAAAAAATAACGAATCGTGAAAAAACACGGTTCGTGAAAAATCACGATTCGTCTTCGTGTGAATGAGCTCTAACACGGGTATTAAAACACGAGTGTGAGTTTATGAAACGAGCGCAGCGAGTTTCATAATAGTAACGAGTGTTTTAATACCCGTGTTAATACCCCTTCATTATACCCGTTTAATACCCCTTAATTATAATTATGACAGTTGCATAAACTACTATTACGAATGATACCTGTTTTACGTGATAGCGTCATAACATAGTTGAGTTAATTAGTCTGCCATCCAGATTAAAAAAAAAAATATTAATGACATTTTTTTCTTCATTTTTCAATTAAAAAAATATTGTTTTGTAAAGTTGGTTAACGAATGATACCTAATTTAACGTGATAACGTCATAAGAAAACATTGTTGAAGCAACAACTGAAACAAGCCGAATGATTAGGCTTTTTATCGCTTTTTCCGCACTCTCGCTTGCACGCTCCGCTCAGGCGGAACATGACAGTTTTTTGTGCGTGCAGCCGGCGTGCATCGATTTGTAAGACATTATCGTGTCAAAAATAAATATTAGGGAACATCTTACACACGGTCTCTGGCCCCAAACTATGGAAAGCTTGTCATATGGCTGCCAGTGACTGATGTACTACATTCATACATATTTTTAAATACATACTTATATAGATAATTACTAATAACAACCAGACACAGAGCAAACATCCATATTCATCACATAAATGCTTGCCCTGGGTGGGAATCGAACCCACACCTCTTTGACCCAGTAGTCAGGGTCACTAACCACTGTCCACTGACTGAGCCACCGAGGCAGTGGTGAAGATATAGCCCGTTAAATTCCGCGTTTCGTGTACATTTACGTAATGTGTGTTGCGGGCTGAAGCTGGGTGAAGTGTGTAACTAGGGCCGGGCGAGGTAACCATACCTTGTTCTGGTGCGCGGGCGGCGGCGCTGGAGTGACGGTGACCCCGGGTGGCACTACGCACCCACTCCCGGCTAGAGCCGTGCCCGTGCTCGGGTCCTGCAAACGATATAATATGTTGAGGACAACATTATGCAGAGAGTGTCGAGTGCAGGGCCGGATCTATTTATATATCATATGGCTTTATGGACTTCAGCCTGGGGCGCCGTGCATTCAATGGGGCTTCCAGCTAAATCAAGTCAAGTGAAAAATAGACCAGAACGCGAAAATAATATCAATAATTTTACTAATTAAATCGTTAGGTTTGTATTCCTGCGAATCTTGTGATTAATCTAACTCATTAAATTCATTTCATTCAATTCTACGTTCATGTGTTGGCACTTCGAACTGACAGTTAAAATGTTCGGCAGCCACTTTACATTAATTCGATCTTGATCATGCTTTGCCTTCACAGACACTGTTTTTACTTTGATATTCTATACTTATGAGTTATTAGGTATTATTAGCCCCGGGCCCCTAAACTTACGGTCGGGCCCTGGCCGAGTGGATGTTTTTGAGTACATTAAATTTCTCCCTCAAGTGCCGCAGCCTTCTCACACTTCGCTCGATAACTCCTGTTAAACTCTGACACCCGGCCTATACGAACTTATGTTAACACAGTTAAGAGGACTGTGAATCGAGTAATCGACCACTGTTTTCGCATTTCTGTCATCGAAAGAATTTTCGGTACATATTTGATAAAATTTAATTCAAAAAGGGGAGACAACAACTCAGATGGGAAGATGATCTCAAGAAAGTTGCTGGTTCTAATTGGAAACAAATGACACAAGATCGAACAAAATAGAAGTCCCAGGAAGATGCCTATGCCGGAAGGCAAGCTGAAGATTGAAAAATAAGATTTAACAATTAGAGTTACTGATTTCACTGATAAATACGTACTGATTAATAACTAAATGAAAACTAATAATTAACATAAACGACAAAAAAAAAATCAAACATGACATTGCATGATAGAATAAATAAGTAAAATAAAATAAAATCATACTAAAGGAAAAAAAATTAATAATAATAATAAATGACAAAAACTTGACATCGCATGATGTACTTAATAAAATACAATCAGCAAAAAAGGCTTTAAATAAAATAAAAATAAAATTTGATAAAATTTACGTTTCAGGAGAAAAATAATTTACCCCTTAAATGGTAACGAAATGCTATGTTTTAGTATCAATCGTTTGAGTAAGAAATATTGCACGCTCATACAAATTATTTTTCAGAAAATTTTTAGTTTCTATATACTATACTTACAGCCAAGTTATTGCATAAAAGTATATGGCTTTTTAGAGGCAAAATTATTTAAAAGTCTGTAAAAACTAAGACGTTTTATATTAGCTATGGAAGTGCTGATTACATGAAAAAAAATCACAAATCGGATAATTATTTGGAGATAGATTACAGTTTATTGTTTTTGGACAACTATACTTGACAACTATATCTTGGACACTATAGATTCTGTGTAGGTGTACCTTAGCGGGCGGCAGGCCGGTGGCTTGCTGCGACTGCCGTATCTTCCTGAGGAGCACGAGCCTGGTTTCTTCGGCTCGCAGCTTCTCCCTCAGGTCCCGCAGGCGCCGCTCGCGCTCCCACACCTCCTCGCTCGATAACTCCTGGTATAAACTAACACAGTCAGTACAAGTGAAAAATTACCTATTGACACATTTTAAAACTATATAGGTACATGCGAGAATACAGTGTAAACTTTCTCAAAGCTCAAAAGATCGAACAATTTTTCTTTGTTGTACCAAGTGAATAAGTACAATGATATATTAGATTCCAGTATGCTTGTTTACCTAGAAGATATTTTTTAATCCTGAATATTTTAAAGGAACACTGTATTATACAGAAAACTGCTCTACAGAAAGAAGAATGGTAGTGAAAACATGAATTATCCGAAAAAGGGCGGCTCATTCTCGTCTGCTTGCGTCTTGCTTGTTTACATCTATGTACAGAGTACATTAGTAATTACCTTCTGCTGCGACAGTGGTTCTGGCAAGGGATGCTCATTCTCGTCGGATTGCTGCTTACATCTGCATATGGTGTACAATCTGTGGGGTACAATAGCAATTACCCTGTGCTGAGGCCGTGGTTCTGGCAAGGGAACTCATTCTCGTCGGCTTGCTGCTTAGATCTTTGTATAAGGTACAACCTGTAGGGTACAATAGCAATTACCCTGTGCTGCGGCAGTGGTTCCAGCAAGGGAAGCTCATTCTCGTCGGCTTGCTGCTTAAATCTGTGTATGGGGTACAATCTGTGGGGTACAATAGTAATTATCCTGTGCTTCGGCAGTGGCTCCGGCAAAGGAGGCTCATTCTCGTCAGCTTTCTGTTTACAACTGTGTATGCGGTACAATCTGTGGGGTACAACAGTAATTAACCTGTGCTCCGGCTGTGGTTCCGGCTAGGGAGGCTAATTCTCGTCGGCTTTCTGCTTACAACTGTGTATGGGGTACAATCTGTGGGGCACAATAGCAATTACCCTGTCCTGCGTCAATAGTTCTGGCAAGGGAGGCTCATTCTCGTCCGCTAGCTGCTTTGATCTGTGTATGGGGTACAATAGAATAGTAATTACCCTGTGCTGCGGCAGTGGTTCTGGCAGCGGGGGCTCATTCTCGTCGTCTTCCTCATCGTCCTCCCGCGGCTCGCGCGGCGACTCGGGCGCGTGCGCGGTGATCGACACGTTCACGCCGCCAGAGTTCAACTTGCTGCTCACATCTGCACAAGGTACAATAAATCCTCACTAATATTAACCTCTTGAACTGACCCCCGCAGGGCGTATTTACCTCTCTGGCATGATACCGCCATCAAATACGGCATGATTACCGTCACGAATAAAGCACTTGCGCCGCTCACAAATTATCCACAATTGCATATTATATTTTATTCCTCAATTAGCAGCATAGCAATATTATAAATCCGAAAGTATGTTTGTTGGTTTGTTCCTCTTTCACGCAGCAACGGAGGAACGGATTGACTTTATTTTTGGCATGGGCATAGTTTGATAGATGGAAAGTGACAAAGGCTACTTTTTAAAGCGCGCTTGTTCACGGCAATTTGTTTCACCAGACAATGAACCGTTTTTTTTTCACCGGATCCGTGGTGGGGTATGGTTTACAATGAACGTATGTTGATGCACCGGACATCCATTCGGCGAAAAATATAGGCATTTGTTTATTGACACACAACAAAAACAAGAACAAACTTCACTTTCAAATAGTTTGTTTAATCATGAAATTAGAAAATTGTACACCTAGATGTTTGTGGATACAGCTGACAAACTGAATGTTGAGAATCCAAGCACTGGTTAGGCCCGGTTGTTAATTCCTTCAATTTAGGGAATGCTATGATTTTGTACACAATCTTCCTGGTGACTGTATAACATAACAACCACGTCGTCGAAGGCAAAAATCGTTAATCATGCAAAAAAAGTGTCCGAGGCAAAACCCTGCCCAAGCTACATAGTGGGCAGGCTTTTTAGTTAGTCGTAAGGTAAGGTGATTGCAAGCCGACTGCCAAAGTGCTTGGTTACAAGCACTAATTAGGTGACATAACGTCAATATTCGAGAAAACGAAAACTGATCATTGTGAATTATTTAATGGAAATATCTAAGTACGACGGCGCTCGGACATTTTTTTACTACTTTCACTTAGGGACTTTGGCTCTGTAGATATTTGCTCGAAGGCGGCATCGTATCTCCTTCACTTAAAAGCTGCTGGTGTGCAATCATTCCAAACAACTCATTGGTTAAACCCAGGACTCATTGCCTTGGAAGTTTCTCTATAAACCTCCTTATATTACATGCAGTGTCTTACCAGTAAAGGGTGCTGCAGTAGACGCGGAATGCTTCCTATGCGGCGGCGCGGCCGGCAGGAGCACTATGTCGGGGCTCTCGGCGTAGCTGCGCTGCTCCGAACGAGGGCGAAGCACCCGCTTGCCGCTGGCTCCCTGGAAAGTTACCAGAAGTAAGTAGGGGCACATCAAGGCTACAGAACATTTTTTTTTGTGTTTTGTTCGTGCAATCAGTCTGTGAGACTATAAGCAGATGAGATGCATTTTTTTGGCGTTTATAGTGTAGCTAAATATAGCATAAAATAAACGGTATTTTATGGATCATTATTAATCTTGATTAAAAATATCCCGCCGCTTTTTGAGTCGACGTAGGATTTCAGGGATAGTGAGTTGACCCAGCAGGGGGTTTGGATGGTTTTCCAGCATTGTTTTGTATCTCGCTCCATGAGACTGTAGAATACAGAAAATATAATAGGATCGAGACTCCTTGAAAAAGACACATTACAAGTCTCCAGCAACGAAACATCGGGCGCAACAGAGGTGGATCAAATATGCCAGCTACCTAGGGCCATGCGCCGTTGTTTTAAGGAGCTTGGCTGGTTCGAGTAAGGTGGGACACCCCAAGCGGGATGTCAGTGCAGGTCACGTCACCCCATACCCGCCTAGAATTTTTTTTTTGTTAGGGTTCCGTACCTCAAAAGGAAAAAACGGAACCCTTATAGGATCACTTTGTTGTCCGTCTGTCCGTCCGTCCGTCTGTCAAGACCCTTTTTCTCAGGAACGCGTGGAGGTATGAAGCTGAAATTTATATCAATTACTCAGGTCTACTGTCCCTTGAAGCTGTGAAAAAATCAAACTTCTAAGCCAACGCAATCAAAAGATACAGCCGTTTATGCCGCAAATTTTGAAACTCGCAAGTACTCGCAAGGGAATCAAAACCTAAAGGGTACTTCCAGTCGACCTAGAATCTTGAAATTTGGCATGAAGCAACGTTTTATAGCACACATAAAGGAAAAATTCCGAAAACCTTAAATTTTTAGTTACATTACAAAATATATATTTTTTAATAAATATAAACTTATTACTTTTTTTGTCGTAATGAACGAACTTTGTAAACCTTGCAGGTTTGTACGGAACCCTCGGTGCGCGAGTCCGACTCGCACTTGGCCGGTTTTTTTTTAGAATTAGGATTAGGGCACATCAATATCCTCGAATACATTGACAAGTCGAAAACTGATACTTTTCAGAGTCACCACATTCAAATTTGAATATTACCGGTCAAACCAAATTTTTTATTTTTATACATGTAACTTTTACAGGGTTATCCAGAACGAAAGTATTAAAGCGAAATGACACGAAAATCACCCCCTTTCGTCTTAGTACAGGGTAAGCAGATAGCCAGCTGTGTGTGTCTAATGGGACCAAAGGTCTATAATTTGTTGCCTGATAGTGTTACTGACGCACGTAGCTTAATTTCTTTCAAAGCCCGCCTAAAACGCTGGCTTATCGAGGAGACATTTTATGATTTTGACATGCTTAAATGTATACAATAAATGATAGGTTTATTGTTTATATATTGATTTTATCAATTGTTTATTATTTTTACAATGATGTAATTTCAGTTGTATTTTATTTTTAAAGACTTGTTTTAATTTTAGTTTATTGCCGTGACATAATTAATTAATTTATTATAATTTGACTGTTGACATTAATTTAAATTATTTATCAATGTGTATGTAATTCTATAATTTTGAATGTAATTGTTTTTGTGTTAAAACAAACATTATTTGACGTGTAATATTTTTTATGAATAAAATGAATATGAATATATGAATATGAATAAGTATTTCATTTATGTACTAGCTGCCCTTCCTGGCTTAGCCGGGGTATACTCCGCGCCACACATGTTGATGGATGAGAAGTAAGCCACTAGCTGCACAATAGCTAATCCTGACATGATGTGACATGGAAGCTGCATGTTAATTGGCTATTGCACAGCTAGTGGCTAACTTCACATCCATCAACTTGTGTGGTGTGGAATATACGATTGGCTAAAGAAGACAAATAGTATAGCGTCTCTATTTTTTTTTAAATTTAATATATATGCCTAAGTACACCGGGGATAGTGTAACTTTCCAACAGTGAAAGAATATTTCAAATTGGTTCAGTAGTTTCGGAGCCCATTCGATGCTAACTAACAATCAAATCTTTCCTCTTTATAAAATTGGTATAGATTTCATTTATTCCCCATATAAAGCCAAAAATCCAGAAGTGAATGTTTCATTGATATAAGTCGGCTTATCAATGTATTCCCTGATATGACTAAACGGTTAAAACTGGGGCCTTCAATTTAACATCCCATGTTTTATGTATATCAACATGTTTTAAATTAATATCCATATTTATTATAATAATCATCCATATTTGTGTGAAAAACATTTCTAAATTCACAACACTAAAATTCATGATCTCTTTTGTGTTTCAGTAAAAGATAATATCTCAACTCTAGTAGATTGTGAATGTAATAGAAAGTTTCCAATTTAAATCTTAGATAACATACATGCAGCTAATAATGTATTTACACATTAGGTAATGATAAACAAAGACATCAATGGATTAAACAAATATTTTAATTAATTATTTGATTTAATTTGAAAAAAACCCTGTTACAACAAAAAACAATTTATTTTTTGTGTTTTATCATTTGTGTTGTCGTTGTTTATGTATTGTACCTCTTATTTTTGTTGCAAATAAAATTTCTGTATTTCTGTTAGAGCATGAAGTCAGACTAATTTTATTTGTAAGGGCTCCCAAGAAATTGGCCTAGCTGAGTTTATTGTTAATTTAACTCATGTTTCTTCTGGTAAATATTTTTTTCTTTCTTTTCTGATCACTACATAGTATAAAACATAGTCGCTTCCCGCTCTGTCTGTCTCTATGTGTGCTTATATCTTTATAACTAGGCAATGGATTTTGATGTTGTTTTTTTTAATAGATAAGAGTGATTCAATAGGAAGGTTTACATGTATAATACACCTGTGTGAAGCAGGGGCGGGTCGCTACTTCTACATATTATTATATAGTAAATCTTGATATTGAAGTTGTCCTCTGTATTTAATATGACAACAGAAATGTTAATCAGATGTACTTACTCTATCAATCTTCCATGGATAGGCATGTGAAAACAAAATTATTACATAAGAATAGAATGTAATAATAATAGAAATGTGAATTCAATGCATCATAAATTCAATGTTAACAAATATTGGGTGATTTTCCTGTTCCACTAACCTTGAAAAAAATGGAGACTAAAGAAATATATTCAATACAACTTGATGTACATAGTTTTATTTAGGTATATATTCACTGAATCACAGTTAGCTTGTATTATCAGGTATTTTATGTTTTACGCTAGTGGAAAGACAGGTAGCTATTTGTATAAAAGGCTTGATTCTGGTGAGAGAAACAAATTAGGGAAAGTGATGTTTTTAAATTATTACTTATTTAAGTTAGTGATATTTTTAATCATCAGAGTAGCATTGAAACATTGCTACATATTACAGAGTCCTTTATAAAAAAAATGAATTGCAAATTTATTTTTGCCTCAGTGGATATGTTAGAATGATTTTATTAAATACTTACATGTGGGGGAGGCTGGGCTGGTGTTATAGTTAATCCACTGGCCGTAAGAGCTCTGAGCTCACTCAGCTCTGGAGGCAATGACCTGTGCCAATAACAAAATTGTAAACATTTTTCAATTTTCACACTCAGAAGAAGAAAATATTTGAACAGGTGCTTGTAGTTACCTCACACTGAGATCCACCGCCGAATCGTCGACGTCCATTGTTCTCTGGAATTATATGTGGATTTATTACAACAAAACTACTTAATCTATTTACATTTTCCCATCAAATAATCCTGATGAACAGGAAACAAACCAGTAACACTACCGGCACATAATTACGAGCGAGAAAGATTAGCAAGTATTAGGGTGTATTGGAGATGATCTCGATCGATTTTGTAATTAATTTCATGCACACGCACGCATTAAATCGAAGGGGTGACAATTTGACAAGACATTGATTGTGATTGAAGACAATAGTCCAAATCTAATTGTAATGGGCAAAATATTCGATTGTAATAACAGTTAATCATACCTAATTATAATGATAACAACTTTACATAACTTTCGAACTGATTAACGAATGATCTGGGTTATTTTACTAATAAATTGCACGGCAAAACAGTCAACAAGCCGCTATCAAATTCACCATCGCCATTTAACTTGCTATAGACAAAGCTGAGTTATTTTTTTTATTTCATATGTTTGCCAGTTCTTAAAGCCCAATTACCTATTTAATCTTAAATTGCTTTATCTCGTGAACCAGAAAGTTTAGTACCTTCGCCAAAAGTTTGATTCAGCCTTGTACAAATATCAACAATCAATTACGTCTGGTAGATAAAATCTGACTTTGCACTAAAAAGTACTTTAATTTTAGGAGGTTTTCTATTATGGCAGCTTTATAGAAAATTGAGCATAGACAAAATGTCTATTTTGACAGCTCTGTTATTTTGACATTGGCAGATAAAACTCATTGACAATTTGAATTTGACATTCTGTAATCCAGATTCCAGCATTGTTGTTGTTGTGACAGCAATAATTTTAGGTTAAGAATTAAAATTACAACACTTAAAATTATCCATTAAAAGAAAGTTTCGTTTTCATAATCTCGTGCTAAAATGCCAGGTCCAGAATTATTATCAAGTCAAGGTTTACGTCTAGACGGCCGACGACCGAATGAACTGAGACGAATAAGATGTAAGCTCGGTGTTTTTACACAACCTGATGGCAGCGCTTATTTAGAACAAGGAAATACCAAGGTTTTGGCTGCTGTTTACGGTCCTCATCAGGTTTGTTCAGTTCCTTTTTACAGTTTTCAAGTATAGATAAATTTTTAACAGTTTAGATGTTATATTTACCTCCAGAAACCCCAGGGGTTCTAAACATTATGTTTATTGTTACATCTTCACAGAGGCCACAAACAAGAATTTAATTGACTATTGATACATCGAAAACGCCTATTTTATTATTATTTTATGTTTCTCCACACTCCACACTTGTATAATCTCACTAATATTAAAATGATTTTTTCTGTATAATCCAGTAATCCGAACATTCCAATAATCCAGCACTCTCTGGTTTTTAATAGTGATGGATTAGTGAGATTATATATGTGTACTATGCCCACTTTTATCACTGTTCACTGGACAGTGCTAGCCATTTAAAATTGCCAATCCTCCAATGTACGTAAATAAAATGCACCTTTTTATTCCAGGCATCAAAGTCAAAAATGTCAAATGAAGGAGTGGTGGTCAACTGTCAGTATAGTATGGCCACCTTTTCTACAGGTATAACTATGTTCTCATATTATCAGTTTTCATGAGTGAAATGAGATAAATTTATTAATTTATGCTATCTTTAGTAAAGATCTATAGGGGAGGCCTATGTGCAGTAGTGGACATCCTATGGCTGAAACGACTATGATCTTTAGATGTTATATAATAGCAATTTCAATTTGTAGCTAATTCAAAGTGTATAGGCACAAGTATCATTTAAATGTATGCCTTGGGCTGGTACAATTTTGTATTCAATCGTTTTCAGGCGAAAGAAAAAACCGTCCTCGTGGAGACCGCAAGTCGACAGAAATGTCTCTGCACTTGAGACAGGCTCTCACAGCAGCCATCAAAACTGAACTGTACCCTCGATCACAGATTGATGTCTATGTTGAAGTTTTACAGGTAAATTACTATTATTTGCCGAATCAATTTAATGGGGTCTGTGAAGTTAGGTACAAGCTGAGCTAAACTCCACTAACATACACTTATACATACAAATTTCTACTGTGGAAAGACTTACCCTATGTTTTTGTGTAAGTTGTTTCGACCTATAGATACCCAACATTATTTGGTACCTTTAGAGTAAGTCTTATATCCTAGATAAAACCTCTGCCTTATATGTAATAAACTGTGGACAAATGCATATCTACCAATTTTTTAGGAATAATTCAAACCAATGCAAGATGTGAGGAGTTCCCACAGGAGGGGTTAGCCCAGGTTTACTTGTAAATTGTAACGACAGCTGTTTCCGTATGGCTCTATACATTTTTGTACAGCGCCCCTGGCGGAAACGAGGAAGAACTAACCGAAATGTATAGAGCCACACGTGAACGCGAAAGTTTAAGTAAACTATGCAAAACCTGGACTAAGGGCTCTGGTGGCACATCCTAAAATGATGTTATTAAGTCGAACACTACTTCCAGGCAGATGGCAGTTGTTACTGCGTATGCGTGAATGCAGCGACGCTCGCGCTGATCGACGCGGGCATCCCATTACGGGCGTACGCGTGCGCGTGCAGCGCTTCTATGTCCTGGCGGGGGGGCGAGGCCGAGCCGCTGTTAGATGTGGGGCACGTGGAGGAGGCCGCGGGGGGCGTGTGTCTTACGGTGGCTAGCCTGCCTAGCACGGGTGAGTAGTCACTGGCTATCGCTAGACTGAGTGGCCGCGAGTTGGCACGGTACATGAATACCGCGAGGCGCGACACTTTGAACCCGAAAGAACCACCCGATCGGTGACGGTAGGCCAAATGATCCCGAACGTATTGTTACGAGATGTGTTCTTGGATAATTAGTTAAAACGCCGATTATTCACTTTTCACTTTATTGCCCACGATCACTTCACATAATCACAAAACACAACTGGTTCGCACAAACACTTCACACTGGCACTGATATTCACACAAAATAGGCACTTGAACACGAGATGATTTCGCTACGATACAAAACATGATAACTGAGTCGAACAAAAACCTCTATTTATATCGGAATAAAAGTTCCCTAGAAATGTCTGGAATAATCAGTGCCATTGTGATTGACAAAGTAAACAAGTGCGAGTTCTAGAAAACCCTGTTCTTCAATACAAAAAAAAAAAACTACACAACAGACGGCAGACAAAGCCACAGCCTACATCATAGTTGCCCGCCCGCGCGCAGTAAACAAGTAGCCGCAGCTTATGTCATAGCTACCGTATATCTACGTAAACAACATGCGTGCGCCTACCGCGTGACAGTATGTAGTAGTGGCTTCAGGTCGGCTTTACCATTCTTTGGAAATAGTTTGTGTTATAATCAAAGACCTTTTATGAAGTACAAGGTCTTTGGTTATAATGTACCCATTTCATCAGATGTTTATCTCTTGAATTCTTTTTTTATTTTTTCAGGCAATATAGCACTGATGGAAATGTCTCACAGACTGCACATGGATTATTTCGATGTTGTCCTGAGCAGAGCAATGCAAGGATGCAGAGACATTGAGGTTTGTGCAATAGCCAATACTTTTTGGTCATGTCTAAATAAGAACGCTAAATTAATAATATTCTTTTTCTCTTTTTTTACAGGTGGTTTTAGATAAGGCGGTGAGAGAACACTTAGCAGAAGGCTGGACGAAACAAGATGTTGTTACTGTATGAAATAAAATTATATTTTGCTACAATTCAAGTTTGTTTCGTACCATCTAAAGACCTCTAAGTAAGGATGTGTTCAATGAGAATATAATGAAATCCTAGTGATAAGTGAGTTTTGCTTTGATTAGGGCAGATTTTAGGATTAGGGATGCTTACAAAAAATTAAATAATTATTTTTCGCAAAAAATAGCATGACCGACTTCACCCGTGTAAATAATTCGCGATTATTTCGCACGGATCGACGTTACATGTTTAACATTTATTGTTGATTTATCAAAAATGGCTCAGCCGATTTCAATAAAATTTTAATGGGATAAATTGCGAAGTATACGCTTTCTAATAAAAAAAGAATTATTGATATCGGACTAATACGAAAAAAGTTATGCGTGGTTATGCATAAAAAAATATATAAATACGCGTCGAATTGAGTTTCCGACCTCCTCCGGTTTGGTTCGTCGGTCAAAAAAATATGGTTGTAAAACGGCATGCAAATTCAATGATAGCGAATCGAATTAAAAATTCGGCCAAGTACGAGTCGGACTCGCGCACGGAGGGTTCCGTACTGTATGGGAGCCCCCCTTGAATATTTATTTTATTTCAATTTTACTATTGAAGTGAATATAAAACTAAATATTCTGTGAAAATTTCAAGCATCTACCTGTTACCATTATTAATATAGAGCGAAAAACGTCTAAAAAATCAAGTTTGTTGTATGGGAGCCCCCCTTAAATATTTAATTTTCTTTTTAGTATTTGTTGTTATAGTGGCAACAGAAATACATCTGTGAAAATTTCAGCTGCCTAGCAATCATGGTTCATGAGATACAGCCCGGTGACAGACAGACGGACATCGAAGTCTTAGTAATAGGGTCCCGTTTTTCCCTTTGGGTACGGAACCCTAAAAATTTACGGATTTATATTTGTTTGATTTCTTACGCAAAACGTAATAAAGCAATTATTATAGCCTAAAAAATAATACAAGATGATTTTGTGCTCTAGATAATATTTTATGTTGATTTTTAGGGTTCTGTAGTAAAACGAGGAACCCTTATAACTTAGTTGTGTCTGTCTATCAGGTCGTCCGTCCTCATGCTACAAAGCCTTATAACTTCCACATTTTGGAACGAAATCGCATGAAATTTGCTATTATAATAGTTTTAGTACAGATCTCAAGTTGTAATACTTAAAAATTTAAAAACTGTTTATTTAGGGGGTAGCTCCCCTGCATGTAAAGTGGGGATGAAACTTTTATTTCAACCCCACCCCCTCGTGTGGGGTATCGTTGAAAAGGGTTTCTAAAATGAATGTAAGGTTCCTTGAACCATTTTTTGTCGCATGTACCATTTGTGAGACTAAAGTATACAAGATAGCATATCCAATCTTTTTGAGCTTATGGACCATATTTAAAACTTTATCTCAAAATTGTTTTGAACACTTAGGGATAATAACTTTTTGAGTTATAAAGAAAATTTTTAATTCTTAAGCTTGCACATGCCTCAGGGGTCATAGATTTTAGCCAGTTATAATGAGCACATTCAAAAAGCTTTAGAGTTTAGATTATATCTCTTAGGAAACAGGAAGATTGTTCCATTCCCTGGCGGTACGAATCATAAATGTTGAGTCAAACCGCTTCGTACGTATCGAAGGAAAATCGACAGTGTAGGGGCGGTAGTGAGGCGTCTTTCTCCTAGTCCTGTTGTAAAAAGGGATGGTAGAATAAGATCGTGTAGTACAGATAATATGCACACTCTCCGAAATGAAACCAATAGAAAATGGTCAGACTTGCAACCCTGCGGCGGTGCTCCAGGCTATGAAGTATTTTTGCAGCTAACTTTTCATCTCCTATAAGCCGAATAGCACGCCGGTCCACCGATTCCGATGTACTCTGTTTGGCGATGTACTCTGTTTCAACGGTACCTACGTATAGGCCAGATCATACAAGACGGTACATGTGAAATTAGTTATAAGCTGTACAATATTTAATCCTGACCTAAATTAGTACTAAGCTTATTTCGTCGTTGCAAATTTAAAATCTCTTTTTGTGCAAAAAGTAACATTTTAAGAAAAACAAAGAAAACTGCTATCGGTTCTTAGTAGGCTGGCACATAAAGCAATTTATAAATGCACTTGTCAGTGAAATATTAAGATATTCACATTAGAGTTTTTGCAAACAATAGCTCCTAAAAGAATAATGCAAAAAAAAAAAAAAATTTATAGGAAAAATGTCACATGGGAGGTTTTTAATTTGCAACGACGATTTGAATATTGCAGTGATGTCAAATTCCATCAAAATATATTAATTTAAAAAAAAATTCAAAAGTCGACGATTTTTTTATTATTTTTCCCACTATCAGAAGCTGATTGATGATTTATTACAAAAAAAAAATGCATCTAAGGGTTAAACCAAACAAATGTATGTAGACTTACATATTTATTAGAGATCTGAACAAAATAAGAAATTAAATTAATATGTACAGTCTATGTTAAACTAACTAAAATTAGAAGTTAATAGGTACACACTTTTGCAGCCTAAACATTTGAATAGTAAATAAATCTTACCTTAGGATGGATAAAAAAACAAAGGTTCCTTTTACACATTATGGCAAAAATAAAATAATTGACAACAGCAAAAGTTAGCGTGAAAGAGCGAGCAATACTAAATATGAAAAAAAAAAGGTATAAGAAAACTTTAAATAAACATATTCCGCAATCGGATGTAAAAATCAGTCCACCCGTTCCGTAAACATTGCACATCTATTTAAATAAATAATTTATACATACTTTTAAAATAAATAAAGTACTCAAATTGAACTTTTTTTTTAAACAAAAGCTCCCAATTAAACTTAATAATATATTGCTACTTTTCAAGCCGTATTAAAACTGCTATTATATTAAAAATAGTACAAAATCTGTAACGTCTAGTTACATTTATCATAATATCGTATATAAGATATACATACATAACATAATTGCACATCTCTAATAGACCGCGTAAAAACGGCTCAATATGACAATGAAAACTACTCATTTCTCTATGGATATACAAATTTATCTTAAAACATCGAGTTGCTAAGGCACTCCTACTATATATAGGAAAAAACGTTTACGCGTAAAGCAAATAATAACGTGGGCTGATATATGAAAAAAATATGTGAAGAAACAAACAAAAATGTGTAATCTCGTTCTCCGATGCACGAAAAACAAATGTTCAATTCCGATGGGTACTTAACCTAATGCGTAATACAAATAAATGTATGTATATATATTTATCTATGGCGTTTATTATGCTAAGTTATGTGGTAGAAAAGTCTAAGCAATGGAGTCCGCTACTTGGCAGCCACGGCCTCCGGCGCGACCTCCTTGTGACTAGGCTCGGCCGCCGCTGTCTCGCCTGCTGGAATATATTACACAATTATGGGTATAATCGGTCAAGTGCGAGTTGGACTCGCACACGAAGGGTTCCGGAAGCCCCCCTTAATTATTTGTTGTATGATTGTATGATGTTTAATATTATTTAGACTAATGGATATTTGTTATGATTTTTATTTAATTCTTAATTGTATTGCAAATGTTAATAATATGGACTCTGAAATAAATAAATTAAATTAAAATTAATATATTTTATTTTAATTATTTATTTTTAAAGTGAATATTAAACTATATTGCGTAAATATTTCAAGCATAATAATAAGGTATGACTTGGACTATGTTTGGACTTTATTGGACTATGACGTGACTACAACAGTGACTATTTTGATAAAATATCAAGAATTATTATTACTAAATACTTTTGACACTGGCAAATGCACAATAATGCGACGCCAAAACTTTAAAGAAGAAGAATGTAATACCTACCATTACTGGTTTTATTGGGCGAGTTGTGCGGCGAACTGTTCTGTGACTCGCTCGTACTACCTTCTGCTTCACCAGTCTCGCCCGCGGACGATGTCCCCTGAAACACACCGACAACTTTATAAAAGCCAACGCGATCAGTGGTTTTACTGTTCCAAAAATGACATCATATTTATGTGTATTAATAGTGTGCGTAGTTTGAATAGGTGTTTGTCAGCGATCACCGAAATTAAGCAACATTCCGCACAGTCAGTATTTGGATGGGTGACCGCAGGTGGCATTTTCCAACTAAGCGCTACCGTGGCTCGGACGACACGTTAAATTGTAGGTCCCTGTTGTTTTAACCGTTTAGCTTTGTCAGAGGCCTTCAGGCGGCCTAAAAACTGACACCAGGGCTAGCCACCCGGCCTATACGAACTTACAAATGTGTGATTAATTATTATTTGAAACTTAACCTATTTCAATGTAACTTTCAAATAGAAAAATAATTATTCAAATAAGATGGGATTTGATGACTTTCCATAATCTCTATTTATTGAAATGCTAACTTTTTCCTGCTTCCTATAATTTTTCCAGGATAAAACGTAGCCTATGACACTCCGACCTTTAAACTACATAATAATGTTTTCCATGCAAAAAAAACGAAGTCGCTCCGTTGCTGCGTGAAAGAGTAACATAATTATGAGTAGGAATGTTCGCTTCCTGATTTCTTGCGTCAACATTATCGTAGCTAGAAATTTTCTCTAAATTCTCTTCAACTGCCAGCCTACTTTTGCCCACTCCAGAAAAATAGAATGCAATGAATTTGAAGTTTTTTGCCGTGGGCAATGCATACCCGTGTCTCCCTCCCCTTAGCTACGTCTATGTCCGGAAAATATAAAAAAGAATCTTAATTTATCATCAAGTGAAGCCGAAACGGTCGCCAGTAGAGTATATTGTCACGCGGTAGGCGCGCGACGAGTTGTTTACATTTAAAGCGCGAGTAGTAACTATGACATGAGCTGGAGTTGATGACGTTCACGGGTTTTTTTTTTTGTATTAGAGAACATTAGGGAAGTCTAGAATTTTCAGGTTTTTTTACTTTGTCAAACACAATGGCGTCGATTGTTCTAGAGATTTCGAGGCTACTTTTATGCAGATATAAATATAGCGATGCCTTTCGTTCGATTCAGTTATCGTGTTTTCTATCGGAGCGAAAGCATCTCGCGTTCAAATGCAGTACCAGAGATTCTGAAGTGACTAGTTTGTGTGAATATTGGTGCCAGTGTGAAGTGTTTGTGCAAACCAGTTGTCTCGTGCGTTTTGTGATTTTGTGAAGTGATTGTGTGCAAAAGTGCAAAGTGAATAAAATCGGCGTTCGTTCTAACTGATTATCCAAGAACCCATCTCGTAACAATATGAAGGTTCACTCGTGCTTACCCTCTGTCGGACGTTATTCCGCGGTAATCTCGGCTTCGGTCCTTTCGGCTCTTTGGCGGGGTCGAAGTGGCAGTCGAATATCTCTATTAGCTCCTTTATATCCTCCTCTTTAGCCGACACTGTCAGCGACGCCAGCTGCTTCTCGAGACCTGACAAGTGAACATTATTATAGTATTGTATGCGAGTAAATGTTAAACTTTGAAAAGGGAGAAAGGATTCATAACGTGGGATTGTAAGACAGTTGCGATCAAAGCGCCACTGTTTTGTGGTGAGTTTGTCTCACGTTATAACAAAGCATTTTGCGGAGCGCGGTCACCCGCTTGTTGTGCTGTTTGCGACGGAGTGATGTGAGAGTGTAGTTACCCTGCAGCTGCTGGTCCTGCCAGGCGGCCTCCAGCTGCTCGTACAGCAGGCCGCCGTCGGCCAGCAGCCGGTGGAGCTCGGTCACCCGCTTGTTGTGCTGTTTGCGACGGAGTGATGTGAGAGTGTAGTTACCCTGCAGCTGCTGGTCCTGCCAGGCGGCCTCCAGCTGCTCGTACAGCAGGCCACCGTCGGCCAGCAGCCGGCGGAGCGCGGTCACCCGCTTGCGCTCGGGCCGCGCCGACCGCAGCAGCGGCGCGAACACTGGCCGGAACGTGTTCTGTCTGAAAACCATACACCAAATATAAAAAAACGGGCCCTATACAAATTCCATTTAATTCATACAAATGCTTCCACTGAAAATGAGATGATACTTTTCGATCTCGAAAACATTTATTTCAACAAAAAAAATTGGTGCATCGCAGGTAATAAACAAAGTAAACACAACACAATTTCATCTCATTCTAACTATTACTGTCGCAAACTGGTAATGCTGATTGTGCGTATATGCTGGTATTCCTTTGGGAACAGCAAGGGATTTACGCATACGTCTTTACAGGGTATCGGTCCACAAATACAGCCCCTACCTTTCGAGCAGTTTCTTGAGGTTGTCGAGCGCGGAGAGCTCGGTGGTGACGGGGCGCGCCCACTGCCGCGCCGTCTCCACCATGTCCCGAGACACGCCCTCGCCGCCGCCGCCCACTTCTTGCTGCTCGCCTAAACACATACAACTTTATTGGACTCACGGAAATAAAGGGCCAAATAGTCGTACACTTCTACTATACGTCACCATCACACAGTGAACTGTAATGTATGATTAATTGAATTATCTGTTATGAATAAAAAGTATTTGAGTATATAATTATTTTAATACTGGCTGGCCCGGTGAACTTCGTGTCACCATCTGTCAACTGTCAGTGACAACAGCTTTTACATGCAGGAACATTTTGTAGAGTACTAGGGCGTTCCGCCCTGCAAGAGCGGTTCGCACCGCGGCGCGATTCACGCAAGCAAGACTCTTTTTAAAGATCCCCATTCGCCCGTGGGGCGAAACGCCGAGGACGATATAGGAAGAGGAAAATGAAATTCATGTTTTAATTATTTTTCTCGCAACTTTTATAAATTTTCTTATCATTTAAACTTTCCCTTAACTTCCACAAATATTTCAAGATCAAAATTAGCCAAATCGGTTCAGCTGTTCTCGTGTTTTAGCAAGACTAACATCTTTGATTCATTTTTCTATATAAAACCGGTTTTGTTCTTCAGTACATATGTATATATATACTGCCTCGATGGCTCAGTGGTTAGTGATCCTGACTCCTGGGTCAAAGAGGTGTGGGTTCGATTCCCACCCAGGGCATATATTTATGTGACGAACATAGGTGTTTGCTCTGTGTCTGGGTGTTATTTAGGTATTATCTATATAAGTATGTATTTAAAAATATGTATATGTAGTATATCAGTCTCTGGCAGCCATATCACAAGCTTTGCTTAGTTTGGGGTCAGAGGACCGTGTGTAAGATTTCCCCTAATATTTATTAATTTATATATAAATGTTGAACATAGGACAACCAGGCTAGTCCAGTTGTGAATTGGTGGGTTGACATGCGCGAAAGAATTCGCGATTCGAATTTCTTCCATAGACATGTTTATGCAAGAAGCCTCTCGATGTTTTCACTGAAAAGTTGATGATGGTGTAAAAATTGAAATCAATAACTGATAACGATACCTGGTAAAACAACTAGGGTTATGCTAAAATGTACCAGCATACAGCAACTAACTCTAGTTAGAATTCACTGTGATATGGACTTGAATTTATTTTGATTACCTTTACTTGCAGTTTAAATTTTTCCTGGATAAAAAAATAGCGTATGACACTCTCCGACATTTGATCCATCCATATACATGGAAAAAAATCAAGTCAATCCCTATTTTACTACATGAAAGAGTAACACTTTAGAATGAATAATATCACTGAAGATGCTAACCTTGTGCCAAATGTTCCAGGATACGGTACGCAGCAGTGGCTCTATCCAATGCACTATCAACTGCCAAGGAATCAGCGTCTAGGAGTACTCTGGCTAGCACTCGCAGAGAAACCGACTTCACTGTAGACTTGCACTTGTCTGCCGCCAGGGCATAGCTGTCTGCAAAACCTGCCACGATCGACTTGAACCTGTCCAGGAGCTTGTACCTAGGAAAGGAATTGGTCAATTTAATAGTGGTGCATTGAAAAACATTTTTTGATTTATTTATAAAGATTAAAAAATGCTATTGCACAGTCTCACAAAATGAAACCTAAGATTGTCGTAAAAACAATACACACTCGCTGCGCTCGCGCAATATTTACCTTTTAGGTATAGAGTGAGCATCAGTCATGTTTCACAGCCGCTCAGAAATTCGATCCGGCCTATAGGTATTTCGAGAGTTAAATTCATCACAAACTAACACCAGACTAGACCCATGCATTTTTCTCTTCTTACTTACAAGGCATCTTAAAATCTAGAGTAAATCACTTGATGCTAGATTTAAGATTTAATTTTGTTGAAAAAGGATTCCGAGTTCCTAGTATTAGTTGTCTAGTCTTTGTTTCAGCCAATGTACATCCACTGCTAGTCATAGGCCTCCCCTATAGACCTCTAATAAGATGGGTTGGAACCGGTTTGCATCCACCACGATTATGTGGTCTTGATGAGGTCCTTTGCAGTGTTTGCACATGTACAGTATGTGGTCTCCACTCAGGAACTTTTAGACCCCATTGGTCATCAGTCCTCCATATCTGTTGCCAAGTGAAAGGATACAAATACAAATATTTTATTTATAACACCATAGTTACATGTCAAAAAACAAAAATAATAATTAAATATCAATCATATTCAATTAATCACATTGCTCAAATATAAATTCTATATTAATATATCTGTTAAGATGTCAATCAGTTATAATTTTTGGTAACTTCAAGAAATCTTTAACATCATAGAATAGCTCATTTTAGAGCCAGTTTCTTAGTTTAGTTTTAAACGACGCGGCGGAAGGTGCATAACGCACTTGACCGGGTATTCTATTGTAAATCGCAGGACCTGACACATAGACCAACCCCTCCGACCTCGCGACCTTATGCGAGGGTGTCACCAGCTGGTTACGCCTTTTATTACTCCTCAAGTCGCGGGATATGAGAGTGGGTAAATAGAGCTACCTGGTAGATATGTACTCACTTGGTGAGAGCCTCGAGCAGCATGGTGGGGCTGAGGCGGCGCGGCTCGTGGTAGATGAGGATGACGCTCCCGTCTCCTTTCTCCTTCTCCAGCCAGTCCAAAAAGTCAGACAGTGCTGAGATCTCAGACTTGGTTTTCAAGATCTGGTGACAAATTGTACCCTTATTATTAAGGTGCAACTAGAGAATTTATTAAGTAGAAACATATAATATTGGACACTAGACGACTCGCCCCGGCTTCGCACAGGTGTATTATACATATAAACCTTCCTCTTGAATCACTCTATCCATTTAAAAAAATCGCATCAAAATCCGTTGCGTAGTTTTAAAGATTTAAGCTTACAGACAAACAAACAGACAAAAATAGCGACTTTATTTTACAGTAAGGATAAGGATCTTACAAACTGTCTCACGGCCATTAAATACATACTTATACATAATGTTTAGTTTACCGTTGCGAGTGTTGGTGTATCTTTAGTTTTACTTTGTGAGTGTTGGTCTCTTTAGTTTTATCTTGTGAGTGTTAGGTTTACCCTTGCGAGTGTCGGTGTTTCTTTAGTGTTGGCTTGTGAGTGTTGGTGTCTCTTTAGTTTTACCTTGTGAGTGTTTAGTTTACCCTTGCGAGTGTTGGTGTTTCTTTAGTGTTACCTTGTGAGTGTTTAGTTTACCCTTACGAGTGTTGTTTCTTTAGTTTTACCTTGTGACTGTTGGTGTCTTTTTAGTTTTACCTTGTGAGTGTTGGTGTCTTTGAGCATGCGGTAGCGGCCGACGGTAACGACGCGCACGTTGTGGCGACGGCGCGCACCCGGGTTCAAATCCCCGTACGGCATTATGTACTGCGAGTACGTCTGCTTTGGCGTGTACGCTGCTATCTGGCATATCTGTAGAACAGACTCATGTTAAAGCAATGCTAGATTGAAAGTGAGACGAGAATTTTAGAATTTCAGACATTTAAATTATTTAAAGACAGTAAATTAAAGATAATAATTACATTGTCGTGATCATCAATTACGGCAGCTATAACAGCTCTAAATCTAACTGAGGAGTCCAGTTAGATTTAGAGCTATGCAAAAAATCATACGGCACAACTGCTCTAAGCCACTGAAGCAGTCATGTCAGTGGTCCAGAGTCACACTCCATTAAAGGTTAGATAGATTGGCTGGCTCAGGTAGATGCCAGAGGAGTGAACCTGACTTTATGCTCTCTTAGAAGCTCTAGGATCTCCAAGGGAACGCACCAGAGCTCCCAGCACTGCTATTGACGTCCTGTGTCTATTATTACCGTTTACGACAATAGTACATATACTCTCGCCCCCTTAAACAACGACCTTTAAAGTCGGCCGGATGTGAAGTCAGCAACAAGCTGCGCGAAACCCAATCAACGCGCAGCTTTATGTGTGCTTCAGTCAGGATTGGATATTGCACAGCTTATAGCTAAGATCACATCCGCCGACTACGACGGCCTATACCTAATTCGAGTTACGTACCTCGTCGATGAGCCTGCGTCCGGTAGTGTCCATGTCCCAGCCAACGAGCGAGTACTTGCCGGGCGGCAGGCCCGCTGGCTTTTCAGCGAGTGCTGGGGGCAGCTCGGGAGACTCCAGCTCGCCCCCGTTCACCTTGGCTTCCGACACCATGGCCATCAAATTAACTCACTAACTGGAACAATTACATAAAATAAATTAGCTGTCTGTATAGTCGGTTTACGCATGATGATAATTTTACGTGATAACGTCATACGAGTCACAAGCCGAACGCTTAGGCCATCGTGCCACTCTATCGCTTGTTCTGCGCTCTCGCTTGCATGCTCAGCTCAGGCGGAATGTGACAATGAATCATGCATTTTCGTGCGTGTAGTTCATCAATTTATAAGACGTTATCACGTCAATAGCCTTTATATTCGTAAGAAAGAGGCCAGTACCTAGTACCTGTACCACTAGGATAAAGAAGGCAATGGATAATAATGATAAAGACAGAATGACACCTGAACCCGTAAGAATTTACCTATTATGATATATTATTATGTACCTAACTAGTGGCTATATCTATTGATGAATACCGCTTTTAATCTGTTGCATAGATTATAAGTACTTAGATTATCCAAGTGTAGAGATGGTGGGAGCCAACTTTGTTTTACGAATAGGTACATGTGAATTATGATTTTGGACAATTTCTTATTGGTTGCTTATATCAAACAGCATAATGTGAATCACAACTAAACCTAGAAAAGTACTTTAATATTCTGGCTTTATCATACAAAATGTATTTAGTTGCCAAGTAGGTATACCCAGACTAAGAGAATCCTATGCCAAAGAGAAGTGGGTTCGATTTCCATTTGTTTACTCTTTGTCTGGATGTTATTATGTAGCCATATCCACAAGCTTTGTTAAGTTTGGGGTCAGAGAATGTGTGCAAGTTGTTATATAATATTTATTTACCCAAATACAACAATCTATACTACGTTTCTACACAGCGGATATAATTTTAGGATACCTATCATTGCACTCATCATTATGTCCATCACTGTTCTATAAAAAAGTTCCTTCATAAAATTGGGTCATAATGATGAGTACTAAAGTATTCTAGAATAACAATTATCTGTTGTCTAGAAAATCACCCTGTAGAAGCTGCTGATATGAACAGTGTTATTTAATTATAACATAATACTACTGCACGCCACATTCCTAGCAGCATAATGGTCTAGAATTGAAACAGGTTGAAAGTAAATAATGTCAGCAACAGAACAAAAAAAGATTGGACTAAGTTGTGTCAGTGGGCCAGAGCCATGCTCCAATACTATATGTTAGGAGCTTGGCTGTGCAAAATCAAAACCTAGGAAGTGTATTTCCCTTCCCATGATAAACTAAGTGTGCCATATACACGTTATGCGTATACACTGTATATCATCATCATCCACAGCCTTCTTTATCCCACTGCATAAAAACGTAAACGTAAGAAGATGGCACGACAAGAGCTCTCTCTTATCTCTCTTATCTTCTTACGTTTTAATTTCGGACAGCCAAGCTGGCTGGCTCGGGTAGATGCTGGAGGAGGAAATGCACCCTAAGCTGGATGTCAGTGCAGGACCTATCGCTCCCACACCGAATAAGGACAGATTGGAGCTTTAGATAATGGAAAAAATTTACATATCAATACTATTAAATACTAAGGTAAAACACCTAATGCCAGACACTGAACTAAAGGATGACACCTTCGAAAAAATCCTTCCTCCTAAGAATAATAAACCTTAAATCTATTTGACTACTGATCTTATAGACCCCTAGCATCATCTATGACACATGGTTAAAAACTTATAACACCTTTCCTAGCGAAATTTTAAAACGGCGTCAGTTGCCAGCTAACAACGCGGAAAAGTAGACACATGCTCTGTGATTCTTGAACATTTTCGTAAGGAGGTTGACATTGGTCAGGTAAGATTTTGTTATACATATTTACGATTTTTGTGGATTTAGTGTTGATTTTAGAAATATGAAAGATTCATTAGTAAACAAGGGCTGTTGTTTTCATGTTTAGTTTAGTTTTTATAACAATTGTTGCTGTGTCTACTATTAGGTACCAAAATATGTGAAAACCTAAAAGATGACACAAGTGTCATCTAGTAGGTTGCATCAAAATGTTCAAAATTTGTACAAAAATAGCTTCTATTCCAAGTGTATAAAATGCTGTATCAATTTTGTTACTTTTACTTTACTCTGCCCAATAGTAGACAGGATGTCAATTATTGGGTAAGGTATGTGTCAACTATTGGTTTCATCGATTTCAGATTTGCGTGATGCAGCCCATAAAAAGACAGATGTTTAGATACAGTGAAGCTGATAATATAATATGGAAGCTTTCATAGCAGAATGCAGAAGAGGTGTCGCAACAGATACTGTAGCAAGAAAATAAATAGAGCCGAGAAAAAAAATGAATTAGAAAAAGAAAAGAAGAATAGAGGAAATAAAAGAAAAAGAAAGAGCAAATTGAAGAGGAATGTAAACTAAACTAACGTAAAGACTGCTAAGAAATTGGCTAAGAATACCATTAAGACTGTAAAAAAAAACTGTTAAGACTGATGATTATAGTAGCGACTCAAGTTCTGAAGAAGAGTGGCAAGATTCTGGAGATAGTTTAGAATTTTAGATGATATATCTGACGAAATTGAAAACGATGTATTAGAAATGGGAAATGCAAGATCAAGTAGGGTGACTATGTGATTGTCAATTTTCCTGGTATAAATAAATATAACAGGTATCTCTGTATTGTACAAAATATTAGCCAAGATGGTGAAATCGAAGTTAAGGCAATGGTAAACTGTGATCAAACCAAGACTACTGTCAAGGAAAACGCTAAAGATATTAGTATTATAAGAGAATGTCAAATCGCTGAAATCGTCGACGCGCCAAAAATGATATTTGCTGGTGATAGAATTTGATTTTGCACTGCAGGTTGATGGATAAGCAGAAGTACTGATTAATAACTTCAACATAATTATATAAATGACGATTGTATTACAATAAGTGATAAGTAAATATGGAAAGATGGCCCAAAGATAGATTCTCTGTTTAAAGACAGAGACAGAGAGATTTCCTTAGTATTTTGATTTGAAAACCTACTTTAAATGTGATTTAAAGCCATGTCTAGTATTAGTGCTAAGTGCTGTCTATTATTAGTGGTAACGATTTTTTGAGATGTCATCTATTGGTTAATATGACAAAGTTTAAAAAAATACAAACTTATAATTGAAATATGTTAATAATTACAATGTTTTATGTGAAATAATAGATCTAAGTATTGCTTTAGTAGATTAAAAAAGTTTTAACTGCAATGTAGTAACAAAATAAATTAATATTGAATACTGAAATGTGTGTTGTCCTTAATGTGTCTAGCATTAGGTGTTTTACCTTAATTATTTGAAACTGTTTATATAGGCAGATCACCATATCCTGTTCATCTATAAATATATAAATAAATATTTTTACATTTAAATTGGTGCAGTTGTGCCTATTGTAACAGATATCTATGTTTGAACCTTAGGTACATTGTATTGTTGTAAATGATAATAACACACTTAGCTACTGATAAGAAAATAAATGATGTCACATATCTAAATGGAAGTTTGGTTTGTTAAGCCTGTGGAAACAATGTAGGTGGTCTCTTATAATAACAATCATAGGAAAAAAGTCTTAACAGCAAAGGACAACTGAGTTTATATGTTACTAGCAACCCACCCCGGCTTCGCACAGGTGATTATACACATAAACCTTCCTCTTGAATCACTAGGTATCTAAAAACCACAAACCCTATCAAAATTTGTTGTCTAGTTTAAAAGATATAAGCATAGATGGGGACAGACAGTGGAAAGCGACTTTTTAGGGTTCCGTACCAAAAGGGTAAAAACGGGATCCTATTACTAAGACTTCGACGTCCGTCTGTCTGTCTGTCCGTCTGTCACCGGGCTGTATCTCATGAACCATGATAGCTAGGCAGCTGAAATTTTCACATATGATGTATTTCGGTTGCAGCTATAACAACAAATACTAAAAACAAAATAAAATAAATGTTGAAGGGGGGCTCCCATACAACAAACCTAAATTTTTTGATGTTTTTCGCTCTCTATTAATAATGGTACCATAGATGCTTGGAATTTTCACAGAATATTTAGTTTTATATTCCCTTCAATAATAAATTAAAAAAAAAAAAATGTATGAGGGGGGCTCCCATACAGTACGGAACCCTCCATGCGCGAGTCCGACTCATACTTGGCCGATTTTTCATACTATGTAGTGACTAGCTGCCCATCCCGGCTTCCTCCATTCTCAAATGAGTTATAGCTATAAACCTTCCGGAAGAAATCTAAAAGATATTGAAAGCGGTGTTTCAATGTGTTGTGTAGTTTAGGAGATTTAAGATAATTCAAAGACAAAACACACAGAAAAGGCACCTTTGCTTTATAATATGTAGTGATTTTCACATAAGTTTGACACTGCAATATAAGAAGTTTCTATCAAAATCAGCTGAGCCGTTTTTGATAAATCAACAAAAAAGATTGTCACATCGATTCATGCAAATTATTCGAATTCTGTACACGATGGAAGTTGGTGTTGCAATTTCTTACGTAAATTATATTTACTCTATATCTGGGTTAGAGCCATAGTAAAATATGTTAAATCACTCCCTTCGAGCTTAGTAGGTTTAATAACTCTGTATAGTTACAGAGATGTTAAGATAAAAATATATTTCATTGATGAGGGATAGTTTCATGAAATAACTAGAATCCCAGCATTCAGATATTTTTTCTATGTTTTTAAATTAATTCATAGCCTAACTTAGAATTTTACAGATATTGTGTGGAAAAAAAAGTTATACCTATATAAAATATTATATTAATAAAATGTATTAAAATAAAAAAAACTATTGTTAAACATTATTTCAAATTTTTCATTCTATTTTGGGGAAGAAGGAAAAAGAAATATTTTTCCACAATACAATCATTCTATGAAACCGATTATAATAGGAAAACTATTAAATGTACTTAGGTATTCAGTACATTAAAGTATAAAAAAAAATGGAAGCATTTTATTGTAAAAATATCCCACACATTGCCTAAGAGAACTGTTTTCTCACCTTAATCAGCAGATTTTATCCAAATCTCTTAATATTGTAGATTAGTATGCAAACATATTCTAGATATAAAAAATTAATAAAAATGTTTGTCTGAAAACTCAGTTTACAGACTATAATTTTATGTGACAATGTTATAATATGAACACATTTTTGAATCACCAACTGAAACAAGCCGAAAGCTTGCAGCTCAAAACACCCCATACGGAATGTCAGTGCAGCACCCCCACTTCGAATTAGAAGCCGAAAGCTTAGGCTAATTGTGCCTCTATTGCTTTCTATTGCTTATTGCAATGCTATATTGCTTATTCCACACTCTCCCTTGCACACTCGGCTCGGACAGAATGTGACACTTTTTCATGCATACAGCTGGTGGTCATCAATTTAGAAAAAGTAAAAAAAAATGAATTCGACAGATTAACCAGGTTAGTTGATGAACAAATGATAATAAAAAACTGATATTTTCTCAGCAATGACTATAAACACATATCTTTATATGTGTTTACTGACAGACTGGACTTTAGTTAGGAAAAAATGCTTTGACAGATAAATACTAATTATTTGACTCTGCTTGATATAGGCACATCAGGATACACTGCTTGCCTATAAACAAATATTTTTTTAAGTGAACACAAAGTTGGTGATCCTTGAACTTCATAATAGGCAGGTATCGTAGGTAGTCCTCTAGGTTAAGTTGAATAATGAACTAAAGTAGGGACAAGATAATAGGTCACTTTTGACATTTCATGTATGCAAAGAAAAATATACCTTACACTAAAGGAATAAAACTCATGAAAACAATATTGACGACGACCGATAATTGTTCTCGAAGACGGCTTGGAGTTTTATTCCTTTAGTGTAAGGTATATTTTTCTTTGCATACATGAACTGTCAAATGTGGCCTATTAAAATGACTCCACTATAACATGTCATGTCATATCATAGTGTGAAAATATCAAGAGTGCAAGGTCAAAGCTCCTGCTCAATAAATGGTTAACTTGAAAACATTCACCTTATTAGTAGACACATACAACAATTCTTATTAGTAGACGCATACAACAATTCTTAAAGTATAACTTCCCAAGATACCTATTGTGACAATTTTAGGACTTCCCCTGTTATATTTTTTATGATTTTCCCCTACATTATAGTACTGTGACTAAAGCATAAGTCCACATCTGCCTTTATGCCAGAGTCAACAACAATTAATACTAAATACCTACTTGTTAATTAGTTTTCAACTGCATCCTATTAAAATGACATCAACTAGAAGTGTGCAGAAGTTAAGTACAAGATAAAATACAAACATTTACGTATTGTTAATCTTATAAAATGTTTTATTTAAAAAAATAAGCACATTGAATGCATTTAGAAAGATTTAAAAGGTAATTACTACTTTTTTTACATTTATTTAAACCCAGATGATGAGGGTAGATTTTGTAAAGTGAGGTTGGAATTAGTGAGTCACTGAAGATTTTCGATGTAGGCCCAATTAGACTTGGAATAAGTTGAATAATTACCATAAAGATTAGTACCTAGTGAACGACTATTAACACAATAGATAACAATATATTTATCTTCTAATGACCACAATGCACTGCAAGCTCTAATTTACCGGGCCGGCGAGAAAAATAATCGATCCTGTGAAACCAAAATACGCACTCCCAGAACCATGTAAATAACAGCTGCAAGGACCGAAATAGCCCGAATAATGAAACATTTTATTTTAGAGCTGATAAATATACCTACAGAATTATAAAATAAACAGAAAACCAGAGAAATCTCAAAAGTAGGACACGTGGCGATCTTTTTCCACAGACATTTTGCCCCACCCCATAATGTCAAAATATTTTGCCGAAAACACTCACCACCAAAACTTAATGATGATCAGATGTTGATAAACAATAATCGCGGAAAGAAGACGCTTCGTGATGCTCTCAGAGAGTTCTAAAGTAAAATAAATTGAAGTAAAAATATCACAAAATTCCAGCACGTGTGCGGCAAATGGCAAACCGCAATAGTGTTGGGACATATATTTATTTTGTAGTAATCGTAACGAGTTTCGATAGATCCGTTTCAATTAACGTTTGATGGCATATGGGCAGGCAGTCTTTTTAAGACGCATACGGCACACTTGTTAATATTTAAATCCATTAGGTAACTTAATTATTCATCTGTCGTATAAATGATGAATTCATTACATATATTTTCTGGTGATTGCAGCTTGTAAATACATTAGAATTAGTATGTGTAAGTAGATAGATCCTCATTGTTGTTCACACTGTAGAAACATATAAACAACCAAGATTACAAAAAGACCAAGACGCTACAGTTGACGGCCTTATAGTTAAGAGCAATCTCTTCCAGACGACATGTTTAAAAAGAGATAAATATGGAGTGCAGAAATGTACCAGGTCATTATTATTGTTAATGGTTATCAACTCTAGGTGAGCATCTCAACTGGTTTGTGAAATTGTCTCTTTATAGAGATTAATCAAAAGTAACATTATTCTCGAACACACAGTTTTGGCATTAAAAATATTCTCACTAGTAAAATTATTTTCTTCCTCTATAATTTTATCTGAAATAATTTATGAAACACTATGTTAGAAACATACGATTCTTACAACGAGAATTATAAGGGTACTTCTTCGAGTAAGGCATTCTTTGGTGATTTTCGTGGCAATTTTCGAATTCAATTTTTTTTTCAAATCCTTGTCAGAATCTTAAAATATATGTAAAAGTAATATGTTATAGAGAAGAGGCACCTCATAGAGCGATATACTTACAGAGATAATCGAGGTTAAAAAAATGGAGGCCACGCAAATCATAAAACACCCCACGAAAATGATAATTTTAAATTGATAAGGTAAAAAATAGGTGGGTAACTAAGGCAAAAATCGTATTTAGTAGTATCAGTCCAACATTATTTATTAAAGAAATTACAAAAATGAAAAATTAAAAGAAACATCTTAAAAATAACAAAAATAGTTGGTTTCTAAAGCAGATAACGTTTTTAGTGGTATCAGTCCAACACTATTTATTACTAGCTGACCCGCTGCTAAACGAACTATGCGGTCAGAAGCTGATGGTACTGGTGAATCAGCACGTGACAATAGCAATGGAGTAAGAGTTTCTTCCAACGGATTACGGTTTTCTTTGTAATGAGTTTCTGGTACTTGTTTGAGTTTCTCAACAAGGCAACGTTTAGCTTGATTTTTTTCTTTAGGTTAAATTTTCGGGAACTTTTTCTACATTTCTTTCGTTTTGCTTTTTGCTCGTGGCGGTTTAAGTCATGAATATAAGTATTTTTCCTTCGGTTTTCGTTTCATAATATCTCGTTCGGTTTTTCGCTTTGAACTCTTCATTAAGTTTAAGCCTCTCTCTTCTTCACTCGGATAACTTTTTTCTTTCTATTTTTTCTTATCTTGTTAATGGCATTTTTGGCCCAAAATGTTGATAATCCATTATAATTTTACTAAACTTGAATATAGGTATCTAATCTAAAGCTATTTTCAATTGTTTTATTCATTTATATATGCACGATTAATGTGCCAACGCGAACTTAATGGTATATGGAATTCTCTGCCAGTTAAGCCAGAAACCCACAGAACGTGACATTATAAGTTTGATTTAAACTAAGTTACATTTAACTTAAGTAATATAAAATATTATCATTCATAACTAATACAAAACTCAAAGTGGTTTTATTTGCATGGGCAAAAATTGATTTACGTGGGTCAAAACTACCACGTAAACCACGCAAATCACGACCACGAAAATCAAAATAAATCCTTTATACTAAAAATATACAAAAACCTCTTAAACAAATAAACTGTGTTTTGATTATAAGTTACGTTACTTTATATTTGTTCGCTACAATATTTTACTAAATAAATAAATTCACAGACACTGGAGATAATTAAACCACGCAAATCAAAGTTTTGAGAAACCAAGCCCACGCAACAATGTTCTTACCTCTATTTTTTTTAAACTCGACGTACCATCACACAAACACTCTGCCCAGCAGTCGGAGCGCAATTAGTTGTTAACTTGAAGTAGGATTATGCAACATCAGGTCGCGAATTTAGAGATGTGCAAGTGAAATTACAATAATCCACGCAAATCAGGAACTACCTTGGGACAGTTACATTTAATTTTTTTTCAGGCAATGTAGTTCTTTCAGAACTATGGTCTAATTTTTTATAGTATGTTAAACTTTTTAGGACTTAGTGTGTTTTTTTTGGTAACGATGTATCGTTTAGTTTAAAATATATAATTCACTAAGTGATCAGATCGGGGATTGGGACACTCCACGAAAATCAAAGAATGGGGGTATTTCATTTTTTTATCATATTTATTTATAAATATAATTGAATAATAATCAGTATCCCAGTTTAAGTAGGTTTTAAGCTTTGCGCGAAAAAAAAACTGGCTCGCTGACTTTAAAATTTCTATTATTTTTAAGTAAAGCCGCTTGAAAACTCTGACCAAAAGAATGACCCATAAAGTATACACCTACTTGTGACTCAGGAAGAATCAAGAAAGTTAACGTTAATAAAGGATAATAATAAACCGGGTAAAAATATCATGTTGATCTTGGCAGTGGCCGGTGAAGTGCCAGAAATAAATCGTTTATGTAGATGAGGTGTGAAACAAAAAGTAATCGTCATTATTATCAGCAATATACGTGCCGCTTTTCATAGGCCTCCCCTACATATTTCCAATAAGACCGATTGGAAGCGGCCTCCAACGTGACTCTGCAATATACGTGCTCTTAGTGCACTTAGTATCTCAAATATTTAGAGACAAGTCGCTGATTTACTAGGCATTTGTTATCGCTCGCATTTTGTCGCCCATTCAGTATTTCCGTATGCCATTAAATCGAATCAATTTTCGCTCGGTTCAAATTAATAGGCACTCGATTAAATACTACCCGTAAAAAAACTATTAAGTTCGTAGACACTACATCACTGGCGACAAACTTAAATGCTTGCATTCATAAACTTTAATTTTACCTACGAAATCATTGATGTCAGTGAGTTCAGCATTAAAATACTGTAATTTTAATTACTTCAAGTACAAATAAAGTAACTAATGTGATACAATTTGTTTATATTTATTAACTTTTAAATTATATAATTTTCAACAATATCAAGTTGAAAAATGATACATATTTTTATCTGATAATTTTTAATAGTTTGTGAGCACATTTATCTATTCCAAAACATTAGACAGGAACAGTTATGTTGAGCATTAAATTGTTTGTCTCTTTTTCATGTATGATTGTGCATAGTTTTCTCCTGCTGTCAACATCACATGCTTTCATTACATGTTTACGCTTTTTAACATTGAAAACCACACATTTGCCTAATTCTGTATTGCCATAGATTGATTAAGAATGATAAATCGTTACTTTTCATTTCAAAATAATTACAAAGCCTTTAGTATAGAGCCCTTAGTCCAAGTCCTTCACAGTTACGTTCCGTTCGCATGCTCAACGAAATTGGACGCTGATGTGGCTGTTTCTGTGGTGCTTTGTGTTTTAGCTCTACACGATTATTAACACCGAGATTAAAAATAAAAAAAAAAAACATTTGCAAAAGATATGGAGACTTTTTTGTAGAGACTCGATAGCTTGAGAATGGAGAATCTTTTTTTTATCACCGTTAAGGTAACGTGAATATTTCGTTTGTGCGATGCAGCTCTCGTCTTGTGATTGGCTGACGTTAGTTCATCGAGGTGCGTGTGGTGGCGCCACATGTAGCGAAGTTAGTCGCTACAAAGGTATTTCGGCTGCCACAGAACAAGCTCTCCTTCATTATGCTTAATGAGAGTTAACTCGAGATTGTAATTCTAGGTGACACTCTTTGATAAAGAAAACAAATACAAAGCCAAAAAGACGTCCGCTCGACACAGCGACAGCGTCCCCCGCGCTACTGCATAGATCCGTGAGTGGGGTACAAAATCAGATTCCTGTCGAGGAACGCCGCGACCCGCGAGCGCGAAGCCGCGAGCACTTACCGCAAAACCGCGAACCCATCCACATTCACAGTTCACGGCCTTACATTTTAGTTAGTTCTTTCTCGTTTCCGCCAGGGGCGCTGCACAAAAATGTATAGAGCTATACGAAAACAGCTGTTTCAATTAAAGGCCGCTGCATGCGTAACGGGTTTTTTCACGGACGGGACGGAACGGGAAATTTTAGAAATACCGTTTTATACAAAATGTATATGGAAGCGCATACGAGTATGTCACGGAGACACGGACGGGACGGGAACGTGGCACTGACGGGGCGGGAAAAATATCGTCGCCAACGATGTTCAGCACGTCCCGTCACGCACGTGCCCCGTCCCGTCCGTGTTTCCGCTACGTATGCACAGCACAGTCACTCCGTTCGTTCCGGAGAGAAAAGTAGTGTTGGATGTTTGTAAATACTTCGTAATCTAAAACAATAGCAATTAAAGCCAATTTTCGAAATTAAAAATCCATCTTTCCTTCTTCACAACTACTAGATCAGTTTTGCTAGTTCTTCCTCGTTTTCGCCAGGGATGCTGTACAATAATGTATAGAGCCGTGAGGAAACTACTAAAGTTTCAATTTACGTGAAAACCTATCTACCTATACTAACCTCTCTGAACTGTATGTACAGACTGTAGTCTGAGATTTAGTTAAGATTAACTCTAGGATTATATATGTAGCTTAACGTCACACTATAAAATTATTGTATGTAATTTTTTATCGGATTTCTCATCTTGGGTTGGGTAAAAAAATGTGGCAATTAAAAATTCACTCATTATTTCTGTCCGTCTGAATTTCTTTGGAAACAACTATCTGGCAGCATTAGTGTAAAAAAGTCTCCGTCGGTTTTGTGTCGAGAGTATTATATTCCTTGGTTTTGTGCGAAAATAAATAATAATTATTTAATTTAATTGCTCTGAAACTCTGAAGTAAAACTAATAAGATGACAGAACAATTAAATCATTATATTAACCAAATATCCCTCGCTAGAACTGAGATAAAAAACTTAAGGTAAAATATTCCGTTTCATTAAAATTACCAACATCATTGACACACATCTAAAAGATCGCATTAATTTCTTACAGGCAGCAGATATCTGCACTAAAACACGAACATCTGAAAGAGATTAAGCATATTAAGTCTATTCTCGGAGGTTTACGCTGCACTAACTGTGGAGACACAGGTACATTTTTAATAATTTTAAGGACTGGTGTCACTAGTTCTTAAGTTACGAGTATTACAAGCCGACTGTGATGTATAATAATTAATTAATATTTACAGCAACTTCTGTGACAACTGTTTCTCAAAATGAGCCTTCTACATCATCCAGTGAAGTTGTCTCTCCTTTCCGGCCAATAGGAGTGATTGAGAGCTCGTTCCAGAACAAACGCGCAGTTCCAAGGCAGCCCTCAGTGATGGCAAATTCTCATGGAGCCGTGGTTATTGACCCGGGAGTGTTCAATAACCCAGAACATGCTCTAGAAGGATTAGAAGAGTTTTCTCACATGTGGTAATTTTATTTGAGAATTTAACATGGATTAAAATAATGTGATTTTCACTTTGTTATAATGGGAAATCACTTACAAATTATACTAGTTATAATGTATATAGTTTCAACTGCATTTGGTGGTCTTTCTCGAGCTAGCAAGCTTTGATAAGTGCTTTGCAAGATGAGTCCAAGCGATCACTCATTAGCATATCGTCATGGTCGTAGAATAAAGACGGTTCTGCAATTTGGATACTTTACAGTATGGCTGATTAATGTGTTCATGTGAGATTAGAAGAGATTAGAACATATTTTTGAAATGACTGATCTAATCACCCTGAAATTTAGATAATTATATTGTTGTGTTTATCATCTACTATAAGGTGATTTACAAAATAAGTTCTTAAATTTCTTAGTTTTCTTAAAAAATCACATGCACTATTATTCTATTAACTTTAATTTGTCATATGTCATTATATTATGCTGCTTTTCTGCAGATTTTCTAGATCTATGGTAGCGGTTTTTTAATAATTTCAAGTCTATTGTTCAATAACTAAACAATACTATGGTTATTCCTTATAAAATTATATTATCCCTGAAAGTAATGTACAAACATTGATGTATGGGTATTGCTTAGCAAATAGCGGAATAGTTGTAAATTAGTTTGCAGAACTGGCATAGTTGTACAATAAAACAATAATCGTCAAATAAACAACAATCGTCAGTAATCACTACGAAACACCTTATCAAACTACACTATAAATGCTTAAGGTCGAATCAAACTTCAGGCGTCTGTGAAGCGCGCGCACACGCTGCGCAAAACTACTCCTCACCCTTGTTGACATATGAATTTGTTACTGAGCAATGGCTTGTGTTCACAGACCAGTTTGGATCATACTATATATCTATTTTGTTTATTCCAGGATAATATTCCACTTTCACAACACGGAGAGTTGTAACGTGCTGGCTAAGGTGGCGCCCCCGCGGCTCGACGGCGAGCGGCGCGGAGTATTCTCCACGCGGTCGCCGCACCGGCCCTGCCCCATCGGACTCTCTCTTGTTAAGATACAGAGTGTTGAAGGTAAGTGCTATAGTGGCGCCCCGCGGCTCGACGGCGAGCGGCGCGGAGTATTCTCCACGCGGTCGCCGCACCGGCCCTGCCCCATCGGACTCTCTCTTGTTAAGATACAGAGTGTTGAAGGTAAGTGCTATAGTGGCGCCCCGGGGCTCGGCGGCGAGCGGCGCGGAATATTCTCCACGCGGTCGCCGCTCCGGCCATGCCCCATCGGACTCTCTCTTGTTAAGATACAGAGTGTTGAAGGTAATAAAACAGCTCAGTGGCGTATAATAATGTACAAAACCCCTATGTGGGACGTCAGCAGGACTTATCTATCGCCCCCACACCAAATAATATTAAAATCAGTTGCAGCTTACCATAGTCCGAATCAAATAAATCTTAAAGGCTGTGATGCTAGCTACAAGCTGCATATAACCCAATCCTAACTGAAGCTCATATCTGCTTAACATCAGGCAGTGTGTAGTCAGATGCAAACCTATATGATTTAAAAAGAAAAGCTCACTTAACAACTGCGCTAGGAAAATATATGGTTAAAAAAATTAAATCACTTATTAAATGCTATCTCATTACCTCTAACATAGATTCTTGATGTTTGCTTCTGCTCTTACTCAGTCTTGTGAACATTACCGCATAAATTCTCAGTAAATATTTCTTATCTCGTTCTAGGTAACAGAATAAGCTTTCTAGGAGTGGACATGGTGAACGGCACTCCAGTACTAGACATCAAGCCTTACATCCCGCAGTACGACTGTCCGTCTACACTCACCGACCCCCTCTCCCCACTCACCCGGCCCCCCACTGAAGGGATCAGTGACGTCACTGACGCAGTCGGCGGTGTTACACTGGACGACGGTAGGAGGTGAGTTATTACCGTCATTTATCATGATTAAACTATAGAAACATGTTAGAAACATATATAAAGCCGTAAATCCCGTAGTACGACTGTCTGTCTACACTCGCTGACCCCCTCTCCCCACTCACTCGGCCCCCCACTGAGGGCATCAGTGACGTCACCGACGCTGCCGGGGTATTGCACTGGACGACGGTAGAAGGTTGGCTATTATTGATATTAGACTACAGAATAATGTTTAACCCATTCACTGCCTTTCTGAAAAGTAACGATATTACCCAGATGCCGCCATACTGTACTATATTTGAAATCAAACCGCCCATGGGCGGTCTCGGCGTGAAAGTTAAAAAAATTGCCCGCCGATGGACAGACTCAGCGCTGAATGGGTTAAATTGGATCGGTACGTCAGTCGTAAAAACGACTTGTTCCTTTGCTAAGTGCAGCTAGGGGCTTCCAGAAGTAATATGTACGAGGTGCATTCAATAAGTACCTAGCCTCATCGCCAGAGGGCGCTGTAGTTTCAAAAGAGTTTTACCACAGTGTAGCACATTCTTTTTTAATTCTTTTTTCAAATTTTCATTCCAATCCCTTCATTTGTTTTAAGTTGACAACTTATGGAAGCGAACGTATCGATCGGTTTTACAAAAATGGAAAAAGAGCAATATCGTTCGGTGATTCGATTCCTATTTTTGGAAGGGAAAACGCGCATCGAAATCAAAGAGCGCTTGGATGCTGTCTACGGTGACTCTTCTCCATCGATGGCCACCGTCAAGAATTAGTTCAACGAGTTTGCACGTGGCCGTACGTCGGTTTTTGATGAACCACGTCCAGGTGCACCGAAAACAGCTGCTACGGAGGAAAACATTTAAAAAATCCATGATCTCGTATTGGCAGATCGCCGATTGAAGATTCGGGAGCTAGCTGAGACTGTAGGCATTTCAGAAGGAACAATGCATCATATTCTTTACGAGGAACTCGGCATGAGAAAGCTGTCGGCGCGATGGGTGCCGCGTTTACTCACACCGGAAAACAAGTGCAACCGTGAGACCACATCGGAGACATGTTTGGCGCTGTTTAAGCGGAATCCAGCGGAGTTTTTGCGTCGTTTTGAGACTGTCGATGAAACCTGGATCCACTGGTACACACCAGAGACCAAGGAGCAATCAAAACAATGGATCCAGACCGGGGAACGTGCTCCAAAGAAGGCGAAAACTGTAAAATCGGCCGGTAAAGTTATGGCCACCGTTTTCTGGGATTCACAAGGTGTGATCTACATCGATTACCTCGAGAAGGGTAAAACAATTACAGGGCTTTACTATGCCGATTGATTGGGCCAATTCGACGCCGATTTAAAGAAAAAACGACCCCATCTGGTGAAGAAAAAAGTGCTGTTTCACCACGACAACGAACCGGTTCACACGTCTGCCGTTGCCATGGCCAAATTGGTCGAATTACGCTACGAATTGCTGCCCCCTCCACCGTGTTCTCCAGATTTGGCCCCTTGTGACTTTTTTCTGTTTCCTAATCTGAAAAAATCTCTCGCCGGGAATAGATATGGATCAAATGAGGAGGTCATCGCCGCCACGGAGGCCTATTTTGCAGAGTTTGACAAAAACTATTTTTCGGACGGGTTAAAAAAGTTGGAGCATCGCTGGGCTAAGTGTATCGAACTAAAAGGAGGAGGAGAAGGAGGAGGTATGTTGAAAAATAAATTGCCACTTTTCCAAAATTTTCGTTTACTTTTTGTAGGCATTTATTGAATGACCCTCGTATATACTATGAACAACTTTTGTTATGAGATCAAATAAACCCTAAATTATAAAAATTACTAAGTTAGCACCAGTTCATGGAGCCAGTGCCGTAAATAGTCTATAAACCACACCCACTCTGAAATTGTATTAATACTCGTTCATAAACGGGTTACAAAGTTCGTAATTTCTCCCAAAAATGTGCGGCGGGAAAAGTTACATGGAATTTCATTACTGCCCTCCGTAGCAGGGCAGGAATGTTGTATGAAAATCCATTACTGCCCGGCTAGCTTTCTTTTGTTTTTTAGCAGCGAACATAAAAAAAATACAAACGTCAAACCTCAAAAAGGTTTTGTATAAAATAATTAGAAAAAGAGGCGGGAAACATACAAACCTCAAATCTCAAAAAGGTTTTATATCAAATAATTAGAGAAAAGAGGCGGTTTTTTTTTTGTTTTCTATATTTAATGAAATGAGGTTGGCAACCTTATTCTGCAATGCGAAATAAAGCGTTTCAATTTGTTTCGTTGCGTTAAATTTTGTTGTTAACTAAATTGATAATTTAACAGTAGGTACCTAGCTTTTAATTTTCTAAATAATTTTCCAAATTGTCATCTGATAGTGAAAGTGACGATATTGTAATGATGACGCCACCAGAAATAAAAAATAAAGCCCAAGAAGTCATAAAGAAATCTTCCTGCGAAGTCTCGAGCCAAATACGACAAAAATTATAATGATTTTCCTCGTAAGTGTAGTATAAAGCACTATGTATCACTCGGGAGAAAGTTCTATTTCTGTTCTCGAGTTTCGAGTTCGAGTTCTTACAGCATGGATTCTAACTTCACAGACGGTACCATACCTCGCCAAGCTAAATCGCAAAATCCTGGGAGTGAAGCCAGGCTCCACCACTTCTCCAAACGTACCTTACCAAAACGCAATCTTTGATTCACCACACCAATACCCCAATGGGGGTCAAATTCCCGCAATATGGGGAATTCTCCATAAATCGCCAATCCTGAATGTTATACAACGTTATCTCTTCCATCAATCGGCGATGTAGAAATATCGGCCAAAAATACACGAAAAATATTGCCAAAATAGCGAAAATAATGTTGGCCCATTTGTAATACATACATTTGATAGAGATACCTATATGTTTATTATTTCGATTTTTAAACTATTTTATATCTAAGTATCTACATGTTTTTGCAACATTTCCATTAGTTAGTTGGGCTTTCTCACAGGGTGTGTAAAAACGAGAGTATGACCACGAGGACATGTAAATCCTCGTGGTCATACTGGTATGACAAACTAGTATGACCACGAGGAAACACCTGTAGAAATGTATCAATCACTTCACTTATTGTTTAATTTCACTGATTCCGGTTAGTTAAAATATTCTCTCTCTTTCCAGCTCAAACGCCCGAGTAACCAACCCCATCGGAATCGAGACAAGCCCATCGCGATCTCCATTCGAAGACATATCACCGGGCACCAACGTATTAACCCCCATATCACCCTCTCCTGAATCACCACCAAGCGAAGACTTACTCCGTAATAGGACCCCATTAAGAAGACCAGATACCGAAAGAGGAGCACCGGACGGCCAAGAACGTTTCACACCACCTCAATCAACTCATGTAAACACATTAAGTGATGGTATAAGAGTTGCACCGTGGATTTCTAACCCCCCCGCTCAAACTTACGAAGTCAGATTCACAGAAGATGCAGTAAATAGACTAAATGACCTTATAAGTTGCCGTAACAGGGCTCAAGCTTTTAAAAGTAACTTAGAAAGCTTGTTATCAGAAGACCCTAGATCACACTATGTAAAGTCTAGGTATCCGGACCATGAATACAGTTGTGTGCTCGAAGATTTGTCGATAAGTTGTGTGTTTGATGCTGGCTCTTCTGTTTGTACGATTATAGCTTTAAGGAGTGCGGAGGAAATGCAAAGTAATTGAGATTTGTTTAGGTTTAGTTTAAGAGAGTTTAAATCAGGCCTCAATTATAATTATTTGAGTTTTAATCTGCTATAGGTATGTTTTAAAATCGACATTAAGCCCGATTACAGAGGCGCCAGCGTAAATTTAATAGCAACATAAAAATCGTTCTCTCTATCGAACGCCCAAAGTGAAAAAGAAACAGAACTATGCTATTTAGCTAATATAATTACGATGGCGCCTCTGTAATCGGGCTTATTGAGTAAGTTACATGACTTAAACAGTACATTGCAATGTCAACTCTATTATGGAGTGAATAATATAGCTCAAAGTAACTTCTTTGAACTTGTCTAAGTACGCCTGGTGTTTCTCTAGAGTAGTCTAGAGCTAAACGGACCCACATATTCTAGGATATCATTTTTACTCAAAATTATCTCCAACTGCAACTAATTGCGAAAGTTCAGCTGCTCCACACATTTTGTCTATGAGTCGATGAACTTTTTTTTCACGAATTCAAGGTTGGTTCCGCAGTAAAAGATCTTCAATGATGAGTAAAATGATATCCTAGAATATGTCCATCGTCTAGACTAGAGAAACACCTGCATGCACATACAGGGTGATAAATAATGTGAATGCTTGTTTAGGCCGAATCAAACTTGATGGCGGTTGTGAAGTTAGCTACAAGCTGAAAACCAATCATCGCGATGCTGTTAAATGAGTTTCAGTCAGGATTGTGCTATCCGCAGCTTGTAGCTAACATCACAGCCGCTAAAAAGTTTGACTAGGCCTATAAATGCATTGGTATTAGTTTAGGCTTCTAGGAGAGTACCATAAAGTCTTCGAGCGAATATCTACAAAGCCACAGACCCTAGGTGTAAGTAGTAAAAAAATGTCCGAGCGCTGTCATACATACCGACTTAGACCGTGATAGATATTTACATTAAATAATTCACAATGACCCGTTTTCTCGAATCTCGACGTTATGTCACCTAATTAGTGCTTGTAACCGAGCACTTTGGCATCGCGCGGTGTTGTAGTCAGTTTGCAATCGCCTTACGACTAACTAAAAAGCCTGCACACTACGTAGTTTGGGCAGGGTTTTGGTTCGGACACTTTTTTGCATGATTGTGACTATAGATATTTGCTGGAAGCATAAAGTCTAAAAGTTGTTTAACTATGTGGTACATTTTCTAGCATCACTATAAATATCTCAGGCCAATGAGTGAGCGAATCTCATGCCTAATTATTGTAATATAGTTTTTATTGAATTATTTGCTTATATTTATTTTAGGCACGCAAGCAATAAAAGTTGTTGGCACTAAATAATTGTTTAAACTGTTAACCTTTATTGTGCGACCTAATTAGTATAAGTACTACTAGCTGTTTTGAAGTCATCAGACTGAAAAGTGTCGTCTCGTTCACTCTTATACGCCAATTCTGTTTAATCGAGCGAAACGACGAGGCTGACTAATCTAGGCTTTTAGAAAAGTTTTCGAACCCTACATTTAAGCAACCAAGATAATTTTATTTTAAAATGAAATTACTTTTCTTCTTTTAATATCTATAAAAATCGATTCAAATGTATAGTGACAACAAAATAAAAAGCGAATGTATTAACAAAGTAATAAATTTTTATCATGATAATTCACTGAAATCACAGTTTAAAATACTTAGACTTAACAATAGAATACATCAAAGTAAACAATATAAAATATAAATGTGTATTTATAGTTATAAACTCTATAATAATACTTGAAATGATAATGTCTTTAGTAATACCATGTAATCCTACTAATATTATAAACTCGAAAGTTTATATGTATGGATGTTACTCTTTCACGCATAAACGGCTGAACCGATTTGGATGAAATTTGGTATGAAGGTAGCTTGGACTTTGGATTAACACATAGGCTACTTTTTATCTCGGGCTAACGCGGGTTACACCGCGGGGCGCAGCTAGTACTTTTATGGTTTAACCTTTTTTGAAAAAGAAAATATTTTGTCCAGAGCCAAAGCCACCAACCGACTCCAATACGTTCAATTCAAAGAATTTCATTCTTACATCATTGAGAAATATGGTTTTAGTGCTTTCGTCTTCCTCCCAAGAAATTTCCGGAGACACATCGCTCCAATTTTTTCCGTCGACCGAAAAACGGTAGCGGATTTTCAAAAATGTCCCGTTGCCAGCGTCTTCTCGTGGAATGTACTCGATTTTTTCAATGTTGTATACGTCTTCCAAATTGAAGGAAAGAACGATCGTCTTCCCGCTCTCATAATCGGCTTCGCCAGGCATGTCCCAATGCGTGTGCCAAATGGAACCGAGGCTTTTCTCTGTCAGTTTGCAAACCTCTTGGCTCGGTTGACACGGAACGTTGCATGTTACAGACACACCCTTTACTGTATTTTTGTACGGATCCGGTCCAGTTTCCACTCCCAAATAATCACTCCATTGAGAAACTCTTCCATCTTCCGCAGACCTGATTCTGAACTTATGCTCAGATTCGCTTTTAAATCCTTCGAAAGAGAACGTGTTGCCTAAAATGTAGCTGAATATAACGCCATCTCTCTCGATCTCGTAAAAGGTTGCATTGTTCTGTTGCCACTGCAGAGTTACTGAAGTAGCTGTTGTTTCATTTTGAATAACATTGAATCTGCTGGGAGCCTGAAGGCTTAAATCAAGCGCATGATGTCCAATTATTTTTGTAGTGTCATCGTTATACTTGTAACCACTGATTTTGATTTGAATTTTGCTTTTCGTTACATCAGTTTTGTCAATTTTGATCAGTAAAAACTTCTGAAACAGCTCGCCATTTTTATTAAAATTGGCAAGATACGGGTTCACCAAGAAACTTTCATCATAGAAGCAACTGTTTTTGCTGTTATCGAAATCTTCTTTGCTTGTATGTTTCGGTAAATATATTGACTCTCCGTTGATTGCCGCTTTTATGGTTTTGATATCCCTGGCAGCATTGACTCTAAGCAACGTAGCTCTGTCTTTTACAATACCGTCGTAATGTCCTTCAGTTTCGTGAACGTCAATAAACAAATCATCTTCATTGGCATGAACAGATATTTTGGTTACAGCATTTTGATGTTTCAAATAACCAGCGGATTTACCGTCATCCTCGTAAATATCGAACTCGGTCTTTTTGTCCATATTTGGATAAATGTTAATTATTCTCCAGTCTCGTTTGATCTCACGCAAGTTGTTATTGTCATTCACAAAAGGTATGATTGCACCTTCCCTTACAAAAACTGGTATTTTCCAGAGCGGTGAATGAATGTTGTTGTATATTTTGCCTCCTCGATACTTTCGGCCAGTAAATAAGTCTACCCAGCGTTGGTCTCGATCCGGCAAATAAATTCCGTGGCGGACCAATCGTTTCTCATGTGAGTCAGGGATTTGGTAGACTGGAGCAACTAATATACTGGGACCCCACATGAACTGGTACTGAGAATCTTTTGTGTAAGCTGACTCTTCATTCGGAAACTCCAAGAACATTGCTCTTACCATGGGTAAACCGTGAATCGATTGATGAGCGATCGTGTAATTGTAAGGAAGCAACATTGCTTTCAGTTTCAAGTAGGCCCTGTTGATAGTCGTTGCTTCCAAGTCAAAACTGAAAGGAGTTTTTGGTACATTCCCCCATCCGTCCATGTTCAACTGCAGCGGTGTAAACGTTTTCCATTGGTAATCTCTGATATTGACTTCTCGATCGCCACCGGCGTAAATGCCATCCATATCAGAGCCAACTATTGGTATGCCGGAGAGACCAGCTCCGATGTATGTTGGAATGTGGAAACGTATGTATTCCCATTTTCCGCCGCTCTGGTCTCCACTCCAAATGCCTGCGTATCGCTGTGTGCCCGCCCAACCGTCGACCATTATTATCAAAGGTCTAACTTTATCCTTCACCCTGTCTACGTATATTTTCGTGGCATGTTCCACAGCGTTAAGTCCGAAAGAGTAACCTTCACCTATCCAAGCCACGTCACACTTTAACGCTACAGCACCTATACCCACTTCCTTACTTAGATCTCTTTCTCCTTTTTTGGGATGCTTGGGATCTTCCGGCTCAAGATTGCATTCAGTCCACAAAGCAACTTCCACACCGTGTGTGTTTGCATAATCAATGAATTCTTTTAAGTTTTCTAAATCTCCCTCTAATGTATCAGTTTGTCCGTATCCCGATCCGTAGCCATCATTTGGAATGAACCAACCCAATGGCATGTCGTGTCTCTTGTATCTATCAATCATTGCTCTTGCAGAAAATTGATAATTATTTTTTTCTCCATTGAGAGACTCCAGAATTCCTTTTTTGTCATCTACTTGATTTGGTTGATAAGATTTGTAGAATTTACCATCTTCAAATTCAATAGCTCCTTTCACGTCAGGTTTCACTTCGACCCAGTAATCTCGGTTAAAAGTGTTCAGATGAGCTTCGTACAACGCATATTCTGGTATGAAAATAGGTCGTCCTGTGAGTTCGTAGTAATCGTTCAAAATGTGCCGCGGTTTTGAATTTATGAAATAAAACGCATCAATATGGCTTTCTTCGTGAACTGTTGCAATTGTGTCCGGGTTCGTTGATCCGAAATCGTAATAACCAATCTGCCAAGTGTTTCTTAAAACACCATAACCATATGTCGACCAATAAAATGGGCTTGGAGAAGTCACGCCTCCATCTACCCAGTTGTTGGTGTTTTCTATATGTATAATTTCTCCTTTATGAGTGAATCTACCGTTTTGCATTCCTCCTCCGAAGAAGTATTCTTTGTCATTATGAAACAGTGTTTGTGTTGTCTTCTCATCACTGTATTTTATTGGTTCCAGTTCGATTAGAACTTGTTTCTCTACTCTTTTGTCGTAAACTTTAAAAGTTCCTTTTATCATGCTGAAACTTATTTTTATTTCTTCCGTCTCCACGACAAAGCTGTTATTGTCGACAGTAACAGTTGATTTATCGAATGCTTCTGTACCGTAATCTTTTACGTCTTTTGCGTTAATTCTTGCTACATCAGTTGGATTGTGAGGAATCGGATAGTCCAGGAACTGCCTTGTAGGGGACATGTAATATCTGAACACATGGTTGTTCAAAATTGTTAATTTGGCTTCCTCCCCTCCTTGATACACTATTGTGTAGTCCTTATTCGTTTTTTCCAACGAAGTAATGCCTTCGAGAATTTTCTCACCTTCATTTTCTTTAGACATTGTTCCAGCTGTGTTTTTCTGTTGTTAATCTGAAAATAAAATATTAGTTTCAAGGTTAAGAGTCTATATAAAACTCAAAAACATGTCTGTTTAGCTACGGTTTATGTAGCTAGCTAGGCTATAAAGTAAAGAGCCTACATACCTACCAGAATGTAACAAGGTGTGAAGAACGAAGACAAAACTAAAAGTGATTCAGACATCAATGGATCTATTCATTTTATACATTAGCCGCTATCGTGATGGCCCCAATATGGACAAAAGAACATTATTTGCAATTTACTCCGGAACAGACACTTGGACGATACCTTTGTTAATTTGCGGCATTTGAACAAATATTAGTCAAGGTAGGTGTGAGAATTGGACGAGCAGATACGAGGAGTACCTATCGTGGTTTGAACCCACCGCACACAGAACTATAGGTCGAATCATTTAACTTGGCGGCTGTGAAGCTGCGGATAAGCCAATGCTCGTGCAGCTGTTAAGTGAGCCTCAGTCAGGATTGGGCTATCCGCAGCTTGTAGCTAACATCACAGCAGCCGAGTTGTACGATTCGGCCTATGCCTACCTAATATGCATATTATGCATTCTGACCAATTTTTTTTACTTCGCAACGACTCGGCCTCGTGTGTATTATACTTTATTAGTCATTTAGGTACCTGCTCCCCGGCGGCAGCTAGGATGCCTGGCTCTAGAAAACTAAACAATGAAATTGCTATTTTAACGATAAATTACTATTATGAATAATAATTCCATTTACTTTAATAGTTATGGATAGGTAGGTACTTGTCGATAATGTAGAACCTATTGTTTAAATTCTTATCGTATTGTGACCATATCAATGCTATGTACCTACAATAGACATCAAGTTGATGTAAGTACGAACTTACTAGATACTCGTATCTATAGATACGATCGCATAATTTCCATCAACTAATTACCTACTATAGTAGGTAATTAGATAAGTTATGCGACCCTAACGTATATAAGGTTTTTTTTACGTTTTTCCAATAAATCGTCTCCATCCGAGTTTTTATATACTTACCTACATAAGTAAAAGAAAACTAATCATTTCAAGAAAGCGCGTGCGAAGAGAGCGCGATTTTTTTTTCAGATTTAACAAAAACATTAAAGAGATGTGCTTTGTAGAACCCCCGTCAATATTAGGTATACGCGAGCGTAGCGAGCGCGAAATTTATTTACTTTTTAAAACAGACAAATGCGGCACGCTAAAATTTTTCCGTTTTCATTTCCACATCGAACCGATTTTTAGTGAAGAAAAAGAAGAGACCTGAAAGATAGACATCGGCTCATGGGTCATGGCCCCTATGAACATAACCCTCCGCCTGGATCCGCCATTGAGGAGCGCAGCGGGAACAATCAGGAGCAAACCGAAAAAATAATAGTCCTGCCTGGTCTGGCCATTCTTGCACCCCCCAGAGTCTATGCTCTGTGTCTGGGCACCGGTGGCACCGCCCTATTTACGGCACTGCCGCGGGATCGTGCTGGATTCAGGCCGCTTCCAACCGGTCCTACTGGCGATCCATAGGGGAGGCCTATGTCCAGCAGTGGATGATGACGGATGGATTACCAGATACGTAAATAGCAAAAGTGATGAGAGGTGGAGTAAGAAGCTGTCACAGAATAGTGGCCGAGGCAAGATTGCTTGGTCGTCCAGCTGCAAGTTTGTCGACGATATTTTTGAAATCGCGGGTCGAATTCGGACACGATATATAGGCATAGGCCCTGGGGAGATGATTAGAATAATGAAAGAGGCGTAGGTATATAGGAGAGCTCTATACAGGATTATCCAGAACTGGTGTACTAAGCCGAAAATGTGATGGCAGTAATCTAGTGATCACCTCGATCACTAGATTACTGCCATCACTATGAATAACTTATACTATGGGGCCAATCCGAAATTTCAGAAAAAAACAGCTACCTACTTCATACATTTTGTCGATTCCGAGATGCAATTTTGTACGGAACGGCTGTTTTTTTCTGAATTCCGTTAGTACTTTGGCCCCATAGCAAAGAATATATAATAATACTACGTACCCATAGTAAAAGTTGTTCATAATGATGGTTTTAATCACTCCCTTTCGACTTAGTACTGGGCAAGCAGATAGTCCTGTAAAGAGCTCTAGGTACGAGTATATGTACCTACCTACATAATTGTGTACTGTATATGATGTCCCAAAGTCAATGTCGTCATACCGGAAATGCGGGAACATTCTGTATATAAATAGTCTATTACCGGAAGGACCAGAAACCCCACGCACTTAGTTTTTAGGGTTCCGTAACCAAAGGTTAGCTTTTGGGTACGGAAACGGGACCCTATTACTAAGACAGCGATGTCCGTCTGTCTGTCACCAGGCTATATCTCATGAACCGTGATAGCTAGACAGCTGAAATTTTCACAGTTACCTATAAACACAAAAAAACAATAAGGGCGGCCTCCCATGCAACAATATGAATTAACTGAAAAACATTTAAAATTAAATATATTAAGAGGGGCTTCCATACGGTAGGGAAACCTTCGTGCGCGAGTCCGACTCGCACTTGGCCGATTTTTGTATTTACCGCACTTTCCGCGCTTATCATGAACCGGCTTTCTCGACGAAAATGTTCGAAGGAAAATGATTTGTATTGCTTGCGAATAAAATACATTTTACAATGCAAAATAATGATGAAGGATAACACAGAAGACGACATCACCTAAGTGCTTCGATAATAACAACAAAAATACCTAGCTATCTAAAAATGCTTTCGATAAAAAATAAATGTATTTTGCTTACTATTTTTCGCTTCGGGAGTAGGTACAATAAATGCCCGCCACGCATTCACAATTCGGCCTCAGAAATAATCAGAAGTCAGAAAACGGTACATAAGCAGTGATGGCAAAACAAGCAAATACGGTGTATACGGCAATACCGAGATGGGAACTCGAAAACAATGACAAATAACCGTATCAATCAACGCATATTTTATAGTCTGTGTTTGTAAAATCGCAGCGTGTTTTTTGTGTATGTACCTAGTATGTTCTAAAAATAGCTCAAATGGATTGGCTGGTATGTCTTGAGAAATCGGACAAACAGTCATTTATTTGTTCTAATAGTTTTGTAAAATGTTACTCTAATGTGCTTCATACTTCAGTTATTGTTAAAAAAAAAAACTATTAGATTTTGACAATGACAATATAATAAAAAGTGAAACCTTGACAGCATGACTGACATTTTCGAAATTGTGTTGGTTTGGTTGACGCTACCGAGTTGACGAAATTATTAAATAAATTCAATTTATTTACGCAAATCTAGACCATTTTGTTTTTTGTAGTTTAATTACTAAAACCGAAAGTAAGTAGCACCTGCTTATTGCTTCAATTGCTTGAAATTCATACAAATTATTCCAAATCGCTTTGTCATGGTGGCCTAACCTTTGCGACCGGTGTAAGTTATTTCGTTTTTCCGCAGATGTTTCTTACCCGTTCCGAGTATGACCGCGGCGTGAACACGTTCAGCCCAGAAGGGCGGCTATTCCAAGTGGAGTACGCCATAGAAGCTATAAAACTGGGTTCTACTGCCATCGGGATCTGCACTTCCGAGGGAGTAGTTTTAGCCGTCGAAAAGAGGATCACCTCGCCTCTGATGGAGCCTACTACTATAGAAAAAATTGTGGAAGTGGACCGACATATCGCGTGTGCAGTTTCTGGTCTGATGGCTGACTCCAGGTGAGAGCACATAAATGCAATCAAGTTTGTTTTTATGAGGTAATCCTATATTATAGTCTTACATTTTGAGTAAGACTGGTCACATCAAAACACAATGGTCTTTATATGATATACTAAAATAGTACTAATATTGATTAAAAATCCTCTCTATTGTCATATTGAAATCATTACTGCATTGGTATAGGCCAAACCATAGAACTTGGTGGCTGCGATGTCACAGTGGCTGCCACAGATAGTCCAATACTTACTGAAGCTCACTTAACAGCAGCTGCTGTATGAGGATTGGGTTATCTGCAGCTTATCACAGCTGCCAAGTTGTATGATTTGGCCTCTAATAATGTAGGTATAATATGTTATAGTGTGATGTTTTGTTTGTGTTTTCTAGGACCCTAGTAGAACGCGCCCGGGTAGAAAGCCAGAACCACTGGTTTGTGTACAATGAGCGCATGAGTGTAGAGTCTTGTGCGCAGGCCGTGTCCAACCTCGCCATACAGTTTGGCGACAGTGATGATGACAGTGGCACTGCTATGTCTCGACCATTCGGAGTCGCTGTTATGTTTGCAGGTGACATTTTTACTTTTCTCATAAAAACATATTACTTATGGCATTAATTTTGAGCCCAATTTTGTCACACTGCTAAACATTTATTCTCATTTTTAGGTCTTTTGAAACAAATATAATGCATAAACTATATTGTTGTAAAACTATTGTAAGAAGGAAAAAAATTCCTTGACAGATAAATACTAACTTTATTCGACTCTGCTTGATATAGGCACATCAGTATACACTACTGCTTGCCTATAAACAAATAAATAAAAATTTGTTCAATTTGTGATGTTGTAATTAAGTGTACTTAAAATCATTGTTTTTATTGTTTTAACCATTTAGAAAAATCTTAAGGTGGTTTAAAAATTCTGACAACTCGGCTAGTCTATACAAACTTACTTTTTATACCAAATTAAAAGTAAGTTTATAATTAAGTAAGTTCGTATAGGCCGGGTGGCTAGCCCTAGTGTCAGAGTTTTTAGGCCGCCTGAAGGCCTCTGACGTGGCTAAGCGGTTAAAACAACCGACCTACAATTTAACGTGTCATCCGAGCCACGGTAGCGCTCAGTTAGAAAATGCCACCCACGGTCACCCATCCCAATACTGACCGTGCGGAACGTTGCTTAATTTCGGTGATCGCTGACAGTTTATAATTGCAAAGTATATATTTTTAGCCATTGACATGACATAATTTGTTTTTTATAGGAATTGATGAAAAAGGGCCTCAGCTGTATCACATGGACCCAAGCGGTACATTTGTGCAGTACGACGCTAAAGCCATCGGATCTGGTAGTGAGGGTGCACAGCAAAGTTTGAAGGTAAACCATTCTTTTCCACATTCTTATTCAACGTGGGGGTCATAAGTCCTGCACTGACGTCTTGCATGGGGTGTTTTAAAAAAATTAAAATTAATTAATATTTGGGGACATCTTACACAGCCTCTGACCCCAAACTAAGCAAAGCTTGTGATATCGCTGCCAGAGACTGACGAACTACTTATACATATTTTTTAAATACATACTTATATAGATAGTAACTAAATAACACCCAGACACAGAGCAAACACCTACGTTCATCACATAAATACTTGACCTGGGTGGGAATCGAACCCACCATGTGTGTATTTGTTTTCTTCATTTCTTCACAAGAAAAAGTACTCAAGCTTTATATGACTTTTATAACTAACAAATGGCTTAGGCCGGTCAGTTATTATTGTCTATCTACTTGTACTTTGTACATTTTTCTTTCCTTCTGAAGAAGTCTTGTCAGTTCAATTATTTTGGCCATCATTATTGGGACAGTCATGATCAAGACAATAGTTTCACACTGCATCTGAAAATAATCCTGTTCTTGACAATTAACACATAGTTTATTGAATCAGGCGTTACTTTGCGGAAATTCATCTTTAAATTCTTGTTTTGAATAAATATTTAGTGTATTTCCGCTCTGTCGTAGTCATATAAGTTAAGGGTACTATTCAAAATCCAAATTAAATCACAAACAAAATTAGTAATTAATCATCAAACTGTATCATGGTTCGACTATGGTTAGGTCAGGTTAGAAAAGTTAGGCTTAGGTATGTTTACAAAATATGAATGAACCTGAAACAATTTTTTTTAATTAATCCGTTTAAAATAATAAAAAATAATTAAACCTGTAACAAAAATAGTGATTAGTAATCTATTTTAAAAAATGTAGTAAACCTGAAAATAATATTTAATTAATATGTTAAAATTACAAATATAATTTATTTATAAAAAATGGTATAAAATAATTGAAAAAATACTTAGTCAATAAATAGCACCCCTATTCTTACTGTACTCTATTCGACACGTGTTTCGCCTCTAAACGAGGCATCTTCAGGACATGTTGACTCTTCGAGCTCACTCGCAAGAATTAACACATTTAAAAACAAACTGTTGTTAATTAAGATAATTAATAAGGAAAAAAATGCCTTGACAGATAAATACAAATTTTTCAACTGTGCTTGATATATTGTTTATTTACAGGCACATCAGCATTTTAATATGTAGCTTGCTTATAAATAAATAGGGTTAATTTTTTTTTAACTTTTACCTTAATTCACAGGAGGTCTACCACAAGTCTATGACTCTAAAAGAGGCCATCAAGTCTGCTCTCACCATTTTAAAGCAGGTGATGGAGGAGAAGCTCTCGGAGAGCAACGTGGAGGTGGTCACCATGACTCCCGGCTCCATGTTCCATATGTTCACCCGGGAACAGCTGGCAGAGGTTATTAAAGACATCCCTTAAGTGCCTACTCCATAAAACTGCCCTGAATTTTTTCCCATTTTCATATAAAAATAGGTAACTTATAGGTAAGAGTGTGCTACTAGACCGCATATCTGCTTAACATCATTCAGCATATAGTCAAACTTAAACCTATTTGAATTTTTTTTTAAAATTGGTTGTTTTTCAAAGAGGTATTGTTCCCTTTTCTCTTTGGATTTATTTACCAAACTTAAGAAATGAATCGAAAATAAACTAGAACTAACTAAAAACAGTGTAGTTGTTTTTAATATGTATAACTTTTAACTATGGACGATTGGGCCCTATCCATGCTGGCCTAGTATGGAGTGGGGGTTTTATTTATTAATTCACTCAGACACCAGGGTTGGCCACCCGGCCCATATGAACAAACTCAAATATTTTTAACAGCTACAGAACTCTGACTTACTATAAGTTATTTGTCAAGATTTATTATAACCATAATAAAAAGTATAACTAGTATTTTTATATGAAAATGATTTGAAATCCAGGGCAGGGCCCTTCCCAGCGAAAGGCTTCAATCATAAATATCCTATAAGTTTAATCTTTGCTATAAACTGTCGAGTTTTAACAAAATTGTTGGCTGAAAACGAGACTGTAGATAGCTGCACGCTTATTGGATGATTCTTTCTTTTTTTGACGGCAGATGGGGATTTGTGGAGGGTGAAAATTTTGTAAAATCGCGTCGAAATGACTGGGTTTCTTGCGTTGCTATTAATTGTGTTCGCGTATTTCTCTTAATTCTCCCAGATACAGATACGATGTGAAATTAGAAATAGGCGTATTCGCCTATCCAATAATGGCGAACGAAAATCCTGTATCCCGCCGGCTTGTGTCACTTGTGGGCACAGTGTGTTCGTGATATTACTATACACATGAATATGTGCAAACGTCAAAACTACACCAAAACCGAATAGTGCTGTGAAGAACCAGCATAAAAGCTTTTTATTTTTGCGTTCCACAAAGATAATAATAATAAATGAACAATTTTGAACAGTTCTGATGTGAATTCTGAAACAATATCCAAAATCCTCCATTGATTTCCTTCTGTCATCAGTTTTAGGGTATCTATGTAATTTAGAGTAATATTTGAATTAAATTGTAAAGAAATCCAGTAGATGGTAAATAGATCTTTCTTTGTACTTGTACTTTTGTAGTTTTCATATAAAATTATTTATGTACATTTTTTCATTAGTAGTTATTCTCGAAAGTGGGTACTCGTACATATTATTTAGATAAAAGTTTAATATCGTATATTATTATGTATGAAAATTAGTAGAATATGTATAACTAATGCAGTTTAGTTGAAATATTACTTTGGTTTGGAGCAGATTGTGTTTGAATCTACATAAGTATTGACTGTTCAATAAAGTGCAGTATCTTTTACGAATAATTTTGTTTATTTTATCCTTCATTAGTATTATTTAGTTACCCAACTTTTTAGTACCATATGAAGCAGATTAAGGTAATATATACACTATTGTAGTGGTGTGTTACAGTAACAACCTACATAATGCAGGGTTATCTGCTTGCCTTGTACTAAGCAAAAAGGCTTTGATTAACACCATCACTAGTAGTAACTTTTACCATGGGGTCAACCCAGAATTTGAGAAAAAAAAACTACCGTACAAAATCGCAACTCGGAATTAAGAATGTCTGAAATAGCTTGAATTATTTCCTGAATTCCGGGTTGGCTCCATAGTAAAGGTGAATCATCTTTCGTAATAGCCTTGTGGCAGGCAGTGTTAGCAGGCATGTAGCGTAGACTACTAGAGCGTAATCTAATCTACACAATATAGAATTAGTGTGTAATGACCACAGACGATCGCGGCTGTACCGGAGCTGCAAGCTAGTGAGACAAGCTCGAGGAACACCATACAAGACCTGTCCCGTCTTCGGCTTTCCCGTCAGACTGTCTAGTATTCCAGTCATAACTACATCTAAAAGTTGCTATCATTGACGTATAATCCGCGCCACACAAGTCGGCGGATGAGAAGTTAGCCGCAGATGACACTTCGTCGTAATTCGCTAATTATTGCGCATGTGTGCACAATGCCGACGCACGAAGCGTAGTGGTGTGTAAGAGCGTAGGGAGCGCGCGGGAGGCATGAGGTTGGCGGGCGGTGAGACGCCGGGGTCCCGTCTCTCTGGCTCCCGCGCATACCTATATTTTGCTTTTTGTGCAGCGTTCTGCTAACTTCCCATCCGCCGACTTTTGTGGCGCGGATTATAGCTAGATTTTCTCTAGGGGGTCAGCTGCCTAATTTTGCCCACGGACACAGGGAAGCCTTACCCACTCTAGAATCTTCTTTGCCCACAGCATTGTATTTTCTGGGGCGTTCCTACTTATAGGCCACTAACCCCCTCTAGAAATAAGCTGTACCTACGCCATTGCTCACACGGCAGAATAATAGTCCATGCGGCCATTTTTCTGCCGTGGCCACCATTTGCGGCGGACTTTTTATACAATGCAAATTGAAGATGCGACTTTAATTTTTTTTTACGGATTAGGTGTTTTTTCAATTGGGAATGCGATGCGATGATCGCAAATTTTGATTATGCGTTGACTGTGGTTCCTTGGGCGCATGCAAGTGAGCGGTTAGCTTTAGACGCCTCTGCGTTCAATCTTTGTGATAGAGATTTGTTTCCTTTGTCTTATAAATGTATCTTTGAACAAGAATAAAGATAGATAACAATTTATTATAATGGTGCATAGTTTGATTTATAGAAATCTGGGGTTATAGATACTTTTATGTCGAATATTGACGAGTAATTCCTGTAAATAGGTACCTATGTTTGTACTGCTACTGTTCATATTTCGGATTTGAGAGACGACTTTGATGAAAGGTATTTAGGTATCTTTTTACCCGACTGACGCAAAAGAGGGTAATGTTTTGTACAGGCAGTATTCTCAAAAACAGGCTAATTTAGATTTTTCCATCGGGCGAAGATTGATCGTCTTCTTAATAAATTTAATGGTAAACGAAGTGAAATTAAATCAAGTGTATTAAAACATGTTTTATTTGGTAACAAAAACATTTTTACAAGTATGTAGTTACAATTTACAAATCGTTCTTACATGTTAGGTATTACAAAAAATCCATTCATATAAAAGGCTGCTTAAGGTAAAGCTTTAATTAAAATATTTACGTATAAAAATATAAATATTATATAATCATTTATAACATAGATTAGAAAAATTTTTAGGTAAAGAAATAATAAAATTTATATAATAGATATCACAATGAATGCATATATCTAACTCCTTTACAGTATTAATTTTATTGTCGGGTGAATTATTAATATGTACACAACGGCACATTTCATTTACAATTTGAAATTGGTCCCGTAGTACAAAAATACTTCATAATATTAGAACAACAACAATATTTTTGCGAATTATCTCTTTGCGAAAAATATAAAAGAATTTCTATTTAATTTTGGCACTCTCGACCGTATAAAAATTGTCAGTCTTATACGATATCATTTTACTTAAATAAACTTATAGAACTATTATAGAATATGAATATTATTAAATGTTGGCGCCATATGTTTGACTATCCTCGGAGATAATTAAACTGAACGTTTTGAAATACAGAGCCATTACATCGGCTGAAGATTTGCTATCTCTAGCTAAGAAAAAAACGTGATCTTTTAATGGTTTGATAAACAGAACAGAACATATAGGTCGAATCATACAACTTGGCGGCTGTCATGTTAGCTACAAACTGCGGACAACCCAATCCTCGCACAGCTGTTAAGAGCAGGCATCGGGCCGAGAAACACCAAAACGAGTACTTTTGAATGCGCGATGTGAGGGGACGAATGTTTTTGATTCAAATTTAAAAAATATCATAGATAAGGAAACATCTTGATAGATTTTATGAACCAGACAAAATTGTGAAAAGTCTCACTAAAAAAAAGTTTAATAATTCGAATGCTAAAAATTATCAGCGACAACATCCCATTATTTTTTACGAATAAAATAGCCTGATCATTTTTCTATTTTATAGACCGAGAAGTTATGTTTTTTAATGTGTACATTATGAGTAATTAATTAAAAATTCACTGCCGCCCGCCGCTCTGGCGCGATCCTGTCGAGCGAATTTGTCCGAGTGAAGGGGCGCGGTACTCAATTTTTGAAACATTATAGTTTATCAATGCGTCACCTTAAGTGAGCTTCAATCAGCCGCCAACTTGTATGATTCGGCCGGCTTCTACGAGTATTTAATTACTTTCGGATACTATACAAACTAATACTATAACCTTAAACTGTCGAAACCTTTTACAAATGCTCTACAATATAAGGTTCCAAATCCAACGGATTCACATTAGGCCCGAGTCTAGCCACCGGCACCCCGTTCCTATCCACGATAAACTTCGAAAAGTTCCATTTAATGAAATCCCCCATCATTCCCCCCTTTGTTTTCTTTAGGAATTTCCACAACGGATCTGCATTTTCCCCATTAACATCCACCTTTTCAAATAAGTCAAATGTAACTCCTTTTTGTTTCGTAAACTGTAAAATATCTTTGGAATTTCCCGGTTCTTGTCCGTTGAATTGGTTGCAAGGGAATGCCAGTATACGTAGACCCTTGCTGTGGTATTTTTCGTTTAGAGCATTGAGTTCTTTGTAGTTGGTTTCTGTTAGTCCACATTGGGAAGCGACGTTGACTATGAGTAGTACGAAGCCTTTGTATTTGTCGAGCTTGACTGTGTTGCCATTTATGTCCTTTACTGTGTAGTCGTATACGGTTTCTTGCGTTGATTTTGGGTTTCTGAAAAGGAATATAGGACGTTGAGTATATCGAAATCAAAATAGACAAAGTATCAAGCTTCCAAACAATATAGATAGAAATGATAAATGATCCAGATATTGGTTCAAGCCACAACAGATTTTCTTGTGTTACCTTCAAATGGACAGAGGCTGTCTAGTTTATAAATATAATAAGTGCATTATGTTTTGATGCTTTTGTGGACATTCATATGATACAGTGTAATGTTTGTTATACAGGACAATATACGTTAACATATATTAAAGACAAACGAATTTGTACAGAAAAATGAAATACATTCAAGCCCATCAATAGTTCTGAAACAGCTACCTTATCTTACTACCTAAGTCAGAGTGGCAAGTCAAAGATCTTTAGATGATTCAAACTCCACATATAGATATTGCTTGACACCAGTCAATTCAATGATATTCTGAACATAAACAACCAAATCTCAACACAGCACGACATAGAACCACCACCCCACCAAAAAATAGGGGGTTAGCTTACCAGCTTAATTCTAACTTACATTACAAACTTACGATTGCCCGTGGAACTTCCTGAATAAAGAGACAGCGTTATAGACATCGTTAGCTAGAAGCTCGGGGTTCTCCAGGGCAGCAAAATGGCCGCCGTCATCGACCACGGTGCTGTGGAGATAGTTGGTGTACTTCATCTTCAGTATGCTGTCGGGGTTGTACGCCAGCTCGTACTTGAATTTAATGCCGCAAGTCGGGACTGTTGTTGGGATCCTGTAAATAATGAAATGTAAAACTATTTAAGCGAAGATTTTATAGATATTCTTTCCTCCTCCTCTAGTCGAGTTCCTCATATCTGTGTCACCTTCCACCAATAAGCTAGTTGACAATTTTTGATGTCCTCTTGTAAGAGCTAACCATAAATATACCCGATTAACTAAAACATGATAATTATTTTTCGCTAAAATGACAAAACCGCCTTCCATCGTGTACAGAATTCGAATATTTCTCTCGAATTGTTTACATTGTTGATTTTTCAAAAACGGCTCAGCCGATTTCTGTAAAAGAATTTTTCGATTCGGTTCACAAAATTGGCGGAAATATGGATGAACTTGAGCTAACACAAAAAAAATATACAGAGGAACATAGAACCTCCTTTTTGGAAGTCGGTTAAAAAATAAAATCAACTTAAAAATAAAGAAGTTCCAAGCATATTTATTTTCTTGCTAGACACAGAGCGCCTAATAGCCGACTATGACGCCCCTACCTGTAGCTGTCATACATTTGCCATACAACGTTATGTTTTGTGGGACAAGACATCCCCTCTTTATCCCTACCAAAATCTATACAAGCTTATATCTCTGAGCTTGATCATATGAGTCCTATTTAATGCATAATTCATTAATCTTAATACTTTTAATTAGTAAAATACCAGTCAACTACCCTATTATAGAAATATGTAGATAAAATCCTTACTAATACCTACTTAAATCCGAAAGTGTGTTTATAGGTTTGTTTGTTACTCTTTCACGCACCAACAGAGACAGGGATCGACTTGATTTTTTGCGTAGACATAGTTTAAAAGTCGGAGAGTGGCTTAATGGCTCTCTCTGTTGCCTCATTTAGGTGCTGAGTTCAGGTGCAGGTTATTTCAAGCTGTCGGTAGTACTCACCTATCAAACACCAAAGCATACGACTTGGAACTCATAGTCTCAGCGTAAACCCGCATACTAGTGGTCACACTACCGGTGGCCCAATAAATCATCACGTTATCTAGGAGATGAGTCAGAGTGAACTTCTTCAGGAGGTTTCCGTCGTAAGCTTTCCGGAACTCAGGGTTGGTCCAGGTGGAGAATTTCTCGAGGATGTAGGCCGCTAAGCCCGCGGGGGAGTCTGTCAGACCGGCACCTGAAAAGTTTCCAAAAAATATCGGTTAATCTTACTAAACCTACTAAAATACCTTATATGTACTTCAAGAAAGAGGGCATTCGCTACTTTTATCCCAGAAAAATAAAATGTTCCGAAGGGATAGCACAAAAATTTAAATACCACGCGGGCGAAAGCTAGTATTTTTATTTGTGCCCGTTGCCTAGAGAAACACCGGATTTTGGTTTTCAAATGGAAAAAAAATAGCTTCCAACTGGGGACCTTCATCGGCAGAGGACTTACCGACAGTGTCAGTCAGGTTTGATGGCCTGGACGTGCATATAGCCAGTTTCCTCATCAGCAGAGGACGTCCTACGGCTGATGAAAGGACTACTACTCAGATAACTTACCGACCGTGTCCGGTTTGATGGCCTAGATGTGCATTTAGCCAGTTTCCTCATCAGCAGAGAACGTCCTACGGCTGATGAAAGGACTACTACTCAGGTAACTTACCGACCGTGTCCGGTTTGATGGCCTGGATGTGCATATAGCCAGTTTCCTCATCAGCAGAGGACGTCCTACGGCTGATGAAAGGACTACTACTCAGGTAACTTACCGACCGTGTCCGGTTTGATGGCCTGGATGTGCATATAGCCAGTTTCCTCATCAGCAGAGGACGTCCTACGGCTGATGAAAGGACTACTACTCAGGTAACTTACCGACCGTGTCCGGTTTGATGGCCTGGATGTGCATATAGCCAGTTTCCTCATCAGCAGAGGACGTCCTACGGCTCATGAAAGGACTACTACTCAGATAAGTTACCGACCGTGTCCGGTTTGATGGCCTGGATGTGCATATAGCCAGTTTCCTCATCAGCAGAGGACGTCCTACCCCTTTACAACCGGCTCAATACAATCGTGAGGATCGATAAAAAAATTGGCGCAAAAACCATATTGATTTTGTAAACACAACCGGTCTCAAACGTTCGTGCGGGATGAGCAGATAACAGCACGATCGTATGAAACCGGTTGCGTTCACTAAATCACCATGGTTTTCCCGTAATTTTTTTTTTGATGATTTTATGCCTATATTGAGCCGGTTGTAAAGGGCTACGGCTGATGAAAGGACTACTACTCAGATAACTTACCGACCGTGTCCGGTTTGATGGCCTAGATGTGCATTTAGCCAGTTTCCTCATCAGCAGAGAACGTCCTACGGCTGATGAAAGGATGCCCACGCAGGTAACTTACCGACAGTGTCAGGTTTGGTGCCATGGATGTGCATGTAGCCAGTTCCTCCAACAGCAGAGGACGTTCTACGGCTGATGAAAGGATGACAACAAGGCAGGTTACTTACCGACAGTATCAGGTTTGGTGGCCTGAATGTGCATATAGCCAGTTTCTTCAATGTTGTGCGCGAACTTTTCACTGAGAGGATAGAGGCGGTCTTGTAGCTCAGCACTTTCTAATAGCGACGGCCAAATCGAACCTACAAATTAAAAAAATATATTTATACAGAGGGATTAATATTTGTTGATGTATTTCTGTTGCCACTTATCATCATAATCATCCTGCCCTTATCCCACTAGGTGGGGTCGGTACAACACGATCCCTTTCGCCACTTCACTCTATCATATGTCCAGTGACGGATTAAGACTACTTGATGCCCTAAGCAATCCACGCCTGTGGGCCCCCCTATCCGTATGTCAACTAGAATCGGTCTTTAAACCTTTACCGCCTAAAAACATTAGTTTTTTGTAAAATAAGATGATGAGATGTAACTACATGTATTATTTTATACAATTGTGCGTGAGTTTGATGTAAACTTGTGCGAGCCGAATCACTGGGTCTGGAACTTATTTTGCTTATGACTGCCTCGGTGGCTCAGTGGTTAGGGAACCTGACTTCTGGATCACAGAGGCGTGGGTTCGATCCCCACCCAGGGCAAGCATTTATGTGATGAACATAGGTGTTTGCTCTGTGTCTGGGTGATATTTAGGTATTATCTATATAAGTATGTACATATTTAAAATATGTACCTATATGTAGTATATCAGCCTCTGGCAGCCATATGACGAGCTTTGCTTAGTTTGGGGTCAGAAACCGTGAATAAGATGTCCCCGAATATTTATTTATTTTATTTATTTATGAATGAAACTGTTGAATTTAGGTACGAGTATGTTATTAATTCGGTATTAAGATCTGGATTTTCTGTTTACTAGATTTGTACTGTGCTGACTGTATTCTGCAGTTTGATCGGGACACATAACTTTATCGGTATTTTATTCAAGAATGAGAATTTGTCTGTTGTTTCTTTGTATTTTTCTCCTCTTTTACGCAACTCGGCATTTAATTTATCAATGATGAAATGAATTGTTCTCTTGGGCTGAAACTTTTAAACTAAAGAAACACGCCCGTCCGCTAAATATCGGTAGTCGTCTTTCCGTAGGTATCATTTGACGCGCGTGTCATTGACCTCTCAAACTAATTTACCTAGGTGCTTAGAAAAAACTAGGTATTTCGGAGTTTGCAGAAGCCTTCAGCTTCGACTGAAGGTTTGAGTAAATTTACATAACCAAAAGTAATTACGAGTAGTTAAATGAAACAAATTATGATATTTTGACTTTGGACATTATCAAAACAAAACAAAATAAAACTTTACGTTTAGGTACGTAAAGTTAAGCGAACACAATATACCTATTATTAATTGTCGAGTTTGTCGACAAACACACTCGCACTAATGTGCACCGTTGATTTTTAGTTTACTGAAACTATTGACTTACCTATTAATTATCCAATTACATAATTGTATTACGTATGCTTAGAAGCCGGTTAGCAAAATTACTCAAAAAAGAAAAGATTTGATTGACACGAATTTGCGGGGGCGCCAGACGGGAGGCCCGCCGGAAGGCGTGGTTTGTGATTGGCGGATCGCAATTCCGGTACATTCGAATTGCCGAATGCACTAGCGGGCAGCGAGTGAGCAAGCGAGAGCGGGGTTATGACCTTAGGTCGGACTCTATGTCAACTTAAAACGCGTGAATTTTCAAATTAGTCTTAGAAACTTTTTTTGGTGTGGTTTTTTGGTGACGTGAGAGTGAGACGTGATTCGTGATGCCCTAAGGACGGATTTTTTTTGTTTCTTCTGGTGCCCCCCCAGACGTGATGCCCTAGGCAATTGCTTTGATTATGGGTTAATCCGTCACTGCATATGTCATCTCATCATCAACTCCTTTCTCTCGCATATCATAATAATTGTGCATAGTTGTGCCATTAGTAATACGTATTTTGGATGTCCATTTAGTTGTGCGAAAGCAGTTGGTCCACAAGGAATTCTTCACTATAACGACAAATACTAAAAAAAGAATATAATAAATATTTAATTGGGCTCCTATTTAATACAACAAACGTGTTTTTGCTCTATATTAATAACGGCAAGAGACAGGCTCTTGAAATATTCACAAAATATTTAGTTGTATATTTACTACAAAATAATTAAATTAAGGGGGGCCTAATTCCATACGGTACGAAACCCTTCATGCGCGAGTCCGACTCGCTCTTGGCCGATTTTTTTTATCCACTCTCGTAGGTCCTGTGTAAAATATCTACTTCGTTAAGCGGAACTCTGCGCATTTCCATATTAAGGTACTCCTCGAGTTCACGCACGTGTGCGTTTTTTATGGAAATGTGTAGTTTCAAGCCAAAGGGAGCTTGTTAACGAGACGGTTTCTTCACGATCCGGCGCCGGGCCGGGTGCCGGCTAAGCTTGTTCACGAGCACGGTTTGTACCCGGCTTGCTTGCACCAGTGCTCGCGGCGTCGTTAACGGACCACCCACAGAGTTCCATAATATATAACTATGAAGACCGGATGTACGAACGGTTTAAAACAGTGTGTAGCTCCGGCGAAAACATGACATGTCTTGTTAACAAGCTTAGCCAGCGGCGCCGGATCGGCTTATTATTAACGAGACGATTTCTACCCGATCCAGCGCCGGGCCGGGTGCCGGCTACGCTTGTTCACGAGCACGGTTTGTTTTGCAATACGTACTTCCACCGTCGCTAGCGCCGGCGTCGCTCAACAGACAGCCATACATAACTGACGACCGCACGGTTTAAAACAGACCGTAGCGCTGGCAAAAAACCGTCTCGAAAACAAGCGCCCTAAAAGTGTATGGAAAACTAAGACCCACAGCATTTCAGCCTCTTTCTTGCGTTAAAGATAGTAATGGAGGGCAATAGGCTAAGCATAGTTTAGACTAGTTTAGAGCAACTAGAAGAATCAAGCTCAAAATTTACAAAAACATCTGCCTTTTCTTGGCATAAAATAGGGCAAGCATGTCGGATGGTAAGTAAAGCGATCCGCACATAGGCGCGGTCGGAGCGGTAGAGCGGTCCGAGCGGTCTAGGGCGGTCCGGCGGTACGGCAGTACCTGCGCAAACTGGCGCGTTACGAGCGGTCTAGGGCGGTCGGGCGGTCCGGCGGTCGGGCGGTCCGGCGGTCCGGGCGCGGGCGTAGTTAGGCTACTCAGCACTAGATGTCACTTTATCTTTCAAAGTTCTGCCGCTTTTCACTAAGTAGAGCCATGCCGGTAGTTCTAATAGTGGTGGGACAGTATTATTTAGCGCCACACTGCTACACAAGTCGTCGGATGGGAAGTTTTGCGCAGAACGCTGCGCAAAAGCCTAAATATTTGTATGCTCGGGGGCCAGAAAGACGAGACGCCGGGGCACACCAGCCCACCAACCTCATTCCTCCTGCGTAATCCCTACGCCCGTGATCAACACTACGCCACGCGGCGTCGGCATTGTGCAGACATGCGCAATTATTAGCGAATCACGGCGAAGTGTCATCTGAGACTAATTTCTCATCCGCCGACTTGTGTAGCGCTTAGTATATTTCAGAGTGTGATAAAGTTATCGAAATTACATCACTAGGTAGATATACGCGTAGGTTTTCTATCGGTTTCTAAAAATTTTCTTTCTATGCAATTCTTAAATCATCAGCAAAGTCTAGAAATAGATTTAAATACACGAATATCTATAATTAGCAGGAATGGTCATTAGAGGGACATCTTACAGACGGTTTCTAACCCCAAAAATGCTTAGGATATCTCTGCCAGAGACTGATAGACCACAGACAATCCAGCTGTGCAAGAAGAGGTGATTCAGACCATCACTATGAGCAACTTTTACTATGGTGGCACAATCCGGAAGAGAGGAAGATTCATCTGTTTCATACATATTGTCGATTCCAGCGGTAATTAAATATGGAACAGCTGACTTTTTTTGTATTCTGAGTGGGCTCCATAGTAAAAGTTGTTCATAATGATTGTCTGACGTCACCATCATTCGGCTTAGTATAGAACAATTATAACTAGAGACCATAGACTACAGAGAAGTTAGGTAGTAAAAATACAGCCAAAATCTGCCTATAAATAAAACTATATTATATTTAGTAAATATTAAATAAAGTGGTAAGTAAAACTAACGTGGTAAAACGAGTGACGTAATTTTGATAACTTATTCACAATCTTAAAAACTGTCCCATCACTATTAGTATGACCGGCATGGCGCCACCTAGTGTGAAGCGGAAGAACTTTGAAAGATAAAGTGACATCACAGACTACCATAGATACTACGTATCAGGCAGGAATCTATGAACAACCAATAGCGGACTCAAAGAGAATGTAATAGTAAGAGTCGGGACTTCCATAGATTTGAACTGATTTTCCGAGGCTCCTAATCATTCGCACCAACATAACAAAACTCGTTCGTTCTGTCAGATTGTGCCAACATACCGATAATTAAAATTGATAGGGATGTGCTATTGAAACTGGTTGATTTTTATCGATATTTAGCCGATTTCAAAAATAGGAGGTTCTCATGGTGATTTCTTTTTACTACCTATACACTCTATACATTATTCATTGTTTTTAGGCTCCTGTGAATTGAATGTTTCGCTTATTGTGAGATATGGAATAAATACACATATTATTTTTATTAAATTCTTTATTTACAAAAAAACATTACGGAATATTAAAATTTTAATATTTATTGTTGACAGACATTTGGGACTTAGAATATTATGCAGATTATGCAAGAGACTATATTTTACAATAGTATTTACTCTTAAATTATATCCATAATAATTGTGGCTCTGATAAAATGTTTTAAAAATGGAGATAATAATGGATCTATGCTATTAATTTTTTTTTTGGAGAATTTTCAGGTTCTGCTTGGTCTTTTTCAGCCTTTTGAGCAACTTCTTTTTTCTTGGCGTCGTTAACTTTGAAGTAGAGTTTGGGGTTTCTGTTGAAATATTACAATTAAATTATCTTAGCTTAATAGTACAATTTAATTAGGCCGGCAAAACTAGGCTTCGGCGTGTACAGACGCAATTACACACATGTATAGGGTGAGTGGGGTATTATTGAACCACCAATTTTTTGCAAACATGTCGTTGCTTTTCTTGATACGTTATACTGGTGCACTCATAGTATTCATCAGGTATGTTATATATTCATAATTCATACGACATGACATATTTTGTTTTAAGTTCAGATGAATTTGGGATGGAGTTTTTTTCAAGATTAACCATTCGCCGTTTTTTTAAAAAACGGCGAATGGTTAATCTTGTAGGTACCCTCTGGGGTACAGTTTGAATCTAGGGGTGGTACAACTTTAACCGGGGGTACTAATTGATTCTTACCAAAATAAATATTCAAAGATAAAAAACCACTAAACGTTACTAAAAACCTATATAATAAATATATATTAGTAAATCTTAGTTAACAAAAGGCACAGACCCTGAAGTCTGTGGTTAGTAAATTTTAATTAAAAAAATTGTATATATATATATAATATACTTTTATTATATATTTATCATAAACAGAAATACACAATAAAACGTGAGATGTTTAAATGCTTCCGTTTGGTTCAATGATGCCCCACCCACCCTTCGTACAAAGAAACTAAGCCATAATTGTCCACTCAGCTCGCGGACAGCATAGTTATTCTACTAATTATTACTATGAATATTTATTTTTTAGTGCGCGATAAGTCCCGTAGTACATAATAATAATAGAATATTTTACCTGTCTTACCATTTATCTTTCTTTTCAACGTAGGAGCCTCCGCAGACGTCGAAGGTACTGCAAAATATATAATTATTTTACACTTACCACGAAGCCTAAAATTTGAAACTTACCTAAGTTTCAATTTTTAGGATTCCGTAAAAGGGGTAAAAACGGGACCCTATTACTAAGACTCCGCTGTCCGTCTGTCTGTCTGACCGTCTGTCCCCAGGCTGTATCTCAAGAATGGTGATATAACACTAATCTCGTCTTCTTAATAATACTTATTAAATCATGTATAAGCAACATGAATATTACTTTACCTGGACTATTTTCCCGCTTGCGTTTTCTAATGTTTCCCTCCACACTTCTTTGTGAAAATTGTGGCTGCGCGTCGAGAGGTGAAGGCGCTGCAAATTATAAGACTTGATGTTATATGGTTGGAACATTATTAAAATTATTAAGTTAGCGGTATTACAAACTTTTTGATTATTCATGATATGCAATCATCAATTCAATAGTAAATAATATTCTTCACTAGTTTTTATTACGGCTTTGCCCGCATACGCAATATATCATTATAATTGATAGCATATGTGTTATTCTGATATATAAGCTATATTATTGCAAAGTTTCATCTCAATCCGTTCAGTAGTTTTTGCATGAAAGAGTACAAACATACAAACATCCATCCATCCATCCATCCTCACAAACTTTCGCGTTTATAATATTAGTAGGATTTTACTAGTGTGTGTTTCCCCTCCTTTTCTAATGGGTTTCATCCTACTATTATTTTTTTTGGTTGTATAAATTATCGACCCTGGCCTAAATATCGATAACAACATGGAACCGCACTAACATGTTGGGTAGGTACTCAAGCGATATAAGTTTTTCAGTAAATATTTTGCATAATATGTGCAGAATTAATAGAAATTGTGTGTATTTCTGAGATATTTCACTTACCTATCTTCATCTATGGGAAATTTCGCCATGAAACATCTTTTTTGCCCGTTTTCTCTTTGGCCTCTAACACCGCACATTTCACACGTTTTATACGACATTTTGATTGTTTTAAACTGTAAAAACAATAACATACACTAAATAATCACTGTATTAGCTACCAAAACCATTTTTGAGGGAAAAATAATATGATAGTCATTTAAAATCAGTAAAAATAACCTACCACGAATAAATCCAAAACAAATTCAAAATGACAATATGTCAATATCACATCAATATCAGTCTCAGCGAACGATGAATGAAAAAAATGTTCATTCTTTTTGTCAATGTCACGAATGAATAGAAAATGACAGAAACATTTTGAACCCATCCCATACATTGGATTGGAAGCGACTTTTCCTTCGGAGTTTCGTCAGGCTGAGCGGACTGGTAATTTAGAGTTTGACATTTATGTACTTTTTAAAACATGGCGACAGTATTTTTTTTGGCTTTATAAATATTTATTAATTCCTGTATCCATAATATTCAATTCTCCGATTAAAATATAATTATTATTTTACCATTTTTAAAACCTATGTACCTATTGCAAGTTAATAAATAAGACTAAATATTGTGCTACTTCATGTTTATTCATAATTCACATCAATTTCATCATTCACATTTTTAGGTTAACTTTCGTAAGATAAAGTTTTTCAGTTTTGCACAGTTATTATTGATATTAGACACCCACTTGAGTCTTAATTAACTATTTCAGAATACGTTGTCTCCTAATTATGCTTCGCCCACAGACGTATAAGAGTAACTTACTCTTATACGTCTGTGGCTTCGCCTGCAGTTGTAGTTCGGCATACGACACAATATTTTACAGGATGCAAAAATACACTATATAAATACCAATGTTTGAACACCAACGCATAAAACACAATGAATGTGTGGTTTTGTAACAGTTCAGTGGAGACGATAAGCACGAACACTTTACATAACTAACACAATAACTTTAATTTAACATTAAAAAAGATAGCACAAAAACTGCTGAAAATTTTAAGGAAAAGATTGATTGACTTTGACATTTTGCAACTCGAGCAGCCTTGAATGGGCATAGAGAATGTAATTGGGAAAGTCAAAATGCAAATTACCATTTGTCTATGGTGGGAAATAGGGAGATTTTTTTTTTAAAATTCGAGCCCATGAGTGACATCTAGTGTTCAGTAGCAAAACTACGCCCGCGCCCGGACCGCGTGGCGACCGCTCAGCGGGGTGCGTTTACACACTCCAGATATATTATTTTTTTAATGCGGAGGTGCGTTTACGCACTCCAGATATTATTTACAACAAAAATGGACAAAAATTATTCTTAGGGATGTCCGTCAACGGCGTCATAGCTCTAGACCAGTGGTCGTCAAACCGCGGCCCGCGGTACATGTGGAGGTCATGTGTACTATTATTATGTATAACTATTTTATAAAAGATTATTGTACGCTCAAACTGGGCAAGCTGTTGATACTGTAGTGTTTGGGGATGTGTGATGATGCACCGTAAATACCTGGATGCTTCCTTGGTACGATATCCGGGAATCTAGGCAAACACAAAAACACTGGTATCACAACAAGTTAGTTTATTTACACTACCAAGAATGTAATGCATGTATATTTCTTAGACAAGAAGTCCAATGATAACACAATAAGCATTAAAAGCGGAAAGTGATTATAAAACACAATTTTCACAAAAGAAAGCCGGACTCAAGACAAAAGAGTTACCAACTAGCTGTCGTAGTTTTTTAAACTGAGGGTCGTCGCTGCGCCTGCGCACATCGCGCCGGTCGTCGAAACCGTGCAAACGTTACAAGCGACGACCGCGATCTGACATTTATGTCAGAAGGTAATTAACATTGTAGATTTTAGTATTGGTAATAATATTGTTGCTTCTAAGTTTCATTTAGTATTTTTATTTAGAATAATTAAGTTTAATATTGTTAAGTTATTAATGTAGGTTTTGTAAAGGATAGATTTAGTTACATAATGAGAAATTTAATAAGTAATGGGGCATCGGCAAGTATGCCACAATACCAATTGTTATAACACGGCTTTACACGGCTTAACAATAAACATTTTCTTATTCTTATCATCATATTTGTTTCCAAATTATTAGAAAAGCGAATAGCATCGCGCTAGCTACACACACGTATAATTAAAATATTAACAATGTTCATACTTGCTTTCAATAAAATATAGCACAAAATTTCAAGTTGTGTCTGGTTATGTTAGTTGACGATGAACAGTCGTTTTTAGCCTAAAAATCACAAGTTTGAACCGATTTAAATGAATATAATGTAAAAATACACTTAAATTCTAATAATAAATTGTTTTCGGTAGTGCATAATTTTGTACATATTTTTTAGTGCATATTTGCATGCATTTTTACATGGATTTATAGAGTGCATATAATCAGATGTCTAGTCATGTGCAACGCCCATGTCGTCGTACCCACCTCAATATCTGTAGATCGCACAGAGCCAGTACATAGTAGAGAGATAGGACTGTTTTCGCTTGAGGCAATTCTCAACCACAAAAATGTATGGAAAATCAGGCTTAGCGCTGTCAAAACTGTCAAATATGTATTGGCATTTGACACTACTGAGAGAAAAACACTACAACTAGCCACTGAATCGAGATAATTTAAATGGTTCTTTCTAACTCATGCCATATTAAATCACTGCATCTCTTTCTTTCTTTTCTCGATCGACTACATTATCCCTCTGGTATCTTTGTGGTATATCGGTTCTTGAAGTTGTTGACTCGTACGTCTACCTAGGACAAGTAGTCCAGTTAGGTAGGTCCGACTTCATAAAGAGGTTAATAAATAAAATAAATAAATAAACGTTTTTTTCAGGCACATAACCCATATGAAAAGACACATAATAATTATAAAAGAATAAAACATTACATTAATACAAATTGCAGTCCAATCCGCAATTTATCGCTGAATCCAACTCGGCTAGGCAGCGTTCGGAACAGTGGAGGATTTACGTTTTTGCCACCAGTGGGATGACCTCATTAAGACCGCAGGATCACGCTGGATGCAAGCCGCTACTAAACAGTCTTATTGGAAAATGGAGATCCATAGGGGTGGCCTATGTTCAGCATTGGACGTCTTAAAGCTGATGGATGGATGATGGATAATTATACGAAAATGTATAAAATATGGTAATTTCTCAAATTATGTCTCAAAACACGGCAATCAGGAAGTTTCTCATTTTCCAGTTTTATTGTCAGTATTTGTGTTTTTAGTACAGTTTAATTTTGTCATACTTTAAATAGGGACAGTAAAGTCTAGAATGCACACATTTATTATCTACAATATAAAAACACGCCCACCAAATGTATGGAGGCTGGTTAAATAATTATCTAAAAATCCAACCATAGCACTCGTTATATTTCAAAAAAACACATATTTTTCTGAGCCAATTGCATCAGTTAAAAACAAAAAAAGTTCAAATTTTTTTAAATTAATTTAGAGTTTTTTTGGATTAATTTATTTATTTGACAGAATAGGTAGATTATTTCTTGTAACCCTGATTATGTAACTTTTCAATTATTATTAAGTATTTTTACCAATTGGACACACTTTGTATGCATTTTCTAGACACATTGTAAATTATAATAAACTAGCGTGACCAGTTAATCACACTAGTTTCTTATGATTTCAACAAAATAGGAGAAAAATGTGGAATATTCAGGTAAAAATGCAAGTTAACGAACGATAGAAACACATTATTATTGCTGAACTAGAAAAATTAGTAAGTTATATTTCTATTTTTCACAAAAAATGGAGGGATACACAACATAACATTAATATTACTGAGAAGCCCATAAAACAAGCTTTCAAATTATGTATTCATCATCTTGGTTATATTTACCACTTGCGGACGTCTCTTTTGCCCCTAAACACGGCAATTTCATATCCAAAACACGGCAATGAATTGTTGTTTGATGGCAACCTACTTTGAAACAAATAGTAGTTTACAGTGTTTGATGGCAACTTTGGCTCGCAAGTCTACCCACCCGTCCGGTCGCCACGCGGTCACCAGGCGGTCGCAAGGCGGTCGCCAGGCGGTCGCAAGGCGGTCGCCACGCGGTACGAGCGGTCTAGGGTGGTCCGGCGGTCCGGGCGCGGGCGTAGTTAGGCTACTCAGCACTAGATGTCACTTTATCTTTCAAAGTTCTGCCACTTCACACTAGGTGGCGCTATGCTGGTCATGCTAATAGGAATTAGGAATGTAAAACAGAGTTTGATATTGATCAAATGAAATTCCATCAATCGTTTTACTACGTTTCTTTCTCTAACCATTTCATTTCAATATATGTTTATATTTTTTCATTCATTCATTCATATATTTTTTTCATAAGTAGGAACAAGAAATTTCTTTATTTTGATTACCTAACTGTAGTTGTACAGGATCATCTGCTTGTCCTATGCTTAGCCTAAGCCTTAAAAGAGGTAATGTAAGATCATCATTATTAACAACTGTTACTTTGAGGCCCACTCAGAATACAAGAAAAAAATATCAGATATTCCATACATAGTTGCCGCTTGGAATTAACAAAATATATGAAACAGCTGATTTTTTTCGTATTCCGTATTGGCACCATAGTAAAAGTTGTTCATAGTGATGGTCTGAATCACCTCTTTTTGCACCAACTGGATAGCCCTGTATGTAGTCTATCAGTCTCTGGCAGCGAAATTACAAGCAGTTTTTATTTTGTGGTCAGAATCCGTGAGTAAATTATTCCCCTGATAGTCATTCCTACTAATCATGGGTATTCGTGTTTTTAAATCTATTTCTAGAACTTGCTGATGATATTTGTTAGAATGGCTCTAACAAAAAATAGAAAGAAGAGAAGAAGATTCTGTACTTACTAACTACTCTTATTAAATAAATAAATAGAAACAAGACATTTCTTGCAATTTTATTAACATTTCTGAACATCAGACAATATAAATTAGTTCATCCATAGTATCACAAAGCATATTTTATTTTGTAATATTACTTACAACATCTGATAACAAATGCACCTTTATAGTTCTTGGTGGGTGCTTGTGTAGTCTACTGTCTGTGGAACTACTAGTTATTACTATGCCGCAACTCGATTTTTCTCTTTCCTTGCAGTTTACTATGAGAAAACGAAATTAAAAAAAAAAGGTCGCGGTCAATTGCATAAAATCACAATTGACCGCAAAAGCTGTTGAGGCTCCATCCGAACTCTTTGATAACGTCAAACTTCAGCAGAAAGAGTGAAAAACTACCGGCGTACCCGTCAGACCGCGCGCGGTCTGTCGAGTCGAGGCGCGGGCAACTGTTTACAAACGCGAGCCGCGACGAACCGCGACCGGACCTATGTGCGCCATTCTTAGACAACCAGTACAATACAGATGACCGCTCGCCCGCTAGACCGCTCCGACCGCGCATGTGTGCGGATCGCTTAATCCGTTTAACTTAATTTATACATCACATTTCATATAAGCATTTCCCAGTCAATTTGAAGCAATACAGAACAATGCATACATTGCATTTCACGCAATGCAAATTCTTATCGTTTTCATCTGCCACATTTTTTCATTGAACTGATTTTGTACGATAGGCAGGTCTGGAGATAAAGAGTTGTATGGTGTCGGGGTTTTCTACAAAGCCATTTATCTTCAAAAATAAAAAAAATGAATAGCATATTTGGCAATCGTCTTAGCTACCTTATCCATCCGCAGCCTCAGACGAAATAAAATAAAAAACAAGACGGAACGTGAACAGACAAGTGAGACCGGTTTTTATACATGTGTGAGTGCGTCGGTGTTGCGCCGCCATAGCATACATGTGTGTGCTGTGTCTGTACACGGCTATACTTCCGCCAAATTCGATGTTAAATGTTTACCAACAAAGCGTTGCCCAACAACCACTGACAGCAGGTAGGGTTATCACTTCAAGACAGTGTTACGGATATCAGAATTTCTACAGTTTGTCGTCCAGACTTTTCGTAATTTCAATCGAAAAGTCATATTTACTATATTTATAGATCAATAGCAATAACAAATTGCCAAGAAGTGAGTTTTAAAAGAAATCAGAATAATCAGTAATTACTTACATTGAAATTTGCATCAACCCTAGCCATTTTTTCGTTTGAGTGCAGAAATCTCAAACAATTGGGAACTTTTTTATTTCTACATACAATTTTTCATATTTTTCTTATTACATCACGAAAAAAGTACTTTTTTCGATTACAAAACTTATCTTTGCAGCTGAGTCACGTACATCTATAAGGTTAATCAACTGCAAAGTTTAGTTTGTCGTGACATTCATCCAATGTTGAAGTCGGTTAATAGTTTGGCTTCAAAGCAATAATCTTAAAATAAATCTGGACAAAACACATATTATGACATTTAAAAACAATAATACCAATTTTGACATTTTAAACATACATTATTACGGCAAACATATCAATGAAGTCCAAACGACAAAATTTTTAGGAATTCACATTGACTCAAATCTATCTTGGAGGACACATGTAGCTCATGTGTGCTCTAAGCTCAACCAATTTTCATACGCGCTGTATATGTTACGTAAAGTGGCCAACGAAAACACTTTACTAAGCGCCTATCACGCTTATGTAGGATCAACACTAAAATATGGTGTTTTAGCCTGGGCTAACTCCGGGGAAAAGCTATCAGCTCTAATAGCTCAAAAGAAATGCATTAGAGCAATATGTGGGTTGAAGCAAAGAGATTCCTGTAAGCCCTTTTTTCGGAAATTAAAACTACTGACACTTCCTTCGATATACATTTACGAATCAGCCGTACTAGTCAAGAATAACCTAGATAAGTATGAAAAGTTAACGAGTAAACGGCACAAAGATAAACTGCGTGAGCCATACCGTAGGACAGCTCTTTATAATAACAGCACGTTTATGATGAGGTTGACTATTTACAATAAACTGCCGAAAGTTGTGAAAGATACTGAAAATGTTGACATTTTTAAAGGACATGTTCTTTTTTGTATGGGACTTTGGCTCAATGACGGGCTCTAAACAATAATAGGGAGAAAAATCAACTTAATTCGATGAGGCATAGTGTTTTTTAATCAAACATTTAATTAAAAACCAAACAATTTTTTTTTGCCTTGCGTTATTGACATATTAACCGCTATTAAAGTCATCCACCATGTTGTGGATTATGGATGTAGGAAAGGAGTCAATCGGCAACAAGATTCAAAATCTGTAGATTTAAATGTCACAGTTGTCCAAAAAAGTCATCGCCAGATCTGTCAGGTTTGTAATACATCGAAGTCCATTCGATGTCGTAACCATGTCGTAAATAATAAGAATTGAATTGTCGCAAAGGCAAAGATATCACAATGCATTCGTACATTTAAAGCCGAATGTGATAAAACAATATCAAACCGCAAACAGTATTACCAGTTTCTATTTTCTTAGTTCCCAGAAAAATGAGGCGAAATTCTCCAATAACAAATATAATGCATGTAGTAGGATGATTTGATACCTACATTGTATTTTCGCAATTACTAAGATTGAAAAATATCGTAGCTCATCTCAAAACAATTATGCGTATTTTCGCGAAATTCCTTAGATATTCGCGATAAAACTATTTATCAAATCATACTACGACACTCATATTTAGCATGAAGATCCTTTATCATTTTAAAATAATAATGCCTCATGATCGATAAAATAATATAAAAAAATCCTTGCGTTTCAATTCAATTACCAATTGAGTTAAAATTCCCCGTGATTCGGATGATTTCCCACAAAGCGGCAACGCTGAAATTAACTTTTTCATTCTCTAGGTACACTAGATGGCGGAAAATTCAAATCGTGGGTTGCTAGGCCTGCGATAATGATAAATGTTTTGCTTTTTTTCTAAAGAGTTTGGATTTTTTTCAGTATTTTTTCGTGATTCGTTATATTTTTGTCTTTAAGATAAAAGCAAGCCAGGTATGGGCCAGGTTTGAGAACATCACCTTTAGACTTAAGAAATTACTAATAGACAAGACATATTATTCTATAAATGAATTCTTAAATGACAAATCTTTGTGCAAATATAATGTTTAATGTACTATAAATTCAATATAATAATGATTTTGCATGCCATAATGCTAGAGCATGGTGCACATAATTATGTAACAAATTTAACACCTACATTTTACCCATGTCTCCGCAAAATAAATATTTAGACTTTGACTTTGATTTATAGTACCTAGGAATGTTTTAATAGTTTATGTAAGTACCTACCTACTTACATGCCAGTACGGAAGCCTTGGAGTGCGAGCTTAACTAGTTTTTTATAATACAAAATCACGTTAAATATAATCGAGATGCATATAGTCGATACGATTCGGCGCTCTTGTGTACGAGCCTTTAGATCCCTCTCTCATTATAAACTTACAATAAAGCGAGTGAAGCCACGGGCAGAAGCGTGAGCATTAGAAAAAAAGTTCTCTACCCCTGCTGTCAGTGGTTGCTAGGCAACGCTTTGTTGCTAAACATTTCACATCGAATTTGGCGGAAGTATAGGCATAGTTTTGCCGGCCTCATTTGTTTGTTCACAACATTCTGTCTTGATTTTTTTATTTGGTTGAGGTCGCAGTGGCCTAGTGTTTAGTAGCGGATAGCGCTCATAGCATAGTTTGACTAGGTGTTTGTCAGCGATCACTGAAGTTAAACAACGTTCGGCACGGTCAGGTCAGTCTTTGATTGGGTGACTGCGGGTGGCATGGAAAATGCTATAGCTTGAGGTAAGAGGTGTATCCACCCACAAGGTGGACGGATGACCTCATTAAGACCGCAGGATCGCACTGAATGCAAGCTGCTTCTAACCGGTCTTATTGGAGATCCATAGGGGGCCTATGTCCAGCAGTGGACTTCTTATGGCTGATGGATGGAAGAGGTGTATAATGATTTTTTAAGACGAGTAAATAAGTTTCTAGTGAAATATGTACTTATTTTACGCTTTCCGATGCTGAACGAGCTAAATGCAAGATCTGTAAACCTTCTTTTACTAAAATATAAACGGACGTTCATATTCGCCAAACATTCGCAGAAAATTTGCGAATGCGAATACGAATGTCAAGAAATATGCGATACATAACAGGCACATCAGTATACATTGCTCGCCCATAAACAAAATAATAAATAAAGTGTTATTGTTTGATTTAGTAATCTTACCAAAAGAGATATACATCTGCGCTAGCGGGTTGAACACTAGGGCCGGGAAGTTGGTGTGGAATCCAAGCACTTTGTCCGGATACAACGTCGACAATATGGACCCCACCGTGTGACCTACATCACCACCTGACAAGAAAAATAAAACATTTTCGATAACTTTTGATTTTACTAACATTTTGTAATAAGAAATATAAGGAATAAAAATATTGGAAATGTAATATCATGTTTGCAATAGTATAGTTTTTAACAATAGCAATTTTCTTAACAATAAACGCAGTAGCACCAGACACCGGTTTCTATGTTTTCCTATGAAATAAATTCTGTGGCTAGCGACGCGTAGTATGGCGCAGCGCCAACCTCCGTGTCGACCGACATAGGGCAGGGGACTTTTAGTCTGCTAGCTGCTTTTAATGTAGTCGTCTACGGAACTGAACTTTAAGGACACTATTGTAATAACTGTCAGTTTAGTCCTTTTGGGTTATTTTACGCCCACACAGTCACAATTCAAATGATTCAAGGCTTTTATCATTTGATGGCACAGTTTTGTCCATTCACAATAAGCGTTGAATTTGTGAAGACAAATTTATATAAATCTGAGCCTTAGATATTTTTATGAACAGTAAATTATCGTGTAACCTTAAACGACAGAGCCATAGGGGTACCTTAAATTAACTTCATGTTACCGGAAATGTACAAACCTTGCACGTAGTAGCGCGTGTGACCGACGCGTTGCATCAAATTGTTCATTATCACTGCCATCTCCATTGGACCCAAGCCGGGCCGCACTGAACTCTGAATTGATTAAAAAATCCATATAAACAGTTATGTAAAAATAATATAACGTACCCTTACTAATATAATGTAGGTGTTCCTACTGATACACTACATATTATTAAATACATACTTAGCGCTAGTAGCGTAGTTTGACTAGGTGATTGTCAGCGATCACCGAAATTAAGCAACGTTCCGCACGGTCAGTATTTGGATGGGTGAACGCGGGTGGCATTTTCCAACTGAGCGCTACCGTGGCTTGGACGACACGTTAAATTGTAGGTCCCGATTGCTTTAACCGTTTAGCCACGTCAGAGGCCCTCAGGCTATAGGCGTCCCAAAAACTCTTGATAACTTGGGCTAGCCACCCGGCGTATACGAACTTACTTAGTACATACTTCATCTTCAACATCCAGACACAGAGCAAAAACACCTACATTCATCACTTAAATACTGGCCCGGATGGGAATCGAACCCACGCCTCTTTGGCCCAAGGGTCAGGGTCACTAACTACTGGGTCACCGAGTCATCGAGGCAGTCAGTTAGCAGTTATTTCACATTTAAATGTCAGGTCAGGAAATTAGTCAGGTAAAGATATTGTTTTTACCTACTTGTACAAGTTACGGGACGCACGAGGTTACAATCTACGTTACTCAGAGTCGCTAGTTACTTACGCACAATCTCTTTAGGGATATTTTCAACCGAATTACTCTTACTCTTAACTCTTACGAGGACTTGTGTGTCGCAGAAGACACAGTTCCAACACTCATTTCACAGACATTATTAACACATACACATAAACGTGTTAATTTTTTCTCAATTAAAAAAATTCAATTTCAAAATGTTTTGTTTTAATTTTATTAGCCGCACCGTATGTATACCTGATAATAGTATTTGAAATATAAGCGCCCCTGAGTCGGGCCCTGTGATACGGGTCATCCTAGTGCAGGGTCCACTGGTATTTTTGTATCTCTGTAATCTTCTGCTAAATAAAACGTTTTGTATTGTATTGTATTAATTACAAAAAAACGACTCGATTACGCTGTATTTCATGTGATTTCTCCGTTGTTTTGCATTGCTAAATTTTGCTTTTGCTTGTGGCTTCGCCCGCGTAATTTTTGTGATTTTTTTTAATTAAATGCATCGGTGACATGGCTGCCAAAGACGGAGTACTTACTACATATTTTTATCTTTAAATACATACATTTAAAGATATTAATTATTTTGAAATATTTTGAAAGAAAAAGTGACTGTACCTATTAATGTGATGTTAATTACAAGCTTTTGTAATTTAATTTATAATGTGTGATCTGTAATTTAATGTGACATATTAGCAATAAAAATTAAATATGATTATGATTATTAACAACCAGGCACAGAACAAACACACATTTTTTACCTTGTGTGAGAATCGAACCCACGCCTCTTTGATCAAGGGACCAGGAATGAAGGTCACTAACCACTGGACCACTGAGGCAGTCAACTGCACTAGTAAACGTACCTGTGAGTATCCATATCCAGGTAAACTCGGCACAATGAGTTCGAACACGAAGTTCTTGCCTTGGCGAGGGGTGGTCAGATCGGGTATCATCTCGTAGAACTCGCGGAAGGAGCCCGGCCAGCCGTGCAGGAGAAGCAGAGGCACCACCTGTAGAATAAACAACGACTATAAGCTTATACTCGTGGGCGTCATACGCTGCGTAACGTCTTCTCTCCCAACATATCTTCAGTATCTCAAGTCCAAAGTTTTTAACGAGTGCGTGTTGCCAGTGGTGACTTATGGCACTGAAACGTGGTACATACGAGTATATCACTATGGGTCTTATTAGTAAGCTCTAAGTAACGGGCACAACATCTCGCAAAAGAGTACTCCACCGGGCGAGGTTTTGTGCCCGGGGATAGCTATCCGCCAGTGTAATCTTAGGTCTTGATATGGTTCGGCCGCCGCTGTAAATTCAGCTTGTGATTGGCTGTCGTTAGTTCCTCGAGGCGCGCGTGGTGGCTTCACATGTAGCGAAGTTAGTCGCTTCGCTACATAGGGCTACCTAGGTATGCTCGGAGCCTCTCTGCGAGATCGACTCAGAAATGAGGAGTTCCGTAGAAGAATTCGTTGAGCTATCGAGTTGAAATTAGAAGCAGGGCGAGTCTGGCTCGCACTTGTCCGGCTTTTTTAAAATAGCACTCGAAATTCTTTTACTCGTACTATTTCTGGGAATATAACAACAAAGAAACGTACCGTATTTATGCATACCGTACATTATACATATGCAGTGAGTACTGAGTATTTCTGTTAATATAATTTAATAGGTGCCTATTTTTATAGGAACCTACTTTCGTATGAATACTCGTAGTAGGTAAGTACAAGGAAATTCTCAGTGCGTGCGTGGTACAATTTTTAATGATGGAAATTAGGTGTGCACAATGCTTAGGGTTGCTACAGCCAATATTTCATGACGACTATATAAACATAAGGACGATTAATTTATTCAGAGCTTGTTTATGGAGACATCCTCAGCAATATCCAATCCTGACTGAAGCTCACATAAAGCTGTGCGTTGATTGGGTTTTGCGCAGGTTGTAGCTAACTTCACATCCGCCGACTTGTACGATTCGGCCTATAGGTACCTACCTAATCTTTTGTCATTATTTTCTTGCAGTTTCCCAATTAATGAGAATTTTCGGCAAATATGGCTTGAAGTTGTTCAATTTAAGAAAAAAATATTCAATCAACAGTTCGATTTGCAGCCGTCATTTCAAATCCAAGGATTTAATAATCCTGAACCCATAAGATAAAATTAACACTGAAACTGGATGCAATTCCATCTATAGATATTCCCTGTAGTAAGTTTATTCATTTACTAATAACTTTTGGTTAAGAGTTTTTAAAAGCCATTTGCACCTTGGGATAGTGCTATTGTATGCAATATTGTAATTTTATAATAATATATTATTTTTATTTTCAGGAAATGCCGCTAGATAAGTGCATCAATATTTTTAGTAACATCATTTTGCCACCTCAGTAAAACATGCAATTAGACGGTAATAAGATAAACATTCAACCACTTTAAGCTTCGATCAATATTATTGACTGTCTCGGTGGCTCAGTGGTTACTTGGTTAGTGACCCTGACTCCTGGTTCAAAAAGGCGTGGGTTCGATTCCCACCCAGGGCAAGAATTTATGTGATGAACATAGGTGTTTGATCTGTGTCTGGGTGTTAATTAGGTATTATCTTTATAAGTATGAATTTAAAAATATATGTAGTATATCAGTCTCTGGCAGCCATATCACAAGCTTTGCTTAGTTGGGGTCTGAGAACGCGTGTAAGATGTCCCCTGATATTTATTGATTCGTGAAATTATTGAAATTAATCTATTACAATTGATGATACAGCCCCTTTTATAACAATAAAACCAGCCAAGTGCGAGTCAAGCTCGCCCACTAAGGGTTCCGTATAAATCCCAAAAAAACTATTTCTGCTTTATTGCAAACTAGCGACCCGCCCTAGCTACAAATCAAAAAAATCAAAAAATATTTATTTAAGATAACAACGATCTATGGAACGCACGCTACGCACAAGTGTATTATACATATAAACCTTCCTCTTGAATCACTCTATCTATTCCCGGTTCCGGTTGTTTTAACCGCTTAGCCATGTCAGAGGCCTTCAGGCGGCCTAAAAACTCTGACACTAGGGCTAGCCACCCGGCCTATACGAACTTACTTTTTACTCTATAAATTTAAAAAAAACAGCATCAAAATCAGTTGCGTATTTTTAAAGATATAAGCATACATGACATGCAGCATGGTGACAGCGGAAGCGACTTTGTTTTATACTATGTAGTGATAGTGATAAAGTAACAATGTGACCATAATCGCACCGGTATGCAGTGGATGTTTGTAAATTTTCATCTTTCACAATTTTCATAGATAGGGGAAAGTTGAAATGCGTTTTATATAATTTCGCATTTAATTTAACACTATTTAATTATAAATCGCGCGACACCCCTAGTGGGGCAGATTCCACCGATCAAAAATATGTTCGAACGAAATGCTAACTTTATTAAACAAAAACACTTAAAATTAACCTCAATTAGAACGAAACTGAAAAATAAGTTATCATGTACTTTAGGTCTAAACCGGTTCGAAAATTAACCGGTTTAACAAGTCTTGGTCTTAATCACCCAATAATTTTGGCTTAGTACAGGGTAAGCAGATAATCCTGTATAAAAATTCCAGATTTATCCCACCTGAAATACATAATTTCCATCATCTGTCTTTTATTGACCTTTCGTCGGTATATACGTAGTGTTTTGTAGATTGTCCTATTATATGAAGTTACTGTGTGGATACGATTCGATTCGTGGTCCTTCTCCTCCTTCTTGTAAGTCGGAGTCAGGTACCAGCGTCAGGGTTACCCCTCTTGCTGGGGCTGGACGCTACACCAACATTGGATGTAGGGCATTGTAAAGGGAGGGCGCGAGTACCCAATCCCGACCGCGAGGTCGGGCGGCTTCTCTCAGCGCCCTCTACCCGCCATTCTGGCAGACTATCGTCGGCCGTCATGGCTTTGTGGTTCTCAGATTCGGAGTCCTCACAACCTGCAACCGCCGGGTGCAGGCGGCATCTCCTCCTCTTCGAATTGGTGTCGACGTGACGCACGTCGATCCGGTGGCATATGTATGGATACACTAGTAGAAAGAGATACATTCCAATGTTGGTGCTTTACTCTTCAGAAAGCTTTTGGGATGCAGGTAAGCTTTCCAGTTCACGTATTAAACTTTTAATATTGTGAGGCAAATGTTATTGATCCTAGTCGTTTTTACCTCAATAAAGAAATTTGAATTTAACATTTTTTACCCCTCCCAAAAAGTCCACAACGCCGCTAAAGAAGTTTGTACTTCAAAAATTCTTCTCTTAATTTTCGAATTCTAAGTTGGTAGTCGTAAAAGTTTTTCATAACGATTATCTGTATGGCCAATCTAGGTTCAGTAAACTCTTTTTAATTAACTATCAAAAATATTACAGCCTCAAATAACCAGAAAGATGTTATTTACGATTAATTTATGACGCGTTAATTTCTAGATATTTCCTTTTATTACATTTACAGCTCAACCACTATGGTTGGTAGGTAAATAAAATATTTCTGTTTTTTTTTTTAATATAGAATATATTACCAACCCTAATAATGTTATGACATAAAATACCTGATCCACAATGAGCTCAGTAATAATAAAAATTGTTCAGAAACAGTTCAATTTCGTATGCAAGGAAATAATATCTTAATGTCTGTAATAATAATACATCGTTTAAAATGATAATATCGCCAACTGTGAGACAAGTAAGTTTGAAAATTCCATTCTAGTTTAGTATTTTATTTAATACATCTTTTCTTTCTTAACAATATAAATTACGCGTCACGTTGTTTGTCCGCGACCACAGAGATACTAGAGGGATAATGTGGTCGATCGAGAAAGAAAGAAAGAGAGGCATTGATATAATATAGCATGAGTTAGAAAGAGACATGAAAAATATCTCGAATCAGTGGTTAATTGTCGTGTTTTTGTCCCGATAGTGTCAAATTCTTGTCAAATTCCAATACATATATTTGACAGTTGACAACTAGTGATAGTGATTGTCCATACATTTTTGCGGTTAGAATTGCCTCAAGCGACAACAGCGCTATCTCTCTAGTTGTAATAGCGCTGTGTCCGCGACGGACTAAACTAAATGCGTTTTCCTAGACATCCCGGAGCTACCAAATGTGTACAAAGGAAAGTAGCCGGATCTTGCGCAGATATCCTCCTCATAATAAGGTAGCAGATCTTCTTTCAGAGGCTCGATAGGATAGCCACACGGGCATTTCCGATCCTGGGATTGAGTCTCACCGTACTTTTTACGAGGGGGAAATCTTCGCAAAAGACCCCAATGTTTTGGGGCATTTTGCGTATTTTGGGGTAGTTTGTTGTGTGGGATTGCATGTACTTAACGGGACAATAGCTTTAAGTTTAATTTTAAATAGTGCCACTTAGTCTAATTTCGAAGGACTAGGAATGGAAGTGGCAACATTCCTGGGGTAACGCTTGTGACAAACGCTGTTGACTGATTCTAAGGAGGTTTTAAGTGACACTGACATCGCATGATCGGCCGATGGGCGGGAAAGTGCGAGGTGACATGTCAGACAGATGTCAGTGAGTTGTGAAGTTGTAAATAGAGCTGGTTCGGAAAAGGTTGTGGAAAACTGAGATTAGAACGGTTCAAGTCTGGTGATTCTTGATAGAATGGTAGCAGCGTGCGTTACGCTGCGGAACGCCATGTCCTTCGCTTAAAGTTCTCTCTATAATTGTTATCATACGTAATCTTCTGTGCAATAAACTGGTTGTTCGTGACGTCGCCTTTATCTCCTCGCCCGCTAAACCCACGCCACGCCACACTGAAGCATTGTTGGGTCAGTGGTATAAAACATTACCACATTGAAGCAGAATCATAACTGATGCGGTGCCCCTTTTTATGGATCCGACATCAGAAGGTGGGATCGAAGGGCTAGATCCTGAGGAGATGCAGGATTACAATCAATCATTGTCGCCTATGAATCAGAGCAATATTATCAAGCAAATCACAAAAGAAAATGGCGAATGATAACATAGAAGACCACTATGCTACAAGACAGTCTGCACCGGGGGAGGAAAAGGAAAAAACTTGCTTCGTGTGCTGTTGGCCGGAACATGTCGCTGCGGCCTGTTTGGAGAGGCGGGTCTGGGTTCCAGGGAAGCTGGGAAGGGTCACCTGAGCTTCTAATCTGCGAGAGGCTGTCTGACAAAACCCCGGGTGAGCTCGTCCAATTTTAGTTAGAAAGTAGTTCTGCATGTTTTTGACTAAATCTGACTTAGTTGTGTTAAGTTTCCTAGTACTACCGCGCGCAATGATTGGATTTAAAGTGAACCTCGCGTCGCGTCGCCCGGATCACGCAAGTTAGATCAGATCGGAAATATTGGTCACTTTTAAGAGAATATAAAGAACCTTACACAATAATGTAGACAAAGTCCTTTCGTACATACTTTAGAATAATGCGAACCGTTGTTAAATTTAATGATAGCCTGTTGTCATGGCGACCCTAGATCTATGATTGGCTTTTTCAACATTCGGTCAGTCAACTTTCAGTTTCCTCAAGGAGGTGGCAGTACCATGCAAGAAGTTTATTGTTGACTCAACAAACTTCTTGGTACAATGCTGCCACAGATTTTACTTTCGGAGGTAGGTCAAGGAAATATTTTAAGTGATTCTTAAATTCTCTGTAATAATAAAAGCGAGGGTAAGAAAAGCTGAACTCATTTAATTTTTGTTGGTGGGTAGTTCGAAAACTGCATCTAGGCTGAGTCGAAGGGATGCAGTTGTCCGGTTCTCTGCGGAGATCGAAGGGACGCTGTTATCCGGTCTCATGCCTCGATCTGGTATCTGATAAGCGTAGGTGGGTTGTACGAAAGTTGCATCTGGGCTGAGTCGAAGGGATGCAGTTGTCCGGTTCTTGCGAAGATCGAAGGGACGCTGTTATCCGGTCTCATACCGATGGACTGGAGTCAAAGAGACGCAGTTGCCGATTCTCGCATTTACTGGGTGGTGAGTGCGGTTTGAGGGACACTGTTGTCCAATATTGGGTGTGCGATTTGGTGGTATTGGCAAAGAGTTGTCCTAGTGAGTGTTGATTTTCCTACCCTACGCTAATGTAAAGAAACAATTAATGATTACTATTTACCTTGTCTAGTCATCTCTTGTTTACTATCTTATCTAGTCATCGTTTCGAACACGATTAAAAGTAACATTATGTAAGGAATGGACGTGTTGTCCGGTCTCGGGTATGGGATTTGGTGGTTTTGGCGAATAAAATTCCTAATGAGCGCTGTTTTTCAGACCCTATGCTAATGTAAAGAAACCTTGTCTAGTTATCTCTTATTTACCTTGATAGTTAGTTTTCATTTCGAACACGTTTAAAAGTAACATTATGTCAGGAATGGACGAGCGGTAAACGAAAATTCAATACAGACATTTTTGAATAGTCCAATGTTGAACATACGCCTCGCCACGTTAGCCCAGTGCGGGTTGGTGGTTATAAAAACATTCACATTGGCTCTTTTGTTACAGATACTGATGATAATCGCCCGAGGACGTGCGAATGTCAAGATGGCCGTAACGGGACAATAGCTTTAAGTTTAATTTTAAATAGTGCCACTTAGTCTAATTTCGAAGGACTAGGAATGGAAGTGGCAACATTCCTGGGGTAACGCTTGTGACAAACGCTGTTGACTGATTCTAAGGAGGTTTTAAGTGACACTGACATCGCATGATCGGCCGATGGGCGGGAAAGTGCGAGGTGACATGTCAGACAGATGTCAGTGAGTTGTGAAGTTGTAAATAGAGCTGGTTCGGAAAAGGTTGTGGAAAACTGAGATTAGAACGGTTCAAGTCTGGTGATTCTTGATAGAATGGTAGCAGCGTGCGTTACGCTGCGGAACGCCATGTCCTTCGCTTAAAGTTCTCTCTATAATTGTTATCATACGTAATCTTCTGTGCAATAAACTGGTTGTTCGTGACGTCGCCTTTATCTCCTCGCCCGCTAAACCCACGCCACGCCACACTGAAGCATTGTTGGGTCAGTGGTATAAAACATTACCACATTGAAGCAGAATCATAACTGATGCGGTGCCCCTTTTTATGGATCCGACATACTCAATAAAAAGGGTGCCCGGTCTTTGTGAGCTTTCTGGAGCTTGTGGATCTTTAGGGAAGCCCTATTATCACCTAGTATGGGCCGAATCACACAACTTGGCGGCTGTGATGTTAACTACAAGCTGCGGATAGCCCAATCCTGAATGAAGCTCACTTAACAGCTGCGCGAGGATTGGGTTATCCGCAGCTTGTAGCTAACATCACAGCCGCCAAGATATCTGATTCGGCCTATACCTACTGTACTGATATGATTGCCAGAATGTGGAACGCTTTGCCTGAGTCTGTCTTCCCGCTAAAGTACAATGTGGGTGTCTTCAAATCCCGAATAAATAGGTATCTTCTAGGTAAGCCAAGACCGCATGTCTGCTTAACATCAGCAGCTATATGAATTTTAACGCGTTTATTTCAATATTTGTACGCCACCACGGCAAGAACATGCGCTCTATACTCTTTGAAGATCTATATGCGACGATGGAAGGTGGAGTACACCTTTGACTGAGTGGCTTCCAATAGCAGACAGGCGTTCCGTAGGCAGAGCACCAGCCCGATGGGTCGACGACATCAGATCCATCGCGGGACACGCGTGGATAAGATCAGCCCGAGACAGGGAAAACTGGCACAAGGGAGAGGAGGCCTATACCCAGCAGTGGGTCGATACAGGCTGATGATGATGATGCGACTTTGTATATTGTTTGAACTACCATGTTTCTTTATAAATTATCTTGAATCTTAAATCAGGCAGTGTATAGTCAAACGCAAACTTATGTGAAATAATAACCGGCCAAGTACGAGTCGGACTCGCGCACGGAGGGTTCCGTACTGTATGGGAGCCCCCCTTAAATATTTATTTTATTATAATTTTATTATTTATTATTGAAGGGAATATAAAACTAAATATTCTGTGAAAATTTCAAGCATCTACCTGGTACCATTATTAATATAGAGCGAAAAACGTCTAAAAATTCAGGTTTGTTGTATGGGAGCCCCCCTTAAATATTTATTTTATTTTGTTTTTAGTATTTGTTGTTATAGCGGCAATAAACGATTTCTGATTTCTGACCGAAATACATTATCTGTGAAAATTTCAGCTGCCTAGCTATCATGGTTCATGAGATACAGCCCGGTGACAGACAGACGGACATCGAAGTCTTAGTAATAGGGTCCCGTTTTTCCCTTTGGGTACGGAACCCTAAAAAAATAACCTACTGATATCTCGCAAGTATCGTGTCTCAACTGACTTCCGGTGTTTTTGTTCAGGTCACGTTAGTGGTGTCGTCTTTGTTGGCGGCAGTGTCGGTCGGCGGAGCTGTCACCTACCCCACGTTACTGATCGAGCGGTTCCGGAGTAACGACACTACCATGCAGTGGGATACCAATACCAAGTCTTGGATAGGTAAGATTTTGGGTTATTATGTACGTTTTAATCGACTTTAAAAAAAGAAGGTTCTCAATTAGACTATGTTTTTAAGGTTCCGTACCTAAAGGGTAAAAACGGGACCCTATTACTAAGACTCCGTTGTCCGTCCGTCTGTCTGTCACCAAGCTGTATCTCATGATCCGTGATAGCTAGATAGCTGAAATTGTCACAGATGATGTATTTCTGTTGTCGCTTTATCAATAAATACTATTAAAAGTGGAATAAAATAATTATATTATCTGTAGCAAATAGTCATACACCACATAATGCATATTTTCGAAAATGAAAATAATGGATATGAATAGGTGATTGTTGTGCTCTGTAAATATTGGTGATTTTAGGTAGTTTAAATTCGGTCCCCGCTATACAGGGTTATTTCTAATCAATTAGCATTCTTTTAGGGGCTTATTCTGGACATCAAAACTAACAACTTTTGTTATGCGACTTTTGAAAACTAAAAAAAAAAAAACGGCTGTTCCATACATTTTATCGCGGGTGAACGATATTTTTCTATGGAACAACTTTTTTTTTAGTTTTGACCAAAGTAGCAGAACAAAAGTTGTTAGTTTTGATGCTAATTGATTAGAAATAACCCTTTATAGAGATGGCATGTTCCATCATGCAAATCATTAATTTAAATTATTTAATTAATTATTTATAAATTTGTTTTTAAGTTTTTAAAGAAAAATTGAATGAAGTAACATATTATAATACTGACTAATATTTCAGGTTCCATATACGGCTTAGCAGGAATACCAGCGATTCTCATGCCTATCATATCTCAGACAATCGGAAGAAAATGGGGATACATTAGCGCCTGCGTGTGCCTCTCCTTGGGGTGGATCTTTGCGTATATAGCAACCACTACTACTGAGTTGTTTATAAGTGAAACATTTCATGGATTGGGCACTAATAGTCTGACGCCTGTTTCCTATATAGCTATGACGGAAATGCTGGCACCAAAGTATCGCCACACTTCGCTGCAAGCTTTCGGCATAGCTCAAGGAGTGGGCATGGCTGTGTGTGGAATTCTCGGTAGATATGTCCACTATAAGACATTGAGTATCCTAATGCTCGTTCCAATTACCAGTGCTATTGTGTTAGGTTTGACGTGGCTGGAGTCTCCTTCATGGCACGCGTGTAGAGGAGAATTTGAAAAATGCGAACGTGCTTTTGTAAAATTACGAGGCGTGGACGAACTGTCTAAGCATGAACTTCAACAATTGATCGCAGCTCAAAGAGAAAATCTAAGCTTTGCGAAGGGAGAACGATTCAAGCTTAGAAGTTTCTGGAAACAAATAACTAGGAGAGATTTTTACATGCCTAGCTTTCACATTTTCGCCGTGTTCCTCATATTGCATTGGGGTGGAATCGATGCCATTTACGTATATTTCATTGAAATTGTTCAAAAATCGACTAACAGTAACACGGCTGTGTTTTACGCTAGCATCGTTATGTATGTTATAGTTCTTGGAGGGTTTTTGATAACTAACTTAGTGATAAGGAAATTTGATAATAAAACTGTACTTTTTTGGAGTGCTAGTACGGCCGCTGTATGTTTGATGGGCTCTAGTGTAATATCTGGTTTACAATCTCTGGGTATTTTGTCGCAAAGTTCCTTGTTACTGATATATTCTTTGATAGTTTATACAACATGTTCTAGTATTGGGTTTCATAGTATAGTATTCATTATTGCAGTAGAGGTAATGCCCGTAAAGCATAGGAGTATAGGCGGTGCTTTGATGATCCTATTTAACGGTACCCTTTACGCTTCTTCACTGAAATTGTCACCGTACATTACTCAATACATAGGATTGTGGTGTACATTTTTAATTTATGCAACAAACATAGTTTTGTGTTTGTGGTTTATATCAATGTGTGTGCCGGAGACTAAAGGTAAAAGCCTGCAAGAGATCGAAGATTACTATATGTTTGGAGAATTTAAACATAGAAGTGTTGAAGACCCGAATAATACTAGCAGTCACACTTTGGTAACGAAGCATCAGTCCAGCATTACATCATATTAATAATAATGTTGTAGTTATATATGTTGAAATAAAATATTTTTCAAAACAACTTTTTTGAGTATAATAATTTCCATTCATCCATCAGCCATAGGACGTCGACTGCTGGACATAGGCCTCCCCTATAGATCTCCAATAAGACCGGTTGGTAACGGCTTGCATCCAGCGCGATCCTGCGGTCTTAATGAGGTCCTCCGTCCACCTTGCGGGTGGACGTCCTAAGCTGTGCTTGCCGGTGCGTGGTCTCCACTCGAGAACTTTTAGACCCCATCGGTCCTGCCCATTGCCACTTCAACTTGTCAATCCGCTGGGCTATGTCGGTAACTTTGGTTTTTCTACGTATCTCCTCATTCCTGATTCGATCTCTTAGAGAGACTCCGAGCATAGCCCTCTCGATAGCTCGTTGTGCTACTTGGAGCTTATTTAATAAGGCCCATAGTTGAGACCACGTGAATAATTTAATACAGAACTTTTTTTAATACACTAATTAAGTAGTACCGTTGGATTGTACTAAAGTCGGACTATAACAAGGCAAAAGGTGCACAAGCCTTCGAATTATATTTAACAACTAGCGACTCGCCCCGGCTTCGCACATTATATTCCTGTGGAATAACTCTATCTATAAAGAAAAACTGATCTAAATCCGTTGCGTAGTTTTAAAGATATAAGCATATGTACATAGGGACAGACAGCGGGAAGCGACTTTGTTTTATACTAAGTAGTGATTTGTTAATTTTTTTCTAATATTACGTTTTTTGACGATGCTAAAACTGGGTACAGTAAAGCACCCGTATATTGAGGCCTAGGCATTCCCGTCATGTGACTACAGAATTTTATTAAATGCAGATTTAGTTAGGTAATATGGACCTACCTAGCAAATATCTTATGTTAAAAAACTGTAAATCAACGATTCTTAGGGCTTTTGAATGTCTAAAGCAATTTTTTAGTTTGAAGCTCACTACCAAATAATTTTGAACAAAATATTTTTCTGTAGAAAGAAGAGCTACCTCAAGATCAACCACATTCTTAGGCGTGATCATCATGAAATGTACATATATCCAAGCCTTTTTTTTTTTGGTCTTGAAATGTTCGTACTGGTTCAGGAACTTTTCTCTTTCCTTTAGAGTCGTATTTGATGCGCCAGTAGTCGACCACTTGTGTTAGGAAGTTAGAGTTGATGCCGTATGGGAATAAGTAAGGATTCTTCCGATATTACCACACTATGTGGGATAGACCACTTTTCAATAGTACTGTTAGTTAGTACATACTAGACATGGGACTATAACAAGGCAAATGGTGCACAAGCCTGCTACCAAATATTTTTGACTTGATAATCTATACTAATATTATAAAGAGGTAAAGTTTGTGAGTTTGTGACGTTGTAGGGGGTAATCTCTGGATCTACTGAACCGATTTTGAAAATTCTTTTACCAATAGCAAGCCACATTCTTTGCGAATGTCATAGGCTATAAATTAACTCGAAAACACATACGCGATAGTCACAACATTTATAAAATCTGTCTTCTTTAGCCAATCGCACTCGGGCGAAGCCGGGACGGCCAGCTAGTGTCTTATAAATCGATGAACACCGGGTGCACGCACGAAAAAGTATAACTCAATGTCACGTTCCGCCTGAACCGAGCGTGCAAGCGAGAGCGCGGAACAAGCAATAGAGAGGCACGATCGGCCTAACTAAGCGTTCGACTTGTGACAAACCGACCATCCAGACAAACCAATTTTTTTAGGACCAATTCATAAACTGTAAAAAATAGAGCTTAATATTTGTTACCTCAAGATCATCCACATTCTTAGGCACGACCCTCATGAAATGTATATCCAGACCTTGTATTTTGGTCTTGAAATGTTCGTACTGGTTCAGGAACTTTTCTCTCTCTTTAAAGTCATATTTGTTGCGCCAGTAGTCGACCACTTGTGTTAGGAAGTTGGAGTTGAAGCCGTATGTGAAGCCGACGTTTTCTAAAGGTGGAGGCGGCTGGCGGTGATGGAGTAGACGGTCTTTGAGGTCATTTACTATCTGTGGAGTAGAGTAGAGGATAACTGTTATTTTAACTGACATAAGGCCTAATTAATAAATAAATATTAGAGACATCTTACACACGGTCTCTGACCCCAAACTAAGCAAAGCTTGTGATATGGCTGCCAGAGACGGATATACTACATTACCTACATATTTTAAATACATACTTATATAGATAGCACCTAAATAACGCCCAGACACAGAGCAAACACCTATATTCATCACACAAATGTTTGCCCTGGGTGGGGATCGAACTCACGCCTCTTTGACCCAGAAGTCAGGGTCACTAATCACTGAGCCACCGAGGCAGTCAATTATGAAGGCGCCATCGTAATTATAATAGCTAATTAGACTATATTCATATTATTCTTATTCATATTCCTTTATTCATACAACAGTATACGTCACAGATCGAGTACAATAGGACAATTCCAATAATTTCAAAAAAAAAAAAAAAAAATGTATATAATATATCTGTTCCTTTTTCACTTTAAGCATTTGATAGAGAGAAAACTTTTACGTTGCTATTAAATTTACGATAATTTTACACCCTCAAAATTAACATTTACTTACATTTACATTAACCTCATAATAAAATTTTGACAGTACATACTGTCAAAAATGACAGTACCTAATGTCAAATCTGGAATCGAATTAAAATTCCCAGTAAAGTTAAATTAGTTCAGTTATAAGCCGAATTATACAAGTTGGCGGATGTAAAGTTGCGAATATCCAATCAAGGCGCAGCGTTGTGAGCTTCAGTCGGGGATGGATATTGCGCAGCTTGTAGCTAACTTCACATCCGCTGACTTGTACGATTTAGTCTATACAATAAGCCTGATTACAGAGGCGCCAGCGTAAATTTAATAGCAATGAAGAAAGCGTTCTCTCTATCGAATTCTTAAAGTGAAAAAGAAACATAACTATTTAGCTAATTTAATTACAATGGCGCCTCTGAGATCGGTCTTTATGTTAGTGTTGCCAATGCTATGAAATTATACAATTATCATGTTCTACTACTTTTTGATTAAAAAAAAATTGGTTAATGTACGGCCCTAAGCACAAGTACTATGTAAGCCTTACATAAGGTCCAATTATGAAGGCGCCATCGTAAATTTAATAGCGACTTAAAGTGTTCTCTCTATCGAATGCCTAAAGTTAAAAAGAAACAGAAATAGTTTAATTAGCTATTATAATGACAAAGGTGCCTTCATAACTGGGCGTACTATGCGCTATGAGCTATACTTTTTATGGCCCTAAGATGAAGGGTAAAATCTGCAAAAAGCCATACATTAACTGAAGCCATAGATTTTGAATAAATAGGTATATAGTTTGGCCTTAAAAATACTCCACTGAGGGATCCCCATCACCCAGGATTGTGGCAGTTTTTTGGCAACTTCAACTTGCTAATACTAGTTTGAGACTGATGCATTGTCCCGATTTGGTTGAACAACCTCTACAGACCCAATTATCTATCCACCAATTTATCCTCTCAAAGAGGAAATAAAGTATGGATTGACATTGACAACTTAATGGATAAAATGGTTTTATCTCTTGCTGGGAGTCTGTTGTTAATAGAGAGTGGTTTTCTATTGTTAAGTTCAGAAAAACAAAACATGTACAACACCCCATTCACTATCAGGCCAAATTGATGACATCCAAATGAATGTGGCTAATGTAGCCAATTTAGTGTATTTAAGTTTAGACTTAATTTTTTACAGAAACATTGTTTGAAGATATAGGTAGCCAGAAATACTATGTACATAAAAATAAATCCACAGATGATTTAGTTTGAAGGTAATCAGACAAGTTGCTACTATTTTTGACGCTAAAGCGCTCGCTATACCAATGAAAAGTCGCCATTTCTAACGACGAAGTCGCAAACTCGTAACATCGAATGGATGTCATCCATTTGGCCTGATGGAGAATGGGGCCTATAACATTGATCATTAAATACCTCATCAGAGAATACAATTTTGAATGGCCTGATGGATGTATCAGGTTGTGTTTCCTTTTGTCCCGGTCCCCAGTACTGGTTGGCGTCAGGTTGTGGTAGGTCAGGGGGGCTGGTGACGTAGCATGCTGCAAAGTACCCTAAGAAGAGAGCTATACCAGAGTATATCACTAATCGCACCACTCCAGTCTGAAATATACAGAGAAAATACAAATATGTAGTTGTCTCGTCTTTGTTTCAAATAAAAGGTTGTCTATTGTCTAAAATTCTATATCAAACATTTATTTATTGAATCAAAACTTATCTGATAATGAGCTTTCAATCTCAAAACTAAGTTTAGCTTGTATTTAAGAGATCCATGCTTCCTTTACAAAGTATAATACCTTATCAACAACCATTGTTGAAAGATAAGTTACCTTATAGAATTTTATAAAAGCCTTGATTTTAATTAATAACAAATTAATAATCAATTAATTAGTCAATTAATTTTGTAGCGCTCATAGCATAGTTTGACTAAGTGATTCTCAACGATCACCGAAATTAAGCAACATTCCTCATGGTCTGTATTTGGATGGGGGACCGCAGGTGGGATTTTCCAACTGAGCTCTATCGTGGCTCAGATGACACATTAAATTGTAGGTCCCGGTTGTTATAACCTTTTAGCCATGTCAGAGGCCTTCAGGCGGCCTAAAAACTCTGACACCAGGGCTAGCCACTCGGTCTATGGGAACTTATTTACCTTTAATTAATTTTGAGCCAATAATTAAGCACAATTCCACTCTGAAAACTTTTTTTATACCTCGGAGGACAACATTATTTGTTCTTTGTGTCTGAAATGCCAGTGGCTATAAACAATTTATTTATTTATAGCCGATTATAGACTTTATAGGCGCTAGCCTATAAAGTCTATAATCGGCTAAGTGCGAGTCTTTCCATAAGGGTTCCGTACCGTATTGAAGCACCCCTAAGTATAGATTATTTTAACTATTTATTTTTGAAAGGAATTTAAAACTTAATATTCTGTAAATGTTTCAAGCATCTTCCTGTTGTCGTATTAATATCAAGCAAAAATCATGTTTCTTGTATGGGAACCCTCCTTAATTATTTATTTTTGTAGTTTAATATGTAAGCATCTTCCTGTTGTCGTATTAATATCAAGCAAAAAATCATGTTTCTTGTATGGGAACCCTCCTTAATTATTTATTTTTGTAGTTTAATATGTACTTAACTACATTTTCTGTAAATATTTCAAGCATCTACCTCTCACCATTATTAATATCGAGAGAAAAACGGCTAAAAATTCAGGTCTGTTGTATAGGAGCCCCCCTTATCATTTAGTTTTTAGTATTTGTTGTTAGCGGCAACTGAAATACGTCATCTGTGAAAATTTCGACGTTCTAGCTATCACCGTTCATGAGATACAGCATGGTGACAGACGGACGGACAGCGGAGTCTTGGTCCTGTTTTTTACCCTTTTGGTGGAATAAAATGCTTATTGAAACTTTTATAGTAACTTTAGACTAAATAATTTAATGTGTACATAATAGATAAAGTAGCTCGTGAGTAAGCATGACAGTGGCTTAATTTATCTAGTTTTTATTTTTGACGTGACAACGTCTTATAAATTGGTTTGCCGGGTGACACTTCAAGAAACTGCGTTACGCTCCCCGCTCACACTTCATGCGCTCACAATGAGAATCACTCATTCGTCTCAAAGTCGTTGTCACGTAAAACTTTCGCCCGTATACCGACTTTACAGGCAAAATACAATTTTTTTCTTTAGTACGCTTTATAGGTTATAATCTGGCTCCATAGTTCAGATTACATTTTCAGCAAAAATGAAGCCACAATAGATACGAAATTAACTTTAGATCATTAAGTTCATGTTAACTTACTCCCTGTGTCTCTGTTTTTGTTGATTTAGCCCCAGCTTTAGAATTTTTGGACATCTTGCCGGCTTACAAGCTTCACCGAGATCTGAAATAAAGATATGTCGTAAAAGTACGTAAATGGTCAAAAAGTTTTCTCGACATTAGAACTTTACGGCTAATTTAACTATTCGATTACTATCTTTAGTCTGAATTAATTTGAGATCGAAAAAAATATTAATAAAGTACCTACCTATAATTTTGTAAACAAATTGATTTTTTTTTTATTCGCCCATTTTGGGCAGGCTAAAGCCTTTAAGGCCATTCCGCGTAAACAAATTGAAGAACAAAGCAGTGTAAGTGTGACCGTATTCAAAACTATGTAAACAACCAATTCCGGTAGGACTGGTAGAGTAGAAAAATAAGTCACGTTTCGTAGGGTCCATGACCAAACGTGACTTTTTTCCACTGAAACCTACAGCACAGAGCCTGTAAAATTGCAATCCGAGGAAATGGGGATCTCAGTGAGCCTTTGGCATCACCAAATGTACCTCAAAATCACATAAAATATGAATTCCACTGATTTTTCAGAAACCACTGTAAATCTACTGCGCTACCAATTTACATCAATAATCTACTAAAACGGTAGGCAATCTTTTGAAAACGGTCACACTGAGTACACGAAATGACATTGACTGTGCATTGACTTGATTGAATTTTGACAGACTAGTAAGAAAGATGGTTCAAAATCAACATCAGTGTCAAACATAGTCATTGATCTACGGTGTCAAACATAAAATACGTAGTATCCTTTAGTTTGTGATAAACACAACGAGCGCCAGTAAAATACAATTCAATATCCATATTGTTGTATTCTGACTGCTTGAGTTTCTGTTAGCGGTACCTACTTATTAACTAGCTTTTGCCCACACTTGTATAAATTCGGACTAGTTCCGGCAGGTGACGTCATTTTTAGGCACATCATTGACAGTACAGCTTTTAGTTTTTTGGTTTTTGGCGGGAACGCAAAAAAAAAGAAGTCACAGTTTTGCATTACCTATTTTTATAAAAACTCAGTAGGTATCTATACCTAAGTGATAGTAAGTGAAAAATTGTGATATTTCTTTAACGACAAGCCATAAATGTAAAAAAAAACGGACACTATTTTAGCAAATGCATAAACTATGAGTCGCCTTTACTGAACAGAAGTTCAGAAGACGACACCGAGGGAGCCAAAAATGTACGACCCAGTAATTCACGACATGATAATGTACAGCCTGATATTGTACAGCATGATAATTTGTGTCACTGGCCATGGAATATCAGTCTGTGCAATATTGGGCTGTAAAATACAGGCCGTACATTATCGGCCTGTGTCAATAATGTCCGGCACAGTATTGCACAGCCCGATATTGTACGGCCTGATATTTTGTGTCCCTGGACCTTGGTTATTTTATGGCAAGGTATGAGTTCTCTAAGATAATTCGACTCTGTTGGTTAGGTTAGGTTTGAACAGTGACAACAATGCGCGAGCCGAGCGAGCGAAGCGAGCGTGCCGCGGCAGCGGCCGGCGAAGCGCAAGAAACAACCTGTCCTTATTACGAGTTAAGGATATTTTAAAGGTATGCGCGGGAGCCAGAGAAACGAGACGTCAGGGCACACCCGCTCACCAACCTCATGCCCCCCGTGTGCTCCCTGCACCCGTGCTCACCACTACGCCACGCGGTGTCGGCATTGTGCATAATTAGCGAATCACGGCAAATTGTCATCTGTGGCTAACTTCACATCCGCCGACCTCTGTGGATCTGACAGAAGTCAAAGACAAACCAACCCTTCGTGTCAATAATGTACAGCCCGTATTTTGCGACACAATAATGTACAGCATGATATTTTGTGTCCTTTTCTTCGGGACACGTTTTATCATGCTGTACATTATTGGGTCGCAAAATACGGGCTGTACATTATTTGCACGAGGTGATAATGTCCGGCCAGTATTGTACGACACGTATTGTACAGCCTGATAATTGGTGGCATGGGACATGAAATACGGGCCGTGCTTTCCTGCCCGTACAATTTGGTGTCATCAAATAAGTGCTGTACATTATAGGGACTCGACACTGACAGCGTTTTGGCGGGACAGCGGGCGGGAGTGCGGATTATGTACTGCGGATAAGTAATTATGTCATGCATGTCGCACTTTACTTACTTAGAATGTTTCGTTTCTTAGAAGTTGAAGAGAAGTTAATATTATACGCTAATGTCACATTTATGCACAACAATCCTATCAATGCGACGCTACTTTATTGGGTAGTTGCTCCACCCGTTGCCCCCATGTTAACTTAATAATACCTACATTTCTAGGTACCTATATATTCTATCTGGAACACAGAAGAGAGAAGGAAATAGAAAGGCGATGTGGAGGGGAGGTTTGTCGCCACGTACATGAGTTATAACTCAAGTTACGTGAAATCGTGACATTTACTGTCTCAGTCGTTCAAGTGATTTCAGAGGTAATTTTTGCCTAAAAAATGCCGGTTTGCGCTATTATAACGTGTCGAATACAAAGCAAAGACTTTAGTTTACAAAAAAGAGGAATATCCTTTCACTGGTAAGTCTAAATTGTGGGCATTTTTAAATTTAAATGATTTATTTTACTGCCTAGATTTTCGTTGATAGTGGTTGCAAACATTTTATCGACATTGATAAATTTCGCTAGTAAGTTAATATTTCGCAATTCGAAATTTATTGTTATTAAGTACCTATCTGAATATTATGATTTAATAAAATATTTGTGATTGTGGTGTAATTTTTATTAATAATTGTATTTGCATCACACTTTAAATATTATGTTCCTTATGAATAAAAGTTATCAGGTCCAATATATATACATATAAATATATAGATTGAACACGAAGCCGACTGCCGTTGCATGTTTGCTTTGATTTTCATTGATACATTGTATCTTCATTGCAGCTTTCCAGCCGATCCTCTGACGAAGAGTAAATGGATCGAGGCTACAGGACGGCAAGACTGGATTCCTACAAACGTTCCATTAAATTTACACGTGGTTCTTAATTAACATGTTTTTTATATTCTTGTTTTGAATAAATATTTAGTGTATTTCCGCTCTGTCGTAGTCATATAAGTTAAGGGTACTATTCAAAATCCAAATTAAATCACAAACAAAATTAGTAATTAATCATCAAACTGTATCATGGTTCGACTATGGTTAGGTCAGGTTAGAAAAGTTAGGCTTAGGTTTGTTTACAAAATATGAATGAACCTGAAACAAAATTTTTTAATTAATCCGTTTAAAATAATAAAAAATAATTAAACCTGTAACAAAAATAGTGATTAGTAATCTATCTAAAAAATGTAGTAAACCTGAAAATAATATTTAATTAATATGTTAAAATTACAAATATAATTTATTTATAAAAAATGGCATAAAATAATTGAAAAAATACTTAGTCAATAAATAGCACCCCTATTCTTACTGTACTCTATTCGACACGTGTTTCGCCTCTAAACGAGGCATCTTCAGGACGTGTTGACTCTTCGAGCTCACTCGCAAGAATTTCTTGCGAGAGAGAAGAATTTGAAGATGAACTTCCGCAAAGTAACGCCTGATTCAATAAACTATGTTTTTTATAGTTATACATGTATATTATCTCGACATATAAAATGCTTAGATCTGAATGACTGACTGACGGATCCACGCACATCCTAAACCGCTTCAATAAGCGGTCAGGAGAGACTTGAAATTCGGAGCGTGAGTTCTTTGTATGAAGTAGGCGTCTGATAAGAATAATTTACCGAAATTCTAACCAGGAAAATACAGACGTGAAAAATTAGAGCTAAATTTGTGTGAAACAACGTGATTTTTGGTTCATTTACTTTAGATTTTGCATTAACATTCTGTAATAAAATTGATGGAAGATGTGTTTCGTGTTTTATTGAAATATGAAAGTTATTTTGGGGTTGATTTTCTTCGAAGTTGATATCAATACTCTTTAGTGTTTTTGAATTAAATTACTTTTTTATTTTGATGCGTGTTTGAAAATTAAATCCGATTTTATTTAAGTAATCGGCCTATTGTCAGTAAAGATTAACCTTTTCTGAAGTTCCTTATGCCTTTCTGAAGTTCCTTATGCTTGTATAGTTCCAATTAACAAAATAGCAATGTATGTCTAGGTATAAGGGTTCCTTGTTATGAGGTATGGAACACTACTTAAAGATATTTATAAATGTTGACTTATAATAAGGGACGCTAAAATAGAATGTTTCGAGAAAAAATGTATGCGAACCACCCCGAATAATCTCTCCCGCTAGCACAAGCACGCGCTCTTACTCGCCCACGTAACCATTTACGTCTACGTTCAGCTAATCCAATGAATTAATTATATTATCGAGCTCCAAACTAGAAAAATATGATTGTACTTAATTATTCTTCTCCTTATAAATATTGGCGTCGCATGGAATATGCATTTGCCAGTGTCAAGTGTAATTTCTATTAAGATGTTATGATAACTAATATTGTCACATGTAATTCAGTTGTGTTCACATGTAATGTTAGTTTAAGCTTGTTTTGTATTTACGATGTGAAAATAAAGTTATTTTTTATTGTATTGTAAGTATGGTGTAATTTAATAAAATATTTGTACTGTGATAATATTCATCATGAAAAATAGTTAAGTACAGTCGTGGGCAGCACAAAATATCTAAATACAATTGATTAGCCAACAATGGAATTTAGGCGACTTCCACCATGTACGAAATCCAAATAGTTCGCAGGAATTGATTTGGCATCCATGTAGTACCTATATTAGAACTGATAGAAACACAAGTTTCATAAATTAATACAATACGGCACGTTGACATGATTTTTCAGTGTTAATTCCAAAAATTCCTAAATAGTAATAAAACTGCACAATCATTTTCATCAATTATATACTACATATATCCAGTTACATTATCCATAAATTATGCAATACGTATAAAATCACATTATCGATAAAATTAAACTGCACAATTCATGTCGCCCATCACTAGCTAAATGCCAAAAAACAACTGTGATACCATATTCAAATTCGAGATTGGCCCATTTTTTTTTTTTGGCTTGACATGTACCACGCATTTGCCATTGTTATGTAACATTAATAAAATAAAGTGAATTTAATAAGTTTAACACGGCATTTAAATTATGACCAAATTAATGTTATGGGTCTTAGGTACCTTGGTGATGTGACAGAAAGTATACTACGCTCTATTCTGAAGGAAAAAAAAAATCTCCGATGCTAGTGAAAATTGCACAGTTATTGTGCAGATATTTTACAGTGGTAATACACACTTGGCGACAGCGGTTTTCATAGAAAATTTGTATGGATTTCCTTTCTAATCTAGTTCTGCTGTTCTGTGATCTGGAAAGAACAAAAAAATCATCAATTTCTTAGCAGTGTAGGTAAGTACATCAACCGTTTTGTCATGATTAAGAAAAGCTACTGAAAGCTACAATAGAATAGGTACATAGACATTTACCTACACTCAATTATCTATGGACAACTTTATAGGCTTTTCATGTTTTACCCAATCCTGACTGAAGTTCTCTTAATAGCTGCGCGAGGTTTGGGTTAAATTTGCAGCTTATAGCTAACATCACGGCCACTAAGAAATTGATTCAGCCTATACCTATTTATATACAATATATATTTGCGTTTAAAATGAGCGATTCAGATTTTGGTGGCAAGAACAATAGGTAAGTACCTACTTAAGAGTTAAGAGGGTAAAAAAGCATGCAAAACAGTCAACTCAAGTCAATTCTCATAGCCAGTAACCGATTTACCGTTGCATGAAAACGAATATGGGAAATAAATCCAAATGAACGCGCTGTCACTGTGGCCGCAATCCCGGCTTAATTGAACCAGAGGGGGCAATGTGGGGGCTCTTTTTAATTCCACCGCTCAACCGGAAGGGAGGCAGGGATGCACGCGACTTTTTAACCGACTTTCAAAAAGGAGGAGGTTTTATGTTCGTCTTTGTTTTTTTTTTGTGTATGTTCATCGATAATTCCGCCAATTGTGAACCGAATCGAAAAAATATTTTTTAGTTCAAAAGGGTATACTCCCGAGGTTTAAATTTTACAGAAATCGGCTGAACCGTTTTTGAAAAAAAAAATTAAAAAAAATGAGTTTTTTATTCACTTCGATAATAAATAATAAAATTAAAATAAATATTTAAGGGGGGCTCCCATACAGTACGGAACCCTCCGTGCGCGAGTCCGACTTCCTACCGATTATTTCTGTAGACCTAATAATATTTAGGTACCTATCAAAATGTATTCTTTTATTTTTGACAATAGATTATGAAGATTATCTATACCAATATTATAAAGAGGAAAGATTTGATTGTTTGTTTGTTTGCATTGAATAGGCTCCGAAATTACTGAACCGATTTGAAAAATTCTTTCACTGTTGGGAAGCTACACAATCCCCGGGTGTCATAGGCTATATTACATTTAAAAAAATTAAGAGGCTGCTAGTAATAAAATAAAATGGTCCGAAATTTGTTGATCCCTAAAATCTACTGCCTTAGGCTCCAGCAGTTCTAATCTGCCTCACGTATTAAAGCTGACAGAATGTAGTGAATGCGAATCATAGTGTGTTTCTAGTCCGGATATTAAACGTCCCTAGCCTATATAGATATAAACGCTTCGAATTTATTCAAGGTCATTCTGGTACTTTGAGATCTTCTCGTGCCTTGAAACTCAAAGTCCACTCCTCTTCCCATACCAATCTTTCCTATATGAAATCTTTCTCTGTACAATCTGTCCTGCTTTGGAATGAGCTGCCTGTAGCTATCAGGCAGGCTAAGTCTCTCCATATTTTCAATAACCTAGTTTTCAAACACTTTCTTTCACTCTTTACGTGATATTAAATTTATTGTATGTAAGTAAATATTTTTATACTTATTATATATTTATGTAATTGTTTATGTATGTATATATATATTATTGAAGATGTAGTATATTATTATAATGTGTAATTATTGTATTTAGTTTGTGATAATAATAATTATTATTTTCCACATTTATTTATTATACACCACCAACCACATTTTTGTACTATAATTTCTGTCCATCCAAAGGTTGCCTGGAAGAAATCGCTCAAGGCGATAAGGCCGCCCTTGTATCACCTAATTTTAAGAATATTATATACCTACTTTGTTATTTAAGCTGTTTTTTGGTGTACAATAAAGTTATATTGTATTGTATTGTATAGACCAATCCAGACTACGCTGGACATGACGAGTCCAACAGTAACGTCCTCCGGCTGAAATAATGACGATGACGACTGTTGGTAATACCGTGATGGGTCAATGGAAGAACGCTACATGAAATCGTGGTAAGTTGATAAGTTAGTGACTAACTAATAAGTTCTTTGTTTATGTATTATACCTATTGTACCTTCGGATTTTCAGACCACTTGTTTTTAGTGCTTTTCGAAACCTGTCCCTACCCTACCTACAGGTAGCGGCACGTAAATCTAGCGCTGAGAGTAGTGTGGAGGGGATGGCTGCGCATGGTGACCGAAATACTACGAGTAAACCCATGCGCAGTCATCCCCTCCACACTTTCCTCAGCGCTACGCTTATATGCTGTACCTATATCTACTCACGCACGCCTAGATAAAATATTTGATGACGTATTCGAATCTACCAACTTGTGTTACTGGGCCAACTAGACGGATATCATTGATATTGCTAATCACTTGTGCAATGTGTTTCATGATCTATCCTTACTAGGTACCTACTTCTTATGTGGCGTATGTAGGTAGGTATAATGTATAGTTCCTAGTCTAGCGAAGTAACCAAGTGGTAAGTAGGTTACTGTTTCTGCAGACTGCTTCCTTTCCTTACAAAGTCACAAACTAATAATAAGAATTGAACTAAATGACATCACAAAACCATCACATCACCCTTTGTGGGTAGGCCTACGTCCTGCAGTGGACTATTAAAAGGCTGGTGAAGGTCAGATCACATCAGATGATGCCTGGAAGAAATCGTTTCCAGAGATGAGGCCGCCGTTTGTTTAGCTAGGTGTAGTGTTATTATACAGGGTTATTTCTAATCAATTAGCATCCTCTTAAAAAAAGTCGTAGAACAAAAGTTATTGTTAGTTTTGATGTACAGAATAATCCCCTAAGAGGATGCTAATTGATTAGAAATAACCCTGTATATTCTTTGGCTAGGTTAAGTAAGAGTTAGGTACCTATGTTATTAATATGTTGTGAAGAAAAAAAAGAAAAGTGGCAACCCTAACTTTCTTCCCATCACGCTTTCAGCGCTATCACGGCTCTCAGCCTGTCACCATTTTCCAATTTTTCCCGCACAACGGCGAATTTCTCCCCAGCGCCTTAAATCAATCCATCTGATACGGAATTTTATACTTTAATCCAAGGACACAGCGACCAAATAGACCATCACTGAAACAGTACTTACGTCTCTTTGTTTCGTTACGTAGATTAGCAATGCGGTTTTCGAATGAAATACTCTTCAGCGATGTTTTCAGCAGGAATTGATGACTGGATTTAATATCGGTTTACTTTTAATCATGCACGTGTTTAATTTATTTATCAGCACTGGACAGACTGTAGTTGCGGTCGGGAGTCGACTGATAAGCTGATGATAACGTTGGTAGAGTTGGGATATTTTTGATGTTGCTGAGTACTCCCGTACTTTAACCTTTTTTACTTTCAGATAAAGAGGAACAAATAGAAGAGAATGATTTGGGATCGACAGAACTAACACTTTAAATACTATAAGTCGCTAGCCAACAGTCCACGTCACAGGATCCCTTGGGACACCCATTGGTATACCTACATAGCTAGAAGTTTCATTTAGGAGGCGCACCTGCCTACTTTTGCTCTCTCTAGAGTCTAAAAAATATAATGTATTGACTTTCAGGTTTCCTGGGGTGGGCTAAGAAGTATTTAAGGTGTGCTAGGCCCATATAATAAGAACAGTAATAGAAACCGCACTAAAATATCAAGAGATATACATCACTTTGTCCCATTTTAAATATGAAATTTAAAAGGTGTTAGAAAAAGACGCATAAACACCCGAACTTACGTAATTCGAAGAGTTTCACAATCTAGCATTGAGCTATCTCGGCTGTCCAAATTCAAAAAGGTAAAAAATAAGAAGGTAAAATGATTAGAGATTTGAACCTTCTAACTGGAACTAGAGGGTTCAAATTGCCGAAAAAGACAAAAGACCTAGTTTAACCAAATGTTTAACCATTTTGACATTTCAACTGGTGATTTTGCCGTATGCGACACACATTGCGTTTTTTTTTGTTCCACTCACTCTCGCGTATGCTGTATAACCAGATATGAATACGTTTATATACGATACGTTTCCGTCGGCTAGCGGCTGCTGATTGGCGTTTGACGTTTCCAATTCGTTTAGTTCCTGGCGCCGCGGACTTATGAAAATTCAGCGATTTTAGCATACCTATCCCAGTTATTGCAGTTACCTAGATATGTACTTTATTGTAGTCACTGTGGATATTATAAGTACTTACCAAATCGTAATTCGAGTGAGTGAAATAAAAAATACCTACAAATGCCTACCTACTTAATTGAAAGGGCATACATAAATGGCAAAAAAGTAATGACTTTTCTTGGAGCCACACGTACACAAAAAAGTTTGTATGAATATTTAAAGATTTCGAAGGAAAGCAAATAGGTACTCTTTGATGTTATTGCTTTTTTCCGGAGACAGAAGTGTGCTTAAGAAGTACTTAACGTTTTCAGGTGTAGACTAAAATAATGTTGTTGAAAATACTTACTTATCACTTATCTGTTAATAATGAAATATAATTATGAGATTTCATACTGTCCCTACCGCTATTTTACCTACTTCATAGATTTTTTATTACAACATGATTTATAATTATGATTTATTTTTGTATCCAAGTCCTCGCCGATTTTCGCACTTATATTTTTTGTTTTCTCTAGATTATTATACTTAACACATCTTTGTTATCTTTATTCAAAATCTGGAGGATAATTTTAGATTAGACGATTGCTATTTTGCATAGGTACTATTTTTATTAAAATAATTAATTATTTATTTAAGTAAATAATTATGCACTAACCTGTTTTTATTTGTAATAGGTCCGATCCTTCTTCACACACAGTCAACAATGTTATATCAGAATCTAATACCTACGGCATAAGGCAGATTATCTAATAATATTATCTTAGCAAATCATGATCGTCAGCAAAATCACGAAATATCATCACGATGAATCAGCATATTTTCAAGGACGATTACCTTACCTACTGGGAGACTGATAAAATACCTATTTATTGGTTACCTGCTGATAGTACTCACTTCGCAACAATATTTGGAAAAAGGTAGGCACTTAAATTCAGCATTTGCAGTGCAGGCTATCATTATTTCGGAAAGTAAGGTCGTATAGGCCGGGTGGCTAGCCCTGGTGTCAGAGTTTTTAAGCCGCCTGAAGGCCTCTGACATGGCTAAACGGTTAAAACAACCGGGATCTACAATTTAACGTGTTATCGGAGCCACGGTAGCGCTCAGTTGGAAAATGCCACCCGCGATCACCCATCCAAATACTGACCATGCGGAACGTTGCTTAATTTAGGTGATCGCTGACAAACGCCGAGTCAAACTGCGCTACGAGCCCTATTATTTTGGTAAGGTAGGTCTTTAGGGGTCACTCATGTGTCTTGACTGGATGTAACAAGATGTCACGTGTATTAATTTTGTCGCCGATTTCTTGATTCGCCGCGCTGGTTACGGTTACCCCGTCCATCACAACTGGAGCCGTTTGTACAAGCCAGTGTTCCGCCACTGCGCCTAGTGTCGGGGCTGCAGACACGCCTTTGCACTCATCTACGGCCCCGACAGTGCCAACCCCAGTCGGACTCTACTTCGGAGCTTGCGTTTCACTCCACACTCATGACGATATGTCGGAATACAAGATACTACCCTCCACCTCGAGACTCAACCAGCAAATTTGCATCGGACAGCACCAAACAACAAACAAGTAACTCTTTATTGTACACACAAAATAAAATAACAATAAATACAACAGTGAAATTCTTAAGGTAGTGCAACACTAGGCGGCGTTATCGCTGGAAGCGATCTCTTCCCGGCCGTATCTATCTGCCGTAGTCTCAGTGCTTGCTTAAGCTTGAGTGCATTGCGAGATGGCTCCACGCGCTAGCGCTCGTCTCAACTTGAGAAAGATCAGCGAATGCGATCGAAACTATGGTCGTGTGTAATGACTATGAAAATAAACGGGAGTGCATTCCCGTTATATAAAGTACTAGCTTTTACCCGCGGCTTCGCCCGCGTTATATTTTGATTTTGGCTAATGTTTATGTCGGCTGCGAAACCTAACCTAAGCGACAAACATCAAAATACCTTAGAGGAATGCTTTTGTTGGTTAAGTTACGATTGGAGTGTATATACAACCCCCCTGTGTATTCCCGCCTTGTCGTGGCAGGGGAGGTCTAAGGCAGCTGAAAAGGCAGCGCTCGAAGTCTCCCTCTTCTTTGGGTCTTTCCCCCAAGGCAGCTTAGAGGCCGGCACTCGTAGTGCAGCCGCTTTTAACTAAAGCAGCTGAGAGGATGGCCGGTAGGTTGCCTGCCTTATGAGGAGTGTTGCTTCTGAGGCGGGCTGCAGTGCCGCTCTTGCGACGCTGCAACCTAGGATTAGGGGCTGCGGTGGGATGGAACTGGTTGTGTGGGTGCCGCCACCTACCCTACCTTCCGCTAGGCCGTCAACCTGTTGGAAGACGCAGTGGGGCTGTGGGGGAAGAGAAGTGTCGGTATCGCGATGGCCGTTCTCACTGCCCTCTGCAGTTGAAGAGGCAGGCGCTGGGCTACTATGACTGACCCGTTGCACTGGGATCAGGACGTTGGAATGCTGTCCGACGCTCAGTGCTGGTTACTCCCGAGTGGTGGATGACGATGTGTCTTGTGCTCCGAAACACACCGTCATTATGGCGGGAGCGCAAGCTCCGTTATGGAGCCCGAGTCTGGGCTAGCGCTGTTGAGTGCCGCGAAGGAGTGCGAAAAATGTAGGAACGTCCTAAACTTGAAATGACAGGTTATTTCTGGCGCTACCGCGGCCCGCTCGCTTACTTTTCATCCTATCCTACGGGAACTGTTAAAGTGGTGGGTGACAGGGGTACGCGGAGCAGAGAGCGCACGTCTCACCCCTCTTACCCACCCGATAACATCTCCCCCCGCTCCCTTCTTAACCCGCGGGCGTTCCGCGAGTTAAATGGTTTGCCTATATATTCATGCAATAAGTCAAGGCAATCCGTTGCTCCGTTGCTGAGAAAAAGTTATTGTCTTATCCTACGGGAACCGCAATTTTTTCGGAAAGGAAAGTATCCTATGTCACTTTCCGTCTTCCAAACTATGCCCACCCCAAAAATCAAGTCAATCCGTTGCTCCATTGCTGAGAAACAGTTATTGTCCTATCCCATGGGAATCACGAATTTTCTCGGGATACAAAAGTATCCTGTTATCACTTTCTTTTTTTTAAACCATAGGTATCCATACCAAAAATCAATTCAATCTTTTGCTCCGTTGCTGCGTCAAAGAGGAACAAACCAACAAACTTTTCGGATTGATAATATTAAAGTATGATGATTCTGTACCATAAAGGTAGAATAAAGAAACATGTTAAACCTCTAATGATAGAAGATTTAAAACTATTTTTAATGTCAGACAAAATGACGGCCTGTTATTAAACGTCATAGTAACATGTAGCATGCAAAGGGAATAAAACATTTTATCCAATTTTAATGTCAGTTGTCATTTTCAATCCATACTTTATTTCCTCTTCAAGGGGATATAATGGTGGAAAAACAATTTGTCCTCTTGCCATGCTACCTGTGATTTATAAAAGTCTGCAGACAATGTCACCTGTCATCTAATTACGTTTCACTGTGAAGTTTCGTTAAGTGTCATAGAGGAATTAATCACTTAGCGTCTTTGTGATAGTGGCGACAGTTTTGCTTTCGATAGTTTTTGTCCTGTCCTACAGGAACTATGCAATTTTTTGCTTAACGTCTAACTGTACCGAACCCTACTTAAACTAATATTTATTTATCTAAACCTATATTAACCTTCCTACCACTAACCTCAACTATACTACGACCCAAATTTTTTTTTTTTATATATTAATATAATATTCTTTATACGATGAAGACTAATCAATATCGCTATTCTATGTTAACCCCTTAACTAAAGACGTCCCTAGCTTAACCCTGAACTAGTAACCATGAAACTAAATCTTCTTAAGACTAAGAAATATTTTAATACGGTTGTAATTAAGGTACTTAAAGCTAAGTTTGGCCAGTGATCGAGTAGTGTGAACCCTACATTATGAATCGTAGAACCCTATTGGTTTTGGAGACTATACCTACCTAACTAAATGACAAAGTTTTAGGATTGATTGATCTTTATGCTACATGAAGAGTTGGAAGCTAAAAGGAAAATTTAGATTAAAGCAATATAAGTCCTAATAATTCTAGTAGCTATTTTTTGTACAATGTTATACGGAGGATTTTATACGCAATGGTAACTAGAAAGAATTCACAGTGAATGTACATAGTTCAAATGAGACTTTACTTGGGCTTTTAATTATTTTTCATGACTGTCTAATGATAGTTGCTCAAACAAGTTAAACAAGTTTCTTTAAATTAAAATATTTTAGTATTTTTTGTTAGTGGCCTCCGTTCCATCCCCAAAATAGCCACCCAAAGCTCCAACCTTGGAATGGCATTTCTTATTTTTTTTCTTTGAAGTTGTGATATTTACTAGTTAAGCAAAGTAAAATTTAACTTTGAATATTCTCAGTATCGTTTGTACTGGATAGTTCAAATTTCAATCATTAAATTAATATAATAATTACGATTGGACAATATTAATGCCATTCCGATTATTCAAGATATTTAAATTAAGGAAATCTACTTACAGTCTTTTAATAAAACTAGACTGAATATAAAAGGAATTGAATATCAAAATTTGAATTGACTATTATCAGACAGTCAACAAGTCATTAAGGTGTTTCACACCAAATCTAATAGTAAAAATAAACAAGATTCATAATTTATGAACCTTTTAATAAACTAGAATTTAGGGGCCAAAGTTATTTACTGGACTGTTTGTTATCAATTAATCTTAATGTCAGTCAAGTACGTCATACAACATCTTAAATGACTAGGTACATTCACAAATATTAAAATAAACATAAGTTCTAATTTAAACTACAATATGTTCATTAATCCTATATCTTAATTCAATATAGATTCTACCTGAAGTCTCCCACACTAAATCTATCGCAAGTAGTCGCCTGAATGCTTATCAAGGGTAACTAAAATTTGATTACATTTGTTACCAATTGGTTTATAGAATGACTTCACTTAATAATGGTTTAGACTTTAGTTTTTTTTGTAAGAACAAGCCAGTGTTTCAATGGTAAGTAATAGCACTTCTTGTGTATGGTGATGTTTCGCCCACCTTTAAGGATCCAAGGCTAATTTATCACCTCGAGACTTCAGCTCAATAAAAGAGGCCAAATCTTTACAACTAGAGACCCCGGCTCAGTTCGCTCAGCTTCAGTGAGTAAAACAAGCTATGGCAATGTTACAAACATATTTGAATAAGCAAAGTCTATTCTCAACCCTTTGCATAAAATCTGAGCAATATTTTAACCCTTGAGGAACATCCAGGTTTCCTACGTAAGTATTCATATTCTTTGCATAAAATATTAAGTCCTAAAGTATAACTGCTTACTACAAACATTTCCAAATTCAGACATAAAATTAATTGAGTAAAATACTAGATGTAAATAGTCTTAAGTAAACCTCAACATAATACAAGCAAACAGACAACGAGAACATAAATAAGCTCAAACGCAAGTTGGTTAATCAGGAAATAAACACTTCAGAAATAAGGCAGAAGTCAGAAGGTAAAAGACACAGTAAAAGTAATAGAAACACGAAATATAGTAAAAATCAAAACACACAAATAGTAAATATCGAACAGTACAAGCAAATACACAGGAAATAATCATAGGCATTTGAGAAATAAAAGGTTAAGTAAACAAGTATTACAGTCGCATAGCAGCACACAAAATCAAAAAAAAGTACACAGGTAAAACACAAGATACGATTTGTCACAAATAATCAAATTAACACAAGAACACACAAATCATAATATAAAGAGTTAAAGAATAAAGAAAATACACACAGTTAATAGTTGGCACAAATAAATAAACAACAATAACCAAGAAAAAGTAAGACATAAATAAATTCTCAAAAATAATATGAAGTTCCACGAAACCTAAATAAAATTCAATCAAACAATGCTTAGTTGCTAAGATGGCTTAGTATTATGTAATACAATACTCTGACATAACTCTTTTCAATCATAATAATTTTCCAAAAATTAAACTATTTTTCACTGTTGTCCAATAATTTATAGAGGAAACTTAAGTGTAGGCAAGGTACTATTTTCAACTCTGAATATAGTCCATTTATACATAGTTTCCAGGAAAAATATCCTAGAAAAATATTTAGGCAAAACAATAGTTTCCACGTTCCATCATAAATAAGAAAACATTAATCATCGTCACAGAATAACTAAATGTCAGAAGGTCAAGTGCCGCCAAGTTTTGGAAAACACATTATTAGTTACAATTGTTACAATTTGTTTGATTTGATTGATGATTGATTTTTGAAAAATTATTTTTAAGTTCGAAAGTGTATAGGTATTCCCGAAATGGTCCGCTTCAAATGTTACAGAAATCGGCTGAACCGTTCTTGAAGATTCAACAATAATGAAAAAATTGAACACATCAATTTTAGCAAACTATTCCAATTTTGTTTACGATGGAAGGCGGTTTTGCCATTTTTTTTTGCAAAAATATTTTTTTTTTTTTTTTTTTTTTTAAATTAATTTTCAATAACTAAGTTTCAGAGTATTATTTCACAAATACAATCACCAGGATAAAATGGAAAAGACTCACCGGATATATCTTCCTCCGATAAGGAAGATAAACAATCCAATTTCACTTATTTTCACACTTATTCACTTTAAAAGTCCTTAAAATATTCACTGAAAGTCCAGAGTCCATAAAATTATAAAATAAACACACCAAATATTTAATAAAAACACTCCCGAAACTTCGAATAAACGGACAGGGATTCGACCTGCTCTTCTCAAAATTCAAATTCCGACTGTTTTTTCTAAATAGTTATAAAATTATTTATTTAAAAACACTTCCCGAAATTTCGTATAAACGGACAGGGATACGACCTGCTCTTCTGAAATCTAAAATCCGACTGTTTTTTCTAAATAGTTATAAAATTATTTATTTAAAAACACTTCCCGAAATTTCGTATAAACGGACAGGGATACGACCTGCTCTTCTGAAATCTAAAATCCGACTGTTCCCCTCCCTCTACTCGCACTCCTTTTATACCCTTACAAATGCATTGCGCCAAAACCATGAATGCATGATTAATCCTGCATTCGTGATTAATCAGGATATCCCGAATGATCGTGTTTTTGAGGCACACAGTACCTACAGCTTTTATCCAATCAGAGACCTTGGTTCCACGTGTAGTATCTCGGGTCGCCGTCGTCCAATCAAATCTCTTAGATTTATCCAGAGTTGCCAGTCGTATAATTTTACTCGTTAATTCGGCTTTTCTTGAATAGTTATGAATAAAACTTCTCCCTTTTTATTCTGTAATTAAAACTGAAACGACCACCTCTCATTAAACTAAATCATAGTTTATTTAAAATTATCTTCAGTTTTTTCCTTGATTGCTTTTTCTTACGTCTCTGAAGAAGAAATCATATCGCTCTGTAATTTTCGTCTCCGTAATACGGCTTTTTTTATCCATCCTATATTGGTAATACTAAATATGGCGCTGTTTACATTTACTGCAATATCAAATCAAACCTTCTTCCTTGAACTAAAACAAGAGTTTTTCTTTGCAAAACAAGGTCCTTCCACGGTGCCATTGAGGCCTGTGAAGTCAGACAGAGTCCCAGGTCAGTACAGCATCACAGAGATGATGGATAATTTGAATATTATATGAAAATAACCTAAAATTGTCAACCAAATTTGTTTGTCTAATTTTTCAGGTTTTTTGTCTTAAAAGCGAAACAAACGCGCTTTCCAAGGCGTCGCGAAGGATTTGCAAGAGCATTTTCGGAGCAAATACACAGCTTCACCTTTAAATTAATCTTTTTGCCGCAAAGATCCTTTGACCAAATCAACTCGACATCAGTTGATCCGGTAAGATTCAGTTTTTGTTTTTCTCATCTTAATGTCATTATCCTTAACTTCTGAACCCAAAATCATGTTGTTATTATTAGTTTTAGTAATAGACCTTATCAAAACATCTTTTCATACCAGAATAGTGGTGTAAGTTGAGTTTTTAATGCATCCTTGAATATTCATAACAATTCAACAGATTTTCACTAGTATGTAGCTCGGCCACGACTTTAGCTTGTAAAATAAGCACTCAGTAATCTGCAGACAATTTGTATTGTGTACAAATTGTATTGTGTGTCTTTCTGCTCCAAAAGTCTTCCAATTCTAGATTATAATGACAAATCAAGATACTTATTTGTACTTCTGATCTATTTCAGTATATACCTTTACATCGGCTTGATAATGATGATTTCGACAGAGAGCTGCGAACGTTTCAAGTTTTCCGCTCCAATTTGATGTATTCATTCCTCAACGGATGAGGTGGTGACCAGGATCCATTAGTTGTGTGGTACAAATGCTATCGAGGTAATCTTTTACATAGTACATAACAGCAAACGTTACTAAGACAATGTGACAATAAAATTTCGAGTGCTATTAAGCAAATTTCTTAATCACCTAGTTTTGATAGTTAATTAGATATAAATATAACCTGACTTTGTGGGAGACTTCTACATATGACTTAAATATTTAATTGTGGTTATGGCGTGACTTCATGGAGCGTCACATAACGATTAGCATCTAAAATTCGACGCGCGTGGTTTTGCTCTTGAGTCTCAGCAGTTCTTTGCGCTGCGTGATGCTCGGCATCTAAAAGTCGCTGCGCTTGACTTTCTCCTTAAGTCTCAGCAGCTCTCTGAGCTGCGTGACGCTCAGCATCTAAAATTCGACGTGCTTGGTTTTTTGCTCTTGAGTCTCAGTAGTTCTTTGCGCTGCGTGATGCTCAGCATCTAAAAGTTGCCGCGCTTGACTTTCAACTTCAGTCTCAGCAGCTCTCTGAGCTGCGTGACGCTCAGCATCTAAAATTCGACGCGCTTGGTTTTGCTCTTGAGTCTCAGCAGCTCTTTGAGATGCGTGGCGCTCGGCATCTAATGTCAAACGCGTTTAAGTGTGCTCTTCAGACTCTTGGCTTCTAGCAATTTTCTTTACGCGAGCTCCGCTAGAACTACGCGCTAGATTCGCGTTTTGTAGGCATACCTATTAGAATGAAAACTACGTAATTAAACTGAAAAAATACATGTAACCTTCTCTAAATTTTACAGGAAAAGATTGATTGACTTTGACATTTGCAACTCGAGCAGCCTTGAATGGGCATTGGGCATAGAGAATGTAATTTGGAAAGTCAAGATGCAAATTACCATGTGTCATGTTAGAAAATAAGTTTTTTCTTCTAAGATTCTAGCCAATGCGTTTTCATCCCCCGTTTTCAACCCTTTAAAACTATTTTTTCGAATTAAAAAGTAGCCTATGTCCTTTCTTAGGCTCTAGACTATCTGTGTACCAAATTTCATTCAAATCGGTTCAGTAGTTTTAGCGTGAAAGCGCGACAGACAGACAGACAGACAGACAGAGTTACTTTCGCATTTATAATATTAAGTAAGGATTAAGTAAGGATTAAACGTTAGCTCGAAATCCACGAGCTGATTCCTTCATCTTCTTTTCACAACAGAACAAGCCGAACAATCGACGTACCACCTGCTCGTATCGTACCAAGCGATTCGCTTCTTCCTTCATACATACTCCATCTTCGGCTACAACTTTGCTTTCCATCAGGCGAGTTTGTGGCCAAATGTAGTCCTAATCTACATTAAAACAATAGTTTTCATAATAAAATAGGAGAATTCTCGTACCTCTAATTAAATTAGTCAAATAAAACCACGAGTAACCAGCGGTGTAATAGGGCCTATTCTGTGCGAGTAACGTTATACGGCAACAAAGATTTTATAAATACTTCCTGTAATTTGCTATAAGTAAGTAGGTCTATTTTCTGTAGTTACGTAATTTATCTTAAACAAGTATGTAGAAAATACACAAAATAGGTGATGTGCATATAACACCTAACTGAAATAAACTGATTAAATTAAAATTTACTGATTGGTAATATGCAAAAGAAATTAGTTTGTTGAAGTCAAATATACTATTTTACATTACAGTTACCTATTAGGTAATTTGGATTGTTGTTGCACTTGTTGCCACTGACATCGTCTTATTGAATCCTGAACAACAGAATGAAATAATATTATGTATTGTAGGTACCTACTTACATACCAGCCGTGGTGGCGTAGGCGTAGTAGAAATAATTATTTTTCGCAAAATATGACAAAACCGCCTTCCATCGTGTACAAAATTCGAAAGTTTCGCTAGTATTGTTTACATTATTGTTGAGTTTTCAAAAACGGTTCAGCTGATTTCTGTACAATTTAAATGAACCATTTCGAGAGCATCCTTTCGAACTAAAAAAGAATTTTACGTATCGGTTCACAATTGGTGAAATTATCGATGAACAAACACAATAAAATACATACATAACCTCCTCCGTTTTGATAGTCGGTTAAAAATGCTAAGTCGATGCGTAGTGGGAAAACGCTTGTCTTCCAAGCGTGGGGCTTGCCGGGCACGTATCAATGAGGTATTTGCAACTTATAGGTACTGCACGGATTTTCAGACCTCTGACTTTTCACTGAAGAAAAACATCATGAGGAAACCTGTATACGTTCGTAAAACAAATTCGATGGCATTTGTGGATCTACCAACGCGCACAGGCAAGCGTGGTAGATATTTCCCAATTGTCCTGGTGAGCCTATGTTCAGCGGCGGAATGTTATTAAGTCGGCACAGTGCAGAAGGTACTGTTAATATCTACATATGTATATAAATGAATGTTTGTCTGTATGTCCATTATAGAATCGTAAACTATGCATTTAATCATGTGATGATCTTTGGCAAAGTGATTGTGCATGAGCCAAAGAAGGTTTCTGAGTTGGAGCGGCCAATTTTCGACAGATGGCGTCAGCAATGCTCGCAGGGTGCAGTTAGTCATACTAGTCTGTTAAATAAATGAAGTTGAAGTCTAGATCTCACACCTTATACACGCTCTTTATCTGGACACTCTACTGGACGCTATTGGATCCTTCCGCTTTCACTGCAAGGTGTGTGAAACTCATAGATTATTGTATCTGCGTGTCCATGTTGCAGGCCGACGGCCATCACGAGTCGAGTTATCGTTATCGCGTAGGGAGGTTTCCACATCACCATGCCCTCAACAACATGGTAAGTACCGACGGCTTTAGTTTCAGCGAATATCATTCTTCTTTATCCTTGCGCCTTGGAGCCGCCAGGCTCAGGTAAGTAGGTTCGACGGCAAGAGACCGCATGCGGTGCGGTAAATGGGAAGTGCTTGTGTACGAGTACTTACGTCAGAACTGTTTCTGCCTGTCACTTTAGTCTCCTGTCCTGCAGTGGCTGCAAAGGTTGTTGCTAATGCAAAGAAGAAGTATAGCACCAGGTCATGGAGGCGCAATATTATTTTGTATCCAACACAGTAAGGACTTTGGGCTCTAGGGCTCTAAAAATATCTGGAATATTGGCCAGCGGATAAGGAAAAGAAGTGGTCCGAATGTTTTCTGACGTACCAACTTTTGTACGTCATAGTTAGCTATATGCGCATTCAGCGCGGTAATCCTGCTAGAGTCGTGTGAAGCTTTGCTCTAGTCTCTAGAGCAGTCATTCTCAAAGTGTGCTGTGCGGAGCCCTAGGGTTCCACAAAGCCTCTGCAGAGGCTCCACGAGAATACTGATAGTAATGAGAAAAAGTAACAACAAAAACAATCTTAAAGAGTTACTTTTTATGATAAACATTTCAAATATTCCAAACTAACTTCAATTGAGTGATAACCTGTCCAATACGGGTATCACAGGTGGCGCCGCCAACGCTATAAGTTGGTTCAAATGATAAACACTTCACAAAATTCGTCGCGGAATCAGTACAGCGGGTTAGCTCAGTGGTCCAGAGCGTCGGGCTAGTGATCCGAAAACGCAAGGTTCGAATCCTGCATCCGCGACGAAATTTTGAAATGTTTATCATAAAAAGTAACTCTTTGAGATAAACCTAGTGTGGGATGCACTATAAAAAAAAAAAAAAACATTTCATTGATTAGCAGTGCGCCATCTCTCGTCAATACAGAAGTTCTTACAACTTCAATTGAGTGATAACCTGTACAATACGGGTATCACAGGTGGCGCCGTCAACGCTATAAGTTGGTTAAAATGATAAACACTTCACAAAATTCGTCGCGGAATCAGTACAGCGGGTTAGCTCAGTGGTCCAGAGCGTCAGGCTAGTGATCCGAAGACGGAAGGTTCGAATCCTGCATCCGCGACGAATTTTTGAAATGTTTATCATAAAAAGTAACTCTTTGAGATAAACCTATTGTGGGATATATGCACTATAAAAAAATTAAAATCATTTCAAAAATAATCTTCTAGCTACATCTAGCTTGAAACATTTCTGAGTAACCTACTTCTAGATACTCAGAAATGTTTCAAAATGATAATTATATTTGAAGAAATTGTCTAATATATCACTTAAAGCGCGCTTCTTTCGAGACATTTTTCCGAAGAACAGAGTACAAAAAATATTTATTTGTTTTCTTTAGGGCTCCGTCAATTGTTTCACTTCCAAAAAGGGCTCCGCCACCAAAAAATTTGAGAACCGCTGCTCTAGAGACAATCAAGAGCTCGTTATTTGATTGTTATACTGAGATAGGTATTTATATTTTTCTTTTTATGATGGTACCTGTGTACGAAATACTTAACCGATGCTTAATGTTATTCTTAATTGTTCATAATTTTAATTGCTTAAAATTATGCACATTTCGTTTGTATTTAACTGGAGATAAAATGTTTTGTAATTTAGTATTCATTGACGCTTAATCAACGTGTCTGTAAAAATAAATGAAGTAAAATGAAGATTTCACCGAATATAAGACAGGTAAGTTAAATTAAAATTAGTTCCTATCACAATATGGGGTAGACTCGCGCTATTTGGTGAGTCGCTTAATTCGGTGATACAAGTTTTGTAGCACGACACTGAGTTGAGCTAGTAAATTAGGGCCTTTTAAATGCGACCTTACGACAAAGCAATAAAATATAATTTCGTTTGCATTCTTGTGGGTCAGATTGAGATAGCGAGATAGTTAATATTTGCAAATTTCTCGCGCGACATCTAGTTTCGGCGCCGCGCGGACATGCACGATCAGGTTCTGCGTTTATACTTCGTTTTTAGGGTTCCGTACCCAAAAGGGAAAAACGGGACCCTATTACTATGACTTCAATGTCCGTCTGTCTGTCACCGGGCTGTATCTCATGAATCATGATAGCTAAGCAGCTGAAATTTTCACAGATGATGTATTTTGGTTGCCGCTATAACAACAAATACTAAAAACAAAATAAAATAATTATTTAAGGGGGGCCCCCATACAACAAACCTGAATTTTTAGACGTTTATCGCTCTATATTAATAATGGTTCCTGGTAGATGCTTGAAATTTTCACAGAATATTTAGTTTTATATTCACTTTAATAATAAATAATAAAATTAAAATAAAATAAATATTTAAGGGGGGCTCCCATACAGTACGGAACCCTCCGTTCGCGAGTCCGACTCGTACTTAGCCGATTATTAAATACTAAAAGTGCCTTGTTTAGCATAAAAAGTGGACAGTGCAGTAAAAAGATATTATACTTGGTTTATCGGTTATTATTTATAACAAAACCTGCGTAGTTTTTTCACAATATGTTATGAAAGCCGTTCAAAAAGTTATCATTTTCAAACGATTGACGTCGCAACGGTATCACCAAATAAAACAAGGTAAGTTAAATATATGAGTGAAATTTAGTTATTTGCGTGTATTTTAATTATTTAATGCATGTATTGTGCTGAATAATCCATAATTAATAAGTTTGCGATACATAAAGCAACGTTAGCGTGTTATTTTGGAAGTCTTTATCACCGAATTACAAGAGTCATTTTTTTACTTTTACCCGACTGCCGATCAAAAGGAGGGTAATGTTTTTTTTGAGTGTAAGTATGTATGTAAACACTTTATTGCACATAAAAACAAGTTAAAGGGTGTAAAGGGTTCTAGCGATGAATAATAAATAAGTAGATAATTAACAGATTTGATTGTTTAGCTATTGATTATGCAAATACGTGCAATTTAGTTACTAATAAAAATTGTTTGTAAATTTTTTTTATTAACATTTGATTATCTTTAATTATGTGATAAAAAAATTAAAACATCTGTAATTTGGTTATAGTCTAATTAGAGTAGTACGTTTCACCGACTTAAGATTAGTGAAGTGATTGTGAATAGCGATGTTCAGGCAACGTAAATAAATGTCGATTATGAACAGTGTTATTTGTTTAAATTAAGATTTAAATGGCTGATTATGCTAATAGAAAGACTGTCTGCAGTTCCTATTAAAAGTAAAGACATTGATTGATAATAACATGGACTTTTTATCAAATTTCGATTTTATCACCGAATTAGCAGAGTCTACCCTACGGCCTACCTATTATGTATATCATCAATTAATGTATCCAAATGTCAATGAATGATAATAACGGTTGCATTAGTCTTTAATAATCTACCGTTAAATACATGGTTATTTCTAATCAATTAGCATCCTTTTAGAGGCTTATTCTGTAGGTACAACACTTTCATTGCTGAGGTACTTTTGTAAGCTTTTTGCGAATCCTTAAACGCACACGCTAGGCGTGGACAGACGCCATCGCGTCGAGTCACCACCAGTGGAGCAACGCGAGTACTTGCTAACACGCACGGTAAGATAACGCGCCAGGCGCGTAAAGTCGCACTGGCCATTACACCGCCCGACGAGTAGCGCCAGTGCGACTTCTCACGCGCGGCGTGTTTACGCGCCTATTTATATGCCTGCATGACACATTTGTGGAAATCTTAATATTTTCACAACAATGTCAATGCTTTAATACCTAATAATATAGTTTAATACTTTAGTAAATTAATATATTATTTTGCCAAAGTATAAATTAAATATAACTAGATTAAAAATTTGTCAGCATGTTACATTTGATATAGTAGCATAAAAACTATGTTATTTTCTACATTTTATAATGTTTTTTAAAAAAAAATCGTCGTACACGCCTCGCACGTTTGCACGCATTGACGTTACTTCTGATAAAACACACACGCGTGTGGGTTGTCGCACCGTCCTATGGAATTCGGTGCAACACGGCACGCCTGGCGCGTGTAGCCGCCCCGGGCTGTGAAAATCGAAAACACTGACGTACGTGTTTTCAGCAGTGAAAGTGTACTGTACATCAAAACTAACAACTTTTGTTCTGCGACTTTTGTCAAAAAAAAAAGCTGTTCCATACATTTTGTCGTGGGTGAACGATATTTTTCTATTACTACTTTACAACTTTTTTTTGAGTAGGTACCTACTAATAAAAGTCGTAGAACAAAAGTTGTTAGTTTTGATGTACAGAATAAGCCCCCTAAAAGGATGCTAATTGATTAGAAATAACCCTGTATAGATATAGGTAAGTAGCTCCGAAAGGCGATTGTGTCATATTCGCTGATCTAGTTGCGGATTAGTGGATTGATTGATTCTCATAAATTGCACTTCCAGACGTAAATAGGTTTCCTCAATTTACTACTTATTCACTTTTTCACGAGGTTTCCATTCCATTCTAGAACATTCGAGACCTAACATAAAGACTTCTATAATAATCTTTTTCTTCTTGGCTATAAAAAAAAAATTACCTACCTTTAGGTCTTCGTTAGTTAGGAGCTGTTTGGTGCTACAACTCTTATGATTTGTGTTTATCTTTGAAATTTTGGTGGATAAGTCTGAAACGCGAAAAAGCTGACACGTTTCTGGAATATTCCATGTATAGCTACGTCTTGTAGCCTCATTCACTAGTAATCACGAGAGCCTAATCCTCACTAGTTAACTACTAGAGCCTAATCTACATAATATTTTACAGATTATGATAGTGGTGTCGTCTCAGCTGGCAGCAGTATCAGTAGGCGGAGCTGTCACCTACCCCACGTTACTGATCGAGCGGTTTCGGAAGCATGACGACCCGTTGCAACTCGATATGGACACCAAGTCTTGGATAGGTAAGATTTGTTGAAACTACTAATTTAACATTTATTTTATCCTGTGTGATATTTTACCTATAATTGTGATTTCCACACCAATAATATAAGCCTTTATTCAGACAAAATTTAAGATTTTTTTTCATTATAATTTTTTTTTTGATTTCCACATTAAGTTTGTCTCAATGAACTACGCGTTCTGCAGATTTCAATTCTGCGGTCATTTGTAGATGGCAAATATTTGAATCGTTTATCAAAAGAACAAAACTTTTTAAATTCAACCCGTATGGTTAAGCATTCACAAAGCAAAATCATTTAACTTACCTACTAATAATAAGGTATTTATGTTTCAGGATCCATATATGGCCTGGCAGGCTTACTATCAATTTTTATGCCACTTATATCTCAGACAATCGGCAGAAAATGGGGATATATTACAGCCTGCTTATGCATTATGTCAGGATGGATTTTTTCGTATAGAGCGACCACTGCTGCCGAAATATTTATAAGCGAATCATTCCATGGATTGGGTACTAACAGCTTGTTGCCGGTTTGCTATATAGCGATGACGGAGATGCTGTCACCAAAGTATCGCCACACTTCGCTGCAAGCTTTCGGCATAGCGCAAGGAGTAGGAATGACTGCCTGCGGGATTCTCGGTCGATACCTTCATTACAAAACTATCAGCATTATAATGTTAGTTCCTATTGTCACCGCTATAGTGTTAGCTCTGCTGTGGCTGGAGTCACCGTCCTGGCTTGCATGTAAAGGAAAATTTGAAAGATGTGAGGAAACTTTTATTAAACTAAGAGGCATGGATGACCTCTCTAAGAACGAACTATTGCAACTGATTACAGCACAGAAAGAAAATTTGATCTGCACGAAACGAGAACGATTTACGATGAAAAAGTTCTGGCAGCAAATTGCTAGGAAAGATTTCTACGTACCGAGTTTTCATATTTTTATCGTTCTTCTTATAATGTACTGGGGAGGGATCGATGCCATTTATGTATATTTTATAGAAATAGTAAAAAAATCAAGTAATAGTGACACCACCGTTTTTTACGCCAGCATTGTCATGTATATTGTAGTTCTTGTTGGGTTTTCGATTACAAATTTTGTAATGAGGAAGTTTCAACACAAAACTATTCTTGCTTGGAGTGCGAGTGCTGCTCTTGTATGTTTATTGATCTCTAGCTTGATATCTGGCTTACAAACTTCAGGTGTTTTGTCTACAAATTCATCAGTACTAATATACTCTTTGATAGTATATACGGCATGTTGTAGCATCGGGTTCCATAGTATAGTGTTCATTATAGCTGTGGAGGTGATTCCTGTCAAGCATAGAAGTGTGGGCGGCGCATTGCTGATCATATTTAACTGTATGTTATACGCCTCCTCACTAAAACTGTCTCCATATATCACTCAATATATGGGGTTATGGTGTACATTCTTAATTTACGCGCTAAACATCTCGGCATGTTTGTGGTTCATAATGAAATATGTTCCGGAGACTAAAGGGAGAAGCCTGCAGGAGATTGAAGATTACTATATGTTTGGCGAATTCAAACAAAGGGATATTGATGAGCAATTGGAATACTGGCAGACTCAACCTCAACATGATAGTACCAACTCAGCTCAATATCATTCCATCAGTGAACAAGTAACATAGGGTTTAGTTATGGGGTAAACAGCATCTTTAGCACGGAGAGCGTTATGCAAGACGAGTACGACAAATTCATAAATTTTTATATCAATACTCGTCAAATGTGTCTACCTGATAAGCATGTTAGTTATTTTACAAGTTTTACTGTAATAAAATAAATAATTTATTCGTAATAAATGCGATCTACCTACTCCTATGTATTTTAGATCATATACAAATCTAACAGCAACCGGTCATGTTGTTTAAGACTGGAGCAGGAAGATGATTTAAAATAAAATAATCAGCCAAGTGCTAGTTGGACTCGAGCGTGAAGAGTTCCGTACCTTATAATATAAAAAATAAAATACTTTAAAATAAAATAAGTACTTAAAAACAAATAAATAATAAATAGGTATTTACAAAAAAAATTATTTAAATATTTATTTTGATACAAATAATAAAATATTTTTTATTTTTATTTTTGTTTAATAATTTATTTTTAAAGTGTTTATAAGTACATCTAAATATTCTGTGAATATTTGAAGCATCTACTTGTTGCCATTATGGATAATTAAGCGAAAAACAGTTAAAAAATCAGGTTTGTTGTATGGGAACTCCCTTTAAATATCTAGTTTATTCTGTTTTTAGTATTTGTTGTTATAGCAGCAATAGATATAAATACAAAATCTGTGAAAATTTCAACGTTTTAGCTATCACGGTTCATGCGATACGGCCTGCTGATAGACAGACAGACGAACGGCGGAGTCTTAGTAATAGGGTCCCGTTTTAACCCTTTGGGTACGGAACCCTAAAAAGACTGTATACCCTTGAGCTCACACGAAACCCTAGTGCTCATGGGAGTTTCCATAATTGCACAAGAATAAATTCATTGGCTCCAAGACATTGGATATTTATCAAGATAAATAAATAGGTACTAAATTACTTAAAATCTAAGCTGACCAGTGTCGTCACGACCACGACCGTGTGAACCATAAGATAAACAATGAAACAAATAACGATCAGGCAATGATTTTCTAGAAATAGTCCCTCAGATTTGACTAGGTAGGTACCTACATATTATTATGCTGTTATTTAATTACTCGTACTAGGATGCTCACGAAGTAATATTTCTTTCGACGTGTCAGAACGAGACAGCGTTATGGCAAAGTATATATCTGTCACTTTTTCACACGTCGAAAAGTGTTAATTTCGTGGTTGGACTAGCTACTAGCTGGCCTTTCACAAATGACAGTTTCAAAAACAGTCAAATCCTACGAGTTACATTCAAAATTGGTCAAATCCAGAAACGGTAACTATCAATATCAGTCAAATCCTGTCTTTATCATCAAAGTTGGCTAAATCCATCATGATGATGGCAACCATCATGGCACATGGGCAACCTCACCTACGACGCTGCTCTTTTTGCACAAACTCTAAGTTAGCCATAAGCCCTCAACGCGCTGGTTTTAAATTTTCTACTGCGCAACGACTCTGCAGACTCGCCTCGTGTACACAGACGCCATTGAGTATGAAATTATTTGAGTTTGCGTATCGACTTATACCTAATTCATAGCGTTGCTATTACTTAGATTTAGGCTCTTTGTGCTGTGTAATTTCTCTGTGGTAATTTTTGTACAGTGCGTTCCAAAAATGCGCATGCGTTTTGGAACCTATCAAACTCAGCCCAAGAAGTGTATATCTACGCTATCAAGAGAAAAAAAATGGAAAGCCTCTATAAACATTATTCATTACAATAGTAATTATTCGCTTTCATCAAAACCAGTGCGGAGTACGGAAGCTATATTGCCATTTGCGACATTAGCCATGTGGCCATGTGGCTGGTAGGTATGTACCTACAGCAAAAACAAACTTCTAATATCCTTCATTTATCGTCAAAAAGGATAAAGCACTCAAATTCTATTGACTTACTAGTCGACCAGGTGAACTCCATATATCACCATCATCTCACTACTTCGGTCGATTCTAATTTCGATGGCGTTTAGCGCCATCAGTGGCCAGTTACGGCGACTTTTACATTTAGGAATATTTTGTATGGGAAAATTATATTGATTTTTTTATTATCTTCCGCGCAATTAATTTTCTTATTTTTTTCGTTTATAAGAACCTACTCCTGGCGTTATCAAACACAACAAAAAAGAATTAGCCAAATCGGTCCAGCCGTTCACGCGTGATGCCGTGACCCAGGGCATTAAGCGATTAATTTTTAGGGTTCCTTAAACCCGCTATTACTAAGACTCCGTTGTTCGTCCGTCTGTCTGTCTGTCACCAGGCTGTATCTCATGAACCATGATTGCTAGAAAGTTGAAATTTTTACAGATAATTAATTTCTATTGCCGCTATAACGACAAATAATAAAAACAGAATAAAATAAGTAAAACCATATAACAAACCTAAAATTAGATGGTTGACTACTAGGAAAACATAATTAGCTAAGAAATATGTTTCTAAAGTCGTAGTAAAACCCAATAATGAAAATGTAGGTGACCGATTCGTATAACCGCGTATAATCTGACTCAGCGGTTCCCGAAATTGTCTGTTTGTCTAATCTAATACAAGTTTAAATATCTATTGAGCCACAGTCCTTAAGTGAAAGCAGTAAAAAAATGTCCGATAGCAAAAAAATCGCAAGTTCGTTATAATACCCACGTACTTAAAATACGATACATCATCAATTTCGCCGCACGTATAGCTATTATGCTTGTAACCAAGCACTTTGGCATCGTGCAGCGTTTTAGTCGGATAGCGGTCGCCTTATGACTAACTACAAAACCTGCCCACTACGTAGTTTGGGCAAGGTTTTAGCTCGCACACTTTTTTCTACGATTGTGACTCTATAGATACTTGCACGATGACCGTTACCAATATGAACAAAGGACTTATACAATATTTATGTTTAGCCATTACCTTCAACTCGAGTAACTTTAATAGCTGTAATTTTAGACTTATTTTGGTATTTAGTCGGTTGGTGTGTCGTTGTACATGTACTTCTGTACCTTTACAACGCCATCGTAATTATATTAGCTAAATAGCATAGTTCTGATTATTTTTCACTTTAGGCATTCGATAGAGAGAACGCTGTTTACGTTGCTATTAAATTTACGCTGGCGCCTCTGTAATCGGGCTTAAGCTTGGGTCCCACGGTGCGTGGATTTTAGGGATTCTGATTAGATTCACGATTCTGCGGATCATCACGCACAGCCGACGACCACGGACGGCAATGCACACAGACAGGCCTGTTCCAACGGTCCGTGTCGGTCTGTGTAGATCTTAGCTGCGGCTGTGGTATTAATAAACAATTACCAAATTATGCGATCTAGTAAAAGTAAAAAGAAACCACGTCGCTGCTGGATATCAGCATACAACAAAAGTCTTTCATTTAAATAAACTAATTTTAAACTTATCTAAACAAAAGAAGGGGTGGGCGTCGATGCGCTTTCACCCTGCACAATAGAGGCTTGCGCACATGTGCAAAGGATGCGCTTTAGGTCGGGTTAACTGGACAACGGTGTTGCTAACATAAATACGTACAATACTTATTACCAATACTACCATAACGATGAATAGTAAAATTACCAAAATGCATTACAATAATAATTTTTCGTAATAGATGGCAAAACCGCCTTCCATCGTGTACAAAATTCGAATATTTCGCGCGCTTCGGTCTCCCGTCGCGCCACGCACCTTTGAAGTTACCGACTCGCGACGGATACCGGCGCACCAGCACAGACGGTCTGTGCTACCACGGACGAGACCGTTCCCACGGTGTGTCGTGCGGGCTCGTCCGCGTCCGTCCGCAGAATCACGTACCGCTTTACACTCAATATTCGCTTGCGATGCGACCCACCAGTGGGCCGCGACCCTAACTTTGGGAAACCCTGATAACTGATGCTAGGGATGTCGCTTGGCCTTTCCGAACTTGTACTATTCCCGAGAGAACATAAGGAACCCTGACGTCTTATCGGCTGGTAGCAGCCCCTGGTTCGACATCGACACTGGTTTAGCTTTTATGACATTGATCCGTCTTTGAAGAATTTACTTATGGCCTAAGAGCCGCTGAAGATCGACCTTCACCCACGTGATAACCAGATGAGACGTTTTTTTTGTAAATTATTATTTATTTATAAGCACGCCTATTGTTTATTCTATCATTTTTCCTTTTTTTTTTTACTTTTAATACGCCTATGATAGCTTGCCTATCGAAAAGTGTTAATGACTCTTTTTTATTATATTTAAAATACCTATTTAAATAAATATTTAAACGATTTCTGAAGGCAAGCCTGTATGATTATTTTTTTAATAAATTATCTTTTATATGATAGGAATTTTGATTGGTAATAAGATCAGTTTCGTACTTAAATTGACGTATTTGTAAAAAGTTGCTTACCGGGTAGTATGAACAAAATTAACTAAGCAAACCTACCAAGGTATATTCTCTACATTAAATAAAAAAATATTAGTTGAATTAAAAATACCAGCTATCAATAGAGTGAAGATAAAAAATAACAGTTCCATAAAAATTATGGAATTAAATATAGCCATGAACACTTTTCGATAGGCAAACTATCATAGGCCTATCCTATTTGTATGTAAACAACATTTCATAAAAGATATGTCTCATCTAGTTATCAGATGGGTGAAGGTCGTTCTCTATTTGTATGTAAATAACATTTCATAAAACATATGTCTCATCTAGTTATCAGATGGGTGAAGGTCGTTCTTCTACGTCTCTTCCCTTATGAAAGTATTCGTATAGTGGCATTTTAATTCAATTGGTGTTATTTTATATTATCATTATTTTATTTCAGTCTATGGTTAGGTATTATAATATTATGTATATCGGTATATTATATAGGTAGGATAGAATTAACAACGAAAAGTGGTATTTCAAGAACATTTATTTGTGATAAAGACTTCAATAATTTTCATGATCGCAGAAATTTAACATGCATTGATGCATCGCAGTACGACTTTCCATGTCATCCCTTTCCCAATTAAGGTAGATCACGACGATGCTCTCCAACTCTCCACAAATGACTTTGTTTATGTACTCTAGATTTTATTGACCGAGGAAAGTGAACATTAGAGTGCGCAGGGATCAACGTTTTTGCACCGCATCTTCAACTCTTTCTAGGCTAAGTATATATACACGGGAGTTACGCCATCGTTACACTGATTATCATTACTCAGTTGTAGGTATATTATCAGCAAAACTTACGCGCATGGCTCTTGTTGGTAGAGCAACATCCACGTCTCTTAATCCTCTGCCAGTGTTTTCACCTGCCTGTACTACATATCATTTATATTTTCTTTAATTTAGTCTAAAAACCGTAGCTAAAAACGCTCTCCGTAATCTTTCCCTTCCTCTCTTTCTTTCTATTATGGTTTTCTTTAGATTGTCATGTCGTTCAAGCTAAGTGGTCTAACATCTTTCCGCTGATGTTCCCGATTATTGTTAATAGCTATTTTTGACCGACGAACCACCGGAGGAGGTACTCAATTCGACGCGTATATATATTTTTTTCTTTTTTTTTTATGTGTAATCACGCATAACTTTTTAGTAGTAGTCCAATTTCAATAATTCTTTTTTATTGGATAGAGTATACTTCGAAGTTTGTCCCATTTAAATTTTATCGAAATCGGCTGAGCCGTCTTTGATAAATCATAAATAATGTGGAAAATGCTACATCGATCCGTGCGAAACATTCGCGAATTCTGTACACGGGTGAAGTCGGTCATGCTATTTTTTTGCAAAAAATAATTCCTTGACAAAGTTTAGCACCTCATGGTTCGATTTCTTTCTGTCTAGCTGATTTTTTATCTATGTTCCTCTAATTACTTAAAATGCTTATTCCTGCAAAAAAGCACCTAAGCCTAAACGAGGCTTTCAAAACGAGGGTGACAATTTTCTTACGCTCCAGGAAATACTTTTCCACTGAAAGTTATCGTTGCCTAACAGCAAATCCGGCGATTATTACTTAAGAGGATTTTGTAAAATATACTTTAATTTCAGACATCAAGGTTCAAAATGTCTTGTTTAATGTACGGTGCAAAGATGTGGCCTAATTCGCAATGTAATTCTATTGCAGTGAAATAGTTTTGGTAAAAATGTGCGGCCGATACTCGGCGAAGTACTTACGAGTTGGACTTGCGCATAAAGGGTTCCGTACCGTATGCGAGCCCCTCGCCAAAAAAGAACACTTTTGTTGTATGGGAATATTTAAATATTTATATTATTCTGTTTTTAGTATTTGTTGTAATAGCGGCGACTCAAATCTCTGAAAAAAATCTGTGAAAATTTCAACTCTTTAGCTATTACGGTTCATGAGAAATAGCCTAGTGAAAGACAGACGGACAGACAGACGGACAGCGGGGTCTTAGCTACAGGGTCCCGTTTTACCCTTTGGGTACGGAACCCTAAAAAAAATGCCCGGTTTCTAGTTATTTATGAATAACTTCTTCAGGCCAATTTTAGTACATCAAAATGAACTTTTACCATGAGATCAACACTATAGATAGGTAATCGCGTAAAAAAGACATAAGGCCGCATTCTTATAGTGCGTATATATGTGGCCCGAAGTAAACGTCAAAAGTCTTTATGTACGAGTACACTAAGCCCGATTACAGAGGCGCCATCGTAACTATATTAGCTAAATAGCATAGTTCTGTCTCTTTTTCACTTTAGGCATTCGATAGAGAGAAGAAGCTTTTTTATGCTAATAAATTTAAGCTGGCGCCTCTGTAATCGGGCTTAATATGCAGCAATATTTAGTAGCGCTCATACATCTCATAGAGTAGTTTGACTGCGGTCACCGAAGTCAAGCAACGTTCAACATTTTCAAAATTCGTATGGATGACCGCGGGTGGCATTTACAATGAAAATTGCTACCGTGGGTTGGATGACACTTTAAATTATAGGTCTCGGTTGTTTTAACTGATTAGCTATGTCTAAGGCCTTCAGAACTCTTATACCAGTGTGCTTAGCATACAAGACCACGACAAGAGTTTATCGTCGTGTGTAAAGGTGACAGATATATGCTTCATCATAACTCTGTCACGTTTTGACACGTCGATAGTATAATTTTATGGTCCTTATGCTAAGCCCGCAGGGCTATCTATCCGGCCTATACAAAGTTACTTTTTTTTATTTAATAGTATGTTATAGTGTCCATAGAACAGAATTTTGCAAAACGGGAGTGCGGCTCGGAAGACTACAAAATTTCATTTAATAAACTAGCCTATGCCCGCGGCATCGCCCGCACTTACTTTATAGCCTATGACACTCACAGATACGAGTAATGTGGCTTTCTATTGGTTAAAGAATTATCGAAATCGGTTGAGTAGATCCAGAGATTACCTCCTACAACCTCACAAACTTTACTTCTTTATTATATTAGTATACATAGATTACGAGTATTATAAAAAAATAACTTTTAAAAATACAAGCGTTTAAGATCCTGGATATCATATAGCAGCGAGTGCTAGCCAAGACAAGTGAAACGACCCCAAACACGATGGGTCTATCTTGTTTAGTATAGGAGTTCCTATGGCCACCTTCCGACTTCATCATCAGATCATCTCCATGGTACCATATTATTGCATTGTCACACGGTATACATAAGCGTGCAAAATTTCAGCTTTAATTTAAATTTGTTGGACAAATTTAACTTGCAAGATTCCACCTGAACTTACATACATACATAGGTACGTACATCCATGATGTAAAAATTGATGAATAAATATAGTGCCTGTAGAGCAAATGAATGTGCATTGACGGTAAGATTGTGTTGAAGTTTGTTCCCTGATTGTAAGTTCCATGACAGCGAGCGAGGTTAGATAACGTCACAGGTTGGCTTAGCGACGAGTCTCGCTCGACGCTCCGCACAGAATGGGGATTTACCCAATATTGGCTTAAGACAGGGCTACTGCGTACGTAGTACCTAAATTGATTTTCTTTGTAAAAAAAATCACCCATTGTGTTCAATCTAATTAATAGTTTTGTATACTCATCAAAGCCTATATTTAAGCCATTTCTGACAAAAAGTTGGATTCTGCCAGGTGAAAATAAGTCTTCTTCCACGTCCATATAGGTATTTATTTCCTACCTAACTACGAGTAGTATATTATTAAAATTATGGATCAGCCATGGTGGACAGATTGGACTGGATGCTAGGCGTTTTCAATCTGTCTTATTAGAGATCCATAAGGAGGCCTATCTCTAACAATGGACGTTCTATCATCTATGGCTGACAAGAAGATAAAGAAGACACTGAGGGGTAGGTCTATGATCAGCAGTGAACAGGTTAGAAGCTTATAGGTGCAGTACAGTACCTATATATACCTAATATGTTACATTGGTGAAGTATGATAAGATAGGATATGCTTACTGTATAGTTAATTTTTGTTGAATGATTTGAAAATCTACCTATTTTAGACTCCTTTTGCATAGCGCAATCGCATCAGCACTACTTTGCAAAAGTAACACATTTTGCCATGATTCAAACTAAACCGAAAATATCTGTTTGCTTGTACCAAATACTTGGAGTAAATTTCCCTACCATCATCGATAAAAAATAAAATAGGTACGAATATAAAAATAAGAAGAGAATAAGAACCAAAAGAATAACCTTAGCCACATGTAATTGAAGCAAAAATACTAAAGAACTTGCCAACCCTACGCTACTCGTTACGTAGCCGGTCTCTCCACGGAATGATCAGATAAAGGCGGGCGCTCAAGTTTAATTGAATTTCCTCGCAAAGTTCCGCTGCCACCCCTAGCTCTCGAGAGCTCTGATTGGTGCGGCGCTCGTCCCCGTCAAAGACATTGTTCCTGAGTTCGGTGTTAGGGCTGTGCTATATGTGTACGATGGCTGTACATGAATGGCTTAGTAGGTAATTGATGTTCGAAGTTTGATGAACAGTGTCTTTTGTCATATGGAATAGGTTCTGGGTGCGAGACAATAAGAAATGGTGTGCCTTATTCTTGGGAGTAGCATTGTATTGGAAATGATTGTTCGCTCTGTTCACACGAAGTTACATCATGAATCTAAGAGATTAGTATAATGTAATAGAATAGGTACATAGTAGATTTGATAGTAGCCGTGGTGGTCTAGTGGTAGTGACCCCCGCCTTACAATCGTGAGGTCGTGGGTTCAAATCCCGGGCATTGATACGGGTTCGTCGAGTTCGAGTCGGTCGAGTTCTTCGGAATTCACGTCCGGAATTTAACACCATTGGCTTTTCGGTGAAGGAAAACATCGTGAGGCAACCTGCATTCGTCCGTAGAAGAAATTCGATGGCGTATGTGAATCCACCAACCCGCACTGGGCCAGCGTGGTGGACATGGCCCAATCTCCCTTCGTGGGTAGGCCTACGTCCTGCAGTGGACTATTAAAAGGCTGATACAGTGCCTACCTATAGTAAGTTTACAGTACAGAATTGATAGTTTTCAATTTTTTTTTCTGCATTTTATCTAAACTAATCCTATGTTATGCGACGAGCCTATTAATAGATGGACCAAAATAAGTAGCTATTTATAGTCTAGACATAGACTGTGCAAGCCAATTAGGTAAAAGTATCAATAGAAATTCTGTAGCATGCCTTCAGGTTAAACAAATAAATTTTACTTTATAGATAGTTTAGACTTTAGACGATTAAATTGTAGGCACATTGAATAGACTGAACGGATTGATGCTTTTGAGATGTGATGTGATATGGAAGTTTTAAACGTTTTTTTTTTGCTTGGCAATATGGCCAAAATTATGACCATTTTGAGTGGAAGGAAGAAGACAGCCTGTCACAACTTGGAAAAGTTATGGGGTAAGTATGGGGTAAGTCGATAGCGAAAGGTCCCTAGCAGTCTTAGCATACAAGACCACGACAAGAGTTTACCGACGTGTGCAAAGGTGACAGATATATATTTCATCATAACTCTGTCACGCTCTGACACGTCGATAGAGTTATTTTATGGTCCTTATGCTAAGCCCGTAGGTCGGAACCCGATACATTGCCGCGTTGGTCCGATATACACACCAATCTGGACACTGAGAACTGGGATAGATAATTATGCATATTTCATAGTATATCTTAATATACTATGGCGAAAAATCATTATAGAGAAGTACATGAACGGTTGGTGGTCACGACATTATAATATGTATCATCCATGGTCACGACCACAGAAAAGCAGAACTCACGACCCTCAGACATGAGGGAACATAAATTTGAGGAGTGAGAAACACAACAGAAATAATTTAGGTACCTAGTTGTTAGGAAGCCATGTTACTTATCTCATAATAGGGATGTTTACTGGGTATAAAAATCTGTATTATAATTAGTCCGTCAGTTAGATTATTAAAACATATTGGACACGTTTTTTCTTTTGTCAATCAAACAATTAGTGACAAAGATAAACCTTGTCAAAGTTTGAAAGTGGGGGCTCGTGACGGCACTAGCCGGTACATTTAATAGCGGTTAGTGACGTCACGCGGAACTCTAACGGGCTATGTCTTCATCAATTTTTGTTAAATTGACAAAAGAAAAAATACGTGTCTAATATTTTGTGACTATCTATTTTACGGACTAATTATATTACTTTAGTAAACAAGCTTATTGCGAACAAATAATAAACTATATTGTTTTATATTGTAAATATTTTTATGTATTTCTGTATTAATTAGGTGTAAACGCGAGCGTGACAGATTCATAGGCTCTCTTCTTGTACACTCTGCTCTGCAGTAGGACAATTATATGGACAGGAAATGATGAGGATGGTGATGATCTAAATTTCAGCGATCCCTCCCATCTTTCTAACGGTCGTCCACAATGAAAATTAGTAGTTATAATGATTTCCTTTTGGAGTCAGATTGTCCGTTCCGGCTGACCTTGTATACGATTGTGCACTGTAAATACCTCATGAGCCCCTTAGTTGCATCCAACTCGTGTGACGAAGAATTCATTGCACAACCTGCCACTGACTTATACCACTGCACATTATGAACCTTAACATCATAGCATAAAGGGTACAAAACTTCATTTAATTTAGTTTTTAGGGTACCGCACACAAATCTATCTCCACTCATATATTTTAAACAGTCTAGGTACAGGACCTACATATTCTTCTAGCTTTAGAGCCCATATATACAGAATGTTGCAGATATTTTCAGCTTGCTCTTTAGTTTTGGGACATTCTGTATCTCTAAATTTGTTCATTTAACAAAAAGAAAAAGATGAAACTGTTTGTACTGAACCAACAGTATTTTGGTGCGGACTTGGCTGGTTTTGTTTTTTTTTTCAAGGTTCATGTGATGCCACCGTGTTGGTTCCAGTTTGCGTAAATCTGGAGCGGAAGTCGCGAGATGTTCCGCGTAGATAATGAATTGCTATTCTCGTGCTTATGTGTTTGTAAGTGCTATCTGCTTATCATCAGATGTCTTTTGACTTACAGAGAAGGAATAGGTATACATATTACCTATAAATGATTGATTTGATTTCGCGCTTACAATTTATAAGTATTTTACATGGTGAAAACACATACCTTCATGTTACTTTTTCTCAATTTCCTCCAGAAAAATTGCTTTCAAAAATTGTACAGTTGATTTGCAACTATAATGAATTAATCTTACTATCGATATTAATTTTGGACACATCTTATTTTTATTCAGTGTGGTGATAGGTCCTGCAGAGATGTCCCGCAACGTGTGTTTTGTGTATTTCACTCTGACTTCTTCCCGAGCCAGCCCAAATAACAGATGGTGTCTCTGGGCCGCTGGCACAACTGCTCCAGGGGACCTCATTTTGAACTTCGAACGCCTCGGAACGTATACGGGACTTTGACAGATTGTATGAAAACACTTTATATTGTCTATGGAAGTTGCAAGTGCTCCATACAATTTCCGTATACGTCCAAACCGTGAGGAATTCAAAATTAGGTCTCCAGTGTGGTTTCGATAGAGTCTGTCCCATCGTATTGGATTCATATGCAGCTAGAGAGTGTTACAGAAGAAGCCGTGGTAGTTTAGTAGTAATGACACCCGCCATATAGTGAGGTCTTGGGTTCAAATCCCGGTCCCGTCCCAATGAATTCCTTAGAATTTATGTGCGGCTTCACACCACTGGCTTTTCGGTGAAAGAAAACATCGTGAGCCAACCTGGCATACGTCCGTAGAACAAATTCGATGGCGTATGTGAATCCACCAACCCGCACTGAGCCAGCGTGGTATATATGGCCTAATCACCCTTCATAGGTAGGCCTACGTCCTGCTGTGACCTATTAAAAAGGCTGGTACAGTACAGAGAGTGTTTCTTCCGTGTTCGATGAATGTATCTATGTATTTGTGATTAACGACTTTGACCAGCAGAAGTATTTAGATGTAACGCCTGACGAACTTCACATTCCGATTATGTACAAGATTATGGAGTGATAGAGACTATAAATCTCGCTATTTACGAGTCTGTTACTCAGCCAGTATAAATCATTAGGTAACTGAGACATTAAATAGGTACTTATTACGATAGATTACGTGCTGTTTCATTAGTTATTTTAGGTAATTAAACTGAAATCCTAATAAGTACGTAATAAGGTAATGAAATTTGCATGAAGACGCTGGATACGAAACGCTTTATAAAATTCATCCATCCATGCATTCATACATTAGCCATAGACGGCCTCTGTTGGACCAGCTAGTCCAGTAGTCCACGAAAAGCCACGATAAAAACTCTTTTCGACGTGTGAAAAAGTGACAGATATTTATTTACTTTGCCATAACGTTGTCTCGTTCTGACACATCGAAAGAAATATTACTATGTACGCATCCTAGCCCGACTAGACCCTTATGGCAAAGAATATATAATAATACTACGTATAGAACGGCCACTCGTTACCCCCCACCCGTTTGAGTCTTCCTCACTTCCACCCCGCGTCTACGTACCGTATCGTGCACTCTGCGCGCGGGCTGCACTGGTCGGTGGATTTTCTAATAAAAACTACCTAGACTGTGACAATAGGGAAGACTTGTACTGTGTATGGTTGAATATCAATGATACGTAACAAAACAAGAAATTTTAATGTTTCCCTAAGTAAAAAAATAATAGGAACTTATTTTACATTATTTGGTAACTTCCTCTTGATATTATCTTACAAAAGAAGTAGATCGGTTACTTTTTGTTAATATGCTTCCAAATTAAGTAATTGTTATACTATTTTAAGCACTAGATTAATATTCATTTTTGCAAATTATGTACGCAACTGTCTCACTCACGCGGCATGACGTCACGATGTGGTGATCGCTGACAGCCATAGACGTTCCGCACACAAATGCACGTGTAGCGACCGTGCGTATGTGTGTTGTCTGTGAGTAAGTACTGTGTAGGTGTGCGTAAGACAGCAGATTTTGTATGAAAAATCGCGGAGTGTCCGGGCTGTGCTTATGGGTCTCTAAAAAGACCGGTTGGAATCAGCTAGCAGCCAGAATCTTGATATCGTTGATCTACTTGGTCGGCCCTATGCTGCGATTGCCGGTACGTGGTCTCCATTTGAGAACTTTACGGCCTTATCCCACCCGTACACTACCAGCTCTACTTGTTAGTCCGTTTAGCTGTCAGTTACTTCGGTTAGGTAGTTCGCGGATCTCTATTTACTTAGTTAACTATGAATTTTAATAAAATTTGCGATAAACACAATACTTTCTATGAGAATAGAACAAGATTCTTATGAAACTAAACTGAAACTTAATTTATACATTATTTAGCATAAAATCTACCGTTCCTAACAAGCTAACATCACTACATAGTATAAAGCAAAACCGTTATTTCTGAGTGCCTGTCTGTTTATCTGTTTATATCTTCCAAATTGCACAACAAATTTCAATGCGGTTTTCACTATCGTTTAGAACATTTCTTCCAGAAGGTTTATAGCTATAATTTATTCGTATCCAGACGAAGCCGGGATGGGAAGCTAGTATAATATAGCTAAACCAAACCTACATTACTATTCAATTCATATTATTTCGCAGAACACGGGTGTTACAATTTTCATGTGCTACTAGATGTTATGTTTATTACAAATCATTACGCGTAATGACCATCGCTGCTTTTCTTTTTGTAGAAAGTTTTAAAAAAACCTGGCAAAGTTAGAATAATGAAAGTATTTTAAAAATGCGTACCTGCCCAGTGAATGTGGAATTAGATCTCATAAGTGATTCTACTTGGTATCTCTCTTTAAATTTGTTATTATGTAAAAGTAAAAAGCTGCTAAGTAAGGCTTGTTAGAGCAAACTGACGGTAGAGGTGTTTAAATTTTTTATTAATTTGTTTGTTCGCAGCCAATCGACAGATATTTTTTTAATTTAATATACCTAAGTATTTTCATAATTTTGCGCACTTTATACAGGGTTATTTCAAATCAATAAGCATCCTTTCAGGGGCTTATTCTGTACACCAAAACTAACAACTTTTGTTCTGCTACTTTTGTCAAGACTCGAAAAATTCAGTTGTTCCATACATTTTGTCGAGGGTGAAGTTGTTCTATGGAACAACCTTTTTTAAGAGAATTAATAAAAGTCGTAGAACAAAAGTTGTTAGATTTGATGCACAGAATAAGCCCCTGAAAGGATGCTTATTATTGATTAGAAATAACCCTGTATAGGTAATTTAATACCCGACAGCTCAAAACTGTCAGAAAAACGAGACGGGTTCGGGAACCCTAACCTTATGCCCCGCCGATCTCGTTACTAAGGTGACACGTTCTTGAACCTGTCTCGTTTTTCTGACAGTTTTGAGCTGTCGGAACTGTCCGAAAAACGAGAGAGGTTCATGAACGTATCACTTCAGTAAAGAGATCGGCTTACAGCTTTTTTTTTCTATTTTTAGTATTTGTGGTTATCACATTCATAAGATCCAGCCCGGTGACAGACAGACAGACTGACAGACGGACTGCGGAGTCTTAGTAATAGGGTCCCGTTTTTACCCTTTGGGTACGGAACCCTATAAAGTAGGTACGTATCCACCTACAACCATATACGATGCAGGCACGATGCTGATACGTTGAAGCCTACAATTTTACGATGCAGGCTACAACATTCTCTTCAAATGCAATACCATCGAAATGTTTACGGGATACGTCCAACTGACCAACAAGCGCATTCTTAAGTAACGTATGCAGATCACCGCATTCCCCAGTAATGGCGATTACGTACCTAGTAATAATTGAGCGTTCATTAACGGGTTTAAGCTCACGTAACCAATTATAATAACTGTATTATGAAATGGCTGCGCCTATGCGCATCAATCGAAACATAGAGACGGTCTAGCGTTTAGGTCAGTGAGCACAATTATTACCTAGTATTTGTACTATACTGTAATGCCCGTATAATTGTCCACTGCTGAAGTGCTGCCTACCCACGAAGTGTCATCATGAAGGGTTACATCAGCCATGTCCTATTGACATACGAGTACGCCATCGAATTCCTTCTACGGACGTAGTAATATGCAAATTGCTTCAGGATGAAAATGTAATTCCTTTACCAAAACTTGGGTTTTATGCAATTTACTGCTAACTGTAACTTGCTTATTCGGTTCACATAAAAATATTTTAGCTGCAATAAAATAAAAAATAAAATAAGTTTTTATTTCTGTAACCAATAATTCATTAACTTACTGTAGATTGGGGCATTCTATTAGGTATAAAAATACCTGTGTCAGAAGACCCCGCTCTTCGATATCCATACTATGGCAATAATCTTGGTTGCAATATAGCTAAGCTTGTATCCAATAGGTTATTACGGCTATACCAATTTACTACTTTGATTTCTTTTGTTTAGATGTACCTACTGTATAAATAGTAGGTGTGCCGGTTGTGGCCGCTGATCCAGTTGTGGCCATTTGGTGACAAAATTATTGCATAAATGCTAATTATAAACAATGTAATACCTTATAAATTGTTTGTGTGAATCTAAATGTTTGAAGGATTCTTGAAAAATATTGTTTTAACAGAAAATTGTCTTTTTAATCCTTAAAATTCAAAGTGGCCACAATTGGTACTAAGATGGCCACAACCGGTGCATCTACCCTACAGTACATATAGCTGTCCACCTGCTGATCTTAAAATCTTAATCTTAATTTTGATGCAGATATGTACATAGACTTTCAATAACCTTGGTTTTTGGGTGTACGTGCTCACTTATAAATAGAACTAATTAATTGCCGCAAAACAAGCATTTGTCAACGCACGATAAATGGCTAACTCAAGGAAAATGGAATACTTATTAAGCGCTGATCTAAGCGCTGCGCCTTAAGTGCACTAGCTTGACTAGACCTATACCAAACTACCAAGATAGTATAACAAAATGCAAGCCTAGTTAAATTGTTATTGAGTTCACTTTTACACACTTTACAAAAAATGCTCACAGAAACGCAACGGGCGTAAAGCAACGAGTGATTGTTCTGATTATAACATTAGGTCTTTACGTATTACTTTATGCGGATTCTAACACGTTTCAAGGTCATGCTGAGAACTCAATATTTCTTCTAGGTTTAGATACCTACTCTTTTACCGTAGATAGACTTACTTATAAATGAGTAAGTACTCGTTTATATGTATATACTTTTACTTACCTACTGGTTTTACTGGTGAACGTCTCCAACCGCGGGATTTTCAATTTTTGCCGGACTGTAGGTACGTAGGTACAGCGTATTAGGATGTCTTGGGTTGTGTGACATTTCATCGCTATCACTATACATACTCGTAGTATAAAACAAAGTCGCTTCCCGGTGTCTGTCCCTATGTATGCTTATATCTTTAAAACTACGCAACGGATTTAGATGCGGTTTTTTTAATAGATAGAGTGATTCAAGAGCAAGCGTGAGTGCCATAACAATTAGTTCTTTGTAATTTACGTACGGACTAGCTTCTGCCCAAAGCTTCGCCCGCGTGGTATTTTGGTTTTTGTACCATCTCCCAACTTTTTATTTTTCTGGTATAAAAATAGCCCATGTCATTTTCCGACCTTTATATACAGGGTTACTGGTCATCAATAAGCATCCTTTTAGAGGCTTATTCTGTACAGTACTTACATCAAAACTAAAAACATTTGTTCTGCAACTTTTGAAAAACTCAAAAATAGCAGCTGTTCCACACATTCTGTCGAGGGTGAATGATATTTTGCTATGGAACAGCGTTGTTTTTTTGAAATTGGATAAAAGTCGCGGAACAAAAGTTTTTAGTTTTGATGTACAGAATAAGCCCATAAAAGGATGCTAATTGATTATCGGTAACCCTGTATACAATGCCCATGCATGATATATACCCTACATATACATAAACAAGTATATGTGTACGTTGGTCTGTCGCTGCGTGAAAGAATAACGAACTAATATACACACTTTCGGATTTGTAAGAATTTACACATCACTGGATTACCGGTGAGTAGCAGACTGGGGAGTGGGCCTCCTAATATCGCGAAAGAAAATCAGCCATTTCGTGCATTTTTTGAAATTCATTTAACAATTTGCAGCTGATTTTCAGAGCTGGGGCCTTATTTTGTAAGCGTTCTGATGTTCGGCTTCGCTTTTTCTCCTGTTCGCGCCAGTTATTCACGCCACGAGAGCGAGCGGGAGTAAAAAGCGAAGCCGAACGTCAGAGCGCTTACACAATAATGCCCCTGGACTCATATTAAAAGTTGGTCATAATGGACAAATTCTAGAATATGTCCGTCACCCATAGAAGCACCCATTATGCTATTATTGTTTCGAAGGCATACGTCGGTGACGAAACTGAAGTGCTACAACCACATCGTCCTTGAAATTCCTCTTACTTAGTTATAGAACCTTAAAATGAAAACTAAGCGTGCAACAATTACAAAAGTACCTTTGTAATAGCTTCTGTGCAACACATACGAACGCAATGTGTGTATAGTTAAAAGTAATAAAGTAATAACCGGCCAAGTGCGAGTCGGACTCGCGCACGAAGGGTTCCGTACCGTATGGGAGCTCCATTCCTCTTGCCGTTAATAATAGCGAGTAAAAAAATCATAAAAATCACGTTTGGTGTATGGGAGCCCCCCTTAAATATTTATTTTATTTTGTTTTTAGTATTTGTTGTTATAGCGGCAACAGAAATACATCATCTGTGAAAATTTCAGCTGCCTAGCTATCATGGTTCATGAGATACAGCCCGGTGACAGACAGACAGACGGACAGACGGACATCGAAGTCTTAGTAATAGGGTCCCGTTTTTACCCTTTGGGTACGGAACCCTAAAAATTGGCCATATTTAAATATGACTTGTGTAGCGAAGGTTCTGTATGAAAATGTGGTTCGAATTGTCATTTTGGAAATGAAGTGATACAAAACATTTATATTATAATAGTTGACCATTCCTTTTCTGGACAGCAGTCCCGAAAAAACACAGATACAATAATACCTACTCCAATAAATAATAATAAATAGTAATGTGTTAAGTCAATTATAAATAGTTACTATCCTTACTATATATAATATATTAATATTATATATTATTATATTATTATTATTATTATATTATTATTATTATTTATTATTTTATTATTTATTATTTATTATTTTATTATTTTATTATATATTATATATTATATTATTATATTTATATTTTATATTTTATATTTTTATATTTATATTTATATTTAATATTATAAATGCGAAAGTAACTCTGTCTGTCTGTCGCGCTTTCACGCTAAAACTACTGAACCGAATTGAATGAAATTTGGTACACAGATAGTTTAGAGCCTGAGAAAGGACATAGGCTACTTTTTGATTCGAAAAAATAGTTTAAAAGGGTTGAAAACGAGGAATGAAAACGCATTGGCTAGAATCTTAGAAGAAAAAACTTATTTTCTACCATGACAAATGGTAATTTGCATCTTGACATTCCAAATTACATTCCCTATGCCCAATGCCCATTCAAGGCTGCTCGAGTTGCAAATGTCAAAGTCAATCAATCTTTTCCTGTAAAATTTAGAGAAGGTTACATGTATTTTTTCAGTTGAATTACGTAGTTTTCATTCTAATACGTATGCCTACAAAACGCAAATCGAATCTAGCGCGTAGTTCTAGCGGAGCTCGCGTAAAGAAAATTGCTAGAAGCCAAGAGTCTGCAGAGCACACTTAAATGCGTTTGACATTAGATGCCATTCTCGTGTGACATTTCACGGCGAGCGGACGGTTTCTTCTTGTGTAGTTCTGAATATTTTATTTTTTTAAGCTTGGAGTCTACCATTTCTAGTTATCATGGACGAGGTCCGAGGACCTCGGCCCATCAGTGCTTTGAGCAACGTTACTGAAGTAGAATTCCGAGAGTACGGGAATGGCAGCGAAGATGACCTACCTGACTTACCTTTGAGTGGAAGAACAGCTAAAACATCAAATGATTACCTAGACAAAAGCGATAGTAACTCAACATTAAGAGCAGAGAAAAGGATAAGAGATGAGAGTGATGATAGTAGTGATGGTTTTTCAGTGGTAAGGAAGAAAAAAGCGACAAAAAGAATTAAAAATATGGCGATTAATAATAATTTGCATGTAACTACGAAAGACATTGAAAATTTTGAAGTATCTGTCACGGCTAATGAAGTTTTACCCAAACAAATAGGTTTTGCCAAACTTCTTAAAGGTGAGGGCATATTGAATATTCTATGCATTAAATATAAATCTCCTTATAAAGTAGTGATACAATTTGAAAATAAAGAAGAGGCCCGGAAATTATTAGATAGTCATGTTTTCAAAGAATTGGGCTATAGGTGCCGTTTCACCGATGAGGTATCGATCACTTATGGTGTGGTTAAAAATATAGAACTGGACATGGATGAGAAGGAGCTAAAAGAGTTTTTCAAATGCAATAGTACAGAAATTCTGTCAGTCAAGAGGTTAAAACGACTAAATGAAAAAAAAGAATGGTGTGACAGTGGAACAATTCGTTTTTGCTTCAAAGGTGCATTTTTGCCATCCTACGTTCACGGCTTGGGCTGTCGTTTCAAAGTAGAACCTTATACATTTCCTGTCTCACAGTGCAGCTCTTGTTGGCGGTTTGGCCATTTCGCCAAATTTTGCCCAAATCGAAAGAAAGTTTGTCCTAAATGTAGCGGCCAGCATGAAAACTGTGACGCTACCCGCTATCGATGTGCCAATTGTGATGGTGACCATATGGTTTTCAACCGGAACTGTCCTAAATTTATCAAGGAGAAACACATTCGACGCATTATGTCTAATCGGAATTGCACTTACAAAGTTGCACTAAACGAGCATTTGACGACCCAGAAAGTTTTACTTTCAAGCTTTGATGGTGGCTACATTGATACAGAAGAAGAATCGGAAGATCCGACCATTGAGGAAGAGGTCGAAAGTGTTAGTGTTGATACACAGTTTACAAAGGCGCAATCTACAAAAAATATGAAAGTCAAAAAACAAAAAAGAGTAGAATGCAATGGAAAACCTCTGTTCTCAGAAGTAGTTAAGAACAAGAAACCAAATGAGTCCAAATTGTCAGTTGATGCTAGGAATGCTATCAGACACACACAACTCAAGATTAATGAGTAAAATGAGGAAACCAAGCGTGAAGAGGTTACTAAAATAGACTTTCGAAAAATTTTTGACAAATTAAAAAGCATCGTTTTTTCAGAAGGTAGCTTGGAAGAGAAATTGATTACGGGTTTAAAATTTTGTTTTGAAGAAGTAAAGGATTTTATCTTAAGAGCTATCAATAGTGGTGATATGATTAAAAAGCTAATCAATTTCTTCCACAATGGATAGCGTATCTAACATAGTTAACAGGAAAACAACTTTCGGAAATTCTAATGCTCGTTTATGTGTTGGGCAGTGGAATTGTCGAAGTCTTAGCAATAAAAAGAATGAATTAGAGTCACTGTTAAATCAAGAAAAGATTCACATTTGTTTGGTTAGTGAAACTTGGTTAACTTCAGATAGAGAATTTAAAATCAATGGTTATAATATTTACAGATTAGATAGAGATGAAGCAAATGGTGGAGTAGCTATCATAGTGCATAGCTCTGTTAAGTCGCAATTGCATTTTATTCCTATTAACAACCCCGGTATAGAAATTATTTGTATACAAATTTTAAATTGTAAGCATGTTAAATATGTTGCGTCTGTGTATTGTCCGTCATCTGTTCGTACTACTCCTTGTGACTGGGATGAACTTTTTTCTAATTTCAATGAAAGATCCGTTATTGCTGGTGATTTTAATGCACATCATTCTAATTGGTCTCACAGTTGTAATTATAGGGGTAAACAATTATTTGACGTGGCTCTGGACCATAATTTTGTCAGTCTTAATACTGGTGAAAGTACTTATATGAAATTAGTCAACGGTATTTTACAGAAATCTTCTCCCGACGTTACCTTTGTATCGTCCGACATAGCTATTTATTTTAAATGGTTTGTCACAAATGAAAATTTAGGAAGTGATCATATGTTTATTAAATTTTATCTAGAATACTCATACGTTTCTCATAATATTAGACGGCGAAATCTTAGATGTGCTAATTGGCAACTTTATCAGGAATTATGCCAAGAAAGTTTTTCTTCCAATAATTGTGCTCAGCTTAACAATAAGGACGTTCAGTTGATGTACAATTATTTAATAAAAGAGATTAACTTCGCAGTTGATAAAAGTATACCTCTCCTTAAAATTTGTACTAACCCGTCAAAATCTTTCACACCAAAACCTTATTGGAGCTCGTCTCTTTCACACGCTATTGCTAAGCGTCGTTTAGCTCTTAAAAACTTTAGAGCAAATCCGACTCCAAACAATTATGACATTCTAAATGATAGGACTACAGATGCACGGAAAATTATTAATCAGGCTAAATTTGATAGTTGGAAAAGTTTCTGTGATAATATTGATGAAACATCAAGTTCCTCTGTAATGTGGCAAAAAATGAGTTGGATTAAGGGTGTTAAAAAACGTCGGATTCAGGCTCCTATCAACAAAAAAGAAGAGTTGTTGCAATCTCTTGCTCCTGATTTTGTAGAACCAGCCTCACCTTCATTTAGGTCCCAAAATCTTCAGATGGAGACTCCCTTCTCTCTACAAGAGCTTACTAATTGTTTAAAAAAGAAAGATACAGCTCCAGGCGAAGATGGCATTACTTACAGTATGATTTATCATCTTCCTATAGAAGGTAAATTATTTCTTCTTAGGATATATAACTTAATATTTGAAAATGCTTCAGTGCCCGATCAATGGCGACAAATTAAAGTTATTCCAATACCAAAACCAAATAAAGATACTAATGCTCCATCTAAGTTTAGACCGATTTCTTTGATTTCCTGTTTGTGTAAGATTCTTCATATTATGTTGACTAAACGCCTTGAGTGGTTTATTGAACGGAACAATATTCTGTCTCCTCATACGTCGGGCTTTCGTAGATGTCAATCAAGTGTAGATTGCCTAGCCCGATTAGTATTACATATACAGGCTGGTTTTATTAAAAAGGTTCCCACTCTCGCTTGTTTTTTAGATATAGATAGCGCATACAATAATGTTTTGGTGGACCAATTGGTTTTGATATTAGATCAAATTGAAGTTGGATCTAAATTTTGCATTTATTTGTACGAATTTTTAAGATTGAGGCGTTTATGTATCAAAGAGGATGGAGATGATGTTTCTATATCAAGATGGACTGGCAAGGGTCTAGCCCAAGGAGATCCAATGTCTCCTATATTATTTAACATAGTGACAGCAAAAATATGTCAGTCTATTGATGAATTGTATGCCTTACAGTTTGCTGATGACTTTGTTTTTTATGTTCAAGATGTGAATATAGATAATAGTACATCGGATATTCAGAATTGCATATCTTGGGTTTCGTCATGCTTAGATCAAATAGGCTTACAAATATCATTCTCAAAAACTCAACTGTGTCTGTTTAGCAAAGACAGACAAAGGGATCAAATTACTATTTCAATAAATGATAATCATATACCTGTTGTAGACTGTGTCAGATATTTAGGTGTTTATTTAGATAGAACATTAACTTGGAAAAGACACATACAAGAAATTCATGTCAAATGTTTAAAATTACTTAATATCCTCAAAATTTTAGCAGGCTCTTCTTGGGGAGTTCACCCGAAACATCTTCGAAGGGTTTATTTATCGCTAATTAGAAGTAGAATTGATTATGCAAGTTTTATTTATGACAATGCAGCCAGGAGTAATCTTTTGAAATTAGACAGAATCCAAAATGCTGCATTACGAATCGTAGGTGGTTTCATTAAAACGACTCCAGTTCACGTCATGGAGCACGAAATTTGCGTACCTCCACTCTACTTGCGACGTAAATATTTAGCCACTAGATATTGTCTTAGATCACAGTCCTGGGCCTGCAATCCTACGATTGATAGATTGGATAGGTTTTTGAATCTAAATCTTTCAAAATTGAAGAGGTGGCCTCTACTACTATCAGTTTATAACGAAACCAAACATGAAAAAGTGAACATGTGTAATCCTTTGCACATGTTTAGTTTGAATACTTGGGTTACAAATATAGATATGAATTTCATTGAAATCAATGTAGATAATATAAGAGGTCCAAAAAAGAGCTATGATGCTACCGTATTAAAATACAATACGCTACATATGTTGGGGAACAAATATAATGATTGGCATAAAATTTACACTGACGGTTCTCAAACGAACGAAGGGCGTGGGGCAGCTTTATTTGATCCCAGTCGCAATGTGAGGGAGCTTTTCAAACTAAATGATTCAGATTATTCCATTATGTTTGTGGAACTTTTTGCTATATCGGAGGCACTGTCTTATGTCATCAGTGCAGGATTTTCAAAGGTTGTAATTCTAACTGATAGCAAAAGTGCTTTACAGCATGTGGCTCGATGTGCTTCTGGTCATAGAGGTGCATCGTTAGCTTATACTATTTTAAACAAAGTTCTTGCATTGAAGGCTCGAGGGATGTCTCTTGGTTTGCAATGGATTCCTTCACATATTGGTTTACATGGTAATGAGGAGGCAGATAAATTAGCCAGAGAAGCTACATCAATTGGCACTGAAGTGTTTTTGAAACCAGAATTCACTGAAGTGTTGATTAAATACAAACATAGTATCTCGTTACAGTGGAAAGAGTATTTTGATTTCATTTCTCTTAAAAAAGGAATATGGTATCGTACATTAATATCTGAACCTCCTCATATACCATGGTGGTCAAATGTAAATATGTGCCGAAAATATGTTGTGATGGCTCATAGATTGCGCTCTGGGCACATGCCATTAAATAATTTCAAATATTTATTGAATATGGTGGAGGATCCAAGCTGTGATGCTTGTGGTGCGCCCACTGAGGATGTATATCACCTGCTTGTTGAGTGCGCCCAGAGTGCGTCTGACAGAGACCAACTTTTTGATACTTATGCCCTTAATAGGCTAGATGTTGGTTGCATTCAAAGTGTTCTGGCAGCGCCTACATCGGCTGCTGCCAGAGCATTTTATAATTTTGCTTTTTTTATCCTTTGTAATTTTATAAAATGATGTTTGTGTTTCCTATGGGACTGGCATAACCGCAAGGGTTCAAAGTCCCCAAATAAAACTTTGATTAAAAAAAAAAAAAAAAAGACATTAGATGCCGAGCGCCACGCATCTCAAAGAGCTGCTGAGACTCAAGAGCGAAACCAAGCGCGTCGAATTTTACATGCTGAGCGTCACGCAGCTCAGAGAGCTGCTGAGACTGAAGTTGAAAGTCAAGCGCGGCGACTTTTAGATGCTGAGCATCACGCAGCGCAAAGAACTGCTGAGACTCAAGAGCAAAACCAAGCGCGTCGAATTTTAGATGCTAATCATTAGACGTTAAGCAAAAAATTGCATAGTTCCTGTAGGACAGGACAAAAACTATCGAAAGCAAAACTGTCGCCACTATCACAAAGACGCTAAGTGATTATTTTCTCTATGACACTTAACGAAACGTCGCAGCGAAACCTAATTAGATGACAGGTGACATTGTCTGCAGACTTTTATAAATCACAGGTAGCATGGCAAGGGGACAAATTGTTTTTCCACCATTATATCCCCTTGAAGAGGAAATAAAGTATGGATTGAAAATGACAACTGACATTAAAATTGGATAAAATGTTTTATTCCCTGTGCATGCTACATGTTACTATGACGTTTAATAACAGGCCGTCATTTTGTCTGACATTAAAAATGTTTTTAAATCTTCTATCATTAGAGGTTTAACATGTTTCTTTATTCTATCTTTATGGTACAGAATCATCATACTTTAATATTATCAATCCGAAAAGTTTGTTGGTTTGTTCCTCTTTGACGCAGCAACGGAGCAAAAGATTGAATAGATTTTTGGTATGGATACCTATGGTTTAAAAGACAGAAAGTGATAACAGGATACTTTTGTATCCCGAGAAAATTAGTGATTCCCATGGGATAGGACAATAACTGTTTCTCAGCAATGGAGCAACGGGTTGACTTGATTTTTGGGGTGGGCATAGTTTGGAAGACGGAAAGTGACATAGGATACTTTTCTTTCCGAAAAAATTGCGGTTCCCGTAGGATAAGACAATAACTTTTTCTCAGCAACGGAGCAACGGGTTGCCTTGACTTAATGCATGAAAATAGATTGAAAGACGAAAACTGACAAAGACCACTTTTTATCCCAAAAACTTTAACAGTTCCCGTAGGATAGGATGAAAAGTAAGCGAGCGGGCCGCGGTAGCAGCCGTCTAAGCGCCAGAAATAACCTGTCATTTCAAGTTTAGGACGTTCCTACATTTTTCGCACTCCTTCGCGGCACTCAACAGCGCTAGCCCAGACTCGGGCTCCATAACGGAGCTTGCGCTCCCGCCATAATGACGGTGTGTTTCGGAGCACAAGACACATGGTCATCCACCACTCGGGAGTAACCAGCACTGAGCGTCGGACAGCATTCCAACGTCCTGATCCCAGTGCAACGGGTCAGTCATAGTAGCCCAGCGCTTGCCTCTTCAACTGCAGAGGGCAGTGAGAACAGCCATCGCGATACCGACACTTCTCTTCCCCTACAGCCCCACTGCGTCTTCCAACAGGTTGATGGCCTAGCGGAAGGTAGGGTAGGTGGCGGCACCCACACAACCAGTTCCATCCCACCGCAGCCCCTAATCCTCGGTTGCAGCGTCGCAAGAGCGGCACTGCAGCCCGTCTCAGAAGCAACACTCCTCATAAGGCAGGCAACCTACCGGCCATCCTCTCAGCTGCTTTAGTTAAAAGCGGCTGCACTACGAGTGCCGGCCTCTAAGCTGCCTTGGGGGAAAGACCCAAAGAAGAGGGAGACTTCGAGCGCCGCTTTTTCAGCTGCCTTAGACCTCCCCTGCCACGACAAGGCGGGAATACACAGGGGGGTTGTATATACACTCCAACCGTAACTTAACCAACAAAAGCATTCCTCTAAGGTATTTTGATGTTTGTCGCTTAGGTTAGGTTTCGCAGCCGACATAAACATTAGCCAAAATCAAAATATAACGCGGGCGAAGCCGCGGGTAAAAGCTAGTACATAATAATCGAAAGAAAAAGTAAACGTTTTCCGTAGAGATAGATTTTTTTACTCTTGCGCGCCGCTTTTTTTGTTAGGGTTCCGTACCCAAAGGGTAAAAACGGGACCCTATTACAAAGATTCCGCTGTCCGTCTGTCCGTCTGTCACCAAGCTGTATCTCATAAGCCGTTATAGCTAGAAAGCTGAAATCTTCACGGATGATGTATTTCTCTTGCCACTATAACAACAAATACTAAAACCAGAATAAAATTAATATTTAAGGGGGGTTTCATACAACAAACTTGAGTTTATAAGTAACCGTTTTTCTCTCGATATTAATAACGGTAACAGGTAGATGCTTGAAATATTCACAAATGTTTAGTCCTTACATAGTATAAAATAAAGTCGCTATTTTCGTTTGTTTGTTTGTTTGTCTGTATGCTTAAATCTTTAAAACTACGCAACGGATTTTGATGCGGTTTTTTTTAATGGATAGAGTGATTCAAGAGGAAGGTTTATATGTATAAAAATTCCCGAAATTCTCACGGGAACGGGCACAACGCGGGTAAAACCGCGGGGCGCTGCTAGTTTTATATACAATACAATAATAAATAATAAAATTGAAATTAATATTTAAGGGGCACTCCCATGCAGTACGGAACCCTAAGTGCGCGAGTCCTACCGTACTTTTATTTATTTTGTATTTTTGTTTTTAGAGAAGAGCTTTTCGCCATATATTCTTCTGATTTTTTTAACCTAAGCTAATGTAAGTTTTACAACCAAACTATATAACTATATATTGTTGATATACGATGAATAATTATGTTTAGTTCATAGTAATTACAACTTTACAACTTTTCTATTATTAATTAGAGTGTGTCAAGGCGATCTCGATGCATTCCTGATCTGTGCGAGTGTTGTATCATCGTTAAATCACATTCACACAGAAGTATGTGAAAGTTATGTAAGTGTGGTGGTGGTAAAGTGATGAGCGAAAGCGATAGCGGAAACAAAAAAAAAACGTACATTTCAGCAATAATTTATTGCCTTCAAAAATAATGATAGCTTTAAACTCATTGCTTAGGCAGTAGTGTAAACATAACACATGCTGAAATAAACTATTTCTTTAACAACTTTGTACAGATTTATACGTTGAAAGATAACAGATGACAGAGCTTTTGCGTTCTCCACGATATGCAAAGTTTAATCATCATCATTGAATGCGTAGACAAAGTCTAAGTAAGCACTGGGAAAGATCGTTAGTTTTTCTTGCACAACACTCATTTACTCATGATCGGCACGATCAGTCTTCGGATGAGTGACCGCGAGTGGTATCTCTTAATGAGCGATATCTGACACGTTAAAATGTTCAGCCATGTCAGAAGTGTCCAGGTAGCTTAAAAACATTGAAACCAGGTCTAGCACGGCTGCCAAAAAGTACACTATACTAAACGTTACATTTTATATAGTTACAAAGAAAAACTTTAACTTAAAATTTTATGAGATCAAAATACGAGTAATATACGACAAGAATAACATTACAATAACACACTCTTTATATTGGTATAGAAAGAGGCAATTATTGAAACTTGAAGCTGGGAACTACATACTCCAAAAAAAACAACGATTTTACAGATTCATCTGATAACATTCATATATGTTGTTTTTTCTCTGTAGACTTTTTAATGTTTAGGTATACAAATATCTCTGTAGACTTTATAATATTTAGGATCTATACAAATTGATCTTGTATTTTTGTCAGTTATAAAATAATGGTCCGAAATTTGCCGTCCCCTAAAATCTGCCGCCCTTGCTTCAGCCTACTCAGCCTGCTGGTAAATCCGCCACTGATTTTAATTGTTAATAATGTTAATTGTTGGAGGCCTATACCACCTCCACAATTAAAATTTTAGCGTCAATCTACTGAGGGCTCAATATTTTTAAATATCGTAAACCGCTATTTCTACGACTATGTCTCAGTCTTATGCACACAGAGTGGGTTGTTGTCTCGCCAAACTGTAACGGACAGTTGCTATGCAATGCCACATTGCACACACCATTCACCGAATTGTATTGATTCGTCGGCTCTACGCTAATATTATAGGCTCCACTGACGATGCGTGCAAATGGACGACGTCCATTCAATGTCGCTAGAAATAAATACCTTCATACTTTCCTTTGTTAACCTACCTCAAAAAGGAGGTTCTCAATTTGTCTGTATGTCACGCGATTACTCCGCCAATTATTAATAGATTTTGATGATTTTTTTGTTTGGTAGATCATACTTTAGATGTGGTCTCATATAAATTTCATAACATTGGCTGAGTCGTTCATGAAAAATCAACAATAATGTGAAAATGAGTCCGTCGATGATAAATTGATCCATATTCAAATTCTGTACACGGTTAAAGTCGGTTTTGCCATTTTTGACGAAAAATAATAAAATTATTTTAGGGAGCAAAAATAGACTTTAGTGCCAAAATAGTTTAGTAACTTAATATCTGTGGATTTATCTATAGGTATATGTACTGTATTTCTGGTTACCTGTATCTTCAAAAATGTATCGTGTAAAATATGAAGCCAACTTAAGAAACTTGACTTCACTAAATTGACAACATTAAGAGCCTCGGTGGTCTGTAATTTTCCATACAAAAGGATTACGCTGTTTTCTTCCTGGAAAATACTTATAGAGCTTCAATTTTTTGTCATAAAATTAAATTTAGCTGTTTAGACTACTCTGTCTTTTCTATTTCTTGATAAGTTAATTATCAGGCAAAATATGACCCTTCAAAATCACAAAAAAAATCACCATTATTACCGACGTCTTTAGAGACCTACCAGAAGAGACTAAATAATATCTAACAAAATATAAAATGATAGAATCATGAACACATATTTTTTTTAAATTTTGACATAAAAAAATACTTGATAGATCTAGTTTTTGAAGAAGAAAACAGCGTAATACGAAACGTTGTCTCGCCATGTTTTTTGTAGGTATAAATCGCTCTGAGCTGCAATTGTCCCTATCGCACGATGCGGGGGTAGGGTCGAGGTGAGGGAGGTTCAAACCTATACGTACACAAGCACTAGGGATGTAGTAATAGTCGATATTTTTGTCGATGCTCTAGTGATGTCCATCGATATCGATGTTTATTAAAAATATTAGTTATTTTTTCAAATCCTGTGATTTGACCGTTGTATGTTTGTTACTTTTGAAGAAAAGATTTTATGTTTGGAATATAGGCGTTTAGTTGCTGCGACATATTGCAGCGATTATACAGAATATCGTGCTGTATCCGCAGACATCTAAATGAGTTAGGCGCAGAATAACCAATTCTCATAATGCCCAAGTAATGCTCAATTCTACGAAAGCATAATTCTATGAATGCCCAATTCTCAAAGTGGCAACATAATTTTGATTAGGAATTTTCTAAAAAAAAATACAATTTAAATACATGTAAGGGCTTACCAGTACCTAAAACAACCTCCGTTTGCGAGTTAAGGACATTATAACTTTTACTATGGGACCGACCAGAGCCGAATCCGCGAGAAATATCAACTATACCATGAAAAAAGTCCGTTGATGATGGACAAAGTGCATGGAACAGCTGGTTTTTTATCGCCAATGCGGAGTTAATTGTTCTTTTCAAACCTATTACCTTTGCCCTAAAGAGGTTGTGCTTTCATTACCGGTGTTTTTTTTTTAATGAAAATGTGTTTTTAGGGTTCCGTACCCAAAGGGAAAAACGGGACTCTATTACTAAGACTTCGATGGCCGTCTGTCCGTCTCTCTGTCACCGGGCTGTATCTCATGAACCATGATAGCTAGGCAGCTGAAATTTTCACAGATGATATGTTTCGGTTGCCGCTATAACAACAAATACTAAAAACAAAATAAAATAAATATTTAAGGGGGGCTCCCATACAACAAACCTGAACTTTTAGACGTATTTCGCTCTATATTAATAACGGTACCAGGTTGCTTGAAATTTTCACAGAACATTTAGTTTTATATTCCCTTCAATAATAAATAATAAAATGAAAATAAAATAAATATTTAAGGGGGGGCTCTCATACAGTACGGAACACTCCGTGCGCGAGTCTGACTCGTACTTGGCCGATTTTTTCCATTTGAAATTATTTTGCCATTTTGAGAATTGAGCATTCTTAGAAGTGAACATTGTGAGAATTGGGCATTTATAGAATTGGGCATTCGTAAAATTAAACTTTCTTAAAACTATGTGCCATTATTAGAATTCTGCGCCTAAAGCGAAATAATAGTTCTAATCAGGAAAATCACGTGCTCTCTAAAATCGTGTAATAACTGTAACGTATAAATATAATTATCCTTAGTCCACTTACCTAAGCGAAAAACGTTCTATTAAATTATTAAATTATCAAAGACACAACATCAAATAATTAAAAAACACATTATCAGTCACATTACAAATACAACAAAATAAATAAATCTGTATCTAATAAAATAAATAAGTGCTATGCTGTGCTTGCCAGTATAGGTAGCGCCACACAAGTCGGCGGATGAGATGTAAGACGCAGATGACACTTCGCCGTAATTTGCTAATTATTGCGCATGTGCGCACAATGCCGATGCCGCGCGACGTAGTGGTAAGCACGGGCGTGCGCGCGGGAGGCATGAGGTTGGCGGGCGGTTGTGCCCGTGCGGCGTCTTGTCTCTCTGGCTCCTGCGCATACCTATATTTTGCCTATTGCGCAGCGTTCTGCGCCTAACTTTCCATCCGCCGACTTGTGTGGCGCGGATTATACGTGAAATTCATTCGAGAAAACAGCCCCATTGGCTATCCGTTCATTGAACTATGTGCCTTGCCCTTTGTCATTTTAACTTGCCTATCCGCTGAGTTTTGCTGAAAAGTGTGTAGTAATTTGTGGATGTTCTATCCTGTATTTATATGGTGTGTGCTACGCACTGCTGCTTTAATTTGCTAATAGTTTCAACTTTTTTAAACTTATTCAAAGTAGAACCTAAGTATGACAAGCAGTTCTCCAAACAGTAAGCATTGCATCTGTTTAATTGAATTCTTAATTATTTTTTACTAGCAGCGCCCCGCGGTTTTACCCGCGTTGTGCCCGTTCCCGTGGGAATTTCGGGAATTTTTATACATATAAACCTTTCTCTTGAATCACTCTATCTATTAAAAAAACCGCATCAAAATCCGTTGCGTAGTTTTAAAGATTTAAGCATACAGACAAACAAACAAACAAACAAACGAAAATAGCGACTTTATTTTATACTATGTAAGGATACTACGGGACTAATCGCGCAATGAAAATACGGGAATAGTTACAATATAAAAGGCAAGAAGTTTTATATGTCCAGATATACAGGGTTATCCAGAACTGGTGTACTAAGCCGAAAGGAGGTGATTCGGAGTATTATTATGAACAACTTTTAATATATGTGGCCAAACCGAAATTCGAGAAAAAAACCAATCGTGTCATACCTTTTGTCGAGTCCAAGTTGCAGTTTTGTATGGAACAGCTGATTTTTAGTTCACGAAATCCGCAGCTGGACCCATATTCATATATTCATGTTATTTTATTGGTATCAAAATACAAGATACAAGTCAGTCCAAACCAATTACAATTGTAGTTATAATTATAATATCCTTAAAATTTCAGCCTAGCTAAAGCAAAGCATAATTATCTTAAAATTACAATAACTTAAAATAGCTGTAGTTAAATTAATTAAATTGTATATTTAAATAAATGATTAAATATTAAATCGTAAAAACAAAATGATAATCATTTAATATAAATCTGAACAATGCTACAATATCAAAACTTAAAATGACAAAAATTGCATAGTTAATCAATTAACAAATATGAATTTGTAACAAAATATAGTAAACATAGTAAACTTTGTTCATAATAACGAACGTGTAGGTAGGTACACCTCTGAAACTTCCTTCACTTTGTAAAACTTCACTTGTAAAGAGGTATCGTGTATCCACCAGTAGACGTCACGTAACAGAAATGATGATGATGAATTGAGAAACCTTTCATTTTGACTGACCTACAAAAAGAAAGGGATTTGCAATTTGTGTATGTTCTGATTACTTCACATATTCGATTTTTCTGAGCTCACACTTTCTCAAGTTTATTTTACAATTTTTCAATTTCAAAAGTTCTTTATTTACACACAATTAATTTAATAAATACAATACCAGTGTTAATTCTATCCTAGTACTATAAAAACTTAACATAATGATTGTTCTGCAAACACTTGGCTTATACAAAACATAACATAAATATTAAAAAAAAGGCGTCTGATAAAATTAAAGAGGATAAGTAACATTTTGATTTGCTATTGCAAGCTTTTAGGAGAAGCATTACATTTAAAAATAAATTACGAACAGTTTAGTTTATTTTACAAGTTTTTGTTTAACTTTCAATGTATGTATGTAAATAATATATTTTTTTGGGTCAAACCATGCAACGCAATTTCGAAGCAGATATTGAAGCTATCTGTTATTTATTACGTACCTAAATCTCTTGAAAGATTTTATACCCCAAAAATTGTGTAATATTCAAAATTTATAGGTTGAATTCATTTTAAAGTTTAGATTCTTCTTTTTGGACTATTTAATTTAAATAAAAGCTATTTAAACTTTGTTTATTGTCTGTTGAAGAATTATGTGCGTGTTTTCCTTAAAAAAAGTTATTTGGGATATCTTAAGTTAGGTATTTGGTAGAATTTTCAGTTAGTATATTGCAGCGCCTACAGAAATCGATTAGTTAAATAGCTATTTTTGTTCGCAGCTTTTGGCTTGAGGTCAATTGTGTAAAGTTGGCTATATATAAAGGTTTTTTAAAAAAAAATTTTTCGAAAGAAAATTAAAATCAATATACCTACTTCGCCTCTATGTGTAAAAAATAATGTAGCTTTCTAATTCGATAAAAAATATTCAGTATAAATGTTTTCGTTTGCCATGCGCTATCCCAAAAAACCGGAGCTTATGTACCTACCATATTTTGCTACAATTCAAAAGAATACGAGTAAATCAGCCGGCAGCCTGAGCGTAGAGCGCGGGCGGGCGCGGGAAGGGCGCGGGCGGAAATGGTGCGCAGCACACACACACAAATACAATTGCATCACACCACACATAGAAGCTCCCTGTCTTGGGGGCATCGCGACAGCAATAGTTTAGTTCAAATACCTACTTCTCAAATTCCTTGGCGCTCAGCTACTCTCTTAACTACGCCCATTCGGAGGTCCGCCGTCCATTCGGACGCATGGTCAGTGGGCCTCCTTACAGAAACTAGGTCGATAACCGGGAGGATTTTGCTGCTTCTTCAATGAAAGTCTACTCACTGTGCTTATACTAGTAGATAAGAGGAAAAAGAGTGGCAGATATAGCCTAATCACCCTTCGCGGGTAGGCTACATTTGAATATTAAACCAGTACAGCCATTTGATTGTTACTACTAGTAGTACGTACTACTAGTAGTACCACGGACACGAAACTTCTTCCTGTAGTAGGTACCCGTAGTACCCGTAGTTCCCGTAACACTCTTATAAGAGTGCTTGGTTGGACCACGGGAAGATAATATAAACGGAATGCAACACTCTGGCCAGTTGCGGATTGGCAGACTTTGAAGGACAGAATAAATATAAATACAATTGAAGGATCCCGGTGGTTAAAAGATAATGCAGAAAAAATCGGGGGTAACAGCTAGTTCCAATATCTTAATTTTCTGCATAAAAAAATGCTAGTTTGCCTAATAATCACACGACTGCAATATTTAAACACGGAAGATGTTTGAAATTTCTTATTCAGATTAAACATATCGATACAAACCGATACTGAATTACGCCTTCGCGCGCCAGACAGTAATTTTGCAACACACTGTACATAATTATATTGGATAATAACGCGGTTTCAAGATCAGTACGGCTAGCATAAGTTCTGTCGAGAAAACTTTTCCTGCGTAAATTTAATTAAATTAATTTAAGATCTCCATATTTGTCATCAGTATGACATGGGACAAAAGCTGAATTAGATAGCAAATTTATTTAAGGTATTTTGTCGACAACAAAAAGATTTTTTGGTATGGAACGGCAGATTCGATTTATGGTTTTATCACATGTATTATGTAGTAGTTCTATGTAGTAGTTCTCCGAACAGCAGACTTCCCATCTAATGGCTTAACAGAATCTTCATAAGCTTGAATATCGGCTCGACCGATTTCGTTCATACTTAAATCTTGTTAGGATTTAGTTTTTCGCTCTGTGAGAAACACATTGTAATTGCTATTGAATATGCGGCGTCACTTTCCACACAGATTTGTGTTAAGCTTGTTAGGCAAATAGAATACCTGCATCAATTTTCTGAATAACTCTTCAGAAATGCTGCAAAACTTAACAAGCTCGTAATCATAATCTCCACACTTAAAAAGAAAAGAATTAAACCTCCTTACGATCGATTTTACGTAATAACAGTTTTGCTCTTGCTCTTTTTTTACCACAGCCTGCTATCACCCACCAGCCTAATTATTATTATGCAAGTACTTATGTGTTGTATAATATTTGTGCTGGTATGTGTATCAAATCGCAGTGATAATAACTGGTGAGGCAACTGAGGCAATGAGGTTTTAATTCGTACTACCATTTGCTTATGACGATGACAAGTACCTACTTCATTCTAACTACTCGTACATAGTACCTGTTGTTATTAAAATAAAACAAAAACTATCAAGTCTGGTGCAGCCAAATTGAAGTTTTTTAACCGACTTCCAAAAAGAAGGAGGTTCTATGTTCGTCTGTATGTTTTTTTTTGTGTATGTTCATCGATAATTTCGCCAATTGTGAACCAAATCGAAAAAATATTTTTTAGTGCGAAAAGGTACAAGTACTCCCGAGATAGTCCCATTTAAATTCAAAAAAATCGGTATAAACGTTTTTGAAAAATCAGCTATAATGTAAACAATTCAAGCGAAATATTCAAATTTGGTAAACGATGAAAGGTGGTTTTGCCATTATTTGTGCAAAATAATGATGTTTAGAAAATATGACGTCATTTGTATGACAATACGTAGGTACTTACGTCTATTCCGAGCACGTGAAATCAATTATTTCACTCTACCATATTCGTGGTGATATAAATTATAAAACGATTTTATTAATTGAATGACATTGATTTAATCAAAATAGATTTTGATTAAATCAATGATTGAATGATGAATTAGGTAAATTAAACATTTTTTGCGTACCATAATAGTTAATGGGTCGACGACATCAGATCCATCGCGGGACACGCGTGGATGAGATCAGCCCAAGACAGGGAAAACTGGCACAAGGGAGAGGAGGCCTATACCCAGCAGTTGGTCGATACAGGCTGATGATGATGATGATAACAGTTAAAGCATGACGATCTTTTAATAATTACCTATTATAGCACATTGCCACACTTAACAATCAAGCCGGCTACGGTAGCTTAGGTATGTACTCGTATTTGCGTATTGCGTATGATTTTGTTCCTTTGAATAGGCAAATATAGGCAAATACGAACCACTTCCCATAGCAGTGTTTATGATAATTAGACATAATTTATGCGTTCATGAATAGCGACGTAATGAAAATAATGACGGGAAAAAACTCTTTTTTGTTGATGTGTAATCTTCTACAAGACATTATAAGTTATACCTACCGACTATCTGAATCATTGGCTGATCTGTACCAATCATCTAATGATAGTTTTTTTCAAGCAAAGATAAATGACTTGTCCATGGAATAGTTTATTATTTCAGGTACTGTACCATAATCGAAGACTGTACCTATCTATGCCTGACACATGTATGACACACAAATGCGTATGCCATGTACTCGCGCTATTTTTCATTTAGGTGTTCTCCTCCTTATTTTAGTTGGAGTCAGGAACCAGTCCGAGGTTGCCCTCCTTGCTGGGGTTGGACGCCCTGATACATTGGTCAGGGGGCATTTCATGGGCGTAATATCCTCTGCTAAATCGGCTGTTACTGTCAGCCGTCTTGGCGTGGACGGACTACGATGGCCATCCGGGCTTAGTTGGCCTCTTGTTGGTTTTGTGAAGCCCTTTCTGGGCCTCATCGTTGTGGCTGCCTATAAGCCATCTTCGCCATCCTCCTCTTCCTCTGCGTCGGCTAGAAGTAGGTCTCTGGGGAGGGCGTGCCAGGTACGTAATAGGTACCTCGCGCTAGTTGGCTCTCGCTAAGGTGATGAATAGATGATAGTATTCTACGGGCTACGTTAGTTTTTTTTTTTTTTTCATTTTTGATATAGACTTGGCATTTATATTAAACTGTTTTATTTAACTTCACTTGTCCGTTTTTTAGGTCAACTCTAGTATTTGAAATTTGACCCGAATTGAAATTTGAAAATTTCCCTTGGACAGATTGATATGATATTTGATACACAGCTTTAATTTCAACGATAATCATTTTTGTATTCAGTATAGACGTAAATACGAGATGGCCACCGCCATAATATGGCGGATTATTTTTTTTTACAAAACCCTCCCAATATGGGTATCAAATGAAAGGGATTTTCATATAAAACACAGTTTGTAGTACACTAAAAACACAAAAGTTAAATTAGTAAAAAGCCTTTTTAAATTATACGGTATTATGTACTAAAACCTAAAAAATAATAAAAAATATTTTTCGCAAAAAATTGCAAAACCGCCTTCCATCGTGTACATAATTTGAATATTTCGCTCGAATTGATTACTTCATTGTTGATTTTTCAAAAACAGCTCAGCCTATTTATTTAAATGGAACCACCTCAGGAATATAATAGCCCTTTCGAACTAAAAAAGAATTTTTTGATTCAGTTCACAATCGGCGAAATTATCGATGAACATTCACAACACAGAAAATGAACAAAACATAGGTACAGACGAACATAGAACCTCTTCCTTTTTGGATATCGGTTAAAAATAAAATCGTGGGCTGCTTTATTTACATCGTTTTATTTTTAAGTTATTATTTTTTTGGTACATAAACCGTTTAATTAAAAAAAAATTGCCAACTTAAACGATTTTTGATCAGTTTTTGTTTCTTTTATCTAAAGAAGTAAAGACGGAAGTGTATCGTGCTGTCTTATTCATGTAGGTCATTAAAAATATTAATATATATATTTTCGAGTAATGTGTTATTAGCTATTAGGTGCATGCTACATGGATAAGTATATTGGCCAATAGAGAAGACGTATAAATGCAATGGTGTAAGGTCTAACCAGTTACTCAGCGATCGATAAATTATAAATCAATATCTTTTTTTTTAACTACGATGTTCGTAGTGTTTGCTCATACATAAACATGAACTTGATAAAGTGATTGTGAGATTGTATTGGGAGCTATCTGCTCTTTGACTATTTTTAAAATGATTGCAATTGCACAATAAATACAGACTTCATATATGAATATTATAATATTATGAGACTGTTTGTCTGTATTTTAACTTGATGTTTTTATGTTTGAGCTGTTTTCCTGTCTGGCGGATTTCTGTTTGCATGTGGAATTGGTTCGCATGCGTGTAACAGCATATTTCCAGCCATATGCGTGTGGACCACGTGGTAGGATAAATCTGACAGAACTGTACGAACTGCCCCCGTTAGTTAAAAAGGCGCATCTAACATCCTTCACTTCAAAATTAAGATGCGTCACACACTTGCAACCGCGCTCCTTTTTCCGAGTCTCGCGATGTTTGTATATCTATTAGGTATATTTGTACATACAGATTATAGTTTTTTAATTACCATATTTATTTATTTCAGGTAAATATTTAATAATAATAATATTTCAGGTTTACGAATTCTGTCACATAACTTACATAAAAATATCTTATTTATATTACAATTATTAATATATTAGTTTCTAGTTGATTTGAAATTTGACTTGCCTACCTGCTAACAGTGAACTCGGCTTATCTATTAGGTAGACACAGTTTTGCATTGTAAGAGTAAAGATCTAATAGTTATTGCACGTAGCGTAGGTTGTAACTAATAACTCATAAAATGGCGGGCAAAACTGGATGTTAAACTAGGTAATATTATAATACTGTATATCTATTTTGTTTTGCTATTATATCCATCATGCAAAGAACTAGTTTTAAAATTGGTTTCATAATAATTTGCACTTTTATTAAAATGCACAAAGTTCAATGCAATATTTATTTGACATTATTAAGAGGTCAAATGTGATAGTAACTAAAGAGTTATTAATTAATAGCATAATTTAGTGATAAAGTATCGAATAGAATATGACGCCATTCAATTCATTGTTAAGGGTATTTAAATAATTTTATAATAAGGTAATTCTAATGTACATGGATATTGGATATTCATGGGGGGTTCACTAAGCCGAAAAACCCGGTTTAAATAAGACCTTCATTTTGTAACGAAGAGTTGTAAAAAAACCAAATGATTTTCTCGAATTCTGTGTTGTGTAAAAACTGTTCAAATGATGGCCTCAATTACCTCTTTTTGGAGTTTTAACCTTAGTATTATAGTGGTATGGACAGTGGTAGTAGTGGACTGATGAATGGTGGGGTTGAAAAGGTCTCAATTGAAGACCACGTATCGGCAAGCGCAGCGTAGCCTGGGTGGACCACAGGGTGGACGAAGGATGACCTCATTAAGAACTCAAGATCGCGCTGGATGCGAGCCGCTACCAATAGGTCTTATTGGAGTTTTATAGGGGAGGCCATCTAGGATATCCAGCAGTGCATAATAGCATAGCAGAGGATATCCAGCAGTGGGCGTCCAATGGGCGATGGATGGCTTAATAGGTACACCCTTTCTGAATAAACCTATAAGTATAATGTGACATAAACCGTTTGGCTTTGGTCGAGTACGCAACCTCATACCAAAAGAAATTCTCACAGAAAACATATAGTAACGAAAAATATTACCATTAAATAAGAATGTCTGGGTGGATTGGATATGTGACTAATTGTTCCAACAAATATTTTAGCCGGTCATTTGAAATTTGAAACCGGCGTTGCATAAAATATTTACAACACGTCAAATGAAATATTTCACTTTTATTGTCTCAAGTCCGTAATTTTATCCGAGTTTTGGTAATTTCATCACGTTATAATTTTTTCGTCAAGTGTATGTCAATATTACTTTGGGTTCTGTAGTATAACATCATTATCATCAGTTATCATCAATTTTATTAATCGACAAAGCAAAATGTCAAACTTGCTTACATTCGTAGAAGAAATTCGTTGGCGTGTGTGACTCCAGAAGCCTGTACCTACTGAGGCAGCGAGTGGACTCGACCCAACTAAATACTAGCTTACAAGCTTAAAAATCGGCCAAGTGCGAGTCGGACTCGCATACGAAGGGTTCATAGGTTATTCTGTAGTCTAAAATAGCCCTGTATTTATAGATCAAACACAATAGTAGGTACTAGTGTAGGATACAGGGCTATTTTAGACTACAGAATAACCTATGAAGGGCGACTGTATTATATTATACATCACGATGAATAACTTTTACTATGGGACTAGGTAACCTTAATTGCATCTTGCCAGCATGCTGGGCACGCTGACGATGACGATGAACCAATTGATTGTTGTATAGTAGCAGTTTATGTAGTTTTATCCTGCAATAGTACCTCACAACAATACAAGCTTTTTTGATGCACTACGGAACCCTAAAAATGTATTTATAAACATGTTTGTTAATGCAACTTTCGTAACGCTAAATATTCATTTTATAAAATTTCGGTATACCTACTTTTAATTAATTCAGATTCAGATAAGTTTATTGTTAAACTGTGTTACAATATAAAGGTCTTAATAATAGCTTATGGTACCAACAGTTTCGCCCATAATGGACATACAATATGTTTAGTAGTCACAAAACATGTTAAAAATTTATACATTTACATTTTAATTTAATACATACTCAATTTTAATTTAATTTACATTTCAATTTAATATAATAACATAAAAAGTAAAATAAAAGCGCAGAAAATAACAAAAACTTAAACTCATAAAATATAAGTAGTCTTATTTAGGTAGCTTATCCTTAAAACTCATCTACCCTGCAGTAACTTTTTTGTATTAACAATTGAAAAACTTTCCCTTTAAATGTAGCTACGCACTCCGATTCCAGCACTGATTTGGGCAAATGATTATAAATTACTGGACCCATCCCTAAAAAACTTTTGTTAAATAATGCAGTAGTGTGAGGTGCCATACAAATTTTATTTGTTAATTAAATGTGTTACTATTTTTCCTGTATACAGGTAAACTAGTTAAGAACAAATTTTACCATGGGATCACCTGCGAAATATATACCGTATATAGATCATTGACTGCCTCGATGGCTCAGTGGCTAGTGACCCTGACCTCTGGTTAAAGAGGTGTGGGTTCAATTCCCACCCAGGGCAAATAATTATGTGACGAACATAGATAGTGTGTTTGCTCTGTGTCTGGGTGTTATTTAGGAACGAGTATTATCTATATTAAGTATGTATTTAAAAATATGTATATGTAGTATATCAGTCTCTGGCAGCCATATCAAAAACTTTGCTTAGTTTGGGGTCAGAGACCGAGTGTGAGATGTCCCTAAAAAAAATAATTAATAAAAATAAATAAATATTAATTTTTAAATTGGCGCGAATTACGTACCTACTATACATAGTAGGTAATCCGCGCAGTCCGTGCTTTATTACAATATTTCGCAAATTATGTAATAAAATAACTTATTAGCTAGTTTAAATTAATAAGTCAACGTATAATAAATTATACGTTGACTTATTAATTTAGGTATATTATTTATATTTCATGTACCTACTAACAGACATAACTACGTTTCGCTCTACATGCAAAATGAAGTATGTCATTTCTAGCCAACTCCTGAAAGAAGTCTTAATTTCGATGTTCTTTCACGAATTTTTTAATACTTACTATTTAATATCATAAATCTGGAAGAGTGTTTGTTGGTTGAGTTCTTACTTTTTCAAGAGGGAGAAACAGAGAAAGATATTGACTTGATTTTTACATGGCAGTAGTTTATAGGTCATAGACTACTTATTCTTCCGAAAAAAGAAAAAGTGGTTCCTATGGGTTCTTCCTCTTTCAAGAGGGAGAAACAGAGGAAGATATTGACTTGATTTTTAAATGGCAGTTGTTTATGGATCATAGACTACTTTTTCTTCCGAAAAAAGAAAAAATGGTTCCTATGGGTTCTTCCTCTTTCAAGAGGGAGAAACAGAGGAAGATATTGACTTGATTTTTAAATGGCAGTTGTTTATGGATCATAGACTACTTTTTCTTCCGAAAAAAGAAAAAATGGTTCCTATGGGTTCTTACTCTTTCAAGAGGGAGAAACAGAGGAAGATATTGACTTGATTTTTAAATGGCAGTAGTTTATGGATCATAGACTTCTTTTTCTTCCGAAAAAAGAAAAAAATGGTTCCTATGGGTTCTTACTCTTTCAAGAGGGAGAAACAGAGGAAGATATTGACTTGATTTTTACATGGCAGTAGTTTATAGGTCATAGACTACTTATTCTTCCGAAAAAAGAAAAAGTGGTTCCTATGGGTTCTTCCTCTTTCAAGAGGGAGAAACAGAGGAAGATATTGACTTGATTTTTAAATGGCAGTAGTTTATGGATCATAGACTACTTTTTCTTCCGAAAAAAGAAAAAATGATTCCTATGGGTTCTTACTCTTTCAAGAAGAAGAAACAGAGGAAGACATTGACTTGATTTTTAGGCAGTAGCTTAAAGGTCTTAGACTACCTACTTTTTTTTCCGAAAAAAGAAACAATGGTTCCTGTGTGATAGCAAAAAAAAAAACAAAAAAATATCACGCGAGAGAAGCCGCGTGCAAAAGCTAGGTACTAGATAAATTCTCCCATATTTAACTCTTATTGCTCTAGTTATTGAACATTTTCAAATAGAAAATAAATAATTGATTCAGTACTTTGTTTGATATTGAAATCGTGATTATTATATTTTTTTCGTATACGTGTATAAAGGCTCATATAAACCGTGAAGGAAATTTAATGGCATCTGCCCGTGCCATGGTGATGTGGTGGTCTAGTGGTAGTAACACCCGCACTACAATTGTGAGGTTGTGGGTTCAAAAATCCCAATACCGTACCAATAATTTATTTGGAACTTAAATACGGAATTCCACACCACTGGCTTTTCAGTGAAGGAAAACATCGTACGGCAACCTGCGTACGTCCGTAGATGAAATCAGACGAGCATGTGAATCTACCAACCCGCACTGGGCCAGCGTGGTGAATATGGCCCACTTAGGTACTCTACGTGAGTAAGCCTATGATCGGTTGTGGATTGTTACAAAGTCCGGTACAGCACGGTACTCATTATTAAGTTATGCAACAGTTTTACTTAGTTATCGTACTTTATTGACAGATATAAGTTAAACACTATCCGTAAGATAATGGCTTTAATGCTTACATAACAAACCGAACTTGATTCGTTGGACAGATAGTTAGTTCTCGTAAGGAATTGTGTTCCCAATGCTCTAGTAAAGTCAGTAGCCTTTCCCTTTGATTAATTACTTGTGTAAGATAGTTATCATATCAATATTATGCAAGGTGTTTTATAATTAGGTAGAGCTTAAGAAAAAATCGGTTTGTATCGGCTACATGGCCACAATTTCATATTATTCTTATATTACGCGATCTCCCGAGTGCTCCCTTAATATAAAATTAAAAATAATGACTGTGTTTAATACGGATACTTTAAAAATAATATGAAATTTTGCATATGTTATATTTTCAGTTCTTTTAACTGGCTTCCAAAAAGGAATGAAAAAGGAGGTCCTATGTTCGTCTGTATGTTTTTCTTTGTGTATTTTCATCAACATTTTCCCCAATTGTGAAACGAATCAATAAAAAACTTTTTTAGTTCGACAAGTTATCCCATTTAAATTTTATCGAACTCAGCTGAATCTTTTTTAAAAAATCAACAATAATGTCAAAATTGTATACGAGTAGGTACGTCATCAAATCAAGAGTATTTTGTACAGGATGGAACACGGTTTTGTAATTTTTTGCGAAAAATGATTATTGAAAATCACATTTATTATAGGCGGTTCACCATAGTGTAAGGTTTAAACATTTTCGCTAAGATTCAATACCAAGGCCACGAACATTTATCACTAGAGACTAAGGCCACGAACTCACTATTCGGATGCGTTTGCGGTTTGGGTTCCTTCCGGCGCGGCTGCCGCAACTCAGAAAAAATTTGAAACGGACGGTTGATCGCATTGTGCGTATGAAAACTGCAATATTTCAAACATTTTCCCGTGTTATGGCAGCGGCACTGCAGTCAAACCTCAACCGCATCTGCATATTAGTGCGTACGTGGCCTAAGGGCCAGTACTCTGTCTACCAAAGCGAGACGGGGCGCAGCTGAGTAGAGCACTAGTAATTCAGCTTACCGCATAAATAGAGATACAAAACCTGAGACTAAGTTTTGCTCTCGCTTGGGCCATGAATATTTCTGCACTGGGCTATATAATGCACACTTGCACAATGCACCTCTCCACCTCGCTTTGTTAGAGTTTGGGGCTAAATTGTTGATCAAAAGGGAGTAAATTTTAAGATTAAACTACTTAGTAATTGTACAAAGGTTGACCATTGTAATTCAATGCGTTAATGCTTTTCGTGTTTGGGGGACCTTTGCTAACAGATAAATTCGCCTATAGGATATTTGACTGAGGTCCTATGCTCGTCTGTATTGACATTTATTTGATTGTATTGATCTCAATTTATGTTAAGACTGTATTAATTTACAAATCTGAAAGCAATCCTGTCACTTCTCAACCTTTCTGCGAGGATGTAATAAACCTGTTCCACTGCACCCACATTACACTACTACTTTTTATTACCCTTGAGTGAGAATTTGATTCTTCTTACGCCTTGCTTTATAGATCAGATTAAATTGATAGGTGAACTGTCTGGCGTTGACTTGTGTGATAGATTCAATGTCTGCATATTAAAACTGACTATGCAAAAAGGGGGCAGAGAAGAAATTCTACCGTTTATTTTGATCCACCAACCCGCAACGCGCTGGATATGGCCCAATCGCTCTCTAAAATGAAGTCTTTTCAACATAGAACTGATGGAAACTGGTAGAATACGATGATACGATATGTTTTCCTTTACCGAAAAGCCAGTGGTGTGAAATTCCGTGCATAAATTCTGAAGACCTCAATGGTACGGGAGCGGGGTTTGAACCCTAGCCTCACGTTGTAAGGCGGGTGTTACTACGACTGGACCACCACAGTTTATAGTATATCAGCACTATTAGCTCAATCAGACAAAATCACCTGTAAAAATCTCGCACTGTTATAGTAAAATAAGAAAACACTGATATGAGGGATTACTAAATAAAATCTTGTAATCACGTGTGTAAGATTAGCATTTAATGGTATTGTACCAGAAGGTGGTGTTAGCATTTAAAGGTGGTTTTATCAATCAAATATTATATCACCAAACATTCACAAGTACCTACTAAATTAAATGGCAGCGTATTAGTAGATAACTAAAAAATAGACAACTTAGAACAAAAATCTGATAAACAGGTTCTAGTTGCATAGCTTGAGTTTAAAAGGTCGAGCCCTTGATCGATTTGTTTACTAATTCAATACATTTCCCTGATCATGCAGTGATATGGTGTTCCAGTTTTTTTTTTTTATAAAATATAACAATTAAAGTGAAAAGTTTAACACAATTTTCACATACATGTTTGATACATCGGTGACCCAAAGTCTAACTCAAAAAAATAACGATACCCGATTGTTTTTTTCCCAATTAAATTTTAGAAATAAAAAAACACATGAAAAACCTGCACACGTTTACAATTTTATCATTATTTAGAATTCATTGTCATTGTAAAGCTTATTATTTTATTTCGTGTTTTGATTTGTAACTCTAAAAATTTAACCAAAAGAGAACGATGCTCAATTGTTTGTTCTAAATTCGAATTCTTATGAAAAAAATGCACGTTACAATTTTACAATTGGAATCATTATCGAGCCTACGTTACCCTTCTTGAGCTTAAGTTGTATGTTATTGAAAGTGGGAGGGACGGTATATATGTGATGGAGGCAGTCGCTGGCCACACAACCTGTCTTCGACGCCGGAGACGCAAAGCAACATGAAGTACTTGGTGAGTACACTGTGAAGTGTATCGTGAAAAAATCGAATCGTGAATCGTGATGTGTCCGAAAGTGTATTCGATTTTCGAAATCGTGCGGATCCAATTCGGTTGGTTTTTCAGTGCGAAGTGGAGCATCTCTAAAACGAAATGGTGAAAAGTGTGATCGGTATTTTCGAATTTTGTTGTGTTTTGTTTCATGAATAAGTGTAACGAAACATTAGATTAAAAAAATAACAAGGTATATATTATCTCGCGATTAGTTTTTCATTTACAAAATTTCACAAAATCATTATTTTTGGCAAGTTAGTAGAATAACAATTGGCTTAAAACTGTGCCAAGGGATTTTAGTATTTTAGAGATGCTCTGCTTGCAGTGATGCCGAAACCTAAAATGTCGATTAATTTTAATACGCTTTTAAATTAGTAAGGACATTGTGTCTGATAGATTCAATCAAAACTTTTCACCATTAAAATTGTATACTCTTTTAATTAGTATACTATTTTCAATCAATGTGTCAAAATAAAAGTTCATCCTTTAAATATTTACAAAACATAGAAAATAAAAAACTAAATAAATTACAAAAATCACACATATGGTAGTCTAATTTTACGAAAAGTGCTTTACATTTACAAAAAAATTACTTATTCGCTAGTCTAGTCTCCATAATTTACTATGAAAAGACTACTACTTCTACTTCTTCGTACTTTTTCTCTCTATTTAGTTAAAATTAAATGATCTCAATCTAGAGATAGCATACATACAACAATATCTAATAACAATAAACAAAATAAATGATGTTGCAAAGTTCATCTATAAATTAATTGAAATTCAAAAATAAGAACTCTAAGATATAAACCCCTGCATCCAGTAAACTATTATTTAAAATAACACAAGAATATTTATTATGGTGCTTGAAAAAGGAAATTTGAAAAAAAAAATTCCATAAAAAACAGAATGTAATAAACTCAACAAGATATATAATCAACGAATCAATCCATTTAATGTTAATAGGTACATTTTATTTTCTGTTTATGTACTTACAATCTACACATTTTTTTGTATTTACACGAGGAAAAAATACTGTTAGTCTCACTAATCCAAGAAATATCACCAATTGCTCAAAGTAATAGCTCCAAGGCCTCCACCAACGCGAAGCGAAGTAGAAGATTCGGTGAATTCCGAAAATTGACTGTATAAATAACCAGTCTTGAGTGACGCTACCGTGACTTGATAGATTAAATTGTAGGTTCTAGTTGGTTTAATTGCTCATCTATGTCAGACACCCTAAGGTGGCTTAGAACTTTGGTACCCGACTATGTGATTTAACTTTTTCTGATCTCTTTTTTTAAGCAAAACACACTGCTGGACATTGTCCCCGCCTGTGTCCCTTGGTACTTGTATTCATTTTCACCATCCATACTTCCTTATTTGAATTTCTCTTTACTCTGCACCATATTTTTAACAGTCTACAACTGAACATACGCTTGCCCGTGAGTAATGTTCATCTGTAGACTAATAAAAGGCAATTGGGTAAATCCATCTCGCTGGACAAGCGGGTCGATGAATTCGCAATCGAACTTCTAATACGAATAAATGCAGTTTGTTCAATCATACAGGGTTATCTCTAATCAATCAGCATCTTTTTAGGGGCTTATTCTGTATATCAAAACTAACAAGTTTTGTTCTACGACTATAATTAATTCTCAGTAAAAAAGTGTTTTTTTTTGGAGTTTTTAAGCCCCTAAAAGGATGCTAATTGATTAGAAATAGCCCTGTATATTCTTTCACCAAAAAGGTAAATCCGTACATAAATAAAAACCAAAGATCTCACTAATTCGAGACGGGGTTTGAACCCACGCCTTGGTAAGCGAGCATTCTCTTATTAGGCCTCCACATACATTCTACTTACTTCAAATATGTGTAATTACAGCGATGTCTTCTAGTCTCATACATAATACCATTACATATTATCATAATCTATGAGTCAGAGCAATAATTAAGGCACTTACGTTTGACGCAACTCGTGGATAATTAATAGCAGTTCCCGCAACATTTCCGTATTCATCTGGAACCTAATGTTTTCTTTTCACTTTCTTTGGACGAGAAAGCTGAGAAAATTGTACGGTGCTTAGTTTGATTTCATAGTATTTATCCGATACATACTATTTGTTGTTATGTAAGTGGAATGTGTTTGTTTGTGGTGGAAATTCGATGTATATGTATACTGACAATAAAAAGTTAAAACTTCTGTATTTACTTGTAATTATTTGAATAGATATTTCATGTCTCGTGTTTTTTTACATCAATCCAGTAAGATAAAAAAAAAACTAAAGAATGTCTAAGGGCTTAATTTACTATATTGAATCAGCTGTGAAATCACAAATCAGGTCTGCCGGTTTAAGAGTTAATTTTCCACGTAATTGTAATATCAGTACACATAAATAAACTATGTCCACACAGTTGTATAGATACCGTATAAAGTAACATAGTATAAAAATCCAATATTATACCTATTGTTTTAACTCCGTTTGGTGCGTGTACAGACACGCGCGCGTTGATGTCTTTTGCTCTACATTTCTCAAGGTTCCGTTTTCGTTCTCCTTTCCTTTTCAATTTGCCTCGATATAATCCGTGCATTGTTTTCGTATCTTACATCAAATTTAATGGCTTCAATTACCGATTTAGTAATCCTTATCTCCAGTTATTATGATGTTTATCTGCAAAACTACAACAATGAAATTGCGAGTTAGTTTGCATACAAGTAATTTATGTTTTCGGCTGTTTACGTTTTGTAATTTTTTTAACAGCACTTAATTATTTTCAAGTACGTGTTGCAATTAACGTGAATTTGTGGTGTTACTTGGCCAGTGGCATTGGATTTAAATATGGAGGATAATTCTGGATTCAAATTCAACCGCTTTTTCTGTATTAATGAAGCATTGTTTTAGTTACTGGCTTTAAACGGGTAACTTTATAATTCTCATAATGAAACAAAGTCTGTACACACCAGCAGACACATTTTAATAGAGAGTCAATAATGACGATCAATGACAAATAAAGAATCTGAATCTGAATCAATAACATACCAAATGGATTCCAAATCATGCATAGCCAAGCAATATCACGCTTTGGCATACATTATTTTAAAAAAAAACCTATTTGTTTACATTTCATGTATTATTATAAATGTAAACTTCACAAAAGCTGCTTCAAAGACTTTAGTTTGATATATATATCAAAGTTAATATTAGTTACCATCAAGGTATCATAATATACTTAACTCAACTTACTTATGTCTGTTTCTACATGAACAAAAATGTACCCAAAAACATTCAGAGCGGCGCATAACCACACATCTTGACACGAATTACCATCAGTGTAACAAAACTAGTTTCCCGTCAAACTGGTGTCGATGCATTACGCTATCACCAATTGAGCTTGACGGATACCGTGATAGATCAACTGCAATGGTTGCATCATACATTGCTACACCAATTATCATGTGTGTCAATATGGTTACTGTTTTGTGTACGGTTTGGCCCTTATTAAACTGTTGTCACTGCTGAGCAGGGGCTTCGTCTCATTACAAGATGGAGGCATAGTTAATTACGCTGGCCAAATGTGAACTGGCAGACTTTTATTTCTCATTCGGAGAGCGCTTGTGCATAGGAAAACTTATGATTTCTTTTGGTAGCTTCTGCCGATTGAAATAAAAGTCTCTGCATGAAACTGTCTTTGCAATTTTTCCTTTTTGGCTGCAATATAATTTGCAAAGATACTCAGATTAGAATCTGGAACCTGCGAGTTTGACCTGCTGTAACATCTCATATATCTGTCAGTGTATCTTTTTTTATTGATAAAAAAAATTAAAACCTCACTTCAGAGATATGCATCTCTTTTATAAAACGCAAATTGGGTTAGTAGTATTCAACACTAAGCACTAGAAATTGATGCGTTAAAAGTCAACTTGTCAAATGAGTTGATACACAGAAAGCTTGACAAAAGAAAGGTGTAAGGTCAAAGATCTCTTGTCTGAGATTTGAATACCAGCTAGATTTAGAAACTAAACTTGCAGTCGAAAATAAAAGTTGTTTTGTAATAAGTAGGTGTGCGACTGCATATTATTTTGCAACATAAAATAAATTGAACAAGGCAAATAACTACTTAAGCTTTCTTTGTTTAAAATTCTCGTGGCTACTCCGAAACGCATTGACCGATTTTTATGATTTTTTTATGTGTAGGCATTCAGTAAGTCTGAGGAAAAGTACTGAACAATTTTGAACAATACCTCGATTTGTTTAGAGTATTATTGTTTAGAGTTTCAATCTACCATATCGGTTTTAATTACACTAAACATACCAAGTCTTGTCATATCCTCTACGCTGGCTCATTTACGGGTAAAGTTCTTTGTCAGATGAAGAGTGAACTAAATTAAACAGCTAATGGGAGTTAGTACAAACCACAAGCTCGCTAACATAGATAACCGCAACGAGGCGATTAGTAGAGTCAAGCATATACCTACGCTAGTTGGCAAAACGCACGCTACGTTGGTTTACAAAGTGTGGAGATTTTAAGAGATTTATACTCTCATAATATAAACAACTTTTTACAGGGGGCCCACTGAGAAATCTTGAAAAAAGTCTACTGTTCCACATATTTTGTTGGAAGTCACTGAATTTTTTGTATGGAACAGCTGGATATTTTGCTTTTCCGCTTATTAGAAGTATTAGTTAGCTTTATAGTAAAAGTTCCACATATTTTCTCCCATATCGGTGGAATCTTGGTCTACCTATATATCTATAGCAAAAATGCAAAAACAGCTTGTAAAGGCGTGAATTCTAGTTTAACGTTCAGGTTGTGCACTTCCCAGAGAAATCGGTAAGCTTCCTTGAGCTAAACGATTCCAGTGTCAATGCTCCGAACCGGTCGCGCTTAGAATACTTATCTATACTTAGGTTTTATAGAAGTATAGTTCTAGAGGTGGTGATCATAAACGTTTTATAGATAAAATATTATTTTATAGGTTACAAAATCTGAATATTTTATTTAATTAGTTTCACGCTTTTCGATGAACTTTGTAATAACTGTAAACACACTATAATCAGGTTTTAACGGCAAGTTTAAATCCCATTTAAGTACGTTATAGAATTGACTGTCACAGATTGGTAAAACAACAAAAGATTCACGCTCATTTCCCTGTTGATTAGTAATTTTAATAGTAATGATAAAAGGAAAGCGAGTATTGAATTGCATTTTAAAATTTTGAGCGCTCGCTGCACTCGCTCAGTATACGAAGGACAGGGCTGACAGATATCTAATGTCTATCTAAATCTAAAGCATGCAATGTTCAAAATGTTCAAATGGTCACCGTGAAATACACGGTGTTCTGTACCCTGGTGTAAACTGATAAATCGGTACACTTTTAACTGCTTACCAGCCCGCTCCTCATACATAGTTATAGGTCTATGATAGCTGATAGTTATTTGTCGCAAAACGGCAAAGAAAGTATTATGTGATGGGTTACCTGACTGCGTTAGATATTTATGTTAATAGCTTTTACTTTCCTTCACGAGTGCTGGAGAATTTTAATAAATAAGAATCTCTATACATGAGTACCATTTCGGGAACCATAAACTATTACGTTATCAACAGCCATGTTTAGATATTAAAAGTATTAAAAATACATGTTCGTTATATATATCTAGGTACTGTAATAAAATGTATTATATTACCAATAAATTTAAAGTATTGTATAACGACATATTTAAAAAAAATATCTATCGGGAAGTACAAGTACAAAAAATGGCAAAACCGACTTCCATCGTGTACGAAATTCTAATAGTTTGCTCGAATTAAATGGATACTATTTTTACATTACTGTTAATTATTCAAAACGGCTCAGCTGATTTCAATAAAAATTTAAATGAGGCCACATCAGAACATATGCTTCGAACCAAATTAGACTACATTGAAAGTGTACCCTTTCGAACCCATTTTTTTAATTAGGTTTACAATTGGCAAAAACATCGATGAACAACCACAAAAAAAAAAAACAAAGACGAACATAAAACCTCCTCCATTTTGGAAGTCAGTAAAAATAAAAATGTATCAAAGTGGGCGTGTCAGCGACAACTGCTCTAATTTTAAATTTCCTCCTTATTAGGTAAAAGGCCAAAACTTTCAAAATTTAACAACAACGTATAAACTTCAAGGTCTAGACAGTATATTGAAATACATTTTATGAGCGTGTGAATTTCTCTTTCACTGAGCGTTTTATTGCAAACATGCAACTTCAGGTTTGCAATTTGGTTCATTCGTTAATTACATAAGGACTAAACTCCTTTCATTGTTGTGATTGTGATATCGTGCCATGCTGTATCAGGTTTTTGACAAGTCAGTGAAAATAATTCGGCCATGTCCCCCACGCGTAGAGTAGGAATAGAGTAAGATTTGGATTTCACCAAAGCGCACACCTTCATGTGCGGAGCTAGTATAGCGTTTTCTGTCAGCTCATCACAAAAATGCCATATTTTCTTAGAGGAGAATAGATAAAAACCCTGTCCCGTTGACGATGACGTCTCATGAACCACATACAATGCCTTACATGCCTATCTTCGAACATATTAACTTTGGTAGAGACTGGACCTGTGGGTCCATTATTCGAAATTTTATAGAAAAACTGCAAATAGTGCGGCGCAGTGTTACCAGTAAATTTTCACATTCAAGCTCAAACTCATTCATTTCAAAGTATGAAGTAGGTTAATTGAGAATGTGTGTTGTTGTTTGTAGTGTAAAATGCCATTGTTTTGAAGCATCTAGCAAACAGAGCATAAACTTATATCGTAATTTCGTAATGTTTTTATTGGCAAAATTGCCTGGTCTATTCTTCTGTAGACTAAACATAATGACGTATCCTAATCAAATTAAGCTGGATATTTTTTAAAATAGTTTTTGGGTAATAAAAAATTAGGTCTCCATTTATTCCAGATCTGATGTTGTAGAAGACAAGACTTTTCATAATTTAAACAGGCACTGGCCAATATTACGTAGTTACAATTTTTTGCGTCAATATGAAAACAATTTAACGAGAAATTGAAATTTTGAAATGCAACGCAAATAAAAAACTTTCTTTTGAAATACAGGGTTATTCCTAATCAATTAGCATTATTTTAGGTGCTTGTGAGTTTTGACAAAAGTCGCAGAACAAAAGTTGTTAGTTTTGATGTATAGAAAAAAGTCCCTAAAAGGATGCTAGTTGATTAGGAATAACCCTTTATTATACCAGTACTCTCTATTAGACTGTCCAATTATAAACACACGTGCTCCAAAAACTAACGCAGTATATTTCTAAAGGCCTATGATGATAAATAGGTACATATTACAGCATGTTTGTATGTCAGTCATGATTACAAACACGATGATTGACAAGTTAAGTCGATTACGTCACTTCTCACACAAATTGTATTCATTGGATACTTACTTAGCCCAAACTCTAAATGCAATCAAATTTCGAAACAATGTTCGGAAACCTACGCACAAAGCATACGCAATATTCCCGCATTTCATTAATCATATTTTAAAATTATAGGCCCATGTTAGTAAAACAGTCATTATGCAAACTAAGTGTCCATAGTCATAATTTTGTTTATGCTAACAATGTTATATAACATGTCTAAGATGAACGGTAAGGTGGATATTACTGTCCAGCTTATATGTCGACGTAACATATACGATCAATCATTTTTAAATTACGAACCATTTATAAAATAAGATGATATAAATAGAATATGCTATAAAATATTACTTACGCATAAAGGTATACTCTAGTCACACTTGAAGGAATAAGTACAACAACTTTACGACATAGTATGTCATGTATCTATGTCAAAAATAAACCATTACAATAAAAGAAGACTTTCCATAAAATAATAACAATAAATTACGTATTTGGAAGCTCAACATTTATTTTCAACCTACAATACAAAGTTTTTAATAGCTACCTACTGCGAAAAAACTGGGACCAAATTACTCGTACAAAACCTTTAAAATTAGAACTAAATTTAATTTTATTTATAATTACTTTATTTCACTATACCTATACAGATAGTGAAATGAAGCAAATTTTAATCTTTTTCGCGAATTCTTTGTGTGCAATATTATTCCATTCATCCATCAGCCGTTGGTCATCCATTGCTGAAAATAGGCCTACTCTATCGATTTCCAATAAGGCCGGTTGGAAGCGGCCTGCATCCAGCGTATTCCCGCGATCTACTCCTGCAATATTACTCATCAACGAGCATATAACATAAGATAATGTTATATGCTCGTTGATGCGCCGTTAACTAATTTTATTTATACTTCAAATTTGCACAAAGCTATTAATGTTTCACGCTGTGATGGCTAACAATTTTCTAAATAACGATCACTATGATTAACATCAAGGAAACGCAAGAGCTGCAACACTCGATCATAATAAACAGTTACCTAATTTTATTTGAGATAACCTGAATCTGGCACAAGCCGTGGCTCGTGCGCGGATTATAACGGATACGTAGATCTATCGAGACAGGGCACGAATTGACGTCTCGTTCCAAAGGGGGTCCAACTTTAGTCAAAGTCAAAATATTTGTTTTGCAGCGATATTAGCACGAAACTCGCCGCCTTACCACAAAAGATTTAAACACGGTTTAAACACTGTTTAACCGTGCAATTTGTACTGTTACACATTTTCTAAAGCGTGCCTAAAACTTTTGTGGTAAGACGGTCTGCGTCCAAAATCAGAGCTACCCGTAACGCTAATACTATTCCTACACAATTATTACTCAAAGAGTCTCCAACAAATCACTTATTCATTTCCACACAACACTGCATTCTGCAATGTACATTTCGTAAATATGCCTTTTTTGGTAAATGATTTTTTATTACATACAAGTGTATTGCGGCAAGAAAATGCTTCTCTTTAGAGCTCTCTATGCTCAGAACCATTAGGTGCGCTTGCGCAACCAAAAATTACACTGCCAGTTAAAACAGTTATGAAAACTTATAAAATGTGGCTGCAAAATTAGTTATATTAGCGTGTAAATATATTTAAATTTTATTTATAAATTAATTCTCGATTGAAATAATACCTTTTGCAAATAATATAAAAATTAATAAGCATACGAAACGCCATCCTTTAAAATAGATAGAGAACAATCCGTAAAAAATATCGTACATGTAAAAAAGTTTTCGACTTTTCAAAGCCCAATGTTGACAATGATGTCAAAAAAATACACAAATAGACTTGACATTGAACTCCAATAATATCAATCTAGAATTATATCATTAAAACGGCAATAGGCCAGTGAACTTCTAGCTCACTGCTATAGGCATAAATTAAACAAAACTAGTACCTATTTTAAAATAAATAAGGACTTGGAATAAAGCGTAGCGTATACTTCATAGTTGAAAATAAACAAAAAAACTATATCTAAATTTACTTGAAGCTTTCCATAGTTACGTGCTTACTCTGCAGATTATCACAAGAGATTTAGAAAGTGAAACATATTTGTATTCTAAATGTACGTAGAACTAAATCTGTGATTACAAAACTAGATCACGTCACTTTTACTTCTTGCAATTTGATATTCCATGTACATTCACTAGATGCATTATTTGTTAGGATTAGAGCACATCCTGCTTTTACCTACTTGTTATTTTGCAATGAAGATTTGGTTTTGTGTAGTTTGTTTTGGATCCATTCTATCATTATTTTGGACTTTGGTTTTATTCTGGTCAGCAACTCATTTCGTTTTTGCTTATTGCACTTACGGTCATCACGATTTAGATTTTGAGTCGCTCATAGACATTCATTAACGCTTCTTGATTTTAGACTTCAGGGTACTTTGAGCCGTTATAGTTTTTTTTTCGTTTCGTTCACAACCATTTAAAAAATTACTTATTACGCGTAACATTATTCCTGAATCTTATCCTATTACAAGGATTAAAAGAATAAGAAAATAACGCGATTTTTCTTTGTTTACAGGTTGTTTTAGTGGCAGCTTTGGCCGTGGTGGCCTTTGCCAAGGAGGAGAAAGGCGCACCAAAGGCCGCGACAGAAGAAAAGAAGCAGGACAAACGCGGCATCCATGACATCGGAGGCTACGGTGGAGGTTACGGCGGCGGGGACGAGGGCCAGAGCTATGGAGGCCATGAGAGTTACAGCTTTGGTGGTCAACAAGGCGGACACGGACATGACTTTGGCGGAGAAGTGAGCTTCGGTGGTCACAACTTCGGTGGATCAAGCGGCGGTGGCGGCGGAGAATGGAAGCCCATCCAAAGCGACCACGGTCATGGACACCACCACCACCACGAACACGTCAAGACCATCGAAGTCATCAAGAAGGTCCCAGTCCCCTACACCGTAGAAAAGCACGTCCCTTACACCGTTGAAAAGAAAGTACCCTATGAAGTCAAGGTTCACGTGCCGCAGCCCTACACCGTTGAAAAGAAGGTCCCCGTCACTGTCAAGGAGTACGTCAAATACCCCGTGTACGTCCCTGAACCCTACACCGTTGAAAAGAAGGTACCTTATGAAGTCAAGGTCCCCGTCGACAAGCCTTACGAAGTGAAGGTCAAAGTGCCCACTCCTTACACCGTCGAAAAGAAGGTACCTTACGAAGTCAAGGTCCCCTATCCTCAGCCCTACACCGTCGAGAAGAAGGTCCCATACCCAGTCAAATACGAAGTTAAAGTGCCCCAGCCTTACGAAGTCGTCAAGAAGGTTCCTTACGAAGTGAAAGTGCCCGTCGACAGGCCTTACAACGTGTACGTGCCTAAACCCTACCCCGTTACAGTCGAGAAGCCGTACCCTGTGACCGTACACAAGCCGGTTCCTTATGAAGTCAAGGTTCACGTGGACAAGCCCTACAAGGTCGAGGTCGAGAAGCCTTACCCCGTGCATGTCAAGGTGCCAGTTCCCAAGCCCTACGATGTGTACAAGAAGATTCCTTACACCGTCGAGAAGAAAGTTCCTTATGAAGTGAAGGTCCCGATCGACAAGCCTTACCCCGTCTACAAAGAAGTGCCATTCCCCCTCGTCAAAGAAGTGCCTTACCCCGTGAAGGTGCATGTTCCTTTCGTGATCAAGAAGGAGGAAGAACACCACGGTCATATCGAGCACCACGGCCAACAAGAGCAATACGGTCAACAAGAGCACCACGGTCACCAAGAGCAATACGGTCAACAAGAGCACCACGGTCACCAAGAGCACCACGGATGGCACTAAATTGTAGATAGTTTATAGTCACATCAGTACCTTGTAGGCTAAGTTCAAAAATGTGATCATTAGTATTTTATTATATTTGTGTGTGTCGATCAGAAAAATTTCGCTCACGGTTGTAAGGTTGTGATTGGATGATGTAAGGCGGCCGCATAGCGCCGGGTCGGTGCGCGGTTTGTCCGGTTCTAGAATACCTATTGTTATTATTTGTTTAGCTTATACTTGCTTTGTTATTGTAATGTATATAACTTGTCAAAGTACATGTACTTTGAGTTGAGGCTGATTAAACGTGTGAAATGTTTATCTGTGATTTTATTTTACACTAGATAAATTTCTTTGGAGATAGAGTGATTAATTTACAGTTAAACGTACGAGTAGGTATCTTTATTAAGCAGTAGCAGTAGTTAGTAAAAGACACCCCAGAAATAAAAAAATATTTATTCGAAAATAGTGGCAAGGTGAGTTAAATATCGACATAATATAATCTCCTCATTCTTAACATCAATTCATACAAATATTACAAAAGGATGTAACTACTAGAGGCAGTTGAATGCATTTATTTAACGCAAAACCATCGCCCCAAGTACTCATATTACAAAAAATTTTAAACTACTTATATTAAAATATTCAAGGTACGGTTTGATCTTGATCCGATATTTGAAACAAGACCAAATAGAAAGTAAACTGTTACACAAATTGCATAATTATAACAACTACTTATTACGGAAGCACATGTAGATTTAGCACCATTGCTTTCACGAATTCAAATTGTTAGGGCAGATATGAAAGCAAATTGGAGTAGCACACATCATGTCTAGGTTTTATTTTGTTATGCCACCAAATAAATGAGCATCAAGTGTGTTGAAATAGTTGATGCTTCTTACTATTGCATGGCCAATTTGTATCAATCTCTCCATGGCCAATCTCTAATCGAATTGCAAATTGTAGGTCCCGGTTATATTAACCATTTAGTCATTTCAGATGCCTCCAGGCGGCTTATAAACTCTGACACCAGGACTAGCCACCCAGCCTATACGAGCTTACTTACTTAATCGAATTTTGGAGTTCTACTGGGTTAACTTCTGGTAACTTACGCTCTACTTCTTTAAAGCGACTTTAGTACATTATAAGTATAGGTACATTATGGGGAAAAACTTTGACTACAGGACCAATCCTAAAATTTATGAAATCGGCCAAGTACGAGTCGGACTCGCGCACGGAGGGTTCCGTACTGTATGGGAGCCCCCTTAAATATTTATTTTATTTCAATTTTATTATTTGTTATTAAAGTGAATATACAACTAAATATTCTGTGAAAATTTCAAGCATCTATCTGTAACCATTATTAATATAGATCGACAACCTCTAAAAAAATTAGGTTTGTTGTATGGGAGCCCCCCTTTATTGTTAATTGTATTCTGTTTTTAGTATTTATTGTTATCGCGGCAACAGAAATAAATACATCATCTGTTAAAATTTCAGCTTTCTAGCTATAACGGTTCATGAGATAAAGCCTGGAGACAGACAGACAGACGGACAGACGGACAGCGGAGTCTTAGTAATAGGGTCCCGTTTTTATCCCTTTGGGTGCGGAACCCTAAAAATTTGCTCGAGACTGTTTTAGTGTGGTTAAATATAAATATGTTAAATCTATGTAATCTACGATTACCTAGCGCGCTAAACTTGAATAACCTTTTTTGCTATCTGAAATAGCACTAGAAGAGGAATTATTTATAGTGCTGAAACAAGGACGTTGACAAAACAGACCGTGCAAATAATAAGAGACCGCACAAAGGAAACTGGAGACTCGTGTAAGCCGAAAGCCGCCTATAAAAAACAAGTCAAGACCGCAGGTATTCAAAGACAGTTTTAAATAGGGAAAAACTTAAAACTTTTTGAAACTGTCTTTGTCCGTAATACAAAAATCCGACAAAAGACGTGGGTCACATATGTTGGAATCCGAATTAAGCGCTAGATAGGACAACTGGCTGGGCGTGGTGATCGCATTTAGAGTAGATCTCTGGCTTTCAATAGCTAAAAAGCATTCTGTAAGCAGGTCGTCAGCTCGATGGGTGACATCAGATCCATTGCAGGTTCCATTCCATTAAGCAAGTAAGTTCGTATAGGCCGGGTGGCTAGCCCTAGTGTCAGAGTTTTTAGGCCGCCTGAAGGCCATTCCATTGCGTTTGAGAGATTAACGCGAGTAAGGGAACAATGGTGCAAAGAAGAGGAAGCCAGACAGAATACCCAGCAGACAGTTGATAAACTGATGATTATTAACATACGAATATTCTTATAATAACCAATATCATCATCATTCACAGCCTTCTTTATCCCACTGCTGTGTATAGACATCTCTGGTCGACATATCTGGTCGTAGTCAATTCGTTCGACTTGGGTGTTACGATTCTTTCTCCTATCCAACGACGTCAGGGGTCAGTCAAGGGTCATCCTGGGGTCCGATGCTATTTTCAGCAATTATTAATGATTTAGAGAAATGCCTTCAATACTGTAAATGTCTCATTTATGCAGATGATGTTAAATTAGTGGCTGTTATTAAATCTCTTAACGATATCAGTGCAGTGCAAAAAGACCTAGATTCAATAGAGCAGTGGTGTGAAAAAAACAAACTGTACCTAAATATAGACAAATGCCAGTTTATGAGCTTTACTAGATCTGCGCACACCATCGGACTACAATATAGTATTAACAAAAAACATTTGACTAGAACCCAATCCGTAAAAGACCTCGGCGTTATATTTGACTCGAAACTTACCTTCCACGATCATATTTACAATCTCACCATAGACTGCTTCAAACGACTGGGCTTTGTTACAAGAAATTGTAAGGAGTTTAAAAATGATAAAGCTGTCGTTCTCCTGTACAACGCTCTCATTAGATCCAAACTGGAAGCTAGTTCTATTGTTTGGAGCCCTTATGAAAAGACATACGCACACATGTTAGAAAAAGTTCAAAAACGCTTCCTCCGTTTCTTATTTAAGAAAAAATACGTTTATTACCCGTACATGTATCCAACTAGCTACCTACAGGGGACATTAGGTTTCAATTCACTAGAAACAAGAAGACTATACGACAACCTACAAACGGTCCACAGAATATTTCATGCAAAACTAGACTGCCCTGACTTACTCTGCGAAGTCACTCGCCTAAATGTGCCCGAACAGCGAGCCAAATTTCGGAACGGAACTCATGCAGTGCTCGGTGCGCGTCTTCCTCTATTCTCACCGGCACCCGCGCGCACTGTCGCGCGCCAGCAGTCCCCCATCTGTCGTGCACACCACCACCTTAACGCCCTCAGCGCCTCCCACCCGCTAGTAGACATCTTTGCCGACGAATGGACAACCATTGCTAAAAATATTCTTTCATATTGCGAAGAAGTCAAATTATGATCTCAAATTTTATTCCTAACATTTAACGGTAGGTAGGTTTAAATAAATTATAATAATACGTTGTTATTCCTATTAATTTTATTTCATGTTTGTATATTCTATTCTATTTTTATGTAATATTTTTATTCGTAGTCTTTAAGCATAAAAAATGTAACGCCTAGTATTAAGTGCTGTAAGTTACATTTTTTGTAAATAAACGAATTGAATTGAATTGAATTGAATTGAATTGAATCTCTCTTACTGTTGCCTCGGTCCTGTGCCAATCGTGTCCAGGTTCGACCTACGATTTAGACTTGACCTATCTTGCAGCCGAACTACTAACGCTCTGCTTACCTTGTAGATATTATAACAAAATATTTCCTGACGATCTTATACTACACACATCTACCACAAAAACAATGAATGAACGATCATAAACTTAAAATATAATAGAAAATAGCTATAATTTTAGAAGAAATGAAAGTGCAAAACAATTAAGAAAACCAAGGCCAAGAAATGATGTCATTCGAGAATTCGAGAAATAACACGCTCGTAAAGAATAGACAATAAAGTTGATGCATGACCGAAATACATTATTTTTATTTTTATTCGACTACGGTTAGAATATAGACAGGCAACTTAGAACGCAAGAACAAAATGGTTTCTAAGTTTGAGGAAACTTTTTAAAAATTTTTTTTTATTACGTATAGGTTTGCGTTTGACTACACACTGCCTGATGTTAAGCAGATATGCGGTCTAGAATGTAACACGCTTACCTAGAAGATACCTATTTAGAGGAGATATAGACGCACATTCTATATGGTATGGTCTGAGAGATCTTTTTATTTTACTATATAACCCACTATAATGTCTAATCCAGATGTCCTGAACTAAAGGCACGCATCTCTTGGTTTTCTAAGTTACATATTAAAATTGTATTTCAACTGGTTAATCACTTCACTACGTAGAATAAAACAAAATCGCTTTCCGCTGTCTGTGCCCATGTATGCTTATATCTTTAAAACTGCGCAACGGATTTTGATGCTGTTTTTTTAATAGATAGAGTGATTCAAGAGGAAAGTTTATATGTGCGACACTTGTGCGAAGCCGGGGCGGGTCGCTAGTCAGTTATAAAAACTACAAAGCTAAAGTAAATGTTAACTTATGTCACGAAAAACACCAAGAGTATTCTCCAACCGAAACATTAACGTCGCACATATTAAGCATATAAAAGTCCATAGAGATTAATCAAAACGACTAGCCTTTGTCTCAAAAGTAAAAGTAAAACGCAATCGACTATAACACCGTAAAACGCTGAGGTAGAACGTCAGAACTTGACACGAAAGAAATTCATTCACAGAGAAACATAACCTTGATTTGCCGAATATAGCTATCCGTGGCTAACGATGTTTTCGCAATCATAATAGCCTTTTACTCTATAATACCTTTTGATATTAATATAAGAACCAGAATTACGCAAGAACGCGTGAATAAGTACTTAAAAACAGTAATTGGGGCGTTACAATATTTTCGAGCGTAGTTTTTAACGGTGGAGTAATTTCCAGGATTCACGGAGAGGCAACTTTCTTTTTCATCTGGTCTAGGATTTCTTCCGATTCTCTTTTTCTCTACCTATTCTCATATTCCTGTAATACCTATGTTCTTTTTAACCGACTTCCGAAAAGGAGGAGGTTCTATGTTCGTCTGTATACTTATATGTTTTTTTTTTTGTGTATGTTCATCGATAATTCCGCCAATTGTGAACCAAATTGAAAAAAATTCTTTTTTAGTTCAAATACCCTTTTGAACTAAAAAAGAATTTTTCACTCTCGAGGTGATCCTATTTGAATATTATAGAAATTGGCTTAGCCGTTTTTGAAAAAACCAACAATAATTAAGCAATTCGAGCGAAAGGTCCGAATTTTGTACACGATGAACATCGATGATTTCGCCAATTGTGAACCGCATCGAAAAATTCTTTTCTAGTGCGAAAGGATATACTGTCGAGATGGTCCCATTCAAATTTTACAGAAATCGGCTAAGCTTTTTTTGAAAAATAAACAATAATGTAAACAATATTCAAATTTTGTACACGATGGAACGCGGTTTTGCCATTTTTTGCGAAAAATGATTATTTTACCAAATGATTATTTTTATCATTATTCGTTTGCAGTAGAGAGTTCATAAAATTCTTGGAAGGCTATCTGCTGAGGATGGGTGAATAAATTGTACAGGATTTTAAATCAATTTCTCAGCTGCATAAAGTTTTGTGGTACTGTGATCTGACCATTGGAAAAAGACGGAGCTAGATCGAGATTATGATGAGTTTTTATTTTGTATTAAATTCAAAGATTATCTTGCCTTTTCTGTCCTCAATGCTTGTTGGAGGGGCTTCTTGTCTCTTTTTAACCCCCGACAAAGAGAGGGGTGTTGTAAGTTGAACCTGTCTGTGTATTTCTGGATCTGTGTATCTGTCTGTGGTATCGTAGCTCCCAAACGGATGAACCGATTTTCGTTTAGTTTTTTTGTGTCATAAATATTTTTATCCCGAGTGTTCTCAGACATGTTTCACGAAAATCTGTTCAGCCGTTTGAAGATCATCAGCTCTTAAATAGTTAAAGAGGGGATCTGACTACCTTCCATATGTCCTATCGATTCGAAATTTGGTACCGTATTACTTCAATGATATTGAAAGGACATACATAGAGTTTATTTTGTGTCGGGGAGTTTTTAACATTTGTAATTTTACTATTATCTTCATATAATTAACATCAGTTTACGCGAGTTCTTTCACGGTGCTAATAAACCTCTCAATATTAAACGAATAGGCAAAATTACGCAAGGGCGAGTAAGTAAGTACTTAAAAAGGGTAATTGGAGCATTACATGATCAGATAAGGATTCATGCTCTGGTAGCTGGCTTGGTTTGTTCTATGACTTGAAGGATTTTTGGACTATTGCTGCAATGTGTCAAATTAACTTATTTATAAAAGGAACTAGCTTTTGCCCGCAGCTTCACCCGCGTGAGTTTTATGTTTTTGTGCAATCTCAAAAGATTTTTTTCTTTTTCTGGGATAAAGTTCAAAGTTCAAATATATTTATTTCAATTAAGTACCAAAGATACACTTTTGAAACGTCATGAATTTAAGCACATTTCAAATTATTAACAATAAAGTTAAAAACAAAAAAATAATAAATAACAATAAATAACATTAGATTAATGATTGGTCGCGCGACCATTCATCACAAACTAACCAATCTTTAATCCAAGTACCACGGAAAATAAACAATAACAAAATAAGTAAAAATTAACCTCATCTAAAAATAACAACACAATGTTGCCATATGTGAGTTATGGAAACCCACCAGCTGGTTTGGTTGGTTGGTTTACACAACTCAAATAATAATGATGAATTAAAATGAGATTAAATTGAATTAGATTTGCTTATTTAAAAAAAAAAATATAGAAAAATTAAATCAATCTAAAATTAGCAATTTAATTGAAAATGTCAGGATAACGATAGTCATAAATAAGCAATTGTCAAATAATATATAATATTAAGAATGTCAGTAATTATGAAATAACAATTCAATAAAATACAATTAATACATTAAAAAAATGTCCAATAACATGTTCATTGTATAAAATAAATATGGTTAAAATACTAATTCAAATTCTAAAAACATTCCATTTCATCTTCAATAATGAATACCATCTATTAAATTCATTTCCTGCCACGCCTTTCTGTCCTCTATGAATTCATCTACTTTATAGTATGCTTTCTTTAGTAAACATTTTTTCAAATACGATTTAAATTCGCTGTCATTAAGGCTTGTCAAACATCTTGGAAGGATATTATAAAATTTGACACAATTTACTTTAAACGATTTTTGTATCTTTGAAAGGCGGGTCTTGGGTAATACTAATTTACCTTTCAGTCTAGTGTTTAAATTATGAGTAGTATAATTATGTTGACGTTTCCTAGCGTACAAAATACATTCATAAACATAAAGACATGGCATTGTCAGAATATTTATGGTTTTGAATAGTTCTCTCAGAGATTCTCTCGGTCCAATCCTGTAGATGCCTCTTATAGCTCTTTTTTGCAGTATGAAAATTGATTTAAAATCTGCCGAATTTCCCCAAAGAATAATTCCATAGCTCATAAGGGAGTGAAAGTAGCTAAAATAAACAGTTTTAGCTGTCTGGACATCGCAATAATCTCTTATTTTTCTTACAGCGTAGGCTGCTGAACTTAATTTTCCTGATAATTGTTTTATATGAGGACCCCATTGTAGCTTTGAATCTAAGGTGATGCCAAGAAATTTTGTGTCGTTGGAGATGGCTAAAGAATTTCCTTCGATTTCAATAGGGTTTAATTTCCTATTATTCACTAAGGAAAAACAAAGGCAATTGGTTTTTTGTGCGTTTAATGCCAGATTGTTTGTACTAAACCACTTTGAGACGTTATTAAGTACTTCATTAATCTTAGAAGTATCTAAAGATTTTCGGTTAACATTAAACAATAAGGAGGTATCATCTGCAAATAAGATAATTTCAGCATGTTTCTGAACAAAAAATGGCAGGTCGTTTATATAAACTAAAAAAAGAAATGGACCGAGAATAGATCCTTGTGGAACTCCTACATCCACACTCATTGCATCAGATAGTACGCCATTTACATCAATTTGCAAAATTCTTTGAGCTAAGTAAGATTTAAGTAGTGCAAGTGGACCGTCTCTGACACCGTAATGATTTAGTTTGCTTAGTAAGATGTCATGATTTACACAGTCAAAGGCTTTCGACAAGTCGCAAAAGATACCTAAAACATCCTGTGCTTTTTCCCAGGATTCGTATATGTTCTCAACAAATGTTGTTGCAGCATCTGTTGTCGAGCAACCTTTTGAGAGTAAAAGTATCCTATAACACTCCTATCTATAAAATATTTTCATAGGACGTAGCGCTCGTAGCGTAGTTTGACTAGGTGTTTGTCAGCGATCACCGAAATTAAGCAACGTTCCGCACGGTCAGTATTTGGATGGGTGACCGCGGGTGACATTTTCCAACTGAGCGCTACCGTGGCTCAGATGACACATTAAATCGTAGGTCCTGGTTGTTTTAACAGCTTAGCCATGTCAGAGGCCTACAGGCGGCCTAAAACTCTGACACCAGGGCTAGCCACCCGGCCTATACGAACTTACTTACTTTAATATATTCATGCAAAAAATATAGCCAATCCCTCCCTCCCTCCCTCTGCGTGAAAGAGTAACATACAGAGGAATAAACGAACAAACACACTTGGATTTACGAGTATAGTATGCTGCTAAGCGTAATTGTATTAATAATGGAAAACGAAAGAAGTCACGGATTTACAATATTACGGAATGGACGTGGTTCGGATGACTAGTTGAATTAAAAGTTGAGTTAAAACGGCTAACCGTTACAACCAGGACCTACGTCCCGGTTGTAACGGTTAGCCGTGTCGTCTTAAAAAAAAACCCTATATTTGAAACCCTATATTAGTTTGTATAATAAATAGTAATAGACATTACTATTGTTATACGAACTAAGTAAATAAGTTCGTAAAGGCCGAGTAGCTAGAGAATGGACAAACATCCAGGCTAGAGATGAAAGATACGGTAACTATCCAGTATCCGGCATATCCAGCTTAAATTAACTATCCAGCCGGATACCGGATAGAAACGGTGGTTCGTCTATCCCCCATGACACTACTGAATTTAGGAAATGAAATAACATTTTTTTGTCAAATTAATGTATTTAAATTTAAAAATGACAGATGTGAAAGTGACAGCTTTCATATTCTAGAATGTATGACAGGTATCGGAGAAACAGCTGTCAATCTCGAAAGCGGTTTTTCTCCGTAATTTTAAACCATTAGGTAATATCTTCACAAAAATGAGAGAGCTCAACTAGATCTAGGTACATTTTGGAAGACAGCTGTCAAACTCAAAAGTAAAATATACCCGTAACTTTTTATTTGTTTCGTTAACTATTTGTAACTATTTTTTCTAGATCATTACATCATTCTAGATAATTAAACAAAAGCATTTTGTTAGTATGTAGCAACAGTTTTAATCAGGTAGTTCGGTTGCAATAAGTCGGTTAATACAATAAAATACATATTTATAGTCATAAGAAAGTATATAGAGTAGGTTACTCAAGACAAACGTAATTGCACCAATAATAGAGTAACTCAAGTAATTCTAAAGTAACAGGTAATTATAATGTTTACTAATAAACTGATCGTAACCGGCAGCGGCCGAAGTATTTATTAACTACTTCCTAGAGGTCTTGTATGGATATAAAATGCTGCCTGTACTTTATATCGGTACAGATTTTTCATTGAAATTACATCATTTCAGATGTAGCGCTCGTGGTGTACAGGTTTGAGTTATTAGGTGGAAAAGCTAAACCGAAGTGAAATAGCTAGCTAGCAGAAGTGGCAATGCACAAGGCACAGAGTTCGTAAAGCGATCGACTTAGCCGTAAAGCTCTTGAATAGAGAGCACGTACCGGCAAGCGCAGCGTAGGACGTCCACCGACAAGGTGGACTGACGATAAAATAAAGATAGCAGAAACGCGCTGGATGCAGGCCGCTTCCAACTGGCATTCTGAAAATCCATAGGGGAGGCCTAAGTCCAGCAGTGGGTGGACGTCTTACGGCTGATGGATGGATAGATGGACTGGCAAGCGCAGCACTACGTCGTAAATGTTGTGATCATCAATTTGATAAAGATCGCAGGATCTTGCTGGATGCACGGCGCTTCTAACAGCTGTTACTTAATATCCCTAATAGAGATCTATGACAATTTAAGAGATGTGCTGCCAAATCTACTTTTGTAAAACTACTAGTAATCTAATTGAGTCTAGGACTATCATAATGGTTTATGACAGTGGTGGTTATATGACACAACAGAGTGTCTTTTTTAGGGTTCCGTACCCAAAGGGTAAAAACGGGACCCTCTTACTAAAGACCCCGCTGTCCGTCTGTCTGTCACTAGGCTGTATCTCATGAACCGTAATAGCTAGAGAGTTGAAATTTTCACAGATGATGTATTTCGATTGCCGCTATAATAACAAATACTAAAGTGGAATATAAATATTTAAGGGCGGCTCACATACCACAAACGTGATTTTTTTGCCGAGGGGGCTCCCATACGGTACGGAACCCTTCATGCGCGAATCCAACTCGTACTTGGCCGATTATTTACAAAACATTTTCGTACAAAATTTTGCACCCAGTTGCGTTACGCACCTATTGAGTGGATCGTGATTGGTGACAAGTGACAACACAGTTTACCCACATTAGATACAATTGTACTGAGCGTTGTTGGCACACGGCTCGCGCGAGTCATTAATGTAAACCGTTAAAAGTAAAGTTCACAATGTTGCTTCACAAGTAATTGATCTATCTAGGGGCTACTATTAGTGAACTGTAAAGCCGTGGTGGTCTAGTGGTAATGACACCCGCCTTTCAATCGTGAGGTCGTGGGCTCAAATCCCGGTCCCGTACCAATGAATTTATGTACGGAATTTCACACCACTGGATTTTTGGTGAAGGAAAACATCGTGAGGCAACCTACAAACGTCCGTAGAAGAAATTCGACAGTGTATGTGAATCCACCCACCCGCACTGTGCCAGCGTAGTGGATATGGCCCAATCACCCTTCTTGGGTACGCTTACGTCTTGCAGTGGACTATTAAAAAGGCTGGTACAGGGTCTACTAATAAATACCTTCCCTTTTATTAGGCTTCAGGTCGTGTAACTCCAACTAAATCAATGATAGGTAATTAATCATTGAAATAGTCTCTACAAATTTTGAAAATTAATTTAGGGAAATTGCAGTTCGTATAAAAACATTGGTGGCTCAGAAAAATTTATTTGGCTCAAAACAAACGTCACCTATAGAGTAGGTATAATGATGGTCAAATAGTGGATGTAAGTCAGGGAGCTTTTTGTAAGGAACAGTTGAATTCTTTTTTGTGATTTCAGAGTTGCAGGTAGGTATATTCATAGTAAAAGTTAATAATGATGAGTATGGAGGTAACTTTGTACCTTTGTAAATCAATGCACTTTAAAGCACCTTTTACAAAACAAGTATTAAACAAAGTCGCTTCCCGCTGTCTGTCTGTCCCTATGAATGCTCATATCTTTAAAACCACGCAACGAATTTTGATGCGGTTTTTTAATAAATAGAGTGATTCAAGAGGATGGTTTATATGTATAATACACCGGTGAGAAGCCGGGGCGGATCGCTAGTTTATAATAAAGCGTTAATAGCAGCAGAGGAGTGACTTGTTAGACCGCAGCTGCGCAGTAGGCCCCTAGATGTGCACCTATTGTATTGTGCTGCGCAAGAGTAAGTATTTTGTCTAATAGTATTTTTGAGCTACTCGTATAATGGTATTTTATGCCTACAATGAGAATCACACGGCTTGATTGATTTTTTTTTTTTCATTTTAGTTATTTGTAGTACTCAGGCAATTCGGAGGTGAGGTTACGACATTTAAATTGATAATTTTGTTTGTTCCCTAAATATTGGAATTGAAATATCCTATTGAAGTGAAACTAATGCGACTTCCGACAAGGTTGCGTTAAACGTTTAACGCTACCATGGAAAGGGTATGCAAGCACTGTTGCGTCGAAGTTTCACTTCTTCCGCGCGGAGGGATACCACGCACTTTTTTTAAATTTTAATATTTAGTGCACAGTCTTCGCTAATTAGCGTGGTAATGCAGCCAGCATGGTCGACACGCTGTTAACTGGCAGTGAGCTTGAGAATTTCGATAACTTAACTCTAGATTTTCAGAGGCTTGTTTAACCCCACTTTACGGTATTTGTGATGGAGACCAAAAAATGCTAAGTCGATAATGGAGACACAACAAGAAAGCGGAGCTGCGGCTAGCGCGAAGCAAAAGAATAATATCTCTATAGGTGACGTTTGTTTTGAGCCAAATACATTTTTCTGAGCCACCAATGTTTTTTTATCGATAATATAATAGTTAACATGTTTTGTATTCATGTGGTGATAGCTTAAGTATTATGTTGCAGTTGATAAAATTTAAAGGCATCTATAGTTAAATTTTGTCATTCGGTATTGCACCGATACTTAAGTAATTGTTACGCGAATGCTTGCAATTATCTCAAGATTTAAACTTAGACAAATTGCGTCGCCCATAAATTTGCATTTAAATGAGCAAATTTTATGTGCCACTGATATTATTATTGTAAAACGTTAGTAGGAAGTGTGCTAGCGGATCACTCGAACCAATGTTTAGTTACGTTCTAGTAAAGCGCGCTATTCACGCACCAAAAATGTAAAATAATTCAAATAAAAGAATATTTTTTAAACAAAAACAAACTTCTCAGGTAAAATTCGTTTGATCATCCTGTTAGTTTTAGAAGATCCAGAAATACCTAAATTTCGCGGTTTTAAATTCACATTCAAAGATTGCTTATTCATGAAATAAGTAGGATACCTACATAAATATATTAAGTTAAGTTAAGTTCGGTGGCTTCACGTTGTTAAATTCACATTCAAGATTGATTATTACTTATGAAATAAGTAGGTTACCTACATAAATATATTTCGGCGGCTCTAGCTGCCAAACTAGGCGTTGAAAAACCGTGTTTTGGAAACTAGTTCCTAGTCCTACTTATTTTTGGGCATATACGTGTACTAGACGTACCGCTGCCTTGTTTTTTTTCATTTATGCATATTTTTATCTATATTGTGGGTAAATAGATTGATCTTATTAAAATTTGTGTAAAGTTTTGGATAAGGAAATTTTTAATGTTTCGATTGACTAACCAACTGATAAAATTATTTGGTCATCATAAAACGGCTGTATAACAATACAATAACTATTCTCCACCATATTTGTTTATAACTACATATACACGACATTGGATACGTATATAAATACAGAACTATAAGGATATGGCAATTTTATTGTTCTATATTCTAAGACGTTGGTGACATTGAGTACAGATGAATTTTTTTATTTGATAGGCTTACACAGAATTACTATAATTATAATTATTTTTAAAAATAAATTGTTTTCCCATGAATGCCCCGCCTTACAAGCAGCAGTGTCTACAGTCGTCGAGGCGCTGAGTAAAATCTCCACTTCCACGTATTACGAGACACGTAGTTGTGTAATAGACGCACTCATTAGCATAAAGGCCTGTTCAGACATGAGACGTTCAGTCGTCATCAGGAGTGCGTTACCGCTGCGGGTCGTTATTAATAGCAGAGCCGACTTTAAAAAAATAACAAAATACGGATCTATACGTAACAGTGTACTAGAAAAACTGTAGAAAAATGCGATTTTATTTACTTTTGTTTTAAACTTCAACTTTAATGAAATGGACACTGACTTTATGGATTTATCTATATGAAAGAAACTTATGTCCATGAGTGGACATGTTATGGCTGGAATTAAGATTATGATGACCATAGGTTCAGATTGAGCCTATAGTAGCTTCCGAATTCAATCTCGAGCTATTTCACATCATTGAAGACAAATATCACTAAATCGGAATTTAAAAAAATAAACGTTGTATTATTTACTCATTTGTTTATGATCGGTATTTAATTATGTACATTTGATCATGATCTAGAAGCTTAAATCCAATAGAGGGTAATAATTATCCGAATACTTATTACACAATATCATTACCAATTTATATTAAGTAATAACATAACCGGCAGATAGTATTATTTTCATGAAATTAATGAATTTAAAATTGCAAGCAATAAATATATTTTCCGCACACGAATTACTTATTTACGAGTTTAAGTTTTGGCATTATCCATATGGTGAAATACAACTGACTACAACAAAATTCGCAGCGACAATACAGCGTGTGTGTGAATAAGTCATTACGTATAACACGTGTTAGTAACGCTATTGTGACAAATCGCCCGTAGCTCTCATTCTCAGGAGGAATGGCACTTAATTCATGCTGTGGGCTCATTGCTGGGAAACTGCCTCGTAAATAGCATATTTGAAGCATGTTATTGTTAAAAACTACTTACTTCACTGTACTTTTACCACAAACCTCATTTTGATATGCTAAGAATCCCAAAATTAAAAGTTAGGTACGTTGTTATCATTCTCAGTTTGCATTCCTGACAAAACAGAGGCAAATATGTATCCTAATCATGGTTAAAAATAATTCTTACTATGGGAGCAACTCTAAATTTTCAATAAATTTATCCTAGGCCCAGGCCTTTATGCCAGATTTTTTTGACAAAATGCCAATAACACATAAAACAGTTCTTTATTTTCGCGATGTTTGTTCGCAGGGTAGGTTCCAGAAAAAAAGTTGGTGGAAAGCGTTGAGCAGGTACCTGCAATGATTTATCCTAACATGCCTACAATGATTTAATATCCGACGTTTAGAGAAACTCTCCATGTTGATATTTTTGCTCGAGCTTTTCGCTCGAGTGTTTTCTGTTACAATTTCATGTCGAATGCGTAGGTAGGTAGGTACATACCTACGATTCTTTCGAAAGTAGAAATACGAATAAACTTACCAACTGATTAAATTTTACGCAACATTTAATTATTCAATTAAACGAAACGATACAAAAACAATCCTCATATCCGAACACAATAACACAATCAACGTACAAATTGGTATTTGATCCAATTTGAAGATGGCCTTCTGATGGCGGGTCATTGAAAAATTATCTTTCGATAAATCGTTAGAAATAACATTTCTATCCACCACATTACTTATCAGGGGTATTTAATCAGCCGGATTAGATTGGGGTTGAAATGGGGTGAAGATCGTTTAACCATATAATGGGAAGTGTAGGTAAAAACAGTAGATCAATTCGTAGAAAATTTACCCTGCCCATACCTACTGAGAAGAAGTCCGTCTGAGCAATAGAATAAGCCATGGAAGAATCGATATAGGGTTACCATTATAAAGTAATGTGTTTCGGATAAAAAATTGCCGTGTCTGAAGCAAAATTTGAAAAGTTGCCGTATCCCATACATGTTAATACTTTTTCATTCCTTTGATTGCCATGTTATGATACGGTAGTTCCGGAAAGATCTGCAGTGTACCGTGTTTTGCTTTTGCCAAGTAGCCCCAACTGCCGTATGATGTACGTGCGGCAATTGCTGTAGCAATGGTAACTCTGGATCGATAACTCATAAAACATTTTGAATTTCTTTAATTGAATTGACCGAGACTGCTGATTTATCTTGAAATATATCATGTTTCTAAGCGTTCTTTGTATTTAGGCATTTCAAATTATTGTTTATCAAATATTTTCACCTACTCAAAAGCGTACTTTTGTTAAAATTATTAATAGTAAGTATAAAGTCATCAGCCGATTTCGATAATATTTGATAAGATCGCTTAATATCTAAATCACAACAAGATTTGCGAGTATGAATCAAATTAGTCCAGAGCTAGTTGAGATATAGGCTTCTGAAGGTTCAGTTAAACAGGTGCGAACTCTGCTGTCTGAGAACTACACTTTTATCGGTTTGAGTTACTGCTTACCATTTATACGTGACTCAGCGGTTAAGGGCGGAAATTTGAAAGGGAACTGAACAAATAAAAGGTTTTGCCTTTATTGCCTCTTTACGGAGCGATAAGGGATGGACACCTGTATTTCGGATACAAATTACACTCGTATTGGATATCTGGACGGTTCAGATAATTATGTCATTCTCACATTAATATGAATCTGAGGCGATTGATCGAGACATTGTTAGGAAGTACGATGTTGGGTTTTTGTACGGCTTTGATTGTCTTGACGAGATTGAGTGGGATGATTTGTTGGATGATAAGAACGTGTTACACGTTTTTGGTGTATTAAAGAGCCATATGGGATTTAAAAATAAAGACCGAGAAACGAAAAGCGCAGCATAAGTGGTTGTTGACGATCTGATCCAGAATCTAAGGACACGATAGATGCAAGCCGCGCCCAACTAACGCAGGCATCGAGAGGGCAGGCCTGTGTGTATGGGTAAAACCGGAAAGCGATGATTGAATGACTTTTACCACAGGGCTAAACTAGAACTCGAGAGAAAAATAAATCACCTGTCCCATAAAAAATGCAACTAGGTCGACAAAATGTAGGTAAAAAACAGCGGTTTTTCCTTGAATTCTTCATAGGCCTCATATCAAAAGTTATTCATAATGACGATCTAAATCATCCTATGTCAACTTAGTCGGCGTCGTCGCTTAAATTTTTCTGAACAACTCTATAGATCCTTCATCCTACCCAAAAACTTTGGGAATAGATTGCAACGCAACTTGGTCTCTTTATTCATGTAGGCGTTAATTTATTACAATATACACTGATGAGTCGTATTGCCGTACTATTCATACATACTTATTATTTTTGTATTGTTAGGTTTTTTTTATTGTTAGGGTGACCAAAAAATATAATTAGTCCGTCAGATTCTTAGGTATTAATTAAAAAAATAGACACGTATTTTTTCTTTGGTCAATTAAACAAAATGTATTATGATATAGCCCGTCAAAGTACCTATCGCGTGACGTCACATGTCACATACAAATGTATAGACTTCTGTCGCAGAAGTGACGTAACGACCCGTACTCCCGAATTTCGACAAGGTTTGTCTTTGTCATTTATTGTGTAAAATTGACAATTGTGTAAGCCGTGGTGGTGTAGTAGTTGTAACGCTGGCCTATCATTCTTGAGGTTGTGGGTTCAATCCCGGTCCCGTACCAATGAGTTTCTTTGGAACTTTTGTACGGAATTTCACACCACTGGCTTTTCGGTGAAGGAAAACATCGTGAGGCAACCTGCATACGTCCGCACTGGGCCAGCGTGGTGGATATGGCCCAATCACCCTTCGTGGGTAGGCCTACGTCCTGCAGCGGACTATAAAAAAGGCTGGTACAGTACAGTGTAATTGACAAAAGAAAAAATACGTGTCCGATATTTTTTGATAATCTAACTTACGGCCTAATTTTATTAATGATTTGTTTAACCAGTAATCATGCTTATTTTACTGTATGTGTATCTTATAGGTAATGTACACTACACAATGGAAACATGGCCCCTCATATTAATATTATTTCATGTCAAACGACTGTAAATATTTAAAAAATAATATTTAGATCGTTTTGTCTTCCATTTTGTCGGTGCTTCAATTTCCATTGTAGTTTGATTGGCTGATAAATAGCACCTGTGCTTTCCCAACGTTGGCCTTTGAACATGTAGAAGTGACATTCAGTAAGCCGACTCGTGGTTTTGGGGGAGGTTCTCAAGATTATTTTTGCGTTATATTTTCACAAGTCAACCGATTAACGGATTTTTGTGAAAGAAACTAGTGAAAATGTCCTGCAGTGGACTATTAAAAAAAGGCTGATACAGTACATACAGAAAAACTAGAACTATTGAAGGTAATATTTTATGTCTCAACAATAAGTAAAAAGAGCTTTCTTACAAGACTAAACAATATAAAATATTATTGCTTCAAGATGTATCTAGTTATATGTATGATACAGGTGACAATAATTATAAGTCATACCTATCTTTATTTTTGTCTAAAAATTTATAAGTGTTATTATTACACGGAGTATATACCTACCCCTTATTTTTATGGTTATGAATTACCTAGATTTTCTGAACTCACAATAATAAGCGATCTCTGAGTCGTTCTTATTACTTTTAGACAATTATTGCGATAAAACCATACACGCTCTATCACATTTAGAACTCTACAATTCTCTATATGAAGCCACAAACTACAAACACCCGAACTCTACCTATATTTCAAGGGAATTAGCCCCCTATCTCGACCACGATCTACCAATGATCAAACCTGAACTACCCTGTTATATTTTTAAGTATTTAGTTATTTTATGAAGTCCACGGCCCTAATTCAGCTACCAGAGACAAAACTGCACTGGGGCGCTAGTGAACCTTATACATACGTATTTTGTTTTGCAAAAACTGTCAAAAACATTCTTGGAGAACAATAAAATTAAATCATTAGAACGACTGACCACTGGCTTTCACACCACTGGCTTTTCAGTGAAAGAAAACATCGTGAATACCGGCATACGTCCGTAGAAGAAAATTCGATGTTGTATGTGAATCCACCAACCCGCAGTGGGCCAGCGTGGTGGATATTGGATATAGGCCAATCACCCTTCGTGGGTAGGCCTACGTCCTGCAGTGGACTATTAAAAAAAATGCTGGTACAGAACGACTGAACGTATACGTATATGGTCACGAGACCGAATAAAAGCAGGAGCGAGCATTGAAAATGTAGATGGCTCTGATTGGGCCATATTTACCACGCTGGCCCAGTGCGGGTTGGTGGATTCACATACGTATGATAGTGCAAACGTTCTAAGATCATCGCAATCGATCAATTCCAAGATCGCAAAGATTCTAACACTTCGAAAATTGGGCTCCAAGAGCTATATAATTAAATCATTAGAACAGCTGAACGTATACGTAAATAGTCACGAGACCTAGTGAGAGCATTGAAAATGTATGCTTGTTCTAACCGTATCCTAATATGAGATCCTCTGGTATTGTTAGTAATTATTTTTTTGCGAAAAATGGCAAAACCGCCTTCCATCGTGTACAAAATTCGAATATTTCGCTCGAATTGTTTACATTATTGTTGATTTTTCAAAAAGGTTCAGCTGATTTCTGTAAAATTTAAATGGGACCTCGAGAGTATACCCTCTTGAACTATAAAATCATTTTTCGATTCGGTTCACAATTTGCGAAATTATCGATGAACATACACAAAAAAAATACATACAGACAAACATAGAACCTCCTCCTTTTTAGGAGTCGGTTAAAAATGATTCTAACGTTCCAAAAATTGGGCTACGGTTGATGACGTAAAAATGCGTAATATTTTGACGTTTTTAAAAGCGGGAAAACGGATAAGGTTCAGCTCAGATTCTTCTGATCTTAGTGGAATTAGACCCGCGGTTTAAATAGATTTAGGGGTTGTTTTCAAGAATTTAGTGCTGTTAACCACATGACTAATAAAACTACGATTAACAGAGAATTATGTTGTTAATCAGCTGTAAATCACTGGTTAACAGGAATAAAATAGTTTTGGTTATAATATTATGAAACAGAATTGCTTACCATCATGAATTTAAAACTAATAACTTAATGTAATAATTAGGCCTTAGACAACGACCTTATAAAATTAAAAAATTAAAACGAACAATTTACAATCAATTTCAATGAATTATTTAGGTTTCTACTTCATTGAACCTAATAACTGCATTTCAAATAGTTAAGTGGAACAAATTACTAGTGAGGAAACTTGCATGTTCCATAGCTATTAATGTTTTTAAAGACAATTATAAATTTTGCTATGAGTTTTGGTCCAATTTTATACATAAATAGGTACTATTTTTATGCATTTGTTATTATTGTATTGGGTGCATAGTGAAGGTGGATCAAGTAAATAAAAAAATGTCCGAGAAAACTTATGAGTCTATACATTCGATTTTTAAATATGTACCTAGAATACCTAGATGCTCCTGAATGTTGGCCAGAGTGCAACCTACACGGGTCGTGACGTGATGTTTCACATATTTTATGGTTTCCCACTAGGATTAATTTAGTATTAGATTATATAAGTTTTGTATTAAGTGGTAGGTAATAGGCACTTGTCCTATTAAAAAAAATAGTATCGTAAAAAAAAATTGGTTTAAGTAGGTATTTATCTACATGTTCTTCTGCACAGCTACACTACTTATTACCTACCTATTACCATTTTACCAACCCGAATAACAGAAATAGCCAAAATTCCTCAATTAAGCATCAACACTATCACACAAGAACATTAAATTTATACGGCGAGCTTTGCGCCCCAAAAAAATGAAAAATACGGCGACCCCCCTGCACCAGTAGGGTGGCTGCGGTATTTTTTGCACCCCAGGGGGCACTCGGGGATGTGACGACAAGTCGGGACATTCTGACTCTTTGTTATGTTAATATTGAGGTCATTATTAGATACTTTGCTCTGCTGGAGTGGTGATTGCCATTCCGAACATTTATTTGACTCGTGTTTTGGGCATATTTGGAATTTATTCGTAGTTATATGAATTGATGTTTGAATTATTTGAATTCAAACACAGGTGCTTGATATGATCTCTGTATCTTCAAGTAGGTATGTATTAATATTAAAAACAAAGAAATTCGATTTTGTTAGTTTGTCTGATCAGATTAAGTTAATAAACGGGCTCTCAGTTTCCACTGCTCTGAAGAAAGCCGAAGATAGAGCGGCGTGGAAGCAGCTCGTCACTGATTCCGTGAAAGCATTTTTAGACAGGCACGACCTTCAGTAATGAAGAGGACAAATAAGAAGAAGAGTTTGTCTTACAGGCTATACCTACCTATCTACAAAAAAACTGCTACGGATCACCTACCTAATTAAAAAAATCTTTTTATATTTTAAATGCATTTTTGTAATTAAAGTTTTAATAACTTCATTGAAACTCGCTCGTTAAAGATGTGTTCTAAGGTAATAATAATTTAAAGAACAAATTTTCTAAAAATTGTACCAGTTGTAGCGCCTGACCAAAAACTAAAGACAGAACACTTAGGTGCACAACGAGATTACAAGATCCATCTATGTTTGCGTCACTTATTGTTTATTGTAATTACTAAGTACCTTCTTTTTGAGATATTCTATCCAAAACTCTCTTTCAGGCAGTTTATAGCCTCTTTAACAACATCATCATCAGTCTTTTATGGCATAGATAGGTATCAGCACCTTCATTCAGCTGCCAGACACAAATCTGTATTTTCGTGAACTAAATCTTGTAATGCGACTTCCCACAAGGTTGAGTTAAACGTTTAACGCTACCATGGAAGGGGTATAAAAGCACTGTTGCGTCGAAGTTTCACCTCTTCTTCGACTCTACTTGCATTTTTTGCTCTGAGAAATGAAAAAAAACGTTCCACTTAGTTAAAGATTATTTAATTAAGTTACTAACAAGAATTAATTAATTAAGATTACCTAATTAAGTTGACTTAAAAATTTATCTTTTTTATCAAGCAAAAAAAATAGAGAAGATTTACTTCAGATTCTTCTGAACTCAATAGAAATATTTATCTCAGTAAAAGAAAATTAGAAATATAAAAATAAAGCCCGTTTTAGGTCTAGGTCACCAACTAACCTTAAAATAATTATTAGCCCTATATGTCTTTACTAATTATGATTACTATAGTCACAGCAAATCCTAACTATTCCTAACTATCCTATATCGAGGTGGCGCCTCACCACACTGGAATATTTTTTGTTTTATTTTTTTTCAAATAAATCCTCTTTATAAAAAGTTTACACGCTTTTTAATTACCTAGCAAAAACGATGACAGACAACGGTTGGTTGCACAAAAATGTCTTTTGTAGTTCCGGCACTGCAAAAAATGAGGTCGAAAAAATACTCGTAGCGGTGTGGGGCATACGATATCATAGCCAAGTGTTCATATATCTCACCGTTAAGGGTGAGGTACCATTTAAAAGGTATTGTTATGTTAGGTATGCTATGGGACCAACTCTAACATTCAGTAGGTACCTAAATTAAGCAACGTTCTGCACGGTCAGTATTTGGACGGGTGACCGCGGGTGGCATTTTCAAACTGAGCGCTTCCATGGCTCGGATGGCACGTTAAATTGTAGGTCCCGGTTGTTTAGACAGTTAAGCAATGTCAGAGGCCTTCAGGCGGCCTAAAAACTCTGACACCAGGGCTAGCCACCCAGCCTATCTATACGAACTAACTTAGTAGGCACCTACGTGGTGTGGTCTTACTGTTTTTATTTCAACAAAACTTAATTAACATTTCATGAACTAGAACAATCCTAAAATTACTAAAATTAACCGACATAATATAGTACCTAAATTAAAAACACTAAAACTTATAGTAAAATGAAAGCACAGATATCTAATAACAATAAAGATGGTTGTATTGGTTGTGTCACAAATCGACATGCGTGAATGTCACATCTATAGTTATTTCTGTAGAAGCAATTATATTTCGCAAAACATTCTAATAAATTTTGATCTAGCATCTGTCAACAATTACCTTGCTAAAGCAAGGTAATTGTTTTTTGCATAATAAGTAGTAGTGTGGTTTGTTGTGGTTAATGAAGGTTACTAGTCCAAAAACAAAAGTAAAAAGTTATTTCGGGTAACCAAACGGCTGCATTCTACAAATAACCCAAGACTCTGTGCTTCAAACGGTAGCTCCAAAACGTAACCAAAAAGTAAAGCCAAGACATTCCCCGCATACTTCTGAACAGATTTTATCTAAATTCTAAAGTTTACTTTTATAGAGAAATATTTGGACCATGAACATTTAATCGGGCGGAAAGATGATTATTTATCGATAATTAATTACTGGAATGGTGGTGAGAAATGTGGTGAAGGTGTATCCAGCCGTTTTCTTAGGTATTTCTATTTTAAAGTGTTCTGAGCGGTCACCGAAGTTCAGCAACGTACGGCTCGGTCAGTCCTTAGATGGGTGACCGCGGATGGCATTTACTAGTGAGCGTTACTGTGGTTCAGATGATTTGTTAAATCTTAGACCCTGATTGTTTTAATCTTTTTGGCGATTTAAAAACTCAGACATAACACCAAACACCCTGGCTATATGAACTTAGTTATACGACAGTTATTTTGTGCGTGGAATCTACAGCTTTTGCCACTCATTTGATTTTTTTTTCCATTTATAAGAGGTACCTTCGCTAAGAAGATAGAAGACAGCAGACACAAAAACCAAGTCCAATTGAAAACCTCTTTATTTTGTTTGACAGTCAGTAGACATTATTTAATTTAATTTTATGTAACAGTAGTGTAGTTTTGTTGTAGTTTATAAAGGCACTTTTGCCCGATAAAAAATACTAGAATTAGGTAATTCAATGTATTTTGTTGTTTTGTTATGTTTGTTTTGTAATTTGTTAGTGAAACGGAAAACGGTGTAGGGGACGACCTCACAAAAAGTGGGACGACGACCTGTTGCCAGGGTGGCGCAGGAAAGCCAGAGATAGAGAGCTCTGGCAAATTATAGAGGAGGCCTATGTCAAGGGTGGACAACCTAGTATTTAATATATTATTACTATATCATATATTAGTAAATAAAGGCTTTTTTAAATTAAAATGTATAAATTTACATAGTTTTGTGTTTGTGCCAAATATCAATTTATTTTCATTGTGATAGTATGCAATGAGTACACACTACAGATGGAATAAAATGAGTTACTGTACCGTACCAGCCTTTTAACATTTTACTGCCACTTGACCTACCAAGGCAAAGCGATAAAATAAGTTAAATATCTTAAATTAAAACTCAATAATCTCGACCCAGGGAGTCTCAGCGGAACTACCTTTTTGTCCAAATCAGCCTCACACCAGGGGGCGCTACCGAGGCAGATATATAACTCAATCTACGCTCATAAAACCTTAAAGTAGGCTTCTGTTTTCTTCAGTTATTTATCTTTTATCCTTAGCTTTTTTAACTACTTAGTTATTTATGAAGGTCGCAGTGATTTGGCTCAGGTTTATCAATTCAATTAGTTTTGTCTATTATTTATACACTAGATCGGGGCAAAGAATGAAAAAAAAAATAGAATAGGGTGAGCAAAATTAAAATAGGTATGAAAATTTTATGAACGTTTTGCTACCTGTAATGGCTTTGTAGATGTAATTTTGTAAATATACCCACAAAAAATACTGTTGTTTGTTTATGCTTCACTCAATTTCTGTGTCACATTTCTTTATTAACCCCCGACGCAAAAGAGGGGTGTTATAAGTTTGACGTCTCTGTTTGTCTGTGTGTCTGTCTGTCTGTCTGTGGCATCATAGCGCCCGAACCACTGAACCGATTTCAGTTTAGTTTTTTTTTGGATGAAAGGAGACTTAATCGAGAGCGTTCTTAGCTAGATATGTTTTATAAAAATCGATTGAGCCGTTTAAGAGTTATGGTGGGTTAAAGTGGGGATGGAAGAACCAAAATTCTATAAATGTGCCCAAAATGGTTGTCAATGTGTCGGGGGTTTTTTAAATTTTTAATTTATAGCTTGTATATTTCTACAGTTTTTTTTAACTATAGTAGTAAGTCTTATGCGTCCTTACCACTAAAGATTTAAACACGCTATAAACACTGTTTACCGGTACAATTTGTACTGTTAAACATTGTCTAAAGCATGCGTAAAACTTTTGTGGTAAGACGGATGATGTCCTCGATGCGTCTTTTTATCACAGAATGATTTCAAAATGACATCATAGCGCCTGACTGCAAACCAGAACAAAATCACTCTGTAACGTGTAAGGTTTATATAAGGCTTTTTACTAGTGAAATCAGAGTTTTTAATTTTTTATGTGATGAGAGTAACCTATTATCAATAATCAGCCAAGTGCGAGTTGGACTCGTTCACGAAGGGTTCTGAATTGTATGGAAGCCCCCTTAATATATTTTATTTTAATTCGATTTTTTATTTTTGAAGAGAATATACAACTTAATATACATACTGTGAATATTTCAAGCATCTTCATGGCGTTATTAATATCGAGCAAAAAATCACGTTTTTTGTATGGGAGTCCCCCTTAAATATTTATTTTATTTTAATGTGATTATTTATTTTTAAAGTGAATATTTAACTAAACATTAAGTGAATATTTTAAGCATCTACCTGTCATCGTTATTAATATCGAGCGAAAACGGCTAATAATTCAGGTATGGGTGCCCCGCTTAAATATTTTTTTCCTCTTTTTAGTATTTATTGCTATAGCGGCAGCAGAAATACGTCATCTATGAAAATTGCAACGTTCCAGCTACCACGGTTCATGAGATACAACCTGGTGACAGACAGACGGACGGACAGCGGAGCCTTAGTAATCGGGTCCCGTTTTTACCCTTTGGGTACGGAACCCTAAAAAGTATTCAGGTCAGACATAGATTTTGCGATTGCGGGGTTAGTTTCATAGTAAAAAAATGTCGTAACGATGAATACAGTGATACTCTAGCTAGAATATCTTCGTCCGACGGAGATATTCTAAACTCTGGAGTATCAATGTACTCAGTTACTCATGCCCATTTTCACCAACAATCCCTAAATTTTAAGGGACCCTTAAAAATATTTAAGGGACACCTAACAGTAAATTCGTTTTCACCAACGGTTAAGGGACACCTAAAGCTTTAAGGGATCCCCTAAGTTTACGGGGCCGAAGGTCGACCCCATAGCGCTAAGTGGCTGTTTCAACTATCGTGGCATTTTTACTTGTAGGGCTTTTGAACGATTTCTTAGAGCATACGGATGCTATATAAACAGTGGGCTTGCTATTGAGCTTAAATATATTTAAGCTACCACGCATTTACCGTAAAAGATTGAATTTTTCATGATGTACGACCACCAAAACTTTGTGAAAAGATTCAGATTTTAATCAAAGAAAATAGAACACAATTCGAAGTATGTAGGTAAAATATTTAACTACATAATTAATTTATTCTAAAGTACAGAAATACAGAATATTTATTTATGGGAAAAACCAATACAGTACACAAAAAACAAAACATGAAATACACAAACAAAATAGAGAAACACTTAATTGAAGGGCGCCTAAAGTTTTGCGATGGTCGTATACAACCAGCGCTGGATTCTGTTGGGACCAGCAAGTAGGTACTTAAACTTAGTTGTCTTTCTATCTATAGGAATACATTTTTATATCTCCTGCTCAGGGCTTTTCGAGCGGAGCCAGATGCTGGCCGCTCCCGCGCTTGCCGCTAGAGCGGCTTTCACAACAACAAACAAAACGATTGTTTTTTTTTATTTGACCACTATTTCAACCTACATAAAACCGGAAAATGTGTGTTTTTCTATTATTTATAATGCATAATATTACCAAAAACTCAAATTATATTATCAATAAAGCACATTTCTTGTATTTTTGATGATTTTTCTGTAAAATATCAACAAAATAAATAATTCGGTAAAAGTACGGTTATTGGAAACCATAGACTAAAAATAAACTGTCACTTTACTAGGGGTCCGGATTATTTAGGTGTCACTTGGCGCTGTGAGAACGAATTTAGGTAAGGGTCAACTTTAGGGGGGCTCTTAGCTTAAGGGCTTCCTAGTTAGGGTGTAGTTTAGGGATCGTTGGTGAAAACGGGCATCAGTGTACCAACTAAGGTATATACGGTGTACTCGTAAGTCTAGACTATGGAGTACAACGTCGAGATTTACACCCTTTATAACGTAAAATTTCTAGGCTAATATAGAAGGCATACCCAGCAGTGCGATTAAGAAAATGGTGGATACTTTGCCTTGGTTGCCTGGAAGAAATCTCTTAAAGCGATAAGGCCGCCAGTTAGAAACCTATAAATTGTATTATTTTTTCCCTGTAATCTGTTTTTTATGTAATGTGGTTCTCTAATAAAGTGTTATTGGATTGATTGGATGTTGATGATGAAACCTCAGTGATACTTTGATGACTTGAACACTTGTTTACATCGTAATCAGCAAGTGTAACAACACGAGGGTGACCACACGTCGCGTCGCATAATGCGGATAATGGCCGTCGCAGTATGGTTCCCATTATGTGGCCACCCTGCCACTTGCCGGTACACCACCCTACTTGTTGTTTGATGTTTATTGTAATCTAATCATGCGGGATAGCATACTATGGATATGGCGAAAAGTATTTTTAACCCCCGACGCAAAAGAGGGGTGTTATACCTAAGTTTAACGTGTCTGAATGTCTGTCTGTATGTGTGTCTGTCTGTCAATCTGTGGCATCATAGCGCCCGAACCACTAAACCGATTTCAGTTTAGTTTTTTGGATGAAAGGAGACTTAATCGAGAGTGTTCTTAGCTATGTTTTATAAAAATCGATTGAGCCGTTTAAGAGTTATGGTTAGTTAAAGTGGAGATGGAAGAACCAAAATTCTACAAATGTGCCCAAAATGGTTGTCGGGGGTTTTTTAAATTTTTAATTTATATTTGTTATGTACAAAACGTTCCACTATAACATGCCATACCATGTCCATGCTAGGAACGTATCAGGCACGGAAAACAACATGATACGCTCTAAATGTCCACTACAACTTATCATCAACGTATATACGAGTACATCAACTGCCGTGAATATATTACCGCTGCCGAAACTATAGTCTTAAACTTTCAATTCAAAGAATATTTGTTTTTCAATTAAGCCTTGTTCAAAAATCATTTTTAATTTAGCTGACAACACTACAAGTTGTTGATCAGAATAGTTCTACGAAATCGATTAAAAAGATTAAGTATTTTTCCTTTTTTAAATTAATCGATTACTAACAAAAAAATAATGGGGCTCACGTCATCATCATCGTCATCAGCCTGTATCGACCCACTGCTCGGTATAGGCCTCCTCTCCCTTGTGCCAGTTTTCCCTGTCTGACGTATGCATAAAATTATTTAGTAGTTTTTTTTGGAATGTCCGATCAATAGAAATTCTAGTCCACATTATTCCAACGCTTTTTAATGCATAGTTGTGATTCGAGCATCCCAATTACGTGATTATTTATGTGTGATGTCAGTTTAACACTAGAGTCGCTAACACCAGGTCATTTTGACCCCTGCTTTTATTATACCCACACATTTTTCCATCAAATACAAAACTTTGAAGAGGGATACAGAGGTCTTATTCGAGTGGTTTGTTATCGTCATTGCCTTAGTAACTGTGCATTAAACTGTGTCATATCACCAGAAAACATTGATCTTTTGCTTCTATTCACGCAGTACTTTCCCCACTAGATTTTTTCATCTTTTGTTTGGAATTTTGGGGTCTATTTAGAATGGTTTGTTAATGTTAAGCAGATGTGGTGACAAGTAACTAGTGTGGTTTATTGTGGTATAATGTTGTTTATCTGTTTATGACTTTGGAAATGTGCGTATAATGAACGTGAAGGGACGTTTTCGTGGTTTGCGTGTTGCGTGATCTTTCAATGGTAGCAATAGGTCCATCTGTGCAATTAACAATAATGATAAATTAATCAACATTTTATTTAAATATATACAAAAAATGATATAATATTTATCAAACAAGATTAACGCCAAAAGTAATTTTCAATATAGGTAGTTTCAACTCACAACGTTTTAATTGTCAATAAAGAGTTCATCATTATTACCACTATCTACATCCGTTGACCCATCTGTTAATCATCAATACTGAAATACTTGACTAGAACCATACTTTCTAAACATAGATTGAAAAAAAACTTGGATAAATATGAAGCAAAACACATATACGTTGTGCGGTGAAAATCACTTGTTTCAACGATTCGACGCGTATTTCAAGATACGGTAGCGTCCAACTGTATTTTTTTATTTTTGTTTTTTATTTTGATTTACCTATAAGTATGCCTTCTTGCCTTGTATCCCAAACAGACAATGAAGTCCGTCGCTTCGGTGCCCGGTTAGATTTAGACGCTTGATCTTTTTTATGACCATTAATGCTAAGTTTATGAACAATCCAAAAATCAGTAATTCACTGACCATCACAGATTTGATAAGAATATAAATAAATAAATGATTAATTGACACAAATAAATTACAATTTGCTAATAAACAAAAAGTATATAGAATTCAACATAATTAACAACTTAAGTAAATGAACTTATTTATTAGCTACTATTGCCGAACTAAGCTTTCAGCTTGTGTCTCGGAAATCCGTGCTCCCCTTATATTATGACTTATTATTGAAATAATTTAGTTTACTATTTACATAATTTGCTAAAAAATTATTATTAAATAGTAGTCACCGTTTAAAATTTAATGCAAATAACAATTATCATAAATTATTTTCATAATAATCATAAAATCTCTTCACAAACAAAAATTTTTTCAACTAAGAAGAGCCTTTTCTAAGAAGACTTCGTTAAAACTTAAAAATAATCGTTATGATTGATTATGATAATGGTTTTTATTACAAATTCACTGTAATTTATAGGTTACTGTGCCTGTGGATGATTCTCATTATTTTATACATTTTATTCCTAGACTGCAAATGTATCATCTACGTCTTGAAATCGATAAATATAATCCACATACAACAAACCAAAAAGTATTCACACGAGGCACTCACAAATCCAGTGGGAAATATCACAATCTATCAGGGTCTATTACACTCCCATTCTGTGACGTCAACAGATCTACCTTCCGGTACAGTGAGCTCTGATTGACGTGATTTTTTGTGACAAAACGCTGAGGGATCAGGGTGAAGTGGGGTGAAGATGCCACGCGACCGAATTAACTTGCTGTAATCCCGATCATTGATAGGCTAGGGGTGTGGGAAGAGGCTTTTTGTGCTCTAGAATTGTCTATATGACACTATTGTACAATATATGGATAGGTAAATTCTTTATTGAGCGCACTGATAAAATACAAGAACACAGCGAGGGCCGGAGCTCATCTTGTTTTCAAGTCTTTCTGAGCGTCTGGTGGATACGACGCGTGACCGAAATGCTGGTGTTTATTTGGCTCAACGTGTGTATTCAGCGTGGCAAAGCTGCCAGCATGCTGGGCACGCTGCCAACTGGCAGTGGGCTTGAGCATTTAGATTATCTTTAGACCTTCAAGGGTCTGTGGATGATACGATTGCTTGTTTTGTAGTAGTAGTTTATGTAGTTTTAGATTATATAAGTCTTGTATTTAGTGGTAGTTAATAAAGGCACTTCCCTTTTAAAAAGAACACATCTAATACCGTGATTTAAGGCGCGTTAATGTCATGTTTTGCTTCAATCGTGTATTTTTTACAGAAATTATACCTATCTTTTAAAATTTCTTATTTTCCATTTCTATTGTTTTAGTTCTTGTGCATCATGTGTATGTAATGTCGAATAAGTAAAACTAATTTTATTTAATTCCATTTTCATTTTATCATTTGTTGCAATATATTGCAATATATATGTATTTCAAATACCAATGTGATCATTTCATTAACGTTCAAATCACTTCTGTGTCTGAGTGAAACTTATTTTTGACTTGAATGCTTACGTACCTACCTACGTTATACAGGTAGAATGTACTAAGTACTATATTCTACGACAGAAAAAACAAGTTATAATTGTTATAATTATTTTGAGCGTTAGACACAAAAGTCGGCCAGGCCGGCCCTGCTAAAAAGTATTTTAATCTACCTATTTAACTTTTTACTATCAGCTTTTAGTGGCAACCCTAATAACTGTTATCTCTCCGCGCATTCGCTAACTAGTGAACGTTTTTAATAGTTTAATTCGGATTAGATAATTCCCGAGGGTGGTCTCGCAGACCCGCGGCGGGGGTCGGGCGCTGTGACAGGTTGACTCGGGGGTTGGCGTTATTGGATTTAGTGTTATGATAGCCTGGTCCATTTTATTTAGATTGCGTTTGGATTGATGATGATTTTAAGCCGACTGCTTGAAAGAAGACGGGTTGTCGGTGGTTATGATCTTTGTATCAGGGGTAGGACGTCCACTATTGGACAAAGGCCTTCTCATTAATAGCCTAATTCGATTTAGATAATTCCTGAGGTTACTCTCACCGACCTGCAGCAGGAGTCTGGCACGGTGTGACAGGTGGATTCGAGGGTTGGCGTTATTGGATTAAGAGTAGGTACCTTCAAATCTGCCGCAACGCGCAGCGCTGCAGCCGCGCTGACCTCCGCCTTTGCCGCGGGTCTGCGAGACCACCCTCGAGAATTTTCGTAATGCGAACGCGCGGCTCATGTGCTGCGGCCGCTCTGTTTTAGCACTGCACGTTACGGCAGATTTGAAGTCTTCTTAGTGTTATGATAGCCTGGTCCATTTTGTTTAGATTTAGTTTGAATTGATTATAATTCTAAAACTATTTTTAGAACGGTGTAAGGTTCGGTTGTGGCTGTCGTCATTATGATTTCGGCGAATCAACTTGCATCCAGCAGGACTAGCAAACGCACCACGATATATCTTTCTCGACGTGTGAAAATGTGGCACATATAAACCTCACCATAATTTTGTTTCGTTTTGACACGTCGATAAAAATAGGTATTTGTATATTGTGGTGCGTATCTTGGCCGTGTTCGGCATCCCTTAGAGTATTTTTTAGATGTTTGTGGTATGTCCACTGGACACCCGGGAATTAGTTTTCGTGGAGGTCTACGGGGAAGTCATATGTCCAACAGTAAACGTCCTATGACTGAAATAGTGATGATGATTCTTATAGAAATTAACTGTTCAATTTTTACAACCGAGACATTTGAATCAAAAAAAAAATTAATACTAAAAAGCTGATATCAAATCGTTCTAAAACTCTAATAATTAACAATTTATTATCTTTCATCAACTTCTTGGTCAGAAACAATGCCGTCTTTAATTTTGGTCTTGAAATATGCAGAACCTACCTATAGATGGAATGTGGTATTCTAACAAAAACATGAATATTAACTTAGAGATAGAGAGATTACACCAAAGTGGCCAAAGCTCGGCGGATTGGCAAAGTTGAAATGGACAGAGCACATAGCACAGACTGGTGAGCGATGATATCGAAAAATTATCGAATGGAGACCACGTACAATAGTACCTATCTATACAGGGTTATCCAGAACTCGTGTTCTAAGCCGAAAGGAGGTGAAACAGACCATCATTATGAACCCCTCTCGGCATAGTACAGGGCAATATATAACCCTGTAGATGGGGGTTTTGGTGGGAACGCGGAATAATCATTGTATTATTTTGTCTAACTTGTGTTTCTATTAGCGATAATTAGTGACAAAAAGTGGTATTTCGTTGATTATGTGCATGAGTGTAAGCAAGTGATATAATGTGGTGTAACGTGTTGTTTCGTGTTGTTACCAAAACTCCATAAACGTATCTAGTAAAGTCTCCACTGCTCTACTAAGGTAGGTATGTCTTAGTCTATGCTTGGACTTGTCCGCGACTTTTTTGGACTATGACGTGACTACGACTGTGACTATTTTGATAAAATATCACAAATATTAAAAACTTATTCTTGACACTGCCAAATGCATAAACTAAGCGACGCCACAAAATCTAAAAGAAGAAGAACCCTGTAGATCACAGCTGTAGATAGTAGTGTAGCTGTAGATGAACGATTTGATCCGAATTGACAGTAGTAATTTTTGAATATTCTGGATCTGTTTTTATTTAAAACAACACAGTACAAGCCGAAATTACCTACGTACATTTAATAATTGTGGTTTAAGAACATTAATGACCAAAATTATTTAATCCAAGCTTTTTTCGTGTCATTACGAACTAATGAGGCGGCCGGCAACCAAATGATAGCCCACTGTGCAGTAACATACCTAATTGTGCATTATTGCACGCACAAATAATAATGTATTAAGTCATATGTACTTAAGTGTGTATACAGGGTTATCCGTTAACACTGTTTTAAGCCGAAAGGGCGGCTGTCCAAAACCAAAACATTGCAAGTGAATTTCCCCTCCTATGATAAACATCGTAACTGCCATAAACCCGTTGTACACGCCATTTATCGTCTAGGTTTTCATTTTGGACAATCAAGGGGGTGATTAAGATCATCATTATAAACAATTTTTACTATGAGGCCAATCCGGAATCCGAGAAACAAATCCGCTGTTCCATACAAAAATGCAACTCGAAAACGACAAAATGAATGAAATAGCTGATTTTTTTTTTCAAATTCCAGTTTGACCCCATAGTAATGTGTTCGTAATGATGGCCTGAATCATTTTTTTTCGTGGTAGTATTCCAGTTCTGCATAACCTTGTATATAGCCCTATGTAACCAGTGCTACCACGCATAAGAGACGATGGTACAAAATATTTTGGGACATCGATTGCAGTATTTGCAGTGCAGTGTATTTGGGTTACTGACTGTTCACAAGAACGGGTGACCTGACCACAGGATCACGCTGGTTGCAAGCTGCTTCTCATCGGTCTTACTGGAGATCGATAAGGGAGGCATATGTCCAGCAGTGAACAAGGACATCCTATGGCTGAAACGTCGACGAACGACGATGTCCACGTGCGTCGGTCAAGTCACTATCTCGTCTAAAAAGAACAAAAGTTATCAATCTCGCTAATAAATATAAAACGATCAGTCTTTCCCAAACCTTCCATTACCCCACCTCCAGGCACCTGAAGGTAGCCCAATTACCGCGAGATGAACGGGCGGCGAGTTAAGAGCTGCTTTATTAATTCCCACTCGTGAATTAATTTGGTAACAGCTGTGATTTTGTGAGCTCGTGTGACATTTGGTTGTGTGGGGCGGTTTTAAGTCTAAGCTAGTTAAGAAAGTATGGAAAAAGACTTTGTGGCATTTAGTACAAATGACTTTCCGCTCTATTTGTCTAAAATCTTCAGGATCACACTATTTAGCGTAAACCAATAAGAGCTATGCTTTTGTGAGCTTATGAGATATTTTGTGACGACGTGTGGGTTTCAAAGTGTGGAACTTGGTGGTTATTAGTTGCATTAAGTCATTTCTTAACCAGGTGGGAAGCCCTGGTATAAGAGTTTTTAAGCCGCCTGAAGACCTCTGACATGGCCTAAAACATTAAACCAGGATATCGCGAACCCCCCAATGGGATTAATGTCCCACCTCCAGACACCTGTACTGTACTGTACCAACCTTTTTAATAGTCCACTGCAGAACGTAGGCCTACCCACGAAGGGTGATTGGGCCATATCCACCACGCCGGCCCAGTGCGGATTGGTGGATTCAAATACGCCATCGAATTTCTTCCACGGACATATGCAAGCTGCCTCACGATGTATTCCTTCATTGAAAAGCCAGTGCTGTGAAATTCCGTACATGAATTCAGAGGAATTCATTGGTACGGGACTTGAACCGGATTTGAACCCACGACCTCACGATTGTAAGGCGGATGTCATTACCACTAGACCACCACGGCTCACTAGACACCTGAACTGAACGTAGCCCAATTACCACGAGATGAATGGCCGGCGAGCTACGAGCTGCTTTGTTAATTCCCATTAGTGAATTATTTTGGTAAGAGTTGTAGTTTCGTAAGCTCGTATCACAATTAGTATTTGGTGACGTCCGTATGTGGGATCAAAAATTGTGGTGTGGAGAAAGACTTGGTGGGATTGAATAGTAATTATTTTCAGTGTCGTTTGTCTAAAATCTTCAGTACAGCGCTAGATGTATTAAGCCACTAAAAGTTGTGATTTTGCGAGCCTGTGTGCCATTTGGTGACGTCGTGTGGGATCGCGAGCGTGTAAAAGACTTGGTGGGATGATCTTAGCATTGGTTGTTTAAAGGCTTCAGTAGGCCTAATTTTAGAGGCGCCATCGTATTTATAATAGCAATTTAGAGTAGCCCTGTTTCTTTTTCACAATATGCATTTAATAGAGAGAACACTATTTACGTTTCTTTTGAATTTACGATAGCTCCTTTAAAATTGGGCCTATTATCACGCTAGACGTAAGCTACTTCTGTTTCTTTTCTTCACGGAAATATGTATATACAGTGGATGTCTATCATATCCAGCAGTAGGTAAAGTCTTATGGCTGAAATAATGATTAATACAATTAAAAATTCAATAGTGATATCAAGGCATGGCAGTTGGTAGAACACATAGCACGAAAGACCGATGGGGTCGTAAAATTCTCAATTAGAGACTGCGTACCGGTAATCGTAGCGTAGAACGTCCACCTACAAGGACAGAGCGCGATGGACGCAAAGCGCATCGAACTGGACTTTACTTACTACTACGACCATCTCCGCTACGCTATGCGTATTTTAGTCTAGACACGTGAAATATCACACGTCCAAATTCATCCATTTCTCGGTTAAGCTCAACCGAAAGAATAACATTTTTTTTATAAAAATTTCAATCCATCCTTTCTTTCCTAATCAACAGTAAACATTATGCCTAAAGCAGGCACGCAGAACTAATGCGTAATGACGTAATGAACCATCAATAAATAAGCACAAAATCGACAAATGAACAAGTGCCCTTGAGCGATAAACACAAAACTCATGTTCAGAGTCTGGCGCACAGGAGTAATGAAAGGACTGAGACGGTGGGTGTGCCCAAAGATACATCGGGAAATGAAATATTGTACCAACTGTACTGGCCTTTTTAATTGTCAACTGCTGGACAATAATATGCCTGACTAGTTGACTACCAACCTGATGGGTTGACGACATCAGATCCATCGCGAGAAATGCTTGGATGAGATTAGCCCGAGGTAGGGAAAAATGACAAAAGGGACAGTAGGCCCACACACACCCAGTAGTAGGTCGATTCAGGCTGATTATGTGATGTGAACAACGTACCTAACCACGAAACTACGCTGGTATAGTACGTGTTGGGGGATTTACACACCAACGTCATCGAATTTATTTTACGGACGAATGTTTTTTATTTATTTTTTAACGCAAATAAGTCCGCGTTTGACCACCAACTCGCCTGATGGTAAGCGACGTTGTGGTCGAAGATGAAGCACGCAGACCTAAGAGATACCTATTCACGTTGACCTTGAAAAAGCTTTAGATTAAGTTGTAAGTTGTTTCACTATGTTTCCTTCATCAAAAAACCAGTAGTGTGACAATCCATACAGCCATTCCAAACTCACACATCACACTCATTTGTATATACTTAACCGGGATTTGAAATTCTATGACGAGTGTTTCTACCACTAGAGACTAGACCATTATGTCTCAGAAATCCAGATAGAAGTTATTGACGTCTCAATCTAGTGAAGATCTAATTCGCACGAAACTTCGGTTTTAACTCATCTCAACCACACGCAATAACGACGCAATAATGCGCATTTCAGCCGTAGAACGTCCACTGATGGACATATATCACCTATTTATTATGACCACTTGGAAGTGGCTTGCATCCAGCGCAATCTTTTGGTCTTAATGAGGTTATCTGCCCACCGTAGACGCGGAATGAAATTATTACACGGTTATTATTCACAGAACATACTCGTACCAAATATCGCCTATGCATGCATATGCACTCAATACCACTGCATTCTAGAATATTGTTTGTGTTGTGAACGAGTATTTTGCGACGTAAAAGTATCTCGCTCATATAAGAGTGTCACGCGCCGACATGACACAAGGTCCCTCTCTAGAACTCTATGGGTGCGTGCCTTATCAATATCAACCAGTAAAAAATTAATAAACGAAGAATTTCTATCAGCAACACGTTTATGGCTGGTAAGCTCATCTGTTATGATACCCTTGAAGAGCACAGATCAAAATCAACTTCAATACGCACTTTTTATCAGCTTTTTGAAATGAGAGTTCATACATTTTTCATCACAGCGGATGCTGCTAAAGTTGACGAGCCAAATTAAATCTGCTGTCGATTTATAGGAATCTGAACCTTGTTGGTTTAGAGAGATGAAAAGTGGTGGTTCTGGAGTTGTAAAAGATATGTTTGTAAATCTGTTTGAGTGCAATTAAAGCTTGAAAATCTCGTCATTAGTGCATGCGACAATATTCCACGGTGTTTTTGCATTGGTTGGTAGATACAGTTTATGGTCACGGTGGCTGATACAATGCTATATTTTGATTGGCTCGATGATAAGTTGGAAAGTTTTGGTGTGAAAAGGAAGTTGTACGAAAACAGAGTCAGTTTCAATGTGGCCTTTTTTTGGGTAGAAAACAGGTTGTTAATGATCAGCTTAAATACTTCGCTAATTTGAATTGGTTCACTTGTACCTAATGAGTTTTTATGTTTATTTTCTTTGTGTGTGTTCCATGACCTCTTTGGCCCTTTAAAATGGTTGAGGAGACATGGACATGAACAGTATATTTTTTATTTAATATTATTGCTACTTAGTAATGTTGTATGTAACACTCTTTATTGGAAATGCAAAATAGCTAAACATTAGTATTTTTCGGGTAATGAAGCTACATATTTATTTTATGACAAGATCGATACAACCTGCTTTATATCAAAACTCCCTAATTAAACAGCTCTAGGCAAAGTGGCGCTCTATCTATAAAAGTTTGAGACGCTGCTATAATGATCAACTAGCTTTTGCCCGCGACTACACTTGCTTGATATATTAATTTTTGTGCTCTTCCTTGAGAACTTTTTAATTTTTTTGGGATAAAAGTAGCCTATCTCACGTGCCGTCTTTCAAACTATGTCCATACCATAAAGTCAATCCGTTGCTTCGTTGCTGCATGAAAGAGGAACAAACCAATAAACCAACAAATACACTTTCAGATTTATAATATTAGGAAGGGTTTTCCGCAACTGCTTCAATACTACTGTACCAAAGCAAATTCTTCTACAGATTGTAAAAAAAAAACGGGAGCCGGTCCTCAAATACCTAAGAAATCAAGTACCTATAACATCGGAATAAAAAACATACAGTCAAGAAATAGACGATACTTAGCAAAAGTCCAAACAATCTATTTCTTGCAATCCGAATCAATAAACCGATCACGAATGCCTCGGACCCAATATTGTCTGTCTTCCAAAATTCCTCCAATTTCCGACGCAGTTTTTATCCCCCCCTGTTTCCCATAGCCGCTGATGTTTATGGCCAAACAAAAGACAATCGCATCAGTTTTTCTAAAACACCATGTAAGTAAAATACCAGAATACGGCGCGACGCTCATTCCACAGGGAGCCGGCGACCAATCATAACTCTACATATATTTATGAGTTCGAAAACCAGCGGTAACCCAAAAAATTCCGCCAACAATACACTCCAATTCGACCTTTTTATGTCTTCTTCCCGTCTCGCATTTTTCTGGCAAAAGTGATTGTTTACCGGAAAAAATTACGCCTGTTAGTCGAAACGGTTCGCATAAATAAAAGATGCGGTATCTGAGAATTTTGATTCGGTTGTTTTTGCTGAGGGAATACCGATTGTGCGCGTAACTACAAAAACTCGAACGCTTCTGGATTGAGAAGGGAACGTGGTGTCAACTCCCGAGGACTTATAAATGACGATTTACACTAAGCGAGGTGAAGTCGTTTTTGTGAATCTTACGGACGTTCTGATGGATAGCTACGAATGGAAGATTTGTTATTGCGGAGGTAATAGCGCCACAAGATAAACATAATTCAATGGATCAAATAGTCGAGTAAATTAAGTCATCATAATCATAGCAGATTCGACCTAGGCCTTCTAGGTTCTTAAAAACGTCCTTCCTTATAGGTTTTTAAAAACACATGGTTTATTTATACGATTGAGTGACGAGGCTAGCCTTGACCGCGCTCTCGGCTTATGAAATACTCATGTTACTCAAAAATTATAAATTTAAAAATTTCGGCTGAAAGTGGAAAAATTGTTTCTAAAAAGTTCAATAACCTGAGAAAAATGTTACTGCTCAATATCAGAAACTGAATAAAACAACAGTTTTATTTACGATTTCAGATTTAATCTGTTAGTATTACAGTTGTTTATAAGTATAACAATGGATCCGTATAGTAGTTTCCATGCTATGCCCAAATTATCTAAGCCCTGCGATTAAGCAATAGAATAAAGAGGTATTTTACCATAATGTAAACAATGTGAAATGAAAAATTCTCGCAAACATTACCTACATGTTAGAGTGAGATAGAGCAGCCTTCGCATATTATGAGTAGGGTAAGCATATAGCTCTACCTAAGTATATCAAGGTTGTAGCAAAGGTTTGTACAAAATTTTCTTTTTTACAATATCTTGTAAATTTTTCAAAAGTTAAATACGTTCAAAATAAATCAGTAAGTTTAACCTATTTACACTAAGAAAGTATTTGTCACAAAAATAAAGACATAATAGAAGAAATAGCTATGCTAACGATTTGCACGCTCTTATAAAAAAACAAACATAACTCTATAACTCAATAGTGTGTAGTGTCTATAACTCTATAACTCAATGTGGTGTAAAAAGGTGACTTAATGTGGAAAAATATGAAATAAGTACGCGAAGGTTGCTTATTATATCGATCTATTAATTAGGTCTAAGTATGTTAAATAGTCATTAAGTATGCGGGCTACACATGTGCTGTATAAATTATATAGGGGTTGGTTTGCAAAGACTATAATTGATAGAGCTCCGAGCTACTGCATTCTGTAAAGAAAATGGTGTGCCTTGAAAAGCATAACCACATAAGCATCACAGTTACGATACAAGATTCAAGATCATTTATTTGTGAAAACATAAACAAAAAGTCGTAAATAGGTAAAATAGAGAACGCATGTTCTTTCCCATCGTGGCGCACAAATGTCACACAATTAAATTTAAGAGAGAAAGAGTACAATTTCAAAAATAATAATCAAAATTTAGAAATATTACTGAATTATAAGATGTCAACAAAAATTAAATTATAGTCAAGTATTTATTTGTCAGAATTTACGAATTTTCGATTTATACGAAGCGTTGCTTTTTAGAATATGTAGGAATTCAAAAGTGTAATTAGAATATACTCATCATCATGAACAAGTTTTCCTATCAAGACAAATCGCAATTATGTCGATGACCTCTTTGTGTCTAACAGGTGATTATTTTCACAATTTTTGAGTTGGTCCCATAATTAAAGAAGGTCAAAATAAAATCAGCTATATCATACATTTAGTCGATTCCGAGCTGCGGTTTTGTATGGTAAAGCTGATATTTTTAACGAATTCCAGGTTGGTCATAGTAAAAATGGTTCGTAATCATGATCTGAATCACCCTGTTTTGATTTAGTACACCTTTTGTGAATAAACTGTGCTTGCACCGTTATGAGCTAACGAGACCATCTACCACTTTTGTAGTCTTTGATGAGTTGCTAGTATTAGTAACAACCAGGTACCTACAAAACAACTTTTTGCGAGAAGGATACGGTATTTTCATAAAAAGTCCAATGTTCACAACACTAACTCATTTTTGACAGTTTTAATAACTGGAAACTAATTAAATAAGATAATAATTATCTCAAAGATAATTTTACGAATGCTGCTAAAATACAAAAATACTTTTGCAATGATAATCATTTTATCATAGTCTGAAAATTCACTCGGGAGGGTTTCGTCAAGGCCTTTCAACCGTTCAGATATTTCATTTGCACAGTAGTGTATTCGAGTAGGTTTGCACTCAGAATAATGACAAGTAATACCTATAGAAACCTTGCTAAATTTTACTCAAATAAAAACTACGTTACAGCTGTCTTATTCATATCTGGTTATACAGCATACGCGAGATTGAGTGGAACCAAAAAAAGATTGTCGGCATACGTCAAAATCACAAGTTGGAATGTCAATATGGTTAAAATTTGGTTCACTTTGTCTTTTGCGATATGATCGGAAATTTGAACCCTCTAGTTCCAGCAGAAGTTTCAAATCTCTGATCATTTTACCTTCCTACTTTTTACCGTTTTGAATTTGGACTAGCTCAATGCTAGTTTGTGAAACACTTCGAAATTACGTAAGTTCGGGTGTATGTGCATCTTTTTCTAACACGGAACACCTTTTAAATTTCATATTTAAAATGAGACAAAGTTATAGAGTAATATTTTGCTTTTTTAGTACGGTTTCTATTACTTTAGTCCTTATTCTGAGGGTATGCAGGTACATTGGCATTGAATTTATGAAAATCATACGTATTTGTTGTTTTGGAACGTGCAAGGATTGAAAAAGGTTTACATATTACTAATCATAATAATCCTGAAATAAGAAACAAATAAAAATAGGTAAAAAAACGTTTTAAGTTAAACGGTTTTATGTTAAACATACATTGCAATGTTTAAGATAAATTTACTAAAAACCAAAAAATAATAAAATAGATACAGTCGTGGGAATTATAAACATATGCATAGACTAGACTAAAATAAAACCGTGGGGCACGTCAATTGTCTACAATCGTTGATTAAAATGTTTGTTTTGTAATGTTACACTATAATTAGGCAGTTGTTCAACCGACAACGATGGACGTGTGATAAGTAGGGCTAGAATGTGGAAACAAGCTAGCAAGCTCGATTATAAGCGAGTTTTAGGGTTTCATAGTGGTGAGCGAGTAGTACTTTTATCATATGTTTTGTCGATTAAAGACAAACTACGAGCAGTGAAACGATTCCTCGCCAGCCAGCAGTGTGAATGTCCAACGATAAACTAGTTGAAACATCTCTTTTATTTACATGGAGTGTATAACTATTGGAATTTCCATGAGCAAGAAAATAGTAAGTAATTTCCTCACCGTCTGCGGACCAACTGCCTATTTTAACGACGAATTAAACGATTCTTCTATCGCACATTAAGTCGATAATTTGTAGACAATTGACGTGCCCCACGGTTTTATTTTAGTCTAGTCTATGCATATGTTTATAATTCCCACGACTGTATCTATTTTATTATTTTTTGGTTTTTAGTAAATTTATCTTAAACATTGCAATGTATGTTTAACATAAAACCGTTTAACTTAAAAAGTTTTTTTCAATTTTTTATAGTATATTGTATTCTGCTTGTTGAGCCTTTTCATTTGATACCTTTTCATTTGATGGGATTAATAAAACATAAATTTTCCGCCATTTTGTAGCGGCGGCCATCTTGAATTTATAATGATAATGAATAAACATAATTGTATTGTCACCAAAATCCAAAGTGTATACAAAATTTCAGATTAATCGGTTGACAGGAAGAGGGTGAAATTTGAATTACTAAATTTGACCCAAGAATAAAGAATAAATAAAACAAACGGGGTGAGCTAAATAAAACCGTTTAATAAAAAATGTTGAGAGTCAATGAAGTTTTTGTATGGATCAGCCGGTATTTTTCACGATATCGAAGTTTGTCTCATGACAGAAAAAAGAATGACATCTCCTGTTCTATGGATCCATGGCAATGTACTGAGCTTTGCCAAAACAATACGTATAAAAGTACGATTGGTATACCAAAAAAAAATGTTGATAAGTATTTTTTGACACGTACTTCATTGAATTTCAACTACGTACAATACAATGTTTTCTTTCACTGAAAAGCAATAACCACAGAACAGCAGATTTCCTTCTCTCTTCTGTGGCTATAACGAATAGTGTGTAAATCCTTGCATAAACTCCAATGAAACTGTCTATACCTGCGCGTTTAACGTGACGGGATTTTAGGACATTTTTTTACCTATTATAGGTAGGTAAAGTCAGGAAATATCCGTCTACATTCGAATTCGTGGTCACGTGGTGATGTGGCCAACAGACGCTAGGCGTTTAGGCAGCATGTGTGAACGGTTCGGTTGCGTTGCGTCACGCGACGCACTCATTCCGCGCACTTATCTGGACACCGGCTTATTTGCTGCGGTTTCTGGACGTCAGCGTCGGAAACGGCGGTCAGTGCTCAATGCTCATCTGGAGCATTTGTCTTAGTAAAACAGTTATTTCAGTGTACGGCAGACGGGGCCCGACAAAAAGCGTGCTCTTTAAACATTTTCTTTTCGTACTATGAGACTGTTTGGTTTTTAGGTAGCTGTAGGTACTTATAGTGTGCGTGCTCTTTGTTCGTATTTTGATCCTGAAAAACCTTATGGAGCTAGTACTTTTTATAACGCTTAAAGTTTTAAACCGTAACTAAACGCACTTCTCTAATTAGGTAAAACTCTATAACTGATACTTGACTAGGCGGTATTTAGCAACATTTAGGGGCCCTTACTTTCAATCCTTCTTTTTTTTATAATACTCTCTGTAATCAGTGTATGAAGAAAATTAAGTTAAATTACATTTTAGGCGTTTTAATCAAACCAATCATTTTTAAAAATGAGGCCATGTCAGAAGCCTTCAGGCGGCCTGAAAACTCTGACACATGGGCTAGCCACCCAGCCTAATACCCTTTCACGTATGCGCTTTAACCTTTATGAATTACTAGCGACCCGCCTCGGCTTCGCAGAGGTGTATTGTGTAAAAATTGTGTAAAAGTGTTGTAAACCTTCCTCTTGAATCACTCTATCTATTAAAAAAATCGGCATTAAAACTCGTTGCGTAGTTTTAAAGATATAAGCATACATGGGGACTGGGGACAGCCGGAAGCGACTTTGTTAGGGTTCCGTACCCAAAGGGAAAAACGGGACCCTATTACTAAGACTTCGATGTCCGACTTTCCGTCTGTCCGTCTGTCTGTCACCGGGCTGTATCTCATGAACCGTGATAGCTAGGCAGCTGAAATTTTCACAGATGATGTATTTTTGTTGCCGCTATAACAACAAATACTAAAAACAAAATAAAATAAATATTTAAGGGGGCACCCATACATCCAGCCTGAATTTTTAGACGTTTTTCGCTCTATATTAATAATGGCATCAGGTAGATGCTTGAAATTTTCACAGAATATTTAGTTTTATATCCACTTCAATAATAAATAATAAAATTAAAATAAAATAAATATTTAAGGGGGGCTCCCATACAGTACGGAACCCTCCGTGCGCGAGTCCGACTCGTACTTGGCCGATTATTTTATACTATGTAGAGATGATGTAGATATGAAAAAGTTGTGTTATTTTTTCAATAACTTGACGCGTTTTTGTTCGCGTTTTTGCCAAAAGCTATAACAAAAATTGTATGAATAGTTGTTTTCATCGAAAATACAACAAAGTAACTTCAGCTTATATTTATCTAAAATTATCTCTCGATTCTCGAACCCATCTGGTTGTTTGCCGATGGCATAGAAAAAGGTTAATTTTAAACATCTTCGAGTAGTTCCGCGTGATATCAAAAAATTAACACCTAACCGATGAAAGAAAGATTGCTAAATTGTATCCAATCACCTAAGTAGTTATCCCAAGTTTAGTGTGGAAATTGGTAGATAGTGGTATAAAACGGAAGCTGTGTGAACAATTATATAGAGATAGATGCTATTTAGATTTTTTTTTAATCTGTGTTATCATGGCCGTGGTTCTAGTATAACAGTAACGCTCGTCTTACGTGGGTTCAAACCCCGGTGCTGTATAAATGTAAGCATTTAAATCGGATATGAAACAACATTTTTTGTAAAATACCTTACAAAATTATAACTTACCATTACGGTGAAGAAAGTCCTTAGGCAACACAAGCAAAACTTGCATTGGAACAGCCAAAAAACATTTTTTTTTTCAATAACAGACGCAACCACTGTACAGATTTGATGCAAAATGGCGGACTGTTTATGGTGCTGTCATAACTTCATATTTTTTTGTTGACAGTGTAAATAGATTGTTTGATTTGGCAGATATACAGAGGTGGTCCAGTTTAAGCGCCGATTCAATATGGGTTACTCCCCCTATAGGTACTTCATAATATTTTTTATTTACATATGTATTATATAGATAGTAACATCCATACACATAGCAAAGCAAACACCTATATCCATCACAAAAATGCTTGCCCTGAATGGGAATCGAACCCACGTCTCCTTGGCACAGTAGTTAGGGTCACTAACCACTGGGCCACCGAGGCAAAGTTAGGTGCGTGTATTTCCTTTGACCATGCAAACCACCCAAGTAAGCCCACCCATTGAAATTTCCTCATGAAGTCCAAAATATCGTTATTGTTTTAAAAGATTACTACTAACTTCCATTTTCAAATCTGTGTCGTGGACCAATCGCATGCCAGTAATTGGGCGCGCGCGAGTCGCGTGCGCAGCGCGCCGCCCGCGGCGTCAAGTGCTGCCAACATGAAAAATTATCGACTAATCACACAGGGTGGCCAACATAACCGATTCTTACTCGGGCTGATTGCTTCTTTACGATAATTTCGTCCTTAATGCTTGTTACTGCTTCTGTTTCTGGGATTTTCAGATGTATTGCGCACGATTCGGAAAACGTTTTTACTAATTTACCTATCAGCAAACAGTTTATAAATGCTTCTGATAACTTTTTTTTTGGTAAGAATATAAATTTTTGCTATACAGAGAGTGCGAATTCTATGAATAAAATGGTAAAGGGAACCTTCTTGGATTAGGTTTACCTACCCCTACTTATGTGAAAACTGAAAATGCACACCATTATGGTAAATAATCGGCCAAGTACGAGGTACCGGTCCCGTTTTTACCCTTTGGGTACGGAACCCTAAAAAGAAGTCTCCTAACTTTCATACCAATATTATTATATTTTTTTAAAATCACAGTATTTATGATATAAAATAGGAATAGCCCGAGATCCAAGTCCGGGGCGGACTACTAGTTAATTTTATTCTGTTTTTAGTGTTTGTTGTTATAGCGACAACAGAAATACATCATCTATGAACAGCTATCTAGCTATAACGGTTCATGAGATACAGCTTGGAGACAGAGAGACGGACAGCAGAGTCCTAGTAATAGGGTCCCGTTTTTACCTTTTGGGTACGGAACCCTAAAAAGTACCTACACCTGCTCTAACTCCATGCGGATAGCTCAAAGGTTAGCAAGGGACATAGGCTAATTTTTATCCCAGAAAATAACAATATACACAATGATATCATTACATTAGAGTAGCTATTTATATTTGTTGTACAAGGGCGGCCTTATCGCCTTTGGCGATTTAAAATAATAAGTTTAATAATACGTTTAATAGGTACCTTAATAGTTTTGACGTTATAAAAGAAAACTAAAAAAAACTATGTTAATCTAGAGCGAATTGTTCTATTTTACAATGAAATTGATAAAAACAGTTAAGAATAATGAATAAAAAAATGTGAAATAGTTAGTAGGTACTTAGTTTAAAATCAGATCAATCCACAAAACATATGTGGCATAATATGGACACAACACAAGCTTAAATATCGCATACAAGAATCGCTGAAAATCTGCATTCACTCACTTTTCACTTTTTTTCCCAATCTTCAAAAGCTAACGCGATACCGCGTGAATATTTGCATCATTTTAAACCCTCAGCGACAATGTAGACACCTAAGTAAGTACTTCGCTTTCCTCTCACGTGCAGGACTAAACCGTTTATAACTTATCACAAATTGGATCTCAATGAATTAAGAATTAAAATATCGATCATATGAGCAAACATCGTGAACGTCGCGTCAGTCAAATCACATCTAGTTACGATGATGAAGCATAATAATCGAGTTGATCGACTTAAAATCGATTATGTCAAATTTTAGACCACTTTTTCTTTCGAAATTACAAACGAGTAAGCCCTGAGGCTTGCGCGTACCGTATAATGTTCAGACGTGAAAATTCGTTATTATAAATATTCTGAAAGTGAAGACCGGTCCGTGTTTTTGCTTAGCGTTTGCGAACTCGGGTTTAATTGTTCAGTTCAATAGCAACTTTGTTGGTAATAGCTAATTTTGAGTTTGGTTTTTCGTGAAGATTCTGGCTGGCGCGTGGCGCTGTCCATCGATATGAGGTTTTATCCACATTTGAAGACTATCGCTACAGGTTTCACGTCCGAAACAAAGTCTTTAGAAAAAATTCTGCAGAAATCCGATTAGGTACAATGATAATTAGGATTTTTGTACTATGTAGGTATTGAGTGACGAGACGAGAAATTTGTTCGCTAATAACAATTTAAATTAGCGCAACAAAGAATTTAAAAAATTTAACGTTTTATGTCTCTGCGAAGCACATCTCTAAGTGATTTTTGATATTTCGGCAGACCATTTTTTGATTCTGATGACACTTTTCATATCTTCACAAAAGAGCAAGTAGACATTGTATTTAGTTGAAACCTACCAAAAACCTGCTGTTATTGATTGTTCTGTACTGTGAGATTAGATATTCAAGTGTGTGTGTATTAGATATTGAAGTAAAAGGTTTTCAGTGAATCAACATTAGTACTTAGGTACACATTATTATCTGCCAAATAAAGTGATTATTTGAGACCAATCTAAAAAGCATATACCTAGGTACGAATCAAGAAAGTACTCGTTTAATTATATATCAAAGATTTAAGTAAAAACATACTTTAAAACTTATTTATTGGAACATGTTGACATTTATTTGATAATTATTATTTACTTTATATTTTAAAAAATTAAGATTTATTTCTCATACATAAATATTTAAATAACATAAAAAGAAAAACTTAAATAACCTATCTAAACTATAAAACATACTTGAAAATTGTAAAAAAACTCTTGATTGCTTATTTGTATATATCTGAATTAGCAGGTACCAGGGAACCAGCAATCATTAGCAGGTTTCCAGAATCCATACTTTGATAATTTCTCGTACACAGTCGTTAATGAAATCACGCATATGAAATCTCTGGTTACACCCCTACTCAAACAATAATTTAAAGGTGTATTCGAATGCGTCTAATTTTATGAATCAATCAATTTTTACGAGGCTTTTTGTAGTCATTTTAGGGCCTAAAGATTACGTCAAAATGATGCCGTCGGCTTGTTTGGCGCAAACGACATAATTTCGAACCACTTTCGCATATCACCTGGCTATTGTGATTATTTGTGATTGCTTGATGAGTCATGTCTCAATTTAAGTAACGTTTTAGAACTTCGAAAAGGATGGAGCTAAGTATAGGTACCCACTAACGACGTCTTATATACGGTTGATATGTTAATGAAATATAACATAACACAATGGTGGTCGCTTGCCATCCCGCGAGATGGTGGTCAAATGTGGACTTACTAGCAACAAAATAGGTAGGCATACTATAAAAAGTGACTATTTGAGGACGACGAAATAAAAATACAAGTCATTTGATCAATGTTATGAACACTTTTACCAGATCAACCCTAAAATTACAAAAAAGACGTCAGATGTTCCATACAAAAAAGCTCATTGACTCTCGACAGGTATGACTGTATCAGCTGATTTTTGCTCGTAATTTATGGGTTGGTCCCGTTTTAAAAGTTTCTCTTCCAGGCGGGTTGCCTGAAAGAGATCGCTCAATCAAATCGGTCGATCAATGAGACATTATTTATAACTTTGGAGAGTTGATCCGCCTAACTTACAGCATTATGGCTGTATTTAGTAAAGCTAAAATCTGTTTATAATATTTGGTGTGGAACAAAAAGATACAAGTCCATAAAAGTACCACTAAGTCTATGAATATAATATTATTATCCACTTGAGTAATATCAAGAAATCCATGTAACCCCGCCCACGGCGCGCGGCGCGGCGTGTGCCGGACGGACAGACGCTAGTGTGAAAGTTATACGGATTTTCCGGCCCAATGAGTGTACTCACGCCCTTATAAATAAATAAATAAATATTAGGGGACATCTTACACACGGTCTCTGACCCCAAACTAAGCAAAGCTTGTGATATGGCTGCCAGAGACTGATATACTGCATATACATATTTTAAATACATACTTATACATATAGTACCTAAATAACATCCAGACACATAGCAAACACCTGTGTTCATCACACAAATGTTTGCCCTGGGTGGGGATCGAACCCACGCCTCTTTGACCCAGAAGTCAGGGTCACTAACCACAGAGCCATCGAGGCAGTCATCCTTACCGGATGGATTTGTGTAGTAACTAATTTTATACTACACCTGCTCGGAAAGTACCTTGATACTTTATCAAATTTACGGTAGAAAGTGCGTCATTGCATATCGAACAAATATGCGGGGAGAAAACGCATCTGAGCGGGAGAGAAAAGTGTATGAAAATCCATTTCTTACGTAGTTTTTCTTTTTTAATTTCGGGAAAGACTATGCGCTGGTAACCTAAATATCAAAAGCCAAAAAGTTTTTACAGTGAGTTTTTATCTCCAAGTTCGCAAAATGACACTGGCCACTAGCTGTGTGTTGGATGGTGTCAAACAATTTGAAAAAAGAACATGTGAAAATTGCAGACGCCATTGGCGCCATTTTCAAGTGTTACATTAAGCTTCACTAACTGCAGCAATTTCAATATAAATTTCAATTAGTAAAGATTTAGTTTTTTATTTTCCTCGTAGGTGTAGTATAAAGCACTATGTATCACTCGAGAGAAAGTGCGATTCCCGATCTCGGGTGTTTTAAAGTTTTTTTGTTCAAACGACACCCTCGACGGTAATCGGTCTCTTTCTCCTCTCGGTGAACAATGTACTATATTCCGCAACATTGTGATTAGATTTTATTACTTCCACACAGCGTGATCCTATGGTCTTGACTACATCATCTGTCCACCTTGTTGGAGATCCTACGCTGCACTTACCGGTACGTGGTCTCGTTTTAATTAGGGTTCCGTACCCAAAGGGTAAAAACGGGACCCTATTACTAAGACTCCGCTGTCCGTCCGTCTGTCTGTCTGTCTGTCTGTCACCAGGCTTTATCTCATGAACCGTGATAGCTAGACAGTTAATTGAAATTTGATCACAGATGATCTATTTCTGTTGCCGCTATAACCACAAATACTAAAAACAGAATAAAATAAATATTTAAGGCACTCCCATGCAAGAAACGTGATTTTTCAGGAGTTTTTTGCTCCCTGTTAATAACGGCGAGAGGAATGGGGCTAAGGGGGCTCCAACTCGGTACGGAACCCTTCTTGCGTGAATACGACTCGCACTTGGCCAATTTTTGTTCTCTATGTCTCCAAATTTTACAGCTCCATCGGGTACCGTTCTACGAACTATGTGCCCTGCCCACTGCCATTTCAACTTGCTGGGATATTGTCGATAACTTTGGTTCTACGAATTTCCTCATTCCTGATTCGGTCACGTTGAGAGACTCCGAGCATAGCCATCTCCATAGTAAGTACGTTGGGATAGGTACTTAAAAATACAGAAATTTATTCACAAAATAAATAAAAGGTAAAATACATAAACAACAAAACGAATTTTTCAACTCAAAAAAAAAACATCATTATAACATATGTACACCTAATACCCTTGTCATTTCTAAGTTCTTTCCGTACTTGGTTGCCTGAAAAAAAAACGCTTAAAGCGATGAGGCCGCCACTTAGAAACCTATAAATTGTATTGATTTGTCCCTATAATTTTCTTTTTTTTATTTAATTTGGTTGTCTAACAGTGTTATTGTTTGTTTGTCACAAAACTGGTCCCAACTTATCGTAATGCTGATTACTTTGAGCTTCCTTATGCCCACAGAAGTATAACATATTGAAGCCTTATAAAACTATATAAGTATTAAACATGTGTGGGTACATCAAATCTACATTGTAAACGCTCTCACCTCCCGAGGCACGCGGTGCACATTGAAAACACCTTTCAAATCGCATGTCATTAATCCAATTAACGTAAACTGCAATCAGAGTTCGAGTACAGTAATTAGATCTCCATTATCATGTGTATGTACAAATTACTGCGTTTTTAGAAGTCGCAAACTTAATACAATGTTGTTTTTCAAAAAACGGCACAACCGACTTCAATCATTACGATCTACTTATGATACAAAATTCGAGAGTGCGTTCGAATTGATGTAGATAGGTAACCCCCCCGAGTGGGTTCCCGCTTTGTCGTGGCGGAGGGGTTTAGTAGCCAGGTCTTCCCAGCCTGGTGAACCAAGAGGAACCCGAGGTGGGGCCGGCCTCTCCGGGTCTTGGGCCTGGACAAGCCCGTGCGGAGGCTGGCCAGTAGGTCGCTAGTCGACTGAGGTGGACTGCGGTGACGCGTTTGTCGCGATGCCGCGGCCGAGCCCATCGAGGCGGCGGCGGCTACGGGTGGGGCGGGCGGTGAGGAACGCGCTGCCTGTCCTACCAAAATTAAATAAAAAACATATCACTGCTGGCTTTACAGTGAAGGAAAACATCAGCCAGCGGCCCTAACGGGTGCCGCCAACATGTTGGCGGAGGCGGTGGGGCTGCCGGGGAAGAGGAGTGTCGGTATCGCGATGGCCGCTCTCCCTATCCTCTGCAGCCGTTGTGGCAGGCGCGGGGCCACTTTAAATGACCCGTTGCATCGGGACCAGGGCTGTCTGACGTCCAGTGCTGGTTGGTCCCAGATGGTGGATGACCATGTGTCTGGTGTTCGGCACATCGTCATTCTGGCGGGAGCCGAAGCTCCGCGGTGGGGCCCAAGTTGGGGCAGCGCTGTCGGGTGCCGCGGAGGAGTGCGCAAGGGGTATTAGAGGGTTATTTTTGCGCTAATAAGTTATGACTTATTAGAGGGTTATTTTTGCGTAGAAATATGTTTTTTGGTATAACTTTGGCTGAAAAGTACTTATACAGAAATTAAAAACTGTTCTGAAAAAAATAATACGTATAGGTATTGTGTTTCTTATAAAACATAACATTTTGTAACAATTTAAGGGATGAAAAGAGTTTTCTCCCGGAACGTAAATTGTATAAAAAATGTACCGGGAATTTTCTTGTCTTTATTGATGTTGTAACTTTTAGAGGGTTATAACTTTTAGGTCATTTAAAAAACTGTGAAAACTAAGACGTATAAGCCTAGTGATTAAAGCGCTGATTACATGGGAAAAAAAAAACACGCAAATTGTAAAATATTTAAAAAAAATCGGCTAAGTACGAGTCGGACTCGCGCACGAAGGATTCCGTACCGTATGGGAGCCCCATTCGACTTGCCGTTATTAATAGCGAGCAAAAAAACTCCTAAAAATCACGTTTGTTGTATGGGAGCCCTCCCTTAAATATTTATTTTATTCTGTTTTTAGTATTTGTTTTTATAGCGGCAACAGAAATACATCATCTGTGAAAATTTCAGCTGCCTAGCTATCATGGTTCATGAGATACAGCCCGGTGACAGACAGACAGATAGACGGACAGACGGAAATCGAAGTCTTAGTAATAGGGTCCCGTTTTTACCCTTTGGGTACGGAACCCTAAAAAGGTAGATAACAGCTTATTGTGTTTGTATGGACAAGTCCGCACCTCACAATCGTCTTAACACTTACTTAACTAGTCGTCTCATCTTTTATCATAGTCTTGGAATAAGTGGAAAGATGGTGCATTCACAAGTTCTAAAAAGTGAAGCTCAGATGATATTTAACTGATAAATGAACGAGTACATCTTGGTATTATCCGTACACTCGGCAAATTAGCCCAAATTACAGTGGTTTTGTCACCGCGTGCGCGCGCAGGTGGCGGCACCCATGCGCCATGGGGCTTCAGATTCAGAGTCAGTACAGAAGCTTGTTTAGTAAACTTTGGTTTTAATTAAATTGGTTAAAATAAAAATATTGGCTTTGGTTACTTAATTCTTACGCCTGGTCGACGCAACACGTGACCAATATGCTGGCCTCTATTTTGCCCAAAGGATCAGTATTGCTATCCAACGTGGCAATGGGGCCAGCATTTTGGGAACTGTGTCCGCTGGTGGTGGGCTTTTAGATTAGGGTTTTCATCGTCATCTATACACACTTAATTTTTTTAGCTCAAGTGTTTTTTTTTTTAATTTGTTTAGGTTTGTACATATGGCATAGTAGTTGTAATATATAGTTAACTTTGTGAAATGTTTTATAAGTTTTGCCTGAAGTATTTTAATTAATAAAACTCACCATAATTATTTTGCCAATATTTTTATCTATGATTCCGTTTCTGTGAAATAGCCATTCTTTTTCACACCATTCAGCTATTTTAAGTGGTATTTTAGGCGAAATCATAAAATATTGGTTTTTTTTTACTAGCTAGTTTATTAGTTAAAATGTACCTAGTTCTTTAATTTTTTAATATTGCATGTCAAGGATTTGAAAACAATTTTTTCTCAATGAATGTTATCGTGAAATTCGTCGGAAAATAATAAACCATAGTTAAGAAAGGTAAGTAAGTAAGTTCGTTTGGGCCGGGTGGCTTGCCCTGGTGTCAGAGTTTTTAGGCCGCCTAAAGGCTTATGACATGGCTAAACGGTTAAAACAACCGGGAAGAAAGGTAAAGAACTAGAAGTATTAGACCATAAGAAAATAACTAAGCTACACTACTGGTACATTATCTACTGTCGCTCACCCTTGTTTCGTGTGATGGACCGATTTCGATAACGTGCGCTTCAGACACCGGCCGGTGGCCGTTTTAACGTCCGAGATACCAGAGATAAGGATGGGTGACCGATTTGATGGACATGCAGGTAGAAATCTATTCAATACTTATGTTTATGGCGGGTGGCTTGCCTGGATAGCATACGCATCACGACATACTTAATTAATTTCGACGTGTCATAATGAGACAAAGTTATGGTAAGATAGGTAGGTCTTCTGTCACATTTTCACACGTCGATAAAAGATGTCGTGATATGTATGCTATCCATACATAGGCTCTGATTCTACGTTCCTGTTATATTTACATTTAACCAAAACAATTGAAATAAATAAATTTTATTTTATTGAGATAAAAACGATTTTACAAACATTTACAGTATTTACTTAAAAATGCTGTTTCGGTCTTTTTAACAGTTTATTGCAGCACTCGTATTATGGCAAACATACCTACAAATTGTCTTTCCACCAATTTATCCATTTGTAGAGGAAACAATGCATGAATCGACTTTTACAACTAACATTAAAAGTAGACAAATTGCTTTAATCTCTCTGTCATGCTGAGGGTGCTGACCAGCGATACTGTATTCAATACGCTATCGTTGTGCCAATTTCTGAATTCACACACGTCGTTGAATTTCATCTATGGACTATGGACATTGAACGTATGCAGGTTAGTAGGAGGTTATTGGGCATTCTGCCCCACCTTTGTCGCTCGGCGAAACAAGTTCGCCTTCGCGACGGTGTTGCAGAATGCCCAATAACATATGATCAACCCGTTAAACTGATTTTACATATTTATTTATACGTACCTTAAGACTAATCTCTTTCTGCCTTACCTATCAGTGTGTCATGTGTGTATGACCAATATGTTCGATTTCATTTCAAACTGAAAATGTAAGTCGTCAAATTTAATTCATAAATATTTATGTTACTATCGAAATCGCTCATTACCAATCAAACCGCAACGTGCATCAAACATGAGATTTGTCAAACAACCCTATTCATTGCAGATAAACACGATCTGTGACGATTCTCCTAAGTGTGGTTATCGCCATGGGGAATTATTGCCTAACACAATTCGATGCATTATTTGTGGACCGTCAAATTGTGGAAAAACTAATTTACTAATTGGACTTCTCCTACATGAAAATGGATTAAAATTTCAAAATATTTACGTTTATTCAAAAACTCTGTATCAACCTAAGTACATGTTTTTAGAAAAAGTTGTACAACAAGTGCCTGGTGTTTCACTTCAGAAATATCAAGGAAGTGAGGAGGTGTTAAAAGTTCAGGATGCAAAACCCAACTCAGTAATTATATTTGATGATGTTGCTTGCGAAAATCAGAATAACATGCGTGACTACTTTGCTATGGGAAGACATAAATGTATTGACTGTTTCTATTTAAATCAAACTTACAGTAAAGTCCCTAAGCAATTAGTAAGAGATAATGCTAACCTAATCATACTTTTTAAGCAAGATGATATTAATTTGAAACATGTTTATGAAGAACATGTTAATACTGACATGACTTGGTTTGATTTTCGTAAAATGTGTTCCACAATATGGAGAGAGCCTTTTAATTATGTTGTAATTAATAAAGATTGTTCCAAAAATAACGGATGCTATAGAAATAAATTGGATACTTTTGTAATCTTTGATCATTAATATATTTAAAGGTTAATACCAACTAAGTATCTTTATTCCTCAGACGACTCTTAATCGATTACAATCTTTTTTGCTATTATGGAGAAATCATTGAAAAGACAAATTGTTGATGCCGCAGAAGCTGTGAAAAGAAAAGTTAAAAAAATGAGAGATTTTGAAACCGATAATAATCAAGCGTTGGAATTTGTTTTCAAACCTGTTACGGAACCTCTTAACCGAATAGCAAACATTAGTAAACAAACTGCTTTCCCTCGCATTAAAGATGAAACCGAAACTCCTTTTACTGAGAAAAATACCCAAGAACAAGACTATGACAACATAAGAAGCTTTGTTGATAATGACGAGAGTGAAAAAACAAAACAAGAAGACTACGACAGCGAAAAAAACGATGAGGTAGATGAAAACGAATCTGATAATAATTATGATTATACTGATGCCATTGATGATGACGATACATCATCTTGGTCAGTTTCTGAAAATGCAATAACAGATATTCCATTTGGCGTTCGAACCGAGCGCAATAAACTGATGCTAGGTTCTGCTTGTATCACTGTCAGTCAAGATTACATCACAGTAGCAGGACGTAAATATCGAAACACTCCTGGTTTAAAACAGTTATTGTTGAAAAAAGAAGTAGACCTAAATATGGTTTCTAAAAGTGATTTGCTAAATTATAAGTCAATGCTACTTGATACAAATGCACATCGTCGAGATTTTGATCCTATTAAACCGATCAAAAGTAATAAAGGACCAAAATATATGCAAATTATCAAACCACTTTTTACTTCACAAAGCGATCTATACAAAGGAAATGGACTACCTTTGACTAAAATGTGGAAGAAAAATGTAGATTTCATATATTGGGATGATCCAAACGAACTAGTAAACCGATTGAAGTTATTGATTGCATCCCGAGACGCTGGAAACACAGGGTTAGATAATGAAATAATATCTATCATTGAAGAGTTAAGTGAGAGTAAAATTATTAATAAATAAATGTAACTTTATGTAAACAGATCATTTTATTATCAACCTTTCAATGCAATACATCTTAAATATGAATGTAGATAAATTTGGTCACTATATTCATAAAAGAATGCGTTTATCAGAATTGTTCGAGTTCAACAATAACGCATTGTTGAAATCAGTAAACGGAGATTTCAATTTGGAAACTTCCAGGCTGAGAGGAATCAGATTTCCCATAGAGGCAGACGATGCTGTTAATAAAGAATACGTAGATCAAGCTAGAGATACAATAATAACAGAGTTCAATAAACTAACAGGTTCATTACGCTCAAGAGTTATATTAGATGCTCGAAATGCTACCGAAACTTACTTAAAAGCAAACACATCTCAGATTTTAACTCATTTGGAAGAAAAGTTTTACACTAAAGCAGAAGTAGATAAATTGTTTGAAACAAATATTCCAGAACAATGGCAAAACAAGAAATCATAAATGAAATACATAAAGCAGCAAGGAAAAATTATCTTCGTCGTCCTGTTATACTAAAAGGGATTGATGATTTGTGGCAAGCTGATCTCATAGATATGCAAAACTTGAAAAGTTCTAACAAAGGTTATAATTATATTTTAATAGTTATTGATTGCTTTTCAAAGTACGCTTGGGCAGAATCATTAAAATTCAAAAATAAACATACTGTTACTCATGCATTTGAGCGAATACTTACTAAAAGTCAACGCAACCCGATTCATTTACAAACTGATTTTGGGACTGAATTTTACAACGCAGAATTCCAAAGTCTCATGAAAAAGTATAATATAAATCATTACTCTTCTTTTTCTACTAAAAAGGCTTCGATTGTAGAGCGTTTGATAAAAACGATTAAAAATAAACTCTTTAAGCGTTTTAGTTTCAACGGAAGTTATAAATGGTTGGGATCAGAATTGGAAGCTACAATGCAAATATATAACAATACATATCATCGTACTATAAAATGTAAACCTTTCAACGTTAATAAACGTAACGAGATAATAATTAAAAACAATATCCAAAAATCACAAAAATATTCATCCATTCCATCCAAACCTAAGTTCAAGGTTGGTGATAAAGTTCGTGTTAGTAAATACAAACATATTTTTGATAAGGGGTATACCCCTAATTGGTCAACTGAAATATTCACTGTTAAAAATATTAATAAGACTATACCAGTGACTTATCATATAGAAGATCAACGAAAGCAACCAATACTTGGAACTTTTTACGAGCAAGAACTTCAAAGATCTTACTGCCCAAACATTTATTTAATAGAAAAAGTTTTAAAAAGAAGAGGAAATAAACTGTATGTTAAGTGGTTGGGTTTAAGCAACGAAGAAAATAGTTGGATTGACAAAACGGCAATAGTATAGGAATAGTAAATCTGCTATTATATTAAGTTATATTGTCTTTTATATATTTCATTTGTATTTGAACAATGCGAGGTGGTGGACTAGTTAATAGTGTAATTAATAATCTACCGTTTGAATTACATTTACCTGGTTACAACTATTGCGGACCGGGTACAAAACTTCAAAAACGATTACTGCGGGGTGACCGAGGTGTTAATAAACTAGACGACGCTTGTATGCATCACGATATTGCTTACGCTAACCATTCTGACTTAGTGAATCGTCATAAAGCAGATTTACAACTACTTAACATGGCTAAACAAAGATTAAAATCCAAGAATGCAGGGAAAGGTGAAAAACTTAGCTCGTGGTTGGTGAGCAAAGTTATGAAAGCTAAATTGAAATCAGGTGCTGGTGTTAAGACTTTTAATAATTTTTTGTCTAAAATAAAATCAAAAATAAAAAACCTCAAGCTAAAAGATAATAAAAAAATAATAAACACCGCTCATTTGGTTGCAAAAAGATTGGTTCAACGCATCCCGAAAATCCGGGTACCTCGCGTCATACCTATACCTAAGAAAGGAGGAATTTTGCCGTTAATTCCAATATTTGCAGGCTTATCTGCCTTAGGAACTTTAGCTGGTGGTGCAGCTGGTATTGCAAAGACAGTAAATGACTACAAAGCAGTTCGAGAAAATTTAAAAGAAGCAGAACGACATAACAAGACGATGGAGGCTTTGGCTTTAGGCAAAGGTTTATATATTAAGACATATAAAAAGGGAAATGGTTTGTATATAAAATCTCAAAAAAACTAAATACTAAGCTACCTAAACGTGCCTTAACTAATCTAGATATCCAAAAGCATGCCAGAGACATCCCTCACTTTCGAGGAGTCTATATGAAAGATCGGTTACCAAAAAGAGCACTGCGTATTGAATGTGGTATCGTTAACTTAGACAAATCTAAAAATGAAGGAACACATTGGGTAGCTTATGTTAAAATTGATAATTATTGTGAATATTTTGACAGTTTTGGAGATTTGAAACCTCCACTAGAATTGATGAAGTATTTTAAGAATTGTAATGTCTTTTATAACTACACAAGGTTACAGAAATTTAATACTGTAAACTGTGGACACTTATGTTTAAAATATTTAAGTAATTTTTGGAATAAAATCTATAAATCTTATGGGTTTCTTTCATTTCGATCATTTTCAAAATGTCTGTCACATTGTCAATAACAGGTAATTCGTCGGATTTATCTACTTACTATCCTAACTCGTTGGAGTTGTATGGTCAGTATGAGTGTGCATTGTTACATTTCTCAACATTTAATTCTATTCCAAATATTGATATCAGAAATAACAAGCTACATTATGGGTCCGATCAAGTTATTGAAATACCTGAAGGCAGCTACGAATTGCACGATATTGGTGATTACTTAAAATCTGAAATAAAAGATGCCACGATCAAAGTACAGTGCAATAACAATACTTTGAAAACCAGTTTATATTGCAGTAAAAATATAAATTTTGATAAAAATGATACATTTGGAAATCTATTAGGATTTAAAAGGCAGATCTTGAAAGCAAATAAATGGCATGTATCTGAGTTTCCAGTAAACATTTTACCTACAACCGTGATCAGGATCGAATGTGACATCGTAAGTGGTTCGTACGTAAACGGAGAACCCAGTCACATCGTGCACGAATTTGCACTTAATGTACCTCCTGGGTATCGGATTATAGAAATCCCAAAAAACGCCATATATTTTCCAATCAATCAGAATAATATAAGCTGCATACATATAAGGTTGTTAGATATAAATAACAATTTAGTAAATTTACGAGGTGAAGAAGTGCAGTTGTATCTACATCTAAGAAGAAAAAAATGATTGACTACAATAAATATGTGCCACAACAAATTAAAAACAACAGTCCCACTCAAGCTATCAAGCAAATAAGAGCTCGCTCTAAGAAGAAAATAAAACTAACAAGAGAAAATAAAGCATTTCTAAAGACAATTGGTTTGCTAAAATGAGTATTTTAGACGTTTTATCCACTCCAACTCTTGACAATACCATTGAAGGAATTGAATTTCATTCGTACAAACCATACGTAACAAGTTTCAACAGGAATGATGAAATTCGAATTCCTATTAATCAACAAGATCTGTACATTCTACCGTCAGCCAGTACCTTGTATTTAGAAGGGACAGTCATCGTTAAGAAGAATGATCAAAAAGAAGCGGCTGCTAGCGTTCAATTTACTAATAATGCTCTACTTTATTTATTCCAAGATATAAGATATGAACTAAATGGAGTTGAAATAGATAAAATAAAAAATGCCGGTGTTACTACTACAATTAAATCATTAATATCGATGAATGAAAACGAATCAAAAGTATCCCATGCCTGGGGCTGGAATATAGATGGTATAAAAAATACTACTGGTAATTTTTCTGCTTCTATCCCTCTTTGTAATATTCTAGGATATGCCGAAGATTTCAAGAAGGTAGTGATGAATTGTAGACATGAACTGATTTTGTTGAGAAGTAATACTAACTTGAATTCTGTAAAACTAAACACGGGTGAGGTGGTAGAAGACGTTCAGATTAAAAAAATCATATGGAGGGTACCGCATGTTAAAGTGTCAGATAAAGAAAAAATAAATTTACTTAAAGTCTTAGATAGAGATCGTCCCCTACAAATGATTTTCAGGACTTGGGATTTGTACGAATATCCTGCATTGCCTAAAACTACAAAACATACTTGGTCTATCAAAACTTCATCACAAATAGAAAAACCAAGATATATAATATTTGGCTTACAGACCAACAGAAAAAACAACGCATCTGCCGATATGTCTCATTTTGACCATTGTCATATTCGTGATATTAGAGTGTACTTAAATTCAACCTACTTTCCTTACGAAAATCTAAATGCGGATTTCGCGAATAATAATTTTGCTTTATTATATGAGCAGTACACAAGATTTCAGCAGTCGTATTATGGACGCCGTTCGGAGCCTTTATTAAGCGCAAAACAATTTAAAGAGTTTGCGCCTTTGTTTGTCATAGACTGTTCAAGGCAGGCTGATAATCTGAAAAGCGGTCCAATCGTAGATGTGAGAGTGGAAATTGAAAGCAATACGGATATACCAGATCGAACTTCAGCGTATTGTCTTATTTTAAATGACTGTGTAATTGAATATAAACCCTTGAGCAATACCGTGAAAAAAATATCATGAATCCAGATACTGTAATATTGGATGTTCAAGGTTTTAAAGATTTTCGAAATAATTTTATTATTAAAGAATTAGCTTTGGCCAGTCGTGATCATACTCAAACATTTTTAATAAAACCATCGTATCTTTTTAAATACTTAACTAGTGACGAAAAAAAGAATGTTAAATGGTTAGAAAGAAATAGGGGAATTTATTGGAGCGAAGGATATATTGACTATAGAGAATTCTTACGTATAATTATACCATATCTGGAGAATAAGAAAATTGTTGTGAAAGGTTTAGAGAAAGTAAAGTGGATAAAAGACTTAGGTGTGAAGAATAGCAATATATCAGAACTTGATGAAAGCCAATGTCCAAATTTATCTGTGTTGCATAAAAAATACTGTGGAGGAAATAATAATTTTAATTGTTTTAAACATTTTAATCAATGTGCGCTCAAAAATGTGTTATGTTTAAAAAAGTATTTAGAGGAAAAATAAACTAAGTGTACCTACTTGTAGTTTTATGTTTATGAAAATAAAAAACTTTGCAATGGTATTATTATTGTTATTTAATTTCCCATAACTCAATAAAAGTTAGATTTAATATAACATTATGATTTACTCGTAATACGTTTTATTGAACAACTTTAAAATATAAACATATAAACACAATTTATATTTATAAACTAAACTAAAACATCTCAAAATCTAAATAAATGGTTAATAACTATTTATGATAATCTTTAATTAACGTATTTAAGTATAAATTATATATTAGCATAAAAAAATATTAAAAATGAAAATGGAAATCATTCTCTATGAGAGATTTAGATATTTTTTTAACAAGTGACTCCGTATCGTCCATAATGCTGTCAACAGCATCCTTGACTATATATTGCGCGTTTAATATTACGTTTTCACTATCACTATCACTTTCACTAGTTTGTCCATTAATATTCGTTAAGTCTATCACTGAAATGTTTATCAACTTGAGTCCCCTTTGCCCTTGCATTCTCATCACAAATGATTTCGATAAATTTTTCTTTTTCGGTTTTACCCTTTGGCTTGTAATTTTCTTTTCTTTCTTTTTTAATTTACTGCATTCACTCTCGCGGCGCATCATTTCATTGAAGTCATCGTCATAAAGTTTAGGATCTTGAGCACACTGGATGAAGATATCTTCTGATTCCTGGTTTATCTGAAAAGAGGAAAAGCTTAATTAATAAACAAAGACATCGTTGAAATATGTTAAATTATTTTTGGAGGTTAATTTACAGTTTTACATGATATTAATTAACTTACCGATGTCATGATTTTTGTGCACAAATTAGTATAAATGGACTGTATGCTTACAGATCTATTTGCAAAATAAACCATTACTGTTTCAGCATTATTCAATTAAATCCATAACCGCAGACTAATACAAAATAGATGTGGTATTTGTCATCAAATTCGTTACTAAATTAGTGATAAAATCAAGTGCAAGATTTTGAGTAGAAAAGAAACATTATTTTATCACATACCTATACATACTCGTACACATACCTATGCAAAATCTTATTCTACCTGTAAGTATGATGTTCGTTTTGATGCAGTGCCAACATCAAACGTTAGGTTTTATTAAGTATGTCGTATCTATAAATTCTATAATCTTTGACGCTAACAAGAAAGCTTACTAATCATTTTGTGTCTAGAAACGTAGGTGCAATGGCCTGACCTACATTTTTGTAGATACACGTTTTTACGTGAATAAGGAATATTTATTTTAATAACATTAATAATTCAATAAAAAAAATGTTTTGTAGGCATTTAACTTCTAAAATCTAGCTTGATATTATGCACAATTGCTTGATTAAAAAATATAAGATAAACAACAGAGTTTCAGTTTATGTTTATTAAATTAACTTGATTTAATTGTTGGTACTAAATATATGTAAGTAGGTATTTCTCCTCAACATGATTCTCATCATCACTTCCATGGCTTATTTAATGTTCTGTTTATAAAAATCAATTCAAACAAAAATAATTTGAAAAATAAAACGTTAAATTCATTGGAGAGCATCGCAAGATTCGCAAGTGACACTGACAACCACGTAGAGAAGAAATACCCCATTACTTAGTCTACCAAGATAAACGAGGGTTACGTAAATAAAAAAACGTTTATAATAATAACATCAATTCTTTATTAATTAGTGTGACCAATATATACATGCATATTTACAAAGAAAGGACAGAAAAAAGTCACATATACATCCATCATCCAAATATAATTAAATTATATTATAGTTTACATATTTTTTTTTAAGATAAAAGAATGACCCCAAGCTGTTGTGGATACTTTGTCTACAGATATCGCTCGTTTGTCATCATTGTTCGATAGTGCTACTTTATTAATACTTTGGGTGAAAATCTGATGTTTAATTGATTTAAATATTACATTTTTCTTTTGAATTATATCGTCTTTAAATAGCACATTTTCGTAATCAACAAGTTTTAAATTATTTACAATATTCGATTTTACTCCCTTTGCTTTTTTAATAATTTTATCAGGAGTCTTTATAGAGTAAAGTTTAGCTCTTAGCCCTATAAAATGAGTGATATATTGCCCTCCCATTTCGTCTTTGAATAATCCGGGAACCTTTTTGTTTTTTAACGGTATATCAAATTCGTTTTCGGGTGAATAATTACTTGTGTCAAAATATTGCAAAAAATTATATTTCAAATCCTGATAAAAATCATTGGTATATATTTTGTATACAAACGAATCGGTATCTGTATAACACATTGTCACTCGATCTTTATAAAAAGGTTTGATAATATTGTAATGAAAGTCATACATGTGTGACTTAGAAAGCTCCAGTACAGTGAATCCTATATAAATAGGCTTATCTAAAATAATCTGATCTGGTTTCATTTGTATTGTAACTAAATTTTCAGACAGAACACACGCACTATGAAAGTAGGGACTGGCTATTAGTCTCTCAGCGGATGTAGATTTTTTAGTTTTATTAGATTGATCACACCATTTATTAACTAAATGAACACATACTCTGTTTTCAGTGTTTTCTAATGTTTTGCCAAAAACACTGTTATTCAACAATTTAAAAAAATCTTGTTCGAAAGAACTTTTTGCCTGTTGTCTTAATTGCGTATTCAATTGTATATATTTTTTCATATAAGAACTTTGTCTAAACGTTATAACCCTATGAACTCTACGTAAAATTAAACCGTGTTCGAGACATTTTTTTAGGTGAACATAGTGTATAACATATTTATATTTATTACACAAATTTGCAATTAATTTCTTCGATTTACCTCCAGGAGGTATACATTTTTCGGGACAAAAAGGTAAGTCATTGTGATATTTATGTAAATAATCAGGATACAGAAGATCGACTTCTAAAATGAATCCCCACTCGGCATCGTTCTCTATTTTAGCAATACATAAATTATCAATTTCAGTATCACTCAAAAATCTAAAACTAGAATAAGGTAAATAAGAACATAGGGAAAATCCATACAAGTTACAGCAATCATCATAAAAAATATAGCATTGTGGCTTTGCAGCATCGTATTCTGGCATGTATTTATGATTGGCTTCAGCATATCGATGGGAACACATGCACAACCCCCCACGAATACCGCTTTGAATCATTCTCACGATTGCTAGATCAGATACGAGTTCTAAGTGTACACCTGTTTTAAGTAACATTGCATCAAAGGACAAGCTCGGTGCAGTCACATAAAATGCTGGGTCGAGTTTATAATGTTCTTTGCATGTTTTTCGGAATTTTTGGAAAATATCTGACAGTAAAAGTACATCTGTTTTAAGGTATAAATCTGTGTATTCGCCCATATTTGTGATATTGAATTCATTCCAAACAGCTTGAGCATGCTTGTAATCATCATCTGAAATATTTTCGTTTGTTAAAGAATTGTGAAAATGATGTTGAGCTGGTAATGACTCTTGATCGTAGCTGGTCCAATGCGACATGAAGTCATACGGATACACACCTTTTCGTGTTAGCAGACTAAATTTTTTTTTATTAGGGAAATGGGATCGAAGAAGTACAAAGTCATCTAGTTGCATCGTTTTAGCGAGTTTGTCTAAACTTGATGCTAAAAAATTATAGGAATCTAGAAATCTTATTTGTATAAACTCATTAGTATTTATAGGGATAAACTTGGTCAGTGTTGTATATTTTTCCTTAGTTTTAGGTATAACTTTAATATAACCTGGAAATTCGGCTAATTCTTTTATAAATAAGTGACAATCATAGCCACTTAAATTGTGAAAAAAAATTGGAACAAATGTTGGTATTTTATATTGTAGATTACAATGACGATGCGCTGCGCCTCGATATTGGCCTGTGATATGACAATGGTCTCTAACTCTATCGTTCCACAGTAAATTTTCACATATGTGACACGTAGTAGCAACTTTAAAATTATGAGCATCTTTTTCTGTAAAGATCATAGGTTCATTTTTGAACAAAGTTTTATGAATAGATTTAGCATCTTCGACCAAATAATGTACAAATTTTTGAACACAATCAGCACCACGATAACTTCTAAATCCTTCAACCGAGCTATAGGATGACGAAACCACTTTATAAGCAAACGCCGCAGGCACGTGCCGTTGCAAAGTTGATGTACTAGCAGTATCTAATATCTTGTCATCGAAAGGTTCAAGTAGTGTTTCGAAATCGGCATAAATTACGAATGGAATGTTTTGTTTCCGTTCATAATGATTAAATTTTAGAATTGATCCTTTATTTGGCAAAACTGTGGCAACTCCCTCACATAAATGGGTCTCGATTTGATTCAAAGTAGGAAAAAATAACAAACATGTTTCACAAAAGTATAATTTACCATGGTGCTTGCTTATCTGACGTCGGAGTAGACGCGAAAAATTGGTAATTAAGCAGTAATGAGAACCTGTATCGTTTTCTAAATATAGTAGATGGATGCTTTTGGATTTATTATTTGATGTTTTGTACAAGGGTCCGATTATTATCTTATTATTTTTCAACCCATAAACAAAAATATTTAACTGAGGATTATTTTTCTCAAATACTGCTATGTCGGGAAATGTTATTGGAAATGACAAATCATTAACGTTTAAAACTTCGCGGAAATGAGGATAAGATGAAACTCTCTCAGGATGACGGTTTGTAGGGTATAATGCTGCTACAATACACCATAAAAAGCAATATTTATCATTATTTTGAACATTCAAACAAGCTTTTTTATTTTTAATATATTTAGGCAAAGGAATAAATTTAGATCCGCTGAGAGGCTGATATTTACTAATATTTACTTCTAAATGTGAATTGCACAAAAAAGACCATCCACTATCTCTCTCCTGAAATTCCTCGATTTTTTTTAAGAAAGTTTCAATAACTGTTTTAAAAATTAAATCATAGTTATAATGTAAACTAATAATAAAGTTTTTTGTAGAAAACGATTTTAGTTCCTTTTCATCAATTTTGTACAAAACAAAATAAGAAAAAAACTCGAAGTTAATTTTGATCGATGTATGTTTCTGTAACGAATTATCTATGAGACATTTTACTTGTTTACTGATATTATCGAGAAATATTTCAGGGAGAAGATTAACTTGGTCGTTAGATGCATTGATTCTGTAACTTACAATTCTTCTTTTGAAAGAAGAATTTATTATTTCAACATTGTCACACAACGGAGTTTTACTATTATTTTTATGTGCATTACTACGTAGATGACCAGACCATCGACGATTATCGATAAATATTTTGCAAACCGAACAGTGAGGCATTTTTATATAATATATTAAAATTTATCACTCCAATATTATAGAAACAAAAATATATTAGTATGTATGTCGGTTACTCTTTCACACTCAAACAGTAAATCTATTTGAACGAAACTTTGGTATGGAGGAGTATTAGACCTCGGATTAACTTATAAGACTCGGTACTTTTTTATTCTGGGACCGCTAGTTTTGTTACTTAGTTATAATTATATCTACATTTACTATTTACTTAAGGAAATGAAAAAAAAAAAAATTATCTCTGCATATACATATCGAGTATTTGAATCTAGATAAAACTTAGTATACCTACAGGGATCTTATTTCATCTATAAAAGTACCTTATATTACATAGGATAGATGTTAGATGTCTTCGGAAATGCTGATTCTTCTAGTCATCGAAATCAGGACTGCACTGAGGTCGACTTCGGACAGGTTATCTATAAAAAGAAATTATGCATGGTCATACATAAAAGAATAAATATAATATATACGCGTCGAATTGTAAATATCTTCCTTGCGTCGGTTGTAAATAGTTAAATAATCACTATAATTATCAGCATTTTACAAATAAGTACCTGATAATTCACCCCAGAATTCCAAGATCCCATTTATTGATTTCTTGTCATTTAAATCAGGACAGCACTGAGATCGTCTCCGGAACAGGTTACCAATATCTCGATAAATAATCCAAGATTATCTGAAATTATGAAGAGAATTAGCAATGTTGTTATGTGGTCAAAATTCAATATGATTTAACTAATCACTATAATCATTAACATTTAAAAAATACCTGACAATTCATCCAAGGTCCAATTTAAGGATTTCTCGTCATCAAAATCAGGACAGCATTAATTAAGATCGTCTCCGAACAAGTTCGTTGTAACAGCCTTCAAATTATATCTAAAACAAAGAAAAAAAACGAAGTAAAGTTAGGTACTTTTCAAATATAATAATAGAAAAAAAAATATTTAAATATTTTAGCAAAATTACCTTATAATTTTTACGTTGTTTTTACACCTTAATAGGTACACGAGGCAATTAGTTGAGTCTTTATGGTCTACTAGGCAGCCTAACTACAGCTGCCTAGTAGACGATAAAGTTTAGTAAACTAAGCGATTTCAACACCGGATGCAAAAATGAAGTATTTCCTAATTTGCACGTGTGCACCGGTCATCGGATTCAGGTAGGGTTGGCGCGTATACACAATATCATTTGGTAGGTATGGCTTACTGTCATTAGATAATTATGTATTGTTTGATTATAGAAATAGCCAGTGATAATTTTGAGACTATTTTGTCACGTCACGATTTAATTTTAATCAATTTATAAAAAAATAATATAACTCTTACTAATATTATAATTCGAGTGTCTCAGAAAAATAAAAGATTTCTACAGGGTAGCCCAAAAAATCAAATTATTACTGGTATGTAAATTATTTTATTAATAAACAATAAACATCCTTCTTTAATATTGTAAGTATTATCATTATCACAGTTTGCAAATTACACGCTACACATTAACTAATATGACAACCCTATCGTTTTTCGCTACATCCGCAGTTAGGGACTGAAACAAAATCGATTAAAATCATTAATTTCAAATAAGTATAATACGACTGATGATAAAAGTCGTGATTTAAAGTAATATTTGACTAGATGAAATGTGTTTTATAAAATTCCGAGTAGCAACGGAATTTTGGTTTAAAAGCGATCTTTTTGCGGAGTGTGTCAACGAGTCGCCGCCAGCAAGTGTTCCAGTAATCTTCAAAACAACCACCACCGAAGAACTCTGCAACCAGTCTCTGCGCAAGCACTCTGCATCCAGACGAACCAGTCTCCTGGGCAAGAACTCTGCGACCAGCTGATTCAGTCTCTGCGCAAGCACTCTGCATCCAGCCGAACCAGTCTCCTGCGCAAGAACTCTGCGACCAGCTGATTCCAGTCGCTGCGCAAGAACTCTGAAGCCTTCCGAAGAACTGTTTTCAGTTTCCTGAACTAGAACTCTGAGACCAGCCGGATCGAAAGTTGTAATATGTAAGTATTACTCTCAAACATTTCATTGGTACGGGATCAGAATTTGTACTCGAGACCTCACGATTGTAGTGCGGTTAGAAACAAATGTTATTGTTTGACTTCAATCCGAAACCAAAATTTAATGAGGGGTGTAAATAACGATGTCTTATTTTTTCAGGTCTGACTCTGAGAGCGAGTTTCCCTCAACCATGACGGCGGAGCACAGCAAAATAAGCAACAGGCGCAAACCCGCTGCAGACGCCAATAATAAGAAACGCAAGCAACGGTCGGCTTCAAATGCATCTACATCGAGGTAAAATTGGGTTTATGTTTATACTTTTTATCTATAATCTCCTTTATAACTTTTATCTCTCGTATAACGACCCCCCTTCCCACCCGTGTGGAGTTAGTATTCCAGCTGCATCATACCTATAGGTCCGGGTTCGAATCCTGGTCGATGTAGACATTCAAATTTTATTTAATGATTTAGTTTTACAATTAGCCAAACCAGAAGTTGCTCCGCTTTATAGATCATAATTACATATATAACTGGTCTACAAGTGTTCATTATATGTTTACAGCGTGATAATAATAATATCAATTAACATTTGGTCCTTTGGTTGTTTCAGGAAAAAATCCACTACTGTCTCCGATGTATTCGGTGTCAGTAAAGGTGAATCCGACACGCTGAACTACGAAGCCCGTCAGCTGTTGGCTTCATATTTCGTGAACAGGGTGGGCAACGGGTGTGAGCGGCGCGTGGCGACCACGGAGGGCGCCTACTACGTGGACGTCAAAGTTTACAAGACAGAGGACGCGCACTCTTCCGACTCCTCCGAGCTGTGGAAGAAGGCGCTCGTCCGCATCAAGTTTCAAACTGACACCGACGCTCCCCAATGGCAAGCGCTGCAAAAATTTGTCCAGTCAGCGGACACGCTTTTCCCGAACGCACCAAGGTTTTTTGATAAATAATATGTTTAATGGATTAATAAAAAAATATTTGTTTAACAGTCTTGGTTTTTTTTGTGTACAAATTTAGTTTTTTGGTAGGTATATTTCCTCTCATTTTATGAACTCTTATCTATTTCCTCTGTGCCTTGTATGGACACGCATGTAATCACAATAGAGATAGGGAACACATAGGGAATGTTAGGTAGGTCCCCGAAACGACGAATTCAAATTTTTGGGTTTTTTGTAATTTATTTTTACATTGCCCGATTGAATCCGCCTTACAGATTGATCATATGTTATTGGGCATTCTGCAACACCGTCGCGAAGGCGAACTTGTTTCGAGCATCTACACTACATCTAACATCTAACTATGATCTTTTTGCGGAGTGTGTCAACGAGTCGCCGCCAGCAAGTGTTCCAGTAATCTTCAAAACAACCACCACAGAAGAACTCTGCAACCAGCCGAACCAGTCTCCTGCGCAAGAACTCTGCGACCAGCTCATTCAGTCTCTGCGCAAGCACTCTGCATCCAGCCGAACCAGTCTCCTGCGCAAGAACTCTGCGACCAGCTGATTCAGTCTCTGCGCAAGCACTCTGCATCCAGCCGAACCAGTCTCCTGCGCAAGAACTCTGCGACCCGCTGATTCCAGTCGCTGCGCAAGAACTCTGAAGCCTTCCGAAGAACTGTCTTCAGTTTCCTGAGCTAGAACACTGAGACCAGCCGGATCGAAAGTTGTAATATGTAAGTATTACTCTCAAACATTTCATTGGTACGGGATCAGAATTTGTATTCGAGACCTCACGATTGTAGTGCGGTTAGAAACAAATGTTATTGTTTGACTTCAATCCGAAACCCAAAATTTTGGGTTTTTTGTAATTTATTTTTACACTTAACAGATTGATCATATGTTATTGGGCATTCTGCAACACCGTCGCGAAGGCGAACTTGTTTCGCCGAGCGACAAAGGTGGGGCAGAATGCCCAATAACCTCCTACTCAGGTTGCCTCACGATGTTTTCCATCACCGTAAAGCCAGCACTGATATGCTTTGTATTTAATTTTGTAAGAACTCATTGTTACGTTTCCCGGATTTTGATCTAAGTACGGTGTTTTGATTACAAGACGAGAGTTAGGTACTACCACAAGGCCACTACGGCCTGCTGATATTAGGCGAGGCTCAGACCAAATAAAAAAATCAAGACAGAACGTCGTGAACAGTCAAGTGAGGCCGGTTTTTTTATACTTGTGGTGAGTGCGTCGGTGTTGCGCCGCCATAGTTCGACTGACGAGCCAAGGCTTAGTTTCCTTGTACGTGTATGTGTGTGTAATTAAATTGTATCTGTACACGGCGAGGCTAAGGGTGGGTTACACCAAATTACTTTAACAATAACCACGGACGTATATATAGCTCTTGCAAGGGGGGGGTCCAATTTTTTTATCCGACTGTCCAAAAAAGAGCAGGTAGGTTTTTTAAAGAAAATTAAAATAGAAACGTAATTATTTTAATATGTTTATGCCTTCTTTACATAACTTTAGTTGCTGACTAATTATGATAGGTGTGAGGGAGTAAGCACCTAAGATCCGTCCTCGGCGAACCGATTAGAATCTTATTAGAATCGAATTCACTGAAGAAGTTCCGCAGATGCGGCACTACAGTCGCCTGCCTTGTCTGTTAATATTACTTCCAGTAATTTCCATAGGACTTCTTAGGAAAAGAGCTCTACTTGGTTACATTTTTGCAATGTTGCATCTCTAAATACCTTTAGCTTTATGTTTGTGTTATACCGCAAAAGTATAAAAAACCACCGATGCGCGACTGAGAGGCTAATAATAAATATAAATTAAGAACTTCATAAAATTATTTGGCCTAACTTAATTACCAATGAGACAGTCACTATTGCTGTAAGTAGTACCTACTTACTCAAGGAGTTCATCGTTATTTGTTAGTTAAAATACCTAATGTTTTGTAAACAATCTCTATTTCTTGTTTATTATAACACTTAAGTCATGAACGTAGAAAAAACAACGTTCATGACTTAACATGAACGTAGAAAAAACAAGTCGGCGGTTGTTTTTTCTACGTTCATGACTTAAGTATATAAATTGTTTAATTTTATCACCTGCTCTAACTCAATAACATAAACGCTGGCCCAATAAAAAACTTCTGAGGTTTGTCAATCAATGTGAGTTTTAAACAAAGACTAGACAGTTCAAACGATGTTTCCCTTTTTGAAGCCATCTTTGGTTCTAAAACACTTCCTAACGACCTATTCTCGAAAACACATTTTTTTGTTTATGACGAAACTGTTGGGAATCTTTACTAATATTATAACTCCGACAGTATGTTTGTTAATTTATCACGCAGCAACGCAACGGAGAGAAGGATCTTTTTGTTTTTTGTTCTTTAATTTTTGATTTTAATGCATACCTACTCTAAAGATCAGATTGTCGTAGGCTCATTTTTATCCCAAAAAAATAAAATGTTATAGGACTGTACAAAAAGCGAAAAATCTCGCGAGTGAAACCGCGGGCAAAAGTTAGTCGTAAAATTCAACATCTTGGCCATGGGTTTCTTTTGTCACTTCAAATTGTAAAAGTTCTTTTTTGCATTAAATCTGTTGCACGTGTGTGCAGTTGTATTGACCGTCGACCCGATGAAAACAAAAGACTATGGGTTTAAAAACTTTAGGGTAGAATGTAACAAAGCAGATGTATTTGCCTGGGAAGGATTCATTCTCCAATTTTTGTCACATTTGCTGAGATGATATTTGCTATTCGCTATTTTACTTGGATAGGTACACTCATAAAAATATTTGAAAATGTGTAGACCAAGGGGGGGGTCCGGACCCCTCGGACCCCCCCCTCATATACGCCCATGACAATAACCAAAGCCTGACCAGTCGAAAAATCTCTGGATAAGTCAAATATTTTTGACGTAACCAGATATTTTACGACTGGTTATGGTTTGGTTATCGTTAAAATCTCTAGTTACGACAAAAATATTTTACGTAACCAGAGATTATACGACTGGTTAGGGTTTGGTTATCGTTAAAGTAATTTAGTGCAACCCACCCTTAGTTTTGCCGGCCTCACTAGTTTTGTTCACAACATTCTGTCTTGATTTTTTATTTGTCTGAGAGGCGAAGTAGAATATTGTATAAACTTTTTTATACCACACCCACTCGGAAAGTGTCTTATTACTCGTTCATAAACGATTTACAAACGGGTTAAGGGTTACAAAGTTCGTAATTTCTCCCTTAAAAATGTGCGGCGGGAAAAGTTATACGGAATTTCATTACTGCCCTCCGAAGCAGGGCAGGAATGTTGTATGAAAATCCATTACTGCCCGGCTAGCTTTCTTTTGTTTTTTAGCAGCGAACATAAAAATAATACAAACGACAAACCTCAAAAAGTTTTTGCATAAAATAATTAGAAAAAAAGGCGGGAAACATACAAACCTCAAATCTCAAAAATGTTTTATATCAAATAATTAGAGAAAAGAGGCGGATTTTTTTTGTTTTCTTTTTTTAATGAAATGAGGATGGCAACCTTATTCTGCAATGCGAAAAAAAAGCGCGGCAATTTATTTCGTTGCGTTAAATTTTGTTTTGAACTAAATTGATAATTTAACAGTACCTAGGTTTTAATAGGTATTCTAAATAATTTTCCAAAATGTCATCTGATAGTGAAAGTGACGATTTTGTAATGATGACGATGATTTATTTTCCTCGCAGGTATAGTATAAAGCACTATGTATCACTCGGGAGAAAGTTCTATTTCTGTTCGAGAGTATGTTTAAGCCCGACGCGCAGCGGAGGGCTTAAAGGAAACTCGAGATCGTTTTCTCCCCTCGGTGTACAATGTACTATTATTTATTTTTCTTGTATGACTGACTTATTATAAATGACTAATAAATTATCTATAAACTGAAATGTTACTTTTTCTCAATAAATCGGCTTTACATCTTAAAATATTAAGTTCTTTGCAAGTATGCCATTAATAATTGAATTTTACTTGAAAATGTACTCATTTTCATATAAATCCAAGCCGGCGTCCATTCATTAGCAAATGAGGAACAAAAGTAATTTGAAGTCGGTGCTGCCACTTAAAAGAATATCGGTGTTGCTACCAATAAAATAATAAATATTGTTACTGGCAATTTGGGCCTTAATTGTGGCGTTCAATTGTATAATTTGAGTTTATTCGGACTCGTAAATGCTTAGGAACCTGTTGGAAGTTGTACAATGTTGATCACTAATAATATGGCTTCATAATTAATAATAAATAATTAGGACTTTTACTTTTAATGCACTGAAGATTTATATAACTATATGTAAGTACAATTTTAAGCCTATGATTTTTTTATTATGGATACTAACGTGGTTTTCACACATTTTAATACTATAAATAACAGGAATGCTGTCATGTTTATTTTCATAGTCACTACACATGACTATATTTTCGATCGCATTCGGCGATCTTTCTCAAGTAGAGGGGCGCGTGCTAGCGCTCGGAGTCGTTTCGCAATGCACTAGCACTGACCATTTTGTTGTTTGTGTTGGGACGGTTTATTTATAATCGGTTTATCTAAATTATCATTAAAAATGTGTAACTAATAGCATTTGGTCAGTAAGATAATTTTTAGTGGTTTTATGAAACAGTTTTCCTTTTCGATATCTTTAAGATTATTTGGCAAATTACTAAATATTTTATAGCCATAGAATTTGGGCCAGAACTATGTATTTGCTATTTTCAATATAACGAGTTTATGTCCCACGAGTCCACGACACACGAGTTTAGGTAACAGGTACGAACATAGCCCGGGGCGAAGTCCGTCGCAGGCATGCGCTGCGTTTTGTCCTAATGAAGATAATGTGAGCGCCCGCTGCGAGCCACGCGCCGGCGCACCGCCACTTGCATGCATGGCTTTTTTTAATTTACATGTCCTAGTGGCCAGTGAAAAAAAAAGTTAATGTTTTTAACCGGGTACCAAAACGGAGGAGGTTCTATGTTCGTCTGTATGTTTTTTATTTGTGTATGTCGCCAATTGTGAAATCGGCGAAATCATCGACCCGAATCGAAAAATTCTTGGTGTTCCCATTGAAATTTTACAGAATCGGCTTAGCCGTTTTTAAAAAATCAACAATAATGGAAACCATCTGAGCGAAATATTCGAATTTTGTACACGATGCAAAACAGTTTTACCATTTTTTGCGAAAAATAATTATTTAGTTCTCTTTTCAGGGAAAAAAATATTCTGTCATGAGGTTAGGATGTAGGGTATATATCGTAAAATTGAAAAATACGAATTATTTGCCGCATTGGATTGATATTCAATGTATAGAAATGATTTCATTAAGTAAAATTGTGTTAGCTCTACAAAGCTGATACTACCTAATACAATGCAAAATCCATAATTCTATACAGAAGCGATTTATCCCGTAATTTACCTACGTACTTAATACAGTTTATCCTAAGTTTTGCGACTCTACTATCTTTGACTTTACATATTCTTTTCTTTCAATATATGTACAGAGGTAGTTTTGTCTATATTTCCATATTTTCTTAGACATAATATTTTTTGCTTGGTATTCACCATTAAAATAACTGTAATTTAGATCTACTCAGTCAACCATTCGTGTTCAACATCAGTAAAAGAGATTGATATTTTAATTCATCACATAAAATTATCTAAGTATTCAGACAAGAAAGCGCACGCTCCGCGCATCCGCACAGGTGCTCAGGATTTTTACTAATTATAATTGTAAGCGTGGACGGTAGCAATAAAATAAATATCTTAAACGCTCCTTATTAGAGATACCAGCATTAACTAAGAGTGGGTGAGGCGTGGCTTCAGTTTCAACAAGTAGCGGGAATAGCAGGTGCCCCGGTTGTGGCCATTTTGGTGTCAAAATTATTGCATAAATAGTAGGTAATTATAAACAATGGAACAACATAAATATTGCTTGTGTGAATCTCAAATTATATATTTTTTTAATATTATTTAATATAAATTGTCTAATTAATCGTTAAAATTCAAAGGTCACAAATGATATTAAGATAGCCACAACCAGGGCACCTGTCCTACGTACTGAAAGGATTATGAATCGATGGAAGCTTTAGATGTCTGCCGTGCCACCCATAGGGCCGGAACGTGAGTTTACGGGGCCCAGGGGGGCGATTCTGTTAACCGATCTCGTTGCTGAGGTGATACGTTCTAGAACCTCTCTCGTTCAAAAAAACGATAGAGCTTCGATTGATGACGTAAAAACGTGTGACGTAAGTGTGACGTTACTGAATCGAAACTTTCCTGAACTAATCCGTTGCTCCGACGTTTGAAAGCTGACACGAAACGTCGAAGATAAAATTGATGACGTCAAAATCGTGTGACGTAATACATAACGATCGATGTCAAAATGAAATGACGTAACTTAAGTGTACGTATTCAGGCAGGGCATTGATGTTGGGGCGTCGTCTAATTAGAGTTATCTCAAATAAATCATAATATTTATCAGTATCGTCTAGACAGAAAAACCTTCCAAATTACGCAAGTCCAAACGTAAATCACGAAATCCAATCCGTCCCGCCTCGCTAAATTCCATTCGGCACGATCGGTATTTGCCGAACCGAATGATTCATCAACACAGATTCGATTTTACTACAGTAGCAATTGTGCTGAACCAATATGTGTGTAGCAACCCATAGGTTGGACTTGGGTTTCGTTACCTGCTTCGAGGATAAATGATTTAAACCAACAAAATTAGGCAGTACATTATTATTTTATTTCAAAAAATACGTAATCGTAATATTGATCGTGTGTAAGATGTCCCCTATTATTTATTTATTTCTGTAGTGTACCTAAATATCTCCAAACTTTAACGTACGCACTCCGCGAGCTACCCTAACAAAAAAGTCAACGACCATTGCAATAGATCTCGTAGCAGGTGGTACATGTAACTGGCTCGTCGATCACTGGAGAGCCGCCGAAGAATGCCCCGTGGTAGTTGATACCACAAGGAGCTAGGATGGACATTGCAGAAGAATCCAAGTGATAGTAGATGTCACGGAGAGCTGGCCCGTCCATCACAGGAGAGCCGCCGGATTCTGCTCCGTAGAAGTAGATACCATGGGGAACTGGAAAGATCACTGCAGAGGCCCCAGTAGTTGTTTGAGAGTTGGCCCGTGGACAAGAGGACATCCGTTGATGGTCGCGAAGCTGATTGCACGCAATGCTCAGTTAAAGTGGCCGATATTCAAGCGCAAGCTAGCTAATGACCATCATTTTTAATAACCTGATGAAATTCGGCTGAAATTGGAGAAAATTTTGATTTTCTGTAAATAACAAAGTACCTACTCTGTGATTTTGATCTTTTGACAAGCTAACAGAATTTTAAATAAGGGTTTTGAATAAGGAGGTACTATTTATTGCCAGTCAGTTAAGAATGAGTAGGTATTTGATATAGGAAATAATCGGCCAAGTACGAGTCGGACTCGCGCACGGAGGGTTCCGTACTGTATGGGATCCCCCCTTAAATATTTATTTTATTTTAATTTTATTATTTATTATTGAAGTGAAAATAAAACTAAATATCCTGTGAAAATTTCAAGCATCTACCTGTTACCATTATTAATATAGAGCGAAAAACATCTAAAAAATCAGGTTTGTTGTATGGGAGCCCCCCTTAAATATTTATTTAATTCTCTTTTTAGTATTTGTTGTTATAGCGGCAACAGAAATACATCATCTGTGAAAATTTCAGCTGCCTAGCTATCATGGTTCATGAGATACAGCCCTGTGACAGACAGACAGACAGGCAGACTGATGGACAGACGGACAGACGGACATCGAAGTCTTAGTAATAGGGTCCCGTTTTTCCCTTTGGGTACGGAACCCTAAAAAGTATAAAATTGTATTGTAATGAATTAGATGAAATTGTATTATTATCGGAATTAAAGGTGTCTCAACCAAATATCTGTGCAACCCAATCATCAGATTAATCTATCCACAGAAAGCGAATCAAATATCAATTACTAGATTTAGCCAAAAAACAAGCAGGCATCTTCCTGCTTTCCTATTTCCTAAGAGATATAATGTATGGCTTTTCAAGGTCAGAGTGAATAGGTATCTTCTAAGTCTGCGTGCTTCATCTTCGACCACAACGTCGCTTACCATCAGGCGAGTTGGTGGTCAAACGCGGACTTATTTGGGTTAAAGAAAAAGCAGGTGAGGATAAAAAATACAGTTTAATAATAATTAATAAACTCTTTTTGTGAGCAAAACCTTATTTGTTGCAATCAAACATCAGAAAAAAAAGTAATAACGCACACATTGAATAAATATTGGTTTTGACTTAAGTCTGATATGTCAGATTTTTTCTTGCTTTATTATTTTAATCTTATTATTTCATATTTTTACAGATTTGCGACGAAATTATTCAATTCAAAAAAGAAGTCAGATCAAATTATAGTTGGATAGATGGTTGGAGTTTAAGAAAACAAAATTGAAAGGCGAGAAAATAGAGATAGTCTTCGTTTCCATTTGTTATTCAAAATTGTCAATGACGTAAGCGACATAAGTGTGTATACAATATGTTTGTTTGTGTAGGTGACGTGATACTGTTTCGTTTCTGAAACGTTTCTGCATCGTTGCTGACTCGTTTTGTACAACAGATCATTCAGACTATGCTACAATATTAGACCGTATCCGATAGACGTACTCTACTGGATTTTTTTTTGCTTGTGTAAGAGAATATTTGATACATTTGACTGTGGATTTAGATATTTTATTGTAAACAAAATTGCTCTAGTATAAATAAATTACTTGAAAACGGTTTGGTTGTTTCTATTTCAATGTTATACTCGTACCTAATTCACAGGCGTAGATCAGTAGATATTGGAGGGAGTTTCAAGCCTTAATGAGCCTACCCTATCAAAGGTAATCTTATAACATTACCTAGAGAAAAAATTGGTTGCCTGTAAAGTCGGTATACGGGCGAAAGTTTTACGTGACAACGACTTTATGTCTGTCTCTCTCGCTCTTAGGCGGGCTAACCATGCCCGAGTGGAAGGGACGCGTGCCTTTCACTCGCTCTCATTGTGAGCGCATAACGTGAGCGGAGCGTAACGCAGTTTCTTGAAGTGTCACCCGGCAAACCAATTTATAAGACGTTGTCACGTCAAAATGCCTTGAATTCAAATTGAGTAGCCACGAGATTTCTCCAAAGCGACCGATGCGTTTTTGAGAAAAAAATCGGAAGTAACTTCATCCTCGCGTGTCGTTTTTGAAAACGCAGCCTTAGTGTGATTAAGAATAAGTGTACCCTTTGCCCTATTCATAGCAGCTGACTGCCTGGTTGCTGATTGTTTTTAATGTTTAATTATGAAAACTATATGTGATATACGGAATACAAGAAATAGAGTTAATAACATCCTCTTTTTTCTAAAATAGGTTAAGAAAGAATGTAGCGTAGTCTGAACGCACCGGACCAACCTTCAAATACTCCAAACATTTAATATGTCATAAAAACACATAAAAATGAATACGAACATTGACATTGACGTTTTTTTTGACGACCTAAAATAAGCTGAAAATAGAGAAAATTAGTAAGGAGTCTTATTGTGATTGTAGGTCTAATTATGATTTAGACGTCGTTGTATGTTTTCCCTAGTTAGGACTTATGATGAAAATTACGATACTACGAGTATGTATTACGAGCTCAAGCGGGCCCGAGGAGAACAACAGCGTATCTGGCAACGCTGTCATAAAGGACCGCACAAGCCTGGCCCTACTGCCAGGCGAGTAGGCACACAAAGTGCTGGGAGCACCGGTGCGTTTCTGGCTCCCGCCAGAAACTCTGCAGACGGTCCTGAGTGTTTCTAGCTTCCACTTAAAAACACTCTTGGGTCGTAGCCACAAGATATCCACAAGACCACGTGGGGTCATTTGTGTAGCATGTCATTCACATGGAGAATTATAATAATGTAGCCGAGCCGAGTTGCGATCGTTATTGCACCGGTTTCTATTTCGGTGTTCTTCGACTATACTTCGGTTATACTTCGGCTACTTTTAGTAGTTAGGAGATTGTCATATGATTGTCATTCATTACAATTGATTGTCACTTGACAATTCTGCCATTTTAAAATCAAGCGTAAGCTTTTACTATGGGGAGAATTGGATAGTATTGGCACTTGATCATTTTGATGAATTTTCGAAAAAACTATTTTAGTTAGTGGTTTAATAAAATTAACTAAACTTTAAAATATTTGTTATTTTACATAAATATATTAATAGTACAATTATAGTACTACTAAAACCTTTTTAAAATGAAAAATGTGTCAGAAAAACATGTTTCTTGTTAGATTTTCTCCAAAATCGTACATATTATTAGGTAAACCTACGGTTTAATGCTTTTGATTTAGCTGATATGAATAAAATGCGAAGATCACATTACACTAAGTATCTAAACTAGATAAGCAGTATTAGAGTGATTTAAAAACAACTGGAAACCAATTTTGGTTTATACCATGCCCGAATCAATGTTGCTGATAAATTGTAATCAAACTAACAAAAATATAACAGGCATCACATTTTATTGCATGCTAAAGTAAAAAAACATAGATTTCGGCATTTTAAAAGTTGCAATTTAATAAAAAGGATGAGACGATAAGTCTGTGATCAAAGTTTATATTTCAGAACTACGCTTCTTTCAGTGGTTTTTTTTATACAGTATAGGTTTGCATTTGACAACATTAAATGTGGTGGTATTGACTTATTTCACTTTCCCCGCTTGTTTACATACATCATTCGTTTGTCAAATGAATCAGAGGTGTAGTGAGGAAGAACTGCAAACGGGCTTTTTGCTCCGTTGTGGCCTCTAGAAGTAGTCCATTGTTGAACATAGCCTATCCATGAAGGTCAATTAGGCCCTTAAAAAAATGAAGAAGCAAAGATCGAGGCTGAGGGGGAATAGGAATAGATTAAGACTATAAAATGTGCGATTAGGCCATCACGACTTCACAATACACATCTCCTACCTACTGTTAAACACGGATCGCCTCTGTTGTATGTTTTTCTTCATTGAAAAGCCAGTGGTGTATGGGCAATAAGTAGGCACATTTTAACTCTCTTCAGTCCCCACACGTGTTTGTGTAATATCTGTGCCATGTGGGCCCTGCGCAGTCCCCAAAGGAATAAATAAATGATACGAATATTTTTTGTATCCATCCATCCATCCATCAGCCATAAGAAGTCCACTGCTGGACATAGGCCTCCCCTATGGATCTCCAATAAGACCGGTTGGAAGCGGCTTGCATCCAGCGTGATCCTGCGGTCTTAATGAGGTCATCCGTCCACCTTGTGGGTGGACGTCCTACGCTGCGCTTGCCGATACGTGGTCTCCACTCGAGAACTTTCCGACCCCATCGGTCATCAGTCCTCCGCGCTATGTGCCCTGCCCATTGCCATTTCAACTTGCCAATCCGTTGGGCTATGTCGGTAACTTTGGTTCTTCTACGGATCTCCTCATTTCTGATTCGATCTCGCAGAGAGACTCCGAGCATAGCCCTCTCCATAGCTCGTTGGGCTACTTGGAGCTTACTAATAAGGCCCATAGTGAGAGACCACGTTTCTGTGCCATAAGTCATCACTGGCAACACACACTGGTCGAAAACTTTCGACTTGAGGCACTGAGGTATGTCGGACGAGAAGACGCTACGCAATTTTCCGAACGCTGCCCAGCCGAGTTGGATTCGGCGATTGGCCTCTTTCTTGAAGTCGGACCTACCTAACTGGACTACTTGTCCTAGGTAGACGTACGAGTCAACGACTTCAAGAACCGAGTTCCCAACAGAGATCGGGGTGGGTACAACATGGGAATTACACATGACTTTCGTCTTGTCCATGTTCATCTTAAGACCCACCTGTTGAGAAACCCGATTGAGGCCTTCGAGCATCGTGCTGAGCTCTTCCATCGATTTTGCCATGACTACTATATCGTCGGCAAACCGAAGGTGAGTGAGGTATTCGCCATTGACATTGATGCCGAATCCTTTCCATTCCAGGAGCTTGAAGGCGTTCTCCAAAGTAGCCGTAAACAGTTTCGGAGAAATTACGTCTCCCTGTCTTACGCCTCTTTTTAAAGGGATCGCCTTGGAGCTCTCTTCCTGTACTCGGACCGACATAGTGGCGTTATTATACAAGCACTTCAACACTTCGATGTACCGATAGTCAATACGGCATCGTTGGAGAGACTCGAGCACAGCCCAAGTCTCGACCGAATCAAAGGCTTTCTCATAGTCCACAAACGCTAAGCAAAGAGGCAAGTTATACTCTTCGGTCTTCTGTATAACCTGCCGCAGCGTATGAATGTGGTCCATGGTGCTAAAGCCCTTTCGGAAACCGGCTTGTTCGGAAGGCTGGAAGTCATCAAGCCTGCGCTCGAGACGGTTCGTAATGACCCTTGAAAACAGCTTATAAACATGGCTCAGAAGCGAGATGGGTCTGTAGTTCTTCAATAAGGTGTTGTCACCTTTCTTGAAAAACAACACCACCACGCTTCTGTTCCATGCTTCTGGCGTGATGCCCTCGAGGACGACGGTGTTGAAAAGCTTCTGGAGGACTTTTAGTACCGGTGTTCCACCCGCTCTCAGAAGCTCTGATGTGATACCGTCATCACCCGGCGCCTTGTTGTTCTTAAGCTGATTCAGGGCCATTCTAATCTCGTACAGGCTGATGTCCGGGATATCTTCGGTGAAGTGTCGGGTCAGCTTGGCTCTTGGATCTTTGGCCGCGCTGCTAACAGGCTTAGCGACCGAAGCGTACAGCTGTCCATAGAACCTTTCGATCTCCTCCAATACCTCTGCCTTGGTCGACGCTATACTTCCATCTTCTCTCTTCAGCTTTGACAATTGGCTTTGCCCAATAGACAAATCTCTTGCGAACACTTTGGAGCCTTTGTTCCGCTCTATTGTCTTTTTAATATGATTAGTATTAAAAAGACGGATGTCGTGCCGCAAGGATTTCGAAATTTGTCTATTGAGCCGCCTATATGACTTTGCATCATCGGAAGACTGCAATCTTAGCGAGCGTCGTTCGGCCATGAGATTTACAGTGTGATCGGAGAATTTCTGCGGTTTATTTGAACGGCGGGGTCTAAAGAACTTAGCACCCACCGTTTGGACAGTTTCCACGAGCCCGTTGTTGATCTCGTCCACCGACGCAAGGTTCTCTAGGCAAGCAAAACGATTCGAGAGCTCGAGCTGGAAGTCATCGGTGTTTTGGATATGTTCACGAGTAGGTCGGAGCGTGGACTTCATCAAGCGGGACCTTTCGAGCTTAACATTAATATCTAATGTGCCTCGTACAATTCTGTGATCGCTGCCGGTTTTCACCCTGTGGATCACGGAGACATCATTAAATATTCGTCTCTCGGTGGTCATGATGAAGTCTATCTCGTTTCTCGTGGAACCATCAGGGCTCATCCAGGTCCATTTCCTATGAGGCGGCTTCTGGAAGAAAGAGTTCATCATAAAGAGTTCCTCTCTCTCCAGAAAATCAGCCAGCCTCTGGCCCCTAGGGTTCCGTTGCCCATATCCAAATTGCCCCACCCTCAGCTCATCATCGTTTTTTCTGCCCAACTTTGCGTTGAAGTCCCCCATAACAACAGTGAAGTGGGTCTTAGACATATGAATGGCCCGACTCACGTCCTCATACATAGTCTCCACTTCATCATCTGGGTGTGACGATGTCGGTGCGTATACCTGAATGACCTTCAGCGAATACCTCTTGGATATTCTGAGTATTAGGTATACCACCCTGTTCGACACACTTTCGATGGTAATAATGTTGTTGGTGAGGGACTTGTGAACGAGAAAGCCAACACCACCTTGGGACCGTTGGTCACCTTCCCGGTAGTAAAGCAGGTTGCCGGATTTCAAGGTTATCGTGTCCTCCCCCTCTCTACGGACTTCAGACAACCCCACAATATCCCAACGCAATCTACTCAACTCTTCTTCCAACTCAGCAATCTTCTCGTCAGTCCTCAACGTGCGCACGTTGTGTGTTACCAGGGCCAGTCGTCGTTTGCGGGAGTGGTAGCCGGGCGTCTGCCAGCGATTCTTAGCACCCCCTTCTCCGCCGTTACCGGGGCCGCTACCGTAGCCCCGGGCTAGCGGAGCTGCTGGGGACTGGGGGCCTGGTCTATTTGTACTTTCCATATTGGGGTTTTTGCCCATAATCGCCGCGCTGGGCAGGCGTGGTGGCGATCGCAGAAACGTAGCTTCGCGGCAGGGATGCTGCTCCCCATCCCTGCCCTGTGCCATTTTAGCTACGTTTTATTTGAATGGTTATACCGCCATTGGTCGGTTCCGCTGTACCTCAGTCGGCTCTTACGACACCTGGTACTAGAGGGGGGTGCTATTCTACTCTGCCGGCACCCCACGGCAATTTTTTGTATAAAAGCTTTTAATAGGGTTTAATTAGCTTTATCAAATTTGAAACAAAAATCCATCACATTTTTTTTAAGTTAAGTTTTTCAAAATGTTAGTACTTTAATTTTCTTGCGATGTGATTATTACATAATGACATGTAGATTTGATATCGCAAGATAAAAATGTCTAGACTACCTACCTTTAGTATTTTGATTCTTTGAGCTAACTCTAATTTGACGACGAACCTTCCCCCCCTATCAATGCCCTAAGTACCTACAAAATGTATCACTTAGTGACGTCATTTGCTTTTGACATCAAGGTTCAACATCGCACGCTTTTCACGTCATCAATTGTATCTTTGACGTTTCGCGGCGGCTTTCGAACGGCAGAGCAACGGATGAGTATCACGTTAGTTTTAACTCAGTAAAGTCACACGTTATTACGTCATAGATCGAAGCTCTACCGTTTTTTTGACAATTCCGACTGTCATAAAAACGAGAGAGGTTCAGGAACGTATCACCTCAGCAACGAGATCGGTTAACAGAATCGCCCCCCGACTAATACTTTTTAGGACCCCACCTAATTACTCAAACTGTAGAATATAGCAAGATAGAAACCGACTGAGTCTGATAGCGAAAAGGCAGAGCACGATCGAGATCGAATGAATGTGAAATGGCTGCCGAATATTTTAACTGTCAGTTCAAAGTAGTAACCGTCGAACGGAAGTCAAAAAGGAAGATATAAAGTTGCGTTAGGAAAAATCGCCAATCGCTTTCTAACGAACCGACTACTACAGAAGTTGCAAGAACCAAAAACCAAAATTAAAATATCTCATTTGACAGGTGACAGTTCGTTGACAGATGATCTTATAAGATGGCGTCGTTTTTGCTACAGCTACTCTTTAAATTGATTTGCTTCAGATTCCTAAATAATGAGGCATGCCGAATAAACTCAATGCAAAAACAGAGTCGTATAATTTGGGAAGGCTTGATCAACAGCAAATTAGCTGTAGAATAAAAAAAGATTAAACATTGTTGATTCTATACTAAAGTTACCATATGAAAAATAAAATATGCTATTCTCCGATGTTTAAATCATGTACTCATACATGACAGAACATGGGGTGGTATCTACTAAATTCTCTCATTCTTGTGCATGATTACACTGCCTTTAGGTTTGTAAAATTTTGCTCAAACAAACATTTGCGAATAAAAGTGTGTACCATCAAACCTACATTTATAAGTATTTAATGGCTACCATGATTAAATGCGCACAATTTAGGAAGTTCTATTAAAAACAAGAAATAAAAAAAATCGGTAGGCTGATAAGACAAGAAAGTATTATCGTTTTTCATATTCTTCTGTGCGTATTATATAGGTACATTCCTACTAGGTCAGTAAATATGATAGTCCGAAAATATACGTTGGTTCTTTGTTAATCTCAAACGCAGCAACGAAGCCATGACATGGATCAACTTGAATTTCTGTGAAAATACTTAAGAGGTTAGGAAGTAGGTAAGTGTTATTTAAACTACTGCATGGGTAGCATGGCAAAGGGACATATTGTCTTTCACCATTAAATCCCTCTGCCGTGCTACCCGTGCTGGGTGGGCAAAGGGTTAGTAGTTTATATTCGAGGAATTGAGCCCATATCTTAAACAACCGCGTACCTTATAATAACTATGAACGTAAAGTCACAAAAGTAATGAAAAACGTCTTGCTCATTTGGAGTCAAACAAAAACAGAACTACTCCCATCAATAATTAAATTACGATAAAATCCAACTAGTTCCTTATAATATCCATAGGAAAGTCAGTAATTTATAATCAATTAGTACATTAGCTAAAGGTGTTCCATGTTTAATGGGACATTTTTTACGTCGCACGTGACTCGAAAATGTTGACATGAGTAGAAAAAAAAATTATAGACATGACTAATATCGAGGGTCATATTTTATGGGTAATTTGGAATACATGGTATGTTTTTTTTACAGGGAAGTAGTTTTTTATGATACTTTCTTTTAAAACGGCAATTTGATTTCATTTTGAAACTTACTTGAACAGAGCTTATGATATTTTATTTTTGTGATTTGTCCAATTAAGCTAGAACGCTGTACTAAGAACCCGCCAAATTATGATATGATAGTCAACTAATGAACATAGATCTACTCACTAAGGATGGAACAAAAATCCGTTACAGTTATGTCTTCTAAATAATTAATTGGTATGGACCGGGATTTGAATCGACGACTGACTGTAAGGCGATTGTTACTACCACACGGCCATCACGGCTTTTTTGAAGATATTTTTATTTGCCAGTATTATATAGTTCCAAATACTCGATTAATTAATTAATTTGAGTAGGTATACGAAGGGTAATATTCCTAAGTAGGTAACTAGGTACCTACTTACTTTCCTTCCCTATTTCTAGGGTTCTGTAGGAACAGAAAATTCAAAAGATAGAGAGGTCTTTCTTTTGAATTTTCTTCCTTTAGGTTGCATTGATTTTTTCTATTATAAAAAGGTGTTCTTTAATTTCTGAATACTTTAAGTACCTACTTAAATCAGTATTTAAAAAATAAGCACCAACTAAAACATAATAAAGCTTCAAACAAACTTAAGCTTACAATATTTTGAATCGATTTCATTCGAATAAAACCCGCATGTCTAATTAGCAACCTTTTCCAATGAACCGAAACGATTTAAAAAAACGTGTTTGAATGCGAATCCCCAGTTATCTATTTAGACACGCCTTCCTTTCGAAGCAGTATCGATTAAAGTATGCCCATCCTTTTCACGCTTATTGATGTAACGCTATCTGTCTCTGTCCGATGATTCGAATGTGTTAATTGAATAAAGGCGCAACTGAATAGGAAATTAATCGATTTTTTTCTCTATTCTGAAGTTTTGAGTTATTTTTAACACTTGGAAAAAATGTGTAATAAAATGGCTGGACATTGAATGGTCAGCTGTGAAAACAGGTTTTGCTGGACCTCTACATTGTTTTTGGTCAGCGATAAAAAACCTTATTTGGTCAGACAAATATTAATTCAGCAAGTTTGTCATATTGGTCGGCCATAAATTAGAATTTCGGTTTAAAATGTAGTTTGAGAGTTATTTAAGGAAAAAGTGATATTTTCACGGCAAAAAATCATTGCCGTCTCAGTATTTTCCTCTAGAATTATTACTTTACAATAAATAACCCTTTTTAATTTAAAATTAAACAATGCCTAACCTCAGTTTTATTTCTATGATGTCTGATTAAGTACTCAACAATTCAGCTCTTTACGAAGAAACAGGCTAAACACGTTAACAAATTTAAAGAATTTTCCTGACCAGAAATTAATGACTAAAATATATTAACAGCTTACCATTTACGTTTACCCTTTGAGTACGCAGTTCACATTATAGGTACTTAAAATAAATTAATGAAATAAAAACGTAGGTACATGAAGAAGAACCATAAAAGTACATGACCCACATCTGACCACAACTGGTCACCTGAAATTGACATGTAAAGTAAAATTTTATAGAATAACAACAACATAAGTGTGGTTTTATTACGACGTAAAACGCCAACTTAATGCTACGTACTCACATCGCTATTCGTGTTCGCGTGTCCAGTGATGTGAAATTGTTCATAGTCACCTACATTTGTAGGAAAGATAGCCTAAAAGATAAGATAGATACAGATGAGCCTTAAAAAGATAGCTGTTATAAAGTCACCTATTGTTACAATATTTTTAAGGTTTTGTCTATTTCATATCTATAAAAAATGCAAGTGGAGTCCCACCGCGCTGAAGAAGTGAAACTTCGACGCAACAGTGCTTTCATACCCCCTCCATGGTAGCGTTAAACGTTTAACGCAACTTTGTTGGAAGTCGCATTAGAAGATTCACTTCAAAAATATTTACCTATCTATATTTTCCTATTCAAATAACCAAAACAAATTACGCAAACTTCAGTATCCACCAGTAGGTTTGTATGGATAGTGTGTTTGTGTTATAATTATGTATATGCTGTCACGAACATATGAGAACTACATACTTGATAAAATACACGAATAGCGATAGGAGGACTCAGCTTAAAGCGGTTCATATTTGTGTTGGCTATTCGAACGAACAAAACGAATACGCGAACTCCCATATCCGCACGCTTGTGATGCACGAATATTAACATGGTAGAGCAAGAAAAAAGCTATAACATGTTGTTTTATCTAGTTTTAATAATTCAACTGATATCTGCGTTTGTTTTTTGTTTAAACGATCGTATTGTCTATTAATTACAAACAATATCGAAAAAACACACGAACACCGAACAGCGATGTGAGTACGCAGCATAAAAGTTTCAGCGCACGACACTCGCGGAACAATGAGTAATTTAACGAAATCGGAGGATAATTTCACGACGTGTGGCAAGAAAGCTGTTAAAATTGTTATATTTCTTGTTCTTGGTTGTAATTGGTAGTTTTGGGCGGAAGGCAGATGCGTGTGACTTCGCTTCACGAGAAATGGTTTGGCGGAGTTAAACTGGGGACTTGGAAAATAACTTTACAGATGTCACTGGCAAAGATCTTGAACAACTGAACAGGAACTAAAGTGTTTTTGATTAAAATAATTCATATTAAAAACAAGTATGTAGTACCTAGTCATATTGTGCAAGAATGAGCATGATCATCTAGCATGTCATTGCCCACATCACCGTGATCAGCTTTTGATCCATTGCAAGAAGTATCATTTGTTCTTTTTGATTGCTTTTTCCAACATATTTTTTCACGGACAAATAGTTAATTATTTCCGAAATATGAACGCAGTAGGTCAAACATATTTGAATTGATTAGAAAAAACAAAATTCCTTTGTAAGCACTGCCTACCGGGTGCCCCTGTCAGTCATTTTCAGACATCGTTGCATCGGCATAAGAATAGTCAGGAATCTTAAATTTAATAAAATCTCAACAATCCAAACACTTTCACTGGTAATTCCGTGACAATTCCACGGATTTGAAAAAAATGCCTAGATTCGGTAATTATACCCAAAATTGCCTCTTTCATACAAAGCTGCTCCCTTCATAAACCCAAAATAATAAACCAACGTAATTGCGCTTTCCTTTCGGCTTCTGATTTCAATAAGTCCATCCAAACGGCATTAAAATCTGATAGCTTCTTGAAATGGAAGCAATTAATAATTATGAATTTGAATCTTACATTTTACTAATAAAAGTATCGTTTTACGACTTGGCGCGGGTGAGAAATCTAATCCAGTTATTGATGTTCGAATTTGTTCCGCTTTCTTTCAACGGAATAGTCACTCAGTTCTCACATCGATCTCACACTTTTATTAGGGATAGAGCTTTATACTGATACATCTATTTATCATCATCATATCAGCTGTTGAATTGAATCCAGTGTTAATTTAAATAGCATATACCTACTTACTTAACTACGTTAAAAAACTTTAAAAAAGTGACATTCGTAATTTTTTCGCTTGCGTACTTAGACCCGATTTCACAAACGATTGTGCACGTTAAACGAGTGATTACTGTATTTAAACAACTGTTAAACTTGGGTTTTATATCCGAGTTGGTTAAATCTGAAACGGCTTGTTATAGAAATTTTGCCAGTAATATAGTGATCAACAAGCGTTGGAAAACTCGAGTCTTAGTACCTACGAGTATAATATAATTTCTAAAATTCCCTTAGGGGTAGATCATTAAACAGTATCAGAATCAGAACAGAAGGAACTTTTTTTTTTTATTCCATGTAGGTAAGCGTGCTACATCCTAGACCGCATATCTGCTCAACATCAGGCAGTATGTAGTCAAACGCAAACCTATATGGAATAAAAAAAAAAGAAGGCACTTACTGGAATTTTAATTTGTATTTATGTGAATTTATTGCATAGTGTTCAAAAAAGTGAGTTCATACATGGCTTCATACACGCATACTTACCTAAATAGGTACCCATTTGGCCTATCCCTAAATCTTGTGTGCGATCATTCGCGTGTACCTACCTATGTTACGCATTTAGGGCATCGATATAGAACATTACTTAATTTCACTTCCAAATTATCATCATTTTCCGTACTCTACTGGTCATCCGACGACAATGTGGTATACTCCGCGCTACACAAGTTGATGGATGTGAAGTTAGCCACTAGCTGCGCAATATCCAATCCTGACGAGACGTGACGTGGAAGCCGCACGTTGATTGGCTATTGCGCAGCTAGTGGCTAACTTCACATTTATCAACTTGTGTGGCGCGGAGTTATTATTACGCTTACAGGATTGTCTCTTTAAGTCCAAGTCCCCAGTCCCTGCGTCCCTATTACGCAATGGCCATCGCCTCCCTATAATTTGAGGGTGCCCGCGATCGGCCGATAGCGCGCGGGTGCAAACAGACAAACGCTTTGGTGCGCCGTAATTGCTGACACCTGGGTGGAGACAATTGCAAATGTCCTGCAGACATTAAACTCGCTGATTATTGCCGGTTTTAAGAACTCACATTAAAATAGTAAGTTCGTACAGGTCGCGTACTCCTGTTGGGTAGTTCTGCCGGGCTAGCATACGCACCACGACTTATAGTTAAACCCGTCACTTCAAATAAGACACGAGTCTATTAATAAATAAAATGTGCTGTTTTCACAGGAAATACGTAAAACGCAACAAGTAATATAATGGCGTCAAAGAGTAATATTTAAAAGACTAGCGACCCGCCCCGGCTTTGCACAGGTGTATTATACATTTAAACCTTCCTCTTGAATCACTCTATCTACTAAAATAAAACCGCATCAAAATCCGTTGCGTAGTTTTAAAGATATAAGCATACATGGGGACAGACAGCGGGAAGCGATTTTGTTTTATACTATGTAGTGATGTAACTTATGACTTTTTTGACAGGTTTAGTTATGAAGATACTATCTTACAGGCAGGCGGCAGGCGTAGCGTAGGACGTCCACCCACAAGGTAGAAGGATGACCTCATCAAAACAGCAGGCTTGCGTTGGATGCAAACCGCTACCCGATACCAATCGGTTGTATTGGAGCTTTATGGGGGAGACTTATTTTTTTATTCCTTAAAGGTTTGCGTTTCACTACATACTAGGTACCTGTTGGCGGTCTAGGGTGTAGCGCGCTTACTTAGTAGAAGATACCTATTTACTCGGGATTTGAAGACAACCACGTTGTACTTTAGCGTGAAGACAGACCCAGGCAAAGCGTTTCACATTCTGGCTGTTCGTATGAGGAATGAGCATGAGCATATGTCCAGCAGTGGACATGATATGGCTGAAACGACGACAACGAAGTATCTAACACTTTTTTACAGGTCGTTAAAAATGATGTGGTGCGTATGGTTTCAAAATTGATAAAAAGTCTGATGGCTTCTTGACATAACTAAATCGTTAAAACAAAAGGACCTACAATTCAACGAGTCGTCCGAGCCACGGTAGTCTTCTTCTTCTTTTCAGCCATAGAACGTCCATTGCTGGACATAGGCCTCCCCTAAAGATCTCCAATAAGACCGGTTGATAGCGGCTTGCATCCAGCGCGATCCTGCGGTCTTAATGAGGTCGTCCGTCCACCTTGTAGATGGACGTCCTGCGCTGCGCTTGCCGGTACGTGGTCTCCACTCGAGGACTTTTCGACCCCATCGGTCATCAGTCCTCCGCGCTATGTGCCCTGTCCATTGCCACTTCAACCTGCCAATCCGCTGGGCTATGTCGGTAACCTTGGTTCTTCTACGGATCTCCTCATTTCTGATTCGATTTCGCAGAGAAACTCCGAGCATAGCCCTCTCCATGGCTCGTTGGGCTACTTGAAGCTTACTAATAAGGCCCATAGTGAGAGACCACATTTCTGTGCCATAAGTCATCACTGGCAACACACACTGCCACGGTACAGAGCCAGGTACGGAGCCACGGTAGTGCTCAGTTGGAAATACCACCCATAGTCACCCATCCGAAGACTGACAGTGCCGAAAGTTACTTGACTTTTTTGTTTTATTCTGCGACTATTTTAGATTAATAAAGTTTTGGAAATTCTGCGGAAATTGAAACTTATAGATCATAAGTTATGAAAAATGCAATGCTCAAAGTCTATCTAGATATTGGAATTAGAAATGAGAAGGCTGTAGAACAACCAAAATTACGAACATGGGCCAATGGATCGGGGTAATGGTGGGTAATTGTCTCCCATTTTTTTTAATTTTTTTCTATGAAAAACCTTTTTTTTTAACCGACTTTTAAAGAGGAGGAGGTTCTATGTTCGTCTGTATCTGTATGTATCTTTTTTTTGTGTATGTTCATCGATAATTTCGTCAATTGAGAACCGAATCGAAAAATCTTTTTTAGTTGGAAAGGGTACTCCTGAAATGGATCCATTTAAATTTTACAGATATCGGCTGAGCTGTTTTTGAAAAATCAACAATAATGTAACCAATTCTAGCGAAATATTCGAATTTTGGACACGATGGAAGGCGGTTTTGCCATTTTTTGCGAAAAATAATTATTGTTTGGTATGTATGTTAGTGGTTTATGAGTGTGTAGAGTAATTGCATTTGTCATTTCGACTATGGGACAAATGGACGACCTCTGCTGAATATAGTACTCCCCTGAAAAAACCCAATACGACCGGTAAGCGGCTTGAATCAAACGTGTCTCTGTAGATCAACGTGCTCAGGTCGGCTACCGAATTCGTGAGAACGTATCAGTATTTGTCAGTGCATGATTTCCATTCAAGAACGTTGCAGCCTTATAAGCCAATATAACAGACCATTAAATTAGGTTCTCCATCCACTTTTCCGTTAAAAATCATACTCGGACAACCCATGGGCAATAATCGCGCATTTTATAATTGCAGGGTGGCAATCGCCTTATTAGTACCTAGTGTGTCTTCCTGCACCATGATGACACGAAACGTCATGTCATTGCACCTAGCATCACATTTTTTCTACTTATTTGACTCGATTGAGAATTGAATCCAGGGTAAATTGATTTTAAATTAATCTTAAGAGTTTGTGCCTACCACGTATTGAAAACCTAATTTCGGTTGGGTTATTCGTTTATTCGTTAAAAATATTACAACCCGTGGGCAATAATCGTGCATTTTATAATTGCAGGGTGGCAATCGCCTTATCAGCAGTGTGTCTTCCTGCGCCATGGTGACACGGAACGTACATATTTTATCGAGTGTAAACCTCTAATTGCACCGAGTGCAGCCACTCATGGGACGACACGCCCGTTTGTCTGTTTGTTTTTGGTGCAAGAGAAAAGTTGACAGCGAGTATCAAGCAGTAGTGAACAGTACCTATGAAGTTTTTTGGTCAAGTAGATTTAAATCGGGTATTGCGGCGTTTCGCCTCGCAAGCGGTTTGCACCGCGGGGCGAATCACCCAAGACTCTTTCTGATAGTCCCCATTCGCCCCACATTGTTTGAAGCGGGGCGAAAAGTGGCATTCAAAAAGAGTTCATTAATTGCATAATATTCTTCTGTTGCTCATATTTTGATAGTTTTGTTATATGTGGTATTACAATTATAAATTATTGAGGGTTCTTTTGTTATTATCCTACTAATAATATTATAAACGCGAAAGTTTGTGAGTATGTATGGATATTTGTTACTCTTTCACGCAAAAACGGCTGAATCGTTTTGGATAAAATTCGGTATGAAGGTAGCTTGGACCTTGTGCTAACATACAGGCTACTTTTTATTGCGTGCTAACGCGGGTAACACCGCGGGGAGCAGGTAGTTTATTAATAATTAGCCATGGTTTACGTTCCTCAGGCAAATTTTGTGACTTATAATAATTATGAACGAACTAACAGTCGTAGATCATCAATTTGTAGAGGAGTTATTTAGCTTGAGAGAGGCTTAATGAGAGAGTGGTTATTAATCAGCTTACGTGGTGCGGTGGTTGGAGACGGGGCTCTAACTATCTGATCACATGAATTGTTCTTCATCAATCTTCATCAAATGAGACGGGCCCATGGAGAATGATAACGATGGGTGGTCACGTTTTTGTAAACGGCTGTAAAGTAGACGCAGGATGTTAAGAGGAAGGATGGTCTGTAATTTTCCATACAAACGTATTACGCTGTTTTCTTCCTGGAAAATACTTTTAGAGCCTCAATTTTTTGTCATAAAATTAAATTTAGCTGTTTAGACTACCCTGTCTTTTCTTTTTCTTGATAAATTAATTATCAGGCAAAATATGACCCTTCAAAATCACAAAAAAATTCACCATTATTACTGACGTCTTTAGAGACCTACCAGAAGAGACTAAATAATATCTAACGAAATATAAAATGACAGAATCATGAACACATGTTTTTTTTAAATTTTGACATAAAAAACACTTGATTGATCTTGTTTTTGAAGAAGAAAACAGCGTAATACGAAACGTTGTCTCGCCATGTTTTTTGTAGGTATAAATCGCTCTGAGCTGCAATTGTCCCTATCGCACGATGCGGGGGTAGGGTCGAGGTGAGGGAGGTTCAAACCTATACGTACACAAGCACTAGGGATGTAGTAATAGTCGATATTTTTGTCGATGCTCTAGTGATGTCCATCGATATCGATGTTTATTAAAAAGATTAGTTATTTTTCAAATCCTGTGATTTGACCGTTGTATGTTTGTTACTTTTGAAGAAAAGATTGTATGTATGGAATATAGGCGTTTAGTTGCTATGTTGCAGCGATTATACAGAATATCGTGCTGTATCCGCAGACATCTACGAGTAAATGAGTTAGGCGCAGAATAACCAATTCTCTTAATGCCCAACTAATCTGGGAATGCTCAATTCTACGAAAGCATAATTCTATGAATGCCCAATTCTCAAAATGATCGTGTAATAACTGTAACGTATAAATATAATTATCCTTAGTCCACTTACCTAAGCGAAAAACGTTCTATTAAATTATTAAATTATCAAAGACACAACATTAAATAATTAAAAAACACATAATCAGTCACATTACAAATACAACAAAATAAATAAATCTATATCTAATAAAATAAATAAGTTCTATGCTGTGCTTGCCAGTATAGGTAGCGCCACACAAGTCGGCGGATGAGATGTAAGACGCAGATGACACTTTGCCTTAATTCGCTAATTATTGCGCATGTGCGCACAATGCCGACGCCGCGTGGCGTAGTGGTAAGCACGGGCGTGCGCGCGGGAGACATGAGGTTGGCGGGCGGTTGTGTCCGTGCGGCGTCTTGTCTCTCTGGCTCCTGCACATACCTATATTTTGCCTATTGCGCAGCGTTCTGCGCCTAACTTTCCATCCGCTGACTTGTGTGGCGCGAATTATACGTGAGATTCATTCGAGAAAACAGCCCCATTGGCTATCCGTTCATTGAACTATGTGCCTTGCCCTTTGTCATTTTAACTTGGCTATCCGCTGAGTTTTGCTGAAAAGTGTGTAGTAATTTGTGGATGTTCTATCCTGTATTTATATGGTGTGTGCTAACCACTGCTGCTTTAATTTGCTAATAGTTTCAACTTTTTTAAACTTATTCAAAGTAGAACCTAAGTATGACAAGCAGTTCTCCAAACAGTAAGCATTGCATCTGTTTGATTGAATTCTTAATTATTTTTTATACTACTGGACTACTCGCGCAATGAATATACGGGAATAGTTACAATATAAAAGGCAAGAAGTTTTGTATGTCCAGATATACAGGGTTATCCAGAACTGGTGTACTAAGCCGAAAGGAGGTGATTCGGACTATTATTATGAACAACTTTTAATATATGTGGCCAAACCGAAATTCGAGAAAAAACCAATCGTGTCATACATTTTTTCGAGTCCAAGTTGCAGTTTTGTATGGAACAGCTGATTTTTAGTTCACGAAATCCGCAGCTAGACCCATATTCATATATTCATATAATTTTATTGGTATCAAAATACAAGATACAAGTCAATCCAAATCAATTACAATTCTAGTTATAATTATAATATCCTTAAAATTTCAGCTTAGCTAAAGCAAAGCATAATTATCTTAAAATTACAATAACTTAAAATCGCTGTAGTTAAATTAATTAAATTATATATTTAAATAAAAAAATGATTAAATATTAAATTGTAAAAACAAAACGATAATCATTCAATATAAATCTGAACAATGCTACAATATCAAAACTTAAAATGACAAAAATTGCATAGTTAATAAATTAACAAATATGAATTTGTAACAAAATATAGTAAACATAGTAAACTTTGTTCATAATAACGAACGTGTAGGTCATAGGTAGGTACACCTCTGAAACCTCCTTCACTTTGTAAAACACGACCTTGTACACAGGTATCATGTATCCACCAGTAGACGTCACGTGACAGAAATGATGATGATGAATTGAGAAACCTTTCATTTTCACTGACCTACAAAAAGAAGGGGATTTGCAATTCGTGTATGATAAGATAAGATAAGATATATTTATTGGCCTTATAACTACAAACGTTACACTAGGCAAGTCAAATTTACAATTGTATCACAAATAATCACAATGCATAAAATTCAAAAATAATAATAAAAATAAAACAAAACTTAAGTAATTCAACATCAATTAGGTAGAAACAACTATTATAAAATTAGAAAAATTTAAAACTGTTAGGTAATTCAAGGGCTTAAAAATAGGTACTAATTACTTCACATATTCGATTTTTCCGAGCCGATTCTCAAGTTTGTTTTTACAAGTTTATGTTTAACTTGCAATGTATGTATGTAAATAATATATTATTTTGGGTCAAACCATGCAACGCAATTTTGAAGCAGATATTGAAGCTATCTGTTATTTTTTACGTACCTAAATCACTTGAAAGATTTTATACCCCTAAAATTGTGTAATATTCGAAAATTTATAGGTTGAATTAATTTTAAAGTTTAGATTCTTCTTTTTGGACTATTTAATTTAAATAAAAGCTTGTTTTTAATAAGATTTTACACTTTGTTTATTGTCTGTTGAAGAGTTATGTGCGTGTTTTCCTTAAAAAAAGTTATTTGGTATATCTTAAGTTAGGTATTTGGTAGAATTTTCAGTATGTATTATGCAGCGCCTACAGAAATCAATTAGTTAAATAGCTATTTTTGTTTGCAGCTTTAGGATTGAGGTCAATTGTGTAAAGTTGGCTATTTATAAGGTTTTTTCAAAAAATATTATTCGAAAGAAAATTAAAATCAATATACCTACTTCGCCTATATGTGTAAAAAAATAATGTAGCTTTCTAATTCGATAAAAAATATTCAGTATAAAGGTTTTCGTTTGCTATGCGCTATCCCAAAAAACCGGAGCTTATGTAGGTACCTACCATATTTTGCTACAATTCAAAAGAATACACCAGCCGTCCGCCTGAGCTAGGAGCGCGGGCGGGCGCGGGAAGGGTGCGGGCGGAAGTGGTGCGCAGCACACACACAAATACAATTGCATCACACCACACATAGAAGCTCCCTGGCTTGGGCGCATCGCGACAGCAATAGTTTAGCCAAATACCTACTTCTCAAATTCCTTGGCGCTCAGCTTTTCTCTTAATACTAAAGTGCTGGGTTCTCTGGAGCGTTTCCCTGGAGATCTCGAAGAGAGCATAAAGAGTGGCCACCGAGGGGGTTTAGTGGGCACCCATCCCACATAACCCGGCTGTACCCCTCAGCCGGATAAGTATCTTGTGAAGATTTTCTCGAAAAAAAGGGTGAAAAGGGGAAGCATTTAACAACTCGATGAAAAAGGGCCACCCTTACATCGAGTTGTATGCCTACACAATTTAAATGGGGAGATTGACCACCTAAATCCATCATTGGTGTTATAGTGGAGTAATAGTTGCAAAATCGACGGCCGGTACGTTGAAGTGACAGTGGACAGAGCACATAGCACGTAGAACTCAAACCAGATGGGACTGAATAGAGATCAGGCACTGGCAAGCGCAGCTTAGAACGGTCACTGACGAGGTGGGCAGATATACTGATTAAGACCGTAGGATCGCGCTGGATGCAAACCGCATCCAACCAGTCTAACAAAACACGGTTATCCAGGACTGGTGTACTAAGTTGAAAAGAGGGTTTTGAGATCATCATTAAGACCAACTTTTATTATGAGGCCAACCTAGAATTCAAGCAAAAAGAATTGCTATTTCATACATTTTATCGCTTCCAAGTTGCAGTTTTGAATGGAATAGCTGATATTTTTCCCTCGAGTTTTGGGTTGGCCCATAGTAAAAGTTGTTCATAATGATGGTTTTAATCAGCCTCTTTCGGTTTAGTACGAGATAACCATATATACGTCTGAAATACTCGTACAGCTGATGGGTACTTAACTGCCTGCCAAAGGGGCCTCATGTTTCTCCCGCCTTTTCCCTCTTACATCACCCCATGACTAAGGCCAGGGCGACACCAGTCACGGTGTTTGCCCCCGCTATTACCCACCTATTTCTCGGTGACCATCGTCTGTTTGCGACAACACTAATAATTAGCTCGCGGCAACCCTAATGATGCCTCTGATATGACATGAGAGATCTGATAGGATATGACTTTTGCTCAGGCTTTAGGTGGACAAAACTGCACAGGAACCATTTTTTTTTATTACCAACAAATACAACAAAATTTCAATGCATTGAATAAGTGTGTTTAAACTTTACTGTACTGGTCTTACAGCAGTCCACAGCTTAACCACAGAATAGGCCCTATTACACAGAGCTTAACATACGAAAGGCGATCGGACGATATCCACCATGCTGGCCCAGTGGTGATTGGTAGATTCACATACGCTATTTAATTTACTTTTATTAAGTACTTACCTACGGATATACGCAGGTTGTTTCACGTTGTTTACCTTCACTGAAAGCCAGTGGCGTGTGAATATACATACATTCCAAAGAGCTCATTGATACGGGATCAAATTTGAATCTACGCCTCATGTAAAGAGAGTGTTTTTCACGAGGCCACGACGGCTTACAGTGATGTAAAAAATCTAATTAAAACAAAATTATATAAAACTGCCTGGTACTAAAAATAAAAACAAATTGCCAATAAAAGATAGACGATAGGCATCGTGCCCTTTTAATTTCATAATAAAATTATTCGACTCTACCAAAATGTTCTTAGAATAGCTACCATTTACCAAACATTAGCTACTACTAGCATAAGCGATAAATTCAATTATTGAAATAGCCAAAACCATTCCACTTATCTACAAAACGGGTACGTAACAATACAAACTGTTAACAGAACTTAATCCGAGTAACAAAGCCCTCGACGAACCTCCCATACCTATACGAATTATCTATTTGACAGCGTTGACTTCTCCGCCCCGCAAAATACCAGAAACACTCAGCTACAATCTCTAATTTACAACCTTAATAGTCTTTATTTCTAAGTAATAGCGTTGAGAATCGAGTGAACTAGTATAAGAAGTGAGGATGGAAAAGACCAGCATAGAAAGAGCTCTGCAAAAGCGTCAGCAGTAAAGCGCGTGAGAAAGCAGTGGGGGGTCGCGCAGGTCTGTTTTCATTGGACGTTCTAGTAGGTATGAGGGAAGTGTGAAGAAGCTAAGAGGTGTATCGTCCCCACCGTTTCGTTCCGCGGTAGGCGGGGCCGGCACGGTCCGGACAAGCGGCCCGCGCCTCGCGCAGTCAGCTCGCGTACAACGGAACGGCGCGCGTTCCCAATTCGAATCTGGAACGTCCGTTGCGCATTCGCTTTTGATTTTGGTGTTCTGAATTTGATTTTGACTTTTCTGATTGGAACTTTTTTGTCGATTCGAGTGTAATACGGTTATGATTTTCTTCTTTCTGCTGATTTGAAAACGAGGTGCACGGGTTTTAGGGTGAGTTTTCATAAGCTTTTCTAATATTTCACTGTATTAAGTTAAGTGGTGTATGTGCGTGTTAATTTTAAAAATATTCGAAGTTATAACTTTTTATTCAAAGTATCGAATTGGTTCTCGTTCAATTAAATATCTTGAACACAAGATGACAACTATTAACATTACAACTAACATAGAAATACAAACGTAAAGAAATTCTACAAAATTACATAAACATATACCTACCAACGTAAATAATAATACGTATAAATAAAACTAACAAGACAAAAGAGACGAACATCCTTGTCTTAGAAAAGACATCAACGCGCGCTCGTCTCTTTGTCATTTTATCTTATCTCTATCGATAATAATCATAACAAACTAGCAACCCGCCCCTTCGCTCAGGTGTATTGTACATATAAACCTTCCTCTTGAATTACTCTATCTATTTAAAACCGCATTAAAATTCGTTGCGTAGTTTATAGAAGATATAAGCATACATAGGGACAGACAGAGCGGGAAGCGACTTTGTTTTATACTATGTAGTGATACATCTTACACAATTTAATAGGTGCAACATAATTTAATTGAACTTGTATCACTCATTACGTAATATAAACATATTAAAAATAAAAAGGTACATCTCACAGATTTTTCATAAATAATTTAAAAATAGAATATTTAAAATTAAAATAAAAAACTATACTATAATGTCATCTTAAAACTAGCTAATAATTAAAAAAATTGTCGAGAAGCCTGCCCTTGTTTGAACCCGGCGCAATGGTTCCCATAACACTAGCTGCATTACCGCGCTGAATGGTAATATGGTCAACTTCTGCACCAAAAAAGAACCTGACACCTTTTCTTTCTCTGATTCGTTGCCTAATCTTCCCGATCATCTTCTTGCCCTTGGTCCCCCAAGACTATTACACAAAATTAAATTAATACGTTTTCGCAACTTAATTTTTGATTAATTATTATTATTTTACAGTGTATTCGGGGTTTTAAAACAATGTTATAAAATAAATATTCCTCGTTTTATTAGGAACTAAATACATTAATTTAAAAATTGCGGAATAAGTTAAATTCTTTTAGGCCTACACAGCAAAACAGAAATAGATATTAAGTTTTAGTAAACTTACTAACAAACTAATTATGTATACTAGGTAATCTTTTTTTTACCCAGGCATCATGTCTGTTAGAATGTTTACCTCATTTTTAATTTGATGGTTAATTTTATTTTGATGCGTCATGGATGAGTTGATTGTCCCAACTATAAATGCTCTTCCAATGGGATAGAATACCTAAATAAAACAATACAACAGCTATGATACCAAAGATAATGAATAGCACGAAACATAAAAAACCTGAGACACAAAATGCGATGCTACCTAAGAATGATATCACCCAAATCAACCCAACTTGCTAATTAGAAGACTCAGTGATTCGTACAAAATTTGTAGGTACCTGGCATCATGTCGAACTAGTCTTCGATTCCAAAATATTGTTAATTAAACATGCTAAACTACACCAATTGCTAGTTTCTTTACAAAGTTTATCTTCGCTAAAACCAAGTAAGTGCAAGGAAAATCCCACACCTACATAAATTCATTGATTTAGGATCAGAATTTGATCCCTTGACCTTACTATTATAATGGAGGGTGCTCTCCTACTACGCCACTTTGACTTTTTCTTGAAAAACGTTAATAACCCTCCTAATTATAAGAGGAATCTTTTTGAACATTGTAGCCAATAGCGCTCATGGCGTAGTTTGACTAGGCGTGTCTCAACGATCACCGAAGTTCAGCAACTTTTCGCGCGGTCAGTCTTTGGATGGGTGACCGCAGGTAGCTTCTAAGTACAATACAACTGCGCGCTGCTGCTGTGGCTTGGATGACACGTTAAATTATAGGTCTTGGTTGTCTTAAACGTTAAGCTATGTGAAAGGCCTTCAGGCAGCTTAAAAACACTGACACCAGGGCTAGCTACCCGGCCTATACGAACTTATTATAACCTCTGATACCAGACATCTTGGAAGTATAGGTAGTTGTGTTATTATTGGGTTACACATAGCAGCTTCATTAAACGAAAGGAAGTGCTCTAAGTTCGTTGATTATATCATCAACTCTACATACTCGTTAACAGTATTCTAAAAAGGAATGATTTTGAATAATACAATATTATACTTAAACATTTTAAAAATCCCCAATATAATAAAATCCTACCGAAGCTTACAAAAGAGCTGATAACTTTGAAACGGCTGAACCAATTTTTATGAAACAAATTTAAGAACAATTTTAACGAATTCAAAATCGGTTTATCCGTTCGGGAGCTACGAAACCACACTCACACATACACACTGACAGACACGTTAAACTTATAACACCCCGTCGTTTTTGCATCGGGGGTTATAAACATTTAAATTAAAAATACTATGCACTATAAAACAGTACTTATAGCGCTATTAAGTATGTGTCTTCATTTTCCACTAAGTACTTATTTTTACTCTCTTTTTGAAAATGAGAAGGAAAAGAGTTGTGGACCCTAGTAAGTCCACTGGGTGGAGAGCAGGCAGATTTTACATATCTTAGTGAATGTATATTATGTGAAACTTTGATTCGGTTTCCAATCCTATGTTTGTTTAGTGATAAAGTCGAAAATAAATACCTACAAATTAGATTTAGTACCAAGATAAAACCTCTACATTGAACGAAATGTTTTCAAAGCTACACCATATTGAGCTCATTTAACTTAAGTTTAACTTTATTTTACTATATTAGACTACAATTTCAGCACAACACACAACATATTTCTTCAATGGTTTTATTTAAAATTTAAAATACTTAAGAGATTTATAAACTGTGTCAAAAAGAATGCGTTGGGTCGATAGGCTGCAAATGGTTGCAATTGGAAAGGGACAGAGGTGATTGGAATGGCATAAGCAACTGGAGGCCTATGCCCAACAGTTGGTTATAAAATGGCGACGATGATGATTATGGTCAAAAATACAAAACAAAAATGTTCTCAGCTCATAATTTTAAATTATAATACACTGAAAAACTCCTTTCGACTCTAGCCGTTCCGCGTAACTGTGTATAAGAATACATGATAACGTAGGCAAATCAAAAACAATTGTAATTAAATCTTACATTACAAAAGTCTACTAATTAACTAAAATTACGTTAATTAACATGTTTACATACACTCGTATTTGAATAATACATGTTAAATTGTAAAATAACGATATTATGTACAAAATATGATATTAAACGTTTGATATAAGGTTTATTTATGTTGGCAAGTAGCGTGTCCGTCACGCGACGAGCACCGTGGGATAATAATTATCTGGTAGATAAATAATTGTAATGGTCGGTGGGGAAGTAGGCCCTAGAGCGGCAAGCATAAGGTTTTGTTTGAAGTTATTTTGAAAGAGTCCATTAGGGTCAAGTTATGAGAAGAAGCGATGTTTCATATTTTTTTATACATTTAAATTTTTGACCGACAGACTCCAGGGTCTGTTTGTTGAGTAGTAGTGCCCTTTGTTGAGTAGTTACATTTTAAAGAATGCGACTGTACTATAGAGAGAGGTTAGTTTAAATCTTAGTCTAAGTGGGTTAGGAGCTTTAGTGGTTTCAGTGCATTACGTGAATGCCGCGAGCAAACCGGCAACCCGCATGCAGCATATTTCATGTATTTCTAACGCCTAAAACACTGTAAATCTCTGTAATCATTTGTTGGGGAGTCCTAGAGCAGGCATTATAACGTTTTATTTGAACAAGTTCGTGAGAATGATTTTAAAAAAAAATTGGTTGCCTGTAAAGTCGGTATACGGGCGAAAGTTTTACGTGACAACGACTTTGAGACGAATGAGACGAATGAGAGCGCATGAAGTGTGAGCGGAGCGTAACGCAGTTTCTTGAAGTGTCACCCGGCAAACCAATTTATAAGACGTTGTCACGTCAAAAAACACGGATATTTAAAATTTTCTAAGTGTTATAAGTTTCATGCGGTAATGAGATTGCTATTTTATGCTAATGTCGGTATTTTCTCAAACAATATCCAAACACTCAGTCTAGATTTTTGATTAATCAAACTATAAGTTAAAAGTATAATTTTTCTGTATATTTGCTTTCATATTTACTTACAGTCATAATCATTTATTAGTAAAGCCAATTTACACGTCAAGGTTGATCATAAACATAATATACAAAATCTTGACTTGTATCTCCATCCGGCGAGATTTACGCCGGATGCATGTCCGGCGCACACACTCCATTATAAGCCATACTCCACCACGAATCCGGTGAAAAAACGGTTCGTTGTCCGGTGAAATAAACTGCCGTGAATAAGCACTCTAACAAATGGTATTATGAATAAATGACTATAATCAATACTCACAAAACAATACAAAATAAATTATGTAAATCTTTAACATAACTCGTTAATTTTAGATCCTAGGTGTCCCTCCTGTACCTATAGTTGATAGTACATTTGCTATCAAGACGGTTGGATAGGTACTCGTATTTGAGTGATGTAAAACTATAATATTCTAAGACTAGTCTGGACTGGCGGACTGGTAAGTGTCTTTGTATATTTTTAAGTAGCATCCTCGACGTGGGAAATCTGGTAAGACCTATGGCCGTGAAGCTTCATTTTTAACCGACTTCAAATAAGGATGTTCTCAATTCAACCGATTTTTTGTACGTATGTTACGAAATCTGCTGCATGGTTTTTGAAAAATCAACAATAATATAAAAAATCTTCATTAACACCTTAACTGCGGCACATAAAATCATAAACCTTCACCTAGTGCGGCGGCGGGTTGACATGCGCCCCCAACGATATTTCCACCAGTGCGTGGCAGGTCTTATTCAGCCCGCCACGCCGGCACTAACATCACACATTGATTCGAGAAAACTATTCCAATTCAGTACACGGTTGTAGAGTAGGTTGTGCCATTTTTGGCGAAAAAAATTTTTTTATGAGAAATTCCAATCGCTGTCTCCCATAACTTGCAGCAAGTTATCTAAGTAACGCTAAACTTTTATCTTCCCGCCTGGTTAATAACCACGGTGTAATGCAAACTATGTTTCACAAGTTTATCGCTTAATGTGGCTCTATCACGAAGGAAGAAATTGCACGACATGTGAACTTTCAATTAATAGTTAGTAGGTACATAATTATACTTAACGGTTTAGAATCGGAATCAGTTCAAAATAATAAGAAACTATATTTCATATAATTTTTACATCCATTCACTTTAATAGTACATGACAGACAAAAAAATAAAAATATGTAATATCCGTGTACCAAGTTTTCAACCAAGATTTTTTTTCGTCAAGATTTGTTGAAAAATGTTAAATATAGAGGAGCACCAATATCCGGACAGATCACTACATCGTATAAAGCAAAGTCACTTCCCTGTCTGTCTGTCTCTATGTATGCTTATATCTTTAAAACTACGCAATAGATTGATGCGGTTTTTTTAATAGATCCTATAGTAGTGTAGTAGTAGTGTAGTGTAGGTAGTTTTAGCATATAAAGTTTGTATTTTTGTAAATTAGTTGTATATTTGTTGTAGTTAATAAAGGCACTATTTGCCCGGTAAATAAAAAAAAACTGCGGATAATGTAGACGACTGCAACAGTTAAAGTGTTACAAGTGTTAAAATCTCTACCATCCTTATCATACATTTAACGTTTTAATACCATCATATTTAGCGCCAACTTCTGGCAATCGTAAAAAAAGCAATTCAAACTTCCCTAAGGGCACGTTAACTGACATTCCCTTCAAGCTCACTGGATGACGAATTGCCTTCATTACAGTCAAAATCACTGGCAATATCCCAAATTTGGCGAGTTAATAAGCTACGTTACGCTACAGAAGTGTTAAATATTCGTCGCGTGCGCACCTCTCGCGGACCTAACGAGCCCATAATAAGCTTCTTGGAGTTTTAACACCCCATCGGCTGTTTTTAACACTCGATTTTAGCACTTTTTCAACACTCCGTTTTCAGTTTCGCCGCGGCGCTCTGTAATTCTGCGCAATTAGAATCCAATGAGGCATTAACCATATGATCTGGACTTAATTTATTCGTGCAAAATAACCGATTTATTTTAGCTGTGCCTAAATAAGAGAACTAAATTTGGTAGAGATTTTAAAATGAAGCCGGGTGAGAATTCGACTGTGGCTCCGTCAAAGAATTGCGCAATTTTCGTGGTAAATAGTTCGTTGGCTTCGGTTGTCTCTTTTTTGCAAGTGTTAAGTGTGAGGGACGGAAGTGAGAGGTGTGTTAATTTAGGGCTTTTAAAGAAATTAGATGATGTGTAAGACGAGTTCGCGTAAAGTGCTGTCTGTCTGCATATTTTTAACTCAATACGCTAATATTATAGGTATATATCTAACGAATGTAAATTATGTGTCTTACGTTTATGTCTGTGACATCGTACATCTTAAACCGTTGAATTGGCTATCGTTATGTATGAACTTTTGTTTTCTATTAAGCTGTTTTCTGACTATCAAGTTAATAACTTCTAATGGTAAAGGATGATAAAAAACATGATGAATAATTTAATCGCTATGCGGAGAAGAAATTTCGTAGTGTGTGAATTCATTAACTCACAAGATAACCTTAATAGAGACCCAATGTCCCTTTGATGGTGGCTGGCTCTATGTTCAGCAATGGGCTATGAAAGACTTAAAAAGAGATGACATTAAAAACAAACCATCTTCGTCTTCCAATATCATAATCTACGTAAATGGAGTCCTCATAATATTATGTACTTTTCAATTGACTTGTATCTGTATTTTGATACAAATTAAATAATAATAAAAAATAAAATAAAAACTGTCCAAGACTTTTACTGCTAAAATTGGATATAATATCAGCCTTAGTTCAATAACCACCAAAGGGATAAAACATGGCATGGGTAAGTGATAAAACCATTTTATCCACTATTAATGTCAGTTTTCAATGTCAATCATCGACTTGGATTTTTTCTGTGGGTATGTCAATCCATACTTTGATTCCACTCCTCGGGGGTAAATTGGAGGAAAGACAATTTGTCTCTTTGCCATGCTAGGGGTGCTGGTGCATAAAGTTAGTCGCCGTAACCGAAATGGACGTGGAGATCATCATAGTTTGTTTCACTTAATACCTTATCAAGCCACAGATAACGTACAGAACCCTCAATGTTCAACTCATTACCTACTTACTTGTGGACAGACAAAATCAGAAAAGTACCTAAGGATAAGTCATTATTTTTCGTAAAAAAATGGCAAAACCCCTTCCATCGTGTACAAAATTCGAATATTTCCCTTGAATTGTTTACATTATTATTGATTTTCAAAAACGGCTCAGCCGAATTCTGTAAAATTTAAATGGGATCATCTCGAAAGTAAATTTCAAACTAAAGAATAATTTTTCGATTCGGTTCATAATTGGCCGAATTATTGGTAATACACGAAAAAAATAAAAACAGACGAACATAGAACCTCCTTCTTTTTGGAAGTTGGTTAATAATAAGCTATACTGATTTTATCGAGACTCAATATAAAATAAAACTTGTTGATAAGCACTTACCAGCCGATGGTCCGAACAAAATTGTCAATTAAGCCTACAGCTACAATGTATGAGAAAATTATCTTGTTAGGCGTAATCAGCGACAAATTACCAAAGCGTTTGTCAAGATTTTTTGACAGACAGCTGGAACACGAAAATATGTTTTTGTAAGTAAAGGAAAATATTTAATGATCATTACGTTTAATAATTTTTTTTGCAAAAAAATAGCATGACCGACTTCACCCGTGTACAGAATTCGCGAATATTTCGCACGGATAGATGTAGCATTTTTCACATTATTGTTGATATATCAAAAATAGCTCGGCCGATTTCGATAAAATTTTAAAGGGACCAATTTCGAAGTATACCCTTTCCATTAAAAAAATAATTATTGAAATCGGATCACTATGAAAAAAGTTATGAGTGGTTATACATAATTTTTTTTTAAATACTTGCCGAATTGAGTACATCCTCCGGTTTGGTTCGTCGGTCAACAATTGTAATGATTCTTGATATAATGCATTGGAATTACTTAATTAGGCTTCTACTAAAATTATAATAAAATACTTTTTTAATTAAAATGCTAATGCAATTTAATGTCTTTCTGTGTCATTGGGTTTTAAAAAGATATTATACGTCTCAATAGAGGATATTTTGTATTGAAAATTGAAATCCTTGTTATAGTGAGTACTGAGTAGTCACCATAAGATATATCCAATATTCAATTCTCATTTTAATTTTGAAAGTAGCCTATGAAATCAAAATTTTTGTGTCCATACACAAGTGGAATAAGAAGAGGCAGATTTCGCGAGATGAGACATTTATCTCGACCTAATTTAACATATAACTCTCTGTCTACGCAAAATTTCAGTAATATAATTAATTAATTAATCACACAATTATTACAAGAACATAACAAATCACGTAAATCTATGAGTACATAATATGCGCTCACAACACTGTTTTACGTGAACATTATTTTTTAGGGTTCCGTACCTACCCAAAGGGTAAAAACGGGACCCTATTACTAAGACTCTGCTGTGCGTCCGTCTGTCTGTCTGTCACTGGGCCGTATCTTAAAAACTCTGATGCATAAGAAAGTGGTCGCAAAATCCAAATACAAAATGCACCCTACCGACGCTAATCATGCTAAATATGTCCAGGCCCGCAATCGCTGCAATAAGATGTGTAGGGATGCAATACGACGCCATGTTCATGCATCTGTTGATGATGAGAATCCTACTAAAGTTTGGAAATTTTTAAGATCGCTGGGAATTGGCAAATCACGTCAAAATTCAACTCCTAATAATTTTGATTTAAATGCACTCAACCAACATTTCTCATCTGCTCCCACTTTGTCGAGCGTGGATAAAAACAAAACTATTGATTTTCTTTCTGCCATTCAGACTCCCGATTTCTCTCCCTTTGATTTTCATCGTTTTACTGAATGTGATGTTAAAAAGAGCGTCATGTCGATTTCCTCTAATGCCGTTGGCGGTGATTGCATAAGTCGGAACATGCTCTTGCCTATCCTTGACGCCATCCTTCCCATCCTCTGCTTCATTTTCAATTCCTCAATCTCAACTGGTGTGTTCCCTACAATCTGGAAAGATGCGCAAATTATACCATTGCCAAAGAAAACATTTTTAAGTTGTTCTTTCTTTGTTTTATATTGTATGGTGTGAACAATAAAGAATTTATCTATCTATCTATCTCATGAACCGTGATAGCTAGAATGCTGAAATTTTCACACATGATTTCTATTGCCGCTAAAACAACAAATACTAAAAACAGAATAAAATAACTATTTCAAGGGGGCTCCCATACAACAAACCTGTTTTTATTGCCATTTTATGCTCGATTTTAATATTGGCAACAAGTAGATATTTGAAATGGGTCTTAAGGGCTCCTATATGGTAAGGAAACCTTCGTGCGCGAACTCAAATCGCACGCGGCCGTTTTTTTTACTAAATTTAGGTATCTAGTGCACCGGATACCTACTTAAAGAGAAAGCATCCTCTGCCGCTGTAACCCTTTTTGCATTAAAAAGTAACCTCTTAAGTACTCAGGAGTAAGACAGGTACTTCAATACGGTGTTAGACACGATAACGAATGATATCAACATCCAATCGTAAACGTTGTCACGTCTACATAACTTACTGCCTCCACCCACGCCTAAAATGTCACAAAACTGTACCACCAATAAATTAAAACCAAATATAAATTAACATCATTAAGCCTCACCCAATTTAAGCAGCCAATTTATTACAGAAGATTCGCATAAAAATCTTGTAATTTGGAGTTCTCAACTTCTGATCACGAGTGTGGAAATGACTCCTTTAGGCTACATAATCTCTACCAATAATTTAAACAAGATACGAACCAAATAAACACTAATTTGAGCACTATTTGAAGGCACTAAAGTTCACGTAAATTGTGCAGCCATTTTGTCAAGCCTTCGGAAGATCGTGACGAAAACAATGGCTGTCAATTTCCGAAATTGAAGACGTAATAAGCGTTGATAACGTATTGGCCTTGCGTATTGGTAATTGCTGACTTATTTTAGGACTAAATATACTGAATCGTTGTACCGGTTTTGTTGAGTTTGCCCGGAGTTTTGAATTAAGGAATGAAAATAAAAACGGCACTGTAAAATAATAAAATGTGGCCTATGGAAATTCGAACATAAAAGCTCATGAAGGAATTCAAAGACACTCTTGTGGTCTAATAATAGAATTATATTAATCGTACTGCGATATCGTCGTTAGATTGCTATTCGTGTTTGTGTATTTATCTTCTTTACCCAACCCAAATTCAACTGTATGAATAAGTGTATTGAGCATTTTTAGGCTTGTTTCAGATAATGGTCACATTTTGAAAATCTGAAAAAATCTCGGGAAATATAATTATACTACTTTAACATCATCCATTTGTCGCCCCTTCCGTACCCGTGTAATAAATGCCTAGATATAATGTACAGAATTAGGGTGACAAAAGGTAATAAATTCATTTAAGTAATATTCTGCTTCGCTTATCGTAACTCGGCGGGATGCAGTAATGATCCCGCATAACTATGGCTTTGCCAAATACATTCCTAGGGTGTAAGCCTCAGCGGCTTACACAGCGGCTTGCGGTCCACCAGCTCCAGTATATACACAGTCTGTCTGTGTCCTGGTGCCAACGCTTCCATGTGAGACTGGTCTTCCCAGTAACCTCACTGAGGGATCGTAGCCCCTACTATGGCACCAACCGGACATGGGGCTTTGCCCCACGAGGACCTCCTACCATCCCCATAGTCCTGCCACGGTTGCTCCAACAATGGTCTACCGCTGCCAGTGTGCTTGTACAGCACACCTCTGGGTTAGCCGAAATGATTACCCTCCAATTTGTACGCTCCAAGTTTAAAACAATACCAAAGGTATTCAGTACTAGCGTTTATTGGATTCAGTCACGAGGATCTACATTATTATCGACCCTGATCTAGTATGAAAACTTACCCAGTTTTACATGGCGATTCGCGTTACGCGACACCATCGTCCGAATGCGACTCTGGCCATTATCCAATACTTGAAAAGTATGGCTACGAATTTTTAGGGTTCCGTACCCAAAGGGTAAAAATGGGACCCTATTACTAAGACTTCGATGTCCGTCTGTCTGTCTGTCACCGGGCTGTATCTCATAAACCATGATAGCTAGGCGGCTGAAATTTTAACAGATGATGTATTTCGAGTGCCGCTATAACAACAAATACTAAAAAAAAACCGGCCAAGTGCGAGTCGGACTCGCGCACCGAGGGTTCCGTACAAACCTGCAAGGTTTACAAAGTTCGTTCATTACGACAAAAAAAGTAATAAGTTTATATTTATTAAAAAATACATATTTTGTAATGTAACTAAAAATTTAAGGTTTTCGGAATTTTTCCTTTATGTGTGCTATAAAACGTTGCTTCATGCTAAATTTCAAGATTCTAGGTCGACTGGAAGTACCCTTTAGGTTTTGATTCCCTTGCGAGTACTTGCAAGTGTCGAAAATTTGCGGCATAAACGGCTGTATCTTTTGATTGCGTTGGCTTAGAAGTTTGATTTTTTCACAGCTTCAAGGGACAGTAGACCTGAGTAATTGATATAAATTTCAGCTTCATACCTCCACGCGTTCCTGAGAAAAAGGGTCTTGACAGACGGACAGACGGACAACAAAGTGATCCTATAAGGGTTCCGTTTTTTCCTTTTGAGGTACGGAACCCTAAAAACTGAATAAAATAAATATTTAAGGGGGCTCCCATAAAACAAACTTGATTTTTAGGATTTTTTTGCTCGCTATTAATAACGGCAAGAGGAATGGGGTAACCTCCCATACGGTACGGAACCCTTCGTGCGCGAATCCGACTTGCACTTGGCCGATTTTTTAAATTTTACATGTGGCAACTCTAGCTGATATTTCATTTCTTTATTTTTACGTTCCACGATTGCCTGGGATAACCCATATATCAATTATTTCAATATTTAGATCAAAACCAGTGCAACTTGATTGGCAGCTCAGAAGAACTGCATTTTCCTATTCTCCTAGTCAGATCCAAATGTAGTAAGTAAAAATAATAATTATATTCTACACTTAGGGGTTTTATGCATGATAGCGAATTATTATATCACTATACCGTCAAATTAGAATAGCAAGTAGGTAAGTGCGCCGTCTTCGTGAATTCCGCCACTTGTCATAAAACCGGCGAACGTAGCACTTACGTGTTAATTACGGAACTGGAGTCCGAGCACTAAACATTTTAAGGCTGTGTGGATTTAGAGACCTAGATGTGCTATATTATAAAGTTAAAATGTTGAACGCACGTATTGATACCTAATATATTTTTAGTGTTGGGACATTAGGTCAATAGGGCCGTCTTCTTTAAAAAAAAAAGAATTGGTTTGCATATCGGGAGTGCCGGCAGAAGTGAAAACTTGAACATCAATATCACATGCGCTCACTCACGCAAGCGCCCTGCGCCGTCTTACGATTGAATTTTCGATCAGATCACGTTTCCTGACGCGAGTTTAACATTTTTAACACAACGCCTCTAAAGAAGTTTTCACTTCAAAAATCTCAGCCTCTAGTGGATGCGATGATAAAAGGGCTGGGGCTCTACAATCGAATCATTAGAACGGCTGAACGTATGCGTAAACGGTCACGTGGCAGAAGCCAGCATTGAAAATCTATGGTTGTGTGATTGGGCGAGCATAGCATGCGATGCTCTGCACACGTTAGACATGATTGTAACGATTCAAAAATTGGGCTCCTGGTGTTCATTTGGCTCAACGTATGCAGGGTCAAAAAAATGAAATGCAAAACTTTTTAAGGGTGGGTCTAGTACATCTAGGCAAACTACTTATGTTCTAGGACTTTTGGAAAATCACGAAATAAAAATCAGCTTGTTCATACAAAAAAATCGCCAACGCGCGGCAAAATGTATAGAGAAGAGATTTTTTTTGCAAATTTTCAAAAGTCGTAGTACAAAAGTTGTTTGTCTAGACATGCCCTTAAAAGGGATTGCGTTTAATACTTATGACCCTGTATATTATAGGCATTGTCATCCAGCATGTTGGGCGCGCGTTAACTGACCATTTGAGACCGATTGTGGTCTTAAAACCGTTCCCAATTTAATTTATTTAGAACTGCTCTAGCTTCCACTACATTTTTTTGAAAAATTATGACCCCCAGAATTAATTTAGGAATGTACAAATTTTCATAAAAAATTAAATTAAACATAAATTTAAAAAAAGTTTATTAAGCTATAACACAATGCCAATTCGAACAATTTAACAAACGGTAACATGAAAATTATCATTGATGGAGTTTACTGGCCTATTTTCGAAAATAATAATCAAATAGGTAGCTACAAACTCGTAGATACATTTAATAAAACGGCTGGTGCTGCTGCAGCTAAAGCGGAAAACCTCAAACGGCACAAATATGGGTCCCTAGACAGGATGTACCATTTTGTGCCATTTGGGGTTGAGACTTTAGGTCCGTGGGGGCCGGACGCTCATAACCTATATAAAGATCTGGCCAGGCGTTTGGTAGCGGTGACACGTGACCAGAGTGCTGGCATCTATTTCGCCCAAAAGCTGAGTATTGCTATTCAGCGAGGCAATGCTGCCAGCATTCTGGCCACGTTACCCTCTGCCGAGGGGCTTTTAGACTAGGTTTTATTTTGTTTTGGGTTTTTTTTTTTTTTTTTTTTTTTTTTAGTTTAAGTTTTAGTATTAGTTTATTCAATATTTTAGTAAAAGTTAGAATAAATTATTTAGTTTTGTATATATATATTGGATATAGTTAAGGTATTTTGTAAATATTTTAGCATAAGTTAGAATGAATTATGTTATTTAAGTTTTGTGAATAAATCCTCAATAAATATAAAACGGTATTCGCGTTTCGCGTCCAAGTCTCAAGTTACAATGTTTCATATTATAATGTGTCACCAAAGCGCGCTTTCGTACCGTATCAGACTATTTAAATCTTTGGTATTCAAGCATGTAAATTTTGTGCGAATTCATTAAAAAATTTGTGCTTTAAAACCGTGCAAGTAGCAAGCAGTTTCATAGTTTCATGCGGCACGAAAATGCTAATTCGACCGGGGGCTTATTTTTCCGATGTCAAAGTTAATAATGAGTTGTTTTTATACTGCGAGGGGTCAGGGTCGTCGTAAGGTCAACTTGGGGCACAAATAAAAGCGAAATCTCATATGGTGAAACAAAAATGTGAAAATTAAAAAGCTAAAAACGATATTTGATCAAATAATGAACATACGAGTGTGTAGCTATTTATAGACAAAATTGATTTGAAACAATGCCTGTTTTTTTTTATTTTTGAAGGCAGTCAACTTTTTTTACTTTCTTTGTTGACTTTTTAATGTTTGATAACAAAAATTATCTGATACATAAAAAATCTAAATAAAATGAAAATCAAGTGTAGCCAGGATTCTTAAAGGTAACACTGTAATACGCATAAAATGTAGAACGTAGAAACGCAAAAACTAGTTAAATTAAAATTAAAAGTACTAAGTTGATGTTTCAAGATAAATAAAAACAATTTTAAAGTAAAAAAATTACATTATAAGAGCTCTACACGTATCTAGTAAAAAAATCCACACAAATACGTTTCCGAATATTGATCCCCCATGGTAAAGTTCTTAATTGCGACCCTGTTTTATTATGAGGTTAATTAGGAATTTTCAGCGAATATGATTCATTATCAGCCAAATGTAAGAAAGTTACGTTTCAAGTTGGATTTAAATTGGATTCCTCGCCAAGGTTTACATTTTAGTAACACTTAAATGGAATTTGCAGTCCATGCACAGAGGAATAAGTAGATATAACTTGGATATGTGTATAACATTGGTAGTAGTTTCATAATTCAAGGCTTTTTTTGAGCTGATCATGTCTAAAAAATTATTGCTCAGAGGTAGAGCCGTGCTTACTTTTCAAAATAGGTGAATAAAATCTTTAACTGATTTTAATATTCTTCTTCTCAGCACCCCGAGACACAGTACGTCTTTTGTGCATGACTCTTTCCGTGTTGTAGCCGTGCGCCTTTGGAATAAGCTTCCATCAATTATTCGGCAAGCGCCTTCGAAGGCTGTCTTTAAGCGTCTTGTGCGGGAGCATTACTTAGAGTTGTCCAAAATCTCGAACACATAGGATAAGCTATTTTATCTTTTACCAGATATCATCTTATCATGTATTATAATAGTTTATGTAAGTTTATGTATTTTATTTATATTGAAATTGTATTAATATTTCGTATAGTTATATCATTTTTTAGTTTAGATTTTTGTTGATTTTAGTTAATGTATCTCTTTGTTTGTTTATTCATGCCTACAATCCAATGTTTTCTACCTATAGGTTGACTGGTAGATAATGCTATTTAGCGTTAAGTCCTCCTTTTGTACAAATGGTGTGCAATAAAGTGTTAAATAAATAAATAATAAAATCTATTTAGGAAGATACGTAGTTGTCTTTTCGTGATTAAGGGATTGTAATGTAAAAGATGGTTACAACGACAGATACAATGATATGCAAGAGTTCCTAAGATACTATATCCATCTACGGTGAACGTTAAGTAGTTTGACTGATCGTTAGTAGTTTACATCCAACATGATCTTTTGGTTTTTGGTTTTAAACCGACTTACAAAAAGGAGGAGGTTCTATGTTCGTCGGTATGCTTTTTTGTGTAAGTTTATCGATAATTTCGCCAATTGTGAACCGAATCTAAAATCTACAAGTCGAGCGAAATGTTCAAATTGTGTACACGATGGAAGGCGGTTTTGCAATTTTTTTGCGAAAAATAACTATAAGTCAAATCATCTGCCCTATTTAGGAGTGAATTTTCACCACTAACTTTGTACATTATTAACGCCTATGAAATCTTTTTCTACCTACAATATTGTCTACGAAACGTTACAATTCATTTATTATCTACTTCTCAATAGAGCCACAAACACGTAGAATAAGTCCTATGGGAGGTGTTAAACCCTAGAAATAAAACAAGGGCGTCGCAGCGGTGGTCTCAGTGTGTGGCGACTGGTGAGAATGCAAATGCGCTCGCGCCGCTATCTCTATCTGTGGCCGCAGTCACACCGACCGGCAACAAGTCACGGTTCAAACTTGTTTTCTTTTTAGTTTTAAAAAAAAGCAATATGGTTTTCTTAAATGTGCAACCTTGTCTTGTCTACTAAATTTTAAGTATAGTTGTATAGGCTGAATCAAACTTAATGGCATCTGTAAATACTAGGCGAGCAGTTGCGCTACATTCATTTTCCAGCGGCGGCGGTGTGAAATGGTGATTTGCGCAAGTTTATTTCAACTTATACCACCTAATTTTAAGTATACTGAATTGTATTTTAGTTATTAGGTACTTTTGGTGTACAGTTTAGATAGACAGGGTACTACATAAAAGCTACATCTATGCCCGTTAGGATTGATTGTTTGATTCAAACCATCATTATAAACAACTTTTATAATAGTGACATTAAAAGTCACGCACCGGCAAGCGCAGCGTAGGACGTCCACCCACAAGGTGGACGGATGACCTCATTAAGACCGCAGGATTGCGCTGGATGCAAGCCACTACCAACCGGTCTTATTGAAGATCTATAGGGGAGGCCTAGGTCCAGCAGTGGACGTCCTATGGCTGATGGATAATTTTTCTTTCCAAAGCAGTCACCGCTGTACCTCGTGTGAGTAGGTTTTTATTACACTGTAGTATGAGCTAGTGCTAGCTAGTATATTTTTAAAGAAAAACTGTGCTGCCCTTGAATAATTTCAGTATAAATATTATGACTGCGTCAATTATTACGTTTTAACGTGCTATACGAGTATGCAAATGTAGAGTGATTACTCATATTTTAAAATTTTGCAATAATTTACTTTAATATCAAAATATTTTACTCACTGTAATGAGTATAGTTCATTTAATTAGTAAGTAATATATTATGGTTTTAATATTCTTTACTCACACTTTGGTAGTTTTATTTTTTAAGCGCAGTCGAGTTTTAGAGCAATTCATAACCCAGTGCTATAAATAATGAAATTTAAGTTGTGAAACCGTTCTGTGTAGTATTTAAGTTTACTTATTCTAAATTGTTATTGCTTTTTGTGAAATATGTATATTAAGTAAGGTTATGTTATATTATTAGCCTACTTCAAGGAACAATTGCTGAGTAAAAGTGATACAAAATAAGTTACGGATATAATGAGGGCAGCTGAGTAGGTAGATAGGTAGGTAAATGCTTTAGTGGTGACATCAGAGATATGAGACAAATAACATGATTTAAAACTTAAAAACTAGCTGTGAAATAACAGACGGTATTAGATATCATTAACAGTGATCTCTTTCAGGCAAAGGCACAGGCAGGAAGTTGCAAGATTATATGTTGCATGGTGTAGAAATCAATCTGGTAAACAATACCTTGACTAAGTCGCAGCTGCAAAGTCTCGAGTATACGTAAGGTAGCGTGTCTATCAGTCTTCTATTGGATTCACTTCGGGGAGTGCGCCCAGGAGTTGCACAATCTAATCTCCCTCGCCCCTTTCTTCTATCTTACGGCTAAACAGATGCGACCAAAGTGCCACTATATTATGGTGGACATTAACGCGTTAGAACCAAACGTTTCGAATCCACATATCTCATACGAACAGCCAGAATGTGGAACGCTTTGCATGAGTCTGTCTTCACGCTAAAATACAACATACGCCCAATTTTAGAGGCGCCACCTTTTTAATAGCAACGTAAAAAGTTTTCTCTCTATCGAATGCCTAAAGTGAAAAAGGAACAGAAATAGTCTAGTTAGCTATTATAGTTACGATGGTGCCTCTAAAATTGGGCTTCATGGGTGTCTATAAATCCCGAGTAAATAAGTACGAGTAGGTATCTTATCGTTGTAATCGTGCTACACCTTGACCGCATATCTGCTTAACGTAAGGCCGTATGAAGCAAAACGAAAACCTATAAAAATAATAGAAACGACTCGTTTCACAGCTTTCAGCATACTACACACACACTTTCACATTATTCACTTTGGATATTGTTTAAAGTGAAAGCTACACTACTGTGTAACAGGTGACAGATCTCGATTCCTGACGTGCCAGCTTGCCAACGACTAGTTAGCGTTAATGAAGATATATTCTTCCTTACAGAACGTAGCATTGTGAAATGATATCACTCACTCTTAAATTCTAATTATTGTTTAAAAATTCACACTTTTCAAAAAATTCCTCATGTGAAACTGAGTGACTGGAAATCGAATCAGAAATGAAGAGATCTATAGAAGAACCCAAGTAGCTGACATAGACAAGCGGAATGGCAAGTTAAAATGGCAGTGAGCTGGGCATACTGCAAGAAAGACTAATAATCGATGGGGCTGAAAAATCCTCGAATGTAGACCACGTACCACCAAGCGCAGCGTAAAACGTCCATGATGTATTGATAGATAGATAGTTTTTTTTGTCAGCACAAAGAAAATTACACAGATAAAAAACATACTAAAACTATAGCTTGCAAACAAGAGGCGGCGGAGGATGGAAGTTGGATCGCTTTCGGCCGCGTACACAACCAATGTTCGCAACTGGTTGCCTAAGGAGAATTTTTCCTCTTCGTAGGCAAATAGTTGCCAAGGAAGAATTTTTTTTCCGTATACGCAACCAACGACTTTTTTACATTATTTACTACACTACGTGCAAGAGACTAGAAACGGTGGTTCGTTTATCCCCCATGGCACTACTGAATTTAGTAATACGAAATAACAATTTTATAGTAAATCGTCTAAAATTGCGTTAAAATCTTGTCTTGTTAACCTCTTAGTATAACATTGGCTAAAAACGCTAAACCTCGGCTAAACTGTTGTCATCCATTCTCAGAATATGAGCGGGTACTGTACAGTACAGACCACACCCGCGATATCTCAGTTCAACGCTACCGACTAAATTATACGCTTTAAAACAAAACGGAATGCTTGGGTTCTGTCTAAGGGTTCTGGAGATTTAAAAAACTATAAAATAGCCATACGTACAGTATAAACTATACAGGATGGAGAGCTGACGCCGACATTTAGTAAAATCACTTATTTAGCCTTCTGTTTTAAAGCTTTCGAGATATTTAGAATTTAATAAATAAAGCTATTTACCTAGTGTAAGTTTTTGCAATAAACAATTATCTTATCTTATTTACTTGTGCTATTTTTTAAAACAACATTTTAGAGCAACTGGTATCTAAACCAACTATTTGAGCTATTTTGACATAAGATAAGTCAAAAGTATACCATGGATGTATTGTTTGGGTAAAAATCCTTGGGGTATCCCTATTATGACTTGTCTACTATCGAAATGGCTTCAATTAATTACTTCCTTTATTTATTATTTAATCTGTTTGAAAATTGTATTTTTTCAATTCGGTTTTTTTTCATTGCTTCTATGATTACCTACTTTTTACTAGTATGTACTACTTCTGGGTCCCATTAATGTCGGCGTCAGCTATCCACTCTGTATAATTTTGTTATGATTATTATCTACCAGCACGGGAAGCATGGCAAAGGGACTAATAGTCTTTCCACCATTATATCCCCTCGAAGAGGAAATAAAGTATGGATTGACAATGACATCTGACATTAAGAGTGGATAACATGGTTTTCTCCCCTTGCCGTGCTACCCGGGCTGGACATAATTTGTTACATAATATTTTCCTAAGTAAGCAAGGGCTTAGGACGGATACAGGTAACACTTAGTAACCACCACCACTACTACCAGTGTATCACCTACAGGTGTTACACTGGGTGACGTGAAGATGTAGGTAAAGTATATTCCTAAGGACCACATGATCTAAAATCATTATTTTTCGATCCAAGTTTTAAACGTGTTAAAACACGTATTTTTTAACAAATACGGTGAGTTTTAATACATTTTTAATTTAGTTTCTTTGCATTTTAGTCTCATAAAATTAATTACCCAATAAAATATTCCATATTTTCATTTTTTTTAACATGAGAGTGTGTTGATCAGATATTGAATTTTATAAAAGTATAATTATTTTTCGCATAAAATGGCACATTCAAATAATCAATGGCAAATTCAAATATTTCGCCCGAATTGTTTACATTATTGTTGATTTATCAAAAAAGGCTCACCCGATTTCTGTAAAATTTAAATGGGACTAACTTGAAATTATACCCTTTCGAACTAAAAAAGAATTTTTCGATTCGGTTTACAATTGCCGAAATTATCGATAAACAAAATACACAAAAAAAAATACATACATACGAACATAGAACCTCCTCCTTTTTGGAAGTCGGTTAATAAAATATTAGGTAGGTACTATTAGAAATTGAAATATGCAGTAGAATATTCGGATCGACGCAGTAAAAAAAATGATCATGGATTACGTGTATAATTATTAAAAATAATTGAATAAAACTTGTAAAATATTTTACTTTGTAATCTAAACAAAATATCTTAAAATTGCATGCGATAAAAGTTAATTAAAAATGTTTCAAATTTAACTATACCTACCTACCTATCCCTTTACAACCGGCTCAATATAGGCATAAAATCATCAAAAAAAATTGACGGGAAAACCATGTTGATTTTGTGAACGCAACCGGTTTCATACGATCGTGCGGTTATCTGCTCATCCCGCACGAACGTATGAGACCGGTTGTGTTTACAAAATCAATATGGTTTTTGCGCCAATTTTTTTATCGATCCTCACGATTGTATTGAGCCGGTTGTAAAGGGCTATTTCCATGTAAATTACCGTGAATACCTGATAAAATTGCACTATAATATTCATCAAGCACCTATTTAACCAACATTGATTTTTTAAAATTATTTTGAGATAAAAATAAAGTAATATTAGAATGAATTCGGTTAGTAGCTTTAGTACATATGTAATAGTGTAACCCCATTTAGATTAAATTATTTGAATCCATTCTCATTGACCGACGAAACGGAGGAGGTACTCAATTCGATATTCGTATTTTTGTATACTCGTAACTACGCAAAACATTTTACATGGTGGTCCGATTTTAATAATTATTTTTTTGTTGGAAAGAATATACTTCGAAATTGGTCCCATTTAAATTGTATCGAAATCGGCTAAGCCATTTTTGATAAATAAACAATAATGTGAATAATTCTACATCGATCCGTGCGAACTATTCGCTAATTCTGTTGACGGTTGAAGTCGGTCATGCCATTTTATGCGTAAAATAATTATATCAAAATTGATAATGAATTATTATTTACGCATACCTACATCCGAGCGGATTACAGGTTAAAATATAGAGCCTAAAGTAAATAATAATTCATTAACTTACAGAACCTGTGTACCAAGTTTCGTCGAGATTCGTTTAAAAATGCAAAAACTAGAGGAAAATCTACACCCGGACAGTCGAAAGCTAAATCTTCAACTTAAAATGGACACCTCTTTCACTTCGTTCTATTTAGTCAATTAATTCAAATAATGCCACAATCAGAGCTAAAACTAAAAGGACAAAATAACACATAATGAGTTTTAAGTTATCAGATTATAATAAATTTAAAATAATGGGTACCTAATAGAACTGATAACTTCGAAACGCTTAAACCGATTTTGATGTAATATCAAAGAGCACTCCTGACTAATACACCTTTAAAACAAACAAAAAAACACACACACACAAACACACACACACACACACATAGACTGTCGAACTTTTAACACTCAGTCGTTTTACGTCGGGGGTTGTTCTTAAATTATTTTTTTAAAAACTATTATTTACATTTCAGTAAAGCAAAGAATGGCTCCAATTTTATCACTGTATGTGTTTACAATATAAATGTTTATTTACTTTTTTAAAATGAGATTATATCTTTCTTGTTTTGTTTTACTCTGATTAATTTATCATTCAATGCTTTACTCGATGAATGCTTTCGAATAACCTCTAAAGTGTACGGAACCCAAACAAAAAGGGGAAAGCGTCCGATTCCGGGTGTCTGGTAAAAAACAAACTAGTGGTGAATTGATTAGCATAAACGCGCGGACCTCCCGCGGGTAGCTCTCAATTAAGTCACTTGTCTTCGCGCGCGGTGTGCGCCCGCCCTTATCGCGATCCCGGGGATTTTATGCTGAATTTTATACCTAGGCGCCTTTGCGTTTGTTTATTTGCGTTTAGGCTCGTTTGTTTGCTGTCATTATTTTTTATTCGACTAGGTACAGGCTTATGTTAAACTGTAGTAGCCTTGTGGACCAACGCGCACTGAGCCAGCGTGGTGGATATGGCACAATCACCCTTAGTGGGTAGGCCTACGTCTTGCAATGGACTATTAGAAAGGCTGGTACGGTGCAGTACAGCCTTATGAAAGTACCTGTCAAGGGTGAGGTGTGGATTCCAAACACTTGAGCTCAATTTTTCAAACCTTCAAAAATAAGCACAATCTTTGCTATCCCCTTTACACTAACAAGATTTTCAATTGTTGTTTTTAAACTTTCGCGATTTGAACACATTATTATTATGTACCTACTTTTGATGGAAATCGCGTAGTGTAGGTAGCAAGACAATATTAGATACCGTCAGTGTTGTGTGTCGGAGTGACAATTTTGCAAGTTCAAGTTGAATTGGCGGTACCAGCTGTTTTACATTCCATTCTACCCGTGACCACGACCGATGCAACTCGGTTGAAACGTCGGGATGATGAGGTATTCGTAATTTGAGTGCGCGATTAGTCTCGCAAAAAAGTGTTCTAGTATTAAAGTTTATAAACTACATTTGTTCTAGAGAAATTCTAAGGAATGCTAGTGTCCGCTTGCTAAAACGATTGATACGTAATTGTCTCAACAATCTAGACAAAGTGAACTGTGAAATATTATATCAAGTGCATACGGAATGCAGTGTTGCGTTATCTCAAGAGGATTTTGAGTTGTATGACCGGATTACATTTCAATAAGCATCACGGACTTTTGACTTGTGCAGTCAAAACCATGAGAAAAAGTTGAAAAAGCTTTTGGATCGACGTGAGTACAACAATGAGTCTAATATAGGTTTACCCTCAACGCAAAAAGATACAGTGGTAAATTTATCGCGCATTACGTTAGATGATCTAACACAGAGTGTTCTGGCAATAGGCATGAATTTTGCATTAACACCTAAATGGGTTCCGTATGAAAAGGTAATTTGTAGTGTGGAAGAAGCAATACGGTTATCGGTCTTCGAGCAAATATCTACAGAGCCACAGTCCCTAAGTAAAGGTAGTAAAAAAATGTCCGAGCGCCGTCATACACACCGACTTAGATAATTCACAATGACCCGTTTTCCGAGCCCTTTGGCATCGCGCGGCGTTGTAGTCGGTTTGCAATCGCCTTACGTCTAACTAAATAGCCTGCTCACTTGGGCAGGGCTTTGGCTCGGACACTTTTTTTGCACAATAGTGACTCTATAAATATTTGCTCGAAATTATAGGTTCAAAAATAGAGCCCCTGTTCAGATCGTGATCTTGGGGATTTTATGCTAAATTTTATTTATACCTAGGCGCCTGTGTGCTGCGTTTATTTGAATTTGGGCTAATTAGTTTGCTGCCACTACTTTTTTGTTCCGTGGGTCGGATGACACGTTAAATTATAGGTCCGGGTGGTTTTGAGCACTTATCCGTGTCAGAGGCTTTCAGGCGGCTTAAACCTCTGACACCAGGGCCAGCCACCCGGTCTATACGAACTTTTAAACCTAAAAGTCGCATAGTGACGCCTCACAATGCCGTACATTAACACTACCTAACCAGGGTGCGCTTACAAACCTAATAAAAACGTTAAACTATGCACAAATTAAATCTGACACGCACGTTTTGTTTCACGCAAAATGGTAGCCGCCACCGTTCCGTTACTGTCTTAATATAGGCTAAAAGTACTTGACCGGTTTTAACCGACTTCCAAAAAGGAGGAGGTTCTATGTTCGTCTGTATTTTTTTGTGTATATTCATCGATATTTTCGCCAATAAAATTGTAAACCAATTTTTTTTAGGTCGAAAAGGTATACTCCCGAGGTAGTCCCATTTAAATTCCCAGCTGAGCCTTTTTAGGGTTCCGTACCCAAAGGGTAAAAACGGGACCCTATTACTAAGACTTCGGTGTCCGTCTGTCCGTCTGTCTGTCTGTCACCGGGCTGTATTTCATGAACCGTGATAGCTAGGCAGCTGAAATTTTCACATATGATGTATTTCTATTGCCACAAAAACAACAAATACTAAAAACAAAATAAAATAAATATTTAAGGGGGGCTCCCATACAACAAACCTGATTTTTTAGCCGTTTTTCGCTCCTATGCAGTACGGAACCCTTTGTGCGTGAGTCCGACTCGTACTTGGCCGATTATTATGAATAATCAAAACTTAAAAATTACTACGTGGACGGCACATTGATTCGTGCAAACTATTCGTATCCTGTACACGATGGCAGTCGGTTTCAGCCACTTTTGGGGAAAATATAATTATTCAAAATGGATCTCAAATTGGAAATCCCAAATATTTGTATAATTAACTATGTGACAGTTGTATAGAATCAAATCTATAGATGCTACTATATCGAAGGAACTTTCCCACAATTTTTTTTTGTGATTAATGTTTTTCTTTACTTTGGTTTGATTACGTATTTTCTACATACCTACATTGTCGCCGTGATCATCCTGGTCGGCACAGTTAGCATTCGCATCATGTACATAATGTTATTGACAAGTAAAGTAAAGTTTGTATTGGCCGGGTGGCTAGCCCTGGTGTCAGAGTTTTAGGCCGCCTGAAGGCCTCTGACAAGTGAAAACGAGGCATAGTTATGGTATATGTTTATCTGTCACATGTAAAAAATGCAGCTATTTTCAAATGCAAAATTAGTCATCAAAAAATCAAAATAAATGCCAAGTCGATGATACATCATGGCCATCAATAAGCTAGCCGTGCTGCATCTCTAGCATGGCAAAGGGACAAATTGTCTTTTCGCCAATTTATCCTCTCAGAGTGGAAACAAAATATGAATTGACATTGATAACTGATTTTAAAAGTAGTGGTAATAATGGTATTTGCCATGCTAGGGATGCTAGTCTTGGCTTAACTGTATCCCACTGCTAAGCATCTACAATAATCGGCCAAGTGCGAGTCGAACTTGCGCACGAAGGGTTCCCTATGGTATTAAGCTCACCTTATATATTTTTTTAATTCAATTAATTATTGAAGTAAACATACAATTAATATTCTGTGAATTTTTCAAGCGCCTTCCTGTTACCGTTATTAATATCGAGCGAAAAACGGCCCCATTAAATATTTATTTTATTTTTAATATTTGTTGTTATAGCGGCAACAAAAATACAGCATTTGTGAAAATTTCAGCTGTCTAGCTATCACGGTTCATGAGATACAGCCTGGTGACAGACAGACGGACAGGCGGACAGACGGACAGACGGACGGACAGCGGAGTCTTAGTAATAGAGTCCCGTTTTTGCCCTTTGGGTACGGAACCCTAAAAAGGATACAATAAAATCAAGTACCTAATCAGTCCCAAATGACTTGCCATTTGATTACCTTGCTTACGTGCCTAGTCTGAGACGTTAGCACTTCTGTACTTTTGTATTTTGGCCGATGGCGTGTCGGCTTATGACCCTAGCCATAATTCAACCATTTTGTCGTACCGTATTATGGTAATAGTTTTTATAATATTTTTGATACGGTGCCCCCGCTTCCGTTGTGCTCGGGTCGCGGTTGCTTTTTAATTTGTTTTGTGTTTGCGTTTCAACTTTTGTATTGTGGCAACCTTGTGCCACTAAAATCACCAGTCTAAACTGTTTAAATTGTTTTTGGACATGTTAAAATATGTGTGTCTGTTTCTCAAGTTATTCTATTGGAGTATCACTACATAGTATAAAACAAAGTCGCTTTCTCTATCCCTATATTCCTATGTATGCTTAAATCTTTAAAACTACGCAACGGATTTTGATGCGTTTTTTTTATAGATTGAGTGATTCAAGAGGAAGGTTTATGTGTATAATACACCTGTGCGAAGCCGGGGCGGGTCGCTAGTTAGGTATATAAAAACGAAGATAGACAATTATGACGAATTGAAGATGATAATTAGCAAATAGTTTTATTTAATTATTCTATGTAATTCGGTAATTTCCTGGTGCAACGGTTGCAACAGAGACAATTAAAAACAAAGGGCGGGCTATTCGAGTAATTTGTTTGTTAAACGTAGTTTAGGGGCTATTTAACTTCACCTATCCAGGTTTTTTTCTGATTTATTATTGAAGTATTATTAAAATACAATGAAGTCAGGTATGTAATGAAGATTTTCGTCCTTATCAAAAAGACAAAAAAGAAGGTTTATAGAGCATTTATCATCGATAGTACATGCTGGTCTATGCTATAGAAACTAATGTCTATGCTAAAAGTCCGTTCCATAACCGCTGAGACCGAGGGTCGCGACGACCTTTGACGAATATAATTACCTAATAGGTTTGCTTTAATAAAACACTATATTCTGGTAGTTGTCAAAATAAAATAAATGTGTCCTTGACATAGGTTATAATTTATGTATTTTTTTACGACCTGTAACAAACTTTTCAATGGATGTCAACTGATTCAGTCTCAGCGGTTATAGAACGGACTATACCATCAATAAAGGTGGGCATACACGATGCGATGATTTGATCAAATTTTCGCTTCATGCCAACTGGGAGTTCAATCAGTTAATTCAAAGGTAGGAATTGGTAGTTAACTATTTGTACTACTACCTGAAACTGGGCGCACAGAACGCGATGATTGCATCAATTCATCAGATCAGTCCAGTGGAGGCCAAATATAGGTAGTTAACTATAGCTGGTTAGTAGTTATTGAGGAAACAAAATGGTACACCTCCTACCTTTGAATTAATTGAATGAGCTCCCAGTTGGAATGAAGCGAAAATTTGATCAAATCATCGCATCGTGTATGCCCACCTTAAGTAGCAGCTTATCCAAGGCACGCATTTTAAAGTGATATTTGCGTGCCGCGAGCGCCAGTTCCTCGTTTTTGGATTTTCACGGTGACCAACCGCCCGATACCATCGCCCGCACGCACCCACTCACTTAATTCCTGATTTAGTACCGCATCATATTTTGATAAGTATTTTTAATTTGAATAAATTATGATTTAAGGGTGTTATCGTGTAATAATGGGCGGTTGTAATCACAACCGTGGTGCTTTCATGCTATAATGTCACAGTGGAAATTCGGCTTTTTGTACACGAAAACTGTCGTGGAAAAAAGCAAGAATTATACGATAAAGATGTCACGTGGAATTTCTTGTGTTTCGGGAGCTTTTTTTAAGATTCCACAGCGAGATAAGGGTTTACGAGAAAGCCGAGTTTTATGTACGTATAAATTTTAAAAAAGTTTTATTGTTATTTTTAAGGCGTGCTTTAAAATTGTGCGCGTAGGCATGATTTCGTTTGTGAAATTGGCGGCGATCACGGAATGCGATTGATATCTTTTCACTTCTGGATTTCGTAAAAGGTAGCCATTTTTCGGTTGTAAAGTTAAATGGTTGCTGTGCCTACTTTGTAAATATTTTTTACATGTAAGGAAAGAAAAAAAACATGAGCAATGATAAGCGTTGACTAAAAGAGTAGGTAATTAATTCTATTACACTAATGTGAATTTTCGAATACTCAGCAATAGTATGGTACGGTACTTTTAAGATTATAGTTTTTATGATTAATATTGTAAAGTTTTTCCTGTGGTAAACTATCAATCTAAATACCTAGGACAGATTCGTTTTCAATTCAGTTGAAGGTGATAAACTATCAATCTAAATACCTAGGACAGATTCGTTTTCAATTCAGTTGAAGGTGATAAACTATCAATCTAAATACCTAGGAAAGATTCGTTTTCAAATCAGTTGAAGGTGATGGTATCATATAAACGGTAGGTATGAGATAAAGTAGGTAAGTTCGTATAGGCCACGGCTAGCCCTTAACGGTTAAAACAACCGGGACCTACAATGTAACGTGTCTTCCGAGCCACGGTAGCGCTCAGTTGAAAATGCGTCCCACGGTCACCCATCCAAAGACTGACCGTGCTGAACGTCACTTAACTTCGATGATCGCAAACGAACACCTTGTCAAACTACGCTTTGAGCGCTGCTTATGGTATGAGATAGGTATAAGGCGTTCTATATCAAAGAATTAAGTTGATTTATGTAGTTTTCAGACCAACCCGCATTGTGCCAGCGTGGTGGATATTATATGGCCCAATCACCCTTCGTGGGTTGGCCTACGTCCTGCTGTGGACTATTAAAAAAAAGGCTGGTACAGTGGTTTTCAGAACGATTCAGTATAAGGCTAGATTTATAATTACTGTTAAATTCAACGAAACTGTGTGTTTGAAAATGCTAATGGGAAAACATGAGAAATTTCTTTAGGTAAATTTGCTTCATGACATAACTAACGTATGCTTATCTTTTTCAGGTATTTCCTCAAAATGCCCCATACAGGTAAATATGGCTTCGTAAAAATTCATTAATTAGATATTTTAGTAACGTTAGTATATTATGTAATATTTTATTACTGTGAGATACGGCGTCATCTGTCAAGCCGCGGTAGTCTGTGGGAGAACTTTCGCCTTAAAAAACATGGGTTCAAACCCAGGTCCCGCACTAGTAAGTTTTTTTTTTTCTATATAGTTTTATACACTGTTGACTTATCAGTGAAGGAAAAAGAGCATCGTGAAATAGCATAAATGTAGAATAAATCTGATGACGTGTGTGAATCAACCAACACACTCTGCTGGGCCAACGTGGTGGATACAGTTTTTATGTCAAGATTGATACGGGTAAAAAAGGGCTACAAATTAGTATTATATGGTTTTATATAACAAATTAAATTATTTATTAGCTAGCCCAGTTGTGTTACAGGGAATAATATTGCCCGTCACACTACTAGAAACAGAGTAGTGTCATGGGAAACTTACTTTTACCTAATATACTAGTATAATACTACTAGTAGTGTCACGGGAAAGTAAAATTTATCTTCGCTCTTCTAGCTGAGCCAAGCAGTTGAGCCACGGGGGATAAACGGTCCAATCGCTTTTCGTGGATAGGCTCAGCAGTAAACATTTTTATCGCGAATAAGTCCGCTCACCAACAACTCACCTAATATTCAACGATGTTGTGGTTGAAGATGAAGCACACAGACTTAAACTAAGTATTAAAAAGCCGGTACACTACGTTGTCATCTCTTCCATCACTGACGTATCATACAATAACATCAGCCGGTAGCCAACATCAGGCTCAAAAGCTCAGATCTTAATTAACGTTAACTGCCGACATTAAGGTTAAATGCCGACCGACCCGCGCCCATCGAGGACTTTACCTCATGCGTTGAAATCATAAGCGTTTCAAAGAACCCTTCTGTAGGGTTGTCAATTCATAGTTCCCTTCTAATACCTTAAATACAATTTATCCTAGAAAAACAGTTAGTTCTTTAAACATATTTAATTTTTAAAGACTGCATTCGCATGGACGTCTAAAAACATGCATCCGCAACATCCTTGCTGCCAACCGGTTTTATTGGAGATATACAGGGTTATTGGCAATCAATTAGCAACCTTTTAGAGGCTTATTCTGTACATCAAAACTAACAACTTTTGTTCTGCGACTTTTGTCAAAACTCAAAAAAGAAACCAGCTGTTCCATACATTTTGTCGAGGGTAAACGATATTATTCTATGAAATTTTTTTTTTTGAGTATTGGTAAAATTCATTAAACAAAAGTTGTTACTTTTGATGTACAGAATAATCCCTAAAAGGATTCTAATTGGTTACCAATAACCCTGTATAGGAACGTAACCCTGTATAGGAAGGTCTAAGTCCAGCGTGAACATTTTATGGCTGAAAAGATGGTGAAGACTATTTTTAAAACGCCATTTTATCATTCTATATGTGCAGGACGGCGCCAACATTGCTATGTGATAAGATTGTGCGTGATAACAAATAGTAAAAAAAAATTGTAAAATAGGTCGGGGCTCTCTAAAAGGTCAGGCAACGTCATACTTCTTTAAGTGCGAGCAGGACGCACAGAGCGAGATGCAACCATACCGACGCTAAGAAAACGCGCGCTGTGATTGGCCAGCCAATGAGAGCCCTGATTTATTCATAGTCGATTTAGTATAAATATAGGACAATTCCTTTGAATTTTATGTAGAATGCGGTTACCAGTTCCCGAGTAAACTTCAAATAAGAAAATTCGTCTTTATTCTCCAACCCAGCACCCAGTTAAGCTACGTGATCGCCGAATAGTTTGGAGCCCTAGGGCTTCACGCCGCATCGTATGCCCGGGGGTCACGTACATTGTGGTCCTTCGAGCCGGATACGAGAACACCGTGCGACTGCGCAGCGCTTACCATGCCGATGGTTACAAGATCTACAGGAAAAGGTCGAGTGATAATAACCGAAAACTTAGACCTCCTCGCAGCCTCATCGAGCAACACAGCCACCACCGCGCGCGCAGCTACAACAACTGGAATCACAAATACAGCAATGCCAAAAGAAGCCTCGGGGACTACAGCGACAACATGGAAGCCGCATATTACATCACCCCCTCTACAGGGCGCCTTGCCACCTGCCGAGCAAGGCGTCATTACGGCGGATAGGAATCCGCCGACAGAAAATATAGAAGACGGGACAGAAACGTGTCGCGCAGAGCCGCCCGACATGCCCGCACCAGTCAACCGCGTCACCGCCACAAGGTCTACGCGTTCAGTACGAGCAGCAAAAATAGCGCGAGCCAGAGAAGAGCTCGCCCGCCAACAAGTCAAGCTGGCCGAGGCCCGCTTAGCCGCCCTAGAGGCGGAGGACTCCGATGACGAAATCTCCGTGTATTCGAAGACAGAAGCCAACGAGCGAGTCGATACTTGGTTGAACCAGAGTGAGAAGCCACCACCAACGACAGAGAAGCAAGATACCGAAGAACGAAAACCTGAACAGCCTCAAGTACCGTCAACACCGGCGGGAGCCGGCATCCAGCCCGACTTCTCGCAACTTGCGTCGGCCATCACACTCGCCGTCAAGGCCGCGCGTCAACCCAAGTACGTCGAGCTACCATTCTTCAGCGGCAACCATCAAGAGTGGCTATCATTCCGAGCCGCTTTCTTCGAGACGATGGACACCTTCACTAACATCGAGAACCTAAACAGATTAAGAAGAAACTTAAAGGGAAGAGCAAAGGAAGCAGTAGAAGGGCTGCTAATTAGTAACGCCGAGTCAACAGAAGTCATGAAAGTGCTGCAGTCCAGATTTGGAAGGCCTGAAGTCATCGCCACGACAGAGATAGACAATCTTAAGTCTCTGTCTCGCCTCACCGAGTCACCGCGCGACATCTACATTTTCTCAAGTAAAGTTACGAACGCCGTGTCTACCCTTCGAGCTCTGAACTGCATTCACTATCTCTATAACCCAGAAGCCACCAAGATCATGGTCGAGAAGCTCACGCCGACGCTGCGCTACAGATATTACGACTTCGCAGCGCTACAGCCCAAACAAGATCCCGACTTAATAAAGTTCGAGAAGTTTTTGAAGAAAGAAGCCGAGCTGTGTGGCCCATATGCACAGCCGGAGTCAGTGGGTTCCCAATCACAGCCCACTCAACAGAATAGAAGAGCACAGAATGTGCATTCCGTCGTCGAGAAACAACAATCGTCTAAGTGCCCCGTCTGCGATGGTCCGAGCCACCTCACAATAGAATGCGAAAAGTTCAAGAAGGCCGACGAGAACGAGAGATGGGACATTGCCAAGGAAAAGCGTCTATGTTTCCGTTGTCTACGCTTCAGAAACAAAACTCACAGCTGCCGACCGAAGACCTGCGGCATCGATGGCTGCAAATACACTCACAACAGATTACTACACTTCGTGAGAACACAGAAAACAGAAGAGGTCGGCGAGAAACAACAGACAGAGGCCATCAACTCCGCCTGGACCGCGACTAACAAACAGTCTTTCTTGAAGATCATCCCGATCCAGGTGAAAGGGCCAACAGCGACCGTCGATACCTATGCCCTTTTAGACGACGGTTCAACAGTGACACTCATCGATAAAAGCATATGCGAGAAGATCGGCGTGACGGGACCCATTGACCCGCTACGCATAGAAGCCATCAACAGTTTGAAAACTACAGAAACGTCTTCAAGAAGAGTCGACTTCATCGTACGAGGACCGAATAATAAAGAAGAACGCATACAAGCGAGAACAGTTAACAATCTGCGCGTATCTACTCAAGAAGTTCCGAGAAACATTATAGAAGATTGCCAACACCTGCGAGACATCAGCAAGCTTCTCACATACGATGAAGCCAAGCCACGTGTCCTCATTGGGCAAGATAACTGGCATATTTTAGTGGCATCGAAGACAAGAAGAGGCCGCAGAGACCAACCGGTGGCATCCCTCACGCCACTGGGTTGGGTGCTGCACGGGGGCCACACACGTACCCTCGGCCATGCAGTACACTTCATATCGCATATCACAGAAGACTTCGACGTCATACAACAAGAAGAAAACACAGAAAAGATGATGAGAGATTACTTCAACATGGATGCGCTCTGCCTAGCACCAAAGAAGCCGAAAACAGACCCAGAAGAGCAAGCTCTACGTATCTTAACAGAAAATACAGTCCACACAAAAGAAGGAAGATACCAAACTTCGCTACTCTGGAAGAAAGAAGACGTCGTTTTACCTAACAACTATGAAAACGCCTTGAAACGACTACTCGGCATAGAAAAGAAGCTCGACCGCAACCCATGCTTGAAGAGAAAGTACACAGAACAGATGGAGGCACTCATCACCAAGGGCTACGCAGAACGCGCCCCGAAGTCAAGAACAGAAAATAGAACATGGTACTTACCGCACTTCGCCGTGGTAAACCCGATGAAACCAGAGAAGCTTCGAGTCGTCCACGACGCCGCCGCGAAAACTAGAGGGGTGGCCCTTAACGACCTATTACTAAAGGGCCCCGACCTGCTACAGTCTCTACCGGGAGTTGTCATGCGATTTAGACAACACAGTATCGCAGTGACAGCCGACATCAAAGAAATGTTTATGCAAGTGAAGCTCAGAACGGAAGACAGAGACGCGCTACGTTACCTTTGGCGCAACGACCGACGAGACGACCAGCCACCCGAAGAATACAGAATGACGTCACTTATCTTCGGCGCATCGAGCTCACCGTCTACAGCAATATTCGTAAAAGACTTAAACGCTAAGAAGCATGAACATACTCACCCGGAAGCTGCGCTCGCCATACAGAAGAAACATTACGTCGACGACTACCTAGACAGCTTCAACAGTACAGAAGACGCCATACGCATCGCGACAGCGGTCCGAGACATTCACTTAAAGGCCCACTTTGAACTCAAACAATGGAAGTCGAACTCACAGCGACTTCTACAAGCTCTCGGCGAAAATGAAGCTTCAGAAGACATAGAAATCTACAGTAAACAAGAAAGAACAGAACGAGTACTGGGCCTCATATGGAAACCAGAAACAGATGTCCTAGCCTTCAACCTCGACTTGGCTAGGATACCAGCGCAACTCATAGAAGGCAAGACGCCAACCAAGAGAGAAGCCCTGAAGGTCGTCATGTCCCTTTTCGACCCGCTTGGCCTTGCATCGGTCGTCACGGTTCGTGCGAAGCAGCTCTTACAAGAGGCGTGGCGCCGTGGCACCGCGTGGGACGACGAGCTCAATGAAGATCTCACAGAACAATGGCGAAACTGGCTCGTACATCTGAGAAATCTGCAGAACGTGACCATCCCGAGGCAATACCTACACTACAGCGACGCCTCCGTTCTGCAACTACACACCTTCGTCGATGCCAGTGAGTCGGCCTACGCGGCGACCTTATATTGGAGGGCAGAAGCGCCCGACGGAACAGTCAACATGTCACTCATCATCGCGAAAGCCAAGGTCGCGCCGTTAAAAATCACGTCGATTCCACGGCTAGAACTTCAAGCCGCCGTGATGGGAACGCGCCTAGCAGAAGCGGTCATCGAAGAACATGAAAGAAAACCCGCCTCACAGACCTTCTGGACGGACAGCAAAACAGTACTCACATGGATAAGAACCGGGTCCAGATCGTACAAGCCATACGTCGCTCATCGACTAGCCGCTATAGAAGACGCCTCGACAGTAAACGACTGGCGCTGGGTCCCGAGCAAACTGAACGTGGCCGACGACGCGACTCGAGACGTGCCACCATCCTTCACCAAAAACCACAGATGGTTCCGAGGGCCCGAGTTCCTATATCAATCTATGGAACATTGGCCGATAGAAAACTCACAGACGAATACAGCGCCGGCCGATACGGGCGAGGAGAGAACTAACAATATAATAGTCGATGAGAAACACAAGTTACGTCTATCTGAAGGACTTCCTACAACTTCGCGATTTTCCAACTGGGAAAGACTGCGGTACGCGACAGCTCGAGTCCTGCAATTTATACAGCTGTGTAAAATCAAAACGCACAGTATACACTATAAGAAGACAAGGAAAAACAAGGAAAATGACCCAGAATGGGTGAAAAATCAAAAGAAAAATAAGATAGCGCCAAAACACATAGGGAAGACAGAGACAGAAGATAGAAAATTTCACCCGATGACAGCCGAACTTTTACGAACAGCCGAAGAGCTACTTATGCGCTCTTCACAACAAGAATCGTTTCCAAAAGAGATAGAAAACATCATAAAAGAACAAAATATCAAGAAAGAAAGTCGACTTCGTCAATTGAGTATAGAATACATCGACGGCGCGCTACGACTAAGAAGCCGCATTAACGCAGTCGAGGCGTCAGAAACTTTGAAGAGCCCCCTAAAATTGGACGGCGATCATCCTACTGTAAAGTTATGGATAAATAACGTCCATAAACAGATTCATCACTCCGGTATCGAGGCCACAGTGAACGAGTGTCGACAACAGTATTGGATTCTACGCCTACGCCCTGTGGTACGCACCATAGTGAAACAATGCTTCAGCTGCCGTATGAAGACCCGACAACCGCCGTATCCGAGAACGGGTGACTTACCACCGTGTCGCCTCGCCCACCACAGGCGGCCGTTTACGTTTGTTGGCGTGGATTACTTCGGCGCACTGAACGTGACAGTTGGACGCACACGCCAAAAGCGCTACGTCGCCATATTCACCTGCTTAACCACGAGGGCAGTCCACCTAGAAATGGCAGCTTCACTCAGCACAGATTCAGCGATCATGGCCCTCAGAAGAATGATCGCACGCCGAGGTTGTCCCTCAGAAATCTGGTCAGATAATGGGACCAACCTAAAAGGAGCAGACAGAGAACTCAGGAAGGCGCTCGACGGTGCGACGGCCGAGGAGGCAGCAAAGAAGACCATCTCGTGGCGTTTTATCCCCCCGGGTGCCCCATTCATGGGAGGTGCCTGGGAAAGGATGGTGCGTTCGATCAAAACCGCACTAACAGCAACACTTCACGAACGAAGCCCAGTCGAAGAGGTCCTCACAACCCTCCTCTTAGAAGCTGAGTACACAGTCAACAGCCGGCCATTGACCCACGTATCAGTCAGCCCAGATGACCCAGACGCCCTGACCCCGAATCACTTCCTACTCGGTGGTCCGGCGCGCGTCCCGACGCCCGGCGAGTTCAACGAAAAGGACGCCATATCAAGACACAGCTGGCGAGCTGCGCAACGACTCGCCGACTTATTTTGGACGAGATGGGTCCGCGAGTACCTCCCCGACTTACAACAACGGAGGGAACCACACGGACGAGGGCCACCAGTCAACATCAATGACTTGGTACTTATAGTCGACGCTAACTTGCCTCGCAACACATGGATCCGAGGCAGAGTTATAGCAACATATCCCGGCCCTGACAACGTCGTGCGAACTGTCGACATACGAACGAGAGGCGGCGTGCTGCGGCGACCGGTACGGAAGCTGGTGATCCTGCCGATCCAGAGCGCCGAGCCAGCACCGACAGCAGATGCGACGGGGTCGCACGGCGGGAGGAATGTGCAGGACGGCGCCAACATTGCTATGTGATAAGATAGTGCGTGATAACAAATAGTAAAAAAAAATTGTAAAATAGGTCGGGGCTCTCTAAAAGGTCAGGCAACGTCATACTTCTTTAAGTGCGAGCAGGACGCACAGAGCGAGATGCAACCATACCGACGCTAAGAAAACGCGCGCTGTGATTGGCCAGCCAATGAGAGCCCTGATTTATTCATAGTCGATTTAGTATAAATATAGGATAATTCCTTTGAATTTTATGTAGAATGCGGTTACCAGTTCCCGAGTAAACTTCAAATAAGAAAATTCGTCTTTATTCTCCAACCCAGCACCCAGTTAAGCTACGTGATCGCCGAATAGTTTGGAGCCCTAGGGCTTCACGCCGCATCGTATGCCCGGGGGTCACGTACACTATACTTTCCTAGTTTTTGCCTCATGAGCCAGCCCTGGTGCATTACTACCGTCCCCAGACCCATTAACGGTAATTAAGAGAATCGAGAGCCAAATCTCATATCGAGATAAAATCGAATCCGTATCGAGTAGCCCACCCGCGACTGCGCGACCTGTTCTCTAATACAGCCCTGCCTAAATATTGGCCCGGTAGAAAATTCATGCGGCCGGTTCTATCCATATATTTTTCTTCGAGACCTCTTTTGCGCCTCTAATATGGTAAAAATATTTTTCTCAACAAACTAGCATAATTTCTTAATTGATATCTACGTAACAGTTTAGACATTGCCAATTTCGCTAGTGTTTCACAACAAAAAAAAAACAAAGAATTAAATTTATTTTCACAGTTACGATAAACTAGGTTTTTAAAACTTATTTATAAATAGTTTTTTCTGATGTATTAAAGTACTTACAACTTAAACGAAGGACATTTTAAGGTGAAGTGTGATTTTGCCAATGTACCTAGGTTAAATCTTGTAACTCTATATTGATTTATTTATAACTAACTCAAACTACAGCCACAAAATTTCACTTGACTTTAGTAATTCAAAGAAGATGATAAAAATATTTTACAAGTTTTAAAATATTTACTTCATTTTTAGGGTTCCGTACCTCAAAAGGAAAAAACGGAACCCTTATAGGATCACTTTGTTGTCCGTCTGTCCGTCCGTCCGTCTGTCAAGACCCTTTTTCTCAGGAACGCGTGAAGGTATGAAGCTGAAATTTATATCAATTACTCAGGTCTACTGTCCCTTGAAGCTGTGAAAAAATCAAACTTCTAAGCCAACGCAATCAAAAGATACAGCCGTTTATGCCGCAAATTTTGAAACTCGCAAGTACTCGCAAGGGAATCAAAACCTAAAGGGTACTTCCAGTCGACCTAGAATCTTGAAATTTGGCATGAAGCAACGTTTTATAGCACACATAAAGGAAAAATTCCGAAAACCTTAAATTTTTAGTTACATTACAAAATATATATTTTTTAATAAATATAAACTTATTACTTTTTTTGTCGTAATGAACGAACTTTGTAAACCTTGCAGGTTTGTACGGAACCCTCGGTGCGCGAGTCCGACTCGCACTTGGCCGGTTTTTTTGACCGACGAACCACCGGAGGAGGTACTCAATTCGACGCGTATTTTTTTTTATGTATAACCACGCATAACTTTTTTCTTAGTAGTCCGATTTCAATAATTCTTTTTTTATTGGATAGAGTACACTTTGAAATTGGTTCCACTTAAATTTTATCGAAATCGGCTGAGCCGTTTTTGAAAAATCAACATTAATGTGGAAAATGCTACATCGATCCGTGCGAAATATTCGCGAATTCTGTACACGGGTGAAGTCGGTCGTGCTATTTTTTGCGAAAAATAATTATAATGTTATAACAAAAAGTATTTTTGTTTCTTGTCATCGTACAAACGTAGATAAGATTCCTACAAATTATTAATTACATATATTATGTTATTGTCATTTACAATCCGTAAATAAGTAATAACTATTATGAATGTTTATTTTTCAGTCATTTAATGCTCTCTAATTACCACCATAGAAAATTGAGCATGCGGCCCGATAACAAAAACAGTTGAGCATCTCTACTTTAATACATTATACATGCTTTACTACATTCGTTTCTTATTAACATCTACTGACACCGAAAATTAACACGATCCGCCTCCAAATTAAACCTTATGCCAACACGGTAAGGCGAAAAATGTCACCTATTCGATTATTAGCAAAGAAAAACATTTCAACTCGATACACATCTCGCGAGCAGTAAGTTCTTCGAAAGCTGTGATTTCAACTCGAATTAGAATTATTGAGAGTGCTTCTAGAGATCACACACGATGTTTCCGGTTTTGTTAATTTGGTTATTATAGTTATGATAATATTTTAGAGGCGTTTATTGGCTTTTTTGTGCTATTACAATATCAAAGGATTTTCCCGATGGTGGCGAATATTTTGCTGGACTGGTTTTGGAATCCGTTAAAATATTTGTCTGTTCAACACATTTTGTGAAATCAAATTGATAGTCACATGCGACATATGGATGCTTATTGCGCTTCGATTATCGACTGCTGAACTACTGACGAACGTGCGGATAGGTATGGAAAGTGACACTAACGTTCTTTATACTCCTTCCAAGTAGGTACATGTGCATGTTAATCTTTTCCCCCCAACATTAGACAAATATTTGAGTAATGTTTATCAAATTCTGAGATAACTGCTTACATAGGCTATCCCTCCTCTCTCGGAAGGGTGAATAGGCCTATCGACCACGCTGGCCCAGTTCCGGGTTGGACAGTTTACTCGATGTGCACAGGTTTCCTTACTATGGTTTAATCACAAAACCAGTGATATCTTTACAGCGATTCAAATAACTTATTGGTACAGGACCGGGATTTGAACCAACGATCTCACAATTCTAAAAAGACAATTGACGATAAATTGATCTCATTGACGAACTAGTACAATAAGTACAATACAAATTATACACGAGGAATGTGTGTGTAATAGACCCATAATGCGCACAATTAGTTTAATGTTATTAACGATTGACATATACACTATCCAGGGTTATGACCAGAACCGTGTACCTACTGATCCAAAGGTCGTGATTAAAACCATCATGGTGGACCATTTTTACTATAGGCCAACCCAGGATTCGAGAAAAAAACAGCTTTTTAATACATTTCGTCGATTATGAGATGAAATTACAGGAACAGCTGTTTCTTTTTCAAATTTTGGGTTCGCTTTATAGCAATTTAGTTGTTATGTTTGGCTTTGAAAAGGGTAAGCAAATCTGTATGTGATCAAAACTTCGCTAAGAATCATTTCGTACAACGGACAAAGTTAAATACACCACGATAAGCGTATCAGATAAAATCACGGCATGTAGTCAGCACAGCCAGGAAGTGGTAAAACTGCCCCACCCAGTGGCTAGGCCTTAACCCGTGCTTATCTGGCTTCGAATCGACAAAACGAAGACGAAGCACCGGTTCTTGACATGTCACAGTGTTGAGTATAATTTCGTACAATGCACAAAATTATAGACAGTTAGACACCATGATAAGCGTATCAGATAAAATCACAGGCAATAGTAGTCAGTATAGTCAGGAAGTGGTAAAACTGCCCCACCTAGTTGTAAGACCTCGCACCTGTGCCTATCTGACTTCGGATCGACAAAACGAAGACTAAGCACCGGTTCTCGACATGTCACCGTGCGGCGAGACGGTTTTAACGCCAAATTAGAGTATTGAGCAGTGGGCTTGGGCGGGCACTGCTCACTCGTGTAGACAGGCCTTATGTGGATACTCCACTAAGAGCTTGGTTGGTCTGTAATTTTCCATACAAATGTATTACGCTGTTTTCTTCCTGGAAAATACTTATAGGGCTTCAATTTTTTGTCATAAAATTAAATTTTGCTGTTTAGACTACTCTGTCTTTTCGTTTTCTCGATAAATTAATTAGCAGGAAAATTATGACCCTTCAAAATCACAAAAAAAATCTCCAATAATACCGACGTCTTTAGAGACCTACCAGAAGAGACTAAATAATATCTAACAAAATATAAAATGACAGAATCATGAACACATATTTTTTTTAAATTTTGACTTAAAAAAATACTTGATTGAAATAGTGTTTGAAGAAGAAAACAGCGTAATACGAAACGTTGTCTCGCCAAGTTTTTTGTAGGTATAAATCGCTCTGAGCTGCAATTGTCCCTATCGCACGATGCGGGGGTAGGGTCGAAGTAAGGGAGGTTCAAACCTATACGTACACAAGCACTAGGGATGTAGTAATAGTCGATATTTTTGTCGATGCTCTAGTGATGTCCATCGATATCGATGTTTATTAAAAACATTAGTTTTTTTTCCAATCTTCTGATTTGACCGTTGTATGTTTGTTACTTTTGAAGAAAAGATTTTATGTATGGAATATCCTCCTGAGTCATACGGTATCACTGGTGATATCTTGCGAAAAAAAATATTTCTGCCTTTTCAAGGAATTCAAGTCTGAACTACGAGTAAGGGTCATAATCAGATACTTAGTGATATGGTCTTTCATTTATTTATACCGATTTTCTTGTATTGTTGTTTTTTTCTAATTTGCTCATAATCCTGATACTCTCAATAGCACTAAAAATCAGCAAAAGTAGTATGATTTTGTATAACCTGGGTCTCAGGAGGATATAGGCGTGTAGTTACTGCGACATTTTGCAGCGATTATACAGAATATCGTGTTGTATCCGCAGACATCTAACTAAGTTAGGCGCAGAATAACCAATTCGCATAATGCCCAAGTAATCCGGGAATTCTCAATTCTACAAAAGCATAATTCTATGAAGGCCCAATTCTCAAAATGGCAACATAATTTTGATTAGGAATTTTCTAAAAAAATCACACATTTTAAATACATATAAAAGCTTACCGGTACCTAAAACAACCTCCTTTGACGAGTTAAGTACATTATATCTTTTACTATGGGACCGACCAGAGCCGAATCCGCGAGACATATCAACTATACCATAGAAAAAGTCCGTTGATAATGGACAAAGTGTATGGAACAGCTGGTTTTTAACGCTAATCCGGAGTTAGTTGCTCCCATAGTAAAAGTTGTTCTTTTTAAACCTATTAACTTTGCCCTAAAGAGGTGGTGCTTTATTTTCCATTTTGAGAATTGAGCATTCTTAGACCTGGCCTTTGTGAGAATTGGGCATTCTTAAAATTGAGATTTCTTAGAACTATGTGCCATCATTAGAATTCTGCGCCTAAAGCGAAATAATGGTTCTAATCAGGAAAATCACGTGCTCTCTAAAATCGTGGAATAACTGTTACGTATAAATATAATTATCCTTAGTCCACCTACCTAAGCGAAAAACGTTCCATTAAATTATTCAAGTATCAAAGACTCGACATTAAATCATTAAAAAACACATAATCAGTCACATTACAAACACAACAAAATAAATAAATCTAGATCTAATAAAATAAATAAGTTCTATGCTCAAAGAGTTACTTTTTATGATAAACATTTCAAAAATTCGTCGCGGATGCAGGAAGTTCTATGCTGCGCTTGCCAGTATAGGTAGCGCCACACAAGTCGGCAGATGAGATGTTAGCCGCAGATGACACTTCGCCGTAATTCGCTAATTATTGCGCATGTGTGCACAATGCCGACGCCGCGTGGCGTAGTGGTAAGCACAGGCGTGCACGCGGGAGGCATGAGGTTGACGGGCGGGTGTGCCCCGGCGTCTTGTCTCTCAAACTCAATTCATATATTGCAACATATGAAATTTACATGCGGTTCTTGGTTAATATGTTTTGTACAGTTATACATATGACCCTATAAGGGTATGGCAATTTAATTATTTGTATTGGAACGATTTATTATTACGTTTTCTAGATTATCGTTAAAAAATTCGTTAATGTATAATAGCATTTCGATAATAGGATAATTTTTAGTTGTTTTATGAAACAGTTTTCTCTTTCGACATCTTTTAAATTATTTGGCAATTTATTAAATATTTTTAGACCCACAGAATTTGGGCTAGAACTGTGAATTGTTCTCTCTGGTCCCTGCGCATACCTATGTTTTGCCTTTTGCACAGCATTCTGCGCCTAACTTTTCATCCGCCGACATGTGTGGCGCGGATTGTAGGTGAGATCCATTCGAGAAAACAGCCCCATCGGCTATCCGTCCATTGAACTATGTGCCTTGCCCTCTGTCATTTTAACTTGCCAATCCACTGAGTTTTGCTGAAAAGTTCAATTACTTAGAAGTGTTTCAATGAGTTTGTCTCTACCTATTTGGTAGATATTCTATCCTGTATTTCTATGGTGTGTGCCCTACCCACTGCTGCTTTAATTTGCTAATTGTTTTAACTTTTTTTAAACGTATTTAAAGTAGAACCAAAGTATGACAAGCAGTTCTCCAAACAGTAAGCCTAGCATCTGATCTGTTTAATTGAATTCTCAATTCAATTAAACAGATGCGAGGCACACTTCGCTGTGATGCGCTAATTATTGTGCATATGTGCACCATGCCGACGCCGCGTTGCCTAGTGGAGTGCACGGGCGCAGGGAGCGTTCGGGAGGCATGAGTTTGGCGGGCGAGTGTGCCCCTTTCTGGCTCCCGCGCATACCTATATTTTGCCTTTTGCGTAGCGTTCTGCGCCTAACTTTCCATCCGCCGGCTTGTGTGGCGCGGATTATACGTGAGATTCATTTGAGAAAACAGTCCCATTGGCTATCTGATCATTTAACTGTGTGCCTTGCCCTTTGTCATTTTAACTTGCCAATCCACTGAATTTGGAGAGAGCTGAAAATTTCAATTAGAAGTCCTTTAAATGCTTTAATCAGTTCATATCTACCTACTTTGTAGATGTTCTATCCTGTATTACCTACTATGGTGTGTGTCCTACCCCCTGCTGTTTCAGTTTTTTTAAAAGTGTTTAAAGTATTACCAAGGTATGACAAGCCGTTCTCTAAACAGTAAACCTCGCAGCTGTTTTATTGAATCCTCTATTATTTTTTATACTATGGAACTAATAGCGGAATGAAAATATGGTAGGTACCATATAAAAGGCAAGAAGTTTTTGATGTGCAAGGTATACAGTAATATAACGAGACCCTATTACCAAGACTCCTCTTCTCTCCTCGTCCGTCTGTCTGTTGGTCACTAGGCTGTACCTATCTCATGAACCGTAATAGCTAAACAGTTAAAATTTGCACAGATGATGTATTTCTGTTTCCATTATAAAAAAAAATACTTACTAAAAATAGAATGAAATAAATATCGACTTCAACTGTGTACAGAATTCGCGCGGATCGATGTAGCATTTTTCACATTGATTTGATTTATCAAATATGGCTCAGCCGATTTCAAGAAAATTATGGGACCAACTTCGACGTATACGCTTTCCAATAAAAAAAATATACGCGTCGAATTGCGTAGGTACCTCCTCCGTTTCATCGGTCAAAAATAGAATAAAATAAAAATTTATTCATACCATACAACAGATGTGAGTTTTTGCACGATTATTATTAATAATCACAACAGGTAGACGCTTGACATATTCTCAGAGTATTTAGTAATATAATTTAATATCAATTTTAAAAAACAAATAATTGTATTACATAATTGGCTCCCATACGGTACGAACCCTTTCAAGCGCGAGTCCATATTTATTTTAGTTTATAGAAGAACTATGTTAGATATTTAAATAAAAAATAATTAACTTAAAATTAGAAAGAAGTAATTTCAGTCAAAATATATAATGTAAACTACAACGCCTACAGAAATAGCCAAATTGCTACTTTTATTCCCTGCTTTGGGTTCAAGATCAATTGTATATGATGTTAGTTGGGTACATATTATGTTTTTGTACAACAATAATAAAATAATTTGAAAGAAAATAAATAAGCCTATAAAGAAAAAATAACCTATGTCACAAATAATGTAGCTTCCTAATGGCAGAAAATTAAATAATCATTGGCAGGATTATTTTTGTTTGCTTTCCGCCATACCTACTAGGAAACTAGATTATACGTAGAATACGCGTAAGATAGCTCTACGTACGGCCAAAATCAGGAACAAATTCTATGCTGCCAGGGAATACGGAATGCTAGTGAAATAACGTACGTGGCGCCACGACTCGCGCGCAGAGTTATCTTGTGCGCACTCTACGTGATATCAAATTTTGCTACAATTCAAAATCAAATTTCGGTCGGCCACGCTGGCCGCGCTGGAGGCGCGGGCGGGGTGCGGGGACAGTTCGAGCGCAGTACGCACACAAATACAATTGCATCACACACACATTGAAGCTCCCTGGTTTGGGCACATCGCGACGGCAATAGTTTAGTCCAAATACCTATTTCTCAATTTCTTCGTCACTAGGCTATCCTGTTAATCTTTTCTGAGATTGTAAATCCGAAGCGTATTCATTTAATTTTGTCCAGTTGTTTGTGACTCTTTCACGCAGCAATGGGGTGACGGATAGACTTCAATTTTTGTATAAATATAGTTCGAAAGTTCGGATAATGTCGTTTGCTAATATTCCGCGGGGAAAGCCGCAGGTAAAAACAAATATGTCATAATGAAAATAAACGTTTTCATAAAACTCGCGGGAATATGTATGCTGCTTTCAACTAGTAGTTCTAAAAATTTTGTAGATGAGAAGGAGTTAAGGGATGTTTTAAAATATATATTTTATAAGTGTTTTAAGACAAACCAAATCTTGGTTTTTAGACAATATTTAATGTAATCGCTTTTGTTTTAAGTTTTTGAATGATTAAAAAAAACGTATAAGAATAAAGAGATGGCTCTTTAATTGGTAGCATCACGGCAGCATTAGGTATATAAATCAAAATTATTATTGATATAATCCTGTTGATATTTACCAGGTTATTATTTCTAGTACGACCTCTTTTGATAAACATTTTATATTGTCATAAAAGTCATAATTTTTATCCAAGCTCATAACATCGAGAATAAGTACACATTAGAATATCTCAAGAAAGTTCATTGTTTCATAAAACGTATAAGCAAAAATAATTATACTATTTTCTAAATTTATCACACCTATTTTAATTCAATACGTTACACTACACATACCAACTGGAAATTAGGCCTACCTCTAGAGTACAGTTTTTGCAAATAGAGTAACAAAGTAGCTGCCAACATTGTAATTTCATAATTCCACTTTAACTGGCATGTCCATATAAACATCTCCTTAACGGTTAATGCGACGGGTCCATATCAAACGAATCTAAAACATCAGATTCGATTTTCTAGTCGGATGTTTACAACTATGTTACAATTTTATATCATAAACTTTATTTTCTTTTATTATTGTTAATTAATTTAAATAAAAAACTAGTTTAGGGATATCGTAAACTTATAAACGGTGGAAACAGGATAAGTTGGGGTTTGGAACGTTTCGGTTATGTAATTTTATTGCAGTGGGAAATATTGGAAATTACCGGGATGATAGTCGAAGCTATTTAGCTTTATAATTCGGAAATTAGTGAGTAGTATTAAACATTTATAACGAAGAGTACGCGAAATGTTGTTTTGTAAAGTGCGTTGATTTTCCGAGGTGAATATGCTCATCAATGTTTACTTTTACATTTGGGATCAACTGTGAGGTCGTAAATTCTGTCAGCGTAGTTTTTGCACAGAACAACTTTGTTTTTCGCAATTTAAAAAGCTTTTGTTAACTTGCAATGAACGTACCTATGTAAGTATGTATGTAAGTTCGGGTGGAATCTTGCAAGTTAAATTTGACCAACTTCCCGGATTCCGATTGAGCTGAAATTTTGCACGCATATGTATATCGCGTGCATGACAATGCAATAATTTGGTACCATGGAGCTGATCCGATGATGGAGTCGGAAGGTGGCCATAGGAACTCCTGTACTAAACAAGATAGACCCGTCGTGTTTGGGCTCGTTATACTTGTCTTAGGTAGCACTTTGCTGCTACATGATATCCAGGATCGCAATTGCTTGTATTTAAAAAAAAATTAATAATAATTTATTGCAGTTGGTCTCACAGTAAAAGTTCGCATACACCTTCTGGAAGTCCTCACATTGTTGTCTTGTTGGAAAGCAGATTTCTCGTTGTTCTATAATGGATAGGAGTGCTTCATGCAAGGCCAAAGATCGGGAGTTTTACTTGATGACTAAATAAAAGAATTTTCCTCTAGAATTTGGACTTTGTCTTTTGGTGGGTAAAAGTTCTTTTTGTCAAAGGGCAAGACATTGTCAGGTGTCACAGAACTATATTATCGGACCGGGAGGACCTATATTGAAAACTAGTTACAAGTATCTCTCTCGGGGGCAGTTTTAGCTTTGCCTCCTGGTGAATAGGAGTTCTTCTCGTCAGAAGGCAAGACTTCCACAAGCGGCGTCATGAAAGGGCACCACATTTGTTCGATTTTCTTTGCCTCCTCGCTCAGCCTGTTTTCTGGCATCTCGTGAGGTGCCAGTATCTTTCTGGAGCGCGGCTTCACGAAACGCATGTCTGAGTGAGAGATGCCACACTTGAACCAGGACACTGCATATCCGGAACCTAAAGAACAAGAAACCATTTTAATTATATTATCCTATAAAGGGTCATACGTATTAAGCGCCAAACCTTTTATGGGCGGGTCTAGTACATCTAGACAAACAACTTTTGTTCTAGGACTTTTGGAAAATCACGAAGAAAAAATCAGCTTTCTCATAAAGTAAGTTTGTATAGGCCGGGTGGCTAGCCCTAGTGTCAGAGTTTTTAGGCCGCCTGAAGGCCTCTGACTTGGCTAAAGCCAAGTAGTAAAGTAGTAAACACTGTGTGCAATGTTTTCTTCTATAAAAAAAATAACACCAGCGTATGAGACTGTGGCGACACATCCGTTTGCGATTTACCTCTTAAAATTGCTGTTAAAGATTCTTAGAGCTTACTATCGTGGTTGTCGATGATGTCTGGTCTTAAAGTGCCCACAGTGTAAAATCTAAGCTTTTTCACTGCTGCTTCGTAATCTGGGCATCGACAGCGATCCATTTTTTACTTGTTTTTTCATAAAATTAGTTTATAATCCAGTAACAAAGAATGTAAATACGCTAAATAATACAAAACTCGTAGTAGCGTGGGCTGATCGTAATGACAAATGACAATTACGTAAATGTCAAAGTTAAAGGGACGAAACATGGATGTATTACATAAGCATAACTATTGAATATTGAACATAAAAAAATCCTTGGGACGAAATCAATGTTACGTTCAAAAAGTAGGTGACGATGAAACCAAAGAGATTCGGAAAGCTCGCCACCTCAGGAAAATTACTAATTAGTATTCCTTAATTTATTAACTTACTACTGCCACTTAGGTACTACTGTATTACTACATATGTATTTAAACTAATCATTGGCAGAAAATAGGATATCCTGGAAAATTATCCACGGACAAAACTATAGAATATACCTAGTCAGTAAACCAGGTCGCTCAGCAAAGCAGCAAGCAGCAAGCGTACAGCAAACGTTGTTTATATTTTGCTTCTCAACATTCTCAAAATTATTTTTATCTGATTTTGGCGTCTGTTTATTGTCTATATCGTTCACAAATAAACGAGATACTAATCAAACCCAAACTCTTTCAGAAAAAGACATCAAACCCTGCATCGGTAGCCGAACACCACAGCATCCAAAGCCTAAATCGTCTCCAATCGTCGGTGTAGTAAAATCAGTCACAAGCTATAAACTTGGCCATAACCCGTCGATATATTGGCGATATTCGCAAAGGAAAAAAGTATACCAAAATGTCGGCAAGTTTTACGCTGCTACTCGCACTTATTCTGCCGTTTTACGACTATTGTTAAACTGGAAGCGTATTAGGGATTTACTGATGCAGTGTTAAATGCGATCGGGGTTGTAAAAGATTGGCTGCATTTTGTAGTTCTTTATGGTCGAGTATGATGCCACCAGGAGATTCAAGATTCTTCATTCTACGCTTCGAGCAAATATCTAGTGAGTCACAATCGTGCAAAAAAATTGTCTGAACCAAAACTCTGCCCAAACTAAGTAGTGGGCAGGCTTTTTAGTTGGTCTTATGGAGATTGCAAGCTGACTAAAACGCCGCGCTATGCAAAAATGCTCGGTCACAAGCACTACTTAGGTGACACAAAGTCGAGATTCGAGAAAACGGATCATTGTGAATTACTTCATGTAATTATCTAAGTCGGTATGTATCACTGCGCTCGGACATTTTTTTTACTACTTTCACTTAGGGACTGTGGCTCTGTAGATATTTGCTCGAAGATTTTACGTAAGGAAAGTATATTCGTGCTCCGTCTATGCTCAGTATGCCTAGCTCAAAATTTTTCATACTAGTCGTTACTGTAGTAAAATTAATTATAAATAATAGTAATTGTTTTTTTCAAGTAAACTAAGTACATCATGGATGACAAATGGCAAATTAAATGGCGATTAATTAAAAATTTCAAATAAACCACCTTGCATAGATTTTGTGGATACGAGTACTCAAATAAAATCCGTCAAATAATAATAATAAAAAAAATATAGATCCACTGCTATAACGCAAAACCGTAACCATTTATGCATACGTCCTAGCAAGCTATTAAGCTATCGGTTCAAAAACAGTGTCTCTATATACCTTACCTACTTTTCAGAGAGAAAATAGACTTGTTTCACATTTGCTTTCGATTTGGTAGAAATATTAATTGAAAAATAAAATTAACAAGGAAATTACGAAATAGATATTTATGTTGTTTCTACCTAGTTTTCCTTCTCAATATTTTTCAAGCAATCTTTTCTGGTGTAATTTTACGATCGCAAAGCTTCAAAACCTTCAAATGTAGGTACGTCATAAAATGTAAGCTAGTTATTACCTGCTAAATGAGTAAGGCAACAAAATGTAGTATGAAAAGATTAGTGTCAAATAGATCTTAGCTTTATTAGCCTTTGTAGACGGGTCGTTATGTAAAAGTAGATATAACAAGAATATAGGTATTAATAATGTTGGAACAGAGTAGTTTTAAGCCTCTAAGTACTTCCATTGCTATCATTATCACATTAGACTATGGTCATGACTAGATCATCCATCGAGTTCATAGGCGGACGTCGATGAACTTGCCGGCCGTGGTTTCTCTTCGAGAACTTCCCCATCGGTCATTTGCAGCCATATTGTGTACGCGTTCTGACGTTCGGCTTTGCTTTTTAGGGTTCCGTACCCAAAGGACAAAAACGGAACCCTATTACTAAGCCTCCCCTGTCCGTCTGTCTGTCACCAGGCTGTATCTCATGAACGGTGATAGCTAGAACGTTGAAATTTTCACAGAAGATATAACTATTTCTGTTGCAGCTATAACAACAAATACTAAAAACAGAAAAAAAAAATTAAGTGGGCTCCCATACAACAAACCTAAATTTTTAGAAGTTTTTCGCTTGATATTAATAACGGTAACAGGTAGAAGCTTGAAATATTCACAGAAAATTTTGTATGTTCACTTCAATAATCAATAATAATATAATTAAAATAAAATAAATATAGGGGCTATAAATAAGGGGGGCTCCCATACTGTACGAAGCCCTTCGTGCGGGAGTTCGACTCGTACTTGGCTGATTATTCTCCTTCTCGCGCCAATTACTCGCGCAAAGAGCTGAAGGAAAAGCGAGCCGAACGCCAGAACGGATGGAAAATACGGGAGCTGCTCTACGAACTATAATATATGTCATTGTCCTGTCCAATATCACTTTAACTGTACGCGCTTGGCTCTAGTCTGTTGGGCCAAGGTGGCTTTGCCTTTATTTTGGAAAAAGATGAAAACCAACTCAGACTCTCTGAGTCATAAACTGGTAAGTATAGTTTTAGATTATCTATCTGTTTAACAAGGACTAAATTTAAAAAAAAACTTTAAAAAAATAAAAAACAAGCTTATACTGAAGAATAATCAAACGAGCCGAAACTCGATAGGGTTGCGTCGATTCATTACAGAGTTCCTATAACCACCTTCCAGCTCCATCATCAAACCCTGGTTACCATTGAAAGACCTACTCGCCAAGACCATTCAAATGAACCCAAACTCGACGAGGTTGAGTCGTTTCATATTGCTAAGTTCCTTTGACCACCTTCCAGTTCCATCATCAGAACAGCACCATGTCATCATAATATTGCATTGTAACGCAATTTACACATGTATGCAAAATTTCAGCTCCATCGGTAACCGGGAAGTGGATCAAATTTAACTTGCAAGATTTGACCGCCAGATAGACAACAGGACAGGTGAAACTAAATAAAAGCTTGTACTCGTAACTTGTAAAAAGAGTATTTGACTATTTTGGTCTAGCTGGCATGACTTTGAACATCAGCTCCCCGAGCTTCTCAAAGTCATGGGAAGTCGACGACAAATAGTCACAGGGTAAAAGACCGATACGTTTCTCAAAACCCGACCACATTTCTCAAAATAGTATTAATCTGTAATGTGCTTCGTATTGCTGAGGAGAGATGACCATTCCGATGATGGCGAAATATTGTTAGAGAAAGGCTAATAGGAGGTCATGACCTCAAGTTAGGTACATATTTTGTATATCTCTCTATTTATTGTATCTCTTCATTGGGATCAATTTTTACTGTTTGAGTAAACCACAAATAGCGAATAAGCATTCGTGTTCCATCAATACCTACATCAAAGTCGTTGACTTTTCACAAAATGTTCCAGTTTTACAGATAATTTTATTCTCTACTAGCTGCCCCGGTGAACTTCATCTCACCATCTGTCAACTGTCAATGACAACTTTTACATGCAGGAACATTCTGTATGGGAAAATTAAATTAATGTCATTATTATTTTACTCACTATATTTTTATATTTTCTCACCGTTTAGACCCTCCCTTAGATTCCACGGATATTTCAAGACCAAAATTAGCCCAATCGGTCCAGCCGTTCTCGAGTTTTAGCGAGACTAACAACCACGATTCATTAAATAGAAGATAGATAGAAGATAGAAGATTGAGGTGTTAGCTCCATACAATTGGGTATGATGATAAGTTTAATAATGTTATGGAATATGTGCTGCCGGGCTTGTATGCGCGCCACGAATTATTTCGTTCGTAGTGTCAGAACAAGACAGCGTTATGGCAAAGTATATAACTGTCACTTTTTCACACGTCGAAATTAGTTCTTTTCGTGGCATTTCGTGGTCGCATGCTTTATAGCCTGGATAAATATTCCGTTTGGAAATTGACGCAAGGAACATACTGGGTGGTTCTCTGATCTCTCACGTCATGTACCTATGCGTGTTGAAACTGTTGTCCATCTCGTCACTCAGTCCTATAACTACATACTGTATCTGTATCAGCCCTTGAATAGGCTACTGCTGAACATAGGCCTATCCACAAAGGGGGTCATTCCACCTCGCTGACCTAACGCTGGTTGACGGTTTTACATCGCCATCGAATTTCTACCACGGAAATATAAATAAATATTACAGGACCATGGTACACACGGTCTCTGACCTCAAACTAAGCAAAGCTTGTGATATTGCTGCCAGAGTCTGTCTAACATATATTTACATATTCTTAAATACATTCCTAAGTACTTATTTACCCAGATACTAACGTTCAGACGCAGAGTAAGCACCTGTGTTTATCACATAAATGCTTGCCCTAGGTGGGAATCGAACCCACGCTTCTATGACCCAGGAGTCAGGGTCGCTAACCACTGGGGCACCGAGGCAGTCCTGCAGTTTTCCTCATGATCGTTTCCTTCACCAAAACTTCTTATAAAGAAAGCCATAATGGGACATCCTGTACCCGACTGTAAAACATAATGGTCGACACTCAATCGGTAGCAGTACCGTTCCAGCGTGTCTCGGTCCAACTTTACGACCCCTTCCAAATGAGGTTTTAACCCAGCAGCTGCAAACTGCTTCATATTATTTCGTACATTCGTTTCGGTGTAATATTCTCGTATCAACTTTTATTTATATCTACTGGCAATTTATTGGCACATCTATTTTTATAATACGAGTATCATTGTCTGAGCTATAGGTAACTCTCATATATCTATAAATAACAGATTGATAATGCTGTTGTCACTCGAGGCAATTCTCAACCACAAAAATGCATGGAAAATCTTTCAAGCTGCTGTCAAAACTGTCAAATTAGTATTAGGATTTGACGTTCCTTGTCTAAAATTCCTACAACAGCCACCGAATCGAGATATTTTTGATGTCTCTTTCTAACTCGTTTCATACTCGTATTAAATCGATGCATCTCTTACAGATATAATTGATGTTTGATCGACCACATTATCCCTCTGGTATGGAATGTACGTCAGCATTTGGAATATAGTCAATATGGTATCCTCAAAGACTTTGTACTTAGGTATCCTAGGTTGATTAATCTTGATAGAACAGACAGAGATACAATTTTAATGACCAATTGCAAGTATGAAGAGCTGCCAGTCAGGCCAGCTCAACTGCAAAACCAAACTGTAAATCATTCCAGGAGAATTCGCATAAAAATTTGTAGGTGTATTAAGTACGTATATGATGCAACGTCATTGTGTGTTTTTTGTTGCAAAATCATTTAGAAATATAGTACTACTATAAGAAATCCATTGGGCTGAGTATGGCATTTCACCGACACATACCATACGAGTCATTACACCCTCTTTTCATTTTTACGTCATTCTGAAGGTGATCACTTCAAACCGTAACCAACTTTTCCCGGAACTGTAAAGGATTTTAACATCACCCAGCATTCATTGGCCCAATCAACCTAGCCCATACATCGATAAGTAATCGAATCAAACTACACGATTAGATCGACCGATTCGCGGAACGATTGCTACCCGACACTACACTAATGCAATCCGGGCTCTCAGATACTTTTAATGACACCGCGACGCAGAAAACGTAAATTCTATTTTAAGTTACGTAGATAAGGTTGTGGTTTGACTGTCAGTCAGTCTGTCATTAAAGAGCGGTCAAGAAAGAGCAATCGTAAAGCAAGGAAAGTAATTTGCATCGGATGGATGTTCGTTTTGCGCGACAACACCGTGAAATGGCGTCGGGCGGGTGCCAAGTCGCCGGACGCGCCGCTTTTTGTACTCGATTGTGTTGTGGAACGGAATGCTATAATGATCGGATATTGATGAAATTTTAAGTAGGCTGAGAGTTAGAAGGTTTCTGACTGCAACATATTATGATTCGAAAGGTTGCCTAAACCCCAAAAAAAGTTCTAAGTCGATGCCTATAGGCCGACCGCTTACCGCGCGTATCGCCTGCGCGGTAAAAAGGGAGCGGGGGAAGATGTTACCGGGTGGGTGAGAGGGGTACCCGAAGCAGAGCTCAACTCCGTCACCCACCCGGTATCATCTCCCCCCGCTCCATTCTTCCGCGCAGGCGATACGCGCGTTAAGCGGTCGGCCTATAGATCATATTCTGTAGACTTCTCGATGAAACTAAGCGCGTTAGGACTAAAATGCTGAGCAATATCGTTGTCATTCATCATTTTATTCTATAGGACGTCCGCGGCTGGACATATATATCTCCTCTAAACCTGTAAGACCGTTCGATCAATAAGACCGTTTTGGAAGCGTTACTAGGGTTTGCTTGATTTGATTATTAAAGTGAGCAATATTTATTGATTTGGACGTATGAACCGAAACCACGCGCTGACAGCTACTGAGTTCAAACCAACAGTTTTGAAAACCTGAAACCACATTCACAGCTATACGCAAAGTTACCTAATTTGGAGCAGTTGTGGAGTATTGGTACGTGTTTTGTCTTTTACAAATGAATCAAACACGTGGAATCAAATCGTCAAAGAATGAATGAGACACACAGATGAGACATAATTATTTGTAGCCAAAAGTGGCATATAATCGACTTCAGCCGTGAACAGAATTCAAATAGTTCGAACCTCGGAAGAATTACTTTAGTCCTTATTCTACGATTCGAACGAATCGATGTGTCATCCATGCAGTAATTTTTACATTATTGTTGATTTTTCAAAAACGACTGAGCCGATTTCGATAAGATTTAAAAGGCACCATCTGGTCCCATTAAAAAAGATTTTTTGATTCCCTATTGGTCCAACCATCGACTAACATACTTAAAAAAACACACAGACAAAGTTAGTATATATCGATTTTTGGTAGTCAGTAAAAAATTGGATTAACTACTTTAAAGCCATGATGTTTATATCTTTAAAGCAACTCTGCGCTTAATGAAGCAGGTAGTACGGTATACCCCGTATACCCATACTCAAGTGCTATACTATAAATGACGTAAGTAGGTATATTATTGTTGACTTGAGATTGCATACTTTACATAACTTAAGCCGTACAAATAAATAAATTTCAGCACTCTAGTCAATTTTATAACGTTCTTTCTACTATTTTTGCTATAATTGGATGGATTTTTTCATGCTGGTGCTTAAACTTAGTTCATTCGATTTCCAGTTATGAATACTAGTTATGTCTCTTCTTTTACACATCTTTACAAAAAAACAAACTTTCATCATCCGAATTTATTCGCATGTTTAAATCATGCCTTATTCATACCGCAATGTAGACAATACATATCGCGCGATTTGCCACAAAAACTGGCACGACTGCGTCGCCCTTAAAGAATCGCCGTAAATCCAGATTGCTCAAAACAAATTAGAACGTTAATTTTATTACATTAAGGTAATAAATCGCTCGACAGGCGATTGTTTTATGGTTTTATAATGCAGGCTTTAACGGTAGCCGATGCGTAGGTGCGAGATAGCCTTCTACCTAGACGTATAATGAGATGTGAGTTTGGAACTGATTATTGAAGTTTAAACTGTTTATTGGTCATTTGTCGTCACTATAGAGAAACCGGCACTGATCTAGGATCAGTTTTAGTTTCGGGAAGTCCTACAAAACAAGGTAACATTTTATAAGCCTTTTATAGATCCTGTTGAGTTAGTTGATTGTTTGAAAAACTCGCGGGTTTCTTTAGCGGCGACAACAGGTCTTTATAGTCTTACCGTCGAAAGGCACTTTGGGCCAAAGCCCAAAGTGCCCAAAGGCTATTTTCAGCATTTTGGTCCAGCCAAACTAGCTTATACTAAAACATAGTCGCATGCCTAGTAAGTATTAGAACGCCTGCCGTAGGATCGTGATCGTGAGGTTGTGGATAGGAATCCAGGTCTTATGCCTACTATTCTATTATACAGGGTTATTTCTAATCAATTAGCATCCTTTTAGGGGCTTATTCTGTACGTCAAAACTAACAACTTTTGTTCTGCAACTTTTGTCAAAACTCAAAAAAAATGTTGCTCCTTAGAAAAATATCGTTCACCCGCGACAAAATGTATGGAACAGCTGATTTTTTTTTCGAGTTTTGACAAAAGTCCCAGAACAAAACTTGTTAGTTTTGATGTACACAATAAGCCCCTAAAAGGATGCTAATTGATTATAAATAACCCTGTACACTATAATAGCTGTACTGTACTGTATCAGCCTTTTAATAGTTCACTGCAGGACGTAAGCCTACCCACGAAGGGTGATTGGGCCATACCAACCATGCTGGCCCAGTGTGGGTTGGTGGATTCAAATACACCATCGAATTTTATACGGTCGCATGCAGGTTGCCTGACGTTCACCGGTTCAATTTCAGGTGACGATGATCTCCTCCACCGAAAAGCCAGTGGTGTGAAATTCCGTACATAAATTCCAAAGAACTCATTGGCACGGGACCGGGATTTGAACCCACGACCTCACGATTGTAAAGTGCGTATCACTACTTCTAGACCACCACGGATACATCTATAATAGCTAGCAAAACTATTACAAAGTAAACTAATCTAGAAGTAAACGATTTAACTTATTTATTTATACAAAACCTTCACCGTAAAATCTCTATTCAGCCGCCTTTCTCGAAACTACAAAAACGGCTCCATCGGATCTCAGTAGCTCAAACGCCCAAAAACGAAATTAATCTACTTTATAATCGACTTATAGTTTAGATAATCATATCATATCCCTCTTTTGCCTATTAAAACCATATTTAAGCACATAAAATTCCCTTAACTTGTCGATCTGTTTTTACCTCATAAAATATTTACGAGCTTCTAGAAAGATAACGCATCTATATCTTTAATTAGAAAGTTAAATATATTTTTTGTTTTCATAAACTGCGGATGGTTTATGTCATAGTTTGTATGGGAATTTGGCAATCAAATACATATTAGCCTTAAATAAGGGCAGGTGCAGACTTGCAATAATTTAAGGTTGGAAGACTCTTTTGTCAACAATTGAGTTGTGAGCATGCGTTGAAATGTAATTTAGTTTTGAATTGAGCCATTAGGGAAGTGGGGAGGCGTTTTTATTTGTGTTTGAATTAGGTTTGCTTTTAACCTACTTCAAATAAAGAGGAAGTTCTCAATATGTAGAAATGTTTTATTATCGGGGAACGATTATTTGAACATCGATTTGGTATTTTTTATTCAATCTGTATTTTTCGCAAAAAATGGCCTTCCATCGTGTAGTAAATTCGAATATTTCGCTAGACTTGTTTCCATTATTGTTGATTTTTCAAAAATGGCTATGCCGATTTCTGTAAAATTTCAATGGGAAAATTCAATGGGAAATGAATTCCATTTCGGGAGTATACCCTTTCGAACTAAAAAAGATTTTTTTCGATTCGGTTTACAATTGGCGAAATTATCGATTAACATACACAAAATAATACATACAGACGAACAAAGAACCTCCTCCTTTTTGGAAGTCAGTTAAAAATATAAATTATTTTGGTTCAATAGTTTTGAAGCAAAACTAGAAAAACTTTTGGTGAAAATTGCAGCGCCTAAAAAAAGTTAATATAAAAAATCGTTGCTTCGCTACGGCAATTTGGCTTTGGGCGCCTTGAATGAAGTCATTTTTTAAGTTTTTATCAAAGAATAACCATATTGTAATCAGAAAGTTCAAAAGTAAGTTTAAAGGCGGTGGGAGACTTGTAAGATATACTGTACTTATGTGTAATTAATTAGTTGTATCGTCAAAGCGATCTTGATTCACATAAATCTTTGCTTGGGTCACTGCTCTAGTACCTACTTAATGTTATGCTATAGAAAAACTCGGTATATTACTTCCCTACAAACGGACATCAAAAGTAGTGAACAAGGTGATGATGGTGCCGATTGGGGTTCGGAATGCCGAGGCAAACCAAACACGTCTGTGTAACTTTGAAGTGTTTGATTTAGTGAATTTGATTCTATTTGATTTTGTTTGAAATACGCCAATTTTACTATGTACCTCACAATCTTAAGTGACCCGCAAAGTACCGCGTCAGCCGCTTTAAATCATCAAAAAAACCGTAAATGTAAAATAAATAAATTTTCTTCACTTCATTGTGATTTTTTCGTTGTTTCGTTGTTATTTTGATACTTAGGGTAGACATAAAGTACCGTTTGTAGCACAGAAGCTAGTTCTTCTATTCTGTATTTTGTACAAAGAGAGATTTAATTTATTTATTGTTCCGCAGGGCAAGCCGGCGTGAACCAACTAGGCGGTGTGTTCGTAAACGGACGGCCGCTGCCGGACGGTGTGCGCAAGCGCATCGTGGAGCTGGCCATCATGGGCGTGCGGCCCTGTGATATCAGCCGACAACTGTTGGTCTCTCATGGCTGCGTCTCCAAGATCCTCACGCGATTCTACGAAACTGGATCTATCAGACCGGGCTCTATTGGAGGTAGCAAGACTAAGGTGAGTCAATATGTGAGTTGGTGCACGCGTGCAGGCATATGATATCAGCCGACAACTGCTGGTCTCTCATGGCTGCGTCTCCAAGATTCTCACGCGATTCTACGAGACTGGATCTATCAGACCGGGATCTATTGGAGGTAGCAAGACTAAGGTGAGTCAATCTGTGAGTTGGTCATTATACGCGTGCAGCCATATGATATCAGCCGACAACTGCTGGTCTCTCATGGCTGCGTCTCCAAGATCCTCACGCGATTCTACGAGACTGGATCTATCAGACCGGGCTCTATTGGAGGTAGCAAGACTAAGGTGAGTCAATCTGTGAGTTGATCATTATACGCGTGCAGCCATATGATATCAGCCGACAACTGCTGGTCTCTCATGTCTGCGTCTCCAAGATTCTCACGCGATTCTATGAGACTGGATCTATCAGACCGGGCTCTATTGGCGGCAGCAAGACTAAGGTGAGTCAATCGCGTGGGAGAGCTGCTGGTCATTATACGCGTGCAGACATATGATATCAGTCGACAAGTGCTGGTTATCTCATGGCTGCGTGTCCAAGATTCTAACCTAGTTTTTGAGGCTGGATCTATCAGAACGGATTCCATCGGCGGCAGCTAGACTAAGGTGGGTGAAACTCTGATACGAAAAAATCATAGCTACAGAGTAATTTTATCACATTCTAATATGTTTACAAGGATGTTCCTACCTATGTTAGTTCCGGTGGAATTTTAAGTTAACTTTCCGGTTTCTGATTGAGCTTAAATTTTGCACGTATATATGTATCGTGTGACAATGCAAAATATGGTATCACGGAGCTGATCTGATGATGTAGTCAGAATGTAGCTACAGCAGAGGAACTCCTGTACTAAGCAAAACGTCGTGTTTGGGCTCGTTTTACTTGTCTTGGCTAGCACTCTGCTGCTACATGATATCCAGGTTATAAAAAGCTTGTATTAAAAAAGTTATATATTTATAATAATTTATTACATTTATTTTATTTAGATATACTATTCTCTGTTATACATTTATCTTCCAGTTGTCTTTGCAACTAATCTTCCATTCAATTTGTCTTAAAAAATCATAGCTATTTAGCATGCACGTAGTTCTAAACTACGTGCATGCTAAATTTCATGGAGATCAGCTGAGCGGTACTAGAAAACAAGCTAACAGCTCTTGATTTTTTAAAATTCCCGCCTGGACAATTTCTTGGACAGCTTTAGTTGGCCAGACTCTACAGCATAACTTCATCAAATTCTAATATTTTTCTAAAAGGAATTGACGATGAAAACAACAATCGAGTCCGAGTATGCAATCTAGAAGCGAGATCGTAGTCTCAGAGCGAATCGGTCAGGTCACGGCGGCAATCAGAAGTAATTATAAACTATAAAATTTCGACCGACCGACGCGTAGCTTTCGGCTTCTTGAGATGGCCTTTCCACATGGCTGGCTGTGGGGTCGATATCGAAAGAAGGAGATATGGTTCCGTATATTAAATTGTTGAAAAATTCGCTATAGAATATTGGATACTAGCTTTTGATTGCGGCTACGCTTGCGTGGTATTTCAATGATCGTGCTATCCATGATAACTTTTTTTTCTGGGGTAAATGTTGCCCCAGCCCATGTCGAAAAAGCCTATGTTGCTTTTTGTCTTTCAAACTATGTCCATGCCAAAATTCAAGTCTATCCGTTGCTCTGTTAATACGTAAAAGAGTAACAAACCAACAATTGCACTTTCGGATTTAAAATACTAGTACTTAGGGAAGTAAAGATTATTGGCATATTAGCTGATACATAAGATTCAAAAAATGGCACAAGTGATTCCATACTATTTCATGTGATTTGTAATATGGATTGTGACTCTTGTGCGGTGTTCCTCAGATATAACTTATATTCACGGAATATATTAGAATGTCAACTCAAATTCTCTGGTTCATAAGTACGTGTTACTATTAGGTACCGTTTGACTATAATTTTCGAATCGATGAAAGAAAATCCCGAAAGAATCAGAAATAGAAATCTGTTTATCCTCATTATCGTCTCAGAGAAAACATTTATTGTTGTGGAACTAGTTAACGGCACGAACTCAGATTTGGCGTAGCTTAAATAAATCATATCTCAGCTGTATTGTCTGAAGAAGACATAGATAAATAATAGATTCGATGATAAACAGTAGATATAGTGCGAGTGCACACATTGCAATATAATTTTGTTTTATATTTGTTTTCAAATACCTATAATTATTACCTAACACGGCTGCGTACTAAATACGCATAAGGTTTTCTACGTAGTAAATTATGAAAAAAATCTGTTGATTGGATTTATTTAATTATTAGTTATTTGAACTAACGAATATATAAACTAGGCCGCTATTTTCATAAGAGATGACTCAGTTTAGTTCTTCTGTGTTTTTTGCATCCAAAGTGTCATAAAATTTGAGTCAAAATTCAAGTGTTCCAAGGCTTACATCATTCGAGTGAATAATTTTTTTCACAGTTTTATTAGCAAGAAGCATAGATTTTGTAAAGACAAATTGATATAAATCTTAGTTTTAGATATTCAACAGCAAATGTTGGTGTGATTACCCACTGACGTTTGTATGGAGTGATGAGCGACTTGTTTACTCTTAAGGTCTGTTACAGATGTCAGAATTATCTTCTAAGAAAAGATATCAACGCGTACACCACGCACGGGCGGTGACGCATAAGACCTAGGTACCTAGGTACTACGCTCATTGTAAAATATTGGAATATAATCATTGCTTTAAATATATTCTACAGTGTTGTAATGTTCTCCCTTTTTTTTCCTATCTTACGATCACACAAATTTGTGCGCTCGCACAAATTTGACATTAATAAACATAAAAAATCACAACATGAGATTTTCCTAAAACTAAATGATGCGACCACAATATTTTTCGTTTAAAACCTTGATCTAAAAATAAAAAAATACTACAAAAGGTATCTTAATGTTACAATTTTATATATCTCCCACGGATCCCCAAACCGAAGTCCGGTAAGCGTATTCGAGATCGACCTCAGTGGATTCGGTACGCCAATAAAACGACCGTTTGTTCTTACACAGACGGACGCCGCCCAAAATTGATTACAACAAAATACATCCAAATCACCGAAAACTTTTATTAGTGCTGTTATGGGAACACTTAATTGACTACTAATCAACGTTAGAAGTGCTCTTCAAACTGCCGACGGGTAAGCTGTACTCGTATACGATCTATATGCGCAAGCGCAGTGGAACGGATAACACGAAATCATGGATCATACAAATACAAAATATTAAAAGTATATTTGACATGACAATGGTACCAATTACGTAAATAAAACAAATACTAAGACAATTACAATGAATAACGCTTAAAATTATAGTATAACTAGCGACCCGCCCCGGCTTCGCATGATTTAACCTTTATCTTGAATCACTCTATTTAAAAAAAACCGCATCAAAATCCCTTGCGTAGTTTTAAAGATATAAGGATACATAGGGACAGACAGACAAGAAAGTGACTTTGTTTTATACTATAGAAGAGATAAAATTACATAAAGTATGTACGTACGCGGTTCCCACCGGTTAGGTACCCACCTACAATGTATTTTGGGCGATTTTTGTGATTTTGCTGCTCCCCTGGTCAAAGTGTCAGCCTCCTTACTTTTTCTCAATCTCCTGTATTTATTTTTTAAATGATGCTTAGTGTTTTAATGTGTTTAAGATAAGATGTGCGTGATTCTATTAGATTTGTTGAAAAAAGTTATTAGCTATAGATATATTTCGGTTACCAAAAAATACTTTAATTTGAACCAGCTCTCTCTCTCTCTCTCTCTCTCTCTCTCTCTCTCTCTCTCTCTCTCTCTCTCTCTCTCTCTCTCTCTCTCTCTCTCTCCCCTTAAAAAAAATACGCGATATTCATCGACTCTTCTTCTTTTCTGCCCATGTGAAATCGGCTAAAACTGGGAAACTCCGACTGATAGATAATAATAGTAGTTTATGCAACTGTCATATAATACCCGTGTTATATGCAGTTGCATTGTAACGGGGCCACCTACTTAATTGAAAATAAAAGAGGGTGGTCCGATTAACAAAATTTATTTTCGGGTTTAATAATTGCCCGGATCATCATGTGTAACGTTACGCGGCCACTAGGCAGTTATAGGCGAGCACTTCCCTTGCTCCTAACGGGAACCGACGCGGCGCGGCGCGGCTGAGGGCGTGCAGTAGTGGCGCCGCCGAAGTCTTGAGCGAGAACCGAGGAAAACGTCCTCTAGGGTCGTGCCGTCGGAGAGGGTGTAGTACCGGGATGTCCTGTCCCCAAAACTTGGAAGTCCCGTTCCCAAAACTCGGACCCTGGAAATATTGTCCAGTTGAAGTTGCGGGAACGTTGGGTGACTCCTCTGGTTGCGGTATTCCCGAAGGAAGAAAGTTCCATGTCAGCCTTAATATTATGGGCGTGAGCGTGAAATGCCACAACCAGACGGAGTTCACAATAAAAAATAAATTTAGAAAATAATTTTACAAAATATTATGAGTGAAGAATCTACCTACATTTACAATTTAAATCAGTTAAAATAAGTTCAACACTTACCCAATTGGGGATTGAAGCACTGATTTTAATTATGTTATGATGAACAAAACTACTTAATTAACAATTTAGTGAAAGCACAATAATGTTGCCTGTTGGCCCTGCGCCTGGGCCGTGCAAGCAAAATGTGCATCGTGCAGGGCCGGCTGCAGAGATGTGGGGAAACAGGGTAAGAACTAAGGACGGGGCATAATGGGCACGTTGAACCCGTCACATACGGAATTTTCATATGAAATAACGATACATCGTTACAGCATACACTACTTTATCTTCACTAATAAAAATAAATAAAAACATATTGCGAAACATTAAATTCACGCGTACGTGTATTGTCACAGTGAACTTGGCGCCATTAAAATCTAACCAATGAGAGCGCAGCTGCGCGCGCAGGGCCAATCAGGAGCGAGCGCGCGATGTTATAATGAGATTTTACGATATCGATGTGGATATTATAACATCATGTGAAATTGCTTAAATTGAGTGTTTTGTTGTCTGCGCTATAACAGTAGTCATTATAAGTCAAGTATTGGAAACATAAGTAGAATGTTACTACATTAGTGTAGATAAAATAAATTAACAAAATATTAGAAAGCATAGTTTTTTAAATTGTTTAATTTAAATTGTTTAAATTTCCTCTAGAATACAATACTAATAACATAACTTACAATGAATTTATTGTACTTCAAAAATCTATTAATTACCAAGTAGTCAAAAGATAATTATGTCAATGTGTTCGGAATAGTAGTAGTTTCTCTATTAAATCGATTTAATTAGCATTTTTATTGGAAACCAACCATCGGCTTCATGGGAAAAGGCGCAAGTTGAATGTTATCGAGTAGGATCTTAGAAGTAATTTGAATCGAATTAATTAAATTGATTTAAATTAGAATATAATTACTTTGACTACTGGACTACTGCGAGTAGCATCAAAAAACTTTGCTTACACAATACATTATACAAGTCTTTATCGACTAATTTTTAATTTTCTTGTGCTACTACTAAAACGACTAAAACATTCATTCCCAATCATTTTTTTAATGAAAACTTCATTAACTTTCCGCTAGATACTTGACTAAAAATCTACAGAAAAATGACTAAAATGGAATGACATAAAATACGAGTAGTACCTACTTCAATAATACAAAAACAAATTAAAGGTTATCAGGACCTTTACTCTGTTGTAGTAGGACAACAGTTATGAGTATACCGTAATTTAGCCATGTAAATAAAAATATCTGAAAAAGCCCACTCTTATCACCTAGGGCCACAGAGATACTAAAAGGATTAGGTGTCGATCGAGAAAATCAGTAAGTAGTATTTCTTTCGACGTGTCAGAAAGAGACAGCGTTATGGTAATGTATATATCTGTCACTTTTTCACACGTCGAAAAGAGTTTTTTTTCGCGGCTTTTCGTGGTCGCATTCTCTATTCGGTGGCTGTTATCGGATTTTCCGCAGAATTCTTTTCAAATTCCATACATATGTGACAGTTTTGACAGCTCGTGGGCAGATTTTCCATATATTTTTGTGGTTGAGAATTGCCTCAAGTAGGTAGGTAACAACAGCGTTATCCCTCTGGTATCTCTGTGCCTAGGGGTATAAAAACCTGCAGCCTATTCTCAGCCTTACCAAATAGCTATCCATAGAAATCGGTGAAGTTAGTTGCTCCGAAGGAGTTCGGTAACTAAAAGTTAAAACCTAACACGAGCTTTTCATATATTAGATTCATTCAGGATTTAAGAGCGCGTCTTTTGTCGGTGGAGCAACTTCCACGTGTCGCGGTCTTCACCTCCCTTTACGACGTGACATCTACCTTCTCTTTGATCTGATCTAAAAATGCCCTCCGAGGTCTTCTACTTCCTCTCTTTTCTTCTATTTTTCCTTAATTTATGATATATTAGATTAGATGGTGTAAAAAGTATTGTTACCCTGGTTACGCGATGGTAACATCTGATGTTGCAGTTGTTCACAAACACCGATGATCTCGTACAATCAAATGATGCATCAATTATTTTGACACTTTACTGTATAAAACGCCCCAATGTAACATCACAAAGCTACTTCAAAATCAATTCGAAATCTTTCCCAAAGTTTCGAATCGACTAACTAAAAAACCCCAAAGTCATTAAAGTTTAATTGCAGTAAAATGGAAGCCGAATCGTTATTACCTCGTATTATCCGAAATAAATGCTTCTGTAGCGATCACCGATTATTCTAGAAAAGCGTGTCTTATAACTTTGATTGGTGGGAGCGTGAAATCGGACTGTTTTCGCTATTTCATAAAGATTCCTGAGGATATACCTGCTCGATTCTCTCGACTCACATTCTTTACCAGGAATACTAAACATAGGTATAGGTGTACCTAAGTTCCTGCAATACTTTGGGCAAAATAGGATATCTGACATCATGATAGGGTCTGAAAGTGGGAAAATATAAGGATGGTATGTAATATTTCAACTATGTAAAACATAGTTAAATTTTTTTTTTTCAAAAGTATTTTCTTTTGTTCGATACTAGACTAAGTATTTATTTTACAAATGTTCGCTCTACATCACATCAATTAACAAACTCAAACTCATGGTTTTTACTCGAGTAAAATCAATAAAACAAGCTTTTAGCACAGATTTGGCTTGCGCCCGTACCTATATGTACCTTTGCAGTCGCGCTAACCGCCCAAGTGTGTACGACCAAAATATGCTAGCGTCGAACTGTTTGAAGCTAGCGGTAAATATTTGTCGGGAAAAACGGCCTGATATCGTGGCTTCCCACACTCTGGATTAGTCTCGGTATCATGCAAGACCAGCATTGCATACATGCTTGCTTTACTTTGGGTTTCACTTAGACACGGCCGGGGCTGAAACGCTTTATAATATATTTGCTTCGATACGCGGATTTTATTGTCAGAATTTGATTCTTCTACGGTGAACTGTAACAGTCAGTTTATGGGATTTGATCATGACATTGTCGAAAATTTTGATTGGCAATGGAAATGGACGCAACAGGATAAGCGCTCTATGCTGCATACGTGAGCGCATGATTGCTTTCTCAACTCAAAATAACATACTACGAAAAAACAATAATATATTTTAACCTACGTATAAAAATTGAATAGCTCACTTAAATCGATGTAAGTATGATATTTTTAGATTTCGATAAAATTTATATAAGACGAACTTTGGGGTATAGTATTTGGTTCTACCTGTATACTTTCTAAAAAAAATATTAAAATCGGACAACTCTGTAAAAAGGTATGCGTTTGCGACACATTAGATCCGTGTCGACTTTAAGTGTGAAGTATGCTCCACTTTCTGGGTTATCTCTATCTTGTCTATGGGCTTGACTATGAGAAAAATACTATACTATAGATTTTTACTATGATTTGCACATACTCTTGTTGACTTTTTCGTAACTGCTAAATATCTGCTTCTTCCTAACTAAGTATAGGTACAGAGTGGCGATAAGACAGATGCGCTAAAGTCTATTTTAGGTCTCCTGCTAGCTTAGCATACAAGACCACGACAAGGGTTTACCGACGTGTGCAAAGGTGACAGATATATACTTCATCATAACTCTGTCACGCTCTGACACGTCGATAGTGTTATTTTATGGTCCTTATGCTAAGCCCGGGAGCTTAATTATTTCTTATTGTACTAGAGATCCACAGAACTTCTGAATCTTGTTTATCTGGCCCGAGCTGAACTGTTATTCATCTGACAATACAATTCATGTGCAACATTTCATTTGTAACTAGCCTTTGCCCGCGGCTTTGCTCGCGCTTACTTTATAGCCTATGAAACTCGCAAATAATTTGGCTTTCTATTGGTAAAAGTATTTTTAAAATCAGTTCAGTAGATTCGGAGACACCCCCTACAACCTCACAAACTCACAAACTTTACCTCTTTATTGTAGTAAGTTAACATATAGATTATTTGAAATCGCAATCATACTAAAATCTTCAAATATCCAGAAACAGTCATTTTTAACTTACTTCGAAACTAAACAGTCACTCGTGTTTACCAAGGCCCGACGCACAATAAACCAGTGGTATAATTAAAAATCGACGATTAAAGGAAAATCACAATAAATTTTTATTTGGTACACCCGAATCTCATATGCATCATATAAGTAATTTGGAGGTGCCTTCAGAATTATGGTTTTGACCTTATAAAACCGAGGTCCGAACTGTCCAATCAAACAATTTTACACGATCTCGAGTAATTATTTCGGATCGAAATAAATCGCTGATGGTTTCGGTATCAATTTTGATGCCTCAATTAGTGCAATTAGAAGAAGCTGGTGGTTTGAATTGTTAGAATTGTTTGTGTCCTTTGGTTTGTTGATTTGGACTTGAAAACGGGTCTTCGGATAAACTTTTAATCTGTGTTTATTGTGAGCTTGACGACGAACTATGGACAGGACTATGCTCGGAGTCTCTGCGAGATGGAATCAGAAATGTGGAAATCCGTAGAAGAATCAAAGTTACCGACATAGCTCAGCGGATTGGCAAGTTAAAATGGCAGTGGGTAGGGCACATAGCAAGAAAACCTGATGATCGATGGGGTCGAAAAGTTCTCGAGTGAAGACCACGTACTGCCAGGTGCATCGTAGGACGTCCACCCTCGAGGTGGACGATTGCAGGATCGCGCTGGATGCAAGCTATTTCATACGGGAACAGGGGCCTTATTGTGTAAGCGCTCTGACGTTCGGCTTCGCTTTTTCTCCCGCTCGCTCTCGTTGCGCGAGTAACTGGCGCGAGCAGGAGTAAAAGCGAAGTCGACCGTCTGAGCGCTTACACAATAAGGCCCCAGAACAGTATACTTTCTTGTTTCTTGAGATATAAAATCTGGAGCTTTTCAAAATATATATCTTCTAAGTCTGCGTGCTATATCTTCCACCATAAAGTCGCTTCATCAGATGATAAAATTAATAGGCCAAATGTGGTCAAGCGCGGTTTTAGTTACGGGCACTGCCCGCCCGTTTATCCGCTACTTATTATTCTACTTTTTAGTGGGCAAAAGTGCCTTTATTAACTACAATAAGATACAATACTACTTTATATGCTGAAAATACTACTTGGATCTCTCTAAGTAATATTCAAATGTAACGTCAATTCAAACCACATTTCTATCTCTCCGATTCCGACCATCAAAATCATATAAAACTAATCATAAACCACGATTAGGCAATTACCACTTATTAATATTCTTAATAATCCGTACCGAATAATCTTCTAATAACGTGTAAACCCCCACCAGAACAAATATAAAGGCGCGCTAACTAAAACTCAGTGTGAAAGTAGTGTTGGCCGGTGCTATAAAAGTGCCGCCTAATTATGGCCATTTGGCCGTAAATACGGCACTATGGCTATTCATCATAAACGCGATCGTAAAGGAGATAGCCGGAGCACGCAAATCTGGATGCTGTGGACTGATTTGTAAGGAAAAATAAGAACAGGATTTTAGTTATGCAACTAGCAACTTTTCCCACCTTTGCTCGTGGGGATGGGATGTTTTATCATCATCATCATTATCAGCCGTAGGACGTCCACTGCTGGACATAAGCCTCCCCCAATAAGGCCGGTTGGAAGCGGCCTGCATCCAGCGCGTTCCTGCGGTCTTAATAATATCGGGATAAATTTACCGGGTTATCCGGGATGTATTAAGCATAAATAATAAAAATATCCTAAATAATACAATCCGAAACTGTGTTAGTTGGTTTGTTTGTTGGTGATTGGCTTGAATGGGTAAAGTTCGACGGTCGGAGATTGGATAACCTCGAGAGTCAGAGTGACGATTTGGATTTTAAAAAAAGTTTAAGGATTTCGTGGTAGAGCTAGTTTTCTATACGGTAGGTATAATTCCACTATAATCCATTGACAGATGCTCTTTGTATTATCGGTGTGTACAATAAAGAGTTTATCTATATATGAGTAGGTACTTGTAGGTATTACTTCGTAGTTTAGAACAATTAAGCAAAAAGGGACAAGCTAATAAATAGATTTAATTTTATTTATTCATACAAAGCTTTAATTTCCATTTTAAATTTCCTCTCTACTATTGTTTTTGTCTCCTTTTTTACAGTTTATACTTTTAAAACAAATAAAGTATAATCAAATTGTACAGTGTAATCAAACAATTGTAATGTTAGTTAACAAAGGGCACAGACCCTAGAGTCTGTGGTTAGTAAATTTTTCAATCAAAAAAAAAAGTATAATTTAACAGTTGTTTTCAACGAGCAGAAGAACGCCAGTTATTGCATTTTTTACAACTTCTCAGCTGTAAAACAAAACTGTAATACATATCTATTGAGGATATTAAAAGCTGAAATGTCCATGTCAGTTCGCGTACCATGGCAAATGACACCCGAGGTGTCATACGACATGCTTACAGCCACCCCTTTATGACCAATTAGAAGGTTGGCGCGCTCTTGCTAAAATAATACTTACTATGACATTCGGACTTTAGCTACGGCGTTAAAAATAGATACTTGCAAAATGGTTTAATACGAGCGTCGTTAATTTTAATATTTCTGAAATCTTAAAACTACTATTTAATCATGCCCAGAGTAGAAAAGCACAGAAACGTAACGTAACGCGTAACGTAAAGAAAAGTATTAGTTCAATTCTAAATCATTACATATACCTACGTGACGCAATTCTTGCAATAGGTATACAGCTCAGACCAATTTAAAAAAATCAAGACCGAATATTGTAAACAAAACAAATGAGGCCGACAAAACTGAGCCTCGCCGTGTACAGACACAATTACACATACACGTACGAGTACGTACAAGGAAACTAAGCCTTGGCTCGTCAGTCGAACTATGGCGGTGCGGCGCAACACCGACGCACTCACCACATGTATAATAAACCGGCCTCACTTGTCTGTTCACGACGTTATGTCTTGTTTTTTTTAATTTGGTCTTAGGTATAAAGGTACCTACATAACATTTTAAGCTAGACATCCTAACTACTAGCACTATACGAGTATAACTATGTAAGTGAGTGAATAAATTTTAATATAGAACAGCTTACACCAACGACAACTCTATGACCAAATGTTTGCTCTGCCCCGATGATAGCATGCATGGAATCATTAACTTAATTTACACTATCTATCTATAGAAATCGCATGAAAAATCGCCAGAACGTAAAATACAATTCCCGCGCTTCAGTGCTGCCCGCAATTAAAAACACTAGGTAGATGGCCAGTACTGAATATTTGATGTTGCCACGTTATGTTGTTTGACAAAGCTGTTAATGTCACTCTAGCATGTCATTCGGTGAGATGTTTATCAGAAAGTTTTTCAATAGAGTAGCTTTTTATGGAGTTAGGAGACGTTCAAAATGTTCAATCAATGGTAAACATTACCATGGAATCGCACTCACACTCGTCTTTAATGGTGCAGTGATTTTACTAGAGTTTGAGTTTCACTTCTGCAACAGTTCAAAAGCAGGGCGCTACGTTTGTCATAATGAAATCCATGATAACTTTTATAAAAAAATCGTGCAATATCCATCGGTATTAGATCAATGATAATACCTCTAAAATACTTTCTAAAACTTTGGAATAACGTTAAAAAGTCGTTAAACAATAGCATTCTTATACATAGTTCTTAACGTTCTTATAGCTTCTCAATACCTTTTTAAACATCCTTTGAAAATAAATATACATACATTAAGTATTTTAATTCTTGGGTTTCATTTTGAATATAAATATGTGCAAAATGAAAATACATTCAAAACGTCACATTAAAACAGAAATGCACATAGCCTAAAATAACAAGTACAAAATGATAAACCCAAAATCCCACAATACTAAGAACGCAATTTTTTATATAAGAAGGTATAATTTCCAAAAACAACGAAATTACATTCTATTTGATAATAACTATCTGTAATTTAAGTTCATCCTACGAACCGCCAGATCGAATACAGATACCTCAAAATGACCGTTCACAAGCTACTAAAAAAGCAAACAGAAAAAAATAACCCCGAAGGACAGGTCGATGTATTAACATGTTATTAAAGATAAACGGTGTCGCGCTGTCCACTGTCCTTCAATTTAGGGACACCAAACAACACATCAATGGAAATGCTGCTTAAAAATTACAAACAACTTTAAACCTTACAGCTTTGACATAGACATCGAATTTTGTATCTACCCAATATTTTTTTAATACTGGCAATGAAAAATTGTTACTGCGCAATCCATTGACGATTTTAAGCTTTATGCTAATGAGTTAGGGTTTATGAAAAGTAGTGTTTTGCCGGTAGATAATTGGTTTTATTCGTGTGGGGTGGTTTTTATTCGTGTAATGAACATTGTCTATTCCGATCGCAATTTGTGTTTTGTAATCGACATGCACTAATTTTGTAGGTGAACGGGGGTTAATATAGGTTCAGGTGGGGGTTAATATGGGTTCAGGGGGGTTAATTTGTGTGAATAACTGGCAGCAGATTATTTTAAAAGTTCAAAATGTTTCATGGGTTGGGAACCAACCAATAAAACGCAATTAATTTGCTGGCTATGTCAGGAACGGAAAAAAGTGCGACTCTATTAAATTCAAAGAAAGAAATAAATACATAAAATAAATAGTAAATAAATAAATCACAGCGTTGTTTACAATGGTTTTTTTTTTCAAGCAAAAAATCATAAAATTAATTTGTAACACATTTTAATTTGAAGATCACTTTTAGTTAATTTTATTAAACTTGTCTACATCCGTCTATTTCATACCTATTTATCTCGATATTCTACAAGAATTCCTTCATTACAATTTTTGTGATTATATTTAAAACTCTATAATCGATTTTATTGCACATCGCAAATTGAAAATCTCACTCTGACAGCCCTTTTCTATCCATAATAACAATTTACTGCTCCAAATAAATGGTTACCTTTCAGGATGCTTTCACATTAGGTTGCTCAACCGCGCGACTGCAGGGCTGCAACAGCATATAAGTATCTTAACATTAGAATATTGTTATACTGCAATTAATAGACACTATCGGTTACAGGATAATAGGCACAATAATGAAGGCGCCATCGTAAATTTAGTAGCAACGTAAAAAGTGTTCTCTCTATCGAATACCTAAAGTGAAAAAAAAAAACATTTTTTTTTCTAATTATCTATTATAATTACGATGGCGCTTTTATAATTGGGCCTAATTTCTGAGTAATTAATTTTAAAGAAACTTAATACAGATGTGACGCAGAGACCCGAAATGTTTTGATCTCTGATACTAAGTGCTATCATTCTTCTATAAGGGTCTCGCAGACAGTTGCAGCCTCTAGCTGTTATATGGTCAAAAAAAGCCCAGATTCCTAGTGGGAACTCAATTTTTGAACTGATGAAAACTGATTTTTTGAATCGCACACTACGCTAAACTTACCTACCGTTCGCACTAACAAATATTTTCGATGCTTGCTCTCACTCGCACTCGGTCTCGTGAATATTTTTACACATAAGTGCGTACAGGTTGAAAAATAGAGCCCTTGGACGATAGTCTCGCGATTTAGTAACCGCTTCAGGGTACAGCCGGGTTATGTGGGATTGCATCTACTAAAACCACCTCGATGGCCTGCCTTTGTGCTGTCGTGGAAGCTCCGGGATCTCCAGGGGAACGTACCGTACGATTTAGCAAACTAATGTGAAAGCTCTCTTACTCGCAAAACCCGTTCAATATTAGTACAGCGATACCACCACAGGATTTCCACAACTTAAGTCGGATTTGCGTCCATATCGTTCGCTTTATGGTACATTTCTGGATTATTCTGTCAATATTATTACTCGCCTTTTAATACCGTAAAGCTGGCATATAAAACACGTATAAAACATATTGGAAATGTCGACAATATCGATGTTTTATCGGAAGATTTGCAGTTTCATTTGTGACATGATAACTCTATCTGGGGTCAATATTTACGGGTGTTGGGGTAATTACTTTGAGCTGGATTACGATAGTAGTACACGTGAAGGTCTAGGTATATTTAATTCGATCAAATCGTGAACATGATGAAGTAGTGACTATCAAACGTATAGGTACCCTATGATGGGCATCGTACGGCATCTCTAGAAGAGAAAAATATGTTTGTTTAGCATTATACTACTCATTACCATCAACTTTTACTATGGAACCACCTTGAAATGTTGATAAAGAATCAGCTAAGTATTCTATACATTTTGTCGAATTTTAATCTATTTGTTCTATGTACAGTTGTACACCTAGGCAAGGCTATAGAGGTAGAAGGGCACTACTCCAGTAATTGTTTTAAAATGTTTTTTCTCAATTTAAATGTAGAATAATGTGGTCTAATAACGAGTAGATTTAACCTACTTAAAAGTACTACTACAGTCATATTGTCGAATAGGTATATTATTATCGTCGAACTGAAACCCTCTGGATTACTATAGATAGGGTATGGGAAAAGCTGGATTACTCTGATCGCAATACTGTGAACGAATATCAATCAACGTTAGCGGATATGCGGATTATCGATTATCTGTGGAGTTAATCGATACTCCATGTTTGATTGCGATTTTTAGGGATAAAGTATAGGACTCGCAAACATCGTCGATTAAAAGTATATGTAACTTCGTGTAGGCCGGGTGGCTGGCCCTGGTGTCAGATGCTTTTAGGCCGCCTGAAAGCCTCTAAAGGCTCGTGGCCTCGTGGCTAAAGGTTAAAACAACCGGGACCTACAATTTAACGTGCTATCCGAGCCACGGTGGCGCTCATCTGAAAAATGCCATCCGCGGTCACCCATCGATTTGAATTTTGGGACATTGAATATGATTTGCCAGTTTGTTTGTTTTTTCATATCGCAGTTTTACAGGGTATTTGAATCGATCGTTTAAATTCGATCGTTATTCTTATAAAATGATCGAATTCTTAAACCTATCGCTAGGTACATTTGTACCCAAACTTGTAAAAAAAACTTCAAACAGTTCACAACCCTTACTAATATTATAAATCCGAACATGTGTTTGTTGGTTCGCTACTCTTTCGCGCACAAAGCGACGCAGCCACTAGATTATGTATTTGCATGAATAATTGAATATATAGTCAAACCGCTAAACTCAGACTTCGCCTGCGCGGGTACGGGGGCGCGGGGGTAGACGACAAAGAGGACTGAGACAGGTGCGGGCGCCGGGGACCCGCTGCCCGCGCCTGTCTCAGTCCCCTGTGTCGTCTCCCCCGGCGCCCCTGTACCGCGCAGGCGAAGTCTGAGTTTAGCGGTTTGACTATAATTATGTACCTACTTATAGAATCGAGTATTACGACTAGATACTACGCATAAGTGAAGTCGCCGAAGGTAGTAGGTAAATAGATATACCTACAGCTTAATTATTTGCTAAATCTACTCTATTATCTTCAGAAACATTATATAAAACCAAATGAACATCATCAAAAGCGATCAATCCAGCAGATGCAAACCCGTTCCACTGCTAATGTCCTAGACATTTCGCTTCCTACCCGCACCATGTAATTACGAGCTACTTCCTCTGAGGACATTCTTAATGAGCTTTCATACTATGACCCATATAAAAAACATGTCAGCGAGCTAGACACTCCACCTGCAGCCTTCCTCTTATTAATATCGAATCAATCTGTCATTAAAGCAACGGTCTCTCTCACGCCCTCGCATTACGTTTCATCTTTCACCCCATCAGGAAGGTGGAAAGTCTAATAGAAATCCGTAATAAGAAACGTTAATCGCGCGCACGCATGGACAGTTACTGGTCGCCATTTTGCACTGCAAAAACTGATATTGGATGTGTCAAGGAATGATGGATGTGCAGGCGCAAAAACCGGTGAACGGAACGGGGAAGTGACGCGGGGCTCCGCGTGCACAGAAGTGTGCGTGTAGAGGTGGCGAACCGTTGAACTGTGATTATGTTCTTTTTTTATTTACAAAATACATCTATTTACAAGTAGCGGCACGTAAGTCTAGCGCTGAGGGTACTGTGGAGGGGGTGGCTGCGCATATTGACCGCAATACTAAACTCATGCGCAACCACCTTCTCCACACTTCGCTCTGCGCTAGACTTACGAGTATATACCGTGACCGGTAATTACTATATTACAGTACAAGTTGTAAGTTAAACTTAGTTACTAAAAATATTTTTAAATGTTACAAAAAAAAATCGAATTAAACTTAACATGATATGGGAGGAATCTTGTAGTCTGTTTGATGTATGCAAGTCTTTTCTATCGCGCTATATTATTTGAAAAAAAGAAAAGCGTTGTTTTTTTTTTTAGTTTAGTTTGGTTACAAGCCGCTTTTAGCCGGTCTTATCAGAAATCTATTAGGCTTATGTTTCCTACTTCCAACTGAGCTTATCCATAGTGGAGGCAGGGGACGCCCGTCTCTTGCTGAACATAGGCCGATAATGGATACTCGTAATGATGATGATGGCGGTCCCGTGGTTGACAAAAATGTTTTTTACATTACAGGGCGTTTGTTACGTACTTAGAATACGGCTAGTTAGTGTCTCTACCTAAAATATGTTTCTGAAATCTTAGCGGATAAGTTGTGTGGATAGAATGAAATCTCCTTTGATTAATATAATTTAAATGTAAATAATGTTGAATTTCATTCTACTTAAATGTTACAACTTTCAAGTTTAAATACACTTCAAAGTTGTAACATAAGTACAACTTGCAAGTAAATATGCAGAGGGTATCCAGACAATTACGGTTGTGGTGTCACCAGCGGCGCTACTATGAAACAATTTGGCAAAAACATGTAATTAGGTACCTAAAAAATACATTATACAATTTATAAAAATATCTTATATAACATAACTAAACATTAAAAGAGTACATCTTTACAAACTCTTTTAATTCTATAACTTTGATATCAGGTTTTGTAGCTATTCACCTGCTCCTCACGAATTGAAACTGTATGTCAATGTGTAAGCTACTGTATTACGCAGGTAAAGACCTAGAGCTTCTACGTTCGGATAACCTGACATGCTCGTGCTTAACTCGCAGACCATTCGTGATTGGGACATAACTTGGAGAACTTATCTCCTAACGGGATTTTATTTTACACAAAGAAAATGCCTCTTCTGACAAAAATGCTAATATCTCTTAGTCAAGTGAACTTTACTGTACTGTACTGTACCAGCCTTTTTTTAATAGTCCACTGCAGGACGTAGGCCTACCCACGAAGGGTGATTCGGCCATATCCACCACGCTGGCCCAGTGCGGGTTGGTGGATTCACATACGCCATCGAATTTCTTCTACGGACGTATGCAGGTTGCCTCACGATGTTTTCCTTCACTGAAAAGCCAGTGGTGTGAAATTCCGTACATAAATTCCGAAGAACTCATTGGTACGGAACCGGGATTTGAACCCACGACCTCACGATTGTAAGGCCGGTGTCATTACCACTAGACCACCACGGCTTTACTGTGAACTTTAAGTAGTTACTAATTTTAACGACTTCTAAACTTCTAAACTACTGTATGTTTTTTAAATTATAACGGCGAGCTGACAACATAAGTCAATGACACTAAATATAATTACGTTTCTTTAACCAATCGTATTGCTGCTTATCAAGCCTAGACCATACCAATACGTTTCATTCCAGTTTTTAGGGTTCCGTACCTCAAAAGGAAAAAACGGAACCCATAGGATCACTTTGTTGTCCGTCTGTCCGTCTGTCAAGACCCTTTTTCTCAGAAACGCATGGAGGTATGAAGCTGAAATTTATATCAATTACTCAGGTCTACTGTCCCTTGAAGCTGTGAAAAAATCAAACTTCTAAGCCAACGCAATCAAAAGATACAGCCGTTTATGCCGCAAATTTTGAAACTCGCAAGTACTCGCAAGGGAATCAAAACCTAAAGGGTACTTCCAGTCGACCTAGAATCTTGAAATTTGGCATGAAGCAACGTTTTATAGCACACATAAAGGAAAAATTCCGAAAACCTTAAATTTTTAGTTACATTACAAAATATATATTTTTTAATAAATATAAACTTATTACTTTTTTTGTCGTAATGAACGAACTTTGTAAACCTTGCAGGTTTGTACGGAACCCTCGGTGCGCGAGTCCGACTCGCACTTGGCCGGTTTTTTTTTGACTTGGTATCCCGTATTCGTCTGTGATTTCAAAACTCTTACATCAGATAGGTAGGTAATTCACCTGCGGGGCAATTCTGTCAACCGATCTCGTCACCGAAGTGATACGTTCCCGAACCCCTCTCGCTTTTCTGACAGTTTTAATGGCTCAAAGCTGTCAAAAAAACGAGAGAAGCTCAAGAACGCGTCACCTCAGCAACGAGATCGGTTAACAGAATTGCCCTGCTGGTCTTTATGTAGTACTTGTAAGTTTACTTCAATGACCTCGCTACTGTATTACGCGGGTAAAGACCTACAGCTTCTACGTACGGATAACCTGACTGGTTTAATGCTCGTGCTTAACTTGCAGACCATTAGTGATTGTGATTGAACTTGGAGAACTTTTGTCTTAACGGTATTTTATTTCCACAAAGAAAAGGGCAAACAATCAAACATGAAAACACTAGCTGCATTTAAATGCATTGTGTCAGTGTGACCATAATTATTTTTCGCAAAATTTAAGCATAACCGACTTCAACCGTGTACAGAATTCCAGTAGGTACCTAGTTCGCGCGGATCGATGTGTCATCTACGTAGTAATACTCACATCATTGTTGATTTTTCAAAAATAGTTCAGCCAATTTCGATAAAATTGAAATGGGACCATCTCTGAAATATAATCTACCAAACAAACAAACAAAAAAAATTGAAATCGGTCCACAATTCGTGAAAATATTGATGAAACTATGGGCGAAAATATTGATGACACAAAAAAAATACATTCTGACGAACAAATAACCTCTTCTTTTTTTGAAGTCGGTTAAAAAATGGGAAAACACCTTTTACTTCGCTTCAAAAGACAACCAAAACTTTAATTTTGATTATTTCTACTTAATAGTAGAAATAATCAAAATTAAAGTTACCATTTCTACTAACTTGAATTAGTTAAAAAAGTGCATCTTGTCTTTCGTGCACGTTATCAATTTCCGTAATCTCACGGCATCTGTTTGATCGAATCAATAGCCAAAACAATTATCTAAACCTAAATCCATTACTATCCACCTTTTGCCGCCAAAACCGAAGAGTAACTTCCTTTCATGTGTGGCTAAAAAAATAATTATAGGACTTTTAAGTAGCCTGTCAGAGTTAATGTGTAAATAGTGGGCTTCCATAGGGGGTGTGTTGGTTCGTCCCGCCAAGGCGTCAATTTTACAGGGAAACCGTATAATTACGACATTAGAACTCGATCGGATAAAAAAGTAAAAAGTATCGATACTCTTTTCTTTTTTTTAATCGATACCATTGAACGCTCAATTTTGGCGCTATTTTTTTCTTTTTAATTCAAAGTTTTTTAATCGAAGGGTGCGTTCGTGTTACGGGTGTGAGCTGTAATTATTTATTGATGCGTTTGGTTGCTGCTGTCATAATATTTTTAATGCATTTTTTATCTCTATTCTTGTGTACCATTTAAATAGTTGCGTATACTCGTAGTTTTCTTTGTAATCTATATCTATACTAATACTAGTAGTTCTTCGAACAGTAGATCTCGCGACAAATCTCTTCAACTGAATCTTCATAAGCTCGATATATCTCAAATCGCTCTTGACCGATTTGGTTCGTACTCGCAGATCTTGTTACAATTTACATACTAAACAACCTTGCCAAATATTATCGATTATATTAATACTTTCTTAGGAAATCGTAAGGGAACATCGTAGGCGCTCTAATATACCTACGAAAATTGTATTTTTATCGTAATTTCACGCTCACTCCTAACTAAATTTTCAAAGTTAACCAACTTTTGTACTAGAAGTTTTTATCGTAAACGAAAACAAATTTATTTCTACCTTTACCACCGCTCTACCATCTCCTGTACAGTATTGTAGCTTACGGTTTCAGTTTATATGAAGTAAGAATTTGTAGAAGAAGTATGAAGTAAGATTTGTAGAAGTAGAATTTCAGTTTCCATGTTTTTCCTGAAAAAACTTCCAAAAAGGAGGAGGTTCTATGTTCGTGTGCATGTATTTTTTTTTTGTGTATGTTCATCGATAATTTCGCTAATTTTGAACCGAATCGAAAAATTATTTTATATTTCGAAAGAGTAACCTCCCGAAGTTATCCCATTTAAATTTTACAGAAATCGGCTGAGCCGTTTTTTAACAAACCGACAATAATGTAAGCAATTCGAGCGAAATATCCGAATTTTGTACACGGTGAACATCGATAATTTCGCCAATTGTGAACCGAATCGAAAAATACTTTTGTAGTTCGAAAGGACATACTCACAAAGTGATCTCATTTAAATTTTACAAATATCGACTGAGCCGTTTTTGATAAATCAACAATAATGTAAACAATTCGAGCGAAATATTAGAATTTTGTACACGATGGAAGGCCGGTTATGCCATTTTTGCGAAAAATAATTATTTTACGTAATAGTTACTTTATTCCTTATTGCGACCGTTTAATTATCCATTCTCCCAAATAACTCTATTATTCGAAGATTAAACGAGATAGTGCGGCCCCCGGTGTCGAATCTGATATCGATACTTGACTATCGACTACCTAATGAGCAAAGCCGCAGCACTAAGCCATTACCATACTACACACTTAACTATAAAACTGGTCAGAAAAGGGAACTAAAATATCTAGTAGAAAAGCGTCAATATTATCTTGCAACAACGATGCTAGCGCTGAGGTGTTACTGTACAGATAAGGCTTTGAATACACAGCTGAGTGTTCGCACGAAATTTCATTTCGTTGTTATTACACTTGGATACACTATTATTGGCTTCATCACACTTGAATAGCAAGATATGTGGTAATGAAAATTCCTACACTAATAAAGTTGTGTTTGCCCCCGCTTAATATACTGTGGTAGATGGTTATCGTAGCTTTTTATTGATAGCAGGGGAGGATAAGGACCGTATTGTACTTACCTACACTCCTTACTAATGTAATGTAGTTGGTACACTGTAGGACGTAGGCCTATGAATATCAATAGGTATGAAGGGTGATTGGGCCATATCCACCACACTGGCCCAGTGCGGGTTGGTGGATTCACATACGCCATCGATTTTATTCTACGGACGTTTGCAGGTTGCCTCACGGTGTTTTCCTTCACCCGAAAAACCAGTGGTGTGAAATTCCGTACATAAATTCCAAGAACTTATTGATACAGGACCGGCATTTGAACCCACAACCTCACGATTGTAAGGCGCGTATCATTACCACTAGACCACCACGGCCACATTTTGTAGGTACCTAAGTAGATTGCAATGATTCAAGTCAGCTGTGCCGCTTTTGATAAAAACAAAAAAAAATTGCCATAAATATTACATTACCGCTGCGTGTTAGTCACGATAAGACTTTCACACTGCGTCGCCCATTACGGCTGAACATTTTCCAGCAAGAAAACGGTATTATCATTGATGGACAGTATTAAATCGTCATTAACCGTCGTCAGTGTGAAACTATAGTTCATACTGATTAGTCTAGCAGTTATATTATAACTACTACTGTGACTCTTTCACGGTTTAGCCGTGTAAAAAGCCTTCCGGCGCCGGCGGCTTAGAAACTACCAATGTCTAAGACTAGCTTAGCATACGGCCACGGAAAGAGCTTTGTCTACGACTCGTGAAAAAGTGATATATACTTCACCATAACTCTGTCTCGTTCTGACACGTCGAAAGAATTATTTCGTGGTGCGTATAGTAGCCCGGCTGGGCCAGGTTAGAGAGAAAGAAAAGTTTTGGCAGACCCACAGAGTTCACAAAGGAATAATGTGGTCGATCAATAAAATCTGAAAGATAATTTATTGATATAATAGGACACGAGTTAGAAAGAGATATAGAAAATATCTCGTTTTTTTTGAAATAATGGTTTGCAAATGGTTGATACAGTCCAAATTATAGTGATACAAAACAATAGAACATGTTAGGCTGTCCAACCTTCTAGGTGCAAACACAGCATGCATACAAATGGAGCACTAGAAGTTTGGCAAGTAAGGAAAAATAAAATCGTCCAAGTGCGAGTCAGACTCGCGCACGAAGAGTTCCGTACCTGCTTCTACGTACTATTCTTCTTGCCGTTACTATAAACTCCTAAAAATCACGTTTGTTGTATGGGAGCCCCTTAAATATTTACTTTATTCTGTTTTTAGTTTTGTTATAGCGGCAACAGAAATACATCATCTGTGAAAATTTCAGCTGCCTAGTTATCATGGTTTATGAGATACAGCCCGGTGACAGACAGACAGACGGACAGACGGACATCAAAGTCTTAGGGTATCGTTTTTACCCTTTGGGTACGGAACCCTAAAAACTAATGTAAATGAGAAAAAAATGTGACTAAAAAGAATCTAACAAACAGTACATGTTATTAAGATTAACAAAAAAAGTATTTTTTTACTTTTTTGACCGACGTGTTGAAAATGCCAACATCGTGACTATTTTTAATTCAAAAATTCAAAATTAATTTATTTCAGGCATTTGTAGGTACCCATATTCACAACAATTAAATTAAATTACTATTGACTATTGTATTGTAAGTACGACACAAGCGATTTATGGGTGAATTTTGAGCATAATTGGTTCGACAAGTAGGCAGATAAAGATAAAGATATTCTTTATTGCTCTCAACTGTGTACAATTAGATGTTACAACAATATTGAGACGCAACAGCTTATCCTGCCGGACATGCAATATTAGTTTTGGTATAACTAACAAGCTTTGTATGTTATCTTGCACCACAAACTAAAGAGATATATAAGTATAAAAACTATTACTTATATATATTCGAATCATATACCTATACTATTTATTCTATATTTACATTTAAGATTCATCATTTATTAAATTATAGCTATTGAATACAATACGACATAGATCTGCGTAATGTAGGTACATATTTGCACTGTTATACCTAAACTACATGAAGAGATCGAATAAATTACAACTAAGTCTTAGTACACAAAATATTAAGAGAAAATGTTTTAATTTCTCGGCGCGAATTAACCTCGCGAGGTACAGAAAAGTTGATACTCGTATTTTGGCTCAAGTCCGGGATGTCCATTTTACTGTGTTTAATTTAAAGAGAAAAACGACATCAGCTGTTTTACTCCGAAGACTCAGTGATGTAGATCTATAATGGACGAGTCTGGAATCGTAACTTTTAAGACTGCGGCATTTATTGTAAGCAAACGAGAGGTGATAGAAAAACTTTTTTTGTAAGCCTTCAATTCTTTTAGCGTGAACGGCGTAATAAGGGTTCCGTATGGGACTACAATACTGGATTTGTGCCTGTTATCGGATTTTTCGTCTCTTAACGTCAAATACCAATACATATTTGACAGTTTTGATAACCCTAAGCCAGATTAGATTGCCCTACATCAAGCAGTATGTACTCAAACGCATACCAATATGGAATAAAGAAAATATTATTTTCCTCTAAACAAAATCAAAATGATTGAGTTTAATTGAGTAGCAATAGCAAAGCAATACTCTGGAAAGAAACTCTCTGTGCAGACTGCAGACCAAAGCTTACTGAAATTAAAAGCTTTGGCCACTCCAAAAATTATTAACAACTTGAATTAAAGACAACCTTTCATCAACTCGAGACGTAAACTCAAACCAATCATGCTGTACAGGTAGAGAAAATGATCCAATAACGCGTTTTAGGACTGAACAACTCCATCTAGCGGTGGCGTGGTCAATTAAAAACTCTGAAATCTTTGTAACCTCTTCAATGTCGATTATTAATAGCTTTCAATGTTATTTATTATTACATTTTTGCAACAAAAATTTTATAAACAATACAACTAAAACTGAATAAACGCGTATCATTTCAGCCATAGGACTAAACTTCCACTGCTGGACATAGGCACTTTACAAAAGGCGTTGCTCTGCAAAATGCAATACTTTCAAAGGTGTATAATGTTCATCGTAATGACAAGTTCTACTATGGAACTTACTGCGTATTCGCGAAAAAGTTCAGCTTTTGAAAAAGTACCTACCTACCTAGTACCTAATTAAAATCGTTGAAACTTAGATCAATGTGTAAATATGTGTTCTTGTAGTTCGATTATTTTTTTACTAATCCAACCATTCTCAATCAGTTTTCACTAACCCAATATTGTCTATCTCTTTCCAGCAAGTGGCCACTCCAACAGTGGTGAAGAAGATACTGCGGCTGAAGCAAGAGAACCCTGGCATGTTCGCGTGGGAGATCAGAGAGCGGCTGCTGAGCGCGAGAGTGTGCGAACCTCACTCCATACCTTCGGTGTCTTCTGTGAATAGGATCCTGAGGAACAGTGGCTTGGCTTGGAGCGACGACGATAGGGTTGGGCATGGTGAGTAAACGCTTTAAAAGTCTAGCAATTGATGGGCGCGAGAGTGTGCTAGCACTGCTAGCAGCAAACCTCTACATACTTTTGGTATCTACTGTGAATAGAATCCTAAGGAACAGCGGCTTGGCTTGGAGCGATCAGCGATGACGACAGGGTTGGACAAGGTAAGTGTGACCATTTTGTAGGTAGGTACTAGAGTCTAGTACCTACAAATGGTCTATGGTAGATGTTGATTATATAATATAAGAGTGACGTGCAAAGCGCAGTAGGTACTATGCTGCGTCGGAGTCTGACGGGGGTCTGGATGGCATGCTAGCCCTTATTGATCGAGCGACAGAAATCTCCGTTTTAAGCCGGTGATTTCGCTTTCGTCTGTCTAGATGAAGAATCTCGCATAAATATTAGTAAAACCTGTGTAGTTTTTACATATTACTAGTTTTTTTGTCGTCGGCGATTTTTGATAGGGGGTATTTATCTCAAAAAGGGGGGAATTTTACTGTCGCGCTATTTATCAACCGATTTCGATAATAATTTTAGCCACATTGTTTAATATATCATGTATGTTTAATGTATAATATATGTTTATTATATATAATCTCTATCTATCAAAATGGATACCTATTTCAAACAATTTACCTCTCTAGATACCGTAGATTAGTATTCAAAATTCAAAAATTCAAAATTCAAAATTCAAAATTATTTATTTCGGTTCACAAGTTATTAGAATAATAATACATTGGGGATTCCCTTTAAGCAAGATATGCCTGTAATAGGAGTCCCCGCTCTTCCTTAGTATAGCACATCGTAACACGAAATAATTAAATTTTTGATGAAAGTTATTTAATTATACAATGCAAAGCAATTTAAACAAATACAACCACTTACGTTTTATACAAATTCTTAGTGTGGCGGTTGTATGTGTGTGTGTGTATGAGTGCACATTTATGGAACCTGTATCAGTTTTTCAACTTCACTATAACTAAGTGGAGTTACCCACTTGCTGATACATTTCTTACAATCGTATAATATCTTAGGATATATATCTAACTCTTTGTTTAATTTATTATATAAAGTAGCCGAACGTGCGTTACACTGCTTACAAGCAAATTCAGTTTTGTATCTAGGTATCTGTGTCACTGAGATCTTCCTTCTTTTTGTTGGGTTCTGTAAATTAGCATCATATGGTAATGTTTTATGTTTTTTGAGAATTATATTGATGAGATAAAGTTTCCTAACTGAGAGTAAGCCGCTGATCGAATAGATGGCTTCTGTGGAGTATCTAATCTTTTTAAAATACATAACTTTAATCAGTGCGCGCTGAGCCCGTTCAACAGCTATAAATTTAGTTTTAGATGCGCCTCCCCAAATTGGAATACAGTATAACAAAATTGATTGCGCCAAAGACACATAAATGTCGTTTAATAAGTTTCGAGGTGAGTCATTAGTTTTTTTAGGTACCACATGCCTTAGTGATTTAAAGATCCATATCAATTTCCTAATTCTGTTAGCTACTTGTTCCAGATGATCATACCAAGTCAGTCTATAATCTATGACCACGCCCAGATATTTAGTCTTTGATATTCTTTCTATCGTAGGACATCTACAGTCTGTCATGTTGGTACCATCACATTCATGAACTCTAAGGTTAAATTGATCAGAAGGTTGAGTACGATTATTGATACTGAAACATATAAAATTAGTTTTAGAAGTATTTAACGTTAATAGGTTACATTTAAGCCAATCTGCTACTCGAGCCACACCTGCCTCAGCATATTTTTTTACTGTACTCCAGGATTTTGCCGAGAAAACAATGGCAGTGTCATCCGCGTAAGAAAACAGACTGGCGTTGTTTAATGTTAAATTATATAAGTCATTTATGTATATTAAAAATAATGTGGGGCCTAAAACACTTCCTTGAGGAACACCATAAATAACTTCCACATCATCACTAATGGTTTGACCTAACTTAACCCGCTGCTTCCTGTTAGTCAAATAATCTATAAAGAGATTTAAGGGTGTTCCTCTGATTCCGATGCTTTCTAATTTCTTCACAAGGATTGGGATGGAAACCGTATCAAACGCTTTTTTTAAATCGAGAAATATCGCTAAACATTTGTTTCCCTTATCAAGTTGATCAATTACAAGAGAAGTTAAAGCAGTTATAGCATCTTCAGTCGATTTGCCTTTTCTAAACCCGTATTGTTTAGGTGATAAAATATGAAAAGAATTTAGATAGTTAATGAGCCGAGAATTCAATAATTTTTCCAGAATCTTTGATATTGCTGGTAAAACAGATATAGGTCTATAGTTGCTGATATCACTCCCATCCCCACCCTTGTGAATCGGGATTATTATTGACTGTTTCATGGAGATTGGGAAAATCCCTTTTTGAAAACAAATGTTAGCGAGATGCGTTATAATAGGAACCACTTCACTCTTAGCATATTTTAAGAACTTAGTCGAGACGTTATCCCAGCCAGGTGAACTATCAGACTTTAAATTCATCAGAATGTTATCCACTTCATTTACACATGTATCTGTAAGAACAAAAGAGTTTAGCTGTTGGTGTATTGTATTTGTAGATTTAGTGGGTTTTATTTGTGTAGCTAGTGATTTCCCAATATTTGAAAAGTAATCATTAATGAAATTCACAGATTCTTTAGGAGAAGACTTCATGTGCAATAAGTCTGTATTTTGTGTTAATTTTTTGTTAGTGTATGTAATACTTTTTATATTTTTCCAGAGTAATTTATTGTTTTTAACCGATTTCTCTAATAACTCTCGTTCATAATTTCTTTTTAATTTTTTGATCAAATTGTTACAATAATTCCTATATCTAGTGTAAGTTATTTTTAGAGTGGTGTTATAAGGATCAGCTCGAAGATTCTTTTGCATTTTATTTCTGTTATTTATACAACGTAAAATCCCAGTTGTGATCCATGGTTTTAAAATCCTTTTTTTACTAGGAATTTTTGTAACAGTAGTACAATTGTGTATTGAGTCCGTTAATTTTTCTATAAGTAAGTCAATTAGCACATTAGCATCGTCACAAAACAACAGATCAGATAGTTTTTTATCTTTTAAATACTTCAAAGCAAGTTCATAATCTATTGTTGTTTTGGTCTTTTCTCGAACTGGTAAATGTTTAATTTTAGATAGGCATAAAAGTATGGTAAAGTGATCGGTTATGGTAGTATGTAGTATAGCTATGGACGCAGAGAATTTCAATTTATTAATTTTTAGCATAAAGTGATCTAGGCAATTTTTTTCTCTGGTGGGTAATATATGACCAGGTAATATACCATATGTAGATAGCATGTTTAGGTAATTGGTTCTATTTTTATATTCATTTGACGATTCTGTTTCTTTCAATTTTATATTTATGTTAATGTCTCCTGTTAATAATAAGTTATTATTTGATTTAAGCGACGCTAAATGAATACTAAGGCTATTGATGAAAGATTCAGCATTTGGATTTGCTGGTGATCTATAAATGCATAAAATAGTATTATTCATTACGTCAATCTGTAGACATGAAGCTTGCACTAGTTTAATTTCTTTTACCTTATGTTTTAATGTTTCCTTTATGTACAGAGTAACACCATCATTTTGATTTTGTCTGTGTGTCGAGAAATACGAAATGTAATTATTTAACTGTGGAATAGGTTTATTATTATTTAGTCTGCATTCCGTTAGAACGATGATATCTGTATCCACGTCAAGGGATGAAAGATTTAGCACAAAGTCATCGAAATTACAGTAAATGCTCCTTATATTTTGTGTAATAACAGTCAAATCGCGTTTTTCTACTTTTAATTTTTTAGATAGATCCTCAGTGTTGCATTCAAAAGAATGAGCTATTTCTACCTTGTCTATTTCATTCAAAGTATCTAAAGTGTTATCCATCATGAAAAATGGGCAAAGAAGAAAATGTCGTTAGATATGTAGTGACACTTTTTAATATACGTGAGTGAGAAGATAGTAAATATATATTATCTGATGAGTTATTGTTTTTGGCTACGATTATCTTAAATTGTAATAGTTCTTGTTGCTGAATCTTTGGTTCATAATATGCGTGTGTGATAGTCTTGTATCTTTTTGATGAATGAGTGCTGTAGTAAATAATGATTAATCTTCGTACTAAAAGTGATGTTGTTGAGTGGGTTTGCGTGAGAGAATGAGCGTTATCAATATTTGTACACTTTAGTAGAAACAAAGGACATGTTTCCAGTAAAAACCTTGTTAACATTGTTGAATCCATGGATAGTCATATGTCTGCCTGTAGTAGTTGATGAACTTGCGCTTCCTGCCGCACTTGTATAATCGGCGCCGTTTCATTTAGTCTGACGTAGACCCGACCGAATGACGTCCAACAAAACTTATATTGCTTTGATTTTTTTAGATCTCTTGCTAGAAAATACAGTCTTGCCGCTTTAGGAGTTAAGTGCTCCGACACAAAGATGGGATCATGTTCGTTAGTAGTGTAACCCAGGTGTTTGGCTTGAAGTTTGTTTTGACTATTTCTTATATTGTACGACTTACACATTTTCAGAAGGTCCGATTTCAGCATGGTTGAGCCCATCTCAATAATTACAGAAGAGTTTTTTTCTGTGTTCTTCTTTCCATTAATTCTGTAAATATCTTTTATGTCAGTCCCCTCAATTTTAAAGCTTACTGATTTTGATAAACTGCGTACCATATTTATTAGATCTTCTTTGTTTTCATTCTTCTTCTTCGGTACATTCTTGATCTCGACATTAGTTTTTCTGCTCTCTCTCTGTATGTCTTCAACCTTATCTTCCAGCATGGTAATCCTTTCGTCTTTTCTTTTAAGTTCACTTTCCAGTTGTTCAAGTTTTTTTCTATATTCTTCATTTTGACTGGTCAGTATGCCGATAGACTGCTGAATTTCCTTAAGGTTACTATTAACATTCTCCAATTCATCATTTTTAGAGGTCATAAAAGAAGTAAACATGGACCTCACTTCTTCCTTGAAACTGCAGAAATCCGCCGATAGGTCCTCGTCATCTCGTCTTCTCTTCAGTCGCTGAGTGATATTTTTTTCAGAGCTACCCATTTCACTCAGTTTTGAATCTGAGAGAGATCTGTCCAGGCTCTGCGGCCCCAGTAACAACGCTCTGGCCGATGCATTTGAGTTGGCACCCTTATTCTTTGGTGGAGTGTGCTTGAGAGACATGTTCCTCTGTTAGTACTTGCCAAATAACAATTACAATATTTAGAATAAATATGCTGGCCGAGTCCAGAGGTCCAATTACTTCGAGAAATACACGTACAACCTACGTCTGACCAGTGAAGCTAGACCCGTCACAAGGCGCCTCCGCTAAACAACTTCTCAGCGAGGGGTCAAGTTACCTGGCCGGCGATCGACGATCTTCATACAAATGTGCTTTCCGTCAATTTTATAAAGACCTCTGTGACAAATGCAGTTACCAAGTTAAGTCCTTCCGTTACTCACAGGTAAGCAGTGTCGGTGCTGAGCGTTATTTCAATGACTCAAGGTAAGTTTTTGCGTGTAGAATAATTACGGCTAACTATTTGCTCACTTTTTAACTTTGTACTTTTACTATAGAATCATCGAGCACACATCCCACTAGAGTAATAATGTCTATTGTTTTGCTTAGCGCCAGTTCCGCCAAAATACCGATCGGAATGCTGCGCTGTGAATGGTCGGCTCATGACGGAGCATTACGCTAGGGCTTGCAAGAAAATATTTTAGGTATTTTATCGACATCGATATAAAGTCTGTTTCGTGTGAAATGATATGGTGCAAAAAAACCAGTTAAGTACGAATTACTATTTATTTACCCATAACTATATTTATATCATAAAATAAAAATTATACATACCATATTAATTCAAAGACACTTAGTCTACTAAATTTTAACACAAGTCTCAAGCAACTCTTTAACATAGTTTTAATAGTAATTTAATATTTATTTAGCATTATATTTACGAGAAATAATTGCAGACAAACATACATACCAACAAGCCAAACCGACGTTTTTTAAGTAGCTTAAATACCTTCTTTTACATGTAAGTACTAGTCCATATCAAATAATTATCCGAAACCACATCAAAACCCATTAAGTCAAACGATAATCATCTTGGTAAAACATTAATGTTTTTAAAAACGCAAACTGACAACCTCCTTTTTTAATCGGTTAAAATATAAAAATATTTTCTTAAGTCTAACATGTCCATTTGCACACAAATACGTTCCTGATTTCGAAGTACCGTTTGCAAAATAACAATTCATGTTTAGGTACGGGACCCTACATGCGCAAGTCCAACTCACCCTTAACCGATTTTTGCCCTTTGTGTTAAAAATCCTACAAAAATAATGAATCATAAAAAAAAAAGTTCTATAAATGATATGTACACACCGTATTAGTTTAAAAACTCAATTTCATATTTATATTTCGTATACGTAATTCAATGAACTACCAAACATGTGAATTCATATTATATCTATATCGAAATCTATATCGATACTCCATTTGACCAATTCAGTGCGGCACTAGTAATAGCGTGATTGATAGAATAAGACGGCACAATACAGTTGCATATATGCGAAAGCAAGACGCATAGATTCGAGTCCAATATTTCACTTAGATGACCAGTTTATCTTGAACCGCGCTAAAATGGTCGTAATGAACGTAAAATGAAATAAATATTATAATTTTCAATACTTACCGGTGAAAAGTGATTCCGTCTGTCTTATAATTCGACTTTTTGCTATTTTTGCCACACCATCGAATAGAACAGCACGCCATTATGACAGTATTGTAATGATATCAGAATATTTCTTGGAATGTTCCAGAGACGTACGCGTAGGTCAGTTGCAAGTACCGTACTGTCTTAGTGCGGGCGAGCAAAATTATGACTTAGTGACAAATCATAGACTAGTTGCGGAATCGGATGGTTATGATTATTGCTCTAGTGGGATGTGTGCTCGATGTATAGAATTAACGCGGAGACAGCTAAAACACGACCGAACACCTCGGCTGCCCGGAGGAAGAGGTATAAAACATTAGGTAGGTATATCAAACACAAAATCATTGCTTTTGTTTAAATATTATTCTAAAATCACTACATATTCGTAGTATAAAACAAAGTCGCTTCCGCTGTTCCTATGTCCCCATGTATGTTTTTATCTTTAAAACTACACAACGGATTTTGATGCGGTTTTTTTTAATAGATAGAGTGATTCAAGAGGAAGGTTTATATGTATAATAAACCTGTGCGAAGCCGGGGCGGGTCGCTAGTTATTTTTATTTAACTTTACTATTTTATTTGAACCTTGGTTTCTAATTCATATAGGTATACCTACCTATATATATATGCAGATTGCAGATGTTAAAATTTATCGATGTCTAATTCAATTTCTCTAATTTTAACATCAAACAAATGTCCCCAAAAACGTGTAATGTGTAATTCTGTTAAGCGTCTATTAATTTAAAGTGTTAGACATTTCCGTCACCTGCTCTACCGAAGGCTCTATACCTTCTGGAAACTAATACTTTCTTACTTTCGAGTAATTAATTGTGGAATAATTCCCATTTTGTTAGCTAATTTGTTTTTTACCCTTTAATTTAATATATCCTGATTTACAATACTGTTGCCACCAACTCACCTGTTCAAAGCAACATGTGCTTTGGTAGGTAGTTGCGTAGCTATGTAATAATTGTAATTTTGTGTAGGAGTTATAAATATACTTCTTATTGAACTTGTTTGTATTTTGGCTGGTAACGAAATAAATTTTAAAATGACCAGTTGTGTTTCTAAGCATCAAATTGAACTCAGTAATACCTAAGTACTTTCGATAAACGTACAGACTGTTATTAAGCGATTGTTATTATTTGGTAAATATATCAGAAGAAATGGTTTATATATAGTTTATGCGGTATCTAAATGATTTGTGGTGCAATAAACGATTGAATATTGAATATAAAACCCTCAAGCTGATCTGTAAATTGATACCAATTACAACTGAGCGCTACCATAGCTCGGATGACACGTTAAATTGTAGTCTCCGGTTATATTATATTACCGTTTAGCCTTGTCCAAGGCCTTCAGGCGGTTTAAAAATCTCACTCTTTTTACGAATACCTGAAATTTCGTTTATTAATATTATACATATAAGTAGATACGAATGCGAATAAATTTGCCAACTAATCAAAATGAGAAATGTGATAAATCTAGAGTTATCGCAATTCACACTAATCAAAATAAATTTCTCTTTTTGCAGATCCCTACCCACAGCCGGAACTGCCAAATCTCATCGACTACATGTCCCTCAAAACCTCCCTCCCCCCAACGCCCCCACAAAACCCCCCTTACTTCGTCCACTCAGGGATCCGAGTGCCGCCACCAACCACATCCGACGCGCACCTCTACGACCGCCGATTGGCCACCTCCTGGCTCCTAGCCAACCAAGTGCAAGCTCAAGGCCTCCTCAAACCTTACCCCATATCCCCCTGGCAGAGGATCATGATGCCATACGACGCTAAGAACTTCACTCCCTACGCGAACATCAGCAGCGACTTCTTGCGAATCACAACTGACGAAGTCAAATCTGAATCAGAGCATATTTCCGTAGAAGCCAGTGACGACAGCACTGACAGACCAGACGACGACGAACAAAAGGAAAAGGAGAAGAAAAAGAACCCGTACTCCATCGAGGAGCTACTCAAGAAACCGGATAAGTTGCCCAATGTAGCGCCGGTTGGGTTCCAGAACTTTCTGCGGCAGCCGAGTGGGAGTATGATAGAGTACAGCCATGAGAAGGATTTGAGTAATCGCAGCTCTCCTGCCAGCTACTGCTCGGCTCAGAGCGTGTCTAATGACTGCTTCGTTGAGTCGAGCAGTCCGGAAATTAAAGCAGGGAATTGAATAGGAAACAGAAATAAGATGAAAAACGAGATAAGGTGGAGTGATGACCTGGGGCTTTATTGTGTAAGCGCTCTGACGTTCGGCTCTGCATTTTCTCCTGCTCGGGCCAGTTACTCACGCCACGAGAGCGAGCGGAAGGAAAAGCGAAGCCGAACGTCCGAGCGCTTACATAATAAGGCCACTGATTGAGGCTTGTAACTATGCTGGATGCTAGTAAATTCCTACTGGTCCATTTGGAAATTCATCAATCATATGCATTGTATCTAGTTGTCTACAATCTATCAACATTCTATATCTCCTAGCGTACCTAACTACTAAAAGCCTTAGATTTTGGTTGGATTATTCATAAAATTCAATTCTTGTTTTCGTTTGATTTCATACCTACATGATTATCAGTTAAATTTTCACTAAATATATGAAGTTACACAAAATATTTAAATATAGGTAGCTTTAGCTGTTTTGGTTTTGATCCATTGTTGGATGGGCGATACATATAAGGTTTTCTTAATTTACTCGTATTACCTATTTTAGGTAGAGTTCGAGCGAGCTTACTAGAGAGCATAATAATTATTTATTAAGGACTAGCGGTCCCGGTGAACTTCACTCACCATCTGTCAAGTGTCAATGACATTTTGTACATGCCGGAAAATGTTGTATGGGAAAATGAAATCCATGTTGTTGTTATTTTTCTCGCAACTGTTATAAAATTTCTCACCGTTTAAACCTTCCCTTAACTTCCACAAATATTTCAAGACCAAAAATTGCCAAATCGGTTCAGCCGTTCTCGAGTTTTAGCGAGGCTAACAACCACGATTCATTTTTATATAAATAGAAGATAGATATTTGCATAATTTGACATAGTTTTACATACTTACAAATTATGTATTGTACGTATTAATATGATTTCCAGGAACTGAATTCCAACCAGACATAATATAAATAGGAGTACCTAAATCAGTTCGTTTCTCCACCTTGTTTGGTTTTCGTTATAACGTGGTAAATGGTTAAGATAGGTACCAACAAACAAACAACAACACTTTATTAGACAACCACATTATATAAAAAAAAAACAGATTATAACCACTAGAACGTCGTCGTTTCGCTTAATTGTACAAAACAAAACAATAGGTTTTCACACATTTTAAACGATATAAAACGGGACTCACTCACGTGTTCGTATAGTCATAACACGACTATAGTGTCGGTCGCGTTCGGCGACCTTTCTCAAGTTGGCGAGTGCTAGCACGCGGAGCAGTCTCGCAATGCACTCATGAATTGAGTGCAAGCTCAAGGCCTTGTGCAAGCTGTTGAGTGCATTGCGAGGCGGCTCCGCGTGCTAGCACTCGCCAACTTGAGAAAGGTCGCCGAACGCGACCGACACTATAGTCGTGTTATGACTATACGAACACGTGAGTGAGTCCCGTTTTATATCGTTTAAAACAATAGGTCTCCAATTGGCGGCCTTATCGCTTTAAGCGATTTCTGCCAGGCAAGTATAGGCCGAATCAAATTTGTTGGCGGGTGTAATGTTAGCTACAAGCTGCGCCAAACCCAATCCTGACTGAATCTCCGCGAGGATTGGGTCGTCCGCAGCTTGTAGCTAACTTCGCAGCCAGCAAGAAGTTTCATTCGGCTTATACATACCTACGTATTTCACTATGGAAACTAACGTGGTTTTCGTACATTTTAATTAAGTAAAAGTTAAAGTCTCGCATAGCACTCGATGCTATGCGAGACGAGCCCGCGAGCTAGTACTCCGACCTTGAGAAAGATCGCCAAATGTGATCGAAACTATAGTAGTATCCTACTAAAAATCAAACGTGAGTTAAAATAAACACATGTCATTTATGCAAAATCATGTTAATAACTAATTTAAAGACAGACGTCAAACACTTCATAAATAAAAACGCATGACATTAAATAAGGCCGAACATCATGAATCAATGAGGTTGTATCATTCCTCCCCACTTAGATTTCGTCGATTAGGCGACGCGGCGGTCTCCCTTGGCGATGACTTCGTCGAAGCGGTGGTAGTGCAACTCCAATTTCAGGAGAGGTTGAAGCTGAAGGTGTTGCAAACGCTGGAGACGCCGATGCCGATGACGTAGGTATTGCAGGACTGTTAGAGGGTGAAGGTGTTGAAGGATTTGGTGTTCTAGGAGCAAATGACACTGACGCTGGAGACGCCGATGCCGATGACGTAGGTATTGCAGGACTGTTAGAGGGTGAAGGTGTTGAAGGATTTGGTGTTCTAGGAGCAAATGAACTATCTCTCATGGCTAATGGTGAGCTTGCAGGAGCTGATAAACAAATTGCAGGCTTAATAGCTCTTGGTCTTATGTGATCTGCATGTCTCCTGTATTCTCCCCCATTAGATGCTGTAATCACATATGAGTACTTGTGTTTTCGGGCTTTCACCGTAGCAGGTTGCCATTTCTTATCCAGTTTTGTTTTCACATATACTTCGTCCCCTGGATGATAATCGGGTGTGGAATTCATGATGTTGCTTTTAACTTGTTTATATTCCAAAGTTCTTCTCTTATCTGGTCTAATATTTGATAAGAGACAATTCAATTGTCTGCCAAACATCATTTGGGCAGGAGATTTGCCAGTTGTCGTATGAGGAGTATTTCTATATGTAAACAAAAATTCAGTCAGTCGGTGCTTAAGATTACTGGTTTCATTTGTGGCCATCCTGGATTTAAAAGTTCTCACTAATCTTTCTGCAAGTCCATTTGTCCGTGGATGTAGTGGAGATGATGTCACATGCAAAATTCCTTGAGATTCACAATATTTGCTGAACTCATACGATGTTAGTTGTGGGCCATTGTCAGAAACTATGATACGTGGAACGCCAAATGTGCAAAATATGTCGTCTAAGACTTGACATAGCTTCTTAGATGTGATATTTTGCATAGGTTTAACTTCTATCCATTTCGATAATGCGTCGCATAGCACCAACCAATATGTCCCTTGAAATGGCCCCGCAAAATCTAAATGCAATCTATCCCAGACCTGTTCTGGAATGGACCATGAAAAAATCGGTAGTTCTGGATTAGATGGGCGATTTTCTTGACATCTTGTACATAGTTTGACAAATTCATCAATGTCTTCATCGATAGAAGGCCACCATACATAAAAACGAGAGAGCGCTCTCATTGCAGATATGCCTGGGTGACCTTTGTGAAGGTACGACAAAACCATTTTCCGTAATGTTGCCGGTATGACCATGCGTCCTTGCCACATGACTATATTGTTTTCAACTGACAGTTCAAAACGTTTTCTAAAAAATTGTTTGAGATCATGCTTGTATGAATTTTCCAGTTCTCTCCAGCCAGTCTTTATGTACTGTTGTACTTTTGATAATGTTTTATCTTTAATTGTTTCTTCACTTATTTTCTTTTCAGATAATTGTAAGTCACATAGTTTGTTTCCCAACATTTGTGCGGTAATTTTGTGGACAGTTGTTTCAGCTTTAGATGGTTGGGTCTCTGGGTTTGGCAACCTCGAAAGACAATCTGCCAGTATGTTATTTTCCCCCTTTTGGTAGTGAATTTTATACTGATAGCAACCTATTAATAAAGCCCATCTTACCAATCTATTGTTTACCAGTTTAGGAAGATTCCGTTGCGTCCCCAAAATGTGAATTAGAGGTTTATGGTCTGTGACCAGAGTGAATTTAGTGCCTCTTAAGTATTGGTCAAATTTTTTAATGCCGAAAACAATAGCTAGCGCTTCGCGGTCAATGACAGAATACTTACTCTCAGCTGGCTGAAGTTTTCTAGATGCAAATGCAATTGGTTGTTCGAGGTTGTCTTTGTTTTTATGGAACAACACCGCTCCGACGCCTTTTTCTGAAGCATCTGAAGCTAAAAATAAAGCTCGATTCTCGTCGTATGCAATCAAAGGCTTTGTTTTTGCGATACTCGCTTTTGTTTCTTCGAATAATTGTTTTTCATGGTCAGTCCAATGCCATTTGTGTTTGCCACTTGTTAGTTTATAAAGGTCAGCGCATTGTCCATGAAGATGTGGAATAAATCTTTCGTAGAAGTTTACAAGTCCCAGAAACGAACGTAATTCTTTGGTATTTGTAGGTTCTGGAGCTTTGATAATTGCATCTATTTTTCCTTGAGTTGGACGAACTCCATTTTGATCAATCGTGTGACCCAAATACTCAATTTCTTTGTTTAAGAATGTGCATTTCTTTAAATTTACTTTTAATCCCGCTTGTTGTAATTTGTCTAAAACTGTAGATAGCGTGCACAAATGTTCATTTAAGTCTTTTCCTGTTATTGCAATATCGTCGAAATAGACAGCTACGTTAGGCATGTTTCCGAGTAATTCATCGAGGAAATTTTGAAATATTGATGGAGCCGTCGAGATTCCAAATGGCATTCTGTTGTATTGATAGTAACCTTTATGTGTTGAGATTGTCAGGTATTTCTTTGACTCTGGAGAAATTTCAAATTGTAGGTAAGCATCTTTCAAATCGATTTTTGAGAACCTCGCACCATTGGCCAACTTTTGGCGTAAATGATCAAAAATAGGGACAGGGTGTAAATGTTTTGTTAAGACAGGGTTCAAAGTCGTACTGTAGTCTCCGCAAATTCTGACGTCACCTGTAGGCTTTAATACATTCACTGTGGGTGTGGCCCACTCTACTGGTGTTACGTTTGGGTCAATCTTTTGTATGATGCCAGTTTCAGTAAGGCGGTCCAGTTCCCGTTCAACATTTTTCTTCATGCTGAATTTGATATGCCGTGCTGGTAGGTGTACAGGTTTCGCTTCAGGATTGACATGAATATTTACTTGGTAGTTTAATACTTTTCCTAGTTTACCGTCAAATAATTGACTATGTTTGTTCAATATGCTCTTAAGATTTGCTGGTGAATTGATGGCTTTCACTGAGTAAACTGGGCTAGGGAACTCCATTTTAAACATTTCGCACCATTGGAGACCAAAAAGCATCGGTTTCGCATCATTCATTACGACTACAGGTACTATTTTTTGTGTTCTGTCAACCTGTACTGTTACATCTGCAAGCCCTTTTGTTTTAAGTTTGTTATTTCCATAAGCTTTAAGTTTAGGTGCTTTCATTAAAGTAGGAGACCCAATTTGTCGCCATAACTCAGTACTAATGATTGAATAGTTTGACCCAGGATCCCAATCCATAGTACAATTGATTCCGTTGATTTTCACGTCAATTTGTTTACAGTCTCTCTTTTTATTAATGACGCTGCAGACAACGTCGCTGTCATTATCGCTACTGTCCGAAGTACCGTTTATATCTGAATCAGTAGTATGAACGTCGGCAATCCTTTTAGATTTCCCTTTCTTGAAACTAATATATGCACGTCCAGTTTTAATACAGCAGTTCTCAAAATGTCCTTTGACATTACATTCATTACAAATATGATCCATTGCCATGCATTTAGATGGCTCGTGTTTGTTGTTTTTACCACATCTCAAACATTGATCAGAATGCAACTTACGTGGATTTGTTGCTGGTGTAGAATTGCTGCTAATCATCTTCCGAGAGTTTCTTCTCTTAATGCGATTTATACTCGTACCTGGCGTGTCATGTTCGGCTTGCTCTCGCGATAGCGCAACTGAAAAAACTTCTTGAAATGTAACCTCGTTGCCTGACTCAAGTAAATCCGGCCATTTCTGTTTCAGGTCAGTTTCTAATTCAGCGTGGTTTAAGCCTGTCGCAAAACGGTCGCGTAGCTGTCGTTCTAACATTTCTCCTTTGTACCCGCAGTCTTTGCTTAACTCTTTTAGCCTGTTGGCGTATTTCTCCATTGTTTCGTTGCAATTTCTAGTACAATTCCAGAACTCGGATAAGGCGCGGTATCTTGTTTTCTTTATACGATACAGATCCAACAATTTGCCGCGTATATCGAAGTAACTGCTGGTTTCAAAATTAGGTGTCAGTGCTGTTTTAACTTCACGAAATGTTTCTGGTGTAAGCAAATTTATCAATAAGTCTTTCCGCAAGTTTTCATTCGTCACATCCAGTATTTGGCATTTCTTTTCAAAAAAATCCAAATAATCTTCTATTCTACCGTTTTCTTCATTGAATTTGTCCATGTTGAAGTTTTTTAGAATCATAATTTTGTCATTTTTTGTGATAGAAGCGTTTGTTACGCTTTGCGTATGTGGTGTTTCGTTTGTACGTACGGTTTTGATGAGTAAGTGTAGTATTTGCGTTATTTGTTCTTGCTGCGCCTGTTGAGCACGCAAGAATTGAGTAAATTGTTCGTCATTCATTTTTGACTTGCTATTTCTCTTTTAATCCTCGTCGCCAATAAAATAAACACATGTCATTTATGCAAAATCATGTTAATAACTAATTTAAAGACAGACGTCAAACACTTCATAAATAAAAACGCATGACATTAAATAAGGCCGAACATCATGAATCAATGAGGTTGTATCATGAGTAACACCTGTGTTTTACTTAATTAAAATGTACCTACGTATTGTAATAGGTAATTACAATAATTATTAGATACAATACGATCTTTTGGTTCAAACCATTAGATAGGTACAAATGTACAATCCTAACATGTACAATACATTACATTATGTAAAGACCACATCTACACTGTAAAATAATTAGGGACATAAATACCTACAGACCTTGTCTTGAAATTGGCATACAATGTAATAAGTAACCCCATAGTACAACAATAAAAATTATAAAGCTGACCGCGCACCAGCCTACGATTCAAGAGCCGCCCACGCACGTCACAATCATTTTTAATTTTCCGCTAAAGTGCAACATACTTAGGTGTCTTCAAATCTTGAGTAAAAAGGTAGGTAAGCGTGCTACACCCTTTTTTTACGAGGGGGAAATCTTCGAAAGATGCCCGACTGCTTTGGGGTGCAGTCGGGTTATGTAGGAGTGTACCCACTAAAACCTCCTCGGTGGCCAGCCTTTGCGCCTTTATTTGGACCTCCGGGGTCTCTGAAAGGAACGCACTGGTGCTCCTAACACTGTGTGTGTCTGCTCGCCTGGTAGTAGAACCAGGCTTGTGCGGTCCTGTACGACAGCGTTGCCACACACTTTGTCGCGCTACACCGTAGACCGCATTTCTGCTTAACATCAGGCAGTATGAAGTCAAACACAGACCTAAAAATAGTTTAGAACTAGTTTTTGCCCACGACTATGCCCACGTTATATTTAATTTTTTGTGCTATCCTATGGGAACCTTTAATTTTTCCGCGATAAAACAATAGCATACCGTCAATAGCGTAACTAACGTCCTTGCGAGTGCAAAATTTTTCTTACAACTCCAGTGCACGGTTTCGTTCGGACTGGTGCGCGAACAGCCTTATGAGACATTATCATTTTGCATTTTTTGTAGCTTTTTGATGAGAATGTTGCCATAGGAGATGAAAAAATCTGTTTCTAGATAGGTATATTTTGCCAAGTATATTTGTAGGTAATAAAACATAGGAGATGCCATATTCAAGTTAATTCATAACTGTGTCCATATTAATTGTTCATATTTTCATACCCATAAATAAATATAACGATAGTAACGTAGATAATTAATATTTTAATTATGTGTAATAATAATAATTTAGACACAAAAAGGATAGGTACAATTATATTTGTAATATATTGTAAAATAATTTAAATTAGATTAAAAACATAATTTATGGTTCTGTGATATTCTAGTAAGAAATTATTTATTAATATAATCATTAAGACACGTGTAGGTACAATAATTTAAAACTATTTAAAATTAGTTTAAATAATAATCGTGTTCGTGTATTTTCATGCATTCCTATTACGAATCATTCCAAAATTATTGAATAAAATCTTGTTACCCATCAAATTAATATTTTTCTTTAGTATACAATAATTTACAATGTGAATTAATTTAATTAGTTACATTAGTGTCGTTAAGTGTAATAAATAAAATAAGGTAAACACAAAATAAACATTTAGGTATAGAAAGAAACCTCTGTGCAGGCCATATTACATATACCTATATTCCACGAGAACTTAATAATAGAATTAAGTAAATTATGTAGGTCCGGACGTAAACATGCCTCATAACTAAATAAAAATAAACCAAATGATAAAAAATTTGAATGCATTTTTATTTGTAAATACCCGAAATGTGGTGTTTCACCACAGTGCCTGGTGTCGAGGCTACGGGCACGCATTCGCACTCCTCCGCGGCACCTGACAGCGAAAGCTCGATTCGGGCTCCACCACGGAGCTTGCGATATATACCTACGATTCCTTTTTTTTCTCAGGGAAATCCTTCATCGATACCACCCTACTCCGGGGGAGGCAAGGGTGTTATATGGGAGTCCCGCCGCTGGGTGTAGGTACCTATATGTACAACCCTGGGGTGTTTCTGCCTGACGCCCATGTGCTGGAACTGCGGGGACGCTTTCGTACTCGTCCGCGATATACGATTCCTACCGCAGCCAACAATATAGCTGACTAGCTTAAAACCCGCGGCTTCGCCCGCGTTGTCTTAGTAGACAGGTACTTGCTTATGAAAATAGCCCGTGGTTTGACCCGCGTTTGTCTTAGTACTTGCTTAAAATTATAAAAGGCTGCCGGTTGGCTTGCGTTGTCTTGGCACTTCCTTAAAATAATAAAAGGTCGTGGTTTAGCAAAGCATTATCGTATAACGTATTACTTGCAAGGATAATGCCTATGGTTTGGCCTGAATTGTCTTAGTATTTGGCTAAAATGATAATAGGTCGCGGTTTGGCCTGCGTATTCTTAGTACTCGCTTAAGATGGTAATTTATAGCACGCAGCTTAGCCTGCGTTGTTTTAATACTTCCTCAAAATTATAATAGCCTACCGTTTGGCACGCGTTGTCGTATTACTTGCAATGCTAATAGCCAACGTTCTGGCCGCTTTGTTCTAGTAACTGTTTAAAATGATAATAAGCCACAGTTTGGCCCGCGTTATCTTGGCACTTGCTTAAAATAATAATAGTTCGTGGTTTTGCCTGCATTGTCGTATAACGTATTACTTGAAAAGATAATGCTTAGTAGGCATTATCTTTTCAAGTAATAGGAAATGCCTACGGTTTGGCCTTAATTGTCCCAGTGTTTAGCTAGAATGATAATAGGTCGCGGTTTGGCCTGCGCATTCTTAGTACTTGCTTAATATGGTAATTTATAGTACGTAGCTTGGCTCGCGTTGTCTAAGTACTTGCTTAAAATTACAATAGCCTGCCGTATGGCTTGCGTTGTCGTATTGCTTGCAATGATAATAGCCCGTGGTCTGGCCCGCGTCGTTATAGTATTAGCTTAAAATGATAATGGCGCGCAGTTTGGTCCGAATTTTCTTAGTACTTACTTTAAATGGTAATTTTCCACAGTTTGGCCCGCGTTGTCTTAGTACTTTTTTTGCTTAAAATAATAGCTCTTGGTTTAGCCCACGTTGTCGTATTACTTGCAAGGATAATTATTAGCCCACGGATTGGCCTGCTTTGTCTCAGTATTTGCTTAAATTTACTTGTATCTAAAGCTTATTATGGAGTACGACAATTTTTAGATGATAAATTGCAAAATATTCGAATTAAATTTAAAATAATGATTGTATAATTTTTTCATGTTCTAATGATTATTTTATGGCCATATTGGACTCAACTGATAATTCAATATATTTGTGATTAGTAGTAAGATCTCAATGTAACACATTTCAACAATAAATGTTCTTTCTTTTTTTATAGCGAGAAAAGAATATTTTTCGATTTATGATGAGATATATTATGACGATCATGAGTTGACCCATGTAGGTTCCCACTCGTATACCAAATTTTATCCAACTCCATTCGCATGTCATGGTCTACATTACAATCGTCAGGTCCTAATCCTGGTCAGACCACTGAGCTCTTTGAAACTTATGTACGGAATTTCATACTACTGGCTTTTCATTGAAGGAAAACATTGAAGCAACCTGCATAGGCACGTCCTTAGAGAAAAATCGATGTCGTATGTGAACTCAGCAACCCGCGCTCGGCCAGCGTGATGGATATGGCTTAATCACCCTTCGTGGGTAGGCCTACGTTCAGTGGTGGACTATTAAAAATCGGCCAAGTGCGAGTCGGACTCGCGCACGAAGGGTTCCGTACCGTATGGGAGCCCATTCCTCTTGCCGTTATTAATAGCGAGCAAAAAACTCATAAAAATCACGTTTGTTGTATGTCCCTTAAATATTTATTTTATTCTATTTTTAGTATTTTCTGTTATAGCGACAACAAAAATACATCATTAGTGAAAATTTCAGCTGCCCAACTATTACGGTACGGTGACAGACAGACAGACGGACATCGAAGTCTTAGTAATAGGGTCCCGTTTTTACCCTTTGGGTACGGAACCCTAAAAAAGGCCAGTACAGGTATTCATCATTAGAAATTTAATTTCGATTATTCTGGACCCAATGACAATCTCGCCCATAACCGTTTACGCGGTCAAAAGTGATCGAGACACTTGTAGGACTTTCAGACATTCTCTGACCAAGTACAGACGAAAAAGTAGCGCACAAGAAGGTACATTTTATTTGAAAAATACATAGCGCACCTACATCTAGACGACAGGCATGTTCTAGGATTCCATTATACTCATCATTTGACTAACTTTTACTATGGCAACAACCCAGAAATCACGTAAATAAAATTAGCTGTTCCACACAAAAAATTCATCGACCCGCGACAAAATGTAAAGAATAGGTAATTTCCGCTTTTTCAGGGTAGTTCCCATAGTAAAGTAAGTAGTTATTGATCCGTATGTACCCTAAGTTCAAGTCTATTGGCTCACAAAATAAAATCGTTCATAAACTATTAGGGGCCCATTTTGCCTCCATTGAAGGATCTAAAATATCTCAATTTAATTCTAGATATTTCACTACGTTTAAAAAAAAAACGCGATTAAGTTATTTTTCACGCTTATATAGGATGTTTGGTCTAGCGTTAGACAAGGAATCCGGGACTTTTCCCAGGACGATAATAGTCATATATTAGTTAAAAGGGTGAGCTATTTTTAAACAATATTGCATCGGTTTTCAAACAGTCATTTAGTACTTTTTTTAGGAAATTGATATCCTGAAGGACCCGCTGAAATTTTCCGGGATAGCAGTACCCCAAGTGGTAATTTGTGTTATTGTCTAGCGTCGTACCAAATTTCGTTAGAATTCATTAACCCCTTTTATCTTAGCTTTATAATTGATTATTTTGGCTATTGCTAAGAAACCCTATAGATTTTCCGGGATAAAATAGTTACTGTATTGAAACATGTTGTGTGCTTTCTACATACCTACCAGATTTTATTTATAACCGTTCAGCTCGTCTGATGTAATTTTTGATGCTTTTTTCACCAACTTTGGGAACTTATCTGACACGTTAGATAAGGAAAATTCGGAAAAACAGGAAGAAACGTAACTTTTTATTTATTTGTAAAGCATATATACAAAGTTTTAAGTCAATCGGTAAAGGTAATAAAAAATTAAATGCAAACAAAAAGGGCCCGTTTTACCCCGTTAGAGGTCGATTTTTCGAAATTTTTGTCCTTTGTGCTTCATTACGTTGTATATTGTACCTATGTTCGAAATTTCAAGTCTCTATCTTTAGTGGATTGGGTTGTAGCCTAAACTGATTAATTTTGGCTATCCCTAAGGATCCCCATAGAATTTCCGGGATAATAATAGTTCATGAGTTGAAACATGTTGTGTGCTTCCTCCATACCAGATTTCATCCATAACCGTTCAGCTCGTCGGATGTAATAGACGCTTTTTTCACCAACTTTGGGACCCAATTTGACCCCTTAGATAAGGAATATTCGGAAAAACAGGAACAAACGTAACTTTTATTTTGTTTGAGTAGCATGTATACAAAGTTTCAAGTCAATCGGTAAAGGGAATAAAAAGTTACATACAAACGAAAAGGGCCCGTTTTACCCCTTTAGAGGTCGATTTTTCAAAATTCCGTTCTTAGTGCTCCATTACGTGGTCCAATGTATCTTTGTTCCAAATTTCATGTTCGTATCTTTAGCGGTTTGGGCTGTAGGCTGTCTGTCAGTCAGTCACTCAGCGAAGCCTTTTATATAATAGATAACCTTAAAACGACGAAACCTATTTTGATGGAACGTATTTAAGAACACTTACAACCAAATCATCTTTCAAACAAAAAAAATCAAAATCCTTTCAGAGACTTCAATCTTAGGTATGTATAACACCCCGTCGTTTTTACCTCTGAGGTGAAAAAGAGTAATAGGTAGGTACAGTATAGGTATACCTACAGAAGGCTTTTCTTTTTGAAGACACCTAAACTCATATTATTGTTACTTACTGATAGAGTTTAAGTGCTCAGATTGCCACTAAGTATGACAACTTTTTGTACGTTTTTTTTTCCTGGGAAGGTGGATAACATTTTACTAATTTTTGCTTACACACGTTAGCCCGGACCCCCGGGCTACAGGGGCCCCGTATTTTTGATACGGCGGCGGTAGCTACGCCCCTGAGTTTAAGTCATTCGTAGCGTCTTTGTGGGAAAACGCTCTCCTTACCAGCTGTACGTGCTCAAACTTTTAAACCCGGTGATTTTTCAATGAGTTCTGTACAATTTGTAAAGAATTTGTACAGTTTATGTACCTACTGGTTTACGCACCACTGGCTTTTCGGTGAAGAAAAACTCTGTGAAGAAACCTGCAAACATCTGAAGAAGAAATTCAATGGAGTACTTAATTTATGTTCGTACCGGTTCCGCCTAGACGAATACGAATCAAACTTTATGGCGGCTGTGAAGTTAGCTACAAGCTGCGGATAACCCAATCGTTATTGAAGCTCACTTAACAGCTGCGCGAGGATTGGGTTATCCGCAGCTTGTAGCTAACATCACAGGCTCCAAGAAGTTTGATATTCGGCAAGCATGTAGGTACATACAGTTAAGCCCGATCGCTCTTCTTGTGACGGTAGGTATCATTATACTCTTTGGTAGGTATGTATAGGCACCTATGCTCAGTAATGGATCAGTCATCCATAAAACTACATTCATAGTTCCTCCCCATTAAAGGAAGAGCCGACATCGAAGGATCAAAAACTGAATCACAAAACGGCCGTTACAATACGGAAGAGCCAGTTGCCGCCCTTGCACAGGCATTTAAAATTTTCTTTCAGTGCACTAGCACTTATATTTATTTATTTATTTTGAGCCTGTATTGTCCTACTGCTGGGCAAAGGCCTCCCTCCCCTCCTTCCGAACTGAGCTCGCACGACTAGCACTTATACAGGGTTATTTCTAATCAATTAGCATCCTTTTAGGGGCTTATTTTGTACATCAAAACAAACAACTTTTGTCAAAACTAAAAAAAAAAATTAGCTGTTCCATACATTTTGTCGAGGGTGAACGATATTTTTCTATGGAACAACAACTTTTTTTGAGAAATAATAAAAGTCGTAGAACAAAAGTTGTTAGTTGTGTTGTGAAGTACAGAATAAGCCCCTAAAAGGATGCTAATTGATAAGAAAAAACCCTGTATATATTTCATTAGACAGATCAGAATACATAATATTATGGGCAGTAGTAGGTAAAAGGCAGGCAACTTCAGGCAAGACAATTAACAAAGGAACTTACTCAGGTACCTACACAAAATAAGTAGGTATCTATATAGCAAATGCAGGTTTATAAACACAGGCTGGACAAATTATGATACATTACATCTCGATTCAAAAGAAATGTCGTGCGAAGTGGGCAGTAATGCTAATGCCTCATAATATGCCCGTATCAAGGCAAATGTATGAAATTATAAGGTTTCCGGCTGCCGCCACGCATTTCCATAAAATATCTATTACAAACTTACCAGTTTAAAACAGAACTCAGTCACATGACAGAACTATACTATTGTATGTGAATCTACCAGTTTGGTCCGGAAAACACGATATTAGCGCCCTCATAGGACTCTTAGATAGTGTGGTAGGATTGTATGTTGGCATTTGCATAAGTCCTATGCGATTACATACGCAAAATACCGGCTGATTTCTTTCCAATTCGTGTAATTCAATTGTTGCGATTAACATTTTACTCTAGGTAGATAATAAACATCGACTTGGCATTCTTAGGGTTCCGTACCCAAAGGGTAAAAACAGGACCCATTACTAAAACTCCGCTGTCCGTCTGTCTGTGTGTCCCAGTCTGTATCTCATGAACCCTTATACCGCTAGAAAGCTAAAATTTTCACAAACCTGAATTTTAATCGTTTTGCGCTCGATATTAATAATGGTAACAGGTATGCTTGAAATATTCACAGAATATTTAATTTTGTATTTAATTTAATAATAAATGATTAGATTAAAACGAAATAAATATTTAAGGGGGGCTCCCATACAGTACGGAACCCTTCGTGTGCGAGTCCTACTCGAACTTAGCCGATTATTTTTGTTAGGTTTCATATTGATGACCAGTAAACAAACAAGCTACTCTCGCGCTTTAGCACCAAGCGTTTCGAATCCACATTCCTCATAGTAACATCCAGAATGTGGAACGCTTTGTATTCCCGCTAAAAGTACAACGTGGTTGTCTTCAAATCCCGAGTAAATAAGTATCTTCTAGGTGAACGTGTTACACCCTAGACCGCATATCCGCATAACATCAGGCAGGGTGTAGTCGAACGCAAGCACGAAATAATAATAAAAAATACCAGTTTTTTTCCTACACTGAACTCCGCTGAAGCGCCTGATGCTCACATAAAGCTGCGCGTTAATTGGGTTTCGCGCAGTTTATATTATCTATACCTCGCGTAACCTAAAAAGAACGCTGGATCTTCAAACTGCGCACAAGGAAATTTAACTCGTATTACATACGTGATAGAAGTTAAATATCCTAGTACGCAACTTTATTTGTAGCAAGGAAATTTAACTCCTATCACGCAATATGAGTTAAATTTCGTTGTGGGCAGTTTGAAGCTCCAGCGTTCTTTTTAGGTGACGCGAGGTGTACTACACATACATTGAAGAATCATACACGACGTATGTGTACAATGATATTTAAAATCATTGTACACATACGTCGACTTGTAATGATTCGGTCTATAGTGCGTTTCACAAAATAATTCCCGCTGCATTAAGTGAAACGCAGATCGGCCAAATGTCTGAGGGACTTCTTTCGTGAAAAGAATTTTTATTATTGTGTATCTGTGTGTGTGAGTAGGTAAACAAGAGTGCGTCTCAGGAAAGGCGTCGCGACACAAAAGGCAGTTTTCTAAAGTTGCACTACTTTAGAAAACTGCTAAAAAAAAGGGTATTTTATGATAGATACTTTGTCACATTTTGAAAATAACGTAACGTGCTTTTGTCCTATCGCCACAAATAACCTTAAATGTTTTTGTAAGTATTTACATATTTTTTGCATTAGTAAGCCCAATATTTTATTCAGTTGAGTAAGGGTGAGGTTAAACGAGCGTAATTTGTATCGCGTAGTTATTTCTGCTGCATTCGATTTCCTACAAAAGTTCTGTTTCATTTACACGGCGACGCAAAATGAGTTGTGCGAATGAATTCTAAAATTTTCTGCGACCGAAATTCTGCGACTCACAAAATTACGCTCGTTGGCCTGACCCTTTGACTTAATGTTGAAACGTGCATTTCAATCGCACATTTTACATTTTTGAAAAAGCGCCACCCGCGCCTCTAAAGCATGATAACGGCAAATGCTAAAACACTGCGACGCCAAAAAATAACTAAAAGTACTTTTTGACATTTTGTTCGATATATCGTTGTCAAGTTTCTTATTAATGTCAACGTCATAAAATCATAATTTCAATGTTACTAGTTAAGAAATTTTTCCTCGTTTCATTGTTATTTATGCGCTATATGGAGACTTTAAGCACAGAACAGAAGCACTCATTAAAGAGATGAAATTGAAAGACTGTTGCGATAGTATTATAACGATGGTGATTTTTAAATCAATTATATTTAGTAGTAACTTGGATGTTTTATTATCACAAATACAAAAAAATGCCAGATTGAACAAAAACCTCCAAAACTTGCAAAATTACATGATTCCAGTGTCCTTTAGAAATCTGTGACATGGCTTCGGGTGTTTCCTGGCTACGGCTGCGGCCTGGTACTACACCAATCACAGATCTTGATTTAATATTGTTTTTTTGAAGATCGCACTTTGTAATTTATTTTTATTATACTATAAAGGTTTTAATCCACAGAGATCCCACAGAGATTTTGGATAAATATGCAGATATACATAGCATGATTGAAGCATTCAAACACTCGCGTACTTACTCGGTCAGAGCAGCGCCCGCGCCAGCATCCGCACCCACTGATGTTTGGGGGACTTTTAATTAAGGATTAAGGTATGAAAACGTTAGTATTTTTTTTTTACATGAGATGAGTCCACGGGAAGAGATTGTGGTTGGATTAATCCTAGCTATTTCTGCTGCTCTGTATTTTTTTCTGGTGGTAGTGGTACTCCAGTCAATTACCACTTGCCGACAGTCGAGAATAGCAACGTTATGATGGTAACATTTTTCTGTATGCATTTGTGCAATACGTACCTAGTATCTATAGTAGTCTGTGGTGCAATACACAATCACGAAAGATTGAACTAAAACTAAAAAGTATTTCGCACCAGCTAAAATGACCAACTCAATTTTTTTATTTTATTTTAAATTCTCCTGGATACTTGTCTTTTTTAGCCACTTTTGTATTTTTTCATTTTAAATTCTCCTGGATACTTGTCTTTTTTAGCCACTTTTGTATTTAAATGTCGGGACGCTTTAATAGTGCAGGCTAGAAATAGATAGTTTTTGCAAATTATTTACTATAAATAGTGATAAGGAGCAATAATAATCAGTAAAATAATATATTCAGTGATACCACAATGTTCACTCAAATCATTCGTTCAAAATAAGGTCTTTTGATAGACCTACCCTAAATAGCAAAATGTTCACTCAAATCATTCGTTCAAAATTGGGTCTATTGATAGACCCACGATAATATCGTAAATCTTCTAAAACTTGCCTAAAACTAACTCCGCATGTACAATAAAAAATATTCTCATTCTACAAACTAATCAGAGAATTGTTTTAATCTGGTTTTTCAATTAAACATTGCGAAATTTATCAATTTTTCGTAGTCGACAAAAGTTACATAACATGGACGCAATTATTTTGGATTTTACTGGTAATATCTGAAACTATTAAAAAATAACTGTATCGAAGTGTGGGTGCAAATTGTTTCAATGTGTTGACGTTTTTGTCAATGTGTGACACGCACTGTCCACGCAATGTGGTTTGTTTTGACTATTCACACTCACTACCAACGTATGCAGTGCACTTTGTCAGATCTTGTGTCCACGCAATAGAGTTCATTATCGTGCACAATAGGTGCATTATCGTATGGTTTTTGTAATGTTTCTATGTAGTACCTGTAATCATAATGCCGTGTACGTAGATAAGATTACGTTCCAAGTTACGGAAACAAGTATCAACTGTTAATGTTTTTAACAAAATTATCCCGTTTCCTAGACAAAGATTACATGACCAACAATAGAAGAATTATAGAGGTATCAGTTACCTGCATGGTTTTTTAATACCTAATGTAATTAGATAAATGAACTATAGTTCTCCGTACAGTAGATCTCGCTTCTGTTACATTGATAATAATATCTAGAATAATAATTGATGATGCTATGTAAATATTTTTAAAAGAGTATGTAAAAGAGAGAATTTCAAAGATCTTTAGTTAATATTTCTGTCTAATTATATTATTATGATCTTTTAGGATTTAAGTTAAAATGATCTCTTCTTTATACGTAAGTAGGTATAATATAAAAGTGCTAATAGTGTAAACAGCTTTAAGTCATATTGTGGTTAGTTAGAATTAATATTGTGTTGTGTAATTTTGAATGTAAATATACTCGTAATACCTAATTTGGTTCATCTAGGTGTAAGAAGGAATTACATAGCCTTAAATTGTAAGTAAAACAAATACCTATTGCATGTCCGTTAGGATAAGCTGTTGTGTCTAAATAATTTTGTAACACCTAAATGTACACAGTTCAGAGCAATAAATGATATTTTTATCTTTATCTTTAAATCTTCGAATGCTTCCACTATGCTTCTGTAAATATTTCGAAATGCTCCTGAGTCATGACCGATTACGTTTATACCTACTCGCAAATATTGTTAGAAATTAGGTAGATAGTTAAATTTAGGGAGCACTTAAATAAGTTTTTGAAAACTAAAATAAAACTAAGGTGTTGCCGATATGGAGGCTCTAATAATAATGATTTATTTCTAGAGTCTATTCTTAATGTTACCTTATTTCTATGCCGGTGGACCCTTACGCAGCATTCTAACTAACGAGGCGTGAGAGGCGTGCTAACTGCTGCGTTAGCTGACTATCTGTCTCGCTCTATGATAAACAAGAGGGATGTATAACTAGATACTAAACAATTTTGCCAAATATTATAAAAATCGGTTGGTAAACAGAGCTATAGACAAATATACCATCTGTACAGGCGAAAGCAAATTATCGGGTCAAACCTAAGACACTCTCTCTGTGGACTTTGAAGACAGATCTTGGTGATGAGACTTTTAACAAACATCAGTACAATTTCACCAGATAGTCCTTTATTCGATGACATAAAAATAATGATGTAAGTTTATAACTTTGAATTAGTAAAATCGCCACTTTTGTTAAGTTTGCTTTATATATGTACCTATTGTAGAACCAGTAGAACCTTGTAGGCAGCTGTATACGTCAATTTTAACAATAATAAATATGCAATTTAACTTCCATATTTACATTTACATAGGATTTAACTGGATTCGACAAAAGCTACTAAAATCTTTAAAGTATTGTATGTATAGCCCGAATCATACAAGGCAACGGATAAGAAATTACACATATAAGCTGCGGCAATATAATATAATCAACGTGCAGCTTTATGTGAGCTTTAGTCAGGATTGGATATTACGCAGCTTGCAACAAATTTCACATCCGTTCACATCCGTCGACTTGTATGATTCAACCTATACCTATTTGATTTGATTGGAACTGTTTGGAAGTGATTGGGTGCGCTTATTAATCTAACTAATTTCTATAATTGCGTACTCACACTATGCACATAAATATTTAATAAGCCTTTTTCAGGACAATCCCTTGATTAAGTGGTTGCGTTTGTAATGGCAGCCATATTGTGAGATATTCTACCTGTGGCACATGTAGTATCTAGAAGTGTTTCGAGTCTATGTTTGTTTAAGTCTATGAAACGAATTATCATACCAGTGCGTAGTGTGACCGTTTGCAGTAGATTGCCTACTTCTTTAGTAGACTTTCATCTAAATTTGATAGGGCGGTACATTTTTAAAAATCTGTAGATTTCGGTAGAATTCATAAGTGCGATTTTCGTGATAGAACTCTACTCTTCATGCGATATGCGAGAATGACGTCGGTGTACTTTTGCTGAAGGCAGAGGCTCTGCAGTCCAGCGCAGACTGCTCCCTTCCCCAGGATGGCGATTCTGAAGGATGGCGAAATTTTCCACTCCCCGTGAAGTCAGAGGTTCAGCGCTGTCTGGGACCACAGTTTGCGTTTTTGAAGGACGGCGAGGTAGATTTAGTGGAAAAATTGCAATTTTAGTAGGTTTTTAAGTTTCACACACGTCACACAACACAACATAACCTTACTTTATTAATTTTCAAAACAATAATTCACGAAGTTCTCAAACCACTTTATTTATTATTTTGTACTCTAATTGCGTTACAGTAATTTGTTTATTTTATAGAACAAATAAGACACAGCGTATTGGCGCGTATTCAATGTGCTACCTACGTGTGAAGTAATGAAGTAGATTTGTGTTCATCCAATTATTATTGACCCTGGCAGAAGAAAATCAATCAAAATCATATTCAGGAATCATGGTTATTTCCAGAAGAACTAAGCTGAAATTCAGCTTTAAGTGTGTGGTCAAAGAAGTGAAATCATGAACTCAAAACTTTTGGTTTCTTTTAACAAAATAAATGTTTTTAAATATATTGGTCTTTAGTTTTATTCAATAAGGGAGGATTCATATTAGGCTGGGACGGGCCGAGCCGGTCGTGGCATGTTCCAAACATTGGATATAGTGTAGTCCGTTCCATATACAGACGGGACAGGATAGACAAAATGTAAGGAATGATCCAGCCCCTCTCATTCTCATATGAATCATCCCTAATGTGCACTAGCTAGTAGGTACACCTTATTCAATTCAATTCTTGTTTATGGCTTCTGTGAAGGTGTTTCACAATTTTGCCAATGTCTTGTATTTCACTGCCACCAAATGTAGAGAATTTGAACGGTTTCAATATGTTGTACTGTATTCATTACTCTAGTTTTTGGATTTTATACCTTTCACCTCTGAAACAAAGACAGTATAATCTATAAACACATAAGACGAACACACACACAACATTTACTTAATTATAATATAATTATTAGTGGTTAATACTATTTACAACTTAATATTATTGATTTTAATATATTTACATAGCATATTTAAAAATAGGGTATATACAAGGGGGAGGAGGGATTTGAAAGAGATGGGACGAGGGATTTCTGGGGGGATGGCATCGTATAGGGAGTACTGCATCAAAGGGCAACTAAAAAATATGTGGTCCATGTTTCCTTCATCGAGGCCGCACTCACACTGGGAGTGATCCCTAATCCTGAGTTTGGCCAGGAATACTGGGGTGCAAGGGTGGTTAAGTCGGAGGCGGCAAATTACAGATGTGGTTCTTTTATCTATTTTGATATATTTAGCAAACCAGGGTTTATGAGGTATTTCAGGCTGTATGTCTCCATAGAAGTACACCTTATTATAAATATTATAATGCTTGTGTCTACACTAATATTACAAAGAACTTTAATCTTGCTTTAAGATTGCTTAATCTTATACTATCAACTACTATTCTAAGGTGGGCAAGTTGAGATGCTCACAATAAGATCTAATTAGGAATGAGATCCATAGATAAACTAAAGTACCCAACCAATTTAGTCTATCACATGAAAGCAATAACAGCGGGCAGAGCATATAGATGCAGTTGGACTGATGTGTTAAAGTGATCAGTTCATTGCTCCGGGTTATGCGGACCATACATTTTTTCGATCCCATCCTCCTTGTACCTATCATTGAATAGATTTCCCGTACAATTGTAATAATAATGTTTGTGCCTTCCTCCTTTACCCGGGCTTAGGACCGGCATCATAAATGTAATAGGTATAGCATTTATGAGGCGGAGTTACACAAATCTCCATCTCTTGTCAAATCGAATGCAGCCTGCAATATGTATGAATAATGTTGTAGGTCCATACAAAATATATAGATACCGACAACATTCTGCAGTCAGGTGAAATTGAGCGCAGCCTGCATTATGTACGAATGATGTTGTAAGTCCATACACATTGGATGTTTGACCTGATTGTAGACCGCAGAAACCATTCAGTGTGTTAAATCCTTTACCAATCATTTAGGTTTTAACTGACTTGTTTGGGGATATAACTAGGGAAAATTCATAGTCCCTGAAAACGTCTTAATATTTATAAGTTTATGAGAAATACATAAACACATAGTATGTCAACTGAATACATTAATAGGTAATTGATCATGCTGAGACTTTAGGATATAATTATGTAAGGATTTACTTAACACTTTATTTAGAGCAAAACAATTTATAACAAGCAAGCAAGCCGACTGGCTGACTAGAAGATGAAACACTTGTAGTAAAAATTAACTTACGTTTGCCTTCGACATGGACACGGAGCACTAAAACAATTGGTATCTTAATAAATCGTATACATTTTATAAATCTGTAGTCTTTAGATGCTACTTGCTTCCCTGAATTATCTGTGCAGGCGTGCAGCCAAACCTAACTTAGCAAATGGCATAGCAGTCAAACTTTCAACAACAAAACCTCCAGGTTTATAGTTTTTCATATGCCTATTTAAATAATTGAGTGAGGCTGTGCTAGCTGCATTAGCTAAATCGATAGATAAGTGCGATAAATTGGTCGTTGCATGCCGAAAGCAAGAAATTACTGACATAAAAAGCACAACAAAATAGAATTCACTTTTCAGACAAATCCACTAAAATTAATAAAGATTATTGCACGATAAGACTAGTAATTATTAGAAAATAAGAAAATGAACAGGTAATAGCTTGTAATTTACCTTGTTTTATGAAAATATTTCGATAAATTCTGCAAAATAAAACGAAACAAAAATTTTCACAACAAGGGATCATCTATTAATTACGTGAGACTCGAAACTACTCGAACGAAAGGGTGGGGGGGGGGAGGTGGTTTGGAAAAAAAACGATTTTTTTTAACAAGAGGGCATATCATCAAATAGGTACCACGTGTATTTTTCGCTAGCGGCTCATTGCTAGGTAATAATTTACCCATGCAAGCCGATGACATTTTATTTTATTTAACAGCTTTTTTGCTAACTAAAATAAAAAATAATATTAACATCGTACGTTGACATGATTTGATACTATAATTTTGTCATTAATGGTTATGGGAACCCCCTTAATAGATCCTTTTTTTTTTTAATTTAACCTGTGCTGTCCCACTGCTGTGCAAAGGTCTCCCCCAATTCCTTCCATTCCTTTCTGTTCTGTGCTACCTACTTATAATATACCTACTACTTTAAATTTTTCTGTGAATATTTCAGGCGTCTAACTGTTGAAGTTTAATTTGAAGGTTGATATCGAGCAAACATTTCTTGTATGGCAGCCCTTAAATATTTATTTTGATTTATTTATATTTTATAAAGCGAATATTTAACGAAATATTTAGCGAATATTTCAAGCGTCTTGATTTTACCATAATATCGAGCGAATACTGACTAAAATTCACGTTTGTTGAATAGGAATTTTTAATATTTATTTTATTCCATTTTTAGGGTTCCATACCCAAAGGGTAAAAACGGCATCCTATGACCAAGACCCCGCTGTCCGTCAATCTGTCAGTATGTCACCAGGCTATATCTTATGAATGGTGATAGCTACGAGTAGTACGCTGAAACATTCACAGAATATTAAGTTCGATATTTCCTTTACAAATAAATAATTAAGATTAAGTATACAAACGGGGACTTACATACTTATTATTATTATTTGTTAGTATAGCGGCAACGTCGATACAATATCATCTGTGATCACCTTTCTAGCTTTTAAGGTTCATGAGATACAGGTCGCGGCATATAAGTCTAGCGCTTAGCGAAGTGTGGAGGGGGTGGCTGCGCATTAGTTTAGTATGGCGGTCAACATGCGCAGCCATCCCCTCTACAGTACCCTAGGGCTGATGGTACTTAAGTGCCACATCTTGTAAAGCCTGGTTTAGACAGTTGAGTTTTAGTAATAGGTCCCCGTTTTTACCCTTTGAGTACGGAACCCTAAAAATCATTAGTATGCGAAACCGCGTACCAAGTTTCATCGAAATTGGTTGAAAAAGTCCTAAGTTTCTAACAAAAGTCATATGACTAGTGGACGACCCCAAACCAGTTAATAGTCCATCGCTATTATTTGTTACTACTTTCTATGGTAATACTGATGCATACTGTACCTTTTATAAGCTGTGGTGAACGAACATGTTTATTTCCATTTTTAATCTGTGGTTTTTAGAGAAAAAAATTTAATGGTTTAGTTGGTGAGAATAGTGCTTGCCAAAGTATTTCATTTACTTAAAATATTCTTAAATTCAGAAACCTTCATATTACAGACTTATCTATAAGATTTCATGTGTTAATTCACGATGGAGACAGATAACTTAACAAAACAGGTTACTATCTAATACAGTTTATAGCTACTTGGTTAGAACCAATGTTTTCGTGGTATTTTTCTATATTTACTTTGGGTTTTCAGGCAGAAGAAGTAGAAGCATTGAGTGCTATATACGCTGATGACTGGAAGACAGAGAGTGAAGCGTCCAGATCGTACAGTATCGTAATAGAGAAAGGCAAAAATGAAGTTATTTTGTATGTAACTATGCCTGAAGATTATCCCAGCTTAGCGCCACCTAAGTATGAGATTTCAGCGCCTTGGATGGACAGAAAAGCTAAAGGGCAACTACACAGTGCTTTGGACGAAGTATATTTGTAGGTATCTATCCATTTTGTCTATTTCATTACTCCCTAGCTTTTGCCCACAGCTTCGCCCGCATGTTATTTTAATTTTTGTGCTATCCCATGGGAACATTTTATTTTTTCTGGGATAAAAAGTAGCAAACAAAATAAATAATATTCACACATGCATAGCATCTGTTATTTACCAAGTGTTTAATATTAAGACTTGCTTTATTGCAAACAACTTGAAAGTATTATTTAAATCTTGCTTTGTAGTAATGTCGGTCTGTCCCCTGATGATCAACCGGGGGACAGACAAGATTTTTTTCTTCCATTCTGTATCCCGAGGGACAGATCCAGGGGACAGCCTGGAATAATCCCACATATCAAAATTTGTCGTAATTAAACACTACTAGCTATTGCCCGTGGCTTCGCCCATGTGGTATTTTATTTTTTATGTTACTCCATGGGAATATTTTATTTTTTGGGGATAAAAAGTAGCCTATATCACTTTCCGTGTTTCAAACTATGTCCATGCCAAAAATCAAGTCAATCCATTGCTCCGTTGCTGCATGAAAAAGGAACAAACACACTCCCGGATTTATAATATTGGTAAAGATTTTAACTAATGTTTTAATTACTATGGTGTTTTGTTTTTTTTTTTATCTGAGCAATACTGTAAATTAATGTGTGTTATGTTATTATTATATACTTTGGAACAATCACTCACTAAAATTCTGAGATAAAAAAATACCTCATCATTCCATTATGACCGAGTTGCATCGATCATGGTCACAGATAGACTGATCAGACTACCCGTGACCATGAACTTTGTGTAACCACATATATAATTTCAATGTCTTCAAATGATGTAAGTTTAATATAAACATTAACAGATAAAAGGCCCAATTATTAAGGCGCGATCCTAAATTTAATAGCAATTTAGAATATTGATGTTTATTTTTCTCTGTATGCATTTGAAAGAGAGAAGAACATTCTAAATTGCTAGTAAATTTAGGGTGATTCTTTAATAATTGCACTTAATGTGATTAAAAGCAATGAAAGATGCATGCCGTTTACAACTGATCTAGTCTTAAATGTGTTGATAGGATCTATAATCTGTTGATGAATATCCTATGACTAGTATAATAATGATGAATTTCTTTCTATTTCATAACCAAAGAGCAATATAAAACTTCTGGCTGTATCACTTTAGTCCTCCAACTAAACAAATTGTCTCTCTAATCCTTAAAAAATCCATAATACAACATTTTACCACTACATAATTTTAATAAGATATAAGTCTTCTCTGTGTTATCAATTCTTTATCATAAAGGTCAACAAAGTTTTTATTTGATGTGATTATTTTATTACACAACAAATTAAAACAGTATAATATAACTACAATAGAGTACTGTGTAAACTCTCTATAACATAACTTGATAAATAATTCACTCACTGTAATAGTAGTTTATGCAACTGTCATATAATGAAGGGTATTAAAACACGAGTGTGAGTTTATGAAACGAGTGTTTTAATACCCGTGTTATATGCAGTTGCATACACTACTTTATCTTCACTAATAAAAAAAAAAAACATATTGCGACGGGACGGTACGGAACTGGACGGGACGGGACGGGACGGGATGGGACGGTACGGGACGGGACGGGGCGGAACGGGACGGGTTGGGACGGGACGGGACGGGACAGTTTTTGGGTTCGTTTTGGTGGTTACGTGTATTGTCACAGTGAACTTGGCGCCATTAAAATCTAACCAATGAGAGCGCAGCTGCGCGCGCAGGGCCAGGAGCGAGCGCGCGATGTTATAATGAGATTTTACGATATCGATGTGGATATTATAACATCATGTAAAATTGCTTAAATTGAGTGTTTTGTTGTCTGCGCTATAACAGTAGTCATTAGGTATAAGTCAAGTATTGGAAACATAAGTAGAATGTTACAACATTAGTGTAGATAAAGTAGTTTTATTTGGTTGATTTATCTTAAAGCCCCAGATGTTTGTTTAATCTTTATAGCCAAAACTGTTTAGTGAAAAAAAAGTATGTTCCCTTGAGCTTTGTTAAAGATTCCCTTGTTTTTAAGTACAAAACTATGTATTAGGATGAAAGGTTTTTTGTTGTGTTCCTCATCTACTTTGAATGGACTGCCTCTGTGGCCCAGTGGTTGGTGACCCTGACCGCAGCCCGGACACTGCGATTTTTCATACAAAATCTGCTGTCTTACGCACACTACATAGTACTTACTCACAGACAACACACATACGCGCGTTTTCTACACGTGTATTTGTGTGAGGAACTTATATGCTATGGCTGTTAACGATCACCACAACGTGACGACATGCCGCGTGACTGAGACAGTTGCGCGTACTCAATTTGCAAAAATGAATATAAATCTAGTGCTTAAAAAGTGTAACAATTACTTAATTCGGAAGCATTTTAACAAAAAGTATTTGAAAGAAAATTCAATAGGAAGTTACCAAATAATATAAAATAAGTTTTATCCTTAGTTCCTATTATTTATCCTGAGGGAAAAATTAAAATTTCTTGTTTTGTTACGTATCATTCATATTCAACCATCACAGAACAAGTCTTCCCTATTGTCACAGTCTAGCTAGTTTTTATTAGAAAACCCACCGGCCAGTGCAGCCCGCGCGCAGAGTTCAAGTTCTGTCCGTGGACGCGGGGTGGAAGTGAGGAAGACTCAAATGGGTGGGGGGTAACGAGTGGCCGTTCTATACGTAGTATTATTATATCTTCCCTGCCCTGACTCCTGTGCCAAGAGGTGTGGATTCAATTCTAACTCAGGCTAAGCATTTTTGTGATAACACATAGATGTAGGCCGAATCAATCCTGGTGCAGCTGTTAAGTGAGCTTCAGTCAGGATTGGGTTATCCCCAGCTTGTAGCTAACATCATATCCGCCAAGATGTTTGATCGGCCAATATTTGCTCTGTGTGTAGATGTTACTATTTATACAAATATTTATAATCATGCTGTTTGTAAATTTCAGAGAGAATGTAGGTGAAACTGTAGTTTTCCAATGGGTTGAAAAAATACGCGAGATATTGCAAACAATGAAACCACCCGATGATGTAAAAAAAGAAGAGGACAAACCTGCGGCCGTGCTGTCCTTAGATATGGCATTGGTAAAATATACATTTATTTTTGAAGCCAATAATCCATAATATACCTAATTAAAAAACCCCCGACACAAAAATATTTGACAACAAACTTTCAATTGACAACCATTTTGGGCACATTTGTAGAATTTTGGTTTTTTCATCCCCACTTTAACCCACCATAACTCTTAAACGGCTCAATCGATTTTTATAAAACATAGCTAAAAACACTCTCGATTAAATCTCCTTTCATCCAAAAAAAACTAAACTGAAATCGGTTCAGTGGTTCGGGCGCTATGATGCCACAGACAGACAGACACACAAACAGACACGTCAAACTTATAACACCCCTCTTTTTCGTCGGGGGTTAATAAAATAAATAGGCTAGCTTCGCTGGGAGCTGCACTATAAATGTAAAAAGGATTCAACTCATCTGGTTATAGTCTCATAGACTGATTGCATGATCAAAACACATAAATAAAAATATTTTTTAGGGTTCCGTACCCGAAGGGAGAAAACGGAACCCTATTACTAAGACTCCGCTGTCCGTCTGTCCCTAGGCTGTATCTCATAAACCGTTATAGCTAGAAAGCTGAAATTTTCACAGATGATGTATTTCTGTTGCCGCCATAACAACAAAAACTAAAAACAATAAAATTTATATTTAAGGGGGGCTTCCATACAACCGACCTGAATTTTTAACCGTTTTTTGCTTGATATTAATAATGGTAACAGGTAGATGCTTGAAATATTCACAGAATGTTTAGTTTTATATACAATTCAATAATAAATCATTAAATTAAAATTAAATAAATATTTAAGGGGGCTCCCATACAGTACGGAACCCTGCGTGCGCGAGTCCTACTCGTACTTGGCCGATTATTTAAACTGTTATGGCCTAGGTGTAGAATGCTTGCCTTACAAGAGTGAGGCATGGGTTCAAACTAAATACCGTACGTAGGAACGTACCAATCAGTTCTTTGGAATTTATGTATGGATTTACACACCACTGGCTCTATGGTAAAGGAATACATTTTGTGGTGACCTGCATACATCCATAGAAGAAATTCGACTAACTTTGACTGGATCAGAATAATGGAAATGGCCTAATCGCCCTTTACGGGTGTTCAATAGTTGACTATGAAAGAGCCAGTACAGTACATAAATATTTTTTACAGAATTTTGAAAGGAAACTGGACTGGATGCTCATATAAGTTTCTCCATGAGGAACAAATTAACAAACAGAAATATTAGACCTTTTACTACTTTAGGGGCGTCTATAAATTACGTGAGGCATTTTTCAAGATTGTTTGACCCATGGACACCCTCCTCACACGCTTTAGTACTTTATTTAAAAAACTCAAAACTTAATTCAATGTTTTATAAATGCTATGCAGGAAAAAATTACGTAATAATTAATGAAATTCCCCCTCCCTTCAAGTGAGATTGGGTGAGACAGACCTCCTTGCCCCCATAAACAGCGTATAACACGTACATAAACACGTACGGTCCCTTTACTGCTAATATTGCTCTACAATCATGGAGGGTAAATTACTGACAAAGTAAGGGTACCTCGAGATTGATGAGATTTAAATATAATTATGTACAAAATATTACTTGCAAGTTTTGCTGACGTTGACAAGAATATTAGATGGAGCGGCGCTTTAGAGACTGTCTAATAAAAATAGGTAGAAAACGGTTAGAATAAATTTCTTCAGTTCCAGATCGAATTAAAGTGGGACCAACCTTCACCCAAAACTGTGATGCCATATGCTAACCGAATCCATGAAATACATGTATAGTAAAAAAATACTTTATTTTCAGTTAGACATAAACTGCCCAGAAATAACGCATGGAGAAGTCATCATAGACCGGAAAAGTTCATTCCAAGGGCACGCGGCAGAAGTGCATAGCCTTGAAGATGTCACGTAAGTTTAGCGTTTTTGACCTATGATATGGTAGACAAACTATGAAAACCATAGGTACCCCTTATTTCAAGATGGCGACCGAAGGACAACGGTTACAACGTACAACCCCAGAAACTAAGATTTAGTTTTACACTAACCCCTACTTAATATCTAAAAATAAAATTGCGTCCTCTGACAAAATATGCAACTTATCCCAAATATAATTTTTCAACTGATAGTGGTGAGCACGCGACGGCAAAATATAACCTCGTAAAGCAATTGCAGAGATAGGAGGCAACGTTGCTTTTAGCAATTTTATAATTGGACCCAGAAAATAAAATAACGTCCTCTGAAAAATGCAACTTACCCCAAATCCCAAATTTGACTTCAACTGACAGTGGTGACGGTAACAACTTCGTAAAGACTATTGCAGAGTTGGGACGCAACGTTGCTTCTTGCAATTTCGTAGTTGGACCCTAAAGTTAGAAGTTGTGGTGGTCTAGTGGTTGTAACGCTGGCCTGTCATTCCTGAGGTAGTGGGTTCAATCCCGGTCCCGTACCAATGAGTTTCTTTGGAGCTTATGTGCGGAATTTCGCACCACTGGCTTTTCGGTGAAGGAAAACGTCGTGAGGCAACCTGCATACGTCCGTAGAAGAAATTCGATGGCGTGTGTGAATCCACCAACAAGCATTGGGCCAGCGTGGTGGATATGGCCCAATCACCCTTCGTGGGTAGGCCTACGTCCTGCAGTGGACTATTAAAAAGACTGGTACAGAACAATACCCTAAAGTTGTTCATATTGATGACAGAAATATTCACCTCTACAGTCCATACACTTTGCAAAACAACACCTCAAACATAATTTTTAAACTAAACCTAGCGTTTAAATTTTACTATATTAATTATAAAATATTAAGTCATTTTACTAAATTAAAAATCTGTTTGATTTAGTGAAATTATAGTTTATTTTTGTATTATCCTCTATTGATTTGACTTAGCTGGACCCCTGGAATCCACGGGGCCCTGGGCTGAAGCCCAAAAAGCCATAATGATAGATCCAGCCCTGTTAACGTGTCATCCGAGGCCAGGTAGCGATCAGTTGAAAACGCCACCCGCGCTCACTTTACCAACTATTACCTTGTACGTCATTAACGTCTGAATCTTTTCCATTTCAGTGCCGTTTTAACAAAATTAAAGCAAAATAAGAAGATATCACACGCTACACACAATATGTACGCGTACCGCATAGAGCGTAAAACGAGTAAAGGCCTGAGCACGCTGCAGGACTGCGACGACGATGGCGAGACGCACGCGGGCGGCCGAATGCTACATTTGATGCAAATATTGGACCAGAAGAATGCTCTCGTTGTCGTGTCTAGATGGTAAGTCAGTGTTTAAAATACATATACTACACAAATCGACGGATGAGAAGTTAGCCGCACATGACACTTCGCCGTGATTTGCTAAATATTGCGCATGTGTGCACAATACCGACACAAGGGGCGAAGTGTGTAGGGAGCGCGCGGGAGGCATGAGGTTGGCGGGCGGGTGTGCCCCGGCGCGAGTCTCTCTGGCTCCCGTGTATACCTATATTTCGGCTTTTGCGCAGCGTTCTGTGCATAACTTCCCATCCGCCGCTTAGTATACCTACTTATTAAATACAGGGTTATTCAGAACTGGTACTTAACCGAAAGGAGGTGATGCAAATCATCATTATGAACAACTTTTACTATGGGGCCAACCCGGAATTCGAGAAAAACAAAACGTTTGTTTCGTACGTTTTATCGATTCCGAATAATTGCAGTTTTGTATGAAACAGTCTGTTTTGTTTACTTACATTACACATTTTACATAGGGGTCACAGTTATTAATAATGGGGAGAGAAATTAATCGAAAAAATCATGAAATGTCGCAAGGGTGGGGAGATTTTAATGAGGTATCATGTCTACTATTTATGTTGTACATACATATATGCACGAGTTGTAAACCCAAAACTAAAGCAAAATAAAAAATCCTCATTCCCGCCAAACACGGAGGGAGCAGAACCCGCGAGTCGAGTCGCCGCGCGGCCTGGCAGTGCTTATCGATTCCGGTCCGCTTATATGTGTAGGAAACTTAATTCGACTAGGTACTCAAACAATCCACTTAGATCACTTCTGCTCCCAAGTAGCCAAATAATACACAGGCTACCCTAGTGTGGGCCCCAGTGTACACAGATTGTTTAAGTATGAAGTTTCAGTAAACTGTATTCTGTTTTAATTAGGGTGTAAGTTTTTTAGTAAGAAGGTTTTTGAATAAATATTTTACTAATTCATATTTATTCAAATGATTTGATATTTCAGGTATGGAGGTATACAGCTAGGCCCGGACCGGTTTCGTCACATCAACAACGCTACGAGGCAAGTCTTACTGCAAGCCGGCCTGCTCAAGAAATGACACTAGGACTTACTCTAGTCTACTTCAGGGTTATCGTTATATTATACTAAGCGCCACACAAATCGGCGGATGGAAGTTATGCTCAGAATGCTGCGCAAAAGCCGAAATATAGGTATGCGCGGGAGCCAGAGAGTCGAGACGCCGGGACACACTCGCCAGCCAACCTCATGCCTCCCGTGCGCTCCCTACGCCCGTGCTCACCACTACGCCACGCGGCGTCAGCATTGTGCACACATGCGCAATAATTAGCGAATCACGGCGAAGTGTCATCTGCGGCTAACTTCTCATCCGCCGATTTGTGTAGCGCTTAGTATACTTGGAATGGTGGAACTGTAAAGGAATTGTTATATGCAACTTTATTGTGGTACTAATCGCATTTTGAACCATATTTGGATAAGTGATCGTGTGTAGCATTTACTGAGCGTTATCGTTGCTCGGATGATGCGGTCATTTGTAGGCCTCGGTACCCAGTAGGTATACAGGGTTATTTCTAATAAATTAGCATCCTTTTAGGGGCTTATTCTGCATATCAAAACTAACAACTTTTGTTCTGCGACTTTTGTCAAAACTAACAAAAAAAACAGCTGTTCCATACATTTTGTCGCGAGTGAACGATATTTTTGTATGGAAGAGCAAATTTTTTTTTTTAGTTTTGACAAAAGACGTAGAACAAAAGTTGTTAATTTTTAATGTACAGAATAAGTCCCTAAAAGGATGCTAATTGATTAGAAATAACCCTGTATATGAGGTGTTCCTCCTGATGACAGAACTAGTTGTTCGAAAGTAGTTTCGAACAACTAGTTCTGTCATCAGGAATATAAGCTTAATTATGTAGTTGGGATATATCCAAACCATGTTATTGTTACTACATAATGTAACTGTACTGTACCAGCCTTTTAATAGTCCACTGCAGGACGTAGGCCTACCCACGAAGGGTGATTGGGCCATATCCACCACGCTGGCCCAGTGCGGGTTGGACATAATGTAATTTTTGTAAATCCCCGCTAGCATAAACGAACTAACAAAATACTTCAAAAGGTTTTACGGAGTACGGACATAGTTTTCGTTTTGTAATTTATATACTTTATCATATAAATCATACTAAAACCTCAGGTTTACTTCTATCATAAAAGTTATTTATACATTGGATATAATAACTCCTTTGCTATAGTACCACAGTTCCGTGTAACCCTGTTATCTGATTGTGATGCTAGAAGCTCAATATTTATAGAAATTTATGTACAGTACGGTATTCCTCATTTCAATAAATGACCTGAAATAAATTATTATAAAAATACAAGCTTTTGAGATCCTGTATATCATGTAGCAGCAGAGTGCTAGCCAAGACAAGTAAAACGAGCCCAAACACGACGGGTCTATCTTGTTTAGTATGGGAGTTCCTATGGCCACTTTCCGACTCCATCATCAGATCAGCTCCATGGTACCATATTATTGCATTGTCACGCGATATAAATATGCGTGCAAAATTTCAGCTCAATCGGAAACCGGGAAGTTGGTCAAATTTAACTTGCAAGATTTCACCCGAACTTACAACATAGGTACACACACATTGCAAGTTAAATAAAAGCTTGTAATGTGGAAATAGATTCAAAAATTAATTGCTTATCATTGAACATTAATTTATGGTATAGGTTGAATTAAACTTTATGGCATCCCTGAACATCGCAGAAGCAATTTATTAATGGCAGCAGCGCACGGAGTGTGGATTTACGCAGCTTGTAGTAAACTTAGACACCATAAATTTGCTTTTCGAGTCCGTAACAAAAGTCATTAAAGACCGAGTTGTTAGAACAAAAAGTCAAAATGATACAATAAGCCCGATTACAGATAGACAGAGATTACATTAGCTAAATAATAGCATAGTTCTGTTTCTTTTTCACTTTAGGCATTCGATAGACAGAACGCTTTTTACGTTGTTATTAAATTTACGCTGGCGCCTCTGTAAACGGACTTATCATTATGTTGTCTCGCTCGCACTTTGTAAACCTATATAACCAGTTGTGAGCAAGGCAGAAACAAAAGATTTATAATCAACTAGCGACCCGCCCCGGCTTCGCACAGGTGTATTTTACAAATAAACCTTCCTCTTGAATTACTCTATCTATTAAAAAACTGCATCAAAATCCGTTGCGTAGTTTTAAAGATATAAGCAATAAGCATACATGGGGATAGACCGCGGGAAGCGACTTGGTTTTATACTATGTAGTGATGTCTTAGTTTATAATGACTGATATTTTTATTTTAGAACCTACTGAAGTAAAAGAAAATAAAACACTTTGTATGAAATAAAATTAATACTTTCTTAAAAATATGATCTATTTATTAAATAACACATTATTTATAAACACATGTACAATATAATATAACGCCTCACCATTAAAACACACCTATAGGTAATCCGATTTTGTACAAAAGAGATAGCAATATGGAAACATGATAGAAGTAAAAGAGATAACTTAATCTAGTTAGGTTATCCAAGGTTTAGAATGTTTTTTACGTTATTATAATTTTGAATCCATGATTTTGTGATGATTTTGATCCCTATTTTTATGACTGTCATCTTTGCATTTGTGAATATTATAATGATTAAACAATATGCATAATGTTGTTTGTCTAGATGTACTAGACCCGCCCTTAAAAGGTTTTGCATTTAATACCTATACGCCGAATCATACAAGTCGGCGGATGTGAAGTTAGCTACAAGCTGCGCAATATCCAATCCTGACTGAAGCTCACACATAGCTGCGCTATTGCTTGGATATTAGTATTACACAGCTTGTAGCTAACATCACAGTCGCCAAAAAATTTGATTCGTCATATATCTCTGATTAAGCCATGTATTCACGGAGCAACAATTGTTTACAAACTCTGTATCAGAAACAAAATTACGTATTTCTGAAACAAAAAATAATGTTTCAGAAACAAGTGTTTTGTTTCTGTAAACACTACCTGTTTATCGTTATGTTCCGGTGCTTCCCGCTTGCGACGGGGAACACGAAAACAAATAAGGAAACATCTACGTGATGTTTCAGACACTGTGTATCCGAAACATTTTTTCGCAATGCATACATGGCTTTATTGTTCTCTGCTTATTTGGTTTGAACAATTGACACTGGAATTAGCTTCATTGTCTATTATTTCTAGCATCGTTATCAGTCGTCTTCACTGTAATGCATTTCTTATCGAGGAATCTGAGTAAATCCTGAAACAATAAAATTGATTTATTGTATACATATCTGAAAATATTTAGGCCGAATCACACAAGTCGGCGGATGTTAAATTAGCTACAACCGATCAACGCGCAGCTTTATGTGAGCTTCAGTCAGGATTGGATATTGCGCAGCTTGTAGCTATAACTTCACATCCGACAACTTGTATGATTCGGCTTATATTCTCGAAGGACATACCACGCCCTTTCTTTTGACATTTATTTTCTGGCTCATTCTGACAATTTGGGAAAGAAACAATACTAAAGCATTTGACCCCATGAAGTTGAATATATTTAATAAGTTTTCACTGAATTACCATGATATTGAATTGATCACAATAATGTACATTGTGTACTGTGTAATATATATATTTTTATGTTGTTAAAAATTGTTTTTTTTCTTCCTGGTATGTATGCTCTATCTTTTACCATAACGTCGCTTATTGATCGTACTCCCATAGTGAAAGTCGGTCATAAGATGAGTACAATAATTGACTGCCTCGGTGGCTCAGTGGTTAGTGAACCTGACTTCTGTTTCAATGAGGCGTGGGTTCGATCCCCACCCAGGGCAAGCATTTATGTGATGAACATTGGTGTTTGCTCTGTTTCTGGGTGTTATTTAGGTACTTACTATCTATATAAGTATGTATGTATTAAAAATTAGTATATCAGTCTCTGGCAGCCATATCACTAGCTTTGCTTAGTTTGGGGTCAGAGACCGTATATAAGATGCCCCCTAATATTTATTTATATTTTATCCTAGAATATGTAGCGAAAACCACCACATACAGCGCGATTCGGGTACTAAAGTCACTTGCTGGAACTACTACCCAAGCTATTAAGGGGAGAGACGTGGAAGAACGACCTTTACCCATCTGATAACCAGATGAGACATACTTTTAATGAAATGTTATTTACATACAAATAGGCCTATGATAGCTTGAGTATCGAAAAGTGTTCATGACCATATTTAATTTTTCATTTACAGTCTTCTCCTCCTCTTTAATTCGAGGAGACAGGTTCCAGTCCGAGGTTACCCTCCTTGCTGGGGCTGGACGCCCTGACACATTGGTCAGGGGGCATTTACTGGGCGGATGCCCTCTGCCAATTCGGCTGTTTGACAGCCGTCTCGGCGTGGTCAGATACGGTGGCCATCACGGCTTAGTTGGCCTCTCGTGGCTTTGCGGAGCCCTTAGTGGGCCTCATCGTTACGGCTGCCTGTGAGCCCTCTTCGCCATCCTCCTCTCCCTCGGCGTCGGCTAGAAGTAGGTCTCTGGGGAGGGCGAGCCAGGTACGTACGGAGTCGTCCGGGGGTCGAGCGTGGTGCGGTGCGATATTGTGCAAGTGGGGGTGTGGTCCGTTGTCTGCGCGGTCAAACATATTGCGCGCGAGTCGGACAACGAACTCCCCCACTGATTCTGCTTTTAGGTCCCGGGCTATGCAGTCGTTCCGCACGTACCGACCTGCTCCCGTTATGGTCCTTAGCGTGACATTTTGGACTGTTTGGAGCCTCTTCTTTCTTGCTTCCGAGCAGAGGGCGTACCATGCCGGCGCAGCATAGGTCAGCCTCGTCCTAATGTAGGTTTTGTATATGGCCATCTTTGTTTTCAGCTGCAGCTTCGAGCGGAGAACTGGCATGAGCAGAGCTCGAGCAGCCTTCGCCTGATTCACGGCATGTGAGGTCTGCGAGCTCATGCTTAATTTGGAGTCAATGAGGACGCCCAGGTACTTCACCTTCCTTTCCCACAGAGACAATGGGACCTCAAGCATTGTCTCTGCTTTCCCATGAGACGTCCTGTCCGCGAAGCTGCAGTGGAGGCGGAAATGTGGACCTATGCGCGCTGCCGGTCACAAGGGCGGCCGTCTTCCCAACATTCACGGCTACACGCCACTTGTCCAGCCATTCCGGCAGGATGTCCAGGACTCTTTGAATCCTGCCTGCGGCGATGGTCGCTCTTCTGGACGATGCTATGTACGCACTGTCGTCCGCGAAGAGGGCTAGTGTGACTCCTCTTTCACCTGGTGCTGGGTCTTCCAGGACTGGAATGTCGTCAGTATAGGCAGCGTAGTAAGCTGGTGATGCACAACTCCCCTGTGGTACTCCCGCTTCGATCTTTCTATATCCGGAGGCAACGTTCTCGACGGACACGTAGAATCGACGGTCAGCAAGGGATGACGCCGCGACTCGCACTAGCGCAGGCGGCGTTGTGGTGTGCATCAGCTTAAAGATGAGGCCCTCGTGCCACACCCTGTCGAAGGCCTTTTCGACGTCAAGGAACACGGCGACGGACCGTCTCCCCATGTTGAGCTCATCTGTGAGGTGGTGCAAGACTCTCGTCAACTGGAGCGTAGTCGAGTGCTGTCTGCGGAATCCGAACTGTTCGTCCCTCGGCGTCAGATGGGGACGCATTCTCCGCAGCAGCAACTGCTCAAACAGTTTGGAGATCTGTGGAAGCAGTGTGATGGGGCGGTAGCTGGCAGGTTGTCTTAAATCCTTCCCAGGCTTCGGTATCACGATAACCTTGCCAGTCTTCCATGTCGAGGGGAAGTGACCGGTGCGAAGAATGCCGTTGAAGAGCCGGGTCAGACAAACCAGGCCTCTCATCGGCATCCCCTTGAGGGCGGCGTTTGGTATTCCGTCGTGACCCGGCGCTTTCCTCGCCTTCAGTCTTCTCACGGCTCTTGCTACTTCCGTTGGGGCAATAAAGTCCTGGCCTCCCAACGGAGTTGCCGGAGACTGAAGGTACTCCTTTACCTCCCTCTCGACTCGCCTGTGGTGTTCTATGATGGCCTCGACCATATTTAATTGGAAATTTTTTTGGAAATGTTTTTTTTTACCTTTACTCTTTTGATAGCCGGTATTTTTTATTCCAAGTAATACTTTATAATGTAGAGAATATACATTGTTAGGTATGCTTACTTAATTTTGTTCATACTACCTGGCTATCAACTATGTACAAATATCAAAATGTACGTAACCGATCTTATAACCAGATCTTATAAATCTTTCTTAAGATACCAATTTTGACAAATTGGTATCTTAAGAAAGATTTAAATTACAAAATGAATCATACAGTCCTGCCTTCAAAAAATCGTTCATGACATAGCCATAAACACTTCGATAGTCAAGCTATCATAATAAATAAAATAATTTATAAAAAAAATACGTCTAATAATCTGGTTATCACGTGGGTGAAGGTTGATCTTCAGCGGCTCTTAGGCCATATGAGTAAAATTTTCAACGAAAATAAATAAAATAATGTCGACTAAAAAATTAGATAAATAGGTTTCATTAGTTCCACGGTCGGACTACAGAGAAGAAAAATTCTTACTAGTTCGACGATATCGAACTAGTGGAGACTCTAGTGGAGTTTCTTGTCTTCTTGTTTTTTATTATTTTCTGAATTTTGAACAGAAACAAACACAGTGTCATCATGAACAAAATGATGCTAAATACGCAAACTAAGCGATGGTGGCCTTCTCAGTTACTTTCAACTCTTTATGTCGCACTGTATAGTCTGAATCATACAAGACGGCGGATAAGTTAGCTACTAGCCGCAATATCCAATCCTGACTGAAGCTCACGTAAAGCTGCGCGTTGATTGGGTTTCGCGCAGTTTGTATCCAATTTCACATCCGCCGACTTGTATGATTCGGTCATAAAAAAAAATGCCAAGTCGATAGATTCCGCCTATCCATACAATAACGAAGTCTCTCATCGATTCTTAGCTTTTTTTTACAAGATGAAAATCTTCGAAATATGCCTGGCTGCTTTGGGGTGCAGTCGGGTTATGTGCCACCGAGGGGGTTTTAGTGGGTACAATCTTACCCACTAAAACCCCCTCGGTGGCCAGCCTTTGTACAACTACCTAGTACTAGAACCAGGCTTGTGCGGTCCTCTACGACAACGTTGCCACTCACGCTGTCGTCATACCCGGGCCCGTTTGAGTGGATGACCAGAGCCCCATATATGACCATCCACGGGCCCAGAGGTCCCCTTTTAGTAGGCTCTTACTACAGGCAGGAGATACCGATGCCGTATTCTAGTGCCCGGCATCAGGGCAAATCGATTCTTACCTTAGGATCATATCTATGGCCATAACCAACCAAATCCTTATGTATGAGGTCTATTTCCACCGGCTGGTAGCATAGTATCGCCTCTCGTAGCTCGCGCCGTGACGACACATAGTTATAGAACGCTATGTGAAGGGGCACCCTGCAGGAGTGGACCTGCAACAGAAGGAGAACATCACGTAAGTAAGACTGATAAACAGGTATCTTGGAGGATATAGCTACTGGTGAAGAATTCAGCGCGCGTACGCAGGTTGCCTCACGATATTTTCCTTCGCCGAAAAGACAGTGATGTGAACGAATTCCCGTTTATTTCCGTACATAAATTCCAAAGAACTCATTGGTACGGGACCGGGATTTGTACCCACAACCTCACGATGGTAAGGCGGGCATCTCTACCACTAGACCACCACGGTTAACGCAGTAGAAAGTGCGCATCCCAAATGTTCGCATTATACTATAAATGCGCTAAAGATTTTTTAGAGATTAGATTTCGATTTCGGACATTGGGATTCGGCCTTTGGATTGAAAAAAATCTAAAGGGTCTATAAGTTCTTTTCGACATAAAAATTATATGCAACAACTTTATTCCGTTTATTCCCATCAGATTTTTAATGACTTGTTCAAGTTTCTTTATCAAATTAATGAACTTACCTTGGCTTTTTCTCTCTTTTGGAACACCCAATCTTCAGGACTGCACTCAATCTCTTTTAGATTAGGAATTTCATTTGCATCAACATTCTCACACTTATTTGTAACTTCTATTTTACCATCTACTTTTTGTGAAGCCTCTTTCTTTCTATTTTCAATACTTTTTTTACCTTTTCCTTTGCCTTTCCTTGAAGTATTGTTTTCTCTACTTTGTTCAATTTTGTTTCCGTTTTCTTTAACAGTGTTTGCTTTATTTTTATTAATGTTGTCTGTATGTTGTATAGCTTTTTCTGGAGTAGTGATTAGTTTTCTTGGTGAAATATGTCTTTTAGGGGATGGATCATTTAGTTTTCGTCTTTTAGGTGGAGAAGCGAGCTCATCAGCAGTATCTATGATTGGATGAGTTTCATTGTAAATGTGTGTCAATAGCTGTATAGCTGAAACATTAAATTCCTTCAATACAACATGTTAAACATTTAAACAATTCAAATAGGCCCGATTAAATTTCTTAGCGGCTGTGATGTTAGCTACAGGCTGCGCAAAACCCAATCCTGACCGAAGCTCAGTTATGAGCTGATGTTAATTCGGCCTATACCTAATTCTTCTTAAGTTTTCTTACCTCTTTTCCGTTTAAATGGTTTGATACCATATTTATCTAGCTCCTTGTGGATATCTGGTGTAGACATTGATTTAAAGTCCCTCATTGGCGTAACATTATTAGTTTTAATCATCATTTCACTGTTCTTGGGAGTGATCACTGTGATATTACTACTTGGCTTCTGAGGAGTAGCTATTTCTGTTATTCTTCTATGCTTAATTGGACTTATTTCGTTACTCTTGCTGATTTTATTGCTAGTTGTAAGTAATCTTTCAATTTCAACTTTATTTACAGTATTATTCTCAATTTCTATTGATTTCTTTGATATTCCAAAGCTAGACATATTATTTATAACAGAGATGCCGCCGAGAGCAAAATTATCCTGTGGCTGTTCGATTTTAGACATATGTAGAGAATAATCTAGTTCTTTGTCAGATATTTCAAATATTTCCGAATTTTGGCTACAGCTTGATAAAAAGCTATTGTGTTTTGAATAATTTGCAACATTATCCTCAATCTCGTATGAAATAGATTCAAGGTTAATGTTTTTGGGATGCGCAAGTTCCTCATTTGATTTAGATCTGATAATATCATCGTAATCTATTGAAACGTCATCTTTTTTGCCAAGACTGCTACACCTTTGTGAACTTCTATGTTCATATTCAGTAGTTACACTCTTACTATCTTCAAAAACTTTTTCCATCACTCCTTCTTTTGCAGTGGGAAGGAAATCATTATGGGAAACTTGAGTTAGTTCTTCAGATGTGTCTGAATTTTGAGTTAGATCTATGTCGTCTGTAGGATTGTCGTCAAACTGTTCCATTTGGCTTGGTGCAAGATTTGTTTTGCTAAGTTTTTTGATTGGAGAATTAGAAGGATGAACTTCAACTGGTATATGTTCTACGATAGTTCGAGAACTGTTACATTTGGTACTGTTGGTTTGTGAAAGAGTAAAAAATGTGTTTAAATTATCCTTGCCTTTATCATTACCATCCATATTATTGCTTCTTTCAGGACTTCTTGTAAGATCAATACTACTAGATTTTCTTTCAGTCATTATATCAGAGTTATATTCATTTCCCTGTTCTGGACTATCCGAATGATTATGAACATATTCTTCAAAAAAAGATTGACTATGTATAATAGCTTCATTATCTCTTTCAATATTTTGTGTCAAATCAATATGTATTTCTTTATTCGTTTGTGAATTTGGCTTTTTATTAAGATGGGCATAATCATTGATATCTAAAATTATTGTATCATCCGACGACGACTCTCTCGTAGCAGTTAAGCTTACAAATGGTAATTCATCGCTAGTATTAGAATTTTGAGTCAAATCCATACTTTCATTACCTTTGTCTGGATTTACCTCTTTTGGAGTATTTCTACTTTCATCAACATTGTTATTTTGTGAGCTTTTCGTCAGACCTATTTCGATACTTTTACTGGGGTCTGAATTAAAGATTAAAATTAGTTTTTTACTAGTATCATCTCTCAAAATGTTTTCTTCAAGATCAGGGCTTTGAGTAAGATCAATATTATCTTGTATAGGCTGAGAAGCTACAGCGACACATTCTGTAAGTTCCATGTAATCATTAGATACTCTTTTTGTAAAATCTGTTTTCTGAGATGATTGAGATATGGTGCAGTATCCATTAGTTTTTATGTCAATGCATTCTGTTAATTCCATTTCATTGGACTTTCTATTTGTTAAATTGCTATTTATGTGTAACTTATGTTGAAATTTTTCAAAGGACTCAGTAAGGTCCATAACTACAAGGTTATTTGTTTTTTGTACTTCTTGAGAATTATTCTTCTTCAGAGTCAAATTCTTACTATTTTCAAAAATATCAGATACATCATCATCAAACATATCTGGAGAATCACTTCTACATTGGTTTACTATTGAAATTGGATTCTCTACTAATTCAACGTCCTCATTCACAGTCAATGTAAATTGTTGATTATTTTCAACATCTTTATTTTCTAAATTAAGATTATTTTCTTTATCTAATTCACATGCATCAGTAACCCAGTCTTTAATTTTCTTACTTACTATATCTTTGCAATTTTTTATAGTACCACTAAGGATAATTTCTAGCTCATCTTGAGAGCATGCAATCTCACTGAAATTCATATCCATTGGTTCAAATAACTTAGGGCTCTCAGGTCTTCCTGGGATAGTAGACCAATCTCTCAACAAATTTCCCGTACTTGTAGACTTTTCTATCAAATTTTCTACATAGAATGTATCTTTCTTGCGCAGTACATCATATGCAGCATTAGAAGCTAGGTAATATAATGGTACATCAAAAGCATCTATATCCGAAAAGTACAAGCTACAGTGACTTATATTTTGGAACAAAACTTGGGAATATCTATTTGCAACTATTTCTTTCTTTTCAACGTCACTAGTTTGTATTAATTTGTAATTTTTTCTAAGCTTTTTATTTTTACGATTGTTACCTGATATCTTTATTTCAGGTACTTTGAATCCGTATTCCTTCAATGTAGTTTTAATATTTTTTATTCTATCCTGAGTGGTTTGTGTACCTTCTGTAGACTCGCTGGAAGTTGATGCACTACTTTGCAGCGATTTTGACAAGGCTATAGCTAGTTGCAACTGTTCAGAGTCAACATCTATCCCAGCCTTCTTACAAACCTTATCAAAGTCTTTAGAGTATGTTTCCAATTCATTTTTCTTTGGCCGTAAAGCTGTTCTGATATCTTTCTGGTTCCGGGGTCTCTTGAGTACTTTTCTAGGTTTGCTATTTTTCTTTACAGTGTTTTTAGGGCCTGTGTATGTTTTCTTCGTTTCTTGAAACTCTGATAGGCTTTCATCCATAGCAGAGTTACAAGCGAAATACTTGCTTCTTACAGCACATGAACTCGATTCACTGCTGGCAAAATGAAACAAGTTCAGTGAGTTTACATCTTTATTATAACAACTATTTAACAGAAATAAATTAAAATATTATTACCTATCATCTTTTCTCATTATTTGAATGGTAAGTCAGGTCTACTTTCTTCTTTCATTAACTGTCTGATTTTGTCAGCTGTTCTAGTAGGGAGACCGCTGGCAATCATGAGTTTTCTTTCGACTTCTTCTATGGGGTCTTCGTACAGCCCTTCACTGGCTTTTCTGATGTTCTGTGTGCGTTTGGCGAAGCTAAAAACAATAGGAATCATAAGTAAACAAAACCAACATAACCTCAAATATCAGTAAAAAATTATATCATGAAAAACTTACTGGAATATCAAACCGCTAATTATACCAAAACTCACAATTCCGAAACCCAGATAGTTACGAAATTGAGCAGCAGGAGTTCCTTTTAGCCGTCTAGGTTTCCATTTTGACGTATCAACACCGATAGCCATTTTAAAAATTGCTATTGCGTTGAGGAATTGAATGTGACCAGATTTAAATTTACGGAAAAGCTATAAAAATTCTGAAATTATCTAATAATTTATTTTTTCCCAAGAAAAGTAATTGTCAATACTAGAATCTGGCTAGTACAAGTTGATAATGCACTAATGCAATAGCACAACGAAAGATGCCGGTAGCTCATACATACGAATACCTGCATACTCATTTTCTCTCAAGTTTGTGTATAAGAATGTTATGTTCATCAAAGTAATTTATGACGCTTCTAAAACTATTCTGATATTTGTACAAGTTCGCTTCTAATGAATTTAAAATAAAGGTGAGCATACACGATGCGATGCACTGATCAGTTTTTCGCATCACTCCAACTGGGAGCTCATTCAGTCAATTAATACACAATCTTCTGATTCTTTTGTAGTATTTTATCAAAATTTATCTTAATTTCATTGCGCATTATTAGTTTCACAATAAACGTGCTACCATTGTAAGAAAATCTCCCATAAAATCTCCCTATTTTATTTTTATACTTGACGCTATGCACACGCTAAGGGATTATGGCCAGCTTAATTTTGGCAAAATATGGCATATCATGTAAGATATTATCATTAACTTGCGTAAATACTGAAATAATATCGACAGATATCTTTATTCGAAATTATATGACTAACCGTTGTTGTTGATATTCTGCAGGTTTCCATCTGATGGTGAGACGAAAAATAAGTGGGTTGCTGCTACAGGGCGTACAAATTGGTTGCCAAGAAAGTGTTGCGAGGAATTTGATGAGGATCGTTGAGAATATAAAACGATGAATAAAATAAATAACATTTATTTTAAAGCATTTAGACAGAATATTTTGTATCGTAATATTTTGACAAGACTGTTTAGTACGGTTTCCTTAGATACACAAAAACATAAGAAACCTTCTTCAACATCCTCCCTTTTTGTGTAGTTAAGTAAACTAACATCAGCCAGGATTACAAACAGCCTAAACCTATTCGATCCATAATGGAAACGAGTGACGGCCTGCTGAGAGGCTTTGTCAAGAAATCTGCATTTTGCAGGTTTGCCCCCACATGCTTGACTTCGAGTGTTCCATCTGCAACTAGTTCTCTTACATAGAAGTGCCTTATCGCTATGTGCTTTGTTCTTCTATGCATTTCCGGATTCTGAGCAAGTTTTACTGCCGCATCATTATCGACTTGCAAAATCGGAATTTGCTTTAGAGTAGAAATCTCACTGAATAGTCTTTGTAACCATACTATTTCGCGTGCAGCTTCACTTGCTGAAACTATTTCGCTTTCTGTCGTGGAGATAGCTACTGAACTCTGTTTTCGACTCGCCCAGGCTATTGCTCCACCAGCATATAAACAGAGTATGCCGCTTGTTGAGCGACCATCTTTGAGATCTCCTCCATGGTCAGAATCGCTGAAACAATCCAGTATTCCTGTCTTAAACCCTTTCTTGTATGTTATACCGTAATCAGATGTACCTTGTAGATAACGCATTATGCGCTTAACCTTTAATACATCCTCTTTGGAAGGGCTTTCCAAGGTTCTAGATACAACACCAACGGCGTAAGCGATGTCTGGTCGTGTTCCAACCATTAGATAAGCGAGCGCTCCAACAGCTTGTCTATACGGGTATGACTTCTCGTCTACTACCTCTTTATCTAACTGCCTTTGTTCAGAATCTCTGATCATTGGTGTAGTGACTGTTTTACAGCTGCTCATGCCGAATCTTTCTAACACTTTCTCAGTGTAGTGCTTCTGTATTATACTTATAGAGCCATCATCTTTGTACCGCAATTGTAAACCCAGATAGTAGTCTGCAGGCTTTGTGGTTATCTTGAACCTCTGTTTCAGCTCTGCCATAAACTTATCTGCCTCATTTTTGTGTGTTGCAGCTACAAGGCCATCATCAACGTACAGTACTAAAATGATTTTATTCTGTGCTCTTTTTCTTATAAACATGCACGGATCTGTTTGACTCTGTTGAAATCCTATAGATTTCAAATAGTCTGCGATGCATCTGTTCCAGCATCTCGGTGCTTGCTTGAGCCCATATAAACTACGATTCAACTTGCATACTCGATTTGTCCCGTCATTCAAACCTTCTGGCTGTTTCATAAAGATTTCCTCTTTTAAAAAACCATTCAAAAATGCGGTTGACACATCAAATTGTGTGAGTGATAGACCTTCATTCGCCGCAACGCTTATGACTGATCTGACAGTTGTCATTTTTGCAACAGGACTAAATGTTTCGTCATAGTCCACTCCTTGCTTTTGCGAAAAACCTCGAGCAACAAGTCTAGCTTTGTATTTATCGATCGTACCGTCAGCGTTTCTCTTAACTTTGAATATCCATTTACACGAAATAGCTTTACGATCCTTGGGAAGATCGACTAAAGTCCAAGTTTTATTGTCTTCCAAAGATTTGATCTCGTTTTTTATCGCTTTAATCCAATTCTCCTTGTTTGGGGTTTGTAATGCTTGGCTGTATGTTTCTGGCTCATCTATACCAGTTGCATCATCTATGGTCATCACATATTCACCAAACCTTGTGGGTGGACGTAGCAGAGATCTGTCTCGAAGAGTTCTACTTGCTTCATTTTCTATCTCGCTATTTGGCAAAACATCATCCATTGTCTCCAAACGCTCTGATGTTTGATCATTTGTCTCGTTATTAACTACATCTCCTGTGTCAATATTTGTTGGAGACGCATCTTCAAAAGATTCAGGAGGTATACATTCTTCAAAAGTTTCAGTACTTTCATTACCTTCCTCCCTTACATCGTGAATCTTTTGATTGCTTTCTTCTCTTATAACAGGCCTCAACGGAATATCCTCCCTTGCAACAGAATTCGATGGCATTCGTAGACTAATTTCAATTTCAGAATCTTCCTGAGCTTTTGTCAATTCTGAATTCTGTTTTACATTACTCTTACCGATTTCTGACTCAAGAAATTTTACGTCTCTTGAACGTACCAACGAACATCCATTTTTGCTGAAATTCAAAAGTCGATATCCATCATCACCGTCATAGCCGATCAATATACATCTTTCAGCTTTCTTGTCTAGCTTTTTACGCTTCTGCTTGGGAACATGGGCGTAGCATGGACTTCCGATGATTTTAAGGTGGCTTATCTTTGGCTTTTTCTTATACCACAGTTCGTATGGAGATTTACCTTCTACGGGAGTACGTCCTGTCCTGTTGAGTACATACGCTGCTGTACTTACGATCTCTGCCCAACAAGCGTTTGGCAACTCTTCGTGTGCATACATCATCGCTCGAACGGCTTCGACTAATGTTCTATTTTCTCTTTCGCTACAGCCGTTTTGCTCAGGCGTGTATGGCATGATCAATCTTTGCTTTATGCCATATTTTTGTAGTATTAATCGAATTTTCTCATTATCGAACTCTCCGCCGTTATCGCTTAAAAGTTCTTTGATAACATGACCAGCTACCTTGCTTTCTTCTAACATCAGTTGAAGGTTCGAGTAGACTTCAGACTTCTGTTTCATGAAGTATACATAACGGTACTTGCTGAAGTCATCTTTAAATAGAACGAAATAGCGATATCCTTTGTACGAGAACGGAAATGGACCACACACGTCTGAGTGCATGATCTCTCCAGGTACTTCTGCTCTAACTCTAGTTCCGAATGGTTGTCTATGCATTTTACCGAAGCTACATCCTTCACAAAACTCTGTGTTTTTACTTTCTACCTTTATCCCTAGTTCTCTTTCGATAACTTTCTTCACATGGAGTTTGCTTTGATGAGCTAATCTCTCATGGTAAAGTTGTAATAAATCTTGACTTGTCGTAATCGCATTGACTTCAAAGGAGGTTTGTGGCATTATATTTTTTACGTTAAGTTTAAATAATCCACCTCTCTTCTTTCGTTCACCTGTGACTTTAACGACGCCATTAGACTTCAATCTGCAGAACTCTGGTTCTGATTCAAAAGTGCTTCCCGGTAATCTGTCCTGTGCTGACAGTAACGAGAACAAATTTTTCTGTTGTGATGGTACACACCATACATCGCATAATATTATGTACCTATCCTTTTCGATCACCAACCAAAGCTTCTAGTTTGATGTCACCTTTACCAGTGGCAATCACTTTCTCGCCATTCGCCGTCGTCACAGTATTCGTTTTGTCGAAGCTCTTAAACGTTTGGAACAGATCTCTTCTGAAGGTGACGTGACTAGTTGCCCCACTATCTAAATACCAACTTTCTTTATCTGGGTATAAGTCTGTGTCAACGATCAATAAGTCTGTATTCGTAACAATGTTGGCGTTTGAACTAGGCTTGGGTGGTCTTCCATCACTCAACCACTTTTTGCATTTACGTACTTTATGTCCCTCTAATCCGCAATAATTACATTTTACCTTGTTATTGCTGATCATTTTGTCGTTCCTTTTCTTTGAAGTATTTACTACTAGAGCTTGATTACTCTCGCTATTGGATGAAGAAGCTTGCGTCTCAACATTTCGTTCAAAGGCGCAGAGTTGTGATGTTAATCTTTCTATTGTCCTTTCCTTTTTAGACATCAACAGCCAACTGGATTTAAACGTGAGGTATTCTTCCGGCAAAGTATCTAAAATCTTGCATATAAGAAGTACCTCTGGCAGTTCATTGTTTCCAAGCTTTGTAACTTCTTTGTTTAAATTAAACCAGATGTTCTGTAGCTTTGAAAGGTGCATTGCCATGTTGTCGTCCGTTTTCTTCTTGTACTCGAAGAATTTAAGGCAGTTGTCATAGACTAAGTCATCACCGTCTCCGTCATACAGCCTCTTGAGCTCATCCCATACTTCTTTAGAAGTCTCAAAACGCATGATTCTTTGGACAATTTCATCTGACATATTGCTCGTGAGAATGACCAAAATTGTGCTATCTAGCTCTAGATACTCTTGTGGAGCAGTATCATCAGCCTTCTTGCTGGTTGAACGTGGAAATCTTCCTTCTAATATGTCTAGGGCTTTGGGGATCCCTTTTAACATCATAGTAATTTTGTATTTCCATACTGACCAGTTAGTGCCATCCAAGTCACCGATCTTGAATTTCGTAATCTCAGGTTTGGTTGCCATGTCGATTTTTCGCACTTTATTTTTTGCACAAAATTTCTTCTCAGTTTAAAAATTTTATTTACATCGAATCTATTCTTCAACCACGCTCTGCTACCATGTTGCGAGGAATTTGATGAGGATCGTTGAGAATATAAAACGATGAATAAAATAAAAACCTTCTTCAACAGAAAGCACTCCCGTATATGTTCATTACATTTCAACGCAATTTACACATGTAGGTACACAAAATTTCAACTAAAATCGGAATCCAGAAAGTGGATCAAAAACTTGCAAGATTTGATTACAGACTTACGGGACAGGTGAAACTAAATAAAAGATAGTTAAAAAAGATGGTGAAATGAATGACGGATACCAAATTCAACAAAAAAACATATGTGAAATGTATAGCCAAGACCGAACTACAGTTCATGCCTACTATCAAAATGTTGCTTTTAATAAATGTTTTTAATATTTTTAATGATTTTTTATTACTGCTCAAAGAGTCAAAGTTAAAACTTAAAAATCACATTAAATTATTATTCATGAAAATTGGATATATTTTACTAAATCTGTACTTGTTCGAAGCCTAATTTCGAGGAGACTTTCGTAACAAGAACCGACCTTAAGGAAACGCGTCGCGACGGCCAGTCCGTACGCATGTTGCGCGGCGTGCTGAGAAGCGACGTAAATCGACACGCCATAACTGACGGTCGGCATACTGGTAATAATTCGTATTTACAAAATTACACGCCACGGTAGCGGGCTCGGATGATAAGTTAAATTGTAGGTCCTGGTTCTTTTAACCGTTTGTCCATGTCAGAAGCCTTCATGTCTAAAACATCGATTTATCTATGGATTTTCCTACCAATAATGGCTCAAAACAGTTCGCAAAACAAAGAGAAGACTTACTCACTACTCAGTGGTGTAAAATAAAGTAACGATGTCAATTACGCAATCCCCATAATTATCGGGAAGTTATGACAAAGGGTAACACAGCGAAATCACCATTCGAAAACAGCGCATTACCTCTTGTTGTTATAGCTCTGTGACACAGAGCTATTGTGGATTTAATGTCAATCATTACCTGTCTAATAAAATTACGAGATCCACAGACGAGATATGTCAACCGCTGCTCTCTTCTGTGGTATCTAAAGTAGTCTGTGCCTTCCTTAGCCTGCCCACCATGGGCTGGAATCTCAGAAGAAAAAAAATTGCCCTTATTTTCCACCATAGACAAACGGTAATTTTCATTTTGACTTTCCCAATTACATTCTCTATGCCCATTCAAGGCTGCTCGAGTTGCAAAATGTCAAAGTCAATCAATCTTTTCCGTTAAAATTTTCAGCAGTTTTTGTGCTGTCTTTTTTAATGTTTTATTAAAGTTATTGTGTTAGTTATGTAAAGTGTTCGTGCTTATCGTCTCCACTGAACTGTTACAAAACCACACATTCATTGTGTTTTATGCGTTGGTGTTCATACATTGGTCTTTGAGTGTATTTTTGCATCCTGTAAAATATTGTGTCGTATGCCGAACTACAACTGCAGGCGAAGCATAATTAGGATACAACGTATTCTGATATAGTTAAATAGGACTCAAGTGGGTGTCTAGTCAATAATAACTGTGCAAAACTGAAAAACTCATCTTACGAAAGTTAACCTAAAAATATGAATGATGAAATTGATGTGAATGATGAATATGTTAAAGAAGGTTTCTTATGTTTTTGTGTATCTAAGGAAACCGTACTAAACAGTCTTGTCAAATTATTACGATACAAAATATTCTGTCTAAATGCTTTAAAATAAATGTTATTTATTTTATTCATCGTTTTATATTCTCAACGATCCTCATCAAATTCCTCGCAACATGGTAGCAGAGCGTGGTTGAAGAATAGATTCGATGTAAATAAAAATTTTAAATTGAGAAGAAATTTTGTGCAAAAAATAAAGTGCGAAAAATCGACATGGCAACCAAACCTGAGATTATGAAATTCAAGATCGGTGACTTGGATGGCACTAACTGGTCAGTATGGAAATACAAAATTACTATGATGTTAAAAGGGATCTCCAAAGCCCTAGACATATTAGAAGGGAGATTTCCAGATTCAACCAGTAAGAAGGCTGATGATACTGCTCCACAAGAGTATCTAGAGCTAGATAGCACAATTTTGGTCATTCTCACGAGCAATATGTCAGATGAAATCGTCCAAAGAATCATGCGTTTTGAGACTTCTAAAGAAGTATGGGATGAGCTCAAGAGGCTGTATGACGGAGACGGTGATGACTTAGTCTATGACAACTGCCTTAAATTCTTCGAGTACAAGAAGAAACCGGACGACAACATGGCAATGCACCTTTCAAAGCTACAGAACATCTGGTTTAATTTAAACAAAGAAGTTACAAAGCTTGGAAACAATGAACTGCCAGAGGTACTTCTTATATGCAAGATTTTAGATACTTTGCCGGAAGAATACCTCACGTTTAAATCAAGTTGGCTGTTGATGTCTAAAAAGGAAAGGACAATAGAAAGATTAACATCACAACTCTGCGCCTTTGAACGAAATGTTGAGACACAAGCTTCGTCATCCAATAGCGAGAGTAATCAAACTCTAGTAGTAAATACTTCAAAGAAAAAGAAACGACAAAATGATCAGCAATAACAAGGTAAAATGTAATTATTGCGGATTGGAGGGACATAAAGTACGTAAATGCAAAAAGTGGTTGAGTGATGGAAGACCACCCAAGCCTAGTTCAAACGCCAACAGTGGCGTGCACACAGTTTTAAGAGAGGGTAGGCAGAATATTTTACTCACCAAAATCACGTTGGTTTTGGTTCGTCGTCTTGTCGATTGATAATGTAGGTAATTGCCAAATGCCAGCTCAAATATCCATAGATTGGCTGATTTTATAGACATGTCCAGACGGTTTTATTATTTGAAAATAGTAGACAAACGAAACAAAATAACCGATTACTGTGTATGCAACCTGTCAGCCAATGATATGAATCATATTGTTTTTTATTGAATTTACGACTGACTTTACCTTTAATTTGTATTAATTGCGGTGTAGCACGACCTATCTCGAAAACTTGTTTTTTTTTTTCACCGAAAGATAGTTTTGAAAACGCACCATATTTTATTTTCTCAATACACACACCATCTGAACAACTTTCACAAACAATATTATCCATTTTTCACTCTATTAACAACGTTAAAATCCTAAATAGCTGATAGCGTAGTCACAAACACAATACACATCAAACGATATGGCGACTATTGACTATTGAAATTAGTAGTAAAAAAGAGTAGTAAAAAAAAATACCACAAAAAAATTATGGCCAAGCAAAAAGACACTGGCTTTTCATGCAGTTGTGTGCGTGATTTTTGTCATTGTGTGTAAGCAAAGCCCACGTAGCTATAGGAACGCACACACATTAAATCCGCATGATCACGACTTACCACGAGAGCACACATACAAAACATTAAGAGATCCTTAGTTTGTGTCTTTGCCGTGGCAAGGGCGGGTGGCGCTCGTGCAGCGAACCTGTCGATCTTATCTTAATGATACCACCGGCACTCGATAGGTGGAGCTGATTTATGATTTAAGTTTTTTATGTTATTTTGTTTATTGATAAAATTTTATTAGATCTATTATCAGAACTAGGGTAGGCAGTGTCTTTCTGTCTTTATGAAGCGTCCGCCACTGAACGCCAACATTGTTACGAATACAGACTTATTGATCGTTGACACAGACTTATACCCAGATAAAGAAAGTTGGTATTTAGATAGTGGGGCAACTAGTCACGTCACCTTCAGAAGAGATCTGTTCCAAACGTTTAAGAGCTTCGACAAAACGCATACTGTGACGACGGCGAATGGCGAGAAAGTGATTGCCACTGGTAAAGGTGACATCAAACTAGAAGCTTTGGTTGGTGATCGAAAAGGATACATAATATTATGCGATGTATGGTGTGTACCATCACTACAGAAAAATTTGTTCTCGTTACTGTCAGCACAGGACAGATTACCGGGAAGCACTTTTGAATCAGAACCAGAGTTCTGCAGATTGAAATCTAATGGCGTCGTTAAAGTCACAGGTGAACGAAAGAAGAGAGGTGGATTATTTAAACTTAACGTAAAAAACATAATGCCACAAACCTCTGCTGAAGTCAATGCGATTACGACAAGTCAAGATTTATTACAACTTTACCATGAGAGATTAGCTCATCAAAGCAAACTCCACGTGAAGAAAGTTATCGAAAGAGAACTGGGGATAAAGGTAGAAAGTAACAACACAGAGTTTTGTGAAGGATGTAGCTTCGGTAAAATGCATAGACAACCATTCGGAACTAGAGTTAGAGCAGAAGTACCTGGAGAGATCATGCACTCAGACGTGTGTGGTCCATTTCCGTCCTCGTACAAAGGATATCGCTATTTCGTTCTATTTAAAGATGACTTCAGCAAGTACCGTTATGTATACTTCATGAAACAGAAGTCTGAAGTCTACTCAAAGCTTCAACTCATGTTAGAAGAAAGCAAGGTAGCTGGTCATGTTATCAAAGAACTATTAAGCGATAACGGCGGAGAGTTCGATAATGGGAAAACTCGATTAATACTACAAAAATATGGCATAAAGCAAAGATTGATCATGCCATATACGCCTGAGCAAAACGGCTGTAGCGAAAGAGAAAATAGAACATTAGTCGAAGCCGTTCGTGCGATGATGTATGCACACGAAGAGTTGCCAACCGCTTGTTGGGCAGAGCTCGTAAGTACAGCAGCGTATGTACTCAACAGAACAGGACGTACTCCCGTAGAAGGTAAATCTTCATACGAACTGTGGTATAAGAAAAAGCCAAAGATAAGCCACCTTAAAATCATCGGAAGTCCATGCTACGCCCATGTTCCCAAGCAGAAGCGTAAAAAGCCAGACAAGAAAGCTGAAAGATGTATATTGATCGGCTATGACGGTGATGATGGATATCGACTTTTGAATTTCAGCAAAAATGGATGTTCGTTGGTACGTTCAAGAGACGTAAAATTTCTTGAGTCAGAAATCGGTAAGAGTAATGAAAAACAGAATTCAGAATTGACAAAGGCTCAGGAAGATTCTGAAATTGAAATTAGTCTACGAATGCCATCAAATTCCGTTGCAAGGGAGGATATTCCGTTGAGGCCTGTTGTGTTATAAGAGAAGAAAGCAATCAAAAGATTCACGATGTAAGGGAGGAAGGTAATGAAAGTACTGAAACCTTTTTTGAAGAATGTATACCTCCTGAATCTTTGAAACGAGTCGAAAACAGAGTTCAGTAGCTATCTCCACGACAGAAAGCGAAATAGTTTCAGCAAATGAAGCTGCGCGCGAAATAGTATGGCTACAAAGACTATTCAGTGAGATTTCTACTCTAAAGCAAATTCCGATTTTGCAAGTCGATAATGATGCTCAGAATCCGGAAATGCATAGAAGAACAAAGCACATAGCAATAAGGCACTTCTATGTAAGAGAACTAGTTGCAGATGGAACACTCGAAGTCAAGCATGTGGGGGCAAACCTGCAAAATGCAGATTTCTTGACAAAGCCTCTCAGCAGGCCGTCACTTGTTTCCATTATGGATCGAATAGGTTTAGGCTGTTTGTAATCCTGCCTGATGTTAGTTTACTTAACTACACAAAAAGGGAGGATGTTAAAGAAGGTTTCTTATGTTTTTGTGTATCTAAGGAAACCGTACTAAACAGTCTTGTCAAATTATTACGATACAAAATATTCTGTCTAAATGCTTTAAAATAAATGTTATTTATTTTATTCATCGTTTTATATTCTCAACGATCCTCATTAAATTCCTCGCAACAGAATAAACATGAAGTAGCACAATATTTAGTCTTATTTATAAACTTCCTGTAGGTACATACATAGGTTTTAAAAATGGTAAAATAATAATTATATTTTAATTGGAGAAATGAATGTTATGCATACAGGAATTATTAAATATTTATGAAGCCAAAAAAAGTACTGTTGCCATTTCGGTCGCCATGTTTTAAAAAGTAAATTAATGTCAAACTCAAAATTACCAATCCGCTATTGGTTGTTCGTACAGTGCGACATGAAAGACTTGAAAATAAATGAGGTCGCCACTATCGCTTTGTTAGCATATTTTGCATTATTTTTTGCACAATAATATGTTTTCCTGTTCACATCTACAAAATAACACAAAACGAGAAAAATGCTAGGATGTTAACTATGATTGACTGCTCAGGTGGTGGTTCCAGCAAAAGTGATAATTTAGTTCCCGAATAATTAATTTCATCTCTGGTGTCGCACTGTAGATTCCTGTCTGATACGTAGGTATTTATAGTAGTCTGTGCTGCCCACAAAATGAACGAATACAAAAATAATAGTTTGTTTTCGTTTTGTTTATCTTATCAGTAGCTGATTTTCCCGATTTTATGCTTTTTTGTTTTGCCTAAATAAGTTCACACTCTGTTGACTGTTCGCTGTAACGAAAGCCGGATTAAAACGGACGAAGAATAAAAGGAAAACATTAAAAAAAATACTCGTCCAACATGTCTCTTTTACAAACTATGTCGTACAAAGAATACGAAAGAGCCAAAGCAGTTTTATCAAGAGAAGATTGTGAAAAAATAGCTAGATTAGCAGAAATTAGGTAAGACCTGTTTTCTGAAATTTAATGGTACTGAAAAACTTAATAATTTATCTTTTACGTTTAACTATTCCACTATCCTATAAGATTCATCACTGATTCATCTATTCAGCACATAAAAACATTGCTGTTCAGTGAAACAATTTCCAATATTTAGTTTCCTGCTAGCTTGGTACATGTATTTAGTTTAGAGGCCGAATCAAACTTAGTGGCGCCTGTGATGTTAGCTACAAGCTGCGGATAACCCAATCCTCACACAGCTGTTACGTGAGCTTCGGTCAGGATTAGGTTATCCACAGTTTATAGCTAACATCACAGCTGTAAAGAAGTTCAACATCGTAATAACCTCTCCTCTAATTTTTGTCATGGTTACTTATTTCAGTATTGAATTCAACACAAGCGATCCAGGTGAAGTTTTGATGAAAGAACTAGACCGAAGAGGATGTACTGTTCAACGATTCCATAAACTCATTTCTGATTTGAAATTTAAAACAATCATAACGTACTACAAACCTAAGACAAAAGTAGCTATTCTAGTGGCTAATGACAAATATACACATTTATCTAAATTAGCTACTCCATCCATTGACTGCGACTCTATAGGACTCAAGTTACAAGAACTGGGCTTTATTGTAGTGAAGATAAAAAATACGAAAAGTTGTACTTTGAAGGAAATATTGGGAAAGGTTTGCAATGTGATTCCGGAAAATTCATATGGTAAATATTTTTATGTTATATATGGTTAATTAATATTTAATCGACTGCCTCGGTGGCTCAGTGGTTAGTGACCCTAACTTCTGGGTCAAAGAGGCGTGGGTTCGATCCCCACCCAGGGCAAATATTTATGAGATGAACGTAAGCGTTTGCTCTGTGTCTGGGTGTTATTTAGTTACTATCTATATAAGTATGTATTTAAAAATAAGTCTATGTAGTATATCAGTCTCTGGCAGTCATATCACAAGCTTTGCTTAGTTTGGGGTCAGAGGCTGTGTGTAAGACGTCCCCAAATATTTACATTATTTATTATTTAGTAAATTTTTGATCTTATGTAATGTGACTCCTTCGTGTTTTAACACTGCTGTTCTGTCCATTTTCTTTTTGTCTATCATCATAATATTTCAATTCAATGGATTTCACATAAATTTTCTAAAATTTTATGATTCTTTCAGCCTTTACATTCTATGCTGGTCACGGATGTCAGATTTGCAATACAAAATGCATACTTGGTATTGACTGCCCGATGGAAAACATACAATTTGAACACTGTGTTACTGAAAATTTTATACTGAGAGAAATGCAAAAGTGTAAATTAGACCTGTGTGTCTTGATTATGGATATGTGTAGAGTTTATTTGGATAGGTAAGAGGAAATTACCTAAATTGATCATGCTTTCTGCCATGTACCTACTTTGTCCACTTCTGATTTGACTTCCAAGATTTGAAAACTTCTTATTATAGTATCTCACACAAATCTGTTACATGCTAAAAATCCTTGTAAAGGATGTAAGTTTCTTTCTACGGCAGCTATATGTATCAGGTCACTCGGCGACTGAAGGGATATTTCATACAAAATGTATAAAAGTAAGTAAGTTCGTTTAGGCCGGGTGGCTAGCCCTGGTGTCAGAGTTTTTAGGCCGCCTGAAGGCCTCTGACATGGCTAAACGGTTAAAACTACCGGGGCCTACAATTTAACGTGTCATCCGAGCCACGGTAGCGCTCAGAAGGTAGCTGAGACGCCACGCCACTTCTATACAAAATGTATAGAAGTGGCGTGGCGCCGCACAAACAGAGAAGGTGTGGCGCGGGCGCCGCTTCCTCGCCCGCGGCGCACCCGCAGTCACTAGTGGCACGCCGCACAGTGGACCAAGAGACAATTCGTGATGATATTCAATTTAATGAAAAATTTCTAATTATTAATGCTGAATAATTAAAAATTTACATGTTTATATTGTGTATAGACTATGTCATAATAATAGGTGGTGATCTATTAAAAACCTTGAAATCAGTTTACCTTAAGGTAGTACCTATATTTTAATTTGGTTATCAACATAACAAACTTGTATAACTTATCTTAAAGTTATCAATAGTCGCTCTTCTAGATGAATAGGCATTTTCCAATTTATACATTTTTTTCTAGGTGATCTCTTACTTTGGTCATATGTAATTGTATTAAATTATTTAAAACATTGCGGGGATATCTTATAAGCAACTTAAAAATGATTTGTATAGGTAGTGTAATAAATCTTCCATTTGAATGAAAAATCTATGTTGCTGTCCTTCATGCCTCAAATGGATCCCCTGTGTTCGCCCGCGCCTGTTCTGCGCTGCACCGGCGCCGCGCCCGCGCCGCGCCCGCGCCACCCCCGCGCCGCGCCCGCGCCGCGCCCGCGCCACCCCCGCGCCGCGCCCGCGCCGCGCCCGCGCCACCCCCGCGCCGCGCCCGCGCCGCGCCCGCGCCACCCCCGCGCCGCGCCCGCGCCGCGCCCGCGCCACCCCCGCGCCACGGTAATGATATCATTACCGTGCCCGCGCCTCGCCTGCGCCCGACGCCACTTGTATTTGTCCCGCGCCTTATACTTTATACAAGGTTATTGGTAATCAATTAGCATCCTCTTAAAGGCATATTCTGTACATCAAAACAAACATTGTACATATATATTTTTTATTTATTTATTAATTTTCAGAACAATAAACCCCCGAATATTCGAATCGATGGCCTACAGTATAGAAGAATATAATATTTACAAGAATTTGCTTGTAAGCTACTCGTGCCAGGCTGCCGAAGCAGCTTACGAAGTGTTAGAGATAGCATGCTCAAATACGATAAACTGTGATGAAACATATGAAATAAAAACAGGAGATACGGGTAGAATCGTCCCCGGAGCAAGTCAATATGTGAACGCTTTGTGTAATAGACTTTGCGATGATCTGGATGTCAGCTCCCTTTTGGATAAAGTCCATGCAGGTATAAACTAGTTTAGGGCTATCCGCAATTGGTGTACTAAGCTGAAAGGAGGTGATTCAGGCCACCACTGCGGACAACTTTTAATATAAAGCCACACCGGAAAATCGAGAAAAATAATCGGCCAAGTACATCGGCCAAGGACTCGCGCACGGAGGGTTCCGTACTGTATGGGAGCCCCCCTTAAATAATTATTTTATTTTGATTATTTATTATTGAAGTGAATATAAAACTAAATATTCTGTGAAAATTTCAAGCATCTACTGTTATCATTATTAATATGAGCGAAAAACGTCTAAAAAATCAGGTTTGTTGTATGGGAGCCCCCCTAAAATATTTATTTTATTCTCTTTTTAGTATTTGTTGTTATAGCGGCAACAGAAATACATCATCTGTGAAAATTTCAGCTGCCTAGCTATCATGGTTCATGAGTTACAGCCCGGTGACAGACAGACAGACGGACATCGAAGACTTAGTAATAGGGTCCCGTTTTTCCCTTTGGGTACGGAACCCTAAAAATCAGCTATTTTATATGTTTTGTTGATTCCGAGGTGCAGTTTTGTATAGATCAGCTTTTTTCGAATTTTGGGTTGGCCCTATAGTAACAGTCGTAAGCTTAGTATATTAACTGTGGAAAAATGTAATAAACTTTTATAATTATAATATGATGATTGCAAGATTGTGCTGAGCGCATGTCAATATATCAACAATTTATGTACAAGATTCTGCGATGATCTAGAATAAATAATCTAGATTACGTCAGCTACCTTTTGGATAGAGTCCATGCAGGTATAAACAATTTTAATTTATTTAATTTCCAAGCAGTCTTATTGGAAATCCATAGGGGAGGCCTGTGTCCAGCAGTGGACATCCTATGACAATGATAGATAGATAGATAACACTTTATTGTACACAAAAAAGAAATAAGAACAGTGTAATACAAGAAACTTATGCTAGTGTAACTCTATTTGCAAACTTAACAGACAATACATAATTTGGATGGTCATATTCTAGGATACTATTGTTATTTTATGAGTTAATTGTTCGGGGTTGTTCCCTTAGTAAATGTTAGTTATTTTACTATGGGCATAACCCCAAAATCGTAAAAAAATCTGCTGTCCCATAGAACAATTACATTGACTTTTAAAATATATGGAACAGTTGATTTTATTATTCGTATAAATGTAATATTCATATAAATCATAAAAAATCCGGTTATAAGAACCAAATCCGCTTTAGCTGTAATAACTTGTCTGTGCTATTTTAAAATTAAAGTGTTTGATTTACAGATGTTGAGCACTCTATGAAGAAGCAGAGGGCCTTAAAAATTCAATGTGGGGTCGATAAGAGGTCCTTTTATGACCCAGTTACAGGTACGTTGGTATCATTATACAAATAAAGGTCTATATAGACCTATAGCTCTTTTAGAAATAAGACTATGATAAGGGTTGCTACACATATGTTCGGTTCGCCACTAGATCTTAGAAAACGATACGCCTGCGCGACGATTCGTGTGTGGAACACTACTCGTCTCGTACGCGTTGCGTCGTAACGATACGCTTACGATACGACTACGCCTACGCCACGTGTGCGAAGGGCCTTAGTTTCGTCGAAATTCGTAGAAAAATGAAACATGTAGCTAGACAAAAATTTACATCCGAATAGAAAGCAAAAGCGTCGTGTGGAAGCACAGACACTTTTTTTTTTTAGCCAGGGGATATCGTTTATAGATACCACCACGCCTCGTGGGCAGACGGGTGGTTATGTGGGAGTCCCGCCGCCTGGACGGTATACCCACCAAAACCCCTGGGTGTTCCACCACTGCGCTTGATGTCGGGGCTACGGGCACGCTTCCGCACTCCTCCGCGGCACCCGACAACGCTGGCCCGACTCGGGCGGGGCCCACCACGGAGCTTGCGCTCTCGCCAGAATGACGATGTGTCGAACACCAGACATATCGTCATCCACCACCTGGGACCAACCAGCACTGGGCGTCGGACAGCACCCGTATCCGACAGCCCTGGTCCCGATGCAACGGGTCAATTAAAGTGGCCCCGCGCCTGCCGCTACGGCTGCAGAGGATAGGGAGAGCGGCTGACGAGATACCGACACTCCTCCTCCCCTGCAGCCTCACCGCCTCCGCCAACACGTTGGCGGCACCCGTTAGGGCCGCTGGCAGGTAGGTTAGGCAGCGGTGAAGCACACAGACCTCGCTTTACTTCAGTCGTCTATGATTTTTCTAACACCCCAGTAATCCGACGTGATTAAACGAGTCGGATTAGTGAGTCTACTAAAATAATTTTAATTTATAATTTTACAGGAGACACACAAGAACTTTTATCAAACCTCAAAAACATTGCTGAAGAATACTCGGACTGTTGTGAGGTGTTTTGAAGAACTACACTAAAAAAAAGTGACTGCGTGCGCCGACAAAAATGCAATCTCTATTATGAATATGTTATATAGGCCGAATCATACAAGTCGGCGGATGTGAAGTTAGCCACAGGCTACGCAATATCCACCAACGCGCAGATTTATGTGAGCTTCAGTCAAGCCATGTATTCACTGTGCGAGCTGCATTTGTTTATAAACTCTGTATCAAAAACAAAATCTACGTGTTTCCGAAAAAAAAAAATGTTTTAGGTACAATTATTTTGTTTCTGTAAACACTACGTTGTTTCGGTGCTCCCCTGCTTTCGGGGATCTCACAGGCTTGCGGACTTGCGTTGCGGAAACAAATCAGTTGCGCAAAGATGCTTACGAGTGTGGACGCGTCTCTTGCATCATTATCAATACATAGTATAAAACAAAGTCGCTTCCCGCTGTCTGTCCCCATGTATGCTTATAACTTTGAAACTACGTAATTTTGATGCGGTTTATTTTAATAGATAGACTGATTCAAGAGGAAGGTTTATATGTATAATATACCTGTGCCAAGCCGTGGCGGGTCGCTAGTTGTTTATAAACTCGGGCGACATTGCTTAAGCAATTGACTGTATGGACGGAAGTTCCGAAACATTGTTTCTGGAAACATTTACGTGATGTTGCAGAAATTATGTATCCGAAACATTATTGCTCAGTGAATACATGGCTGGATTGGATGTTGCGCAGCTAAACTCACATCCGCCGACTTGTGATTCAGCCTCTAGATTAATATTTATAAGATATGATATATTATGTTTTATTCTATTAGGTATTAAATTTACATGGTGGTTTTGTCAAAAGCAAACTGTTTTCATATTATGTACAATTCTATATAGAAAACAGTTCTATTTAGAGCGCTATAAAATTCTCAAACTGTGTGAACATGAAAACCTATACATATAATATCTACAATACTTAAATAGTCATTTGTATAAACTGGGAGCCACTGACAGCCCACTTTGTCGTGGCTGTTTGGAAGAAAACGAAACTGTAGAGCATGTTCTGTGGTATTGCAAAGCCACAGAAGACACTAGAATAGCTAACGGGTTGCATGACGCTTCTGCATTGGCATTATCATTAGCTTTGTCATCCACATCGCCATCATCTTATTCACCATCTAAGCTACTGGAGCAGTTATGCCAGCGGCCCAGAGCCACGCTCCGTTACTTTAAGGAGCTGGGCTGGCTCGGGTAGACGCTGGAGGGGCTGCGGAACGTCAGTGCAGGATTTATCGCCCCCACATCGAATAAGAACCCTTCGGCCACATATGATACCAGAGTTTGGTAACCAGTATCACACGAAGAAAAAATGATCGTCTTAGGATACTGGTATCCAAGTGATAGGGATTTTTCGTTTTATGTAACCGAGTATCAGCTCAGGAAAATTAAATTTCTGAAAATGTTTTGTTTACTACCAGACAAGACACAGCAAACTTACGAAGTACTATTTTATATGATAAATTACCGATTCAAGCAATGGCTACCAGAAACAATTACTGTTGACTTCGAGTTGGCTTCAATGAAAGCTGTTCAAAAAGTTTTCCCCAACATTGATGTTAAGGGATGTTATTATCATGTGAATAGGTGTTTATTTAGAAAAGCTAAATCGTTAAAATTAACCACAAGGGTAAAAAAGCACGTATTACGACAGGTATGCTGGCCTTGCACGTTTACCCAAAGCCTATTTTCGAAAGGGGTATGAATATGTTATGTCAAAGAGTCCGTCTGGAGAAGAGATAACAAAATTTAACAAATATTTTAATAACCAATGGATGGCAAAGACTGACTTCGAAAAAATTTGCTTTTGTTCATCATCTAAAATACGTACTACCAATAATATAGAAGGTTGGCACAGTCGCCTAAACAGATATATTGGACGTAAAAGACCGACATTGGCTCAACTCTTAGATATTTTAAGAAAAGAAACCACCGTAGTGGATATATACAAAAGAAAATTGGAACTAAGCCGAGAGTACAAAGAAATTGATGCAGAAATAAATGACGCCATATCTCAGCTAAATGAAAACGAAATTAGTGTTGGACATTGTATCGAAATCATTACGCCATTTTATTCCAATGGGTTGTAGGTAATAAACGATTCACAGTTGAACTATTTTCTGGTTTTCTTGTATGTTTTCAATAAAGCCAGGGTTTTACAATAAGCGTAGGTACAGAATGCGATCTTCACAGTTTTGCCGAGTTGGTTTCATAAGCAGAATGTTATATTCCATGGATACTGGTTACCAAACATGATGAAGGGTATCAGAAGAGTAATAAATCCTATCACTTGGATACCAGTATCCTACGACGATCATTTTTTCTTCGTATGATACTGGTTACCAAACTCTGGTATCATACGTGGCCGAAGGGAATAAGAATATCTACAGTACATGCCGAATCACACAATTTGGCGGCTGTGATGTTAGCTACAAGCTGCGGATAACCCAATCCTCGCGCAGCTAGTGAGCTTCATTCAGGATTGGGCTATCCGCAGCGTGTAGCTAACATCACACCCGGAAGTTGTATAATTCGGCCTATACCCCGTTAATCATTATGAGATTTTTTGAGAAGTTCCTGAAGTTAGGCAAGAGCGGCACACGGCGCATTTATAGACCAAATCAAACGTAATAGAACCAGTGAAGTTAGCTACAAGCTGTGAGTGGAGATATGCGTCCACTCACAGCGGTTGACATATTGAATTTTCTGTACTGTATCAGCCTTTTTAATATTTCACTGCATGACGTAGGCCTATATACACCACGCTAGCCCAGTGCGGATTGGTGGATTCACATACGCCATCGAATTTCTTCTACGAACGTATGCAGGTTGCCTCACGATTTTTCCTTCACCGAAAAGCCAGCCGAAGAACTAATTGGTACGGGACCGGGATTTGAACCAACGACCTCACGATTGTAAGGCGGGTGTCACTAACACTAGACCACCACGGCTCTTACTGAATTTGCTACTGCGCAACGACTCGTGTTCACAGACGCTTTTAAATTTGATTCAGCATATATTACAGCTAAAGTTCTTTATAATGATGAGATGGTTTTCAGCTTATAAAAGCCGACTAAGTGTTTGTCAGCGATCACCGAAATTAAGCAACGTTCAATTATGCAATGCAATTACGTTCTGCACGGTCATTATTTGGATGGGTGACCACGGGTGGCATTTTACAACTGAGCGCTACCGTGGCTCGGATGACACGTTGAATTGTAGGTCCCGGTTGTTTTAACCGTTTAGCCATGTCAGAGGCCTTCAGGCGGCCTAAAAACTCTGACACCAGGGCTAGCCACCCGGCCTATACGAACTTAGCTTATGAAATATTGGTGCTATATTATTTTGTAAGTTAAATAAAAGATTTGTTATAAACAATAACTGCATTTATTACTTCTTAACATGACTGGCCTAGTTATAACTTATATTTTCTTATAAAATAATTAAAATATATTTTATAAGAAAATATATATTTTTATTATAAAATAACCTACTTTTTTAACGTTTGCGGGTGAAAATGATTGACTATGTTCACCCACCAGCTGTCTTCGACGTTTTTTGTGAATTCTCTGATAAATCTGTAGTTCAGGATAAAGATCTTGTCTTGCAACTCTGGGTTTACACTGGAAAAAAAATGAAAAAATAGTACTGATTACTGTCAATTTTAGCAGGGATGTTGCGGATGCATATTTTTTGACATCCGCGGATACATATGCGGATGCGTACCTACATTTGAAGGCTCACATCCGCGGATGCGAATTTTAAGATATTTTATAAGAATTCCGTTTTTTCTGGGTTAAATTGTATTTAAGGTACTAACCGACGCCATAGAAATTGAATTCAGTTGCTTTCGTGCACAGAATGAGAAATAAACCATAATTATTATTTTGTGACTCGAGCCCGTGTATACTTAGCGCCACACAAGTCGGCGGACGGGAAGTTATGCGCAGAACGCTGCGCAAAAGCCGAAATATAGGTATGCGCGAGAGCCCCCGCACACCCGCCCGCCAACCTCATGCCTCCCGCGCGCTCCCTACGCCCGTGCTCAACACTACGCCACGCGGCGTCGGCATTGTGCATGCGCAATAATTAGCGAACCACAACGAAGTATCATCTGCGGCTAACAAACAACAACAACAACACTTTTATTAGACAACCACATTACATAAAAAACAGATTATAAGGACAAAAACAAAACAATAGGTATCTAATTGGCGGCCTTATCGCTTTAAGCGATTTCTTCCAGGCAACCAAGCTAACTTCACATCCGCCGACTTGTGTGGCGCTTAGTATACCTACCAAGTTTCGTAAAGATTTGTTGATAAATGTGACCTGTAAAGAAGAATAATTATTACGCCACACAAGTCGGCGGATGTGAAGTTAGCCGCAGATGATTTTTGTCAGGGTATTAACCCTGACATTTAAAAGAAAAATTATGCTTGACAGATAAAAGAAAAATTGTCGAATCAAAGCTGAGACGATTTGCTCACATCGTTCGCTCGGTTATTACTAAAGCTAAATATTTGAAAATAACTGACCTAACCTGTTAGTTGTCTGTCTAACCTGTTACTCATAGGTTCATATGCATCAGTTAAACCCACGCTACTGAATAGAATTGTTTGCTTGGAACACTGGTTCTAGGTGCCGATAAAAATCGGTGATAATACATTAAAATCCCATCGGTTAACGCTCCACCGTAGACGATTTTCATCTACATTAATGCTTTTTGAAATACGAGAAGTAAACAATGTGTCACTTTTTTTTTATTATTCTGAATAGGTCCGCATTAATTTTATGCGGATGCGAATATTCGCAACATCCCTGATTTTTTAGGGTTCCGTACCCAAAGGGAAAAACGAGACCCTATTACTAAGACTTCGATGTCCGTCTGTCTGTCTGTCTGTCACCGGGTTGTATCTCATGAACCATGATAGCTAGGCAGCTGAAATTTTCACAGATGATGTATTTCGGTTGCCGCTATAACAACAAATACTAAAAATAAAATAAATATTTAAGGAGGGCTCCCATACAACAAACCTGAGTTTTTAGACGTTTTTCGCTCTATATTAATAATGGTACCAGGTAGATGCTTTAATTTTCACAGAATATTTAGTTTTATATTCCTTTCAATATTAAATAATAAAATTAAAATAAAATAAATGTTTAAGGGGGGCTCCCATACAGTACGGAACCCTCCGTGCGCGAGTCCGACTCGTACTTGGCCGATTATAGTAGTCACTTGATTGGTGTGTTCCTCAGAACAACGAAAAACAGGGGTGTTCTCTCTCTGGGTGTTCTATTCCTATTTTTAATAGACTTCAAAAAAGGTTTAGACTTTAGGTTAGAGACTGTATGTTTTTTGTACGTACATGTTTCGCGATTACTCCGCCAATTATAAACCGAGTTTGATGATATTTTTTTTGTTTTGTAGATCATACTTCGAGGTGGTTTTAAATTTTATTGAAATCGGCTGAGCTGTTTTTGAAAAATCAACAATAATGAAAAAATGGTAATGTACATCGATTCGAAGAAGTTGGTTGTGCCATTTTGGGAAAAATAATTGATTTTATTTTTAACCATATAACTGGTTAAAAATAAAATAGGTAATTATTTTACCTTGATTGTATAAAATAATCAGTAAATTTTGATTGGAGCGTTCTCTCAAAGCTTGTTAATTGCTGAATAAGTGGTAATATAAAAACTTAGTTTTGGATCTAATGTTTGAATGCCACACCACTAAGACCCAAGTTCACCAACGCTTGATTAAGTTAAACGTGTGATTACTGTATTTAAACAACGATTAAACTTGGGTTTTAGACCCTAGTTCACCAACAGATGTTTAATTTATCAACCGTTGGTTAAATCTTAAACAGCTTTTTGACGAAATTTTGCTGTTCAGCAAGCAAAAACTGTTGGTTAAATACAGTAATCACACGAAGCGTTGGAGAACTCGGGTCTTAACCCATTCACTGCCTTTCTGAAAAGTAACGATATTACCCAGATGCCGCATTTATTATTACAGTTTAAAATCAACCGCCCATGGGCGGTCTCGGCGTGAAAGTTAAAAAAATTGGCTCGGCGCTGAATGGGTTAATAATAATTTTTTGCAACAATCATATTTCATATTATGTAGCACAGTTTTTGTCGACTATAGACGTCGTTGGCGCCCGTAAGTGCTAGTGCTGTGCCGCTAGTCAAGTATAGGTGAATTTGGCGCTTATGAGTAAACAAGTCGCTCATCACTCCATACAAACGTCGGTGGGTAATCACACCAACATTTGCTGTTGAATATCTAAAACTAAGATTTATATCAATTTGTCTTTACAAAATCTATGCTTCTTGCTGATAAAAGTGTATTAAAAAAATCTCCACTCGAATGATATAAGCTTTGGAACATTTGAATTTTAACTCAAATTTTTAGGAAACTTTGGAAGCGAAAAAAAGCACAGAAGAACTAAACAGAGTCATCTTTTTTTGAAAATAGCGGCCTAGTTTATATATTTGTTAGTTCAAATAACTGTTATTTAAATAAATCCATTCAACAGTTTTTTTTAATAATTTACTACAGAGAAAACCTTACGCGATTTAGTACGCAGCCGTGTTAGGTAATAATTATAGTTATTTTAAAACAATTAAGATCAAAATTCTATTGCAATGGGTGCACTCACTATATCTACTGTTTATCGTCGAACTAGACGACCTGCCCCGGCTTCGCACAGGTGTATTACCTATACATATAAACCTTCCTCTTGAATCACTCTATCCATAAAAAAAACCGCATCAAAATCCGTTGCGTAGTTTTAAAGATTTAAGCATACAGACAAACAAACAGACAAAAATAGCGACTTTATTTTATACTATGTAAGGATTTATCTCTTCTTTAGACAATACAGCTGAGATATGATTTAAGTATTGAGGCTACGCCAATTCACCTTAAAGGTTAAAAATAAAATCCTCTGGAAACATTGTCCTTCATCCAGAATACAGTGAAGCTGGCACACTACTGCTTAACTTACTATTAATGTTGAATAACTTTAGTGGTAATATTTATAATCTTACCCTAAAGAAATAGGAGGTAGTTCATCAGTCTCTTTCATGTTCTTTAATCCTTTTAGCACATGATAGCACATTGTGATCTCAACCCACCTCTTGTCTGATTCATCAAACATTACTCCCACCTGGAAAGAACAAATGGAAAATTCTAAACTGGTTGTAAACTAAACACCACACAAATCGGCGGATGGGAAGTTATGCGCAGAACGCTGCGCAAAAGCCGAAATATAGGTATGCGCGGGAGCCAGAGAGATGAGACGCCGGGGACACCCGCCCAACCTCATGCCCCCCGCGCGCTCCTTACGCATTCTGCACACATGCGCAATAATTAGCGAATCACGGCAAAGTGTCATCTGCGGCTAACTTCTCATCCGCCAATTTGTGTGGCGCTTAGTATAGGCCTACATCAATCAAGAAACTACCAATTCAAACTAAATAATTTTTAGACGTGAAAATGTCTTAAAAATTGATGAACGCCGGATGCACGCACGAAAAAGTGTCACGTTCCGCCTGAGCCGAGTGTGCAAGCGAGAGCGTGGAACTAGCGATAGAGAGGCCCAATCGGCCTAAGCAGTTGGCTTGTTTCATTACAATTTTTTCTTATCATCATTATTATCGTCCGTAAACCGACTTTACAGACAACCAATTTTTTTATAAAAAAATACTGCCGCCTATGGACATTTCATAGAAAAAGAAAGAAATCTATAACTATTTCTGGCCCCTTTACAACTCAAAATATATATACTACAAAATGCATATTATTATGTTATAATGGCTCCTTGAATCTCATCCAAAAAAGGTTATATTTACCTGATAAGGGAAAGAGTAGAAGATATCTTCCTTCTCTATAGCCAGCATCTGTCTCTGAGACACTGAGAGCTGTGAGATGGCCGACTTGAGCGTAGAGATGGCATCTTTCTCCACTAGCCCTTCTAATGCTTTGAAGTCACTCCTTTGTAAGGCATCTGAAACAACCTGATAAAGCATATTAGAGTATGTTATTATAATGTTATTAAAGCGCTCATAGCATAGTTTGACTATGTGTTCATTAGCGATCATCAAAGTTAAGCAACATCCAGCATGATCAGTCTTCAGATGGGTGATTGCAGATGGCATTTACAACTAAGCGCTACTGTGGCTCGGATGACACATTAAAATGTAGGTCCCAGTTGTTTTATCCATTTAGCTATGTCAGAGGCTTTCAGGCAGCTTAAAAACTCTCACACTAGTCACCTGGCCTATATGAACTTAATTTTATTATAAAAAGATAAATCTTCACTGTTTCTGTCATAGGGCATCCTCTACTGGAAAATAAACATTTTTCTATAGATCTCCAATAATACCAGTTGGAAGCAGTTCGTATCAATCGTATCCAGTATGATCCTTTGCGTTGACCTAAGTATTGGACCTCATATAGGGTGTGTTCGTGTTGGGCTCGATGCGTTTTTGGCATTTGCAAAATTAACATTAATGTATACCATTCCGTTTGGGAATTTTGTCCATTTCACCAATAATGCAACTTTTGCTCGCTACCCTAAATGAATGTTAAATGGCATACTTTATAAGTCAGAAAATGTTTACTTTACTTTATATGTCAGAAGCTACTTCCGCAGGTGGGTCAAAAGTGGCGATTCACAATGGCATTTTTAGCTGTTTTTGAGCTATCTGAATAGTGAATGAAAACATTTAAAAATGCAACTTTTGCTCACACATTTCCAAAACGAATGCTGAATGTGATTGCTTTTTTAACTGTTCATTTTGCCATCAGTAGGCTACCCGAATGCACTTTTAGTAGAAGTAAAATGTGACTGGCTAAAAGATATCACCAGACTTGAGTTTTTCATAACTACCCTCATTAGAACACTGAACAAGTTTAGACAGGACCAACATGCTCATCAACTAAAAAGCCAGATTTTAAGTGTCATTTGTGTATGTTTTTCTTTGCTGCTCAAATTGACAATATAATTTGACTTTATTTTAGTATGCATTCTCTTTGTGTGTCTGATAATATAGGATAGCATTAGAACTAAGTATAGTTTCTCGAAATCCACAGGAATTAGCCTCTTTATTTAATATGATTAAGATCTGTGATAATTCAATACCACTTACTTCTTTTTCCCTCCTGTACAATTTACAAATGGTATTTACAAAGTGCTCATAAGCGGTATTGAAGTATCACCGACTAAATAGTTACCAGATAAACAAAGATAATTACATTCAGGATAATGAAGCCTACCCACTGAAATGGTTATACTATCAGTGAGATGACGAAGAAACACGACTTAGTGATTGGCTAGTTTCTCTGAAGTTCTACGCCAAATCATATAAGTCGGCAGATTTGAAGTTAGCTGCATGCTGCGCAATATCCAATCCTGTCCGAAGCTCACATAAAGCTGTGTGTTGATTGCATATTGCGCAGCTTGTAGCTAACTTGTATGATTCGGCCTATTTGTTGTGGAAGCAGTGTACCTGTGTTTAGCCTGGGTATGGAAACTACATTTACAGTTAGTTCACAGTATGTTGATAGCATATTAAGTAGTGATTTGTGACTAGACACCAAATTAGGAACAGAATAAGTGGCTTATGACAATTTAGGAATCTTGACTACTAGCACTAGGATATCAACGGCTGAAATCTATTTTTGTTATGTATTTAAATACTTTACAAACCTCTACTGCATGCTTGGATGCATCTATGAACTCGTGCAGGTTGAATTCGCGATCAAAATATGGTCTGATGATAAAGTTAGCAAATATCCAATTCTTGACAAATTTCACAAACGAGGGCCACACAACGGGCGGGAATTCCATCAAGGGAGGCAATTTCCTGGTTTCTACACTCCGGTTGTCGCAGTATTTTCGAAATTGTATAACAGAACATGATGAGGTTACAGGTAGTTCGTTGGTTGTGTTTTTAAGCGGGAAACGATTACATAGTCGAAAACTTTGCCTTAGTAGGACTTGTCTTACAGCTAAATTCATATTTATTTACAAAAATACTAGATTGTTTAGTGAAAACCAAAAATAAATCATGAAAAACTAAAATTCTTCATCAAAGTTAAAGTGAGATTTCGGTTTTCATTTTCAGTCAACTGACAATGACATTCGACTTAAAAAATGACATTTGTGACATCTTTGAGTGTTATCAGCACAACGCCATTAAACTTTTGCTAATTAACTTTTCACAGAGATATCTAATTAGCGACTGGAAATGAACTTTTTTTAACCGACTTCCAAAAAGGAGGAGGTTCTATGTTCGTGTGGACGTATTTTTTTTTGTGTATGTTCATCGATAAATTTGACAATTGTGACCCGAATTGAAAAATTCATTTTTAGTTCGAAAGGGTATACTCCCGAGGTGGTCCCATTTAAATTTTATAGAAATCGGCTGAGCCGTTTTTGAAAAATCAACATTAATGTAAATAATTCGAGCGAAATATTCGAATTTTGTACACGATGGAAGGCGGCTTTGCCATTTTTTGCGAAAAATAATTATTTTCGTTAGCTATAAAATGTAGCCAACCACGGGTTGGCTTCGATTAAGTACATGGGCGCTTAAAATTTAAGAAAAAAACAATTTGAAACAAAATCTTAGCATGAGCCATTTAAAAATAATAATAATAGTAGTACTTTTTACTGTAAAAAATAAGAAGTCGTAGCAAAATTTTGCTGAGCACCTAACGTATTAGCCACAGAAGAGAGAAGGAAATAGAAAGGCGATGTGGAGGGGAGGTTTGTCGCCACGTACATGAGTTATAACTCAAGTTACGTGAAATCGTGACATTTACTGTTTCAGTCGTTCAAGTGATTTCAGAGGTAATTTTTGCCAAAAAAATGCCGGTTTGCGCTATTATAACGTGTCGAATCGTCGTCGTCGTTGATACAAAGCAAAGACTTTAGTTTACAAAAAGGAGGAATGTCCTTTCACTGGTAAGTCTAAATTGTGGGCATTTTTAAATTTAAATGATTTATTTTACTGCCTAGATTTTCGTTGATAGTGGTTGCAAACATTTTATCGACATCGATAAATTTCGCTAGTAAGTTAATATTTCGCAATTCGAAATTTATTGTTGTTAAGTATCTGAATATTTTGATTTTATTTTATTAATAATTGTATTTGCATCACACTTTAACTTTTATGTTCCTTATGAATAAAAGTTATCAGGTCCAATATATATATATAGATTGAACACGAAGCCGACTGCCGTTGCATGTTTGCTTTGATTTTCATTGATACATTGTATCTTCATTGCAGCTTTCCAGCCGATCCTCTGACGGAGAGTAAATGGATCGAGGCTACAGGACGGCAAGACTGGATTCCTACAAAATCGTGTACAATTTGCTCCAAACATTTTTTGAAATCTGATTTCACTAGCACTCATAAAAAAAGACGCTTGAAGCCATTTTCAATACCGCAAATAGAAACAGTAATTATACACTCGACGGTATGTTGTACACATAATACATTACGAATAGTGTTTTTCTTACCAAAATTGTAGATTATTCACATTCTTACCCTCACAACATAAGACTCGAAGGAATCCGTTGAGCCTGTATAATAGATAGCAAAAAGCCATGGTGACAAGTGAGAAAATGGTCGCTGTGGTGACGTTTAGTTTTTCGATGATTGATGGTAACACAATATGCATTTGTATGCAGAAGAAAATCGAAGGCGTGTCTGAATGCATTAATTTCCACTGGATAGGTGTGGTGTGTATACGTATATACTCTAATTGGCTTTAATAGGTACGCTTAGGTTTAGCAGTGGACTATTAAAAGACTGGTGTAATATAGTACATTACAGTATATACGATGAAGTTTTGTTTTTTTTTTAGAAATATAAGATATTTTTTTAAGTAATCGGCCTATTGTCAGTAAAGATTAAACTTTTCTGAAGTTCCTTATACCATTGTATAGTTCCAATTAACAAAATAGCAATGTATGTCTAGGTATAAGGGTTCCTTGTTTTGAGGTATGGAACACTACTTAAAGATATTTATAAATGTTGACTTATAATAAGGGACGCTAAAATAGAATGTTTCGAGAAAAAATGTATACGAACCACCCCGAATAATCTCTCCCGCTAGCACAAGCACGCGCTCTTACTCGCCCACGTAACCATTTACGTCTACGTTCAGCTAATCCAATGAATTAAGTAATTATATTATCGAGCTCCAAACTAGAAAAATATGATTGTAATTATTCTTCTCCTTATAAATATTGGCGTCGCATGGAATAAGCATTTGCCAGTGTCAAGTGTAAGTTCTATTATGATGTTATAATAACTAATATTGTCACATGTAATTCAGTTGTGTTCACATGTAATGTTAGTTTAAGCTTGTTTTGTATTTACGATGTGAAAATAAAGTTATTTTTTATTGTATTGTAATTATGGTGTAATTTAATAAAATATTTGTACTATGAAAATATTCATTATGAAAAATAGTTAAGTACAGTCGTGGCCAGCACAAAATATATAATACAATTGATTAGCCAACAATGGAATTTGGGCGACTTCCACCGTGTACGAAATCCAAATAGTTCGCAGGAATTGATTTGGCATCCATGTAGTACCTACCTATATTAGAACTGATAGAAACACAAGTTTTATAAATTAATACAATACGGCACGTTGACATGATTTTTCAGTGTTAATTCCAAAAATTCCTGAATAGTAATAAAACTGCACAATCATTTTCATCAATTATATACTACATATATCCAGTTACATTATCCATAAATTATGCAATACGTATAAAATCACATTATCGATAAAATTAAACTGCACAATTCATGTCGCCCATCACTAGCTAAATGCCAAAAAACAACTGTGATACCATATTCAAATTCGAGATTGGCCCATTATTTTTTTTTGGCTTGACATGTACCACGCATTTGCCATTGTTATGTAACATTAATAAAATAAAGTGAATTTAATAACTTTAACACGGCATTTAAATTATGACCAAATTAATGTTATGGGTCTTAGGTACCTTGGTGATGTGACAGAAAGTATACTACGCTATATTCTAAAGGAAAAAAAAAATCTCCGATGCTAGTGAAAATTGCACAGTTATTGTGCAGATATTTTACAGTGGTAATACACACTTGGCGACAGCGGTTTTCATAGAAGTATGGATTTCCTTTCTAATTTAGTTCTGCTGTTCTGTGGTATTAGCAATATTTAAAATAAAGCTGGTCACACTATCCGCAGCCGCAGTCGCAAATGTCGTTTCGTTTTCGTATTTGCTTGAATTTTGTCTTGATTTGGTTTTCAGTTTTGCTTGTTTCGCTGAATATAAATGGGCTATAAAAATACGTTTAAACGTAACCAAAAATATCTATAGTTTTTGTGTAAGTTAAGTGTTTCTGCAGCAGAAAATCAAACCGGCAAGCATGGATGACCAAGCTTGTCCTCGGTGCAAAACTACGAAGTATAGAAATCCATCATTGAAGTTGATGGTAAACGTCTGTGGGCATGCTTTGTGCGAAAGCTGTGTTGAATTACTATTTCTGAAAGGTAAGTTATAAATAATATAACCTATTTTATACCGCGAGCAGATGTTTTGAAAAACAATAATAGAAGCTCAAAGTTCTCGTTTGCTTAGCTTAGAGCTGGTATCATCTAAAGCGTCGAAGTATAACGAGGTTCCTGTATTCAATAAAACTAATCGACCAATATTTACTGTAACTTTTTTGGCATAATACAACCAGTATGCTTTGTAAAGTAGCAGCATTGTTTGACCAGATATTTCTTTAAGCACGATCACCATTTAGAAACATACCATAACATTCGCTACGGTTAGTCTTTGGATGAGTTACCGCGGGTGGCATTTACAACTGAGCCCTGCCCTAGGTCAGATAACATGTTAAATTGTAGGTCCTGGTTGTTTTAGTCAATTATCCATATCAGACTTAGGCTTATAAACTCTCTTGCTGCCCATCCCCGTTTCACCCGGATACGAGTGAATTATAGCTATAAACCTTCCAAAACAAATATTCTAAAAGATAGTGAAAACTGCATTGAAATCTGTGGTGTAGTTTGGAAGTTATAAGCGGATACATCGATAGACACCCAAAAATAACAGTTTTGCTTTACACTATGTAGTGAAATGCCAAGGCACGCCACACAGTCTGTACATATAAACTCATTGTAAAATTAAGTATAAGTAGGTACTTAAAAATAAAATTACTTTGAGCATGCCATATGTACTTATATAAAAATAAAAATCAATCCTACAATCATATTTATAATTAAAACAATATTAGTATAGAACTTAGCACTGACTCATTAAACTCATTTTTACTCAGGATCTGGATCTTGCCCAGACTGTAATGTTCCACTGCGAAGAAGTAATTTTCGAGTACAGCTCTTTGAAGATCCGATGATTGAAAAAGAAATAGACATACGGAAGCGAGTTCTCAAGGACTACAATAAGAAAGAAGAAGATTTTGCTACTCTGCGAGAATACAATGACTATTTGGAAGAAATTGAGACTATAATATACAATCTGACTAATAATATTGACATTGTGAATACCAATAAGAAAATAGAACAGTACAAAAAAGAGAATAAGGAGTTGATAATGAAGAACAAGGCAAAAATTGGTAAGGTAAATCTTCTATCTTCTATATATGTATATAAAAATGAATCGTGGTTGTTAGTCTTGCTAAAACTTGAGAACGGCTGAACCGATTTGGCAAATTTTGGTCTTGAAATATTTGTGGAAGTTAAGGGAAGGTTTAAACGGTGAGAAATTTTATAACAGTTGCAAGAAAAATAACAATATGGATTTCATTTTCCCATACAAAATTTTCCGGCATGTACAAAATGTCACACTTGACAGATGGTGAGATGAAGTTCACCGGGACCGCTAGTACTAAAATATTTTTATCTCTTAATTTATTTAAATACAAAATAATGTATTGTATGCACTATGCAGTATAATATATTTCTAAACATGCCGTGAATACATTGACAAGTTGACTTAATTTACTTAAATAATGTAAGAGGAGCCCCTTCGGCACGGAAGAAGTGAACAACAGTGCTTTCATACCCTCTCCATGGTAGCGTTAAACGTTTAACGCAACCTTGTTGGAAGTTGCATTAAAAGTTTCACTTCAATTATTAATAATTGTAGTTAAATTAACTTCTAGATTTTTTTGTTTCATATGGGGAATATATGAGTAAGATAAACTCACTTATTTTTGGTTATGCTGCATTTTTTAATTGTGTGAACTATGGATTTAATAACATTCCAATTTTAAACTACGCTCTGAAAAGTATGCATTTTTCACTTTTCTAAGGTATTCATGCCATGTACTGATTTAATCCATGAGCTTTATGATCTTCCTGGCCTGATGGCAATGGTTCACGTTCTGCATGATAAAGGAGGATGTTCACTAATTTTGAATTTAAGCTTAAAAAATACATGTGAAAGAATTATTTTGATATGTCAGTTAATTCCCAAGTTATAGAATTTAAAGTGAGCCATATGATGTCTGATGACCGATGGGGTCGAAAAGTCCTCGAGTGGAGACCACGTACCGGCAAGCGCAGCGTACGACGTCCACCCACAAGGTGGACGGACGACCTCATTAAGACCGCAGGATCGCGCTGGATGCAAGCCGCTACCAACCGGTCATATTGGAGGTCTTTAGGGGAGGCCTATGTCCAGCAGTGGACGTCCAATGGCTGAAAAGAAGAAGAAGAAGATATGATGTCATATTCCAACACTCGATCAGTCCATTTGCGCTCTTCCATACCGCTGCCTTACGTTTCCCTAAAAATCATTGGGTATGTCCAATCCTAGTTCTCGGAAATCCTGTGTTGTGCCAAAGTGTACAAGTACTACTACCAAGACGCCGGAAAACTTCCCAAAAGGAGGAGGTTCCATGTTCGTCTGTATGTATTTTTTTTTGTGTATGTTCATCGATAATTCCGCCAATTTTGAGCCGAATCGAAAAAATGTTTTTTAGTTCGAAAGGATATGCTCCCAAGGCAAGGCTAGTGCAGGCGGCATCTCCTCCTCGTTGAATTGGTGTTCGACGTGACGCACGTCGATCCGATGGCGTACACGGTCAGGCGAACGCAGCTTCAAGTGGTTGAACTCGGGAGTAAACTCGACCAAGTCCAACTGAAGCGCGGAGTTGTGGTCTCTCGGCCTGCCGGGCTCGTAGCGATGCGGAGATGGGCCCGCAAGGGCACGCACCCCCGCCCGTGGTCGCGGGTTACAGAAAGACTGTAATCTCAAGCACACGCTGGGAGCCCGAGCTCGCGACCAAGCACAGTGAGACCCATTTTTATAACAATTAATAGCTAGAAGCGAAGAAAGAATAGAAAACACTGCGCCGGATCTATTCGCTAGTACTGCTGGGCACGGAGCGTTGGAAAATGACGTCATCAGTGAATTCAGCGGGGCTACAAATTTACGCGATCTTTGAATGCTTGTAAAATCAAAACTGCTTGATATTTTTAAATAAAACAAAAACTAGTGTATTTGTATACATAAAAGCTTTACTGTAACGAAGTTTCAAGAGATTTTGCATACCTATGAACATGGGCGTATATGAGGGGGGGTCCAAGGGGTCCGGACCCCCCCCTTGGCCTATACATTTTCAAATATTTTTAGAAGTGTATCCTAGTAAAATAAAGCATGCCAAATATCATCTCTGAAAATGTGACAAATATTGTAGAAAGAACCCTTCTCAGTCAGGTACATCTGCTTTGTTGAGTTGCATAAGTTTCATTCCTACCCTAAAGATATTATACCCATATTCTTTTGTTTTCACCGGGTCGACAGTCAACATGTGCAACAGATTTAATGCAAAAAGAGAACTTTAACAATTTTAAGTGACAAAAGAAACCCAATTTTACGACTAGCTTTCACCCGCGTGATCATTAGCTTTTTGTGCCATCCCAAAAAAAATATTTTTTTAGTATTATAGTAAAAAGTAGCCAACGACACTCCGATCTTCAAAGTAGGTACTTCACACCTACAGTAAGTACGGTAACAAGTAACAGACGCAGGTACAATGATACCGAATTTGTAATAAAGATTCCTAGCAGTTTTGTCACAAAAAATGTTTGTTTTTTTTTGTGTACGTATGTTCATTGATAATTTAGCCAATTATGAACCGAATCGAAAAATTAATTATTAGTTCTAAAGGGTATACTCTCGAGGTGGTCCATTTGAATTTTACAGAAATCAGCTGAGCCGTTTTTGAAAACTCAACAATAATGGAAACAATTCGAGCGAAATATTCGAATTTCGTACACGATGGAAGGGGGACGATTTTTTCAATTTTTGCGAAAAATAATTATAAAAACCGTCTTTGTTTAAAACCCGCATTTATTGAAAAACGTCAGAAGTAGGTACTATTTTATTGATTCAGCGTTTATGCAATTGAGTTATTAGGTCATAAAGAAAGCCATAATTAGGTAGGTACCTACACTAAAACAAACTTATCAAACCTGTTTTTTCGGATGTTTATGTGTTCCTCTAGCGCACGAACAATAATCAGGTGATAAAATTAAATATAAGTAATGTAAGTATTATAATTATTAATTAATAAGAAATAGCAAGAGCTTTAATTTGCAAAACCCAAAAATCTACTTACTAGAGTTTTACAAAACAGTATTTTAACTGACAAGACAAATAATGATAAACCCCTTGAGTACTCGTAAGTACTAGAGCAACAGTAACCTTCTCACTGGCAATTTTGGTATTTATTAATTATATTATATTATAATAGTCTTCCACGTCGACGGTCTTTTCAAGTTTTGTGGTATAAGCATAACACAGATTCAAAGACAACAATCTATTTATAAATTTCATAAATGTAAATTAAGATATTTTCATCAAAGAGTCCCTATGAAAATTAAAGGAACTATTTTCGACACATCAAGTATGCTACTTTGGCGCCGCATCTGCGGGACATCTTTTGAGAATTGGATTCTAAGTAATAAGATTCTAATCAGTTCGCTGATAACGGAACTTAGGTGTATACTTCTGTCATACACTAATCAAAATTAGAGCTGCCGCTAAAACTATGGCAGGGAGATACATATAAACATACCTCCCACCATTCCTTTTTTTTTTTCAAAAAACATAGTCCTCTGTCCCCCTTGCTGGGGGGCTTGCAAGAGCTATATATACGCCCGTGCCTATGAACATTCCTCATTGTCCTATCAACTGCTATTTGAAGGTGCTAATCCACTGAACCTATCAATTAATTTGACACAATCATTAATTTCAGGTCGAGAAGAAATAGAGCTAGAAGAAATCTTAGAAATAGAGAAGCAAATGGAAGAACTCCGACGCTCAGAAATAGCTCGACTTGAACAGGAGGCCAAAAAACAGAAGATTCGAGAGAAAGAAGCCTTGATAGATGAACTCATGTTCGCTGAGGGTGATGCTAAGGATATATTGAATACTTTTGCTCAAACTATTGCCAATAAACAGGAGGAGGTTTTGCCTCCTGTCGCTAAGGTGAGTTGGGTAGTATTATGTGATCAAAATGCTATTAAACTTGGAGTGCACATGAGGTACTTTTTTATGCTTTTTGACTTGGACTGTAATTAATAAATAATGTTTATTGACCAAAATTTACGTATTATGGTATAGTTATAAGGGGTGTTAGCAACCGAACAAGAAAATACTGTGTCTCAGTTACTAACATCTCGAATATTGTAATTAAATAAAGAACATAAAATTCTTTAACCAGCGCCCCTAACACGGTAACAAATCCATATTTATAATAGTTCTCAATGTCAATACAATCTTTGTTTCCACTCGACTCCTTTCGAGGGTACAAATTGTATGGAGATAGCGGTATTGCGTCCACAACGAATTTGATCTGTATCCATCATTAGAATCGTTGTCTAAAATTGTATGACAGCAAAAATCTTATAATTACGGCGTAAACTACCATACCATACCAATAGTTACAATACCAACTACTCAGGACTGACTTTTCACAGATTTAGACCAGATTCGTTTTGGATGCAGTGCTGTGACACATTGTTATTTTAGTGCGTTTTTGTGACTGTGATGACATAGTTGTTTGCTTTTTAGGGTTCCGTACCCAAAGGGTAAAAACGGAACCCTATTACTAAGACTGCTGTCCGTCTGTCTGTCTCCAGGCTGTATCTCATGAAACGCTATAGCTAGAAAGCTGAAACTTTCATAGATGATGTATTTCTGTTGCCGCAATGACAACATCCTAAAAACAGAATAAAATTAATAATTATGGGGGGCTCCCATACAACAAACCTAATTTTTTGGCCGTTTTGTAACAGGCAGATGCTTGAAATTTTCACAGAATATTTATTTGTAAGTAAATTCACTTCAATAATAAATATTAAAATTAAAATAAATATTTAAGGGGGGCTCCCATACAGTACGGAACCCTCCGTGCGCGAGTCCGACTCGTACTGGGTCGATTATTTTTTTTTCCTAATCGAAATGTTGGTTTGACAATAATGTTCCTCCTATTATTTTAAATCACCTATTATTTTAATTTTCAGGTGACCCAATTCTCCACCGGCGTGAAATTCACCCGTGGTCTTCAAGAGAGTATTCCGGTGATAGAGGAGGGTCCGCTGTACCGGTACGAGGCGCCGGGCGCGCCCGACCGCGCCGGGCCTGACCCGCCCACCATACACACCATCGGCACACAAGGATATCTGCTACATGTTAGGTGAGAATTTGAAATCCTAACTTATATGCGGAAGAACTTTTATTCATTGGCATTACTGTTCTCTCTCTAGTATCATTAACATTCGAGTCCATTCTTCAGTATCATATGCGGAAGAATTTTTTCATACCACCTGCTCGAAAATAACCCATTATTAATATGTCCTTGAATCTCAACGTAAAACGAGTCATTATTATCTTAACATAATCTCGAGGGCTATGATAGGTCAGTAATGTTGTATGAAACTCCCTCGGGAGTAAAGTGATTTAAATTTGGAACGTCTAATTCGTATGAAAATTTCTCAACTTAAAACATTTAAGAACATCGTAAAGAGGTTTCAATTTGCAAAATCGAATATAACCTCTTTACATTGCACGGCAACTGGTATTGTAAGGAGGTTCTACTCGACTTCACAGAATATAACCTCTTTGGTGCCCGTATCAGTTCGATTTTATAGAATAAAAAAACCTCTTTGCCATGATAATCGAGCTGGCCATGGTCTTATTTTTTTCATGTAGTATTTACATTCTCTGTTTTGTTATAAATTGTGTGCGATTCCATGAAAATACGTAGGTACATTTTAATTTATTGTGAACAATACCGAGTTGCCTAATGAGTACCTACACTTAGTGAATTTATGACGTAAGTATTACTCATATTCTTGGGGTTATATGTTCTCGCAGGATGTATGAAAAGTAGAGTATGGACTTCTAGTACCAAGTTTTTCTTCGTCTTGGGCGACTTGAACCCCATAAAATTGTCGCCCGTGACGTAAGACACCACTTGGTTCTCTTGGTACATAATCTACTATTATTCATTGATTTTACTGTTCTCTAGTATCATTTACATTCGAGTCCATTCTTCAGGATCATGTTAGGTGAGACATTATTTAGGGTACAATAATCAGACCCTTTATAAAAAAGCCTTTTCTTACTAGGAAAATAACCACACAAAAAATATTCATTACGAAAATGAACTAACCAGTTCTTGGCATGGCAAAAACTAAACTAACGCACGTGTCCAAAAACTGAACCAGCTTATAATTGTAACATATTGTTCATTAACAATGTTTCTTTTCTTTACAGAGCAGAGACCGATACAGAAAAAGCGGGAGGTTACAATGCCACGTTGCCGTGTCTACGCGCGTTACAGGACGCCTTGGCCGGACTCTACCATTCCAGCTGACGAGACAACTACACATTGCAGTGCAAACTTTCTACAGGGTTATCCGCAACTGGCGTATTAAACCGAAGGGGGCCAACTCTAAATTCGAAAAGAAATCAGCTGTTTCATATAATTTGTCGATTTCGAGTTTCAATTTTGTATGGAACAGTTGATATTTTTTTCTCTAATTCTGGGTTGGTTCCATAGTTAAAGTTGTTTACAATAATGGTCTTAATCAACCCATGTAAGCAGATAGCTCTGTATAACGAAACTCCAAGGCTCGAGCCTCTTTACTCGTTATAGAAAGTTCGTTATATTGAGTGAGGTAACATAAAAAATGTGTGCATGAGTAATATCTCACTTGATCTATCTAAGTGACCCATAATAAATGTGTCTCGGTATCAGAATGTCCATTAGGGACATTGATGTACTCTACCACGGCAATGGTATCTAACAGTATTCCGTCTTCATACAAACGTTTGGAACGCGAATCATACCTACGCGTCTCGGGGCGGGGTATGCTCTCGGTATGCTAGTCAGCCGCGGCGCGCCGTAGTGACGAACGAACGTGTGGGTTTATAATCAGTAAGCGTACGATTTATAGGCCGCGTCACACAAGTTGGCGGAAATGAAGTTAGCTAAATGCGCAATATCCAATCAACGCGCGGCTTTGTGTGAGCTTCAGCCAGGATTGAATATTGTGCAGCTTGTAGCTAACTTCATTTCCGCCATTTTGTGTGACGCGGCCTATATCTACCAGGGGGCAGCCCTAGCGCGTGTTACGTTCTGCGTGGCCACGTGGCGCTGTAGATATATTTTTCAAGGACAGGGCCGAGTTACAATACTTTTAGATACCATTACCGTAACTTTCCAGAACGTTTTGAGGGGTTTTCACTCCAATAATTGCTATTTTTGTACATAATTGTTGCATGTATCTCTTGTACCTAATCTCAAAGTTCAAACTTTTTTTTTCATCTGTGATTATTTCAAAAGTAACTACAGGCCGAATCATACAAGTCGGCGGATGTGGAGTTAGCTACAAACTGCAAAATGTCCAAGCAACGCGCAGCTTTATGTGAACTTCAGTCAGGATTGGATATTGCGCAGCTTGTAGCCAACTTCACATCGTATGATTAAGCCTATACTACACAGTGTTTCTAGGCAAGCGGGCAAGAAAACTCTTACTATATAGGGTTATTTCTAATCAATTAGCATCCTTTTAGGGGCTTATTCTGTACATCAAAACTAACAACTTTTGTTCGGCTACTTTTGTCAAAACTCAACGCCTTTTTAATAGTCCACTGTAGGATGTAGGCCTACCCAGGAAGGGTGATTAGGCCATATCCACCACGCTGGCCCACTGCGGGTTGGTGGATTCACTTACGTCATCGAATTTCTTCTACGGACGTATGCAGGCCTCACGATGTTTTCCTTCACGGAAAAGCCAGTAGTGTGAAATTCCGTAGATAAATTCCAAGGAATTCATTGTTACGGGACCGGGATTTGAACTTTTGAATTTGATATTAGTTACAAGCTGCGGATAGCCCAATTCTGACTGAAGCTCACTTCTACGCGAGGATTGGGCTATCCGCAGCTTGTAGTTAACATCCGCCAAGTTGTATGATTCGACTTATACTTATTGGAAGTATGTCATCTGCGCTGGCCTTAAATTATTCTATCTAGTCTGCCGTGGGTAACATTCCTATCGAATAATTGGTAGCTTATTTAATTTTGTTCTGTTGTTAACAGTATTTTTTATTGTGTAAATATTTTGTACATATTCTGGTTGTTTTCCTATGACATTCATAAATCTGGTTTGTTTAATTTAATTTTAATGTAGAAGTGGTAATAATGAGCTCAATTTCGTTTTCATTAAACTATTCTTTGTTATATTGCCGTCCTCTTTATTAAAAGAAACACAAGAAAGGGATAGCATTTCAGTGCTGTCAAATGAGTCTGAATTAAGTTTTTCCACACAAGTTTAGACGAGACCGAAGTGGTTGCCGACTACAAACTTGGAAAGCTTTATAGTACAGAAAAAATAGACGTTTATTTTTTTCAACTTTGCACTAAATTTCCGATCCTAATTTTTTGTTAAATAAGGCTTAAGATCACTTACTGAACATAAAATCACAAAATCCAAGATATCGGCCAAAAATAAGTTTTTTCAAGATGGCGCTTGAAGCTCCACCTGGATCTGTCAGCATTTTGTGATTTTATACTCAGAAAGTGATCCTAAACCTTATCAAAATCAAAACTTGGATTGGAAATTTAGTGCAAAGTTAAATCCTTTTTTTCCTGTACTATTAAGTAAACCATTCGAACGGCTCAACCTAGACCTAAATGATCACGTGACCTAGTGGGAGCGGGAGTGAGCATTGAAATCTGCGGTCGTAAGAGCGGAAGGGCGAGATAGTGGTTCGTATACTATTTTTCGCGAATAGCATCCTTGTTTTTTATTGAAACTAGTGTACGGTTGAAAATGGTAGGTACTGCATTTTGACAGCACTAAGAATTCTTGCTGTTTTACATTTCGCACCTTAATAAAGTGCATCAACTCTTAATTGCGCGCCGTAGGACAAACGTTTTTTAACCGACTTCCAAAAAGGAGGAGGTTCTATGTTCGACTGTATGTTTTTTTTTGTGTATGTTCATCGATATTTTCGCCAATTATGGACCGAATGAAAAAATCTTTTTAGTTCGATAGGGTATACCTATTCCCGAGGTGGTCCCATTTCAATTTTATCGAAATCGGCAGAGATGTTTTTGAAAAATTAACAATAATGTAAAAATTGTATATGTACATCAGTTAGAGCGAACTATTCGAATTTTGTACAAGATGGAATTCAGTTTTGCCATTTTCTGCGAAAAACAGCTTAACTTTAAACGCCATTTTACAACAGCGCGCGATTTTAAGTTGATGCACTTTATTTTTAAAAGTGCGATTTGTGTTTCTTATAGTGAAGGCGGCGAAATACCTAATACTACTGTATACTGGAATTAGCAGCATTATTAAGATACGATGTTTCGTTATTATTAATAGTAGTCTTAAGGTGGTTTGTAACTCTGATTAAAGATTTGATTGTTGATATTTTTTGTGATAATAAAATAAGAATTTTGAATTGAGTGTTTTGTTTTCTACCCACAACTAGTTCATGTGCCCTTGGATACATATAATAAGAACTAAAGTAATAGCAACAGTACTAAAATAGCAAGAGATATACATTTGTCCTATTTTAAATATGTAAAAGGTGTTAGAAAAAGATGCACATACATCCGAACATACGTAATTTCGAAGGGTTTCACAAACTAGCATTGAGCTATCTCAGGTGTCCAAATTCAAGAAGGTAAAAAGTAGGAAGGTAAAATGTTCAGAGATTTGAACTTTTTTACTGGAACTAGAGGGTTCAGATTTCCGAAAAAGACAAAAGACCAAGTGGAACCAAAATAACTATTTTGATATTATGTCGTACCTAGGTCTGCGATAGACATTGCGTTTTGTTTTGTTCCAATCTCGCTTATGCTGTATAACCAGATATAAATAAGACAGCTGTAAAGTAGTTTTTGTTTGAGTCAAATTTAGCCATAAGTACCTACGAGTACCTACTTACTTCTATTACTAGTCATTCTTCTGAGTCTGGATACATACTTTTATAGTGATTTTATCTTTCCCATTCCGCTATACAGGGTGGTGGAGCGCCTTAACATCTTTTATTTTATAATTCCGCATTTCTATGATCTTTTCTTTTTATAATTTAAAAAACCCCGCTTTCTGGCGTCGTCGGTAAAACAGGTGCAACGCTGGGACTATCTGTCAATGTTCCGTTGACGTCCCGAAGTTTCCGAGAGATGGCGCTAGTCGTCTCGAACCGCGATGCCCTCGACCGCTACTATTGGTCGAAAATGACGCGATATTAATCGCGTGCCGTATTACCCGCCGCAAGTTTACTTCCATCCGCCAAAAAGGAAACATTTCTTTGAAGTTTATGTCGTGAATTTCGAGAACTTTTTACTGTGTGCAGTGCAGTTTTTGGACAATGTATTTCGCCTCGATAAACACAGGACTTTTGGTGGACGATACCAGCAGGTGCCGTGCATCAGTGGCAGACGACTCTTCTCCAGCCGGTCTCGATTACGAGGTGATGAAGGCGGTCATTGGCAGGTTAGTCTCAGTTCAGTTCCTGTATATACGTTGACACCAAATTCTTTATTTCGTGTATGATCTTCCCGCCCTTTCTTATTTTTAATTTATCTTCAAAAACTTTCGTGAGCAATCACACCCAAGAGTTGGCTATTTAAACGCCATTCCACAGGGTTATTCAAAAAGGGTTTACTAATATAAGAATTTTTAGTAAAGGGCCAACTTTAAGTTAACTTGGAGTTCAAGACAATTTTTTTTCAATTCCGGGGCCTGATTCTCACGACAAAAAGTAACGTAACGCGGTAATTTTTTTTTATTTGCATGAATTTCGTTTGGGGAAATGTTTGATTAATGTAAAATGACGTTCAAATGAATTATAAACCGAGTTAAAGTTATGTATATTTTTCACACGAATTTCTTAAAAACAAAGAGCTGAAAGAGCACGTTAGAGCGCGATATGCGCTTGTTTTCTTACAGAATCACCTACCCGGGTTGACTCCATAGTTGGTTTACTACGAATACGATGAAAGTACTAAGCTGAATAACCTTGTAGGTATGTAGAAAAATAAAATAATGTAAGTATGTAAATATTGTAGTTTTCACTAAAATGTGTTTAAATAAAGCTACGGAATGCAGCTCAATGCATAAAACGTAAGTGAACCCGTTAAAATCATATTAAAGTTCAAACTAAAAGCCTTCACCCGAAGCTTTCGTTCGCGAACAAACATACGGACAAATATTGTTATAACGATAACATGTAAAGGTCTGCCCAAGGCGTAGAGATCTAGAGAGATGTCTTCTCTTTATCTGGCGCGTGAGATATTTATATGTAGCAAATACTCATTATGTTTATCATCATTGACAGCTTAGTTCGGCCCAATGCACACCTGCTAGCTTAGCATACAAGACCACGACAAGAGTTTACCGACGTGTGCAAAGGTGACAGATATATACTTTATCATAACTCTGTCACGACGATAGAGTTATTTTATGGTCCTTATGCTAAGCCCGCTGGCATGACAAAGGGATTAAACCACTTTATCCACAATCGTTTTATTCGGTCTTATACACTGTAATGTAATGTTCTGCGGGGCATAATGCATGCATGTGTGAATAGGTACGAGTAGGTAGGTATATTATAAGTCTACCTATGCACTTCCGCTTCATCTTTAACCAAAACGCCGCTTTCCATAAGGTGAGTTGGTGGCCAAGCGCGGACTTATACGCGATAAAAACTGCAGTGTTTTTGAAGTGAAAACTTCTTTGGCGGCGTTGTGCATTTTTTGCGATGAGTAAAAATGTTAAACTCGTGTCAGGACAGACGCGTAAACAAGCTGATCGAAAATTCGTAGGACGGAGCGAGAGTAGACCGCCGGCGCGGCGTAGAGAGGAAGTAATATCCCTCACTCTTTCTACCGCACGACGAAAATTTATGCCTGCTCCTGATGTTTCGTTTAAGCGGCGCCTTGCGCGAATGTGCGTGTGTGATGTTGTATTTACCACATAAGTAAATGATAGGTAGTAAGTACTTTATGCGTTCAAGTTTTCACTTCTGCCGGCACTCCTGGAGTGCAACCGTTGTTTTTGTTAAGTTTCGTGCGAAATTAGGTCCCCGTTATGTCGAGACGGAACGTCATATCTTGCGAAATCTGTGACTATGCGAGGTTTGAGAAGGTATGACAAATATTGTGCACTTTTCGACTGGGGCTGACTGGACTAAGATGTGTGTTCACTGAACATTGTACAATCTGTACATCGTATCTTATGCAGCTTTTAATCACCTGCTCAAAGAGAAAGATTTTCGAATGTGTGTAACGTCGATTCTACTTTGTGTCAAGGGGCTCATAAAACAACAAAATATAACGCCTGCACAATAGCTCCACGTGTGGTCTTCTAAATATCGAATTAGCAGGCAAACTGCATCCATCCATATCAGCTTACTCCATTGTGCGCCACGCTTTGTTCCCGCCACCCGAGACAAGATGGCGGCCAAAATTTAACGTCATCGAAAACAATATGGCCGCCGCTCGTTGTTTGAATGACTTGAATGCGTGTGGAGTTGGATATCAAGTTCAATGTAAAGCTAACTCACTAGGTAATAGAGTTGGTTTAATACCTGTTTCAAGTATATAGCGAGTAAGTGGACAAACTATAAGCACCTACCTAAGTACCTTCATATACCGGTATATGAAGGTACTTAGGTAGGTGCTTATAGTTTGTATAGGTAAGTACTTATAAAACGAACATATACCTAACATGTACCTACGTGCTGTGCAACATAAATTAGTTGAAAATAAATGAGGGCTCCACCATCGCTTTGTTAGCATATTTAGCATAATTTTGTTCATTATGACACGACGTTTCTGTTCACAATCCACGTAATAATAGGTACAATGAAAATCCAAGAAAATTGACAATGACTGATACCTTAGGTAGTGTTTCCAGCAAAAGTGACGTTTTAGTTACTTAATAAATTAACTACGAACTGAGAACCACCGTTACCTATAAGTACATTGAAAGTCATTAGTCAGCTAAAAACAAGTTGTCTGTTTGGATCAAATACTTAAATTATTATTGCGAAGTGAAACCTGAAAATCTTTATCAAGGGAAGCAACGGAAAACAGCTAGTCGTTCGTGTTCTATCTAATCTATTTAATATCTACCTAATATCATTTCTATGGACTTCAAATTTTGCAGACTTGCTACTTTGGACCTTCCCCTGCACTCCACATATTTTACAAAATTATCCCAACTTAAATGAAAGTTTCCCCTCCTTATCGGGGAATAGAACCTGGGACTGCTAATGGTTATCTTCTAAAGGCAACGACACTTTACCTACACAGGGCTTTACTGACTAACTTTAGACGGCATGGTGTTCGTTTTCAAGAATACCTACAGAGTGTGTGTATTAGTTCAATGTACGGAGTAAGTGCCTAGGTAGGTATCTACGCTGCATGGACGCCTGAGTAACAGAATTAATTTAAGGTGCAGATGCTCACTGATAAAAAGACAAGGAAAATAATACATAGGTATTAATGAGACTGGATTAAAGAACAATATTTCTAGAAAAATTTTAGGGCTTAAATTTTAAATGTTAAGACCTTAACATCTTATCGAAAACCGGAGCACCCTGACTGATTGGCTTCCAATAACGAACAAGGGTTCCGTAAGCCACCAGCCTAGGTCTATGACATCAGAAACTTGTAGACATGAGCCTCGCTTGTATAGGGGAAACGGTATAGTTGTTGGCCATTTAAGCGACCCCTCAGGCTATATATTTGAATTAAAAAGCAATTAGAAATAAATAAAAAAACATCTTACAGGATAGGAATGTAATACTTTTATATAATAATACTGTTTTATTTACACTTTTTCATACTATTAACTGAATAAACTCTACACAAATAAAGACAATAAAATCGGTTGAAAGTCAAGATCTCTTCGACCCCATCGGTTATCAGCCCCAGCCCTACGTGCTATACCTATGCCTTACTCACTGCTATTTTTAACCGACTTCCAAAAAGGAGAAGGCTCTATGTTCGAGTGTATGTTTTTGTTTTTTGTGTATGTTCGTCGATAATTTCGCCAATTGTGAACCGAATCGAAAAATTCTTTTTTGGTTCGAAAAGGTATATGTACTTCCAAGGTGGTCCCATTTAAATTTTACAGAAATCGGCTAATCCGTTTTTGAAAAAACCAACAATAATGTAAGCAATTCGAGCGAAATATCCGAGTTTTGTACACGATGATCATCGATAATTTCGCCAATTGTGAACCGAATCGAAAAAATATTTTTTAGTTCAAAAGAGTACTTTTGAAGTGGTTTCATTTAAATTTTAAAGAAATCGGCTGAGCCGTTTTTGATAAATAAACAATAATGTAAACAATTCGAGCGAAATATTCGAATTTTGTACACAATGGAAGACGGTTTTGCCATTTTTTGTGAAAAATAATTATCACTTGTCAATCCGTTGGGTTATATCGGTAACTTTAGTCCTACGGAATTCCTCATTTCTGATTCGATCTCGCAGAGCATAGCCATTTCCATAATATATATCGTTGGGCTTCCTCGGCACCTCAGATATTAATCAGGCCCATAGTCACTTTCTAGTTTATGTTTTATACTCACTCGTATAAAGAAAAGAAAACAAAAGACAATAGGCTAGCTAGACGACTAATAGTAGTTTATGCAACTGTCATATAATGAAGGGTATTAAAATACGAGTGTGAGTTTATGAAACGAGCGCAGCGAGATTCATAAAAGTAACGAGTGTTTTAATACCCGTGTTATATGCAGTTGCATACACTACTTTATCTTCACTAATAAAAAAAATAAAAAATAAAAAATCATATTGCGAAACATTAAATTCACGCGTACGTGTATTGTCACAGTGAACTTGGCGCCATTAAAATCTAACCAAAGAGAGCGCAGCTGCGCACGCAGGGCCAATCAGGAGCGAGCGTGCGATGTTATAATGAGATTTTACGATATCGATGTGGATATTATAACATCATGTGAAATTGCTTAAATTGAGTGTTTTGTTGTCTGCGCTATAACAGTAGTCATTATAAGTCAAGTATTGGAAACATAAGTAGAATGTTACAGCATTAGTGTAGATAAAACATATTTATAATTAGTCCGTCAGATTAATTTACCTACTACGAGTAGGTATGTACCTATAAAGTGTCGAAGATAAAGTGACGTCGCGCCGGGACCCCACTCTGCAACTTTGACTCAGCTTTACGTTTGTTATTTTTTGTTTGATTGATAAAATACAAAATAGGTATTTGTGTAATTTTTTTTTGTAATCTAACTAACGGACTATATAGCGAGCTACTTTATAAAACCAAGCGACTATATAGAACCAAGCGTATTCCTCATACGAACTGCCAGAATGTGGAACGCTTTGCCCGAGTCTGTCTTCCCGCTAAAGTACAATGTAGGTGTCTTCAAATCCCGAGTAAATAGGTATCTTCTAGGTAAACGTATTACATCCTAGACCGCATATCTGCTTAACATCAGGCAGTGTGTAAGTAGTCAAACACAAACCTATACGAAATTTAAAAAAATATAAATATTTTATAGATAATAATATTTCTTTTACCCAATCGTCATGCCTATTTTTCGAATGTGATAAAAAAACTAAAGTTTTCTATTTCCATATGTATCTGTTTGCTTCTGTTTTCAAATCTGTTTGCTTACATTGATTCTACTCAAATTCAGTTCAAACTTCTAATCCTTTGAATATCTGTTATCTCGCTCACAGGCTCCCTGTACCGGTCTGGGGGATACTATTAGCATGTGAAAACAGCGACGCTCGGGGGACAGTCTAATTGGCGTTGTGTAAACTTGCCATGTTATCGGAACGCCTCGGGCGATACGCCGCTGGTGTGGTGTGGAGCTGGCTTTATTTTACGTGGAAATTTACTTTGTTTTGAAGATTTTCCGTCTTATCTACCACAAAAGTTTACGCACACTTTAGACATTTAGATGTTTAACAGTAAAAATTCCACGGTTAGACAGTGTTTAAGGCACAGCTCGCTCTAAGCAAGTCTATCTTGGCAGTGGACATCCTACGCTGTGCTTGCCGGTAAAAATATTTTTTCTTTTTCTTTTTGAAATCTTTACTCTTGTGTCGTCAGTTCTCCGGCGCAAGTTACGCTTGCTCGCTCGCTCAATAAAATTCCCAAAACACTAATTTAGTGTAAAGTATCTAAATCTACCTACAAGCCCACTCCACATTATAGGGCGTCGGTAAAATCCGCCCGAGCACGGCTAATATTGACTTGTTATTACGGCGGCGACCGCGGCGCTCCTGTGTTGTCCTGCTTCGTACCTTACAGAACCACCACTAAACTTGCTCAAATTGTGTGCAGCCACTCGCATGCTCTAGGAATATAAAATCTTTCCACTGTCTAGTTCTCACGAACACTCCCGTAATGACTAGTACTTGATATGAATGTATCTCTGCAAAAGCCATTGATATCTCCGGCGTTCTCAGAAAAAAAAATAACAGATTGCTCGTGAACACGAAAACATACTGAAAGAGACTGGATATATTAACGACCAGTACCTAGTCATAGTCATATTTATTGATAAAATCTTCAAGATGCTACTTCTGTCTTTCCTTTGAACCGCCATTTTGAAAATATAACAGAAAATCACCAGCTAGTCCAGCATACGACCACGAAAAACCACGAAAGGAACTCATTTCGACGTGTGAAAAAGTGACAGATATATACTTTGCCATAACGCTGTCTCGTTCTGAAACGTCAAAATGCGTGGTGCGCATCCTAGTCCGGCGTCAGAATCAAAAACTTCACAACATCGTAGGCTTTGTAGAAGGAATGGAAGTGATTTGGCATTGCAGTTAAATTTGGCTCCATTTCAATCAACATTCTCGCATCAATCATTGTTTTTATTTTTTAGATTATTTTATGTTAGGGTGTTCTAATTTGTAATTAATTATTTTGTGTAATTAAATTGTAATAAGTAATTAGTCGAAATCGGGGGTCGAACCTGCGGGCTTAGCATTCGGACCATAAAATTAAACTATCGACGTGTCAGAACGTGACAGAGTTATGATGAAGCATATATCTGTCACCTTTGCACACATCGATAAACTCTTGTCGTGGTCTTGTATGCTAAGCTAGCTGGACACGATTGGCACAGGACCGAGGCAGGTGGCACTGTAAGAGAGGCCTATACCCAGCAGTGGGATAAAGAAGGCTGTGGATGATGATGATGAAGTAATTTGGTAAATATGTAAATGTGCACCTATTATAATATATTATTTATTAATTAATTTTTATTTTTATATTCTCAGAAACTAACAGCTTTTAAATAACAACTTATAAACTTAAATAGACTAATATTAAAGCTAATTACAAGTTTCTACTGATACTGATAGACAAGTTTCTACTGTTTATGTTATTGAAAACCTTTGTGGAATGACGATTCTAAGCGCATTTCCATATGCAAAGCCATATCAATTTGATTTTGATTTTTAATCAAGTTCTAGACAGACGGAGCTGAGGATTCCAACAGGAACAGTGATGCACCATATAGCTGCAGCAACAATAATGAAGCTTCGTTTCTTTGCAAAGACACCAACGATGTCATCGTTCATATTCTTCGTGAAGACGAACATGTAACAAATCACAATAGCGTCAATTTGAAAGTTCAAACCGAACACGACATCAATGAGAATCCAGTTATTCAGCTTCACATTCGTTGATACGTACCTACTTACTCAAAGATCACGTAAAGGAGTCTGGAGTTTGGGCACCGATAAATGTGTTAGGAGCTTTTGAGCTCACTGTCTCCTGTGCGGAACTAAAAGGTAGATAAATAGTTGCAGGATCAAGCTCACAGTCGAAACAAAGAATCTGATCTTCTTTATACATTATAATTCTACTGTACGAGTACGTGTGTTTGTCACTGAACTCCTTCTAAACGGTTGGACCAAATATACAAATTACCCCCCTTACAACAAATATTCAATCGTCATTTACGTCGACTTGGCATTTTTTCTGTTTTCATATTGATGGTCATTGACTATCGGTAGATAGGTATTTTAAATTACCATGGATTATTTCTTTGGAGTTTAGACCTTCCGAAAACAATAATTCCAAAAGAGAGTGAAAACCGCATAGCAACCTCTTCTGTTGCTTGGGAGATTTAAGCGGTTACACATGACAGACAAACACACAGAAATAGCGGTTTTAGATAACTTTCTGAAATGAGATAAACTTTCCGTTAAAATAATTCTAAAAGGTAAGTAGTGAAATCGGTTTTGGAATCAGTTGTGTGGTTTGGAGGAAATAAGCGGATACACAGAAATAGCGGGTTTGCCTTATACTGTGTAGTGATACCTAGTGATAGCGATTTCTACGCTATAGCGCCGCTTCCGTTGACACGCACTTGGTTCGCGGAAGCCTTTATCCAGTGCACATGAACCGACAGCATAATAAAATCTCCGCTGAATAGGGCCAAGCCCACGTTCGAAAAAAATAGTTACAAGTAAAATAGCAACACCGAATTCTCCACTTTTCCCGGACTTTTATTACACCCACAAATCAGGCCAGGTTTTATGGACATAAACAAATTAATATGCAGTAAAAACTACAATATCGACGCGGAGTTTACACTTGGTTTTATAAAGACAGATGGTTCTGGCTGCGAGTGTTGATTGACAGGCCAACACGCCGATGATTGAGCGCTGATACAAGCCAGTATTTTGATAAATAAATAGATTTAGTGATGGGACGAGAGAAGCTAGTTTATATCGATAAAATTGAAAACGTTTCATACTAACGAATTTATTTCGTGTATAGGCCGAATCATACAACTTGGCGGCTGTGGTGTAAGCTACAAGCTGCGGATAACTCAATCCTCGCGCAGTTGAGCTTCATTCAGGATTTTACCATCCGCAGCTTGTAGCTAACATCACATCCGCCAAGTTGTATGATTCGGCCTACAACAATCGATTAATTACTATATCGGGTAGTATTTTGATAAATAAATAGATTTTGTGATGGGACGAGGAAAACAAGTTTATACCGAAAAAAAATAAAAAAAATGTTTACTTATTAGCGAGTAATTTATGTAAGTATACTTAGTAAAGTAAAGTAATTTATTAGCCTTATAACATTTCGCGTGGCGCTGGCGTGACGATCTTGACTCGTTCGAGAGGGGTTGGCAGGAAGTTGCGATGGATCGCGAGTCCTGGAAGGAAATGGGGGAGACCTTTGCCCAGGAGTGGGACAGTATTGGTTAAAAAAAAAAAACATTTCGTCATATTGGGCAAGTCATTTACATGACATTTTCATTCTTTCATTTACATGATTTACATTTATATACAATAAGTGCTTAGTAACTAATAAACTTAATAAATCAAGGATACAATAAAATGCCCATCGAATAATTACTGTACCTACCAGGCAATGTTTTGCAGAATAAATTGATAAGTAGGTATTGGGAGCTGGCCGAATGGCTAGTGTTATTTGATAGTTTTGTCTACTGGCTATTAGTACCTAGACAGTATTTGGTAAGTTGTATCGCGATTTTTTTTTTGTACCTATTATTGCATAATACACTAGAAAATATTGAGATGAGACCCCAGCGGCATTCTTTTTATTTATGTTTATTTATGCTACTTTCTTAAAAAACATTTTTTTACATACCTATAAAAATTATCTATCGTATTTAAAACAGCCTCCTCGGCACGTATCTGCACTATTCACATTGCATTTATTTTTTTAATTCTAAATCCAAATTGCATTTTCGATAGCGTTTAGAATGATATTTTTTGCCGCAATCACTCGCACTCACAATAACTATACTTTTTATGCACAAAAATTGTTATACATTTATACCGACATGACTAGATAACCGTCCCATCACTATAAAAAAAATCAGGTTCCCGTTTACCCAAACTGTTTAACGTTTATTATTCGGCGGCGCAGTGCGCTGACGCGGTGCCCCGAGTCACTCCGAAAACCGTACATTTACTCTAGATTAAAGTATTTATAGACATCATCATCGTCAGCAACCGTAGGACGTCCACATTCCCTCAATAAACTTATCTTATAGCGGTAACCAACATGTTTTAAGAACAGGGACGTTTCATCTCCCTCTAAGTGAAGATCGTGAATCGACCACTGTTTTCGCGTTTTCTGTAGAACATCGAGAGATTTTTCGGTATATTTTAGATACATTTTACGATCTGTTCCTGGCGTCAACCACTTGAGTAAGAAATACTGCACGTTCGTACCTACGTCTTATTTTTTCAGAAAAGTTTTTCGTTATGTATACCTTTCAGCCAAGTTTTTGCGTAAAAATGTTACTTTTAAGAGGCTTATAACTTTAAGATCTTATAAAAAACTGTAAAAACTAAGTCGTTTAATCTTATCGATTGAAGTGCTGATTAAATGAAAAAAAAATCCCTCAAATTAAGCTACATTATTTTTTACACATAGAGGCGAAGTAGGTATATTGATTTTAATTTTCTTTCGAAAAATGTTTTTTGAAAAAACCTTTATATATAGCCAACTTACCACAATTGACCTCAAGCCAAAAGCTGCGAACAAAAATAGCTATTTAACTAATCGATTTCTGTAGGCGCTGCAATATACTTACTGAAAATTCTACCAAATACCTAACTTAAGATATCCCAAATAACTTTTTTTAAGGAAAACACGCACATAATTCTTCAACAGACAATAAACAAAGTTTAAATAGCTTTTATTTAAATTAAATAGTCCAAAAAGAAGAATCTAAACTTTAAAATGAATTCAACCTATAAATTTTGAATATTACACAATTTTTGGGGTATAAAATCTTTCAAGAGATTTAGGTACCTACGTAATAAATAACAGATAGCTTCAATATCTGCTTCGAAATTGCGTTGCATGGTTTGACCCAAAAAAATATATTATTTACATACATACATTGCAAGTTAAACAAAAACTTGTAAAATAAACTAAACTGTTCGTAATTTTTTTTTAAATGTAATGCTTCTCCTAAAAGCTTGCAATAGCAAATCAAAATGTTACTTATCCTCTTTAATTTTATCAGACGCCTTTTTTTTTAAATATTTACATTTATGTTTTAAGTTTTGTATAAGCCAAGTGTTTGCAGAACAATCATTATGTTAAGTTTTTATAGTACTAGGATAGAATTAACACTGGTATTGTATTTATTAAATTAATTGTGTGTAAATAAAGAACTTTTGAAATTGAAAAATTGTAAAATAAACTTGAGAAAGTGTGAGCTCAGAAAAATCGAATATGTGAAGTAATCAGAACATACACAAATTGCAAATCCCTTTCTTTTTGTAGGTCAGTCAAAATGAAAGGTTTCTCAATTCATCATCATCATTTCTGTTACGTGACGTCTACTGGTGGATACACGATACCTCTTTACAAGTGAAGTTTTACAAAGTGAAGGAAGTTTCAGAGGTGTACCTACCTACACGTTCGTTATTATGAACAAAGTTTACTATTTTTACTATATTTTGTTACAAATTCATATTTGTTAATTGATTAACTATGCAATTTTTGTCATTTTAAGTTTTGATATTGTAGCATTGTTCAGATTTATATTAAATGATTATCATTTTGTTTTTACGATTTAATATTTAATCATTTATTTAAATATACAATTTAATTAATTTAACTACAGCTATTTTAAGTTATTGTAATTTTAAGATAATTATGCTTTGCTTTAGCTAGGCTGAAATTTTAAGGATATTATAATTATAACTACAATTGTAATTGGTTTGGACTGACTTGTATCTTGTATTTTGATACCAATAAAATAACATGAATATAAAATATGGGTCCAGCTGCGGATTTCGTGAACTAAAAATCAGCTGTTCCATACAAAACTGCAACTTGGACTCGACAAAAGGTATGACACGATTGGTTTTTTTCTCAAATTTCGGTTTGGCCACATATATTAAAAGTTGTTCATAATAATAGTCCGAATCACCTCCTTTCGGCTTAGTACACCAGTTCTGGATAACCCTGTATATCTGGACATATAAAACTTCTTGCCTTTTATATTGTAACTATTCCCGTATTTTCATTGCGCGATTAGTCCCGTAGTATCCTTACATAGTATAAAATAAAGTCGCTATTTTCGTTTGTTTGTTTGTTTGTTTGTCTGTATGCTTAAATCTTTAAAACTACGCAACGGATTTTGATGCGGTTTTTTTTAATAGATAGAGTGATTCAAGAGAAAGGTTTATATGTATAAAAATTCCCGAAATTCTCACGGGAACGGGCACAACGCGGGTAAAACCGCGGGGCGCTGCTAGTAAAAAATAATTAAGAATTCAATTAAACAGATGCAATGCTTACTGTTTGGAGAACTGAAGTTGAAACTATTAGCAAATTAAAGCAGCAGTGCGTAGCACACACCATATAAATACAGGATAGAACATCCACAAATTACTACACACTTTTCAACAAAACTCAGCGGATAGGCAAGTTAAAATGACAAAGGGCAAGGCACATAGTTCAATGAACGGATAGCCAATGGGGCTGTTTTCTCGAATGAATTTCACGTATAATCCGCGCCACACAAGTCGGCGGATGGAAAGTTAGGCGCAGAACGCTGCGCAATAGGCAAAATATAGGTATGCGCAGGAGCCAGAGAGACAAGACGCCGCACGGGCACAACCGCCCGCCAACCTCATGCCTCCCGCGCGCACGCCCGTGCTTACCACTACGTCGCGCGGCATCGGCATTGTGCGCACATGCGCAATAATTAGCAAATTACGGCGAAGTGTCATCTGCGTCTTACATCTCATCCGCCGACTTGTGTGGCGCTACCTATACTGGCAAGCACAGCATAGAACTTATTTATTTTACTAGATACAGATTTATTTATTTTGTTGTATTTGTAATGTGACTGATAATGTGTTTTTTAATTATTTGATGTTGTGTCTTTGATAATTTAATAATTTAATAGAACGTTTTTCGCTTAGGTAAGTGGACTAAGGATAATTATATTTATACGTTACAGTTATTACACGATTTTAGAGAGCACGTGATTTTCCTGATTAGAACTATTATTTCGCTTTAGGCGCAGAATTCTAATAATGGCACATAGTTTTAAGAAAGTTCAATTTTACGAATGCCCAATTCTATAAATGCCCAATTCTCACAATGTTCACTTCTAAGAATGCTCAATTCTCAAAATGGCAAAATAATTTCAAATGGAAAAAATCGGCCAAGTACGAGTCAGACTCGCGCACGGAGTGTTCCGTACTGTATGAGAGCCCCCCCCCCTTAAATATTTATTTTATTTTAATTTTATTATTTATTATTGAAGGGAATATAAAACTAAATGTTCTGTGAAAATTTCAAGCAACCTGGTACCGTTATTAATATAGAGCGAAATACGTCTAAAAGTTCAGGTTTGTTGTATGGGAGCCCCCCTTAAATATTTATTTTATTTTGTTTTTAGTATTTGTAGCTGCCTAGCTATCATGGTTCATGAGGTACAGCCAGAGAGACGGACAGACGGACATCGAAGTCTTAGTAATAGAGTCCCGTTTTTCCCTTTGGGTACGGAACCCTAAAAACACATTTTCATTAAAAAAAAAAACACCGGTAATGAAAGCACAACCTCTTTAGGGCAAAGGTAATAGGTTTGAAAAGAACAATTAACTCCGCATTGGCGATAAAAAACCAGCTGTTCCATGCACTTTGTCCATCATCAACGGACTTTTTTCATGGTATAGTTGATATTTCTCGCGGATTCGGCTCTGGTCGGTCCCATAGTAAAAGTTATAATGTCCTTAACTCGCAAACGGAGGTTGTTTTAGGTACTGGTAAGCCCTTACATGTATTTAAATTGTATTTTTTTTTAGAAAATTCCTAATCAAAATTATGTTGCCACTTTGAGAATTGGGCATTCATAGAATTATGCTTTCGTAGAATTGAGCATTACTTGGGCATTATGAGAATTGGTTATTCTGCGCCTAACTCATTTAGATGTCTGCGGATACAGCACGATATTCTGTATAATCGCTGCAATATGTCGCAGCAACTAAACGCCTATATTCCAAACATAAAATCTTTTCTTCAAAAGTAACAAACATACAACGGTCAAATCACAGGATTTGAAAAAAATAACTAATATTTTTAATAAACATCGATATCGATGGACATCACTAGAGCATCGACAAAAATATCGACTATTACTACATCCCTAGTGCTTGTGTACGTATACGTTTGAACCTCCCTCACCTCGACCCTACCCCCGCATCGTGCGATAGGGACAATTGCAGCTCAGAGCGATTTATACCTACAAAAAACATGGCGAGACAACGTTTCGTATTACGCTGTTTTCTTCTTCAAAAACTAAATCTATCAAGTATTTTTTTATGTCAAAATTTAAAAAAAATATGTGTTCATGATTCTATCATTTTATATTTTGTTAGATATTATTTAGTCTCTTCTGGTAGGTCTCTAAAGACGTCGGTAATAATGGTGATTTTTTTTGTGATTTTGAAGGGTCATATTTTGCCTGATAATTAACTTATCAAGAAATAGAAAAGACAGAGTAGTCTAAACAGCTAAATTTAATTTTATGACAAAAAATTGAAGCTCTATAAGTATTTTCCAGGAAGAAAACAGCGTAATACGTTTGTATGGAAAATTACAGACCACCGAGGCTCTTAAGCGCATACTTTAATTATGGTGTCATATAAACGATCATACGATCAACGACTTTGGTAGGTACAAAGTACTTAAATCCAGATGAACAACTTTTACAATGGGGCGAACCCCAGAATGGTAGAAAAACACGGTTCCATTTATTTTGTTAAAATTCAAAGTACTTTTTGTATCGAATCTGAATTATTGCCATTTTGAGATTGGTCTCAAAGTAAGTATAAGTTAGTACAAGCCGTGGTGGTCTAGTGATAGTGACACCAGCCTTGCAATCGCGAGGTCGTGGGTTCAAATCCCGGCCCCGTACCAATGAGTTCTTTGAAATTTATGTACGGAATTTCACACCACTGGATTTTCGGCGAAGGAAAATATCGTGAGGCAACCTGCATCCGTCCGTAGAATAAATTCAATGGCATGTGTAAATCCACCAACCCGCAATGGGCCAGCGTGGCCAATCACCCTTCTTAGATAGGCCTACGTCCTGCAGTGGACTATTAAAAAGGCTGGTACAGTACAGTACAATACCTACTAAGGTTGTGCGTATGTGTTATCAATACCTAAGCCTCTAGATCTGCAATAAAGATATATCCGAAGCAGATGAACCCAACGCGCTTCTGTGGTCTTAATTCGGTTACCTGGACATCCTACGCTGCGCTTGCCGGTACGTGGTCTCCGTTGGAGAATTTTTGACCTTATTAATCTCACTCCTTCTCGTCTTAGTAAACCTTTCCTGACTAACCCTGTATTTTATACATCTGTACAATTGATAACTCTTAAGAAGTCTCTCATAACCTTCCGTAACAGAAAACAAAATAACATGCACCATCAACAAAAATGCAGAATCAGCAAAAGAAAAAATACTTCTTCCTCGAGACAATACGGGGTAAACAAAAGTATAAAGAGCAGATTTCTATGAATAAAATAATAATAGTACACGATAATATCTCCTTAACTGGCTGAGTATGGAATATGCCGACTTATTATATTCCTAATAACGTGAACGTATTAACTCGTAGCGTAGATAGGAGTAAGTTTAGACATGGCACAAAAACCGAGAAAAAAATATGGTAAATAATGCAACATGCTAATTACCTACTAATTTTAAGTAAATCTTTGAGAAAATAAAATAATATCTTAAACAAACTGTATTTTAGTTCAAAACGAGTTTTTTTTGTGTTATGACAGTTTTTCAGAGGATGTGCGAAATCATTTTATTGACCGAGCGAATGAAGTGAGCAAGGTGTCTCAATTTTGGCTCGACAATTTTGGCTTTGATCTGTCCGGATGACAATTTCCCTCAAAAAAGGAGAAAATTTGCTGTGGCATGACCTACTTCAACCGTGTACAGAATTCGCTAATAGTTCGCACGGATCTATTTAGCAATTTTCACATTATTGGTGATCTATCAAAAATGGCTCAGCCGATTTTGATAAAATTTAAATGGGACCAATTTCGAAGTATACCCTTTCTAATAAAAAAATAATTATAGAAATCGTACCGCTCTGTAAAAAGTTATGCGTATTATTATAATTAAAATATATATCTTCGACTTGAGTACCTCCTCCGTTTTTTCGTTGGTCAAAAAATCATCACCCATACCCATATAACTTTATTTGGGTATAATACAGATAGATTTTCGTAGATGAATAAATAGATAGATAGATAGATAGGCATCGGTGACAGAATCTTGCTTTTGTACTTAACGCCTCTAAATTGAACCTCTACAGCTTCTTAGCTCTACTATACAATGTCTTAAAGGCATTTATAGATTATTCATTTGTATCTGTATCGACTCTTTTATGTTATTGTTGTCTGCTTTTGGATATCAAACGTAATTGGCAGTTATCCTATCGCAAACTTATCCAGCTCTACTCTGTACCTTATTCAGCTGTTCATAGAGTTTATTTTCCTTTGTAAATGAGTTGTGTACCTCAGGGTAAGGATTTGTGTGTTCTTCGGTAATTACCTTGTCTATTGATGGATGCTGTCTGCGACTTGTTATTTCATAAGGTATTTATGTGTATGATAGTAAGGTTCAAAATATAATTGGATGTGAAGTTGACGAGGGTTGTAAAACTGTTCGCGTTTGAGATATACCTAAGTTGTTTCGTATTCAACTTAATAGGTTTTACCTATATAAGCTGTGTAGTTAGGTATAGTCTCGCTAAGTTACTAATGTATAATGTAGAGTACTAAGTTAAAAGGTCAGACTATAGTGTCTAAATTATTTAAGTTCTTGAAGCTGTCTTATGAAACATGTTATTTGAATTATTTGTTAGTGTTTCCTACAAAAAATAGTATAATATGTCAATTATAGGCCCATTTTTAAAGGCGTGATCGTAATTTTAAAAGTAATTTAAAATGCTCCTGTTTCTTTTTCACTATATGCATTTGAAAGACAGGACAACTTTATAAATTGCTATTAAAAAGCGATGGCGCCTTTAAAATTGGGCTTAATATCTACTTATCTAATGACTATTATATCGCAGACTTACTAAATAGATTATTGTTTTTTTTTACTTTCAGTGTTTCATAAGACTATAAATGCGCGTTTTTTTTTGTGATTATTAATTGGGATGGATATTTGGATATTGCGAAATCACCGCTTGTGGGTACGCGCGAACTGAGACGATTCGCTCAAAGTTAATTTTGCCGCCTTTTCGGGATATAACCTGTGAAACGCAGAGGTTTAAAAGTTATACCCTACTGAATAGAATTGTTTGCTTGAAACACTGGCTCTAGGTGCCGATAAAAATAGATGTTACTCGTATTAGATTTCATTCCTATCTTTGAATTTAAGAGACTTTTCATCTAGGTACATTAACGCTTTATTAAATACAGTAAGTAAGGAATCATGCCACATCTGTCTCCGCATTAATATCTGGATTGGTTTTGTGCGGATGCGGATGCAGATGCAGATGTCCAAATCGACGCGAAAGTTCTGCAATTGCGGATGCGGATGCGAATATTCGCAACATCCCTGGTATATACAGGGTTATTTCTAATCAATTAGCATCCTTTTAGGGCCTTATTCTGTACATCAAAACTAACGACTTTTGTTCTGCGACTTTTGTCAGAACTTTAAAAAAATCAGCTGTTCCATAGATTTTGTCGCGGGTGAACAATATTTTTCTATGGAACCACTTTTTTTTTGAGTTTTGACAAAACTTGCAGAACAAAAGTTGTTTGTTTTGATGTACAGAATAAGCCCCTAAAAGGATGCTAATTGATTAGAAATAACCCTGTATACATATTTTAATCACAATAACTAGTGAATACATCTATATATTTGTAATTGTAATTTTATTGTCTGGTCTTTGAATAGAATCAATTGAGCATTGATCATAAAACTGCAACAGTTGATATTAAACCACTAATTATAATAAAATTTTAAATTGATCTCTACTTCTCATAACATAAATCTCATTTTACCTCAGCAAATGTGTGGTAATGTTAAGTCTTGATTAGTGTTATGCCGCGTCCACACATTGGTCTAATTTGCACACATCTAACGCGTCGGAACCAATATAATTATGTAGGTACCAATGTCAATTAATTTTCAACCAACTTCGAAAAGGGATGTTGTGAGTACGGTTTTTGGAGGTTAGCCTGGCTATGTTACTAGATTTCTTCGCTATTTCTGTATTTATATGTTTCTTCATTCAGTCAATCTACATAATTATATAAAAGGAACTTGCTAGAATGTCTAAAATTGATGATTGCAGCTCTTAGAAAGCTGGAATACCAACAATTGCTACTGATAAGGCAGCTTCTTTTATTTAACATGGACAAATCAGTCTCTGGCAGCCATTTAACAAGCTTTGCTTAGTTTGGGGTCAGAGCCCGTGTGTATAAAAAAAAAAGGACTTAATATGACATTATTTTTGCTTTTTAAATTGATCGTTCTCTATGAAAGCTTGAGCTAGACTATTACGAAGTCCGTTGACACAGTGTTATCACAAATAAATAATCTTCGACTACAAAGTTGGTAGTGAAGCGAATGTGTGGCACAATATTGGGCTTAAATGACAATGAGTACCTATAATAGTATCTATTTTTGTGGGTTCATAAATGTAGACAATTGCTTTTTTCAGATGTTTTATAGTAAGTGAACACAAGATCTATAGATATGTACTTGACGTATTGAAAGTGAACTATTAATTCAATCCAATGTTTTAAGTAGGTAACTTTATCCGATAGCATGTTGGAGCTAACATTGGGAGCAAAGTTGAATCCGACCAGTATGGACGTAGAATCTAGCATGTAGCTGCGGCATTATTACGAGGACATAGCGACAAAGTGATTATTTCCAAGAATGTGACTCGATTTCCTTTAGTGCGGGGAATGTGGACGTGGGACACAGAACTGAAATTGAGACTACACTATTTTCTTTTGTTTTAAGATAATGGATAATTGCTATGAAGCTTTTGTAAAGTTTTTTCTTAAACGAGGTGTACCTATTATACCATCGTATAATTTAAGCCGTTGCGGCGTCGTCGGGCAAAGCTTTTTCTAATTTAAAAAATATGAAATATAAAAAAAATATGATAGGAAAAGTTACAAATTATAATCTAGTGATTTTCCTGTAGAGATAGTATATTTACTCGTACTAATCCTATGATACTTTGCTTATATTGCTACTCAAAAATATATACATATATTTTGCAAATAACGTAACTTAAACTACTAGTTAAATTCATTTTTAATAAGTTTTGTATTTATTTATCCTAAAATTATTTTCATTTTTGAAAATTCCACCTCATATGAGTATATAAATAATTCAAGTAGGTACCTAACTTATAAGCAAAATATAGCTTATAATGCTTATTAATTAGTAAGCTCTACCTAGCACAACGAGCTATGGAGAGGACTATGCTCGGAGAGACTCTGCGAGATTGAATCAGAAATGAGGAGATCCATAGAAGAACCATAAAGTTACCGACGTAGCCCAGCGGATTGGCAAGTTGGAGTGGCAAAGACCAGGGCAAAAAGCTTGAAGAACTGATGACCGATGGGGTTGAAAAGTTCTCGAGAGTGGAGACCATGCGAAGCGCAGTGTAGGACATCCGCTTACGAGGTAGACAGATGATCTTATCAAGACCGCAGGATCACGCTGGATGCACGCCGCTTCCAACCGGTCTTATTGGAGATCCATAGGGGAGGCATATGTCTAGCAGTGGACGTCATATGGCTGATAGATGGATTAGCAAAATGCGGCTAGGTATTACAGCTTGACCTACTAATATTATAAACGCGAAAGTTTGTGAGTATCTATGGATGTTTGTTCCTCTTTCACGGAAAAACTACTGAACGGATTGAGATGAAACTTTGCAATAGGAATGCTTATACATTGGAATAACACATAGGCTATAGTTCATAAGATATTGCGTGAAATGAAGTTCGCCGGGTCAGCTAGTTATTTATAAGTGGTTAGGGTACTTCTCCTAGAAGACTGCTATGCAAATGCCGGATTATTCCAGGCCGACTCTACAAAACCCCTATTTGATAGAATTTCAATTCTATTTCATACTAGATTTTGCCCGCGGCTTCGCCCGCATGATATTTCGAGGCCTTACCTTACCACCCTTAATAAAGGAGGTGGAATATAAAAAAAAAACAAAAAATCGATTTGACATTTATTCGATATGACAGTTCTTTTTTGACATTTCTTGGAGCGCACGCTAGAATAGCTCGCAGATGGCAGAATTTTTCCTACTTATTGTTATAATATGGAAAATTTACGCAATGTCATTATAATTTATAGCCTATGTGTTATTCTGATGTATAAGCTATGTAATTGCAAAGTTTCATCTCAATACGTTCAGTAGTTTTTGCGTGAAAGAGTAACAAACATCCATACATCCATCCATCCTTACAAACTTTCACGTTTATAATATTAGTAGGATTCCTTTTAAATGCTGACGCGCTGTCAGAAATATTTGAGCTAATGAAATAATAGTGCAAACAGTTTAATACCCTTTACCTAGTAGAATGGCAACAATGGCTCCAATTGAGGCAACTATCATTGTCTAACTAATGTGTTCTGTTTGTGTAGCTATTGAAGATCCTGAGAATTCTACATTTACGCCATTTGGTTCTATTAATTTATCTTCTTCGTATCAAAGCGCTCATAGCGTAGTCTGACTAGATGTTTCTTAGCGATCGCTAAGAAATCGCTTCAGAAAATCGATTAGGAGATCGCTAAGCCTTTCTAAGCCAAGAATCCGGAAAATTCGGTCGTGGTTTCAAATCCCGGTCCTTCGGCCCCAAATTCTTTGAAATTTATGCGAGTACGAAAATTCACACCACTGGCTTTTCGGTGAAGGAAGACATCGTTAACCTGCATACGTCCGTAGAAGAAATTCGATGGCATATGTGAGTCAACCAATCCGCACTGGGTCAGCGTGGTGGATAAAGCCCAATCACCTTTCGTCGGTACCGATGTCCTAAGCTGGGCTATAAAAAGGCACAGTACAGCGTACCGTCACAGTAACGGCACAGTGAATAATATTCTTTTATAAATTCTCTATGAACGCATCCCGACTGGGCAGTCTCCGTGTCAGTGCCGACAACGGCAATCACTGATATGTGTGAATCGGCCTTTATTAACCAAGCGAAGCGAGGTTTCTGAGTTTTCTCGGTCAAGCCGGCACTTGGATTTACATATGTATGTGGGTTTGTGTGTATGTATATCTATTCGACTATTATTGTTCACTAGTAGCTAGTAGTTCTCCGCACAATAGAACTCACGGCATCTTTCTTTAACTGAATCTTCATAAGCCTATATCTCGACTCGCTCTTGACCGATTTGGTTCATACTTAAAAATAATGTTTAAATTTAGATTCTACAAGACGTTTCAAAATATCATCAAATTCGGCTGATAAATAGGTATTTTATAGAAAATACCCCCTCAATCAAAAATTGTAGAGGACAAACAATCTATTGATATAGAGTGTGCACCTGAGCTGCACGACATTATCCTACCATCCCCTTTTTACTACAGGACAAGTAGGAGGACGCCACATTACCACCCCTACACTGTCGATTTTCCTTCGATACGTACGAAGCCGTTTGACTCAACTTTTCTGATTCGTACCGCCTGAGAATGGAACAGTCTTCTTGCTTTCCTGTTTCCTAAGAGATACAATCTAAAGCTTTTCAAGGTCAGAGTGAATAGGTATCTTCTAGGTTTACGTGCTTCATCTTCGACCACAACGTCGCTTACCATGAGGCGAGTTGGTGGTCAAGCGCGGACTTATTTAGCGATAAAAAAAAAACCTCTAATTATTGAACCTGTGTACTAAGTTTCGTCAGACAGATCGCATTATCAACGACATGCGTTGAACGCATCCATAATGTAGAGAAAAATCAATATCCGGATAGACTAAAGCCAATTCGTCGAGTTAAAATGGATACCTCTTTCACTTCATTCACTCGGTCAAAATGTATACCTGAAGTTTGTCCATCAATGAACATCTCAGTCTCAAATGACGTTAAATACTTACACCTCAAACACGTTCAAAACCAAACGCGCAAACTTCAGCTTTACCACCCGAAGCATAAGTTTCCATTTCGCCCCTTGAGACATAAAGCACATTATTCCTCCTTTTATAATTTCTTCACCATCTGTCGGCGTGTTTGATCTATTGCAATTACTGTTTTACACCGCTCGTAAAGATGGGGAAGCGAATGGCTGACAGGTAAGCCTATTGTTATAGTTTTTTACCCCCATGGGGCTTGTAGAACCCTTGAAATTAGGTCTGATGATGGGTTTTGGTTTCGCAGGCTGTTGGATGGATTTGTTGGTGAAGTTTTCGTATGGATTTTAATGTTACAAAAATTTTGTGTCGAGGGTGATAGATAATATTTAAAATCTATACTTATTGCGTAGTAGAGAATAGAGAATTTGAACCACCGGCACCGTAGATGTAAATTATTATTCTTTGTACCTTTGAACAGAATTTTTTTATAGCAAATACTTACTTAAGTCTGCATTTGACCACCAATTTGTCTGATGGTTCTTAAGTATAAATATTTATTTAGTTTGGTTATTTGTTTGTACTTACTCGTACATAAGTCGGATCTTGGAAAAAGCTTGAACAATTTCGATTTAGTTTGGTATTTAGATACGTAGAGCTATTTTTATAAGTTTATCTCTACAAACACACAAAATAGAAGGAAAAAGAGGAAGGCCAAACGAAGAGAATCAAACCAAAGAGCAGCCAGATGTCTTCTTAATAAGAGGCCTCAAAACATTAGAAAACCATGAGGCTTTACAAGTCTAGATTATAGGTCGTTGCAAACCTACTAACCTGTTTACTACCTATACCTATACCTTAAGACCTTTTTTACAAGCTTTGAATTTAACTTGCAATGGATGTACCTATGTACGTAAGTTCGGGTGGAATCTTGCAAGTTAAATTTGACCAACTTCCCGGTTTTCGATTGAGCTGAAATTTTGCACGCATATGTGTATATCGCGTGACAATGCAATAATATGGTACCATGGAGCTGATTTCATGATGGAGTCGGAATGTGGCCATAGGAACTCATGTACTAAACAAGATATACCCGTTGTGTTTGGGCTCGTTTTACATATTTTGGCTAGCACTCAACACAATACAAGCTTTTGAGATCTCTGCTGCTTTATGATATGAATATCATAAAGCAGCAGAGATCTCAAAAGCTTGGATTATTAATAAGTTACACTTTTATAATAATTGTTTAATAAACGCAGAGTTATTTTGGAGTAGGCGAGGCGTAGTCAGTCAGTCTTTTGACTTTTACAAATGAAAGAGTTATCAAATAAAGAAAAATACAAAAGGCGGACTAACAATTGCGTTTATTATTAAGGCAGTATAAACCAAATATGGCGTCGAAGAAGCTACAAGCTGCGCACATCCCTTCTCTTGCGCCACTAACATGTGAATATATAGCTACTGCGAAACTACTTGCCTCGAGTTCATATAGACGTAGTATATAGGTAGAAGTCTGGACCAGATGAAACACAGATCCAGATCAGAGTTCCACATGCTTGCTTAAAATTACTTATTGTGTTTACCGGTTCATACAATAATGCTTTTATAAAGATAAATATGAAAAAGAATACATTTTTGGACCAATACTATTTATTTTATATTCCATTATCGACATAAAGAAGGATTCAAAATGTACGGGATCGTTTAAGGTTCAACGATCAACGATCCTATGAATTGAAGCCATAAATAAAATTATACGAGTTTAAATCCCAACTTTCGATCAGAGTCAAATCATTTTCAAAATAAATGATGATAATTCTGCGACTTAACATCTCAGGAGGACAACGTAAGTCCACAATTGATGTGTTTATGCTTATTTTTCTGGAATTCAAAAGTTACTACGAGTTTTCGCAATTTGTTTGCCATTTTTTTGGAATTTCGAGTTAAAAATTTAAATGTTAAATAGTGCTATTTCAAGCTTTGACTCAATTATTGTTAATTCTTTTATTTATTACACGACTCACGGATTCTTATGCTCCGGATCTTTTAGTGGCATTGTTGGGGCCGAAACCAACACCAAGAAGCCCTTTTACAGACATAAAATCATTTAAAACTTGAATAAAATACTGTTTTTGGGTGGTACAAAGAGGAAAAATATTGTGAAGACTGAGAATTTGTAGAGTTCTGGGCTATTGTAATTTTTACGTGATTATTCTTTTATCATTAGTTGATTTTCTCACAAATATTATTAATTGTTTTATTATTAGTGGATTTTTGGTCGTCATAGTGTTGGGTATGCTTTTAGCATGCTCTATAGGTATCCATACTAATATAAAAAATCCGATAGTGATTTTGATGGTTTGTTACTCTTTTACGCAGCAACAAAGCAACGGATTGTGGCATGGATATATTTCGAAGGTCGGAAAATGTTATAAACTACTTTCTAGGTAAAAATAAGGATTCTGCGGAATGCCACAGGTTAAGCTAGTTAGAAATATATTTATTTATATTCGTTTATTGAACAATGCACTGTTGAAGCAAAAGTTCTTATAAACAAGAGTCTTAACTTAGTGATATTGACCCCATGATGGCGTCGCAATTTAAGGAGAGAACTTTAGCTCTACTTTCTAGGGCTCTTTCGTGGTTTTTCGCCCCACAAGCTGTTCGGTCCGCGGGGCGAATCTAGATATTAATTAGTTATGCATAAATCATTTACAATAGGTACTTCTAGTATGCCTAGATAAACTAGTTAGTACATAATTTATATGTCTAAATCTAATAATTAGATTTAGACATATAAATTATGTACTAACTAGATGTTATGTTCAATGCTTTTGTAATACTTAATACCTTGCCTACATTCACTGCCTACATTTTAATTATCATAAATATGTAAAAATAAAATCTACCTACCTTTTATAGCAACTTACCTAGAACTTTACTTGCAATAAAACTCCAATAAAACCACGCTGCTAAGTCAGCATGACGTCATCTTGCTGACATACAGGTTCACAATCAAACCGATGAAACGTAATGCGAGAAATAAATCAAAGTGGGTTGCAATAGCGCGGCTCGGGTTGACATTTGGCGACATTCAGCGGCGGCGAGCTATCGAGTGCCATCGAGCCCGTGGTAAGGGCCGCAGGATGAACTCGTGCACTGGTATTGCATCTACACGCCCTCCGAGGCGACCCTTCCCCTTTACAGAGAATCCTATGGAATACTTACGAACGGCTTCAAGCAGCAAAGCAAGCCAGTTGAAGCCAGTCTGGTTTTGTATTTCCGAGCGCGCGGTGCGTTCGCGTCCCGATCGAAACCGTGCATTCCAAATTTTTCGATTTTTCGAATAACGAACGAAGATTTTGTTATATTTTAGAGCTTTGCTATCGGCAGTCATGAGTTCCGTTTTTGAATTTGAGCGGTTTCGCGCCGAGTGAACTTTTAAGAAAGTTTGTTTGAAAGTTTTTTTTTTGATTATTTTTTTCGGTTTGTGATTACTTTGTTATGTTGTGGTTTCTGTTCGGTGGTTTGGTTTGAATTTGCGGATGGAGTACGTTTCTTTTATGATTTCTGTGGTTTGTGAAGTTTTGTAGAAGTTGACGCTTCTTGTGCTTTTTAAAGGATGTTCGGGAAGTGATCGTTGTCAGAGTTTTGAACACAATGATGTTGTTTTGGGCGATATTGTGTTCTTTGCTTTTGCTGATTCAAGTGGTCATGGGAAACTGGTGGTAAGTTCATATAATTAAGTTATTTATAAAAACTGAACTTATTACATCACAAAATATTAAGAATATTAAATTCGATACTTAGGTACTTAGTTTTCTCACTTGACCGGCGATAATTTATCTAAGTACAAAATTAAAAGTTCTTTGAAATATGTATTTCAAATAAAATGTTTAACTCAAGAATACAAATTGCATTATTAAGGTTATGTTATTATAACGTAAACGCAGATAAAAGCACAATATTAATATACCGTTGATAAACTGGTTATCTAAAAACAAAGTGAGCTCTGAACGCATGCACTTTGTATGTAAAGTTTCTTACAAGTGGTATTTAAAATTGCATAAAATTAATTCTCGGTATGATTCATAATCACTATATTATTTTAGGTATTTTACTAGGTATTGTGCACTCCATTAATTTAAGGTCAACCCTACAGCAATGAACATAAAAACATTATTTTTTAATTTATATAGCGCACTCTACAGATTATTACAAACTACACGTCATATTAGACATTCTACGGAATAAATTGGTATAGCTACACTTATGAATTAGGTGATAACCTGTTATGATAGTTGTAATGTGGAAAAATAAATAAAATAAAATATCTACAGTATTCTTAGTTTGTAACACCTTATTTAACTAATTAATTGTAAACAAGGTCAAAACTTATTACTATGATTTTGAAAGCAAATAAGTAAGTAATTAATTTTCCTAAGCATAATAACGTTCTTAAATCTGCCAATCAACTTTGGATATTATTCATACGCACTTGACTTTGTAATACATTAAATATAGTAAATATTTTAGTGATATTTCTTATCTTATGGTTATAAAGTACCCAGCCCGGGTAGCACGGCCAGGGGAGAAAATCATTTTTTCCACTCTTAATGTCAGATGTCATTGTCAATCCATACTTTATTTCCTCTCCGAGGGAATATTATGGTTGAAAGACCATGAGTCCCTTTGCCATGCTTCCCGTGCAGGTGATATATTTGATTGAATACTAGCTGACCCGGTGAACTTCGTCTCACCATCTATCAACTGTCAATGACAACTTTTACATTTTGTATGGAAAAATAAAAGTTTTTACTATTTTTCTCGCAACTGTTATAAAATTTGCTCACTGTTTAAACCTTCCCTTAACTTCCACAAATATTTCAAGACCAAACTTAGCCTTATCGGTTCAGCCGTTCTCGAGTTTTAGCGAGACCAACAACCACGATTCATTTTTATATCTAGGTATAGTAGGTATATACAATATATGTCCATATTTTTTTAATAGGGCAAGCGCGTTTGTTAACTACCACTAAATACAAGACTTAAATAATCTAAAACTACATAAACTACAACTACATAACAAGCAATTGGATCATCCAGAGACCCTTGAAGGTCTAAAGATATTCCAAATGCTCAAGCCCAGTGCCAGTTGGCAGCGTGCCCAGCATGCTGGCAGCATTGCCACGCTGAATCCATAATTCAAATGATTAAAAGCTACACAAATTTTTCCAATGGTTTTGGTTTCGATAAAATAAATGATGTTTTTTGTGACAAAAATGAAATCCTTACTAATATTAAAAATCCAAAAGTGTATTTGTTGGTACATTGGTTTGTTCCTCATTCACGCAGCTACGGAGCAACGAATTGACTTGATTTTTGTCATGGACATAATTGTGTACTTTGAAAGATGGAAAGTGACATCAACTACTTTTATCCCGAAAAAATAAAAGGTTCTTATGGAATAGCACAAAAATCAAAATATAACGCTGGCGAAGCCGCGGGCAATAACTAGTCATATACGTATGGTACCTAGTTACAGCATGAACATGACACAATAGACCCAATTATGAAGGCGCTTTCGTAAAACAGAAATAGTCTAAATAGCTATTATAATTAAGATAGTGCTTTCATAATTGGCCCATTGAACAATTATAAGTACATAATATGTATTGCCGACGAAATTTAAAAAAAAAAAAAACTAATGAAAATCCGTATTTTCCGTGCCCTATGCTTAAGTCACTGTTTTTATGCAATTGAAAAAAAAAATTGATAGAATTTTTTTGGCTCTACCCTACAAATCTAACAATGGATGAATGGTTCTAAAAATAGACGTTCCGATGAAAAATTATTTATGCTTCAGCTGTTTATGTTAAAAGCAGAGCAAGATGGATGTTAGGAAAACAATTTTATAAACTAACAGAAGAGATTTATGTTATTACTTGCATTTGAAATTTGATGGACGGGAAGCTAGAACAGATTTGGGGCATGTAGGAAAGGGTGTAGGAGTCCACAGACAGAAGTAAAGAAAATGGATAATTAAAGCGTAAACAAAATTACTTTCCTTACTTTGGTATTTATATCACGCAGTCAAGTTTTTAGGGGTCCGTACCCAAAGGGTAAAAACGGGACCCTATTACTAAGACTCCGATGTCCGTCTGTCTGTCTGTCACCAGTCCGTGATAGCTAGACAGCTGAAATTTTCACAAATAATGTATTTATGTTGCCGCTATAGCAAAAAATACTAAAAACAGAATAAAATCAATATATAAGGGGGGCTCCCATACAACAAACGTGCTTTATTAGGAGTTTTTTTGCTCGCTATTAATAACGGCAAGAGAAATGGGACTAAGGGGGCTTCCAACACGGTACGGAACCCTTCGTGCGCGAGTTCAGCTCAACAAAGATACCTGAATTCGCATCCTCGTAATTTTAAGGTTGCTTGGAAGAACCTGCGAATTGTGACACTACCTATCCTTAAATTTTCATTTATATTCTTAGTTTTAGTGTGACTGTAAAGAATATATGTAACTTTATTTTTGCTTCCTTATTTACTAAAATGTATTATTAAAAGTAGCGTTTAACAAAATCAAGATAGGTTACAACTTTACAAGGTAAGGACTAGTTTGCTGGGATGGAAAAAATTAAAAGTGTACACTATTATAAAGTTTGCGTAGGTATACATAGGTACTATTAGGTACTTAATCCGCAAATATCGCCTGACTAATGAAAATAATCATTTAAAATGTGAACTGTTCCTTTGATGCAGAGTTACGTTATTTATGACTTTCGTAATTATTTCATCCTTTCTAAATAGTGCATTGTTTATTATTTTTAGTTTATCAGTGTAGATCTAAGCAGTATTTTCTAACAACTAGTAGTATGTATTTTTTCTACGTATTGTTCTCGTCAGTTCATCTTCGTGCATGGTTGTCTGGAAGAAATCGCCATGGGTGATAATGCCGCCAGTTAATAATAATCATATTAAGTCTTTATTGTGTACATAGTGTTTAATTCTTGCTTTGTGGTTATAAATAAAGAGTTTTGTCTGTCTGTCTGTCATTGACTACTCAGATTGAGACCACACAAAAAAATAAGTAGAGTTTTGGTGGTTTTTTTGTAGTTCTAGTTGTACATTAAGATTATTTCTAATCAAACATTTGAATTCGTGGCTTATCAGCGTCCACGAGTAGGAAAACCATTTTCAGATTTTAAGGCATATTCTGTGAGTGATCGCTATTAAACCTAACGTTTTTGAAAAGCATTGAAATGTATTTTCTACTCTACGTAATACGACATTGTTTATTTAACGACTATGTAACTTATTTAACATTTTTTAAGTTTTCTTTACTCTACATATATAAGACGTAGTACATTTTTGACGACTTTGTAATTTGTAACATTTTTCTTACTTTGTCAACTAAGGACGCATATAAATAAAAGTAAAAAGAATAAACAGTATTGTAAACAGTCACACAAAGTCTCAAGGATATTTACATTAGTTATTTTTCGCAAAAAATGGCAAAACCGCCTTCCATCGAGTACAAAATTCGAATATTTCACTCGAATTGTTTACATTATTGTTCATTTTTTAAAAACAACTCAGCTGATTTTTTTAAATTTAAATGGGACCACCTCGCAAGTACATCCTTTCGTAATAAAAATATTTTTTCGGTTCGGTTCACATTGCCGAAATCATCGATGAACACACACAAAAAAATACTTACGGACGAACATAGTACCTCCACCTTTTTGGCAGTCGGTTAAAAAAAGGCAAAACACGGCAAGTTATTCTGATTTATTATTTAATCGAAATTTGTGGAAAATTTTGGCCACTTCAAATTAATTTAAATCAGAAATATTAAGCTTTGTACTTATTTTTTGAAGTACTGTCCCTTTTTAACTTTTGACAAATTATCTGTGAATAAAGTTTTTACGTCACTATTCCGTACATAAAATATGTAAGAAATATTAATTGATTGAAAAAAAAAGCGTACTTTTGAAATCAATAAAAACATCATAGAATTAATCTAAATAAGATCGTTATTCCTCACTCCACATTTTAAAACATTGTTTATTTGACGACGTTGTAATTTGTTTGATATTTTTCTTCTTCACTTCATTTAAAACTCAAAAAGAATTTTGTGGTTAATCATATTAAACGAAAACGTCATCTTTCTCTGCTGAAATAATTATAATTCAACAAAAAAGTATGATTAAACTTAATTACCTATGTTACTCTTAATTCAGCGTGTAAATACATAACTTGAATAAACATAGAACATATTCCTTTTGAAAATCAATGAAAAAGCTTAAATAATATCTTAACTCTCTATTCTATAGGTGTGATTTCTTAAGACATTAAGCCCGATTACAGAGGCGCCATCGTAATTATATTAGCTAAATAGCAAAGTTCTGTTTCTTTTTCACTTTGGGCATTCGATAGAGAGAACGATTTTTATGTTTCTATTAAATGTACGCTGGCGCCTCTGTAATCGGGCTTATTGTTTATTTAACTACAATGTAATTTGTTTATTTTTTTTCTTATGCTATGTCCACATCTGCGCCCTACGGCGAAGCTATCGTCACTGGAGGCTCATTCACTAATTCAAACTGTAGTAATTGGTTGTTCACGATTTGAACTACTACCTGAAGCTGGGAACAAAAGTTGTTTAAAATTTGATTTTCTACAACTTTGATTCCCATCAACTTTTTGTAGGATCGATATTTTTTTAAATAGTTGGTTGTACCATTTCATTTCTTCAATAACTTGTGTTATTTCAATTTTACAGCAGAAGTTATACGAACAAAAGTTGTTTAAAATTTGATTTTCTACAACTTTGATGCTAATAATTTTTTTGTTAAATCAATATTTTTCGATTAAAATGGGGGTCTCATTTTGATTCCTCAATAACTACCTACTGGCAATGCAACAAACAGTATTAGGACCTCGCTGGACTGATCTGATGAATAGATGCGATCATCGCAGCGTGTATGCCCAGCTTCAGGTAGTAGTTCAAATCGTGAACAACCAATTACTACCGTTTGAATTAGTGAATGAGCCCCCAGTGACGATAACTTCGCCGTAGGGCGATAATGTGGCCGGTCCATTACTTTGTCAACCTAAAGAGGCAATAGAGACTTATAAATAAGACTACAAAGAATAAACAGTTATTGTAAACGGTCGCACTAAGCCCAAACAACTTTCGACACCACCCGGCGATGTTTACAAAAAGGGGCAAAACGCGGCAAGTTATTTTGCGCGTCTAGTGCAACTTATAAATACATTTTAACGGCCTAACTACCGGAAGTCGCGCAGATCAAAGGTTTGACAGTTTTGTTCACTTCGTCCGTTTGTTCTTTGACTTACTTGAATGTTTCAATTGTAGTCTTTGGTTTATTTGTTTCATGGTCTCTTCTACACCTGTGTAATACTTTAATTGTTATTCCGGGTTACCAATTACTAATAATTTACTCAAAAAATCTTCAAAGTGACGTCGGCACACGGCAAAACACTGTATGGGATGAGTTCTGAAATCACAAATAATCAGCTGACCCAAACGTAATAATTCCCTGGATTTCGAAAAAAGTATGGAACACAAAAAGTAGGTATAGAAAAGCATGAAGTGGCATCATACCTCTTCAAGAAAGTTATGTTTAGTCAAAGCTCATCCACACTACTCTGGTAGAATAGCAACCTAAGGCGGCCATCATTATCATCCTATCAGGTATAAAACGTCTACCGTACCATAGATTAATTATGTTTACTATAATTTAATCTATGACCGTACTTAAAAATCCCCAATAGCTTTTCAATAGGACTCGTTGCATGCGTCTTGCATCCAGCGCGATTTTCCTCTACCATGAGGGTGGAAGTCCTACGTCTGATGGTACGGAGTCACCTCCTGTTTCTCTACAATTTTTTCTTCTAATAGAACAAACGGTAATAAAAAATCCTAGTTGTCCTACGGTAGTAGCACAAACAGGAATAATTCCCGATTGTTTTATTGATAGAACAATTGGACTTCAGGCCCCGAAAGTTGAATTTGTTGAAATGTTACATTTTTATAACGTTGAAGATAACATATGGTACTCGTAGATGCCGTTAGGAACGCATGGTGAATGAAAATTACCGTTACGTAATTTCGAACTACACAGAAAACTATTTCTTTCCATACACATTACCGAAGTCTGTAAATGACACGAACCCAAGACATAAACTAAAGCAAATGTAGAGAGAAAACAAAATAAGCAATTCCCAAGGACGCATTGAAAATTATCCGATAAATTATTTTTATTCGTCCCATATTGGACGAAAGAAAGTGAAACTAGTCAAACTCAATCGAACAGAATAAAATATGGCCGCTTTACCGTTTGGAGAAATCACTGAGAGAAATTGGTACAATATTGTTTTTTTGCTCAAACCTTTCATTAATGAAAAGGTTTACGTCGAACGATCGATCGCGATAATAATATCAATCAAGTAAGTAAAGTGGTTACTTTTTAGGATTCCGTTCCCAAAGGGTAAAAACGGGACCCTATTACTGAGACTCCGCTGTCCGTCTGTCCGTCTGTCTGTTACCAGGCTATATCTCATGAACCGTAATAGCTAGAAAGTTGAAAGTTTCACAGATGATGTATTTCTGTTGCCGCTATAAAAACAAATACTAAAATATAGAATAAAATAAATATTTAAGGGGGGCTCCCATTCTATAAACCCGATTTTTTGCCGTTTTTCGTTCCTATGCAGTACGGAACCCTTCGTGCGTGAGTCCGACTCGCACTTGGCTGATTATTACTGTTTTGTTTAAGAAACACCGAACAAATATTTCTTTATAAATATAATCTAGCTATGGAACTAAGGGTTAATCCTTGTGTCCTGATTGATGTTATAAATAAATCCGAAATAATATTTAATTATTGAATATTTTTGTTGGTTTATTAGCTAGTTTGTTACTTTTTCGCAGTGAGATTTACTTTTCACGCAGCCACAGAGCAATAAATGAGGATTGATTGACTTTGTTTATGGCATTGAATTTTAACTCAAAAATAGTTAAAAAACAAAGTTTCAAAAAGCGGGTCGTACGAATTTTGCTTTAAATACAACTCCCGTTATAACTTTATGTTAGAACAGAAATCGTTGTTTTGAGAAGATGAAATGCGATGGACCATCGTAGAATTACATTACATCTGTAATTGTGTAAAAATCTAGTATTTAGGATTATCAAGTTATCTATTATACGAGAAATCTTTATTAGAAAAATGATGGGAATGGCGAAAGTAGCACCACATGTTTCCCTGTCTTTAATTTTATTATAAAAACAGTTTTGGCTACCTGTACTAAGTCGACTAAGTAAACTAGCTATCAAATATTTACAACAGGATGAATCTAAGCAAAATATTATTAACTTTACAATCTATTGTGTCACTATGACTCATATTTATAGATCACCCTCCGTAGATTCCGTAATGATACATTTCTTCTAATGAGTTCTAAACTATCGTTCAGCTTAGAACTCATTAGAAGAAAGTATTCTGTAGAATACTGCCTGCGTTTTGATGACTTACTTTTGTTTTGTTTTTCGTATAAGATCAAAAGATGAATCTGATTTAACGTAAAGTTTCACTTTGTTGCAATTGTTATATTACGCACCAGCTGGATCTTTTCTGTGGCATATTTTTCGGCAACACTTTAGGAAGTATGATTTACATGATTATTATTCTTTTATTTACAAGACAGGTATGTTGTTAGTAAAAGAATAACAATATATGTATTTGTAACGTTATGATATTATGTTCTTACAAAACCACAACGCGCCTGTTCCTTTGGGTGAAGTATAGGTTTTGCTATAGGCAATTTAAGTATGTACGAAGAAAAAACATTTTGTTGTTGTTAATAAAATAAGAACTTTAGTACAAATAAGCTCCTGTTCAGGAGCTCTATAATTGAATCATTAGAAATGCTGAAAGTATGCGAAAATGGTAACCGAGTGAGAAAGAGCGAGACCGAGTATTAAGAGCATTAGCAAGCATCAAAAAAATTATGCTTGTACGAATGGGAAAGCATAGCATGAGGTCCTCTGCTACTGTTAGAAATGATTCCAACGTTTAAAAATTGAGCTCCAGCCAAGGATTCCACTTCAGTTTTTTTCCGCCTTAAATTTAGGGTTTATCCCTAAATAGAAATCAAACGGGTTCCAGCACCGGAGCCTGGGTTCACCAAATATGCCTGGGCTAAATCGAATCCTAGTTGCCGGGGACCTTAAATCCTTGTATTCCTTTCACCGCCCTAAGTGGTATGTGAAACATGCTCTCAGAGCGAAATCCCTAACTGTGGAAACACTGACCCCAGGAGATTTTTGCTATCCGGAATCAATGGAAGTATAATCTGTGTTCAAGCCAAAAGCAAATATAAGACAATGTTACATGTTAGTTGAATGTAATTAGCGGTGGAGATAAACCAATCCATTTAATTTAGTTCAAGTGGCTTGGTTTATCTGGTTACGATGGTAAATTGATTTAAATCGTACTTTGGCACAGCGTTATTAAATATTAGTTAATTCAAGCATTGATACATTTAGTTGTTCGTACTAAATTGGGACGCTCAGACATTATGTCATACATTATTTTTGCAACGTTTCTACTACGATTTTGTTCATTCAAATTATGTATATATCAAAAAGATTATGTATAATTCAATATCTCCTTTGTGGAAATAAAAGCTTTATCTCGAGTATTGAAATCGTCACCAAATATGTAACTAAATAACATAATTAAGTAACATACCTATTACCTATTCTAGTCGTCAGATTTTCATTCTAGTCCCTGTGAATTTACGTCAATGCCGCAAATGCGGCAGATTTGGTTATTATGTCTTATTACCCACGACGGGACGGAGACGGTAAATGCGTTTGGGGTGAGAGGATGTTTGTGCGTTTGTTTGTGTGTTCGTTTTGCAAACCTTTACCTATGCCCGTTTTTTTCCAAAAACTACTTAACCGATTTTGATGCAGTTATCAGTTATTTTAGAGGAGTGAAAGAAAATTATTATTAACCCTTAACCACCTATTACCTATTTTTATAACGTAACCACCTACCTGCGGTCTTGGAGACCGCTTATTTATAAACACCTTAAATGCGGGTACTACATTATTCACAAAACATTCAAATTACTATAATACTTGTTTATACTTTGGACCTTTATTTTAGACCTTCAAATATCCTGAACATGTAATAAAATCTCCTGATTTGATATAATAGTTCGAAAACTAGTAATTTTATACAAAAAGAGACTCATCTTAAATAATGAGATTAAATTGATAAGAAACATAAAATATGGAATTTTTGGATAAGTTTCTTGAAGTTTAGGATATAACACCTATACAGTTTTAGAAAAAATCTAAAAATTAAACAAACATTTCAACAAAATTGCAACTGTCAATAATGTACATTTTTGCGGTATTTTCAGTACATTTTCTATGCACACTCTAAACAAATTGGTACCTTTCTTATAAAACATCAGTACAAAACATAAGAACGGTCTTCTGTTTCTATTTGTATCAAATATGAAACCTACTTTTGGAATTTGCAGTGAAATTACATCATTATTATCTTCATCGTTTCAGTGAAAAATAGTCACGTAACCACCTACGTGCGGTCACACAGACCGCTGACGAATTATTTTTACTTACCCTGGCTACATTTTGCGAGCATGTACACTCGCCGACCGCAAGTGTGGTTTTGATATACACATGTGTAGAAAAGGTATATAGACGCGCACTGTTCTATTTATGTTCGATACATATAGATCGAAATATTTGAATTTAAAAATACGCTGCGGTCTCACAGACCGCTGGTAGTTGGTTAAGGGTTAAAATGTTTTTGCTTTCTTAGCTTAGTTTATTTTTGTTTTGACAGTGACCACTACTGATGTTACATTATTTTTCTGTGTAATATTTTTCTGTGAAATAATGTCTATGAATCTCAGTTATCTGAAAATTAAGTTTTTGTTAGTATTTTTCTTTTACGAATATATATTTATTCTTTGCAATAGGTATATATTATTAACAAAATATGCATACCCTTCCTTGAATACCTATTATGCTATTATTTAGCATTTTGTCCATTTGTAGTCGTTTTACGGAACGACAAGGTGTAGGTATAAGTAGAGGTGATAATATAAGTTCATTTTATCTATCTATTTACGAAACTTAACTAAACAAAGCCTACCTAAACTTTAATTCACCCCATTCTACAAAGTAAAAATGTAAGTAAAGCTTTTCTCCTCATGTATAGCAACTTTTAAACACAATAAACGACATTAACGAGATCTCTATAAAAAGTTTCTGCTCCTATATAAGGTTTAATCTACTCTTAATTTGCATTATACATTGGTGAACCCACGTTACTATAAATTAAGCAAATATAACGCCTACTTGTCTGTCTTAATTCCTTATCTTTTCTATAGATCTTTATCTTTAATTAAGTCGAAAGATAAATGAATGTTTAACCTCAAATTTGACGCCTGCGCGACTTCACTTCCAAAAACGAACACTGATTTTTTGTAGCTAGTCTCAATTTCACTTTATTCAATTTGAATTATGGTATGATCATGAATTATGGTATTAGGTATGATCACTTGACACAAACTTATCTGTGTACGTAAAATACATATAATTTACAATTTCTTTATTATTTATTTAATAACTACAACAAAACTACACTACTATTACACAAAAAGCATTGGATCATCCTCAGACCTTTGAAGGTCTAAAGATAATCCAAATGCTCAAGCCCACTGCTAGTTGGCAGCGTGCCCAGCATGCTAGATGCATTGCCACGCTGAATGGCAATGCTTATGCGTTGAGCCAAATAAACAATAATGATGATGAGATTTCTATCTATTTATCAAATAAGCATGTGGCCAATGTCTATTCACTCCTGGGTACCTAACTACCTATTTGCCTCTTCTCTATTTTGACTCTCTTGCATTAATAGCATTTGTCTTTTGCATCTTTACACTTTGCCAATATACGAAGTAGGTAGGGCAGGTGCTCCGGTTGTGGCCATCTTATTATCATTTGGGGCTATTTCGAATTTTAACGATTAAGTGATTAAGATTAAGTAATAATACTTTGAGATTCACCCAAACAATATTTATGTTGTAACATTGTTTATAATTACCATTTATGCAATAATTTTGACACCAAAATGGCCACAACCGGGGCACCTGCTGTATATTTTGGAAGACGTAAATTGTTTGGTAGGTAAGTACAGTAAATAGCAAAAGGTATTAAATACTATTCGTTAAATCGACAAATGCACGAGAATTCAGAGTAATTTTTTTATCCGCGGTTTCGACTGCGTGATATTTTAATTTATTATCATTGAAACTTTTTATTTCTGAGATAAAAAGTAGCCCATGTCACTTTCCAACCTATTATATTAACTATATCCATGACAAAAATTAAGCCTGAGCTCTTTTGCTGCGTGAAAGAGTAACAAACCAACAATCAAACTTTCGGATTTATAATACTAGTAAATATATCCAGAATCAGGTCTGTATTAAGTAATTTAAAGTGAATTGCAACAGTAATATGCAAAATTGCACACACCTAGCTCTTAGCTAGCAATGAAAAAGGAATAAAACCACAATTCCTAGTAAAGTGATTCCGGCTAGCTCCGTTTGAAGTTAACGCTCCGTCTAAATTAACATGTGGGTAAGAGTTGTTAGATGTCGGGATAAATGGCCATTTTGGTGTATTAATACGTCTTGGATACACAGTGTCTAGAGGTGGGCTTTGACACCGTTGTTTGGAGCAGTTTAAACACCTTAGAGTTCATTTTCTTATATTGTCTATGAATAATAATTGGCCAAGTACGAGTAGCACTAGCGCACGCAGGGTTCCGTACTGTTCGGGAGCCCCCTTAAATATTAATTTTATTTTAAATTAATTATTTATATTAAATTGTATATACAACTAAACATTCTGTGAATATTTTAAGCATCTACCTGTTACAATTATTAATGTCGAGCGAAAAAAGGTTAAAAATTTAGGTTAGTTGTATGGGAGCCCCCCTTAAATGTTAATTTTATTCTCTTTTTAATGTTTGTTGTTATAGCGGCAACAGAAATACATCATCTTTGAAAATTTCAGCTTTCTAGCTATAACAGTTTATGAGATACAGTAATTATACATAAATATATACCTGGTGACAGACATACAGACGGACAGACGGATAGCGGAGTCTTAGTAATAGGGTCCCGATTTTACCCTTTGGGTACGGAACCCTAAAAATGCTGTTTGGCAAAGTGTATATTACTTACCTACCTATATGCTCATCATTATGAACAACATTTCAACTATGGAACCTGCGAAATCGCAAAAATGATATTTTTAAAAGAAAGTATCGAGGCTCTAGATAAAAAACAATAACATCGAACAATATCTAGCTATGGAGAGGGCTATGCTTGGTGTCTTTCTGCGAGATCTAATCAGACATGAGGACATGCGCAGACGAACGAAAATTACCGACATAGCCCAGCTGATTAGCAAGTTATCAATAGCAGTGGGCAGGGCGGAAAGTTTAAAGATCGGATGACCGATGTGGCCGTAAAGTTCTCAAATGGAGACCACGGACCGGCAAATTAAAGCAGCGTAGCACGTCCACCGACTAGGTGGACTAACGATAAAATAAAAATCGCAGTAACATGGATGCATTCCGTTTCTAACCGGCTTTATTGAGAATCCATAGGAGTGGCCTATATCCAGCAGTGGACGTCCTACGGCTAACGGATGGATGGATATCTTGAAAGAGCAAGACCAAAGATTCGTCGCTGCAACGATTACCAAATTTTCTTTCATCTAAGTAGAAGTAAGCCGCTTCCAACCGCTCTTATTACAGAATATAATATAGCAGAAGCTTACCAGCTGCTGTGGATATACTATGTTTATAAAATATAAAATTAGTCCTTCAGATAGATAATCAAAAAATGTTAGACACGTATTTTCTCTATTGTCAATTAAACAAAAATTGATGAAGATATAGTCCGTTAAAGCTCTAAGGTTTTCTAGAGCTCCGCGTAACGTCACAGCTAGACTACAAAAGTATAGACTTTTAACAGAGAAATGACGTCACTCCCGAACATTGACAAGGTTGATCTTTGTCATTTATTGTTTGATTGACAAAAGAAAAAGTATGTGTCCAATATTTTTTAATAATCTAACTAACGGACTAATTATAATAATGTTTTTTATCCAGTCATCATACTTATTATCGGTCTCAAACTTTGTGCAATAAGAGTCAACCAATGTACTACAGACTATCGTATATAGGTGTAGTGTAGACTGATGGCTGATCTCAAGTAGTAGTCAGGTCCTCCTACGCCGATTGTACTCAGTGTATGTAGGTAATGATGCGTAATGCACTCGTCTTGACCCCAAAACGAGATCTACTGCATTTGACGACAGACGAACATCTTATCTATTGCATTTGCTTATGATTTTTGGACTTTCATGCATGTTAGAAGTGAAGTTAGCGTGATTTTTTGGAAATCGCTGACCAATGACGATTTTTTATTGATATTTGTGGTCTAAATGCTATTAGGTACTAGAATTATGACCAAGTACCGGCAAGCGCATAGCCGTGGTGGTCTAGTGGTAATGACACCCGCCTTACAATCGTGAGGTCGTGGGTTCAAACCCGGTCCCGTACCAATGAATTCTAATGAAAACATATTAAGTACGGAATTTCACACCACTGGCTTTTCGGTGAAGGAAAACATCGTGCGTGAGGCAACCTGCATACGTCCGTAGAAGAAATTCGATGGCGTATGTGAATCCACCAACCCGCACTGGGCCAAAATAATGGATATAGCCTAATCACGCATCGTGGGTAGGCCTACGTCCTGCAGTGGATTCTAAAAAAGGCTGGTACAGTACCAGCAAGCGTAGCGTTGTGCTAACAAGGTGGATAGAATCAGATGATAGGATCGAGCTGAATGCAAGCTACCAACCGCCCTTTTTGGAGATTTATAGGGGAGGACTGTGTCCACAAGTGGTCGTCCTATGGCTGAAAAAACGACAAAGAAGTTGACAACCAGAGTTAGTTGCAAATTGTATCAAATGGAAATAACTTTATTTCAACTTGCCAAACCGCTAGCTGTTGGTGTAGGTTCTTATATGGCCGGATTTCTACATTTCTGATCCGATATTGAAGAGAGCCTAGCCTTCCAAACACAAATCGTTGAGTTCATTGAGCCAGTGTTGCTATCTGGATAAAGTATTTAGTCCAAATATTCATGCAAAATTCGTATACAATATAATCCGTACATTTTCCGCAATTCTAGGTCTTTGTTTTCACCAAAGGCGCTTGTGTCCTTGCCCACTCTCTTACAGTCAAATGTGTTCAAATGGATTTTCCCGTAGCATAAATCCGTTTAAAAAACCGTATCTTATAACTTTTTATAGTACACACAAAATCAAAATAACAATAAATACAACAGTGAAATTTTTAAGGTAGTGCAACACTAGGCAGCCTTATCGCTGGAAGCGATCTCTTCCAGGCAACCCATGTACGGAAAGGAATGTGCAATTTGACGGGAGTACAATAAATACTAAAAAAATATCGAATCCACATACTTACGGACAAATTCGTGTATATAGCAACATTGCGTTGAGCTCTTCATAACTTAGTTAACGATAATTGCTTGATCTGAATCATAAAATGGGATGCAGCGTACCGGGATAAGTATTAGCAACTATTTTACAGCGACACAGATAACCATCAACCAGGGCTATCTGAGTGGGCTTTATTAATACCCACTTCACTGCGAATTTAGCGAGCCAGACGGCTGCCATTACTTGTCTACGTTATTTGACAACTTATTGTAAACGTAATTAGTTTCTGAAAACGTGCCGACGACGCGCCACAGTTTATAGGACTCAATTATTAAGAGTCTGTAGAGAGGACTACATAGTAGGGTTCACAGATCTTGGAACTAGTCAAAAGGCCCGCCGCCCGTTGTACCTACTATGATGGTGCGATTATCCTCAGGCAGCATATTATAATGTACATTGTACAGACTACGCTACTGCTTCGCAGGGGACTTTTCAGAGGAATCAGAGGATAATATCAGGTGTTCCATACATTTTTTTTTGCATAAAATGGCATGTTCGACTTCAACCGTGTACAGAATTCGCGAATATTTCGCACCGATCGATGTAGCAATTTACACTCAAATGGCTCAGCCGATTTCGAAAAAATTTAAATGGGAACAATTTCGAAGTATACTCTTTCCAATAAAGAACTATCGCAATCGGACTACTATGTAATAAGTTATGCGTGGTTACACATAAAAAATATACGCGTCAAAGGAGATAATGCAAAATGGGCTAAGTACAGTAGCTCAAAAAATCCGTTAAACTATGATAAATAAATGCGCAGAGTGAAACAACCGCATCAAATGCTTAATTTTTGAGTAATTTCACATTTTCCAATTTCATTTTTGTTCAGTCATTGAATTACTGTCATTTTGGTCACATGTAACCTTAATACCCGAATACACGAAATTACCTTTAATGGACACTGTTATTGTAAAAAATAACGGGAAAATCATTTTCCGAAAGACACAGAGCAAATTATGAAATACTGTACTCTTTAGTGGCCCAATTTCTATGCATATTTACAATATCTCCTTTGAGTATCTCCTCCGTTTGGTCGGTTAAAAAAGTTCATCGGCATTCGATAAAATAATTATAACTGTTAAATTGATGTTTTGTAATTTTTTAATCAAAGTAAATGTGGATTGTATTTATTGATGCCCTAATAGTACACTGAAGTGCGGAGTAGTACAGTAAAGCACTTTAAAAAAAACAAAGCCTTGCAAAACAAAACGACCTTTTTACTAAAAATTACAAAAACTATTAAACACCTCTAATTTTTATTACTTTTGGTTGTCATAATCATATTCTTTAAAGGTCTGTGGATGATCCAATTGCTTTTTAGGTAGTAGTAGTGTATGTAATTTTAGCGTATAAAGTAGTATTGTATTTTGTTGTAGTTAATAAAAGGCACTTATGCCCGTGAAAAAATTTTGAAAACAATACTTATAGGTCAAAATATGAAGTAACAATTTCCAATTAAACACAAAAAGGTACAGGTAAACGAAAGCCGTCATACATACCGACTTGGATATTTACAATGACACGTTCTTTCGAATCTCGACGTTATGTCACCTAATACTCGTAATTTCTCGTAACCGAACGCTTTGGCATCGCGTGGCGTTGTAGTCGGCTTGCAATCGCCTTTCGACTAACTAAAAAGCCTGCCCACTACGTAGGCTCGGACACTTTTTTGCACGATTGTGCAAATATACAGGTAAAGGTACATGTATTAATACTTATCGTGAAATTGATCCTTATATAAAAACTAGCAGCGCCCCGCGGTTTTACCCGCGTTGTACCCGTTCCCGTAGGAATTTCGGGAATTTTTATACATATAAACCTTCCTCTTGAATCACTCTATCCATAAAAAAAAACCGCATCAAAATCCGTTGCGTAGTTTTAAAGATTTAAGCATACAGACAAACAAGCGAAAATAGTGACTTTATTTTATACTATGTAAGGATAACATAAGCGACCCTCTACTCGTATAGCAATTATTTTATAATGTACTACCAGATATTAGGCAGTAATATTAAAACGATTTAAAAACAAACAAAGTAACACCTCAGCGGAAACGATCTATCATAACTAATTTAATTACGTCTTACGAATCCAATTACTAGGATAATTAATTGTAATTAAAATGGGATGGTAATTGTATTTATGAAGATACGAATCAGTGAATAATTTTTCCCCAACAAAATTAGTTATTCTTCTACTCGTATGTAGCTCGTTCATATTTTTCTAATACGTTAGAATTATCCAATAATTATTTATTGTTAGATTAGACCAGTCTTAATTATTTTTCGCATAAAATGGCAAAACCGCCTTCCATCGTGTACAAAATTCGAATAATTAACTAGCATTGTTTCCATTATAGTTGATTTTTCAAAAACGGCTCAGCCGATTTCTGTAAAACTTAAATAGGACCATCTTGAGAGTATATCAAACTAAAAAATAATATTTCGATTCGGTTTACAATTGGCGAAATTATCGATGAACATACACAAAAAGAAAATACATACAGACGAATATAGAACCTCCTCCTTTTGGGAAGTCGGTTAAAAAGGAAATTGAATTCTTCAAATAGAAGGTGCTGTATGAAAAAGATGTATTTTTTTTTAGGGTCAGTACTTGATTGGTACTTGGACTATTTTGCTAATCAATATCATAATCAGCCTTTAATAACCTACTGTTGGCGTACTACTCATTTACCAAGCAGATACCTTCCCTTCGCTTCGGTCAATTATCTAGTATCTATTAAGGAATGGAACGTAACATGAAATTAATAACGTAACATGATATTTTTAATTTTTTGATATGTGATTATAATTTCTTTATTTTTCATACTCATAGACATTTTTAAACTGAAAATGACATTGTTATTTTTATGATACTGGTACAATTTTATTTTTGATTCATATTCTATTATGGTATAAATTAAATATTTTGTTTTTGTACCTAATACTTGATCTTGTAAAATCTAAAGGGTGTGCTTACTTAGTTGTATTAAAAATGTAATTTGGTAGAATTTTGAAATATTGTTACCAGACGATTCCAAGTGCCTGTATTGTGTCTACGGAATAAAGAAATTTTGACTTGACTTGAACCCTAAGATTGGTGATCGTCGGCTGAGATAAGTAACATAATTTTGTTATCAGAAATTGTGATCGTCGGCTGAGACAAGTAACATAATTTTGTTATCAGAAATTGGGAACTAAAACTGTTCTGCTATTACTATTAGTGTCATTTTTGCTTTTAAATGTTTCTTCCGTTACGCTGTTTATCATAAATGTTTAGCTAGAACTTTGCTATACCTGAAACAGGGTGACATGTACCTGTATGTTAGTCTTATGTTAAGATCTAATTTTAACTTTATGTATGTGATCTTGCAAACAAATAAATATCTAAATATCTAGATAATAACGCGTAGTTCTTATGAATACTGTGGCCACTTTGTATTTTATAGGGGTTCAATTTCAATCAAGTTTCGCACAAAAACATGTCGTCCCCTTCGGTTGGTAAAATTTGACACAAAGCACGTGTATGCGTAGTCATAACATGGCATATTATAAAGGAGTCTGTGAAACAGTTATGTCTAATAACAAAGATGGGGTATAAAAGACGGACCTACAAAAGTAATAGATATATCCTCAATATGAATGGGTCGAGTTATGATTTGTGTCAGCCAAAAGACGTGTTTACTGCTGGATATAAGACGAGAAACATTAAATAATCGGCCAAGCACGAGTCGGACTCGCGCACGGAGGGTTCCGTACTGTATGGAATTAAATAAATATTAATTTTGAACCCTAAAAAATGCTTGTCTGTAAAGTCGATTTACGGGCGATAGTTTTACGTTATGACGTCATGAAAAAACATTGTTGTGGAATCTTGAATCGACAACTAAAGCAAGCCGAATGTTTAGGCCGAAATGGGCCCAATTATGAAGGCGCCATCGTAAATTTAATATCAACGTAAAAAGTGTTCTCTCTATCGAATGCCTAAAGTAAAAAAGAAACAGAAATATTCTAAATTGCTAATATAACTACGATGGCGCCTTTATAATTGGGCCTAATGTCTCTTTATGCTTGTTCTGCGTTCTCGCTTGCACGCTCGGGTCAGGTGAAACGTGACACTTTTCGTGCGAACAACCGACGTTCTTCGATTTATAAGACGTTATCACGTCAAAAAAAAAAACGCTTGAAACGGCTTGTAGGTAAATAAGTAGTGTAGAGCTACTAATGATATTACTTAGTCATCGTTTTATAGTCCACTGCTGAACATAAGCCAAGTTTCTAAAGGCAGCTAGACCATATCTACTCGTACCACCACGCTGACTCAGAGCGTGTGCGTATGCAGAATTCACACACCATCGAATTTCTTTTCATGATACATATAATGCAGGTTGCCATTCATTTTTTTCCGTCAAAATTATATATTGTATGTTTATCATCATTTCCAAAAATAATTCTTAGTTCCGGGGATTTTAAAAGAGTTTTAAAGCTTATCCAGGGCCTCTTGGCTAGATGGCTAAGCCACCCACGGTCACCCATCAGAAGACAGAGACCACAATTGTTTCATTTCAGTGATCGCTATCTACCCGGACTATACGGACGAACGAGTGATCGGCTATACTTGACCTATTAGAGCACCCAAACACACACCACAATATCTTTAAAAATATTTTAATTTTAATTGTAACTACTTAGGACTCTAGAAAATATTAGGACTTCTAACTTTAAGAAATTTCATTCGTAATTTTCTTTCCTGTTTTGTTTCTATAATAATTACAGAGATAAAGTGGGGAAATGTCTGTAAAATTATAATAATTTTCGTTTTTATAGACATTATAATATATTATTAGTAATAGCACTAATTTTCGTATGACATATAGGCTGATTGTGTAGTACTATAGAAATATAATATACCTAATTAAAAAACCCCCGACACAAAAATATTTGACAACAAACTTACAATTGACAACCATTTTGGGCACATTTGTAGAATTTTGGTTCTTCCATCCCCACTTTAACCCACCATAACTCTTAAACGGCTCAATCGATTTTTATAAAACATAGCTAAGAACACTCTCGATTAAGTCTCCTTTCATCCAAAAAAAACTAAACTGAAATCGGTTCAGTGGTTCGGGCGCTATGATGCCACAGACAGACAGACAGACAGACACACAGACAAACAGACACGTCAAACTTATAACACCCCTCTTTTTGTCGGGGGTTAAAAATTAAGATCTTTGTAACCACAATTTCAACGAATAAATACTTTTGACTTTGACACATAAAAGTTCTCTGATCTGTGACCCACAGAGAGTCTCTAGTAGGTCTAAGTCTAGGCAATCACTCATTCGTTCGTTCGTTATACAAATTCAAAGTAAAAATCATTATCAATTGTTCTTGGAATCGTCAGATAACAATGTTTACAGTAAAGTTATAATCTAAATATTTTCTGATCTGTAAGTGCACCTATAAGCGCTATTTTTTAACAGCAAAACGTTGCTAAAATCCCATGTGTTTCTGTTTGAGTGACGCTGAGATTGCATCCAATTCAATTTGGCGTCGTAATATATCAGACAAAACGTCGGATAAAATCATTTGTAAGCGCGTCGCAAACATTTACATGTTTTGGTGTTAGGGTTGCAACATGCTTATAAACCTGATCAATTACATTCTAAAGTAGTTTTTTTTATTATAGATAAGGAAATCAAAGGCGTAGTCCTTGCGTAGTCATTCTTTTTTCGAAATTGTATTTGTCACATTTTACAGCGTGTTGACTAAGAATATGTACTTTCGCAATGAGTGCAAATCGAGAATGACCCCCTGGTTGGTAAATCGGCCAATCATCATCAACCAGAAATAATGTTACCATTACAAGAACTAGAAAATATTCGACATAAATTTAAAAACCAGATCAAAATTCGTGGCAACGGCAACGATAAAAATCATGACATTACTAAATATTATCAAAATCAGCTGATAAAAAGCGCGACAGTAAATTTCTCCCCTTTTTGAGGGAAATACCCCCCAAACAAATATCGCCGATTTCTTAAAAAGTTTCATTGACATCTAAAACCTGTTTCGTCGAAATTGCTGATAAATGCGATCTTTAGAGGAGAAACAAAATCTGGACAGACGAAAGCATAATCGTCGAGTTAAACCGGATACCACTCTCACTTCGGTTTGGTGAAACTACAAGTAATACGCTTAGTGCTCATGAAAAAGTTAGTAAGTTTCGACAAAGTCAAAGTCAATGTCAAAAAAAATCGTCCGATAACAATGCTTTTAAAATATACCTATAAAATTTTATCTTAAAAATAAAATTTCGTTTCCAAATTTCACAATTAAAAATTATCAAAATACAACAAATCATCACTACATAGTATAAAACAAAGTGGTTTCCCGCTGTCTGTCCCCATGTATGCTTATATCTTTAAAACTACGCAACGGATTTCGATGCGGTTCTTTTAATAGATAGAGTGTTTCAAAAGAAAGGTTTATAAGTAGTAGTTGTGTGAAGCCGGAGCGGGTTGCTAGTTAAAAAACACAAAATTAATACAATACAAGTAAAAAAATATCAATGTCAATTAAGTGACTGTTTGGATGTCAACATGTACAGGTAGCAGGACGGAGCTCGCACACAGTTTATAACCATATATAGTTAATCGCATGCAATTAGTAATTACAACCTGTAATGATCAGTAACTTATCCGCCTTAGTTTTTTAGTAAGTACCTGTCGGCTCCATTTGTCAAATTCTTAAACGAATACCTACAGAAACAAACAAATTGAACAATTAAGCTTGTATAGGCCGAGTGGTTAGCCTTTGACTAAACAGTTAAAACAGCCGAATACAATGTAACGTGTCATCTGAGCCACAGTAGCGCTTTGGTGATCGCTAGTCCTTAGCAACATCTTTCAGTTTGTTATGAGCAATACAAAAAGTAGAATGTAATAATTATATCTATTAGTTTTTGGACTTAGGTGGTTGATAGGATGATAGGATAACATCTCATAAAGGAGTACTCCTCCAGGCGAGGTGTTGTGCCTGGGGATAGCTATCCGAAGCTGTAACATTGACATAATTCGGCCGACGTGTACGAGTATCTAGAACTTCGTGGACGCGCATCGCTGTAAATTTCGTTTGCAGAATTCAGCTTGTGATTGCGAAAAATGATTATATGTATTGTAAACCTGATAGTATTTGAAATGTAAGCACCCCTAAATCGGGCCCTGCGATACAGGTCATCCTAGTGCAGGGTCCACTAGTATTTTTGTATCTCTGTAATCTTCTGCTAAATAAAACATTTTGCATTTTCTATTTTTGCGAGAAGTGGCAGCCCTATAAAGGCCTAAGGGCTATTGCACACCGGCCAGCTAATTTGGTGATGTTGTACAAGTCGCCTCACTCTTTAGACTGCCTATTACGATATTGAACGCGACTAGTGATGGGCGTCACTCCTAATCCCAGCTATCGATAAAATTTTGTCGACAGAGAGACCAGCCGGACTAGCCTAATAATATTAACTACGACTCTACGACATAATTTTATCGACATGTCAGAACGAGACAGAGTTAATCTGTCACATTTTCACACGTCGACAAACTTTCTGTCGTGGTCGTATGCTAGGCTAGCAGATATGTAACTAAATATATATCTTTACCTCGTTTTAAAATAATATCTACCATTGTGTAATAACAAGAGATTTTAGTAAAACCTTGTCTGTTAGGTATATTGTAAGGCTTATGAATGTAAGAAAATTTGAAATTGAAGCAAAGGGTTCTGTCTCAATTTAATAAATCAATCTATTAAAATTAATCTGAACCATAAGGTAATTTTGAAAAAATCTTTGATGGAAAACGCTTTATATTGGTTCACAGGCATAGTTATTATTATATGTTCACAAGAATAGAATAGAATAGAATAGAAAACACTTTATTGCACACAGTAAAAATAAGACAACAGTAATACATGAAAAACTTATTAGTGTAGCTCAAGGCTCAAGCACAAGCATGTCGAACATAAAAAAACAGAGCTACGAGTAACTAAGAATTGTTCTTAGAATTGGCTAGCTGACATTTTTTTTGATGTCCTCTTGTAACAGCTATAAACAGAGCCGATTAACGAAAACAAAAATAAAATCAACTTAGAAATAAAGAAATTATAAGCACTTTATTTTCTTGCTAGACAAAGAGCGCATTAAAGCAGAATATGACGTCACGGCCCGTTAGTGTCATACATTCGCCATACTATGTTATGCTTTGTGGGAAAGGGACAAGGCATCCCCTCTTAATCCCTACAAAAATCTTTACAAGCTTATATCTCTGAACTGAATTAGCCAATTTTAGTTATTTTCTTCAGTTTACGAATCATAATCAATTGGAGAATTCAGTAATCTTAATACTTTTAATTAATTCAGTACTAGTCAACTACCCCATTGTTTTTTGTAATTTTAATCGATAACTATGAACAAAAAATTATGAAGTTTATTTAAAAATCAAAATTTTCATCTGACTTGATCTTTTGTAACACTTCTGTATCAACACTAAAAGTTTTATATCAGCTTACAATTGGGTTGAACCCCACCATATGCAAACTTCGTGCACTCCGTGAGTATCAATATATTTCCCTCATTGAAACCGAAAAACATACAAAGTCATGCATAAAACCAGCATAAATATACATCACGGCATTTTATCGACGACGTCACCGTCACTGGTCCGAATGAATATTTAATTTCACCCCTAGCGTTGTTTATTTATTGGTCGTATATTTCATAGCTGAGGGCGATTTGCATGCGGTGGCCGTACTATGCTGTCAAAATTGTTAGGGGTGGCGCGGCGATGAATGGATGCAAAGATAGTGCGCGAACTAGAAGCGTCTACGCAAATTATATTTTGTAAATATTTACTCTCAATAACATCTTCTGATTGATCTTATCTTAGCTACACGACCTTATCTTACCATCCCCTTTTTACTACAGGACAAGTAGGAAGACGCCACAATACCACCCCTACACTGTCGATTTTCCTTCGAAACGTACAAAGCGGTTTGACTCAACATTTCTAATTCATACCGCTAGAGAATGGAGCAGTCTTTCTGCTTTTCCGTTTCCTAACAGATTTATTCTAAAGCTTTTCTAGATCGGAGTGAATAGGTAGGTATCTTCAAAGTCTGCCTGTTTCATCTTCGACCACAATGTCGCTTATCATCAGCCGAGTTGGTGGTAAAGCAAGGACTTATTCGCGTGTAAACTTTTACTAGCTTTTACCCGTGCCATCTCATAATTGTACTTGTTGTTTTTTCGGGATAAAAATTAACCCATGATTCTCTCTGATCTTTAAACTAGATCCAGGCAAAAATCAAGCCGATCCGTTTTTCCAATGCTGTATGTAATAGTCACAAAACTCATAAACAAACAAACCAACAAACATACATGAGGATTTATACCAAATTTTATGGGGATGGCGAAGAGATAAAATGCGATGCGAAATGAGAAATTTGCGGTAGGTATTGGGAAAGAGAGTAAAGAAATACACGAATGGCGGGCTAAACATCAAACTAGGTGGCACTGACCTTGCGAGGACCGGACGTCCCTGGGCGAAGAAGGCAGCCGTCTCCAGATTCCTCTTGCTGCACATTCGATTTCGGCGCACTGATGCGTAGATTTTGGCGGCCCCCAGCTAGTTATTTGTGGCGAAAAGGTGGTTGTCAATCGTGTCTAAATAGTCTAATTTGTGAAGACACTGTGGTTCGCGGCGGTTACGCCTTGAAAAGATTTGTTTGCGCGAGTCCTTTTTGACAAGAAGAATTATTGGAATGAGCCCGTGTTGTCCCATTGTTGGGCAAAGGTCTCCTCTTTCGAGTGAAAAATAAAAAAATAATGATATAATGACAAAATTAAAATAAATGTACAAGTCAAGAGTGAGTGGGTATCTTCTAGGTCTACATACTCCATCTTCGGCTACAACTTCACTTTCCATCAGGCGAGTTGGTGGTCAAACGCCTATTCTGCATAAAATAAACAACAACAATTGATTCCTTAAATAAAAGAAACTAAATACCAAGATACCGGCCTTCAACACTTAGTTTGGCAGCTATAAAGAATCACAATCAGCTAGATGTACCTACTACTCTCTGAATGTATCTCTCTTAATTTATCTACTGTACTACATGCTCCACTCTAAGCTAATGTGTGTGTCTGAAGTTTGATCCACTTAATAGCTACGTTGTCAACTAATTGAACAACTGGACTCATAAAACACTACAGTTTAATTTTATAGAGCAAACGCTACTTTGTACGCAGAATAGTTACTTATGCAATTGCATTTTATCAAGCGTATCTAAAATCTCCTCATCTGACAAATAACATGCTCCCTAGAGATAAGACTATCGTACCCATAGATATAGCGAGATGGGATATGTCGCTTCGATCTCGCATCCCACAGACTACTGTAGTATGTGGCTGCGGCCTAGTCATCAACCGATCACAGTTCAAACATTTCGGCCTCTGTGATGTGGAAGATTAGGCCGTAGTTGCAGGTCGCAGGTGTCTGTGGGACACCTCTAGCGGGGACTTATTTTTCAACGGAAGTCTTTCCATATACTCAGAACTACGCGTAACTCCGATAAATAATTACACAATCATCACTCACAGATTACATAAAACAATGTATTCAGATACACTAACACAGCACTTCATTATTATCCTTACAAATATTGGTTTGTTCCTCTTACATGCAGCGACGGAGCAACGGATTCACTTGATTTTTGTCATGGACATACCAAGGTTGAACGACGTGAAAGTGACATAGGCTACTCGTACTTTTGTCCTAGTAAAATATAATGTTCCCATGGTTTAGCATAAAAATTAAAAACAATGCGGGCGGAGCCGCGGGCAAAAGCTGGTTTTTCATAAAGAAAACAATGGTGCCAGCATTTTAACCAACGGGCTTCTAGACTAGATTTCTTTGTGTATTCCACAGATCAGAGAACAAGTATTTTCGTTAAAAACGTTCTACTTATATATTTTACTAGCGACCCGCCCCGGCTTCGCACAGGTGTATTATACATATAAACCTTCCTCTTGAATCACTCTATCCATTAAAAAAAACCGCATCAAAATCCGTTGCGTAGTTTTAAAGATTTAAGCATACAGACAAACAAACAGACAAAATAGCGACTTTATTTTATACTATGTAGTGAAGTCTGTTTAGTTTTAAGTTATTTTTTTTTTATTTGTAGGTTTACTTTTCGTAAACAAACATGTATGCGGCGTATGAGTACATATTAAATTTGCTACAGATAAGTGTCTCGGGAACCGGGTAAAGAGAAAGCCCTTCTCTAGACCTCTTTATCGTGCCACATCTAGTAACTTGACACAACTTTGATAGATCGATAGCCTGTTTCACATCACTATAGCTCTCGGATAATGAAAAGTTACATGATATTTGAACAATAGACTGGAAATGTTCAAGTACTGTAATTACTGCTTAAAATGTATTTTATAATTCAGGAGGTCGGATTTTGAGAATATAATTGCTTGAAACAATGAGCCCAAAATTAGTATTAAATACTGAGGAAATATACGTATAATAGGCATATGTTTACGACGTATTTACAATATTTTGTTTCTGTGTTTACAAATTTTATTCATTGCTAACACAGATACACGTCATACTTATAAACATTACTTCTTTTCTGTCGGGATTGAAGAGCAACTACAAAGTTTTTTTACAATAAAAAATTCCAAGTCGATGGTTTTTAGTTTTAGTACCCTTTATCCCTTGTTTAGCTTGGTCGTAACTGAAAACCTATAAGTAGTTATAATTATATTTTAGTTAAGGCCAATGGGCCTTATCTAAAAATTTTTAATAAATATTTCATACACATAACTATGAGTAAATGTCTAATTTCGCACACATATTACAATATTCCGTTGGCATGTCATAAAAAAAAAAACAATTAAATTATACGGCATTGAGCACTTTGTGACATAAATTAGTTCTTAATAAACCAGATTGGAACACAAAATAAGTGACGCATACTTTTACGAAGTTAAAGTGAAATGCCAGACAGAATCAGTTATCCCCCTCAAGAAAACTTTACAGCAAACTTTCAGGAAACAAAATTAATATAAATCGCGCGTGGTAAGCGCCATGGAACTCGCTGAATTCCCGTATTTATTATACAAAGTCAAACTAAACCGATCCCAAACGAAAATATTGGTTTAAAGAAAACTTTAAGAAAAGTTTTCCGTTCGGAAAGCTTTTTGCTAGAGTCAATGTGTTCGTGAGAGTTCGTGTTTGAGTTCTAAAATCAAAATGAGACCGTCAATTTAGAATTCAAAATGGCTGACAGACGCTACAAAGTGTTATTTAGAATGTTTCAAAAGAATAGAAGTCAATAATTAGCTACTTTTCGCTTTAGTTAAGCTAAGCACTAAATAAGCATATGCTTACTTGCTTAGTGCTTTTTCAGGCAAGTGCTTTAATTAATTACAACAAAGCACAAAAATCCAGTTACACAAAAAGCAATTAGAATATCGACAGATCACAGAAAGTCTAGAGATAATGTAAATGCTCAAAGCCACTACCAGTTATTTTCATGTAGCGCTTTAAGCGTAGTTCGACTAGGTATTTGCGATCACCAAAGTTAAAAGCAACTTTCGGCACGGTCCGTCTTTGCATGAGTGACCGCGGGTGACATATCCAACTATGAGCTCTATTGTGGCTCCCTGGTCCCGCCCGGTTGTTATAATAAGCCTTTTAAGACTCTGACTCTCTAGGGCTCTGAGTCTCTCTAAGGCTAGCTATAAGCTATATGAATTAAGGCACGTTAGCTGTAGTTATTTTCATAGTTACATAGCTAATTAAAAATCATCCTTATGTTTTCGTAATTATAGAAACTATACTAATACCAAATAGAAACAATTGTATTCGTTTTGTAATTTTCCTTATCAAAGTATTTCAAAGTATTCTCGCCCGTTTAAAGTATTGTTCTTATATTTTTAAGGTATTTCCGTTCCATTTAACTTATTGCTCAATTAGTTATACGGCAAAAATGTAAACTTCCTTTATAACAAAAAGTGTGGGAGAACGCAAACAGGAAGATTTGAAGATATTATGGTATATAACGACAATAATGATATCAGTAATCTTCAAGGTCGATTAAGTTTTATTTTAAGGCCATCGGACCAGAAAACGATGGCTTACCTATGGGGTCTTCGTAATACTCATAATGGGGTACCTTTTATGGGAACTCATGGTTTTTGGGGTGCTTTCTAACCGTTATTTCAAGGGTCTGTTGGTATAATAGCGATATAATAAGTAGGTAATGGTTCGTTTTCTATTTCTGTGATTTTTTGGCCATTAAAGATAAAAGGCTGCATTTTGTTTATGGTGACCTAGGTGTATTAAGCTTGAGATTTAATGGATAAATGCAATCACTTGACAGTTTTTAGCCACAGAAGAGATAGCTCTGCTGTTCTGTGTTTTTAACAGACTTTCAAAAAGGAGGAGGTTCTATGTTTGTCTTGTTTTTTTTTTGTGTATTTTTATCGATGTTTTTTGCCAATGTGAACCTTTTTTTTTTTTTATTTCAAAAGGGTATACCTACCTTCGAGAGGGTCCCATTTAAATTTTATCGCAGCTGTTTAAGCCGTTTTTGAAAAATCAACAATAATGTAAAAAAAATTTACATCAATTCGGGCCAACGATTCGAATTTTGTACACGATGAAAGTTGATTTTGCCATTTTTTTTTGCGAAAAATAACTATTTTATTCTGAATAAAATGTATGGGCACCACAAACCCTGAAACCACAGGTATAGATATCATCGGAGTGGTTTAACCACAAATATATAGTTACATTTTACAGAATTATACGCATTGTAATATTAATACCTAATTATTATTTGCAAAAAACAGCATGACCGACTTCACCCGTGTACAGAATTCGCGAATATTTCGCACGGATCGATGTAGAATTTTTCACATTATTGTTGAATTATCAAAATGGCTCAGCCGATGTCAGTAAAGTTTTAATGGAACCAATTTCGAAGTATACTCTTTCCAATAAAAAAAGAATTAATTAAATCGGACTAATAAGAAAAAAGTTATGCGTGGTTTATAATTCCTGGGAAATGTACACATTTCGCAGGACATCTATGTATTAAATCGTTTTTGAAACAATATTTTATACATTTCCTAAATAGCTTCGGAACTGTATACATTTCCTAGGATTTGTATACAATTCCCAGATTTCATACATTTCCGTTAACATATACATAAAAAAATATACGCGTCGAATTGAGTACCTCCTCCTTTTCGGTTCGTCGGTCAAAAAAAGTAGTTTTTGCTCGCATACTAGCACGCAATGTTTTGATTTTCGTACTGTCCCATGGGAACTTTTTATTTTCCGGAATAAAAAGTAGCCTATGTCACTTGCCGTCTTTGAAACTATGTCCATGACAAAAATCAAGTCAATCCGTTACTACGTGAAAGAGGAACAAACCAACAAACACACTTTCGGATTCAAATATTAGTAAAGAAGTAAGATTTTTCTTTGTGGTGCAATAAATGGTTGAATATTGAATATTAATATAAGTACCCAACGCAAAGTATGTGAGCATTTATATTATGTGCACACAGTACGCCTGAGAGTTGTTAGTTTCTGTAGGTACCTATATCCATATTACTATCCATTTCTCAAATGAAACGAACCAATATAAGAATGTATAGATCTATTGCCAGCTAAATATGCAGCATGCAGCAGGTCAATATCACGATTGAAACAAATTTTAATTCAAAAATAAGGATAACTAAAAATGTAACAAGGAAAATATAGTAAAGAAATCCTTTTCGGTTGTAACATAAGAGTCTATAAGCCGAAATTACAGTTACGGGATTTTTAAAGCTAGCATATTTAATTGGATTGACCCTTTGACCACACAGTTTTAAATTAACCTATGAAATTTATCCCCAATTAATAGCAAGTATAAAATAATTTATACACCAGATAAGCAATAAAGTTATAATAACCAGACTATAAAGATTATGCTTTTGCGTTAAACTACCGGTGTTTAATTTTATACTTAATTTACGTTAAAAGCTACAAGGAATCCGAAGGAATTCGGATTTTAATTGCGGACATAATTCACAGGTAGGAGCATTTAAAAGGTATCACAGCCACTATAAAACTTTTTTTCCTGATGTGTAAAAAGGTAGACCACCTCTGACTTTGGTAGCCGAGTTAAGTACGACCGTCATTAATTTTAAATGATGTCAGTGGTTGTCAACAGTTTTGGGGCAATCTAATTTTACGTTCTTTTGTTAATAATATCTGACGATTTATGTGTTTTGATTTAGGTCGTTGGATTAATACTGAAATATTTCCGTGTTGTTTTTTTGGAATCTTGGAAACTTGATGTGTTATAATATTTTGTTAGTAGTAATAAAACGGTTGACAGGTACAATCATTAGGAGTCAGAACTTCAGGTTTTCGTTTTTATTATTTATTATCTAACCATATAAAAATAAATATTATAGTAGGTATTATACCCACGAAATGCTTCGAGATTGGCGAAATTTTCAAATGGCAAAAAATTGGCAAATCTGTCCCAAATGTTTGTTAGTTTGGATGTTGGTTCTCCTCTAAAGGTCGCGTTTTTCGACAAATCTTGACGGAACTTGGCACACAGGTGTTAAATAGAGAGAAACTATGTTTTTGTTTATTTTTTGACGTCGATCATTTTTAGGGTTCCGTACCCAAAGGGTAAAAACGCGACCTTATTACCAAGACTCCGCTGTCTGTCTGTCCGTCTGTCTGTCTGTCACCAGGCAGTATCTCGTAAACCGTTAAGTATAGCTAGAAAGCTGAAATTTTTACAGATGATGTATTTCTGTTGCCGCTATAATAACAAATACTAAAAACAGAATAACATTAAAATTTAAGGGGGGCTCCCATACAACAAACCTGAATTTTTTAACGTTTTTCGGAAAAAAATTTGGTTATAAATAGTATACAATACGGAACCCTGCGTGCGCGAGTCCTACTCGTACTTGGCCGATGATTTTTGATTTTTGATATTTCCCTTAAAGAGCCATTTATCAGCCGATTTCGATAATAATATTTAACAACATTGTTCAATATACAAATTCTAACAATATTTGCGAGTATAAATCAAATCGGTCAAAAGCGAGTCGAGATATAAGCTTATGAAAATTTAGTTAAACAGATGCGAGGTATATTGTTCGGATAGTCATTAGTTATATACATGCTGCCTTTCTTTGTAAAACAGTTGTTATTATTGATTCATTTCTTATTAATAAATAGATTATGTACCAAGAGAACTAAGTCTTCAAAAATAATTTTCATACGAATTAAATGTTCCACATTTAATTCACTTTACTCCCTAGGCAGTTTCATACAACATTATTGACCTGCCATAGCACTCGATATTGTGTTAAGACAATAATGACTTATTTTTCGTTGAGATTGTACGACATATAATACGCCATTTTCGAGCAGGTGGTAAGTTATGAAAAAAGTATTACGGTCACAAATTAAATATTAAGTAAACCGCATTTAAGTATTTATACTTACTACATTTGACATTATTTATAAATGTTTTTAAATAATTTATTATACCTGCTTTACAGTTTGTTCCTTTTATTATTATTTTTTTTTATCAAAATTCCGAGATAATTATTTTCGCTCCATATTAATCAGTATCGTGAATACCAAACTAGTCCGAACACCCGAGTCCTCACAACCAATTAAACTTTTTGTACCATTTTCATACCTTATTTTTTGTATTTTTTGGATGATACAGAGTGGTCCAAAGAAGTTATTACGCACTCGATCGTATCACGGCACATTCAGAACATCCTGTTATAACGCAGTTCGCTTGTGAATTTTAATACTTAATTTAGATCTTAAGATGTATTTAAGGCCCAATCTAAAAGCTGTTGGTTTGCAAAGGGACTTAATTATATGTAAATTTCGTCATTAGGTATTTACATTTATTGCTATGAGACCAACCCTAAAATTGCTGCTTCATACAAAAAGCTCATTGACTCTCGACAAATCGTTCGAGAGTGGAAAACATAAGGTTTCTTTTTTAATTTTTTTGGTATACTTTCATAACAAGTTATAGATGACTAGCTTTTACCCGTAGCGAAATTGGACAATTCACACATATTTATAAAAATTGTAGCCTATGTATTATTCTAATGTATAAACTATATTACTGTAAAGTTTCATTAAAATCCATTTAGTAGTTTTTACGTGAAAGAGTAACAAACATCCATCCATCCATCCATCCATACTTACAAACTTTCGCGTTTATAATATTAGTGGAATTATGATTATGCGAGTACTAGAGTAACGCTGGTGAAACCTAGTTAAACGGATTAAATTGCAAAACAAACGGTATAAACATTTTTTTATATAGCTGACAAAGTAATATGAGTGAAGCGTTATATTTAAGCGTTATTAAGTCGAGTCCAATGGCTCGCGAAAGTTCCAATGCTATCCTCCCAAATTATTTAAAAAAGCCCTGCGATTAAGCTATAGAACAAAGAGGCATTTTACCATAATGTAAACAGTGTGAAAGAAAGAGAAATACTCGCAAACATTACATGTTGGAATGAGATAGAGTAGCCCGAAAGCTTTTATCAGTCTGGAAATTTTCTTTGGAAATTGGCTGATTTAGGCTATTTTAATCTTTATTACTCAAACAATACAGACTAATCTTCGGTAGAAACAACCTATAACTTTTTCTATTTTATTTGAATGATACGGAAGTTTTTTTGTGGATGAATTTACACCTTCTTCGTGACGATAAAATAAAATAAAACTACAAATTGGCTTTAAATTTAAACGATTAAAAATACAAATTGATTGCCTTTAAATATTTATCATATTTTAGGCTATTCGAAAAAATAAAAAAACTTTTTATAAAATTCTCTTATAACTTAGCCCACGAGCTAAGCGATATCCAAGATATATCTACCCTGTAATTAGTGGAATAATAATTAAAACGGGCCTTAAACAAGCCTTGCCTTATACCGTAGTTTAATCTGAAGGCTTCAGATAAAAGGTTTGATTATTTTGACGATTTCCTTAAAAGGCTTGTCCTTTTTATTTTAAACATACTCGTAACATCGTGATACGTAGTCTTCTGTCGACTGTGAGTAGTCATTGATTCTCGAATGGAGACCACGCAGCGTAGGACGCCCACTGACTAGGTGGATGCAGGCCGCTTCCAACCGGCTTATTGGAAATAAGGGAATTGGATATAGGGGAGGCCTATGTCCAGCAGTGGACGTCTTACGGCTGATGATGATGATGACTTAAGTATATGTTATTACACTTAACTGACTTGTAGTGTAATGCTATGCTTATGCATTAGATTACCATGGTATTAACAAATATGTGTAAATGTTCATTTCCACTGTAAAGCTTTACTCTACTTCTTACTATCCTCGTAGCGCTCGTAGCGTAGTTTGACTGGTTAGTTAGGTGTTTATCAGCGTTCACCGAAATTAAGCAACGTTCCGCACGGTCAGTATTTGGATGGGTGACCGCGAGTGTTTAGGTTCGACCCAATTATTATAATTATGTTTCACGGCTTCAATCTTTGCGATTGTTGGTTAACATGTTGTAGATATGCTTCCAGGTACCGGCCTTCAACACGGATTTTATGGGGTGGAACAACAAGAGGTTTATGGGGTGCTACGCAAAAATACCATTATTTTATCTTGAGAGAAAACCTATTCTTGTGCCCCCTAGCTAACAACTGCATTAAAAAAGCCATGACTTTTCCTTGTATTTATTACATCTTCATTATATTTAGTAAGTAGGTACATTGACGTTCACTAAAACAGTGATCACATTTACATGATCGATTCAGAAAGCTCGTTTATTTTCCCTTGTAAGTTTTCGAAACCAGTCAATAAATTTAATTAATAATATAAAGCCTTCAGCACTCAGCTCTGTGTGGTCTTTATTACAGGTTGTCTTTAGCTTCGTATCAGTTTTTAAACATCGTATTTATTGCTAGTGATGGGACATAATATGTCGAAAACGGAAAACCGAACGTTGACTAGAGGATGAAGGACCGAAGGATGACTATGTGACAGGTCTTACATTATTCAGTTTTATAACATAAACAAAACTATTATAGACCCATAGTTGTAGTTATGAAAAAACTATGATTTTCGTTAACTATTTTGATTTTTATTCAATTGTGGTAACAGTATCAATACGGTAATTTTTTTGTTGGTTATGTCCCTATCTAACAACTTATTAGGTAAATACTGTAGTAGGTAGTAAGAGTCGAATTTACAAGAGAAATGTGTCATTTTGCTTTTACAAAAATAAGCTTAGTTTTATTTTAATCTAATTTTGTTATTGAATTGAAAAAATATTCAATTTTGTTGCAGATAAATATTGGAATTACTTTTTCTCGACGATTACGCAGACGGTCGTCAAATACTTGATCCGTCAACTTCTAATCGTGTCAGAAGCTTAGTTTGCCATTTTCGTAATTCGTCAAATCCTTTGTTAATCATATCCTGGGCAAGTCAAAAGCATCTACCATTTCCGCGATTCGTCAAGTCAGTTATTGGTCAAAAATTTATATTGATAAAAAAATATTAACGTAAGATTTTTATCGATACTGTTCTCATCTCTAGCAAAACCGCCTCTGTCGATACGCGTAGGAAACCCTACACCGTTATGTTGGCAAATATGTGCATTTAGCCTTAAGTGAGTCGTCGACAGTCGATACACTTAAAATCAGGCTTTACGATACGACTGGTTTTATTTAAGACTATTTTACAATGTTGTTAAGTGCGAAGCGTTTTCAATGTACCTATACTATGTACTTTCTGATTTCTAGCTACTATTTTGAAAGAAGTGCTATATCCTTGTGAGCGACAATCCGACCGTTTATATTATTCTCAATAATCAGATCAAGATCAACAACGCTTTTTAGGATTCCGTAGGTAAGGGTAAAAACGGGACCCTATTACTAAGACTCCGCTGTCCGTCTGTCTGTCACCAGGCTGTATCTCATGAACCGTAATACACTGCAAGAGAAATACGCTAGCTAGAACGTTGAAAATTTCAACATTCTAGCTAACGTATTTCTGTTGCCACTATAACAACAAATATTAAAAACAGAAAAATATATTAATTTTAAATTAACTTGGTTAAAATTAATTTAATTTAAAATTAATCCCATATAACAAACCTGTTTTTTTTTAATATTCTTGTGTTATTCCCATGAAAGTTTCATGAAAAACCCATTATTTTATATTGGAAGAGCCTAGTTATTAAGTTTTTAAGATGTACACGTTCACGGATCCTTTGAAATCGCCAAAGCTTATTTTTGTTTGTAAGGAAGTAAGTAAGTTCGTATAGGCCGGGTGGCTAGCCCTGGTGTCAGAGTTAACCGTGTATTGCTACTGCGCAATCACTCACCTTGTGCTCACAGTCGCCCAGAAGTTTGATTCGCCTATACGTACTATGTAATTTAATTTTTAATCAAAAAAAATCGGCCAAGTACGAGATGGACTCGCGCATGAAGGGTTCCGTACCGTATGGTAGCCCCCCGCCCAAAAAAACACGTTTGTTGTATGAGAGCCATCTTCAAATATTTATATATTTTTTAGTGTTGCAGTGGACTATTAAAAAAGGCTGGTACAGTACAGTCAAATTATGTTCATATCGATAATGATGATATTTATGTCTTAGTCATTCATAGATAAAACCTCAGTGAATAAAACAGTTCTATCATAAAACGTCAATGATACAACTAAGTTAAGTTCATATAAAATTAGCATTAACCTGCCGCGGTTCCTTTGACAGTGTAACCGGAGCTTTAGCCTGAAAGAAGAGGTAATTGCCAATGTTTGGTTTCTTATTTTAAATCGAATCCTTAAGAACATTATTACGAGAAGTTGAAATATGTTATTTAATGTCCCATCTCTATGTCTCTTGTAATTGTAAGTACAAAGTGTTTTTGCGATGGTTATCTTAAAGACGTTGAGGTGGAATTGCGCATGCCGTAGATTAACGGTTTTCAACCGGCTACAGCTGTCTCACTCGCACGTATGCAAGTTTACTCAAAGAGGTTGAAGAAAACATAATTTATTTGACGCCAAAAATGCCACAACCGACTTCAAACGTCAAATCAAGATCAATAGATTAAAAAAAAGCGCAGCCGATTTCGATAAAATTTTAATGGAAAGTGTTTGACCTCCTCCTCTAAAGTATGATCTTCTAAATATATCAAATTAATAAAACTTCAAAATGTGTATAATTTTATTATTAAAAAGCTTCACATAGTTATAAAGTTTAAAAATCAACATATGTGATTTGTTTAGCTTTGCTAATGCATGCGCGAAAATGTTGGGAATAGCGATTGGGAATCGAGCACACGTCTCTTGTCACAGGAGTCAGGGCCACTAACCACTGAGCCACCGATGCAGTCACTACTTACATACCTACTACTAGATATCTACTTAATCTCTCTTTTGCTCAAAATACTCTTGGATTTTATCCAATAGTTGAAAGTACAATCTTGAAATCGCATAACAGGTATAGGATTGCTTATTATTTCTACATAAAATATATCTATCGACTCGATGGGTTTTTAGCCTGATCATCAATGAATAAATAGTAGGTACGAGTACTTAAGTATTTAATAAAGCTACTGCATTTATTCAGGTATTTTTATAGTGGGCTTTATAAGAAGCGACTTGTTAAGTTGCTTTGCTAATATTGGCTTTGGATTTCCATTCAGGCTTGGTTATAAGCTTTTTCGAAATAATAGGCATGACGACCGGGTAAAAAAACATTATTGTAATTAGTCCGTGAGTTATTATTTATACTAGAGTGATAGATTCTCAAAAAATTTTGGACACGTATTTTTTATTTTGTCAATCAATAACAAAATGACAAAGTTAACCTTTGTCAAAGTTTGAGAGTGGGGGGTCGTGTCGTCAACTTTAACGGGCTATATCTTCATTCTTTTTTGTTTAATTGTCAAAAGAAAACATACGTGTCTAATATGTTTGTAATAATTTGATAGTCTATCTGACGAACAACTTTTGTTTTGTCAACAATTCTTTGCGACTTTTTCGAGAAGCTGCTAGACCAACCCCATTTCTTATCCATTGAAAGAAATATCAAAATATTCTTATTAAGAGGTTTAAAATAGAATTGTGATTTTAGTTTATTTTATCAAATAATAATGCAATAGAGGCTCTTCTTGTAATCTCAATTGAAAGTTTCAGTTTAGGCATAAAATAAGTCTCTACATCAATATAATTTCTAATTATTTTTGTCTCTATATTTTTAAATAAAAAGTTTTCATAGAAGCAAAATTAAACAATATAGAGACAGTGATTACCTGATTTAAGTCCTTCTATGAACATTTTCAATTACATACCAAAAGTTGCCATTAATTTCCCCGTCCTCCCGTAGATTTAGTAAATCAAAACAAAATTACATCAACAGTACGAACATTCAGCACTAAATTAACCCACAAACGAGCAACACCCAATTTAGCAACTCGGATGTCAAAAGAACAAGAACAAAGCCATTGGAATCGAATCCTGGCGGGTAGTGATGGTAAGAGACCCTTCGTCTTGATATCGCCAAGACCGTGGTCTTGACTATTTGAAGAATTTTTCAGTAAATTTAATTGTCATCGTTACTGCAATTTGATCTTTCTAATCTATTTGCTGTTGTATTTTAAGACGTTTTTCAAGAGGATTTCGAGTTTCCAGTCTTGCCTTTTTTAGTCAATTTTATTGTTTCAATTTATTTATGCGACGACCGACGTATTCCAAGTGGTATGAAAAAAAAATTTACAAACAAATCAATTCAGGAATATTTATAATCTAAAAGTTATTAATGAATTACTTCATTGACCGCTTAATCAATAAACTCAGAGTTATTTGAGAGTTAGCTAGTGTTTTTATTTTAATACAATAAGTATAAAAACAATGCACAAATGCTTTGCAATGCACACTTAGTAAATCGATGATATAAATATTTTTATACCTAGTACAAGTAGAGCGGCTAAATTGCAAAAAACTAAGCTCTACGAGTAAGACTATATTTTATGACATGATTACACATTATTAATTTAGTGCAATGCGAACCTGTATCGTATATGGTATAAAACTTTTAACAAACACAATTTCACCATAATCAAGATTTTTGAAATTGATTTACAGTCTTGATTTTCTTCCGGTACGCAATATTTCGATTCCCATCACTAAAATCCAGTTGATCTTCGTTTAATTATTACTTTAAATACGAGCGAGTTTAGCTTGTATTAAAGAGATTATCTTTGAAGCAGGCTCAATAATTTGCGGGCCAAATTTAATTTAATAATATTAAGTCGTGAGATCTTAATAAATATAGAGGTTATAGGGTAGGTATCCTTTTATGATATTTTGTATCTTTTGGTTATTGTAAAGATTTATCATTTTATATGCAAGAATCCAGGTTTAAAATCAAAATTTCGGTGAATGAGTATGTGGGTTATGTGAACTTTGAATCGAAACTTTTTGATGAAAATGAGTTTCGTGTAAAAAAACTTTTTGTTATGTACAGGGTTACTAATACATACTTAACAAACGCATATGTATAACCGGGAGATTTTAGTTCATCAAGATTAACTAATTTTACTAAAAGACCAACCTCGAAATCTTTGCCATTTTTTGCTGTTGTTTTGTAGTCCAAGATTTTTCTTAAATCTTAATAATATTCTTCTTTCTATGGAACAATGATTTATTCTTCGCAATTTCGCGGTTCATTCCATAGTACAAGTTGATCGCCTTGATACTAGTCACCTATAGCATAAGTTATATCTAACCTGGTATTGAAAGTAAATTGACAAATATGGATGACATTAGGAATTTTGCGAAGCGCTATTCGCAGTTTGCCACATGCTGCGACGAGAAGTCTGTTGACGGCCGATAACGCGCTACTGTACGAGAAATGCACTATTCTTATAAATAGGGTTGTCTCAACTGAGAACATTCGTTCTCACTTCGTACTTCGTTCGTTCGTACTTAGAATTTTTTATTTTGTACGTAGGTGTAGGTTGCGGCATATAAGTCTAGCGCTGAGCTAAGTGTGGAGGGGGTGGCTGCGCATGAGTTTAGTGTGGCGGTCAACATGCGCAGCCATCCGCAGAACAGTACCCTCAGCGCTAGACTTACGTGCCGTAAGTAAGTAAGTAAGTGTTGTAAGTAAGGTTTTTTTTTTTTAATTTCATCAATTAATGTTTTTTGACCAAAATCATTATTTCACTGATTTCATCATACTGTCCACCTGAACTAAAACTGTTTTACCAAAAGTAACAATTTTTATTATCTGACTAGCTGACCCGGTGAGCTTCAACTCACCATCTGTCAACTATCAATAACAACTTTTACATACAGGTACATTTTGAATGGGAAAATTAAATTAATGTTTTTTACTATTTTTCTCGAAACTTTTATAAATTTTCTCACCGTTTAAACCTTCCCTTAACTTCCACAAATATTTCAAGACCAAAATTAGCCAGATCGATTTAGCCGTTCTCGAGTTTTGGCGAGACTAACAACCACGATTCATTTTTATTTAGGGTTCCGTACCCAAAAGGAAAAACGGGACCCTATTACTAAGACTTCGATGTCCGTCTGTCTGTCTGTCCGTCTGTCACCGGGCTGTATCTCATGAACCATGATAGCTAGGCAGCTGAAATTTTCACATATGATATTTCGGTTGCCGCTATAACAACAAATACTAAAAACAAAATAAAATAAATATTTAAGGAGGGCTCCCATACAACAAACCTGAATTTCGCTCTATATTAATAAATGGTACCAGGTAGATGCTTGAAATTTTCACAGAATATTTAGTTTTATATTCCCTTCAATAATTAAAAATGAAATTAAAATAAACAAATCTTTAAGGGGGGCTCCCATACAGTACGGAACCCTCCATGCGCGAGTCCGACTCGTACTTGGCCGATTTTATTTATATAGATTTTTGGACGCTTCAATTTTCATTAATTTTCTTGAACTGCTTAAAACTAGTCAGTACTACCAAAGTATATTTAATCATAGGATTACCTTTTGATATTTTTCTTTTAACAAGAAAACAAAGTACCTACGTAAATCGTACTGCAAATAGCAGAATCGAGTACACCGGGACAAAAAACAGACAAAATTGAGAACTCTCCCATTTTCAATTTGTTGTTTTGTCCCATTTTAAATTAGTTTTTAAATTAGAGGACCGCTGGGCAAAGGTCACCACCGACTGGATCCCAAAATCCAAAAGACCTTTGGGCCGACCCAGACGAAGGTGGCGCGACGAACTGAGCTCTCACGACAAGCACTGGGCCACCACAGCATTAGACCGCGCAGTCTGGAAGGAGGGAAGGGAGGCCTTTGCCCAGCAGTGGGACAACGCAGGCTGAAATAATAAATTAGTTTTTGTTGAAATTATATTTGGCTGACAGCCCTATCCTTCCGCTTAGTCGAACCAGCCGCCTTAATAACTGCAGCATTGTGGCGCAGAATTTAAACACTATTGTTTAAAACTAGCAGATTGAACATTCCTGTTTATGTTTTGAACATTTTGAACATTCCTAGCGTAGGCGACTGAACGTTATCTGAGATAAATGATGATACAATGATTTTATTAGTCTGTAAAACCAGGTGTGCAGTGGAATTATCTAAAAGTTATTAAAAGTTTCTATCTAAAGATATTTATAGAAACTTAACTTACTGACTTTTGTCATCTATAGGCAAACTATTTAAATATTTTCACTGTGTTTATAAGTGTGTAGTGTTAAGCGTGACAGGATTTATTTTATCACATAAATTATCCTTACATAGTATAAAATAAAGTCGCTATTTTCGTTTGTTTGTTTGTTTGTTTGTCTGTATGCTTAAATCTTTAAAACTACGCAACGGATTTTGATGCGGTTTTTTTTAATGGATAGAGTGATTCAAGAGGAAGGTTAATATGTATAAAAATTCCCGAAATTCCCACGGGAACGGGCACAACGCGGGTAAAACCGCGGGGCGATGCTAGTTGTTTATAATTGCTTGATATATACATATTGAATATACAGAAATCGAACTGTTCGCACGAATCGATGAACTGAAATGGCTCAGCTGATTTGGATAATATTTAAAAAGAGTTTCTTCTAAAGTATCATCTACCAAAAAAAGAATGATTAAAATCTGTTCACAAATGGCAGAGTAGTCGCGTAACATACAAACAAAAAAAAACAACATTTAGTCGAATTGAGAACCTCCCTTTTTAAAGTTGGTTAAAAATAATCTTACACTTATTCTATTTTTATTTTATTTAAGTATACATTACATTGCCTTATAATGTTAGTTACAATCATAATTATATTAATTCTTATAGCTTACGAGATTTGAATTTTAATGCACATGGATATGCAATAAAATCTAGTCTTTATTGAGTATCGTAGATTGTTATTTACTTGTATTTTCAAATCGTTGTATTTATTTGGCCAAGTGTTGTTTTTGGGGTCAAATACTATGTAATTTATCTGATAGCAGATGTTTTTTTTTTAAAAATTACGTTTTGATAAAAGACTTACAGGTTTGGAATTAATAAGTTTGGTACAAAGACAATATCATATTGTTTCACGTTTCCAGATAAATAAAATCACAATTCAAAATAGAACAAAGCAAGCAAGCTTTCATCACATGCCACAAAAGGCATTGCGCCACAGTTCCAACAGCAGTTACTCAGCTAACCCCGGACCATAATGTAAAGGTAAAAACACGACCCTTGAGTCTTTAATTAAAATCATTATAATCATGCGGGGACACGCCTCCGTGCGAGAGAGATGACTGTTGAGAGAAATGCACAAAATATTTACGTCGTTACGTCTTTGTCTCCAGTTTTGCTCATACGCGGAGATAGAGTTGTGCAAAAAGAGAAGCGTCTCAAAAAAGAACAAAATCTTCACAATTTTGTTTTTTCTTTGTGTACACAACTGTGTTCCTTAGGAATTTTAATTTTAATGTAGATATATTAGGCTGGGCACCAAAAGCTACACCAGCAGCAGTTGCTGCTGCTATTTCGCCACAACACTGCTAGTTGCTAGTGTTTCTATGAAATACAGATAAGCAAAGTTGCGTGCGTAAGTGCATGCAAAGCTAAGACACGTGTAATAAATATCATTTCCTAGAGAAATTGCTAAGCCAAAAACGTGTTACCGACATGAAATGAAACTTTATATTGCAGTTTGATTGCATGCGTTGCTCTAACCGGTTTCTTAATTAATTTTCCCTTATGATTGCTGCGAATTTTATAGTCATACTAGCAGCGCCCTGCGGATTTACCCGCGTTGTGCCCGTTCCCGTGGGAATTTCGGGAAATTTTATACATATAAACCTTCCTCTTGAATCACTCTATCCATTAAAAAAAACCGAATCAAAATCCGTTGCGTAGTTTTAAAGATTTAAGCATACAGACAAACAAACAAACAAACGAAAATAGCGACTTTATTTTATACTATGTATAAGGATTTTAATATTTATAGAAGCCGTAATGGTTTAGTGGTAGGTGTATGAACGATCGCATGACAATTTAAGGTTGAAATCCCGATCTCGTATTAATGAGTTCTTTGGATTTTGACTCTGCGTTTTTGGTGACGGAGAACTGTAACTGTACTGTACTGTAACAGCCTGTTTTTAATAGTCCACTGCAGGACGTAGGCCTACCCACGATGAGTGATTGATTTGACGGAAAACTTTGAGGAAACTTTAGGGCAGCTAGCTTAGCATAAGACCAAGAAAAAAGTTTTGTCGACGTTTGAAAATGTGTCAGACACATGCTTCACTATAACTCTGTCTCCTTCTGACACGTCGATGTAATTATTTCGTCGTCCATACCCGCCCGTCGCCCGGCAGGTCTGTAAAAGAAATTTGATGGTGTTTGTGAATCTACCAACTTGCAATGGGCCAGCCTGGTGAAAATTTAATTCCAGCCTCCAAGGCCCAATCACCCTACGTGAGTAGGCCTTAGTTCAGCAGTGGGATATGAAACTACAGCTTCCAGTAAGAAGCTAAGTCTCCCACGATACCGGACAATCCAGAGAAAATACATATTTTCATTTAATTTGTTGTAAAAAAATAGTTGTCAAGAGATTTTTTCTCGGGATTTTAGGGTTAGTGCCATAGTAAAATGATGTTTACTGTAGGTACAGACATCTTAAAGTTTATGCATTTTACAAAACAATGGACTGCTCAAGTGCTCACATGAATAAGCTTAAAAAATCGGCCAAGTACGAGTCGAACTCGCGCACGGAGGGTTCCGTACTGTATTGGATGCCCCCCTTAAATATTTATTTTATTTTATTTTATTATTTATTATTGAAGTGAATCTAAAACGAAATATTCTGTGAAAATTTCAAGCATCTAAAAACGTTGAAACGTTTCCGTTGAAAAACGTCTAAAAAAATCAAGTTTGTTGAATGGGAGCCCCCCGTAAATTTTTTTTTTTTAGTATTTGTTGTTATAGCGGCAACAGAAATACATCATCTGTAAAAATTTCAGCTGCCTAGCTATAATGGTTCATGAGATACAGCCTGGTGACAGACTTTATTTATTTATAGACAGACAGACAGACGGACATCGAAGTCTTAGTAATAGGGTCCCTTTTTTCCCTTTGGGTACAGTACCCTAAAAAGTATGTAGGAAGTTTATACAAGCTTTTAAATATAACAAGAGGATTGAGTTACATTTTGTGCGTTAGTGCGTGTGAAAAATAATTATAAGCATTGCACTTTCGTCTCGTTCAACGAAGTCAGCTGATTTTTCAATAGCTTTAATGCACGTGCTTAATCTGGTTTATTCGTTTCTTAGTATAAGAATGATAATTATAAACACTAAACTATGCTGAAGTTTAGGCTACAGTTTTTTTAAGCTTGTAGTCACCTTATGTATGCATTTATATATCTTGAAACCGGACAAGTGCAAGTCAGCCTCGTTCACCGAAGGTTCTCTACAAGTTAAATAAAAGGATATGACACTATTCCTGACAACAGACAAACGTCTGTTTGACTGTTCGATACGTCGAAATTTTAGTAGTAGAGTCATATATAATACACTAATGGTTGTAAAGTACTCTTTTTACTTTACAACCATTAGTGTATTCTATATGACTCTACTACTTTAAATGGTTCGAAAGAAGACTCTCAGACTTGTCGCCACAATCGCATGGCTGATCCGTTAAAATTAGTTTCGCTTATTTTGAGGGACTCCTTTTATGATACGGACTCTAAATTTACTCATACATATACTTGAGTTCTTTAGATCCGTCCGAAAAAAGGTCTCTATGGTTTTGAATGTATGTTACGCGATTACTTAGCCAATTATAAACCTCTTTTGATGATTATTTTTGTTTTAAGTTCAAATTAATGGTAGATCCTTTTTAATTTTATAGAAATCAGCTGACCTCTTTTTGAAAAATCAAAATTATGCAACGCTGAAATCAAAAATATGCTATGATACTATACAGTGCTTCGAGCAAACTATTCGAACTTTGTGCACGATCAAGAAGCCCCTACAAGCGTCGACAGGCCGAACTGTTGAAATTAAAAAAAAATGTTTCCTTCTTGCCGCAGGACCTTTTTTAGGGTTCCGTACCCAAAGGGTAAAAACGGGACCCTATTACTAAAACTTCGATGTCCGTCTGTCCGTCTGTCCGTCTGTCCGCCTGTCTGTCACTGGGCTGTATTTCATGAACCATGATAGCTAGGCAGCTGAAATTTTCACAGATGTTGTATTTCTGTTGCCGCTATAACAACAAATACTAAAAACAGAATAAAATAAATATTTAAGGGGGGCTCCCATACAACAAACGTGATTTTTAGGAGATTTTTGCTCGCTATTAAAAACGGCAAGAGGAATGGGGCTCCCATACGGTACGGAACCCTCCGTGTGCGAGTCCGACTCGCACTTGGCCGATTTTATTGTGAATCGCACTCTACTTAATACGTAACAGTGTACTTAGTGCCGAACTCCAAAGCCCGACTGTAACCATCACACATCGATGCACATTTCACTTCGTATCGATTATACATCTCGATGCATCAATGACATTACTAATCCACTCGACTTCTCGAATCTAAATCGAGTTGCAGTACTCGTAAAATGCAGAGACAACACGTGCAGTTTGTTTTGACTGCGCACGAGCCGACGTTGGTTTATTGCATTCTCGATGACACCGGCGGCACTATTTGTGATCCGATTTGTGAATTTATTGGGAGTGTCAATAAATCGAATAAATTGGGAATTAGTAGGTTTATATTTAGTACTAGGGGTGCTCGCTTTCAGCACGTTTTCATTTTGCTACTTACCGATTTTGTCGTAAACTGATTTTTACTGGTGATCATGAGGCTCTTTTTTATACGCGTTCTGACAGATGATATCAGTGCACCTTGTGGGTGGACGTACTGCGCTGCGCTTACTGTTACCATATCTCCACTTGAAAACTTTGCAACTCCATCAGTCATCAGTCCTCCGTGCTATGTCCTACCCACTTCCATTTCAATTTGCCAGTCCGCTGAGTTATGTTTATATCCAGGTTTTTATACGTATCTCTATATTGATTGCCTCGGTGGCTCAGTAGTTAGTGAACCTGACTTCTGGATTAAAGAGGCGTGGGTTCGATCCCCACCACGGCAAACATTTATGTAATGAACATAGGTGTTTGCTCTGTGCCTGGGTGTTATTTAGGTACTATCTATATAAGTAAATTATACTATGTTTAAAAAACTATGTATATCAGTCTCTGGCAGCCATATCACAAGCTTTGCTTAGTTTGGGGTCAGAGACCGTGTGTAAGATGTCCCTTAATATTAATTATTATTATATATTCAATCGAATTCATAGGCTTGGCCTGGTCCTTTATTAGGCATCAATGGAGCCTAAGGAGAGGCCCCTTTTATAATTTGAAATATAAAAATAGCAGTAGGTATAAAAATATTATAATTTATTATTTCTGATTCGATCTCGCAGAGAAACTCCGAGCACAGCCGTCTCCATAGCTCGTTGAGCTACTTGGGCTTATTAATAAGGCTCTTAGTCGACGAGTTCAACTTACACTGGCCTATTAATTTTTATCAGAACCAAACTTACAAATAGCCCAACCCTGAAAGTAAAAGTGCTAACTTTTATCTCCCCGAGGATGCTTTTAACGGCCTCTATGATTTACTTTCCAAATGTCTTTTATCTATTTACACGACACTGTCCAAATGAGAGGGTATACAGCAATAAAATAGCTAATTTATGTTGAACTTCCGAATCATATATCGTGGAGGAAAGTAGGGGTCAGTAGTAAATGGGCGAGAGTAAAGATCAATGTTAAACACCTTTGACAAATATGAAGGGACGGAATGTAGTAACAGTAACATGCTTTGTGCGAAAAGTGTATAAAAAAATATGACATATTCTGAACTATAAATATAGTTCAATGTACAATTAAAAGTACCTAAGTAGGTACTTAATGTGGAGTATCTACGTTTGACAAAGCTTTTTCATGTTGAAGGAATTTTGATCCAGATTTTTAAATAAAACTGTCTCTGTATGTTCGGACGTACACTGGCAGGGTTTTATAAAAATGCATTTGCTAGCCTAGGTTTGATAGTATTGGATTTTTACTAACGTTTTGTCTGTGTAAGTGTCGCTGATTTCCAAAAAGAAGGTATTTTCATTCTAGCTATATCTTTCTTTTTAGGGTTCCCTACCCAAACGGTACAAACGGGACCCTATTACTAAGGGGTTAGGAGCTTTACGACTACATAAGACTCCGCTGTCCGTCCGTCTGTCCGTTTGTCTGTCAACAGGCTGTATCTCATGAACCGTGATAGCCAGAACGAATTTTCACAGATGACGTATTTCTGTTGCCGTTATAGCAACAAATACTAAAAGTAGAAAAAAAAATATTTAAGGGGCCCCCTACTACAACAAACCAGATTTTTTTTTTGCCATTTTTTGCTCAATATTAATAGCGGTGACAGGTAAATGCATGAAATATTCACTCAATATGTAGATTAAAAATAAATAGTTAAATGAAAATAAAATAAATATTTAAGCGGGGCTCCAATAAAAGAAACGTGTTTTTTTGCTCGATATTAATAACGGCAACAGGAAGATGCTTGAAATATTCACTGAATATTATGTTAATTATCCCTTCAAATATACATAATTAAATTAAAATATACTAAGGGGGGTTTCATACAGTACGGAATACTTCTCGCGCGAGTCCGACTTGCACTTGGCCGCTTATTAATTTCAATGAGACTTCTTCAAGAATGTTCTTAGTTATAGTTGGAATCATATACCTAATTCAAGAAAAAGTCTTGTCAAGAGATTTTAATTGTGTTTGTTTAATGTAAATTGTATGGAAAGATAGATAGATCAATTCTTTTTTGTCACACCAAAACTTAAATACTTAAGGAAAACAAGTAGTGGAACTAATAGCTAGTATTACCACCGGCGGCCTTATCGCTAAAAAACAATTTCTTCCAGGCAACCGTTTAAGTTGATTTACTGGCTACAGTTGCATCCTCCCAACCTGTTGTGAAATGTTTGACGGACAAACTTTTGAACCAATATTGTGAATCATTTGAGATTGGAACTTAACACCATTAAGTTAAAGCTTAAAATCCCCACACAGAGTTTGAGATTAGTTGACAATAAGTCCACTTTAAGGGCTCTCTTATCGGAGAGCTGTTATTTCTAGCGCTTTTAAAGCTATCGATAATATTAATTATCGCTATATCCTTTTAAATAGGATTGAATAAGTTAATGTCAAGTTTAAAAACAACGTAATTATTTCCTAAAGAAAGTTTTATCCCTATTGCCTCTCCCTTAAAATCCTTAACTAAAAAAATAAAGACATCAAAAAGTACCTTTGCTAGGAATTCTCTCAATTTTATCAAGGAAGTTAAGGTTGTAGTCAATCTTAATTTTAGTTGTAGGTATGGGTACAGTATAAGTAGATTTTTTTAATACTTTAAAAAGGTTTGTCTAACGGTATCCATTTTTCATAATTATCTACGGACAACTTTACTAAAGCACCATCTTGGGGATCAATTTCTCTGTTTGAATACCTGTTTTTTTTTGCGATTTCATGGTTGGTCCTATAGTAAAAGTTGTTCGTAATGTGTTGTTTGTTAGTCTTTTGGTTAATATCTTTGTTTGTTACTTTTTCACGCAGCAATGGACCAATGCCAAACCTTTTACAATTGTAATTTGACATGTATTTTTGTAATTTGAAATTTATTTTGTAATTTGACATGTACTCATTTTATATTTTTGTTTCACATTTGCAACCTTATTGTATTGTATTTTTTGACATTCACAAGTATACATAATTGTATCTATGTTGAGAAATAAATGAAATGAAATGTATCGACTTGATTTTTGGATGGAAACAGTTAAAAAGACGGAAGGATACTTTTTATTCCGGAAAAATAAAGAATTCTATAGGAAGCCGCGGGTAAAGCTACCGTATAAAACTAAGCAGTGGTCTCGAACCTACTGATGTTTCGGTATTTCTCCCGCTCTACCGAAATATCGAAATAAAGTAATTTTTCAACGATTTCTGAGATTGCTAGATTGGAATGATTGGATGAATTTGGAACATAGAAATCTTGTTCGTTGGACCGAATTTTAAGTTAGCAACGAGACGAAAAGAATATAGGACGCTGCGGGGGTGATCAGGACCCACTGGAACCCAAGACCCAAGAGTAGGCTCATTAAGTACATTATTGTAGTCGAAATATAGCAATTAATCTTAACAGATTCTACCGATTTCATAATTTGTCACCCAAGACCACTACAACCAAGAATAAGAAGGCACACCTGAAAGTACGAGTCCGAGGCTCTTAGCTTCAGACATCTAATAACCATTAAGATAGTATCTTGCTGTACCCGTATATTCAGATTCAGTAATAGAGGCACAAAGTTTCATTACTAACCACAGTTACTCATGAATCAACTGCAATCTACATTTGTTTATAGTTAGAGAGCTGACAGTCACTACAAGAAAGACGCTTTAGTAGGCATTCTATGATATAAAATACTTGAAACACTTAATATGTTATCACTTAAAATTTTTGCATTGCGTACATATTTTATTTTCCATTTTATTAATTGGCACTTAACTAAATGCTAGATATATTCACTGCCTGCCTTGTGAAAAAGCCAGCCAGTAATTATATGAATGATAAAAAGAAAACAACGTTAGGCATTGTCCACGATAAGCACTTTTTAAATCCAATATTTTTTACTGAGCTTTGTAAGGTGAACAAACTATGTCCCTTTTTTGTCTAATATTATCTTTACATCACTACAATTTGCTGTTTTGTAGTTATAAACATATTTTTAAATTTTCGAGTAGCATCTGAGGTACCTGAGCTCTTCATCATCATCATCACCAGTCTTTAATAACCTATCAGTGGACACAGTTAGGCCTGTCTTTGCTTATTCTATTCACTTTTGCCCCATGCTGAATGCGTCTATTTTATGCCTAGTGCTCACTTAGTTTCGTCGGCCCATCTCGTTCTATCCCGGCCAACATTTCGCCGTCCTATTTTGAGCCAAAACTTATGGATGCTATGGATATACCACTGGTTATGGATGTGGCTTGCTTATGGATGTGCCACTGGTTGTCACGACACTTATATCGGATCTTTTAGTTTAAGATTATTCGTCACCAAAAATTAACCAACAGTTTTGAGACGAGGATGAACTAACAACATATATAGAGCCATACAAAAACGACATTAGTTTTCATTTACTATACGAACTCATACTGAAGGGTATGCAAATGTGAATATAAAATAGAGAAAGAGAGCTAAAGTGAACCGACAGCTCCTGGCACTAGACGAGATAACGGGTAAGAAATAATTGATTTTCTGATGTATATTACGATGGATTATTGATGAGATAGGTGTAATTAGAGAAGAGTTCATTTAGAAACCGATTAGTCAGTTTTGTGACAAGTAATGTGAACTAATAAATGTAGTGGGTAATAACCTAATAACTTATGGAAGTAATTATTTTGAGATCATGTTCAAGGTTGTGCCATTTTTAAATAATTTTACAGAACAATGAGTTCATTTCCATGTTTCACCTTGTATTTTAGTCGTCCTCTTTTTCTAAGATATCTATCTGCTAAACCAAAGTTTCATTTGTTTTGATTTACAAAAAAGTAGGTAAATCGAAAGGAGCGAAATTGTCCATGTGAACGAAATACCCTCGGACGTTTCGACGTATGACTCGAACGCAGGACTCTTTCCGACGAAGGGATATTGGGCCATATTCGTCTCATAAAACAAATAAATAACGAGCTTCTAAATAAGCCATACCTCTTGCTTCCACAGTCGGGTAAGGGCTTCTGTACCCAGTTTTGTGCATGTCTGTGCATTAGTAGATATGTTTTGTAATATTCGCATGTAAACAGGGTTGTTCCGTGGGGCTATTTAGAATACACACTTGTGTTAGAGGTAGCGGGTGAGACGTGTCGGTGCATACCTCAAGATGGGACAAGGCATAGGACCTTTACTATTTTTAGAAATGCACTTGTGCTGCAGTACGGGACAGCGCAGCGGGGTGGATATATTCAAATCGTTCTTCTACTTAATTCGTTTTTTGCAAAAAATTGAACCATCGACTTCTACCGTGTAGATACAGAACTCGAATAATTTGTACGAATTGATGCGACATCCAAGTACATTAATGTTGATTTATCAAAAACGGCGCAGCTGATTTCGATAAAAATTTCAAATGGTTTACCTCGGGAGTATACCCTTTTGAAATAAAAATAATTTTGAAATCGGTTCTCAATTGGCGAAATTATCGATGAACATACACAAAAAAAACATACAGACGAACGTAGTACCTCCTCCTTTTTGGAAGTCGGCAAAAGGTGGGCCTATGCATTTAAGGTGAACAGTGACCTGTTAACGATACACACAGATAGGTACATTACTCCTGCACTTACCGGATTCAAAAAATTGAAGGGCTTTGATAAGAACAACCCAATGCCTCCCGGGTTGGGTTGTTCTCAAATTAAAGTTTGTTTTTTCTGGTTGTAATAAATCTATTTTTTTTCAAACAAACACGACTGTAAACCTAGTTCTACCTAGACCTAAACTAGATAACCTAGTCACATTATTTACTAATACCTGGATTTTAGAATATCAAATTTCAAGATGTAAAAACTTTCATAGATTCACTTTGTTACGGTTTTGTTTGTTATAAATAACAGGATTTATTTAATGTAAAGAACTAATATATTCAATAGTTAAATGATTTGTAAAATTGAATACTGATTTGTTAAAGCGTGGTAAAGTACGGAAGTTATTATTCTAGGTATTGTATTTATCCGATAAATGTAACGTATTGTAACGTATTCCGTACTTGTAGTTCCGCCAACGCGGACGAGTGCCGAAAAAATGCCAAGCTGATGGCTATAACACTGAGAGCTAAACTATATCCGCGTTACCACTAAAGTTTCAAACACGCTTTAAGCACTGTTTAACTGTGTAATTTGTTCTGTTAAACATTGTCTAAAGCGTGTGTAAAACTTTTGTGGTAAGACGGTGACTCTCTAGGGCTGTTATAACACATCTCCGCTATCTCCTATCACTTGTACCATAAAACTGGGGTGGGCTGTGAAATCGCACATTACGAGCTGGCATATCAAGGGGACTCTGACCCTATGCAGGTAGAATGACCAACTTATCTGTGAGCTGAACGATGGCGCAACTGTCGCATTTTCTGAATGAAGATTATACGGTGACAATGATTTGAAAATAATGTTATTCATCTCTAACAAACTGTACCGTCTCATTGCATAATAGAGAGCCTTCCTTCCTTCCGTCAATCATGTCCAGTGCCATTTGGACACAGCCCTTGTAGATGTCCTAAGTTGAGTCTTATTCGTTTCCTCCTGGGCCGTAGATGGGTCAGTATTTTCATAGGTTACTTGAAGGGGTGTTGCGGCGGCAAAACATCGAAGTTAGCGACTGGTCACCATATTTTATGCTGCTTCGAAAAGCACATAGGTCATCAATATAGCTACTTTGGTGATTAGACCTGGTCTCGACACTGGGGGACCAGTCCACGGCGATACGTGGAAAAGGCTACTAAAGTCGATGGCTCCTCCCGTCAACCAGCGACCCGCTCGTCCAAACTGCCTCGTCTGCAACACCATATTTGGTTTTCCCGCGGCTGTTCGGGATGTGGCATCCCGCATGTCCGAACGCCGCACAGCATAACTAATAGTACTTACCTATTTTTTTACGAGGGAAAAATCTTCGCTCGGTACCCGATTACTTTGGGGTGCCGTTGGGTTATGTGGAATTGTACCCTCTAAAACCTCCTCAGTCGCCTGGGATCTTCAGGGAAACGCACCAGAGCTCCAAGCGCTAAGTTGATCTTCTCACGCCTACCTGAGCTTGTCCACTAAGAAAACGTAGCCACACACCGTTGGCGTCCTCCCTGGGATCGTTTGAGTAAATCGCATGAGTCCCATTTCTAACCATCAACGAGCACCGACCTTCGAGCAAATATCTATAGAGTCACAATCGTGCAAAAAAAGTGTCCGAGCCAAAACTCTGCCAAAGCTACGTAGTGGGCAGGCTTTTTAATTAGTCGTAAGGCGATTGCAAGCTGACTACAAACGTCGCGTTAGGTGACATAGCGTCGAGTTTCCAAAAAACAGGTCATTGTGTAACATTTAATCTAAATATCTAAGTCAGTATGTATGACGGCGCTCGGGCATTTTTTTACTACTTTCACTTAGGGACTATGGCTCTGTAGATATTATTTGCTCGAAGGCCCCGAGATCCCTTTTAAGTTAGCTCTTACTACAGGCAGGGGACCAACCGATGCCGTATTCTATTGCCCCTGCATCAGGGCCAGATCTGAATCCCCCCAGTTAGTATTCACGTTTGACCACATGTTCAGGTAAATTGGTCGCATTGAACATTGTCTCCTATGAGATGGGCAATATCTCTTATTGTTATGTACAAATCATGGATATCCCTGTTAATCCTGTTATTGTTATGCACATGTTTGTTATAATCGGAGCTGTTATAGGGGTCTGACGGGTGTAGTAATGGGTTCCGTAGCAATTATAATAAAGAGTTATATGTCTGGCTATAGAGACGATAATGGGTTGTACTTAGGATATGGGATTCAGGAAGATAAAAGACAAGCTTAGTACGCTAGTAGTTTCGAGAGTAGTAAAAAGCTTAAAAAAAACGAAAAATATAATAGATTTCCATTGATAATTCTTTCAAATTCCATGAATTTTGGAGCTTAATTCATGTGCTGAAGAAAATGCCTTATAGAAGCTCAATCACTGAATTTTATACTTTTATGAACTAGGTTAGGTATTGAGCCACAAGAAACTTTGTAATAAGAAGTTATGACAAACGAAAAACTTATGAAACGACTGGATTGCTGACAGGATATTAAATGCAAACCTGTGATGCAAACCTATACTTATGTGACCACTGAAACCGCGAAATGACATTTTACTGTCTAAAACCGGTTTGTATCTTATTCTCAGAAATACTCGTAGCCCCAACTGAGGTAACAGAATACTATAACTTTAATCTAGAGATTAGTTTAAGGTGAACGCGCATAAGTCCACGTCGCAGGCGTCAAACGCAGTGCAGTCATCAATCTTTACATGAAATCGCGACTTACGCCAAATGCTGTGTAGTTTAGAAATTTTTGTTTTAAATTATGTCTGCACAAACGATATTTCCGTATTTATTATCGCCGAAATATCAGTCCTAATACAAGTCATGGAAAAAACTCGTAAGTTGTAGGTATTTGTTTTTGTTTCCGACGCAATATTATTAATAATAACAAAAAACCTTTATTATGCAAGATAAACTTCTTTCTAAAAACTTGCACCTATTTTACAAATTAATTAATAAGGAATTTCTTCGGGGTGGCCTGTGTCGTGGGCTCCAGGCTCTTCCACAAATGTAGATATTGTAAAGAAACTTGGTATCCAACTACAGGACTAATGCGGAACCAAGCCTCATTAAAACCACAAAGATTATTTCCAGGAATCACTTTTACTTCATCGCCCAGTGGTAAGTTATCCCTTAAAATCTGTCCAGAAATTCAAAAAACCCGACATGTAATTTACGTCAATTCGACAAAACCCGGTGTTATTGGCTGTTAATCGCTGCACAGTGATGTAAGGCCCTCACAAAAGTTATGTATTCGTCACTTTGTCGGCGCCCCGGTGCGGTTGTCCGCATTTTTTGTCCACATCATCGCCTGTGTTGACCAAGGGATACGCAGGTGAATGAAACGATCTTGATACTTTAGGATTAAAATGTTTGTTGTTAGACACTTATATTGTTAAACCTTATCTTATTCTCTTTAAAAGTGTTAAGTAGTTGTGCGTTATGGTATTCCTAAATATGTACGGTTTATAATAGTTTTTAAGATTTCACTAATATATTTTTTTGTTAGTTGTATATTTACCTAGGTACCTACGCCATAATTTACCCATAAAAGAATTCTAGTTACCTAAAGGACTGACTACCACATTATTTACCACACCATTTATAATGCTGTATAATGTTTTATTAATATTTAATTTTATTTATCACTAGCGACCCGCTCCGGCTTCACACAGGTGCATTATAGATACATACGAGTATAAACCTTCCCCTTGAATCCCTCTAACTATAAAAAAATCGCATCAAAATCTGTTGCGTAATTTTAAAGATATAAGCATAATAGGGTCAGACATACACATACAGGAAAGCAACTATGTTTTTTATTATGTAGTGATATCCATTCTTCTGAAATATGATCTGAGAAAATCTATATTGAAAATAATCCATAACGAGCGTAGTATTTATAATACGTGCTTTATATGGCGCATCGCGCTTTGTACTACTAAATATGTACCAAATTATGCATTTATGACTAAAGATGAAACTTTAAGACTTTGTACCAGACAAAAACTTGCTCAACTTTTGTATGACACTTCGTCAGTATAATTTCAAGTACAAAAAAAAATTCACAGCGGCGACATATTTTTACATCAAAAAATCAAGACTATTCATAGTATCAAAATAAGAAAAAGTATCAAAACTATTTGAGAGTAAAAACGGCGGCACATAGCGGTTACAATGGATACGTTTTAAAAGCATTTTTTGTCCAACCGCGACGTCGTCGGCCCCACTGTGCGATTCGAAAGGCACATAAATATTGACATCTTTCACATAAAGGCACTACATAATAATTACCAATTTAATTAGGTAAGTATATTACTATGAGTATTAATTTAAATTCGAATGTCCTGTTGCAAGATTGAGAGTATAGTTCGTCGTATCTCGTTTAAGTATTACAGATAACCTTTATAGGTACCTACAGACCTTTTTTGTTGTTTTTGCTTATTCATCAGCATCTCTTCACTAAATATTGTATAATCAATGAAATTATCTTCAAACCTACTATAATCATATTTTTTCTAAGTACGCGTGCTATATTTTAGAGTCTAGACTGTATCTCAACTTGATCATTTAACAACAACATGAATACTATGATATTGATGATTGCTTGAGTAGCTTGTTCATGTCAGCACTCATTAAAAAAATGTACATAATGTGGGTTTACAATATTCTGTGATTCAAAAAAATTAGTTTCATTTATTTTTAACCCCCGACGCAAAAGAGGGGTGTTATAAGTTTGACGTGTCTGTTTGTCTGTGTGTCTGTCTGTCTGTCTGTGGCATCATAGCGCCCGAACCACTGAACCGATTTCAGTTTAGTTTTTTTTGGATGAAAGGAGAGTTGATCGAGAGTGTTCTTAGCTATGTTTTATAAAAATCGATTGAGCCGTTTAAGAGTTATGGTGGGTTAAAGTGGGGATGGAAGAACCAAAATTCTACAAATGTGCCCAAAATGGTTGTCAATTGAAAGTTTGTTGTCAAATATTTTTGTGTCGGGGGTTTTTTAAATTTTTAATTTATAATTACATATATTATTAAAGTAACAGATAATAAAAGGTTGAATATTTTACTCGTAACATGTTATTAGCATTGCTGTAACGATGCAATACAAATATCATCCTAAAATTAAATTCTCAAAGATTAACCTTAACAGAAATAAATTACTAATTAACAAAGGCACGTTAAGTAACCGCATTGAGTGCAAAAGGTTAACATTGCCCGACTTGTTAAACTTTACACAATAGGTTGACGAAGTGTTACAAAAGTTTTAATGTAAGCGAATGGGTTAAACACAAAAAAGGTTTCAATCGTACAAACTCATTAAAAAGTTTTGAATTTTTTTTTTAAATTACTTTTCGCAATAAAATAGCCCAACCGACTTAAATCGTTTACAAAATTCAAATAACGATTCAACGATAAACGATGTCAACAATTTTTACATTATCATTGATTTTTTTTATTGGTCGAAAAGTCCTTGAGTGGAGACCACGTACCGGCAAGCGCAGCGTAGGACCACCCACAAGGTGGACGGACGACCTCATTAAGACCGCAGGATCGCGCTAGATGCAAGCCGCTACCAACCGGTCTTATTGGAGGTCTTCAGGGGAGGCCTATGTCCAGCAGTGGACGTCCTATGGCTGAAAAGAAGAAGAAGAAGATTGATTTTTAAAAACGGCTCAGCCGATTTCGATAAATTTGGAACCCCCTAAAAGCCCCTAAGATTGGATTTCCTTTCGGATTATTATCTCGGAACATAAAGGGTTCTTATGGGATAGCACAAAAGTCGAAATTCACGCGGGTGAAGTCGCGGGCAAAAGCTAGTAATAAATATAACCTAGCCTGCTTACAGTAGGTCAGGCAAATAAATTAAATTTATTGATCTGACTGAGCAATGTAAATCTTTAAGTTGAAAATCACTAAATTATCTGCTATTTGCTTAGCAGTTAAGTACAACTTACTAATCGTCAAAGTTCTCACGATCCTGTTGCTAGTGCTGTGTTGCCACTAAATAGTTATTTTAGGAATGCGATTTTAACAGAATACATAATTATTAGTTTAAGATAAGAATCAAAGTTACCGACATAGCCCAGCGAATCGGCTAGTGGAAATGGCAGTAAGCAGGGCACATAGCTCGGAGAACTGATGACCGATGGGGTCGAAAAGTTCTCGAGTGGAGATCACGTGCCACTGTACCGGCAAGCGCAGCCTAGGACGTCTACCCACAATGTGAGGATCGCGCTGTATGCCAGCCGCTACCAACCGGCCCTATTAGAGATCTTTAGGGGAGGCCTATGTCCGGCAGTGGACGCCCTATGGCTGATAGATAGTATGGTTTGATTAGTTTTTAAATTTCCCAAACTCTGTTAAATAGCTCTTGACTTTTAAAGTTTTTAATAATTAATAGGTACGCGTATACCTATTTGATCTCATCATGTTTGCGCTAATGTTTAGGCCAGCGCACGTAATTAAAATTTTCCCGTTTTTTTGCCATTTACAGATGAACTATATACTTTTCGTAATGAGTTTACGAAAACTAGTTTTACGACCATGAATAGATAGTAAGTAAGTAAGTTCGTATGGGCCAGGTGGCTAGCCCTGGTGACAGAGTTTTTAGGCCGCCTGAAGGCCTCTGACATGGCTAAACGGTTGAAACAACCGGGGCCTACAATTTAACGTGTCATCCGAGCCACGGTAGCGCTCAGTTGGAAAATGCCACCCGCGGTCACCCATCTAAGTACTGACCGTGCGGAACGTTGCTTAATTTCGGTGATCGCTGACAATCACCTAGTCAAACTACGCTACGAGCGCTAATAGATAGTGTTAACGCAGTACATACTTCGATAAAAAAAACCGAAACATTAATAAGTCTTCGTCGAAAACAATAAAAATCGGCCAAGTGCGAGTCGGACTCGCGCACGTAGGGTTCCGTACCGTATAGGAACCCCATTCCTCTTGACGTTATTAATAGCGAGCAAAAAAACTCTTAAAAATCACGTGTGTTGTATGGGAGCCCCCCTCAAATATATGTTTAATTCTGTTTTTAGTATTTGTTGTTATAGCGGCAACAGAAATACATCATCTGTGAAAAGTTCAGCTGCCTATAGTCTGACCGTTTACCTTAGTCCTCGCCTGCGCGGTACAGGGGCGCGGGGGTAGACGACAAAGGGGACTGAGACGGTCTCAGTCCCCCTTTGTCGTCTACCCGCGCGCCCCTGTACCCGCGCAGGCGAGGACTCAGTTAAATGGTCATACTATAGCTATCATGGTTCATGAGATACAGCCTGGTGACAGACAGACGGACATCGAAGTCTTAGTAATAGGGTCCCATTTTTACCCTTTGGGTACGGAACCCTAAAAACTAAGTGCAGCAAACAAAACCTAAGGTGAAAATCAGGGGACCAATACCTTGTACTTATTGTTATAAAATGTTTTAATTCTGAAAACACTAAAGTACACATAAATTACCACAAAACTAAGGTGTTTCTTTCCAACATAGCCCCCCTACATCGAATTACCTTGCAGTAAGATAGGATACAAGCGGTGCCCGGAGCCTAAAGGTCAGACTCGCGCTTTACCAATACATGTTTGTAGTACTACAGCCACAGATCTCGCAAAATGGGTCATGTCTGAGATGGTAATATCAAACACCATCCAAGCCAATGAAGAAGTTACGCCAGCGGCCCAGAGCCGTTATTTTAAGGAGCTGGCCTGGCTCGGATAGACTCTGGAGGGGGAAAGCACAAAACACCCCACGCGGGCCAGATCGAATAAGAATGGGTATGGGAAGGGTCGCGATCTAGCGTGGACCTAGTTTTTTCGAAACTCTTTGGTTTTAATCAGGATTTGTAGTCCTGATTACAAACAAAGAGTAAACAAAGCTGTATCTTAATCTTATCAAAATCGTTAGAGACGTTTGCAACCACAGATCAGGGAACTTTGCAACATACGAATTTTGTTCACGTGTTGTTCGATAAAAAAAGGTAAGTAGGTAAGTTCTTATAAGTGCCGGGTGCGGCATAGTTCGTAAAGTTCGATTATATTGTTATATATTTTATTACTGTTATATTGTTCATTACTCACAGGGCTACAAATCACTTGTAAAATGTACTTTACGGTGTCAAAATGAGTATCCAATTTCTAAAATTTCGAATCTCCGAAAATGTGTTTGTTGGCTTGTTGGATTTTATTGTTACTGTTTTATGCAGCAAGGGAACAATGAATTGACTTCAGTTTCAGCATGGACATAGTTTCAAGATTGGAGTGTGCCTTAGACTCCTTTTTATTCAGAAAAAAATTAAGGACCTTATGGGAGCCGCGGATAAAACTCGTGTGCTATAAAAGTGTCTCGCGCGCCGGGTAAAGAGAATCCCCTTCTCAATATCTCCATGGTTACAGTACCCGGTAATGAGCTTCAATAAGCAAATGTTCACAATAATTTACTAATATTGAAAGTTGCGCCTTTAAGCCATTTAAATTCTGACGGAAAAGTGGCTCTACAATTGCAGTAATACGGCAGGTAAATAAATATTTTTCTTTGTGATGCAAAATATCATGAGAAAATTTTACCATGGCATTTAAAGTTAGTTAAGTTTGCAAAAATACAACGTGATATATGTACGTAATTTCGTGACATTCCTAGAATTTTCAGCAAAATTTGGTTTATCTAATCATTTTATGACATGAATGAGTTTTGTGTGAGCTTAGAATTAGGCAGTTATATGATAAATCAATAACATTTGGCATAAAACTTAAAACTGCCTACTTCTTCTTAGTCGTATACACTCTTGACAGAGTGGTCGTGGTCATCAGTTCCGGTGGTGGCTCGCTTTACAATGCGTCGCCATTCCTCTCGTATGGACACCTTTCTCGTGCACATAATGATGGGACCGTTTAGTGCAGCTTTTATTTGGTCGGTCCAACGTTATGGAGATCTACCGCGCGGTCTTGTGCCTTCAATCTTTCCCTGCACCACAAGGCGCTCTACAGAGGTGTTATCTCGTCGCGATACGTGCCCGAAGTAGGTAAGAATGCGATTTTGGACAATTGAAGATAGACGCTGCTTGATGCCGAGTTCTTGTAGAATAGACTGGTTCGTTCTAAATTCGGTCCACGATATCTTCACCATTCTTCTCCAGCACCACAAAACTGCCTACATATATCTTAATTAGACAGTGCCAAATTGATTCTAAAAGAGGTAATATAATCATAACGGACCCTATACAAAGGTTAAAAATTCTTCGAACAGCCAGAATGCAATACCAAGCAATGCGAGCAAGCTTTTAAACTTATTAACTTGTTTTAAACCTTTACGACCTAATAAACTTATCCATCAATACTTAACGAATTGCGTCGACGTCTCTACGTTTTCTGTACTTAAAACTTGACTTAAACTGCTTTCAAGTACTTATTTCCCTTAAGTCTGTCATTAGAGTCAAAATGGACCACTGCGATGCCGGTAAATACAGTTCATTTGGGACTTAATCTGTTTTCTTTGGCTTTTAAGTGTCTTAAAGTTTATAATAATGAGGTGTGCAGTTACCGTTTTTGAGGGAGGTTTATACAATGTATTGTGATCTTTACTTGCGCTTGCGCATGGTGATCAGACATGGGTTCTTGATTGTATGGGAATGAGGCTCTAAGCTCTACTCAAATGGATCCGAGGAGGACTACAACACTGAATGGTCATGTCGTCGTAAGCAGCTGTAAGGTAAACGCAGGAAATCAATGGTAAAGAGCTGAGAGCTGCAGTTTATGCCCCTAGAGATCCCGGTGAGTCTCCTAAGTGAGCATAAAAGCGGGCACCGCCACCACCCCTACACTGTCGATTTTCTTTCCATACATACAAAGCGGTTGGACTCTACATTACCGATTCGTACCACCAGGGAATAGAACAGTCTGCCCGCTTTCCTGTTTCCTAAGAGAAATAATCTAATGCTTTTCAAGGTTAGAGCGAATAGGCATTTTCTAAGTCTGCGTGTTTCATCTCCGATCATATTCGTAAGGTCGCTTGCCATCAGGCGAGTTGGTGGTCAAGCGCGGACGTATTTTGTAACGCTTTGAAAAAAGTGTTATGCTATAACGCTTGTAAAAGTGTAATGCTAGTTTCTGAGGTAAGAGGTAAAGCGTTCAACATAAATGTAAGGTAGATGGAAAGCTATGCTAAGGTGTGATAAATAAAAGTTATAAAGTAAGTAATGTTGGTTTTATTATAGTTAATTTTAAGTTACATGCCTGAGGGGCGTAGATCGGTATGAGACACCTTATGATCTATGTGCCGGAAGGGCTTAATATTAAAAACTTAGGATTATTGATTGCCGGAGGGGCTTAAGACTAAATTACTAATTAAATGGTACAATAGAATGGGCGCCAGGACTATAGGTCCATAGAATACAAGGGCTGATAGTTGCCGGCTATCAGGGTAGAACAGGGCGTGTGGTCGAATACCTACTTCGCTGAGTTTGCAACCAATTTTAAATATGCTCTGTGTTAGGTAATTATTTAAGTTAATTGAGTAATAAAAGCACAGCACGAAAGGTAAGAAAGGCGCAGCCGTTGGCTGCGTTACCAATAATACTCGGGGGTAGATTCGAGTCGGGCCGGTAGCCACGTCGCCCACGGCGGAAACGCGCAGAGAGAAGCAGCAAGAAGCTAGTAGCGGTCTCGGGGTGAGACGCAGAGAGAGGCCACGTCGCCGCACGGTGAGGGACGCGCCGGAGGAGGCTTGCCGCGCCTTGGAGTGCAGTTGTAGACCACAGTTTCTATATGTAGAACAAAAAAAGAAACCCTGTCCGAAGACAGAAAACAAGTATGAATGTCTTGTTCTTTGGTCAGACCTCGCTTGAAGAGCGAGGCCCTCCATTTCAAGTTGGGGGTGGTAAGCCGTCAATGATATCGGATGCGACACGTCATCGGGTCTAAGAAAATACTGACAAAGACAGAGCCTAACCGAGACAGTAGGAATAAGAGGCTAGTAAAAACTTACCCTAATGTCTTAGGGGTTTCTTTTCGAGGTTTCGAAATCAGTCCAGCCAAGCGAACTTGCGCCACGTCGCACGGTGTTCGTCGTTCGGGGAACCAGGGTGTCGGCGTGCGGTCCTGTTCTCACTCGATTTCGGTGGTTTTCTGTAGAATCAAGGGACAATTCCTTTGGTTCTTGTACAACAAGTGAATCGTTTAGAAAACCAACCTTGCCGACACGTACCTTCGTTAGGACGCCGCTACGGCCTTGTTTCCCCTACGACCCCGTGTACGCTCAGTTGGCTGCTTGCTGGACAAAGAAAGACTCCAGTCCGTGTAACACGGTTTTATGTGATTTTATTTCACTCCGACCGAATTTTAATATTTTGTTCTCGTTCCTGACCTAGTTTGTTGACACTTGACAGCCAAGTCGCCGGCAGATCCGACTTAAGCTGTCAGTGACTTTTTGTAAGTTTTTGGCACCAACGTACCCGATGATTTGCCAACACTAGAGTGTTTTGGCACCTATTTGCCAAAACAGGGTTACAATACCCCTCCACCCGGGGAAAGAATTCACGCAGTGAATTCGACGGCTGCCCCCAGCCGAAAAGTAGAACAACAAGAACGAGTAGGGAGCAACAAAGAAATGGGCAACCTAGCCGCTAGAATAGTTAGTGGCTATTTGCCGAACAGACGAAATACAGACCAAACGATAAAAATAAAAGATCCTTATAACTAAAAAAAGTGTCAAAGACCCTGACTTTCTAGAGTTGAGTGAGATAATCAGGAAAGCAAACAATTGAGTGGAAATCTTACTTTGACTCCGCAGGGAATTTAAGATTGTTAAAAAACATAAAGGTACCAAATTATGGAGTCAGTTGGACCAAGAACCGAGGACTGACTCAAGCATAATTATGGCTTCTTTGTTTTTAACTGACAAGATTTTCCTGTAAGCGGTATCAATTAAGCTAAATTTTTTTTTTTTTTAGTTAGCATATAATCTGTGGTTAGGAGTAAAACAAGGATGCACGAAAATTATGGAGTATGTTGGACCAACCCGAGGACAGACTCAAGCATAATTAAGGCACTGTTTTAACCACGATTTCTAATTTAAGTATGATTCGAGGTTGACTTGGTAAGTATTGCCAGTACAACTAAGAAACAAAGCTACTAAAATATATGCATTCCAATGCCCGCTTTCTTCTGGAGATTGAGCTTAAAATTGAGCGAATATGGGTTACTGAAGCTAAAATTGTTGGAATTTGAATGTTTACAAAGTCAGGGGTATTTCACTTCTAAGTCTAGGTGCATTTAACCTAAACTTAAGATACGGTGTAACTATTGTTACATGTTAGTGCTAAAAAATAAATATAAGTTAAAGTTTGGAGTGGGGTTCTTCCTACCTGAGGGTGGAATCCCTTATTTAAGTCATCGCCGGGGAAATCATACTATTATGATATGAAAAATTAGTAAATTCAGGTGTGACCATCGGTGTCAGTATACAGAGTAATGGTACTACCTATGGAGGGCAATACAAGAAGCTGAAAGGAAAATGTTTGCTAACATGACGTAGAAAGAAGTATAATAAGAGTAGTAGCCTAGAGACGGCAAAAGAAGTAGAAGGGAAAGTAAAAGATCGAAAGAAGAGATTTAGCATTTAGGTGGACCACATGTATCCGAAAGGTAGGAGACTAGAAAGAAAGGGATGCCTTTAGAGGAGGCCTATGTTGGAGGGTAAGATAGCAAAAGTGGACGCCGATAGTTTATGAAGGCAATGCCTTGAGGATGTGACCATCGTAGTGGGCACAGGAGGATCATTACTACTTAAGGTTCGCGAAACCTTAGTGTAGTAAAGAAATGGGAGTATAATTTAGTGTGACCACTTAGTGGATCCGACTAGTGGGCACAGCTAAATGATTAAGTCTAGTCAGGTATGTGGTTATAGGCTTCAGTTAAAGAGTTCTACCACCGCTCTATTGTATGTCAAGTATGTAGTTATAGGCTTAAGTTAAAGAGTTCTACCACCGCTCTGTTGTATGTCAAGTATGTAGTTATAGGCTTAAGTTAAAGAGTCCTACGACCGCTCTATTTATCGTCTACCTTTAGGGGGTAGGGAGTGCTAATCGGTACTGCCTTTACAGGACGTGCCTGTTGACAGGACCGACGCTAAGATACTACTTTTAGAGAGTAGCAAAGGGGCATCAGCACTGCCGTTAGTGGGCAGGGCTGAGCAAGAGATACTACCACATAGGGATAGTATAGCTGATTGGTACTGCCTTTAGTTGACAGGACCAACGCTAAAGTACTACTTTTAGAAAGTAGCAAAGAGGCATCAGCACTGCCGTTAGTGGGCAGGGCTGAGCAAAAGGTACTACCACGTAGGGGTCGTACATTAAGTGTCCAACGAAGTGGGCACACAAAAAGGTTACATAAGGTACTACTAGGGGTAGCACAAGGTGTAGAAGCAAGCTACGTTATGTGACTCGTGCTACAATATATAATTTTTAAGTCTTTAATATGCCATGTCCCTGCTGGTCTGCCGCTTAGATCCTCTAGTTCGTAAACCAAGGGAGATTTCTTTGCCACAATTTTGCACGTGACGTACTTGGGAGCTAACTTGGCTGAGAAGAATTTACCCTTGTCACTGAGTGGAAAGGTTCTTTTCCAGACAGTTTGCCCTACACTAAGGTCTACGTGTCTTCGTCGTAGGTTATAGTACTTAGTGTTTTTGGCATGGGCTTTAAGTAGCTCTTCCCGGACTTTCCTAAAGATTCTTGAAAGCTCTCCTAGATTTTTAGCGTACTCCTGCCTGTCTGGGAAAGAAATATCTGTAAGATCCAACGGCGTGGAATCGTACAGAGTACCTGACACTACAGCTTCTCTACCATGGACCAAAAGAAATGGAGAAAATCCCGTGGCTTCGCTGACCGAGGTGTTTATTGCGAACTCAATGTGGGCCAAATGTGCATCCCATTCGCGATGATCTTCATTAATGAGTGTAGAAATGGCTGTGACAATAGTTCGATTCTGCCTTTCTACCGGATTTACTTGAGGACAATATCTAGGGCCTAAGTGAATTTGGGGAATGCTGTATTTATGGAACAGGGCTTGTATCTCGTGACTCGTGAACTGGCTCCCATTATCGGAAATTATCGTCTGTGGTATTCCATGTTTCATAAAGACGTCATTCTCAAGGTGTTTAATGACATTAGCGGCTGTAGCTCGACGCAGAGGGAACAGAAGGACATGTTTCGTGAAGCAACACATTACTACTAGCAGGTGGGTATAGCGGTTTCTAGAAACCGGAAATGGGCCACATAGATCGATACTTAGGGTCTGGTACGGCCTGGAGCACTTCTTTGGGTTACCCATGAGGCCTGGAGTTATCTTTGCCGGAATTTTATGAGATAAGCATTTCTCGCATTTACGCACAAAATTAGCCACATCCTTAAACAATCCGGGCCAATAATACGTCAAGGAAATCTTTTTGGCGGTTTTTTGGATGCCTAGGTGGGCAGATGTTGGTAAGGAGTGGTTTTCCTCTATTAATTTTTCCCTTTGTGGTTGTGGAATCACTTCCTTCCATTGAAAATCGTTCACTAGGCGGTTGGCTGATTTTGTGTAACGGAATAGCCTGCTGCTTTGTATCATAAAGTTACGACAAGAAAGAGGGTTCTGTGAACATTTAGTATAGATGTCGTCATACCAAGAATCACCTGTGCGTGAGAATGTGTTGGTTGTGATTGCAGCTACTGGAGCTACAAATCTAGATAGCGCATCGGGAATTACGTTGTCTTTACCCGCCCGATGTTCTATTTCAAAGTTGTAAGGGGACAATCTACAACCCCAGCGAGCCAGTCGGCCGGTTGGGTTTGTAAGATTTAGAAACCATTTCAGGCTTGCATGGTCAGTTATAATTTTGAAAGGTTTGCTGCCTTCTAAATACGGCCTAAAGTGTTCTACGGCAAAAACAACCGCCAATGCCTCCCGCTCGGTCGCTGAGTAGTTCATTTCGCATTTTGAGAGAGACTTGCTTGCAAAAGCTATAGGGTGGTCTGTGCCGTCTATATTCTGGGCTAACATTCCTGCAATGCCATAGGATGAGGCATCGCAATGCACAGAAAAGGGCTTGGAGAAGTCAGGACAGGCTAGTACTGGAGCTGAGACAAGGGCTTGTTTGAGTTTCTGAAAGGAGTCTTCGGCCTCAGACGACCACGAAAAGGGGGGTGCTGTCTTGCCCGTACTAGTCAATTTGTTCAAAGGAGCGGCTATTGAGCTGAAGTTTTTTATGAAACGTCTGTAGTACGAAGCGGTTCCCAGGAACATCTTGACTTGCTTTCGGTTGGCGGGGGTTGGAAATTCCAGAATGGACTTCACCTTTGCCGGGTCTGTGTGCAAGCCGTTCTCGTTTACTATGTAGCCGAGGTATTTCAGCTCACGTCTGAAGAATTGGCATTTAGAAGCTTTAATCGTCAGTCCTGCCTGCTTCAACCGGTCCAATACTTTTTGCAAAAGGGATAAGTGACCCTCAAAAGTCTCATGGCAGATGACAATGTCGTCAAGATATACAAATACGCGATTCTCGAAGCCATCAGGCCCAAATAGTAAGTCCATGAGTCTTTGTTGAGTCGCTGGAGCTCCTGTCAAACCGAAGCACATACGCTTAAAATGGAATAATCCGCGGCCAGGAACTGTAAAGGCCGTCTTTTCCCGGGAGGCTGGATCAAGTTCAATTTGCCAGAAGGCAGAGCTTAGATCAATAGATGATAAGTACCTACAGTTCCTGAGACTGTCCAGGATGTGAGAAATGTACGGGAGAGGGTATGCGTCATGTTTGGAGACTCCATTTAATTTTCTACTGTCCAAACAGAATCGTAACTCACCCGTGGCCTTCGGGGTCATTAGGGTTGGATTGTTCCACTCACTATGGCTGGTTTCTACTACATCGAGTTCTAGCATTTCGTCTAATTGACGCTGTAACTCTTTTAGTTTTTCCGGAGACATCGGGTAATAACGCTGTTTTATTGGTTTCGCGTCACCCGTGTTGATAGTGTGTGTGATTAAGTCCGTTTTGCCTAGACCTACTTTTTCGAAAGCTATCTCATTGAACTGTTCGATCATTTCGTTGGCCTGTGTGCGCTGCTCTGTTGACAAGGAATCCAGAGGGTGCACGTAATTTACCTCGCCTACGCTTAACAAGTCGCGCGAAGACTTCCATGGTAATGTGCTAAGGTTTGACGGGGCCAGTTGAAAAGCTCGCCAAAAATCCCATCCAAAAAGAAAGGTAGTTGTTACGTCGGGAATTATGTGGAAGTTAATAAGTTGTACTGTGCCCTGGAAGACGACGGGGAGTAGAAGTGTACCTAATATTGTAGAGGGGGCTCCATTCACTGATTGGATTTTACAAGTGTCCAAGCAAGGTGAAATGGTAGCGCCTAAGCTTAGAAATTGCTCGTGTGAGCCGTTTCCTAAGATTGAGATACTAGATCCAGAGTCCAGCAAACCTAAGCAAAGTTGACCGTAAATGTCTACCGTAAGAAAAGGGCGGTCATCCAAAATGTTATTACGAACCGAGGCTACGTTACAAGAGAAGAATAATTTTAAAGTTTTTAGCCAGGCCTCCCAATCATCGCGATTGGAATTAGAAGGGCCCCGATTCGGACGAGCTAGTTTTTTTGTGTTGGAGATTGAGCATTATTCGTGGACGACCCCTGACACTGACAGGTGGGTCTTGTTTTGCTGTCATTCGCCACCTTGTTTTTGTTACAATTTGGGCAGTTAGTTATCCTGTAACCTGGCAGACGGCAGCGAAAACAAAAAAGAACCCTTGGTTTCCTACAATCTTGCAAGAAATGGTCGTTAGTTCTGCAGCGAGGACAAAATATTTGTCTAGATGGGGCCGGGGTCCCTATAGATGAAGAGGTGACAGCAGCTACATGTGGAGCTCGGCCTTTGTAAGCTAGATCTGGTGCTATTGTTTGCCTAGTGATCTTCGGAGGCTCGTCAAAAGACTGCGAGGTCAGACGCTGTAACTCTAACTGCTTACATTTGCTCTTAAAATCCTGCAACGAGGTAATGGGGAACAATACTAATCTGTCTGAAAGTTCCGGACGGATGTTCTTCCTAAGAATCCTGAGTTTTTGTTCCTCGCTTAGAGGGCACTGAAGCCTGTTAAAGAAATTCAGCATCACCGAATAGTAAACTGAAAAAGACTCATCAAAACCTTGGGTGCGAGACTTCACTGTTTCCAATAGCTGTTCTTCATAGTTGGGAGGCAAGAATTCGCTTAATAGTTCCTGCCGGAGGTCCTGCCAAGAAGATACTGTGTTACGAATCCCTCTGTACCACAATAGTGCTGAATCTGTGAAAAGTTCCACAGCTGAGCGGAACAGCTTTTTGTCCGAGATAGAGGAAGAGCTAACCAATTCGTCGAGGTGTTCCAAATATGCTACTACACATGTTTGTCCATTAAACTTGTGGTTTAAAGAACGTAAGTTTACTGGAGGAGAATAGATTATTTTATGACGACAAGTCTTCGAGGAGGTTCCTTCCTCATCTGAAGAAAAGTCCCCCGATTCCTTAAGTGACTGTTTAAGAGGCTTACACCGTCGGGTGACATTCGCCTCAGGGTCAGGCATGGTGACTTGATCATCTGAGTCTTGTGCGTCCGACATTATGTTGTATTCAAGTTAAGAAATAATATCCAATAAATGAAGTGAGAAAGACTACTGGTATGTTCTTATTGACCCTAAGTAATGATATACTATGATATACTATGTAAGAAAGAATATTACTCCGTGCTGTTCAAATGCAAAGAAAAAATCAATTTGCAATTTGTTTTGTTAGAAAAGTTTGACAAACAGAGACTAAGTTGTGATAGTTTAAATAAAGTGGTTGCAGAATCAGCTTACAAATGTCTGAAATATCTAAAATACTAGCGCAGGTAGTTTTAAGTTGCCTAATTATTGCTTACAAACTGCTATGTTCACAATCTATACTAATCCTATAAACATAATACATTAAACAATATTTCACCGCAACAATTTCTTTGTGAAAACTACTTTAGCATTTAGTTACAGTACATACTTTGCAACAATGCAGATAAAATGAATAATGTAGGTATGTACTGTTAACAAAGTTTAGTTTCAGTACATTATTTTGTAATAATGCAAATAAAATGAATAATGTAGGTAGGTATTGTTAACAAAATTTAGTTTCAGTACATTATTTTGCAACAATGCAGATAAAATGAATAATGTAGGTAGGTATTGTTAACAAAATAATGCAGGTATACTATAGCAATGAATCTGAAAATACAAAAACTGCCTAATAATGAGAATTACAATACCTATTCTGTTAAATCTTACAGCTATAGGGTACACAAGGATTAAAACAACACAAATTTCTTTTTCAAAATTGTTCTTGTTTATTAGTATGTTAGTACATCCTAGCTGCCTAACAGATCCTACTTAATTATAAATTGATTGCAAATTCAGCTTAAAACCAGTTGAGGCGCCACTGTAACGCTTTATAAAAGTGTGAAGCTGGTTTATGAGGTATAGTAAAAGGTAAAGCGTTCAACATAAATGTAAGGTAGATGGAAAGCTATGCTAAGGTGTGATAAATAAAAGTTATAAAGTAAGTAATGTTGGTTTTATTATAGTTAATTTTAAGTTACATGCCTGAGGGGCGTAGATCGGTATGAGACACCTTATGATCTATGTGCCGGAAGGGCTTAATATTAAAAACTTAGGATTATTGATTGCCGGAGGGGCTTAAGACTAAATTACTAATTAAATGGTACAATAGAATGGGCGCCAGGACTATAGGTCCATAGAATACAAGGGCTGATAGTTGCCGGCTATCAGGGTAGAACAGGGCGTGTGGTCGAATACCTACTTCGCTGAGTTTGCAACCAATTTTAAATATGCTTTGTGTTAGGTAATTATTTAAGTTAATTGAGTAATAAAAGCACAGCACGAAAGGTAAGAAAGGCGCAGCCGTTGGCTGCGTTACCAATAATACTCGGGGGTAGATTCGAGTCGGGCCGGTAGCCACGTCGCCCACGGCGGAAACGCGCAGAGAGAAGCAGCAAGAAGCTAGTAGCGGTCTCGGGGTGAGACGCAGAGAGAGGCCACGTCGCCGCACGGTGAGGGACGCGCCGGAGGAGGCTTGCCGCGCCTTGGAGTGCAGTTGTAGACCACAGTTTCTATATGTAGAACAAAAAAAGAAACCCTGTCCGAAGACAGAAAACAAGTATGAATGTCTTGTTCTTTGGTCAGACCTCGCTTGAAGAGCGAGGCCCTCCATTTCAAGTTGGGGGTGGTAAGCCGACAATGATATCGGATGCGACACGTCATCGGGTCTAAGAAAATACTGACAAAGACAGAGCCTAACCGAGACAGTAGGAATAAGAGGCTAGTAAAAACTTACCCTAATGTCTTAGGGGTTTCTTTTCGAGGTTTCGAAATCAGTCCAGCCAAGCGAACTTGCGCCACGTCGCACGGTGTTCGTCGTTCGGGGAACCAGGGTGTCGGCGTGCGGTCCTGTTCTCACTCGATTTCGGTGGTTTTCTGTAGAATCAAGGGACAATTCCTTTGGTTCTTGTACAACAAGTGAATCGTTTAGAAAACCAACCTTGCCGACACGTACCTTCGTTAGGACGCCGCTACGGCCTTGTTTCCCCTACGACCCCGTGTACGCTCAGTTGGCTGCTTGCTGGACAAAGAAAGACTCCAGTCCGTGTAACACGGTTTTATGTGATTTTATTTCACTCCGACCGAATTTTAATATTTTGTTCTCGTTCCTGACCTAGTTTGTTGACACTTGACAGCCAAGTCGCCGGCAGATCCGACTTAAGCTGTCAGTGACTTTTTGTAAGTTTTTGGCACCAACGTACCCGATGATTTGCCAACACTAGAGTGTTTTGGCACCTATTTGCCAAAACAGGGTTACAATTTGTAAAGGGTTTTAGTGGGTGCAATCCGATATAACCCGGATGTATCCTAATGTAACCGAGTATCTTGTGGAGATTTTCCCTCGTTAAAAAGGTTAAACTATGTGCCTAAAATGTTGACAATATTAGGTATATCATAACATAACTTTCAAATTCACTTACTCATGTCTAGTCTGTAGGACTTTGGATTTATAATAATTATATTTTCGTCAAAAATGACATAACCAACTTCAAACGTGTATAGAATTCGAATAATTTGCACTGATGTAATGCAATGCAATGCATATATTAATATTCAGATTATTGTTGTTTTATTTTAAAAGGCTCAGTTGATTTCGATAAAATTCAAGGATGACCTACCAAACAAAAATTGAATCATCGAAATTGGTTCATAACTCATTGATTGAATCATCCAAATTGGTTCAAAACACTCAGTCGAATTGAGAATCTACTTTGTTGAAGTCGGTTAAACAAGGTACACTATGTGCCTTTGACAATAATTATAATTCTTAGTTTTCAGATTCACCTGCCGTGTCTGGTCTGTAGTACTTTGGATTAAAAAATGAAAAGTTGTTAAGATTTTTCTCACTGATGTAAACTCACCTTAATCCCCGTTGTCAATCAAGTGCACTTAGGGCGTGGCTTGGAGTCGGTTTCATCGAGCATGCATCCTTGACTTATTGGCGTGAACTGGCTGATTGTTGAGAGGTCGTGGGAAGTGTGTTTGCAGCTTTATACCTTACCCGTCATCATCTTCTTGCCCTTATCCCACTAGGTGGGGTCAACAAAGCACATTTCCGTACCCAAAGGGTAAAAACGGGACCCTATTACTGAGACTCCGACGTCCGTCTGTCACCAGGCTGTATCTCATGAGCCGTGATAGCTAGACAGCAGAAATTTTCTCAGATGATGTATTTCTGTTGCCGCTATAACAACAATACTAAAAACAGAATAAAATAAATATTTAAGGCGGGCTCTCATACAACAAACGGGATTTTTCAGGAGCTTTTTGCTCGCTATTAATAACGGCAAGAGGAGTGGGACTAAGGGGGCTCCAACACGATACGGAATACTTCGTGCACGAGTCCGACTCGCACTTGGCCGATTTTATTTCCATTCTGTCTTACGTCATTTTATTATAAACTCTTTTCTGTCACATATCGTCTGTCGCACAATTCATCCACAGAAGCCACACTTTTTTTGGTCCTCCTCTGATGGTGTGCGACAGAAGTGGTCTGCCATCATATTTAGAATTCTTTGGTTCGGCTTGGCTTTATATTTTAGCCGTTGTGAAAAACTTGGAAGGGTGCTTGTGTAGGGCACCGCCTGCCTACATAAGTAAGTCGTATGGCTTACTTTTCTAGACTTTAATGACAGTCTAAATAAATATTAAGGTTTTTGCATTAGGTTTTGAATTTTAATTTCACTACCACGATTTTACAGATGGAATGCTTGGAATTGGAAAACGAAAAATTTAAAGACATACGATCAAAAAAATACTTTAAAAATATCTGATTATGTACTCGTATATTGAAACATATGACAGTAAATCCAATTCTTCATTCGACTGAGCGTTTCAATCCAAAAATATAATTTATGCAAGACGTAAATTTTTAATTAAAAATTGACATATTTTTAATAGGTTCATCTATTTATTTGATCTAAACAAATAATATGGACACTAAATAAACAAAATGCATGTACGTTTAATTGTTCGCAATTTAGAGTAATCATTTGGTATCTCGAAAGTATTTGTGTAATTGTACACAAATACTTTTTTTTTAAACAATAAGAATCGTCAACCATTTCAGTGTTGGCAGCACGTCTCCCCATCTAATAAACCATCCGATGGTGTTACCATAGACTCGAAACATAAGTCCCGTGCTTTAGGGTGAAGTTATGGTTAGGGGATGTTTTATGAGTACTTATTCCACACCGCCTAGGGGGAAATCAAACTAAAATTACCGATTTCGGGAAATGCGACACCAAACGTCCACAATTTTTGTAACGTATGTGTCAGGAATGCGACGCCAAAGTACGCAATTTTTATATCGGTGAATCTAATAAATGACAGGGAAATATTGGCTGTGTAAAATTGTGATTTTATGAGCGGAAATCAAAGCTGCATAAAGTTTGATCTGCTAATAAACGCCGTACGACTCGTACGAGTGATGTTTCCTGGTGTTATTGCTTTGAAAAAAATAAAATACGAATCCCTAAAAATGAGGATGCTTAACGTTTGAGTCTTTTAAACTTTTGGTAGCAAGTAGTAATAGATTATTTTAGAGTTAAGGATGAAGCGAGCAATACGCTTTCGTAAAGTTTCACAATTGTTCAAACAACCTGGTGACAGACAGACGGACAGCGGAGTCTTAGCAATAGGGTACCGTTTTTACCCTTTGGGTACGGAACCCTAATAAGTCCAACGTTTTCCAAAGCTGAGCTTTTGATTACTGAACTTAGAATGTATTTTGTTTGGGGTTTACACTGTTTAAAGAACTTGTATAAAATGAGAACGTTATCTTTCAAAAATTATGTACTGGAAAGTGAAGCGTAGGCTGTCTATCCACAAGATATATTCCTTGCATGTTGCCTGATTAAAACAGAAAGATCGCGCTGAATGCAAGCCCCTTCCAACCGGTTTTATTGGAGACCTATATAGGTACACCTATGCCAAGTAGAAGAGACGGACTGTACCTAGATAAAATAAATGAAAGATTTGAAGGGTGGTACAAACATCTGGTTTTACAAGTTGAAAGAACTAGGTTGGTAAAGAGGTGTTGAGCTTATCTTTTAAGCTAAAACAATTCTTGCACCATCGAGATTTGAAAAGTAACTAAAGGAATCACTCAAGATTATCTCGGACACAATCATATAAGTATTGACCATGATACTTCCAATGAGAGACATACTATGAAAGAAAACATCTATTAAACAGAAATACCATTTAGAACTTTAAAATCACCTTTCCCGATCGCACCAACCTATCATATAATCAAAGATTTTCAGTCGCGACCGACTCTACCTAACCGACTTTATAGCAGGATTAAAAAGGTTTTTATGACGTCATAAAGCTGATAGCACCTTATTGAGGCGGTAGGCATGCTTTATGGCGAAATGGACGTCATAATAATTATTATTACTCGTAATGATGGGTAGATGTGCGGGAATTGTGATTAAAATGTTACCGCAAGTTTTATATCAAATTCTTTGGTGTGTTGCTAAGTTGAAATTGGCTGTGGTTGTGCCTTGCGGCAACACAATAATTTAAGCTTTCTATGTAATAAGCTGAATGGAAAAGAAAACCCAACTAATAACTTATAGGCGTTGTTGAATCATTGCGCTTCGGAAAAAGTGGACAGATGATACGATAAATACCGATAAGACACGCTAGACACAAACAGTTTCCAACCAGCGCTATTGGGAATCAATCGGGGAAGTCTATGTCCAACAGTGGACGTACTACGGCTGACATGATGTTCTTTTTAGTCGTCTTCTTCAATACTGAAGGTCGTGTCTAAGTTGGAGCGGTTGATCCTGAACCACTTTCTCGACATTATTCTTCTACTTGCACTTGAAAAGCGTGTTGGTGTTGGTGTTTGTCAACGGTCGCCGAAATTGAGCAACGTTCCGCACAGTCAGTATTTGGATGGGTGACCGCGGGTGGCATTTTCCAATTGAGCGCTACCGTGGCTCGGATGACATGTTAAATTGTAGGTCCCGGTTGTTGTAATCGTTTAAAAAAAACTCTGACACCAGGATTAGCCTCCCGGCCAATACGAACTTTCTTTAAAAGCAGAAAAAAAGAGAGAAGGAGTTATACGAACTTACTTTAAAAGCAGAAAAAAGAGGAAGAAGGAGTTTAACATAGAAGTATTACACCCCTCTTGCAATTCCTGTATTCTTAGATAAAATCAAAATGAAAGCTTTTTAATTTTTTTGGCAGAAAACTATTTTGCTCTGCCGTTGCGCGTCGTGTAGAAATACAGTACCGATCTAAAAAGTTGTTGCACCGAAGATTTTTCATGCCCATTCCTATCATTATCCCGCACCCACACAACCGCACAAAGATCATAAAACGTCTCACATTATAGGGCGCTATCCAATTTATTTTTTCCCCACTGCAAGCTGCAGGACCCGAAGTTACGATGTCTGGGCCCTGTCTCCCCGGTCCTATGTTACTTGGGGTGTGAGAACGGTTTACAAATTGTACACTGTTTTATTTTGGTTCTTTGGAATTCATGGATATATTTACGGGATGTAATTTTGAACTGATTGTTTTTTAATTGCTGTTGTTTTTTTAGACGGATTTCTTTAGTTTCACTTCGTATAGCAATAGGCCGAATTATACAAGTCGGCGGATGTGAAGTTAGCTACAAGCTGCGCAATGTTCAATCAACGCCTAATTGCAGCTTTATGTGAGTTTTAGACAGGACTGAGTATTGCGCAGCTTGTAGCTAACTTCACATCCGCCTACTTTTACGATTCGGCCTATAACTATTCGGAATTTTATTTTTGTTTCGAGTATGGTAATTGCTTATCACAATCATTTATCATACTTTATGTACTATATTTCTGCTGTTACTGAGGAAGTTTCTTTATGCAAATGAATTGCCGTGGAAAAACATTCAAACATCTTGTTATTAGTATCCCCAATACCAGAGGTGGACCATTTGGGGAGACCTGCCTTCCATGGCAGTATCAATACTATGTTAGGGCTACTGGTTTGTTTAGTTCTGTTAGTTTTACTTTTCTCAGTTAGTAAATTATACAGGAAAAACGAAAAGCTCGAAGAAAGTCCTGTGCTCAGCAATGAGCATTACAGACTCAACTAAATACTTTTTGGATAAATGTCAAATCAACTTTATTTTCTTCATTCTTGTAGTAATTTATAATTAATCACACACACACAAAAAGCAATAAACCCTTAACACTTAAGGCTTTAATTTACCTTTCAAAGGGCAATAAATTGTCAATAATAGCTGGTGCTAAATTAATAAATACAATTGGCAACCATGTGTAGTACAGTCGCATGCAAAAGTTCTGTAAGTTTATTTTGGGACTTTGGAACATGTACATATACGATGTAGATTTGCAGAGTGCTGTTAATTAAAAAAATATATATCGACGGGGAAATGCTAAAAACACCTAGCTTGCATTTTTTTTTACGAAAACGGCTTATGAATGCAGTTTGATACAGAATTGAATTGCGCGTCTACTGGTGTACGAATTTTGTTAAAATTCACCAAATTGACGTAGCCAGGCACCGAAGAATTATCTCCTATATTAGAGTCCATCACAACTTGATTACCTAACGGTTTTTTTGCCTCCTGTAAAATTTGGTTTTTGTATGTTAGCACTTCTCCGCCGATATGATCACTATTACGGAAAACTTTTACTAAAGGATTAACTCCGAAATCACGAAAAAATCATGTGACAAAATGTAGGTATTGAACTGCTGATTTTATCGCGCAAAA